>JAKOOJ010000002.1:153190753-158190753 GCA_022577455.1 Arizona elegans
AATACTTAATTGTATTAAACCTCATTGCATTGGGGGAGGGGGTACTGTAAAAGTTAGTAAGAACCAATAATTTAAGAACTTGGAAGGCTACAATGAGCAAAGCCTTAAAAGCAGTCAACCCAGTTCCTTATAATTACAATTCACTTTGACCTCTTAAAACCCCCTTACCTGTTTAAGAGTTTTATACAGCAGTTTGCCATGGGAACCCATATTTTGTGGAACACAATCGTAGCATCCTTGGTTGATAAGCACCTGCTGCCTAGCAATCATCGTGCATGGATATAGGACCGCACTAGTGTTCTTTATCCACAATAGGTTAAGTATTTCAAGGCAACCAGAGCAAGCTTGCATTTCAAGATGTCTTCCATCTGCATGTCAAATGGCAACTAGTTAATTCTAAGAGACTTGGGAAACAAATGCAGTTTCTGCAGCCACGATGCAGGTGCAGCACTGTTCGCTTCCTCTTGACCTCTGGTGATGTGTAGTCAACTGTGCCCCGAAGTCTCCTGCAGCAAAGAGTTGTACTCCTGCACAGTGGGAACAGCTTTCCAAAGCTCAAGATCCCCAAATGCAGGAAATATAGCACATTTTTTTTTCAAAGTTTCACCACTTTTTTTTTCCTCCTGATATCATCTGTACTACAAACTAAAAAGTTTGCAGCCGTACCTACGATCAAGGTTGCATGCACATCCAAGGTGTGTAGACCATTTGCTTCAAAACGGGTCAAGTAAGAGCACCAATAACAATCGTACAGGTTTTAAATGACAGCGCTCTAGCTCTCAGGAACTCTTCTTCCATTCAGAACTACACCCAGGACTGCATAACTCTGAAGAAAAGCCCCTGGTGGTGGAGGAGCTCTTCAACTGTGTCTGGAAACGCGCTATCATTTAATTTTTTTTTATGAGTTACTTTTTCTTTTCAATTTGGTGAAAAGGTTATGAGCAAGATGCAAAGCAATTTCAAACTTTCTTCAAATTAAAATCAGAACTAAGGCCAAACAAGTTAGGTGAACAAAATAAATCAAGAACTTAAAATTCAGGAACTCCAGCTCTTCAAAATCAACACAGTCCCAGATCTGTACACTGTTCTGAGACTTAAGATGTTTTCCCTGCTTCTTGCATGCCAGCAACAGCACCATTTCCTCGTAAAGATGAGGAGATAGCAGCCATTGATCCCCATTCACCGTACACAAGAGGACACAGCAACACAACAAACTAGATTTCTTCAGATCTGATACAAAAGATGGTCAATATCAAAGCGAAGGTTTCCCTGTTTCTTGTCTGAGACCCACAACTATCAGATCGAGGAGAAGGAGCAGCAGAAGCAGTTGTAAAGTACCCCCACAGCTGCAAACAAAGGGGTCAAAGGTTTGTCGTCAATTCATTTCCAGGCAGAAAAACCACTTTCCTCAAAAGAAACAATTTATTTAGAATGAAACAAAATCAGCTCGACTGTGAGCGCATGTTTTGAGTGACAGCTATTTTAAGCTGTGTGAGCCATAAAAAGGTTTTTTTTTCCTTTACTTTTGCAGAAATCTTGTGTACACAGCACAAAGCAAAGAGGTCAATTTTCCACTTTAAAACATGGGCATTGGCATCACAAATAGCAGATACACAACTTTTTAAGCTGCCATTTTAGTAAAATGCACAAATACTAAACAGATAAGCTTTCTTCCATGAGGCCCATGTAAATTCCACATAAGCCAACGCTTTTCTTCGCAAAGGTCCATTAGAGTTTGGAATCCCTTGTGGTCTTCAGCACTTCACTAGCCTTGCTTTCAGGAGGAAAGAAGAGGTTATTCAGTACAAATGTTTACAAGAGATCTTCCCCCTACATTTACAGATAACTGTTCGAACTACAAGGCTATTAACGTTCTAAGTAATGTCTGAAAACACCAATCACCCTTCACTGGCACAAAGCTTTTGAAATGAATTAACATCTGTATATAAATGCACAAATAGTAGTTCAGGGAGTTAAAATATAGGGTAGAGATTGGAAAAAAAATCAACTGTACTAGTTAAAAAAAACATACAGGAGAAAAGTCAACTGAATTTTCACAATTCATACAATTTCTCTCATTTTCAAAAAGTCAAACAAGAACATGATATTTAGTGTTCTGTTTGCAAGTGTATTTTTTCACATTGCTATGTTATCTCCAACTACAGACTCATTACTTACTGGAGAAAACTAGCTAAAATATGGATCGGATTCGCTTCATCCCACATCTGTGTACATTTTTCTAGTTGTTCCAAAATACTTTAGTTTGGATAATGTAAAGGGAAATATTTATCTTCAGTGACACATCTGGAGCAGCTAATATTGTTTACGGGGGGAAAACCGAAGGCAAGAAAATTAACATACATCAAATTACTTTATAATTTTGCAATCCATTCAATCAGGCACCCTACATGGATTATTCTTTTGTACACTTAAGTGGCTACCCTTAACTTTTCCATTTTTATCCAATTCAGATGTATTCCTAAATTCTTTTACTCTTAAAACATAGTCAAACTCCTACTACTTGTTTAAATTCCTAAGAAAGGCTTCTTCCTTTCCCCCTTATATATCTTGGGAAGAAAAGACCCATAAATATATTGGCTTTAAAAATGCTAATCTTGCCTCCCGGTGTTCCAAATTTTGATAATCCAAATTGGGAGGCAATTGTATAAACATTAAAGTGGATCCTGGTAAATGAGGTAGCCTTAAATTGATACTCCACTGACAGCCAGCCATGTATGATGAACTGTCAAAATGCAAAGCTCCTAGTTAACTTTGGGGGGGGGGGGGGGACCCAAACTCTTAAGTTTCCAATTATAGAATTTAAATCCTAAGGACAACAAGCCAGTTAAGATTTTTTTACCCAGCTCCCCCAAAAGTGGTATTAAGTGACTGTCAGGAAAAAACACATTCTCCATCCTAATGTTATAACTGGAAACAAATTTCTGAACATCTGCAGCATTCAAATATACATTGCCTTAATGCTTCATAATACCATATACAAAAGATTACAATCCTCTTTTTCTGCATACAGATGTGTCACAAAACTTAACTTTTGCTATGCTGAAGTCTTGGAGGTTGGCTCAAATGAATAATTGCACTGCTGTTATTCTAATACAAACAAAAAGCTATAGCAGCTATAACTAAGTGCTGAGCCATCCAATGTTGGTTATCATTTTAGTCTAAATTGGACTCCTAACATTCTCTTTCTTTCTATAGCTACTACTGGACTATCTTCTTTCTTTTAAAAAAAATCTTAGATAAAAGGTTTGGAAAGCTGAATTGCCCATTTCACATATCCTTAACCCAGTTCACATCGTAAGAAGCAGCACTGAACATAATTTTCAATTAAAATAGAAAAAGAAATCCATGGTGTAGGGTTTCCCAACACGGGTTCCCAAAGTTTGCCTAAAATGCCAGTATGTTCACTTTTCCTCAAATTCAAGTTCTGAAGGATTTTTTTAACAAGGAGAGCACATCAGTATGCATACTATTGCCAACAAGTTTGACTTTCGAATCTGATATTAAAGATTTTCCAAAAAAATACAAGGATGGCTTTCAAATTAATATATTAGTTCAACATAGAGCAAATTCCCTATCCAAATAAATACACTAAGAAAACTCTTTATGTAGCCACTAGCATATTGCATTTGACAAATGCAGTATTATGGATAATCCAATAATATTATGCAGTACAGGCAACATAAATCTGTCTTAGTGACTCTGCCTATAATAGTGGCTAGATTTAATTTGGTTCACAGTTCCAAGTTTCATTTATTACAAAACAATTTATATTTTCAATTTGTATTTCAGAATTGTGGGATTTAGGTTACTATACCCATATTTTTAAAGAGTGAAAGGGTGTAATAGTTTCAGAAGTGAGGCTCTACTTGAAAAAAATACTTTAAGAATAGCATATTTTCCAATATTTCATTGAGCAGTGTTTCATTAAGCCACTTTTCAACTATCGTAATTGTACTTATTCAAATTTGAGAATTGGTTTACACATGAGAAACATATTATTACTGTACAGTGGCTTTACAAACGAACAAAAATATTGGACTAGAAAAGAGACCAAGCAAAAAGTCACACATTTAAACTGTTGATTCTTTCCTCCTAAGTCTTATCACATATTTTAAAAAGAACTGCTTTTAAAGGCTTACTTTCAATCGAATTATGTTCTTTTAGTGAATGCAAAAGTGTCAAGATTAAAACAGTGCAAACCAGACTATAAAACCTCGCATAATGCCTATTATATTTTACCTGGAAAATATTGAGCAGGTAAGTTTCTTTTCTATTTCCACAGGGACAGAATGATAATTGAAATGGTTATGTGGCAGAACTTTTCATGAAAGTTAAGTGCCATCTTTGAAACTTGTGTTCCCAAGTTATACTTTAGAATTCATTGTGCCTATTACAATTAGTAATGGGCAAAAACAATGATACCAGTAACCACCTGCTTCTTTAATACAGAAGTTCATGATGTTCATGGGTTATAGTAAAGCTCTCATTACAACTACAACCCTTAAATGCACACAAGTTTTTTTAAAAAATCAACAAAGCAAAATACCATTTAGGAACATTTTTCAAGGGTATTCATTTCTTTGAATTTGGGAACAAAAACTGAAAACCCAACTGAAAGAAAACTACAGTGCACCATCAAGGCTTAATATCAGCTGTTACATGGACTCAACCATGAGTTAATTCAATTTAATTTTACATTTTGTAAACTAGGAATTATTCTGGAATCATAACTATAGTTTTATGGAAGCTGCAGCTCTCAGAATGGGCATGAACCATTTATGTTTTAAGTATGGCAATTTAGAACGTAAGTATAGGAAAAGATTTTATACCTACTTTAAAGTTGTGAAATGAACAAGGACAAATTAAAAAGAAAAAAGAAAAAAGAGGGAGGCAAGCTTGTTCAATATTTCACATTTTAGTGAAAGCAAGCCATCCCTTTTGCTATACTGTCACTAGCAAGACAGTTGAGGGTAGCCTAGTGAACAGTTAATATATCTGCTCTCTAGAGTTTATAGAAAATAAAGGGAAAATAACAGTAACTACAGATCTAAAATTATACTTAGGGTATTGGCTAAGGCTTAGCACCTGGCAGACACTGGAGGAGGGGGGAGTTGTATGAAGCAGCAGGATAAGCACAGAAAGCATTAGGACTTTAAGAAGCACCACGAACAATGATCATGACCAAATAGTCATCTTCCGATTTAGCCAGGGCCTTTGCTGTAGAATCCAGGAATTGCTGAGAAAAATCACAGGGGGGGAAAGCATGCAAGACTCCACTGTTTTCTTTGTCTTTGTTGCCTCCTACTGGGAGGCTTATCACTCCAGCTGCCTGTTTTTGTTTAAGATAGGACACCAGGTTTCTTAATGGCCGCTGGGTAGAGGTGGTATTAGCTTCACCAGCCCCAGATGAGGCACGGTTGTCTGTGGTACCAGGCACAGCAAGGAGAATAGCATATCCATTGGGTCCTGCTACTTTGATACGGCGGGTAACTTCATCTAACTTGGGCTGGTCCAAACGAAGACGCTGTGTGATCTTTAGTTGGGCCACTTTGCCACCAGTTGTTCCTTCCACCAGCAGATTGCTAGCTACGCTGAGGTCACCTTGTAATAGGTGCATGTTTGATGGAAAGTTGCTGTTCTTCAACAGAAGCATTCCTTGCCAGGCTAAGCAGAGTTTGGTAGATGATCCCGACTTTGAGGTTCCATCCTGCTGTTGCTGCTTTTGGGGTGGCTTCAGCCGAGATCCACTGCTACTATTCCCTTCAGAAGTATGCTCATCCTTTTTAGCTGGACTCTTGCACTCTTGGATGGCAGTTGATGCAAGTGTGCGATGTTTTCTTTCTTTTTCCATCAAACTCTTATGTTCCCGCTTCTCACTCTGGCCTCTCTCCAAACTCCCCTTACGCGGCTCTCTGACTGGTGAAGGACGATCCAACAAGAGTAAGCGAGAAGAGGGCCGATCAGTATCAGTATTATAGCGGTCTCTGATTAAGCCTGTTTCAGGACTACGATCTTGAGGAGATGCTACAGCAGGGCAGTGACGCTTACGAGATGAAGATGAACGTTCACTATCTGGTGATCGATCCAAATGTCGACCCCCATCCTCCACTAGCCTTCGCTTCCTAGGTGGGTCTCTACTACTACCAAGCTCTCTTTCCCCACGAGTTCTTTCTAGAGACCAACCATCTCGACGTCTTTCCAGACTTTCAAGTGCATCATACACAGTTGCTCGGTTGCCTCGGTCCCGAACTGGAGGTGGAGGAGGCACCCAGTCTGTTTCAGCATATAAATCTCTATCACGATCACCATAGAGCAGTGGTGGTGTTCTGTCCCGAGCACCTCGGAGTGGATCTGGTGGGGCTCCACGATGTGCTCCAAAAGCTGATGTTTCTGCTACGAGCTCATAGTGAGCAGGGGGTGGAAGTGGCAATGGCTGCAAATAGGGCTGTTGATACCGATGCTCAGTGTCAGCAAAGTCCACACGCAAGCGACGGTCTGGCCCACCCAAAGGAAAGCCACGCATGTGGGTACAAGCAGCTTGTGCAGCATCCAAACTCTCATACTGGATGTAGGCCCATGAGTCACCTTTACGATAATCAATGGTACGAATAGTACCAAAGCGATCAAACTCCCTGGCAAGAGCAGCCAATGGTACCCAGGGTCCCAGACCACCCACCCAGAGTCTCGTGGTGGGGGTTGCTTTACCATAACCAATTTTAATAGGATTGTGCAACAGCACTTTACCAGACATGGCAAGCTTAGCCCGGTGGGCCATATCCAAATTCTCAAATTTAAGAAATCCGTATGTGCTAGTTTGACCCCGGCTTGGCCTCTTAATATCCACTTCGGTGATAACCCCAAAGCGATCAAAAGCCCTACGAAGGTCTGACTCTGTAACTGATATATCCAAATTACCCAGAAACAGGGTGCGATTAGCTCTCTGGTCATCTTCAGGACTGATCTCTTCTTCAGTGGCCGTTCCTGTACCAATCCCACGAAACGCAGCAGCCGCCACTCCAGCAACTCGATCCAGACTGTAGGTGGGCCTCACCCGATCATAGAAACCGCTGTAGTCTCGTTCTCTTTCCAGCTCCCGGGGCAGAGGCGGCGGGGGCAGACGACCCAGGGCAAGCTGCTGCAATCGGAAGTCTCTGTACCCTAAGCCTGCCCCTCCGCCAGCAGGCGAGAGGGCCCTCTGGGTGGCCCCAGTTGCAGGGTGCCTGATAGTGGCGGGAGATGCCCCCGCCACCCCCACTGCTGAGGCCCCATAGGGAGACTCCTTGTCCAAAAGCGCTGGGGAACGACTGCCGCGTCGCCGGCTGCTTCCCCCTCCGCTGCTGCCCCCTACATAAACGGCCTCGATCTTCAGCGGCCGATGGTAGAGGACCAAGCGGCCGCGAGCATGCTTAGCGGCCCGGGCATCCTCAGGGCGGCGGAAATTGACAAAGGCCACCCGCTCGTCGCCGGACCCGGTGCCCGGAGGCAGGCGGCTGATTTTGACGCTGACGTCTCCGAAGCGCTTGAACTCGTGGAAGAGGCCGTCTTCGATCGCCTCGTCGCTCAGCGCCGAGCCCAGCTCGCTGATCTTGAGCGTCTTGTACTCACTGCTGCCGGCGGAGTCGGAGGGGGGCGCGCGGGAATCGACGCCGCGGCCGCTGCTGCCACGCGAGGACGAGGAAGACTCCGCGTTTTTGCTGTTGTTGCTCCCGCCGTAGCCGTGGCGGCCGCTGCCGCTCCCAGAGCCTCCGACCGCGGCCGATTCATATTCACGGCTACTGGCCCGGCTCGCTTTTTCCAGATGAAGGCTCCGCCGACTACTGCTGCCACCGCCCTCGCCCGAGCCGCCGCCCGCAGATTTTCCACCGCCGTTGCTGGGCTTCTTACTGCTCCGCTCGGTCCGCGCCGAAGAAGAATCCTCGCCACCGCGGGACCGTTTGGCCTTGGCAGGCGAGCGCTCCTTGCCCTTCATGGCGGCAAGCGCCAGCAAGAGGGAATCGCGCGCGGAGTATCGCGCCTCACGCACCCGCCGCCATCTTGGAACCTCCGGCAGGCTGGAACTCCGCCCACTGGGCAGGCATTGGACAGTTTAATCGGAGCCCATCGTGTTCATTGCACAAAGGACCTGTCGGTGAAGAAAAGCGTAGAATCTGAAGCGCTCCAAGCACCGGAAACGGAAATTTCGCCTTCCTACGCTACTTTCACCAGGCCGTTGGATGAACGGCCAATCACTCATCGGTTTCTTGAGCGCTAATGGTCCGAACTGGAAGAACTTCCATCCCATTGGCTGAAGCAGAAATCCCAACTCTTTCGTTTCCCCACCCCATCTCCACGCTCTTATTGACGGTTTTTGTGGAAGGCCTCAAGTTTCCCCGCCGGCCTGAACCCGCGCGAAAGTGTTCAGACCACGTGGAACCTTTGGGTTTGACAGACGAACGAGATGGCCGGGGAAGCGGGGGCCTCAGTTGGTTTTTTTGTTTGAGGTCTGCAATGGACGCAGCTTCGAGTTTTTTTTAGCTTAGGCGGGAAAAGACTTGTCGGATGGATGTAGTTTCGTCTCTCTCTGTTTTTTTCCCCAGCGAACGCGGGCGTGTGTTCGTCTGGGCGGGAAACGTTTCTCAGCCTCAGTAATTTTAAGATGTGTGGACTTCAACTCCCACAATTCCCCTGCCGCCAGCCAGGTCCTTTCTCCACCCAGTGCTGGAGAGAAAATTCTGGAAGTTGATGTTCACGCATCTTGGTTGCTGAAGCTGAGAAACACGGGCTTAACGGATCACGGAAAGGATGCGAGTCTGCCTCCTCGCATATCTGAACCCCGTCCAAAAAGCAAAGCGCTTTTTACCCGGAATCCATTCAAATTAGTTTCCCAAGGCCGCCTCCTCGCTAAGCTACTCTGGGGGCTTACAAAGGGTTAAAAACATCAGGCTATAAAACAGGAGGAATGTAAAAACACATGGAAAATAGAAAGCACCGTCCATCTTCGGTGGTTTCCTGAAAGAATTTGATCATTAAATCCATAAATCCCATTAAATGGCCGTAACAAGAAAAGCATTTACAAATAATAATTTTTAAAAATCGACTGAAAAGGCTCGCTGGAATTTTTTTTTAATATAGCGCTAAAAAGAAAATGAACCGCAAAGGCAATACTATTGCTGGGTATTTTTCTTCCTATATCCTTCGGGGAATAGGATCTCGAGACTTAGAAATTGTTCATTTAATTTATTTTGTACAATTGCCGTGCAAAAATTAAGTATGATTTTAGGACACTAAAACAACAAGAGGGCTAACCTCAGAACTGTCTTGACTTGTTAGTTTGTTTTATTTAGAACTGCACAAAATGTTGCCGTTGTATACTGTAATCACATTTCAAAGTTATCATTTTAAATGAGCAAATGTGTAAAGTACTGCAGTACTTGCAATTTTTAAAGAAACATTTGCTGAAATTAATGGAAAGTACGGAAGTGAAAGCCAGTTTGGTTGAAGTACTTACTCCACTAGAAACTGAGACTGCAAGTTCTAGTTCTGCTTTAAATCCAATTATTAATCATCAGTTAATCCCCAGACAGAAAGCAAAGAGAAACTTGTGCTGAAAAAATTGGGTGACTTGTCCATGTAGTTTCCAGGAGTCCAGACTGACTTAAAACACAAAATGGAAATAATGCACAAGATGCAAAGCACTCTGATTTGATGTTATTTTTATCCTCTAATGAGATTTTTTTTAGCAGACTATCATATTCATGATTTTCACAAGTTAGTTATTAGTGACTGGGATAACTACTAGCTAGAACATCTTTCTCAAGGTAAAGTTTCTAGTGTAGATTATGACCTGCCAGCCATTTCTCTTGTTTACTTGTCCTCAGAGAAACCACTTCTGCTTATTTAAATAATAAAATGAGGGGAGGAGAAAATTGGGGCCAACTAGCCTATTTTTCCAACATCATGCAATGATTCTGAGTAAACAGGGTTGCTGATTACTTCTCCAAGAAACCTTCCCTCCAAATGATGCTGCTCTGCCCAGGATTCACATTATGTTGGCCAAGGAGAGAAGATTCACGGCAAGTGGACTGGACAGAACAATCACCAGTCTTCAAGCAGTATTGGGAAACAAATTACTCCTAATTTTGCTAAATAAAGAAGCAATCTTCAACACTATCATTGCGAAGATATGGCTTCCTTCCTACTTCCTAGTTATTTTGTTCAAGAATATTTTTAAAGTGTGGATATTATTTCAAACATGCACTAAAAATGGAATCTCAGATAATGATGCATCAATGAATTCATAAAAATTTAAGACCACTCAGCTGGTGTTAGTACCTAAGGTGGCAGTAGAACTCATGGTCTCATGGTTTCTATCTTGATGCATTAACCACTCCTATACACCAAACTTTCTCTCTTAGTTTTATTAGTCTTTAATATTTTATTTATTAATTATTATTTAATATGTGTCAGCTGTGCATCTCTTGTTTCAGTGATGTGAACAGAATTAGCTGAAAAGATTTATTTCTGGGCATGGTTGATATGGTTGCCAAGCTAGACTTTTTGTTCAAATATCATGGCTCTGCTTCCCCTTGGGAGGAAGTTTTTGCCTCCTCTTGGCACCCAGCTGAGTTAGAAATTTTGTAAGGGGAATGCTAGTTGGCAGCTTTGCAGCTTAGTAGCTCAATCAAATTTTAAAAAATTAATTTTTGTTTCTAAGCAAGGCGATTGTTAAGTGAGTTACATGGATTTTATTACCTTTTTTGCCATGATTCTTAAGCAAATTGCTGCCGTTAAGTGAATCACACAGTCATTAAGTGAATCCAGTTTCCCCCATTGGGGAGGTCAAAAAAGGTGATCCTGGGATGCCTCAACCATCATAAGTACATACCGGTTGCCAAGCACCTAAATTTTGATGGGGATGTTCTGATGGCTGTAAGTGCGAAGATAGTCATAAAACACTTTTTCAGTGCCACTGTAACTTTGAATAATCACTAAATGAATGGTTGTAAGTTAAGGACTACTTGTATTTTGTCCATTTTCACCTTTTAGGCCTGGCAAGGTGCATGTCAAGTTAGTGGGTTTTCTCATTTTATATTTTCTATACCTTTTATAGGGAATTGTCAGGATTTTTGTTATTGCAACATCTGAGGTCAGGACTGACTTTGCTTTTTGATTTGAATATTTCAGAACTGAAGATAACCACAGATTTTCTTCATAGTGGTTCTGGAAGTTTGGGGAGTGAAAGTAGTGATGGTATGAAAATGTGATCAGATTACTTTTGTAAAGTGGCAATGTTACATATTATCACTAGGTTAGATTATGAAATCTATATAGGAATCATTTGTTGATTTAACCTGAGAAGTATTAGGGTTAGAAATCAGTGCCAGATAATTTCACATTTCAATATAACTTGTCTTCATCCAAACAAAATACTAAGAGCCTGTGTGGGAGTCAGGCAGAAGAAAATACTCAGACTGGGTGTCATAGAAACGAATTAATGGTTACCATGAATCTATTTTGAAATCACATTGACAGAACCTCCATTAATTTCTATTTTGAGCAGCTTTATTGGGTTTGGAGAAGGATGACATAGCAGAAGAGCATACAAGGCTGAATTTGATCATAATGGAACTGAGACTGTATTCTTATATAACTGTCTTTACAGTTCTTTTGAATGATACATAGCATTCTTATTGAAGACTATATGATTCAGTTGCTTCTCCCCCCCCACCCCATTTACGACATTTAACATACTGGATGGAAATACATTTTCTGCCAAAACTAAAATACAAGATTACATTTCTGTCCAATATTTATTTATCTATTAAATTTATTGGCCACCCGCTTTACTACAATAAGACAGAATATTGGACTTCTAATATGCAAGAAACCAAACCTAGTATAGTTATCCCATCAGTGAAGAGAAATGCAGATAGTCCTTCACTTACGACCACAATTGAGCCCAAAATTTATGTTACTGAAAAATTTGTTGTTTTTCTCCATATTACGACTTTTCTTCCCAGATTTGTTAAATGAATCACTGCAGTTGTTAAATTAGTAACATGGTTGTTAAGTGAATCAATACAGAAGGTCCCACTATTTTAACCAAATAAATTCTGTGCTTATACTATAATGGAAATACGTAATCAGAATAGGTATCATAACCGGTGGATGCTCAGCTCAGGCAAGGAAGTACAACCATAAGTTTTAAAAACAGTCCAAAGAAAAGCCACAATATAGAGCAGCACACAAGGATTGTCCTAGCAACAGGAGTTATAGATTCCCTGCAAATCAGATAAAGCTCAAAATAACATCCACATATCTGTCATGAGTTCTGGAGGTGAGATATCACCCATCACCCAAAGTGGATCATCTTTCTTGGTACATGTAAACATACAAAGTAACATAAAAGCTTCCCTATTAGCTACAGTGGAACATCCTGCAGGGACACTGTGTTAATTACCAGAAATCCTGCAGACACCCTTCAACTCCCCTTATAACCCATATAAGATGAGTCTGCCTGGAGGGTGATATTCTCCTAACTGGGACAGCACCAACGTGTCCCATCTTTGTTAAGCATATTTTCATGATGCTGCCTTCTCCAACCACTGAAGCCATTTAGATCTTCTAATTTTCGCCAACACATTTTTTTTTTTTTGCTATCAGTATGATCTAGCGTACTGACAATTGCTGTACTGACAATTGCCATACTGCTCCAAATATGGCCCCCTTCTCTGAAATCACTGGGCACTAATCTCCATGGATATTTTGACTCTGGCTGTAAAGGAGAGACTGGACACTTGGCTTCTGCAGAGAATCCTGCTCCAGAACTGCTGCATAATGCCTGACTAGTACTTTCCAAAACAATTGTCCTGTCTTAGATACCTTTTCAAAATCCAAACCTTATTTAAATAAAGATTTATCTTTATTTATTTAGCATACGGCAATGTTACATTAGCCGGGAGAGTACAGTGCTATTTACAAAGTAGTTGTTTGGCTGCTGACGATTGCCAGTCAGTTCTGTTCACACTCATGCACTATCCAGAGTGCACCATGGGGCAGATCTGCTCATAAGAAATTAGTGGCATCCTGCAGCTTCATCCTGGGCCTTCTCACCACCAATGTTGCCTTGCAGTCAGGTATCACATCTGGGCAAAGTCCAGCACTGGTAGACTATTCACACGAAACACGACCACATTTTCCACCAAAGTTATATCTATTTTATCTACTTGCATGTAGCATGCTTTCGAAGTGCTAGATGGGCAGAAGCTGAGGCAAGTAACAGGAACTCACTCCATCACGCAGTGCTAGGACTCGAACTGCCAAAGCAAAGACCATCTCCATTTTCTTTAAGCCATTGAGCCACTGTGCCTCTACAGATTTATCTGTTTTTATCTATTATCTATTTAACACTAGTATTGTGTTAAACTGGGAAAAAGATGTCCTATTAGTAATATGTTGCTAGCTCAGTCACCATTAGCTTTATTAGTTTTCTATTTCTTCTGCTGACAAGTTTTGTGTGGCTGTATTTATCTGCTGTTTATACCACTTGTTATTTCTGAAAACACAGGCATAACTGGTAACTTATCTGTCAACACATCCAGGATCAGTACCTTATAACTTCTGTCTTCGTAATGTTTGCAGTTACTTTGTAATCATCCTTATTGGGGAGAGGGGAATTTTCAATACTTTGTTTTAGTTTTGATGGCAATAAGTGCCTTGGGGAACATTATGGGAAAATCATATTTGCATGATTTTGGAACTCTACCGTGTATGTTTTCCATTGTGGTCCACAGCTGCTTTGGGAACATCCAAGCATAAGGACAGAGTTACACACCTTGGTCCTTTGCTAAACTGCTGTATAAAGATAGTCAGGCCAATTGTCATTACAGGTGGAGATGGAGTTGCATAGAGCAGGGAGCTTTAGGAGAAATCATTCCTGATTCATCTTGCATGCCTCAGCCACATCTATGGCCTCACAGCTAGAGTTCTTTGGGTTTTGTGCCCTGTCAGAAAAGTGCTAGACTCATATTCAGAAATAGCCTGACTGAAAGTAACATGCCCAAAGAACCTACATATCTGTTAGTCTGGGAACATGATGAACTAAATAACCTGTTATTTTGAGCATTTTAACTTTCGCTTCAGGACAGGAAATTAGGATAGCTTTAACATAGCCAATTGCTTTTGCTCTTAATATCTGTATTATCAAAATTGTTGATTCTTCTGCAACTAAAATTGGTGGATTAGAAATTTATGGCATTATTTTGAATGTTTGTGATTTAACTCCAACAACTTGGAAAGTTATTCCTGTTATACGTTTATTAAATTCTTTTGCTTTTGGGAAAAATGTAAAAACTCTCACTAGTAGAATTCGTGAATCTTTTGCTGTTGTTCCACAAACACTGCAGAGATATCTACCTTTTTACATCATTTTCTGAATATCTGTGTTAGGCTGTTGTACTAATTTGGATTGGTATAAATTGTCATTCCGTTGCCTTAATGGCAACATATTTTTCCCTCTTCACATCAGAATATAGAATTCCTTCATGGAATGGGATGAAAACAGATGCTAGTTGTTTTATTTACCACTGATCAGCAGAGGGCAGAAACTGTATAAGAATTTTTCTAACACTTCCCTGATTGTAGTGTTCTATCATCTGTCACTTATTTTAGACGTTGATAATGATAGCATCCAGAGTCTGAATTGTAACATCTGCTGTAATATTTCATTTCACTAAAATAATTCATTCCTTACTAAGTTTTTCAGTCAAATGGCTGACAGCAATGCTAAGTTTGAATAAATAATGAGAGAACTTTAAGACCCATTAATGCAGCCATTGATCTCTTTCTCCTAGAATTCTGAGAATGATCAAGTGCTTTCAAACGGGGTTCCTGGCACTGTCATTGCTCTTCCACAGTTAGCTGAAAGCTGAATTGCAATTGGCTGTCCATTCATCAGAGGTCCTGTGCATTTTGAAATCCACATCTTGTTCTGTTCTATACGTAAAGTGGGAATAGAGTTGCCAAGCAGGCAAGCTTTCAGCACTAATTATGACACAAAGTTCTCCTGTCAATATGTCAATAATTTCTTAACATCATTGTAATATTGCTCTCTCTTTCACCTTTAATTGTAGTTGCTATTGTTGTTGTTGTTGTTACAATTCTTATTATCTACATAATAGAGCTAGAAAATTACAAATATGCCTATTTCTAAGTATATAAACTGAACTATAAGGCCTGTGGAGTTCATCTCAGAGCAAAGTCTAATCAAACTTTATTGTAAGTTGACTTTAGCAGAATCTTGCAAGTCTGAAAATACATTTTCTTCCCATTATCTTTACAGCCCAACAAACTAGGGAAGGTCCCTTCTGAGACCTTTGCCATACATTTCTTCTGAGGGCTGAACTGACTCTTACTTTACCATTTTCCTGGTTGTGACTCTTTTCCTGTCTCCTAGGTCATGCCCACATGCCTACAAGTTTTCAAAAAACAAAACAAAACAGAAAAATTAGATTTCCAAAATCTCCAGGAATGCTTTGCTTTGAAATAATCTATCACTTAAAGAGGAGAATAAAAATAGAGACTTCTATGATGGCCATGGTGAGCTGAATGACCTTGAATGAGCAGGGATGGCATCGTGGTAGGAATCAGCAACCTGAAACTGAACACTTTGGATAAATTCAAGTATAGTTGGAACAATAGACTTGGAAATTAAAGTTAAATTAAAGATTGTCTGCTATCATAGAACTGGATGTAAAAGGGCAGAGCTGAGGATTTTGTACAGTTTCTGCATGATAAAATCGCTCAGATCCAGATATCAGATTGGACTCTGACAGGGCAGAATCCAATCGGGAGACACGAGTGGGTCTTGAGAATAATATCTGGATTGAGTTTGACCCTGTTTCTGTTAAAGAAGTGGACAGAATTATGGGCAAACTTAGTTCCTCCACTTGCTTATTGGATCCTTGTCCCTCCTGGTTGGTTTCGGCTGCCAGGGAGGTGACTAGAGACTGGATCCAGGCAATTGTCAATGCTTCGTTGAGAGAGGGGAACTTCCCTGCCTCTCTTAAGGAGGCGGTGGTTCGACCTCTCCTCAAGAAGCCTTCCCTGGATCCAGACTCACTTAATAACTATTGTCCCGTCTCCAACCTTCACTTCATCGCGAAGGTTGTTGAGACTGTATTGGCACAACAGCTCCCACAATTCCTGGAGGAAACGGAATACCCTGACCCGTACCAATCGGGCTTCCGACACGGACACAGCACGGAAACGGCATTGGTCGCTCTGGTGAATGATCTCTGGCTCTGGTGAATGATCTCGGGATGGTGGTTGTTCCTCCATCCTGGTCCTACTTGACCTCTCAGCGGCTTTTGATTGACCATGGTATCCTACTGCAGCGACTTGTGGGGTTAGGGGTGGAAGGCACTGTCTTACAGTGGTTCTCCTCCTACATCTCGGGTCGCTTTCAGTTTGTATGGGCGGGAGGGCAGAGATCCACCCCGAGGCCCCTTAATTGTGGGGTGCCTCAGGGGTCGGTTCTCTCCCCGCTACTCTTTAACATCTATATGAAGCCACTGGGTGAGATCATTTGTGGCTTTGGGGTGAGATATCATCAATATGCTGATGATACCCAATTATACATCTCCACCCCAGACCACCCCAGAGATGCCCTTTCCGTGATGTCCCATTGCCTGGAGGCGGTACGGGCCTGGATGGGCAGAAACAGACTCAAACTCAATCCCTCTAAGACTGAGTGGCTGTGGATGCTGGCATCTCGAGTTTCAGAGGCCCCATCACTTTTGATAGATGGGGAAAAACTTGCACCCATTGATAGGGCTCGCAACTTGGGTGTCCTCCTGGATGCTCGGCTGTCCCTAGAAGAACATCTAATGGCCGTGACCAGGGGGGCCTTTGCACAGAACTGGCCTGGTGTGCCAGTTGCACCCTTTCCTGGACCGAGATGACTTCGCACAGTCACTCATGCCCTGGTTACTTCTCGCTTGGATTACTGCAATTCCCTCTACATGGGCCTGCCCCTGAGATGCACCCGGAGACTCCAGCTGATCCAGAATGCAGCTGCACAGGTTGTTACGGGAGCCCCTTGTTACTCCCATAAAACACCCCTCCTGCGTGAGCTGCAATGGTTACCAGTGGTTCTCTGGGTCCGCTTCAAGGTGCTAGTCCTCACCTATAAGGCCCTACATGACTTAGGTCCGGGATATTTGCAGGACCTTCTTCTGCCTGCCTCTCACCGTCCTGTTTGCTCACATAGGGCCGCTCTCCTCAGGGTTCCAACGGCGAGCCAATGTTGTCTTGCTGTGCCCAGGGGTAGGGCGTTCTCTGGAATGAATTACCTACCGAGCTCCAGATGGCTCCTGATCTCCGTTCCTTCCGTCGGGACTTGAAGACTTGGCTATTCAAACAAATAGGCTGACTCTGATTCCGAGTTTTATTATTTACTGTTAATTAATTATTTGGATTAAAATGGGATTTTGTTGTACTTGTTTTTTAACTTGTGTTTGCCACCCTGAGTCCTTCGGGAGAATGGCGGCATATAAATACATGTAATAAAATAAATAAATAAATAAAAGAGATTCTAAAACTGGAACAAGTTTTACTGGACAAGACCGAGGATAATTTGAATGTGGATTTAAAAATGACAAATTATAAGAATGATATAGAAAAAGATGTTACACTATCCACTATACAAATGAAACCTGCTAATGTCTTAATAATTAAATGGGATATACACATAAGAAACCATAAGAGTGACTTAGATAATTTTCTTATTTAGGATTTACAAAAGAGACTTCTTAAAGTTTCAGAGAATTTTTTGAGAAGAGATAAAGAGAAAAGGAAATCAAATTTTGGAACATAATTTAAAGGGATTAAAGTTAAAATAAAAGGGAAGGAATATAAAGATGGTTTATTTGACCAAGGTTAAAATATATGTGTTGTTTCTAGTAACTCTTGAAGGATTTTTATTGACCAGAACCAAATGATGAGGCTTTAAAGGTTTGGAAAAAGATACTTTTTATTTTATTTTTAGAGAAAGTGGTGAGACAAAGAATTTCTTGATACGTAAGAGATGAGATGTGAGAAGAGGAAATCTTTTGTTGCATTCTCAGAGAAAGTGATTAGTTACCGAAATTGTTTGTACTTGTTGTGATGAAGAGAAATGGCTTGGAAGAAGGGTCAAGTAAGCATGCTTTGTCTTCCTTTCTCTTGACCCGGGGCGGGGGGATATATAGAAGAAGTGAACAATTAAATAGGATTGATTAGCTTGGAGGGGGTTACTTATGCTGTATACTAGTTATTTCAATAGATGGGAAATTCTCTTTCAAGGCAATTTATTTTCTTAGAACTGACCCCCACATTCCATCATCATCCCAAGAACCACCCCCCAAAAACAAAACAGGAATAGTTTGTTTTTGTTTTGACTTCCTCTGCTGGAGAAATGGATAATTTGATCTGCCTCTGTAAGTAAAACAGAAAACACAACAAACCACAGCCTGTCATTTGCATGCTGGCTGGATCCCTGCTGATGGGGAGAAGGGGTCTTTTTCTTGTCAACTACTTCAGAAGATAGCTCCTACTGACTTACTGTTTGGCAGCTCTTGTCAATTTCATCCCTACTCATTTCCCTTAGCTACATTATATCACCCAAAGAACTGTGAGGACTGAAAGACAGCATGGGTCCCCATTCAAATTAGGCCAGTGAGTGACTTTTAAATCAGAATCCAAAGTGATGGGAGAAGGAATATTTGGTTATCTGGAAGTCTCTTGATAAAACTAGAAGAAAAACTGAGAGCCAATTTGGGGTAATAGTTAAGGCATCAGGTTAGAAACCAGGAGACAGTGAGTTCTAGTCCTGCCTTAGACACAAAGAGACTCTCAGCCTAGGAAAAAACAGTCAGTGACAAAAAAAGTTCCGAAGTCTTTCCAAGAAAACTGCAAGGACTAGTCCAGGAAGTTGCCAGAAGTCAACTCTGACATGAAAGCACTTAAAAGGAACTTCTATAATATTAACACTATTAGCCATTCTGCTATTGGGAAGAAGTGGTATACAGATAAAACAATGTGATATAAGATACTCCTGCGCTAACCTCTTTGTTGTACAATATTTAGCTTAAACAAAGCATAATCTGTTACTCAAAATTTATATTTTGTTCACACACACACACATTTTATATATATATATATATAAGAAAATTGATATATATATAATATATATATAATTACGTGAACTAGAATTGAAAATGTAAATGAGCAAGCTTACATTGTTTAAAAACCTCAGTTAAGCCTTGAACAAAAGCACAGATTTTTTCCCAGAATTGGACAGATACTTTTAATTTCCTGAAAACGAATATATAATAATATAATCTAATAATAATGACATAATAAATTCATTTGGGGGGCAGGCAGAATATCAGTTCTATTAATATCAAATTCTAATTATTTTCTGAAGGGGTGCCTTCTGCTCTAAAGTATTCATCTAAGAAAATGTTTTTATTATTTTGATGGAATTTATTTTTATTTTATTTATTTATGAAATTTATTTACTGTTCATCTCGTATCCAATGACTCTGGGCGGCTTGCAACATAAAAACTTTAAACAACATTAAAATCGACAATCGTAAAAAAAAAAAAACAGATAAAAACATTAACACAAGATGACAAAGGAGGGAGCCAGACACATGGGGGATTCAAGTTTTAATTAGTCAATCACTCCAGTATGAAGCTCCCTCATTGGTCCCCAAGCCGTCTGGCAGAGCCGAGTCTTTAAGGCTCTTACAGAATTTCAAGAGAATGGGAGCCAATATCATCTCAGAGGGTAAGAATGTTCTGCTGCTTGTAAGTTTATAAGATCACTGTCCCAAGGATCAGAAAATATGTTCCCAGCTATCTTACCCACTCTATAGTTCTTTTTTTTTCTTTCTTTCTTTTTTTTGAGGCATAATTAGAAAGGAAGACAGCTGGAGGTTGGAGCTTCACTTTTCAGCCTGCTTACCTGATAAAGTTTAAATTGCATAAGTGATATTTGGGCAGGCAAGGACAAATGCCAAGAAAAGCAACGGAGAATGTGATGAATGTGATGTGAATTTGATTTGAGACTACAGGGGTAAAGTCATCCTTTTTATAATTTTAACAACTGTTTCTAAACCTTTGCATTTACGAGCAGCCATTCTGGTGAATCTGAAGATGTTTCAGCAATTCCTAGGAGCTGAATTTCTACTGATGCAAGAATGGATAAGGCAAAGGATCTGCCCAATGTGTGGGATGCATGGAGCAAGTAGCCAACAGGTTTCATACGTAAGGGCTGCCACATTATTTTTTGTTCTTGTTTCCCTGCACTATCAGTAATAATAATAATAATTTTATTTCTATACTGCCCTTCTCCCGAAGGACTCAGGGCGGTGTACAGCCAATTTAAAAACACAAGACAAAACAATGATTAAAAATTAAAATAATTAAATAGATTTGGCCGGTTTAAAACCCCAAAAATTTAAAATACCCCAATTTAAAATTATTATGTTGATAGCCCGGCCTGGCGGAACAACAGGGTCTTCAGTGCGCAGCGAAACATCCGGAGGTCGGAGATCTTACGTATTTCCGGGGGCAGTTCATTCCACAGGGCTGGGGCTCCCACAGAGAAGGCCCTCTCCCTGGGTGTCGCCAGCCGACATAACTTGGCTGATGGCACCCTGAGGAGATCCTCTCTGTGGGAGCGAACTGGCCGGTGATAGGCTATTGGTGGCAGAAGTCGGTCTCGAAGGTACCCGGGTCCTGTGCCACATATGCTACATACTAGAAATTTTAATCACAAACGTGCCACATCAGTCACTAAACTGGTGCAGATTGTCAGGAAGCCTCAGTGTAAACTCACAAATTATCTGATGTTATTGCACCATTGCTGTTTAAGTAGGTACTGTAATTTTAAACACTCTTCCAATTACCTTAATCATGGAAGAAAGAATTGGGAACCTGAGTTAAGTCTAGCATGAGATGCAGATAAATTTCTCATTGTAATTATTTTGTGTTTTATTTTCTTATAGCTTCTGATTCTCATTGGTTCTTGCAAGCCTTGCTGAAATGCTATTCTTGCTTGAGAAAATCTTTCGGTTCTTGTCATCAGCTGACAATTTATCAAGACAAGGACTTGATTGGTTGTACACAGCTACTTAAACATCAGGTTTTTCCAAATTGGAAAGCAATAGGTATATTAGATATAATAGTTCCACTCCCCCTCCCTAAATAATGGTGGATAAGCCATTCTGTTATTTTTTTTACAAATGGCAGTTTGAATGGTTCACTAACTAGAATCCTGTGAGCAATGAGCAGTCTTGTAATACCTAACAATTATTTTCTGTTGCTGTCCAGAAGGAATGATAGGCTAGGACCGTGATGGTGAACCTATGGCACGTGTGCCAGAGGTGGCATGCAGCACCCTCTCTGATGGCATGCAATCCGTTACCCCAGTTCAGCTCTGCTGTGCATGCGCGCGTGCCTCTCGCTGGCCAGCTGGTTTTCGGGTCTCTGCTGTGCATGCGGAGGGGGTGGGGTTTGTGCGGGGGGCACACACGCATGCATGGGAGGGGCATGCACAGGGACCATGCACGCATTGCATTTTGAAGGTTCAAGCACGGCCGTAAGCATTCGTGCACATGTGCACTGCTTTGGACACTCGGTCCGGAAAAGGTTAGCCATCACTGGGCTAGGGAGAGATCAAGGAAAGAACAGTAATTTTATTGCATTTAAATCTTACAGCCTATCTGCCTTGCATATATAGGCTTGACTCACACTGTATACTCAACCAAAACATGTAATCATTCAGCATGATGTGAGAAAGCAGACCTAACATTTCTAGTTCCTCATAATATAGTTAATTCTTATCAGCTATAAGAGTTTGCTTTAAGTCAACCAGTTAGTTTTCAAAATATCACAGGAGGTTTTGTATTGTAACTGTTATGATTTAACACCAGTCATTTTTTGAAATGCATTTGTTGTATGCATACATCTCCTCCCTCAGAAGAGAAATATCATCGTCTTTGATATTTCAGACTTTGCCAAGGAAATTCAGCCAAGATCTTTGTAGTATGTCCTTCAAAAACTTATGGATCTGAAGAATCAAGACCATCCCAAGTTTCAGATGGCAAATGTAATGAAGAATTCACAAGCATCCAATCTCTCATGAAGTGTTAAATTGACAGAGTTAGGAATACAACATCTGTCAAATATTCAATGGAGACTATTGAAGAGAAACAGGAGGACAGGAAGAAAGTAAAGGAAACTAATATAGAAGCAGGAAAAATGAAAGGTTCAAAAAACAATGTTACTTGATGTCATCCAATCAATATTTATTACCCCATGATTTTTTTTAAAAAAACAAGGCATCTGAGCCAGAAAATATCCTCGGGGTTGGGCGGGGTGAATCCTGGGGAGAGCTTGGAAATGGATAAGGCCCTCAACCAGGACCCACAGAAAAAGTAGGGGGAAAGCTGTAGTTGAAGGAGTACTAGCAGTCCCAAGTCTCAGTCAGGACTTCCAGAGCAGCCCCAAGCCTTTGAGAGTGACAGAGACAACAGAGACCAAATTACAATAGTGCCAGACCACAGGAGAAGGCTCCTTTAGAATAATGGTCTACCTAGGAGTTATTGTTGCTTCTAAGTAAGACAGCAGTCTCAAAGGGGGTAAATATTTCATCAGTTGGAAATGATTCAGTACTAGAAAAACAGCTATATGCTGCTGTGATCAGCTGTCAGAACTTTCTTTGCTCCTTAGACTTGAGCCCAAGATCTCATGGCTTCTTAACATATTATCATTTGCCAGTTTCATGAGCAGAGTAATGGCTACACTATATAGTCCCAGTCACGATGGATTTTCACGTATCGCAAATACCTCATAATTGAAGGTGAGGATGATGATAAGTATGTTAGGAACTATCTGGGCATCAATTTTTTTCTCTTATAGAGCACCTGGAAAGTGTGAGGACAGATAACTTATCATTCAGATAACATGGATTATTAGTGAATATACATATACTATACAATGTAAAACGGGGGATAATCTCACAAAGATTGTTTAATGTATTTATATAATTACATAATGC
The DNA here is from genome assembly GCA_022577455.1 of Arizona elegans. Taxonomy (NCBI): domain Eukaryota; kingdom Metazoa; phylum Chordata; class Lepidosauria; order Squamata; family Colubridae; genus Arizona; species Arizona elegans. The sequence continues at coordinate 153,213,861 of JAKOOJ010000002.1, forward strand.
AACAAAATTTCTATTTAATAACCAGCGGAGGAGAAAGATTGAACTGCAAATTACCACATATATGTCAATGATATCGTTACAAAAGTGATGCAGATCACCATGTAAGGCAAACAATTAATAGAATTTAACTGCCTCATCCAAAATCAGATTCAGGGAAATATCCATTATTCCAAGGAGACACAAATTTCAACCCTTACATTTGAAGTCTGCTAAACTAGAGTCCATTCTATGCCAGTTTCACTGTGTTAATACAGGCTAGGCTAGTACATGATGATCATGTGTTACCTCAAAGGCACTTTGCTTCTCAGAGGTGACACGATTCATATTACTTGAGGAGCAATCATGACATTCTATTTTTGAGGCCTCCGGCGTATCCAGGAGCCTGAAGGCTTTTGTGCATCTTTTGTAAAACAGTTTTGATGGCATCTTTGTCTGCAGCAAACTGAACCTATGTGAAAATGACGATACTGTAAATGTGCGGCAAGATCAGGAGGTAAATGCCACTTCGATGAACAAGGTCCTGACAATTGATGCAATTTGTAGGTGTATTTTGTGATGTCCATTTTCTCACTACCCTCCTCCCAGTTCTCCTATTGACCCCCTTTTGAATGACCGCTGCAACTGCTCCATCACATTAATTGTTTCATCACTTTCAAAATTTTGCACAGCCCGGATATAAAATCAGTTTTGGCAGCAAATGTTCCTTGCGTGTGGATACGCCAAAACACTTCCAATTGATTTTTTTTCAAAATGTATAGTTAAACTGAACTCTTTTTAATTTTATTATTGATATCCTGCCTTTCATGATGAAGGCCATTACAAACATTTTGCAAGCAATATAAACAGGTGGAAATAAAAATAGTGTACAATAGTATTTAAAAGCCAAACATCTAGAATCCTTCCTACAGGGCAATTGTTTAGTAAAGTTTGTATCAGGTTGCAGAGGAAGGAAAGAGTCAAACTGAGCAAGTGTCTGTGTTGCTTTTTATCTGCCTCCGTTTCTCTCCGTCAATGTTTCTCTTGTCTTGAAACTTAACACAGTCTTATAAAAAAGAAAAAGGAAACTTTGTGGTCTTGTTCCTCGGAAAAGCTAAAGGAGCAGTTCAATTAAATAGGCTTCTGGGATGGCTGACATCAATCTCACCCTTTTCTCAGTGTCTTCTCCAAATTATTGGATTCCACCTCTTAGCTTTAAGATCACCAATACATCTTACAAACAAATACAGTAATTAATTATAATCAAATAGCTAGTGCTATACTATCACACATGCCACAAAAAACCTCCAACTTGTTTATTTCAGTGAAAGCAGTCTGTCTGAATGTCTATAGAGATTCTCATCCATCCAGATTCTGGTTGTCCCAAAGGTGCTTTTTTAAAAAGGCAACTGGGCTTTCTTCGTTTTTCCATAAAGACGTTTCACTTCTCCTCCAAGAATTCCAGTTGCCTTTTGAAAAAGCACCTTTGGGACAGTCTTTCTAAACAACAAGCACAAAATTATATATAGAGAAAGCTAATATGTGCATATACCAATATAAAGTTTTGATAAATAATGTCCTTATTTCACAATAATAGGCCATATATAATACTGTATACATCTATAAGGAACTTGTTTATGAATTGCAAATAATATCCGCTTTACCAATTACACGTTGGGTTGAAGATATGATGAAAACAACCTTTTAAAATTGTTTAATTTGGGGGTGAGGGGGTGACTTGTTTTCCTTTTCAATCATAAAGTCATCTTAAAACATTTTTTTGGCATTGCATTCCTCTCCTTTAGAAGCAAGGGCAGAACTGTGTAACTGCCAGCTATGTCTTTTGTCTGTATGGGAGAATTTTTTCCCCTGGATTTTTTTAAAATACCAGTATGTATGTTTCTGTGTTATTTGTTTGTTTCTTGCAATGAGATGGTACAAATTGTTTCAAAGTCCTTTTGTTACTGAAATATTTTTAAGGATGGACATCTTGCTTAGATGTGAAGACCTTACACTGGGTGCATCTAAGGTGAATGCACCCCATTTTTTCAAACTAAAGGAGCTAAATTTAGTACCTGGCAGAGATAGCACAATGCAGGAAATGAAACAGAGCAAGTATAAAGTAGTATAATCAATCAGAATAGAGCTAGAAGGGACTTTGGATGTCTTCTAATACAGCCCCCTGCTCAGTTAGGGGACCCTATACCATTTTAGGCAAGTGACTGTCCAGTCTCTTCTTAAAAACAGTGATGAAAAAAGTCAAAAAGAGGGCTGTGAAAATATTTACAGACTCCTCGCATCCTGGACATAAACTGTTTCAACTCCTATCCTCAAAAGGACACTATAGAGCACTGCACACCAGAACAACTAGACACAAGAACAATTTTTTCCCAAACGCCATCACTCTGCGAAACAAATAATTCCCCCAACACTGTCAAACTAGTTACTAAGTCTGCATTACTATTAATCTTCTCATTGTTCCTATCACCCATCTCCTCCCACTTATGTTCTGTATGACTGTAACCTTGTTGCTGGTATCCTTAAGATTTATATTGACTGTTTCCCTATGACTATCATTAAGTGTTGTACTTTATGATTCTTGACGAATGTATCTTTTATGTACTCCGAGAGTGTATGCATCAAGACAAATTCCTTGTGTGTCCAATCACACTTGGCCAATAAAGAATTCTATTCTATGAAACACCCACAACTTGTGAAGGCAAGCTTGTACTCCTAAATATATTGAAAATCTGCATAGCTTTTCTTTAAAGCATGTTTATTTATTTAGTCATTCATTCATTTCCATATAAGAAGTGCTGTTGAAAGATCTTTGAATCTTTCTTAATTCCAGTCTTTTGTTTTTACTTTGGCCAATTATGGAACGAGTTTGCCCCAATCTTGATGCTCTCCAGATATATTAAATTACAGGTCCTAACATATCTGATCAACATGCCCAATAATCCTAGGGGAAATGATTTGAATTCAACAAAACATCCTGTTGCAGAGGGAAAGTTGTATAAGACAGTTTACAGGAAGCAACTGGAGAATATGATTTTGAGTAGGTTATAAACATCAAGTATTCTCTTATTCATTAAAAAAAAAAAAACTCAGGAAATCTTGAACTGATCAGAAAGTTTTCCAACAAAGTTAATAGGAACGCAAAGCAAAATCAGAGGAACATAGGGAAGGTGAATGAAGATTTGGGGATATCAACATTTGTAAAAGAAAATACGAAAGCTTAGCAACATTCCTCTCAATAAAGGATAAGGGAAAATTCAGTCAGTAATTAATAAACTAGAATATTGATAAGATTTGCATAGATTTAAAGCCTGGTCAAAAATCTAAAAGGGTAGGACTGTCTCAGGAATATATTGGTGCTTGTTCTGAGAATTCATTGGAAAAGTAAACATGGTATGAGGAAAAAAGAAAATGAGAAGTATAATGACTATATTTTGGGAGAAAGGGGCATTACAGGACTTTTTAGGCCGATCCCTTTAACTTCACGTTAATGAAGTTAATGAAATGAAATGCTGATTTGAACTTCATGCATTTAGGAGTAGTCTGTTATTAATCATTACTAACAGTAAAAAAATAGACTTGTTTATATGCTGAAGTGTTATGTTTTTCAGGTTGCATGAAAAGTGTGAACTTTCCACCAGCTTGGAGAATTTGGTCAGTTAGGAAAGCAGTCTTGATGCTTAGAAAAACAGGCTGAAAGCATTAAAATGAAATGCAACCATATATGTAAGTGCATATATGTAATGGAGCATAAGTGATGATTTCACAATGTTGTTAGAACCAATGTGCTTTTTCAAAAACAACAGCAGTAATATGGGATGAGTTGAGAACATTTGATAACAACTTGCAAAGTCATATCCTGGAAAGCAGAAAAGGAAGATGCTTTTATAGTGGTTTTGATATTGTAAATTTAGCTTCAAGTTAGAAAACTAGACTGAATATAACCCAGTAATTCTTAATGTATTTCTCCCATTATGTTGCTGAAATTCTTCTTATCTTCCATTATTCTTCCATCTTCCATGTTAAGTTATTTTACTTTCTACTAAAAATGTACTTGATTTCTTTTAAGTACAGTTGGAGATTTTTACTTTGTGGGGCTTTTGAGGGAGGGGGCTTTGAAGCTAAAAAGAAGAGTCCCACTCTCATTAAAAAAAAAGCAGAAAAATAATTTTGGGAATATACAATATGTAGCATTTTGTTTATGCTTTTTACACACCATGTTCTTCATGGAGATCATGAGTATCCTAAATTTAATGGAACTAGATAAGTCTACAAATGAGGTTGGTTTTGTTAAGACGACCCATATGACATTATTTCAGATGATTATGTTTCCACAGGGCCATCTTTCTACCTGTGCAGCCACTTTCTGACACAAAGTTCTGTTGCCCTGGAGCTGGGTCTCCATGGTTACGTTTGCTTTTCAGACACTCAATGGAAAATTCTGGTGTGGAGAGACTCATGCTGAAATACTGATTCCATCTAAGTGTCTGCAACACAGAGTGAATTTTAATGCTATTTTACTTGCCTATTGGCTAAAAATATACGTCAGTTCTCTTACTAAACTTTAATAAGGATCTTAAAATAATTCCTCTTGTCACATTTCGATGAATTGACTACAATTAAGCCCAACTGAGTATTTTAAGAAATATCCAGGTGAAACAATCATTCATCCGATTAGTAACGTGCAATGATTCCTAAAGACATGGGGCGGGGGAGAGAGAACCAGAAACAGGAAGCGCTTTGTAGTAATTCAGAAAGAGAGAAAATTAGTGAGTCACAGCACAATAATATTGCAATACATAGAACAGAAACAACTGGGGTCTACCAACAAATAATGATCACAAGTTGTGGTTCTGGCTGCCAGCCTGGACCGGTTTCAAAAAAGGAATTGGACTAATTTGTGGAAGTCATGGGGATCAATAGCTATTAGCCTTGATTGCTCTGGGATTGCTCTGTAAGGCCGTCTGCTGAGAGACTAGTTGTGCTTCCTTGTGCAGTTGGTTGCTCACTGTAGGAACAGATTGGTGGACTAGATGGGACAGAGATCTGGTCCAGAAGGGCATCACTTATGTTTTTAACAAATCAGAAAATGCTTTTATTCACCCTATATTCTGCTCCACTTTAATCTATCCTCGTTAACCTAGGTTTCATTCCCATCCACCATCCCATTACTGTATTCTGTGGTCATTCAGTATTTTCACTTTTCCTTGGAACCGGGGGGGGGGGGGGCAGGGGGAGGAGAGAAGGTATAAAAAAGGTTTTGTACTTCTTTGAACTCTGAGGTTCCCTCCAGTATGCTGATGCCTCTCATTTGCAAAAGTTGTCTTATTTTAGTTGCATAAAGTATCAGAAAACATACTCAAACATTGGAAATCGAAGGAATTAATCTGGGAGGGAGGGGGAGAGAGGGGGGAGGAAGGGAGAGGGGGTAAGGAAGGAGAGAGAGAGAGAGGGAGGGAGAGAGAGAGAGAGAGAGAGATGAAAGTTGGGAATTATTTCCAAACATTTCTGTAGGTACCTTATTTTTTTTTCCAAGCTCATTTGTTTTCTTAACTTGTAGAACAAAAGTGTTAATGGCATAACTGACAACTGAACAAAATAAGTTTATGTGTTGTTTATCTTGTTTTATTTCTATGACTTTCATTGTCATAACAGATTCTATTGGAAGCAATGTGGCTTAGGCCCAGCTAACTGTAACTGGAGGGCAGCCAATCATCATTTTGACCAATCTCACATAGTTGTGTGTAGCAATCATTCCAATTATTAGCTGGTTTCTATCTTCGTGTGGTTTCCATCTGGTTTCCATCTTCATGTGTCAAAGTTCTGGTTTCTACCTTCATGTACCCAGGAGCACACAGACGATGTAGAAAATGATATATGGGTATCTTATAGAAGGTGTAAGCAGTGATTGTTGGAAAAGTAAGGCGGTTAAACCTGATGGCTTGCAGAGATTTATCTGATTTTACATTCATAATATTACATTTCTATTGAGCAGGTATAAATTCAAATGTTCATCATGACTTTTTCAAAAATAATTATTAGAATTTTTGGTTGGGAGTTGGAAGATATGGTAGGCTGATACTTTCCAAAGGAATAGAAAGACATCACAGCTGAGAACAGTAGCTGGAAGGAGGATTTTGGCAGCAATAATCTCTCTGGATCAAAGAGAGATCATGAGATAATCCATATGCACTCTGGATATCAACTTTCCTGAAAATTCCCTGAATATTTTTGTAGTTGAGTCGAGAATTGAGTTGCAGGGAGGCCAGGATTCCATCTACGCTCACAACTGTGGCAAAGCCCTCATGGACATTAAGTTCTGCCTTCCTCATTTCTTAATCACTTTGGAAAGTTATTTGTTTGTTTGTTTGTTTAGTTTAGTTTATTTATTTCTATACCTCTCATCTCCCCTACAAGGTGACTCTTGTAGAAACAAGTGAAAAATGGGCAAAAGATTAAAATAAACCAACATTATATCATTAAAAACTGCAAAAACTAATTGATCTATAAACATAGAAATGTTTCTTCTGTGACAAAGATAAGATTTCTTGTGTGCTGAATCAAACCTTCTTTTGGAATTATAAAAAAAAGAGAGACTTTAAGGATTGAAAGATCTAAGAATTTTCAGCAAAAAGCTTAACAAAGAGAAGATTTAAGAAAGCTTTAAAGAAGATAAAGGGTCAGTCCAGATGAAAAACATGGTGTGCGTTGAGGCTTAATTAGACTGAAACTCTTAAAGCCACAGAAGATTAAAAAAGAAGGAGGCTTGCTTTTTCCTTTTGCTTGTTTGAGATACTTTCACTTTTGGATTACAATATACAATGGCATCTCTGAGAAAAATAGCAAGAGAAGGTAGAATAGGGTCGTTTAGAGCAATTGGCAGAAAAAGTTACATTAGTTTTGCTTCAGAAATTATTTGAACAAATGGGAAATAAATGGGAAGCTTTAGAAAAAGAATGGATGAAAGCTTCATATAGTTGAGAGAAGAGATGAAAGAAGATATTTAAAAGATGGAATGTTCTATAAAGCAAGTATCAGCAGAGATAAAAGAAATGATGAAGTGGAAACTTTATACAGTAACTTACGGATGGAGAAATGGAAACAGAATTAGATAATCTGGTTTTATTGAAAGTGAAAAAGAAAGAATTTTATTTGAAATGCTGAGATGTTTCAGAGGTTTTAAATGAAGATATTAGAGAACAGTTTATTAAAATATTGGGCAATTTTCTGGATTGGGAAAAAGGAGATATGGAGATTTTAAAAAGTCTATACATAAAGTCTATAGAATAAATCCTAGATTTGCCAGAAAAAGAAATGTCCCAAGGGATAATTTAGTTAATTTGGTTAGAAAGAAGAAAAGGTATCAGGTCCTGCAGCAGCATTTTAATCTTCTTTTTGTGCCATATCCGTCATCGGACATTGGCGATCATGTTGGCGATCCTATTTTTATCAACAGCCGCATGAAAAAGTGTTGTTGAATTTTGTCCAAACCAGTCCCTTAGATCTTGAAGCCATGATGTGCTTCTTCTGCCTGAACCTCATTTGCCTTGAATAGCATTTTAATAAAATATTGAAAATGGATAATACAGATGAAATTATTTTGAAAGAGATTCCTATTAGAATTCTATGTAAGAAAGAAGAATATTTTTCTAGGCTGATAAATAAAAATAAATAAAAATTGCATTTTGATTTGAAATGGGAATTGGTAGATGTGTTTTTGTTTTGTTTTTTGTTTTATTTTTGCACGACATAGATTCAGACTGAATTCTGTTCAGAAGGTGAAGGAATTTCTAAGAAAGATTTAAAGGAAAATTGGAGGAGATGCAAATGGAACTCTCAGAGGATACTACAGAAACATCACAACAGATGCAACAGGAAAAAGCTGATCCTGAATTAACTGCTACAGGTATTGACTTGTCTAAATTTTTGGCCTTAATACGAATTACAAATGTTTAACATGGAATATAAATGGAGCAAATGTTCCTCAAAGGAGAAAATAAATGTCTTTATTTGAAAAAATTAGAACAAGATATTATTTGCCTACAAGAAACTCATATCAGAAGAAAAAGATACAAAATATTTGACTTACAAAGCTTTAGGTGAAGAATTTATTTCGATTGGTACAAAAAAGAGAAAATGGAGTTGTTTTGTATATTAATCCTCAACTTTGACTGATGAACATCTACACCTACATTTGTTGGGTTAAAAATTAATCTTCATGGAATTAGCACTATAGTGTTGGGAATCTAGCTCCCAAATGAGGATAAAGTGATGTTTTACAAAGAACTAATGGAGAGATCAAAAGACTCTTCTTATGAAAGTTGGATATATTTAAATTTATATGGCAGAGGGGGAAAAAACCACAAGTTAAATATAAAGTAGTACAAGAAGTAAAGGAAAGAGGAGTATTGGGTCTATCTGATTCAAAACAATGCTCTGCTCTGTTGCTTAGCTTGGATGAAAGAGTGGATGTTGCTGAGAAACAGAAGGCTGAACAGAATCAGAGGGACAAGATTTCAGATTTGAGTGGCAGGGATATTTATAGAACAGTGAAGCTGAGGTTAAACTTTAAAAATCATTATGTGATGTGCTATTTTGAGAATATGGAATAAATACAAATCTAGGTTGTGTCCATAAACCTTTGTGGCTCTGGTTCTATATATTCTAGTCTTAAGGAATTATTTTTAATAAAATGATGTACTGTTGGTACATGACAGCTAATAAACTATATAGAATGTATAAAAGTAATTTTAATTTATTCTGGAAGGATGTCATTCCAATGAAATCCTTCCATTCCCCACCATCCTGCCAGAGCTGGAAGAAGCTTCTTGGATGAGAAGAAAAACAAGAAACTCCAGTTGCCTCTTGAAAAAGCACCTGTGGGAGAAAAAAGACACGTAGAGTCAGAGATAATTATGTAATTATACTTGCATTTCCTGCAAAAGAAATTTAATTTTTAATTTTTGCACCTTTGTCAATTCATTTCTTTCTCTTTTTTCCTTTCCTTTATTTTATTCTGTATTAGTTTTTGTTAGTTTTTAATTTTCTTTTCAAAACTTTTAATAACATTTATACAAAAAAGTTTTTTGTAGACTCTCTGGAAATTTGTTTACAGAAAAATAGCTTTTCATGTGATCTAGGAAATAAGGCAAATAGCTGGAGCAAATTGCCGATTTGGAATACATTCATTTAGAACTTCTGCAGAATACTTTCTGTTAGAAATAACTTTGAGAGAAAGGATAAGAAGTTGTAAAGTGTGTAACTGTAAAAGATTATTAGTAAGTGTACAATATTATTAACAAGCAGGTATTATTTTCTTTCCCCACTGTATTAATGGTGAGAGTTTATCTCCATTTGCAACTCATATAAATTCCCTCCTGGGTTCAGCTTATGCCTTCCATTTGCTTTCTTTCCAGGTATTGTTGAAATTATGGATTTTGACATTTCCAATTTCTCATAAGCAGCATTAGGCTGCCCATGTCAGAACACCTGTATTTTTCATCATTCTCCTAGGTCTTTATACTATGCTTATTTATTTGTTTGTTTATATCCACCATTTCACCCAATGTGGATAATCCATATTGGATAATACGACATCAATACTGGAAAAATATCATGGAATTATTTTTTTTTTTGTACTTGATATCTATCAAGAATATTGTATGCCCAAGGATGGAAATATGTGGCACTATCTGCAATGGAGGAGTGGTTGGTAAAAATGATAGAACTTGCAGATATGGCTACATTGGCTTTTTAATAAGAAAAATATACAATATCTATGTTTATTGCTAACTAGAAACTCTTACGGACTTCTTGTACAAAACAAAACAAAATAAACTTATGATTTATGCAGTGGTGGGATTCAAATAATTTAACAACCAGTTCTCTGCCCTAATGATTTCTTCCAACAACCAGTTCACCAAACTGCTCAGAAAGTTAACAACCGGTTCTCCCGAAGTGGTGCGAACTGGCTGAATCCCACCACTGGATTTATGGTTTTGATGGTTAGGCAGGATAGACAATAGAAAGAAGAGAATTATGTTGTAACTATTGAGTAAGAGTTGACTTGATAGTTGAATTTACAAACTGCTGTAAAGAAGATTGGAGCTACTGATTTGTATTTTTGTCTTTCTTTTCTATTTTTTCTTTTCTTTCTTGCACTTTTACCTTTCTCCGTGTTTTCTTGCTTTTTCTTTCCTTTTTCCCACTTTACATTAATTTGTATTGATTTTTATCCCTTTTTTTTAAAAAAAAAACTTCAATAAAATTATATTTAAAAAAGACACAATAGAAAGAGCAAAATCATAGCAACTCAGTCAAACCATAACTAATGTACATGCATAAACACTGAGATGTCCTTAAAGCCATTCAAAAGGCCTGGCTGAAGAAGTTCTGTATGCATGTTCTGAACTAATTTGACCATGAAAAACCTTGACTCTGAAACCTTCAGGTTTTATCCCTTTTGCTTGTGGGGATGATGGGGCGAGAGAATAGAATTCAGAGTCCGTTGCATGAACTCCCCTTAGAAAAATCCTTCACTTGCTAGAGGCTGTCTTTCGCTTTCACACTTATAATGCACTTAAAGTGTAAAGTTCTTAGTTTTCTGTCCAGATGCACAACGAAGGAAGTCTTTCTGTTTTGTTCTTTTTCCCCCCTCATTCTTTTGCACTTGAAAGACACTTGCACACACAAGAACATCCTTCTTCGTGCTGGCAGAAACACATGCTTTTCCTTTGCAGAGGCTTTATGCCTTAACAGATGCCTGGCATATAAATGTTCAACAAATATGTTTTTCTCATTCCCTCATCTCCATGTTAGGGAAAGCTCACTGAGATTCTGTCAGGGAAACGTTGACTGTACATAATGGTTGGCATTTTTATTTCTGTTCCTCATTACCGATTTGTTTCCACTCAGTTGTGCTCTTGTGTATTCACTGTTCTGTTTTGGAAGTGTACGCCTGAGCAACTGGGAACGTGTTTTGGGACTATATAGTCTCTCCCCTTGCATTCTTCCATCTTCAACAAATGAATCATATTAACTATCATACCTCTTTCCATTCAGAATTACAAAACTAAAGTGACTATTATAATTAGGATTAAAAATCGTAAATCAGAGAGACCTGATGGCATAGTTAAACCCAATATTCTGGTGATATAACAGCCACATAATTATTTTGGATTCTTGTAGCAGCAGGGGAGGCTGTGTCCACAGATCTCTGGGTCTACATATTCTACCTCTGCCTTCCTGTAGTGATTTAGAAATTCTTATCACCACTACCTTATTTGGCATCTTCCCTCTCCCTACCCTGGCATGTAAGAGAGAAGACTCCCAGAGCCTATGGATTTTACTAGCAAATAAACAGAAGAAAATGATTACATCCGAGATGAATGAATGCTGATTGAACTCAGATGCATCTGGCTTTCACTGCATGGGGGAGGGAGGAATGTGTGTGTGGGGGGGGGGTGAGGACGGGCAAGTAACTTGCTTGCTCATTGCTGTAGTTCTCTTTCAAAGTTCTGGGTGGTTTAAAGAACTGTGAACTAGGAGTCATTTTAAGAATCAACCTTATAATTTAGAGCAACCAGTTCTTGGTTGCATAATGTTTCCTGCTGGCCAAATCTTGTAGTCTTCCATAATCAGAGTTCCCAATGTAATGTTCTTTCAGGGTTAGGTAGGATCATGATCATTATTAGCTAGCATGGCACTAACCTAAAATCTAGGATACATTTGTTGGACAATAGCCAAGTTTGGGGAAGATTATACATGGGTTCATGCAATATATGAAGCAATATCGTTCTTTGCAGGGGTTGTTCAGCAAATGATAATTAATGAAGTCGTGACTTAAAATAATGTATGAACTTGGCCATTGTATATAAAATGCCATCCAAGAATAAAGATGTGAGCAATAGACAGCAGAACCCTGGAAACTCCATTTGGTTAACCAGCTGTACTAGAATTCCTGTGAGCTGCATTCAGTGCTGAAGAGCTATTTAGACCTACCTGCAATTATATCTTTGTCTCAGCCATCAAGGAGTCTGGTCCCAGATGCAGAATGATTCTAATCTCTTCAAAATACAGACAGCTTGAGCTGTTCTTATTGATCAGTAGCAAACTTAGAAAGAGGTCCTGCAATATAATATGATTAGTGCCCAAGCAAAGCAGTCAAAGCCATTACAGATTCAGCAGTGACACCATTTTCAGGACATCCTGACTTACAAATGGCTGTTCCTCATCTCAGTGGAAATAGATAGTTTCTTTTTGTACTTCCCAGAGAAGTTTTATCTGTAATTGATTCTTGGCCAGATTCCATAGTGCAATTGTTTAGGATTTGATGCTGTCGTTTTTTTTCTCCCAGATTGACGGCTGGAGTTTTAGATGAGCAGACTTGGTGCCAGCAGCCAAACTGTGTAGTGTTTCCAAGTGTTGGGTTTTTAAAACAATGGGATACAGAAAGAATTCATTTCACCCTACTCGCTGCTGCTAAAATATGAAGCTTAAATCAGAACTGAGAGACAATTCAATTCTGCTGTCTTAACTTCTCCACTGAGAACAGATTAGAAGAATATTACAGCAGGAGAATTGGAAAAGAACAGGGGTATCAAACTCAATTTCAGTGGTGGCCACATCAGGTTTGTGTTTGATCTCAGGGGGCCGGGGTGGGTGTGGCCAGCTTGATGTTACTTGTGTCGGGGATGCCTGTGGTGGCCCAAATGTTCTGCCAGCGAAAATGGGCTCCTGTTGTCCATTTTCAGCTGCAACTGCCTCCTACAGCCCTCTGCAGTGAAAATGGAGCTAGGGAGGGCCACATGTGGCCCTCCCAAGCTCTGTTTTTGCTGCCAGAGGCACTGCGGGCCAGTCCTTCACTGTTTCCAGGGCGGCCGCATGGGCCAGATCTAAGTACCCCACGGGCCAGATCCTGCCCACAGGCCTTGAGTTTGACACACCTGGAATAGAAGGTTTATATTGCTCTCTTAGCCAAGAATTGGTGCTCTAGTAGGATGCACCATCTCACATTGGACCCTTGTGAAGCTAACAATTCTCCTATATCTCACCTGTATCTCAATTATCCTCCTCCTGACCTTTTCCGTAGAATTCTCTTCAGCCAGGCTACCAAGCATAACTGAAGCAGACTGAGGAACAGCAGTGTCCCTCAAAACATTTTCAATGGTAGCAGCCCAGACAGGAGGAGGCTATAGAGAAAATAATGCCTGCCACGGAATGTACATCTCTCAAGTCATAATATAAAAAGCAGTTGAGTGGGGAGTTGAAAAGGCAATGCTCCCCAGTGGCTCAATCCCATTTGCTTGGATGATTCTGCATTTAACACACACGCAAACAAGCAATCATCTTACTTAGCAATTTGGGTTCATGTTATTATGTAAAAGGACCTCCTGCTTGGCAAACAGTATAATATAGTAGCTTTGGAAGGTATATAAACTGCTCTAATAATAATGTACTGATGCTGGTGGTGCAGCTTGGTTTTGTTGCCTTTGATGAAGAACTGAAACCTGACATTTCACTAAATTAGCTTTCCTCAATCTGATACTCTCCAGCAGTGTTGGACTATAGCTCCCATCAATTGTCATGATGGCTTGGAATGATGGGTTTAACAGGCTGGGTGGGAATCAGTTTTAATTATTTAAATGCTTTAAAACATTTCATTTCACTTTTGTTTTGATAGAGAGCAATAGAATCTTCTCCCTGAGCCACAAAGGAGTATTTTTTCCCAACTTTCATATTTATTTTGTGTATATTCTATAAGGATTTACAGACATTAATATTCCACCTTTATTATTTTTATAAATAACTTAAGGTGACAAACACATCTAACATTCCTTTCTCCTCCTATTTTCCCCATAACAATCACTCTGTGAGGTGGGTTGGTCTGAGAGAGAGTGACTGACCCAAAGTCACCCAGCCAGCTTTCATGCAGAATTAGAACTCACAGTCTCCTGGTATCTATTTTGGTATTTTAATCACTGGACCAAATATATCTCTCATATATGTCTCTCATAACTCTCCATATGATTATTCTAGTCAATGGAAATCACTGTGAACCCATCTAATATTAACAATGTTTATACTTCTACATTTAAAATCAGTATTTATTTCTTAGAAGGGAATCCCTTCCTCTACCAGACTTTAAAGGTGTGTGTGATCTTGCTTTTGCAGCCAAACAGGATATCCACAGCATTGGCAGAGTTGCAAGTTTTTCAGAATAATAACACATCTTTAAGAATAAAAATTGAGAGGAAATTTTCCAAAACAATCAAGTGAAGACTGAGCATGTTCAATGGCATCTGGATGCTGGTTATGCAAGCAAGCAGAGTCAAATATCTTAGAATGCAACTCTGATTGGCTGAAATATGAAACTGAGCACCTATAGAGCAAGCTTTTGTTGAAGATTTCAAAACAGGAAATAATTCTACTGTATGGGTCAAAAAATCAATGTGACATGTTTGATTAGATCCAGAAATTCAGAAAAATCCCCACAAAGCCAGGAAGCCCATACGAAGATTGGGAGCAAGTCAGAGGTGGGTTTCAGCAGGTTCTGACCAGTTCTGGAGAACCAGTAGCATAGTTACTACTCTGAGTAGTTCAGAGAACCGGTAGTAAAAATTCTGACTGGCCCCACCCCCATCTATTCTCTGCCTCCTGAGTCCCAGCTGATCAGGAGGAAATGGGGATTTTGCAGTAACCTTCCCTTGCCATGCCCACCAAGCCACGCCCACCAAGCCACACCCACAGAACCACTAGTAAAAAATTTTGGAACCCACCACTGGAGCAACTTGTTTCTCAATCTAACCTACCTTTTTAGGTTACAGCTATTTTGAGAATAATGAAGCAAGGAAGCCGTGATCTTGAGCTAAGACAAAATATAACTGAAAATTAATAAATACTGGGTGATCTTTGGTTAAGCAATGTGCTTAATCTTTTCTTCCCAATGGCCTTGTGGATAACAGTAGAAGGCATTAATAATTCTGTAAGTTTCTTGTAAAAAATATAAATTTATTATTACTATTGCCAATATATGTAAACTGAAGATTATGTATCTTTAGATGGACTAAATTAGATGTAATTTGGAAGATCCCTGCACTGTGCATCTAGTCTTTTGTTTTTATATTAATTGTAGACAGAGCAACCAAGGGTTAATTTTTCCACACCAAGCTGTTTTTCTGGTCAAAATAATTCCTCACCGCTTCTTGTTCTAATAGGGAAAACTGCAGATAACTTTATACTACCTGTCCCCTACCCTTAAAGAAATTGTAGCTTCTGAAAGGAAATTGCCAGCGTGGGAAGGATTAGGCTAAATCCCCAAAACCTATGCAACTATTGTTATTTTTTTAAAAAAGTGGAGATATTTTGTTCAGAGATTTATCAGAGAGATTATACCTAAGAGACAGACAATGTCATTTCTGAGAGAGGAGAGTAATTGACAGGGCTCACTTCCATCCAAAACATGAGGCTGCATATTCTACCAGAAGGAAGAATACACATTATGGCATTTTGAAAGTTTTTATTTGGGGAAATGTGTGATATACAAACTATGCCCAAAGCAGGATTCTTTTTTACCCCCTGGCATAGACACTTAATGCCATTGGCCACCCTGGAAGAAAATCAAAGTGAAATACTTTGCATTATGGAGTGGGAAAGGGACAGTTGTTTCCTGGATGGTTTATGGCAGTCCCACTGGAGCTGTTCAAATTGAGGGTCTCATTTTTGAGAATCTTGTCTGAAAGCCTAACTTCTGTTGGCTATTTCAGAAAGAGCTAACATACAGTGGCGTACAAACACTTTCAATTAAAGGGGCTATCGAGTTAATAACACATTGAGAAGATCAGTGTCCTGTTTCTGCGCCAAAAGGTTTCTGACACTTGATTCCTCAGGGACTGCTGGAGAGTGTGAGAGGCTCTCTATGATTGTGTAGATCAGCGGTTCTCAACCTGGGGGTCGCGACCCCTTTGGGGGTCGAAAGGCCATTTCTCAGGGGTCGCCAAAGCCCTCTCTCCCCCCCCACGCCTTCACTCACCCTCACTCTCTGCTCTGTTGGATCGCCAGCCGTTCGTTTACCCCGCCCACTCCCAATCTATTGCTGCCTCCGATGGCTAGAGGAAAAAAAACTGTTTAAATTCTTGCCGCGGGGCTTCAAAGGGCCGCCCTAGAGCCAGTGGTGCAGCCGAACCGTTTGTTAAATTGCTGGCTTTCCCCGCCCCTCCGCACCACTATTTATTGCCAATAAATAGTGGTGGGCGAGGGGCGGGGGAGCCAGCAATTTAACAAAGGGTTCGGTGTTTTTTTGTAATTTTATTGGCCCCCGGAGCTTCACCATAGGCTAATTAGCCCTTGCTTAGATCGGCTCCCGACCCCCAGCTGATTTGCTCTCAGCTGTTTTGCTCAGAGCTCTGCTGCTTGCTTGGAAAGAGTGCAGATTTTTTTCCCCTAGCTATACTGAAAAACGAAAGAGAAAGTAAAGCAGGCTGTTGGCTTTGCATGTTGGAAAATTAGGCAGGCAGATTTCTTTTTCCTCACCAAAAAAGGTAGGTGCAAACAATGGGAAATTTAGGGAAAAAGAGGAGATTTTAAAACACAAAAGAAAAAAAAGCTCTATTTAACTAGGGAATTGTAATAATTGAGATACTATTAATTGTATATTGTGTTGCAAGCAGAAATGGTTAAGTTGTGGTTTGGAGGAATATATGGGGGAAATTATTTGGTTTATTATTATTGGTAAATATAATTAATTGATTTGTAAGAAATTGGATTGCATACAAATAATTGGAATATTCATGTTCATATTGATTAATATACAAAAAGGTAGTTATATAACTAATTGATTTATATTAAAATGTTGAATTCATATTAAACAACTGTAATATTACATAATTAACCAATGTGAGGATGGATATAAAAATAGATGACAATGGGAAGGGGTATAATATAGAATAGAAGGGAAAAATTGAATTTGATTAAGATTAGAGATGAGGATGAAGGGTAATATTGGTTTTTTACAAAAATAGATGAGGAATAAATATGGCAAAAAGGAAATATAGAAATTGTAAATTTAATTGAAATGACTAAACACTGTTTAAATTTAAGAACCAGCCAATACTCTGTTCAAAGAAAATACATTGTATGTTTGTGTGTGTGTTTCTAATTATTGTTATTTATTCATATTTGTTCTCTTTTATTCTTTAAAGTTTAACAATTCATTCTTTATCTTAATATCTTTATATTTGTTTGCGGTTGGCTTTCTTCCCTTTCATCTTTTTTATTGTACAGCAATCTTTCTCCGCAAACCTACCACCTCTCTTTTTTCTTTCCTTCTTACTTTCTCTTCCTCACCCTCTTCTTCTCCTCCCTACTTCCTCTTCCTTTCTCCTTCTCCTCCTCTCTTCCTCCCTCTCTTACCCTCACTCCTACTCTTAATTTCCCTTCCCTTCCTTCATCCCTCTCTATTGCTGTATCCTTTTATGCATATGGACTACTCAGAGGGCTGAAAAAGTTATTTCTGACTGGTCCTCACACTTTTGACCAGTCTTCGAACTTATGACTGTCCTCACATTTTACGTTTTTGCCCTATCTTGTCACCATGGTGAAGAGAAGCAGTTGTGAAATGAGTGACACATTGTTAAGAATGCTACAATGGGCATAAATGATGACCAGTCATAAGTGCGAAGACAGGTCAAAAGTGCGAGGACCTGTCAGAAATCACTTTTTTCAGCCCTCTGGGTAGTCCTTTTGTGCATATGGACTACTCAGAGGGCTGAAAAAGTTATTTTTGACTGGTCCTCGCACTTTTGACCAGTCCTCGAACTTACGACTGTCCTCACATTTTACATTTTTGCCCTATCTTGTCACCATGGTGAAGAGAAGCAGTTGTGAAATGAGTGACACATTGTTAAGAATGCTACAATGGGCATAAATGATGACCAGTCATAAGTGCGAAGACCGGTCAAAAGTGCGAGGACCTGTCAGAAATCACTTTTTTCAGCCCTCTGAGTAGTCCTTTTGTGCATATGGACTACTCAGAGGGCTGAAAAAGTTATTTTTGACTGGTCTTCGCACTTTTGACCAGTCCTTGAACTTATGACTGTCCTCACATTTTACGTTTTTGCCCTATCTTGTCACCATGGTGAAGAGAAGCAGTTGTGAAATGAGTGACATGGTTGTTAAGAATGCTGCACGGGCATAAATGTGAGGATGGTCATAAGTGTGAGGACCAGTCAAAAGTGCGAGGACCTGTCAGAAATGACTTTTTTCAGCCCTCTGAGTAGTCCCTATACACATAGCCATGGCCACCCGGTCACATGACCAGCTAGCCACATCCACCCAGTCACATGACCTCCAAGCCACGCCCACAAAAAGCCACGCCCACAGAACCAGCAGTAAAAAAATTTAGAACCCACCCCTGGTTGGGGGTCACCACAACATGAGGAACTGTATTAAAGGGTCACGGCATTAGGAAGGTTGAGAACCACTGGTGTAGATAATCAAGATCCATATCACTGTCATGACAATCCAGTGAAACCTTATGCTAGGGTGGTTCATCAAACAAGTTATTTTTAATAAGGCAACAGAAAAATACCCAAAGTTGTAATTCAGTTCCCAGATCTTTTTATTAAGACTTTTTTTATAGTTTGACAAGAAGAGCCATGTGTACAGCACAGAAGATAATAGTACTAAATACTGTCTGGGAATGCAGTAACAGCACTGGGGGGGGGAACAGTCTAATGGTTCTTCTTTTTCTTTAAATACACCCACAAGCTACTTTCACCTTGCAACATCTTGTGGCTTCAAATTCCCAAATAGTTCCATGAATATCATATACAGAAAGGGAATTTCCTACTGAAGAAGCCAGGAATACACACTGTAGAGTCTAAAACAAAATACTATCTGCAGACAATGCTAGGTTGGCACTTACATGTTGAAGCATCTGCAGGAGTCTGCTGGAAGGTATCTAAGATTAGCAGTGTCCATCTGTAATGAAGTCCATGAACCATTCACATTTCTACAGTGAAATAGCAGCAATGTTGGCCAACAAGTTGGTCCACACAATAAAACGCTGATTGTGAAACAGTTCAAATGCTTGGACTGGTTGACAGCCCATCTCGACATTGATAGTATGGAGTAACCCTGGATGTCTCAGATACATTTTTATATATTGAATACACAGCAAGCAGGATTAAAGCAAGTAGATGGGTCCTTCCAGCCTTGTATACATTTTTAACAGGAAAATTTCTTGAGCCGATCCCAGCTTCCAGTGACAGTCACTGAGGATTCAAGAGTCCTGAAAAAACAAGGATTTTCAGATTCTTTCACAGTAAAAGATTATAAGCAGGCAATAAAATAAAATCCAACCAATCCCCCTTTTAAGTTGGTCTTTGTCTCATGACCAAAGTTTGCCTTGGGGTTAGTTTTGATTGAATAGATCTGGCACTGACACACTATTAAATACCTTTTGCTTCCCATTGACTACTGGGACTTGAACGGATTTAAAATAAACTTATTTATAGCTACATGAAATGAGAAAAATGGGAGCTTTCTTCTGGAGGTTCCAAAGCTGTTTCAAAGGGAAGAGCAGTGATGATTCATTCAGCTTTCTAAAGGCTTCCGAAAATGCCCAGATGCACATAAGGTGGCTTGGCTGATCGAGAAGAATGAGACAAAAGCACAGTGGAAACTGAGAGCACTATATCTGACCAACTACACACAGAACATTTTCATTATTAGCTCTAGGTAGCTAATATCTAGAAACTTCTATCATTCCATAATTCCATTTCCTAGAAGAAGGATCATCAGATCTTCACAAGGTAGCATCGACTCACAAAAAGAAAGGTGACACCCCCTCCACACACAAACACATTTTTGACTGTACGAATATTGTTCTGGAACACATTTGTTTCTGCTAACACATTAAATCTGCTCAATGACCATTTACTTTAGCATTAGTAAGAATGCCATTCTTGAGGCAAGAGGGTAACTAATTCATGCAGTTTCAAAACATTTCAGTATCAATGAAGTACAAAACAGCAAACAGATTTATAACAGCCTTCAACAATGTAGGTTATGTAGAATATGGCACCTAATCTTTAAAGAAATACTAAATAAAGCCGGTCAGGATCAAACTCCTGGCAATGGGCAGAGTTAGCCTGCATTACTGTATTCTAACCACTGCACCACCAGGGTTAATTAGTCCCTGAAAATAGCCTTTCCTTTTGGAGAAACTGGAACCCAAGCTACTCAGGTATTTCTCAATTTATGACCACAATTGGGGCAAGAATTTCCATTGCTAAGCAGAGTGGTTAAGTAGCACATGATTTTATGACCTTTTTTGCCATGGCTGTTAAACAAATAACTGCAGTTACTAAGTGAATCATGCGGTTATTAAGAGTATCTGGATTTCACCATTGATTTTACTTGTCAGAAGCTGGCTGAAAAGCTTTCAAATGATGATGTAGCACAGGGGTGAAATCCAATTTTTTCCCCTACTGGTTCTGTGCGTGTGGCTTGGTGGGTGGGGCAGGGGAAGGATATTGCAAAATCTCCATTCCCACCCCACTCTGGGGCCAGCCAGAGGTGGTATTTGCCAGTTCTCCGAACTACTCAAAATTTCCAGTACCAGTACTCCAGAACCTGCTGGATTTCACCCCTGATGTAGCACCCTGGGATGCTACCTTGATTATAAATACATGCCAGTTGCCTGAATTCTGAACCTGTGACTGTGAGATGTGCGATTGTCATAAGGAGCTGTCATAAGTCATTTTTTTCAGTGCTGTTGTAACTTTCAGCAATCACTGAACAAATGGTTGTAACGTGAGGGCT
The DNA here is from genome assembly GCA_022577455.1 of Arizona elegans. Lineage (NCBI taxonomy): Eukaryota > Metazoa > Chordata > Lepidosauria > Squamata > Colubridae > Arizona > Arizona elegans. Next base: position 153,234,678 of record JAKOOJ010000002.1, read on the forward strand.
ATCTGTACAGGATACAGTTTGGAAAAGAAAAAACCAGATTACTCTTATATTACCAGTTAAAAAATGGGTGGAGACAAAGGGATGTCTAAGTTTAAGAACATCCAGCTGATAATTAAATGAGTGGATTTTTAATTCATAGTTTTAAGTGGCAGGCCAGCCTCTTCTTTGAAGTTAAAAGGAACCCATTAACAGATAACTCTTCTCCCTTCCTTTGCTGATATTATAGCATTATCTCTTATGAGAAGGCAATGTTCTGAACATAAGTTTTTGCTGATGGAACAATATTCCTCAAGGGGCTGAACAAATCCTGCTCTCTCCAGAACTGGAGTCTTGTTGGGAAAAAGTTTATTGGTTAAATTTCACCCTGTTAAACAGCTCCTGTTAGACTTGAAAAAAAAATAGCAAAGCCAGTTGAAGGGGGACCAAGCTCTCCAGAGTTTCAGATTATTGCACAGTATCTTCTATGGCTTTTTTATTATTATAGCCACATTATGATCAGAAATCATTCCAGCTGATTCACATATGCACGTCAACACTACATCACTCAATGATTAATCACTCTGGCTTGCAGCTGGAAGTGCCTCAGTTAAAAAAACACATTAGTTCTAACGACAAGTGTTTAATCTCTTATACAAGGCACAAGCTAAGTAGTGGACAGCTATATTGAGCTTGCTATCAGCAGACTGGAACATCTCTATGAAAGAGGAAATCTATGCAAATCTAATATTGCTTCTAAAATCTCACACCACTAATAAAGGGCAAATCTTTGTGGAGGTGGGGGGGAGGAAATTAGGGATGAAACAGGAATATCAGGTCATTTTCCAGCAATCTGAACTTTCAGTCCTTGGCAATCAAAGCACTAACTTAGCATCTGAGATCTTAAAACTCCAAGTTAGTAGAGCAGCTTGTAATAGATGGATGGGGGGGAAGAGTATAAAACAGGAATAGTCAACCAGTTCAATATACATAGAAGGCCCTTGTCAAACTTCGAAACGTGCCTTGCTGTCACAGCCATCCTTTCGTTTCTCAGCTTGCCACAGACTATGGGGGGGGGGGGCGGGGGAGAGATTTGGAATGCCAGCCCAGACAACAACAAACAACAAGAAACAATCCAATGGGAACCATCAACAGATGTTTGGCAAGGGCCTGAAGCAGGGGTGAAATCCAGCAGGTTCTGACAGGTTCTGGAGAACAGGTAGCGGAAATTTTGAGCAGTTCGAAGAACCGGCAAATACCACCTCTGGCTGGCCCCAGAGAGGGGTGGGAATGGAGATTTTGCAGTATTCTTCCCTTGCCACACCCACCAAGCCACGTCCACAGAACCAGTAGTAAAAAAAATTGGATTTTACCAGTGGTCTGAAGGAGTTGCCATAGTGACACTAGAACACCTAATTAGACAATATGACCTGGTGGAGGGAGGGAAGGAAAAAATTCATTATTTAACTAGGCGAAAACTGCAGGAACTAATTGAAGAGTTTATTTTGCTTCACGCATGCCAAAATGATGTACTCAATAAAGTTTTGCTTAAAGAGAGCTGATTATCTCAATTTGCTGGCTTGGTTGGGTTTGTCAGTCGGAACCTTGACAGCTCTACCTTGCATAAAAACAATATAAATGTTATTTAATCATAGCAGTACAGTGTACTTTTTACACACAACAGATGTGTCATACATAACTACACACAGGCAAAGCAAGTGCTATAAAAGTGAACCAGCCCTCAGTTCCTTTCAACATGTCGCTGTTTTACTGAAAGAAGATATCTAGGAACAATTACATTTTTGGGGGGGTAAATTTTAAAAAAAAATTTAAATAAAACAAATAAACATTTAAAACATCAATCATCCCTCTCCTGTGACATCTCAGTGTTGACTTCTAACTTTTCTTTTTGTTCTTCTTGTTCCAACAGTTTCTTCTATCTTAATCGTCATCCAAACCACTGTAAAAGTTCATTCCTGTAGTCATATTCTTACTATCAAATTTTTATACATAGTTATAAAATTAATCATTTAAATCTCTTTTCCAACCAACAATAAAAATAATTCCATAGGAACAATTAAATTCAAGTAATCTACAATGAGAATAAGAACCAAAAGAACTTAATTATATTTGCCTTGATTTTAAAGTTTCACATAGAATTGCTGCAGGGTGAACTTTGCAAAACTCAGCTGGCTGATACATGGGGTCACTGCATTCAGTAAGCTGTTTTTATATTGAGTCAGATATTGGCCTACATAGTTCATTATCTGCACAGACCACTGGCAGCAATCTAGAATGCCAGGCTGGAGTCTTTCCAATCTTTGTTGAATCTGTTATTCTGCTATTGCTTTATTAGAGAGACAGAAGGAGTGGAGATTGCAAGAATAAGGAACTTGCAACCTGAACTTCTACTTTTCCTTTCAAAAATAAGTTCTGCAGGATATTTTCTAATAAGTATACAGGAAATTATATTTTTCAGAATCCACTCCCCAAACTGAACTGATTTCTATTTTAGTCCTGAATCTTTTTTTTAAAATACCTAGTAACTCTTATACAAAATTAATACATTCCATTCAGACCAAGGCATTTGCACACATATAACTTTGTAGCCTAATCTTTTGAGTATATTTGGTTATTTGCTAAAAGGGGTAAAATTGGATGAACATTTGAGAGACAACTCAAATTGGCAGTTCTGTGTTTCCATAAATGCTGCAGGAATTAAAGGCTTGCTTTTTCTGCTAAGACTGTACTTGATCCAAATATCTATTTATTACAATAAGCAAACACTAACTGATGTCCTGTTTTTAAGCACAAAAGGAATCTTACTGACAAGGCAGAAAAACCACAAGCACAGATGATTTCTGGGCAGCTCAATTACTGCTATGACATTTAAGCAAATTGGCTAGCTAACACCCTCATAATTTCCATTTTCTCCACTCTCCTTGTGCCCCTCTGAGAAAACAAAGGTATTTAAGAATTAAATATTCATATGCAAACTATTTCACATGTCCACTGTGTCTTTGGACAATATATAAAGGCTGCATTCTGTGTTTTAAAAGGATCAGACTAACTTTCCAAGAGCCTGGCCTGTCAGTGTCACTCATGTTAAAGGAGGCTCCATGATTAGAATCAATGTATTTCTGATTGATAAATATGATGGAGGCAAGCAGCCAAGCTATTTTAGCATGTCCTGTTGATATGTTTGCTGTAATATATATTGTGGTTGAATAATTTGCTGGAAACATAATGTTGCCCAGGATCAGAAATGCAAAAATATTGTCTATCGGCATTACCTCTGTGGACCCACCAGAATGACCCATCAGGTTGAAAATGTTACATCTTTTTTTGCAGATTGTAGAACTTACGGAGGGCTAAGGAACACTCAGTTTTGAAGCATAGCCATCAACTTGCCAGGCAAAGCATGCTGGGGCCTCTCAAATCAACAGATGTTCTGCACCTCTTCACTAGACCAGCACATCAATTCATATCTGCTTTGCTTTCCTACTAGCGATCTATATAAAACAGTGCATGTATATGGGTACAATTGATTTATACAGTGTCTTTGCACCATTCCAAAAAATCAACTCTGTGCCTGTACAATCCCACACAGTCATCTGTGTCGCTGGCTCAGCTACAGCTAAAATTTCCATTTGTAATGTTTTAATTCTATAGGTAGCCTATTTTTCTGATGCTGGGAAGCCTTGCCTCACCGCATTCCATATAGTTACTCCCCCCAACCCCACTCCAGCTACCCTAGTAAATTTGCAACAATGCTTAGAAATAATGGAGAAAGCCCTGGTTGCAGAAATGCTAACGTGCTATAGTTTCATTGTGGTAACTTGCAGGAGACCTTTCAGAGCAACCGAGGAATGGCATGTTTGCAGCTAAGAATTTTTCCTTAAGGTCAACTATTCAGTATTTATTTGTAAACAATCAAATGTACAGAACACCGGCTGAAAATACAGCTGGATACAGGCACCATCAATTTAACTCATTTCTCTTTTGTGTGGAGGGGAGATGAAAACATGTTTGTTGATCCAGGACTGATGATAGCTCAGGGAATGGAACACTGTTCATATTTTTGTACCATCCTTTTGATTTCCTAGAGATGAACTCTGAATGACTCAAGGTGTCCTTGTGCCTTCAGAATGTGAAGAGAACAGAAATTAAGATGATCACAAGCTGTTTTTGAATTGTTTTGGGAAAACTGGAGAACAAAAATAGTGGTAGTGTGTAAATGTTCATTCATATAGTTTTGCTCTCCTTCCTATTTAAGAAGGAAATATCAGAATGAACTGAGATCTGAGTTCAAGAGCTTTAGGATTCAACAACCACTAGCATTCCAACAGTTCTTTTCTTATAATAATTCAAAGTACGCTTCTAACAGTTAGCAGAATCCATTTGATTAATATCTAACAGAGCTCTCTTCACTTATCAGGGCTGGTCTTATCACTATTGAAAAGCTTCTGATAAGCTTTCTGGTATCTTATTCCCTAATTCTAGTTTTTGTTCTCAAAGCAGCAGGGATATTAGTCATGCTTTGTACACTAAGTTGCATAATGCCAAGTCTAAAAATTGCATAGTGGGGCTACATGTCACTTCTAATAAACACTGGCTCAAACAATATTGTCCTTGCTGATTAAAAATACTTGGTGCACTAAAGTTTCTTAATGTCAGAAGGGTAAAAATTCATCCTGGCTTTAAGCAGAGATCAGATTCACACCCAACTTCTGCCTGGTGCCCGATTCCAAGAAAATAACAACCTCTGTCTACCTATATTTACCTATGTTATTCCCCGTTCACCATCATGTGCCCTTCTTCAATCCATAATCCAAGTTGCTTTTTAAAAGATTGGCAAATAATTTAGCACAACAAAATCATTCTTGTGTTGTTTTTTACTGCCTCCTTACAAGCTTCCTGCATAAGTTTGAGGAAATTGTCTGTAAAACATATACATGGAATGGTGAAATCTCACTGGGGTAATTTGATTAAACTTCCTGTCTTAGAAAAGGCCACAGCTGTCTAATCAGGAATGAGTAAAATGACTGCGGTTGAATTCAATCCAGGTTTTAAGAGTATGTGCATACCCTCTATTTTATTGTTGAATGCTATAAAACTAGGTAATTGCTACTTACCTATTGGAAGGTAAGAAACCTGCTTTCAAATAGTAGAAAAAACAATTTTGCACAAATCACTGGATACCAATCAAGGAATAGCTAAAGCCCAAATCTATACAGCTGCTGGCCATTAAACCATCACTACTCAGGTGTACTAGCCCTCCAATCATTCATAAATCTCTTTTTGCCTTACCTCCTGCCTACCTGAGCCAGCCTACAAAAGCAAAGCTTCCAATGGAAGAGAATATCTGTAGCCCAGAACTGAACAATGGAGTCTCTGATGCTTTCTAAGTTTTATTGTTGTTTACAGATGTTTCATTATCCAATTAGGTAACATCAGTGTTAGCATCTGTGGGTTTGCTTCCTGTTTATATGCAGTAGTCGTGCCAGAATTGGTGGGGTGTGTAGTTTTCTCCTTTATAGTTTCTGATAAGAACTGCTAAAGGGAAAAAAAAAACTATACCTGGTAGGTCAAGCTACTGTATATAAAATGAGAGCAAACCTCACACTCACTAGGAATGATGATGTTACCTAGCCAGGCAATGATATGTCTGCAACCAAACAAACACACTGAGAAACCACCAAAAACTCCAAAGCAAAAATTAGCTGAGCATTTAGTGCACTAGGACTCAAGACCAAAGGGCAGTGCCTGACATAGAAGAGGGAGATATTGCTGCAAAACAATCACCCTGTATGGGAGATGGACAGCATAAAAAATTAATCAGTTGATCAATTGATTGCTTTAATGTAAGACTGGCTGGCAACTGTTTTTGCTGTTTTCTCTAACAGCTGGCAAATAAAATGCATGTTCCTGAAGGAACTTGTTATGAATCAATGGGATCTAAAGATGTATAACATAATGTATGACAAATCTACAACACCCCCTGGCTAAAATGTTGTAAAATTAAAAACGGCAACTTTCAGATCAGAATCCAACTTTTAAGCTTGTGCAAAACTATTTTTTCAAACTACGGGAAAGACCAAAATGTATCTCTGCATATGAATGAGAAAGATAGAAAATTTTGCTCCTGCCTCCCTCAATTGCTCTCTGATATCCTACAAAGTGAAAACATTACAATGTTTAATTTGCAGGCACAAGTCTCAGATATTATACAAGTTAGCTACTTGATTTCTAGATGGCACCTACTCTACTTTCTCTAGTCCACAGAATCCTATTCTCCTGGTCAGACATAAAGGTCTAAAGGGCACTGCTAGTTTGGGTATTATTTGAGAGAGGCGGCACAAAGGAAAAGTGTGAGCAAACGGGGTTTCTAAAATAACATTTCCTCAATCAGAAATAGCAGGAAGGGTCCTAAGGAATTCCTGTAATGGCTCTATACATTATCAACAAGGAAACAATTCAAGCAATCACTTTGATCATATGCACTGTATGCAGGTAGTCCTCAACTTGCAACCATTTGTTTAGTGACCATTCAAAGATGCAAAGGCATTGAAAAAAGGGACTTATGACTGGGGTTTTTTTGCACTTACAACCACTGCAGTATAGGTAGTCCTTGACTTACGACCACATTTGAGCCCCAAATTTCTGTTGTTAAGTGAGACATTTGTTATGTGAGTTTTGTTCCATTTTACGACCTTTCTTGCCTCAGTTGTTAAATGAATCACTGCCGTTGACAAGTTAGTAACCTGGTTGTTGAGTGAATCTGGCTTCCCCATTGACTTTGCTTGTCAGAAAGTCGCAAAAAGTGGGATCACATAACCCTGGGACACAGCAACTGTCATAAATATGAACCAGTTTCCATGCATCTGAATTTTGATCACACCATCATGGGGATGCAGCTAAGGTCATAACTGTCATAAGTCATTTCTTTCAGGGCCGTTTTAACTTTGAACGGTCACTAAATGAACTGTTGTAAGTTGAGGACTACCTGTATCCCAGTGGTCATATGATCAAAATCCAGATGCTTGGCAACCGGCACGTGTTTATAATGGTTGCAGTGTCCCGGGTCATGTGATCATCTTTTGCAATCTTCTGACAAACAAAATAAATGGGGAAGCGAGATTCACTTAAAAACTGTGTTACTAACACAACAGCTGCAATTATTTTTTTAACATCTGTTGTGAGAAAGGTTGCAGAAGTGGGGCAAAATTCACTTAACAAATATCCCACTTAGCAATGGAAATTTTGGGCTCAATTATGCTCATAAGTTGAGGACTACCTGTATCAAAAATTAGGCAAAGTAGAATGATCTCCTTTAGATAAGTGGGTAATCTTTGTTTTACTTTTACATCAGCGGCTTTTAAAGTTTCTGGGGTAAAGATGTACATGGCAGATAACAATTGATTTTAAAAAATCACTGGAAATTTTTTGCATTTATTTTCAAAAGATGTCATAGGAAAATACATTTAATTTTATGTAAATATAATTGGGTGAGAAAGAATGAACACTCAAACTGTTCTAAAACTAAATCAAGGATGTTGTGGCAGCTGCCGTCTCAAACTACTTTGTACTGTCATGCACAAGTGGACAGACTCTGTTTAATAAATGGAATTTCAAGAAGTATGCTTCATTTTGAGGAGTCAAAAATAATTGTAGTTAAGGCACTGAAAAGTTCTGTTCTCTTTTGTACTCAGTCATTATTAGCATATTCTAGCTGCAGTCCCATAATACTTACATTAACCTGACTGTTAAAATTTTCCTTTTGAGTACTGTAGACATGAATTAATAATCCTCATTAATTCTTTGGTTTTTAGTCTTTTTGGCAGAATCACATTTGCAAAGAGGCTTGGAAGGGAACAATAGCCTTCGGCTAGAAAACTGATAATGCAATGCTGAATTATAATTTTGAGAATTATAATCTTCATTCTTTGAATAAGATATACAGTATTAAATACACGACCGAATTATATATAAAAGGCAATCAGATTCTGTATTCCAGTTGACATTGCAAAGATGACTCCAGGAGGTAAAATTCTATCTTAATGGTTAATTGTATTATCCTCCTGTTTTGAACAAAGTTTCCTGCACCTTGATTAACCAAAACATTTGGTCTGGCTGAATCTAAAGCTAAAATAAAGATTTCACTGACCTTTTCAAGTAAAGGGGGACTCTGAATCTATTCTTTGTGTTAAATTAGGCCACTTGTTACGTTTAACCTTATATTTGCAGAAATGTTTATACACTGTGGTTCTACCAAAGGAAACGTTTTCAATCTACAGTGTTGCTATTTTCAATCCAATTTAGTTCCGTAAAGCCTGCACAGGAGGAACCTGCACACGCACAAAACCGATGAAGCAATGAAATGCAGACCATGTGTGGCTTTCAGATTGCAAAACTGACGCACGGTATCCCACACTGGGTCTGGTACATAGCTGGGCCCATTACAAATAATGATATTTCTTCTCAGATACCCCAATGAAAATAGGAGCTACATATATCAGTGCCTTATCACTACAGTATACCGATTATCTGAAACCGTATTATTTCCCTCAGCTGAATAAAGTATACAGTGTTCAGCATATTTATTGCATGACTCATTACCTACTGAGAATTGAAAGCTTAATAAGCAAATGAATACACTTAATTAGTCAAATCGCACAATGCCAAAACACACCGTTATGGAACAAATGCCTCACAAACCTGCTGGATTTAAACAGCATGTTACTCACAGTACAAGGCAGAGGAATTCATTCACAGCTATCAAAGCATAGGGCTTATACACGTGGTGAAAATCTTGCATTTTTATCTGTCTTTTTCCATGCTTTAGAACCTGAGGTAAATAGGTTACCTTCAAAACAGGATAGGGCAGGCAGAGAGCAGAATATTAGAGACTCAGATCTCCTAGAAACCTTTTCAGATTTTTTTCCTGGGATTGAAATTCTCTGCCCGATGATAACTTCAAGGTGAAAATGCTATGTGTGCTTCTTGACTTTAATAACAACCTGACACAGCTTATGCTTTTCTTTAAAACACTGGCTTTCAATTTTTCAGTGAAAAGCCCTTTCACAATTGCATCCTAAAGCCAGATGAGTCATATCAAGACCCATAGTGTCGTCCCATCCTTACTTCTGAAGGACAAGAGAGAGGAAGAAAATTGAGAAGAAGGAAAAGAGTGAATAGCGTTGGCAGACTTCACCAAGTCTGAATAATGATCAATGACATAAGAAGAGAAAAGTTGACTTGCTTTGTCTGTTCCCAAGTCTGTCCTGGATCAAACTAACAGTACACAGCACAGTAAGGTGGGCAAGAGGAGCAGCAGAGGAACAAAATAGAACATTTTGTGCTCTGGCATCACGAGCATCCTATTGAGTTTTATATTTGTACTTTGGGTTTAGGTTTTATAAGGCAGCCTGTTAACGCAAGAAGCAAATGGATGGAATAAAGGTTTTGAAATGGCAGCTGTCCTTTTTCACAGAATCATAGAAAAATAGCTTATCTTCATATCAAATCAACTATATCTTTATATCTGTACAAACCGTGGAAATCAGCATATTCCAGATGCTGTGGAAATATACAGTCTCTCAGCACTTCTAGGTAATAAGACCAATAATTCTAGGAATTGTGTAATGCAGCATAATCCGGAGTGCCACAAATTGCCTACCACCTCCAAAGTATGGTTTGTTCAAAAAGGATGAGACCAAACTATAACTAACCTAGAAACTGCAAATATACGTATGGTGTTGGCAGATCATCATATTGCACCAAATTGTATCTTTCCAAATGGAATTTGTGTCCAGAAGGAACAAACATGAAACTCTAAAGTAGACAGAAACAATGGGGTCTGGTTGCAAGCTATGCTGACATACCTGTTAGGAAAATGGTAAATGGTTATGAAGAGTTCGATTTAATAATTTTTGTGCTGATTTTTAACAGCACAAATTAGATAGGCAACTTTCCCAGCAATATGTATAGATGCTAGTTAAAGTCATTCTAAGTGCATAAAAATGCATTTGTTTGTTGCCAAGTAACTGGCTGGATGCATAAAGAGATCTGTGCCATCATTAGTGCATTTAGTGCAGCCTTTATTGTGTAAGTGTCCTGCCTCAAACATAGGCTGAGTAAGTTCCTGTGTTTTCTCCATATTTTTGCTATGTTTTTAACCATGAAAAGAAGTCTATTAAAGATATAATATTAATATTATATATTAGGAATATTAATATTCCTAAGTATCATCTGTTTGGATGCATCACAGAAAGACAGGAGATATTATTCTCTCATATCCAACTGTTTTAGAAGTTCAGCATTCTCCATGTGCAGCTATTTGCAGTTACAAGTGGTAATATAGGAACCCATGCAAATGGAATGAACTACCTAGCCTTATGATCAATTACTCATTTCAGTAACTATATGTGTCTGCTCACATATTTACCTTTAGTTTATGATTGCTAAAACTTACAAGAGTGGGCAGCTATCAACAGTTGGGAGAATGTGAACCTGATGAAATTCATGATTCCACATAACTATGAAAATAGGAAGCCTATTGTGGCTTGAAGCCAGGACTATCCATATGCTCTTATCTGATATTTACTTACATCAGATCCTTCTATATTCATAGGCGTGAATTTGAGCAATTCATATTGTACATTAGATTATGCAAACAAGCACATTCATTGTATATTTGACTGCATATGATTCTCATAGTTTGTTCACCTGCCCTTTAGAAATTATCATTTAGAAATGATAATTATGTAAATTGCCAAAGTCCATAAAAGAGTCTTTCCAAAGTGTACATTTTTAAAAGGTTATTACATATAACACCACCTGCCCCCATCTGCCATCTTCACCCCGCAAATTCCACTGCCCTTTAAAACAGTCTCCCCTAAATTTGTCTTACTCTTTCATTTGTTAGTCCCAAATTACCCAATCCTGTTAAAGTAGGAATGGACAAGCTTTCATCTCCTAAAAACTTAATTTCTTTAGGGATAATTTGGGAAAAGAGTAACATTGAAATAAACAGAATCAAGCAGCCCATATATTTCTCTTCCAAGCAGCTAAGAGGTTTGACCTGATTATTTGCAACATTTTTAAGATGAGGGCTACTTGAAGCATGAAAGATATGTTTTTGGTGTGTTCCACTCTGACTTGATTGCAACTTCCCTCACCTGCAACTGAGTATTAATATATTCTATAAAGTTTCTTTACAAATTGTTTCTTCCAGGATATGCACGTCTTCGTTTTGACATGCCATCTATGATGACTGCACATACCATATATGTCCCTGTCTACTGTGTGAATCCACCAGCATATCTAGATGTTGCAGATATTAAAACAGGCTTTGTCTAGAACTCAGGAAGCCATTTTATAACCCATCAATTCATTTAGCTCAATAATATCTACATTGACCAGCAAAGACTTTCTAGGTTTTGGGGCTGGAAATCTATCTCAGACTCATCTGGAGATACCAAAATTAAGTTGGATTTTATAGAAATACATATATTCTATGGTGTTAGGCTGTTCACACCTGATCCATAAAACTACAGTATGTTTCAAGACAAAGAACATTAAGCTTCTTTGTCCCAAAGGTGCTTTTTTTTCAAGAGGCAACTAGACTTTCTCATTTTTCTTTGAAGACATTTTGCTTCTCATCTAAGAATGGGAATGGATGAGAAGCGAAACGTCTTCAAAGAAAAATAAGGAAGTCCAGTTGCCTCTTGAAGAAAGCACCTTTGGGACAACCATGACCTGGATGACTGAGAATCTCCATAGACATTAAGCTTCTTTGTAAGGTTAGATGTTAAAAAGAAAAAGAAATGGTGAAAGAAACAGTGACATGTTGCCTCTAAGACAAGCATATATCTACTCTAAGCTCTTTACAAGACTTTGCACCAAATACATTGCTAATTACTTTTGCCCTCTGTGTTTCTTTCTGTGTGCTGGCTTGTTTAAAAACGCAATTTCATATTTATTTTTAATCAGAAAATGCTTTGTTAAACAATCATTAATTTTCTCCCATGGCTATGTACATCCAATGCAGTGTTTTTACTCTATTATCCCATCTTCCAACCCTACGATTTTTCCTCCCTCCACTTTGCTGGGTCTTACAATAGTGCCAGATATGTGTCTAATCTAAGAGGATAAAATACACCAAAATACAATGCAAAATGACATTAAAAATAAAAATGGAAATGGAAAAAGAGATTTGATATTCGAAGAAAAAATACATTTAGTATCTCATAATCAAGGATGTTATCTCCTAAAGTTTCATGAAGGCTAAAGAAAGAGGTAGGCAAGAACTATTCAATTAGATTATTAGATTAGATTTACCATTAGATATGGTACAGCTTAAAGCCAGCCTTCTGCAACCAGGTACTTCATGATGTGAAGCAGAGGTGGATTTCAGCAGGTTCTGACTAGTTCTGGAGAACCAGTAGCAGAAATTTTGAGTAGTTCGGAAAACCGATAGTAAAAATTCTGACTGGCCCCACCCCCATCTATTCTCTGCCTCCTGAGTCCCAGCTGATCGGGAGGAAATGGGGATTTTGCAGTATCCTTCCCATGCCACGCCTACCAAGCCATGCCCACCAAGCCACTCCCACAGAACCGGTAGTAAAAAATTTTGAAACCCATCAATGATGTGAAGGATAGTGTACAACTTCCAGAATTCCCAAGCAGCAAGAAGTTGGGAATCAACGAGGGTTATCTGAACTTCTGAAGGGCAAGCAAGATAAGATTTTGCTAACTCAACAGCTGAAGATGAAACAAAAGATTGTGGGTATAAGTGGTTTAGGAATGCCTCAGCCATGTATTGAGCCTTCTTCTTCTGAATAAGATATAGGTTAGAAGAAAGTATTGTTCCCATGAGTAGAGTCATCACATGTGTTGGTGGGCGTGTCATGTGGGCATCACAAACCAAGGTCCTTATTGTATAAACTTAAATTATAATAAATTAAACTTTACGATGCAGAGGGAAGAAGGCAACTGCTGCTTCTCCCACCCTTTTTTCCCTTAGCCCTTACTTTCTTGCTTGCCAGAGCCAGTGTGAAAAGAAGTTAACTGACAGAACCAGGGCAAAAACAAAATGGGAAGGAAAAGCTATAGCTTTTAGGTTTACTATTGCTTAGGACAGGTTGTAGAAATATAGCTTGGGTTTCTACCGATCAACTCTATCACAGACTGAGAAAGTGCAGAGAGGTCAACTTTCAAAAGTAGCTAGCATTGACATTATTTATCAGTTATAGCCAACTGCAAAACCTGCCTCATGTACATTATTTAATATTTCACAGATTTCCCTCCATTCACCAACAGAGATCTTGGAATTTCTTTCATACCTTTCCGGATGCTACCATCAGCAGCACAAGAGAAATCTCCAGTGCTCAGGAGAAAACAGGTTGCTGCTTTCTTGTTTTTGTCCCTGGTACTTGAGCCCCTCATGAGCTGCTTCTCCTCTTGGGGTGACGAAAGAGGTTGATCTTCATCTGACAGAACCACATTGGCATCTCCATTCTGCTTGGTGTCTTAGAAGGGGAAAGAAAGAAAGAAAGAAAGAAAGAAAGAAAGATCAACTTTGGAGCCAGTATATGCCAAATCTGCAACTACTTTGCCAACAGGAAAATGAACATTTACCGTATTTTTCAGACTATAAGACGCACTGGTGTATAAGACGCACCAAGATTTCGAAGAAGTAAGCAAGAAAAAAAAAGGCTTTTGCCCTCCCCGGCCCCAAGACCTCCCAAATCCTCAGTGTGCCCCATTTATGTGAAAAACGGGCCCGTTTTTTGCAAAAATGGGATGTGCGGGGTAGGGCTTCAGGAGGCCAAAAACGGCTGTATTCTGTGTATAAGATATACCAACATTTCCACCCTCTTTTGGGGGGGGGGAGTGCATTTTATACTCTGAAAAAGTATGGTATATATAAAAGATTATATGACATAATCCAGGGGAGGCAGCATTTTCATTTTTAGTGACATTTCTAAAGTATATTGGAATACATTTCTCACCTTCTTGACTGGAGTTTTGCATTCAGTCCTTTCAACAATACATGTTGGTGAATCCACCAATATTGAGGGGGGAAAGTATCAAAACATCAGTCTTATATACCCCTATGTTTCAAGAGACATAGCTTACAGAAAACGTCTATAAACATATACTGTGCATTAATGCTATGGTGACTGCAGTATGGTTTCCACAGAAACTGAAGTTTTCTTGAAAAAGCATTCTGTTCATGATGAACGTATAGCCAGATATCACTTATAATATAGTAAATGTTAACATTCTAGTACTGATGAAGTTGTTCTAGGCTAAATCTTTATATCTCATAAATATTCCTTATCTGAGACTGAAAAAAATGATACAAATGATCTGTTCATACCTCATGTCTCAGACTTCCTGGTTTTCTTATTGGGAGATTCATACAGAAGCTCAGTCTTTGCAACTGGTGAAAGTTATACCATACCAGATTCCCTTTTTAGTAACAGAGCAGCCTTCCTCAGCCTACTGTTTCCCTGAAAATGAGACTGGGTCTTATATTAATTTTTGCTCCAAAAAGCGCATTAAAGCTTATTTTCAGGTTAGGTCTTATTTTCAGGGAAATACGGTACTAAATGCGTCAGTCTGGCTGACAATTGGGGCTTATTTTGGGGGATAGGGATTATATTACAAGCATCCTGAAAAATCATGCTAGGTCTTATTTTCGGGTTAGGTCTTATTTTCGGGAAAACACGTTAGTATATTAAATGTATTGAAATCCCAGACTGCGTTAATCTCAACACATCTGCCAAGCCATAAGATGAGGAAAGATTTCACAGGATTTGGAATCAAACTTCTTTCAAGTGACAAGAGATGCAATTTGCCTATGACTTGTGCAAAACACTAAATCAGGTTTATTGTTCCAACACACTGGGAAGGCAATAGATGTGGGGTGGGGAGATGTTATAGATTGAGTACATAATTTGAACTAAGCCCAAATGTGTTTTATTTAGTTTTCACTTATGTCCTGTGTGAAACCAGTCCTTGTGAGTGATAAATTATGGCTTGTACCTTAGCGCAGTATGAATCTAGCTAACTGGGGCTTATTCAGTAAACAATGATTAAATGTGACTTTTGAATCAGACCTATGGCTTAGTCACCATGTTTACCAAGCAATGTAGCACAGTCTGTTAATCCAATCTCTAAAATTATTTCATTGGTTTTCAATTACAAACGAAGAAGCTAAAGACTTAAAATAATGAAAAGATTTGCTTTCTGTTACATGAGTTGCACTAGGGAAAAACAAAGTGCTTCTTAGAGCTGAGGGTTTTTTTAAAAATTTTAAATTTGTTTGTTATTGAAATATAGAGAAAAGCCATTCAAGCCAACTCCTTTCAGGCCTGGCCCTATGAGGCATACAAGGAAGCAACCTCTGTAGATGAGGATACTGGCAGATGGAGACCAAGGCCTGAGCCCACCCTTCATACTGTGCTGTCCTAGCTGCTGTTCATTTGATGGCCTGAAGGGCCGCAATAATCCTAGCCCATCCCATCTTCCAGGCCAGAGAATTAGTCCCCTTCTTCACAATTCCGCTAAGCTGCTGCTACATGCCATGAACACCTATACACAACTGTATAGGATGTGATGATGGAGAGGTTCCCTCAGCCATTGGGAATTCCTCAAGAAGAAATGCTGTTGCTTCTCTGTCCAAACCCTCACATATTGAAGAACTGTTGTTTTCAATCTCTGCTCCTTGCTGCTTATCAACATATCAGACCAGCAAACCAGTATAAACAAGTATATAAAAAAGAAATTTCCAGTTTTGTCTTACTTTTTAATCCTTCTGCCCTAAGATGCAAGCAGTCTAGCAGGTTAATAGTAGCAAAGAAGCCTTATAAGTCCTAAAGATTACAAATGCCATTCTGTCATCTCCATTGACTCTCTTTTTCCAGCACCAATTAAAGTATCGTTTCCAACACTGAATTCTTTAAAATGAGACCTTGTTATTTTCAGCATATATATATCATAGCCTGTATCTACCACCCCACTAAACCAGGGATGAAATTAAAAAAATTACCCTACTGGTTCTGTGGGTGTGGCTTGTTGGGGGAGGTCATCATGTGACTGGGTGGGTGTGTCCAACTCAACATCACTCATATCAAGGGGCTCCTCAACAGCCCCTTCCCTCCCAGCCACTCGTCGCAAATGGAGGAAAATGGGGAAGGGAATATTCCTGCCTACCATCCTTTCCTCAGTCTGTGCTGAGATTGAGGAATGGATGACAGGCAGGAAAATCCCCTTCCCCATTTCTCTGCCTTTCACAAAAATGGCTCTATTCCAGCTGCTCCCCCCGTCCCCCTCCCTCCTAGGGACTACCTTAAAGGGACAGGCTGCGGCAGCTCCATTCTGAATGGAGGGAGAAAAGTTAGTATTTTCTCCCTCCATTCAGAATGGAGCTGCTGCTCCCTTTATGATTCCCTCCTGGCCCCCTCCCTCCTGGGGACTACCTTAAAGGGACAGGCTGCAGCAGCTCCGTTCTGAATGGAGGGAGAAAAGTTAGCATTCTCTCTGCTGCATTTAACATTGATTTCTGTGGAATATTGAACGGCCGGAAGAGGTGACGGTGACCGGCCAGGCGTGGGTGGGGCCAAGGAGGGGTAATTACTACCGGTTCAGTAAACTGATGCCCATAATCCCTAATGGTTTGCTTGAACTGGTCCGAACCGGTAGGATTTCATTCCTGCACTAAACATAGTTTGTTTTCACCATGGCTAGTAGAACAGGCCATGGTGGTGTGGTTCAGGTGTCATAATAGGTAAGACAAAACCAAAATAATGCCCATGACTATACCCACTGAACGAGAAAAGAGCCAAATATTCAAATGTTGCACAAACCCAGCACACGTGATTACATTATGGTTTAGTGTGTTGGGATGAGTAATCAAGTGAACATACAGCTTGTAAAACATATGAACTTCATTATTAATAATTATAGTTTTAATTAAGGGAAAAAAGAGAAGCATTAGATTTTCTGTATTAAGCGTCAAAAGAGCAGCTTTTGGATTAGATATATGAAAAGGAGGAGTCATTTTCCTCCTCCGCTTCAGATACCAAAATGCCTTGGGCTGCTCTGATTTCACTGCATATCTGAGTTTGAGATATGCAACTATGTATATAGCAGCCACACCCCGTTAAATCCACTCTGGAGTCACTTACTGGAAGGCTGTTAGCTGCACACTCCAGAGAACAAACCATTATGGGTTGCCTGACTGATTTTGGGATTCCAAAGACAATCCTCAGAGACTTATTGCTGTAGAAAAGGTCAGATGGTTAATCAATGCTTAAGAAGAATGGAGATTCAAACAGAGCAGGCATGATAGAGCACTTAAATGCAACATTAGATTGCAAAGAGCGTGACTTTACATAGTAGAGGAAATAGGCACTTAGAGACTGTGCATTTTCTTTGGCACTTTTAAGCTCAAGCTGTCAGCTTTCACAAAAGCTTCACAAATTGCTAAACACATCTTTGGATTCCACAAGTGGGATTCTTTTGTTTTTAAAGTTGGCATAGCAATGTCAGGAGCATGGCATAGGTTTTCAACCTTTTTCTCCTATACCCAGGGTTTTCCTGTTGAACTCTCTTACCTCATCCTGTTCTTAATAGAAGCAATGGCATCCCTGGTAGGGGATTCCTTTTTAATGGAGAAAAAGCATGAGTGAGAGAGATTGGCTTAATATGAAGGCTAACCTATGAATCAAAGACCCCCAACACACTCTTGAAGCCTTTTTCTGTGTCCTGGTGCTTCTTCCAATTACAGGATTAAATTTCAATATTGCAGTGCCAAACAATCAATAGAGTTTTCTTGCCATTTGGAGGTGAGAAATATATGAACATTATAACATTACATCCAAAATACATTGTAGGATCCAAGCTGCATCAGGTTCCCTGAAAATGAGCTCCAGCATGAGTCCAAAAGCTCAGAAGACAAAACTTCTGGTCCCGGTGACTGACCCAGATTGGATCCTGCAGCATTATCCTGGGACATGTATATTCGCCAAAAATACGTTTATCGTGGTTTTAAAAAGAAAGAAAATTTTGATATTCCCATAGCTTCTCCCAGAGCCACAAACATCCAGTGTTCTGGCCCCATCCATGTAATTCAGCTCCACAAACTATGGTCCTAGAGTCCGTCCAAAAATGTCAAAAGTAACCCAAGCCAAGCGATGTGTTGTCACGAGTTTGACACCCTTGCTGTAGATAGATGGCAACAAAGGGTCAAATTTTCCTGTATCTCTTTGTTACCACCTAGTGGTAATCCATAGCTATCTTTCCATCATACTAGGATCTGGATCATAAGGTATTTTAATTTAAACAAAAAGGAAAAAAAACCTGACATGAAATTTTAAAAGACTCTTAATTTAACCCTTTGTGCAGTGCAATGAATGACAACCATATTTACCCAGATATTTTGGAAAATAATTTGTTGTTTTCTAGCCAGAATACTGGCTATCTGGAAATTACAGGTGCTATTGTCCAAAAATTAGAGTGGGCAAAAGTTACCAATCATGTTCTATATAAGGTTCAAAATGGGACCTTATAGGTATCTATAGGCTCAGTTTCCAATTGCTACGATTAGTTATTACGAGCCTGTCAATTAATTAAAATAGCTTTAGTATCCTGAAAAGAAGTCTTCCTCAATAACTGTTAGGTTTCTTTAAAGTTAATTCTTTTTTAACCAAAGAACTTAACAAAACCATTGGTGTCAAATGGTAACTTGAAAGAAGCCAAATCATGTTCGGACATGCACAATACACCAACTTTGTTGACACCAAACAATTCTGGACTCTGGAAACCTTATGTATGCCATTGGCTGAAGTTTATGATAGTAGGATGCAAACTGTTGTCCAAAGCAGGGTGGGATATTATCCTTGTTTTTATTCATCTTCTTCTAAAATGGACAAAACTCAGTCTGGTCTAGTGAACCCATTTTTCTAATTCTCTCCCTGTGGAGACCATTATAAATACAGCAAGATTAATAATTAAAAGAATATTTCTCTGCACTCACCCTAAACAACATACCTTTATCCAGATCATAACTCTACACCAGGGGCCCTCAAACTATGGCCCATGGGCCGGATATGGCCCACCAAAGCCATTAATCCAGCCTGCGTGGGACCATGAGGCTGCCACCTACCCACCAGGTGGCCTGGAGGTTGAGGAGGCCAAAAACGGGCCCGTCCTCCCCAGCCTCCAGAGAGAGAGACAAAGAGAGGGGGGGGGGAGACGGAGAGAGAGAGAAACACACACATGCACACACAAGCAGAAATCCTTTAAAGCCCCCCCAAGGCAGCCACATCCCTTCACTAATCTGCTCCCGCCCCCCCGCCCCCGGAGCATAACAAATTAAAGTGTAATTTGTGTGTATTTGTTTAATGGACTGCTAAAATGGCCACATCCACCCAACAGTCTGAGGGACCATGAATTGGCCCCGTTTAAAAAGTTTGAGGACCCCTGCTCCACACCATACACCATAATCTTACATAACATATATTTCTTCTAGAACCCCTGCTTTATACATCCACAAATTTATGTCCAGAATCTTCCTACCACTACTATTTATAGGTTTTGTTTAGCCTGAAATCTTACATCTCACCTGATCTTTTCCTCTCCATCACCCCAGCTGCTGTTGCTGCCGCTAGAGGACTGTTGTAACTCTGAATACTGTTGTGAGGTGAGTTGTCCTCCGATTTGCAAAATGTTGGAGAGTCAAGTGGTGCTGGACGGGGTATGTGCTTCTTTTTCTTCTTTGGGAGCTTTTGCTTCGCCATGGCCAATGAGTAATACATTCCAAAGTTGTTGACAATGACTGGAACAGGCATAGCAATGGTAAGAACACCAGCCAGGGCACAAAGAGCTCCCACCAACATACCTGACCAAGTTTTGGGATACATGTCTCCATAACCCAAAGTTGTCATGGTTACCACTGCCCACCAAAATCCAATGGGAATATTCTTAAAGTGGGTATGGTCACTACCACTAGGATCAGATGGCTTGGCACCAATCCTTTCGGCATAATAGATCATGGTAGCAAAAATCAAAACTCCTAAAGCCAGGAAGATGATGAGGAGGAGGAATTCATTGGTACTGGCCCGGAGTGTATGACCCAACACCCGAAGTCCCACAAAATGGCGGGTCAGCTTGAAGATCCGGAGGATTCTGACAAAACGAACTACCCTCAGGAAGCCCAGCACATCTCGTGCAGCTTTGGATGATAGGCCACTGAGTCCCACCTCTAAGTAGAAGGGTAGAATGGCTACAAAGTCAATGATGTTAAGAAGGTTCTTAATGAAGATCAATTTATCTGGACAGCAAACAATGCGCACCAGAAACTCCAGAGTGAACCACAGCACACAAACTCCTTCAATACAGGTGAGAATAGGCTCTGTCTCCATCTTTTTCATCACAACAATCTCAGTTGTGTTGCCCACTACTAGGGTCTCAGTCACATTGGTATCTATGATGAAGGCTTCATGTGTCTCCAGACAAAAAGTTGTGATGGATACCAAAATAAAAAAAAGTGAAGCAAAGGCAATGATCTGAAAAAGAAGGGAAAACATATACTCAAAAATTAAAAATAAACTATGGGAGAAGAAAAGCAACCTAAGAAACAAGATTACAAGTTTTAAAACTTTTATTCTCTACTTTTTTCATTTTAATCACTACAAAGAATAAAGAAGCATGCTTCATTTGAATCTAGGATGAGAAATAATCATTGAATGACTCCTTACACAGTTTATAGGACCCTCTTCTTCTCTTTCCTATGATCCATTGTAGACCATCAAATTTGAATATCCGGTTTTTAATCTACCCATCTATTAGAACTATTCATAGAATATTCTTTATTGGCCAAGTGTGATCGGACGCACAAGGTAGTTATCACTGGTGCATAAGCTCTCAGTGTACATGCAACCAACAAAGTGATAAGTCATAAATCATAAGATACAAAAAACAAACGATTCATGTTCTAATTCTATATATTTTATTTTTACATTGGTTAGGCTCACTAAAGTGTGCAACAGTAATAGGAATAAAAATAAATATATTTGTACCCAGGTGTTATACACAAACTGAGCAAATGAGATTCAGCTTCTCTTAATTCAGTTCAATTCTTTTGCAGCATGAAATTTGTCATCTCACAGTCAGCAGTAAAATTTATTGGCAGATTTGGTTTTACCTTCTATCCCAAAGGTTAATCTAACACCTTCCCCGATACTAACAATAAACAGAGAAATTCAATTGCCCAGCTGCGACTGATTACATTTGCTTGTGCTCCAGCCTCATTTATGTTCATTTTCCTCTGCAGATTAGTTTGCCAACAAAGGAAGGAATTAACGCTTATATGAATATGCAAGATAGCTACTTCTCTGCTTTATTTCATGAACAGTGGCAGAAAAGCTCTGATGGTTTGAAAGAATAAGAAGACTATTGTTTACAATCATGTTCCTTATTTGTTAATCCAGGAGACTATTTGCTACCTATAATAGTTTTGCTGATTTGCTACTAGTTGGAATTTTCATGTTACTTACAATAATAATCTAAAAGTCTTTCATAATCAAGCCTACAACATGGTTTTTTTTGTGGGGGAGGGGATAGAACTTATATATCACTTATAAAATGTCATCATTTATCACTTAATGTATTTTCATTTTGCTTATTTCTATATGTGTGCAAATATATTATGTTTGGGCATATAGTAAAACTAGTTAAATACCCAAGGGAGCTGCAGTTTGCCTCTCTGATCAAGAACCACCCACATCACATATCAAACAAGTTTTGAAAATGAAGAATTTCTAAAGGCAAACGCTGGTAACTATTGAACAGAACTGTTTTATTCTATGTTATGGGACTAATTGCCAATTTGTATTATTAGACAGAGTCACTGTTTTCTATCTACTCCCCACAATGATCTATTATATGGCATCATAATCTATGGCTTATGATAACTAAGTCCCATTTCCAATTGTGCAATCAGTGATTATCAAATGCAAACTCTGTATCTAATCTGATTTTAAAACACCATTAAATACAGGATCTAACTCAACATGATCCATTGCACTGAGACTTTAAGAAAATAATGTTTAAACACACTTCAAAAAAAAATTGTCCATTTCCTTAAATGTCATTTGACATTGAGCCTACTCAATGATACCCCCTTGATAGCATTTCCAGCCTGTTTTCTAAAGAAAAATTCTTGGCTGCAGCTCCTCAAAATGCAGGATATTTCAAAACCTGCATAACTGGGACAAATGTAAAAGTACAAGAATACACACACAAATATGCACCATTTTCATCAACCCACTAAAAACCAGTCTACCAAACACTCTTACTGAATTACCAAGAGGTTGCAAAAGTCAAGGGGTTTTCAATTCTCCTCTATGGCATTGGTTAACCTATAACCATTACAGTGGCATAGTGTGGAAATCAACTCAAAAGGTCATTAATATAACATAAACATATTAATATATGTTTTCTGGATGGACATGGTAATCTGAACGTACAAGTGCAGAAAGGAATGCTAGTAACTTTACTTATCTCTGTACTATCTTTTCCTCCAAACTCCCACAAAAAAGCCTACTAAAAATAACCATAAAACAACTCATTCTTAACTGAGCATTCTTAAGCTCAATTCTTAAATTTGGAAACAAGCCACCCATTATATTTATATGATGCACTAAACCAGAATTATTATTATTTTTTCTCTCCTTTAGTAAATACACTTATATAAAAGGACGGGTCAAAATAATTCTGCTAAGGTAACAGTACACTTCCATAAAAATATTTTAAATTTAAAATTAATTTAAAATCAGCAGCCCAAAAATAAACAGAATTTTGGCAAAACTTGTGTTTTAGTATTAGTAAAATACGTATCAGAAATAGTGGCAAAAATTGCCTTCCTTAACATTGTGATTTTTCTGTGATCATTTCCAAGAGATTCTTCCCCTTTCAGTGAAAAGAAAATAACTTGATATGAGATGATAGCATATTAGAGGTTCAATTTTCTTTCCTTCCCTGACCTCAAAACAAACAGCATTTGTAAATCAAAGCTCAATTCTTGAATCTGGAAACAAGCTACCCATTATATTTTTGTAACACACTAAACCAGATTTTTTTTCAAAATGAGCAATAACCACTTGTTCCTCCTGAAGTAGTACAACTAACACATCTTGGACAATAATTTGGCATGCTGCCTAATCCAGGGACTTTGATTTTTTCCTGTCAAAACAAGCTACCGAAAGCCAAATGAATAAGCCAGAGCCAGAGAGAGCACTGTAAACAAACACTGGATAGAGCTGTGATTGCTAAGCCACCTTTGTTTATAAGAGGAGACATAGCATACAATCAGGCAAAGGTGCAATGGCCAGTCCTCATTAGCTGAAGAATTCTGGTATAAATTGGTCCTATAAATTCAATAATTTACTTGTCCCTTTCTGAACCAATGGGGGCTTGTTGATAGCCTTCCTATTTAGCTCCAGTACAGTGTAATATTACAGTGATCAATTTAGAACGTTATCAATTTAATTTAATTTAATTTAATTTAAAGGTGGAACAAAGATTCAAAGGAGTGCTTTCCTGAAGGGTTTCAATCACTCCAAAAGACATTGTAAATGGCCCCCTCACTTCTAGGCATGACATGATGTGAAACAAGGTGGGCAAAAGTTGCCTGTCATGCTCTATATAAGGTTCAAAATGGGACCTTTGTAGCAGGGATGGGTTCTATTTACCTTTACTACCAGTTCGCAATGGGAGCGCGCATGTGCAAATCGTTCCTTATGACGTCCAAGTGGGTGGCCGGAGCTTCCCACCACTTTTACTACTGGTTCTCAAGAACTGGACAGAACTGGGAGCAAACCATCACTGCTTTGTAGGTATCTTTAGGAGAAATGCTGTTTCAATTGCTATAAAAAGTTATTACTAGCCTGTCAATTAATTAAAATAGCTTTAGTTTCCTTAAACTCATTTCATTTTGCTTTAGAGCCCCCTTCTGCCTTCTCCTGTCAAATTTTCAATCCTGTCCTTCATGATTCTAGCTGGGTGGCTTCTGCAAAGACTATCTGCAGTGGCAGCTGAAGAAGACCAGCCTCTTCCTCCAATAGCAATAGCACTTAGTCTTATATACCACTTCACAGGGCTTTACAGCCTTCTCTAAGCGGTTTAGAGTCAGCATATTGTCCCCAACAATATGCCATTTGCCTCCTCTTTCAACAAAAACTACAAAGGACCCATCACTCACATACAAACTGCTTATCAAAAACTTTGGCGAGTAATTAAGAGGTGGCAAACGGTACACCCTGCACAAAAGAAGATGTAATTGATCCACAGCTCCCTGTTCTTTTGAACTATCTACTAAAAACTTTGTGTGCCAAAGGACTAGTCTAAGTGTCTTATGTGGTGGGTAGTCCCAAAACCTGGAAGCAATAATGGAGAAGCTTCATCCCACATCATGGCTTACAGCAGTTCCATGGACACCCAAACTGCTTGCATGAGACAAATGAGACTATTTGCTTATTATTATAATAACCCAATGGCATAAATTATCCAAGTCAATTCATGTAGGCTTTCTAACTTACAAATAAACAATGAAACTACCACTACCCATGGTGTGCTGGACATCTAGCAAATCAATCTTGTAAAAAAAATATGAATTGTGTTACAGAGGTGCTTTTGAACTAAAGAGAAAAGTTGGTCAGAATTGATGTAATAATTCTGAGTTGCCCACTCTCCATTAGTGTAGTTGCCCACTCTCCATTATGAACTTAGAAAGGGACGGTTTGTGTAGTCAAACACACTGCAACTTTGAAATCATTGTGGAATATTGTTTTTAACTTTCTTGAAGAAATATAACTGTACATTTGTGTATATATTTAAAATGAGTGGTATTATGTATATGAGTCTTAACTGTTTCTGTTTAATCCAGCTTATGTTGCCTTTCTATTTCAGTAGATAAGAATAACTACACTACATAATATTAAAGAGTTTTAAAATCAAAGATTTTAAACCAAAATTAAAGAATGGTAAAACAAAAATAAAGCCTTCTTCAAGTCAAAGCTTCTTCTCAAAAAGTATCAAAATTGCACTAGATTACTAGAAGCAGTCCTACCTGCTGGGACCATAACCAACTCATATAATCTAGGATTAGGAGCAAACTGTGCAAATTAGAAATCATGTCCCCAGGCAGAATGGAGCCTGGACACTTTTCTTACCAAAAGTAACATTGCTCCTTTGCTCTCAAATCATTCCATAGATCCGTGATGATGAAGCTATGGCACGGGTGCCACAAGTGGCACGCGGAGCCGTATCTGTGGGCATGCGAGTGTTGCCCTAACTCAGCTCCAGCACGCATTTGCGCACCAGCCACCTGATTTTCAGCTCCTCCAGGCCACCGGAAATCAGGAAACAGGCTGTTTCCAGCCTCCAGAGGGCATTCAGGGGGATGGGGAAGGCAGTTTTTCACTTTCCCCAGGCTCCTAGAAAGCCTCTGGGGCCTGGGGAGGGAAAAAAATGGGCCTACCAGGCCAAAAGCGGAGAGAGCGCGGGGGGGGGGGGAATCACACATTGAATGGACAGGGCACATTGAATTATGGGTGTGGGCACACACACGCACAAACCCCCCACGCTCCCCCCACTTTTGGCAAGCGACGGCAAAAAGGTTAGCCATCACTGCCATAGATAATCAATTTTTACTGAAATATAAGACAACATTTAGATGGTCCATTCAACAAACTACAATTAAGCAAATCATGTATGAATCAGATGTGTACCAGTCTGTTGCAATGATTCTCCATTACAGAACTCATCCTTGGAGTTCTGGTATCACAACCATTAAGGATACCTATGGGGAGGAAAGTCCGAGATGTCTCTCATGCTGAAATTCTGAAATCCTCCACACACTTGCTCCTATATCTACACAAACAGCGAGGTTTCTAACAATGAGAGTCCTACTTGCATGTTGATATACATGATGGAAGAATAGAATGACGTTTGTTGCTCTCTTTTCTGTGGTCTGCCTATCTTGGTTGCTTGTCCTGGATACCAAAGATATGCCTTAAGTTCCTGTTCTCGGCCATTTTCCACTACTGGGCTTCCATCAACTCCCTATGCGGCTCCTTATGATTAAGGACAGCTGTTTCCTTCACTGATGCTTTTTCCCCTCACCAGAAAGGGTTTGTTTGCCTTGCTAGGAGGATGAGAGTGTTTTTCTCCTCATGGCCAGTTTGGAGAAACTACCCCACAATCAGGATTACAATGGAGACTTCTTGAGATTCTGTCTGGCAGGTTATATTATGCCCTCTGTGGTTTTACTGCAATGCTTTTCAAACTTGGCAACATTAAGATCAACTAAATTCTGGGAAATTCTGACAGTTGGAAGTCCAGTATCTTAATGTTGGCAAGTTTGAAAAACAGTGCCCTACAGCAGGGGTCCCAGCACTGGTCCACGGCATGCCAGAAACTGGTCCGCGCAAACAAGCGAAGCCCCATCTGCAGGATGCAGGCAGCACGTGAAACCACACGCACTCTGGACTGTTGGAAAACCTCTCTCCATGGAACTGGTCCCTGGTGCCCAAAAGGTTGGGGGCTACTGCCCTACAGGAAGATGAAGAGAGGTGGGAGTCAACAAAATGGCTGTTGTGTAATGAGGGATGGATGGAAGGCAGACGACTGTAGTGAATTTATGAACAAATAGATATATTTTGGGGATGAAGCTGTCACAACATGTTCACATGACTTTCCTTTACAATAGAACTTCTTAGGAAAAAGGGTTTTTCTGCACTAGCTAATTATAAAAGCACTTTGCAAGATATCCCATTCATGTTTTATTCACTGTTTAAACATTCTTTTTGAATTCAATACTGATATTAGAATAGGTACTTGATAAACGTTGAGATAACTTTACTGATTTTTTTTCTAGGTTTTTTTTTTTAATCCTTATCATAGTTGGAAAGAAGCCTGGAAATGAAGAAGAATTGAACCTCAATTGCCAACTGTTGTCAATTCTTTTAGAGTGCAGTGGAATCAACTAGGACAGGCTGGTCAGATGTTAATATATATTTTGTCTCCTTTAATTGAGGCAATATTGGATGTTCTTATGTAATGGCTCTGTGCCCTGGAAATCCATGTTTCTTTCCAAATTCTTTATCTGACCTTGGCATTAGGTCACTTATTTTTATCTTCTCCAACAGGTTGAAATATTTTCCTAATTAATAACACTGATTCTTTCCTTTAAAAAAAGAAAAAGGTTTAAAAAGGTAGTTAGCTACTGAGGGAAAACTGAACAGAAATAGCCCCGTTTTCATGGATTCATAACAAGCTGGAAGGAGGCTGTCCTCACTCTCCATTTGCTAGATAACGATGATCCTTATTAGCAAAATTGTTTATTTCTCACCTATGATCAACTTTTTATCACCTGGCCATGAAGAATAATCAGAGTTGTTTTTTTCCTTAAGTAGGCAAGATTCAACCAAAGCTGATACAGAAAAACCCAGATGATGATTTTCAATAAATCTGTTTATATCTTCTGATCAACAGTAATTGTGGAAATCTAAGACTTTTGAGACTTAAATAGTTATAAATTCTATTTAAAACTAATCTTTTGGGGATATGAATGCCTAAATTGTCTGAATTTAGGTGAAAGAAAATATTTTGGATAAATTTTATTGGTACTTCCCAGTAAACCCTCCCTATGGAATACACATTTTGAAGTGAACTTTATGAGAAGCAAAACTATTTATTTATTTATTTATTTATTTATTTATTTATTTATTTATTGTTTCGATTTATATGCCTCCCTTCTCCGGAGACTCAGGGCGGCTTACAATATGTTAAGCAATAGCCTTCATACTTTTGTATATACCTGCTTAATAGGGCTTTCGGCCCCCCCTAAGCGGTGTTCTTTTTTTATACAAAGTCAGCTTATTGCCCCCACAATCCGGGTTGTCATTTTACCTACTTCGAAAGGATGGAAAGCTGAGTCAACCTTGAGCCTGGTGAGATTTGAACTTGCAGTAATTGCAGGCAGCTGGTGCTACTTAACAGCACTTTAGTCTGCTGCGCCACCAAGGCTCTTATCCTCTGGTTCAGAGTTTACACTTTTTAATCTTACTATGTTCTTCATCCAAGTGTTATACACAAGATGGAAAACTCAGAATATGTATGGCAAGAATGTATTTATACCATGTGACAAGAAATTCATTACTGGAGGCTTTCAAAAAGAGATTGGACAATCATTTGTCCAAAATTATATAGGGTCTCCAGCTTGAGCAGGGGTTGGACTAAAAGACCTCCAAGGTCTCTTCCATCGCGTTATTCTATGTTCTAAAACATATATGTGGATATTTGTTTCTTGAATGTAAAAAGTATGCTTGTATCACAAAAATAAACTTAAAAAAAAAAGGAACAGCAAAGAAGGGTGGACATTGTCCATTACTAATTTATATGGGCTTGATTGGGAATAAAAATGATATATTTCTATTAAAATGCACAAAGTGTTTATTTCTTTTTAAAAACAGAATCTCTATAGAAGACTAATACAGGGATTTCTATCAGACCTCAATTTGTACCAGCAACGTATTGCTGATTTGTTTGCATGTTATTTATTTATTTATTTATTTATTTATTTATTGTTTCGATTTATATGCCACCCTTCTCCGGAGACTCAGGGCGGCTTACAGTGCGTTAAGCAATAGCCTTCATACTTTTGTATATACCTGCTTAGTAGGGTTTTCGGCCAGCCCCTAAGCGGTGTTCTTTTTTATACAAAGTCACCTTATTGCCCACAATCCGGGTCCTCATTTTACCTACCTCGAAAGGATGGAAGGCTGAGTCAACCTTGAGCCTGGTGAGATTTGAACTTGCAGTAATTGCAGGCAGCTGGTGTTACTTAACAGCGCTTTAGTCTGCTGCGCCACCAAGGCTCTTATTGAAAATATTAAGGGTAAATTAATTCAGATATGGGAAAATGACAGGAAAACATCACATAGCAGAATAGAATGAAAAATACAGGACAAAAGTAAATCTAGTAAGTTTCTTTGATGTTTATTGTGTGGGTGTATGTGTACATAAACATGCAGACACAACAGAAATTTAACTGCTTGGACAAATGAAATCTTTCTTGATGGAGCCCGTTGGATGTCTCACAGCTTAGGAGGAAATTTTCTGTACCAAACTTAATTCAGAGTACAGAAATTAACTACCTAATTTCAATGGAAAAATCATTTTCCTGTTATTATTCTTTAATAATGGAGAATTAGAAATGTCTAACTAATACCAAGGGATCAACCAGTACTATCCCTCTTCTGAGGTACACTACATCTTATACCACTAGTAAATTCAGAGCACCTGGCAATCCTGCAGCTAGAAAAATAGAATATACAAAGGGAGGGGATCTAATTAGGCTTTCTCCAAACTCTGTCTAATGTTGGATTCAATGGGAGGAAAAAAACTCTGTTCCAAGGGTGTGCTGGTAAGCAGATTTTTCCAAACCTCCAAAGAGACCCCTAAATATAAGCTCTGTTCTCATCTGCAGAGAGTACCTGTGTGCAGTACTGATAAATAACGGGAACATAAAACAGCTAAGTCTTCACCATGCACAATAAAAAACACATACACAATGAAAAAGAGCAAGACATGTTACCTGTATCAGAAACGGCAAATAAAGGGGAAAGTAAGAGAAGAGAAGCAGCAGTAGAGCAAGCAGGGGTCACTCTCAAGTAAAGAACTACACTGAAAACTTTGAGAGCTTGAAATGTAAAGCAACTACAGTAGTAAATCTGCAAAGAAACATACTGAGGGAGCGGGGAGGGCTTTTTTGTTTTGCCTGCCCCCATACCCAAGTGATTAATTCAATCTTCCCCAATCAGATATGCTACAATACAGTGCCTGGTCACTGGTAATGTTGCCTGGGAATGATGGGACTTGTAGTCCTACATATCAGAATGGCATCCAATTGTATCCTAGGCATTAGAAATGGGGCACATACCTACCCACCTCCCCATCCACCCTAGGAAACCAGCTCTTCCTGCCCTCTCTTACAGACTCACCCGGGCTGCCTTTGATGAATAGGGATCCTCAAAAAGTGCCCACATCTTAGGCTGCCAGTTCCGGCAACAGCCACTTCCTCCTCCTCCTGAGGCCCCAGGAGGCCTATCCTCCATGCCCAGGTGTTGAAGGGTCATCTCCCGAGCCCCTTCATCTTCAGTCTCTTCCCCAGCCAGCCCGCTGCCAGGCTCAGGGCTCTCGAAGATATCCAGGGCTTCCTCTGCATCCCGGTGCTGCCGATAAGTCATCCAGCAGCAAGGCTCCACATCAGTCTCGTCAATGCCCCAGTAGGTCAGCTCCTCTTCAAAGAGGGGCCCACAGATGTCTGCCGGGCAGTGTAGTTTGCCCGTGCGGTAGTAGTTCAAGACGTAAGAGAAAATGCCTGGGTGGCGGTCAAAGAAAAACTCATTGCTTTTCCCATCAAAGTCAAAATTGCTCTGGGCATCCGGATCTGCCAGCCAGGCCAGGCGGGTCCCAGGCAGGGTACGCAAAGTGCTCTTGTAGGTCTCATGCCGGGTGCCGCCCACGTTGATCGTGATCTTGTCGGACTCTTCTCCTTTGCCCATCTCTTCCTTCAGGCATGTTTTGGAGGGTGGCTTATTCCCTGATTTGCGCCCTCGGTAAGATGAGACACACACGGAGCTGATCATAGATTAGGTTAGGTGGGCCAGAAGTGCTTCTGATAACCCTTTTCCTTCTGGTCCAGAAGCAGGGGGGGGAGGGGGGAAGAAGCAGAGAGAGGCCCTGCCCCAGTCTTGTGCCCTGGTGAGATGGTGTCGGGTTGAACGGCCGCCGTTATTTTTGGGGGGAGGAAAGGAAGTCTCCTCAAACCCTCCCAATCCCCAGCGAGGAGCTGCAACAAGTGCCTCGGTGAGCCGGGAGCAAAGCCCCGACGTGGAAGGAAACGGCCGTCTGGCCAACCAAGATAGCAGAAGGATTTATATCTCCTTTTGGGCGGGCTGGAAGCAAACGGCCACAGACCTGAAGCGGCGGGGCGGACAATTCATCCAGGGCACAGGCTCCTTGGCCAAGCGAAAAGGAACCGGAGAACCAAACACGAAACGCCTCTTGTGCTTTCCGCCGCCGGTTGCTAAAGAGCCCCGTCTTGCAAAGTCGAGAAGAGAAGCTCGACGTGACTTTCCAAGGCGATTTTAAACTTCGGAAGACCTCCTCGGGTAAACACGCTTCTCTCTCTCCCACGCACCGCCCGAGATACGCAACCAATTCGCCGGGTCTCGCCTTTGCCTCCCCCTCGTTCCCAAACCCCCCGCCTTTCCCTTCCAGGCAGTCGGAAGACACAAAACAACGACACCCCCCTTGTCAGCGCAGCACGAAGCTCCCGGGCCGTTTCCCTGGACGAGGCGAAGAGCCGGTAAGAAAAGCCGAGGTACCGAGGCGCATCCTCGGCAGTCGCCTAAGGGCTGAACGGTTCCGCCGTCGCAAATAGCAGAGGGGCAGGGAGGCTCCGTGCGGGGCTTGGCTGTCTCCGTCCGGGTGGCTTTGGATAACCGAGGTTCAGGCTTCCGATAGGAGGATCCGCTTCCCGTCGGAGACCGTGGGGTCTAAGCGGGAGAGCAGCGGTCTTGCCGCGGCCGAGGCGAAAGGGGGCGGGTGGGCTGGTCGGGCGTCAGGTGCGCTGGCGAGAAAGCGGGAGCAACCCGAGGCCGCTTGGCGCTGTCTCATTTTCAAACTGTGGGAGGGCGAAGAGGGAGTGGAAGGAGCGCACCGCTCGGGCGACTTGGGCTCTCTCTCGCGTGCGCTCGCCTCGCTTTCCCCTCCTCCAGGACTGGGAGGGGCTGTCGAGGGAAGGGCTGGCCGCGAGGGGCAGCTCGGCGCAAGCCACAAGTTGCTGCGCGAGCAAAGGCGGGAGGAAAGAGAAAGAGAGAGAGAGAGAGAGAGAGTCTGCGGAGCAGGGGCGCCCGCGTGGCTCTTCTTTGCCACAAAGCAACCTGTTGCCGGCGGCGTCCGGACGCCAAAGCCGAGCCCAAACCCGCCGATCCGAAAAGCCATTGGAAGCGCAAAGCCAAACAGAAGCGTTTCTCTTGCAGCCCAGAGGGGGCGTTCGCTGCAGGGCGGCGCGGATTTGGTAGCCCCGCCGGTTTGCTTCGGAATGGCTTTGTTTGCGCTCGCCCGTTGCCCGGATACTCGGGCTCGTCAATGCCTGGCCCTGCCCAGCCCAGCCCGTTTTGCAAGCCGAACGGGAGGTGGCAAGATGCTTTCTGTCTTTGCACGATCGGGGCGAGCGGACGATTATGGGCCAGGCTCGCTGCTTGTTTCCTTTTGCATTTTATCTAGCAAAGGAGTGGGGGAAACGGGGGGGGGGGACCTCTTTCGCTGAGTAGTACAAATGCGCTAGGAAGATCAAAGGAGATCCTAATCCTTCCCCGATCGAATGCAGAAAATGAGAAATCTGAAACCTTGAATCGTTTCAGGAGAGGAAGCGCTATTAGTTTTATACCAATAGCGACAAAGAACACGAGAGATGGATTTAGAGAAGAAGTGAGTCCATACTTTTGGTCCATCCAGCCAATCGCTGTCTGCGTTGCCTGGCAACGGCTATGATTCCTTGTTGCTACTGATGCCTTGCATTTCGTTTCTTTTTGACTTGTTAGTATTCCTGCTCCAGACAGAATACTCCATGTTATACAAAGAGTGAGTTGCAGACAATAAATGCTTATGGCACAGAGGAAGTTACTTTACACACAAGGTCAGAGAGCAAATCCAGTGGGTTTAAGTTCAAGGAGCAGATTTTGGATGCACATTAGGAAAAATGCTCTGACTACAGATCAAGAGAGGTGGGCTGTTCTTTGTGGACCTACCCAAACAAAGGCTGGATACTTGGGCCTAGGTTGGGCTAGAATATCTTCAAGATTATTTGGAACCCTTCATTTTATTATTCTCCTATTCATCTAGCCTACTGAATCCAGGTGTTTCACACCTCATCTGGAAGTGGTGGGAAATAAACCAGGGATCTTCCATAGGTACAATGTATGTTTTACTCCTGGGTGTCAACTCTGTCATAAATGTGCTATATAATGTACCCTAAGGATGTTTCTTATTTTCAATTACAAACTTATGAATCACAGCAAACTACATTCTCCTTTAACTGATCTTACCAAAATCTCCCTTTCTTCCTTTGCAAATGTGTAAAATGCTCTGCCTCTGATATTTCAGAATTCCCATTAGCTGGGGTTGAGTTATTGGTGTTAGTTGGTGATCATGTTTTATCAAAACTTTTTAAGAAGATTGCAAGACTTAGGTGTTGAGATATTAATAGAAAGTAAATGGATCAAACTGCAAAACCCTATAGATACTGGTAGAATACTAATAAATATAAATTTTAAAAACCCTTCTTTATGAATAAAGTACTAAAACCACTACACTAGAAGATATATATGTATTTTATTTATTTATTTCCACATTGCTACCCAGCAGCAACCAGACATAGTGTATTGCAGATTGTGACCAGTGAAATGTAACAGAGAAAACATAAAACAATATAGAACACATAAGAAAACATATATTTATAAAATACTAGAATGTAGAATATTACCTTGCTTAAAATAATGGCAACTGGCATAAATGTTGCAACCATCCTGGAAATGTTAGGTAAGACAAAGAACAGAGCAGGTAGAAAGACAATATGAAGGTACGGTAGAAGTTGCTGTAGGAAGGACATTGAATGAATATGTGGGCTAGAACCTCAGGTTCACTCTGCAAAGGGGGTATCCTTATATCTTTCCTCTTAGGTTACAGAAGACAAGGCATTAACATTGACTAAATAAAAAGTTCCTCAGTGTGTTGGGCCAATAAGAGTGAATAGGCAATTTGCTGTGAAGACTGCCTATTTAAATCATGCCAACATTGACTGGATTATTCTGTTCTGCCTGGAGAGCTATAGTGAGCATCCACTGTCAGACTGCAGCTCTACTTCTTGATAGCTCCATTTCCAGGAGAGCATGAAAGAAGAAGCTCCCCAGCTGATGTCCTTGCAAGTCCAGACAAATTATTCATTCAGATCTTCTCCATTCCATTGATGCCAGTTAGTGGCATAAGCTCAATAGAAACCTTATGTAGACAGGAGAGATATCTAGTTGTGGATCACAGATAATCTACTGCTTTGGTATGAAAGATTTTTGTTTTCTTTTATATGCCCTCCCCCAAACCTGTTCTAGATCCAAATAAACATTATAACAAAAGTTGGTATTTTCCCCCATCTGGCTACAAATTCCAACTCCGGGCAAACTGATCCCATTCGCAGCTCTCAAACCGATTTCACTGAGCATCCCATGAGAACTATTTATCATCTGATCTACTTCAATAACTTCACCCCTACTGGTCTGGACATCCATTAGATACAGTTTAATCAGGAACACACACAAAGACAATTAATTGCACTTCAGTGATTTCAGTGCTTTTGTCCAATTGAAATACAATTTTTTTCTGCTGCTATGATCTTTTCCACCATGTGTTGAGTCTCAAATTCTATTACCATTGAAGATCATTCCAATCTCCACCTAAGCTAGCTATACAGCTGATCTGACAAATCCATTCTATTCCTATCGGGCAGAGCCTCTTTTGACAGAAAAACTGTCCCAGTCTTGAGCCAACTCTCAGACCTGAGCAAGGGACAAAGGGGAAGCTTCCTGATTTCTTGCAACATTGCTGTTTAGAAGGCCAAAGAAGGATGATCCTTATTTCCAGGACATAAGATTGTAAAGAAACTTTTATTTTGTTACAGGAGGCCTGCACCCCATATTATATAATATTACATGATTACTCAGTGAACCCCTTTAATGCTGTTTGTAGTGCCACATGGGATTGTGTCTGAGAAGGTGTTGATACACATGGTGTTAGCTGTTGGAGTTAGTTTAGTCAAATGCAATATTGTAATTATAAATATTCATGTAAACCAGTATGTTGATTTTTTTAACCAAATGCTGGGCTCAACCAATTTTCTCAATTCACTTAGGAATATCCAAGTTTTGATCTTATGCTGGCAGGTGACTTTGACGCAAGACTTGATAAGACTTTCTCCTTGTATTTTAATAACTGTAAAACAAAGATTTTT
Organism: Arizona elegans; assembly: GCA_022577455.1. Classification (NCBI taxonomy): domain Eukaryota; kingdom Metazoa; phylum Chordata; class Lepidosauria; order Squamata; family Colubridae; genus Arizona; species Arizona elegans. The sequence goes on from JAKOOJ010000002.1 coordinate 153,269,800, forward strand.
TTGGTGGTCAGCTGTACTACAGTAAGGAACAGGTATGAACACAGCAAGCAAGCATCTATTATTCATCATCAGAAGTTTTAACTTTAGTAAATAGTGACCTTAATTGGGTTGATCTACAGGGGGGCGATAAAAGTCGATCAGTTAAGTCTTGATCTTTTATGATCATCTTAATCCGATAATTTTATTTACAGTTGACCTATGGCTGGACATGACAACTTGCTACTGTTACTTCATCCGAGTCTTGGCCCATATCCAGCATGTTTGAACAGTTCCTACTGGGATAAGGATAATAACACACATTTAGTCTTCCTAGGATTAGATGGTCTTAGAAGACTGCAAGATTTGTCACTATCACTAGTAGACACCTGGTCAGTGAGTATCAGCTCACTCAGGATTTCTTGTGGATGTGAAGGGTAAGTCTTCCATTTTGATGCCATTTCTCCTTATTTGGATAATGTTGTTTTTCTGATCATTCTGGCTGAGTGGGTAATAGGATACGGTGAATTTTCTGTTAAGGAAGTAAGGTGTTTCACTACCTCCAAATAATTCTTCAGCCCACTTCAGAATTCCTGACATTATAATTCCAAGTTTTAGAATGATGTCCTACATAACTCTTGATAGTTTAATATAGTTTGATTTTACATTTACTCATATTTTTTAAGAGAATCAAAAGTTACACAGCAGGTTGAGAAATATAATTAATGGGTAGTATAGCAACTTCAGCAGTAAAATAGCATTAAAGGACTACCAATAAGCTGACTGTTTAGTAACAACTAAAATTCTCAGAGGAGAACATTTTTCACTATATACTAATTCTCAGCATAAGTCTTTCCCTACCAAATTTTTTAGACTTTCTTAGAGAAGTAACTGTGGTAATACACTATTATTATCTATTCATTTTGGATTTTTTATTCAGAGTGCTCAGTTCTATTTATTTATAAGGACCTTGACTAATTCAAGGGCAAAGCCAGTGTTGTAGCCATGTCTATCTGCTCTTGAAGGAATAATCATATTTCATTAGGCAGTGATATGTGTTGAGAGCAATGTGAACCCATTTCATCCTTCCCCATAAGAATTGATGTGTTGCTTAAAGTGTGCTGGCCCATAAAGTTGGAACTAATTTTCTTTGTGATAAGTTTCAAGTATTCAATAGTGCAGGATAGCCTGTATTATGAACAGATGTTATAAAAGAATGTGTGATTTGGACGTACATCTTATCTGCCATAGATAGTTACTTTCCAGAGGTAACTGGCTCAAGGTATGTCCAACTTTGTTTGATGTGTTTTTTATGAGTTTCCGCAACTCATGTTGGTTACTTATACCTAGCTTTTTACTTTATTCATACAAAACCCAGACAGATCAGTGACCAAAGTGATGATCAAGATAGCATTGATATAAATTACATCTAAAATTAAATATAGATTGAAACCATATCATATATCCCCATAATCAGAAAAGTCTAACCTTCCCATGTCAAATAGACTCTCTGGGATGTGATGGGGGCAGGGGAGGTGTGATCTGTCTATATTACAGATTTTGGTGTGTTAGGAACACTGCAGTGGTGAAATCCTACCAGTTTGCACCAGTTCAGGCAAACCGGTAGTGATAAAAGCTACCAATTCAGCGAACCGGTAGTTAAAAAAAAAAAAGCTACCAGTTGGTCCGAATTGGTATTTTCAACGATCAGCTGTGCTGCACGATTTAAAATCGTGCTTTCTAGTGAATCTAAATCATGCGGCACAGCTGTTTCCCCCCTTGCTGTTCTACTTACCTTCCCAAGCCTCGTTTTTCCGCGCTCAATGCATGTTTACTGTGCATGTGCATGCAGCATGCATTTTGCATGCACTGCACATGTGCATGCACACAGCATGCATTTGGCATGCATTGCATGTGTGCTGTGTGCATTTGGCACACACCAGTGTGCATTTGGCATGCGTGGGCAGCGAACCAGTAGCAAAGGATTTCACCATTGGAGCACTGTAAGTAATAGCATGCCATACCAAAAACAGAGATAAATCAATAGCAGGATATTTACATCCCCAAACAGTTTTGGGCCACTACTCATCCTTGTTACCTTGCTGTGATGGGATTGCTTCTTGTCTGGCCTAAAGTTTTCTGTACAACAGTAACATGTCTGTGGTGATAGCAGCAACAGCATGCTGGAAATCACTTGTTTATATTTCAACTCTTCTTCCTTACCCTCTATAAAAATGGCAATTTTTTCTAGGTTGTTGATTATTGTTGCTGTTTGATCCGTCCTAAGCTGGAATTTTACTGGTCAAACCAAGACCTTTGGCAGATATAGTTTATGGTACATTAAAAAGCTTTCCTCTAATCAACCTATAGTCCCAATCACATCAATATTTGTTCTCCTGGACATATGAGTGCATGATCTGAGATAACCCCAAGATGCTTGGTGTTAAGAATACTCAGTAATTTCTCTGGTTTGAGTAAAAAGCGATACAATATGGCAGTGTTTCTAAATCTTTGTAATTTTAAATTTAAGTCTAAGCATTCTAAACTTGCCAAAGCTGAGAAACACTGAAGCAGATGTGCCATGATTGTCAGTATATAGGCAAATTGAAAATTCTGAATTGCATCTAGAACGGTATCTTAAACTAGTTCATCATTTGGATTAACCCAAAGCATCTTTGAAGTGCAGAGACCCAATGACTAATTCCTTTCTATCTGCCTTGAGCAACTAAGGCCTATTGCATTATTTTAATGCTGCTGTGAGCATAGCTTTGAGCATCGCATAAGTTGAAGTCACATAACATCTAGCATCATTTCCTGACTGTGGTATCTGATTTGCGTTTGGCCATAGCTAACTATTAGGTTAGCTATTTCAGATCTATAAATTTAATTATTACAGGGGGCTACCATAAGTTACTTTTTGTTGTTCGAAGTCAATGAATAATACTACATTTGATTATTTATATTGAAAAGTAGACTGTTCTAATTGTGTATATACTGTATGTTAGGAAATGGTTATTTGTCTAACTAGTTGGTCAGGCAATATATAAACCAACAATGTATGTTTGCAGTCAGAAAGGTATTATATTGCTTTAAGACTGTATTGCATCATCCTGTATCCTGATTGGCTAAGCTCTGTAGCCAATGTACTTAAGGAAAGTCAGGATCATGGCTTGTGTGGATACTACACCATTTTACCTGCTTATTTGCTGTAACTCTCTACCTGATCTCTCTGCATGATCACTGTTTGATCATAGCTACATGTTGCTTTCTACTATTTATTGAATGTTTTGATATTGAACTTGTTCCTGTTTTGAAACTCAAGAAGAACTGTTTTATTGTGTATGACTACAACTGGTAAGAAGACTTTGTACTTGAAATATCCCTGGATTGATCTTTTAATTCTCGTCTTATCTGTGTATGACTTGGATTGTTTTTGGACTTCGTTTTACTTTTTCTAAAAGTAAAAGACTACAACAACTCAGTTTGTTTGTATGTTGACTGTGATTGTTCACAACCACTCCCAGTCGCTTTTCATGCATTTACTCAAAGGGTACTCTGCTCAATAACCCACAACATCGGTTATGAGCCAAGAATATCCTTAACACTGTATGCTTAATTTTAGGTATAGAATTATATGAACTTTAGATTGATACTGCAATAAGTACAGGTGGTCCTTGACTTACAACCACAATTGAGCCCAAAATTTCTGTTGTTAAGTGAGACATTTGTTAAGTGAGCTTTGCCCCATTTTACGACCTTTCTTCACACAGCTGTTAAGTGAATCACTGCAGTTGATAAGTTAGTACCCAGTTGTTAAGCGAACGTGGCTTCCCCATTGACTTTGCTTATCAAAAGGTTGCAAAAGGGGATCACATGACCTTGGGGAACAGCAATGGTCATAAGTATGAACCAGTTGCCAAGCATCTAAATTTTGATCAAATGGTCATGGGGATGCTATAAAGGTTGTAACTGTGAAAAATGTCATAATCACTTTTTTCAGTGCCGTTTGAACGGTCACTGTATGAACTGTTGTAAGTCGAGGACTACTTGTAATATGTCTTTTGAAGTTTAACATTAACATTAATAAGGGAACATGAATTCCAAAGACTGAGATCAAATTGAGAAAATTTTCATCTTTTTTAACCAACTTCACATCACGTGACTTTGGAGAATTTATTTGCCTAATGGGAGCAAGTAGGTTTATTTAAGACTATAATTAAATAAGTCAATAAGAAGTATCCTAGGTATATGTAATGAGAAAAGTTCTATTGAGATATGCTGTAGCTGAAGGGGATGAATAAAGTGGAATTATTATTAGGGTAGAAAAGATTGTGATGACAGTGATTAAGCACAGATCCATCAAAAATACCATTATTGCTTGACTAATCTCCAGAAATATAAACAAATCTTGAAATGTTAAATATACCCCACTTAGCCAAGAGAAAACAAGCTTGCTTTGTTGCTGCTGCCTTTTCAGTTTAGTTATTTCTATGTAATTATTCTAAGATGTGACTGAGTACCTAGACCAGTGTTTCTCAAACTTGTCAACTTTAAGATTGGTGGATTTTGGCTTCCAGATTTCTCCAACCTACGTTCTGGGGCGTTCTGGAATATTCTGGGAGTTGAAGTCTACATATCTTACAGTTGCCAAGTCTGGGAAACACTGACCTGGATAGAGTAGAATCCATTCCAGAGCCTTTTTGTGTCAAATTAGGCAGGAACATAGCACTATGGGAGGCCAAGAGAATCATCAACAACCTTGTAGGTTCTTATAGTCTCTCCTCTTTCTTTTTCTCCCTCTTTTAATTGGCTCTGATATCATGCTTGTCCTAGCAGTAAAGATTTGTCACAATTGTTTACCTGCCCACCTGTCTCCCATTAGTTTATTTTGTGTCATAAAGGAGTTTGGTAAAGTCTCAGCATGAGAGGACTTTGGGTACTTTAGCAGTGTGTGAAACTGAACTCCCTGGGCTTTAGATTGTTATCTTGTGGAGCTGCACCTCAGTTTTGATTTGAACAGGAAAAGGTTATTAGGAGGGTCCATGAGGATGCAAGTCACCTCTATTAATTAGCAGCTCCATAAAAAAACTTAATCTTTTCCTGGAATCTCACAGGTGCATCCTCTTTCTTACACAAGTCAGATTGTGCATCTCTTTAGCTTGTCAAAGACTAAAAATTCTAAAACAACACATCTGCCTCTCTTGTTTTCTGAGATAGGCCTCAGAGAGCAGAACAGCAGACAAACATGTTAAGCTGACAAGGAAAGATTTTAATCAAAGCAAAATGTTGGTAGACAGGGCCAGCCCTCCTGATCAGCAAATCAATATACGGTAAATGCCTTAAGCAGCAGATGCTGAAAAACAGCAGTAACAGCCCCAGATATAATTCCTAAAAACTTCTGAGGTTATGTCAGTTGTAGAGGAGATAAGTGATTATCAAACATCCTATCAACTAGGTTCTTAATGCAAATTCCATGCACAAATGTAAGGTACCCTAGTTTTGCATCAGTACAAAAAGTTTCTTTTTCTGTATGTATGGGTGAAAAAAATGCCTCAGGGAGGAATTAGCCCCATGAAAATTGCATACGTTAATTAGTTACAAAATGTTGATTAACACTTGGCAAATAAGGAATGAAAAATACTGAAAGGGAAATAGGCAGGATTACCCCTGAGAAGTACAAGGCTGGTAAGTGAGTGAAACTAACTCAGAAGAATGGTAATTATATTATTTTGTTCTGTAACTTATAGTTCAAAGGACTATAGGTATTTTTCATGCCATCTGTCTTTACTATGATAATAGTCCCCTTCTTTTCCAAGTTGCATTTCCCAACAAGGCCAGAGAAAGTTGTTTCAACTGTGCTGTTGAACAACATACTTGGTAGTTCCTGAAGTTACTTATTAACAGAATAGCAGAGTTTAAAGGGACTTGGAGATCTGCTCAAGTGGGAGGCGCTATACCATTCTGGACAAATGGCTGTCCGATCTCTTCTTAAAAACTCCAGTGATAGAGCACTCACAATTTCTGAAGACAAGCCATTCCACTGGTTAATTGTTCTCACTGTCAGGAAATATCTCCTTAGTTCTAGGTTGCTTCTCTCCCTGATTAGGGAGTTTCCATCCATTGCTTCTTGTCTTGCCTTCTGGTGCTTTGGAGAATAGATTGATCCATCTTTGTGGCATCCCCTCAAATATTGGAACATTGTTATCATGTCACCCGGAGTCTTTCTTTTCACTAGACCAGGTATATCCAATTCCTGCAATCATTGTTCATATATTTTAGCCTCCAGCCCCCTAATCATATTTGTTGCTAATAGAATAGAATAGAATTCTTTATTGGCCAAGTGTGATTGGACACACAAGGAATTTGTCTTTGGTGCATATGCTCTCAGTGTACATAAAAGGACAAGAAACATTCATCAAGAATCGTAAGTTACAACACTTAATGATAGTCATAGGGTACAAATAAGCAATCATTATTGCTTTGTTGTTAATTGTCTTAAAACTCTTCAGCAGAACATTGGAATATCTTGGAGATTTGCTCCTCTTCTCTTACAAAATACATGGTCTTTTGCACTCTTTATGCTAAAGTCACAAAACTGCTATTAGAAAGGAATAAAATCAACAAGCTTTGTTGGAGCTTTGATCAACATCCTGGGAGCAGAGACACATCTTGTGGTTATTTAAGTCTCAGAGTAGTGTCACTTTTTCCAGGCTGTGCAGTCTGAACCTATACAACTTTATTTTGGAAGAGCCTTGGTGGCGCAGCAGACTAAAGTGCTGTTAAATAGCACCAGCTGCCTGCAATTACTGCAAGTTCAAATCTCACCAGGCTCAAGGTTGACTCAGCCTTCCATCCTTTCGAGGTAGGTAAAATGAGGACCCGATTTGTGGGGGCAATAAGCTGACTGTATAAAAAAGAACACCGCTTGGGGGGGGGGCAAAAGCCCTACTAAACAGGTATATACAAAAGTATGAAGGCTATTGCTTAACGCATTGTAAGCCGCCCTGAGTCTCTGGAGAAGGGCGGCATATAAATCGAACCAATAAATAAATAAATTTTAGGCAATTACCTAGCATTGCTACCTATGTGAGGCACTCAGAACAAATCATGCCTTCTGTTTGAGATAGTAGTACAGTATCCAGAGGGGACTAAGAGTAGGCACATGAGGCATATGTGGCCAGATGTCATCAAGATTTGTGTAGAGTGCTGCAATCTACCTCTGGTGGGATCTTTTCCCAGCCTTTCAGATGCCACTTATGAAGGAAGCTGAATGAGTAGTATCTTCCTTCTGATATGGAAGGGCAAAATGGTTTTCTACCAACATAGAGGTCCATTGGTAAGGCAGATGTCTACATCCAAATGCCTTCCATGGTTCCCTGCCACCCTGGAAATGCACTTGGATGGGAAAGGCTTCCTCAGACATATATTTCAACAGAGTCAGGAACATTCATGTAAGTATAATGTGCAGGCAAACAGGCTTCCTGAGATTGGTTTGATGGTTGGGTAACCAAGTTTAATTTATAACCTGGATAGAAGTAGCACACCATGGAAACATTCATGGTACTCCCCACTATAGCTCTTTATCAAGAACCTGTGAATATTGTCCCTAAGCCAGGGGTCTGCAACATTAAACACTCAAAAAGCCATTTGGACCTGTTTCCCACAGAAAAGAAAACACCGGGAGCCACAAAACCTGGATGGGCATGGCCAACTCGATGTCACTCACTTCCACCAGTCACATGACCTCCCTAGCCATGCCTACCCAGCTGGTCATTAGGGCAGAGAACCAGTTGTTAAAAAATACCAGGAACCACAAAACCCTTTTGACATCTCTCTCCCTCCCTCCCCCCTCTCCCCCCCCCTTTCTCTGTCTCTGCCCCGGCCACTTCTCCATCACCCGCCATTGCCCTTACCTTCTCAGGCCAGGCGATGAATGACTGGGAGGGGAGGGTGAGGGGTGGGGCCAGCCAGTGGTGGGATCACCCGACGGAGCCACAGCAGAGGGCCCAAAGAGCCACATGCTGACACCTGCCCTATGCCTTTTGAAAAAAGGGACAAAAAAAAAGAGAGCCCAGAAGACAATGCAAGGTAAAGAAGAAACTCTTTTAATTGCAGGCTGCTATGGGTTGTTACAGTATTTCTCCCATACAACAGAATTATCCTGCTGACACAGGGTGCTTGGGATAGTAGTTACACTGACTATGGTGTATATGAGATAAGTCACTACAAATTGTGCTTCCCACTCACCCCCACCCCCATCCAGTTTCATGTTCCATATGTTTTCTAGGTTTTTTTTTTCTGTGCAGGCAATTCAGAAAATCCAGCGGCCTCCTTCTTCAAATTCAGCATCCTCATGTACAGGCTTCTCAGCATGGATTCAAGATGCAAGTCTGGGAGCCAGTTGATCCAGTGCTGCAAGATAAGCTTAAATCTACACTATCTTCATCCTGACTCTTATTTCATGAAATAGACTAATATAGCATTTAATTCTTCTCCGTCTTTTTGGATTACTGCAAAATCATTGTATATTTTTTCTGTCCCAAAGATGTTTAGAATGACATCAGTAGATTCAGACAATCAAGGTTTCTTCTGACAGCAGTTTCAATAATATTGCAGTTTTCTGATTGTAAATGAAGATGACATATGTGAGACTTACTTTTTTTTTAAAAAAAGGGTTTTTTCCCCTTAATTCTCTATTACTAATATACTCTATGACACAGGGCTATGGACTATAGTAGGTTGATGGAAATTCCTTGGTGGAAGCCAAGAAATCATACCATAGAGAGTTAAATAAGTATTACTACAGGTTTATGGTAGGCACCATTTGTAGCTGCCTATAGGACCCAGTAGGACTTTAAAAAGCCTTACATTCAATACTATAAAAAGAATACCTAGTAAAATTTGACAGGTTAAAAATATTCTTCTTAAAGCCACCTGAGGTGTGTGGGAAGATTATGCATTAAGAGTGTAGGTTCACTATTTAACTTCCTGCTGGATTGTTGAGTTTTTTTTTCTTGCTTGATGTTTTGTAAAAACTGCAGAACGTTTCAGTAATCTGAAAGCAGTGCTTAATTTCAAAATTACAGTCAATGAGGCTGACTGGAATATTAGAACATTGAGGCAAAGCACAAATGATCAGCTGGTAAAAAAAACCATCCATTACTGTAGAACTGATAAGCACCAGCCTCAGTTCTGATGTTGAAATTTCAGACTGATAACATTTGGGTCTGAAAATACTAACCATCTTAAAGTAACTCAGTTTTTGGTGTGATGGCTTACAAATTCTAGTAACTGCAGTCACATCTCATCTAAACGGTACTATCAGAAGGAAGGCTGAGCTGATTTCAAGAGACTGCCATTAGTGTTCAATGTTGCTGACTTTACTATAAAATAATCCCACTATGTTTTTGTTTTACAGAATAATCTGACGCACATTTAGGATTACCATATGAGAGCAACAAAATTTAGACGATTTATAGATGGCAAGAAAAAGTTTCTATGCTGCCATCCCATGGCCATATATAGTAACTAAGCGTGCCTATCTTTGCATAGAATCAGACAGATAATATTGCCACCCCCTCCTTACTGTATTTCTATCATAATAATTCCATTTCACCTCATAATAATCTAACCACGTATCATCACACTAGGATTCATCACATCTTCATTCATTGTTTGCTTTATAAGTCTTTCTTAGAACCTAGAACGAGGTATATCTTGGGAACACTGACTCATTGACTAGAAGGATCAACTCATGATGGCAGAAAGTTGGGCCCAGTTTATGATGTCATAGTTGAGCCAGGAATAGTTATACGATCCATTTTGACAGTAAGCATGAATATGGTTCAGGCAACTCATGCTTCCAGATAGCAATAGCACTTAGATTTATATACCACCCCATAGTGTTTTACAGCACTTTCTGGATGGTTTACAATATCCGCATGTTGCCCATCAGGTATTTTTGATAAGAGAACTACATCATTCCAATGCTGGAAAGGCTGATCAAAGTGGAAGCCCCCAAAATTTAGAGGCCACAACTTGTTTCCAAGACAATAGTTATATGGTTGGTGCCAAGAAATTTAATAAGATTTGATTTTGGACCAAGATATAGGAAATGTACTGTATAGCATATTATTTCAGACAAGACTTTTAAATTGCAAAGACATTGCTTCATTCCTGGAATCTTATGGAGAACCTATATGAAGTTGCCTGCCATTTCAATCTTCTCATGGTCTCCTACTTCTTCTGGAAGCACATAAAATCAGTAGGAGTATTAGCATTAAAAGCATTTCCTTAGATTGCTGGGCTCATTCTTTAGAAAGAAACACGAATATTATCAGACATGTTCCAGATAGGTTACAGGTTGCATTTCTCTTCTAGATACTTGTATTTACAAAAGCTGTACTTTGTGCTATAATTTTTTTTTTGCCTATCCCAAGTGGCTAGATAAGGTTTAGCTAAGGGGTAGCCCAGTGATAAATGGAAGAAAATAGTCTGCCTTTCCTACCTGGAGCCTTCTATTTGAGTTAAATCTCACTTTCCATAATTTCCAGCTTTGAGGTTGGTTAGTGTAATGTTGGTTGAGATTACAGCAATTTAACTGATAAATCCAGAAGGCGCCAAGCTGGAAAGGCTCATTCCATCAAGTGAGCAGGAATATAGCAATTATTAATATTAACTTCTATTGGCTATTTGTTTTACAAAGATTGGGCATATATGATCCTACATCTGTTAAGCAACAGGCCCTACATTATTCTACACGGACAGAAGATTATATCCCCTCCCGCCATTATCCTTTTTATGTTTTAGTTTAGCAGCATACAGTACATGACCATATTTTGGGCTCATTCTATTGGTAATATAGCTGTACACATGTCACAAATTAACGCAGCGCTTCAGTAATATTCCTGTCAGAATAAGCCAAACATTTACCTTGGTCCAAGTCCACAGACATAGAATATCCATACAAAAGCAACAGAATGGCCTTGAAACAGATTATATTATAGGAAGAAAACTAACTCTAGTAGAACAAAGATAAGCACAACAGCAGATATGAGTCTTAACACAGAGAGACTCGATGGATCAATTGCTCAAGGCATCTAACACTTATTCCCATCACACCCCAGTTGCTGCTTAGCAAAATGCCACAATGAAATACTGTTACATATTTTCACAGAAATAATGACAGGAGTGCCCTTTTGTGCTCCACCCCCTCCCTCCCACCCCATGGGCAGCTCAGCAGGATGTGGTCACTAATCAGACACTAAAAAATTATAAATATATCAAATGTACAATAAAATATATCTGTACAGCACTGAGAATGAAAATAGTTCACTGATCACTTTGGAATATGTTTCTCATTTAACAGAATTTACACCAACATTTACAGAATAAATATACAATAGAAATAGAATCTATAGATTATTGTCTTCTCTCTTTATATATATATTTTATGTACAAACCACCAATATATGTTTCTTCATCTTCCCACTGCCACTGATCATACACCACAAAAAAGGAAGGAAGGAAATGCTATGGATCCATTGTGGAAACACTTTCCCTAGACTGGCTTCTCCTTGAGAAGCCAACAGAGGGGCATTACATGAAATTAGCTCTGGTCAGCCCAATGGCACTTCAAACATGTCCCAAGGTGCACAGAGCAAATCAAGAATTCTGGGAATCTCTGACAACTTCCTTCCATGCAAAAGAAGAAGTCTTCAGGAGAGAACAATATGGACAGGAAAGGAAAACTCTGTATTCAACAATTAGCTTTTTCAATGATTGCTTTTCACATTTTGCATGATCTCTAGACAACGGGCTGGACGATATTTTTTTCCCCTTAATGGAGTCCACAGGGGGGAAAACTATCAAAAGATAATTTTTTAAAGAATGGAACCTTCAAGCAGGGATTTTTTTTATCCCTACTTGATTCATTCATGATTCATAAAAAAATCAAGTGGTATCGCCTTCATCTTAAAATGTAATGTTTACAATCTCTTTATAAAAAAGAAAACAGTCCATTTAATTGCTCATAACACAAGCTCACATGATCTCTGCTTATAATCTTGTCAAAGATATAGAGAGAACTCAGAAGAAAAAACAGGAAACAAAAATCTGCTGAAACCAATAATTTAACACTATTCTGAAAAGAACCTTTGTCCTAGAACTGTCAGTGTCTGTAGTATAATGAAGAAAAAGTAAGAAGGCTTAATGAAAACTACAAGCCCACCCTTGATTGTCTTTCACATCTTAACCAACTGATATCCTTAATTTCTAAAACAGTCATCACAAAAGATGTTTCTAGGAGAAGGTCCACTCTGAACCCTCTTTAACTGCAGCATTGCTTCTAATTAATTGATTCCAGCAGTGACAATTTCTCTATCTTAATCACCCTGAAGTCAACTGTGATTTTTTTTATAGCCGGAAAAAAAACTTCACTGATCTATATAAGACTTATTTCTAGTGTCTATAGAACTGTGCATGCTTTGAAAAAGATTGGATGCAAGTGCTCTAAATCAGAAGAATAGCACTATTATTGTTAAAGCAGTCCAGCTTTTTCAGCTCTCTGTGTGAACCTGGAGAAAGATGCTGCTCTTTAAACTTATATAGGAGCCTTTAAAAGTTAGGGCTGTTTTAAGAAATAGCATAGAACCGTGATGGCAAACCTATGGCACACGTGCCACAGGTGGCACGTGGAGCCAAATCTGTGGGCACGCGAGTGTTGCCGTAGCTCAGCTCCAGCGAGCATGTGCGCACCTGCCAGCTGATTTTTGGGCCTTTCAGGCCCAACGCGCTGTTTCCAGCCTCCGGAGGGCCTCCGGGGTGGTGGGGAAGGCCGTTTTTGCCCTCCTCAAGCTCCAAGAAAGCCTCTGGAGCCTGGGGAGGGCAAAAAAATGGGTCTACCAGGCCCACCCTGCCATCGTGTGCCAAAAGCGGGGGTCACATGTGCATACATGGGGGGCAGGGGGCATTGAATTATGGGTGTGGGCACGCATGTGCGCGACCCACCTGCACTCCCCCCACTTTTGGCAGGCAATGGCAAAAAGGTTAGCCATCACTGGCATAGAAGCTTCTTCTACTCTCTGGGCACTTCTTTCAAATCTTTTTCAAAGTATGCAAAACTCTATAGCAGATAGTCATCTGTATAAATTAGTTAGGGCTGAAGTAACAAAAAAAGCCCCGCCTTTTTAACATTCATTGTACAATTGTCATAATTACCAATTCAGGGTATATGATAGTTAAAAACAGAAACTGTCATAATTCTTATCCTCCTGATCATTAACTGATTTGAATCAAGTTGTCTTCTTTCAAATTTTCATGTTTTAGAATATAGAACTATATAGGGAAATGTTAACATGGTAATATCTGGATGAGCATTTAACTCCCGTTGGTGGAGTGAAAAGTATTCCTATGGTCTTAAAAATGATTGCAAGTGCTTCGGCATACTATTTGATTCATATTCTTAGCCTGTTGTAATATATCTGCATAAATGACTGGAGAAAAGAATGAAGGAAAATTGGAATATATTGGCCAATTTTGTAGTGGAAATGGAAAAACAGTGCCATACACTGGTACCCATTTGCTTCTTTGAGCCAGTATCTTACCTAAACAAATGATCAAGAGATTACAACAACTTCAGATATTTCAAGGATTGTCATATAGATGATGCACTAATATGCCTGTTCTCTTCTATATATAGGATTTAAATGAACAGATTGATTAGAAAAGACCCATTGACAGAGTAAGCTGTTTGCTTGGGACCAATGCATGACCTGCATGAAGAGAGACTTCATAGCACATTACTGCTGGCGCGGAGGTACAAGGTTTCCTATATTTAAAAAAAAAAAAAGGATCTTCAGATATTTGTAAACTCCAATTCCCATCAGCCCTAGCCAGAATGACTGATACTGAGCATTGATGCTCACCTTATCTCAAAGACACACTCTCTTATTTATAAACTCTACCTTAATTCTATAATCCTGTCATCTGTAGCAGCTGGACCAGATTTCCAATAGCTGTCATTTAATTTAATTGATTCCAGTGGAATTATATTGACTCATATCCTAAAGATTTATTTCTGACTAGGAAACATGTAGAACTATCACAGAAAATGTCTTCTTTTCTTTTTCTTTTTGCAAAATTGCTGTTTTTGTAGGACTCAGATAAAATAACTAGTACAGTAATGTGATACTTTATGACTGAACTAAAAAAGGCCAGAAATGGACTGAAATATCAACTTAGCTACCTCCATTGTCTATTCAGATTGTAATATATCACAGGCTTACTTAAATAATATAGGATGTAGAAAAGAAGAAGTTGAAGTATAATTATGCATAATTCTCCAGGTTACCTAACTACTCTGAAGTCAAATCTGAAACCCAAGAACAAAAAGAGAATCCATTGACTGCTGAAATGAATAAAAATGTTGTGATCTCCTTAAATGCAGCGGTACAGGCAAACCAAATCATCAGGAAACATTCTAGAAAGGCTTTTACTGTAAAAATGCTAAGTCTCTGGAAAGTAGGACATTCTTCATCATTTCCTTGACATCTTGACATTTCCCCACTGACACTTCATTACCTCTATGGGAATAAACTAGTTGTTTTTCACTATTGCATAATGAATACATCCTGGATAATTGGGGTTCCTGACATTAATTTAATGCATTGTGATATACTGTTCAGTGTTGGGCCACATTGTGCTCCGGAAGCCCAATGAATAGAATGAGGTGGAGTTAGGACACCAGATCTTGGCTTCTGTTTAATTGCTGATTTATGCCAAACACAAATTCAAACCTTATTTTTTTATTCCACCACTTAGAAAAGACTTGGTAAAGTTAAGATATGTTGTATATTCAAAGTAGGATAAAAATCAGCCTTAACTGATGGTGACAGGCATCAATACTCTGAAAATGTCATAAGTATTATCCACTGACCAATCATCTTTTTTAATTTCTCATAATGCCCCAGACACAACTTTAAAGGTATTATTGGTGATTAACATTCCAGCAGATTCAGGCTCTCAATAATATTCAAAGCGTAAGATTTTTCTTTTTTGTTCTTTTTGTTTACTCCTAGAGAATTGTGCATAACATTAGTCTCAGAAACTAACAAAACAGCTGGCCATAGAGAAGTAATCCCAGTAATCACATTTAAAGTGGCCTCTATAAATCTTTTATATCATTGCAGACATCTCCTGAAGAGCTAGCCACTCAACTCTCTGCACATGAACTCTTAAAGCATCTTCTGCAAATGATTTACAGCTGCAACATATTCCTCCCTATATGTATTATTTTCTACTTTTAAAAAATCAGACTTCATGGTACTTCAGTCCACAAGTTGCAATCAGGGGAATATTTAAATATAAAAACTAGAGGAGGACAAAATGAAAAGGGAAGGGGGAGGTTGTTTAAAATGTTCATTAATTATATGGTTTACCCGAAAAACTTTGTAAAGACTTATAACAGTTAAACTCTCACATATAAATTGTACAATTTTGGAGGAAGAGAATGTTTTAAAATTGGTTTTAAAAATTGGCACTGCTTGTTTGAATGACTAACTGAATGTGACTAAGTGGGAGGCAAGAACTCTGCCACTAGACTTTAGTAATTTTATCAATTCTATCAATATCCGATACTGTGATTGATATATGTGCAGTTATCTTCCTCACTGCAGTTAAAGAAACAGAGGTAACAGTTTGAAGAAAACGTTTAAATTATCTTAGGTATACAATATAAAATATTGTTTAGAAAGTTTGATAATCCCACCACACTAATCCTGGCTGGGGGACATAATTCACATGTGCTATGTTGAAGGAAATGTGCTATCAATGTTTTTAATGTGCTTGTCATTCCTTCCCAAATTATAATATAGGAAGATCCTTCCATGTATTTAGTGTGTGCCCACCAGGAGTAGAGAACTTGAAGCCCTTCAGATGTTGTTGCACTGCAGTTCCCTGCATTCCTTATCATTAGCCCTCCTAGCTGATGCCAATGAAATATAACAGCCTGGAGAGCTACTGATTCTCTCCATCTCTATTGTAGAAAAGAGCTGCTACTAGAATAGTTCTTACTATGTCCTATATTTCATAAAACATTTAATGTCCGCATTTAATTAGAGTTCTGTAAATAATATCATGAATGACATCATGAATTCTAGAAAACTACACTGATAGAGCTATGTTTTGGTTCTGACTGACACACATGGCACAAACCTGAATTTGTGATAGAGGAACACTGTGAATCTCAGCAGCATGCATACCACGGCCAGCTTCACTTAAACAAAAATCTTTCAGGTTCTTTTTATCATCTTCAGCAATAACATCACCAATCTCACATAATGCAACAGCAAGCATTCTAATGTGCTGTGTACATAAAATGTATCTTAGTGAAGAGTTGTAAGAACTCTTCACTAAGACTGTGCAACTTGGATATGGTCCTGGTAGAATACATATAGGGCTTTTTAAATCTTGTGCTATGAATAGTGGTAATTATTCAGCAAATGGGACAAAAACCTCTTCTCCTAACTAAAAGTAAGGGATGGAGAAAGAGAGAGAGAGAGGGAACCAGCCGCTTGTTGTTGTTGTTGTTGTTGTTGTTTTGGCTGTTTCCTTATTCCATCTCTCTCCCCCAATCTTAGATTTCTTGAAACAGGTTATCTGTGTTTTTCAATACCAATTAGCTAAAATTTCCCTTTTGCCCATAAGATTTATTGCAATGTCCTACCACTACTATTATTCACTGAGGAAAATTCTGGTATTTCATTTGGAGAGCACCAGAAGGAAAGCAACTTTCCTTCTCAACCTTTTACGCTTGATATCATCTACCTCTGGTTGCTATGCATGATGGGAAGCTTTTTTTTAAAGAACAGATGTCCTCCTTCAAGACGATCTTCTCTTTCACCCAGGAAGTAGGGGAAGGCTACTGGTTGATGGTCACAGTTCAGATTCAGGAGTGGTATCCATGAGGTACCCACTGCTGTAGCGTCCATTGGCAACATTGCTCATTTCCATTGGGGAGGTGCTCCCAGGGCCCAGGTAAGAGCGATGTGCAGGCATTGGAGAAGGAGTTTCACTAGGAACTTTGCTCAAGATGAAACGGGTCTCATCATTGTCTTCTAAGTTGGATATGTCTTTCATCATACGCCCCTTTTTGTATGTGACCGACAGAGCATTAGAACCATCTGACAGCAGATGGAATTGGCGGAGGACAAAGACCACAGGCAGAGGAAGAGTGGCCAAGATGATCAGAGACACAAGTATGCCCATTGCCCATTTGGGGTAATAGAGAAATTTCTCCGCCGCCTGGAAGGAAAAGGAAAAAGTAATTTGGTATATATTATAGGTATTATGCATACATTAAGTTAATTAGCTTAGTAGTTCTTTGGAACTAAGACAAGCATAAAACCATTCCTCATCCATCATCTTTTAGAGAAGGAACACTCTTTGAAAGGAGATGTTTACAAGAATGAAACTGCTACCAGTAAACAATATTCCTTTCTCTTCATTTTATATAGGTAAATTCTTCCTTTTCTGTGTCAAACTCCTGTCTGCTTCCTATTCACTATTCACTTTGGGCAGCTTACACCTCCAAGTATATAAAAATACAATTCTAGTAGTCTAAAGTCGGCTATCACTGGCAGAGTAAAAGCCGCAGGGATTCCTTTACCTTACCTTTATTCTCTCACTAATATATGTACAATCCTTCCCTATTGTTGACTAGTGAGGATTTATTTTATTACTATAACCACCCAACTCAACCAAGTCGCTTTTGTTTGAAAAGTGATATGGAAAAAGTGGCTTTCATAATCTAGGACCACGTTCATAATCTAGGAAATTCCTGCCAAAAGAATAAATGCTTAAATCATTTTTCAGTCAGAGTCTTTGTAGTGCCCTGCCAAAACATAATTTTGGACTACTTTATTTTAAAGCGTATGAAACTGTGATATGTAAAAATGGTGCCATCTTGAAGGATTACATGAAGGGGGAGGAAAATATCACAGTGCTTTGGACCTCTAATATACAATCAGCATACTGTTGTCAGAACAAGAGTTATTTTGGCTTAATGTACATGGGCCCTGATCTAGTATTTACATAATTTCATCTGCACTGAGGATTCAGTGGCTTTATTAAATATTGTCACACTGTTTATGGTCAACTGATATGCAGCAGCCTATGCAAATAAAATGGATCGGTTTCATGCTGATGCACAGTTTATGGATTTGAAAATGTTGACATATAATTTATGCAGACTCACCTCTTCTCTTATCCAGGCACTATAACCTGGTGGATTGACTGCTAGCTGAATTATACTGGCCGTCATCAGTCCAGCCATACAGATTGGTGAAATGTACTTCCATGTATAAAAATAATAGGCGGAAGGCCGGAAACCCAGCATTTCTGTTAATTCCTGCATGAATCTAAAAAGGGAGAAGGGAGAAAGCGAACAGGTGAAGCACAAATCCCAGATTTCTGTTTTTTTATTTCATACTGGATGGAGAAACTCAGAAATCAAGAAACTTTGCTGGCATTAGAAAACTAAAGAAGAATCAAGAAATCTGAGGATTAAGCTCATTATATAAAAATTGGTTTTAGAAGCAAAAGAAGGAAGAAATATAAGAACATCAGTTCCACTGATTCCTTTTAAAAGAACTCTTACTTTTTGGTTCCGTAAATCCAAGCCACAGTAATGTTCTCCAGGATTACCACAAGAGTGAGTGGCAGCGTTGCAGAGTAATCATCAAACATGGTGACGAAATAGTTGCCTGAGCGTTGCACAAAGATCAGCCCCACGAAGAAAGCGAAAATGCAACAGCCAACTGTAAGGAGCAGATGACAATTGTTAACACACATAATTTTCTCTTAGATGCAAGGGCTGTTGGTCCGGTTAACATATTTTGTTATTTTTGTCCTATGGCTATAATTATACTGCCTAAAAAAATAGCGCACAAAATAATAAGTCCTAAATAGAAGTTCACAAATCATGAATATTGTCCATACTGCGGAATAAATGAATGCACTTTAATTGTATGTTTAGGCATGACAGAATTGGCACGTGCATTCAGTGGCAAAACAGGCAAATGAATGTAACAGACCAAACGCAGGATCCAGCTGAACTTCTTATATGTACAGTAAGAACTATCCTCTTATGCTAAGCAGTCCCTCTTCATCCCTATAGGGAAGCTAACTAAAGGCAGAACAGAGTATAGCATTTAGTCTTCCTGTGTTTAAAAACATGATTTCAGTGTGCATGTTTCCCTGAGAGTAAGTAGCCATTGCAGAAAATGGGGATTACTTCCATAGGAATTGCTTCTATGTAAACATGCAAAAGCTTGCAAACTATCATGGGACAAACAGTATAACTTATCTTTAGAAAAAGGTAAAACAAATTTTGCTATAAATAAGTCTGGGAGAAACTTGACTTAACAGTGTGATGTATTGCAGAGAAAGCTCTTTAATTTTACCTGAGCAAGTCAGCAGATGGCACATATCACAACACTTACAGATTAGAGATGCTTCCAGTTAAGAATGTGCAATTGGGTGAACTCAAGATCAGGTTTAGCCCATAGACAATTCTCCCATTTATATGCTACATTTGGGCTGCAATTACATATATTACTTTATCACAGTACATTTCACTGAAACCAGGAAGATTTACTTCAAGTAACAATACATAAAATATGAGGCAGTCAGAAAACCACTTTCCAAACACAGCTCAGACCTACTCACCACAAACTGTTCTGTAAACCAATATTTAGTCCATTTGTTTCCTAATAACATTAACTCATGATCGTAAGATTAACTTCCCAGATGCTGAAAGGAAAAAGCTATTCTTTTTAAAGTAACAGTGTTGATGGCAACATTGATTAAACATCTGAATTAGGATGTTGGAGGAAGAGAAAGGATACCTGCAGTTTAATGGGCCCAGAGTGATCAGCTCTAATATATCTCTTGAAGCCACAGGTTTTACAACTGCTCTATTACTCACACTGCAGTTTTCTCCATGAGACTCTTTGTATTTCCCTGAGAAGGGCCTTACCTGTTAATGCTTCTTTGCGCACTTTGAACATGTCAATGATGGGTGTGGTGATGCCAGCCATGGTCCCAATCATGCTCCCCAAACCCAGGTTTATCAGCATCAGGAAGAACATCACTGACCAGAAAGGAGAAGCTGGGAAGTGGGTCATTGCTTCTGTGAAAGCTATGAATGCGAGGCCAGTTCCCTGCGCTGACTGTACACAGCCAAAAGAAGATGCTTAGGTTATTCTTGACAACAGAAAGAGTGTTATAAAAGCAGATGTGTGTATGTGTGTGTATTCTTGTCAATAGATTTCTGTATGTAAAACTACAAGCTTTCAGAGCCAAACAGCCAATCACATATTACCCTCAGGTCCAATGAGGGGAATTTCCTATGTGGATAAGTAGAGGCAAAAGCAAGCATGTACTGAGGATTGCACAAGCATCTGCTGATTTCTATATATACATGCTCTGCAAGAGAGAAAATAAACTCTGGCTTTATATTGCATGTATATCATAGATATGATGGGATGAGTATTTATTCCTCAAGTTTTCCCAACATCAGTAACTTCAAATAATCCAAGCACATTTATTCACCCATGGTCCATAAGTCCTGAACCTCTTTCTTTCAATAGCTGTGGAGAAAGGAAACCCACCACTTCAATAAGTTATGGCCAACACATTGGGAAAAACTACTACACAGTGAGAAAATTCATAAACTTCCTTTCACATCAGGTTTGACATCCAATGGCATTTTCTTATCATAGATGTTTCCACTCAGTACCCTTGAAATGGGTGCTAACTGGCAATAGATTTCAGAAACCTCAGAACATTAAAAACCAGTGACATATTTGTGGGTGGTGGCATTTGCTGTTGTAATTCTGCTACAATAAATTACGTTAACAACAAAAACAAAAGGTATCTGAGCCATTCTGGATCTATGTATCATGTCTCTATGATAAACTAGCAAAAGGATCCCTGCTCTGCTATACCCTATATCAGGGGTGTCAAACTTGTGGGCTGTGGGCTGGATGCGTCATGCACTGGTCACACCAAACCCTGGTTTAGTGAAGGGGGAAAAAGTCGTGATAGGTCACGTGACGACAATGTGACATTGCGAGTTTGACACCCGTGCCCTATATCCAAGCAATAATTTTCAAGGGCACATGTGGGCTGATTTTCTTTGGCATCTCCAAGATTCCTTGCCCCAACTGGCTTTATTTTAACTCTTGATTAAAATAATTATGTGGGAAGCCTGACTATTTCAAAGCAAAATGTAAGAGGGTTATATCACCTTTCTTTTACAAAGATGCCTCTGGATCCTATACATCTGAAACTTTAGTCACTGCTTGGAATCAGAGGCCACTTATGAGGAATGTTCTAGACATCTGCCAGATAAAGTTCCTCAGATCAGGTCTAAGTTGGCCTCTGGCTGTGTAAGTCCAGTTAAGTTGATTAATGCATGGACTGCCCGTTATTTGGAATGAGTTTGTGCCAGTTGACGCCAACGAAATGGACAGGTGATAAGATTACAGCTTCAGAGTGCTCTAGAGGAAGCAGATTAATCTAGAATTCTTTCAGTTAGGGTCAGACTTGGATATAGTATTAAAACTGCATTGGTTGATTACCTGTGGAGGGACTGGGTGGAGGTGCATCTAACCTAGCCCTCAGTCTCTAGTAGAACAAAGTGATGATCATGTCAAAAACAAACCACATTAAGAACTTATCATTATTTACAAACCAAACCAATATCTACAGTCAATTTATATAAGGGGTTTGACATCTGGGCAATATTTGATCATGTCTTCATTCCGGAAGAGATATTGCCACGGAAGAACTATAATGTTCATCTCCTGTAGTTCATCTCTTTCTTTTCAAAGGAATTAAGATGGCCCAAAATGCCAATCTTTAAACATACCTTGTTAAGCTCATCTTCCAGCAGGCAGGGATCCAATCCCAGCTTCTCAAATTGATCCTTCTTCACTGTCTTTATCACAGCA
Organism: Arizona elegans; assembly: GCA_022577455.1. Taxonomy (NCBI): domain Eukaryota; kingdom Metazoa; phylum Chordata; class Lepidosauria; order Squamata; family Colubridae; genus Arizona; species Arizona elegans. The sequence continues at coordinate 153,291,789 of JAKOOJ010000002.1, forward strand.
TACATTTCAGTGTAATCCTTGGCTGTGAGATGGGAGAAGTTCACTTGGGGTGGTATCAGGGCATGGCTGAGCATATCTGTGTTCAGATAACCCAGGATCTTCTCAGCATTCCTATGATAGAAAAATAGATGTACTTACAGAGACATTCTCCGGGTTTCAACATACAATGAATCTACCTACTCCCAGCAAAATAAATCATGTGCTGTAAACTTGAGATAGCAATCCACTTGGAGGAGAATGATAGATTACTGAAATTGCAGATCAGAATAAAGCTGCACCTCAGAAATGATAACTCTGTGTGCTGGAGTTCCCTGCCAAAATCACCTGGACAGAGAAAGAAGGGGGGTACTTACTCAACAACACACTTTTCATTCATAACATTGGCTTTGAAGCCCAGTACAGCAAAAACAACCAATGTGGCCAAGATGGAAGTGAAGAAATTGATAAAGGAGACAAGGGCTGCGTCAAAGTGGCAGTTATTATCCTGCTTGTTGTAACTGGAAAAGGCAATAACTCCACCAAAACCTAGACCAAGAGCAAAGAAGACCTGAGTGGCAGCTTCTCGCCATACTTGGAGATCCAACATTTTATCAAGCTGCAAAAAAGAGAGACAGAAAGGTCAAGTCATCCCTGTATCTTTATTGGTGAGCAGGGAAATACCTACAATATCACAACTTATAAACAAGGAGAAACAAACATTGTAGGTATACTTTTTGTATATATGCTGGCAAGTGTCCAATAACATTCTCCTCTGCCAATCGAATTATGGATGATAATGGGCAAATCCAAAGAAGGTGGGGCACTTTTAAGATCTATTTAAATGAGGCAATTATTTGTTTGGAGTGTTTATATATTAATGTTGCCCAATAAATTATATTTTCTGGGCAGTTTACAGTCATAAAACATACATCGTTTTTATATGATCTTTACTTGATGAATTATAATTTTGCTGTTTGATTAGTATTCTACTGTTACTCATTGGAACACTATAACTATAAATAGCCATCAAATTACAAATTGTAAAATAAATTTGTCAATGGAGCAGCATCACAACTAAACTAAAAATAAGGGTTACACAAAGAGTACTGTAGTGAGTAAATTAAAGATAATGTAGGAAGGCTGACTTCAGATTCAATTCACCAAAGGTGCTCAATTTCAAAATTCCACTCAGGGGTGCAAATTTAGCACCTAGTTTGTCCTTTCTCAAAATTGCGTCTTTGCCAAGATCATGCAGCTGCCCTCCACAGCTGGCACATAGTTCCAGATAAGGATGATATCTGCTTTGGGAGTTGCAGATGGCATCTGCCTGACAATCCAGGCATTCCAAAGCATTTTTGAAAACATCCCCAAGCAATATAAAAAAGCCTCACCCAATGATGCAGAAATTTTCATAAGTAAGATACTAACATTCTGGGATAATATCCAACAATTGGATTATTATTCCTACATATTTGACATGTACCAAAATGGGGGGGGGGGGGGGGAGTGCCTTAAGGCACAACTAAGAGTAGAGACAGAAAATCTCCCTTAAATTTTTACTACAGGTAGTCCTTGACTTACAACCACAATTGAGCCCAAAATTTGTGTTGATAAATGAGACAGTTATTAAGTGAATTTTGCCCCATTTTATGACCTTTTTTGCCACAGTTGTTAATGATTGCAGTTGAATCAATGCAGTCATTAAGTTAATAACAGGGTTGTTAATTGAATCTGGTTTCCCTGTTGACGTTTTCAGAAGATCACAAAAGGTGATCAAGTGATCTTGGACACTGCAACTGTCATAAATATGAATGAATTGCCCTGCATCCAAATTTTGATCACATGACTATGGGGATGCTGCAATGGTCGTAAGTATAAAAAATGGTCACGTCACTTTTTCCAATGACTTTGAATGGTCACTGAAAGAACTGTTGTAAGTCGAGGACTATCTGTACATTTAGTGAGCCTCTGAAGACTCTTCTCCCTCAGCCTAATCTACCGTATCTCTCAGGGTGAATGTAGAGTGGAGAAACCTGGAGATCCACCTTAATAGGCACAAAGCCAACTAGGTGACTCTCAGTTCTAGGAAGGAGGTGAAAGCAAACCACTTCTGAAATCTTTCCAAAAAACTGCTGGCACCTGTCTGAACAATTGCTATGAACTAACAATAATGTCAAGGTATTTTAAAAAGTCTTTACCTTAGGAGTGAGCATATGTAGAATCCCATCAACTGCCCCTCTCAAAAGCAAACCTCGTATCAGGAAGCAGATCAGCACCACATATGGAAAGAGAGAGCTGAAATACATCACCTGAGGGAGAGGATGTGAGGTAAATCAGCAGTGGCATCAATAGGCGTCAACACTAATCAGTGTTTTTAATGTTTCACACTTTTCTATAAAAACATTGGGAATTGCAATTTGATGAGATGAGAAAACTTATCTTCTGGATATTCCTAGCCTTCCTTGTAAACTATGATTTCCAGAAGGGCAGTCCACTAGACTCAGAAAAAGATGAAAAACATCTTGGAAGAAAATGATCACAACCCCTTCCACACATTGCCAAAAAATCAACATGGACATGGCCATACATTCACCAGTAAACAAGTTTGTGAGCCTCTGTTGAAATAAGAGTTATGGTGTCTTACGGCATTTTAAATAGGAATAAATGTATCAGATCCCTACATTGGTGAAGTAGCCACAGTCCATAAAAATTGTGACAATAAATGTGTTCAATCATCTTGTAGTGTGTGTGTGTGTGTGTGTGTGTGTGTGTGTGTGTGTGTGTGTGGAGAGAGAGGGGGGGGAATGATCCCTGAAAGAGCTGGATAACGGTGAATATCAGTGGTGTGATTCAAATTTTTTTACTACTGGTTCTGTGGGCGTGGCTTGGTGGCGTGGTGTGGCATGGCATGGCGTGGCATGGCTTGGTGGGCATGGTAGAGGAAGGATACTGCAAAATCTCCATTTCCACCCCACTCCAGGGGAAGGATACTGTAAAGTCTCCATTTCCACCCCACTCCAGGGGAAGGATAGTGTAAAGTCTCCATTTCCTCCCCATTCCAGGGGAAGGACAGTGTAAAGTTTCCATTTCCTCCCCATTCCAGGGGAAGGACAGTGTAAAGTCTCCATCTCCACCCCACTCCAGGGGAAGGATACTTTAAAATCTCCATTTCCACCCCACTCCAGGGGAAAGGATACTGTAAAGTCTCCATCTCCACCTCACTCCAGGGGAAGGATACTGTAAAGTCTCTATTTCCACCCCACTCCAGGGGAAGGATACTGTAAAGTCTCCATTTCCTCCCCACTCCAGGGGAAAGGATACTGTAAAGTCTCCATTTCCTCCCCACTCCAGGGGAAGGATACTGTAGAGTCTCCATTTCCTCCCCACTCCAGGGGAAAGGATACTGTAAAGTCTCCATTTCCTCCCCACTCCAGGGGAAGGATACTGTAGAGTCTCCATTTCCTCCCCACTCCAGGGGAAGCTTTTTGTAAAAATCTCCATTTCCACCCCACTCTAGGAGAAGGATACTGTAAAGTCTCCATTCCCTCCCCACCCCACTAACCTGCTTTCCAGCTCCCTGTGCAGGGCAACAAAAGAAGACCTAGCCGATCAGCTGGGACTCGATCAGCTGGGACTTAGGAGGCAGCGAATAGATGAGGGCGGGGCCAGTCAGAGGTGGTATTTGCTGGTTCTCTGAACTACTCAGAATTTCCACTACCAGTTCTCCAGAACCGGTCTGAACCAGCTGAATACCACCTCTGGTGAATATAATCCTCATGGTTGCCATGGGCCTGTTCACATGCTTGTCTTTTAAATAACTACCAAAAAGCACAGGAACATGGAACAGGCTTACTTGGCAAGGGTTGAGACAAAATCTTCATGTTTTCAGCATTCACTTGAACACTCTGGATGACTACTGATTTTAAAAGAAGGGCTATCAATCAATTCTAAAAGTCCTGTTATTCTCTGTTTCAACCCATCACCCGTGATATTTACCTTTCCTGAGGATTGGATTCCTTTGATCATAGCCAAGCCTACAATGCTCCAAGCTGTCAGCAGGCATAAGGTCATTCTCCAGTTAAGTCCACCACTCTCTGAAATGGAGTTGGAAATGTCCAGGGCATCACGGTACCAGAAGAAAGTAGTTGCAGAGCTTTTGTCACATTCCGGTTCTATGACTGCAGAGGATAAGAACTTGGGTTGAATAGATTTCCTACAGACCTTTGAGTTGGCATTTGATAGTGGCATGCCTCAGGTGTAGCTAAGTGAGGTAGAATTTATTTAGAACCAATCCGTAAGGACACATCAGGAAATATGCCTAGAGGTTTTTTTCAGAAATGGACGTGGGGAGAATGTTGCTATCCAAAATTAAAGATTAAATAAATGGGGTGATTTATATTCACTATAAAAGATTCATCTATGTGCTGGGAGATGTTCAAAGTCTATTAAATGCTCCATTAACTTCCAAAGTGTCTCGGTTGCATCCTTTGGGCAAAACTATTTCTTACCAGCTAATACAATCTTTTATTCTAGCAGGATGAAACAGACCTAAGCTATTGTCTTTTTCTTGGAATGGAAGCCTGGGCTACGCTACACTCTTAACATCACAGAAAAAGAGAGCAACATGATTACTTTCAGATACAGGCAAATGAATACTTTGTGCTTCTCACAGAAGGAAGAAAAAAGGTGAGCATATCCCACCGTTCTAAATGGGATTAGTAGAAAGCAGCATTAAGTACCATTTCAACAATTATCTTTATGGCTTTTATTATTCTAATAAAAAGTAGACAATTAGAATGGAAATTTGCCTCATCTTCTTTCCCCTATACAGAGAGTTGCAAAAACTGACTACTCACTTGCCACTGAACCATTTTTAAAAACAGGACATTCACTCCAAGGTAAAGGATACTGGAAGGATTTGAAAAAGTAGAAGATGCTCCATCCAATGATCACATTATAATAGAGTCCAACAAACAAGGAGACCTGGCAAAAGGAAATTGAAATTATGTCTAGCTATTACATAATAATATTTCATTCAAACAAAGGAAGAGCAACTTCTAAAGTGAACCCCAGAAAATGGCACATTGCCATTTATTTACTTATTTATTTAGCATATCGCATACCTGGACTTTCAATATGAATAGTTTTGTGAACATATTTAATCTCTAAATTGCCATGGATCTGGGAGCATTTATATGCCAACAGAATGCTCCTGAAGAGCCAATCTAATTCAGGGACTGTAGATCATGTTTTCACTCAGTTGATGGCATAGATCTGTTTCACCCATTGAAATGAATAGAGCAGTGTGCATGAGCAAGAAATGTGAGTGTACATTAAATGTGATGCAGAAGCCTATCTGGGTGTTGATGTATTTTCTCCTTTGAATATGTGGATAATTTTGAATCAGAAGCAAATATGGAATAAGCTCAGTGCAGATAAGTTATATGAGTACTACAATAATATACATGTCATAGAATCCCTTTGTTTATAGAAGTTTAACCCACTGTATGGATCTTTAACCAGCATTTGTTGGGTTTAATATGGTCATAGAACAATCTGATTGAAAGATTGTATTATTTTCCCATTTGCCAACTGCTCACTGATTTTCAAAAAGGAGTAATCCAGCAGGGGATGTTCTGCCTTATGATCCTCCTATGGAACATTGATTGAAAAGATGGCAACTGTCAAACTATATAAGAGCTCTTGAGCTAAATATAAAATGTTTATCAGGCAAAAAAAATTTAAAAAACTAAGTTGAAACAGAAATTTATCTTAATTAAAATTTGATGACCTTGACCTATTGCCATTAGATCAAAAGAGAAATCTGATGTTGAATAAAACAGAAAAAAATAATTTGAAAAGATGAATCATTCTGTTTTGTATTGAATTTTGACTTCATGTTTTTTCAATTAAGTTGAATTTAATAATAATAGCAAGAAAGTGTAGTATGGAGATAAAATGCTGATAAAATGGTTACATTATTCTGATAATTCTCAAATAACTGGTCAGTGGAACTTTTATGGAAGAGATTTTTGCTGGAAATTGATGGTGTTAAATTAAGAAACTCATGTACAACTTTACAAGTTGCCATCTTTTCCATTGAAAAATGGTTGCTCTCCATCAGTGCCATTCTCCTAATGAGTTAAATTCCAGCATTAACTACAATTTATATAATATTGTAAAATCCAGTAGGAGAATATGCAAAATAAACTCAATATTCTTCACTTCATCATAACTCCCCTAGTTTTCAGCATTATTTATTCTTTTTTAGATCTTCCAGCAAGATCATGTTTCTTTTGCCTCCATTAGACTTCCAATACTGAATTAATTTTTTTGCAGTGGTAATGTACTGTCACACAGTTGTTTAGAAGTTAGAAGTCAGCACATTTTATAAAATGTCACCAACCTAAATGGCTCTTTTTTTTTTTTGTATGCTAACAGCCTGATTATTTCCTAAATTCTTAATCAGAAAAAAATGGAGTTTTAGGAGAAGGCAATGAATGTTGATACACACAAGTAGAACATATAACGCATTTAGCTTTGAAGACATTCCCTTTATGACATTGTGCAGATTTTTGCTTGTTTTTTTAAAGCTGTCCTAAACATGAATTTCAGATCCCTCATTGACTCCACATATCAACATATTTTTATTCTATTATTTCATAATTAGTCACCCTTAGCTATAGGTAATGACTTTATTTAAGATTATTGATGGCCAGTCAATATCTTCTTTTTTTCTCTGTTAGAACTTTGACATGAATCAACAGGCAGATCTGTATAAAGCTGTATACAAAAGCTTTATTTTATGAACCAGTATAGAATAGAGTTGCAAAAAAACAAACAAACCCTATCCAGGTAACCCCAAACTTCCTAAATTTTAGAAGAATTTATTGAGCTAATCATCCCAGGTTTTTTCCTTTCCTTTTTAGCTGTTTCCGTTAGATAACTGGGAGTTATGAATTTTGGTCCATCTTCTGTAAATCATGCACAAATTTACTACTGCATCCGGATTTTTTTTCCTACATAATATTATCCACCCATTTATAGCCTGTATAAGACATATAAACTCATCCAATCACTCACTAAGAGGCTGGAAAATCCAATGCCACCTAATCGAGGGCAAACGTAATTCCACACTCCTATGCTGCCCCGGCGGATTCTCTGCCCTACGGCCAGTTCCAGGAAAAAGAGAGGGACTCCAATAAGGATGAGCAGGATGAGATAGGGGACTAGATAAGCACCTGAAAGGGAAAAGAATGTTTAATTAGAGACATTTCTTTTTCTGCTATAGATCACAAGAAAAAAATCATCTGGCCCTAAACACTTGTAGGCAGACCAAACAGCATGCATGAGGCAAAGGTTTAAAAACCCATTTGGGGTTTCAGACAGCAAGTGGCTTTGGTTAGCTCTTCAGAATGAGGCCACATTTTTATTCAGCTCTGAAGCAAAAACCTTGCTTTATCACATTGCTTCATGGCTTTATATGTTTCCCCAATGGGAAATGGAGAAATAAACAAATGGCCATATCATCTTCTCTTTTAAAATTGCTTCTGTTTTAAAATTGCTTCTGTTTTAAAATTGCAGTGTTCGATCATTAAAGTCTCTCTGAGGAAATGACATCCACCACATTTCGGATAAATACAGGCAGTAGGATGTAGATTTTCTGCAAAGAGAAAGACATTTACATCAAGGCTAAAAGAAAAAGTAAGAGGGGCTTCCGGGTATGGTGAGATGGCTGGTTAGTTTTCTCCACCAGGGCCTCCACAAGCAGAAACAGCACAGCACACCAGGAGACAGTTTTGAGAGGAAATTCTCTGTAGGAAGGAGAAATCAGGTGATCACCCACTTTTTTTCTTTTAAAAGCCTCTGCCGATCAGGCAACTCAGCTTGGATCGTCAGAGGCATTTACAAGAAAAAAAGCCTCTGCTGATTAGGCAACTCAGCTTGGATCGTCAGAGGCTTTTAAAAGAAAAAAAACCTCTGCCGATCAGGCAACTCAGCTTGGATCGTCAGAGGCTTTTAAAAGAAACAAAACCTCTGCTGATCAGGCAACTCAGCTTGAATCATCAGAGGCATTTAAAAGAAAAAAAAAACTCTGCCGATCAACTCAGCTGGGATCATCAGCAGATGATCCCTTTGATGATCCCAGCTGAGCTGCGTGATCATCAGAGGCTTTTTTTTTACTTTTAAAAGCATTTTTTCAGCCGAAGAGGTTGTAGAAAAAATGCTTTTAAAAATTAAAAGAAAAAGCCTCTGATGATTGTGCGGCTCAGCTGGGCATGCGGGGGGCAGGGATTTTTGCTACTGGTTCTCCGAACCACCCACCTCCATCACTACCGGATCGGGTGATCCAGTCCGAACCGGGAGCATTTCACCCCTGCTCTGGAAGAACTGTTCCCCATGAGAGGAGCACAGGAACTGAGTTACTTGTGACCAATTGCCAGTTGAGCATCTTGGGAGCCAACAGCCAAGCAATTTACAATGTGCCCTTAACTGCTGTTCAGCCTTATAGACGTAAGAGGGATAACCTAAATGGCAGTGAAGATTTTGGTGAATGGCTTACTTTTCAAATTAAGATAGAGGGTTGGGTAGATGCTATTTTAAGGCATTTCATTTTAAAAGTCAAAAGTTTAAGAAGATTGTGATCTAGGAAAGTTTCAAGCAGACAAAGGGGACAGAGATTTTTAAAAATAGAAGGGTTTTTTTTCTGACAAAAGTACCTTTGAAAATAGTAAAATTAATTAGATCACACCTTCCTGAGAATATTGTTTATTTTTAAGGACAGTAGTAGTTGGAAGATTTTACAAAACAAGAAGAAAATAATAATATGAGCTATGTTGTGGGACTGTAACCATAGAGAGATAATTGGGACTAAAGTGTTAAGGATAGAAGCAAAACAGAAAAAAGGAAATGCCTGCCTTTTACTTTCAGCACAGTAATTGACACACTTTCATTTTTTTACCATGGCAACTATAAAGAAAGTTGCCAAACTGGGAGAAGGATGCAGGAGTTTACTAGAACAACTTACAGATAAGGGCATTTCACCAGATTGATTGCAGAAAATATAACATTAATGCCTTAAGAGGGACAAGATTTGACTTGAACAAAGAACAATCAACTAATATCTTTACTGAAGAAGGATTACAAACAGCTTGCCGTAATTTTAGTTGAAAGGTTGAAAGTAATTTTACATGAGTTTGTTAATGAAGACCAATATGGGTTTTTATTTAAAAAACATTGATGCAAAGAAGGCCTTTAACTATTTGAATTGGATTATTTTGTTTAAAATTCTGAAACATATTGTATGAACCTTGGAGATAATTTTATTAAATGGGTGAGATCTAGCTGTACTTTTCAGAAAGAACAAATAATTGTTAATGGAGAACTAACAAAACTTTGGGTAATTCAAAATGGATGACAAGGATGTCCACTGCCTCCACTTTTGTTCATTTTGGTTTTTCAGGTACTGAATAGAGACATAAGATCAGAGACTTAAGGGGGTTAATGTTATTTGTTAAGTTAATAGTTAAGGGTATTTGCAGATGATTCGGTGTTAGTTTTAGAAATTGTATTAGTGAGAGTAGAAACATGGGAACGTTAAATAATCTTTGTATATTAGCAGGAATTTTACAAGCATAGAAAACTGATGGCAGAAAAAGACCTAGAGGTCTATTGAATCTGCCCTTTGAGTTTATTGTTTTTTGTTTTCTTTTTAATTAAATTATTATTTTATATTTAATTAGTTTTATTTATTTATTTTGTCAGATGAGTTTTTAATGTTAGAAATGGATATCGGATACATAAACCACTCAAGGGCTGCAGTGATTTCAGCAGCAAATAAATTGATGGGTGGATGGATGAGTAAGCTTTTTACAATAAATGTATGTGCATATTTGTAAAATTATCATCCGTTTCATTTTCAGATAGACATTCAATGATTGTGCTAAGCCATCATAAGCCTTGTCTGGTTCTGATTCAGTGCAATGTACATTTTATACATATTTTGTAGCACAGCATGTGATGTGAGCCCAGCCAGATGTGATTTATTTATTTAATAAATAATGGTTAAGCAAAATATTGCTCAGCAAGCTATCTGAGCCAATCAATGTTCTCATCAATCTCACATCTACCATAATCATATGCTGCCTTTTGCATTTATTGTCCCCACAGCTCTGCGCTGAAAAAGAACAATTCCTGGAAATGCTAAATGAAACTTCTTCATAAAAGATTCTTAAAATAGCAGCACTATAATTTGTAGACTAAATGGACAGAAAAGAATTAACTGGGTAGATTGAGAAATATAAATAGCTGATCAGAAAATCTAAAAATATGAACGCTTAGAAGTTGCCCACTAACATATAGTGAGCCCTCCCTCCTCCTATTAATATTCCAAGCACATTCAGCATCAGCAGGATTTAAAAAATCTCCCTCACATTCAGAATAGCTGGATAAGCAGTTTGAGGGGAGGAAAAAATAAGGCACCCACACAATACTATTGGTGCAATAATTGCCACAACTCTGCCCCTACCCCAAATCTTTCTCACCCCTGTGAATGCTCCAAACAAGTTGCATCTGATTAAAAGCATGTTTTCTCCCATGGTTACAAGAAAACAATATAACCCTGAAATAACTCTAAAGCATAAACCTTTACATCACTGAGGGATGCAATGGCTCAGTGGCTAAGATGCTGAGCTTGTCAATCGAAAGGTCGGCAGTTCAGCGATTCGAATCCCTAGTGCCGTGTAACGTGGAAAGCTCCCGTTACTTTTCCCAGCTTCTGCCAACCTAGCAGTTCAAAATCACGTAAAAAATGCAAGTAGAAAAATAGGGTGGGAAGGTAACAGCGTTCTGTGTGCCTTTGGTGTTTAGTCATGCCAGCCACATGACCACGGAGACATCTTCAAACAGCGCTGGCTCTTCAGCTTTGAAACAGAGATGAGCATCACCCCCTAGAGTTGGGAACGACTAGCACATATGTGCGAGGGGAACCTTTACCTTTACCTTACATCACTATCTTAAGTGAATCTCCATAACATTCCCTACAGCAATAGGCCCACCATTCATTGCTAAACTGCTTCGTACTTTGATCAATACTGAATGAAAGGATCAGTCAAATTTCTATGCAGGTGTGCACATATATATATATAATATAAATCATCTTTCTCAAAACTGTGCTTGGAAAACAAATATATGGTAAGCTTCCTTCTTAATACAACAGCACTCTCTGGTGGCCCACCAATGAGCAGGCAGCTAGAAATGTGGACAACCGTGAGGAAGAGCTGTGTGGCCAAGGTGAGCTTCACAGCGGTTGTTTAGGACTGCACACAATCAGAGACCCATAGGCTGAAAACACCTGCATAAACATATTTTAAAAATGATTTTACAGATGAAGCTTTGGGATGACCTGATGTTCAGCACAAAAGGCTGAAGCACAACATTCAAGACAATGGCAGCACAATTTTATTGAGGTATACTCAATACAAGTGCTGTCAGATAACTGCAGGAATGTTTGCATTTTGTATTATTTATGTAGAGACCAGACTCTCAGCTTTTAAATATTAAAAGAAAATCTTAGGGTAGCTAATAATAAACATGGTTTAAAATCAAAATGCTTAAAAATAGAATGAGAAAGAAAAGATTCACAGCAAATTAACAATATAATTCCATGCATCTTCTATTATTAGTGGAGCATAGTCTGCTGGACTGAAATTCAAAAGAATGAAATGAGCATCAGAAGTGCAGGTGATTGAGTGCAAGTTTTTAAAAAGGAGAGGAAACTGCAGATATATTGTCGACATACAAACACACCATAATCATTCATTTAAAAAATCTGATATTAAAAAAGAAATCTGTATATGAGTTTAAAAGTTAATAAGGAAAATGCCAGGTGAACTCATCCGGGAGGTAGATTTCATAAAACTTCAAATACACATGACACAGTAATCTTTTATTTTTTATTTATTTTATTTATTTGTCAAGAACATATTAGGTAATATATATGTATAAGCATGAATTGAATACATAAAATAGATACAAATAGAGGAAACATTAGGACAGGGACGGTAGGCACGCTGGTATTCTTATGCACGCCCCTTACAGACCTCTTAGGAATGGGGTGAGGTCAACAGTAGACAGTCTTAGGTTAACATTTTGGGGGTTTTGGGATGAAACCACAGAGTCAGGTAGTGCATTCCAGGCATTGACCACTCTGTTGCTGAAGTCATATTTTCTGCAATCGAGTTTGGAGCGGTTCTCTTTAAGTTTGTATCTATTGTGTGCTCGTGTATTGTTCTGGTTAAAGCTGAAGTAGTCATTAACAGGTAGGACATTGTAGCAGATAATTTTATGAGCTACGCTTAGGTCATACCGAAGACAGTGTAGTTCTATGTTATCTAGGCCCCGAATTTCCAGTCTGGTGGCATAAGGTATTTCGTTGCGAGCAGAGGAGTGGAGGACTCTTCTTGTGAAATATTTCAGGACACGTTTGATTGTATTAATGTCTGATATGCAGTGCGGATTCCAGACAGATGAGCTGTATTTGAGAATTGGTCTAGCAAATGTTTTGTATGCTCTGGTTAGTGTGATATTACTGGAGAAGAAGCTATGCAAGTTTAGGTTTACAACTCTTAATGCCTTTTTGGCGATGTTGTTACAGTTGGCTTTGGTACTTAGATCATTAGATATGAGTACTCCAAGGTCCTTGACAGAGTGAGGGTCGTCTACAAGGTCGTGTCCACTCAGCTTGTATTTTGTGTTCTGATTCTTTTTGCCAATGTGTAAGACAGAGCATTTATTGGTTGAGATTTGGAGTTGCCAATTGTTTGACCATTCTGACACAAACTCAAGGTCTTTTTGAAGGGTAGTAACATTGTCGGTAATGTTAAATATTTTTGCATAATCGGCGAAGAGAACGCAGTTGCTTATAATATGAGCGCAAAGGTTATTTATGTATAATATGAAGAATGTTGGTCCTAGAACGCTGCCTTGGGGGACATCGCTATTAACAGGTGCAGGATTTGATAGGGTGTTTCCTATTTTGACCACTTGTCGTCCGATTGACAGGAACGCAGCTATCCAATTATGCAGGGGTCCAGAGATGCCATAGGATTTTAGTTTTAGAAGTAGTTTATCATGTACCACTGAATCAAAGCCTTTACAGAAGTCTATGTAAATTGCATCTATTGCTTTGCCCTGATCGAGATTTGTAATCCATATATTTTTGCAGTGTAGAAGTTGTAGATTACAGGATATTTTTTTTCTGAAACCAAATTGTTTATTAGAGAGTAGGATGTTTGTTTCTAGGTGGAGGGTAATGGATTGGTTAATGATTGATTCCATGATTTTGCAGGTGATGCAGCATAAAGAGATTGGTCTGTAATTTTCAACTAGGCTGGGGTCTCCTTTTTTGAAGATAGGGATGACCGTGGCTAGTGACCATAGGTTGGGTAGGGAGCTGGTCCTGAAGGATTTTTCAAAGATTATGCTTCAGGGTTCTGCTAAGCAGTGGAAAGCTTTTTAAAGAAGTATGCACATAGTCCATCAGGTCCGATAGATAGAGATGGTTTTAGTCTGTGTAGTGCCTTTTCAACGTTATCTTCTGTGAAATCTATTTGTGTTAGATTGTTGTAATTATTAGTGGTACGACTAGGGAATGTTGGGAATGAGCCATTGCTGTTTACAAAGATTTAGCCAAAGAATGTGTTGAAGAGGTTTGCTTTAACTGCTTCATCATTGCATTCTTTACCGTTAGGTCCTTTTAGGGGTGGGATGGATCTCAAGTCTTTAAGTTTGTTGTTTACAAAATTATAGAAGGCACGGTTGGATCTCATGCACAGGAGGTTCTCTTCTTGTTTGGTGTGGTAATTGGTGCTTTCAGTCTTTATTTGGTGGCATATATTTTTGGAGCGACTTTTAAAGTTAATTTTAAAGTTAATGAAGACTCTGAACATGCTCAGGGACCAGATGGCAAACTACCCTATATCTATCTTCTTCAAGTCCATTATGGGGGAAAAAATCATATAAATGCAGGAATAGTTTTCCAACAAACAGGAATTCTCTATTCAAGAACATTCTGGTGGCACAATATGCTAAGATGGTCAGAATTAGATCAAAGAAATTCTAAGAAATCAGCAAGCAGATAAATTCTAGAAACAGATGCAAGTACCAAGGCATATACCCAGAGATATGCACGATACCAGATCTCCGGACTTTTCGTCGGGCCCTGAAAACTCATCTATTTCATCTAGCCGGGCTGGCTTGATCCCATCCTTTCGGTTTTAATTTGAAATTGGTTTTAACTGGGTTGTTTTAAATTGAGGGCTGAAACTATTTAATGTCTTTTAAACTGTTTTTTAAATTTTATCTGTTATGTTTTATCTCGGCTGTTCACCGCCCTGAGTCCTGTTGGAGAAGGGAAGTATAAAAATCAAATCAAATCAAATAACAAATAACAAATAAATATACCAAAGAGGTAGAGGATTAGCAGCTACAACTAGCAGATATAATTTGGGTTGCACATTCAGCTGAACAATTGAGGTACTTCATTTCATGGAAATGTCCAACAAATGCAGCATCATTTTGTCAGCTCCTGAGCACAGTGTTCTAAAATAAAAAAAGAACTGGCGACACACTTTCAGTAGAAAACTGTTCTCTCTATGCAGCATATGTATGTTGGATTATGCATGAAAACAATTTGAATGTTTTAGCAGGAAAAAGATGATATTGTCTACCAAGATTAAATGTATTAATTACAAAAATAATGAACATTATTTTTATAACATAAATTGCAAAATACAATGCACCAACATTTTTTGATAAAAATTATCTTGTCCTACATTGCTCTCCAGCTAATAAAATGCATTTGCTCTGAAGTTTTTTATTTATTTATCCAACTTCTATAGTTGCCCATCTCAGCCAAATGACTCTGGGCAGCTTACAATTCTTATGTTTAAACCACTCTCCCAATTTGCAAGATGTGTGTGTGTGTGTGTGTGTGCGCGCGCGCGCATGCACGCACATGCATATGGTTAATTTAATATTTATTTATTTATTTTGTTTGTTAACCATCTTGCACAAGAGTAAAAACAATAAAGCCATATAGACTCCCATATATCTAACTGAAAAAAAATATACAAATTTCAAATTATGACTAAAATTTGTGGAGAGAAGGCATACAATGAGCAGGTGGGAATGGAATCAGCTATTAGTCCATCAACCACCTCCAATGTGATGCATTAACATGTGTTAATTATGTCATTTATAATAACCACTCTGAGTACTTAACCAGAGTAGACAGGAAGGTTACAATTCAAAGACATGAATGTGGCGCTCTCATGTAACCCCCCCCTGCGCGAGCTGCACTGGCTCCCAGTGGTCTTCCGGGTGCGCTTCAAGGTTTTGGTTACTATCTTTAGAGCGCTCCATGGCTCAGGACCAGGGTACTTACGAGACCGCCTCCTGCCACCAATAGCCTCTCACCGACCAGTTCGCTCCCATAGAGAGGGACTCCTCAGGGTGCCGTCGGCCAAACAATGTCGACTGACGGCCCCCAGGGGGAGAGCCTTTTCTGTGGGGGCACCTACCATCTGGAACGGGCTTCCCCCGGAGTTACGAAACATCCAAGACTTACGCATATTCCGCCGTGCCCTGAAAACGTTTCTATTCCAACAAACTGGTCTGGCCTAACTCTCCCTTTTAAATTGGCTTTTAAATTGGCTTTTAAATCAGGTTTTAGACCTCTTTTAGATAAATTTGGATGTTTTAATCTTTGAGCCAAATTACTTAATCTGTTTTTTAATAGTTTTTAACTTCTATATGTATTTGTAATTATTATGGCTGTTCACCGCCCTGAGTCCTTCGGGAGTAGGGCAGTATACAAATATGAAAAATAAATAAATAAATAAATAAATAAATAAATAAAGACATGAAGCACACACTGTCACACACATAAACACAATTCAAATGATTCCCACTGTATCAGCATTTTGAGAAGCCCTAAAGACTAGGCTCTTAGCCCATGCCACTAGCAATACAACCAATTCCCTTTTCTTCCTTTTTGTTACCCTCCAAGGTTGAAAGTTGGACCACAAGGAAGGCTGAGCACCAAAAAATTGAGGCCTTTGAACTATGGTGCTGGAGAAGACTCCTGCGAGTCCCTTGGACTGCAAGACAATCAAACCGGTCAGTACTAGAGATCAACCCTGACTGCTCTTTAGAAGGCCAGGTCCCAAAGATGAAACTCAAATACTTTGGCCACCTAATGAGAAGAAAGGACTCACTGGAGAAGTGCCTAATGCTAGGAAAGATTAAGGGCAAAAGAAGAACGGGACAACAGAGAATGAGGTGGCTGGATGGAATCACTGAAGCAGTAGGCATGAAGTTAAATGGACTCCAGAGGATGGTAGAGGACAGGAAGGCCTGGAGTAATGTTGTCCATGGGGTCGCGATGTGTCAGACACAACTTCACAACTAACAACAAGTAGTTTGTTTTTTTTTCTTGTGCTGTTTTTGTGGGGTTTTTTTTACTTGTTTCTCATTCTTTACTTTTTTTAATCAATTATAAACTTTCCAGAGTTGTTGGGGGTGTGGGGGAGGCCATATAAATGTAACAATGATTATAGTTGGTTACACAGCCAGATATTTAGATTGTGCTGTCCAAGATTTTTTGGTATGACATCCAATGTACATCTAACAAACAAGCCTTCAGTTTCTTTCTTTTTTTTAAAGTTCGAGCTGTAAGTCATTGCCAGTTTTTATCTTTATCCACGTTCCCCTCAATCTTTTGTAAAAATTGACCATGTAATGCTTTTCCTTCATAGTTATATCATATCATATTATTATATTATATTTTATCATATATTATATCATATCATATATCATATCATATCATATTATTATATTTTTGATAGCCACTTTTAGGTTCCTGTACATTTACCAAGTTCCAATTTTGAACTTGTATCAATGCTTGTTCTGAACTGTTTTTTACATAATCAGCCAATGCACACTTTTCTTCTTCAATAGTTTGTTTGACTTGAAGTAAACCTCTGTTTTTCCAATTCTGCAGGACAAGTATAATCTATCAATATCACCATAGGGATGTTATGTATATGGAATTGTCATCAGTTTTCTTGTTTTTTTGGTCCAAACTGTCCAGTTTAGCTTGTGCCCCATTAATAATTCTAGCAGTTTAGTGTATCACAGGTATGGCCCAGTTATTGATGACTTTGATGGTGGTTCCACCATTCAATTTTGTCTTTAGCAATTTTCTTGCTCTTTAGATGTATTCTTTAGTAATCACATTTTTAGCTTGTCCATGTTTGATGTTATTCAACTATAAAATGCCCAAGCCAACTTTTTGGGCACTGGGGACCAGTTCCATGGAAAAAAGCATGGGGCATCACACATGTCCTGATACATTACACAAACCATGTACTTAGATATCATTTGCGTAATGATACATGATATTATAATAAACTTGTGTCATCTGTGAGATGACATGATGTGTGTGGCATCATTGGGGATTCTAGTGGGTGCCCATTTATTTAACTCTTGTAAACCTACTAGCCTTAACTAGACTGTAAAATACACCAAAATAAGGGGGAAATGTCAAAATTAAAAGTAATGTTCATCTTTATATTTCTGATAAAGTATAGCATGAAAATATAAGCAATCACTTTTTTTCTTTCTGCTCCCCTGCTGGAAAATTAATGTTTTCTTTGCTCTCAGACATACATTAATACAATACTAGAGGACCCCCCCCAAAAAAAAACAAGGTAGCAACAGAGTACTAAGCATGAGTTCTTAAATTCCATCCTCTCACTGACAGTAGGCAGAACCCATATTTTCTTTGTGTAGAATCTATGGATCATATTAACAGGATGCAGCCCATTTTCAAACTTGATCTTTCTTTTGCTAGCTTCTCCCATCAAATTAGATTCCATCCTAATTTTGGAGAGTTTCAGAAAATTATCCTCCTGACAGATTCCCGAGCCATAATTTATTTCCAACTATCCAGTGGGTTGGAGAGGATAAAAAAGAACCACATAATATAAAATACATTAATTAAAAGATGACAAATCATAAATATATCTGAAATGTAAATTAAACAGTTAAATAAATATTGTGCATTACAGCTAACTTGACAAATTTCAATCATAGAAAGCTGAACTGGGTTAATGTATCTAAAATTATTACTAGTTTAGAGATTTTTAATAAAGAGGGCTTATTTAATATTTCTGAGATAATCATGGTTTGATTTGTTTTTACCATGGATTTGCTAGCACAATCAGGGAATCACCAATAAATCAAGCAAAATGTCCTTTGTGGATTCAGATGCTGTTTTTTACTAAACAAGTAAACAAGTTCATGATGGAATTACAAAATAATCTAGGGAAATAATCTGTGGTAACACATGAAAAGTTTGATTTAGGGTAACAGCTTCTATTTTTCTATGAACCCTCTTGATTATAAAAGGGTATCAGATATGAGGATTCCTGAAGCTGGTTGTGGGGCATCCCAAGGGGATGACTGAGATGCCAGGTTTTTGTTTTTTATTTTTATTTTTCTAGTTTACGATTTTATAGATATTGGTTTTATTATTGTGAGCCAACCCAGAGTTGTGGGTTTGTTTGTTTGTTTTTAAATTTCTATGGTGTTAATCTCCCCTACAAGGTGATTCTGGGTGTTTATGATGGGTGGCAGGGGCGGATTTCAAAACCCATCACTACCAGTTTGCTCGTGGTCGTGGGCGCGCTTGCTCGTGACGCTTCTGCGCATGCACAGAAGCATCCAGGTGGGTGGGCGGACCTCCCACCGCCGCCATTACCAGTTTGCCCAATCCGGAGCGAACCAGTAGCAACCCACCACTGATGGGAGGCAATAAACAGACTAAATACAAGCTAAATAGAAGGAAAAAAAATACTTGAGCATACACTTAAAGTAATGTCAAGGGAATAGTTGTTGCTCAATAGTAGGTTATAAATGTTATCTGCTTTACAGAGAAAGTTGGAAAAGATTCTCCTCTGAAACTGAAGAGTCCCTCCGGTTTACCTAAAGATGGACATCTTCTGCATTTCAAACCAGAAAATCTGGTCAGCCCAGATAATAATGGAGGATGAAGGATGTATATGAGTAGTTAATATAACATGCGAATCATGGCTTTCAAGACAAAATAGCCTCCTTTCCTCTACATTAGAACAGAGAAGCAGAGCAGATGCCTTCTCTGCTGAGCAGTCACTTACCTCCACCATTCTTTTGGCACAAATATGGAAACCGCCACACATTCCCCAGGCCAACTGAGTAGCCTATCTGAGCCAAAATGTACTGTAGCTTGTTGTTCCATGCTGGCCGGTCATCATCTGCTTCTTCCTCAACCTGCTGTTTGTTCCAGTTTTCTGAAGCCACATTTAAAACACTGTGTCTGTAGTCCACAGGTTCCTCCAGAGCCAGTAGATCCGCCACTGATTCTGTGACAGGCTCATTGCTCTGTTCTCGCTGAGTTATTTTGCTGCTCTTAGGCATTGAGATGGTCTGGTGTAGCCCCTTATAGATTAAGTACAGATTTATTCCAAGGCCCGGTGGAATAAAACTTTAAAAGGGCAAGTGCTGGATAACACGTCTGATCTGAGTCATTTGTGTGAGACCTGCAAAATAGTACAAAAAGGAAACCAAATTAAAATATGATACGGTGCATTACCACTTTCTCCACTGCTGACCCATCCATGTGTGCTTCATCATTCTTCAATCACACAGTGCAGTTGTGGACATTGGCTACAAGAGTCAATTGTCCATAAGTCTTAGTTTTCATTCTTAAAGAATAATTTCCTAGTCCATAATGCTTGAAAAGATGCTGGCAATTCTTGGTGGAACCATAAAAGATAAGGACTGGAGAGGGGATACAGGAGACAGAATTTCTACATAGAATTTTTTGGTAGAAGCCATTCCATTTTATACAATATGCTAATGTATTTTCACAATAAGGACAGGTAGTAGCTTTTCTTGGTACAGTTATAGGGATAATTGGTTATTCCAATAGTGGTATCAAGTATTTTATTAATTTTTGAGGACATTCACTGTCTTGGGCATATTAAATAAAAAGAGTATGAAAATTTCATTTCATTTCAAGCCCAAAGGAAGATCGTGCACCTGTTTTTCATTATTTCCAAGAAAACCTTGGATAGTTGTTTCAGTTTCTGAAATTCAGTACATGTGGGCGGGGGGGTGGGTTACAAAAAAAAGGGTTTGAGGTCATATGTGATCCAGTTCCCCCTTTCAGCTATAAAGCAACTTCATAACCATCCACCCTTTATTTTGATGCCTCCTTTTCCAATCAATGAAAATCTGAGGATTTACAGTAGTTTTTAATCTAACGTTTTTTCCCCAAGTGCGTGCAGTGCCAACAATGTGTCAGAAGCTATTTAGGTTAAAATACTGCAGCAGTAAAGAGCAGACCAAGCTTTGGCAGTTCTCGCGTAAGAGCAGCCAACATTAAAGTTATCTTTTTGTTGCTGACATTATCAGAGTAACTAGAATGGCCAGAAATCTTCTGTTAAATTGCCCGTGACACTTGTACTACAGATAATATCTGTGAAGTGTTTGGCATTGCTTGTGAAGCCATTGATTACTTGGCTTTACCATTCAAGAACTATCATCTCTCAATAGAAAACCCTCCCCCAACTGAATAGAGCACAGAATCCTGCCTTTCAATGTATGCACAGAATTCCTGATTCTGAACTATTTCAAAACGAATGCAGTTTCATTTCCCTGAAAACATAGAGGCTGTTCCTCAATATAACATTCACTTTATTCTACAAAATCATAACCAGTAGGTCCCCATGAGCGTCAGTGGGCCCACCATCAGCCTCTTTGGTGCCCACAAGGCTTTCTGCTCCATCTGATATTCTACATATTATTTTTAAAACTATTTTTAAAATACAAAATTAACATTTCATATATAAACCCAAGTGGCACTGTTAGGAGGCTAGCTAGGGAATGATAAGGAGGAACCTACTACAGGTAGTCCTCAACTCACGACCACATTTGAGCCCAAGAGTTCTGTTGCTAAGCGAGACATTTGTTAAGTGAATTTTGCCCCATTTAACAAACTTTCTTGCCACAGTTGTTAAGTGAATCACTGCAGTAGTTAAATTAATAACAGGGTTGTTAAGTGAATCTGGCTCCCCCATTGACTTTCCTTGCCAGAAGGTCGCAAAAGGGGGATCATGTGACCCCTGGGAAACTGCGACCGTCATAAATATGAGTCAGTTGCCAAGTGTCTGAATTTTGATCACATGATGCTGGCACTGCTGTAGCAGTCATAAGTATGAAAAATTGTCATAAGTCACTTTTTTAGTGAACAGTCACTAAGTGAACTGTTGTAAGTCGAGGACTCCATGTAGTTAGCCTTCTAATAGACAGATATTTTGTCAATGTCCACACTTACCTTTTTGTGAGAGTCCCCACAACATGCTTTCAAAATTTCAAATGTATCCATCAAAGAAAAAATTTGGTGCTTCTAATATAGGATAGGCAATTCTAGAGAATCCAGGAATTGAATGGAAGTTTTGCATCTGAGAGAAATAGGAATGGATCTATGGAATGAACTGGACTTATTCCCATAGAAGCCCTGTGTTTTGGTTTTAATAAATCAGTCTTAATTTATTTCACCAGCTTCTCACCAAAAAGAACAACTAATATGTACTCAAATGTACTCAAAATATATGTGAAAAAGAGACCTATCCAGGATCAGAGAACTGAAAAACTATTGACTAGATTCCTTGTCCTCCTTAATGAAGAATTGCAAGAAAACAGAACACAAACAGGATTCCAGGTTTAGTTGAAGTTACATCTGATTTTTAGCAAGTTTATTGGCTATATTTTGTAATAATTACATGAACTTGATATTGATCACTGCAAGATCAAGGTAATGAAGACTAAAGCCTGTTTTACACTAATTTAACTGATTCTTCAGTGTTACATATGGATGAATTAAAGAATTAAAGAAACAATCTAATTTCCTTATAGTTTTGAATAATCTTTGGTGCTGCTATGGTACCATATTATGGCAATTATTGTGATATTAATTAAAACATTTTCATGAAATAGGACCTACTATAATATACACTGCATATTTTTTCATCTTTTTAAAATACTCTGTGGTCTGAAAGACTTCATAATCTATTATAAAACCTGTAGAAACTTTACCAGTAATGCAAAAGACTGTTGAACATATTGACGTATATCTCGCCTTTTACAAGTACATCAGGTTATTTCTTTTTAAATAATAGGAACATAGACAGGTTGCTTAACCTGGTTGCCTAATCTGTGGTTATATGAATATATGCAGTTCTAGGCTGCATAAACAGAGGGATAGAAATTAGAATCAAGATCACTTGAAGTGTTAATACCACTTTATAATGCCTTGGTAAGGCCACACTTGGAATACTGCATCCAGTTTTGGTCGCCATGATGTAAAAAAGATGTGGAGACTCTACAAAGAGTGCAGAGAAGAGCAACAAAGATGATTAGGGGACTGGAGGCTAAAACATATAAAGAATGGTTGCTGGAACTGAGTATGTCTAGTCTGATGAAAAGAAGGACTAGGGGTAACATGATAGCAGTTTTCCAATATCTCAGGGGCTGCCACAAAGAAGAGGGAGCCAAGCTATTCTCCAAAGCACCTGAGGATAGGACAAAAAGTAATGAATGGAAACTAATCAAGGAGAGAAGCAACTTAGAAGGAGAATTTTCCTGGCAGTTAGAACAATTAATCAGTGGAACAACTTGCCTCTAGAAGTTGTGAATGCTCCAACACTGGAAGTTTTTAAGAAGAGATTGGTGGGTTTCAGCATGTTCTGACCAGTTCTGGAGAACTGGTAGCAGAAATTTTGAGTAGTTCAGAGAACCAGTAGTAAAAATTCTGACTGGCCCCAACCCCATCTATTCTCTGCCTCCCAAGTCCCAGCTGATCGGGAGGAAATAGGGATTTTGCAGTAACCTTCCCCTGGAGTGGGGTGAGAATGGAGATTTTACAGTATCCTTCCCATGCCACACCCACCAAGCCATGTCACACCCACCAAGCCATACCCACAGAACTGGTAGTAAAAACTTTTGAAACCCACCATTGGTGCTCCAGCTTAATTTATTATACAATAGGTCCTGCTCATTCTAATGGCTTGGCCATTAAAGTTTTAACATTATTAAGGATACAAAGCTGGTAACCAAGATTTTCTTGACCTTAGTAAACCCAAAGGTAATCTTGCATTAGTTAGGTTATTTGAGCACATACAAAAAGATGGATTTTCATGATGGAATTCCAATTAAACTAATCTTAAACAGGAAGAAAAAGTATGCTCTTCTTGTGGATTTATTTTCCTTTAATAATTTAGCTGCAATAGCAGTGACAGTAATGATCCAGTTTACTGTTTTCCCTGTAATGTGTTTTTTGTGCTTTGCAGATGGGAAGGTGACTGTTCAGTTGTTCCTAACACTGTGAAATAAGAAAAGGGAAACTGCTATTATTTATGGCAAAACATTCTTCTCATTGAGTGTGTGACATGGAAGCATCAATATTGTGTAACATTTTAAATCAATATCAGCATTCAGCAATAAGAGGAGAGAATTTTCTATCTGTTTCCTGGGATTAATGTTCCTAAATATCATAGCTATGGAGAGTTCTTAATTCTTTAGTTGTTCTTGTTCTACTTTAGAGACTGCATGGCTTAAATATTACATCACACTAAGCAAAAGCTGTGCACCCCTGTAATGAATGCCACAAGCACTGAGAGAATCTAAACCTTTACTAAATTAAATTCTAGTGCACATTTTAATTTAATTCGGGGAAATTACTGCAATTGATTATATATATCAGTCCCAGGTACTACTGATACAGCAAGTTCAAAGAATTGTTAATGTATCTTAGCAACCAGCGGCCTAAAATAGCATGGACCTGGATGCGAAATTGTGAGTTCTCAAAAGGAATGAAATAATGAGGTGATGAAGCAAAACAGCTAAATATTTTATTGCTAAGCTTTTTTATTCCCTTGTGAGGCCACAGAAATCCACTGGCACTTCACTTCTGGAAGTCATTGTTATTTGAGCTGGTTTTCACAAATACAACCAATCAAAATTGGTTGTAGACTTATGCACAAAATTGCTAGACTTATTTGTCCCTTTTCTTTTAATAGATTCTTATATTTTTTAATAACTCACATAAACCTATGAAACAATCTTAGACTATGCATTTGAAGATTTTGATCTGATTTTTGAAAATTCTGTACAAATATGTTCACTTTTCTGTTCATTATCCCAACAATATATAATGGGTTTTTTTCTCATCTTACATTCATTCATATTTATTCCATATTTTATCAGAGTATATCATTTAAAAAAAAATTTTTGCTGTAAAATTGTTGAACATTCCTGCATATATCTGTTTTTTTTTAAGATGTCCCCTTTCTGAATGTTTGAGAGGGGACATCTTATACTGTCTCTTCAAAATATTTCAAGGTTCTGTGATAAAGTCATTATATTATTCAAAAAGATATAAAATTTAGCTTTAAATTTCCCTTGGTCTGAATATCCCACTCAAGAATCATCTCAATGCACAGAGCAGATAGAAGATATAAAACAGCTGATAGTAAAAATGGTAATTATATTATTAATGCATGTTGTTTGTTACTGATATTCAGGAAACATATAATGTTTGGCATTCACAATTACATCCAGATGCTGGGTCCTTGATCAATGACCTCAGCTGAAGGACAATTATTAGAAAGTGTTGCTTAAATTGTTTCTTACAGTTGGGCTGTCAAATGTTAAATAAATTTAACATTACAGCAAACATCTGATAATGTCAGGTATTCATATAAGTAGTTGGTTATTGTCCCCTCTAATGAAAATCTGAAAAATATATTTCACATTTTTACAGGTTTTCATTAGAGGGGTCGATAACCAACTACTTACATGGACACCAGACATTATCAGTTGTTTATTATTGACTACTAATAGCAGACTACTATAGCTTAACTGGCAAGAATCACTTATTCATAGACAGAGTAAAAAGTTGTTATAATTTGATTGTTTGCCACTTAGAGTCACATTCATGGGATGGGCAGCTATGTAAAATAAATAAATAATCCATTCTTTCAGCCACATAGAAAATGCATTTGAGACTTGAGATAAGAAAAATATAGCAGATTCACACTAATCAATAAAGTTTTCTGATCAGAATGGAGCTGTCCTTGGTACTGATTCTTCTAGTAAAAGCTATTATTGCAGTAAAGAAATAATCTATAATGAAAAGAATAATCAGTAGTGTGGCAATTAAAAGAATAACAAATGTATTATTGCGTAAATTTTCATGGATCATAGTTCACATTACCATAGTGAATCTGGTAAAAGTGGCAGTAATCCACAATATAAATTGTACACTCTTATTTTTGCTGCAAAACTATTATAGTAATCATTCTAGGAACCATCCTTTGGGGCTAGTCTCCCTGTATTTCTCTTGCAATACACCATTTAAATTATCACTGGTTCCAATTTTTCTCTATATTTTCCTATTTCTCTCTTTAATCAAATCCTTCTTGATGGCATATCTATTCAAATGCTTAATTATTGCAATTTAAATGACTTCTTAAAGCACATAATGTGCTCTTTTCTGTAATCATGGTAAAAATGCACTATTCAGAATCACACAATGCAAAAATAATGCTAGCATATCACAACAAAGCTAACTTCAGTATCTCATTAGACTCATCCCCAGAAAAATACTGTATGTTCAGCATGTACTGATCATGCCTGATCCGCCAGTTGCGGCCCTTTCTGGACCGCGACGCCTTGCACACAGTCACTCACGCCCTTGTCACCTCCCAACTGGACTACTGCAATGCTCTCTACATGGGGCTCCCCTTGAAAAGCACTCGGAGGCTCCAATTGGTCCAGAATGCGGCCGCGCGGGTGGTTATGGGCGCAACTCATTGTGCCCATGTGACACCCCTCCTGCGCGAGCTGCACTGGCTCCCAGTGGTCTTCTGGGTGCGATTCAAGGTGTTGGTTACCACCTTTAAAGCGCTCCATGGCATTGGACCTGGATACCTTCGAGACCGTCTTCTGCCACCAGTAGCCTCCCACCGGCCAGTTCGCTCCCACAGAGAGGGTCTCCTCAGGATGCCATTGGCCAAATTATGTCGGCTGGCGACACCCAGGGGGAGGGCCTTCTCTGCGGGAGCCGCTGCCCTTTAGAATGAACTGCCCCCAGAAATTCGTAAAATCTCTGATCTCCGTGTATTTCGCTGTGCCCTCAAAACCATGTTGTTCCGCCAGGCTGGGCTACCAATGTAAAGATTTTAATTGGTTTTAAATGGGATTTTAAATTGGGGTTTTATAAATTGGGCCTATTATTTAATAATTTTAATTATTTTTAAATTTTGTCTGTCTTTGTATTTTTAATTAGGCTGTACACCACCCTGAGTCCTTCGGGAGAAGGGCGGTATAGAAATTAAATAAATAAATGCAGAAGGAACAAAGTGTGGTAGTTCTTAAATAGTTAAAGATAAATCATTAGGGAGCAAGATGGAATTGGCTTCTTTGAATCACCACTTGCAATAGGTGTTTCCTGGCTTCAGACCTTGGCCATATTTTATTTACCTCCACTGAGCTTTGATTATTACTTTTGCCTAGTATCACTAGAAGCCTTTATATCTATTTCCCCCCTAATTCTATAAAGCTATTCATATATCATGGTGCAAATTACTTTAGTGTTATTCAACTTTAAAATGACAACTTTTCTTCATAAGAACAAGATTGTTTTTCTCTCCAAATAATAATGCAGGAATTCTAAGCATGTTATTGTAATTAGTAGGTACCGTTAGTATGACTTAAAGCAATCTAATTTTCCCACCTTTCCCCATGAGTGTATCTATGCTGTGTGTAGGTTTTTATGTAACTATTGTCTTCTGAATAATTCCACTGCAATCAAGTAGAGCAAATATACACGAGGAACCTCTTTCTACATGCTTTGTACCTACTTCTATATCCTAGCATATAGTATCAATCCAATTTGCTGCAAAAGCACAACTTTGAGGACTACCCTGTTTCCCTGAAAATAAGACATCCCCTGATAATAAGTCCAATCGGACTTTTGAGTGCATGAGGTAAAATAAGCTCCCCTGAAAATAAGCCCTCCCCAAAAATATTTAAACGCATGTGCAGCCGGTCCCCACCATTTCCTCTGGTTTCCTCCACGTGCCCCAAAATAATAAGACCTCCCTGAAAATAAGGCCAAAAGCTTATTTCGGGGTTCAAAAAAATATAAGACAGGGTCTTATTTTCGGGAAAACACAGTAGTTTCTAACACTGAGGTAATTGCAGTCATCATTCCTCTTATTTTTTAATGCAACTTTTCTCAACTTTATACTCTCCCGTTGTGCTGGATTTCAACTTGCAGTCAAAACATCTCATGGTCCTGTTTGATTGGAGTTTGGGGGTGCTCAACATATTTTAAAGCCACCAAGTTAGAGAAAACTATTAAACAAATGTTTGCTAATGGTACTGACTGTAAAACAGCCACAGTAATATTAATATATCCGCCAGGAGTGGAACAAAGAAACAAAAGTATTGACATAACAAATGAAGCTGAACAGTGAAAGAAAATTAGGCTGCTTTCCAATTTATTTATTTCAGCAACAATCCAGTTGGAGATCCACAATCAGATTTAGATAAGTGAGAGCTGTTCAAGAAAACACCCCATATAGAACTGCCATAAAGTCATTTTATAGATGGAGAGATCATAAACCTACCATTATAGCTACATTTTGCATGTTAAGATGTACTCACGTGTTCATGTTTTAGGATGTATTGCCTGTGAAATGTCTGCTTTACAGCAAATGTACACAAAAGGCTATTTATTGAATGAATGTTGTACCTGCAGTTCTTAAATGCATGAGTAGGAATTGGCATGGAATTTGCCATAGTAATACATCTCAGCTGTCAGTGGAGGAAAGGTTTTGCTAGCCTTTTAAGATTAAAAAGATAACTTTAAAAACAATCCTTGATCAAATATCCAGGAGCACGTTTCACAGCAGTGAGTGATGGTTTTTCAATTATATGGTTTGCTTTTGCCTCTTCAGCATCATTAGATTAGAATAAATTATGCAGTTATGAAAATACAGGGTGCATCGAAAGTCAAGCCCTATGGACAATTTATTATATAAATTACATTAAATATACAAATTGGTTGCATTTTCTTCTAAACACTTCCTTACTTGTTCAACACATGACCTTGGAATATTCCTAAGTGCTGTAATATTTTCTCTAAAAATATTAATAAAATGTATTGTGATTGACATATGGGTCTCGCTTTTATTATCCATATATATTAAATCTGTCTGCTTTGCAAACTTAAATGGATTGTGATATCCAAGTCTTTCTCATAATGTATTTAATTGATGCAATTTTTAAAAGCATAGTGTCTACACAGTTCCTTGATCTAACTATCAGTTTCACAGAATATCTTTCAAAGAAGGAACAATAATATTCTTCCACTCGCTGATGATGGAAATATCACCTTCAGAATTCCCAGCTAGCATGGTTCACAATTATGTTGATCTGGAACTAGAGGGATGTATTCTTAGCATATCTGATGGGCACCAGTTTGGGGAAATTGTTGAGAACCTAGAACCTTGAAGATCAGAGGGAAAGTCCTTTCTTAGTCATTAATTCAAGTAATCATGAGAACATAATTTCCCAACCCTACTTCTCTATGTAAAACATTAATAGTAATTACCTATCCCGCAAGTTTGTTGTAAGTATAAACATACTTTTTATAAAGTACTCATTTACATGCTAAATGCACATTTTTTATTAATCATTGTACTACTAAAAATAGAAAGTATCACAGTTTACACAACTCCACTGCTACTCTATTTTATTGATTACAGCCAATGCCTAATTAATAATGTAAAATATGAAGGTTCAGCCGGGAAACAATGAGTTAATTGAATTGGAAAAATATATTTGAATGCTTTCAGTCCCCACTCAGAAGCTTTTATAAAAGTCTTTCCTTCCTCTCTCATTTAAAAGGAGAAGGGAGAAAATTCCACAGGAACATCAATGGTCTAAAAAAGAATAAGTGAGACAATTCATCTAACACAATCTATATTTATTTCTTAGGGGTATTATAGAGAGCATTCATGAGCTCCAACAATATGACCCTGTTATTTGAAGGCAGTGAAAGCCACTAATCATATAACTTACTAAATGCTATGATTATATTTATAAAATGATACTTTTGATTTGAAGCCAAAGAACAAATTGGCATTCTGATGTATAAAACCATATGGCTCTTTCTATGGAAAACTGTCACAGGGATTAAGTGTTAAAATCAGGACATTTAACAGGAAAATAGCATCATCATTATTAATTATGGTAAATTTTAAAATTCCAGTGCTTTAGATCTATTAGCTATTACTTCCCAACTGTGCTAACATTGTTTCATATTTAAAATTAAATACCATCTTTGTGATATAAAAACTAGCATTGTATTTTATTGTCCTTCTATTATATGTAACTTATGAATTTTATTTAAGGCTGAAAACAGGATTGGATACTGTAATTATATACTTTCAGACAGAAGCAATTAGCTTATTTGATGTGTACTATTTTCCCTAGAAGTATAACCTTCATAGTACCTGGGAAGGTATACTCCAGCTAAGTCTACATCCTTCTTTTCCCCAAGTTCATCCTAAACCTTGCACCATCACTGATTTTGTATCTTTATCACAAAGACACCTTCCCTTTACCCCCATCTCTACCCCATGAAAAGCTGTAGAGAATTCATAAATTTGTCTGTAGTGACATTTTAGCTGATCCTGAAATTCCACTGCAGACTTTGGAAACTATGTTATATAAAAGAAAGATTGTGTATGTATTAATATTCCCAGGATTAGTATTTTTTTCCACATGCCCCAGCTCATATTCCATAATTAGCACTATCCTGAGATAGAATTCCTGAAGGCCAAAATGTTCTGCTGCAAATACAAGACATGCAGTCACCAAAAGAAAAAAGGACACTTGTGTGGCAGGACAAGATAAGACAGGCAGATGGAGATGGTTCTGCTGAATTACGTGATGATTCCCACAGGCCCCCAGCAATGCTTCTGTATGTTTAATAATGTATTGGGCACTTTTAACTAAGCAAAGTGCTGTGCCGTTTTTAGCTCACCCTCATCCCACTCTTGCCAGCAAAGAACCTTCCTTGTGTGATCCATCACTGTGGATCATTTTAGAAATTGGATCAAAACAGGATCAGTTCAAGCACACTGAGTGAATTGCTGAACCAGTCCCAGAATTCATAGACCCTGTCAATATTGACTCTCACATTGAAGAATGGGCTCTTTGAAAGATATGCTGACCCAGTCACATGAAAGCTCTATTATTTCCTTGAGGGCATTGAACTGGACAGAGAAATCTTTTTAAAAGAGTATTTATCAACAGCTAAAATAGATTTCAGGCTAATAAGATATTTGGACTATGCAGCAAAACAGATCTAACTGAATAATTATAGGGAGGTTTATCTACCTTTACAATCTGCAATTTAAGTATGTAAATCATCAGGATACAAAGTTTGTTAATTCATAGTAATATGTTGCCCTGAAATTCATTTGTTCAGAGGGCTGTATTACCTGGATGCCTTAATGATGAACTTTTTTAAAATAGCCTTTCCAAACTCAGTACCCTCTGCCTAGGTTAGGAAAGGCTGTTTTCTGAATGAGAAAGAGGCATTTTGTATTCCTGATACATAAGTTTTCACTGTCCAGGCAAATCAAGGCATGAATAATATATAATTTTTAATGTTATGGAGTGAGAAATGGGAAATGTTGGTGTGAAGGATATATAATTGAGTAGCCACAAGGACACCAGAATCTGACACACATTCAGGGGAGAATGGAAGTGTCCATATATGGAGAGAATGGAAAATGTCCATATATCATTGGAAGAGGAGGGATATGTAAGGAACATTGGTAGTCTAAGGACACCTGGGTTTCAGAAGATACCATTTAAATAAGTCATCCAGGTAACAAAAGTACACAAGAACAAGTCCACATCAACATTTGATTCTGGCTCAGAGCCAATTCTGTTTAGACACAATGAAACAATCACCCTAGACAGTATATACTGGAGTATGGCATGCAACAATAAATAGTTGGAGGACGGAAGTATAGATGCTACATGGCCTACTATATTTTCCCCAACCTAGCTTGATATTTTGAAATGCAGGTGAAAGTGCTATCTCGTCATCAATACTGAAGCCGTATTTAGTTGCCCATCTTGCATAGGGAATAGCAAGGAAGTACAGAGGCTTTCCATATTAATTTCAGACAAACATGTGATAGGACTTCATACATACCATTCCAACAGAATGTTTGTGTTCACATGATTCAGAAGACAAACAGAACCATAAACTAACCACACAAGTAACATTTCCACATATTAGTTACCATATATATATATAATTGGCTAGACAGTTAAATCTGTGGTGTTGTATGACATTATTAGCCTATAGGAGAAGTAAAAGCAGTGACCTATATTTTAGAAAATTACTGAACAGTCAGAAGACATCTCTATTTTTTTAACTCTGTTTCTAAAAAGAAAAGACATTAAGGCCTGTAATTCCTAAGGCTGCAGTATATTTTATTAGAATTCACAGTGTTTTAACTTTCAGCCTCTTAAATTGTTCTGCATCAGATTAAATGTAAAATACCTGCAGGTCTCTTTTCCTTCGATGGCTTCAGAACTGAATCAAATCATTTTACTGGATCAACAAATCATTTTACAAGTGCACATTTTTTTAAAAAAAGAGTAAACCAAATATGTTAATACTCCCCCCCTCCCCCATTCCACTCCCTATTTAAGCTCCTCAATTGATTGCACTTGAATTGATTGGACTTCTGCTATGAATCACCAATAGGGAGGAAGGCAGAACTTGAGGCACAGGGTTTGAGCTCCATCAGTTTTAATTCAAGAGGGTGGACCGGTTTCTCCTTCCCTTCTCAATGTTAAGATCAAGGTCAAATACCCCTCTGACAGCAGAGATGATCTTTGCACTCTTTCCTTCCTCCGTTTTTCAAATCTGGGTTTTCATCACAGGGACAGAGCGCTTCCGAGGAAACCGGAGACCTTTCCTCGGGCTTCAAGGAAGGGCCGTTTGCTCTCCGATACCTCCCTCCTGCTTTACTCCCGCGGCGTAAGGATGCGCGCCAAGGCCCTGGTCCTTCGGTTCCGCATCGCTTGTTATTTTTAGGCTTCAGGTGATGCGCACCTCCCCCCTTCCTTCCCTCCCTCCCCTCCCCTCCCCTCCCCGAGGGACTTGTGCCATTTTCCACCGTCAACCCGTCGGTTCTCCCCACAAGATCTTCTTTTGTGCTCTCGCCTAGCAACTAAGAAGAGTTCCGTCGTCTATCTCCCGGGAGAAGCATGCGTGGAATATGCCGGAGGAGCCTGCCTGTGCTGGGGGAGAGAATCATCTGTGGAAGGCGAAAGAGGAAAGAAGCGAGGGATCGCGGAGCAGAAATCTGCCCCTACCTACCTGGGGAAAGGCGAAGGCACCAGACGCCCCGTTTCCCTCGGTGGCGGACAGCCAGCTGCTCGTCCGCAGATCCGTCCGTCGCCCCCTATGCCACAACCAACTTCTCCGCGACGAGGGGAAAATAAATAAACAAATAAACAAACGCCCGGAGCGAGGGAGGGAAGGAGCTGAGGGGCTTCGCCGAGCACCTGCTTAGCGACTGGCCCAGGGACAGAGCGGAGTTGGGGCTTCGAAAGCGAGCGGCGTCAAGGCTCCAGGGGTTCTGACGCGCGCATCAGCTGCTCAGGTCTGCGCACCGCGCCGCGGTTTGCCCGACCCCCCTTCTCTTTCTCCTCTGGCGGCTCCCCGCTCGCGTCCTTCTGGCCCGCTTGTGCGGTTCTCGCAGGTCCAGCCAAGCCCTTTCTGGTAGCGGTGGGCGGCGGGAGCAGCCGGCCCGGTTCCGCCTCTCCGGTTGGCTCGGTGGCTGGCTAGCCTGGAGCGCCTGGGTCGTGAGGAGAGAGCCCTTCAGAGAGGCTTTCTTCACGCGGGGAGGGGCGCAACGTCTTTTGCCTGGGCGGGGGTGACGTAGGTTTGAGTCACTTAGCGATGCGCGTCAGTGGGCACAGCGCGGGGCTTTTCTTGGCAACATCAGCCAGGCGCCCCTATGGGACGGAGCGCCAAAAAAAGAAAAAAGGAAGAAAGAAAGAAAGGAGGGGGCGGGAGCGCTGAGGCGCTATTCCCCAAAACCCAAATCAGCTTGACTGAGCAGGTGGCCGCTCGCACTAATGAGACCGTCGGCGTCCCCACACCTGATGCTTCGAGGGGGAAAAAAAGGCGGGATTTTCCCAGAATGCCTTGGGACGCTTTGGCACACTGCGGGAAAGGGTCCCCGATAGCAATTAGCCCGAGAGCTAACGTTGCCTCCTCAAGCGAGTGCGGGAATTGTGATGGCCGTTCAAATCGGCCTTTTACTTAATCGTTCCTGCCCGACTGCGAATAAGAAGGAGCTCTTTGGCAATCGTCTGTGGGGATTTTCTCAGGTCATGGTTGTCCCGAAGGTGCTTTTTCAAGAGGCAACTGAACTTTCTGGTTTTTCTTTGAAGACCTTTTGCTTCTCATCCAAGAAGCTTCTTCAGCTCTGACTGGATGGTGGGGAATGGAAAGATTTATACTGCTTGCAGACAGCTGGTCATTTGCATCCTTTTAGAGAGTCCTTGAGGCCACTTGGAGGTTTGTCGTGTCCTCGGGGTCACCTGAATAATGCAAATGGGTATAGAACATTATTAGAACTGCTGGAAGTGTTCTGGTAGTCTGCAATTTTTCTGGAAAACTGTTTATACTCCTGCAACATTTGAAGGTGTTCATCCCAAAGTCTAAATAGCTAAATGTCTAATGGGGATTCTCAATCATCCAGGTCACAGTTGTCCCAAAGGTGCTTTTTTCAGGAGGCAACTGGACTTTCTGGTTTTTCTTTGAAGACGTTTCACTTCTCATCCAAGAAGCTATTTTCAGCGCTGGTTGGATGGTGGGGAATGGAAAGACAGCTGGTCATTTGCATTCTTTTTAGAGACTCATTGAGGCCACCTGAGGGTTTATCTGTGACATCAGGCTCACCTGAGTAGTGCAAATGGGTGTGGAGCCTGGTAGGAACTGTTGATAGAACAGTGTTGGACCCTGGAGATAGATGATGTCATATCCCTCCCCCTTTGTTGAGAGGGCTGTTCAATTTCGACATAGATGGCCTCTTTGACCCCTCTTTCAAACCAATCCAACCTGGCAAGGTGGATAGGAGGAATTTGAACCCAAGGTGATCCTCAATCCAAGAACCACATCCCATCAAGGCTTTGCTGCTCGGGGTTGATGGGAGTTGTAACTGAAGCCATTGGGAAGGCTGGCATGAAGCCCCTTCCTTGCCAGTTGGGCACCGTCTACATCTCTCCTTTGGTCAAGCAAGCAAACGATCTGAGGGAAGACCACCCAAAGGAGAAGGAACACTACCGATGTAATCAATTCATTCTGATATCCCTTATCTATAATAGGCCAGAATCTGCCATAAATTGACCTGTTCCAGTTTGGCTTCATCCCTAGGCTGCTTCTCTGTTCATAGCTGGATTTTCAGGTTCTGCCTTTGCAATCCAAGATTAAACTTTTGGAATCAAAAGTGAATGGCTCTGAATTCTTCAAGAGAGAGTGAAGGAGGGGCTGGGGTTAAAGGGCAAATATGCTGGTAGTAGCATGTCAGTTCAAGAAGATAGTTATGTTCATAAATGGATGGTGCTTAAATGGGAAAAAAATTGCATTCTGTGATTTATACTGCAAATTTAAAATTTAACATTGACTAGACTTGTCACTTTAGAAACATATCCCCCTCTCTTTGCCTCTTGTAAATAGGTGTCACATTTCAGGCTGAAGCTGAACTGTCAATCTCATTTCTTTACAAGAGAAAAGGCAGTTTTAAAAGCTCTGTGTTAAAAAAGTTTTGGGACACAAAATACTTTATTAGAGATAAAAGTGGCATATTGACTTATACTGCAAAGAGGAAATGCAAAGAAAATGCACAAATTACTGACTCATTGCATAAATCAATAAGCTAAAATCAAATAAACAGATCCTCGATTTACAACAGTTCGTTTAGTGACCGTTCAAAGTTACAATGGCACTAATAAAAGTGACTTATGACCATTTTTCACAGTTATGCCCTTTCCAGTATCCCCGATTCCCCATGGTCATGTGACCAAAATTTAGCCGCTTGGCAACTGGTTTGTATTTATGATGGTTGATGTGTCCAAAGGTCATGTGATCATCACCTTTTGCAACCTTCTGACAAGCAAAGTCAATGGGGAAGCCAGATTCACTTGACAACCGGGTGACTAACTTAACAACTGCAATGACTCGCTTAACAACTGAAGCAAGAAAGGTCATAAAATAGGGCAAAATTCACTTAACAAATGTCTCAACTTAGCAACAGAAATTTTGGGCTGTATTGTGATCGTAAATCAAGGACCACCTGTAGTCCTCCACTTACTACCACTACAGGAACCAGAATTTCCTTTGCTAAGCAAGTTGGTTATTAAGTGAGTTGTGCCCAATTTTACATCCTTTTTGCCATGCCACTGCAGTTGCTTGTCAGGAGCCAGATAGGAAGATCACACATGGTGATCACGTAACCCTGGGACACTGCAACTTTTGTAAATACATGCTGGTTGCCAAGTGCCAGAATTTTAATCACATGACCATAGTGATGGTGCAATGGACGTAAACACAAGGACTAGTTGTTAGTCAGTTTTTTCAGTGCCATTGTAGCTTTGAAAGGTTGTTAAATGAACGGTTGTAAGTCAAAAAATATCTGAATAGCCTGATATCTTGTGGGTATCTAGCCAAAATCTCTTACTATAATAGCATCACCAGACAATTTCTTGATTCTGCTTTAAAAACTAAATATTAGTTTCAACATTAATAACATGCAGAAGTGTTAACACTTCAAAAATGAAGACCATCCAAGGAGAGAATGTAGAGAAGATTATTTACTTGGCAATATTTACTACAATATACATGCGTTCATTTAACTATTTGCCAAATTGTGAGCTTTTTTTTTTAACCAAAAGAGTGGAGATGGGATAAGATGAAACTATCTGCCTAGCCAAAAAGAGAGCAGACCAGGAATGCTTTATGAGTTGACATTGTCCTTATTGCACACAATGATAATTTTATTTCCCTGTCATATTTGCATGAATTTGGCAAATGCAATATACAAAAATAAATTAAATATATATTTAGTACGCATGGGAACTACATTTTCCCCATGACGTAACCAAAAGCAGCCTCACTTGGAATAGGGAGGAGCTGTGTTAAAGACTGCCACATTTTCAAAATGTGTCTTTCTGCGTGTAAAATATATTATCCTTTTTCACTGATCACATGAAAATATGATAATAACTCTGATGGATCAAGCCTAGATACCAACATCTCTTAAGATTTCAAGTGAGAAGACAAAATCTTAAAAAGATTTGACAGTTCTGGGACAGGATTAGGCTAATTGTCCTAGAGTGCCAAAGTTGAGGGTGCACCAGTGCCACCCCTCCTTCCAAATTATTCTAAAAATTCAGATGATTTTATTAGGTGGAAGTGGTGCCATCAGTTAATGTGGCCTACAGGTGCTATATGTCCCTGAGATTTTCAACTACACACTCAAGTATGTATGTTCTCCCACACACATCTGCTGCCAAATTTTAGGCTTTCCAGCCTTTCTTCCTTCAGTTATTCAGTTTACATGCCTCCCCATTTCTAAAGACTACAGCTGAAGAAGAAGAAAACAGATTGTCATGTAGCTTCTCCTTCCTTCTATTAATAGTTCACACCTTTGCAAATGATGCTTTGGGCCATCTGATTTGAAGAACAGTAAATGCTGGTCAACTGTAATGTATGCCTTTGCATGGGATACGGGAGCTTGGACCCCACTGATTCCCATGTCAGGTCTCCAAAGTTTCTTCCAACAACTCTCCTGCAGTTCTGGGGAGAGGCAGTCAAGTATGTTGCCACCCTCCACTCTATTCCAGAGAACATCTCTTTTGCCACTGATTTACCAGGAAGGAAGTAAATTGCAACCCCTTTCTTTTAGAATAGGGGAGCATGTGCTAAATTAGCAACTTCATAGACCAAGAAGAAAGCTGAAAAGGAAAAAAAAAAGAACAAATACTTCGTAATCAGGTTGATTCAGTCCATATCGACCCAAGACCAATGCCCTTCTAGTGTCCATCAAGCCTGCACACACCAGAACATGTGCCCAGCTATCAATCCATGAATAAATGGATGCCATACCCTATCAACTATACCAGAGCTGAGCCTAATTGCTGTGAAATCCCCTTAGTCCAGACCTAATTGTGGCTGGCTGGAGACTTTCTTCTGATGAGATTTTTAGGCAGCCTCTGAGGCACAACACAATTCCCTAAAGAAAAAAAGAAAGATGCTATTGTTTCTTTTGAAAAGCCTGCCTGAGGGAGAAATCCCATCCTTCAGATTTGGTCTCTGACATTTAGTTTTCCTAGGTCTCAGCTGTTTCTACCTGTTACCTGATGGACAGATAATATAATTTTGCTTTAGCCCTTTTGCATTTGAACCTGCTGAAGTGGAATTTCCCATTATTCAGTGTATCATGTAATGCATGATAGTTGTTTGCAGGCAGCCTTGAATACACCTGATGGAAATTCAAATGGAAGGGTGCAGTTCTATTAAAAATAGCAAAATATATTTAAACAATCTTCTGCTACTAGTTTGAGCCTAAAAGGCATGTCTGCAGGATTCTAAGAAGTTGGGTTGAAGAGAAAGGACATTGCTGTGAATCACAACACTGCCTGACCTAGGCATATATTATAATCACCTTCCTGCCACTGTGTTACTGCATAACTTCAAGGATTTGTACAACATTTGTAAAAATAAGCCTATGCCTTGATCCACCTAAGACAAGGTGACAATTAAACAGAGCACTGAGATGCAGGTTCATAAATTTACAAATAGCAGCTTATAAATAATTTGTAGGATATGTGGCCGCCCTCTTTGTCATCCTGGTTCTTGAATTTTGCAGCTGCCATTTGTCTCCATGGCAATAGAATCATATGACCATCCACCATTCATTCATTGCAATTTTTTACAGAAAGGAGGGAAAGGAGCTAGGGAATAAATAACATCGAAAACTGACCATTTCAAAATTGTCGAGAAGAACTTTCAAAACACAAAGAGAAAAGCACTGATCCTTTAATATTCTATATACATACCACTAAGGAAGAAGTGTTGTATGTTTTTACTTTCAGGTAAGAGAAAGAGTAATAATCTCACTCGTTAGAGCGAGGGCTACCAGATCTTAATCCCAAGAGCCCCTTAAGTGTAAATGGGAAGAAAAGTGGGGCTTCTCCAGTTTCCTTGCCTGTACCAATCTGAAGCTTTTAAATTATAGAGAGATGTTGAGACAGAGATTGCAACCTAAGGCAATCACTTCTACTATTTGATGACCTTTAATCTTCACTAGTTCTTGCTTATAAGACAACCAAGTTATTAAACATGTTTAAGATACACATGAAGATCTTTTCTAAGGGACGTCCAAACCATCCAATTATTTGGATGAGATGTTATCAGTAGTGTGATGAGCCACTTCCATCCCTGCCTCCAAATTCTTATCAATGCTCTACTTATCTTTCCTGATATTACTCTAGTCTAGTGTGAGCCTTTTCCTAGTCTAGTGCGTTCATGTTGCTGCAGCTGCCGCAAAGTGACAGGAAATGAGGAAATGCAGAAAGAAAGGAGAGCAGCTCTATATCTCTCAATTTGGAACTGCAGAAGCCAAATGAAAACATCCTGATAAATGCCTGGATAACTGCAACTAGTGAGGGAAACACGGATAGATATGTAGTAAATAAGATCTAATTGGTTGATACATAATGGCAAAATCACTTTGCCAGGTACATTGGACTTACATCATTATGAAAGTGACAAGCAACATATGAATATGGCTGCTTGTCCAAATTCCAGTCATTACAATTATGCTATCAAAGAAAATACATTAAATTACGATTTTGTTTGAGAATTGCCAAGATTGGATCATCATAGTGTATTATTATTTTATACTGATTATATCTGTAATTAGTACTGGTCTCAGGTTCATTTTCATCGATTGGGGAATATAACTGGAGTTGGTTTCATCCTATGGACGTATCTGTCTTTCCTTTATGACACTGCTTCAAACTGTGCATGTCCTAAATGTTTCCAGATTGATTTGGGAATCCATTTGCTATCTTTGCTTTTAGAGTAGAATCAATTTAAATTTAACATTTTGGCAGATCAAAGAATGTTTAGTGAATTCTCTTATACATAATCTCATCTAAAGCCTCATATGGAGGTTCAATCCACTTTTTACAGACTTTGCAACATGTAAGAAGCTGGCGCTGGTGCATGTATAATAGGAAACATCTCAGTAACCGTTGCTGGGAACTACATGTAAAAAATTGTGCTATTCTCCTCCTTTCTGCCTTTTTGTACTTCTGCTAGATGCCTGGTTGGCTGTCTAAGGAAAAGAAGGCTGGACTAGATGGGCTTTAGGTCTAACCCCATGCAGCATAGGACTAAATATTTGGTTTTTCAGTTCAGATATCAAAGCATTCACAGGTCTAATTCCAGTAATTCAAACCTGCAAAAGAATCATATCACTTCACCATATACTGTATGCCGCATTCACTCAACCTACTAAACTCTAAAACGGAGTTAAGAAAATGATTCCTGTGTCCACATATCATGCTCTGCCTAAACAAGAGATATTATTTAATGTCATGGCTTTGTTCATACAACATGCTAAGACAATGGCTGTCTTCCTACAATATGTTGGACCACAAACTATCCAACCCCCCCTCCCCACAATTTAGCTTAATTCAGTCAGGGTATGATTGTGGGAATAGGCATCAGGAAGTGCAGCAAGCTACCTATAAATATTGCAATGCCTTGTTTGAGCAGGCCAAAGTTCCATTTAAATCATGTTTGATCTTTGACAATCACAAGGGTTTGCTACAAAGAAAAGGGGGTCAATCTATTTTCCAAAGCACCAGAAGGCAAGACAAGAAACAATGGATGTAAACTAATCAAAGAGAAAAGCCACCTAGAACTAAGGAGAAATGTGAGAACAATTAACCAGTGGAACAACTTGCCTTAAGAAGTTGTGGGTGCTCCATCACGGGAGGCTTTTACGAAGAGACTGGACAGCCACTTGTCTAGAATGGTATAGGGTTTCCTGCTTGAGCAGGGGGTTGGACTAGAAGACCTCCAAGGTTCCTTCCAACTCTGTTATTCTGTTCTGTTCAAATTTACATTGCTAAAGATCATAAGAGGATACGAGGAATAATTTAGCAGTAATGATGTCAATCTGGTTGAAAGGAAAAATCCAGAATTAATTCATAGTTAATAAAGAAAGAAGAGATTTGAAGGTCATCATATTAAACTCCAATCATTACCAAGTGAAGGCAATGAAATGTGAACTAGCTTTGTGGCTACTGTTTTATTTTCCAAAAACAGCTCATGGCTTTTTTGTATGTGTTTCTTTTCCTGCTTTGCTAACTAACTGGCACATTAAGCAAAGCAGATGGGAACTAATGCAGTACTGGTACAGGAGGTCCATACTGAATAAATTATTTCATGCTGGTGATCTAGATGCTGCCAATGTCCTTGGAAAAGGACAAGAAGATGGAGAGCAATCAAGATCTTCCTGTCTGAAAACCTGCAGTTTTCTTTGCCTTCTTTCATCCTGAGGTTTCCTGCTTAGATTATGCTTCAAAAAGGCAGCTCGTGTTTCACACAACCATCATGTGATTTCTTCTCTCCCCCCCCCACTTAGTATATTTTAAGCCTCTCCCTGACGTCACACTTTTCTCCATCTCAACAGGATTTATTTTGCATTCAGGGATTAGATTGCAACCTTTGAGCTTGCTCTTTCTATTATTCTCATTTCAAGGCACTAAGGATGGATAAACTACAACATAGGCAAAGAGAAAAGTTTACATTTGACTTCCATTTTGTCCTTCTCTCAGCAGGAAAATACATTTCCTTCCTTGATCAGACCCTTTTGTATTCTGAAGGACCACACCAAACTTTCTTATTCTTAGTATGTGGTCAGAGTTGAAGGACAAAAGTTGCTTCAAATAAGACAAAATAAGCTAAGCCTTAACCACTTAAGGAGCATAAAACAGATTTGTTTTTAATTATCGGGAGACTTCAATCAAACTATTTCTGAGGCAGAATTTTAGAGAGAATTTTTTAAAAAGAGATTTGGAATCTGTGTCCCTCCAGATCTTGCTGCCCCAAATACTATGTACTGTACAATAATAGGTGAAACTCAGAGTTGAAGTAGAGCAATATCTAAATAATATACTATACTCCTGATTTTGAAG
Organism: Arizona elegans; assembly: GCA_022577455.1. Lineage (NCBI taxonomy): Eukaryota > Metazoa > Chordata > Lepidosauria > Squamata > Colubridae > Arizona > Arizona elegans. The sequence goes on from JAKOOJ010000002.1 coordinate 153,333,255, forward strand.
AGGAAAAGAAATATGGACTATTAAGCCATGAGAAAGCAGTGGGGGAAGTGAGAGACTGGGAAAGGAGAACTCAGTAGTAATTATTATTCATATTGCACCAAAAGACTAACTAGATCTGTATATATTCTAGTACTTTCCAAATATGTTGAAAGTATAGTTCCCAGAATTTCTCAACAAGCATGGACAATGGGCATGCCACTTACCTCGCTATGCTAAATGTAAAGGTTTCCCCTGTCCAGTCGTATCCGACTCTAGAGGGTGGTGCATTCTCTACTTCTTAGCCAAGGGAGCCAGTTTTGTCTGAAAACATTTCTGTGGTCATGTGGCCTGCATGGCTATATGCTGAGGTGCACAGAACACTGTTGCCTTCCTACCAAAGCGGTACCTATTTATATACTTGCACTTGCATGCTTTCAAACCGCTAGGTGGGCAGGAGGTGGGGCAGATAACAGGAATTCACTCCCATTGCAGGGTACTCCAGTCTTGCATCTGGGCTGTCAGCTTTCTAGCTGACAAGCTCAGCCTCTTTAACTGCTGAGTCATTGTGCCCCCCTTTCTGATATGCTAATGAATAGTAATCTCTAGTGAATAAAATACTTAAAAAAATGATCCTTTACTTGCAATCAAGCTAGGAGGACATTCTTGCAGCTAATCCCAACTCAAACCAGAATTCTTATTTGAGGCAAAACCAACAACAACTAGGCTCAAATTATCCTACTTTGGACATATTATTACCCAACACTCTGGAGAAAGCTTTAATGTTGGGAAAGGAAAGAGAAGAGCATCAAAATGGATGGACTCAGTTATAATGGTAATGACTGCACCATCGGGAGACCAGAAAGACCAGACTAGGGACAGACTGTCGTGGAGAAAATCTAAGAGTCTATAATGACTTTATAAGAGATAGACTAAATAATGAGGGGTCAAAAGCACAAATAAGAACATACAGTACAGTTATGATAAACTTGAATTTTTGTTTATATGTTTACATGTTTTGTATGTTTTGTTGTGATTTGTTTTGTTTAGTTTGTACTTTCAAATAAAAATCTATAATAATAAAAAAAGAGTCTATAATGACTTGATGGCACATCATCAATCAATCAGTTAGTCAATTAATTACTTTCTGAAAGACATCAGATTGAGGAAGAATTATTTCCTGAAATCTAATCAGTCAGGTTAGCCCTCAGCCACCTCTAGTAGATCTTCATCATGTGTACAAAGTTAGGTAAAATTTTCCTCCAGGTTTCCCCAGATAATAATCTGAATAAACAGTGGCCAAAATTCTTTTGTGAATTGCACTTCCAAGTGGGCCCACCTCATTGCAGTGTCACTGCTGTACATTTACTTGCTTCCTTTTCTTCTAGATTTAGTTCACAGTAGACTATTTGCCCAACAGGAAAGTGAAGTGAGTTAAGGAGAAGCTGATCTTTCTTCATCAAGTTTTATCCATTTTCTTTTATTCAGTTCAGTCAATATCTTGGAGAAGGTAAGCAAAAGCCAGCAACAGTAAGGAAGAAATGTATAGCCAAGATGGTCTGGAAATCACAACTAAAGTTCTGTTCAGTTCTATCTCCTCTCTCCCTCCCTCCTTCCCCCATCTCTCTCTACACACACACACACACACACACACATCCATATCTACCTATCTATCTATCTATCTTTCTTTCTCTTTCTTTTCTTTCTATCTTTCTATCTGTCTATCCATCCATCCATCCATATCTATCTATCTATCTATCCATATCTATCTATCTATCTATCTATCTATCTATCTATCTATCTATCTATCTATCTTTCTTTCTTTTCTTTCTTTCTATCTTTCTATCTGTCTATCCATCCGTCCATCCATCCATATCTATCTATCTATCCATATCTGTCTGTCTGTCTATCCATCCATCCATCCATCCATCCATCTACATTGCTCTCCAGCTAATAAAATGCATTTGCTCTGAAGTTATTTATTTATTTATCCACCTTTTATAGTTGCCCATCTCAGCCAAATGACTCTGGGCAGCTTACAATTCTTATGTTTAACCATTCTCCCAATTTGATGTGTGTGTGTGTGTGTGTGTGTGTGTGTGTGTGTGTGTCTGTCTGTCTGTCTGTCTGTCTATCTATCTATCTATCTGATTTATTGGCTGCCCTCTTACCACAATGTTAAAAAGATAAAACTACTTAAGTAAAATGCTACAAACATATAAGAATACAAAATACAATAGCTAAAAGGCTTTGGATAGTAATTACTGATGCCTGACCTTGCTTCATCCCAGCTCCAGTTAAATGTGGATAAATGTTGGGAGAAGAAAAGCAAAGAAAAATGTGGGTGGTGAGAGCTGGGATGACAGATTTCTCAATTTGTGTTTCATCCAACTGCCCATCTTTCTTCTTGGAGCTCTTCCTAACTGACAGCTTGATTCTGTTATTCAGTTTTCAGTGAGAACACCCCCCCCCCCAATATTGAATGTTAATAGATGGAGTGTTTTTCAGGTGTCAGGTACCCAGCTCCACTACCCACGTCACTTCGTAAATCAACAAGGAAGATTGGATTGATCTGGTTTTATTCAAGTGGCTGGCCTTCAGCTAGTACAATCAACAGAAAAATGAAACATTTTGAAGAATGGTGTCTATTGTGAAAGAAAGCCAATCTGTTCTTTGGTTATCACGTTTGTTATTTGTACTCCCTCCAACCCACTAGGGTGTAAGCAGCAAGCAGTAGTAAGAAAGGGAGCACTGCCCGCCCTCCTAAGCCAGCCTGCTTGCCAGAACTGGAATAAGAGTTACCCGCCAGTCCACACAGTCTCTGAAGGAAGGAAGAGGGAAGTGTTCTTCCCAGTACCAAATGTCTCAGACCAGTCCTGTTACGTATGGACGGACGTAGGAATTTGCATGACCATCGCAGATTGGATGGAATTCGTGGCGGGGAAAATGAAATGCTGTTAGTGGCCAGCCGGCAAGCCAAGGGGGGGTTTAAAAGGCAAGCCGCAGCTGTTGCGCCGGCAGTTCTGTACAATGACCAGCTGAATAAATATACTAGAAAGGTTCTGGAGTCCCGTCTCTTCAGTCCCTTTTGTGAATGGTATCCTTGGGATTAAATGGAATAATTGTGTTGGGATTGGGATTGTATTCTTTTGAGTAACTTGCTGATGATATTCCTAGAAATTGAGCTGCCTCCGAAATAGAGCCTAACGACTATTAATGAATCTGAAGATTTGGGCTCATTACAGTACACATCAGCTTTATCTATCCATGATATGTAGCTTCTGAGACAAAGCCAAGGATGCTTGCCATGCTGAGACTTGCATTTAGGTTCTCTTCTCTTGTGCCATTTTGATGCTTGGGTTATGATGCTACAGAAATTAGACCAGCTGCTTCAGAACTTGATTTAAGTTATTGACAATTTTTTTTTCCAAATACATTTGATTCATTTAAATGGTTTCGGTTTCTACTGTGGCATGTACTCCACTGGATTTGGTGTTTACAAACAGAACTAATGCATGCTAATTAAATACTCAGTTGCTGCCAATTTAATTCTATTCCTAGGGAAAGTTGCATAGTTTGATGGTGCTAAGGAAGGTAGAATACTGCTGCCAATGTCTGGAGCTCTGTTATTAGAGCAGAGGCACATAGCAAGCTCAGTTCCTTTGATACCTTAAATCAGCATGCATCCCTTTTTAAGTGTCTAAAGTCGGATTTGGGTTGCTTCTTATATTATCTCAGGTCAGTGGTGGGTTGCTACCGGTTCTCCCCAGTTCTTGCGAACTGGTAGTGGAAATTCTGAGTAGTTCAGAGAACCAGTAAATACCACCTCTGCCTGGCCCCACCCCCAATCTATTTGCTGCCTCCCAAGTCCCAGCTGATTGGCTAGAAGGAAAAAATCAGGGCTCACTTGTCAAAGAAGAGAGAGAAAAAAAACCAAGACACCTTAGCTTTAAATTGAGAAGCCAAGAAGCCTCCCAACTGATCGGCTAAAACCGATCCGCTCCTTGTAAACCGCTCGGTGATGGTAGATTGGCAATTGAGGCCAAGCTGCCTGAAAGCAGTTTCCGATGTTCTCGGTGGTGGCAGAGCAGCAAAAAACTGTTTAAACTCTTGCCATGGTGCTTCAAAGGGCTGCCCTACAGCTGATCAGCGGTAAAAGGCAGTGTGGTGGTAGACCAGTGCGCTCCAAAAATAAATGGGTAGACCGGTAGGGCTCTGCAAGCAGTTAAAAGTCTGGTAGACCAGTACCTCTGCTAAATACTAAAGAATTGTTTGTCACATGACCATCAAACCACATCCACAAAATAAGCCACGCCCACAGAACCGGTAGTAAAAGTACTTAGAACCCATCCCTGCTTCAGGTTATATGAAAATTAAATTGTACAGAGGTGAGGAGTCCTTGATCCTGCAGATACAGCGGAACCATTACTTCCATTCCAACCATATGGCTGAATTATTAATTCCCACTACGTTCAGCTGCGCTATCGGCCAGGCTAGTCAAGACTGCAAGGGCATTGTACTACAGCTGCTTCTGGTCTGGATGTTCCATAGATCAGCCATCTTATGCACTGTGTTATATAGAGCTACTGTATGTTTCTCAATCTCAGCAACTTTAGGGTGTGTGAATTTCAACTCCCAGGATTCTCCAGCCAGCGGGCTCCTTTATATGACGACAAAGTATATAAATCTTCATGGCATTTATCTTACAAAAGCAAACTGGCCTCATTCATGTTATGGCAAAATGCTGTTTGTAAATGAAGATTTACAATTTGGAGTGTTTAAAAATCCATCCTATTATGGCTTATTCATCCAATAAACCTTGGGTAAGCCATGTGAATGCTGATGCCAAGGAAAGTACATGGTTGTTTTTCCATGGAGCCACCAGGAGTTCACGAGTTTCTTACTTTGTTAGCTGGAGCATATTCAAGGACATAACAATTGTATACTTGGGAGAACAAACTTTGGTGACCCAAGGGGTCATTTCAATGAACAATGTGGGCAACTGCCCAGATATGCACCTAACTCACTCACTCATTTGCACTCATACCTCTTCCTTGCTATTGACTTCCAATTACTTTCTGGATGCAGTTCAAGGTTCTGATTATTATCTTTAAGGCCCAGGGGCTGGATCCAGCCCGTAGGGTACTTAGATCTGGCTTGTGGGGCCAGCCTGGAAACAGCGAAGGACTGGCCCGCAGTGCTTCTGCCAGTGAAAATGGAGCTTTCACTAGCAGAGGTTGCAGGAGTCCGTGGCAGCTGGAAATGGAGCTCGGGAGCCCGTTTTCTCTGGCAGAGCGCTCGGACCACCACAAGTGCCCCCGACATGAGTGACATCAAGCTGGCCACGCCCACCCCAGCTCCCCAGGTCAAACACAACCCTGATGCGGCCCTAAATGAAATCGAGTTTGACACCCTTGCCCTAGATGGCAAAGAGCCACATAATTTGCAGGACCACCTTTGCTTGCAGGTATCAATCTATCCCATTAGGATAGATAGGGTGGATGTGCTTTGGATCTCTTCCCTTAAATGTTGTCATGCGATAGGATCTCAGAGAAGTGCCTTCTTGATAACCAGCTTTTTTGAATAATTTCCCACAAAAGATTCAAGGAATATCTTTTACCCTTTCAGAAGGCTGGGAAGACCCTTCCGCCAAGTGTTGGACTATGATGTTATCTTCTGTTTTTATCAATTGTTGTGAGCTGCCTAGGATCATCATGAGGTAGGCACCATGTAAGCTGAATGAATGAATGAACGCCTTCCCTCCCAAAGAGATTTTTAAGCAGGATAATGAAGGAAAAACTTTAGGCAAGGGGTTCCTAAACTTTTATATTTTATTGAAATCTTAATAGATACCTCCCCTAAAAGTCCAAACACCAAAATAAACACAGATGAACATTGAGAACAATATGAAGAATTTATTTTTTAATAAAGATGTACAAAATAAAAAAGCAAAGATTGTTCACACTTTTGCTGGACTCCATTCCACCCCCCCTCCAAGGGAGTACACCTATTTTGGAAAACCTAGTTTAGACTCTTTACTGTTGTAACATTATTAAGGTACTCCTTAACAGGGTCATTGACTCCCCCAAAGCACTGACCTATAGCGCAGGTAGAGTCATTAAAAGTTATACTTTCATTTGTAATCAGAATTGTGGCAACTTGAAAGCTTTGCAAGTTGACATTTGTTGATATAGATAAATGGTGAAAACTCTTATTTTTTCCCCCTTCCTACTATCTTGCTTAGCCTCCCAAGTTTCCCCTACCATTAGGAGGAAGGAATTTGCAAACTAATCAGCTTGGTTGACAAAGAGAGTCCCGGAGGTCTATGAGTTGCATTTGGTATAGTGGGGACCAGCTGGGACATCAAGCAAAGGAAGTAACCGAAAACTGGATGCACTTGAGTTGATTGTTAAACTGCAAGTTATCCAGCCAGTCTTACACAAGGTTGTGTTTTGTGTGCTTTTTAAAAAGTGACAGGCTGTAATTATACAAATGTGGTGATATCCAGAATCAACTCAGAGCAATGAGGACTTACTATTGTAAATTCATTATAGATGCCCACTTTGATAAGACTGGGCAGCTTACAAATACAACAAAAACTGTTAAAAACCAATAGATAACCTGGACTAACAGAATCAGATAACATCAAATAGAACCAATGAGGGGCTCCAAACACACATGAAACCCAGGCCTGGGACCAAAGCCAGGTCTTTAAGGCGTTTTGCAACACTCAGAGGGAGGCACTGATGAAATCTTGGGTGGGGGGGAGCACCCCAGAGGATGTGGACCATGATAGAGAAGTCATGCTTCCTTAGTCCCATCAGATGACAATATTTAATAGAAGGGACTTGGAGTATACCCATTCTTCCAGAATTATTTCTGGAAATATTTAATATTAGTAGACTAATATTGGTAGCATACTAATATTAGTATCAGTATACAGGTAGCCTTCGACTTAAAACTGTTCACTTAGTGACAGTTCAAAGTTGTGAAAAGTCACAAAAAAGTGACTTTAGCACACAGAATAACCAAAATTAAACTTAATACAGAATTATTAAACTTGAGTTCATATTTCTCATATTTCATATTTCTTAGGATGACCTGATGGCTGAAGCCAAAATCTCCTGCTTCCTTTCATTTTTTTCAACCTGGTGTACATTTTTCTTTTATTGATTGAAGAAATTTGTCTCCTTTCCTCCATCTTCTTGTATTTCATTCCCAGAAACACTGTTTTAAAAGAACAAAGTCTTTTATCTCTTTGGGAAGGGAAGCGGAGGAGGGCAATCTCTCTTGAAGTACCTATTGACAGGGAAAACTTAAGAAACATACATGCCTTGGGGAAAAGTATTCAAAGGACACACTGCTTCCTCCAAACAGCTCCCTTTTATAACAAGGCAGTTTACCTATGCATGTAAACATACCACTGTGCTTCATGCTATCAATAGTCCTGGCTCTGTCCTTCTGCATACAGTAAGTTGCTTGCTCTTACTTACCACTCCTCTTAGGGACCTAAAATCAACTTGATAGACTTTGTATCTCTTTTATTTTGAAGATCCTAACCCAGTTTCTTCTAGCAAGACTCCCCACAGCAATTGCAGCACCATCTTCCTTACAGATGTTCCAAAGTATTTCACTAGAACTTGAAAGAGCTCATAAGAGTGGGTTAGGTTGTGATCAGGTTTGCTGATTGGTTCTGTGATACAATGTGCTGTTTTTAGTCTCACCAAGTATAGGATAGATTCAGGACCAATAGAATTGTTTAATAATTTGTCTTTCCCTACAGTACTTTGCCTTGAAAAAGCAAGGTTTTCAGGAACATTTATTTTTTTTGAATTCTTATGGTCAAGAGAGATCCTCTCCTTCCAGACATTTGGAGTTGACATCACTCCCCCCTCCCCGCCCCCGGTATAATCAATGGTGCTTTGCTTGATAGGCTCCAGAGACAGTCCTTGAGTAAAAATTAATAGCAAGAAAAGGCACAGAAAAAGCAAATGGTAGTGATTTTCCTTAATGGTCATAATTCTAAATTCTAAATTTATAAACTTTACTTGGATTTTCAAAATCCAAGCGGATCATATCCCCCATTAAAGATATAAATGAAGCTACTAAGGATATAATAAAAGAAACCCCGATACCTGACTAAAGCATTATAAAAAGAATAAAGAATAAAATTCTTTAAACGAATAAACATAAATAATGAATGTATAAGAGAAGGCACAGTGGAAACAATGCTTTTAATTAGTCATAAAATATCCATATTTTTCAGCCTACTGTTTCAACTGCTACATTGAAAGAGAAGAGTCTCATTTCCTATTCAAAGGTACAAAAAAGTAGGGCCAAAGTAAACAGAACGAAGTTATTGTAGCAATGTTCTGTCTGTGTACAAGACTGCTTTCTTTTAGTTCCCATAGGCTCCCTGTCTAATGTAACTTTAGCTCTATCATTGACAATTTCAGAAAAGCAAAACACAACAGGTACCCCTACACACTGCTAAATCAGCAGAGTTTGTGTTCAGCTGAGAGCAGGATTCACAACTTCTTTTGAGCTATTACATAGTTTTCGGTGCATAACAAATAAAAAAACCTACTACATTGACTTAGATTTTGAGTGTTAGGATAGAGTTATGCACCAAAAACTGAAGGAGGCAAGACAAAGCAGTATGCGCAGCCAGGACAAATTTTGATTTCATTTACATTTAATTGAAATTACAATTAGCATGTTTATGTATATTTAACAATTTTCTAATTATGTCACAAACATTTACAATTTAGTAGCTATTTAAAAGGAATTGATTGGGACCCTGAGGCTTTAGGTCATGCACCTCTACCTAAACACAATAAATGAATCTGCATATAATCTGTTAGAGTTATATTATACGAACACCAAGCCCCATAGCTTGTTCAGAAGAAGCCCTGGCTTAGCACTGTATATGGACATCATTTAGAGTGATTCTGCATTGCCAACCCCCAACAGTCACAATAAAGATATTCTGGATTGTTCATCCTTGTTTGATTTGTATTTCTTTTATTTTTTAGGACACAAAACTGTGTACATAATGGTCCCAAAGTCACCCAGTCAATTTCATGCATAATGGAATAGAACTCACACTGTCTTCATTTCTAGTCTGGCCAGCTCTTAATAGAAAGTAGAGGGGAAGATGGGGAAGAAGCCTCCTGAAAAATAGGGATTACTAACAGAAGAAAAAATCATTTGTACCATCCATAAAATATTGTGAATAAAACAGGGAAACTGTACACACACACCCAAAAAACGCCTGATGTTGCCACTTTCTTTTCATACGTAAACTGCAATACTTAACCCATGTGAACAAAATGCTGGGTTGGTTTTTTTCCATTTCTCAACACCAGCTATAAAAGAAATCGTGTTTAAGGTTATCTTTTTAAAGTTTGGCCAATGGTAATTGGTGTAAATTCCTAGAAATTTACTACTCAATTGTTTCTCTCCATTGGATTAAAAATAAGGGAGAGTGTAATTACAGAATCAAAGCAGAAGTGGCACCATGATTGCTATAATTAGGAAGCCAATTTACCTAGTAAAGTGGCTCTTGAAACCTGAGCCTGTTGCTGAAGAGGAGGAGGAAGAGGAGAAAATAAGATTATAGGCAGCAGAGAGGCTTTTCCTTAAGCAAAATGCTCTGCACTTGGCATACAGATTCCATACACTTAGTTAAACTCAATAAAAAAAATGACTTGGGCTGATTTAGACACACTTTTAAAAAACAAATTGTGCCTTGGCTGAAGTTAAGTTTCCAAGGAAGGAAGACATGGGAAAATAAGGTGTTTCCAAAATATATTAAAGCCATACATAATTTATTATATATACTAATAAACTTTATGGAGAGGGCTAATATAGATACCATATCAAAATAAAAGTCCAAAAGAGGTGTTTTCTATTCCCACCGAATTAAAGAAAATACTTGGAGATTTCAAGTAGCCCCATCCAAAATGCTGGTATGCTTGAACACAATTAAAGAAAATGGTACAAAGATTAGTCTTTTCATATACTGCTAAAGCCTTACTCTACAAAATACCACTTTTTGCACAGTATAGTCCCTCATCTCAAGAGATAAGGGTAGAGCTATCCGGCCATCCTCCATGAACTTTGTCAATTTAATCTGATTCTCTGAAGAAAGTGAAAAAGGATTCTCCAAACAGATCTCCCACACTAGCATAGATCTATTACCGTAAGGAAGCAAGAATGAGTCCCCTCCCCTTCCAGATTTAGGAGACTGGACATTGTCTTTCGCTCTTATACCAAACTGTGGAATCTGTCTCTTCCACAGGAACACCTTCAAAATTCTAGCCTTAAGAACAATGATTCTGCAGGCTTTCTCATGATTGATATTTACACTACACACAGTAACAACATGCAGAAAGAACAGCTCTGATAATTTTCACTCTAATCAATTCCACCCCACTAAAATTCTTACACGTTCCACTCCAGTTCATTGGATATAGATCTCATCTTCGCATAGAAGAAAGGCCCAATTCCAAATATCTGCATGATTAATGAATGACAAGAGTTAGGAAAGAATGTCCACAAACTTGAGTGGGTGAGAAAGAATGGTAATGTATATAATATATAATTTGTAAATTCTAGCTTTGGAGTCAACTCATTCCCTTTACCCAGTAATCATTCCTGCATTTACTGGCATACTGTGTTCTTGTGTGGGACAACTATTAAGCCTTGCTTGACTTGTAGGGATAGGTTTCTTTAAGTCAGGTCTGAACAAACAGTCCTGCCAGAGAACTGCTCTCTGGTCCAAGAAAAGAACTGTGATAATTTTAGTTCTTCCTATTCCCCCACTCTCCCTCCAAAGGGACATTACAATTTGGTAATAATTTTAATTAGCTCTTAAATTACCTGCAAAGCCAGGACTTCAGTTTGTGAACCTCTGGCTAAACCAGGGGTGTCAAACTCAAGGCCCGGGGGCCAGATCCGGCCCACGGGGTGCTTAGATCTGGCCCGTGGGGCTGCCCTGGAAACAGCAAAGAACCTGCCCTCAGTGTTACTGCCAGTGAAAACAGAGCCGTTGCAGCTGAAAATAGAGCTCACAAGGGCCATGGGCGGCACTCCCAAGCTCTGTTTTCACTGGCAGAGGGTTGCAGGAGGTTGTTGCAGTTGAAATGGAGCTTGGAAGCCACACAAGTATCGAGCTGGCCACCCTGGCCATACCCATGCCAACCCCTCGAGGTCAAACACAACCCTGATGCAGCCCTCAATGAAATCAAGTTTGACACCCCTGGGCTAAGCTAAATTGCATTTAGTGGGGCTAGATAAATTTTACCATAAGACTGTTTCCTTTGTCTGACAGACCAGCACTGCCAGGCCAAAATTATATCCTGATTATGCTTGTATTATAATAAGACAAACTTATTTGAGCATCAAAAAGTCATCACTACAGTACTAAGAGTCTGAAGAAAAAAAAGAGTATGTAGGAAGTGTGAATCATTTGAAGTGGCCTTTTCTATTTTTTATCCGGATTATCACATCTGACTTTTTATAGAAAACTAGCAATAAATCTTATTCAGTAAAACTGACTCACTTCCAACATGAAGTGCTTGTCCTTTTAGTTATGAAGATAACTCTCGTTTGAAGTAAAAACAATCTTTTCTTGTGGGCAAATGTAATACAGGTTGTTAAAACCCATTTTCTAAACAGGGTAAGTCATCCAGAGAGATTTCTGTACTATTAGAACAACTATCCTGGTGAAGAGAGCAAATAAATTGAATTACACAATTCCTTTTATACTTGGATGAAAACCCTCTTTCAAAATTATCAACAGTTATGATCTATTGAAGATAATGCAGAGATCGCACTACCACTTCTGGTTTGATACCACATCAATCAGATTTCACAAAATGTGTTTTGAGAAAAACAGGTTATTTCCCACCTCATCCCACTCTATTAGTTATCAAGACTGCAACTTGCTTGTTCTCCAATTGGCCCCATTAACTATGAGGGCTAGTCATTGATAAATAAGTACTGACAAAAAAATGAACGAACAAAAACAACCCTTAAGATCGGGGCTGGAAGAATTTAAAGTATCATGTGCTTACTGATATCAGAAATGAAACAAAACCATTTTTTACAACTAAACCAAATACATTAGAATGCCAAAGAACTGTTTGTTTCTCAAATTTTCTGTAGCAAAATGTTTGCAAATGTTTGCACTAGTAAAACCGTATTAAAATATGCATTAATTTTCATTTATTTACATTCAACACTGGAAAAGTAAACATCCCCTTACCCTAGCTCTACCTACCTGTAAAAAAAATGTCATTAGGTGGAAAGCAGGCAAAGTCAACAGCATGAACTGTCAAGATGCAACAACCTCCCAGCTGCTCATTTCACTTCCTGACTTCATGAAACCAATGGCCATCAAGGCAAAGCAAGAACTGACACATATCTCTTACTGGCAAAAATTGTAAGTTTTTAGGCATAAACAAAGACACATGGAGAATATGATCCCAGAGGCAGAGAGACAAGAATGTGTAGAAGTTGGATTACTGACCTGCAAGAAACATGGGAAATCAATTTTATCCCACCTCAGATGGGGTAGCAAACTAGTGCTATTTACAACTAAGCAGGGAAGAATACCCTATTTCGTGCTAACAGACTACATGGTAGGTCCATCCTTCTTAATATGGCATAGGAAGGAGATATTGCTTTCTTAGCTCTGGCTCTACCAAACACATTTAATTGCCATCGCAATTGTAGAACTGCCAGAGATGACAGTAACCTTATGAGTAGCAGCCCTTTGCAAATGCAGATATAAGAAAATGTTATCATCACACTAATACTCTTCATCAGATGGCTATGGAAGGATTTCCTATTGATTTCAGTGCAGCAGCAAAAAGGCATAACATTTGAAATAATAATGCCTTCAATAATTTATTCCTATATTACAGAGTTATACCCACTTTCTCCAGCCCATACTTTTCATGTAGAAAAGTGTGTAGAAAAATCCAAGAAGTATTAATAAGCATTTAATATGAGTAAGCACTAATTTAAAATAGAGGTATTTTGCTGTTTTAATGTTTGTTGCTTTTTCATGTAATTGTATATTATCATTATACTATTCACAATGCTGAGGTAAGCAAAAGGATACTCTTTTAATTGAAAAGTTAGAAATATCTAACTATTGTTATAACACAATCCTTACATTAGCTTCCTGCATGATTTCGTTTGAAGTGTCCTAAAGATTTGCTAAACTTAATTTTTACTCTTAAATAGATAAAATAAACTTTGGTTCCTATTGTTCTTTCTATGAGAGATACTCTACAATTTCAATAACTCAGTTAACCATACAGAAAAATTCGAATATAAGTAAATCAGGTTAACTGGAAAGCACTTCTGGTTTTGTAGTAGCCTTTTAATGCAACTCCAGTCCTAAACATATTTATTTGGAATATTAATTTTGTCAAGCCTTATTTCCAAGTAAATCATTTTTGGATTGCAATCCAAAATTATTACCAGGATATAAAACCATCTAGAAAACCAACATGCCACACAGAGCAGTATTTTGCTTGCTCCTGTTCACAAATATAGCGAAACACTCACAAATATAACCAAATCCAATTGAAGCTATGGAAACTTGGTCTATCAGAACAGGAAATATTATCTCCTAGGAAACAGGTGTCATTCACCCAATTTAGAAATGTATTTTATCACCTTCTTTTAGTAGATACCTTGTCTTCAATCTCATTCCCGATGTAGCTAGCAAGGACTCAGAACCTGTACCATACAAAACAGCAATGGAAACAACACACCTACTTCTCTTTGCTAGAATTAGATTGAAGTGGAGCATCCATGGACGACAGAACTGTCTGGCTCTACAAGATTAGATTGAGGAAACTGAGAATGAATATATCATGCTAAGTCAAATTGAGATGCCAAACACAGGCATCTGCACCTGTGCTGAACACTCATTTGTAAATCTTTCAGATTTCTGACAATTACAATAGGAAAAAGGAAAACACAGTATGTTTTCTCTTTCTCAAAATGCCACAAATTTGATATTAATATTCAATAATATTTATCAATCTCAAAAACACTGAGTGTGACTCATTTAAAGTTTGATTCAATCTGAGGCACAAGTTGGGAAAACACCCATGATCAAAATAGTTGCTTTTTCTCGTCTTTCAAGACTGAGATAAGACCGAAATAGTGCTTACACACTATAGCACTTACACGCCTAACCTTGTCCCAGAAACTGAGGATTCTGTGGCTCTACTATATACACATCTTATTTCTAGCTTCTATTCCTCTTAATCAGACCGTATCCTTATGTACTAGATAGCTTTCTACCCTTTTCTCTTCCCATCTGCACAGCTAAGAATTCACTTTTTCCTCTTAGAAGCTAGTAAGAAAATGATGTCACTTTGCCATTCTGGGACAAGGATAGCGGATATAGCTAAATATCTGCCATTTTAATTTTGGAACAGAATAGTTGTCCATGTTTAGTGAACAACAGTATCGGCATTTGATATTTTGCCACAACAGGCCCAGAGCTTAAGCTGTGCTACTCTATAGCAATCAATAACCAAAGCAGCCCCAAAGATGTAGGAAAGCCATTGTCAGTTACATGCTGCCACCTGGAGGAAAAAGGAAAAACTGCTGGTTATAAGTCACAAAACAATTTTATCTCCTCTATGCCTGGTTGACTGTAGATCAGGAACATTATCTTTGGGCACATGTATTAGCTCCGTGTCTTGAAAGATTTTCCATTTATAAATCATCATTGCAACAACTCCTCCCAGCAGATAGGTCTAGAAAAAACTTCCCTTTCCAGCCACAAGTCATAATTCATTTGGAAATCTTCAGGCAGTTCCACCCGCTGACCCAACACACTTTGCAAACAGTTGTCAACAGGTAGAAAATCAGGATTGTTATGTGCCCGGTCATAGCGTCGAGAGTTGAAGCGTTCTATACTGGCCCGTAGAGCACATTCTTCAGCTTGGAAGTCCCATGGACGTGCATCCAGATCTGTGGAGGTCATGAGGCAGACAATCAATGAAAGTGATTAACTGAAAACAGTTACACTGCCACATTAGAAATGTTCAGACAGCTTACCAAGAAGACCTGGGTGTTCAGTGAATAATAGTGACAGGCTTGTAACTCACTGCTGCATCTCAACTCAGCTGTTCAGGGACAAATTGTATTTACATAAAATACAATTTGTCCCTGAACAGCTGAGATGAGGTGCAGCAGTGGGTTACAAGCCTGTCAAAGGTGGCTTACATGAGTGAAAGAAGAGGAAAGGCCTACAAATGAAATTATTACTTGAAATTATTATTACTACAATTATTACTTTCTCCTTTTGGATCTTCAACTGAAAGAGGACCAGTAATAAGCACAATATAAACTAACTTTCAGATAAAATGTAACTGAAAAGATTGACATGAGAAAATACGATAGAATTTCTGTCAAAATAATTTGTAAGAAAAAGACAGATTTTTCCCAGAGCTGAACCTTTTCATTCAAAACAAGTAGTCCTTGATTTATGAACATAATTGAGCCCCAAATTTCCATTGTTAAACAAGAGAGTTAAGGGAGCTGCACTTTTTTATGACTTTTTTTTGCCACAGTTAAGTGATTTACTACAGTTGTTAAATTGTCTTGGGCAAAAATTATTTAATTGGGTTTTAATCATGTTTTAACTTTTGTATTTATGTATTTTATTTCGTGCCTTTTCACCGCCCTGAGTCCTTTGGGAGTAGGGCGGTATACAATTTTAATAAAATGAAAATGAAATGAAATGAATCATGCAGTTGTTAAGTGAATTTGACTCCCCCCCCTTGACTTTTTTGTTGGAAGCCAGCTGGAAGGTCACATATGGTGATCACATGACCCTGGGATATTACAACTGTCATAAATACATGCCAGTTACCAAATGCCCATATTTTGATCACGTGACTGTGGAGATACTGAAATGCTGTAAGTGTGCAAACCAATCATAAGTGACTTTTTTCAGTGTCATTGTAACTTCGTACAGTCACTAAATGAATGGTTGTAAGTTGAAGACTATCTGTATTGTGGAATGATAAATTACAACTTTAATCCTGTTCATTTTTTTTGCAGTATATGTATTGTGCTATGTGGTTCCCTGTAATTAAATACTATTCCATGGGAAAGAGGTATATTTATCTGCCTAAGAAAAACACATATGAGGCAATACCATTTGCTGATATACTGCACAGGGAAATTAGAGCTCTCCCAGAATATGTTCCTTTGGAATAGCACTGTCCCACTTCCTTTCCTAGTTAACCATAATTGTAATGGTCTATGCTTCTGAATTTGAGGCTCCAGGTTTTTGTCTATTTTCATGAAGAACACATTTAAGAGGCTTCAGTTACTTTCAGTCCTGCACACCAGCCATTAAAGCATCAACAGTGCTTTACAACACAGACCCTAAATCCTTGACTTACAACCATTTAAAAAGAATTCAAAGTTACAATGATCTCAGAAAAAGTGACTGACGACCTGGTATTTGCACTTATGACCACTGCACCACTCCCACAATGACGTGATCTCAATTTGGTGCATGGCAATTTTTTTGCATTTATGATTGGTTGCAGCTTCCTGTGGTCACGAGATCATAATTTGCAACCTTTTTTTTTGCTGGGTTCTGGCAGAAACAGTCATTAGGAAAGCTGCATTTGCTTAATAACCACACAATTCATTTAATGAGCATGTGATTTCCTTAACCACTGTGGTGACTTGACCGCTGTAAAAATTCTTGTAAAATTGGGTCCAACTCAATTTATGACCATCATCATTTATGATGGAAATTCCAGTCCCAATTGTGGTTATAAGTTGAGAACTACCTGTAGAGCTTCTTTCATGACAATTTTTTGCTCATCACAGCTAAATAATATTGATAGAAGAGTTCCAAAATGCTACTATATAGGCTCCCAATATTATTTATTTACCAGGCTTCCAACACTGGAGACACTCAAGAAATATTATTACTATGGATAAAATGCATATATTTTCTCATTTATGACATCTCACATGTAGCACACCATCTTTTTTCAACAACAACAATAATAGCTGCTGCCAGAAGACCACCCAGACTGACTATAAACAATGGCATGACAAAGTAGCAATGGTGCACTGGAATATCTGCAAGCAAGAACTGGGACCACTAGACAATAGACAAAGTAATAGCAAATTGAAATGCTCTGGGACTTTAGAATTCAAACAGACAAGCACCTGCCATATAACAACTCAGATTTAACAATTGTCAATAAAAAAGACAAA
Source organism: Arizona elegans (assembly GCA_022577455.1). Lineage (NCBI taxonomy): Eukaryota > Metazoa > Chordata > Lepidosauria > Squamata > Colubridae > Arizona > Arizona elegans. The sequence goes on from JAKOOJ010000002.1 coordinate 153,350,517, forward strand.
AAATTCTGGTTAGTGGACGGGAAGTCTCTAGAGAGAGCAGAACTGAAAATAAAGAACTAGAGAAAATTGCAAAATATCAAAACCTGCAAAATACAAGTAAAATGAAGATGGCAAAAGAAAGCAAAGTACCAATATTAAAAGGCTCCTTGGATGCAATCCCAAAACATCTGTAGCACCACTTGAACACCATAGGAATTGATAAAAATTACTTGAAATAACTTACATCTTGCAACAATATATTCAATACCATCAAACGATAACATTTATTTATCCCATAACAGGTGGATAAAAATGCCAAATCCAAACATCTGGCTCATTTGGCATAATATAACCTACATGGCCTTTTAAATTTTGCTCTTCACAACTAACTTAACTGCAAAATTGATTTTCATTGACTCATAGCACCTTACCCAAGGCTGTGATGATCTATAAAGTTATTGATGAAGCTATAATTTGTCTTAGCAAAGTATTGTTTCCATTCAGAAAACAATGTATCATTACAGCTCATTTAGAAGAGAAGTCTATTCATTAAGGGACATGGACTGCTACCAACAAATCAGCATTCCTGAAAGGTTTACAGTGAGGTTGGGAGGGTAGAGGCAATGAGAGGAGACAGACGCAAGATATATACCATTGCCATAAGCCCAGTCATCATTGAGCCGATGTCGCACTTTTTGGTAGATTGCAGACATAGTTTTCATGTTGCTTTTCCTCCACTGACGTCCCAGGTACTTTGTCTGCACTTTGAGAAGTTTCAATACATAGAGTTGCATCATGGCTTGCTTTACTTTCAGGGCTCTTTTTAGAATGGGAGCAGACTTGAAAACTACCAGCATCTGGAACGGTAAAGTAGCAGATCAGTTGTCTAAGTTACATTGTTGCCTCTGTCATAATTTATATGCCCAGGATCAAGATTATGGTAAACATCCAACAGTGTCTAGAGTAGAGCATCATACATAGAAAATTTATATAGTGATAAACAAACATATGGAAATATTCCATCTTACCATGGTCCTAGAGTGTTTCCACTTTGTTAACTTATTCAATATCCTAAGAAGATTAATGCAAGAAAATAAGTTCCGCCAGCAAAACTGATTATTGTCTCCAGCTTCCTGTAAAGGAAAGCAAAAATAAGTATTACCAAAACAGAAGACTTAACAGAGCCAGCAATAGTAATGATATTTCTGTCCGATTTTTGCATGTGCCTCCCAAAATAAAACTATAGGTAGCTTTGCTTACCAAACTTTCTGCAGTCAGCTCTGGTAGTTCATGTACCACACAATATGGATAATCCAAAACAGAAATGCTGAAACATAAGAATGCCTGAGTGAATTGCTAGTGATGTAAGATGAAGAAAGTTATCAAGTTAAAGACCGTGTGATCCAATGGTCACCAATGGCAGAATCAGATCAACTGGTGTGCAATAAAGCAAAGAAAAATATCAATTTTACAGTTAAATAAAATTGTAGATGTTCTACTGATAGATTAACCAGTATTGATTTGCCCAGCTCATTATCTATTTTATTAAATATTACTAAACCTTTTATTCCTACAAAATATATTGAACTGGCTTTGTATATAGTAATATCTGCTAGAATACCTTATGGTTCTTATTAGAAAGTAGAAATAATTTTTTCTGTAGAAGATTGGCAAATTAGGTAAAGAATGCATTATTCATAACTTCCAGCCAGTTTTGAAGAGTATTTGTGGAGATTAGTAACGTTAATTTCCATTTATCTTTCAGTCATATCTCGTTTTTTTGTTCAAACAACACATCTCTAAGCTATTTACTACAGCCATGTCTTCATCAGGCCTTTCTCAATGGCATATTTATTATTTATTTATTTATTAAACTTATTTGCCGCCCATCTCACCTTAGAAGACTGTACTCTATATTCCTACTTGAAAGCAAAAACCTGGGAGATGACCTATTATTTTTTAAATATATATTTGGTACCATGCACATCAGGGGTGGGTTCTAAATTTTTTTTACTATCGGTTCTGTGGGCATGGCTTATTTTGTGGGTGTGGCTTGATGATCATGTGACAATTATTTAGGATTTAGCAGAGGTACTGGTCTACCAGGCTGTACCGATCTACCCATTTATTTTTGCAGGCACTGATCTACTCATTTATTTTTGCAGGCACCTGTCTACACATTTGTTTTCTTTTAACACTGATCAGCTGTAAGGTGGCCCTTTGAAGCTCCAGGGCAAGAGTTTAAACAGTTTTTTTCCCCTCTAGCCATCAGTTGGGACTCAGGAGGCAGCAATAGATTGGGAGTAGGGCCAAATAAAAAATAAGAATAACGTGAGGGGTGGGGGGGGCAGAACCGGTTCGGTGATGTCATATCTTCACCGCTACCAGCTCCGCGGAACCGGGAGGAACCCACCACTGATGCACATGCTATTTTTACATATGCAATGCTCATCATTCCCACCTACCTATTCTTTGCTGTGATGTATGACATAATGTTCTGATTGAAAAATTTCAATATAAGTGGAATGCAGTTGGCAAACACTAGATGTTGAGCCATGTATTCAAACTGGTGAAGAAAAACAGAACAGAGTATGTTAGGGAAGCAAATTCTTACATCTCCTCATCCCATTTCCAGTGATATTGGCTCACACTAGTGCATACTTACTTGATATACGTGATTCAGTTTAAAATGCTTGAGCAGCAGCAGCAGAACAGCAGAAATAGCTTTTACAATAATCTCTTTATGCCTATTCACATCAACGCCCAGCTTCATACTCTGTAACACAGTTGTTCTGGAAACCAGACCAGCAGTATTAACTTTTGTGTTTGCTATGTTAAATGTAATAGTAGATACATCATAGGCAGACTTTAAATTTTGGTTCAGCTATTGTTTGTTTCTAGGTTGCAAAGCCTTTTTTCTTGACAAGAGGTTAAATGAAAATCCAGTCTATGATTCTACCAGCCCAATGCATTCAACAATAAAAATCTGCTATACATTCCACTACTTTTCAAAAATAGTAAGACAACACCAGAACTCCCATTCAAAGAAGGAACACTTGGTGTCTCTATTTTTAGTTTCAGATATGCTTTTTCTTTAACTTAGCATTTAGTTGTAGTTTTATTTATTTCAATCGCCCTCCTTTGAATCTTTTTAAAATTGGGGGGAGGGTTGGATAGTAATATTACTGCATGTTTTATTTCAATATATCTGATTAACTTAGCAAGCCATTTTGATCTTACATATAAAGTGATGCAAAAATTCTAAATCAGTAAAAATCTAAATCAGAAATAATCACATCGCTATCTGTTTAGAATCTTCTATCTTCATCCATTACATGCACTGCTTGCTTCTGGCTTACGACTAAAACTTACGGCATCTCCTCGGGCAAAACATCGGCAAGGATATTGATGGAATCAGTCTTGGCTTTGGAAGTGGGTGCTGCAGCGAGCAGAATCTTCAGCAAGGCAATCTAGAAATCATAGTTAAATGTTGTAGCGAAGACTTTCTGAAGCATGCATGGGTAAGGAAGAGGGGACTTCCCTAAATACCAACCATGACAGGATATTAACAAAGTGTGTGTATGTATGTATATGTGTGTGTGTGTGTGTGTGTGTGTGTGTGTGTGTGTGTATACACACACACACACACACACACTTTGATATATATATATATATATATATATATATATATATATATATATATATATATATATATATATATGAAAGCCTTGACAGCTATCCAAAACAAATATAACGCCCCCAAGCACATCCTAGATCTGACCAACCACTGCCTATCCAACACATACTTCATCTATAATGGACAAAAATACAAACAAATAGAAGGAGTACCCATGGGATCACCCCTCTCACCTGTCATTGCAAACCTCTATATGGAAAACTTTGAAACCCAAGCTCTAGAAAAATTGGATCACAAACCTAAACTCTGGCTCAGATACGTAGACGACACCTTCATAATCTGGCCACACGGGAAAGAAAAACTGGACAACTTCCTCACACACCTCAACAGCCTACACCCCAAAATACAGTTCACCATGGAAACAGAAGCTAACAACCAACTTCCCTTCCTGGATGTCTTAGTCTACAAGAAATCCAATGGCTCCCTAGGACACACCATTTACCAGAAGAAAACACACACAAACCGCTATCTGCACGCACTCTCACAGCACCACCCAGCACAGATAAACTCCGTAGCCAAGACACTCATCTCCAGAACAAAATGCTTAGCTGACGAACAACACCTAAAAAACGAACTACACACTCTCACTAACGTATTAACATCCAATAGATTCCAAAGAAATAAGATTACCAACCTAATCCAAAAAGAAACGCCCACTAAAATCCAAGACAGAGAACAAGAAAACGGCAAAGCCTTCCTCCCATAAAAGGCACCACAGACAGAATCAGCAAGATCCTCCACAAACACAACATCAAGACAGCATTCTGCACAAACCGAAAAATATCCACCATCCTAAGAAACCCCAAAGACAAAATTGAAAATCAAGGAGTATATGAAATCCCATGCACCGCCTGTCCCACCACATACATCGGACAAACCAACAGAAGAATAAGTGCACGCACTGAAGAACACAAGAACTCAGTCAGAAAAGAGGAACCAACTTCTTCCCTGGTCCAACAACTTAAAGCCACAGGACATGAAATTGACTTTAAAAAGACCAGAACTATCGCCAAAACTGAACACTTTAACAGCAGAATAATCAGAGAAGCCATCGAGATAGAAAAACGCCCACACAGCATGAATAAACGAGATGATACCTCCCGCCTACCAGCCATTTGGAAACCCGCCCTTATTGACAAACGAATCCCTAACACAAAGAATAACACCAGACCCACACTCACGAAAACCACACAGGATGTCACCACCACACATCCACGCAAAAAGCAAACCAAAACCCACACCAGTGATGAGGCACAACTACAAACCAGAAGCCAGACCACAGCTGCATCATTAGCCACTTTAAACCCCTCCAATCCATACACAAAGCAAACTGATATCCACCATGAAGATGTGGCACGACCACGAAGGCGAAGCTAAACAACAGCAACACAGCTCACCAGCTCAAATCCCTCTGCAACTCAGACTAACCCGAGCACAACTAAGCCCCCACCCAAACAGAACACATACCCAACCTATCAGAGCACAGCCAACCCCCCCATCCAATCAGAGCACAGCCAAGCCTCCAACCAATCAGAACACACCTCCACCCAATCAGAACACAGCCAAGCTCCCACCCAATCAGTTCACACCCCCACTGGCAGTTAAAAGGAAGAAACAGCTGTGATCACACATTGCTCCTAGAAGCATGAAGCCGAAAACACCAGCCTGAAGATGATGAATGAGACTTCGTCGAAATGTCGCCAAGACACTTCCAATTTTACGTGGGAGAAAACCCGAATAACCAAAGACCTACATATACACACACACACACACACACACACACACACACACTCACAAAGATGTTTAATCAAGATAAGAATCTGTACAGTGGAATGCTAAAGGAAACAGTTAAATTTCTGCCACAAGAAAATGACAGTGAGACAATACAACATAATTAAGAAACAGAGACAGAAACTTCTTAAGAGAGAATACAGTATACACACACAGAGACTGCAACTCACCATGTATTGAGGCAGGCTAGGAAGAAGACCCTGGTATAAGATTTCAGCTGGAACTTGCTCAACTTCCTCTTCCCCCTATTAAGACAAGCAGATGATTGCAACTTGTTTTGTACCCACAACTCAAAGTTAACTGGCATATTTTGAATATTTCATTCTATATCAAGCCAAAGCAACCTTTGACCCCAAAAATGTTTTCCAAAGGCAGACAACAATTTCAGAGCATCTTGACATACAAACAACTGTATGCAGAATGGAACAGCAATTCTTGTCATGGGAGATAATAAGCTCTGTGAAAACTCTTATTTGAGAAAGGGGGAGAAATGCTTTTTAATCATTTCTCTTTCTGTCATTTTGCAGACTATCTTACATGAATGCAAGGAGGAATAAATGATAAAACGTATTAAAAAATAAAAGAACTAGGTCACACACAGCATCTGTAGATAAGAGTCAATGACAAGTCCAGTTCTACAAGAGAAATATGTTTTCTTCCCATTACTCTCTTTTTTTTCCATACAGATGTCTCTCTTCAATACTAGCATTCTTCCTATGACACTTACCCCTGACAAGGGAGAACGCAGATACTCCTCTTCCATTTGAACTTGAATTTCTGCAATAGATGTATACTTGTGCTATAAAATAACAAGACAGAGGAAATTTACTTCATAAGCCTGAACTGATTGGACTGTCAAACACTGTCTGAGAAAGTAGCAGCAGCAGCAGCAGATGGGATGAAACTGAAAATGAGCATCTCTGTGAGAGGTTCTCTAAAGCTCAAAATGGAAGAGCATGAGCAATCGGAAACTCACCAATTTTAGAGTTTTGATACTCTCATGAATTGGTCTTGGCAATCCCACTACGGTGTTGGTGTCACTGGAGCGAAAAAGGAAATTGAAAAAGTCAGCTGATAAAAATGTTTTTTTAAAAAATGGTTATTTTGTTAAACCTGCAAACGGTTGTTTTACAAACAACGGTTTTTATAGAAAGACATGAATTCAGCCCATACCATATTTTTCAGAGTATAAGAAGCACTCCCCCCCCCAAAAAAGTGGGTGAAAATTTCAGTGCATCTTATACAGCGAATGTTGCAGTGGGGGGGGGGGGAGGGTTGGTGCGGCGCTAATCAGCTGTTTTAGAATGGGCTGTGGCAGGGGTGGCAAACGGGCGGCAGCAAATGGGCCAACCGGCAGTGAACAGGCCACGCAGAATGGGCTGCGGCAGTGGCAAATGGGTTGCGCCAAATGTGTGGTGGCAAATGGACCGTCCTGACAGGCTTTATGAATTTATTTGAAAGAGGGAGCGGAGAATCCAGTGCTGGGCATATTGTGCAATAATAAAGCAGAAATTTATAAACACGTTACAATAATGGCACCAGCAATTTATTTAAGACAATAAAACTTCATATTCTGGTATCATAACGTATATATACATTTTTACACATATGCACACAATTCGAATTACCAAGTTAAGTTTAGTTTAATGGCCAACATGCAAATTAAGCTGCTTTAACTTACCTCCCCAAGGTATAGCCAATGAATTTGCTTCGACTAGATTCCAGAAACATCTCAATATCTTTTTCCCTACAGAAAAGAAACCAAATCAACATTCAATCAAACTGAGCAGAAATCTACTGTAGGGATTACCCAGTGCTGTCTTTAAACTTATTCCCAACTCTATATCTAAGAGAAATTGTACATAACACATATATCCTTCTTACTGTAATTAGCTATCCCTTGAATTCATTGAAAGCAGCAGACATTGCATATATCTCAATAGCTCTTTTTGCTTTTAGTACTTTCAAGTACTAAAAGTACTTGGCGCTGTTGGTTTTCTTGACTGAAGATGGTGATTGAGAGATCCTATAGCAATCTTTCATAATCCCAAAACACAGTGCATTCGAAAAGTATTCAGACCCCCTTCACTTTTGTCAATTTTTTTATTCTGCAGCCTAATTCTACAGTTGTTGAAATTCATTTTTTTCTCATTAATCCACTCTCAGTATCCCAAAATAGCAAAATAAAAAAAAGAATTTACTGTAAATTTACTAAATTTATTAAAAAGAAAAAACTGAAATATCACATTTCATAATCACATAACAAAATTGAAAAAAGTGAAGGGGTGTGAATACTTTTTGAATGAGATAGATAGATAGATAGATAGATAGATAGATAGATAGATAGATAGATAGATAGATAGATAGATAATTGCTGGTATGTTTTGTTCGCTGTGTAGCCATGCATCTAGATTATGCAAATCAAGTCTCCCTGAAAATACAATAGGAAATGGATAAAGTATTGCCCAATTCAAGCATTTCCCAAATCACCAATCTATAAAGATTGTCAGTAAACACACAGCTTATTCTCATCATCTGAAGCTCAAGAAGCTGATCTTTAAACTTAAAAGGTTTTTCTTCATTTCAACAATCTTGGCTAAGGACTGACCTGACTTTGGGTGCCCAAGGCAAACCTTTTGGACATGTCAGTCGGTCAGTTGGAGGGTGCTGCACAGGAGGCGGCATCACTTCATCTCTTTCAAGAGGAAATGTCTCCCCCTCAAGACTATTGTCTTCATCGTTCTCCTCTTCATCTTCTCGGGAATCATCAGCTTTGTAAGGATCTCGCTCATTGAATGCATCTAGATTATCCTGTTTAATAAGAGCCTGGAGGAACATTCAATGAGAGGCTAGTTAGCTCACATTCTGTATCACAACACTATTTGTGTCTACTGCTAAGGTCTCTGGTTATTTTTTAATATATTTTTTCTTAATTACAACAGTAAAAACTAATATAAACTAAATTAGAGAAAGATAAGAGAATGGAAATAATAAAAAGTGCAGGGAAAATGAAAAAATGAAGAAATACATAAAGAAGTGACTTTTGATCTTCTTCAACCAAATTTAATAACTCTTCACTTCCTATAAACAAATTTTTCTTCATCTCATATCAAATCTCTTATCTATAAGCAAATCTATAAAACATCTTGTCTGTCATTTGTAGTTCATGCTGTACTTTCTATAGCTTGATAGATAAAATTTGTTCTACATCTGTCATTCCTTCATTATCTTTGGTAATGTAATCTGACATTATTACTGACAGTATTGAAATTATAGTTACTAAACCTGGCTCCATTCTCCAAAAATGTCCTTTCTGATGTTATAATGTTTTGTATTATTTTGTAAGCCCCAGTATTAATTGACAAAAGGCTTGTATATTTTTTCTTCTGCTTAAATTTTTAATCCTAATACCCAATCTAAAATCATCACAATGTTTTTTTATGACAGGGAATTACCAAGATAGCCAAATAGAAGTTGTTTATTTTTAAAATTTAATTCTAAAATCTTATAGTAAAAATCAATATTCCAAATTTATATAGACTCCCAGTCCATTTATAACTTTTTAGATTAAAAAATCTTGTTTAGCTTTTTGCTATTTATTTCAAATTTTCAGTTCTTGTACTTAATTTTTCTTTGTTCAGAGTTGATGATAAACTAACATAGTGAAGACTTCAAACCTGTCATTCTGAAAATTTCTAACAGCTTTAATAAAGTTAATAGGCAATTTTCAAAAGTGAAAGTGAGATTTCAGAGTTGTTTAAAAGATTCTGCTACAGTTGTGAGAAAGATGACTGATCCTATCATCTTTAGGCACTTGAACCTGCGGAAAACCACAATCCTGTGGTCTCCTCATGAAAAGGAGCCATTTGGAGCATACATGGACAATCTCCCATCATCTCCTTAACCAGAGAGAGTTCCTTGGTCTTTGCTGACACTGTTAGTTCTGCAAAAGGTTGCCATATAATTCACCATACCTCCCTCAGAAGTTATTAAGTCCTATAGTTCTAAAATTCACCTTGTGTTGCCGCCGATCCCGTTTCTGCTGCTGCTCAATCAAATCTGAAGCCGATGCCGGAGGTGATGCAGCTCTCATGTTGCGGATCACTTTTATGCTATCCTCAGGAAGTGGAGGAAGACCAAGCATCTCTCGTTTCTCTGCTTTCATATCCTGAAGCTCCTCAAATCCTCCAAGGGTGCACTAAAAGGATAGCAAATATACTGAACTTGTGGTCCTTGTGATTTACTCCTCAGATGCCTGTCAGCTAGTGAGCTATCAAGATCATTGTATTTTTTGTGTAATTCTAAAATACTTCTATGATGTGCAGTCTTGTTATCTATTATAGTAATTCACTTAAAATTAATTTTTCATCCTCAGTGTTTTGATTTTTTTAGGCAATTTTAGAAATAATTATGTGTACTTAAATACAAAGACATTAAAACAGGGGTCCCCAACCTCTGCTCCATGGTCCAGTACTGGGCCATAGCTGCAGCTAATACTCAACCTGCTTCACAATCCCTTTTCCAGTTAACTTTTAAAGACTCTTGTATGAGAAGAACTGCCGAACCAAGGATTTAGATTACAGTGTATTCTTTCTGCCTGTTAATGAGAAGGACTCCTGGAAAGGCAGGCAGCAACTGAAATAATATATTTAGGAATGATGAAGGAATAAGGCTTTCCCTCTACCCGTAACAGCTCTGCTACAATACGGGAAAGAGCACCAGTCTGTCAAAGGATATATTATTGCTGAAAAATGAAAACTATTTACATGAGGAAGTTTTTTTCACCAGTGGGATAGCATTTTCCAGGAAATGACTGAACTGGAAATTGTCAAGGGGTCAGAGGTACCAGCATGGTGGCAATGGAGAGCTATGATGGAAGCTGTTTTTTTTTTTTCTTTCTTCCATTCAATTGTGTTGGATTCTCAGAGACTGCTAGAACAAGTCCCTGCAATTTTCTTGACAAGGTTTATCAGAAGTGTTTTACCACTGCCTCTTCTATAGCTGCCTCCTTTCATAAAAAGTGACCACTCAGCTACGGATTTCACCAAGTAGTTTCTCCTGCAATTCCTATATAAATCTGAAATTCTTCATAAACTATATATGCTAGCTAAGTGAGTATGTATTGTCTTTTGTTAATATACATTGGGAGATCCTAATAAATGAATCAGTGATCTCATTTCATATTTACAGCAATGTCATCACTAATGTAATAAAAATGTCAATGGCTGCTTGAAGTTTGCAGCAGGGGTGAAATGCTCCCGGTTCGGACAGGATTGCCCAATCCGGTAGCAATGGCGGCGGGTGGTTTGGAGAACCGGTAGCAAAAATCCCTGCCGCCCCCCATTGCCCTGCTGAGCCACGCGATCATCAGAGGCTTTTTTTTTTCACTTTTAAAAGCATATTTTCTTTGGCCGAAAAAATGCTTTTAAAAGTAAAAAAAAAAGCCTCTGATGATCGCGTGGCTCAGCTGGGATCATCAGAGCCTTTTAAAAACATTTTTTCTACAACCTCTTTGGCTGGTGAGGTTGTAGAAAAAATGCTTTTAAAAGACTGACGATCTCAGCTGAGTTGTCTGATCATCAGAGGCTTTTTTTCTTTTAAAAGCAAAAAAAAATGCTTTTAAATAAAACAAAAGCCTCTGGCAATCAGGCAACACAGCTGGCACTGTCAGAGCCTTTTAAAAGCATTTTTTTACAACCTCTTTGGCTGACGAGGTTGTAGAAAAAATGCTTTTAAAAGTAAAAAAAAAAAAGTTGGCCACGCCCACCCAGTCATATTACCCCACCACCACCAAGCCACGCCCACAGAACCAGTAGTAACAAATTTTACATTTTGCCACTGGTTTGCAGGTTTAGCTTCATGGGACCACTTGCATTCTTTCAAGCAATTGTTAATCAGGTGGTATTTAGTTATGTAATGAACATAGGTAAGCGGCAATAGCATTCTTCTAGCAATACCTCAACAATTTTGGCAATAGTATAGGCATAATTTTGAGTTACTTTGGTGTAGTGTCTAAGGCATCAAGCTGGAAACTGGGAGAATGTAAAGTCTAGTTCTGCCTGGGGCATGGTATCACCTGGATGACCTTGGGCCAGGCGTTTTCTCTCAGCCCTAGGAAGGAAGCAATGACAAACCATTTCTGAAAAAACTTGCCAATAAAACTACAGGGATCTGCCCAGCCTGTCTCCGAGAATCAGTCACAATTGAACATAAGGAAAAAAATAATATAGTAGAAGGAATAAAATAAACCCAAGGCATTGCAGTGGAAATGTTTTCAAATTTAATAATTTATATTATTGTACATTATATTTCAACGTATTTGTGCAGAGAATATGGCTATAGGCCACATATATACTAGCTACTAAAAATAACTATCTGCTTCTTTCTTTCACTAACATACAGAACAGAGATATTTTTCTAGACACGGTTCAGGATCTTGCCTCAGCCATTAATGTTTGTAGTTAATACATGCATTACTCAAGAGTTTATTTATTTATTAAGAGAAATTATATATCACTCCAGTCACTTGGGTCTGAGCACTCATAAAGAGGGTGTAAAAATTTGAGAACTTTCAGTGGTTGTAGTTGTTTTCATCTAGGACAAGAAACATACAAATGGACTATTTGGACAACCTCACAATGGCTTACACATATTGTTGAATTATAATTACATACTATATACATACTAATTATTCTATACTAAAAATAACTTTAGACCTAAGTATGTTCCCAGCTTTAAATTACAATATTGCCATCACTTTAGCATTGTACCAACCACCAATCTAAAGCTATTAACAACCAACCTATTGAAGCATCATATATTTGTAAACAGGAGCCTCTTACCAGGACAGTCTTCCAGAGCAGCAGCAACACTTTCTTCATAGGAAAGTGTGGAGCATGGCCACTGCAGAATTTGGTGACCATGCCAAAGAGCATCACAGAAAATGGCTCATTGTTATACAGAGGTGCCCCTGAAAAATAATATGTTGGTAACAAACATGTTATATGAGACCCTTGAATTTTTGTGTTACATATTTGAACATCTATGGAGATATTCAGTCATCTAAGTCATGGTTGTCTCAAAGGTGCCTTTTCCAAAGGCAACTGGACTTCGTTTTTCCTTTGAAGATGTTTTGCTTTTCAGTCAAGAAGCTTCCTGGATGAGAAGTGAAATGTCTTCTCTACTGTCAACCCAATAAAGCTTCTAGCTATTTGCCACATTTTTTCAGAATAATTTTCTGCTCATTCTGTGTTCTTGTACATAGTTTAGTTCAGTTAAATAATATATTTATATTTGCAATGATGGCATTCATTTAACTCCAATAGTGTAATTAATGTAATCATTCTCCATGCGTCAAGATTCATCCTGCTGTCTTCATTCTTGATTTATGAGAACATGCAGCAACAGCAGCTATGTGTGGGTGGTGGTTTTGCATACAGAAAAGAGTGGGATTCGCATTATCACCATACTGCTTTCCCCACTTTGTCTGCTCCAGTGAACACAATAATTTTGGGGACTAGAAGGAATCAAGGCCTCATGGAAAAACATGCCTCCTATCTGCTTTCTTCACTCTGTTCTCAAATGTGTGAAATATTGTTCCACAGGAAGCTAGAAGGCAGATGCTAGCATCAAAACTTAGAATTTGATGTTTATATGTATTATATCACATGATACAACAAATAACATTAACAATGGTCCATGATTCCTCATACAGATATTGTAGTTTTTCTCAAGAGTAAATGAAAAAATTATCTGTCCTGTGGTGCCAGGAGTCAAAGACTTAGCTTGATCATCATTTTAAAGAATATTGCTTAATAAGCAAACCATGGTTAAGGCGATGTATGAGTTCAGTTAAAATATTCAATGGAAGCTTGGGGATCATCTAGTTGAGACTTTTGTTCAGTGTAGGTATCTATAATTACAACATAATCCAGTGGACCATTGGTAGGATCACACAGCATACTAGGCTAAAATTTGGCTAGTCTGTAATTCATTATGTTGTATGACAATAACTCTGTAAGTTAAATCAAATTGAATCCAATGAACTATGAGGTTTATTGGAGAACTGAATGTGGACCTGTGCCAAACTAGTTCAACATTCTATCAACATCATTACATTTTGCACACAGAAGATCCCAGGTGAACCCATTCAGAAAATATGCAGAAAGCAAGGGGAAAAAAACCCTTTTTTTCCCGCCTGAGACTTTTAAGAGTCAATGCCCATCACAATGGATTTGCATACTGGACTACAGCAAGGAATATTAATCCAGAAGTGGGAACATGATAGAAGGTTTCTAAGCTACATATGCAAATCTGGGTCTCAGTTCCACATAAGAAAATTAGGATTAAAAGCAAGCCAGATTTTTAAAAAAGCCACACTGATTGGCTACACATTATACAAAGCTATAATGGTTTGATTCTGGATTAATGCATTATATAATCAGCTAGCTATAATTTTTTCAACAAATTACTGTTAGCTGCTGAGACAAGCAAAGCAGGCAACAATGATAGTGACTGTGAAGGGCAATGGAAAAGGAAAGATTGGAAGCAACAATGAGCTGAGATCTTAGGAATAAAGACCTGTTTTATTAAACAATATGGGGATGCTGATTCTGACTATCTGGCAGCACTGATTAACACAAAAGAAAAAAAGTTCTCTCTCATATTAGCATAGCCTTTTCTGACAACAATATAATCCTATCCTTTTGAACAAATGCTATTTAACTAGCTAAATTCTGAATCATGAGCAAGAAGAGACGACGTACCTAGCTCAGCTCTGAAGGTCTGTCTCATTGTCTTCCACTCAGGCTTATCTCCTTCACAGTCCTGACGGACAGTCTCCAGAATAAGGTACATAATGTTCAGAAGCACCCTGCAATCAAAGACTGAACAGGTTAGAAGGAGAAATTCCTGAGAAATTCATTGAAAACTACTTTACAAAACAATAAGCAAAGTAAATGATCCATCCCTCACAATGTTCCCATGCGTGACACTGAGGCAAAAAGATGTTACGTTCGAAATAACAAACTTCATGGTAGTAGCTAAACATTTTATTTTTGGTCCGTGTCATTATTTTGAGGATTGCTGTTGCTTAGCAACCTATATTTTTCTAAGAAAAACACCCTCTTTACAGAAAAAGTTCCTACGCAAACCAAGGGCATGCTAGTTTTTTTTAATAGTCAGATAGCCCTTTTTTAAATGGACAGTGGCTACAATGGATAATATAACAACATCTCTGAAGAAGTCACAGCTTGAATTTGACCCACTCTTCATTTAAATCGTGGCAAAATTTTTAACATTAATGTTAAAAATGTTAAAAACATTAATGTTCTATATAAAGAATGTTAGAGGCTTAAACGTAACTATTTTTGTTGGTTTCCCACCAAGAATGCTGGGGAAATACACCACTGAGATTTGGTGGTTTGGGGAGATTCTATGCCTATAAAAATGGGGCTCAGAAGTAGGATTCACTAAGCTGTGTGATTTAAAGCTTTGCAATATCTTCTGGGAAACTAGACTGTTGTAAAGTCATAGTGAGCCCAAATATGAGGAAGTGATAGTCATGTATCATATACAAAATATTCACCCTAAGCATGTTCTATTCAGCATCTCATCTTATTCTATTTCTCTTCTTCATTGCCCCAATAAAGACATGTAGTACGTTATGACAATTTGAAAATCAGATTTTATTAATAAAAATATATCAATCCAACATGAAGCCAAAAAAAGGTAAAACCTTCTTATCAATACAAGTTATTGTAACAAAATAAAATCTGAGTTTGTTCATAAAGCATACTGATATTCAATGACTCACCTCAAATCCGTGCTGTCAGCCAAGGAGATAGCAGGCTTCCTCACTGCACTGCTACAGGCAGCACTGTTACTAGAAAAAGAGAAATAAATTTCTGCTTTCTAGGCCACACCACCTTCTGAAACTAACGTCACATTGAATATTAGACAAACAAAGGCATGGGTACTGTGAGCATACTGCAAAGGCATTCACCCTCTTCTAATTCCCTCTCTTATCCAACAGCAGTTACTCAATGCAGTTGTTAATTTGATTATGTAGAAAAAATTCAGTGAGAGAGAACTCATGTGCCTCATAGTATAAAACTACTAGAAATTCAGGAGCAACTTCTAGTTACCTTTTGAATAATCAGTTAGGAACATGTTTGATCCTATTAATGTAAAAACAAGGCTCTAATTAACTATGTTAAAATTGTTCACTTCTTCTGTTTTTAGCCTTTATTTCCTCTCAAAAGACATGCACACACATTTATTTTAACTGATTTTTTTTTAATTGGTCCAGATTAGTTTCTAGCTGGCAAGCTCACCAAAGTTATCCTCAAAATGATAAATTCCAGATAACTTTTCTTTGTTCTGTGTTAACAGTTACAAGGAGAAAAGGAGATGAAAATACTTGTAGTACTACCTATTACATTTTTAAAATTATACTCTGAATATTGTTTCAAATAAGTAATTTGCTATGAAATAATTAGATAAAACTGGATGAACAGATGAAAGGTTAAGTTTGGCATGTTTCCTTCATAAACTGCAAAAATATACTGTATATCTTGATGAGGCAGATCATTATTAGGTTATCTAAACAGCCTGCATTCTTTCAGAAGCCCAACTGTCACAACATGAAACTCACTCAATTTCCATGTTCAAAAGCTCCACCAAAGCATTAAATGTTCCAACTTCAAGCAGAAGAAAAATGTTGTATCGCATCCAAAACTGAACCTCCGCTTCTGAACTACACTCATCAAATGTGCCTGAAATAAAAAAAAAATATATGATGCATTTCAGGAAAGATTGCCCTTGTTAGATCACACTGAAGAACAGAGAAACTACAACATTCAAATAATAAAAGAAATGTAAAATAATATTAACACAGAAGCTATGGTATCAATTTTCCAAAAGTATGTGGAATCACAGCCATTTCAAACCATTTCTAGGACTGAACTGGAAATTTGTTATAGAATTAGGTAATAAAACATGAGGGTTGAGAAGTTTTCATTATACTGACTCCCTATGGACAATATACAGATGAGCGTATGTTGAAATTAAAGCAAGATAATGCATCTATGTTATTTATTATAAAACTAACTAGAAATCACAGATTTTTACATTAAAAAATTGAAGGGTCTTTTTGCACAGTTGAGGCACAAAAATAAATTTTTACTACTTTTGGTTTGTGATTGTATTTCTAGAATCCAGTTCTAACATTTGTGAATAAAAATGAAATTGGTCCAGTAATTCAGTTTTCATGCTGAATGGAAATATAAATTCTTTTATATTTAGGGTAAATACCAATAAATAAATTTTGCTGATTTTGTTAGCATTTCTGTCATTATTGAAAGGAAACATTGGTGTGAAAAAAATCTACTAAAACATCATAATTAGTAGGTATTTAAGGCTAAGCAGTTTCTCTGAAAGATACAAGCATACCTTGTGCAACATAGAGGATGGCTCGAGCTACCCTGAGCCTTTTCTCCCGAGCTGTGACCTCAAGGCCATCAAGAAGTCTCATGGCATGAGTACGATGTTGCTTAGTGTCCAGTTCTGTCCACTTTTTATCCAAGACTAGAAATACAAGATATTTGAAATCATGACACTGCTTTGACCTCTTTCTTCAAAAAAAGTAAACTGTTTGCAGCAATAAAAAATATAATTTTGTGCAAAGGCCATTAAAAAGTAGTTGTAATCTTAAGTGCTTTCAGCTATTTCCTCCAAGATCTCAAAAGCTTATGTAACATTAATGAAATGTTGTAACATTTTATTTATGAGTTTTTGTGACTTTACAAGATTGTGGCCAATTGTAATTAACAAAATTAGATTTTGATTTTAATTTTGGACAGCTTCAGACTTTATTTTATGGTATATTACAAGATCTTATGTCATAGGTCCATGTTGCTCATCCTTGGGCTAGAGTATTAATAGCACTATCAACAAAATTTAATTGTTTCTATAATATGTAAATATGGCCAGAATCTGGCAAAGATCTGAACTGATCTAATTTTACATTATCCACAAGCTAATGAATAAATATGCCGTTCATATTATTGCCACATTTTAACATCAAATCAAAACCAAACAAGAAACTTCTATCCCACCCTAAACATTACAGATCACAAAAAAATCTGTAGTGGTTGATAGTTCAGTTTCAGAAATGCCAATCCTTTTCATGCAGACACACACAAAATCACAATAAGCATTCCGTGCTGATACGGTCATTTTATTTATCTAATTCAACTCACTGAATTCCCCAAATTTTGGAGCTTATTATAATTTATTTAAAACAAAAATGTATTAAGGTTTTGTTAAAATAAAATGAAAGATTCAGGAAAACAAATAAAAACATACTTGATACTAAAATAATCAATCTTTTGTTTTTTAATCGCATTTGAAATACAGCATATACAGACTAAGCCTGAAGACATTCCAAGAAGGAAAAAGGAGGAAAAAGAGGTAATTAGTTTTACCATGCAGTCTAAAATCTTCCTCAAAGCATTTTCTGTTGAGTTGGAATTCAGGACCTTCAGTATAACTGTACAGTTCTGCAAAAAGAGAACAAAAGTCCATTACTTTATAACACTAGACATTTATTTCAAATAGAATGGACTCTTGGCAGTTCATTTTAAATCAAGTCTATCATCCATTTAAAAAAAATAACATTGAAAGATAACTTGCAATCTTGAACTGCTATCAAAGTTTACTTTTACCAAGCTTAATTGGGCTCTAGTAGGATGCATCATCCCAGACAACTCTGTTCAACACCCAACATTAATAGGCAGGCAGGGAAAGTAGATGCTAATCCATCATAGGTAACACAAAGCATGATTTGAAAACAGATTTTAAACAATGGCTCCACATGTTGCTTAATAGCCAGCCTGTAATAATAGTTTAGATATTCAGATCTAATTCTCAACTATGTATTGTTTATGTGTTATGTCTCAAGATATATTTCCCTTTTATGGAAGTACTATAAAATAAGACTAGATTCAAAGTAGTATGAAAGAAATTTCTCCTTATACTAAAATGACAATCTTAATGAAGTTATGGGGGAATTCTCCAAACAGCATGATAGATGATGTTGGAGTTAAAGAGAAACCAGTTCAGATGATGTCCTATCAGCAATTCACAGGATAGCATAGAATATTGACAAATTGACCACTATTTAGAAAGTTGACTAATACTGAGAAGCAGAAACATTTAGCTGTGGTGACTAGGAGACTTTGCTGAAGTTGAAAAATAAAGAAGAGTATCCCTAAAAATAAACCATCAAATAAAAATATCAAGTAAGTGAACTCAATCCATAAAGCAAACATTCTGAAAAAAAGAGATTTAAATTCTGCAGAGATTCCTGCCCAAATCCTAATGGACTCTTTTATAAAGCTGGGGGGGAGGGGGGGAGACGGGGACACTGGAGGATTCTTTTTTTCTCAAGTTCCTGTATTTTATAATTCCTTATTTCTGACATTAAATAACATGTATTTTTGAACTGCCCATTTCCCTTGGAGGAATTCCTGACATGGGGGGTGGAGAGGAGAATATTCCATAGGGTGAGGGCCCCACAGTCAAAATTCATTAACTAATGCGGTCTGTAATATATACCTTCCCTCCTAACCCGGTGGGAGGGCTGATGTAGTGGGATGAGTCATTGGTATGAGTCTAGTTTCCTGGATTGTGCTTTGCAGTTAAGGGATTTGACAGTTTGTACAACTTAAATCATACAAGTAGTACTTGACTTATAATCACAAAGAAACCCGGAATTATGCTTATAGCTGTTACACATGTAAGTCAAGGCACCAGACACAGTTTTACAACTGGTTTTACAACAGGTATAAAGCTAGTCACCATGGTCATTAAGTGAATCACATAATCGTTAAGCGAACACTGTAGTCATTATGCAAATTCAGCATATTCAGTGAGGGTTTTTTTTTGCCAGGACATGGCAAAAATGGGGTAGATCACAATTGTGTGACCATGGGATACTGCAATCAGTCATAAATGCAAGCAGGTTGCCAAGTGCCTGAAGTGTAATCATGTGACCATGGGATTTGCAGGAATCATAACTTTGAGGATGGGTTGTAAATAGCTTTTTTAAATAATCTGTCATAACTTTGAGTGGTCATTAAGATACCAGTTGTAAATTGAGAACTACTTCTACAAAAGAAATGCCAAATGAAAACTTTCATGTGAATGCTACTTCACTAAAACTTTATAAAGGAGTCCTCATAAAAAATATGCAATTTTAACTAGTGACATTGAAACCGACAGTGGAAATTATGCTAGATTGCATTTCAGGTTAAAGGACTGGATGGACACATTCCTGCTGCACCTGTCACTCACTCTGAGCTGCACCATGATTCAGAAAGTAATGCTTGTTGCTGACAGCTGCTTACAAGCATACCTAACTTTGTCCATTTTGAATCTGAAGCCTACTGAGTCCTAAAAATTATAGCAACTGGTTTAACTTTTGTTTTATATGGGTCATTGAAAGAAAACTGTGCCAGATACAAGCAAAGAAACTCAAGCAATTCCTGCTTTACCTGAGAGTTCAGCGGTCCACTTGTCGGCATCTGCATATTCAAACTCAAAGTCTGGTGATTCTGAATAGCCCTAGAAGAAGATGACAGCTTAACTAAACTGTTTTCCAAGGCTGGTTATTATTTTTTTTTTAATGAAAGAAGCTAAAACCTTCCCCATATAGCTTCACTGTTACCATGGTAACTCATGTACAAAACTGGTGCTTTCACTAGGAATGAAGCACAGCTCAAATCCAAAAAACCTCCTGTCTTTATTTTTTTACTCTCACCCAGGACGATTTGCTACTTTGCTCAGTCACTTATGCCCCATCTAGCATAAGCAAACACCCTCTGCAGCTCTACGGTGCCCGCTGTCCTCTCAAAACCAAACCCACTAATTTTAATGGGCTATTTCCAGATGAACACCTTCATTCTTCGGCCGCCCACCCCCTTGTAAATTATTCATACCCAGACTGAGGAAAGGGGGGGGGGAGCTATGTTTTCATTGTATTTCCCCCTTTTTCATTGTGTTGTTATGCATCTTGAACACATGGTCTTTTCAGTACAATAAGAAGTATGATATAACTACACATTCTTGGCATTTTTTTTAATACAAATTCTTGACATTCTATTATTTAGATAACTAGAAAAGAGCTTTTTTTTTAAAAAAAAAAAAAAGGAAGAGCTCTGTCCTGTATAGAAGCAGGTCAGACTGACAAACAAAACTCTAAGCCTGGTGTTTCCCAAGCTTGGCATTCTTGGGAATTGAAGTCCGCTTATCTTAAAAGTTGCCCGGCTTGGTGAATCCTGTTCTAGGGGCTACCTGGTCAAGACTTTTCTTCCGAGCAAAGAAAGGCAAAACTCGCGCGGAGGCGGCTGAGGGGGCTTTGAAAGAGAGACTGTTATTAATAATAATAATAAAAAAAAAAACCAGGCCCGTAAACAGAACGAGGACTCCCAAACCAATCCTGCTCGCCCTTCGCAACTCAGAGACCCCCGCCAAATCAAGTCATGGGGGTTGGTGGGGAAAGAGGCACTCCCTCAAGGCGCCTTGGCGTCGTTCCCCAAGAGGCAAGTGGGCGAGTCCGCGCCGCCTCCCTACCCCGCCTAACCTCCGAGTCTTTACGCTGGTTACGATTAGGCTCCCGGCCTTTCCCTCCCGGCGGCGGCGGGGGCGTCGTCGTGGTGAGTCCAACTCCTCCGCTCCGTTGTTTGTTATTGACGATGAGCAAGCCCGGACCACCACCGCAGCCCGGCTCCATCACGACGGGCCGGCAGCTCTCGCGTAAATTGAGAGGCGCGGCGCGGGAATCGCAGAGGAAACGTCACCATCTTGAGCGTGGCGGTTGAGGGGCGGCTTTGTCAAGGTGCCATCTTGAACGTTGCGGCAGTCAAGCGAAGGTACTGTGTAAGGGAATGCGGGGCCAATGGCGGAACGTCGAAGTCATTTTGGTTGCCTCACGCCCTTCTCAGACCTCCCCTTCTGGGGTCCCCTCTCCCCAGAGCCTTTTAGGTGAAATTGTGGCTGGTAATCCTGCGTTGCCTTATGAGTTTTAGTCAACTGAATCTTTAGTCCTATGTATTCTGCCGAAATTAAGGCGAGAGTTACAAGGTTTGGGTTGCAAAAATCCGAATGACCGTTGGAAAAGTTAACCCTTTGCAATCTCGGGGTCGTGTGGATTTTTGCAATTCAGGCAGACTTGCAGGTTTACCTTAAAGAGTGTTCGTGTGCAACAGAAATATAGTAAGATTTTAGCTTTTTTTAAAAAAAATTGTTACCGTTTATGGTATTGCTTAAAAAAGCATTTTTTTTGAAATTTTTTTTTACCGTTCATGGTATTGCTTAAAAATATCTTGTTATAATGACATTTGCCAGGGCATTGTATAAATTGGGACGGCCACTATCTGGAGTAAATAAAATCCAAGCTCTTTTCGCTGCTACCCAACCCGGTTTTGATACAGTAACCCTATTAAAATATAACAAGACGAACACAATTGGTTTTATAAGTAGGTGGGTATTTATGCAGTGTGAACATGGTATTTGAAATTGGGCTAATACACACACACCAAGAGAAACATTGTACCTATATTAGTAGAGTACTTTCTGATTAAATGTAAGCGTTTAACGGAGCTCAAAATTGTGTGCCTTTTATTTTGCAGCTATGAAGAGTTAATTCATCTGTTAACACCCAATTCGCAATTAAGTGATAAGACATTTTGTTAACACTAGGCTTTTATATTTCTAGGCAGAGGGAAACTTACTGGAAGTCAAGCTTTAGCTATACCAGATGATGAAAAAGTTTTTATTTATTCATATGTGCTTCTTAAAGGCTATATTATAAAGTTTTCAAGTTCCAAAGAAAGTAGCCGTACCATAAAATATGGCTGTATAGTGATCTGGATTTGAAGGGTGAAATGTGAGGTGCAGGCAGTTTTGGGAGAAGATACATTGTTTTACAGTGTTCCCTGAAAGCTGCTGAATATGCTTGCCAAATTACATTTTGCTCTTCAAATCTGTATCACTTCACAATCCTGCTGAATAATCTGTTTTGCTGGCAGCAAAAGGAGCATGTTTGAAATATAATTTGGGATAATATGGCTGATTTATCTCTTAAAACTTGTCTTTGCCTCCAGCTTTGTCAATAAACAGGTATGTGTTTTTATGGTCTCCGGTTCAAATGTACGCTGGAAAAATTCTTTTACAAAATGTATAAAGTGCTGGGGGGGAGGGGAGGCATGTGTCTAGTTGGCTCTTCTGTTTTACAGGCTGCTACAATATGACTACATCCTGGCTACTGTTTCCTTTTGATAGTTTAAATTGTTTTCCAATCTGGGCAAATTCCAGATGTATTAATTTAAACTCCCAGAATTCTTTGCAATAGCATGCTGATTGGATAATTCTGGGAATTAAAAGTTTTACACATCTGGAAATTGCTTACAGAAACACTGTTCGATGTGAACATATTACCAGCACTGGTATAATAGTATATGTGTCGCATCAGACAGATGTGGTAAATGAAAACACCAGAAGTTGAATAAAGTCGGTGTGCTAAAGGAATATTTTGAGAAATAGGACTGCAATCAACTGAGATTTCTTTATACTATGGTTACACAATTACTGCAATTTAAGGAAAACGTTTTTGCTTCCTAATTTTTATGATGTTCACACACAGTGGAATATGCAGTTGAATACAAGTTACTTCTGTTTGCCTTCAGGTCATGCTTTCTTGTACAGGAGAAACCAACATTCCAAAACATCCACATGTTAAATATGCATTACATTGGCTTGTGGAGTAGGAACAACTTTTATAACATTATACTGAATTTTGAAGCAGTAGAAAGAGTATAATTACTAGTATTTGTAATGTGGATTCAGTCACAGATAGTAGAGAGACAGCATGTTCGCGATATAAAGCAAAATCCTCAGTTTGAATTGATACTGCCAAATCAAGTCCACATCTTATCATAGACAAGCTATTGCTACACTGACCAGATTCATCCTTGGTTTTATGGCTGCAGTTTTTTAAATTCCCAGTATCAAGTCCTAAATTCTGGTTACTTCTGAGTGCTTCTATTCACGCTTCTTTTTAGATTCCCAAGTCATTTCTATTTCTAATTGTTCTGTACCTCTTTTCTTTTTTCTTATCAAAGGATCTCCAAAATATTCATTTATAATTTTTGACCTCCATATTCTTTTAGGGTTTCACTTCTTTAGTCTTGCAAAAAATTTTAAAAATCTAACACTTA
Source organism: Arizona elegans (assembly GCA_022577455.1). Lineage (NCBI taxonomy): Eukaryota > Metazoa > Chordata > Lepidosauria > Squamata > Colubridae > Arizona > Arizona elegans. The sequence continues at coordinate 153,374,262 of JAKOOJ010000002.1, forward strand.
ACTCCCAAATGCAAAGATCTTCTAGATTTAACTTATCAAATTTCTGTACCACCAATCACTCTTGCATGCCTCTGAAGGCTTTTACAGGCCTTTACAGTTTAGAACCCAAAAGCCAATTATTAACTTTTCTGGGCCCTAAAATCATTAGAGACCGGGTGAAAGAACCACTTTAAGAGTCGACCTATAGTAACAGAATGTTTGCTTCAGATGAATTTATATGAGACATTTTACATTTCCCAGAACTTTCGAATCTTGTTGCATCCTCTAAAATCTGTTAGCCCCCATTTTCATTCCCTGTTCATTGATTAAGATGCAGATTTTTATGCTGCATCACATTTTCTGTATTTATTTCTATAGTTTTTATCAGATAAACTATGTTAACAAATTTTAGAATAGATTTCTTATTCCAGAGTTGAAAAGCTAATGTGGGAAATTGAAAAAAAAACAAAACACCCCACCACAGAACTTCAGAAGTTAGCAGTGGGAACCACCTCTATACTGATGCCAAGAAAACTGCATGACTTTTTCCATGACATCACCCAGAGCCAAGTTCAACTTAAGAACATTTCATTTTTATTTCTGCTCAGCCAGGTGGCAGCATCTAGCTAACCCAACTGATCTAGAAGATCTAAGCAGGTGAATACTTGGGTTAGTATTGGATGGGAAGCCAGGATGAAAACTAAGGTTGGTAGGGTAAACTGAGAAGGTAAAACCTTTGGCCATGGCAAACTGCTTCACTGATATAGCTGTTAGGTCACCAGGTCAATTGAAAGACCACTTTAAAAAAAACCATTAATACAACAAACCTGGACTTCTCAACAATATCTCAATCTGTACATAGATGATATGGCAAACCTACCATTTTATCTGAAAAAGCATGAGCAGAGGATGATTCAAAACAGTTTTAGGTTAAGCATGAATTTATATTCTTTGTTTTGAACAGCATATTTTTATAGAAATGAATATTGAAACAGTTACCAATCTATAAATCTTATTTTTGCTGAACTTTAATAATTTTCATTAAGTTATTGGATTAAGTTATATACTATATAATAAGATAGGTATGCTTCAAGGCAGAAAAATATAGTACAGGTAGTCCTCGACTTATATTCACAATAGAACCCAAAATTTATGTTGCTAAGTGAAACATTTGTTAAGTGAGTTTTGCCCCATTTTATGACCATTCTTGCCACAATTGTTAAGTGAATTATAGCGGTTGTTAAGTTAATAACATGGTAATTAAGTGAATCTGGCATCCCCATTGACTCTGCTTGCCAGAAGGTTGTAAGAGGTGATCACATGACCCGGGGACACTGCAACTGTTATAAATATGAGTCAGTTGCCAAAATTCTGAATTTTAATTACATGACCAAGGGGATGCTGCAATGTCAAGTGTGAAAAACAGTCATAATTCACTTTTTTCAGTACCATTGTAACTTTGAACAATCACTAAAGGAACTGTTGTAAATTGAGGACTACCTGTATATCTTCCTCAATCCATATTTATTTTATTCTGTTCAAGAGAATGAATAGGTTACCAGTTATAAAGAGATAAAATATAATATGGCATTACTTAAGCAGAAGAAAAGAATACTGAGGTCAGAGATAGCTTTCTAATCATTTATTCAGACTTTGCGTAATGATTATTGCTCATTTGCAAGGATTATTAATATTGCATTCATTAAAAATCATTCATATACAAAATAAACCTATCCCCATCTGGACTAATGCTATAACATGCTCCCTCTGATTGAACTGAGGTGTTGCTAGGTATGAGAATTTATTTCATGGCTTATACAGAGATGGAGCCCTTAGCTAAGATATTTATTGACATTGCAACATAGAGGCAGAGAAATGGAATGAAAAAGCCCTCCTAAACTTCTGGAAGCCTTTTTGGAATACACTCTGCTGGATTTACCTAATTCTGTTATAAGAAATTGTAAGAGTGCTGTGAAAAGTAAAAAATAAATTCAAGATATCATCCCAATGAAATATTTGGGGAAAAAAGTATGTTTGTTTAAGCTGGGATTATCATACAATCAAGAAAACAATAATTTGGCGTGGCCATACTTAAAGTCAGATTCTGAAACTGAGGGAATATGAACATCTCGAGGCAGAGTTTAGTAGAAGCTTTTCTACTAAAAGTCAATGTCCTGCATCATTCTGCAAGACTAGTAGATGTCACTATGCTACTGCCAAAAAGGAATACTTATTTGGATACTTATTGAGAGAGCCATTTAGAAACAGAGAGCAAGCATGATGGATGTGCAAATGTTTGGGGTCTCAGTGTCCTCATCAAATTGTAAGTGCTTTACTCTCTTCAGTGAAGGACTAGCTACCAAAAAGTCTTTATCATACAATAGTGGGGCAAAATTTATGAAGGAGCTAATAATGACACATTCAATATTTACATCTAGTTTTCCACAAGGATTACATAAAAAGGCCGGAAAAAAAATCAAAATTGGTCATTATGTTCACAAAATCTCTGGCTCACCGCTGCTATCTCTTGATACTTCAGCAGATCAGACCCCAACAATTGGCTTGACTCAACATCTTTCACTTAACATTTGCTTTTCCTAATCCTGAAGCTCCTCTCCCCATCTCCTCCTCCATTTCATGGCACTATAATATGAAACCCGGACTGTATTATAATCTCACAGGAGAGATACCAGTGCATCATATTAACTGGATAGAATATACTAATTACTAGGATAAAAAAATTAAAGCAGCAGAGCACTTGAAATAGTAGTGCCAATGGAAAGGGATCCACCTTCACTATTCATTTGGTACAAATGGAGCCTGAAGATGGAGGGAAGTGCCTTACACAATGAGTAACTCTCCCTAGGATTAAAATTTACCATAAATGATCATGCAAATGTTTCCTGTGCTATGTGAATGAAAGAATGGAGAACATGAGATGCCATCTCAGTTCAAGAGGGCCGATCTGGTTGTTGGTGGTCCCAAAATTCTACTAAGTATTAACTAAAATAGTCTTGCTAGTTTATTAAACCAGAAGCAAATTATTTTTTTAAAACCACAGCCTTTAAGAATATGATATGGGTACATCTTGGTTTAAACAGCAAAAATAAAATAAAATAATTGAAAATTGAAATGCTATAAAAATGGAGAGCCATATCCATTTCAATTCAGTTTAGCACCCTAGCAACTTAAAAAGAGAAGTTAAAACTGCCTACATTTAGTATAACCAGGCATGCGGTTATACACTTGAAGTAGGAAAAAATATCTTAATTGATCATAAATAATAGGTGATATTGTCCTACTGAAATCAAGAGGACATTTTTCCACATAAAGAATGAAGATTAGGCATTTGTGGAATATACACCCATAACCCAACTGGCCACAAGGTGTCAAGTCTGTTCCCATGGAGGAGAAGGAACACTAATGTAGCAGCTAATAAATAGGGGCTCATTAAGGCAATTTAGAATTTGCAATTAATTTTCACACAGAAAAAATAGTACTCTTAATATTCTGCAGTTCTACCAGCTACAACTAAGGTGCTCTGAAAGTTTTAAATTAAAAAACAAAATCACATGAAGAGAATGCCCCACATCACCAATGGAAATCCTCTCCCCAGTACCAGAGGAAGAGAATTAAAACCACATTACTTCTGTGGCGGTGTAGCAAGGAATCCCAAATTGTTTGCAGGATCAATACTGAGACAGGGAAATATTAAAAAGAACTGGACAGGATAATATAATCACATGAATAAAACAAAAGTCTTCCAAAGTGACACACAAAAAGTTATTTAAAAATATTTCTGCTAAAGCTCTTGTGTATATTATGTGGTCTGGTTCTTCAGCATTATGGTCCATTAGTACCTACAGCAAAGGCCAAAAAAAAAAAAAAGACAAAGTTAATCAGAGTGCAAGACCAAGTACCTTTTGTGCATCAAATTTGTTGCCAAATGTAATCTTTCTTTGTTCAATGCAAAAACAACAACAACAACAACAACAACCACCCATAGTTGGCACTGTAAACAAGCCAATTTGTTTTACATTTTATCTATGTTTAAATAAACATTTCAGCTTTTATAACCATATTATCAGGGTTAGGCTGGGAAAGATAGAAAAGCCAACAACAATAGCTTATCACTGAGAAATGATGACACTAGTCTATTTATTCTGTTGTAACAAAGGACACTATTAAGTCTCTTTCTCATTTTAACTCATGGAGATCTTACCTATAATAGTTTGGTTTGAAGGGCCCATTCTTATTGAGTCCCAAATATTTTGCTTGATCATCTGTTAGTTCTGTCAGATGAGCGTCAAATGATGGCAGATGCAAGCTGGCAACATATTCATCTAGGAAGGTCAAAAATAGATAGCTATTAGTTTAAGCTGTTTTTTAAAAAATTGTTTATACTGCCTCAAAGCTTTTAAGAAGCTGATCTGGAAAATAGTCCTCTCCATCATTAGTCTCTAGATGAGGCCATCTGCAAGGTCTAGCAGAGCCATTATTACAGATTGCATAAACACTGAGGCAGAAGGATAATACACTGAGTATTTTCTTGACTTTTGTTCCCTCATCATTCTAATATGGATCTTTTTATTTTTTTACATTTTGATTTTGAAATGGAAATGATTTAAGAGGTAAAAAGATCTTGATACTTCCCAGTCTAAACTCAATATTGAATTTAAAAAAAATTCTAATTCTTATCTAAGATCTAAACTGAAGATGTTTCATTAATGTACTAATCAGCAACTTATTAGTGCCCCATGAAAACAATTATTTATGCAATTTCCTCAGATTTTATGCAATTTCCTTTTTTCAAATTTCTTATTTTGGTGCTGGCAGCTCTTTTAAATACATATCCTATTATCTGACAGTTTTAATTCCATGCCAAGTTTATATTAAGTTCAGAATCTGGATAATAAAGTACAAATGCACTAAATAAAAAGTAATTAAATACTTTTGATTAAAATAACTATTTATAAAAACACTAGAATTAAAATGGCTTAAAGCTCCATGGTCTAATATGAAATGGGTAGGTAATACAAATCACAAGTATACCAAACAGATATGGCTTACATTTCAAGGTCTCTTTCAATACAGAAGCTATTGTTCAATAATCAATGGATTATACTTAAGAAGTCACAGATTATTTGCTTACCCATCTTCTTAGGCAACAGATATACATCTTGTTTGTATCTTCCCTCAGGAGCATTGTAAAGTTCAATCAAAGCCAAAGCCTATTAAGATCAGAGAGATGCTGAAATTAACAATAACTGCAGAGTTTATATTGAGGCTCTGATATGGCCAGTGATAAAGACATTTATTTAGAAATATTAAATATACTTTAAATGCTGGATTGTGAGACTCCTAGCATTTATGGATAACTGAAGAAAGTGCTAAAGTACTATTATATATGTAGATCATCAGACAGATGGATTTTTTTTTAAATTTTAGACACAATACATTCTAAATGAAAGGGAAGTGATTAATATCCATATTTTGGCCAAAATGCACAAGCAGTGATTTGGGAAAAATGAGAACATGTTAAGTTAACTGTAATACTTGAATTAAGATATGTAACTGAAGCTATTTAACACAAAAAAGCTCTCCCCCTTAATATTCTTTACTTTTATTAGACTTCTATACCGCCCTTCTCCCAAAGGACTCAGGGCGGTGTACAGCCATATTAAAACATATAAAATTTACAAAATTTAAAAACCATTAAAATCAAATATACAAAAATTTGGCCCACAAATTAAAACTAACACACACCCATTAAAATTCATATTCATATTAGGCCAGCCCGGCTTGTTGAAACAAGAGGGTCTTCAGGGTGCGGCAAAAGGTGCGCAGGTCAGGGATCATGCGCACATCTAGGGGCAGCTCATTCCAGAGGGCTGGTGCCCCCACAGAGTAGGCTCTCCCCCTGGGCATCGCCAGTCGACATTGTTTGGCCGACGGCACCCTGAGGAGCCCCTCTCTGTGGGAGTGTATTGGCCGGTGGGAGGCTGTCAATGGCAGAAGGTGGTCTCGTATATATCCCGGTTCTAAGTCATGGAGCGCTTTAAAGGTGGTGACCAACACTTTGAATCGCACCTGGAAGACCACCGGGAGCCAGTGCAGCTCGTGCAGGAGAGGTTTCACGTGGGTACGACAAGTCGCCCCCATAATCACCCGCGCGGCCACATTCTGGATCAGTTGGAACCTCTGAGTGCTCTTCAAGGGGAGCCCCATGTAGAGAGCGTTACAGTAGTCCAGATGGGACGTGACGAGAGCATGAGTGACCGTGTGCAGGGCATCCCGGTCCAGAAAGGGACACAACTGGTGTATCAGGCGAACCTGATAAAAAGCTCGCCTGGCCATGGCCATCATATGATCTTCCAGAGACAGCCGTGCATCCAGGAGAACACCCAAGTTGCGAGCCCTCTCTGAGGGGACCAAGATCTCACCCCCAATAGTCAGCGATGGAACCAGCTGAATATACAAATCAAGTATGTTTTCAAAGGCATAAGTACCAAAACAATGCACAATTAACTGCCTTTAAAGAAGACAATTCGGGGAATGGAATGATGGTTTCATATGTAGGCTAATACTACAGATAATCTATATTATGTATAGATTTCTTCTATTTTCTTTCTTCACAATCAATACATTGCAAATGCAGACTAAGGCAAAGTGTCTAAGTTAAGTATTGGCAACTGAATACCTGAGTGGTAGCCGTAATGGACAGGACAAAAGTAGGAACAGTTGAACAGCTTAGATTGAGAAGTCGCCCCTATGTTAAAAACAAAAACAAAACTCTGAAATAATTGCAAGTGGTAAACATAGATTAGAGCCATTAAAACTGAGGACAATACTTTAGTTTCAATTTACTTTACCAAATACCGTGTTTCCCCGAAAATAAGACCCTGTCTTATATTTTTTTGAACCCTGAAATAAGCGCTTGGCCTTATTGCCATGCGCTCAAAAGCCCAATTGGGCTTATTATCAGGAGATGTCTTATTTTGGGGAAAACAGGGTACCTACTGACAAGAAATGTAGAGTTGATCTGAAATTATTAAATAATATCTTAAATCTTTTAAATCCTGAAAAACTGAGGTAGTCTATATAGTTTGGATGTAAGGAAATTAATTCATCATTGGGAAAATAATCAATTTCAGATGTGAAGATTAACTGAACCCAAAAGAGACCACATAATCTAGAAATAAGGCTCACATCCACATCGATCTTGTTGGCTTTGCATTTCTGCATAATTGAAATACCCTGAATTGTACAGAAAAAACTTTCTGTACATGCTTTTTGTTTCAGTTCCATAATTGTTTGCCAGAATAATTTATTCTTATTTGTAATCATTTATAGCTAGATACACCACCATGCTATTTTTCATTATCTTGGATCTTGAGAAATAGTTTAAGACATACCTGAATCTTTCTACACATACCTCAGCTAGTAGAACAACTCTTTTGCCATCAGGCCAGATTACATGATCCACCTGAGAACGTACCCGCTCCCATGTAAGTTCTGGGGTACGAAGACTAGCCTAAGAAAGGAAACATTCAGAGAGGTTTAACTACAAGATTTCATTGGGAGAAGAGAAAAGAGAAACCAAGGATAATAAATACTTACCACATCAATTTCAGTGTTGGAATGTCCCATGTTACATACAATGCAACTATTCTTCATTCGATCCAAATGTTCTCTAGTCACCACATTCTTATTCCCTACATTGAAAAAAGGCATCTATAGCAAGTTGATGATTTACTTTAGCTATCCTATTTTTCCTTGCCTGTCCCTACATTTTTAATTCCAAATTTTATATATAGAACAAAACAGCAAGTTACATAACTAATACTTCCCAACATTTTGAAGATTCATACATTATTTTAATGCTGAACTTTGAGTAGGGGAATCTAATCTTTAACCATCCAAAAATAGAAAAACAAAATTTTAAAATTTCACTGCTGGGGAAATAACATGAATTTAAAATAGGAACATTACTTGTCTTTCTCAGAATACTTTACCTGTGCAGGTTATGACTACATCCATCTGACGAATTACTTCATTGAGTTTCACTACCCGAAATCCATCCATGCTACCACACAGAAATGAAAGAATAAAGGAACACTGATCACAACACTGTAAAACAATAGGATGAACAATTTGTCCATCTAATCAACTTCTCAAAATGGAATAAATTAAAAACTCATTGTCAATATTGCACCATAACTGAATATATCTATTCTTAAATTGTTATTTAGATAATGGTGTTGTTCAATAACTTATTTCATAAATAAGTTGATATAAAGGTATTTTTAAAGAGATCAATAAAAATAATTTTACTGTTACCGAAATGTAAAGGAATTTTTCATATACATTTGTAAGTTAGATACAGTACCTGAATTAATAAAACTAGGTCTGTTCTTACTAATACTGTCAAAGAATCCAAACCATTTTGTTTTGCTATGTTTTAAAGAGCAAAAGACGAGAAATATTCTATGAAGTACACAGATTCCCACATGCCCAATGGTGAATTACTACACTTCCAATTCTCAACAACCAAGTACCATTTTCACAATTTGGTTATTCATTTCATAGATTTCATTGTCTGAAACAGCAGCAATAGAATAAATAAACCAAAGTAGCCCACAACAGCTAGTATCAGGTTAAGACTGATATTACTTGATTGCTTTTGTGTACACTAGATATACAATACTGAAACTTTGTTCACATAAAACAGTATTTTGCCAACTATGAAAAAGCAAATAAGAATAAGAATAATTTTATTTCTATACCGCCCTTCTCCTGAAGGACTCAGGGCGGTGTACAGCCTATTAAAAGCACAAGACAAACATCAATTAAAATAATTTAAAATTATTAAATAATTCGGCTCAATTTAAAACCCCAGAAATTTAAAACACCCAATTTAAAATTATTATGTTGATAGCCCGGCCTGGAGGAACAACAGGGTCTTGAGTGCACAGTGAAATACCCGGAGGTCGGAGATCTTACCCACTTCCGGGGGCAGTTCATTCCACAGGGCTGGGGTTCCCACAGGGAAGGCCCTCCCCCCTGGGTGTCGCCAGCCGACATAACTTGGCCGATGGCACCCTGAGGAGACCCTCTCTGTGGGAGTGAACTGGCTGGTGGGAGGCTATTGGTGGCAGAAGTTGGTCTCGAAGTTACCCAGGTCCTATGCCATGGAGCGCTTTAAAGGTGGTGACCAACACCTTCAATTGCACCCGGAAGACCACTGGGAGCCAGTGCAGCTTGTGCAGGAGGGGTGTCACGTGGGCACAATGAGTTGCGCCCATAAAAATAAAGTGCATGACACTCTTAAAAGAGTAATATGTAAGTCAGAGGTTCAATTCTTGGCATGATCTGAGTCTTTCTAGAATTCAAGTTCCATTCCATTCCATTCCATTCTATTAGAAAATAACTGCAGAAAAGTTAAATAGCCACACCTGTTAAATAGTTATTGTAGCACAAAGTATCTTTCTGGTAATGAAGATGAATCCAACAGAAAGGATCCCCACTTCCAATAGTTAGAAAGTAGGACCTAAGACTTCTTCCTATCCTATGGATGAAACCCCTTCCCTTCAGTTATATGCATTGACTTCAAATGAGTACTTTTCCCCTTCTATTTCATCAACTATTTCATAGTAACAACTTGTCACTGGCAGAGAATACATAGGAAACAAGAACAATGTAAAACTATTAATAAAAGCACAGGAGTACAATGTGTATTTTGAACCTGGATATTTGGATTTTCTCTAACTTTATTCACCTCCAGTACAGTGGGACTGTTGAGTCCATCTTTTTTTTGATAGCTAGAAAAGTATTTCATGATAAAGCCTAACTAGTTTTCTTAGTTACCAAAGATGAAGCTGACAGGAAAGAACAAGTTACCATGTACTACCTCCAGCATAAGTCGTCATAATTGTTATAACCGTTTTTGTAACACTGGGTACCTCAAAGCTGCATCTGTTCAGATGGACTTATTTATTTTATAATGTATAAGAAAGGTGGTTAATTGATCATAGACTGCCTCTCTACAAAATGTCTAGTACTGTTGCTAAAGCTGTTGATGTAACTGCCTTCTTATTAAATCAACTGTGATGCTGGAAGGGGCCTTCTACTTCTGGCTGGCTGGTTATGGTAAAACAGTACATCTTCTAACTGATCTGCAAATAGTGGATCATATACTATGGATCATGTTCCTCTTCTTTGATCTCATTTGAAGGAGACAAATGACCAGCCCTTCACACTCTTGAGTTATTTATAAAAATAATAAAGGCAAGATTAAAAAATCTTAACATAAAAATTTTAAAAAACCCTCTAAAGTATACCTAATATGGATTCTTAAAAGTCTTGCATATGCCATATCCATTATTGGGGGTGGGGGATGGGAAAGAAAGAATGTAGGTAAAAATAGAGTTGACCTTGGTTATAAAGCAGGAATCTGGTTGTACCACCAATTTCTTGCTGGTAGATTGGTTGCTGGTGCTATCATTTGCCTTTGCTTTGTTTTGCATCAGGAAGCTCTCACTTTTTAGCTTGGCTCAGCTTTTCTGGGCTAGCTTTGAAGCACTACTTTTTCTCTATGTTTTAAACTTCAGCTGCCAAATAGCATTTTATCGGTTGCCTATTATTGCCCCACTCATCAGCTTGAAGATGGCTGGTCAGAATGGCTTTGTTATCCTGTGGGGCAGGAAGAACTTTTATGAGCTCCCTTCTATTTAGAAGAGATAGATTTAATCCTTTCCTTAGGATCCATCTACAGTGATGAAGAATTTTATTACATTTATAAAAGTTAATGGGCTGCATGTAATTTTACTCCTTTGTTTACAGGACGGAAAAGCCACAATTCAGTCCTAAGTTGTAGCCGTGCTCTTGTTCCAAATGGTGGCCAAGGCCTCCATCAAACTGTGCACCAGATCTTCAGGAACAATCTTAATCACGAAGCCCTTAAAAAATTAATACGGGAGTGCATATCTACTGAAGATTGTACTTCCTTACAAAGATAGCTTTGATTTTAAGTTCTAGATAGAAGAACTTTTAATAATCGGTTTCATTTCAACCTTCCGAAATAGTCACCAGAAGACCAACCAAAAATAATAAAGATAGCTGAATGATGTCAGGGAATAATGCTTGTAACAGTTCATCTCTTACCAGGCTTGAAGTGCACAGATGGGATCAATCTCTGTGATATGAACAATTGCTCCCAGAGCCTTCAGAGCTGCACAGCATCCCTTTCCAACCTGCGATACCCAAAAAGAAATACAAAATCAGAAGCTGGAAAACAATGTCTTGTCTACCTCAAAAGCAACAGCAGGTAATTATGAAACTGGTTTGAAATTTCTACACTAAAATTCAAATGTATATAATTGGTGTATTGATTAATGAACATTGATGGACTGGCAGCAAAAATACTCGGGTAACTTGTAGCCTCCCCCTTAATAGTCGTCTTCCTGTTGATATAGCATGAAGATGTTACTTCTATTCATTCCTTTACTCATAGCTGCAGTACTACTATGGTATTTACAGTACTGGCTCATTGCATAAAATTATATGATTGACGCAATTAAAAATGGAATTGATAATGTTTGCATTTGATTCCAAATATACGACATTTTTTTAGAAAAAGTATTGTTTATTTTAATTGGATTAGGCACTCGTAAATACCTGGGAATGAGAAACAAAATGAAGAACCTGGAAGCTCAGCCCTTTATATTCTTGTCTTACAAACCATAAATATCTTGGATATCACCATACTTATCAGTAAAAAAAAAAGTTTCCCCATCAACAACTTTGAAAAAAAAAATATTTAAGTTAGATTTATTTTCTGAGTTGGGAAATATAATACTACAATAGAGAGAGGAAACAGGAGAGAAAAGGAGTATTTAAAATAAAATGTGGCCAAGAAGTTATCACTTCCTCTGCTCAGTTTATTACTAAGACCTAGTTCATGACAATTATCAGTTTAATCACATAATGAAGACTCACAACTTTGAGGAAAAATACATGCCAATTTTTGCTATATAAGAAAAAATAAGGGAAGGAAGGGAAGGGACAGAATGGGATGGGAAAGGAACTGAACCATTTTAATATTGATTTTGAACAGCTGGAAAGTATTCCAGATTCTTGCTGTTAAGTATTTTGCATAAGCAATCACTTGCACTACTGCCATGAATTATTATATAGGTTGCTGTTGTAAAATTTTAAAAACGTTCAGAATTCCACATTGCCATTTATATAGTACCATGCTGAAATAGTACATTCCATTCACATGTTAAGATTATCCTGAATATAACTGATGTATTTTACATACATTATTAATAGTAGTGATGTAAAAATAGTCATTGATAGCAGCTTGCAATAACTCTGAGTACCTTACAATTGCATACACCATTTTCTGTTACAACACAATTGCTTGCTAATTGTGCTTCTATTAAGCAAGTATTACTAGTAAAAGGAAGATAATGAATACAACAAATAATGAAGGCTGTACAAAGCTAGGTATTTGCTTGTACTCATGAGAGCTCATAAAAGGACATTAGGATCATGGATTGCTTCTAATACTCACCTCACCATAACCACACACTACTACTTGTTTTCCTCCAAACATAACATCCGTTGTCCTCTTTAGACTACAGAAAAGAAAGCAACCCATTGTGAAAACACTATTCTCTTAGATTGCTCAATAAAGTAAAATTCACAGTCACTGTGTATCGCAGCAGTGTATTGATTTAAACTTCTGGCAGAAAACTGAACATAAAGTTATGACACAAAACTTGAATGTTCAATTTTTTTCCCCCCAGTCCAAACTCACCCATCCAAGATGGACTCTCTGCAACAGTACAAGTTATCAAATTTCTGTTTGGTGACAGAATCATTTACATTCATGGCAGGAACACAGAGTTTTCCAGCTTTTGATAATTGGTACAATCTGAAAAAAGAAGGGGAGGATGGAATATTTCCAGATTAAAGTAAGATGACCATATCTTGGCTGCAAATGTTTGGATAACCCCTAGTCAGTAGCAAACAGTTACATTTTTCTACATTGTTCTGCTGCCATCTAGAGGTCATTTGAATTTCTGCAGCCCAGATATGGGTGCCCTAATTAAAAATCAGATAAGAAACCTAATGATCAGAAAGAGACATTGTTACAGTTTTTGGTTAGAAGCAAAGCTCAAGAATTTTAAATAGCAATAGATATGGGACTCTATAACAAATTATCTTTTGAATATGCACAGTGTTCTAATTATTAAAATATCAGAATAGGGAAGAATTATGAAATCTTCAAGATTTATTTAGTCCAATATAATTAAAGCTTTAATGAACATAGTGATATGTGTAATAGTGATAGTAATAGCAAATATCTAAGGAAAATCTTTGTTAATGCCAATTATATTGAGTTTATGAAAGAATAGCTGTATTACCTTAAGGGAAGCAAAAACAGCCATCACCCAAGGAAACATATTCTTTATCCATTAATTCAATTTTGAGTTACAGCTCAGTGATAACACAATTATTTAGTCTTTAGTATTTGTAGATACTGCTGTAGATATTCTTCCTTGGCTAAAGTCCAGTGTAGATGATACTGAACTAACTGACACTATTGTCAGATGTGGTATAAAACAATGTCTTATGCTTGTCAATTCATCCCTGAGTTACTACTGGAAACTTAGTACAGGTTGCATTTCCCACAGACATTTAAAACTAAAACTGTAAGAGAAAGAGAATAGGAGTAAAAAAGAATTAAATGTGAACATAGTAGAGTACCTCCAACCATTTCTTAAGTTAAGAGAATATTAAATTGAACATGTTAATTACTTCATCATAAGCCCAGAATGTGGTATAAGCAATTAAAAGGAAGAGCTGCTTCATTTTTATCTTAAAATAATATAAATTTCCATGTATTATTAGGGAAATAAATAAGGAGCAAATGTGCATATTGCCTTAACATTATTCTACCGTTCTTCACTATAGCTTTATTTCACCTGTTTCTCACTCCTTTCATGAGCTATTATACTATAGGGTTTAGTGAATTTTGTGCTTACAAAATTAATAGGCCCCAACACAGCTAAAACTTCATATTTAAAGAACAGAGAAATTCTTCTTTGTTACCTGTGCACACCTGTCACACTCTCTTCCACAATGCCTCTGATCTTCTTAAATACATTGGGATATTTCTTATAAACCCAATGAGTCAGATCTCCACCATCATCCAAAATCTAGAAATATGGGAAATATAATTAATTCAGATATTCTATTATTGATTCATCTAACTGATTCATCTAATTGACATTGAACAGGTTCTCTTGAAATGATGCCTTTTATAAAATGTTCTCTAGAAATTCACCATTGTGCTGCAATAGCCTAAATCCAGAGAACCGGGCAATTAGTTTTGTACAAACAGGAATGACTAGATTTAAATATTCTGCATGTTAAATAATCACCATCTGAGATCACTGTATATTGTTCCCTGTGGGTTAAAGAAAAAAGCAATATTTCCACTCAGCGTGCCAAAATCTTGGGCATTCCTGAAATAGCATTTTGATCCTCTGGGAAAAGACAACAAAAATGAGAACAGTGGAATTTTACTGGAATGATCTATTACCATATTTGGCTGCCAGGTATCCATATTTACACAGCAATCAATACACCACCAAAAATCATCTTCAGATTCTCCTTTCCAGGCAAACACAGCAACACCTAACAAAACAACAAAAAAGGGCCAAATGAATTTTTAAAAGCAAGATTTCTTGCATTTTGCCCTAGCTAAGCATACTATCAGCATGTAGCAAATGTAACATGCTGTTACTTCCACATACTTTAGCTATATGAGTGTTGAAAATACTTTCCATGTTTTGCAAGAGCTACATAACAGTAGATTTGCCTACTTTAATTAGACTAATGATTTTCTTGTTTTGAGAAAATTTAAATAAACAGGTTATTAGAAAAGGTATTTGTTGTTACATTTATATATCACACAAAGCCAAAATTCATTAGCAATTGTTTTCTGAACAGTAAGCTAGAGGCAAACTATACAGATAGTCCTCGACTTACAACAATTCATTCAGTAACCATTCAAAGTTACAATAGCACTAAAAAAGTGATGTGTGATTGGTTTTCAGAATTAAGACTATTTTTTTTTTTTGGACAATTAAGACTATTGCAGCAATTCCCATGGGCACGTGATCAAAAATCATGCACTTGGCAACTGACTCATATTTATGACAGTTGCAGTGTCCCAGGGTCACCTTTTAAAATCCTCTGACAAGCAAAGTCAATGGAGAAGCCAGATTCAAGTAACAACTTTGTTACTAACTTAACAACTGCAGAGATTCACTTAACAACTGTGGCAAGACCGATCGTAAAATGGGGCAAAACTCACTTAACAAATGTCTTGGTTAGCAACAGAAATTTTGGGCTCAATTGTGGTCAAAAGTCAAGGACTATATTATGGTTTATTTCTATACATGAACAAGGCTTTAATAACCAGAACACACATAAAAAAGCAATCTATCATTAGAGGTCATGCTAAGCCATCGTGTGATTTGTTTGCTTGTCGTATGTTTAATCGGCCATTTTAATTTGTTTGTGTGAATCAGATCCCAAACATTATGGTGACCAATATGATTAAAAACAGAAGTGCATCATGTGTTTTTTCCTTTGGGGAAAAAAGTTATATTAAAGCAATCCATCAAAAACATTTATAGATGGCTTTAGGCTTTCTTAGAATTATACAAGTAATAGTGGTCAGAGAACGAGTCATTTGTTTTTCAAAAAATCCATCAGAGCAGATTCTTGGCAGAATGTGCAGGAAATGGAATGGTATAAAATATTTTATGGCACCCAAAGACCAAAATATTCATTGCAACATGAATGTTCATAAGAAAAAATGTATGCAGAACAGAGTAAATAATTTAAAACTAATAAGTGCCCTTTACTGTTACCTATTCTCTTATTATAGATCCAAGGGAGTCTACCTGACTTTGAAATGTTTCTCGGAAAAGATCTGGCAGATTTCCCAACACCTTGGGCATATAGAGAGAATTTATAAAAATATTAGGAAAAGGATATTAGCAAAGTACTCTGACACTATTTTTTCTACAGTCTTAAAAACAAAGTGAGGAATATAGTTGTATTTCTTTCAATATAGCTAATGCAGTAGAGAAAATATTTTAAACTACTTTTCAAAGAAAATTATCTGAAAAGCCTAAATTTGCCATCATTTTTGTAAGTATCATATTTGTTTATTTTTGTTTCCTTGCAATGACATCCTTGATTAATGTCATAGTAAAGTTGTAAACAGCATCTTCCTAATTAGAAAACAAGTATGGTGATAGATAGCATTAACTATTGTAGCCACTTAGCATTGATCCATTAGCTCCATGATGGCGAACCTATGGCACGTGTGCCAGAAGTGGCACGCAGAGCCCTCTCTGTGGGCACACGCGCCGTCGCCAGCTCTTTGGCGGGTTTCCGGCATGTGCATGTGCGACAGCCAGCTGGTCTTCCCACGCACTGGAGCACTGGAAACCCGAATACCAGCTGGCCGGCACACCTGTTTTTTGGCCGTTTTCCAGGCTGTTTTCCGGTTGTTTTTTGGCCGTTTTTGGTCCAAAAACGGCCTGAAAACAACCCAGAAAATGGCCAAAAAACCAAGGATGTGTGCGCTGGCCAGCTGATCTTCGGGTTTCCGGCGCACAGGAAGACCAGCTGGCCAGTGCGCATGCACATGCCAGAAACCTGAAGATCAGCTGGCCAGCGTGCGCATGTGCATCGGCCAGCTGGTCTTTGGGTTTCCGGCACTTCGGCATGTGCACATGCACACGCATGCAACCATGTTCTGGTTTGGGCACTCAGTGCCGAAAAGATTAACCATCACTGCATTAGCTGGTCATTTTAATCACAGAATTAAAGGTTTTTTTTTCTATACAGCTTCCACATCCACATAGGTAACATACCTATGCTCAGTCTGTTACAATGATAAATAATTAAGTTTGTTTTAATTAAGCCATCCTTCAAAATAATGATTTTTTTTCATCTGAATGAAATCCACTTATTTTTCCTGAAAATATGAAGCTTATTACTGAGAAGCTACAGAAAACAATTTTAGTACATGAAAAAGTTAAGTATCTTCTTGCATAACCAAATAACTTGGTACACTGTATTCTTAAATCCTGAGATCATAATGAGTACATATTGCAAAAATGAATACATAATTTCTAACTCAATACTCACCAGCCTCAGCCAATGCAGCAGCCACCTCATTTTGAGTAGAATAAATATTACAAGCAGACCATCGGCATTGAGCTCCTAGTGCACAAAGAGTCTCAATCAAGACCTAAGACATAAAGCAAACAGCATCAAATTAAAAAGCTTCAGTAATTACTAATTGGATTGGGGCAATAAAAAACTCAGAATGAAAAAGTTCACAAACTATTAGATTCCAGAAGTTTAATTTCACTTATAGACCACCTGATTCTAGAGGTTTAATTAGGCTAGATTTGTTAATTAATGCCACAACTCCTTGCTTCTTTAGAACATAAGAAAAGGATTATCTAAAATCCAAGCCATTTATTTCCAGTCCTTTGAGCTATTCAAGACTGCAGTTCCAATTCAAATAATTGTAGTAATCAGTTAAAACTCACAGTAAATCATCAGCTACTTTAGATCCAGGAGGTTCCATAAGGCCAATTGTCTTTGCAGAGTACAAATATTTATCAAGATGATTTAGTAATTATATTACCCCCTTTGTAGAAATGAGTTCCCTTGTTCCTCTGGAGGTGACAGATAGAACCCAGAAAATAGTAAAGATAAAAGAAGACTAAGATGCAAATAGCAAAACAGGTGCACTCACTGCAGTCTGTGCTGTGATATGTGTACATCCCACTATTTTAGCTCCAGCCAAAGGTTTTTCCCCTTGAGCTCGTTTTCTTAGTGAAATCAGCGCGGACATATCTAAAAAAAACCCAAAAGTATCTTTAACAACCCCCCATGCCAATTACTGAGCAAACAATAATCTTCACTTCCTAGAAGGAATTATATGTATATAAAAAGCTCCTAGGAAACAATTGTTCTGGAAAGAGAAATAAACAATTTGCCCCATTGAGAAAGATCTTGCATCCTGTCACTTGCAGACCATGCCTTTGGCATATTTTCTGAAGCACTTTCTTTAAAAGGTTATAGACGAGATACTTCAAATCACCTTTTCATCTGTGAATCTAGATCTCTGAACAACCCTAGTGTATATCTGAAAAATGCCAACAACCTGAACTGAACATTGCCAAGGAGTGCTTAATTGCTCAAAATGGAACTATGTGAATAAGATCCTATTTGTTAAACAAATAACTAAAAAAAATCACACTGATCACTTCTTGCTGTTCATAAGGATTGTGCAATACTACTTAATTAATAGGATCCAAAACTTTTGGCCTTGTTTATAAATTTACATCATTTGTGGACATTTCCAAGAGTTTATTTGCTACCAAGGTATTTGCTGACTAATGGAATAAAATTTATGACACCCAGAGAGAAGCTTTAGCAATTTGAGCTTTACCTTGCTCAGCAATCTCTATCTCTCGGCGCCCAAACTCTGCTTGCTTGATGTTCTTAACACAGAAATTACTATTGCCTTTGGAATTAGTTTGCTGCTTTTCTCTTGGAGAAACTTCATCATCAGAGCTATCAGTGTAGGATGCCGCTATAAAACAACATTAAAGTGTCCAATGAGAAGAGAATACAGATAAAAGAACCTTAAGTCAATGATTATGTCTCAGTATAGGAAGTAACCAAGTCAAGACTCTTTTCCACAATATGGGTATCTACTGAGTTCCATTATTAGTGATATTGTAATGAACAGTTACACTTATCCGAATAAGTGTAGGGATAACAAGGTCAGGGATAGGAACATTTATTTTTTAAACCAATCAGCCTCTGAGAGCTGTAGGGGATCTGCTGACATGTCTATGCTTTTAAAAAAATAAATTTTATTTGAATAATTCACAAAAGTCACAATAATAAATTCAGCAGCATGACACTGTCTCTCTCTTTCTGTGTGTGTGTGCATGTGTGTGTGTGTATTCAAAGATTACAAGGAAGAAGTTGATAGGCCAAATATGCTTCTTGAGCTAATACTTCTGGATCAGCAGAAGATAAATCAAAGGAAAATAAATATTATTAAAAGGGAGACACTTACCTGAACTGTAGCTGTCTGTGGAAGACTGTGAAATGGAACGAGACAGGGATCTGCGACCAGTCTTTGTGGGAAATTTACTGAACTCCTGCATATCATCTGCAAACTGGATTTGCTATACACAAAAATTAAGAAGTTACTATTGTTTTTTTAAAGGTCAACAAGCTTAATTCTGCAACTATTAAAACATAAGCAATGTAAGATCCCATTCTACGGTATTCAATACAAGTCATATTCCAAAGAAGAATGCTTCCTGTATAGATATAATATGGCATTTTACGTCACCAATAAATATAAATAGATGACATATCAAGATTTGTGATATTCAATTAATGTAAATAAAAATTCATTGCAGAATAAAATAGATGACACCATTCTATTCAATAAAGCTACGGTACTTTGTAGCAAGACATTTGCTATTAGCAGACAATGTATCATGTATGCCTAATAATAAAAACAAGGATGATTATATTTTGTACTACTCCAATTTGCACCTATAAATACAATTTGTCTCATACAAAACGATACCATATTCTTAAGCTTGTTCAGTTATATTATTCAACCATGAACTTGGAACTATTCATGTAATACAATAATACAGAATAGAATAGAATTCTTTTTTTGCCAAGTGTGATTGGACACACAAGGAATTTGTCTTTGGTGCATATGGTCTCAGTGTACATAAAAGGAAAAAAAATACATTCATCAAGAATCATAAGATACAACACAGTGATAGTCATAGGTTACTAATAAGCAATCAAATCATACTAGATATTTATAAACTAACTATATAAATATTTTAATAATACATTAGATTATAATATAAAAATAATCATTAAACATATTTACATGTTTTGAATGGAATATCTGATAAATATTTTTCCTGTAGCTATTATTTAATTAGAGTATTTAGCCAGAAGACATTTAACTAAGAACTTATGAAATCATCTACCTTCAAATTCTAAGGACACGGAGAAATAAATTCCAATCACCATAATACAACAACTCATTTATATATTGTATGTTCTCATTAAAACATAAAAGGATGAAACTGTGATATCGTAACAATAGCATCTGGCTGTGATTAACTTACAATCAAAAACATGAGAAGTATCTCAAGACAAATATGTACTCCATAAAATGCTTGTTTTCACATATCATACTTAACAACATTGTGGTTTTGTTTGTATTTGCTTAATATGCTATGTGAACTCAGCAAATAAATAGAATATGAATTGTTTTAGAGAGACTGAAAACAACTTTGATATTAGTTTACTGACTGCAATTGTGTAGTAAATGTGAATGCAGGGTGGATAAAAATGATTTTTTTAAAAAAATACAAAAAATCAGATTTTTAAAAATTTTATCAAATTTATTTTAATAAAATGTTTTTGGAGCAAAAATCTATCTAAAGGTAGTTTTCTATGTAAGATACATAAATAATTTAATTTATTTAGCATGAACTGGTGCTTAGTTATGTAGCATGAGGCTATATATTCTGCAGCATTGGGACTGTCAGTAAGTCAACAACAGGTCAGAGGAGTAGCAGAGATGACAGTTGCTCTTTAAAAATTATGATTTAAATCGAGTTGATTTAAATCAAGCCTTTTTACTAGTGATTTAAATCATGCTTTAAATTGTGATTTAAATCGACTTGATTTAAATCAAATCTACCCTGTGTGAATGAGTGCAATTTCATGAATTCATTTATTGATCAACCTAACCTGTAAGGGTGTGAAGTAGTATGACTTAAAAAAAGAATGAAAAACAAAACCAAAGTGTTTAAACAAACCATGATTACTTTGTTTATTTGGAAGTAACTCTAGATTGTTCAGAAAAACACAGTGAATATATAACATGGCTGAAAAGTAAATTCTCCTTCAAGGTGAACTTGACACTTTTAACTAGGAGAAAAGGAGAAAATCTAATTATTATAAGGGAAACAAACAAAAGATATGCATGTTTCTGATTCTCAACTATTCTAGTAGTTGTTGCAAAATCTACAAAACTTGAAGCAACACTGTCTCTCTCATTTAATTAGACACACACACACATGCAAACCTTTCTGCATTGATAACTGTTGGTAGTCTGTACAAAACGTACATCTATACTTATAAGGTATTAATAGCTAATCTCTGAAAAGAAAATCGCTTAGAATTAGGAAACCATCTTGTTAATAAAAAAAATCTTATCCTTGAAGTATACAAATCAGGCATTATAACAACTGCTTTCACTGTAATTTGATTATTTCAATAAACTACACTCATATGTTTCTTGTGTGACTTTGAGAACATTATTAGTGGGAATACCAAGAGTTAGAGCTGAAATTTGGGAATCTTAAAGGGGAAGAAATGCAAAAATATTTCAAAATGGTACAGAAATGTACAGTTTGCTCTAGGCTGCCATAAATAATTTTACTGCATTTGATCACAAACTGATACAAGTAAGTGATTTACATAATGAGAGAAATTGGGGTGGGGGATTTTAATGGTCAATTTAAATAATATTTTAACTTGCATTCCCTACAAATGAACTAACTTTCCTGGGAAATAAAATGCATGCTTTTTGGAATAGCTGAGGATTAATGAGATAGGGTGATAAATATTAACATGAATTAGAGAACATTAAAGAAGTTAGGATTAGATCACATATGGGACATTCTTACTTATTTCAAGATTTGGAATCCAGTTTAAGAACCAAAAGAAATTGTTCTAATCCAATATATTTAAATCCAATTATTTGTATTTTAAACAGCAACATTTAAAACTTAAGTTAAGATGGGGGACTAGAATGGGAATACCATCCTCAGGTGTAGAAATTTAATGGGTGATTTTGGAACAGTCACCCTACTCCACAGGATTATTGTGGTGGTGCAAATTAAAGGAGATAGTGCTACACTGTATATTGCACCTTGAGTTCCTGAATGGTAGAACATAAATATAATAAATAAAATGGTGGCAATGTTCACATTAGTGAAAAAAAAATAGAATTGCTATTGATGTTTTGCATTGCCAAGAATTACCATAGCAGTATCATAGAAATCCTTGCTGTCTCACAACAATGAAGCACCAGCTCTGACTTTCTTCACCTCCAACAACAGGGTTTGTGATTGTGTCAAGCAGACTTGTTGAAGTTCCGTTATGAACAGTACAGACTAGTCCAACAAGTTCCATTCATTTCTCTAGGGTATAAAAACTAGTTTCTGGGCAAAACTTTAATTATTAAAATCTTTATCTACAACTGTTTTCCTTAGGGCTGTATTCCAAAACCAATTACAAAGTTTTTAACATAGTTACTTTAAAAATGTGAAACTAGTTTCTTATCTTCAAATGTATCTACTTCAATTGAACATTTTGTCTGAAGATACTGGATATCACAACAGGCTATTTAGTAAATGTTTCTCTGCAATCATCTCTCTTGGAGATGCAATTCAAGAGTTGGAATATTGGGACTTCCGGTTTGCTGCTTGTCCCCACCGGACGCTCCTTTGGGATCGTCGAACCCACTGCCTGTAAGAGCCGCCTTTATAGCGGAATGGCGGCTCGAAAAAACTCCGTTTCCATTAGGAAACGGAGATAGAGCCGGCTGGGGTGGGTAGAGTCCTCTGCCTAATCCCAAAAGTTTTTTATTTACTTTTGGGACGGAGCGGAAGAGACTCCCCGTATCCCCAGCCGATGCTCCGGGCTCTGGGAGATCTCTGCTACATGCAGAGCTAGGTGGCAAAGCAAGCCTAATTTAATAAATCTGTTAAATTAATTAAAGAAGACGTGAGCTGGACCTCTGATCTTGAAGCGCAAGTATTCCTCTTATTTTAGAAAAGTTACTGAAGTTGTTTAAGAAGTGAAAGGAAAAAAGATTTTTAAAATGGCGACTGCTGCGGCTTGAAGAGAGGCTGAAAGGGAAAGTCCTTCCGTTTTCTATTACAAAGTAGCGGAATGAATACTTCTGGCTGTAATTGAAGGCAAAACCTCACTCTCACTCTTTTTTTTTTCTTTTTTTTTTCCTGGGGATCTGATATTGATCTTGGTTGGAAACAAGCTTTTTTTTCTCTTTTCCAGTAAATCTTGTCTGTGTGGAAAATGGCACTGAGACTTATACAGTTAGACAAACAGGCAGTGGGGGGGGGGATTCCCCCATTAACAAATTACATGAACAAGTTCTAACTCTTCAGTCTCAGAAACCTGACTTTAATATAATAGAATTTCTCCTTGAAGAGATTGTAAGAAGGGATGAGATTGTGAACCAGCAACTTGAAAAATTTAAGCAGGAAATTAAAGAAATTGGTGAATTGGTGAAATCAAAGTTTGATTTTTTGGATCGAAAGATTTTAAAAACAGCTAACGGTTTATCAGACTTTCTGATTCAGTTGGATGCAAATACTAAACTATTAGAGTCTAAAATGAAAGAAACTGAGGAGAATTTGGATGACAAGATCCAAAAAATTAAAAAGGATTTGGTAAACACTCAGGATAATAGTTCAGAAGACAAACCTAAAATGGAGGTTGATCAAAAGACTGGTAATGAAGAAAATGTACAACAGAGGATTGAAAGAGAAGTTTTAATGATCCAATATAATTTTACAGAATATGCAATTAGACTGAGAGGTCTGCAGGAAAATAACAGAGATGATTTAAGGAAAATATCTTCTGAAATTCTGGCTGGGATTTTAAAGGTTCAACCTGATGAAGTGTTTTGCAGGATTGACAGAATTTATAGAATAAACTCCTGGTTGGCAAAGCAAAGGCAATTGCCTAGAGATGTGGTGATTTATTTTACAGATAAAGAAATTAGGAATAATATTGTGCAGAACTCTTTTAATTCTACCTTGCAATTTCATGGAAGAAAGATTTGGATTTTTAAGGAGCTCCCGCCTAAGATGTTAATGGAGAGGAAGAAATTTGGTTTTCTAGTGACTGAGTTAAAAAAAAGAAATATCCTATTTAGGTGGGATGTCCCAGTTGGTTTAATATTGAGACACCAAGGAGTAAGATACCAACTGAACATTGTTGAAAAAGCAGAAGAATTTTATCAAAAAATTTTAAAAATGAATTTAACATCTTTAGGCACAATACAGGATAAGCAAAAGGAGTTGGAAACAAAGGGAAAATATCAAATTACAGAGGCTGTGGTAGATAAATTGTCTTCGGACTCCCTGGATACCCCAGCTGGACTGTCTATAAATATGAGAGCAGTGTCATCCGACTCCAATGTGATGAATTATCAAGTTACAGACAAGTGCGTAAACCAACCAGTTGATATACAAGTGATGGAAAAGAAATACGAGATAATAAAACAAAACCAACAAGATCAACTTATAAAGCAGAATGAAAATCGATCAGCTGATACACAATTTGTAGGAAGGAAACCAGGATGGAAATTCAACCCGCAAAAGAAAAGGAAAAGAAATAGATCTCATAGAAATAGTAGTTTCTAAATCAAGCAACAGTGAAGCCAGGGACTTTAAAAAATGAATGAATATGTGAAAAGATAGTGGAGGCGAACTACTGTTTAATATTATCTTGAGGATAGTGGCAGATCTCTGCAATGCCGTGATTTTGGGATGTGAAAAGAGCCTTACATTGTTGGATTTGAATTATCTACTTTGGATTTCTTTTACTGGTAAATATATTATAACTATTTCGAGTTACAAGGCAAGAGAGTCACGCTGGGGCATGCAGAAGATCTAGATGTTACCCATTAGGATGATGGGAATTAATAATCCTGATGAAAACCACAATTACAACTATATGGATATAATTATAATGTCACTCGGGTGGTTGTTTTTACTTTTATATATATATGAGGATATCTACTACTGATGGGGGCAGAAGATGATTGAAGATCTTGAACAAACTGTTGCACCAGCATGTTATTTTACCCTATTATGGATGATGGATTTAACAATCCAGTGGAAAGACATCAAAGAAGATATTATATGGACTATAAATTTAAAGTTATTGTCTTTTTTCTTTTTATAAAATGGAATGCATATATAGATATATGTATATTTTAGTAGAGTGGGCAGTGGATTATATTTAGAATTGTATTGTATGGTAATTTTGCAGGAAATTGGGTTGAAATAGGTTAGTTTACTGATTGATTAGTTTAAGAAAAAGGATTTTTAAGTCATATATTTAGGGGAGTGGAGGAATTGGATAGAACTGAATAAATGTTAAATTTGGATGTAGGGAGAAGGCTGCTTTGAAATGTTATATTAATATATATAAAAGATTAAATGTTATGTTGTTGTAATAATATACTATAAGTTTGGGGGAGGAGAAAAAGGGCAGATTATTGCGAAAATGGGAGTTATAAGAATATTATGCTAAGGGTCAGTATTTTGAGGAGGGAGTAAGGGTATGGTAAAATATTATGTAATTAGTTATGAATTAGCTTATTGTTGTGAAGAAGTCACAGGGGGGGATGGGTGGTGAGGGGGGGTTAGGGAAGAGGGGGGGAAAGGGGGAAAAACTTGTATTTGAAAACTTTTTCAATAAAAAAAAAAGAGTTGGAATATTAAATTTTGGAAACACTAGGACTGTCAACATTTTAGTATAATGGCAATATTTGGAATCTGCAAGAACAAATTAAAGACTTCTTTGGCATGAAAGATAGACAAAACATATTGTATAACTTGGAAAGATAAATGTGCATTGTCAATAAAACACTATTTCAATTACTGATAAAAGGCAATACGGTCAAATTTTTGGACCAAAATTTAGACATTTATTGAAGTTTTATATCATAACTGTGTACCATGAGTATATCTGCAAATGCATGTATACTTGTTCAATGAAATGTATTGAAAAAACAATACATTATGCAACACATCCCAGTCCAATCATGCTGATTTGGACAGATCTAGAATTTGCTGCAGGAATCTTCCAAGTCTCATCAAAGGAAATCTAGGTCATCCAGTAAATTTTGAGAATAATTTAGAAACAAAGATAATTTGGCTCAAAAGACTAATATGTAAAAAAAAAAATCAGAAGAGAATGTACTTTTGTAATGAATAGCACTAGCTTCCAACTACAGATTAAGTTTACAGAGTTCTGTTTGGTAATTCCAAGCAGCATTCTTTTGGGAGAAATGTAGAAGAAACTTATCGGCTACTTCTCCCATGTTTACATCAATTTGAAACTGTGTCTCTGGCAACAGAAGCATGCACTGCTTTCAACCTTGGGTATTAACTGAGAGTTTTCTGTACCTATTGCTGCCGTCTGGGTGTAGCGGCTGCTGACGCTAATTCTCCATCAGGAATTTGAATAACTTTCCAATTAAATTTCAAGTTATCTTTACAGTTTCTCCTTAATCGCTTGGGCCAGGAGACAGAACTCTAGGGATATGCAAAAATACTCAGAATGGGTTTGAGTATTTGGAACTTGAGCAAGCCTATCCTGGGGTCATAATATTCAGAACAGTATATTTTGGGGTCAGAATGTCCCATGATCAAACATTTTACATAACCCTACAGAGTTTCTTTGTTTTCAAAAGCAGGGACCAGATGGTTATTTCAAAGAGGAAGGTATAATGTTCAAGAACAGGCAGCCAGGAAGCTGGAAGGTAGATCTGGCTCTTGATAGTCTCCTGTCCTCTGCCTATGTAAAAGCTTAGTAAGAACCTAGGAGCTTGTTCCAAAATAAGAAGCAGAGGGTGTGTTAATCAACCAGGCAATACATCTATGGACATTCTCAGTCGTCCAGGTCATGGTTGTCCCAAAGGCATGATCATATGATTGCAAAGAATATAAACCCTTCCATTTTTCATCATTCAGTCAGAACTGAAGAAGCTTCTTGGATGAGAAGGAAAATGTCTTCTAGCAAAACAAGAAAGTCCAGTTTTTTTCAAAAAAAAAAAAAAAAGCACCTTTGGGACAACCAGGCAATAAGCAAGGACGAAGCTAAGGTTGTTAGCTGAGTAGTAGAAAGTCATCTTGACCTCACCACAGGCTTAGCCATAAAACATCATCATCTTAGATCAGTCTCTCCCAGGGGTGGGTTCTAACTTTTTTTACTACCGGTTCTGTGGGCGTGGCTTATTTTGTGGGCGTGGTTTGATGGTCATGTGACAATTCTTTAGGATTTAGCAGAGGTACTGGTCTACCAGGCTTTTAACTGGTTGCAGAGCTGTACCGGTCTATCCATTTGTTTTTGGAGGCACCGGTCTACTCATTTGTTTTTGGAGGCACCAGTCTACTCATTTGTTTTTGGAGGCACTGGTCTACTCATTTGTTTTTGGAGCGCACTAGTCTACCACCACACTGCTTTTTAACACTGATCAGCTGTAGGGCGGCCCTTTGAAGCCCCGCGGCAAGAGTTTAAACAGTTTTTTTCCTTCTAGCTGATCAGCTGGGACTTGGGAGGCAGCGAATAGTGGGGTGGAGCCAAATAAAAGGTAAGAATAACACGGGGGAGGGGGGAACGACCCAGCTCCCGAACAAACAGAACCGGTTCGGTGATGTTATATCATCACCGCTACCGGCTCGGCCGAACCAGGCCAAACCGGGAGGAACCCACCACTGGTCTCTCCCAGCTTTAACATACTGTACTTGAGAAAGTTGATAAAAGAATCAAGGAGAGTTGAATATATAGCAATTAAGACTTTGAGGAAGAGTGGGACAATGATATGAAAGAAATATTAGTGACTTTAATTGCTCTGATCATAAAAGGATATCTTGCACCAAAATTATTATTTGCAAATATTTTACACAGAAGCTTCTCACATGCTAAATCTTCACTGAACCTTTACTGAATCAGAGTTTACCACCATAATCTGACATTTGCTTAACTGTAACACATTTGAACTCTGCAGTCTTAAAACACCTGCTTTGCCTAAAAATATTATCAAAGATAAATAAGTTACTAACATCTTCAGCATTGTTTCAATTTTAAAATTTAACAAAATGGAGCTGAAATATAATGATTATACAATATCACATTTATTCCTTTGGTATTAAAATGGTACAGAGGTTAAATTGTTAGACTTTTACTGTACTAGGGAGTCCCATCTAAGCCATGGAAGTTATTGGATGACTGGGCTAATCATTTATTTCAGACTAATTTAACTCACAGGATGTGTTGCTGCAGTGATGAAAAATGGACTTCTGTCACTTGAGTTTCTGAAGAAAAGGTGGAGATATAACTCTAACAAATAATAAAATATAGTCTATAAGTCTTTCTTAGGGTGGAAATACAGTATCTTCAAAACTACAGAACAACAGGAGATTGCTATTTCATCCAAAGATTCTCTTACTTAAATTGGTACTTTTACTCATATTTACCTTTTATTTATTAATATTTACCTAGAATAAAAAGAAGCTGCACTTAGGTCTGGTTATTAAGTTGTGCAACAAGTGAATGTGAATGTAAGAAACTTCTTCCTCTAATGAAATCAATCACCAAATCCACCTCCATAATCTCTGCATTGGCTTAACTGAAGTTCACTTGAACTCTGTGGTTTTGAAAAAAATCTGCTTTGCCTAAAAATATTATAATCAGACACAATTCATTCAATGATCACATTGCCTAGTTATAAACGTTCCAGTTGCAGAGTATTTCCTAGACATACATTTGTGGCTTAGATAGTTAGAATTTAGTAGTTTGCTTCAACAAGAAAAACTAACAAACTATTCCTTTTCACTATAAGTAGGTATTTTAGATTTTCAAAGCCAAGAGCATTTTTAAAAATGTCATCTTATTATTGGAACTCATACTAGTTTTAAATCTGGAAGTTGCTTTCATAACTGGGTGGAACATCATTTTAGCAGTAAAGAAAATATTTTTAATTCCAAAGCTTCAATACAAAGCAAAGAAAGTAATTTTGTCCTTGCCTAGAGTTTTAATTCTAAAGATTCAAAAATCAGTATCTCTCTTACTTTGTAGGACACTCTAACTTTATAAATCATACTAAGAGATATATGATTATATTAAAACATATTGTCCAACTATTAATTGCTATTTACTAAGATGATTGTTACAATGATGATTTTTGCGAACCTAAAAGCTATATTGTCAATTGCTAAAAGTTCCATGTGCTTTCAACTTTCAAATAAAATGCCTGTTTTGTTGCATAATGTCAATATTTTAGCTATAAAAATAGTTTCTTAAAACCAATAGATGATATAGCTAGATAGCTAGACAACAAGATTTAGATTTAGGTTTCAGATTTTCAGAGGATATTGTCACTTTTCTTTGTCCTGGAAATGCTTGGCAAATATCTGAAAAATTATTTTAAAAGCTGATTACAAATCTTAACAAAGAATAGGTTGATGTTTCAGAAACTAAAAGTAAGAAAAAAAAAACCTCCAACGATTTGCTCACTGAATTCCTAGCCCCTATTCTTATTATTAACTTTGTGCTTCAGATACTAAAACCTCTATTTGCTATACCTACAAAAGAATGTTTGCCCAGAGATTGAAAACATAATCATGAAGTAACAATATGGTCCACAAGCATACTCAACTGAAATATACAATCCAATAAAAATGACAAACAAAACGAAAACTTACTGTCACCGGTCTAATACTCACGGATTGTTCTTCTGACTAGCTAGAAACTTAGCTGTTGAAGGTTCAACAAGACTATTTTGGGCAATTTAGCATAACTAATTTATTAACTACTTTATAGACTTCTTAAGGAATTAAATGTTTACTGCAGGGCAAAAGAATTCTAAATTTGCAATAGTAATTTTAATAGAAAACTAGACCGCATACATAATGCTTATTACTGCAAAGACTTTTAATTGCTTTGTTGGTGGGAAGAGGACTGAGGCTAAACCCATTTTAATTTAATAAGTAATTCAATAATTACTGAAACTACAATACTATCCTACACCTAAAGTATATACAGATTTTTTTTCTTCCGTTCAATTATGTCTGATTCTTGGAGTCTGCTTGGACAAGCCTTGGCAATTTTCTTGACAAGGTTTTCAGAAGTGGTTTGTCACTGCCTCCTTCCTGGGAGTATGAGAAAATGTGGCCCAATATTACCCAGCTGGCTTTGTGCCTTAAGTGGAACTAGAACTCATGGCCTCCCAGTTTCTAGCCTGATATCTTAACCACTACACCAAGCTGGCTCTCATATGGAAACTACATAATTCCAAAAACTAATCTACAGCCCTCCTGGAATACAGGAAATTAGTATCCCAATGACAAGAAGTCATGCTTCCTCTCACATGTGCTAGTTTTCTAGTAACCTAGATTACAGTTTACCTAGAATCAACTTTAGTTTTTTTTGGACTTCATTCAAGCACTTGCACAGCTTCTCATGACTCAGCAGGAAAGAAGAAAAGTTGAATGTCATCAATATACTGATGACACTGACCTGAAAACTGACAAATGCCTAAAAATTTCATGGTGACATTATCAAGACTAGAACTCTGACGTCTGCTACAACATACATACAAATGGGGCCAAATTCAGGTAGTGCTCGACTTACAGCCCTTTTGTTTAGTGACCATTCGAAGTTACAACAGCAATGAAAAAAGTGACCTAGGACCATTTTTCAGACCTAAGGCCATTGCAGAATCTCTGTAGTCACATGATCAAAATTCAGAGTTTGGCAACTGGTATATATTTACGACAGTTGCAGTGTCTGGGGTCATATGATCATCTGTTACAACCTTTTGACAAACAAAGTCAATGGGGAAGCCAGATTCACTTAACAACCATGTTACTAAGTGCAGATTAACAACGGCGGCAAGAAAGGCAAAATTCATTTAACAATTGTCTTGCTTAGCAGTGGAGATTTGGAGATCGAGCATCTTTTGTGCTCGAAAATCGAGGACTACCTGTAGAAATTTTCCACTGCCACACTCTGGAAGCAGGTAGAAAGAGAACAACTGCATTTCCTGGAGACAATCCTGGCTGGTGACTGAATGCAGGAAAGAAAACATCTACAGGCTCCAAGATTTTATTTTGGAAAGTATACGCTTTTAAGAAAAATGTGTAGGTTGCAGATCAGTCCTGCTGCTCAGTACAGAACTGGCTCTCTACATATCCGAGATTACTTGGATAATTTAAGCACATTAAATTTCACTTAGAACAAACAGAACACATCTTAACTCAGCATGTAGTTTCTTTGTGACTTATTTGTTTGGCACATATGGTACTTACAAAATAAATTACACTAACTGACCCCTTTGCTTAGAATCAGAAAATAAGATAAAGACCTTTAAAGAACATAATAAAACAACAAATCCTTTTGTTCCTCAATCATGTTATGAAATGCAAGTGTATAAACATCTACCTGTAATAAAAGAATAGGAAGAAATACTAACCTGGAAAAAATAAACCAAGATGTGGGAGCAGAACTATAGCAGAACAACAGAGTTGGAAGTTCTAGTTCAACTCTCTGCTCAAGCAGGAGACCCTATACCTTTTGAGACAAATGTTTGTCCAATCTCTTCTTAAAAATCTCCAATGATGGAGCATCAACAACATCTGAATTTATGATTGTTTTGTCAGAAAATTTCTCCTTATCTATAGGAGAAATTCAAATATCAATCTCTCCTTGATGAGTTTCCATTCATTGCTTCTTGTTCTCCCTTCAGAAGCTTTGGAAATAGGTTGACCCTCTTCATGTAAGATTGTGTAAGAATGAATGTAACATGTACGGGGCAATATATATCAATTTGGAGAGTACAATACAGGACAGGACAGTCCTGTTCAGCTGACTGGGAAATACTGGGGACTGTTATTTAACATACCTGGAGAATTTGGGTTCAAAAAGGCTGTCTGGAAATGCAGAAAAATAACAGAGGTAATTGATTAACCATGTCATATGCTAGCACTGAAGATGATAATAGTTTTATATAAATGAGATTGGAATATGTGTGTGATAGTCAATCAATCAATCAGTCAGTCAGACAGACAGTCAGACATTCTTCTCATTCAGGGGTAATAAATATATATTTACAAGGTGGCAAAGACTTAGCCAAATTATTTCTTCTTCTTTCTCAAGAAGCATCAGACACTACAACTAGCAATGGTAGTACAATGATGCTGAAGGAATAATATCATTGTCTGTTACCACACTGCTATAGAAATTTAATATTTTAGATTTTTCTAATATGACCTGTTTTTCTCTCTCCTTATAGCATATGTGTTCTGAGACAATCCTTTCCTTTTTTATATTTCAAGAGAATTAGACTTACACATTTATTTTAAAAAATCAAATTTAGGGCATAAAATAAATAAACCTTTGATTAAGTTAATTTTATAAATACTATTATATATCAGTGATCTGGCAGCTCCCCCCCCCCCCCACACATACACCTCCCCCCCCCATTTTATTGTTTTACGCAACTGATATCGTAGTTCAAACTTCAGGACTCAGACTAAAACTATTACAATTTTTAAAACAAAGGAAGAACATTTCCAAATCCAGAAAGTATAGTATGAAATTCTAGTGCTACAAATTTAAAGCTGCATAATAGTAGTAATCAAACTGCTTAAGTAGTCATTATTTCATTATGTTACCACTTCTGCCAAAGCTTGTAAATGGATTTTCTTTATCATACTTAGCAAAATGCAGAGTGACCTTTACATCAGCTCTGCTTCTGTAAACCATACAAATACATGATAGTTTCCCAATCAAGTAGAAACTAGAAGGTACAGTATTCAATATGATAAAAATGGGAATGACAGGCAGATTAGCTTGAATTTTTCTCTGCTAAAATCTGAGCTTATGTTTTGGAAACCAGCCATTTTAAGCTCTGTTTTAAAATTTGCATAGGCAGTGGGTTTAGTCTCTCTCTTCTCTTTGCTATTATCAAATTACTCCCTAGTAATGGCAATAGTATACAATTTGTATAATAAAAAAGTAGAAGGAAAATGATTATATATAATCAGATTTGTCCATTCTAAGAGTCCATTCTAATTATAATTGTAGAAATTTTGCTGGACAAAGGTAGATTGCACTTGTAATTCGCATACACACATATACATAATTACATACATACATACATACATACATAAATTCATTAACTATATCTATATCCGAAGACTACATACAAAGGGAAATGTTACAGTTCTTACAATACAAATGATTCTTAAGCAGCAAGAGATATGATCCTAGAAAACAAAATCTAGGATTATACTTTATGAGGTTTACCAGTGTGGCAAAGATATAAGCAAAATAATTTCAGAAATGGGCAATGCTTGAATAGCAGATAGGAAGAAGAAGAGTTTTCTGTGACAGTACAATCTCAGGTAAACCTTAATTTGTCAATTTTGACATATGCTGTACTGGAGAAGACAATCACTGTTGACTTTATGTTTGCACTGTAAGAGTTAAAAGGGAAACCAGACCACCTTACTTTTCACTATATCAAATCTTTGGCCTCCCATCAAAACGTACATACTAATGCTAATTTTACTGATGCACAGATAGAAACTGCCCAGGGGTCTTACATACCCTCTTTTCCCCAAAATAAGACATCCCCTGATGACTAACCCAATTGAGCTTTTGAGTGCATGGCAATAAAGCCAAGCGTTTATTTCAGGGTTCAAAAAAATATAAGACAGGGTTTATTTTTGGGGAAACACAATAACAACCAGATAGCTGTTTAAAGCAATTGTTTTTAAAATGGAAAATATCCATAACAAGTTAATGTATTTGTGAAAAAAGTGCTAGAAAGCCAGATACAGATGAATAGATTAAATTTAATAAAAAAACTGATGAATAATAATAGCTCATTGACAGAAACATCAGCAACATAAAAGTTAATTTTTGAAAGAATCACACTGAAGGAGCTTCTTATATATTGAAGCATAAGTTGGTTTTATAACATTAATAGAATAAGAGCTGAAAGATACCTCCCTCATGAACAGTTTGTCCTTCTTGTCGAAGAAGTACACAATGGAAGTAGGAAAGAATCTAGAGAAATGAACCTTGCTTTTTAAAATCCTTTTAAATACAGACAATGTGGTGGCATTTGTTCTTAAAGGAATGTACAAACCATATTGTTCCTGCAATACAACCTGACCGAAGTCCTTTCCCTCAAATATCGATCTTCTTCATCAAATCAATGATACTCATCAGGGTGGATTTGATTTAAATAGAGTTGATTTAAATCACAATTTAAATCATGATTTAAATCACTAGTAAAAAAGCTTGATTTAAATCAACTCGATTTAAATCATAATTTTTAAAGAGCAACTGTCATCTCTGCTACTCCTTTGACCCACTGTTGACTCACTGACAGTCCCAGTGTTGCAGAATATACAGCCTCATGCTACATAACTAACCTCCATTTCATGCTGAATAAACTAAATTATTTATGTATCTTAAATAGAAAACTATCTTACGATAGATTTTTACCCCAAAAGTTTATTAAAATAAATTCGATAAAAATCAAAAAAATCCGATTTAAATCAAAATAATCCGATTTAAATAAAAAAAATATGATTTTTATCCACCCTGATACTCATATAGGAGAACACTATCATGAAACAAACAAACACCAATAAAAATGTGTTTTATTTCAATGAATTGTTCCATGTTCTTAAATCTACAGAACTCGGTAAGTTCCAAATTTGAAGTTATGGATATTTCAATCTATTGTTAGCAACCCTCTTCCCCCAAGCTGATTTAAAGATAACCTGCAAGTTGAAAGGGAAGGTCCAGTCAACTTTTGCAAAGGAAAACCTTTCATTAATAATATTCAGGCATCACATATCTGATGCAGGAACATGGATGGCTGTACTTCTGGTGAACTCTCTTCTTGTAGTGCTTCCAACCTCTTCTCTGTAGGATGGCAACACTAACAAATCTATAGACATTTCCTAAGAGCCACAAAAGTAGTCAAGTAATATCTAAGCTGATTTTAACCTTCCTATTTAAGTCAAAGAAGTGCAATTATCTTAGTTTTACTATATAAATGTAGATAGCACAGATATCACTCCCAGTAATAGTGAATTTTATTTGTACAGCACAGGCTATAACAAACTAAGAACCAGGTACTAACATATGCTTGTAAGTGATTGTGTTTGCAAACATCAGCACAAATTTCTCCCTAGGAACAACTGCAAACCAGGCTGTAGCCCCAAGAAAAATATAGTTAACAAAGAAAAATGATTTTGTAACAATCTGACCAATACATAGTGCAAGTTAGATGCTAGCATTACTCACAGAACCTTGCAAACAGGACAGCAAAAGAAATAATGAGGGATTCTTACATTTACATTTGCTCCTCATGGACAAAGGCATAAATTATAGAGAATATTTTGAAATCTGCCTTCAAGAACTGCTGAGGAAACCAGCTGATTTGCAACTGAATTAAAACCATTCTCACTGGAAAGTTCTGAATTGGTAGATAGGTTAGAAGCTAGTTCTACTGTATATACTGTATGTATATACACACAGATACAATTTCCATATTTATCTTATTTGTCTGATGCTAGATTTCAATGAAATACTGAGTCATTGACGTAATTTAGAATTCCAAATTAAGTTTTATCAGAAGACAGAACCTGCTATCATCACAAAATCTGATCTCTTATAGTAAAACCTTTGTTTTAGGATAACCCGAGATACCTTATTTCTCATTAGCTGAAATTAATTAGCCTAAAAGAAAGGTTCTACTTAATTCTTTCCCCTTCCTTTAGCCCAGAAAAAAGAAGGAAAACCCTCTTTCTGACTTCTCCGATCTAGATGGGTCATCTTGAAGTGAGAACTTGTTGGCTTCTTTTTCTTTTATTAAATTTCTCAATTGTAGGCCTAAAGGTCTCTTGTCCCTAAGAACTGAGGAAGGGCTCCTGTCATTCAGGAACTTGCTACTCAAGAACACTATTTTTTCTTTCTTTTCTTTGTTCAGAAAAAAGCTAAGCCAGCTTCTATAGCAACTGGCAGAAAAAATGCAGCAAAAAAGCCTCATAAATTATTAAACATTTCAATCTGGATTCAGGCCTTATGTTATTGGGTAAGATTTGGATGCCTGAATGGATCCTAGACAAGGAGCGATGAAGTGAGAATGCAATTCCTTTTGATTCTTCTTGACTTCCCATGGTTACCTTCTCGACCACTCTGAATGGAAGGTGTTCAGGATACAATATTACAATTCTACTGCTTCTATCTGCAGAAGATGGCCCTGGGTGACATCTTGGTCTAATCAGAATGAGTCCCGGAGGGTTCCATTTTGGCATTGTGGGACTGGTGAGGCCACTGGTGCCTTGGCATGAAATTCCAGAACTGGCAGAAGATGCTCTTATTTAGCCAAATGTAACTCCACTGCACTTACCAAGAGAAAATGGCATTTTCTAAGATTTTAAAAACTGGATAGCCTCATAAGGGAGAATGCAGTCTTTCAGCATATTTAAGCTTAAGCAGAATTATGAAATGAGTTGTTTTGATAAAATAATGGCAATATTTTGCAAAGCTATTGTTTGTTCTGATCTGACTGTTCTAGAGATTCCTAAAACCAAGATGGAGGAAGTTGAGGAGTGTTTATACAGTGTCAGAATACTAATGGAACACAAATATGCCTAAATATCCTACAATTGTCTTCAGTGAATACATTTAAGATTACTGAGTAGAAAAATCTGATTTGGACAAATGCTCAGAAAGGAAATTATATAGCAGGTAAACTAGGTTTTGAAGAAAAAGGAGCAGAGAGAAAATGGAGTCTTGCAACAAATTTAACCATATATAAGTGGTAAATGGTTTTTCATCTTATTTAGAATTCTTTTGTGGCTTAGCAAGTCGTTATGGACCAGACCGTGGTTCAGTTTAGTAAGAAAATATAAAACATGGATTAATTCAATAAGCAAGTTACATCTGTTGTTTGACTAGTCAAAGAATGGATGGCTTCAAATACTCCCAGACTTAACCCCATAAACTTCAGTTCCACCAATTACTGACAGGCAGCTCACAACTCATCAATAATGTGATGGAGAAATCATTATAAGCAAAATAAAAATGATGATTAATTTTCAAAAAGATTTTCAAAGAATTTAGGTCTATTTTGGGCCTTCATGTCATTCCTGACTCCTTGTAACTATCTGAACAAGTCCATGCAGGGTTTTTTTTTTTTTTGGCAAAATCTGCAGAAATTGTTTAAACCTTTTCTTAGGGCTGAGAAAGCGTTACCAGGCCAAAGTACCCAGCTGGTTTTGTGTCTAAGGCAGAAATAAAACTTACAGTCTCCTGGTTTCTAGCTTGGTCCCTTAAACCACTATACCAAACTGAATGACCTGCTATTATTAGTTATCTGGAAATTCTACAGGCATTCAGAGGCATTATATTTTTACTGATCAGTAGAAATAATCTGTAGGTGCCCAATAATCTTCACTTCACTGCCTGTAGATATTTCTTTTATCTTTTTGTCAGAAGACTAGGTAAATGAAAGAACAGTCAGTTGTGTATTGCAATGCTTGTACAGGTATACCTAGAAATAGAATGTACAGCAACTGTCAATAAAATAAAGAAATTATTAATCGTCAATTAGACATAATTAATTCCAGTGCCAGCCTCCTCTTTTGTGGCTCAGTGGGAGAGGTAATAGAGATTGGATAAACATAAGAACACAAATGATCCACATGCATTATTTCGTACACGCTTTTCCAATTTCAAAAATGATTTTCCATACCACATATATATTTCTATAAACCTATGCCTGAAAGAAAAATTAAGTTATTCTTGTACAGGTTGAAAGGGTGTTTTTAATTACTTAATGGTTAGAATGCAGTACTTCTGCTGACTGACTGCAGTTCAGCAATTCGAGTCTCGCCAGCTCAAGGTTGACTCAGCCTTCTTTCCATCCTTCTGAGATTGGTAAAATGAAGACCCAGACTTTTGGGGGAAATAAGCTGACTGTGTAAACTGCTTAGAAAGGGCTGTAAAGCACTGTGAAAGGGATATAAGTCTAAATGCTACTGCTATTGCTACTGATCTTCATTACCAAATATAATCTTCATTTTGTATAACTTCAGAAAGAGACACAAAGTGGAAGTAGTCTCATGAGGCAGAGGACAGTAATAGTTTGTTGTGTCACTGAATCCAGGCACAGACAATATGCTGTGACCTAGTGCTCACAACAGTCCATGGTAATACTATCCTTATGGAGCTGAAGAAAAACTGCATGAAATTGTGAGATATCTTGTCTGGTTATGATGGGGAAAGGAATTGAAAGTAAATATTTCAATGTAAACATTACAATACAGCTGAAAGTTGTAAAAAAAAATCACAAGTAGAAACACCACCACCCCCAATTTCCCATTAATCCATTCTTCAACAAGATGCCTGCTTTTCAAACCTACAACCCTTCCTTTTCAAGTGTTAATGGTAACTTTGGGAAACTTACATGTAATGTTGGAGCACTCTGCATCTGTCTCACCCACAAGATTCTCTGCATACATCATCACATTTCCAGTCCAGATCCTGGGCCAGCTATTTTTTTCTACTACAAGCTTTAAGTGAATAGAGTCTGCACAGCAGTAAGCCTGTTTCCAAGGACACAGTATTGATCAGAGCACATATTATAGTTCAACTAGCTCACAGTGACAGTACTATAAGGTCCAGGACTTTAACTAGGCCAAAGGAAATCTGCCTTTTGTAAGAGTTTTTTAAATCATAATAAAAATATTGAGATCAATAATATGGGCCTATTTGGTAATGATGGTGGTATATGGAAGACTGTAACTTAAAATGTAAGAGGGCTGAAAGGGAAGCATGAATGAAATGAAATGACTGAAATAAATAATTATAGATATGTTGTGTGTCAACAAAACTAAGAGAACAGTGAAAAATATAATAGATCTGAATGCCCAATCTTTTAAAAGGATGCTTGATGGAATACTGTAGTGAAAAAGACTGAGCCTAGATACATCTACATTAATATATAGATGAAGAAGTAAATATGCTATCCAAATAAGGGCTTGTAGTCGTATTCATTCTTTCAAGCTAAAATATTTTTCTTGCCAGGGTCAACACCTGGTGACTTTACATTGGGTTTTCTTGGCAGCAATATTAGGTGTTTTACTTGGCATGCAAAAGAAATCGGTGCTTCTCATGAGAAAGATATTCCATGTCTTCCAAAAGTGCTTTACAGTATGATCCTTGGAAAAACATGTGGCTGCTTTAAGATGTTAGGTTCAAATACTAATATTTATATTCTCATAAACTCCAAAGCATTTGGAGTTTGCCACTGATTTTCTGATTGTCTCCCTTTCAAGTATTGGCCATTTTCTGAGATCAGCCAAAGTTGGCTAACCATTGCCCCTAGCTGTACATGGATTCTTTTATAGGAACTCAAAAAAATAGCATTATGTATTAAAGCAGGTTTTAATACTGGTGCCAAGAACTTTTGACAATTGTAATAGGAAAAGAGAAGTATACAAACAATCAAATAGATTAAACCAAAATACTTTATAAGAGGTCACAGGAAGAAACTACATTTTTTTATAGGAAATAAAACAGCCAAACATGTCCGACTCAGTAGTTTCTATGATTAGCTTTTGCAAAAGGGTACCATAAAAAAGAACCATATTGAGAAATTGTTAGCCTCTCTGATTACTAAATTTATCAAAGAAGGTAAAATCTTATTTGTTTTGCAGAAATCTTATTTGTTTTGCAGAAAAAGGAAGCCCTGCGGCACCCATTGCAATCCAAGGAAACTGTTTAAGGGACAATTGTTTCAATTATAATGCAATCTTTTTTGGGTTTTACAAGAATACATTCCTGCATCAAGGTTAATTAGCTAGGAGGAAAAAAAAATCACAGCAGCATTTTACAAAGGATCTGAGATAAATGTGTCTAGTACATTCTACACAGATTAAATTCAGTTAACCAATTAAATATTGCCTTATATATGGCTACAGTCTGCTTCCTTGGTGCCCCTATTTGTTAGAGTTCACCCTGAATGATCTTTTCTCATCAGTTTGCACTGTATTGTACTGAAACAAACCTGCACCATGGCATTAACATTCTCCTTGGCATCACAAACACACCAAAAGCTTCAGCAGAATTTTCTGATGCCATCACACATTACTAAAACAAAGCTGAAAGAAAAGCAGACTATTGCTTTTATGGTAATAATTATGGAGAGAGGTCAGGAAAGGGAGCTACATTTGATAGGCCAGAGAGCAAAGAGTAATAACAAGATTCAGAGTTTCCATTGCCATAAAGAAGTTGAGGCACATTTTGTTGCCTCTTCGTATTTTTCAAGTATCTTTTGTGAATTAAAATGGCTGACTAGATTTAATCAATAGAAAGTTACTCTTTCCCCTACAATCTGAACAAAGTACAAATCTGCAACTTAAGGTTTAGAATTCAAGTAGCATGTTGTGTAGTTACGCAACAGATTATTGTGCTATTATTTTCTTATTTACAATACTGTAATTTCATTCCAACACACATAGCTTTTTTTTCCCTCCAAAGGAACTTTCCTTAACACCACTGCACTTGCAGGATCTGATAGCTAATGCTTTTCATATATTTTCTTTAGAAAATTTCTGTTTGTACTTTATTTTACATTTAAAAAGTAAAAATGTATTGGCCGCTCATCTTACCACAGGGTAACTCAGGGAAGTTGTGGTATTTAATGGCTTTTAAATAATTTTTAAATAAATTTAATTCTGGCATGTCACAAAAGGCTAGGCATTATTTTTAATCAAAAATTGTTCCTGCCTATGAATAGTTGGAGAAAAAATATGAAACTTTCTATACATGCCACAGCAGCAAGGCTTTTATATATATAACGGTGGAAAAACTGACATTGTTTATTATGGAAGAATGGATGGTGAAAGTAATGGAGCTGGCTGGAATGGCAAAATTGACAGATTCCATCAGAGAAAAGACACTGATTAATTTTAATGCTGACTGGAAACTTCTTTTGGACTTTTCATGAACAGAAAAAAAATGAAATTATGACATATGAATCTGATGCTTGGGTAGCAGAAAACTGGGTGCATGTGGTAAACTTAAAGTAAAATTTATAATATCTGCTGTAAAATAAAGTTGGAAGTAATTTCTTTCTCTTTATTTTTTTCTTTCTGCACTTTTGGCTTTGTTTCTTTTTTCACTCTGCACTACTTGCTTTTTCCTACTTCAATTATTAGTTTGCTAGTTTATATTTTGTTATTTGAAATTTTTAATAAAGTTATTAATAAAAGGAAATTGTTCCTAGGATAAATCATATTTGTAATATATTCCCAGTAGAAAGGGCCTAGTTCCTTAAACATAAAATTCAGTCAGGCTGTAATTCTGTGGCAAAGTATTCTGCAGTGTTCCTACTTTCTCTATCTCTTTTGTGTCTAACCAAGATAAAGGAAATTATATTTCTCCTCCTCAACCATCTTGCAACTAATGGCCATGATTCTCCATATACTTACTCTTAAAAGAGCAGATGTGTTTTGAATTAAATATGCCATATATCTCTGTTACGGTAAAAATATTATGTAATATGATGATTGGTTCTTACAGTATTTTTACAAAAGCCATAAATGTTAAAAAGCTTTTTAACATTTATGACTTTTGTAAGAATACTCTAAGAATCATCATATTACATAATGTTTTTACTGTAACAGGAATATTTAATTCAAAACATATCTGCTCTTTTAAGTAAGTGAGGTTCAGTATTTTTTCTGTAATTTTAAATGTTTAGCTTTTCAAAATGGAAAACACTTTTTGAGTGGTAAGAGAAAAACTGAGGATTATGACTATACCAGTAGATTCTATGGTAATTTCCACACTAGTACTTAGAGCATCATTTAGCCTTCATTAACATGACCTAAAGCCTGCGTGCTATTTTTGGCAAAACAATGGTTAAATGGCTCAAGAAGATCTAATACCAATGATGGTGAACCTTTTTGGCACCGAGTGCCGAAAAGGGAGCACTTGTTAGGGCCGCAACCAGGAAGAGGAGCTGCCCAGGGGGTATGCACATGTTGGATAATGTACTTCTGGCTTCCGGCGCGCATGCAAGTCTTCCGGTTACTGCCGCACATGTGCATGCGCCAATCAGCTGGCCAGCATGATGCTCACACCAGAAAACGGAACACCAGGTCTTCTGGTTACTGGCACTGCTGCACACACAAAGGTCAGCTGATCATCGCATGCGCATGTGCGCCAGAAATCCGGAAGAGGAACAGGCAACATCGTGCATGCCAGGTGACATGGCTCCACGTGCCGCTTCAGGCACATGTTCCATAGGTTCACCATCACGGTCCTATACAGTAAATTGCAATAATATAAAAGAAATATTTCTTGAACTGATGTATTTCATTCTTGCTCATCCCCAATCCAATGAAATTGTTCATTTTATATATGATGGGAACATACAGATTAAGTAATTATTTTAAGGGGTCATAGTACTGCAAAGTTTGGGAACCTCTGTTCTAAGCCATTCTTGGCAAGAATTTGGCTCAAAATCATAATTAACATTGTGGGTAAGGTAGAAAGTTAAACTATAAACTGAAACCATGGTAATAATAAAGGTTAACTAATTGTTAACTTCCTCTTCATGCCATCAGACAATAGAGTGGTTATAGAGAATTACTGCTTCGCCAGCAGAATCTCTTTTGCTCTGATTATTTTTTCATCCCTTCAGGTGAACGGAAGATTCTATTAAGAAACAAAAGACTGTGGGAAGCATGAGCCGATTCCAAGCACAGTAGAGGCACTGACTCCATAATCAGAAAAACTGGAAATTACTGGTACCAGCCAGTGCAAAGGTGGCTGGGATACCAGCCAAATAGAACTGCAAATTGCTGATGACATGTTTCCCAGTGTTTTAGCTGAATTCCCATCAATCTATCAAAGAACCTGGGTTCTACTAAGGTAGAATGGACCCACTTTTCTTGTATGTTTGCATCCATTTGCCATTATAGTTATCAGTTAAAATTTTTAATAACTTACAATCCTGCTGTAAAATAATGAAATCTAACTAGGACTGCAGCAGTATGTATCACTGGAGAAACTACTTTATCCTAAGCACTAACCAAAACACTACAGCCAAATAACGAGAGAACTAATTGGTGCAAAATCTTATTTTATTTAGCTCCTAAACTCAATCCTCTGAGGTATCTCGTTTTGCCAAGATACTTAGAACCTTTGTCTCATTGTACATTAAGTAGGATCCATTAGGCCTCCCTTCTTTTCTGCTCTCTGCTTTCTCTAAGGAACTCTTTCCAAATTTAGAAAAAAAAAATTTTTGCCCAACTTGGTCTATTCTGCATACCATTAGTAATATGACAGAAACATTTATCTAAGAAATGCACCATTAGTAATCTCTTACAGGTATGCATGTCCTTTAACTATCCAGAGTTACATAAAGGCTTACCATTTTTTTTTATCTTAGGCATGAGTTTCACTTATTGCATTCTGAAATTAATTGCATGTCAAAGTTACTCCTATTTGGGGATTTCATCAGAATCCTTTAAAAGCATAAAAATTAATGACATTCCTGTATTTCATGGATATTAAATTCCCACTATATACCGAACAATGAAGATTCTAAATAAAATTGACAGATATAGTGTAGTGGTTATGGTATTGGGCTGAATGTAAAAAAGTTTGTTCAAAACCACTGAGTAACTTTGGGTAAGTCAGTTTATTTTCAGCATAACCTACCTGACAAGGTGAGAAGGGAAGGAGTGCGATGTACACCATTTTAAACTCTTGAAGGACAAGTGAGATATAATCCATCAAATAAATACATAACTAAAAGACAATTGTATTTTCAGTTCTCATAGAAAGCATTTCTGATCACGAAATATAATCGCCATAGTGTATATTTTCTGAAAAAAATCTTACAACAGAATAATAGTGTTAAAAACTATGTATGTATAC
Organism: Arizona elegans; assembly: GCA_022577455.1. NCBI lineage: Eukaryota > Metazoa > Chordata > Lepidosauria > Squamata > Colubridae > Arizona > Arizona elegans. The sequence continues at coordinate 153,418,224 of JAKOOJ010000002.1, forward strand.
CGTGTTTCCCCGAAAAGACCTATCCTAAAAATAAACCCTAGCTTGATTTTTATGTGTGCCTAATATAACCCCTACTCCAAAAATAAGCCCTAGCTAAGACACTGCCCATTCCGTCCCACCATCTGGTTGCACAAGGTGGAGCAAGATGCATGTGTAAAAATCAAGCTAGGGTGGGTGTGGGAGGGTGGAGGTGCCCCACATACCCCGCATCCACTTACTTTAGGATCACTGCAACCAGGCCTCCCACATTCTGACACCTGTCACGCAGCTGCCCAATTTCTTCTGCAGCTGCTTGCAGCCGCTTGTGGTCAGACACCACATGGCACATTGCACTGGTCCGCTGCTCATGGAAGGCTGCATGGCTCATCATGTTGATGCCGCCGCTTGTGGCAGGAGGCCGCATGGCATGTTGCTCCAATGCCACTTGCCGCAGGAGGCTGTGTGCTACATTGTGCTGGTGCCGCCACTTGTGTCATGCCACTGCTGCTGCTTGTGCAACACAGCACTCGGCCTCCTGCTGCAAGAGGCAGCCCCAGTGCAACGAACCACACGGTGTCTGGCTGCGAGTGGTCACAGAACTCAGGCAGCAGGTGTCGGGGCATGAGAGGAGCAACAGTTGTCGGGGCATGGGAGGCCTGGCTGCGGTGGTCCTAAGGTAAGCGGGTAAGACATCTCCCAAAAATAAGACCTGGTGCTTATTTTAGGGCCCCCCAAAATAAGACCAGGTCTCTGGAGAAACACGATAAGTATGTATGCATGTAATTATGTATGAAATAAACCTGGTCAATTTGGAAAACTAGAAATATAGTTTCTAGCTTCTAACAAATATATACTATGCAATCGATAGATGAGCTAAACAGGAATCTATTAATTTGAAATGCAGAAATCTAGGAAAAGATATGACCAATAGACATTGTGTATACTTCATGTGCCAAAAGGTCCAAGTGATATGATAAATTTAAGAAGCAAGACCCATAATTACAAAAAAAAAAAATGATCAAGTATCACAGTTTACACAAGGGCTCATCTATTACTGCAATATACCAAGAAAATCTTAGTCCACTGAACTAAACTAGTTTAGGTAGATTTCTAACTGCTGAAGTGGCCTTGAACTTTCTGAAAGGTTTGTTTAGTTACCAAAAGTTATGAACATTAGTTTTTATACAAACCTGTAGCTACAGAAATCAGTAAGATTCATCCCTCTGAAGTTGGAGAAAGCATTCTGAACCTCTGACTAGAAATTGCAACACTGAAAACTTTCTCCTGCTGCACCATTAAATTCTGAAAGCAACAATTCCTGATGTCACGAACTAGGAAACAGTGGGCCAGGGAGGACTTTTTTAAAAATCCTTTCCAGCTATTGGCAAGAAATTGGAGTTAGGGGCCTCTTCTATAACTGCATCCTATAGTAAATAAATCATACTGGTTTCAAAAGGGTTTACTGTCTGGTAAGTATGTGAAAAGATCATGTAAGAAAATTTATCAGTATAGCTACAACATAAAACATATGCAAGCAAGAAGTATTTATGCTGACAGCATTCCCCATGCTCCATTATTTTTTTTGAGACAGATGCCAGCACAAGATTGGATTATATGCTTTCTCCATAATCTGAACTCTCAGGGATGTGGTCCAGATATCTCTTTGCACATTACATATCAAACACTAAATGTAGTTTTTGGAAATAAAGGTATTATGGGATTCCGCTAGTTTTAAAATTCTAGTTTTGCATAGGAAAAGCCTCAAGCATGAGAAAGTTTTCTTTGTAAAATCAGAACCACGACTTTTCATCCTAAAGTTACAAGAAACATTTTGGTGATATAAGGTTCAAAATGGTCAGACCAAAGCAAGCCAATTATTAGTTAAATAAATGCTCTGTATGCAAGCACTTTTAAATTTTAATGAAACATAGACACTATGGACATTAAAACATTCAATTTTCAATCATAAGATCATTCCATTAAATGTCATCATAATCATGCTTTTAAAAAAGAAATTACATCTTTAGATGAAACTTTTTCAAATATTCTTGTACATTATTCCAGTTTTGAATGGCAAGTTGTATTGCAAAATTTAGATAAGTGCAGAATGTAAAGATAAATACATTTCTCATATCTTGGAAATGTGAATTAAATTTGTTTGTTTACAGATATAGTTCACAGAAACAACAGATATCTATAGCATAAATCCTAATCCTTAAGAACCTAATTTGACAATGTTGAAGGAAAAATATCTCAATTTTTTTCAATATTTAAAGTTTTAGGAAGATTTATTGATTTAGTTTTACATTCTGGTTCACAGAGCATTAAAGCACCTTTTGATGTAGCTCCTTGTCACTGTCAACCTATTGAATTTACTACCTGAAAGCTCACAAAGGGATCACTAGTATTTGTAAGAGGCAAACAAAACTTTCCAAATAAAGTAAATGAAACAATCTTAATAAGTTCAACTGTCTCTGTCCCGTCTGCTGCCTCTGAAGTTTTTGCTCTGTGCTCTATTCAAATATAAATTCAGTCATGCACTATGGATCTAGAGAGGACTCAATGTTCAGCTCAGATGGAATTCCCAAGCAATTCTAAATGGAGAACTTAATTGTGCATTATTGAAGAGGTAACAAGGGCAGCTTTGCTAAAAGCAATAGCTGCAAAGAGAAGGTGAGTTTTTTAAAAAATGTCTAAAGCAAACAGGAGTACAAATTAAGTTCCATTTAAGTTGTGCAAAGAATATGTGTGCAATTTTTAATGGACAGCTCCGGACCAGCACATTTAAGGAAGAGATAGGCTCTACAAAGAATAGAAGAACGTGTGCATTAATCCTGCACTATTGGTTTGTGGTTAAGGCAGCAGGTTAGAAACTGGAATCATGAATTCTAGTTCTGCCCTAGACACAAAAGCCAGTTAGGTGACCTTGGGCTAGTCACTTTCTCTCAGCTCTGGGAAAGAGGCAATGGCAAACCACTTCTGGAAAACCTTGCCAAGAAAACTGCAGGGATTTTATCCAGGCCATCTCAGAGAATAGGGCATGATAGAAGGGAAGAGGGGGAAAAAACCCTGCAATGATGTAACGGGAACATACTCGGGGTTTATGATACAAAGATGCAGCCTGGAACAGCACCCAAACTATGAAAGACACTTTGTCACAAAGGATGTCTCCAAACTTCAGAACTGTAGTACTGTCTGAATATGGGGAAGTTAACCTTTAATCTTGTTAGAGGACAGTCCGTGTGGATCCTGGCCCCACATTGCTTCTAGGCAGAAGTGTGACAGTGGTGCGGGCAGTATCATACCCCAGGCACCAAGTTCCAATTTAGTATCCTGCCTAACAGCAGGTTTTCCACAGGGTGGGAAAGGAGGAGGATAAATGCCTTAATACAGCTGCGGTACCTAGTCCCGCCTGGGCCTGAAAAGACTGAACACCCCGGGGCGCTTTCAGCAGTTTCCAAAGAGTCCAAAGCTCCCACAACCTGAGCCACCGCCTGCCCAGCTCCAGAGTCCCGTCCTCTTTCTCCTTCGTGGAGGTTTTTTTTCTTCTTCCCTTTTCCTTTCCTTTCCCTCTTCTCGATTGGTGCCTGCCACCCCCCCTTTTCCCTTTCCGCCTCGCGGGATCTGTTTTCGGGGCCGGGTCTGATTCCCAGCCAGCCTCCCCTTGACGGACAAATCCAAAGGGGGAAGAGCTCCTCGGGGCATGTGCAGAGGGCTAAGCCAGCCGCACGCCCACAGTCCCATCCCAGGAGGTCAAGAGGAAGGAGTTTCCCCCATTGAAAGGGCATGACTTTCAGGGGACGCCAGTCCCGGCCGGCACTTCACTTCTCCTTTCCAGGCCCGAGTCGAATCCGATTCCGACCCCACCCACCCCCGGGAGACACCCCCTCCCCGAGCGCCCCTTCCCCCCGAGTTTGCTGCTTGTCCCCCGGCGGCCCGCACCTTCTTGGGCGCCTTGGTGACCGTGGACATGAAGGAGTATTTCTCCGCGTCCTCCATCTCCTTGGCTTGTTTCAGCTCGTCCCCTGCGGCAGCGTCTGGCACGGAAGACATGCTGGAGGAAAGGGGGCAGGGATCGCCCAGGCCGAAGAACCGGACGGGGGGCGACGTGCCTTGCAGCCGGCTTCCCTTGCACGGGCTCCGCGACCTCCTTCCACGATCGCCGAGTCTGCAGCCGCCGCGCTCAGGCAAGGGGCGGGGCCAGGCCAGCACCTGCGTCAGCACGCACCCGCGGGATCGCCCACTCGCGCGCTAAGGCTTCGGGCGCGAGAGGCCGTAACGCAAAGGGCCGGGCGCCGAGTCTCTGCAGCGCCTCCTGGCGGAACTTGACCTCCTCCGCTGCTGTCGGGAAACCTCGAGGTCCTTTTGTTTCGCCCTACAAAAAAAAAAAAAAATAATAACCAACCAAGTGCTCGACGTCCAGATCCAGAAATACTTTTAACAAGGCAAAAAACGAAGAACGTGGACAAAAATGTCCAAATTAAGAAGTGGCGAAAAGCAGTATGTGTGTGTGTGTGTCGGTGTCTTTTCTCTTGGTGAAAGATAGTGGATGCATAGGCTCAGTAGGAGGCTTATATCGATCCATTGTTTTTGCTGCAAGAGTCTAGAATAATTCTGAATATTATTAGGCCTTTTTTTTTCATCCTTTTATCAATTATTTCTATATAGATAATAATACCTATGCAGGTAGCCTATGCAGCAATTATTCTTTTTTTTTTTATTTTTTAATTTTTCTTTTAATACAAACATTCCATCTTACATTAAACAGTGTAACGTCTGAGTATAAAATTCTTTGTGTCTTAACAACTAAATTTACCACCATATTCATTTCTTACATTCATTCTTATAAATAATAATAATACTGATAAAATAACATAAACCTAACATTTCTCTTCTTTACTTACCTATTTTTACAATACATTGTAAAATTTTTCATAATTATTCTCTAACCATTGATAAAATAACTCCCATATAACCTGATTCTTCCTTTTCTTGAATTGCAAGTGTTTATCTGTTCATTTCTGCACATTCTAATATTTTCTTTTTTTTTTTATTGAAAAAGTTTTCAAATACAAGTTTTTCCCCCTTTCCCCCCCCCCCTCTTCCCTAACCCACCCTTTCCACCCAACCCCCCCTGTGACTTCTTCACAACAATAGGCTATTTCATAACTAGTTACATACATAATATCTTCCCTTTCCCTTAATCCCTTCTCGGAATACTGACCCTTAACTTGTTAATCTTATAACTCCCATTTTTACGGTAATCTGCCCTTTTTCTCCTCCCCTAAACTTATTGAGTATTATTACAAATTAACCTTTAATCTTTTATATATATTAATATAACATTTTAAATCGGCCTTCTCCCTGCAACCAAATTTGTTCAATTCTGTCCACTTCCTCCACTCCTCTAAATATATGACTTGAAATCAGACAATACAATTCTAAATATAATCCACTACCCACTTTACTAGAATATACACATATCTATATATGCATCCCATTTTATAACAATCAGTAAACTAACCTATTTCAGCCCTTCAATTCCTACAAAATCATGCAATACGATTCTAAATATAATCAACTGCCCACTTTACTAAGATATACACATATCTATATATGCATTTCATTATGTAAAAAGAGAAAAGACAATAACTTTAAGTTTATAATCCATATAATATCTTCTTTGATGTCTTTCCACTAGATTGTTAAATCCATCACCCATAATAGGGTAAAATAACATGCTGGTGCAACAGTTTGTTCAAAATCTTCAGTCATCTTCTGCCCCCATCAGTAGTAGATATCCTCACACCTGTATAAAAGTAAAAACAACCACCCGAGTGACATTATAATTATGAATATATCCGTATGGTTATAGTTGTGGTATTCATCAGGATTGTTAATTCCCGTCATCCTACTGAGTAACATCCAGATCTTCTGCATGCCCCAGCAAAACTCTCCTGCCTTATAACTCAAAGTAGTTATAATATATTTCCAAGAGAAAAAAAAAGTAAATAAGAAAAAATTAGATGATTCAAATCCAACAAAGTGAGGCTCTTTCCACTTCCCAAAATCATGGCCTTGCAGAGATCTGCCACAATCCTCAGGATAGTATCAGACAATTGTTCGCCACCACTGTCTTTTCTAATATTCATTCATTTTTTAAAGCGCCTGGCTTCACTGTTGCTTAGTTTGGAAATTGCTGTTTCTATAAGATCTGTTTCTTTTCTTTTTCTTTTTCGGGTTGAATTTCCATCCTCTTTTCTTGCTTACCAATTGTATATCTGCTGGTTGATTTTCATTCTGCTTTGTGGATTGTTCTTGTTGGGTTAATTTTATCATCTCATCTTTCTTCTCCATCACTTGTATATCAACTGATTGATTTGCGCACTTGTCTGTGACTTGATGATTCATCACCTTGGGTTCGGATGACACTGCTCTCTTATTTATAAACAGTCCAGCTGGGGTCTCCAAGGAGTCCAAAGACAATTTATCCATCACAGCCTCTGTAATTTGATGTTTTCCTTTTATTTCCAACTCCTTTTGCTTATCCTGTATTATGCCTAAAGGTGTTAAATTCATTTTTAGAATTTTTTGATAAAAATCTTCCGCTTTTTCAACAGTGTGCAATTGATATCTTACGCCTTGATATCTCAATATTAAACCAGCTGGGATGTCCCACCTGAATAGGATATTTCTTTTTTTTAATTCAGTCACTAAAAAGCCAAATTTCTTCCTCTCCATTAACATCTTGGGCGGGAGCTCCTTGAAAATCCAAATCTTTCTTCCATGAAATTGCAAATTGGAATTAAAAGAGTTCTGCACAATATTATTCCTAATTTCTTTATCTGTAAAATAGATCACCACATCTCTAGGCAGTTGCCTTTGCTTTGCCCACCAGGAGTTTATTCTATAAATTCTATCAATCCTGCAATACACTTCATCAGGTTGAACCTTTAAGATCCCAGCCAGAATTTCAGAAGATACTTTCCTTAAATCATCTCTATTATTTTCCTGCAGACCTCTCAATCTAATTGCATATTCTGTAAAATTATATTGAATCATTAAAACTTCTCTTTCAATCCTCTGTTGTACATTTTCCTCATTACCAATCTTTTGGTCAGTCTCCATTTTAGATTTGTCTTCCAAGCTATTATCCTGAATGTTTATCAAATCCTTTTTAATTTTTTGAGTCATGTCATCCAAATTCTCCTCGACTTCCTTCATTTTAGTCTCTAATAATTCAGTCTTTGCCTCCATCCGAATCAGAAAGCCTGATAAACCATTAGCAACTTTTGAAATCTTTTTATTCAAGAAGTCAGACTCTGATTTCACCAATTCACCAATTTCTTTAATTTCCTGCTTAAATTTTTCAAGTTGCTGATTCACAATCTCATCCCTTCTTACAATCTCTTCAAGGATAAATTCTAATATATTAAAATCGGGTTTCTGACGCTGGAGAGTTGAAATTTGTTGGCGCAATTTCTTAAGGGGGGAAATTCCCCCCCCCTGTTTGTCCAGCTGTATAAGTCCTGATGCCATTTCCCACACAGACAAGATTTAGCAAAAATAAGAGAAGAAATAGAAAACAAAAAGACTTTCCCTCATTAAAAAAAACTTCTGAGCAGCACAGGAGCGAGGTTTCTCTAGAAATGTAGCCAATGATATTTATTCCGCTACATTGTAATAATGAAAAACGGAAGGACTTTCCCTTTTAGCCCTTCTCCAGCCACAGCAGACGCCATTTTAGAAGGCTCTTTTTCCCTCTTTTCCTCTGCTCTTTTCTTTTAAATAGTTTTTGAAAGGGTGAAATACTTGCGGTTCAGTATTAAGGGTCCAGTTCTTCATTTCTTTAATTATTCTTTTAGATTCACAGGCTTGCTCTTGACGCCTGGCTCTGCATAGGCAGAGGTCTCCCAAAGCCCGGAGCAGCGGCAGGGGATATGGGGCTTCTCATCCGCTCCGTCCCAAAAGTTAAAAAAAAAACTTTTGGGACTCTGCGGGGAGTTCTACCCACCCCTGCCGGCTCTCTCTCCGTTTCCTCTTGGAAACGGAGTTTTTTCGAGCCGCCATCCGCTGTAACGGCGGCTCTATACAGGCAGAGGGAGCTGACGATCCCAGAGGAACGTCTGGCGGCGGCCAGCAGCAAACCGGAAGTCCTCGCAGCAATTATTCTTTATACAATATTTATTTATTGCTTATTTATCGGTTCGATTTATATGCCCCCTTTTCCGGAGACTCAGGGCGGCTTACAATGCTTTTAAGCAATAGCCTTCATACTTTTGTATATACCTGCTTAGTAGGGCTTTTGCCACCCCCCCCACCAGTGGTGTTCTTTTTTATACAAAGTCAGCTTATTGCCCCCACAATCCGGGTGCTCATTTTACCTACCTCGGAAGGATGGAAGGCTGAGTCAACCTTGAATTGTTGGTGATGAGTCGATTTGATATGTCAATTTCAATAATGGAAAAGGAATTAGAGGTTTCTTCTTTTGCATAGACATTAGGAAGAGATAACATCAATATAAAAACCTTCAATATTTATTAAATTATGTCTTATTCAAGAATAAATGATTATTTGGACATTTGAGGCCATTGTAATAACATAGTTTGAGTCAAGTTAGAGGTTAATAATGAGATTAACGTTTTATTTAGGCACATGCATTGTCCCATCAGTGTGGCTTTTCAGTAAGACATTATTACATGTTTTAATTCAATTATGAAACAAGGTTTATTATTCTAAGATGTTCCTATTTCCATATTGAAATTGACAGAGTGGATTCTTCATGCCCTTGATTTCACTAAAATTGCTGGGCAGGTGGATCTTTCGCTCTGTCCACTTAATGACCTGGAAGATCACGTAACAACTGAAACCAAAAGTGCCAAGATTGTGGTCACTGAGCAAAGCAATCATATGGCCACCTCACTTAACAACTGCTTCACTCAATGACCAAGATTCCAGTTCCAATTGTGGTCAGAAATCAAGGACTACCTGTATTACTTTGTCCTTGTTTTGAGTCCTGAAGTGAAACTTGTCTCGTATTAATTTTTTTTTTACAGAATCTGTTCTATTTGTCCTATTAGAATACAGAGAAGCACTGTTTGCAGACAATGGCTTGTATCGTATTGGAGGAAGAGTGTGTGAAGGTGCCTCTTATTTTATATATTTGTTAAGGCCTGTGATGGTGCTGTTGGTTTAGATGTTGAGGATAAAGTTGATAATTGGATTTGCTGCAGGCCTAATTGTCCTGTTGCTCTTTATTATTTGAAAGAAACTTCTTCAGGTAGGGTCTGTCTGCAAGTTGTCTCTGTGCAAGTCTTGACCTGCAATCCAGTGCCTGAGAAAGTGCAGTGTCACTGTCCAGTATGGGCTGCAGCCTATTAATAATGTATTTGAGTGATATGAGCTGTGAAAATAAATGAGAACCAGTGGCGTTCTCTTTCTATGGTCAGAATTTCAATATATCTTCCGTGAAAATTGATCTGGCTATATTGATTTGTCTACTCATTTCATTGGGTGGGTAGTCTAATCTCCGGAATCAGGCATTCATTTTAATTCCATCAATTGAGCATTTCTGAACTGGAACAGAACAAATGTGGTTGTATAGAGTCTAGTTATAGATTATGGATTTGGTGGTGTCTTCTGGGTGGCAGTAGGCAGCATGTAGACTTGCATGACAATGTGTAGATCTATAGATTTCTTGTGTGATGTTTAATATCCATTGTGTAGGTTTACAGTGACATCAAGGCAGTAGATTCTTCTTTGGATAGGTCTAAATTGAGGTGGATGGAAGGGTGTAAATGAGCTTCCCCCAACCTTTTGGGCACCAGGGACCGGTTCCATGGAGAGAGGCTTTTCCGTGGACCAGAAGGGGCGTGGTTTTGTGGGCTGCCTGCATCCCACAGATGGGGCTTCACTTGTTTGTGTGGCTTGCTTTCTGGCATGCCACAGCCCAGGGCCGGTCCATGGACTGGGGGTTGGGGACTCCTGGTGTAAACAGTTGAAATCATGATGGAATTTGATGAGAGTTTCCTTTCCATGGGTTCCAATAATGAAAATGTCATCAGTGAATCTCACAAAAGGAGAGGCTTCATGCTGTAAAGTTAAGAAAACATTGTTTTAAGGCAGACCTGAAGATATTGGTTTATTGAAGAGCAATCATTGGCAGGAAAGAAACAGGATGGAAACAAGATTGAACCTTCACCAGACCACTCATTCTATTTATTATCATTATTCTTCCACGATGTTCATTGGTCAGTGTTGATGCTTCTATAGATAAAATAGTTTATCATCAGTACAAAATAATTTTAAAAAGCCTAGGTAGAGCACTGAAATTGTAGAGTCACAAACACTTGTTTCAGATATCAAGGCAGGGATTAATAATTTACGAGCCACAAATTTTTGCAGAATTAAACTTTCTAAGGTATAGACAGGATCTTCTGAATGTTTGGAAACCATGACATGTCTACTACTAAAGAGCTTTCTCAAGATAATATATGTAGAATTTATATAATGTACGTATTGGTGTAATTTATATATATCTTTTCTTTTTGTAGGCCTTTATGTGTATTTCTCTTTAGCCAGGTTCTTCCTACATAAACCAAGATTTTTATGCAGCCCTAGTTCAGTGAAATCACAATCCACTAGTTTCTAGGCTTTTTTTTTCAGGTAGCCAGCAAGCACTCTGTTGCCCATTGGGAGACTAAGAAGACTAAAATAGATCTATTTTGGACTTATTAGTCCTCATCAGTTAGCCACACCCTCATCCCATGTATCTTGTTTTACGTAGGAAGAACCTGGCTAAAAATAGATTGATTGATAGATAGATAGATAGATAGATAGATAGATAGATAGATATTTTCTCAGGTTTTCGCGGGTGTTTGTATGTAGGTCTTTGGTTATTCGGATCTTCTCCCACGTAAAATTGGAAGTGTCTTGGCGACGTTTCGACGAAGTCTCATTCGTCATCTTCAGGCTGGTGTTCTCGGCTTCGTGCTTCCAGGAGCAAATGCCTGAAGATGACGAATGAGACTTCGTCGAAACGTCGCCAAGACACTTCCAATTTTACGTGGGAGAAGACCCGAATAACCAAAGACATATATATATATATATATATATATATATATATATATATATATAATATAATATAAAAACATTAAAATAAAACCTATATTAGATTATCAAAGAAGAGTGGAGACAAAAGTTAAAGATCGCAAAGAATTCTGGGAATAGGTCATATGACTAAATAAGTAATAAAAGAATGTCATGAATGTCAAGTTTTTAAGAGAAAACTTTGTGGAGACCCTTAGGAAAAGGCATGAAGCTTGCCAAATTATTTTTATTAAAACAAGCATACAATATACCATTTATATACAATTTCTGGGTGCTATACATTAGGAATTAGGGACCATCATTATTCCTTCATTATTAACAATATTAATTTCCCCTTATGAATATCTTGCTGAAAAAAATTAAAAAATGAACTGGAAATCTATAGATTTGATGATTAGAATGGTTTATGGATTATGAAAGTTTATGGAAAGAAGTAAATAATTTTGCAACCTTAGAGAGAGAAGGTAAAATATAAATGTACTTGTAACTGCTGTTAAGAATATCAAAAGCCACTTCTTTATTACTTTTTCTTTCTTTTCTTTTTTGTTCTTTCTTTTCTATTTCTTTTGTTTCTTCTTTTTTATTACTTTTCTCTGTTATTTTTCTCTTCAAATATAAATTTGTATTGTTTTTAATCTGTTGAAAACTTCAATAAAATTAATTTTTAATATATATATACATTTATTTACAATCATAGGTTTTAGCAAAATTATTTTTTTTAGTTAAGGAATATGATGTGGGTTAGACAGTGTCACCACCAGATGGATTCATAACTGGCTGATCAACCACACTCAACATGTAGTCCTCAATGGAACTGCATCTCCATGGAGGTAAGTATGTAGAGAGGTACCCCAAGGCTCTGTTTTAGGCCCAGCACTCTTCAACATATTCATCAATGATTTGGATGAGGGGATAGATGGGGAACTCATCAAATTTGCAGATGACACCAAACTAGCAGGAATAGCCAACACTCCGGAAGATAGGCTTAAGATACAGATGTCAGCTTTGGAAGCCATATTAGGCCAGAAGCTTCCATGCTGCCACCTTCTCATGTGGGGGAAAGTAGGAGAGGGGATTTAGTAGAGAGGTGGTTGGTAGACGTAATAGCATTCTTCCTGTCGGTCAAGGTCAGGGCAATCCAGCATCTGGAGAAGGAGTGGTCGGAGTGCTGAGTCGAGATGGGACGGACGTTGATTGGAGCATGTGATCGACTGAGGAGTGAGGGGATGGTTTTGGGGGTTTTGATTTACTGAGGGAAAACCCGGACCTTTCAGATTCGGGTTTTCCCAGATGTGCCAGTTTACCTATTCTAATAAAGAGAACTTTGGAAAATGCTTGCTTCCACGTCTTTCCTCGGAGTTGGGGTTTTCTGGAACGCTGTCAACAGAAGGATCTTGACAGACTTGAACATCGGGCGCTATTTAACAAAATGAAATTCAATGGTGAAAAAAGTAAGGTTCTACATTTAGGCAAGAAAATCAAAATGCACAGGTACAATATATGTGGTACCTTGCTCAATAGTGGTGACTGTGAGAGGAATCTTACAGTCCTAGTGGACAATCACTTAAATATGAGCCAGCAGTGTGCTGCAGCTGCCAAAAAAGCCAACACAGTTCTAGGCTGCATAAACAGAGGAATAGAATCAAGATCACATGAAGTGTTAATATCATTTTATAATGCCTTGGTAAGGCCACACTTGGAATACTGTATCCAATTTTGGTCGCCACGATGTAAAAAGATGTTGAGACTCTAGAAAGAGTGCAGAGAAGAGCAACAAAGATGATTACAAAACTTGAGAATAAAACATAAAGAATAGTTGCTGGAACTGGATATGTCTAGTCTTATGAAAAGAAGGACTAGGGGTGACATAATAGCAGTGTTCAAATATCTCAGGAGCTGCCACAAAGAAGAGGCAGTCAAACTATTTTCCAAAGCATCTGAGAGTAGAACAAGAAGTAATGGGTGGAAATTAATCAAGGGGAGAAGCAACTTAGAACTAAGGAGAAATTTCCTGACAGTTAGAACAATTAATCAGTGGAACAACTTGCCTCCAGAAGTTGTTAATGCTCCAACACTGGAAATTTTAAAGAAGATATTAGATAACAATTTGTCTGAAGTGGTGTAGGGTTTCCTGTCTAAGCAGGGGGTTGGACTAGAAGACCTCTAAGATCCCTTCCAACTCTGCTATTCTGTTCTGTTCTGTTCTGTTCTATTCTATTCTATTCTATTCTATTCTATTCTATTCTATTCTATTCTATTCTATTCTATTCTTGTTTTGTTTTTTGTTTTTATTGAATTTATATACCGCCCTACTCCTGAAGGACTCAGGGTGGTGAACAGCCATAGAATAAAACATATAAATACAAAATTTAAAATAAAATAAAATGAATTAAATAATTTGGCTGAACAAATTTAAAACCCCAATAATTTAAAAACAAATTTAAAATTTCCATTTAAAAAGGGGAAAGACTTAGGTCAGGACAGCTTGATGAAATAAGAAAGTCTTGAGCGCACGACGGAAGGTATGCAGATCCGGGATCCTCCGTATCTCCGGGGGGAGCTCGTTCCAGATAGTAGGTGCCCCCACAGAGAAGGCTCTCCCCCTGGGGCCGCCAGTTGACATTGTTTGGCTGACGGCACCCAGAGGAGCCCCTCTCTATGGGAGCGTACTGGTCGGTGGAAGGCTATTGGTGTTAGCAAGGGTCGCGTAGATAACCAGGTTCTAAGCCATGGAGAGCTCTAAAGGTGATAACCAAAACCTTGAAGCGCACTCGGAAGACCACCAGGAGCCAGTGCAGCTCGCGCAGGAGAGGTGTACATGGGAGCGCCACATCGCTCCCATCACCACCCGCACGGCCGCACTCTGCGCCAGTTGGAGCCTCCGAGTGCTCCTCAAGGGGAGCCCCATGTAGAGAGCGTGTAGCCCCATGTAGAATAAAGAATATTCTATTCTATTCCTTACAACTCTATTATTCTGTTATGTTATTCAGTAATTTTTTAAAAATACATTAAATGAGGGCCATCAAATCTTCAGTAATGTAAACCACATGAAACAGTTGCGCTAGGTGCCTAATTATAGATGTTTTTAAGAGCCTCATCATATCTTGTTTAGAACCATTCAGAGGTTCTAAACAAGAATTCCCTAGGAGCTTGTAAAATGATACTTATTGGGAGTTTTAAGAATTGTCCCAGCACATCCAGAAGACTCCAAGTTGGAAAAGATAGCTATAACGGCAGCAAGAGAGAGGAAAAAATGTTCCATATTCCGGTGCCAGCTTACCCTCCCTCCTGTCTGTCAATGGGAAGCATCAGCTATGGTCAGCATTCAATCCCTGGCCGAGATCCACCTCATCCTGCAAAGATATTTTGAGGCAAGAAAAGATACCTCAAGAACTGGGAAGAGGACTGAATGTTACTGTAGCATTTCCTCTGGAACAGAAGCAGAGCTAATTAATTTGCAGAATTAATCAATTTGGACTTTCCAGAAAAGTATTAAACATAGATTCCTGAGAACTATTAAAACCAAAGTATCCTAAAAACATACCAGTGAAGTGGAGTGGTGATCTGCGGTCAGTGATGATCTTGCATGTGGAAAGTCCAAACAGATCTAGTTCAAGAGATACAATCCAATGGAAGTTTTTCCGTCATCACAACAGTGCCTACTTTCCATTAATCCTAGCACATCTTCTGCAAAGTAACTTCCTCAGAGATTATTAATTATTTAGTAAGGGAAAGGCAAGTCTATTTTACAGCACTATCCGAAGCATTTTTCTTTGAAATAAAGTTACAAAGTTGGTTCAATTGGCCTTCCTCTTAGTTACAGGTATAAACGTACCATAAGATTTTGGCTCAGGTGTGATAACAGAGAAAGCATAGAGTAAGATGTATAGCTACCTTTGATTATAAGGGAATAGAATAAGGAGAAATAGTCAAAAACAAACTGAACTGATCACAGAGCTACTGTATTAAAACCACAAATTAAAAGCAATCAATTTAAGACTTTGGTATATCTATATCCTAATCTTTGACCTTAAGGTGGCAGTGTTGCACTTCTCTTCACATATAAGTGCCTGGGATAAAACTTGAATATTAGTCTTTTTCCTCCTTGATGTTGCTTTCTTAAACTCCAAAGGGATTACCAACATCGACACTTTGCTTAGTATCTTCAATGGCCCTTAGATCAAAACTGTCAGAAGGTATCTTGGTAGGGTCATCCTTGCTGATAAGGTTGAAAGGTAATTTACAATGGGGATGAGAGTAGGTAGGGCTCTGCAGCAGGGGTGAAATTCACTTACCTTCCCTACCGGTTCGCAAATGTGTACATGCTGAGGCTGAAATCATCGCAAAAAAGGGACAGCATGATGTCCGCGTGGGTGGGCGGAGCCTCCTGCAGCCGCCGCTACCAGTTCACCCAAGCTGGATAGAACCGGCTGAATTTCACTCCTGCTCTGCAATTGGAGGAAAACTACCTCATCTAGTGGAAGGTGCTTCACTTATTGAATGCTTTGTTCAATAACCAAGAGTCTGGTCTCAGTTGCAGTTGTTAAATGAGGACTTCCTGTATGGAATGTTTAGAGGAGTTTGATAACAGATGATGAGATTCCCATATCACTCTACTAGTTGCTGAAGACAAGTTCAAACTTTTATTAGTAGTTATGGAGACAATTATATGACTAGACCAAACCAAGCAAAGAAATCTGATTGCTCACGGTTTTAGTCCTAAAAAAGAGTTCTTTTTTTATATAAGGATACACACAATTAGAACATGAAACACGAGAAGCTTAAAACCCAGAAAACATTTGAAATTATCAAAACATTTTATTATTTTAATTTTTTAAAATGTTTTTGGAATACATGAATTTAGATGGACTGGAATTGGCTGCTTTAAACCAGATGATTAGAGGATATACTATGCAGGCCATAAGACCAGACAAAGGAATTGCATGGCTAAGTATTCTTAAGTAACTACAGGTAGTCCTTGACGTATGACCACAATTGAACCCCAAATTTCTGCTGCTAAGTGAGACACTTGTTAAGTGAGTTTTGCCCCATTTTACAACCTTTTTTGCCACAATTGTTAAGTGAACTACTGCAGGTGTTAAGTTAGAAACACGTGAATCTGGCTTCCCCATTGACTTTGCTTGTCAGAAGGTGGCAAAAGGTGATCCCATAACCCGGGGACACTGCAACCATCATAAATATGAGTCAGTTGCCAAGAGTCTGAATTTTGATCACATGACCATGGGGATGCTGCAACGGTTGTAAGTATTTAAAATGGTCATAAATCACTTTTTTCAGTGCTGTTGTGACTTCAAACAGTCACTAAATGAACTGTTGAAAGTTAAGGACTACCTATACACCACAATGCTACTAATAGGTAATTAAAATGCCAAAAAATGGAGAAACTTGGAATTACTGGAAAATTTGGATTAGACAAATGCAATAATTCAGGCACACATGAAATATTTATTCAGCTACAGGAGAACCAGTTAAATGTGTTGACAGCTCTTTTTCTGCAAAGTAACTTCCTAGGAGATTATTAATTTTGTTCTTTGTTCACTGAACAAAGAATAAAATTGTGTGGCCCAGAGATCAGACAAGCTTATTTTGAGAAAAACTAAAAATTAAATTCCATAATATTTATATATTATGGCTAGTACGAGAACAGGCAGAGGGATATAAAATTGGTAGCTAACGTACAATAGATAATGGAAACAGCAGGAGAATAAAAGGATGAGGTTTATTGCTGCTTTATTGATAAATTCAAGGTTTCAATATAGGATTCAGAAGTAATTTAACTTTAAGAATAGCACAACTAAATAGAATCAAGATAGAAGGACAAAAACACTAACAACCTGAGATACCTTGATCACATCACTTTGTTATATGAAAATATGTTTTTAGAAAAATTGATTATGTAAGTAAAATAGAAAATGAAAGATAAGGGTTTAGGTTAAAATACGAGGAGTGCACAGGTAGTATCAACTAGTATGCTTAATAAAGAGTTAATGATGAAGGAAATGAGCTGATAGTTTTGTTTTCTTGAACTCAAGAATAAAGTTGGACTGTATGCTGAAGAAGTAAAGGAGGGGATTTCTTCCCATGGCTTGAGGAGGAAGGTAATAATAAACCTAGAGAAGATCATGAATGAATTCTTGTGACAAGAAAGATCAGAAAAGCTAAAGCAATGGTCTTTCCAGTAGTAACATAAGGCTGAGAAAACTAGATATTGAGAAAGAGCAAGATAAAGGGCCTGCTTTTGCATTATAGATCTGGAGTTATATTGAAAGTACCATGGTCTACAGAAGAACAACCAATTTGTCAATCCTGGACTAAATAAAAAGTGATCTCTTGGAAGATATGATCAGCAAGAAAAAAAACCTCACCTGCTTTGGGCATGTGATGCAACAGGTTTTTTTTATTTATTGGTTCGTTTGTTTATCTTACGGTCACCTGGCTTACCTTCTAATTCTGGGTAGATTATGGACTAGCAAATAACAACTATTGTCAAAATTGATAGAAATGGAGGTAGGGAAGGCCCGCAGGCCAGATCCAGCCCACAATGTGGTCGGATCCGGCCCGTGGGGGTGTCCTGGTCTACCCAATGTGAGGAGGAAAGATTGGGCCAACGTAGCTTTGGCCTTGTCTACCCAGTGCAAAGAGGAAATCAGGCCAACGTAGGTTTGGCCCAGTCTACCCAATGCAAAGAGGAAATATGCCAGCAGTTTGGGGAGTGGCGTCAAGCTGGCCACGCCCAGCCAGTTGACCACACCCACCCAGTCTGCCATGCCCAACCAGCCCCCTGAGGTCAATCACAGCCCGATGCGGCCCTCAGTGAAATTGAGTTTGACACCCCTGAGGTAGGGGAAGACAATGGATAAGACGAATGGGCAATACCAAAGAAATTACAAGTTTCCCTTAGAACAGGGGTGGGCAACTGTGGCCCTTTTACAACCTGTGGACTTCAACTCCCAGAATTCCTGAGACAGCCAAGCTGGCTCAGGAATTCTGGGAGTTGAAGTCTACAGGTCATAAAGGGGCCATATCTGCCCACCCCTGCCTTAGAAGCATTATAGGTTATTGTTGGAGCAAGCTGAAATGAAGAGCATTTGTCCATACACTTGCATTGGACCCATCAATTCTCTGTCTTCCCCTAACACTCAGTTATGGAAGGAAGGAGACTAATAGCATCTAATAGCATTTCTCCATTCCATACAAATTGGCTATTAGATCTACCTCTTAATCGCCAGATTTGGCCAGCTTTTTAAAGTATGTGCAGACATTAGCTGTGCTTCAGAGTTTTCTCCTCTGTTCTGATAAACCTGCTCTGAACCATTATCATCTCATCACTATGAGAAAAATCATCCAATCTCCTTGACCACTATTCTCCTTGATGCTCTCTGCGATATTGGTATTGTCCATTGGACCTTTAATTGCTTTCTAATTCTTGTATGCAGTTCTGCAGGGCAAAAATAAGGTGCTGCATCTGGTTTTTGTACTCCCATTGCCTAGAGAGCCACATATGAGGACCTGATACCAGATGGTTTGCTTACTTGTCCATAAACATTTCACTAGTTCCATTAAATGAGAGTTCAGATACCATTTTTCTCTGGTTTGTGGACCAGCCAGAAATCTGCATGGGTCCAGGCAGCTGTTTTGAGTTTCTGCCACTACAGACATTTGTGTTTGTACTACGTGTACACTAAGAAAGGTTGGTTTTATAATGTACAATTTGTATAACTCACTTTTTCTCTGCAGGAAGGGCCAATCCTTTCTTTTTTTAAAAAAAAAAGTCTTTGGCTATGTTTCATCTTAACTAAATGGTGAGTAAGTGAAATGCTGCCTCTTTAGGAGAATGCAAAGTATTTTTTTAGCTATACTTCCCCTGGAAAGTTCAAAGAAGCTTTCTGGAGAATTAAGCAATAAGGAAAGAAAAGAGTGGGAGTGTTGGATTTTAATGTCTGTGGTGGATATACTTGATGAGATGATGGGGTTCAGTCCATTCCTATGGCAGAAATCTTCAGACACTGCTGAATTCCTAGCAACACCCAAGAGCATGACTGTTTTTCTCCACTCTCAGATCTAATCACACCATCTGTTAATAGTTTATCAGTTGGTTAACAGGACATTCTAAATCATTTTTATTTTAAACATATCTAAGTGTAAAGCCACAGAGAGTATCTGAAGGAAGCCACTGTTCTATATTCTCAGAAATTTCACCATGGCAGCTCAGTATCTGCCGAGATGACTATCATGGAAACAGAAGTGTCTATCAGCAGTTTTAGTTTCCCTGCAAATCAAGCCTATTATTGAGTGGTCTGTTTACAACATTTTGTGAATTTTAATAAATATATAGACCATCGCTAGAAACCCAGGTCTGTAGGCAATAAGAGAAATAAAATAAAAATCACAGGTACAAGGAACTGATGCATTAGTACAATTGTGCAATCCAATCACAAACACATGCACACACCTAGCTATAAAACATTCTACATTATTCTTGTCTGGACAAACAAAATGTCTGCTTGGCATCAGAAAGCTACAATTGCTTTTCAGGAAAGAGTATATGGTACATTCTTAAAAAGATACCACTATTAGGCTTCAGCAGTGATTACACTGGGATGCTGCTTTTTTTGAAATTAAAGAGTCAAGGTTTGGACTTAAATCCTGAGTAAGTATTTATGCACAGCTATTCAAAATATATTACAGGCCAATCCTCAATTGCCTGCTCAGAAGCCAGATTGTGTGTGTGTGTGTGTGATGAATTTTCTGCAGGTAACTGGGTATAGCTACCTTCCAACTTCATACCCTCCAAAATGGTGGGATTTTTACAGCCCTAATATTTTTAGGGAATAGTAGCAGATAGGAGAAACCTGGGACATAGAACTTAAATGTAAAATATTTGAAAAAGGAAATGAATCAGGATCGGTATGAATATTTACAAACAAACATAGGCGTAATGAGAAAGGCAGAATTCCCCAAATCATCTGCAGTACGGGAAATCATCTTAATCTGCAATTGATAGATGAGAAAAAGGAGGTATTTGTGGCTGGGTGTCAGGGCAGCACAAGCCCAGCTGTGGAAAGTTTAGTTTCCCTCTTACCGGATTTTGTCCATGAGAATAAATTCCGAAGTATAAATTGTAACTTTTTAATATAGTTCAAAACTGAAATACCCAACACAAAAGAAGTAAGGAAAACATTTCGAACACTCAACCAATTAAGTTTAAATGATAAATGCAGATTAAAAAAGACTCAAGGTTTGCGAGGATTACATTTTTAAAACCAGCAAAATACACCGTAGTTTTGGCCAAACAGGAATGGAGCATTTGTATGTTTTACTTGCTAAAATTTGGTTCTGCAACCCAACAAGACAGACACCGACTTGAGAGGATAATTAGAACTGCAGAAAAAACAATTACTACCAACCTGCCTTCCATTGAGGACCTGTATACTACACCAGTCAAAAAGAGGGCTGTGAAAATATTTACAGACCCCTCGCATCCTGGATATAAACTGTTTCAACTCCTATCCTCAAAATGACGCTATAGAGCACTGCACACCAGAACAACTAGACACAAGAACAGTTTTTTCCTGAACGCCATCACTCTGCTAAACAAATAATTCCCTCAACACTCTCAAACTATTTACTAAATCTGCACTACTATTAATCTTCTCATCGTTCCCACCACCCATCTCCTTTCATTATGACTGTATGACTGTAACTTTGTTGCTGGGATCCTTACGATTTATATTGATATTGTTTCCTGATTGCTATTTGTACCCTATGACTATCATTAAGTGTTGTATCTTATGATTCTTGATGAACGTATCTTTTCTTTTATGTACACTGAGAGCATATGCACCAAGACAAATTCCTTGTGTGTCCAATCACACTTGGCCAATAAAAAAAATTCTATTCTATTCTATTCTATTCTATTCTATTCTATTCTATTCTAAACATGCACCCCCTCTTGGAGCACTCTGTTGTTAGCTCCTTCTCCATTTGACTGCTGTTTGGCTGTGTCCCTTCATTCCTCTGAACAGCCTTTCTATTTGGCTATTGACAACAGAGGAGGGTAGAGGGCAAAAGATAAGTTGGAATATTTTATTCATTTTATTCATTTATTGCATTTATTCATTTATTCACTTTTCATAAAAAGTCAATCTTCTACATAGAGGTGTCCACATAGCAATAGCAATATCGGAGAGAAAATGATTGGCCATTGACCATCCAATTAATTGCATGGTTGAACTTAGATATTCTGATTCTAATTCGACACTTTTACCATTACATTATCCTGTCCCAATTTGTTGACTCCAGCAAAATCCTCCTTTCCTAAATATAAAATCTTTCCCACAAAGGTAGAAGAACGGAGCATTTTTAAACAGTTGAGACCTCTTTTGCTCATTCAAGAAAAGAGGCGAGGGATTTACATGACATTGGCTTTGCAAAACATCTGGCACATTTAATTGATGCAACACGTAAAAATTAGGTTGCTAAGCAGTACATTGTTGCCTGAGCTCAGTGCTCAGTTTTGTAATTTTAACATATAAAGCCCAGAATAACTTAAAATCTAGCAATCTGAAAAAGTGAATGATTCTGAACTTATCAACAGTCTGTAGAATCTCATGTAAAGCTCACTTCGGTTTGCAAAAGTACGGTAGTCCACTTTTTGCCAACTCTTTGCAACAGGATGGACCTTTTCATTTAGCCTTTTGAATTTTTCATCAGTGCTTTTACCACATAACCATTACTTTATGACTGTATTTATGGTAGTGCATTACTTATGTTTAAATCAATTACACATAAGTGTTTTCAGATGTCTTCAAAGATCTGGAGTCCAGGGCTAATATTTTGTCATAAAGAAATCGCTCCCTGTTGATTCTGGAGTTTACTGCAGAAGACATCTCCATCTCTTGTAGGAAGGCTGAACCTATTTGATAAGCTCATCCAGATACCTGCTGGACCCAACTGGATTTTAGAGGTTGGAATTATCTCTGAGGCTTTGATACAAGCTTTGGCTGAAGCCTTAGTCACATTGAGGGATGAAACAGAAGCAGCTTTGGATCAAATTGTGCCTACTATGTATGGACTCCCACCGTGCACAGCCCCTGATATGCCCTCTGGTTTACGGAAGACTACCTGAGGATGAAGCGTCGAAAGACATTTGAAGAGACAGAAGTGGTCTATTAGAACCTACTTTCTAATGGACAATAAACTATCCTTGAATTGACTGTGCTGTATATATGTTACTGTATTTTATTTCCTAATACTTCTAAAAGAATTAGCTAATCTCAGTAACTTGATGGACTTTGCCACTCAATATGATAGTATGTGGGAGAAACTTGACTCTAAATTTAAGAACAAAATAGGATAATATTATTTGTAAATGTTCTGCTTTCCCACCTTTTCAACTTTAGATTGCAATTCCAGATGAAACAAAATGTGAAGATCGCCTTTCCTAATAAATGTGTAAATATGACACATTGGGATATATGCCTGCAGATTGGGGGGGGGGAGAGGGAAAGAGAGAGAGGGAGAGGGAGAGGGAGGGAAGGAAAGAGAAAGGTATGTATGTATGTATGTATGTATGTATGTATGTATGTATCAGTGGTGAAATCCAATTTTTTTTACTACCGGTTCTGTGGGTGTGGCTTGGTGGGGGTGGGATGGGGTGGCTTGGTGGGCATGGCTTGGTGGGCATGGCAGGGGAAGGATCCTGCAAAATCTCCATTCCTACCCCACTCTGGGGCCAGTCAGAGGTGGTATTTGCAAGTTCTCTGAACTGCTCAAAATTTCCACTACCGGTTCTCCAGAACCTGTCAGACACTGCTGGATTTCATCCCTGTATGTATGTATGTATGTATGGTCTGTCTAGGTATATACCTGCCAGAAGGCACTCCAAAAATGGGCTGGACTGGGACAATCATAAGGAGGCATACTGTGGGGCCCATCAGTCAAGGAAATCTGGCTGGTAGGGTCCAGGAGAAGGGCCTTCTCTGCCATGGCTCCTGCCTTTTGGAACGTCTTACCCAGTGAGTTCAGATTGACTCTCACCTTTCTGACCTTCTGCAAGAGCCTGAAGACCCAGCTCTGCCAGATGGCTTGGGAGTCCAAGAGGAGAGCATCACACTGGAGGTGGTTGATGAATTAAGAGGCCATCCCACCTCCCCACCCCATGCACCCCATTCCCTCCCTCCCCATACTTTTATTTTGATTGTAATTCCCATCTCTATTATTTTAAAAATATTTATCGGTTAGGATTTTAATGTTTTAATGCTGTAAGCTGCTCAGAGTCATTTCGATGCGAGATGGGCAGCAAATAAAATTAATACCCTGTTTCCCCTAAAATAAGACATCCCCTGATAATAAGCCCAATCGGGCTTTTGAACGCATGCGCTAAAATAAGCCTCCCCTGAAAATAAGCCCTCCCCGAAAATATTTAAATGCAGAGCTTGAAATCAGGTAAGACAGCAAGAGGAGCCCCCACGCACCCCAAAATAATAAGACCTCCCCGAAAATAAGGCCAAGCGCTTATTTCAGGGTTAAAAAAAATATAAGACAGGGTCTTATTTTCAGAGAAACATGATAAATAAATACAATTAATTATTGGCCAATAAAACTAATAAAATGATTAATCTTTCGAGCCCACTCCTGGTAATTGCCTAGGTCTGCCTGTGCAATTTTCTTAGCAACAGGATGGTTACTGCTTTCTTTTGATGTATGTTTCTTTAATTTTCCTTCTAGCCTGAAGGTAGTGCTCTGATTCTTTCCAATCGTAAGCACTGTTCTTAAGCCTACACAGGGTCATCCAGTGCAGCCACCAGCCTGTATTGGATATATAACAACTGATTAAAATGAATTGCTGTAGCATTGTGTAATAGTCCAGACAAAAAGAATATCCAGAAGTACTAGTTCTATCTTTAATGTAAGGTTACATTAGCAGAATCTTGCATAACTGAAAGTACACTTCTCCCCACTCACATATACAGCCACAGAAACTAGGGAGGGTTCCTTCAGATATGTTTGCGGATGCCCCCATTCGTTCTGCAGGCTCAGCTGCCTTTTACTTGACTGTTGCTTACCCTGTGGCTCTTCCTCCTGTCTCTCACATACCATTATAGTTGCCGAGCAAAAGGCATTTAGATGAGAAGGAAGGAAGAAAAAAAGAAAGAAAGGAAGAAAGGAAGAAAGGAAGGAAGGAAGGAAAGAAAGAAAGAAAGAAAGAAAGAAAGAAAGAAAGAAAGAAAAAGAAAGAAAATACTGAATAGATATCAGGCAAGAGGAAGGGAGGAAGGGATGAAGGGAGGAAAAGAGAGAAAACCTCTTGTGCCACTCCTTGGTCAATTTTTCCATCCATGCTTGATATAACTTTCTGGCTCCCAGATACGGCTCCCAGCTATTATTATCTTTTTGTCATTCACCAATTAGAGGTAACAGTAACAAAGTTGGAAGGGAGCTTGGAGGTCATCTAGTCCAACCCCCTGCTCACGCAGGAGACTTGTACTAGGGATTCAAACCGCCGAACTGCGGACCTTTCTGATCGACAAGCTCAGTGTTCAACATTCTGATGCTGATACTTCTCTGGAAAAGAACTTTTGTCTCTCCTACCCCAATTTAACCGTCAGTAACATGTTACCATGCTTAGGGTCAGGGGTGGGTAACTGCCATAGTTCCAAATTGCTGACATGCTTTCTTGCATTTCCCTTTCAGAAACAACAGGGACTTTTCAATATGTCTGAGGACTGACATCTTGATGGCAGAGATGCTTTGGGAGAATTTCAATAATCTAACTCCTGGCACTAATTTTATTAATTGCTCAAGCTCTCTTGTGTCGTGATAACAAATATATTTGCAGTTCACCTGTGCTTTTCTTAAAAAACCATATCTGTTATCTGATTTTGTACAGTAAGAAATGATTATTTAAAAGATGAAATAGATAACATTTGCATCATACCTCATTATAGAAAGAACTGAGATTAACTGCCTTATATACATTAATTTCTTATTATATGGAATTAATTGAGCCCAACAACCACTTATTTTTTAATTTCTCCTTGGGTAGATTTTGTTTTGGAACTGCTCCTGAAGTCTAGAAGTCTAAAAACTTTGTAGGTTTCACCTAATTTGGACTGGGTCTTATCACTCAGATCTACAAGGTGTTGTGCTTCAGGATATTAGTGTATGCAACTATGCTCATTTCCCAAAGATCATCAGCAATTCTGAGTTCCCGGCATTTATCTGGAGTAACCTGATCTACAGTACTTGTTTTCCTTTTAAATACTCTTCTTCCACACCTTCTATTAACCTAACCAAAACAGGATCTTTTTAAGGTATTACTTGAAAATATATTTCTCTTATATAAAACATAGCTCTTAGAAATGAGTACAATAAAGCACATATATTCTAGGTTTGGAACTCTTTCTATTTTTAATGACAATATTAAACAATAGCACTACCTTAAGTAGTGTGATGGAGCTAACTGTTTCATTTTGTCTATTAAACTCATGACATCACATGTTGCACCCGAGTCCAGCTGGCAGGGTTGTTAAATCTGAGATTTACGAACCATTTTTTGCCCTTAGAGTATATGCGTTCTTCAGTAACATTGCAATGTTTTGCCATATTGAAATTTAGCAGATGGAATTCTGCTTTATTTGTTTGCCTGTTTTTTAAAAAAAATGTAGACATAGAAATGGCTACCATTTCTAAAACAGGCATCACATTCACAAAAACTTTCAGCAAAGTGAGGAAAATTCTCCTTTTCCAGTAGACATTTGGGATTTTATGCTGTTTTTAACTTTTCGTATGGTTCAATGCAGGGGCGGGTTTCAAAACCAGTTGCTACCAGTTTGTTCGCATGTGCGTGCCAACACTTCTGCACATGCGCAGAAGAGTCTGGGCAGGTAGGCGGAGCCTCCCGCTGCTGCTGCTACTAGTTCGCCTGATCTGGGGCGAACAGGTAGCAACTGGTAGCAACTGGTTCAATGGTATTTTTATCTTTACCTTTTTAAAAAATAGTTTTAATTTTAGTTATTTGAACGCCATTTTGGTTATTGTGTTATTTAGTAAAGTTTGGATGGAGCAAGTTATGATAGTATATTGTAACAATTGTTTTGCAATAAATAACTCCCGCTATGTCTGCAATAGAAAGTTACAAAATTTTTGGTATTTGCTATAGAGAAAACAAGAAAAGGATATACTTGAGGGGATTTGCAGAACTTTCTTTTTTTTTAAAAAAAAAAAAAGATAAACTGGAAAATAAATATACAAAAATTAGTGGTGAAGAGGGAAATAAATGGGAACATAATATTATGGAAAATTTATTGATTGATTGGCTGGCATCCGAAACAGAGAATTCCTGTTAGCATAGGGCATTCAACTTTTTGTAGTTGGGACTAAAGAGAGTAGGGTCAGTATTACAAATAAGTAGGGCCATATCTTGGTTTCTTTTCTGTTTTCAAGTAACAATGTGTTCTGGACTTTATTGATTTCCTTAAACTAAAACTACTTTAGGATGATATCCTTACTGGTTTCATATGTTTTCTGCCTCCAAATGACAGAAAGCCACGAAACTGATTTTCAATTTTCTTGGGGACACATGCAGCCTTGTATGAGCCATGGTGGCTTAGAATGCAGTACTGCAGGCTACTTCTGTTGTCTGCAGTTTGGCAGTTTGATTCTCACTGGCTCAAGGTTGACTCAGCCTTCCATCCTTCCATAGTGGGTAAAATGAGGACCCAGATTGTTAGGGGCAGTATCAGTTGTGGATTTCTACTGGTTCACCCCAGTTCGGGTGAACTAGTAGTAGCGGCAGCGGGAGGCTCCGCCCACCCGCCCGGACGTCATCACGGATGCTCCGCGCATGCGCAGAAGTGCCACGCATGAGCTTACAGTTCCGAACCGGTAGCGAAGGTAAGTGGAACCCACTACTGGGCAGTATGATGACTCTGTAAGCTGCTTAGCGAGGGTTGTAAAGCACTGTGAAGCAGTATATAAGTCTAAGTGCTATTGCTATTGCTACTGCTCACCAGGATGAACCATCTCTGCACAACTCTTTTTATATTACTAAGTCCAAGAAAAAGGGATGCAGTGGCTTAGTGGCTAAGACTCTGAGCTTGTCAATCAAAAGGCCAGCAGTTCAGCGGTTCGAATCCCTCGTGCCACGTAACGGGGTGAGCTCCCGTTACTTGTCCCAGCTTCTGCCAATCAGCAGTTCGAAAGCACGTAAAAAATGCAAGTAGAAAAATAGGGACCACCTTTGGTGGGAAGGTAACAGTGTTCCATGCACCTTTGCCATTTGCCGGCCACATGACCACAGAGATGTCTTCGGACAGTGCTGGCTCTTCGGCTTTGAAACGGAGATTAGGGGACTGGAGGCTAAAACATATCAAAAATGGTTGCTGGAATTAGGTATTTCTAGTTTAATGAAAAGAAAGAATAGGGGGTGACATGATAGCAATGTTCCAATATCTCAGAGGTTGCCACAAAGAAGAGGGAGTGAAGTTATTCTCCAAAGCACCTGAGGGCAGGACAAGAAGCAATGGATGGAAACTAATCAAAGAGAGATGCAACCTAGAACTAAGAAGAAATTTCCTGACAGTTAGAACAATTAATCAGTAGAAAAACCTTCCTCCAGAAGTTGTGGGTGCTCCAACACTGGATGTTTTTAAGAAGAGATTGGACAACATTTGTCTGAAATGGTATAGGTTTTCCTGCCTGAGCAGGGGGTTGGACTAGAAGACCTCCAAGATCCCTTCCAGCTCTGTTTATTCCGTTCTGTTCTGTTCCGTTCCCTCCCACTCCCACTCCCACTCTCACTCTATTCCATTCCATTCCATTCTTTTCTTCTTGGAAATATGGAAACAATACGTTGTTATTGCTAAAGTAGTAGCTGTAGAACAGATTGAATAAGATAGGATCTCTTTGTCATAGAGGACACATTTTTAATGGCATGTGGGAATTCCAATTACCTTGGAAGTGGGGGGCGGGGGAGATGCCACCAAGATAAATGATCAGATAAGAGGGCATAGTCCAACAGCTGCATAATAGGTAGAGAAAAAGACAGAAATGAACCTCCCTTACTTCACAGGCTGTAAAAGGGACAGCAGGACATTTTTACTGTCAGACTCACAAGTTTCTATTCATGTACCTTACAATAAAGTAGAATTAGCTCATCAAGTCATGTCTGGTCCATCTGGGAAGACTGAAACAATATTTCTTCTCCCCAAGAAGATGATAGAAGATGGAAGAGTCAAGTTTCAGACTCTTTTCTATATTTTGTCTCATATAAGAGAAAACTTCAAGAATTGAATTTAGGATTACTTTTATAATCCCAGGCCAAGCCTCAGTTCTTAGTCATGCCAGAATATATAAAAGAGAGGAGATATAAGATTGTTTATACACGTTGAAGATTATAATGTATAGTGAGATGAATCAACTACAGAAATATCCAGCATTACAGAGTTGATAGCTCCAACAGTCAAGAGTCCATTGTACAGTATTACATTTTAATTCACAGGAAGGGCTCTCGTGGTCAAGGCCAAAGCATTCAGGATGTTTATAAACATGAGCTGAAAGTTATAGTTCACCTTCACGTTTGTACTTTAGGACTTTGGATTTAAAATATGTAGCCCATGATTTCAAATTGTATCCCTCTGTTTTACTCTGATCTGAGTTAGCCTATGAGCCAATATGGTACAGCAGTTGCTCCAACCAAGGAACCTTGGAAGTATTTCCAGGGAATCATTGCGCCTGCAATTCTACCTGCAATTATCAGGTCACTTACCAGCAACTTCTTAAAACCAACTTTTGGTTGGTTTATCTTTTCTGGGGAATATATTGCAACTCCAGAGGGTAAATACAAAATCCTAGGAAAAAAGCAGTGCATTTGAAGGAGTTTCCAACAGGTATCTCATGAGGGCTTCAGCATGTTTCAAAGCATCTTTGCTGTTTGAATCTGAGGCACAGCACAGCTTTGGTGTAATTTGTGTATAAGAGAGAAATGAAGAGAAAACATACAAATCACACATTTCTTTCAAATTCTTTGAGGTCTTTTAGACCAGGGGTCTCCAACCTTGGCAACTTTAAGCCTGGAGGACTTCAACTCCCAGAATTCCTCAGCTGGGGATTGAAGTCCTCCAGGCTTAATGTTGCCAAGGTTGGAGACCCCTGTTTTAGACCATATTGTAGAATCATCCAACTATAAAAGTGTCGAAAGAATAGTAATGAAGACAGGTTTTGTACCACTGAAGTGTTGGTTGATACTATGAAGATGCTGTATGTCACTGCTGGAGAAATGACCAAGCACCTTCATCTGAATATTATCAAAACATTTTTCTCTTCCGCATCTCATCTTTACAACCTCTGTGACCGAGTTGTGAGAATCATTTCTATACACTGCAGACGATGTGGAATTGCTGATGCTTACCAGTGAAGAAAAGAGAAATACCAGAAGACTTTTCCTGTCCCATTTATTTATTTATTTGATTGGTTGATTTTGTTTCCTTCCTACAGAGGTCCTGTCTGAGAAAACCCTCTTTTATCTGTTTGATTTTTTCCAAAAACTAAATCTAAGCAGTTACTTTACGTTGTTCCTATTCCGCCCAAATCCCCAAAGGCTTCTCAGCATCACAAATTTGTGGCCTGCATCAAATCGACTTCACCTGCTTCACATGTTTAGGTTGAATTTTACTATAGGTTTATTTTTCATGGTAGAAGCAGCTGTGCATCTTCTAGTGCTGTCAAAATACAGTTCCCAAAAGTCTGAGCCAGGACAGTTGCTAATATTTGTAATCAGCAACATTTAGAGGATCACATTTTCCTTATGGTACGTCTCAATATTAAATATACCACTTGTATATGCTAGTCTCCTAGGGTCTAAAAATGTATCCTACACTGATTAAGAACAGTGCTCTGAGCTGCTGCACCAAATAGTAAATAAAATCCATCTATGAGTAGGACAATCTAGTATCTTAAGCAAAGATTATCATCTGAAGTGTGCTGACATTTCTCCCCAAGTAAATATGTACAAGGCTGAGATAGTATCTCTTTCCTGTTGCAGCTTCTTCTGAGCAATTGATTAGATTTTTTTAAAAATGGCAGACCACACATAGAATCTGTCTTATCAAGTAAGTTGATAAAACCTTGACCAAAACTTCACCCAATCGGAAGGGCAGGAATCCAACCTATAGATACAAAACTAATCTTATCAATGATGAGTGACAAAACAAAGGAGATAAAACACGACCTGCCCTCTTGTCACATGACAATCTAGACATTCTGTGTTCGTGGCTGATATCTGATATCGGAAAAAGAATAAACAGTTTGTACAGAAAACATTTTTTCACAGGGGGGGAGGGAAGAGATGAAATGGCCTAAGAAGTTGGCAAGTGGGGGCTGAATTGAGGAGAAAAATAAAAATGGCTAGCAAGCAAAGGTGGAATTACGGTAAGTCATCTTGGACTGTAGAAAAGGTGCTGATTCCAGGATGCTTCAAGACCACTGAAGAGGAATTGGCGTAATGAATTGCCATGCAAAGAAGTATGACAGTGTGCCATCTATCTATCCTGCAGACTTAACCAGAGGAAAAAGAAGATCAAATAGTTTCTTCTTTGCGCTGAGAGAAAGAAGCAAAGACATAAGAAAAAATAATCAAGCACTCCTAATGTCAGCTGTCTATTAAATTTAGCTAAACTCTTGATTAATTTTTTGGAAAATGTAGTAGTTACTGTTATGATGCACACACAGTTCTTATAACACTAGCAGTACTATTGTCAACAGACAAGTCTGTAGTTGTACACATTGGATCACAACTTTCTCAGTTTCCTTTGAAAGAAGACAAGAGGGAGGACAGAATTGTAGGCCCAGCTGTTATTTGTTGAAATCCTATTATTTTTACCAAGAATAAAAGGTTCACAATGATTCACCCTGTGTGCTATATTTTGTCCGATTGATCCCGAGATCAATCCAATAGAAGAGAATTGTAGTTCTTGGTGCCCTTTGACCTTGGTTGTTTGCTTGCAGAAATTTGACTATCCAACAATGTAATCTACTAAACTTTCCATTCCAAGACCGAGTGGCTGTGGTTTCCAGCGTCCCGATATAGCCAGCTAGCTCCATCGCTGACTATTGGGGGCAAGATCCTGACCCCCTCAGAGAGGGCTCGCAACTTGGGTGTTCTCCTGGATGCACGGCTCTCTTTAGAAGACCATATGATGGCTTGGCCAGGGGAGCTTTCTATCAGGTTCGCCTGATTTACCAGTTGCATCCCTTTCTGGACAGGGATGCCTTACGCACAGTCACTCACGCCCTCGTCAAGTCCCGTCTGGACTACTGTAATGCTCTCTACATGGGGCTCCCCTTGAAGAGCACCCGGAGGCTCCAACTGGTCCAGAATGCGGCCGCGAGGGTAATTATGGGTGCGACATGGCGCACCCATGTAACACCTCTCCTGCGCGAGCTGCACTGGCTCCTGGTGGTCTTCCAGGTACGATTCAAGGTGCTGGTTACTACCTTTAAAGCGCTCCATGGCTTAGGATCTGAGTATGTATGAGATCGCCTTCTGCCATCGGTAGCCTCCCACCGGCCAATACGCTCCCACAAAGAGGGACTCCTCAGGGTGTTGTCGGCCAAACAATGCCGACTGGCGACCCCAGGGGGAGAGCCTTCTCTGTGGGGGCACCTGCCCTCTGGAATGACCTGCCCCTGGAGGTTCGTATGATCCCCGACCTTCATACCTTTCACCGTGCCCTTAAGACCCATTTGTTCCAACAGGCTGGGCTGGCTTAGAATATGAATTTTAAATTGGGTTGTTTGTCAAGTTTTAACTTTGTGGGCCAAATTTTATATATTCATTTTTAGATTGTTTTTAAATTTTGTGAGTTTATGTTTTTTAACATGGCTGTACACCGCCCTGAGTCCTTCGGGAGAAGGGCAGTATAGAAGTTTAATAAACTAACTAACTAACTAACTTAGTTCAACCAAGCTCAGAGAGCATCAAGAACTCCATTGTTCCCATCCCTAATAACTTCACAAGATGCGTTACCCTAGATATTACCAGTTACCTCTACAAGAAGTGGCTGGGAAACTGAGATGATAGGGAATAAGAAGATGGCTGGATTAGAGATTGACCCAAACAGGGTAAGAGCAGCAGGAAATGGCAGGAATCCTGCTGGGCAAATAAAAGGCTTACCAATTGCCTGGATAGCTGAATTAGACATCCAATTAGGAGACCACTGCTACACCCCCATAGAAGTTTTACTTATAATTACATGGACTGTGTATATATGTTTACTTCTCTTCTGTCTTGTTCTCATCATATGCTAAGTAAATAATAATGTGTAAAAGATTATCTATACTGCAGAAGAAGAAATGAGTACGCTGTGAATATAGGGTCAGTTAATATTAGAGCACAAAGAAATTTGTTGTCTTTAGTCTCACACTGCACTGATCAGGGTTTTTTTTTTAGACTCAGCAGTCTGCTTTTCTGTCCATTGGAAATCTCAATTCTAAATGGTTAGGAATCACCTGTAAGTCATTGCAAAATCCCATAATTTGGATATAGTCCTAGGAAGATCTAAAACATCATACAGATTTTTAACAAAAAACACAGAAAGCTTTTAAAAGTGTTTATTAAATACATCATTTTCTATTTTTAAATAAACATTTGACATTAAAAAATTATATAAAATATTTGTTTGTAATATATATATATATATTAAAAAGAACACAGTTTGAACCAGAATTGCAACTCTTTTAAAAAGCAACTTTAAAAAAAGACACGGGAATGTGGTTCTTAGGATCTGACTTTAATACTAAACATTTACTGTGCCAGTAAGCAAGTGCTTAAGACGGAGCAATTCAATTGCTGCATCCAAGCACAATGATAAACCTGGCTCAAAGGTGAGAGGGTGGGGGGGGGGGGACACTGATCTTCCTTGGAAGCAAGCCAGAGCTGTTCCTGTGCTATGGCTCAATGACCTATACAAAACCCCTGCTAACACTTAAACCTCAAAACCTCCGTTAAATCCTACTGCAATAAAATTAAAAAGGAAACTGAGGCCTGCTCACATCAATAAAGCAACTTACAATGCATTGTTTAGCAATCATTCCTCACAGAGCCTGATTTGTTACATCCACACCCTCCTCTTTAAAAAAAATGTCTATCAAAATTGATCTGGTTCATTAACTTTCAAGCAGCAAAGGCAGCAGCATTCCCAGAGACCAGCTCAGAACCATCACCTACCTTGCCAAAACAGGGAAGGGCAGAAGGAAAAAAGAAAAAAAAGCACATGGGTTGAAATGAAGCATGAGGCCAGAATGACTATCCCTTGAAGAGATGGAATGTTCTCAAAAACAAACAAAAAAACCTCTTAAGCATAGAAAGTGCAACATTTCGCTTTGCTTCACTTCAAAATATGGCTGTAAATATGCAGCTCCCATTTGCTTGTTATAGCTCAACTCTCCACTACAACATGGAAAAAAGAATGAAGGGTTTTACATCCTGGACAAATCCTTATCTATGAGATTCTGGGTCTAAAGCTTAAGAGGCAGAGCTGCTTATTTCAAGGCAAACACGCAGAGCTCTCAAGCTCACGGTTTTGTTGCTCTCCTAAAGAAAATGCCTAGCCTTTGCAGGTACAAACAATGGACAGGAAACCATGCTGCCTCCTTTAAAAACTAGGGATACATTTACAACAAAGAATCTGAGTTTGTTTCTGCAGCCAAGTTCTAATACTGAAGGACATAGCCAGGCAACATACTTGCAGGAAAGAATCAGCAAGCAAAGGGGGTTAAGGACCCCCAATCTTAGTCCATGCCTTCCATGCAAGCACATCCTTAGTTTACATCTGCTGGGTAAAATATTATGGGAACACAGATCTACTGAAGTAAAAAGTAGGTTTGAAAGTATTTTGAGGAAGGGACACCTTGACCTGATGGAAAAATACAAAGACAGATGCCCCAAAGGCACAGGATTTCAGCCATTCTAGGAACATGCCCATACTTGGACTTTTGCATGCTGGCATGTTTGTTTTGCTGTAGAATTTCATTAGTGATGGTGTTGATGAGGTTTGGAAGACAGAAAATCTGAACAGCAATTCAGCACAGCTACATTTCAAACATGATTCCACTTACATGTGAAACCATTTCAGGGGGAAAACAGTTCCTGGGCATCTCTTATCAGTTAATACTTCCTATGATGTCAGGAGAAACAAAGGAAATAAGGCTAATTCTCAATACAACTTGAGTCTTGTTCCATGACTTGTACCAGTGATAAAATATAAGGCTCAAAAAGTTAATACTCCATGGCTAAAGTCTGCTTACAAAAGGCCAGTTGCCTCATTCTACAGCTGCTGTTAGGAAACCCCACAAGCCAACCATGACAATGCTCCTTCATATTCTTTACACCTATCCAGCTATTGGCATTCAGAAGCACACTTGTTTGTCTCTGAACAGGGAGCCTCCATTTATCACTGATTAAAGCAGATTAATACACAAAGGAAAAGCCACAGTTCTGTTTTAAAACCATCCTAACCAGTACCTAGCACATTATCTTGTGTAGTATGGAAAGGTACTTATTCATTGGCTTGTCCTAAAAACTAAGTAAAATCCATTTTATTACCAAGTTAAAATTTAAGGTTAAAAACTTCTCTCATTGTGTCCGATAGGGTTAAAAATGGATCCTGGGAATAAAACTGTAAGCTCCCGGAAAAGTAGATAGCAACTTTCTCTGAATAGTGTGTTATATTATGCGGAGTGCTAACTGGATGGTGTTATGCATACAACTGTACTTTACAACCTACAAAGCTTAAGAAATGGACAAAGTGCCTTAAAAATGAATAGCTGGCATAGGCTGAGGTCCTGAAGTCTTCAGCAGTTCGAGAGGCCAGAAGCTCTAAAAGAAGGAGGCAATTTTCATCCACGTTCTTTAGCATGGCTGTTCAAACTGCAGAATCCACATCTAATAGATCTGAAGAGGATGTCATCTGTTCCCTGTCAGAATGGAATAGGCACAGTGGTTCTTAGTAGATCATGTCTATCACACATGGGATTTTGCAGTCCAAGTGACTATCTTCCTTTTGTCAAGCTCCAGTTTGTTGGCTGAATGGCAGAAAAAAGGCAACTTGTATAATGAATACCAATCTTGGCTACTGGAAATAAATAGCGTCCATTTTCCTGATAAATTCCTTCTCATTAAAAAAAGTATAAAAACAGTCTTCCTGGAAAAGTACTGCTGTGGCTTCAGTTCCAGAGTTTCCTTTGTGCAATTTCTCCCAATAATAGCAACAGATCTGTACTTTGAAAGTGGGGCTTTCAGTCCAAATCCCCAGGCAGTTTCTCATTTCAGAGGGAAGGGTGCAACTGGAAATAAGAAGATATGAAGAGCCATCACTGTTTAATTCAAACTGTATCAATGAGTTAAGAGGTAAAGTACAAGCCATTATTTTATTACAAATCACATAAGTTAACTTTTGCTAAGGCATATGCAAAGATCCATCTTCAGTTCTCATGCATGACCTTTGACTTCACAGAAAATGCAGTCACATAAGAATGCAGATTTTTTTTTCAGACTAAGAATGGATGGTAAATTGATGCTTATCTGCTGCTGCTAACCCTAAGGATATAGCTACATTCCATAGCACCTCCATAGTTACAGGAAACTTGTACCTACGTAGAAAGGAGGTAGCAGGTTGCATGTGCCAATCACAAAGAATAATACATGATCCTTGGGCACTTGCTAAGGCTTGACTAATCCAGCATCTTGTTTCCAATAAGGCACCAAAATATATCTAAATTTCTGGACAAGACAGCAGTATTCTCTTTTCTGGCTCTAGCATTTAGTATTCATAGCAAACTGTATTCAAAACTGCCCACCACGTTTATGCACATGTATGGTGTAACTGTTGTAAGACAGACAACAAAAACTCCTCCAAAGACCTTATTTTCTGCTGAGAAAATTAAAAAGATAACCTACCTCATACTTCCCTTTGAATCTGCAACTCCAAGTATCCCTCCCCTCCACTCAATGACCTACAAAAAAGGAACAGGAATCTTAAAAGATAAAGCGGAAGAACTGATGATTCATTAGTTAATATTTTGTACAACTTTCAATGACTTGGTGCCCTCAATTTGTAGCACAACATAGTTGGAAATCATCACATTGGCACATTCACACAGTAGCCCAACAGATTCTATCTCACAGGAGTACATTCAAGACCCCGAGGGGCATTTCAGTGAGTTTAAACGTAAGAATCTGAAATATGTAGCGAGAAAGAGAGGATCTATAAGTCAGGAATGATTATCTAAAATAGGCTAACAGATGAAAATCTAGTTATACACAGGCAGACTTCATGATCTTCTGGTTTCTTACCTTTGTTCTTCTGTTCTTTCTACATTATTCCCCATCTGCTGTGTCCACCTC
The DNA here is from genome assembly GCA_022577455.1 of Arizona elegans. Taxonomy (NCBI): domain Eukaryota; kingdom Metazoa; phylum Chordata; class Lepidosauria; order Squamata; family Colubridae; genus Arizona; species Arizona elegans. The sequence continues at coordinate 153,454,738 of JAKOOJ010000002.1, forward strand.
TTTCTTAGGATCTGTATGAAATAAAATAAGAATTGGGTAGTGGAACAGAGAACCCTGATTTGAACCAACCATGAGTGGGCTGACTGCTGATATAATTGGTACTGGATTTCCAACTAAAAGGCTATCTTAAGAGGAAATGGAGAAACAAACTAAAAACTACTCCAAGAAAATGCTTCTACCAACAAATATAACAGCTGTCTTTGCATATGGACGGCTTCCATACTATTAGTCACAGACCAACTTTTAAATCAAGTTTAATTTTGTTCAGCACACTTTCACAGTGTGGTTTCTTGGCATGCCATTTAAAAGTACAGAATGTCAAGCTCAAGCCCAACATTAGATTCTATCCTCACCACCTCCAGGCTTTTCAAGATTCTCCATTTCTTATTGCACAATGATAAATTACAGCATTAACAAAAAGATAGCTATGACTAGTTCTTCCCATGTAGTCAAAGTCATTCCTTGAATGTATCCCCTTTTTAAATATATATATACTGTTTGTGAAACAAGCAGGAACAGATTTCAGCCTTGGAAGACACTGCCAGCCCCATAAATCAAGAGATAATTTGTTTCCTCTTCCTTCCTATGAAGCAGTTCTTCTAAATAATGTATAAAGTAATGATACATGCAACATGTTTAATCCCAGTGCAGATCAACATTGTCTCTAACATACAACTACATCTTGTCTTGTTCAACCTGGAAAGATATTTATTATATTTATAATTTTTCTTCAACTCCATAAGACTTTCAAGCTACTTAGGAACATTTTCCAACCCTATCCTGATTCTAGGAATCAAAAGATGGATCACAGGATGCGCTTCCCACTCATCAGCGACATCAGTTCTAAGCACTGTACTTTTACAGCCAAGTACTTTTAAGAAGTTGAGCGGTGGTGCTGGGCAGCATGGGAAGTGCTCCGTCTTAAGCAATGCTTGCATCTTGTGGTGTAGGAAGGAAGCTCTAGGATTTAAGGTGGCCCAGGCAATCCAAGACAGAGTTACCACTGCAAGGCATGCATGAGATGAGATGCATGCACCCCACAAACCTAGCTTTTTTGGGCGTCCCAATGAAAACAAAAGGAGAAGGAAGATATTTTACAACAGCAAACGAAACATAAGACGAGTTGCAGGAAATACTTAAGGGAAATGCAAGGAAAGCGTTTTTGCCCAGGGACACAAGAAACTATTTCACATCTAACATTGTTGCTCATACCTAGCGCTAGTGGTTTTCCAGACCTATCTTGAGGATGGCAGGTATTGAACCTGCAAAGTTTGCATTTTACCAAGAAGCTATACGTCTCTCTAAATGACAGTTCTATTTTACCATCTGCAGGAAACTCTACGCCTCAAATTTGCCACCAAGAGAAAGAGGAAAGGAATGTAGATATACGTTTGTTAAGGCAGGACTCAACCTTACCCTGGATTTATGCAAGTAGAACAGCAGGCCTCCCAGGGCTAGCAGGATTCCCAGGACACTGGGTATCACCACATATGTCACAGACGTCCCTTGGGTATTTCTGGCCTCTGACTTCTTGATGTGCTTCTCTGCGTTCGGAGGAATGAAGTTCAGATCAAAGCTGGGTCCCAGCAGGCTATCCTCCAATTCCCTGTCCTTGTTGGCCAGACCCTCTTCTCGTCTCTCCCGCAGCTGGCTGTTTTGCAGTGCTTTGGAGTTTTTATCTTTGCTACTGGTGTAGCTTTCATGGGATATATGTTTGGGGGGTGAGGGATTCTCTGTAGTGGCCACAAATCTAGAAGGATCTTGTGTTGCAGAGACAGGAACTTTGTGGCCCAGGACACGGGGACTGCCACTGGAGGGCACACTAGAGCTGTCTATTTGCTCCAAATTGGAAGATGATGTCAGAGTTAAGCTGAAAGCACTGCTGGCAATAGTGGTATCCTGATCAGATGCGAGTCCTGGAATGGCCTCAGTTCTTTCTTTTATCTCAAACCATTGCTGATTGAGAAAGGATTTGGCTAAGTCAGAGAGAGGGAGATGCTGAGAAGCTAACTCATCAGTTCTTTTCTGGCTTTCACCAGTTCTGGAATCCAGGGAGGGAGATCTGGTCTCCTTGGATTCCAACTGTTTCTGGATAGAAAGAGAAGGCGAGGATGGTGATGGTAATATGACACCAATACCAGCACCGAAATCCATGCTTTTAGTGATTTCTTGGCTTTTATCGGTGCTTCTAGTCACCCTAGACCTGGTATTGCTCTCTAACCCACTATGAATTTGAGTAGTATCACGAAGCCTTAGTAGTTGGAGAATGCTGGCAGCTGTCTTCCTGCTGTCCAGCTGCTCTGCAATGGAAGAGAAAGACTCAGAAGTTGGAACGAGATATGTCGAGCCTTCTAAATTGATCGGGCCTGCAGATGAACAGTTGCAATCCAGGGGAGTAACAACACCTGAAAAGATCCAGATAGAGAGAATCGCCATAGAGTAATCAGCTTCTTAAGATGCAAGAAGAACCAAAGGGTTGCATTAGGCTCAAATTAGACCTTTCTTTAAGCTACCATCATGCCAACACCAGATTTCAGCCTTTTTTCAAATCATGGCGAAAAGCAACAGAAGAAACTACAGGTTAAAACTGAAACAAAGCAAGGCAACCAGCAACAGGATCCAGAAAGAACTTTGAGGATGAAAGATTAATGAATGAATGGATGGATGGAGGAAACAGTGTAAGATTAGCTTGGGGTAGCAACACCAAGAAAGAGCTCATGCAACTAAAGTTTATGGAGAAATCATATGAAATTGAGACCAAGCACTGGATCACTATTCAATTGTCCAGAAAATCAAAGGGAATAATAATTTCTCCATAGGAATGGCGATGTGGATATTCATAGCCATAACAAGTGGCCAGAACAAGTGAATCTATAGTATACATCACTGTAGATGCTGCATGCACAGACATAAAACATAAACTTCTGCAAGAACACAGATGAACTCAAGACAGATTTTCAGGTCAGACAGTGACTGCATTCTCCTTGGCAACCATTCAGAAGGACTGAAGGCTTCATTATCTCATTGGATCTCAGAGTAATAAAACTAAAAATGAGGTTTATTTGGAAGTAAATTTAAGAAGTGGAGAAAAGCCCAGCTATAAAGATTCCATTCAATTATGCCTGAATAATGCTAGGACCATTGGGAATTGAAGCATTTAATATGGACCTTCCAAACTGAATTTAAAAAAAACAGAAGGATGGGTATGTAGACACACAGAGACAGAGAAACACCAGTTAGATAAGAATGCAATGTCTTCTCAACTTATTCCCATCTTTGCAGTTTAGCCTTTCCATCTATTTGAGGTCCACCTCAGGAATATATCTGAAATTCTCTGCCATGAGATTAAAAGATCCCATTTCTGGTGGTCAGGCACCATTCTAGGATTCTTGAATCTTTAAGCAGAAATACCACAGTTTTGAAATTGAAGTTGATTGTGAAGATGCTTAGAACAAAAGTAATATCTATTACAACTGGTTCCGTGATAGGTTTTTAGGCAGTCTTTATACATACTGCTTGAAGTTTCTCTCAACGCTAATGTAAACCAAATATGTGACAGAGGGCAAAAAAAATAATAATACAGAATATTAAAGTTGATTAACCCAGAACAATGGGTAATGGGGAAGAACTTCAACTAACATTGTGTTAAAATCCACACCATCCTGCTGTATAGTACTAGCAATACCACTTATACTTATATAAATGCTTTACAGTCCTCTCTAAGCAGTTTATAGAGTCAGCATATTGCCCCCAACAATCTGGGTCCTCATTTTACCCACCTCAGAAAGATGGAAGGCTAAATCAACCTTAAGACAGTGAGGATTGAATTCCTGGCAGTGAGCAGAGTCAGACTGCAATGCTGCATTCTAACCACTGTGCCACCACAACTCTTATTCATGCACACAAGAGTCAGGAATCTGTAGCTACATCAGACTTAAAATGATTCAGTGTTTTCTTCACTTCAAACTAAAGAGGCCCACTGCATTTCCATTCAAATGAGATGTCTGTTGACTTCTAAGGCTTGCATTCCAGCAGACAATAGATAACACTTGCACGTATAAATGCACAAGAAGCCTGCTCCACAAACATAAATGCACATATATAAAAGCCACAAAATGCTTCACCCAATTTAAAACCCTCGCTCCGCAACTCTATGCCAAACAATTGGCAAGAAATGCACATCTGAAAGTCTTGAATTGTTTACCTGGAGAAAGAGTTTCCTTTTCCTGGGATTCTGAACACTTCTGGAAGACTCCGCTGCAATCATCTGTGAATGTTTCCTTGTTCAGAAACTGCTTGGCTAGGCTAAAGTATTTGTGCACCAGTTGCAAAGTCTGCTCTGCAGTACGGGAGAAGGTCTTGATGCACTTCTTTCAGAGTAAACAGAAAACATGAGGGAAAAAGAAACAAAATTAGCTGCTATTATATCTATGACAGCATAAAAAATTATCACCAGCCAATCAACTACAAAAATAGTTTCTCTACTTCTATAAGCAAGGCCTGTTCTAAACTCTATACTGAAGATCCTACAAGGAATATCCAACATATCAATAGGATTTTAAACGTCAGTGGGATAGAGCAAGTACTTCCTCATCTCAGTCCCTTAGGAATTTTCAGTCCCTAAAGATTAAAGTGTAATCAAATACAATATATTACACATTCAATCCACAAACTCTGTTTCCAGATTGACTCTGTAGTTACCATTGGTTAAAACTGCTAACCTATTTGGGGGATTTTCCTAAAACTTCTTTTTCTCATATTTGGGGACATTTTAATTGATGAAGAGTTCTGGAGAATTTAGAAGAGTGCATGCCTTTTTGAGTTATTTTGATTGGTCCTAAATGATATCGCCCAGATGATACATTTTGCATATTTTGTGCATGGGCCAGCATAAGATAAAACCAACCAAAAATATAGCTATAGCTGTTAAGCTGTAAGCATTTCCTTCCCATTGCAGATAGCAAGCACTTGGAGGAAGAAGCAGCTGGCTGAAACCTATCCATTGCTTCAAAGGCCCCAAAGTAACCCCCTTTCTGCCCTGTCTTTAGATACTTTAAAATTATGTACCTGTATGTGAAGTCTAAAAATGTGATTAAGGTTATATCTGGTTCAATCCCAACTTCTCTAAAAACAAGGCACATTCAAGGAAAGACACACTAAAGCATTTTTTTTCAATTCTCTCCTCAGCTTTAAAATTTAGATGTCAGTTGTCAATCAGCTTCTCAGTCTCATTAAATGTATTAACATCATTTCTGAGGATTGCAAAACGGATCAGTAAAATTTACCTTGTTCTTATCATCGTGAGGCTTAATGCATCTTGCAAGGTTCACATATAAACCCTTTATCAGATGGAGTTTCTCATAGTTTGGAGTATTACTCTTGAATGTAATATTATCAATTATACCTTTCAGGGGATTATAGGCTGCTTTGAGAAAGCATTCAGTATTATCCTAGAAGATAATAAATATAGATGTCAGCAATGAAAATATTCAGTTTTGATGTGAAAAAGTTAGCATTGTTCAGATCAAGTACTATTTTTTCTTGTCTTTTCCAAAAAGGGACAAGGGTAAAAATAGCCTTGAAGATGATCAATATAATTGCTCTTCTTCGATTAAAAAGGGTCCAAAGAGGTAAGTCAATCAAATGAGCAACAGCATCAAAGGCTCTCATATTTTGTCTCTGAGCTCACCATGGATCAAATGAAAAACTAGATGCTAATGACCTCTCTAGCATCTTACAGGACTCAGGACTACCCAGAAGACACTGACTGCTGATGCAAATTCTAATTTGCATACCAATTAATAATTCAGGCAAGATTTAATTCTTTTAAACCTTCTAAGCCTTTAAAAACAATATATTTCAATTGGGTTCCAGAGACTCTTAGGGTTTTCTCATTGAATTTTTGAAAGCTAACTAAGTAGAATGATAACCTTTCTTTAGTTACTGTGGGGAGAAAATAATCACGATCCAGTGATTTTGAGCAATCCACAGTTTCAAAGCCAACTGGTATTCTCAAGATTTAACTTGATAGAAAATTCTAGTTTGGAATCTCCTAGTAGTGACCATGCTAGAGAAAAAAATATGCAGAAGCCCAAAGCTAAACCAAAGGTCAGCACTATACTCATAATTCCTCGTAGTGAAAAAAAAAACCTTTAAAGAAATACATTGAAATCCAGTGCTCCAAACTCTGGACACTAGAAGCTCTTATATAATCTCTAATTGGCAATGTGACAAATTGAATAGAGGACAAGCTCTTGCAACTTACCAGTTCCCTTTCATCCACATATTCAAAAGATCGCAGGCAGGAAGTTTCCATCTGGCTATCAATCTGTAATGAAAAAATACAGGGTAAATGTCCGTTAATCTTACTCTGTTTTAGTTTTATGAATCCAAAGAATGTTCCAAGGAAGCCAAGACATCTAGGGCAAACGTAAACACTAGTGGTAGTATAACAAGGTTAGAGAACTGAATTCCTTGCATAAACCTAGATCGTGTTTTAGGGAGTTGCAAGAAAAGCAAAACATAAGTATTTAGGACAGTGGTGGGTTGCTCCCGGTTCTGTCCGGTTCTTGCGAACTGGTAGTAAAAGTGGCGGGAGGCTCCACCCACCCACCCGGACATCATAATGGACGATCTGTGCATGTGCAGAAGCTTCTACGCATGCAGAGAAGGGTACAAGCGTACACGAGCAAAGCAAGCGCTCCTATTGCGAACTGGTAGTAAAGGTAAGTAGAAGCCACCCCTGGTTTGGGATGAATAAATCAGGGAATGGTTCAGTGTTAACCACAGCAATTGATCAGAGTTGGGACTGTCAAAAAGGCACATCCACAGCCCCACTAGGCAATGGCAACAATCACCAGCAATATCACAGAGCAACTCAGGAAAAGGCAAGCAGGAAATCAATGAGGGAAAAAGCTTAGCTCACTATCCCCAGAATGATAAACAGTTTAAGAATATCACTTTCGGTTTTGGGTTTACCATCTTCAACCTGTCCCCGCTTGCCCAAAGTATGGGGGAGTTTTTGATTCTGCCAAAATGGCTTCTAAGCCAGCACAGCAACAACTAGGCACCAAGCAGTTAACTAAATAAAACTCTGGCAATCCGAACCATAGTTTCTGCTTTCTGGATACTCTGCTGAAAGACTCTTCAAGCAGTATCACCAGGAAAGAAATTATACAATTTCCACTATTCTGGGAATCACATTATCCATTTCATAGCCGATCTCTTCCCTGAGCATATTTGACTATGAATTTACAATTTGCAGTGGTAGTCCTTGACTTATGACGGCAATTGGGGCCAAAATTTTGGTGGCAAGTCATGACAGTTGGAAGTTGAGGCACCCACATGACTTGATTCAATTTTTACAGTGGACATTAAGCTTATCACACGGTCGTAAGTCTGAATTCATTATCTCCGATGGGCAAAATATTTTTGCCAGGAACTGGCCAAAAAAATAAATAAATCACAGATTACAGTCATGTGACTGCAGGACACTAACCAGTTGTAAATGTGAGCCAGTTTTCAAGTGCTCAAATGCAGTCATGGAAGTGTGTGTGTGTGTGTGTAGCATTTTATTACTGCCATAAGTGCTTTATGGGCTGTAAACCATCCTTTCTGTGGTCTTGGTAACTCCAAATGATCATTAAAAAACAATTGTATTTGTTGCTTTGATTTAATTCCATCATTAGGGTTATTGTTAGGTATAACAAGGAAAATCACACTAGAATGAAAAAACAGCTTTACAAAATTAGGTGTCTCTGCAAGTATAATTCAGCTTTTGAAACAGCTACTGAAGTAGATGATGCAATGGAGTTTCCGAATAAACATTGTTAAAACATAACAAGCATCATTAAAATTGCTTGTTCAGTCAATCTTGCAAATTCTCACATGATTTAAAGGCATTTAACTAGGGAATTCCCAGAGTTTTAAATATACATTTTGTTAATCCAATCCTTTTCCTAGATCTAAATGGCATGAAAATCCCACTCTCTGTTCCAAAATCTGTATTCTCTTTAGGAGTAGGGAAGGGAGATTTTTATGATAGTAATATGCCATATACTGGATGTAAATAGTGCCAAACGAGTACACAGTACTTCCATAATATTTGAAATTTGAATCATTAAAGTTCGGCTCCAAATAAAGATAAACCAACTAATCCTAAAATTTAATCATGACTGCAAAATTAATCAGCAGTACATTTTATTTGAACAATAAACTCCATTAAGGTGTGGCAGCATAATATTTGAGAAATAGTATGAGTTACAAATGACTCATTCTCCTGGCTTAGAAAAGATACTGAAAAATAAGGGCACTTTTAATAAACAAAGTGAATAATGTATTATTCCTTTCAAAGGGAGATTTAAAATAAAAAAACTTAAACTTAAAACTATTAATTATTTCTACCAATTCAGATTATATTATCTGTTACATATTATTAAACTAAGGCTCACTCTCAATTCCAATGCCTATTATTTATTTATTGGTTTGTCTGCAGGATTTATAGGCTGCTCCAACTCCTGACAATGAGTGATAGACAGGTTCCCAATATATAAATGTAATTAAAAAAATACAGTCAAGTAAATCAGTGACTAGAGATGTTCCTATGGAACCTGAAGCCGAGACTGAAAATATTAACAGCAAGGAAGGGTTACTCGCCCAACCAAGAGGGCATTACAGCAACCCAGTCTCCTTGACTTGATGGAACACCCTTGTTTTCATCAGATTTCTAACATTCAGAAGGGAAGGGGCCGATCACATCTCAGACAATATATTATTCCAGAGGAGAAGGGCAGCAACTGAAAAAGTACTTCTGTTGATCCCCAAAGATGACAGTCTCTAGTTCAGGGCTATCAAACACAAGGCTCGAAGGCCAGATCCGGCCCATGGGGTGCTTAGTTCTGGCCCATGGGCCACCCTGGAAACAGCAAAGGACTGGCCTGCAGTGCCTCTGCCAGCAAATACAGAGCTCGGGAGTGCTGTCTGCAGCCCTCCAGAGCTCTGTTTTCACTGACAGAGGGTTGCAGGAGGCCGTCGCAACTGAAAACGGAGCTTGGGAGCCCGTTTTCACTGGCAGAGTGCTTGGGCCACCACAGGTGCCCCCGACACAAGTGACATCGAGCTGGCCACGCCCACCTGGCCCCCCAAGGTCAAACACAACCCTGATGCGGCCCTCAATGAAATTGAGTTTGATACCCCTGCTCTAGTTGACAAGGCATATCAGAATTCTACCCTGCTGGGTCTTATTGAAATAGGCAGATATTATAAGGCAGGGTTTCTTAAACCTGTTGCCATCACACCTCCGTGTACACACCTTCCCTAAATCCAAACACCAAAATGAACACATATAAACAATGAAAACAATACAATGAAAGGAAGGTTTATTTTAATTATGAAACTAAAAGGATCTTCACATTTCTCTTGGACTCTTCCTTGCACTTCCCCCAAAGGAGGTATACTTCACAGCTTGGGAAACCTTATTATGGGAAAAAGGTGCATCCGAAGATATTCCGAGGCCAGGAAGCATAACTACTGTAATACCTTGAACTACACTCAGAAGCCAACTGGAACCGACTTCTTGGAATAAAAGTGTCACAATGAGCTCCTTCAAAAGGATCCACCACTACCTCATTCTTCACAGCTGCAATTTCCAAATGCTCCTCAAGGGCACTGCTACTTATTACAATATTCCAAATGAAAAGTGACTGAGGCACAAATGGCAGCAAGTAAAGTCTGCGGTTCCAGGAAGAGTTACAATTGGCACCCTAGATGTAGATCAGCAAAAGGCTTTTAGTCATAGCCACCACCTGCTCTTCAAATAGAAACTATGAATCTAAGAGGGCCCCCAAACTAAATTTGCACGGAGAAGTGTAACTCTGAAGTTAATCATGGAGTCCCACTGGAAGTGGCCTGTCTTTACTACTCCTACTCCATCTTATTGGGATTGATCTCAACCAGTTCCACTCCCATTCATACCTGGATAAACTCTAGATTACTGGACAAACGTCAGTGACATCAGTTATTTTCCAATAGTCAAGCTATAGAGTTGGACATTGTCAGCATACTGGTGAAACCTGACTCCAGACAGCCAGATGACATCATCTAGCAGATTCAGGAAGATCTTGAAGAGGACTGGGAGAGTCCTCTTCAAGCTCTGGGGAATTTCCCCACTTAAGAGATCATCCATGGACACAATCAATGCTGTGCCGTGCTGAATCTAGGCCTGAAACCAGTCTGGTCAGATCCTCTATTTTTTCCAAGGCCCAAAGCAATTCCAGCCCAACCATAACCTTCCCCCAAAAGGGAAATTTGGAGATAGGCTGATAATGGCTCAGAATGTACAAGTTGAGAAATGTTTCTTGAGGAAGGGGCACGCCACTGCCCCTTCAAACATATGGTAACACTTTCTCTCTGAAGGATGCATTTCCCACCACCATCTTTCTGTCAGCTCTCTGGAAACTTTCACAACAAGGAGGGGCAGGGATCCAGACTGCAAGCAGAGGACTCTTATTTCCTCAGGAATGACAGAAACAGAACTATTCCAAATACTATTGCAATGTGGAACCTCAGCCATCTTCACTAGGCTTGCCCAGTGAACCTATACATTGGACCTATACATTATTAAAAGATTAGATATGATAGCAGCATACCCCAATGTCTTTAAAATCCTCAAAGGGGACAAAGAATGAATCACAAATGCATCATTCTCCTTGAATATTCTTTGGCAACTAATACATGTGAGAGATAGCAGGTGTTTCAGCACTATTTAATATAAATATTACAATCAATTTGTTTTCCGACAGGCAGGAATTTGCTTCCCTAGGGAGAGAACTGGACTCTGGAAGAGGAATGCTAGCAACTCAACATTCCTTTTTTAGGGAGGTTTATCCCAAAGTCAAAACAATAAAAACAATTTATCCTTAGATGATGTTGTTAATAGGGACTGTTTATAATAAATATGGATAATCAAAACATTGAAGTATTATTCATCTCACGTTGATGCTTTTTTATTAGTTTTTGCAGAATCTAGTAGTATACGGCACAAAGATATTAAGACAGAAGAGACATCTCATTAACGTTACAGAGAGCAGACTTTGGATGAAAAACTAGCTTGCTTTAGGCAAGAACTATCCTCCGTAATTTGGATGGTGTCTAACTGTATTGACAAAACTCCCACATAATTATCCAACTAACATGGCCATAATTGCCTGGAATTGTGGGATGACTAGGAAAGTCTGAATTAGATTTTCAGTACTGGTCAAGGAATGGTGGAGAACAGAGGATTCAGGATGGCAAAAAGACTTTAATAAAGTCACGTGACCAACTCAAACATTTGTCATCCTTATACAGGATGTTCACCCCAGAAATGCATCAAAAATGGGCAAGATAGAAACAAGACAAGAGAAAGTGTCCCTAGAAAGTGTCCCTACAGCCTCATCTCCTGGTTGTAGACAGTTTTGCCTTCATATTTTTGTTAGCTAAATATTTATTTATTTATTTATTTTATTAGATTTCTATACCGCCCTACTCCCGAAGGACTCAGGGCGGTGCACAGCCAAACAAAAAAAACACATACAATACAAAATTTAAAAATAGAATAAAATCAAATTAAATAATTTTGGCCCCGACAAATTTAAAACCCAAAACATTTAAAACCAATTCAAAATTAAATATATAAAATACTAAAAGATATTTAAAATTTTAAAAATCTTTTATAAAAGACGGGGAAAATTAGGCCAGGCCGGCCTGGTGAAATAGTAAGGTCTTTAAGGCGCGGCAGAAGGTGCGCAGATCCGGGATCCTCCGTATCTCTGGGGGGAGCTCGTTCCAGATAGTAGGTGCCCCCACAGAGAAGGCTCTCGGCATTGTTTGGCTGACGGCACCCGGAGGAGCCCCTCTCTATGGGAGCGTACCGGCCGGTGGGAGGCTATTGGTGGTAGTAGGCGGTCCCGCAAGTACCCGGGTCCTAAGCCATGGAGCGCTTTAAAGGTGGTAACCAGAACCTTGAAGCGCACCCGGAAGACCACCGGGAGCCAGTGCAGCTCGCGCAGGAGGGGTGTTACATGGGAACGCCATGTCGCTCCCATTACCACCCGCGCAGCCGCACTCTGCGCCAGTTGGAGCCTCTGGGTGCTCCTCAAGGGGAGCCCCATGTAGAGAGCGTTGCAATAGTCCAGGCGGGAGGTGACAAAGACATGAGTGACCGTGCGTAATGAGTCCCGATCCAGAAAGGGACGCAACTGGCGAATCAGGCGAACCTGATGAAAAATCCTCCCGGTCACGGCCGTCAAGTGCTCTTCTAAAGACAGCCGTGAATCCAGGAGGATGCCCAAGTTGCGAGCCCTCTCCGTGGGGGCCAATGATTCTCCCCCAATAGTCAGTGATGGCGGCAACTGACTATATCGGGACGTCGGAAACCACAGCCACTCAGTCTTGGATGGGTTGAGCCTGAGCCTATTCCTTCCCATCCAGATCCGTACAGCCTCCAGGCACCGGGACATCACTTCAAAGGCATCGTTGGGGTGATCCGGGGTGGAGATGTACAGCTGGGTGTCGTCAGCGTACTGATGGTACTCCACCTCGAAACCACGGATGATCTCGCCCAGCGGCTTCACATAAATGTTGAACAGGAGAGGCGAGAGGACCGACCCTTGCGGCACCCCACATATGAGGGGCCTCGGGGTCGACCTCTGTCCCCCTGTCAACACAGACTGCGACCGGTCAGAGAGAAAGGAGGAAAACCACCGCAACACAGTGCCTCCCACCCCCAACTCTTCCAACCGGTGCAGCATGATACCATGGTCGATGGTATCAAAAGCCGCTGAGAGATCTAACAGGACCAGGACAGAGGAGCACCCCCTGTCCCGAGCCCTCCAGAGATCATCAACCAACGCGACCAATGCCGTTTCCGTGCTGTACCCAGGCCTGAAGCCCGACTGGAATGGATCCAGATACGTCGTTTCATCCAGGTGCTGGGGGAGCTGTTGCGCGACCACGCTCTCAACAACCTTCGCAACAAAGCGAAGATTGGAGACCGGACGATAATTTACCAACATTGCCGGGTCCAGGGAAGGCTTCTTGAGGAGAGGCCTCACCACCGCCTCTTTCAAGGCGGCGGGAAAGTCACCCTCACTCAACGAAGTGTTTATAATCCCCTGGAGCCAGCCTCGTGTCACTTCCCGGGAAGCCAGTACTAACCAGGAAGGACACGGGTCCAATAAACAAGTGGTCGCGTTCAGTCTACCCAGAATCCTGTCCACGTCCTCAGGGGTCACAGGATCAAACTCATCCCAGATAACATTCTCAAGACCTGCCCTTGTTTCTCCCCTGAGACTACCCAGTCGGGGTCCAAATCTTCCCGAATCTGAGCGATTTTGTCATACAGATACTGAACAAAATCCTCGGCTCTACCCTCCAAGGGGTCCTCCCGCGCTTCCTAGTGGAGCAAGGAGCGGGTCACCCTAAAGAGGGAGGCCGGGCGATTATCTGATGATGCAATAAGAGCAGCAAAATAACTACATTTCGCTGCTTTTATTGCCACTAAGTAATTCCTAATGTGGGATCTTACTAGTGTCCAGTCAGATTCAGAAAGAGTGGCCTTCCAACTACTCTCTAGGCATCTTTTCCGGTGCTTCAACTCCCTCAGCTCCTCGGTAAACCAAGGAGCCAATTGAGATCAGCGCCAGGTCAGAGGCCGCAAAGGCACGACCCAATCCAGAGCACCAGCAGCCGCCCTATCCCAGGCGGCCACCAGGTCTCCAGTCGAGGCGTGTGCCAGAACCTCAGGAAATGGCCCAAGCTCTGTCTGGAATCTGTCAGGTTCCATCAGGCGCCTGGGGCGGAACCATCTTACCGGCTCCGCTTCCCTGCGGCGGGGTGCAGCGGTTCGAAAGTCGAGACAAAGGAGAGAGTGATCTGACCATGACAAGGGTTTAGTAACTATATCCCCTATATCAAGATCCCTCAACCACTGTCCAGAGACAAAAACCAGATCCAGCGTGTTTCCCCCTGTGTGGGTAGGGCCATGAATTAACTGGGTCAGGTCCATAGCTGTCATGGAAGCCATGAACTCCCGAGCCATCTCTGACGCCTCACCCACAGACGGCAGGTTGAAATCTCCCATGACCATAAGCCTAGGGGTATCAACCACCACCGCGGCGATGACGTTGAGTAGCTCGGGCAGGGCTGTTGCCACGTGGCAGGGAGCCAAGTACGTGATCAGCAAACCCATCTGAACCCTATGACCCCATTTCACAAAAAGGGATTCACAGCCGGCAGTCTGAGGAACAGTGGCCTCCCTCGGTCTCAGACCTTCTTTAATGATAACCGCTACCCCCCCGCCCCTCCCCTGTGACCTCGACTGATGTAATGCTTGGAAACAAGAATAATAATTCTTGTGAATCTTTCCTATCTGAATCAGAATTCTGTAAAGCCTGTAAATTTCTATAAAATGTTTTATAGATGGGATTTAGACCCCAAAAAATTGTCGTGTATGTACCCTAATGTTCAGCCAAAATGTTGGAGATGTGATAGTTTAGATGCTACATATTATCATGTTTGGTGGACTTGCAAGAAAGTTAAGGCCTTTTGGATAAAAATATGGTGGGTTATGCAGAATGTTTTGAAGAAAAAAATTCAATTTTCTCCACAACTGTTTTTATTGGGTATAGTTAAGGGTTTTACATTGGGGGAAACAAAGTTGATATTGTACATGATAACAGCAGCGAGATTATTGATAGGTAAATACTGGAAAAATGAAGCTTTGCCCACTATCGAGGAATGGACTTTAAAGATGGCCAGTTTTGCAGAGATGGCGAAGATTTCAGCATATTTAAAAGACTGTTCACAAGAGACTTATGAATGGGAATGGAAAAAGTGGATAAATTATGTTCAGAACAAATATCAAACCAGGAAGTATCAAATAGCTTTTATTTGAAAATGTTATATTAAGATAGAAATATATTAATGTAATGAAGATGAAAAACTACAAGGGAGAGGGAGGGGTTCAAGTTTTATACAAAGGGGGGTTTTTCTTTTTGATCTGAGTATATTGTGTGGAAGTCTGGGGGGAGGGGAGGGTTAGGGAGGATGAGGTTGGGAGGTTTGGGATGGGTTGAGGGGGGGGAAAGGGGTGAAAATGTAATTGTAAAACTTTTGCAATAAAAAAAAAAGAATTCTGTAAAGCCTCTGGGAATTTTGTAGGCAAGGAAAGTATTGAGATTTTTAAAAAGTTAGTTATGGAAACAATTCTTGCAGCAGAGATTTCCTAATTATTTATTAATGGTTTAGGCAAAATCAAGATTCCAGGAAACTTTGCTTCTAACATTTTGCAGCTCCAGATCACCCTGACCATTAACTTGTCAGTTTTGTTAGCTTTAGAAAATCCAGCCTGCAACAATTAAGTATATAATCTCTGGGCTATTCCTCCAGCTAAAAAGAATAAAGTATCTACATGGAGGAATAACCCAGAGTAACGATTAGGTGAAGAAATAGCAGCAAAATATTCAAGAAGGTTTTGCCCTAATCTCAGTGCATTCCCAGCTGTGCTCAACTTATCTGGTGGCTGTGTTTTATGTCCTGGATTTTTAATGCTGTAAGCCATCTGAAGTCATCGTATGTGGCTTGAGAGGCCATATACATTGGTTTCATAAATGAATATGGCATATCAATGAAAAGATAGCAAATTGGATTAAACTTCAGTCCTGCATACAGCCAATAGATCAGACCGTTCCAAAGTAGCTTTAGACAGCAGGATGTCTACTCTCAGAAGACCAAAGACAGGGACAGAGATGTAGGAACTTCATACGGTTCTTATTACAATAGTATATATTTGGCAATTTCATTTTCTTTCAGCATAGAAGAGGTAATGGGTAATATTGCTAAAATGACATAACCCCCTCCCTCAAAACAAACTAAATGAAAGTAAAATAAGTTTCCCGATAACTTGACTTTAGTGTCCCATTTAGGCAGCAGAGTCCAGCTGTACTTGGGCCGGTTATTAGGATGAGTGATCACAAAAATACTGGGTGTCATACACAACTTGGACATTTTACCTTTCTTTTTCATAGTTTTTCATCCCTTTTAAAATTTGCCAACAGAGATCTTAAACAAATCAAAGATTATACATGTAATATAACCAATTCTTTGGGCAGAATTCTAAATAACTTTTATTTATGCACAACCCTTTTTTCCCTCCTGGTTTGCATATTCATTCTTCCAGTACTTTTGGTACAGTAATCAAAGAAACTAAGCTATAAATGACAGTCCTGACAGTTAATCAGTGAAACAACTTGCCTCCAGAAATTGTGAATGCTCCGACACTGGAAATTTTTAAGATGTTGGATAACCACTTGTCTGAAGCGTGTAGGGTTTCCTGCCTAAGCAGGGGGTTGGACTAGAAGACCTCCAAGGTCCCTTCCAACTCTATTATTCTATTCTATTCATAAATTAGGAAGACCCCAGCCAACCTCTGTAGGAATCTCTAGCAAGTTGCTCTCAATCAGAATCTACACTGGCACTAGGGATATAATGCAAAACTATTTTACAGGTTTGTTGTGTTGAGAATGGCCAAGCATTTGCAAACATGAGAAAAGTGCCAAGATAATTTCAGAATCTCACTCTGTTTTCTAGTTGCCCAGTACCACTTACTGTAAAAAAAGAATAACTTTTTTCCTGAATCTAATACCAGAGGGACTGGGAACAACATAAAATATTGAAAATTAGATACTACTATCACTTTATTTAATACAAATCCAGCCTGACTGTTAAGATGGAAATCTGCTACCAAGCTACCATCAGCACAGATACCCAGTCCACATAATGTTTTTTATTTATTTTTATTTTATTTCGAATTTATATACTGCACCTTCTCCCAAGGGACTCAGGGCGGTGTACAGCCAGATAAAAACATACAATACAAACATTAAAAACAATTAAAAGAATATATATTAATTTGGCCCCAGTTACTTCTTAACATCATTATTCTTTTAATACCACGTTCTTACTATATAATTTATAAACTCACCAGATCAGTCAGGTTCTTAAGGTGGGATGCCATGATGAGCCGGTGGCAACCCAAACGATTCTGTTCAGTTTCATGGATACCGCAGGTTGTGAGAAGGAACAAGGCTAAGTGCATATAGGCAACCATGTTTTCCTGGGCTGTGGATGAAGAAGTAGTTTCATATTAGAGCCTTGCATTTTCTACTTTTATAGACAGGACTGTCTTTAGCAAGCCTTTACATTTCATTGTTTTTCCTTTCTAAGGTAATCAATATTATACTTCAAAAATCTGTCCTAAACTCATCCATGTCTGGCTAATGTGGTGCTGTGTCTTCCCTCACCCTCTTTTTTAAACAAGTAGCCATAGAATTTCCTCAGCTTTATCTAGAGGATTCCTCACTTGTTTCTCTCCTCCCGTGGTTTGCCACACATCTCCCTTCCAAACCACAAGTGCTGGGAAATCATTCTCTCTTCTCCCACTGCCCTTTGCTACAACATCTTACTAGCAAAGACTGTGGTGCTCTCTCAGAATTACCATCCATTATTGCATAGAGCTTTGGTTTTAAAAAAAGTGTAGGTTTTTTTTTTTAAGTCAGTGCTAAAATATTGCAGTAATATTTCCTTCTACTATTTGTACTTTCCCACTGGGCCTTTGCTTCAGACCAATTTGTGCTTGGAACGGACCATATCAAATTACCACATATTGGGCTTGGCTCCAACAATAACTCTTTTCCATCCTGCTGGCATCCATGACTGCAGAAATCTCTGGACTACATCTATTTCTCAAGCCCGCCACATTTATTTAGGAAAGCACGGCAGCACTGCTGCTAAGGCAGGATTTTCCCAAGAGTGGTTTAAAGTACACTTGATAGGACAATTCAGGAACCTTTTCAGGAAGTTCTGAAGAGTTAACTCTGATTTGCAAGCATTCTTTTCTCCCTCCACCTCCATTCTTGTGTTCTTATTAGGAAAAGAAGAGGTCAGACAAGTAGCCAAGCTGGGAATTTCCCGCATTGTTACAGCTCACATGGATTGCACATTCCCTGCTGTTCTGTGACAAAGCTGGTTTTTCCCTTCCTTGTGCAGATGAAAATACTTGCTCCAACATAATGAAGTATTACAGCTCTCAGCTCTATTTCCCTAAGTTCAGTTTTTAGATGCCTATAACAATCCTGCTTCCAAGCCACATTTATTTATTTAGAAAATATACCATATATATGCAGTGGTGAAAGCATATATACAGAAACCAGGAGATTGTGAGTTCTAGGCCTGCCTTAGGCATGAAAGCTGGATGGGCAACTTTCAGCTAGTCATTCTCTCTCTCTCACAGCTCAACCCACCTCAAAGGTTGCTGTGGGAAAAGTAAGAGGCAGGAATATTATGTATCTTTGTTGCCTTGAATTAGATATAAAAAGTGGGATTAAAAATATAATGAATAATAATGGCTGCAAGCAACAAACAAAAATACTATCAAATCATTAAAAAAGTATATACAATCAATATGTAAAACACTAAGAACTAAGCAAATCCTTAACAATAAGCATGTTTTAGTCCAGCCATAGAAAAGACAGAATTAATCCTTTAAGTCACAAATATTCAAGGTATTTGTGTTTATTCTGCCTTTACTCTTTTTACATACCTCAAACTCAAACTAATCCAAATACTTCCTATTTTTTCCCAACAACAACAACCCTGTGAGGTGGGATGGGCTGAGTGTGTGTGACTGTCCCAAAGTCATCGAGTTCCTCCTTCGTCTCAGTTTCTTTTCATTCTCCTAATTTTTGTTATCCAAGGAAATTGCTCAAGTCC
This sequence comes from Arizona elegans, assembly GCA_022577455.1. Lineage (NCBI taxonomy): Eukaryota > Metazoa > Chordata > Lepidosauria > Squamata > Colubridae > Arizona > Arizona elegans. The sequence goes on from JAKOOJ010000002.1 coordinate 153,473,545, forward strand.
CACAGATCAATTTGGAATTTCCCCTTTAGTATCTTCTGAAACCGCTGTTGTTTCAAAACAGACTGCAGATGCTAAAAATGGGTATTTATCTTTTGTTGCTTCCCAAAGCATCGTGTTCCAAAATTCCTTGCTGTGAAAAGCCCCAGAAGTTATAGTTTTAACAGGACATGAAATGGTTCCAGATAGAGGGCAAATCTACAGAACAGCAGCGTGGAAAAAAGAAGGCTAAGAATTAAAAGTTAGAAGACCACCAAATTGCAGCAACCACCAACAGACAAGGCAGCTCCAGGAACTTACTTGAAAAAAGCTGGCTCTACAAACCACAGCTTTTCCCACAGGAGTCAATTTAGATGTTGAGACTAACCTCTAGGCCCCCCACTTAAGTCTGCCTGCGATTTAAGGCAATGGAAGCAATGATCAGAGATAGCCACCATCGTCTCTAGAAAGTTCACTTGCACTAAATGATTGGGAATCCTCTGCAGGACATTTGAGCCTTTTTTAATGTTCTCAAATAATTTAATATATATTTGCAACTGAGGATATAAAAAATTGTTTGACTATTCTGCAGAGGATTTCCAGTCTATAAATCTATTATCCATTTATAAATACTAGGAATAACAGAGGAAGTGCTCCAGTATAAACATTACTCTATTCTTCAGAGATCAAAATCAATTATTTGGGCTTCTATATCCAGACTGCAAAAATAGGGGCAGCTACTAGAGAGCAGCAAAGATTTGGAGAGGTTTCACATGCTTTTTTCATTAGTGCCATCTGATGGTCATTTTTAGGGCCCTGTGGTAACCCTATTCTTAGGTCACTGGAAGTATTTATTTGCCTATCAATAAACCTGGCAGTGCCTCTCCATCATGCTTCATATCAACTTTCAAGTTTGGGTAATAACTATGAAAAAGAATATCATGCTTTTCTGCAACTTCAGCCACTTATTTAGTTTGGTCCTTCCAAATACACTGGAGCACAAGTCCTGTCATCCCAATGTTAGACAAGATTAAGAAGGCTCAATTACACCTTCCAGCTGTTCTTTCTTGTTGGGTTTTCATAACGTCACTTTCGGATCCTGCGCACAGCTCTCTTCTCCACTTGGCTGATGCCACTGCATGCTCCTTCCCCTTATCATTGGCACCTTGCTGTCCACAAGAATAGCCCTGTTCCTCCAGAACAATATAGGGGTTATTTTATGCCGTAGCATTCCAAAGGTATTGTCCTACAATCTTGGGCGATCTTCCAAAAGGCTTCCAATCATTTGTTCACTGAGTTTAGCAAAAGAGTCCAAAGGGAAGGAAGACAAGAGAGAAAAAAACAAAGAGGAAAGATTTGGAAAAGACTTCAAATCATGCTTTGTGATTAATATGCCCATTTAGAGAGCCCTGGGAGGCCTTTAATACTGTATGTTCAGCTTGAAAGTGAAATAGATTTATAGGTTCTTAACATTAACAGAATTCTTTCAAGCCTTTTTTTGTTTTTAGCTTAACAGCTTGCAAACAAGAACTGGCTGAGAATAGTGCTTAATAGCACCAGGCTTGGAACAGTGTGAATTCTAATTCTGCATTGAGACAAAAATTCTGGGATGACTTTGGGCCAGTCACTCTCTTTCAGCCTAGGGAGAAGGCAATGGCAAGTCACTTTCAAATTGGGAACAAAGGCCTAGGAGCACCATTTAACCAGGAGACATTAAAAGTACATCACTAAATCATAATTTGCTTAATTGTGACAGAACATGTGAGTGTAGTCAATTCTGGTTAAGCCATAAACCAGAACAGCTGCATTCACACAACTGAAGTATTTAGTATATTCTCCAAGTCAGGCCTACGAATTTCACTTTCCATACTACAGTGGTAGTACTCTTACTCAACACACCTAAGGATGCAGAAAACTATTAACCATGAGTTGTTGCAACTTATTAACTTCCAACCTGCCATACACTACTGTTGGCTTACGTTGATAGCACCCATTCTGAATGACTGCTTTATAGGGGCTTGGCCACTGTGTATTGTTAACCATGGTTTCTTTTTCAGCATGCTCCCTTTTATTTTGTGACTCAGAGCAAAAACCTAGTCAAAAACAAGCTCAAATTTAGCTCTGAGAAATCAGAAGGCTAGGCAGGAAGAGAAGTTTCAAGGCTTTAAACATTAGATGGTGTTATCTACTTGAGTACTGTACAACAGAAAAGTCCTATGGTGCTCTAAAATTTCCATACCAAGAGAAAACTTTATCCCAACATTTGATGGGGTCTCTTATCTGAGGCTAGGCAAAGAGCTCCACTCTGCAACCAATAATTAAGCTCTAGTTTCATGCTGGCTACATGCTGGTAGCACTAATAAAGCAATGTGAGTGCATTACAGTGCAGCTGATTTCAAAAGGAAACAGCAACTTATTCAGGACCACAATGCATGTTTATTCGAAAAATGTCCTTTGGGCCTTCCTTCCAAGCAAACATTGGCCAGCTGGAGCTGGAGGAGCAGTTCCTCAAGAAGAACTTCAATTTTTCTTTAGATTTTTCTGACTAGCTTTGTGCAACTTGACAGGAGAGGGAGTGAAAGATGAGGGAGAACGGGAGGAAGAAAAAGAAAAAGGGGGGGAGGGGGAGAGAGAAGCCTGGAAGCAGCTACAAGCAGAGGTCAGTAAATGCCCCAAAGGAGGAGGAAGCCAAAGGGCAACAAGACCATCCTGCACAGCCCGCCTCAACACTGAGGGGATAAAGCCACGGCCAAACGCCGTTTTATCTTCACCGTTTCGTAGGAAGCCTAACGTTTGCAACGGCGGTTCGCTTTTTCATTCTTACTCGGCAATAACTCCTAAGCGGAATGCTCCTCAGAGGTTGGAAGATTCCCCCCGCTGCCTCCCAAGACAAAACTGTCAAGAGCAACTGGGCCGAAACTGGAGCGCCTGGGACGGCTGCAAAAGGAATCGGGTGCTCTGCACAACTCCTTGAAAAGCAACTACTATGCCGACACTCTGCCGGCCCGGAGGAGACAAGCCCTTGGCCGCCAAGCCTCAGTCCCCTTTACAACAAACGCCGCCACCCCGAAGGCTTTCCTACCTTCGCCGCGCGAGCGCTTACTATTCCGGGGACTGCGCTGCAAAGGCTCCGTGGGGGCTTCAAGTCCTGCTTCGCGAGGGCCAGAGGGCGCGCCTTTTTCTTGCAATTAGTCCCGCTCCCGTTGGTAGGCGGCCGGCAAGAGGGGGCTGGTACTTCCACTGCGAAACAACAATCCCCAGGAAAGACTGCCTCCCGACTGTTGGCTGCCTGGAGGTCGCGCTTATAAAGAGCTGCACCGAAGCATGTGGTTTACGGGAAACACCTTGGATCGGCGCCAGGTTTTTTTAGCGATCGTTCCCTTCTCGCCCCACTTTTTCCCTCCGTGGACTGCTTTCCTATTCTCCTTTTCCGAGACTGGGCTGTCAAAAGCGGGTGACTCTCGGGGACAGCTGTGGTCGATCCTTGCGCCACTCACCTCTCCGTCTTGCGCGGCGGTACACCTGACAACGCCTTTGCTCCTGTCCCCCTGGCAGGCCTCGGGGACAGGTGTCAAATAACCGCTCAGTCATTGAGAAAAATCCCTCCAATGATAAGCCCTTGGATTTCATTGCTGGACTCTGGGTCTATCCAGTGGCTGAGTTCAGAAAACCTTAAACTAAGCCATCCTGGTTTGATTAAGCCACGGGTGGCTGCTTTTACAAAATATGCTAACCATCATATGGCCACCATAACTATGGCCATAAACCACAATAACTGGATTCACACAACATAAGGAGCTACAGTAATGTAGATGGATTCGTAGAACCATCTTACATCTGTGTCAAAGTAAATCACTTGTTCTAAAATAAAGTTATTCTGAAATTTTACTTTAGAACAAATATGCATTGTACTGTGCGGTCAATTATGCATTTATATAATAATAAAGCTTCACTGCCTAGGATTATATTTATTAATACTGGAGTCTCCAATATGTCTGCATGGACATTTAAGGACCTGATTTACCCACCACATTAAACTATATCAACAGCATTCACATGACACAAAAAATCAGATACTAACTATGTAAGGTTTGCACAATATACTGAACCACAAAGTAGCCATCATCCACATTTCAGCCAGGCATTCTGTGTATACTACAGTGCAATATTATTTGCCCTGGGTGGCTGCTTGGTCTTGCTATAGAAGAGACAATATAAAACATGGACATGGGAGATTTTAAAGAACAGCCTGAAGGACTTAGAAACATGGGAGAAACCTAGCTATGTGTACTTGGTACTCTCTCTTGGTACTTTCTGAGCTTGGTTGTTTGCTTGAAGACATTTTATTATCTAAGGATGTAAAAGCTACTTGACCATGGAGAACTGGAAAATTGCTCAATACGGTCACTAAGGATCAACATCAACTTTGATAGGGCATAATCAATGGAGAGCTGAGAGCAGGGACATCTACAATGGACATTAAAAGGGGCAGAATTTTGATTGCTTGGTCATAGTTATAATTTTTACTTTTTTGACCTCCCACCTCCTGTCCATGTCCCAGCTGAGAGCTTGTTTTGCTTTCCTATAGCAGGTCCTATTCCTCCTCCAGCCCCAAACACTATATTCTTAGTATTGGGAGCCAGGAAGGGAGCAAAAGACTGAAACATGATGATGGTGATGATGGTGGTGGTGGTGGTGGTGGAGAGGATAGTCAGGAACAGCATCAGTTCATATTTTTGCAAAACATTGCTGATTAAATTTACACATTGTGTTAAACTATGGCATATTTAATCCATGGTTTGTTGAATACACCACAGTGGTAGGATCATACAACAAGCCATGGTTTCATATCAGAATAGCTGAATTCATACAACAAACTAAGCCAAAAACAAACAAATCCCATACAGTAACATTTAACTGGATACAGCAGTGCTGGCACTTTAAGAAGGTGAAGGTGATTAATTTGTAGGCAGCTGAATAATTTGATTGAGTGAATCTACTTAATAGGGCTCTCAGTTCCTCTAAACCAGTGGTTCTCAACCTTCCTAATGCCGCGACCCTTTAATACAGTTCCTCATGTTGTGGTGACCCCCAACCAGGGGTGGGTTCTAAATTTTTTTACTACCGGTTCTGTGGGCATGGCTTATTTTGTGGGAGTGGCTTGGAGGTCATGTGATTGAGTGGGCGTGGCTAGCTGGTCATGTGATCGAGTGGCCATGGCTATGTGTATAGGGACCACTCAGAGGGCTGAAAAAATTCATTTCTGACAGGTCCTCGCACTTTTGACTGGTCCTCACACTTATGACCATCCTCACATTTATGCCTGTGCAGCATTCTTAACAACCATGTCACTCATTTCACAACTGCTTCTCTTCAACATGGTATAAGATAGGGCAAAAATGTAAATTGTGAGGACAGTCGTAAGTTCGAGGACTGGTCAAAAGTGCGAGGACCAGTCAAAAATAACCTTTTCAGCCCTCTGAGTAGTCCATATGCATAAAAGGATACAGCAATAGAGAGGGATGAAGGAAGGGGAGGGAAATTAGAGTAGGAGTGAAGGTAAGAGAGGGAGGAAGAGAGGAGGAGAAGGAGAAAGAAAGAGGAAGTAGGGAGAAGAAGAAGTGGGGGAAGAGAAAGTAAGAAAGAAAGACAGAGGTGGTAGGTTTGAGGAGAAAGATTGCTGTACAATAAAAAAGATGAAAGGGAAGAAAGCCAACCCCAAACAAATATTAAGATATTAAGATAAAGAATGAATTGTTAAATTTTAAAGAATAAAAGAGAACAAATAGCAATAAATAGTAATAATTAGAAACACACATACAAACATACAACGTATTTTCTTTGAACAGAGTATTTGGCCGGTCCACAAATTTAAACAGTTGTAGGAGGTTAGCACCCACCCCTTTCCTAGAAGAATGAAATATTTTGGGAAATATTAAAAAGGCAGAATATTATATTTTCCTGTATGAGAAATGGAGAAGCATATTTTACAGACAAAGCAACTCCCACCTTCCTGCCCCCCACCCTTTGTTAATGGGCCAGAGGCAGAAACTCAATCCTTTGTCAAAGGACATTTGCAACACAATAGCAACAGAAACTAACACAATAGGCCCCATCAAGCCATGTGATCCTGTCCACCATTAAACAATCTTTCCAAGCAGTCTCCATGTTTCCAATGTCTTTTTCCCCACTTGGAGCAGAACCCAGAAGGATATTTCTTCCAACACAGTATTTAGTCATTTCAATTAAATTTACAATTTTTATATTTCCTTTTTACCATATTTATTCCTCATCTATTTTTTTTTAAAAACCAATATTACCCTTCATCCTCATCTCTAATCTTAATCAAATTCAATTTTTCCCTTCTATTCTATATTATACCCCTTCCCATTGTCATCTATTTTTATATCCATCCTCACATTGGTTAATTATATAATACAGTTGTTTAATACAAATTCAACATTTTAATATAAATCAATTAGTTATATAACTACCTTTTTTGTATATTAATCAATATGAACATGAATATTCCAATTATTTCCATGCAATCCAATTTCTTACAAATCAATTAATTATATTTACCAATAATAATAAACCAAATAATTTCCCCCCATATTCCTCCAAACCACAACTTAACCATTTCTGCTTTCAACACAATATGCAATTAACAGTATCTCAATTATTACAATTCCCTAGTTAAATAGAGCTTTTTTTCTTCTGTGTTTTAAAATCTTGAATCTCCTCTTTTGCCCTAAATTTCCCATTGTTTGCAGTTTGCACCTACCTTTTTTGGTGAGGAAAAAGAAAAAGAAATCTCTCTGCCTCATTTTGTCACGTTGCAGCCAAGACCCTGCTTACTTTCAATTTTGCTTTTTGAGCATAGCTAGGGGGGAAATCTGCTCCAGGAATTTACCTCTTTGCATCTAGCTAGCAACAGAGCCCTCCGCAAAACAGTTGAGAGTAGGGCGGCTCTTTGAAGCCCCGTGGCAAGAATTTAAAGTTTTTTTCCCCTCTAGCCATCAGCTGGGACTCCGGAGCAGCAATAGATTGGGAGTGGGCGGGGTAAGCGAACGGCGACTGGGCGATCCAGCAGAGGCAGAGGGTGAGTGAAGGCATGGGGAGGGGGGGTGAGAGAGGGCTTTGGCGACCCCCGTGAAATGGCCGTTCGACCCCCAGGTTGAGAACCGCTGCTCTAAACTACAATCTAAACTAATTTCTAAAATTTAAATTTTCCTTAAGTTTAATTGTCAAAATGCTTTGTTGTATAGATGTTTTTATTTAAGAAAAAAGATTCAGAATGAGTTAGATTAACATTGTACATTAATATAATACAAAGTAATATGGCCTTGTGAGTACTGCATGTTGTCACTCCATCCCACAAGCAATTCCAACTTGTAGCTGTTTTTTTAAAAAATAGTCTACAGTTTTGTTACTTCATTATTTCCTTTTTTTGTGGTTTTGTGCAATTGCTTTAATCCTATGGTGTATATATATCTACCAAGAAGGCTCCTGAATTTATAAATACTCATAATACAGAAAAGTTCAGCTTCCCCTTGTTTTTGTATGATTAAGCTAGAAGTCTGATTCAAATTCATCTTCAGCCACTGACTGATTATAGGCTGGTCAGTTTCTCAGGCCACCCTAACTCATAGGATTATGAGGTGAACCTGAAGGCACATTCTCAGGATACATTCAACACTTGCTGGAAAGGGCAAATATAAAACTAGCAGAATAATGTTTCAGTAGTTTGCTAAGAAGTATTCAAAGTGTATTTTCTTTAAAGTATATGTTTTATATATTTATTTGGTACATCAGAATAAAGTTTTAAAAGACTCTCAGTTCTGAAAGAACTATAAAATGATTTGAATTTGTTATTCTTCCAATCAAATACTGAACCTGGAAGAGTGGGATGGAAACTTTGCTGTTGAAGCTAGCTGCTTACTTCCTAGGTTTAGGGCTTGATTACAAAATAAATTACTTTATTTCTATTTGGGGAAAATAAGATAAAATCTCTTATTGAACATTATATTTTTGCATAATACAGGTATTTCTTGACTGGCAACCATTTTTAGTGACTATTCCGAAGTTACAATGGTACTGAAAAAAATGACTTAGGACTGGTCCTTGCATTTATGACCATTGCAGAGTCCCTTCAGTCACGTGATCAAAATTTGAGCACTTGGCATGTATTTATGATCATTGCAGCATCCCAGGGTCACATGATCACCATTTACAACCTTCCCGGCTGAATTCAGATAACCAAAGTCAATGGGGGAAGCTGGATTTGCTTAACAAATGCACAATTTACTTAATGCTCATGTGATTCCCTTAACGACGGTGACAAAAAGCTCATAAAATTAGGCGCAACTTGCTTAACAACTCCTTCGCTTAGCAACAGAAATTGTGGTCATAAATCAAAGACTGCCTATACTCAGAAAATTCTACATTTCATTGTATCACTAATGGAAAGTCTTGTGTATAATGTGAACAGGGGTAACTTGAAGACACAAATATTCTGCGCTAAATTAACCTTTAAAGAATTATGCACTGAGTTCTGTTATATATAAAATTCCTGTTGTAAAGATATTCATGTAATTTCTGCTTCTTAAAGCAATTGCTCTGTAGACATTGCTTCAAGTGCTTTTTTTCCAGGAGTCGGCCTGTTGTTTTTTTTACACTTAATAAGATCTTAGGGGTGGGGAACCCTCCTGCTGTGACCTTTAAATAGGGCATCTGGAGATAGAAACCTTGTTCTTGACATCATTACTAAGAAAGAGAAAGATGTCAGTTGCTACCAACATCCCTCTCACTCAGTGTCAGCTGAGTTGATGATGTGATGGCAGGAAAAGGGAAAAAAAGGTGGGGAGAAAAAGCAAGATGTGACAAAATTAACACTTGGAGGAAACCAAGTGAACAGATGAATTCAACTTGAGAAATCTGACTGAACGTAACAAAATGGACAGCCATTGATAGGGCACATGTGCTCCCAATTCATTGCAATTCAGTGACCTCTAAAATACTATCAGAAGATCATTTTTGGATCACATGCTTAGATTTCAGTAAAGAACAAGTCTCTGATGACCTGCACGGCTAGATTCTTACATTATTCTAATTCATGATTTCTTTAACCACAATTGATTACAATGTTTATTGCCAAAAGCCATAAATCATTGTTTATAAATTGCTGTGAATGATCCCAAACCATATGTAATCCTAGCTAGCCAGAGAACAATTTTAAATAGAGAAAATTATTTTCTCTAAAATAGAGGAAAACCCTTTCTCTCTTGCTTCCCCATCTTCAGAAACAAAAGTTGGCTTGTTGGAAACATCTCTCACTCCATGGAACATTCAGTTCCCTTCTCTGTCAATACAGATAGTCCTTGACTTACGACCACAACAGAGCCCAGAATTCATGTTGCTAAGTAAGACATTTATTAAATGAGTTTTGCCCCATTTTACGACCTTACTTGCCATAGCTGTTAATCACTGCAATTGTTAAGTTAGTAAGATGGATGTTAAGGACCCAGTTTGTGGGGGCAATAAGCTGAGTTTGTATAAATATACAAAAGAATGAAGGCTATTGCTTAGCGCATTGTAAGCCGCCCTGAGTCTCCGGAGAAGGGCGGCATATAAATCAAATTTTAAAAAAAAAGTGAATCTGGCTTTCCCATTGACACTGCTTGTCTCAAAGTTATAAAAGGTGATCACATGACCCTGGGATACTGCAACCGTCATAAATATGAGTCAGTTGTCAAGCATCTGAATTTTGATCCCATCACCATGGGGTTGCTGCAGTGGTTGTAAATGTAAAAAATGGTCATAAGTCACTTTTTCCAGTGCCATTATAACTTTGAATGGTCACTAAAAAGATCTTTTTCCTATCTGCAGGTTTCCTGCTTGAACTTAACACAAAATCCACTCAAGACCACACAATTGCATAACTCTAGTCTAGAGGGACTTAAGACCAAAAGCAACAGTGCCCTAACAGATAAGCACATCACCTCTATTTTTCTCCTCCATGGTCAGCCTTTCTTGACCCGAGCTGCTTTTTCTTTCTTTCTTTCTTTTTCCTCCTTCCTAAAAAAGCCATCCATGTTTATGCAAACTGATTGTTTGGGCATAGAATACATAGAAAGAAAAATACTAAAGACACACAACAATAACAGAGTGAAACCCAAGGTGAAAATTTTAAAAAAGGAAACAAACAAATAAGAGCCTTGGTAGTACAGTGGTTTAATGCACCCTGTTATTAACACAGCTGCCTGCAATTTCTGCAGGTTCGAATCTTACCAGGCTCAAGGTTGACTCAGCCTTCCATCCTTTCTAAGGTAGGTTAAATGAGGACCCAGTTTGTGGGGGCAATAAGCTGACTTTGTATAAATATACAAAAGGATGAAGGCTATTGCTTAACGCATTGTAAGCCGCCCTGAGTCTCCGGAGAAGGGTGGCATATAAATCAAATCAAATAAATAAATAAATAAATAAATAAAAATAGAAAATACAGAATTGGACTGCTGTGAAAGAATGAGCACAAAAAAAGATAATTAAAAATCTACAAGTAGTCGTCGACTTACAACAGTTCATTTAGTGACCATTCGAACTTACAATAGTGACTTATGATCGTTCACATGACCATTGCAGCATCCCCATAGTCATGTGATCAAAATTCAGATGCTTGGCAAATGACTCATATTTGTGACTGCTGAGGTTTCTGGGGCGTCAATTGAACTCCTTTTGTGACCTTCTGACAAAGTCAAAAGGGAAGCCAGATTCACTTAAGAACTGTATTACAAATAGTAATACAGTTCTTAAGTGAATCTGGCTTCACAAATGTAGTGATTCATTTAACTAGAAAGATCGTACAATAGGGCAAAATTCACTTGACAAATGTCTCGTTTAGCAACAGAAATTTTGGGCTCTGTTGTGATCATAAGTCTAGGACTACCTGTATAGTATAAAGAGATCACAATAGCAAACCATTGTTTTGAGTCCAGGGATGCTACATAATCTCTTCTCTTTTGGCAGGGTGGGTGAGGGCAGGTACCCTGTTTCCCCGAAAATAAGACATCCCCTGATAATAAGCCCAATTGGGCTTTTGAGTGCATGCACTAAAATAAGCCCCCCCAAAAATAAGCCCCCCCGGAAAATAAGCCCTCCCCAAAAATATTTAAATGCATGCGCAGCCGGTCCCCACCATTTCCTCTGGTTAGGGAGACAGACCTGTAAATCAGGTAAGATGGCAAGAAAAGCCCCGTCTTGCTCCATGCGCCCCAAAATAATAAGACCTCCCTGAAAATAAGGCCAAGCGCTTATTTCAGGGTCCAAAAAAATATAAGACCAGGTCTTATTTTCGGAGAAACTGGTAGCTAGTACCAAATAGCATGGGCTGAACCTTCCTGGAGGACAAAATGGAGCAGAATCAGGTTTACTTTTTGAGAAATGGGGATGAACCTCCTTTCAAAACCTATCACTGGATATTTGGTATCACTTCCAACTGCTGTATACTGAATCCCGTATGAAAACCCTGAAGTGCCAGAAAACCAAAACAAACAATAAACCACAACACTTCTGCATCCAGTTATTTTCTAAGATATGTCAAATTAAATTTATTAAATTTAACATTGGAATATTATATGAATTTGATAAACAAATAAGATTAAATACATAAATGATACTGCTCTTTATTTGGGCTGCTGGATCTGGATTGGAAAACTCTCGAAGACCACTAGAGGGCAGAAATAGATACAGAAAACCAATGCTTTGCTGCCATTTGATGGCGATCCCGATTTCTGCACCCTGCTCTGGCAATCCTACTTTGAATTTTCTAATGAGCCTCTAATTTTTGCATTTGTATTCTTATACCTTCTAAGCAGTAGCTTAATTCTTCTGGAAGTAGAGTAGTGATTTACATCAACCAAGCAACAGACTTGAATCTTGGCTATCTTTTTCCATTGGACAGATGAGGCCAGCCACAGCCTCTCATAATACTGACGGCCTGCCTAAATTTGCTTGAAGTGATTTGTGCCTCTAGGGAGGAAGACAGATGACTAAGCATTCCTTAACTGCTTCACCAAACTAGAAACCTGATCCTTATAAGCTTGACCAGATGAATTCTTCACGAATGAACAATATCTCCATTTTGCCACAATTTATGAATCACCACACCTGTTACCAAACCCTGGTTAAGCATTTTGATCGGTTTAAGATATTTGAAGGAAAAAAAAAGGAATAGATTGGGTCACCTAACCTGGTAAACATCGTAAAATGTGTTTTGCAAACCACAATTTAGTGCTTATTATGTGTACATGCAATCATTTGTTTATAAATCATCATAAAACAAATTCATAGTTTTGTGCGATGTGTGAACCAGGGACAAGACTGGGATGTAATTTAGTTGTTAATATCATCTGAAGGAGAAAGTCAATGGGTTCTTCTGGATGAAACTGCCAGGGGAATTAAGTATCCTAGAGGAGACCAAGTTGTAAATGCACAAAACAAGGATTACCCAGATGTTAGCTCAGCCAAACAAAGCAAGCAGTGCTATTCATGGCCAATTTAATCAGGCATTCCAGAAAATTACTGTACTATGATTGATGTAGTAGAAGTCCAAAAGTATCATCACATTGATTCTGATTGAGTTAAACCTTTTTAGCCACCAGCAATTGCTTTTCAAATCTAAGCAATTAACATATTTTGCTAAACCAAACCATACCAAACAAACTACACTGAGGTTTAGTAAAACAGGTTGTCCTGGCAAAAATTCCTATAAAATAACTCTTTGTTTGTTACAGCTAATAAGTTTTACATTTGGAAAAAGTGTTAGCAACCATGATTCATTCAAACCTCTTGCCTAAGAGACAGTAGTGATTGGTCACTGATAAGATCATATTTGTCTAAAAATGTGCATGAGTGTATGTCTCATGATCATGCTACTTCATTTGAAGAAGCTGAAATAAATTCTTATGAATTCTACCACCTAGAACAGTGATGGTTAACCTTTTCAGCACCAAGTGCCGAAACTGGAGTGCGCGCGGGTACACCGGAACCCGGAAGAGAGCAGCTGGCCAGTGCACATGCACATGGCGGCCAGCAGTTCTTCCGGGTTCCATCGCGTGCATGCACACCGGAGAACTGCTCTCTTCCGGGTTCCAGCATGAGCATGCACGCCGGCCAGCTGACTGACACACATGCGTGAGCCGGAACCCAGAAGAGTGCAGCTGACCGGTGCGCATACGTGCGACAGAACCCGAAAGAGCAGCTGGCAATGGTGTGCGTGCCCACAGAGAGGGCTCTGCGTGCCACCTCTACCACACGTGCCATAGGTTCACCATACGGACCTAGAATAATCCAGATACTGCTTCCTTGCTAAATATAGTCATTGAAGAATGATAAAAGTCAGATTACACTTCATTCATTAACGTTGCGCATATTTTCATATCCTAAAAGCTGGAAGTTTTAGAACAAAACAAGACTAGATTATGTACTAAACGCCTTCAATCATAAATCCTCATTAAAAACAGAATCATTTCTTAGTAACGGATCCTTACCTGCTATGATCTCAGAACATAGAATCCATTACAAGGTACAATGACATCATCTGCATCATGATGTCATCACACAGCTGACATCGTGACTCTTACGATGTCACTTCCACCCAGCCCTTCCTGCAAAAGCCCATTCTCTGAGCTTGTTTCAGCATTCTCAGCTATCATGCCAATGGCTTTCCACTGGGCAATGGGTAGTTATTCTGCAGATACAGATGTTTGCTTTTGTCTGGGTAAATTGTGTGAATCCAGTGATCCCATTTTGTAAATCGTGATCTATAGTTTGGCATGAAGGAGAAACCCATCCAGTGCTAAACCAGGGGTGAAATGCTCCCGGTTTGGACCGGATCGCCGGATCCAGTAGCAATGGAGGCGGTTGATTTGGAGAACTGGTAGCAAAAATCCCTCCCCCCATTGCCCAGCTGAGCCGTGCAATCATCAGAGGCTTTTTTTATTTTTAAAAGCATTTTTTCTACAACCTCTTTGGCCAAAAAAATGCTTTTAAAAGTAAGAAAAAAAAAGCCTCTGATGATCGCGCTGCTCAGCTGGGATCATCAGAGGCTTTTAAAAGCATTTTTTCTACAACCTCTTTGGCCAAAAAAATGCTTTTAAAAGTAAAAAAAAGCCTCTGATGATCGCGCTGCTCAGCTGGGATCATCAGAGGCTTTTAAAAGCACTTTTTCTACAACTTCTTCGGCCGAAGAGGTTATAGAAAAAATGTTTTTAAAAGAAAAAAAGCCTCTGCCGATCAGGCAAGTCAGCTGGGATTGTCAGAGGCTTTAAAAAAAAAAGCTTCTGCCGAACAGGCAAGTCAGCTGGGATCGTCAGAGGCTTTAAAAGCATTTGTTTTACAACCTCTTCATCCAAAAAAGTTGTAGAAAAAATGGTTTTAAAAGTAAAAAAAAAAAGTTGGCCACGCCCACTCAGTCATATTACCATCACCACCACCACCAAGCCACGCTCACAGAACCAGTAGTAACAAATTTTACATTTCACCACTGTGCTAAACTATTTATCAATCCAGAGTTACACAAATGAACATTCTTTTGTGATTTGGACATCCATATAAATAAAGTCTCTGTAATGCGTGAAAAGTCTCTCTATGTGTATGAAAACATATTTAGGAGATGATGGGAAGGAGAGATGTCAACCTGTTAAATTAGATTCAGTCATTTTTCCAACAGAGAACAGTTACATTTAATGAAGATTTGAGAAAAAATGAAGTGACCATGATTGTTATGCCTTCGTTTTCTTTTACTTTTTAAAATAACACTGCACTAGTTTCTACAGCTGCTCTTGGCAGCTCAGTTAGCTGTGTTTCTGGCATTCAATACCTTACATGTTGCTGTATCATAGTGAATAGACAAAACAAAACAAAACAAAACAAAACATACATTATTTTCCCAGCTGATCAATCTATATTATCACACTCATATTGAATACTCATGATTTTTTCATTGACTTATTTATTATTAAATGCAAATACACACACACTGTGTAAACTATCAAGAAAATGTTGGTTACTAGGAAGATTAAACATGAATAATAAATAAAAGATGTCTATCTCTGGGGAATAATCAAGCAAGAATTGGTCTTATCTCAACGGATAATATTCAGCCCAGCTTGATGTGGTACAGAAAGCAAGATTGTGAAGATATCTCTCTCTTGAATGAAGGCAAATATACATGTCCCAGGATAATGTTGCATGATCCAATCTGAGTTGGTCACTGGGGCCAGAGGTTTGTTCTTCCAAGGTTTTGGATGTCCTTCAATTTCATTTTTGTACTTACTAAATTTCAATTTTGTACTTACTAAAACTAATTGAATTCAATATAATTGATCACAATAATCCTCCAACTTTAGAAGAAATGACGAACATCTGGTTATTATCACCATGGCGAGAAGAACTTCCACCCAACACTCTCTTCAATGAAATTTCTGCCTTAGAAGTTTATGTTCATCTGCAGGGCGATTCATCCCTTGATAAGTGGACGTACTTTTTCAAGAAAGAGCCAGCTCAGAGTTTACTGAAACTGTTCCAGTATTGTGCATCAATTCCGGTATCAAATGCAAACGTTGAACGAATTTTCAGCATCATGGGAAATTTGTGGACTGACAAACATAACCGACTGCTTGTACCATCAGTTCGAAGTGAACTTTGTATATTTTTAAATATTTCTCAACGTTGTACTGAAATTAAAGAATTATTCCTTAAACACAAAGAATCGATCAAAGCTGCGCAGTCAAATAAAAAATACACACGACAGCAAAGTAAAATGTAATTTAATATTTTACATATTATTATAATATATTTGATGTTTTGAATTTTAAGTAAAGTTTTGAAGTGATTATTTTAATACGTGTTAAAATGTTTGTAAGAAAATATATAATTTAATTGTAATTTTTTTTATTTTTTTACTACTTAACACACACACACACACACACACACACACACACACACACCCCGCTTGTCTGCTATTTTTTGGAAGCAGACCTGGCAACCCTACCTGTAACTGTCTGAATTGATTTTCCCCCCCTGGAATAGCTTTTTGTCAAAGTACACCAAGTATGGCCATCAATGCTGGGACTTGATTTCAAAGTAACAAATGCATCAGTCTTTGTAAAAGGCCTCCTGAGATGTTGAGATATAATTAGAACTGGCAAAATAGTATATGCAACAGTCATAAGTGTCAAAACCAGTCATAAGTCATTTTTTCAGTGCTGTTGTAATTTCAAATGGTTACTAAATGAATGGTTGTAAGGCAAGGACTACCTGTAGTTCTCATGCAGAACTGAAGAATTTGAAGGAAAAAGGAAGATCATGTTCTTCAGAAGGTATTACAAAACCCCATCCTGGGTTCTCAATCCATTTGCAAATTTATTTTTCCCCAGGCTTATGTAATCCTTCATTTATATAGTAAGACGAAAAGGAAGTAACATCTGTGCTGCTTGCACTTTCAAATCCTTCTGAGGAACAGCACACCTCCTTTAGAATAAGTACCATTATCCAAGAAAAAAAGTAGATTTATGGGCAAGCCCAGGCAAGAATTATAGACTAAATCTGTCTGTACTTGAAAATGTAGAGCCAGCCTTGGGGGCATTTGTGCTCATTATGCTGCTAAAGACTTCAGTACTCCTATAGCAGCCACAATAATGGTCATGCTATGTAGAAGCAAGCCGATCATAGAGTCTGCCCCTGTTGGTCTGAACCGGCAAAGAAATCCCTTGAGTTAGGGTAACAGTAAAGTAAAAAAAAGAATATTAGGACAGGGGCGGTAGGCACGCTGGTGCACTTATGCATGCCCCATACAGACCTCTTAGGAATGGGGTGAGGTCAACAGTAGACGGTTTAAGGTTAAAATTTTGGGGGTTTGGAGAAGAAACTACAGAGTCAGGTAGTGCATTCCAGGCATTGACCACTCTGTTACTGAAGTCATATTTTCTGCAATTGAGTTTGGAACGGTTTAGTGTTCAGTGCTGAAAAGAGCTGACAACATTAAGAAAAAAAGAGGAGAAAGGAAATGATACAACTAAAAATCACATGGTTGGTTTTGATAGGAAATAAATTCTTATTAAGTCCCAAGAGAAGCAATTCCAAGTTGTATAATACTTCAGTTTAGAACTTTAGACAAACAGTTATATGCAATGAATAAAGTGGTATAAGTCACAGGAACAAAGCAGAGACGGGGAGGTAGGTGATAAAACAGTTTTCAGAACTATTAACCAATGAGTCATGCTGAATAACAATATTGTTGGAAGGAATTCTGCTAGATGTAACATTTCTAGAAAATGTAAGCTTTGAAAAAAGTCCATTTTTTAAAAACTGAATCTATCTGACAAATAGAATGCATCATTTAAAATTTAGTGTAAAATATTGTATGATATAGGTATGATATTTATGGTCAACCCTATCCAAGTTGTTCAAAACTTCTAGTTAAATCTAGTCCCGCTTCCTCTGTGAGTTGTTCAGTGTTATTTATCCCTAAAGTTTTGGTATTCCCAGCAAGTCATTCATCATTTCTGTTTATCCTTCCTCTGACCGTGCTAACACAAGGCCTAACCCCTTATCCAGAGTCAATATGTTTTATATCTAACCTAATTATTCTGACAGCTAAGGCAGAAAATTCCCCTCTTTGGCAGCAAAAAATTGTCATTACAAATTAAACAAAGAATAATTTCAGGATACCCAGAATAAACTCCTGCTTATTTATTAGATTACTAGATTTCAATTCCTGCTTTCATTTAGAGCTCAAGGTGACATCATAGCCTCTTACATTGAGAGAGAGAGAGAGAGAGAGAGAGAGAGAGAGAGAGAGAGAGAGAGAGAGGGAGGGAGAGAGGGAGGGAGGGAGAGAGAGAACAGATTAAGAAAACCAGGACAGAAGTGCAATCTTCCCCAATTTCGGCATCAATAGACCAATATTTGGATTTTCCCATCCAGCCCAGCATAATCTTTCCTGAGAATTCTAAGAGTGGAACCCTATGCATCTAAAATCCTCAGGGGTTAGAGAAGATGGTGGTAGAATCAGCCTGACTCTGAGTCAGTCTTTCTAGGTAGGCAAGGTTAGAAACAGAAGCAGCAGGCATTCCAAGAATGTTCTTTATTGTTTAGGCTAGAGGAGCAGAAGCCTAAAAGCCCAACAGAATTTCTCTCTGCCTCACTGGGAAGGGCTTGCATACCTCCTGCAAAAGTTCATATTGGATTTTCACAGGACAGAAACCTTAAATCCATGTATTAATGTAATTTAATTGCAATAATGAATTAATTTTTAATCCCAATTGTATTTTATAGTCCTATTCTTAACAGCATTTTTTTTCTCCAGATGGAAATCAGGAGAAATGTTTCCTTCAAGGGAATGGGACTGACTATATATAATTCTAATGGTGCTGTATTTCTCTTCTTAATAATTCTTGCTTTCGCAATTGCTTCAGTTTATAGGAATGCCAAAGCTTGATTTTGTATAAACAATGGTTTATGTTAATTTAATTCACGCTAATTTATTTTAGATTATTTAACTTTCATTATTTTTTATCAATATTTTATATCAGTCAAACCCATGTGATTCCTGTAGACCCTTTTTTAAAAGTATTGATCGGAGTGGGCATGCCATGGTATAGAGGCCACATATGGATACAGACAGTGGTGGGAGTCAAGTAATTTAACAACCGGCTCTCTGCCCTAATGATTTCTTCCAACAACCAGTTTGCCCAACTGCTCAGAAAGTTAACAACCGGTTCTCCCGAAGTGGTGCGAACTGGCTGAATCCCACCACTGGATACAGACAGTCCTATTTTTAGAGGTCCTGGCTGAAAAACTCTCCAATTTATGCCACTGACATTTGGTGATGAATGACAGAGTAATTTTTCCTTTAAAAAAGGGGGGAAAATGTTTTGATGGGTCCTTGGTGCTCTCTGAGCTTGCTTATATTCTTGCAGATGTTTCATTACCCAATCTAGATAATATCAGTAAAAATTGTATTGTCAAATTGGTCTACATGACTGTTTTATGCATCTTTGCAGATCTTTTAACCTGAAAAAACAGCCTGAAAATTTCAGCTGTTTTTCTTTGTCACTGTCACTGAATCTGGGAGGGGGAGGGGGAAATTAAAGTCCCCAGGCCACAAAATGGTATAGTTTTGTCATATTGTTCTCTTTTCTAGCATCGTATCCCTCAAAGGCACATTCACTATTGTTTGTCACATATACTGGATTTTAAATAAATGAAAATAAATCAATAAAATAATAAATAAATTTTAAATACACGAAAAGAGATAGTACTATCCTTGTATTTAAAGATACCTTTTCTGCACTGTTATTTCATTTGGGCCAAGTGAGTGTGGATATCTGTTGAGTGGGTGGATGGGGGCAGCAAATAATACATGTATCATGACAACATCATACCAACAACATCAATTATCTCATCTGTGCAATTTGCACAATTGGGTCATGATGCACATGATGTCACCATGGTTTCTACCAGACACCTATGAGAATGAGCATGCCCAGGAGATCAAATTCTGGCACAGCTGAAACATTGCTAACCAAAAGTACCTTCCTAGCCTGAAAAACATCTTCTTCCTAGATGCAATTTTGCTTGAGACAGCATGATATAACGGCTAAGGCATTGGTCTAAGATCCAGGATAGATCTAGGATAGTGGCCCCCAACCTTTGGGGGCACCAGGGACCAGTTCTATGGAGAAAGTTTTTTTCCGAGGACCAGAAGGGGCATGGTTTTACATGCTGCCTGCACCCCATGGATGGGCCTTCACTTGTTTGCGTGGCCCAATTTCTGGCATGCCGTAGCCTGGTGCCGGTTCACAGACTGGGGGTTGGGGACCCCTGATCTAGGAGACTCTGATTCAAATCCACAATGGAAGTTCATTGGATGACTTTTGGACTGTCTCAGTTTCACCTACCCCACCTCCATCCCACTCCATAGGGTTGGGGTGACAATGGAGGAGTGATACTTATATTAAATGTAACATCTTTATTTCTATTATCATGTAAAAGCACATTATTTAGTCATCCAGACTTCTCCTTTTACTGTTAGATTCCAACAACGATGTTTATCTGTTCATTTCAGGTTGGATTAGCTGATGATCAGAATCAGAATAGAGTTGGAAGGGACCTTGGAGGTCTTCGAGTTCAGCCCCCTGGTCAAGCAGGAGATCTTATACCATTTCAGACAAGTAATTGTTCAGTTTCTTCTTAAAAACCTCCAGTGCTGAAGCACCCACACCTTCCGGAGGCAAGCTGTTCCACTGGTTAATTGTTCTCACTATTAGGAAATTTCTCCTTAATTCCAGGTTGCTTCTCAACTTGATCACTTTCCATCCATTGCTTCTTGTCCTGCCCTCTGGTGTTTTGAAAAATAAATTGATCCCCTCCTCTTTGTGGCAGCCTCTCAAATACTGGAATACTGCTATCATGTCTCCACTAGTCCTTCTTTTCTCTCCAAACCCAAATCCTGCAACTGTTCTTCATATGTTTTAGTCAGCACTGAAATCCACTTACCTTCGCTACCGGTTCGGGAACGGGAGCGTGTGGGAGCACGCACATGCCTCTTCTGCACATGTGCAGAACCTTCTGCGCATGCGCAGATGGTTAAAAAACAGGACGTAATGACCAAGGGTGGGTTCTACTTACCTTTACTACCAGTTCGCAGCAGGGCCGCATGCATGCGCAGAAGCATTTTGATGACATCGGGGTCGGTGGCCGGAGCATCCCGACGGTTTTTCTACAGGTTCTATAGAACCAGTGTGAACTGGGGGCAACCCACCATTGGTAATGACGTCCCAGCAGGTGGGTGGAGCCTCCTGCCGCCGGCGCTACCAGTTCGGCGAGCCGGATAGAACCGGGAAATTTCACCACTGGTTTTAGTCTCCAGGCCTTTAATCATCTTAGTTGCTTCTTTGCACTTTTTCCAAGGTCTCAACATCTTTTTGTAATATGGTGACCAAACTGGATGTAATATTCCAGGTGTGGCCTTACTAAGGCTTTATAAAGTGGTACTAATACTTCGCATGGTTTTGATTCTATGCCTTTGTTTATACAACCAAGGTTTGTATTAGGTTTTTTTGGCTGCTGCCGCATAAAAACTATATCCGGTATTTAGAATTTGCTGGGTTTTTTTTTTAAAAAAAATATCTCACAAAATGCAAGTCATCACTAGACTGTCTTTTCCTCCACCCTCAATCCCACCCTGCCCTGATTTCAACTACATGTAGTTCTTGGCTTATGACTGGTCACTTAGTGACTGCTGAAAGTTACAATGGACCTCCCCAGAGCTACCTATGACCCAGTTTTGAAATTCTTATGTCTGCTTCCCCCCTCCCCATCATGTGACCACATTTTGGGTGTTTGGCAAAAACCGTTTGTAGTGTACTGCAATGACATGAGAGATTTATGACTTTTTTGCAGGGAAACCCAGCATTTAGTTTGTCCTGTGATTTACCAGTTCCCTTTTGTCTTTTAGAAAACTCAGAACAGAACTGGATTCAGAAAAGGTTACATGTAATGGCACTGCTGCGTAAAACTAGTATTGAGTGTAATTAAAAAGACAAAGCACTAACAGATGTAAGGTTTTCTATAGTAATACTTTAGCTTTTTTGTTATGCAAGTTTTTGTTTTATTTCATTGTTTTTAGTAGCTTGTGCCTTTGGTCACAATAAAGTGTGTCCTGTTCTTTTCTAGCTCAGTAATCAGTTGCTGCTTAACTCAGAGAACACAGCATTTTCCTCTGTGGTTGGAAGAGTGGTTGGGATGGTCAACTTCAGACCCATGCAGCTCCTGAACCCATTTTTTGGCAATCGTCTGAGACACCTCCCAGTCCCAGACCACAGTTGTTCAAGAATTATGGCACAAATTTTTGCATTATAAGGTAGAAACCAGGGGTGAAATGCTCCCAGTTCGGACTGGATTGCCTGATCCAGTAGTGATGGTGGCGGGTGGTTCGGAGAACCGGTAGCAAAAATCCTTGACCCCCCTCCATGTCCAGCTGAGCCGCACGATCATCAGAGGCTTTAAAAAAAAATTTAAAAGCATTTTTTCTACAACCTCTTTGGCTGAAAAAATGCTTTTAAAAGTAAAAAAAAAAGCCTCTGATGATCATGCGGCTCAGCTGGGATCGTCAGAGGCTTTTAAAAGCATTTTTTTAAACAATCTCTTCGGCCAAAGAGGTTGTAGAAAAAATGTTTTTAAAAGAAAAAAAGCCTCTGACAATCAGGCAACTCAGCTGGGATCGTAAGAGGCTTTTAAAAGCATTTTTAAATGCTTTTTTTAATCAGCTGAAGAGGTTGTAGAAAAAATGGTTTTAAAAGTAAAAAAAAAAGTTGGCCACACCCACCTAGTCACATTACCCCCCACCAGGCCACACCCACCGAACCGGTAGTAACAAATTTTACATTTCACCACTGGTAGAAACATATAGAAATTCCACACAGTATTTTTGTAAAGGAAAAGAAAATCTTTAAACTATCTTCCACTGAAAAAAAGAGGAAAATCTGGTTCTATCCACATGCAAAAGGCTTCGCATCTTTGCCCCGGTCACAGCCGCTCTTGCCTCAGAATATTCCAAGTTAGCCGTGACTAACGGAAGTTGCCTACTTCTATTCTAAGAACAGCAAGAATCATGTGAACTTGCTCAAGGAACAGGAATTCACGAGGAGTTCCTTAAAGCAGGAGATGGAGGAGCAGAAGCAAAGTGTCGGAGGCAATAAGACTGCTGCAACAACACAATCCTGTCCTGTTGCTAATGTGGAAATAAATCAACCACCAGTTTAATCAGTTTCTGAATGGGGGAAAACGAATCGCGTCATTTTTCTCAAACAATAAAATATATTGGACTATTTGCACACAAAGACTTTTCTAAATGTGATGAGCCCAACGGAGGTAGCTATGATGTTGCAATTGAGTTAAAATGACTGTGGGCCATTGATTTGATGGGCATTGACAAGCCTCAAAGTACTGGAGATGGCTCCTAGGTAAAACAGGATATTGATGAAGGATAAAAAATATCATTTCTAATAAAGATAACCATTACCTCTTGCTGGTTTTTGTTTTTATTTGTTATTGTTATCTATCAGCAATACAGCATAACAACACAAATTATGATCAAGAAGAAAATTACTAATAAGACTTTATTTCAGATTTACAGCTGAGTCACTGAAAATATTTTCAGAATGAAACATGTTTTTGGCCAAGCATTTCACTATTGAGAAATAGCTTTTAAATTATTCTATGTAGAATAATCTCTTCTATGTTGTCATTTTCGGTTGTTTTTTCAAATTTCACGTTGCTGCAAAATATTTCAGTTGTATTCCTCTGAAGTTTTTCCATCACATATTTTATCTTTATAAATTCTTTTTCCTAGTGTTTTCCTGCATGTGTAGGATCTGCTTTTCAGATCAACAAATGCCGTTTAAGTGTCCTGCCATGACATTGTATATGGTTGTTGACCCGTTGGTTGTGACAGAAATTGACCAATCAGTTTATCACCTGAGGCTGATATTGGTTGGTCTGCGCCAACCTTGTGGGAGGGCAATTTCCAGTGACACCAGCGAGAAGGGACGGACCATGCTGCCATTATATCTTTACAAATAAATGTACAGAATTTGTTGACTATTTAAACCTAACTGGGATAGCTTTTGTTTCATATTTCCTAGCAATAAGAGACTTCTAAGTAGGATACTATTGTAGGAATGTTCTTGTTCTGAGGTACACCACCTCCATCTGGTAGATCTTTCTTAATCTATACCTATCTCTTGGGCCTAATTGAGGCAAAATTCTGCTCAGCCATGTGTTTACTTAACAAATCAAACTTATTATAGCTTGGTATAATGACCTGGTTGATAAAGTCTACTAAAACAATGGCTATGTTTCCATAACATATTGAACCACAGACTTCCCAACCACATTGCAAGCTAATCTAATATGTTGTGCAAATCCAGCCAGAGAAAAACAGACAAGAAGAAAGTTATCTAACCATATGCAGAATATTCTCCCCTTGTCATTAAAAAGCCACAGTGAATTTGGCAACTTGTGATAGTCACAGCATCACTCATCTCACCCTGATGAATGCCATGCTTAAAATCAGGATCATGAACATCTTCCAACCACAGAGGACTTGCTGTGCAGAGAGGCCTTTGCTAGAGTAAGCTGATCTCACTGGTGAAGTGGTTCGGGAATAACGAGAGGCACAAGCAAGCAAGTGACAACAGCTCTTTAATATACAGTGAGACTTCAGCTAAAACTCAGAGGCTGCAGTCCTCCTTATATACAATCCTGGAGAGACTGTCAGCCAATCAGAAACGTAAGCAGGTTTGAAACTCCCGCTTAAAAGTATCAATACATAACACCCCTCCCTTCCCAGAAGGCACTAACACTCAAAAATTAACATATGTACAAACAAAGTCTCGCAGGTGCTTAGGCTGAGTTCTCGCCCTAGTTGACCTGCGCAGTTCAGTGTTTGGTGAGGCGTTGAGCTGGTCGGAGGGACTCTTTGTCTCTCCCGGCTCCGCCAATGGAACCTCCTGGATTTTGTCCGGGGCGTGGTTATCCCCGGCTGGGAGTGGCGACTCGCTGGGGCGGCGCTGGAACCAGGGCTTGTCAGCTAAGTATTCTCGCGGCCCCGGGCTTGAGTTAGCTGTTTTGGAGAAGTGGTCATAGTTAGGCTCGGACATGTCTGCGTTGATATTTGCCTCGCCAACCACCCGTTTCCTCAGTTGGTCTATGTGGCGCTTCCAGAGTCTATCTACCCCCACGTCCACCGTGTATGATTTTGGGCCTGTTATTCCCACTATGGTTCCGGCAACCCACAGAGGACCGCTGGCATAATTGCGAGCGAACACCGGGGACCCGACCTGAAACTGCCTTAAGCCACAGGTCTCTCCCTTAAAGTTTTCGTGCGAATAGTTAGGGTGAAGCCTGTCCAACACGCACCGGAGCTTTCTCCCCATGAGGAGCTCTGCTGGGCTTCTCCCAGTTGCTGTACATGGTGATGCATGCTGAACCGCAAGGAATTGATCTATCCTGGCCTGCCAGTCCCCATTGTCTAATCTGGACAGTGCTTCCTTGGCTGTCCTGACAAATCGTTCAGCCAATCCGTTGGAAGCCGGGTGAAATGGGGCTGATAGGGCATGGCGAATCCCCAGGCCGGCTAAGTAGCCTTCGAAAAGGGTCGCTGTAAATTGGGGCCCATTGTCCGATACCAAGGTATCAGGCAGGCCGTGGGTGGCGAACAACTTTCTTAGGGCCTTGATAACCGCTTCGGCCGTTGTGGATGGCATTAATACAATTTCGAGCCATTTTGAGAAGGCATCCACTACTATTAAGAACGTTTGGCCATGGAACGGGCCGGCAAAATCAATGTGGATCCTCCCCCATGGGCCTTTTGGTTTCTCCCACTCTCGGATGGGCGCTACTGGGGGATCGGGGCGAGACTCCTGGCAGGGTCTGCACTTCCCCACCCACTCGGAAATGACCTGGTCCATGTTGGGCCATCAGACATAGCTGCGGGCTAAGCACTTCATCCTAACGATGCCAGGATGCCCTTCGTGCAATAATTCTAAAACTCTATCTCGTAGTTTTGCTGGAATTACCACTCTGTCACCCCACAGTAAGCACCCCCCTTGCGTAAACAGTTCATTTCGTTTGTTGGCAAAACCTTGGTACTCCTCCCCGACCACCTTGTCCGGCCACCCTTTCAAAACCCAACCCATAACAGTCCGGATAACAGGGTCTCTATTTGATGCCTTCGCCACCTCGCCGGAGGAGATGGGCCCCAAGGTTAACGTGTCCAACAACAGGACGGAGGTTTCCGGTGTTGGGTTGTCCAGCAGGTCGGGAAGGGGGCAACGGCTAAGGGCATCCGCATGACCCAGGGTCCGCCCAGGCCGATGGACGAGCTGGTACGAGTAGGCGGATAAGAAAATCGCCCATCTAGTTAAACGGGGGGAGAGGGCAGCGGGGGTTGGCCTGTCGCCTGCTAGCAGTCCTAGCAACGGTCTATGGTCAGTCACAAGTTCGAATTTTCGGCCATAGAGGTATTCGTGGAACTTCCTAACCCCCGCAATCGCAGCCAGAGCCTCTCTGTCCAATTGGCTATAGTTTCGTTCTGTGCTGGACAGAGTTCGGGAGTAGAAGGCAATGGGTGCCTCTAGGCCGTTCGGCAGTCTATGGCCTAGGACGGCACCAACTCCTACGGGGGAGGCGTCGCAAACTAAGACGAGCGGCAGCTCTGCATTGTATTGGATCAGGAAACTGTCCTCGGATAGAAGTTTTTTTACTGCCTCAAAAGCGGCCGCTTGCGGTTTTCCCCAGACCCATGGTACATTCTTCCCTAAGAGTTTGTGAAGGGGATCAGCGACCGTGGCCTTGTCTCTTAGGAACATTGAGTAGAAATTTAGCAGTCCAAGGAAGGCTTGGAGCTCAGCTTTGGATTTGGGGGCTGGTGCGCTTTTGATGGCCCTCACCTTGCTTTCGGTAGGGTGGATGCCTGTGCCGTCCACCCTGTACCCCAGAAATTCTACCGAGGGAACCGCTATCCTGCATTTGTTCTTTTTAAGTCTTAGTCCCGCTTCTCTGAATCTGGACAGGACGTTCCGTACCCTGTCCCCTAGCTGGTGTTCGTCTTGGGCGCTGACTAAGACGTCATCGAAATAGGGAACTACTCCCGGAAGTCCTTGCAACAGGCGCTCCATGGTGCTTTGAAATAAGCCGGGTGCAACGCTCACCCCAAATTGGAGCCTGGTGCATTTAAATGCACCCCTGTGAGTCACGATCGTTTGCGCCTCTGCCGTGGCGTCGTCGACCGGTAACTGTTGATAGGCTTGGGCCAGGTCTAATTTAGCAAAAATTTTTCCGGGGCCCAGGGAGTGTAGTAGATGGTGCACGATCGGCACCGGATAGGCGCTCGGCTGCAAAGCCTTGTTGATCGTGCACTTGTAGTCGGCGCAAATTCTGATTGAGCCGTCGGACTTAACTGGGGTGACTATGGGGGTCTCCCACTTGGCATGGTCAACGGGAACCAACACCCCTTGCTTAATTAGTTTGTCCAGTTCTGCATCGATCTTTGGTTTCAATGCGAACGGCACTCTTCTGGCCTTTAGTCTTACTTGGGCTACGTTGGGGTCTAAGTTTAGTGAAATAGGGGTCCCCACATACTTGCCCAATGTGTCCCCGAAAACGTCCTGGAACTCGGACAGGAGGCTGTCTTTCAGGGTTGACTTGGACATCAGGTGGACGCCGGTGAAGCCCATGCCAAGGGCTCGGAACCACCCCATGCCCAGGAGGCTCGGCAGCTGCTTCGTGACGATGGTCAGCGGCAGGTCTCTTTCGTAGTCTCCGTAGGTGACCCGGAACGTGCCCACGCCTTCGAGGGGGACTCGGTTCCCCTGGTAGTCTAGGATGCGCAGTCTCTGTCTGGAGAGTTGATCCTTCCGGAACGACGGCAGGAGGGTCTTTAGGGTTGTCCACGACATGATGGAGAGAGCTGATCCGGTGTCGATCTCCATCGAGCACGGTCTTCCGTTGATTTCGACCACCGTGCTGACTTTGTCCTCGACCGTTGTGCTGGCCTGGTCGATGTGTATGCTGCGGCCATCTCGCGGTTCAAATTCGCGCCGTTTTTTCGCGCCGCCTTCTCTCGTTGGCTGCTTCTGGCGCGCTGATTCCGGTTGGTTGCGGCGCTCACGTGGTTTGAGACTTCTGGGCAGAATGGCTCTGCAGACTCGCGCCAAGTGCCCTTTCTTCTCGCAACGCCTGCAAATAGCCTCTCTGTATTTGCAGGACAGTCTATCATGGTGCCCACCACAGCTGGGACAGCTTCGCCGGGGGCTGCCAGTGTCTTTTCTCCGGTGCTCTGTTCGGAAGACGTCCTCATCCGACTCGGACTCCGAGCTGGATCCGGCGTCTTCTCTGTGCACCGGGGCAGACTTGGGGCTGTCTTTGCTGGTCGGCGGACGCTGTAGCGTTTCAGCGGCCTTTGTGGAGGCTTCGTGAGCCCTGGCCTCGTCAAGGGCTCCGGCGAGCGTCAAATCAGGCTTGGCGAGCAGCCGCCGTTGCAGCCTAATGTCCCGAACACCACAGATCAGTTGCTCAAGCAACGCGTCATCCAAGTCTCTGTAGTCGCAATGAGTTGCGGCTTTTCTCAGGCTGGCCATGTACGCGCTGACCGGCTCTCCTTCTCGTTGGACGCGCTGCCTCAGTTGGTATCGCTGCACGAACTTGGAGGGGACCGGAGCGTAGTGAGCCCGGAGAGTTGCCATCAGGGTGTCCCATGAGACTGTTTGAACCGGCGTTGGCTCACACAGTGACTCGGCCATCTCGAACACGTCCGGTCCGCAGTGGCTTAGGAATAGGGCTCTCTTTCGATTAGCCGAGAGGCCCTGCATGTCGCTGGCTTCTAACGAGCATTCAAACCTCGTTAGGTACGAGACCCATTTTTCGCGGGTCGGATCAAAAGGCTTGGGCGGAACGTAGGCAGACATGTCCGGTATGTCTCCTGTGGTTCGCCTCGTCGCCTAGCTGAAGCTCGTGGTCTCACTGGTCGGCTTCTTGTAGCCTCAATCCCATCCTCGTCGCCAATGAAGTGGTTCGGGAATAACGAGAGGCACAAGCAAGCAAGTGACAACAGCTCTTTAATATACAGTGAGACTTCAGCTAAAACTCAGAGGCTGCAGTCCTCCTTATATACAATCCTGGAGAGACTGTCAGCCAATCAGAAACGTAAGCAGGTTTGAAACTCCCGCTTAAAAGTATCAATACATAACACCTGGCTTCTTGTTTCTTTCAAAAAGAAGTGAGAGCAGAGCCTGAAGGATAGATTGATTAGTCTGTCCTTGGCATTATTGCCCCATCCACAGTGCACATCTAGAGACGGGAGTTCAATCCAATGTTCTAATGCAATGATTGGGGAATTCTGGGAGTTGGAGTCCACACATCTTGAACTTGCTGAGCTTGAGAAACACTGTTCTAATGAGCTGGTGCTCCGGGATTTGCCTTGGTGACCTCTACATTATCCCTATGGTAGCTTTGTTTGTAGTATAAAAGGCAGCCATGCAAAACCGAGAACCCGTGCTCTCACTGGGGTATTGCCTCATCAGCCCATCAGCTCCCAAGACTGCCATTCTCTCCGCTTGATTGTGTTTATTTTGACATTCTTGGTTTTCTTCAATTCCTTCTCTCTATTGTTTCGAGAATGGCATTTTGCTGAGCTAGTCATACAGAGAGTCTCCTGGGGCAATCAGGACTGCACCTCCTTGTCTCAATAGAGTAACCATCTAATAGAGGCAATGAGGGGAAAATGAACACTGACTTCCTGATCATTCTCAGTTCCTAGTTTGTTTCACCTACACCCCTGGCCACTTATCTATCCCCCTCTTATCATCTTGTTTAAACAAACCAATAAACCAGAGGTGTGTTTCAATAAGCACTAGCAGCTAACTGATCTTATCCGGGCTTAGAAGTTAATAAGGGTTAGGGGCAAATATTTGAGCAGAAGGCTATCCAGGAATTTACTGGGCTGCAGGCTTTATTGGGAAGAAGTAAAAAAAAAATATCCAAAAACCTCATCCATATTGCTGCCAGCAAAATTCCTTGGATGTATCTGTGAAGTTGCCAGCAATCAGGATCAAACTGAGGGAGACTTTATTTTCAAAAGCCAGGTCTTGCTAATTAGTGGGATTTAATTTTAATTTTGCAGCATGCAAAAGAGAATTCAACTCAACAGAGGATCTTACAAGAAAAGACATGAGGAAACATCTCTAATGGTATTGAAATTCTTTGCATAAAAAATGAGAAAGGGTTGACAGCAATACTGGTAGTGCAATCTTACACACTTCTGTTCTGAAGTAAATCCCATTAAATTCAGTAGGATTTATTGCAAGTTAAGAGTATTCAGAATAGCAGGAACCTGACAATAATTACTGTTGGACAATTCAGGCCTATGTCTGTTTTGTTAAGTTTTTCACTGCCAAATACTTGGCCATTGAATATTTTTAATGTTTTAATAAGCAGACATTTTTAGGCATCACCACATTTCCCAAAGGCAATCCAGATGACAGGAAAATCTTTTGGATATAAGTACAGAATGTACTTCTAACTTTCATGGTGCAATAGTAAATCTGTCTTGAACTGAATGATGTCAGCCAGTAGCAAGAGAAAATGTTTTACAGAGCAAACAATGCATAAAATGTTATTGAAATCCATACGTAGCTCTTGCATTATTTGCTTACCAGTAATCATTCCAGAACTAATCCCCTTTATGAAATACTCATCACATTTGTTTGACAGGACTTACCTTTCAGAACTGAAGGTAGTTTCTATAGTGATTCTAACTACAGTATTTATTTACATTTGTATACTGCTTGCTATAATAACTCCAGTCAGCATACAATGTATAAAACTTAGTATAAAACAATTTACAGTCAATAAAACTGTAACAGAATCATTATGATTAATAAAAATGTTTGCTACTAGTACAAATGCCCTCTGATGCCAAATGCCCTCTGAAAAAATATTGCCATAATCTTTTTTTTTTTTTAGCAAGATGTGGGGGGAGGTATTGTTTCAGAGAGAGGGCACTGCGACTAAGAATGTCATTTTCTAAGTTCCAACTTCCCTCATTTCCCTCAGGGGAACCTGATACTGTCTTTCTCTGCTAGATGATATAGGGTGGGCAGATTCCACATGGAGAAGGTGGTCCCAAAGATTACAAGGATTTGAATCATAAAGTAGTCACCGACATCTTAAACTGGTTCTGGAAAACTATTGGCAACTAAAGCAGCTCACAAAATGTGTTTTTCTGCTGTATGAATTAATGCGAATCAGCAGGCAGGTACTGTAACTTCATTCTGTGCCAACTGTAATTTGTTTTTGTTTTTTTTTGCAGGATTGCCCCACATGAAATAAATTGCAGTAGTCTAACATATGAACCATTGCTTTCCATAGCTTCTGGTACAGGGAATGACTCAACTACTGCACTGCCAAACTAGGCAAAAGACTTTTCTGGCCAGAACTTCCACCAGGAACTGTGAGTACAGGAGAATTCCCAGGCTGTCTTCCAGCAAATTTGGGTGAGGTATAATCCCATTAAGACGAACTAGAGCATCCATTGAACCAACCAGAAGATTTCTGAATCAATGGTAAGGCCATCTTTGCAGGAATTTGACTATCTGTTTTATCCCATATACAGGTAGTCCTTGACTTACAACCATTCATTTAGTGACCATTTGAAGTTACAATGTCATTGAAAAAAGTGATTTATGACTGTTTTTCACACTTATGACTGTTGCAGCATTCCGGTGGTCATGAGATCAAAATTTGGACTCTTAGCAGCTGGTATGTATTTATGACGGTTGCAGTGTCCCAGGGTCATGTTACCACCTTTGCAACTTTGACAAGCAAAGTCACTAGGGAAATCAGATGCACTTAACAACCTTGTTACTAACTTAACAATTGCAGTGATTCACTTAACAACTATGTCAAGAAATATAGTCATAACATGAAGCAAAACTCACTTAGCTGTCTTCCCTTAGCAATAGAAATTTTGGGCTCAATTGTGGTCATAATTCAAGGACTACCTTCTAGTTCCTCAAAGCCTTGAGGCAGCATATCGAGATTTCTACAACATCTCTGTTTGGTCTAGGCTAGGGTTGAGCCCTCAAAGATTCAACCTCTCTTCCTCCATCAACTCCAGTTGGACCACCCATTCAGAAAGGGGCAGAACCACTGCAAAACAGTGCCTCCAATTTCTAATACTTGCACTCAGTCCAAGATTATGCCAGGATTAATGGTCACAAACATTACTGAGAAAGTTAACAAGGGTTTCCCTTCCTGGTCTCAGTTGTAGTTATCCACAAGAATAATAAATGCAGCCTCTATTGAAAGAGACCTAATATTGAAACCCAACAAAAAGAGACCAGATAATAGTCTCATCCAAGATTTTTGAAATGCAGCCTTCTTCTTCCATAACCTTTCCAAGAAATGGAGACTGGCCAGTAATTATGTATGACTGTTGGGTAAAGAGATTTTTTTTAAAAAAAGAAATTCACTAATTTGTTTGTCACATGCCAGATATTTTAGATAATGGCCTGGGTTCTCTCTACAGACACTGTAGTGATATGGATCTTTGCCAGATGTTGAGGAAATTTGGTGAAAACAATTTCTTTCCAGAGATTAGGAGTCAGGTAGTTATAAATCTCAGAGAAGGCATCAAAGGTGGCTTTAGCAATATCCCTCACACCAGCAGTGCAGTTTCTTGAAAAGCAGCCCAAGTTATCAGTTGTTGATGACAACCATCATCAGTTACTTCTTGGGAAGTAAGACAGCCAAAATCCCATATTAGAACTTTTCAACTAAGGACCAACATAATCACTGTAAACTCCAATGTTAGCAAACACCTCAAATCTGGTGCAATGCCAGCACATCTTTGCTTCTGGTTTTTTAGATTTTTTTTCCAATGTCTCCTCTCAAATATTAGCCATCCTTCCTAGCTTTGTAATTTCTGTAAATTTTGTAAGCATTCCCTAGATTCCCTCATCCGTATCATTTATAAAAATGTGGAACTGCACCAGAACCCTAACCCTGTGGCACTCCACTCAAGATTTTTCTAAATTGATTTAGCAATCTGAGTTAAGCTCTTACTATTGATTTAAATATTCAATTAAAATTAGGTCAGGTTTTCAAACTGATTTGAATGATTGGATCAAAGTGAAATTGGTTTTCAAACTGATTTGTCAACTTGAGGTGTGTTTTCCCTGATTTGCCTTGGCATATTTTCAAGCAGAAGTCACAAGTTGAAACAAGCTGTTTTACAGTAATTAAAAAAACAAAACAAAATACCAAGATGAGTTCAAAATTTAAACTATTATTTCAGACTTGACATACAGCATCTGTTCATTTAGACCTGTTCACAGGGAACAAACAGAGACTTCCACAATTTGAGGAGAGATATCTATAGAGGTCAGTGAAGTTTCGATTGTTTTACTGTGTTGTGTGTGTATGCATGCTTTCAAGTCAGTGTAGACTCCTAGCAACTGCCTGGACAAGTCCCTGTAGTTTTCTTGGCAAGATTTCAGAAGTGGTTTGCCATTGCCTCCTTCCTACGGTTAAGAGAGAATGACAGGGTTAGGGTCAGCTAGAGAAGGCTTTATGGACTATGGACTCTACTCCTAAGGCAGGACTAGAACATACAGTTTCGTGGTTTCTAGTCCAGTGTCTTCACCAGTATACAAAACTGGCATTCTGATTTACCTAGGTGGCAGTAATTAAATCAGATATCCCTTCCTCCTTTATCTGACAGCCAGGATATTTCTAACCAATTATTCCACACTTTCCACCAACCAACCCCCTGAAAACTACAAATACTACAAGGCAACCCCATTTCTGAACCATTGCTTTGAGGAAGCCTTGCTGGGAGACAGGGTGAAATAATTGCAGAAAACCTGATGGAGATTTTTGGCACTAACCTGCCAAAGTCTGGAGAATCCAGTAATTCAGTAAATGTTTCATCTACCTCAGTCCATTTTGGAGTCAAAAACATTTACTCATAAGTCTCTGATACTCAGATGAAACTTTTATAAACAAATCAGGTTAATAAATATAATCAGTAAGAAAACCTCATTGTGGAACTTGTCTTTCACTCGTGCCAGACGTATCTGGCAGCCTTCCAGTTGCTTGCTTATGCACCTGTCTTAGTGAATTCACAAACATGTATTGTAAAATTATACATCCTCCTTTAACAGTGAGTCAGTTCTACTGGTGAGCCAATGTTTGTGGATGCAAAACAATGACACCATTGAGATTTCCTTACTCTTCCCTGACAGAGAGAGGAGTGAGGCAGAGGCTTTCACTGGTGCTGCAAAAGGATGTCTGGACCATTCCAAAAATAGCACAGTGCTGAGTCATGCTCAGCTCTGCATTAACCAGCAAGGAAAAATGGAGGGGAAGGAGGGAAGTAAAGCCATTGATCAAATATGTCCTCCTACACATGGTCAATCTAATCATTCTAATGGCACGAAAGATTTTTTAAATGTAAGGATACTTGAGAGAATGAATATTTGTTCTTACTTAGGGAACCCAGTATAAAACAATGCCGTTAAGACCCACAGCTCTCAGTGACTGGTTGGATTAATTATAATTCCAATAAGCAAAGATGTGGCAGACTTTTTTTTTTTTTAAAAAAAAGATCAAAACCTTTTGAAGAAAAAGACAGTTAAATTCCTGATGTGCACCAGGGTGTAACATAGGCAACTTCCACATCATTGTTTCCACACCCTATTTCCTCAGAAGAAATTTGAGAATAGCCCCCAGTCGTCTTCATTTCTGATGACTCAGAAATACAGAGAACCAGGGCAAAAATCACTGTCTACACTGTGTCTCCCCAGTTCCTACAGCAATAAAAGTCCTTTTACTCCACACAAAAGAGATGGACGTGAAATAAATCAAGAAGAACCCAAGCAGCTGGGCACTTGGCATCCTCCTTGCTGGCTAGGAAAAAGCTGCCAGGATCTTTTTGATTCAATCTTTGCTCTTTTCAGCCTCCTATTGAGGAAAGCTGCAGAGTTCTGAAACCAACTTTTCTCAAACCCTGGCAGTTAGAATCATAGGATGGGAAGGGATCTTGGAGGTCTTCTACTTCAACACCCTGTCCAAGGTAGGAGATCCTGGACAATTTGCTATCCAAAGTTTTCTTGAAAACCTCTAGTGATAGAGCACCATAACTCTGGAAGGAAGCTATTCCATTGATTGTGCTGAATGTCAGGAAATTTCTCAGTTCCAGGCTGAATCTCTCTTTAATGAGCTTCCATGCATTGATTCTTGTCCTGCCCTCAGGTGCTTTGGAGAATAAGTCAACCCCTTCTTCTGTGTGACTGCCCCTCATGTACTGGAAGACAACTATTATGTCCTCCCTAAACCTTCTCTTCGATAAGCTAGACATACCTCCCTCAACCATTCATCATACAATTTATCCTGCAGACCCCTAATCATCTTTTTTTGCTTTCCTCTGGACTCTTTTCTATTTCTCAGCAATTTTTTGTTTTGTATTGTGGTATCCAGAACTATACTCAGTATTCCAAGCACAGTCTCACCAGTGCAGTATAAGGCAGTATTCACCTCTCATTATCTTGATTCTATCCCTCTATTAATGCAGCCTAGGAGTGCATTGGCGTTTTTGTGACTGCTGGCTCATATTTAAGTGATTGTCCACCTCCTGCTGAGGAAAACTGCAGAGTTCTGAAACCACCCTTTCCTGAACTTTGGAAGTTAGGATGGGGGAAAATAATTCAATCCCCCAAACTCTGCCAGAACTCTAATACCTGCAGCTATGATCAGTTGCAGAAAGGCGTTGCTTGCACTGCAGCTGAGCTATTGATTTATCAGTCCAGTTCTTGAAGATCCAATCTAGCACGATTGTAAACATAGGTGTGCAAGTAGTTATGTTTGCCATTTTAACCAGAACACTCCCCTTTGATTTTATGTTGAGATTAACTTAGTAATTATGATGTTAAGAAGAAAAGAAAGCAAATCAGGTAATAAGCCAGGCCAAAAATATTTTACAGCAGTTCTGCTCTTTCCTGATCACTCAAAAATAAGTGATTAAGCCTCTGTTTCCTAGCCACTCATTTATGGGGTGGCACATGGCTCACCTTTCTCCTCACAGCTGTCTAATAACTGTATGAAGGTGGAGCAGGTTTATTCATTGGTTCAATAGGAGGTTCCTATCCAGTTGTATTTGTTTACCCCAGACCCGTGATGGCGAACCTATGGCATGGGTGTCACAGGTGGCATGTAGACCCATATCGGTGGGCACGTGAGCTCAGCTCAAGCATGCATGTGTGCGCCGGCCAGCTGATTTTTGAGCCTTCTGGGCCCACCGGAAGTCAAGAAACATGTTGTTTCCAACCTCCAGAGGGCCTCTGGGGATGGGGAAGGACATTTTCGCCCTCCCCAGACTCCTAGAAAAGCTCTGGAGCCTGAAGAGAATGAAAAATGGCTCTACTGGGCCCACCATGCCATCGCGTACCAAAAGCGGGGGGAGCGCAGGGGAGGCCCATATGCATGGGGCAGTGGTGGGTTTCAAATTTTTTTACTACAGGTTCTGTGGGCATGGCTTGGTGGGTGCGGCATGGTTTGGTGGGCGTGGCTTGGTGGGTGTGGCAGGGGAAGGATACTGTAAAATTTTCATTCCCATCCCAATCTAGGGAAAGGATACTGCAAAATCCCCAATTCCTTCTGATCAGCTGGGACTTGGGAGGCAGAGAATAGATGGGGCCAGTCAGACTTTTTACTACTGGTTCTCCAAACTACTCAAAATTTCCGCTACCGGTTCTCCAGAACTGGTCAGAACCTGCTGAAACCCACCTCTGGTGAGGTGGGACAGGATGCACAGAATTATGGGTGTGGGCACACATGCACGTGACCCCCCTGTGCTCCCCCCATTTTTGGCACGTGATGGCAAAAAGGTTAGCCATCACTGCCCCAGACCATACAGCAATTGCAGGAGAAATGCCTACCCAGTCTTTGAAGACAGTGAAGGACCAAACAGGCTGGAACAAAGTCCTAGCAAGATATAGTTTTCATTTATTATAGAATCATAGGGCTGGGAGGGAAATCATCTGGTTCTTTGGGGAGTCCTACTTCAGCTCTGATAGGGCATATCTGTGAGACTGTGGGATACGTTTGGATTCGGCTTCATTAACAGGTGAAAACTCTGTCCAGGAGGGTTTTTAATCTGATTTATTGCTTGCAGTCCTTTTTGGAGCAGGGGCCCTGATGACTGTTACTTATGCCTTCATTACCTTGAAATATGATTACAGATTGAAGATAACTCAGAAGCTATAGTTGGTGCAAAATGCAATTGCCTGCCTGCTATGCATGGTAGCAGTTATTGCAGAGAAACCCCTATGTTGTGGCAACTTCACTGGCCAATAACTTTGCTCCCAGAGTGAATTCAAGATGCTGCTTCTTATTAAATCCTTGGGTCCTTGTGATCCATGAGTCATCTTTAACCACAGTTCGTCCATCCTGGGCTTTCAACATAAAGGATACTTTGGATGCCTCTGGAATGTCAGGACCAAGAAACAAACAAAAAAAAAACCGTGCTTATTGAACTGGCAGTTTTGGCCTCGTGAAACAGTTTCCTCACCCCAGTGTTTATATGACCTTCACATTATTAGCTTTTAGAAAGGCAGGAATTTTTTTTCTCCTGGATGCTTGGAGCTTAAGTAACAATTGCTAGATTGCTGTTCATTTTTAAATGGTTTGATTTTTAATTTGAATTCAGTGTGAATGATTAATTAGTTATGGTTTAAGTGTTTTACAATGTAATGGATTGCTGAGGTTTGTATTTTTGTAAGCCACTCCTAGGGTTGAAAACAGTGGTGGGATTCGGCCAGTTCGCATCACTTCGGGAGAACCGGTTGTTAACTTTCTGAGCAGTTTGGCAAACTGGCTGTTGGAAGAAATCATTAGGGCAGAGAACCAGTTGTTAAATTATTTGAATCCCACCACTGGTTGAAAACATATTTTGTGTGTAACCTGCCCCAACCTTAGAACCTGTTGCTTCACAAATGTGCTGGGATTACAACTTCCAGAATTCCCAGTCCACCTTGTCTCTCCTGACCAAAATGCTCCTTGGGGATTATCAGCAAGTGCAAGTGCAAAGGGCCTGGTGGCTCAGCAGACTAAAAGCATTGTGATTAACACCAGCTGTCTGCAATTACTGTAAATTTGAATCTCACCAGGCTCAGGGTTGACTCAGCCTTCCATCCTTTCTAAGGTAGGTAAAATGAGGACCCAGTTTGTGGGGGCAATAAGCTGACTTTGTATAAATATACAAAAGTATGAAGGCTATTGCTTAACGCATTGTAAGCCGTCCTGAGTCTCCGGAGAAGGGCGGAATATAAATCAAATAAAAAAAAAAAAAAGTAGAAAAAGCTCACAGAAGACATTTGATTGAGGAACATCTCAGGCTAATATTTAGAAGAAAAAGATAAATCACTTTTTAAATTTGCAGCTATGTTTCATTTTTTGTTAAGATCCTGTTTTATTTTAAAGTACTGCTTGCCATCTGCTGCAGCTTGATTAATCAAGAGATTTTTCCCAACTGATTCACTAAATTGATTCATTAATTAAACACTGCAGACCTGTTATTAAGGCTGGTCTAGTCAGAATGCAGAACAGTGGAAATGTATGAAAAGAGAAACATGACTACATGTCAGGGGATACCGGTTAGTATGGCACAAGTGGAAACAATTGTGTGCTCTCCAGGAAATTGTCTAAGGGAAACCTCAATAATGGTTAGATCATGATTGATGACTTATTTGCTCCCTCCAAAAAGCAGAAGTTATCTACAGGGAGGCCCTAGGATATTTGTAATACAAGAAAGCCTAGTCTGGTTGCTAAGTGACTTACTCTCCTTACCAACTTTCTGTGGCTGAAGTTCTAAGGTGAGGTCAAGGCACATGAAGTCCAAGGAAGAATTGTCATCTTTTTCATGACAACAGGTTTAGTTGGATTTTGTTAACCGACTAAAATACAAAAAGAGAAGTTCAATAAGGCTTTCTGCCATTGGGTTTCTTAGTGTTGGAGAAACTGTACTCATTGAGCTGTACTGTCAAGCAATGATAAACAAGGTGAGGTAATAGGATGAGATATGCAGCCCTTCAAATGCAAATATCTGATACATTTAGAATACCAATTTAAAAATATGTCTCTTAATAAAGAAGTCTTGATGTTCCAGAAAACTGATCTTGACCCATTTCAGTCTGACTTCAAACCACAGATTGATAGTTTTAATTGCTTTTTTGGATGACTGTTCAAAATGACAATTGAGATATCCATTATTGAGAATCCATCATTGATGCCCTCTCTGAATGTCTTCATAGCTTTTGATATCTTTGACTTCATATCTTGATGGATCTAGTCTGGGGATTAAAAGCATGATAAAAAAATGTAAACAATAGTTAAAACAAGCCACGGCTTAGTGTGATGTGTAAACTCAGCCAATGTGTATGTTAGCTTTTCACTAACCCGGCATCCTGCAGGTATTCTAGTACTATAACTCTAAAATTCCCTTGTTAATCAAAATGTAGGTAGCATCCTATGTGCTGAGGATGAAGAGGAAGAAGCAGTTTGCTTCCCGGTAAATTAGTATTTTATGACTAGCTGGATCCCCGTGCTTTGCTACGAAACTATGTGATTGGGCATGATAAATCGACACAGCTTGAATCCTCCCCTATCCTCTCCCCTTCTCTCCCTCAGGCTTTCTAGGCCCTTCTCTCCATGAGGCTTGCCCCACAGAAGCCTGTCCTATGCTATCCCATTCTTTCCAGAGTTATTTTCAAGTTGGGAGGGGGAGTAGAATGTCTAACTAATTAGCATCAGAGTGTGTTATAATAATATAGGAAATACTAATGCTCTGATGGTCATTTCGAAAAATCCTTTCCTAGTGAGCACCTAGAAGCCAAGAAGAAGATATGTGGCAAATTTCAAATTTGTAGGCTTTACGGTTCTGGAGATTTTGTGATTAATGTGTGAGAGGTTTTCGCTTTTATATATATAGATTGGCAATACATTGACAGACATTTTTAATGGGGCTTCCTAATATGCTCTCAAAATCTTAACTGTACAACTCAAGTTTTCCTTCTCATTGCATCTCTTCTATTCATTTTCTTCTTGCAAGGATTATTATGACCGTATATCTTTTCAAACTATAAAACAGTTGTTGGGATAGAAGGAATGAGAAGAAAACTCTCCTACACAGAGCCCCTTGTGGATCTGATAAGAATCTAAACCACTGTTTGTCAATCTGAACAAAGGTGAGATAGGTGAACTAGGGAATTCTGGCAGTTGAAGTCCACCCATCTCACAATTGCTGTGATTGAGAAACACTGCTCTAAACAAAGAGGAGCTGTTTTCCTTGGTTTCCCAAACTGTTTGTTTATGCACAAACAAAGAGGTTTGTACTTGCCATCTGTACTCTGTCAGGGTCTGGCCTTCTCTCCTCCCAGCGCCATGGCTGGGCAGGGCAAACACAGTGGCATCTTTCAGACTACAGCCAGAATATTTCAGTCTGTTCTGGATGCCTTTAATTGTATGGGACTTCTCCAAGGAAAATAAGCTATTATTCATTCACCGTTTAAGAACTCTGCCTGCCCTTGGACTGCAATCCTTATTACAACAGTTTGTACAAGAACATGATTAAAAAGAAAAATATTCAAATGGCTGCAAACATGGCCATGAATATATATATATATATATATATATATATATATATATATATATATATATATATATATATATATATATATATATATATATATATATATATATATATATATCGAAAGTAATCCAGTGAAAACAATAGCCTCTAGCTTCTTTGTTGGCTTCAGTTTCAGGCTCCCCATCCTGATAAAAGGACCCTTTTTTGCTAGTTGGAATGAGAGCATGCTTAGAAAAGTGAAAGAGATTGAAACAATAGCCTGTGAGGTCCTGAGTTCTGAGCCCATTGTAGCCAACATACTCTATATCCATAGCTGTTGCTGTAGCTCAGCTTTTGTAAGCATCTGTTTTCAATATGGGGAGAAAAGACATTATAACATGATTGCTACTTTTAGAAGCTCATTGCCAATTAACATAGTAAATACCCAGGATATAAAAAGAATACTTATCAGACCATGTTAGTTTGGACCATGTTACTTTTAATTTATTAGAAGGGAACAACAATCTATCCTCGAGCCAACTTTAGCCTGCAACTCCACCCTGCAACTCTTTTTTGCCCTTTTGTTGAACAGCTGGGATGAGGTCACCAGCCTGAAATTTGAGCAATAGTTAATATGCAGCTCTAGTGTGTGCGGCAAACCGTCTTGGGCTCATTTGCATAGTCTTTCACTGCTTCTTTGGGTCATGGGGGCAATTGGTGATCTTTGCAGGAATCAAAAGAAAGGACCTCTATGCTTAAGAAAGTGAAATTATTATTCTTCATTTGATACTATTTGTTTACGAATGCCACCGGAATGGAACAAACATGCTGTCTCAATGAAGAACTGAAACACGTCTTTTCTTTTCCCTAAATGATGTTTGAAAGGTCTTAAATATAATTTGTGTCCATGTAATTTATTTATTTAAGGCTCACCATGAAAATAATATTGAAAAGTCCCTACTTTAAGTTTTTTGTTAAATCTACAAAGCATGATAGGACAAATAAAATGAATGAGGAGGAAGGGAGTAAAAAGCAAACTACCACTTCTTATATTTACTGTTTGCTCAGATCTTTTTTTAATCACAAGATGAA
The DNA here is from genome assembly GCA_022577455.1 of Arizona elegans. Lineage (NCBI taxonomy): Eukaryota > Metazoa > Chordata > Lepidosauria > Squamata > Colubridae > Arizona > Arizona elegans. The sequence continues at coordinate 153,514,862 of JAKOOJ010000002.1, forward strand.
AATGATTTAAGAACTCTTTAAGGCTGTTGGGTAGGTAACATGGAGGCCCCAAAGGAAAATAGAATACAGGCAGTCCTCACTTAATGATTGCAATTTAGGACAGGCATGACATGCCTGACCTACAATATCAGTCCCGCTACGATAATTAAGCAGAGCACCAGTTGTTAAATATGATATAATGTGATTTTACTACCAGCTTCCCCATTGACTTTGCTTGTTGGAAGCCAGCTATGAAGGTTGCAAATAGTGATTGCATGACCATAGGACACTGTAGTCATCATAAATGTACCTTGGTTATGAAATACCTGAATCATGATCACATGACCCCTGGGATGCTGCAACTGAGCTGTAAGTTCAAGTTATTGTATTGTATTGTATGTTCAAGGAATTATATGTTTACTTTTTCAGAGCCATCATAAGTTGATCAATCACTGGATAGACACTCATTAACTGAGGTCTTCCTTCCTTCCTTCCTTCCTTCCTTCCTTCCTTCCTTCCTTCCTTCCTTCCTTCCTTCCTTCTAAATGTACTAATTTGTATTCTATTTTATTGCAGTCTATTGCAATGGTTACTGTAAGCTGACGACTTAACCAAGCCCAAGACAACAGATGTTTTCTGATGGTACTTCCAGGTGACCAATATTCCTTCCACTCAAATCATCTGTTTTCACAATAAAAATGATGTAGAGGATTTGTTATGACTGTTGGAGATAGTTCTAAATTGGATCTCTCTTTGATTAACTTCCCTCCATTGTTTCTTGTCCTGCCTTCTGGTTCTTTGATAAATAGGTTGATCCCCTCTTCTTTGGGGCAGCCCCTCAGATATTGGAACACTGCTATCATGTTACCCCTGGTCCTTCTTTTCACTAGACTAGCCATACCCAATTCATATAACCATAACCAATTCCTGCAAGATAATGGATAGCAAAATTTTACAAAATAATAAAACACAGCTTTTATACTACTACAGCTACCGGTAATGGTAACTTTGGCTTAGTTTCGCTCGTGGGATAGGGATGGGATAAAAGCAATGCCATTGAGGTGAAAGGGGGAAATTAATTGGGTTATGTATGCCATCTGTTATTGTTAAATGAAGCAGGTATAGGGCCTAAGATAACTGAATAACTGATAGGACCTGAATCTTTGCAGTAAGTGAAGTGAGAGCCAAAGGTTGTAAAAATGTTTGTGATCTCTGCTCTGTTGTTTTCAATAACAAGTTGATCTATTTTTTATTAAGAAGTCAAAACTGGTTACCACCGTTCCACAAATAAGTTAGTTTCTCATTTCAATAGTTTAAAAGCCCAGGACCATTTCATTTTCACTCACTTTCCAGTTCTACAAGAGCTCTATTCATCCTTTGCTTTACCACTGCAGTTCATGCAAAATCACTCAGTATTCTGTGAAAATTTCAATAATAGGACAAATCATATAAATATCCAGAAAACAGGAAAATGCTGGGTTTGGAAATGGTGTTCCTTAGAACAAAACCAATATGTTTTTAAATTATTGTTCTTGGCAGAAAGTAGTTCCAGACTTCAGCTTAGGCAATAGGCTCACCAATCTCAGACATGTTTAACCCACTCTACCGGAAATAGATTTCTGCTTCTTCACTCTTTTCCCCCCACAGGATAATTCCATACCATATTCCTTCAGGCACTATGCTGACCAGTGGTTTCTGAAAATCTAGCATTTGCCTTTCTCAAATCTAGTATCCATCTCTTGGGACAACTCCCCAAATTCCCTGTCAGCCCTTGAAACCTGACATTGTAATAACAAACATCTGGAGGGTTCTAGATTGTGGAATATTGTTCTAGACTGTGGACATTTTAGAGCTTTCCTTCACTGTACTGGCTTGGAACCAGAGAAGATTGCAGATTGTAATCAGTGCAGATACAACTTAACATGGTCAGATCAGAAGTTCCAATTAGCTCAATATTTTGCTTGCAGATAGAAATGTCCACCCAGAAAAACAGGCAGCCTGGCTCTATACCTGGAATCCAAGAAGCATCATAGCTTATTGGGACAACTGTAGAGACATATCTGATTCTGGAGCAATGGACAAGAATAATGATAAAATGCATAAAATCTCATTTCTGGCTCAAGTAAAGGAAACTACAGTAGGATTCAAAGCGTCTATATAATTGCTAATTGCTATATATCAATATCTCAAAAAACCCCCCAGAGAATTGTACTTTGTGTTCCTTTTAAATACATCACATAAGGAACCTTGCTTTGAAAACCACTTGTGATGTTATCCCACCTAATTAATTGGTTCAAGAACTTTTGTACTAACCAGGACAAAATTAAAAAAGCCAACTAGCTCCATGTGGTCATAAAAACCTTCCAAAATAAACTTCTCTGAGGTATCCTCTGAACACATGACAGGGTCATGCCATATGCTGCTTCCTAACCAGTGTGACTCTTGTTTTGTCTGTACATCCCACTTGTATGTCAATCCTTTCCATCTGATCGTTGCTACATTTTCTTTTTAGGGACATAAATAGCTAAATGACAGAGAAATGTTATCACCCAATAGAGTTAAAAATAAACTGTGTGACATATCACACCTATCATGTGATATTATTTCTCAAAGTTTCCTGTGTGGATAGAATGTAATTCTAATTATGCAGAAATCTGTTACACTAAACATGCAACTTTTCCAAAAAGCTGGTGGGAAATATATTATCATGTAAAGGTTACTGTTCTCCATAATTCAGTAGACGGAAAGCCATACTGAGACCATCTGTAGTTTTCTGTGGTTAGATGCATTCAGATGAATAGAATAGAATAGAATAGAATAGAATAGAATAGAATAGGATATAATTTTTTATTGGCCAAGTGTGATTGGACACACAAGGAATTTGTCTTGGTGCATATGCTCTCAGTATACATAAAAGAAAAGATATGTCCATCAAGAATCATAAGGTACAACACCCAATGATAGCCATAGGATACAAATAAGCAATCAGGAAACAATATCAATATAAATCGTAAGGATACAAACAACAAAGTTACAGTCATACAGTCATAAGTGGAAGAAGATGGGTGATGGGAACAATGAGAAGATTAATAGTAGTGTAGACTTACTAAATAGTTTGACAGTGTTGAGGGAATTATTTGTTTAGCAGAGTGATGGCGTTTGGGAAAAAACTGTTCTTGTGTCTAGTTGTTCTGGTGTGCAGTGCTCTATGGCGTCGTTTAGAGGGTAAGAGTTGAAACAGTTTATGTCCAGGATGTGAGGGGTCTGTAAATATTTTCACAGCCCTCTTTTTGACTCTTCGAGTGTACAGGTCCTCAATGGAAGGCAGGTTGGTAGTAATTGTTTTTTCTGCAGTTCTAATGATCCTCTGAAGTCTGTGTCTGTCTTGTTGGGTTGCAGAACCAAACCAGACAGTTATAGAGGTACAGATGACAGACTCATCTTCTTCTGATGGACTTCTGATATTTACAGTATATCTATGCTTACATCTACCAGAATAGATTGCAAGGATCCTCCACAAAACTTGAACAGAAGTTGGCAGGACTAGCTTATTTGATTGGAAATACAAGATAGGGAAAAGAGTGCAGCAAGGTTGCAATATTTCATCTTTTTCAACCTGTGCTTATGAAAAACTTGAGGAATCAAAAATCAGATTAAAGACTGGAGGAAGGAACATCAACAATTTTCAACATGCTGATGACACACAACCAAAACAGGCCTGAAATATTTGATTCGAAGGATTAAAGACAAAAGTGAGAAATTTGGTCTCTTCTAAACATCAAAAAGGCCAAGCTCATGATCACTGTGAGGAATGGAAATGTCAAAATAACAACTGATGGTGAAGAGACGGAATACATGCAAGATTCCCCTTTCCTAGAATCACGTACTGATCAAAGCAGTAAATATAGTCCAGAAATAAAGTATTCAATCATGGTGGGTCACACCACAATGATGGCAGGAAAAAGCAAGGATGTCAGGCCAGCAATTAAATGCACATTAGTTTGCACTATCATGTTTCCCATAGCTATCTACAATTGTGAAAGCTGGACCATGAAAAAACTAGACAGGAGGAAAATCTATTCATTTAAGTTGTCAAGTGTTTCTTGGACAGCAAAGCTGACAAAAAAAACAAAAACAAAACCCAAACAAACACGTATTGGAGTATATAAATCCAGACATATTCCTGGAAAACAAAAGTACAAAATTCTGCCGTAGTTATTTCAGCCATGTGATCAAATTCACTGGAAAAGACAGTTATGCTTGGAATGATCAGTCGTAAAAGGAAACAAGGCTATCCAAAAACATGGTTACTAGCCACTATCAGAGCAAATTCCTACCAGACTATGAAAGCATGCCTAGAGTCACCTGTGGCGAGATGGGCAGCATGCTAGATAGATGATAGACCAGTGTTGGTGAACCTTTTCAGTACTGAGTGCTGAAACGGGAGTGTGTGCGCGTGGGGGAGCACCGTAAACCAGAAGAGCAGCTCCCTGGAGCACACTCACGGGAGTGCCAGAAACCGGAAGAGTGATTTCCTGGCATGCTGGGAAGCTGAACTTCCAGTTTCCAGCATGCATGCCGGTCACCTGGCCTTCCAGTTTCTGGTGTGCATCCACACACAAAGACTAGCTGGGCAGCGCACATGCACATGCTGGAAACTGGAAGCTCAGCTTCTCATTGCACACATGCATGCCAGGGAGTGCTCTTCTGGCTTCCAGCACTCCCACGTGTGCAAAGATCAGCTGGGCGGCACACATGGGTGTGCCGGAACCTGGAAGAGCAAAGGGGGGATGGCTGGCGTGCCCAGAGAGATGGCTCTGCATGCCACTTCCAGCATGCGTGCCATAGGTTCGCCATCATGGTGATAGACAGACAGACGGACAGACGGATGACGGATGGATGGATGGATGGATGGATGGATACATACAACTGAAAGAAGCCCTACAAGGTCAGAAAATGGTCCATAGAATTGGCAAGATTTGAATATGTTTGTTTGGATAGCGTTATCAACATTCTACTTTAGCCATTTCTCTCCTAATATTAATCCTCTTTATTAGCAATTGGTTCAGTGGTGGGTTTCTACTGGTTCACCCCAGTTCGGGAGAACTGGTAGTGGCGGTGGCGGGAGGCTTAGCTCATCCGCCTGGACGTCATCACGGACGCTCTGCGCATGAGCAGAAGGTTCTGCACATGCACAGAAGTGCCACGTGTGAGCGAAGCAAGCAGGCGCACATGCACGCTCACAGTTCCGAACCGGTAGCAAAGGTAAGTGGAACCCACTACTGAATTGGTTCCCTGGGTTCCTTTCATATCTGTTACTTCCTCTTCTCTTATTTGAACACCAACATCTCTCCAGGCTTCCAAAAAGTAGACCTTAATTACTTGATTTGTGGCAGAAAACAGTTTCCACTCTGAAAATATTCTGAAATGTATTTTTAGCTTATTGCAGTTTCCAAGGAATAATGAGCGAATTGATCTGGGCTCTTTAGTTGTTAGTTGCTTTGTAGTTATTGCAGTTAGTTTCTAATCCTCTGAAAGTTTTAAGCTCAGCATCTAGTCAATTTCTATTTGCCCCTCTTCAGAAGCTAATTAGTTGCACTATCGTGCTGTCACTCTCCAAGCTGAGCTGTTTTCTTGTTTAACCCTACTCCCTAATAGTACTGATGGTGTTACCTAATTTGGGTAATGAAACGTCTGAAAGAAAACAACCAAGCTCAGAAAGCACCCATCATTTCAACCCTGAGTTAAAATATTCTCCTCTATTGCTAGCTCAGTCTGCCTCTTTCTCCTCTAGGGCTATTTCTGCCTTTAGTGCTTTCTCATATAATTGTTTATTTCACATTACTTTAACTGGGAAGCCCAAATGGGGCATGCAAGAAGGATCAGACAAGCCAGGCCAAGCAGGCTCTGGAAGGGACCCCCTTGATTGGTATAGAGGCTTATTTTGCTCAAAAGACATAGAAATGAATAGGTAATCAAGTATCTGTGTACCATCAAACACCATTAAGCCGCTTAATGTGGCTTAATCAGGGGTGGGCTTCAAAATTTTTAGCAAGGGGCATGGTGGGTTTGAGTTTGCTTTTTGCGTGGATGTGTGGTGGTGACATCCTGTGTGGTTTTCGTGAATGTGGGACTGGTGTCATTCTTTGTGTTAGGGACTCGTTTGTCAATAAGGGCGGGTTTCCAAATGGCTGGTAGGCGGGAGGTATCATCTCGTTTATTCATGCTGTGTGGGTGTTTTTCTATCTCGATGGCTTCTCTGATTATTCTGTTGTTCATGAAAGCCACACAGGATGTCACCACCACACATCCACGCAAAAAGCAAACTCAAACCCACACCGATGATGAGGCACGACCACAAACAAGAAGCCAGACCACAGCTGCATCATTAGCCACTTTAAACCCCTCCAAAACATACCTGAAGCAAACTGACACCCACCATGAAGATGTGGCACGACCACGAATGTGAAGCCAAACAACAGCAACGCAGCTCACCAGCTCAAATCCCCCTGCAACTGAGACTAACCCGAGCACAACCAAGCCCCCACCCAAACAGAACACCCCCCATCCAATCAGAGCACAGCCAACCCCCCATCCAATCAGAGCACAGCCAAGCCTCCAACCAATCAGAACACACCTCCACCCAATCAGAACACAGCCAAGCTCCCACCCAATCAGTTCACACCCCCACTGGCAGTTAAAAGGAAGAAACAGCTGCGATCACACATTGCTCCTAGAAGCACGAAGCTGAAAACACCAGCCTGAAGATGACGAATGAGACTTTGTTGAAACATCACCAAGACACTTCCAATTTTACGTGGGAGAAAACCCGAATAACCAAAGACCTACATACAAAAACCTGCAAAAACCTCAGAAAACAAATATGTGTGTGTGTGTGTGTGTGTGTGTATGTGTATGTATGTATATATATATATATATAAATTTTCATTTTGGTTTCATGTTGTTTGCTTTATTTTCCTAGAATGCGGCATTTTAATTATCTTCCCATTTTGCTTCTCTAGGGTTTTCTTTGCTTGCTTATGCATCTAAGATATTTCCATACCCTGATTTTGCATCATTTCCTTGCAAGTTTCTCAGAGATTCTGCAACATCCTCCATAATGTTCCTTTTCATTTTGGTCTCATGTTGTTCGCGTTATTTTCCTAGAATGCTGCATTTTAATTATCTTCCCATTGTTGCTTCTTTGGGGTTTTCTTTGCTTGCTTATGCATCTAAATTATTTCCATACCCTGATTTTGCATCATTTCCTTGCAAGTTTCTCAGAGATTCTGCAACATCCTCCATAATGTTCACTTTGCAACTATGACTATCTCCGTACATGACTTTTGTACTTCATTTATTCTTAACGTCTTTTTAAACAGTAAATTGAGTTGTGATACTGTTGAATTTCCTTGATTTTTGGCAGGATGGCCTAATAACAATTGGCAAATATATCTGGAAGCAAGTTCTGTAGCACCATCATTACTGTAGTCCTCTGCTTGCAATTTAAAAGGGGGCTCTGCTGTGTTTAATTCCTTATTTGGTAATTACTCAGCTTGCATTACTCAGAAACACCTGCTTCTGTTTCGCAATTGGTTGATACCATGAACATGTCTTGATGTGATTGGTTTGATTTTTTTAAAAAAGAGGTGTTCCATTTATTTGGGGGAAATGGTTGCTTTTTAAAAAAGAGATATTTGATTTATTTGGGAAAAATGTGTTAGATTATCAGATGGCATTATATATATATATATAAGCCGTACTGGTGCAGTGGTTAGAATGCAGTACTGCAGCTACTTCTGCTGACTGCTGGCTGCCAACAGTTCATCAGTTCGAATCTAACTGGCTCAAGGTTGAATCAGTCTTGCATCCTTCCGAGGTCGGTAAAATGACCCAGATTGTTGGTGGCAATATGCTGCCTCTGTAAACCTCTTAGAGAGGGCTGTAAAGCACTGTGAAGCGGAATATGAGTCTAAGTCAGTGGTGAAATCCGAACCGGTTTGCTACCAGTTCGCTGGCTGCGCATGTCGATGTGCGCCAAATGCGTACTGCATGTGCATGTGCAGTATGCACCAAACACACACTGTGCACACACATGCACATGCGTAGCACGCACCAAAAGGAGGCTTGGGAAGGTAAGTAGAAGCGAGCAGGGGATCAGCTGTGGCACGCGAATTAGCTTCACTAGAAAGCAGGATTTCCTGCTTTCTAGCAAAGCTAAACTGTGCTGCACAGCTGATCCCCCCCTCCGCTTTTCTACTTACCTTCCCAAGTCTCCTTTTGGTGCTTGCTGCGCATGCATGCATGTGCAGTATGTACCAAAAGGAGATTTAGGAAGGTAAATAGAACACTGAGGGGGGGAATCAGCTGTGGTGCGCGATTTAACTTTGCTAAAGCCCGCTGCACAGCTGATTGTTGGAAATACCAGTTTGGGGGAACCGGTAGCTTTTTTAAACTACTGGTTTGACTGAACCGGTAGCTTTTTTTAACTACCAGTTTACCCGAACCAGTAGTTTTTATCACTACCGGTTCACCCGAACTGGAGTGAACCGGTAGCATTTCACCCCTGGTCTAAGTGCTATTGCTATTGCTATCAGGTACGAAAACCTCAATACAACATGATAATAATTGATGATACATTATTTTTACATGCCACTGGACTGCCAGTGACTCTGGGCTTCTTACAACATTAAAACCAACCAGCCAATGCACTCCCCCCCGCCATAGATAATAAAAATCCAACAATCATATTTATACAGGGGTAACAGCTATAGCAGCTGATAGAATAATTCACAATACATATATTGATGGCTCAAACAGCATCCTGGCCCAGTGCTCAAAGTAAAAGCCAGATCTTCAGGTCATTTCTAAAGGCCAATGGGATGCAGATCTTTGGGAGAGATGAATCCTGTTCCATAGGGTACAGGCACAGCAATAGAGAAGGAAGACTTCCTGGTTCCCTCTAGGTGAAGCTACAGGTAATCCTTGACTTACAACAGTTCATTTAGCGATCATTCAAAGTTACAACAGGACTGAAAAAAGTGACTTATGATACTTTTTCACTCTTACAATTGTTGTAGTGTCCCCATGGTCACATGATCAAAATTAAGATGCTTGGCAATGAGTTCATATTTATGACGGTTGCAGTGGCCCGGGATCACGTGATCAGCTTTTGCAACCCTCTGACAAGCAAAGTCAATGGGGAAGCCAGATTCACTTAACAACCATGTTACTAACTTAACTCTTGCAACGGTTCACTTAACAACTGTGGCAAGAAAAGTTGTAAAACGGGGCAAAGGCACTGAACATATGTTTCACTTACCAATATAAATGTTGGGGTCAGTTGTAGTTGTAACTTGAAGACTACCTGTATTTAACAGGAGCCATGCACAGTGATCATTTGAGACAAGGGTTCCTCAAATATTTTGGGCCCTGCCCATGAAGGCATTATAGGCAGAAACCATACAGTACTTTGAGTTGGCTGGTAATTAATGCAAAGGATACAATAGTGGTATTACGGGGATGTACTGAGATGCACCCATGTCTTCCTGTGCAACTATACAGTATTCTGGCCCAGCCGTGGTTCCATGGGTCTTTAAGTACAGCCCCATGTCTAGTGCATTTCAGTAATCCAGGCAAAAGATGAGGGGACATCATCTAGGTTTAGGGAGGAATGGCTGCAGCTGGTGTAAAAGACAGATTTATGCAAAGGTCCTTCTGATCACGGCTGCCATTTTCTCCTTGAATAGGAGCCTGAAGCAGGGGTGAAATGCTCCTGGTTCAGGCCGGATTGCCCAATCCAGTAACGATGGAGGTGGGTGGTTCGGAGAACCGGTAGCAAAAATCCCTGCCCCCCACCCCCCCATGCCCAGTTGAGCCGTGCGATCATCTGAGGCTGTTTTTTTTTACTTTTAAAAGCATTTTTTCTCTTCGGCCGAAAAAATGCTTTTAAAAGTAAAAAAAAAAAAGCCTCTGATGATCGCGTGGCTCAGCTGGGATCGTCAGAAGCTATTAAAAGCATTTTTTTCTACAACCTCTTTGGCCGAAGAGGTTGTAGGAAAAAAAATGCTTTTAAAAACCTCTGGCGATCCCAGCTGAGTTGCCTGATCATCAGAGGCTCCTAAAAGCATTTTTTTCTGCAACCTCTTAAGGTTATAGAAAAAATGCTTTTAAAAGTAAAAAAAAAAAAAGTTGGTCACGCCCACCCACAGAACCAGTAGTAACAAATTTTAGATTTCACCCCTGGCCTGAAGCCCAGTATAACAGAATGTGTGGGTGATCTTAGAGCATGAGGAGAAGAGATGTTGCCAGGCAACAATCGGACCAGAGAAGGGGCAGCCCACAAGGGCTTAATGGTCAGAGAAACAAATTTAGGAAGGACTTGCCCTAATTGATCAAACAATTCAGACTTGCAAGATTCTGCTAATGTAAATAGAATTAGGAAATTATACAAGAATTATCTTGTCTTGTTTCCTGTCTGGTTTATCTGGGAGGGCTGGCACACAAAAGGACCCTCAGATAGCATTTCAACCCATTCAGAACCATTAGTAGAAAATTTATTTTTCTTTACTATAGTCTTATTTTTTTCTTTTGTATTTTCCTTTCTTTTTTGTTTGTATTGATCCTTAAACTTTTTAATTGTAATGTGTAACAAAATTACTGTAAACAAAGAGAACCATGCTTAGAAAAAAAAAATCTCTTTTGGCTTAGGCAGCTGCCAAAAAGAAATATCATTTCGCTTGTTCATTTCTAAGGAAACGACATATATCACTGTTCCCAGTAATTTTATCTACTGTTGAATTGTTTTATTGTTAGAATGTTTTTCCTAACAATTAACCAGAAACTTCTTCCTATAACTTAAGACCATTATTCCGCACATTCCATGTTTAGACAATAGATAACATGACACAAAAGAACATGGGTTCTTTTGTGTAAAGGAATATCAGTATGTAAAGGGTGCTATCATACTCCTCTCAAACGTTTCTCCACAATTCACAATTCCCACAAGATTTATTTTCCACTCTGCAGTTCAGTATTCTTATCACTCTTTCCACCTATTCCACTTTCTTGCAAAGTTTCTTATAATGTGCTATCCAAACCGGGAACAATACTGAGATGTGATCCAAGGACCATTATGAGATGAGTGGCTTTATAAATATGATTGAAATAAACAAACTGCAGGCCATGATAAAGGAAACTGGATTTACACTGGATTTTCTCAAACTAGTTTTAAGTGTCCTGAATTAGAAGTTGGAATCAGACTCTTGAGAACTGAGATAAGAATCCTCTAGTAATGTGTTTATTAATCCAAGCTCTCTTTGTAGTTTATTCCTCTAGGGTGTTTGCAAGAAGGATGAAAACTGATTATTCAATAAACTTGTAACGGGATCTTCTATTAGCCGGTTGTTCTGTCTTTGTCATGAAGCCTGACCAATGGAAAATTAAATGAAAATATTACTTCCTGTGATTGGGAAACTTTACTCCTGTTGTTGCAACTGAAAATTGCACTTGTGACTACTTCTGCATATTGAAAGACGTGTTCACTGCAGAAGAATCAATGAAGGATTCTTCTGAGATAAGTGGAAAATGGGTGCTGAAAATAAATCAATGTAAAGGTAGTCCTCGATTTACAACAGTTCATTTAGTGACCATTTGAAGTTACAACAACACTTTAAAAAGGGACTTAAAAAGGCAATGGGGAAGCCAGATTCATTTAACAATAGGTGTTACAAATTTAACAACTACAATGATTCCCTTAACAACTGTGGCAAGAAAGGTCGTAAAATGGGGAAAAATTCACTTAACAACTTTCTCACTTGGCAACAGAAATTTTGGGCTCAATTGTGCTTGTAAATCAAGGACTACCTGTACATCTGTCCTAGCGTATTTTTCTGAATTTAATTGTAGTGTCCAGTGTACCACTGTCTCACTAACTACTGAACACATATCTGACAAGATTTTTTTTTAATGGAGACTGCCTTTTTGTTATTTCATTGCAGACAATCTATCACACAAATCAGTCTTATTTTGTCTCATAATGCAAAATGCTCTCTCACCCAGCCTCATCTAGAACTTTCACTGTTTGTGCCTTGCTGAGTTTATTGCTTCTTATACAAATATGGCAGAAACGGGTATGTTGCAATTTGGGATGCTGCAATCCTTCACACCGATTGGTTTCATATAGATCAAGGATGTCAAACTCAATTTCATTGAAGGCCGCATCAGGGTTGTGTTTGACCTCAGGGGCCCGGGGAGCATGGCCAGGGTAGGCATCGCCAGCTCGATTTCACTCATCGAGACTCTGTTTTTGCTGGCAGAGGGCTCCAGGAGGCTGTTGCAGCCAAAAATGGAGCCTGGGTGGGCAGCATACGGCCTCCCCAAGCTCCGTTTTTACTGGCAGAGGGCTGCAGGAGGCCATTGCGGCTGAAAATAGAGCCCTGGAGGGCTGTGCACGGTCCTCCCGAGCTCTGTTTTCACTGGTAGAGGCACCACAGGCCAGTCCGCCGCTTCCAGGGGCCCGCAGGCCAGATGTAACCATCCCATGGGCCAGATTCAGCCCACGGGCCTTGAGTTTGATACCCCTGATATAGATAGTGCTTGGCTTAACAATCACAATTGAGACTGGAATTTCTGTCACAAATTGTTGCAGTTGTAAGTCAAGTCTGACCTGATTTTACAACAATTTTATAGTCATCATTAAGGAAATCACACAAACGTTAAGCAAATCCAGCTTCCCAGTGGGCATTTTTTTGCTAGAAATTGGCAAAAAAAAGGTGCAAATCGAGATCACATTACCACAGAATGCTGTAAGCAGTCATAAATGCGAACCAGATGTCAACCACTCCAATAGCAATCATTTGACTGTAGGGTTGGTGCAACAGTCATAAGTGCGAATACAGGTCATGTCACTTTTCCACGAGTCCATTGTGACTTTGAACCGTTGTTAAATGGACAGTTGTTAAGTCAAGGACTATCTGTACATAGAGTATTATGTGCAGATGAGCATGGAATTAAAGTAAAATCTCTACTCTGTGGAACTTCATTCAGTGGACTTCAGATGGAATAGACAAAATCATACATCTTATCTGAGTTGCATGGATTGACATTGTCAGCCTTCGGCACTCTATGGATCAGCCCTTTCCGTGCCCCTTGGTCTCAAACATCCTCTTTCAGATCCGCCATGGCCAGCTCCGTGTCATCCTTTATAATGTCCAGCCAATGGGTACTAAGGCATAAATTATACATTTGGAATTAATGGATTTTCAGCTTTACCAGATACCCATTTCTGCAATGGATCATAAAACAGAGATTTTTCTATAGCTTGAAAGATACTCTTGGTATGGGAAGAAAATGTTTTTGTTCTCACTTAGAGAAGTCTGAAAACCGAGAAAATGTCCTGGCAAAGGTGGCAGCTTAAAGGACAGGAAACCAAAGATTAGAACAATGAGACAAGTTTGGTCCTACAGAACGTTTAGGCAAAGCAAAATAATAACTTCAGACAATCAACCTCAGCACTGTGATGTAGGTCTCTCTTGTGGCTTTGCTATAAAGTGGAAAATAACTCGTGAGTGCATTTTCAACCCACTGACAGGCTCAGCTGTTATTAACCCCAAAAAGCAATAGAAATGGATCCTCCTCCTCAAAGGAATCTGAAGGGAATTTGCCTGTCAAAGGTTTTTAGTTCTAACCTTCTAAGAAATACTATTAATCAGAGTTCTTGGAGGCATGTGTATCAGTTAAACAGATTCCAGTTCTGGCTTCCTGGGTGGGGAACTTACATGATGATGGGGGAAATATGAAATGGATTACGAGAAGATCCCAGGAGGATGTCTTAGAAATGGGCATGTGGACAAGAGAGACATGAGCAGGAAAAGAGAATGTGGAAAGCTGTGAGTCTGGGCCAGGGAGAAGAGGAGGGGTGGTGGTAGTATAGGGGGATCTATCTGGAGTTGCGACATAGGAATTTTGCTAGTGGTGGTTTCCCTTTCCTTAGCAGCATAGTGTGCTAGAAAAATCCCCCAAGGCAGAGGTGAGTTTCAGCAGGTTCTAACCAGTTCTGGAGAACCGGTAGCAGAAATTTTGAGTAATTCGGAGAACCGGTAGTAAAATTCTGACTGGCCCTTCCCCCATCTATTCTCTGCGTCACAAGTCACAGCTGATTGGGAGGAAATGGGGATTTTGCAGTAACCTTCCCCTGGATTGGGGAGGGAATGGAGATTTTACAGTATCCTTCCCAGTGGTAGGTTTCAAAATTTTTTACTACCAGTTCTGTGGGTGCGGCTTGGTGGGCGTGGCATATCTTGGTGGGCGTGGCTTGGTGGACATGGCAGGGGAAGGATATTGTACCATTCCTACCCCCGTAATTTCCAGTGCTTGCTATATTCCTGTTTCTAGATTTCCTATTTCTCCCTGACTGAGTCACATATAATATTAGACAAAAAGTATACATGTTCACAGATTTTCCATGGCTTAAACATCCATACTAAATTCAAATCAATTGGGTGTATCAAACATTCCTATCATCCCAAGTAGATTGTGAAAATATATAGTTCTAGGATAGTTAATTACTACAAATCACAGGGATTTTATATAGTTTTCATCCCAAAAACCAAGTTTGGCATACACTTGACAGCCTGGCATAGACAATTATTGCCAAATTCTCACTGGTTACCTTTAATCTGTTAGTTCTTTCACATCAAAAAGTTCTCTCACAAGACACAGACTATATGGTAAGTATTGACTGAATAATATTTATGCTGGAGTTTAGTATAGCTCAAAAAATAAAAGAGCCTACAGAAAATGTAAAATCTGAGGTTTTATGGGACAGGTTCTAATAATAAACAGTAGGAACTAAATCATTATGTTCACTATGTTTTATTCATTAGGATTTGTGTTTTCTTCATCTGTAGAATGCAAGGCAAATCATGGCAATGTCTCTTTAAGGGCTGTAAAGTCAGCCTTCTCTTTAAATCTGCTCTTGAAGCCTATTGCAATCTGTTTCCTGGTTGCATTAATTACTTTGAATACTGTTTAGACACTGTTGATTCTGTTTATATTTTCTTGCTTTGTTTCTAAATAGTTTTCATCCTACAGTTTTGTGCAATGTAATTTGTGTCTGAGGAAACCTAATTAGAACAGATCTTTGTTTTTCTTTGCTTAAAAGAACAATATGCTTGTTGAAAGAGAAATAATAAATGGTAAGGAAATAACTTAATTGTTCTTAATTGAACTTACAAGCTTAGCAGGTGAGGTTAATATCTCAATGGCAGATGCCCAATAGATTCCAACCCATTCTATTTCCACCCCTCAAACAAAATTATATGGAAAATGTTCATGAAATTCCAGGGAGCTAAGGTGATTCAAATCAGAATTTACATTTTGAAGACGTTGCTCCACTTGATGGAGTAGCATTCCTAACAGTTGGTACTACAACTCCCAGAGTTCCTAGCTATCATCACGGGCAAAAGAATTTGGGCAGTGCTATCATAAATCAACCTGGTGAGGAAGGCTGATTTACGTGCACACACCTGACCTATTTTCAAACAAATGGGAGGTGCTTTGTTTCTTTTTTTTTTCTTCATATGAACTTGACATATGTGGATTAAAAAAGGATCTCCTCCCCTTTTTTCCTATTGTGTTTTCTTCTTTGAATCTTTTCTCTCCTCATCTCTATTTGGCTCACCTTTTAGAACAGAAATTTGAGAGAGAGAAGGCAGTCCAGTTGCCCTCAGATCTGTGACCTTTTTTTATTAAAAAAAAAGCAACTCGGACCCCTTCAATCTCTCTGGATTTATTTTGGAGAGGCTACACTGTGTTTTACCAGTGTCTGATTGTCATTCAGAAACCAAGCTGGATGTCTTCATTCCGGGAATATTTTCCTGGTGAGTCAGGTTCTGATACTGGATGATCAGCTTGCCTGTTGGGAAGTGGAGGAGGTAAGGCCACCGAGACCCGTTTATGACAGATTGTCTTTATAGCCACATTAAAAAGCTGGTCAGAACAAGGGAATGCACTGGCCTGTCAGGACTAATCAGACTGGGAACATTGCTAACTTCATTTTCAGATGAAATAAACCATTCCTGGATTTGTTATGACGAGCAGCAAGACTGGAAATTATGGGAAAGCTTCCAAAATGTTCCTGTGACTACTAGACTTAATCCACAAGATAACTGTTCTGTTTCTAGTACCAGCATTTCAGCAATGAAAATCATTCACTCTTCTGAACCTGTAGCCTTGAATCCTGCTTAAGATTGGTACTTCACACTGGTATTACTTGTTGCTGATTTTTTTTTTCTTCTCTGCCTGCTGTCCATGTGCTACTTTTCGTCCGCTTCTATGACTTTTTTTTTTTTAAATAAATCGACTGTGGCAGACACTGCTAAGCCTGGGTCAGTTTTCTTTCATTGGAAGGGAACATCTGCTTCTGGCACTGTTCACTGTTTGGGGAATGGAAAAGTATGTAATTATGGTGACTAGTTTATACTTTGTACACAGTCATAATATAGTCTGTTTCATTTTGGCTTATTGTACTGTGAAGCCAGCCAACACAGTTTCTAAACAATGTTTTATGGCTTACCATGGGTATGAAAACCAGCCAATGGCAGTTTATTCAATAAATGACAATCCGATGAAACAGGATTGTGGAATGTGTACACCTAGCCACTGAGTATTGGTCCAAATGTTACATATCTTACACTCCGATTAGGATTACTCTATAATGGAGTTCCTGCCTCTTCTCCTGAGTAGATACCTTTGCATTCTCTTAAAGATGCTGAAATAAATCTGGCTTCAATGTGCATATCACAATTCAAAATATTTTCATAATATCCAAATTTTTTAAAAAAGAAGGGTGGATTTGCATGGTCATAGAAAACAGATTTCATTATATATACAGGCAATCCTCAATTTACAACAATTAATTTAGTGACTATTTGAAGTTATAACGGCGTGGAAAAAAGTGACTTATGACATATGATATATGGTTTTCATACTTATGACCATTGCAGCATCATTATAGTTACAGGATCTAATTTTGGGCGTTTGGCGACTGATTCATACTTATGATGGTTGGGGATCCTGGTGTTCTGTGATCACCTTTTGCAACCTTCTAACAATAGCCATAGCACTTAAATTTATATACCGCTTCACAGTGCTTTCCAGTCCTCTCTAAGCGGTTTACAAAGTCAGCATATTGCCCCCAACAATCTGGATCCTCATTTTACCCACCTCGAAAGGATGGAAGGCTGAGTCAACCTTGAGCTGGGCAGGATCGAACTGCTGGCAGCTGGCAGTCAACAGAAGTAGCCTGCAGTACTGCATTCTAATCACTTTGCCACTGTGGCTCAAGCAAAGTCAATAGGAAAGCCAGATTCACTTAAGAACTGAGTGCTTAACAACTGCAGTGATTCACTTAACAACTGTGGCAAGAAAGGTCATAAAATGGGGCAAAACTCACTTAACAAATGTCTCTCTTATCAACAGAAATTTGGGGTTCAACTGTGTTCGTAAGTTGAGGACTACCTATATTATAAATCTAGTCAAGACTGGTTCTATAGCATTTTCTTTGAATAACTTTTTTGTGCACTGGAGTTATCAATGGCATAAGGCGAGTCACCTTGCAATTAGCCACAACTATTCTTTTACCACTGTGGCCAGCAAGTGTCTATGAGAAGCCTACGAGAAGGATTAAATCACAATAGCCACATTTTTCATTGCATGTTCCTCAGTAGCCAATATACTGCCACTGCCGAAGTTGCTATTCAACCAACCCCTTGAGCCTAAATAGCGGATATGGGTAGACTGCACACTTATGGACTCTGAGGATAATCTCAGTTATGGACTCAGTATAATCTCGTGCAGATAATTTCATGCTTTCTCAGTTCCTTTCTGCCCTTTATAGAATGCTTCAATTACAAAAGCTGCTGGAATCTGAGGTTGGCAGCCTATTGAGAGTTGGAACAATCCCATAGGGATTCAAGGATTCAATGAAAGCTGAGCTGAGCTGATTAACTCCAGAAGTTAATCAGCTGGACTTTAAATCCAGAATAGACACTGGATTATCTCATTTAGGAGTCATTCCTCATTAACTGCAGCAGAGAGCAGCTTTCGCCCCTTATTTCTCCTTTAGGATTCTGCCTTTAGGATTCCCGCTTTTCCTTAAAAAGCTGGAGGCAAGGGCTACACCTCATGTTGGCTCCTTTCTTTGGTTTTGCAACACTGAATGGAAGAATACTCCACTTTTCTTTCTCTTGCTGCAAGCTAGTTGCCTTCTGTTTCTGGAGCTCCCCCATGGGCTGGCTGTAGGAAGTTCAAGCAGGCATTATCTAGCCAATATGTTGGTACACAATAGCGCTTTGTGTAAATTTGGTGGCACAGAATGTAACTATGGAAGTACTCTGACTCACAATCAAATCTTAGTTCTGAGAAGAGGTAGGTTTTGCTAATAAATAATACATGTGGGTTAATAGACAATAACCTTCAACTCCACCTTCTGAAAGAGCAAACTTTCTTAAACTGATGCTTTTTTAAAATTTACTATTAACATATGTCCTTGGCCCTTGGCTAGGCTGATTAAGGATTATGGAAGGTTAGAGTTCAATACATCTGGAAAAACCCAGGTTGAGCAAGTTATTACATGCTGTGTTCGTACATAATTAAACCAGACTTGGACAGCTTTTATTGCTACTATTGTTATTATCTCCTGGCAAGAGCTGCATTTAATTACTTTGAATTAAAAAATAGGCCTCTGAGGATACTTGGGGGTATGTTATCAGTCAAAGAAGCAAAAATGTTACACACTGCCCAAACTGGTAGTTTTCCTATTAAATTCGGTGGGGAAATTCTAGGAATTCTTTGGGGACCGCAAATATAAACTGGGATCACATGAAGTTTAGAGTGATTGATCAGATGACAGATTATTGAAGAAGGTGCTCATATTCAGGAAGGAGGAAGTTAAAGACTGACTATTAATCAGCTGGCATTCTCAAAATATTTTCCTCACTAGTAATAAGAGACAAAAATTCACAAGCTGTAGAGCTACCATAATTGGGCTGTACAACTCTGAACAACCTTTAGATGGCAGCAAAACAGCAAAACAAGAATATTGTGTCTCTTCGCTGCCATCTAGTGTTTCCATCAATTTTTGCAGCCAGCTATGTTAACAAAATTCAGGAACCACTGCGGCAGCAACACTGCATATTATTACAGTAAGGACCATCATACATCAAAGATCCTAGATAAGGAAAGGCTCAGACATTTTTATTTTTTCAACTAAATTTTTACTCTTCATTAATTAAAATATAAAATAAATCTTTCTATATACTGTATATTTCTTGCAATCCAACCTTTCTCTTTAAATTGTTCTAATTTAAATTGTTCTGTTTTATGCTTTGCAGGAAGAGGCTACAGGTAGTTCTCAACTTACAACCATTCATTTAGCAACTGCTAAAGTTATGTGATACTAAAAAAAGTATTTATGACCAAACCTTGCAGTTACCACCATCGTAGCTTCCCCAGAGTCATGATCAGACTTCAGGTTGTTGGCAACCACTATGTATTTACAACAGTTGCAGTGTCCTGGGGTCATGTGAATGCTATTTGTGCTATTTGTGAACTTCCCACCTTATCAGGCAGGAAGATAATTCTTCTTTGATAAGAAAAGTCAATAGGGGGAATTGGATTTGATTAATGATTGTGTGATTCACTTAACAGTAATTTGCTTAACCACAACAAAAATCACAGGTGATCATAAAACAATTGTCAAGGCTCTGACTAACTAACCTTTGCAAATCAGAACTCTTGAGACTTGGATCCTCCTCAAAGCTCTTCTTTACTGAGTACATCATATCAGCATAACTTCAATGGAAAATCAATTCTAGATCTTTCCCGCAGTTTCAGTCTAATTAAACTAGGAAATAACCCTATCCCCAAGTGTCGTCACGTCACGTTGGCCAATTGGGTTAATTGGCAAGCTCTCTACGCATCCTTCCCCAACTTTATCCATTGTCAGTAGAGATGACCTTGGTTCTCCTGAGAAAACTCTCTGTTTTGTCTAGGAAGGCATTCCAACGTCCTTCCCCTCTTCCCCCTCTGTGTGACAACTGAGGAACAGAAAGATGGCTGCTGCTAGGTTTGGTTCAAAGTTGACAACAACATTTCACAATCGTCTTGCTTAGCAATGGAAATTCTGGTCCCATTAGTCAAGGATTATCTGTACATCAGATGAGATGACAGAAGATTGGAAGAAGTCACAAGTGAAGTCACATGCATCATGATACCATCAGGTAAATGGCACAAATGGCATGATTTGCTTGATTTCCACAATTATGTCATGATACATACACCATTAACTCTATTTTCACCTGCAGGTGTCTATGGTGATACAAGCAAGCACCTCTAAGAGTGATTCCACATCCATGCTTGATTATTGCTGGGATGTAATAGGCAGATCAAATTCTAAATATCCCTAACAGAAATAAAGCTGTCTCTTTCTTTGAAAGGTGCATCCGTGTTTATATTCCTGACTCCTTGTTTCATGTCCATTTAATATTTTTAAGGAAGGAAATATAGCAAATAATTTAAACGTGCAATTGATAAACAGTTCATAGTATAAAGATATTATCCGAGACATTTGTCCATCATTGTTTCAACCTGCCAATTTGTAATGATACTCAAAGAACAAGAACACGTGAGGCTTCAGGAGAGAAGGTGGACTCACTGTTTGGCTAGGCTGAGCAATCCTCTGAAGCAGGGGGGAAAATATCAAGCAGGAAAGATATTCTTTCACAAAGTTGGAGAAGGCACAGAAAGAGACAAGGCCATTGCTGCAGCAGTGAGGCACCTCCTGAGATACCCATTTCCCCATCTTTCCTTCCTCTCCAATCACAGCATGCTTTCATTCCTTGATCATCACAATCAAATTGCAGTCAGAATCAGAATAAGACCTGGAAGGGGCCTTGGAGGCCTTCTAGCCCAGCCTATTGCTCAAGCAGGAGATCTTATACTATTTCAGACAAGTGACTGTCCAGTCTCTTCTTAAAAACCTCCAGTGATGAAGCACCCACAACTTCTGAAGGCAAGCTGTTCCACTGGTTAATTGTCCTCACTATTAGGAAATTTCTCCTTAATTCCAGGTTGCTTCTCTCCTTGATCAGTTTTCATCCATTGTTACTTGTCCTGCCCTCTGGTGCTTTGGAAAGTAAGTTAATTCCCTCTTCTTTGTGGCAACCTCTCAAATACTGGAATATTGCTATCATGACTAGGAGAGGACATCTATCAATCACCCTCTCTAAGGATGGTTTTACGTGGCAGTCTAATCTGCTCGCCTGCTATGATGCTTTTGGTTGCCCCTCAAATAATGTTTTAACATTCCAGTCCAAATCACAGTTGGTTGGCAACAAGGCCAGGTTGATGGGCATTCTCAACTATGGACACCACAGGGCCTGATTGGCAGGGGTGGTATTCACTTACCTTCACTACCAGTTCACAAATGTGAGCACTGCTCACATGCGCAGGGCCATCCACATGCTCAGAGCGTGAAAAATGGGATGTGATGATGTCCAGGCGGGTGAGCGGAGCCTCCCACAGCCGCCGCTACCAGTTCGCCCAAACTGGATAGAACCGGCTGAATACCACCCCTGCTGATTGGTCATTTCTCTATCTGTTGCCTGTTGCATCCATGTTGGGAAGTTCCAGCTTTGCTGACTGGTTCTTCTTTGATCTCCCACTGTCTGCCTTTCCTTTTTAGGGATTATTTCATCCCCACCAATCTCAATTTTTTCCCTTTGCTTTCCAGGCGTTTGCACTTTTGTTTGCCTTCATATTTCATACATTTGTACAGCCAGTTCAGTGTAGTGGTTAAAGCAGCAGGCTAGACAGCAGGAATCCATCAGTTCTAATTCTGTTGAAGCCATGCTAGCCAACTGGGTGACTTTGGGTCAGTCACTTCTTCTCAGCCCAACCCACCTCACACGGTTCTTGTTATTGGGGAAAATAGGTGGAAGAAGGTATGTTGGATATGTTTGCCTTGAGTTATCTGTAAGAATAGTAAACGTGGAATGCAAATAAATTACTACAATAAATAAAAATAAATACTCCCTTCCCAGGTTTTCTCTTTTGACATTAAAGCAATTTCTCTCTCTTTTATTACTTTTTATTGCACCCTTGTTGCTTTAACATGATAAAGATGAAAGCAAAGGTTGTTTCTTTGTTCCTGGATTTCAGTATAAATCCATGGAAACTTTGGTCTGAGTAAGAACTGATGATTAAACTTCAAGCTAGTATCCACTGAAACGTGGTAACTTCATATCAACGTGCCTATATTACCATCTAAAGATTTCAGGCATTGGTTTAAAAAGGAAGCTTTGCAGTTGCGTGGGCAGCTGAAAATATGGAAGCCATATTTTCAGTGCACAGGGCAATGACCAGGCCCTGGAGGGGATGAATAGCTAACTAAAACTGGAGCTGCCAGGAGATTGGAAAAAAGGATGGCAGATTATTCATCAGGATGAGTTTAAGATGATTTAGGAAGGACAGCAGCAGAGCTTCAAAATGCAGGAAGAGGTACATTTGCAATGGCTAGGAATGGATAGAAGATGATGGAGCCTATTCTGACACTAAAGAAGCAGAGTGGGATCCATACAGATTGTAAGGCAAGCAGAAAATATAGACCTGCCCTATGGCTCTACCTGGAGGCAGAATGTCATTTGAATTCCTCCCATTTCTCACTGCATCTTTGCGAATGATGTTTTTATATTCACAAATTATTATTTTTTGTTTGTGCATTGCCTGAAATTTATTCACCAGCAAGGAAGTGTGAAAGTTCCTAATACTGAAATTATTCTTGGGGTTTATTTAACTGATTAGCTATTATGAGTGAAATAGGAAGTATTGGCCCATCTGATAATTCCAAATATACCACAATAATTTTTGGTTTTTTTACTACTGGTTCTGTGGGCGTGGCTTGGTGGGCGTGGCAGAGGAAGGATACTGTAAAATCTCCATTCCCACTCCACTCCAGGGGAAGGATACTGTAAAATCTCCATTCCCACCCCAATCCAGGGGAAGGTTACTGCAAAATTCCCATTTCCTCCAGATCAACTGGGACTCGGGAGGCAAAGAATAGATGGGGGTGGGGCCAGTCAGAATTTTTACTACCAGTTCTCCAGAACTGGTCAGAACCTGCTGAAACCCACCTCTGCATGGGATCCAGAAGGGAAGGAACATTAAAAAAAAGATTGCGTACATGTTCTATCTTATATTTTAGTTGCAGAAAAAGGGAATAAACAAAATTAAGAATCAGTTTTTGTGGTTATTTGTTCTTGATGCAATGCCCTTATTTACAAATATATTAGTTATGTACTATACTGAAATATGAACCACTGGAAAGTAAATGGGCCTATAGAACCCAGCATCCTAAAAAGTTTGTTTTGCCTACAGGAATCCTTCTGGGAAATATCCCTGATCTACTCAACACTTTTCCCTTTTTTCTGGCCAGATTTAAACTGCACAGACTCTTCCTTTCAGCTCCAACCCTAGTGAATAGCAAGCAAGCAGAATGCAGGACATAACAGTAATTAGGCTGGTTGTTCTTGAGTGATAGAATATAACAATCATTCTAATCTTTAAAAACCAGAAGCCCTTCGGGTGTATTAAACCAACATTTCCACAACCTCTAGTCAGCATTGGCCATGCTGGTTGAGGAATATTAAAACTGTAATCCATGCTCCAAAGCAGGGGTGAAATCTACTTACCTTCCCTATCAGTTCGGAAGTGCGTGGTCCACCCGCATGCATGCATCATGTGCGATTTTAGACCCTCTGTACATGCACAAAGCCTTCTGCGCATGCGCAGAGGGTCAAAAGCAGGTTACTTCCTGGTTAAAACCAGGAAGTAATGATGTCCAGGCGGGTGGGTGGAGCTTCGTGCTGCCGCCGCTACCAATTTACCAAACCACATTCCGCAGCCACTACCAGTTCGCCTGAACCGATGCAAACTGGTAGCATTTCATCCCTGGTCCAAAGTGTGCTGGGCTAAGAAAAGCTGCATGTCTAAGTATGCCCACACATTAGTCCCTAAAAGAGTAGTAGTAAATAAAGATGATGCATTGTCACTCCACCATGATCCAATTCAGCTGATATTACATAGGATAGCAGACCTGGTGGTGCAGTGATTAGAATGTAGTATTGCTGGCTAACTCTGCCCAGTCTGGAGTTCGAACCTGATAGAGCCTCAAGACTGATTCAGCCTCCCAGCCTTCCAAGATCAGTAAAATGAGAATCCAGATTATTGCAGGCAACATGCTGACTTTGTAAACCACCCAGGGAGTGCTGTAAAGCAGGTGTCCCCAACCCATGGCCTGTTACCGGGCTGCAGCCCATTCAAAATTGGGCCGCAGAAGCAGTGGGTGAGTGTATACTCATGTGCAACTCCACTTGCACAAGAGGCGAGCAAGTGTGTGCATGCCAAAACTCCATTTGTGCAAGCGGCATGCGTGCATAGCCACTGCTTGCACAATTGCATGTGATCGGCCACTGCTCATGCAGAACTATCCCCTCTCCTCCCACCTCCACTATCAGTGCTGCCAGTCAGTAAAGCTGGAAAGATTGGGGACTGCTGCAGTAAAGCTCTAGGAGCGATATATAAGTCTAAGTGCTATTGCTATATTGTAGTAGGACACATCCTGGTTAAGTATAAATATTATCTGTTTGGAAATTCTTACCAGGTTCCATCTTCATTATGCTCAAGTGATCAGGAAAAGAAACATGGGTCCAAGCTGGATTTTGATAAAAGGAGTTAAAAAGGCTGCCATTGTTCGCTGAAAGAGCCAAAAGTTTTCCCCCTAGAAAAGTAAATGAAATACACTTGCAGTAAATGGTGAACATGGAGCACTATTTCAGGGTGCAGATTTATTTGGTGCAGAACTCAGACATGCATCTTGTCCACTAGCAGTTACCTATTCATGCATATGACTCCTTTCTTCCAGCTATTCTCTTGACTAACCAATAGGACAGGTTTTATCCAACCTCGTGCTCTCTTGATATATTAGATAAAAATCTTATTTATGCACAGTAATCAGCAGTGTCAGTAGAAATTATAATCCAAGAGTTGCTTCTTTATATAGACAAATTCTACTCTTGATAGAAGAGCTTTTTATATTTATTCTGTATTGCTCTGTGTGAGTGAGAGTGTATGCATATGTACACATATTGTATATACCAATTTCTTCTATTCAAATAACTTACAAGTGTTTTAAAAGAGCAGGGTTTATTTATTTATTTATTTATTGGTTCAATTTATATGCCGCCCTTTTCCGGAGACTCAGGGCGGCTTACAATGCATTAAGCAATAGCTTTCATACTTTTGTATATACCTGCTTAGTAGGGCTTTCGGGGGCCCCCTAAGCAGTGTTCTTTTTTATACAAAGTCAGCTTATTGCCCCCACAAACCGGGTCCTCATTTTACCTACCTCAAAAGGATGGAAGGCTGAGTCAACCTTGAGCCTGGTGAGATTTGAATTTAGAGTAATTGCAGGCAGCTGGTGTTACCTAACAGTGCACTGGTCTGCTGCGCCACCAAGGCTCCTCCATAAACTTGCTTAAGTTTGTCTTCAACATGAGTTTCACACAGTAACTTTCGTTCGCAGCTATTTTTAAAAAGAGAAAACAAAAACTCCATCCTCTTTAAATTTAGAAAATAAATTGGGGTATTTATTCTGAAGAACATGAGAAAGCAAACTAAGGCAAGTCTTAGTCCCAAGTTTGTGGTTTGACAGCGAAATGAATTGTCTGCGGGAGTCCTAGAATTGCTTTAGCTGAAGATCCTAATAAGAGGTTGTGTAAGCATTAGTTCCAGATGTTTTAGGTTAAAAGAATGCTTGCCACACTGGGAAAGGCCTGGAATGCATTACCTTTGATAAAAGCAGGGCTTTGGGGCATTCTGATACTTTCTCTTAGACTCTCAGCTGTAACCTCATTCCCCTTGGGTTTTCTAGCTGAGTCCTGTGCTTCCTATTACTTTAGATGATTATAAGAAATTGCCGCAGTTGTTAGACAAACACTGAAAAAAAAGAAAGAGGCCAAAGTAACTTTCTGACCAAAGTTACAAAACAGCTGAGGAGATTCCACAGGAAACTATATACTTGAGTTAAAAAAAGACATTTGACAATGTCCTTAAACAAAACCTCCTGGGCCACAATAATAGGAATAGGACAAGAAGATGGAGCCTCTAATAGGTCAATAATAGGTTAAGGGACAAGAAACAAACTGTAGTAATGAATTATCAATGACCACATGACCAGAAGGAAGTAAGAACTAGGATTTGCATCACTGCAAATCTTTCTCTAAGATTTGCAGTGATGGCTGGTTATTAACAGTTCATAAAGCTCAAGTTAGAAGAGAATGCTGAGATTTGCAGATGATATTCGATTAAACAGTATTGGTGAAAAGAATAACATAAGAGATATACATTATTGAAAGAAATATTTCCAAAGTAGATCAGTTAGAACAGTAGAAGTCAAGTCAAACTCGATTTCATTGAGGGCCACATCAGAGTTGTATTTGACCTTGGAGGGGGGCAGGGGACGTGGCCAGGGTGGGTGTGGCCAGCTCAACGTCACTCATGTCGGGGGCGCCTCTGGTGGCTTGAGTGCTCTACCAGCAAAAACAGGCTCCTGAGCATCGTTTCCGGCTGCGATGGCCTCCTGCAACACTCTTCCAGCGAAAACGGAGCTTGGGAGCACTGCCCACAGCCCTCACAAGCTCTGTTTTTGGCTGCAGTGGCCTCCTGCAATCATCTGCCAGTGAAAATGGACCTCAGGAGGGCCGCATGCAGCCCTCCAAAGCTCTGTTTTTACTGGCAGAGGCACCGCGGGCCGGTCCTTCACTGTTTCCAGGGTGGCCCTGCAGGCCAGATCTAAGCACTCCGTGGAACGAATCTGGGCCCTAGACCTTGAGTTTGACACCCCTGAGTTAGAATGAAAAAGACACTGTAAGGTGATGCACTCTGAAGCACCATATGCCAATATGCCAATTTTGACCCTGAGTAACCAAGAAACCAATCTTGGAATTATGGCAGACAGTGCAATGAAAGTATCAATCCACTGTAAGGCAGTTGTTACAAAGTCAAAGTCTGTTTCAGGGTTTTTAAGAAAATATATCAATAATAAAATGTCTATTCATATGAATGCAGCCACCCTTAATTTACAGTGCATAATGCTGGATTCTACACTTCAAAAGGGATATTATCAATCAGGAAGAGTATCGAAAAGGACATTAAAATGACTGGAGAAGAGGTAGAACAAGTTGAATAAAGTTACAACTTTTAGAAGTTTACAATGTAAATAAAAGATGAGAAAGAAGAGATATGCTAGAGATGTATAAAATTAGCCTGGGGTAGAGAACAAGATAACAGTACAAGAATAGGTGGCTCAGGACAAACCAAGGAATTGCATATTTCACTGAGCTTTATAATTAAACTAGAGGATTTGTTGTCATTAGGTATAGTGATTCCTAGTTATCCAGCAATAAGGGCGCATTTAAAGAAAATCAGGTCAGTTTATGGGAATCTGTATGTAATGTAAAGTGTTGTTTCTCATGTCTTCTCCCTCACATTAAGTCTGAAACGGTAAAGAATTAACATAATTAAAACTGGTTGCACATGCCAGGTGAATTGCTAGACCATGAATTCCAGCAAAAATAAATGAGATTCCCATAGCCAACATTCGAGGGTTACTAGCTAGCATCTAACTAGCAGCCTTGTGCCAAAACATTTGTGCATTTAGCCAGATTTGTCTGCAGGAAATATACACAATCTCCTTTCTTTTCTCCTTACCTGTGACAATGTAATGATTCCATAGATGCCAAAGACTAAGAATGGGATCTCTTATTGTTAAGAGTATTTTTTTTTTTTAAGAAATGAGTTAGTACTTGTCAGAGTTAGTAAGTGTTAGTAGATACAAGGGTCACTATGGTGAGCTATGTAAATAGAAAATAGGCTCATTTACTATTACAAGGCCATTACAATTAATATTTACAGGGCTTTCATGGGATTTTAAAACCTCAAAATATCAAGCCCATGACTGATTTGAAGAAAAAGCCAATATCACTATCATGCCACAGTGGATATCTACTACTATGTTGCACAAATAGAAAACAATTAAACACAAAACCACATGTAACTTGCTGAGATGTGCAACATCCTGGACAAAGCATACTTAATATCCCGACAAAGGACATTTTTTATCACAAATATTTCTTTTAACCTCCCGCACATAAATCTTTAAATCATGTAGTTGAAGAGCAAATAAATTGGAAGATCCAGGCTTTTGACAGATATAGCTTGAATAAGGCTAGGAGTTCCTGGCTGTAGGCAGAGATTGCGTGTTCTACAATCCATCTCTTCTTGCCAACATCATAATCAATTTAATTTCATGGTCTCAACTTTGCTGAGTTGTCCGTCCACCTGCTGTTAAGTGATGGTGCATGACCCATAACTATAAGTCAGCATTGCAAACCCACATTTCTTATTCTTGCTAACCACAGGAAGTACCTTGTTCAGTTTTTTTTTTCCATGAATCAATAATGTGTTTTTCTGCAATGAGTAATTATCTCTGTGGGTGAGTGAAGTTTGTAAAAAGGATTATGATGGCTTCGGACATCACACTACTAGGAGAGGGAACTGTGTTGGAAGTAGTCATTAGAAACCCAAAATGGAGAAATTACTTATTGTTTATAAACAAATATGTTCCAGTTGTTGCACAATGGGGAAAGAAAGAAGACAGAGAGATGGGGGGAGAAAGAATGAACAAACCAACTCTGGATAAAAAATGAAAACTGTTTTAGAAGTGTATGTCTAATTAAGAACATAAAGGATATCCAGCTGAAATAGTTAACCCTGCACTTTCTTTCAGAGGAAAATGATTATATTTGTCAATTACTCTCACAGCATATTGTTGTCCATACCTGTACACAAGTTTGCACTGAAGAAATATAGCTCAGGAATCATATGCTTATTGATAAAAATTAGCAAGAGATTACTGTAAGAGAGATAAGTGAGAAACATGACCAAGATGGATCACTGTAAAAATGTATATAATGAATTTTAGTGTCATAATATCACTGGATATTTCTGCAGTAAGTCACTCTCATTTTAGACTTGGTTCCAAGTTACACTCACATCCTGCTATACTTACACTTAAAGTATAGCAGGGGTGGTTCTACTTACCTTTACTACTGGTTTGCAACAGGATCACACACACATGCTCGCTTCGCTCATGCACGGGCCAAGCTCTGCGCATGCGCAGATTACCTATGACAACCTCCGGGGCAGTGGGCAGAGCCTCCCGCCGGTTTTACTACTGGTTCTTACAAACCGGTCCAAACCGGGGGCAACCCACCACTGTCTATGAGGAAACAGAGAAGAGGACAAATAGGTACAGATTATGCAAATGATGTGATTTATGTCTTTGCATCAGGCATTGTCATATTATTACATTATCATATGATTACATCACAATGTCCATGTTATCATTTCAGTGTTGTCATGGTTTGTTACAGACTGCTATGTACACTCATTAATTTCCTTTTCACTGCTAGTGAGGGAAGAAAGATTGCTCATCTTCACCGCCACTATCTTCTTGGGCCATTTTATTATTCTAAGTCCTTTTGAAGCCGAAGAACTGAGTAAGAGATTTTGTTACCTGAGCCATAAAAAAGACGCTACCTCCCTACTACCATCTCCACTGCAAATTCCATATCCAGAGATTGATTATGACTAAATATATTAGTCCTGAATGCATTGGAGAACAGTATAGTCCTCAAACAGGGAACTGTTGGCCCTAATATGTAAATCACCTGAATAATTGGTTCAGTCTATAGCTGTTGAAACACAGGAATGGATCCGTTGTCAAATTTTAAGAGGTGTCATCACTGGACAATCAAATAAACTTTATATTCAGATCATCTCATAACAATGCTATGAAAATTAGAGGAGTAAATGAGAGAGTGAAAAATCCTTGACTTCTTCATGATATCTGTCCTCACTCCCTACACATTGGAGTTTTTGGATTGTAGTGTTCTTTGTTATTGTAATGTAATGTAATGATTCCATTAAAGAAAATCAGCATACTGTTCTTTTAGTAGAGGAAAGCAATATTTTCACTCGAAAAGAAAACAAATGTATCTGGAGATGTATAACGAGTCCATTTGGAATTTTCTCACTCATTCCCTCACTATATATTTCTTGGCAATAGGATCCTGCCTTATTTTCTTCTTTTTTCTTTTCTTCTTCTTTTTATTTTGATTTATATGCCGCCCTTCTCCGGAGACTCAGGGCAGCTTACAATGCGTTAAGCAATAGCCTTCATACTTTTGTATATTTATACAAAGTCAGCTTATTGCCCCCACAAACTGGGTCCTCATTTTACCTACCTTAGAAAGGATGGAAGGCTGAGTCAACCTTGAGCCTGGTGAGATTTGAACTTGCAGTAATTGCAGGCAGCTGGTGCACTGTAACAGTGCTTAATCAGCTACGCCACCAGGCTCCTTATGATTCTCTATAGAACATAATCCATACTGATTATATTGTAGTCAGTGGTGGGTTTCAAATTGTTTTACTACTGGTTCTGTGGGTGTGGCTTGGTGGGCGTGGCTTGGTGGGTATGGCAGGGGAAGGATACTGTAAAATCTCCATTCCCTTCCCAATCCAGGGGAAGGTTACTGCAAAATCCCCATTTTCTCCCGATCAGCTGGGACTTGGGAGGCAGAGAATAGATAGGGGTGGGAACCAGTCAGAATTTTTACTACTGGTTCTCCGAACTACTCAAAATTTCCACCACCGGTTCTCCGGAACTGGTCAGAACCTGCTGAAACCCACCTGTGGTTGTAGTACCAAGGTTTTACATAATTTGCAGGACAGTATAAACAAAAGAAGGAAGGCTGTAGTAGAATAAAGCTAAGTGAATGAACTCTGTCAGAGGTTTTCATGTAGTGGGCAGTCTGTCAGAGTCATTAAATGGACCCTTGCACTGGCAAGTATCCCCTATGTCGGAAAGATTGGGCACTGAATTTAAGCAAGAGATGAAAAGGAACTGAGTGGTCTACTGAATGGAACTCAATTAGGTTGCTGACAACTTGATTTTTTTTAAAAAAAATCTTCAGTATTGTATTAATGGCGGTTGTATATAAGGTTGCTGCTGGTGTTCAGTTCTTCTTTTGGGATTGGGTGCTTTCAATCTTCCTGGTCTCAGCCTGGTTCCAATAGGTAATTATGAGCTTATTCTTTTTTTTTTAATTCATATTTCTATGCCGCCCACTCTCCGAGGACTCTGGGCGGCTTACACCATAGACAGTATACTAAATAGCATAGTCATAGTCCAGGTAGTCTTGGTCTCAACACATTTAAGTGGGGCCTTGTTAGACTTCCCTTTTGTCTGTTCAAAACAGAAAGGCAGTAATCTAAAGGGGCAGGTAGGAATTTTCAATATTCTTCCCACTTCCTACTCTGGAGAAATTTGTATAGGCAGGCAAATAGACCTGACCCTTGTGAATCTGGACAATCTCCAGCAGGTACTTGGGGGGGTTTCCCAGTGAACTTGCAGGCAATTTGGCACTCAGTGGTGACAGGGGAACTTGATGTCATTGTTCCTAAGAAGCTTTCCTGTTGACAAGCCTTTGACAGTTCTTTGGTTACTGGAGAACCTCTGAGAAAATAAGAAACAAAGAGATAAATGCAATGTTGGAAGCTCAGGTTTGAGCACCCTCTTTAGCAATTTGGGAAGCAAAATATATTTAGCTCTCCTCCTAATTCCTTTGACAAACTGTTTGTCATGCTACTTGTAGATTACCTGTAGATCTGCCTGATGTGAGCATTTCACACAGCATTTTGCAGACAAAATCAGTCAAATTTGCATAAGTTTCAACTATTCATGGCCAGAGTCCATTGGGGTGACTGGGACAAGGCCTAGCTTTGTTATCTGGGTCCAGTCCTGGCCTATGAACTCAGATGAATTGGATACGGTGTTCACTTGCTTGTTCCTGGACACTTGTCCCTGGCGCTTGATCCTTGGCTCCTGGCTTCTGAGATTAGAGGAGTGATGATAGATTGGTTCCAACAGGTGGTCAGTGACTGCCTATGGGAAGAAGTGTTGCCAGCGCATTTGAAAAAAGCAGTGGTCTACCCCCCTTTCTCCCTGAACTCATCCACATTCTCTGCATTTAACCTTGCTTTTTTGAGGACGATTGTTGAGACCACAGAGACTACACAGCTTCAAGACATACTAGAGGAAATAGATGAACTGAGACTTTTTAATTTAGCATTCAGACATTAGGCCTGAGATGGAGATGGCATTGTTTTTCTGATTTGATCATTTTTACTGTAACCTTTGTTGTTAACTGCATCCCCTCTTGTAATTCTGGGTGACCCAGCAGCTTTTGATACCTTTGATCATGGAATTTTTTTGATCAAACGCAGTGGCTAAAGATTGGGAAAACTGTTTTGCAATGCTTCCACTCCTTTTCAATGACGGGTTTCACTCAGTAATAATGGAGGAGAAAAGATCAGTCAGGTGGCTGCCTTTCTTTGCAGTGTGACACAAAGCTTGGGTCTCTTTCTCCTACTTTTTAACGGCTACATTATATAAAGCTACTGGAAGAAGTCATTTGACAGTTTGGAATTTGGTATGAACAGTATGTCGATGATTCTCAACTGTACAGCACTACAATGGGTCATAGCATAGATCAGGGGTGTCAAACTCATGGCCCACAGGCCAGGTGAGTCATGCACTGGCCATGCCCACCCCCGTTTTAGCGAAGAGGGGGGAAGTCATGATACATCACGTGACAACAACATGACGTCACAAGTTTGACACCCCTGGCATAGATAATCTTGACCCAAAGTCTGGAGGGCCTGGGTGGTGAGGAAATAGGATGAAAGTGAACTCTAACTTAGCTGTCTGTCTATTGTGGGTCGCTGATGTCTACAGATGTTTCTTGATAGATGGCATTGCCCATGAAGAAGCAAGTTTATGACTTGAGTGTCGTCCTGGAATCATGGATGGATGATTGCAATATTCTTGTCCAACTTCCACATGTAACCTTCCTGAATGGAAGAATTTCTCAGCAGTGACACTGGTATAGAGAACTGCAACGTACTCTATGTAGGGCTGTTTTAAAACTACCCAGAAGCTTCAAATAGTCCAGAATTCAGTCTCCTGTTTATTGGTGTATATGATATGCTGACATGCACACATGACCTGAACACTCCAGGTTCTGCACTGGCTGGGTATTAGCGTCTTGGTGTAAGTAAAAAGGTTGATTTTGACCTTTCAAACCCTATTTAGCTTTACTGTATCAATAAAGCTGATAATGGAAAATCTAATCCATAGAAATGCATGCCATTTCCCAACCCGACTCCCTTCACCTGTGCTGGATTACAACCCATATATATGTGAACCTCTCTCTCTCTCTCTATATATATATATATGTGTGTGTGTGTGTGTGTGTGTGTGTGTGTGTGAACCTATAATCCATATACCCTATAGTACAATCTTTGCTGTCTGGGGATTATAAGATACAGTTTTTCATTCTTACAGGTCCTTAGCTTGATGCTTATAAATGCTTCATAATGCATTTGTCAATTTTTAAGACACAATGAAGTCCCTACCATTATTGACCTGCTGTTTCCCTCAGACGTCTTATTATTTCCCATCAGAAATGATAACATGGGCAGCAGCTTTGAAAGAACTACACCAAAGGTCATACACGCCTACTGTAATTTTCTACTCCTCTTCGCTTTGTGGTTTTTGCACCTATTATGAGGCCATTTCAACTTCAACATGGCTGATACCCCCTTGCTTGTGCTATTGTGGTGAGAAAAACTGTGGGCTGTTTTTCATCTTTCCAGGAAAATCCCCTACCTATTGCCAGAAGAATAGGCATAAATGCTGCAAGTCTTAAAGGAGGTGGGTTAAGTAGATCACTGGGGCTGTGCCTTCAGTGCTGTTCTCCTCCCTGTCTGCTGTTTGGAAAAGTCATAGTAGTCCTGCCCAGAAGAGCACTGGGCAGGTGTCAGCAAGGGGCAGGGTCTATAAAGGGAAATGGCTCCATCTACTGTACCTAATTTGTACTGATTTTGTAAGCAGTAGTGCTGGCTTGAAGCTGTAAAGCTTTTTTTTCTTTTCCAGTTTTAAAATATAGATTTAAGATTTCTACTATCAAATCTTCTCTCCACATTCTCTTTCTCTTGCAGGCACTCTTGCATGTATGGTTTAAATTTATGCTGTGCCAAGATCCGCTTTGTAACATTCTTTAAAGTTTTCTACTATTTAGGACTTTGAACTATGCTGGAGAAGACTCCTACGAGTCCCTTGGACTGCAAAGCGGTCAGTCCTAGAGGAGATCAACCCTGACTGCTCTTTAGAAGGCCAGATCCTGAAGATAAAACTCAAATACTTTGGCCACCTAATGAGAAGGAAGGACTCACTGGAGAAGAGCCTAATGCTGGGAACGATTGAGGAGAAAAGAAGAAGGGGATGACAGAGAACGAGATAGCTGGATGGAGTCACTGAAACAGTAGGCATGGGCTTAAATGGACTCTGGAGGATGGTGGAGGACAGGAAGGCCTAGAGGAATGTTGTCCATGGGGTCACGATGGATCGGACATGACTTTGCAACTAACAACAACAACAACTATTTAGGAAATGAACTTTTTCTCAAGGGACCTGAGAAATTGGAAGGGGCAGAGAATTCTCTTGTTGGTATTACTGTGTTTTGTCACAAAAGCCTCTGAAATGTTTTAGGTTGTCCTAAGCCTCATGACATATTTCCACTTGGGATTTAACTGGAGCATGGGAAGCCAAAGCAGGGAGGGTTTCTGAACAGATAAATGGTTGTACAATGAAAGACATCTGCACCCATCCTATTTTATAGCTAAGACCAAGAATACCACACTCAGGAGAATTTCACTTACATTTTCTTCACCTTTGAAAGAAATTTAGGAAGCAAATTCTTTGTTATCAAACTGAAAGAGAACTAAATGGGAAACAATGCAACTTGTTTTGCTGTACTGCATTAGCTGAAAAAGCCTAATGAAGAAAGTTATATTTCCATCATTCACAGAGTTGTAGAAGACCTAAAGACTTGCTGAGAAAAAGCATTTTGCTAAATGTACTCTACTTGCTAGAAATATTTCAACATATTTTCATTATGTTGAAATATTTCATTATTCATTATTCAATTCAATAAATTCATTATTCAATTCAAATAATAATAATAATAATAATAATAATAATAATAATAATAATATTTTGATTATTTTAGCATAATACAAGAATCTATAAACTCAACATAATTCAGCTCACCTATAGCTTGTATAAATTATTCCTCCATGCACAGGCTGCCATTCTTTACATCTATACTTGAGAAAGTAGTATTCCCAGTTTTTTCTTAGCAATGGCTTTTGTATAAGAACAGTGCCTTTTCCTCCATAGCAAAACTGGATTTACTGATGGCCTCTTAAAAGGGACAAATACTGCTTTCAAGGACACCATATTGGTGGCACTAATAGCAAGAGATAAGCTTTGCCAATGCACAGCTGCTTGCAAAACTTTCTGATAATTACACTGTTACTGGTTTCAGCAGAATCCTGAGTAGCGATATCATTTAATATACAGCTGTTCAGGTGAATGATTTTTTTTTAATCATTCCATCTACCTTTTCCTTAAATCATAAAATGGCTACATCTATAAACCTGAAAACCAAGTCTAGGATTCTTCCTAACAAAATATTTGTCTGGGAAAAAACCTCAAACCCTGGAAGCTGCTTTAATCCCACTGAGTTATACCCTCAATTTTTTATCTATACTTATGATAAACTTTTCATTTTTATGTTCTTTTTAAATGAAATGCTATATTAATTAATGTGGTTTCTGGTACAATCTCAAAAGGACTGGGTCCTTTTTCCCCTGCTGCTTCTGGTCTAAATCAGTCATGTGAGATAGGGTGGTGATTGCATTACACTTAGGACAAAAGCTTAAATTTAAGAGACCTTTAGAAAGAGGGCATGATGGCTTAGCAGTTGAAGACACTGAGCTTGTCAGCTGGCAAGCTGATAGCCCAGGTTTGAGACCCAAGCGCCATGGGATGAGGTCAGCTCCCTTACTTGCACCAGCTTCTGCCCACCTAGCAATCTGAAAGCATGCAAATGCAAATAGATAAATAGGGCTTCGAGGAAGTAGGTTGAGGGGGAAAGAAAATGGAAATAATAGTGGCAAATAAGAAATATTTTTTCCATGAATGGGTTGGAAATGTACACCAGAGGGAGAGAATGAAGAGCAATATAACATATCTGTCTTCATTTCCATAAAAGAGCATTTATTTATTAAATTTCTATACCACCCAAGCTCACTTTTACAATGACTCTGGGCAACTTACAATGTAATAAAAAGTTTTTTAAAAAGAATTAGAAAACAATTACAATTAGAAAAATTGAATAGACAAGCTAAAAACCAAGATTTTGGATGGCCTGGGGTGGGGCTCTTCTCTATCTACTCCCAATATAGCAGGCTCCTGTCAGGCTCTTCTTGAAGGCCAGGAGTGTAGGAGAAGATCTCACCTCCAACAGAATATTCCAGAGGGCAGGGGCCACAGCAGAAAAGGTTCTTCTCCCAGAGTCTGCAAGCCAAAATTCTTTGGCCAACAGGATCCAAAGTAGGCCCTTTTCACTGGAACAAGTGGGGTGAGCTAGTCCCATCAGGATGAGATGGTTCTTCAGATACACTGGATCCATGCCAAAAAGGGCTTTAAAGCTGATGACCAAAATATGGTACTTTAAGGCATGTTTGTAGAAAAAAACAAGACAAAAAGTCTTACAATTTTCAGAATGAGAGCTTCAAAACAATAAGGTGAGCAAGTAATTTAATTTTCCCAAGTTCTTTCTAGCACTTCTTCTTTTAACTCCCCAACAGATATTTTAAAATGCCAGGAAGCACCATAACATTTTATTTTAAGGGTATCAGCATAAAAATAAAGCAATTGCACTCTAAGTTCCTAAACAGTTATCACTTTAGGGAAGAACTCTGAATCTGGAATAGAGCAAGTCAATGGCAGGCATTCTGCTTCTGAGTAAACCTAAACAAATATCTAGCCAAAATCATTCAGATTCTCTCTAAATTCAAGATTTGTTCCAGGACTGGGCAGAGACTAATTAAAGATATAGGACAAATTATTTGGCATCTATTTAAAACTGAAAGTAAATCCTTCTCAAAGAAGATTTATCCACAGTACACAGTTGCCATGTCACCAGAACTGGTAGGCAACTATTTCTGGAGGAGAGACAGACCTTGTCCCTTTCTATTAATCACTTCCATGCTGTCAAAGCAACTCTGGGGCATGTTTTTCTGCTCTACTTCCAAAGTATCCTTTTTGATGTGCAAGCTTCATAATAAAGAATTCTGTATAATGTGAAGGTTCATGAATATCAATGAAACCCAGTTGACACAGTAGCAGTTCACCCATATGTCATCCCAAATTGCCCACAGCAACACTGCCTGCACTGAAAGTCACACTTACTGAACTGTATAAGGTGTTCAGAGTGATGCTTTCTGGGCCATGAATTAAAATACTTTACCTGCTCTTACATTTATTTGTCTTGATTGTTGTCCTTTTTCATGCCATTATTATTTTTGTTTTCCATCTTCATTCACAATATCCTAAAGATAGAAATCTTTAAGAATTAAAATAAGGTAAAACTAAGATTTTGTTGTTCAACATTGTTAATACAGGAGTGTCTTGCTACAGCAAATTTTGGTAACTGAGCACTGTAGCATGATGGCTGAACATAAATTGCTACTAGATTCTGTAAAAAGAAGAAAAGTTTGGCAGTAATACAAAAATCTAAAAATCCTCTTTTGGAGTAATTTTTTCCATCTGACAATTCTTATGATTAATATATTTAGAAAATGTTTCCAAGTGACATGAAAACATGAGACAAAAATAAAGTTCCTCAGAATTATTATGTTGGAAATGACCTGAAATGTCATCTACTCCAACTTTCTGCTCAGAGCAAGATTTCTTAAATAATTTCATATAGAAGGGTATCCAGCTTCTGTTTGAAGAGAACATAATACTTTATAACTCAGCCTATTCCACTGATAGATATCTCTTATTGTCAGGAGATTCCTTTTAATATCTAACCTGAATCTACTTCTGTGTAGTGTCAACTCAATGCTGGCCTTGTCCTCTGGAGTGATAGAGAGTAGGTTTACTATCTCCTCTTTAGAGCGTTATCTCTCTTCCCTCAGTCTTCTCTTCTATAGGCTAAAGATACCCAATTCTTTAGTTATTCTTACTGTGCTTGGTTTCCAATTATCTTGCTCATCTTGGTTAACCCTTGTCAGGCCCCAAGAATAAAGAACTATACATGGAGTTACTTTATAGTAGTTTTCTTAATTGTTCTTCATCTATAGACAGAATCTTGCCAGACTAGAATGTCTATCTGCATAAGAATAGATATACTCTGTGAACTGCTAGAGAGGCACTGTCTTGACCCTCTTCCTGGGTACCACATTGCCACATTGTCCTCTAGAAAGTAGCCCTGCTCCCTGGGAATCCAGATTACATTCCACCACAGCCTTCCTCTGAATTTGTTTCAGTTTGTTGATATCCCTCCAAACTGCTGGAGCAGCTGTTGGACAATTTCATTTTTATTTCCCATCCTCCAATCTCATCTCCTTTCAGGGCAGCTTCCAGAACTAACAGCTAGGCAGGCATGCCAAAAGGCAATCCCAGCTGCCTGCAGATCAACAGAGATCCTTCAAAGTGATTTTGTTTGGATGCATCACCAGCTGCAGGGCTTAGGCCAATAACATATGTATTCCTTGGCATGGCTGTGTTTCCATTGCCTGGATCTCTCACTGCCACTTCTGTCTGTCTACGGAACCTTGGTCTACATTTTGGAATATGAAACTATTGTACAGTAATCTGTTTGGTGAGTTGTCTCTTGCTCATCCGGTTGGCACATCTTTCATCCTGGACCATTTTTACTCTGGTTTGTATATATTTCCTGTTGGATCATTTCTAATTTTCTATTTATTTGAATACTGTAATTGAAATTTGGAAATATCAGTCTTATCTGAACAGGTGTTTTGACTCCGACTCCCGAGCCTGTCCTCATGGAGGAAGAGAACTCAGAAGGTGAGGGGGAGGAACTGACAAGGCCTCCCTCTCCAGGACCCTCCACTCTGGCAATGCCTCAGGTTCCATCCGAAGGCCAGAAGGAACAGCCTGAGATAGGCCAGGAGGAAGGCATTTCAGAGCACCCATTGATAGAGAGTGATAATGATGAATCCTGACTTGATCCCAGGCAGCGTCAGAGGGAGAAGCGTGCGCAGCAAAGGAAGAGGCGTGGGAGGGCCAGGGATTGAGCTGAGTCACTGAACCACGCCCCACAAAGGATAAAAGGGGGTTTGATTGCTCGGCAGGCTTTGTGGCGGACAAAAGTTTAAACTCTAAAGAGTCACATCGTGAATCCTCAGATATATTTTGGATTAAACTCTTGTGGATAATTTGTCGCTCTGGAAGTGGACTGCAGATAAGGCCTCTCCTGCTTTTTGGGAGTACTAATTGGACTTGGCAGGTGTTTTATAGTTAGCTGCCAGAACTCTCATCTGCCAGGAATTCTGGTCTGTTTATACAATAAATTATTGGCAGGCGTGTTTGATATTGCATTTGCCTGTGTGGGGATGGGGGACAGACAACAGGTTGGATGGAAAATCATATCATACTTGGAAACAATCAGTATAAATTATAAGGATACAGCAACGAAGTTACAGTCACACAGTCATAAGTGGAGATGGGTGATAGGAACAATGAGAAGATTAATAGTAATAGTAATGCAGACTTAGTGAATAGTTGACAATGTTGAGAGAATTATTTGTTTAGCAGAGTGATGGTGTTCGGGGAAAAACTGTTCTTGTGTCTAGTTATTCCGGTGTGCAGTGCTCTATAGCATAGTTTTGAGGGTACGAGTTGAAACAATTTATGTCCAGGATGTGAGGGGTCTGTAAATATTTTTACAGCCCTCTTTTTGACTCATGCAGTATACAGGTCCTCAATGGAAGGCAGGTTGGTAGTAATTGTTTTTTCTGCAGTTCTAATTATCCTTTGAAGTCTGTGTCTGTCTTGTTGGGTTGCAGAACCAAACCAGACAATTATAGACAGTGCTGTGGTGGGTTTCAAAAATTTTTACTACCAGTTCTGCGGCGTGGCTTGGTGGGCGTGGCAGGGGAAGGATACTATAAAATCTCCATTCCCACCTCACTCCAGGGGAAGGATACTGCAAAATCCCCATTTCTTCCCAATCAAATGGGACTTGGGAGGCAGAGAATAGATGGGGGGAGGGGCAGTCAGAGGTGGTATTTACCGGTTCTCTGAACTACTCAGAATTTCCGCTACTGGTTCTCCAGAACTGGTCAGAACATGCTGAAACCCACCTCTGTTATAGAGGTGCTGTACAGTACTGTACAGTAAACAAGTTAGTGAAACTACAGATACAGATAATTGCAGAATTAGTCTGCAATTATCTGAATAAGCACTAAGTGGCAGCAATGAGAGAAAATTATTTTTTGCCATCTAGTGGTCAGGAATATTTTTGTGTGCCCAATCTGATAGCACTAGTGAAAGCCCATTGGCAAATAGCTTTAGCTTCAGACAATTTCTTTTTCCCTGACGAAAGCTATTAACTTTAATTCCTAAATGATAAGTAGAAATTCAACAGGTTTAGCGCATTAGTGATGCAAACCTATTCCTTTCATGAAACTGGTGTATGCTCTCTGCAGTTTTCCTTTTATATTTTAACTATTTGGGACTGACAAGTTCATATAGTGTTTTTTCTCAGCAGTTGACAATTTCTGCCTGGGTTTGGAAGCTAAGCATGGTCACAATTGAATGGAGGGGCACCAGGGAATTCCAGGGCCATAGATTAAACTAGAAAGTAAAAAAAAAAAAAAAAAGACTAAAATGATGCCAAATCATTTTCCATACTATCATCAGGAACCAAGTTCAACTTGAAGTAAATTTTACTTTCTAA
Source organism: Arizona elegans (assembly GCA_022577455.1). NCBI lineage: Eukaryota > Metazoa > Chordata > Lepidosauria > Squamata > Colubridae > Arizona > Arizona elegans. The sequence continues at coordinate 153,555,919 of JAKOOJ010000002.1, forward strand.
CTAGAAGTATCATGTCCTAGTGTGTTTTTAAGGGTAGACATAATGAATATGGAAAAATCTTTGGAACAAATAAGGAGGGTTGAGAAATTTACAGCTGTTTTCTTAACACTCTAGGTCCCTTCAAATCCTTACAAGTGATAAATATAAGCTTACAAGCAAGCCAACCATAACTCTTTTCTGCCTTAAATTCTGGGAGTCGAGTTCACTTTATTGGCCTTGTGTCAATCAAGATGTGTCATAATGACCTGAAGCCATTCAGAATAAGAACAGGGGACATCTGTGGGGTGACCACACTGTTCCATCTTGTGCTGTGATAAGATTGACTAAAACCACTCAGTTTTTATAGACACAGGACAAAAATAATGTGGTAACATCCAAAGAAAAGAGAAAACAGTACTAAAATTTAATCAACCCCCTTTTTCATCATTTCCTCAAAATATATAATGTGACTTTTTGTCCCTGACAAAATGGGAATGTCCAGATACCTTGTTGCACTGCTCTAAGGTGTACGTCTCTTTGTCCAATTTATTTAACCTCATGCCATCATTTGTGTTGTCTATTTCAGGGGTCTCCAACCTTGAAGACTTGTGGACTTCAACTCCCAGAATTCCTCAGCCAGCAAAGCTGGTCTATTTTATTCATCACTTGTTTTCTGATTGAATTGTAGAGTTGTTGTTGTTGTTAGTTGTGAAGTCATGTCCGACCCATCGTGACCCCATGGACAACATTCCTCCAGGCCTTCCTGTCCTCTACCATCCTCTGGAGTCCATTTAAGCTCACGCCGACTGCTTCGGTGACTCCATCCAGCCACCTCATTTTCTGTCATCCCCTTCTTCTTTTGCCCTCAATCTTTCCCAACATTAGGTTCATCTCCAGTAAGTCCTTCCTTCTCATTATGTGGCCAAAGTATTTGAGAGTTGTAGAGTACTGTGTCTCAATATGGGCAACTTTAAGATGTGTGGGTTTCAACTCCCATAATTCCCCAGCCAGCATGCTTCTGGGAGTTGAAGTCCACACATTTTAAAGTTGGTTGAGAAACACTGCTGTAGAGCATTCAGAATTCCCCAAAAGGGGGTATTTTAATTCACAACCTGAAATGCCACTGATTTTGTGTGCAGGGCATTTTCCCACACTTACTGTTAGCTGCCGTAGCAGAATTTTATGCCAACATGATATTTTCAACACAGGCTATTAAAAAGGCAATGAAGGAACAATGGTGTTGACACTGCATCTCCTCTAACCCTAACCCAATCCCTTACCCACCCAAAATGGAATAAAGAAATGGATGGAATACCAGGACACTTGACAATAATGTTGTTCTTTGTGCAATTAAAAGGAAGCATTGTACCATGTTGTTCTATATGCATTTTGAGAGTGGTAACTATGAAAATAATTTGTCTGCAAACTGCTTTTGAAAAATCAGGAAGCAGAAACAGTGGCAGAGTCAGGTGTCCTAGATGTACTCCTATGAAATCTTCATTGTAATCACTTTTCTTCTGTCATAATTGCATATGGGATAATTCCTTGCTGCTTTTTATTCTTAATACACCCTGGAAATATGGATCCAGTATTCCCTTGTGATTTGTCTGTAAAGAGTTGTACTAGATAGTTACAGATAATAATGATGTGCATCTTAGAACTTTTAATTTGGCGTAAGTATCATGTACCATTTGATACTGGGTAAAAAAACCCAACCCCATTCTTAAAATGAGAAAAATCAGACACAGGACCCCAATCTGGAATATGCTACCAATATAGAGTGGGAGTAGCACAAGGTAATTTTCTGTTGCAAATTTGCTACATGCCCACAAAGTATAAAATGGAAGTATTTACCATAAGTACTAGCAAAAGATGGGATGGGGGAAAGAAAAATAGAAAATGTAAGATACAAAAATAATAGAATGACTTCCTGCAAGTCTTCATCTGAGGAATACAAATTGTTTCAGCTACAGCTATTGTTTATTGTTCTACTCCTCTACTGTTCTTACACTAGCTTGTTGCAAAGTTTAATAAATGAATTAGTTCTCCTTCAATTAGCCCCAGCTTCACTGACCTCTATGTCTATATATCATAGAGCTGGTAATATTGTATAAAGTAAAACAGTTATTTAAACAACAGTAGTCCCCTTTCTTACACTGTTCAGAATGTATATCCCATCATTTCTAGTGAGCATTTGTGATGACAGAATTTGTAATGGTCTCTCTGGAAAAAGTCTTCATCTGAGAGGAAGGCTGGACTAAGCCCATCAAATCTGATAATAGCAGGACATGCCCCTGAAGCCTTGCTAAAGTCATCCTTCCATACAGTCCTAACTCTCAAGGCCTGACTGTAGCAGAGAGGGTGTCCAAGCCCTGAGAATGACAAAGGGCGGGGAGGTAAAGTAATACCAGATTGCTCTGAGGAATACCTTGTAAATAATGGCCTCTTGGGAATAAAGGTCAACTCTGGCCCACCACAAAGCTAGACTAATTATTTTATGTGGATTTTGGCTATGGAGGAACTTGGTGGGAAATGCTGACAGGGACAGAATGGGAAACAGGAAGCTGTCAAGGTTAGTGGTGGGAAATACACTGGCTTAACTGCTGCCATACCACAAATAACAAACCATCAAGTTCATGTCCTTGGTTCCCACAGTTTAGCGGCAATGCATTCCTGTGCAAAATTACACGGATTGGAAAGCACCGATGGAAGTGAAGTAATAATTCTATCTTCCACCTGACTGAAAGAAAATATCACCTATCAGAGAAGATCGGCACAAGCCTATAGATTTTCTTTTATCTCATTTTCTGCCTTGATTTACAGTCATTCTAGCTGGGCATTACTGAAGTTGAAGTTCAACAAAAATGAAGGTTATCAGATTTTCTGGGCTTAGTCCTGCCTTCCTCTCAGATGAAGACTTACATTACTCATTTTAAAAATGTACAAAGCGGCCTTCTGCTCTCTTTTTACTATATGAAAAGGATGGAGAACATCTAGCTGGGGAGGGCTAAAGATCCAACTGATAGAGATGGAAATAACCCTCCCAAACAGTAACAGGAGAACTTTTTTTTTTTTTTTTGGTAAATGTTTCTACTCAAATGACTGCAAGAAGTTCTACTTCACTTATTTTCTGTTTCAATTCTTCATCAAGTAATAGTGGCAATGAGCAAAACAGCCCCACAATTTCAATTTTGCAGTTATAATTTTGCAGTGGTTTGGTTGTCTTTTTAATATTTGGAATTACATTTTCAGTACTTTTTAACTTTGGACCAAAGGTTTTTTGCACTAGATTAGTGCATTTTTGCTTATAATTTTGCCTACTTGTTACATTTCCTTCTATTTTCATGCATTTGAGCATTTTGTACAGGCAACTCTACTCTGCAAAATTGCAATGCAAAATTCAAAGAACATTTGTACATTTCTAATAATAGCTAGATTTTGATTCAGATGTATTGGTTTGAAAATGCAAAATGAAGCAAGTTCAAATTTAGACCTAAACTAAACAAAATTTTCATCCCCACCTAAGAAGGAACTATCTCAAGAAGGAACTACTCAAAAAGGGTTACTAACCTAGTGATAGGACTAGAAGATCCAGTAATTTGAATTTCTGCCCTTTTCCTAATAACACTTCCAGTTTTGTAAGGGTGGACCTGTGAAAGGAAACCCCACCTGAAGCCACGTTCTTCTCCTAATCTTTGCTTTAGGACTCCAGTACATATTCCTTTTCTCATACAATTCATCTACAGTATATTTATTTTATTTATTTATTTATTTTATTGGCTTTCTATACCGCCCTACTCCCAAAGGACTCAGGGCGGTGAACAGCCACAGAATAAAACACATAAATACAAAAATTTAAAATAGAATAAAAATGAATTAAATAATTTGGCTGAGACAAATTTAAAATACCCAATAATTTAAAACAAATTAAAATTTACATTTACAAAGGGGAGAAGATTTAGGCTAGGCCAGCTTGATGAAATAAGAAAGTCTTGAGCGCGCGACGGAAGGTGCGCAGATCCGGGATCCTCCGTATCTCCAGGGGGAGCTCGTTCCAGTTCGTAGGTGCCCCCACAGAGAAGGCTCTCCCCCTAGGGGCTGCCAGTCAACATTGTTTGGCCAACGGCACCCGGAGGAGCCCCTCTCTATGGGAGCGTACTGGCCAGTGGGAGGCTATTGGCGGTAGCAGGCGGTCCTGTAGATAACCAGGTCCTAAGCCATGGAGTGCTTTAAAGGTGATAACCAAAACCTTGAAGCGTACCCGGAAGATCACCGGGAGCCAGTGCAGCTCGCGCAGGAGAGGTGTTACATGGGAACTCCACGTCGCTCCCATAACCACCTGTGCGGCCGCACTCTGCGCCAGTTGGAGCCTCCGAGTGCACCTCAAGGGGAGCCCCATGTAGAGAGCATTACAATAGTCCAGACGAGAGGTGACGAGGGCATGAGTGACTGTACATAGGTAGGTATTAAATGAACAAGCTTCATCCTTTTGTTAAATAGTGGCCTTTTGGCTCAGATCAAGAATGAAACTTGTAAGAGAGTATAATGAAAATATTCCCCTGGAAGGTACTGGCAGCAATTACACCAAGGCCGGGGATTGTTTGCCCAGAAGAGAGTTTGACCACCGATTGACCCTCTGAACTCAGACAGAATGGCCAAAAATATTCAATTGCATACTATCAATAGAAGAGAACATTTGTGGCTCAGGGTTAAATGTGGAGTCCTTGGGGTTGTCTGACCTTGGTTGTTGGGCTTGCAAACTTCCGTTTTCTAACTAGATAACATAATCAGGTGCTAGTGAATGTGGAGTTTGTTCCCAGTTTATATACATTTGCCCTACCAGGATTGTAGCTTTCATCTTGGTGGTTCTTTGATTAGAGTTTTGTTTTCTTGTTTGATTGATGTCTGATGTTAATCTAGGGGAAACAATACGAGATTAAGAGGAGGAATTTGCTTGCTGCATTAGAGAGAAGTGGAATGGAAGGGTATTACGGATAATAAAGGAATATGGCAGGGAGAAACACTGAGGAGGAATTCTCCAAATCCAAGTCAATTCAGCTATCAGCTGAAAATCTTTATTTGTATTCAAACATTCTATTGGACTGTAAAGTCTCATTTTCGCCTAATTCATTACAGGTAGCCCTCAAGTTACAACCACAATTGAGCCCAAAATTTAGGTTGCTAAGTGAAACATTTGTTAACTGAGTTTTGCTCCCATTTTACGACCTTCCTTGCCAAAGTTGTTAAGTGAATCACTGCAGCTGTTAAGTTAGTAACATGGTTGTTAAATGAATCTGGCTTCCCCATTGACTTTGCTTGTCAGAAGGTCGGAAACGCTGATCACACGACCCCAGGACATTGCAACCGTCATAAATATGAATCAGTTGCCAAGCATCTGAATTTTGATCATGTCACCATGAGGATGCTGCAACAGTCACAAGTGTGAAAAACAGTCACAACTCACTTTTTTTTAGCACCGTGGTAACTTTGAATGGTCACTAAATGAACTGTTATAAGTTGAGGACTACCTGTATGTGAACACCACCTCTATGGTTAGATTCAGCATGTTATAAAAGTTTGGGATATCATGGGAATCCAGAAAACCGTTTGATGGTAAGTGTATATACTATGTATATAAAAGTCCTACGAAATAGTATTTCATGTATTTTGAGGATTTCTAAGAACTGGAAAGAAACCCTGCAACAAAGACGATAATTACTCTCGATAGCGTTGTATATCTGTGTTATAAATTTTACTGTTAAAATAACTGAGGAAACAAAAGAGTCCCATTTTTGTCCCCCACTCAAGAACAGCGAAAATCTTAATTCAGAATTTATTTAGGCACTTTCCTCCCTTAATTCCCAAATAGAAAAATTATGAAACTGGCTGCTGCTGTTGAAACACCACTCACCCATTTCCTAGAAACTGAAAAAGTTCTGCTAAACTCTCTGAATCTGCAGATCTGGGACAATGGAATAAACTGAATAGAACAAAAATTGGCTTTCACTTTTGCAACTACTATTGAGCCCTTTCCAACAGAATGCCAGTACTGTTTATGCCCTCCAAATGTTCCAGAGGCCAATTGTTTATGGCTGCAGAAAAGCTCTTCTGACTGCATTTTCCCAGCCCACATTTTGGTTTAGAGGGACAAAGAGAGTGGAAGTGTGTGTGTGTTCTGATGACTGATACTTGTATAATATTCTTCATGGCCGGTTGAAACTGTACAGAAATTTTGTTTGATTAAAATGATAGACTGTGTCATCAATTTCCTGATGGGCCCTCAAAAACCACTAGTCCAAAACAGATGGTTTGGAATAGTTTGCATGATAAGTGACTTGATAAGGTCTACTTTTTCCATGCCATCAAAGAAACAACCCACATTAGCTCAGTGGAACTATATCCTGAACTGGGGAATTCCAGCCAAACAAAGTTATTAGAAACAGATGTGTGTGTGTGCCAAGATGCAGATGTGTTCTTGCAAAAGAGTGCAATTGAAATGTTGCTCTCCCATAAAGAAATCACCTTGGTCTCTGATATCTGTCTACACCATCTCCCTGCATAGCATTCATATAATTTGGAAGGTTTTATCATGACTTCTTGGATTATGATTATAATTAAACACCTTAAGCACCCAAGGGCCTCCTTCTTCTTTTTTTTAAATTTGATTTATATGCCGCCCTTCTCCGGAGACTCAGGGCGGCTTACAATGCGCTAAGCAATAGCCGTCATTCTTTTGTATATTTATACAAAGTCAGCTTATTGCCCCCACAACTGGGTCCTCAATTTACCTACCTTAGAAAGGATGGAAGGCTGAGTCAATCTTGAGCCTTGGCGAGATTCGAACCTGCAGTAATTGCAGGCAGCTGGTCTTAATAACAGCTTAATAACAGGATGCCTTAGACCACTGTACTACCAAGGCTCTTCTTCATGGCTCAGTTAAAATGCTCTCCCTCTATCTAAGCCATCAGAAAAATAAACTGGCATAGATTTTGCTTTTCCTAGCCAGTCCAGATTGCTTCTCTTCTAGCTTGCAGCTGGAAGATGGAATCCTAAACAGTTAGACTGTTTAAAAATATGAGTTTAGCACTCTTTTCAAATGAGGAAGATCATTTTCAAACAGTTGGATTAGTATAGCAATAGCAATAGCACTTAGACTTATGTACTGCTCCATAGTGCTTTACAGCCCCCTTGAAGCGGTTTACAGAGTCAGCATATTGCCCCCAACAATCTGGGTCCTCATTTTACCCACCTCGGAAGGATGGAAGGCTGAGTCAACCTTGAGCCTGGTAAGATTCGATCTGCCAAACTGCTGGCAGCCAGCAGTCAGCAGAAGTAACCTGTAGTACTGCACTCTAACCACTGTGCCACCACGGCTCATGTGGCAGGTATTGGGGCCGTGTTGTGCCACTGAGTAGCAGAGAAAGTTCCTTTTCTTCAGCTTCATGGTGCAGTTCATGTCTCCTTCCATTACTGGTCAGCTGCTGCAGGGGTGAAACCCAGCAGGTTCTAACAGGTTCTGGAGAACCAGTAGCAGAAATTTTGAGTAGTTCAGAGAACCGGCAAATACCACCTCTGGCTGGCCCCAGAGTGGGGTGGGAACGGAGATTTTGCAACATCCTTCCCCAGTCACGCCCACCAAGCCACGCCCATATAACCGGTAGGGAAAAAATTTGAATTTCACCCCTGAGCTGCTGCTTGGGTGATTCTACTCACCAAGCTGATCTGGATATAGAAGGAAAGATCAATTTGAAAAGTAAGCAGAAGGGTTCCGGAGGTTAACTATATCACAGAAGGGAGGGGAGTGGGCATGGTTGTACCAGGGGTGGGTTCTACTTACCTTTACTATCGGTTTGCAGTGGGGCTGCGCGCATGCACAGAAGCGTTTTGGTGACGTCGGGGTCGGTGAGCAGGGTCTCCCTCCGGTTTTACTACCGGTTCTATAGAACCAGTGCGAACTGGGGGCAACCCACCACTGGGTTGCACTAGCAATAACATTAGCACTTAGACATATATATTGCTTCATAGTTCTTTACAGCCCTCTCTAAGCTGTTTAGAGAGTCAGCATATTGCCCCCAACAATCTGGGTCCTCATTTTACCAACCCTGAAAGGATGGAAAGCTGAGTCAACCTTGAACTGGTGAGAATCAAACTCCTGGCAATCAGCAGAATTTGCCTGCAATACTGCATTCTAACCACTGTGCCATCACTAGCCTAAGGTGGCCAAAAGTTGCTGGAAAATGCCATATCCTAAGAGTCACTTGACCATGCCAGTGGTCAGTGAAGTGTATCAAATTGTATCTACAGTAAAATTATAGTGGCTTGTTCTTTGCTTGTGGGGGAAATGCTACTTTAATACCTGAATAATTAAGAATGACTTCAGGTATGGAGAGAAGAGAGAAAGGGTGACTGAAATGGTTATGAGTAGATATAAATCATATTCTAAAAATCAATTATTGCAAAAGCAAAGTTTTTTTTTAAAAAAATACTAGAATTCGGAATAGTACTTTCTAGATGCAGAGGATTCCAATATATAGAAAGGCTTTTATTCAAAACAGACACATTATGAATATGGTAATTAATTATGGACTGGAGCAGGGGTCCCCAATCCCCAAAATGTGGCCCACTACTGGGCCTTGGCCCATTTGGAACTGGCCTGCAGAAGCAGCGTGTGTGCAGCTCCATTTACACGAGCAGTGGGCACGCTCGTGTGAGTGGGCAGGCGTGTGTGCCCGCCACGTGCACAAATGGAGCTGCGCCAGTGGTGGGATTCAGCCAGTTCGCACCACTTCGGGAGAACCGGTTGTTAACTTTCTGAGCAGTTTGGTGAACTGGTTGTTGGAAGAAATCATTAGGGCAGAGAACCGGTTGTTAAATTATTTGAATCCTACCACTGAGCTGCGCATGCATGCTTATCCAGTGCTCACACTTAACCATTACCTCTTCCTCCCCCTCCCCTCCACCAGTCTACAAAGCTGGAAAGATTGGGGATTGCTGGACTGGAGAACAACTGATCACAATTGGAAGATGTTATGTAAATGGGTTTGTTTGGCGGGCAGTTTGAATTAACTGACCCTCAGCTGATTGGCTGACCACCACAGCTGCAAGGTATATAAAGGGAGCTGTTTCCCTAGGTCAGTTGTTCTCACCCTAATAAACAGAGCTGTTGTCACTCACTGCCTGGCTTGCTGCGTCCTCATTCATCCAATTTAACAGAAGACATACTAAACAATGTATAGCAATGGCCTGCAACAAGAAGCAATGCAGACCACTGGAAACCAACCTGGCTTCTTCTGGCTTCAGATACAACTCTGTTCACTTCAGTGATTAAAACCCGACAGATAGGCAAAAACTCTGTATGCAGACACTGGGCTTTTAGAGTTTGGGAATTGTGGCTTTGTCTAGTTTCCTTTAGCAAAAAAAAAAAAAAGAATGGTTGTAGAAACAACAGTGAAGACAATAATTGGGCTTGTATATATAATTGTTCATATAGAGGGCAACACTGGCTAATGATTGTACCATCCTGTTAGAAGTAGAGTGGAAGGAAAGAATTTGGAAGAAGTATCATAGCCAAGGACACAATTATTTGCATTCAGCAGATCCTCAACCAACCCATCCTGCTATGCTTCCTTTGTGATTTTTTTGAGGTCAATCTCAGAATAAACTGACCTTGGAGGAAGCAAAGTTTCCTCCTCTGATGTCAACGGTCTTTGTCCAGCTACATATGGACAAAGAGAAATATCTTATGCCACTTGAGTCCCTGTCATGTAAGTTCCTGACTTAGATTTTTAGTGTAGAAGCAGCAACCACATCCATGTTCAGCTGAACTTGAAAATTTTGGGTTTATTTTCCAAGTTTGGCAATCATACATTTCGGATAAATAAGAGGGAAAAATATTTCTGTTACAATTAGGTGCAAGTGGGGTAAAAGGTTTGCCTATTTCTCTCGCGTGCAGAATTTAAGACAGTAGGTTAAATACATCTTTCTAAGAATGGGAAAAGGCCATTTCCAGAGTAAACAAATGTTCCACCCAAAAAATAAAAGCTCCATTTTCAAGCAATAGCCTGAGAAAACTTTCCCTCTTCTTCTAGATTTTGCTTCTCTGCCAGTAAGGAAGTTTACACAAGGAATAAAGAATGGTTAAAAGCAAAGCAAAACTTGAACAACTGGTTTTATGAGATGAAAAGGGTGGAGAATGGTGTCATTCATCACAAACTGGATGACAAAGGTGCTTGTTTGGAGCATGTCATTTTTTTTAATGAAGGAGAGAAGGCATTATCTAGAAGAAATACAACTTTTCTACCTCATCTAAAAAAGGAGTATGCTTTGACTGCTTTAAAAGAGCCTTGGTGGTGCAGCGGACTAAGTGCTGTTATGTAGCACTTAGCTGCCAGCTGCCTGCAATTAGTGCAAGTTCAAATCTCACCAGGCTCAAGGTTGACTCAGCCTTCCATCCTTCCGAGGTAGGTAAATTGAGGGCCCGGATTGTGGGGGCAATAAGATGACTTTGTAGAAACACCGCTTATGGGGGGCCAAAAGCCCTAATAAGCAGGTATATACAAAAGAATGGGCGATTGCTATAAGTGCATTGTAAACCGCCCTGAGTCTTTGGAGGAGGGCAGCATATAAATTGAACTAATAAATAATAAATAATAAATAAATAAAAGTGTGGTCTTTGCCAAGTTACAACAGAAGTCCTACCTTGCTCACTTCTAGTAGCAGTGGAGCTGCAACTATGCATTTATTTTGGAGCCCTGCACTCACGCTTGGAGGTATGTTTGTTCTCTTACTCAAGCTAACAGTTTCTGGTTGCATAGCGGTGAGCTTGTCCCTATGTTTCATATCAGGGAGTCTGCTGGGGCTATTTATACTGATTAAAATTTAGATTAATAGCAATAGCACTTAGATTTATATACTGCTTCACCATTCTTTACAGCCCTCTCTAAGTGGTTTACAGAGTCAGCTTACTGCCCCCAACAATCTGGGTCTTCATTTTACCCACCTTGGAAGGATGGAAGGCTGAGTCAACCTTGAGCTTGGTGAGATTTGATCTGCCAAACTGCTGGCAGCCAGTGATCAGCAGAAGTAGCCTGCAGTACTGCACTCTAACCACTGCGGCACCGCAGCTAATCATAATAAATGTTCAAAAGAACCAAATGAGCAGAGCACTAGTTCCATAGCTTTGTAAAGATGATTTGCCAAACCCGATACAAGAAATTATTGTAGCTTTGGTTCAAGGGAAACTAGGGGTGGTACTGTGATCTTCTGAATTTCAATTCTAATAACCTTAACTGTCAGCCACACACAAGCTCCCCATCCATTTTCACTGCAATCTTGACGGTCCTTAAAATTAGGTGTCCCCCTCCCACAAGGGTAATTAGATTCCTTCATTATACTACTTATTTGATATTCCTCCCTTTTAATCTCTATTCAGTTTTTATTTATTTTCCTATCTTGTTCATAATATTTGCCCAGAGGTGTCTTCAGGGAGGAGCAAAAAAACAAGATGGAGGCCGCAACCATGTCACTGAAGGGCTTCCTCTACCTTGTATGTAACCAGCATTTTCACTTTTTGACACTCCATCTCCCTCAAAATGTCCCTATTAACAATATTGAAGCTATAGAATAGAACAAATGAATGTGAACAAGATTGTAATATTATTAAGGTGACCAATTGTTCTCCTTTAGGGAGAACAGTTCTTCTTTTGTAAATTCTGTCCTCTCTCAAAAAGTGTCCTCCTACATCATTGGTGAAATCCATTTTTTTTACTACTGGTTATGTGGGCGTGGCTTGGTGGGCGTGACAGGGAAGAATACTGCAAAATCTCCATTCCCTCCCCACTCCGGGGGGAAGGATACTGCAAAATCTTCATTCCCATCCCACTCTAGGGCCAGCCAGAGGTGGTATTTGCCAGTTCTCTGAACTACTCAAAATTTCTGCTACCGGTTCTCCAAACTGCTTAAAATTTCCACTACAGGTTCTCCAGAACCTGTCAGAACCTGCTGGATTTTACCCCTGTCCTACATGTCCTCCTTTTCGATATCTGAAGACTAATGTGTAAATCTCCATATTCGATCGATGCCGAGACCATCCATTGCGTGTGATGTGACGTATTTGTATTTGACACGACAATTCGTCAAGGCTTGATACAGTGCGGCAAGACGCAATTATGAGACGCATGCACTCTGCACAGGAGAATTATTTTGAGAGATTGCGCTGTGCGCAAGTGGCTTTGTTTACTTCTTACCGAAACATGACATGGCACATACGCACACATTAGACTCACTTCTTTCTCTGTGAATATTCAATCATACACAGGTGAGCACAATAATTCACGTTTTATTAATTCATTATCTATATAATAATTTCCAAATATGTAAAATTTTATTTACAAGTTTATTTGCTTATGTTATTGTTTTCAGTTTTAATAATTAATTTTATTTATTCATAATGAATGTGCCTGCATCGTTCGTGTAGCTCTATATTTTATTTTTAATTTTAAATTTCATTTAGGGATGGCAAAATCAAAAAAGAAGAAATGCCATTTCAACGATAAATTGAATAAGGAATTTTTTTTTCTTCAATTTATTTGTGTCCTCCTCATTGTAAAAAAGTTGGTCACTGTTATGTCCTTATAAGGACATCCGCCCAGATTGGCTGCCAGCCACCGGGCGGGAAAGTTTGAATCCCTGTCAGGGGGCGGTGCGTCTGCCGGAGCGAATATAAGGAGAGCTCCGGCAGCGCACGCCAGTCTTGCTACTGTTGCTGTTTAATAAAGTTACTTATGTAACAAGCTGGTCACGTCTTCATTCCTGCGCCGATCTAACACTGGCGACGAAGGACTAGAGAGAAGAAACGAACCATGTGGCACCAAGCCAACAAGACCAAGACTCCGGCACCTGGAACCACAGTAAGCATTTCCAAAGGCATGGCATCCGCTGAAGTCACTTTGCCAGCCCTTGCTCCTTTCCGCCCAGGGAAGGACAAGTGGAAATCCTACGTGGTCAAATTTCGGCAATACCTGAGAGGCAACAACATCAGGGACGCCGACGATGACCGGAAGAAGGGCATCTTCCTGGCCAACTGCGGCTCCGAAGTCCTCGACATGGCAATCGATCTCGTAGCACCACGAGACATCGAGGAAGTGCCAGGGGCAGACCTGCTGCAGATCCTGGAGGACCACTATGCCCCAACGGGAACACCAGTGGCGAACCGTTTCACCTTCCATCAGAGGGATCAGAAGGAAGGTGAGACCATCAAAGAATTCGTGGCCGCCCTACGCCAGATCGCAGCCAGCTGTGAGTTTGACCACGTGGATAACGCCATCGCTGACCGCGTGGTTTTCGGCATGAGGGACAGGGGCCTCCAAAAGAAATTCCTGAGCAGAAAGAAACTCGTGCTCAAAGATGTGGTGGAGGAAGCCACCGCATCCGAAATCTCGGAGAAAGCAGCCGCCGCAGTAAGCAGAGCAAAGGGAATCCACAAGATTCGCTCCACAGCGCAATCGTCAACAGAGGATTCCACAGCTGGATCCGAATCAGAGGGAGAATCCACCGTCCACAAGGTATCCAGACCCCCAAGGCGGGAAACCGCACAACGGAACTACAAGGGGGAGCACTGCGCCAGCTGCAGAGGGGACCATGCCAGAGCAACCTGCAAGTGGAGAGATGCGACCTGCCGACGCTGCAACAGAAGGGGTCACATCGCTGAAGCTTGCAGAGCTGAGGAACCAGCCCCAGAGCCCTCCAGCCACTGTCCCCGCGAGAATCGGAAGGATTACCAGAGACCATCCAAACGGTCCTCTGGCCCTTCCAGACGCAGAGACGACGAATTTCCCCGGAGCGGAGCGGTCCACCAGACGACCATCGCACACACGACCTCAGACAATGCCACCAAGTTCCACGTGACCATCCACGTGGAGGGAGCACCCTGCAAAATGGAGGTAGACTCGGGCTCGGTCTACTCCATCATGGACTGGCAGCAGTTGAAGCGCCTGCAACCCAGCATCACCAAGCGAGAGCTGAAGCCACTACACTCCAAGCTCGTCGACTTTGGGGGAAACCCCATCGGAGTGTTAGGAAGAGCCAACATCCGAGTCACCTACAAGCAGTTCGAAGGCAAGCTCCCCATCACCGTCGTAAAGGACAGCCGACCGAACCTGCTAGGAGTAGAGTGGTTCAAGCCGCTGGGGCTTTCAATCGAAGGCATCAACCAAATCTGCAGGGACGAACTCGACAACCTCATCAAAGAGTTCAAGGAAGTCTTCGATGGCAAGCTGGGGAAATTTGTGGGGAGGCCAATCTCTTTTAATCTGGATAAGGGAGTCACCCCAATTAGGCTCAAGCCCCGCCGAGTCCCATTCGCCCTGCGGCCTAAAGTAGACGAACAGCTGGATAAGCTGATCGCCCAGGGCGTCCTGGAACCGATCGATCATGCCTCATGGGAGACCCCCATTGTGACCCCACTGAAGCATGATGGGTCTGTGCGCATCTGCGCCAACTACCGTTGTACCATCAACAAGGCGTTGGCACAGAGCGCATACCCAGTCCCAGTAGTGCAACACCTGCTGCATTCCCTGGGATCTGGCTCAATATTCGCCAAACTGGACCTGGCCCAGGCTTACCAGCAATTGCCAGTGGATGAAAAAACGGCGGAGGCACAAACAATTGTCACGCACAGGGGGGCATTCAAATGCAACCGCCTCCAATTTGGAGTCAGCGCTGCCCCCGGCATCTTCCAATCCATGATGGAACGCCTGCTCCAAGGCGTTCCAGGGGTGGTGCCTTACTTCGACGATGTGCTCATCTCCGGGGACTCAAGAGCCCAACTCCTTGAAAGGCTCAGGCTTGTCCTGCAGCGGTTCAAGGCCAAGGGTTTGAGAGTCCGGCGGGACAAGTGCATCATAGGAGTACAGGAAGTCGAGTTCCTGGGCTATCTCATTGATAGCACGGGCATCCACCCCACCAAATCAAAAGTGGAAGCAATCCATGAAGCGCCGAGCCCAAAAAACAAAACGGAGCTTCAGGCTTTCCTTGGGTTGCTCAACTTTTACGCCATCTTCTTAAAACAGAAAGCCACAGTTGCTGAGCCACTCCACCGCCTGCTGGGGAAATCGGCGTCCTGGAAGTGGGGCCAGGAAGAGGAAGCAGCGTTCCGGGCCATCAAAGGACTATTGACGTCCAAAAGCGTCCTCATCCAATACAGCGAGATGCTCCCCATCAAGCTGACCTGCGACGCGTCGCCATACGGGGTGGGGGCAGTTCTCAGCCACGAGCTGCCCAACGGCACGGAAGCCCCCATCGCCTACTTCTCGAAAACCATGTCCGGCGCAGAGCGGAACTACAGTCAGCTGGACAAAGAAGCCCTGGCAATCGTGGCAGGAGTGAAGCGCTTCCACGAATACCTATACGGAAGACGTTTCACCATAGTCACCGACCACAAGCCACTCCTGGGACTACTCGCAGGCGACCAACCCACCCCAACCTTCATGTCCCCGCGGATGACGAGATGGGCCATCTTCCTGGCCGGCTACTCCTATAGGCTCGTGCACCAGCCAGGCACAGCCATAGGAAACGCCGACGCACTCAGTAGATACCCATCGAAGAACCCGGTGGAAGACCCAGCCCCCACGCTCCATCTATTCCACATAGATGACGACGCCAGCTGTCCAGTCTCCTCCACAGATGTGGCCGCACACACCCAGAGAGACCCCACCCTCCGCCAAGTAAGGTCCTGGATCCTCAGGGGGTGGCCATCGGAACAGACGGAAGAGAGGTTCAGCCCGTTCACCAGGAAACAAAAGAAGCCCTCACCAAGATGGGCCCGGGAGACTGGCAAGAACGCATCGACAACTTCCTCCTCACCCAGCACATCACGCCGCATGCCACCACCCACAAGAGCCCGGCCGAACTCCTCATGGGCAGAAGGTTGAGGTCACCCTTGGACCGGCTGCACCCCCAATACAGCCCGGAAGTGACCGCAACCGCCAGCCGGCCGCTTCGCGCTTTCAGCAAAGGAAATTCAGTTTTCGCGCTGAATTTCAACGGCTCTCCTAAGTGGCTGAAAGGGAAGATTGCCAGCACAACCGGCCCCAAATCCTACACCGTCGAGTTGGAAGATGGACAGGTCGTGAGACGTCACATCGACCAACTCCGGAAAAGGTGGGGGGGAGCAACCGAAAACCAGCCTGACGAGGGAGGCCTACAACACCCAGACGGGGTAGGCCTACAACACCCCAGCGAGGTAGACCTACCATACCCAGACGAGGTAGGCCTACCACACCCCTACGAGGCAGAGCAACGCCATCCCGACGAGGTCGGCCCAGAACACTACCAGGCACTGTCACGCCGGCAGTGCAGCGAGGTAGACCGGGACCAACCGCACGGGGGATGGCAACACCAACCCGGCCAGGTGGGCACCCGGCACAACAGGCCCAGGGACCCCCGACCCAGCCCGCTGGTAGACCGGGACCTGCCCAGAAGGGAAGCACCGCACCCTACCAGTGAAGGCAACCCACGGCAGCCCTACCAGGGAGACCTCAGTGCAAGGCGAGTAGACCGGGGACCATCGCAGATGGGCACACCACAGCACATGGGCGAGGGTGGCACACGACTCCCCGGCGAGAGGGACCCCCACCCAACGCAAGAAACAACCCGGCAACAACAACCCAACCCAGACGACCCCAACCACCAACTGGCAGTAGACCAGGGACTAGGGGGAAGGGAAAGCCGACAACAACCCGGCCAGGGAGGCCTGCGCCACCCCAGCAGGGGAGACCTCCACCGACCCGAGGAGGTATCACCACAACGACACCCCGACCAGGTCGACCACCACCAACCAGACGGGGAAGGCCAACGCCTGCCGGGCCAGGGAGACCTGCGCCAACCCTGCAAGGTTGGACACCGCTACCCGAGCCAACACCTCCCACAGCGGCCAGACCGGACCCAAGGGCACCGGCCCGAACCACCCTCCAGACCACAGCGGGCCGGGCCGCAGCAGAACCGCAGCCACCGGGAGACCGAGGAAGAGCAAGTGACAGCTGGGGTCTTACCGAGACTCAGACGCTCTTCCCGGGTCGGAACCGAACAGCACCGCCGAGGCGAAAGATCCACAGGCCAGGAGGAAGACCACCAGAACCAGCCATCCAAGGTCTGCGGTCCGGCCGGAGGCGCTGAGGGTGACCCCGCACACTCGCCAGCCGAACCGAGCCCGGTTCCGGGGAAGGATCCAGGAGCCACAGGAACCCCGTCCGTCCAGGGCGGGGACACGGGAGAAATGAGACTGCGCAGGTCAAGTAGGGTGCCTAGGCGTCCTACGTACCTGCGGGACTACGTCACGTTTATTGACGAACACTGAACTTTTTTCTTTGGACTAGGTGGGAGGAGTGTTATGTCCTTATAAGGACATCCGCCCGGATTGGCTGCCAGCCACCGGGCGGGAAAGTTTGAATCCCTGTCAGGGGGCTGTGCGTCTGCCGGAGCGAATATAAGGAGAGCTCCGGCAGCGCACGCCAGTCTTGCTACTGTTGCTGTTTAATAAAGTTACTTATGTAACGAGCTGGTCACGTCTTCATTCCTGCGCCGATCTAACAGTCACCTTAATATTATGAAAGTTCTTATGTTATGAATGCTGAGATATATTGACAGAGAAAATGACTCAGATGACCTTGTTTTTAAATGAAATGTTTACTGAGGCTGCAGACCTAATCAGAACAGAACCTCTCTCTGATTATTATCTTTTATGGGAGACCAAAAAAACCGAACAAACCAGGAATGTCAATCACTTTATCATTTGTACTGCTGAAGCTCTGATTCTTGATGCAGCTACATAAAATTGCTGGTAACATTCCTTCTTTTACCCTGACTCCCTAATTAACATTTGCTGAAGGAAAGAGAATTAGTGATTTAGAGCATATAAGGGAATAAACAGCATTTGGATTTTATCCAAAGTAAAAATAAATAAATAAATGAAAAACCAGATCTAATTTCATGCATTTTGAAAGCAAGAGAAAGCCTTGGTGCTTGTAAGTAAGTTTTCCTCCTCACATGACATTTAAAACAAATGATCCAAGAAGCGTTCTTCAATGGTCACTTTTGTAATGACTGTTTCAAAACACAACCCAACATAGCAAACACCACTGAATCTCTTGGTCACTTCACTGAATACTTGAAAGCAGGAAATGTGTTCAGAGTAAGAGATCCCAGAACAGAAGCAGGGATTGAAGAAATGTACTGAGGGAGCTCTGGAGGAGCAAAGAGCGTGAAAGGGAGGTCAAGATATGACTCATAGGTTAAGGGTAACAATTAAATTCCTCAAGACAAAAAAACTCTAAGTTCCCAGTCTGGACTTCCCCCAGAAACAGGAGAGGAGGGGCCCTTTCAGGGCATCAACATTGCTAATCAATCTTAGTAATCAACCTAAAACATTTATTGATACAATCTGCATTTTTTATTGCTATATCCAACTGTGAATGAAGAAGCTAAATACTATTATGCTTATTAACATTGCTATTTGAATCCATAATTAAGATTGATAACATGTCTTCTATCAAATATCCTATGGCTTAAATTAGTTAACGCATGGGTTCTCCCTTGGTTTGGATCCAATACACATGCCATTGTAGCTAAGTGCAAAGGTCAAACCTCTGCCTTTTTCTTAGTCACAGACTCTTATTATACAAGGGTGTTCAAGAGCTACCAGACAGAGATCCTAAAGGATGGGAGAAGAAGAGAAAGACAAAGAAAGTAGACATGCAGGATCCAATATGAGTCAGTCACCGAGACCAAAGATTTGTTCTTCCAAGCTTTGGGGCTCATGCTGGAACTCATCGTCAGAATATGACACATTCTGGAAAGAGAGAAGTTCCCTAATGATAAGCTCCAGCACTTAGAAAAGAAAGAACTTTTATTCTCAGAATGGATCCTGCAACATTATCCTGGGACAAGCATATTTACCATCGTTCACAAAAGTAGACATATATGATTAGATCTTGAAATCTGAGTAGGAGAAAAATAAATAGGTCTCCCTCCCTACAATCTACTGCATCCCTTTTTCTTGGTTTTGTTTCTTTATGTAAACAGTAACGGTAGGCTTGAATTTCACAGGAGACGGTTGCAGAGAGGTATCTGGTTTATAAAAATATGCCCCCCTACCCGGTCTCCCCCCTCCATTCCTGATTGTGAAACGGTGAATTGTCAGAAATGAGCCATCTCACAGTCCTTAGGAGTCACTGTTTTCACTGGAGGTTTCCAGACCTTAGCAATTAGACTGCAGGTTTGGGTAACCACAGCCTCACACTTCACCTCATTGACGTGAGGGCGGATATTGGCTTTGCTGACAGAGAGTCTGCGGGACACTATGGGACATGCCAGTGGTTAAGCTTAACTGGATGTGGCCCAGCTATTTCCTTAATGCAAAGGTCTGGGATGTGGCAACGGCATCTGTTTCTGATCAAATGTCACCTCTTCAGCATTGCCTGGGCTCCTCAGGTGGAGAAATCCCTGTGAAGTGGTATCCAGAACCAGTTTTTACGAGCATAGCAACACAGGGAAGGCTACTGGTCATCTAAAAAGCTATTCTGGATGCTGTAAATGAGATGAATTTGAATAAAAGACCCTCAATGCCTGTGATTAAGAGTCAACAACGGCAGTATGTATGACTAGAGATGAGATTACACAATATACATACGTGTGTGTGTTGTAATTTACAGAGACAGACAGTGAGAGTGTCCTTTACATCGAAAACAAACCTGTCCATTGTTTGCTGTTAAAGAAGCTTTCCCATCTGATCCAGATAATGCTGAAAAGATATGTATTTTTTGGGGGGGGTTGCTTTAAATTATATGCTGCCCTTCTCCGGAGACTCAGGGCGGCTTACAATGCGTTAAGCAATAGCCTTCATACTTTTGTATATTTATACAAAGTCAGTTTATTGCCCCCACAATCTGGGTCCTCATTTCACCTACCTTTGAAAGGATGGAAGGCTGAGTCAACCTTGAGCCTGGAGCCTGGTGAGATTTGAACTTGCAGTAATTGCAAGCAGCAGATGTTAATAACTGTGCTTAATTCACTGTACTACAGGCTCTTAATTTTTTATTTTTTATCCTGCCTTTATTATTTTTGATAACTCAAGGCAGCAGACATACCTAATATGCTTTCATCCTCCTATATTCCCAGCAACAACAACCCTGTGATTGGCCCCCAAGGTCACTCTGCTGGCTTTTTTCAAAAGCCTGACAAACTTCCCAGATAAAAGAAAGATCCTGTAGTGGGTCTGAGAAAATGCACCAGTTTCTGCAAGTTCCTAAATATTTCTGTTGAAACTATTGTTCCCCAAGGAAAAGGCAATGGGTGGAACGAGAGACAAAATCTCATACTAAAATTCAAAAATCATATTCTTGAATGTATGCAAAATTAGACTGACAGCAATACTTTTAAAAAAATATAGTGCGGCAATTCTGTAACTGGAATAATTTGTCTTGAAAAATGAAAAAAAAAAGAAATGGATTTGAAATACTGAGGTGGTAGAAGAACTGATCTTTGAATCTTCCTTCTCAATGGTGTTGTTGGAAAAGGTATGCTGTACAGAAAGTCTGAGTCAGTGCATAAGATGGAAGCTAAGTGTGCAGGTTCAAACACATTCAGGATCTACATTTTGATCTGACAGCCAATGGATTATTTTAGAATTGTTTTTTGCTCTCTTCCATAAATGTTTTTAACAGAAGGTAAACCATAGAAGAAAATCATGTTTATTTTTGCATTTATGTTCCAATCACTGCAAATTTATAATGTGAGCTAATGCAAGCAACGCAAAGGGAAGAAAAACAAACAAACAAAGCACCAACAAATTAATATAATTCTCACGATGATTCTGATTTTTGGATTTGCCAGATGCCTCATTTATGGCCAAGGACGTGTTCAAACAGCTGTTCTCTTTCTTATAAATTGCCACCAAGAATGTGAGAAGGATTTTGGAAGCTTTTGTTCGGGGGGGGGGGGCGGGGAGTACATTTTCCCCATCCTGAAACATCCCTGCCTTAAAAATTACAAGTATGGATGATCCACTAATGTTCCATTTCCATTTGAATTGCATGGGCTCAAACATTTGTGTTTCAATGCATTGGCACATTTGACACAAAAGTGGGCAGTCAGAGGGAACCTAAGATTGGCCTTGTCAATTTTAAGCTTATGGAAGCAGGCCTGGAGACCCAGGGACCGTTGGACTAGTGAGGTGGTTCCACTATTTTTAAATCCCTTCATCTGTTTTTCTTTGTTTTGGTTTTTATATTTCTTAATGTATTTATTAACTGTTTTAAGTTCTGTTCTACATTGCCCAGAGTCACTTGTTTGTGTGATGGGGAGGGATGGGAGGCTATATAAATTGGTTAAATAAATGAATGAATGAATGAATGAATGAATGAATGAATGAATGAATAAACCAAACTATTGTTCCACTCGTACCTTACACTTCATTATAGATAATGCAAATGCAGTAAGGTCTGTAATAATCTAGCTTTCTTTTCTGTATCCCCAGTGCCAGTAAAATTTAGCGAGTATTTCTGTGGTTTGTAGAACTCAAGTATATGTAAAAGATTTCACTGTAATGGAATGGAAAAACGATCTTGGTTGCATGTCAGTGGGGACCACTTCAGAAACATTTCATTGCTGTATTACTTACCTTATGTGGTCAAATCTTGACAACAATTTTTCTTTAAGAGATTTATTGATTTGAAGATGGAGCGAGAATGCATTATCCATTAATAGCTCTTATGTGTGCACGCACAATACTGTAGACTTATTTATACAGCAAACTCTTACTGAATTGGTATTTGCTGTGTCTGTCTTTGTTTTATTGTTTTCAGCTAACAGTGTTATGACTTTGATTAATTGCCTTGAATTATGAAAAATCATTGGAAGGGTAGAATATGAATCTCATCAGAAATGTTTATCTGTCTGTCTGTCTATCTATCTTTCCATCAGAAATCTTTCCGTGGGCCTGAGCAATAATTTTTCCATTTTTTTGGAAACTGGCCAATATCCTCTATAAATTAGGATATGATTAACTGTTCATAAATTCTAGTTTATGATGTGTACGTTTATATACTATTGGGAATATAAAGGCAATTATTGCTCCATTCAGAGTTCTTTTCCTGATATGTCACCCAACTGTTAACCAGTGGCAGGTGTGTGTGTGTGTGTGTGTGTGTGTGTGTGTGTGTGTGTGTTCTTGATCACGAAAAACTGAGACACACATGACTCAACTCTTTCTAATTTAGGAATAGTTTAGGGAGTTTAGTATGAGTTGTTAATGGTACTAAATTGTACGTATGGATATGGATATGGATCTGATATGGATCTGTATATATTTATAGAATCATAGAGTTAGAAGGGTTTGCAGAAATTCAAATAAACATGTCTCCATATTTAATTGTAACTGAATATATAATTACTGAATGTTGGCCTTTTTACAGGGAAGAGATAAAAAGATATAGAGAAAATTAGTAATAAACTTCTATATAACATACAGCTCATCTTCCATTTAATTTTTCTTTGATCTTTACCAATTTGATCATCAAGTGGAGCTGTCCAGCACAAGATCCCCAGTTTTATAAACATTCTATACTTTGTTTGCAAGTATCATACACCTCAGTAGCATGGGATGTAAAATGGTGACAATCATGCTAATATTTTACAAATTGTTTAAAGGACTGGGTAGATTATGTGTGGCTGTAAAAGTTACTGTTTTGCAAAAACTTCCTATAAGTTTTGGTTTATAAGACCTGTTTCGTCTTTAGCTACTAGTTCTTGGACTTGAATGGCAAAGGAGCTTTTTTTTATTTGTCTCTGGAATTGACTAACATACAAACTGGCAGAAGCATAATATGACAAAAGTAGGCCTGACTCATTAAGAGAAAAACAATTGCATTTTGTACCAGTTGAAGTTTCCAGATTGTCTGCATGAACAATTCCATGTAGAGGGAATTATAGTACTCCAATTGAGGGCTGAAAAGAGCATCAGTGACTATTACTGTATTTTTCGGAGTATAAGACGCACCTTTCTCCCCCTAAAAGAGGGTATGTCTTATATATTGAATGTATCCCCTCCCACCCACTGGCCCCTACCCTTTGGCCTCTGCCTCCCAGCAGTTTACCTTCTTGCAACAAGCAGCAAGAAGAAACAGCTGGTTTCAGCTTCAGCACAACCTAATTAGCACAAGTTGATTGGATCAGCCTCCCGACTCTCAGATGTTTTGCTCTTGGCTGTTTTGCGCGGGCCTCGGCTGCTTGCTGCAAGGAGGTAAATTGCTGGGAGCAGTTTTTTTTTTCTTGTGCTAATCAAGCTATGCTGAAAACGAAAATGAAAGTAAAGCAGGCTGTTTGCTGTTCACTGCAACAAGGTAAAATTGCTGGGAGGCAGAGGCAGATTTCTTTTTCTTGTTTTCCTCACCAAAAAAGGCAGGTGCGTCTTATAGTCTGGAGCATCCTATATGCCAAAAAATATGATAGGTTTATAGAAATGGCAAAGATGTTCTTAGTTATAGCCTCTTTCAACAAGAGCTGTGAGTCCAATAAATGCCTTTCAGAGAAAGTACAACCCCATCCAGAATCAAACTAAGTTTTATCCTAGAATCACTTGGGTTGTGAATTCTCAGCCATTCTGTCTTGCTCAGATTGAATCTGAGCCTGTTTCTTCCTATCCAATCCCTCATAGTGTCCAAAGAACAGATCAGGAATTCCACTGCATCTACCCTCTACCTCAGCATGGAGATTAGTGGTGGGTTGCCCCTGGTTCGGACCAGTTCGCAAGAACCGGTGGTAAAACCGGTGGGAGGCTCCGCCCACTGACCCGAACGTTATCAAAGTTGATCTGCATGGGCATGATGCAAACCGGTAATAAAGGTAAGTAGAACCCATCCCTGATGGAGATACATAGTCGGATATCATCTACATATTGATGATAATTTCAAGTAGCTGTGAAGGACAGGATTGATCACCCCAAACGGAATACCTGGTGGTCTGACCTCTTGTTCCACATAATTACTATCTGGAATCACCTGCTCAGGAAAGAGTGGAATCATTCAACATGGTGCCACTGACTCCCATCTCTCACAAATGACCTTGAAGGACAGTGTGAGTGATGGCATTGAAGTCCCCTGAAAATGCAATAGGACAAGAACGGTAGTCTTCCTCTCATCCAGATCTCACCACATCTATCAATGCTGTTTCTCTCCCATGTTTTAAAAGAAAAAATATTATTGCTAGCTCTAATTGTGTGTGTGTGTGTTGTGTGTGTAGAATAAAAATATGGTTATATAAAGGCATATGCACAGTTATCCCCAACATTAAGAAATAAATGTATAATCTGGATTAAATAGCTTCAGTAAGGAAACCTACAATTCTATCATCGTCTCAAGTGATTGAATCACTGACTATCTTTTAAAGGGGTTTGAGAAAACTTCAGCAGCCTGGGATTCATTAAGAAAAGCCAAATCTTCAAATAGGATGAGTGTCTAGAAACTAAAGTAGTGCAAATACTCAGAGTTAGCCTGTAAGTGTCCTCACATGAGTCATTATAAAGCATCTCAACCAGGCAGAGTTTCTAATTGCAGCATACCAAAGAGTTCTACAATGATAATTGTTCATATTTACTAAACATATGTGTGACTTGTGGACAGGCAAAGGGCCAAACCTTAGAATTTGGGATACTTTGGAGAAATGATGTGACTCACATAAACTGTGACTCACATAAATTGACTATGAGCAACTACTCAAAATTCACTACCTCTCTGTTCTGTTATAAGGGGGTTAAGATTATTGAAACCATGATTTTTCTAGAATGAAAATTAAAGTAGATATTCTCTTAGAATAATAGAATAATACTAACATTGAAATGTAATTTTGAATCTAAGCCTGTCTTAAAACCTATCCTGGTTATCCTGGTATTTTTGCTTATTTTGGCTTTTAAAAGTCCTTATTCCAGCTATAAGAAATAGCCACCTGCCTCGGGATAAAATGAGTAGGACCTCATTTTTTTCTAAGTTAGTTGAGATGATCTAAATAGGGTAGGATGAACAGTCTATCTGTCATCTACAGTATAGCACCTGTATAGATAATAATCATACTACTAAAAGCTAAACAAAAAAGTCTGACTCATATCAATAATTACTTATTCTCAGACCTTGACTGCAATCTCATAATCAGGTCTTGTAATCAAAGATCTAGAAACCTCCAGTTTCTTTTCCCCAACTAGAAGCATTTATCTCTCAATTTTTGGTTATTTCTCTTCATCCTCTCCTAAGAATGAGGTTTCCATTCCATGAATGCTCAGTGATATGGCCTCTAATAAAATATGCTCCCTCTCTGCTTCCCTGATTTGATTGCAGTGTGGGGACCAGCAATCTCCACATGTCTAAAAGTCAACAGATGAGGAAGCCTGGTCTCAGATGCAAGTGATCAGATCCACACATGTAAAGTTCAAGGCTAATTCCCCGCTTGATCCCTCCTCCCTATCTGCCTGGATCTTTCTCAAAACCTGAGTTAAAATATCAAAGTGAAATTTCTTTTATCAGTATACGTATTAATGTCCACAGGACGAGCAAGCCATTTCTTTGACCCAATATTCTACTCAAGAATATACATATAACTTTTTGTGTTGACCATAGCATTTTTCCCATAGAAAATGAGTTCCCCATAGGAATTTTCCCCACTCCTAGAAAAATATAATGATAGAACCTTCATGTAATGGCCAAGAGAACATACATGCACACCCCAAATTTGGCTGGGTGATATGCATTGCTCCTGTTGATCTCAGAATACCAAAAACCAGCAGGGAGTACCACAAGCAAAATAAAAAAGCTGTTATTCAGCCATCACTTTGGAGCTTTCCCCAAAAATCGTAGCCAGAGTGGTAGGTTACACTATAGCCTCCCTTGACACATAAAAAAAGAAAGAATATACATGGAAAATCCAGCTGGGAGGCTTTTATGAGGATTGTAAACTAACCAGTAGTACTAAAAGTAGATTAATAGATACATTTGTCTGTCAGCTCCAGCAGAAAGCTCCAAAGATATCAGCTGCTAAATGGAGCACAATGGGATGGAACTGACAACAGATTGACACAAATGCCATGTATGCTCTAAAATGCCCAAAAGCTCATAAGTGTTTCATATTTTTTATAGCCCCCATGGAACCTCAGCCACATTTTTATACAGTAACCACTCTGAATACTCAACCCATAGGCTCATAACATTAGAAGGAATCCAGTTAATCACATAACTCAGCCTAGTGACTTCTGGTAAAACTTTGTGTACCAGGCACCATGCCTGTTGCAATACTCGGCTTACTGAAAACTTTCTCAAAAGGATATTTCACAACTTTTCAGTGTGCCATGGGGTGCAAGTGGTAAACTGAAGTCAACACTGATATTGAATTGTATAGATTTTACAGTTTGAAGTAATATTGCAGGATGCTGTTTCTTCAGACTTCATACCTTTCTTGTTTTATACTTTAGTGGCAACCTTATAATCTTCTTGCCATTTCCTGCTGGGTCAGAGCAAGATATTTCCCAAACCCATAACCCACTGTGGTTGTGATTCTTGGCAGCTGGCCTGAGCCCAGTCAGCATTCAAAGAGGAAGGTAGTCAAATCCAGATGGGGTAGAAGTGTTGACGTCCTCCACCTTTCCCTGACAGATATCTAGTCAGTGTAACAATCATCCATGTCTCAATTTTGTGACCGACATAATCAGAAAAGTCTTTTTTGAGGCAATGCAGTCCTTCCACTAGTAAGGCAGAACTTTCATTGGGTTCACTCACCATAGTAAGCTATGTTTTGTTTAATTATGGTTTATGTTTTACATACCACAATGGCTGCATTTACACAAATTGGAACCAAACTATACCTAAGTCAATAGTACAAATTTAGTTTTGATCTCAAAAAAGGGAAAGCTGACAGTATGATTTAACAATAATAAAATTGGATTAAGTATTAACATAGATCAGAAGTATAATTCAGAACCAAATTAGGTATATACTATCACTTAGTAATGGAACTGACTCACAAGAGAAGGTAAGTTCAGAAAAGATATAAAATCCTATTTTTCCCCTGGGCCAGGAAAACCTAGGAAATTATTCCTGGTAAATAGCTAGCTAGCTAGCCACACAGTATGTTTCTAATCAGCGACAGAAATTGCAGGCTTATTCAGTTTCTCAAATTGAAAATTTAGAAAATAATTGCAATACTTTGCAGTACAAAATTTAGAAGAGGAGAAGAGGAAAGAAAGAGAGAATGCAACTGTTATTCACACCAAGAGACAAACAAATGATTTGTCTTGTGTTTCCTTCCTCCAAAATGATTAGGATAGGAAAGGCTGAAGGACCTTTTGTAGCGGGAGCGGGAGAAGGGAAAAATAAAGTGTGGGGTGAGATATATTATAGTAATCATATATTATCAGGTCAGTATTGCATTGTGACGATCAGTCTGATGAACTTCTCTTCTGTGAATTTTTTTTTAATTCTTTCTATTTTTGGAAGTAAAATCAGTAGCTGGATGCTGCTGAGCAGTGATCATGAGCTTATTAGATACCCATTCATTAGCCTTTGACTGGTTCCTCACAGTATCCCAACTGTCAGTCAAGTTAAAGTAAAAAATTACATGCTCTATTGTTTCTGCAGTTGTAAAACCACAGTCATCCCAAATATTTATGAAGGGGTCAGATACATGATTAAGGCAAAGTAATTTCATGAATCAAAAGTAACCATTAAATTTAAAAAATGTAACTGAGGGCCAAATTAAACATCTTTTTTGGAATTCATGATCAGAATGAATGATTTTTTGTAGAGTCAAACACAATAATGCAGGGGAAGAGATGGGTTAGTTGAAAGTGCCAGAAAATCTTCCCTTCTCCTCTTTCTCTAATTAAATGTATTTTCTTGCAAGTTGGCACTAACCATTGAGAGGAACCTCCTTGAGACTTGGCTTATTTCCAACTGTATTATTTCCAAATCAAATTGACTAAGAGTGCAGATTACCAAATATCCATTTTATCAATGCTTTCACAGGCTGATTTCTGTACTTTTTGCTGATTATTTGTCTAGTTTGTTGGTTATTTGTTGGCCTCTACTCTCAGAATATCAGCACTAGAGTTGGTCTACTCCACAGCTGAATACTGTGCCCCTGTTTGACTTAATAGCTGCCACACTAGCAAGATCGATGCTAGACTAAATGATACAATGAGGATCATAAGCAGCTGCATAAAATCTACTCCTACTTGCTGGCTCCCACTCTTGAGTCACATTGCACCATCAGGTGTACGAAGGCAGGAAGCCTTAGTGAAGGAGTACAACAAAATTATGAGACATCCACTTCTTCCTATGCACACTGATCTTCCTCATCTATCAATTGGCAGGCTTAAATCCAGGAAGCCCTCTCTGGCACTCGCTCAACATCTGTCTTAACAACTTTGACATCAACACACAGTGGAAAGCCAAATGGGCTGCTGAACGTCCAGATACAAGCAGTTACATAGATGATCCTACACAAAAGGTGCCAGGTTTTGACCTTCCTTGCCAGCATTGGTCAACTCTGAACAGGATCCGTACCCAACATGGTGTCTGCCAGGTCTCATTGTTTAAGTGGGGTCTTGTCTCTATCCCTCAGTGTGACTGTGGTGCTCTTCAACAAAATATCCATCACATTGTGTCCAAATGTCCATCAAGAGTTTACACCGGCCCAATGTCTGATTTTTTCAACATAGACAACCCTGTCCTTGAATGGCTGGGTGGACTGGACATTAACATTTGAACCACTATAAGTCCATGTATTTGCCATACACTAAATAAATAAAATAAATTTGCCTAATTATTATTGTTATTGTATTATTGTAACTAATTAATAGTTACATGTGCAGTACATATAACAGAATTCACAAAATACTGATTTTTATTTCGTTTTAAATGTGGATTCCAACCGACACTGATGCAAGCCAGTTTTATAGGGCTGACATTCCTTTAAGCTATTTGCCAATTAAGATCAAACTAAAGAGCTGAAAACTCCTAATTTTTGTTCCTTCAGTCTTCTGCTGGTTTTAACCTGGTGTATAAATTAGTTAGAAATAAAGGCTGCTTTTAAAACATCTCTTTTCTGATTTTCATCTCTCTTGTTTTGCTTTGATCACAGCAATGGATTGATCATTTATTTGGGTTGTAAACATTGTAGGAAGACAATGTCTTTGGCAGCCAAAAATCTGGAGTCTGATAGCACCTTTTCAGACTAACAAGTTTTATTAGGAGCTATAAGCTTTTG
Source organism: Arizona elegans (assembly GCA_022577455.1). Taxonomy (NCBI): domain Eukaryota; kingdom Metazoa; phylum Chordata; class Lepidosauria; order Squamata; family Colubridae; genus Arizona; species Arizona elegans. The sequence goes on from JAKOOJ010000002.1 coordinate 153,585,196, forward strand.
TAAGATACAGCTCACTTCATCAGATATGATGGACTGCCTTTAATAGAATGAGTTGTTCTGTAGCTCACAAAAGCTTATGCCTTTGAATAAAATTTGTTAATCTGAAAAGATGCTATCAGACTTCTGATTATTGTTTAGTTGTGTTTAACCACAGCTCCTGCTAGATGGATTTTCCTCTCCAGCACACATTTTAATATTTTTTTTAAAAAAATAGCTTTACCATTTTTTCCCCTGTCGTTTGGGCAAGAAGGAGAAAAGAGGCAAAATTCTAGTCAACTTCAAATGTTTTAAAAAAACAAACCACATAGAGGCCCACCAATTTATTCTTCTATCAATGAACTTAATAGTAGCTCAATAGTAGTAACTGAGAGGGATCTTGCAGTCCTAGTGGACAACCATTTAGATATGAGCCAGCATTGTGCAGCAGCTGCCAGAAACGCCTGCACAGTTCTGGAGTGCATAAACAGAGGGATAGAATCAAGATTACGTGAAGCATTAATACCACTTGGTAAGGCCACACTTGGAATATTGCATTCAGTTTTGGTCGCCACAATGTAAAAAAGATGTTGAAACTCTAGAAAGAGTGCAGAGAAGAGCAACAAAGATGATTAGGGGACTGGAGGCTAAAACGTATGAAGAACGGTTGCAGGAATTGGGTATGTCTAGTTTGATGAGAAGGACTAGGGGAGACATGATAGCAGTGTGCCAATATCTCAGGGGTTGCCACAAAGAAGAGGGAGTCAAACTATTCTTCAAAGCACCTGAGGATAGAACAAGAAGCAATGGGTGGAAACTAATCAAGGAGAGAAGCAATTTAGAACTAAGGAGAAATTTCCTGACAGTTAGAACAATTAATAAGTGGAACAACTTGCCTGCAGAAGTTGTGAATGCTCCAACCCTGGAAATTTTTAGGAAGATGTTGGATAACCATTTGTCTGAAGTGGTGTAGGGTTTCCTGCCTGGGCAGTGGGTTGGACTAGAAGACCTCCAAGGTCCCTTCCAACTCTGTTATTCTATTCTATTCTATTCTATTCTATTCTATTCTATTCTATTCTATTCTAATTTATTTTGGGAAGAGGAGTATCCAGATTTTCACTGTACTTCCAATGAACTTGTACAACAGCTAAATATTTACTGTGACCAAATTCCAGCATAAAACAAAACAGTATAAAAAGATCACTGAAGAATAAAACTACAATTTGAAATGCAAAGGATTATACAGTGAGGGAGAAACACACAAGACCCAACACAAGGAATTCAGGTCTAAGCAAGAATAAGTATTAAAATATACATTTTAATAATATGTAAAATATTATTAAAATGTATATTTTACAAAAACAATCCCTATATATACACTGTATAAATTAATAAGAAAAGAAATAATAAGGAAAGCAAATATAAATTCCAGTGGCCGAAGGGAGGAGGAAATAAACATAAAAGGAAATGAAGACCAAAAACAGAGCAGAGAAATTATGTTATTATCTCGTTTTGGCCAAGGTGAACTTGTAATAAAAGCAGGAGAGCAGAATTCCTGGCCAGAGGGGAATACCCAGTGCACAGCACCCAGCTGAGTGGAGATGTTTGCCTCCCATGAAGTGAAGTGCAGCAAATGAACTCGACAGCCTCTGACTTGATGCAGCACAAGTCAGAAAACAGCACTTTCGATGTGCAGCAGGAAAGGGCGAGTGGAGGTGACCTTCCCAGTGAAATGGTAATTAGATGATGATGATATGGTGCCTTCTATCTTCAAGAAAGAGTTAATGGCCTATACTGTGCTGGAGCAACCTGATTTTGCAGCTTTCTCCTTAAACACACAAATGTGTGATTAGTTTTTTGTTAATCTGAGTAGAGGATTCAGACAGTGGAATGGGACAACTCACTATGGAGCAATTCAATAATTCAATTTAATTATTTAAAATGATTTTTAAAATGATTTTAATTTTTGTCATTCACATTTCATTTTGTCCCTCCTTTGGCATCCTTTCTTTAATTATTCTATTCCACCATTTCTTCAATATTAGTGTAACTCTTGTCCTGCAATCAATTGTCCTGTGGCAAGTTGGCCATAACAAGTTGGCCTTGGTGAGTTGGCTGTGGTGAGTTGGCTATAGTGAGTTGTCCTATCTAAACCCTTCAGGGAGAAGTCCATAGTATGGTAACCCCATGACAATTAGTAAATGATGCTTGAACCCAGTAGAACATGTTTAAATCTGGCTTATGTGGGACTGAACATCTCATGATAGTATCAGGAGTTAGGTATGGCCATCATTCATTGACTCCAAGGAGGTATTATTAAAGCATCATGTCATTGCTATTTTATTCCAATCATTTTGAAGTAATACACTGTTGTATTATGTGCCATCTGATTATGTGCCATCAAGTCATTTTTGACCACATGCATAGATTTTACCCATGATGATCTATCTCTATTTCAGCATAAAAGAGCTCAAAGAATTATTTCAGAAGAATACTGCTTTCAATGATTTTGGAAAGGCTTTATTTTGCACCAGTGGTGAACTGTAAAATTTGTTACTACCGGTTCTGTGGGCGTGGCTTGGTGGTAGGGGTAATGTGACTGGGTGGGTGTGGCCAACTTTTTTTTTTAACTTTTAAAAGCATTTTTTTACAACCTATTCTAGGTTGTAAAAAATGCTTTTAAAAGTTAAAAAAAAGGCTCTGACGATCACAGTTGTGGCGCACGATCGTCAGAGCCTTTTTTTAACCTTTTAAAAGCAGGAAGTAACAACACCCCGGTGGGTGGGCGGAGCCTCATGCAGCCATCGCTACCGGTTCTCCGAACCACCTGCCAAAATCGCTACTGGATCACCTGATCCGGTCTGAACCGGGAGTATTTCACCCCTGTTTTGCACCATTGGTGCACAATATTTGATCTAATCTTATGAAGGACAAAGCAAATAGCTTTAACCTTCCCTGAAAAATATTTCCGCATTCCTTTTAGCCTAGATTTACCAGTTATCCCAGCCTTGCCTAGATGTGATCAGCAAAAGTACTTAGCTAAAGAGGAAGCCCAGAATATTTTTGGCATCTAAATAAGTGCCTAGATGATATATATTTAGACAGGACCGTCAGATTGGCTCCTTCAAGCCAGCCTTGACATTTGACAAAAACTGGAAGCCCTTTCTGAAAGGGAAGGGAAGCCCAGGAGCAGCAGATACTTCTCCTTGCTCTGATGGAGCCATGGAAGGCAGTGCCTATGTCTGGTCAGGAAACATGGGAAATAATTTGTATAGTGCTCATCGAGAAAAATAGGGGAAGAAAGATAGGAGAAAAGATAAGAAGAGACAAGAGACCTGATTGTATTGTATGAGATCAGAAGAGCTGCTCAATCATTCTTGCAACCTTTCAGCTGGATGTGAAACATCCTGTCTAACTATGGTCATAGTGTGCTCAGTCCATCTCACAAGCTTGTTGTGATGGGAAAAAAGAGGAGGAGGAGGAGGAGGAGGAGTGGGAGTGGGAGGACGTGATGGAGGAGATCTAAAAAGTTAGAAATGAGCTGAGTTTTGCGTAACTAAACTACTTCCAGTCATCTATTCCATTACTATTTTTAAGATGTTGATTGGAAGTACCAGAACGAGACTTTTAGGAAAGTGGAGCATTTTAGATTTGTTCCTTTCTCTTTGAATCATCAAAGTCTTTTTTACTCCCACATATAGTGCTACTTTATAGCTAAAGAGAGTTTTGGTAGCTGGTACTTAATTTTGTCTACTGCTAGATATAGTCCACTCCATTTAGAAGCCTTAAAAGCTAAGCTAAAGAAGAGACAATTCAAACAACTAGTGATGTAATGAAATCTCTAGTTGTGTATGTGTGTGTGGGGTGGGGGATTGTGTATATATTTACGTAAATAGAAGTACTGTGAGGAGAGCAATCTGGCTTTAATCCATTGTCTCCCACTAAGGTCACAATATAACCAGGAATTTGGTACAGAAAATACATTTGATATTTTCTGTTTTAAAAAATATTTACATTAATAAAAGCATTTTTCTTGTGCAACTAGCAAGTGCAGGATCTTCAGTCTGAAACAGGACCACAATTAAGAGCTGGTGGTTAAGTCCTCCATACCACAATTCCCCATTCCTCAGATTTTGACTCACACTAAGTGGTGTTCATCAGTTTTTTCACATTTGGGGAAATGTTTCCAGCCAGGCCATTCTATTGCTGGCACTAAAGCAGCTAGTTGGGGCAAAAAACATCAAGGCGGAATCCAATCTGAAAGTGTTGGATAATTTTCATTTCATTTTTCATTTCATTTCATTTATTTAAATTTATATACCGCCATTCTCCCGAAGGACTCAGGGCGGTGTACAGCCAAAGATAGGAACATAAAAATATAAAATTTAAAACAATTTAAAAGTAAATTAAACAGATTTGGCCTATATTTAATTTAAAAAACCCTTTTTAAAAAGACGAATTAAAAACAATTAAAAGAGCTACACCAGCCCGGCTTGCTGGAATAGAAAAGTTTTGAGGGCACGGCGGAAGGTGCGTAGATCCAGGATCCTTCGTATCTCCAGGGGCAGTTCGTTCCAAAGGGCAGGTGCCCCCACAGAGAAGGCTCTCCCCCTGGGGGCTGCCAGACAACATTGTCATGCTGGCCTGGATACTTGGAAATGAGGCACACAGTTAACAGCATACTGATAGCAGCATTCATGCAGTATGCTTCATTTCTATGCATTTTTCTAGTAATCTGTCACAAAGAATTTGCCCAGATGTCTTCCTGATAACAATGTCTTCCACAACACAGTCAAACTATTTACTAAGACTGTATTACTATTATTCTAGGATGAGTCCTTCCTATTACCTATTATTTACTTTTCTATTTATGACTACAATATAACTTTATTGCTTGTATCTTTATGATTTATATTGTTTATTAGTTCCTGGTATGATTTATGTTAATTGCTTATTAGTATCCTATGACTATCATTAAGTGTTGTATCTTATGATTCATGATGAATATATTTATGATGACTATGATCATGATTTATCACTTATATCTTTTATGTACACTGAGACTTATGCACCGAAGACAAATTCCTTGTAGTGTCCAATCACACTTGGCCAATAAAGAATTCTATGAATTCTATTCTATGTGAACTGTGTGTACCAACAGTATAGCAGCTGTTCCTAGACTCCAAGGAAGGACAGCCTAGTACAGTAAATGGAATTTGTTAGTAATTCATTTGAGTGCAAACTGGCAAATAGGGCCCCCTGCTGGCTGTTTGTAGAAAAGACGGGTTCTCCTGCTTTTCCTTTTGAGCAGAGACTTCGTTTGACTTTACTTTTGACCTTAAATCTCATTTTTCATTCATCATGGAAGCTATTAAATTAACATTCAGTGGGTTTAGACAGTGTGCTAAGAAAGACGTACCTTGATTGGGAGTTGGCATGTTTTTTTTGTTTTGTTTTTTGTTTTTGTTTTTTTTTAAATTTTTTTTTTAATTTTATTTTTTTAAATTTGGTTTATATGCCACCCTTCTCCGGAGACTCAGGGTGGCTTACAATGCGTTAAGCAATAGCCTTCATTCTTTTGTATATTTTATACAAAGTCAGCTTATTGCCCCCACAAACTGGGTCCTCATTTCACCTACCTTAGAAAGGATGGAAGGCTGAGTCAACCTTGAGCCTTGGAGAGATTCGAACCAGCAGAAATTGCAAGCAGCTGTGTTAATAACAGGGTGCACTAAACCACTGTACTATCAAGGCTCTTACGTTATCCAAATAAATCCTGATCCAGTAAGATATGAGGATTCTATGGCTGCTGGTTTAGTATTTAAAAAGTTATTTCTGATCCCTTTTGAAAAATCCCTTTGCAAAGTATAGTGCTTTGCAAGCATGTTTACATGGAGCTACATTATTGAACAATCCCAACCTTGACAAAATAAACTGTACAGGGATTAAGATGTCAGAGTTTCTAAATCCTAATTACTGTATAGTAGAAGCAGGAGTAAATAGTGTTTGGATGCCAGGTCTGACTTGAGGAAATAATTAAATTCCATTAGTAAATAAATGTCCAGAATAAACCAGAATCCAAGTAACAAAATCCTATGTGTCTCGTACCCTAAGGCAATGATGGCTAACCTTTTCTGGAGCGAGTGCCCAAAGGGTGTGCATGCGTGCGCACCCAAACCCCCAAAATGCAATGTGCACACGACCCCTGTGCATGCGCCCTGCCACCCCATGCATGTCCGCACACCCCCTGCATGCCCCACGCCTCTCTGCATGTGCGTGTGGCCCCTGCATGCACCCCAACCCCACGCATTCACACACGCACTCCTCACATCCCCCAATCACCCCCATGCATGCGCGCATGGGGCCCCGCGCATGCACGGCAGAGACCTGAAGATCAGCTGGCTGGTGGGAGGCATGCACACATGCTGAACTGGGGCAACGGCTCACGTGCCATCAGAGAGAGCGCTGCGTGCCACCTCTGGAACCCATGCCATAGGATCGCCATCACGGCCCTAAGATATTGTTGTTATCAATAACGTTGAGTACTTTTTAAGTAGAAAAGACAATAAATAAAATAAATATACAACAACACCCCAAGGTGTTAAACAGTGGATTACTTCTATCAAACAAATTATAATTTATTCATATACCTTATTTTTAGACTGTAAGGAGAAATGAAACAACTAGTGGGATAAGTATTTTTCTAGCAAAAGAGCTTGCAGGTAGGGAAGACAAAAGGCCCTATTTTATATCCTTGCCAAATTTAAGAACATCTCTGAGTCAGTTTTGTACTTTACTAAAATTATATTGTAAACTCCAATACTCTGTTGTGGAACAGCAAGGATAGTGTTTCAGGGTCATTGCATTATGCATGTTCACCACGTCATATCTGTAAACTTTTTATATTGTAAATAGCCTATTATAGATCCAATGCATAAACTAGGCTTTCACATCTCTGGCATACAGAGTTTCATGAAAAGACTATATTCAAAGTTCAAGATTAAGTCATATATGCCTTGTTATATATAAATATATAAATAATCACTTGCTCTTGATGTTGCTGGGATATGCTTCAGGGGTGGGTTGCTCCCGGTTCTGTCCGGTTCTTGCGAACTGGTAGTAAAAGTGGTAGGAGGCTCCGCCCACCCACCTAGACGTCATGAGGTACGATCTGCCCATGCGCAGAAGCTTTTGCACATGAGCAAAAGCAGGCGCGTGCTTGTGCTTCACTCGCACATGCGCACACTTCCATTGCAAACCGGTAGTAAAGGTAAATAGAATCTACCCCTGATCTGCTTCTGTAAGAAATGTATCTCTCAGCAGTCAGGAGCCCATGACAAAAGGCTGTGAGAATGTCAAAATTATGGCATGTGTTTCATGACCACATCATGCAAAGGATGCATTTTGACTCCAAGTATGTCAGTCAAGTATAGGTTTGTCCCGTAATGTCATATTGTATTTGCATAAAATCTTTATTTGCCTCCTCACCAGTCCTGTATATAGGATTTAGATGTTAATTGGTGGCTTTCATGCACAGCTAATCTGATGGCAACTTCTTGTGATTGAGGAACATGGCAACATACTTGGCAAAGCATAATGGGATTACATGGTTTGTGGCCAAGGATACTGTGTGAGGATAACGTAAAATCTTTGTGCATTTTTGTGCATTACATACTTTGTGAATACAGGGAATATGTTTTGTTATCCTTCCCACTGAATATCTGTCAGGATTGCTGTATTATCTTTCAACTTCTACAGACTGGCTGGAGTCAGGCAACTTCCAGAGTGAATAAAATATGGGTAGCAAGATGCAGAGCACATAAATATAAAGAAATAAATAAATACAGTAGTATATACTGCGTAGCTCTTGTTTCTTGTGCTTTTTGCTGCATTACTAGGAAATTCAGAGTATTCTGGAAGGAAGAATTAGGTGTGAAAATGGTGTAAAATTGATTAAAATTGCATTCACTCCTGGAACAATCAAGGGGCTAAAATGCACTGATTCTAATCATACTGGTTTCTTGTAAAAAAAAAAAAAAAAGTCTATTCAGTATTTCCAGGATACCCCTTTAAGTTGCTCATTAATTTTAATATGTCAGCGTTCCAGAGAAAAAAAAACCCAACTCCAAGTAAAGACGCGGAAGCCAGCATTTTCCAAAGTTCTCTTTACTAGAATAGGCAAACTGGCACATCTGGGGAAACCCGAATCTGAAAAGCTCGGGTTTTTCTTCAGTAAGTCAAAGCTCCCAAAACCATCCCCTTTTCCACCCAGTCGGTCATATGCTCCAATCAACATCCGTTCCATCCCGATCCAGTCCCCTGACCACTCCTTCTCCAGATGCTGGCTCGCCCTGACCTTGACTGACAGGAAGAATGCTATTATGTCTACTAGCCCACTCTTCTAAATCCCCCCTCCTACTTTCCCACACATAGAAGTGGCAGCATTGGAGCTTCCGGCCAAATATGGCTTCCAAATGGCTGACATTATGCTTTGTAAAAAGTAGCAAACATTCTTCCTACCATAATAAGGCATCTTGAAACAGGCCAATTAAAATGAAATATTGTAACTGGAACCAATAGCAAAACCTTTGTTGATCTCTAAAGCATCAAGAGAAAAGATTTTTCAGGGCAATACATTATCTGACTTTTGAAATGAAAGATGGTAAGAGGACCTATGACAAATCTTTATAGAGTAAATGAGAATTAGCAAGATTCTGCACACTAACCAATCCTAGCACAGGGCAATTGTAACTGAAGCGTTATAATGGAAAGGGTGTAACAAATAGGGGAAAACCCTATTAATTTATTTAATTTATACTTTATCCTTCCTCCAGAAAGGTGACTACTCAGAAGAAAAGTGAAGCAACAAAAAAAAAACCAAACAAAAAAAAACCACCGCCTATCCAAGGCTATAATTGAATTAAACATAAGTCCATTAAGTCATGCAGAAAATTAGCTCCAAAGAGTGAATTTTTTTTTTAAATTTGATTTATATGCCGCCCTTCTCCGGAGACTCAGGGCGGCTTACAATGCGTTAAGCAATAGCCTTCATCCTTTTGTATATTTATACAAAGTCAGCTTATTGCCCCCACAAACTGGGGCCTCAATTTACCCATCTTAGAAAGGATGGAAGGCTGAGTCAACCTTGAGCCTGGTGAGATTCGGACTTACAGTAATTGCAGACAGCTAGTGTTAATCACAATGCTATCAGTCTGCTGAGCCACCAGGCCCTTGGGAATTGAATAGTCTTTACTGATGTTTTTGGGTGGAAACAGAAGCTAAGACCTGTTACTTGTCCAAATGTTGCAAAATAAATGCAATAATTATTATTTGTAAGAATCACTAGTTATGATGGTCTGTGTCTTGATTAAAGCATCCAAAGGGATTGTAGGAATGAGTATCCATAGTTACTGTGCAGGTATACTTCTCTTCCTAGAAGGCACCATGGCAACACTACACTCTCAGCCAAAAAAAGGTTGTATCCCCAAACAAGGAGTAATAATAAGAGCTATTTCCAGAAATTAATCTATTATTATTTTAAGTGAAGATGAACTGTTCCAGCTGATTACCAACTTTTCCTTTTTCAGGGAAGGTTGCTGAGAAGGTAGTTGGAGTGCCATTATAGACAATCCAGGAGGCCAGTTCCATTTGTTATTGGTGGGTGAGGAGAGATCAAGATTTGCCCACTGCAAGACTTAGTCTTGTGTTCTGTTAGAATATTCATGACTGGGAAGACATGGTAACAAGCTCAGCCAATGAATAGACATAGCAACTAAGTCAGCCAATTGGGAGCTGAGGCAGATTGGAGTCAGGGCATGTCTTAGTCTGCAGCTTCTGATTCTGTGCAGAGAACAGAAACTGAAACCAAGCAGTCTGTGCATGCTATCTGCTCTGCTGAAATGAAACTGTGAATCTGCTATTGGTATTTAAACTTACTTCATATATTATTGTGTATATAAAGAAGTTAATGAATCCAGCTGAATCAGTTATCTGTGTGTGCTTCTGAATTTGATTTTTGCAAGAAACTCTGACATCTTCCTTATTGTTTAATTGCTCCATGAAGTGGAGAGGTTATTCATCAGCACAAGAAGATAATATGCAAATGATATATCTCTCTACTCTGCGTCAGACGAGAACTGGAGTGGGGGTCATGACACAGTTTTTGGAGGCTGTGAGGGTCAGAAGGGGGAAAACAGCTATAAATTGAATGCTACACAGAGAATGTGTATTTGGATTGTGTGGCAATTGAGACCAAGATAGATTATATTTGACTCTAAATGGAATATCTCTTTTCCAGACAAAACTGGACTGCAGTTTGCTGGTCTCACTGCTCCTGGAGATTCTGGTAATGAAAGCCTTTGCACAACTACTTGTGCGCAAGCTGTTGCTTTTCCTGGAGTGGGAAACTTTACTCACAGTTATTATTGCCCTTGTCAACTTCTACCCGTCCATAAAATCTAAAGGAGAAAATTTGCTGAATTTTTTGCACTACAGGAATTGTCCTCCAGGTGGATCTACATAAAAGGAAATGTATATCAATTCCATCCTATCCTGATAGGCAGGCTGTCCAAGCAGAGACATGTTTTTCCCCCTTAGGCTTTCTCTTCTTGGAAAGCATCTGACTTTCTGCTTAGAGGGATAGTAAAGAGGGTTTTCTTTTTTTAACTTCAGGAGCTGCCAAGCATTTTTTTTTTATGTTTTACATTCTCATATTGGTCAACAGGAGCACTGATTGCCTCATTGTATTCCTTTCTTCTTCTCAGTATTCTGAGATCAGAAAGAGTGAAAGTAGTAAATTTCCAGATGTGTTGCTAGAGTTGAGAAATGAAAACGGATACTGTGTGAAAGCGTTCTACAGGTAATTCTCAATGTACGACCACAATTGAGCCCGAAATTTCTGTTGTTAAGTGAGACATTTATTAAGTGAGTTTTGCCTCATTTTATGATCTTTCTTGCCACAGTTTATTAAGTGAATCACTGCAGGTGATAAGTCACTAAACGAACTGTTATAAGTCAAAGTCTACCTGTGTTTGTAGATAGCTATAGCTACTAAGACTTCTTTCTCATAATTGAGTCTAAAGGCCTCCCAGTCTTTCATCCTACAATCAATTCTATCAGCATAATATTTGCTGAGTTCTGATGATCCTTATCCTGCCAGAAGCTTGATGCCAGCAAATGGCGCCATCCTTATTTACTGTGCACAGCTGGGGTGTTAAACTTGATTTCATTGAGGGCCATATCAGGGTTGTGTTCAGGGGTGAAATCCAGCAGGTTCTGACAGGTTCTGGAGAACGGGAGGGAAATTTTGAGCAGTTCGGAGAACCAGCAAATATCACCTCTGGCTGGCCTCAGAGTGGGGAGAGAATGGAGATTTTGCAGTATCTTTCCCCTGGAGTAGGGTGAGAATTGAGATTTTGCAGTATCCTTCCCCTGGAATGGGGTGGGAATGGAGATTTTGCAGTATCCTTCCCCTGGAGTAGGATGGGAATGGAGATTTTGCAGTATCGTTCCCCTGGAGTGGGGTGGGAATGGAGATTTTGCAGTATCCTTCCCCAGAATAGGATGGGAATGGAGATTTTGCAGTTTCCTTCCCCTGCCACACCCACCAAGCCATACCACCCCCACCAAGCCACGCCCACAGAACCGGTAGTAAAAAAAATTGGATTTCACCACTGGTTGTGTTTGACCTCAGGGTGTGGTCAGGGTGGGCATGGCCAACTCAATATCACTCGTGTTGGGGGCGCCAGCATAATCTGAGCTCGGGAGGGCCACAGAGCTCCATTTTCACTGGCAGAGGGTTGCAGGAGGCCATCACAGCTGAAAATGGAACTTGAGAGGGCTACATACAGCCCTACCAAGATGTTTTTTTGCTGGCAGAGGGACTGTGGGCCAGTTCTTCACTGTTTCCCAGGGCAGCCCCACTGGCCAGATCTAAGCACCCCACAGGCCAGATCCAGCCCACAGGCCTTGAGTTTGACACCCCTGGTGTACAGGATACATTAAGAATGAGGATTGAGGATACTCCCAAACTTATTTTTCTCTCTCCATGTATCATCAGATTATAGGAAAACTCCAGCTGGGGCCCAAAGAGATGGGTGTACCAGCAGGTTTAGGCATCTGTCAAAAGTTTTTCTGGTTTTGCACAAGTGTCACACATATCTGCATTTAAAGATAAAACACTTCCACAAAACCAGAGCAAATTTTAACAGTTGGTTAAATCCATCACTCTAGCCCAGGGGTCTGCAATCTTAAACACTCAAAGAGCCATTTGGACCAGTTTCCCACAGAAAAGAAAACACCAGGAGCCACAAAATCATTCCTGTGCCTGACTATTTCTTGAGCGGCCACAAAACTAGCATATGTAGTTCAATTAAATGTTCTGTTTTCTTCTGAAACTTTTCTTTTTTTTGGATTTATCCATGGTTGGCCTACAGGGGTAGAAAAGCTCAATATATCGCGTCCTGGCAGGTGTTGCACATTGGCGGTTGTGATGCATATTTGAATGACAGGGAACCGCAGCAGAGGGGTGAAAGAGCCACATGCGGCTCCAGAGCCACAGATTGCTGATCTCTGCTCTAGCCATTTATTAAATCAGCCACTGCTCCTTGGAGCTGATTGTCAGATTCTTGTTAGAAACAGGCTAAGCTGTGCTTAGTAGCTGCTCAAGTAACAGCTAACTTGCACCATGCAGTCCCCCTCTCAAAACAGCCCCTTACCATTACCAGTCAATTTCTGTTTGGACTGATCCAGGACATCTTGGAGTCATACAGAATTAGGACCTTCTTGCTACCTAATCATGTGCATCTCCAGTAACCTTAACTCACACATATATTTTACTTTGTTCTACATAGTCTCTGGTGTGATACCTGTGTAAGTAGGATAATCTTTCTCATCTTCAATCCCAATTAACCTCGAGAAACAGATGCTCCTCAACTTTGAGGTGGCCCATTGCCACCGGTAATCAACTGAGATTAAACCATTAAAAAGCAACTGGACTTAATAAAATAATCAGAAATCCCCCTGGGATTAGATGTAGACCTAACTGAATAAGTGCTGCACATTTGCTGCCTTTGAAAGAATCCACCTGCCGTCACCTCTTTAGGGTCCCCTGTCTGTCAGAAAGGATATAAAGTCTTCTTGACTTACTGTATTTTAAAATTTGCTTAATTGGTATCTTGTTTTAATATTCTTTAATTGCTGTCTCATGTTATATGGTTATTTTTTTACCACTTTAGAATAAAAGCTTAAGTACTTCTACTGTTGTGGAATACAGCATCACCCAGTCATCACTGAAAAAATATAAAGCTTATCCTCACACCTGTTATTTTTCACATAACAAGGCAGGGGTGAAATGCTCCCGATTTGGACCGGATTGCTTGATCCGGTAGCGATGACAGTGGGTGGTTCAGAGCAAAAATCCCTGCGCCCCCACCCCCCATGTCCAGCTGAGCCGCACGATCATCGGAGGCTTTTTTTAAATTATTTTTAAAAGCATTTTTTCAACAACCTCTTCGGCCGAAAAAATGCTTTTAAAAGTTAAAAAAAAAGTCTTTGATGATCACGCTGCTCAGCTGGGATCGTCAGAGCCTTCTAAAAGCATTTTTTTTACAACCTCTTTGGTTGTAGAAAAAATGCTTTTAAAAGGTTAAAAAAAGCCTCTGACGATCCCAGCTGAGCAGCGTCAGAAGCTCTTTTTTTACTTTTAAAAGCAATGCTTTTATTATTTTATTATTGTTTTAATTTGTATACCGCCCTTCTCCTGCAGGACTCAGGGCGGTGAACAGCCAGAATAAAACAGAACACACAAAATTTAAAAACAGTTTAAAAATAATTAAATATTTTTGGCCGCAATTTAAAACACCCAATTAAAATCAATTAAAATTAACCAAAGCTATGGGATCAAGCCAGCCCGGCTAGGTGAAATAAATAAGTTTTCAGGGCCCGATGAAAAGTCCGGAGGTCTGGTATTGTACGTATCTCAGGGGGGAGGTTGTTCCAGAGGGCAGGCGCCTCGAGAGAAAAGGCTCTCCCCCTGTGGGTCGCCAGCCGACACTGTCTGGCGGACGGCACCCTGAGGAGGCCCTCTCTGTGCAAGCATACTAGCCGGTGGCTAGTGGACCGGCCAGTGTATTTAAAAGTAAAAAAAAAATATTATGCGCCACAGCTGATCACTCCCCTCTCGCATGCTGTTCTATTTACCGCATGCCTCCTTTTGGCATGCACTGCGCATGCGCAGCCAGCAAACCAGTAGTAAACCGATTCAGATTTCATCACTATAACAAGGATTGGATAACTCTGGGAAACATTATTGGCTCATATTGAATCCTCTTAACTGCAGCACAAGCATGCAGTGATAAGTTTTTATTTGACACATCCCAATGACATTGCCTACATCTCATATTCAGCCCGCAGTTAAGAAAGCTTAAAGCTGTGCTTAACTGTTCCAGTTTCCTGGAACAGTTCTCCTTCGGGTGACACAATTTTTGCCATAAGTTTATCATGACATGGCATGCTTAATTGACAATGTACTCGTAAGAAGTAGCTAGAGGCCAAGCCATATGGTGCTTTATAACTTAGGCTAATAGTTTGAGCCCAACAGCAATCAATAAAGGATCTGCAAGACAGGTGCAATATGCTCACAATGATTTATGGTTGTCAGCCAATAAGCCATTGCAGGTGTAATGGTTAACCACAAATCAGGATACTCCCACACCAGTCCAAGGATCAGATCAAAGGAGTTCAGGGAGAAATTCATTTGAATGGCATCTTAACCCCACAACTCAGCTTAACATGAGGACTCAAACCCCACTGCCTCAAGAAAAGTGCCCATCGTAGCAAGATGGTTTTATGCACAAAAAGGGGGAAATTCAACATTACCCACAATGGAGGAATGGTTGATGAAAAGGATGGAACTTGCTAAAATGTCTAAATTGACCTCTTTGACGAGAGACAAAAGAATATTTATGTTTATTGCTGACAGGAAACCCCTTATAGATATTGTGCATGAATTAGAAAAATATGAATGTATGATTTATGGTTTTGGTGATTAAACAGGATGGATTATAGAAAGACAAGAGTATATGGTAATCATAGAGTAAAAGGGAAATTTATAATTGCACGTATAACTGCTGTAAAAAAGATAGGAAGCTACTTCTTTGTATCGTTCTTCTTTTCTATTTTTCTTCTACTTTTCCCTTTCTTGTGCTTTTGGCTGTCTCTTTGACTTTTTTTCTTTTCTTTTTCTTACTTTTGTCAGTTTGTATATATTTTTACCTCCTTTTTAAGCCATGCTGCTCTCCAGTAGCTCTGGTAGGTTCAGCACACAAGGAGATGGATGATTTATCTGTGCAGAGAAGAGACCAAAGGGCAGGGCGTGACTCCTGCGTCATGCAGCACTGAAACTTCAATGCCTATTATTTGCCCTCTCGCTCTCTGAATACTTCTCTTTATTCTGTGTATTAATCTTCCTTTGAGCAGAGGGGCAAAGTCTGAACTTGAAACCATATTGCAGGCACAGATACAACTCTTTCTGTGGTCTTTTTCCTGATTCTGTGCTTAGCAGAGGGAAATCCTGTGTTTGTTCTATCAAACCACCTGTTACCACAATAATTCAGAAGGTAAGCTGCTTTATTAAATCCTACTCCCCTCCCCTCTTGATGGAATAAGAGCACTGATTTCTCAAGTTCACTTCTTCATAAGTAGAGCCAAATCCAACCTCAAAGAATGTTGGTCTTTTCAATAACCTTTAATGGATCTTGGCTAATCTTGGTTAAGCCAGGTTGCTTAGATTAATAATCGGAAGGAGAGACCATCTGGGAATTCCAAGTCTATTGACCAGATTAGGAAATTTTTAAAAAGCATTTTAAAACTCCTACAAGAAGGCTCTACATAACACAGAGAAGAAAGCCAACTAGTCAACTGGAGGGTATCTTTATCTTACACTAATTTTATTCTTTACAATAATTTAAGAAGGGTAAAAGGTCTCAGGTAGAAAGGAAAAATGTAATAACATTGATGGCCATGAAAAGAGATGGACCAGTACTGGAAAGTACGTACAAGGAAAAAGGCTTTAAAATTATTTGCATATAAAACAAATTCCGTGGTGGGTTTTTTTCCCCCTATTAAAGGGAATGACTATCTTGTGATTTTTAGCTTGGTAGGAATAGCAGGTTTCGCACACAGGAACTCCTGGAATCAGTCTCTGGAATCTCCAATTAAAATCCAGGCTGTATGCCTGAAAGTTTGGGAACATGAATCCTGCTACCAGTCAGATTAATGATCAAGACTAGGTCAGATGAATTGACCGTGCTACCAAATTTCCTGAAAAAGTACTATTTTTTTAGAGTTAGAGTTAGTTTAGATTAAGGTCTGGCTATTTAGAATGTTGAGAAGAAATATAATGCTTCAGTTACAATAGCAGAAATGATTTCTAAAATGCAGGTCTTGAATATTTATTTATTAATCCAATTTATATGGCTATCCATCTCTGCTAGAAACTTTGGGTGGTGAACAAGACTGTAAAATCTGAATTCAAAATGGAAGATCGCTTCAGCTATAGGAATGGTGCTAACTACGAGTAAGTCTATATATTTAAATCTTTCTTTTAACATGTTTATTAATTTATAATGTAGCATACAAAGAAAATACAAAAGTAAATAGTTGGGGAAATAGGGATGGGAAAAGGGAAAGAGCAAGAAAAAGGGGAAATAGAGCCTTGGTGGTGCAGCAGACTAAAGTGCTGTTAAATAGCACTTAGCTGCCAGCTGCCTGCAATTACTGCGAGTTCAAATCTCACCAGGCTCAAGGTTGACTCAGACTTCCATCCTTCCGAGGTAAATAAAATGAGGACCCGGATTGTGGGGGCAATAAACTGACTTTGTATAAAAAAAGAACACCGCTTGGTGGGGAGGGGCAAAGCCCTACTAAGCAGGTATATACAAAAGTATGAAGGCTATTGCTTAAAATGCATTGTAAGCCACCCTGAGTCTCCGGAGAAGGGCGGCATATAAATTGAACCAATAAATAAATAAATAAATAAATAAAAAGAAAAAAAAAGTATTGACTTCAGGCTCTCTTTGGTGCAGTAGAAAAAGGCATTAACATCAAACCTCAACTTTTTACTTTTACATAATTGTATTAACTAGCCATTTCTATAACAATAAATCTATCAAATCGGTAAAACCTAAAATCAAAGTTTCATTTTTTCCCCACCTCAAGCACAAAGTCCAGAAATGGTTTCCAAGTAGAAATAAAAGTGTACTTTTTTCCTTGATCAAAACAGTCAATGTAGCCACCTCTGCTAACTCCATCCGTTTTTGCAGCCATCCACCCATTGTGGGAATCGAGGTGACCTTCCATTTCTCTGCATAAAGAAGCCTTGCTTCCATCAACATATATAACATCAAAATTCTGAATTTTTTCCCCAGGTCTTTTTTCATTAAAGAAAAGTTTCTGGTTTTCTCTTTATATTCCCTTTAAGAATTTTCAGTATTAAAATATGAATCCTACTCCAATATTTCTTTGCTTTATCACACGAAAACCATAAATGATAAAAAGTCCCTTCTTTACATTTACATTTCCAACATTCATTTGAAATGCCTTTATACATTCTTGGCAACTTATCTGGAGTTAAATACCAGCGATATATCATTTTATAGAAATTTTCTTTTAAGTTATAGACCAGTGATGGCCAAAAGCGGGGGGAATGTGGGGGGGTTGCGCGCATGCATGCCCACACACATGATTCAATGCCCCCCACCCACCCCTCTTATGAACACACGACCCCCCACGCTCCCCCAGCTTTTGGCCCAGTGGGCCCAGTAGGCCCGTTTTTCACCCTCCCCAGGCTCCAGAGCCATTCTAGGAGCCTGGGGAGGGTGAAAATGGCCTCCCCACCCCAGGAGGCCCTCCGGAGAGACTGAAAACAGCCTGTTTCCCGACTTCCAGTGGGCCCAGAAGGCCTGAAAATCAGCTGGCGAGCATGCGCATGCAACGCGCTGAGCTAGGGCAACGCTTGCGTGCCTACCGATATGGCTCTGCGTGCTACCTGTGACATGTGTGCCATAAGTTCGCTATCACGGTTATAGACTAATGTAAATTTTAAACCTTTATTCCTATATATTTCAATCTTATTGAGAATTTGCCACAACAAAATAGTCTCTAATCTAGACACAGATTCTAGAAAGTCTTTGTCAAAAGTCTTTATCAAAAAGATTTGGATTCTGAACATTTTAAGTGAAATTTAGCTCACACTGCATCTCAAAGAGCAGATCATTTCATTTTGTCCAGAATCATGAATTTTTATTATTGGAACTTACTAAAATTCCTGATTCAGTAGTAACAGAGGGACTAGAGAGGAATAACTGAGATATAAGGGAATAGAAGTGAATAGAAGACCTTTTAAAAAAAATTAAATCCATGTGCCTTGTTTTCTTTTCTCCACAGTGACACTGGGACAGATTTCAGCAGAGCCAACAGCATGTCCAGGCCAAGTGGCAAAGCCATTTACCGTAAGGATAGCCTGCTCTCCTCTTTCCAGATCATTCAAATGGAATCATATCCTAGGGGCCTAAAATAACTTTTTTTTTATCAGAGGAGCAAAAATGCAATTGTAGCTACCATCTATACATTCTTATGTAGGAGTATATTTCTTTTATGCCGAGAAATAGCCTAGAGGGAACCAGATGATGATGATGATTGATTGATTGATGATGATGATGATGATTATCACACTGTCAAGCAGTTGTTTAGATTGGATCTGGTATTTTTACCCACCTAATCCTTCCCTAGGACTTGGGATAGGCAGATATTGCTTGATTATTAAAGGTATTGTTACAGGATGTAAGCTGTTCCAAGGAAAGCTGCCTTTTGCAATTGACTAAGGATGATTTGTCAATGCTGATGGTGTTCATGTCTTGCCCCAGATTGCACCCAATGCTTCTATTACTATTTTTGCTATCTTTTGCCACTGTTGTTCCACTTCTATTTGCATATCTTTGTATGTCATGATTTTCTCCAGTTCTTTCTTTTCTCTTCTACTGTCTCCAGGTACTGCAACATTCACTATCCAGATGGGTTCCCCCCCCTTTTTTTATGAACCATTGTTAAGTTTGGGTATTATGTGGCAGGTACTTGCCTGCTTGAATTCTAAAGTCACATTTTGTACTACTTTATCTATTTTGTGGTCCCACCAGTTCTTGCTTGCAGGCAAATGGTATTTCTTGCAGATATTCCACTGTTTCATTGTTGCTACTCAATCATGGCATTGTTTGTAGTCAGTCTATGTGATCTTCTTGCAGCAGCTAACTAGGTGGCTCACTATTTCTTCAACTTCTTTACAGAGGCAGCATTTGCTGCCTGTTGCTGTCTTCACTATTCTGCCTTTATATGTTTATCTTCTTAAGGCCTGGTCTTATGCAGCCAGAATTAGTCCCTCTGTCTCTTTCTTCAACTTTCTTGCTCTTAGCCATTGTCAGGTCTTGTTGTTATCTGCTTTGTCTGCTATTTTTAATAATACTTTGCCTTGCCATGTCTATTCTTTATTTGGTATTTCTTGTAGGCCAGTTTTATCTATCCAGTACTCGGTAACCCTCTATTGTATGCTAGCTTCGGTGCATCGCCTTCACTGTCCATCAGATATTCTTCCAATGTCCTTTTTATTTCTTCAACCCTCTGATACCATCTGGACAATATTCCATGCCCACTTATGCTCCTTGGTAAATAAAGTCTGTCAACATTGCTTCATGGATGAAGGGCATGATTCAGTGTCATTATTTTTCTGGCGTGGCTATCCCAGACTTTTAGTTCTGCTTGAGTCTAGTCTACTATTCCAGCTGTGTATCTAATGACTTGCTCAGGTGTTTTTTTAATTATTATTGATATGCTGCCCAACTACAACATCTGATTCTGGGTGGTTTGCAAATTGTTGAAGACATTTAAAAATAAGGAAAGATCACAAAAATCACACAACACAAAAAGGAAGAAATGTGGCAGAGAAAGCAAACCCAAATAAGATCAAAGAAATGGAAGAAAAGAGATGTCAATCTTTGCCAAAGGTGTGGGAAAATAAGTCTTTGAAACACCACTATTGAGGGTGGGTGAGAACATTTGAATCTCACAGGGCAACCTCCCTCCACAGAGCAGGTGCTGCATCAGAGAAGCTGTGCTTCTGAGTTCCCAATAGATGGCATTGTTTAATCAAAGGTACCCAAAGCATGCCAACCTAGTCAAATCAGAGCTGCCAGGAAAATAATATGGGAGATAGGCAATCCATCAAGTATCAGGCCCTGTGCCATGTGCTTTCTCACTCTGTATCAGAGAGAGGAATATCAGCTGACCCTTAGGCATAAAATAGTTTAGAGAAGTGTAGGCTTCCCTTCCTTCTATTATTTTCTCTGATGTAAAAAGAAACAACCCCCTCCCCTTATTAATTCCGTCTAATTGGCCCATAAAGCAGTCCTAGACAATCCAACATCAGTGGAGCCAACTCCTGCCTTCCCCTGCCCTCCAGGACATAAACTTTCTCTGAGGTTTTGGGTTATCATTTGTGTGGTACTAAGGTGATCAACTTTTTTTACAATGAGAAGGAGGACACGTGCGTGTGTGCTGTGTTGTGTTTTGGTAAGAAGTAAACAAAGCCACTTGCGCACGGGGCACTCTGTCAAAACAATTCTCCTGTGAGGAGCACATGCATCTCATAATCGTGTCTCAACACACTGCCTTGATGAATCATCATGTCAAATACAAATACGTCACATCACACGCAATGGATCGGATTGGCATTGATCGAATACGGAGATTCACAGATTAGTCTTCAAATATCGAAAAGGAGGACATGTAGGAGGACACTTTTTGAGAGAGGACAGAACTTACAAAAGAAGGACTGTCCTCCCTAAAGGAGGACAATTGGTCACCTTAGTGGTACCCGCTACAAAACTGCAATCTGATTGCCATCCTAATGAATACTTAAAGCAAAAACTGGAGTTGAATTCTGCCTTTTTTCCCCTCACAGATCAAAGGAAGGAGTACAGTAACACTATAATGAAGGCTGAGTGTGACTTCCGGCATCGGGTGGAGGTAGGAAAAATCTTTGGAAGCCCAGAAAGGTCCCTGCCATTCTTCTCAGTTGCAGAAGATGGGTGCACTTATCAGTTTTGCTCTACGTCAGGGGTGTCAAGGCCCGGGGGCCAGATCCGGCCCGTGGGTTGCTTAGATCTGGCCTGCGGGGCTGCCCTGGAAACAGCAAAGAACCGGCCTGTGGTGCCTCTGTCAATGAAGACGGAACTTGGGAGGGCTGCACGCAGGTCCTCCTGAGCTCTATTTTCGCTGGCAGAGGTTTGCAGGAGGCCGTCACAACCAAAAACAGAGCTCAAGAGCCCGTTTTCTCTGGCAGAGTGCTTGGACCACCACAGGTGGCCTTGACACAAGTGACGTTGAGCTGGCCATGTCCATCCCGGCCACACCCACTCTTCCCCTGCCCCTGAGGTCAAACACAACCCTGATCCGGCCCTCAATGAAATCAAGTTTGAAACCCCTGCTCTACGTAAACCTCATCCATTGCTCAATGGAAGAATTTTGGGTCCTTTTGTGTTGATCTTCCTGAAGAGGAGATTACCTGGCCATTGGTTCAAAATGCTCTGATTCTAGACTTCCTGCATTGCACATAGAGTTAAATATGATGCTTGACAAGATTTTTATTCCATAATCCTGTGCTTCCCATGCAGGATGACTTTATCTTTACCAGTTCTAAAGTGGGGAAGAACAGAAACTCAGCATTAAATAACATCCTTAACTTTTGCATTTTTAATTTACCATTCATTCATAAATTAGTAAGCTTACAACCTTCATTATACAGGTACTCATCAACTTGCAACCTCAATTGAGACAGAAACTTCTGTTGCAAACGTTAAGTGAGTTGGGCCCTATTTTATGACCTTTTAGGCCACAGTCATTAAGCAAATCTCAATGGTTGTTAAGTAAATCATGCGGTTGTTAAGTGAATCCATCTTTTCCCATTGACTTTGCCTGTTGGAAGTCCCCTGGGAATGTTGTGAATGGTGATCACATGATCCCAGGACACTGCAACTTTTGTAAATACGTGATGAACACCAAGCAGCCAAATTTTGATCATGTGACTGCAGGGACACTGCAATGATCATAAGTGTGAAAACTGACTGTATGTCACTTTTTTGAGTCCTATCGTAACTTCAGTTACTAAACAAATAGTTAGAAATGAAGGACTACCTGTATACTCAGAGGTTGCCTTCTAACATCCAGATGAAAATGAATTAGAACAAAGCCTATTATTGGCTGTATTCACACAACAAGCTTAATTTGATGACTGAACTATTCTATTTTCTTTGAATAATGTACTAAATACCAAACTAAACAAACAGCCTTGGTTTTCACACCATGCTATTCAATCCCACCCATCCCCATTTGAGCTTCATGTTGGATGAATGCAGCTACATGTAATTAGCCTGACTAAGCATGTTGCATACATTCAGCCACAGATGGGAATTCATTTCGCCTTGCACACATTTGTCTGAATATCTGCAAGAGACTGGGGCCTATTCTTCTGACAGAAAGTTATTCCGAATTTCAGCATTAGAAGCCTATATCTTTTGGGTGGTTAATATTTAACTGATTGATCACCTGAATTTTAATCAGATAAATTTAGAAGTGTTTTTCTGTAGATGACATATTAATTTCCCTATCTTTAATGTTTAATCTTTTGTCATTCTTTCTTACAGTAATATAACAACTCTAAATTACTTGTAAATATTAAATGATTATGTAATCAATGATTGTCTACATGGTTTAATGAGTTATACATTGCCTCTGTTGAACAAAATTCCCACCATAAATTAATCATTTGAAAATTGTTGCTGTTTATTATACTGAACCAATTGAAGTTAATAGCATATGCTATACATGCAACACAGTTGGCCCTTCCCTACAGTACTTCCTAGTGTAGTGAGGGCTAACCTTTTTGCCATTGTGTGCCAAAAGTAGGGGAGCACATGGGGGTTGCGCACGAACGTGCCCACACACATAATTCAATGCCCCCCCACCCCCTGTGCATGCGTGCACGACTTCTCTTTTGGCAAGCGATGGCAAAAAGGTTACCAGTAGGTCTGTTTTTTTTGCCCTCCCCAGGCTCCAGAGGCTTTCTTGGAGCCTTGGGAGGGCAAAAACGGCCTTCCCCACATACCCCGGAGGCCCTCCGGAGGCTAGAAACGGCCCATTTCCTGAATTCTGGTGGGCCCGAAAGACCCGAAAATCAGCTGCCCGGCGTACGCCGGAGCTGAGCTAGGGCAATGCTGGTGTGCCCACAGATATGGCTCCCATAGGTTCACCATCACGGTCCTAGTGCCTCTTATACACTGATCTTTTCACAACAGTTATATATGTACACTCAGATTATGCACTAAAGAACCAAAGTCCATATTTTATCCACAGCACCTTTTGACTTGTACTATTGATGGCAAAGAAATCAACAATGTAGAGAATTGTATTGAGCGACTCAAAATGATGGATGCCCAAAGCCAAGTGTGGGGCCAAGACATGCTTTTGCAGATCAAGGAGAACAAATTGTTGCTGACGGACATAGAGGCTGAGGTAAATGGAGCTTCTGTATACTTTATTTCACACCCAATTTGCATTGCCATATTTTCTTACAAGCTGGGATGGGTACCTGGGACAACTGAGACTAAATATCTGAACAGTAGCCATGATACTGCTATTAAATAAGACATTTAAAATGCCAAGGAATGGCAAATAACTACTGTATACTCATGTTCCTCATGGATTGTTGGCATAGAAAGTTGTGTCCTTTTCTTTGGACCTGGAAGGCGGCAACATGGTCTTTTCTGCTACATCCTGTGTGTTTGTTTTTTTGCCTACAGGAAGAGCTGGACTGCTATCCCTTGGAAGATATCCAGGATTGGGTCTCCATCCTTAACCGTTGTATTTACAACTCCATCTTGGCTATTTCTGTGAAAGAACTGAACCAGCAGAAAACTAGTATCTTGCTCTTTCAATGCGAGCAGATTGGGGTAAATACAGCATCTCTTTAATTTGGAGGGGACAGATTTGAAGATGGCCTAGAGACAAACTGCAGGTTCCTCTGAAATCCATAATCACATGTAATATATCTGAAATTGACATCTTTGCTTAAAATATAGCAGTCCTAACAAATCTCATTTGGATCTATGGCACTAGGAGAGTTAAGAAATTGTTTTCGTCTGGCAGCAAGACACTGATTGTCAGATTTTAATAAACATGTGGGGAACTTTCCATAGTCCAAATCCTACTGCATACTCTCTTCCTAGTGTTTAACATAAGGTGAATAGCAAAAAGAAATTAGTTCCTTATTATCTTATAGGAGTGGGAAATAATTTGCTCCAGTATGAGTCCTACATCCCACATAATTATCAAAAGGTTAGCCAAAGGAAACATTCTGCAGTGCTTCTATTGTCATAGGATAGTACAGAATAACAGAATAATAGAGTTGGAAGAGACCTTGGAAGTTTTCTAGTCCAACCCTCTGCTCATTTCTGTGAAAGAAATGGTATAGGAAAACATTCAGACAAATTGTTGTCCAATCTCTTCTTAAAAACGTCCAGTGTTGGAGCATCCACAACTTCTGAAGGCAAGTTGTTCCACTGGTTAATTGTTCTCTCAGGAATTTTATCCTTAGTTCTAAGTTGCTTTTCTCCTTGATTAGCTTCCATCCATTGCTTCTTGTCCTGCTTTCAGGTACTTTGGAGAATAGGTTGCCTCTTCTTTGTGGCAACCCCTTTAGTTATTGGAACACTTAGTCCTTTCTTTCATTAAACTAGACATACCCAATTCTAGCAAACCTTTCTTTATATGTTTTAGCCTTCCGTCCCCTAATCATCTTTTTTGCTCTTCTCTTTATGTTTTCTAGAGTCTCAGCATCTTTTTTACACTCATAGTGGCGGACAACAATTTGCAACAGACAATAACAGTAGCCATTCCAGTTTAAAGCTGGGAGGTCTGAATCCAGAGAAACCTGAAAACTGCTTCTTCTTTCTTTTAGGCTGACTTGTTGAAAACCAAAATACAGAAAGCTATTGAAGAATGGAGAACCGAATGTCAGAATCATGATATGCTCAGGTAACAGAAAAGTTGGACATCTGCAATATTATATTTCGATTGCAGATGCTTTACTAGTTACCTCAAGACATGATGATGGTGATGTAGGTTTATTATTATAATTTAGAGTGAACTTGGAGAACATGTTGAATCGGCAAAATAGAGCACCTCACATTGGCAACACCAAATTAATTCCTCATGATTCTCCTTGGGACATGGAGCCACGCTACACGGAATTCAATGGTAATTGTATAATTCCTTTTTGCTGGAATGTTGCTTACTAATGGAAGACATGCATGCTAAATAAAATAAAAAGATGGAGGGAGAGAGTGTTTATTGCCATAATATACAGCACATGGAAATATGACCAAAGGAGAGAATTAGATTATTTACATGGGATAGGTGTATAATAGGCTTGAATTATTCTTGGACTGTTTCCAATTTTGGATGCTCTGAGTGGTGAATACAGTAGAACTGTAGTCTATTGCTTCAAGTTTAGGAACTCTTGCTCAACAACCATTTGCTTGTAGTTTTCCTCAATATTCTATCTTATCTCCCACTGCTTTTCAATATATGCATGGAAATATTGGGATAACTGTTCTGGAAAGATCAGATTTAGTGTCACCAGTAAACTGATAGCTTCCAGTAATGTATTTCCTTTAAAAAAAAACGAACATCAGGGAAGCTGTTGAAACCCATTGTCAGTTATGGGTAAGATAAGGACAATTAGATTCAAGATTAATGCAGAAAAAGATGCTTCTATTCAGTCAAAAAGCAAGTCAGGGAATGGAAATTTAGATAAAAAAACATTCAAGAGTGCACTCTGGGTATGTTTCTAGATTGAGCCTAGGATCTAGAAGCCAAAATTAAGTAGCAGTGGCTAAGAATGGATTTTCACAGCTTCTATTATAAGACAGCCAGGGTTAAGTGATATACATTCATTATATGATAACAGCTGTCTCTTTTACCCCTTGGTATCCTTTTTAGAAGCAACTGGGGTACACACATTTGGGGCAGTGGTGAAATCCAAATTTTTTTATTACTGGTTCTGTGGGTGTGGCTTGGTGGGCATGGCGTGGCTTGGTGGGTGTGGCAGGGGGAGGATACTGAAAAATCTCCATTCCCACCCCACTGCAGGGAAAGGATACTGCAAAATCCCCATTCCCTCCCCACTCCTGGGGGAAGGATATTGCAAAATCTCCATTCCCACCCCACTCTGGGGCCAGCCAGAGATAGTATTTGCTGGTTCTCCGAACTGCTCAAAGTTTCCATTACCGGTTCTCCAGAACCTGTCAGAACCTGCTGGATTTCACCCCTGATTTGGGGCAAAGAGTTGAAATGGAAAGTTAGCTAGCTGGGGCATTATTGACACATTGTAGATACATTGATTATTGAACATTATAGAAGCTGAACAGCAATTTGACCAACAGCAGAAGTATGAAACACATCAAGAGGATCCTAGACTCTCCCCGATGTCGCAGGATAAATCTATAGAAATTGTAAGTACTCCATTCTTTCCTGGATACCTTATCTCTGTTGGCCCCACACGAAAACATATTTCCCTGTCGTGTCTCTAGAGGGTAGGAACTGGGCAGCAGGATATTGTTATCTAAACAGGTAGGGCAAGAAAACTGCATACCCTAGTTTGTACTGTGTATAAGAGAAGATATTTTCCAATTTATTTGGGATTAGAAATACCCAACTCCTTAGGTTAACCATATTGTCTGGAGAGTATGTGAATTTTAGTTCAACCCCAATTAGAAATCTCCTGTTTGAGTATAGGAACTATTGTTGTTGGTACAAAGTCTGAATTTAAATATCTTTATGAACAGAGATTGTAATCATGAAGCACCACTTCTATGAAAGTGTGACAAGAGATTCTAGAAATTGTCTAGAAGGATAGAAAAGAACAGTGGTGGGTTCCTCCCGGTTCCGCCCGGTTCCGCCGAGCCAGTAGCGGTGATGATATGACATCACCGAACCAGTTCTGCCCCCCCCGCCCCCCTGCGTTATTCTTACCTTTTATTTGGCCCCACCCCCAATCTATTGCTGCCTCCTGAGTCCCAGCTGATCGGCTAGAAGAAAAAAAACTGTTTAAACTCTTGCCGCGGGGCTTCAAAGGGCCGCCTACAGCTGATCAGTGTTAAAAGGCAGTGTAGACCGGTGCCTCCAAAAACAAATGAGTAGACCGGTACAGCTCTGCAAACAGTTAAAAGCCTGGTAGACCACTACTTCTGCTAAATCCTAAAGAATTGTCACATGACCATCAAGCTACGCCCACAAAATAAGCCACACCCACAGAACCGGTAGTAAAAAATGTAGAACCCACCCCTGATAAAGAACTATAGTAAAGGAAGATATTACAAGCCAGAATAAGAGATACCTTATTGATCTGGAGATCAATAACATGTAAATGAGAGAAGATGTCTTTGTACAGCTAATTAATTTCACTTCTTAATTAGTGTTTTTTCCCAGATCTAGACAAGGAACCAAGCGAAATAAATTAAACCATTATCAAATTGAAAGCATGACCTAACTGCTAAATCTCTGAATCAGGGCTGGGTTTCAAAATCCGTCGCTACCAGTTCGCTCATGGGCACACGTGTGCTTGCCTGTACACATGACACTTCTGCACATGTGCAACACTTCTGTGCATGCACAAAAGCATCAGGGCGGGTGGGCGGAGCCTCCCGCCACCGCCACTACCGGTTTGCCCAATTCGGAGTGAACCGCTAGCAACCCACCACTGCTCTGAATGGCAGGAAAAATGTACACTGTTAGTGGTTTTCCCCCAAAAGCTTTCAATAAATACAGTATTGGATTTGGATTCTTGTTCCTCTGTTGCGAGCAGGAGATCCTGAACCATGTTCTGGATGATATAGAATCATTTGCAGGAAAAGTACAAAAGAACAGCACCCTGAGTGACAAGAAGAAAAAGAAAAAGAAAAAAGGAAAGGAAAGTGATAACGATCAAGGTAACACCGCGAAAGAAGCAGCAAGTAGGCAATTGTAAACTTCTAAATTTCCATGGTCTCATGGAAAATAGAGGCGGGGGAGGGGGGGAAACATAAACTGATTTTAATTCAAACTTTCTTTGACTCAAGTCTCTGAACTGAACTGCCTTAACAAACAGTCTCTTTTCAGAGTATTCTGAACAAGAGAAAAATGATACAAAGGAACAAGCAATATGAGACATGCTAAAAACTCTCTACTCTGAAGTTCACAATGGGCATTGAACATTTGAATAGGATATACATTTAGTCAGGAACAATTCTACTGCCAATCATTTTTACTGAATTACCTAACTCCTAGGACAATGATAGCTAACCTTTTCCGGACTGAGTGCCCAATGCGCACCTGCACGCCCGAACCCCCAAAATGCAATGCGCATGTAGCCCCGCGCATGCACCCTGTCCCCCCCACATATGCACGTGCCCCCCGTATGCACCCCCCTGTGCATGTGTGCATGGCCCCCCCGCACACACCTCGCCCCCTGCGCATGCGCGGCAGAGACCCAAAGACCAGCTGGCCAGCGGGAGAGCTGAACTGGGGTGATGGCTCGCATGCCATCAGAGAGGGCACTCCGTGCCGCCTCTGGCACATGTGCCATAGGTTTGCCATCACGGTCCTAAGACATTACAATCCTAGAAATTCAGTTCCTTCCTTAATCATCGATTTTGCCTCATTCATTCATCCATTCATTCCAAAGGTGCTTTTTCAGGAGGCAACTGGACTTTCTTTTTTTTTCTTTTGAAGATGTTTTGCTTCTCATCCAAGAAGCTTCTTCAGCTCTGACAGGATAGTGGGGCGTGGAAGGATTTATATTCCTTGCAGACAGCTAGTCATTTGCACCCTTTTAGAGGGTCGTTGAAGCACTTGGATAAAAAGGATGCCAATGACCAGCTGTCTGCAAGGAATATAAATCCTTCCATTCCCCACCATTCAGTTAGAGCTGAAGAAGCTTCTTGGATGAGAAGTGAAACATCTTCAAAAGAAAAAACAAGAAAGTCCAGTTGCCTCCTGAAAACCTGGATGATTGAGAATCTCTACAGATATACATTTATTCACTCACTCACTCATGGTTTTGATTTTCTACCACAATCTCAAATTCTTTTGCCTGGTAAATCCTAGTCATCTCACATTAGAGAAGGTTTAACTTAAGAGCCAACTTAGATGTGTGTTTGCCTACAGTGAAATTCATGTCCCCTATTATCACCAGTTCTCTCTATTTATATCCTTTTGGAGCTATATACAGCCTGTTTGGTTTTTCAGTTTCTTGAATATTATTATATAATCCATGATCACTTTTTTTGTGTAGCCCATCATCATTTAAGATTTCCTAGTTCACTTATAAGACATTGGGGTTCCATTGACTGTTCACCAATCCTCTGTTATGGAGACACATTTTAATGATAAGTTCTATTTTTGTTAGATCATCAGTTTCACATTTGAATAGATTGTGTTCTAGATCCATACAATCTATTATATGATTTTATTGAAAATTTTAAACACAAGAATAAGATGAATACAAACTGAAATAAAGCAAAAGAGAAAAAGAAAGAAAAATGAAAGAAAAAACTAAAATATAAAGAGGCTTGCATGTTTGTATAACACTTATAAGTACAATTATAAACAGATCTCTCTCTCTCTCATTATATCCTGACTCTTAGTAAATAATGTATCGTATCTAATTTTCAAAACCATAAACATAAATTCATTTTTTTTATCAAAAGGTCCACAAAGAATATCCAGATTATAACATACTGTCTAGATCCGTACAATTTAAATCCTATGACTTCATGTCTCTCAATGCTGGAATGGCATATCTTAGGTTTTCATATAGTTTTCTTGCGTATAAAAAAGTATGCTTTATATATTTCACTGATCTCATCCTATATCAAATCTTCAAATTTAGACTGCCTTTTAACTAATCAAGAAAGTTGGAATTAAATTAGTTTATTTAACGTTATGTTCTGATTATTTTGACATAACTGGGTGCAAATGTGCTCTCTCTCTCTCCCTCTCCCTCTCCCTCTCTCTCTCTCTCTCTCTCTCTCTCTCTCCCTCTCTGTAAATCTTGAATCTCCTGCATGTGGAGATACCTGTCTATAATCTTATTTTCTTTTATCTTCTGCATCAGTTTACTAATGTTTCTCTCTGGTTTGGCAGCATTACCCTCGGAATCTGAGTTTGGAGACTGCTTCCAGAAGATCAAGTACAGTTTCAATTTGCTGGTAGGTTTGCAACTGGTTTGACCTTGGCAGAAATTTCTCTATTGCCAATACAGTTGGCTACATTTCTTATGAAAAGAACTCTTCATGAATTCCGCAACACAAAATATCTAGGGCATCAGCACAAAGAGCTCCATTCTGTTTAGTTGTAGCTGTTTATTGCCACTGTGGGATTATTAATGTAGGAATATTTTAAGCAGCTGAAAAATTATGGTAGTCAGATAAGACATTAGGAAACTAGAGGAGGATTGTAAATGTACCTATATATTCACCAGATGTAATTGTATAGAATATCGAACTGTACTGTATGTGCTTGTTGGTATTTAATCCAGCTTTTCAGATGAGAATTGTTTCCCAAAGAAAGCCTCAATTAAATCGCAATTAAAATTCTATGCACATTTATGCTTTCAAGGACGATGCACAAATGATACAGATCTGACTTTATCGGAGGGCCAAATAAAGGCTATGCTTTATCGGAAAGCTACGCTTGCAAACTTGAATAGACCTGATAAACAGGATGAGGAAAATAGTCCAGACTGGTACCCTGTGTAATTTGGAACAGAAGCTTTCCCCATCTCCCAACGTGCATTGCTAGAATTATTTCCCAGTGAAAACAACTGGAACAATCTGGATTGGGATCATTTTGGGAAAAGAGTAAAGGCTCCTAAACATTATCTTTCAACCTTTCCTATGATCCATAAACGGAGGAATTCCCCAGTCTCTTTATCTGTTGTAAAAAGCTACCCACTAAATTAATTTTCTGATGATTTTTTTAAACCTTCTTTAGTTTGATCTTAAGACCCTAAATGTGATCTGATCTTTATCTCCTGTCATTTTCTCCTATTTCTTTATTTCATAACTACCACAGTTGTGTTCTTCTGCAAAGTTGGGGCATCAATATTCTTTCCTGTTTTGATTGTTCACATCTGAATTATTCCATTCTACCTGTTTCGTTTTTTTCTCATAGACAGCTAAAATGGCTGAATGCAAGAATCTGGTCCCCAGAAATGAGCAGAAGGGATAAGAATAAGATTTCCCCCTTTCTTTGTTAATCCGTATAGTATTTTGTTTCTACTGCTAAAAAAATGGAAGGAGAAAAAAATTACTGGTAACAATACTATGGTTAGATCTGTGTCATACACTAGACTAACCTGAAATTGTTTTAGTTTGTTGTCCAAATCTAGCTGGTATGTTTTATTAACGGTTCAGTATGTTGAGCAAGAAGTAAAATTAATTTGATAGTCATTGTGCAGTTAATTATGGGTTAATATGTTGTATAAGCCTAATCTTCATGTTAACTGAGCTTTCGGAACAGTTCCCATAAAGAAAGGGGAGTGGAGGAAAAAGAGCTGAAAAATGAACCAAGAAGAACAGCACTTGAAAACAGCATTTTCTTCTAGTGAAGGAAGGAGAAGTTCATTTTTCTTTCCTGATGGCCTTGCTAGAAAGAGAGGAAAGAAGCAGTCCCCATTGGCTCTTGGTTCCCTGGACCAACATCCGGCATCCCTTCCCAACTAATAATTGAAATTGTGTTATTGATGATGGGGAAAGGTGACCAAGTTCCCAGTAATTACTAGCTGCACATATATCACCCATTTTGTTTTGCTTACTGATGGTTTGTTAAATGTATCATAATTGGTTGTGTTTACACAAGTACACAACAGACCCTGATTTATAACCTATGTTCATACTGTTTGTTAAATCACAGTTCTCAACCGAGGATCGTGGGATTCCCGTGGGCACCCTAGTATATTTTAAGGAGGCCACGGATAAAAAACGTGTAATGGGGTGGCGGCTGGTGGGGCCATAGAAAAGTAAAGTATGTTTACTGCAGTTCTGTCTTATACAGTATATGCCAGAAAATATATCGGTAACTGTCCCTTATCTGTATCCAGTAATGGGACCTGGTTTGCGGGGGGGCGGGGGGGGGGTGTTGATGGGATGAAAACAAGGCTGGGAGAGGGCTACAGATCGGGGGAAAACTGTTGAGAACTGCAGTGTTAAACCAAAATATGTGATGGCATAGCACAATATGTAACTAAGTTGCTCTCCAGCCAAGAACCAGGATAAGGCCTGCCTTCTTCTTTTTACAAGAATCAGAGTCCTGGCCAGAGCCAAGTATCAGTTGAAAATGTGCTTCCCATGCCCAGTTTAATTTTTAATCCACCCTACTTGTTTTTCTTTGAGAAAGGAACTAAGCATTAACTGAATAAGCAAGTTCAATAGGATTATTAGAGGGTCAAACTCTTTACCAACACCAGGGCAAGTCATTGTAGGTTCCTTGCCCAGATTCTAATCAAACCTAGCCCACCTTCCTTCTCCATTCTTGCACCCTCCTAATGGGTGGCATCAAGGTTCCCAGAATTCCCAGCCTATATAGCCACTTGGAAAGCATCAAGTTTTGGAAAGTTGATTTAGTGCCATCCTTTACTTAAATTTACCTAATAAGAACATTAGGTGGTGTAGTGATTAAGGCATTAAAAGTAGAAACTGGGAGACCATGAATTCTAGTCCTACCTTAGAATTCATAAATAAATTAATCATCAGTTCACCCATCATCTTGGGCCTCTCTCCCTCCCCTCCCCTCTCTCTTTCTCTTTCTCTCCCCTCCACACCCTCAAGGTAGAAGGTGATGGCAAACTACTTCCAAACTTTTGCCAAGAAAATTGCAGTAAGTAATCTAGGCAGTCGCTGGAGTCAACACTATCTTGAAGTACAAAAATAACTCCATAACCTGATGTGGTCTAGTTAATGGTTTACTTTCCTCCTTCTTCAATCTGTGAATTGGTTTTTCAAGATAGAAATAATAATTATGGGACTGTACTTGTTTTTTTGCAGGGGAATCTTGACCAAACCATACAACAGCCAAGTGCTCCTGAATTGGTCACCCTCATCTTCTCCACTCTAAGAACTGTGAGTATAGCAGTCAGGCAAGAAATTCCAGAGGTTTCTGATGACTGTCTTTTTTAAAAAGATTCATTTGTAAATAGAGAGCATTTTTTTCTTATATAGTTTTATTGAAAGTTTTTACTTCATTAAAAGATAAACAAGAAAAATATATAGAAGGAAAGTAGAAGAAATAAAAGAAAGTGCTAGGAACAGTACAGATAAAAAAAAGAAGGAAAAGGGGGAAAATTTAAGAAGCAGCTTCCAATCTTCTTCACAGCAATTGCAAACAATTTTTTACCATTTCCCCCCTTTAGTATTACATAATATAGATCCTTTCATAAAAGGAACTACAAAGTCCATTACAAGTTTTCAATCTTTTGTAAACATAGTTATTGCCTATGTTATTAATCAAACAATCCAATTTTGTCATTTCTGCAAGTTGTACCATCTTCACAGTCAACTCCTTCATTGTGGGTATTTCTGTGTTTTTCCATCTTTGTGCACATAGTATCGGACTGTAGTTACCATGAGAGAGATATATTTTTCCCCTAAATCAATTAGGCATCCTAGAATTCTGATAGGTGTTTTCTATGCTCTAGCAATCACATTTTTTAATATTCAGGATCAAAATTCAAGTGTCCTGCATGTTTCCCAGCATTGTTTATACCTCATTTTCTACAGATGACAAATGGGAAGTAGCTGTTATCGAAGGCCAGATGAGTATAAATTTCCTGACACATTAGAAATCTCTAAAGAAGGGGTGTCAAACTCAATTTCAGTCAGGGCTGCGTCAGAGTTGTGTTTGACCTCGGGGGGCAGGTGGGCATGGGCATCATTCATGTCAGGGGCGCCTCTAGCAGGGCTGGGGGGGACCCATTGTCTCCAGCGGAGGAAGGTGAGACCAGGGAGAGGGCCAAACCCTTGTCCTCCAGAGGAGCCTCGCCGTCCCTCTCAGGCCACCCCCCCAGACAGTGGCACAGGCTGTCCAGAGCCCTAGGTAGCAAAGGGCAAGTCAAGGTCCCAGGGCACCAGGACCCCACAGCCCAGCTCCGTTTTCACTGGTAGAGGCACCATGGGCCACTCCTTCGCTGTATCCAGGGCGGTCCCGTGGGCCAGATCTAAGCATCCTATGGGCTGGATCCAGCCCGTGGGCCTTGAGTTTGATACCACTGCTCTAAAGACAAAAAAAGACACAAGTGGAAATCACTTTAACATGTCTATGTAGATGGTTCCAGGGAGGGTGTGGATTAGGCAATTGCTCTGCCTCGTTCATGGAATACAGGAAATAATCCAGATAACTTCATGCTCCATTTCTAACCATACTGCATTTCTTACCCTTTTTTTCACCCTTTCCTAAACACAATTCCAATATACAGAAAAAAACATAGCTATACTGTGCCTTCTGAACGTTAAGCAATAAGAACTTTAGCTCTATTTGGAAGCATTCAATGAATCAAAACCTGGGTCATAAGAAAGTGTAATAATAAACCTGTGACTTCCACTTGCAAGTATTTCTGTTCCTCGAAGGCTTGATTAATTGTCATGTTGTATTCCCTGAATAACGTGTATTCTCACTCCTCAGATTTTATCCAGGTGTCCCAGGATGAACTTGGCCTCTACAGTAGTCTTACCGTTGCTGACACCTGCAGCTATTAATTTGCTCAGGCGCTCCTTGAAATATGATGACCAGACTATTTGGAGGAATTTGGGAACTGCTTGGAATAAGACTAGGTAAAATTTGTCAAGCCTTGTGCAATACGTTTGCTTCTACAGTATAATGTGGTAAGAAACTAGGTCAAACGAGAATACCAGCCATTGCATAATGTACTATAGCCATTGCATCATGCAAAGCCACTGCCAAAGATAGCAACATGGACTTTGAGTCAAATCTAGCAGGATTCTTCTTCATTGAAATCCCTGTTAATTCCTGCTAAGACTTCAGTTTGTTCACTGTATAATTTTCAGTAACCTTGTCATTCAAGTGGATTTGTAACACAAATTCTGAAGGAAACACCTTGATGATCTGGATCTATTGTAGCTTGATCCCAATTTTTATTACTCAATAAGTTGTCTTCTTACTCACAGGGAAGAATTTCCAAAGGGACAATCCTTCCCTCCCTATATACCCACATTTTCAGATGGATGGATGCCTCCCAGGTCTACTTGGAGATCCAACGATATGGCTCAGGTGAGTCACTCCTGAATGGCAGGCAACCACAGGCAGAGCAGAAGTAATAGAAAGCCACATTATGGAGAGCAGGTGCCTGGCCATGAGCTTCTAAAGCAAAAGCAGTATCTTGCCTGCTCTATACAAGGTCAGCACAAATTCATCACAAATAGTCAGATTTTTTACAGTTTCATATATTGTTCAAGGGCAATGTTAATTCTCATGGCAATACTCATGTATCAAATGATCATTATATTTCTGCCCATCTGTACAGCTCAGCTGTTCTGTACTTGGTGCCTACAGATAAGGAGAACTGCAACTCCCAGTATCTTGGGATGCAGCACAAGTATTGCTGCCTAGGCCTTATGGGAGCTGAACTCCAACATATTTGGAGAGAACCAGGCTGCCATAATTTGCAAAGCAGTAGGTCAATTAGCAATTGCAAGGAAAAAGCTTACTATACCATCAAAATTCAAAGTCTGCTATCACATACAATGCATTACTAAGATGCAATCCTCTAGCAGATAAAATTTTATTGCTACTAACAATATAGTGGATTCCTATGTAGTTCAATTATGTAAGCAAATATCACAACTATTG
Organism: Arizona elegans; assembly: GCA_022577455.1. Lineage (NCBI taxonomy): Eukaryota > Metazoa > Chordata > Lepidosauria > Squamata > Colubridae > Arizona > Arizona elegans. The sequence goes on from JAKOOJ010000002.1 coordinate 153,621,178, forward strand.
TCGTTACATACGTTTGAAGCCATTCATTTATTAAAACACTGTTTAATGTGTACCTATGATTAATTTCACTTAAAGTAAACTGTATTATTTTCTTGTAGGCAAATGGAATCCAGAATAATTCCTCAGATGGGTATGTTTTCTTACCAGACTTTTTAGTGGATATACAGGAAATATTCCTGGGGAATGAAACTTACGTATGTGACCACATAGAAATTATTTTGACTCTAATAGAAAATGGCAGACACATAGAATTTCCCTGCATCAAATTCACTCTAGAAATTACATCCCATGCAAATTCACTCTAGAAATTACATCCTACTCAAGTTACACTGGCAGAAATACAATTAAGAATTAAAGAGTAGCTAAAATTCTGATAAAAGTATTCTGGGAGGAGCAAGAGGAGGAGAAGATTGCGTGACCAATAATAATAAATTAAATATATGTGTGTGTGTGTGTGTGTGTGTGTGTTACTCAGCTCCCAGCAACTCTGGGTGGTTTACAGTTGTTTAAAATATTTAAGGACAAAAATACCACAAAAACAGAACAAGATACAATACTTTTGAATTTTATTGAAATTATCTTTCAAATTTTTTTTTAACATATTTATCAGCATGTTCATCTTTAACATGCCATGTTGTGGCTTTTGCTACAACAAATTAACATGATTACTTCTTTGAAATTGGCATAAATCAGAACAAAAGGAAGAAATAGGATCCTAAGTATCAGAACCCTATTGCTAGAGTTGCTTTAGTGCATAAGAGATCCATAATATTCTCAGCTGCCAGATGTGTTGACTTTGGGAAGTGGGAGTCACGTTACTCAAATCCTGTAAAGGCCAATCCCAGCTGAGGGGTTTTGCCCACATTTGACAGAATCTAGTAGACACTGCATCACAAGGGATGTGGCCATGTAGAGACAAGGAGGCAAACTCTTTTCAAGGGAGTCTTTTACAGAAACAAGGAAGAAGGAAGAATAGGCTGCTCATCTCTCAGACTTTTGTTCTCAAGAGCAGCTTCATTTCCTTTTCAGGGCTTCCAATCCTCCACAAGTCATGCAAGCCATATCTGATTTCCATGCACGGAATTCCCAAGAGCTCACTGTAAGAAAAGGAGACCTATTAGAGGTAAGACTGAAAATCTGTTCCTTTAGTAGATAGGCAAGTACAGTGCTCTTCACCACCAAAGCTCCTGTATGGGATCAAAAGCTATCTTGCTTCTTTACATAAACACCATCAAAGCAACTGCAGCCCAATCATGACTAGGAAAGGGAGCAAATTATACCAAAATATTTTGTTCTAAGCTGTATAAAAGACCACCCAAAAAAAAAATCCAAAAAGGAGAAGATAGTTCTAATAATAATAATTCTTAATAGAAAATAGTGCATCTAGCTAGTTCACATAATTACATAAAATCAAAATTGAAGACTGAAATAGCTATCTTTGTCTAGAAGTCATCAATGCTGCAAATGATTATCATAGGCTCTTGAGCTAGAACATGAAAGGAACAGTGTAGATTTTCAAATCTGTAACTTTAAGTTATGTGGATTTCTGTAGGCCTTAGGATATCTTTTACCCAATTTTTTTTCTTCATAATCTTTTCCTAACAGTTTCCCTAAAACATTTTTTTAACGTTTATTGCCATGCATCATGAAACTTGGAGGTCACACTAGTTATTCTGAACTTGTATTAATGGCACAGGAATCATCTTTATTAATGTATTTATTTGGAAAACATATCTGGCCACCCACCCCACAGCAACAACAGTACAATAGTACAACAACAGTATAATAAAAACATGTAATTAAAAAAAAAACCAAAACAAGAAATGGTGCCTGGCATTCTTAAACAACACTTTCCAACAATAATAATAACAATACTGGGCTCATTTTTTCTACATTCCACAAGGCTAGACCTTAAACACTTTTCTTTTTAATAAGATTCAGTATTGAGTTCTTAAACTATTAAGAGTTATCTCATATATTTTTCATCAATGATACATTGATGAAGAACATACGTTATATATTCTTTTATATCTCATGTCTTCTTCATCAATGATGTAGATGAAGAAATAGATGGGGAACTTGTCAAATTTGCAGACAATACCAAACTGGCAGGAATAGCCAATACTCTGGAAGATAGGCTTAAGATATAGAAGGATCTTGACAGACTTGAACATTGGGCCCTAGATAACAAAATAAAATTTAATGGTGAAAAAACTAATGTTCTGCATTTAGGCAAGAAAAACCAAATGCATAGCTATAGTATAGGTGGATCAATAGTAGTAATTGTGAGAGGAGTCCTAGTGGACAATTACTTAAATATAAGCCAGCAGTGTGTGGCATCTGCTGAAAAAGCCAACATAGTACTAGGCTGCATTATCACAAGGATAAAATCAAGATTACGTGACATATCAATACTACTCTATAATGCCTTGGTAAGATCACACTTGGTATACTGGTCCAGTTTTGGTTGCCACGATAGAAAAAAGAGACTGTAGATAGAGTATGGAGAAGAACAATAAAGTTGATGAGGGGACTGGAGGCTAAAACATAAAGAACAGTTGCTGGAATTGGGTATGTCTAGTTTAATGAAAAGAAGGACTAGGAGTGACATAATAGCAGTGTTCCAATATCTAAGGGGTTGCCATAAAGAAGGGGGGGGTCAAGCTATTCTGCAAAGCACCTGAAGGCAGGACAAGAAGCAATGGGTGGAAACTAATCAAGGAGAGAAGTAACCTAGAATTAAGGAGAAATTTTCTGACAGAACAATTAATCAGTGGAACAACTTGCTTCCAGAAGTTGTGAATGCTCCAACACTGGAGGTTTTTAAGAAAAGATTGGACAACCATTTGTCTGAAGTGGTATAGGGTTTCCTGCCTGAACAGGGGGTTGAATTTAGGAGACCTCCAACATCCCTTCCAACTCTGTTATTCTGTTAAATTGAACTCTACTATTTTTTAGATTTTGGACCAAAGAAAAAGATGGTGGCTTGCCAGAAATGCCATGGGGGAGAAAGGCTATATTCCTAATAATATTCTGGAATCTAAGAATCAGACATCTAATGAACACAATCCAGAGCAAGTGGGTACCATTTTCTTTTGCGTCATGTGGCATTGCAGAGACAGATGCTTTATGCGAGGTGTTATTTCACATAATCACTTCTCCCCTGCTGTGTAAAATTGAGGCATATCTAGGGAGCAGATCTCTATTGACAATATGATACAAAATCAGAAAAAGGTTATGTTCTCTGGGAAAGTGGGCATCTCTGCATACTTTGTTGGAACCAGCTGTTTTCTTCAGACAGAATAGCTCTCGTTGGCTATATCTCATTGGAAGCCCATATACTGAACACTTCTTAATATCCAGTTTATGAATTATCCTGAATTCTGATTGTGTCCTAAAGTAGCTGCAAATTCATGGAGGAGGAATAGCAAGAAGTCTCATCCCAACTGTATAGTTTTTTTTGGGAATTAAAACTGAGGATTTAAATTGGTAATTTAGTACAAGCAGACATTCTCAATCTGCTGTATCAACGTGTAAGTATAGAACTGGCTTATGCTAAATATAGACAATACACTTGAAGCTTCTAGCAGCAGCACTTAGGTATTTGAGATTACTGTCAATTTATATTAGTTATATTTTCACATACACCACCCACTGAGAACTACTGTAGAACTGAAAGGACAATTAACCAGTGGAACAGCTTGCTGTCAGAAGTTGTAGGTGCTTCATCACTGGAGGTTTTTAAGAAGGGACTGGACAGTCACTTGTCTGAAATGGTATAGGGTCTCCTGCTTGAGCAGGGGGTTGGACTAGATGACCTCCAAGGTCCCTTCCATCTCTATTCTGATTGACTGATAGAAGGGAAATTTCAGTTCCTCAAATTTGCAAATTTGCAATCTTAGAAAATAAGATTGAGATCAAGCCCAGTTGTTGCAACTTATTTGCTGTAATTACACTTATTTCTAAATAGGTAGGCCTTTAGAAGTTTGAGCAATGAATATCCTTTTTTCCTCTGAATCATCTTGTTCCTGTTATCTCTGTATATAGGTTTCAACAGGTTTCACTGATATCCAGCCAAGTTCCTCACCAGCAGAAGTCACAGTTTGGCTCAGGACAAAAGGTTTTTCCAAGATGTAGGTGTCACTTTAATATCTAGTCCAATAAATCTGATTCTGGTCATGACTGGTTTGGTTGTTCTAATACTTGATGTCCATGAGATGAAGAGTTGTGTAGAGTAGTAAACTCCTTCTTCACTTTCAACTCTGTTTAGTCCCTTGACACTTAACTTTCATGCAGGTGTACTGCAGCTATTAATCTCAGCAATCATACTATCACTATGACCCAAAGATGTCAATTTAGAGATATAATTCTAGGTGCTGATAGTTTAACAGAAACTAAATAGAATACAATAATTCTAACTTATACAGGAAAGACCAGATTCCACATTTACAGTCAAGCACAACAAGCTCACAGATTAAGTGTCAGAACTAGAAGGGCCATGTTCCAGTTCTCAGTCATGCAGCAGTTTTCAACTCTACCTACACAGAATGGTTAAGAAACCCAGATTGTTCATTTTCAACAACAATAAAAAGGATGCACTGTAGCATGGCCCAATAAACAAAATACAGTCTATAGAATCAGGTCCAACCCTGCTTTCTTCTTCAGTCTTCCTCAAGAGTGACTCATTTTGCTATGTATGTACCTTTTGGTTGTTTCAACAGCACAGTTAAATCCCTTGGCATCTTAAATGGTAGACAGCTACTGTCGATGAGCCAAGAAGAACTGAAAATGGCCTGCCCGGAAGAGGGAAGAAAAGTATTTTCAATGCTTAGAGGAGTTAAATCCCCACTGTAGGTAAGACAATGTCTAAAACTTGATCATCGAATCAATCTCAGCATATCTGCTGAAAGATACAGTATGCTACCCAGTAGTGGGATTCAAATCACGGCACTACTGGTTCGCTATTGGTAGCGTGCAGGTGCACACATGCGCTTTGCGAGTGAGTGACACTTCTGCACATGCACAGAGCGTTTTTGATGACGTCTGGGCGGGTGGGCAAACCAAGGCAAACCAGGAGCAACCCACCACCGATGCTACCATATTGTCAGTGTAGCTTCGTACTGGAATTTAGTCTCCCACTCTTTTTCAATAACACCACTGAATGAAGGAACAACTAAAACATTAGTTGTCAGGACTGTTTTAGATTTTTATCTGATCGATATTGTAGGCAGGAGATGTCCATTCAAAAAGGAATTGGCCTCTGAAGCCCACCAGGGATTTGGCAGATGAGACCTTCTGCCAATGGACTCTTTCTGGGAGCATTTTGGTGGTGGGGGGAATTGAAAGAGAGGTGTGCCTTAACAATAAGTACTTTGCCAACACCTATGATAAAAACTAAACAAGCAGCAATTAAAATAACCATATTAACAACAATCAAGAGCCTGTGCCCAGGAATGCAAGCACATCTTCAGGACTTGCAAATGGCCAGTAGGGAATGGTGCTGCAGAAAGCTGATAGGTTTTTTATTTTTGTTTTTACTTAAAACATCATAAACAGAAACAGGGTAAAGAAGTTTGGTTTAACCATTCAAAGATGGCTACAAAGATGATTTGGAATCACTTTACCTATAGGTTACTCCTTACTCCTTGTTTTTTCTTATTTAGCTAAGGAAGATATGATCAATTAGCAATTTATTTCGTCTATAAGGAAATCTGGTTGTGTAATTTAAAAGAACAAGGCTCAGTTGTTATAAATGTATTCCTACATGCAAATCATGAGATAGTCACACCAAATGCATAATTTAACACTGGGTCATTTTTACCACTCATTTCCCAGCATCTTACTCTCAATATCATAAACTCATGTGATAGTATTGTGAAGGAAAATTGCCCAATAAGCACAAGGGAACAAAGAGTAATATTCTGCTGGCAATGTTTTATGAGCAGATTGTTGCAAGAGAATGACTATTAAAAAGAAGAGAAGTGAGGCAGCTTTAATCTAATCTTAAGTATTTTCTAACGGGGTTGCTATTGTACTTCCTGTCAAGGATACTTCTATCTAAATAATTGTAGCACAAAAATGTGCTCTACGATCTTAACGTTTCTTCGAAGGTAACACTTTCATTGTTCTGATGAAGCAGCATATATAGTATTCTTCCAGGTCAACTATTTATCTTGGGAAAAAAGTGATACTAAATGGCCTTACATTAGCCTCTATTATTATGCACACCCACTACAATATTGCTATGAGGATAAAAGTATATTTACTTCCATACAGTACATGATCCTGAGCTCTTCAAGGGATATGACTTAAGCCAGAATTCCCCACAGGGGAATTGCAGAATAGTGAATTCTGAACTCACATAATACCAAGATGAAATTAAACATACCCCATCATAATTTTCCATGAAGTCTGTGTAATTTTTTAAAAATTGCTAGTTTAAATTAGGGTTTAATCTCTGTGCTTCTTTTCACAGTAATGGTCCTCAGCATTAGCTTTTGCAGATCTCCCAACCCATTCTATCATCTATTTTGAAGAGGTCATCACTGCATCAATGGCACAACTCACTGAAAATGTTATTAGTTGCATGGTAATCTTCAGTCCACTAATTTTCCAGTTAGTTTGTAATTGCTATGTTTAAGAATAGCCTTCAACAGGGCTTTAAGATGCTTCTGTAAATGCTGTAGCAAGTAACATGCTTACCATTTTTGAATGATCTCAGGAACATCTGTAAATGACTGTTATTACAGTGGTGACACACTCTTCTATTATTGGGCTATGGCTTTCAGAATAGGGACATTTAGAGGGGTCATTGATTCTTGCAGCCCGGCCTTATCATCGACCACCTCATCAATTTTTGACTGTGAAAAGATACTAAATCAAGGAAATATTTGTGAAGGATAGAATCTTAAATGGATCTTTTAGATTTTAGAACTTTGAAAAGATAACTTTGAGGTAGCCAGGATGTTCTGAATAATGAATCTGATTTGGAAATACTGTTATCTTCTCCAAGTGAGGATAATTGGAGCAGGGGACAAAAGATTAAAAGTGTAAAAAGACTGTATTATACTGTATTAATAGGTATTCCATCCCCAGATTTGTAGTTAAGACACAGATTAATACATTCTTAAAACAATAATTGATCTTTTCCCAAGGATTGGCAGATGGCATCCACTTAATGAAAATGCTCCAGCAAGCCAGACCATTATTTTCATCCTCACCCCAACCATTTGAGTGCTACACACAGATAAGCAGATTCTTTTTGGATAATAGCAATAGCACCTCCACTTAGACTTATATACCACTTTGCAGTGCTTTACTCTTTCCAAGCAGTTTACGGTCAGCATATTGCTCCCAACAATCTGGGTCATTTTACTGACCTCGGAAGGAGGGAAGGCTGAGTCAACCTTGAGCCTGGTGAGAATCGAACTGCCAAACCGCAGGCAGCCAGCCGTCAGCAGTAGTAGTACTGCATTCTAATCACTGTGCCTCCTCATAATGTCTTAAGAGTATTGACCTACTTTCCAACTTTCATCATTATGTACAAACATAGTTTAGGACAAGAACATTTTGCTTGGAAATAGAGGAGTCAGATTGTTCATTCCTTCTGATGCTCTTTCACACTTCTGGATTAGAAATGAAGAAAATGATTCAATGTATTTACTGGTTGAAATATACCATTTTATGAGTGTATTATGAATATGAGTATATCAGGTTTACTTTAATTTCTCCATTTGTCAGTTTAGAAATACTTTCACTGATTCATGCTAGAACACGTTAGAGAGAAGTTGGGCAGAAAAATGAAGTGATTGTTTAAAAAATAATCAATGAACTTCCCTTCTATGAAAATAATTATGTTTCGATTAATTCCAAATTGTGCATGTGTATTCATGTGAAATTATTCCCAGGATTTGACAGCTTGTAAATTTTGGGTTTCCAAATGATTCAATTTTCAGGAACACACTTTAAGTAAATCAGAATCCAGTTTTCAGAGGCTGCTAGTGTTCTTCTAACTTATTATTTTGTTTAATCCATTTTATTTAAATATTTCTCATATGTAATAGAAAATAAAATTAGTAGCCTTTTATATTTCTTCTCTGCTGTTCTCATTTTAGCCAAAGGTCAACAGCCAATCAGCTTTGAGCACACATGAAAGCAGTTCTTCATAGATAAAGGCACATTCATGTGAATTACATTAAAACACAGGGATAAAACAGGAGGTGTGAGAGACTACAAGTTAAAAGTATGTGATAGTGTAACAAACAGGACAACATTACAAAGTAATTCCAAGATACTTTATTGAGCACTGCTGCCTTCCAAATACCTAAACATCACAATTCTACAGAAACACCATTCTTTTTCTTATCAACTCCACCTAAGACAAGAATGCAGAAAAAGGGGGAAATATCTCATCCAGCAACAAAGATTTTTTTTCGTTATGCTTTCTTGTTGCACCATTTGGCCATCTTATTGTTAATTGGAGTTTTCATAAAACGGCTGGAACTCATGTAAGCAGCAATTTTCTCCAGGGCCTGAGGATGCAGACAAAAGAAATATTTAGGAGACTGAGAGAAGTTGTTGGTAAGCCAAAAGCTCAAGGAGGCATACTCCTACCAACCACCCAATAAACCCACTATCAGGGCAACCACACACATTTCTTCTACACTAAAAAATACATTCTAGATCGGGGTCTCCAACCTTGGCAACTTTAAGACTTGTGGACTTCAACTACCAGAGTTGCTCAGCCAGCTTTGCTTGGTAGCAAACTTTAAAATCCTTGCACTGTTGGTAGTAGACTTTAAAATCCTTGCATTGTTAGCAACCAGTTCATCATAGGAAAATGTATGCCAAATAAAAGTATGGAAGGGAATTTACCACCAAGCTTTCTGGTGCTTGTTTCATATACTAAAGGGACAGTAGTCCATACAGGGCCGGATTTAGATGAAAAGAGGCCCTAGGCTATTCCACTTATGAGGCCCTTTCACCTATAGTGAAAGTGTAATTTTAATTTTGTTAACAATTTGAATGTAGGCCCCTCTTGACCTTGAGGCCCCCTCTTGACCTTGAGGCCCTAGGCTGAAGCCTAGTTAGCCTATAGGAAAATCCGGCCCTGAGTCCATACCATAAGGATAGTATTTTCCATATATTTCTGCCCATGCCAATTTGGGCCTCAGTCTAGCAAACAGATAAATACTGTGGGTTAATCTGTCAGTTCCTGCCAAAACCCAGTAAACTAAGTCACAAGATCCACAAAGCCAGCAAATTTCATGAAGCCAAAGCTAACCTCAAAACGGGTCAGAAAATCTTGAAGATTCTTGAATTGATCAAGGCACTTGGGTTCAAGCATGCGGTTTTGATCAAGTACATCATACATGAGAAAGTCTACAAATGTGATCTGGGGGGAAAAAATCAATAGTGAGTCACCAAAAAGATCAGACCTGCCCAAAGATACCCAGGTATGGCTATGCATGTACCTTATCTCCGGCAAACCACTTTCTATCTCCCAAAAACTGGGAGAAAAGTTTCAGTTTCTCTGGTAACTGCTCCAAATATCCAGGCTTGAGTTTCTCCTGCAAAACAAGCAAGTAGACAAAATGGAATTGAGAACGTTGCTTGTTTCTACCCAACAGTTATGGAATTTGACATGCTCCATCCAAGAGCTATCAGAGGAAGCCAAAGTTACTCCTTACGTTCTGATGGCATTACAGCAGTACTGAATTATTTGACAGTACCTTTGGATCACATAAAATGTATTCCTTCCAGTCCAACCACTATAGCAATATGTGAATGTGAGCAGCAAGTATGACCAGCAAACATAACTCATATCTCTACAGCAATTCTACTGACAAGTGAACGAAAATTCCTTTGCATTTTAACTTTGAGAGAGCTAGTTGACATGTTTATTATTTGGAGCATTATGCAAACACACAACACAATTCCCCATTGCAGGTATTCACATATTGATTTCAAATATCAGCAGATATCTAAATTTAACATGGAAGTGTGTGCAGGGATCAACATCATGAACTGGGAGGTTCATATCTAGAGGTTTCACATGTAGACTTTTCCAAATTTGTTAATGCCTGAATACAGGCAATAGCCCTTAAAAAAAACCCCTCTCCATCTTGATTCCCAGAAAACTGACAGAGATATTGGCAGATGCTTACACATCACTTTTATACACTTGCCACAGGAAACCTTCAAAGACACACCAAGTAAATACATTTTCTGTGTTATAATTGGATCCAGTCTTTAGTTTGTACACCATTACACAGCAATATTTCTTTATTCCGGTTTACTAGAAAATGGAAATGAAGGTGATTCAACTCACAAAGTCAGGATTGTAGCAAATCATCACCAAGCCCATACGGAAATCCATCACTTGATTCTCCAGCATGTCCACTCTGATAAATTCTTCCTCAGTTTTGCCGCCTGCAGATAGTACAGAGAGATGAGAAATACTGGGCAGCAGAAACATGTCTTAATCAGCCAGTTCAGCTTCCAAAAGAGCTCAGGTATACTTACAAAGATGGTGCTTGCGTGCGATGTACCTGAGAATAGCATTACTCTGTGTCAATTTGGTCTTGCCATCAATTAAGTATGGAAGCTGGAAAGTAGACAGAATGAACTGCTTAAGAACAAATCTTTGCCATGTTAGGCTTTCACATGATCGCTCTCTATCTAATTGTCCTTCAGCTATCCTCTTTATCCAAGTCCTCATATGTGAATACCATAGAAAACAGCATACTGATAAGATATTCTTCCCAACCATTATGCATACAGTTACTTACATTAGGAAAGTCCAGCCCCAATTTTTCTTTTTCATTGATCCATTGACTTTTATCATAATCTGGAGCTGTAGAAAATGGGAGATAGAAAGTTCAGACAGCCAGAAAATTTAAATAAGATATAAACTGCTTACCTTTCATTAGACAAAGCAATCAATTTTAGGAAATGCCAAAAAGTGCATGCTTTTCCTGACCCAGTTTTAGCAAGTACCACACCAAATGCTGACAAGTTTACCTCTGCCATTTAATGACTGGTTGCATGATAAGCATAGCTTGGCTACCGAATTAATCCAAGTTTTGGAGTTTGTCCATTGCACTGAACCATAAAGTAACTAAATGGGCTAGGTTTATATAACACATCAAATCACAAAACAAAGATTAACAGAGGTAAGCAAGCCAAGCTTAGTATGCTGTTAACAGCCATTAAGCCTTCAGTTGACCTGGTTAAATATACTGCTCAAAAAAATAAAGGGAACACAAGCAGAAGACATCTGAGATCTGAATGAATGAAATAGCCTTATTAAATGCTTTGTTCTTTACATACTGTAGTTTATACACTGCTCAAACAACTAAAGGGAACACAAAACTACTGTATGTAACGAACAAAGTATTTAATAAGGCTATTTCATTTATTCAGATCTTGGATGTCTTCTGCTTGTGTTCCCTTTATTTTTTTGAGCAGTGTATATTGTGAGACTTCTGTGGGTCATCTGAATTATTGGTTTCATATCAAGAATATTCCCCAGAACATCATGTAACATTCTACAAGTAGTTTCAAGGAAACAATTTGGCATGATCAAGCCACATGAAGAAATCATCCTCTCCAGGTGGATAAATGGAAAACCCCATAAATATTTGGCACAATAAATAATTTATTTCTTTATTTCTTAGATTTAGAGGCCCTATTTGAAGAAGAGAATTTGGTGCCAATATAATATGAGGTGGCTACCAGCATGCTCAGAACTGCTGCTGTGGTCATATGACCCCCATCAACCCCCTTTCTCCCTACAAGCTTCCCAGGCTTCCCTATTAACTTGTGGGAAGGTGTCAGAAGAACACTGTAAATGAGGACTGGGGAGGGAGCACTTCAAGCTATCTCAGAATTAACACCAAAATCTCTCCCACATCTTTAATACCTATTTTACTAAGGTTGATCTGAAAGTAACTTGCAAATAAAATGAAGAAATCTTACAGAGCAGTGCATGGGCATAAATATAAAAGAGCAAGGTTAGAGAGAAGGAATGGGAAACAGGTAAGGCCTTCGAGTGCCTTGGTATCCAGGTAGAGAGACCAAGAATCAACAGAGATAAATGGAGATATTCTGCTGGATTAGAAGCCTGCAATTGTAGTGCTAAAGATTACGTAACATCCTTGACTTGAACTTTCATTAGAAGAACACTATTATATTCCATAGGACTTGCCTAAAGCCAACTCAAGAGCACTGAAATGTGCAACGCTGAACAAAATTATTATTTAATAATTTCTGCGATTTTTGGCAGCAAATAGCTAAAACGATAGGTATATTAGAATCATTTACTGATAGGCACCCAAACATCATTATGAGCCAGAGGTCTCCCTACTGAGATGACAGTCTGGATGAACCTAGTTCTAATGGCAACATATGCCAAAATAAGTGAGCGGCCTGAGATGACGAATGGATATAAGGAGCCTGTTGTTATATAAAGGAACAATATCTTAAGTTAATGGCTTTGGAAAGAGGCCCATAATAATGCACTAAGACCGTGATGGTGAATCTATGGTACGTGTGCCACAGGTGGCACGTGTAGCCATATCATTGGGCATGCCAGTTGAGCTCTGGTGCGCATGCGCATGCTGGCCTGCTGATTTTCGGGCCTTCTGGGCCCACCAGAAGTAGGGAAACAGGCTGTTTCCTGCCTCCGGAGGGGCTGCGGGTGGGGGAGGCCCATTTTTCTTTCATACGTGGCTCCAGATCCTCTCTATGCATCTGCGGGAGGGGAAAACAGCCTTTCCCACTCCCGCGGAGGCCCTCCAAAGGCCTAAAACGGCCCATTTCCCAATTCCCGGTGGGACAGGAAGTGACGTTTTTTGCTATCCCCAGCCTCCAGAGACTCCTAGAGCCTTTGGAGGGCCTCCGAGGGAATGAGAAAGGCTGTTTTCGCTCTTCCCAGATAAATAGAGAGGATCTAGAACCAGGTAAGAAAGAAAAATGGGCCTACCAGGCCATCATGTGCCAGGAGCAGGGGGGGTGAGAGGGGGGGTTGCGCATGCATGCACAGGGCAGGGCGCATAGAATTATCGGTATAGGCATGTGTGTGCACGACCCTCCGCCACCCCCCCCACTTCCTGGCACGCAATGGCAAAAAGGTTATATCCATCATTGCACTAAGAGATCATCTGGAAAAGTTCCAATACAACAGTTGTATAACAGCCCAGCCTTCAATGAACAGGTCCATATTGTGCGCGCACCACTCTACTTTAGGTAACTTAAGGAATGTTTATATAATTTACTCTGCTTTTCTTCTACTCTAACCATTTATACATTTGTGTAGAGCAAGAACACATTTCCCACATTCTTAGGAATACTCAAAAGCTAGAAACGAAGAATGAAGAGTTGAGCTAATATTTACATTCAACAAGTTATATTGACAGAAGAAAACAAGGGGGAGGAGAAGACTTCAGTACAAATGAAACTTGGCAAGTCACACAAACCTTCTCCACAGCTGTAAAACTTATCTTCATAAGGTGTTCCTGTGTATTCAAGCATCAATCGAATGCTATGGGCAAGCTGTAAAGAAAAGAAGCAAACCAGCCATCAGACAGGTGGGGTAATTTTTCACAAGATGCGAAGAGATCTGACGAGAGTCCGTTAAGATAAACAGGGCCAAGAAATGGACAGAGTAAATATTTCAGGAATGCTCTTTATTCTTACTGCGTAGAATGACAGGCAATTTGAAAGCCTCTATCAAGAGTTCCTCACTACTCCATCTCATACCAAGGAAAATCAAGGCAGGGTTATTTCGAGTTTCTTCTCAATTTTTCTTCCTCCTTGGGACTGAACTCCTGACCCCCATTTAGGCTGGATTGAACAGAAAACTCTGCTACTTAAATCCTGTTCACGGTTCTTTGACCTCCTTCAATATTTTCCAATGCTTCCAACAAAACTTATTTTTCTTTATCAATGTAAAAATTATAGGGGGAACCAAGGGAAGCAATGGTTCAGAGAGAGGGTTTATATATCTCCCAATCTCATCAGTACAAATAAGTGAGATTTCTGTTCCAAACATTTTAAAACACATAGTAGTCACCGTTTTTCCAATTCCACTGTATTCACACATAGATGGGGCATGCAACTCTTTTGGACCAGGAGCCACACTAAATGTCCTTCTTGGGTGGCGGATTTTATTTTGTGAATAATGGAACAAAAAAAAAAAAAGGATTTCCTTCTGGACTTTAAACTGTGATCTTGAAAGGCAGCAGGTAATACGCAGTCTAGAAGGTTCTTTATTCAATTTATTGAAAGTACTTATTGTAAGTTCACCCATCTCCTCCCACTTATGACTGTATGACTGTAACCTTGTTGCCTGTATCCTTAAGATTTATATTGACTGTTTCCTAATATGATTTGATTGCTTATTTGTTCCCTATGACTATCATTAAGTATTGTACCTTATGATTCTTGACGAACGTATCTTTTCTTTTGCATGTGCACCTTGTGTGTCTAATCACACTTGGCCAATAAAGAATTCTATTCTATTCTTACGGGACAGGAAGAGGGATTCCTCCGGGAATGACCACCTGATTTCATTGTGAGAAGTAAGTGGGCAGGAGGAAATGTAAAAAAGCCACCTTGAAAATGTTAAATCCGCTTTAACCAGGGGTGAAATCCAGCAGGTTCTGACAGGTTGTGGAGAATGGTAGTGGAAATTTTGAGTAGTTCGGAGAACCGACAAATACCACCTCTGGCTGGCCCCAGAGTGGGGTGGGAATGGAGATTTTGAAATATCCTTCCCCCAGGAGAGGAGGGAATGGAGATTTTGAAGTATCCTTCCCCTGGAGTGGGGTGGGAATGGAGGTTTTGCAATATCCTTCCCCTGCCATGACCACCAAGCCACGGCCACAGAACCGGTAGGGAAAAAAATTGGATTTCACCCCTGGCTTTAACCGTGAACCATCGCTTCCCCTCCGCACCGCAATTCCGGCAACGTTTATTTAGATCCAACTGCCAATTTTATTCAATAGGTCGGGTACACCCCCTCTCCTCTCCCCGAGACAAAGAAGGGGCCCCGCTGGAAGAAAAAAAAGCGAAACTCGTTTCGGGCAGCGAGCTCACTCGGTCTGCAGGCGCAGGAGACCGAAGCAGGCCTCCCGCCTCCCCTCTCCCCCAATGAAACAAACGCCCGCGTGTAAGACAAACCCAGCTGGTCTTGCAAAGCAGCCAGGCTTTCAATGCCCCCGCCGGGAACCGGAGAAAGGTCAGGAGAAGCCCGCGGAAACGCCGCCTCTCCTTCCCTTCGCCCGCAGGCAGAGAAAGGCCTTACTGGGGCGCGGGAATCTCACAGTCTTTTCAAACGGCGCCCTGCAGGAGAGGCGGCCGCTTTCCCTGCACGCCTCGGCTCCAACCTGGAGCCCCGCCGGTGGCAGCAGCGAGAGAAGAGAGCAGCAGGTCCTGCACGGCAATCGGGGAAAGCAAAGCCAGCCCCGGTTTTTGTTTTTTGCCCGAGCAACTCACCCCTCTAATGTCCCAGTAGCCCAGAATCATCGGCATGGCGCCCGCGGTTCCTCGGCTCCGTTGCTAACACTGCGGACTCTTCGCTTCGCGGGAAACGGGCCTCTGCAACCTAAAGAGGTAGACTCCGTCTGGGAGGGGCTTCATAAATGAATAAAGCGCCGCCTCGATTGCCAAACCAGGCAGCGGGAGTTGGGGTGTGTGTGTGTGGGTGAGTGTGCCGGCAGCCCAATACCAGAAGCGTTCATTGCAACATGCAACTGCTCTTTCGGCCCCTTCGGAAGAACGCTTTTTTGCTGAGTTTGGGATTTGAGTTTGGCTGGGATTGGAACGGCTCTTCTGAAAAGTTGCCCTCTTAAGTCCACTTAGATCCGCCATCGGTAGAGGCCCTTTTTTGCAGGCCTGGTGGTTGTACCGTAGAGATGAATGAGAAATAGCGCCAACGGCTTCTAACATTCCCGAAGCTGTTAATGATTGCTTAACGCCACGTCCAAGTGCGAGGACCGAGAAGAACTTTGAGCGAGGGTGAATTCGGTACGAAATTCAGAGCAAGCGATTGGCGCCCGCGCTTTGGGTCTTAGCGGCAAACCTTCCCGAGTCAAAGGTGAGACCGGGATCCGCAGAAGTGGCCGTCCAATCTTCCCTCTCCTTAAACCAGGGGTGAAATCCAGCAGGGTGTGACAGATTCTGGAGAATCGCTAGCGGAAATTTTGAGCAGTTGGGAGAACCGGTAGCAGAAATTTTGAGTAGGTCAGAGAACCGGCAAATACCATCTCTGGCTGGCCCCAGAGTGGGGTGGGAATGGAGATTTTGCAGTATCCTTCCCCTGCCACGCCCGCAGAACCGGTACTAAAAAAATTGGATTTCACCACTCCCCTAAACAGATTTGCTTTATGTTATTTTAACCGTGATTTGTGACTGAAAATAGCAAAGGCTAAAAGCAGAAAAGTGTGGTCCAAAGCCTAACTGAATCACAAGTTTTGAAATTTGTCTGCAGTTACCACGATAGCGTGACTGTGATCTAATACAAAGTACAAAGTAAAATATTTGTAGCTCCGGGTTGACATAAAGGGTCCTTGGTGCTTGTTTTCTTGCAGGCATTTATTTCATTACCCCAAACTAGGTAACATCATCAGTGCTACCTAGTTTGGGTAATGAAACCTCTGCAAGAAAACAAGCAAATTCAGAGAGCACCAAGCACCCCTCATGGTCTGATTTAAATACCATCCATGTTTACAGTATGTATATTTGGTGCCATGTCTAGTGGTGAAGATGCTTGACTCCCACTTGAGAGTTCAATCAGTTGAGAGTTCAATCCTAGGTAGCAGCAGATGTTTCTCTACTTGGGTGCTAAGAAAAATGATACTCTGTGAAGGCCACATAGGATCAGGAAGGGCATCCAGCCAGGAAATGCTTACCTCCGCCCACTTGCCCTGACTCTATCCCGAATTTAATAGACCACAAGGGAGTATATCTTTAATGTAACATTAAAAATAAAGAAGCAGAACTTCAATTGCACCATTGTAGCCATTATCTTGACTTTTTTTTTGCATAGCCTGCAGACGTGCTCTAACCAGGCTTGACTGTTTAGCTGCATTTTCTAAATCAGAGTTGCTACGTGTTGTCCTTTAATATGACACTTTAAATGAAGGGTATTTTCAAAATTGTTTTTACAGTATCTCATTTTTCCCACATCCGCATGATTCTACTTGCATAATAGCAGCTGAAATGGAATCATTGGTCCTTTGTTCTATCTTCATTTTTAATCCAAAGGTCTGTACGGTAGAACTCTGGCCTGCACAAGTCCTAACACTTCCAAGACTTCACATGATCTTGATTCTACTGCTGACTCATATTTGAATTTCCACTAGGACTCCAAGATCCCTCTTGCAGTCACCAGTATTGAACCAGGTATCACCTATTTTATACCAGTGCATTTGGTTTTCCTTAACTTTTTCACCACTGAATTTTATTTTGTTAGATAGGGCACAGTCTGTCAAGATCCTTCTGTATCTTGAGCCTACCTTCTGGAGTTGGCTATTCCTGCCAGCTTGGTGTCATCTGCAAATTTGATGAGTACCCAATCTCTCCTCTCCTCTAAATTGTTTATGAAGAAATTGAAGAGTACTGAGCCAAGACAGAGAGTTCTTTGAACTGCGGTGTTTAGTTCTCTATCAACCTTCCCCTTGTTCATTGACACAGTCTGCCAGCAGTGTTGGTGAACAGTATAAAGTGCTGCTCACCACTTTATACAATGTGGCACATGATTTCAGTGAGGTTAATTATTTCACCATGTTTTGGCACAGAGCCAAAGATATGACATGGACTAAAGAGAACAAGCAAAATGCAAAAAAGGGGGGGAGGGAGGGAGAGAGAGAGAGAGAGAGAAGAAAGGAAAGAAAAAAGGAAAGGGAAAGAAAGAAAGAAAGAAAGAAAGAAAGAAAGAAAGAAAGAACCAAAAATGATTTTAACTGTGACAATTCTAGAAGACATTATGGGAAAAAATATCTTCAATTAGAAGAAATAATTGTTTGGGGTTGGGAGGAGGGGGAAGTGGGGGAGATACTTTCTGCTATATTAAATCTTAAACTGCTGGTAAACTCTATAAATCATATTCAACTATGCATCTAATTTACCATGGTAGTCCCAGCATCAGAAGCAGATGCTGTATCCCAAACAGCTTTATAACATGCACTCCCCAAAAAGTGTGTGTGGTGGGGGGCACATTTTATAGTTTTTGGAAGAGATTTCAGATTTCTCAATCCCTGGGGAAAAAATGTAAATTGCCTGCTCAGTTTTCCCATTGTGGAATCCAAGGACTATCTACCCACTGCTGTCATGAAATTAGCAATCCTACTGTGAATCCCAGTTTTCCAGTGTTGCAGGCTGTTATTAATCAGAAGAGACTGAGGGTATGAGTGGACCAACTTTCTCCCCTGGCTCTGCTGCCATCACTGTCTTGCAGTTCATCAGTGTCATGGAGGAAATAAATCAATGTACAGTAAACCTTTATCTCTATAAAGATCTACTTTAACAAATGAGCCTCTGAAGCAGTTAACAATAAATGTTTTTATTTACGTAAAAATAAATATCCTGTCAGATGTTTGTGTGTGTGTGTGTGTGTGTAATCGTACTAAGCGATGTTAGTTCTGGCTATTCTTCCTCAGAAGAAAGTCTTGTAAACCATCAGAACTGTCCTTCTAACTGACTTCCAAACTGCCCACAGTTTTCTAACAGAAGAGCTGAACAGAACTCTCCTAACTGCCAACTGATCTGCCTTCTGAACTGCTTTCTGGACCCAACGGTTTTCAGTCAAAAATCTCCTTTTATACTGTCAAGTGTGACAGTTAGGGGAGGGAACATAAAAGCCCTGGAGATTCAGACCCATCAGCTGCCTTCTGATTGGCTCACCCACTTGTCCATTCCAAAAGCTATTAATAGGCACAGCAATTGAGAAGTAACTTTTCTCTCACAACCAGCCAACAAGGTGAACACCGCCCCCCCTCATTAGAGTACTACAGCAGGAATGGGAAGTGTCTGGTTACAGAGCTTTCCTTGATCCATCTAGACTGGTTGGTTTGCCTCTCCTTCCACACTGGCACCTCCCAGCTTAAAATAATGAAAAATAAAAGAAGCATGCTGTGATGGAGGGGACCCGATTCGCTGCCTTAAAGAAGCAAACGGAGCCCCCCTTCCCTCTTGTTCTGACGCTTCAACCCATCTAGCAAATCCAATTCTTTTCTTCTTATCTCTCAGTAGAACAAAGACAGGGTGGGATTGATGCTACTTTGTCAATATGCCCTTTCACTTGTCCGACCTGCCTAGTTTTTTTGTTTCTTTTCTGCACAGAGAGAAGAGGATCTTTTTCCTTTGTTGCAAGAACTAGGGCAGCTGGCAGGGTGGGGTGGGGAGTGAGGCTTGCTCCTTTTCTCAGTGCTTCTGACTTAATAAGTGAAGACAGATGGCTTTTATTAAACTGTAGAGGCTGGGAAATCAAAACTAGTAGTATGAAAGATTAGTCTAGAGAAAAGAAGGACTCCGGGGACTTGATAGCAGTATTCCAGTATTTGAGGGGCTGCCACAAAGAGGAGGGACTCAGCTTGTTTTCCAAAGCACCAGAGGGCAGGACAAGAGACAATGGATGGAAACTGACCAAGGAGAGAAGCAACCTAGAATTAAGGCAAAACTTCCTAGCAGTGAGAACAATTAACCAGTGAAACGGCTTGCCTCCAGAAGTTGTGAGCACTCCAACACTGGAGGTTTTTAAGACTGAACAGTCACTTGTCTGAAATGGTATAGTGTCTCCTACTTGAGCAGGGGGTTGGACTAGATGACCTCCAAGGTCCCTTCCACCTCTACTCTGATTGAAAGTGCTACTCATGACCTTGATCTGCCTTTTCCCTATTACAGGAAGCCGAGTCTCAGGAAAAAGACATGGAGTAACATAGTTGGTTACCTAAGCACCATTTATTAAGGAACTTTTCTATTCATGTTATAAAAAGCAACCACCTTTGCTGCAACATTGGAGCCCAAATTTAAAGTGGGGAAACAGACCAAGGAGAGATTAAGAAACAGACTTATTTTTTTTTCCAGTTTCTTATATTCTTTATTAGGTGAACACGTGCCTTAGAATCATAATCAAGTTTGGAAATATGGAGGACTAATGAAGATCCCTCATTCATATGGCAGTTCCAGTTGTTACCCTCCTAAAACCTGTGGTCTCTTCTAGATTTTATTGCCGTTCCACGTGGCACAACTCCAAAAGATGGGACTTCTGATGCAGCGACTTGATTCCAGGTAGGGAGCAATCATCTCCAAGGCCTACCGAGAAAGCCAAAAGAAGAATATTTGTCATTGCCTAGTGTTGTCATTACACAGCACAATAGCCTAAGCCAGAACAAAACCACACATTTCTGCTTAGTATCTGAAAAGCTATATTTCTCTTGCTTTCAATTGACAACGTGTTTGCAGTATGGGAGATATAACTTTAGAAAACACAAATTGATCAGGTCCTTTGCCACTATTTCATCCATTATGGAAGGTGTCTCCAATCTTGGCAACTTTTGCGACTTGTGGACTTCAACTCCCAGAATTCCTCAGCCAGCCATGGTATGTCAAATCTTTTTAAGAACTGAAACGTCTTCAAGGAAAAACCATAAAGTCCAGTTGCCTCTTGAAAAAGCACCTTTGGGACAATCTCTAAAAGTAAAAGCAGGTGGTGGTTGTGGCCAGGAGGGTCTTTGCGCAACTGCGGGTTGTGCGCCAGTTACACCCTTTCCCGGACCAAAATCCCTACCCACAGTCACTCATGAGTTAGTCACTTCCAGTCTTGACTATCGCAACATCCTCTACATGATGCTGCCCTTGAAGAGCATCCAGAAGCTCCAATTGCTGCAAAATGCAGCGGCCTGCATGGTTTTGTGCAGACCTTGGTGTACACATGTATCGTCTCTCCTGCGGGAGCTGCATTGGCTGCCGATTTGCTTCCAGGTGCAATTCAACGTGCTGGTTGTCACCTTTAAAGCCCTTCATGGCTTGGGACCAGGTTATCTGAGGGACCGTCTCTTGCCGGTCACATCTACCTGACCCATCAGAGCGGGGAGGCAGGGAATGCTGCAGGTCCCATCCCCTGGGGAGATACACCTGGTGGGACCCAGAAGAAGGACCTTCTCCATGGTGGCTCCCTCTCATTCCCACAGAGATTAGAATGGCCCCCACTCTAATACTCTTCCAGAGGGTGCTGAAGACCTGGTTCTACCAGCCGGCCTGGGGAACCAAAGCAGGATGGAGCCCATTAAATGGCTCGTGTGATCTGCTGTCACAGGGGTGGGGGTGATTTTATTATATTATATTAATTTATTTGATTCTTTTCATTCGTTTTATTGTTTTAAATGAGGTTTTATATTCTGTAAGACACCTTGAGTCGCCATGGGCAAATAAACGGCAATATAAATTCAATCAATCAATCAATCAATGTTGAATCAAGTTTGACTGTCACACAATCATGCCCTTTTCTTAGCAACAGCAAAGAAATGTTTTTTGATGCTGCCTTTGGAGTGTTTTCACTTCCCTGTTTAACCTACAACCTTGAGATTGCCTGAAGCTGGCTGGAGATCCCTCATCCATAGTCCCATTTCAGCTTAGCTCCTGAGTCCAGGTGAGAGTGACCAGATGCTGTTGCCTGCTGAGACCTTAACCTCAGTGAAGTTATCAACTCCTGTGAAGGTCTTGGAAACTATTGGCTCTGTCATTGCTGCAGGAGTTGACCATTTGCAGAAGCAATTAAAGCTGGCAAAGTTTTCAATACTTTTTAATGCAACTTACAAAAATGTCATCAGAACCGAACCAAAATGAAGCAGAAAAACAGAGTTCTATTTACATGCACATTTCAGTACAAAGAGAGGACATGCTCAGCACATTTATTCATTTGCCTCATACCTTCTGAATAATTTTAAGACCTATTTATTTTATTTGTCAAGAATGTATTAGGTAATATATATAAGCATGGATTGGATACATATAATAGATACAAATAGAGGAAACATTAGGACAGGGACGGTAGGCACGCTGGTGCTCTTATGCACGTCCCTTAGATCCTTCTAAAACTAGAGACTACTGAATCGGTTTTTATTATTTCTCTATACTCTTTTATATTCCAGATATAGTTTTTGCTAAATAATGAAATAGAAATGCCTTCCAATATTCCTGCCCCAATTCTCCAATGCATTGTTGGAGAAGATGCTGAGACTCTAGAAAGAGTGCAGAGAAGAGCAACAAAGATGACTAGGGGATTGGAGGCTAAAACATATGAAGAATAATTGCAGGAGTTGGGTATGTCTAGTTTAATGAAAAGAAGGACTAGGGGTGACATGATAGCAGTATTCCAATATCTCATAGGTTGCCACGCAAAAGCGATGGTCAACCTAATCTCCAAAGCACCGGAGGGTAGGATAAGAAGCAATGGATGGAAACTAATCAAGGAGAGAAGCAGCCTAGAACTAAGGAGAAATTTCCTGACAGAACAATTAATCAGTGGAACAACTTTCCTCCAGAAGTTGTGAATGCTCCAACACTGGAAATTTTTAAGAAGAGATTGGACAACTATTTGTCTGAAATGATATAGGGCAGCGGTTCTCAACCTGGGGGTCGCGACCCCTTTGGGGGTCGAACGGCCATTTCACAGGGGTCACCAAAGCCCTCTCTCCCCCCCAATGCCTTCACTCACCCTCACTCTCTGCTCTGTTGGATCGCCGGCCGTTCGTTTATCCCGCCCACTCCCAATCTATTGCTGCCTCCGATGGCTAGAGGAAAAAAAACTGTTTAAATTCTTGCCGCAGGGCTTCAAAGGGCCGCCCTAGAGCCAGTGGTGCAGCCGAACCCTTTGTTAAATTGCTGGCTTGCCCCGCCCCTCTGCACCACTATTTATTGCCAATAAATAGTGGTGGGCGAGGGGCGGGGGAGCCAGCAATTTAACAAATGGTTCGGTGTTTTTTTGTAATTTTATTGGCCCCCGGAGCTTCAGCATAGGCTAATTAGCCCTTGCTTAGATCGGCTCCCGACCCCCAGCTGATTTACTCTCAGCTGTTTTGCTCAGAGCTCTGCTGTTTGCTTGGAAAGAGTGCAGATTTTTTTTCCCCTAGCTATACTGAAAAACGAAAGAGAAAGTAAAGCAGGCTGTTGGCTTTGCACGTTGGAAAATTAGGCAGGCAGATTTCTTTTTCCTCACCAAAAAAGGTAGGTGCAAACAACGGTAAATTTAGGGAAAAAGAGGAGATTTTAAAACACAAAAGAAAAAAAGCTCTATTTAACTAGAGAATTGTAATAATTGAGATACTATTAATTATATATTGTGTTGAAAGCAGAAATGGTTAAGCTGTGGTTTGGAGGAATATATAGGGGAAATTATTTGGTTTATTATTATTGGTAAATATAATTAATGGATTTGTAAGAAATTGGATTGCATGGAAATAATTGGAATATTCATGTTCATATTGATTAATATACAAAAAAGGTAGTTATATAACTAATTGATTTATATTAAAATGTTGAATTCATATTAAACAACTTTAATATTACATAATTAACCAATGTGAGGATGGATATAAAAATAGATGACAATGGGAAGGGGTATAATATAGAATAGAAGGGAAAAATTGAATTTAATTAAGATTAGAGATGAGGATGAAGGGTAATATTGGTTTTTTACAAAAATAGATGATGAATAAATATGGCAAAAAGGAAATATAGAAATTGTAAATTTAATTGAAATGACTAAACACTGTTTAAATTTATGAACCGGCCAAATACTCTGTTCAAAGAAAATACATTGTATGTTTGTATGTGTGTTTCTAATTATTGTTATTTATTCATATTTGTTCTCTTTTATTCTTTAAAGTTTAACAATTCATTCTTTATCTTAATATCTTTATATTTGTTTGGGGTTGGCTTTCTTCCCTTTCATCTTTTTTATTGTACAGCAATCTTTCTCCTCAAACCTACCACCTCTCTCTTTTCTTTCCTTCTTACTTTCTCTTCCTCCCCCTCTCCTTCTCCTCCCTACTTCCTCTTCCTTTCTCCTTCTCCTCCTCTCTTCCTCCCTCTCTTACCCTCCCTCCTACTCTAATTTCCCTTCCCTTCCTTCATCCCTCTCTATTGCTGTATCCTTTTATGCATATGGACTACTCAGAGGACTGAAAAAGTTATTTCTGACTGGTCCTCGCACTTTTGACCAGTCCTCGAACTTACGACTGTCCTCACATTTTACATTTTTGCCCTATCTTGTCACCATGGTGAAGAGAAGCAGTTGTGAAATGAGTGACATGGTTGTTAAGAATGCTGCACGGGCATAAATGTGATGATGGTCGTATGTGTGAGGACCAGTCAAAAGTGCGAGGACCTGTCAGAAATAACTTTTTTCTGCCCTCTGAGTAGTCCCTATACACATAGCCATGGCTACCCGGTCACATGACCAGCTAGCCACACCCATCCAGTCACATGACCTCCAAGCCACTCCCACAAAATAAGCCACGCCCACAGAACCGGTAGTAAAAAAATTTAGAACCCACCCCTGGTTGGGGGTCACCACAACATGAGGAACTGTATTAAAGGGTCGTGGCATTAGGAAAGTTGAGAACCACTGATATAGGGTTTCCTGCCTGAATGGGAGGTTGGACTAGAAGACCTCTGTTATTCTCTGTTATTCTATTAAGTAGCAATCTTTGAAACAACTTTGTATAGGATAAATTATCTACCAAGGATTTTTAAGATTATGTTGTATGTGACATTTCCGTAAGGTAAGAAAGCAATTACAGTTACTGAGTATGGAAATTAGAGAGCTGGGAGGATTGTAAATTGCTCCATTTTTCTATAGATCCCAATAAATATTCCCAGTTACTCCCCTTAAACTGCCGCATGCTGACTTTGCTGCCAAGATCCTGGTTTATGTGCTATTTGAGCACTATAGATTCACACCTTGGCTTTATTGGGATGAAAATCATATTGACTTTACTACTGCAAACTTTCAGTAATTGTTGGTAGAAATTCATGTATAAAGCAGAATGCATTTCACCTCAAAGCGATGAAGGAACTCCTTCAGATTTGGGAACTGATCCAAGCATTTTGGGTCCAGCATTTGATGTACATCTAACGCATCATAAGCAATGAAATCTATGTAGGTGAGCTAGAAAAATTAACAGTGGGAAAATATTTTTAAATGGAAGAATAAAATGTGCCAAATAGCATAGTTTGATGTAAATTGCCTAGAACATAAATACCTTTCTGTCTGCAAACCACTGCCTGTCCCCCAGAAATTGAGAGAACTGCTTGAGTTTCCCAGGTAGTAATTCCAAATAGTCAGGCTTTAGTTTTTCCTGCAAAAAGAGACAATTATGTACAGGCTGGGTTCCAACTAAATCTTTGTCAAACTTTGAATTTAGCAATTTCCCTTTTTTTGTTGTTGTTCTTTTCCCTCGTCTTAATCACTAATGCAGAACTTTTCTCTCTCCATCCTACCCAGGAATAGAGGATCAAATTAATCTATCCGCTCATCCCAAAACAAGCCCAAACTCATCTTCAGACATCTTTTACAGTCCAATACAGTGGTGGTATTCAGCTGGTTCTACCCAGCTCAGGCGAACCGGTAGCGGCAGTTGTGGGAGGCTCCGGCCATCCACCTGGACGTCATTATGTCCCATTTATGACAATCTCTGCATGCACGGAAGGCCCTGTGCATGCACAGAGGTGGCACGCGTGCTCACATTTTTGAACCAGTAGTGAAGGTAAGTGAATACTACCCCTGATCTGATAGCATTTTGAAGGAAGACAGAAAGCACAACACTCACAAAATCTGGACTGTAACACAATTTTGCAAAGCCTATACGGAAATCCATGAGGTGGTTCTCAAGCATGTCCATCCTGATCGTTTCTTCTTCAGTCTCACCACCTGTGGCAACACAAGGTCCTACAAAACTAAGAATCTGCAATTATTTGAAGAAAATCATTTTTAAAGCAACACCAAAGGGGAGTCTGAACCACTTACACATCTTGTGCTTGCGTGCAATGTATCGCAGGATGGCGTTGCTTTGGGAAATTTTTCTGTCACCATCAATAAGATAGGGGAGCTAGGGAGAAAGGAAAAGAAGAAGAGTAAAGATGCAAAGATATTATGAATTATTACATTGTCCAAACATGTCCCTTGAACAATTCTTAAATTCTAGGAATGAACCAAGAGGAGGATTTTCTGAGAGTGGCTTGAATTCATGATTTTATGACTACACATTGCATAGGATAGAACACTTTTGCACAGTGTTGTCAGTGGCCAGAATAATAATTTTTGGGTTCTTCCGAGATTAAACTGAAATATCCAATTATTTCTCATATTCTTATTCATTCTGTTCTCCTGACACATTCTTTTTGCATATAGCATTCTCAATTCCGCCCCCCCAAGTCGTTTCATCTTTTTCCATACAGAATTTGAGTATCCCCTCTCAACCCCAGGAATGTACCGCTATCTAGTCCACAACTGCTACATACATTTGGGAAGTCCAAGCCCAGCTTCTCCTTCACACTTGTCCATTCAGTCATATCCATAGTAGGAACTGTAAGCAGATACAGGTATGGTTAATGCAAGTCCATTTAAACAGATTGAGCAAAATGAAGGTTTTGTGGTTGCAACAACAGCAGAGATATGACACATTGTTTTGACATCTCTACAGCAAAACGTAATTACGGCAGATCCCAACAAAGGTCATTCTCATTTCAGGTTGATTTGTCAAGTCCCAATTCCATTGTTACATCTCTCACGCTGCTCTGTCTCCTCTCCACAAAAGCCATTCTGTGAGAAAAAGGCCAAAAATCAATTGTTCATTTTTTTGGGGTGTGCACCACTGACCTTTCCATCCAGCGCATTGAATTCCTGGACATCCCAGCAGCTCTGGAACTGCAGAGAGGGCCTGTCCTGATTGCAGTTGGTCTTTTCATTCCATGCTGGGAATGGAATGCTTCCCATTTCTATTGAATCAGAGGCTAAGGCTGAAGCTAGCTAATCTGAAATAGTATTCCTAGCGTTGTCTTGAACACAGAATTGCTCCCTTGCTGACAAACTTGAAGTCCTCGTTTTACAGCAGATGAGACTTAGGTCCTCTCCACCCCGACTAATTAAAGCTGGATAAAGCTTTGTTCTACTGCTTTTTGTAGTTTCATGGCAGACAAATTCAACTATTAGGATATTTCCAATATGGAAATACGATGAATGACCCATTGCTTTTACATCTGACATACATTGCAGTTTATACATGATTCCCTATTTTATTTGATATTTGCTCCAACACTGGAGGTTTTTAAGAAGAGATTGGACAACTTGTTTGTCTGAAATGGTACAGGGTTTCCTGCCTGAGTAGGAGGTTGGACTAGAAGATCTCCAAGGTCCTTTCTAACTTTGTTATTCTGTATTCTGTAGTGAGAAAAAAAAAACATTTTTGTTCCCAATCTATACTCACCAATGCCAAGCATTCCAACTTTTGATTTCAGTTCATTGTTTTCCACTAGGGTAAGATACATTATGTTTATATTTAAATAACAGTCATCAGCATTTAGATATGCACATTAAGATACAATTGTATACTTATCAATATATATGTATTTGTATTATATATGCTATTTTGCAAATATTGAATAGACAGCTTAAACAATATAAAATGTACAGGCATTAAATGTACTTTTTGCATGCCTCTAAATACTATGATTTCACCCATTGTTTGTCCAGGACACAATTTCTTTCTAAAAATGAAACAACCCCCCTCCCACAACTACTCCAACAATGGTCATTATTATTTATACATTTTCCCAGGAAGATGCCTTTACAAATAATACCTAACCAAGTGATTATGGTATCCCAAGTTGTCAACTTTGCTTGAAACTAAAAACCTCATTCTGCATTCATTTCACCTTCTTGGGCCAACTTGAGGGGTGGGGGCAGGAAAAGTGATCCACTATGAATGGCTCACGATTTTATCGGTGAACCTACTTCATCCACTGTCAGAGAAAATCAGTGCCTGCAAAATTTCAACTGCCCCATTGACAATCCTGGTTCTGTGTCTAGAATATCTCTTCCAAAATGTTGCTAATTATTACCCTGATCTGTGAGTGTACAACTCACGACAAGAAGCTTTTTCTCTGGTTTTGCTGCTATCTCCTTTCAATATGTTCAATCAAGAATATGAATTTCAATTAGCAGGAGGTATCTTTCTCAATCTGATCACTGGAGCCAGAATAGCTTGGGTCTGTCTTTGGGATTCAAGCTTCTCTAAACTGGTTTTTTACAGCGTGCAACTCCCAAGAGAGAAATACAGTAAGATAAAGAACCATATAGAAAAGCAGCAGCCACAGCTAACTATCTAGATTCTGTCCAGTAGAAATGAAACTCTGACTTGATCCTGGACTACCAACTTTCTCATTTGAAGTCAGGTGGAACATGATTGAAACTGGCAAATACAGGGAAACTGGCAAATAAGCACAATGTTTCCTTATATTCTTTCCTAAGTGGGATGGAGACTGGTGTATTCTAGTCTCCCGCACCTTATTGAAAACCTGAAGACATGAGAATTTGCAGCAGGGGAAAAGGGGCAAGGACAAAAATGCAAGTTACAAGTCAACATACTTGCATCAGATATTGGGATGCAAATAATAAGGCCAGTAATTGTGATGATGGCACAATCATCATTTTGAGAATAATGTAGATTACTGTACACTCTGCCTCCTGGAGAAAAATTGGGTAGGAGTTGGTGACGGATATGAAAGGAACTCAGGAAACAAAATGTTACTGGGGAAAGGGCAAAGGCAGGACAGATATTCTCGGTGGAGCCATGGAGGGCTGGGTACGGATCAGAGAAGAGTGAGTAAGCTCTCCTTGAACTCCCAAACACATCTGCATTCACACATGCAGGTAATCCTCATTTAGCAATTGTTCACAGTTATAACAGTGATGAAAACTTAACCTTGCAATCAGTCCTCGCATTTACAACCTTCATAGGTCTTTAAAGCAAAGGAATGCTGAAATAAGATCATAAGATCATTGCTTAATGCATTGTAAGCCGCCCTGAGTCTCCGGAGAAGGGCGGCATATAAATCAAATTAAAAAAAAAAATAAGAACAATCAAAATTTCCCTTAGCAACCAATTTGCTTAATGACTGACTTGCTGGTCCCAATTGTGGACTGTTTTTACAGTAGAAAGAGTCAACTTTGACTTTGCCTCCCAGGGAATGAATGCCAAAGCTTTACACACCTTGATTTTGTCACTGGGCAGTGTCAAAATAAGGGGAAAATACTGTTTTTATACTGATAAGCTAATGATGACTTAAGCCACTTTTGACCTGGGGGTAAGGTGGAAACTTAATGGGAACAAGAAAGGCAATTGATTTGTTTATACGGTGCTTAGGTTCAAGTGAGCATTAAAGCAATCACACCAATTTTAAACAAATATGTAACCAGAGTTTAAGAACAACAACTATTTATAGAGTAGCCATTGGAACAGATTAACAGACATTTTGTTGTTATTCGTGTATCTAAATCAGCAATAGCAAAAAAATAGAAATTGTAAATCTTTGGCAAGTTTATTTGTGTTACAGATACCAAATAGCTTTTGTTTCTTCAAGCAATTCTAATACTTGAAAATTGGATGCACTGTTTTGGGTGTTTGCTGAATCGTTTAAAATTTGCTAAATTAAAATCTGCTAAGACATATCCAATATTTGCTCAACAGTTCTAAGCCTGGAAAAAGCCAACATGCCAGTTCAGAAAATACTCTGGTGAGCCCAGCATCCTTCTCCTAGAAAGTTAAGTCAAGCCTTCTTGAAGTTCAAGACCTCTGTTTAGTTCCTTACCTTTTCCACCGAGAACATACCGTTTCTCTTTATAAGGGGTCTTGGTATACTCTAAGAGCAGTCTAATGGAATGAGCCAACTGCAGGGAAAAGAATATGGTAAATAAGACTAGGTACTCATAATTGCCCCTAAGACAGCCTTATAAAAAATTGAAATAGTTCAATTAGTTTCCAGTATTAAGTGAGGAGCAGCATGTGTTGCTTTGCTCTTGTGCTGCTGATAGGTTTCCAACAGACACCTAAATTGCAATATCCAATCTGGGTCAGTCACCGGGACCAGAGGTTTTTTCTTCCGAGCTTTTGGACTGATGCTGGAGCCCATCCAACATGAGTCCGAAAGCTCAGAAAACAAAATCTCTGGTCCTAGTCTGGACCCAGATTGGATCCTGCAACATTATCCTGGGACATTTATATTCGCCTTCATTAGTGAGACACCTAAATTGGCTGCTGTGAGCAGAGGAGAGAGACAGGTAGGTTGGTTTGGAAGCTGATGGCAGGAGCCTCTAACAGCAGCAATTTTCTCTGGTTTAGCTAAACCAAATGATTGGCCAAAGGAAACAGGCAGGTTTCCTGGTATTCCTCCCATCAAGGTTTCTCATCCTGCCCTCAAAGGCAGGACTTGAACTCTTGGTCTCCTGATTCCTAGGCTGATCCTTTAATCACTACTGGTAGTCCTCAATTTATAACCACAACTGAGCCCACCCAAAATTTCCATTGCTAAGCGAGACAGTTGTGAAATGAATGTTGCCCCATTTTACGACTTTTCTTGCCACAGTGGTTACTGCAGTTGTTAAGTAAGTAGCAACCTGCCAGTTGTTTTATATGTTGGTTGCCAAGTGTCCAGAGTTTTGATCACGTGACCACGGGGATGCTGCAACTCTCGTAAGTCTGGACAACGATCATAAGTCACTTTTTTCCCCAGTGCCCATGAAACTTTGAACGGTCACTACACAAATGGCTGTAAATCGAGAACTACCTGTACACCAAAACAGTCCCAATCCTCCTACCACCGGTGGTTGAATGAACCCGAAGGGGACATGCGCGCTGCAAGAGGCCCGTCGCCGAAGCCATCGAGAAAACGCTTCTTGCCCGCCTGGCTTCGCCCACCCGCCTGCAGCCTCTTGGCCTCGATCGATCCGAAGGCGGAGAGCGGCGAGGCCGGTCGGGTCCTGCTGGCCACCCCGCCTCCCTCCACGCGGATTCTTTACCCCTCGGATATTCCAGTAGCCCAGCGTGGCTTCCATCTTCTTGGCTGGGGCTGTCAGACGTGCTCGGCGCTGTCTCTCGTGGCAAGCAGAAACGACCCCGCTCCCTTTCGCAACCCCGGAGATCCGCAGATCTCTGCTTTTATACTCAAGCGGAGGAACGTCCCAGTGAGGAGGATGTGGCGAGTCCCAGCACAGGCGAAGCGCTGGTGGGAAAGCCTTCCCCGAGGTGCGGACAATCAGGTGGCGGGTTATCTGTCCCGCCCCTTACTCGCCAAACCCGATTTCTCTTCCGAACCGTCAGTCAGCTTCAAAGAAGCCCCTCTCTTCAGGTCACCTACGCCGGACCCACTTCGTTCGAGCCTAAGAGACGCCTCTTAACGGTTCGTTTCCGAAATTTTTAGCTCTGGGCTTATCCTGATAATCGATTATCCCTATAAAGAAAAATAACTTGAGGTGTAAACGAAAGAAACAGTCGGGAGTACTGGGGGGGGGGGAGCCTGTGTGAATGAAGTTTCTAGGGTTTTTTTTAACCATCCCCCATCACCTCTACAAGAGAGTACTAGTAGTGGTTTAATTTTTTTATTTAATTTTATTTATTTTTATATGCTGACCTTCTCCGGAGACTCAGGGTGGCTTACAATGCGTTAAGCAGAGTAGCCTTCATACTTTTGTATATTTTATACAAAGTCAGCTTATTGCCCCCACAAACCGGGTCCTCATTTTACCCACCTTAGAAAGGATGGAAGGCTGAGTCAACCTTGAGCCTAGTGAGAATTGAACTCGCAGTAATTGCAGGCAGCTGGATTTTAAATGCTGCCTTAGTAGGAGGCATTAGCCTCCTACGCCACTCAGGCTCCTATTTGCACAAGGAAAATACTTTCCAAGAAGATAACCTTATGAAATTATGAAATAACCTGAAATTATGCAGGCAAACATCCTCTCCAAGAAAAATCTTTGTTATTAACCAGCAAAATCATTACACACTGTAAGAATCTGAACTTGAGTCTTGTGGGGGGTGGGGGGTGGGGGGTGAGGAAATGTTTGTTAAGAGTGATATAGATATGATAGGCACATGTATGCGTGTGTAGAACAGGGGTGAAATGTAAAATGTGTTACTACCGGTTCTGTGGGCGTGGCTTAGTGGGGGTGGTGGTTATGTGACTGGGTGGGCGTGGCCAACTTTTTTAAAAAAAACTTTTCAAAGCACTTTTTCTGCAAAAAAAAAATGCCTTTAAAAGCCTCTCTGAGGATCAGGCAACTCAGCTGGGATCATCAGAGAGGCTTTTCAAAGCATTTTTTTCCCCCGCAACCTCTTTGGCCGAAGAGGTGGTAAAAAAAATGCTTTGAAAAACCTCTGCCGATCAGGCAACACAGCTGGGATGTTCAGAGAGGCTTTTAAAGGCATTTTCTTTCCTACAACCGCTTCCGCCGAAGAGGTTGCAGAAAAAAATGCTTTGAAAAGTTTTTTTTAAAAAAAAGCCTCTGATGATCGTGTGGCTCAGCTGGGCATGGGGGGGGGACACACAGGGATTTTTGCTATCGGTTCTCCGAACCACCGGCCGCCATCGCTATGGGATCGGTCCGAACCGGGAG
Organism: Arizona elegans; assembly: GCA_022577455.1. Taxonomy (NCBI): domain Eukaryota; kingdom Metazoa; phylum Chordata; class Lepidosauria; order Squamata; family Colubridae; genus Arizona; species Arizona elegans. The sequence goes on from JAKOOJ010000002.1 coordinate 153,653,852, forward strand.
CATTTCATCCCTGGTGTATAACATACTCATGCACACACACATGTGTATGTCCGTGTGTGTATATGTATATGCAATGAAATAAATAAGTGAAATTAATAATACAAAAATATTTAAATGGAACAATAAAATGTGTCAGATGTCATGGATTCTCTGTTGGTCACAAATATCTGTTTTCCAGAAATTGAGAGTATAACCTGAACTCCCTGGCATTAAATCCAAATATTCAGGTTTCTTTTTCTTTCCTGTTTAAAAAAAATGAAATTTACATACTGACTGGTTTTCAGAAAGTTGTTATGAAATCTTAACCTATCTGTTTCTAGGCCTCTTGGTTTCTTCCTGCTCTCTTCCGTCTTCTTAATAACTTGAGACAACTATGACCTGGATGACTCAGAATCTCCACAGACATCTACTTTTCTCTCACCTTCCTACCCCCAGAAATAGAGAGTTGATCAATTGTGCAATTTACCCATTCACCTCAGAATTTCCCCCAACCTAATCTTCAGATCATCTGTTACAGTCTGATACCATTTTGATAGGGAGGGAAGGGAGACAGAAGAGAGACAGAAAACACAACCCCAGAGGGGTATGGCAAGAGTGAAGGTAAATGGTATATTTACACAAGATATAAATTTGGAAGCAGGAATGAGACAGGGTTGTCCCCTGTCTCCGACCCTATTCTTATTAGCAATGGAAATTTTAACAACTTTGATTGAAGAGGATTCAGAATTAATAGGTTATAAAGGCATCAAAGTTAATTTATATGCAGATGACACTCTTGTCATTTTAAATAATATTACAAATGATATAAAAATACATTTGGAAGAATTTGAAGATATGACTGGTTTGAAAGTAAATTGGGCAAAATCAGAATTATTAATGGAAATTGATAGGGAAAACAAATTAGAAAAATTACAAAATCAATTTGGAATTAGGATATTATACTTTCACTTACAATTAAAAATTTAAAGAAACTAAATTATGACATAGTAATAAAAGAAATTGAAGAGAAAATTGGGAAATATAAAAAACTAAAGTTATCTTGGTTTGGTAGAGTAGCTATATGTAAAATGATGTTACTTCCTAAATTTAACTTTTTATTCGAGATGCTTCCGATTTTTTTAACTGAGAAGGACATTGAAGTATATCAAAAAAAATTAGATAAATTTTGTAATGGGGATAAAAAATCAAGATTGATTAAGAAAATGTGGTATCAGAACCAAAAACAAGGTGGTTTAGGAATTCCAAAATTATTAAACTATTATAGAGCATTTAATATAAGAACAGTAGTAATGTAATGAAGCGGGCTCTGATAGATGACCACTGGATAACTTTCTATTCACCCTATTCTAAAAAGCAATGCATCCGGTTGGAAAAAGTACAAATTCAGCCAAAATCCTTTTGGTTCCTCTAGGAGGCCTCTAAGTTGTCAGAAGAAAGGAACATTCTAATGACATACAGCTTAAAGGTTGGTTAGGTCAAGGAGATCCACATGAGTTAAAAGTTGCCTATCGTCAAAAGATGATTTGAATCTATGCTTCAGTAATCTACAAAAAGAATTATGACTGTTTTGCAAAGAAACTCTGTAATTAGGAAATGTCAATTAAAAATGATAAATGTATATGACCATATGAATTGCTGAGTTAACAGAATCCTTTGTCTAGAAGGGTATAAAACCATTGTACCTAATTTCTGTCTTTGTTCAACGCTTCATGTACAGAGCCTTGAACCTATTGCGCAATATATAAAATCTGTCTCTGATTAATCTAAATGTTGTGTTTGTCTTATTAAATCCACAACAGTAGTGAAAATTTTAAAAGGAGATATTGAACTTTGGGGTAGTTTGGAAATGAAGGAAATAAAGAAGTTTGGCTACAAATGGTTTTTCGAAAACTTTAAAGGTAAGGTTAAAATTTGTAATTATTGGTTAAATAGTCTGACTAAAAATTGGGACAGAGTAGCAAAAAAATTAATACCAGACGTTTTGTATTTAGGTAAACTGAAAGAGAATTGCCCAATGAAATTAAATAGTAACAGAGAGAGGATTATAATAGAAGAGAAAGTGGAAACAATTAGTGAACGGTTGAAATTTACAGAAAATGAAATGAGGAAAGAGGAAATTTATGGAAAATTAAACATTAATTGGTTCGAAAGAATTCAAATTAATAAATGGAATAGGAAATGTAAAGAAAGGAATGATGAGAGTAGAAAGGAAACGGAATTTGAAAATTTGAATCTCGAATAATAAAAGATGAAATTGGGCCAAAGGGATTAGTTAGCAAAATTTATAAAATTATTAACTTTGATAATAATTCACAAATGGTAATGAAAGAGAATTGGGTAAAAGAACTGGGTATTGAAATTTCTAATCAAAATTGGAATATGAACTGGGTTAGCAGAATAATGAGGACATTATCAATAAGGATTAAAGAACATAATTATAAAGTTATTTGGAAGTGGTATCTGACCCCAATAAGACTTTTTCAAATGGATAATAAAGTGGATAAAATGTGTTGGAGATGTAAAGTGGAACTTGGGACATATGTTCATATGTGGTGTAAATGTAATGGGGTTGACCTTTTTTGGTCTAGGATAGAAAATGAAATATTTGAAATGATTAAAAAGAGGGTCAAATTGAAATCGGAAACTATATTATTATTCATATTGAATGAAACAATATTAACAACTGGAGAAAGAGAATTGGTGAGGATTTTGGTTATAATGGGGAGAATTATAATTGCTAGATATTGGAAATTAAATGTTGACTTAAAATTAGAAGAATGGTATAATGAAACATGGAAATTTGCATTAAATGATAAATTGACTTGTGATATTAAAATTAGAAGTGGTATATACAAAGAATGTTTTTGGGAACACTTGGCAACCATTTGTGGACTTTGCACTTGGGAGATTGGATGAATCGGCGCCAGTACCTTTTCAAAGAGATTTCTGGAAGAATTGAAGACTTTAATTTCCTAAAACTTCCTTTCCATTTGTATAGCACGTTGGGGGGGAGTTTTTTTTTTCTTTCTTTATTGATTTTTGTATTGTTTTTTTTTCTGTTATTCTTTAACAATAAAAATATAATAAAAAATTTAAAAAAGAAAAAAAAAAGAAAGAAAACACAACCCAAAATCTGGACTGTAGCACAACTTTGCAAGGTTCTTTGGAAATCTGTGAACTGCTTCTCCATCATGACCATCCTGGCCATTTCATTATCTGTGGCAAAACAATCTTCTGCAAAAATAAGTATCTGTTTTTGGGCAATCATTTAAAGGAAATCATTTTTATCTTAAGGCAACACTGAACTCAAAAACATTCATACATTTTGTCTGTCCAAGCCCACCTTTTCTCTTCACACTAGTCCACTGACTTGTATCAAAATTAGGAACTGTAAGCAGAGATAGGAATGGTTAATGCAAATCCACCTGAGCAGATTAGGCAAGATGGAGATGTGGTTGCAAAAACAGCAAAAATACAGAAACATAGTTTTGATATTGCTTCAGCAAAATGCAATTACGTTAACTATTAACAAAGGTTATTCTCATTTAAGGTTGACATGTCAAGACCTGATTGCACTGCAACCTCTCTTTCACTCTTCTGCCTCCTCCTCCCTAAAGCCATTGTCTTGAGAAAATGCCAAAATCCTTTTTTTTAAACCTTATATGGGCATGCAGCTCGGAGCTTTGAGGTTCAAAGTAGACAGTCTAGGACGGGTCAGCAACCTGCGGCTTTGGGGCACTGAACCACAACCAAACAAGATCCAGATCAAAGATAAAGATGATGGAAGTAACAAGATCTGCACTATTGGCTGCTACAGTACGCAAGACAGAATGGAAGTAAAATATGGATAATTGCTGCCAAAATTTACTGAATCAAGGTGATGTACAACTGGGTATCACCCACACTTTAGTGGCATTGAACTCCAAAGCTTTAGATGACTAGTTATCTTCCCCAGAGGATTCATGTTGATTTAAATAGCATAGGACAGGGGTCAGCAACCTGCAGCTCTGAAGCCACATGTGGCTCTTTCACCCCTCTGCTGTGGCTCCGTCACTCAAAATATGCATCACAACCACCAATGTGTGACACCCGCCGGCACCTAATTTATTGAGCTTTTCAACCCCTGGTAGGCCAACCATGGATAAATCCAAGAAAAGAAAAGTTTCAGAAGAAAACAGAATATTTAATTCAACTACATATGCTAGTTTTGTGGCCGCTCAAGAAATAGTCAGGCACAGGAAGGGTTTTGTGGCTCCCAATGTTTTCTTTTCTGTGGGAAATGAGTCCAAATGGCTCTTTGAGTGTTTAAGGTTGCAGACCCCTGGTCTAGGAAGTCAAAGTTCTTTACCGTAGGTCAGAACTACTTTGATTGTAATATATAGTAGCAGAATCTTGCATGTCTGAATATGCTTCTCCTGCCCTCCCTTTATCTTTGTGTGAATTAGAGTGGGGCTTGTCTGAGATGTTTATTCACACTTGCCTGGACTTGAGCCCCTTTTATCTGACCATTGCCTTGGTAGCAGCTCTTCTTCCTGTCCTTCAAGGCCATTTCCTCTTCTTTCTATTATATTGTATCCATCATACTGAACTCTTGGACTCCATAGCAGCTTTGGAAGTTCAGGGAAGGCCTGTCCTGTTGGAGTTGGTTTTCCATGCTGGGTTCAGGATTTCCACTGAGGCTGAAAGTGGCTGCTCTAAATTACTATTCTGTTGTGGCCCATATGCAGCCTCTGCAACTAATAGCTGATTCAGACAGTGAGGAGACTGGTGTGGTGCTGCGCCAGCAGCCTGTGCAGCTGACACTCGAGTCGGACAATGAGGAGGCTGGAGAAGATGTGGTGCCAGAGGCGAGGATTCAGCCAGGGCCTTCAGAATCTCCAGAAGCTCCCTTAAGTGAAGAGGATGAAGAGGAGGAGCCTCTTCTCGATGCACGGGCGCGCAGAGCTGCCAAAAGGCAGGAGTGGCTCCTCAGGAGGAGGTCTCGAGAATAAGGCTTGGGGCTAATTGGCCACTCCCTTAGTCTATTTAAGGAGGAACACCAACTGAAGCAATTTGCAGGGAACAACTTAGTTCACATACCTTTGTGTCTTGTCTTGCTTATTTTATCAGCTTCCTGCAAATTGCTTCTGGGCATTCTGCCAACCATAGTAAGCTTTCAGTTATTATTCTTTGAATTCTTGGTGGCTGTTAATGCAATTAATTAACAGTCGTTGTTCTAAAAGACTGGTTTATTCAGTAAACTAAGGTTTGAACGGACTTCGTGTGTGCTGCGTTCTTTGGGATCCCTAGTTGGGGCAGAACATATTCTTAGCTTTGCCTTGAATGCATTACTGCTCGCCTATGTTCACTGATGACAAATGAACCTTTCACAGATGATGACACTTATCCTATCCCACTGTGCTGTCCTGCTCCCATACACTCGCATGGACCACCCTTGGGCTCAGCCTGTCGCTCATCTGATCAACCCGACTGTCGCTTTTCAGCTGGCCCCACACCAGGGGTGGGTTCTACTTACCTCCCCTCCCGGTTTGCATGGGAGCGCGTGCACGCTTGCTTTGCTGTGCAGATCATTCATGATTATGTCCAGGCAGGTGGGCAGAGCCTCCCGTCGCCGTTACTACTGGTTCACAAGAACCGGACCAAACCGGGAGCAACCCACCACTACTCCACACCCACCGAACCCCGATCTGAGTCCTCATGCAGCTCCGCGCTCCCTTCTCTTGACTCCTCCTCCAAACTTGCATCCGGAGAGAGATCCGGAGGCAGATTCCTACTGATTAACCTGCCTATTGATTAATACTGGATAAAGCAGGACTTTAGTAAATTTTGTAGTTTCATGCAGACAAAATTCAACAGTTAAGAACTTTCTAATATGGAAATATAATGAACAGTATTGCCATTACACCTGACAAACTTTGCAATACTTATACTCACCAAAGTCAAGTTAGATATATTATCTAAACTGGTTTCCCTCTTCCCTATTTGGGGAGAGGCAGAATATTTTTTTAATTCTCATAATTAGCACCTATCTACTCTACATACAGTATATGCTGGGATAAGCAACTTTGTGCATACATAAGTCTCTTTGTGTTTGTGTGCTTCTTTAGCAAGTCTCTTGATACTAAAACTGTTTAGATCCACGGTCACCAACTGGTGGTCCATGGACATTATTTGCATTTTTTTCCCCAAATTTTTTTATTTTTTTAGCATAAAACATAAAATACATCTTTTTTAGAGCAGAGGTTTGATCCGGCTTAAAATAAGTACAATTATTCACATTCCCTCAATCAATTTTGTTCCAAATTTTAAAATCTTTAAAAAGGAAAAAAAAAGAATAAAAAAAAGACAAAATTCTTATTCTAAACATTTATCATTCTATTATAACACCCAAAATTCTAAACAATAAACACCGTTCTAAAACTTTATCATTTTAACAATTAATATTTTATATATATTCCTCAATCCTAAAATCCATTGCCTCAAAACTATATTTTATCTCTCTTAAATGACAACAGATATCCAATTCTTGACAAAAAATATTTTCCTCCTCTCTTAAAATCATTTTGAAATAAATCAACATTTTTTCTATATTTTATTACTTCCAAAATATTTTACCTTAATACTTCAAATTTATTCTCAAATTCTATTAGACCAGCTGTTTAACTGATTCATGATTTAAACATCTATTTCCCAGATAATTTCCAATATTCCTTTCTCAATTTATTTAACTGGTTCACCGTTCAATTATTATTCTCCAATAATGTCTCTTCCGCTTCCTCCTAGGTTTATTTTTGGGCTGTAACTCCATCTTCTGGTCATTACTGGTACAGTATTTTGCCACCTCCCCCTCAAAAACTTTGTCTGTCCCTTTTATTATTTACGAAACTTTTTTTAAATTTGTGGAACATTTCCCAATTTGTACATAATATTGCCTTTATAGTTGGAGTATTAAGAATAAGCCCTAAGCAACTTGCATGAGTCTGCAATACCACAACTGATTTGAACTCAATATCAGCCCTTTAACTCCAAGGTCATGTTTGGTCAAAATAATAATAGAATGGTAGTAACTGCTACACAGATTGACAATATAATCACATAGCAAATGAAGGAAGTTGCATTAGTATGGCGCAACTCGTATGGTTATGGGCGCAACTCGTGCCCACGTGATACCCCTCCTGCGCGAGCTGCACTGGCTCCCAATGGTCTTCCGGGTGCGGTTCAAGGTGTTGGTTACCACCATTAAAGCGCTCCATGGCATTGGACCTGGATACCTTCAAGACCGTCTTCTGCCTCCAGTAGCCTCCCACCGGCCAGTTCGCTCCCACAGAGAGGGTCTCCTCAGGGTGCCATTGGCCAAATTATGTCAGCTGGCGACACCCAGGGGGACGGCCTTCTCTGTGGGAGCCCCTGCCCTTTGGAATGATCTGCCCCCAGAAATTCGTAAAATCTCTGATCTCTGTGTGTTTCGCTGTGCCCTCAAAACCATGTTTTTCCGCCAGGCTGGGCTATCAATGTAAAGATTTTTAATTGGTTTTAAATGGGATTTTAAATTTGGGGTTTTACAAATTGGGCCTATTATTTAATAATTTTAATTATTTTTAAATTTTGTCTGTTTTTTTTTTATTTTATTGAAAAAGTTTTCAAATACAAGTTTTTCCCCCTTTTTCCCCCCCTCTTCCCTAACCCCCCCTCACCACCCATCCCCCCCGTGACTTCTTCACAACAATAAGCTATTTCATAACTAATTACATACATAATATCTTTCCTTTCCCTTACTCCCTCCTCAGAATACTGACCCTTAGCATATTATTCTTATAACTCTCATTTTTACGATAATCTGCCCTTTTTCTCCTCCCCTAAACTTATAGTGTATTATTACAATTTAACATTTAATCTTTTATATATATTAATGTAACATTTTAAAGCGACCTTCTCCCTACATCCAAATTTAACATTTATTCAATTCTATCCAATTCCTCCACTCCCCTAAATATATGACTTGAAATCCTACCATACAATTCTAAATATAATCCACTGCCCACTTTACTAAAATATACACATATCTATATATGCATTCCATTTTGTAAAAAGAAAAAAACAATAACATTAAATTTATAATCCATATAATATCTTCTTTAGTGTCTTTCCACTGGATTATTAAATCCTCCACTCCCCTAAATATATGACTTAAAGATCCTTTTTCTTAAAGTAATCAATCAATAAACTAACCTATTTCAACCCTTCAGTTCCTACAAAATCATGCAATACAATTCTAAATATAATCCACTGCCCACTTTACTAAGATATACACATATCTATATATGCATTCCATTTTATAAAAAGAAAAAAGACAATAACTTTAAATTTATAATCCATATAGTATCTTCTTTGGTGTCTTTCCACTGGATTATTAAATCCATCACCCATAATAGGGTAAAGTAACATGCTGGTGCAACAGTTTGTTCAAAATCTTCAATCATCTTCTGCCCCCATCAGTAGTAGATATCCTCGCATCTGTATAAAAGTAAAAACAACCACCCGAGTGACATTATAGTTATATCCATATGGTTATAGTTGTGGTATTCATCAGGATTGTTAATTCCCATCATCCTACTGAGTAACATCCAGATCTTCTGCATGCCCCGACATAACTCTCCTGCCTTGTGACTATTCAAGTCCAACAAAGTGAGGCTCTTTTCACATCCCAAAATCACGGCATTGCAGAGATCTGCCACAATCCTCAGGATAATATTGAACAATTGTTCGCCTCCACTATCTTTTCAAATATTCATTCGTTTTTTAAAGTCCCTGGCTTCACTGTTGCATGGTTTAGAAACTGCTGTTTCTATGAGATCTATTTCTTTTCTTTTTCTTTTGCGGGTTGAATTTCCATCCTCGTTTCTTGCCTACCAATTGTGTGTCAGCTGGTTGATTTTCATTCTGCTTTATGGGTTGTTCTTGCTGGGTTAGTTTTATCATCTCATCTTTCTTCTCCGTCACTTGTATATCAACTGATTGATTTGCACACTTGTCTGTGACTTGATGGTTCATCAGCTTGGTGTCGGATGACACTACTCTCTTATTTATAGACAGACCAGCTGGGGTATCCAGGGAATCCAAAGACAATTTATCTGCAACAGTCTCTGTAATTTGATATTTTCCTTTTGTTTCCAACTCCTTTTGCTTATCCTGTATTATACCTGAAGGTATTAAATTTATTTTTAAAATTTTTTGATAAAAATCTTCCGCTTTTTCGACAGTGTTCAATTGATATCTTACTCCTTGATATCTCAATATTAAACCAACTGGGGTGTCCCACCTGAATAGGATATTTCTTTTTTTTAACTCAGTCACTAGAAAGCCAAACTTCTTCCTCTCCATCAGCATTTTAGTCGGGAGCTCCTTAAAAATCCAAATCTTTCTTCCATGAAATTGCAAAGTAGAATTAAAAGAGTTCTGCACAATATTATTCCTAATTTCTTTATCTGTAAAATAGATCACCACATCTCTAGGCAATTGCCTTTGCTTTGCCAACCAGGAGTTTATTCTGTAAATTCTATCAATCCTGCAATACACTTCATCAGGTTGAACCTTTAAAATCCCAGCCAGAATTTCAGAAGATATTTTCCTTAGGTCATCTCTATTATTTTCCTGCAAACCTCTCAGTCTAATTGCATATTCTGTAAAATTATATTGAATCATTAAAACTTCTCTTTCAATCCTCTGTTGCACATTTTCTTCATTACCAATCTTTTGGTCAACCTCCATTTTAAGTTTGTCTTCTGAGCTATTATTCTGAGTGTTTATCAAATCCTTTTTAATTTTTTGAGTCATGTCATCCAAATTCTCCTCAATTTCCTTCATTTTAGTCTCTAATAATTTAGTCTTTGCATCCACCCGAATCAGAAAGTCTGATAAACCATTAGCTGATTTTAAAATCTTTTGGTTCAAAAAGTCAAACTTTGATTTCACCAATTCACCAATTTCTTTAATTTCCTGCTTAAATTTTTCAAATTGCTGGTTCACAATCTCATCCCTTCTTACAATCTCTTCAAGGAGAAATTCTAATATATTAAAATCAGGTTTCTGACACTGGAGAGTTAGAATTTGTTGATGCAGTTTCTTAATGGGGGAAGTTCCCCCCCCCCCATTTGTCCAGCTGTGTAAGTCCCGATGCCATTTCCCACACAGACAAGATTTAGCAAAAAAAAAAGAGAAAAAATAGAAAACAGAAGGACTTTCCCTTAGGAAAAAAAAAAAAAAAACTTCTTTTCAATCAACAAATCAACAGCAAGAGAAGACACAGGAGCGAGGTTTTATCTACAAATGTAGCCAGTGATATTTATTCCGCTACATTGTAGTAATAAGAAACGGAAGGACTTTCCCTTTCAGCCCTTCTCCAGCCACGGCAGACGCCATTTTAAAAGGCTCTTTTTCCCTCTTTCCTCTCCTCTTTTCTCTTAAATAATTTTTGGAAGGGTAAAATACTTGCGATTCAGTATTAAGGGTCCAGCTCGTCTTTTCTTTAATTATTCTGTTAAATTTGCAGGCTTGCTCTTGACGCCTGGCTCTGCATAAGCAGAGGTCTCCCAAAGCCCGGAGCAGCGGCAGGGGATATGGGGCTTCTCATCCGCTCCGTCCCAAAAGTAAAAAAAAAAACTTTTGGGACTCTGCAGAGAGTTCTACCCACCCCTGCCGGCTCTATCTCCGTTTCCTCTTGGAAACGGAGTTTTTTCGAGCCGCCATTCCGCTGTAACGGCGGCTCTGACAGGCAATGGAAGCTGACGATCCCAAAGGAACGTCTGGCGGCGGCCAGCAGCAAACCGGAAGTCCTTGTCTTTGTGTTTTTAATTAGGCTGTACACCGCCCTGAGTCCTTTGGGAGAAGGGCGGTATAGAAATAAAATAAATAAAATAAAATAAAATAATAAAATAAAATAAAATAAAATAAAATAATAAAATAAAATAAAATAAAATAAAATAAAATAAAATAAAATAAAATAAAATAAAATAAAATAAAATAAAATAAAATAAAATAATAAAATAAAATAAAATAAATAAAATAAAATAAAATAAAATAAAATAAAATAAAATAAAATAAAATAAAATAAAATAAAAAAATAAAATAATAAAATAAAATAAAATAAAATAAAATAAAATAAAATAATAAAATAAAATAATAAAATAAAATAAAATAAAATAAAATAAATAATAAAATAAAATAAAATAAATAAAATAATAAAATAAAATAAAATAAAATAAAATAATAAAATAAAATAATAAAATAAAATAAAATAAAATAAAATAAACAAACAAATAAATAGTAGAAGGTTGAGTTTATCATAGCAGGTAGTGAATAGTTTCAAGACAAAGGCTTCCTTGCCCAATAAAGTACATGGAAATCTACCTATTGGTAGCAGAGCTCCATCTTTGTGTGAATGCAGACTTGAATTCATGTTCTGAGATATTCAGATGACAAAGTCAGGTAGTACATAAGCAGGAATCATGGAGAGGCATTGCCAATTATGTATGGAGATTCTCAGTCATCCAGGTCAATGGTTGTCCCACAGGTGCTATTTCAAGAGGCAACTGGACTTCCTGGTTTTTCTTTGAAGACCTTTCACTTCTTATCCAAGAAGCTTCTCCAGCTCTAAAGAAGCTTCTTGGATAAGAAGCAAAACATCTTCAAAGAAAAACCAGAAAGTCTAGTTGTCTCTTGAAAAAAGCACCTTTGAGACACTGCCAATTATGTTATACCAGTGTTTCTCAACCTTGGCCCCTTTTGAGGATGGGTGGACTTTAACTCCCAGAATTCCCCAGACAGCAAAGCTGGCTGAGGAATTGTAGGAGTTGAAGTCCACCCATCTTCAAGGGGACAAGGTTGAAAAACACTGCATTAGACAATATTGGTCTAAACCAGTAGACATGAAGCCTGACCAATGATTTGACAGCCACTATTATCTTTCAATTTATTCTATTTGAAAGAGGGATTCAGGCCTGCCCTAATATTCCCTTAGCAATATTCTCTATTAGCAATGGAGATAATGGTGTGTAACAAGTTTGTTTTCTTCAGCTGCCAAGAAGCTCTGTTCATATATTACTCAATTTCTTTTCAACTTGGAAATGTTCTTGAAATTATTAAATTCATGATCCTTTTTCTTACCTAGTTAAAAACCCTTGGTATGAATGATTTCTGGCGGGAGGAATTCATAGCAAGATAGTTAATAGATACCTACACATTTATTTGCTTCTCTTTGAAGTTTAACAGCACCATTTAATAGGGCATGGCAGAAGTTGAACACCAATAGGTAGAAATCCAGGCTTTTGTTTTTATTACCAAGCTTGTTTTCTTATGTAAGCAAATTATTTCCCATATCTATGAAGCACTAGCACTTTTTTGTGTGTAGGTATTCATTAGGGCCATTCAGAGCAACACATATGCAGACCTTCACATGGATTAAGGAAAACAGCCTATCTCCCAATGCCTTTGCCCTGTATGGAAACACTCTAGAAAAGACAGGTGTGCAAAGGAACTATTAAACTCAAGCTTATTTAAGAAAAACAAAAAACAATTTTGGCCTCCAGAGATAACTGCTTCCTAGAGGATGAATGCTCCTCCTTCAAAATCCACCCTTGGAGAAAAAATGATTTTATTATCTGCCTGGAAGCCAAACAAGGAAGGGAAATTGTTTCAATCAGAAGTACAAAGACTCAGTTTACTTAAATAATCTTTAATGGTGGATCATGCTCTTATTTCCAGAAGATTTCTAACAGCACAGACAAGCATAGAGTTTCATCCAAGGTACATAAAATAGCCAAGTGAGAGGATGATACATGTGATTGCTAAAGGAATACCAGCTTCAATTCTGACACCAAAGCAAAAACTAACATGATGTACCAATAGGCAGATTAATGGCAAGGAGAAAGGAAGAAAATGAGAGATGAAGCAGGGAGGCAGTTTATGTTTCACTTCAGTTCAACTGATTATACCATTTCTTCCTGGAACCCTTAGATTAACAAGGCATCCATGCTGGCTGAAACAAATGCAAGACAGCTCTATTGCAAAACAGCTTGGGAGACAGCAATGGGGGATGGGGTGGAGGGAAGGGAAGGGAAGGGAAGGGAAGGGAATTACCATGCTGTGTCATGAAGGTGAAACACCAACTAGACAGGCTTTAAAGAATGGCTCCTTTTTCTTAGATTGTGACCCTCAAAATAATGACACAAACTGTAACAAAATGCTTCTTCCACACACGACATGAAAAAAGCAGCCTATTTAGTCTTGGTGCACTTTGTGAATATCTTTAAGCAGACATTTGTTATGACCCTCAGAATTTGGCGATTGCCACCTAGAGCGGTTTTCACTTCTAATTGTGCTGGAGCACAACTTCATGCAGCCACGCTGGTTGAGGATTATGGGAGTTTCAGTCCAATGTATCTGGAGAATGGCAAGTTGAGGTAATCAAATTTAGAAGGAGGGCATCACAAGCTTCTGGTTCACTTTAGAAGCATTCCTTGCTATCTACTCACCTCAAGTTTAACAAATGTATTTCCCTTTGTACTGGATCTGCTTCCAATAGTAAGCTTGCGTGTTACTGGCAGCAACTGGGAGCAAGAACTGCCTTTTTTTATAGACATAACATTTGTCTAAGAACCTGAAGAAAGGGAGCACAGTCTGAAGTTGGTTTCCTACCTCAGGAGAGAGGCCCACAAGCGATTTCCAAATTATGACTGATGGCACAACAACCATTAATAGGATGACAATAGCCTACTAGTATTAAAAGTAGCACGAGGGTCAAAAGCTGTCAGAAAGTGAAAGAGATAGCATAACAAGCAGTTTGAATCTGCTGCATTATAACCAGTCCAGAACAGTTTTCATCTCCCAGGAGCTTCTGCATCAGGCATTACATCAGACATGGCTGCCAGACATGGTGGGAATGATCCCCCAACATGGGGAACCCTCCCCAAAAAACCCTAAACTTTAAAACAACTGAAGGAAGAAGCAGTCCAAAAACCAGGGCAACACTGCCAGAGTGTATAAACCCATAGATAATGATTCTGCTCTAACACCCTCTCCTCCTGTAACTACACCATTAACTCCCTAGGGAACAAAATGCTATCATTCCTGAGCTAGTAGCAACTTTGGGAAAGTAGATTAGATCCAATAAATGGCTTAATGCAATCCACGTATCTTCCCACACCAATTGCTGATGAGTGTCACTGATCCAATCAAGCCTTAAAATTACTTAAAAGTTTGCTTTAAAAACAACTGATCTCAGATGTCCTTCATCATCTCCATTTTGAACCTGATATATAATTAATAACCATCATAATAATTTCTCCTAAACTCCTTCCATGCTAGGCAGGTATCTTGGCTCAAAGGCTTTCTTCCAGGAGTTATTTTTTCAGGGCCAGAATCATCTTCAATCTCCTTGCTACATTAATAACTGCATCAAACTTCTTTTATAATGCTTGGTTGTAGAGGGAGACCAAGAGTTTCACAAAAGACACAGAACAAATTTTAAAAAACCCAGTATTTGGCATGCTAACAACAATACCTCTATTACCTCAAGTCCACTTTGCCCCTGACAGCGCACAGTCGTTCACCTTTAAAGGATGGAGGGAATCAAAGGTTAGTGCTTTCCCTGAGCCGAAAAAGACAAATGTTATTGGGCTTTGAAAGGAAAGGAAATCTGTCCTTTGCCCCACTTCATACTAGAGAGTGTTTCTCAATCTTGACAACATTAAGATGCCTACATATCATGACTTTAAGATATCATGCTGGCTGGGGAATTCTGGGAGTTAAAGTCCAGACATCTTAAAGTTTGCCAAGGTTGAAAAACACCATGCTAGAGCTTAACACTGAAAAATGGAGGCTCTTGCCTGGTGGGATTGACAACAATGTTTTGCCCTGATGGCAAAAGGCAGGACTGATTCCAGCCACTCAGAGGTGCTTGACCAGCCAATGGGAACCCCCTGAAACAAAAGCAAGGTAGCGCAAGGCACCCCCAGAAGACTTTGGCCCTGGCAGATGTTGCTCAGGATACATGTCGACATGCTGGTGTTTCTTTTTGCTACTGGGCAAATGTCAGGACTTCCAGAATTTATTCTGTACTGAACTGGCATATGTTCCTTTCTACCTCTTTGGCCTTGGCTCTCAATCGATCTGACCAGCCTTTCCATTCACACTACAGATGCTTTCCTTGGTTCCTGGACCTGGACCCTGGAGACGCTTCTAACTATTCATCTTCCAGGAGGCCCCAGCCGATTACCAAGTGCAAAGAAATCATGGAAACATTTCCAAGAGATACCGAAGGAAACACACACACACACACACACACACACAACAGGAAAGTAGAAAAGTCTCTGGGATGAGGGAGGTGGATGGTCAGGCTCTCTCTGCACTCACATAACAGACCCATCTTGTCAAGCCAGTGTGGGGCTGAAAGGGAGATCGATTATGAACGAGTCTCTTTCAGCAAGTATCCCGGATAGAGCTCATAGTCAGAAGGTCTTCTTCCTGGATGGTCTCCAGCATCTCTGTCTGCACAGCCTGGGTGATGAGAGTCAGCTCCTGGGAAAGTGTCTCATAGCGATAGGCTACCCGGATATCTGGCACATTGGTACGACGGATGTCATTGCCTTCTGGCCCCTCCTTCAGGTAGTTGGGTCCAAGCCAGTAGCTCTTCACCTGAGGAACAAAGGCAGAAATCAATCCAGGGTTAAGCCAAAGAGCAGCCTATGTTTTCCACCTGGACATTCAAAGCCAAAAACATTAATGAAGGATACGGTATAATTCATAGTCGCTCTGGGAGTGAAATGGGCAGTCTAAATTTAATAAATAAATAAATAAATCCTTTTAAAAAAACAAAACAAGAGCTAGCACCAACTATATCTCCCTCTTCCTTTCTCTATCTCTCTCACATGCAAACTAATAACATTCACTCATGGGTTTTAAATTCTCACCTTATGTTCACTTTAGTGCTTCTCTGGACTTTTGCCTAGCAAAGAATTGCACAAATGGCTCAATAGGATCCCCCACCCCACCCCAGAAAAGCTACCCTTCATTCAGTCTATGAGAATAAGATACCTTAGTAGAGGCACAGTGGCACTACAATGGCAAAGATAAAAGTCTTGGGATAGGCATTTCTGCTTTCTGCTCATTTGGAGTTGTTAAAACTATCAGAGAAAAGGCCTTAAATATCCATCTTATTCTTACTGCTGCACATTAATGTGTTAAGTTTCACTGGGATTTTGATCAAGAGTTGAATGCCTCCAGGAATTTTACAAGATGTATCAAGGTGTAGTAGGTTTATCATGCCCTGTTAATATAACTAATTCCCTGGCATCCACATACAACAAGCTGCCCTAAACTTAGAACAAGGATTTGGCAATGTAGAAACAGCCTTTTGGGGGGGGGGGGGGGGGACGGGACCTACGGAAAAATTAAAATCAGTCTAATAAAGATTGAGCATATTAAGTGAGAACATAATGGCAGCTATTATGTACACAGGAGAAGGGAAGGCCAAAGAAAAAAGGGGCAAGGCAGATACTGGCATTCTGAACTCCCCCACTGCATCTTTAAGACTAATTATTTTTGAACTTCATAATCAGGAGGGTGGCTACCTCCCTGGTGAAATCTGCAGAGGTCTTTATATACAACCTCTCCAGCATAAAATGGATTCATTTCCAGCCTAATTTCCCAGAACTGCCATGCCGCTTTCAGAACAAAGGCTCCTCTTTTGCTGCAGATGGAATCAAAGGGAAGGGAGGCGTTGGATATGCTTTCTTCAACATTAGTCCTCAAGAGATCTCCTTCCCTTGAGTACAGACTTGATTGAAAAGGAGGTCGCATATAGGTGTTGTGGTCCACCAGGAGCCTGCCGAGCTGGCAGCAGAGTCGAACAGTGAGGAGGCTGGGGAAGGCCCGGACGAGGGCTCTGTGTCGGAGGCAGAGATGGGGCCAGGGCCATCTGGGAGTGATGTGCGGACTCCAGAGCCCCCAGAGTCGAACAGCAGAGAGGCAGAGGAACAGGAGGAACCTGTTCCTAGTGCACGCATGCGCAGAGCTGCCAGAAGGCAAGAGCAGCTAAAGCAAAAGGGACGACTCGGGAGTAAGGCTAGGAGATGATTGGCCCCTCCCATAAGGCTTAAAAGAGAAACAAAGGCACTTGGGCCTTTTGCAGAAAAGCAATGTTGCTAACTCTGTTTCCAGTCGGCATCTCTTGTTTGTTTCTGAACTCTGTGGGGCTTTGCCAAGTAAGGCCTTTGGCAGGGTGTCAAAGAAGATAAAGGTTGCTGTTACAATAAAATAGGTTTGTTTGGGATTAATTGTGTATTGTAATGACTCAGTAAGGTCACTACAGTAGGTGTTATGTCTTCTACACTGAACAGGCTGGTTCAGATGAATAAGTCTCTGTAAATCCCTCTCCCCTTGAACTTCGGAACATTATTTTGGGAGGTCATAGCCTGAAGTCAATCCCTTTCAGAGAAGATTCTACATTACCTTGTGGGAGAAGCCACTCATGAGCACACTGTTCCGTGCAAGTTCACACATATCACAGGAACTGAGCTTCCAAACCTGTGTGGCAATGCTGTACTCTTCCATCAAGGGTTCCTGGAAGCAAAACTGTCAATCAGACCCAGATACATGCAAATAGAGCATTACCAAGCAGCACAATAGGATACAGGACTGGCTTCAGCGATGTTAGTATATATCAAATTAGTTGTGCACAATGCAAACTGAATGCAGTAGGCAGCAACTGAGAAGTCCCAGAACTATAAGATAGATTGAAAAGTGGAGAATTATCACAGAAGAAGGCAACCACTTCCGCACCAGGACAAAAATCCAACATCAGTAAGGAATGAAGCAACTTTGCTTTTAATAAAAACTGAGCAGAAAACATTTCCATTATTTTATCTCCAATAGATAAATTGGGGAACAATGTGTGCCTGGGATAAGTGAAAAATATACAGGTAGTCCTTGACTTACGACCATAATTGAGGCCAACATTTCTGTTATTAAGCGAGACATTTGTTAAGTGAGTTTTGCACCATTTTACGACCTTTCTTGCCACAACTGTTAAGTGAATCACCGCAGTTGATAAGTTGGTAACCCGGTTGCTAAGTGAATCTGGCTTCCCCATTGACTTTGCCTGTCAGAAAGCTATAAAAGGGGATCACATGACCTTGGGACACAGCTACAGACATAAGTATGAACCAGTTGCCAAGCATCACATGGTCATGGGGCTGATATAAGAGTTGTAAGAGTGAAAAATGGTCACAAATCACTTTTTCAGTGCCATTGTAACTTTGAATGGTCACTAAATGAACTGCTGTAAGTACAGGACTACTTGTAAACAACAAAAACAACATCTTACTTTTCCAAAAACAGTTAGTGGGTTTCTGTCCCAAGCTGCCACAAATATTTCTACAGACTGAACCAAAGACAGCATGTTCTACTTAACCCCATTTTTACTTTGGTTCTTGTGGTCAAAATTTGATCTTTGAGCCACTAGGTGGAGACATTTCAATTACACTGGACAATGAAGATTTTGCTTCCTTACACTTTCCCCCGTGTCTCATAGATTTGGCTGCTAATCACAAAAATAACGTGGAATTTAACCTATCATTTTCTAGATATTTTCGGTTTTTACACAATGGCAATATACACCCTTCAGTAACTGTTGGCTAGGATGCACACATGAAATAAACACGAGAAAACATGGAATTGTTGCAGGGGTGAAATGCTCCCGGTTCGGACCGGATTGCCTGATCCAGTAGCGATGGCGGCGGGTGGTTCAGAGAACCCCATGCCCAGCTGAGCTGCGCGATCATCAGAGCCTTTTTTTTTTTTTTTACTTTTAAAAGCATTTGTTCTTCGGCTGAAAAAATGCTTTTAAAAGGCTCTGACAATCCCAGCTGAGTTGCCTGATGGTCAGAGGCTTTTTTTTCTTTAAAAAAAAAATGCTTTTAAAAGAAAACAAAAGCCTCTGACGATCAGGCAACTAATCGTCAGAACCTTTTAAAAGCACTTTTTCTACAACCTCTTCGTCCAAAGAGGTTGTAGAAAAAATGCTTTTAAAAATAAAATTTTTAAAAAGTTGGCCACGCCCACCCAGTCACATTACCCCCCCACACCAAGCCACGCCCACAGAATCAGTTGTAACAAATTTTACATTTCACCACTGAATTGTTGTTGAAGCACATGCAGTAAACCAAGTACAACAGGGACATCTGCAGAGATCTAAAAGTGGCGGCTTTGCTGCTTGGGATGAAGCATTATGTAATTAACACATGATACTGGCAAAGGAAAAACTTATACAGCTATGTTTTCTTTCTAGCATTTTGCCACACTATATCAGCTAAAAAGAAGGGCATCTTTCCTCCCTTGGGCCATCTTTCATTCCTTTGGGTCACACCTGCTACATGACACTCACCTTAGTGAAATGGAACTGCAGGGGGTCGTCTGTGGACAGGGAGACCACAAGGCCCCGTGACAGGTACTCAGGTAGCGGATTACGATGGTAGCTTAAGAACAGGCTGTTATTGCTAAGTGGAGACATAGCAATGCCAATCTGAGCCAGGTAGTAGAGATACTGCAGCACCGGTGCCTAGAGAGAAACTCAATGTTAAGGCATGGGGTATCTCAAGCAAACACTGAGCCCCACCTAATGCTTGCTTCTGGATAAATATACATGGGTTCCTCCTTCCTTCAATCCATTTGGAAGAGTCATGAATAGAAGCTCTTTCAAGAGACTGCAAGTATCACCAGCATGATCTATTCACATTCTCTTTTTAGGAGCACGGTGGCTCACATAGTTAGGGCACTAGGTTGACAAGCAGTAAGCCCACGTTTGAAACCCCGAATGCTGCCATGGCACAGGATGAGCTCCCGTCACTTGCTCCAGCTCCTGCTGACCTAGCATTTCGAAAGCATAGCATTCACACGTAGCTAGACAGGTACCACTTCGGTGAGCACATTAATGTGGACATGAAAGGAGTCCCCAACTGGGCATCCCCCGGAGAATAGCGATGTCACTGGCTAATCCTTTCAACCCGGAAGCGCCTTGGTGCTTCCAACACAAGTGCGATGTGATTTTCTTTTTGCTTTCTGCCTAGGTTCCCACTGCATATTTACCACAACAGTAGCCTTTATCAAAATACCCAAAGGTATGTGGTGGTTTAAGCAGCAGCTTTGCTTCTAAGCAATGTTTCTGCTTCAGCACATATACAGGCATGTCCATGTTTTTAGATGTGGTATCAACTCATTTGCGTTCCCTTACCTTGCGGAGAAGGAGGCCGTGAGATATGTTTTCTGACAGCATGAAAGCCGACACAAGATGATGGATGGGTCCTGCCTCCCCACAGTGGGGTCGCAGGACGAAGGTGTGGAAGCCCCTCTTCCTAGGGGAAAAAAGGGAAAGCAAAATATACAGCTTAGTCAATCAAATGAATGGCATTTTGGAAAAGGAGAAGTCAAAATGCTGGTAAAATGGGAAAGAGGAACAGGAATTAATGCCCAACCTACAGCACCAAAGTTATGAAGCTGAAACATAGACCACAAGTCCTGGGTATTTGAGTCTCTTAATATGTTACTATTATTACCAGAAAGGTGAGAAAAAGGATATTCAAGGCCTTAAAAACCATTCTGGAGCAGATGCAAATTCAGAAAAGGAGGGAGATAAGAAGCAAACCACCTACCTACGCAGATGATTCAACACCACCATATTAGCATAGGTGTAATAAAGGTAATAAGAATATGGTGGGTTATCTTCTTCCATCCAATTTCCAGGTAAGGGACTGTCCAAGTTGAAGATATGGTGTTCTGGCTTGGACTCATCATCTACGCTATCAAAACCATCCACCTGCCCATTCAGAAACCAGAGGAAAGAAAGGGAGCAGGTGAAAATATGCCTGTGGATTTCAAAGCCTCTTGCATCTTCATTCATTTTATGCAAATCAGCCAGAGTGATTGTGACAATTATTTAAGACTGATATATATCAACCATTCCGCTATATGCTAACTAAATGGCCTTCAGGATCAAGCATATACAAGAATCACTTATATAATGTTTGTCCTTCACTCTGCCCCAAATGCAGAGATACTATTAGCCATCCCTTTAACAAGTACTAGAAATTAAGGTTGTTTTTTTCCAGTATCCCTACTTACATGCTCCAAGAAGAGATGCAATTCTGGGTGGCTAGCAGGATTGATGGTGGCTTCAAAGAGAGGTAAGAAAATGTTCTCCAACATCTCCTGAAAGTTGGCCAACTGTTTCTTTGTTTTGTATACGTCACTGTTAAAAGTCAAGAAACAAAAAGTGATAGTGCTCCATCACACATAAATCTCTTCATTCCTCACAGTTGACAATCCTGTTCCTCAGACTTTGTTCTGAGCTGACTGAGGGTTATAATTAGCAGTCGTGTAATGTGACACTCCACATATCCTGATTCTTGGAAGAAGAGGGGAGTGGGTAGCATATTTCCTAGAACAGGGGTCTCCAACCTTGGCAACTTTAAGACTTGTGGGCTTCAACTCCCAGAATTCCTCAGCTCAGCTGCTGGCTGAGGAATTCTGGGAGTTGAAGCCCACAAGTCTTAAAAGTTGCCAAGGTAGGAGACCCCTGTCTTAGAAGACTAAACTAGTTCATTTTTTCCCCTTCTGTTGTCAATGTATTAGGTGGTACCCAATTCCCTGTTTTCTGGGCAGAAAAATCTCAAGCTGCCCAGAGTCAACTTGTTAGGGGAGATGGGCGGCATAAATATATATATATATATTAATAAATAAATAAATATGTTGCCCAGTCAAATTGATTTTACTCTGGCACCAGAAAACTGCAAACACTTCTTCCACGTCTCTGCCTTCCCTGGCATTAAAGTTACCACAGAAATTATGTACAAATACCTAAGTGTGCCTTGATCGCACTTAAAATCAGTTGCTTTGTGGTAAGGCTTGCACAGCTTCTGGGAATGAGAATCAGATCACTTAAGTAACCCAACTGCTTCAGCAAATCCAATTCCCAACAGTCTTCACTGCAGATGTCACACAGCAGGAAGGAATAACTATCTTATACTCAAAGATGCTTTTTTCCCCCAAAGGTATGCAAAAGTTTTGCTTCTCATCCAAAAAGCTTCTTCAGTCTTGAAATGAAGAAGCTTCTTGCATGAGAAGCAAAATGTTTTTCAAGGGAAAAAAAAACCCAAGAAAGTCCAATTGCCTTTTGGAAAAAGCACCTTTGGGGAAAACCATGAACTGGATGATTGAGACTCTCCATAGATAACTCTCTTACACAGTGATTTAGTAAGAGAGGATGTGTTTTGGGGAAAACATGCAAGTTTGTATGGCCATTTATCAAATATTTTCAAAGTAGTTTTAGTCCTGGTGCTTCTGTTGAGATTGTGGGGAACAGATTTGCAACTGGTTCTTCCCCCATCCTCTGTTGTGGTCCGCCGGCAGCCTGTGAAGCTAGCAGCAGAGTCATACAGTGAGGAGGCTGGGGAGGAACATGGGCCAGTCCTGGAGTCTGGGGAAGGCTCGGACGAGGGCTCTGTCTCGGAGGCAGAGAAAGGACCATCTGGGAGGTAAGTGCTGCCTCCGGAGCCTCCAGAGTCGGACCTCAGTGAGGCAGAGGAACAGGGGGAGCCTGTTCCCAGTGCGCGCATGCGCAGAGCTGGCAGAAGGCAAAAACAGTTCAAACAAAAGGGATGACGGGAGTAGGGCTAGGAGATGATTGGCCCTTCCCATAAGACTTAAAAGAGGAGCAAAGGCATGTGGGCCTTTGCAGGAAGCAACATTATTCATTCTGTTCGGTTTAAAGTCTGAAGCTCTGTTTGATTCTGGACTCCATGTGGTTTTGCCAATTAGGTCTTTGGCAGCGTGTCAAGGGAGCTAAAGGTGGGTGATTATCCGCCTTATCCCGAAGGAGTCTTTACAACTATTTGGGACTCATCTGTGAATGAACAGAATTCACAGCCGTTGAAATTAAAGAGGTTTTTGGGACAACTCGTGTGTTTTACTGACTCAGGAAGCCTAGGTGAGAACATTCTCCTCTGACGCCACCAACAGAGGGGTGGTATTTTTCTGAATGGTAGACAGAAATCTGTTGCAACCCTTTCCAATTCAGATGTTTCATTACCCAACTAGATACTGTAACATCATCAGTGCAAGTCTTACCACTTTAGCTCATAAGCTGATATTGTACTACACTGAGCAGCTACGTCCAAAGGGTGGTTTCCCACTAACTGGGATTACAACTGCTGTGGAAATCAAAACTAAGATCCAACAACAGAAAACTAAAGAGCCCTCTACAGTTCTTATTGAGATGGTTGCTCTCCGTGACCATCAAAAAATACAGTGGAAAGCTACTTGTAGCATAAAGAACCCTTTATAACAGGGGTCTCCAACCTTGGCAATTTTAAGACTGGCAGACTTCAACTCCCAGCTTTGCTGGCTGGGGAATTCTGGGAGTTGGAAGTCCTCCAGGCTTAAAGTTGCCAAGGTTGGAGACCCCTGCTCTATAAAGCAGTAGAACAATTTCTCCCCAAGGATACCCAGATATATAAGGCACAGCGATCTCACTGATCCTAAACATGAATGCTCTGAAATTGGTTCCAGGATTGCAGCCTCTAAGGTTTCACCTTAATCATACCTGTTCAAAAAACATGGTTTTCTATAAGTCTTCAAAAAAAAAAAAAAGAAGAAGAAGACAGTGGAAGGGCAATATTTATCTTATTTAGGGTATAATCTTGGTGCCAGAATTATATATATATATAAAAAGCAAGTCCTGTACTCACTTTTTACTAGACAAAACCGGCTGTTGAGTATTAATAATACAGCAGCTAATGTATGCAAAGCCCTTTGTGATTCTGCGAGTCTCTGCATGCTTTTGAAACTGCAAAACCAAGAGAGAGGTACTCACAATAGCCGAGGCACCTGCACCAGCCAGCGTACATTGTTGGAATGCACTCGGTGGGTAACAGCCCACTTGGCTAACTTATCCCACTCATCCCGTGCTCGGCCGTAGATAGACAGTCGCAGTTCTGCATTCTGATATTTGCTCTCTTCTAGGTCATACATTACTTCCTACCAGGAGAGAATGAGCTTGTTAGCAATTTAAGAAAAGGAGCTTTCTTTAAAAAAAAACAACAATAAAAATACATGTTCTTTTATCCTGTCTTTTGTCTGAGAGGTCTGGGTGACTTAGATGGGGATCGCCCCTCATTTTCTTCCCAAACAACAATCCTATGAGCCAGGTTGAGTGACAAAGAGGTTGCTTGAAATTCATTCAACAAATTATGCAGTTAAATAGAGACACTGACTGCAGATTGCCTGATCCACTTTTGTTATTTTAGCCATAAGGTTTCTTAGGTTCATAAAACACACTAGGCCACAGAGCCTCCTTCATGCATAATGCTAAGCCCAATATTAGCCCATAGAATAGGCTAGGCATACTGTAGTTTCCAACTACAATGGCTAGGTAAGTATTGTAGCATGGTGTGACACGACTATATTGGCTTCAACTTCTGATAATTGACAGACAAATGTATAAACATTTAAGAGTGGGCTTCTAATGTTCAGAAGTGAGTTATAGCCATTACTGGGCGTGCAGTAATCAAGAAATAACCTTTATACATCCACCACCCCTTTCTGCTCCCCCCGTGTGACTTTATTACTTATAGCAGGGCTGTCCAACTCACTGCTTACGGGTTGGCTGCATCATCTGCTGGCCACGCCCACACCCGATTTAGTGAAGGGGGGAAAAGTCACAATATGTCATGTGATGCTGCCGTGACGACGCGAGTTTGACACAGGGGTGGGTTCTAAAAACTTTTACTACCAGTTCTGTGGCCGTGGCTTATTTTGTGGGCGTGGCTTGGTGGGGATGTAATGTGACTTGGTGGGCGTGGCCAAGTTTTTTTTTTTTTTTAACTTTTAATAGCATTTTTTCTACAACCTTAAGAGGTTGCAGAAAAAATGCTTTCAGGAGCCTCTGACGATCCCAGCTGAGCCGCACAATCATCAGAGGCTTTTTTTTTTTACTTTTAAAAGCATTTTTTCAGCTGAAGAGGTTGTAGAAAAAATGCTTTTAAAAGTAAAAAAAAAAGCCTCTGATGAGGTGGACGGGGTAAGCGAGCAGCAACTGGGCAGGGGACTGGTTCGGGGGCATGGCCAGCCAATGTTATTACCGATTCTCCGAACTACAAATTTTTACTACCGGTTCTTGTGAACCGGTGCAAACCGTGAGCAACCCACCACTGGTTTGACACCCCTAACTTACCGTAACACTTCTATTACTTCTCCAAAACCAACATGCTTGATTCTCCCAAGCTTCAAAGCCCCACAAGATAGCTATATTTAAGTCTGTATAACTTGTTCAGCCCCACTGGCTTTAAGAAAGTATGTACAAATGAGGTCAACTTGCAAGGTAATCCAGATGTGAAGCACAACTAGATGGATTGATCCTACTTTATTGTAAGGTTACATTTACGAAGTAAATTGCAAGTCTGAAAATCCATTTCTCCCCCACTGTCTTCGCAGCCTAAAAAAATAGGGAGGGTCCCTTCTGAGGCACCTGCCATGCCTACATTCCTTCTGCAGGCCGTCTCTTGTCCAACTGTTCCCCTGGCTGTGTCAATTCCCTGTCTCTCAAGGACATTCCCACATACCATTATAGCAGGCCTCACCTTGATGATATGAGCAAAGTATTTTCCAGAGACTTGGTTATCTGTTTTAATGAAAATCTCCCGCAGAACAGACTCTCCTATGGGGTTGTATTTGGCATTGAACTTATCAAATCGATGAAAGGTGTTACGATCCTAGTAACAGAGAGAATGCCAAGATAAATCATGATAAGCCAGAATGCAACTGCCTTCTCTTCCTGACTTAGCCCTACTCATAAAGATATATTTCTTTAATCAGAATTCCCTCCATCATCCCCCTTTGATTGGAAACCAGTGCCTTCCAAGATCAGAAGCCGCTACGTATTTCTTTAATGAGGACTCTCGTCTCTTTGATAAATACTACCAAATTACTTGTTGGAGTTAATTAAGATCAGATTCTCTATTGCTTATAATCGAGGCAACTTTAGAGCTGTGTTCCAACAGACCTGAAAAAGTCAGAAACTACCATTCTGCATGTGAGACCATGCTACTGGAAAGAATAAGAAACTTTTATCCAGCCCAGTGTCCAAAGTTAAGATTGCTGTTTAGTCCAGTAGGAAAATCAGTTTCTAATTCTCTTTATAAGTCAGAGAAAAGCTACCCTCTTTGATGAATGCATCTGACATACCGCATGGACATCGAGGGTGTCCACACTCAGATCGTATGCGGTGAGATTCATGGTCTCAAAGACCTCTTTAAGGGTTTGCTCCTTGCCCTTTTCCACATGAACGATTTCCTGCAGGTGTTTCTTCATAGCCCGTTTGATGAAGCGTAGCAGATGCTTCTGATTCATGCAGGATGAGGCGTGGATGTGTGTGTCCACCTGATCAAAGGATTAGTGGATAACTATACAAGCTAGGAAGATGCAAGCTCAAATGTTATCTTAGACACCAGTTCATTAGCTGACTTAAAAAAAAACTGTTGTTCTCAAACTCAACTCTATTTTTCAATCTGTAATACAGAGGTAATGCTGACTTTCTTCCAAGATTGTTATACGGTAAGCATTAACATAATTGTTTGGATTTTGTTTTTATAAAAGACAATCCCTATATACCAATCCAAAATGGGCCAAGAGATGCAAATCTGAGCACAAAACTCAGCATTTCTGTTGAAAGTGTTTTGCTACCAACTTAAAAGCAGTAGGATCTGCTAGTGTTCTCTTACCAGTACAAAGAGGTAAAGGGCTGTACTGGTGAAGTGTTCTATAAGAAGGCTGTGAAAATATTTAAAGACCCCTCGCATCCTGGACATAAACTGTTTCAACTCCTACCCTCAAAACGACGCTATAGAGCACTGCACACCAGAACAACTAGACACAAGAACATTTTTTTCCCAAACACCATCACTGCTAAACAAATAATTCCCTCAACATTGTCAAACTATTTACTAAGACTGCATTACTATCTATCTTCTCATTGTTCCTATCACCCATCTCCTCCCACTTATGACTATATGACTGTAACCTTGTTGCTGGTATCCTTAAGGTTTATATTGATTGTTCCTAATATGATTTGATTGCTTATTTGTTCCCTATGACTATCATTAAGTGTTGTATCTTATGATTCTTGACGAATGTATCTTTTCTTTTATCTACACTGAGAGCATGTGCACCAAAACAAATTCCTTCTGTGTCCAATCACACTTGGCCAATAAAGAATTCTATTCTATTCTATTCTATTCTATTCTATTCTATTCTATTCTATTCTATTCTATTCTATTCACTATTGAACTTTCTAGTCTCAACAATCTGTGGCACTGAGATAGTCTGTAGCCCTAACTACCAGCACATATTCTCAAATTATACAGTGCTTCTACCTTTCGAATGTTGTAGAAGTCACGATGTGGCACCTTTTTCTGAGCTGCCAGCTCTTTCATCTCATTGAGCAGGACATGCATCTGGAACTTTGAACTTAAGTATTGAAGTCTTCTATAGCAGAAGGATTTTCTGTCCAAAGGTGAAAAGAAAACAATTTAAGATTTGCACACCCTAATTAGAACATTTTCCATTTGAGATCTAATTTCATTATTATTATCCCATAAGCTATCTCAGTACAATAAATTGAAAACTCAGAAAGTTTTACACGGGTGGGGAAGCTAGGTCCTTCTTTCCAGAAATAGAATATGGGAATTACTAAAGATCCCATACAATCAAGCCTATGCCAAGTCGGCCTAATGGTGAGTCTACAATAGCCACTGTAGCTATTTTAAGTAGCTACTGTCTACTTATGTCTATGCAGATTCGCCATCATCCAAGCCATAGTTATCCCAAACTTTTCAAGAGGCAGAGCTGAAGAAGCTTCTTGGATGAGAAGTGAAACGTCTTCAAAGAAAAACCAGAAAGTCCAGTTGTTTCTTGAAAAAACACCTTTGGGATTACTGTCTCCTTACAAAAATGCTAAGAAATTGAAAAGCAAAGCATCTGCTTTTGGCTCCTGGTATTCAAAGTTCTATTGAAGCATTTTCTGGACACGGTTTCTTTCAAAAAAGTCCAATAAATTTTCTTTCAACCTGAAGAATACGCTTTGATTATCCAGGAAAATAATCATATGATTATTTTGAACTATGAACTATGTTAAATCGACAAAAAAAAAAAAGATAAATGTGTCTCCCATGTAATCTTATGATGACAATGTGTTTTACATAACAGATTCTAGGATCATAATATATGTAAGCCACCCTTGTAGAACGGCTATTTGGAAAGGAGTTTGGCACCTGGATTTTGCAAGCACAGATCAAAAAGGTAGAAAACTTACATGGGGCCATTGATGATCAGAGCCATCAGAACATTCATGTCAGCCACAAACTCCTGCAGATCAGGATAAGGCAAGTCCAGTTCAGTGGTCCTTTTCAAAATGCAATAGAGAACAGACCACCAAAGTTATGAGCAAAGTTGCATCATTGAAAGAAAGCAAGGAAAGAACCACCACCACCACTGCCTGGGTCTGCGTAGAGGATAGTTTTTTGAGTAACCCAATAGATATAAACCTGTCAAACCAAGAACAGCCTCACCAATAATCCAGGAAAAAAACCCTATATCATTGTCACTAGTACTTTGAAAAATTGTAAGAAGTATTTTACTAGAAAAAATAGAGAAACAAGATGCTCTGAATGATTTGCCAGCCTTGAAGTAGACTAAATCATTGTTTTAAAATTTGAATTGGCAAATTCCTGGGTTTTACATTTGCTCTAGGATAAGTATAGAATAACAACTGCTTTTCTATATTAGGCAGAGAGGAAATGAGCAATGCAAAATATATGTAACTGCTGTAACAGATGGTTTAGAGCAACGGTCCCCAATTTTTCCAGCTTTGTAGACCAGTGGTGGTGGCAGTGGCAGTGAGGGGGAAGAGTGGATGGTTCCAGGTCATGCAAGTGGTGGGGCCACATATGCGGGCAGCTCCACTTGCGCGAGCAGCGGGGGCACACACTGGCGCATCTAGCTCCATTTGGAGTTATGTGCGTGAGGGCCCATTGCTTGTGCGGCCAGATTCTGACTGAGGCCACAGCCCAGTACTAAGCTGCAGCCCAGGGGTTGGAGACTCCTGATACATGTCATCAATGTCTTCCTGACATTGGCCTCAAAGTTTCTTTTATATCAGATCAAGGGGTTGCAGTACAACTGGAGCCCAATATCTGGAGCCCTTAACTTGGTTATGAGCTAAAGAAGGGGTATCAAACTTGCGGCCCACGGCCGGATGTGTCACATGCTGGCCACCCCCACCCCCAGTTTAGCGAAAGGGAGAAAAGTTGCGAGACGTCACGTGATGACGTGTCATCGCAAGTTTGATACCCCTGAGCTAAAGGGTAATATGTCAGATGGCTGGATCCATATCAGATCGAAGTGAGAGCAGCTGAAGATGCTGAGCAGCAGTATCCTGCTTTTCCTTCCTTGCTGCTTCATTCTCAGTCCAGAAGTGTATTTTACTAGCTGCAATTGATACAAACACTAGGATCAGCCTGGATCAATGTTTCTTAACTTTGACAGGTTTAAGATGTGTGGACTTCAACAATGTTGACTGGGGAATTCTGGAAGTTGAAGTCCACACATCTGAAGCTTCTAGTCTGGACTGTAGTAGCCTGCTTTAGAATCAGTGTGGCTTCAAGCCTTCAGTGATGCTGAAGTCCGAGTTGACTATTCAGTTAGCACAAGCTACCAGATATGTTACATTTAGTAATTGGTTTCAGAGAACAGTGAAGGCCTAAATAGCCAGACTCCTATGTAGCTGAAGGTGTTTTCCATTTTCAGTTCCTGCATTTTTAGCCTAGGCTGATGGGAACTGAACAGAAACGGTTGGTAATCATAGCAAACTTGTGAGAGTTTGCTAGCAGTCTTTCCAATTGCACCATTGTGTTCCTTCCATCACTTGCAATGTACTTTTAAAAGGCTTTTTGTTTAACATGACTTTCCTGGGATGTCGTGAAGCTGTTATATGGTTTGTAATTAAAGGGTGAGGGTTTACATATTTTTTTTAAATAACTTTTTTTAAATTACACTTTGCTTTGAATGTGAAAATAAAAATAAAAGTACTGTGCATATTTTTATTTATTTATTTGCTTTAGCTTATTCTGTTCTTATTACTTTTTAGTGCAAGTAATGAGTCTTCCTAACTGAAATTTGTCTCTCAGTATGGCTGAGAGTATGGCAACCACAGCCCCCTCACTATTTAATAAGTATTACTTTCCTGAGGGCAGATGGATAGGAGAAAAAAAAGTGTGCTTTCTTGTTATTGTGGCAATACTAATCACTGTACATTGTATGACATAAATAATAATTAGCAAAAGAGGAGCAGATAATTTTGTGTATACCACAAAATGTTGCTCAAGAATGAACCTTCCTAAAATAAATTCTGTTGGGATAATTATAGATCAATTTTTACTTTCAAATCTGTTTCCTTTGCAGTTTGTTAAGTCAGAAGCATTAATGATTCCTAGCTGCAGAGAAAAATGGAGAGGATCAGAAATCTTGCTCAGCTAAGACATGAATCATAGATAACATCACTGCCCCAGATGTTATTTCTCTTCCAGATTTTTCCTAATAACCAGGTTATTCTCAGGCCTTCAGCCACCTACTTACTTGTCAGTGATATCCTGCTTGGTGTACACATGAACTACTCCATTGACCATCCTGAGACCAAAGCCAAGATCTCCAGGCATTGATTGAGGATCACATTTCTCATAAGGATGCTGATTTGCAAATGGAGGGTGCACTGGAGCATCTGTAACAGAGGAAATGCTTATGAGAAACTACACATCTGCCCAGTGATCTTGACTATTGTAGTTAAGAGTTTAATGAAATGTTAAAAGAGAAATCAAATGCTAATTTACCTCTGGCTCATACCATAATCCCCCTCCCATTTCAGGGGTTGTGCATTCCCATTCTCTTCCACTAAGAGTGCATGAGCACAAACTAAGCAAATCAGTTAAGCAAAGGCTGAACAGGTACAGCTAGTCCTAGGATGGCAATTAAGATTGGAATTTCCACTGCTAAGTGACGTGGTTACAAAGTGTGACTGCATCACTTAGGGATAACAATCTCTGCAGTCCCAGCCATTGTTGTTAATCAAATCCCATGGTTGTTAAGCAAGGCAACGTCCTGCCAGTATCTACAATCAAAGTCAGTGGGGAAGCCGGCAGGAAGTCTCAGGCTGTCAGGGAGGTTAGTGACTGTTGCTGGGCAAACTGGATAAGGAAGGTTGCAAATGGTTAGCATGTAATCACGGGGTATTGCAACCAGTCGTTAAGTGCAAACCAGTCATAAGTGCCAAGCACCTCTATCACGACTGTGGGATTGGGTGGTGCTGGGATATCCAGAACTCCAAGGACCAGTTGTAACCATCATCCCCTACCACCGCTGTAACTTTGAGCGGTCGCTGAATGAATGGTCAGAGCTGAGGACTACCAGTAAGTTTAAGGTTAAGTTTATATTGCATATAGAATGTGATGGTACCACTGCAAAAAAATTGTATCCAGTGTTCCCCAAATTTGATAGGGAATCTCCGCATACCGTATATTGGACATCTCCGCCCATCACTCACTTGGCAGCTTTCCATGATATCTGAGGATAAGGAGATTGGTAATCCAAAGCGTCAAGAATGCATAATGTTACGGAAGCCTAATTATGTTACCCCTTCCCATTTACCTCAGAATCTGTTTCGATTGCATGTTTCTATGGAAACACAGAGAACGTGCAGCTTTGGATGTAATAGAAAATTTAGTCTACATGTAAAATTCCTTTGTTATTCCTGAGAAATATGCCTTTTTCTTTTTCTCTTTTAATTTTAGAAGTAAATTTCTAGTTGGCTTTAGACATAGCTTGTTCACTTCCTTGCCTTCTCCTTTATTAGCAAAATCCAAATAGAAAATACAGAACACAGTATATACCAAATAAGTGAATGCAAGATTCAGCTTCTTTCAGCATAGA
Source organism: Arizona elegans (assembly GCA_022577455.1). Classification (NCBI taxonomy): domain Eukaryota; kingdom Metazoa; phylum Chordata; class Lepidosauria; order Squamata; family Colubridae; genus Arizona; species Arizona elegans. The sequence goes on from JAKOOJ010000002.1 coordinate 153,685,934, forward strand.
ACTGGAATTTCCTTCATGCTTTTTAAAATCTCTCTCTTGGATACCAATAAAAAAAAAATCTGTAGTTTACAGAAACCTTGCAGAATGCGTAAGCATGGAGAGATAACTGTGGAGTTCCTGCAGCTATCCAGTCTAGTCTACCCCAGTAGCAGATAATACAGGATTTGTTATTGCAACTGTCACTGATTGTGAAAGAAGTTGTGCCTCAAGGTCTTCTCCTTCCAGACTATTTGCCAGGCTTCAAATAGTTTAAACAATCAGTCTAAAATCCTATTAAAGTATCTTTTTCTAACTATCATCTTAGCCATCCCTGTCACTAGAATTAGGGAAATGCTTTTTTTCAATCCATGCCCAGTTCTGATCCTTACCTGCAGCCACAGGAGTCTCAGGGATCTCTTCATACATCCTGGGGGCTAAGGGTTTTTCTGAAAGATCCTGCAGGAATCGTGCTGTGGTTTTACAGAAGCTTTGCAGAGAAAACCCCATGTACTTCTCCCGAATGAATAATGCCTTGACCACACTTTTAGCAGCATCCAACAGGTCTGTGAAGGGCACCTGTATAGGGCAAAAGAAAAGCAGTTTATTCAACTGAGGGGGTTGTCAGAGCCTCCTTGTGGAAAGTTTCACATGCTATAAACAGAAGTCATCAGAGAAAGCATTTTGAATACTTGAAGATAGAAAGAAAAGGTTTTGCATTCTACCAAAAAACCCACTGTTAAGGAACATTGCCAAAATGCTTTCCAATATTTTCTCTGTGATCTATTTTTTTTCTTTACAGGAAGCAGCATTTGGAGATCACAGGATACTTAATCCATGTTTTATCTCATATGCATACTAGTTCAGTCAGTTGAAGCTATTACAACATCTTAATAGTTCACAGACGAAGTTATGATGCAGCCAACCTTACATCTGGCAGGACTGCAAAAAGCCAAGTCAAGTTGGTTATTCAGCCAAACCCTCATTCACACATACATATTTCAACAGGGATTTACGGCAAGTTGACTTGAGTCTCTGAAGGGAGGGTTTAGGAATCTTTCTCTTCACCATTTTAATGTTTAGTATGCTTTAATCACACTAGCACTGATGACATTACCTAGTTTTGGTGATGAAATGTCTACAAGAAAATAAGCAAGCTCAGAGAGAGCACCAAGGACCCTTCATGGTTTAATAAGTTGTTGTTTTATATTAAGGAATAAGAGTTTTCTTTTTTGTCTTGTATGTCACCCAGACTCACATAGCTTGAGTTGGGCAGCTGAATGAATGGTCAACAGTTAATAGTTCCAATTCAGCCTTTACAAAGACTTACAAAGCCCTACTAAGCAGGTATATACAAAAGTATGAAGGCTACTGTTTAACGCATTGTAAGCCACCCTGAGTCTCCGGAGAAGGGCGGCATATAAATCGAACCAATAAATAAATAAAATAAATAAATATAACTCATTATGCAAGTAGCAGTGAACAACCCCATCCTCTTCCTTGTTGCATTGGTGTGGTAAGAGAAAAACTGATCTCCCTGCTCACAACATGGTTGCCTGTGGCAGGACCACCAAGATTCACCAAGATTCTGGCTCATATAGAAGTGGAGAGAAAAATTAGGCTCTGGACTACCAATAAATATTCTCTAGGTGTGGACACTGGCTCTTCACTAATAGCACCAGTGTAACTATGCTCCAGTGAGAGGGAAGGATATGCTTACTGCTCACCTTCTCAGCAAAGGAAATTACAACAACATTTGTGGCTGGTTCCAGGGTTGAGGTTTCTCTCATTCACTAGATTCACTGGCTTCCCTCTCTTTTGCTTTACTTATTTATGTATTTGTTTGTTAATTTAAATTTCTCTCCTGTCTTTTCATCAACAAAACAATCCAAGCTGGAGCACATTCATGAAAAATAAGGAACAATGAATTAAAAAAAAAATACTGGTCCAAAATGACAATTTTGTCAAACTTTCATTCCACACCACACACCCCAAGCTCTGAAATGTTGGGCAACAATGCCAGAGCAGCACAGAGGAACCAGTTTAGCCCAAGCATAGATAAACAGCTACATCTTAAACTGATCCCCGGAAACTTCAAAGGTCTGGCCCCAGCCACAGGTCAATGGGGTGGGGACGACTTGCCCAGCTGGAGTCCTGAGAATGCCCCCACTTGGCTCACTACATCCCAGATCTCTGGCTGATGTAGCACCTCCGAGTACACATCCTGACTTGAACTTGGCTGAAGGGCAGCTCAGCTGGCGGAATGGCTCTCTCAAGGCTCCTGGGGAACTTACTTCCCAGAACCCTGCAAGGCCTTGAGTTTTTGTAAAAACAAACAACATTCCTGTTCTCAGCAACAGCAGTTTTCCTCCGCTTTGCCCTGGAAGTCAACCTAAATCAGCATGGAAGAGTATGCAAAACAAAAACCACATGCTTTTGCGGCAGAAGCAGTATGGGGTTTTTTTTCTTTCTTTCTTTCTTCAAATTCATCCCTCAGCTTCTGAGACACCACTAGGAAAAACAATTAAAGAGCCAGTAGAATGTTCTTTTAAAACAAGGGTGAACAAGCACTTTGAAGGGATTTCACCCCCTTTAAAATGGTTTTTTTTTAAATCATCAAGGTCTCTAAAATGAGAAAATTTGCAGCCTTTTGCTGAAATGGAGAAGCAGAACATACAATAGTTTAAAAAAAATGTACTCAAAAATAACAGAGCTTAACTTTTCTATTTTACTGTCTGTCCCAAAGTTCCAGTTGTCTCCAAAAGACAACTGGATTTTCTTGGGTTTTTTCCTTGAAAATGTTTTGCTTCACATCTAAGAAGCTTCTTCGGTTCTGAAGAAATTCAGACCTGTCACTGTTTGTCAATTTCTGACAATCAGAAATCCAGTGACAAAGAAAGTCCAGTTGCCTTTTGGAAAAGTACCTTTTGCATAACCATGACATGGATGATCGAGAATCACTATAGATATTTTACTGCTTGTTTTCTTTTTTAAAAGCAGAAAATCATACTGAGGGGTAAGGTTTGTCAGATTTCAGCAGAGCAGAGAGGCTGTTAAACAGAACCCGATCACATGCAGCCCACTGGCTACTCCACAACCCACATTTTAAAAACACCTCACAAAAAATTAGCTCCAAGCAGATGCCATAGTTAGTAGCATCTCTGCCTGGGGCATTCAAGTAGTCCCAGCAACTGTCAAGGAAACTAAGTTGTAGGACTGAACTCAGTATCATCACACAGTAGCTAGCTAATGTGAAACTCTTTGGATTCTGTGATTTTCAAGGAACGTATATAATATTTTGGGAATGTAGAAAGCTTTCTGCAATGTGATTAGCGCATCTGTCCAACTAAATTACTATCTTACCCTGTTAAACTCTCCATTATAGGAAACTTTAACCAAAGAAATCTGTTGCTTGCAATCCACATACTTTATCTCTAACCTATGTTTTCTCCCTAACTCAGAGCAAGGACAGTAGTTCAGCTTTCCCCAATTTAGCATCCTCCAGATATTCTGGATTTTAACTCCCATATACCTTGACCAAAGTGGCTTAAGATAATGGGAGCTGTCATTAATGAAACAGGCATCAAGTTGTAGATGGGTGTCAGAGGCTAGTCATTCCCAGGGTAGCAATAACAACAGCACTTAAGACTTATATACCGCTTCACAGTGCTTTACAGCCCTCTATAAGTGGTTTACAGAGTCAGCATATTGCCCTCAACCATCTGGGTCCTCATTTTACCAACTCTTGGAAGGATGGAAGGCTGAGTCAACCTTGACCCGATCAGGATCGAACTGCCCCACTGCTGGCAGCCAACAGCAGATGTAAACTGCAGTACTGCATTCTAACCACTGCGCCACTGCCATATTTCCAAATACAGCAGGCATTATGTTCTGTAGCAGAAATAGGCAGCTAAGTATCTTTCAGATGTTTTCATTCTCAACGATCAGATTATTGATTATGGTGGCCAGAGCTTTGGGGCGCTTGTAGTCAAAGTTAGGTGGAGGATGTCAACTTGCCCATTTTTGTGTGTGAGGGTCTCTGAAAGAGAATCAATGTTTATGGGTTGGGGGAAATGAGAACAACCGAAATCAAACAGACTTACCCCACATGTCTCTTCTCCAGAGATGGTGACCCTCTGGAACTCTCTGTCCAAAAATATATCTCGATCTTTTGGAAGGTAATCTACTAGGTCTTCACCCTGTTCTTTAAATAATCTGGGGGGAGAAGAAAGGGGAAAAGAGAGGGAATGAAGGAGCCACCATGAGGAATAGTCTCTGATAAATTCTGTCAGTCTACAGGAGTCCCTTTTTCCAGCAGGTGTGTGAAAACACAAAATCGAACACACAAACACGGGCAACACAGGGACTTTCAGGTGTATCCTCCAATGGCAGCACTCTGAACTATGGAAAGGGGTGAGGAATAGCAGTGGGCAACAATACATACAGCAGAACTAGTAGGAAAATGTTCCTGAGCCCCAAATTTACCAGATGGTTGACTGCTCATTTCTATACTGAACGATCAAACATTTGGGTTGAACAGGGATTTTCAAACTTTTTCTGGCTACAAAAATTTGTAGATTAAAAGAAAAATCCTGGAACCCACAATCAGAAGGCAAACCTCTAGTGATAAAAAATTGACTGTGCTTGAATAATTCTTTCTTTCTTTCTTTCTTTCTTTCTTTCTTTCTTTCTTTCTTTCTCTTTCTTTCTTTCTTTCTTTCTTTTTCTTTCTTTTCCTTCCTTTTATTTTTCTTTTCCATGATTCCACCAAACACAGTTTGAAAAAAACCTGTTGTAGAGTATCAGAATAGATTTCTTGTCGTGGCAAAACTGAAGGAGCTGCTCATCTGCCTAAAACAGTGAGAAACATCCTACTTGGCTGAGCTTCTGGGCTCACTAGGATCCAAGCTGCTCAGTCAACCAATGCACAGTGAAAGAGGGAAGGGGAAAAGGCAAATATAAAACAGAGACAAACAGCTCTATCCACTATGCCTGCCTTGAAAATAGTTGCTTTAAGAAGGACAGGAGGGAAACAGAGCTCAGAAAAGGAACAAGGGAAAGCAACCAGTAGTATGATGTGTGGAATCCCCCACTCACCGATGTTGAGATTTTTGGGACTGGAAGATGCAAAAAATAAAACGAGGTTTGGTTTAGTCCAATAATATTTGGTCTGGTCCAAAATAAAATGGCTCCCCTAATTTTTCAACTTTAGATAAGCTTTTTTCTCAGAAGAGTTTGCTTAAGTGACACACACAGATAAGGCAGCTGACTTTAGCCTTTCCTTTCCAGAGGTAACTTTGTTCTAACATATCAAACTTTTCTCACTTCTGGGAGTAACTCCACTTCCATTCTGAACTCTGGTTCTATCTGACCATTCAGAATCCTCCCAATGTTGTTACTCAGTCTTTCCCCAGCCTGGTCCCCGTTAGGTATTCCATCATCAACCCAAAACAACAGGAGAGCAACATGTTGGGGAAAAGTGCCTTAACTTAACGTGGATTAAGGTTTTCTTCTCAGTCTGTGGAATTCATTTTAATGGCAACACCCCCAGCGGTGGTACAATTGCATGTGGGATACAATGTATGAAGGGGGACAGAACTTTGCAAAAGAGAAGGTCACTCACTCTGGATCAGTCAAGGTGGGAATAGGGAGAAGAGTCAGCCTGCGGGAAAGTCCCGCGCCCACCCCTGAGTCAAGGGCAGAGAGAATTAAGGCCAGGCACTCACTGTAGGTCGGCAGCACTGTCAATTTTCAGGAAGTCCTGTTTGGCTCTGAGTAAAATGTCAGGTTCTAGTCTGAGGACAAATGGGAAGTGGAGGCCAAGGCCAAGAAAAGGACAAACAGTCAGAGAGAGGAGAAAGAAAGAGGAAGAGGAAATGGTAAAGAAGATGAGGAGAAAAAGAAAAACACTAGCATTAATGCAGAAACCGGTATCAGAAATGGCAGACACTATACAGCAATATACTAGCAATGGGATCCAAAAAGAGAATGAATGTAAGAGGTCCTTGTAAGATACCATGACTAAGCTATGGTTTGGCTATTATTGGAAAAGCACTGCTGGTTCCCACATCATATTTTCCCTTTATTTTAATTTCCTTCCTTCCCTCCTTCCCACCTGCTTGACTACCAGCAGCCAGTTTGTTTTCCAAACCACTCCTAAACCCCCTACGCAAACCCCTTTCACAGGCTCTGCCTTAAAGAGATATAGACAGATAAATAGCTCGACTACTTTCTCTTCACTGAAATCAATCTCATTAGACACGCAGGACCAATATAATGCCTCTTTACAACTGAAGATCAAAGACTTTTGGGGCTGTGGGAATATTTTCACTGGAAGAGAAGGAATCTGTTATCTCCAATATTGCTCTGATAAAAGGAAGTCCTATACCCTCCTTCAGAAGTTATTTTCCTGGATCTCTTTTTGTGCTTCTCCTCTAAAATCCTACTTTTCCTAGATTGCCACAACATTCCAAGGGGCACTTTTGGGAGTTGAAAACTGGGCTTCTAATCAGGGTAGAAATGAAGATTCCCCCCCCTCCCCACTGAGTAGACTTGCCCCTATCTGTTCAACAGAACTCCCATGCATGGATCTCTACAGCAAACCATGTTCTGCCTATTGTATTCCTTCTCCCTAAGTTTTTCATTCCAATGGATCTTTCCTTCCATTTCACTTCTGCCATCCCCTCTTCCCTCTTCAGAGCAGCACAACTGCACCACTGGTTGCCAGGCATCAGGCAGGTAAATAGGTAACTGGTAGCTTCCATTTCTTCTGCCTAAGCACTGTCCTCCCCTCATACTGATGCCCTGGCTTGAACCACTGAAGAAATAACTCTGAGACTTTGCAGCCCTTCCCAAGTGAGGTTTCTGGTTAGAAGTAAACATTTGCAGAATCCTAATGGCCAAATGTGCCATTATTCCACCATGCTGTTTCCTCTCCCTGTTCTGGTCTCTAAAGGACTATAGAGAAGAACAGCAAGGTGGGGATAGATAAAACCCAGATATTTTCTACCTGATGTGAAGTTGCTGATTGCTAAGGAATCATGCCAGTGACAATCTAACAGTAAGAAAACTGTGTGCAGGACAAGCAAAGTGTAAAAAATATCAGCCACACACATTTATGCACATAGACACGCAGTCATGCCACTGACAGATGACTGTATGAATGCTTCTCTTGACATGATGGTTACTATCACTGCAGAAGTTGAAGCAATGAAATGACATTCCTGGATATTTCCAAAGTCTCTATCACACTTTTTCTAGACTGTAAATAAAAGTTACCTCCATTTGATTTCTTCCCATCTTTCCCAGTTTCAAATACTCTTACTCATCCTGTTTTCTTTTTCCCCCAAGGCTCCAAGTGAAATGTTCCATCCTGCTCTTGAAATATCGAAGGGAGTTAAGAGAAACTAGGAAAAGTCCAAAAAGCATTGGCAACTTACTTCACATCCTGGCTTATCTGCCGCTCCAACCGTTGGCGCCTCTCTTCTAACTGTTCGATGGGGCTGTCTTCTGGGAATTCGTAGGGAGCACTGCGCATTTCACTCTCGGCCAATGAGTGACAAAACAACTCCTGTAAGCATAACAGCACAGTGCTACTGGAATATCCATACAAGCGTGCATGCAACTTCAATGAAGGTCTTAATCATTCTATGAGGTTAGATAGGACAGGAATGCTCCCAGTCCCTTCCCTTAAACATTGCCACCTTACGGGAACCAAAAAGTGTGCCTTTTCTGTGGCAGCCCCTCGCTTATGAAACACACCTACCCACTACGAAAGTTCAGCAGGCCTCTATCCTCCTAGCCTTCCAACGAGCACTGAAGTCCTGACTTTCCACCCCATGTGCTGGGATAGGATGGGGTGACGGCAAGTTAGAAGTTTGACTTGGCACCAGGTGTTTGTTTGTTTTTTTAGTATTTATGATTTTAATCTGGTTTTTTTATGTGGTTTTAATTCTTGATTTGGAGCTACTCAGAGTTTGGTATGAGACAGACAGCCAAAGATAGTCCTTGAGTTATGACCATAATGGAATCTGTTCATTACAGTTGTTAAGTCGGGATGGTCATAGATCAGGTCACCCATGTGACTGACCTGATTTTATGATCTTTTTTGTGGTATTTGTTAAGCAAATGCCGTGGTTGTTAAATGAGGCAATGGTTTGCTATAGACCAGTTTACTTCCAAAACCAGAAGTAAATGCTGGTTTTTGGCAAAACGATTGTAAAATGCAGTCACATGACTATGGGAAGTTTAAACCATTTGCTGAGTGCCCAAAACGCAGTCACATGACTAAAGAGGGTGGTTGGAATTTCAAATTTGGGTCCTAAGTAACTTTGTTGTAACTTCAAACAGTCATTAAGCAACCAGTCATAGGTCAAGGAGTACCTGTCTATAAATGTTTTAAATGAAAAAGAGAAGCAAATATCTGTTATCCATAAGAAACAATAACCCGAGGAGTCCGTTAAAAGCTATTCTGGGACAATCTGCCAGGACTACAATCTCATGCCAGCATCAGTGAAAGTACCGCTGCTCAGTGGATTAGAAAACTATAACATGATGTACTCTTGATTAGGATAGTAATTTGCATTGAGGTCATAACTGCGGTAATTTAAAACTGTTCCAGTGATGGCTGTTGAATGAATCTTATAACTGCTACTTCTCATTGTCCAGGTCATCAAAGAACACATCAATGATTAATAAACTCAAGGCCACACCCAGGAGCATGCCTTCTCCAGTGTGCTTTATACACACTGATCTGTCAACATCAGGGATCTGCCATTGCCAAGTAAACAAGCTCTTACTTGCTTACTATGAAAATAAGATAGAAACATATCCTAACACAGTGTTTCTCAGTCTTCACAATTTAAAAGATACGTAGACTTCAACTTCAAGAATTCACCAGCCAGCATATGCTAACATTTCCCTTTCTCCAACAAGATGTGAAGCACTGAGAAACACTACACTACAGTGTAGTGTATGATGCCTATACAACTTGTCAAAAAAACTCCACATGACCAGACTGCTTAGCGATGGGCAGTTCTGGCAGTCCCAGTTGCTGTCTTTCCTAAGCGATGATGGCACGGCTCACTGAATGAGGCCATCATGTGACTTGCAACTTCTTGCCAGCTTTCCTTTGCCAGAAGCCAGCAGGGAAGTTCACAAATTGCAATCACGTGACCGTGGGATGCTGAGATTTTATAACAGGTTCGGCTGAGCATGTTAGAGATGGGAGGTTTCCTTTCAGCGATCTCGGGTTTTCCTATTTTCTTGTGGTGGCGGGGCTTGGTTCTAAAGTGATGGTGGTGGACTGCCATCTGTCAGAAATGGTGTAGGGTCTCCTGCATGGGTGGGGAGTTGGACTAGATGACCTACAAGCAGTGGTGAAATCTAAAATTTGTTACTACCGGTTCTGTGGGCATGGCTTAGTGGAGGGTGGGTGACTTAGTGACTGGGTGGACGTGGCCAATTTTTAAAAAAACTTTTAAAACCATTTTTTCTACAACCTCTTCGGTGAAGAGGTTGAAAAAAAAATGCTTTCAAAAGGCTCTGACGATCCCAGCTGAGTTGCCTGATCAGCAGAGGCTTTTTTTCTTTTAAATGCCTCTGACGATCCCAGCTGAGTTGCCTGATCGGCAGAGACTTTTTTTCTTTTAAATGCCTCTGCCAATCAGGCAACTCAGCTTGGATTGTCAGAGGCATTTAAAAGAAAAAAAGTTTCTGCCAATCAGGCAACTCAGCTGGGATCGTCAGAGATATTTAAAAGAAAAAAAGGGTTTTTTTCTTTTAAAAGCCTTTGACGATCCCAGCTGAGCTGCACGATCATCAGAGGCTTTTTTTTTTAATTTTAAAAGCATTTTTTCGGCCGAAGAGGTTGTAGAAAAAATGCTTTTAAAACTAAAAAAAGACTCTGATGATTGTGCGGCTCAGCTGGGCATGGGGGGGGGCAGGGATTTTTGCTACCGGTTCTCCGAACGACCCACCTCCATCACTACTGGATCAGGCGATCCGGTCCGAACCGGGAGCATTTCACCCCTGCCTACAAGGTCCCTTCCATAACTACAAGGACCAGTCTTAATTACCATTCATTCAGCACCATTGTAAATTCATTGAATAAGTGGTTATTAAATGAGGACCACCTGTTTTAGATTATAATCCTACCACCTCCGATGGCTGGCGACCAGTGCATACTTTGGAGAGTTCAGAGTAAAAGGTGAACGGGCAAAAATCACTGTTCTGCTTTTATTTCTGGAATCCAAAAATAAGTTGCTTCAAGAGCAATTCTTTACTAAGAAACTTTAAATCTATTTTCTCCAGTCAACCCTTCTCTCCTAGAAATGCTAGAGAATCACATGGATTCAAAACAATTTTCTCAAAATAGAATTTACAAATGGTCTTTTTTTTTTAAACATTAAGAAGAACAACCCAAGAAAAATTGCATGATTTTTACATGTTCATTTCACAGCCTTCATTCTACAATGAACAGTGCAGACACATACAAACAACTAGTGAGGGAATGTGCAGATCTACCTCAGCAAGCTCTTTGTACTTGCCATCCATGGAGGTCCGTAGATCAACAGGAAAATGCTTCAGGCAGTGGGAAGGCCCTGGGAGAGAACGTGCAGGCTGCAACTGCCGGGATCTCGGCCCTCCGTAAATCTCTGTGGATGCAAGGAAGACAGCAATCAGGCACACAGGAAAAGCTACTAGGTCTGAGAAGCAGGAGGAATGAGAGAGATATTAATAACATCCTCTTTCTCTTTAGATCATACATAAATTTGCAGTACTAGACCTCAGTTTACTCAGACTCATCTTCAGATCTTGGAAGTCAGCAATTTTTCACTGAATTAATGTTATTGCAAGACAATTAGCTTTTTAATAATACCACCCCAGTCCAGCTGGCATATTTAATGGAAAGTGACTTTAGCTTACAGAAGTTGTATCACACATATCACACATACCCCTCTGTTCACCAATTCAGTGTTCTCCCATATTAGCCTTAGAAATCAGTTCAGAACTGCTAACTATGTCAACCAGGGTGTGAGAGCATTCCATAATGTATGTCAGAAATGTCCAACATTAGTTCCTTCAACTCCTCCTCCTTAAAAGAGAAACAGGCTTGTTATTTGTGAATAGTTTCCAAAAACTATTTCTATCTTCATATTTTGAAAAATATGCTGTTAGGACTCATGTCCCAGGTCTGATAGAGGTCTGATACTAAAGACAAGTTTAATATTCAAAATGGTTAGGAGGTATTTGTGTCTAGTAACAAATAGATATTAAAATAAATATAAACATCTGTGTGAAGCATGCTTGGTTTTATTTTCATTTCTGGCTTCATATTGCTCAATGCAGGAACCCATGCCAAATTTTCTTGTTACAGATTGAGTCCACATTAAAAGTAAGAAATAGCTTCCTAAAAAAAGTAGAGTTCTTGATGTTCTCTGAGCTTAATTGTTTGCTTGCAAATGTTTCATCACATGACTAAAGAACATTATCAGTACTACTCAGTGTGGAGTTTGCTCTCTGTTTATATAGATTAGTTTGCCCAGCCAGTGTTGGTAGGGGTATGGTTGTCTGTTTGGAAGTTCCTTGATTTGGGTATTGTTTTCTACTTGATCATCTGATGTTAATCTTTGCTTATCTGGGCATATGCTTCTGGAGAGGATGTGTTCTGCTCTTTTTGCTTGCTTCTTATATTCTGATTGGCTGTGTCTATTGATGGTTGATTTATCTGAATGCCAAGCTTCCAGGAATTCCTTAACATTTTGGATTTAGCTTGGTCTAGAATGCTCATAATTTCCCAGTTGAAACTATGGTTGAGTCTGTCTATGTGTTGTATGATCAAGGAGTTTTCATTGTAACTTCTGATTGTGAATTCTTACTCTGCATGTTGTAGATGACTTCTGTTTTTTCTTCTTGGGGTCTTTTGCTTTACTTAACTTGTTTTGGAGGGCTTTTATTGGTTTGTGTACTCTGGTGATGATGCCATGTGTTATAATAATCTGTTGGTTGTTTCTGAGATGCTTTTGATACATGGTAATGTTGTCATTTACACAGCCTGTGTGGTGGTGCTTTAGTGAGTTAAGTGATCAGGCACTTTTTGATAAAGTTGGCAGTCTGTTTTCTTTTTCTGGCATTCTGGGTTGCCATGATGCATTTACAGTATATTCATTTTTAAAAAAGGTTCTTACAGCTTCTCTTGTGAAGGATTGAGTTGTTTCTTTGGTAAGGAAACACTTGGTTCATGTGGGTTGTTTTCCAATAGATTTTTTTTCTAACTTGCTGTCATTTTTTCTGATGATTAGGATATCCCAGAAAGGTAGTGTGTTATTAGTTTTTTCTTCTCTTGTGAAGAGAAGAAAAATAGCACTTCTTTTAGGACCAATTTAGGACTTATTCCTTTGAAGATACTGTTGATTGTTTTCATGTGTCTTCTTTAATTGTTTCATCTTTATCATGATGTTAAACAGTTGTCTACATTCAGGATTTATACTTTTGGTTTTATGAATGGCAGTGCTATAGTTTCTAGATGCTGCATTATACTCTTTGCTATGAATCACGAGAACCCATAGGTGTTCTTCTAATTTGTTGATATATTTGTCCATCAAACCGAAAGCACTGAGGCAGAGGTTGATAGAACCATGATTTTTGGTGTTTGATGTATTTGATGTATTTTGGTGTATTGGCTAGGTTGAGTATGGTGTGTAGTACTGTTGCTATGGATTCTTTCACTAGTTTTGGACTAGTGTGCTGTGGACACAAAGCGTGCTGTGACTTCGAATGAAACCATAATTTCATCATCATCAATGGTTAGGTCTTTTTTTTCCTGGATGCACTATATTTTCTGAAGGCACTTTTGATTTTTTTGAAGGCACAAAAACAAACAACCAAGTTCAGAGAGCACAAGGACTCCACAGTTCAACCCCGAGCTACTTATATTCTCTTCTATTAGTCCTAAAAGAAGTGCTATCTGTATCCAGATCAGATCAGTCCATCTGTCCCTAACGACCCATCATTAGAAATAAAATGAGCTCCAGAATCAAATGACAGCGGTCAATTAGTATATAACTCTCTCTCCACAAGCCTGTCAACATTTGAAAACCATCTTAATAACCAATTTCCCCTGTTGGCTGCAGCAGCGCTCAGATACCAGAGAGAAAGCCCCGGATTTCTAACTTTTACAGTTTATGTAAGCTGGAAATTCCCCTGCTAATAATGAGAAAAAACTTCTGCATAGTTCTTCCATGTGAAAGAACCTCATTTCTTTCACCATGTGATCATGCATTATTTTTGTAGATAGCATAAAATGCATAAGGCTCACCTGTTCAATAGAGCCCCTTTGAGTGTGAGGCAAGTCACCACTATTCCTCCTCCCCAGATAGGAAACTAAAAGAAATGGACTAGCCTCAGATAATAGCGACTGATCAAAGCCAAAAAGGGATTTCACAGTCTTCTCCTCAATGGAAACCCAGGCCATAGTTGTTTTGTTGCCATCTTATCCCAAATATAGGGTTACCAATACCAAGGCTGACTTCAAATGCAGAAAAAAAATCATTAAATGGGTTTAGTGTTTATTGAAACACATACACCGAAGTGGCACTTTGTATCTGAATTTCCCTTGGGTATGTGCTTGGGAAATGCCAACAGTGAAATAAAAAAAGATCTGCAACCAGATAGGGCAAGGGACTTTTCATAGGATTTGGCCATCCAATTTTTAATGGGGAAAACCATTACTGCTTCTCTCAAAGTAGAAAGTTCTAATTTCTGCCATGCTCGATTAAGACATCAGCTTGGTATTTCTCAAACTTCAGAAACTTTTAAGTTGTCTGGACATCAACGCTCAGAATTTCCCAGTCAAGTCATTTTGAGAGTCCACGTGTCCTAAAGTTGCTTAGGATATGTGGCACACTGGGTTAGTAGTAGAATTTCCTATCGGTCTTCTGGCAGCGATAAGGACAAGAGAATACTAGTGAAGGTGACAGGCAAGGGAAACAAGCATTTTTAAAAATTATTTTTCATCACTTTCGATATAGTACACAACCGCCTCTTTTCAGCCAGGGGAAAGCCTTCACAATCAAGATCAAAAAGCCAAAGTCCTACTTTACCAGGTTTCACTAATACAGAACTAACACTAGTCAGTTTGAAAATCAGTATCTTAGCTGTCTTCCAGAGACACTGAAAGAATAAACATTTTTTGTCCTGTTAAAAAGAACTTGGCAAAACCACCCTCCTTCCTCTATAGACTGCAGAGGCCAAGAGCAAACCCTCAGGAGAAATCAACCAGCCCCTATCCTGGGCTTCAGGGACAACATCGCAAGAAAGAACTGCTCCCGATATCCATTTTGTTGTGCTTTCAAACCTCAGGCCTTCTTCGTTCTTGAATGAGAGCCGCTGCCTGCAGATCAGACCTTTCCTCTCTATTGCTGCAACAGAACGGCCATTCCTAGCTCGAGGCACAGGCAGGGGATAGGGGTGCTGGAGAAATCTACTGAGAGATGGCCAACTCAGAACACATAAGAAACAAATTATGAGTCCCAATCACAACACTATGGGTCACACACCACAATAATCGCACCCATGTGGAGATGTGTATTTCTATCTTTTTTTTTATTATAAAAGTTTTTTTATTTTTGAACAAAAACAACATAAAAAACATCATCTTTCCATATTCTTACAAACAGTGATTCGATCGGTTAAAATCATTTCATGCTCTCAACATTTTCAAAATTTCAATCGTGACAAATGTTCTTTAGGTTTTAGGTTTAGGTTTTATTTGATTTATATACCGCCTTACTCCCGAAGGACTCAGGGCGGTGAACAGCCACAAGATAAAACACATAAATGCAAAATTTAAAAGCAAAATAAAACCGAATTAAACAATTTGGCCCAAGACAGATTTAAAACACCCCGATAATTAAGAACAGATTAAAATTTACATTTTAAAAGGGAAAAAGGGAAAGTTAGGCCAGGCCAGCCTGATGGAATAAAAAGGTCTTGAGAGCGCGGAGGAAGGTGCGCAGATTCAGGATCCTCCGTATCTCCGGGGGGAGCTCATTCCAGATCATAGGTGCCCCCACAGAGAAGGCTCTCCCCCGTTGGCCCCCAGTCAACATTGTTTGACCGACGGCACCCGGAGGAGCCCCTCTCTATGAGAGCGTACCGGCCGGTGGGAGGCTACTGGTGACAGCAGGCAGTCCCGTAAATAACCAGGTCCTAAAGCTATGGAGCGCTCTAAAGGTGGTAACCAAAATCTTGAAGCACACACGGAAGACCACCGGGAGCCAGTGCAGCTCACGCAGGAGAGGTGTTACATGGGAACACCATGTCGCTCCCATAACCAACCGCGCGGCCGCACTCTGCGCCAGTTTGGAGCCTCCGGGTGCTCCTCAAGGGGAGCCCCATGTAGAGAGCATTACAGTAGTCCAGGCGGGAAGTGATGAGGGCATGAGTGACCATGCGTAAGGAGTCCCGATCCAGAAAGGGACGCAAGTGGCGAATCAGGCAAACCTGATGAAAAATCCTCCTGGTCACAGCCGTCAAGTGCTCTTCTAAAGACAGCCGTGTAATCCAGGACGCCCAGGTTGCGAACCCTCTCCGTTGGGGCCAGCGATTCGCCCCCAGTAGTCAGTGATGGCACCAACTGACTATATCGGAAACCACAGCCACTCGGTCTTGGATGGGTTGAGCCTGAGCCTGTTCCTCCCCATCCAGATCCGCACGGCCTCCAGGCACCGGGACATCACTTCAAGGGCATCGTTGGCGTGGTCTGGGGTGGAGATGTACAGCTGAGTGTCGTCAGCGTACTGATGGTACTCCACCCCGAAACCACGGATGATCTCGCCCAGTGGCTTGACATAAATGTTGAACAGAAGGAGCGAGAGGACTGACCCTTTTGGCACCCCACATATGAGGCGCCTCGGGGTCAACCTCTGCCCCCCTGCCAACACAGACTACAACCGGTCGGAGAGAAAGGAGGAGAACCACTGCAACACAGTGCCCCCCACCCCTAACTCTTCCAACCGGTGCAGCATGATACCATGGTCGATGGTATCAAAAGCCGCTGAGAGATCTAATAGGACCAGGACAGAGGAGCAACCTCTGTCCCGAGCCCTCCAGAGATCATCAACCAACGCAACCAATGCCGTTTCCGTGCTGTACCCAGGCCTGAAGCCCGACTGGAACGGATCCAGATACACCGTTTCATCCAGGTGCTTTCATCTAACTAAAAACAAATGTTTACACATTTTATCCAAATTTCATTTCATATGTAATATTTCATCTCCGTTCTTTATTATCTACCCATTGATAAAATAGCTCCCATATCAAATAATATTGTTTATCTTCCTGTCCTCTTATGTGGAGATGTATATTTCTCTCTTTCAACAGCTTCCCCAGCACCATTTTTTTCCCAAGCTATCAAAATATCCCAGCTGATGTTATCTACAGTCCTTCAAAGGAAAATAACTCTCTCCAACTGGAGCTCAGAATTGAATGTATCAACCTCAGCTCCACAAATTCTCAGAATGGGCATTATTAAGGCACCCATTAGAAAAAAAGGGGATATTTCTAAACATAGGCTAGATATCTTAAATCTCTGATGTTAATACTGAGCAGGAACAAAAGCACAGGAATTATTGCCATTCACCAGCTGCATCCAGGCTCCATTTAAAAGTGTTCCTTGAAGCAAGCTGAAAATCCACGAGGTTAATGCTACTATTCAGTTCCTTTTGTAAGTCCCTGCATTTAAAAAAACTGCCTGTAGTTGCATTGTTCTTTTTAAAATGCTCTAAACCAGGAGTCCATAATCCTCTGGCTGCAGCCCACTACCGGGCTGCGGCCTGTTGGGAACTGGGTTGCAGAAGTGGTGGGCGAATGTGCCTGCGTGCACACACAGCTCCACTTGGACAAGCAGCAGGCAAGCGTGCGTGTTTGCAAAGCTCCAATTGTACAAGCGGGAGGCGCACATGCTTGCCACTTGCACAAACGGAGCTGCACAGGTGCACTTGGTGGAACCATTCCCCCCCACCCCGCCAGTCTGGAAAGCCAGAAAGGTTGGGGACCGCTGCTCTAAACAGTCAGAAAATACTTTTGGTTCATGCTAAAAAAAGGTACCCCAGCAGCATATACTGTAATTTATTTATTCGGTTGAATTGTTATTTTTTGTACAGGAGTTGAAAGCAGCGTACATAGTGCTCCCTTTTCCTATCTGTTCTCATAATAGCAATGCTGTGAGGGAGTCGGGCTGAGAGAAAGTGACTGGCCCAAAGTCATCCGTAACCTTTGGTGGTTGAAAGTAGGTTAGAAACTGGGTCTTTTTATTATTTGACTAACTCCTTAACTACCATGCCACACTTTCTTCACATATGTTCCCTTTACATATTAAAATGTTTACCATGGATAAACAGAGTGTACAGTGGCAGCTCACAGTTCCATAGGAGTCAAGTGTTGATATAATATATTATTTCCCTCTGTCTATTTTGTCCGTATCCTTGTGTAAGTGTGTGTCAGGGGGAGTAATGTTAACTGTGATACAGAGCTGAAAGTTACTATGGTTTTCAGATAACTTCTAGCCTGGGTTCTAAAACCAACTCCAGTTAATTTTGTCATGGATGCAAAGACTGCTTTATAGGTAAATCTAAGAGGGGTGGGGAGGCAGTAATTGCTGAAGAGGAAGAAAATGGACGGGCTCCACAAGACAGCAATTAGGACTCTAACCAGATCATGCTGGGGGAGAGTGAATATTCCAGCTCCATTAGCCTTACAGGCAAAGCAGTCCCAGAATGACTGTTTGGATGAATTGAAGTGTTGGAGTTGGAAGTGACAACCTGAAGTTGTAAAAGATAATAGCAAGAAGGGAAAAGGTGGGAGAAAAGATTCAAAGACAGAGACAATATATACA
This sequence comes from Arizona elegans, assembly GCA_022577455.1. Taxonomy (NCBI): domain Eukaryota; kingdom Metazoa; phylum Chordata; class Lepidosauria; order Squamata; family Colubridae; genus Arizona; species Arizona elegans. The sequence continues at coordinate 153,703,806 of JAKOOJ010000002.1, forward strand.
TACTTGTGGAACTGGGTAACTTCTGCCTGCTTCTTCACATGGCACTGAAACCCGCGGTCAAGAGGTAGGTAGTTTAAAGCTTTGTAACTAATCATCAGGAGCCACATTTCTGAATCCCAATGAGCAACATTTTATTCAGATTCATTCGTGCATTCATTCATGCACGCATGCATGCATTCATTCTTTTTTCTTTCTTTCTTTGATTTTTTAAATTATTTCTTTCTTTCACTTTCTTTTCTTATTTCATTTCATTTCATTTACCAGTTTCTATAGCTGCCCATCCCACAAACCAGGGCAGCACACAACAGAGTCAGCCATTGTCAAGTAGTCACCTCATAAAAAGATTGCAATCTACCTTAAGGTTTTGTCCCCTTTGCCAAGCTATACATCTCGGCCTTTTCAGAGGCTGTCGTAAGTGCTGGCATTCAAGAAACATTCAATTTGTGATAAATATGTACTGCCCATTCTGGCGCTCCTTGGTTGACTTCTGCCATCATCCACTTGCTCATGTGCTATACTTGTTACCTTCTCCCAAGCAATTACTCTCTGTAGTGCTGGTCATGACCCACCTGAGCCAGGTATTCTCCAAATGTTCCATTTCCTCTTCACACCCTTTTTGGTCATCACTCAAATATATTATTCTAAACATGTATTAGTAATTAGTAATAATTGCATATGTAAAACATTCAAGGAAGTTCATTAGTGACCTGAAAGGTTGGAAATTGCATCAAGTAGTTATGGTAGAAGGAGAAGTAAGGTTAAAGTCAAAAAAGAAGGGTGGGTACATGATTGTTGTAGCACGGGAACAATTTATCTCTTGAAATTACCTCTATAAATCTCTCAAAAATCAATACCAAATGCAGTTTACATAAACCACAGCGAAGCATTAATTAATGTACATAGAAATGAAGCTTTTAGTCAAAAGTAGCTTGACGGAAGTTACCTTCAACCTAATTTACTACTGGCTTACTACTACCTATACTTAACATGAATGACCAGCCATGACAGAGTTGTATGTGCCCCCTCTCCCCAAAGCCTTGGCTATAATTCCAAATCCCATCAAACGTTATGGTCAATTGTTATTTTTAATGTAGCAGAAAGGAAAATTATTAAGCACATGTGTAGTGATTATATTCAAAGAACTTTATTGAAGTAATTTTAATAACATTTTTCAATACATTCAATTATGTTTTTGTCCTAGCCCTGACACTTTTGGAAAAAGAATAATATAAAAAATGTAATGCCTACCCACAACCTGAAATGAGTGTCCATCCAGAATGTCTGTGCTCCAGGGACTTAGAACAAAAGCCTTTTCCCAGTTCTACCTGGAGATGCCAGATATTGGACCTGAGGGTTTGGAGGCTCTCCCCTTTTTTCAAGAGACTCCATATCCCAACCCAGAGATCCTGCCTTTTTCTCCTTAGATATTCCAAGACATCAGGAAAAGCAAGCAGTCTCTGGAGTTTCCTTGGTTTGACTCTGCCCCTGTCTTAAGTAGGTAGCGATGGCAATGCAAGGTTTGGTAACGATGGTCAAGAGAAAACGGACCAGGAATATGATTTAAAACCAATTTTAAAATTGAATGTATAAAATACTAAAAGATATTTAAAAATTAAAAATCTTTTATGAAAGAGGAAGAAAATTAGGCCAGGCCCACCTGGTGAAATAATAAGGCTCTCCCCCTGGGGGCCGCCAGTCGACATTGTTTGGCCGACGGCACCCGGAGTCCCTCTCTATGGGAGCGTACCGGCCGGTGGGAGGCTATTGGTGGTAGTAGGCGGTCCCTCAAGTACCCAGGTCCTAAGCCATGGAGCTAATTTTTATAATTATGTTTTCATTGTGACTGTTCTTATGTATTGATTTCCTTTTTGATAAAGTGTTGTACATCACCCAGTCACCTTTATGCGAGATAGGTGGCCATACAAATATGACAGAATAAACAAACAAATAAATAAATAGGACTAGGAGGTTTTGACTGCACCCTGGAAACAGCTGCAGAACAGTGGCTGATGAGGAAATTTTTGAGCAGGCAGATTTTCCATGCTTTCTGTGTGAAAATGCTGTAAACCCTACTGCTATTAGTAACCTATTCCTCAGAGCTTCAAGTAACCCCATTCCTACTCTCTTACAAACCACAGAACAGGTTTTGCTAGCACCACACTCAGCCAAAACAGTGGGGCAATGCAGGAACTACTAGTTTGGCCTCTGAGCTCATTCATCTCCGAGTCCACTAAAGACACAGGAGAATTCAATGAGCCCGCACAAGCCTAACAATAGGCTAGGTGATCAAGGACAGCATCAGTCCAGGCAGCCATGAACATATCTGTCAAATTTTGTTTATAGCCCTTGCATTCTTCCAGGTTCCTAAGTCCAGCTTAAGCAGTAAGGTATATGATAGTAGGTATATGGCAGGAAGAAATGTTTGCAGGGGCCAACCCTCCTCTCTCTAACTCTTGATCTAAGCACAAGCTAAGTTGAGATAAACTCCATCATGCTTTATTAATGACCATCACATGTCTCTCTAATGTGATCTCTGTGTACACTGCAAACAGCCAATTCATTAAGAGAAACCAGCAGGGCTGAAGAAGGGCTGTGCCAATTATCAGGATAAAGCTTGGCAGCTCTATCAAAGCTAGCATCTGTCTTGATCTCATGAGGGGCCCAGTCAAGTACAGCTGGTCCTGTGAGCTTCAAGGACAGCCTCAGCAACACAGATTTCCCAACACTCCCATTCTGCCCCTGTTCACAGCAGCTTCAGGATGGGGCTTCACATTGACCGAGCAGTCTCTCAATTGAAAAGCACTGATTCTAAGCCCAGTCTGCCAACAGAGCTACACCCTTGTAATTTTGCAGCAAAAATGGGGGGGGGGGTGTTGGTTGGTTTAAACCTTACTCTACATACTTGTCCTCAGACAGCTTAGAGAAATGAAGACAAAGCATTCTTATTTTACTTCCTGCCCTATCCGCAGCATGATTAATTCCAGCCTTCCTCTCCCTGGTGCCCTCTAGACCAGTATTTCTCAACCTTGGCAACTTTTAGATGGATAGACTTCAACTTCCAGAATTTTTGGAATTCTACCCATTTCTATCCATTTTAAAGTTGCCAAGGTTAAGAAACACTGCTCTAGATAATTATGCTGACTGGGAATTCTGGAAGCTGCAGCCCCAATACATGTATAAGACATCAGTTTGGGAAAGAACCATCTCTTCTTAAATTCACATTAGCTAAAAATTATGGGAGCTGTAATCCAGGAGTGGGTTCTACCTACCTTTACTACCAGTTTGCAACAGGGCCGCGCACACATGCTTCACTCATGCAGAAGTGTTCTGATGACATCGGGGTCAGTGGGTGGAGCCTCCCGCCGGTTTTTACTACCGGTTCTATAGAACCAGTCTGAACCCGGGGTAACCCACCACTGCTGTAGTCCTAATACAGGGTATCAAACTCTGGCCCACAGCCCAGATGCATCATATGCTGGCTACCCCCACTCCCAGTTTAGTGAAGGGGGAAAAAATGTGATACATCACATGACGACGTGTCGTCACGAAGTTGACATCCCTGTCCTAATACATGTGGAAGGCACTAAACTGGAGAAGGCTGACCAAATTGTACCATGTCAACTTCCTGTTTTATGAAGAAATGCCTTTACCAAGTTTTAAACTACAGATACTAGGTCAATATTATATTCATCTTGCATTGCTTTTCATGGCACTCCTTTGAAAATCCTGGTAGCATGCCTGGTAGCATACATGCCAAATGTGAGGTTTCCCAACAGGTGTATTATGAAATTATTGTGACACCTTTTTGGCAACTGTCAGAGAGATACTACATCTGATTTAAGTGTTATCATACATTCTTCTTGTTTTATGCAAGTTAACCATGCTGTCCCCATTCACACACATCCTCCACACACACATCAGAGGAGTTGTGTTTCCTAAAAAATTTAAAAAAGCTTTTTTGTAAAGTCAAAAAGCATGATATTCTCCTACTCTTCTGCTATAGAACATTATGTTGGCCTCTCGGTGAAAAAAGGGACAGTATCAGTTTAGAGAGCTATAATTTCTTTGTCAAGAACTACCAGGTAAAAAGGTTTTCAGATTAATATTTTGATCTTACTTGAAAAAGTCAGATTTTCTTAAAGACAATTCTGAAAAAAATTAAAGTATTCTGCTATTTTAAAATTGTGTGCCTTAAATATACAAATAAATGTGGATTTAAATGTGGTTGACAATTATTTCTGAACGCATATAAAATCAAGGGAGTGTTCTGGTGGTGGTTATTTTTACATTTTTTCTTCTATTTAGAAACTTAACATGCTTTCTGTTAAACAGGAAGGAGCATCTCATTCATTATGAACTTTCGTTTCTCTCCAGGACCAGAAATCATTCTTGTAACCCAACTGATAATAAGTTAAGAAACGGGGTTGTTTCCAGATAAACCTTTCTTGACAGCTATGCTGTCTCATTCACAGAACACAAAATTCTCAAATACCTTTTGCAGACCACTGCTTTATAGTAGATTAAGTTTTCCTACTATTGTAACTTTTTCATTTCACTGAAAAATAATCCACTAAGAAGTGCAAGATAGCAATTTTTCCACTGGTATAAAAATGCTGAAAATACAAAATGATGTACCTGTTTGGAAGCTTCTTTTTCTGTGAGTTGACATTTATTTCAGGTTGAGATGCTATTCTGTGCTGTGTAGAGCAAGTCCATTCTCTAATTCAACTTGAGTTAAAAAGGTAGCATTCCTACTGAACATATCTATTTCCATTTCTGTGTAAGCAAATGTTATGTCTGGCTATAAGCCACAATTTTCTTATTACTGCTCCATTCAATTTTATGTATTACCCATACAATTTTATTGTAATCAAAATTGTATCTATTCCAAAGATGATACATTCTTAAACTGAACAAGAACAAGCTATCTTTCTTTATTTTTTTAAAAGACCAAACTGACAGATACCTTGCTATTAGTACCCTTCTCTTCTTGCTTTTGGAACTATGGTTCACAAACATTTTTTTAAGAGTGGGGAGAAAAGTGGCTTTGGCTATAAAAGTTAGGTGGGGGGAAAAAAACAGGACAAAATTGAAATTGATTAGAAAATCAAACAGGCATTTTTTTCCTAGCTGTGTTGCAAAGGAAGTGTCAAGAAAAGCCATCACCATAAAATTTACTCAGAATATTGCAATTAACTTGCAAGAAGAATCAACCCTAACAAAAATTAAGCACAAAACAAGGAACTGATATGGTTATCAACACATGTCCTTTTTGGAAGAGATGATGTCTAAGTCTAACTCAGAAACCAAAGAGGATTCCACTGGTTTCTCAATTACATGGGTTTTTCTGCACGGAAAAGAGAAAGAAAATGCATTTTGTACAAAAATGCATGGATAGTTATGGTCAACTCTAAGAGCCATGTCTTAAAGTTCCTCCACATATCTTCTCCAAAAGGAGATGAATATATTTGCCCAAACTAGGTTGGTAATTGGAACCACCTTGAATGATGAATTTGTAGAACTGTTAACCTGGGTTCTTATTTATCAAAATCTCTCTTCCCACTCCTTTGAAACACATTCCCCTTCTTAGCATAAACTCCAACATACCTAAATAGCAGAGAGAGAACTTACCCGTCCTTCCAATAACTATCAGGCATTTACTTCCAGCAGCAATATGAACAAGTTCTTCTTTCCTATGTTGTCAAAAGCCTTACAAGGCATCTCCCCCCTCCCCCCCAACACAGATATTGTCACTTCAATTTTACAAGAGACTGATTTGTCAAGCATCTCTTTACTCCGTACCAATAAAAAGATTCACTGGCTCAAATCAATTAGTTTCCCTAGGAAAAAAGAAAAAAGAGAAGGGAGCAAGCATTTACAGACCTGGCAATATCAAGACCTGACTGGACAGCTCTTTCCACCTGGAAACCAAGAAGCTGACAAATTAAAGAAGGGGCATCCCATGGTCTTCTAGCCAATCATGAGCCAAGAGATCTCCAGGATATACCTGGGGCGATAGAGGAGGAAGCTACAGTCACTGAGGCCACCAGGATTTCATAGTTTCTCCGTCTGAGCTACAATCCCATAGGATTCCAGCCTTGGAGCCGGCTTGGGCTGTACCAATCATAGCTACATAGGGGGAGAGGGAGGAGACAGTCCCAAAATTGCAGCCACTGCCAAGAGACAGGCAGAGCAACAGACAACTGAAAGAAGCCACCAATGGTCAGTCAGCCAAGCTAATTCCTAATCTCAAAGTAAGGAAGAATTAACCCTTGAAGTACCAGAGAGGGTTATGGTGCTCTTTCAGGCACTCTCTCTTTCACCCTACAGTGGAATGCCAATGCACCGGGATTTCCAAAAGTAAAAGCATACAGCACCACATACTGGTCATTTGGGGGTAGTAAGAAAAAGGTGAGCCTCCAAAAACAAAAAGCTGTTCTGACTTTAAGCATATGTCCACATGCCTGGGTGCACACACGTGCAACTAAAATAAACAAACAAATCTGCTCTCTTTTCCTTGAGGGTTGTTAAAAAGCAGTCTAATATATTCTTTTCCACATAGTTTTCACTTTTCATCCTGTGTGATATTCAATCCTGCCTCCTAAATCCATTCCACCTAAAATCCAAAGGCTTAAAGCAGTCACTAAAACATTCTAACAAGCCACTTCTAATCATCAGGCATTCTGCATTATCTAACTTACACAGCTACCATAATCTTTACCAAATACGTTAAGCCAATTGGGAATTGAAATTCCCAATCAAGTTTGGTTTTATGATATGACAGGGAGGAAAAAGGCAAAAATCTGCAGCGAATAGAGGCAGATTGAGGGTGGAAGCCGGGCAAGCATTATTTCCAAGAGCTGTAGTCACTGAATATTTATCAACAATGACCTCCAAGGAGCTGTTGTCTCCTCCCACTCCTCTGGATGTCATGGAAGTCTTTTTCCCAGATATAAAAGGCCTGGAGTGTCACAGTGACAAGTATCTCATCTCCCTCCCTGCTCTTCAAAAGGCATCCAGGCATCAGAGATGAAAACCTCCTCAAGCGAATTCTATCTGGAAGCTTGCAGGAATACCCTGATGATGTTCACATGGGCACACAAGGCAAGGTTCACAGTTCATCATTCAGGACTGCTTAATGCAGGTGCTGCAAAAATTCAGATCGCCATAAGGCAACAAACAGATACAGAACATTCCAACCTTTTGCTGCCACCTCATAATCATCTGGACATTTACAGTTCTCATAGCTGAGTTCACACAATGCATTACCTTAGTGCAAGATGTAAAGCTGTCTACATATAGAAGCTGAGCAATCTAAACAGGAATTAAATTCCTGTTGCTGAAAATAATAAGCCACGATCCAATTCCCAGTGGATTCTTTGCAACCACCTTTTTTTTTTTTTTTTTTTTGCTTTAATTTATATGCCGCCCTTCTCCGGAGACTCAGGGTGGCTTACAATGCATTAAGCAATAGCCTTCATACTTTTGTATATTTATACAAAGTCAGCTTATTGCCCCCACAATCTGGGTCCTCATTTCACCTACCTTTGAAAGGATGGAAGGCTGAGTCAACCTTGAGCCTGGTGAGATTTGAACTTGCAGTAATTGCAAGCAGCAGATGTTAATCTGTTAATAACAGTGCTTTAGTCCACTATATTACAGACCTTCACCTCCTACCTGTAGTAAGGACCAATGTTTTATATTGACTTGCTAGAAAGTTATTTGAAATATATTACACTTTTCATCTGTTTTTATTTTTTGTTTTCAAAGATACATCAGTTCTAGGATCTGTTTATAAGCAGAGCAAGGGAATGATATAAAAAATTAAAAAGTGATATTTTTATATGGATTTTGAAGAATCCAACTTTACCGCAGATATCCAGATATGCTGGATAACAACTGCCATAATTTTCATTCACCTACTAAAGGGTTCTTGCCCCGGAATTGGGGAAATAACATCCAATCATCTGAACATTCCAAAGTTAGGGAAACTGTAATATATCTTTGGGACCATGGAATGAACAGAATATTACAAATAGTTCTGAACATAGCATTCATCAAAAACTTGCCTATTTTCCAAGCTACATATACAACAATTTTGCTTGCTTAGTTTAGTTCAGATACTGTAAAAATTGTCTTTTGCTTATACTATTTCCCTAAAAAAATAAATCTTGTTTCACAATTACTGGAAAATGGTCAACATTTTAGAGTGGACATGCTGAACATTTTCCAAACATGTAATTGTAAAAGACACTAAGCAGCAAGCTAATTACCATAAGACTAAAAAGCAAGTTTGAATAACACTTATAGTGTCTCTGGAGCAAATAATTATTGTTGATGTTGCAGCAACAAAAGAAATTGTTTCAATTAAACTTCTGCATGCCTCACACAGAACAATCTAAGGAAATGTAAATGTAAGCCTTGCATATGAAAACCCTCAGTGGAGCCCTGATTTAAATAAGATAGGGCACCATTGCAGAAATCTCAAAGTTGCTTTAAAAATTCAGGAGTAAGCTTAACATAGCCAACCAGCCGCTGCAAAATTATATGTCAAAACCTTTCGGCTACAAGGTTGCTTTAAGCAGTTGCCTGTTCTTGACAGTTTAAAAGAGAAACACTAAAATAATATTTTTAGTGAACTGGCCTCACAAAGACCAGGAATAAAATCCAAACAAAACTAAAATATCCAGTTTTATAGAGCTTTTACTCAAACAAAACACTTCTGCATGCTTGGTTTGTGCAAGCTTATGTTCTCAGAAATATGCAGAACACTTATTTGCTAGATATGAATAAGACAGCTGAAATGCAGGAATGAATGGTCATTGACTGAAGTTTGACCTGATCCCACAACAGATCTGCACAGGAGATATGAGTTCTGTCTTCTATATTGCCTGTATGTTGCAGCATGTCATAAAGGAAGGCTGTATTGCCCAAAGAAAAGTACCAGAGATGAAAATGAAAGATTAACAATATGTTCACTGAGAAGTAAGACAACTGTTTCCAAATACAAGTAGTGCTTGACTTATAAGTACCATTGAGCCCATAATTTCCATTGCTAAGCAAGACAGTTATTAAGTGGGGTTTGCCCCATTTTATCACCTTTCTTGCCACAGTTAAGTGAATCTGTTAAGTTAGTAACATGATAGTTAAGTGAATCTGCTTATCAGAAGGTCACAAAAGGTGATCACATGACCCCATATGGTTATGCAACCGTATAAATACATGCCAGTTGCCATGAGTCTAAATTTTGATCACGACTGCAGGGATGTTTCAACAGTGGTTAAGTGTGAAAACCGATTACAAGTCACTTTTGTTCAGTGCCTTTGCAACTTTGAATGCTCACTAAACAACTGGTTGTAAGTCAAGGACTGCTTATAATATACAGAGTCTGAATCAACCCTTAATCACATGAATCCAGCAATCTTCCCACCCTTCCCATGAGGTCGTGCTCTAGAGAAATTTTCTCAAATTACAGAACTGATGAAAGTATGCCCATTGTGGCAATTGCTCGTGTTTTTTCTGGGAAATCAATTCAGCAATTCTCTCTGAAAAGGTTGCTGGATTGTGCACAACTCAAGGACAGGTTAGGACTGCCTGCCCTTCACTCTCTGTGTATACGGCATCTCTACTCACTACAACCACAACAAGGAGTACAAGTGGGGAAAACCATAGCCAAGAACAGTTAATGAAAAGAGGCTCATTTCACAGATATCCCAGTTTAGTCAAGCAAATGCATTTTGTTATTCTGTCAATTCCTGACGAGCTTCTGCACATCACTTTTTTTTTTCCTTCCAGGAATGAAGAAATTATGGGGAAGGCTTTGATATATTTACATTTGTTTTTCTTGGGGTGGAACAGAAAACAGCAAAATGTAACCGGTCTACCACACGGTTGGTTATTCCTTACTCTAACAATTGAGAAAAGTCAGAAAATATTAAGCTATATATAGCAGCACTTCTTTCTGTTATGAACTCTTTTGTTCACAGAAATACTTTAGTTTTAAACCAGACACCACTGCAGTTATAATCTCCACTAATAACTGCTAATTGCTATAGTACCTAGATTAACATAATGTTACGTCAACATGATGCTGTTAAAACTAGTTGTGTTCACAGAGGAAGTACTAAGCCCCACCAACACCCAGAGGCTCTCAACCTTCTTTTGGAAATTCTATGCAAATTGTCCATTTGCTTTGAAGATGTTACCTAGCTGGATAATGAAACGTCTGTACAAAAGCAACCAAATTCAGAGAGCACCAAGGATTCCACAACTGTCCATTTCTTCAGACCTCTGACAAGACGATTGGCCACTTCCTCTGCAACTAGGTGGAAGGCTGCAGATGAAGAAGGAAAGAAGCTAACAGAAAGAGAAGCAGTGAGCCCTCAGCAATTATCCAACTTAAAAAAAAAAATCACACCCGAATCACTTGCCCCCACGGAGAGGGCTCGTAACTTGGGCGTCCTCCTGGACTCACGGCTGTCTTTATAAGATCATTTGACGGCCGTGGCCAGGGGGGCTTTTTATCAGGTTCGCCTGATACGCCAGTTGCGCCCCTTTCTAGATCGGGACTCTTTACGCACAGTTACTCAGGCACTCGTCACTTCCCGCCTGGACTACTGCAACGCTCTCTACATGGGGCTCCCCCTGGGGTGCACCCGGAGGCTCCAGCTGGTCCAGAACGCGGCCGCACGGGGGATTATGAGGGCGACAAGGCGCTCCCATGTGACACCTCTCCTGCGCGAGCTGCACTGGCTCCCAGTGGTCTTCCGGGTGCGCTTCAAGGTGTTGGTGACCACCTTTAAAGTGCTCCATGGCTTAGGGCCGGGGTACTTACGAGACCGCCTTCTGCCACCAATAGCCTCCCACCGGCCAGTACGCTCGCACAGAGTGGGCCTCTTCAGGGTGCCATCTGCCAGACAATGTCGGCTGGCGACCCCCAGGGGGAGAGCCTTCTCTGTGGTGGCGCCCACCCTCTGGAACAACCTCCCCCCAGAGTTACGTACAATAACAGACCTCCGGATTTTTCGTCGGGCCCTGAGAACCTATTTATTTCAACTAGCTGGGCTGGCTTGAGTTAAATTTTAAATTGATTTTAAATTGGGTTGTTTTAATTTACAGCCAAAATATTTAATTATTTTAAACTGTTTTTTAAATTTTGTATGTTCTGTTTTTTACTTTGGCTGTTCACCGCCCTGAGTCCTATTTGGAGAAGGGCGGTATAGAAATGGAAACAAACAAATAAATAAATAAATAAATCTTCTGCATTGCACCAGATATCTCTGCCTTCAATTCCAACCCAATCTCAATTTTCTGAGTGGCAGATGCCATCTCATTTTAGAAGGATTTTTACTTTTAAAGAAACACTATCAGGCATCAGAAGGAATCAAAGCTGAATTCAGAAGCACTGAGTAAGCTCCTCAGCCATACTGCTGGATCTGATAGACACCAATGGCAAATGAAAAATCTATATTTTCCTACGGCTTGAAATAAATAATGCAGAGGCCTTCTTTCTAAGATGAGTATCAATGGCAAAGTTTGCTTCGTTGAACAGGTTCTTATCTTTCCACTGTGAGCTGAAAATATTTAAGGGCTGTCCCATTTTTAATAGATGTTTGCTTATATGTAAAAACAATATTTACTGTACATGTAAAAACTTTTTAAAAAGCCCAAAGAAGAACTAAGAAATACTGGCTCAACAAGCACAGCAGAAATGTCAAACACTCACCCAAACAGGATTGCTATAAAGGAAATAACAGGTAGGTGGGAGATACAGTAATGCATGGACCACCTTGAATTTTTTGGAGGGAAGACAGAACATAGGAAACTTATAAGAAAGCATTTGAGCCTCCCATTACACTCCATTTTCATGTGTGTGTGTCACAAGAAACAACAATTGCTACGTTTAAACCAGGACTTTTGAACCAGTTGCTGTAGGGCAGTGAAAGAATACCTCACCAGAGGTATTTCCTAATCTTCCTTCTGCTTATAAATGAAGGTTTGTAAAAAAAATACATTTTTGGACTTGCTTTACATTGGGTAATCAGATTTTGTTGTTGTTGTTGTTATTTTCAGGTGGCCTGCTGTTCTGTATTTTCTCATGTTTTTCCAATATGTTTTTGTTTATTATAAACTACCTGGAGCCATAAGAGTGACTAAGCAAAAAGTAAACAATGTTGTATGCAAACTAAGAGAATGGGAAAGGAAATATTACAAAATTCACTTTATTTCTGTCTTGCACACACAAACACAACAAATCAGAAAAGGAATTGTTAGCATTGCTAACAAGAGAGATATTTTTCCATTAAACTGACAAAAGGAGAATAGTTGCCTAGATGTTACTCAAGCAGAATCCCCAACAGCCTCAACAAGTATGACCAGTTGTGAGGTATCCTTATTCAAAGCAGAATTGGGCTTAATATTTCTAAAGTCAACACCAATGGCCTAGCTAGTCATTCTTTTACAGCTTTGCGAATAGCTGTAATAGTTTTTTATTTTAAAAGATTCCCATTCTATTTGACTCCAACTGTGGTAAACTGACAACAGTTTTGGGAAACAGATAAAAATTGTGGTGTAAGTCCTAAAACAGGTCTACTGCATTAAAAAAAATCATCCTGACAAAATGAATACATACTTCTCCCTCATGTGGGAGTCATGTGAGCCCAACCACTTTGCTAGTCAAAGCCACAAAACGTTAAATGTACCTCTAAAAAGCCGCCAACCACTGTCCTAATCCTAAACAACACCCTAATTCCAGGGCTCAATTTATCTTTCTCAATCAGCACTTCTACCCTTCATAGCCTAGAGAGATATAACTCTAAATTCCACATTTCATCTCTAACATCTATCATCTGTCCAGCCCAGTGTTTCTTAAACTTTTTGCTCTTGGGGCCTCTTCCCACTTTTAAAAGATATAGAAGACCAAAAAAGGTTTTGTTTCTATTTATCAACTTGCTACCTTAAACAATTAAAACTGAGCATTCATAGAATATTTATTTATTGAATCACGTAAAATAACAATATTAAACCAATTAGATACTAACATAAAATGTTTTTCATGGAAAAAAAATTAAGTAATAAAAATAATAAAGATTTTAACTCTTTGCAAATACCTTCAATATCTGCCAAATAATTTTGACTTCACAAACCCCTGAAAGAGTCTTGTGGGATCCCAGGAGTCCTCAGCCACATTTTTAAACAACAAGCAATTTCCTAACCAGTGGTGGTGGTGCAGATCCATCTGGGATTGAAGGAACGCCCTGAAATTGTTGTGTTGGTATAAAACTCACAGATGAGAAACACTTTTTAGGTCACACAGAATGATCATTCTAAGCCTCAGGATTCTCTCTCTCCCGAGTTTAAAACCAGTAAATATGTTTGTGTTCCAGAAATGTTCTGAGAAAACTAGTCAATATTGTTTTTAAGTTTTAAAAATAGGGAAGTTCTCAGCAAAAATATTCTGGCTGCCAGAGAAAGTTAACTCAAAGGATATGGCTGGAGATTACGGTTTGAACATTTGCTGTATTTTTCCCTAGCTTTTATTCTTGTATCAAACTAAATGTACCTCACAAATTACCATTTATGTATTCATGAAAATACATTCATGTATTTCACTTGTTATTCATGTTCCTCATTTGGAGGAAAAAGATTCTGATTGCAACATTTTATCATTTTCTCTAATATCTCCTATTTATGTATTACTAAAACTCTATTTGTAACCTTCAGTTAGGTGGAACAGTGTAACATCAGTCCAAATTTTTTGAATTAGTTACCTCAAAGAAAGAGCCTTGGTGGTACAGGGGTTTAAGGCACCCTGTTATTAAGCTGGTTATTAAGACCAGCTGCCTGCAATTACTGCAGGGTTCGAATCTCGCCAAGGCTCAAGGTTGACTCAGCCTTCCATCCTTTCTAAGGTAGGTGAAATGAGGACCCAGTTGTGGGGGCAATAAGCTGACTTTGTATAAATATACAAAAGGATGAAGGCTATTGCTGAGCACATTGTAAGCCGCCCTGAGTCTTCGGAGAAGGGCGGCATATAAATCAAATAAATAAAAAATAAAAAAAAAATGGGCTAACTTAAAAATGCATCCAAAGTTTGGGTCTTATTAGTCCCATAGGATTGAAATTTGACAAAGTTGTGACCACTGCAATGCCCCATTGCCATGGTCAGTCCCAGTCACAATTATCATTTTCAACACTTTCTGCAAGGTTTCCACATGGAAAATCAATGGGGAAGCCAGCAGGAAGTCAGAAGTCACTTTCATTTCCACTGCTTTTTTGTCCACCCATGAATATCTGTGAAATAATGATCCAACAGGTCAAGGGCTGTCTAGTGCTTTTTAAAGACTTACTGTTGCTTTTGATGTTTTTTTAATAGTCTTTTTATGCTAGGTTGAACCTCTTCTCCTTTGGATTGCAATAATATTATCTTTCTGGTAGGAAATTTCATTATACACTGAGGACTTTAGTGTACTTATGAAGAGTATGGCTTTTCCACTGGCTTAAAAATAAATCCATCTGACTTCACATAGAAAAGGGACAAAGCTGAGACACTTAACCAAGAGAAGCTGAATCAATGATTCACATGAAACTTCAGTGCAACTGTGTAAATTTTTGGTCTTACTCAGTTCCCAACAATTATCAATGGGTAATTTAGTTATACTGACTAGAACTGTGAATTACTCGATTCTTCCATTAATGGATTTTATATGTGGGGTAGCAAAAAAGATGGACTCTGAGAATTACAAATGAAAAAGGGTGGTTTCTGATTCCCTGCTCAGTTCTGCGTTTGAGGTAGACCAGCATGGTTCTAGGAATCACTTGGAGTAACCTTCCGCAACTACATGATTTCTAGATATTTTTGGCTCAATCTTTCATCACACAGAGCTCCTTCTTTGGATATGCTTACTGAAGACAGTGAGATTTGTAGTGTAATACATGCCGAAAACCGGGCTAAGCAGAGCTGCCTCAGAGTCTTCCTTCACAATCTGCAATAGTTTTTTGATGAATTTTGTTGTTCCATAAAATAGTTTTAACCTCTTGTGATTTTGCATGGATCTATTTTTTTTTTTTTGTAACTTCATAAAAGTTTTATTTCAAAAATAAAATGTTTTATATACAGTGTTATGACTATTCCTTCAAATAGTGGCACCTTGGTACTCAACTGTTTTTAACACTCATCAAATTTGGTACTCAACGGATTTTGACATGAAAATTTTGTCCCAGTACTCGTTTGTTATTCAAAGTGCATGCTAGAACTTGTTGGTGTCGGCTGCCTTGTGATTCATTACATTATTCCTTATGGGAAAAAACTGACTGCTACTCATTGTTTTTGGTACTCATCACGCCTCCCAGAATCAATGAATGAGTATTGAGGTACCACTGTACTGAAAGATACACACACACTTCTAATTTGTTGGTGAGGTTGTTAGAATGCATATTGCAGGTCGACTCTGCCCACAGTCTATCATGACAACCTGAAGAGTTCAATCCTGACCGGCTCAAGGTTGACTCAGCCTTCTATCCTTCCGAGGACAGTAAAATGAGGACCCAGATTGTTGGGGCCAATATGCTGACTCTGTAAACTGCTTAGAGTGGGGTGTAAAGCACTATGAAGCAGTATATAAGTCTAAGAGCTATTGCTATTTTGTTTTTGTTCCAGGATATTGTAATGAACTCAATAATAAAAAGAGCACACTAAACTCTCTGTTTAGTATTTAGTGTTGCTTATTACATGCAGAGGATTTTGAAGTCTTGACATTCTGTAATACTAGAAGGGACTGCTGCCTGTTCATCACAGGAATGACAATCCCTTTGAGCCATTTTGACCCCTTATGTATATTTCTCATGGCTTTTAATTCTACATAGACCACCTGAACCCCACAATGAGAGTCAGACAGAGAAGTAGCCTCCCCAAATTAGACTGTAAGTAGAATCTTCAAATGCTGACTGATGAAAAACTGAGAGTCACACTGCTGGAGAAAACAGAATTTCAGGAACACTGTGGATTAATTTCAGGATATGGCATTGAGACTGAAACCTCATTCAGGGCAAGCTTCTCCAGCCAGGATGAAAAGAAATGTCACAAGAAGTTACAATAAACCCACTGTCTAGTTTTTATTTATTTATGGCATCTAGCTCAAACCTGAAAGCAGACATTTTAAAATCATGAAATATTGAGAAAACAGAAAAAGGAACAGATTAAAAACAAGAGTCTCATATTCATCAGCACACTGTACATACTTTGACATCTCTTACACTGAATTGATCAATTGCTACCTGATTCTTTTCAGAACAGACACATCTCCAAATATATAAGCCATCCAAAGTAGTTAGAGGAACTTTAATCATCAACTGTTATGGTGGAGACTCATTACTCCAAAGAAAGAAAAACTGAATCTTTTTAAGGCAACAAAAAGAAGCCAGATGGAACAGCAGTTAGTAGGAGCAAATACAACATCTTGTGTTAACCAGAGATCCCCACACTGCAGAAGTACTTGCACATGAAGATTGTGTATGTCATATGGCTTTTTTTTAAATGTGCTTTTCTTTTTTTAAAGGAAAGACAAAATATCCCAATTTCCAAGACTTGCATATTTGAAAATATCACTTCCATTCCTCTTGTCCAAAGGACTGCAGGTACTGTTTCTCCTACCGTATCTTGAATTAAGCCGCAATGCAAAAACTCAATACAGAAAAAAAGCAAGTTTGATTTTTCAGCAAGGGTATTATTTATTCACCTACTCAAGGGACATAGGTGGCATACCCAGGTGTATCTTTTGCCACAATCATATTGGGGGATGTGTCTACTTACATCCTGCTAACTTCTCTTTCTAAAAGCTAAAGTGTAAGTCCTTCAAGATAGACCAGATCAAGGAATAAATACCACAAGAATTATTAGAATTTTACTTTAGTGTTAAAAGGTATAACAGAATCTCGAAAGCCTGTTGACATTCTCCCTCTCTGCCCTGCCCCCACCCTCATATAGCAAAAAGAATTCAGGCATGGCAATTTTGAGTTTCTTTCTCACTCACTTCCCCTTTACTGGCTAAGCCAGTGTTTACTTAATAGTTGTGGAATATTTTCTCCTTCTCCCTGCTAGGAAATAGCTACTCGCTTTTAAAAAAAAAATGTTTACTATGTTGCCTCTACTCAGTGGTATTTCCAGGCAGTTTTCTTATGGAGCTGTTTTATGGTTAGTACTAATAGAAAAGGCAATTCTGAAACAGTGATTTATGGATCATCAATGGCACATGAAGGCCCACCATGTAGTCTACCAGTCTTGCCACAGTGATTAGTCAACTGGTCACACAAGAAGCACATTTACTCTTCCCATCTTCTGCATTCAGTGGCAGTCAGCTGCTTCATGAAAATGGATCAATAGTCAAAACCTGTTTCATTGAAGCAACAATGCTGGCAGCAAAGTGAGAATAAAATTCAGAACACTGGCAAAGTAAACAAATCTCAAGTACAGTTACTATGAATCTATATGTAATGTGACAAGTGGAACTATGTTCTCACATGAACAACCGAAGAAGAAAAAGCTAACAGAAAATACAATACCGTAATGAGGAAAAAAAACATTTTCATTGAGTGAAAGAACCCTTGACTCCTAGCTGTTTGGGTTTAATATAAACTTTCACGTCATTAAAGACAAAAACGTAAGATTTTTTAAAAAATCTAATTGGGTGATTCCTGCACTTTCTGAACATTTAGTGATCCATGATTGCCTAGAATTTAAGAAACACTGCAGTAAGAAGCACCCTGCAGATCCTCCAGTAAGCTTAAAACAAATTGTGAACTGTGCCTTCTTAGCTACACAACCTGGGAAGAAGAAAACATGGGCTTATATATGATAGTCGTTCCCAACTCTAGGGGACAGTGCTCATCTCCATTTCAAAGCTGAAGAGTCAGTGTTGTCCGAAGATGTCTCCGTGGTCATGTGGCCGGCATGACTAAACGCCAAAGACTGTTACCTTCCCACCAAAGGTGACCCCTATTTTTTTACTTGCATTTTTATGTGCTTTCAAACTGCTAGTTTGGCAGAAGCAAGTAATGGGAGCTCACCCCATTACGCGGCACTAGGGATTTGAACCGCTGAACTGCCAACCTTTTGATCGACAAGCTCAGCATCTTAGCCATTGAGCCACCATATATATATCCTGCAATTTCATATTATCTCAGTGAGCTTAACCTGTAATGTAAAACATGTTCTCACCATTTACTCTGGACAGATCTAACTTAACAAAAGCTCTGGATCTTAAAAAAGAACTAGAAAAGGCTATTGAACAGATTTCTGCTCATGTTATTAAATTTAAATAAACAATTGTGAGTATCCTTCCTTCAACCAGCACATCTAATGAAAAGCTTCCCCAGGGAGCAAGTCAACTGTGACAAGAGTGTATGAAGCAATTATGGTATCAAATGTTTTTGTCACCTCCTATAATTTTTGTGCAATTGGCCCAAGTACGCATAAAAGAAACTACAACACAGAAGCTTTATCATAATGTGTTTTATGGAAGGTTCATAGTAATGGTTTCTACTCTGTATTACACAAACAGCTGCCATTATGAGGAGGACTGCACAAAATTGCCAGGTCTCTCTCCCAAATTTAATGGCCCTTTTTGCATCTCTCTACTACACCCATTACAGCAAATTCCCAGAAATTCCAGGTAGCTTAAGGATACGTAGGAAATCCCAACAGATCTGGAGCTCTCCAGGTTCATCAAAGCTGCCGGTATGCACAAAGAGAATGGCGCATGTGTATTAAAGGGAGGACAGAACACACCACATTATCTACACCTCCAGCTGCAAACAAGCAATCCTTTCCTTTTCGTTCTTCCCAGGGCTGCCATCCCACACAAAGTTACCAGGGGTACCAGAATGAACCCAGGAAAACTTATTCCTGAATTTTAAAAACTGAGAAGTGCTGTTAAGCATCCAACAAGGAAGCAACCATCTTTCCTGTATGAATAAGCACACCATTAAAAAAAAATATATGGGATATGAATAAAAAGAATCCTGATTGCCAATTTCTCTATTTCTCTCTCCCTCCCCCTTTCTATTTCTTAAAGAGAACATGAATACAGGAAAGAAGCCATCACAATTAATTTCGCCACCAATGAGTTATCTTCACTTTCTCCAGCACATAATAGAAGCCAGCCTGAAGCTGGAGAAGCAATCCACAGATGCTCACCTCCTGGGCTGGGAGCCTGAAGGCTGGCCCGCTTCCTCAGTGGGGAGCCGCTCTTGTGGGGACCGACACCAGAGGACATTTTGCTCGCTCCCGATGCTCCGCAGAAGTCTTGCAACCGGTGTTGCTGCAGCCGCCGTGCTCCAGAAGAAGGCGGAGACAAGTGTCGGGTTCGCCCCCTTCTATTGATTGATGGAGGTGCGTGGGAAAGACCGAAGGAACCTACGCAGAGCCGGGATGGATCGAGGCTTCTCCTCTTGACGATCGAGGGGTCTCTCGCTCGCTCTCTACACCCCCTCCCTTCCCAATTCGCCGCTTGACGTTCCTTATACCCTTAACAGGGCAATAGAGCTTTTCATGCATTGATGGCGTGGCTCGGCGGAGCTTTCGGTGGTAGGCTTTGTAAGACCCTCCCACCTTCCACTGCTCCCTGCAGCCGAACAAGAGCATGAGACTGCATTCTCAAGGGGTGGGGGGGGGGGATGGACGACAAATGCTTATAACATCCTAACAGCCAGTCCCCTAATTGCTTTCACTAATATTCTCCCTCCCACTTTTGCTTAGACAAGATGCTGTAAATTTGCCGGCTGAGAGGGCGCCAAAGGAGCCTCTCCCAAACCCAGGAATTCTGAATGTCATCAATCCAGGGCTAAAACGGGAGGGGTGTCCTTGCGCCCTCTGGAACATCCGAGTGGCAGCCTTTATTATCCTCCACGGTCAACGGAATGATGGCTCAACATGTTAGAGAGCCTGGCTTGTTTAACCTCATCCACAGACAGAGCCATTAACCAAGTGGCTGGGGTTCCTACAACCTCCGTTCACTAGTGGGCTAGTTTAGTTGCCCTGTTGGGTGACATCCCCCCCCCCCTTCCCCAACCAATTCGGAGCAATTTCTTGCTCATACATCGCGCTTAAAACACTAAAGCCACGAATCGACCCATACATAATTCGACCAAAGTTAGGGCTAAGCAAACCGATTTAAGAAGGCGTCTCCTGATTTAAAGAAAGCGGGGAAAACGGTTCAAATTACACTTCGGTTGCTTCCATGACGTTGAAAAAGGCTTGCATGGATTCACCCCCCCCCCCCCCGCACTAGCAGATGCCGTGATAATTTAAGCTGTATAAAAAAAAAAAAAGGAATGGTTTTTAAATGCCAAAGTTGCGCTTTGCCCCTCAATCAACTTTTCGAAGCCTTCCTTTCAACCGGAAGCGGCCTACTTGGTGACGCGCTAGCAGCCTGGGAGTCAGGGCCAGCGCTTGGGGGCCGGGAACAAGGCAGAAAGGGCTTCTCCGACCGAGGCCCCGTCGCCCTGCCGGGAAAGCGCCCGCGGGCACCCTAGGCCAACATCGGACATTGGGGCGGAATTCGAAAAGGCCGGTTCTTCCCGCTCGGCCCCGGTTTCCCGTCGTCTTGGTTGGAGATTCCCCGGCGCGCAGACGCTCCGCCTACGGCAAGGGAGGCGGAGACTTTGCAAGCGGGGTGCGAATCCAAGCTGAGCCTCCTCCCGAGGACTCGTTGGCAGAGCGGGTAGTGGGGCCGCTCCACCCCGAGGGAATAACGTGCCTTCTTAAGGAAGAAAGTTATCTCCCGGCGGGAGCGAGAAGCCGGGGCAGGGGGGAAGGGAAGGGAGCTGTATCTGGGAAATGGCGCCCGGAGAGGCTGCTGCTGTTATCGCTTGCATGGACTTCCAAGTCAATATTTGTTTTCCCTCAAAACCGGGATCACAAGCGACGTTTAAAATAATGGTCGTCGCCTGCTCCTGACTCTTAAATAAAATGATTTAACGCCGGGTCTCCCGGCCTTAGTTTCAAAGAAACTTGAGCTACCAATAAAGGAGAATATTTGTACTTCAGGGGTCGACATGAAGGCTCCTTGGTGTCTCTGAGCTTTGCTTGTTTTCTTACAGACGTTTCATTACCAAACTAGGTAACATCATCAGTGCTAGCTCACAGTGAGCTACGCTAACGAGGATGGGGAGCAAAACGACCCAGAAACAAAGTCCTTTTTTAGCCGCTGGGTCCAATTTCTACACTTTAGGTCTTGCCGAACGACTTCCTAAACTTTCACCGGGTTGTTTCTAAAAGAGCACCTCCGCCGGCGTTGTTTGCGCCTCGGAAACTCCCGAGGCCGGTAGACTCCTCCCCGCTGATGGGATAGCCAAGGGGACGAGCTGAGAACTTTCCAGCCGGGGATGCGCGCAGCGTGGCTCAAAGACAAGCAGGCTGGTGCCTCCCGAAGAGTTTTAATCGTGGGCGCCTCTAATAGCCCGAGCGGCAATTAGGAGAGATGGAACGTGAAGAAACCAGATCGAGGTAGTAGCTGCAAGGAAGGCGATTGGGCAAAGGAAAATAAGTGACGGGGGAGGAGAAAAGAAAAGAGCTAGTCCGGAACTTACTTTGTTTCAAAACAGCGAAGCGTCTTCCCTACCTGAAGCCATCCTACTGCTGGCTGAGAGGTCCAGTAAGTGAAGGCCCAGCTGCTTTCGCAGCTAGCAAGGAAATCGGGCGGAGGGCAGCCCCTCCGGCGCCAGGCGAGGCTGAGCGGGTGGGTTGCACAAGCACTTCCTGGTCCAAGGGTCCACGGCTCGGCTCAGCACAGCTGGGTGGTTTTGGCTGGGAAGATGTGATCCCTGCCGGGTTGCCAGCGCCGCTGGGCCCTCCTCTCTCCTCCCTGGCCGGGTCCGGAATAGCCCGTGCTGACCGCTAGGCGGAAAAAAAACAACAGCAGCTGTTCCTGGAGCAAAGAGGAAGCCGGTCTTCGGCGTGGGCAGCCGGGGCTGCTTCGCGAAATTAAATCGCGGCGGTCAGGTTGAGAGTTCAGGAGTCTCCGCGTAGCGGTGGAAGCGAACCCGGGTTTGCCGTTAAGGTTGCCCGAAGCACAGCCCCATCTTGCGGCAAAAATGGAAACCTTTAGCAATTACGAAAGGAAAAACGAGCGGACATGCCGAACAATGAACAAATTCTTGAGAAATTATTTTGTGACAGAGGCTTGTAATATTTAAGGTGTGGAGAAAGAAGAAGCGGGGTCTTACAGAGCAGTCTTTTCTTTTCAATCCTAAATACAAATCGGTGGGGTAGGAATGAGAACAAGATCACTGCAATGTATTTGAAGGCCCAGTATTTTAAGGAGACATTATAGGAGAATGACCTTTGAGCCTATAAACTACATCACACCAGAATAATGACAAAAGTGGTCACACTTCCTCAAAGTAACCAGCTGCAATGAAATGGCACTGCAAATAAATTATTAACGGTTTAAATTAATGTTAAGATATTGCACAGCAAGTGAGAAAGAGTAGTTGTTGGGTCCTGATGGCAATACATTATTCATTTTATTTTTAATCATAAGGCAGCCCTATATAAATATTGTATCAGCAGTAATTCAAAGATTGGTTGTTTACTTCTAGCCACATCAGCAATTTCCCAACTCACAGGATTGATAATCTTATCAGGATTAACCTTTGGTTTCTTTTTCTTTTTTTTTTTTCCATTCTACAACTGCCCTGTGGAAATAGCTGTATAGTACTATATATGCAACCAAGCAAAGCTTGTGGGGACGAAGTTGGAGTAGATTGTACTTTGCAGTTATGCCTAGATCTCTTCTCACTTTAATATTAAAGAATTACAAAGCTATTTCTTTCTGGACCAGCTGCGGTTTCTGGATGGTTTCAAAGGCAGCCCCAAGTAGAGCACATTGCAGTAGTCCACTAAGAGGTGTGATGATTAACAAAGAGCAGTGGTTCCCAGGTTCAGGAACAGGAACTATTGGTGACCAGATGGACTTTTGCAAAGGACTTCATGGCTGCAGCTGCCAACTGCTTTTCAACAGGAACCATGAGGACCCAAAAGGAACTCCAAATTGCATGCCAAGTCTGAGGAGGCATTTCCCCAAACCAAAAATGGAAACTTCCACTTTCTGGGTAAATCCACCCCCACAAACCCACATCCACTGAGACTTGCCTGGATTAAGCTGGCTGAGGAACTCTGGGAGTTGAAGGCCACAAGTCTTAAAGTTGCCAAGGTTGGAGACCCCTGGTCTAGATATGGTTCTTTGAAGTTTTAGTCTTCTTATAAGAATTTTCACCTGGATTTTTAAAAGCATCCTGACATTTAAGAAGGAAAACTTTCCTTGTCATTTAGTTTAATATCACGGAAAACTTTACTTGATAATGTTCATTGACCAGCTTTACTATGTCATATGATTTGTTTGTTTTGACGCATTATCCCATTACACGATTCAGAAAGATGAATGCAGTTCATGATCATAAAAAGTTCTTTGACCCTGGCTTAAGAATTATGATTTGAAAATCTATAGTTTATGGATCTATAAACTCAGCCATTATATCCAGTTGATATCAAATTCAGAGAAGCAGCACAACTCAAAAGTAGTAACTTTGACAAGCCAAAAGTTAGCCGTGCTTTGGTAGTGATTAGTCATGGACTCCTTCAGCTTGTGAATTCTGGAGGGGGAGTACTCAAACTCTCTTCTTCCAGTATTGTGCTTTGCTTGCTGATAAGTTCTTTAAATAGGAAGGCTTAGAAACATCCAGGAGACCACATTAAGATCAGAGAGGATTGTGGGGGAGAAGAAGCTGAGTAATGCAGATGCTGGCTGACAGCTGAAGAGCTATCCTGGCAAAAATTAAATAGGCAGTGCTAATAGCTATTGAAGATCAAGTATTGAATTGTTGGTTTATATTCAAAATAAAGGCTGACTTATAAACCTTAAATGGACCAAGCAATTTCCACCAATTAATAGAGTTCTGCTTTTATATTATATACAGGGACAAGATTCACTGAAGCAATTGAGGGCATGCCCTGGATAAAAGTGCTGAAGAGGACACCCAACTAAATGACCCTATAGCTGGGATAAGAAGATCAAAGGTTTACCTGCCAAAGAATTAAACAGCCTGTCACCTATTATCTCTTCAACCTGAGAGTGGATGGTACATTGCCAATGACCTATATAAGCTCTTTTCTTAGATTTAGAGTAGTAAATATGAGCAAAACCAAAAAAATGAGTACCCTAGAGACTCAGGATACAAATAACAGGCTGTGCTCATATATGTTAGGAATGCATTCAAATTAAATCATATGTAAATATACGTCATACTGTGTTAACAATTGCTTAGAAAGTTTTTGAGACATTTGAAACAAGTCCAGAAAAAAATGTGATATTTTTACTTTAGACTGTGCTAGGCTATCAGTTGGGAGGTGGGAAATTGTTCACTAGCAATTTTGAAGCAAAAGAAGCAAAATAACTAGTAATGTTGAAGGTAAAAAGTAAACATGCTTGTTTACTTTGATAAGGTTTGGCTGGTATTCCAACTGCTTACATGTGTCTTACAAGGTTGAATAAAAAGAGAAAACACTGTAGTCTTGTCCTATCAGAGCCTGACATCCTGATTATGTGTCCCTGATGACAATATTCATATATATCGGGATTTATTCTAATAGTAAGGTTGGAAGGTTGTTTTGAAATGAGGAAAGTACAGAATGGTAATTATTTTTATTACATTTATATCTTAGGAGGTCACAATCAGGACATTTCCATAATTTCTGGACAGTTTTCTTAGCAGCAGTATAGAAGGGGCTTATCTCAGCCTCCTGGATTTTTTTATTTCCCAATTTTGCGTATGGCACTAATATTTACTAGTAATCTTTAAGCATTAACAGGATGTGACCTTGCTTAGCATCCTAAGAGGCTGCCATCTGCTGTAGGCATGCTAAAGATACTTGTAGCTTATCAATAAATGTTCCATTGATCACCAATACTGTGCAGCAACTAAAATTCTTCAGTTGAAACTGAGCTCTATTGAAGACTTTATAGTTATGTTCAAACTCCCTGTTGCAATTCTGAAAATCCCTATTAATTTCCATCCAAGTACTAACCAGGCCTGAGCTATTTACTTCCAAGACTTGACAAGGTGCTGCCACTCACTGAAGCAAAGAAATAATACTGACATAATTAAAGAAAGTGACAAAATAAGAGTTGCTATCAGCAAGGTGGAAGAGAAAGCTCCAACATTTGATTGGCCCAGTCCTGAGAAATACCAGAAGGAACAACATATTCTGAAAAGGGAGTTTCTTGCAAAAATGCATTACCCAGTCTGTAATAAAATTAAAAAAAAAAACAAAAAAAAACATTGAAATATTTGGGCATAACACTTTCACTCAAAGTTAAAGAAATGAAAAAATTAAATTATGATGTGGCGATGAATGAAATTGAGAAAAAGATAGATAAATATAAAATGATAAAGTTGTCTTGGTTTGGTAGAATTGCAATGTGTAAGATGATGTTGTTGCCAAAGTTTAATTTTTTATTTGAGATGTTACCGTTAAATTTGACAGAGAAAGATATTGAAGGATATCAGAAGAAATTGGATAAATTTTGCAATGGTGGGAAAAGACCTAGATTAGTGAAGAAAATGTGGTATCAAAATCAAAAGGAAGGTGGATTAGGAATCCCCAAACTACTCAATTATTATTGGGCTTATGCTATTCGGACTGTGGTAAAAATATTTAAAGGTGAAGATAGTCATTGGAGAGATTTAGAATTAAAGGACATTAAGAGATTTGGCTCAACATGGTTTTTAGATAAAGCAAAATCAAAATGTGTAATTAATAGCTATTGGTTAAAGGGACTGAGTAAAATTTGGAATAAATTTGTTAAAATTTTAATTCCAGATATAATTTTCTTAGGGAAGACAATTGAAAATTGGCCGATTAAAACTAATATAAGTCGTGATAGGGTAATGGAAGATGAAAATATACAAATTATAATAGATTGGTTAAAAACTTTAGAAAATGAAAGGAGGAAAAAAGAAATCATTGAAAAATTGGGTTTAGGCTGGTTTGAAAAAATACAGATAGAAAAATGGACTAAGAAGGTAAGGGACAATTGTTCGATAAGTAGAAGTAAAACTGAATTTGAATATTTAGTATTCCAAATTATGAAAGATGAAATTGGGCTAAAGGGACTCGTTAGTAAGATATATAAGATTATAAATTCTGATGGAAAACCACAAAGGGTGATGAAGATGAATTGGGAAAAAGAACTTAATATTAAAATATCAGATTTAGATTGGAACGTGAATTGGAAGAGTAGAATTATGAAGACTTTATCTGTAAGGATTAAAGAGCATAATTATAAGGTTGTTTGGAAATGGTATTTGACTCCATTAAGATTGTCATTGATGGATAAAAAAATTAGTAAACAATGTTGGAGATGTGACATGGAATTAGGGACTTATGAACATACGTGGTACAAATGTGATAAAGTTAAAAAGTTTTGGCAACAATTGGAGGAAAGGATATTTGAAATGATGGGGAAAGTAATAATATTGAGACCAGAAACTATATTACTGTTGATAATTAAGGAAATAGAACCAACAAAATATGAGAAAGAATTGATTAGAATTATGATTATAATGGGTAGAATTATAATAGCCAGATATTGGAAATTAGATGTGAATCTTAGAATAGAAGAATGGTATTGTGAAATGTGGAAATTAGCTTTAAATGATAAAATGACATGTGATATTAAAATTAGAAATGGTGACTATAAAGAAGATATTTTCTGGAAAATTTGGAAACCATTTGTGGACTATGCGCTGGGAAAATTGGATGCTTCGGTACCTGTACCCCGAGAACGTGGATTTTGGCGATCATGAGGATATATCCGAAGAACCAAATCTTCCTTTCTTATGTATAGCACAGGGTGAAGTATTGTATATGTTGTTTGTAATGTTAGTAATATAAAATATAAAATGAATAAAAAAAAAAATAGATGTAACAAGGAATGGAAATCTTCTAAACAACATAGCATTCAATGGGCAAACATTGTCAGTTGAATAGACTATAATACAAATAAATAACTTTTCCACTCTCTGCTGTACATTTAATCAAGAGGAAAAAGTATTTGGAATGTGCTGTGCTTGAAAAGAAGATTCACCACCCAGTTCCAGACATTCCAAGACTAAAGTGACAGATAAGGAGAAGTAACATCTGCTGATGCATTCTTATCCTTCAATCTGAAAAAGAATTGCTCAAGTCTGGTGTATTACTCTGGATCCAATTAATGATTCATGCACACTTGGGAAGGACTGTAGAAGTTGATCATGTTAGGTCATCAAAAATCATGTTCTGTGTTATAATCATTGCTTACAAGGTATGATTACCAGTTTTATACATGTAGATTCTGGGATGGCCACTCTTTGTTGATCCTGGAGATAATAACAGCCTGGTCCTGGTCACTCCAGAACCAGTCATTTCTCCCCAACGATAGGATTTAGATTGACTTTCAAGTGAGCTTTCACTTACTTGATTAGGCCTAAACTGCCTTGATCAGTGAGCTTTCACTTTTTTGATCAGGCCTAAACTGCCTGATCAAGATCACTACTGGATATTCCCGTCCAGATAATTCCCACACACTGCACTAGGAAACTATGGATACCCTTTGTTTGGGCAATTATAGGGCATTTTTGCACCATTACTATTTTCATTACCCCAAACTTCAGAAGTAATTGAAATGTAATCAACCTTGCTTAACATTGCTAACCTGTAATTCTGAGAAAATGTAATTTCTTTTGAAAGAAAATTACTATCTTGCTTCAAGCTACTGCAGATTTGAAAATCCCTTGAATCCACTATGCACAACAGGGAAAGAAAAAAAATCTACTAGCTGAGCATTGTATTCCAGTCATTCGATTCCCTTAGTTTCATCCCTATTTCTTTTGTCCCTGACAAGATTTGAAGTTGGGAAAGGAGGAAAAAGGGTGTAACTAGAGTCTTAACCATCACAAAACAGAACAGCATCATGATTTTAAGCTTCGGTAGCTGCAACTGAGCCTGATATAACCCAGCTCCAATATAGCTGATACTATGGTGATTTACTTTGAACTATGGTGCTGGAGAAGACTCCTGCGAGTCCCTTGGACTGCAAGGCAATCAAACCGGTCAGTCCTAGAGGAGATCAACCCTGACTGCTCTTTAGAAGGCCAGATCCTGAAGATGAAACTCAAATACTTTGGCCACCTAATGAGAAGGAAGAACTCACTGGAAAAGAGCCTAATGCTGGGAAAGATGGAGGGCAAAAGAAGAAGGTGACGACAGAAAATGAGGTGGCTGGATGGAGTCACGGAAGCAGTAGGCGTGAGGTTAAATGGACTCCAGAGGATGGTAGAGGACAGGAAGGCCTGGAGGAACGTTGTCCATGGCGTCGCGATGGGTTGGACATGACTTTGTAGCTAACAATAACAATGGTGATTTGGTCTGAAGCTTTCTTCAGAATTCTTCACCAGAATTCTTTTATAGAAGAGCTGTCAAATTGAAGCATTTGGTTACACTGACCTGTTTCTCAGACAAAATACATCAATATTCTGCATTTGGCATAGAATACTTTTGACTTCCAGAAGGAATTACCAAACATGGCTACCATGGATGTTTTGAAACTGAGGCATTGGATCCATATGGAAAATTTCTTCAAATTTTGGAAGAAATTATTTGGAAGTACACTTATTTTTTAAAATGTGGCACTGCCACATCTGCACAAAGGTATCATAATACCCAACATTGGTTGATTAGCGTCTAGCCCTAAAGTCTCTTGAGATACATTGATAATTACCTTTATGCTGTAGAGCTATGGACAAGAAAAGATAGTTCAGTTTCCTCATCAGAATTTCAATCTTTCTTTTTTTTTTATTGAAAAGTTTTAAAATGTTTTACAAACAAATTCCCTCCCTCCTCCCCCACCCATCTTCCTCCCCCACAACTTCCCAGAGCAAAATACAGGGTATTGTATTTAGCAAACGTAATCTAACATAAACAAACTAACTATAAGTTCTTAAGTCCCCCTTACTCTTTAACTCCCCCATTGGTACCAAAATGTCAGAGTAAAGGGAAAAATCATCTAAATATTTCATTCATAAGCTATTTGCAACTTTTTAGTCCCATATTTGTTTTGTATATAGTCAATCCATCTTCTCCATTCCAGTACATATCTTTCATTCGAATGATCCTTCAAATATGTAGAGATTTTAGCCATCTCCGCCAAATTAGCTACTTTTAATGTCCATTCTTCAATAGTAGGTAGTTCTTCCTTCTTCCAATATTGCGCCACCAAAAGTCTGGCTGCGGTTGTTAAATTCAAAATCAGATTAGTCTCTATAACTGTACAGTCTACAGTTATACCCAATAAAAACAACTGTGGAGTAAATTTTATCTTCCTTTTAAGAATATTTTGTATGATCCACCATATCTTAATCCAAAATGCCTTAATTTTCTTACATGTCCACCATATATGAAAATACGTTGCATCATCACATTTACATCTCCAACACGTAGATTGTAAACTCGGGTACATACAAGCTAACTTTTTGGGATCTAAATACCATCTATAAAACATTTTGTAAAAATTTTCTCTCAAGTTTTGGGCTTGAATAAATTTTACATTTCTACATATTTTCTCCCATACATCCATGGTTATTGATTCCCCAAAGTTTTGTGCCCATTTTACCATACAATCCTTCACTAACTCGGTTTCTGAATCTATTTCTATCAATGCATTATAAACCTTTTAATATGCATTGGACTTTGATCCCTGATTTGTTTTATTAAATTTTCTTCATTTTGCAAAATACCAATTTTCTGATCTTCTTTCCATCTAGTATACAACTGTCCATACTGAAATCAAGTTTGAATTTTCCTTTCTTCCTTTAATACCTCTAAAGACTTTAATTGCAATATGCCTCTTTCCAAAATAAGAAGCTCTTTATAAGTAATCACATCTTGTTTCTGTTCCACACTTATATTCTCTATCGTATGTCTAGGTATTGTCCATATAGGTAATTTATTATTTAATTTATATTGATACTTTTTCCATAATGTAATAATGCATTTCTTAATATATGACTTTTAAAATTCTTATCCACCTTTTTATCATATAGTAAATATGCATGCCATCCATATAACAAATCATACCCTTCAATATTCAATATTCTCTCTTCCGTTGAATTAATCCAATCACTAATTACTGAGAGCATGGCTGCCTTGTAATACAATCTTAAATTAGGCATTTTGAGACCTCCTCTTTCATGTGTATCCTGCATTATTTTTCGTTTTATTCTTGGTCTCTTTCTGCCCACACAAAATTAGTAATGCCCTTCTGCCATTCGTTCAAATTTCCATCTTTTTTCAGTATTGGTATCATTTGGAAAAGAAATAAGAACTTTGGCAAAATATTCATCTTCACTGCAGCTATCCTTCCCAGCAATGATAATTGCAATTTTTTCCAATTTTCCATCTCTTTCTGAATTTTTTGCCACAACAATTCATAATTATACTTATATAGTTTCTCATTTGATATCGTAATATAAACCCCTAAGTACTTAACCTTCTTAACTGATTCAAATCCTGTTATTCTTTCAATTTCTTCTTTTTGACTTGTAACCATATTTTTAATTATTATCTTCGTTTTCCCTGCATTAATTTTAAATCCAGATACTTGTCCATATTGATTAATTACATCCATTAAACCTATAACTAATTTTATTGGTTGGGTCAAGGTCACAACTAGGTCATCTGCGAATGCTCGTACCCTATAATCCTCATACCTAATTTTGATTCCCCTTATTTTATCTGAGCCACGTATTTTATCCAACAAAAATTCCGGAGTCAGAATGAACAATAATGGAGATAGAGGACATCCTTGTCTTGTTCCCTTTTCTATATTGAAAGTTTCCATTAAACTGCCATTAATTATTACTTGTGCCGTTTGTTGCTGATATATTGCCTTAATAGATTGTATAAAGTACTCTCCAAATTGCATCTTTTCAATTATTTTCAATAAAAAATTCTAGTTCAATCGATCAAACACTTTCTCCGCATCTAAGAATATAAGCACCGCAGGGACCTGGTTGTTTTTTCCCAAATACTCCAATATATTAACTATTTGTCTTTCATTACTCTTCATATATCGCCTATTAATGAAACCAGTTTGGTCATTGTGAATCATTTGTTGCATAACTGGCATCAACCTATTTGCCAAT
This sequence comes from Arizona elegans, assembly GCA_022577455.1. Taxonomy (NCBI): domain Eukaryota; kingdom Metazoa; phylum Chordata; class Lepidosauria; order Squamata; family Colubridae; genus Arizona; species Arizona elegans. The sequence goes on from JAKOOJ010000002.1 coordinate 153,735,042, forward strand.
ATTTTAGTAAAGATCTTATAATCTGTATTTAACAGTGATATAGGCCTATAGTTTTTTGGCTGAGTATGATCTTGATCCTCCTTTGGGATCAGGGAAATAAATGCTGTTCTCCAGGAAGGAGGCACTTGTCCTCCAGTTTGTATTTTATTAAATAGTTCTTTAAGTGGTTCCACCATTTCTGCCTGCAAATTTTTATAATAAACCACTGTCAGTCCATCCATCCCAGGGGCTTTTCCCACCTTCAGTTGCTTAATTGCTAAAATAATTTCTTCAGCAGTTATCAATTGATTCAAACCTTCCCTTTGCTCTTCTGAAACTATAGAAATATTCTCCCTTTGTAAATATTTGTCTATATCTGTACCTTGAATCTTATCACTAGTATACAACTTCGTATAGAATTCTAAAAATGCTTTTTAAATCATATTTTGCTGATACACCTCTTTACCCTTATATTCTATTTTCTCTATAATACATAGCTTTTGTTTTTTCCTAAGCAAATATGCCAACCATCTGCCTGGTTTGTTCGCATTACAGAAAGAGTTATGTTTGGCATATTGCATATTAGTTGCCACCTGATCTGCCATCAACATATTAAATTGCCCTCGCAATAAATTAATTGCTTCTTTTGTTTTCTTATCAGTTGGGTTTAAAATTAATACTTGCTCTTTATTTTTTATTTCTTCTAGCTCCTTCCGTTTCCTTTCCTGTTTACGTCTATATTTATTATTCAAATATATTAAAGTACCTCTCATATATGCTTCACTTGCATCCCAAACCGTTTCAATAGGTGTACCTTTATGCAAATTCATAACAAAAAAATCTTTCATAAATTGTTTACATTCTTTCACATTTCCCTCATATCTAAACAAGTTTTCATTCAGCCTCCAGGACTTCCTGGGTCCCTTTTCATATTCTAATTCCATCCAAACCAGACTATGATCTGTTAGTGTTCTTGGACATATTTTCGTTTTCTTCACCCTGGAAAGAAAATCGTTAGAAATTAATATAAAGTCAATCCTAGAAAATGACTGATGTCTATCAGAAAAAAAGGTAAAATCTTTCTCTTCTCCATTCCTCTCACGCCAAATATCTCTCAGCTCCATATCCTCCATCATATCAAAAAAAGATTTAGGCAATCTGGCACGTGTTTGGATATTTTGCAGAGATCCTTTTTTGTATCCAAAACTCCATTCCAATCTCCCATCATTATATGTGTTTTGTAATCCCATTGTATTAATTTAGCATGTAAAGTCTTATAAAAACTTTCTTGTTGCTGATTTGGTGTATATATTCCAATCAGTAATTTTTTTTTTCCCTTCTATTAAGATTTCAATTGCAATATATCTTCCTTGCGTGTCTGCTTCAATTAATTTAGCTATTAAACCTTTTTTTAGGTATATAGCTATACCATTTTTCTTTTCCGGTGCAGATGCTACAAAATGTGTCCCCAACCTTGCATTTATTAAATATTTTTGAGCTTGCATTCTAATATGTCTCTCTTGTAAGCATTAAATGTCATTTTTATACTGTTTCAGGTAATGAAATATTTTCCTCCTCTTTTGCGGTGAATCCATTAACGTTCCAGGTTAAAAATTTACTTGCCATCTTTGGCAATTTGAAGCTTTTGAAGCATTAGCTGAAGGTCATCTTTCACTTTGATCTTCGGCCTTGCCTCTCCCACTGCTTCTGATTTTGTAGTTTCTTGTGCTTTCATCTGGGCTTGCTGTACCTTTAATTCCTCTTGGCGTTTTGTTGCTGCTCAAGTCTGTCTTTGGTCCTTTGGTTCCTCTAGTTTGCCAGATAATTCCATGTCTTCGGCAGAACTCATAAATTGTAATAAATCTTCTTCAACAATTGAGGCCCCTCCTTGAGCCTGTATCTGAGCCTGCATAATTTCTTTCACTCCCTTTCTTGCTCCCTCTGTTTCTTTTCTTCTTCTGATTTCTGGAGAAAGTGAGCCTCCAGCCTTTAATACATAAAGTGAAAATCTCTTGCCTTCCATACTGTATTAAGACAAAACCTCTGTCCTGAATGATCCACCACCAATCCAGTTGGAACCTCCCATCTGTACTGTATCTGACACTTTCTAAGTTCATCCACCAAAAAAGCATAGTCCTTCCTTGCTCTCAATATTTTTGGGAGGGATTTCTTTCAATGTTAAAACCTCCTGCCCTGCCACTTGAAGTTTATTTTTGTAAGAAGCCTGTAAAATCACATTTCTTAGCCTCCTTGTTGTAAAGTAAATTACAATGTCTCTTGGTAAATTTCTCTGCCTGGCCACCCATAAATTAACACGATAAATTTTATCAATTTGCCAATCCAGATCCTCCTTTCTTTCTTCAGTTATCTGTACAAAGGCTTCTGCAAAGATCTCTCTCAAGTTCTCTTGGGTATTTTCTTTCAGACCTCTTACTCTTATAGCAAATTCCATCGATCGATATTGTATCATCATCACCTCTGAGTGATGCTTTTTCTATCTGTGTCTGAACCTCTCCCATTTTATTCTCCAAATTCACGTTTGATTAATTTCCTCTAATCTTTCATCTAACCCTTCAATGTGGCTTGCCAAACCTTGAAATGCAAAAATAATGTCTTCTCTAATTTCCTTATTTTGAGTTTGAATTACATCTTTGATTTCTGTCATTTCTCCAGTTACTTCATTCATTTTATCAGTCACCTCTTTCATTTTTTCATCAAAAGCAGAAGTAATTTTTTCTTCTAAAGTAAAGGCTTGCAGCTCTAAAGCTTGCTGCAAGGCTTCCAGAGTTAGAACTTGTGGTTCTACTGGAACTGTCAGAGATTGCGGTTTGGGTGGTGGAACAGGAGAACTCACCGTAATTTTGGCCCCAGCAGTTTTTATTTGCTTGAAAGCCATTTTCCAATTTTCAGTTCCAAATTAAAACTTTACAACAGCCAGAACAAAGTCCCAGAAATTAGCTCAATTTCCAATTAGTTTCCAGTCCTCAGTAAGTTTGAATTTATCTACAGTGCAATTTAATTCTTCTTTCTTTTAAAGCAAATTCCATTTATTGTCAGCAAAGACTGTCAGCGCAGAGGAGTACTTTAGAGTTAACTTTCATTACCACACCCAATTAAGACTTGGCGCCATTTCCTTTCACTTTCTTCCCTTGGCAACCAAGAAGGAAGTATTCAATACACAGGAGTTAAAGTTTAATACTTGCAGTTAGAGTCCCTCCTGACTTCACTCTGCCTGCTTTTGTATCCAAAATGTTGTTAAATTGTTGCATGGATGGTCGAGGTGTCTTGTTCTGCTAAGAGCAGAAGCGTCCCGGGTCTGGAGCTTGTGTCAGGCTTCCAGGGAGCTCTCACTTTTCAAGCCCCAAGAATTATTCCTGGGACTCTTGGGGAGCTCTATCCAAGCCTGGCTGCTCTCTTTCCCCTCTTTTCCCGAGGAGAAAATTTCCAAAGCCACTAGATAGCTGATTTTCGCTGTTCTAGCGGCTTTAACGAGATTGCGGGGCTAGTGCTCCAGAAGGAGCAGCCATCGACGCCTGCAGTGCCACCGGAAGTCCCTGAATTTCAATTTTTCTAATCTGAGCTGAAATCAAACTATACAAAATATTCAAATATTCAATCTATATCGTGATATGCCTTTATATTTCTCTCTCTTCCTCCAGAATTAACTACTAGCCAGAGCTGACGACCCCAAACTTCATGATATTAAGATATCCCATAAGAGGTATTCTTTCATAATGATCTTTACTAAGATTTATATGAAACCAGGCAGGCTGCAAACTGCTGAATTAATTTTGTTTGGAAGAGTTAGTGGTAAAAGGAAACCAGGCCATCAAATAACATGGTGGCTGGATACCATCAAAGCTGACACTAGCCAGAGCATTAAAAAAAAACCAAAAGTAGGGCAACTTTGGAAAATGGGGAGTGACTTGTCCCATAGAATCACCAAAAGTCAGACATGACTGAATGGATAACATCATCACGAAGATAGTAAGAATATGCTATGTTTCAGCTTTCTTTAACTAAGATAAGTAAGAATTTCTCACTCTGCCAGGAAAATATCCTCCTAAAATATTCTCACAGAAATAGAATGGCTAGGGAAATTATAGAATATGCAGTACTGTTATTAACCTATCAATGATTCAAATGAAAGAAAATACTAAATTTCCCTCAAGTTCAACTTAACTCCTGGTTAAACATAAGTAGATATGATTGCCCTTGTTTTGTTCCAGAATGTGTTTTCAACTTATTGTTCTGACATAAAGTCTGATATTTCCTGTTATTCTCCCACTTAGCTACCGGTAGCTAGTTTTGTCTCTGCTTGATCTTTTTTTGATAGACCAGCCAATCTTGAGTTACAACATAGTTGACAAACCTTTCAAAAAAGGTTTGCACCAATGCCATGTCACAAGCAATTCAATACAGAATTTGTGTTCAAAACATGCTTGTTCTTAAAAATGCTTGCGATTTTTACCGTGTAAGTTAATTTTTTTTATTTTTTACATTTATAGGCCACCCTTAATCAATTGCAACTTCCAATGAGTCTTCTGGGAGTTATATTTCAAAGGTAAAGTATTTATGGGATCTCTTATTTTTCACATCTCTCTGTTCTTTTATATGTGATATTGTTGTTGCTCCAAATTGTTCCCCATTCACACCCCAGCTTTAATTCTGTCTTTAGTCCATGATGGGAGCCTTACCAAAATCAGAAGCTGCTACGGAAGCTCCGTAGGCTGTCAAGTTTCATTGTAAGGATTAAAAATATATTCTGGGCAATTGCTTTGCAAAATCGCTTTAATCCTTGGCCAGAGAATGGAGTATTTTTAGAAAGCTGAGCATAGGGAATGTCAGATACTCTTGTAGCCCTTTTGAAAACATGATGACATGATACCTCCATAGTGAAAGAAGAAGCCACAGAATCCCATATTGATTTATTTATAGTAACTGGGATATTCATCTATTATTTTTTTAAAATAGGGAAACATTGGTTGCTCAGGAAGAGAATTTTGGACACAACTCACAGTGCTTGAAAATGTATCACAGAAGTAGCCTTATTTGGAAAGCCTTGTTCTGTAAGCTACCACACAGCTTTCCAAGCAATGCTATTCTAGAACCCTCACCTAACAACATTACTCAATCTTTAATCCGGTGTTTTTGCATTTGTAGATAGGGAAGAGTTTTGCAGAGATAAGTCACCTCTATTTTTTCTAATATAGAATGCTATATTACTTACACGACACAAACAGTTCAGTTATGAATCTGACCACCACTCATTCTGCTTTCTGTCTGATTATTTATTTATTTATTTATTTATTATTTAAATTTATATACCGCCCTTCTCCCGAAGGACTCAGGGCAGTGAGTATTAGTTCATACCATGTATTTCATAGCTTAACACATACTTCCATTTCAAATTTTCTGCCTTCTTCCTCTCTTTAGCAACCTGATGAAGTAAATTGTTGTTTGCATTTTAAAGACTTTGATATTGAAGTATTAATACTCACAAACCTATTTTGTGGTTTGTAGTTGAAACAGACTCTGAATCAGGTTATCTCAGATTGCCACAATGGGATTAGAGCTGCCTTGAGTGCTGAGAAATTGAATCATTTATTAACTGGTTTAGCCTTTTATAGTAACAGCCGTGATCCTCTGATAAATTCTACATAGTTTATGTTTGCTTACATTAGGTAAATTAATCTACATTACACAAAAAAACTTCTTCTGAATGCAGATCATGTACATAAGGCTGCCTTAATATCCCCCTGGATATCCCATTCCTCTCTCCATTATCCAGCAATATAGAAATCTTGCTGACAAGTGACAGCAGCTCCATCCAACAACAAACTCAGCTACTGCTTGCTTTGCCAAGTGTCAGGGCAGTGATCAGGTGCCCAGCAATTGGTTCTTTTGGCTCCAGAGGCAATGAGCACACCAGCGAATAAAGAAACTTTATTATTAATTCAAGCAAGCAGATTTAAAAGCATCACGTAAAAGGCATACATACCAAGCAAGGCAATACCCAAATATCTTACAAGCTGCCAAGAGCTCCTTAATAAGGACAGCAGAGATACCTTAAGGGCAGCCAATTTCCATAGTACCCAATGCTGGGTTTTGTGCAGAAGCTTCCAACAAACAACAACAACAAGTTTTTTTATCGAAACCTGGCACCATGACTTCATGGCCCTGCTATGGTCATGAGACTATATAACCTGATCTTGACCAGATGACACATGACTCTGAGGATGGGAACCGAAAGTCTGAGATTTTTCATAGACTACAGCTATCTGACCCCCAACGTCTACCCCTTTCTCTTTTATTCAGTAACCAAAAGTAAAAAACCAATAGGTCCGTTCAGAATGAGTTCTAAACTCCTAGACTTTTCTTAATAGGAAGGAGAAGGAGGAAGGGAGAATAGGAAAGAGAAATCAAAATATGTCAATAGCTCCTCGGAATAAACAATGGTCTTCCACATTTCTACCACACTGTTTTCTCATCCAGTGCTGATGTAGAAGGTATAGCAGCCGCATTAAGTAATGTGGCACAGGATTACATTCATCCATCTTTGCTCTGTCTTTTGAACTAGCAGCAAGAGTGGCATTTGTCCCTGTCCATCAATTCACTACTTCCCTTGTTTTGCACATATTTAGAGGACACCAGGATGGTAAAAACAAAACAAAACATGGGCATCAAATTCAAGAATGGCCTTATGAAATGTCACAACCAGTGGTGGGATTCAGCCAGTTCGCACTGGTTCGAGAGAACCGTTTGTTAATTCTTTGTGGAGTTCTGCGAACTGGCTGAATAGTCAAGGCTGCCTGCCTGCCTAACAATTCCAGTAGCTCACACACACCTCAGATATTCCTGCTCATTTGTAATTAACCAAAGGAAGGGAAAAGAAAAAAAAGAAATAACCACACAGCCATTGCCTCAGCAGAAAAATTCTAGCCCCTTTAAAACTCGGGGGGTGGGGGGAAATAAAGTGAAAGAGAGGGGGGTTTTTTCTTCTCTTTCCCTTCACTTAATAGCTCTGGGCAGACAACCAAGAACCATTTAACAGGTGAATACTTAGTTGCAATAACTAAACCGCAGGAATGCAGTCAGCATAGAAACAATACAAACTTACATACAGATTAACAGAGTTGGAGGGGACCTTGTAGGTCATCTAGTCTAACCCCCTGCCTAAGCAGGAGACCCTACACTCTTTCTAACAAATGGCAGTCCAATCTCTTTGTGAAAGCCGCCAGTGATGAAGCCCCCACAACTTTCAAAGGCAAGCTGTTCCATTGGTTGATTGTTCTCACTGTCAGAAAATTTCTCCTTATTTCCATGTTGAATCTCTCCTTGTTCTTGACAGGATTAGGCCAGGGAAGGAGTTTTAAAAATGTTAATACAGAGCAGGAGTTTCTTGTCAGAGTTCTTATGTCTTTTTAAATACACGTTATAATTAGCATAATTGGTTTTATTCATTTGGAATAGGATTGCAATGCTGTTTCTATGTTTATGTATCTCGATCCTGCATTTTCAGAATTTAAGAGAGAGCTTACAGTATTAGACTGTAAAGATTTCAAATTATTTTGTAACTGTGTTGCTTGTGTGTGATGGAGCACCCACAACTTCTGAAGGCAAGCTATTCCATTGGTTGATTGGTCTCACCCTTAGGAAATTTTTTCATAGTCCTAGGTTGCTTCTCTCTTTGGTTAGTTTCCATCAATTGTTTCTTGTCATGCCTTTTGGTGCTTTGGAAAATAGATTGACCCCCTCAAATTTCCTGACAGAAATCATTGGAACAACTTGTCTCCAGAAGTTGTAAATGCTCCAACACTGGAAGTTTTAAAGAAGACATTGGATAACCATTTGTCTGAAGTGGTGTATGGTTTCCTGCATAAGCAGGAGGTTGGACTAGAAGACCTCCAAGGTCCCTTCCAACTCTGTTATTCTATTCTGTTCTGTTCTGTTCTTTTCTGTTCTGTTCTGTTCTGTTCTGTTCTGTTCTGTTCTGTTCTGTTCTATTCTATTCTATTCTATTCTATTCTATTCTATTCCATTCCATTCCATTCCATTCCATTCCATTCTAAATATTGGAATGATGCTATTTTATTGTGCTATTTTATTGTGAGTTGGACTAAGGAGAAATTCCCTAAGGTGAGACCAATCAAGTTGGCCAAGCCCACCCAGTCACATGACCACCCAGCTGGTCATTAGGGCAGAGAACTGGTTGTTACATTATTTGAATCCCATCACTGGTCAGAACAGATAGTCTTAAGGAAGGGAGGGGGGTGGGAAATTAGGCCCATTGCTCTTCGAAGTATGAACATTCCAGCACAGCAGGGATTTTTACATTGCCAGAAAAGCATTTTAAATAGTGCAGCAAAATTTTTTTAAAAAGATTCACAAAGGGATGTTGGGAATGTCACAAACATTGCCCAGTATATTTAAACAATTTAACCCTCCACATGGAAAGGCAACAATACTGGAAGTGCCCATACAACTGCAGTATGTACTCAGAATACAATTGTGTAGCAAAAGTACAATTTGAGGGAAACCATATTAAAGGACCATAAGAAAACCACAATTACTGTGCAAAATATTGTTTGTGCAAAAGAGCTTGAGAAACTCTTTTCTTTCTTGTTCCCATTGATTGGTTGATTGATTAGGTGCCATGAAGATGATGTCAACTCTTAGCAACCATATAGATTTTCTCCATGACAATCTATCCTTAACCGGTCATTCAGGTTTTCCAACAGTGCATTTAATCACCACTGTAACTGAGTCCATCCATCCTGCTGCTAGTCATCTACTTTCCCAGCATTAGAAACTTCTCCAGAGAACTCAGTCTTGATCTTGAAGAAAGCTTATCATGTGGTTGCTAAGAGTTGACACGGAGTTAATGGAGCAAAATCTTCTTTCATTTGTCATCATTATGACCTACATGTCAAAATTCAAATAACAAAAGTTGTGCACATCATTCCAGTTGCAAATCTGGGAACTGTGTGTGTGTGTGTGTGTTCATATACAAATTTGGATGGGAAGAATTTCTTATCCATTCCTGATCGGAACAACGCTGCATGTGCTAACCACTATCCCATATAAAAGGAAGATTCTTCCTGTGGAAGATATGAAGCAAAACTGCAGGTGTGGTTATTCTTATCCCTGCAACAATCAGAGGCACAGCATTTGCAGAGCTTCAGACTTTATCTCTGAGTGCTTCACAAGCAAAAATATTTTTTTTCCTTCTCAGGAAAACCCTGATGCTGTTGCCTCATCTGCTCTCGCTCCGTGACCTTTCTGAGTGCCACGAGGCAGCAATTCCCAACTTTGGTTGTGTTTACCCTGCACAATACCATAGTATGATAATCAGTAGTCGATTGAATAAACAGTAACTGGTGGGGTTCATACCATATGAAACAACACAAACAAACCACATTATTGCTTATTGTGTGGTATGAAACCAACTTTTGGCTATTTTTGTTGTCCTTTGAAAAAAGCTAAAATGATCATTTCCATTGTTTAGGAAGGCTGCCTGGAACTAATTTTATCAAGGCTTAGTTATGGGAGAGGCTCAGCAGAGGGTAGCATTTGGCTTAGTCAGACCTGGTTAGTGTCTGAATCAGAGACCACCAGGGAATTCCAAGGACGTTGGCTAGCTGGAAAGTTTTAAAAGAATCTCAAAAAAAACCCAAAAAAACCAGGACCAACCAGTCCTGTATTATTATTGCCTAAGGAACCGCAGATATGTGCTGATATGATCACTGGGAATCAAGCTTGCCTTGAGGGCATCTTAATCATTTCTTTAGTCATGGAACAAAGAAGTTAAGAATAAAGTAGGAGCTATGGCTGTGTGTATTCTGCCCTATGTAGGACAGTAAAGAAATATCAGTCCAGTCAAACTTTCAGCATGTCAAGAAATTGAACCAGAGTTTCCATAGAGATGGAATTGAAGTCCACAAGTCTTAAAGTTGCCAAGGTTGGAGACCCCTGCTCTGATCCAGAGAACCAGTGATCCCTCTAGAACTGCACCTCCCCCTCCATTTAAGAATTTGTTGTGGCAAAATGTAAGGATTGGTTTGAGGGTGGGAGGATTTGCTGAACAAAGATAACACTTTAAAGAGCTTAAGTGGCAGGATGGAGAGAAACGCAATAAGCCAGTGCAATTCTTCTTGCCAGCCTTTAAGGATTAAACTCACATATTGCACATCTTTTGGATTATTTTGTTTCTCATAGGGAAGAATGTTGCAAGGAAGAAATCAGGGAAAATATGTTCCTTTGAGGAAGGGGGGAATTCCACCCTTTATCCCAGCCTACACAGCCAGCACTGGAACACTGAAATGCAAGACAGATTCATCCCAATTCAAAGTCCAATGTTTTTAGGGTTAATGGTCATATTCCATTCCTATGCAAAGGACAAAGCAAACAAAAACACAAAGCCCTCATCCTTATATCACTGTCTATCACTTCTATGTTCATCTCAGAATCTTTGGGTAAGGTCACTTTTTTTCACCCACGTCAGGATGACAAAACTGGGACCTTGAGCCAGTCTATTGAAAAACTCCCAATGGCAAGCTTCCCTGAAGATGTTCCTGCTGCTATCCTTATTCCAGGAGCAGCAGGAGGAGGAGGAGGCAGAGGAGGAGGAGACTCTGTCTAGTGGAGAGTAAGAGATGCTGTCAGAACCTGGTACACTTCCTGACTATGTGGGAGAGATCAGCAAGAGAATGTTGATTGCTGCATCCAATTACACATGCTTTGACTGATGTGGCCTACAGAATTCCCATGCAGCACCTGCTGGAGATAATTGCTGCTCAGTTCTATAGGATTGCATGGGGATATTGGTGTATAATTTTGCCACAAACTGATACCTTTAAGTATTAGAACATACGTTAATTGTCCTTTATTTAAGAGAACCAGGAGTACTTTTTGTCAGTAATGGTAGTGTCAGGTGTGAACTGCTTCTGATCCCTTTGAATATTTATCACTATTCAATTTGCCAATGAACTGGGTGGAAGGAAGGGGGAGGAAGAATGGAAATGATCCAAGAATAGACCATGTGATTTATTCTTGTGAGCCAAGAACCCAACAAGGTCACTGCTGCAGGTGTCCGACAAAGAAATGAACTGTTCTCAAAACAAAAGATTGATACTTAATTGGACAGTATGACCTCTATGGGTGGGAGAAAGGGGAAACTAATGTTTAACTATGTAGCACTGAGTGGGAAAACCTCAGAGGTGGTTCACTACCAACCGTCTGACTAGTGAACCCCAAAAAAGTAGGCACATGAACACCCCAAAAGTAATTCTTCAGTGTCAAAGTGGTGTATCCAATAAAGTTTTAAGGTTGACAGGTAGCCCCTGGTTTGCAGGAATGGGGCTGCTAACAAATTCTTACATTATATAACTCTCTATTCCATACTGCACAACTCCTCCATGTCTGTCTAAGTTCTTCTTTTCCCCCACATTAATCTTGGACATCTTAGCTTTTTATAATTGGATTTTGCAGGACATGTGATGAGATAAAAAGTCCTCAGAGCTATTGTAACAAAACTGGGTTACCCTTGAAGTGGGAGGGAGAAGGAGAGAAAAAGCACAGTGCAAGACAAATGCTTTGATTTGATGCTACCTTCTTAACAGTCTTGGACCAATAATCTGTCAGCCTACCACTTCTAAGCACTCCAGAAGCACTCTGGAGATAGAAATAGTGGGGACCAGCAATCCGAAGACCTGGAAAAAACAGAGGAATTGGAGGGGCCAAGCGAAATAGAAGAAGAAAGTGATATGGGTAGTGGAGCAAGTGCTGAAGACAAGGAACTTGCTAAGAGGTCAAGGGAGTTGGAAAAGAAACTTCAAGAAGATGGAGATAAAGAGGCAAAGACAGTTAAGCTGCTCCTGTTGGGTAAGTGTAATGTAACAGGTCATTTACCTCATTTTTTGTGGATACTAGCATCCTTACCTAGGATGGGATCAACAAGGGAAAACTAGTGTAGAACTACCCTTCTTGCACATTTTCTAAATGCTGTCCATAAAGCTGTTCTGCAGTAACATACCAATTGGTCAGTATCAGCAACAGCAGATCAGATGGGAAAATATTTAATTGTGGCTAGAACTAAGTAGAACTAAGGTTTGGGGTGATTCCGGTATAAACAAGAAATTCAAAAAATTAGAATAGATTTTCTGTTTCCTGAAGCAAATTTGAGGCAAATTTGAATTGGCAGATGATAAAACAGTGGGACAAATAACTGCAGTCCATTGGTTACAATGAGTGGTGTCACAGATCTTTTCACATAGGTCAGTGGCACCGTGGCTGTTAGAAAAGATTAAGTATTTCCAAGAAGGATAACGGAGTGCTAAGAAGTGAGGAACGATATAGCTTATGTTTCAGAATCAGTAAAATTCTCCCTTGTGCAGAAATATTTTCTATGATTAAAAATAATGGTAAATTTTAGTCAACTTCCCAAAAATATTTAGGAAGGAAGGAAGGAAGGAAGGAAGGAAGGAAGGACTTCATCTGAAGTAGTCTCCCATACAACTGGCTCTTCTCAAATGTGTGGTGAAGTTGCTATGTAGCATTGTTAAACTTAATTTTTGCCATATGAAGGAGGCACTGGCAAAACACTTCTCAAAGAAATTGCCAGGAAAACTGCAGGTACTTGACCAGGCAGTCATTAGGCATCAAAAATGTACTAAAAGACACAGAGATACACATAACACCCTCCCCTAATTTTACCAGCAATCCACAAGCACAGGGCATTGAAAATGCATTGACATTAAATATAATAATAAATGATTTATTATTAATTATAAATGATATATTAAATTTATAGGCTGCCCAACTGCTAGCAACTCTGATTGATTTACTATTGTTGAAAATATTTAAGGATAAAAAAATATAGAAAAAAACAGAAAAAGTAGGACAAGACAGAAAAACAATAGTGGCAAAGAAAACAAGCCCAGGGGGGAATGGAAAGCAAGAAAGGGGCATCAGATCCTCACCAAATGCCTGAAGAAAGAGCCAGGTCCTTAGCACTCTTCAAAATACCAGTAGGGTGGGTCCTATTTGAATTTTGAGGAATCTTATTCCAGAAGGCAGACGCTGCTACAGAGAAGGCGTGCTTCTGAGTTCAGACAAATATTTAATTGATGGAATTCAGAGTGCACACATCCTGCTGAATCAAATTGGCCCAATAGATACTATGGAAGGCAAAGCGATCCCCAGGTAACCAGGTATCCTATGCCATAGAGGGTTTTTATAGGTGGCAACCGGCACCTTGAGTTGCACATGGAAGTAAACTGGCAACTGGTGCAGTGAAGCAGAGGTGTTCCATAGGCATACCGAGGCATACCGTGGTGACCTGAGCATAAGTGACTGTGAGGGGCCATTGATCTTGGAAAGGAAACAACTGGCACACCAGATGAAGTTGGATAAAAGCCTTTCTGGCCATAGCTGTCACCTGTTCACTGAGTAGGAGTTGGGAGTCCAGGAAGACTCCCAAAGGGTCTCACCCCTCCAAGGTCAAAGTTGGAATATCTCCAGATCTGGGTGGTCCAAATATGCACAGTTACTTGGTCTGGGAAAGATTGAGTTGGAGATGGTTTCTTCCGTTCCAGATCTTCACAGCTTTCAGATAGTGGAACGTAACTATGACAGCTTCACTTAACTGGCCCAGAGTTTGAAGACCTAACTGGATGTCATCAGCATACTAATGATACTGAAATCCAGCAGGTTCTGGAGAACCGGTAGCGGAAATTTTGAGTAGTTCGTAGAACCAGTAGCAAAAATTTTGAGTAGTTCAGAAAACCGGCAAATACCACCTCTGGCTGGCCCCAGAGTGGGGTGGGAATGGAGATTTTGCAATATCCTTCCCCCTGGAGTCGGGAAGGAATGGGGATTTTGCAGTATCCTTCCCCTGGAGTGGGGTGGGAATGGAGATTTTGCAGTATCCTTCCCCTGCCATGCCCATCAAGCCATACCACGCCCACCATACCACACCCACAGAACCGGTAGTAAAAAAATTTGGATTTCACCACTGTACTGATCCCTAAATAAATGGATGACCTCACCCAGAAGTTTCATTAAATTGTTGAAAAGGAGGGGAGAGAAGCATGCAGCACCCCACAAATGAAGGAACAATTTCTCCCTGTCCACCAACAGCAAGTGCAATCAACCCAGGAGAAAGGAAGATAACTATTGTAAAACAGTGTCCCTAACTATAGAACCAGCTTAAAAGGATTCTATGTTTCATGGTATTGAAAACCATCGAGAGATCAAGGAGCACAAAGATGGATGCACCACAACCATCCCAGTTCTGCGACTGTTCAACAACAAATGCAACCAAAACTGTCTCATTACTAAATCCCAGTCTGGAACCTGACTGAAATATTATCTGTTTCGTCATCAGCTGCAGGCTGACTATCTTCTCAACAATTTTCACCACATTTTAAGATTCAGCTACCCAGGTAGCCAACTTTTAATTGTGCCTTCCTGGCTGTGTGCATCTCATTTGTCCTGTGAACCGTATCCAGCAACTTTGCATAATATAACATCATTGGAAGCACTATGGCCATAACAGCAGACATAACCTCATTATCATCCATCTCTACTGGTGCTCAGTGGAAGACATGTAACAAATGTTCACTCAACTTGACTGGAACATATGTCAGAGGTGAGGTGAGAAAAGCAACTGCAATTACCACTCTGACTACCAGCTATTCTGGGCAGTTTACCGCATGTTGGATTTTACTTCCTGTATTATCAGTACCCTAATCTATCTGCTGAAGAATGGATATGGTAGTCTGGAGTAACCAGAAGAAGAAGCACCAAAATCCATCATCCTGAATGGCTATAATACATAATGTCCTTGGACCATCCTTTCCACCTGATGGCTGCTTCAACCAATGTGCAAAGATTTTGCTGGTCAGCAACTCAGGATTATAATACTGCTGACAGTGGAAAGGACACCTAGATGATACCTAAACAGGTGCTTAAAGTGAAGAATGCTTGGTGCTCTTCCCTCTGCTGACCTGTGCCTTGCAATAGCTGAAGACAGTTTCAAGTTCTTCTGTACCACATTACCTTCTAGCCCCAAATGTGCCTGCTTCTGTGTGGAGGTGTGTGAGAAGCACCACTCCTATCATTGTGTGCTATAGACTCAAATTCCAATAGGAATAGCTCCCTTACTCTATATAACTCCTGAACCTTGGGAAAATCAGGGCACACACATCTACATACAGAGAGAGAGAAAACTAAGTGGAAGTATTGGCTTCCCCAATGAAATAGGGTAGGCTTTAATAGGGAACTACCATGTTTCCCCAAAAATAAGACCCTGTCTTATATTTTTTGAACCCCGAAATAAGTGCTTGGCCTTATTTTCGGGGATGTCTTATTACTTTGGGGCATGTGGAGCAAGATAGGGCTCCTCTTGCTGTCTTACCTGATTTCCAGCTCTGTGTCCCTAACCCTAACCTGAGAAATTGGCGGGGACCGGCTGCACAGGCATTTAAATATTTTTGGGGAGGGCTTATTTTTGGGGATGGGCCTATTTTAGAGCATGCGCGCAAAAGCCCGATTAGGCTTATTATCAGGGGATGTCTTATTTTAGGGGAAACAGGGTAGAAATGGAAATATTCTTGAAAATTTTTAAAAAGATTTGATTTTAAAGTACCAGATAGTCCTCACTTAGCAACCATAACTGGGATCCACAACTTGGTCACGAAGAGCCACTGTCCTAAGTGGAAAATCACATGACCACAAAGGGTTTATAATCTCACTTCCCTTTTGGTTGTTAAATTGTAGACACTAAGCCAAAAAAAAAAAAGTCTTTTGTATTAATTCTGCTTGTCACAAGGCATAAATGGCAATCACGTGTCTATGGAACACCGTGACCATTGTAAATGCCAGGATTGGTCACAAAAGTTTTTATTTTTAGCACCATCATAACTTCAAACGGTCACTGCATGAGGAAGTTAATAACAAGTTAGTGCAATGGAATGGATGGAAGGTAGTATTCCCTTCCCTTTTTTATCTAAGACAACTCATCATCCACCCAACTATACTGAATCAAAACTGGTAATAAAAGTAATAATAAACTAAAATGAGATTGGGGAATATAGATCTGAGATACTATTAGATATAATTAGTCATCACTACTGCAACAGAAGCAACTAGTACAGGACTGGCTCCAGTTTCTTCCTCTGTAGTTTGGTCTCCACTCTTTCACATGGCCAGTTAGATCTAGAACTGTTCTATTTGTCCAATGGGATCTTTCACTCCTAAACTCAGATCACCTCTTTCCCTAACAGGTACAGGTAGTCCTCAGTTTATGACCAGTTCAAAGTTATGACAGACCTGGAGGCTTATTCAGGAGCTGAATTCGAAATGCCAGTGGTTGGACTCCAATCCATGGACACGTGACTGAACTTTGGGTGCTTGGCAACCAGGACATGTTACAGCTTTTTGCAACATCCCACAGTCATGTGACTGCATTTAAGAATGGTGTTGCCAAAAACCAGCATTTACTTCCGATTTTGGCAAAGCCATTGGTTCATTTAATGATCGCAGCACTTCACTTAACAAAATTGGTAGCTGCTTTACAACTGCTGCGGCTTAATCACCACTGGGGGGTGGGGAAATCAGGCCAGTCACATGACTGACTGGTTTTACAACCATCACAATTTATGACCGTGATGGGCAGGCTCCATTACATTGATAAGTCAAGTGCTGCCTATATAAGCCAGTAGCAATAAGTCTCCCTTGTTTACTGACCCAGGGACAGGAGAATTCAAAAGATACTGTAACTCCCCAGTTGAAAGAGGGAAGACAATTTTGAATGATAACTAAACCACAATTATTTTTATTTATTTATTTATTTAAATTTCTATACCGCCCTACTCCCGAAGGACTCAGGGCGGTGAACAGCCAGAGGATAAAACACATAAATACAAAAATTTAAAATAGAATAAAACGAATTAAATAATTTGTCTGAACAAATTTAAAATACCCCATAATTTAAAAACAGATTAAAATTTGCATTTAAAAGGGGGAGAAGATTTAGGCCAGGCCAGCTTGATGAAATAAAAAAGTCTTAAGCACGTGATGGAAGGTGCGCAGATCAGGGATCCTCCGTATCTCCGGGGGGGAGTTTGTTCCAGATTGTAGGTGCCCCCACAGAGAAGGCTCTCCCCCTAGGGGCTGCCAGTCAACATTGTTTAGCTGACGGCACCCAGAGGAGCCCCTCTCTATGGGAGTGTACTGGCCGATGAATGAAATGAAACTCAAACACTTATTTTTTCACAAAGTAATTGTATTTTTATCTATGTCTGGAACAAAACATCTGGGACACAGATGTTTGTTTTCTTTTGTGGGTGAACTACCATGTCTTATTATTTTTTTGTGCATGTCTTATTCCTTTTGGCATTCCCTTTAATCCATTAATTGATGAGTTAAAACACAGAAGTTTCATGGTAACATGCCATTACCACTTCTCTGGGAAAATATAAAAAAGTGGATTCAAATGCTTAGAATACTGTTACTATTATAGTCGGTGAGAGTTCAAGTTAGTAGTGACAATTTCAAGATTTTTCTGAATATTATGAAATCTGGACCCAACCCAAACTTTCATTTTTTAAATGACTACTTTCTTATCTCCAGCCATATTTTTCTGCTTCCATGAAATTGACTTGTTTATGGAAACTATCTGAGTAATAGCTTTAATATGTAGTATTCTTTGATATACATTTTTCTAAGTTCTTTTTTTTCTCCAAGTTTTTTATTTTATTTTACAATATATCCATATCAATGTGTGAACAGTGTGGCATCTGAGTATCATACATTTTAGTACAAATAAAAATAGTGCTATTAATCATATTTGTTACATTCCTCAAGCTTATTCTAGTGTTAATACACATATTTGTATTAAATTATAGACTTCCATTATTTAATTATTCAATGTTTCAATACGTTATTCCAATGCCAATCACAATATTGATTAAACATACACAATACCATCATTCAATTTCTAATCTTCCCTCTTATTATTACTTTTGTCTTATTGTATAAAAATGCATATATTAATATTCCTCCCTCTCTTATTTCTATCCCTATTCTAATTTTTAATCATGCCACCATTATATTTAAGAACAAATCCTTTCTATCGATCATCTCTTGCCCATTTTAAAGCTTTAATTGTTCGTTCTTTAACTTGCCTCCAACATTCCTCTCTTGGATCTTTATATTTCTGAGTTCTTGATTGCCACATATATGAATCCAGTCAAATGTAATGCAATTGCAGCTCATAATAAAGAGCTCAGGTTCCAAAATGCATCTAGAAAGTGAATTTGTTGAAAGAAAACTGCCAGTAAGTTAATTTACTTAAAATGTAGCAAAAAAGATACTTAAGACATGGAAACTATTGACTAAGATGTGTCTTCCAATCAGTTGTGTGAGTTTTTAGCAGTTTAACATCCACATTAGCAGGAACTGAGAAACAAATGTGAGCCGCAAGGGATATTTTTTATATCTAATTTTTCTTTATGCATTGAACTCACTCCCCATTGTCTCTAGTCATCTTGCTTAGCAGCTGGTTGCAATTTAACTTCTAATTCAACATACCTGGAGGGCACTGGTTTGAGGAAGGCTATAGTACTAGTAGAGAATGGATGAACAGAGATGTGGCCATGGCTGGGGTAAAAATCTGCGCTCTGCTTAATTTCTGGAAATTTAGAGGTCACAATGAAGGCAGGCCTGGCCTACTCTGTTGCTATTGCAGTTTAGCTCAGCCC
This sequence comes from Arizona elegans, assembly GCA_022577455.1. NCBI lineage: Eukaryota > Metazoa > Chordata > Lepidosauria > Squamata > Colubridae > Arizona > Arizona elegans. The sequence goes on from JAKOOJ010000002.1 coordinate 153,753,785, forward strand.
ACCCTAAAACTTGAATTGGAAACCGCAGTAATGATGAGATGGGGATTGGATGAGGTATCCTCCTGTATGTAGAATGAAAAATATTATATCCTGACTTTGCTGCATGGCTTCGTGAGATAACATTGCTGTAGAAACAAGTGTACTACAGTTCATGCGGTAGAAATCACATAGATCAGCAGTGCTGCTTGTGGAGGCAAGCAGGAGTAATCAGTTCTTATCTGCCTCCTGGCAACACGGATTCATCACAGTAACAGCAGGGAAACTGGAATTAAAGTGCTTAAGCTCTAATTCTAAGCAGCTTCCTGGTTTGAACTAAACAAGCAGCTTAATGTGATGAGATCAAGAAATGGTGCAATGGTTGCTTAAATTAGTGAAGAGCAACAGAAGAAACATTTTGTTAAGAAAGAAAAGGAATGTGTTTTTAGGAAGACACATTCTAAGCTGGTGCTTCTGGAAAGCAAATATCTAATCATTTGGAGTAAAAATATGAGCCAGTGCTTGCGAAAATAGCTTATGAATTAGTCTTGCAGCTAGGAGTCACTGTATTTTAAGTAAATACATTTCTGAATAACTATCTGTGTGCATATGATTGAATTCTAGTAACTTGATAAAACATTTAATAATCCAACCTAAAACAATGTTCTCTCAGTTTAGGGCTATTAGTCCTCACTAAAACCGAAATTGTAGTTGTAGGTATAGTCAAAGACAGAGAGAAAAACAACATTTATAGTGTAATCCTATATACTGTATCTCTATGTAGAAATAAAACACATTAAGTTTGGTATTATTTATACAAGTGTGTATCAGGTTGAAGCCTAAAAATCTTATTTATTCTTGTATACAAAATGTCTTGGTCATCAAAAGGCAAGTATTTCCATATAATTAAAAAATTAGTACAGAAAATACTAGCAGTGAAGCCATATGAGTTTTTTTTTTATCATCACTGGGTAGCCTTCTAGATTATTTTTATGGAGACAGATATACTGTATGCAACTGTTTCATCCAGATACATTTCACATTTCATAGAAAAAACTTTTTTTGTATTGTATTGTTTGTAAGCTGTGTGAATAATTCATTGTTACAGCACTAGTGAAGGTAGCACTAGAAATCATTTGAAAAGCTGTGGAAAACATGATCAGATTTGATCTATATATTATGAATCTACCTGAGCACTTCCAGGTACATGATTTTAAAAAAGACCTTTGATTTTACCACAAAGAGTTATAGAGGAAAGGCAATAAGGTTGCGTAGGAAAATTGCTCACAGTGAGGTGTCCCACATCTGATTTGATTTCCATGGTAATTTCCTCCTTAATAATTAGTGTGACTGTGTTTTTTTTCTAAAGGACTGTGTGTCACAGTAACTCCCACAACCATTTTGATTTTCCTTTCTGGCATTTCATGCTGTTAAAGTATAATCCTTCGTGTTTTGTAAGCACATTTAAAATATTCCATTCCAGAAGACCCTTTCTAGAACAGTGTTTTTGAAACTTAACAACTTTAAGATGTGTGGACTACCACATGTGTGGAATTCCCAAAATGTTCCAGCCAGTGCTGATGAGGAATTCTGGGAGTTATAATTCACACATCTTACAGTTGTTTAGAATAAGGTAGTCATAACCAACCTCTATAAGAAGATTCATCACCTTATTCATTGCCTTATTCCCAGAGATTTCAGGGCATCTGCAGATAGCTTGTCTTTCCTCATGTTTACCATCCAATCCTCTGGACATAGCCATATGCTAGCATCATTACAGTTGTTGGAAAAAGTGCCCAAATGCAGAATGTTGCCATAGCCCCATTTCAAGTCTTGATCACAGACTTACTATACAGTAAAGTTCTCATTTTGGGTGTCTGGGAAGCTTTTGAGGGCTTTCATTGCTTTGTTTACCATTTTCTACAGTTGGTCTTTTCACACTTTGGGATTTTGGGCAAAACAAGGAATAAATGGACAGAAATAAATGTGGAATAATAATGGAGGACCTGTGTGTGTTACTAGCCATTCTCTTTAATTCTGTGAAGAGAGGTCATAAATCAGGAGGAACCTGTGCAGGCATAATAAGATGCTTGGTTCTTGCTCATCTTGGAAAAGATGATTGGCAGACACTTCTCTGTGCTGAAACATTGGCCCATGAATGCTCTCTGCTAGCTCTAGGCTTGTAAACATACAGGTATGACTTGGCTCATAGCTTCATAAGGTCATCACAAATTTACAGAGAATGAAGAACACATCAGTCATGTTTGGGTGGATCGGGAGGTCTTCCCAGAGAAAAACATTCCTAAAGTGCCTTCACTGTATCTTTAGCATGCACTACTAGCTTCAGTGTTGACATAACTCTGGGTGGCATAGAAATAACTAATGCCTATTTAATATCTATCTGTTATTTGTTCAGGCTGGGCCTTGCCTAACAGAGAGCAGCTTTAAAAATATTTGGCCCAAGAAAGAGAGGCATTTCATGTATAGGAATAGGAAAATGAAGGCTGCTGTTTCCATAGCCTGGGGAATTAAAGGGCAGCCTACCTTTTATTTCCCATTTAGACCAGTGAGGGTTTTTTAGGCTCTCGGGATAAATCCTACTAAGTAATAATTTGTTTTAATAAATTGCTGAGCAAAACCCATGGCAGAATTTACATTAAATCAAGAACAAACAAATCATATTATGGCATAGAACAGCATATTAAGCTGTATTAATATAGTCCACAGACTATATTAATACATATTGTGGTTTAAGGCTAAATGTTGTATGAAACATACTGGTTTATGTTAACAGTATATTGCAGATTAGCCAACTGTAGTTCATTCTGATATAATACATTTGAGATGAGTCATTGTTTCACATGTCATCTTTTTTTAGTTGGGTCAAGCACTACAAAACTAGTCCTTGATTTACAACCACAATGGAGACTAAAACCAGAATTGATTGCCAAGCACTCAGATTTTGAACACATGACTTGTGAATGCTGTGACTGATTCTGATTCACTTTTTTCGGTGTCATTGTAAATCTGAACAGTGGCTAAACAAATGGTTGAAAGTCAAAAACTATCAATAGCTCTCCTGTAATAAGATTTAACATATAAGTATAATCTCAGAAGAATCTTCTGAGATTATTGATTATTGACCTTCCTTCGCAGAAAAACATCTATGTTCCCCATGAAGTTGTCTTTATAGTGGTAGGCCAGTCAGAATGGCTAATTTTTCAAGTTGCACTAAGCTATCATATGGTTTTATTTTACTTTTGCTTTGGTGCAAGGCATGAATCTAGCATGTCTTGCAATTCATGGTATATGGTCTAGTTATAATGCTTGTTGTCTGTGTATGGATGCTAGGAGTGTTGAGGTGTATTTAGAACTTGAATGAGAGATCACAAGAAAATCTCCAAACTTCAGTAAGACTGGGAAGTTGAAAAATATTCTTGAAAAAGCAATGGCAAGCCTTTATAATATTGCTGTGAAAGATACTACCTGAATGAGACCACTGTCATGCTTATTGAGACTTGTGTATGAACAAGGACATTATGGCTGATTTAGCAAACCAACCATGCCCTAATAGAATGACTGATCTACAGGAGCAAATTCATCAATATAGTAGTTGAATATATTTCCAGTGGTGATCTCACAATAACTACTGTAGGAAAGCAATACATAGTTAACTCAGAGCGTCCTCTGTTTGTCTGCAAAGCAGTTCTGACCTTAAGCTGTTTTTCATTCCAGGTGCTGGTGAGTCAGGGAAGAGTACAATTGTCAAACAGATGAAGTGAGTATCCCCTTCACAATCAGCGATCAGGAGCTCAAAAGTTAGCTGTATCATTTTTAATTAGATAGATACTTTTCAGGTTGTTGGCAGCAGGACTGGGCTGAGGCAAATAACTTAAACTGATTATGGAAGGCTTAGGACACATAAAAATAGCATGTGGTTAAACCAACTGAGGACAACAAGTGGCAACTGCTTGCTTCATAAATTGATTCTGAGCAGGATCAAGAGGAAATATCTTTTCATACAACAGCACATCATTGAGCCATCAATAACTGCCTGCCTGCATATATGGTTTAAAAAACTCCCATAAGTTTGGATGCCCTTTTTTTAGGCTAGTTGATGGAAATGACCATTTAAGGTCAAATGCATTTGGGTAGCTCTTCCTTTAGCATGGTTTTTACTTGGTCTTTTTAAATGAACGTTGTAGGAACTAAATTAAGTTTAAGACTAGAGTGATTCTAGGCAAATGCAAGCTTCACTGAAGATGAAGTGCACAATTATCCACAGCAAGCATTAATTATTGCTGCAAGACTCATCAACTGAGTATCAAAATTAGGGTGGCACAGCACATGGCATTTAAATTCCAAAAAGTGCTTCAGAGTGCATAGGGGAAAGAACATGGCCTTATCAAGAACACCTTCTTAGGGAAAAGTGCATCTGCTCTTACCTGTTGAAGACAAGTAGCATGTTCCCATTCATGCAAGAACTCACAAGTTCTGCTGAACCTCCTACAGTAGAAAACTGAATGTGCCAAGCTGATGTTTGGATTACCCAAACTAACAGTAGGACTCATAGCTTGGAACAAACTTAAGTACTCAAATTCCCTGCTAGATGAGTTGCTATAAAAAGCAGAAGTGGGGCGAAGAAAGAGAGGAGTTGATAATGGAAGCTATGATGTTGAGAATGTAAAGGAGAAAAAGTTGAGATCAGAATTTAGACACAACTGGCTCCATCAGGTGTTAACATTTCACTTAGTGAATAAATAACAATAGTCAGATTTGTCTGCAATCCTTGTTGAAATGCACAGATTCCTTGGCAGGTGGAGAGTAAAATCAAAGAACAAACTAGTAATAAGCTTTGAAATATAATCTATGATAGCATTTCATATTTAGGACCTGGATTTTTTTTCTCTCTCTTTGTGTTACAGAATTATCCATCAAGATGGCTACACAGAAGAAGAATGTATGGAGTTCAAAGCAGTCATATATAGCAACATACTTCAATCCATCTTATCAATCATCAGGGCCATGACTACTCTAGGCATAGATTTTGCTGATTCAGGCCGAGGGGTGAGTGTTACCAATAGCATACTGTACTTGTAACATGTGTTCTCCAGAAAATGACAATGGCTAAAAATCAGAATGCAATACAAGAAGGCTGGTTGGAGCGGTCGAAAAAGTGAAAAGGTGGCCACTATGGCATAATTGAAGTCTTGATTATTATTTTTTTTACATTGCCTCCCACTGCACATACATAGCACAGAGCAATTATTTTTTCCTTTTACATAGGAAAAATGTTTTCAATTTGAACAGGCTCGGATCAGGGTTGATGTGTGGGTGTTTGCATATAGCTGAGACAAGGAGACTGATATAAACATTTTAAAATTTGAGTCCAAGATGTTAAACACGAGCTGTTTAAATGATAGTCCAGAATGCATATCATGCTGTTTCACTAAATTTTATTCTATGGTTTATACATATTTTCCTTATGGGTTAAAAATGATAGAAAACCAAAGAATGTGGCTTTATTTAAAAAAAATAACAACTAACATTGGAGGACATTCTAAAACAGGGGTGTCAAACTTGCATCATCATGGCGTTGTCACATGACATATAGTGACTTTTACCCCCTTCACTAAACCGGGCATGGGCATGGGCACGTGACGTATGTGGCCCACAGGCCGTGAGTTTGACAACCCTGTTCTAGAAGCTTAAAAGATGTACTGTGTTCAGATGCCATATATAAGGAATACACACACACCAGTGGTGGGTTGCTCCCGGTTCGGCCCGGTTCGGCCGAGCCGGTAGCGGTGACACTATTACATCACCGAACTGGTTCTCTTTCTTCGGGAGCTGGGCCCTCCCGCCCACCCCTGCATTATTCTGACCTTACATTTCTTCTTTTTTTGCCCAGCTGAGAGGTGCGGCAGAGCGGATTGCCGCACCTCAGCCTGGCAGATTTGCAACGCGCTTGTGCAAAGCGCGCAACTGAAGAGGCAATCGCATGCGAAGCGCATGCACAAAGAGAACCAGTAGTAAAGCCGGTTAGAACCCACCCACCCCCCACCCCACCCCACCCACACACGGAGTTCCAGAACAGGGATATCAAGTGTGCAAATAGTGATAACGTGCATCAAATATAGATGGTTTGTGGAAAACAACCACACTCAAAACTGCTTTTTGGTATCAATACAACCAGTGCCCAATAGCTTATGCCACACAAAATCTCTTAGCCTGGAACATACCGTAAGCAAAATGAACACTGCCTTTTAATATAGTGTAGTATGAACTGTGTAGACGAATATGAACTTAGACAATGTGGTTTGCTTATGGTTCAGTGTTCCAGACAACTCCAGACATTTGATGAACTGTTTAAACCATGATTCAGTAACCATGGGTAGGTGTGTTGTACAAACACAGCAGGTCACTTTTTTTGCTACACAACTTAAATAGGTGTGCATAGCGCCACCTGGTGATTAAGGCAAAGCTTTGGGGAGCATTGTTTATTTCCTATCCATCAATGTGCAAGAGCTGATTCATAGAACAATTACGCAGCACTGACCTGAGTTATTCTCAAAACAGTCTTACCTCTTACGTTTCATAACAGAAGTAATGTGCTTTTAAAAAAAAGAAAAAAAGGGGAAGATACTGCTGAAAATGTATAAGACATCAACTTATCAACCACATGGTACTGAAAAAATGCCATTTTGGAAGAAACCACTACAGTTGTGCCAGAATGGCAATACGCAATAGCATTTCATTAGCGGAAATACTTTTGGTGGACAAGCCAAGACCAACCAAAGTTCCCCCATGATGAAAGAAGCAGATATATTGTCACTTGGAGTTATTGCTTTCTTCTATTTCTTTTTTTTCTCCCAGTACAAACAGTAATAGCACTTAGACTTATGTACCACTCCATAGTGCTTTACAGCACTCTCTGGGTGATTTTAAATGTCAGCATATTGCCCCAACAATTTGGATCCTCATTTTACCATCCTTGCAAGGATGGAAGGTTGAGTCAACCTTGAGCCCCATCTGGATCAAATTCCAGGCGGTTGGCAGAGTTAGCAGCCTGCAATCCTGCATTTTAACCACTGCACCACCAGAGCTCAGTGTTCTTCCTTCTACCTGCTTCTCTGCTTTGGTGTTTTCTAGTCTGATGCATCCAGTTACTTAGTATTTAGCCCTAGAAAAACCTGATACAAATACTGTAGTAAAGCACTGTAATTTGAGAACGGAACGGAACGGAACGGAACGGAACGGAACAGAACAGAACAGAACAGAACAGAACAGAACAGAACAGAACAGAACAGAACAGAACAGAATAGAATAACAGAGTTGGAAGGGACCTTAGAGGTCTTCTAGTCCAACCCAATGCAATGATGCAATGGTCATGTAAAGCCTGTCTCTGCAGCTAGAACTTCCCAACTGAAAACCATGGACATCTCGTATAGGTGACCTCATAACAACATGAAGATGAATATTGAGCCTTGAATTCCATATGCAGCCCCCAACAAAACAAGATTGTGCTTATGGACTCTGTGTTTTTAATAGGATGAGCAACGGCAGCTGTACAGTTTGGCCGATTCGATTGACGAGGGTACCATGCCTCCAGAATTGACGAATTGTATAAAGAAACTATGGGCTGATGGAGGAGTTCAAGCCTGCTTTGACCGAGCAGCTGAATATCAGCTCAATGATTCTGCTTCATAGTAAGTCTGAGCCGACTATTGAATCTATGAAAGATTACCTTATTGGGAAGGCAATTAAGCTCCCTCAAAGGATTGAGATTGTACAAATAACATATCAGCATATGGTATTGGTGCAATCACATTCTCACAACCCTTTGTGATAATGAGATTGCAACTTGATAATATGCAACTTGAGAATAGGAATTTCTCCTTGTGTAGTTTGTTGTTTTTTGAAATAGAACCAGTTGTCTTGTGCATGCTTAAAAAATGATTTGGAGAAGTGGTTCAGAACACGTGGAAAATTACCATAGATCAGTGTCTCTTTAAAGCAGTTATATGGATATATATTTCTTAAATCCTGCCAAGAATACTGCAAAAACTTGTCCAGGCAGTAGTCAGGAGTCCATACTGACTCAAAGAAAATCCCCCCCCAAAAAAACCTTTTCCATCTAACCTGGTTTAGAAACAGAGAGACAAAACTCTGTTGAATTTGTTTGATCTCTTAGCACTTTTCATGCTCTCAGTCCCAGTGGTGGGATTCAACATTTTATACTACTGGTTCTGTGGGTGTGGCTTGGTGGGCGTGGCTTGGTGGGCGTGGCAGGAGAAGGGTATTGTAAAATCTCCATTCCCTCCCCACTCCAGGGGAAGATTCCTGCAAAATCCTCATTTCCTCCCAATCAGCTGGGACTCGGGAGGCAGAGAATAGATGGGGGTGGGGCCAGTCAGAGATGGCATTTACCGGTTCTCTGAACTACTCAAAATTTCTGCTACCAGTTCTCCAGAACTGGTCAGAACCTGCTGAATACCACCTCTGGCCAGTCCCCATATCCTCTTGAGCCATCTTCCATACGTTTGGCAGGGGGAGAATTTGGCAGCAGAAACAATATACTGTGGTAAAGCAATTTCACTCCTATTTATAGTGATGGTCCTAGAGTATGTCTTGGTTCCTGGACAGCTTTTTTGTGGCATAATAGTAAGTTTTACTTTAATCCCAATTAGCAAGTTTTGCTGATCATGTTAATGTTGTAGTGTTATGCCCGAGTCAAGAGATGTGGTATTTGTTCTGGAAATTGGGATGCTATGGATGAGGATCAAGAAGTTAAGGTTGAACCCTGAAGAATTAGGAGGTCTATCAGTTGTGATTATAGCTGTACTTCCTCAGAAAGAATGGATACCAAGTTTTGGGTGTTCCTGGAATCATCATTGCCATGGGATCCACAAGTGATTGCTGTGGCCAAAAACATCTATTAGCAGATTGATTGATATACCAACTTGTAAATAAGAAAAATCTCTGCTCTATATGCCCAGACCTTCTGTGAATGTTGTGTTTGAGTTTTTTTCCCCCTTTATTCTCTCATGTTTTTAAATGAATGTCCTATTTTGTTTAATCTATTGTGTATGCTATCGTTTACTAATTGTTCAATTTACAATACTGTAGAAAGTGAAATATGAGTAGCAACTGCAGACTACCCCAATAACATGGATAAGGCGGATCATATTTATTCCTACATCCTGTATCCTCGTTAGTCAATTTATTATAGTCCTAAACTACTTTTGCACTAATGGCAGATTTGTACTTTTGAAAGCATGTTGTGTGGGCTTTCAAGAAAAGGCCTTTGCAGTGAGCACAGAGAGAATCTAGTATTGGTTCCAGCAGGACCCCAACGCTGATCAGAACTTGCATGGCTTTCTAAACCCTCTTCTGAAGATGCATTTTTGATAAGACTGGTTTCTAATCTTATCTGATTAAGATAAAGGAAAAAATGTTTACTTAGGTTTATTTTGAGCTTTCAATTATTGCTTTTCCAAACTCTTTAGGAAGGAATGAATAGGAATGTCATTATTTTGAAGTCAGTGGTGTAATAATTTGGAAGATAGGAGAGAATTCAGGAAGAAGACATTCCAGTTAATAGTATCTTGAATAAGTACAATGGAAGTTAGTGAACATTTTGAATAAATTATCCCACAGCCCAAGGACTCCTTGTTACTCATATTTGATTTAGGAGAAGAAAACAAGTACTGTAAGTAAGCCTGCTAGTTTCCCATGATGTTATAATTTTCTTTTAACAATCTCAGTTAACAATGTCACTTCTGAGACTGCAACTCCTGACTATATCAGCCACTGAATTTCATTGTGCGCTTGGTTTTGGGTAAACCTATCTGCAATATTACACTTACTTGATTGATCAAACAGGATTCAAACTATTTACTTGCATAATTCTGTACTAATATTCAGTTCAATTTCAAATGGGAATTTAGCATTTTGGGAGCAAATATTACCACAATATATAGATGTAGTATGGGGTGCATACACCTCTAAATTCCTACTGGCCTTGCTAACTAAAAGTCGTGTGTCTTTACCCCAATTAACATTTTGCATCAGAAGTCTACTAAATCCTTTCAGATTTCATTCCTAGGCCAATACCTTTCATATGTAATGGACTATAGTTCCTATACATCAACAAACTTTATCAGCCAATATATTTAGAAGGCGCTGAATTGGCAAAGGCTGCATTTACAAAATGTTTATGCAACTGTAAGGGTAAATAGAGCCAAATATATAAGATAATACAATACATTGGAAAATAAATGGTAAAAAAAAAAATCTGTTAGCATTAACAATAACTTGCAATTGGACTTCCTGTTTCCTTGTCTTCGGCGGCGACAATGCCTTTTTAAGCACCGCCAGCCCCGCCGCTCGTAGAGCCGCTTCTCGATTGTGAAGCGGCTTGAAAGCTTCAAAATCCTTAGGATTCTTGAAGAAGAGGCAGCAGGGTACAGGTCGAGCCCCTGCAACCCCCCCAGGGAATTGTTTCTGGGGAGGAAACAGGCGCGGCTCCCTTTCAACCTGCTGAGACTCCGGGCGGCGTGGGACGTCTCTGCTTCCGCAGAACAAGCCGGCTGCAGAAAACTTTTAAAGAGCAAGGAAACAACCCAAATAAACACCTGAAATCTACGTGAACCCTGAAATTTTGAACTGCAAGTATTAGCACTTTGCTGATCTTTTATATTGAAGTGAAAATTTCTGAATGAGTGAAAGTGACTGGAGAAAATATGGCGCTCAGCATTAGAGTAAATGAATCAGCGAGTGTGGATTGGTGAAGTCATCTTGCTTTGTTACAAAGTTAAAAAGTTGCTATAAAGTTGCTCCGGCTGTAACAGGAACAAGAGGAAAATCTCTCCCTTTTACTTGACTTTGCTGCATTATAGTTTTGCCCTGATTAAATCTGGGGGGACCTTTTTAGAAGGCTTTGTGGAGGTGGCAGAAGAAGCGGATCCTCCCTCTTTAGAAAAGCTAGCTTACGTGGCAGGATGGCTTCAAAGAAGCAGGAAGGCAAAACGGGGGGGGATCCCCCACACGCAAACAGGACACGCAGTTACAAGCTCAGAAAAAAGATTTTGATATGGGAGATTTAAAAGAATTTATTTCAAAAATCTTGGATGACAAATTTCAAAAAGCTCAACAGGAAATAGATGATAAAATAAATAAAATAGATGATAAAATTCAAAAGTCCCAACAGGAAATTATGCAGGAAATGCAGCAGAACCAAAAGAAGGTGACCAAAAAAATAACAGATGTGGCGTCTGGCCTGGCAGGATTTATTATGAAAGTTGAGTCAAAAGTGGATGAATTTAAATCAGAAGTTAATGCCAAGATGAAAAATAATGATCATAAATTTTTTGATGTTGATGATAAGATGCAGAGAGTTGAGAACGAGATTGTCATGATGCAATTCCGGGCAATGGAATTTGCTATACGGCTTCGAGGAGAGACAAGATTTGAGACAGATTTGTGCTGAAGCCCTAGCTGTGATCTTAAAAATTAATCCTGATATGGTTTTCTGTAAAATAGACAAAATTTACAGAGTCAACTCTTGGGTGGCCAGACAAAGACAATTGCCTAGAGATGTGGTCATATATTTTACAGACAGAGCAATAAGAAATGATATCCTGCAAAAATCTTTTCTCACTTCTGTGCAAGTGGGCGGATCCAAGATCACAGTCTACAAGGAGCTTCCGCCTAAGATGTTGAAATCCAGAAAAGATTTTGGCTTTCTTGTTAAAGAATTGCAGAATAATCAGATCCCATTTCGTTGGGACGCTCCAACTGGCATAATTTTGAGATATAAGGGAGAGAAACACCGTTTGAATACTGTGGAGAAGGCGGAGCAATTTTATACTGAGATTTTTAAAGAAAGAACACCATCCCCACGTACATCTACAGTTTTGGAGATTAAGGAGAGTGATAAGAAGCAACCTCAAGAACCGCAACAACAATCTAAGCAGGAACCAGAGGAGTTGAAGGGCGCTGAAGGAGGTTTTCTGGATGAGCCTTTGCTGGAACCTTCTCCAATCTTGGAGCCGGCTTGGGTGGCTGAAGTCAAGGACCAGCGTATAACTCGAGCAAAATCCAAGCAACTTAAAGAAAAGTTACAGCAGGAAAGACAAGAGGAAAAGGCTGGGGCCGTGGGGAATGTAGGACAGAAGATCTCGGATGAAATCCGAATATTCTGTTCTCTGCTCCAGAAAGAGAATAATGATGATTAAATGTTTATCTTGGAATGTGAATGGGTTGAATGCAACACAGAAAAGGAAGAAAGTATTTGCATATTTAAAACAACATAATAATGATATAATTTGCTTACAAGAAACGCATATTACAGCTCAAGATCAAAACTATTTGAAAAATTCCAAATTAGGAACACATTTTATATCTTCAACTAATCAAAAAAAGAATGGTGTGGTTATTTATGTAAATAAAAAATTAACAGCCAAACTTATAGAAGCTGATCAAGACGGCAGGTTTGTAGCAATTGAATTACTTTCTGCTAATAATCAAATTCTTTTGATAGGAATTTATGCTCCTAATCAACAACAGGACTATTTTTATAAAATGCTACATACTAAAATACTTCAATGGGATTATAGATCTATTTTAATTATGGGAGATTGGAATGGAGTAATTGACTCTAAATTAGACAAAAAGACTTTGGCGAAGTCAAGGATTAGATTACCACAGACCTTTTTTGATATGAAAGAAGACCTGGAATTAAAAGATATTTGGAGAATACATAACCCAAAAGAACTGGATTATACTTTCTTTTCTGACAGACATAGATCCTTCTCTAGGACTGATTTCATTTTGTTGTCAGATGATTTACTTGTTAGGACAAAAAGAACAAAGATTCTGCCAAGAACTTTGACTGATCATAGCCCAGTGTGGATAGAAATTGAGACATGCAAGACTGAGAGACGCTCTTGGAGATTAAATGAAAACTTGTTCAGATATGAAAAAAATATAATAGAACTTAAAAAGTATTTGAAAGAGTTTTTTGAAATGAATTTGAATAAAGGCACCCCAATGGAAATTGTGTGGGACGCAAGCAAAGCTTATATGAGAGGGGTGCTTATTCATATGAACTCTAAACATAGGTTGATCCGACAAAAGAAAAGACTTGAATTGGAAGCAGAAATAAAGAACAAAGAACAGTTACTTATTAAAAACCCAACAGATGAAAGAATACGTGGTGTCATAAAACTTTTGAAAGATCAATTCCAAATGCTTATAGCGGAACAAGTTGCAACAAATTTACAATACGCGCAGTATAATACATTCTGCAACGCCAATAAACCGGGCAGGTGGTTGGCCTACACATTAAGGAAGAAACAGAGCATACGGACTATTGATAGTATTGATATTGGAGGGAAAGAAGTTTTTCAACAGAAATTAATAAAAGAAGCCTTTCTTGAATATTACACTAAACTATATGCCAGAGAGGAGGTGCAGAATGGACTTATAGAAAAATACTTAGACAACAAAAGAGTTACAAAAATCACTGAGCAACAAAAGGAAAGAATGAATTATCCTATAACAGAGGAGGAGATATTAGCAGCAATAAAACAATTAAAAACAGCTAAAGCTCCTGGAACGGATGGTCTGACTGCAGTGTATTATAAAACTTTGCAGGCAGAAATGGTGGAACAACTTAGAGACTTATTTTGTAATATACAACAAGGGGGAAAAGTACCCCCATCATGGACTACAGCTTATATTTCTTTGATACCAAAAGAACAAGCAGGTCCCAAAAAACCAGAAAACTACAGACCAATATCTCTTTTGAATACGGATTACAAAATTTATGCAAAAGTATTAGCCAACAGATTGATGCCAGTAATTCAAAAGGTGATTCATGATGATCAAGCGGGATTTATTGAGGGTAGGCACATGAATGACAATGTAAGGCAAGTAATAGATTTATTGGAATATCTTGAGAAGAATAAACAGATCCCTGCAGTGCTGGTTTTTCTGGATGCAGAGAAGGCCTTTGATAAAGTGGACTGGAATTTTCTATTAAAGACTTTAAAAAGGATGGACTTTGGGGACCAATTTATACAGGCGGTCTCAGCAATTTATCAAGATCAAAAGGCACAGATTATTATTAATGGAAGTTTGACAACAGAGTTTAAAATCGAAAAAGGAACAAGACAGGGATGTCCGCTGTCCCCATTGTTGTTTATTTTAACACTAGAAGTCTTGTTAAATACAATAAGGGACTCTAATACTTTGAAAGGTATAATGATAAGGCAAGAGGATTACAGAATAAAGGCATTTGCAGATGATCTGGTTGTTACCCTATCACAGCCAATGGAATCAATAATCCAGATGAAGGACATTATACAAGACTATGGTAAAGTTTCAGGTTTTAGATTGAACCAGAAAAAAACTAAGATGGTAGTCAAAAATATGACACAAGATCGTAAACTTGAGCTTGAAAGGAGGGCAGGTTTTGAGATTGTACCAAAGGTAAAATATCTAGGAGTTCAGGTTGCAGAATCAAATATGAAATTGTTTCAAAATAATTATGAGGTGTTGTGGCGAGAGGTGCAAAAAGACATGGAGACTTGGAAAAAACTGCAGCTGTCTTTACTTGGAAGAATAGCAGCAGTTAAGATGAATATTTTGCCAAGATTTCTTTTTTTGTTTCAAATGATTCCGGTGCTCAAAAATGATAAACAACTAAAAGTATGGCAAACTGGAGTGAACAAGTTTGTCTGGAACGAGAAAAAACCAAGAGTAAAAATGAAAATTATGCAAGACGTTCCAGAAAGGGGAGGTCTTAAACTTCCAAACCTACAGTTATATTATGATGCAGCAGCTTTGACTTTAGCAAGTGATTGGTTTGGAGGAAAAAAGACTGGAATATTAAATGCAGAAAGTTTCGATTTGGAATTTGGATGGCACGCTTACTTATTTTATGACAGTAAAGTGGACAAAGTATTCAAAAGCCACATACTCAGAGATTCTTTGTTGAGAGTTTGGAAGAAGCACCGAACCAATTGGGATTATAAAATACTGCTATGGCTGGATCTTGGTCATACTTTGTGGAATACAAATATAATGTCACTCGGGGGGTTTTTATATAAAGAGGTTCTTTTTACAGATGCGGGCAGATGGCAGCTGAAGACATTACAGACATTGTTGGCTGAAGGGATTAATCTAACTTGGTTACAATATAATCAATTGCAATTGAGATGGAAAGAGGACCAAAAAACTGGTATTATGATGTATGAGGAAGAATTGGTCAGACACATAAAAGAGAAAGGTCCAATGCATATTAAAAGACTTTATAATGTTCTGTTAGAAAGGGATTCAGAAACTGAACTAGTTAAAGATTGTATGATTAAGTGGGCACAAAATTTTGAGGAACCAGTGATGTTGGAAACATGGGAAAAAATTTGGGTTCAGAATGTTAAATTTACACAGTCGCAGAATTTGAGGGAAAATTTTTATAAAATGTTTTACAGATGGCATTTAGACCCCAAAAAATTGTCGTGTATGTACCCTAATGTGCAGCCTAAATGTTGGAGATGTGATTGTCAAGATGCTACATATTATCATGTTTGGTGGACCTGTAAGAAAGTTAAGGCTTTTTGGATAAAAATTTGGTGGGTCATGCAGAATGTTCTGAAGAAAAAAATTCAATTTTCTCCACAATTGTTTTTATTGGGCATAGCTAAGGGTTTTACATTGGGTGAAACAAAACTGATATTGTATATGATAACAGCAGCAAGATTGTTGATAGGTAAATATTGGAAAAATGAAGCGCTGCCCACGATCGAGGAATGGACTTTGAAGATGGCTAGTTTTGCAGAGATGGCGAAGATTTCAGCATATCTAAAAGACTGTTCACAAGAGACTTATGAATGGGAATGGAAGAGGTGGATAGATTATGTTCAGAACAAATATCAAACTAGAAAGTATCAAATAGCTTTTATTTGAGAATGTTATATTAAGATAGAAATATTTTAAGGTAAAGAGGATGAAAAATTTATTTCAAAATGTTATATTAAGATAGAAATATTTTAAGGTAATGAAGATAAAAATTTTTAAGGGGGAGGGAAGGGTTCAAGTTTTATATACAAATGAGGGTTTTTCTTTCTACTTGATATGAGTATACTGTGTGGAAGTCTGGGGGAGAGGGGAGGGTTAGGGTGGGTTAGGGAGGTTGGGAAGTTGGGGGTGGGATGAGGGGGGAAAAAAAGGGGTGAAAATGTAATTGTAAAACTTTTGCAATAAAAAAAACAACAATAACTTGCGATTGCTGTGCAGACCTAACAAAACCTCAAACAGCAGATGTTTGCCGTTTCTGCCCTAGTTACATTAGCCAGGTGATAACCAATGCTTATAGCATATTTTCTTTTATTTATTTTTATTTAATTTGATTTATATGCCGCCCTTTTCCGGAGACTCAGGGCGGCTTACAATAGCCTTCATACTTTTGTATATTTATACAAAGTCAGTTTATTGCCCCCACAAACTACCTACCTTAGAAAGGATGGAAGACTGAGTCAACCTTGAGCCTGGTGAGCCTAGTGAGATTTGAACTTACAGTAATTGCAGACCGCTGGTGTTAATCACAATGCTTTTAGTCTGCTGAGCCACCAGGCCCTTCTTTAGTGGTATACAAAGAAAAGCAGAATATGTTGAGATTAAATCATAGTAACTTCAGTTTGATATTTTGGGAAGATATGGGTTCAATCCTGCTCAAGCCATTAAAGCTTTAGGAAACTTTGACACAGTTCTATCACATTAAAATATAGATGGCATATGGCACATGCTATTATATAACCCTACGCCATGCTAAGAAATGATATTGCATCTCATTCTTCTGTAGCTATCTTAATCAGCTGGACAGGATCACCGCTTCTAACTATCTTCCCACTGAACAGGATGTATTGCGATCCCGAGTTAAGACCACAGGTATCATAGAGACAAAGTTCTCTGTCAAGGATCTTAATTTCAGGTGAGCAAAACCTCTCGATATCTTTCTTGCTCTGAAATGGTAATTTTTTCTTTCCATTTTCTCCAACCAATTTTCAGGATGTATAAATCCTATTTTAGTTCTATTTTGCCTTTCCTCCTCTTGTATACTCTTCAATGTTCAGGGCATTTCAGCATCTAGAAGTCTTTTTGATGCACTTTTTTACCCAACATGTAAAGCTGGCCATTAGCAGCAGGGCATGCTTAGGAATAACTTTAATACTATATCTCTTTGTGCCCCTAGCAAAAGCTTAACTTTTCAAGGTGTTTCTATTTCTAATTTGATATCTATTGTTTCAGGGTTTTTTTGTTAAACATTTGACTGAAAAATGGGAAGTACTTTCTGAATTATATTGTAATCTTCACACCTTTGTCTAAGTAGATTTTCCCAAATTTGTGTCTTCAGGATGACTTCCAGTTCAATCTCATAATCTCCAAGATCCAGGAATTTTGGAAACTATGAGTTGAAAGCCTACATATGTGCAAATTGTGAGACGCTGAATAGTTGCTGCCACGTGCATCTTTAACCAGTGTGATCAACTGCAAATATACTTTGTTCTAAAGTTCCAGGCATCTGTTCATTGAAACTATACATTGCTTTGGGAAGATTTTTTCCCTGGTTTCAAATGTTCCAATGTCATTGTCACATGCACGGTTTTTCTTTCTCCAGAATGTTTGATGTAGGCGGGCAGAGATCAGAGCGCAAAAAGTGGATCCACTGCTTTGAAGGGGTGACCTGCATCATCTTTTGTGGCGCTCTTAGTGCGTATGACATGGTCTTGGTAGAAGACGATGACATGGTATGTTTGCTAGCTCAGACTGTATATGATGACAGTTCCAAACATGCTTTGAAATTCATCAACCCCATATAGACAAACTTAGTTCAGTCACCCTTTCTACTCCACGCTCATAAAGAATGCCAGAACTTTATAATTGCCTGATTACAACCAGAGAAGGGAAAATTAAAGGAAATTTAAAGGTAGCCACAGGTGTTTTTTTTTTTTAAATTGTGCTGCTCTCATTCAAGCCCAAGTAACAAAACAATCTGGAACAAGAATTCCATTCCTAGTTTTGCTTAAGGAGTTGCTGCAGATCAAAGTGGGATCAATTTTTGTTCAGTTTCAGAAAGTATTTGTCATTTTAAAAAAAAATAGACAGACTAGATGATGATCTAGAGTCTAGACCAAGTACTCCCTTTGTTATGTCCACTGGAACAAACATTTGTGAATGTGCCCCACAGGGCAGCCAATTTAAGCTAGCATAAACTCATCATCTCAGCGTTTTCTAAACTTCTAAAAAGTTGCTTAGCCTTTGAGATTATTGAAGGATGGAGCATTTTCCTGCCTGCATTGGAATTAGGGGTGACAAAGCCACAAAAACACAGCTCTCAACAGCTCATTTTTATCTTCCAGCTAGCATTATAAAATCTTTGATTAAATGCACCAGGTTGCTAAGAAGATATAAAATCAATTTTATGATATCAGCATTGTTTGTAATCCAAAACCAAAGTGCACTGGGGAGGAAATACAGCATTTAGATCAGCAAAGGGAAAGGCAGGGGCTGCTCCTTTGAGACATGTTTTGTCTGGATCCAACCCACTTCTTGCAAGTTGCCTGAAATGTTGTTTTAATGTTAGCAATTATATATAATGGTTTATTCCTTGGTAGTTTTTTGCGTTTTTCAATGTGAAATGTTAATATTCTAGAAACAAACTATTTAACTCTTAGGAAACCATCTCTAGGAATTTGACTTTTAATCAATGCTTCCCATCATTGTTGATTGCATACCATTTATTTTAAATATTTATTGAAATGTTTATTTTTGCTTATATTAACAGACTATTTAATAAAATATTAGGTAGCCTCGGGTACCACTGTTCCTTTTAAACTTAACTTTTTAAAGTTCTTCTCTTTAGAACCGCATGCATGAATCTTTGCATCTCTTCAACAGTATATGTAATCACAAGTTCTTTGCTGCCACTTCCATAATTCTTTTCTTGAACAAGAAGGACCTCTTTGAGGAAAAAATCAAAAAAGTACATCTCAGCATTTGCTTTCCTGACTATGATGGTGAGTTAGAACATTTTCATGAAAGCCAAAATAATTTCCTGAAAGAGCTAAATGAGAAAAAGGCTTTCCTCTTACACCAGTATACTGGGGCAGTTTCCCCAACTAAGTAACTTCCACACATGAAATGGATTAATTATCAATATTCCCAAACAGCATGTCCAGCAGTTTCGCTGGCTTGAAGTTATAGCAGCTCAATACATTTGGTGAGGATTAGATTGAAGAAAACCTGTTAAGAACATAAATAATGCCCAGAGTTGTTGGCTATGAGATGGGCGGCAAATAAATTTCATAAGTAAATGATACTTTATACATTGATGAACAAAGTGCTAGGTTTGAATTTAATTTTCTGTTGAAATGAAAAAGTATCAATTCAATAAGAAATTCACGTACAGACAACTTATTCAATTGATTTAAAAATAGTTCTATAAAAATAACACAATAAAGAAGATATTACACTTAAGCTTTAAAAGTGACTGCAGTTACATTCTAAAGGCTTGTCAGGCTTACTGTCGAAAAGAGAACTACCCATTTCAATTTACACGTTTTGTTACTTTTTATGCTATATAATATTCATATGAAAGAAACTGGGAACAGAAGCATTCTTATTGGGTTCTTTCTGTTCAAGAACTGCTTATAACAGTTCTGATAATAAAATAAGTTGTGGGTCGACACACCAAAGTAATGTAACCCTAATATCACATTAAAAAATCATGTTCCAAGATGCAGATGGAAATGCATACCCCTGGACTGAAAGATGTGTTGGCTATTTCCATTGGTTCAATAAATCTGTTAGTGATCTTACCTGCCCCTTCAATATCTAATCGAGTTGGGAACGATGTAGGCAACAATATAGAGGAGTAAGCAAATTGTTACATTTACATTGCCTTTCCTTCAGGAACTCAAGGCAACATAACCATTTCTTTTTCATTTCCACCAGGAGAAACTGCTGTTAGATCTAAGGCCCTTCTTGTAAATGAGTAACTAGGGATCCAAACAATAAGTGATACTTTTTTAGCACTTGTTTAGTTTATGTTTTCCCGTTTCCTTTTCCCAACAGGCCCCAATACATATGAAGATGCAGGCCATTACATCAAGCTCCAGTTTCTTGATCTAAACATGAGAAAAGATGCAAAAGAAATTTATAGTCACATGACTTGTGCCACAGATACGCAGAACGTCAAATTTGTATTTGATGCAGTAACAGATGTAATCATCAAAGAGAACCTAAAGGACTGTGGTCTCTTCTAAGATTACAGCTTTTTAAAAGAAAAGGTAATTACATTCAATTATCAGTTCCTAAAGTAGAAATTAGGCAGTAAGTATACTTTAGCATTTCCTTACTTTATGCTTGTAACTATACTTACTTCTGAACAGTAGTGCTTAAAGTCAAATGTGCATAATAACTAAATGCAAACAGTAGCCAAGTCAGCTGGGCTACATGTGTAATAGGAAGCAACAGTTAAACTGCAACAGGATGCTTGCATTAAAACTATGCAAGTACCCTGCTATTTCAGTTCTTTTGCCACAACAATTTGCAATAATTACATCAGAAGAGTTAGCACCAAATTCTTCGCTTAGCAATTATTTCCAAAACGGGTTTGAAGATACTAATGCAACAGAAGAGGAATTTTAAGGAAATCACAGCTAATGAGCACCAGCTTTGATTTTGTTTATAGTACTACATGAGGTTGTTTTACCTCACATAATACTATAAGCGAAATCAAAGCTGGTGCTCAGTACAGGATTCAGGGGTTTTTTAAAGGTAAATATCTCTCTTGAATCAACTCCTAGTGACATGGTCACATCCATGGGGGGGGGGGGGGGGAAGCAGGATTGAAAATGACGTGGAAGTGGTCGACCCTTGTCTTCTTTCAGGATGTTTTTTTCAGCTTTTAGATATACCTAGGATTTCCTAGTAGCCATCCCAGCCAAGAACTAGCCATGCACAATTCTATTTAAGCTTTTTCAAGATCATCCACAGTGCTTAAGGTAAAGGTAAAGGTTCCTCTCACACGTATGTGCTAGTTGTTCCCGACTATAGGAAATAGTGCTTACATGGTACTATATGGATAAAGATGCCATTATTTCCAAAACATCTTTAGATGTTGCCAGACTTCACGTCATGACCACTGAACACAATTAGCGGGGTGTTAGGGTTGAAGCTGAAAAACATTTGAAGGTATGCATGTGTGTGTGTGTATACATAAAACCTATCTCTATGCCTTTGTCATTCTCTTGACAACTTCAAGTTCAAATGTAATTTGATTTCATTATTCAAAATATTATCTCATCCTCATCTATCAGGAACGAAGGCTTCCTAAGAGCTTCACCATTCTGCTGAGCAGAGGCAACAGTCATTGAAGATAAACAATTCTAACAAGATAACAGTTCTCACTCAAGACAAACAATTCTACCAAGAACATGCCATCAAAAAAGCTAAAGGAACAAAAAGTGAAGAGTCTCCAATTTCTGAATAATTTTCTTTGATAAGTTTCCTTTCTGAGGTACTCTACAATCTGTGAAAGTGGAAATTGAAACATGGGCAGTGGTGAAGACAAACTGGTTTACAAACAGTGAATTTATGTCAAACACTGATTCTCCGCATTTAACTATTTATAAATAAGCCATAATTCTTTCACAGGAAAAACACAATCAGTGCTTTGGGGTCTTATTTAACAGAACTGTTCATTTTAAAACCAATGGTCTGAATGTCCAAGTCCAAAAACTGTATATTGTATATAGAAATGAGGCATTTTCCTGATTTAAATCTATTAAAAATAGACCAAACACACAATCTATTTGCAGTTGTTTGAAACTGGTGCAATTAGAACCCATGTCTTAAAAAAAAAGTTTTCTAGTATCTAATTCAGTGAATTTAGAATAGGTCTCTTCCCCCATACTCATAGAATACAGCAGTGCTTTAATACCTGCTGTGGAGACAGCTTATCTACTTGTCTTATTAATCCTGTGGTAATGAACATACACATATACAGCTTCAACCCACTGACATCACAGGAGCAGAGAACTTCTCCACACCCACATAGGGAACAGAGGGACACAAAAATAAAACAATTGTATCAGGCATTTCATCCTATTTAGAGCTGTATTGTTTCTCAACATTTGTAAACAAGTTGTATTGTTAGATAAGATACCACTTGCATTAAGATGCGCTGCAAGTAATTCCTCATGCAGCTTCAAATAAACGTAAGAGATAAAAATAAATTTGCATTAAAAAGTACGGGTGCATGGTTGAAAAGTAATTTCTTCCATTCCTCTTCACATTCCTTTTCTCCATAGCCATTCCTCTTCACATTTTCTTTTCAAAAATATCTGCTGTGATTCATATGCTGTTTATAGGAACTGAAGTGGTGGCTCAATACATTATTAATTTATACAATATATTTCCCTGATTTGAATACATGTTCATGTTTGTATGAAATCGGTCTTAAACTGATTAAATAACCTGTAATATGCTCCCATTTTTTAAAAAAATGTACATGTCACCTTAGATGGTTGATTTATTAGATTCATGCATTTATGAAGAGTGTTCTCCCACTTGTACACTCATAAAGCTAGTAAGGTATTTATTTATAACATCTTATTTATGAGTAGAACATTATCACATCTTTTGCTAAAATACTTTTAATAGTATCAAGAGACCCGGTTTGATGTAGGAGTTAAGGCATCAGGATGGGAGACTGAGAGACAGAGTTCTAGTCATGCCTTAGGCATGAAAGCCGACAGGGTGACTTTGGGCCAGGGTTGTTATTGTGGGGGAAATAGGAGGAGAAAGGATATTAGATATATTTGTTGCCTTGAGTTATTTACCAAAATAATAAAGCAGGATATAAATAAATGGTCACAATGTATCATTTTAAAATAGCCATTGTAATACCTTATTGATGTGACAAATGGTAAAAACTGACAATTGACTTGCCACCGTTCTCAGATGTTATTATTACTCCTTGTAAAGGTTATTAGTACCAATAAAATGGTATTAAATTGGTTCTGTCCTATCAGCAATATCAATTTTACTAGTAGTTGGATTTGCCCCATTGTTTTACAATACCTTAACTCTTAGGGAACACACAGACTCCGCAGTCAAAAAAAGGGAGGGAGGGAAGAAAGAAAGAGAAAAAAAGGAAGGAAGGAAGGAAGGAAGGAAGGAAGGCAGGCCTGTTCAGTGATACCTGAGTATTTGGTGCAGTCCAATGAACTTTTGACAAAATATAACCCTACAATTATTTATATAAAAGTTTAGCAATAGCAAATAATTAATCAGACTAACTAACATTTTTATTTGCAAAAGTCAGAAATGGAAATAAGAAACTAACAAGGATTTGTAGAAATGGCACCAATAAAGTTAGGAACTTTTAAGTTTTTTAACTCACCATTTTAATATTGCCAATAACTACATCAGGTTGAAACTGTACATGAAAATTGGGAAAGAGTCTCAGTGTAATGGTTAAGCAAAGAAATGCCCTTACTCTGCTTAATTTTCATTACAAGAAAAACAATGGCAAACAGGAACTTGGCACCACATTTACATGCTGTTGGTACATTTCCAAAATCTCTTAAGGATAAAAGGCCCTGGTAAATGCAGAACAAATTCCACTGTCTACAAAACTCCCCACTGCTTTAAGACCAAACACATACACAACAATTAAGTGGTTGATACAGTAGCCCTATAGCAGCATATACTCTCCCCGCCCCCTCCCCCCCAAGCTTGGAATTTTACAAATCATTTTGCTAACTGGTACTCACTTCCAAAATTTCTATAAAAGAATCAGATTTTTACTTGCTACACCAGCTGCACACTCAGCAAATTGGTACTCAGCATTAACCAGGCTAAATCCTCCCAACCTATAAGCCACACATAATTGTTAAACCTGCTACAGGAAATCTACCTTTAAGGAAGGGAAAAGCCTTACAGTATATGTAGCAGAATGTTGACGTAGTATATATTAGAAGAAAGCCACAGCTTTAACTATAAGAATTCTAAGGCCCTTTTAAAGTAGTTGCAATACTAGCAAGTTCTGACCATACCAAGTTTTAAAAACAAAAAGGTTCCTGCTAAGAGGAAAACTTTCTGCATGATCTGGTCACATCATGTGCATAGTTAAGTGTTTTTTTTGTTTGCTTTTAAAATGTAAGATTCATTGCGAAGAAAATAAAATTTAATCAATATATAGTTTGATGGAAAAACTTTAAAAATAGAGCAATGATGACTTATTAAAGAAAGCTACATATTGAAGTTCTGGGATGAAAACTTCATAACAGCTGTACATATTTCAAATTATGCAATCCAAGTGATGCTTGGATGATAAAAAAAAATCACACTTAACAATAGTTCCATTTTTGGAATCTAACTTCAGCATCCATATCAGTAAAATATCCCTAATATAGAAGATTGTGCTAAAGAATGCAAAGGTTTTGCATGCTGTTTTCATTCCCCAGTCCTCTTCATGCTTGCAGCTGTCTCACAAGGCAGCAAAGAAACAGTCCACATCCTGAAATCTAAAGAAGAAAATTCAAAAATTAGCACAAGTTCATATGACAGCCTGGCACATATTTATGCAACACTATAGTTCACAATTTACCTTTCTCTGTTTCTTTCCTTTTAGTAAAGTCCACATTCCTTCAGATTGTTTTTAATTATAACATCTGTAACAGCATCAAACACAAACTGCACATTCTTGGTGTCGGTGGCACAGGTGAAATGAGTATAAATTTCCTTGGTGTCTTTTCTTCGGTTCAGATCTTCAAACTGGCACTGAATGTATGCAGCAGCTTCTTCATACGTATTAGAACCTAGAAAAATGGTACCGAACATAAGAGCAGCTCTAATGAATTACATCAAAATCTTATCTAGTCCATCATCTTACTTCCTACAGTGTCCAGCCACTTTATTCTGGAAAGTAAGATGCACAAGGACTAACTCTGCTGCTGCTATTTCCCAAAGCTGATATTCAGAGGAATGTACCATCATGATTAATATGATAGTCTTTCACCACTTTTAATGACTTTCCAAAAGTCCCCTCCCCCAAAATAATTTTTTTCAGTGCTGTTGCAACCCTGAAACATTGTTATATGAATGGTTGTAAGAACTTCCTGTATTCTTACTTTTCTTTCTTCGTTCTTTTCCACATCTTTTACTCTTTCTATTCTTTCATCCTTTAATTTTTTTCTTATAATTATAATCTTTAATGAAATTACTGTAACGCACACACACACATCTGTTGTGATCTTCTGTTTTGCCTTAAGAAAAATCTTACCTGGATACTCCGGATAGCAAATTGTTAGTGGACTCCTCCGTATCTTTTCCTCAAACAAATCCTTCTTGTTCAGGAAAAGAATGATCGATGTATCAGTGAACCACTTGTTGTTACAAATGCTGTCAAAGAGTTTCATGCTCTCATGCATTCGATTCTGAATAGAAAAAACACTAATGAAAGACAGCATTGACACTTCATATAATTACAACCTCAACCAAATTACCAGTGCAAATTTTGTCCAAAAAAAATCCAAACATTAAAAGAACAACCATCTCTTCAAACATGCTAAATAATGTCTACGTTTTTGCAAATGTTACAAAAAGCCTCTGAAATATCACGTTTTTTGCTGTTTTCTGTGAGAAACCATTTTCCCCATCTCAAATCATGTATACAAATTTAAATATTCACACTCCGTTATGAAGAAGAGGCAATTTTACTCTCCATAACCTCCCAACTTCAAATACATTCACTGCACAAATTGTGAGAATGCAGAGAAGAAAAGCTTGCCCCTAATCTCTATTGAAATATTACCATTTGTAATGTTCAAGGAATAACAATAGCAAAACGTTTGATTAAATTATATTATGCAAAGTTTAAGGTGAATTTCTGTCGCAGTCCACATTTAGAATGTTAACTCTACAGCAACATACCATTTCTTCATCCTCAGCAAGGACAAGGTCATAATCGCTGAGAGCTACACAGAATATAATTGCTGTTACTCCTTCAAAGCAATGGATCCATTTCTTACGTTCTGAACGCTGACCACCAACATCAAACATCCTGGCAGAAAAATAAGGACTTGAAGATTCATTTTAGCAAAACGAAAACTAAATCCAACTGTTTAGTTATCACACAGATACACATGCACAGCAGGGGGTTCTTTAATAAGCTGTAAATGACTTTGCCAGATCTAAATGCTAAAGTTCATTAAATTATCCACTGCTGTAATATTATTTTACCACAAAAATTATAAAAGGCTTTTAATAACTTCTGTCTGAATCTGTTTGTACACATTACTTTATGTAGCATTGGCTATTTTGATGCTATTTTTGCTTTGTTTATACTTTGCGGTATACTATCCAGAATTATATGCTTGGGGCAACTAACAAAAAACAACAACAACCCCAAGGCTGAGATTAATCATCAAATGCTAAATCATTGTTTTTCATTTAGTGCTATAAAGGGGGGTGGGGGCAATGATATAAAATAGGATGAGGGAAATAACATAATTATGTCATTCTAAAAAGCTCTGATACAAACCGTACCCCTTTAAGCTCTCTTTGCTCTAGGCTCAAACTTTTGAAACATTTTGAGGCCTTATCACAAACAGGGTCTTCTACACAAATAAAATAGTTCAGCCTTTTGTTCCAAATGCTCAGGGCAGAACCAGCAAACAGCTGGTAGTGAAGAAACAATACTGACTGGTGTTTCTTTACCACTTGACATTGCAGAGCTGGACACTGTGAAATATCTAGGCCTCCCATGAAAAAGCCGCATGAGGGCTTTCACCTGAGATAGATTGTGCCAAAAGAACTTAAAAAGAGAGAAAGGAAAAAAATAAAATAAAAACTAAGGGTAATGAAAGAAGAGCTTTGGTGCTTTTTCAGTGGAACAGGCTGAAGAGATAATGCAGTACACAAATTATGCTGCATTTATGTTGTTTTCAGTACATATATTACATAAACTCTGTCTTGTTCATTTTTGATGCAAGATTATTATCTCATTATACACAAGGGGAACACAAGGGTAGCAGAGGCTCAGCCAACAGTGATTTTTCCACAACTGATTTACGTACAGGGAGTCCTTGACTTACAATCACAGCTGGCACCAGAACCTCCACTGCTAAGTGATGCAGTTGTTAACTGAGTCAAGCCCATTTTTGCAACCTTTTTTTTTTTTGCCACTGTTCTTAAGTGAACCACCACAGTTAAGTGAAGCATGCAGTTATTAAGTGAATCCGGCTTCCCCCATTGACTTTGCTTGTCAGAAGCCCCCTTGGAAGGTCATCAATGGAAATCAAAGGAACTGAAAAACTGGAACCATTGTAAATAGTGCCAATTGCCAAGCAACAAAATGTTGATCACTTAACCGTGGGGATGTTACAGTGGTCATTGATGATAAGTCACTTTTTCAGTGCTGCCATAATTCAGTCATTAAATAAATGGTTATAAATTGAGGACTTCCTATACAATTTCAAGCCCAAAACCTCTCTTTCCCAATCGCAACTTCTTTAGCTTTAAAATTACAATTAGTAAGATAAGGGTGGTGAATGATGGAGAACTCTTTGGCTTCAATAGAACCTTAAACTGGCATGAAAAGATGACTGTGGGAAATTCAGTCAAAGGAATACTACCTAGGTCTAACTAAATAACACTGGGAAGAGTGGCACCCTAACAAGTGAGTGTGCCCTACAGTTTCATTATTTGATTCATAGACTATATAACACTTTGGAGCTCCATGAACTGTGAAAGCAAAGGTTTCTTATCCCACTATGAAGCATGATGGCATTGTGCACCAGGGATAATCTGAATGTCTTCTTGTTCTCATTCATTCTGCATTTTGCTGTATTTTACAAATCAGATACAGTAGTAGCAGAGCCAAGATGTTTGAAAGTATACGAAAAGAGAACATCACAAGTCCTATACGGATCAATCAGGAGACGAGGTGGCAAACTACATGGAGGTAAATGGTTAATATGTCATCCAGTCATGACATAATTAGGTGTATCACAGTGGAAAATAACACAGCCCCATTCTACATCAAGCACTATTAATGATAAGCATTTAAACAATTATGCATGCTCCTTGCCAATGTTCTGTACTATTGACTGGTTAATGCTATGTCTATTGTTTTGCTGAGAAAGCCATGCATTGTTCAGAGAGCCATGTTAATTTCAACTCCCACTGCAACACCAGAAAATAAATGCATGGCAAATTATAAAGTCTCTATGTGGGGCTTTTATATTTTACACTTCCAACCAACAATATAAAACAGAAGCCAGTATACCATTAGTATACATGCTCCTGTAAAGCAAGGATTCAGTACCTGTGTTTGTGATCCCAACATAAAAGCAGCTGAAAAGAATGAAACAATGAAAATAAAAAAGTGAACTGTATCAAGAATCACTAACAAAAGAATCGGAAAGATACTACATCATGTGAGCCAAAGTCAAAAATGTACCACAAGTGCAGAAGAGCCATAAATTTTACACCAAGAAATGGTGGTTTAAGCGTATACACAACATGGCAGCCTGCAACTCTTAATGCCACTTACTTGAAGTACAAGTCCTTGAAGGTGAAATGTGTTTCTACAATGCCTGTTGTTTTCACTCTGGTTCGTAGAACATCTTGTTGGGTTGGAATGTAGCTCTGCTGGGATATTCTGTCCAAATCATTTAGGTAGCTAAAAAAGAATGGGAATGAGGAGGGGATAAAAAAAGGGAAGGAAATATTCAGGAACAAACTGATCCTCTAATTGAGTACTGAAATTGAAACTGGTGCAATACAGAATATGTTCTTTAATTCTATGTTAAGCTACGGCTGAGTTCAACTGGGCTAGAATCAATGGTCGTATTTTAGGTTCTTATTGAGAATTGCTTTAGAATATAATTTATAAATCGGGAGTCCAATGCTTCCAATACTTCATCCAAAACCCCGCTGACGATTTTACCTAATTTGATAATGAAATGTCCAGGAGCTAAATAGCAAGCTTGGAGAACAGATCTCTGCCAAAACCTACAACCTAAGCTACGAATATTCTCAACAATTTCTAGTCCAATACTTTCCATAAACCATACTATAGTTCTCTATTTTTAAAGACATTAGGATCTATTACTCCTTGTATCAATGTAGTTCCTAATTTTATTATTATTTAGATCAGAGAGAATCAGTTAGCTGTACCTGTTGTTGGATTCCAACTCTCATTACTCGAACCAAAATGGGCAATGGGAATTATAGTGTAACAAGATTTCTATGCCTGTCGGTTGCCTATTTGTAAGTTAAATACAAAAAAATAAACTTACCTTTGTACTCTTTAAAACAAGTACATTCATGGTGCCATACAAAAACAATTATAGTAGTATATTTTTTCCTGTTGTTTAACTGTCCCCATATTAACTTACAAGAGGAAGCCACTCCAATGTTCAGTGGGAAAGTCTTTGTCATAACAGATATTAAGAATATTATTCTTTTCTATTTAAATGTTCAGTATCTTCCTCTATATTGTTGATATGCTTCCAGTTTACCCTTTTATGTTTTTCACTTTTTTCCTACTTTCTCTTCTGGCTTGTTGCTATCCTATTTTTCTTATTTCCTTATATCTTAAACTCTTACATATGAGATGATGAATCTTATATTCAGTTATTCACAAATAGTTACATGTTATGCAAGAAATGTAGTGCAGAAAGAATGGACAGTTACTTTTATCTGAGTGGGCAAAGGGAGGAACAACATGCACAAACTGAAAATGCAATCCTGCCAATCTCCTATTATAAACACTATACACTGCTGGAGTTACGTACCACTGCCTGAGTTGATGAAAGAAACTTCAGAGAAATCAAGAGTTGGATGCAATGCAGTGTTTAAGAACACAAAAGATTAACAAAATCCTTTCTTAAAACCACGCTAAGACACAATTTATCTAGGAAGCTTTAAGAAGTCTCAAATAGGACCCACATAATAGCCTATATTACAGTTATATTCCTAACTTTTAGGATTGCCAGATACATAAATGAATTTCTTAGAAAATGTAAAATAAAATCAGTATAAATATCAGCTATATGAGCATTGGGTGCTAATAAGGATGCCTTAAAGAATAAACAGATCTCTGTCTGACAAAATATCGTAAAAATTCAATGCATTTGCTCAATGACCAAGTGATTCGCTTAATGATCACTGCAAACAAATGTCATAAAACTGGGCCGCTTGATGACCCACTTAATAAAATCTAACTCAATAATGTATGAGGAAAGTTATACATTTTTTACTGACATATTTAGTTCCCTAAAACCAGTGAAATTACTGGTTTCATTCATGATGGAATTTTCACATTATAATCAATCACCATGGTACTGCAAAGTTTGAGAATCTCTATATTAAACTTTTAATGTGCAATTCATAATGGAAATATTATTTAGCATTTTGACATCATAGCTTAGATATATTTTAACTTTCTTTCTTTTATTTTTTGTTTAAATCAGAAAGAAAACTACAATATCGGCAGGCATATGCCTAATTCTGATTATTGTCAGAATAAAATAAAGGAGGGATATGATTAAAGAAATGCTGGGACAAGTAGCAGGTTAAGTATACATAGGTTCAGATATAACCTATTGGGATTCACCCAGTGATATGGATCATATATTCTTAACAGAAATAAATGTTGTCACTGTTAGATTGCAGTTTCAGAAGCAACAAAGATCAAAATGTAATAGCATGATGCATAATTTCAACTATATCTGAACACAACCCAAGTTTCTGAAATCTAACCCCAACTGCCATTAGATCATCCCAGCTTACTTGTATGATTCTAGATTTCAGAAAAAAATGTCAATAACTTACAGCACTGCACTTTAATAATGAAATGTTTAACCTAAACCTTTTAATGTGCATTATATCCCCACTTGTTTCTTTAGTCTTTAAATTGCTAAGGAAATTTTAAACTAACTTAGTATAACTGTCTCACTGTTGAGGCATATTCCTAACTATAGATTTGATATTACCTAATTCCAGTGGTGGGATTCAAATAATTTAACAACCGGTTCTCTGTCCTAATAATTTCTTCCAACAACCAGTTCACCAAACTGCTCAGAAAGTTAACAACTGGTTCTCCCAAAGTGGTGCAAACTGGCTGAATCCCATCACTGCCTAATTCCATATAGAGTATATAAGAATAGGGCAGAGTATACTTACTTCCACTAAAAAACAATAATCTTGTATTAAACAATACTAGAATAGTTACATCATTCACATTTAATACTCTGGCTTCTATTAGAAAGAATATACTGATTTGGCATTAAAAGGAATAGCATATTGTCCTGCTTAAAGACTAAATAATAGACAAGAAAGCTAACAATTTAACCAAAGTTCAAGCTTCACAAGGTCTGAAACAAATTGCTGGCATAAAAATGCAAGAACTACTTCAAGTCCTAAGAACTGCTTAGAGCTGAAATTTAATCACAAGGGCCTGTGGATTGTTTCAATATATATTTCCTTTACTGTATATAGCAGAGCTATCAGTTTAGATCAGATTAAGTTTTCAGAAGCAAAACTGACGTATCAACTTTTTTGCCCATCATGCTTTATATTCTGGAGAATTACAGTACTAATAAAACCTTTTGTTGACTTCAATTTAGAGAAGTTATAGATCCTGAAACTCTACAAAAAATGTGGTAAAGTAATTGGAACCTGCTTAAACCATTATTTCAAGAAAGATTAAAATCCCTGACAGCCTAGACCCCATTACAGCAACTTCAAAAAGGAGTACAGCAATGTGAAACCCAAAACATTCCTAATGATCCTAGTCGGTTTCATACCACTCCACAGGAGTTCTCTCTTCCAACTAAATGAATGTGAAGTCATAAAAGAGGTAGAGATATTGCAGGACCATAGTTAGATACACACAGAAGAGCCTTTAGGCATGATGGATTCCTCCTTTCTTGCAGCCCTTTCCTTCAAAAGGATCCCTTGGAAATTAAAGAGGGAAGGAGAATGTTTGCTCCCACTGGGGGAGGGAATTCCTTATTCCATTTTTATGGATTTTAAACTGTTGCTTAGAAATGCTTCTCCAATGACAAAATAATTAAAATTGTCTCCCGGTATCTTAGCAATACAATTATTATGGCGAAAACACAAACACTTATCCTATGTAAACAAGGTACCTTACTGTGGATTTCCCCCATTTCGGTCAAGATAATAGGATGATGGACAATATGGAAGATGACAAGTTTAGCAAGAGGAAGAGGGAAGAATCAGTACCACTTTGTTCTGTTGTGCACTTCAGTTCCAATAGAAAGATTCCAAAATTGCAATTAAAGAGCAGATTTCCTAATGTCCTTTATAGCAGATGATAAGAGTGAATGTTGTTAGCCTTGACAGTTCACTCCCTTTCATGTGACCCACAGAACTTGCTTTGATCAACTAAACACAATCCTGGGAATCTTCAAAGCCAAGCCTCCATCAATTGTCCATTTATTAAACAATTTTCCTCAAATGAATTTTTATATCCTCACATAGAGAGATTTCCCATAGCCTGTTGAGAAATACCACAACAATTCTTTAGAGGTATTCCTTCATGTCATGGTAATTCTGCAAAATAAATAGTAGTTTTCAGATTATAAAAAATATTTATAAAATATCAAGAGCATGAGGCGATCAATTCAGCTACTTAGAATCTATTAGAAGATTTTCTTACTAGGATGCAGAATCATTAAGCTGATATTCTCTTGATCTGCTGAAACAGGCTTGAACTCCAGGATCTCTCCATAGCCTTTTAATCACTCCTGCTAACTCAGGAGTCATTACTCCTTCCTCTGCACTTCCAGCCAGTACAAACAACTGGCGGGCATCATCCTGCAAAAGAAAACTGCTTAAGTACTGATATTCAATGGCATAATACGCTGCTGCCATCATCAGAAGTAGTTTTTAGGTAAAATATAAAATTATTGGAAACATTATCTACTATCTACCAAAAATGGTTTTTATCTCTTTCTCTGTAACACTTCCCCTGGGAATAACCAAATAATACTGGAGAAATCACTATTCGAGGCATACATTTTATATAACAGGATTAGAACCACCAAGAAAATGGTAGTTGTAATGGACTAGAGTTTCAGCAAACTCCTGGCAAGCAAGGTAATTCAAGTTACTATTAAGTACAAAATTGTCACAGCCTATCATTGTCGTAATACTTCAAAAAGAAACCCTCTCTTTTACGAAAAGTGATTAAATGTCTCTGAAGTGTGTTTTTTTGCCAATGTGCAGAAAGGCAAATTGCCAGAAATTATATAACTGACAAATATTATAGAAGCACTGTATATGGACTACCCAGGAAATAAGCTAGTTTATATAACATAGTAATATAAGGACAATTAAAACAATATTAACAGTAGATTAAGAAACACAGCAGAATACATTAAAAAGTTAATTTAAAACCTGCAAATAAATTAAAAGTTTTTCCTAACACCTACAAGAAAGTAGGTATTAAGTTTCCAAGCGTACAACATTCCTTACATGGGGACAATAATGAAAAGGTCTCATTTCCTTTCAACACTTGTCAAAAATTTCTTGGTGCATGATCACATTCTACAATATCCTCATTTCTCACAAGAAAATTAAAATAACTGCAACTAAATTTTCAAAGAAGATTATCCTCAATTTTTGTGTGTTATATCAGGTGCCTGCCAAAACTGTCTTGTATTTATTTATTTATTTTGCACTCTAATATTGTATACAAAACAATTATTTATACTCACAGCTCTGGCAACTTCTCCAAAGTCAATTTTTAGTCTTCCCATTGCTCTTATTATTGCAATGATCGACTGAATTGTATTGCTGTAGACAACTACTTTATACTGCTTGCATTCTTCCTCTGAGTAGCCATCCTCATGAATGATTCTGGAGAAAAACAGGAAAGTAAGCATGGAGTACAGATAGTCCTTGACTTATGACTTGTCACTTAATAACCATTCAAAGTTATGATGTACTCAAAAAAAATCTGTTTATGACAATCCTCAAAGTAATGACCATCCCTGTGGTCATTTGATTTGCATTTTGGGTGCTTGGCAATTGGATAAATTGGATTCAGACTTATGATCCTGTCATTCATTCATTCATTCATTCATTCATTCATTCATTCTATCTATCTATCTATCTATCTATCTATCTATCTATCTATCTATCTATCTAATATGCCACTCACCACATGATGTGAGGTGGCACTGAGTGGCTTACAACATAATAAAGCATGTAAATAAGAACAATTATAAAATATAAAAACCAGATGAAACAGTGATTCACTTACCATCACTTGATTTGCTTAATTACTATGGTGACTTGCGGTGACCATCATAAAAACAGGCACTGAATTGAGTCCACTTCACAATTACTGTGAAGTGACCACAATGGTTTACAACTAAAACTCCAGACTCAATTGTGGTTCTAAACTGAAGACTACCTCTAGGAAACTTCCATTTAGCCATGAATCCCAAAGCGATTATGACAGTCATTTTTTACTATCTTAATCTAGGATAACCATATGGCATGTGTTTTGACCATGCAGTTTCAACCATCCTTATTAGCATGTTGCCTGGGAATGACAACAAGAATACCAGGTTGGAGAAGATTGTTATATGGATATGTAAGAGGAAATAACCCTCTTGATCTCTCGTAGGGTTCTTGGAGAATGGTCAAATAAAATAATGACTACATTTAAACCTTTGCTGCTATATGGCAGAGAGTATGAGGGACTGTCTATCTCACATAGTATCTGCCCAGCCAATTTAATCAAGTAGGCTTGGTGCACTTCAGGTTCTTTTGATTATACAATACCATTTATCGGGACCCCTGAAATGTGTCTTCTCTATAGCATCTGACCTTTGGAATGAGTCCCCCACATCCCCCGATTATTCCACTCTGGTGTTTTGAAAGGTCTTGAAAATCTGACTTTTCACATCCTTTGGTGAGGATAAGCCCACTTGGGTTGTGTGGATCTGTTTCTTTTTCATTTCTGTCCAGCTTTTGTTATATTTGCAATCTTTTCTCCTTTATTATTGTCTATTCTTATGTTTCATTTCTTTTCCTTCTTTCCTTCCTTCCTTCCGCTTGTGAACTGCACAAAGTCATTGGGAGTCAGATGTAATTCTTACGAATAAATGAAATACATTAGTTTGATTTCAGCTATGGTAGGTTTTTACTGTCTTTTTTCTGATTCAATTCATATGACCTCTGAAAAGTTAAGGCTATGAGCCAACCAGAATTATTTGGTACATGCTATGCAATAGTGAAGCTGCATCTGAAAAATAAAAAAGGGAAGGGGACTTGCACAAACTGAAGTACCTTTTGTTTACATAATAATCTCACCCAATCCAATGAGATCACAATAGGCATGTTTTATACTGTATCCATGATAGTTTAGGTACTGCATAATGGAAAACGGGGCTCTTTCATATGTAGGCACTGTGCTTCAATTCAAACAAATTTTTCAATATCATATATTGCTTACTTACTTCATCTGCTTCACTATGGTACTTTTACCAGATTCTCCAGCACCTAAAAGAAGAAAAAAAAAACTGAGATTATTTTGATATACTGTCTGAGCAAAAATGACTTTTGTCCTACTAATCGATGGATCCAGAAGCATCAAAGCACTAGACATAATTTAAGCAACTACACCTTTTAAGAAACAATCATAAATAAACTACTGAGGGTTTAAACTGAAGAATTCTACTTATTCTTCCACTATATAGCCATTAAACTTATGTGAATGAGTCCTGACTGGATACAGACAGGAAAATCTGAGAGGATATGATTTCAGTCAAAGGCAAAATCTATCTTTATTTGTATTTTGTGGAATGCAAAAAAAAAAAAAAAAAGACAAAACTGGCCTCTGTAGCTACACAAGACAATGCCAGAAGTCACAATGCCACTAAGTTCCCCAATTATCACTGCTAATATATGGAAGTGAAATTGCATCACCTAATATGGTCTGTACCAATGCAGAAGTAGAATAATACAGTAATAAAATTTGCAAAGCACTTTATAAGCACCTGATACAATTCATCACATTTTGATTTGTGAATCTGGAATGATATGATCAACTCTTCATGGAATGAAGCCCCATTTAAATTTTGCACAACCCTAATAACTACTTAATTCATCACATATACACACAAAATATTACCATTCTCTACTGGAGTAATCATATTTTAAATCAAGTTGAAATAAAAAAACCTCCCAAACAGTTTGCATATCTCACTGCCAAAGCGAGAGAATTGGAGATCCAAATCCCTAAATAACTTTGTCAGATCTAAAAAATATTTCTTGCATGAACACAAGTTATGTGTCAAATCAGCTGTGGGTTTTCAGACTCTCAAGCTGTATAACTAACACACGTATGAAACACAAATAAGGGAGGATAATTTTCTGCTGATCTGAATCAACAGGAGGGAAGAAAAATCACATTCTATTGTGCAACTGATGAACTGGAAATACTTCTGTTGTTGATCCCTTTCTCTGCCTTCCCTTAGATTTACTCTGAATATTATATACTTATATAACTTATATGCTTAAATTGTACCACACATGTATTTTTTACATTGTGTATTTATGGGTGGGCGTGTTCCAAGTACCAGGGTGTATACACACACAACAATATACATCTTTGTAACTAGAATTTTTTTTAGCAAGGGATATCCACAGAACAAATTCACCTGGGATAAAATTAATCACAAAGATCTATTTAACTTTCCAACTAGAGTCTATATATCTGTATAAATTTCAAATACTAGAAATTTATTCAACCCTTTATCCAGTTATTTGAATCTTGTCTGACATCTATAATGATAATCAGTATGACCTCTAGGCCCTCCCTTACGCCAGCATTCCTTACTTGGGACTCCCACCTCTTCCACTTCAACTTCTTCCATGAGTCCTAAGATTATGAATCAGGACTGTCTGGGATGCTATTACTAACCAATGCAATCAAGTGACATTGTTCTACAACCATATCACTTAGTGATGGCAATCTCAGTTCAACTGCCATCATAAACTGAGGACTACCTGTAGCTAAATTAATTTTACTCTATTTATTTAAAACATTTATATAGCCACCCATCTTATAACCAATTCTGGGTGCCTTCCAATCAATTTATTCGGGTTATTAGACTATCAGATAAACCTTGGGTACTTTTTGGGGGGGGAAATATCTGTTGTCTAATTCAAAGCATGTTAGCAAGCATTTTTGCTATCCAGGAATACTGCAAATCTGACTCACGGGTTTATGGCACTATTTTCAATCTCTCTGAAGCTGCTCAATATTGACCAGGATTTTCCTTCATGCTGAGCCATGATTTAAAAATACTTATTAACCCTAATGGTTGGATTTATACAACAAATAAGCCATGTTATGAGACTTAAGCCAGAATATGAATTCTGTTAATGATTTATTGTATGGAATCTTTCTGCTTCCCTTTCACAGCACATGTGAGAATACTTGCCCTAGAATAATGTAGAGATGAAAAAACATATCCTACCCACTGAACCCTTTTTTTTTAAAAAAAACAAAAAACCCAAATCTTTGTTATATGTACTGAAGCTCACCAGAAAAATAAAAGAATGTTCATTTTAACTAATCTATCTCAGATTACTTTAATTCTGCAGAATTATTCTGCAGGTTATTCAAGCTTAAGGGGGAAATGATATCTGCTCTAAGAGCTTTCCCTAATTCTGTAAAAAATGCAGTCAAGAAAAAAAGTTTTGCTACAGGATAGGCAGTTAATAGGAATAGCTTTGCCTACAGGAGCCAAATATAATTTGTTGGTCATTGTGCACAATTTTTACAGTACTATCAGAATGCTTGGCAAATAAATTGCAATAAGCCTATTAGATTCTCAAGTATTACAACACCGGAATTAAAGTAATTGAAGCATATTATGTATCAATAATAAATACTTTTTTGCTCCTAAGAATATGGCAAGGTAATGTGCTATGGCAACTTGGCATTATTCCAATTATTTCAGTGCTTTAGCTTTAAAAAAAACAAAACAGGAACCCTGTGAATTTTGTAAACTGAAAAAAGGTATGTAAGACCTCCCAGATTTCATGGAACAGCTCTGATTTCCACTTCAAAAGAGTCAGTAAGTTAACAGGAAAGCCCAAGATTATTTAAACATCTGCCTGCATATACAGACTCATATCTTACTATTACTATTAAAAAACAATCCCTTCATCATCCAGTGCAGATTTGGGAAAAGGGGAGCTACAATTGGAAAATACAATCACTCAATATTATATTTTTTTCTTTCAGGAAAACTTGGTCTACACAAATATGGGATGGAGCATACTGCTTCCACTTCTTTGTCAGTAAAAATAAATTCAACACTGAAAATTATATTATTCCCTGTTCTATAATGGAAGACTCCATTCTTCGATCCCAGCTAGAGCAAAGAACCTCCCATTAGTAGAGACAAATATTAATTGGATACAGCTCCAAGTCCTTTAAGATTCTAAAATATACATCAAAAGTCCACACAGCATTTTTTAAATCACTCCAATTTTTTGAAACTGCCCCCTACTGAAATTTAGTCCCCTTCATCCCTCCTATTCTTGAGGAAATGTATAAAAACCTTCCTCTTGTACAGGATGTAAGTGGAGGCTGCGATAGATATGTGTGCGTGGTGGTGGTGGTGGGTTTATTTCTGTCTATAGTTGGGTTTAGCAGGATCTTTAAAATTCATATTAATCACCTTTCGCCTTTGGGGAATGGGACATACAAGTATAAATAATTATCTGTCACTAAGGTTTGAAGTGGAGTTGCTTAAAATGTCAGCAGTTAACAGAAAACAATCTATTGCAACAAAATAACTGCCTGCTTTCACAGGCAGGAAAAAAAAGTTTTTTCTGAAACAGAGTTTCAGAAGTTTCAGAGGCAGAAAAAAAAGCAAGGCACAGAGCTCACAACCAATGAACCTGTTGCTAAAATTCACCTCTGGAAACAGCTGATTGGGGGTATTCTGAGAGGCTGATCCACCCGCCAATCAGCTTTTTTATTTTCCTCCCCAAAAACTAAGGTGTGTCTTATACTCCGAAAAATACGGTATAAAATATTTAGTATACTGAATTATCAATGCACAGCTTTGCAAAATAGGCTTCCCTCAAAATCCTCACAGGACAATCTTATACATATCTATTCAGAAATAGTCCCCTCCCCCTTCAATTCCCAAGTAAGAAGATGAACAGCATCGTGCAGCATACCAGTTTAAAAAGTTATTATTATTGCACAGGACTGCATTTATTACAGCTATGAACTAGAAGCAGAATGAAGCAGAAAGTATAGAGTAGCTTAGCTTTCTAGCTCCTGTGTTATCTTATTATGCAATTCTTCTACTGCAGCAGGATTCTTAACACCCTATCTGAGCAAAGGGACAAATCATTATACTGTACATGTACCCACCTACCCAAATCTGTATATACTAATGTAAATTGTACATCTTTAACTGTAAGTTTAAATGTAAACTTTAAACTTAATATACTGATGTGAAAGAAGGAATTATATGCAAAATAAAACACATGAAGATATTAAT
This sequence comes from Arizona elegans, assembly GCA_022577455.1. Classification (NCBI taxonomy): domain Eukaryota; kingdom Metazoa; phylum Chordata; class Lepidosauria; order Squamata; family Colubridae; genus Arizona; species Arizona elegans. The sequence goes on from JAKOOJ010000002.1 coordinate 153,793,414, forward strand.
TCTGAAAGAATACAATACTGAATGCATGCTATGCAGTATTTTAGAACGAAATATTGCTACTTGTTTACCTACCTTAGAGTCTCCTGGGAGTAATAATCTATCAATTTTTCCCAGAGGAAAAAAGGTTGTCTCTAAGTATGTTATACAACCCAAGTAAAGCCAGTCCTGGACTGGGGGATGGGGATTAGTGTTTGCATGTATTTCATCATTATAATATTTCGTTTTGGGATAGATTCTCAGCTGTGATGCTTCTGGACCACTTCTAAGCAGGAATATACTGCTTAAAATAATAAGTAGCAGACTTAAATCACAAGCAAAACAGAATATATTTACCAGGAATTGTGTTACCAGATAATCAGCTAAGAACAATAAAAAACAATATCCTAAACACTAAGCTATCAATATCACAACTGAATTCAAAAGCTATGGACAGCATAAGCCTCATATGTGAGGTCTTCAATTAATTATAAGAATCATAGAACTTTTTCTGGACAGCTGTATCTGTGCTGGGAGTAGTATGTCAAGAAATGGTGGATAAATTAAAATCAAAACTAATTTTAATTTAGTTAAAATTATCAGTGAAATACACTATTGGAAAGTAAACATGTTAACAGTGTCATGTTAAAATATTATTATAGTTCATCACACAGTCAGACAACTATTCAGATTGGATTTGGCATTTTTATCCACCTACTGAGTCCTTCCTAATGACATGGGATAGGCAGATGTTGAAGTTTTATGGTGTTAGAGGTATTGTTGCAGGATGCAGGCTGCTTCAAGTAACACTGCCTTTTGCAATTGTCTGATGGTGAAATTGTCAATGCCGATGGTGTTCAAGTGGTATTCTAGTTGTTGGGATGGCTCCCAAGGCGCCTGTGACTATTGGGATTACCTTTGCTTTCTTTTACTAGTCATTCTATTTCTATTTGTGGATCTTTATATTTTGTAATCTTCTCCAGTTTCTTCCTTCTATTCTGCTGTCTCCAGGTCCACTATCCAGAGTCTTTATAATTGACAACTGTTAAACCTGGTGTATTATGCAGCAGGTGCCTGTCTGTTTGAATTCTAAAATCCCAGACCACTTTAGCTTCTTCATATTCTATTAAATAGAGCAAAGGAGCCACCTGCTAACCAGCTCACCTCTGCGTGTGGAAGGGAATCCCTCTGAAGGGCTGCAGGAACAGAGCTCAGATCTTCAGGATCTGACCATTTCTGCAGCCTGCTGGAGGAGTTCTTGTCTTCCAGCAGGAAGCCCTTTCACTCTCAAAAGGACTGCCAGCAGGGAGAGGGGGAATCTCAGCTCCATGCCAAGTGGACACAAAGAGCTGCCTGCCAGAAGGGAATCTCAGCTTCACAGCAGGTAGCAGTAGAGACGATTGCAAATGGTGATCACAGGATCGCGGCAACTATTCATGTGAACAGACTGCCAAGCATCCAGATTGCTATCATGTGACTATGGGTTGGTGGTATAACAATTTGTGACAGCCATTCCATGGCTGTTGTAATTCTGGACCATCATTAAATGAACAGTCATTACGTCAAGGACTATCTTTACTTAGACGTAGTCCTGACTTATAGTCATTCATTCAGTGTCTGTCTGAAGTTACAACGGCACTGAAAAAAGCGATTTATGACTGTTTTCCCTACCATTGCAGCATCCCCATAATCACATGATCAAAATTCAGACGCTTAGCAACTGGCATGTATTTATAACAGTTGCAGTATTTCGGGGTCAGGTAATCAATCACCTTTTGTGATCTTCTCACAAGCAAAGTTCATTTAACAACTGTGGCAAGAAAGATCATAAAATGGGGCAAAACTCAGAATTTGAAAAGGGTAGGAGTGGACTCCCTACATCAAAGAAACAGGGCACAGGTAACAAAGTCCTTCACCCATTCAAATTTTCCAATGCAATTTTCCAGAAAAATATTTACCACAAACCTGAAACCAGGACATAACATGGGGAAAACAAAACAGAAAAAAGCAGTGGACAGGGAAAAAGTTAAATTATTTCTCTCATACTGCCACTTTTCACCTCTACTGTTGAAATACTATAGGAGTTAAAGTTACTTCACTCCAGATGAACTTAAAATATGCAGTTCTTGTTCTGTTTGTAAGTTCCACTGCAAAAAAAAAAGGAATAAAAGTATTCTCTCTCAATGAGCAGCAAATTTTAATTAATAGGAACAATTATATAAGAGGTAAACTGTCACTTTATGAAAAGTATGCTGACTTTAGCTTCTTTCTCTATTCTTTTAATACAGCTACTCAAGTTCATTAAAAATATTTTAACTGCAATAATTTTATCACAAGTAAGAATAAATGTCTTTCTAACTACAAATGGCTTTGGGACTTCATATACATGCGAAATAAGGAAAGCATGCAGAGTATGGCATCTCAAATTCTTTCTAACCCCCTTAATAGCTCTGTTCTGTGACCAAGAGGGAGGCAGACTTAGAATTGAGGATTTGGCAGCATTCCAAGCTTCTGCCCAATTGCCTCTCTGATTGGGAAGTTTGGGGGCAGTTCTCCAAAGCCTTCAGATGGATCTGGGCCAGTTTTGAACTTAAACTTTCCTCTTCTGTGTTTCAAATTTGTTCAGCTTCTGGTTAATTAATGTTCTGTCAGATTTTGAGCCCCTTTATAGAATTTGTTTCCAATATTATGTTGGCTTGGAGAGAAAAACAAGGTAGGTAATGCATACAGTGCAAGGCTTCTGGGTTCTTCACAAATCCTACATGCCTGAGAATCGGTTTGTGCGCAGGTACATGTTGACATATTTTTTCTTCAGAGACTAATCAAGCTGTGTGTATAAATGTTGCCTGTGTCTGGGGTGCATATGTGTATGTAAAAGATAGGTGTACATACAATTCTTTTGTGCATATATGTATGAGTTTCTGCATAAAAGAAGCACAGGCGGTTGCACACACTCTAATCTAGATAACACTACTACGATGGGATGGGAACTTAGAATGGAATAGACAGCAGTATTTGACATTGTTGCCAAATGCCTCTCCCATAAGGTGCACTGGGGAAATGGTATTTCTATGCAGGCTCCTGCCTGATTAATTAAGTTCAAACTTTCTTTTGCGGGCTTCTCTTATCATACCAAATTTGGTCCTGTTCAGTTTTGTTTTTAGAAAGTTATCTTGCTATAAAAGCAAAACATGTTTTGTTTTTAATGTGTTTAAAACAAAAAACTTTTTTTTTTTAAAAAAAAAGAAAGTTATCTTGCTGATGAAAAAACTGACAAACTAAGAACAACTGCAACTCTCGAACTCACATAGGCTTAATATTTATTTATTTATTTTATTTTATTAATTTAATTTGTATACCGCCCTTCTCCCAGAAGGGACTCAGGGCGGTGAACAGCCAAAATTAAAAAACATACAAATACAAAAGTTAAGATAATTAAAAAAATTAAATAATTGGCTACCCAATTTAAAACCCCAAATCCATAAAATTTAAAATCCCAGTTAAAAACCATTTAGGCTAGGCCGGCTTGATGAAATAAAAACGTCTTCAGGGCTTTACGGAAGGTCCGGAGGTCCGGGACCAATCGTATTCCGGGAGGCAGCTCATTCCACAGGGCGGGTGCCCCCACAGAGAAGGCTCGCCCCCTGGGGGCCGCCAGCCGACATTGCCTGACCGACGGCACCCCGAGGAGGCCCTCTCTGTGAGAGCGTATTGGCCGGTGGGAGGTTATCGGTAGCAGCAGGCGGTCTCGCAAATACCCTGGCCCTAAGCCATGGAGCGCTTTAAAGATGAGAACCAACACCTTAAAGCGCACCCGGAAGACCACCGGGAGCCAATGCAGCTCGCGCAAGAGAGGTGTTACGTGGGAGTGCCACGTCGCTCCCATAATCACCCGCGCGGCCGCATTCTGCACCAGCTGGAGCCTCCGGGTGCTCCTCAGGGGGAGCCCCATGTAGAGAGCGTTACAGTAGTCCAGGCGTGATGTAACCAAGGCATGAGTGACTGTGCACAAGGAGTCCCGATCCAGAAAGGGGCGCAACTGGCGTATCAGGCGAACCTGATAAAAAGCCCCCCTGGCCACGGCCGTCATATGCTCTTCTAAAGACAGCTGTGTGTCCAGGAGGACGCCCAAGTTGCGAGCCCCCTCTGTGGGGGTCAGTGACTCGCCCCCAATAGCCAGCGATGGCACCAGCTGGCTATACCGGGACGCCGGCATCCACAGCCACTCGGTCTTGGAAGGGTTGAGCCGAAGCCTGTTCCTCCCCATCCAGACCCGCACGGCCTCCAGACACTGGGACATCACTTCGAGGGCATCATTGGGGTGGTCTGGGGTGGAAATGTACAGCTGAGTGTCATCAGCGTACAGATGGCATCGCACCCCAAAACCACGGATGATCTCACCCAGCGGCTTCACATAAATGTTGAACAGGAGTGGCGAGAGGACCGACCCTTGCGGCACCCCGCAAGCAAGGTGCCTCGAGGTCGACCTCTGCCCCCCTGCCAACACAGACTGCGACCGGTCAGAGAGATAGGAGGAGAACCACCGCAGCACGGTGCCTCCCACCCCCAGTCCCTCCAGCCGGCGCAGCATGATACCATGGTCGATGGTATCAAAAGCCGCTGAGAGGTCTAGTAGGACCAGAACAGAGGAGCAACCCCTGTCCCGAGCCCTCCAGAGATCATTCACCAATGCGACCAATGCCGTCTCCGTGCTGTACCCAGGCCTGAAGCCGGACTGGCACGGATCTAGATAGACGGTTTCATCCAGGAACTGTGGGAGCTGTCGCGCAACCACACTCTCCACAACCTTCGCAACAAAGCGAAGGTTGGAGACCGGACGATAGTTTGCCAAAACGGCCGGGTCCAGAGAAGGCTTCTTGAGGAGGGGCCTCACCACCGCCTCTTTCAAGGCGGGAGGCAAGAAACCCTCTCTCAAAGAAGCATTTATGATCCTCTGAAGCCAGCCTTGTGTTACCTCCCGGGTGGCCAGTACCAGCCAGGAGGGGCACGGGTCCAATAAACATGTGGTTGCGTTTAGCCTCCCCAGGATCCTGTCCACGTCCTCAGGAGTCACAGGGTCGAACTCATCCCAGATAACATTCTCAAGACCAGCCTCAGTCACCCCGCCGGGATCTACCCAGTCAGAGTCCAAGCCTTCCCGAATCTGAGCGATTTTATCGTGCAGATACTGTGCAAAATCCTCAGCCTGCCCTTGCAAGGGGTCTTCCCGCGCTCCCTGATGTAGGAGGGAGCGAGTCACCCTAAACAAGGCGGCTGGGCGGTTATCTGCCGATGCAATAAGAGCGGAAAAGTGGTTACGCTTTGCCGCTTTTATCGCCACTAGATAGGTCTTAATATGAGACCTAACTAGTGTTCGGTCGGATTCGGAGCGACTGGCCCTCCAACCACTCTCTAGGCGTCTTTTCCGGCGCTTCATCCCCCTCAGCTCCTCGGAAAACCAAGGGGCCGGGCAGGTTCGGCGTCGGGTCAGAGGCCGCAAAGGCACGACTCGGTCCAGAGCACCGGCGGCTGTCCTATCCCAGGCAGCCACCAGATCTTCAGCCGAGTCGTGAGCCAGAGTTTCAGGAACTGGCCCAAGCTCCCTCTGGAACCTATCAGGATCCATCAGGCGCCTGGGGCGGAACCACCTGGTCGGTTCCGCCTCCCTGCAGTGGGGTGCAACGGTCGAAAGGTCCAGTCTCAGGAGAGAATGGTCCGACCATGACAGGGGTTCAATAACTATATCTCCTATATCCAGACCACTCCGCCACTGACCAGAGATAAAAACCAAGTCCAGAGTGTGTCCTCCCACGTGAGTGGGGCCATGAATTAATTGTGTCAGGTCCATGGCTGTCATGGAAGCCATAAACTCCCGAGCCATCCCAGACGCCTCACCGGTAGATGGCAGGTTGAAATCCCCCATGACCAAAAGTCTGGGGGTATCAACCGCCACCCCAGCAATAACGTTGAGAAGCTCGGGCAGGGCCGCTGTCACGTGGCAGGGAGCCAGGTACGCGATCAGCAGGCCCACCTGCATCCCATGGCCCCCCTTCACCAGGAGAGACTCACATCCGGCTATCTGAGGTACAGTGGCCTCCCTCGGATCAAGACCTTCCTTTATAACGACCGCCACCCCCCCCACCCCCCCACCCCTGCCCTGGGCCCTGGGCCCTTGGCTGATGGAATGCGCGGAAACCTAATATATGTTGTCGCTTGCAAAATTCAGATAGAAAAACAGAGATTTATTTTGACTGGAATTAAACAGACTTAAAACTACTCTAGCTCAATTGGTCAACGGATTGGCCAAATTATAGTCAATAAGAAAGAGAACTTAAATATAACAAACATTCAATGAAGGAGGTACCGGTGGATCAAAACAACTGATCTCAAATATCCAGGCACTTTATGTAATAGGAAAATCACAAAACACTGCACGTCAGCTAACTAGAATGGTTCTCCATAACAGCGTTTTTCCTGGAAGGCTTCAATAATGGAACAAAAGAACAATAGGCATGTTGTCTAATGCAGAAAAAAACATACTGAGGAGAAGAATAGAGGAGGGGCAACCGCAGCATTCCTTGAAATCTTTTGTTTTCTCACTTTGTGAGGAAAATTGACAAGATTCCAAGGCCTACATCAAAAGAGTGAACATTGACTTTTATTTTAGCATCTGAACGAAGTGCCACAGTCTTTCAAGCAGTTTTTAAAGCTATCTATTACACAGCATTATACCAAAAGGCAGTAACTCATTTAAATATACTCAAGGACAAAGATAATTTTATATTTAGTAGTCCTCACTGTAATATAGACAGGCTTATTGTTTGTGAGGAAACATGTAGCCTTTGCATGAGTTAAAAGAAAGAGGAAAAAATATAACTGATTCAATACTTTATGTAACTGCTTCCAGAATAACCTTCACAACAAAAAGCACAAAGTGATCGAAGCTTGTACAGAGAAGTGTTTTCCCACTATTTCTAAGGAGAACAATACTGCAACCATAATTTATTTATTTATTTTATTGAATTTATAATATAATACAGAACAAATACTGTGATAGAAGTATAATCATAAGTTATTCCCAAACACATTTTTCTAGTGAAGGGAACATTGTATTTCTATTTGCTAATATCACTTTTAATATTTTTCTTCGTTACCCCAGTAAGATTGATTTTCCGATTACATATTTCTTTAAAAAATCTGTCAAGCTAATTTCATAACATAGAAAGCAGCAGTGATCATTATCCAGCAAACGAAGTTATCAGCCAAATAATAAAAGCTGTATTGAGAAATGAGTAGCATTAACTCCTTCATTGACAGCATTAAAGAAACAATATTTTTTTAACATTCTAGGGAAATATCTCATGCATATGGAATTGATTTTTCTTATCATTTCATTAAGAGGACACGGTTACAGTTCTTTGAGAACAGTTCTACAGGACTGTCAAAAGTTAGGTAGATAAAATTAATACAGTCTTCCATAGCAGAACCTTATCTTCAGGTAATTCTACAAGTAGTCCTCAACTTGCAACTCAATTGAGCCTGAAATTGTGGTTGTAAGTCATTGAGGTCATAAATTGAGGCATCATGACTTTTTCAACATTTCACCATTTTCCTCCTTTTTTGCAATGGTCATTAAGCAAATCCATTTTCACAATTGGTAGAAGCTGACTGAAATCACCACAGCAAATAGTTAAAAGTTATCCCAAAGGCCTAATTCTTCCCACATATATTATGAAGAGCCCAGCGTATAGGTTTCAAAGCTCTCCCTCCTAACCGTGGGGCTCTCATCCCAGACAATAAGCCTCACATGTTAAAGCAAACCTGCAGTATTGGAGGTTTTTTTCAATGTTAAAAAGGGCAGTTTCATTCACTTTGAGGAGTATCATAAATGTGCTGTCCTACCACCAAGCATCAATGTTGATGCAATAATAGATATTATTGTGGGGAGGGGTGGGGCGGTGAAGTGAGACACATGGAGCAAGATGGGGCTCACCTACCATGCCCGGAGGGGGGGAAGAGACAGCAAGGGGAGTCCCGTCTCACTTCTCTACCGCCCCAACCCTCCCCACCTGCCACTCCCCCTCGCCGGCCGAGATCGGCAAGCCAGGTTCAGGGAGCTGAACGCGCTGCCGCCGCCTGGAAAGAGAACATGAGAGATGGGCTCTCTCACAGCGCCTCCTCTCTCTCTTCTTCTTCCGAGTGGCAGTGGTGCGTCCGGCTCTGATCTTGGCCGAATCTGGCCTGCTGATTTCGGGCAGCAGCAGCAACGGCTCTGACCCAATCCTTGCTGTCAATGCTGTGGGTAAGAACTGGCCACGCCAATCCCGCTTCTTACCTGTGCAGACAGCCCGTACCGGCCACTGCTCGGAGCTCTGGCGCCAGTCCCCCTCCCCGCAGTCCCAGGTTGACAAGCTAGGGCTGGCAAGAGGTTTTTTGTGGCCAGTTTGCAGCCGCCACTAAGAGAAAGGGCGTGCAAGCTAGGGTTTGTGGGAGCAGCCTCTACGAGGCCATTCCATGTTGATGGCAGGTGCGTGTGTGGCATGTTCCCCCCCTTTACCCCCCTTCCTCGCCTCCTCACCTCGTGATGTTTGCACAGGAAGCAACGAAAAAGCTGTCATGATTGCTGGAGGCAGTGGCCTGAGCGGCACCAGAGAAGCAGCTGGTCGGTACTCCGGCACCAGTCCCCCTGCCATGGGCCAAGGTTTAGGGGCCTCTTGCACCTCAAAAATAATAAGACTCCCGATAATAAAATCAAGGCCATATTTCGGGTGTCAAAAGAAAATAAAGCCCTGTCTTATTTTCAGGGAAACATGGTAGGTTACAGTAAATTTCAGAATAGAAGCAGTCAAAAAAATGAAACAGGATGAACAAGAACCAAAGCATAATGGCTAATGTAGTTGACTGACACCAGAGAGATCCAGTTTATATTTCATTTCCTGCCACAGCGGTCACTTGGTGATTTTTAGCTCAACCTACCTCATAGGTTGTTTAAAGAAATACAGGAGGATGCAGCACTATGTATGTGCCTTGAGTTCTTGAACAAAGACAGATGTAGACACATGTACATGTTTGTATGGCAGAGAAGGGGCCCATAAAGCAATAAAAATATCCAGGTCTTTTATCATGCACCTTAAAGCTGTTGCTTCTTTAAGAACAAATACGATGAGTCAATTCCTTGTTGCTGGGTGGGGGAGGGAGCAAGGGACTGTGAGACTGGCTTAGAAACTGTCACAGAACATTGAAAAGGAAGATCACATGAGCACAGCTGCTGCTATGCTGCGCAGCTGCTGGAGATCAGTAGCATTGAAGCAGCCACAATTTTCCCAAATTTCATTCCCTTCTGAGGTCTCATGGGTCTTAGATTCTGAACACATTCTGTAAATTAGTCCATTTGAGATAACTTATTTCAAAAATTGTTACCCTGTGATGCACCGTTTCACCCAAGTAAAAGTCATGACAACAAGAATTTTAGAAATATATAAATACAATACAAAATAGTTCTATACATGACAATACAGAAATAAAGGCTGTCCCTTGACCATGCAAGCTATAGGAAATATCTGATGAGGGGTTGCTAATCCTTAGTTTGCAAAAGTCTATATTAATAAATTTGCTATACAATTTGGATAGTCTTTAAACGTTTACTGAAAATGTCTCACCAGAAAAACCCTTTCCTTGAGAATGTGCCAACATTAAGTTAACATTAGGTTTGGATCCTCAAATAAAGGTCTTACCAATGATCAAATGCTGGGATATAAATAGCACAGCCACCTATGATAAGTTTTTCTTCTGATAATTTAAATGAGAACTTTCCCCAAACTGATTTTTTAATTTAAAAAAATTAAAATTTTATTTTATTTAAATTAAATAATTGAAAATTAATTTAAATTATTTAATTTTATTTAAATTAACTTTAATTTTTTAAAAAAGCATTATGTGTATGCAAACAGACATAATATATTTTGTTTTAAACAAATAAGTACAGCTAGACCTCGACTTACAACCATTTGTTCAGTGATTGTTCAAAGTTATGGTAGCACTGAACAAAGGGACAGATGACTGGCTCCTGAAGTTACAGCCATTTCAGTACCTCTGCAATCAAGTGGTCAAAATTGGGGTTCAAGGCAGCCCACCCATACTTACGACTCCAGGGGAACTTTGAGTCCACTTAATTGTCAATCTACCCCCAGCCATGCGTGCTCTTTCCACCTGGATACTCTGTGGCCCTTCAACCCTAGCTGCAGTCTTCTTGCTCTTGTTGATAACCAAGCATGTCCAGCCTGACTCTACATGAGGCAGCTGCTGGCAGCACAAGGCTTTCTGTAATTTATACGAGGTTATACTCGGTGAGTTTCTCACAAGACCTGGGGAAGATGGCCTTACTTGGTCAGCAACTGCATCTTGAATGCATGGCCAAGCGCAGGCCAAGCCTTACCACGTGGGCCGCTGTGGCTCATGTGGTAAGATGCTGGGCCTGAGGTTGACAACTCGGCGGCTCGATTTCCATGAGCGAATAAACAAGAAAGGAGGGACAAGAAAGGAGCCTCCCCCGTTTGCCTACTGACATTCAGGCATCCAATGGGTAAATACAATACCACCCGAAAATGTTCCTTTCACAGAGGCAGCCAGTCACCTTGGTGATCCCTGGCTAACACGTGCCATACGCTGAATAAATAAATAAATCAGGAGGAAGAGCAAGAAAAGAGTGAAGGCCAGCTAGAGCAGTGGAACACAGAGTGGTGAGGGCAACTGCAGCTGAGACTGGGCAGGGACAGCTGAGGCTTCCCAGCTGGGGTTGGCTGAGGTTTCTGGGGTGGCTGCAACTTCAAATCATGCCACACTGCTGGGCCATGGCTTAGGAGCTTCTTGCAGCTCCAGAGCCCTGCTGTGCCAAGAAACCCCTGAACCACAACGTGGCAACCTGCCCCAGAATCATGGGATGAGTCCTCAGCTAATAAATGACAGAATTCAGTTGACAGCAACAATTGGCAACTGCCAGCAATAATATGATTGCTGTTGCTAAGCAATGCATTTACACTTTACAACTGCATTGCTTAGTGACAGAAATTCCACTCTCTATACTGTCAAAAACCAAAGTACAGCTATACTTAGGAAAAAAATACCATAGTTAGTACCTGGAAAGAATAATAGAGGTATAGGAATTTGTTTGCAAGTCAAATACAAACTTTTAAAAGCTTTAGATCTTTCCTAAATTTTAATATTTTAGTGAATTCTTACCAATCAAAACCATACATTAATGCATAATTTATCACTCTGCACAACCTTTCTATATTAAAGGCATGGCTGAACCTTTATATTAATAGTATATTAGGAATCCTTATAGAGAATATTGAAGAATAATTAACAAAGAAATTACAGGTATAACTTTTATGAGCTCAGTTATTATGAGCTCAGATATCATGTAATTTATACTTGGCTAGTTATATTTACCAAGAAGTAAATGAATTTAGCTGAATCAGTCAGTAAATAATTGCAAACAAATTTGCAAAATAATTGCAAATTTGTGCCAGCTCCTGGAGGTAATCCAGACAGGAAACCCAAGTCATGAGTACTGATGCTACCTTCACTGCAGGGCTATAGTAACAGAATCTTACAAGTCTGAAAGCGCTTTTCCCCGCCCCTTCCCCTGCCTTAGTTTCCAAAGAACTAAGGAAGGCCCCTTTTGAAGTGCTTTCTCCACCCCCATCCTTCCTTTGGACTAAGATTTTTCTTTATCAGACCAGGCTGCAGCTCTTCTTCTTCTCTCCCAATGTATTCTCACAGCCCATTACTGTTTTTCTTTTTCCAAAATGTTTAAATGTCCTCTTAACATTAAATATTATTTTTAAATTATATCATGCTTTATAAGATTCTTTAACCAAACCTACCTTTTAATTGCTTTAATATACTAAAAAGTGGAGAAAAGGAGGGAAAAAAACACAAATGGGAAGAAAATATAGTAATATACTTACACTAAAGTAAGTTTTAATACACAATTAAACCTTGATTACAGGCAGTAGTGGTATTCAGCCGGTTCTATCTGGTTCGGGAGAACCAGTGGCGGCGGTTGTGGGAGGCTCCGCCCACCCGCCCAGACATCATCACGTCCCGTTTTTGACGCTCTACACATGCGCAGAAGGCTCTGCACGCTCTCACATTTGCGAACCGATAGCAAAAGTAAGTGAATACCACCCCTGATTACAGGGAATAATTTTGTTCAGTCTTTCCACTATACTGACAGAGAGTCAGTTCATAAACAGGAAGCAAACATATATGGGTATCAAAGATTCAAAAGATGGAATTGCACTGCTTTTCTAAAATGAAAGAGTAATATTGTTCTTTTTGGCTATTTCTTTTTTCTCCACTTAACAACATATAGATTTTCAATTTGCTCAATTGTATTTTTAGTGACTTGGGTAACATATAAAGGTATGCTAAATGATATTAGTAGAAATAAATAAGGAAGCAGGGCTAATACAGCTGCTCTGAAATAAAAGAAGGTGATGTAAAATTCAAACAATGTATATGTGGATGAATATAGATTGCTATAATTTTTTATTCATAATGTGAAGCAAATAGAAATCAATATAGATCATAAACTTAAATTAAAACTCATTCAGAAAAAAACAATAAATCATAAACTTAATTAACTATGGCAATAATTCTTACTCCATAAAATTAAGAATACTTGATAGAAAAAAGGAAATATTAAGACACAATACTATCAACAATTCCTAAGCCCCAGTATGTAAGAGCTTGCCTCAAAGAGCGACCTTGAAAACAGTAATTCCAACCACTACATACAATGCATGAACCATATATGAACATGCAAATACTGTATGTAAACAAACTTCCCCTAATGAAATCTTCAAAGAACTATCTTTCTAAATGAACTGGAAGGCTTGCTTAGTCCATTGTTTTATTTCAACTGCAACTAGTTAAATATTCTTGGGGCATAATGTTAATAAGAATCACAGATACTTCTCATTTTTATCTACCTCTGCTAATGATAATTGAGTTACATTCAGACTAACACAGTTATTTTTTATTCAGTTGAATATAAATGAGACCAAAGCATTATCCGCATATAATCCATGGTTAATAATTTTTAATAGATGCACTTCCACTTTGGCTTCTTTGAGATAAGCCTTTTGATGTTGGAAAAACAAGGGTTGACAAAATCTGCCTAATGATTTTTCATGGCACTACAAGGATCATAGCACTATCCATCAAAGATGGTAGGTCAAGCCAAGGGAATGAATACAACTTTTCGGTTCTGAACCTATAATCAATCATTTTGACTGCCTGAGCGAAAAGTAATTTTGAATAATTGTATAAAGCCCCCAGAATATTTAATCATGCTTAATACTTCATTTGAAAGTGATTTTGTATCTGCATTATAATTTTCTTTCTTTTTTCAGCTCTAGAATGTATTTTTTGAGATTGACATACTAAAATGAATTAGAAAAGAGCAACACAGAATTCTTAAATTATAACTTCAAGAGGTAGGTTTTTCCCATTTTCATTGCTTCAGCACACTGGATTGATTCTACATTGTGAACTACATTGTGAATTTAAAAGGTAATATACTTGTGTGCATAAACCCATAGTTTAGAAATTGATTTAGCAATAAAAGAAATGCTTTAACAATATCAAAGTTGTGCAAATGGTTCGAAACTGAAGCATTTTGAACCAACTTATTTTGAGCATAAAACAGCTGCAGAACTGGAATGTTTTAAACTTGAAACAATTACAGGGTTTGAAGTAGCCCATTTTTTAATCTGGGGTGGTTTTATAAGCATTTGACAAATTAAGAAACAGCAAACTAAAAAGAGAAAGAAATGATATACAAAGCATAAGTTGCTGAACTGTTCTGGAGTGCTTTTTTCACACCAACAAGAACTGTTTAGGGTTAATATTTCAGTGTTTGCCAATAACTTTGCATGTAGATCTTCCTCAATGTTAAATTAAATTTTATGTTACTTCTAAGAGTATCCCACTTTCTATTGATAGTCCCCAGGAAATCTCTAAGTTTCTTATTCTCTGACTTGTTGACCTCCATCCACTAATTTATAATCCTCTACTTCATGGGTCCCCAACCCCTGATCTGTGGACTGTTACTTGTCCATCGCCCATTGGGAATGGGCTGCACAAGCGGTAGGTGAGCAAACAAAGCTCCATTTGTGCAAACGGCGGGCGCAAATACGAAATCATCCCCCCCGCCACTGACAGTCTGCGGAGCCAGAAAGGTTGGGGACCAGTGCTCTACTTGATTTCAAGACTTTTTACACTTTTGTATAACATAGTGATATGGGCAATAACTTCTGATTAAATGTATATATCTATGGACATTTTATTATTATTTCTGATTTTTATTTTGAAGTTTTTAAAAAAATTGACAGATTGGCAGCATTGCTAGTTTTACTAGGTACTTGCTTATCTTGCTTGTAAAAACAATTCAATTTCAACAAATACATTACAAATTCATACCATTTGTCCCTAGGATTTTTGTTTTGTCAGTGTTTTGCTTCAGTCACCATTCTCTAAAACCAGGGTGGATAAAAATCAATGATTTTTTTAAAAAAATCAAAAAAATCAGATTTTTTTTTTATTTAAATCGGATTTTTTTGATTTAAATTGATTTTTTTAATTTTTATCGAATTTATTTTAATAAAAAACTTTTGGGGTAAAAATCTATCGTAAGATAGTTTTCTATTTAAGATACATAAATAATTTAGTTTATTCAACATGAAATGGAGCTTAGTTATGTAGCATGAGGCTGTATATTCTGCAACACTGGGACTATCGGTGAGTCAACAGTGGTCAAAGGAGTAGCAGATGACAGTTGCTCTTTAAAAATTATGATTTAAATCGAGTTCATTTAAATCAAGCCTTTTTACTAGTGATTTAAATGATTTAAATTGTGATTTAAATCAACTCGATTTAAATCAAATCAACCCTGTCTAAAACTGACTTTAAAGGAGCCACACACAAAAAAAGAAAGAAAATGTAGTAGCAGTATTGGTAATGGTAACTCATTACTATTTTTCTTGTCATTCCTTTTATAACTAAGACCACAGAAACCTACTACAATCGGAATTCACCATTTCTAGAAGTTAGACTTCTCTCATGATCCCAGACAGCGAAAAACAATTATGCTGTCATTTATATACACACATATCTTGACATAACCTTTTTCTTTAGTTCCTTTTCCATTTAAATAGTTGACAATTGAAGAATGTACTGGTAATCCTTGAAGAAAATACAGGTAGTCCTCAACTTATGACTGGTTGCTTAGTGACCATTAGAAGTTATGACTGATCCAAAAAAGGGAACTTACAATCCAGATTCAAAGTCTTGACGGTCGGTTTCCCTCTGTGGTCTCATGACCAAACTTTGAGTGCTTGGCGAAACAGGTACATTTATGGCATTTACGGCAGACTCTATTTGCAGAGTTCCTTGGTCACACGGCCATGTTTTACAACAGTTTTGCCAGAAACTAGTTCATTTCCATTTTTGGCATTGTCCATAGCAAACCATTGGTTTGTATAATGACTGCCACAAAAAAAGGTCATAAAATTGGATTGGTCACATGACCAATCCATTTTACAATTGTTATGACATATGATGGCTCCTTTATGGACATGTCAATAGATTTTGGACATGTCATTTTTGGACATGTGATGCAACACCCGGAAAATTACGGCATACGTCACTTAATCCTCCAGGAAAGATTGAAGGCAAATGTGGTCCAGGCAGAAGAACATCATCATGGCTTCAAAATCTAAGGGACTAGTTTAGACAAAACTCAACAGCACTTTTTTCATACGGCTCTTGATAAAAATAGGATCACCAACATCCGATGACGGATATGGCGCAACAAGAAGTAGTCAAGGACTACCTGTAAATGGATTTTATTAGACTGTTACACAGGAAATAAAATGGCAATCCTCTGCTGTCCAGGGTGCTAGGGTCAGTATCTCTATTGAGTAATCCAAAAACTCATCCTGTCTCCTTTATCTTAGCTTTTTTTTCTTTTAAAGACATATATAGTTGTATAAATTAAATAGTAAAGTGTCTTTAATACATCCATGTAGAGAGGTGACTACAGATTAACTGTTTATATAGTAACTCTTTTTTCAAAATGAAATGTGAATAGAGAATATAGAGTAGAATAGAATAAATAGAATAGAATAGAATAGAATAGAACAGAATAGAATAGAATAGAACAGAACAGAATAGAATTTTTTATTGGCCAAATGCAATTGGACACACAAGGAATTTGTCTTGGTGCATATGCTCTCAGTGTACATAAAAGGAAAGATAAGTTTACCAAGAATCATAAGGTACAACACTTAATGATAGTCATAGGGTACAAATAAGCAATCAGGAAACAATGTAGAGTAGAATAGAGAATATAGAGTAGAGTAGAGTAGAATAATAGAGTAGAATAGAATAATAGAATAGAATATATACTATAGAGTAGAGTAGAATACAATATAGAGAGGGAGGGAGAGGGAGAGAATAGAATAGCAAACAGAAGAGAATAGAGAATAGAGTAGAACAGAACAGAACAGAACAGGAGTTGGAAGGGACCTTGGAGGTCTTCTAGTCCAACCCCTGCTCAGGCAGGAAACCCTAATACCATTCCAGGCAATTGATTGTCCAATCTCTTCTTTCCTCATTGTCTCCTTATTCCACATACTCCACCATCAAACCCAGATCCGACTCGTCTAACAAACCAAAGCGAGCGCGTGTGTGTCCGCCGTCTCTCCACTAATTAGCGATTATTCGGGGAAGGCCCGGAGGAGACCTCTTCGCTTGGACCTACCTCGAAGACTTCCTTCCCTAAAGCCCTCGGGCTAAGCACTTCACACAACGCCTTTCAAGCAACAACAACAAAAAAATAACTGCTCCCCCTTCCCCACCACCACCCCCTCCCGCTTTGCTCCGCCAAAAGGGAGGCAGCGCGGATCCCGAGGATACGCCTGGATCGGGTCGGGCTCACTTCCTCCGTGCCTGCCTGAGGGCAACGGAAGACCGACAGCCACGAAACGCCCACCCGCTTGCCCGGGCCGCCGAGGAACAGCCGGGGACGCGCAACGAACAAAAGCCGCTACAAGCAACCAGGCCGCGCGATGAGGAGAGCCCAGCTGGGCCCCTGACAGCCGCCGCCTTTCCCCTCACTCTGCCCAGGAGAGGCTGAGCGGGGCAGGCCCGGGCCCCACCCTCCGCCTCAGCCCTTCTTCCTCCTTACCGAGGAGAAGCAGTTTCACCTCCTTGGCCGCCTTTTCCCCGTCCTCGCGAAGGTTGCGGTCGATCATCCGACTTCGCTCGGCCGCCGCTTTATCTTCGGCGCTCAACGTGCAGCCCATCGCGGCGACAGGACGGGCGAGGCGGGCGACTGGCACCCCTGGCGCTCCTCAACGGCCGCAGAAGTCGGGAGGGGAGGAAACTGGAGAGGCGGGGGGTGGGGGGGAGGAGGAGGAGGAGGAGGGAGGAAAGAGAAGCGCCACCGGAAACCAGCCTACTTCCTCCTTTCAAATCACAGCCCGACCAGAAGCGAATTGCCCTCTGGGAAGTGTAGTCAAAGCGCGGGTCTTGCCTCACCGCCAAGCACTGGAAAGGGGTGACTTCTGGACACCCGCCGCGTCGGGCGCAGGGCATAGTGGGAGCTGTAGCCCATGAACAGTAAACAGTACTAGAGTTTGAAGGCGGAATGTCTGGATTGAGTGGGGGTTGGACTAGATGACCTATAAGATCCCTTCCAACTCTGTTAATCTGATTGGAACAAAACATCATTATTTTGTTCCAAAATGTTTAGCAATACCTTTTCCGACTAATCAGTGTCCCAAAGGTGCTTTTTCAAGAGGCAACTGGACTTTCTGGTTTTTCTTTGAAGGCGTTTCACTTCTCATCCAAGAAGTTTCTTCAACTCTGAAGAAGCTTCTTGGATGAGAAGGTGAAACGTCTTAAAAGAAAAAAAAAAGTCCAGTTGCCTCCTGAAAAAGCACCTTTGGGACAACCATGACCTGGATGACTGAGAATCTCCATAGACGTCCGTCTAATCAATGTTATTAAAAGGCATCAGTTTTCATGAATTGCAGTGCACTTCACAACAGGTGCATACAATGGCTAAGTGAATTGGAGCTCACCAAAGTTTATGCTTTTTAAAAATGATTACTTGAAAAAGATGCTATTAAGCTTCTGATTTTTTTGACACCATAGACTGACATTCCTTTTCTCCTACAAATCTTTTGTACCCCGGTCCAAAGTCAGAGAAGCAAAGTGAGGATTTCGTTAAACGTTTGTTATTGCTAAGAATCTGCAATTAATATACAAATGCGGTCCTAAACTCATGCACAATGAATATTATGAATTGCATCATGTTGAATTTTATTTTACAAAAACACATCTGGATTGCAAAAATCTGAATATCCACTAGAAGTTGTCAAAGGGTTTAGAGATTTGGATATCTCTTGGTGATAATCTAGTGATTCTTTGGGTATTATCAGCCTATATATGGCAGCTGTAAGCCCCCAGTCCTACTAAGGTTTGATAGATTTCAATCCAATGTGGAAAAAATACAAAACCCAACACAACATACTAAGACATAATGGAATTTGTTTGGTTTTGGCTTAGACTTTATGGCAGGGTGTCAAACTCGCAGCCCATGGCTCAGAAGCATCACGTGCTGGCCCCGCCCCCACCCAGTTTAGCGAAGGGGAAAAAAGTCCCGATACATCATGTCACAACGCCGTGACGACGCGAGTTTGACACCCTTGCTTTATGGTCTTTGTCAAAAATCAGCTGTTAATATTTATAAAGCCAAAGAACCTATCCCCCAGGTGTTTTCCTCAGAGAGTTGGCACATTCCCCTCAAAGGTTGAGGACATTATATAGAGTAGTAGGTAAGCTTTTCTGTTCTGTACACCTCAAAACATGTTTTGAAGATCATATTATTATATATGCAACAGTGTGAAATCACACCTGTCAGTTCTTTAGCTGGGGTTGACCTTCATACCTATCAGATTTCTTCCAAGAACCTAGAACAGGGCTGTCAAGCTCCTGGCCCCACGGGCCAGATGAGTGCTGGCCACGCCCCCCCACCTGGTTTAGCGAAGGGGGGGAAAAGTCCCGATACATCATGTGATGCCGCCATGATGACATGAGTTTGACACCCCTGACCTAGAATGTCATAATGTATCAGCATAGTATTTGTGTGGATTAAAGCAGTATGGCCTTTTGTAACTGACAGATAGAAAATTTGTCAATGCACAGATTTTCTAAGCATCATTCGTGATTTTTTGATATGGTAACCATAGGGGCCACTATGGCCAGCTTATGTCCTAAGCTTTGATTTTCAGATCTTGATACTTTACAATCTTCTCCAATTCTTTATTTTCTATCCTACTGTAGCCTGGTATTGCCAATCAATTATCTGCATTTTTGTTCTTTTCAATTGTAAGTTGAAATAATTTACAAAATAATAATAATTATATTAAAATGTACATGCCGCCCAACACCCATTGATTCTGAATTATGAAGTTTAAGTTCTGCTCATCCATAATATTTTGTGCTTTCTGCCTCCTGGCCTAATCACAAAAAAAATTAACATTTTTCAGAAAAAGAAACTATATACACAGTTTCCCTATTCTTTTAGCTACCCAATCTGAAAAGTACAGTGCTAATTTTTGCAAAAAAGTCAACAACATGAAGAGTGCTTGATCTTCTAAATTTTGGGATTAGAGATTCTAATGTCTGCTTATTATTTTCTAACACCTTTGAGCTTTTGCAACCTAAAACACAGGCGCTTTTCATGGAAATTATTCCTTTTCTTTTTCAGAAGGATATTTATTAAATAGATTTCAAGAGCAGTTCACAAAGGAAATAAAGTTTGCTGCTGCCATTTCACAATCTGGTTTCCAAATAAGGAAGTTATCTATGCAAGTGTTGCCCTCTAGCGTCCTCTATGAAGTATTTCTGAAGTATCGAACATAGGTGGACTTGATTGACAATAAATAAGATGCAGAATATGTTCTACTTCCTTTAATGAAATATTTATTTTTGTAATATTGAAGTTAAGGAAAAGACTTCTGAAGAAATTATTTATTATCATATGATTTCTTTGTTAAAAGTGAATGCAAATATGTTGACTTTAAGTTTGCTTAAAGGCAAAAAAAATATATTTTCCAAGCATTTTAAGCGCTCAAGAGAGGTATAAAAAAGACTGTGTTTCCATCTCTCTCTATTAGATATGCAATGTGTGGAAGGGAAATTGAGAAACATCTACAGTATAAGGACACAAACTACCTTTAGTAAATTGTATTTTATAAATGTGTACTGGTAGTCCTTGATTTACAACTATTCATTAGTGACCATCCCAAGTTACAACAGCACTGAAAAAAGTGACATGACTGAGTCTAGCAATTACAACTGTTACAGCATCCCCACAGTCATGTGATCAGAACCTGGTTATATTCATGATGGTTGCAGCATTCTGGGGTCATGTGATCAGCATTAGTGACCTTCACAACCGGCATCCATCAAGAAAAGTCAATGGGGGAAATCAGATTCACTTAACAACTACATAAAAGGTCATAAAATCAGGCGCAACTCACTTAACAATTGCCTTCCTTAACAATGAAAATTCTGGCCTCAACTGTGGTCATAAGTCAATGATTACCTATACAGTAACCCTCTATCTATATCATGTCTGTTGAAGAAAAAACATGATTTTTCTCGATTGTGTTCACAGCTCCTTTTTCAGTGCTGTACAAAGAGGCTTTGTATTTATTTGCTGCTGTAATTTTTAGGAAGAAGGGCTGCCCTGAAATGGGAACTAATTTGAGAAAGAGAGGCATTTGGAGTGTCAAAAAAGTCAAAATGGCAGGGTCACTCATGTGATAGGAATCCTGCCCTTTTGTATATATGTTGAATCTATGGTGCATGTAATTAAGGGCAAGCCTTTAATCACACATGTCCAGCTGCCATCTTTTTTCCTCCTGCTGCTGGACCTAAACAACCTCCTGTAACTTGTGAATCAGTCTTTTGAATAGATGGATTTGAGGGGTACAGTAGATATTCATAAAGTTTATTCCCATTTGAGATTTGAACCTGGACGAAAGTAAAGCAGGTATTTGGGAAGTTCAAGAGTCCTGAAGCCATCTCTGGTTCAAATCCTTCAACAATTTCTTTTGTTTGAGACTCCCTACTAACAGTCGGTAAAGAAATTTGAACAGAACTACAGATGGACATGGGATTTCCCATCCTGTTGATCTCTAAAAACTTGCACTTTGCAATATTAATCTTGCTTGGTTTTTACAAATCCTCTTACTTTTTGAGACAGTGGTTTCTCCAGGTGAAGTGCTTTCAAAAAGCAGATGAATAAAATGGCGATGCCATTCGACTGAATAAAGAAAAAGGATAAAGGTTATGTATTTGTCAACAGATTGTGTTTTGAAGAGGTGGCAGAACTAGTCATCCTCACAAACTTTTACTCTCAGACCTCATCAGTTTCCAATGTCCCTTAAGTAAAGGGAAAAATATTATTGTGTTACCAATTATAGAAAGAAGAATCAACAGTCAGTTTGGCATTTTGGCTGTCTTCAGACTGTGAAATGGTGATATCCTATTTTGAGAGAGAGACAGACAGACAGACAGTCAGACAACATTCAGTGTTACCACTAATATCACAGGACATGAAAGAGTTAGGTTTTATGTCAGTGTTTGCCATTTACCGTGTTTGGAAAGGATTTAACAGAACATCTGAATTCTTCTATGAGATTCAGACTCATGCAAATTTTAATATGGATTTTAATATCCCCTGTCTGAATATCTCAGGTCTGCCCTTTGTCAATGCCACTCCCAAACATCTGGATTTCATACTCTTGTTCAGCAAAACCGGTTATATAACTTCAAAAGGTAAATGGGCAAGAAACCAATATTCAAAGGAGTCTCCGGAAAAATTGTCAGGTGCTATATGCAAACTGGAGCTCCTCTGAACCCCACTTCTTCTCTTAATCCCCAAGGGCATTCATTAAAATGGATCCAAGAACCTGAAAAAGAATAAATAAACACTAGCAGAGAGAGAAAATAATGTTCTCTGGAATAAAATTCCACTTTGTCACTCAAAAATGAAGCCAGCATATCTTTCCTATTTGAAGTTAGGCAGTGTTGAAACAGCACCTTGTCTGAACATTATTGAGACAATCATTTTCTTAACTGAAACCTTTTGTTCTCATTTGATCAGCAGAGAGCCCATCACACATAGGCACCAAACATTTGTCAAATAAATAACCATTTTATTTGTTGCTCTAGGCTTCAGTTGTCCTACATTAAAATAGCTTCCTTTTCTTGCAAAATGAAGCCATGAAAATGTTATATATGATCCAGAAAGATTTTGGAGAGAAAATATATTCTGAATATTGGGATATTTAGCACAATTTTGCATAATTTAACAATTTTTGAATTGTGATATTTAATTTACTTTTCTTCTTGCTGGCCTTGTATGAAGGAGAAAATGTTAACAGTAGAAAACTGTGTTATTGGGAAATACACACCCACACACACCCATGGAAAGAACTGAGAAACGTAGAGATTAGGATGGGTCTGTCTATTGTGCCAATTTCCACTGAACTTTTGGTTTAACTTTCTTTTGCTTCCTGAGACTTTAATGTGGCACAACCTAACAAACAGTTCTGGTAAACATATGAAGACTACAGTATATAAAAGGAAAAATGAACACTGAGAAACTGAAACAAGCAGCTCTTGACACACATTCACATCATTGGAGAGCATTTTAAGGTCAGAAAAGGTTACTCCTGGTGGATGAGATTGCAGGATTGCACAATTATATGGAAGTTAGGGAATACTCTTATGCACTGCAAATTCCTGGCGCGCTTGTCATTTTTTTGTACTCTCTGAACTGACCAGTTTTGCTTCCTTAAGATTGTTACTATATTTGGCACGTCATGTAGTTTTAATATCACCATCTGGTACCTTCTCAGTGTAGAGAGAAAGCAGTTCCCAAAATTCTCAATAACCATGGTCATTGCTGGCAGGGAATGCTGAGAGTTTATTTTCTTACACAGATAGAGGATACCTGGTTACAGAAGGCTCATTTTTTGAAGTCTTTGGCTACAGTATCCAGAGGAACTGAACCAAAAGTAATCGCTATTGAAAATAAAATGTTTGCAGCTCAAACTATAGCAAAAATAGTATTTTGTATTCTCAAAGTTCCTTCCATCAGGACTCATGTGAGATGAACAATAAACAACTTACAAAGAAAAAAAAAGGCAATTAAACTAATGTCGTTTCAACCTACTACTTAAATTTGAAGAAGGAAGTAGGGAAAGATGATTATTTCTGAAGTGCCAGCAATTCTTTATAGTAAAATTACTCCAGGTCAAAAGGAGGCACTAACTGGCACGAGGGATTCACCCAAATGTTTTTGAACTATAGCTTTCTATGGATGGGTATAATTTTCAGGGCACCTCACGGACAGCACAAATTAAAACAAGATGTCTGACAGCAGGAAGGATGTGTGCTAGGACTGAATACACAGAAGGGGTTATGAAGTTTTCATTCATCCTGGAATCCTAAACTTCTAGGCCAAAATTGTGATATGCTATCAGAAGGCCATACAGGAAAAGGAAAAATTGTGCTGGATAGGCAATAGAGAAGCATTGGTGCTATGACATAGCCCAGGAGAAGCAGTGATTACCTTAGATGGGCATGAAATGAAATAGGGGAACATGCTCTTCCAGTTGTTGCTGAACAATATCTGTCAGGATTCTGACCCAATGGTGACAGAAGCTAAATGTGTTTTTGAGACACTCATTTAACAACTGTCTTGCTTAACAATGGAAATTTTCGGCTCAATTGTGGTTGCAAGTGGAGGACTACCTATATGTAACAGCTTAAAGCAATGTGTGAACCAGATCATAGGCTTCATTTTACCAATGGAATGTAAACTCATTGCAATTAAAGTCATAGTTCTAATCTGACATTAGAATCATCTGAATTAGTTAGTTCCATCTGAATTAAACCAACTGGTTTATTTTATTTTGGCTTAGTGTAACAAAAGAATCCAGCCTCTGAGATCATCCATGGCTTGTTTACTTTTAACTACAGGGAAAGCTTCCTGTATCTTCCTTAGATTTGTTGACTTCTTTAATAGTAAGACAATTCAGAACAGGAGAATGTGGAGCTGTAAAATGTGTTCCTACAATATAAAGGTCAGTTGTTCACCCAGTTGTTGCTTCTACCTGTCCCTGGGCCTTTTTGTAGCTCAGTCATGCCTAGCCCAAATAACAGTGAGCCCTCTCATTTATAATCCTACAAGTCAAAGACAGCCTTGATTAGAAGGTGGATGGAAAGAGTCCAAAGCAGAAGATAACAATTACTAGAGAAGGGAGGGAAGAAATGAAGGAACAAACAAACAAACAGACAAATGAAAGAAAGAACGAAGAAAAGAAAATATTCAGAATAGTGATGTTTCCAACTACAAAGGTTAAGAATGAGTTGATGGGGCGGGTGAGCAATTACCATCCTGTATTAGTCAAAATTAAACGAAATTAACTGGATACTATTAGCAGCTGATTTTGTGTGTGTGGGTTTACTTGAGCAGCACGTTGGAGAGAAAGGGTTCCAATTGCCATGGTGTATTTATTAAATACTCCCCCATATACAAACATACACATTCTTCCTCGGCTGCCATATTTTGCATTTCACACATCGATAAATCAAGATTGTCAAGTGCAAAAAAAAAAGAAAGAAGAAGAAGAAACCTAGCTACAGGTCAGGCTTCGGTGAACGTGCTGCTCTGATGTAATTATCGGAGGCAGTGATATCACTGTTCATGTGCTGCTCCAGGAATTCTGAGGTCTCTTCTGCAATTTGCCCTGGGATCCGGAAATCAATGGTAGCTTGGTCCCTTTTGGGGCTAGGCTGGGAAAGAGCATTTCTGGCCTCAGCGTGGCAACCTGTCCCTTGCAGGAACTGCAAGAAGTTCTCCTCAATGGAGCCTTCTCTGCTGGGTAACCTGAGATCCTCCTCTGGTGGTTGCTTGAAGAAACAGGTGAGGTGCTTGCTGAGCTCTCCTCTGATCTGTCGGTTGAGGCATCCATAGAAGAAAGGATTGGACGTGAAGCAAAAATAACCAATCCAAGTGACCACATTCTCCGTCTGCTGGCCAGGAAAATGGGAGCTCAGCACTGAGTAAAGATGGAAGGAGAAATAGGGCAACCAGCAGAAGAGAAATTGTCCCCCCACTGCTAGGAAGATGATGACAGCCTTCCCACCCCCAAACGTCCTCTGAGGGGTAGTTCGAGGGGCTCCTGAACTAGTCACCATTGTGGACCTACTACTAAGAGATTCTGATCTTTGCCGTGGGGTATCCATCCAAGTGGGAAGTGGACCATGGTGCATGGCAGCCACTCTGGCCACTTTAAACATATTACAGTAGACCACCAAAATAATGGAAACCGGCAGGAGGAAGTAGAAAACAGCAAAGAAAATCACAAAAAACTTGCAGTAGGCACTTCGGCTCCACTGCAAGGAGCAGGTCTGTCCGTTGTAGGCTAGGGATCTATTGATATGGTCTTGGGAAAGCCATCCCAGGATGGGGATGATGGACATAACTACTGCCTTGATCCAGACACCAATCAGGACACAGACCACCAGGCTTACAGTCATTTTGACCTCATAGCGCATGGGGTGCACCACATAGTAGTAGCGCTCTACGTTAATAGCTGAGATTGAAAGGATGCACATGGTGATGAAGCAAATACTCAGGAAAAGATAGGTATGACATATGGCATCCTCAAAGACTGTGCCATCAAAGAAAGTTGAGCTGGACAGCATGGCTAGAGGCATTAGGGTAATAGCAGCCAAAAGATCCACCAAGCAGAGGTGGAACACAAAAACAAACTTCCTCAGTGCTGGGGTTTTGATAATGACCGTCATAATTGCTACATTGCCCACAATGGCTGTCAAATCAATCAAAAGCATGAAGAAGAGACCCACAGACTCGGAGGCCACATCTCTGGGCTTGGTGTCTAGGCTAGAATTGAGAAGCATAGAACTCTGGGATGTCTGAAGCAGTTTTCTGATCCTGGCAGGATTTCGTACCCACGGGGTGGGAAGAGAAGGCTCCATGGAGATTAGCACCTCCCTTTACAAGTCCATCACCCATCCTATTCTGGGTCCCCAGAAAGTAATCAAAGAGAATCAAGAGAGATGGTGGTGTGCAAGCAGCCACGAGCCATTTCGTTTGCCAACATTCAAGTCCAGCAGGTCTTTGGGGTACTTATACTTTCCAGTACCACACAGTTCTATGAGCCATTATAATCAGGGGCTCTGCTTAATTCACCAAATCTGTTTCATCTTGATTGTATGTCATAGGATATAATAGCATGGCAGTGTAGAAAGTCCGTGGGACCCAGCCTGAAGAACAGTCCCTTCCTTGCTAAGTGTATAAGGCTTTACTGCATTTTGCAACATGCTGTTTCCGGGGCAAATGTTTGCACCTGAAAGAAATACAGATATATTTAAAGATTAAACACTGGGTTAACCAAAACTGTTCCACTGGCAGCGTTACTAAAATGGGGCTGACTAAAATGGGCAGTTCTACCTTTAAAGCAGATTGTCCTTCAGGGGAACCACTTGGACGGTTGCTGTGAAAGTCAGGCCCTTTGAACTTTCTGGAAAATAATGAGTATGGTCTGTTTCAGGGAACCTAGTAGTGAGTGCTCCCAAGAGAGGAGAATAGGATTCTGAGTTCGGCCCCCAGCCTACTGGGAGTTGAGTCCTAAATAAGAATGTGCATCTAACCATACATTTATCCTACATAAAATCAGGGGTTAAGTTGAATTGTTTCTGAATATGCAATTTTTATTTTATTTTTATTTTATGCATTACCGGCCCATTTTCTTTCCAGGTTAATAATGTGAAGCATGCAGGAGATATCTCGGCAGTGGGAAGATGGGGCAGAAGAGAGTAGAAATCCCAGTGTGGATGATCACACAGAGAGAGGAAGACATTTAAAAGACAGAAGAGATATACAGCAGACCAGCACTCTATTTGGCTCCTTCCTCTTTTACTCAGCTCTCTGAGTGGAATTACCACATGTTATGACTGCAGATGAAGGCGCTAACCTTGTGTGCACTCCTAGAAGATGGGTAACTACTCTGAATAAAGAGTACATACCTTTTTGAGTACAGCTTCAATCATGACTGCAAGAATTGTTGAGATCCATCAAATCTTACTGACCAAAAAAAAACTTCTTCAAAGATGATGAAAGCCTTTTCCTGGGGTTTGGTTAAAGATACACTATGTTTACTATTAGTATTCAGCCCACACAGCTGTCTAAACAAGTGGCTTCAACAGAAGAATTTTTAAAATGTATGTTGGGACTGCCCTTATTCAAGAAGCTTTGAATTTCATGTGATAACCATAGGTTTGTTTTGTCAAACAAAGAAATAAGGCAGGGCATATCCTTGACTTATTTATTTTTTCTTTGCAGGTAGGGCAAATAGTTCAGATACTTCAAAGCAAGAGTTAGCAGTTGCTCACTATCTTAATGCGGCCATCATCTGGTGGTGAATGTTAAGGGTCAGCTCTTAATATATTATTGTCTTTCTATAGAAAAGAAATCTTTACAAAGACAGTTGGTCTCCACAGACTTTGGAATGTTTTGAGTGATGGTCCTGTCAAGGCCTTTGTTGTTCTATGTAGCGTTGAAATAAAATGGACCACTGAGAAGATTATTCTTAAGATCCCTCTCTAGTGTTCTGGAGCAAAGTTTTCTGGGATAGACTGGGTAATAATACTATCTGAGAGATAGCTAGAAGGTAAATGCTAACTTGCCATGAATTGATCAGAGAGACATTCATGTACATAATTTTGCTTTCCATTGCATCCTCAAGTAGCCACCCAAGAGAACTTGTTAGAGTGATTAAAGAGTTATATATCCTATAAAACATGTTAGAGACCTCCAAAATCTGCTGTGACACATCTGCAAAGGCACTTTGATGATAAAAGTGTCACTCATCTTCATGCCAATTTTAACATGGTTTTAATATTGAGGTATAAAGTTCATCACTTGGCTTAATCATAAGGAACATTTTCAATATCTGAGGCAGAAGACATGGACAAAATGCTAATATGCATCATCTTGAACTCTGCCAGTCCTGATTTTTCCAAAAAAACCCGAAGAAGGATGACTAAGTGGATCCATAGGGTGGTGAACATGCCTTTGTGTGATCGATTGATAACAGCTGGTTGCCTATACTCTCCTAAATAACTCTCCCTAGGTCCAAGGATGCTGATACACACGTCCTTTGCTAAGGCAATATGCTTGAGAGGATAGTGTCTATGCTCCTTTTTTGTGTTCTTAAAAGCGATTGATTACATTGATTCTTTTAAACTGAGTTTAGGCATAGTTGGGGACAGATCAGCCTAAGTTACCTTGGCAGATGATTTCCTGCAAGAGAAAGACAGAGGGAATATGACTGATTGATCCTGCTTTGTTTTTTCAGTGTGTAGTTTCGATCTCATTGATCAGGATTATGCCTGTGAATTCGGAGTGGTTCATTTCCTATTTTTAATGTTGAGCTCAGAAACCAGCTACTGTATGTGCTGCTGCCACGACGCTTAATGTTAATAGTAATTAACATTAACATATTTCGAGACATTGAGTTATCAATATGCTGAGGCTACTCAATTCTATTTAGTTTCAAAAGTCATTCAGGTGGGGGGGGTTTCAACTTTGCACACGCAAAGAACTTTATTAGCTTTCATTAAAGGAATCCCACTTTTTGTAGGTATCCATTTGAGCTTGAAAAACAGGTGGAGTTGCTGTAAGAATAGGATTAACTTTAATGAGTAGATTCTTTAAAATAACAGTATCCTTTTATTTCAGGTTGAAAAAAGTCAGACTGCTTTAATACATAGCAAGGAACTGATCCACTTATGCCAGATCCAAAGTACTTCTTCCAAAGTACATAGAGCCCTAATATAAACCATCTGAAAAATAGACAGCATATTTTGAATTAGTATTGGGTTAGGGTTAGCGTGCAGCCCTCCCAAGCTCCATTTGCTGGCAGAGGGTTGCAGGAGGCCGTCACAGCCGGAAACGGAGCTTCGGAACCCCCTTTTCGCTGGCAGAGCACTCAGGCCACCACAGGCATCCCCGACATGAGTGACATCGAGCAGGCCATGTCCACTCTGGCCACACCTACCCTGCCCCCCTGAGATCAAACACAACCCTGATGAGGCCCTCAATGAAATCGAGTTTGATACCCCTGCACTAGACCAATCTGACTCTCAAACTGCAGGTTCGAATCTCGCCAGGCTCAAGGTTGACTCAGCCTTCCATCCTTTCTAAGATAGGTAAATTGAGGACCCAGTTGTGGGGGCAATAAGCTGACTTTGTATAAATATACAAAAGGATGAAGGCTATTGCTTAGCACATTGTAAGCCGCCCTGAGTCTCCGGAGAAGGGCAGCATATAAATCAAATTTAAAAAAAAAAATTAGCTCCCAATCCAGATTCAGTGTTTTAATTCTACATATAACATCCTAAGCGAAGCTTTTTCACGAGAGATCGAGGTGAACCTACTTTACAATGTTCTACCTTGAACTGATATCTGCATAATTTCCTCATTGAAATCCATAAGGCACCAGCAGCTATATCACTGAGGAATCAATCTTTTCACCCAAACATTCACTGCGACAATGTTACAGAAGAATTGGTCTGTTCCTTTTCCCCTTTTAATTAATGTGATTTATATTGTATTAATTTATTGTGCATGATTATATTTTTTCTTCACTTGGAAACCACTTTTGAATATAATTATGCAGAAAGCTAAATACTGTAAAAGTATACTAATAATAATGTGATTGCAAATATTTATATCTTAACAATCTGCTTGAGTTCAAATTACAGTAAATTAAACACCATTGCATTAAAATATGCTAGCTATGTTTACACATAATATTAGAATATAAACCTTTGTGCATAAGCCACAATGGCTATATTTACACATTGCCTTAAACCAAACAAAACACTCCCATTATGTTTTACCAATATGTGTAATTCCAGCAAAGGCCCTGGGGACATGGGTTTCTTTTAAATAACAATGCTTTCAATACCAGTTTCCCTAGAATAATTTCCATAAAATTCCGTTTGGTTGATTGGCAGTTTTCTTCTCCATCGTGGAATTTTTAGGGAAAGCTGGGGGGGGGGGATTTTAGTGTACTTCACAATTTGCCCAGTTCAGTTTCAGATGATAGTACCGGTAATATTTGCTTAATAACCATTCATTCAGTTGCTGTTCAAAGTTACGATGGGGCTGAACAAATGGTAGTTATGACTGGTTCTCAAAATTACAGTCATTGCAATGTGACCCTCCATGATCATATGACCAAAATTTGGGTGCTTGGCAGCCCAACCACATTTATGACCGTGGCCTCAACTCTCTACTCCCCCCACCTATCTACCCCCCCATCTCTGCCATTTTGGCCACCCTGCACTCTAGTGCCCCTGCTGTCCTGTTGCCCTGCACTCGGCCACCCCTGCTGCCCCAGCCTCCCCCACTGTCCCCAGCTGACTTCTACCATCATCTTCCCACTATTACTGATAAGGTGAGCCCAGCCTAGGCATATGCTGGCCCTTCACAAGACCTTCATGAGGCCTTCATAGCAGCCACCTATCTCCTCACCCATCTGTGCTAAATGCATTGTATGAGGTGATGAGGGCCTGAGTGATTGTGTGAAGGGCTCAGACAATCTAGGAAAGGAAACAAGCTGGGAAAAGGTCTTCCTGGTCATTGCTATCAACTGTTCATCAAGCAGGAACTGTATGTCCAGGAAGATCCCTAAATTGTGCATCATCCTTGAATGGAATATGCTATCACATCCAAGGACAAAGGCAGAATATGTCCAGACCTGGATGATCCAAACGTGGTCTTGGAAGGATTGTGTCAGAGACAGTTCCTTCCCCATCCAAACCTTCATAGTCTCTGCACAGATCATCCAAAACTGTCTCAGTACCTAAACCTAAATGAATTCCTAGCCTTAAACCTAAATGAAATGGGTCTAGATAATCCATTTCCTCCAAAATTCCCATCAGCTATAAATGAACCACCTTCTTAACATTCTCCACAAAAAAAAAATTGAAGAATAGTCTATAGTTACTGAAAACCGTTGAATCCAAGGATGACTTTTTGAGGAAGGGGTGTGCCACCCATTCCATCTAAGAGGCCAACATGGACCCAACCATGGGTTACCTTCTTAGTCTCTTTAACAACCCAGGCCGAACCAGATCCAGCAAAACAGATGGGCTAAGCTGATACCACAGAGAGCCAGTCCACATCTCTAGGAGTCACTGGCTCAAACACATCTCCGATCACACTACCAGATCAAGCTCTAAGCACCTCGGCCTGGCTCCCCAGACCGAGTCCAAGGTAAAACAAATTTGAGCAACTTTAGCCACCAGATAGCCTGAGTAATCCTCACAGAAGCTCAGGAAATGTTCTGGGGGCCCTGCTCATCCAGTAGGAACTGGATAATCCTAAACAAGGCTGCTGGACAGCTATCAGCATACACAGTAAGGGTGGAGAAATATTGATGTCTTACTGCCCTTGTCATTATAAAGTAGGCACTAATATTGGCTCTTATCTTTGTCCAGTTAGAGTCACTTCAAGTCTTCCCACAACAGTATTCTAGGAATCCCTTTGGGTGTTTCATCTTCTGGAGTCCATTGGGAAAGCAAGATGCACCCCATAATCATGTAAAGCAGAGGTGGGGAACTATGGCCGCTTTATGACTCCTAGAATTCCATAGTTGGTTCAGGAATTCTGGGAGCTTAAATCCATAAGTCATAAAAGGGCCATAGTTCCCCACCCCTGATGTATAGGAAGAGGTTGCATAGGAACAACATAAACTAAGGTCCCAGCCACCTGCCCATTCCAAGCCTAAGTCTGTGATGGTGAACCTATTTCACATGTGTCAGAGGTGGCACGCAGTACACTCTCTGATGGCATGCACGCCATCGCCCCAGTTCAGCTCCACTATGCATGCGTGCGCGCCTCCCACCGGCCAGCTGGTCTTCGGATCCCTGTTGCGCGTGCGTGGGGGTGGGGCACGTGCAGGGAGACCGTAGGCGCATGTGGGGGGCAGGGCGTATGCGTGAGGGGCGTGCACACATTGCACTTTGGGGGTTTGTGTACACTTTGGGCACTCGGTCCAGAAAAGGTTAGCCATCACTGGCCTAGGGGCTTAGCCAAAACACTCACCAGATCCTCAGAAAACCCCAAGCTCCCTCTGGAACCCCATTGGTCCATCGGCCCTTGGGATGAACCAATCAAATCAGCCCTGCCTTCCTGCAGAAAACAGTGACGCCGAGTGAGTCAAAAACCAATCAGGAAGTGATTTGTCCATGGCAATGGACTGATGTTGATGATCACTGCCCGATCAAATCTCAACTACCCTGAGACAAAAAATAGTTCTAGTATATGATCCCTGGCATATACCTGGGCATCGATAACTTGGGACAAGTCCTGTAGGCCACAAATTTCTGAGCTGCCCCAGAATCAGCGTCATCAAAGAGCAACAGCCTTGGGGACTCTATTGCCAACCAAGATATTGCTAACTCATTATCTATTGCCAAATGATCATGTAAGAACTTAGCCTTCAGAATTTAGTAAAATCTTCCCCTTGCATCTGTGTAAGTTGGTAGGCTGCTACAAGTGGCTGCTAAAATGGAATAGTTTCGTGCTGTAAATATTGATTTAGAAACTTCAAGCCTTTTTCAGAATTTCCTTCAGCAATTTTCTCCTTCTTTCTGACTGTTATTGAAGGATGAATTAATTTTTCTCTGTAAGAGAAAAAGAGAAATCTTGTAAGGATTTCCTTAATGTACCTTTGCAATTCTGAGAAGGACAGACCAGTTAAAGGGTTTTGTGTATAATATTTCAGTAAAATGATCCTCTCACAGATACAATGGAGCCCGGTAGAAAATTGAAAAAGAGGAAATCCTCTAACTCTTTGCTCATTAGTGCCTTTATGTTTGTAGAAGAAATATCATATCTTTTTAAAGGGAAAAGGTTTGATTTTGTCTGTTCCAAATTATGGGACTTAACTACATATAAAGGCTATTTTTTTAACTTTGGTACATTATGGGATGCGATAAGGGAAGATGACCAGCAGGATCCAAGAAGTATAAAAACCAAATAAATTAAGAAAGATGAGATTTCAGTCCAACTGAGGTGAAAGGTTTTTTTAAAAATCATTCTAGATAAACTCCTGCCAGGGATTTCTCATCTAAGACATTCATGTTCTACATACACTCACAATGTCCACCTGGAACGTGACAATATAAAAACTGTCTTGTCCTCCTATTGATTCAGTATTGGCTAGGAGAGCCTGCTGGGTTTCAGAAAGAAAGATTTCCCTGCTCTTTTGAACTGGAGATCCCACTGATGGATACACAACAAGGCATGGAAGCTTTTTTTGAAATCCAGGTTCCAGAAGAAGATGTAATTCAGAACAAGCTAATTATGGGGCACACATACAGCTTACTTACATTTATTGTTTGAAGCCAATGGAACGCCAGGAAATTAGAAGAAATGATTAAGTCACTGTGATGAAATTTATGGTCAGGCAGATATCCCCAGTGAGAATGATACCAATATATTTTTCTTTAAACATCTGCAATTAGAGGACCTAGTGTGGATAGTGTAAGTTAGCTGATTAACTATAGCACTAACCTCTGTTATAGATTTGTGAACTCTTATGGGTCTGAGGGCTTTGCACAATATACTGAAGGTTGCGTTCTAAAAAGTGGTTGAGCCAGGAACCTAAACCAGTAGTGGGTTTCAAATCCTGTCGCTACTGGTTTGCTCGTGGGCATGCATGCGTTTGCGCATGCAACACTTCTGCGCATGCACAGAAGCATCTGAATGGGTGGGCGGAGCCTCCCGTCGCTGCCGCTACCTGTTCGCCTGATCCGGGGCGAACAGGTAGCAACCCACCACTGACCTAGACCACGTTTGAGGGGGTACCTAGAGATTTAAGATATAAAATAGGTAACTTAAATCCCAGTAAGGCTTAAGGTTCTAATTCTGCTTCTTAATTATTTCCTTCTCCAATCCTCCAATAGAAAAACGGGCCAATTTTTCTGGCCTCACCTATTCTTGGCATTCCTGCTTTGTCATGTTAGTTCCCAAGCACAGTAGTGAGACTATGCAACTTAGCATGACTAGCAGGCAAAACAACACCTCTTACAAGAATAGCGAGCTTTGGTGCATGAGATAATGAGGATTTTCTTTTCTACTTGATCCTCCCATGCATATGGCCATATCAAACCTGAAGGATCTGTAGAAGGCACTTACCCACTTGAGTTGCTCTGAAGCAGACAGCTGCTGACTGGTCATCTTGCTTTCAAGAAGGTCCATGCTGATGTCCTGGAAATATCCCTTTGCACTCCAGTTCAACAAATAGGTTTGGAGCACAGCACTGATGGGGAGTAAAACAAAACAAAATAAAAGCAAAGTGTTTCTATCTATGACTTCAGCTTGGCCCTGGATAATATTAGCTTACTCAGCTTATTTATTTGGCTCCACCCCATTTCTTCTGGCCCAGTGGCCAAAATCTGGTTAGGTTTAGCAGTATCCATGAATGGAGCAGAAATCCATTCTGGCCTCTAGCTGGACTCTCTGGGACTTCCCAAAAGTCACTATCGGAGCACTTATTTTAGATGTTTTCCCAATTTCTTCCTTTCTCCATCTCTTTACCCAAAACTCTCAACCAAGCAGCTCTTTCCATAGTCTGGGATGGAAGCAGGAACATCCTGGCAGCACCAACTTCTCCCTCATCTTACCAGACAAAGATGACTTCTTTCAGTTAGTGTTCCTTCAAAAAAATGAACACCCACAAAGTATTTATCTCCTCTATGAACAGCAGAGTTTCCCCTCATTCTCCATACTTTATAATTCCTCATGACCAAATATATGTTCCTTGATTATTTATTTACTTACAATTCAAAGCTATAGCCCATCCCACTCATAACAAGTCATACAGTTAAAAACGATCCAAACGAGAAGAAGGTGTAACCAGGAATGAAAATACCACACATATAAATACAAATTCCCCACAGTTCCTCCCTAACCTGAGGAAAAATCCAAGTCTTCAAAGCCAGTTAAAGAAGGGCAAGATTGGGGAAACTCAATTGTCCAGGTGACGCTATTCCAGAGGATAGATGCCATGACAGAGAAGACATGCCACCCATCTCTTTTCAGATGGCCTTGTTTTAAAAATGGGTTCCAGGGCATGCCACTGTTAGACTTTACTGGATGGTTCAGATACTATGGCTTCCAAATGTTCCCAACTGCTGAAATTCTTACTGGCAACTCTCCTCATCTATCAGCAGTAGTACACGTAAGGTAAATATGGTCTTCAAGAAACACCCACTCATGCATACAAGCTCAAATCCTGCTCACGTGGATTTCCTCCACTGTCCTGCTTCCAGCCTTGTGAGACAAAGAGCACTCCCCCCCCCAAAAAAAAAGCTGGACTTCCAAGTCTTTTTCCTGCTCTTTTCCATCTGAAATGAATGGACACCTCCTACCCTGGCCGAAATGCCATCACTCCTGTCCATTGTTCCTGTTCAAGAAACCTTACCCTAGGCTACTCCTACTGCCGTGTAGTACTTGGAGACCAGCAGTGAAGAAGCAGGCCTCATCTCATGCCAGAAGGGAGACGAATAAGAATCCTGAATGGAGAAAGGAATAGAAGAGGTTGGTCTTGCTCATCTCTTTGCTCTTCTGCGGGAGAAATCTGTTCCCAGCATCACATGCAAAAAGAATCCTCCCCAAATAGCTTATGCTCTCATTGCTCTCTCTATGGTCCTGTACTTATCTCTGTCTCAGCATCTTTGGGAGAATGGACTGGCTATTAACCTACACACAATCACCTGGATGATGGGAAAGTGCTAGCAATATACTACCCCAGATGCCTGCAAGTTGCTGCCTGGCCACAGCTGACCCTCCTCTCTGCTCCCAGTTCCAGTTCATACCTTCCCTAGGTAGACTTCCAGCATACTGGATATCTCCTGCTTCTCTTCCACTGTAACTGATGCACAGATCCACTGCAGTGAAGGGTGAGAGGCAGCCAAGAGCTTGGGGAGAGTCTCAGCTTCTGGGTCCTAGATGCCTCCTGATTTCCATTTCAGTCCTCTAAATTTCTCCTGTGCACAGCCTGGTATGCTACAAGTGGTAGGGCAAGAAAAATGTCAGTCCTTAAAATAAAGACATGTTCAGGATGGCTAAACCAGACTGCTCCAGCCCTAAAACATCAGGAATGAAATGAAGAGAATGTAGATTATAATACTTCTGTGAAGTTTACCTTCTTCCAGGTTTCAGAATCATGCTTTGCCTTCTTCTTTGAAAAGACCAGCATAACAAAACAAAACAAAACAAAAAAGGTAAAAACTTGAAAATAGTGTGCTCTATAAAACCCAGGGTTTTCCAGATGTGGGAAGTAGCTGGAGCTTTTTTTTTTTTTTAAGGCTCTGGGTTTTATTTTTTACTGTTGC
The DNA here is from genome assembly GCA_022577455.1 of Arizona elegans. Taxonomy (NCBI): domain Eukaryota; kingdom Metazoa; phylum Chordata; class Lepidosauria; order Squamata; family Colubridae; genus Arizona; species Arizona elegans. The sequence goes on from JAKOOJ010000002.1 coordinate 153,829,987, forward strand.
TTACCATACTGAGCAGGATTGGTTCCGACTTCCCTTTCTGCTCCACAGAAAGGCTCCAGCCTCCCATATCTCTGTATGAAATAAACATTCAATTGGTAGTCTCTTCTGGGTTACAGCTGCTATTTCCTGGCAGCAGTTCACACAAGTACAGCCCTGCATCGAGCCAAACCAGGTCAATAGTTAACTGCCTTTAAGTGGCCACATTTCTTCTAGTCACGACTGGAACATGCTGGCTGAACAAAGCAAGCATCTGAAAAGCTTCAGATCTCTCTCTCTCTCGCTCTCTCTCTCTCTCTCTCTTTCTCTCTCTCTCTCTCTCTCTCAATCTCTCTCTCTCTCTCTCTCTCTCTCCCTCCCTTCCGCTCTCTCTCTCATTTTCCTTTTGTGTATTTCTTTCACAGTGAGATGTGGCAACATCTTCAATCATCTAGTGGACTGTATGATTGAGTCTCTGGACTGCAAAGGCCACCTGGTTTCCAGTTCTTCTGGCTTCCACAATCTCTGTCAATTCTCATGCCTTTTGGAAAAGCTACCCCACCATGCCTTCCCCCATCCTACACAATGTCAAACAATCTTTATAAACCTAAAGTTCTACCCCATGTCTTGGGTTAGGATACTTGGGTGGGCCCATTAAGTTGGGCGATGATGCAGAAAGATGGCCGTTGTTTTTATATAATGCTTTTTAACTTTGGGAGACTGCTCAGAGTTGTTTCGGATAATCTAGAAGGCTAATAAATAAATAAATCATAGAAATTGAAATCCTAGACATCTGAAGGGCCATCTTGAAGAAATTGGCTTCTTTTCAGGGCTGGCCTCAGGCACAGTTGCATCTAAAATAAAAGTTAAATAAAAATGAAATGACAGTTGACTGCTTTTATTTCACTTGAAAGCAGAGATATCGCTCAGATATGATACTAAAAATTACAGAGGGGGGGGTTAGGTCATATTACGGTATCATCAGATTGATTCAATCCAAATATGAATCATTAACTTATTTAAAGAGTAATGTTATTCTATCAATGACTGTTTTTTATCCAGTGCAGGTTAATAACATTGATTGCAGTAATTTGTAATCGTTTGCACAGAGCAGTTGGTTATTTAGATATGCAACTAACCACATACTTTTAGGACAGGTTTGTTTCCTGACTCATACTAGAATCAATGCTCATGAAACTTTCAACTTTGGAAATGTAAAGCAATATGGCCTCCTTCCATGACCTGAGCACAGCACAAGACACCAACCACCAATACAGAGTCTACCCTATCAGCTAAGAGACAAGATATTGGTGGGTCATGTTGAAATAAGTGCAGGGTGCAACACATATTATTATAGCAGACCTGGGAGCCTGTAGGGGAAGGCAAGTGATCTAATTTGCATTATTGCATCATGTGACTGACACAAATCACATCCTTCTCATCATTGCCCACACTTTGACATTCTTTCACAAAGCCCTGAAGCCCTGGTTTTGCCAACGGGCCTGGAAAACCTACAGTGGGATGGAGCCATGGGTGGGCTCTACTTACCTTTACTACTGGTTTGCAATGGGGCCATGTGCACGCTCTTCTACGCAAGCGCAGAAGCATTTTGATGACATCGGGGTCAGTGGGAGAAGCCTCCTGCTGGTTTTACTACTGGTTCTATAGAACCGGTGCAAACCAGAGGCAACCCACCACTGGTTAGAGCCCATCAAGTGGCTTATTTAATTGACTAATTGTGGTTGCCCAGGGGGTGGGGTGCGGTTATTGCTTTTTATTGTCTTTATGTTGGGTTTTTAATCTCTGTAAGCCATCCAGAATCATTGAGAGCCAGTTGGGCAGCCATATGAATATTTCTTAAATAAATAAATTGTACTTATGTCATGTCATAACAAAAACTCACCCTGCATATGTTGAGAAGGATGTGATGTGTGGCTCCTAGAGGACCTCTGGATTAGCAGACTTTCACATAGACACTTAGAAGCAGAAGGTAGAAGGAACAGAAGAATCTCTCGGGTCATCAAGACTTAGTTTTCGACTGCAAGACTTGTACCTTAAAATACACAATGTAAGATGAGAGTAGCTCTGAATGCTTGAAAAATAATTGCACTTTTGTATCTTAAAAGCATCACTTGACCTAACATTTCAAAGCAAGCGGTGCAATATATAGATAGATTTCAACCTCAGAAACACTAATTTTAGAATCAAATGTACAGCAGTATGATCTTAGCCTGTTTACCTACAGGTAAGGGCTTAATGGGGTAAATGTTTAATAAGCATGTATAGGATTACAATGTAAAGCTTTCGGGGCACGGCCATGTTTGTCTTTTGTCGGAAACACTTTACTTAGGATCAGCAGACTTTCCCAGACAATACTCACAACACTGTGTGATAAATATAGCTTTGTTTCTCACAGAAACCTCACGACTTCTTTGGAGGCTACAATTTGGATCTTAATATATATAGCAGAGGTACAGCTTGTTGGATTTCCTCAGAAGTGCTTATTCATATGATTAGTATTCCAGATATCGAGGCCTTGTTTCTCAAGGCTCTGCAGGAACTCACAATGAAGCTAAAACAAGGGAATTGCGTTTAAGTATGGAACGCAAGTCTCTTTTTTCCTAAGGGCTTTCTCTCAGCATGCCATGCAAGCACAAACACTGTGTTGCCTACTAATGGCAACATAAACAAGTCACATCAACAAATGGGACGGAACTGATCAAACCTCACTCTGCCACACTCTCAAGAGATCAATCCTGGGCTGGCTTCCTCTCCATTACAGTGTATTGCTTTCTTATTTCCCAGATCCTGGTTTGCTGATGGAGAAATTGGTCCCATCTGTTTTGACTTTAACTATTCTGGAGATTGGGAGAAAGACAATGATAGTGGAATGTTATGGGCCTTTTCCTAGTGCTGAGTTGAATTGCTCTCAAGTTGGCAGAAAACAAGAATTTTATTTATTTTTTACCCTGTCCTTATTGTCAGTCTCTACCTCGCACCTTACAACCACTGTTCCCAGTCACTGCAATCAATTTCCTTGTGGGCTATCATATCTCAGATTTTATCCACCTTCTAGCTGCCTGTGTCAGTATACTGGAGAAACACTGCATTTGACATCAGTACAGCTGAGAATATCACAAGCTGGGGATAGTGGGCATTGCAGAAATGTAGATCTTTGTGCCATGGTTAGCTATAGAAAGAGAGAGCAATTGATGCCTGAACTGATATGGAATGACCCATTCTTCTCCTGATCTCCTGATTCCTTACAACTAAGAGAGAAAGTGAGTGGGAGTAAAGGCTTATTGCTATTGTTGTTGACGGACTGTAAGTGCAGCAAATCCCATTTTTTAAGACCCTATAGTTGCAAGTGCACAGCTTGCTGATCCATCAGCCATGGTTAACAAACTTCCATAAATGTATTAACTAGCGTCAGAAGAATAATTTGGGATTCCAACTCGAACTGACATTTGTATAAGAATAAATTAAAAAATGAAATCCAGACAGTTGTGAGGAAAGGAGAAATATTTATTCTCAAAAGCAAAGGGGCTTTTCTTTAGGGGCAGCTGCAGAGAAATGGAGTACAATGACATTGTTTTATAAGGGAGCTTGTCCTAAATGTGGCAGTGCATACATGCTGATTCTAGAGTGACACTTGAGGGATGTGTGTGTGTGTGTGTAGATATATGTCATGTATGATGTTTATTCTTTGAACATGCAATTCCCCTGGAAGACCAATTTAATTTACTCTATTTACCAATAGAGTTTATCCTTTGATACATGGATTAGTTCTGGGTAACTTATTTGGGGGTTTGAGGAAGTTTGAGTAAAATATTTTTCCCCATTCCAGCCAGCCACAGTGGCACAGTGGTTAGAATGCAGTACTGCAGGCTACTTCTGCTGATCACTGGCTGCCAGCAGTTTGACAGCTTGGGTCTCACCGGCTCAAGGTTGACTCAGCCTTCCATCCTTCCGAGGTCAGTAAAATGAGGATCCAGATTGTTGGGGGCTGTAAAGCACTGTGAAGCGGTATATAAGTCAAAGTGCTATTACTATTGCTATTGCTATTTTTATTTGATTAACTTAGTTTCAGCTTGACTGTCAATTATCTAGTGGAGACGCTGATTCTCAGTCCATTGTAGATTCTGGTAATTTCTTAAGGGGAGATGAAAGCAGTTTAAAGAATAAAATATATTTTGATATAAAATTTCCCACACTAGGATATATGTTACTTTGTCCCTTAACATAATTATTTGATTCACATATTAAGACATAGTTTGACTTTTAGCTTAGCCATTAGGATAACCCATGTTTTTTTTATTTTTGCATTTGAATGAATGGCAAATTGCATTTTAAACTACATTTCTCTTAATTAATTCATAACGAAGTTATTTCTACTCCACAGAGAAGTCTGTTGTGGATTATTTTAGTTAGATTTATATAAATAAATAAAAATATGATGGTAATAAATGTGCCAGTTCCTCTATTTATGACAACAGGTGAATCACCTTGTTTTCCTCACTCTATCCTTGTAAGAGTTTAGAAGACAGAAAACTCAAAATAGTCAAATTCTAAAGAATGCTGTTGTGATTGTAGCTGACTTTCAGGCTTGGATGCACAAACCACCTGCTCAGAGTAAAGGTTAGCTCTGATCACCTGTAGATTTTTTCCTCTGCTAGACATAGAAAAGCTTTGAACTTCAGGCAACGGTCAGGTGGATTTTTTTTTTCTTTAGAAGCTTCTTTTGATATGTTATAATGAAGTTAAACTTTTCATAGCTTTTGAAAGAGTGCTTCATTTGTAGAGGACCAATACTTTGTAATATAATCAGAGAAGTGGATTTTTCTATTAAGTAATTTGTAAGTAATAATGTACTGTGATCTGAACAGTTCTCCAATTTAGCTCCTCAAGCACTGAAGGTTGATATTTTTAAATTAAAGAGATTTTTTTAATCTTTTCAAATAAAACTTGATGCTATTTGCCTTTTATAGAATTGGCATAATCCTCTAGTCACATGCTTTTAGCTATATAGCCAGGAAGTAGCATTATACAAATTACTAGATAACTTATGACCTGTTGGATCATCCTTTGAGGCAGGGGTGAAATCCAACAGGTTCTGAAAGGTTCTGGAGAACCGGTAGCGGAAATTTTGAATAGTTCGGAGAACCCGGAAATACCACCTCTGGCTGGCCCCAGAGTGGGGTGGGAATGGAGATTTTGCAATATCCTTCCCCCAGGAGTGGGGAGGGAATGGGGATTTTGCAGCATCCTTCCCCTGCCATGCCCACCAAGCCAGGCCCACCATGCGACGCCCACAGAACCGGTAGTAAAAAAATTTGAATTCCACCACTCCTTTGAGGGAAAGGGAGTTTGGATGTCCCCCATTCTCTTTTCACACAGAATAATTAGGCTAATGATATATTTTTAGTCCAGTGCAGAATGGTGCTTCTATCTCCTTAGAAAAGTATCTTTAACATAGAGCTGCAGAGATGCTGCAATAGCCAGAACTTTGCGAATTGAACATTGTGGATGTTTTAATGCATTCTTTAAGTTAGCAAATTTGAGGTTCCTTGATTCACAAATTGTTATAGTATAATGCACAGGGAGGGGGAATGAATTCTGACTTCATGCCAGCTTCCCCATTGACTTTTTTATAGGAAGCGGAGAGAGAAAATCACAAACACATGACCAGGAGACCTTGCATGAACTTCATAGAAATTTCAGTTCCACAGGAGTCCTCGTTTTTTTCTACTTTCTTTGAGTTAGCAGTTTTTAGGTGCTTTGAAATGAATCAAACATTGTAGTGGCATAATACACTAACTAATGGGCTAACTAAAGGGTACCAATAGACAGGAAAGTTATAGTAAATAGATTACAACTTTTTATTTTTTAGTGAGAGCCAATTTGGGGTTGTGATTTGGGCTCTAATCTAGAAACTGGGAGACTGTGAGTTCTAATCTCTCTAATGATCACTTGATTTTTGCAGCCCTGTTCTGGTTGCTTTATTTAAGACACTTAGTTTATTTGAAATTTGAAATAATAGTTTGTAATTTATATTTCAAATTAAACTCCCACCAAAAAAATTATTGGATATATCCCTATCCAGCTAAGGCTCAACTTATATTGTTACTCCAACATCTTTAACAATGCTCGGTCACAAATATGTACCATATTTCCCTGGAATTTTAGCTATCTCTGCTGTAACAGATTAACTGAACAGAAATTATAAAGTATTCTTTAAAAATTTGTGGGGGGCGAGAAGTGTTTTTATGAGGATCTTTTTCTTGAAACAGCTCTTTAAGGCAGCTTTCAATCCAAAATTAAACCAATCTTCCAGTTTCAGCAAAAGACATAAATAGCAGTGGTGAAATCTAAAATTTGTTACTACTGGTTCTGTGGGTGTGGCTTGGTGGTGGTGGGGGTAATGTGACTGAGTGGGCATGGCCACTTTTTTTTTTTTTTACTTTTAAAACCATTTTTTCTACAACCTCTTCGGTGAAGAGCTTTCAAAAGGCTCTGACGATCCCAGCTGAGTTGCCTGATTGGCAGAGGCTTTTTAAAAGCCTCTGCCGATCAGGCAACTCAGCTGGGATTGTCAGAGGCATTTAAAAGAAAAAAAGGGGTTTTTTTCTTTTAAAAGCCTTTGACAATCCCAGCTGAGCCGCGTGATCATCAGAGGCTTTTTTTTTTAACTTTTAAAAGCATTTTTTTGGCCGAAGGTTGTACAAAAAGTTTTTAAAAAGCCTCTGATGATTGTGTGGCTCAGCTGGGCATGTGGGGGGGGGGGAGCAGGGATGTTTGCTACCAGTTCTCCGAACCACCCACCTCCATCGCTACTGGATCGGGCGATCCGGTCCGAACCGGGAGCATTTCACCCCTGATAAATAGCCAGTTTGGTGCAGCAGTTAAAAGCACCAGCCTAAAAACCAGGAGACCATGAGGTTTCGTCTTGCCTTAGGCACAAAGTCAGTTCTCTCAGCCCTAGGAAGCAGGCAATGGCAAATCACTTCTGAAACCTTGCTAAGAATATTACAAGGACTTGTGCAAGTAGTCACCAGGAGTCAACACTGACCTACAGGCACCACAAATAAATAAATAAATATTTCAGACTTTAAGGGTTAATGCGTTAAAGAAGAGTCCTATTATGGAGATTAAGGGATAGCTAATGAAGCTGAAATTGCATCTGACCAAATACGATTCCAATTGCATCATATTAATAATGACTGGTCGCTCCAAACCGAATCCACCAAAGTTTCCAATGCTTTCAAAGGAAAATTCATGTTAAGCACCTTCCAGTTATCATTTATGGCCAGATAATGTATCATCTTGCAGTGTGATACTTTCATATTATGTTCCCTGTCTCTGCAGATTCATGACGTTTTATCCAGAAGCTGCAGTCTTATTCGCCATTTGTACTGCTTTAAGAAATCAGCCCCATGGCATTGTTTAAAAGGCCATGGATAGCGGATTGGTAACAGACTCTTGGCTTCAGCTACCTGTCTAGCAGCAACTGAGATTTAGGTCACCTGTCTAGTAGCTCCAGATGGCTGTGCAGGCTGCCGCTATTGCCCCATCGTCTGCGGCTTTGGCAAGACTAATTATTTCAAAGTATTTCACTCGGTCTAATGTCTACATAAGATAACTGTATTCGTGCTGTTAAAAAACAATGCTCTTAGTTAGTTTTCTATATTTCTTTGCTGCTTTGTTGCCTGGACTTTTACAGATAGCCCTAAACTACTGTCAGGTTTAATATATAGGGACAACTTGCTGGCCAGCCTACCAGCGCATAGTTCCTAAAGAGATTAGACCCTAGTAAGCCAATTCATCAACGTTCATAAAACACAATTTTCATCAGAAACAAATACGAAACTAAGAAAGCAAACCAAATAAAACAATCTAATGCAAGAATCGAATTACTGATTGGAACTCTTCATTAAAAATCTCCTCCCTGCTTCTATGTTGAACATGGTAACTTCATCACTCTCTTATATAAGTAGTCTTCCTCTCCCACCAGGAGTCAAAACTATCACTCTCTTCCTGCAGAGAAAGGCAAAAAAACAAACAAAAATAATTTCTTTATGGCTGTATAAGGGTCAGTTCTTGCCACTTCCTTGAAGATACAACCTCTGTTAACCCAAGTATGTAATGCAGAGGTGGGTTTCAGCAGGTTCTGACCAGTTCTGGAGAACCGGTAGCAGAAATTTTGGGTAGTGCGGAGAACTGGTAAATACCACCTCTGACTGGCCCCATCCCCATCTATTCTCTGCCTCCCAAGTCCCAGCTGATCGGGAGGAAATGGAGATTTTACAGTATCCTTCCCCTGCCATGCCCACCAAGGCACACCCACCAAGCCATGCCATGCCCACCAAGCCACGCGCCATGTCCACCAAGGCACACCCACCAAGCCATGCCACGCCCACCAAGCCACACCCACAGAACTGGTAGTAAAAAATTTTGAAACCCACCACTGATGTAATGTAAACTCCACACATGGGCAGCCATGAAGGGGTTTATTAAGCTTTGTCTTTGGTATGTTTCCCAACATACCAAAGGCTGAAAATGAGAACCAAATATCTGTTAAATGTGAAAGACGCCCCCAACTGCAGTCTGAAAAGTAGTTGAGGGAGCAAAAATTTAAAAGTAAGAACACTTCTTTCCACTATAGATATAGTCCTGGTTTGGATCTTGAGTGAGGGCTAATCCTATCATGTCCTAAGGGCCATATCTTTTGTTTTGTAGATAAGCTGGCTCAGCCTTTGTCTTGTAGATAGGTTGGCACCAAAATATCTCCGGGGGGGGGGGGCAGGGAGCTGAGGCTCTGAGTTTATGTCTTTAGAAACATGTTTTTTCTTTAGAGAAAATACAATATTCTGCCTTTTTAATATTTCCTAGAATATTTCATTTTTCTAGAAGAGGGGTTGGGTGCTAACTTCTTACAATGTATTTTGACTGTAAGATGCTTTCCTCTCCGAAGTGCTGGCAAGAAATGAATCTTCCCCATGCAAAATATGCTTCTGCCACTAAGCTATTAGCCCCTCCCTTAGGCATATATGCTGCTATTTAGGGAAGCGAGCGGCTGTTTATTTTTATCTGTCCCTTCTTTTCTCCTGCATCATCTACTTTCATTGCGGGGATGACAAAAATAGTACCAGGCAGGAGATGCTGCCAGTTTCCCACAGCAATAGCCAGTCCCTGAAAGCTGCGTTTTCAGCCTCTCATCCGCCATACCTTTGCACTGTTAGACAATTAGCAGCTGCTGACTCTGTTGAAGATGGGCTGACTGCTTTCCAATCTTTTATAACTCTCAAGAGAGCCTTGGTTAACTGAGGATCTCAGCCTGGAGAAGACAATGCATATTCATAGCGCAGCCCCTATTGGTCACGTGTACCTATTGCTAGGTTACAAGGACCCAAAAATAAATCCTTCAGTTTAGATTAGACCTCACATGAACTGTTTCCACCGCTGTGGAAAAGACCAGAAAGCTAGTTATAGCATGGATATTAATGAGGAAAAGAAAAGAAAAGACAGCGTTAATAATGAGGAAACCCTCTGATGGGTAAAGAGAGGGTTCTCCCTGGTTTGGGAATCCTCCTTTGGGGGCACATATTTCCCTAGGCAGACATTGTTCACACAGTTGCTCCCGATTTGCTCTCATCATCACTGCAGAGGGCAGCAGAGCTCGGTACTGACACACCATCTTGAAAGTAGGACAGATTTGCACCATAAGGTTGACTTCCTCGTGTTTAGTGCCTTGTTAATTGCCCAGTTGGATAGCATCTTTTGAATCAGACTATTTCTACCATCAAGGATTTTGACATTAGATCCAATCCAAAAAGCATTTGGCAGGGGTTGTAATCCATGAGAAGTGTTCCAACAAAGGGAACACAGCAGTTAACACAGGAAAGTGGTTGGGCATCCCATGCTGATCTCTATCTCTGTATCTTCATGTGTAGTCCATAAGCAAAATACGTGAAACTAGGTGCTTCCACAAACGATTTCTTTTGTTCAAAATTAGAGGGCATAGCCCATATAAGTGGGCTATTTTCCACAATGCTCATTCTTTTCATATCGCGGACCAAAAATGTTTAAACTTTGAAAGGAAAGCCATGCTAAGCCTTACTTGATGAAAACAAGATAGCCGTTCTTACTTTCAAAGAAGTTGTGGCCATCTCCCCAAATGTTTGTTCTAGAATTCCAAGGGTGTTTGTAACAACCACAAGATGCCTTTAGGCTGGAAGAACCAGGATATTCAAATTCTTCTTCTGCTGGTTTTCTTCAATACTTTGGTTTAAAAAAAAAGTTTGGTTAAAAAAAATGGTTAAGGACTTGGGAGCCAACCAATGTCTCATTTTGCTATCTTCTGGAAATAGTCTAGATTAATTTAATTCTAGAAGGCAACCGTGCTTTTTAATTAAGCTCTACCACCACCATATCCTTGTAGGAAGTTAGCACCCAGCCCTCTCCTAGAAGAATGAAACATTCTAGGAAATATTAAAAAGGCAGAATATTATATCTCCCTGGATGAGAAAAGGAGAAACATGCTCTTGGAAGGCAGGCCCCACCTTTGTTAATAGCCCCATAAATGCTGGGCCAGCTTATCTACAACACAAAAGACCCACAGGACATAATAGGATTAGTCATCTGACCACATGACACCTGAGAAGATTACATCACCCAGCAAGATTCAATCAAGCCTGGGACTCAAGACAACCAACAAAGTTACCCCTGCATGGCCCCATGGGAGTCTGACAACCAATCAGGATACAGTTCTTGCCACAGGAACAGGAAGCAAGTTCAAAGCCCAACAGAGGGTATAAATTTCTCTCCCTCTCTCACCCATGTGCTCTTTTTGCTCAGGACCTCAAACCATACAGTCCTGTCCACCATTAAACCATTTTTCCAAGCAGTCTCCATGTTTCCAGTGTGTTTCTTCCCACTTGGAACTGAACCCAGGTGATCATTTCTTCCAACACTCTCCAAAAAAACCTCTAGAAAATGTACCAAAATTATTATTTAAAATATTACTTTGTTGATACCTTAGTTAAAATTAGACAATAAATTAAACCCTTAATGTTATGTAAATAGGTTTGTTTGTAAATAGGAAGTTCGAATGAACTGACCCTCAACTGATTGGCTGACCACCACAGCTGCAAGGTATATAAAGGGAGCTGGCTCCCTGGGTCAGTTGCTGGAGTCTCACTATATAATAAAGAGCTGTTGTCACTAACTACTCTGGCTTGCTGCGTCCTCGTTCACCCAACTTAACATTGGCGACGAAGGTGGGATTTTGAGGCCAGAAGCAGAGGAGAGCTGAAGCCACACTCGAGAAAAAGAGCTGAAGCCACGTTCGGAGAAGGGGACCGGAGACCGCATCCGAATCCAGCCAGGCGAGCGAGCGGAGCACACGAGAATCCCGAAACGATGTCTGCCTACACCCCGCCAGTGCCTTTCGACCCCAAGGAAGAGAAGTGGGGATCCTACATGTCTCGGTTCGAGTGCTTCATGGTGGCAAACGACATGCAAACCAGACGTTCGGAAGAAAGCCCTATTCCTGAGTCACTGCGGGCCAAGGGTCTTCGACACAGCCGAGGCATTGTCGGAGCTGAATTCGGTCCACAACATTTCCTGGTCGACGCTACAGACTCTGCTGAAAGACCACTATGCACCAACGCCATCGAAGTACGTCCAGCGCTACAATTTCCGGCAACGGCTCCAGCAGGAGGGCGAATCGATCAGCGAGTACGTCGCTGCCCTGCGTAAGGCTGCAACCCAATGTGAGTACCGAGACCTGGATGAGATGCTCCTAGAGCAACTAATTTGCAAAGTGAGAGATAGCCGGCTCCAGAGAAGACTACTCGCGAGGTCAAACCTGACCCTACACATCGCCCTGGATGAGGCACGAGCGCAAGAGTCGTCAGTAAAGGCTGCAGAGAAACTAAAGAGCTCCCACCTAACCAAAACAACGCAAAAGACGGCGCCAGTGCACCAAGAGGCCGTAAGCACTGCGAGCGAGGGGGAGTCTGAAGAAGAGGTCTACCGCACCGAGCAGTCCCGCACAGCACGGAGGGAGCCTAGAGACGGATGCGCCAGCTGCGGAGGGTCCCACTCACGACAAAACTGTAAGTTCAGGGATGCCGCTTGCCGTTCCTGTGAGAAGAGGGGCCACATCGCTCGAGTCTGCAGATCCAAGACACACCAGAGCTACAAACCACGTGGCCAAACCTTCCAATCCGAGCCAGCACCACACCGAAGGCCCAACAGAGATGGCGGAAACCGGAAGGGTGCGAAATTTGAAGACGCTGGGGCCTACACCATATGCATCGCACAGACCTGCACCTCGCCCGGAGAGAAGACCTACACCACGGTCGAGATCGAGGGACGGGAGTGCCAGATGGAGATCGACACGGGATTGCCGATATCCATCATGTCTTGGGAGAACCTAAAGAAAGTCATCCCCAGTGCACACAAGCGACAGCTCCAGCCACAGCATCGCAGACTGAAGGACTACCAAGGGAACCGCATACCCGTCGAAGGAAGAGGCGAGTTCCAAGTACAGTACGGGGAGTTTACCGAGAAACTGCCCCTCACCATAGTCAGCGACAACCTCCCAAGCCTCCTGGACATGGACTGGTTTAGAGCCCTAGGCATGGGATTCACCGGAGTAAGGAACGTTCGAAGCACCCTGAAAGAGGACCTGATGCAAGAGTTCCAGGATGTGTTCGACGAAAGGCTTGGCAAGTATGTGGGGACCCCAATTTCGTTTAATCTCAACCCCAATATTGCACCCATCCGTTTAAAGCCTAGGCGGGTACCGTTCGCCCTGAAGCCCAAAATTGACATTGAACTGGACAAATTAATCAAACAAGGGGTGCTTGTTCCAGTTGACCACGCCAAATGGGAGACCCCAATTGTGACACTGGTAAACCCGGATGGATCAGTGTGCATATGCGCTGATTATAAATGCACAATTAATAAGGCCCTGCAGCAGAGTGCCTATCCAGTGCCCATTGTTCACCATTTGTTGCATTCCCTGGGCCCCGGCAAGATCTTCGCAAAACTCGATCTTGCGCAGGCGTACCAGCAACTGCCGGTAGATGGCGCTACCACAGAGGCACAGACTATCGTAACCCACAGAGGGGCCTTCAAGTGCACGCGCTTGCAATTCGGAGTAAGCGTAGCCCCCGGACTTTTCCAAAGTACCATGGAGCGGCTACTACAGGGAATCCCCGGGGTGGTGCCCTATTTTGATGACATGCTCATTACCGCTGACAATAAGCAGCAGCTAAGAGAAAGGCTGAGGGAGGTCCTAAGGAAATTCAGGGACGCAGGACTCAGAGTAAAACGAAACAAATGCATGATCGCAGTCCCCTCAGTCGAATTCCTAGGATACAGGGTAGATGGCACCGGCATACACCCCACAGAGAGCAAGATCAGGGCAATCAGAGAAGCACCCACCCCCAAAGACAAGGCAGAGTTACAGGCCTTCCTGGGACTATTAAATTTTTACGCCATTTTCCTTAAAGACAAGGCAACAGTGGCAGAACCCCTACATAGACTGTTAACCAAGAAAGCCACTTGGAAATGGGGGAAGGCTGAAGACAGGGCATTCGCTGGCATTAAAAAACTGCTATCAGCTGAAAGCTTTTTAATACAATACAATGCAACGCTTCCCCTTGTTCTAGCATGTGACGCGTCGCCGTTCGGGGTGGGAGCCGTCCTGAGCCATAGACTCCCGAATGGCCTAGAAGCACCCATCGTATACAACTCCCGAACTCTATCAAGCGCCGAGCGAAATTATAGCCAGCTCGACAAGGAGGCCCTTGCCGCCGTTTCGGGAGTAAAGAAATTCCACGAGTACTTGTTCGGGAGGGATTTTGAACTAATCACAGACCATCGACCGCTCCTGGGTCTCCTCGCGGGAGATAGACCAACCCCGGCAGCACTATCGCCCAGGATGACACGCTGGGCCATCTTCCTCGCAGCATACCCCTATCGCCTGGTACATCGACCAGGGGCGGACATGGGCAACGTGGACGCACTCAGCCGATGCTCACTACCCGACAGCCTAGAAGACCCCACACCCGGCATCCCCATCCTGCTGATAGATGTTTTGGACTCTGGGCCCATAACATCAGCCGAGGTTGCAAGAGCCTCAACCAAAGACCACGTGATCCGGACAGTCGCAAGTTGGGTCATGAGGGGGTGGCCGGAAAAGATTGGGAGCGGGGAATTTAAACCGTTCACGGGAAAACGGGACGAATTAACAATGCAAGGGGGTTGTTTGCTATGGGGCGATCGGGTTGTTATTCCCTTACGTTTACGGGAAAAAGTCTTAACATTGTTGCATGAGGGGCACCCTGGGATTGTAAGAATGAAGGGGCTAGCCAGGAGCTACGTCTGGTGGCCCAGCATGGATACAGACATTACCGAGTGGGTGGGGAGATGCCAGCCCTGCCAAAAGTCCAGATCAGATCCACCAACGGCACCCGTGAGGGAGTGGGAAAGACCCCAGGGACCCTGGTCCAGGATACACATTGACTTTGCAGGCGCATTTCACGGACAGACCTTCATGGTCGTCGTAGACGCATTCTCCAAATGGTTGGAGATCAAGCTAATGAAGGCCACTACCACCGATGCAACCATCAGGGAGCTAAGACAGTTATTCGCCACCCATGGGTTACCGGACATCCTTGTGTCAGATAACGGGCCACAATTCACCGCAACACAGTTTGAGGGTTACTTAGCAGGACTTGGGATCAGACATGTGCTTTCAGCCCCGTTTCATCCAGCTAGTAACGGACAGGCTGAGAGATTCGTGAGGTCAGCAAAGGAGGCCCTTTCACGTTTAAGCCCCGGAGACTGGCAGGAAAGGATAGACAAGTTTCTAATAGCTCAGCACTCCACACCCTGTACAGCCATGGGCCGAAGTCCGGCAGAACTATTAATGGGGCGGAAACTCCAGGGAATACTAGATAGGCTCAACCCCAATTACTCCCCAGAGGTCTTCAAGGGGGGGGAAAGGAAGCTTAGAGAGTTCACCATAGGAACCGGTACACACTAGAAACTATGGACAGGGCCCACTCTGGGAGTCCGGGACAATCACAGAAATCACAGGGCCCAAATCATACAGGGTAGACATGGGGGGTGGGAGAGTTTGGCGCAGACATATTGACCAACTAAGAAAACGGGTAACCGCAGACACCGACGACAAATCAGACGACCCCATCTCTGACCTCGACTACCAACCAGAAACACAAACTACAAGCCCGAGTGGAGTGGAGAACTTAGCTGAGGATTCTGGTATCCAGCGCCGCCCCATTGAGGTAGTCCAAACAGCCGGAGAAGTCACCACCCACGAGGAGGTACTGGAGGCCTCATTGGCGGAGCAGGGAGAAACAGAAAGTCCCTCCGACCTGCTCGACGCCGCCCCTCCGACTGAACTGCGCAGGTCAACTAGGACTCGCACATGCCCTAGTCACCTGAGAGACTTTGTATGTAAATAACACCCCAAGTGACTTCTGGGAGGGGAGGAGTGTTATGTAAATAGGTTTGTTTGGCGGGAAGTTCGAATTAACTGACTCTCAGCTGATTGGCTGACCACCACAGCTGCAAGGTATATAAAGGGAGCTGGCTCCCTGGGTCAGTTGCTGGAGTCTCACTATATAATAAAGAGCTGTTGTCACTAACTACTCTGGCTTGCTGCATCCTTGTTCACCCAACTTAACACTTAACATTATTTGAATGGATCAAAACCTACACATATACACCTTTTTCTCTTAAATAAGAAATATTAAGAACCAAAAGGTAGCATAGTTCCAGATTTCCATCTTTTCCCCATTATAGAATCACAGAAATTTCCAGATTACTACATCCAAAAGCAGCATCCTGGGCTTTGGAAATGACCAAGATCCCAAATTAAAAGCTATAGCAAAAGCAATGTATTTCCCAAAACACACAACTGTGGAATGCATGGTCACAGAATATATTTATTTAATGTAGGGAAAGAAACAATATTACTGTATCGTTGTCTGTGAACAGATGAAATACTTGATCCAAGCAGTATAAGAAATATTTATCCGGAATATTTGTGTTTGCTCAATCTGTTGATCATCTTCTGGCTTTCTACACACTGGTTTAGAAATTGATTCAAAAATAATGTTTTATTTTAAATTCTGTCTGTGGATCTAATTCTTCTCAACTAGTGGTTCCATTGTAAAAGCTGAGTGTGTCAACCCTGGAGCCATCTTTGAGCGTCTTCAGGGTTGCCACAGCGAGGCTGGCTGGAGCTGTGGGAAAGGGAGGGGGGAGTAATGATGGTTGTGTGTAACGTGGGCAAGAATTTTGGATTTTGAACTGGGAGGGGGAAAAACCTTGGGGACCAGTGGTGGGTTTCAAAAAATTTTACTACCGGTTCTGTGGGTGTGACTTGGTTGGCGTGGCATGGCTTGCTGGGTGTGGCTTGGTGGGTGTGGCTTGGTGGGCGTGGCAGGGGAAGGATACTGTAAAATCTCCATTCCCATCCCATTCCAGGGGAAGGATACTGTAAAATCTCCATTATGCCCACAATCCAGGGGAAGGTTACTGCAAAATCCCCATTTCCTCCTGATCAGCTGGGACTCGGGAGGCAGAGAATAGATGGGGGTGGAGCCAGTCAGAATTTTTACTACCGGTTCTCCGAACTACTCAAAATTTCCGCTTCCAATTCTCCAGAACTGGTCAGAACCTGCTGAAACTCACCTCTGCTGGGGACATATGATATGCCTAAGAAATCTATATTTTGAGGAACCCTGCCTTGGAGTTTTGATTTCCTAAGTTCTGTTGCTTGGATCCCTGGCATTGTGTATGCAAATACAGGTAGACTTATGACCACAATTGAGTCCAAAATTTCTGTTGTTAAATGAGAGATTTGTTAAGTAAGCTTTGCCTGATTTTACTACATTTCTTGTCACAGTTCAGTGAATCACTGCATTTGTTAACTGAATCAGAATCGCAATTGTTAAGTGAGTCACTGAAGTTGTTAAGTTAGTTAACAATACTGTAAATCTGACTTCCCCACTGACTTTGCTTGTCAGAAGTTCACAAGAGGTGATTATATGGCCCTGGGATACAGCAACAGTCATAACTATGAACCAGTTGCCACATATCTGAATTTTAATCAGGTGTGACAGTGAGGATGCTACAATCGATATAACTATGAAAAACAGTATTAAGTCACTTTTTTCAGTGCCATTGTAACTTTGTACAGTCACTAAATGAATTGTTGTAAGTGCAGGACTACCTGTACGCATGTAGAAGAGTGTGTACAATCACCAACACACACACACACACACACATGGTTGTATCTTCCAGAATACTCTGGTTGAGGATGTCTTTGAGACAGAGGTAGCCAATCTGATGATGTCATTCCTTCTACTTCAAGCTTTGCACTTGTTTACATGTATGTCAATACATGTTGTTGACTAAATTTATCCAGGTAACTACTTGAAATTATATGAAAAACTGAATAAACTGAATAAAATTGAATCATTCATTGCTATTACTGGTGATCAGGTTTTGAGAGAAACTCAAAATGGAGAGACAGCCTTTGGACAGCGATGATATAGTTTTATTGTCAAACTATATTGTCTTTTTTTGCCTTGTAGCCACTTCATGCAGAGTTGCACTTAGCTATTGAAAACGTGTTTCTACACCAAACAGAGTCAAACAAAAGCTGACAGCTTTTTCATGCAACTAGGAACCAATTTATTCAAAGGCATCTGGACAAAAGCATAGGTAAGGCTGATACTGGGGAACTAACAAGGAGATGGAAAGTAAGTTCCAAAGGAAGGGTAAATATATAAATTCAGAGTAGTTGTGGGGCACATGGAGAATCTTCTCCTCCATTGAAAGACTCTTTCACTGATGCTTTCAAAGCCTTTTAATAAAACCCATTACGAGGCAGTTTCATTTCAGAGAATGAACACAGGGCTACAACCCCGTAGAAATATATTTCAGTCTGGCACATTGGCTGAACTTGAACACAGAGAAATACCTGGGAGAGCTGGGGACCTCACACGGGTCATGTTTTCAGTTCACAAACACGAGGTTATGTGATCTGCATTGTGTGTGATCTTGAGGCTGGCTGCATGTGGTCATGCTACTGGCAAAGATAATGGTGGAGATGGCAGAATCACAGCCTCGTGTGACTTTAACCTGCTGCTTGGTGAGTCCAAGGCAGCTCAGGAGCTCCTAGTCCCAATGGCAACTATGGACTTGTCCCAAGTAATATAGAGCTCAGTGCATATTGGGCACTAGGTCTGTGTTTTGTCTTGGGGCAGTTACAGTGACATCTACTATGTGAGTTTATTAGTATCACTTCATTACATGGAGAAATCATTCTTTGGATGCCCTCTGATTTGCTAATAGCTCACACAAGCAAGGAGACCCATCCTGTTGGATTAGCCTATCTAGCCAGTTGACTAGCCAGTTGACTGATGGACCCTTGGGTTTTCCATGAGGATCTGATGGTGATTCAGCTGAGGCCTTGGAAGGCAGGTGGTAGGCAGGTGACTGAAGCCCTGGACTAAATTGCTGCTCTGCAGCTCTGTGCACCAATCCCAGGGTATACCTTGGTTTTCTGGGAGTTCCAGTGAAGTGCCACTAGGTGAAATTGATTTTAAAAATAGTAAAAATAAGGGCATTTAGGATTGTGGTTCTGATTCACAGGCTAGAGTAGTTAATGCTTGTTCTCTATGCCTTAATAATAATTCCCTCACTTTCCAAATTGTTATTTGAGAAAGCTGTTCATACCTTACATAAAGCTACATTACAGATAAATGAGTTTGAACTCATTTAAAACCGAGAGTTACTCCCAAGAAACTCCAGACACTGCATCTAGGAAGAGAATAGATAAACTCCTAACAAAATTTTATTTTTTAAGATTGTTCAGGGAAAGCCATCAATAGTTTACTTAGGCTAACAAAGATATAGTTCACTTAGAATTCTTTCAAAGCTGTGTGTAGTAGAGCTTTCTCCAATTCTCTTGGCGGGACCTGCAGACAAGTTAAAGATATACAGAGTTATACACAAACTCTATTTTTAAGAAAATAGAAAAAGAGGTTTCATTCTCTTCATAATCATTCTCAAAGAAATCATCCTATAACTGAGACAGTTTGTTCCTGAGAAATACAGTCCTTTACAATTTATCTTGGAGTGGGGAAATAAGAGAGAATAATGAAGAAGAAAACCCTTTGGCTACTGTATACATTTGTTCTTTAAAATTCAGCAGCCACCTCATTTCAGTGTTTTTGTATCATTGGAAATATTCATCATCCAAGACTTTATTGACATCATAAGATCCAGTACTTTGCCCCAGTCTAAGAAAAGAAGGATCTGCTTAATGATAGAATCAGCAACTCCAGGAAGAATGGTCAATAATCTATTTTTCACTGAGGTGCAAAAACTTTGTCTAGACCAGGGGTCAGCAACCTGTGGCTCCGGAGCCGCATGCGGCTCTTTGGGCCCTCTGCTGTGGCTCCCTGTCAGTGATCCCACCACTGGCTAGCCCTGCCCCTGGCCCTCCCCTCCCAGTCATTCCTTGCCTGGCCTGAGAAGGTAAGGGCAAGGGTGGGGGATGGAGAAGCGGCCAGGGCAGAGATAGAGATGGGGAGAGAGAGAGAGAGAGAGACAGAGAGATACAGAGAGAGGGGGGAGGGAGGGAGGGGGAGAGAGAGATATATGTCAAAAGGATTTTGTAGTTCCCAGTGTTTTTTAACGACCAGCTGGGTAGGCGTGGCTAGGGGGGTCATGTGACTGGTAGAAGTGAGTTGGCCAACATTGAGTTGGCCACGCCCACCCAGGTTTTGTGGCTCCCGG
This sequence comes from Arizona elegans, assembly GCA_022577455.1. Taxonomy (NCBI): domain Eukaryota; kingdom Metazoa; phylum Chordata; class Lepidosauria; order Squamata; family Colubridae; genus Arizona; species Arizona elegans. The sequence goes on from JAKOOJ010000002.1 coordinate 153,849,814, forward strand.
TGTTTTCTTTTCTGTGGGAAACGGGTCCAAATGGCTCTTTGAGTATTTAAGGTTGCAGATCCCTGGTCTAGACTATGCTTCTCCAAGTTGGTATCCTCTACTGTAGATCTGTTAAGACTTCAATTCTCAAAACGTTTGGCTTGAAATTAAAATCCCAACCCATCTGAAGGTTTATTTATTTATTTATTTATTTTTCATATACTTATATGCCGCCCTTCTCCCAAAGGACTCGGGGCGGCTCACAGAAATTAAAACAATGAAAACAATAAAAATAGCTACTAAAATAATCAATTAAAATCTCCCAATTAAAAATCTCCCATCAGATCAGCAAATTTGTTGGAAAAGCCATGTCTTCAGGTCACGGTGGAAAGAGCGGAGGTTGGGGGCCGTCCGGAGCCCCGTGGGTAACCCATTCCAAAGGGTCGGTGCGCCCACAGAGAACACCCTCATCCTGGGCGCCACCAACCAACATTGTCTGGCTGATGGCACCCGGAGGAGGGCAGTCCTATGTGAGTGCACAAGGCGGTGGGAGGCAGGCAGAAGGTGGTCCTGCAGGTACCCCGGGCCCATGCCATGTAGGGCTTTATAGGTAAGGCCAGCATCTTGAAGCGGATCCGAAGGACCACCGGTAACCAGTGCAGCTTGCGCAGGAGAGGTGTAACACGGGAGTAATGGGAAGCTCCCGTAACAACCCGCGCAGCCGCATTCTGGACCAGCTGGAGCCTCCGGGTACACCCCAAGGGCAGCCCCATGTAGAGGGCATTGCAGTAGTCCAAACGAGAGAGAACGAGAGCTTGGGTGACTGTACGGAGGGCATCCCTGTCTAGGAAAGGGCGTGACTGGCTATAGAAGACTATCCAAGGCTGTAGGCTGTCAAAATGCAGAGGAAGAGAAGAAAACAGAGAAATTACTCAGAAGTTCCGCATAGAAATTTGAATGAGCCAGAGCTATCTTTGGATAACAATGGGAAGATTGGAGGTAAGGATTGGAGCCATGATGGCGAACCTATGGCACTAATGCCACAGGTGGCACGCAGAGTCCTCTCTGTGGGCACGCAAGCCATCGCCCCAGCTCAGCTCCGCCACACATGCACACACACCTCCCTCCGGCCAGCTGGTTTTCGGGTCTCTGCCACGCATGCACAGGGGGCAGGGCGCATGCAGAAGATGCTCATGCATGAACAGGGGTGGGTCACACACGGGGAGTGTGCGCATTGCATTATGGATGTGCACACATGCTTTCGGCACTTGGTGCCGAAAAGGTTAGCCATCACTGGACTGGAGCTTGCCCACTGCCAACCTGCATGTTTAGTTCATATGATGAGATCTTCATCTCATAACAATTGGAAGATATAAGAAAAGTAATACCTGTAGAAGGGGATTAGAACATCTGACTAGGAAGACGCGCTTTCCAGGCAAGCTAAGATTTTGAGTTGGAGGGAGTATCAGTCATATGAACCCTGATGAGTAGAATACATCCAAGATTGGGGCAGCTTGGGCTGAGGGTTATGGTCTTTGTGGGAATTCCCAAAGTTCTCTCTCTCACTGGAGGAGTCATTTGCAGCATTCTATAGGAGCAAATGAATGATGGCTCTTTTTACTTGTGGAGGGTCTCCTAGCACTTAACATCTGTTGTTTCCATGGCAACTGCCGAATACATCTCGTGGCAATAAGGCCGGTTCTGGCCATTAATAGCACTACTTGGCAACATGCCCCACGCCTCTTATTTGCTGCTTTGATATGCATGCTATCTTTGATCTCTGCTGGGGGAAGAGGGAGGGAACAGCAGGGAAAGGGGGATTCATTTTCTAACACAGCAGACGTTTACCCCCAACAGAATCTGCAAGCTCAGGCCATTGGAAGTAAGGCAGAAGCAGCTGAAAAATGGGGCTGTTAATTGGCACATCCAGTGTAGCAGGAATGACCCTGCATCCTATTTCTCACTATCACATGCTCTCTTTGTAAAAGGGTTTGACTGGAGCACTAGGAGCACACCATGGAAGCTGGATCTGTTTTTTCACTGTTTTCATTCTCCCTCCTCTGTCTGTCTGTACATCCATCCACCCACCCACCCACCAGTGGTGGGTTCCTCCCGGTTCAGCCAAGCCGGTAGCGGTGATGATATGACATCATTCGAACTAGTTCTCTTTGTCCGGGAGCTGGGCCCTCTCACCCGCCCCCGTGTTATTCTTACCTTTTATTTCTTCTTTTTTAGCCCAGCTGATAGGTGTGGCAGAGTGGATTGCCACACCTCAGCGGGGCAGATTCCTAACGCGCTTGCGTGGAGTGCAAGTTTGGCCTGCATGCGAATGAAGTGTGCATGCGTGCAGCGATCACATGCAAAGCGATCACATGCTAAGCACGTGCACAAAGAGCACCAGTAGTAAAGCTGGTTGGAACCCACCACTGCCACCCACCCACCCATCCACCCACCCACCTACTATCTATCTATCTATCTATCTATCTATCTATCTATCTATCCACTGACTTCCTTCCCTTTCTTCTTCTGCCCATCAGTAGCAGGGGGCATGACGACCTGTCAGTTAGTATATGGCAGCAGCAATATATGGAGTGAGTCTCTTTTAAAACTTTTCACTATTTCCAGGCTCCTTCCAGACTCCCATCTCCTAGATCCCATTCTGCTGTAACCTAAGCTTGATCAAGTTTAAACAGACAAATGCAGGGAAAAAATGGCCAATCATCAACATACCCATTATTTTGTGGTCAATGCAATCAGAAAAAGCAAGGGAGCTGAATCTCAATAAGCATTTCAAAGTGCTTATTCATTTTAAAATTACAGAGTGAAGAATTACCCATTTTCTCCTCCAAATGCAATACTGGAAGCTTCCTTTTCTCCCCTGTACCTTGTTAGGAGTTTAGAAAGAAGTTGGCATCAGAAACAAAAGTGTCAGCTGAAAGGTTTAGAGAAAAATTAGGAAACAAAGTTCCAAGAGAGCAAATGCTGAGAGACAAATAGTGAGTGTAATTTTGGAGTGGAGCCTCCAAAAAATACACCTCTTATCCAGGGGTGAAATCCTCCCGGTTCAGACCGGATCGAGCGATCCGGTAACAATTGTGGCTGGTGGTTCGGAGAACCGGGAGCAATGGTGGTGCAAGGCTCTGCCCACCCACATGGGTGTCGTTACTTCCTGGTGTTTTTTACCCTCTGTGTGTTCTGTCCCCGTCTCCACACACACACAAACACAGCCAGCCGAGGGTTAAGAAAGCACTTGGCACGCACACAGGTCGTTATCTCAAACTTGGCAACAATATAAGCACCGTCTGCCAAGAGCTTTACTTCAACAGATAACATAAAATTACATATGCATTGTAAATAGTCCAGCAAAACAATATCCCTTCGGCAGCTTCAGGCGTTGTTCAAGTGACTAGCCAGAGTTAGTTTTTGTTCGTCACAGAGTTTTACCAGCCACCACCCACTCTTATATAGTCTCTGGGGTGTGATCCAGTGACTCAGTTATAATCCCTAGCATGCCTCCTTAACTGCTGCAACCATTTATCACACCTTCGTTGGCGTGCATCCAGGAACGACGGCTCTCCTTCCTCGCTCTCATCAGAGACACCTGGCTCCTGGCTAATCTCCTCTTCCTCGGCCGGCACCTGAGACAGTGCCAGAGGGGAGGGGCCTGGAGAGGGAGGCCTGGCTGACTCCTCTCCCTCCTCTCCCTCAGGAGCCTTTTTCCTCCGATGAGATAGGCTCAGAGGGCGGGGCCACAACACTGTGCATGCGCAGGTTTTGCGCATGCGCAGAGGGTCTGCGCACATGGTGTGTGCACTTCCGAATCAGTAAGGAAGGTAAACAGATTTCACCCCTGCTCTTATCAGACCCACTATTGATTTCATGATTAGGGCAACAAGTGATAGGGCATAGCAAGCTTTACATCTCTTGCAGGCCTCATCAGCCTTAGTGTCTAAATGAAAAGGAAAATACTACTTTGATACCAATGCAGCTAATGAAGTCTTAAAGTTGTCAGATCCATTGGGGGCAATATTGTGTGGTCGAGGAAGGAATATGGTGCTTTGTGATACAATAGCTGAAGTGCAAATGAGGGCAGAACCATTATTTGGATTTGGATTCAAAGTAGAAAAGATTATAGTGGCCTGTCCCTTATGTCAGTGACCCTCCTCTCCTGAAGAAGGATGAGAATTTGATATATTATGACCTAGGCTGCAAGGGGGAATAAGTGGGGGGGGGGGGGAAAGAAGTGGGGCATAGCTTTCCAAAGACTTGCACCAGGGTTTTTTAAATTTCTTCACTTGCAGTTGATTCACCAAGCCACATGGAGGTAGCATTGCTGTAGTTTCCGAAGCCTGCACCTACAGCCTGTCAGTGGAATTTATTTATAGGAAAGCAAATGTTAAGTAAATTGCTCCTATATATTATCTGCCATTTAGTCCTTCTGGAAAATGATAGGATAAATGAAGTTTATATCAGTTTCCCCTTATCAACACATTGTTCCTCCTGGTATCTATGTGTATCCTTGCAACCGACTGAAGCCTAGTTAGATCTTGGCTACTTTAAAAAAAATAAAATATAATTTAAGCACTATTGAGTCGGAGCCAAGTTGATATTAGTATATAAATATCAAAACTGAGCTATGAAACTCATTTGGGAAAGCCCTGGCTGATTTCAATGTAAAGCCATAATGGGGAAGCTTTGATTTATCAAAAACCTGACTGGGGTGTAATTCAAATTACTAGTGAGATGATATGAACAAACATCATTTACTCCTAAACTTTGCTCATCAGACTGAAACTGTGTATCACTTGGGATTAAAGCCCACGAAACTCAGCAGGAATTATTTCTGAGAAAGCAAGTGTAGGATGGCATTGTTATTGTGGTTCCTCCTTTGAACAGACTTGCATATGTAATTATTTACCCTAGGAATAGCACAAAGTACCCATATAGACAAAGATACCCTTCGCACTTCAGGGTAAGCAACATTATATAGAAAAGGAGCAAAAGCATCAGATAATAAAAGGAAGCATAGCTAAATCTAATTTATACTAACATCATTCACTATACCTCTCCATAGCTATTTATCTTTGTAACCCATTCTTGTTTTTATTATATCCATGCCTTCCTTTTTTGAGACTCCTTAAATCCATATCTTTTCCTTCCTCAACCCATTCATTCTTCCTTCATATAATCCTTTCTTCGTTTATTTCACTATGTGACCAAACTATCTCAACCTACCATGTTCCTTTTATAGACCACATTATCATAGGGTCTTGTTTCTTTCATTTGGGTATGTGTGTGACATTGCTATTTTTTTCCTTCCTAGAATTTTCCCCAAATGTGCAGGATCTGAGCCATGGTGGTACAGATTATGAGCCACAGTGGTGTGCAGTTAGAGTGCAGTACTGCAGGCTACTTCTGCTGACTGCTGGCTGCCTGCAATTTGGCAGTTCAAATCTCACCAGGCTCAAGGTTGACTCAGCCTTCCATCCAGTGGTGGATTTCAAAAATTTTTACTGCCGGTTCTGTGGGCGTGACATGGCATGGCATGGCTTGGTGGGCATAGCTTGGTGGGTGTGGCAGGGGAAGGATACTGTAAAGTCTCCATTCCCTCCCCAATCCAGGGGAAGGTTACTTCAAAATCCCCATTTCATCCCAATCAGCTGGGACTTGGGAGGCAGAGAATAGATGGGGGTGGCCAGTCAGAATTTTTACAACCAGTTCTCTGAACTACTCAATATTTCCGCTACTGGTTCTCCAGAACTGGTCAGAACCTGCTGGAATCCACCTCTGCTTCCATCCTTCCGAAGTGGGTAAAATGAGGACCCAGATTGTTGGGAGCAATATGCTGACTTTGTAAACCACATACAGAGGGCTGTAAAGCACTGTAAAGTGTTATATAAGTGCTATTGCTATCTGCTTATCAAATCAACCAGCAACAGGAATTGAATACAGTAACTGCCTTGCCACCTGAACCTGATGTTCTGGGCTGAGAGAGAGTGTGTGACTGGCCCAAAGTCAACCAGCCAGCTTTCATGGCTAAGGACAAGCCTAGGTGAATTCCACATAATCACAAGGTCCTGCAATCATGCAATCTCCATTTGCAATCTCCTGCTGGCTTCCCAATTGATTTTGCTTGTGGGAAGTCGGCAGGAAAAATCGCAAATGATGAAGATGTGACCGCAGGACACCTTGATGGCATAAGTGCAAGCTGGTTGCTGAGTGCCCAAATCAGGATCACATGACCATGGGGATGCTGCATCATCTGCCACTACAAAGACATAAGTACCCCTCATTCAGTACTGTAGTAACTTCAAACAGTTATTGAACAAATGGATGTTAAAGAAGGACTAAGTGTATATTGTCCTTATGCCATTCAACAATGAACAGTTTAGGTCATCTTCATGTAAAACTTTAACAAACCAATCTTATTTACTTTTTTATGTTTCCTCTAAATCAGCACATTTACAATAACATTTCTTCCATTCATACATTTCTCAGTGACCCACCAAAGAGCAAAAATCTACTCTCTACCCACTCAAGATTAAACTGAACAGCATGTCCCATATTTTGCTCACAGTCATCTCTAAACCTTTTCACTCAGAATCCCAATAAATACCTCCCCACGCAAATTTATCAAACTAATCCACTTATACTACATTTATTCTGGCTATTCTTCCTTGAATGTAGGGAAATAACAATAGCATTCTTCATTAGCTACAGATACAGTCTTGATAATGTAGAGGAGAATAAAGAATATGACCTTGACAGAGATATGTAAGGGTTGTTGCCAAAAGACACCAAAGCACTTTTAAGTCCAAAATAGAAGATAACATTCAAAAGTGGATCAGACAGATGCCTCCCAGTTCACTGAACTATAAAAAGGAAGAGAAAGTACTGTACAATACAACCAGATTTGCAAGATACGGTTATTATAGCCAACCTCAATTTAAAAAAAAACAGATTTTGCAGTTTATTTCCTGATCTGATCTATCTAGTGGAGTTGACATATACACGCATTTAAGTTGCATAGTTACTCCATAACAGTGGTGGGTTGCCCCCAGTTTGCACCGGTTCTATAGAACTGGTAGTAAAACCGGTGGGAGACTCCGCCCACTGACCCCGATGACATGAAAATGCTTTGCGCATGTGGCCCCATTGCGAACCGGTAGTAAAGGTAAGTAGAACCCACCCCTGCTCCATAAGAAAACTACAATTTTATTTTGACATTTCTCCAGGTAAACCATCTGCAGTTACAGCTTTACATAATTTATTTCTGGATAGCAGGATTTAGAAGCAATTTGGCCTAGTGATTAAGGCATTAAGCTAGAAACCAGGAGACTGTGAGTTCTAGTCCCATCTAATGCATGAAGAATCAGCTGAGTGAATTTGGGCCAGTCAATCTTTTTCAGCCTAACCCACCTCACAGAGCTGTTGCCGGGAAAACAAAAGGAAGAAGGAATATTACCAGTAAGTATATTAGTCATCTTGAGTTATTTAAAAAACAATAATAAAGGTGGGGTAAAAATTGAATAAATATATAAATAAATTGCATAGCATTAGTTTCAATTCAACATATCATTATCACGTCTATACAAATCTCAAAAATGCTCCTTCTGGCAATTCCTCACTTTAATTTCATTCTCTATTTTAAGTTTTATTCAAATTCTTGCAGACTTCTTGTTTAGTCTTTTTCAGCCGTATTCAAAATATTTTTATATTAATTTTTCTCTATGTTTGGTGAATATATCATCTTTTTCTTGTTCTTTTTTTACTGTATTACTTTCCTTATATGTAGGGATTTGTTTAGTTCATCATTCCACCAGTGTTTCTTGCATACTTCCCTACAGATTAGCTCCACACACTTCTATGGCACTCTTTAGCATTATTCTTGTCAAGCCCCAGGGAAATCAGAAAAATCCAGGTAGTTCAAATATAAAGATTTATTGCAAATTTAAGCTCTCTACAAGAATCTGAACTACTAACAGTCAAAATAAATTGGCAGTAGATAAGAGTCAAAGGAATTCAAAGTGGGCTGGACTTAGATCTCTGGTGGGGCAAAGGAATTCATGACATTTGACCCTTCCCTCCAGATCAACTTGGTCATTTCCACAGGTTTGTTTTTTTTACTGTGTTCCAAGCATATACAGCACTCTGTCCTTGCATCTGTTTTCCATTCATTCTGTCAGGAGAGTAATCTATATTCTACTACTTTTTCATAGAGGACTTGTATCTTCTCTTATGATCACCCTAATTTTATTCTTGTTTCTTTAATTTGCTTCCTTTTCTCTCAGCCCATTTCTCCCCAACATCCACTACCAAAAAATGGTCTGTCCCATATTCAAAATCTCTCATTGCCCTTCACTCAGGAGAGCGGATTAGAAACCAAAAACAAAAATCCTGTTTATATTGTTACTTACAATTTAAGACAATAATATGCATGCCCAAGTATGTAAGGAAGTGCCATAACATGAAGCAAATGATATAGAAAATATTTTACATAGGTATAGAGAAATATGGAAGTAATCTTGAAGAAAATAGAGAGCAGCCATTAGGAAAACATAAACTTAACCAAGGAAACCAGGTAGATATGAGAAAAAAACTCAAGATTGCCCCATCTCTTGATTCCCTTTGGTATATGTGGGAGGGATAGAGAAATGCTGTCAGATTTTCAGGGTTCTATTATTATAACCTACAGCAATAAAGTAGAGTTTAGGTATTTCTTCTGCTGTCTGTTTTCTAACTTCATCTGCCTTGAAGATCTGACATCAAGCCTTAGTAACATCACAGCATATAATTTAAACATCTTAACATATCTTGATGTTGTTGGCAATTCTTCTGTATACCTGTATCTCACCATAGAAAAGATTTCTCTATTTTTTTCCCAAGTCTTTTTCAGTATTGTAATAGTGAAGATCTGTTTTCTCCCTCCCCTATAAAGCTGTAAATAAAGGAGTAAAAAGGCATTGCCATGGCAGCTTCATATATGGGCAAGGCAGTCAAGACAGAATGATCTCAGATTGATCCACTAGATTAAAAAAATTTGTCTACAAGACATAAAAAAACCAATACAAAATTTAACAGTTGGGTGATATTTTGATTAGAATGCCATACACGAATGCAAGCTTCCAAGTGCTGCAGAATACTTCATTAGTTTAGCTGATGCAAAAAAAGGAGAGTGATGGACAGAAAATCCTTCCAAATTAGCTCAGAATTATGACTGAGATCAACAGCTCAAGGTCATTTTCAAGATGGAATATGCAGACAGGATGCATTATAATAAATTATGAATTCTGACATTTTAACTAGTGACTGTGACCCCTTTAACTTTGTTACTGATTATACCATCCCTGATTTCTCATTTAAATATCAGAAGTTAAAAGTATTGGTATGGCTTACTTATACTGATGAAACATGGATATATGAAAATGGAGTAGATTTTTCTTCCTCACTGTATTTTCCATCTTGGTGGGGGGAAAAAAAGATGAATTGGAGAAGACAAATCTCTCTAAAGACAAGGGACAAATTTGTTCAAAATTGGTTACAACTGAATTTAAAATTTGAGTAATTCTGTTTGACAGGCTACTTTCTGTAGCTCACAGATAAAATCCAGCATTTAAGCCAATATTGGTAAACGTCCTATTTTTCCAGAATCCAAAGATACATATGAGATCTGCAGACAGGCTTGAGTTAAGCGTTGGTCTTTTCTTCTCTCAGGTTTCTTGGGAAATCGTTTTGTTTGATGAATTTACAATATCCCATTATGACATTAAGCCCCTAAGAAGCAATCTGGGTTTTGCTAAGTATGTCGCCTAGTTGCAATCTGTCACAATGGACTGCCTGCCCTAGCAACATTTTGTTTCTGCTGTGTCCTCTTGACTTCATCTCTTTCCAGTTGAAGAGCAGTATATCCTTATGTCACACTTAGCTGGGCCAGGATTAAAAGTAGCATGCTGTATTCTCTCTTATTCAAATACTGTCAGGGACCAGCTCAATGTCTATAATATCTGCTAGGCTTTGTCATCAATTACCTTGGAAGGCAGATAAGTAATTACAGTGATTTGAAACAAAGGCAATAGAACCAGAATGGAATCAGCACACCTGAAGCTTGTACAGTTTTTATGTCAGTCAAGAATGGATCAGCACTAAGACTCAGAAGAGGAGAAAAGTCCATAGAAAACACAAGAGACTATTAGTTTTGGTATGGTTTATGCTTTAGCACAATGTATAAACTAACCATAGTTTGTTTAAGAAGCAACAATTAAAACCTATGAGTTTGGGGTATGTTTGTGGGGGTTTGTTTGTTTTGGTGTGGGGTTTTTTTTTTTTTTGTACCTTGACTCCTGGCAACAGACTCTAAACTAGTCCCTGCAGTTTTCTTGGTAACATTCAAAAGTGGTTTGCCTTTGCTTCTTCCTAAAGCTAAGAGAATTACCCAGCTGGTTATGGTTCTAAGGCAGGATTAAAATCTACAAACTCCTGGTTTCTAGCCTGACATCTTTAATCACTACACGAAACTGACTCTTGGCCATGTTTTAGGGATAGTCACACAGGTATTCCTCAATTTAAGACCACAATTGGGACCAGAAAATTCATTGTTAAGTGCTGCAATGAAGCATCACTTGACCCACACAGAATTTTGCAAAGTTTTGGCACTATTGTTAAGCAAATCACAATGGCACTTAAACAAGACATCACATGATCATGATTTGTGATCTTCCCTACTGGCTTCCTCCTTGACTTTGCTTGTTGGAAGCCAGTTGGGAAAGTCACAAATGGTGATCATTTGACTCTAAGGTGCTGCCACTATTGTAAATGCAAGCTGGTTGCCGAGCACTTGGATTATGATCACATGACCACAGGGACACAACAATGATTGTAAGTGCAGGGACTGGTCATTAGTAACTTTTTTCAATGCCATCATAACTATGATTGGTTGTTAAATGTATTGATTTATCCTGTGAAGATTATAAATTCTTTTGTTACATGTTGCACATTAAATATTTTTAATGGCATTAGCCAATATGGATCGTCTCTCTGACTGCACAACCAGCTATAAAACCCATCAGAAGCAGCTTTGCTCCTGAAATGTTTTGCCCTGTTTTATTTCTCTGAAGAAGAGAGGCACGCGCTGTCCTTTCCTCTCTGTTTCTCTCTTGTCTTGATCCCCAACCATGGCTGACCCTCAGCATGCCTGCCAGCATCAGTCTATGCCATGAGCAGACTCACTGCATGCCAGGGCTGCAATTTGCTGGAGCAGCTGGTGTTTGATTAACACTCAGCAGAGCCAAAGAGACTGAGCTGGCAGCGCTACGGTGGAAAAGCAGCTCCCCTCCTGAACCAGATATCCCCCACCCCTCCTGCCTACCGCTGCCTCTCTTCAGCTACTGTTGAAGCCCTGGAGCTAGTCTATCTCTCAGCAACAGAGCTGCCTAGCAAAGGCCAAAGATTCCCCATTTTCCAGGTGCCAAGGTGCTGGATACACACAGTGCTTTATCTGTGCACAGCCAAATACCATGAGGCAACCAGTGAACAAACATCTATCTCTTCATTTTAAACATTGCAACAAACAGATATGAGTCACAAAAAGCCAGCATTGCCATTAGAACCACAAGAGTGTTTCAATATACAGTTCTACGGTTCTAAAATAATAAAATATTTTTTTTCCTTATTCACACTGTATCCAACACTTGAACCAAAAGAAAAAGGGGGAAATAATGAGAAAATCGGAACAAAGGGTGTACAATTTAGAAATAAGAATGCCCATTGGACCTAATCTATGAAGCTCTGCATTGAAATTACTTTGGGAACTATAATTCCTCTCTCCCTCTCCTCCTTCCTCTCTCTCCCCCTTTCCGTGTGTGTGTGTGTGTGTGTGTGTGTGTGTGTGTGTAAATTGACTGAATTTCAAAAAGAAAAAAATCAAAAATAAGCAAAAAAAGGAAAGTTAGGAAGAAAGCATGATAAAAATGCAAAAAATAAAAAACAAAAAATAGAGAAAGAATGACTTTTTTGATACAGATATAGATTTAAAAAATCACTCTTATTCTAAAGTTAACAATGGTCTACATTACTTCTATAATCCAATATTATCATCAAATCCCAAAATCAACACTTCATTTCCTTCAGTTTCTCACAAGAAATCCAAGAATGGTTACCCAGTGAAAATAAAATTGGTCAGTTTTTTCTTTAATCAAAGCTGTCAATTTCACCATCTCCACCAATTCTACCAGCTTCACCATCTATTCTTCCACGGTAGACAGTTGTCAGTTCTTCCACCTTTTCCATATAGAACTCTTGCCATTCTTTCACTTATGAAACAAAATTCTATAAGATCTTTCAATCTGTTCAAAAGAGAATTCCAAAAGAGAAATCTCTGATTTCAGTTGTACATTCACTTTTAAAATCTTCTGAATCGAGCACATATTTAATTAATCCCAATATTTCTAGCTTTCTTACCTGTCTACCATAGATGAAAAGATGTACCCTCAGCTTGATTACATTTCCACCAGAATTTGAAAATCCATTATACATTCTTGATAATATATCTTGTGATACATTCTTTTATGAAAAGTTTTCCTTAAGATTACAATTTAGAATAAATTTCAACCTTTTATTTCACATATTCTCCCAACTGTGTATTATATCCATTTTTGCCCATTTTATCACAGCATCTTAATTTGTTCAATCTATTTCCATTTTCAGTAAAGGTTTGTACATCTTAGCAATAATATGACCATCAATAGTGCACAATTTTACATCAAATTCAATCCTTCCAAAATCATAATTCTTTTTATAATATTTAAATCTTTCCATTAGCTCAGCATAGGAGAAGAAATGACATATATACTGTAACCTTCTAACTGCAGGTCTTCTCTTGTTTTTAACTTAAATTCTCCTTGAGAAAAAGTCAGTGCATCAGAATAACTTAACCATTTTTGTTTGACTAGCATTTCTCTTTTAAAAAATAGTTTTTTGAGTGACATCCATAAAGGGATTTTAGGATACAGTCTTGCCTTAAATGTATTCCAAATTTTCAATATGGCACATATAATTATTTTTTAAAATCTACATTAGCCCTAACTCTACTGTACCACAAATAGCCATACCAGCCAAATCTTGAATCATCTCCTTCCAAATCCAATGAAATTCTATTCCCAAAAGTCTCCACTCTTTCTTCCATACTAAATAACAAGCTGTGAAATACAATTTCAAATCTGGTAGTTCTGTAACTTAGTATATTATATGAATGCATCCAGCTGTGATTTATTCAATTAATCATGGTTAAGTAAACTTTGATTTAATATAATCTGTGAGCAAGTTTTTAGCTGGATCTGAAACATGAACTGTAGAATGCTTCTTGAAAAACCAGACTGAATCCTGGATCAGCTGAATACACATATTGCTTTATTTTTGTTTGTTTTAAGCATAGTTTGTTAAATACGTCATTATGCTTCACACATTGTGCTAAGCCAGTTTTTTTCAAACTTGCCAACTTTAAGATGTGTGGACTTCAGCTCTCAGAATTCCCCAAGCCAGAATGCAAGTTGATGAATAGGTACTACATATAAAATGTGGGAAGATTACAGTGTTTCATGTTTTGCAATATGCTCTGTGATGCAGAATGATATAATGCCAGCCACATGATCACAGAAATTAAAGTCAATCACAATTAGCAGGGTACAACCCACAGGGACATCTATACCTTACCTTTATAGCCTTCCATCTAAAGCTATTCCTTAATCTGGATGGCCAATAGAGAATGCATGCTTCAGGAAAAATCAAAATTACTCCATAAAATTCTTTGCTCTTATTTCTTCCAGACTTCCTTCTTTAAAGCCAGTGTTGGGCTACACTCCTATCTAACAGGCTCTGTCTGTACCCATCGTTTCATCGTTTCAACATTTTGTCTGAAAAGGCAATTAAACTATCAGAGAGAATGAACTGTTCACTCTGTAACTTCCAGAAAGGAATGATGAAATATGGAGTCATAGCCATCTTTCTGAAATAGCATGAAGATTATTGTTCAAACCAGAAATTATCTGCCCTCAATTCTCAATAGAAGGCTGGAAGTGCAATTGCTTAGGGCAGAAACGGCATATATTTTCTGAAAGTCTTCTTAATATAAAATCAATGACAAATTAAAGTTCCCAACACATCTTCCATTAATTAATTTTTATCTTATTCTAGATTCTAGCCAAATTATGTATCTATGGAGATTCTTAGTCATCCAGGTCATGGAGAGGACTGCTGGTTTGAAACAGGGTTAAAAGAGGCCATCTATGTTAAAATTGAACAGCCCTTTCTCAACAGAGGGGGAGGAATATGACATCATCTGTCTCCAGTCTACAGCACAGTCCTTTCAACAGTTCCAAGAAGGCTCCACACCAGTAGTGGGTTCCACTTACCTTCGCTACTGGTACGGAACTGTGAGCGCGTGTGGTGCTTCTGTGAATGCCCATTTCCCCCCGATCAGCTGGGACTCGGGAGGCATGCGCAGAACGTCTGTGATGACATCTGGGTGGGTGGGCGGAGCCTCCCTACACCAATGGTAGGATTCAAAAATTTTGTAAAATCTGTGCAAAATTTAGATACTGTAAAATCTCCATTCTCACCCCACTCCAGGGGAAGGTTACTACAACATCCCCATTTCCTCCTGATCAGCTGGGACTCGGGAGGCAGAGAATAGATGTGGGTGGGGCCAGTCAGAGGTGGTATTTACCGGTTCTCTGAACTACTCAAAATTTCTGCTACCGGTTCTCCAGAACTGCTCAGATCCTGCAGAATACCACCTCCACTCCACACCCATTTGCATTACTCAGGTGACCCTGATGACATAGATAAACCTCCAGGTGGCCTCAACAACTCTCTAAAAGAATGCGAATAACCAGCTCTCTGCAAGCAGTATAAACCCTTCCATTCCCCACCATCCAGTCAGAGCTGAAGAAGCTTCTTGGATGAGAAGCAAAAGGTCTTCAAAGAAAAACCAGAAAGTCCAGTTGCCTCTTGAAAAAGCACCTTTGGGATAGCCAAGTTATACATCCTTCTGACCATGTAGCCACTAGAGGTCAGTAATGCATCTCAATCACAGAATCTGATTATTTTTCTGTTTACTTCAAATGTGATCCTTAATTCTAAAATCAAAGTTTGAGTTTTAATGAAATGCAGCTGATGAATTACCTAGAAATAGTTATAGTTTGAATCAAGAAGTCACCAAGATGAATGATATTGGAAATCAACTAGATGGGATTCAGGAACACCATGATTTATTTTCACATCTATTGGATTTGTTGGTTTACGAATAAGTGCCTGTATGAAACCAGCCACTGTGCACTCTAGTAATCTCCCTATATTAGCATATTCATAAAAGTTTTAGGATATTTATCTGTAAGTTTCATATCTGTTACAGTTTATCTGGTCTGGTATTTACTAAACTACCAAAGAAAAATGGTAGGCAGAGTTTCCAAAAATTTGGACTTTTTAAATAATTTATTGGATTGGGGTTTAAGGCTACAACTCCCAACCACTTTTAGAATGTAACCCTCAACATTCCATATAAATCTGATATTGGTCTGGAAACCAGACAAATTGCCCATTCATAACAAGAGCCAATTCACCTGTTCTTTTCTTATGAAGCAACCCAAGGAATAACTTGCACTGCCAAAAGGGCATCCTGAATATAGAAACATTAGGTGATATTTTCTCTTTCTTATCATTTCTAAGTAATTCTGTTATATTCTGTTCCTTCCATAAGAAAGAAAGATACAACAATAAATGATAAGAGAGAAGCAGAATCCTGGTGTTATTCTATTATACAGTGGAAGTCCCTATTTGCTGCCTCTTGCTAGAACTCTTTTTCATATCTCCTACCGAAACAGCAGGTGGAAGCCATGGCCAGGATAGCCATTGGTTAGCTTAGGAAAGTCCTCCAGTTATGCCCTTTCCTGGATGAGGAGCCAATGAAGACAGTGACATTTGCCTTTGTTATCTGCGCTAAATTACTATAATTTGCTTTGCATGGCGTTGCCCTTGAAGATGAGTCAGAAGCTGCAGCTGGTACTGAATGTAGCTACTGCCTGTTGACCAACATTTAATGGAATAATATCTATTTTGCCAGTTCTACATTGTTATCAATAGGTTCGAGATCAAAATCAAGTGCCATAAAGACCTATACAGCTTGGTCTGTTGCTAAGAGACTGTTTCTTTCAAACCAAGGCTACCTGCCCCACAAGCTCTTATAGAAGTTGCTTTGGGTGTCCATCCTGCAAGGATCAAGAGGATTGGCACTCAGAATATAACCTTCTCAACAGTAGTCCCCTCTCTCTGGAACAGCATGCATCTTAAAGTCAGGTCATCGCTACCTCTTTTGACATTTTGGAAACTGGAGAAGATAGTTTTCACAGTGGAGGGTTTTAATCAGATGGGGGTTTTAAAATATTTTTATCTCATGTATTTTAATGTATATTTTTAACTTTTTAAAAGCCACCTAGAGTTCCTCAGTGGAAAGTATAGACATATCAACACTATATAAATAAAAAAGGGATTCATTCGTTTTTATTTAAAAGCATGTTTCCATAAGCATGGTCTCTCAACATGGAGTATGTTGAGTATGGGGTATGGGTATGCAGTATGGGGAGAGAGATTAAATCTATTGGCAGCTCTCCAAGAGATCTTAGAGCTCCACAGAATGAATTGTGAGGCAGGCTTCCTTCTTCATCTTTTGGGGAGATCTATTGGCAGCTCTCCAAGAGATCTTAGAGCTCCACAGATCTATTGGCAGCTCTCCAAGAGATCTTAGAGCTCCACAGAATGAATTGTGAGGCAGGCTTCCTTCTTCATCTTTTGGGGAGACAGTTTCTGCTGACCCTTGAGGCTTGCAGTTTCGGCTATTTAACCAACAAGGTAGTATTCTGAGTTGTTTATAAACAGTTGGCAAATTTACTCCAGATACTGAATGATACCCCCAGCAATATCGAGAAGAGTGACAATAATTTGATTCCTTGATGTATTTAGTCTTTTAATACATTGAATATTAATATTTAAAAGTCTCCAAAGAAGGTGCAGAATTATGTGCAGCAGAGTGATTTTGTACCACATCACAAATCAAAGTGGGGGGAGAGGCATGTATATCATGTTTGAGAGTTGATGTGTAAGAACCTGTGCAGAATTCAGTGCACGTCACAAAATCCACACTGCAGTTCCATCTACGTTTTTACATTTTACATCAATGACACAGCATAAGAGCTAATCTAAGAAAAACGCTAAGCTTGTACAGTATGTGAGCAATTTACAAAAATACATTTTATGAAGTTAGAAAATCCTTATTAGATCTTGTATTACTTCATCCTTGCGGGCCAGGAACCATGTGGTGTGATGATACAGCATCACAGATAAAATACACTCAGCTGATTCTGTTCTTTCAAGCAGAAGCCACAATGGGGCTGGCTCTATTATCAAAGTCTTGGTTTCAAGAACTCAAAATCTTATAGAAGTAACTACTAGCTTAGCACTTCTGATTTTTCCTCAAGATTTTCCTCTTTTCTCCAGGGATTGCACTAACTGGCTTTTCATACCATTGCTTTGAAAGTCAGATGCTCAGCAGGATGGAACTATTCCACAGAGCAAATATTGCTGTATGTGGCTGCATTGAGGATTGTGCCTAGCTGCTGATGGTGCTAGTTGGTAAAGGTCATATTGGGAACACTCTCCTTTGACAGTGGACCAAGGAAATTAAGGGCAACAGTGGAAGGATGGAATTTACATACTCTTGCTGTAAAGTGGCTTCAGAGGCTTTCAGAATGGGATTTTTTTCAGCTCTAAGTTCAATTAGCAGGGTAACAAGAGAAAGAGAAAGTGTTACAACCTAACAGCAAAGCCCAAACTTGCAGATATTTACACTGAATACACAATTAATTAGATCGTTCCTGGAATCTAATTTGCTTTCGCAACAAATTTCTTCATGGTTGAGATAATGGAGGGGGAAAGGGGGAATAGAGATCTATGTAGAAAAATATTTTATGCTGGTTGTAGTATTCTATAAAATATTTTAGATTTTCTGTAGAGAAACAAACAAGATAGATTTAAAGAGTCTATCAGTTATAAACTAACCAAATAAGAAAGCTTTTGATTAGCACAAATGTTTTCATTGTATTGTTTAAATGTCTGGGTATTTTTTTTAATATTGTGTTGTTAGTTGTGTGTTGCATTTTGTGATAACTAGATAAAGAATGGTACAATTCTTAAAACAACAGAGAAGGAAAGAGAAAGAAGAAGGGAAGAGAAAAAGAAGCAAATTTAAATGCCAATGTTTTTAAAGTTTTTGCTGAAGTTATAACTGATTGTAGTTCTAAGAAACATAGAACCTAAACTTGAATATGTTTCAACTGATTGAGTATGGACTTTGCTGTTTTCTTACAAATGAATTACTACTGGGGATTTATGAAAAATGTGGCTTCTTGCCAACACAATTGTAGGAAGAAATATCCTTCTGGGTTCTGCTCCAAGTGGGGAAAAGACACTGGAAACATGGAGACTGCTTGGAAAGATGGTTTAATGGTTTAATGGTGGACAGGATCACATGGCTTGAGTTCCTGAACAGAAAAGGGCAGATACAGCGAGTCCCCGGGTTTTATGCTTTCTCTGACTTTGAACTTCTTGGGGCCCTGAAAGAGTATCCTGATTGGTTGTCAGACTCCCAGGGGGTGGGGATCTTAGCTAGCCTTGCTGGCTGATGTAATCTTCCCAGGTGCCATGTGGTGAGTTTCTGTCCTATTGTGTTACAGATGGGTCCTATTGTCAAAGATTGAGTTTCTGCCTCTGGCCCATTAACAAAAGGGTGGGGGCAGGAAGGTGGGAGTTGCTTTGACTTTAAAAATATGCTTCTCCATTTCTCATACAGGGAAACATAATATTCTGCCTTTTTAATATTTCCCAAAATATTTCATTCTTCCAGGAAAGGGGTGGGTGCTAACTTCCTACACTATGAAAATGCTTTTCCATGTGTTCTTTCAAGATGTGTTTCTGTATCAGTCAAGACTGAACTTCTGTTACCCAATGACTCAGAAAAAATACAGTCACTAAAAGAATAAAGGTGCAATACCTTGTTATTGAGTGGGTTTTGTATGTGTGATTGTGTATGTGTCTATTTGTCTATGCCTTAGAATCATTGTTGGAATCATTGGAAATCTGTGGATTATTCTCTTCAGTTTTCTTGGCAAGATCTATTGCTATTGCCTTAGCAATGAGCTGTATGCAATGGATTTCATTTTAATGTATGCCGATTAGTGTACATTCAAAGTTACAATAAAGTTATTTCAAGCCTATTCTAAGTCTTCTTCATAGAGCTGAGATGGTGTGACTAATCCAAAGTCACCTAGTTGGCTTTGTGCCTAAGGTGGGACTAAAACTTACACTCTCCTGGTTTCTATACAGTGTTTTACCAAACTGGCTCTCTAAAAGTGACTGTCATATCAATTCTGAAAAGGCATGATTTGGCTAATATGAAGGTTAAGAACCTAGCATGCTAAGCAGTGGTGAAATCCAAATTTTTTTAATACTGGTTTTACTACTGGTTTTTTTACTGCTGGTGGGCATGGCTTGGTGGGCGTGGCAGGGGAAGGATACTACAAAATCTCCATTCCCTCCCCACTCCTGGGGGAAGGATATTGCAAAATATCCATTCCCACCCCACTCTGGGGCCAGCCAGAGGTGACATTTGCCGGTTCTCCAAACTACTCAAAATTTCCACTACCAGTTCTCTGAACTGCTCAAAATTTCTGCTACTGGTTCTCCAGAACCTGTCAGAACCTGCTGGATTTCACCCCTGATGCTAAACCATAATATAGTTTCTGGATTAGTGAAGTTTCTATTTCAGCCATTTTGTTTTGTATGCCACACATTATGGCATAATTGTCGTTGTAACCAGTGTGGTTAACAAGCCATCACTAATATTATAGCATCTCAAAATGCATGGATCCTGCCTACATAATCTTCTGCAGACAGAGAAGAATGGATGAGGTAGCGGGATATATTTTTTTCAGACTTGAGGCAAGTGGTTAGCAAACCAGAATATCCAGGGAATAAAAATGCAAACTATAATGGGAAAGATGCACCTTTCAAGTTAAGGAAAGATGGTTGGAAGGTGATTCTTCTTCCCAATTTAGCAACTCTAAATTGGACTTCAACTCCCAGAATTCCCCAGCCAGCCCTGAAATCCACAGATGGTAGAATTGCTTAAGATTGAGAAAGACAGCTTTATGCAGTTTCTGACTACAAGCAGAAAGAAGGAAGAATAATAGACAGGGGTTTGTTTTTTTCTTGTTTTCAATTGCATGACTGCATTATATCCTTGAGAAGGCAGCCAAATATTTATGAGAGAGAAAACACTTTAAGGTAATGTTTCCCAACCTGGGCACTTTCAAATTTAAGTTGCTGGGTTTTTGTTTTTTTAAAAAAAAAATTGAAATTCCAGAATGTTCTGGAAGGGATGTGTCTGTTCCTTCTCCAAAGCATGTCTCGATGGGGTCCGGCTCAAATTTACTGAGCCTTCTATCGAATTCGGCGGAACAAAGAACACTCGCAATATGAGACACCACAGAAGGTGAGGACAACCATGCCTGTCCACCAGATCAATCGCTGTCAAAGCTCTGATAAATACCCCAGAGCTGCTGCTGCTGCCTCTCGCTGCTTCTGCAAGGACATTGGAAATGGAAATGAACGGAACGAGCTTCCATGGGGAAGGCGGGAAGGGGGCGGGGGTCCAGGGCGGGTAAATCAGCCTGGGCTCTGCATTCGCAGCTGCCTATTCCACCCCAAGCAGAGCTCTCCCCCTTCACGCCAAATTTCACCTCCTGGCTCTCCTCTCCACCAGTCCGTTAGTCTCCCTCAGTCCTGGTGGGAGGAGGGAGGGAGAGACATCTCAGAGAAGAGAAAGCAGCTCTTCGCCCCCCCCCCCCCCCCCCCATCTCCTCGGCCGCTCCGCGAAGCTGCCGGGAAATCCGTATCAGAGGAGATGATGCCGTCCTTCCCACAGCGGGGAGGCACCCACGGAGCTGTGAGGAAAGCTGTCAGAGAGAGCGCCGAGAAGCAGCTGGGGCGGGTGGGGGGGGGAGAGGCGGGGAAGCACGGCAGCCAGGCTCGGCGGAGGGGAGGACGCTCGTTTTCTGCAGCTGCCGAGTCTCCAACCAGCAATTACGCCCCGTCACTCCGGTCTCAGAAATTACAAATAAATAAATAAATAAATAATAAATAAATAAATAAATAAATAAACAAATTTAAATTAAATTAAATTAAATAATTAAATTAATAAAATAAAATAAAATAAAATAATAAAATAAAATAAAATAATAAAATAAAATAAAATAAAATAAAATAAAATAATAAAATAAAATAAAATAAAATAAAATAAAATAAAATAAAATAAAATAAGCATGCAAAGAACCAGGCTAAATGGGACGGGGCGGTGTGGCGGAGCTTTGGGAAAAAGCTGTCAAGATAGCCAAAAGGGCGAGGGCGACGTGAGCTGAGAATTCCTGGTGTCGCCTTTCAAAGAGACACCAACGGGAAAGGTCACAAGTCCTGTGGGGAAGGACTGAGGCAAAGGCAATCCTTCCCTAAGATTCGCGTCAGGAGAGGCGTAAAAGTGGTCCCCTTCCTCCCTAATGGGACCAAAACACTGGAACATTGTTTTTTGGGGGAGGGGGAGTGGAAGAGATTGGGTGGCTTGTCTTGTACCCACTGAAGCCACTTATTTAAATCTAAGGACACATGCACATATTTTGTTTGCCCGGTGAAAAAGTAACCCCACTCAGGGACTAAAAACCTGACTGCAGGGTGACTGCAATCCACCCCCACCTCTGCTCATCCTTTAGGGCCGTTGTTTCCACTGTCACAAGCTGGGCTGAGCAGCCACTTTGCTGGATCAAACCACCAACCTGCCGCTCGTCCTTCTAAAGCAGTCTTTCGCGAGCTCAACAACCTTAAGATGGGTGGACTCAACACCAGGGATGAAATCCAAAATTTTTCCCTACCGGTTCTGTGGGCGTGGCTTGGTGGGCATCGCAGGGGAAGGATATTGCAAAATCTCCATTCTCACCCCATTTCAGGGGAAGGATACTGCAAAATCTCCATTCTCACCCCATTCCAGGGGAAGGATATTGCAAAATCTCCATTCCCACCCCACTCTGGGGCCAGCCAAAGGTGGTATTTGCCGGTTCGCAAAACTACTCAAAATTTCTGCTACCAGTTCTCCAGAACCTGTTAGAAGCTGCTGGATTTCGCCCCTGATCAACACCCAGAATTCCCCAGCCAGCATGAGAGAGTCCACCCATCTTAAATTTTCTGAGTATGAGAAATATTGTTCTAAAGTAAGTTCAGGAGTGAGGTCTGCTTTGCTGCTGTTGGTCACTTGAGGCCGTCTCAGGAATGCCCTCTGACCACTGAATTTAAGAGCTGTTCATTTTTTACTGGCAGGGGAGTCATGGCTCTCCTGCCATACTCAAAACCATCCTTCCCACTTCTGTTCCCCCAAA
Organism: Arizona elegans; assembly: GCA_022577455.1. NCBI lineage: Eukaryota > Metazoa > Chordata > Lepidosauria > Squamata > Colubridae > Arizona > Arizona elegans. Next base: position 153,872,319 of record JAKOOJ010000002.1, read on the forward strand.
AAGAAGAGCAGGAAATATTGTTGTTAGCCAAAAAAACCTAGGGAAAGTTTAAAAGGTGAGAGAGATGTTGATCTTCTGTTGACAGTTCTCTGATCATCATGGGATCAGAGAACCAGCAGCTGTTCTCTCCCACTTCTCTCCCCATCTCTTCTAGGAGAAGCATGGGGAAGGAGAGCTTTGGGGCACCAGAAGGGCTAACTTCCATCATGGAACGTCTACTGTGCCACATCTGCCTCCCTGGCTGATGTGATGCAGCACCAATAATAGTTAAATTGGGAGATTTCTTAAATATCAACAATTAATAGGAATGGGGCAGAGGGATTGTACACCATAAGGAAAATAATTTTACAGGAAATAAGAGAAATCATGTGTGATTTATAGGTTAGATAATATGCAGTGGGAGATGGACCAATTCCAGTTTGAAAGCAAAAAAATAAATAAATAAATCATAGGCTTGTCAACCATTTGGAGATGATAACAGAGTTCTGCCAGATTAGTTAGAATTACAGGAGTTGAAGTTCTAGAGGAGAGGACACGAGGTTTAAGAGGAGTGGAACAAGGTCTTGTGTCCATGCCATCATATTCAAACTTTGAATGTTTTACCTTTAAAGATTAATTTCAAGAAAGCTCAAAAAGAGCATTCACGTATACTTTTTTGTCCGCATCTGAAATGTTGTTTTGTTAAGTCTCATTGAGAAAATCATAGCATTTAGACCAGGGGTGAAATCCAGCAGGTTCTGACAGGTTCTGGAGAACTGGTAGCGGAAATTTTGAGTAGTTTGGAGAACCAGCAAACACCACCTCTGGCTGACTGGGGTGGGAATGGAGATTTTGCAGTATCCTTCCCCTGGAGTGAGGTGGGAATGGAGATTTTGCAATATCCTTCCCCCAGGAGTGGGAGGGATGGGGATTTTGCAGTATCCTTCCCCTGGAGTGGGGTGGGAATAGAGATTTTGCAGTATCCTTCCCCTGCCATGCCCACCAAGCCACGCCCACAGAACTGGTAGGGAAAAGTTTTGGATTTCACCCCTGATTTAGACTAACTATGATATATGTTTTTGTGCCATTTATCTCTGGATTCAATCTTATAGGCATGAAGTAAGGCAGCATTTCCAAACTACAGATGTATTAGAGTACAACTTCTGTTGTCCCCAGTCAGCATGATGAGTGTGGTTTTATAAAAAAAAGAAAACAGTTTTAATCTGCTATCAGTGAAACAAAGTACTTCATGAAGTTTTAAATGATTAATGTAACTAATTAATTAAACTTTGTAGCCTTCATTATTGTGTAGGTTCTTCCTTTCTCATAAATTGGTTCATCTTGGAATTTTTATCACTGCGTGTTGAGTTATGGTGGCGTAGTGGTTAGAATGCAGTATTGCACGCTAATTCTGGTGACTGCCAGCAGTTTGTTTCTGACAGGCTCAAGGCTGATTCTGCCTTCCATCCTTCTGAGGTTGGTAAAATGTGGACCCAGATTGTTGGGGGCAATATGCTGACTGTAAACCACTTAGAGAGGCCGGTAAAGCACTATGAAGTGGGATATAAGTCTAAGTACTCTTGCTATTTTCTATCTAATGTAGTAATTGAATTTCTATATACAAAAAGTAATTCTTGACCTGATCTTTGTTATGGATAGCAATAGGGAAACAACTCTTTTTATGTCCAGTTGGGGGGTAAAAAGAGGGACATTATGCCCCTCTTTCTTTCCAGTAATTTGGGGCCCAGTTATTGTTTCTGTGCTTCTATTTTGTAGTCTCCTTCAAATCAAGCTTGTGAACACATCAGACAGATAGTAACAATAATGAACCAGTTTTCTCTGGGATGTTCTTTGAATTTCATAATCAATTTTTCTGGGATATGAATCCATTGATGGGGTCTTATTAAAAATTCCAAATCTTTAGCCCATATTTATTATTGGTTTTATTACATTTTCTGTCTATTGCATTTCTATGTTGCCTGACTTCCAACTTTGGGCAACCTACACATAAATGCATTTAAAACCTTCTATCATCTTTGGTGGACTTGTCCCGAGACCAAAAAGTTCTGGTTAAAGATTCGACTCTGGCTCTCTGAAATAACGGGACAGGAGATAGTCCTGGCCCCGGAATCCTTTCTCTTAGGTATGACTGAAGATGGTCTCAACAATAACAAAACCCAACTTGTAATTCAAATCACAACCGCGGCTAGACTAGCTTTTGTGAAACTCTGGAAAAATAAATCTACGCCTTCAGAAGAAACATTAATAAATAAAATTCTAGAGTGCGCAGAAATGGCAAAATTGACGAGCGAGTTAAAAAATGAGGAGAATTCTAAATATTATGAAGTATGGGGAAATTGGTATAACTGGTTGAAGAACAAGATAAAAGTATGATAATAGGTTATGACTTGTTAGGCACTAGAATTGGACTTAATTGTATAGAATTGTATAGTATATTGTATAGTTATGGATGGAATCCATCCAACGTTTGATTCACCAATTGTGTAAACACTGTACCTCTGATCAAGATAGAGATTGTATATTATCTTTTTAATTCTGGAAAAGTCAATAAAGTATTTTTAAAAAATGCATTTAAAACAGGAAAAAAGAATACAATGAGAGACAAAAATGAAAGAATACAAGATGGCATGGATAACAAAACCGAGATATGTCAAAAGACAAAATGCACACAATCGAAAGGCAGCTTTATCATGCGCATCAAGACCTGGGTGAACAGTCCAGTCTTCAAGCCACCTTCACCACAAGCAAGAAGGGGGCCCTCTAGATCTTGGGAGAATCTCATTCCAGAGGGAAGCCATTGCCACAGAGAAGGTCCCAATAGATGATATTGTGTAATCGAAGGAATCCAGAGCACACCAATCTTCCTGGGTCAAATTGTTCAGACAGATAATATGAAAGATTGCCAGTCCCTCAAGTAACCAGGCCCTATGCCATGGTCAGCTTTAACAATAATGACCAGCACTCTGAATCACACTCAGAAACAAATAGGAGACCAGTGCAGCTCATAAAAGAATAGCATTACATGGGCATACTGAGACTGGTCCATCACTGCCTGTGCTGCTGCATTATGGAACAGTTGAAACTTCCAAGTGAATTTCCAGGGCAACCCCATGTAGAGTGCATTATAGAGGTACCCTGGATATGGCATCTCAATCTAGAATCTCCCAAATTACAGTTAGGGAAGAGAAATACTTGTTTTATGATATATATTTTTTATTTTATCACATCAAGCTGCCATAGCAGCAGCAAGCGAAAGAATCTAAACATCCAGTTATCAATCCTTACGGCTTTGCCCCATTATTGTAGGGCAAAGTTTTAAGAACAATATGAAATCCGGAGGTTCCCTAGATAGTAATCACTTTTGTGAAAGCAGTTGCAGGAACCTTTAAAAGCACTCAAGGCTCTAGTATTTTCCCACTTTGTCAGCTAGACAGCAGCAATTAATATTACTTTCTTTGAAGAGCATTTGATAGAAGGCCTCAATTTGCTCTCTCACATCTTGTCTTTTTAGGTTGCCCTCATTTCCTTGATCTCTATCTCACTTTTAGCATCTTCACTTCTTTGCTAAAAGAATAAAGCTGCGTAGTGAATGCTCCTTGAAAAACAAAAAAAATGTGCCCTTTTTATCAACACTGTTTTACCCAGCAGGATTCTGGAGCAACTGACAGGCAACCAAATAAGGATGCAGTACTGCCATGGCAACCGACTTCATAGAAGAATGGTGTCACAAAATTGTTGCTTAAGATGGGATTGAAAGCCAATAAAAAAAAAAAAGCGGCTGAGGCACTGACTGTTTTATTAAAGGGATAGTAAACTATTAAGTGTTGAATTTATATTTACCGACAAAAAAATAAAGGGAGACTAGTATGGGTCTATTTCAAGCTATTTAGCTCTCATCAGCTAGCCATACCCTTCTGGGATTCAAACCCGGGCTATTTGCATATTAGGTAGATGTATTAACCTCTAAGCCATGGGCTCTCCTTGCTTTGTTGGCTACACCAGGAGAGAGAATCATGGCTTAGACTCAGAGGTTAATACATCTACCTAATATGCAGGTTGCCCTGATAGACCGGTTTCACCAGAAAAAACACCTATTAAGTGATTTGTTTAAAAACCATTTTGCTTTATGTTCTGCGCAGGGAGCTTATCAAGATCTATTTCCCCAAAACAGGTAGATGATGATGAGGTCATCCCAGCCCTGGCATTGCTACTGGACCTATTGCTTGAAAACAAGGCAAATAAACACACCTCATATAAACTGCATTGCTGCAAAAGGTTCCAATGTTCTTCTAGTGGGATCATAGGGAGGAATAACCACAAAAAACAATCCTTTTGAGACAGAAATACTGAGGTAGGTATAAGATGGAATAGACTGATTTGAGCCTACAATAAAATGTTCTATGAAGGCCTTTCTCTGATCTGGCATCCTAATATACATTAGGTGATAACAAGTTCAAGCTCATCTTTATTACAACCAAAATGTAATCACATTAATAAATGAGATTAATACACTCCTGTTAATTAAAGTATAGAGCAATCTCCTCTATAAGAAGTCAACATGTTCCATCAGTCGTTAGAAATTTGGACAGATTGAGCCCAACACATCTGGAGAGTACAAAGTTGGAGGTGACTGCTTTGACTCATGCCCCGTTCTAGGCAGTCAGGATTGGGACGGGGTGGGGGTGGGGGTGGCATTGTTCCATATAGTTTTTCCCGTCCATAATTTATTTTATTTATGCAAACCTTAAAAATTTGTCAAGCTTGCAGATACCTCCCTCATGTTTCTCAGTAGTCTGATTTTGTCTACATAATCACAATATTCAACAATTAAATCTAGAATTAGTATGGATTTTAAAATTAATATTGCAATTATATCCAGCAACTTAAAACATGCACAGATATATATATATGGGGCATTCCTTTCTTTTGTGGGAAAATTGCAGTCTAACTTGCTGTTTCAAGCGTGAAGTGGGGATGGTGAACAGTTTATACAACTATTAGAATTCAATACAGTTGAAATGGCATGTAAGTCTTAGAAATAAATCAGTAATGCTTCAATATGTTTTATGTCCCTGTTGTTTCCTTGGCTCTGAAAGCTGCAGCCAGGGTAGCTCTGGTTTTTCTAACCTCAGGACAACTGTAGGATGTGTCTCCTGGGCCAGTAAGATTATAAGAAGCTATTGCTCAGCATAAGAAGGAGAAATGGAAAACAGAATATAGACGTGAGATGCACAGACACAACTGAGAGACAAAAAGGAAATCTATTCAGAGATATCAAGAAGCAGAAAGACAAGTAGCAAGAGGTCTGAGCAGCCTCTGTCCTTAGCCCAAGAGGGGAGCCAGAGCTGAGGGCGAGGTCCAACAAGCTTCCCCAAAGGCCAGCAGCGGACCAGGGAGCCCCACCGCCCTGCAGAGTGAAGATTGTTTTGGCCCTGGGCGCACCGACAGCTGGAAGGGTCGAAGCCAACTTGTGTCCCAAGTCATGTGATCATCTTTTGCAATCTCCTGACAAGCAAAGTCAATGGGGAATGGGTTACTAACTTATCAACTGCAGTGATTCACTTAACACAGTGATTCACTGTGGCAAGAAAGGTTGTAAAATGGGACAAAATTCACTTAACAAATGTTTCACTTAATGACAGAAATTCTGGGGTCAATTGTGGTCATAAATTGAGGATTACCTGTAACTGCTGGGTAGCATCAGGACTCTGCCAATGGAAAAAGGAACAGAATCAGCAGGAACAAAAATGAAAGCGACTTTGTATAATGGAGACAGTTGAAACAAGGATGAAAAACAGATGGATAACACCTTGATTCATAATTGAATTGAACCTGGTACACCCAACTACACAACAAAGCTTCCTGGATATGAAAAACTGCCTTGGCAGGATATGATTGATAATGAAGAAGCAGCAGTGCCCATATCTACACTTCCTCTGATCAGGGGTGGGTTCTACTTACCTTTACTACCGGTTCGCAACGGGATCATGCACGCGTGCTCGCTTCGCTGGCAGGCGCGCCTTGCATCTGTGCATGCGCAGAAGCTTCTGCACATGTGCAGTTCACTGATGATGACATCTGGGGCAGTGGGCGGAGCCTCCCGCCAGTTTTACTACTGGTTCTTGCGAAGTATTTTACCTATTTGGTTTTAAATTAATGCTAGAATACTAACCCTCACTTACAACTGGAGTAAGATTTAAAGTGGAAGACTCCCTTCTTTGTACATGTTTACTTTATCATCTATCTATGTCCTCTCAAAGCAACTCATAAAATGTATCAAGGGACTCCGATTTTCTCTTGGATCTTAAAAATAATGCAAGCCTTGCTTTTAGATATTGGAGTAGGGAGAGCCATATCAATTCTCCTTGATGAATGCTATACTTTCACTAAGTTATTCACAGTAGACTTTTTAAGAGCTGGACATTCACAACAGCCACAAGGGATGCTGATCACCTTATATTCTAAACATTCACTGCACAGCCAGAAACTCAGGGAACCATAAGGATACATGGAGAAATTTTCACTGCTACCTTACTTCTTCCCCATTTGAATTTCTGAATTTATTAATTTTATATAATCTATCTTTTCAATTCTATCTGCTCAGATAGAATTGCTCAGATAGAATTGCTATCTGCTAGCAATTCTATCTGCTATCTGCTTTTTGTTTGTCATCCATTGCAATGAACATCACCACACACCAGGGGTGAAAACCAGCAGGTTCTGGAGAACTGGTAGTGGAAATTTTGAGTTTGGAGAACAGCAAATACCACCTCTGGCTGGTCCCAGAGTGGAGTGGGAATGGAGATTTTGCCATATCCTTTCCCCCAGAAGTGGGGAGGAAATGGGGATTTTGCAGTATCCTTCCCCTGGAGTGGGGTGGGAATGGAGATTTTGCAATATCCTTCCCCTACCACACTCACCAAGCCATGCCCACCAAGCCATACCACACCCACCAAGCCGCACCCACAGAACCAATAGTAAAAAAAAATTGGATTTCACCACTGCCACACACACTATACAGGACAGTTATTTTCTTGTCACAAAGGAATGGATTTCAGAGTTCAGAAGCTGAACGATAACTGAAAACAGCCTTCTCTTACTTAATATCTCCCAGAAGTGTTGCATTATAACATCAATAAGCAATTTGTATCTCTAATATCATATACAGCCTTCCTTTATGAGAGAGGTGGTGGTGGTGGAGGAATGGAATGGAATGGAATGAGAATAGGAGAGTGAAAGGTCCACAAAAGAAGAAAAAAGATTGCCACAAACCAAATCAAAATCTGGGTAACTCCTCATGCTTTTGGTTCTGTTCTTACCCATTGTTTGCTCCAAACTACTTTAGCTCTGCTTCTGCCCACTGCCAGTACCCCACACCTCCACATGATGATCTCCAAAGACAGTAGCCCTTCAAACAAAAACATCAGCCTAATACCCAACCAATATAATTGATAGCCAGAGGGGAAAAAAAAGATTTTTAAAAGAAAAAGTCATCGGAAGGATAAGGGACATACAGAATGTGCTCTCTGAGAGATGCTTTCAACACATTTATGGAAACTAATAACAGAGTACTTTTACCAGGTTGGGGGAGAAGATTGATTTAAACAGTTATATCTGCCTTTTTTTAGGCATCTTTTTCTTTTATTTCTTGAATGCTTCATGCAGCCATATATTTCCAAAATGCAACATGTGGTTATATAATCCTTTGGTTTCACACATTCCAGACACTACGTAATTAAAACATCTGTAGAGCCAAAGGGAAAGCAACTTGTTAGAATGCTGAAAATTATGCATGTGGAAATGTTTTCTAAAATGACAGGCAAGAGGCACGTCGTTTCCGCCTATTTACCCACCATGCCTGTAAAAAGATGCCTCTTCTGTATAAGGATGCAGAGTATGAAGAGACCGACTAGGGGGCAAGTACAGCAGCAGCAATCAAAACCACATCTCTACTCTGTCCTTGAGACTTTAGCACAGCCTTCTGCATAAACTGGTTCCTCTAGATGCCTTAATTTATAACTCTCATAATTTACAACCTGGGAGTGGGCTTGTTAACTGAAGCTTATAGAAACTGTGGTCCAACATAGTTGCAGAGAATTAGGTTACAGAAATTGCTTTAGCATGTCAAAAATGACAGTGCATCCATCTTTAGAGATGCACAGCACTCCACATAGTATCCCAGCTCTGTGGCAGATTTTCTTTCTCCAGCTGAGTGGTGATCAGGGAGATAATTATCTCCCTGTTGTTTATTTTGTGCTCTAATCAGAAGCCTGCTGATAATATAACAGAATGAACAACACACCAAGTTAGAATCCCAAGAGATTTCTTCAGTACCCAAACAGTTTAGAAAGCAAAAAAAGATCTAAGGAGCTGGAACTGAACCCCAAAACTGGTGAAGAAGATAATAGAGAACTCAAGCTTTGAAGCTCATATGACATACCAGTCCTAAGCTTCCCAAATGACACCCCTATACACTACAGTCATTCTCAGAGGTGAATTTAGTCAATATAGATGAATGGCTTCTTTCATCTCAGTTTGTTCTGCTTCACTGGAAGCAAATTGTCTCATTCAGGCAAGCTTTAAGGGGGTGGGGGGAATGACACATAGAAAGGATGTAGAAAGGATGACCTTGAGAGAGGAGAGGTGGGAGAATGAGAAAGAATGGCAGAATTTAGATAAAAAGAAAAGGGAAATAGAAATAACTATGCCCAGAAAATTAGAGATCCGAATGAAAGGAAAAGAAATCAAAATGGTGAAGGCACACAAAATGCATTGGATAGGGGGGAGAGAGACACAATCCAGTTGGAGGAGAGAGAGGGAATGATGAAAAAGAAAAGAAGAAATTCTTTGAAAAGATGAAAACAACTATAAGGAGAATGAATACAAAAGGAATCCGAAGAAATCTGGGACAAGAACTCATGACCAAATAACAGAAAGAGGAAAGTATTTGCAGGAGAGAAAAGTGTTAGATCGGCGCAGGAATGGAAGACGTGACCAGCTCGTTACATAAGTAACTTTTATTAAGAACAAAAACAGTAGCAAGACTGCCGGTGTGCTGCCGGAGCTCTCCTTATATTCGCTCCCGGCAGACGCACCGCCCCTTGCCAGGGATTCAAATCTCCCGCCCGATGGCTAGCAGCCAATCAGGGCGGATATCCTTATAAGGACATAACACTCCTCCCCCCTTAGTCCGAACTGTCAATCTCGTCCACAAAAGTCATGTAATCGCGCAGGTACGTAGGACGCCTCGGCACCCTAGCTGACCTGCGCAGTCCCACTTCTTCTCTGTCTCCGGCCTGGACGGACGGGGCTCTTTCGTCTCCTGGTTCCTTCTCTGGAACCGGGCTTGGTTCAGCTGTCGAGTGAGCAGGGTCACCCCCAGCGCCTCCGGCCGGACCGCAAACCTTGGATGGCTGGTTCTGATGGTCTTCCTCCTGGCCTGTGGATCTATTGCCTCGTCTCGGTTGCTCGGTTCCGACCCGGAAAGAGCGTCTGAGTCTCGGTAAGTCCATTGCTTGCTCCTCCCTGGTTCCCCGGGCGCTGTGGTTCGGTCGCGGTCCGGCTTGCTGCCGTTCGGGTGGTGGTTCCATTCGGTGCCCTCGGGCCCGGTCCGCCGTCTGCGGGTGGTGCTGGCTTGCGTTGTGCTGTCCAACCTCGCCGGGGTGGCGTTGGTCCCCTCGGTTGGGCTGGCGTAGGTCTCCCCCATCTGGTTGGCGGTGGTCGACCTGGTCGGGATGTTGTTGCGGGGCTACCTCTGCGGGGCGGCGGAGGTCTCCCCTGCCGGGGTGGTGTAGGTCTCCCTGGCCGGGTTGTTGTCGGCTTTCCCTTCCCCCTAGTCCCTGGTCTACCGTCAGGTGGTGCCTGGGGTCCTCCTGGTTGGGTTGTTGTTTCCAGGTTGTCTTCTGCGATGGGCGGGGGTCCCTCTCGCCGGGGAGTCGTGTGCCACCCTCGCCCATGGGTAGTGGGGTGCCCGTCTTGGCTGGGTCCCGGTCTACTCGCCTGGAACTGCGGTCTCCCTGGCTGGGCTGGTGATGGCTGCCGTCACTGGTTGGGTGCGCTGCTCCTCCTCTGGGCAGGTCCCGGTCTACTTGCGGGCTGGGTTGGTGTTCCCTGGCCCTGTTGTGCTGGGTGCCCACCTGGCTGGGTTGGTGTTGCCATCCCCCGTGCGGTTGGCCCCGGTCTACCTCGCTGGACTGCCGACGTGACAGTTCCTGGTAGTGGGCTGGGCCGACCTCGTCGGAATGGCGCTGTTCTGCCTCGCAGGGGTGTGGTAGGCCTACCTCGTCGGGGTGTGGTAGGCCTACCTCGCCGGGGTGTTGTAGGCCTACCTCTTCTGGGTGTGGTAGGTCTACCTCGCTGGGGTGTTGGAGGCCTACCTCGTCGGGGTGTTGTAGGCCTCCCTCGTCAGGCTGGTTTTCGTGTGCCCCCCCCACCTTTTTCGGAGTTGGTCGATGTGCCGTCTACAGACCTGTCCATCTTCCAACTCGACGGTGTAGGATTTGGGGCCGGTTGTGCTGGCAATCTTCCCCTTCAGCCACTTGGGAGAGCCGTTGAAATTCAGCGCGAAAACTGAATCTCCGTTGCTGAAGGCGCGAAGCGGGCGGCTGGCAGTTGCGGTCACTTCTGGGCTGTATTGGGGGTGCAGCCGGTCCAAGGGTGACCTCAACCTTCTGCCCATCAGCAGTTCGGCCGGGCTCTTGTGGGTGGTGGCATGTGGCGTGATGTGCTGGGTGAGAGGAAGTTGTCTATGCGTTTTTGCCAGTCTCCCGGGCCCATCTTGGTGAGGGCTTCTTTGGTCAGTCTGACCATGCGTTCTGCTTGTCCGTTTCCGGCCAGCCTGTAAGGGGCGGACAGGGCGTGGCGGATGCCCAGTCCTGCCAAGAAGGACTCCATGGTCAGGGATGTGAGCTGGGGGCTGTTGTCCGAGACCAGCACGTCCGGTAGTCCATGTGTGGCGAACAGACGGCGCAGGGCTCGGATCGTCGCTTCAGTTGTGGTAGATGCCATGGGCACCACCTCGAGCCACTTGGAGAAGGCATCTACCACGATGAGGAGGTGTCGCCCTTGCATCAGACCCGCGAAGTCGATGTGGATCTTCGACCAGGGGTTGCTGGGGGTCTCCCACTTCGCGACTTCGGATTGCGGCGGTGCTGGGCGAACTTCTTGGCACGGGTTGCATCTGGAGACCCATTGCTCAATGTCTTTGTCCATGGAGGGCCACCAGACGTAACTCCGTGCCAGGGCCTTCATGCGGACGATGCCCGGATGCCCTTTGTGCAGCGTCTCTAGCGTCCGCCGTTGCAGAGTGCTTGGAATCAGCACCCTGTCTCCCCATAGCAGACAGCCTTTTATGGTGGACAGCTCCTTCTGTTTCCTGGCGAACGGGCTGAATTTCTCCTCTGGCTTTTCCGATGGCCACCCTCTGAGGATCCAGGACTTCACTTGGCGGAGTGTGGGGTCCTTTTGGGTGTGGACGGCCACATCTGCGGATGACACAGGACAGCTGGCGTCGTCATCTATATGGAGTAGATGGAGCGTGGGGGCTGGGTCTTCGACTGGATTCCTCGAAGGGCATCTGCTGAGCGCGTCAGCGTTTCCTATGGCTGTGCCTGGCTGGTGCACGAGCCTATAGGAGTAGCCAGTTAGGAAGATGGCCCATCTCATCATCCATGGGGACATGAAGGTCGGGGTGGGTTGGTCGCCTGCGAGGAGTCCCAGGAGTGGCTTGTGGTCGGTGACTATGGTGAAACGTCTTCCGTAGAGGTATTCGTGGAAGCGCTTCACTCCAGCCACGATGGCCAGGGCTTCTTTGTCCAGCTGACTGTAGTTACGCTCCGCGCCAGACATTGTCTTAGAGAAGTAGTCAATTGGGGCTTCCGTGCCGTTGGGCAGTTCATGGCTGAGGACTGCCCCCATCCCGTATGGAGACGCATCACAAGTCAGCTTGATGGGCAGCGTCTCGCTGTATTGGATGAGGACGCTTTTGGACGTCAATAGTCCTTTGATGGCCCGGAACGCTGCTTCCTCTTCCTGGCCCCACTTCCAGGAAGCCGATTTCCCCAGCAGGCGGTGGAGCGGCTCAGCAACTGTGGCTTTCTGTTTTAAGAAAATGGCGTAGAAGTTGAGCAACCCAAGGAAAGCCTGAAGCTCCGTTTTGTTTTTTGGGCTTGGAGCTTCATGGATTGCTTCCACTTTTGATTTGGTGGGGTGGATGCCTGTGCTATCAATGAGGTAGCCCAGGAACTCGACTTCCTGTACTCCTATGATGCACTTGTCCCGCCTGACCCTCAAGCCCTTGGCCTTGAATCGCTGCAGGACAAGCCTGAGCCTTTCAAGGAGTTGAGCTCTTGAGTCACCGGAGATGAGCACATCGTCGAAGTAAGGCACCACCCCTGGAACGCCTTGGAGAAGGCGTTCCATCATGGATTGGAAGATGCCGGGGGCAGCGCTGACTCCAAATTGGAGGCGGTTACATTTGAATGCCCCCCTGTGCGTGACAATTGTTTGAGCCTCCACCGTTTTTTCGTCTACTGGCAGTTGCTGGTAAGCCTGGGCCAGGTCCAGTTTCGCGAAAATTGATCCAGATCCCAGGGAATGCAGCAGGTGTTGCACCACTGGGACTGGGTATGCGCTCTGTGCCAACGCCTTGTTGATGGTACAACGGTAGTCGGCGCAGATGCGCACAGACCCATCATGCTTCAGTGGGGTCACAATGGGGGTCTCCCATGAAGCATGATCGATCGGTTCCAGGACGCCCTGGGCGATCAGCTTATCCAGCTGCTCGTCTACTTTGGGCCGCAGGGCAAACGGAACTCGGCGGGGCTTGAGCCTAATTGGGGTGATTCCCTTGTCCAGATTGAAAGAGATTGGCCTCCCCACAAATTTCCCCAGCTTACCATCAAAGACTTCCTTGAACTCTTCGATGAGGTTGTCGAGTTCGTCCCTGCGAATTTGGTTGATGCCTTCGATTGAAAGTCCCAGCGGCTTGAACCACTCCACTCCTAGCAGGTTCGGTCGGCTGTCCTTCACAACGGTGATGGGGAGCTTGCCTTCGAATTCTTTGTAGGTGACTCGGATGTAGGCTCTTCCTAACACTCCGATGGGGTTTCCCCCAAAGTCGACGAGCTTGGAGTGTAGTGGCTTCAGCTCCCGCTTGGTGATGCTGGGATGCAGGCGCTTCAGCTGCTGCCAATCCATGATGGAGTAGACCGAGCCCGAGTCTACCTCCATGTTGCAGGGTGCTCCTTCCACGTGGATGGTCACGTGGAACTTGGTGGCGTTGTCCGAAGTCGTGTGTGCGATGGTCGTCTGGTGGACCGCTCTGCTCCGGGGAAACTCGTCGTCTCTGCGTCTGGAAGGGCCAGAGGACCGTTTGGCTGACCTCTGGTAATCCTTCCGATTCTCGCGGGAGCAGTGGCTGGGGGGCTCTGGGGCTGGTTCCTTGGCCCTGCAAGCTTCGGCGATGTGACCCCTTCTGTTGCAGCGTCGGCAGGTCGCATCTCTCCACTTGCAGGTTGCCCTGGTATGGTCCCCTCTGCAGCTGGCGCAGCGCTCCCCCTTGTAGCTCCGTTGGGCGGTTTCCCGCCTTGGGGGTCTGGATACTTTGTGGACAGTGGACTCTCCCTCCGACTTGGATCCAGCTGTGGAATCCTCTGTTGACGATTGCGCCGTGGAGCGAATCTTGTGGATTCCCTTTGCTCTGCTTACTGCGGCCGCTGCTTTCTCCGAGATTTCGGATGCGGTGGCTTCCTCCACCACATCCTTGAGCACGAGTTTCTTCCTGCTCAGGAATTTCTTCTGCAGGCCTCTGTCCCTCATGCCGAAAACCACGCGGTCAGCGATGGCATTGTCCACGTGGTCGAACTCACAGCTGGCTGCGATCTGGCGTAGGGCGGCCACGAATTCCTTGATAGTCTCACCTTCCATCTGGTCCCTCTGATGGAAGGTGAAACGGTTCGCCACCGGTGTTCCTGTTGGGGCATAGTGGTCTTCCAGGATTTGCAACAGGTCTGCCCATGGCACTTCTTCGATGTCTCGTGGTGCTACGAGATCGATTGCCATGTCGAGGACCTCGGAGCCGCAGTTGGCCAGGAAAATGCCCTTTTTCCGGTCATCATCGGCATCCCTGATGTTGTTGCCTCTCAGGTATTGCCGGAATTTCACTACGTAGGATTTCCACTTGTCCTTCCCTGGGCGGAAAGGAGCAAGGGCTGGCAAAGTGACTTCAGCGGATGCCATGCCTTTGGAAATGCCTACTGTAGTTTCAGGTGCCGGAGTCTTGGTCTTGTTGGCTTGGTGCCGTGAGGTTCGTTTCTTCTCTCTAGTCCTTCGTCGCCAGTGTTAGATCGGCGCAGGAATGGAAGACGTGACCAGCTCGTTACATAAGTAACTTTTATTAAGAACAGAAACAGTAGCAAGACTGCCGGTGTGCTGCCGGAGCTCTCCTTATATTCGCTCCCGGCAGACGCACCGCCCCTTGCCAGGGATTCAAATCTCCCGCCCGATGGCTAGCAGCCAATCAGGGCGGATGTCCTTATAAGGACATAACAAAAAGATTATGAGACTTCAGAGATTAGATCAAAACTTCTTCACACAGGAAGTTTTTAAACAAAAGCATTTCTCAAATCCAAAAATCATTATCATCTCCCTACATTCCATGCATACTAACAAATATAACTTTGTTGGGTTCACCTCTGGAAAAAAAAACATAATTTGGGGCTTATTGAGGGCAATGGGAGGTTTCATGTGCCCCCTGCCTTAAAAGGACATTCTGCCCAACAGCTTTGACTAAATCCATTTGAAACACTGTATACACAAATTACATTTTGCTGAGATTCTTGTGAGTTTTCTCAAACTCAAGAACTCCATAAGGACTTGTAGGTCTCATGTCATTGACTGGATTCCACAGAAAAAAAGAAAAATACATTCAAATTTGGAATTCACTTTTATTTATGCTGGCTGGGGACTCTGACTGGCTAATGTGACATTAAAAACAGTAGTCAACAGTGGCAACAACAGTCAAAACATTTGTTCAACCAATATCTCCTCAAGCTTTAAGGGGAAAAGGAATCTTGATTTGAGATACTGGGAATTATATGTGACTGAACAAGATATCAACATGCACTGGAAACATATTTTTTTCTGTCAAGTCCTTATGACATGATCTTCAACTTACCTTCAGCTCATGTGTGAAACTAGCTTAAAATCCCTTTTTGATAAGTAAGTTTCCAGCCCTCCTCCTTGTTTTAACACAATGCATGGACAACCTGAAGACTGTAACATTTATTAGGCTTTGCCATCCATTACTTTGCTAGGAATTCAGGAAACTGGCAATGGCTTGCAACAGACACAAGAGAGACAAGAAAGGGATTGACAATGGAGACAATATATTTCATGCTTGGCATAGATTTCCGTCAATTCAAAAGTTAGTGAAGAGCCCACCAGTGTGGAAAGGTGAGAGATATATGACTCAGCCCACCAGCAATTATTCTTAGCTTTTCAGCTAAAGGTTTATTTCAAAATATTCATTTCAATTTTCACTGCTGCTTATTTGTCAAATATATCTGCCTTTACATATGTTGGAGTCTAACTCCCATTCTCACCAGTAGGTTGGCTGTTCTAGCTCAGTGTATCTGGAAGACATCAAGTTGGAGAAAGCTAGCCTAATATTATCCTCCTTCTAATGTCATATTTACAGCTAAAAATAGGGGAAAGAGTCAAGGATAAAAGTTACATATAAGGGAAGCAGAAAGAGAGAGGGAAGAGCAAAGCGGTGAAAGAAAAACACTACTGGTACTTAGCAGCAAAAGCACTTAAAGAAATCAATCCTTCAGCAGATTGGCAGCTAATGAAAAAATTCACATGAATCCAAATTAGCAGCTTTGCCCTTTATTCTCTTCAAATTGCTGCCTTTTCTTTTTCTCCCAGCATCTTAGTTTGCATGGGTCATTCATAGTTGCGTGTTAATTTTATATACTTTTGGTCAGAGAAATAGTACTTCTGTTGTGAAAGCTCATAGCCAACTAGCATGATTTAGTTATGAACACTGCTCACTCCCTTGGTCAATACGACATTGCTGGGACCATTATAGCATTAAAAACTGAGTAATGTTAAACTTTGTTCTTCTGATTGCAAGAAAACTTTTAAAAATCTCATCCCTGTCACTTTATAAACAAAAAATGCCCTTGATTTGATACCCAGTCTATGCAATCAATTTAAGCAATTTGAGTTTTCTTGGTGCTGTTCATTTCAAAATGCAAATTTTGTGCTTGGATATTCCTCATATTTAAAAAAAAATCTCTGTGCACAAAGATGACTGGAACTTCAGGGGAAAAGCTAATTAGAATCCTCTTAACGTGCTATTTTAACAAGGACAATGTGTTTAACATGCAGTCATAAGATTATAATTATTGTGAGAAAGCATCTGAATTTCCTACCTATGATTTCTTGAAATATAGGTAATCCTCAACTTGCAACCACAACTGAGACCAAAAGTTATGTTGTTAAGTGAAACATTTGTTAAGTGAGTTTTGCCCATTTTACAACCTTTCTTGCCACAGCTGTTAAGTGAATGACTGCAATTAAGTTAGTAACATGGTTAAGTGAATCTGTCTTCCCCATTGACTTTGCTTATCAGAAGGTCACAAAACAGTGTCACGTGACCCCGGGACACAGCAATGGTCATAAATATGAACTAGTTGCCATGCATCTGAATTTTGATCACATGATCATGGGGAGAGTGCAAAGGTCGTAAGTTTGAAAAACAGTCATAAGTCACATTTTTCAGTGCCGTTGTAACTTTGAACAGTCACTAAATAAACTGTTGTAAGTTGAGGACTACCTGTAGATGGCACTTGTTTTGAGAGCCAACCCAAGCTGCCTCAGGATTTCTAAATTCATATTTCAGATGTGCATAATGCTTTCCTCTTTTCTTTGTTATTTATTCTGGAAACATCACCTTTTCTCCTGTACCACCTCCAGGCTGTGCTTTTGCCAAGACTTTTCTTTGGACATTTCCCAAAGGATTATATTTATCTGTTGTTCTACAGTGCCCCATTAAGATTATGGTTCAATTTTCTGCCTGTAACATTATCTTGTTGTTATTTAATAGTACCGTGTTAATTTTTAATCTGTGGCTTTCAAAGTGGCTTAGAAAAACATCAACAGCTAAAAAGAAAATCGGATAAAACATATCATAGCAGACGTACAGCTTCATTTAATACAGGCAGACTATTGTCTTCTTGGCCAAATTAAATAATCCATCAATAGCACCTTCATCTTATGTGGATGGAGTTTTTGTTTTTTATTGCTTGTCCATTCCAGTCTTTAGTTTAGCATGTCAACATCTCATCTGTATTAGAAGAAAATAACAGCTATATCAGCAAAATGGTTACACCTCATGCCAAATGTGCTTAAAACCTAAACCAGTATACTAAAGTTAACAGGGTTTTGGGAGTGACAGCTACATTCAATCTTGAAATTAGGTACTTGTGAACATATTCACAAGTATATGGAAGTAGCATACAAAAAATTAAATTTAAATCCATTTAAATTAACAATACATTAAATGACTCTTCAGTTAAATTGGTTTAATACAAGGAATATATTTAATAAATTATCCTTTCTGTCACATTACATTTTGTAACTCATTGGTAACCTTCAACAGCAACAACATTTAAACATCCAGTTGTCGATCTCCAATGTATATGTTAAATATACATGTGGGCAAAAGAATGTCCTGAAGAATGCCACAGACAGTGCAAATGTAATAGGCATTTAGGTGAATCAGCACACAATCGAATAAAAATAAAACAATTTCACCAATAATTTCTATTATGGACAGTTAAGCATATGCCAAAATTGGGTAGTTTCACTGAATTCAAACAAACTGTTTCCTTCTTTCATAGGACAGTACCTGATCAAGATTTTGTTTTAGGGAATGCTAGACATCAGAGCAAAAAGTCCAGTGAAGTTCATGTCAAAGTGAATGTGGGATTCATCTGGCAGAACTTATTTCTTCCATTTGCTCAACTGATGATGAATACAGAATTTCCGAGAAATATTTGGGGCTTTCCAATTATAATTCTCAAAAGATAGCAAGCTTGCATAGGGCAGGACTTACCCGTTATTATTAATGGGACTCAATTTTCAGCCTTCCACTGTAATGTAGCCTCTTCAACCATCCTTCCATTGGGTATTTGTTTCACTTAAGAATATTTCATGGTCTCCATCAGGAGGTCAATTTAAGGATGCCTTTATGTTTCATGCACAGCAATGTCAGTAAATAGCACTTGCAAACACACACAGAGTTATCCATCCAGTAGGTTAATCTAGCACTTGTTCAGCAGAGCTCCCCATCCCCACATCTGCCATACATTTAACTGTACAGGAGATTTTGATTTTTCAGACATTTGACTGTGAACATCTGCAAGGAAAGCAGAGATTAAAGGATTGTGTAGAGAGAACAGTCTTTGCCTCCTTGCTAAATAATACTTTGGAGATCACTGGGTGATTAAAATAATCACCATCTAGAATACTAAAATAACAATTTAATATCTATATTTTAAGAACCTGGAAGACGACAGTTCTTAACCTTGTATATTGTTCACTTTCCCCAGAGAAAACCTTAGATCAAATTGTACTTAGACATTTGGAGAAAGGATCACAAAGAAGCCTGATTCATTCTCCTGTTTAAAAAAAGAATTTCTACAGATACTAAAGCAATACTTAGTTTTACAATGCCCATTGAGGAAATTGTAAATCCTCAGCAGAACGTCCCAGGAGGAATTGTTATATTTATTATGCATTAGTCATGATCATGACATCAAACACTGTAGTAAAAATGGCAATGAGATGAGCTTTCTAAAAGGCTTGGAAGGAAAAAACTGGAAGCAGGAAAACCTAAGACATGCATTTACTTTTACAGTCTCTGGGATTCTCTCAGCCATGCTGATGCCTCCTCCTTATTTCTCACTGGAATTCTATAGCTAGAATTTTAACGGTATGCTTTAAATGGATTTTTTGGGTAGGAAGATGATGAACCTTCAAGCAAGCTACACACAGCAGGTAAATCTCCATCACAATTATATTTTTGACAAATAAAAAGATACACAAAATAGATCTTGAAAAAGAAAGAGTTGGACATGGTCATAGCAAATGATAAATTAGATATGAGAAACATTGGGCATAATGCAAAGCTTCCTTCAATGTATCTGACGTCCCTTCCAGTTGTGCTCATGTAAATTCAAGCTGTATTCTGCCATACAATGCCAGGATGCTTGCAATGTTTTTTTTGCAATCTGAGTTGATTAACTTCAAGTTCAACTGCAGACTGGATCATTTTCTATTGGAAGAAATGTATCTCTTTCTGCTTCCCATTTCCTCAGGGTTCATTTCCTGAAAGTCAAAGTGTCATTGTGCCTTGCCCCACACCCCGACTTTGCTGCTCCTCTACACAGTGGCCAGATTTGTTTTTGTTGCTTTTTTCCTTTGATACAAAATAAACACAATGATGTAACATCAATGGTGCAGGAGTGAGTGAGGGAATAGCTAGAGCACCAAATTTGATATTCTCCTTTTGGCCAGCTGGAAGGACAGCCAGTCTGTTCAGGAAAATAATTCAGCAACATGGTATGGACTCTTGTAGGATGATACTGTAATACTGTGTATGATTTGCAGGTTTTGGAGAGATGAAAATTGGAATTGTGTGGCATTGCCTCGAGAATCAATAAAATGGAATTTATGCCCTAGGAAGTATGAGGCCCAAGACCATTAACTTTGCTTAGTGAAGTCTTGAATGAACACTTATGTTATGATTTAACCACAACAAGATGACTCTGCATATGAACTGAAACTTAGTAAAATAGGATAAGCATTTGCAATCTATCTCTATAAATGATTAGATTTTAGTTCATGGACAGTGTCCATTAGAATGAGCTATACCTATATCTAAATCCTTAATTGACTCCACTATATACCAAAAGTGGATGATAGTTTTCCATCGAATAATAAAATAAGCACATTAATTAACAGGTTGAATCCAATAAATTACAAGGTAGTGACAACATTTAAAAAACTCTGGGGACTGCATCCAAGGGCAGCCTATGGCCCTGGGACTTAATTTGTGCACTTGTGATATGGATGGTTAGTGATAGCAAGCAGGCTGTTCACTAATACAGTGTTATTCACATGACTAGAGAGCATAAGCAAAAAAAATCTGCTTCATGTTCCAAGGATCTGACTGTAGGAAATATTGATGCAACAAATAGGGATTGGAAAGCCCAAGAGGCCAATTAATGGCTATGAGCCACCTCAGATAAACCTTGAATGGGGTTGGAGGTAAGCCTTCATCTCACCAATGCAAATTTACAGGTGAATTAAAAATGGAAAATCCAGTTTTAGCATCATTTGTGAAATACTGTATATCCTCAATCCTTCTCTGTATCTAATCCGCATGCAAATCTTTTTCCCAACATAGTAAAGCAAAAAAGCTCTGTTTGACTGAGAAACCTGTTCTAAAACAGCCTTTTTCATAACCCATTTCCCCTGTGTTGACTCAGAATTGTGGGAATCAAAATCCAAATATATCTGAAGGGAACCAAGTTGATGAATATTGACCTAGAAGTAGTTGATCAATAATCTTGTTTCACAGAGTTTTATTCCTCCCTAAAAAGCAAACTGCTTTTGAACCCTGCCTCGCTCCCGAAAGGCAAAAGACTAGTGATAATGAGGAATATCTTTCAGGATCTTCAGCTTGAACCTGAACTGGAGAAAATCTATACGACACTGGTCCAGCTTTCCTCAATCCCCTCCAGAAGACCTGGGATTACAATTCCCAAAATGCAGATTCTTCAGCTAAATCAAATAAGATCCCTAAACAATATGTAGGAATGGAAACAGCAGAACCTCAATTACTTCAACATACAGTGGCTGAAAATCTGATTGGATATGTAGGTGGGAGCATATTATCTGTATGCCACATCAGCTATATAATTTGCCTTTCAGTTGGATTACATCTCATTTCAGGATGCTAAGTTTGGCGTTTAAAACAGTATAGCATCAGAACATGGGAGTCATATTTCCCTACTTGAACTTGCCAGAACAACTCTAAATCTGGATCCCCACTAGTGACTTATAACATTTTCTAGAGTCATCTAACCAGCATTGTGCTGACAGAACAGTAATGAGAAACTTTTTACCCACTTTCCGGGATGGCTGCGTGATGATAAGACACCAAGAGAAAAGATCAGCAGGGAAGCCACCTGAGTCTCTGCTTCATAGTATTTTGCTATTGGGGGTGCAATAGATATGAAGCATCCTCCATCAGATGGGTGTATTTGCCGAGGCAGATAACATGATTTCATCACTAGTGATTTATAGCACCTATCATTATTAACCATCACTGTGGCAATATAAAGCACATTATTGTTATAGTTGGTGGCACAGTGGTTAGAATGCAGTACTGCAGGCTACTTCTGCTGACTGCAGGCTGACTGCAGTTCAGCAGTTCAATTCTCATTGGCTCAAGGTTGACTCAGCCTTCCATCCTTCCGAGGTTGGTAAAATGAGGTCAGTAAAAGGAGGACCCAGATTGTTGGGGGCCATATGCTGACTCTGTAAACCGCTTAGAGAGGGCTGAAAAGCACTGTGAAGCGGTATATAAGTCTAAGTGCTATTGCTATAGTATCATTATCTGGGCAGAAGACTTGACTGCATTTCAGAGGTAGGATTTACTTACCTTCCCTACCAGTTAGCAAACATTTTTAAGTCTTTGTATTTTGCATTAAGTCTATGTATTTATGCAATCATCCCTTTTTCAACTCACGGCTAAAAAGGCAAGACTTTAATTGGCTTCATACTCCTGAAGTGGAGCAAAAGTTAGAATTAACGTTATTAGAGGTCAAACAAATGCCCCTGGAAACCGATCCCAAGCATCTTTTGAATAGCGCCATCTGTCCGACCTTCTAGATCCATCCTTTTGTTTTTCTCGATTCCCTCCCCCCCCTCCGCCAAGTTTCCTACCCGGAGTTTTTCCCGAGTAAGAGCCCCACATGAAGGAAGAAGAGCCTGTAGTACAGTGGACTAAAGCACTGTTATTAACATCTGCTGCTTGCAATTACTGCAAGTTCAAATCTCACCCTGTTCAAGGCTGACTCAGCCTTCCATCCTTTCAAAGGTAGGTAAAATGAGGACCCAGATTGTGGGAGCAATAAGCTGACTTTGTATAAATATACAAAAGGATGAAGGCTATTGCTTAACGCATTGTAAGCCGCCCTGAGTCTCCGGAGAAGGGCGGCATATAAATTAAAGCAAAAAAAAAAAAGAAGAAGAAGAAGAAGAAGGAACTGCTTCAAAAGCACCAAGGACTTTCTATTTCCCCTCCCCAGTCACGCAGCGAGATCAGCCGATCGCAGGGAGTCCGGGAAAGGACTAGTTAAAGACTTGCCTCCCTTCATTGGCTCGAGGGCGCCCATCGAACCCTACGAAACCCAACCATTCTCGGAGGCAGCGACAGTTGACTGGTCGGCCCGCTCGCCCGTCCCGCCCTTAAGCCCCCGCCTCACCAATATCATTTTTTATCAAAACAATAACAAGAGACAATTGGCGCGAATGCAGCCAGGCTCTGTTTTTTCCCCGAAGGAGGCTCTATCTCGCAGAGCGAGCCAGCCGAAGACCGCCCGCGGACACGCTCCCCTCCTTTGGCCCTGACGAGAACAGCCTTCAGATCGGAGGTCGGGACTTGGCGCCACTTGCCGGCTTCTAGCGGGGAGGAGAAGGGAGGGTCCAACAACGGAGCCAGGGCGCCGTTTCGGCAGCCTTTCCCATTCCACCGGGAAGCCTCCCTTTAGGACCGGACTCCCTGGGCTGCAGTTTGGAGTAGCTTCCAGGTTGCCAAAGCGCCGGCGGTGCGTCTACGAGTGTGTGAGAGAGTGTGAGTGTGTGTGTGTGTTGGGGCTCGCCCTCTAGGACTGCTTTGGCCAGCCTCCTCCTCCCTTGACAGGCTGTGGGTGGGTGTGAGCGTGAGCGTGCTAGGAGCTAGTGTGCAAGACCATCGCACTCCCAGGACGCGCGCACATGCGCGCGCAGCCCTCCTGCCCGCCTTTCCTGCTTCCAGTCAACCAGCCTGGATTAACCTTTCCGGCTCCCGCCGTGTCTTTGCTCTCCTGACCGCTCCGCACCACCGGAAGCCTGTTCAGCACTGCCGAGCCTCTGCGCCCACCAGCCATCCCTCCCGAAGCCTCGCCTGCCCTCTGGTCGCGCGGGACAGCTCTCGGCAACCTCCCGCTCCCAACCCCGCCGGAGAGAACTGGCAGCGGCTCCGGACTCCTCCTTCAGAATCAGGGGCTGCCCTCTTCGGCTTCCTCGGCAGCCCGGCCCGCTTCTTCCTTTCTGCGACGGCAGGAGGCCGCATGAGAAGCCAACGCTGCGGGAACCGACCCGCCGGGATGGGCTGAGCGGCGGAGGGAGAGGAGCCTCGTTCGCCGGTGAGTGAGCGAGCGGTTGGCGCTGCCGCTTGGGGGACTCTTGGTGCAATGCAACACCGCGTGGCAGGCTGCAGGGCTTGGCCGACCACAGGCTGAGGAGGGGAGGAGGAGCGGACATCCAAGCGTGAGCCGGGCTTGACTTGTCCATGAGAGGCATCTTTTCCCCAGCGGGGCCGGAGGAAGCGGGCGACGAGGGCTTGCTCTTCGCCGTCCTCCGGATCGCGTTTGGCAGCAGGTGGATCCTGCCGGTCCTGCTCGGGGGATGAGCACAGCGGGTCCTCTGCCCCCTCGGCCTCGTTCCCGCCCTCCGCTTAGTGTTCTGGCAAACGCCGGACTTTGCCAGCGCCGGCAGGACCCTGTCCCAGTGTCCTCACTGCTACCTCCATGGTTCCTGCCCCTCCATCTTCTCTTCTCCAGAAACGGGACCCTGACTCTTCTTCGCTGAGTCTTACAATGTGGTTTCAGGATGCTCCGGTGTCCCGTCGATGTCTTGCTCTGAGCTTTAAAGCATCTTGGCTGCTGGTGCTATTGAGTTTGGGCACTGGCCGGCAAGGGGGGTTGGCGCTGAATTGCCCCAAGAACTGTGTCTGTGCCAGCAACATCATCAGCTGCTCCAAAGCGGACCTGAAAGTCTTCCCTCATCACCTTCCTCATTACGCTGTTGTCCTGGACTTTAGCCACAATCAGCTGACCCACCTGCGAGCGGAGTGGACTCCTTTCCAGCTGTCTCACCTCCATTCCTTGTTCCTCAGCCACAATGGCCTTCACTTCATCTCCACCGAGGCCTTCAGCAATGTCCCACACCTGAAATACTTGGACCTCTCCTCCAACGCCATTGATTCACTAGGAGAGAACATCTTCAGTAAACTAACTGAGCTGGAGGTGCTCCTCCTATTTAGCAACAAGATCTCCAAGATTGACCGCTCAGCTTTTGATGATATGGCCAGCCTCCAGAAACTGTACCTTAGCCATAATGAGATCTCCCGCTTCCCCCTGGAGCTGGTAAAAAATGGAGAGGCCAAACTTCCCGAATTGGCACTGCTGGACCTTTCTTCCAACAAGATCAAGAACCTGCAGGTGAAGGAGGTCAATGGGCTCCCAGCCTGGATGAAGAACGGCCTCTATGTTCACGGCAACCCTCTCAGCTGCCAATGTGAGCTTTACAATCTCTTCACCCACTGGCAGAAACGGCAACTAAGCTCAGCTGTGGACTTTGAGGAAGAGCTCCAATGCTTGGATCAGACCAAGAATAAAAACATCACAATTTCCAGCCTGTATGATCCAGAGGGCATGAATTGCAGTGCCTTCAAGGAGCAAGCCCTAGAGTTCCACCGTGGGGACAAGGTAACCATCAATTGTGATACCAGGCAACGAGGAGTAACAGTTAAGGAATGGGTGACACCCCGATATGAACATGTTCAACAGGAGGACGATAATAACACCATTACTCTGCTGCCAAATGGAAGCCTTCTGATAAGTAATATCAGCATAGAGGATATGGGTCTGTATACCTGTTATGCAGTAAGCCAGGTGTTCAATGAGACCTTTTATGTACAAGTCACAGTCCATAACTATACCCTTCATGGAGTCCCGGACATGCTTAACACAGCCTACACCACACTAGTGGGCTGTATCCTGAGTGTCATTCTTGTGCTCATCTATCTTTATCTGACTCCATGCCGTTGCTGGTGCCGCAGCAATGAGAAGCAGTCTAACCAACAAGAGGACAGTATCAACTCTTCAGTGCTCAGCACCACTCCGAATCACAATGCTGAAGTGACTGGGGACAAGGAAGGATTAAATCGGAACACAGTGCCAAGCAGAGCCCAAGGCCAGAATGGCAAATGCAAACCCACCAACTCCCCCAAACATGCACCCAAAGGAGTCCAGAAGGTAGAGAGAAAATTGTCAGATCCAGATTCAGTCAGCTCAGTCTTCTCTGACACTCCCATTGTGGGACCCTCACCAAATGAAGGCGGGAGAGGAAGTAGTAGGGACAAGGCAGGGACTGAATTAGTTGGACTGCTGTGATCATTCAGGCTATGAAAGGAAAGAACAGGAACAGATCCACCTCTTTATCATCAAGCCAGGCACTATTCTATAATCTGCCACAGTCTGTAACAGCATTCCTGTTTGGTTTCCTTCTTGTTGTGTCCAGTGTTGAAAACCTGATGTCTCAACTTACTCTCCGGCAGTTTCTGAGCCTTCTGGTTTTTTTGTTTTAATTTTGGAATGTGATCTTTCAGTTCCCTTGCATTAGAAGTTTGCAAACATCCCACTGAGAAAAAAAGAGACAAAACATGAATAATCAAGAGTACTAACTAGGTTTTCTGCATCCTGCTACTGCATTTGTATTCCCCCTTCTTAAGGGATTTTGCTCCCAAATATCCATGCAAGTATGAAATTCAGATCAGGTCTGTTCACCTATTGCAGCCAGAATGTTATGTGTCATTTTATAATAGGGCCATAAGCTTTCAGAAGTATCTGCTCTTTCCTCAGAAGGATAAAATGAGCTTAG
The DNA here is from genome assembly GCA_022577455.1 of Arizona elegans. Classification (NCBI taxonomy): domain Eukaryota; kingdom Metazoa; phylum Chordata; class Lepidosauria; order Squamata; family Colubridae; genus Arizona; species Arizona elegans. The sequence continues at coordinate 153,898,320 of JAKOOJ010000002.1, forward strand.
AAATCATATTTTAGCTATCTCTGATGCAAATTAAATTAAATCATATTATCCACCATAGCTCCAGCTATAGTGATAGTCCCAAGTAGCCAAGACATTGCGAAAAATAACTTTTAAAATGCCTAAGTAGTTTTTTTTTTAACTATTGCTAAATCATTTTTAAGCAGCAAATGAACATTTACACTGTACCAGATTTCTCAGGACATAACTCAAAATATTTTCTAGCACGCAAGTAAGCCTGTTTTCCGTATTGTGCAAGTGAAAAAAGATGGGGAAAATGGAAATATAACAATGAAAGTGGATATGATGCTCTCTCTTCCTTTCTCCCATCAAGAGCTTAGTGAAAGGGAGTTAAATCCAAAGATTTTAGACTTCAGAACATCAAACTGCAAGAAAGAACCAACAGCCTTGGGAACTGGTAAGCTGGAATTCTGCACCCCTATCTTGCTTTCTCTAAAATGCAACAACAAGAACACAACATGGCTGGATGCAGATCTACTGCCTTTCCCTTTCAGCTCTGGCAGTTTAATAGTCAGATTCCAATTACAGATTATGGTCAAATTTTAGCACATCTCCACATCCTTTCAGAACTTCAGCAAGACAGGAGCCTATGGCAAGCTATATAGCTCCAGAACTATTTGATGCTTCATCATCTTCAACCAAGTTTTTCTCATGTTTATTTAGGAGGCCAAGCATGTTCCAGATGTTTGGGGGTAAAGGGAAATTTTATGAGCCATTCTATTTTAGCAGGAGCCATGCAACACAGCTTTGTAATGTGTAGGTGGGATAAATTCTAGTTGGAGAGATTTTGCTGGAAGCTACTTATATGGACTTTGAACATCCTCCTAAAACAAATAGCATTGAGCCTGACACTTATCTAATTGTTTGATTTTTTTTTAAAAAAAAAGTATTCTTCCATATGTTTAAATTGGCTTTTCCTCCCACAAGGAGATATATAGAAACAACAAAGATATAAGAAGATTGTTTTCACAATATTGTGATGCTTCAGTTCACATTCTCTTTATGGGGTGACATCATCCAAACTAAGGATGAATCTTGCTCCTAATACCATTTCTCAGGTTTCCTCAACCACCCAAAAAAAACCCTGAATGTTGCCTGTCATGGTCAGTTCAGAGTTCTCCCTTTACTATAGGTGGACTTGAGAAGCATATGGGTCATAAGAAGGAATTCATTAAAGGAACATTCCTTAACATACTGCAAAGTTTTTCATTTGCTCTGGATGCATAATCCATCCAAATTATTGGTTGCTTCTGGATAGTGAAGGACAGAAGAATAGAATAGGTGTATATGACACAATAAGCCATAGAGTGTTTTGCACAAAGCTGTGAATGGCTCCAGTTACTGCTCTTAATGACCAAACAGCCATAGCAAGTGTGATCATATCATCAAGGCTCTGCCATCAGTTTATATGAGAACTAATCTAAACTAATCTATTGGAACTCAAAGTGATCCTTAAACCAGAGAAGCTAATCTTCTCACCTTATCTAGTTAGAAATATCTCTTAAATCACACTTAGGTCCTGGTGATACCATGGATATGTCTATTCATTCTTTTTGGCAACAGTATAAAAACAGTATGGTTTCCATTGCTTTTGCCACAATGTTTTTTTTAAAACTTCCCATCTTAACGTAAAAGCTCTAGGAATTCCTAGTAATCTCCCATCCAAGGATTCCAAGCACTAACTAGGTCCAGTTGTGTTTTCAAGATAAATCAAGGTTCACGAAATGCTGACATCTGCTATAAACTTTCACCAATTAGTTCTGGGATTGTCCAATGTGTCTTTCTTAGTATATTAGGAGGAATGAAACCTCAAAATAGATAGGCCATCAGAAAAACATATCTGCAAACTCACAAAAGAGTTGGGTTAGGAAAGGATGAAAAATAGAGCATGTGAATGAAAATAATTACATGGGTGATAGTGAGCACAGAGAGAATTTAGCAATAATGAACTAGAAACGACCAATTTTTGTAAATCTGTTCATGTGGAATGTTGGGAATTTTCATGTTCAGGACTTCCTCTCCACTGGACCTTGCAGTAGGCTAATTTCCTAGAAGATTAGAAGTTACTTAAAAGCAAGATAAGAACAGATTAAAGACTAGGTTTTGGAAGGAAGGAAGAAGAACTTTGCATTAGAATGTTATAGGTTACATATTTTTTCATGTTATGACTTAATTTGTTGTAATACATCTCATTCAGAAGGAATTCAGGAGTAGGAGAACTTCCTGGGTACCTAATTCTCATATATATGGAGAACGTTTTATAGCCTGAATGCCATAGATATAAATTAAGATAAAAAGTAAAATACAGAAATATATAATACAGGAGCACAGCTTAATCTCAATGTAATAACCTTTGCACAAATATTTACACTGGATGCATCAGTACCAATTCTATCACATTCAGAATATGTGTTATCCTTTTTGATGGAAGCTACCTGTCTGAAATTAGGCCCGCTTGGCTATTAAGTATTCTCTATTTTGCCTGGCCTCGGGGTTTTTTTTTTTAATCACAAGACAAAAGATTTTCCCTGCCCTGGTATCTCAGCTCCATAAACTAGACATACCAGGGATTGAACTAGGGGTTTTATGTTCCTAAACAGCAGTTCAGCCTCCAATTTTGGTTGAATATTACTGAATGAAGGCAGAATGAAAGCTTGAACTAAAGTGAGAATGTAAACAGCCTATAGATGTTTCATGATGCATATGTGTGCAAGTATGAATTTGCATGTGTGGGTGTCCACACTTTTAATCCCGGCTCTAGCTTTCAATATTTGCTAGAAAAACTTAGTACTTAGGCAGGACTGTCATTTCTAACTATTTTTTTAGGAAAATATACATACGGTTTCCTTGCATGAAAATTTTGATTTAGCAAAATTTAAATAGCCATATACACCCTTACTATTGTTGGAGTACGCCCTCTTCATGTCTTCCCAGTAAGCTCGATCCACCAAAGAGATCACAAAAACTACTTTAAAAAACAAAACATTCCTTTACTCCTGAAGATGAGCATGATCCTCCCAGTGGTGAATTTTATCCTGCACAGAGAAATTCATCAGGCTGTGTGGCAGAAAGTTTTAGACACCAACATATATAATGTGGAAAGTATTTAAGTAAAATGACCCAGTAGAACAGCGTGTGATTTTAAAAAATGGAGCTCATTACTGTTCTCTCCTAGAGCCTCTTGGTTCAAGCATCACTTGTTATCACTAGCAGTCAATAAACAAAAGGAAGTTGGTCATTTTTTCACCTCATAACCTTGGTTATGAGGTACTGTATATCAGTATACAGAAAACAATACTTCCTCCTATCTCCCATGTGATTAATCTTGTTCTGATGTTGATTCCTGTACCGTTAACTCTAACCTGGAGGTAATACTTAGTCATCCCTACCTAGTATTTGTAATCGTAATGTATCAAGAATACTGATTCCAAATAAAATTAGTTCTACATTATTTAAATTTTCTCACACTAACCAGAAAATGATTCGGAACAAAGAGTGGAAACAGCTTTCCTCTTATTATGTCCAACTCCTATTTTCCCTGTTTGGTTAAGACAGTGAACATATCTATTTAGAAGAGAAAGCTGGCCCCCGGATGGATAAAGCACCACACTGATAATTACTGGTACTAAGTAGCTTTTTATAGTACTCTGCCTGTATGGGTAGGAAAAGAAAACACATATAAGATTTTCCTGTGTAAACTATTGGGCTAAAGGAAGGATCCACCCACATTTCAAGTAGTGTCAGGATATTTTGTCTCACCAACTCTCCTGCTTGTACCTGTTGTCTGTGTGCAGTCTAAATGCAATTTGTCTCTATATTACAGTGGCAGAAAAGGATACTCCCCTTCAGCACTTTGTCTGGTACCCAAAGGACCATATATATTTATTGGAATTACAGAGCTGTTATGGCTGAGGGCATCAGGGGTTACTTTTTAATAGCAGTAAATGTTTGGTGCTAACTGCAAAGATCCATTTCTCTCTTGGCTGAACTTTCTAGTCTGCTGAAGAAGAGAGTAGCTAGATTTGTACATCACGCTAAGCCAGTAATGTAGTTGCCCTTGTTTTGGTTTAGCATATTGTATAAATCCAGCCACTGCTTTATAAACCATGGGTTTTGGCTCAGAAAGCCAACCGCTATGGTTTATTTAGTAAGTGATGGTTAAACAAACCAAGATGTGTAGCATGATCTGTGAACTTACATTAGCACATTATCTCCAATTCCATAATCTGTCATATGATCCTACAAGCAAGCAAAAAATAAACAGTCTTTACCCACTTAGTTTGACCTTGCTTGCTCAATAGTGGTTACTGTCTTTAAGAGTCTGCTAAATCATAGCAATGTTAAGCCTTTCCAGATTTATGCTATTTATACCCGCATTCCAAAAACCTTTGTTTTATTTGCTACTTGCTCTTTCATTTTGCCATCAGAAAACAATATTCCCTAAAAATTGGAGAATGAACTTCAAAGATAAATGTCTTTTTCTGAGGTCAATTGTGAATACCATCTGCTCTGAATTGTTGATGAGGTCAAATCAGGGAAAACAAGTCAATTGATCTAATAGGCTGCACAGAACTACTTAATTTTCATTTTAAAAGAAAACCAGTGGATTAACTTTCCATTTTTGACACCAGTCAAGACTTCTGCCTCACAAATGTTGAAAAGAGCTGCAAGCTTGACTTAGCAATATGAACAGTGTGTCTGGGGCTCAGAATTTAGAAGCAAACCATTCCAAATGCAAATCTCTTAAAAATTGCACATCTTAAAACAAGTCTTAAGGCAGAGATTCCCAATTTTGCCAAATTTAAGACATGAGGAGTTCAACTTCCAGAATTTCCCAGCCAGCCATGCTGACTGGAGAATTCTGGGATTTAAAGTTCCCACTAATTTTGGGGAACCCTGATTTAAGAGAAAGTGCAGATTAAATTTGTGGCTGTATCTGAGAAAGGGGTATTGCCTCTACTGAGCAATAGGATGAGATCACAGATAGCTCAACAAAGCAAAATTACTAGTTGATTATAGTCCAGCATGATCTTATCTCCTATTTTGTGCCTGGCAGGTCAAGCAAAAGTGTTCTAAACATTGTTACCTATGTCAGGCAACAATAAAAGTCCCGTAAAGAAGCTGGATTGGATTTCTCTGTTAGGTAGTTTGTACCTTCTAATATAGAAATATGTGAAAATAAATCTTATTTTGCTAATAGGCACCCTGGGATCCTCTGCCTTTTAATGTCCAAAATGGTTAGTTACAAATTGAATATGTTCAGTATTATCAAAAGCCTAACTTAATAAGGGATGTAAGGCTTGGTCACATATTTTCAGAGATATTTCACTAGACACCAGTTCATAATGTAGCTTGTAATTGCAACCTATAATGTTTGTTGGTGTTTTTTATAAACAGCCTATTAAAAAGATTGCAGGTTTGGTTTGGCTAATTTCCTAAATTGGTGGTAAAATTTTGTAAAGCAGTCAAAATTCACCATCTATTAAAGCTAAAATGAAGTTTACTACAGTAGATATATACTTGGATACAATGGATTTACATCTCATGCAACAATACCAGGTAGATTACAATACTTAGTTTGGGTTTAGAATGTTGTATGAATCTGTTATGTTCCACATGGGGAGCAAACCTAGTTCTGTGAGACAGAACACATATTCATTCAATATGCATGGCATGCTAATGGTTCAGATCACAACTTCTTTAGGAATTTCTGAACTTGGAATGACTTCTGCTTCAGGTCTGTGAGAACTACTGCCAGTAGATCAGAAACTTAATTGGTAAGGCAACTCTATTACACTAACACTCCTCACATAAAGAAGCATGTGTTCAACCAGTGCTGATTACATGGTTGGTATTGTGTTCTGCCATCTCATTTCTCTGGTAAAGATTCTATCATACATAGCTGTAATATGAATCTAGCAACCACTAGATGTCAGGAGAGAGATATGGCAAAACTCTTTGCTGCCATCTTATGGTCTTCTGGAATTGTCAGGCCCGGAGATGAAATAACCTATACATCATTTATGGTTGTTAAAGCAAACAGACTTATTTTCAATAGCAGTTTACTTCTCCCAACCTCCCTCCAGTGTTCCCCTTTAAAGCATTCATTGAATTTTCTTCTTGTCTTAGGTAGCCATTTGCTGTACCAAACTGTACACAAACATGGGAAGGTAATAGGTAGGCTTAAAGAAACAATGGTACGGGCTAAATAGAACATGGCAATTTGGGTTTAGATGTACATAAAATTGAATTGCAAAACAATTTGTTTCGTATAGAGCATATGATCCTGTAAGAGCAAAAATGCTCATGCAATGAACTGAACCTTCCCAGACCAAAAGCACTGTTTACCCAAGAGATAGCTGCCTTTGAAAGAAGTTGTTACAGAAGAATTGTGCCCATTTGTGCTTTGCATTGATAAGGAAGGAACAAAGGCTAAGGAACTCTACCTAGCCAAAGCATCCTCTTGGCCACTAGGCAAACAGCAACAATAGAACTCAGCAGACAATATCCCACTGTTGAATAATGTGCTCATATGCTGCATTCACATCATAGGCTAAAGAGTCAGCACATGGGGAGGAGAAGGTAAAACAGTACCTTCTAGTGCAGAAAGTAGTGCAGAACATGCACTATTTAAAAAAAAAAAAACATCAGTGTCCTCTGAATCTTAATGCTTCCCCAACTAACACACTTGCTTCACTAAATTGTTCCTAGTGAGCTGGGTAATTGCTATATTCCTTGGGGCCATTTTTTATTTCTGCACTATGGAGCCATTGCTTATTGATTGCTTAGTATATCACTGATGACTGATTTAGGAGGTGACTGATGATTATATGCCGCTTAGAGTCTACCCTTAGCAACCAAGCAGATAGATGTTTCTCCAGGATGGCCTGTCTCCAACCTGGTCTTTCAGTGGTGCACCAATTGCTGCTGTGCTTGAGCCCATCCTTGCCTGCTGGTAATCCTTTTCTTCTCTTCCACCTTTCTCAGCATTGTGGACTTTTCATGAGAGCAAACTCTTTGCACAATATATCCATAGTATGAACTTTTGAGATTACTTATTTGTGGTTTAAGTGAGAACTCTGGGTTGATTGTTCTAGAATTTGCTGGTTTTCTTTGCTATCTGGGGATTCTCAGTTGTCTTCTACAACACCACAGTTCAAAAACATTAATACCCACTATATCCTGCTTCTTCAAAGTCCAACTTTGGCTTCTGTATAGCGTCACAAGGAAAACCATTGCCTAAGTGATTCTAGTCTTTGTAGATCAAGACGCATTGTGGCATCTGAATATCTTTTCCAAAGCCTTCAGTGCTACTCTACCAACCCCTACTCTAGGGCAAATTTCTTGATTGTGGGTTTCTTTACTTCTGAGAGTAATCCCAAAAAGTAGAATTGATTTTTTAAAAGCCTCAATTAAAGTATTGTTTAAAAGTATTACAAGATGGCCACTAATGTGATTCCATTAAATTCCATTAAATTCTCAACAATTGAAGATACTTTGTATGCAGCATCATAGTTTGTACTTGCCTTATTCAGACTGATTTCACCACCAACACCTCACCACCCAAATCCCTAAACGACAAGAATGCCTCTATGTTTGGGGGAAAGGCAGAAGCCCTTTCTCCCCTCTTATTTCTCAGAGGTTGACAATAGTAGCTTCCAGCCAGCAAAAGCATTCCAAAGGTCAAACCAGCTCTCTTACTGAGTCCACTATGGAAATCCTCTCAGCACAGATGCAGGCATTAAAAAAGCTTTAGAGCCATCTCTAAATGAATGGAATAACATATTTCAATTAACACATTAAAAACTCATTTATCCATTCTGCCTGAAGGCTGAATAGTAAAGCCTCGCAAAAATTAATACCCAAACCTTTTACCTCAACAATAAAATAAGAGCTTGCCTTTGGAGAGTACACATCAGGATCATGTTGCTTCTAAAAACCTGCTAGAGAAAATGGCTAACGGTAGGTTTATAATCTTGTAATTCAGAGAGATCCAGCTCAGCTGTCACAAAGCTATTACATTAGCAATAATCTGTTCCATTAGTGATAAATTTTTTAATCCCATCAGTGGCTTTTGAATAATATGGACAGTCTTAACACCTCCAAGGTCAAACTAATCCCTGAAATTCTAAAATGTGTGTGTGGGGAGGAAATATTTGAGCAAAACAGAAGAGATCTGCATCTGTACATCTTTTAGTTTTAACTTTGGTTGTTATTCCTCCAGAACACAATTACTGTATAGGTTGTCCAGAGTATAGGTTGGGTTCACACTAGTGTTGGGTTAACAAAACAGAATAATTCTTTGTTCATATGGCACATGCCCAAATAAATTAACTGTATCATGGGTTAACTATAATGGTTAGTTCCCACAACTAAGAATTCTAAGCTACCCACCACGTTTTAGCCCATATTGTATGAATCCAGCCTATGTACTACATATACCCTATTTCTCCATACAGTTTCAGGGAGGTAGCAAAAATGCAGGATTAGATTTCTTTGAAAGGAGCCCATTGGAGCATTATTGGCAGTTCATACTATTTGCATTTATTTACAGGTATATAGGCTGAATGTAAAAGGAGATACAACTTTAACCATTGGGCAGATCACCAATATCCAATGCCTCCAGAAGGACATTGTCTTTCCAATCCACACCCAAGGAATGTGTCAACCTGAGATGGTTGCAGCCTATCTATGTGCCTATGGTACCATGACATTTCCTTCCATTCTGGAAACCCAAACCAAGTATCTCTGCAAATTGAATGAACCAAAACCCAGTGGCAATGCTTTTGTGGTGATTCCTTTGACAATCTGGGGTGGGGTAGCATTCAGTTGGCAGTTTCACCTAGGTTCTGTTTCTAGGATCTTCCTACTTCCAGGAAATCAAAGTGTGTGACATTTTAGCTTCTTCCCTCCATCCTCTCTATCCATGATAGCTTATGCAATAAAAAAGAATAATAATTTAGGTATTGCAGATCTCTGCTGTTTTTACTGCAAAAGACTAATATAGATAATCCATGAGAAATAAAATAATTTGTTTTGTCATGATGTTGCCTGCAAAGAAGTTCTGGAGAACTCAAAAGCTCAAAAGTTCTTTTCGTGCATTTCTCATGATCCTAATAAAAGTATTGCCCAAATATGATGTTGAATTTAGTTAACATCTCACTCAGAATCACAAAAACTACACATCACAAGCAAAAGTCTGCCTGGTAACATATTACAGAGATAAACTGAGATGATATGGCATAATAAAATAAGGCAAATGAATTTATCTCTTCCAGTCAGGGCAAAATGGGTTAACTCATATATGGTGGATATGTTGCTTTTAGTACTGCTTCAGAGCTTGACACTAATTCTGTCTCCCCTTGGGTGGCACTAGTGCTCCAAAATCCCCACCTATAGCAATGTGGCTGTTGATCAGCTGGCCAAAAATGCTAAACAAGAAGTTCCTATATGGTCTGTCAACCAAAACAACAACGGCAAAGCCTTAACTCCACTGAATTCTTTCAAATGAAACACATCAAGATGCAGATGATTAAAAAACAAGTTCAAATAGAACTGCTTAGCATTTTCATCACATTTGTCCCCAGAGGAGCAGTAAGAAACAGTTACTTTGAAAGATTGCATGTGGGGAAATCTAGAAAAATGCCACTTTAACAAGCAAAAACAAGTGAAGATTTTACAAGCATTTATCTGAAATTTATAATTGTACATTTCATTCTTTTTTTGTTGTTGTTGAGTAAACTGACTTGAGGAAGCTTTGTCTTAAAAATATCATCATCATCATCATCATTATCATCATCATCATCTTTATGCCAGAAACAATTTCTTTAGTAATCCATAGAATACCACTTCTATCATTTCAATAATGCTTTTGGAGGGAAAATCAACTTTTCGCCTTTGAGTTTATTGTCAAATATCCAAGCAAAGTACTGCAGTGGACAAGACCCAATTAATTTTTTTCCCTCTAAGAACATATAGAAACACTGATGAAGTATGTATTAGGACATATTATTCATTTTCATGCATATTCTGCCTAGCCTGTGCTTAAGATAGCTTGCATTAATATTGTAAATAGTAAATTATAAGACAAAGAACAGAAGCTTTTTGCTATTCCTCATAAAGTCCCTTTGAGCAGAGGCTGACTTATTTAGGAGGAATATTCTCCATTAGTAGACACAGTATTCTGACTTTTTAAAGATAACTCTGGTCATTTGCTTCCAAAGAACAGAAATGTATGTTGCATACATAAGTTTATTCATTTGATATATCAAGCATAAATGTTTGGCACATGAGTGTGCATATGTCAACAATTTACTCCTATTTTAGGTAGACTATAAACTCTAGACCTAAAATGGGGTTTTTGGGGAATTCAATAAAATGGTAACCCTTCAAACATAAATGCAGAGCAGGACAATTATGTGTGCAGAATCAAACTTTTCTGTTAAACACACAGTGTAAATTAGGGCATGTGCACACTCAAAACACCCTGCTTAGTTCCTCTCACAGTTTCAGAGAGGACCATTGCTTTCCATTGGTGAAACAGATGGCATTCAGCAGAAGCCTTGTACAACTTAAGTTCAGAAACTATGGCAATTTTTTTAATAAGACGTGTTCACCTTGACTTTTAAATACAGCTAAAATATCTCCTTCATCCTTCCAAGGCATTAGAGATGACATGACAACAGTATTCCAGTATTTGAGGGGCTGCCACAAAGAAGAGGGGGGGTCAAATTATTTTCCAAAGCACGACAAGACAAGAAGGCAAGACAAGAAACAATGGATGGAAACTAATCAAGGAGAGAAGCTACCTGGAATTAACTTCCTAACAGTGAGAACAATTAACCAGTGGTTAATTGTGGTTAATTTCAGACGTTGTAGGTGCTTCGTCACTGGAGGCATTTAAGAAAAAACTGGACAGTCACCTGTCTGAAATGGGATAGGGTTTCTTCCTTGAGCAAGAGGTTGGACTAGAAGACCTCCAAGGTCCCTTCCAGCTCTATTCTGATTGATTGATTGATTGATTGCATTACCATTTAAAATGTGCTTTATTTCCTATATTTTGTATTACACTATACAGGTAATTTATTCCTACTAAAGTCGTGATGACAAACCTATGGCACTCATGCCGGAAGTGGCATGCAGAGCCATTTTTCCGGGCACGCAAGCTGTTGGCCAACTCACCTGCAGCTGCACATGTGCGTGTGCCCCAGCTGGTGTTCGGGCCTCCGGTGTGCATGCATGCAATTCAGGGAACCCAGGTGGTCTTTGGAGCTCTCCTGCACATGCACATGCATTTGCGCATGTGCACAGGAGTACTGGTGCGCAGGATGTGCATGCACAGATGGCATTCATGTGCATGTGCTGCGTGTGCAAAAACCATGTGCATGCACAGATGGTGCGTTTGCATGTGCAGTGCACGGTGTGGCTCACATGGAAAAGATGTACGTATGCGCAGATGGTGTGGTTGTTCACGCAGCGCACGGTGGGGGCACACATGAAAGCTGTGTTCATGTGCAGATGGTGCGGTTGCATGTGCAGCGCATGGAGGAGGAGCTGTATGTTAGCGTGGATGGCACACACACGCACAAAGCACACGAAGCACGTACCTGTTCGGTGAGTAACAGATTTGCCACCGCTGTACTAAAGGAACAATTGGCCAGAGGTCAAACTAATCCTAGGCATGAGTGGAACCTGAACACAGGTATTCCAAAGGTGTGACGATTGTTTCTCTGAAATGCGATCCTGTGTTTGGTCCCTCTGAAAGGTATGAGCCAGGGGTGAAATCTAAAATTTGTTACTACCGGTTCTGTGGGCGTGGCTTGGGGGTGGGGGTGGGGGTAATGTGACTGGGTGGACGTGGCCAATTTATTTTTTTTTACTTTTAAAACCATTTTTTACATGTAAAACCATGTAAAAAAATGCTTTCAAAAGGCTCTGACGATCCCAGCTGAGTTGCCTGATCGGCAGGCAACTCAGCTGGGATCGTCAGAGCTTGGCTCGTCAGAGCCATTTAAAAGAAAAAAAAGGCTCTGATGATTGCACAGCTCAGCTGGGCATGAAGGGCAGGGGCAGGAATTTTTGCTACCGGTTCTCCGAACTGCCCGCCGCCATCGCTACCTACTCACCCTAGCCGGTCTGAACCGGGAGCATTTCACCCCTGGTATGAGCCAAACATTGGAAGGCAGCACCAGGAAAAGAAAGCCACCTCTTGAAGCTTTACGCAAGATATCGTGTTTCCCTGAAAATAAGACCCTGTTTTATATATTTTTTTAACCCTGAAATAAGCGCTTGGCCTTATTGCCATGCATTTTAAAGCCTGATTGGGCTTATTATCAGGGGATGTCTTATTTTGGGGAAAACAGGGTAGAATAATGTAACATTGCAGAAAGAAGAATGATCTGATTGGGACAGAAGGCAAGCCGAAAGTCCCATCAGGAAACAGGATGGCTGTGTCTGCAGCTCTCTTTGAAAGAAGGGCAAAGCGACCCACAGAGCAAGTGCTGCTTTGCTCTCTGCCCCTCCTCCCACTTCTTTCCATCTGTGAAGGAATGAAAGCAAAACAAGACTTTCTTGCCATGAAAAAAAACCCCAACAAATTCCTGCAAGTACTATTCAGGAGTCTCCCAGGCTGATGAAAGGCAGCCAGCTCAGACAAGCGGGAGTGAAAGATCAGAATCACGGAGGCCTCCCGGTCTCACAGCTTTAATACAAAGCTAAAGGGCTGAAAGGAAGCTAATGGGCAAGCCCTACTCGTTGATGGGAAAGGCCCTTTTTACTGCCATTGTCTAGCCATCTGTCACTGCATCCACTCCGGATAACTTGCCAGCCGGCTCAGTTGAATTCCCAGCTGACATCTCACTATGCAAGGCAGCTGCAAGGCAGTCTGATTCCATGGATACTGAGAGAGGGGGAAATAGCAGCTTGTTCATTGTTTGGGAAGAGGAGTGGCGGTGGGGATGCAGAGGAAGAGACCTTTCTCGGTGCTTGCAAAAGACGATTGTATAATAAACCTTACAGCTGCAGCCTTATACATACAAATCCAGGAATAAGAGCGACTGAATTCAACTGGAGCATCTAGAAGCACCATCCCTTTAGCAACCGGTACCCAACTTCTAAGTCTGTGAAAAACAAAGAGCTTCTGTTATTTAGAATAAATAACTTCAGGAAGAAATATTAAATAGGTCACAGAACCTAGTCCATAGAGCATTTTTACATCAGATTATTTGGTAGCTCTGCAGCGGGTTCTCTCTATAAGGCCATTCTCATAGAGGAATAGATTGTAGTTCCACACAATCACCAGCCTTGCCTCTTTGCTGGATTTTCACACTACTGAATCAATATCTTCTTAGATGTTCTCTGGTCCTTCAATGGTGGACCAGGAAGATTGAGGAAGAATGGCCATCAAACTGGCTGGGGGAGAAACTGATGCTGTAACCTGTCTTCCTTGCAGCTTTTTCTTTTGCAATGAAGAAAACAGTGATCCAAACCAGAAAAGTTTCAAAGCCATCCCAAACAGTTCTGAAGACTAAGTGGGGAGAAGAAAGTAAATCAGGTATGAGATATGAGATAAGCCCAGAATTCCCACCAATAAAAAGCCACCCATTCTTTTCTCCACAGAAAACTCTTTAAAATAATGTTGTGGGAGCATTTTCTTTGGAGGGTCTGAACCAGCAGTGAAATCCGGCTGGTTCTATCCGGCTCGCACGAATTGGTGGCGCCGGCAGCGGGAGGCCCCACCCAACCGCCAGGACATCATTACATCCTGTTTTTTACCCTCTGTGCACGCTCCCATGCACTCCCATGCACTCCATGCACTCCCATGCAGTGTACCCTCTGTGCACACTCCCATGCACTTCCTGAACTGGTAGTGAAGGTAAGTGGATTTCACCGCTGGTCTGAACCTAATGGTAGCATGACTGTTTCTCAAGGCCTACATAAAAAGGCTAGAGAAGGGGCCTGGAAAAGTGATTTCCTTTGCAATAAAGTCTGTCTTCTGGCAGGCCTAACAGCATCTGGAACATGTCATGAAAGTGCGTTTTAATTGCACTTAAGGGACAGAGAAAGGGGAATAGGACTCACCTTCTGTTGACCTTATTAACCACAAAAAAAAAAAGTCTGAAGTATGTTTTGAAATTCTCTGCATTTTGTCTGTGGTTGGTAAAACTTTAGTGGATTATTAGATAATGGATCCAGTCATTACCGGTACAATGACCTAATCTTTATTAGAGAAGTGTGGATTTTACTTAGTGATACTAAATGGATTTTGTGATCAACATTTCATGTAGCATTTCCTCCTCATAAGATCTCCTCTGGATCATCTGTATCAATGCAAGATCTTTAACCACCAAACAAAATGCTGTTTTAATCGACTTAAAACAGTGAATGTCAGGAAATTCAGAGTAACCTTTTAAATTAATACATAGTAAGAGAAAAGTACATGGAATTTTCTTTCCAGTTTTCAACTGATTAAATTGACATAGCTTTATTATATACTCTTAATATGCAAAAAAGAATCCAATTGAATAATTACTACCTCCACAGTTGGTTGGTCTGTTAGTGAGTGTATAGTTAAATAGTTGTATATTTAATATGAAATATATGAAAATGATTTTTATATTTATATTATTTTGTTTTAGTTATTTTAATAAATGAATATTTCTTTTAGTGAATCTCAGCTACTAACTTTTCTGCTAAGCATAAATTTTATAGAAAAAATATTGAAAAAAATACCCTACTCTTTATTATTATGAAAGGAAAGGGGGAGATGAGAAACAAGATCAAAGTCATAATACAACATTTACTGAGAGAAGATCTCAATCATTTCTTGTAAGTGCCAAACAGATTTCTGAAAATATAGTATTCCAGAGTGAAGGACAGATTGGTTTTCTGTGGATTTTGGCACCAGCAGGAAGGCTTCCCCAGAAGATCTTACTAATCAACTTGATCAGGGATGAAATTCATTTACCTTCCCTACCGGTTCGTAAATGTGCGCGCGCCATTGTCTGCGCATACACAGAGGCTGAAAATCATCACAAAAAAGGGATGTCATGACATCCAAGCGGGTGGGTGGGGCTTCGCACAGTCGGCCCTACCAGATCACACAATCCGGATAGAACTAGCTGAATTTCACCCCTGAACTCGATTTATAACAGCAAAGGCAATATGTTGCACCTGCCCATCCAGTGACAATTGGATGGAAATTGGATCCATTTATCATGTATCATTACAATGTAAATTCTACAGACATACTAGGTTAACTTACATTGTTCCCCTAATATGTAAATCCCCATGAAGAAAGCCAGCCACTTTCTATGTGAATCAGATCCTAGAAGATTTGAAACCCTTCATTACTTGTTTAGCCAAATTCTGTGTTGCCACAATGAAAATAAGGCATAATTAATCTCAGGAATAACCCTTTCTGTTTTACTGACACTTCAGTTTTAATATACCTTCTTTAATTGTGTTACCTAATTTTAGATGATGTGCATTTTTTTTTCTCCACAGATTTTTTAGATAGGATATTTTAGACTTATCATTTCACAGTTTATTAACATAGAACATTATAGTAGCTTATGTACACTTTTATTATAGCGCCTCCTTGTTATGTTAGTCTCATCCACTTGATGTGACTTTCCTGTGTATACTTTGTAAACTTTGTTGGTCATTGACTGAATAAACATTTCTGGTACTTACTGATAATATGTCAGCTGTCAAGATTTCTTAGTTGGCAAAGAGTCACTGTATCTGTTTCAAGTATGTATATGCATATAACTTGAATCAGGTACAGTAACTCCTTGCCCACCAAGAAATCATATCATATCCTCTGCAAATGGCAGTTCCTAACTGATTTTGAATAGGCAGAATGAAGTCAGACCTGGTGGGTATTTGAATGGATGACTCCTAAAAATAAAATCTCAGGATACTCTGGAAAACAAAGAAGAAAACCATATTCATGTTGCTTCCAAAAAATCAACACGGTTATGTCATGTAGACCCCAGGAATTGTGCTGTGCTCAGAAGGAATTTGTGTCTTATCACCAGAAGAAGAAAAAACCCCACCACCCTAGAGCATAATTCTTCCATCCACCACATAGTAATAAAATAATTATCTGCCGTGGTCCTTCTTTCTCATATTCACATACTTCACTACTTCCCTGCTGCTTTGGGCAATCTTTGCAACTGAATTTTACTCTGCATAAATTATGATTTAAAATGTGTTTGATTCATTATTCACCAAATTACATTGCTATCAAAGATTTCTGCTTAACAGTTTTGACAGCTCAAACTTTTCCTTGTGTAAGCCAAATTAAAGATACAACAATCAATTCCTGATGTCTTAATGTTTGTAGAAACAGACAGGTTGATGGAAATTTTAACAAGCCCTAGCATTCTGGAATCTAAATTATCTTTCACAATATTATAGGGACTGGAAATTTGGAATTTATAAACATTATCCTTTGCAACTGGAATCTATCTAGGATTTTAAGGAGTCCTACCAGAGAACACCATAGCAAAATCATTTTACATATGCAGGTATTCTTGGAAACTGAATAGACTGGGGGGAAAACATCGGCTTGGAGAAATGAATCTACCTTGGATTCATGTTGCATTCTTTTGTTAAAAGATCTGTAGATCAATGGAGCATGAAGCTTCTCCATGCAATTAAATGTTTAATTGGGTTTTGGAGGATATCTGACAAGATATTTTAAAGAGCCTACTTCTGGCTTGTAAGTATAAACACTGGTGTACATTGCTGTGTACGGTAACTACTCTTTTCCATTCATCTGGAGTAAAGGGTCTGTAACAGTGAACTATAGTGTTGAGTTGGTGTATAAACCTATGTTAGTCCAAGCTGCAATGTAGGCATAACAACAAGGGATAACATGGCAAGATTTCTGTAAGCTACTTTCTTACTTTCAATCCAACCTGAAGGAAGGGTCTAAAGCTTCTAGATTGTGCATAATTTTCTTGGAACTAGCTCTGAACATGTATTACTGAATATGAGTTAGGCTGAAGGGTTCTTCTAAACATTAGATCTCCAACTATCATTTTGAAAATAAGTCACATTGTCACATAAAATGTTTGACTCCAATAAAGCTAGAGTTAAATGTTTTTCTCTCTTTGCTATCTTTTTTGTTCTTTGGTATGTAGAGGATGTATGGATTCATTATCTGCCTTCAAGTCATTTTTGATTCCAGCAACTACTTAGATTTTCTCCAGGATGATCTGTCCCTTCAGGTGGCCTTTCAGGTCTTCCAATGGTACATTCATTGCAACTGTAATTGAGTCTATTCACCTTGTTGCTGGCTCTTCTGTTTCCTCCCACTTTTTCCAGCATTAGGGCATTTCCCAGAGGTATGCATGAGTGATGAAAATTGTGCTCCTGGTTTCTAGGTTTAATTAATTGATGTATAGCTCCATTATGTTGCCTGATTTAGAAAAGGGTAACATTAAATTAATTTCCCCTTTTAGCCTCCAAGTAAAGAAATGGAAGACAGGAACCAACACAGAAAGGAGTTGCTCCAACAGCAGCATTTACACCACTATCAAGTTTTTTTCTTAACCCTACTGAGTATGTGGAGATTAGGGTGAAATAATTGGAACGAGACTTAATCTTCCCCAATTGGGTACAGTTGCCTTGCACCTGACTTGGTCACCATTTAAAACAGGGCTGTCAAACTCCTGGCCCACGGGTCAGATGCATCACACACTGGCCACGCCCACACCCAGTTTAGCGAAGGGGGAAAAAGTCTCGATATGCCAAGTGACGCCGACGTGATGTGAATTTGACACCCCTGATTTAAAACATATAATCAAAGGTAGGTAGGGGTGGTGTGTGTGTGTATCTGATATTTATTTGTTAATGAATATCATTATTCCAGCCAACCACCTTAAACTGACTTGCTGGGATAACAAGCCTAAATGGAACCAGCCACAGTTCATCTTGTTCTCTGCTGAGGCATTCATGAGACTCACTTACTGTATTATAATGAACATGCTGAAGTGAACACTGTGGAGGCAAGTTCATTATTCCAAGGTATCTGAACAGTGCTAGGTTCAGGAAGTTTCATGTAAATTATAAATTAAAGAGAATACACTGTTTGTAATAGCAACACATCTGATATGCTCAAGACAAGAGGAGATTTAACACAAGTTAAGCAGTATCTCACTGTAACTGCATCAGGATGTGTAGTGCAAACGGAATAGCTACTTTCTGTTCCCTAAATTATTTTTACCTGGTCCTCCCCAGTAATAAAGAATATTACTGTCTTTAGAGGAAGACTTGCAAATGGCTCCCCCTTGTGGATTACTAATCCACAAATAAATCACTAGTTGGTACTTCTAATCTCTTGCATTGAGAACTTAGAAACACTAATCCATTGAGTGACATGAGTATCCCTTATGCAAACATTCGTATCACAGAATCAGTGTTGTATTTTTGGCTAACAATCTTAATGAAGTGGAGAAATTGTCCTATACTCTGGATCAGTGGTGAAATGCTACCAGGGCGAACCGGTAGTGATAAAAACTACCAGTTCGGGCAAACTGATAGTAAAAAAAAAAAAAGCTACCAGTTCCTCCAAGCCGGTGTTTCCGACGATCAGCTGTGCCGCATGATTTAAAATTGCTAGAAAGCAGGAAATCCTGCTTTCTAGTGAATCTAAATTGCGCGGCACAGCTGATTCCCCCTGCATCCCGCTGTTCTACTTACCTTCCCAAGCCTCCTTTTGGCCCGTACTGTGCATATGTGTACAGTGTGTGTTTGGTGTGCACTGTGCATGCAGTGTGCATTTAGTGTACACTGCACATGGGCAGTGTGCGCTTGGCACGCAGCTCGTATGCGCAGCCAGAAAACCAGTAGCAAACCGGTTCAGATTTCACCACTGCTCTGGATCCCTTGAATAGCCTGTCACTGGTGGGAGAAAATGCTGTTTCCTCGAAAGCTGCTTCTGTAAAACTGATTGCAGAACATTTCACATGAAGGCAGCTTTTACTAGCAATTTTAAAGGATAAGCCTGCCGTGTTAGGAACCGCAGCATAACTTAATGCAAAGGGCAACACTCACAGAGTCTCTCAGTCAAAAAAAGCAGGAGAACCGATTTGGCGCTTTCTAGATAGTTTGATTTTGTTCTCCATAATTGCCAGTTAAGTGTCATTGTGAGAGCTGAATCCCAACACAGCTGGAAGGAAATAGATTGCGGAGACTGGATTTGGGCATTGCCAAAACTCCCACATTTTGTAAACTGGTCGTTCCTAATTGATAGAATAATGATACAGATAGTTTTTCTGTTCATCTTGTTCCACAGTTAACATCAAATAATCAGCCAATAATACAGGCTTTTGTGATATTTATTTCTATATTGGAATAACACATCTTAGTTTCAAAGTAAACAGTTTACAAGAGAATATTTGTGAGGCAAACTATCATCAACTTACGGTAGTATGTTTTACCCTAGCATGTCAAATAAACATTACTTAAATCATTCAAACTCAAACAATATTTTTTATGCTTTAAGCAGGCTGTTCTGACAGGCTGCTACTAAATAGAGGATTTTTTTTTATTACAGTATAACTGCTTTTCTAGTATTTATTCCAGAATTGCAAAAAAGCGTACATTATTATTATTATTTGTAATATGTTTTAATAAACTAATGCACATTAGTGCATTAATGGCAGCTATACCATTCTACTAACCTCAAACTGTCTTTACTTTCAGTTCTCCCTTACTCATTTATAAGATTGGTATTCTTGTGTCCTGTAACAATGAAGTAAACAATCATTTGCAAGTAATCAATAATGCATTTCATGAGGTCAGCTCAGGAAGAACAACATATAAAGAAATGGAATCATTGCTTTCTAGGGAGAAAACTTTATGTATTAAAGATTCATAACTGCTTCATCAAGCTGATTCCTCTACTCAGAATCAGCATTGTTATATGATTTTTAAATGAGAAAATATGCAAGTAAATTATATAAGCAAATAAAATCTAATGGCAAAATCATACAACTGTAAGGACCAATATAGTGTCAAATGCAACACTTAATCCAAATTGGAATTCAGATTAAGGTTCTGTCTAGTCTCTACTGGAACCCATTGAATGAACAGGAGGCTACCTCTGCTCCAAGGAGTAGGTTCCATTGTCAAATTGCTCCTTCTGCAAGGAAGCTTTCCCTATCATTCAATGGTCTTTTATTGCTTTCCTATAACATAAACCCGTTATGTCGCAGCCATCACTCTGTGACCTTGGCCTTTTCATCTCTTTAGAACTTGAAGAACTTTAGCTACATACAAAGGTGGGAAACAAACAAACAAATAATAGGTGGGTAAAAATGCCAAATCCAGTCTAAATATCTGGCTGACTGTGCAACTGACCACTACAAAAGAAATCAGAGATAGTACCAATAGTAATAGACCCCTTGGATATGGTCCCAAAGCAGTGGTGAAATTCAAATTTTTTTACTACGGTTCTGTGGGCGTGGCTTGGTGAGTGTGGTGTGGCTTGGTGGGCGTGGGCATGGCAGGGGAAGGATACTGCAAAATCTCCATTCCCACCCCACTCCAGGGGAAGGATACTGCAAAATCCCCATTCTCTCCCCATTCCTGGGGGAAGGATATTGCAAAATCTCTATTCCCACCCCACTCTGGGGCCAGCCAGAGGTGGTATTTGCCGGTTCTCCAAACTACTCAAAATTTCTGCTACCGGTTCTCCAGAACCTGTCAGAACCTGCTGGATTTCACCCCTGTCCCAAAGTATCTAGAACACCACTTGAACACCATCAGACTGACAAAAATCACCATCACTCAATTGCAAAAATAGTTTTATTTGGAATAGCTTACATCCTGAGACAATACCTTTTGTACAATCAAACAAACTCTGCCTAGCCCAGGTCAGAAAGGACTCTCATGTATCATATATAACAGAGGTATCATCTGTTATGAAAATGTGTACTCCCTTCCACATACTATTCATTAATAGCATTAATCAACAGTTTTATAGCAATAATCAAGCTGAATCTATACAAGGTATATAGTTTTATTTTCTGGGAAAGGTGAACATAGGCAGATGGGAAGTGCAGATAAACAGATGAAGAGATCTGTTACTGTAATTGCAAAACTACTAATTCTGAAAGGTTATAGGGGAATTGCAATTCTGATCCTGGTCTTTTGAAGTACCACCCAGTATCAATAAGAAAAAAATGGGACTGGTGATTAAAGGGAACTTCTTCACTAAACAAAATTATGAAGTTAACGTCAGTGCATTATTAGCAATTCTAAAGATGGTAATTTATTAATTTATTGCAGAAAAAAAATGCTAGGTCACGGTTGGGTGAAAGGGGGTGCATATTAAAAGGCTCGTGTGAAAATCCCCAAAAATAAAAAAGAAAGAAAGAAAGAAAGAAAGAAAGAAAGAAAGAAAGAAAGAAAGAAAGAAAGAAAGAAAGAAAGAAATTCTATAAAATCAAATTTTCTTTCTATAAAATGGCAGTACAATCACAGGTTCAGGCAAACTTGAATTTTAGCCTTTGGTAAGATTGAACGTATCTAAAACTAGCATACATTTTCATTTTTATATAAAGCTTTTGCTGTTGGAGTCTGTTGTAGAGAAGGGATCCAGGCACTGTCTTCCTGCTGAAGTCTTATGTTTTCCTAATGTTATTTTTGTCATTTTTCCAATCACCAAAAATTAATCAAGAAGGAAATTATAGAGTGTTTATTTAATTTATTTATATAGCCACCCAATCACATGCAACCCAGAAGCATGTATCAGAATAGCTCTATAGAGTATTTGGTGATAAATAGCAGTGGGGACTCTGCATTCCAGACCAATGGGCTTGACATGCTCAGAAGCAAGATTTATTGTGCATGGGTTTAGCACGTCAAATTCTAAGCTTCCTTCCTACAGAGAAAATCACTGAATTACACTCCTCTACACACGTGCACACCCACCCACATACCACCTGTGTGCCCAGCAAATAAACAGGACAACAGAGTTGGTGCTATATAGGTTTACATTGTCAGTATATGAAGACTTAGTTTCAGAGATGTTTCCTTGAGGTTAATCAGAAAACTAAACAAGTGAATACGTGAAACAAGAAAAGCAAAGATTCAGAAGATTAATACACCTCAATATCGAAGTATTAAATACTGTGATCTATTCCATGAGAATAAGCACCCAGAAAGTAAGCTCTCCCTAGTCCAGTTCATCTGTATTTTTCACTTATAATGGTTTTAAAGTACAAGTAATCTTTGACTTGCAACTCAATTGAACCCAACATTTCTGTTGCTAAGCAAGATAATTTGCCCCACCTTGTGACTTTTCTTGCCACGGTTGTTAAGTGAATCACTGCAGCTGTTAAGTTAGTAACATGGTGAAAGTGAATCTGGCTTCCTCATTGACTTTGCTTGTCAGGTCGCAAAAGGGGATCATATGACCATGGCACCATCATAAATACAACCATGGCATCATCATAAATATGAGCCAGCTGCCAAGTATCTAAATTTTGATGACGATGGGGATGCTTCAGTGGTTGCAAGTATGAAAAACAGTCGTAAGTCATGTCAGGTGCTGTTGTAACTTTGAATGGTCACTGAACAAACTGTTGTAAGTCAAGGACTACCTGTACCATAACCTACACTTCCAGCCTTTTTTCCAGCTACTTTCCATTTTCCATTCCAGAGTCCTGCCAGGCCAATGATATAGCAAATCCGAAATGTGCTGCTCCAATTTCACTAGCTAACTCAGAACATCAAACTATGTTGCCAGATACAAGCAAGGACAATACAATACATTTCCTCTAATAGTCTAATTAGTGCCTTCCAGATATTCCTATCATACTATAATTCTATAGTATACTATAATTCTGAGTGTTACAGTCCCAGCATATCTACCGTAGAAGACAAGCAGTTTGGGAAGGCTGCAGCAGAGATACACATCATGCCATACATACAGTAAGAACAAAATATAAAATTAGGTGATTTCCTCAGTCATAAAATAACCTGAGAAGATAGAAGACATGGAACGTCAAAGCAAAACATCTGAATTACATTCAACAAAATTTTACTTGCTGTCAAAATATTGCTATATTGCACGAAAAATATGAGAACACAAAAACATCTTCTGTATGACTTTGAATTTTCTTCAGATCTTCTGTTTCTGATTCATCGCGCTAGAGTAAAACTGCTTTAAAATTTGCATGACAATCAGAACTGTAAGTAGTGAGTGGGGGGATACAAGATGCAAGACCACAGTTGCAAAATTTACTCCTTAAGTAAACCTATAAGTATTGCAGGCACCTATTTAATAGAGACATGTTTGGAGAAATGTGGCACTCTGTTGGGATCACACTTTACATTTTAACAGGTGGAAAGGTCATCACTTATCTTAGCCTGATACTTACAGTATCAAGCTAAGATACGTGATCACTTTTCCACCTGTTAGAATTACATGAAATCAAATGACAAGGAAAGGAAAGTAGTTGGGGCAGAGAATAAATGTAAAACATCCGGCAATATAAAACAATGGAAAAAGTACAGGAGCCATAGTACTGAGGCAACACCAGTCCCAGGACAGTTGTATAATTAGTTCAGGGATGCACACTGATCACACTTGTGGATGATTTGTGGCAGAGCTGGGATGGGGAGCACAACAAGAATGGTTCTTCTCAATCTCTTAGCAGTTTTTGATACTATAGGTCTTAGTATCCTTCTGGACTATGGGGAGCAGGAGATGGAGACGTGGTATTAGGGTGCAATAATTCTCCGTTCTCTATAGTTGGTTTCAATTGATGTTGGCAAGAAATATAGGGGGCCATGGAGATTATCTTGGAAAAGTCATCCAGATGCCATTATCACAACAAAAGAGCAAGTATTTGTTTTTATTCGCTGTGAATAGGAAAGTATTAGAAACAGACTCAGACTGGATCTCTCCTGACTCTGTGGGGTATAAGAGGGAAAACAACTCAGACTGTTCTGTCCCCATCTCACACACGCACACAAACAGGGGTTAAATAAACTGGCAGACAACCAATTCTTCTGATAAGAAGCTTGGCAGCAACCCAGTAGCTGCTTGTCAAGAACTTTACTCAATAAACAAAATACACAGTCAAGAATTGTCCAGTTCGTAAAATAAATCCAAGGCCGATAATGTTGTTTCCAAAGATGCAGTATGACTCGATAGTAGTTAGTTTTGTCCGTCACAGAGTCTGAATGGCAACTTCACCCCCTTTTATACCGTGTGGGGTGTGGTCCAGTGACTCAGCTTAATCTCTGGCATGCCTTTTCTTCTGTTGCACCCGCTTATATCTGCAACACTGCCAAGGATCCAGCCAAGATTCATTACCCTCATCACTGTCCACCTGTGGCTGCGTGGACGTGCTTGGCCCCGACCCTATCTCTTGCCCTTCGGCAGACACCGAAGGCATTGCCAGAGAGGAGGGTCCTGGAGAGGGAGGCTTTTGCCAACTCCTCTCCTTCACTCTCAGAGTCCTCTCCTGCCGATGACACAGGCTCAGGTAACGGAGCCACAATACAGACATACAAGATTCTGTTATTTTAATATGTGTCAATAAAGTATTATTCCATTATTCCTGTGAAATCAGTTTCGTGGTCTATATACTTCATATAGCTGCCAGGAAGAGACAGGTCAAACCCAATGACCTGATGGTGAGGTATCACAATAGTTATTGCTCTGACCCTTCTTACTTTATACTATGAAGCTGCTGAGTCAGGATATCCATCCATTTGGAGTTAGGTATCATCATCAATATGCTAATGATACTCACCTATCTGATACCCAATGTTGAAGTCATGTTTCAATGCCTAGAAGTTGTGAAGGTCTAGATGTGGAAGAACAAGCTCAGATGGGCTTCTGCTACCTGTACTGCCCTGTTTGGGTCTAATATGCAAGCTAGACATTTCCTGGACTCACAGCTCCTATAGGAAGAACAAATGAGTTTGGTCAAGAGTTCCTTTGCACAGATTCACCTTATATGCCAACTACACATTTTCTTGAACCAAGAGAGCTTTCCAATTGTCATTAATGCCTCAGTCACATTTTGGTTGAACAATTGCAATGCCGTCTATCTGGGGAAACCTTGAAAACCATTCCAAAGCTAGAGTTTTTACAGAAGCAGCAGTGATTGGTGAGTGATCCTATATGTCATCCAGGTTCTAAGGCTTCATTGGCTACTAGATGGCTTCTGGCTACAATTCAGTGTGCTATTTTTTTTATCTTTAAAGCCCTATACGACATAGGACTTTGTTATTTAAGGAAGCATCTGTCCTTTGTTTCTGTTTGTCCTGCAAGGCTTGGGACTCTTCCTGTTCCTGTTGATTAAGTAATTTTATCTAGCCCAGGAGATGAGCCTTCTCGGTGTAGCACATACCTCTAAAATACTATTTCCCCATTTCCAAGATTCACATGGAAAGGCCCTTGGGTTAGGTGATTTGTGTTTTTATCTCTACAGATAGGAGAGCGAATTTGCTGTTGTTCTCCAGATGGTGCAATCTTTTGGTTTGGTTGTTTTTTTTTTTCCTTTACTGTTTTAAATTCTAAGCCATATAGTTGGACTGAGCACCTTAGAAATGTAAAATATAAATATACTAAAAACATTTCCAGCTTGAGGGTGGATACTGAGTAAATTGCATATTGCAGCCCTCTTTGCTTCTAAGGCAATGCTGTGCTGGAACTCCCCCTGCCACACACACACACAAACATGGAATCATTGCCCTGCAGTTACTTATTAATATTGTAATTGCCAAATGAGTTTAAAAGGCCATAAACACTTCGTGTGTGTCACAGGAGAAACTGGTAGAAGCACAGTTTTTATAGCCGAACAGGCAGAAGGTTATGAGCCACTTCAGTTTCTCTTTTATTTTTAAATGAACCAGATGTGGTCATGCTTTTTTAAAAAAGAAAAAAAAACCTAAAACGTATCGGTTTGTGGCAGTGATGAAATCTAAAATTTGTTACTACTGGTCCTGTGGGTGTGGCTTGGTGGGGGGGGTAATGTGACTGGGTGGGCATAGCCAATTTTTTAATATACTTTTAAAACCATTTTTTCTACAACCTCTTCAGCCGACCTCTACAACCTTTTTCTACAACCTCTTCAGCTTTTAAAAGCCTCTGATGATCCCAGCTAAGTTGCCTGATCGGCAGAGGCTTTTTTTCTTTTAAATGCCTCTGACAATCAGGCAACTTAGAGGTTTTTAAAAGCTTTTTTTCTACAACCTCTGAAGAGGTTGCTTTTAAAAGCTTTTGACAATCCCAGCTGAGCCGAGCGATCATCAGAGGCTTTTTTTTTTTACTTTTAAAAGCATTTTTTTGGCCAAAGAGGTTGTAGAAAAATGCTTTTAAAAGTTTTTTAAAAAGCCTCTGATGATTGTGCGGCTCAGCTGGGCACGGGGGGGGGGGGGGGGGCAGGGATTTTTACTACCAGTTCTCCGAGCCACCCGCCTCCATCGCTACCAGATCGGGCAATCCGGTCCGAATCGGGAGCATTTCACCCCTGGTTTGTGGGTCTCCACAGTTGGAAATCGGGCTAAAATGTATATTCCCAATCTTCTAATAGACAGAACCTGCTATTTCTTGCCAAAATATTTTAACTTTTATATGGAAAGACATAGTTGGTGGTGAAAAATGTTGCACAACATATTCTGAAGCCGCTTCAAAACCACTCCCAGTAATATAATTTCACCAGATCGGAAGTATTCAATTTAAGTGGGTAGAAGCCTTACTTTACAATTACAGGGTCCTAGAAGTTTGGAAAAAATAGCATATAGTACTTTCAAAATAATAGACTGGGATTTGTCATTTGATACGTAAATAAGCCTACAGAGTGGGCTGAAGGGGATAATAACTACTGCAGATTGGTCCCTGATCCACTTACTGAAGGGCCTGTAGGACTGAGAGTAATAGATGTAAGCTCCAGTAATTCTTTACTACTACTCAAGAAGAAAGCAAATGGGCAACTGTGCCCACCCTGTGCTTCTCAGCAGAACAACATTGTGGATTCAAGCTTGAGCACCAGTTAAATATCCATGTTGACTTGGTCAGTGAACTAGAAAGAAAATTGGCACGATGCGATTGACAGAAATGGCAAAATTGACTGTGTTATCTAGAAAAGAACCTATCTAGATTTGTTTCTGTTTGGAAACCACTTCTGGACCTTTTGCTCAAAATCGAAAAAAAACCCCTTTGATTTTAGGTTTTGATCATTAGAATGACTTTGTTATAGAAATGGCTTGAGCTGTTTAGAAATGCAAAGCAAAAAGTTGAAGTTTTTTTTTTTTTGTATTCTACACTGAACAAATCCCGGAGTCGCTTTTTTTTTCTTTGCACCTTTCTTCTTCCTCCTTTTACCTTTCTAACTTTTGTTTCTTTTTGTATTTTTATCTTGCAATAAACTTTAATAAAACATTTTTTAAAAAGAAAGAATGTTAATATTTCCAGTATACGTAACTGGATACATGCATTGCTGTGTGTTAGGAAAATAACCCCTTGCCAGGGTGCTCTGTACACTTGCTGAATTCTAACTTGTAATTCCCTCTAGTATGTCCATACCCAACCAACCTATGGAACAAAAGAAGCAGAATGCATAGAAAATCAAGTGGGAATGTAATAAAGATCATGATAAAAAAGAGAACACACAAATAATAGTGTTGAAATGTTGATTCCAGGGCGTCCTGCTGAGATTAGTTCTCAAACATACTGTCTCTTCTTCGACAAACAAGTTCTAGAAGTCTGGTTCACAATTACCAGGGCTGGACAGAAGACCAATCCCAGGCATAAATACCAAGCCACGCCTTTGATCTGGGCCTGAAACCAGTCAGAGCAAATGCCCAGTACTACAGTAAAAGTGGCCAGCAAGTAAACTATCAGTCCATACACGGTGTGGCATCTCCGGAGCTGAACCGCTAATGAAATCCTTATTAGCTGTGGAAACAGCAGGCCCAATCCACACAGAACTTGCCCACAGGTGGCCAATATGGTCAGAAGACCCAGAATGCTGTGCCAAGAGATGAAGTGTGGTAGTTCACTCCGGTTCTTGCTGGAGATAATGAAGACCAATCCCAAGGTGGCAGCCCCGAGGGCCAACATTTGTGCAATCCAATGCAGCTGCACTTTTACATTGTGGGAGCAGAAGAAAAGGGAGCCCTCTGGAGAGAAGATCAGGATGGCTTCCGTCAGGCAGAGGCAGAACTGAGTAGGACATAGGAATCCATTAATAACAAGGCTACTTCTACTTAACAGTAACAACTGAGGTAAAAAAAATATTTATTTTGCCTTTAAGTGATTTTTTTTATTTATTCCATTTGCAAACTTTGGGACAGGTAATAGTTGTCCCTAATGGTTCAGCTCCTAGCACACTCCCCACTGCCGATAGTGGACATATCAGGTTCAGCCTAACCTTTCGTGATGCAGGTTTTCAATATGTCCGTGATGACGAACCTATGACACGCGTGCCCAAAGTGGCACGCAAAGCCATTTCGCCTGGCACGCACCACCTTGCCTGTTTGTCTTTCAGGTTCCTGGCACACATGCGCATGTGATGATCAGCTGTCCTTCGTGCGGCAGCAGTGCCAAAAACAGTGCATGCCCGCGTGCCAGCCAGCTGATCATCGGGCGCACATGCACGCTAGGACCCGGAAATTCAGCTTTTCCAGAGCACAGCCGCGACAAGAGCACGCGTGCGCATGTGACATTTTCGAGCGACCTTTTCGGCACTCGGTGCTGAAAAGGTTCGCCATCACTGCAATATGCAGTAAATGATTAAGGTGGTCTATAATAGAAAAGCAGTTAAAAAGCAGTTAACTGACCTGGAGTGACATGAGAGGAAAAAAAACACTTTTCACACAAAGAATAAGAGGTGAGTTTCCTTCAAGTCAAGCTCAACTCTTGGTAATTTCATAGACATGCCTATTCAGTTTTCTGGCCACTTACTGTATATCCAATGGTTTTCTTTTTCAAAGATTTTTTTAAAAAAATCTTGCTTTTATTGATTTTATAAATAATTCAAAGCCGCAAACATACTAATACTCCTCCCTCTTCCTATTTTCTTTTACAACCACAACTCTGTGAGGTGAATTAGGCCAAGAGACAGTGAGTGGCCCAAAGTCATCCAGATTAGAACTCAGCGTCCTGATTTCCAGCCTGGTACTATCAGACCAAACATTTTTCCTAATTTCTTAATGAAAAAATTCCTAACCTAATTTACAATGCTGGGCTTTCCTAGTCATCTCCTATCCAAGCATTAATCAGATCTATCCTTGCTTGTTGTGAGACAAGCACTGGGCACTGACTATTTAGACTGGGGATGGTACTCAGTAAACTCACTTAGGTTTTGTTAATGAGCATCTGAAAAACTGGAGAGGATGGAATAAAGGCTGATCTTGAAATCTTCCTTCTCTGTTGTTCTATGCTGTCACTGCCACTCTGGCAGCCCTCCTAACACGCAAGCAGAAACAAGAGAAAGCAGAACATTACCCTTCGCCTTCTCTTTCTCCCCCCTCCCCACCTCAGGTGATCTGCAGTTTACACCTTAACAAGACATGCACTGTACAGGTAGTCCTCGAATAACAACAGTTTGTTTAGTGACCGTTAGAAGATATAACAGCACTGAAAAAAGTGACTTATTCCTGTTTTTCACACTTAAGACCACTGCAGCATCCCCATGGTCACATGATCAAAATTTGGATGCTTGGCAACGGACTCATATTTATGACGGTTGCAGTGTCTTGGGATCATGTGACCTCATGTGACTTTTTGAGACAGCAATGTCAATGGGGAAGCCAGATTCACTTAACAACCATGTTACTAACACAACAACTGCAGTGATTCACTTAACAACTGTGGCAAGAAAGGTCACTTAACAGATGTCTCATTTAGCAACAGAAATGTTGGGCTCAATTGTGGTCGTAAGTAAAGGACTACCTGTATTTTGGACTTCAAAGGTAACATTTGGGCTTTGAAAAGTGTGCTGGGCAAAAGCCAGGCAGAGCCAGGAGTACTGCCAACTATATTTGATTTAATTTTAACTACTAATATTCTCCATATGTTTAACCAGGAATGGGGGGGGGGGGTCTAATCTAGGAGGAGGACATACATAATTTAAAATGTTGAATTTTAAAGAGAAAGGATTTGAAGTGATAAAAAGAAACTGCAAAGCTTTCTTTTTTAAAAAAATCACTATTCTGCTTCAGCAGCTAAATGCTCAGTTTTTATAGGACAGAAAATGTTTTAAGATTCAGGCAAACCACACCCGTTATGACTGTTCTGTACTTGTTGGATGGCTCAAGTATTACTCAACAGGTGCCTAGGATACAGTACTTGCCTGAATAAAAACACACATATCTACAGTAGAGAGATATACGTGTTGAATGAGTACTGTCATATACCGAATAAAAAGAGAACAACTTACTGCAATTGACATGAACACCGGGTGCCAGGAAAATAAACCTGGAAGGAAGAGAAAATAAGGAAGACTATTCAGCTTTGGCAAAGCAATCTAAAAATAAACCTGACTTCACCAGCCAATTTGATGCCAGGAGACCAGAGGAAGTCTGATCTTATGCGTTTCTATGTTGCTGTTTCTGATGTTTTTATACTTCGTTTTGTTATCTGATTTTTTATGATTTATTGATGCTTGCTTCTCTCAATCATGTGCTAAGTGGGAGAGATATAAAATCAAATATATAAACAAATGTATTATAAAGTTGTGCTTGCAGTCAAACAAGTGAGGGACATCCTTGTATCTTAGCTATGGAAGGTTCTGGATAACAGCCTATGGATATGCAGCCAACAGTTGCCCAGTGCTAAAATGATGCAAGGAAAATATGCTACGGTTTAGTTTCAATTCTCAGTCTGACTTCTCTGGCTTTCTCAAAATGCTCTACGTGTAAACTATCTGTATGTGCATTCTGATTTCAGGAAGAGTGATTTGTTCCAATTACAACATTTACAACATTGTCTTTCAGTGTTTCAAACATTTTAGCAAGGGCAGAGAGGATGGTAGGTTACCATGCAGGATCTAAAACAGTTTGGGAAGAAATCAAAGAATCCAAGCATAATGCAGCATTTCGACTCTCTAACAAGATAATCCATTCTCCTCTAAATACTCCTTTTTTAGCCTTTTAGCAAACCCCGTCTTTAACATTTTCAAGATTTGCTCCACAAATATTTTATATATTTATTTTTAACAAAGGGAACAATTTGGAGCACTAGAGAGCTGAAAAATGAAACCGTAATTCACATAGCATGGAGCTGTTAGCTCTCAAATCCTTGTGTTTTTCTTTCATACAAATCTCTTTAGATGCAGCAGCCTTTTAATACATACATCCTCATATTCAACATCTGCACCCAATTATTTGACACTGTTCCTCTGAAACAAGAGAAAAAAGATGATTCCTTTATCTAGAGAAGTGATCGTTTTTAAGTTTTAACTTTATTGCAGTTTTAATGTTTTCCCACAATTTCTTCAAGTTCTCTAAATTTATTAAGTCTTCACCCAGACCCTTTTCCTACTGCTAAATTAAAGTACTATTCACCCATTCTTAGGCAACAGAAAACCAGCAAGGAATGTTCCACCCTCATTGCCAATCCCTATTCCTGCCTCTATTGTGTCTCCCAAATGGGCTCTCCTGATTTTGCATGCACAGTGCACTGTATGCAAAGCATTTACTTCAATCTTCCAGCTTTGCTATTCTCCCTCTTTTGCTCGTCAATAGCAAAAACATCTGCCAATCAAGCCACAGCATCAGTAATAGGACATATTGAGCAGTAGGATTATGTATGTCAACTCTATATTGCTTCTTGACTATCCCACCCTACCCCCACTTACACCCAATTCTGTCATAGCCAGGAGAGTTTCTAATTTAAGCAACAATTGGTTCCGACAATAATTTGCAAAGCCAACCCTTATTTTGTGCATGATGATGTACAAGTGGCACACCTGGTACATTTTTCCAAATATACATGCCTGCAAGTACTATTGGCTATCACAATTCCCAGGCCTTGTATTTTGCTAAAGCGGTAAGCAGCTTTAAGGTGCAGGGCCATTTTATATGTCTACCACTAGTTACATGTTATGTACTATGTTTATATTTGGGGGAGAAAGTACTGAACGTACTTAGGACCCGGACAATCCCCCTTTCCTGAATTTCCATCACTGCCTCTGATTATGCGGTCAGCCAATTATTCTAAAACTTTACTTTTATTTTTTTTATTTGACCAAGTGTGGTTAGACACGCAAGGAATTTTTGTGTTGACACCTATTCAGCAGGCTTCACCTGGAGAAGGAAAGTAGAGAAAGCAGCACTTCAGGCAGCCTCCAAATTTGCTTCCCCATCTTCTCTTTTTATTCCCCTCATGCACAGGTGGGCAACTGAAACATGAGAGAATTTTGGGCAGAGCTGAATAGCACTGATTCCTTGCTACCAGTGAATGACTTTTAAAATTAGTGGTCTGGGGCATGTACTCCTTCATTCAGCTCTAGTGGCCAACTGTAGTAGGGCAGGCCCCAAACACTGCTTCAAGAATGATTCACTGCTCATCTCAATTTGTCTGGCAAGGATCAATAACCATGGCTTTTGATATAGAACAAGGAAGGGGGGGGGCGGGGTGTAGATTGCCTTCACAATAGCCAAGGACAATTTAATGTCAGGCATTCAACATTTTTTAATATTGCTTATTCTTCATGCCAGGGAAATCAGAGTATAGGAATAAGCGAACAAAAATGTGCAGACTTGACATCTCTTGACAAGTCCCCTCTCCTTGTCAAGTTGGTTTTAGTCATCTTTATCCATCATTTGGGCATGTGAACACAATCATACCTTCAAGTCAGTTCAGTACTGACTCCTGACTACTGCCTGGACAAGTCCCTGCAGGTTTCTTGACAAGATTTCAGAAGGAGTTAGCCATTGCCTACTTCCTAGGGCTGAGAGAGAATGACTAGTCCAAGGTCATCAAGGTGGCTTTGTGCCTAAGATGAGCCTAGAACTGACAGTCTCCAGGATTCTAGCCTGCTGCCTTAATCACTTCACCAAACTCGCTTTTAGTCTTTTTAAGTCAATCTACCTCTCATCATCTCGGATCCACTATCTTGGATCACAAAAATTGAAGAGATCTTCTGGTGTTACCTTTACCAAAATGCCCCTTTCCTAACAACAGAATATATTTTCAATTTGTGCAGGGAATTGCAGGGTGGGGGAGGGGAGGAGGGAGGGAGGGAAAGGAAGGAACTACAACTCTGTGCCAAATCTTCTACCAAATGAAAAGGCAGTACTTTTCAGACAAAACACAAAACTGCAAGGCAAATAGAATGCCTAGGTTCAAGACTGGAGACGTTTCACTGAACACCTGTCCTGGTGTCCCAACTTCCAATGAATACATTCCAGAGACACTGGGCACATTTAATCTTAATGGGTTTTCTATGAAGAAGTGATTCTTCAAGTTTTGTTTTTTCTAAGTTGTAGACTTCTAAGTCTACTAAAATTTCTAGGCTATACAACAAAGCAATTTTTGATTCCAGTGGCTGAAGAAGGAGGGATTAGAAGATTGCAAAAGGTGGAACAATGAATCAAAGGAATCTGGTTATTTCACACATCTCATTCAGTCCTGGATTTTCTTCCTTCTTTAGTAGTGGGGAGAGAGAAACCTGTATGAGCCTTGAATTGTACTTAATGCATTTACATTTCTATTTAATAAAGTATAAATGTACTGCGTTAAATACATTACAAAGCTCATGCCACTGTGTTTCCACTCTTAAAATGGTAGGGTAGTGCCATATCTATTTTTGGCAGTTAAATTGTAATTAATTTGCAACAACCATTGCACAGGGCCATGAATCTGTCAGCTGGAAAAAGAGATTTTGGACCACATAGCATTGTCATATGAATTTCTCCATAACAACAACAAACTCTATACTGATAAATTTAGCAAAAATCAGATTTAGGAGAACTGAATCTGTCTAGAAGGAAGATACAGGAATCCAGAAGTATAGGGGAGAATTCTGCATATTGAAATACTGTATCATTTGCTCCTCAACAAATACATTGTACTAACTCAACTGTTAGCCAAATCTCTGGAGCAAGTTTTATTTCTTTTGTACGGGTATATTGAAATACACGGAGGAATACTCCACGAGAAACGTAGAAATTAAACTTAGTAGAAATTCATAGACTGCATGATAGAGCTATGTACAGAGACATGGAAACAACTGAGCTTTGCCATAATATGGTTCAGTATTTGAAATAATCACATGAATTAGTATTTCTCATTCAACAAAATTAGAATTGCAAAATCCTATTATAGTATTCTGAGATTTCCCATGCCTTTTCCTTTACTGGGCTACTGACTTTAATGGGATTTCAAAAAAAGATACACTCTGCTGTGTTATTTCTATATTGCCTCTCCCCCACCTCCCAAATCTTAAACAGGCTCTGAAAATAATACAGAGCATACCAGCTCTGTTGATTTCAGTAGAAATACATTAAGCAGGTTAAACCTAATGGAAACCTGTTCCACTTAAAAGTGCTCAATTCTGGTTGAGTCATGCCTACCGGTAGTTGTTGCAAATATAAGAAAGCTTTCATACACAAGTGGCTTTACACATTAAAAAAAACCCCAGAAACAATCCAACAACCATAGAACCGTAGTGTCTATTGTATGAAATTCACTGATGCTGTTGGATTCCAAAATAAGAATCATCTGTTATATAGCAGAGAGCTGTCAAGTTTTAAAATAAAACTTTTTTTCCAACAATTGTTTCCACAGATAAACACCATTCTAAACTGAAAGAACCTAAGAATACCTCATAAAAAGCAATTCTAATTTCTAAGGCTCTGCAGAGAATAGAATAGAATAGAATAGAATAGAATAGTATAGAATAGAATAGAACAGAACAGAACAGGAATAGGAATAAAATTCTTTATTGGCCAAGTGTGATTGGGCACACAAGGAATTTGTCTTGGTGCATATGCTCTCAGAGTATATAAAAGAAAAGATAATGAAACAGATTTAAAGTGCATATTATACAAAATTATGAGCACAGCCTGTGCCTGGCGCACTTGAAAACAAATATAAACCTGTTTCTTGGTTATCTAATTTTAGACAGAAACAAAATAGAATTGATAGGTAGGTTTATTAGGTTTCAAAGTTCAATTTTATAATGGCATAAACACACTCTAAATAGAAATCAAGAGCTGCTCATCTCCTCCTGCATAAAACCTATCCTAGTTTGCTCTTGAAAATAAGAATAAGAATAGCCATAAAAAAAGATGTTGTTGTAATGGATCTGGGCAACTAATAACTTATATGAATAAGTCCATATTTATTTTCCTAGCAATAGTATATATAGTTTATGATTGTCACTTTTAAGAATTGTTGTCCCTTTGCAGTCTTACCTATGGTTCTAACTTATTATCCTGACAGTCTTTTTTACATCCTCTGCAGATGTCCAAGATTGTTTTATTACCGTTTCTCTTACCTTTATATTAAAATAGCAACATCCTTCAAATGTTTAAAAAGGCTTCCTTCTCCATCTCCATGTACAATGGGGCAAGAGGAGACAAGTTTCATAAGCTAAGCTATATAGAGAATTCTCTCTCTCTCTGCTCATCAACTATTTTTATACTGCAGTTTAATAGTCTACTCTTTCCCATCAAAGCGTAAAGTAAAAATAGATGAACTAAAACCCAAAAGCCAGCACCTTGAGAAGAAAAGAAGGGGAAAAAAAAACCCACGAACATGCAGTGATGTTCACAAAAAAGCTTCTTGCTTCGGTGATGGTGTAGACAGAATTTCACAGGTTTTCTCCTTCGTTAAAAGCTTCCTAGCTTACCCACCATCCTTTGTAACTCTTTCGCTTGCCCTGTGTAATTCTTCCCCCCTCCCCAGTTTTGGGAATATTTCCCTCCCCCCCCCCCCCCCCCGATTTCTGGCTCGTCCCGCCTATGTGACGCTATCGGCCAGCCTGATATTTATTGCATAACTCTTAAGATCATATGTGAATAAATAAAAGTTGAGGGCAAGTCATTCGGCCGCGATTATTAGGCGGGCTCTCCCGCTGCCCTAACGTTTATCTGAACCGATTGCCCCGGGAGCGACCCAAGCATAGAGAAGCACCCGAGGACAACCCAGAATCGTAGAAAGGGACGATCTGCCGCTTTCAAGGAGTCCCCAGCGGGATCAGCCTGTGCTGAGAGTAACCGGAAGCAGGGGTGTCACTCACTAGTGCCAGGCCTGGAGAGCAGCAGGAGCAAAACAGTCATCCCCCAGGCAGCCAAGTGGGCCAGGGCCCCGCAGCCGCGCCGCAGCCAAACAAACACGCGACAGCCGGCGGGGGCGTCCGACATGACGAAGCCTTCCACTCCCACTTCCACCCCACTCCCGCCTTCTCCTCCGGCGTTTTATCCTAAGGAAGGGAAGGGCTGGGTGTGGTTTGATGCAGGCTGCGACGCACAAGCACCTGTTGGGCGGGACGTCGCCCGAGAGAAAAAGCTAGGAGGGCTTCCCGGGCGAGGCAACGTGAGAGGCGCTGCTTGGGCAGCTTTCGCTCCGTTCCGCTTCCAAGTCCTTTCTTACGGGACGGCCCACAAGGCTTCTTGCCGCCTTTTTAAGGATTCGCGTGGTTTGTTTGGAAATCACCAGGCCCGAATAATCTTTCGGCCAGTGCTGAAATCCAAATTATTTTACTACCGGTTCTGTGGGCGTGGTGGGGCTTGGTGGGCGTGGCAGGGGAAGGATACTGCAAAATCTCCATTCCCATCCCACTCCAGGGGAAGGATACTGCAAAATCCCCATTCCCTCCCCACTCCTGGAGGAAGAATATTGCAAAATCTCCATTCCCACCCCGTTCTGGAGCCAGCCAGAGGTGGTATTTGCCGGTTCTCCGAACTACTCAAAATTTCCGCTACCGGTTCTTCAGAACCTGCTGGATTTCACCCCTGCTTTCCGCCCTAACGTGTGGAGAAATGACTGAGAATGAGGGAAGGAGTTGGAACACAATGCCTGCTATTGTCTCAACCAGGCTAGGTTCTCAGAACCCACTTGCCCATAGTTAAGCCTACTTACTGAGATCAGTGTTCTCCTGTTATATGTGTCATGTCGGGCTAAAATGAGTTGGTTGGGCTGCACCCAATGTTTAAAATACATTGAAGAAGGCAATGTGTCAATTGGAAGACTTGTAAACCATCATCTATTTATAGTTCTCGACTTACAACAGTTAAAGGGATTGTCTCAAGTCACAATGGCACTGAAAAAGACTTATGACCATTTTTCACACTTATGACGATTGCAGCATTCCTGTGGTCACGTGAACTGATTCATATTTATGATGGTTGCAGTGTCCTGGGGTCATGTGATCCCCTTGTGCAACCTTCTGACAAACGACGTCAATGGGGAAACCAGATTTACTTCACAACTGTATTGCTAACTTAACAACTGCATTGGTTCACTTAACTGTGGCAAGAAAGGTCATAAAATGGGGCATTACTCACTTAACAAATGTCTCAGTTAGCCACAGAAATTTTCGGCTCAATTGCAGTTGTAAGTCAAGGACTACCTGTATAGCACAATGACATCCCATGAACCCAACATATCCTGGCTCGGAGTTAGAGTGAGCATCATTCCCTCCGTCATTCTAACATCTCTCTTCAAGCTATATTTTTTAAGGAAGATGTTGCAGATTCCAAGAATTGGGATTATTCTGGAGTTTCTTATGCAATACTTCTAAATGTCAGTTTCATAATTTTCCAGGGTATGAGGTCAAACTACCCTGAACACCTCCAGGTCTGTATATCTATATTTTTACACACCAGCAGGGAGCTTATGTATCTTTTTTTTCTTCTCTTCCCTCAACTTCATGATATGGGTAAAGCTACATGGAAAGCATCCATCTGTATTCTTCCTGCTGTTTTGAAAACACTAGGTCATTTCTCTGTGCCTGAGAAACAGTGAAGCAGCGGGGTGTAGATTTGTCAGAAAAGATCAGTTCTATTACATATGACCAAGTGAGACTTATCTAACTTTTTACTCCGAAATTCAGTGAAACAAGGCAGAAGCCACATTACCAGTTAAATGGCCATTTGTATGTACTACTGCGTTGTAAGTATACTCAACGTTTCTGGGTTCTACTTCAAGTCACACTTCCAACACTATCTGGTACCTTCCACAACTTCTGATAACTCAGGTATTTCTTGCTCCTGGAATTTAGCACCTCTGTTCACCCATCTTTCTCTATTAATGCCAGTTGCCTCATCTCTTAAATCAGAGATCTTTGCTGACATTTAAGCTGTCTTCAGTATCTAGAACTTTAAGCAGTAAAGGAGTGCTCCTCTACCCTGGGTTTCTCGGACGCAAACCCCAATTAAGGCTCAATTAAGATATTCCTCAAATTCTTACATGTTTTCTGCAACTCAAGAATTGGACATAGAGTGAAAAATCTCTCGTTGCTGGGTTAAGCCATTGTCACTGTAATGTTTTGGCCCAACCCTCTTGATGTTAAGATAAAAGTATGCATAAAAAAGAAGTATTGGTTTTCCTTTGGCAAATAATGTAAATTATTCTAGAGCAGTGGCACCAGGAACTGGTTCTGTGGAGAGGTTTTTCTGCAAACTGGAGGGTCATGGTTTCATGTGCTACCTGCATCCCACAGATGGGCTTTGCTTGTTTGTGCAGCCCAGTTTCTGTCATGCCACGAACCAGTGCTGGTCCACGAACCGAGGGTTGGGGACCCTTACTCTAGAGACATCCAAAGCCACTGAATCCTCTATATTTTTCAATCCAGCCTCCTTCCAGATGTGCTCATCTCTTCTGCGCGAGCTGCACTGGCTCCCGGTGGTCTTCCGGGTGTGCTTCAAGGTAGTGGTTACCACCTTTAGAGCGCTCCATGGCTCAGGACCTGGTTATCTTCGAGACCGCCTTCTGCTACCGGTAGCCTCTCACCAACCAGTACGCTCCCACAGAGAGGGGCTTCTCAGGGTGCCGTCGGCCAAACAGTGTCGACTGGTGGCCCCCAGGGGGAGAGCCTTCTCTGTGGGGGCACCTGCCCTTTGGAATGAGCTCCCCCCAGAGATATGGAGGATCCAGGATTTGCGCACTTTCCGCCGTGCCTTCAAGATCTTTTTATTCCATCAAGCAGGGCTGGCCTAATCCTTTTTAATTGTTTAATTTTAATTCGGATCTGTTCTTAAAAATAGGGGTGTTTTAATTAGTGGGCCAAATCTATTTAATATGTCTTTTAACAGGTTTTTAAATTTTATATTTGTTTTATTTATGGCTGTTCACCGCCCTGAGTCCTTCGGGAGTAGGGCGGTATATAAATTTAAATAAACTGAAACTGAAACTGAAACTGCTGAACCACGACTTCTATGGTGCTGGTTAAATGTATTGCTAAAGTTCGATAAGGTGACCTAGATGGGGAAATCTGGAGTACAAAGGTGGACTGATTAGCAGAATTGTAAGTTAAGTGCCATAGAAAAACACTAAAGCAAGCATTGGGTTTAATTTGCATGCAAACAATTCTTGTGTGTTTATGTACTGTACTTGGTGGGGAACAATTTCTATGGCTATTGCCTGAAGTGTGCATGCTCATCCCTACCCTCCAGCTCCCTTTTTCGTTTTCATCTTCAACTTGAGCCAATAGCCTTTTTTAACATTAGAGAAGGAGCAAAGGCAATCCTGCCTTCTTCTCATCTGAAATACATTTGTTTTCAAACCAAGAATAGAGATAAAAATGGTGCTTTCAGTCATTATTGCACTGATATAGCAATCGTGTATACGCTATACTAGAAACATGGTTTTTGTTTTCTCTTTGAAAGCAAATAGTACTTAGAAGCAGAGAGAGAGGGAAGCTGGGTCAAGATACAATGAGGGAGAAAAGGATGATCCAAATACAGCAAGAAAATGGGCATTTGCCAATATAATTATTATTTGCCAAGTTGTACTAATAACCACTTTGCACACGCAGGAAGATGGCAAAATATTAATATCTCCTGTAATCTAATTATTGTATGAGATCCCAGCTTCTGTACCCCTCCAGTCATTATATAGTTGGGAAGAGGATTCTGCATTTTTGTCAGTGTCCTTTGATTCAGTTTTTGTCTTTTTTTTCCTTCTCCTTTTATTTGTTTGTTTGTTTGTTTGTTTGTTTTATTTCTCTAAGCAAAACCACCACAACACCAAAAAAGAACAATCACAGTCTTCAGGTATTTTAGAGCATTTTTTTTCTTTAAAAAAATACTATAAAGTTATAAAAAGCAAAGAGGCTTCGAATTGGATCCATGGACAGAGTTCTCAGACTGCTGGCTTCTGCAGAACGCAGGCACTTGCTGTTAATGTGCTTTTGACTGTCAAGAGAAGAAAGAAGAGAGTGTCATTGCACAGAAAATGTATCTATTGTGGGTAGTGTGTAGCCAGTCCTTTTTTGAAATGACCAAAGGACATCAGCTATACTTATTAATAACCTTTCATGAAACTTAAATGGACTTGATATATGTTGTCATAGCACCATGTAAACAAGGATATTTAGCTGAAAAAAAGTTGGATCAGGTTTCAAATAAACATGCTCCCCATTCTATTCTCTGCAGCAAGTGCATAAATTGGACTATAGTATAATAAGGAATTGTTCCCTTACTGTCCATAATTAGAGGTTCATAGTAATCCAGAGTGACACAAAAACCTGACATCGTACTCCAGCAAGCAATCAGTAATTACCACATAGTTCCTCCATGTAAGTGCAAAAACATTTGAAAGATTTTTCTAGCCCTTTGCTTAACCAAAGGGACTTAAATTGAATGGGATGAACATGTTGAACATACAGCATAAAAAATTCTGAGTGTAGGGAGATGTGTTCAGTTGAAATATAGTAAGGAGTGAGCCTGGGAAGCTGGGCAGATGTTCTTCTGACTTATATATACTGAACCTCAAGTCACTGGTGGCTGGAATCCCACTCAGAGAACATCAGGAGCTATCATAGTAACTGCAGCTTAATTTTTCAGGAACAAAGTTTTAAAATGAAATCTCTGCTGGATTTAGTTTATATTTCCATGACAAATGAAATAAACTAACTCAAAGCAGAAAGAAACCCTCTCTCTTCCTGAATTGGCAATTGGGAACTATTTTAACACAACCCAATATACTTACAATTAGTGGCATAATATATTTAATAAATATATAATTCAGCTTTTGGAAACTCTGGCTGGGTGGTACCAAACAAAGGGTTGGATTATATGATCCTCAAATTGACAATAAGGAATATGCAGTTTTAAACTGAAAACTCTTTGGCCTTTCATAAAAAGTTTTAGAAACAGATTTAGTGGGAAAACCCAGCATAATTTTGCTCACATCCTGCCATAAAACCACCAATATTATCTGAACTCAGATGCCTTAAATGCTCAGATGTCTTTCTCCCAAAAGAAAACTTACAGCTCTTTGAATTGCAGAAAACAGAGGTGTGCCTGGCAGAAACAGAAACATCAAAAGGGCTGCTGATCATTAGCTGGGGTTTCATTCCCCATTCCACTCGGCTCATTTTAAGATAAATTTAACTAATTTGCAACACTGCATTAACATCTATCGGGGTGTCCGGAGGCTTGATTTCAGCAGGTTGTTATGAGATATTAATTATACTGGAGACAAAAAATGTAGTCTTTAAATTAAAGGTTCATTTATAAATGTTTCGTGCGGTCTCTTTTCTTCAGTTATGTTTCTAGGAAAATGTATAATCTGATCTTGATCAAAACCTGACTATTCCAATATATTTGACTAAATATATTCCTGTCCCTTCCAAGGGCTCTTAGCTGCCATTTTGCTGCCACCCGTTCCTCTGCTTTTCTATTTCATATGATGAAAAAACTGCATTTGTGAACTGCTGCTTCTTGTATAGCTCTTATGGTCAAGCAATCCTGTTAGGAAACAGAACTGGATCTATAGCACATGCTAAAGTCTGCATAAAACTGAAGAGCAGGATAAGAAAGGCGGGAGTGCTTGTTTTACACACATCACAGCCCAGGTTTGTTTTAACCATGGTTATTAAACACACAATGCCAAGCCATAAACTGTTTTAGAAATAACTCGGGATGAACCAGAACTAAAACTTAGTATGATTTGTGTTTTCAGCCTTTATGTCTCTGTGTTCTGTTCTACAAAGTTGTGCAGAAGTAAAACACGGTTTCATGTGGCTTGAAAGCTAGTATTCCAGATATTAGCTACAGATTTCCTCTGTATTTATTATTTAAAATAAATAACCCTCCTGAGAATTTAATAAGAAATAGATTTTCTCCAGCAATAAAATTAGTTTCCATGATCATTTGACTTTTCAGTAATTGTAAACTGACTTAATCTAACATTGTTGCTGAATTTATTTTTAAATTTTAAAAAAGCACAACTATTCAAAATATTTGCTATTGAGTGATACAGAAATTTTAAAAATACCTCAACTATAACCAAAAATAACAACATTGCTTAAAAATCCTATTCTTACTACGAAAAAATAAAAATACGCACTTATCTGCTCCGTGTCGTTATTTCTCAAAAATATTGATCATTTCATGGTTCATTTGGCTAATTTACTAAATAAAGCTTACCATACTAATAAAAAATTCAGACTTGAAATGGTGACCATTCATTGGTGTTCAGTGTTGGTGCATTATTTTTCAAATATGTAACAATGTAGGAATCATTCTATCAAGAAGATAGGCAGCATTTAAATTTAATAAATAAATATATGCAAACACACCTAAGAAAATACCACATCTGAATACTTAGTGCAATAGCAGAAACTAAATGGTATGTGGTGCTATCCACTTCAATATTGATTTGATTTGTTTTGGAGTGTTATACCTGTTTACCTGTTTATGAAGAAGTCAGCCTTGTAATGGCAGAATGCAGACTTTGAAAACAAAGCTATGAAGACAAAGAACGCCAGTACAGCTGTTCCAAGGTGGAAGAAAATTCAGCCGTTCACTTACAATGTCCAAGGCAGGAGCTTACCTTCATTGTGTTCTGCTTTTCCTCAAAGGAGACAACTGGCTTCTTCCTTCTGATTGAGCCACCCAAATCAGATGAGGAACAAGAAGGCATGGATGAGGGCAAATGCTTGGTCTTCACTGGCCTACAGTAGGTGGCTGAATTCTTGCGTCTCTTGGCCTCTTCATCTGAGATGCAATTGGTCAGCAGTGTTTTTGGACCATTCAATGAGCAGCCCTGGTTCTCCAATGATGAGGCTTTGACTGGCATGTGGCTAGGTGCCCTGCAATCCAGGTGGTTGACTCTCTTGACCCTGGCCCCTGAAGAGACTGTCCCATTCAGGGAAAGGTTGGAGGAAGCCACTGCAGATGTCTTGGCCTTGGCAGATGGATGGGATACCTGGCAGCCAACTGCTTTGTTCTTGCCCAGATCAAGGAAACAAGTTTGTTTATAAGGTGGGCTAGCAGGGACACTGGGAGATTGTTTGCGCTTCCGAGCTAAGGCTTCTGGCTCCACATTACCAGCCATCTCCTTGGCTTTGGAGGACTTGCTGGCCTTGTTCGAAGGCAACTTGCTGAATGATGGTGATGGGGTATTGGCTGGGAGTGGGGAGGTGATGGATTGGCTTCCACCCATGCAGTCTGACTGGCTACAGGCAGCTGCGGCATGGGGCGAACCAACTGCATAGTTCACACTATGGTGGTTACGGCTGTCCCTGGATGCCATGGTCACTGA
This sequence comes from Arizona elegans, assembly GCA_022577455.1. Taxonomy (NCBI): domain Eukaryota; kingdom Metazoa; phylum Chordata; class Lepidosauria; order Squamata; family Colubridae; genus Arizona; species Arizona elegans. Next base: position 153,942,037 of record JAKOOJ010000002.1, read on the forward strand.
AGTTGCCCAGGATACAGAGGTCCTGCTTGGGGTACTGTGGGGAAGGCTGCATATCAGGGAGGAATTGTAATTTGGGGATGTATTGGATGTAGAGAAGCCCAAAAGCATTGGAGATGATGTGGAAACTGGATGATCAGCAGCTGGAGGAATCCTTCTGGGTGGGTCAAAGCAAGAAAACAAGAATTAAGAAACAAAGCTTGTTTAACATACCAGCTTTCAATTACTCTGCCTAGATATCAGTACTGAATCATACCCTGTTTTGCTGAAAATAAGACATCCCCTGATAATAAGCCCAATCGGACTTTTGAGCGCATGCGCTAAAATAAGCCTCCCCCCGAAAATAAGCCCTCCCCCAAAATATTTAAACACAGAGCTGGAAATCAGGTAAGACATCAAGAGGAGCCCCATGTTGCTCCACGTGCCCCAAAATAATATGACCTCCCCGAAAATAAGGCCAAGCGCTTATTTCAGGGTTCAAAAAAATATAAGACAGGGTCTTATTTTCAGGGAAACACGATAGAATCTTAGGTCTGGAAGGGACCTTGGTTGTCTTCTAGTCCAATCCCCTGCTGAGGGAACGTTGTCTTTATTCTATCCTGGAGAAACAAAACGTCTTTATTATTTTCTTTGTTGACTTTTTCTTTCTACTTTTTTCTTTCTCTTTACGCTTTGTTTTTTTTTTTCATACAGTATTTCCAAATTATAAAGGATCTCTGTTCTCCTTCAGATTCAAAACTTTTTCTTTCTTTTCTTTTGCCTCTATTTGCTTCAAATTCAAATGTCTTTACAAGAATAGATTCCTGGAAATACATGTATCTTCTCCATCATCTCGCAACCTCTTCCCCTGCTAGGCTCACTCATTGTTCAGATAGATTTTCTGTCTGTGAAGGATATACCACCAAACTTGGTAATCCAGTGCCATCTACTGGAGAATCCCCCCCACCCCAAAACAGCAGAGACTCAACAAATATTTCTACAGGCACTGAGTTAAAGGGACTGATGACGAAGCAGAGGAAAAAAAAGCTAAAAACACATGACAACCTCCTATCAAACACATGTATGATGTATAAATGTGAGCCTACCTATTGGAACACAAGAAATATTTAACTGATCCCTATTTGTTTCCAAGGATCTAGATATCCTTTTATATTCTCAGATGCCATTTCTTTCAGAGATACAAAACTCTACTATACAATTCCAGTCTTGCTTAGGATGAAAATGAAAAACTCTCTTAAAAAATGACACCTCTCAAGTTTTCACAATGATGACAAGAGTGTAAAACTATTATTCTGTATGAACAATATTGTGGAACAATATTCTATACGAAAATCTACCAAGCTTCTGTTGTTGCTTGGGCTTTTTTTAATAGCACTAGGTAAAGACAATTTCTCTGTTTTCTAACAATTGTTTTGGGTGCCTTTTAATCTTTGCACCATTTTACCATTGCTATTATTTTAAATTTATTTTTCCTTTGTTACATATTGTTAGTGGTTTTATTCTGGTTTTTTTTTAACCAAGTTGTTTCATTGTAACTATTATGTCTTTAAGCCATAACTAGGCAGAAAAAAATAGCAGGTTTAAAAAATGAACATTTGTTCATTAAAAAATGAACAAATAGATGTAATTGAATTTTCAGGAATAAGGAGGGTCTGCACTGTTTTTGCAATTTTCCCTTTTTTCTTCTTGTGCATTACAGGCCCAACCGCTAAACATTTCTAGTGTATGATAGATGCTGCTAAATCTTGTTTAAGAGTACAAATTTAGTAATACCATTTTATGTCAGCCCTCAGCGTTTGTTAGGTGAGATACAAACTGTGTAAATAAATAAATCAGGACTGGTTTTAAGAAATATGCAAGATTATATTGTGATTTAGAACTGACTTCTTATATATGAAGACATCATAATTTTCTTCCACTGCATGCCATGCCCGAATTCATGTATACGACTGTGCAAAGGCAGAAGCACATTCCAATTATTTCCCTAATTTGTTTGGCATTGTTCCTAAGGTAACTTACTTCCACATGTGTGAGCTAAGATGTCTCTCCAGCATGGAACTGAGTGCAGAGCAGAACCGATCCAGCCGTCGACTAAACACATAACAACCTGGGCTCATCAATCTGCTTCCAAAAGTGCAGAACTGTTGCGGTGGGGGAGGATTAATGGAAGGATCCAAGTGTTAGAAACTCACAATCATGCAAAGAGCACACTTTCAAATTCTACTGTGACGAATAGGACACACAGTTTATATCATGGAAGTTATTCATTCTAGCCTCCATTTCTTCAGCTAGTGAGAAAGAGAGACTAAGTTACCTCTATCATCTTAATTTCTAAGAACAATTAATTTTGTGTGGATTCAACCCACATTTCATTAGTACAGGTAGTCCTCGACTTATGACCACAACTGAGCTCAACATTTCTGTTGTTAAATAAGACATTTGTTAAGTGAATTTTACGACCTTTCTTGCCTCAGTTGTTAAGTGAATCACTGCAATTGATTAGTTAGTAACCCTGTTGTTAAGTCAATCTGGCTTCCCCATTGACTTTGCTTGTCAGAAAGTCACAAAAGATGATCACATGATCTTGTGACACAGCAATGGTCGTAAGTATGAACCAGTTGCCAAGAATCTGAGTTTTGATCACATGACCATGGGGATGCTGAAAAGGTCGTAACTGTGAAAAACGGTCATAAGTCACTTTTTTCTGTACTGTTGTAACTTTGAACACTCACTGAACCAATTGTTTTAAGTTGAGGACTACCTGTATAGCAGAGAAGCTTTGCATTTGTTAACCTCAATATTCAAGATCTGGTTGACTAAATTAAAGGAACTGTTAATCTCAAAGCCAAGAGGAGTTCCTTTTCTTTGGAGTTACTCCCTGCCCTTCAAAACACCAGCCTAGGTAGACTAAGGGCTTGACATATTGATTTAATTTACACATTGGACTAAGCATTATTGAACAAGCATAATGTCTGGATTTAGAGATCATCTTAAGCCAAAAACAAACACATCACATGATGATTTAGAGTGACATGTGAACCCAGACATCAGAAGACCATCTCACAGCTTCACAAGTACAACACTCCATTCTCCTATAGCACCACTTTTAACATCTGCCAAGCATCTTCCATCAAAGCCCCAAAGCAACAAAGAAAAAGAGCAGGGCAGGTCTCGGTCTGCCACTTACTGCCTGGGGATGGGGTCGTCGTGTTGCATAACGGCAATCTAACTTGCGGAAATCATCTGTGGCATCCTCTTCACTCTCCTCGCTTGTCACTCGGCCCGTGCTTTTCGATGCTGGGAAACGGTAGAGACGGTTGTCAATTTCGCTAGAAGATATAGGCACGTCATCAGGGTCACTCTCGGAGGAAACCCCAGACCTGAAAGCAGCAGAAAGAGGATAAGAGTTCAGTTTTCCGAGAATTGAATTTCCAGAAGGTACAGTGGATGCCACCATATCTGCTCCCTCATCTCAAATGTGTGTTACCTGGAAAGTGCACAGTGGGAATATGGTTGTTTCGTGTGACAAGAAGAAGCAGAAACATTGGTCAGAGCCAAGGAAGCCTGCGACATGGAAGAGAAGTCCTGCAACAGCCGTTCGCTAGCTATATCTTTCCTCACTGGACTCTTGTCTTTGGGAGACTCGCCTTTCTTGGTGCTGGCCTTCAGTTCGGCCACTAACACGTCAAAGTCCTTTGTGCGGCCTTGCACCTCTCGACGTTGATGTACAGAATGGATCTGGAGCAGAGGCAAGATAGATAGGGTTAGATTTATCAGCTGGCAGGTAGAAAAGTAAGCTCAGAAAGAGGATATGATGACAGGCCATTTTCAAATAAAGAACATCCCACTTAAAACCCCATGAGTGGTACAATCTTATGAAAAGAGTGTGTGACATTTCTCTGGTGAACATTTTAACAAGTCTCTGAGAGACTGGCACTGAAGCAGAGGTTATGGTTAGACAAGCATTATTGTTCTGGGAGTAGACAATCTTTTCCTGGGGTGAGGACCACATCTGATCCTTTAATGGGCTCCCAGGAGGTCATACTCCAGGGATTGCTTGAAACTGGAATCAAAACGAAGACAAAGCCAAATTTAATGTCATTCAATTTAAACATTAACCACAGCCTACGTTTAATAATTTTCCATTTCTGTCACATTAGACATGACAGTTCAGTAGCATATTTTGGAAGAGTTCTTAACCTGAATCCAAAACTTGATGGGAATACATGTGGCTTCTGACAGATACTAAATTAAATAAGATTTGTTAAAGGTCTGGCTGGAAAAAAAACCCCTCTGGTTTATTGTTACAAAGCAGAGAAAAATTGATTACATACAGTTGCATATACTGTAATATTATTCACAAAGAGAACTTATCCAAAGCTATGTTAAGGAGATATATTCATTGTACCTGTAACATGTTTATGTTATATGTTATGTTATGTTGTGCTTTGTTATGTTGTGTTAGGAATAAACAACAACAGGACAAAGACAAAGAAGGTATGAACTAAGAAAAATATAACTGAACATACACATATCTAATAAAGGAGAATATTTGTAGCTCGGGGTTGACAGGAGCGGTCCTTGGTGCTCTCTGAGCTGGCTTGTTTTCTTGAAGACGTTTCATTACCCAAACTAGGTAACTTCATCAGTGCTAGTAAGGAGTGCACTTTGCTGTCAGTTTATATTCTGCTGGCTTGTCCTGTCAGTGTTGGTGAAGGTGGTCTTATGAAATTCTTTGGTTGGGCTATTGGCTGTTGACTCTTTGGCAGTTTCTTGATTGGGGTATTATTTACTTGATTGTTGGTCTGATGTTAACCTTTAAATTAATCTATGTGATCTGGGTGCTGATTGCTGGTGGAGAGGTGTTTGGGTCGTTTTGTTCCTTTTGGGGCTGGTTGATTGTCTCTTTTGCATAGTCTATAGATGTTGTTAATGTCTATGTGTCTATTGATGGCTGATTTGTCAGAGTGCCAGGCTTCTAGAAATTCCCTGGCGTTTTTGGACTTGGCTTGGTCTAGGATGGCTACATTATCCCAGTTGAAACTATGGTTAAATCTGTCTGTTGTGAATTAAATAATTTTCATCATATCTTCTGACTGCTAGTTGTTATTCGTGGATACTTTCTGACAGTCTTCTGCCCGTTTGTCCTACACAGTGGTTGCTGCAGTGCTTACATTGTATGTTGTAGATGACTCCTGTTTTTTCTTCTGGGGTTGTTGGGTCTTTAGTTGGCTTGTGTACTACGCTGATTCCATGTGGTTGTAGTAGTCTGTTGGTGGTTTCTGAGATATTCTTGATGCATGGCAATGTAATTCTTTTTAGGGTTTGTGTTGGTTGTGCTGTATTGGGTTGAGTGGTCAGAGGCTTTTTGATAAAGTTGCGCGGATATCCATTTCGTTGGAATAGGTTGTATAGAGATGCTCTGTTTTCTTTTTCTGCTGTTCCAGGTTGCTGAAGTGTGTTTGGGCTCATCTAAATAAAGTCTTTACACAGCTTCTCTGGTGGGAGATTGCATCGTTGCTTTGGTACTGGAGCACATCGTTAGTATTGGTGTTTTTTCTGCAGACTTGCATTTCTAGTTTACCATTGTGGCCTCTGCTGATCAGGATGTCCAGGAAGAGTAGCAAGTTGTTGTTTTCTTCTCTAGTAAACTGCATTCTTTTAAAAATGTTATTGATGGTTCTGTGGGTGTTCTCTAATTGGTCCTTTTTTATTATGGTGAAGGTGTTGTCTACCTATCTGATCCATATTTTCAGATGTACTTGTGGTATTCCTGCAGCAACCACTATATAGGACAAATAGGCAGAAGACTGGAAGAATGAATCCATGAATACCAACTAGCAGTCAGAAGACATTCAATATATAGATGGATTTAACCATAATTAATAGGGAAAAAGTGACCATCCTAGACCAAGTCCAAAAATGCCAGGGAATTTCTAGAAGCCTGGCACTCTGACAAAATCAGCCATCAATAGACACACAGACATTAACAACATCTATAGACCAGTGGTGGCATATGCCAGTTCTCCAAACTACTCAAAATTTCTGCTACCAGTTCTCCAGAACCTGTCAGAACCTGCTGGATTTCACCCCTGCTATAGACTATGCAAAAGAGACAATCACCCAGCCCAAAAAGGAACAAAAAGACCCAAGCATCTTTCCACCAGGATTCAGCACCCAGGTCAGTATAGAATAATTTAAAGGTTAATATCAGACCAACAATCAAGTCAAGTAATACACCAATGAAGAAACTGCCAAAGAAGCCAACTGCAAACAGTTCAACCAAAGAATCTCTAAGACCACCTCTACCAAGCCACTAGAATATAAACTGGCTGCAAACTGCACTGCTTACTAGCACTGATTATGTTACGTAGTATGGGTAATGAAACATCTGCAAAAAGACAAACAAGCTCAGAGCGCACCAAGGACCCATACCAATCAGGCTTCAAGCGCGGACACAGCACAGAAACGGCATTTGTCATCCTGGTGAATGATCTCTGGCGGGCCCGGGATGGGGGTTATTCCTCCATCCTGGTGCTACGTGACCTCTCAGCAGCTTTTGATACCATTGACCATGGTATCTTACTGCAACGACTCGGGGGGTTAGGGATGGGGGGCAGTGTTCTACAGTGGTTCTCCTCCTACTTCTCGGGCCGTACACAGTTTGTCTGGGCGGGGGTGTCAGAGATCCTCCCCGAGGCCCCTCACTTGTGGGGTGCCGCAGGGGTCGGTTCTCTCCCCCCTGCTCTTTAACATCTACATGAAGCCGCTGGGTGAGATCATTCGTAGTTTCGGGGTGAGGTATCATCAGTATGCTGATGATACCCAACTTTACATCTCCACCCCGGATCAACCCAGGGATGCCCTTTCCGGGATGTTTAAGTGTCTAGAGGCAGTGCAGGTCTGGATGGGTAGGAACAGGCTCAGACTCAACCCCTCCAAGACAGAGCGGCTGTGGATGCCGGCATCTCATGATCTAGTATCCCCATCGCTTCTAATGGGAGGGGGGTGTCTGGCTCCCTCGGAAAGGGTTCGTAACCTTGGCGTCCTCCTGGATTCACGGCTGTCCTTGGTGGACCATCTGACGGCCGTGACAAGGGGAGCTTTTTCACAGGTTTGCCTGGTGCACCAGTTGCGCCCTTTCCTAGACAGGGATGCCCTCCGTATGGTCACTCATGCTCTCATTATTTGTCAGCTGGATTACTGCAATGCCCTTTACATGGGGCTGCCCTTGGGGTGCACCCGGAGGCTCCAAATGGTCCAGAATGCAGCCGCGCGGGTAGTTACGGGTGCTTCCCGTTACTCCCATATAACACCATTGTTGCGTGAGCTGCACTGGTTGCCGGTGGTCCTCCGGATCCGCTTCAAGGTGCTGGTGCTCACCTATAAAGCCCTTCATGGCATGGGCCCGGGGTACTTGCAGGACTACTTCCTACCGGCCTCCCACCGCTCTGTGCGCTCACATAGGACTGCCCTCCTCCGGGTCCCATCAGCCAGACAGTGTCGGCTGGCGGCCCCCAGGATGAGGGCGTTCTCTGTGGTCGCACCAACCTTCTGGAATGGTTTACCCACTGGGCTCCGGACGGCCCCCGACCTCCGCACCTTCCACGCCGACCTAAAGACATGGCTCTTTCAGCAAATTCCCTGATCTGCCGTGCATTTTAATTTGGGGCATTTGGGGTTTTTAAATCGGATTTTAACATTTTAATTCTATTTATTGTTGGGTTGTTTTATTCTGTGAGCCACCCCGAGTCCCTCGGGAGAAGGGCGGCATATAAATATGACAATAAATAAAACTAAAATAAATAAATATACATATCTAGTTTATACCAATAACATTGATGATGTATCTCCCTGTCTTTCTATCTTTGCAAACATCCTTCCTTCCAGCATATCCCTATACCATCTATACACTGTTTTGGTCTTTTAACTTTCTCACCTTTTCCTTTTTGAGGCTCTTTTCTGGCTCTTTTCTTCCTTAATTTTCCCCTCTGTCTTAATCTATTTGCTCTTCCTTCATGTATTACTTGCAATTCAATTCTCCTTCATTCTGTCTAAGTCAGTGTTGGCTGGAGAATTCTGGGAGTTGAAGTCCTTACATCTTCAAGTGGCTGAGGTTGAGAAACACTGATCTAAGGATCAAGCCACCACAGTGCATATGTTTTGGACTGGTTACTGACTTTCCTATTTATTACAAACTCAGCATGCATTCATTTTCAACTCTGTTGTGTTCTTCTTTCACCCTATGCCCTTCTTAAACACCCCATTCAACTTTCTTATATCTTTCTCCTGAAATATCTAACACTCATTTTCATATAACCAATCAAGTAGAAGCATGCTTTTATTCCCAGCCATCTTCATTCTTTCAACAAGATTTCATTCCTCACACAGAATACACAATACCCACCGTGTTTCTCTCAGAATTTACACATCTTAAAATTTCTCAATTCATTTCCCCGTCTTTAATAATCATACTACCAAAGGTCACAAATCCATCTACTTCCTCTAGCTTCCCCCCCCTTTATGTATAACTTAAAATCATTCACTCCATTTCCTTGTCAAACATAATTGCCACATTCACACTGCTCCCTGCATCATACACTCTAACATTCACTGCAAATTATTCTGTTCTCAGTTAACACAGCATCATCTGCATACAAAAGTACATGTATATTCATGCACCCAAACCAACACTCCTCCAATGTCATTGCAAGCGTTCCTTATACTTTTATCCATAAATACACTAAGCAACCTAGAGAAGTCCTGTATCCTTGTCTTACCTCCAGTTATTGTTGAATCATTCTCCAAGCATAATGTTTATTTTAACACACGTTTTGTTTCCATCAGATACCTCTCTTATCACCATCAGTAAATCATCTTCTACTCCATATTTTCACAAAAAATATTGAATGGATATCCACATTCATTCAAGCCGATTCACTTGATCATGTATTTTGTCTAAATCAGTAATTGCAGTCTGAATACCACAACTATTGCTTAGCACATTGTAAGCCGCCCTGAGTCTCTGGAGAAGGGCGGCATATAAATCAAATTAAAAAAAACCTACCCACACACAATCGAAACACCTCTGCATCAACACTGGGGCTTTGATCCCATGGTTGAGACCATCATTTTGATTTCCCATAAGAACATCCCTGCTGGCACTCCCAAAAGATATCCAGAGGAAGTCACAATAGAACCTATACAAAGACACCTCTCCACCGTTCCAATGTGCAGACAGAGCAATTATTTGTATGGAGATACAAGATCACCTGCGAAAGATCCCCAGGCCAGACTGCCATTAATTAATTTACTATTTATTTATTGAATTTATATTGCCGTCTATTTGCCCATGGCAACTCAAGGCGGCTTAAAAACAAAGGAGGACAGCCTCTTGAAAAGAAGAAACCTATCCCACCAGAAAGTATGAGAACAGCAGTCATAAAGGCAACTCGCTGCACTGCACTTCTCATCCCTCCAATCGCTGCAGAAAGCAGGCTTACATTGTACAGCGTCTTACCTTGCAGGTTAGTAATCGAGTGCAAACTTTCTTAGTTTCAGGGTTCACCACGCCACATTGGCGGTTTAAGTCGCATTCTTTCCCTGTGGGAACAAATACAGAATCAGATGCCAAAGAGTCACATTTCTGCAGGTTCAATGACGTGTCTCCACCCAATTGCCCATTTCCCTTTGATTTATGAAGGCAGCTCCCTTATTGAAAATGCAGTACAGGTAGTCCTCAACTTACGACCACAATTGAGCCCAACATGTCAACTGCTAAGTGAGAAAGTTGTTAACTGGGTTTTGTCCCATTTTGCCACAGTTGTTAAATGAATCCCTGGAGCTGTTAAGTTAGTAACATGCTTGTTACTATGGAGAATTTGGCTTCTCCATTGACTTTGCTTGGCAGAAGGTCGCAAAAGGTGACCCTGGAACACTGCAACCGTCATACATATGAGTCAGTTGCCAAGTGTCTGAATTTTGATCACGTGACATGGAGATACTGCAATAGTTGTTAAGTGTGAAAAACAAACATAAGTCGCTTTTTCGGTGCCATTGCAATTGTAAACTGTAACTAAACGAACTGTTGTAAGTCGAGGACTACCTGTATTTAAAAAACAAAACGAAACAACCATTATTCACTTTTTGCTGTCAGAAGTGCATTAAATACAATTCTTTATGTAAATGACTGGCATGTCTCATTTTGTATTTGTGTATTTATTTTCTTGCTGATCTTTGTTTTATTTTATGGGTCAGCCTATATGGAATCATATCTTTTGGGTAGACATTGAGGTGACATCCTTTTTGTCTTGGCCCAGAATTGTGATCATATGGGATTAACGGAAAAGAGAAATCCTTTGGGGGCTTGGAGAAGACCATATTCTTTCCCCAAAAACTTACTTCCTATAGCTGTTAAGTAGCTCACATCACATATCCTCCATGTAATCCTATAATCCCAATGCCTAAAAGTGAGCCGATACATGCAGCATTTCCCTCCCTTCCCATCACTCAGGTGCCTTTGGGACAAATGCTCAACCTCATGGAATTAAACTTGACAAACTGGTTTTGCACAGTAGATACACTGGTTTTGCAAAAATTCCCAAGTGGTTATGACACACACCCTTTTCTTTTGACAAAGGATGAAGTGAGAAAGGTGATAAATATACATGAAAAGAGGCATCTAAACTGGCATCTTAGAAGCCTGGTTCTCTCCCTTCAGGATTACTAAGGAAGCAAAAAGTTGCAAAGAACTTTCATTCAACTTTGCCCTATGACCTAGATAGCAACTCATTCCTTACAGATGAAATGAGGGATGGATTTATGGGAAATGTTTTGCTTAGGAAATACGGCTACCAAACCAAGTTTCATTTTTACAATACCATCCATTAAAAAGACACTATTACGTAATCATTCCTGATGGGTTAACTATTTATTACATTGTCTCCAGCCAGAAGATTACACAATTAGAAAGGCAAGACTCACGAGATATTTTCTTCAGAGATTTTACAACACCCAATTCTTTCTCACTCAGGCTAGAAGCATTCTCCAGTTTCCTGTTCAAGGTGTCAGCCGTTATTACAGAGGTGCTGCCAGCTTTGGCTGATGTCAGAAGTTCTTTTGGTGACGCCAGTAAGGAAGGTTTGCCTAGAACCTCTTTTGAGTTAAACGAAGACTGTTTGGGAATGGCAGTGTCAGAAAGCAGAGCGGGAGCTTTGATTCCATCTCCATCGGACTTTGGAAGGCCGGAGATCTTCTCTAGGTTCACTACAGGCACAAACAAGCTGGAGGACAAAACAGCACACGTGTTTTGGTATTGACATCACATGCAATCTTCTGAAATTGTGTTTCATCTAAATTCCCAAACTTGGAGGCCTTGTAAAGACCTTCATGATGATTGGAGTTCTATACCGGCAAACTCTTGCAGCAGCTTCATTCACAAAGCCGCCTTCCTCATTTATGAGCATTATATTTATGGATTAAAAAAAGAAGAAGCATGTAATCATTGCATGAGAAGGCTGCCCAAATAGAAGGGATGCAGGAGAAAGTAGGAGAAGTAAAGACAGAAAAATAAAGCTCAGCTTCCAACAGATGGTAAAACAAGAGTCTGTGAAAAGTGGGGAATACCAACATTGATAACTTCACAGATGATCCCAGCACCTAGCAACACAGGCTTCTAGATCACTTTCAGCCATCAAAAGACCAAGCCAAGAAAAACCACTTTAGAACATTTGCCATCACACCTTACCTTTTAGTAAATACACTCTGTTTTAAACGCACTAGATAAACGTTTGCCATCAACAGCTCACCTTGTTAGTAAATATGCTCCATTTCAATAAATACACTCTGAAACCAAAAATGGGGTCATCTGAAACCCAAGGGAGCAATCGTATTTTCTCACTAGACCTCAAAAAATTCCAAACACTGTTATCTCGCTAATGGAATTCAACCTTAATCATTAAATAAATGAACAAGCTTCCATCTATAATGCAGAAAATGGATTATTGTTTTGACTGTACATTTTTAACTGCTGTGTGCTAGCTTTTCCATGCTGTATTTCCATTAGCATTAGTAATTAAATAAAATTAATTAGTTAATAGAAAGAAGCCACAGAAGTATCAAAAGGGTATGAAGGGAGTACATAGTATTCCTTTTTTGCATCATTAATACGGTACGAGGGTTTATTTATTGCTCTGATTTCTGCTGGAGTTGCAATCCATTATAAAAGAAGAAAGTTAAAAAGTTAAAAAATAAAGTCCATGTTTCAAAAATCATCTTTCCCGGAACTATCTGTAGCAAATGGGACCATAAATGTGAATCAAACTAAAAGTGTGTAAAACCTTTTTAATCTGACCATTTCAAACTCAGAACATCCTAATCAGGTGTGAAACAGCTGTTTCAAGTGCAAAATGAGCTGTTTTGAGCACTTCAGAAGAATTTCACACTCATAGCAGTGTTGTTCTAAGCATCAAGAATTCACAATCACTAGAATAGAAATCTTCAAAGAAAAAAAATCTTCTCTTATACTTGCATGAAATATAAACCTTAAGAGAACAAGAATATAAAGAAGTGCTTGCAGATTCCCCGTGTCACCTCAGAATGTATTGTAACTTTTATTCTATATTCATTCGTTCATTCATTTATTCATTCATTTTCTATAGCTGTATGGGTCAATTTTTATAGCTATCCTGAAAGAGATTGTTTTTCTCTTTCTTACCACACTTCAAACAACCAACAAATAGCTAGGATTGCTTTCTCTAAAGTTTGCCTGAGCTGAGATCTTCTCAAAGAGAATGGTTGGACTTATCACTCACAAAGAACCCCAGAACCTCTTACCATAGGTTGTCCTTCGGCATCTTGTCTGTCTTCTCTGGCACATGCTGGGTTTGATTAAAGAAGCTCTGGGATTTTTCCCTCCATGATTTGGTGGATCCATGACTGCCACCGACAATGGGTCGCCCATTGACTGCATGACACTTCTGCAAATTGGATGAAGGCTGCACCCGACCACAGAGTTTGCCGAGAGGTCCATGACGTCTCTCTATGTGGGAATAACAATGCTGTTAGCCAGAAAGCTTGGCTAGGCAGGGAAGGAGCCAGTGAGGCAGCAATCAGATTGCAAATTGTAGGTCTGCCTTAGGTATGAAGTGGGATAGGTACAACAGTAAGCCAGGGCCTTTTAAAAGCATATTTTCCATAATTCTACTACAAATATGTTATGATTCCCAATCTCTTTCATCAGCCATTAACAAAATATTGTTCTCCTCCGAAAGCTACTCAGGGATAAAAATAATGCAAACAATGTAAAATAATTATAATAGGTACTTTAGCCTGATCGCTCACCTCCCAGTCAAAATTGAATTGGTGGATCACAACAGGCCAACAGGCTAACTAAGTCAGAGAGAGCTTATGCAATTCGGTATTTCATTCTAGTCAAATATCATTTAGATCAGGGGTGGGCAATTCTGGCCCTTTTACAACTTGTGGACTTCAACTCCCAGAATTCCTGAGACTTGAAGTCCACAGGTTATAAAAGGGCCACAGTTGCCCACCCCTGATTTAGATAGTTTTCATTGCAAAATTCTGGATCTTTCCTTTTCTTATCTACTCACCACCCCACCTGCAAACTTGATTTTATATACACAATACTGCCCTAGGAAAGACCTGTTATTACTAAATTTGAACTTTCACCCAGAACCTTAGAGCCAAAGTACATGACAGCATCTAGAACTGAGTCTAGAGCTCCCAAAATTCAGAAGCACATTAGTACAGCTCTCCGGTTTACCAAATCACATTTAAAGTCTCTTCCTGTTCCTCAGCATAACTCTTTGCTGCTACTACAAGTCACTTCTAATCTTGATTTCTGATTATTACATAGTTAAATCCACATAGTTTTACTGACATTTTTTTCAGAAGACAGTTATCATTGCTTCTTTCTCCAGGGCTGAAAGAGAATGATAGCCCCAAGGTTACCTAGCTGGCTTCATCCTAAACCAGGAGGGCTAGAATTCATGGTCTCCCAGTTTTTAGTCTGGTGCTTTTAACCACTGCACCAAGTTGACTCCTTTTGCTGGCAACCCTCAAAGTGCACCTTTTCAAATTTGTCCCAGATAATTTTGACAGAGCTGTGAGACAGAAGTTTGTTAGGGAAGAAACTCATTAACTGTACATAGCCAATCACCAAGACACATGGGGCTCAGAAGAGAAACCTCATACAGTTTTTTTGTGTGTGTGGCTGCCACTAGCAACATGTATAGGATTATTCTGTCCTTCTATGCATGATTCATAAAGCCTAGGGTATAAATACATAACAGAAATAAAAATGGTATTTCTTCCATCATATAATTTGAAGTGATATATGTGGTTGTCCATTGAAACACTGTGCAGATTCAACCTATCTTGCTTCAGCAAGGATACTGCATCATGTGACTTTTGCTCACATTCTGGATACTTCTATCAATCTATTCACCCATTTGCCAACAGGCTAAATTACAACTTGCTGTGTCACCGAAGGGCTTCAAATTTAGACCCTTCGCTTGGCTTGCTCCAACTCAGAACAGATTTTGATAGCGAGCAAAAAGATTTTGATAATCCTCATGAAATGACTACTTCCCCTCATCTCCCTCCAGGCAACAGTCCAGCTCTGGATAAAGGTAGAAATTTGAGATGGAGGTAAATAATTAACAGATGTTTGCTAAAGGAAATTTCTTACATTTAATTTCCTTAGCTGAATTTTGAGATCACAAAAGGAAAAACAGCTAAAAAATGGCCAAACATAATTTTATCTCTAAAAGTTGGAATTTGGTAGGAGGCAGCTATACCAGCTGGGAAGGAGAGGAGCTGTAATGTCACTTGCAAAGTATTAGATGGGAAAGGGTCAGTCAGATATACAACTCAAGCAAAGCACTATTCTAACAAATAGTGTCTTTTACCATTAAAAGGATGGCTCTGTTAGATGCACATAATTATTCATATGTCTTTCATACATATGTTGCAGAAGTTATGCAGACATGCAGTTTTGGCCATTTTCTAGCTGCCTCACAATCTTGGGGTGTAAGTAGCAAAATATCATCTTGTGAATTACCCTATTAGAATGTATCCTTTGTTTCCTGACTACTATCTTACCAGCAGTCTCCTTGCTCACTGAGAAGCAATCCTAGGGAAGAGGAGCTTCCCTAATTTTCAGGAAGGAAACCAAAAAGAGGGCCTTTTTGGCACCGCCATCATCACCTCCGACCCCCAGGCAGAAGCACTACTCCCAAGTAAACTTCCTGAGAGACTACAGACATTCAACTGGCATGTTGACTGCCTAGCTTACCGCAGTGCTTCTGAAAGGCTTGAGGTTTGACCACTTGGCCACAGTGGTTACACACGACCAGGTAGAACTCATCATGAGCCGGGCAATGACCAAAGATAGACATGTCTGAAAGGACAAGAGATGTGAGCGATGAGAGCACACTCAGGGAAGAGGCCCATGTCACCTTGTTAATTTTGCAGTCTAAGAAACACGTAAGCAAACCTATGAGCAAAATGAGATGCCCAGCCTATCTTGAAAGCACAGATTAAGTCAGGAGAACCTCTGTGTGCAGCTGAGCTACAACTGTTAACATCCCACACCACTGAGCTCGCTGACAGAAACTGTAAAAAGGGCAATTCAGCAACACCTGGAGAACCACAGAATCTCTCTCTCTCTCTCTCTCTTGACTTAAAAGAATAGAGAGAGAGACACAGAGCTCAGAAGAAAAAGCATTTTGTATTTTTGTCACAATTATTTCATACACTAGCATTTCTTGGATTCTTTGTATGGGTGCAAGGTGGAACAGCCAGTGTTTGCAAGGTACATTATTTGGTTATAATCAATGGTTGTTTATATCAAGTCAGGCCATTGGTCCAACTAGCCAAATGCTCTTTGCTGTAACTGGCTAGTCGTCTCACGACGGCAGGAGTTGTAAGAGCTGAATAGCAGAGCCTATACTCTGTTACTTAGCAAAAGAAATGCCTAGTTCTTAGTTGAAAGGCTACATGATCAGTACCTTAAAGAAACATTCCCCAACTCATTACCCCTTAGTTTTGACTACAATTCTTATACTATCCTGATAATACCAGCAATGATAACAGGGCTTGAAAGCAAATGTAGGTGGAGGGCATTAGGTTGAAAAAAGGCAGATCTAATGCTGGACCACCAAACTAGGCATTCCAATCTGTATGCAATTATTTTATATGTTACTAACATTTAGGTTGATGTTTTCACAAGCAGCTATTAGATTTAGAAAACTGCCACTGAGTGATGTGGCCTCCAGATCTACTCTGGATATTGCCTCTCCCTGCTAATATGGGCGCACATGTTAAAAACAAAAACAAAAAGGTGACAGAACAAATGGCTATCATCTGGCAAAGGGGGTTCTCACATGCTGTCCTATGCTCTGTAACGTTGGCAGCGAGCAGCCCCACCTCCTAGCACAGCTGGGGTAGCAGAAATGGAAAACAAAGAGTCACAGACAGGCTAGAAAGCAATGAAAAGACCCAGGGCAGCAGGGCAGGAAAGAGAGGAAAGCTGCCAAAGAGGAGGGAGGGACAAGGCCCAACTAATTGCAGACTATCCAAGGGCTTGGCTGGTTCAAAGTGACTGCAAAAGTCAGACAAAAGCACAGCAGAGATTCATCTGAACATTCTGGCTTGGGTGTCCAGTGTAATTCATATTTCCAAAGTTCTGCTAAAGAAGCAGAAGGGGCTGTAGGAAGAGTTTGGGGTATGAACAATCTGATCTGGAAAAATAATTTCAGGTCCTGATGTCATTGCTGATGTCAACATTCTTACCTTCTAGTAGGACTTTAATCTGCATCTGTAGCCTTCTCTATAAAGAACCGGACTTCTTTAGAAATGCATATATACACACACAGAGAGACACACAAAACCGAGGAAGCTGTCTGATTTCTTGGCAGAGAGTATAGGCGACTCAGGGCATATTTTTCTAACTACTGGTATTAACAGAGACTGGACTCGGATGAGTTGGATTTGATTTTATCTCTTCTAGCATGGGTTCTAGCATAGTTTTCATTTAATAACATTTCTTTGGTTAAAATACTGAACTGATGGACAGAGTATGATTGATATTTGAGGTCAGAAAAGAACAGTCTGAGAACATATTGGGCCCCTCCCTGCAGCCTTGACTCATTTGCATGAGTCATCTGGAGCCTCTATAAAAGTCTATTTAACTTCGTTTTAAGAAATGCTTGAGATCGTATAATATGAATATAAGGGAAACTATGGACAAATGATCTTTAGGCAAAAAGAAGAGCCTTGATGGTACAGTGGTTTAATGCACCCTGTTATTAACACAGCTCCCTGCAATTTCTGCTGGTTCGAATCTCTCCAAGGCTCAAGGTTGACTCAGCCTTCCATCCTTTCTAAGGTAGGTGAAATGAGGACCCAGTTTGTGGGGTCTATAAGCTGACTTTGTATAAAATATACAAAAGAATGAAGGCTATTGCTTAACGCATTGTAAGCCGCCCTGAGTCTCCGGAGAAGGGCGGCATATAAATCAAATTAAAAAAAAAAAAATATGGTGGGAAGTCAGTGGCTTTTGCTTGGGGCTCATGCAACTTCATCTTATTAGAAATCATAGAGATGAAACCATAACAAAAGAGACTTTGAAACTAGTTTAGTTTATCTCAAATCTCTGGAAAGGTCATATTAACTGTTTGGTCGATAAAAGGGCTACAGAGGCAAGATGGGAAGATTCAAGACAAAAATCTACAAACCGATTCAGATATCAAGGAAGATATACTGTATCTTCAAGACTATATTGATTTCCTAATAAATTGTAGGAGCATTCCTCCTTTTTATTGTAAGATATGGCAAGTTTCATGCCATAATTAGGAAAAATCCATTACTTTTTAAATGGGAAAAACATCAACCTTCTCTGAAATACAAGATAATCATGGAATAGGACATGTTTACCACCGCTGCCATCCATGAAGTAGCAAAGCAGAAAATGCCAGTATCAAAACATTTGCCCAGGATTTGTTCTATGAATTCCAACTCTTCCCTTCCCCACAAATTTTGTGTCATAGAGAAATTAGAATTGGTTGTCATAATGCAGCAAACCCTATTGTGGCTGTCACTCAAAGTTATGGACATGTTACTGCTCCATGGGCAAGCAAAATCAGTCTTCTGTTTGCAGAATTGAGAAGTCTGTATAGGCTAAGTTAAGGATCACCAGCTGTGTGAAAATGCAATAATTATCATTCCAGACAGTGGAATATACAATACGTATAGCAATATTCATCCTTTTTTTTTTTTTTTTGCAGAGCATTTACAAATCCAGAAGATTTGATTTTGATCTTTGTAGAGCAAAGGTTTCTACAGTCCATGTTTCACCAGAGTTTGTTTTCTTACCTTCTTTAATGAGGGTCATTGCATCAATCTTCTTTCTCCCATTTCTACTGTTTTCTTCCAGATCAGACACTAGGCAAAATTTTTTTTAAAAAAATGTTTCCATCAGCCAAAATTAAAGCTACTTAAGATACATTATCTCTCAATGCTAACAAGAATGGCATCCAGATACATTAAAATGGATACTTTCTACCTCTTAAAGTTCAACTCAAAGCATGCTCAATTAGAATTAGTTCATACTATACAGTAAGGCTTACTAGGGTATGTACGGTTATGCTGGTGGGTTGAATAGGCTTACAACATATTTCAAGACAAATAAGTAGCAAGAGGAACTTCCATCTCATTTACACATCACACCTTCTCAAACTTGCCATGTAGCACTCTGCAATTACATTATGTCCTAGTACTGTACTGAAGAGATCCATCTGCAAGCAGATAGCACAATGTCTCTTGTACATTTGTGGTTCAATAGATTTTTTTAAATTAATCTTCTCTCCCTTCAAAAGTACAGTATATGAAATTTATTTATTATATTTATTAATTTATTAATTAATTTATTAATAAATAAATAAATTTATTAATTAATTTATTAATTTATTTATTGTATTTATGTATTTATTGTATAAATACATTTATTTATACAATAAATAAATAATAACCTTGCCTCCAAATGAGCTTGAGCAAAGGACTGTGCAAGGGTTGTCTTATTTTTACCTTTGTAACAACCTTTTGCAAAAGGTCAAGCTGGTTTGCCCAAGGTCACCCTGAGCTTTACCGAAGATAAGGAGTTAATTTAATAACAGCAATAATCATAGCAGTTCTTAAAGTTGCCAAGAAATAAGGATCGCTAAGAATCACCTCTGCTAATACAGCAGACGTTCTTCAGCTTCTGCGAGCTTATAGTAGTGGACTTGCTGAATCTCAGACTTCACTGCCTGCTGTTTCAGCAGAATTGCTCTGCCAATCTATATAAATCAAGAGGTGTGTGGAAGACAGTGACAAGCATACAGCTCCACCCATGGAGGCTTTGCAAATTATAACAATGTGGCCATAGGATAAGAACATGATTTGATCAACTCCTGTGGTAAGGCTTCATTTGAAAATTCTTTTCTTTTTCATTTAGCTTTCAAATAGCCATCATCCACCAGTATTCAACAAGCACATATGTAAAATGAATAGGAATATGAAAGAGGCATGCTTGTATCACATCAAACAATAATATGTGTACCTGATCTATGCACTTTTTATGATCAGTATCTCTATTCTCCTAGCAGTTTCAAAAAATAGATGCCTTAAGATGGACTTCAAAACGGAACCCCCAAATTTCAAGGTAAATAAATGCTGCTGGATTTTAGCTCATGGAATCAAAATTTTGCTGATGCTAAATTACAGTGGTGTCATGTTGTAAACCAGAATATTCTGGTTTCATTAGAGGGGACATTTTCTTACACCACTGTGCATATAGGTTGCCCTAATATTGTGGTCTTATATCTGGTTTCCACATGTACATGAGGAATCAAATAAATGAATTTAGAACTAATGTTTCTTCTACTACTTTCCACCTGGGAATCTCTTTGCACTATAGGGACATTCATGAAATGCCCACAAGTGTCTAGCAATGAGATCAAAATCAAAGATGTGACTTCAAATTAGCAATGTGAATGTGTCACAGAGATGGTCATCAGGACCAGACTCCTGACTTTAACCAATATCTAATGCTCTGTATCTAATAGATTTCCCTCCAACTGGTGCATTCACAAAGACAAAATGGACCTGTTAAAATGCATCAATTGCTTCAGCATCAAAACAGAAGAAGGACATTCAAAATAGTTAATTTTATTTTATTTTTTAAATCACAGGATTAGGGCAAAAGGTGGATGCTAAATAAGTATTAACACTTCGATAGAGAGCTGTGAGCAAGGGAAATTTATAACTTGCTTCTAAATCTCTGAATATACAGGAGCCATTATACCAACTCTCTGCTAGCTCTGGAAGTAGATCAGGAATTATACGAAGGCACTAACTCTATCAAGATAATGGTGGGGGAAGGGAGAAGCTCAACAATATAAAAAGCATCACCAGGGACAGCTCCGCAGACTCTCACCGCCCCTTCTGGAGTCTGCCATCAGGTTGCACTTGAGAAAGTCAAAGAGACTAAAAGGCAATGCTCCCAAATGATTCCAAGGACAAAAATCACCAGAGGCCAAGACATCCACCCACCATGTTAATATACTTTCAACCTGCTCCTCTAATAAGGGAGGGCAAGCAGAGCAAAGGACACAACAGAATGAAGGAGGAGGAGCATGGAGACGTCAGGGATCAGGTTGGTAAGAGAGGAAAGGCAGAGGCAAGGAAATTCTAGTGGGTGATAATTTAGTGGCCAAGTCAACAGAGCAAAAGAAGCTTGCTATAGAAGATAGAAGGAAGGTGCAAGGAATGCGAAACAGATGGATGGGCGGGGACCAGTTTCAGTGGCCAAGGCAAAGATCTGAATAAAATGGAATAACTTGAAGAGGGGGAAATCCAGAGAAGCAGCACAGCTGGAGGTAAAGCCAACACAGATTTCTGAAAACACTTTAAAAGAACTGGTTGAGAAGCAGCTATACGGGCATTTAAAAGAATAAAATCAATGTAAAATATTAGCTGGCTGAATTTAAAGGGCAAATGTGAACATTTAGAGAGAGAAATCAAGCAGCAAGTTTAGAGTGACCCCGGTGAGAATTCAAGAACAGCAAGGTATTTTGTGGCTTGTAAGCGCCACAGGAGCATATCAAAGCATGGGATGCTATTCTGGAGAAAGTAGAAAAAGTGATTGTAAAAGAATCCAAGGAAAGAATTCTCAAACGAACCGGGAGAAAATGAAAGCAGGGCTCAGAGATCCTAGTAGGATTTTACATAGACTGTTTCATAGGTAACCGTGGACTCAAAATACAGTAAAGATCAAAAGTCGGGGAGAATCCTGTGAATAGAGCATAACTAACTACAGAACCCGCATGTCAGGCGGGATCAAAGCAAAGGACAGAACCACCTAACACTGTGGTGCGTGTGGAAACTACGGGGAACAAAGATTCTGATCGACACCAAGATGATCACAGTATGTCCTCCAATTACATCAGGCTCGACAGAGGAATCCATTCTAGGAATTCGGGAGATCTCGGGAAACCTGGTTTTGCAAAAAGAAACATTCATCAAGCAAGAAGTTCCACGGCGCTAGGACCCGGCGGCTCCTTTGTTTAGGGCGGGCGGGCGGAGGGAGGGAGGGAGGAAGCTCGTCGTCAACGGCGGCGGCGGCGGCGGCGGCAGCAGCAGAAACGGCGACTGAGAAGTGTCCCCCTGCTTCCCCCCGCCGCTCCTCGCTGCCTAAAGGTTAATGAGCGGGATAGGCGCGCTCACCTGTCTCGGTAGTAGGCGGCCCAACTCTCTCCACCCAAGCACTCCAGCTCTGCCCCGCGAAGTCATCGAGATTCGGCAGCCGCCGATCCACAGCAGCCATTGCTACTGCTGCTACTACCGCCGCGCGTCCACGCACCGCCATCACCGCACGAGAACGCGCAGCCCTCCCCGCCGCCGGCGGCATCTTGCGCATGTGCGCCCTGCTCCTTGCACCACGGGAAATGTAGTTCACGAGCTCATGGCGCCTTTCCTCTGCGCATGCCAAGAAAAGCGATAAAAACCGAGAGGGACATGTTCGTTCATCCTTTCCACAGTTGTTCCACCACCTCAGCACCCCACACCTCGGCCTATAATTTAAGTAATTCCCATCTTTGGGGAAGAAAAGATCCTAAATTTATGACTTTTCCATCAGTGCAGTAGGAATCTTATTCTAAGAAATAAGCACATGACTAGGCTCGATCTACGACAGCTAGGTTCTCGAGATAGTAACCTCATTTCCAGGGTGAAAAAAACCACGTTTCGCCCATTCGTCTGTCCCGACCGGAGGTGCTGCAAACCAGATTGCAGCAATATGAACGAGAGAGAGAAAACTCCTCTCCGTTCTCTTTCTCCACCTTTTGTATATTTTTTTTATTAATGCAATCTTTTTTCCAGCAATATGATACATTTTTCCCCTCTGATACAGCATGACAACCTACAGGTCATTTTTATTGTTCTGTGTGACACCTTTTCTAGCACAAATGAATCCTTTTTGAGAGGGAGCGACTGTTTCCCCGCATCCCAAAATAGGATATAATAGATACGGTACTGTCAAGAAGCCGTTCTGTAATCATACCAACTATAGACGCGATCTTGTTTTGTCTTTGCATTCAGCATTCTACCACAACCCCAAGATTTCATTCAGATTAAGTCACTATAATTCCAACTTCATCCGTATACGTATACATATACATAAGTGGTGAAATCCAAATTTTTTTACTACCGGTTTGTGGGTGTGGCTTGGTGGGCTTGGTGTGGCATGGCAGGGGAAGGATACTGCAAAATCTCCATTCCCACCCCACTCGGGGGCCAGCCAGAGGTGGTATTTGCTGGTTCTCCGAACTACTCAAAATTTCTGCTACCGGTTCTCCCAACTGCTCAAAATTTCCACTACCAGTTCTCCAGAACCTGTCAGAACCTGCTGGATTTCACTCCTGATATACATATACGTATACGTATACATATACATATACATATACATGCTTTCTTAAGTTTTTGCGGGTGTGTGTATGTAAAAAGTTAAAATCTCGGGTGTTTTCCCGCGTCATAAGTTTATAATGTTTATACATATACATATACACACACACCTATCTATATCTATATCTATCTATCTATCTATCTATCTATCTATACCAAGTTTTTTTGCTGTTCATTTTTGTTCTGGATCCTTTAGGAACAAATTAAATCATACAGGCAGTCTTCGATTTACAACAGTTCATTTAGTGACTGAAACACTGAAAAAAGTGACTTATGACTGTTTTTCACACTTATAACTGTTGCAGCATCCCCCATGATCATGTGATCAAAATTCAGACTTTGGCAACTGATTCATATTTATGACGGATGCAGTGTCCTGGGATCATGTGATCCCCTTTTGCAACCCTCTGACAAGAAAGTCAATGGGGAAGCCAGATTCACTTAAAAACTGTGTTACTAACTTAACAACTGCAGTGATTCACTTAACAACTATGGCAAGAAAGGTCGTAAAATGGGGCAAAAATAAGCCTGTAGTACAGTGGACTAAAGCACTGTTATTAACATCTGCTGCTTGCAATTACTGCAAGTTCAAATCTCCCCCGGCTCAAGGTTGACTCAGCCTTCCATCCTTTCAAAGGTAGATGAAATGAGGACCCAGATTGTGGGGGCAATAAGCTGACTTTGTATACATATACAAAAGTATGAAAGCTATTGCTTAACACATTGTAAACCGCCCTGAGTCTCCGGAGAAGGGCGGCATATAAATTAAAGCCAAAAAAAAAAAAAAAATTAACAACTGTCTCTCTCGCTTAGCAACAGAAATTTTGGGCTCAGTTGTGGTCATACGTTGAGAGCTACCTGAAGTAGTCTTCTGGTAAGAACCAGTTGAGTGTGGTGGTTAAAACACCGGCTAGAAACTAGAACTGAGTTCTAGTCCTGTCTTAGGCACAAATCCAGCTGGATGGCTTTGAGCCAGTCACTCTTTCTCAGCCTAGGAAGCAAACAATGGTAAGCTACTTCCAAAATCTTGCCAAGAAAACTGCAGAGATTTTTCTAGGCAGCCACCGGGAATCAAAACTAAGCTGAAGTCACCAAAAAAAGAAAAAAAAAGTTTGACAGAGAGGTAGATATAATTGTTATATGTAAAGAAAGAAGACACATTCCATAAAAACATAATATTTTATGTGCTAAACTAGCCAATCCTAAATTCATGTAACAAAATATATTCATAATATTTGCCATACTATATAGTAATATTAACAGTTAAATGCAGTACAGATTTCTAAATAGTCCTACAAATAAAAGTCTTTGTAATAGAGTAGTTGTTCAAATATAGAAGCACTTAAGATTTATGCAACTAAGTAATTTCTGAAAACAAAATAAATATGTGAAAACCTCCTACCCAAAACAGAACTGCTATAGTACATGGAGACAACTTGAGGAATAAATTGAATTTTGAAGATAACAATAGAATTATTACCTGACCCTCTCCTTTTTTAAAATAATTGTTTCCTTTCTGCCACTATGAGAAAGTTACATTCAATGGTATCTAGAACATATTCTTGAATATAGCTTTCCAAAGCGCTAATTCTATGCCCATTCATCTTACAGTAAGGATAATGAATAATATAATAGGACGTTGAACAAGCAAGCATAAACTAAGCTGCAAGAAAGGTTTATTCATATAAGAAGTCCATGTATTTCTTTATGCTTGGAGACTGCAGGTATCTACAGGATGTATGTACAGTAATTTAGCACACATGCAATATTTCCACTGGGATGTGGCTAAGACGCTGAGCTTGTCGATCAAAAGGTCGGCAGTCCAGTAGTTCGAATCCCTAATGCCACGTAACGGGGTGAGCTCCCGTTACTTGTCCCAGCTTTTGCCAACCTAGCAGTTCGAAAGCACGTAAAAAATACAAGTAGAAAAATAGGGACCACCTTTGGTGGGAAGGTAATAGTGTTCTGTGTGCCTTTGGCGTTTAGTCATGCTGGCCACATGACCACGGAGACGCCTTTGGACAGCGCTGGCTCTTCAGTTTTGAAATGGCGATGAGCACTGCCCACTAGAGTTGGGAACAACTAGCACATATGTGCGAGGGGAACCTTTACCTTTTAATATTTCCATTGCAGCAAGTCACTAACTGCACCCAGCAAGCTAAATCAAAATAGGACAGCCAATTATGTTGCAAGAACTCGAGAGAGGTGGGGAGGACCGAGAAGCAGTGAAGATGACCTCAGATCAAGGTCCTCATTAGCACTTCCAACCCTAATACATTTGCTTTGAAGTAGGTAAAAATTGGGCATTTAAATGGAACTTATTTTCGTCTCAATTACGTGGGATTGCAGCCTGAGTGTCTGCCAAGTAAGGCTTGCAAGTGCCGAAATCACAGTTCTCCTTCATCCTGTGCGTGGAAGAGTCTGCTCTTCAGAGAAACAGCCCAACTGGTTTATTCTTGAGAGCGCTAGAGCTCAGCTGGTCTGCATCTTCTGTCACGGTGACAGAAGGCTCCCTTGGGCTTGAGAAGAATTGCAAGCTAGGAAGCCCTTGAATCCCTAGAAGCTTTTCTGTTGCTATACAAATGCCCTCGCTCCATTTGTGGATCAATATCCTGTGTGCCAGCCAGCATCCTCCTGTCCAGCCTGTACAGTAAATTCATCCATCACTTTGCTCCTTTCCTAATGAATATTTTCTCCCTTTAAGAGCTGTTGCTAAAGTCTCCAAACAGCAATATTTCTCCTTCAGGATGTCACTCTGCTTGTGGTGAATTTTAATAACAGGGTTTGTTTCTACCTTTGCTCATAAGAAATCTCCCTTTCTGAAACCCACCCTGCACAATCTTTATTGCAATTATTGGAGACATATTAACACCAACACATTTCTGATACATTTCTCCTAGGCTATTTTGTACTGTTATGAAACCACAGTCTGAAATAGCAACATTACTTTATGAAAAAGGCTTTCTGGCTTCCTTGAGAAAGGGACCATTTTGGAGCTTCACCATCTTGTCGAATTGTTAAAAAATGATAGTTTTATATTTTATGTTATTCTGTTAAATTAGAATTAGAATTCTATTCTGTTAACAGAATCTGTTAAAGATACTGGAATTGCTACAAACGTTCATTTCGTTTACCTGCAGTGATGACTGCACTAAAGCTGCAGGCAGTACTGGGAGTGTCATCCCTTGAGTGAGCGGTCCACAATCTTTCTGGTACCAGGGACCAGTTTTGGAAGAAAAATTGTCCTCCATGGACTGGGGTGGGGGTGGGGGTTTTGCACACAATCTAGATCTCACACATGTGCAGATGAAGCTTTGCTGGCTTGCCTGCTGCTTGCGTGGCTTGGTTCCTAACAGGCCATGCATGGACCAGTACCAGTATCAGGTACAGGCCCAAACGTTGGGGATCCCTGCCTTAACAGATACTTTCCAAGTGTTCGTCAAAAATTAGGAAATAACCTACTGCTATAAACAAAACTACATTAGTATCTGTAAACTGATATACAACATTCGTTACTGACGATGAACTGAAAATTCAGAAAGATAAAACATTGGAGTTTCTTAATTTGGGAAGAAAAATATCATTCAGGAATTTGATAGCAGTTTATAAAATGATGATAAGTAAATAAAGTATGTGGGTATAAGTCATTACTCACCCTCCTTAATATTAAAATTAATGGTTAGTGAAATTGGGAACTCATTTTGGACTATGGAAAGTACTTTTTCAGACAGAACATAGCAAATTTCTAAGATTTTTTTCCCTAGAAAAGGTGCAATTAACAGATTTAAAGGGGGATTAAGTAAAAGAATGAAATATATTGTGCAGTAACAGCATCTGTTACTGGGAATGAACTGTCATTTTATGCACTGATCATAAGGTTCATTGAAGCCTCTAAACAACCACTTTAAGAAAGGAGCAATTGGAGCAATTAGATCTCTAATATTATCTAGCGTACCCTTCTGTTTTGATAGGATGGAATGGGATGGGATGGGGAGGAGAGGGGAGCAGAGGGAGAGGATAGGAGACTTTATTTGGCCAAGTGTGATTAGATACACAAGGAATTTGTCTCCGTACAGAAGGTCTCAGTGTACATGCAATGCAACAGAGTAACAATAATGTCCCAAAGGTGCTTTTTCAAGAGGCAACTGGACTTTCTGGGTTTTTTTTAAAAAAAAAAGACATTTCGCTTCTCATCAAAGAAGCTTCTTCAACTCTGAAAGTTTTGCTTCTTGGATGAGAAGCAGAACGTCTTCAAAGAAAAACCAGGAAGTCTGGTTGCCTCTTCAAAAAGCAGCTTTGGGGCAACTATGACTGAGAATCTCCATAGACAATCATAATAATAATAATATCAATAATAAGGGTTAGTAGAAGATAAGAAGGATACAGTGGTGGGTTCCTCCCAATTCAGCCCAGTTCCGCCGAGCCGGTAGTGGTGACGATATGATGTCACTGAACCGGTTCTGCCCCCTCTCCACCCACCCCCCCTGCATTATTCTTACCTTTTATTTGGCTCCACCCCCAATCTACTGCTGCCTCCTGAGTCCCAGCAGATCAACTAGAGGGAAAAAAACTGTTTAAACTCTTGCCGCTGGGCTTCAAAGGGCCACCCTACAGCTGATCAATGTTAAAAGAAAACAAATGAGTAGACCGGTGCTTGCAAAAATAAATGGGTAGACCAGTGCCTCCAAAACTAAATGAGTAGACTAGTGCCTGCAAAAATAAATGGGTAGACCAGTGCCTGCAAAAATAAATGAGTAGACCAGTGCCTGCAAAAATAAATGGGTAGACTAGTGCCTGCAAAAATAAATGGGTAGACCAGTGCCTGCAAAAGTAAATGAGTAGACCAGTGCCTGCAAAAATAAATGGGTAGACCAGTGCCTGCAAAAATAAATGGGTAGACCAGTGCCTGCAAAAATAAATGAGCAGACCAGTACCTGCAAAAATAAATGGGTAGACCAGTGCCTGCAAAAATAAATGAGTAGACCGGTACAGCTCTGCAAGCAGTTAAAAGCCTGGTAGACCAGTACCTCTGCTAAATCCTAAAGAATTGTCACATGACCATCAAGCCACACCCACAGAACTGATAGTAAAAAAATTTAGAACCCACCCTTGGAAGAATAATAATAATAATAATAATAATAATAATAATAATAATAATAATAATATAGCCATACAACATGGATGAATATACTTAGAAATAAGACAATACTGTGAGGATTAGGTGTTCAGCAGAGTGATGGCATGAGGGGAAAGAACTGTCCCTGTGTCTAGCTGCTTTGGCATGCAGTGCCCTCTAGCAGCATCTTGAGGAGAGAAGTTGAAACAATTTATGTCAGAATGTGAAGTGTCTAGTTACTTTCTGTTTTTATGTAATGCCCAGTGACCCCAGCAGGCTCCCCAGCACATTGCAGGCAGTGGTGGGTTGCCTCCAGTTCAGACCGGTTCGCAAGAACTGGTAGTAAAACTGGTGGGAAGGGGAAGGGAGGGGAAGGGAGGGGAGGGGAGGGGAGGGGAGGGCCCGCCCACCGCCCACCGCCCACCGCCCACCGCCCCGGATGTCGCTTGCAAGGCACGCAAGCGAGCAAAATGAGATTGCACGCACGATCCCGTTGTGAACCGGTAGTAAAGGTAAGTAGAACCCACCCCTGATTGGAGGGTAGCCGAAAAAGTTCCTGATTAGACTATTCACATCTGCACTCTGAAAGAAATTCTCTTTGGAGAAAACTCTGGAAACCTCTGTGCAGAATTTAAGTGCCAGGCTTTGACTGGAGCCTGCAAGTTGGCATATATTATCCAGTGTGACTTGAACTTTATCTCAGTAGGTGACAGTACTTTGCAAACCTCCAGGACTCAAAAGTCAAGCAGTGTTGTGCCCTATTTCTGTCTGAATGTCAAAATACCAGGAATAAGAGGGCTGTAGACTAAATGGGAAAACATCCTGGAAGATTATGGCAAATTCTTTTGTACTTTCCCAAGAAAATGACATGGACAAGTTCATGTAATCACAAGAATCAAGCGAGACCTGAGGTGTTTTTCTTCTTTTTAACTTCTCACTTCTTACAGATTTTACCCATTTGTTACAAGGTTAAATTCAAATCAATAGGTTTGATCTTTAAAGGCCAACTCAAATGGCCTTAGAAAAAAAAATCAAAAGTATTATTGCTATTTGGATGATAGATCACCCAGGAAATCCTAGGTCTTATGAACTATATTGGAAAGCTTTTATAAAAATCCAGGAAAAAAAGCAATGCTCAACTATTCGCATAAACTACATGGATAGTAGTAGTTGAGTTTAAACTGGGATCCAAGTTCTTTCACAATAAACTTTCTCACTTGTCATATAAACTGACCCAGGAACTAGGATTGACTTCTTGGAGCTTTCTGATCTACTGCTGCTAAATGATGGATAGCTTTTCTGGAATAGCATCCCTGGAAGTGTTTGCCTGCTTCTTTTGGCCTGCTTATTATTTCATTTTGCTAGTTGTCATGACTCTACATTTATTTAATAAATATTAGAAATAACATAACATAAATATAATAACATAAATCCAGTTAGTTATGTTAAAAATTCAGGACAATTAGAGAGTTTTCTAGCTAGACAATAGGTATATATGTCTGGATAATTAGGACAGTAAATTGGTCATGAAGAAAAGTATAGTGTTCAAATACTTTTTCAAAAATCCAGCTTGAGTCTGCCTTTGAAAAACAATAGTTTTGCATATCCATTCTACAAAAATACATCTTTCCTATCTTTTTGCAACCTTAAAGAAGTGTCATAAATTACAACCAAAATTACATTCAGAATAAATTGTTTAGGGTTATTTAGAAAAAAAAATGGTAAGAGTGTAGTTCTAATTCCTTGTTTCTGATTATAGAGGATCTAGGATTTAGCTGTTTTCAGGGTAGAAATCAGAGGAGCTCCCTGCATTGGAGGGCCCTCTTGTGCCTAGGTGCTTGAAATACACAGAACAAGGAACGTTATGGGCAATCAATGCACTGTAGTGAGTTTGGCTCTCCTCTTCCCCCATCTGCTTACTGTGATTGAATGTGACTCAGCTAAAATAGTGAGTCCTTTGCTTGTCTTCCCCAACCCAGTACTCTCCAGATATGGTGTGAATACATTCCCAATATTTTAAATACCATATGAGAGTAAAGCATATGGTCTGCCAAAACGAAAAATTTGAGAAACATAAATGTTATCCATATTTTGTGCATATCTTCGTAAACTTCATTTTATACGATACCTTAATAAGAAGATTCTAGTAACCTAAAACTTGATGGAAACAAAAGCCCCACTGTACAAACTCTGTATTGTGCTTTCAGTTATTATTAATGTAGATTACATGGTTGTATTGTATCTGGTATGTTCTGAAACTGCCATGTGTATTTCTAAATTTTCCTTTTACTAAAGAGAGCACTTCAAAATTTTATCAACCTAGTTATTTTTCATGATCAAAGATACTAGTATGCAATGATGAAAAGCAAAAACCCAAATGCATTGGCCAATTCTTATTGCACCAAGTTGATTTGAAAGACAAGAGTTACTATTGTCGATAACTTGTAATGACAGTGGATTCCCCTCCCCCATTAATTTGGTAGGTTTTACAGTATGCTGTTACAGTGTGCGTAGAAATCTTCACTTCATAATGATTAGCTAAGTCAGTTATCTAACCAGTTGTTTTTTGTGTGAGCTATTTTGAAGCAATATAGTTTATCAAACTGAATGTGGACATTTGATCAGGGAGGCCAAACTTAAGATCCAGTTCAATTATGAATGCAACTGAGTGGACTGTGACATCAATACAATCTTAGTTTTGGCTCTTAAATGGGAATAGAGCTGACTTAATACACTAAGTATCAGAACACCTCTCTCATCACAGTGCCAGCAGTGGCTTTTGTGTCCTCACTTGATCCAACAGTTGTTTCCCCTGACATCTCGATTTCACCAAATCAGAATCAGTCTGTGTGGGGAAGTTTTTCAGACTTCCATGAAAACAGCAGGAAGTAGATAACGCATCAGATGGTAGCGAGTCTGACCATATGCACAACGTGCCTTGTTACAAATAATGGAAAGTGATATCTTCAACAGCATCTATGCATGTTTCAATTTTAAATAAATAAAGAGCAAGTTGATATTTTTTTTAAATGAAAATAGAACTTTTCTTCACTTACCTGAATATGTTTGGGGTTATTAATCTCCAACTCTCCACATCCCTATCTCCCCTTTTCCACATTGTTTTCAAGGGATTTATGTCTATGTTTTAAAAAAATCAATACAATTTTTTGCTTTCCAATATTTTATGTTATTTTATTTGTTACAAATCATTGAGGTATCTTGCAGAATGAAAGTTCAAACCCCCCAACACCCATGAAATTCCATGGATGACCTTCTCTTTCTCTCTATTTCTTCACAAAACATTGCTTTAAGATCAGAATGGAAAAGTCTCCCATGTATATCTCAATACTGTTCCTTTTTCAATGCCTTACAGTATATATGCTTTAGACTATATTAATACAGTGAGTAGTGGTAAAGAGAGCAAGAAAAGGCTTCATTATAAACTAGAGACGAGGGCAGACTGCAATCAATTGCTAGCCTATTCAATCAGTGGTTTATTATTATGGTTGCCACAAGGTCAGCCAGTTATTTAGACTGAATTTGTCATTTTTATCCATCTATGTTAGAATAAATAATTCTATCTTTCAGATAAAACGCACAGCCATGTTTTAAATTCCTCAAATGTTTTGGACATGGTGAAATATGCTTAATTTGAAGAGAAGAATATAACAAGAATTTGATAGCACTTTTCTAATATTTTAAAGATTTAGAAGACAGCCAATTTTTGACTTGGTTGCCATAAAGAGAATATATTTTTAGTTGCACATTAGAAACAAACTGTTCTATTACGAATAGGTAAAAATGAAACAAATGATTTAGAAAATTGATGGTCAGAGATTGAGCAACCTAAAAAGTGCTCGTGTTCTGAATATTTTGGCATTATGCCAAAATTTTGACTATATACTTTATAGGTATTTGTCTATTTATGGCGCATGCATGTATTCTACATAGAATAATTACTATTCAGTTAGGCATCTCAACCAATCACACTAAATGCACATAACGAATACAGATCACATTGGGAATCTTTTTCATCCCTTCCACTATGTAACCACAACCTAACAGAGAAAATATATAACATAGACAATAGTTTGGCTAGAAAATTACTTGCAAATTTTTGACAAAACCATTTTTTGTTGTTTGACCACCATATTATAAGTTTAAAAGTTAGAAGACACCACGTATTGACAAGTCTGTGTATGTGAATATATGTAAAGCTTGTCATACACTACACCAAATACAAAAGTTCTAAAACAGTCAATTAATCCCTGGAAAATAGACACTTCAGTAACATAGTGTTTAAAGCCATTATACTTAGGAATTAGATTGGACATAGATCAAAGCAAAACTATAAGTGTACATAAAGGCTATAGTCCTTCAAAGTGAACTCTCAAAATATTTTATTAGAACAATACTAACAATCACTAGGAGAGTAAAAATATGCAATATCCTGTCACTAGAAGAGTAAAATGCCTGAGAAAGTAAGCAGAATTGGTAAGCATGGATGCCCAGAATTCAGTAATGAACTATTGGTTGCTCCACTTTCAATAGAAATGTTTATTTTTCCAGGACAGGGAAGATAGACATCATGAGCATCTTAGTTACACATCATTAACCACCATTTGCTACATGAATTTGTAAGAAATGCTATGCTTCAACTTTCAAAAACCCAAAGGCAGCAAAAGCAGTGCCCCTTCATTCTTTCTAGCTTGTGTCATGCCCAAGATACAGCCTCAGGACAGTGAGTCAATCATCTAGGATGGCTTTGGATTCAATGTAATGGGTGTATCTGCACCTGCTGCCTGGTCAGCTGTTATACAGCTCTCTTCTACATTGGGTATAGAAGTAATGCCAAATGTAGCACAACTGTATTTATTTCAAATACAGAAGCAAGCATATTTTAAGTCAGAAAGTGGCTTGCAGAATTTGCATGACCAATGGCATGCAACAATCATATACTTTTTAAAGAATATTTACTGCCAATGGGACAGCACAGCATGTGCCAGATACTTGTTTCTGTTTACCGCATCAATTTACAAAGTACTGTTCAATATTTGCACAAATATCAGATCTTCAATTGGTACTATCAAACGATAACACTTAGTATCGTGACATTGATTTTTATTAATTGAGGACGTTGGACAAATCTTTGCAAAGGTAGCGAGTAATCTGTAAGATTCAGAAGAAAGAATCCAAGATATAAACAAGATGAAAGACACACATATCTAACTACATTTGTAGGTTCAGTGTTTCAGAAAAAAATATAGAACTCCTTGAAATGAATGATTATGTAAACACACTATTAGCTAAAAGCTATTAGTCTAGGTATGGACTAATTTGTTGATAGAAGCACACATAATAATCGACTACCAGAGAAACTCATTCTAAAAAGATAGTCAAACAGTTTTCTTTGGTTTATAGTAATCTTTTTCTTCTAAAAAAAAAGGACACTGCAGGGCCAGTAGGAGACTATATATCATAGTTTCAATGCCAAAATGCCACAGGATTTCCTAAAAACTATCACTGTGGTGAAGAAGTACCAGTAATAAAAATTCAGGAAGAAAATGAAGTTTACAAAAAATACAAAGGACACCTGCTTAATATGAAGGTCCCACACCTAACAAAGCACCAGTATTAGTAATATTAAGATTTTTTCTCCCTTTTTTGATAAAAGAAGATGTGGAAATAAGAGAAAGTCCAAGAACAAGGTCTGATATAATAGATTTAATTCAACAGAGAAAATAATCATCCTTCCATACTCTGGCATCTCCCACATTTCCTAAAAGTTATCCCCTCCCCCCATTTAAGTTTAGGTCTATGGAAACAGAGATTTAAGGATTGAGGGGTAGGAAATAACTGAAGAATAGCTGATATTCTCAAGAGCAAGTTGTTTCTAATGAAAAAGATGGATGAAAGGAAAATGCAGATTTATTATACTACACTTAATTTCTGGCAGTCTTGTCCTCTAAGAGACATCCAGAGATGCTAAAAGCTTCCTTAAGAATTCCCATAGCAACTTGGGTGATTAGGGTGGCTCATGTCACCATCAAATGATGTTGCTAATTGCAGCCAAATGGGAGTTAAATTTGAGATATGAACAAGTATACATTAGTTGACTGATAGTCAATTTCAAAAATGAAGAATTAACAATTTCCATTACAGAGGATTTAAAGGCCATTACAAGACACAAAGATTCTGAACAATATCATAAGTTATATATTAAAAAATTCCATCTGTGCTCTCCATGTTTCTTAGTCAAGTTTGGGCTGTCTTAACTTCAGGTGAACTGAATTAGTCTGCATACTCAAAGAAGTTCATATTGTGAAATGTTTTAAAATAAAACAAAATTTCAAGAAGTTTGGAAACAGATGTCAAAATCTAGAATACTAGAAGTATTTCACTAAAGCTACTTCTGGATGGTCAATATTTGTGTGCAATCTAGGGATAGCAAAATCAGCTCACATTGGCAAGGATTATCCTTTGTGGCTCAAAATGACCAATGAGGACTTTCTCTTATTTCAATTAAAAAAAAAAAAACTTTCCCATATTAGCCATGCAAGGTTGTACAAGACACCTGTGTGCAAACAGTATTTTAAGTTGTAATCAATTATACTTAATGGAAGCCAAAATATGATTAGAATATGTATACTCTGTAATACAAAATGAGAAATGTAACACACTCCTTTCTGCCATCAAATGTATTAAAGGTAAAAAAAAAATTTGTTTTAATTTTATTTTGCTGCTCAGCCAAGTGGCAAATTACTGTTTCTACAACTATTATTTATTGTATTTATTTATTTATTTATTTATTGGTTCGATTTATATTCCGCCCTTCCTCCGGAGACTCAGGGCGGCTTACAATGCGTTAAGCAATAGCCTTCATACTTTTGTATATACCTGCTTAGTAGGGCTTTCGGGGCCCCCTAAGCAGTGTTCTTTTTTATGCAAAGTCAGCTTATTGTCCCCACAATCCAGATCCTCATTTAACCTACCTCGAAAGGATGGAAGGCTGAGTCAACCTCGAGCCTGGTGAGATTTGAACTCGCAGTAATTGCAGGCAGCTGGTGCTACTTAACAGCACTTTAGTCTGCTGCGCCACCAAGGCTCTTATAGTTACAGAGTAGACATATTTTCTCTCTAAGGCACTTCGTTGTCCCAAGTTCTGTGGTTCTAATTATTTGGTTTTCTCTAGGTTCTTATTCAACTCTACTGGCTTCGTTTAAAAAAAGATAATGATAAAAGTCATCAGTAAAGACATATTGCCACACATCCTAAGATAGGTGGCTAATGTGAAAATGTACAGTAGCGTATGCTTATAAAAAATCCAAATAAAGAAGAGTTTTGTTGTAACTATGAACAGTCTGTGTATCTACGACCACAAGAAGACCAAATGATTGCAGCTGGAGACAGGCCTCCCATTTCAGTCACAAAGGGAAGCCAATATGACTGCTGAGCAGTAGCAAAAATGGCAGAGAAGACACATTTCCTGCATGGGATGAGCAAAGAAACTGCATGTTCTTGATTTGGGGTGGGGTGGGGGGGAAGAAGGCTTCAATGGGGGTGGGGTTTCCTTATTGCTTATCAACAGCCCCTTGTTCAGCAGAATTTTCCTTGTTGGTGGTCTGTGCATGCCAAGGGGTTTCTTTAAAAACAAACCAGCAATTTCCAGCCCAGAGTATAAAGTTGACAAAACCAAACAGCTGAGGAAGAAAATGAGAAGTGCGTAGTTAATACAAAGCAGTTATAGGTGAACGCTGAGCGCTTACATAAAGTCAGTTCAGTACTTTTTAATGCCCTCTTGTTCAGATTTTCACAATGATTAAAGAACAGAAAAACAATGAACTTCTGTTTGGTTTACACATGTTCATATGCAATAGCAATACTGTCTCATATTATGTTTGTGAGGTCCAAAGTCATAGAGGAACATAATTTTGAAATCGGCCTGTCCATTACAAAATTATTCTGCCTTGACTGGATATTCTGTCTATTTGTCTGTTCTTTATCCACTGAACAATCAAGTGCTAATACTCCTCATATGTGAATTTTAATAATAATGATTATATTCAGTAGAACATAAACCCCACCCAGTTTAGGGTCAGGTTATGCTTACAATAAGCAGGGAAAGTCCTCTCTTTTTCTCCTGCCTCGGAGGGTAGTAGTGTATTTTAAATCCTTCCCAAGGAATATACGTATTCAGAAGGGTGTTAAAAACGTACCTCTTCCAAGTAACGTTTTTACTGTTGTTTTTATTAGGCATGTTTGTATTGATGACTAAGGTTCTACAAATAATTTCTATTGCCTGGCTTTTATTTTAAACACACTGTTTTTCAATATTTCCTTTTAAATGTTAAAAGACCATGTTTTAAACTGTAATCTTTTAGAAATATGTTCTTATAAAGTTCTTAGAAAGTTCAAAATATTCTTAAAGATCCATCTAATCTTGGGCACCCTGTTTTTGAACTATTACCATCTGGCAGACGGTATAGGATAATAAAAACAAGGAGAAATAGGCTGAAAAACAGCTTCTATCCCAGGGCAATAACCATATTGAATTTTATGGTATAGTACTATAGTGCAATATCAGGTTTTCAATTCCAATTATATAGAATGTAAAGGAAGTATGTTTGTGTTTTTATTTTTATAGTTATAATGTACACTGAAGACGGCATTTAATTTAGTTGTAATGTGCAATGACAAAGTATTTAGTATAACTAAACTAAACTAAATTTATGTTTGTATACTTATGCTGTTCTTCATTCTTCTTTAATCACTATGACCATGATGGCAAACCTATGGCATGCATGCCACCTGTGCCACAGCCATATCAGTGGGCACACCAGCTCAGCTCTGGCACGCATGCGCATGCCGGCCAGCTGATTTTCAGGCCTTCTCGGCCCACTAGAAGTAGGGAAACAGGCTGTTTCCTGCCTCTAGAGGGCCTGGGGGGGGTGGGGAAGGCCCGTTTTTCTTTCTCAGCTGGCTCCCGATCTTCTTTATGCATCTGGAGAGGGAAAAAACAACCTTCCCCACCCCCTCGGAGGCCCTCTGGAGGCCTGAAATGGCCCATTTCCAACTCCTCTCTAGGAGTCTCTGGAGGCTGGGGAACAGCAAAAAAGTCACTTCCTGTCCAACCGGGAGTTTGGAAATGGGCCATTTCAGGCCTCCGGAGGGCCTCCGAGGGGGTGGGGAAGGCTGTTTTCGCCCTCCCCAGATGCATAGAGAGGATCTGGAGCCAGGTGAGAAAGAAAAACAGGCCTACTGGGCCATCACGTGCCAGGAGTGGGGGGAAGGGGGGTTGCGTGTGCATGCATAGGGCAGGGCACATAGAATTATCGGTGTGGGCACGCACGGGCGAGAACCTCCTCCTGGCACGCAATGGCAAAAATGTTAGCCATCACTGCACTATGATTTGCCTTTCTCTTGATTAGCAGCTGCTTGTTGAGCAAACTTAAACAGAAGTTTCTGTTAATAAAAATGATGGTGTTTGCTCATCCTCTTTCAGTACATAATTTCAGAGTTACTGCAGAATAAGACTTAACAGACTACCCCGTTGGTTGTCAGAATGCCTTTGATTTAGTTAAAAAAATGGAATGATACTATATTGACCATAGTGCAGCTAAGGTCATCCTCTCCCTCCCAATCATTACATTACTTCCAGGCAACTCTTACCACAGAGATGTTGGCCAAACCCATAGAAGGAGTGGCCCCAGCATTGCACACTGCATTTTTGAATTGACATACTGACATGGCTGCAATAAGGCTGGAAGGCCGTGTAGCTCCTTTCACGTCTGATAGACCTTTGCCCCAAGCTGAAAATGCCACTAGCCAAAAGAAGGTAAATGAGACAGATGCACAGAAGTCCTGAATGAAGGGGGGAAAGAGAGAGAGAGAGAGAGAGAGAGAGAGAGAGAGAGAGAGTCATGGTTAGTATACTCCATGACAGTAGCTCCATTCTGCTATATCCCTTCATCCAAAATGCTCATGCCCAAATGAGGGGGCAGACCATTTATTTTAATCAGACATGCTTGTTATTTCACACTATTTGTAGGCTAACAATGATCACTCCACTCCATAGTAAGTAAGGTACACACCAGTGGTGAAATCCAAACTTTTTTACAACGGGTTCTGTGGGCGTGCCTTGGTGGGTGTGGCAGGGGAAGGATACTGCAAAATCCCCATTCCCTCCCCACTCCTGGGGGAAGGATATTGCAAAATCTCCATTCCCACCCCACTCCTGGGGGAAGGATATTGCAAAATCCCCATTCCCTCCCCATTCTGGGGCCAGCCAGAGGTGGTATTTCCGTATCGGTTCTCCAGAACCTGTCAGAACCTGCTGGATTTCACCCCTAGTATACGTGCTGCACCTAGTCATAATATAGTTTGTTTGCTGCTGCATCAGCTATTATTGGTTTATAAACCAATTGTAAAAGCAAATCCAGGCTAAGTGCATCACATGAATCAGGTGATAATACTGTTGCATAGGTTGATTCTTCTTGTGCTAGTACTCCAAGGTCAAGAAAAATACAAAACAAAGAGGGCAAGACTTCCAAACTGGATGCAAGTAGTCCTCACTTAACAACCACAATTGGGACTGAAATCTCAGACATTGAATGAAGCAGTTGTTAAGCAAGTCATCACATGACATGAAGACCTGGTTTTGTCTGGGGACCAAATGGGGGAGTTCCATACTGGAAGGGACTGCTAGATTGATGGCAGACTCCATATCCCCCCATCTCCCTTGCTCTCTGTTTTCCACCCATCCACCTTTTGGGTTATCATATTAATATTTTATTCTTGTTCTGTTCCTTTGCCATTGTTTATTTCATTGTTCTATTATTTTACTTCTATTCCGTCTACACTCCTTTCCTTTTCTCCCTTTTTATTATTGTAAGCTGCCTTGAGTAACCCCATGGTGAGATAGGCGGCAAATAATTTAACAAATAAATAAAATGACTGCTTCATTCAACAATTTTGGCACTTCCAGTTGTGGTGATGAAGCAATCTTATGGTTGTTCAGTGGTCAAAGTCCTAGTTAAGGAACATGGGGTATCTTGAGGCTGGGGGAAACCCTGGGAGATCCATTGTGGGTTCTGCACAAGTGTCTCTCCATTCAGGAGCTGAAGATCCTCCCTACTGAAATCTAAGCAGGATTTTCAGCCTCTGAGCAGAGAGATATTCATACGCAACCTACACCAAGCCTCCTAGGCTCTTTGCCCTACCTTCCTGAGGCACCCACACCCCTTGCCTTACTGTGCTTCCTCTCCAATCAGCATCTGAAAATCCTGTTTGGATTTTGGCTCCCCTCTTGTCTTTGCAGGCTGGGTGAAAGAGCTCCCTGCTAAAGGATTTCAGCTCCATGCAAGCAGGCATGAAGGATTTCAGCTCCATGCAAGCAGGCTCTTCCAGCTAGCCCACAGAGGGGAGAGGGAGTTTTGGCAGGCAGCAGCAGCTTGAAACCTTTCCTGCTGTCTTTCCCATTGAAGATTGCAAATGGTGAACACATTATTGCATAGCACTTGGCAACTGTGAATGTAAATGTGAACAGGTTGCCAAACAACCAGACTGCAATTATGTGACTCTGTGTGTGTGTGTGTGTGTGTGTGTGTGTGATGTTTTGCACTGAGGCCAATATTAATTTGATCCCTGGTTAAACAAGGACTACCTGTAAATGTACATAGTGGAGTTTTCTACCCTTTTTCTCGGATTTCATATTCAGAAACAATCATGTTTTTAATGGTATTTGCCTTAAATTAATTGCATTTGTATAGAACTGGTTCTGTGATGCAGTACTTGAAATCTAAAGAGCTTGAAAACCAAACTTGAGATCTTACCGCAAAAGGTAGCTTCTTATTCTCCTTATAGAGGGAGTGAAATCGCAGGTATACTGCAAGAGCTGCCATAGTATATAGAAAACTAAAAACCCCCAAGGTCACGAAGAATTCAGCTGGTGCAGAAAAGTCTCCCATGAGATGAAGCACTCTTTTAGCAGTTGATCCTTCGATACAATCTGGCATATCAAATGGGATTTTATACAACCTGGTCAAATTGAAAACGAAAGCAAGAGAAACAGCTTAAATGTAATTTGAGTAGTACCTAGTACAGAAGAATTAGGCTGCAGGATATCTCCAACATCTAGAGATCTAGATGTATAGAATAGAATAGATCTAGATGTATAGATCTAGAAATATATATTTGCCTCATTCCCACCTTTGTTAAAATATATTTTGCAGGTTTTAAACATTTTTCTTAGAGACAAAATTGAAAAGTCCCGAGCAGCAAATTTTTTAAAACAGTAGTCTGAAAAAAAATTCTGAACAACACAGCTTGGCTCCATTTTTTATGAGACTGCCTCATATTCTATCCAGTCCTGTTTAGTGTACATCCATCTAAGACTTTATGACAAATCAAGTTTTCTTGCCAATAACAACACTAATAAAATTGTTTGGCAAATTCTTTCAAACCCTATTACCAATTTTAATAAGTGAGAATTAAAAAGTAGTTAAACCTTCTTTGAAAAAGTTTAACAGAATTAATGGGTTAAAGAGATGATGCTCTAAAATTTTCAATTTATATATGAAGAAACCCTTTTGGAGTAAGTAATGTTATGTAAACATATAAACATTTATATTTTGGAGTAAGTAAAGTTATGTAAACATGTAAACATTTTAAAAAGTCAAAAAAATAAAAGCATGAATTAAGAAAAAATATAGCTAAATCTAATTTCCCAGTGCATATAATAACTTTCTGTATTTGCAAGCTCTCCTTGCTTCCAACACATCCATGTATCGCATCACGGATTGCCTTATTCTACTTCCGTATTATTTTTAGCATGATTTCTATTGAACCACATCTTGGAAAAAATATAAAGGAGAAGAATTTATTTGAGATTTCCCTGCAAACCATAATTTATGCGTTTATTGTAATGATAGTTTAACAATTGACAATGCATATACAGAATTTCTTGCAATGAAGATACATCTATGAGAAAAGAGGTTTATATCCTTGGCAACCATGTCTAACATAATTCTGAATTCAAGAGACAAAAGGGCCTCAAAGGATGGGGAGCGAGGAATCTATTCCACCTAAAATGTTTTTCAACCCATATACAATTCATTAAGATACTGTGTTTTGTTTTGAACTGTCACTGCCAGTACCACCACAACCCTTCCAATTTGTTCCCCTTCTTGTCAAAGGCATTTTAAAATACTTCACAGACATGCCTCTATTTATAGCTATCAGATGTTGGCAGGGAGGGAAAGATGCACACAGATATAACCATGTTAGATCTTTCATGCACTGATTTCATTCCAACTTAGATCTTGTTTCTGTTTATCCAAAAGCCTTATCGTAGCATCTACATGTAATGTAGAAAGTTTTCATAGTGTTGATTTGTGCCCCCAAAAATATAACCTTTTATCTGATCTGGCATACCAAAAAGAAATTAAGGATATTATGCATACTCCAATACTGCCTCTTGTTTTTGGCAGTGGCACTGATCACAAAGGCCACCAAATCTTAGATCACTAAGATTTAGATAAAGAACTGCTGATATTTTTTTTACTGGTTTATATGCCCCTCAATAAATGACAGCTGTATCAGGTCAGCTGCTGCTTTTAAGTTTGTAACAAAAAAAAAATCCTTTTCCTCTCAAAGCAAATGAGAATTTTCAAAATGCTTTATTGTATTTCTGGCTACACAGCAGTTTCCTATACAGCTAGTAACCTGCTATAGCAAC
The DNA here is from genome assembly GCA_022577455.1 of Arizona elegans. Classification (NCBI taxonomy): domain Eukaryota; kingdom Metazoa; phylum Chordata; class Lepidosauria; order Squamata; family Colubridae; genus Arizona; species Arizona elegans. The sequence goes on from JAKOOJ010000002.1 coordinate 153,983,907, forward strand.
GCTCATCTGGAAGTAAGGGGAAAGGAGAAAGAGAAACAACAATTCAGAACTGCTGTACCATAATTGTTAATTTTAATTTAATTCAGATGATACAACTTTGCTACACTCTGATTTTCCGGTGTTAATCCACAGAGTACAGCCATGTGCATAAAGTGCATAAATTCAATTGACATCTGCTTAAACTCCTTAATGAAAATTGCTCGCATGGTGCTCTCAAAGTTTTAGACAATATTATTTTTATCCAGCTCTCCCCCTCATATCATTTGAAATACAATTTAATGTATTTGAAACCACAGTGGGGGTGTGGCGGAAAGGAATTAAACTACTCCTAAGCAACATGCTGAAATACAAGTGCAAGGCAGCTGGGCTTTCCACCTGCCATTCTGGGTGATAATGCTGATCTGGAAGCAAGGTACCCAGCTGGAAACAGAATTCTCACCTCCTCTGGTTGTCTTTAACCAAGATATTTCAGACATGAGCCCTTTTTAAATAGATGCAGTGGTGTAAGCTGGTGGTAACGCTACCTTGTCTTAATAGGTCTCTAGTGAGGATAAACTCCTCTTGGAGATTCTGAAGTTTTGGGAGAAGGGAAGGTTCATTTCTAGCTGTCAGAACTGAGCAAATATATCCCCAAACAAAATAACAGATGGCATACTTCTAGATACAATGGCGCAGAAAATAATACATTTGGCTTAACTTCTTTACCCACAAAGTTTTCTGGAAATCACAGCATCTCTTCTTCCTGCAGGTCAATGCATTTTCTAATTCACTCTTAGTGTTAAGTAACAAGAATTTTCTCATGTGGGAATATTCCAATATATGGAATGCAGCTTACTTATACTATATAAGTCATTGAATTTTTTTTCAACCATCAAAGATCCAATAGACACTTGGCTGACCACTGTATCTGAACAGTGGATCAGAAGTGGTTCCTATTGTGGCATGCATATACTAGTTTCTTGGATGAATTATATTTTCCTTCACAAACAGTCTCCAAATCTCTGGAAAAAAGAAAAGGGATACAGAGCTCTATAAAATCTGCTATGTGCAATCAAGGCACAGTTGGCCTTGGTTCCCGAGTAGTAATACTCTATGCTGCATGACAAATCACTTTGAAAACTAAAAAAATTCTCAAAAGTGATCTGACAAATTAGAGGCATTTAAAAAAACAAACCCCAAAGGGGGGAAAAAATAGCACATCCAAGCTAACATGCTTAAGTGAGATTTCTGAATGTAACACCATGCAGAGGAATGTCCAGCCATTGTTGTAATAATGATACAATTCATTCACTGCTTAATTCAATTTATTTTGAATCAGTAGTTAAGAGATTGAAGGCAATTCCAGAGGAATGGTTTGAAAAATAGCCTACGATATTGAGCAATTCTAATTAAAGAATTACTTGTCACTGAAAAAGGTTTAAGGATATCTTCATAAAAAGAACTCTAAGAAATATAAATTAACCATTTCCCCTTTATCAGAGGCTATTACCAACAGTGTTTAGTTTCACATTATATCTTCTATATCTGTACTCAGTCAGCTTTTCATTTACCTGAAAGGATATCCAAACTGCACAGTAATAGCAGTTGTCTCCTTGGGAAGCTTGGTGCATTTCACAGTAGCCCCTGTTTCTGCACTAAAAGAACCACAGGCTCCAAAGGCAAAAATGGCAAAGAGCTGAAGAAAAAGGGGAGAAGAGTTTAGGATTAAATCTGTTAACAATCAATAGGAAAAAAAAACTTGTCTAAACAAGACAACACATTTACCAACTCCTGTGAACAATCCCAAGACCGCAGAAATTGCATACAACTACCAAGGTTTATAAAAAGGGTTTAAATAAAACCACATCAATCATCAATGCACATCAACCTTTGAAAAAACTATTTGTAAGCAATACACACATCTGATCAATTTTTTTAAAGCTGCATGTTTTCTTGGATAGATTAAAAAAAATATTGAAAGAAAGAAAAGAAATAGCTTGTGGGAGCCAACACTGCAGAAAAAATATCCAGGTTTATACTCAACTTCTATAAGAGAAAAAGCATCAAATTAAAAAAAAAAAGGCAAGATGTCTTGCTTTTTTGCGGGATAGTAAGCAGTATTAGAATCCTTAGATATAACTAATAGCTTTAAAAAAAGCATCTTTCAGAAAAGTAAGTGAAATAATTCCATCAGCTTCAATAGAAAGCTAAATGGTTTGACTAAAGTCTGCCCCTAATTATTGGACAAAGAACAATTATGCCACATATATCAAAAATATTTTGTTTCAATATAAGTTGCCCGGAGCTACATAAAATCAATCCCCACCCAAAAAGTGAAATCCACAGTATAAGAATGTGCTTGAAGCTGATAAGAGTTATTCATATTTAACACACCATTCTATTCAGAGATACACATGACTTTTGTAATAAGCAAAGCTCAGCAGGGATATCAAACTCATGTTGTCATTTGACGTATTGTGACTTTTTTCTCCTTCGCTAAACTCGGCATGGGCGTGGCCAGCACATGATGCATCCGGCCTGTGGGTCGCGAGTTTGACACCCCGCTGTAGGAAGGTATATAATAAGTATATAAAAGCAGATGCTAGTGTTGGAAGAGACCAAAATTAAATTTCAGTCTGCTCTTGCTACCTATAGACTTCACTTATGATCTCATCAGTATTGCCTAGCTTATCTCCCTTTGCAAGGAGTTTCTGTTAATGAAAATTGTCGGTTTTGATTTGGACCATATATAACCAAGATGGCGAACCTATGGCACAGGTGCCCGAAGTGGCACACGGAGCCATGTCGCCTGGCACATGCAATGTTGCCCATTCCTCTTCTGGGTTTCTGGCACAGATGTGTGTGCGAGGATCAGCTGGCCTCCATTCATGTGGCAGTGCCGGAACCTGGAAGAGCTGGTCTTCTGTTTCCTGCGTGAGTATGCGCGCTGGCCAGCTGATTGTCGCGCACATATGCACGCCAGTAACCGGAATACTAGTTAGCTGGCACGCATCTACATGCCGGAAACCAGAAGTTCGTTTTCGGGTACGCGCATGCACCCTGGGCAGCTCCTCTTCGGGTTGTGGGCTAGATGAGTGCTTATGCATGCGCGCTCCCTTTTTAGCACTCGGTGCCAAAAAGGTTCGCCATCTCTGATATATAATGATGCACTGGATATCAAGAAAAGCTAAATCAAGAGGATTTTTCAAGCACTGTAGTAGATGAGATAAAAGTGAATGAGGGGAAAAAAGAGATTTGGCAGTTGAACAAAAAACTGTTTCATTTATCCATTAGGCTCAACTCTCTCACACATATGCACATATTCCAATATGGGTCATGCAAGACCTCGTAAGACATCCTTGGTGGGTTCAACTTCGTAACGACAAAGCAGCAACAAAAGAGCCTAAATCAGACACTGGTCCCTGATTTGGAGGACCCCTTGGCTGAGACTAACAACCAGCCAAAACAGGACTAACCAAAATCCAACTATTCAGCTATTATAATGAATGGTTGCACTGTACTCCCTATGGGTTTCCATAAGCTCATCTAGGAAAACCAATGAAAGCTAGCAGATGTGCTGCTTAAATACCATTATGACTGAAGAACTTCCGAATTTGTTGTGTCTATATGAGTGCAAGAAAATGTGAGTGATACAAGAAAGATGGTAAAAGAAAGGAGTAAAAGAAAGGCTTTGTCATGATGTTTAGCATCAACTAAAAGTAACAGTTGCAACAAAATTATAATATAATATAAAAAGCTCAGAAAAAAAGCTACTGAATCTGCCAGGCTCTCATTTTTTACTATCCTAATAAACCAGGAGATAGTCCTTGACTTATAACCACAATGGAGCTCAAAATTTCTGTGGCTTAAGTGAGTGTTGGGTCATTTTACAATCTTTCTTGCCACAGTTGTTAAGTGAATCCCTGCAGTTGTTAAGTTAGTAACCCAGTTAGTAAGTGAATCTGGCTTCCCCATTGATTTTGCTTGGCAGGAGGTTGAAAAGGGGGATCACATAACCTCCAGGACACTGCAACCATCATAAATATGAATCAATTGCCAAGCGTCTGAATGTCGATCACATGGGAATGCTGCAATGATCGTGAGTTGTAACTTCCAACGGTCACTAAATGAACTGTTGTAAGTGGAGGACTACCTGTGTCTTGATTTAATAAAGTTTATCCAGAAATGTTTACTGGCAGCCAATACTGACTTTGCTTTCATGAGCTCCAGTACTCCATGAAATCTGTAATTACTATCTGTAATTCCAGATTTCACATAACAGCTAATGACAGCACTCAACACTACTTCTGCACCAGGGGAAAAATCAGGCTCAAACTCTCAGCAGTACTGACTTATCCCAAAGCAACTGTTTAAGTGCTGACTTCAAAGAATTTAGAGCCAACTATTTTTTCTATCTATACAGGAAAAAGAGAACTAGCATGGCTCTCAAATATTTTGCTAGATGTGAAACATATAATTGAGAAAAAAGCTTCTATATAGAAAAGAAAATGCTGTATTCAGGAAATACTATCCGTACCCCTGCAAGCAGTGTGCACAGCCACCTATCATGAAAAATACCTCTGTGTACTCAATAAAACATGAAAAATCTGGTTTTGGCTCTTCAGTAGTTCACACTTCCCAAGCTACAACATTATCATTGAATAAAATGAACAGATCAGTTAGGACAAAGGAATCCTTTCAAGATACAGTCACTATGACTTTTACTAAGGAGCTTTGTCATTAGAACTTTCTTGCTTTTTTAAACATATGCTAATTTTAGCCTATGTTCTAAAATGGAAGCTTCTTGAGATGATGGATATAATGTCTTATCACAATGCAAAAAAGTGTAGAGAGATCTGAAAATGCTTAGTGAATCTAAAGACCTTGTCAGGCAGCAACACAGCATAATAAAAAATCGCAGACTGTGAAAGAATCCTATGCACCCATTTGAAACAATGAAAGAAGACCCAAACAGCTACTTATATTGCATATCTAAGAAGAATAATGTCTTGATGTATAATGGAAGGCCACTTGTGCCATTCGTCATTAGATTTTAGAGCTAGTTTATTCTCACGATCTAATGCTTTAACCAGTCACTCAATGCACAAAATTGCCATGACCAGAATCTTCATATAGCAATGCAAATATTGCTGTCCTCAAGCCATGCATCATGCAAAGACAAGTCCTTGCCATTTACAGGGGACCCACTTGCATTATCTTTAAAGTACTTGAGATGTGTTTTCACAGAAGTTTAAACTCATCCAAATCTGCTGCACACTTAGATAGAATGCTTTAGCTCAAGTTTTTTTCCCCTTATCACTCAGTTCCTCCCTGATGCTTTTCAGATTCTGAACCTGTATTGAACACGCTTTGTGCAATTATACAAATTAGAATCATTAACTCTACGGTTTTGACAAAACGTTATTCTTCACATTTAAGTAATACCACTATTGTCTAAAGATAGAACAAATGGTGGTACAGCATGTTACTCAATAACAGTGCTATCTTTGGATGTTTATAACATAAAACAGGTTTTTTTTTAAAAAAAAGGAAGTGGGTTTTTCTTTTTTCTTTTCTTTTTTTAAGAAATAGAAAGTCGATTTGGGTCTTTTAAGGCTTATTCAGTTTTCCTCCCTAACTTTTTTATTAAAATGGGTAGAAATCTGAAAGTGTTCCTAGCGATCAAATTGAAATTTAAATGCTCCTCTCCCGTGAAAAGAGACACACAAAAATACAGCCTTGGAGGAGAATCTTCTGGCGCTTGGTCTGTGCTTTGGACTAAATAAATCCAGAGTTTCTAATCTCCTCTTGGGAAGGCTGAGAAGAGAGAGAATTTGTGAGCTCAGGGACAAGTTAAGGCGTGGTATGTGCAGAATCAGAGCTCCAAAAAGGTTAAACCCGCCTGAGTGAAATGTGAGCGCAGCTCGCCACTGTTCCCATACATACCCCAAGTCCATAAGACTCCTTTGCACATAGAAGGACTGCCCGAGAAGGCACTCCCCTTTAGCTCAACCGGCTCCTGCACACAACCCAGGTCCAATTTCCCTGCCTCGTGTGGCCCCTTCCCTTGATGAAACTTCACCAAGGCAACAGTTTTAGCACATTGTCATCCTTCCCTTCCAGGTTGGGGACCAGGTTGGGGGGTGGGGGGGAGAGGTGGGGGGTGGGGAGAAGAGAAGGCAAAGGAGGAAAAGTTGCACACCGAAAGAGCAAACTTACCCACTCCAGCACCTTAATGAATCCCAGGGGCTCCTCCAGGCGGCCCCAACGCAGCCCCCCAAACAGCTGGGCCTGGCAAGGAAAGCAAAAAAGAGGAGAAGGGGGGGGAGAGAAACAAGGGCAGGGATTTCAGGTCAGCCAGAAGGGAAAGCAAAGGGGGAGGGGGGAGAAGAGGGAGAATTAGGAAAGGGCGTCAGAAAGTGAGGGACAGTCACAGACAGACAGAAAGAAAGAAAGACCAAAGAGGAAACGGCTAGCAAAAGGAGCCCTACCACCAGGTTGGAAGACTCCTTGTCCGCCGCCGTGCTCTGGGATCTGGATTCTGACATGCCGTCCGAGGAGAGCTGGTCGCCGGGTCGAGATCGGCTTCCTTGCCTCTCTGGCGAGTGGGCGGGGGGAGTGAGCCAGGCGAGGGGAGCCCCGGCTGGAGTTGGCGGCGTGAGCGGCTGCTCCCTCCTCTACGGACGTGCGGCGAAAAAAGCCCCGTCGGAACTCCTGTCAAACTCGGCAAAAGAAGAGGGAGGCGCGTCAAGGCGACGGCGGGCGGACAGGCGGACGGGCTCGCCTCCTGCGCGCGCTTCGGCTCCTAGGCTGAAGCCGCTGTGAGGGCGGTGCTCTCCTGCCGCCGGCTCCGCCTTCCTTCGAAGGGGCGGCCGCGGACTGCCCAGGCGCCCGGCGTCTTTTCGCTCGCCGGAGGAAGGCAGGATGCGCCTCGCTCTCTCTCTGCTGCGGCGGCTAAGGATGTAAGTTAAGGGGCTGCGAAGGGAACGTCGGTCTCAAGCATTTTAGTGCTGGGGGTGGGGTGGGGGCGCAGAACTTGGCCAATGCAAGAAGTGGGGTGGGGGAGCAAAGGGCGTTGTTTTCTTTCCTTTCATGCAAGTAAATGCATATTAAGCAGGGGTGAAATCCAGCAGGTTCTGACCGGTTCTGGAGAACCGGTAGCGGAAATTTTGAACAGTTCGGAGAACTGGCAAATATCACCTCTGGCTGGCCCCAGAGTGGGGTGGGAATGGAGATTTTGCAATATCCTTCCCCCAGGAGTGGGGTGAGAATGGGGATTTTGCAGTATCCTTCCCCTGGAGTGGGGTGGGAATGGAGATTTTGCAATATCCTTCCTTGCCACTCCCACCAAGCCACGCCCACAGAACCGGTAGTAAAAATATTTGGATTTCACCACTGATACTAAGTTTGAAGGGATGCAGGCTTCTAAGCGAGCATTTGGCACATTTCGACGCTGTTTGAAAAAGGAAAGTAATCCTTGCAAACACACATTGGTTGATGGGAAGATGCCCTTCTTCTATTTAATATAAAATAGGACTGATTGTGCTGTCTGCCAGGGGTTGAAGAACCCGTATTTAATTTTATTCTATCCTTGTGTCCCACCCCAGAAACAGGGTGAGATAGTTGTAAATGATTGAGCTTGGATGAATGTCATTGTCTTGCTAAGGTCTCTAGTAGCATCGATGTACAATTTTAATTTTTTCCACACATAGGAAGACAATTATTTCTGGCATTCTTAAATTCTTCCTGTCAAATTTAGGCATTTCATTTACATAAGGATCGTTGACAGTTAGATCCTGCTTCAAACAGCTTATTACTTAATGTCTAAATACTTATTTATTTTCCTATTTCAATCCCTTAATTAATTGGTGTGTGATCTCCATAATGAATAGGCATATTGTCCTGTAAATTATTTCCATTGGAAATTCAGCTACTAGCTGAAGAGTTTACTGTAGTCTGCTAAGTTTTATTGACTCTCCTATTGTAGTATTTCATATTGTTCCTTCCTCTCAAATTTGGCATGATGAACAGTATAAAAGTGTTTTAAATAAATTTGAACTGCCTTCACACAATAATTCATAAAAGTTTTATTCTTACAGATTTCCATCACTTCATCACATGAAGTCACTGAGAGTACAATCCAATGCTAAATACTCAAAAAGCTTCTGTTGCGTCCAGTAGGTCTTATTCCCAAGTATTTTGCATTGGATTGCAGTTCATTTCTATTGAAGACAGTGAAGCATGAACAATATAGGAAGTCCTAATTTAGCGACTGCTTTGTTTAGTGACTGTTTGCAGTTTTGATGGTGATGAAAAAGTAGCTTTATGACCAATCCTCACATTTACAACTTTTGCAGTTCTGTAAAGCAAAGGAAAGGGTTAGGTTAGGTAAGATCATAAGAACATTTTCATTTTCATTTAGTGACTGCTTTGCTTAATGACCAAGTTGCCAGTCACAATTGTAGTTGCTAAACGAGAATTACTTGACTGCTGAAACTGTGGGACATGTTTTGGAGAGAAGATGCTTTGTTGGTTCTCATCAACAGAATTTCACTTTGAAAACAGTAAAGGCATGTGAGAGGCCGGAGCCTGGTGCCCCATACCTTATCTCTGTTATGATATACAGTATGTATAGCTAAAATGAATCAGGAGATGTGAACATAGAGGAAACATTAGACCTTTACAGGACATGATTTAGTCTGCAATAGAGCTCTCTAAACTTTTACAATCACAAACTGAGCACCCCTTAAGAACATTACAGATTCATTCTGACTATGCAAAGCAGTTTATCAAGGCAAATGTCTGCAAAGGAATTATGTTTGAGGCGTAGATATGGATAGTGATGTCTTGGTATTTGATAAAATTTACTTTACATTCAGCCGAGGCAATATTATTAATGTGGATATTATTACTTTTTTAATCCCAAATCCTGTTGAAGTTAATAGCAATATCACTTTTTTTTGCTCCAGATCAAGAGCTGATGTAGATGATGCCTTAGAAGAATACAGGGTATAGGACAATGATGGCTAATCTTTTCTGGATCGAATGCCAAAAGCGCATGCACATGCAAATGTACATGCGTGCCCCCGAGCCCCCCAAAATGCACATGGCCTCCTGCATGCGTACACAGCCCCCACATGCCCCCTGCTCCCAATGCATGCATGGCAGAGACCCTAAGACCATCTGGCATGCGCAGCGGAGCTGAACTGGGGCAACGGCTCGTCTGCCATCAGCGAGAGTGCAGCGTGCCACCTGTGGCATGCGTACCATAGGTTCGCCATCACAGGTATAGGATAAGCATGCTTCTTCCCTTGTTATCCCTACTCCCATCCTATTCACTGTTCCTTCACTTTGTAACCCTTTTACTGACACTGGAATGTTTTTCTGGCATATCAGAGATATTCTGTGGGCTCCATAATAATTTATGTTTTGTCTGATAGTGATGTTTCTACCCAATCTATATAATTTTTCAGCTGGCTCTTAAGCATAAGACTGCACTTCAGACCTTTTGGCAATTAACTCCATAATGTCATGAAATCCAACACTTAACAAAGTTTTAAAAACTGTTCCCCAAAACAAAGCAATTTCCTAAAGGTCAGCAGTGGCTCCAAATTATAATCTTCCATCAAGGAGAAGATTTCCATTAGGAATGCCTTTGTTAAAGTTAGTCCACAGGAAATTAATATTCAAAGGATAATCCCGTCTCAATAAGCAAGATAAATTTGGAGCTCATAAAATACTGGGCCTTGTCCATTCAAGCTTTAAACATTAAAACTAGATACTTGAATTATGTCTGGAAGCTTATTTTTAGCTTATAACATTTACTCACGTTATATGCTAAGAGTGTCCTATGCCAGTTAAAAGTCACTTCCTATGTTTTAAACCAGATACATTTCCTAACACTTTAGATTCAATGTCATATGCAGGTCTGATATACAATAATATATTTGTGCAATTATTAAGTCCAGAAGGAATATTTCCTTTTTTTAAAGAAAAAAGACTTTAATTTTGTGCTTAATGTAATGTACGAGCAAAGCTAGTGTAGAGTTCTTGGTGCTCTCAGAGCTTGGTTGTTCGCTTGCAAGTGTTTCATTACCCAAATGCTTTCACTGATGATGTTATCTAGTTGGGTAATGAAATATTTGCAAATGAGCAACCAAGCTCTGAGAGCACCAAGAACTTCACAGTTCAGTCCTGAGCTATACATATTTTCTTCTCTTAAAATCATTAAAACTATTAAAACCAATATATCTTAGGTCTACTAAGTCGTGATTGGCTATTATTTTTATTTTTCCAGATATCTTGAAACTGGCTACCATAGTAGTGTACTTTTTTGGGTCTGTTTTCTTCTCATATGCTACTTTAAATTATTTATTTTACAATACTGACACTAGCGGTAGTATTTTAGTTTGGTCTTCAGAAGTTATTGTTAGCTATTCTGGAAATGTACTCCAAGAGTAAAATATAAATGCTCTAATCACAATACACAAAATAGCATGTGGGCCCCACACATCAGAGGTTATGTTCACACATATTAATCACAGTCGTTAAACTACAATGTAAATAGTATGAGATTAAAATATTAAGATGGATGGGAATTAGCTCCACCCATTTTCACATCTGGAAGGATACCTGCATGCTTTCTCTAGTTATCCGTATTTGGATAATGCACCACACATACGGTTTCAAATGCAGTTCCAGAAATCATACATATGGCCCTCATTTCTAGAAGTTAGCATTCAGCTGGGGGATTCAGGGAAATCTAAGTTTATTCCTTATGTAGTTCCTTAGCTTATCAGTACTTCTATGATAGTTCTCCTTTGCTTGATTTTTTTCTTTAGCTTTTAATAGCCATACGGCTAGATAAGAGATTATGAAGTACTGCTTCTATCCCAAGTGATAGAATGATGGTTATTAATGTGATACAATTTTCTGGGTAAAATAATTTAAGTGAAAGTAGAATACATAATTATATAGGTTTCCAATGTGAATTTGATCTGCTGTTTGGCAGATGCAATGTCATCTGTCTATTAAGAACAGCATCTTTTTCCAGCAAGTCCCATGAGTATTCATAGTTCATTTATTTTATCTAAAAACTAATTTTTGATAATAAATTGATATTCAAAAAGTATTTGGGGAGAATAAAATTGCATTTTAGTACAAAACTTAAAACTATAATGTCTAACATGATGCCCTTAAAGTGATGTCCCAGTGCCTGGAGGCTGTACGGATCTGGATGGGGAGGAACAGACTCAGGCTCAACCCATCCAAGACCGAGTGGCTGTGGTTTCCGACGTTCCGATATAGTCAATTGGTGCCATCACTGACTATTGGGGATGAGTCATTGCCCCCCACGGAGAGGGTTCGCAACTTAGGCGTCCTCTTGGACTCACGGCTGTCTTTAGAAGAACACTTGACGGCTGTGGCCGGGAGGTCTTTTTATCAGGTTCGCCTGATTCACCAGTTGCGTCCCTTTCTGGATCGGGACTCGTTAAATACGGTCACTCATGCCCTCGTCACTTCACGCCTGGACTACTGTAATGCGCTCTACATGGGGCTCCCCTTGAGGAGCACCCGGAGGCTCCAGCTGGTCCAGAATGCGGCCGCGCGGGTAGTTATGGGAGCAGCATGTGGCTCCCCTCCTGCGCGAGCTGCACTGGCTCCCTGTGGTCTTCCGGGTGCGCTTCAAGGTCTTAGTTACCACCTTTAGAGCGCTCCATGGCTTAGGACCGGGGTACTTACGGGACCGCCTTCTGCCACCAATAGCCTCTCACCGCCCAGTACGCTCCCATAGAGAGAGGCTTCTCAGGGTGCCGTCAGCCAAACAATGTCGACTGGCGGCCCCCAGGGGGAGAGCCTTTTCTGTGAGGGCACCCACCATCTGGAATGAGCTCCCCCCAGAGATACAGAAGATTCCGGATCTGCGCACTTTCCGCCGTGCCCTCAAAACATTCCTGTTTCAGCAGGCCGGCCTGGCCTAACTTTCCCTTTATATTTCTTTTTTGATTTTATTTTAAACTGGGATGTATTAAATGTATTTTTATCGTTCGCTGTTCACCGCCCTGAGTCCCTTGGGAATAGGGCAGTATATAAAATAAATAAATAAATAAATAAATAAATAAATAAATAAATAAATAAATAAATAAATAAATAAATAAATATACAAGTATACATTTCAAGCAGTTAATGTTTACATTCCCATAATATCTTTCCAAATTTATTCACAGTAATGTTTGGAATCCATTCATTAAAAGAAAAAAAATGTATTTAATTGTCTGACCAAAACATTTATCTAAGAAAAAAACAATGTATAGAATGCTTTTTAAAAGTCCATATTTTAGTAACATTATTCATGTTTGTAGAGCTTGGTAGATTTTGCAAACTATACCACAATATAGCAATTTTAAAAAAAATACTGGCAGATAAAATTACTAGTTTTGTTTTGTCATTTATTAGAATACTCACCCAGGCCTGTTTCCAAAGGATGTTATTTCTTCCATATTGCTAGCTCATGTCATCCTTTAAAAAGAATAGCAATTTCAAAGCAGAATTTGTTATCTTGATCACTTTCAGAGATTCCTCGTAGCAACTATTATGGATTGTCCTCCATATTTTTAAGAATCCTGCTTTTTAAAGTTGTGCTAATAAAAAAATAAGGTGTTCAGTCGATCATTTTTTCGTGTTACTGTTTAGAATATATTTTATCCAAGCTTTATTTATTTAGCAATAAGAATTAATAAGTATTCATTTATAAAACCATAGAAAGTTGTGATATGTTATCTTTTTAAGTTAAATGATATTAGAAATAGAAAAGGCAGTTTGAATATTTGCAGGGATGAGGCTGAATTTAGTCATTGCTATAACTTGCTTTAACTAAGAGCGGAAACAGGAAGTTGCTATTGGAACCTTTGAAGATAAGATGTGAACTACTACTAATAAACAAAGCAGGTTTCTCATCATATATGAAAATGTATCTTATGTATCTTCATGTACATTAAAATGTATCTTATGTAGCAACACTTTTTGTTTGTGCTAAAATTATTTTACTCTTTAAATTAAATGCTTTGAAAAATTACACTAAATAATTCGGATTTATAGTAACCCTGTTAGCTAGATGACACCTTATAAACACCACACCACACTGAAATGGGGCAGTTTTATGACTCTCTCCACACATGTACTTAGGTTTGTCTCAGTGCTGATCAGGGTGGATAAAAATCAATGATTTTTTAAAAAAAATAAAAAAAAATCAGATTTTTTTGATTTTTATCGAATTTATTTTAATAAAAAACTTTTGGGGTAAAAATCTATCGTAAGATAGTTTTCTATTTAAGATACATAAATAATTTAGTTTATTCAGCATGAAATGGAGCTTAGTTATGTAGCATGAGGCTGTATATTCTGCAACACTGGGACTATCGGTGAGTCAACAGTGGGTCAAAGGAGTAGCAGAGATGAAAGTTGCTCTTTAAAAATTATGATTTAAATCAAGTTGATTTAAATCAAGCCTTTTTACTAGTGATTTAAATCAAGATTTAAATTGTGATTTAAATCAACTCGATTTAAATCAAATCCACCCTGGTGCAGATATTAATTCTCTATAGCAGGCGTGTCCAATTGTGGCCGGGCCGCATGCAGGCTCTGGACAGCTAGTAATGCAGCCCCACAAGATCATAAACTTTTAACACTATGTGATTTAGATACATTAACTACATTATATATTTTATTTGTGGCCCAAGACAATTTGCCCCAGACAAGCTAAAAGGTTGGACACCCATGCTCTATAGCAGGGTTGTCAAACTCAAGACCCCGGGGCTAGATCTGGCCCACAGGGTGCTTAGATCTGGCCCATGAGGCTGCCCTGGAAACAGCGAAGGACCAGCCCGGAGTGCCTCTGCCAGCGAAAACAGAGCTCAGGAGGGCTGCATGTGTCCCCAACTCCATTTTCATTGGCAGAGGGTTGCAAGATCTCGTTGGGAGCTTGGGAGCCCGTTTTCGCTGGAAGAGCATCTGGGCCACCACAGGGCCCCCCGACACGAGTGACGTCGAGCTGGCCATGCCTACCCTAGTTCTGCCCGGCTCCCCAAGATCAAACACAACCCTGATGTGGCCCTCAATGAAATCAAGTTTGACACCCCTGCTCTATAGCTTTTCCTGAATATTCATGTGCAGATTTAACCATACACATACTTATCCTGACTCAATGGGCCTTGTTTAGTAATAGATGAATATAGGTTAATGTTTCAGACATGAATCAAAATTTATTAGCAATTTTCCATTAAATATGGAGCTGGTTTTGATATACAGTGTCAAACCACCAACAGCTCCATGTTTTTCAAAGGAGAATTGTTTTGTTAAGTTAGTAGTTAGCTAAAAGTAGTGACATAGTTAAATTCTCCATCATTCTTTTAACAGAATACAGAATTTTATGAAGACATTAACAATTTTAACACAGTATGTAATACAATGAAGAATGCAAATGATCAATAATAATAATCACACTTGAAATGGTAGTCTGAAACTATTCCAGGGTCACTCTCCTGGCCATATATCCTGGTTTGACCAGGATTGCCTGGCTGTGTGCTTTATCGCAGGCATAAAAAAAAATACTTCCTGGCAAATAGGACTGTACAGCTTGTCAGTGGGCATGACAGATTTATCCCATCTGTCATAACTTGCTTCCCCTTTGCCTGTGCAATTTAGCAGCAGGCTCAATCAAAGGGTGAGGGAGTTTAAATGTATGTGTCCCCCTTTTTAAAGAAGCATGGGATTAATGGTCTACCCAAACATGCCCCCTCTTTATCTGCACACAGTGAGGTAAGCTTTGAAACAGTACTAAGATCCACACTCCCTGGCTGCTGAGCATGACCTTTATCCTGGTTCGTCTGCTTGAAAATATGGTAAGCCTAACTGTTACAAAAATTGAATAGTATTTTTACCTGTCACACAAGCTCAGGCCTTGCTTGCTTTATTCCCAGACTTTCCTTGCGCCCATTCTTATCAACTCACATTTACTTTATTTCAGGCATTGTGAAGTCTTTCCTATCTTCTTGTGGGGATCTGTAGGTTCTCCTTCATCCAGAAGGATCATCTGTCCTCACCAAAAGGCCAAAGCCTCCCTGCATTTTAAGAGGTCTTCCTGAGTTAGGACCAACACTTTTGTGAAGTGAAAAAATAGGCCCAAACCAAGCCTCGAATCTTTCAGACACAATTCTACACTCTACACTGAGCCCCAAATAGGACTTTCACAAAGGAAATTCTTCCCCCTTAAGGAAGTCTTCTTGCCCCATATTGTTTGGTAATACTGGAGGAATGCCAGATGTAGTCATTATGATGAATATTAAGTATGTGTGTCCATAAGAGGGAACAAGGCAGGGCAAACAATATACCCTGATGTTATAACAATATCTATGACATGACTATGTTTTCTACCAAATACTGTATCTGTGAATGGGGACATCATTTTCATCACCCAGCTGGACAGAGGGGTTTTTACCACTAGATGGTAGCAAAGAGACGCTCCAACTATTTGCTACCATCTAGTTGTCACTCAGATTTTTACAATCTATTCTAGATCTATTTTGCACTACTTATTATCTTACTGGAAAATTCATTCATTGCTCCTGACCCGAAGCAACTGAAATAACCAAGATAATAAGAGTTAGATATCGTGTTTCCCTGAAAATAAGACCTTGTCTTATATTTTTTTGAACCCTGAAATAAGTGCTTGGCCTTATTGCCATGCGCTCAAAAGCCCAATTGGGCTTATTATCAGGGGATGTCTTATTTTGGGGAAAACGGTATTTCATTTCATTATATTGTTAATCTACCATATAATAAATGTACTCTGTGCAGTTAATGCTTTTAAACAATAACTGGAAGTTGAGAACAACAGGCCAAGCTTGTTTATGCCAGTTTATTTCAGCTGTAGGGGTTGCTGTAGAGACAAGACAAATAAATGACTTTCAGATTGTATATTGATCACAGCATTTGTCTGTTCTGATCTCATGATTAAAATACAGTACATTCTAGCAGAATAGTGACATACTGCTAAAGTCAGAATGTTGTGTCCTGTTTTGATGGATAAAGAACATTAATAGGATAATGGGTAGGGTGACTCAAAGATTGTTATTATATTCTTTGATTTTAATCTATGGAAGTTAAATAAGAATTTACTTTTTTTTCTTGGTTTCACATTTTTATTAGTTTATCAAAATACAAAAACAAAGAGAAATTCAGAGAAATTTATCTGAAAACTAGGAGGTTGGGGAATATGGTGTATAGAGGGGAAAGGGAAAGAAAAAGGCACCAACTTCCAACTCTCTGTAGCACAGTAGAAGATAACATTAAAACCTCAACTTTTTACTTTTACACAACAGTATATACTAGCCATTTTTATAACCACAAACCTATCTAATTAACAAAAACAAAATCAAAGGTTCATTTTTTTTTTCATTGCAAACACAAAGTCTGGAAGCAATTTCCAAATAGAAACAAAGTTAAATATATTCTCTTCTTTGGATAAAAGAATCAATTTGACCATCTCTGCTTCTTGCTGTGGGGAATAATATATGCTTTTGTTTACTCATTATTTTTTATCGTAATTTATATTAACTTAAATAAGAATTTATAAACCTAGGTAAGCAGCAATGATTTTTTACTGGCCACTTGATTCTTCTTTATCTTATTCTGCTATGTTAATTATGTTTTCTTTTTTATTGCAAATATTAAAATATTCTGGAAATGCTGTTTTAAACGAAATAAAAATAATAATCTATAGAATTGATTTTTTCAGGGTCTCTTTTCTCCTCCTTCATTTATTATTGTTTATTTTCTAAATCATGTGTGAAGTATCATTAAATAATGCAAAAACATGAAATAAAATTAAATTTTGCTTTCTTGGTGTAGATTCTTAAATACAGCAAATTTACATATGTTAATGAGAAAATTGTGATTTGAATATTCAAGTGTACACAACCATAACGTTTATTTTTCTAATGAAAAAGAAATATGTGAGACTGTTCCACAAAATATGTTTTTATTTGAAAACCTTAGTTAAGAATTTCTTTTTCCTCATTGTACAGTATTCCTGTTCACATAAACATCTGAGGCACAAGAACAATTGCTTGCCTCATTGCATTCTTCTGTATCTGGTGACTTCTATGCATTTGACTAGAACTTGTATTATCTGCCAGCTAGAATGGCTGATCTGTATGCTGGATAGAAATCATGTGAATTATTGTGCAGATCAACAGATAATGATGATTAAAAGATGCTTGCTTGGATGTTAAGCTTGCTAATAACAAAATCAAAGCCAAAATCCTACCTTTTATTCCTTGCTGGTATATTTCTTTGGAGGGTTATTTGTAACCTGAGGAAAGAGCAACTTTGAAAAGTAAGGAAATGTGAGTAAGATTGCATCTGTCTATGCCAGGGGTGTCAAAGTCACGTCGTCACAGTGGCATCATGTGACGTATCGGGACTTTTCCCCCCTTCACTAAACCGGGTGTGGGCATGGCCAGCATGTGATGTATCTGGCCTGCGGGCTGGGAGTTTGACAGCCCTGGTCTATGCTAAACAATTCTGGGTATTTAAAGCCGAAATGTGTGTATTAAAATTTCTTGGACAATTATTATATATCTCAAAATAAGATGACATTGCTTAAATTTTACATATTTTCCAGAGCATTCTTATTTTCCGAGAAAAAATAAGGACATATAGCATGGGACTTTCTGAAAACAGTATTTGGCTTTTTCTTAATACAGAAAATTAAATATTTGGTAGATGCAATCAGCAGCAAAAGATTTTATTATAGACATATGTGATGTAACCTGAAACTCACTTGTGAATCGCCTTCTTTTAAATCACCATTTAAGCCTTGAGCTTTACACCTCCAATATATTTCCTTATGTGATAGAACAGAGTCCCCTAGATCTACTCTACTTATGGCTGGCTCAGCATTCCTCCTATATTTAGGGAACTAGAGCCATGAAATTAATGCCTGCGTAAAAATAGTTTGTTTTAAGTTTTGCAAAATGGCCTCAGTGTAGCCTCATAGAAAGATAACCTATGCAAAACATTGATCAAATAGTTCAGTGTGTCTCTTGCAGGGACCATAAAATGACACAAACATGTCTGTACTACAAGAAATATCTGAGAGCATTATGAACCTGAACTTGAAATTGTTGTTTGGATTTCAAAATAGTAGAAATGAGACTAGTAGAAAATATACTATCCTCTGGCCAGCACAACTCCAAAATGTTCAAGGAAGAGTCTATGATTATGGTTATGTACTTCCTTGGTAGTAAATCATGCTGAATGTAAGTTTTGATACTCAACAAACATCCATACTAGTAGGCTACAAAACAGTTGTTTCTAAATTGTAACTTGGTGGCAGATGAAATCATTTCATTCCAAGGACAGGGGAAGCTCCCACATGAGATTTTTTACTGTACAGTCACATTGCGTCAAACACAAAGTTGTATAAAAGAACTCGATCGTGTTATTTTCCATTTATGAACCACTTGTTTCTCCCATCACTTCTTCTGCTTCTCCCCCTCCATTAAAGAAGGAAAGGCACAATAGTTTCACATTCTTTTCAAAAGATAATGCTAGGAATAGTTTTCTGGAAAAATCCTCAAACAGGTGCCGTTCCTATGTGTATAGTATTGGTGAGATCCTGGAAATACACCTACACAAATCAGATTTGTACAATTTGCTAAACCAAAGTAGTTTTTTTTTATTTCATAACTAACCTAAATTCTTCCAGGGGTGGCTTGTCAACTAACCATCATTACTATGTGAATCTAATCTCTAAACCTTGGCCTTTTATCATCACCTGGATCAATCATTCTCTTTCTGCCACCCTATCTTGTATCATTGTTATATGGAAAATAGGAATATGGCACTCTGGGCTTCTGAGTGAATAGCAGTATATAAATCTAATTAATAAACATTCACAGAAATATGGATACGTGGATTCTGTAAAAAGATGTCCCTAGACAACTGAATCAAAATACCTACAATTTCAAATAATACCTCTGCAATTCAAGCCTTGGACATCTTCAGCTAGTCTTTTTAAGCAAGCAGTAGTGAATATTTTACCTAGTTATTTTTTGACCCATCCAATGCGCTATTGTGAAATGTAGGACCTTTATTAGTGAGGCCTCAATATTGTCAGTAGTTTTCTACTGCTGAGGTCTATTTTGTATTAGTATTCTTGGCAGCCAAGCACAGCTGTCAGCAAAGCCATGATGTAATACCATTACAGAAGGCAGAGGGTGGAGGTTTTAGTCAATTTCCTGCCATCTGGAGAGATTTGTGGGACTTGTACTTTCACTGATGTATTAAGCTTATGAAAACACCTTTTTTCTTCCTGCTTCCTGCTGAATTTTGACATTTTCCCAACAAATTTGAGTGCTGCAAATGGGCTCCGAGGACTGCAAAAGAGAACAAGAGAGCATGCATAGTCAACAAGCAGGGTAGCTTGTTTCTGGCTACCTAGTGGTATGTAAGGGTTATACAGTGTTCAGCAGCTTCAGCCCAAAACTTTTATTTGGCTTCCATGTCCCTTCCCAGGTACAAGGTAAAGTACACATCTTGGGTTTATGAATGAATGCAGGGAAGGTAAAAAAAAAAACCCACCTTTTAAGTGAGATTTAAGAAAAATACTTTTGCTATAAAAATGTCTAATTTCGATTTTGCCCCACCCCCCAGCTCCATCTACTTTGCCCATGAGTATTTCCCAACACATTCCATAATTCCACCTCTCCCTCCTCATGGCTATTAATCTAAAAAAACAACAACAACACCCTGCATTAAAGGTCTACACAAATGTTTAAAGCCTTCAACTAGAATTTTTAGACAGTAGAGCATAGGAGTGATTACCAGACAGTGGTGGGATTCAATTTTTTTACTACTGGTTCAGTGGGTGTGGCTTGGGTATGGCAGGGGAAGGATGCTGCAAATCTCCATTCCCACCCCACTCCAGGGGAAGGATACTGCAAAGTCCCCATTTCCTCCCCACTCCTGGGAGAAGGATATTGCAAAATCTCCATTCCCACCTCACTCTGGGGCCAGCCAGAGATGGTATTTGCCGGTTCTCCAAACTACTCAAAATTTCCGCTACCAGTTCTCCAGAACTTGTCAGAACCTGCTGAATTTCACCCATTACCAGGGACCTCATTGTTGTATACTTCAACACCAGCCTCTTTCCTTTTCTTTTTTTAAAACAAGATATTTTAAAGAGAGAGTGAACAATTTTACCACTTCTAAGAAAATAAGAGGAGTGTTTGGTGCATGGGATTTTGGAAGGTAAGTAGTGAGATTCAGGAAAGGGTCTGATCTAAAACAAGAGCTTCCCCACTGCATACTCAGTTTTGTGTCCTTTGACAGGCACAAGTGGGCAGATTTATGGAGCCAAAATATATGGAAATATGCAAAATTTGGTCAGTAATATTTTGGGATGATAACTGTTTATTTTACTATTGCTTTTCTCATTGGGATGTCACATTTCAGACTTTTATTTTGGACATAGCTTCTGCACAGGTTGTCTTTATTAGCAACTGCCTTGTTTAGCAACTGTTTGCAGTCACATTGGTCTGTAAAGCAAAGGAAAGATGAAATAAGATCAAAAGAGCAGTCATGGTTTCACTTAACAACTGCTTCATTTAGTGGCCAAGCTGCCAATCCCAACTATAGTCATGAAGAAAGATTACACGTAGTTCTTTGTGCTTTACAGCACCCACAGTCCCTTCTCCAGTCAATTGCTTTGACACACCAGAACACCAAGTACTGCTTGTCTCATTATCTTGATTTAAGCCACTGTTTAACTACCATTTAATAAATCACAATAGTGCCTTCATATAACATGTATTGAAACCACACAAACCATATTTTTGTTTTGAACGGATGAAACACGGCATTGCCCTTTAACCACAATATATAGGCTGCTTCAGTCCTGGGGCATATCTCATTAATACTTTGACCGTATTGGTCTTTTCCCCCACCTATAAATGATGCTGGGTATTTTCAGAATCCTCCTGATAAACGGATCATATCTCACTTGAATATTGAATCTGAAAACAGGGTGAATTGGTAACAGCGTGATACCAGGCGAGAGCAGATAGTATAGGTCTGGTTGGTACCCAAATACTAAAAATCATGAGCTGGTCCAGGTTTCATGCTTTAGTATCGCTACCGCTTATGGACAATTTTAGGTAAAAAGTCACCGCACGTTTTTAGTTCAATATACGTTTGCCCCTAATAACGCTTAATGTTTAACTATTAAATTATTTATTTACCACAATAATGGACTACTGTGTCATAACACAAAGAGACACGAGGATGGGAAAAACGGTACGATCGATTCCCGGAGAAACAGAACGAGCACATCGTATATCCCCCTGTAATCTCTTAGTTCAGTGTTTCTCAACCTTGGAAGCTTGAAGATGGGTGGACTTCAACTCCCAGAATCCCCCAGCCAGCGCTGCTGGCTGGGGGATTCTGGGAGTTGAAGTCCACCCATCTTCAAGCTTCCAAGGTTGAGAAACACTGTTTTAGTTGGTTCTCAAATCTGAAGGGCGGGATTGATATTCCCCTCGTAGACCATGGCAACCGTTAGCCAATCCCGCCTTGGTACGAACCTTCCCAGGGCCAATTGCACGATGGCATTGTAAGCTCCCGCTTCGGAGCTCTATTGGCTGGTAAGCACGCGAGGCGTACGCCGTCGAAATTCACGCATGCGCGGTGTTGGAGTGGTGGCTGAAACCGGGTGCTTGTGTGCTGACAGGGCCATATCCGTCTCCGGACTAAAGTAAAAGTCGAGGCTCGAACGCCAAAGCTTCGCGTCCGGTGCGCGCATCTTTTCTTTCGTGGTGCTGCTGCGGCTTCCGTTGGCAGCATGTTCCTCACTCGCTCCGAGTACGACAGGTAAGTGCAGCCAGGACGAGCGGAAGCGCGGCCTGCTTTTGGCCGGGGCTGAGTCACTGCAGCGGCCTGGCTTTCCGACCGACTCGTCCAAAGGCTTTCGAAGGGAGTGGAAGCGGCCTCCCTCCTCCAGCTTGCCGGCCTCTCCTCGAGGGTCTCTTTAAAAGGGGTGGCAGGGCCGCTTTTTGCTTCTTTCTTCGGAAAGAAAGCGCTTCTCGGTCGGACTTCGTGCCTCAGTGCCTGGGAACGGAGAGCAGTTTTGGCTGCGTGGGAGGGGAAAAAAAATAAAATAAGGTCTTACACATTGGAGCGTAAAGCGCTCCTCATATTCGAAACCGAAGTTTCCCGGCACTGAGTGTCCCGCAAAAGCTTTTCGTCGGCCGAAAAAGCAGCTTTACTGTAAATCGAACTGCAAAATCTAAGCCAAAACTGGCGGTAAAGAAATTTTATGTGTATTTGAAACCATACTTCCAAAAAAAAAAAAAAAGTTTACATTTAGTCTGAATACTTAATTTCAGTTTGTTCGTTCTTTATAGGGTGCTTTTAAAAAAAAAAGAAAAGATTTTCGATTTGCCTTAACTGCCTGGTTGGGTAAAAGAAAATAGAAGGGATTGTGACATTTTTCAAGTTTTATTAGTCAGAAATCAGGCTATCCCGATCCCTTTTTGAATACTTTCTGCTAGAGGTAATTCATCAAAGTATTCTTTTTCTCGCAGCAGACTGGGCCTAATTTGTGTTGTGAAATTATTACAGTGTATTTTGGAGTAGTGTGTACTCAAGGCCAATACATTTCCTTAGTCATAATGATGCTCCTCAAACTTTTGCTTTCGGTTATGCTTACCAGTGATTGGACGAGCTCACTGAAATCAAGTACTGTAATACTTCATTGTTGAATAAAGCACATCGTAGAAAAATCTATGCACAGATATATTTTTAGAATGTTACTTGTACAAACCAATACAAGGATAGCCGAATAAACTTTGCAAAGTATTTTTGGCAATATGTTGTGATATTTATCAAGAAGAAAAAGTTTAATTTGGTGGTGACTTTCATAAATCATTTCATACATTTAGTTTTTTTTTCTCACGTTTTGCAATATCATAAACTCTCAATCCCTACCGTCACTGTTTTCTTTCAAGGGATTTGTTGAATTAACAAACTTGTTAAACTTGTAAAAATCTTCACTTTCTTGGGAAAATGAGAAATTTCTGAGAAGTTTGGAGTTTAAAACTACACCGCTAAATAGAATGCTGTCTTTGGAGAAAAAGATTTTTCACTATATTGATATAATTTTTTTTGCTAGAAAATTTAAGATATTTAAGATATGAAGATTGAATATTTGCTGTTATAGATAAGATTGTATCTTTCATGAATTTGTCCAGTTTCTTTCTAAAACACCCTTGTTGGTTATTTGCAACAAGTCGAGTTCAGCTAGAAAAATACTTTGTCTTTCTGAATTATTTGAAATTAAACTTTATTGCATAAGTGATTGAAAATCTAAATTCTAGTAAATGTTCGATGTGACTCTTGATTATTTCCTTTGCAGAGGCGTGAACACTTTTTCACCAGAAGGAAGATTATTCCAAGTGGAATATGCTATTGAAGCTATCAAGGTACATTTGAAACTATTGTGCAAAAAGTACCTTGAGCTACTTCATAGAACTGGATGGACTGGAATGTGGGAATCTCAGAACAGTGAATGGAGAATACAGTTTGAGAGTAGTGTTTGAGCAATCTTATCCAATTCTTCTGCACTTTCTTTGAAGTAATGCTGAGATAGCTTTTACACAGTCGCAATAATTGGTTGAGACTGGCAGTGTGTTGCATGCTATATTCGTTCACTTACCCAGTTGCATCAAATAGAATTTCTGTAAAATGTTAATGTAAATAACTGGGATAATATGATGGGTCTTGTTGAAAAATGCTCAGGAATCAGTTGTGTAACATTTTGCACACATTTTGAATTCAGCTTTATAAGAATAAGCTATACTTTATATCTGAACATGGTATGCTTACTGAAAGAAAGAAAATCCATTTCCCAATTTGATTATGTAGCATGATTTTAGTAAGCAATATAGTATGCAGCAACTGGAACATCGTTATATTGCATTGAGAACCACTACTGTTGTAGTAATTACAGTGCGGAGTAGGATTAGTGTGATATAGGTTCATGTTGTTACTAAACCGTGGAGGTTCACTGTGTGACTTTGGGCCAAAAAGTACAGCCTACCTTATGGTTGTAAGGGGAAATATTAAGAGGGATTGCTTTATACATAACTCAAGCTTCATAATTCAAAAGAAACTTTTTAAAAGATGGGATAATAGTACCGGTAGTAGTACCATTTTAAAGATGGGATAATAGTAACTATAGCTTTGAAATTCCTGCAAGGGTTCCTGAGGCCAGAGGAAATTTATATTTTCATTGTATTTCATGTTACCTATTTTTGCATGCTTCTTGTTTTGTCATGGTCACATGATAAAAGTTTAGGCACTTGATAACTGGCATGTATTTAGAACAGTTGCAGCATCCTGGGGTCATATGAAAATCTTTTTTGATCTTCCCAGATGGCTTCTGACAAGCAGAGATGGGGAAGCCAGATTTGCTTAATGAATATATGATTCACTTAACTGTGGAAAAAAGTCATAAAATCAGGCTTGACTCACTTAACAACTGATTTACCTAGCAATGGAAATTCTGGTCCCAATTGTGGTTGTAAGTCGACTACAATCACAATGGACTATCAGTGGTTATTATTTTTCGCATGGTGACAGCGCGATTATTTTACACTGAATGAAATTAAATTCAACCTTTCTTATTCTGAACCTTCATAGTGGCACACTATGAAGTGAATGATTAGTAGACTTAATCTATAAGCATTCCATTACACTTTCCCGAAAGCTTCTCCTAACAGGCCAAATGTAGCAGATTGAAGAGTGAGGATGTTTTAAACACCTTGAAAAATTCCTGTGGATTAGCAGGAAAGTTCTCATGTCCGGATCTACTTTTATTGCCAGAAAGCTTGGGTTGGAGTAGAATCTGGTCATGCACAATGTTTTGAGTTGGCTAGTCTGTTACAATTGTAGACAGCTATATATAGCGGTCAACATGTAATATGTAAAAAAAAAAGGAAAAAAAAGCAAATATGCTGTTTTTATGCAGCTCAGTATACTAAGTATTGACTCATCAGTGCCTACAAGTTTCATTAATAAAGATATATAGTTAGAGCTGCATGTCTCTCAAAAATTGATGGCAAACATGCTTGACATATAGACTATTCATAGCTGGTATTATGATTATCTTATCTGTTGTTTCAGAGTCATAATTATCTAAACTAATGCATGCTATTCATTAATATTAAAAAATATGTTTATTTTAAAATAGTTCGTATCTGTGCTATAGGGCCTTTCTCAGAGCCAAGCCAGAGCCTTATTGTTTTGAAGATAATTGAGTTTAACATTAAAAAATAACAGTTTTTTAATGCAAATATCTTCAAGCAAATTACACTGCTATGAGAAGATGCATGATCTATTTTGTACAAAATGATCTTGGGTATTTCTTGAATGGGGTGGAGCTGACGTAATCATATAAGGGCTTGACAGGACGTATTGTACATATTATGTAAAGAATTGATATACCAGATCACGGAATGGGACAACTCAGTGTGGCTAGTTTGGTGCAGCCAGTTCATCACTGTCAAGTCGCCTCTGCCAACTCACTGCCATCAAGTCGCCACAGAACAACTCCACACGGTCAACTCACTGCAGGGACAACTTGCCGCAGAAGGCTGGAGGGAGATCTGGGTGGTTGGGCGTGTGAGCAGATATGCAGAGTGGCAACAGCGGCTGAGGGCATCCCATTTTCACACACCCCACTACTGTTGGCAGTGCTGCTGCCAAGCTCCAGACTGAAGAGGCCCAGACAGACGTTGGCAGCAGTGGATTGGGGAGGCAATGGTGAGTGGGGGCATCCCATTTTCACATCCCCTGCCATTGCTGCAGCAAACTCCTGGAGCTCGGCATGGCAGTGGTGGGGTGTGTGAAAATGGGACGCACCCAGATGCTACCCACCCAGCACACCACCAAATAGCCTGAACTCCCCAGAGCTCAGTATGGTAGCAGCGGTGTGTGTGAAAATTAGATGTGCCAGTTGCTGACACTGCTCTGCACTCTCCCCATTCACTTGCCTGCCCACCCGGCTGTCTCTCCAGTGGGAAGTCACCGCTCTACCCACCTGTCCGCCCGCTCACCTGACTCTTCCTCCCTTCACCATAGCAAATTGTCCCTGCGGCGAGTTGGCTGTGTGAAGTTATCTTGCGGTGACTTGGTGGCAATGAGTTGGCAGAGGTGACTTGGCGAGTTGGCTGTTCTGAGCTGGCTGCACTGAGTTGTCCTAGATCCACCAGATCAATTGATGTAATTAATTTGCAGTTTATCAAATGTTACATATTGACTTAAGATGAGAGAGAGAGACTAATAACAGTGAATGAATGGTAAAAAGGTGTTCTCATCCTCAGTCCATGATAAGGTTAATCAATAATGGTCCAATTATTAGGACACCTGCAGTTTAAGGACAAAACATTGACCATTGATTTAAATGTTTCCTCTCCAAAGCTGCCCTTTCTCTTTATTTTCTAGTGCCTTAGTGATTAAGACGCTGAGCTTGTCGATCAGAAGGTTGGCAGTTCAGCGGTTTGAATCCCTAGCGCTGCCTAACAGGGTGAGCTCCAGTTATTTGTCCCAGCTTCTGCCAACCTAGCAGTTTGAAAGCACGTAAAAATGCAAGTAGAAAAATAGGAACCACTTTGGTGGGAAGATAACAGCACTCCATGGGCCTTCGGCATTGAGTCATGCTGGCCACATGACCACAGAGATGTCTTTGGACAGTGCTAGCTCTTTGGCTTTTAAACGGAGATGAGCACCGCCCCTAGAGCTGGAAAACGACTAGCACGCATGTGCAGGGGGACCTTTACCTTTAATGTTGGGGGTTGAGAGGGTTTGCCATTGTTTGCCACAACATATCTGCTATTGCACAAGATGTCCTTATAGAAACAGGTTTAAGAACTTCTATGAAGATCTAGAATCAAAATACAGCAAGTTCAGACATGACATATCTGTTTAAATGAAAATATGGTCTAAATTTTCCCTTTCATGTTTGTATTCTGGGTTTTGGTTGCACCCAGCATACATCCTATTGTTTAATACTCTTCTGAAATTCTGCATCTGACTATCATAGACTCTATGTGCTGAGTATTTCTTAGATTATATAAAGCAAATTAACAGTTCTTTAAAAAGGTGAAGGTTCCCTCGCACGTGTGTGCTAGTTGTTTCTGGCTCTAGGGGTGATGCTCATCTCCGTTTCTAAGCTGAGGGTCCAGTGCTGTCCGAAGACGTCTCCTTGGTCATGTGGCTGGCATGACTAAATGCCAAAGGCGCACAGAGCACTGTTACATTCCCACCAAAGTGGTCCCTATTTTTCTACTTGCATTTTTTACATGCTTTCGAACTGCTAGGTTGGCAGAAACTGGGACAAGTAACGGGAGGTCACTCCCTTACACAGCACTAGGGATTTGAACCGCTGAACTGCCGACCTGATTGACAAGCTCAGGATCTTAGCTACTGAGCCACCGCGTCCCCTTTAAAATTAAAAATGGTTAAAAATGGTTTATTATTATTTTTGTTAGCTTGGTTCCACAGCAATTGGAATCCAGACATCAGAAGGAGTTTGCCTGGCTGTGGAGAAGAGGATTACTTCCCCACTTATGGAGCCAAGTAGTATTGAGAAAATTGTAGAAATTGATTCTCATATAGGTAAGAATGAAAGCTAATTCTTAAGAAAATTCTGCAGTGTAATTGCAATATGATTAAAATTCTTTCTTTGGTGGTCTTCTAATTCCTATAGTATAAGCTTATATGTAGACTTCCTTTGGTGTGAAATTAATATTTACTAATAATGATCATTGGGTTTCTGTGTTCAAAATCAGCACAATATAGAATCAAATGTAGAAATCAGAAGCAACTTGCCACTATATGACCTCTCTAATAAAAGTTTGTCTCCAAATATAGAAATTGGAGAGCTGGGAATTGCAATGTGCGCTCTTGATCCCCAGCCAATTCCTCTGTTGGAAGCTCATTGATTGACCTCTAATGTTAGCCTGTCCTCTGTACATGAGGCCATTTTTTTAATATAGTCACATACACACCTCTGATGAGAACTGGAGTAGACTTCATTTATATCTACCCTTCTCTGTGTTTAACATTAATGTTGCCTATTTTAATATAGCCGTAAACAATGGTATTGTCTAACAAAGTTAATTAACAAATAAGTATAACTGACAAATATTGTAAGGTATCAGTTCTTTATGTCACTTGACCTGCTTTCTTTCACATTCAAGTGCATGAACTTTGTTTATAACACATTTGACTTTGAACTTCTACAATTTTTTTAAGAGTATCAATATGCACATGGATGGATGATTTAAAACGCATTGTTTATTTGAATGTTTATAAATCAATCTTTGGTGTCTCATAGGAATCAGTGTTGAGGGTGGTACTTTTTAATTTGTATCTCCCTTTTTTCAGGTTGTGCAATGAGTGGCTTGATAGCCGATGCAAAGACATTAATTGACAAAGCAAGAGTTGAGACACAGGTAAAAATCAAATACTGATCTTTGTGCATCTTGCTTTTTTTCTCCCACTTTTTTTTTTTTTTAATAGAAAATTAGTTATTCACTCAGGCTTAAAACAAACATGGCAGCAGAACTGCAGAAAATAATTACAAATTAAATTTTATGTGAAAAAAATATGCAAAATTCAAGATGGAAATGAAAAGGTGAAAATAAGATTCCATTACTGGATTTTTATGTCATTAATTATTTACAATTACATGAATATTATAAAAACTGTGATGGCAGAATATGCTCTACTATTATGGCTTTAGGATTGCTGTCTTTGAACTGAGTTTGACAGCATTTTAATAGTCTTATTTCTCTTTTTAAATTCTCTATCCAATAAAGAAAAAGAACATGTAAAACTTAGGGAATAGATACATTTTAGGGCACAGGTAAAACTGTTTTCCAAATAATCAATCTTCATAATTGTCAGGACTCTGCTTGCTATGGATGTGTTGTTAAATTGAAAATGTGTTTCAGTGAATGATTTCCATAATCTTTGCAAGTTAACATTCTTGGATCATTCTTGCTTCAAATCACACTTAAGAGCACATAAATCATTTTTCTGTGAGTGGTTTCTGCACAGATGGCAAAATATTTAAGCTACTCAACTATGGAATATTGATTCTGTGATTGTAAGATTAGCTTCCTTTCATGTAATAAACTACAGTTTGCATAGGAACTGCTCATGGTAGAATGCTTCCCATGTGGTTGGAAGCCTTAAAAGAACTTTAACTAAGCTTGAATAGAAAATATGGACAGTGTTATTCATAGCACATATCTATTCTAAAAGGAATAACAAATTAGGCATGAATCATTAAAATCTTGCCTGTTGTGCATTCTTCATATTAGATTGCAGTTGGTTTGCATGGTAGGTAATCTTTTGTGCATTTCTTCTTATGGTTATAATTTTGGCTTAAGTTTATTTGGATGCAGATTGTATATGTATTGAAGAAGAAATATATCTTTTATGAAAAGAGATATAGATGTCTCTTTTTATCATCTCAGAATCACTGGTTTACATACAATGAAATCATGACTGTGGAGAGTGTGACACAAGCTGTATCCAACTTAGCGTTACAGTTTGGAGAAGAAGATGCTGATCCAGGCGCAATGGTATGTATGTCAATTATTTGTTAAATGTCCATCATTGACAATTGTACTGTTCAGTTACTAAGTCATTAAATGCCTGATTCTTCTATGATTTAATTCTAGTCAAGGCCATTTGGTGTGGCGTTACTCTTTGGAGGAGTCGATGAAAAAGGACCTCAACTGTAAGTTGGGTTTTGTTTCTTCACTCTCATTATTTGTTTAAATCCAGGCTACTTATCACTGCTGAGTTAGAAGATAGAGTACCATAGAGTTCTACATAATCAACCTGACAATGACAACAATCAACCAATGGAACAGCTTGCCTTCAGAATTTGTAGGTGTTTCACTACTAGAAGCTTTCAAGAAGAGACTGGACAGCCATCTGTCACAAATGGCATAGGGTCTCCTGTTTGGCAAGGGGTTTTACTAGATGACCTACAAGGTCCCTTTCAACTCTGTCTATTTTATTCTATTCTATATTCTATTCCATTCCACTCCACTCCACTCCACTCCACTCCACTCCACTCCACTCTAAACTAGAAATGAAGGAGAATATTAGTAGATGAAGACTGGATTGGGTGTATGAATTGTATGGATTAACATACAATCTTTTAGGAGCTGCCAAACTCTCCTACACTAGTATCTTTCTCCATTATTAAGGGTACAAAGATACTGGCCAAAAAGCAAAGCTGTTTTGAGGTGTATACATTTTCATAGTGAAAGCTATATATATAATTATAATCCAAAGATTTTTCAATGTTTTCAAGGACACATAGGTGTAAAAATATGATAAATTTGATTTTGATATGAAAGCACAAACACCTTACATCTACCATTAAGGTTGAAAAACAAGAAATTCAATTATTTTTCTAATAAATACATATGCAAAAACCATTTGAATGGCACTTTGTACAGTATATGACTTCTGTATATGTATAAAACCTCTGATAAAATGCAAAATTCTATGAAAATAAAGAGTAAGTTTCCTTTATTGTTGTTGCATGTTTTCAGAAGAACTTGCAGACTCCCTTAGGTGGTGTTTAAGACAGTCTAGTCCTTGTAACTAGAAGCACTTCAAAGTTCCAAGTACATTTTAAAAGAGAAAGTTGACCTAAATTTCATAGTGGAAGCACTCAGTTAAGAGTGCAAGAAAGGCTTGAGAATGAGGAAGGGAAAGCTTCCACTATTGCCATTTCCAAAAGGAGGTTGGAGAAACATAATTTACTTATACAAGCAAAATACATTTGACAGACAGCACACTCTAAATGGTATACATTGCATTTTAATAAACTCAGATTTCTTTCTGAGTTTTTTTTCCTCTCTCATCTTCAATTTCTTTTTTTTCCTCTCTTATCTTCAATTTCTTCTTCAGTAATTAAATACAATCATGATAAGAGGAAAATATAGTTTGACACCAACTATTTAACAACAAAATGTTCTTTATTAAAACAAGTATATAAGAAATGGTATTGTAAATATGTATTTTAAAGAACATGAACTGTTATAGTTTGTAAAATATTTAATCAGTTGCTGAGATTTATTAAATTGCTGCAAGAAAATAAGGTAATTTATTTCAATTCTGAACCATCTCTAAACGTTTTTTTTTACCATCATTGTATTTTTATAACCAACTCAGTTATGCCTATAGAGATTTTGGTTCACCCAGTTACAGTATATTACTGCCTTCTGTGCCTTCATATTTATTTACTTAGTTTAATGTACTTGTGGACCAATCGAGCTGCTAGATAAATATCCAGCAACCTGTTTTTCAATAGATAGCTTTGATAAAATCATAGTTTGTAGAACTATGGGTGTACAAGCAATTGCATGAGCTATAGGAACTTAAATCCTAAAAAAAGGTTCAAAAATTTGAAAACCGCAAAATATAGCAAGGAGATTAAATTCATAGGACTCTTCTAGAAGAAGAAGGAAAGGGCAGTGATACTCGCTTATTCACACTATATGCTTAGTCAAGGGAGTGCACGGAATTTGCTATAGAAAAGTGTAAAACTAATTTCTGCAGCACAATCTTGGCCATTCTAATAAATGAAAGGACAAATCTGACTTCAATCTTATGTTTTTTAGAAAACAAATAAGTAGAAATTGATTTGATTTGATTGTGAGGGAGGGAGCTGGAAAGAGAAAAGGAGAATTTAATACAGGTGATATTTTTTGTGGCTATTAAAAGAACAAAAAAACACCCTAAAGTTTGTTTGAATCCAAAGTGTCCTCTTTTTTTTTTGTATTGAATGTGTTTCTCCCTACTAGTCTCCCAAATTTGTTGGATGTAAGCGTTTTATTATGATACGCACATGTGTACCTACACAATCTGTTCCTAATCAAATATAACTCTCAGAATAAAACTGCAGACTTTATAAATGATCTGCGTGGCACTTGATGTTTGTTCATTTTCATATCTTTTATTTATGCATGTAGATTTCATATGGATCCTTCTGGGACTTTTGTACAGTGTGATGCAAGAGCAATTGGATCAGCTTCAGAAGGTGCACAAAGCTCACTGCAGGAGGTTTATCATAAGGTGAAAGCCCATTTTATTTGGCCTTACTCTTTATTGCAGCTCCTTGATGAAAGCAGAGAAATGAAGAAAATAAGTGTGACTTTTATTGTAGCAGTATCCACAAAATCCTGTTGTTTGGTTCTCTTTTAAAATAGCTGTAACTTTAATACTGTGTTCTAGAATCACCTGGGTTATCTTTGTTTCTCATCAATGTATTTTGAGCAATTTAAAAAGTGTCATTACCTATGGCATTTTGAATATTTTTTCAACATATTTATAAGCTCCAGGTGGTTTTGGATCTGAAAAGTTCACAGGAGTAGAACCTTTTATAGAAATATCATGAAATGAAATTTTGAGATATTTTAAATTAAATCTGCTCTCTTGACTAACAAATCAAATTAGTAATTTAATCTCATGCCTAAACAAGATCTTGTATTGTCTTTAAATAAAAATGGCATGTTAATTATGATATGTCAATGACTGAAACCTGCAGTTCTCAGCCATAAAAATATTTTCACAATGGTGAACTGCATCCAACTGTAGCAACAGATTTCTATGAATACTTTTCCATCGAATTGATATTTACTGTATGTAAATTCAGTTTAGACTAGCATGTGGAGTAAGAACACTGTCCAGTCAGTTTTAGACATGTAATTAATTATATATAATGACTTAGTTAAGCATTTGTTTAATTTAAGAAAATTATCCAATTCATGTAATAACTACAGCCACTTGGTGCCTATCATATCAGCCTTAAGTTTCATGATTTCTCTTTACAGTCAATGACACTGAAAGAGGCAATTAAGTCATCCCTTATAATTCTAAAACAAGTTATGGAAGAAAAGCTGAATGCAACTAACATTGAGGTATGTCAATCTATTTATTAAAGGTTTTCCATCAATGTCCATATGTGAATTTCGGCACAGATATTGAAGTAGCTTAGATTTACTATGGATTGAATATCATGTCCCAATTATTTTGGGGTAGAATTGTAGGAGTTAAGTTGCACATTTGGCTCTGCTGCTTCAGTGTTGATATTCCTGAGATTAGAGTGTTGAGATCTTTGTAATGAAATAGTGACCCATATACTTCTTAACATCTATATAGCAATGGGAAAGGTTCTTTACTGCCATAGCAGCAAAAATTTAATGTGATGTGAATAAATCGAGTACTTAAAATCTTAAAAACTAACACTAGTGACTCAAGTTCCATCTAAATTAATGTTCTGCTAACTAGACAATTAGATAGGAATATGGACAACTACCTAATTTAAAAACAGAAAACTTTCTGTTCTCCAAGAGCTGGAATTGACAGATGCATTGCTTTGATATCAGAAATGCCATATAATTGTTTTTGATGAATTAAGGTTGAGGTTATCCAAACATGGCCAAGATGAGAAATTCAGGAACTAGAACATATTGAAGGCTTGGAACAAGGCTGTGGCAGAATCTAGTGACTTTATGTGAACTTTAAACAAAGCATATCAGATCTTATTCAGACTTGGATAGTAGATCAGTAGGAAATGCCAGGGCTGACAGTTAAATTGGGAAGTCAAAGAATCTTCCCAAAGGATATATTGGAAAACCACTTCAATAAAGCTGCCAAGTAGCTTTATTGCAATGGTTTTTAGGAAATTGAATGTGTGCAATGTTGAATGCAGCCACTGAGGGTAGCCTTAAGACCAACAGAAATTGTTAAGTGAATTGCATAAAGGTGTCAGGAAATTACTAAAGCCAAGGGAGTTGGAACTAAAATGCTGTGCTTACACTGTACAGCATAAACTTAACATAGTGGCCCCTCTCCAAAACAGAAATGTGTATTTTGACATAACACAACAGATGGAATATTTGGGCTATAGGGGATTCTTACTGGTGGATTCTTGATAGGCACCCAAATCTTCTCAGTACTATACCTTCTACCCCACCCCCACCCCCCCCATCCCCCCACCCCCGATTATCTGTATATTGGCTTGTTTCTTGCCATGATGATCTTTAAACATTAGATTACCAATGCATCCCCATCAATCTGCCACCCAATGCCTTGTCTTCTAACACTTTCCCTGTCTTCCATTCCTCACCTTCCCTCAGTCAGTAATGCTGACATTGCTGCATGGTATTTTTGCAAAAGATAAATGAAAACACACACACTGTGCTGACACCCCGACACACACACACTCCCCAATCTTCCCAGCATATTTTCTTTCCTCCCTCTTTTGCCTTTTCTCAGTCAGTGCACTATTATAGTGTTGGGGCCTTTTCACACCAAGATGGTCTCAGCAGTAAAGAACAATCTCCCAGTGCAATTTATTTCACTAGCCTGGTGCTTCCCAATCTTCCCAGTGCCTTCCCTCCCTTGTCTTATCTCAGCTGCTGATGAAGGAGACCCTTTGGCTGCCACTCTTAAGTCACCACTCAATTCTGCCCAGAGGAATTGTATTTTGGTTACTTTCCACAACAAACTTATTCCATATATGGACCATATATCTGAAACATGCATATTTTGGTTTAGGCACAGACTATCACAAATCAGCTTGTTTGGGGCAGCAAGAGCTTGTGCAGCGAATATACTGCACAGCCCTACTTTTCCTCTGTGTTTTATGGAGCAAAGAGGAATTTGTATGTACCAGACTCAAGTTTTGATGGAGCAGTGTGGATAAAAATACTTGTTCACCCTAATGAAGCTAAAGTTAAGCAAAGGTAGTAGAGCTTTTGTAATTTCTTCTTTTCTCCAAAGAACTAGAGCATGTTAGAAATGACTTTGTTTTTAGAAATGTATTAGGGTGGAAAGATCTACAAGCCAAAATTGTTCAGACAGTCAAATAGTAGTATCTGTTTCATGTGCAGTAATCAATCTTCTGTATGTCAAGGGTTGCTACTTTCTAATGTGAATAAGTATTTATAACTTGCCTTTGCTGTCCTTGCAGCTTGCAACAGTGCAACCTGGAAAGAAGTTCCACATGTATACAAAAGAAGAACTTGAAGATGTCATCAAAGATATTTGATGAGAGGAGGAACTCTCCCAACTGCCTCATTCCCTGACCACAGCAAACTGAATCTTCAGTTGTTTTCCAGTGCCCGTAACTTTATTTCAGCAGCACGTATGCCTGCTCTTAAAGGCGCAAAGATTTTTTTACAGTTTCTGTACATAAAGATCTTCAACAAGAGGAAACTAGAATAAATCATTTTGTTATTCTTATGTCACTAATTCTTTAATAAAGTTCGGTGGGAGGTATGCTTAAAATTAGTAGTGTTAGGGTAGCTGCATCTTCAAATGTTTTCTTCCTCAAACATCAAATTTGGCTTTCTCAGGAATGCATACAAGAGGATGGGAATACAGGTAGTCCTCGATTTACAACAGTTCACTTAGTGACCGTTCAAAGTTACAATGGCACTGAAAAAAGTGACTTATGACCGTTTTTCACAGTTACAGCCTTTGTAGTATCCCCATGATCATGTGATTAAAATTCAGAAGCTTGGCAATTGGTTCATACTTATGACTATTGCTGTGTCCCAAGATCACGTGATCCCCTTTTGCAACCTTCTGACAAAGTCAGTGGGAAAGCCAGATTCACTTAACAACTAGGTTACTAACTTATTAGCTGCACTGATTCACTTAACAGGAAAGCAAGAAAGGTTGTAAAATGAGACAAAATGTCTCACTTAACAACAGAAATTTTGGGCTCAGTTGTGGTCATACGTCGAGGACTACCTGTAATTCAGCCTCTCTCCCACACACAAATATATTTTCAGCACTTTATTATTTGGTACAGGTAGTTCTCGACTTACAACAGTTCATTTAGTGACCAAAGTTACAATGTTACAACAGCACTGGAAAAAAAGTGACGTCATGACTGTTTTTCACACTTATGACCATTGCAGCACCCCATGGTCAGGTGATCAAAATTCAGACGCTTGGCCATTGACTCATATTTATGATGGTTGTAGTGTCTTGTAATCACCTTTTGTAACCTGACAAGCAAAGTCAGTGGGGAAGAGCCAGATTCATTTAATAACTTACTAATTTAACAATTGGAGTGACTCAACTGTGGACTTAACAACTATGGCAAGAAAGGTTGTAAAATGGAGCAAAACTCACTTAACAAAATGTCTCATTTAGCAATAGAAATTTTGGGCTCAATTGTGATAAGTTGAGAACTAACTGTATCAGATGTTTTAATAGGATAAATGAACATCTTAAAGCTCCAACTGGTTACAGGCTTTACTGCATTTTGGTGCTAGTCACAGAGACCACATTGCTGGTTGGGGAAGGCTGAATAAAATACAGTCATTGGGATTAAAGCAGCAGTTGAGCAGATCAATAAATCATTATAAAAGAGAAAAAGGATCCCTTGGGACAATATTGCAGACCTTTATAGTCTCCTTTTCAAACTGAAAGGTTCCCTCCTAAAATTCAGTACAGCTTAAACCACTGTACATACAGTTATAATTACTGTATATTACTTCCCTTACGTTGTCTAACTGCTGGTATCTGGTAGTCTTTCTAATATTACCAGTAGGCTAAACTTTCTTCCTTTTCTGGATGGCATGATAGTAACCAAACTCCCAGACATGTGGCCTTCAAAAGTCATTCCTGGAGCTCCCATTTTTAGCCTTTTAAATTACCTAGCTCCCTCATGTGGAACATGAGATAAATCAGGCAGTATATTTAAGCAAATGAATCAGTTCTGACTATCTCCTTTATATGTAATGATTTGTAAATCAGTTATTTACAACAAAGGTAAAACTCCAAAATAAAACCTAGAGGAAAAAATATGTAAAAAAAAAAAGATTGACTTTCTTAATAATTTTTCTTTATATTATATATTATATTTGTTACGATGCTGAAGTGGATGTGTGGTATGGGGCATGATATTTTTGAGGGCTTTGGGTATGTTAGAAATGTGTAGACATTAGATGGGGTTTTGAAGTGATTGGCTTCCAGAAGTGACTTGGGGTGAAGTGCAGGCCAGCATAAGAAAGGGAGAGGAGTCAGTGGCATGAGCAACAGGGGAAGAAAGTTCCATTTGCATCTCTCCAGGCAATGGACAAAAGGTATAGTATAGGCCAGTGATGGTGAACCTTTTTGGCACCAAGTGCCGAATAGGGAGCGCATGCTCATCTGGGCTGCAACCTAGAAGAGCTGTCCAGGGCGCATGCGTGCACCTGAAAATGAACTTTCAGTTTACGGCGTGCACATGCGCACCAGCCAGCTACACTCTGGGTTTCTGGCATGCATGTACATGTGACAATCAGCTGGCCAGCACACGTGCTCATGCAGGAAAACAGAAGACCAGCTCTTCCAGTTTACGGCACTGCCGCACGCAAAAAGGCCAGCTGATCATTGCGCATGCATGCGCACCAGAAACCCAGAAGAGGAACGGGCAATGCTGCGCGTGCCAGGCAACATGGCTCCGCATGCCCCTTAAGACATGTGTGCCATAGGTTTGCCATCACAGGTATAGGCAGTGGATTTGCACTGTTTCCAATCAGGGCTGTACTTAAACTGAAGACGCAGCAGGTGGCAAGCAAAGAATCTGGCAGCATTGCAGAGCAGTTGTGCTTGGCTCAGCTGCTTGGCAGGGCGAGATGGAATCAAGGAGATCACACCCATCACAGAGATAGTGGCTGTAGAGGAACAGCTCTGTTCTCATCCTGGGATGGAGTAGAGACCAGTCAGCTCCATATAAAGAGATGGCAGTGGCTATGGTATCCAGGCAGCAGGAGTCCTTGATGTAATAAAGAACCTGGATATTCAGTGGGTGACAACAATGGGAATAGGAATAAGTTGGTAGTCTTACAAGAGTCCTGTGACTGCATCCTGACTTGCATTGGCCACTTCGATAATCCCCCGCCTTTTCCCCCTCAAACTGGATTGAAATTAGCCCTGTAGATCAGAGCAGATTTCAAATGATTTACTGGGAGGCAGGGGGTTACATTGTGGATGTTGGCACTATGAGGAGAGATCTGGACTGGTTGGGGGTTGAGGGGGAGAGTCTGTTTTGGAGACCATAGGCAAGATGAGGCTGGATTTGGTCACCAGCCTCAAGTGAGAGACACAGGAAGGAGAACATTGACTGCCACTCCTGCCAGTATATACTTTCTTCCTCCTGGTTTAAAATTGGGGAGAGGGGGAGTGAGATTAGAGAGTGGATAGGAGGAGTGATCAAGTGAATGGTGAGCATCAGATGTGTTGTCTGGGGTTTAGTCATTGAATGTTAAATAAAAGTGTCAGTATCTGGGCAAGGTTTATTTGCTGTATGTATTGATGGATGAGTCCCTTTGGCTTTGAACAAGAGGTCAAAGCTGGGGTGTGTGGGGGGAGGAGAATAGAAGGAGTATTGACATTTTTTAAACTTTGTGTTGGAAAAGACTCTTGAGAATAAAAATTAAGAAAACAAATGGATCATTGAACAAAGACCTCCAAATGTTTACTTGAGGAACAAATGACCAGGTTTAAAGTATCCTACTTCATATACATTGTGCAAAGATTTAGTTCTTTTCAGAAGGCTCTAACCCTGGAAAGGATGGAAGGAAAGAGAAGAAGAGGTTGACAGGGGCTAAGTAGATGAATTCAGTTACAGTGGCAATGGGTACACTGTTGGAAGACTTAAAAGACAGGCATGGGGAAGATCATTATGGAGAATATTTATGTGCTCACTTAAAGAGTTGACATTTGTTTGGTGGCACAGAATCAAATATGTGCAGAAATTATTCCTTTATTATTTCAGTTGTATTTACCTAGGAGACACCTGGGAGGCATCCAAAGATCATATGGCTCTTATTTTGACCTCTTATGTTATACCTGGCTTTTTTTTTAACTGAGCCTCCCTTAATGATCATTTTTTATGTTCTGAGATTATTTAGAGACGAAACATGATTACATCTATAGACTGCTTAAACTCCTTAAGGAGACTTTGTTTTTCCTGTTTTGTGAACAAAATCTCTGAACTCATATCCTCACTTTGAATGCAAGGTATAAGGCCAAGAAAGGTAAGAATGGAGCATAGGTGCATACCATGAACTGCACAAGTTAAGGAGAAAGTAAGGTATTGTGGGGTTTCATGTATCATATCCATTGCTAGAACTCCTATTTAGTTTTTAGGATAATGATCTAGATTCAGAAGATGAAAAAGTGATTCTCAGGATACAGAGACACATAGCATATATTGGCAACGCCTTAAAAAATGCCCAGTAAAATTCAAGTTTAACTTAAGGAAGTGTTGACAGATCCGGTGTGGGTGCCCACATTGTACAGGACAAACCTGCTTTTATTTTGCAGTGAAACACAGGAATGAAATAATAAACTGGAGAATGAGCTTCTTGCCATATGTTGCCAATACAAATGGAACATTTTCCATTTCTTAAAAAGGTGTGAACTCATGAAGTGGCAACAGCTACTGAATGTTTACAACTGTATAGATTTGGATATCTTATATACCAAACAGAAGGAACAATTAATATTCTGTTCTCTGATGTGGAAAGTATCCAGTGTGGAATGTGTCAAGGTTATATAAGATTCTGGATGGACATGAAAGGTGCTTTTATTGAAAGCAGAATTGTCCTCACTGGCTGAGAATCACACAGAGCTTCAAGGCTGAGGTGTCCAGTGAACATGCTAGTAAATGACAGCTGGTTTCCTAGTTCTGTAATCTATAATTCTCCACTGAATGTGAGGTGACTGTTACTTCAGTATTGAATAAGGATTTTTACAAAGAGAGATATACTGTAATTATATATTAAGCAGATTAATATTGATTTATATTAATATTTATTATGTTCCAATGACATTCTTTCTATTAGTTGATGCATGCCACCTAGATTATTGTCCCACTTAAATATTATTGTCCTTAAATAAAAGAGGCAAAAGGAGAGGAAGACACTATTCTTTTTTATGAAGTGGATAGTTATCCAGTAGATGGTCAATGTCAAAAGTTGGTTAATTTTTATTGGCCTGCCTTTTAAATTAATTTTAATTTAATGCTTTGAACTTCTTAGAAATCAAACAGTCCATGAAAAGTAGAAGTTGCAGCATGAAACACAAACCATTAGGCAGGATAAGATATTCCCAAAAGACTCCAAAATGTGGTTTGTTTAATTTTTTTTCCAGCCCTTTGAAAGCGTAAGGGCTGCCTCAATTGCTGTTTGCTACCATCTGGTGGCATGTTGGTAAAATAGTCATTGTGGTTATGCTGTATGCCCTCATCTAGAAATACTCAAACCTAGGTATTGTGTTTGGTGTCCATTCAATATGTCTGGGAATTACTTAAGGCCAGCTGTTCACAAAGTGAAAATAGATATACCTGAAGCACAGACCACATGAAGGGGACCTTATTCTACCGTGTTTCCCCCAAAATAAGACCCTGTCTTATATTTTTTTGAATCCTGAAATAAGCGCTTGGCCTTATTGCCATGCGCTCAAATGCCCAATTGGGCTTATTATCAGGGGATGTCCTATTTTGGGGGAAACAGGGTAGGGGAAAAATATATATTATTAAAATACATCTGAGCCAGTTTGGTCTAGTGCCGTGATGGCGAACCTATGGCACGCGTGCCACAGGTGGCACATGGAGCCATATCAGTGGGCACACGAGCTCAGCTCCAACACACGTGCACGCCAGCCAGCTGATTTTCAGGCCTTCTGGGCCCACTGGAAGTCGGCAAACAGGCCATTTCCGGCCTCTGGAGGGCTTCCGGGGGTGTGTGGGGAAGGCTGTTTTTGCCCTCCCCAGGCTCCTAGAAAGGCTCTGGAGCCTGGGGAGGGCAAAAAAACCGGCCTACCAGGCCATCACATGCCAAAAGGGGGGGAAGCGCGGGGGGGTAAGGCACACATGCGTGGGGGTGGGGCACATAAAATTATGGGTGTGGGCACACCTGCGCGTGACCCCCCGTGCTTCCCCCGCTTTTGGCATGCGATGGCAAAAAGGTTAGCCATCACTGGTCTAGTGTCTAAGGAATCAGCCTAGAACCTAGAAGGCTGTGAGTTCTAATCTAGCCTTAGGCATAAAGCCCACTGGGTGACCTTGGGCCAGCCTCCAGTCACTTTCACAGCTCTGAGAAGGAGGCAATGACAAGCTACTTCCAAAATCTTGCCATGAAAACTGCAGTGACCAGTCCAGACATCACCAGGAGTAAACACTAATTTCAAGGCATTAAAAAATTAAAAAGTAAGTTTGTCTTTTAGTCTCTTAACTCCTTAACACATTTTCCAGCCATTTGCCTCAATTCTAGGTACAGTAATTAGAAGCAAGGAGGTTCTGATGACCAACTGGAACATAATTGAAACTGTTTTAGGTGTACAGTTATGCTTTAGAAAGTGCTCTTAAACTTTGAATAAAAGTGGGCAACCTTTTGCCAGTCCAACATTATACTACAAGGAGGATGAGACAATGATGTAATGCCACCCAAGTGATAACAGTGGGGGGAGAGAAGATACTCTTGAATTATGCATAGAAGGAACTAGGATGCTTATACATTTTTACATAAAATTTGTAGGCTATTTAATGCCACCTCTTAATATAGTCAAAAATCCAAAATCCATGACTGATGTATTATTGCTGACCTTTGGGAGCATGTTCCAAAATCTGGTGCTCTGAGATTATTTCTAGAAGTTAGTAGCTTTAATGAACAATAAATAGAAAAGTTGCTTGAGCATTGAACATTCTTGGAATTCTGGGAGTTGAAGTTCATATCCACCTATTGGGGAATATTAATATAAAGCATAAGTTAAATAAAGAACCTGGATAAAAAGGGACCTACTCTCTATTCTACAATGGGACTGTGTGTTTGGAAAATGCAGTAAAAGGAAGGGACTGGTTCTTCCAGAATACAAAATGTTTCTTTTTTTTGTAACTAGTTTCCTCCCCACCCACCCGCTTCTTAGTTTGCACAAAAAGAATCCTCCTGGCACTTAAGACAAAGGGTTTTTTATATTTTGCTTTAAGCACAGTTGTTAGTACCAGCTACAATGTGACGGTCTCATGATTTCTCTAAAGGCCTTCTTCCATAGTTTAATCTATGAAGAAGTCGCACATAACTTTCGTTGATGGAAGCCACCCAAAAGTAAGATCTTTAGTCTTAGTCCAGGAGACACAAGAAATTAAATAAATATCTCTGTTATCTTAGCTTTAGGACTCAATCTTCTTCATTTCAAATACATTTTGTGCAAGCTTACGGTACTTCTTATGTTCTTATACCTGTTCACCATTTCAGGAAGATTGGACTTGGTGATACTTCATGTGGATCAAATTATGTATCCCATCATAATGCTTTGTGATTCAATGAAATTGTTCTTTGTTTTTCTAACCCAATTACTGATTACTTAGCTATTTCATTTATTATTCAGTAATAGGTATATTACTTCCTCTACCT
This sequence comes from Arizona elegans, assembly GCA_022577455.1. Lineage (NCBI taxonomy): Eukaryota > Metazoa > Chordata > Lepidosauria > Squamata > Colubridae > Arizona > Arizona elegans. Next base: position 154,026,458 of record JAKOOJ010000002.1, read on the forward strand.
GCTGGATCCACATTGTGCTAATACGTCCTAATAGAATAGAGATTTTTTTTTAAAGAACATGGGGCTTCTTTTTCACAATTTATTTAATGAGCTGAATATTGGTCGTCAAAGTAGAAGCTGAGATAATAGTTAGGATTTTACATTGCATGTAGCCATTGTCCATTTAACTTTGTTCATTGAACAATTTGCTGGCTTTGCACATAAATATAAACTATGGCTTATGAGCCTCAGATCATGGTTTAATAAAGAAGGTTTATAAACTTAGCATAACATATAATATGCTAAGGTCAAAATAAATGAACGAAGTTCAAATATATAATTATCTGCCAATCTTTTCAATAATTTATTAGCTGTAGAAATTTAAAGAGAGATTAATTATGTAAAAACAAATTAATATCTCTCATTTCTATTTAGACGTGATGAACATTTCATGATTCAAAAGTTTTTTGGTTTTTTTTTTTTGCTGATTTCTGTTTTGTACAAATAATTTCAATTTCAATCTAGCAGATGATCACTGCTTTAGCCAATGTTCGGCTGGAACATGGCATGGAAAAATTAAGAGTTTTGTTTACCAATTAATAGCCAATATTGCTGTATATGGGATGTGGTGGCTTAGTGGATAAGATACTGAGCTTGTCAATAGAAAGGTCGACAGTTCAGCAATTCGAATCCCTAGTGCCGTAATAGTGAATTCCCATTACTTGTCCCAGCTTCTGCCAACCTAGCAGTTCGAAAGCACGTAAAAAATGTAAGTAGAAAAATAGGGACCACCTTTGGTGGGAAGGTAATAGCGTTCCGTGCGCCTTTGGCATTTAGTCATGCCGGCCACATGACCATGGAAACGTCTTCAGACAGCGCTAACTCTTTGGCTTTGAAACAGAGATGAGCACCATCTCCTAGAGTCAGGAATGACTAGCAAATATGTGCAAAGGGAACCTTTACCTTTACCTTTTATTGCTGCATATATTATGAAATGCATGAGCAAGGTTTGTTATATTAAATTATCCTGGTTAATTAGTTTTGTCTTAAATCAAATATACAATTTGCAGTTGCGATACAAGAATCCAAGTTAATGTGCCTGGTGCAGCATTCTGTAATTTAGTGACCATTAGATATGTTGGAGTTTCATACTGTAACTTTCAAAATGCCCACCCAGTAGTCAAATAATAATCCCAACACCTCTACAGAATGGCAATTGGAAAAAAATGCTTAAGGTTTATTGACTGCTACAAATCTTAATATTTGTAGGTTCACCATTTGCAAAGCTGATTTTTAAGGTATCTGGTGGCTTGAAGTTAATTTGGCTTGATGGTCCAAGTGGAACTCTACAGTGGATTGGAGTTATGGAAGTTGAAGTCCAAACTATTTAGAGGACACTAAGTTGCAGACATTTGCAACAAAACAATCAAGCTCAAAGAGCAGCAAGTACCTCACAGGTCAAACCTGAGCTACAATATTCTCTTCTATTAGTAACACTAAGTTGTGTTTTTGTTTATTATTCTTGTTTATTAGAAAAAAAATTCCTTGCTCTTAACCCTGTTTGAATATGTTGCTTTTCTCTCTGCATGATACCTATGGTATACATGATTGCAAAAACTTGTGGTTCTTGTTGCATGACATTGTCTTTTTTTTCCATGCTTCCTTGCCAAGTTTCATGTTGCAATTTCCCTATATGCCAATTTAGTTTCCTGTTCACTTTTTCATGCACCTGCACATTACAGCATTGTTCAAAGTATAAATAATCATACTCATAAACTCATTTCTAAAACACTAAACTGGCTATGTAATCATGGTCCTCTGTTATAATTAAAGAACTTGGCCACTTATGATTTGTGGGCTGTCCTTATTTCCATTTTTGTCTGTCTGTCCATTTTCTATCTTGCTAATTCATCAGGATCTTCAAGTTTGGTCTGAAAAAATACACTAACATTTGGGCTGCATCTACATTTCACACGTATAGCATTGATATAGGATGCAATATTCCCTTTTCCTTAAAAATGTTAATAAAGAATGATAGGCCCAATACTCTTCAATATCTTCATAAACTAATTAGATGATAGTTTAGAGAAACTCATCAAATTTTCAGATGACATCAAGCTGGCAAGAATAGTCAACACTTCAGATCAGTGGTCCCTACCTTTCTGGCACCAGGGACCAGTTTCATGGTAGTCAATTTTTTCACAGACGTGGGGAGTGGGGAAGGTTTTGCATGCAACCTAGATCCTGCACAGGCACAGATGAAGCTTTACTTGCTTGCCTGCTGCTTGCGTGGTCCGGTTCCTAACAGGCCATGAACCGGTACTGATCCACGGCCCAGGGTTCGGGGATCCCTGCTCCAGATGATAGGCTCAAGATACAGAAAGATCTTGATAGACTTGAATACTGGACCCTATCTATCTAATAAAGTGAAATTCAATGGTGAGAAAAGTAAGGTTCTACATTTAGGCAAGATAAAACAAATGCACAGGTATAGCTTGAGGGGGGTGGGGTTTGAACTAGAAGACCTCCAAAGTCTCTTCCTACTCTGTTATTCTCTTACATCTCTCACTTGTTTAATTGTCTTTTTTTCAGTCTGAAGATTTATAATTCTACTGGTTTATAGCTTTGCGAATACATTTTTATTTTGCATGTAACCTAAGGTGACCAGATTTTAACATTGGTAAAGAGGGACATTGTGGGCGTGGCTTATTTTGTGGGCATGACTAGCTGGTCATGTGACTGGGTGGGCATGGCTAGCTGGTCATGTGACTGGGTGGGTGTGGCTAGCTGGTCATGTGACCGGGTGGCCATGGCTATGCGTATAGGGTAAGGTGAACAGATTTTAACATTGGTAAGAAGGACACCATTGTGGGCGTGACTTATTGTGTGGGCGTGGCTTGGAGGCCATGTGACTGGGTGGGCGTGGCTAGCTGGTCATGTGACCGGGTGGCCATGGCTATGTGTATAGGGACTACTCAGAGGGCTGAAAAGTCATTTCTGACAGGTCCTCACACTTTTGACTGGTCCTCACACTTAAGACCATCCTCACATTTATGCCTGTGCAGTATTCTTAACAACCATGTCACTCATTTCACAACTGCTTCTCTTCACCATGGTGACAAGATAGGGCAAAAACGTAAAATGTGAGGACAGTCATAAATTCGAGGACTGGTCAAAAGTGTGAGGACCAGTCAAAAATAACTTTTTCAGCCCTCTGAGTAGTCCATATGCATTAAAGGATACAGCAATAGAGAGGGATGAAGGAATGGAAATTAGAGTAGGAGTGAGGGTAAGAGAGGGAGGAAGAGAGGAGGAGAAGGAGAAAGGAAGAGGAAGTAGGGAGGAGAAAAAGAGGGTGGGGGGAAGAGAAAGTAAGAAGGAAAGAAAAGAGAGTGGTGGTAGGTTTGAGGAGAAAGATTGCTGTACAATAAAAAAGATGAAAGGGAAGAAAGCCAACCCCAAGCAAATATAAAGATATTAAGATTAAGAATGAATTGTTAAACTTTAAAGAATAAAAGAGAACAAATATGAATAAATAGCAATAATTAGAAACACACATACAAACATGCAATGTATTTTCTTTGAACAGAATATTTGGCTGGTTCACAAATTTAAACAGCGTTTAGTCATTTCAATTAAATTTACAATTTCTATATTTCCTTTTTGCCATATTTATTCCTCATCTATTTTTTAAAAAAAACAATATTACCCTTCATCCTCATCTCTAATCTTAATCAAATTCAATTTTTCCCTTCTATTCTATATTATTACCCCTTCCCATTGTCATCTATTTTTATATCCATCCTCACATTGGTTAATTATGTAATTATGTAATACAGTTGTTTAATACAAATTCAACATTTTAATATAAATCAATTAGTTATATAACTATCTTTTTTGTATATTAATCAATATGAACATGAATATTCCAATTATTTCCATGCAATCCAATTTCTTACAAATCAATTAATTATATTTACCAATAATAATAAACCAAATAATTTCCCCCATATATTCCTCCAAACCACAATTTAACCATTTCTGCTTTCAACACAATATACAATTATTAATAGTATCTCAATTATTACAATTCCCTACTTAAATAGAGCTTTTTTTCTTTTGTGTTTTAAAATCTTGAACTCTCCTCTTTTGCCCAAAATTTCCCATTGTTTGCAGTTTTGTACCTACCTTTTTTGGTGAGGAAAAAGAAAAAGAAAAAGAAAGAAATCTCTCTCTGCCTCATTTTGTCATGTTGCAGGTTTAGTTTCACTTTCGCCTTTGTTTTCAGTATAGCTAGGGGGGGGCGGGAAATCTGCTCCAGGAACTTTTTGCAGCGTTTTGCAGCTAATTAACCTAGCGGAAGCTGTTAACAGGGGCTGTTTTTTCTATTTTTGCAGGCATGGGTCTATTCATTTTTTTTTTAACACTGATCAGCTGTAGGTCGGCCCTTTGAAGCCCCGCGGCAAGAGTTTAAAGAGTTTTTTTCCCTCTAGCCATCAGCGGGGATTCAAGAGGCAGAATGAAAAATCGGGACTTTTTTAAAACGCCGCAGGACGCGGGACAAATTGCTCAAAAGCGGGACTGTCCCGCCAAAAGCGGGACGTCTGGTCACCTTAAGTAACCTTCAATTTGCCTTTAGTATGAATGAGGTAAGAGCATGCATATTATTCATTTTGTGCACTTCACTATTCATTTTGTGCAATACTTTGATTGGACCTATTGCTTTCTTTTTTTTCAAATGCAGATTTAAACAAGACCATAATTTGTCACCTTACTAGTAGATAAATTTCTTAACTAGGTTTAGATCATAAGAATGTGTATGCAGGGCTGGATTTAGATGAAAAGAGGCCCTAGGCTATTCCACTTATGAGGCCCTTTCACCTATAGTGAAAGTGTAATTTTAATTTTGCTAACAATTTGAATGTAGGCCCCTCTTGATCTTGAGGCCCTAGGCTGAAGCCTAGTTAGCCTATAGGAAAATCCGGCCCTGTGTGTATGTCAGAATTTAGCAATCCTATTGTGCTACAGGGCGGATACTGGCTTTTGTAGTTCATTATGTAAGATGCAACTTAGCATTAATCATTAGAGTAGAAAAAATATTATTACATTAGGAGGATGATATTATCACACACTTTTTTTAGTATGTCCTGCCTGACTCAGATCTTTTCCAATGACTGCTTATATTTTGATACAGTACATTTTTATATGGTGTAGCATTAACAGTTGTACTAACTCCTTTGGATGAAAAAAAATCAGTTTTTTAGGAAAAATATAAATACCAACTTGACTTGTTACTAGTGTCATAATTTCTGATCTACTGGGCGTGCTTTCAAGGCAATGGGAATGCAGATCAGCCAATTAATTAATCGCTCATTGATTTAGCGTACTAATGATTCTCAATATTTTTCTTGCATGAAGAAAAAGTAGTATTTGTCCAGATCCTCATATAAAATCTGTTTGCTTTTGTTGGGAATATAGTAGTAAGACTTAAAAAGACTGAATAAAGATTATCTGTTAATTATCAGTTATTTTATGTAAAATTGGGTTGACAAAATCAGAAATGAGGAGGTGATGAGGAGGGAAAGCCAAGGGAAATCATCAAAACCATAAAAAAAGCAAACGTTAGAATATTTTGAACATGTGATGCAACACCCAGAAAAATATGGCATACTTCACTTAATCCTCCAAGGAAAAATTGAAGACAAATGAGGTCCAGGCAGAAGAAAAACATCATGGCTTCAAAGTCTAAGAGACTGGTTTGGACAAAACTCAACAGCACTTTTTTGTGCGGATGTTGATAAAAATAGGATCGCAACATGATTGCCAACATCCGATGATGGATATGGCACAAGAAGAAGAAGTTGTTAAATTATCAGCAGGATCATGGATGGTTGCATCTGATATGTAAAGTCCTTAAAAGACACAGGAAGTAATATGTCCCAGACTGTCATTTCATATTCAAAATTAATGAAAACCTTTTGAGTTCTCTGCAATTCATGCGAGATCAAACAAAGAAGGAAGTGAGACCGGAAGAGAAAGAAAGGTGGCAACATGTGAAACTACATGTAAATTGTTTGTAGAGACAAATTACAGAGGTCTTTGTATTAATCTGTAACAATTGCTGCACATTTTAGGTCACTCCCAACAAGGGCCTAACTCTTTTTCTTGGTAAAAAAAACACCTGGAATTAATCATTTTGTTAATCTGAACTGAACTGGGACATGTACCAATCAAACTGAATTTAAAGTACTCCAAACAGTTTTATATATAACTGTATAAATCAACTGTGTTGATGTAAACTAGATTGTGTTTTAGCTTATTTTTCATTATTATTTTTCATTATTATTTTTATATATTAGTATTCATTTTCTCTTATTTCCATAACTATTCATTACTCCCAAAGTGCATGATATGATGTGTACATGATGAGTTGATCTAACGTGAGTTGAATATAACTCCTGATGAATTCATGGGCATGCCCACATACAAAAGTGGTTTATCACTGCCTTCTTCAGGGTTCCACCCAACCACACTAATTATTTGCATAGTTTACAGTAAATGTTTCTCAACCTCAGCAATTTTAAACTGCATGGATTTCAATATTCAGCATGCTAGCTGGAGAATGATATAGGGTCTTCTGCTTTTGAGCCAGGGGCTGTACTAGAAGATCCAAGGTCCCTTCCAATTCTATCATTCTGTTATTCTTATTCTGAATTATGGAAGTGGAAGTCCACAAACTTAAAGTCGCTGAGATTGAGAAACACTAGTTTAGTGACCAACACTGCTTTGGTCACACTGATGATCTCTGGCGAGGCCGAGATGGGGGTAATTCCTCCATCTTGGTGCTACTTGACCTCTCAGCGTCTTTCGATACCATTGACCATGGTATCCTTCTGGGACGACTAAGGGAGCTGGGAGTGGGAGGCACCGTGTTACGGTGGTTCTCCTCCTACCTCTCTGGTCGCTCCCACCAACAGTTGGTGTTGGTAGGATGACAGAGTTCAACCCCTAGGTTCCTCATCTGCGGGGTGCCTCAGGGCTCGGTCCTCTCTCCCCTCCTATTTAACATCTACATGAAGCCGCTGGGTGAGATCATCCAATGATATGGGGTGAGGTATCAGCAATACGCTGATGATACCCAGCTGTATATCTCTACCCTGCGTCAATTCAGTGATGCGGTGGATGTGATGTGCTGGTGCCTGGAGGCTGTGAGGATCTGGATAGGAGTCTACAGGCTCAGACTTAACCCAGACAAGACCGAATGGCTGTGGGTATTGCCTCCTAAAGACTATGTTGACTGTCCATCCTTGGTTCTGGGGGGGCGGGGGGGAGAAATTTTCCCCCTCAGAATGGGCTCGCAATTTGGGTGTCCTCCTAGACTCACAGCTAAGATTAGAGCAACATCTGACAGCTGTGGCTAGGGGGACCTTTGCACAGGTTCGCCTAGGTGCACCAATTGCGACCCTACTTGGATCAGGAGGCTCTCCTCACAGTCACTCATGCCCTTGTCACCTCATGGTTAGATTATTGCAACATGTTCTACATGGGGCTACCCTTGAAAAGTGTTCGGAGACTACAGTTGGTCCAGAACGCAGCCGCGCGAGCTGTCGTGGGTGCACCTAGGTACACCCACATTACACCAATTCTCTGCGAGCTGCACTGGCTCCCTATTGGTCTCTGGTCACAATTCAATGTGTTGGTTATTACCTTTAAAGTCCTACATGGCTCAGGGCCAGGTTATCTTCGAGACCGCCTTCTACCGCATAGCTCCCAGCGACCGGTAAGATCCCACAGAGTTGGTCTCCTCTGGGTCGCATCAGCTAAACAATGCCAGCTGGCGGGCCCACGGGGGAGGGCCTTCTCTGTGGCTGCCCCAGCTCTCTGGAACTAGTTACCTCCTGAGGTCTGGACCATCCCCACCCTATTGGCCTTCCGAAAAGCGGTGAAGACCTGGCTTTTCCAGCAGGCCTGGGCCATTGATCTCACTCTTGCAATTCGGCGAGATCCGGCCATGAATGGTATGAATGAGTTTTAATGTTTTTAATGTTTTTAATTTTTAAATATTTTTATTAGGATTTTAAATGTATTGTGAGCTGCCCTGAGTCTTCGGAGGGGGGCGGCAGATAAATTGAATTAAATTGAAATTGAAAATTGAATAGAGATTCTTGGAGGTGTCCCATCCACTACTTACCAGGACTACCCTGTTTAATTTCTGCCATAATGTACCATAGTTACCCTTTAATACAAGCCTTACGACCACAATTGAGTCCAATTTTTTTTTTGTTACATGAGACATTTGTTAAAACCATTTAACTGTGTTAAAAATGCCCCATTTTAAAACCTTCCTTGCCAGTTGTTAAGTGTATCACTGCAGTTGTTAAGTTAGTAACACGGTTGTTAAGTGAATCTGGCTTCCCTATTGACATAGTTTGTCAGAAGGTCACAAAAAGTGATCACACGTTCCCAGTACACTGAAACAGTCATAAATATGAGTCGATTGCCAAGGTCTGAATTTTGATCACATGACCATAGGGATGCTGCAATGGTCATAAATGTGAAAAACGGTCATGTCACTTTTTCAATGCTGTTGTAGCTTCGAAGAATCACTAAACGAACTGTTGTAAATCAAGGATTATCTATAAACTTGTCATATATTAAATGATTCTCTAAATTTATATTAATTTATATTGATATTGTTTCTTGATTGCTTATTTGTACCCTATGATTATCATTAAGTGTTGCACCTTATGATTCTTGGTGAATGTATCTTTTCTTTTATGTACACTGAGAGCATATGCACCATGACAAATTCCTTTATTGGCCAATCACAGTTGACCAATAAAAAATTCTGTTCTGTTCTGTTCTGTTCTGTTCTGTTCTATTCTATTCTATTCTATTCTATTCTATTCTATTCTATTCTATTCTATTCTATTCTATTCTATTCTATTCTATTCTATTCTATTCTATTCTATTCTATTCTATTCTATTCTATTATTATTCTATTCTAAAGATCTGCAGAAAAGACTGAGGAACTAGGCTGGACTAGAAGACCTCCAAGGTCCCTTCCAGCTTTATTCTGATTCTGATTCCTATCTTGGCCATCTTTAAACCTCTACTTCGCCAATGAGAAAACGCTTTGATAGGAGAGAGCGCCCCGTCCTACTATTCGTTCCGACCGCACACAATGGATGAAAGCCGGCTTTACCCTTTATTTAAAAAAAAGGACAAAAACAAAACTTGTCGGCTTCGCCTCCTAGCAACAGGAGTAAAGCCTTCTCGTGAAGCCTTAAATTACACGGAAAATGTGAAAGAAGAAAACACTTGCAGGAAATCAACCAATGAGCAAAGCGCTCTTCAAAGTGGGGTGATATTGACCAGCCGGATCATTTAAAGGGAGGAGGCTGTTAATAGGAGTAGCCAATGGCCGCTGGCCGGTGGGATAAAGTGTCCACTGTGCCGAGATTGGCAGTTCAGCGAGCCGCTTAAAAAACAGAAGCGGGGATAGCTGAGCGAATGGGAAAAAAGCTCCAGGAGAGGTTGGCCGGCGGTTGAAAGTCGGGCACATTGACGTGCGCGGCAGCCAATGGCTTTCGCATACCTGTATTGGCACAGCCCAATGAGGCGTTCGTGGCTCGGGCGGCAGGTGAGCCAGTTCCCCGAGCGCGGAGCGGAGTTTGGTGGTTGGGACCGCGGAGAGAGATGTTGTTGTCGCCGTCCTTGGTGCGCGCAGGGCTGCTGCCGCTGCTGCTCCTGGCGGCTCCGCTCTACGGCCGAGAGATCCGGTTCGGGGCGAAGGCTCTGCGGGTCCGGCGGGGGTTACGCGGCGGGGCTGAGCTGGAGACGGGATGCGGCCCGCAGGACGAGGGTTTCGGCAAGGAGGTGCTGGGCAACAACACTCACAAGGTGAGAGCAGGGAGTGGCCTTCCTGGCCGGGGCGAGAGACCAGGCTTGGGGCACTGATGGGCAATGTTAGCGCCGCCAAGGCTCGGGATGCAGAGCGGAGGGCTTTGACTTTGGAAAACCGAACTTCCCGCTGGAGCGAGCGAGAGAATCGAGGCAGGGTCCGGCGCGATCTCTCTGCAACACGCGAGGATCGCTTTGGTGCCTTTGAAGTGGCTCCTCTGAACATGGGCAGAGTGCTTTTTTTTTTCCTTTTGACAACCAACACAACAGCCGTATAAGCTTCTCCTTGGTTTTCGCCCTGTTTGTCTTGGACTGTAGCATGACACTCGAGCAGATCGTTTTCTTTTGTCATTGGGCAACATGACACCTAGTGTGTGTTTAGGTGTAGGGGATGTGGATGGTGATGCATACGTGGTAAAACAGCCACACCTTTTTAGATGACAAGAAAGCTGAAAGATCCGGTAGGTTAGTTAGAAGGAGTTAGGCATAAAAGTGATTTTATCTCTTTTCCCCTTTCTCCTGAGCTAAAGGCTAGGCTGGTATTCGCTGCCGTGATTAGAGAAATAGTGTGAGAAAAAGATGCACTTGACAGAATGAGACCCGTTTGGAGCTTCTGAAAATAGGGAACAATTTAGCTGGGATGCAAACATTGATGACATTCATAAAATGTAAAGGTTACCTTTAGAACATACTAAATTCTTAACCAGGCTCTGCTTTGGGTGTTAAAAACTAATGCATACTGATTCTGAGATTAGCATTTGTATGATGGGGGCATCCTACAATAGCAGGGCTAGAAATTACTAGCTTGATTAAAATAAAAAAGTCAATTCCTATGGAGCGAGGAGTCATCAGTTTTGCAATTAAATCTTGAATTATTGTATTCAGGTCCTTAATCCTATCACTACACCAGTCTTCCTCAATGCCCTATTGTCCTGATGCTATCTGGAAATGTGAAGGTTCAATGCATTTGGTGGGTACCCTCTTAGGGGGGAAAAATGTTCTATCAAGATAATATGACAGTTGGACACGGGAATGGCCCTTGACAGAAAGTAAACTGTTGAAAGCCTGAGAATAGGACTTGGTTATCCTGTTCCTGAATGCAAAAGGTCTAAGACTATTCTATTTTTTATGTATATCAAGCAGCGCTGCTAGGCATTTGTAACATATGATTGAAATGGAATGAAATAGTCACGTGTATCAAATACTGAACACTCAAATGTGCAAACACTGGTCTCAAGTAAGGAAAATCCGAAAACCTCAAGGGAGTTTTCTAGTTACCTTTTCCTCATTTTTTTAACCCTATCCAGTTAAATATATTCGGTTTTCATTATTTTTATTTAGTATGGTTTTGTTACATGTTTCCTCTTTTTAAAAACAATTTCTAGGTGCATTCTCATTTTTAAAAAAACTTACGGTAAATATTTGCTTCCTATTTTTTTCTACTTTTCTTTGCTAGGTCTATTTTTCTTCCTTTCAAGCAGATTGCTAATTCAATTTGTCATTTATTCCCAGTATTTTTTTACTTTGATACTTGTGATATGTATAATATGATCTAAATTGATGACTTTCTTGGTGTATTTTAATGTTAGGTAACTTGAATCTATGCATTCACATGTCTGCATTGCCTCTCCCCATTTCCTTGTTTGTGTTTGTTTTGCTTAAAACAGAAAATCCCAAAGTACGCCTACATTTTATTTCTAATTTATGGAAGGCACTTAGTGATAATAACCTTATATTATTTCTAAATGTACGTAACAAAGTCCAAAAATAGTTCTTAAGAAAAGAAAGAAAACCAGTTTGCATGCTAAACTTCTTCTCCATCTGTCAGTATTCTGCAAAAGCTCTTTCCTGTGGTAATAGTTTTAATTTCTGTTGTGTTATTTTTGGAATTACATTGTTGCTCGCTTTTAAAATAAAATTCAGAAATGAAAAGAATAGTGAAAATCCTTTGAATTGAGCGTTTCATAAATATATATCTACCTTTAACAAATTACTGTTCCCATTCCTGATTCCTGTTATATTTATTCTTTATTGTCCATATGGCTGATGCTGGGTTTTTTATTATTGTTACGGTGTATATGACAAAATAGAAAGAGCAGTTGTTTTTTCTGCCAGAGATTACTACAAGTTCTCAGATGGTATTTTACTAAATTTAAGATTGAAAGCTCTGTTAAATGCAGATTGGCTCAGTTGAATGTGGTTCAAAAATGAAACATTATTCAGAACTAAGTCAGAGAATGGGAACAGAAAAAAATGAAACAGACACGTATAATAACCTCATCAACTCTGGTTCACTAATGGGGGCTCAGATGATCCACAGTTATTTATTAGGAGCTTTAGATTGTCACACATATGCAATATTCTGATTTACCAGGAAAAAAAACCCTCCAAAGTACAATTCAATAATCAATACCATTGACTATGGATACAGAGATGAATATGTTGATTAGAATCATACTCACTTGCATAAGAAAATTTTCAACCCCCCCCCCCACATTTCTGCTTCTTATAATAATTTCCTATAAAAGTGTTTAAATATTAATATGTACATCACTTTCAAAATCCGCTAAGGTACAATATTGGCTCTAAAGCAGTTATGACAAAGCACATTGAGGCAAATTATAGTCAGATAAATCAATACCAATATTATCTATCATATATTTAATGGTAATAATACACCAGATATTACACAAAATTCAAAAGCAGCACAATTTCTACTGAGAAAGAACACAATAAACAGCATGTCAGAAGAACATTATTTTCTTTCCACGATCTGCAGCTGTGTTTAATATGTATAATGATCATATTAAGTGGAAAGTTTATCATAGTTTACTAAGGGAAACCTATGTATTTTCTTCTTGTTGTGGTCTGTTCATTTTAATTAAACTAGTTTACAGTATGTATTTCTAGCTTAGTTTCTCAATTGAAATCCTGAGAGGAAAAGTTGTGATCTTAAGCTCATACTCTTTTTAGTTAGGACAAGTATCAACTGAGTTAGGTAACAGTTGGTATGCATTTGTATATGTACTTCTAATAACATTATTGTACATGGTTGAGTTAAAGAAACAATATATTGCAACAGAAATAATTCTAATGAGTTAATGAAATATTTTTAAAATATTAAGAAAATGCTATATTTAGTAAACCTAAAATCTTATCTGTCTTAATTATCTTCTGCAATGTTTAAATTTAAAATTAAATTTTGCAGTTTATGTATTGTAGAACTTTCAATTTTTGAATACTTATTAATCCATCTGCAGCTAAACACTTACCTGAAAAAAATATTTACAATTCAGAAAAATCATATAATTATGTCCAATGGATAAAAAATAATATATTTTGGAATATGTGAAAAAAGAGTATCTAGTATCAGGGAATCTGTGTCCTTATGTATAATTTGATGACAATTTACTTTTTCACTTTTCCTCCCCCCTTGTCCATGAATTGTATTTTTTTAAAATTTGTGTTTTGTAACAAATCAATGTTTATATATCTATTAAGAGTATCATATCTCAATTTGTATCTTTGTGTATTCATTTGTATGAATTATAAAGGGGTTGCCTCCCTTCCCCCAAGGTCTGACTTTTCTAGTTATTTTTTTAGGAGCTCAAAGTAGGAAGTCAGGTGAAATATTCATTTCATACTCTTGCTGGCCAAGGCGGAGATCTGGCCTTAATAGAAAGGGAAAACCTGACCAACTGGTAAGACAATGGGCTTGCAGTTAGTATGTTTTCTTTAGGCTATTTGTGGCATAGGTTTCACAGTATGGGAATTATGTTAAGGTTAATTTGCCAACTTGAAAATTTCTTTTCCCATTTTTCCTGTTTTAGGGAGCTTGAGTCAAAATATCTAACTATCCATTAAAATGTGTGTCATTGGTACTATAGATATTTTTCTTAATATGAAGATAATTTAAAGCAAGATTTGGCTGATCTTAGAAAAACTTAGCTGGATCAGACCAGATCAATATTTAACAAGAGTCTATTAAGAAATCTTAAGAGTTATAAGCCTTGTCTGAGAAGTTGAAAAACATTCTGAAAGAAAACAGCTGCAAACCACATCCACATATTGCCAAGAAAGCTTTGTTGAGTGGTCACCAGTAATAGAAATTGAGTTGAAGTAGTCTCTATCCAATCTGCCTGTATTAGATTGCAATTCCCATTGTCCTTTACCATTATCCATACTGGGAAATCTGAGTTTGATATTTGGAGACCTACATCTGCCTTCTTTTATCTTCTCCTTTCATCTATTCCTGCTTTTCCCCTGTTTGCCCTAAAATGTCATTGTTATTAAAGTGTCTGCTTTCAGTAGAGCTTTGGAAGTTGGAAATCATTTCTTGTTATGTGATGTATCTCACATATTCAGCTTACAGTTTTGATAAGCTTCTAAAAGCTATTTATTTATTTTTTGCTGGAATGGAAAGAAATTGAGATCTGGTTTAATTCCATCTGCTGCTGAACTGTGAAATACTTGGATACTTTGCTCGCCAGCCCTTTGCCTTCAGCTTACACAAGGTTATTTTTCATCTGTTTCAATGCAAAGCTTCTATGATAAAAGAACCTCACAAGAGCTTGGACGTCTCAGCACGTGAAAGAATGTGGAATTGTTTGCTTGTAGTGTCTGTTCGGTTGTTGTCATCGGTAATAGAATAGACAGTGCCTGTTGGAGACTAGAAAGCTAACAACGGCTTTCACAATGTTCTTACAGACTTTTTGCACATTTAAAAAGTAATAGTTAAAATTATATCTGAACCTCATGCTGCTGTCTCACACCCATTGTATCAGCTAACTAGGACTCTTCTTCCAAATATAAACAGTTATTTAAAAGTGCAGCCAAGTAAAAAGATAAAAAAATAAAAAATAGAAAAAGATTATAAGCTGTGTAAAATTAAATAAGAATTTTTTATTAACTAAAGTACTATAAAGGTGATCTTACATTAATGTACTACTTTAAAACTATTGTTATCAATAATTAGGAAAGGCAACTAATATATGAATAATCAGAGTAAATAGCAATTTTGGTTCAATTTCATACCATCAGTAGTTATTATAACAAGTAAGCAAAACCTTTTTTATAGTCTTCTGCTAAAGGAAACTCGAACTTCAGATGTAGTTAAAGTCTATGTCCAGAATTACAGTATAGTCAATAAATAGTTATTATTTTCTGATATTTTTTTTTAAATTTGATTTACATGCTGCCCTTCTCCGGAGGCTCAGGGTGGCTTACAATGCGTTAAGCAATAGCCTTCATACTTTTGTATATTTATACAAAGTCAGCTTATTGCCCCCACAACTGGGTCCTCAATTAATTAAATTTAATTTAAACTCAGTATCAGATTTATTTGATTTGTTTTAATACAAGATTATATATGACACTAAGCCATGCTCTGTATCTTGGGAACCTTCACATATGCAAGGGTATTGGAGCTATCCTTCTTACTAGGGTATGAGTTTCAGTTTCCAAATAAGAGCTAAACCAAATCTAGGGAGACACTAAGATAATTTGGGATATGACATTTAGACCTTGCATCTACCATAGAGCTATTAGTACATAATATGTACGTATTCAAGTAATGATGTTACATATTTTTTATAGTTGTGTTACTTTAAATAATGATAAATATATGAAGGCCATACATGTTTCTTCATGAAGAGGTGAACTTAATGGCATACAAGATTACAATTTTAGTTTCAAGAAATTATAAAGCATCATCTCAACACAGTTCAAAATTATTTACATTTTCTGGAAAATATTCCCGTGTTTAAATTTATGATCAATTTAAGTATGTTTATATTACTTAAATTCAGTTTAAGTTGTGTTAATGCCCATTAATCCTCTTACTAATTAACTTTATAAATCATCATATTGATTTAACTTATATTCTGCCTTTCTCAAAGTGATAAAATATCTCGAGACAAGCCAAGCATTGCTACCACCAGGGTAGCAATGAAGATCTAGTGAAAACAACACGACTGCGGTGGAAGATGTTCACAGGAGTGCTGTATGCCTAAAATCAAAGTGTGTGAAGGATGGTCTGCCCAATATGGCACTGAATGCTGGCCAACCATCAAAAGTGCTGAGTACCCTTTCCATGCCATGGGGATAAACATGCTCCCTTGGTCATTAGGCATTTTCCTTCTTGATCAGCTCAGCAGTGATATAGTCTGGCAGCAATGGGTGTTGCACGAATAATAGAGAAAATGTGGGGAAACTGCCTGTTGGGCATGGGATGGCTATGTTCTACAAGTTAGCACTCCACATTGTTGCCTGCACCACCTACCACTTTAACAATGATGGCAGGACACAGTTAACCTGGATATGAAAATCATCCAACTGGACCTGGTTGCTGGGCTTGATTGCTTGAAATGGCATTCATTGATTCATAAAGCGGCATTGTTCTATTTGTTGGGCATCTATATTCCAGCTATGGTAGACTGCTTTAAAAGAATACTATTCTAAATCATAGGCAATTCCATGAAAATGGTGCATTTCAAAAAGAATATCCCAAACGTGTGTGTGGGTATCAGTTACTGTCTCATTATCAATATCAACTCTTGAAACTCTTGAAAATATTCGTTATTTTTTTTTTTCAAATGTTATGGCGATCTCTACCCTATTTATCACTAATTTGTCTTTATATTTTTTCCCAAGGGAAAAAAACCCTTGGGAAATGGACATGGTGATACAAAGTGCCAAAGTCCAGTATCATTGTCATAAGAATCTTCCTCCACAGTTCCCAAGACAATAAATACAAAATAAAAGCAGAATAAATAACCAAATGTCATTGTTTTATTTAAACAATAAGTAATTTACTATTTAGCTAACTTGGAAACTACAGAAGTAAGTAAATGTGGTATGCAGTGTGTTCATTTTTGTTTTACAGCAAAAAAAATTTGTCTTTTAAAAAAATATGTATTTTCTGAGTGTTGTGGCTTCTGGAACTCTCTCAGGAGATGCCATTCTTTGTTTCTCATTAATCATCCTCTAAAAATTGAGGATTCTTTTTAGCAGTGCCGCCTTTACTATTTTATTATTTTACATATTTTTATTACTGCTGTTGTGTTTTATGTTTTTGTTATGGCTTGTTGTGAGATGTCAGAGGGTAGTTGGGAATCATTTCTGCACCAATGATTTATAACATTACATGTGGTGATATTGTTTGCAATAAATATACTCTTGAGAAGAATGAATTACAATGCTAATACTGTAGTTATATGTAGGAGTTCTTTATATTTAGACGTGTAGGCAACCCTGAAAAAAAAATCAAAGCTGTTTTGTGTGTCCATCTCAAGCCGTACTTTAATCTTAGGTCATCATGATATCACTTTTAGTAAGGAGGGCAGTGTATAATTTCTGGCTCAGTAAACTGGTGAGACCAGTTTTTCAGGGTTTGAATAAGTTTCTAAGAGTGCTAAACTTTCCCTGCCTTTTTTCTTGGACAAGAAAGGTTTGAATGGTTAGATACTGTGTTTTTATTTAGGTACTTTGCTATGGAAGATGGTAAGAAGAACTACATATTTCAGAAAGTACAATATTACATTGAAAAGGGATGAAGCCTTGATAGGGGATGAAGTTTCAGGGATTTAATATAAAATAAGTATGTAATCCTTACAACCTTTCCTCTCTGCAAAATACACATTGCGTTGCACTACCACAGTTTGGTAACTAGTATCATTGGTTCTTGAGGCTTCAGAAATACTCCTGGAATAAGTGATGCTGAAGAGGTTGTTTCCCTATTTTTCTGTTAGGTTATTTCTTGAGTGCCACAGTGTTGGAATTAAATTACTAATAATTTCTCCTCTGATATGTGTTCCTTGCTGTTTCCATTCTGGCCCTAATGAGAAGCTATCTTGGAAGAATTCTGGTAAGTCATCAATAGTGAGTCTTACTTATAGCAAAGTCAGTGTTTATTGCACCCAGTTGTGAAAAGGCAGAACATCTTTTTCTTGTAGTCAGAGCACCCATGTTCTAGATTTCTCTTGTTTTGGCAATAGATTAGATACCTAGTTGCTTTTCTTAGACCAGGAGAGAACTAACTCTCACAATTATTTTCAGTCTTCCTGAAGTGAAATTGCAGAAAGCATAATTAATGCTGATATGCCCAATTTCTCATCCCCTTCAGGTTCTGAATTATAAATTGCGAATACTGCTCGCTATTACTAGTGTTAGGACCATATTCAGTATACGCCTTTTGAGATGAGTCACCTCACTTGAGATATTGGCAATTCTACCAGTATCATTTGTTAGGATGGAAGACTTGAGGAAAAGGTTGGTCTAGCAATCTTGCAGATTTATTTTAATGCTTTGGGCACTGGGGAAACTATATCCTGCCTCACAGTAATCTCACATATATGGTTAAATAGATGGTTATGACATTGCCATAAGTGCATTCCTTTCACTGCACTATCCCTCCTGCATAATTGTGGATGTTAAACATCATCAGAACTTATAAATTACAGTTCTCCAGATGACAAATATGCTCTGGCAATGCCATCTGAATGATTCAATGGTAATTGAACTGCCTTAAGTCAAGATCTAGGCAAATGCTGTGATCCTGCTATTTACTGTAGTCTTCCAGAAAGATTGTGACACTGAAGTGCTAATGACACTAATTTGTGAACTTTATAGTAATTCTGACAAAATAAAGTGCTAAGCTATGCTTTTCGCTCTTGTTGAATGCTAAATGAGTTATTAATAGTGAGGAATCTCAAGTAAACAATCTGGATTTTGAATGTCTGTTTTATTGAAGATCTGAATTTCCCCAGCTGTTCCCCAGCTAACATATCATTACTGCTGCATTTCAGCTTGGCATCCTCTCATGTAACCCTTCATATTATTGCTAAGGTAGTAGTGATGCAGGTGCAGTGTTTTCATAGCTATAAGATGCAGATGTAGATGATATATGCAGTTTAGTGCTAATATTTGTGCTGCTGTGTACCATATTGCATAATTTATTTTAATGTTGAGTCGATTATTTTAAAGCATTATTGTTTGATTAATTTTGGAAGAAATGAGAAACCGGGGCATTAAACTATGACCCCTATGTAGTAGGAGAGAATCTTTCAGAGTTGCATAAGGAAGGATTGCTATCCTTGCAGCTGTATGATGATTTAAAAGCAATTTAATTCCAAGCAAATATGAACCTCTTAAATCAGCTTTGGCTAGATATTATTGGATCTGCTATGCATTGGATCTACTATGCATATAACTACGTCAAGGCATGTATGGTCAAATAACACAAATGCAGTACCAGATTTAGGGACAGAAGAAGATCTCATCATACATGTTGTGCATAGAAGGAGTGAAGAAATTAGTTCAAGAAGACTTAAGCATAAAGAGTAAACATTATTAATGTTCCACATATATTTATAGAAAGAAAAAAATGAGTAATACATCTTTTAGCTTGAGCAGTGGACTGACACTATAATCAAATGATTATTAATACTAATGATAGAATAAAACAAAATGGCGATGCGAAATTCAATTTGTTGAATAAAATGCGGAAAAATGGCTAGACTAAAGGTAGGGCATTGATTGAAGACCTAACTGTACTAGTTAGATGACTAGTCAGCTTCTGTTCGAATACTTCTGGAGAAGGAGAATCTACCCACCTCCCAAGCTAGTAGTTTCTATTGTTGAACAGCTCTTATCATTATGGTGTTCAATTGAACTCCATATTCTTCAATGTAAAGTGACTGTCATATGTTCTAGACTAGAGTAATGCTGCTCAAGTCTATCTTCTTTTCTACATGAGGATTCTTCACATGTTTCAGAGACTCCCCACATTCTATTTTTGCCAGGCTAAACAAACCCAACACTTCCAACTGTTCCTCCTGGGTTTTTATTTTTTTTATTTTTGTTTTTCAAAACACACAAAACAAAATACTGACAAAACGCTCAAGTACACTTACAAAAAATTAAACAAATATCTTGTTTTCATTCCATGAATATATTTGTCAATGTCCTTCCTAAACTGCAGCGCCAAGAACTTGGCGATGTATTCTAGATGTAATCTGAACAATGCAAAATAGAGAGGAGGAAAGTGGGGGTGGTTCTGTTGATCTTAACCCATTCCTTCTGGGGAATGTAGTTTTGAGTTTTTCTGTGTATGCATCATATTCTTGGCTCGTGCTCAGCTTGTGCTTCATCAAGCTATCCCAATAATTTTCTCATGTACTGCTGTGTGGTATCCCCCGTTCTGTATACATATCTTTAATTTTTCCTACCCAAATTATTATGTTTGTTGTACTGAAATTAATTTGGCTAGCTTATGCCTATTGCCGCAATACTGTTCTACAAGATGTTTACTATCCTTCCTTATTTTGTGTTGTCAAGAAGTTTGATAAACCCAATTTTAACCCCTTCTCTTAATTTAGAATATTGAATAGCACAGGCTTGAGGAGAGCTCTGCAATACACAGCTCAAGACCTCTTTCAACTTTGATGAAGGGCTATTCACATAAACTTGTTGGATATGATTATTTAACTATTTTATAGCTGAAGCCATCTGTTTTTCATTTTCTCTTTGTGTTCCTTTTAACTCTTCCTGTTCCTTGTGCATTTATAGAAGACCCAGATTGTTGGGGGCAATATGCTGTCTCTATAAACTGCTTAGAGAGGGCTGAAAAATACTTTGAAGCAGTATATAAAACTTAAGTGCTAGTGCTAGTGCTATAATGATTTTGCAAACTGCCCTCCTTTTTCTTCTTCCAGAGAATGGTATGCAATCGTACTTCCACCATCTTAATTTTGAGAACTCCTCAATCCTCTAACTTAAAGCACCTTTATGGATATTAAAAGGTGCTTTAAAAGTTATGCTGCAGCACCTTCAATAAGATACCACAAGAACCAGCAAAACTAAATCCACAACCATCATCAATTCTAGCATGGCAGAAATGTTAAAGCCTATAATCTCAGTGCAAGTCTGTAACATATATCTAGTTTTAATAAATGAATATAAACTTAGAATACTCTCGTGTCTGCAAACTAACAAGGCTGGGGGATTTCCCTAATAGATTCAGTTAAAATCAGTATTTTAATTGGATTGTGAAATACATCAACAAACTGCAGCTGTTGCAGTATGGGAACCAAATATCTGAAGAAATTTGAAGAACTAGGCACTTGAGATTCAACATGATTAGGAGTTTTCCAACTTTCTCTAAAAAGTATTTGTCATGTAATTTACTTATTCTGCAATCCATAACTGTTGGTATGCAAATGTTTTATAGCTTGATGTATAGCTTGATGTAATTGATGTAAAATTGCTGAGAATTTAAGCAGCAAACTCTCCATATATTTATGAATGTGGGGTTTATAAATGTTATTTAGTACCTTAATGTGGGATACGGTCTACCTACATATATATAGGTAGACTGTACATGAGTGTAAATGGACTCCAGAGGATGATAGAGGACAGGAAGGCCTGGAGGAACGTTGTCCATGGGGTCGTGATGGGTCGGACGCAACTTCGCAACTAACAACAACAACAACAAGACTGTACATAAATATACTTTTTATAAATATAATTTATAAGAAGGACCTGAGAAATAAAGAAATCAAGAAAATTGATGGAAGCAATATCCATAATAATTACATCAGGAATGCTTGTGAGCAACAGAAAAAAAATCCTTATTAAAAACCAACTAATATATTAGGAAATGCACGCACTATTAATATTGTACAAGAAAGGCAGTAAAAGCTATTAAAAACTAACAAAATAACTTCAGATGCGTAGTATACAGCTTTGTCTTGGAGTAAGAAGTCTCAAAATTAATAACATAATGCTGCAATCTCTAACAAAAGATTAAGGTGCTGTGAAAATGAGGGCTAATGTGGAAGAAATTGCAAAGTGATTCAGAGTGCAGCTGTTCTGAAGAAAGTAGGAGGAATCAAATTAATTGTCCTACAGGATTCCAGTGTACTTCTTGGACTGCTGTATCAAGAACTGACCAATGCTGATTAAAATTTCTGAATTTTATGAAGAGAATACTGTCAAAGTGAAATTATCATTGTGAGGCCAAAAAGGAACCATGGTCTTTTTATTAATAAAGTACAAGGAAATAACTTTCTGATCCTGTTGACATAAAAGAGTTGAGTGTAACCTTGGAAAAAGGAATAGGTGGCTATAGAATTAGAACCATAGTATAAAAATTGGGAGAAAAACATATAACCAAATTATTCAGTACTTACCGGTAGTTTTTTATATTCAAAGGCAAAAAAGGTGTTTTGGAGCATTCTGTGAAGCCAAAATGGCTTTAAAGACAAAACGTTACACTGTTCTATGGAGAAGTCAGTAATTTTTGAAGGGGAAAGTCTGTGAAGATTCTCAGTCATCCAGATCCTGGTTGTCCCAAAGGTGCTTTTTTGGAAGGCAACTGGACTTTCTTGTTTGTTTTTTTTTCCTTTGAAGACGTTTCGCTTCTCATCCAAGAAGCTTCTTCAGCTCTGACTGGATGGTGAGGAACAGAAAGATTTATATTCCTTGCAGACAGCTGGTCATTTGCATTCTTTTAGGGGGTTTATCTGTAACCTCAGGGTCAGCTGAGTGGTGCAAATGGATATGGAGACTTCTTGGCTGCGTGGTGTTTTCTGCCCTGTGTCCCTTCACTCTTGAAAACAGGCCCAGGCTGTTGGGGATGAGTCTATGTTTATAATGAGTCTTTTTTTTTTAAATTTGATTTATATGCCGCCCTTCTCCGGAGACTCAGGGCGGCTTACAATGCGTTAAGCAATAGCCTTCATGCTTTTGTATATTTTATACAAAGTCAGCTTATTGCCCCCACAAACTGGGTCCTCATTTCACCTACCTTAGAAAGGATGGAAGGCTGAGTCAACATTGAGCCTTGGAGAGATTCGAACCAGCAGAAATTGCAGGCAGCTGTGTTAATAACAGGGTGCGTAGACCACTGTACTATCAAGGCTCTTATAGTCTTCTTGCAGGGGAGTTGGCTATCACAAGGGTTCCTTGTGGGAACTCAGATTCAAATCTCTCTTCAGCCATGGAATCTTTGTTAGGTGACTTTGGGTCTATCAATTTCAGATTAATACAGGTAGTCCTTGATTTACAACAGTTTGTTTAGTGACCGTTCAAAGTTACAATGGCATTGAAAAAAGTGACTCATGACCAGTTTTCACACTTACGACCGTTGTAGCATCCCCATGATCATGTGATCAAAATTCGCATGCTTGGCAACTGGTATGTAAATTGCAGTGTCCCTGGGTCACATAATCCCCTTTTGCAACCTTTTTTGCCAGCAAAGTCAATGAAGCCAGATTTACTTAACAACAGTTTGACTAATTTAACAGTTACCATGATTCACTTAACAACGATGGCAAGAAAGTTCATAAAACGGACAAACTCGCTTAATAAATGTTTCACTTAGCAACAGAAATTTGGGGCTCAATTGTGGTCGTAAGTCAAGGACTATCTGTATATATCATAGGGTTGGGTTATTTTTTTTTTAAAAAAAGTAAATTGCTTTGAGCTCCTGGAGGAAATGTAGAATTAAATGGTTGGGATTTTTTTAAATATATTGTTAAGTAATATGGACAATACAGTTCATTGGGTCTCCAGTGGAGCCAGGCAGCAATTTAAGATTTTTTAAAACGCTCTATTTCAAGTCAGAAGTAATAACTCTTGGTTTTCTCTTCATTTTTCTGTCTTCCTTGCTCCTGTTTTACTTGTTCTTCCACCAAATGCTTTCATCCAGTTTTACTGCTGCCTCTAAATTTTAACTGGCTGATATTTAGCAACAAAGCTAAGGATATATTTGAATCAGATACCAGCTTTTAGAATAGTTCAGGAGAAGCATTCATATTACTCCTTCTGTGCCTTTATTGAAGAAGCTGTCTGTTACACAAATAGCTCTTAGCAACCTCTTCCTCCTTCAGACTGGTTGCTAATAACAGCTATGTTTCCATAGCCAAGGGTAATTTAACCCTCATAATATCAGTTTTCTCTATTTTATATAGCTGTATAGCTATATATATTTGTTTCTTCCTTAAGCTGTTGTTCATATGAAACAAAATACTAGTTGCAATTATAATATGATTCTTATTTGTGCTGCATTAAATATATTGTGTTCAGGAAAGCAATATCAAAATGAGACTGTGTTTTGCAGCATTTCTTGTGCCATCTCCTTTCCTCTGGGAATCAACAATTGCACCTGGATTCCTGAGGATGAAGTGCTTTGTTTGGCTTTCTGAACTGTAATTGTTATGCCAATGTCGCATTGTTTAGTGTGCTTTTATTTTTCTTATTTTGAAGTGATATATACGCCTTGGAAGCTTTCATCTCATATACTTGGTGACTCAGAGGTTGTGTATTTCATATTGATTCTTACACTGATCTTGGTTGATCAGTAGTCTGTTTTCTACTTTACAACAGTGTTTGAATTGTGATATTTCTGGGCTCAGGTGCTTACGGAGCTGTTAAAGGAAGCTTTACAGCCTTTGTAGAAGAATTAGTGATTTTAATTTTGCATGTATATTTGTTTTTCTTTCTGAAGTAACATTAACATATATCTTTAGGCAAACAACAATACGGTTGGCTTGTATCTTTGGAACATTAGGGGTGTCATGCCTTATGCAACACACAAGTTTATGGTGATGGCTGTGATCCTATTGAGCAAATGTTGGCACAGACATCAGGAAATATAAATAAGAGAAATTTGGACCATTATTCTATATTACACAGAGTTCTTTAATGTGGTATTCTGATTATGTATTGGAGTGGTTTTTAAAGACCAGATGCATACTGGAATGATGGATGGTTGGCCTACTTAATTTATTTTTAGCTTACAGTTGCTCTGCCCAAATCATTTTTAAGCCATCTTAGAAGAGAATGGGAAATGTGAAGAGCCTTTTTTATTTTATTTCCACTTGGGTTAAAAAAATGTTTGAGCAATCTGATCTTGTACTTGTGTCATTGAAGGAGACTTCCTTTATTCTATTTAAAAAAAGAGAGAGAAAAGACCACGGAGAAAAGAATTAACAGTATTTGCATCAAGTTGGAGAGAGCTATTTAGGGTAATACCAGTAATAGTGTTAAATGGTACTTTATGAATATATGTTAATTCTGGGGAATCTATTAGTCTCAGTAATCTTTTCCCAATTTAGGGTAATTTTGAATTATTTGTAGAGCTGGATTTTGTACCAAGAATATTTAACTAAATCTGCAAAATAAAACAGAAGGAAGTACGAGAGGAAGTACTGTAGTAATATTCTGTTCTAGAGCAAGAATGGCTTTTGCAACTGTGTTTTGCCATTACCGCCACCTGTGTATAGCTAACCAAAATGCTGACTAACAACAGAGTGATATGCTAGAACAGTGATGGCGAACCTTTTAGACACTGAGTGCCCAGACTGCGCATGTGCACATGCCCAAACTGAAAGGGATGTGTGCATGCAAATGTGCATACATGGACATGCACGAACATGTGCATGCATGGACATGTGTGAACATGCACATGCACAGACATGCGCATGCACAGACATGCACACAGATATGTGGTGACATGCACGGACATGCACGCGTAAATGCGCAGCAGAAACCCAAAGACCAGCTGGCCGATGGGAGGTGGGGCATCCCAACACCAGCAGCGCAGCAAGAGGTAAGATCTTTTTCTTTCATGAGCTTTTGTTTCCCTGCAAACGACGAAACAGAAGCTCACAAAAGAAACGCCACGGAGATCTGAGCTGTGGCGACAGCGCACATGCCAGCAGAGAGGGCTCTGCGAGCCACCTCTCGCACTCATGCCATAGGTTCGCCATCACGGTGCTAGAATGTTATTTTAGCATTTAAATAAACATAGAAGCTTATCTAAGAGAACCTTGACATTTAACCTTGTTAACTTCAAGGCTCTTTTTTCCGCTTTGTATTCTAAATGGTCTGTGTTTAATGTGTGTGTGTGTGTAGTTTTGAGAGTGGGCATCAGAATTTCATTTTTTAATGTATGCCAGTGTATTCACAGAAAAAAGTGACAATAAAGGTTATCTTATTCTTAACTTGCTCAGACTTCACTTGTAGGAAAGATGTATTTATTTGCTTCAATGAACTGACATACTTAGAAGAAGGCTTTTGAGGTTTTAAATCAGCAGATTCTTATCTAAGAGAGATGTGGTATTTGATTCTGGTCAGACTTCATTTGCAGGAAGGATACATTGATAGTGCCTTAAGAGATGATTATACTGTTATCAAACCAGCTTATAGATGAAGGTATACAGAATTAATTCTGGTGAGTATATGGAAATAGAACTGCCTAGGAATTCCAGAAAAGTTTCTTGGAACAATAAAGTCGCTAAGAATCAAACTCACCTCAATGGCAACTTGATCTTTATACTAAGAAAAGAGAATTATTGGTCATACTAGATGCATTTCCGGCAACGTACCTCCTTTGCATAGCTTGACAGACTTTAGTAGTTCTAGTTATAAGTAAATTTACATGAAATCTCTCCTAATTTTCCTACTTCTGTTAGTCGATAAAAATGTAGTAATATTTCAAGATTAAAAAGGGAGATGAAAATAAATGTGTTACAATATTAAGCGGCAGACTTCTTTAAACATCCAAAATAGTCTTATCTCTGCTTTTCTCTTAAGTGTGATGCAGTCTCTCCTTCAAATCCAAGCCAAAGCATCTAGATCAGGGTTGTCAAACTCAATCTGGCCTATGAGTTCTTAAATCCGGCTCGGAGGGCTGGCCTGGAAATATCAAACTGGTGCCTCTGATGGCTAAAACAGGCTGCATGCGCCCCCCCCCCCCACCGCCTTGTTTTCACCCTCCATGGCCTCCTGCAGCACTCTGCTGGCCGAAAATGGCCGGCAAAGTGCTGCAGGAGGCCATGGAGGGTGAAAATGAGGCACGGGGGGGAGCACATGGCCCCCCCTGCCCTGCCCCATTTTGGCTGGCAGGGTGCTGCAGGAGACATCCATCCTGCCACTCCCAGCCCGGAGGAGAACTATAATGCTGATCTGGCCCTCAAAGATATCCAGTTTGACACCCCTGGTCTAGAGCATGGGTGCCCAAGCCCTTGGCTTGCCTGGGCCACATTGAGTAAAGAGGAATTATCCTGGGCCACATTTAAAATATATAATATAGTTAGTGTATATAAATCACAAAATAATATTAAATGATTACAAACTTGTGGGGTTTCATTGCTAGCTATCCAGGGCTGCATGTGACAGCGGGCTGGTCACGCATGCTCTAGAGCAGGGGTCTCAAACTCAATTTCATTGAGGGCCGCATCAGGGTTGTGTTTGACCTGGGGGAGGGGGCTGGGGAGGGTGTGGCCACACTCGGCGTCCCCGAGCTCCATTTTAGCTGGCAGAGGACTACAGGAGCCCGTCATGGTCAAAAACGGAGCCCGGGTGAGCCGTGCACGGCCCTCTCAAGCTCCGTTTTTGCTGGCAGAGACACCTCGGCCAGGTCCTTTGCTGTTTCCAGGGCAGCCCCGCTGGCCAGATCAAAGCACCCTGTGGGCCAGATCCGGCCAGCTGGCCTTGAGTTTGACACCCCTGCTCTAGAGAATCAACTCCATAAGGGTTATATTATCTCCATAAGGGTTATTGGGAAATTATAACTATTAAATTTAACAGGCAATAAGATTGTGAGGAATATGGTGTCCAGAAATAAGTTTCTAGGAAGAAAATTTCTTGGAAGAAAGGGAAGGGGTATTTGCTGAATAATGTCACCTACAGGAACAGGGACTAAAATGTATTTGCAATTGTCTTTACAGCGTGTCTTCAATGACCTCAGTGGCTCAGTGTCCCTTTCCTGGATTGGAGACAGCACTGGAGTAAGTAATAAAATTGGTTGAGTAGATGTTTTAAGTATTCAGAAGGAGAAAAAGTATAATATATGAAATAGTTCCACACAGTGCTGGTTTCGTGCTTTCAAATAGAGATGCTTTTGCCTTAATCTTCCCACATAAAAAAGAATTACAGTATTTTTGCCTGGTGGGTGATAAGAAGTTATTCTCTACAGCTGCAAGCTATTCTGGTTCTTCTTTTAAATATTGCCATCTTACTCATGAACAAAGAACTATTGTGGGCGTTTTGTTGTGTAAATGAAGTGACACACAGGTTTGGTAAGTAACATATATCTACCCATTCAGGGTTGCAGGGATAATTGCTTCAGTGATGAAGCCTTATTGGTGTGGAGAAAAAAATCCCTCATATTTCTTAATATCCTCCACAGAGCTGTTGCTTGTTCACCTCACGCTGAAAGAGAATTTTGCAATTCAAGAGCATTTTTTATTTGCATAATTTTGACAATCCTTAGACACAATTAAGATTATCCAGTGTACAGTGAAGGGCAGGTGACAATAGTAGGAAGGGCCATATAAATTATCAGCTGAGAGTTGGATTTAATTAAGCATATTGGGAGAAGAATTAGGAAAAATCATATATGTTTTTCCGGTTCTTCCTTTTAAACAAAAGGAACAAAAAGAGACACTGAGGAGCTGCCCAGTAGTATCTGATGTAATTTTGCCAACTTTCTTTTCTTTCTTTCAAAGATAATGGAATCTTAATCTAGTTATTTCTGTCTGCTTCTCATATTCCTTTATTTAAACTACCAGCAGTATCAATAACTAGGCCAACTTTTATATCAAAAAAGGTGAGTAGAGTCAGACCTGATCAATATTTAGATGAGAGACTTCTCCCACCCCCTTCAATCAATAATTCTGGAAGAATACAGTGGCAAATCACCTCTGTGCCAATAAAATGTATGATCATGTTCATGTAGTCACTGGGAGCTGAACTTAGTCCACTGGAGATGACTAATAAACAAACAAACAAATACTAACCTGATGGAATCTTTCTTTTAACTTTCAATAAATCCAATCTAATGCTCATTCAGAAATTTCACTGATGCTCGGCATAAGAGCACCATTTCTGGTGCTACTAAAAAGCAGACACCTTCAGTTCATGATGTGTTAAGAGTGGAAATATGTTTTTTTGGGGGGAAGGGGACAAAATATCAAATTCTAAACATATTTATTAATGTTTTGATCTCATCAGTATACAATCTAGGTATTTACACCGTTTCAATAATCAAAAGGCAAGTGGACATTCCAGGAAAAAAACTACACATTTAAAAAAAGGTTGCGATTCAAATCTTTTATACTTAGCCAAGTGAATTATCATATATTAGCTCTATCATGCATCGCTCTATCAAAGCTATATAAATATTTTTTAAACTAACAGTCTACTGACAGTTTAAGTTCCTCTTTTGATTAAAGACTTGTATTTCTAGTGAATAGCTAGAAATAAGAGAGAAAATTGGTTCCTATTGTGATATTGTACACTGAATAACTTAATATACTGTAGCACAATTTGGAATCTAATGATAGCTACATTTGATATTATTCTGTAAAGTTCTTTCCAGAGAATTCATTTAGGTGACATCTTATCAGGGCTTAAATAAATTACCATTCCTTCAGCAAAGAAAAGGAGACAAATAGGGTGATGGTTGAGGATAGGAACTTAAGCATTAGATAACTGAAATAACCAGGAGAGGATATTTTTTCATAAGATGATCTAATTCTAATATAATAGAAAATTGTAATATATAACACCTAATTTTTGAAATGAACATGAAATTATTTCTAGGGAATTATTCAGATGGCTGTATAAATTCTATTTGCTTAATCTGCCTTTTGAATAGTCAGACTGTATGAGTATGCTGAAAGGTGGCTGAAACCTGTTCAGCCTGGTAGAAACCAATTGTTAGCCAGAACCCTTTTGTTACCTTTGCTATGTAGCATCTATTATAGTAATTAAACTCTATTAAAATAGTTAAATAACATTAAGACAAGCTTGTTTTCTTGCACTATCTGAGCTAAATAACTTTTCCACTTTCTGTTTCCAGGTTATTCTTGTGTTGACTACTTTTCAGCTTCCCTTAGTGATCATGAGCTTTGGGCAGTCTAAATTATACCGAAGGTAAAGATGTTATAGTTGTCTATAGTTCTATCTAAATAGATATTTATTATATTTTTCTTTTTTAAAAAAAGTCAGTATTGCTTCTATGCCCAATTGCCCACAACAGCCTTCTCTGGTTCCATCCATCAAGTGCTGGGTGACCTGTTTCTTTCAAAAGCTGTTTTCCTGTAAATACGTATAGTTTTCCATGATTAACTTTCAAACAATGGCAGTATAAACCTGTTTTCGTTGAAATAGGAGCTTGTTGACCCAGGATAATTTTTATCTGAATAGTTTGTCAAATATAATCCATCTCCTTCCTCTGCCTATTGGAAATCCTTCAGAAGCAGCCCCCCTTTTGCCTACTAGTATAGGTAATAAAACTTTGAGATAAGGTGAAAGCTTCACCTGCCTATTAACATTCCATATGTTTCATGCTGGGATTACAGCCATATTTTCTCTGGTGGAAACCAGAAATATTGCTTTAGACTTTTTCCTCCAATATTTGCTTTGGTGTGGCTGACTGTTCCTGCTTTTCCATTTTTCAGTTGTTATGTAGAACAAGTTGCACCAGAGAGGTGAAGGTAGTCCTTTTAGAAAAGAGTTGCTCCTGCCAAGGGTAGGCATACTGTACAGTGGTAGTTTGCTCCCAACTTCAAGGATCCAAGAGGCAGAAGAGGGATTTACTGGCATGTGGTCATAGGTTAGTTAAGATTCGCTGTGGAATGGGAAAAGAAAGAACCTATTGCTCCAGAGCAGTGTTTCTCAGTCTCTGCAATTTTAAGGTATGGACTTCAATTCCCAACATTCCCCAGCCAGTGCTGGGAGTTGATGTCTACACCTCTTAAAATTGTGGAGACTGAGAAACACTACTCTAGCACAGGGGTCACCAACCTTTTGGACTTCAGGGACCACTAAATTCATAATTTTAAATCCCGTGGACCACTAATATGATCTGTCTAATGACCGGCTGGGTGGGCATGGCTAGGTGGTCATGTGACTGGGTGGGTGTGGCTAACTCAATGTCACACACCAGCCTCCCCGGCCTCTACTTGCCCTGCCCTCCCAGCCACTCCTCGCCTCCTTGCCTGGGCTCCTTAGGGCCCCAACAGGAAGCAGTTGTTGGAGCTAAGCAGCTACCACAAGAAACAGTTGGCAAAACAACTCAGTTCAAATTGGATCTGACCAAAAAGGAGGCTCAGTAGAAGCACCTCACTGAGGACTATGAGCATAGGCTTTCCAAGCAGAGGGAAGACCTGTGGGAGTGCAAGGCCAGCTATAGGTGCCTGAAGGCTCAGTGGGCTGAGATGGTCAGCCAGTTCCAGGACATGATGCAGTCCCACTGGAACAAGAGCCTCCAGCTCTTCGCCACCAGCAGCACTTCCCTCCAGCTTTTACCCAAAGCCCCACACCAGGAGGCTTAAGCAGATCCCAAGTCAGAATTTCTGCCCCCCTCCAACGCACACAAAAGGGGAGACTCTGCAGCAACACAAACATTCATTGCTCATATCTGTCTCAGGGGCCGTAGTTTGAGGACCCCTGATTTAATGCAATATAAAAAATGCAAATAATTTTTCTGCGGACCACCAAAATTTTCTCGTGGACCACTGACCATCAGTTGGTGACTGCTGCTCTAGCACTGTTCTAACCTAATACAGAATCTTGCACGAAATAGTTACTCTCTAGATCCTACTAGCTATGTGAGAGCACCAGTTGTGAAAACCCTTCTTTGACAGAATCATCAATGCTGCTAATATTATTTTTCAAATATCAAGCCAAATAAATTTTGTTCCTTAGGCTTAGAGGTTTAGTAGAACATGCCATTTATGATTATGGTCCTTACTTTTGGTGTAGGTACAGATTTATGGATTCTTCATAGCATATTTTTATAGTTTAATTGACTACTTATTTTAATTTTTAATTGTGTTAACTATTTTGGCAATTACCTGAAAGTGAGAGGAATTTTAAAACATGGGAGCTATTTTATATGATAAAGTGTAGTAGCTGTATCTCTGTAAAGGATAATTTTCACTGCAATATGTTTTTATATATATATATATTTGTGCACATTTTATTATTGTGTACATATTTCATCATTGAATTAAATCATGCCGAAGAAAAATCTTAAGTGATTTTTACATTGTTAACTTTTATATTTTTCCAGTTATTTTTAATATTTATTTTACTGCATCAATAAGACAAATGATTACTTCACGGTGTTTGGGTAATTTTTGTCCTTACTTTGTCTTTTTTCCCCCTTTTATCTTAGTGAAGATTATGGGAAAACTTTCACAGACATTACAGACCTCATTAACAACACTTTCATCAGAACAGAGTTTGGAATGGCTATTGGGCCAGAGAATTCAGGGAAGGTAGGAATAATGATAATAATAACAAATAGTACAATCTAGCCTGTTTGTTAGCCCTATTCTTTGTGATAAAAATTGAAGTCTTGAGATGAAGGATCTAAAATGGCTGCATTTTAATAATTTAGCTTAGTATTGGAGAATAGATTTAAGATGGTACTTGAGCTGTTAACATGGCTGGAATCTAGGTGGATTTAAGTTTATTACTAGTTTTCCAGTGCTTGCTAATTGCCAAGGCATTCTAGAGCAGTAGTGCAAAAAACTGACTGGGCCCATCCCTGGCCTAGCATCATCTGAATAGCAATAGCAATAGCACTTAGATTTATATACAACATCACACTGTTTTACAGCCCTCTCTAAGCAGTTTACAGAGTCAGCATATTTTCCCCAACAATCTGAGCCCTCATTTTACTGATCTTGGAAGGATGGAAGGCTGAGTCAACCTTGAGCAAGTCAGGATCAAAGGAACCAAACTCCTGGCAGTGAGCAGAGTTAACCTGCAATACTGCATTCTAACCACTGCGCCACCATGTCTTCACGAACCTAATGAATAGGGCCCAAAATATTGACTTTCCTTGGATTTTAAAAGGTCAAGGGAAGGTTTGAGCAAACTGTGTTTCTTAAGCTTTTTTGGATTCCTATCACTTTCCATATTTGGATTGTGTTTCTTGATGTGCTGTTCAAAATCTGGGCAGCCCTTGACGTGAAGAAAATTGGACAGCTCTGCAATGCAACCTCAGAACCTTACTTGTTAGAGCTGGCTAGTATCATCTAATTCTTCTTTCCCCTTCTTGCTGCACATTGTGTTAAATAAACTGTATAGGACTTATTGGTCATTAGTGGGGAGATAGGGTTATGGTTGTGGTTTCTCTAACTTATACTGAATTTTAAATTACTGTCATTAGTTTGCTTCAAGAACTAAATAAACATTTTTGCTCCCAATGCAGTTTCATCCTACATTATTGAGGCTGTCCATGGATATATTACGGATAAGATATTTCTTTCCATGACATTTCTATTAGAGGGATAAGCAGGAATAGTTTAATTCTTTAGAGATTTCCTGGATGGGTTTCATAAAATCCTTTTGTGGCATAGCAAAGCAGTTCATTTTGTCATCACAAAAGCCATAAACCCAGTGTCTTGCACTACCTTAGAATTTCTAATACTACTAATACTAATACTGATACACTGAGCGGTGGCTCAGTGGCTAAGACGCTGAGCTTGTTGATCAAAAGGTTGGCAGTTCAGTGGTTTGAATCCCTAGTGCTGCATACCGGGGTGAGCTCCCATTACTTTTGCCAACCTAGCAGTTCGAAAGCACATAAAAAATGCAAATAGAAAAATAGGGACCACCTTTGGTGGGAAGGTAACAGCCTTCCATGCGCCTTTAGCATTTAGTCATGTCGGCCACATGACCATGGAGATGTCTTTGGACAGCGCTGGCTCTTCAGCTTTGAAACGGAGATGAGCACCACTCCCTAAAATCGGAAACGACTAGCACATATCTGCGAGGGGAACCTTTATCTTTATCTTTACTTTTACCTTACTTATGCTTATTTTTGATTTTTTCAGGGACTTACTTTGTCCTTTTAAAACTATTCCAAATATGGATTCAGACATATTTTAATCCATAACATATTTTAACAGTTTCAACACATGATAAACTCGAAGTGTGGATGAGCTCCTATGTGAATGTTTGGAAGATGAGTCTCATCTTTACTTTTCCATCCGTCTAGGTGATACTGACTGGGGACAGATCTGGACCATACCATAGTGGAAGAATCTTCCGATCGTCTGATTTTGCAAAGAATTTTGTACTAACAGATCTTCCTTTCCATCCTTTAACTCAAATAATTTATCACCCTCAGAATTCTGATTTGTTATTGACCCTCAGCACTGAGGTAAGATTTGGAGAAAGGGGATGGAGGTATCTTCATCGGTGTGGCAATTGAAATTGTGATCTTGTGATCTAAAATTAAGTATATAGGTGGGGGAATGATTTTGAATGACTACTCAAATTCACAATTTTTATCTAGAAAAATATGTGTTTTCTAGATTTACTGATGATTATTCAGATATTAGGATAGCACTGAATTAGGACAGCACTGTATAAATTGTGATTATGACCTGTTCTCAGACTTCTGGCCATCTTTGCAGTCATATGATTGCAATTTGACCATTTGCTAACTGGCTTGCACTTAGGACTGGTTGCAGCACCCCATGATCACATGATCGCAATTTGCAACCTTTCCTGATGATTTCTTCTGAAGGTCAGTGGGGAAACCAGCAGGGGAAGTTACAAATCACTGGGTAAATCTGCAGGGATTGCTGTCACTAAGTGATGTGGTCACGTTTTACATCTGAAATCGAAATTCAGGTACCAACTGCTGTTTTAAGTCAAGGGCTACTACCTTTTATTTATATTCTGCTTTTTGTTATGGAACTCAGTGAAGGTTTTTCTTCATTTTACCTTTATAACAATAATTCCATGAGGAAGGTGAGGCTAAGAAATAAGGATTGGTCTAGATCAATCTTGGACATTTTGTGGTCCTTGGGCCACATCTCGCCCATAGCCAGTCTCAGTCCAGTTTATGTTATCAGCCATGTTGGTGGCAGGGTCTGGGGGTTTTATCAGAAACCAAGTTTCTCATGTGTCTCCTTTGGAAAATTAATTGCCCACCCCTAGCCTAGATGAACAAGTCCTTTTCTTTGAGGATTATAAAACATTATACATTTGATTAGAGTATGATTAAGCTTCTTTGGCCAATTTAAATTGATAGACTTGTATTACATAAGCATCAATTGGTCTAGAACAGAGGTCCTCAAATTTGGCAGCTTTAAGACTTGTGGACTTCAACTCACAGAATTCTCCAGCAGCTATGCTGGCTGGAGAATTCTGGGAGTTGAAGTCTGAGGGCCTCTGGTCTAGAATGATAGGACCATATCTGGGAAGGGTTGATTTTCAGGAGTATGCAAATTCTTTTCTAGAGTTTAACTAGTTTCTGCTCTGTTTCTGGGCACATTTCAAAGTGCTGGTTCTGGACTTCAACGATATAAGCATTTTGGTCCAGGACGTTAAAAGAACATTTTTAAAAGATCCATCAAGCTATTCTTTATGTTCATTGAATTTGACCTTTACTGAGGCCATGTTTTTTGGAATGCCTGCTAAGAGAGATCTGTCTCTCCCCTTCTCCTACTGAAATTCAGTTACTTTTGCAGATATGGTTCCTCTTCTCAATCTTACTAATGACTTAATATATTTTTCTTATTATAAAATGATTTTTAAGTGTTTCCTTTTTTTCCTTTCTTTTAATCTTCATTTACTTCATTGATTGTTTTACATCAGCAATTTTTAATAAATTGCTCAGAATAGGTTATAGATTAATCCATACACTATAAACATAAACATGTGTAACTTTACTATGGACTTTTTGTTTTGTTAAGCGCCAGTCACTTGAATATGATGAATCAATAATAAGCAACTCTTTCTAAATGTTCCAGGGTAGCTTGTGGATATCAAAGACATTTGGTGAGAAATGGAAAGAAATCCACAAAGATGTTTGCTTGGCCAAATGGTAAATTTCTTAATGAATGCTATCCAGGGAGAACTGATGGTTTAATATATATTAAAGTAGCTTAAATGTATATTGAAGGTTTAATGTATATTAACATAATTTAAGTGTCTATTAAATATATCTGGTAGTTTGTAAAAATATGAAGAAACCTGTTGAGAAAATGTTTAATATTATTTTCTCAGTTGTAACAAAGTAATTAAAAACTTTATTTAAGACCACAGTTATAGCATATGGTTTCAGAAAAATAACTCTTGTCTGTATGAGTATTTTACATTATTTCCACATTTTGTGTACATAGCAAGTACTCTATATAAAAAGCCGATTTTGTAGCCGTTAAATTCAAATACATTGCTTTGCTAATTTTCATCTTGAATATACCAGGGTAATTTAACAAGTAGATATAAAACAGCTGGGGCGATGATCACAGGCCAACATAGGAGAGCCAGATTCGGAACTAACATTTCCAAATAAAAGTATATTACATAAATGAGAAAAAAAAAAAACTTTTGCACAAGATCTTGGGAATTTGTTGCTTATTAGCATAGTGATAAACCAATGGTCTAACTTATATAGAAGTGAACTCCTTATTAGAGTGTGACTGTTACTTTCAGTGAGGCTTATTGATGGATTTCATACAATCCTAATGCTTCTTCTGCCACTTGATGCATTTTTAACTTTCAAAAATCTTAGCTTGGCTTACTAACTAGAGTTTGTGACAACTCATCTCTGTAGACATGAAGTTGCCCAAACTGATATCCTCCAGATATGTTGAACTAAATCCCTCATAATTCTCTAGCCAATTTGTTGAAAATTCAGAGAACTGAAATGTCCATATTTTGGGGTTACATTTCAGCATTCCTGAAATTGAATTTCAAAACAACTAGAAAACTTGCTCTGTACTGAAATTAAGATAATATTTTCACACCATTCTGATCTGATTTTGATTTAGTGGTTTCTATGTATTTAACTACATGAAGTATTATCACCTAGCCTAGTGTAGTAACAGAATCTGGTTTATTGTAGGTCCGTGATGGCGAACCTATGGCATGGGTGCCACAGGTGGCACACGGAGCTGTATCTGTGGCACGCGAGCGTTGCCCTACTCCAGTGCGCACATGCGTGCCGGCCAGCTAATTTTCGGACCTTCCGGGCCCACCTGAAGTCGGGAAATGGGCTGTTTCCGGCCTCCGAAGGACCTCCTGGGTTGGGGAGGGAAGGCCGTTTTTGCCCTCCACAGGCTCCAAGAAAGCCTCTGGAGCTGGGGAGGGCGGAAAACAGGCCTACCGTGCCCACCGTGCCATCACGTGCCAAAAGTGGGGGTAGCGTGGGGGGGCACGCATACATGTGGGTGGGGTGGGGCACATTGAATTATGGGTATGGGCACATGCATGCATGACCCCCCCGCATGATCCCCACTTTTGGCATGCGACAGCAAAAAGGTTAGCCATCACTATTGTAGGTTATTTAAAAAATCATAGTGAAGCCATAATTTAACATAATATAGGAAGTCATTCCACAAATTGAAGTCCCAATTGTTTAGTTAGCCTACATGCTTCTACCATTACACTAATTATATTCTCTTGGCCTTTCCTAGGGGTTCTGGTGGAACCATCTTCTTTACTACCTACCTGAATGGCTCTTGCAGTAAGTAATCCTTAGTATAATAAACAGAGCTACTTCAGTTTACAGCTTTTTTTGCAGCTTTTTTTGGATTCTTTTCTTTGAGTCCACAACTTCAAGAAGTCTTGACCATAGCTTATTCCCCTGCAGTTATTTTAATATGGGAAAATCATATTCTGGCTATATCTACAGTATATATTCATTTATCAATGTTTGGAATCTTTTCCCTGGAATCCTCCCATAGAAAGTTGTAGTTATAAAAAGTCACTGTCTTGTGAAACAAGAGTTTGTCATTTAAAAAAGCTCTCACTAAACATTGTGGGAAGTGTCAAAACTTTAGCTGGTTTGCTAGTGCTTAGGAGTTACAGTAGTTCTGGTTTTTCCTCCTTTCTCTCTTTTTTAATTAACCTTTTCTGCTGCTGATGCATTTCCAATTTACAGAACTTTTGCCTAGTAAATAGGTATTTATTGCCTTCAAATGGCATAAAATTAACTTCTGATTATTGTATTGAAGGAAGTTTTACAGGAGAGGGATTTGACATATGACCCTGGGTTTTCACGTTTCTACTTTTCCAAACTACTTATGAATAAATAAAGTTTATAAATATGAAGATAAGAACAAATATAAATCTGACTAGTCATATTGAAAAAAAAACACACGACTATTGTGTCACTGAAACCATAATCAAGACAGCAATAACTAATTTTTCCTACTTTCCCATGGCATATTGCAATGATTATTGCATGAAATGTAACAGAGGAAATTTAAGTAGCTAATTCTTTTTGAATTAAAAAATGTAGAATTGAACCTGTTCATGATTGATAGTGAGCAATAAAAGAATCTTATTATTACAATCGGATATAAAATGCTGCCTTATGTGAATGAACAGTTGAAAAACCTGTATATAACATAATCATAAATATGAATCAACTGCATTTTTGATATAAAGAGATCTTCAAGTATTGAACCCCCCACCCCACCCCCCACCCCCCGGTAGCACTCTGTTTTTGAGTTAGTTTGGTTTTCCATCCTGATGTTTACATGTGGACGTCTGCAAAATGGAAGTCTATGTATTTGAATTCTTTCTTCAGATGCTCTTGTTCAGTATGCAGGCTGGGTTCCTACACAAGGTTAGGATGAGGTTAACTGTTTCTTTAGCATATCATGGAGGAAATTATCTGTTTTCTAAATGGAGCGATCTTAATGCATCTATTCTCTTCTGAAGAAACTGATATCGGATTATTGGAGTTAAAGAAAACTAAAGACTTTGGAAAGACATTCAAGACCATAGGAAACAACATCTACTCCTTTGGCCTAGGTGGTCGTTTTCTTTTTGCATCTGTGATGATAGAAAAAGTAAGAAAACTATTCTTGGGCTTCTTTTGTTTTTCTATAGACTTGGTGCCTTTGTTTGCATCATGCTCTTTTTTTTCTTTCCTCTAACGCAATGTCCCTAAACTGTGAGCTGTTGAGGTATTGCGAGAAGTCCACAACAAATATAGTAAACAACAAACCAAAAAAACCATTCATAGTTTTTCCACTGGTGCAGATGCTGATGGAAAAATACTGCACTGGTTGATGTGAGTGGAAAGGAGACAAATACTTGACTAGCCTAGGAGAAAGATTGGAGAAATAGCAACCTGGCCTGCAACAGTATTTTTGTTCCTTCCAAGATATACAACATCATATGTATGAGTTTTCTCACTACAGCCCAAGTATCATGCTTGGCTATGAAATCCGTAGATGTTGCCAGATGTTTTCACCTTATAACCAGTATCACTGTTCCTTACTGTTTGTAGCCTGCTCTCCCTCACACAGCCAGCCTATTATCTACCAGATCTTCCTACCAGGTATCCCATCTGTTGCAGGTTCTTTTATATACCGTATTTTTTGGAGTATAAGACACACCTTTTTCCCCCAAAAAAGAGGGTGAAAATCTGGGTGCATCTTATACTCCGAATGTAGCCTCGCCCAGCCTCTCAAACAGAGATTTCAGAGGTTGAAAAAAGCCTCAGAAATGAAGCTTCAGAAAAAAGCCTCCAAACAGAGCTTCAGAAAAAAAGCCTCAGAAACGAAGCTTCAGGAAAAAAAAGCCTCCAAACAAAGTTTCAGAGGCTTTTTTTCTGAAGCTCTGTTTCAGAGGCTTTCAGAGGCAGAAAAAAAAAGTTTTTTTCTCAAACGGAGTTTCATAGGCTGAAAAAAAAAAGCAAGGCAAAGAGCTCACAACCAACGAACCTGTTGCTAAAATTTACCTCTGGGAACAGCTGATTGGGGGTATTCCGGGAGACGGATCCACACACCAATCAGCTTTTTTCTTATTTTCCTCCCCAAAAACTAAGGTGTGTCTTATACTCTGGTGCGTCTTATACTTCGAAAAATACGGTATATATATTCCTCCATCCATAAATTTTGGCACCCTTCAGGCTCAAGGTCCAAGGCCCTAGCAATGGCTGCTCCCACCCTTTCAAATTCAAGAAGCAAAGTCTATTCTACAGAAGTTGAAAAGATACTCTCAGTGCATATGGATCATTTCCATCACCATAAATCCAGCATCCCCGTTGCCAAAAGTTCCTTTGTTCATCTAGTGGCCACCAGACCTGAGACCCAACTGAGCCCCAGAGGACTTTAGCTTCACTTTGCGTGCTCCACCCTTGTTTACTATATTTTCTCAAACGCAAGCCTGCTCTAATTTGCAAGTTCTTTGAAATTTTGTCTTTGCTTAATGAACAGGAATATTTTTTTAAAAAATGTTATAAAAACAATATATCATCATAAACGTTTTCTAGTTGTTTCATATTATGAACAACTTCCTCAAAAATGAATATGGATGTTTTTAGAGAAAAGAAATATTTTTGCTTTATCTAGACCAATACAAGGAGAATCCATGTGTCAATAGATGAAGGTGAAACATGGAACATGGCTCAACTTCCTTCAGTTGGACAAGAACAATTTTACTCTATTTTGGCAGCGAATGATGACATGGTGTTCATGCATGTAGATGAACCTGGAGGTGAGAGGGAATACAAAGTGGGTGATGTATCATTCAGTATATCCAAATTTTGTTTGATTATGGTTACAGAATTGCATTTTAAAAGAAAAATGGTTCTCTAAATTGTTATTATTATATAGGCACAAAGATTTTACCTAAGAGAAAAATGTTTGAATTGCATATTTAGTAAACAAGATT
Organism: Arizona elegans; assembly: GCA_022577455.1. Classification (NCBI taxonomy): domain Eukaryota; kingdom Metazoa; phylum Chordata; class Lepidosauria; order Squamata; family Colubridae; genus Arizona; species Arizona elegans. The sequence goes on from JAKOOJ010000002.1 coordinate 154,067,009, forward strand.
TCCAGCAGATTTATAAATTGTTGTTTTGAGAATCTATTCCCAGTGTCAGTGTAGTATATATAAACATGTGGGCTTCCTGACAACTTTCTTTTCCACGCCAGTTTAAACAAATACATTGTATGAACATGTGTTTTTACTTAGGTAGACTTCACGTAGTTCTTCATTTAGTGTACTACTACTGCAATAGGTTTTAGGCTGATCTAAAATAAAATACAGATTGTGTGCAGGAGCTTTCTACTGTAGTAGAAACTTACAGTTTGTTGGTGAATTATGATACAACTTAAAACCACCGTCTGTAAAATGCTCTTTCTCTCCTTTCAATTTGCTATTTCTTTCCCAGATACTGGACATGGAACAATTTATACCTCTGATGATCAAGGCATCATATACTCCAAGTCCCTGGAAAGGCATCTCTATACTACCACTGGGGGAGAGACAGATTTCACCAATATAACCTCCCTACGAGGCACCTATATTACCAGTGTGCTTTCAGAGGGTAGGTTTTCATTTTTAAATTTCTTTGATTGTCACTGAAAGTTTATAGAATTGCTGAACTCTGCTAAGAAAATGGTTAAAATATTTGGATACAATTTCATTTAGAATGAAAGAAATACTCCTATCACTTTAAGTAATAGTTAAAGTGTCTCTAGACCAGTGTTTCTCAACCGTGGTAACTTGAAGATGGGTGGACTTCAACTCCCAGAATCCCCCAGCCAGCACTGCTGGCTGGGGGATTCTGGGAGTTGAAGTCCACCCATCTTCAAGCTTCCAAGGTTGAGAAACACTGATCTAGACTATGTTTTTGTGGAGCACTTTTATAAAACTCTTAACCATAATTAATTAGCTCTTTGGCTGTGATTGTTTACGCGATATTGACTAGAACTATTTAGTTTCTGCCCAAAGTTAAAACTTTTTACATTACTTGTGTAAAGTAAGAAGATAAATGAATATGTCCCAAATTGTGATGTAAGGCAAGCAATTTCTGTAGATGGTGATCAGAAGTTTTATTCAGAGTAGAAATGTCAAGCTGCAATGTAAAACTTTGAAATTCTATATGGAAATTATGTTTTATTCAAACCAAAAAGATAACACTTCTGCATAGGAACTGGTGTTTGAAACTTTGAGATCAAACTACATATATTGGTCAAATTGCTTCTAAGCATAGAGGTGATTATTATATCATAAGTAACACAGACAGGACAAGCTATGTTCCTATCTTGTTTCCTTCTCCATTTGCTGAAAAATTAATGATTATGTGCCAATTTAAATCAGTGTATATAAAGTGCTTTTTCGTACTCTAGAATCTACAGTGTGTTGCCATTATAAACTTGTAAAAAAAAATACTGAAGAAAGATGGATGGTTTGCCTGTTGATTGTTTTCCCTATCTACTTATTTTCCTGAATAAATTTCAGATATTTTCTGCTTTTAGTTTAATTAAAGTGTAATCTGTCTTTGAAAAATAAAACCCGACTGGTTGCTAGAGAAAAAGCTTTTTAGTATTTTTTGCAAAAGTTCATGGTTCTTTGATGCTTGGGATGATAGCTGTTGTAGAACTTGGAAACAAACAAATAAATAAAAACCCCATTAAATTTTAGGTTTTCTGAGGATATTGTAAGGATTATACTGTATTAGGCAAAGTTATGGATTTTTCTTTTTCTTCCTTCAATCAGATAATTCCATTCAGTCTGTGATTACCTTTGATGAAGGAGGGGAATGGGTACACTTGAGGAAACCAGAAAATGCTAAGTGTGACTCAACAGCCAAAAATAAAGAAAAGGTTTGTTTTTTAACGTGTTAGCAAAAATGAGGTGTAAACCTAATAAATGTTGAGAAGCAAAAGAAGTAGGTAGGTCCAGACTAACCTTTACTGCGATCAAGGCATCGTTTTAAGATGTTACACGAAGAAAATTGATATATTAAGCAGCCTTTGGAATTGCTCAGTTGGATGTTGACTTGTGTGGTTGTTTTAATTCATATGCAAGACAGATTAATGCCTAGAATTTGGGATAACGTTAAAGTTAAAAATATTATTAAGAATATTTTGCAAGGAAAGTAGAATGCTGAAAAAATGTATGCTGAGTTGAGTTTAATTTAGCCAAAAGAAGAAAATAGAAGACAGTTGATCCTATAAAATTAGAAAGTTGCTTGGACCATATAGGTTCTGAATGAATTGCCTCACTTTTGAGATTTTGATTCTTAAATTTAGTCTGCCTTGGATTTGCATTAATAAAAGTTTTCTATATTGGCAGATGCATTGAGACGAGTAATGATGGTAGCTTTGCGTTTAATGAAATTGGATCCATGATGCACTTGTATTTTGTCTCTCATTCTTGTTTGGATTATTTTATATTTACAGTGCAACCTTCACATTCATGCCTCCTATAGCATCTCCCAGAAGCTGAATGTACCTATGGCACCTCTGACTGAACCAAATGCTGTTGGGATTATTATTTCTCATGGTAATGAATTAATGGATGAATTGTATTATGCACACATAATATGTAATGAAATAATATGCAAGAGCAGAGACTTTTCTTGTGATCCTTCACTATCTTCAGATTGCTTTTTCTCCCTGCTTGATTAGGAGAGAGACACTGTAAAAGGATGTGAGAGACTAAAAGGATGTGTGGGTTTGTCAAAGAAATACATGTGGCAGGTCTTCGTGAGAAAATTGGTATAATTGCCATTTATGGTGCTTTATGTTGCAGGGAGTGTTGGAGATGCTATCTCAATAACAAACCCAGATGTTTACATTTCGGATGATGGTGGCTACACCTGGTCACGGACACTTGAAGGTCCCCATCACTATGCAATCTTGGACTCTGGGGGCATCATTGTGGCTGTTGAACAAACTCATTTTGTCAACGAGATTAAGTATGCAAGAGTTTTGCTAATATTCATTTACTGGGAGGATATAAGTTCTCTCTTTGCGTCTCACCTCCACATTACTGGTTACAGTAGTTCAAAGAAATTGTTTTCCTGGTATAATTATTATTATTATTAGTTCAATTTATATGCCACCTTTCTCCAGAGACTCAGAGCGGCTAATGTCAAATTGGATCACTCTGAATTAGAACATATGAAATATATGAAAATGGATAAGAGCCAGTTTTAGATAAAAAGGATTGCAAGATAATTTATAATCTTATTTCAAAACTAAACTCTCCAGAAAAATGGGCTTAATTTGAAGTTAATATACATGGAATTATATCCAAGAAAAAAGCTTAGGAAAAAGGGTGCAAAGAAGAAAGGAAGTGGCAGTGAGCATATAATTTGGGGTAATACAGGTAATCCTCGATTTACGACTAGTTGAGTTCAGAATTACAGCCGTAAATCATGCTGATCATTAATTGGGATCACTGACCCGATTTTATGACATTTTTTGCAGCAGTTGTTAAGCAAATGTGGCAGTCGTTAAGTGAACATCACTATCACTAAGTAACCACTGTGGTCATTAGATAAACTCATTGTTTGCAATGACCACTTTTGTTGGAAACCCAAAGTAAACATTGGTTTATGGCAAAAAACGTAAATTGCAGTTATGTGACCTTAGGATGCTGCAAACTGCTGTAAACGCTGGACAGTGGCCGAGCACTCCAAATGTGATCAGATGACAGTAGGGAGGGAGGAAAGTGTTGGAACTTTGAATCAGGATCATAAGAAACTTTTTACAACTTCGACCAGTTGCTCAGTGACTGATCACCTGTAATCTTTTGTGAAGAAATGAGTTCTTGAGGGAAAAAGGAGCTTTGTTTCCTGAGAGGAAATCTACTTTTTTACCATCTCCTTCCCCACCCCACCCCACCCCAAAAAAAAAGAGGTGGGGAGAAGGTTGTTTTATGTATATGCTTAGGTTTCTTTTTCCTGAATGTTTCCAAATTTTGGGGGCCTAATAAGATGAGTCATCTTGTTAGGGACAGTTGTTAAATTATCTGCCTGATTACTTTAAATAGACTGGGGCCAGGATTTGAAACCAAATTTCTAATCATTATTTATTTTAGGTTCTCAACAGATGAAGGACAGTGCTGGCACAGCTATCTTTTCAGTAAGGAACCCATCTTTTTCACTGGTTTGGCATCAGAACCTGGAGCAAAATCAATGAATGTTAGCATCTGGGGATTTCAAGAGAGCTTCTTATCTCGCCAGTGGATCTCATATACCATTGATTTCCAAGATCTCCTCAGCAGAGACTGTGAGTGACCTTATTACTTACAGAAATATCAGCAGCCACACACTATTATGGCTTTAGAGATCAGAAGAGCAGCTGAGGCAGAACATCTTGCATAAACTGTGATGTTATTCAGAGGTGATTCCGTACTTTTCAGAATTAGAATACAGCATAGTCCTTGCTTACCAACCAGTTGTTTAGTGAGTATTCAGAGTTGCGACATGAGTGGTACTTACAACTGGTCCTCAAAGTTCCGGCCCTTCCAATACTCCCACAGTTATGTAATCATGATTTCGGCACTTGGCAATCAGCTTGAATTTAATGACAGTTGTAACGTCTCACAGTCACATATTCGCCATCTGGAATCTTCCCTGTTGGCTTCCCACATGCAAAGTCAATGAGGAAGCTGGGAAGGAAAACCACATGTTGCTCTGATAAGTCTCTCTCTCCGCCTTCCTGACCATTGTGCCAAATACTTCCCTCGGCCTCCCGGAGCTCCCACTCACACCATGCCTTCCTCCATTCGGCCTCCATGCACTCCTACCATGCTCTCCTTTGCTCAGCTTCCCTGCACTTGCACTGTGTCTCCATCCCTCAGCCTTCATGCCACAGTAGCCGCCTCACCCAACTTGCATGTGAACTGCACCTCCTCCTCTTCACTGGCAGAAGACTGCAGAAGGCAGTCACAGCTGAAAATGGAGCTTGGGAGCCCATTTTTACTTGCAAAGCACTCAGGCTACCCGACACGAGTGACATCGAGCTGTCCACACCCATCCCAGCCCCCCAAAGTCAAACACAATCCTGATTTGGCCCTCAATGAAATCGAGTTTGACACCCCTGTTCTAGACTATGTAATTCTACAAAACATTTCCTGCATCTTTGTGCCCTTAAATTGATTGTACAGGGGAGCAGGGATTTCTCCCTTCATTCCTTCTTGTTGATTGATGTGTATTGCAAATGCAGGGCCCATGAGATATAACTTTGCAAACTCTCAACTGGAAAAACTACACAATTCCTTTAGGGTTCAGTAATACCTGATTGTAACACTTCCTGTAGAATTGAAAATTGTCAGGAAAAACACTTACTAGTCTTTTTAGTTTCTTTTGGCAATCTTAGAAATCTGGCCATTATTCTTTCCTCAGGTGAAGAAAAGGACTATACAAAGTGGTTGGCTCATTCCAACAATCCCAGTAACCCCACAGATGGATGCATACTGGGCTACAAGGAGGAATATAGACGCCTTCGCAAATCTTCTGTCTGTAAAAATGGCCGGGACTACATTGTGACCAAGCAGCCATCTGTCTGCATTTGCACATTAGATGACTTTCTTTGGTATGCTAAAAATCAAGAGTCTTGTAGCACCTTTTCCAGTTAACAAATTTTACTACAAGGCATAAGCTTTCATGAGTTGCTTTTGGAAACTTCATTAGATGCTTAGAGTGGCTTTTTCCTTTCTTGGTCTTTTTTAAATGTTATGAAATGGTCAGAGCCATTGCTTTTTCTCTCTTTAGTTTTCCACTGGAACTTACCTTTAGTCAGTAATAATGGCACAGTATCTGCTCAAGATTTGCAGTTATATCTTGGGGTTGAACTGTACCAAAGACACTGTCTGGCTTCTTAGTCCCCCCCGTCCATCCCCAAGGTCAGGCCCCATTTTTCTGTTCTGCTCCACTGACAAAACTGTTCATTTTCTTACTGCCATCTTCAAGTATCTTCTATTTTCTCAGACTGTGACAGCAAATTGTCCAGCCCCATTGTCATCAGGGAAGTTGATCTGTGTCATTGATGACCTATTAAACTTCAGGCATCAGACTATGTCTTGATTCACATATAGCAGTAAAGTATGCTTTGTTTTAAGCACTGAACAAATCATAGTGGCCTAGTTCTGATCTAATTGCAAAGTTATACATGTTTTATAAAATCCAGTGGCTGGATTAAAAAACCATAGTACTTTAAAACCACACTAACCACGTTAATAACCACATTCAAATAAATTAAAAAATAAAATAATGAAGCGTGAATACTGCCACCTTCTGTGTATGACATGGCATAACATGGTTATAGTCCAAACTACAAAACCTGTTGCAATGAGTCACCACTAGTCACCACTAGTGAACAAGACAAAGCAACTTTGTGACTTAGTATGTCACAAAGATTACTAGCGTTTACTACAGCAAGCAGTAAGAGCTGTGCTAGAAGCTGGTTATGATTACCAGGTTTTATTAATAGGTTTGTTTGAGATGGCACTATTTTGTGCTTCTGCACAAAATACCTGATCTTATGCTCTCAGTTATGGCTGCACTTGCTAATATTTCTTTAAAAAGCCATTTTTCACTGCAATAGGATTCAGCAAACAGTACTATAATTGTTCTAAAATTCTTATGTGTATCATGCCTTTCATTTTGGCACAAGACCTATTTTTTCATGTATTTTTCATTCATGTAATACGTGAATCAATATAATACATTCAATTATATACACGTGTGCTTAAATATTTAATGTATTACAAATTAGATGCTTATTCTGGAAAATGAGTAGGCAGTTGGAATCTCAATGCAAAAAAAGTGTCCTCTGGAAATATGGGAATCTTCACTAACCAGCTCATCAGCTGGATGTTTGCAAACAGGTTATACAACCCCAGTGGTAGTGAGAAATTGGCAGGCTGTGAAGCACTAACTAAGTGGCTGGTTGTTTCATACAGTGTCCTATTTTTGTTTCTTGAAGATTAGTGGATCAGTAAACTGGTAGGACTAGATTTCTTATTGATATTACTAATGAAAGTAGAAACCAGTGATCTTAGGTAAGTTTGTCGTGGGAGGACCAAGATAAGGCTTCCTCTCAGCAAACTTACTGTTTACCTGTTAACATTAAGGGAATCTTGAAGATCATTCAAGAACTAAGATACTATACAGTACTGTTATTGAATATTGTACCCCCAAAACAACAGCAGTATATGGCCTGAATATGTGCTTTAACCTAGATTTAACAGACTTTGTTCAAGCTTTCTTCTAACACTTCGAACATCCTGGAAAATTAGCAAACTTGCGTGACAGTATTTTTATCATTGCATTGCATGAACTGTCTGTGTTACTTCCTTTTTCAAGCAGTTGACTGGAACTTCAGTAGACTCATGAGCTGTTAAAACAGGAACATGCTTCTCTCAAGGCAAACAGGAAACCATTCAGAGCCATTTCTGTACATTTCTTAGTAAATCAAAGTTTATAGGCTCATACTTGTCTAAAGTAGGACTAGATAACCTAATGCCCCAAGTCAGCCTGACCAACAGTAAGACACTTTGAGAGTTGTAATCCAAAATATAGAAGGCAACAAGTAATCTACACCAAACTAAAACTTGCCACCACCTAATGATCTGTCCATGAAAAAATGGAACCCAATGATGTCCAGAACAATACCATTCAGAGCATGTCCTGCTGCATGACCAAATATAGGTAGTCCTTGACTTATGACCACAATTGAGCCCAAAGTTTGCTAAGTGAAACATTTGTTAAGTGAGTTTTGCCTCATTTTATGATATTTCTTGCCAGAGTTGTTAAGTGAATCATAGCAGTTGTTCAGTTAGTAACACAGTTGTTAGGTGAATCTGGCTACCTCGTTGACTTTGCTTGCCAGAAAGTTATCAAAAGTGATCATATGACCCTAGGACACCTCAACCATCATAAATATGAGTCAGTTGCCAAATGTCTGAATTTTGATCACGTGGCCATGGGGATGCTGCAATGGTCGTACGTCACTTTTTTCAGTGCCGTTGTAACTTTGACTAAATTGCTAAAAAAGAGCTGTGGTGAAGCAGTGGTTAAAATGCAATATTGCAGGCTAACTCACTGCTCACTGGTAGGAGTTTGATTCTGACTGGCTCGAGATTTATTCAGCTTTCCATCCTTCCCTGGTCAGTAAAATGAGGACCTAGATTGTTGGGGGCAATATGCTGACTCTGTAAATCGCTTAGGACTGTAAAGCACTATGAAGTGGTATATAAGTTTAAGTGCTATTACTATTGCTAAATGAGCTTTTGTAAATTGAGGACTACCTGTATAATTCAGGATAGCCTACTGTTTGAAATCCTGAATAACTCCCAAGAAAGTAAGATATGGAGGTTTCTAGACTGGTGTTATTATCCCACTTCATTACTAATGAAGTGGGATGATAGTGGGATGATATCACCAGTCTGGAAACCTCCAATACAGTAAGCTCAAGTAGAAAAACTGTGGAGTTAACAATACAAGTAGTTACTGTATTCTTGTGAGCCACTCGTGCACTTTTTCCCTGCCCGTCGACAGCCATCACTGGCCCTGCAGCACTCATGCCATCCTTATCTGCTTACTAGCCTGTTTGCAAAACTCCTGGGACTCGCTTAATGAACAATTCTCATTTAATGACAGCATTGGAGAGTGCTGGGATTGCTGTTGCTAAGCAATGTGATCACATGACATTGTCCTTTACGCCCACATTGCTTAGCGCTGAAAATTCCAGTCCCAATTACCAATGTTAACCAAGGACTCTCTGTAGTTCAGGGGAATCTTCCTTTTGTTCTGGTCATTTCTGCTCAAAGAGAAACATTCAAAATCCCCAAGTTATTAAGCAGGGCACTTTGTTGGGAATGAAGTCATTATAAACTGAAGCAACTATGACTTTTTATCCCCAGACCAGTATGGCAAAGGGAACAGGGACAATTTCACCTCATCTTTTCTACCAACCTGATCTCTGTAATACGCGTTAGGTAAGGTCAATAGTGCACAGCCAGATCCTGAATGTTACCATAATTTTCTTGTTTTCTAATCTGGCATTCAGGAATACCATCTTCATACTGAATTGGGAAGGCACCATCAAGTAGAAGACTATAGCTGAGAGACTAACAGAAATCAGGAACACCTGTCATTTCTGTATCATCCTCTGCTTGCTATGCTTGCAATGCCTGCCACAGAAAAACCTTTCAGTACTTATTTTGAAAGGGTATGCATGCACGTGTGTGTATATGTGCGTGTGTATGTATGCATTACATTCATGATAAAGCATCTTAATAATCACCTTTCCCCTCTGCAGATATTTATATAACCACAAGTATCATGATAACAGTCAAAATCTTTATGGTCTTCTTTCCACATAAGCTAAATATCAGTAAATATTTGGGTAAACATGCATATATGTTTCAGATGAAGTCAATGGCTTTTCTTTCTATGTATCTGTTTGTTTTTTTGTCCTCCAGTGATTTTGGCTATTTCCGCCCAGAAAACCAGTCTGAATGTGTGGAGCAGCCAGAGCTGAAGGGTCATGACTTGGAGTTCTGCTTGTATGGGAAGCAAGAGCTGTTAAAGACCAGCGGGTAATTTTCTTGTAAGATCCTAATGCATTAGCAGTAGCATGCAAATTGATGTCCTTAGCCAGCAAGAGAAATTGGAAGATGGACTTAGCATTGTGGATCCTTTTATAAAATAAATATGTTTAAACTGTTGGGTCTTTTACGGTCCCATAGTGCTCTGTTCAACAGCATTCCCCTCTACAAAGTATAACCTGGCCCAATAAGAGAATCCCATGGGATCAGGGGATGCCTGCGGTAGGAAACGATTTGGCCAAAGTCTGGAAAGGAATGCCTTGCAGATCTTTCCTTCCCTGTTGCCTTTAAATGATCCAACCTGTTTTGGAGATAAAGTTTGTATATGAATGAAGGCAAATATAAGTGTCCCAGGATAATGTTGTAAGATCCAATCTGGGTCGATCACCGGGACTAGAAGTTTAGTCTTCTGAGCTTTCCGACTCATGCTGGAGCCCATCCTCAAGGAACTTTTCTCTCACCAGAATGTGTCTCACTCTGGTAAGAGAGAAGTTCTCTGAGAATGGGTTCCAGCTCTAGTTCAAAAGCTTGGAAGACTAAACCTCCAGTCCCAGTGACCGACCCAGATGCAACATTATCCTGGGACACTTGTATTTGCCTTCATTTGTATGCAAGCTTTAACTCCAAAAACATTAAACCTCTGGTCCTGGTGATCGACCCAGATTGGGATCCTGTAAAGTTTGTATAGCTAAAAGAGAGAATGTACAGCCTAATTCTCTGTGGGTATGAGAAAAGATAGAAATGTGAGTCAGAGATGAAGGAGTTTCAGTTGCCATTTGAAGCTCACTGAACTGAGAAAGTAAAAGGAAGATTGGCTGTTAGCACATGAGTTGGAAAAGATGGGAGTTAAGCAGATTGAAGCAACAGACAGCTAGGTGTGCCGATGTTCCAACAGTTGGAGAAGATCCAGCTAAGACAGCTCAAAACCAGGAAGACCTAGTGCGAGATAACCTGTGCTAATCAGGCTAGTTCAGCAGCATCAAGCTTTAAAAAAGCTTGCCAGCAGGCTTTGGACTGGAGATGGTCCAGAGGGTAAGTCTAATAAGAGACCCTGGAGCTCTACAGGATAATGACTCAGGCCACTGAGAAAGCCAGTGAGACTCAGGCCATTGAGAAAGATAGACTGGATGACCTACTAAGACACCCCTGATGAAAGGCCTTCCAGAGAAACCACAGCCACAGAAGACACAAAACAGGTCCAACAGTGGGAAAATGACTGCCAGTTGGAGACAGGCTGACTTCACTGGGGAGGCTTCCTGAGGCAGGGTGATAATAAAGATTTTTAATCCTAGCCCATTTGTAGGATATGAGGTTAGAGAAGATTCTTTTTGTGAGTGAAACTCTCCTGACTCATATGTTATATTGACTGAAAAGTTCTATTGCCAAAATGTTTTGAGAGCAAAAAGCTTGATAAAAATATTCACTGATTATATGCCATCTTGTTAATTGTTTAAATACCGTTTTGAAGGGCCAGTCCTAAAATAATGTTGACTGTAGGGGACTTTTGTAGAGCTTGAAATAATTCAAGGTTAATCAGGCAAATAAATACTGTTCTGAACTGGCACTGACATAGGTAACTAATCTTCACTGGCTTGGGAGGCTGTCACTCATTAAGAGAAAATCACCTATTGAAGAAAATTATCTGTTGAAACTGTTTTTGCTTTTCAGATATCGGAAGATTCCAGGGGACAAATGTGTAGGTGGGAAGAACCCCAAACGTAAAGAGACAGATCTGAAACAAAAATGTACAAGCAACTACTTGAGGTCAAGTCCATTGGTACGTTACACAAAAAAGAAAAGAAAAAAAAATCCGCTGAAATAATTGTGATGGATAAGAGAAAACATTCTAACATAGTCTAAAAAGAGGGAGGGGGGGACACTGCCAGTTAATAATTAATGCCTAAGAAGTATTTTTCATAAAATTTTCTGATACTATTAAACTCAGTTTTCTGCAGTCATTGTGATAAATGAGCTTTGGAGATCAGCTGCTGAGACCAGCTGCTTTGCAGTCTAGCTGCTGATTAGCATTTTGAGTGAGGGAAATCTAATTCCAAAGGGCTTCACCTTTTTCCAATTTCTTTTTGCTTTTCCAAATCTGTGCTGCATTCAAGACAGGAGTGCAGGCCCTTTTGGTAAGGAGCAATTGAGAAATGCTAGAAAGATAATTATAGAAGCACTTTGTAACTACCGTGGTCCTGTGTCTAATAATGTGTTACTTAAAGCTTTAGACCGCTTTCTGCTTTCTTTCTACAGAATACCTCTTCTAACTCTACTCCAGTCATCCTGGCTGTAATTGCCTTGATGCTCATCACTGCTGTCGCTGGAGTAGTCATCATTAAGAAATACGTCTGTGGGGGAAGGTGAGCCTCAGAGTGGAGAATGACAAAAATAGAGCTGGGGTGGGGGAATGGAACAGAGATATTATGCTGTCTTTGTTACATAGATGTGGAAGCAAAAGAACTAGACTGAAACACATAGGTAGCAATGTCATCCTTATATGAGGAGAAACAAGACACATATTCCTATGAACTGAGTGTTAGTGATGCTGCTAAACTCTTTCTTTCTTTTTTTGTTTCCAAAGCAAGTCATTGATTTTGTTTGTTTCCAGAATTGGGTTTTGTGATTGATTGAATGAAAGCAGTGGGGAAAAGGTGGCCTCTGGGCCCTTTGAGACACCTGATTGTTCCAGATATGAGGCAATGCTGCTGTGAATAATCTAGAAAAATCTAGATTATTTAGATTTAGCTCAATGAGAGACATGAAATTGGGGGGGGGGGGGAATTGAGCTTCATGAGCAGCTGGGGGTGGGTGGAGATTTTTTTTTTAAGATGACAGGTTTGCATAGGCAAAATCAGAGCAGTGACAACATTCATTTTTGTTTGCCTGGGCACAAGAGGTTCACCCAGAGCAAGAATAAAGCTCACATCAGATTTGGCCATTTGTTAGAATCATTCACCAATCACTGAAATGTTTGTTGTGTAGTTGTATATGGGGTGGGGGATATGTAGAGAGAACTTGGTATCACAGAGTTGAAGAACCACTGATATAATGAGAATCACTGATTATTTCTAGGCTTAGTAACTTCTCTTTTTTTTTTTTTAATTTGATTTATATGCCGCCCTTCTCCGAAGACTCAGGGCGGCTTACAATGTGCTCAGCAATAGCCTTCATCCTTTTGTATATTTTATACAAAGTCAGCTTATTGCCCCCACAACTGGGTCCTCATTTCACCTACCTTAGAAAGGATGGAAGGCTGAGTCAACCTTGAGCCTTGGCGAGATTCGAACCCTGCAGTAATTGCAGGCAGCTGGTCTTAATAACCAGCTTAATAACAGGGTGCCTTAAACCCCTGTACTACCAAGGCTCTTGACCACTGTTCCTGTTTCTATCATTTTGAAGGCTTTATTCCTTCCACTTTTTATAGCTTATTGTTACTGTAAAATAGTTTTTTGAAGAAATTGAGATCAGTAATAGCAGCCGATATATTAAAATCTTCAAAAGTTCTCTACTTTAACTTCTTAAAGGAGTCTGAATTGATATAACCGAATGTACAACAGTTCTTTCATCAGTGTTTTTCACATTCCTAGATTTCTGGTTCACCGTTATTCTGTCCTGCAGCAACATGCAGAAGCGAATGGCTTTGAAGGACTTGACGTACCTGCTGCCAATAAAACTGGTTACCATGATGATTCTGATGAGGCAAGTGACATGCATCTTTCTAGATAGTAATTGGTTAGCTGAGAACCTGAGAACTGTGAATTGTCTTTCTATATTGTTTAGCATATGTCAGTTTAAAAAGACAAATCTGTTTTCTGAGATAATGGGGATAAGAACTGTTTTAAGAAACTGGCTGGCTTCATATTTACCACAGCCAGATTTGAGAAGAACTCTTAATTCAAAATACTAATTAATGTATAATATTTTTTTTCTTTCTGTTCAGGATTTGTTGGAGTAGTGATGTTCTCACTAGGATTGCACACTTCATGGGTTTGGCTGCTGCTATAGAAGGGCATGAATGCCAAGAGTCCATTTTACTTCCGATATGGACGCCTTTCCCGTATCTGAGAGAGTCTATATTCCTTTTGCTTCTATGAAATGTCTAAAACCAACAGAGCTGCAAGAACTGCATTAGATTTTTTTTAAGGGTGAGGGCAAGGTTCTCTAACTCTGAGGAATGAAGAAGGAAAGCTGTTTGATTTAAACATAATTTTATTTTAATCAGATTTTTCCAGCTCTAAAAGGAGAACTAATAGGATTGTGAAATAAGGATTTCACTAAATATTAGCATTACTAGGTACGATGTACTTTGCTGCTGGAAGAAACTCCCAAATCCCCAAATGGGAAACCCATACTGCGCTCCAACACTGTGATAAAATTGCATTGAAGCTCTTTAGCACGGCAACACTCCTAGCAAACAGAGCAATGAGATGCTGGTCAGAGATTGTGGGTTTTAACCAGCATCACAATGGGCTGTGTGCCAAAATGCATTTTGTTTTTGTTTCATCTAAAATGTAATCAAATGGGTAGATGTGTACCGTATAACATAAGGATGACTCCAAGGCTTGAAATAAGTTTGCGGCCCAACATCTTATAATTCCAAGGAACTGAACTGTGAAATTAGCATGTGTACTGCCATAAATTCAAAAACAAACCACACAGCTCTGGATGGGAAAGAGATTTTTTTTTAAATCTAAAAATAAGTGGTACAGATCTGTTAGAAGTAAGAGTTATTTAAATTGTTATCTCTTTAGGTATTACATTAGATACATTAGATCAGTTTCTTGAAGGAAAGCTTTGTTACTTGTGGCAGCCCTATGAAGGTTTCAGTATTTTCCTTTTCACATGTTTTCTTGAAAGCAATAGATTGGTGTTGCCACTTCATCACCATTTTACTATTGTGGATTTATGAGTCCCTCTCTATCAGTACAGTTAAACTGCTGTAATACCCTTGTGAAATCATATGCTTGATTTTCCTAAAGTAATAGAAATCGAATCTTCACAATATTTAATTCAAACTGTCTTGAAATCTAGTGAGAAACTGATCTACTAGAAAACTAGTTGACCAGTTGAAAGCACTCCAGACACCAATAGAAACCTTTGAATTTTATGTGGGTAGACTTTCGCTTTCCCAATGGGGCGACTCCAATGCTCCCTCCTGCAGTTTCCATCTGTGCTCCAGGAGGTTCTTTGATCCTCCAAAATATATTTGGGGTACAGGTTGGGATGGAAGGAGAGGAATATTTTCCAATACATTCAGCAACTGAGTGAATGTTTTGATCAGTTGCTGAAGCACAATTGGGTAAATCCAACTGTAACAATGGTGAGGTTTTTCCACTGATGGTGGAGAGAAGAGCTGTAATACATGGTTATTGAAGTTGAAATTTGAGGTTCCCCCCCTTAAATTTGGGGAAAACACTGAGGGAGGATTCTTCATTTAAATAATATTTTAAGACTATTTTAGGAATTCCATTACAGATACCATATGCTTGCTTCAGAATATTAGAAAACCATTTCCACTGTTGAATCCACAGTGTTAACTAAGCTGCAAAACACTGAGCAATGTTGCGCCACCTCTTTTATAAAACAAACGGAATCCTTTTATTTGCACTCCAAAGGAATGTTCATAAACATTAACCTTGGTTTTTGATGGTTTTTATTCATCCTTTCATTAAAGGATTACACCCACAAGAAGATGCACTTGTTTCAGATATATAAATTTGGTCTCTTTCAAAATAAAGAATTGTGACTGACTTTTCCTCATTTGTGAGTTGGGCTTGGCAAATAGAACTTTTTTTAAAAAAAATGGAAAAGAACCTTTTTTTTAGGTCAGTTCTAAATCTGGATCTCAGGGTGTTTTGCATGATGATGTTCATCCGTCTATTCCCTTCTTTCAGTCTTACCTGGAAAAGGATCAAACCAGCAAAAAATACCCATTCAAGGTCTTTGCAGGAGACTTCTCTTCTTCTCTATGCCATGCTACCAATCTGGCACTTGAGATATACTTCCAAAGATTATGCTGATCTTGAGATGCTGCTATCACAGCATTGTAAATCATAGCTGTTGGGTGGGGGAGACTCTGGACTGACTAAAAATGGAGGAAATTGAGCTTATATTGCACTAAATTGGGTAATTACAAATATCACCAATTTTATATGTTACACAATCTCATCCTGATCTAGCATACACATTCCTATTTGCAAATTACCACCTTCTGCATTCTTTGGTGATTGTTTAATATTTGTCTCATCATTCATCTTCATTTTCCTTTCCTTTCATCTTGATGCAGTCCTTAAAAATAAGCTTGATCTGTTGGAGAGGCAGTTAGTGTGTCACTGGTGATTTGCATCAGATCAATTAGGATTTGTTAGCTGTTCAAAAGCTACCTGGTACTTCAAGAAAGAGCAGGCTACTAAAGTTATAATGCTTTCCAACTCTCCTTTGATAGCAATAAAATGAGAGAGAGAAGCCTGAAAGCAAGCGGTTGTCTTGAATTTGTCCCCCATCCCTTTCAATTCTTGTGGCCTTACTGTGGTTTCTGATCCTTTTTCTTCCTTTGTACCATTGCACAATATAATTGAGCCCACGGTACGGCAGTAATCTTTCCAGATTGTTGATCCCTGATGAAAAAAAGATAAATGTACTCATAAAACAAGAGAAATGGCAGGAAGAACTGTCTGTCCTGGAAGACCTGTTCCACATAACAATCCGACAAGTTATTTTTTGCTTATAGTATTGGATAATACACAAGCACACCTGATATATCAGTAACGTGTACAGTGCAATGATGTTGCTTAAAGCTCATGGTTACCAGTTCTTGAACTAAAAGAGATAGTTAGTCCTTTATTACACTCTAAAACTATTTAAACATACTTGTGCAGAACTTCCCTGTATAGTATCAAATTGCTCCACTAAATTGGATGTGACGAGTGAAATCTGGTATTGGAAATGTAGGAGAAAATCTGTCATAGATCTTCCTCAGCACAATGTTTGTGTAATAAGTGATTACTTCCTCTTTCTAGTATATCTCAACTTTCCCTGTGTATTAAGGCATCTCTGAGAGGCTTAGAAATCTTGTTATTGGGTATTTATCTCTCTCAGGCCTGGGACCTCTTCCTTTGCCTCATTTCTATTGGCCTTTTCTTCTCAAGTACATTGACTGACATGGTGAGAACATTCCAGTAAACTGAAAACTGCCCAGTAAATCAGGGGCTTATGACAGCTACACATCTGCGCTGGGCAGTGGTAGTCTTCCTCCCATAGTGTTGAATATGTAGATAATGTGACATATTTCTCACTGTTTTGTAAGTGTTGCCCAAGCAACATAGCAACCATGGCAGTGTTGCCATTGCATGCGCTTTGAAGCATAACTGTCTTCCTAATGTGCCTGCAAGGCAGACTATTCTGGTTCCATACCATCTGTGGGATGGCTACGGAATGCTGTGTAGCCAAAAGCCATTGTTAATAGCACTCCTCTATACAGAAATTTCCTAAGATGTACAGTCTGAGGCAACATGCAAAAGATAACACAAAGGAGCCATGTATAGAGTTTTGTAAATATGCCTGGCTATATTATAAATTTGTACTGGTATTTTTCTGTATATTTGCAATATTTGGGTTAGAATTAATAAATTGGCTTTTATTTGGCGTTTATGTTGTCTACCTTTATTCTTTGAGTATCAAAGCTCTTATAGGATTATGTTTACAATTAAGCATTACTTAGCTCATGTTTTCAGGCTTCCTGCACAATGTTCTGGTTTTGTATAAATGAAGAGAGATTTAGTTTCTATCCCTGGTTTGCCTTCACAGTTGACTGATTCTTACTCTCTCAACCATTGTGCTCTTCTATACAATAACTTGACCAATTCTTTGATTTCCCCTGTGAATAGGTTGCAAGACCTCTCTATTAGAAAGGTTAGGTCTCTTTTGTTTCATGGAAGAAGCTCAAGGCCTCAAGACATTTTTCTTTTTGAAAAACTATGCTTCAAGTTAAACAGGTCATGAGTAAGAATGAAGGGAAGAGCACCGGGGCATTTGTCCTGATGCTCTTGAGTTCCACAAAGTTTGTATTGTTATCAATCAAGAAATTGCCAATTCTTTAATGCAGTATTTTTCAACCTCAGCAATGTTAAGATGTATGGACTTCAGTTCCCCAGCCTGGAAAGGGACAATTTGCTGTGGGACAACTCACCCCAGGACAATTCAACAAATACAAAATTTAAATTAATTTTGACGGAACTGTGGCCAGTAATAATAAAGTCAGTCCAGAAATACAAGAGTTACAATAATTTCAACGAAAATGTGGTCACCAGTAATAAAAGTACCTGCATGAAATGATTAATACAGCGTTGAATTGTCCTGCTGTGGGT
Organism: Arizona elegans; assembly: GCA_022577455.1. NCBI lineage: Eukaryota > Metazoa > Chordata > Lepidosauria > Squamata > Colubridae > Arizona > Arizona elegans. The sequence continues at coordinate 154,084,894 of JAKOOJ010000002.1, forward strand.
TGTCCTGTGGCGAGTTGGGACAATGAATTGTCCCTTTCCAGGCTTTCATTCTGGGAGCGGAAAGTTGAAGTTGAGCAACAGTTTCACTTTTCATGCTGTTCAGCAGAGATAGGTTTCAGCAGGTTCTGACTAGTTCTGGAGAACTGGTGGCAGAAATTTTGAGTAGTTCGGAGAACCAGTAGTAAAAATTCTGACTGACCCCACCCCCATCTATTCTCTGCCTCCCAAATCCCAGCTGATCAGGAGGAAATGGTATTTTTGCAGTAAACTTTTTTAATTGCAATTTATATGCCACCCTTCTCCCGAAGGACTCAGGGCAGCTTACAAGATAAAAATTCAACAATATGAATTAAATATAAATTAAAATCCAATTAAAATTAATTAAAATTATTACAATGTAAAAAACCCCCTCAATGGGTCAGTCCATTTGATGAAAAAGCCACATCTTCAGTTTGTGGCGGAAGGAGAGGAGGTCGGAGGCTGTCATAAGCCCGGTGGGCAAACCGTTCCAGAGGGTTGGCGCTCCCACAGAGAACGCTCTCCCCCTGGGGGCCGCCAGCCGACATTGTCTGCAGCACCCTGAGGAAGCCCACTCTGTGAGAGCACACAGGACGATGGGAGAATGGCAGAAGATGGTCCTGCAAGTACCCTGGGCCTAAGCCATGTAGGGCTTTATAGGTGAGCACCAGCACCTTGAAACGAACCCAGAGGACCACTGGCAGCTTGCGCAGGAGAGGTGTTACATGGGAGTAACGAGAGGCTCCCATAACAACCCGCGTGGCCACATTCTGAACTAGCTGGAGCCTCCAGGTGTATCCCAAGGGCAGCCCCATGTAGAGGGTGTTACAGTAATCCAACCAAGAAGTAACAAGGGCATGAGTGACTGTGGCAAGGGCATCTTGGTCTAGGAAAGGGCGCAACTGGTGCACCAGGCGTACCTGTGCGAAAGCCCCCCTGGTTACGGCTGTCAAGTGATCTAAAGACAGCCGTGAATCCAGGAGGAACCCAGGTTGCGAACCCTTTCAGAGGGAGTAAGTACCTCCTCTCCTATCACAAGTGACAGAACCACTAGATCCCGAGATGCCGGCATCCACAGCCACTCGGTCTTGGATGGGTTGAGTCTGAGCCTGTTTCTTCCCATCCAGGCCTGCACCGCTTCCAGGCAGTGGGACATCACGGAAAGGGCATCCCCAGGGTGATCTGGGGTGGAGATATAAAGCTGAGTATCATCACCATATTGATGATAGCTCACCCCAAAACCACGAATGATCTCACCCAGTGGCTTCATATAGATGTTAAAGAGCAGGGGGGAGAGAACTGACCCCTGAGGCACCCCACATGTGAGGGGCTCGGGGAGGAACTCTGTCCCTCCACCCATACAAACTGTGAGCGACCCGAGAGGTAGGAGGAGGACCACCGTAAAACAGTGCCTCCTATTCCCAGCCCCCTGAGTCGCTGCAGCAGGATACCATGGTCGATGGTCTCAAAAGCCGCTGAGAGGTCAAGTAGGACCAGGATGGAGGAACAGCCCCCATCCCGGGCCCACCAGAGATAATTCATCAGGGCGACCAATGCCATTTCCGTGCTGTGACCGCACCTGAAACCTGATTGGTACGGGTCAAGGTAGTCCATTTCCTCCAGGAATTGAGGGAGTTGCTGTGCCACCACGGACTCGACAACCTTCGCTATAAAGTGAAGGTTGGAGACTGGATGATAGTTGTTAAGGGAGTCTGGATCCAGGGTAGGCTTCTTAAGGAGGGGTTGAACCACCGCCTCTTTAAGTGCGGCGGGGAAGACCCCTTCCTTTAAAGAAGCATTGACAACAGCCTGGATCCAGCCTCCAGTCACCTCTCTGGCTGCAGAAACAAGCCAGGAGGGACAAGGGTCCAATAAACACGTGAAGGCACCAAGCCGACCCACAATCCTGTCCACTTCATCCACCGAAACAGGCTCAAACCCAACCCAGATGTTACCTTCAAGACAAGCCCTTGTCTCCTCGATAGACTCTGCCCAGTCAGAGTCCAACCCAGTCCGGATCTGAGCGATTTTATCTTGCAGAAACTGTACAAAATCCTCAGCTCTTCCCTGCAAGGGACCCTCCCTCACTCCATGATTGAAAAGGGAGCGGGTCACTCTAAACAGGGCTACTGGGCGGTTTTCTGCAGATGCAATGAGAGCAGTCAAATAATGGCGTTTCGCCGCTTCCATCGCCACAAGATAAGACCTAATATGGGTTCTTAACTTTGTTTGGTCAGATTCCGACCGGGAGGATCTCCAACCGCTCTCCAGGCGTTTTTTCTGACTCTTCATTTCCCTAAGCTCCACAGATTGGGGACGGAATGATGATTTTACAGTATCTTTCCCCTGCCACGCCTACCAAGCCACGCCCACCAAGCCATGCCACGCTCACCAAGCCACGCCCACAGAACTGGTAGTAAAAAATTTTGAAACCCACCACTGCTGTTCAGATCTTAATACCGTAGGCCTAAAGTTAATTCCAAGTCGATTAAATGCAGAATCATTTTAAGAGCAAGTGACTTGATTTCAGACTCTTAGAAATAAGAGAGTAGAGTGATATTTTCAGACTTCCCCACCCCCCCAAATGGTTTTCAGAATGTATATATATAGGTATATGTAGCTTAAGCAAGTAATGGAAACGTTCTTACAACACTGATTAACAGGCTAGAAATGGAGTAAGCAAGCATTAAAATCTGATGGTTTGGATGGAACAGTAAATTTTAATTTTCTTTGAATATTTTAAAGTATATGGTCCCGTCCAGCATCTTTGGATTGAAATTTCTCTTCTTCCCAATAAAAAGCTGCAGTTTTATCAGAGCTTCCCTTTCACATCCTTGTTTGCTCATCTTGCTCACATGGCAGATAGGACTTTTATTTCAAATACATTTTAAAGGATAAAGATTTATCCTTTATTTTGCCCCTCTAGACCAGGGGTCTGCAACCTTAAACACTCAAAGAGCCATTTGGACCTGTTTCCCACAGGGAAAAAAAAAACACTGGGAGCCACAAAACCCTTCCCATGCCTGACTATTTCTTTAGCCACAAAACTAGCATATGTAGTTGAATTAAATGTTCTGTTTTCTTCTGAAACTTTTCTTTGATTTATCCATGGTTGGCCTACTGGGCGTTGAAAAGCTCAATTGCGTGCCGGGGCGGGTGTCGCACATTGGCAGTTGTGACACATATTTTGAGTGAAAGGGAGCCATAGCAGAGGGATGAAAGAGCCACATGTGGCTCCAGAACTTCAGGTTGCTGACCCCTGCTCTAGACTTAATTGGGGACATCACATAAGGCCTGGAGTTTGTAAGTGCCTTCTAGTTCAAATACATTCAGATTAAAACCCTGCAAAATGGTATTACTGTTAGTTGGCGATGGTTCTGGCTCTATTTTATCTCTGATCTTAGCACTTGAGAATATTGCATCCTTAAGGATTTGGGATTTGTCTTGGATTCATGGCTTCTGCTAGAGCAGCAGGTGGAGATCACAAAAATTGTGCCACCATGGACCAGAATGTCAGGACAACAATGATTCCTATTCACAAGCACACTGCTGTAACATCCTCTGCACAGGGTTGTTTTGAAGATGACTTGGAAACTTCAATGGGTCCAAAATACATGTGGTGGTTTCGGTTACTTATGGGTAACTGATTTAACAATGTTGCAAACACTGCATTAGTTATTGGTTTTCATCGGGAAAATAGTGTCAAAGCATTGTGTGGCTTGCACCCAGATATGCACAAGTCCATTTCTGCTGCACATTCAGATGTCCCTCTGCAATCTTTAAGAAAAAAAATGCCCACCCCATAGGTGATAAAGGTAGCGGCTTTGGCAACGTACCTCTGTGACTTCCCTTGCCCTTTAAAACACATGGCTATTCAAGGTAAAAGCACTTTTGGACTTTTTAGGAAGCCTTGAAACATTCCATCAAGAGTACTCGGGCTTCTTAATTCTTTCTGATTACTATGTTGTTTTTATTGATTATTCTTGTAGCAAGTCACCTAGAGTCACGTATGTGAGATGGGCAGCTATATGAATGAAATAAAAATGAATCAAAACCACCTCAAATCCTTGTGAAATTGGCAGTCTCTACATTACTGTACACATAAGTTATTTCACTTTAAGTATACAAATAAATCATCAATGCTTGGGAACCCAAATACAAATACGTTCAATATTTGCTTTTGGGTGGTATATAGTCACAGATTTTTTTAGGTTACAAAATCTCTATATTGATTGATTGGACTATGTTGATCCAAGTGACTAACTGAACCAAACAAATGACGGTGGAATTTTGGAACAAATGGCAGCATTTGGTATTTCATCTTTTCTTGACATAAGTTGTCTGCCTTAGATCAGATCTAAGTGGAATAAAGGAATAGCACTTTCTCAGTGAAATTGTGCAATTATCTTTCCCCCACTCCTCTAAAAAGCTTTGCAGTAGTTGCCATTTCAGTCAAAATAAATTCAAGCAGTTCCAGCGCATTTATTCAACTCTCCTTCAAATGTGTTGTCTTTTATCATCACTAAATGCTGAAATTATTCCTGCTTCTCTCAGTAAAATGGTACTAGCCTTTGGGAAGTGCTGTAATGAGTTTTTGGGGCCTACTGAGGAAGACTTGAGGATATATTTCCACGATGCCTTTTTTGGTTGTTAAAATGTCAAAACTCAAAAAAAAAAAAAATCAAGTCCTCATCAGTACTTCTCATTAGCATAAAGTGACAACTGTGTAAAATGTCTGTGGAAAAATCTGAAGCCTGGAGTCATTAGAAACAGAATGGAGGAGATGGATCTTTTCAATTTAGGAACATTATTCTTTCCCCCTCTAAACACCAGCATCTTTGCCTGTTTCCTAGTCAGCATAAATACTCCTGATATTGTTTACAGGATGCTAAGTTGCACGGTAGACAATTATATTGGTGCCTCAAGTCTTTTTGCCATTCTTAACAGAAAACTTACAGCAATAGTGCTCCCATAGTGATGTACTTCTTAAAAATCAATATTAATGCTCAGAGCTCAGCCCCTTACCCAATGAGAGTACTACTGAGGCTTTGTTTCATGTTTTTTTTCTGAACAGCTTTAAGTCCTTAGGAAAGATCTCTAAATTTCATACCTTCTCCTCAGTGCTTATAGTCCATCAAGATACAACTTTTTTTTGGTCCCACAATTGCCTTTCTGCAGTTATTTTCCACCTGACAGTTTTAATTGCAGCACTTAACTTGTCCTGAATGCTGCTTCCTTTGTCCTTCTCTGCAACCCTTTTATTCAGCAGTGCATTTGTGAAAGAGATTATTCCATCTTTTTTTCCTGAAACTGGTGCACGAATCTTATCTCTCTCATACACAATGGAAATCAAGCAGGAAGGCAGGCTGGATCAGGAAAGATCAGTTTAATGTGTTTAGATTTGCCCAGAATATGCAGCCTGCACAAGAAAAATACAAAGCAGTAAAGACGATATGAGAGAAAAATTGGAGATTCAGTGTCATATACATTATTGATAACATGAAATGTTTAAGAAGATACGGGGAGAAATGGAGTGAACTATGAAGATCAGATACTAAGGTACCCTACATCTATATGATATTATAAGTAACATGCCTGGAATTAGAAGGAAAGCAAGATAAATAGCAAGAATAGCTTCTTATTTCTCAGCATAATTCAATAATATGACAAAAGGTATGGAATATTCAAGGATGTAACGTTCTTGGGTAAATATTTCAATCTGACAATGACTGTCCATATTAAAGGAATGAAATGGCTAACTTTTTATTTAGAGTTCAGATTGTATGTCTACATCTGTATTCTCCAATTACATCCCTTTCAGTTTCCAGACATCTGTTTCTAGAAAAGAAATGCATTTTCCTGATTTCATTTTAAAAATCAGAATTAGACAAAAGGAAGAATACAGAGCTTGATGTGGATTTCAGTGAAGATCATTTATTTCAGCTATGCTAAGGCAATTTTTGATACAAGCAAAATAAAGAAGCGGGTCCCAAAGTGATATCCTACATAATTAGAGTTACATCTAATAACAGTTGAAAACAGCAGATTAAATGTCAGATGCAAACTTGTCAAATGATTTTTATTGCCTACCCAGGACTTTTACAGTATTGATGAGATATGTGATTTTTACAAGCTAAAATCTACCCTCTCGTGGAAATTGCATTTTAATGGAATACACAGTTGTTAAAATTTTTATATTAACCTTTGGGTTATGAAATAACAAATATGAGAGAGAATACATACCACGAGACTACTTACACAGAGGTGAGCTAAGTACCTCATCCCTTTCCTGGAAGTCATTAAATAGCACCAAGTTGTCTTTGGAGTTTTTGTCAAGAAAGATCTTTTGAAGTAGGACCCACACTATTATTGGAGGCACTGATGCCAATAGCAAACTAACACAACTCTTTTGAAGTTCGAACAATCAAGGACTATCAGCTTTGAAAAAATGACATTACAAACCAATTCCAATTTCCAGATGATGAACTGCATCGGTGAATCTATAAATGAGCTGCCTGCTTGTGTAAATGATGGGTGCTGCTGATAGGCAGGTTTTCCTTGGTAATAACTGTCAGCAGCAACAAGTCAGCATTACCATCTGGCAGTGTGCATGTGGGTGTGCACCTTTTGTGGTTTGAAAATAATATAAATAGAGGTACTGAAAAGTGAAGGCCACTCTTGAAGAAATTGCTCCTGAACAATGTAGCATAACTTGCCCATCACTTGACTTTCTTCTAGTGGCACCTAGTCCAGGCACCAGCAGTGAGGTAGGAGCTCTTGCTTGAAAAGACCAGGAAACAGAGTTACTCATTTTCGGGTTAATACCAATGGGATGGGTAAGCAAGGTTCTTTAGCACAGCATAGTTTTTGCTAAAAATGTGATGCAATAGAACTAAAAGGTGGTAGAAGTTGTAGAAACAAGTTTAGGATAGATGTCATGTTGTCCATAGTGGACTACCTCATATTAAAAACAATGCATTTCTCGATAAAAAAAGAAGTATAGATACCACACACGATGGTCTATTGTGTGCTATAATTAAATACATTTTATACTCCACATACATTTGCTGGACTCGGGGCTCTGAATATAGTATGGTGGGATTTAGTTCTTGTTCCATGATGGCAGATATAAAAATGACACAAGATGCAATTTAAGAATGATGCAAGAATCAAATTTAAGTTCCATTAATTCTATGTTTATCTAATTTTGTGCTTATGTTTGACTAAAATCTAATTCTTTAGGGATATAATTACACATAGGCTCCTATGAATGCTTGAAGTTTGATTTGATGAAAACCATGAACTGAGAACCCTATTTCTAGGCCCCAGAGCACATTCCCAATTCTGTTTTCTTACATGAGCACCTGTCAAAGCTTATTTTTATTGGAGCCAAACAGGTGGGTGAAATTAACATTAACAGTAACAGAGTTGGAGGGGATCTTGGAGGTCATCTAGTCCAACCCCCTGCTTACGCAGGAGACTTATACTAGGGATTTGAAGCGCTGAACTGCCAACCTTTCCAATCGATAAGCTCAGTACCTTAGCCATTTAGCCACTTAGCCAGGCTATTATGAGACCCACCCTAATAGTTTGATTGGAGGCACTGAAGTGACAGTTATTTTTCCATGTTGCATTTACCACAGAGTTGGAATGGCTGTCTGTAAAGCCACATGACTTCAAAACACCCGAGCTGTAGTTACAGAAGGAAGGGAAAACCAAGGAATGGTTGGACCCACTGGATAAGTTTTAGCATGAAGTATCTGAAGAGCTATCATGCTGAAGACAGAACAGAACTGTTCAATGTTGTTTCTGTACAAGAACGTGGGTTTAAATAACATAGAGGTATATTTTGGTTGGATATTGGAAAAAGAATCCTAACGGTAAGAGCTTTTCAATAGAAGAACAGATTGCCTTGTGAGGTTATAGAATCTGCTTCTTTAGAGATGTTTTAACAAAAGCTGGAGTGCCACTGGTCAGAGATGCTGTAGCGATAGATTCCTGCACTAGGCAAAGAGTTGGATTATATTTCTAAAACCAATCCAGTCCATTCTATGATGCTACACTCTATTTATGAAATTAGATTTTTCTTCTTCTTTAAGTTCTTTATTAAGTTTTCATTGACCCATAAACACAAAATGTTCAGGGAGTGCATGCAAGCCAAATTGGAATATACAACAGATCTTAAAATGAAAAATAGCCTATATATCATAATTAAAAATAGCTGAACAAGTATTGTAGAGTAGAGCAAGAGACAGAAATGAAACAGATAAAAGAACTCTTGGAAAATTCGGTACGTTGAAGTACAGTTTCACTACTGAAATTATCCCAAATTCTGCTGTTCTGAGTTCAGTTCATTGTCACATGTTTTGTTTTCAGGAAAAGAAGGAAAGCTAAATTATTGCTAAGCCGTGTAGCAGATCAGACTTCCTGCAACTATGGCTTCAAATTCAAGTTCAAGGAACCACACCAGCTCTAGCTTGAGTGAACATTTCCTGTCCCACAGCAAGACAGTGTTTGTTGTTTTTTATACTGTCTTCTTCCTCTTGGGCATTCCAGGGAACATCTTGTTGCTCTCTGTACTCATCAGAGGTCTCCAAAGAAAAAGTGGCAGCCACATCTCACGCTTGACTGATCTTCTCTACATCAACATAGTAGCTCTTGATCTCTTCTTCTTCTTCCACAGCCTTCTAGTGATGTTTGGCAATTCCATTTTCAAGAACTGGCACCTGTTGTGTGTCACTAATTACAGCTTGTCCTTATGGATCTCTTTTGCCAGCTTCTATAGCATGTTGGCTATTTCTCTCCTCCGCTATACTGCTATAATCCATCCAATGCGAGTAGTATCCATTTCCCTAAAGCAAATAATTGGTGTTTGTGTGTTAATTTGTATTGTTGGCCTTTTGTTCACCACTCCTGTTTGGATTCATTATAAAATTATCCACCTGGAAGGGGAAATATTTTGTGTGAACCAAGTGGAAAACAAAGAAATGACCCTTTATTTAAGACTCCTGGGAGGAATAGGATTCTTACCTCCCATGTTGTTGATGATGATCTGCTACTTCAGGATCATATTCACCCTAAGGATGAGGAGTGTAATATCCATTCAGGCAGCTTCTACCTTGCATATTAATTGGCGAGCTACAGTGATGATTTTGGTCAACTTGGTAGTACTTGTGATCATGTGGCTTCCATACTGGCTAGTTATTTTCTTCATCAGGTATGAAGAGTTGTTAAACACAGCTTGTAAGTATATAGCGTATCACCTGACATTCTTCCTCGCCTTTGCAAATCGCTGCATTAATCCATTTATCTGTTTTTGTCTCTCCTTCCAATTCCAAGCTAGATTGAAGAATCTCTTTCAGAGGACAAGGAAGAGACAGAATCAGCTAAGCACCATCCACCTGGGTAGGATAGATATTTTGGGCAGCTCATCATAAAACTTATGTTATATAGGCTGCAATTACCAAAGACATGGGGTTACAATATTATTGCCAAGCTGAAAGATTCCTACGAAGCATTCACAAGAGCCAACATAATTTGTACCAATTTTAAAATATCCTGTTTCCCCCAGAATAAGACATCCCCTGATAATAAGCCCAATCGGGCTTTTGAGCGCACGGCAATATGGCCAAGCACTTATTTCAGGGTTCAAAAAATATAAGACAGGATCTTATTTTCGGGGAAACATGGTAGTTACTTGGGTTCTTTATTTGGGAAAAGACGATAGTTCTGGGATATCTTTAGTTTGTTGCAGTTCTGGTTGCTTCATTCCCTAAAAGTTCTGAAGGAACAATTAACTTTTAATTTCATTATTGATCCTAAATATGGCTTCTTTTTGAGCTGTGTTATTCAACCAATGACATATTTTACTGCATCTGGAGAGAGCTGCTCAGTTTGAATGTCTCTAGATAGTTTTCTTCCTGCCTCAACTACAGATTGCTGCTTTTGCTTTGTTTATTTCTGAGTTGTTTGTGTACCTTTAATTGGACATTATTCATTCCCAAGGAATATTACATGTTTGTTCACTTCAAATGGTTCTAGTTGCAACAACAGAAGGAGGCCTCTAGAGGCAACGTTAATTGCACTGAAGCTTCTCCACTGGGAACTAAGAGTCCCTGGAATAACCTTTAATATTTGAGCGAAGAAATCCAGTGCCTTGCCAAATAGGCTAATGAGATCTCAGGAAGAAAGCTTCTCTGCAGTCATCCTTTAAGAGCCATAATTTCAGCCACTATTGTGAAGATGAGGAACCAGCATCCCCTCTAACAAATAAAACCTACAGTTATTCAGGTTACCCCTAAGACTATTCAGCCTTACCTCCACATCTCCATTTTGCATTATTCAAATTGCCAAGCTCCTGATGAAAAAGATTGCCTAGGTATACTTCTCTTTTGTTGTTACTGTCTCACGCTGACACACGTACTATTCATAGAAAAGCCATCTTTAAATCCATCCACTTTGATTCTGGCTGTAACCAGTAATGGAATGAAAATCTAAGAAGAAAGAGTTTCTTCACTCCTGAGAAATATAGCTGCCACCTCCACCTAAAGCTTCTTAATGTGAGCCATGATGCTTAAAAAATATCTGTATCCTTCATAGGATTATATGACTTCTTCCATCTATCTTGATGAGAAAGAAGCAGTAGGCCTCTGTCTAATTCAAGGAGAATGGAAAATGGCAATAGCTTGTACAGTGATCAAGACAGAAGGAGCTCTAATCTGAAGAAGGCTGGAGTGATTCAATTGGAGTTTTTTAAAACAGAAATCTTATTGAAAATAACAGTACGGCAGTAAAAACTGTTACAAATTTTAAAAAGAAAAAAATAGAAGATGCAGAAAAGAAAAAAGAAATGTCAAAAAGTCAGAATATAGTAAAGAAAAAGAAATATATTAAGAAGTGACTTCCCTCTTTATCACAACAGCTATAAATAGTTTTAGTAACTTATCATTGTAATGTTAAAGTGAGGATTGGGTAGGGTGTGTTGGGGGTGCATGAGAGGCTTAACAGGGGACAGTGTGTGTGTGTGAGGGAGTGAAGCACTGATCAGGAACCGCATATGGATGTGCACAGAATATGTGAGAGGTGGGGAGTGGGTTGGGAAAGGATGCATAGGAGTGAGACAAGAAACAGAAGCAAGCCTGGGAGTGTGTGGGGGCACAAGAGGTGACATGTGGGAAAGGATGGGCATGGAGCAGGTCAGGAAAGGTACATGGGATATGGGAGTGACCAGCACAGTGTGAGTGCAGAAGGTTGTGTAGGTGAGGGAGATTTCACAGAGCAACTTGTGATCTTCCCTGCTGGCTTCCCCATTGCCTATGCTCCCTGCTGACATCTTATGGGAAGCTGGCAGGTAGTGTGGGTAATTATGATGGAGTTTACACTCCCTGCTAATTTCCCCCCAAAAGAAGAGCCAGGTCTCTAGACATTTCCAAAAGTCCACGAGAGTGGAGACCTGCCTCTCCACTGGGAGGAGAATGTTCCAAAGGACAGGTGCAACAGCAGGGAAGGCTCTCTTCCTGAACCCCGCAATCCATATTCTTTTTTTTTTTTAATTTGATTTATATGCTGCCCTTCTCCGGAGACTCAGGGCGGCTTACAATGCGTTAAGCAATAGCCTTCATACTTTTGTATATTTATACAAAGTCAGCTTATTGCCCCCACAAACTGGGTCCTCAATTTACGTACCTTAGAAAGGATGGAAGGCTGAGTCAACCTTGAGCCTGGCAAGATTCGAACTTACTAATTGCAGACAGCTGGAGTTAAATTACAGTGCATTAGTCTACTGAGCTATCCAGGCTCAGACATGGTCTGCAACATACCTTTCCTGCCTGACTGGATAGAATGGATTGATATAAGGGGGCAAAGTCAGTTTTGCAGATAATCTGGCCCCATGCCACGTGGGCTTTAAAGATCATGACCGAAACTTTGACCTGGATCCAGAAACAAAATGGCACCAAGTGTTGTGCCCCGTCAGTGGCCTGTGCGGATTGTAGCTGACTCTGACAATGAGGAGACTGGTGTGGTGTTGCGCTAGCAGCCTGTGCAGCTGGCACTCAAGTCGGACAATGAGGCTGGAGAAGATGTGGTGCCAGAGGCGGGGATTCAGCCAGGACCTTCGGAACCTCCAGAAGCTCCTTCAAGTGAAGAGGACGAAGAGGAGGAGCCTCTTCTTGATGCATGGGCAGCCAAAAGGCAGGAGTGGCTCCTCAGGAGGAGGTCTCCTCGAGAATAAGGCTTGGGGCTAATTGGCCATTCCCTTAGCCTAATTAAGGAGGAACGCCGACTGAAGCAATTTGTAGGGAACAACTTTAGTTCATTGTACTTCGCGTCTGGATTCTCTGCAAATTGTTTTTGGGCTTTCTGCCAACTTTAGTAAGATTGTGATTACTTTATCTTTGATTTCTTGTAGGCTGTTAAGAAAGTTTATTAACAGCCTTTGTTTTGATAAAGACTGAGTTATTTTAGTAAATTAAGTTTCGTACAAACTTTGTGTGTGCTGTATTCTTTGGGGTCCGTAGCTGGGACAGAACACCAATGCAGGTTGCATAGCAGAGGTTACTTGGGGTGCCCAAAGTTGCTCAGGTGACCACATTCTGTACTAGCTGAAGCTTTTGGATGTTTCAAAAGTAGCCCCATGTAAAGCACATTATAAAGTCCAATGACTGGGAAATAACCAGGGCATGAGTGACCAAGTGGAGAGACTCCCTATCCAAGGAAAGGTGGTAACTGGTACACCATACAAAATTGAGCAAAGGCAGGGGTGGGCTGTTGGGGATTCGCAGGGGTTCGGGAGAACCTCTAGCTAAGATTCTGTGCAGTTTGGAGAACCCCCAAATCCCATTCCTGGCTGGCACCACCCACCCCTCCCTCCCCTCCCCGGAGTCCCCACACAGCCTGTTTTGGATGCATGTAAGTTCTGGGTGTGTGTGTAGGCTTGGGGAGGGTGAAAAACGGCCCTACCGGAAGTTCGGGAAGGCTGGAATCGGGCCCAGAGGGCCTCCGGAGCCTACGGAGGCTGTTTTCGCCCTCCCAGAGGCTCGAAAAAAACCTCCGGAGTCTGGGGAGGGCAAAAACGCCCCCCCACTGTGGTACAGGAGGCCAACTAGGCATGCCCACCATGCCCACGTCCAGCAACCAGGCAGAGAACCCCTTGCTAAAATTTTTGAAGCCCACCCCTGAACAAAGGCCCTCCTAAATATCTGCCTCCTAGTCTTCAAGCAAGAGCTGGGAATCCAGAAGAACTCCCAGATTGTGTACTGGATCTGTCTGGGGTAGTGCAATCCCAATCAAGACAATACATTCCCAGATGCAGAGGGCCTCCAGGCAATGTGAAAGAACATCCACAGCATTACTCCCTTCGCTGAGCCTGAGCTCAGAAATGGTTTTCCATTGCTTCCTTCCTAGGGCTGAAAGAAAGAGAATGGCCCAAGGTCACCCGATTGGCTTTGTGCTTAAGGCGGGACTAGAAGTCACACTGTCCTGGTTTGTAACCTGATACTTTAACCAATACACCAAGTTGTCCCGAAGATCTTTGCTATTTCTGAATTAATCCAGTTACTGTAATTGAGGAGGAGGCCATTTAGAAATAAACATCCAGATGAACCTTATGTTGCATCCTGGTTGTGTTCATAGTTTTCATCCCACAGATACAGTGCTTTCCCTCTCTGCCACCTCCAGCTTTCCACAAACTCCTGTGTGTTTTGTGATTTCCCATTTATCAGCTCTGTTTCTGCAATTTTTTTCTGCATAAAGTGATAGCCTTTTTAGGAAAAAAAAACTTTAAGCTACATGATAGAAGAAAAAGCTGAGACTTGGTTTTGTACTCAATGCACGATGTGATCATGATGCAACATTTTAATATTACCCATTAATTTGTTATAAATCTAGACATATAGATGTCCACATATTATTTCCACAGTGTGAAAGATACAAGGCAGACCATATATTTAGGAAAACAGAATCAGAAGTATGATCCAGGGGAATAAGCAAGGAAACCAATTGTCAGATAACATTGTTTGCAACATAGTTTATAAATCTTGCCCACTGGGCAGAGTGGCCTATAATTAATTTATTCTGTTGATGATGTTCTGCCACTACATTGATAGACATTCTGTCCTGCTGCTCATAATTGGAACTGTGCTCCAGCCCAGCTGTGATTGTGCAGTTGAAGCCCTGCCCCTTATTTACATGCGTTGCATAGCTGACACACATAGAAAGGTAGTGAGGCTTAAATGATATGATTGCGACTGCCATCTTGACTTTTTAAAGCACCCTCCTCCCCTTTCACATTTCCTTTCAAGAAAGGCTATTGGAAAGAAGAATTGGAGGGACAAGATAACTGTCCTCTGGTATTTGTGGAGCTGTCACAAAAACCTGAGATCGACTTATTTTTTAGGGCAGGACAAGAAGTGATGGGTGGAGAAAGATCCATACCTAGAAGTAAGGAGAAATTTTCTGTAGTAAGCACAATTAATCAATGGAATAGCTTGCCTCCAGGGTTGTGGGTGCTCCATCACTGGAAGTTTTCAAAAACAGACTGGACAATCATTTGACTGGGATGGGGCGGGGGTTGGACTAGAAGACCTCTGATGTTCCTTCCAATGCTATGATTCTATGAGTCTAAGGCTAATCTGGATAGCCTGGATAGCTCTGCAGACTAAGCACTGTAATTTAACACCAGCCACCTGCAATTAAAGTAAGTTCAAATCTTGCCAGGCTCAAGGTTGACTCAGCCTTCCATCCTTTCTAAGGTAGGTAAAATGAGGACCCAGTTTGTGGGGGCAATAAGCTGACTTTGTATAAAATATACAAAAGTATGAATGCTATTGCTTAACGCATTGTAAGCCGCCCTGAGTCTCCAGAGAAGGGCGACATATAAACAACAACAACAACAACAACAACAACAACAACAACAATAATAATAATAATAATAATAATAATAATAATATAATCTACCCAAGCTATCAGGAGTTTGCGGTGCAAAATGAAAAGAAAATTGTTTGTTCAGCTGGCCCCTAGATGTCGCTGCTGCATTTTAGAAAAGTTCCTTAATAAAATAGGAAAGCAAGCTGGAGTTCTGAGCAGAAAGCAGCACTTCAATCTTTATGTTAAATTATTGTTCTCTGAACATAAAATAGCCAATGCTTGAAAGTATTAACAGTGACCTCTCTGCAAGGAGTTCTGATGGCATTGAGCTTTCAGTGGTTATTTCAATAGCCAAAGAATGAAAAAAAAAATTAATCAAATGCAAATATAAACCAATTTCTTCAGCAAGATGGAAGTTTCTGATAAATGAATAATACATCTGAATATTACCACACTGGTACAAAAGTTGGACATCACGATTTAAAAAAAAAAAAATCTGCTTAGTCAAAGAGACGGCAACATGATTGATTGCCTCCTCCATTGTTTATCTCCTCCTTCCAAAAGAAGTGGGATGCAGAGACAAGCCTATTGGGCATAAAAAGATTATTCCTATCCAAACTCCCTGCCTCATAAATATTGGTTGTACTCCCTTGATATACTGAGACATAGTTTGTTGAATAAACTACAATTATCCGGGTTCACACAACACATTAAGCTAAAACAAAACAAAACAAAAAGCTACAGACCTTGCTTTAGAAAACATTCTTTTGGGTTCATGCAATGTACTGAGCTACAAGCAAATCTCCTTTGTAGAGAAACCTGGCTTGTGTCACTCATTTATTTGCTACGAGATGGGAAGATTGGAATAACGCGAGTGTTACAATCACCTCTGAACTCTGAGCTGGCTAAGAGTTGTGCCTTTCCACCACTTCTTCTGGTAACTGTGGTTCCCCTTTTCCTATGGAGCAGAGCCCTCTTTATTGTATGAACCTCTGAACGGATTCCAAGAACATATACATGACCCTGCAGTATGACTATCCTTACCATAACTTTCTCATTGTTTGTGAAGCTGGGTATGTTCTTTCTTATCTGACACAATGACTGGAAGAGTTGCCTTGTCCCTTCATTTCATCCAAGACCCCTGAGGAGGGTTAAATCTACCTTAAAGATTCTGACCAGAAAGGTGACTCCCTAGACATACGGTATGTCCAAGCCTCTCCATCTGCCTCTCTTCAAAAAAGATCAGGCTGTGGCTCTCCCAAATTGAGTTGGACACTTCGGGAGGAGAACTAATGGTTTTAGTTTTATAGTTATAACCTGAGTAATCAGTATTGCCATTTAAGAGCCAGACCATAGCCATAAATCTACAGATTTCAGCAGCAATGTTTTTCTCCCCTCTATGAAGAGCATGGATGCTGCAGAGATGCACAACCAAGGAGAGCTGGGGGCTCTGTTTTCCTCAGACTAGTGAGGCTATTGTTGTGGCATCCCACCACAAGCCTCATCCATTTCATACCTGGGTGCAATGTCTTGAGGCAGGACTTATGACACTGCCATTGCTCTCAATTCCCTTGTGTCAGATCAGGTGAATCCTGCCTGCATCTGCTGTATTTACGTCAGTAGTCTATGGAGAAATCTTTCTTCCCCAAAAGTTCAGACAGGAAAGAGCTAAGGGAAACACTGAATGTGACAATCTGACAATCAAACCTAAGAAATCCATCTAAGTAGCAGTCAGAGACCATCAAAGTCCAGGAAAATGAAATTCTCAGCCTCTCACCAGGCATGGAAAAATTCTCCTCTCTCAGTGAGTTTTTAAGAAAAGAGAGGAGCAGGCTCCATTTTATCTTTGTTGTGGCTTTTCTCTCCTGGAAGGAGTGAAGCATCTTTTCTCAGGCTGCTTCCAAGCCATAACCAGTTTGGGACTGAAAAACCTGGAAATATATACAGCAATATGGAAATCAATAGAAGCTAGATGTGAATTAGAATTTTGATTTTATTTTCTGGAAAAGGATCTGTGAGGTGGTGCTTTTGTTATCCTATGACCTAGAGTGCTTTCCCTTATTCTTTCTATGGGTACTGGAGGTCATACAATGCCAGAAAAACCCTTCAGAGTCATTGTTACTTTCATTGCTTCCTGCTTTGGTCTTCAAATCTTGTTGTTTCACCTAGCTATACAGAACAAAGGGCTCCATTCTGACTGAATCTTTCTGCCCAGCTAAATTACCATATTGCCTAGAAGGCAGATGTGTCACCTTCTTTCTCTTGACTAAACCAGTACAGACTGGGCTATTCTCAGGAATAAAGTAGCTGGTGGAAACCTAGCAAATAGTGTGGGAGAGAGGGCACTGAGGATGGTGGGAGAAGGTTTTAGAAATATCTGGAGAGAGCTGGATGACCCAGTCTGTCACATCCCAGGCACGCACTGTTACATCTCTCATATAAACAATGGCTTACTATTCCGTAAGCCATGATGTACCATTCATTTGTTTAAGGAATCTTTGCTTAAAATAGTTTAGCATGTTATCTGTCCATCCATCCATTAAAAAAATATTTATGTAAATAAATAAGTTTACCTCCAAGTAAACTTCTTGAGTGAATCTATTATTACCGGACCTTCAGATGACTACCAGATGGCAGCAGAGAGAGAGACAAAAAAAATTGCTACTATAATTCTTTGTTGCCCCTTGCATTCACTGACCATAACCCATTGACAGCCTCTTCCCTCATCTCAAGTGGTCAATCAAATATATATCAAATTTAGCTTTAATAAGATATGTTGAAATGGAGACGATGGAATAGCTTACATACATGCACCTAAAATCATCTTCACGAAACAGGGCCTTCTCCTACTTTACAAATGAAAGTATAGGCAGCAGTGTTTATTTAAGCAGGGCATCCCTGCTGATTGCTGATTTAGTGGCCCACAGAGGCAGACAGTATGAGAAAAACTTCACTGGATGAACCTATTATTTATTTTTCTTAATTCCTCCTCCCCTTTCATGTTTTGGTTTTGATACTTCCTGCTGTTTTTAATTCAACAGATCCCCTCATGTGTTTTACTGTCTCTCACCCTCATACACAAAAACTGCTTTCATAATTTCAAAAGCTCCTTTGGAATTGCAAGCAGCCAGATAGTTGCCCTCTTGTTTGCACCCTGCCCACAACAACTTTGCCATTTATGAAATATTTATACAAATACATTTCACCAGTAAAATCCTCATCAATTAATTCTTTGACATCCCTCCCTCTTAAGAGCTAGTTTCCACTTAAATGCTAGATTTCTGCTTGGTAGTATGCTTAATGTATCAAATCGATTCAGGTCTGCAGTGCAGATTAACATCATGTGTTTTAATTAAAAGTACACTCCTACAAATTGTGTTGGGAGCGGTTACACATTGTCTTCTCACAGAATGTTTTGTTTCAATTCCCTTGCATTGCAAGGGTGTTCATAGGATGTGGTCAAAAAAGTCAAGATGGCAGCCATGATCAAAATTTTGTCAGTTTTTTCTGTGCATCATAACATTGCCTAGGATTTTGGAGGGTGGGAGTGAATAGTGAATAGTGGTTTCTCATCCAAGTGCTAATCCAGTCTGACTTTGCTTAATTTTCAGAGGTCAGCCAAGGCCAGCTGGGAACTGCACAAGCTGTAGGTGTTGCTTAATAGTCTCATATTGGTGCATTTCCCTAGAAATCATAGGCTTTGTTGTAAGCCGCCCAGAGTCCCTTGGGAGTTGGGTGGCATAGAAATGCGTCAAAATAAATAAATAAATAAACAAACAAACAAATAAATAAATAAATAAATAAATAAATAAATGTTTAATATTTCTTAATTATTTTCCCACAATATTTAATATGTTCAGTTTTATATGTGGTTCAAATTCTCCTTATTCTTTTTTGGTTAACAGCTCCTTATTTCTAAGGGCCTTAATTATGATATTTTGCCTTCTCTACTTTTCAGATTCTGAATTGGAGCTTTCAGCTTGTGTGTAATAAGCATCAGTATGTATAAATGTCTAAACCACAATTGTTAATAGTTTTTATGTGATGATAAATATTGCCTAGTTTATGTAATTGAATTTGGCAGGCTGAAAAGCTGCATGTTTATGTGCATTAGAATTCATACTTCGAGTGAATCCCTTTGAACTCATGGAGTTACTTTGGGGCTGTTCATCTCATATGACCAGTTGACATCCGTCTGAGGTTGGAAATGTGCTAATAGATTAAGAGCAACACGTAGAATCCTTTGGATTCTGATCTCCTTTCCCAAATCCCATCCAAGACATGGACTCTCTGGGAGCTTTCCAAGCTAAGAA
Organism: Arizona elegans; assembly: GCA_022577455.1. Lineage (NCBI taxonomy): Eukaryota > Metazoa > Chordata > Lepidosauria > Squamata > Colubridae > Arizona > Arizona elegans. Next base: position 154,104,090 of record JAKOOJ010000002.1, read on the forward strand.
TTCCCATTGAAAGTCTGGAAAACTGCAGATCAGAACACTCTTCCTGACCTGCAAGATCCAAGATCAGAGAAATCTTAAATCTGGATTTTAATACATTTTGTTCTGGACCATTCATTGAGTATAAATGTAATCATCGAAAAGTTTCGAAAATAAAAAAATGTACCCAATCATCTAGTCAAAAGTATCTCAGCTACCCAGGCAGCTGATTTGTTCCAAACTCAATGCAAAGGACTGTTTGCATAATGATGCTTCTTGCTTATGTTACCTATTTTTGCCTTAAAAACATGGTCTTTGCATGATCTTGCTCATAGGACCTCTCTTTGTTGAGTTCTAAGGATGATAACTTGAAAGAGGGATTTTTAGGGGTAACCCTACCTTCTTGAGAGGCAGTTCGACACAATGATTAAGGCAACCAGGAGACTGAGTTCTAGTCCCACCTTAGGCACTAAATCAACTGAATGACCTTGAGCCACACACTCCCTCTTAGCTCTAGGAAGCAGGCAACTTCTAAAATCTTGCCAAGAAAACAGTTACCAGAAGCCAACACAGACAAAGACAAAAACAAGTACTTCTCACTGTAGCAGAAGCTCATCTGGCACCAAAATTGATTTTTTTTTTGAGTGCCAGGCTCAAGTTCGTTTTTTCTTCTTCTTTAAATTTTGTAAGCTTTTGTTTTGATCCCAATGTCATTTGGAGGATATGATTTTAGCTTCTATACCGAATGATTTTAATTCTTAAGTCTGTATTGCATTAGTATTATGGTGGAATTGTGTTACTTAAGTTACTAGTTAGTGCACTGTTCTTCACGTTGTTCTAGAGCAGGGGTCTAAATGTTGGCAATTTTAAGACTTGTGGACCTCAACTCTCAGAATTCCTCAGCCCGCCTGGCTGCAGAATTCTGGGGGTTGAAGTCCACAAGTCTTAAAATTGCCAACTTTAAAGACTCCTGGTTTAGAAAATTACCATCTTCTAGATTTTTGCTACACTGTATTACATTATCATTCTAGAATGAGTGTCTCAAAATTAGGAATTAGGCAATATGTCAAAATGCTGCTTTAAAAATGAAGGGGGGAACTGGTTCCGTGGACTCTCCCCATAGGATCAAGGTTTTCCTTGATATTCTACATCAGGTGTACAACATGCTGATCTCTCTCTTTGATTCTGTTTTCTCAATAACAGCTCCTGATACCATCCTGAAAGACATTTCTTGAGTTGTCTTAACATTTTAGATCAAGTGAGATCCAGAGAGGAGCTTTGTGTTTAATGATTGATGTGTATTGCATTGACTATGTGCAGAGAGATTGTACAATCTAAAATATCAAATTGGGAGGCCATTATTCTATAAGTATAAATGTCCAGCACTCTAGAGGGAGAGAATATAGATCTTTTAAAATATAAGTCCACTTGCTGCATTTCAAATATTTCGTGTTTGCTTGTCTTATTCTTTCATGTTCTTTATTTCAATACCAGTCTTCTATGGTGCCTAATTTTCTTCCCAATGCCAGCAGTATGTATGTGTGTGCTTCTCACAGTCAATTAGCATGTTGTGAAGCCATAATAACAAGTTAAGTTTTTCATGAACAGAAACACAGCAATTTGCAGGCAGCCACAGTCCTTTTGAATATTATTGCACATTGACCTGTGTGAATTCAGTAGTGTCAGTTGTCCAAGGTATACCATATTGATCTCAATGCTTTAAAGTTTAAACCTCTCAATGATTTAAAGTTTACACTGAACAACCTCAAAAGTGTTCAACAATTTTGTTCTATAACATGAATTTTCAAGCCCTAAGATTTTAATTTACCTAGGGGATAAAGCAAAGGTAAAGATTTCCCCTGTCCAGTCATGTCCAACTCTAGGGGCGATACTCATCACCTTCTTACTGAGGAAGCCAGCATTGTCTGAATGCATTTTTGTGGTCATGTGGCCACCATGACTAAATGTCAAGGTACATGGAATGTTACCTTCCCACCGAAGTGGTACCTATTTATCTACTCACATTTGCACGCTTCTGAACCACTAGGTTGGCAGATGTTGGGGCAGTGTGATGGGATGAGGGCTCACCCCATCGCACAGTGCTCGGGTCTCGAACCTAGGCTGCCAGCTTTACTGACAAGCTCAGCCTCTTTAACTCTTGAGCCATTGTGCCCCCTTATCCGGAGGATAAGAAGCTTTAAAGTCAAACTGTCTTGCATCAGGATCTCTCTTCACCACTGTCTAGGACCTTGTCTTTACCAGTTCTACTTTTAAAGAAAAATAGAAATACTGGCCTTTGTTAAGAATACATTACAAGTCATACCTGATATTACCCAGTAAATAGCTATAGTTAAGACTTAAAATTAAATTCTGGACTTATGCAAAACCTTTCCAATTTGAACAATTTCTATTTCAAAATGCTCCATTTTGAGTTGAAAACAGCAGCTTTCATCTTCAATCACTCGTTTTGCATTTAAAAGAGTCTATTTGGGTAATTTTGAGGTATTTCAAACTTGAGACTGATGTTTTCCAGCTTTGAAAACTTTCAAGTCCACACCATCTCATTTGAAATTCAAAGTTGTTGTTTCTCATTTCAAATATTACTAAGTGCTGTATCTTATTCTTATCCTGTTTCAAGCACATTCAAATTCTATGTGTCAACACAAATTGTGTCAAAAGGGCCTTTCTCTAAATGTATTTCCTTTAAAGATAGAAAGCGTTACAAACTGAACTTCATATCATTTAAATTCTGCCTCCACGTTTAGTCTAATTATAATAATTGAACAGCTGTTAATTGACATCTGCTCTTAGTAACATCACTGTACCTAGGTTAAAGCTATTGTACTGTATTGTATGTTCTGGTAGACACCCATTGAGTTATGTTATAAAGCATATTTTAATTACTGTTTGGATGAATGTGCAAATGTTTATTCTTTCAGGAGTTGTTCAAAGTTTCTGCACATACCCCAGAAACAAGGAGGAAAAAGTATCAGTAATAATTATGTCTCCAAAAGATTTCTTCTATAATCTGCTTCTTTTCAGTGTATGCAATATAACACCATTGTCTCTCCTGAAATGATTTTTCCAACTTGTCCTCTACAATTTTGCAATCGGCATCTAATAACCTTCACAAATTATGCTCACTTCCATGCTATTTAAATAAAAGGAATCGTTTATTTCAATTTAAGGCAATCCAATAGAAACCATATTACATCAAACATTCAACATAGAATATTGTAGCATAAAAGAGATAAAAGTCATTGCCATGCAAATAAAAAGAGCTATGAATGGAAAAAGAAAATGAGATAGGTAAAATCATGCTGGGTGATTGTAAGAAATTTAGGTAAGTAGATGATATTTTGATCTGGGAAACAGACTGCATTGTTCAACAGCCTTACTTCATATCTTCAAAAGATTGCCTAAAAAAAAATGTCATTGTTTCCATTACAACTCAGAGCTATTCTATGGGGCTGAGATTCAGTACTTGCGCCCACCTAAAAAGCTGGTTTTTATGTCAGATAACTTTCTCTCGCTAGCATTGCATCTTTACTCAACGGAGCACCAGTTTGCACGATGTAGGTTTTCTTGCTCTTCCACTCACACAAGTGAGGACAAGACTGTTCTGACATGCTTCACCATGCTTTTACAAAGATGCAGTATAGGGAACTGCAGAGTAAATAATATCTACCAGTTACTTTTACTGATGTCAGTAATGCACAGATAGAAGATGGGGTACAACCAGCAAGCACAGACATTCTGCTCATTCAGTATTTGGGCCACAATATTTCCCACTTTTTCCTTTGGAAGCTTTTCATTCTGAAAAAGGACAGGGAGGGCGAGAGAAATGTCTGTATAGCGCTAAGACAAAGAAATTAATTTCTTTTGAGGGTTGGAAGACCATATAGCTGTGCAAGTTATATTTCTGGGATATAATTCACAGCCAAAAGCAAAGTGAAAAATAGAACTCTCATTCACTGTAAATAGTTCAGGATTTCTCCCTGAGTTTATGTCATTCAGCATATGGGCTAGATAGTTTTACATAATAATTCCAGCCTCGGTCCAAGAATTTCTAGCTGAAGTTAATTTCACCAACTAGTTGGGGGTCAACAGAGGATCAGGACTGAGCAGATTGTCAGTCATTATCAGCTGCCTAAATCCAGCAATTTTCAGTAAGCACCAAAAGAATCCCACTACTGAACTCTGGAAAAAATTTTTTTAAAAAAAAATGTTGACTAGTTTATGGATAAGACAACCACTAGCACATAATGGGTTTTATAAAGATAAGTGGCCAAGTAAAACCACTTAGACAGCCATAAACTGGATCCAACATAGCCAAAATGGCAAGAAAGGACACTGCATGTCTTTTCTCCTAATTCTGTATCACATCTCTATTGGGGAATAACGTAATCAATAAAGGCATCTTTGATCCACAGATAGGGACTTCTTCTTTCATTCCAATCCCTGGGTTAATCTGCCTTGTGCCAATTTACTTGATGGTTATATTACCTGAAAGACATCATGTCTAGTAATAATTAGGACACCAGGCTTCTACAGAAGTTTGTGATATCCTGTTGTTATTCCTATTTACAGTGGAACTTGTCTTATTTCAGGTACATGAGATATTTTAAACAGAGGAACTTCTGGACCACAACTGTCATGGACCAACTGGTTCATATGATCTCACATGTTGTTAAGTGTGTAAACTCCTTTGTCCCTCAGATCAGTGAAGCAAAAAGAAAAAAAATTACAGCTCCCACCATTCTTTCAGTGGCCCTCATGACCCAGTAGAGCAAGAGGGCCCAAATCCTTGAATTTTCATTTACATTGGGGCCAAAATAGATACCTTAAATCTTGATGATTATAGCACCCATGGCATTATTCCTTACATTCCCTGAATCTTCTCCCAGAATAGGTCCTGGATCCACCCATTTTGGAAGTATGTGCTGTGCAAAGACCAACATGGCTGATAGCTAATGGAAGATGCACACTCTTGCCATACTAATTGGAGGAGCTGAATGATGTTCCAGTATATAGAATCTGAGAATCCCTAAGATGTTAACGTACCTTTTGATCAACCCTAAACAAATTAATTGTAGGACAAGAAAGTGCCTTGCAACTTGTATCATGTTTTTTTTACCACTCTAAAGGAGACAGCTGGGCATAATTGCTCAGCTCCTGCTTAATACTTCTTTCACTCGACCTACAATTGAGCAAAAATACCAGCCAGCTGCAATGCAAATCTTATTAACAGATCAGAAAGATTCAAAGAGTGAGTTCTCTGAAGTGGACCTTCTTTGAACTTCTACAAAGCAGTCAGTTAAAAGGAGGTGGTGGTGGAATATTTGAGATGCTCCAAATAATTAAGCAAAGTAGTACATCCTTTGTGAAGTGAGAATCAACATTTACTTCAGCATAATTTTTCTTTTAATTGGCCTATATAATCAATATACTCAAATCCTCAGAAACTTCCATTCTTGCACTTAACCCTGAGAAGGAACATTGCATAATCTTTGATGTCATTTCTGACCTCTGCCGTTCACCTTCCTACTTTCTGGGAACAATTTAGATATCATCATTGGAGAGGGAACTGTTCCCTAGCTAGTTCTGCTATGGAAAGAGAACCCCAACTACCAGAGTGATTGTATAATTGGATCATAATAGCAATGCAAAAATTGGGTCTGGAAAGCTGGAAGGAGTCTTAAGATGGGCAAGCAATTATGAGTAAGAGGAAGTTTACCTGCTGCCACTGAGGGACATTATTCATGAGTGGGATCCAAATAGGCTTTCCATCTGGTCTTAGTGAAAGGATTGGGCTAAGCATAATGGGGCTCATGGGGTCTCCATCAGTGCAGGTTTTCAAGCAAAGATTGGACAGCCATTTATCAGGGATGTGAGAGGATTTCTGCCCTAAGGCAGGTGGTTGAAGATCTCCATGATCCCTTCAAACTCTATGATTTTAGTTTCCTCCAGAAAAGAATGAACTGCTGAGAAATTGCTGGGAAATTATGAAATTTGGACAGTTTCATATTTTCATGTGGCAGCTCTACATTTGCTCTGAATGAGTAGACTGTTGTTAATGTTTTATATTGCTAACCTGATAGGCAAAACTGCAATAAGGTATTTAAACAAATCAAGCTCAGTTTTAATTTTCTTCTCTGATGTTCCAAATACATCATTAATGCCCCACACAGAAATGTCAGATATCAAAGTCAAGAGAGAAATTGGTTTCCAGGTAGATACTGGAAACCGCAGCTTTAGAAAAATTAAAAAAGAGACTTAAGGGAGGCATTAAGACATACTAATAAACAATCCAAGCTTGCACAAATATTGCCAAAGCAGATTTACAAACAATAAAGGGAATTGGGCAAGCTAGGGATGGGGTTTAGTACAAGAAATAGTAGCAGCACCAACATGACATCAAACAGATATTCAATCACAATATTTAGCCTGCCAAGTCAATCCAGAAGTTGAGCTGTTACAAAGGAAAGACAGAAGGCCTAATGTGGCAGGCAGATGATACACAGGCTATAAAAAATTCCAATAATTCAAAACTTCTTCAAACTGGAAGGAGGAAGGGAAATGGGTGGTTGGAAGATTTATGGAAATCCATCACACATACCATAAGCAAAATAAATCATGTAACTTCCAGAAGACACACTAGACTCCATCTTGTTTATTTTGCTGAAAGGAAATGAGGACATTTACCTATGTTTGAGTGTGTCCTTTTTAAAAAATACCCCTCCCATTTTTGCTGTTTCCCAAATGGAAATGTCTGTGAGTTAAACACATTTTTGTGCTAACATTTCAGCATAAACAGTTCTCAATATGAACTTTTTGGAAAGAGAACACATTGTGGATTTTCTCACTCTGGTGTGGATACTGCCTGGATCTCTGGCCCCAGAAAACAGATAAACAGACCCCGAAGAGTGACTGGGTGTTTCGATGCCTCTCTCTCTCTAAAATCACTCTTTTCTTTGCCCAATCTTCAGATTTCGGTCTGAAGGGTGTGGCTTGAGGGAGAGTAAGGAGGTGGAGCTGGATTAGGCTTGATGCCACGCCCCTTCATGTAGGAGATGAACTGATCTGGAATCTCAGCCAGCACGTCCTTAGCCAGCCGTGCCATACTCAAGACGTGGTTTCCCGTGCGGTCAATGTAATCACGGAATGGTACAAACTGAGAGAGAGAGATATCAACATTTAGACAGCATCACAAAGTAATGTAAAAGGTAACCATGTATTTAAATACTGCAGCTACTTATTGTGCTCAAACTTCCCAGCTGAAATACTTCAATAGAGACAGAAATTTGTTAAGAAAATTCACTAATCTTAGATAAATTAAAAAAAGTGGCCAGGCTATGCTACATCATAGCCAAGGCCTTAATATCCCCATAATTATTAAATTATCTTTAAAATACTAGACTGGGAAATAACATCTTAGGGGGCTAGTCAGGAATGGGGAGTTAATTATACTAGTTTGATAAGGGTATTTTTTACTGCTGGCCATGTCTATAACAATAATCCTTGAATGAGCATCCCCCATGTCATGCTTGCAACTTCAAAATTTGCTACAGTTTCAGAAGGTTATCTTTGTTTAATTCCTCTTTGAGTGTAAATAAAAATTAGGAGTACAAGAACTACTTTATACCACAAATCTTTGTCTATTAACTCTCCACTGTTCCATGTAGACAACTTTTATATCATGTATTAAGTTTGGAGATTTCTCTATGTAAACACATACTCTCCCAATGAGACCTTATTCTGAGAGTTGTTTCCTTTCCATAGTGATCCAAAACTAGAATGTTTCCATGTCCATTAGACTGAGTAGGCTGTGGAAAAGAAAACTATTTATCCAGGGCTTGACACATTTTGTTCAGGGAATTTGCAAGGTGGCTATTGTTGCTCACACATAATCTGAGATTTGAATATTCTAAAAATGTTAGGAAAAAACCTCACTGAGAAATGATCTGGCTTTCAAGATTGGAGATTCATCTTTGCAGCAAGCCTTACAATTCCATATTGGCTAGTGAATGTGCACAATAAAGCTTCATTGCTCTCTTCTAAATACCTGAACAATATCACGCTCAGCAGTCCTTCCACGAGATGTGATCCGAACGTCATCTCCATCCAATTCCACCATTGCTGTCCATTGGAGGAAGGGGAAATGAATGTTTATCAAATATTAAACATCCAATGGGAACAAGACAGTGAAGAGCCAAAAGTTCCAAAAATTTGCTTGTGCCACAAACAACTAATTGATTAATGATGTTTTTTTAAAATAAAAAATAGCATTACTCTTTTCTTTCAAAGAGTTGAACTGGAATCATATACTGAATATTCTCTTTGCATGTTGCAACTTGCTTTCTTAATGAACCAATCAATGTGAGGCCCCATTTTTCTCCACAAAGTATAATTAAGTCATTACACTTTTACCTGTTGAATTGCGTTATTCAGATTTTCAGCAAATAATAGTTCTTGCACAGAAGACTATCAATAGGAGGCTTAAAAGTTGTTAATTGGAAGCTCAAGAAAATACATGACAGATTTTAACAGCTGCTCTGCAGAGCCTTAAATGCTATATATACTTTATTTCACAAATCATATTTCATTAAAAGAAGCTAAGATGTCTGTTCTAATCTTTAATCACAGAAATGTATATCTACTAATTGTTCTAATTTCTTTAGATACTTTTATTTTCAATATCCGTATCCAAAGTATTGGGTGACAAGAATTTAAGACACATATTGTTGCACATTACATACATTACAGAGGTAAAATATATTTCTAGATCCCAAAAGATCTTCCCGAAAGATCTGATCATGAAATAAACTGTTTAAAGAGATGGCAATATAATCCATTGCTCTAATCTATGTATTGGTTTATTTAAGTAAGGTTTGTCTTAATATATTATTGTGTTTATATTCCATCTTTTCTCTGGGAGCTAAAGATTATACATGGGAAACTCTCCTAGCCGAATTCTCACAGTAATAGTTCTGTAAAATAGTTAGGCTGACCAAGAAAGAAACTGGCCTAAAGACATTCTGTGCTCACATGAAGATATGAAGTTTAATCAAGTATAATGTTGTATGAAACCAATTTCTGTCTTGCTATGTTTATGGGCATTGCAATGTTGATTGCCACTGCTACAGACATCTGCAGAGAGTCATGATGACATCATATATGCCACAATGGCATCACGTAAGTGATGGAAAAGGCACAACTTGTTCATTTGTGTAATGACATCATGATGCACATATCACCTCCTCCCTAATGAATACCCATGGCTGTTGATTAAGTGCAGAACTGAATTTATATCAGACTAGTATAGCCCTACTAGCTCTCAACAGAATAATATATATATTCTCATATATCATATATCATATCTGGAAACAAGGTAACACAATATAGATTCTTACCATCGAATTCAGCCTGTCCAACACCCACAATTATTATAGACATTGGAAGTTTGGCAGCCTGAGGACCATCAGGAAACAAGCAAGAATAGGGCAGGAAATGCAAAATGGAGATGGGAAGATAAAACAAAGAAAGAGCCTGAATTTAGAACAGAGAACTATAAAATAATACGGAGAAAGCTGAATTAAATAAATCCAGAAGTCCACTTCCTCCCTTCATGCAGACAGAATAGCACAGTCAACTTGCTGGCTATACTCAATTCATCATAATGTCTTCACTGCTTGGCTCCACAGCCTTCTGTGCACGGAGGGCCAAATTTATTTATTTATTTATATTTATTTACTAAATTTACATGCCATTTATCTCACGATATGCAATTCATCTGGGTAGCTTACAGCAGGATAAAAAGATAATTCAAAATGACTAAAAATTAAGAAAAATTAAAGACTAAAAATCAAGAAGCGGAAGTCATTGCAAGAGTACAAAAAAAAAATAAAAAAATAAAAAAAATTCATAGTGATACTCTGTGTTTTCCAGTCTGCCGGAGTTTGTCCTTAACACACTGTCCTATTATCAAATTATCTAACTCCTTTCTCTTCCCCTTCAGCAATCAGTGACTGTTTTTGCTGTTAAGCGCAGAAGTGGCAATAATCAGGGCTCTTTGCTATAACAAATCTCTGGCAATGTTGAAAATGGACTGCAGCAACAATTTAATCAGGAGCACACTCATCACTCATCACCACTGGAATCAAAAGCAGAGCACATGGCAGCGTCCTAATGGCTGGAAACAGAAGGGCAATGTTGAGGGGGCGGGGGAGATTGTGCACAGAAGCAAATACTTGCATAACAAGAAGCTTTGTTTATTCATATGGCCCAGCTGATCTTCAAATCCCCTCTGGGAAACCTGAGTTCCAGGTTCATTGGAGCCCTGGGAAGAGTACTGTAGTTTCAGGCAAATGATTTTTCTTATTCCTTCCCGTTATTTCTGGGAAAAGCCTGTAGTGACCTCTTTCAGTTGCCCCCACAGCATATTGAGGGCCACATTCTAAATGTGGGCAGGGCCAGGATACATTTGGAGTGAGCTGGTTTGAAAAGAGTGCTTTAAACTTTTGCTTACACTCCCCACTTGGCACAGCCTTCTAAAACTGATCCAATCCCCAACCAAAATAAAAAAAAGGGGCTGCGAGTTTAGACCTTCTCCATGATGCAGTCCTCAGAAGGACTTTTCTTTTTTTCCCCCTCTTGCTATACGATTTGAGGCTGACTGCTCTTTATTTGCTTTGGCACCCCATGGATTAGACGAGGCTAAATATCTGGTGGGGAATGTGTGGGCTTCCAGCCTTTGTTGAACAGCAGCCTCAGCTAGCACGGCCATAGAGGTGGATGTTGTGGCTGAGCATCATCCGAAGGGCTACAGATTTTCCTCTCCTGGTGAAAGGATTACCAAGACAATCATGTAATGCACTGAGCACTTTATGGCATGATGAACAAATTAGTTAAAAGCTAATGCATTGAGTATGGACTTTGCTTGATGTCCATCCATTTTGGCTTGTAAACCGTGGCTTCATTCTTGTAGGCTGGCATTATGTACGAATGAAGCATATGAATTCTAAGTGGTGGCCTAAGAAGGATCTTGTTGCTTTTGTTAGAATAAGGAAAGAGAGAAGTTTGATCTCTTTGGGGCATGTGTGCAAAATGATATCCCATATAAGAAAAGGGAAAGGCTAGTTTTGTCAGAGTGACCCATTTTTCTCCTTCCTGTGGAAGCCACTGATTCCAAATCTGATTGTAAATGCTGTATTAATAATGGGATGGAACCAAAAACCAGTTGCCTAGAGAAAAGAATATATACACAAAATTGAAAAGGACCATTTAGTACACTGAGTCCAAGACTTGTTCAATACAAGAATTCCAAGGAAAGCATTCCCCAAAAATGCCTTTCCTGCCTCAGGGTTTCCCATATTTAGCAAAAAAGGCAGCGTCTATGATTCCAGTTAGGGAACATTCAATAGATTTACAATAGGGAAAACAGGAATATGCTGTGGCTGCAAGATTATACCACTTACTGTGGCTAGCAGTAAATTTCAGGTGCTCAGCTTATTAATGTTCTGTGCTGCTGAATTGAAGCCATTTTTTCCCCACCAGGCACATATAAGAGTATGTCTGTTATTTGACCAAGCTGAAATCAGGCTGCTCCATTCCCCACGTGAGCTACTCACATTGACAATTGCTTCTTTTGTCTGAGCCATGTCTGATATCACACCATCCGTGATGATGAGCAAAATGAAATACTGGGAGCCATCCTGCACAGCCGAGGCATATCTGATTTGGGAGGAAATAATATTGAATGCAGGAAGATACAGGTTCCTAGTGGACTTCTGAATCCTGAACTGAACACAAACAGTGCAGTTAACTGCATCAAATTGTAATCTTACAAGCATTAGTAGAAATAATTTGTTTCTCAAGAAAATGTCCATTGCACTTTTTCCTGTAACTGTACAAGTCAGAAAGGTCTGCAGGATTCTGGGTATATTATGAGAGGGATTTGCTTATGTTAAGTGTGATGGGTAGTGCGTATTCACTGGATGCTCATGATAGTTGAAGTTGAGGGATGGATATAAGGAAGGGAATGTTGTTTGCTTCCAGGATGATGCAGTGGGAAATAGACTAGGACTTTGATAGGCAGCAGAAGAGTGGGGTGCAGATGGGATAGTATATGAAATATTCACAGCGATGAGGAGTACTTGAATATAGTCAGATTGCAAGTGCCTTTGTGTGGAATTAAGTAGCAAAGACAAGCTTGGGCTGCTAATGTATTCAGACCATCTAAACACCAACCCTCTATTAATTCCTGGACGTTGTCTTGGGATTGGTGTTGGAGTTCACCAGATTCCATGGGTGATTTCAATCCTACATGCCCTAGGGGACAGTCCATCTTGCTTGTGTATACCAAGATAATCATGGGCTTGTCACACAAAAATGGGGCCACAACAGGTATGGGTGGACATGTTTGACTTGGTCTTTGTTTAGGAGCAGATGAGATGTCATCTGAAAAGGAAGGACAATGATACCTGTCCTGGTCATAGTCAATTTTCTTGCCTATCAGACTGTATATCACGACATTGTGGACCTCCATATGGCCCAATTGTTTTTTTGAAGGTAGGTTGATTTCTGATAAATGTATATGTGCATCTGTGACCACCTCCAATTCAGAGTTGTTCTGAATATGTTCTGTCACTTGGCTATGTTCCCTTCTACATTGCAATCCTAATAAATAAAACATGCAAATCAGTCAGTTTATGTGGTTTCTGGCTTGTAAAAACGAATGGTATGAATTTGTATGCCTGCTTTATGGCAAGAAGCTTTCAATGTCATGCTTTATAAAGTACTTTATATTTGTATGGACCTACCCAGCCACATGGTTGACCACTGGTGCAAAATTAGTTGGGCCATAGAGCTGCACAGTCTTGAGGCTCTGGTGATACGCTTCAAGGATTCCTTCTATTCCACTACAGTGAGGATTGTCACAGTTGCCATTCTGAAAACAGAGAAATGGGGACACAACTAAAGGCAATCTCCAGGCAGATGCTGCATCTTAACCATCTTCCTTTGGCTTTAATCCTTCCACTTGCCCTTAAACATCCCTTTCATCTAACAATGTGCCACAACAAAGATAAAAATGCTAGGCAGCAAGATGAATAACAGTTTTCTTTAAAGACCCAGTTATAAAATGTATGTAAAAAGACAGTCGAACAGCTTGGCTTCCTTCTTAAAAGAAAGAGCATGTGACTGCTCAGGATTCTATTGAGACAGATTAGGAGCTTTATCTTTGTGGCTCTCTCCTGCAGCTTTGATCTATGACTGGGTGTATTTCTTGCAATACATATCTTATCTCTCTCCCTGCATGTTAGATCGCACCACATGCATGCATATTTGCGCATGGAATGTGAAGAGGCAGAACTACTGCTAGCTATGTCTAAGTAATGCATGCATCCTTAGATTTATCTTGAAGGACTCCCTCCCTGTTGGAAGCAAAGATTAAGCAGATGCAACTGAAGCTGCCTCTCAGGGGTTTGAAGGGATAGCAATAGCAGTGAAGACATTTTTCTTGGCTTGAGGGTTCATCCAGATTTTACAGATACATCAACATTTAAAAAGGCACCAGTTAACATTGCTTCTTTTCTTATTATAACCCTCAAGGCTTTAACTCAGGAGTGGGCAATCTCTGACTTCCAGATGCTGAACTGCAGTACTTAGCTGGGCCTGCTAAAAGATGTAGCAGGGAAGATAGGCATTTTTGTAAGTAAATTCCAAGCTCCTTGAAAAGTCAGGCCATGGGCAAGGAAAGCAAGACTACCCAGTGCCAGCCAGCCAGCCTATTCATTTTATTCAGGAGCAAGGAGAAATAAACCGGGGCTTATTCCCTAGTCAGTGTGTATAGGATTGCAGCTTAAAAGATTCCTTGATTCTGCTGTCAAGGAGGCCAAGTCTCTGCCAACAGGATCATATGGCATTTTTGCTCTCTCCAGAAAAGGCATCTCAGAATGTGACACATTGGACTCCTCTGTCTGGCACTTGATCTGATCTGAAACAAAGCGTCCCTCGGGAGCTGTTTTTTGAATGCTGGTGTGACTCAAAGGGAAGTGTCAGTACCAAGGGGAACTCATGAGACACACGCCCGTCGGGGGGAATCTTGGCTCCAAACCCAAGCGCTGGGAACATTTTATCACTGTCATAGTCCTGGATGATCTCCCCAACAGCCTTCAGTGCCATGGCGTATGCATTGAGCTGGTATGGATTCATGTAATGAAGGGAGGTAGATTGAGAAGGATTGCCTGCAGAAAATGAGAGAGAGAGAGAGAAAGAGGAAGAATCCAAAGGAGGAAGAAGGAGAAGGAACAGCAGTGAATTCATTGTCTGGGAGCCAGCTGCATTGATGAAGTTTGCTTAACGTCAATAAAAAAAAAACCTTATCTGGAGTGCTGTAACTGGGAACCTCTCCCTGAGGAGCTTCACCTGATGCTACTACATTATCTTTCAGAGCTGGCAATCATGACATTTTCATCCTCTCAAGCACTTCAGTGGTTGGTATTTTAAGTACTGAAAGCGTATTTTAAATACAGAAAATGGAATTTGCATTGCTGTTTGAATTAGTATTGAATCTGTTGTTAAGTTGTATTGCTCTACCCTGCTTGTCCTACTGATTTCAACATTATGCAGAGCCAAATGCTCTAAACAATTAAAACACATCAGGCAAATTACACACCTTATATACTTGAATTGTCATACACTCTCTACAGTAATCTGCAATTATTTTCAGAGTTGCCTTAGGACACTACCAAATAAAATCTATACAGCACAGTCAATCATTTTTATATTGCTAACTTTCTATGGCAAAGGGAAAAAAGATAGTAGAAGCACAGGAAGATATATAAGGCCTAGAAGTTAGAAAAGGTAGAAATTGTCATTACTGTACAGGTGGTCCTCGCCTTACAACAGTTCATTTAGTGACTGTTCAAAGTTACATCACTGAAAAAAGTGACTTATGACCATTTTTCACACAACCATTGCAGCATCCTCATGGTGACTTGATCAAAATTCAGACAGTTGGTAACTGGCTCATATTTACGACGGTTGTAGTGTCGTAAGAGGGTCATGTGATCCCCTTCTGCAACCTTCTGACAAAGTCAGTGGAGAAGCCAGATTCACTTAACAACCGTCTTACTAACTTGTCCACTGCAGTGATTCACTTAACAACTGTGGCAAGAAAGGATAGTAAAACTCACTTAACAAAAGACTCACTTAGCAACATAAATTTGGGGGTCCGTTGTAGTTGTAAGTCGAGGACTACCCTGTATCTAATGAACATCTAATGAAATTTCATGAAAGAGACAGCAGGTGGCATAATAAGTCTTATCTTGCTATATTGAAATATTCTTGGATCTGCTTAAGAATTCAGCGATCTTATCTACAAGTACAAGCAGACGTGCGTTGTGTGCATGTACAAAAGAGAGCATTCACTTGTTTATGCAGCTAAAATAAGGAAAGTTCTTGGCAATGATTTTGCAAGGCACATATTCACATCTTTTACATTTGTATATAAATCACTAGTCTGGCTCACCTCTTCTAGTTTTGTCCCTGAACCCACTTCATAAAAATCAGTACAACAGGAGAGACCACACTCCTGTCAAAAATGAACTGAGCCTGATTTTTAAAGCATAAAGCGATGAGAATAGCTGATTTTGCCCTTTTCTTTATTATCTCACCACACTTTTCCAGGGTTCCTAACTGAAGCTCGCTTCCAGCATGAAATATTTTGCTTTCTCATTTGATACTTAATTTGGTGCCTTTACATGGCAGGCAAAGCAATCTGACCTTATGTTACAAAGCTCAGAATTAAAGAAGAATCAGCTTCAGAAGTTTCCATGGGTTTAGAAGAGGTATGCAAGATTGGATCACTCCCTTGAGAGGAGAGAGACAACATCAATATATTCTATAACCCCTTAGATAGCTTTTCTGAGGTCACCTTAGGTTATGATCTAATGAATGGTAGCTTCCTGGGAAAAGCTACCATTGAACATAATAGGCACTTTTATGCAATATGCTTAGGCTTAAGATTTAATGACTTTAATAAAAGTATAATGATCCAATTTTATTTTTAAACACTAGTAAATTGTATAAGCAAATAACACACTAAATACATAACACACTAACAACAATGAAGAAATCAAAACTTACCATTGGAAGCTGTGAAATCAATGGCCACTGTGAAATTGATCTGTGTCCTGGAGGAAAAAAAAATCACAATATCATCATTTAGGCTGTAATTGTACAA
This sequence comes from Arizona elegans, assembly GCA_022577455.1. Classification (NCBI taxonomy): domain Eukaryota; kingdom Metazoa; phylum Chordata; class Lepidosauria; order Squamata; family Colubridae; genus Arizona; species Arizona elegans. The sequence continues at coordinate 154,120,312 of JAKOOJ010000002.1, forward strand.
GCTACAATTGTAAATTATTTAGTAAATTATTTAGCATTTGAGAAAAATGAAATCCAGAGTTGTTGGAAACTACGTCCTCAAATTTCCTTCTAGGTAAAGGTTCCCCTTGCATATATGTGCTAGTCGTTCCCGACTCTAGGGGGCGATCCTCATCTCCATTTCAAAGCCAAAGAGCCAGCGCTATCCGAAGATGCCTCCATGGTCATGTAGCCGGCATGACTAAACGTCAAAGGCGCAAGGAATGCTGTTACCTTCCCACCAAAGGCGGTCCCTATTTTTCTACTTGCATTTTTTTCATGCTTTCGAACTGCTAGGTTGGCAGAAGCTGAGACAAGTAATGGGAGCTCACCCCCTTATGCGGCACTAAGTATTCAAACTGCTGATCTGCCGACATTTCAACTGACAAGCTCAATGTCTTAGCCACTGAGCCACCGCATCCCATACTTTCCTTCTAGTATTATCTTTATTCCAATAATTGTGTTTATACTAATTAATTAGAATAGTAAACTAAGAGACAAAAAGGATAAGCATAAAAATGGACAGAGGGACGCATAACTAAAACAGAATACCAGCAAATAGCCCTAATCTGCAAGGACGAAGTCAGGAAAGCTAAAGCTCAGAATCAACTAAGACTTGAAACAAATGCCAAAAATAATAATAAAAGTTTCTTTCAACGTGTAAAAGACAAGAAAAAGGTCAAGGAAACAATCGGTCCACCAATGAGAGAAGATGGCAAGGAGGTGAAGGAGAAAACAGAACTGCTTAATTAATTCTCTGCATCTGTTTTACACAAAAGGAAAAAACAGACCAATCTATCAAAAGCAGGACAGTAGAAGATAGACTAGGAATACAAGTCCAAACAGGAAAGAGTTCTGAAGGAGCTGACAGTGATCTTGGAACCACTGGACCAAATCATTCAAAGCTCCTGGAATGCTTGGAAAAAGTCAGAGGACTGGAAAACAGCTGATGTGGTTCCAATCTTCAAAAGGAAAAAAATGGATCCAAGAAAATCCTGGAAAAGTTAATAAAACAATGGGTCTGTGAACACCTAGAAATGAGCAAAGCTATTACTAAAAGCCAACATATGTTTTTTAAAAACAGATCATGCCAGACAAACTTAATTGCCTTCTTGGATAATGTGACTAAATTAGTGGATAAGGGAAGTTTAGCGGACATTGTTTATTTAGACTTCAGTAAAGCATTTGACAAAGTAGACCACAGTCTAAGATAGAACAATGTGGGATAGATGGTACCATCACCAAAAGGATTTGCAATTGGCTGGGCACCCATATTCAGCTCACAGTCCTCAATTAAATTTGAGTGCTCACAGTCCTCAATTATATGTAAATGGAGGGAAACATGCAATGGGATACCACAGGGTTCTGTCTTAGGCCCAGTTCTCTTCAACATATTCATAAATGATTTAGCTGAGGGGATAAAAGGGGAATTCATCAAATTTGCGGACAATACCAAGCTGGGAGGAATAGTCAACACTTTAGAAGATAAGATTAAAGATACAGAGGGATCTGACAGACTGGAACACTGGGCCCTCTCCAAGAAAATGCAAATCAGTGGTGAGAAAAGTAAGGCAAGTAAGGTAAATAAAACAAAATGCAGAGGTGTAGAATAGGTGATATCTGGCTCAACAGCAGTAACTCTAAGTGTCCTAGATGACAATCATTTATGTATGAGCTAGCAGTGTACCATAGCTGCTTTAAAGCCAATGCAATCTTGGGCTGCATCAAACGAGGGATAATATCAAGAGCATGTGAAGTGATAATTCCACTTTATACTGCACTAGTAAGATCACACTTGGAATATTGCATCCAGTTCTGGTCACTCTGATACAAAAAAAATGTTGAGGCTCTAGAAAGAATGCACAAAAGAGCAATAAAAATGATTAGGGGTCTGGAGGCTAAGCTTTACTATGAATGGTTGCAGGATCTAAATACAGTATGCAGTCTAGCAAAGAAAAGGGTGATCTTGGGTGACATGATAGCAGTCTTCCACTATTTGAGGGGATGTCACAGAGAAGAGGAAGTCGCCATATTCCCCAAAGCACCTGAGAATAGGACAAGAAGTAGCGGATGGAGACTTATAAATGAAGATCCAACCTAGAATTGAGAAATTTTCTGACAGTAAGAACAATTAATCAGTGGAATGGCTTGCCAACAGAAGTTGTAGGAGCTCCATCACCTGAGAGTTTCAAGAAGAGACTGGACAACCATCATCTGGAATGGTATAGATCTCCTTCTTGGGCAGAAGATTGGACTAGAAGACCTCCAAAGTCCCTTCCAACTTGGTTATTTTTATTCTATTCTATTCTCTTCTATGACCTTCTCAGAGTTTTGCCCCAAAGAGAAGAAAGAAGGGAGGCTTTCTCAATGGTTGCCCTCATTCTGTAAAATAAGCAACCTCCTGAGGTGGGCTTGACTCTATTCTTCTGGTATTCAGGAAGACATTGGAAGACATCTCTAAAAGACATTTAACGTCTACCTATGTTTGTTTGGTGGCCTTCAGTACATTTAAAATGATTTTATGATTTAAATGGAAATGTTGACGGGTTTTTCTGGCAGCTTTTCGTATAATAAATATATAAATCCCACAAACTAGTGGTCTAAAATGCTAGGAAATGAAATAAAGTGAAGACGTGTTTCATTACTTCTAGTACCAAATACTAATAACTACTGGTATATAATAACTATGTAATAATAACTCTTTGTGTGTCCCCCGCCCCCTGTGGGTTCCTATGAATCAGCACAATTCCCAGTTCCAGAGCCTATCTAGGTAGACAAGGAATACGGGTTTAAAGGACAGTGTGCTTTAGTGCTATTAAAATGGATGATTGAAAAAAGCTGTCTGCAGACATTTCCCTGGCAGCCTTCTCAGATGAGATTCCAAATCTCTCATCTCCCACCCTCCACCAAAAGCAATTGCTCCCATGACAGGTCTTTCCTTCAAATGTCATACAAGCCTTCAATGAAAGAATGCAGCTGTCAGTGGGAGATAACAATTTAAAATGCCGGGTGGAAAGGCAGAAACCAGGTTGAAGGGAAAGGCTTCTTTGTTTTGCTGCAATGGAAATACATCTGAATTAGATATAGCACTGGCCAGGGACGTACTTTTAACTCTAGAAAAGAGCACTAAGATGTAACTATCTGTGGCTATGCAAAACTGAGATCCCCATAGTTCCACTTCTTCAATTGGTAGCGTTTGAATTTTCCTAAAGCCACGTGGGAAGGCCTCAGGACACTCCCCATTTGTGTTTATTTTCATATTACCTCTGAGCCTGGAATATGAGGCAAATCCAATAACTAATAAAAGAAATCTGTAAAATGTAAAATCAAAAGTTATAAAAAAACCCAAAAACTCCTGCATACACAGCAAATTGGTCTCCAGGCCTTAAACACTAGCTTTTCACCCAGCTTACTGAGTTCAGAACAACTATCATAATAATGAATTATGGTTGATCACACAGCCAAATGATCAGACTGAATTTGGCATTTTTATTCATCTATTGGAGTCCTTCAAATCCTGGGATAAGCAGATGTTGTTGTCTGATGGTGTTAAATGTCTCATTGCAAGATGTAAGCTGTTCCAAGTACAGCTGTCTTCTGCAATTGACTGATGATGATTTTGTCAATGCTGATGATGTTTATGTTGTGCTCCAGTCATTTTGGGATTGCATCCAGAAACCTATCATTATTGATACTATTTTTACAATGACACTGGAACTGCTGGCCAGAAATGGTCTGCATTCTGGTGGCTCAAACCCGGCTCCGTGAGATGGAGTGAGTGCCTGTCACTCGATCCCTAGTTCTTGCCCACTCAGCAGTTCAAAAGCATGCAATACTACAAGTAGATACCACTTTGGTGGAGGAAAAAAACCCTAGCTCTGGTTTGTGTGTGTGGAGAGTGAAAGCTGGTGCTGGACCTAGCTGGATGTGAGACATTACAACATGAGTCGAATCGAGTCGAGTCAAGTCCAATCGAGTCGAGTCGAGTCGAGTCGAGACCAGCGAAGAAGCCCAGAAGAGCCAGCAACCTGAACACCGCTAGTTAACTAGTATAAAGTAAACTGGTATGACCCTGCAGTACACCAAGGATAGGTGCATAAGCGCTGAACAGAATGAGCTAGCAATTTAGGCTGTCAGGACTGCATTGTGTCTAGCATGTGTAGATTTCCCTGACACTGTATGTCATACACTAAATAAATTCATTCTTTTGTCACAGTCATTCTACTTCTATTTGCAGGACTATGTATTTTGTGATTCCCTTCCCCCCGTTATTATTTAATTATTAATAACTATTCAGGATGATGCTTGAAGCAGGATAGTAAGAAATCATCAGACAAGCTTGGCAGAGGAGCTCTGCTGGGAAGCTGGCTTGACTTTTACAGAGAAAGAAAACAGATGGTCAAGGAAAGGAAGGAATAATTAGTAAGATGTTAAACTAAGTAGCTTTCTCCGGAGTTGAGAGGATCTTAAGGAAAAATTGGTCAATGAGAGGACTGAATGAGAGGAAACACATTGAATTACTAACGTGAAAAAGGTAACAGGATAATGAGTTTCAAGAAAAAGAAGAATATAACAATCTTACCAATATATTTCAGAGAATGTGTGCTAGTTACCATAAATCATTCAAGGTCCTCTTTAATATTGAATAAATCTAAGAAATCTCTTTACCTTTCAATGAATCTACCTCTTTCAGGATTCCTTTTGAGAAATTAATGGGTTAACAATCCATGTTGGTTGTTAAGTGCTCTGAATGTGCTTGGATTGATTTCTAGACTCCAGTGCCTCTCAAAACCCACAAACTGAGCTCTGATGGATTCTTCAGTGATTGGATATTTGCATATGGAGAATGCCGGATTTTTATGGGCCAAGAATGACTGGTAGATCCATCAGCTAAAATACTCTTGGCTGCAAACAATGAGCCTGCTGCCCAACATCTAAACAAAAGCCAGCTCTCAGCAATATATAGAAAATAACAACAACAAAGCAATAGCAAAGGGTGGAAATATCCTTCAGACTTGGAAACTGTAAGGGTGGCAGAAATTCAGAACACCTAGGCACACACCACTTGAAAAGTAGAGGATTACAGAACAGCCCGATCAAGACTTTGCTTCCAGGTGATCATGAAATCATGACTGTTGTTATTTAGGGAAGGGAGCATTTTTAATATGAGTCCCCACAATGCAACATTATCCTTCACATTGCCAGATGCATTACTAATCCAGGTGCATTACGATAAAATAAAAAACGGTTAGCATTTTAACTAAACTATCCATTTGTACAGGTAGTCCTCGACTTACAATAGTTCATACAGTGACCTTTCAAAGTTACAACGGCATTGAAAAAAGTGACTCATTACCGTTTTTCACACAACCGTTGCAGCATCCCCTTGGTCACACGATCAAAATTCAGATGCTTGGCAACTGGTTCATATTTGTGAGAGTTGCGGTATCCTGGGGTCACGTCAGGGGTGAAATGCTCCCGGTTCAGACCGGATCGCCTGATCCGGTAGCGATGGAGGCGGGTGGTTTGGAGGACCGGTAGCAAAAATCCCTGCCCCCTCGACCCTATGCCCAGCTGAGCCGCACAATCATCAGAGGCTTTTTTTTTATTTTTAAAAGCATTTTTTCTACAACCTCTTCAGCCGAAAAAATGCTTTTAAAAGTAAAAAAAAAAGCCTCTGACGATCTTGCGGCTAAACTGGGATCGTCAAATGCTTTTAAAAGCCTCTGATGATCCCAGCTGAGTTGCCTGATTGGCAGAGGCTTTTTTTCTTTTAATGCCTCTGATGATCCAAGCCGAGTTGCCTGATTGGCAGAGGCATGCATTTATTTATTTATTTATTTATTTATTTATTTATTTATTTATTTATTGCGATTTATATGCCGCCTTTCTCTCTAGGGACTCAAGGCGGCTTACAAAATGACAACTTCAATACAAATCACAATACAATACCAAATTAAAATCAGTAACCCAATTAAAAACGATTTAAAATTATATCAGTGTACCCCCAAACGGATCAGTTTAATTGGCGGAAGAGCCACGTCTTCAGCTCGTGACGGAAGGAAAGAAGGTCGGGGGCTGTCCTGAGCTCAGTGGGCAATCCATTCCAGAGGGTCGGGGCTCCCACAGAGAACGCCCTCCGCCTGGGGGTCGTCAGTCTATATTGTTTGGCCGATGGCACCCTGAGGAGGCCAACTCTGTGAGAGCGCACAGGACGATGGGAGGACGGCTGGAGATGGTCCTGCAAGTACCCCGGGCCTAAGCCATGAAGGGCTTTATAGGTGAGCACCAGCACCTTGAAACGTATCCGGAGTGCCACCGGTAGCCAGTGCAGCTCATGCAGGAGAGGTGTTACACGGGAGTATCTAGACGCCCCCATAACTACCCGTGCGGCTGCATTTTGGACTAGCTGAAGCCTCCGGACACATCCCAAGGGCAGCCCCATGTAGAGGGTGTTACAGTAGTCCAACCTAGAGGTAACAAGGGTGTGAGTGACCGTGGCGAGGGCATCCCGGTCTAGGAACGGGCGCAACTGGCGCACAAGATGGACCTGTGCGAAGCCCCCCCACTTTTTTAATTTTTTAAATTTAATTAATTTTTTTCTTTTAAAAGAAAAAAAGCCTCTGCTGATCAGGCAACTCAGCTGGGATCGTCGGAGCCTTTTGAAAGCATTTTTTAACATTTTTTGTAGAAAAAATGGTTTTAAAAGTAAAAAAAAAAAAGGCCACGCCCACCCAGTCATATTACCACCACCCCCAAGCCACGCCCACAGAACCGGTAGTAACAAATTTTAGATTTCACCACTGGGTCACTTGATTTACCTTTTGTGACCTTCTGACAAGTAAAGTCAATGGGGAATCTGGATTCACTTAACAACCATCTTATTAACTTAACAAATGCAATGATTCACTTAACAACTGTGGCAAGAAAAGCTGTAAAATGGGGCTAAACTCCCTTATCAAATGTTTCACGTAGCAACATAACTTTTGGGCTCAATTGTGGTTGTAACTCAAGGATTACCTGTACTTTTAAGTGTGACTAAATAAGTTAGTGATCCTTCAGGCATAGCACATCTCCAAGTTTTGCAAAACCAGTTCTCAACACCAAAATGTGCACTCTAGGGAAGACCATCTATTAAATGTATTTGTTAGGAAAAGTCGCGGTGTTGTAAATGGATGGGAAAACTGATGCCTGGGAAACTTGAACAAAAGAGACATTTGATTAACTATATGATAAATTACATGGACTGAATATAAAGAGATTTTTCTTGCGAGAACTGGCTGTGATGACTCATCACAGGCAAAAGGGATTCTGCCTGAGGCAAAAGTGTATCAGCAAAACAAAATCTCTCCAAGGTGTTTGAGCTTCTTTCTTCAAAATGACTTTGGACTTTTAAGAGGCTTTTTTTCATTCCCCCGCCCTCCCCTTGCATCTTGCAAGAGAAATAGGAAGTAATAAAGCTATATTATGTAAGATGAACACAGAAAATAGTAATAACTAAGCCTCTCCTAATTTACCTTATTTTTATTTTTTTTTAACCCGTCTTCAATCTTTTATTAGCTTATGCTTTAAGATTCTCCCCCAAATGCTTGCTTTATCTAAGGTAAGTTGTCATTCTTAGGTCTAATAAATTAGGCACTGGACCAAAAGCTCTGTATTACACCCTCTTACATTGTCCCAAATATAAAGAGATTCTCTTGATTTTGTTTTGTTTGCATATTTTGACATTAATTTTATATCTGGAAGCCCAGTAACACCAGACTAAGAAGCCCTTTTAGCAGGCATTCTCTATGCATGGCAACAATTAGATCCAACTCTGTATATTTTCAGCAGCTTTTTTTTTATGTTCTTGTGTAACAGAACATAATTTTCTTTCCAGTGTTCATTTGAATAATTTATCAGTAATTCAACGTCTGATGGTGCAAATAAGCACAATTTCAAATCAGGAGGCAGAGACATTTGTTACACTGACATAATCAGGGGAATCTTATCTGTTTCTCTTTCCATTTTATTATCATAAAATCCCATGCACTAAGCTTTTTGAAAAGAGGGTGGACAAAACATGATAACAAATATGACATTATAGAGATGTATCTGATACATGAGCTTGTTCAGATGTTTAATTGTATGAGTGGCAGCCATATGAGAAGTTTTAAATCCTAAATAGCTCAATGGCTGTGCTTCTGTGGCATTTCAGAGTTGTTTATTTGAAAACAGCAAATAAAGAAAACAGCAAATAACTAGCTTATGTCAGAGAGCTGCAGCATCTTTCTTGATCAGTTCTAGTCAATCTGATACAAGCTATTGAAACAAAATGGAAAATATTTTCCAGAAAGTGTAACATTCCATCTGGAGGTTTACAAGTACTCCTTGACTTACAATTGTAATGGAGCCTAAGCCAATTTTATGACTTTGGTGGTAGTCTTTAAGTGAATTAATATGGTCGTTAAGTAAATCTGTGGTCATTAAGTGAACACCATGGTTGTTAAGTAAACTCATTGTTCACTAGGGAGCGCTTTTGCTAAAAACCAGAAAAAAACCCTGTTTTTTTGGCAAAAACACTGTAAATTGTGGTCACAGGACTGTGGGATGCTGCAAATGGCCATAAATGCAGGCTAGTTGCTGAGGAACCAAAATGTGGTCATGTGACCACAAGGGGGCACAGCCACCAGAATTTTGGAATCAAGTTGTGAATATTTTTGTGGGGGGAGGGACTCTGTTGTAACTTTAAACAGTCACTAAGCAACCCAAAGTAAGCCAAGGACTGCCTATATACTATTTGAAGTAGAAGAAGTCCAGTTACCATCACTAGCTAAAATCGAACTCTTGTGTGCCTAGTCCTTAACATTTTGCCACCACCAATCCTTATCATCCATCTCTAATCCTATAACATAATTTTACAATGAAATGCAAGAATCACCTATTGCATTCCCATGTCACGTCAAACCAGGATAATAAACCATTACTGAAACAAGCATCATGTTGGTGCAACAGCTGGATTCCTTCTATTTGCTTCTTCTCTTTGGAGGAATAAAGGAAGCAAAGAGAAGTTTATATGGGAGCCATTGTTTGATCTTGGGACTACAACTACAATGATGCCAACGATGTGATCAGAGGGACCTGGGATAAAAAAATCTTGGCCTGTTTTGTTTTATTTTGTGTGTGTGGAAATGGTTGGAAATGGGAGCATTTCATAAAACTACAACTTTATCCTTGCTTTCCCATCTCTATTTCTGTTTTTGCAGCTGAAAATCCTTGGCCATTTCGATACCAACTTTTGGCGGCATGATTTGGATCTATCTTCTGAGGATTTTGGAGAATTTTAACAGGACATGTTTTGCTTCCTGGAGACTTGGGGAACATTCCCACTGCTTCTTTAGATATTTTCATACCTAAAATCATAAATATTATCATGTTGACACTCTGTTTTGGCAGGATACATTTTTGGACATTGTAGAGGCTATAAATGAGGTGCCAGACTTACTAAATATGTAGCTGGCTGTAGCTTGCCGCTGAGGAACATTTGAACCTAGAATTAAAATTATGCATTCTCAAACAAATCAAAATTCATAAACTAATAATGAACCTTGCTTTATAGCTTTAAGCCAGCGTTATCTGGACATTTAAATGATGTTGGGGTTAATCATACAAAGCTATGCCTTCTTCAAGATCTTGAAAAGAGAAGAGCAAACTAAAAGCATAATTTATTTTAGTTACTTGTTTTGGCTGAAGTACAATTCTCTTCTAATTAGGCAATAGCGCACACAGGTTGGTAGGAATATGTATACCTACCAACAATCTTTCCCATGATGTCAGGGTTAAATTTCAGTGTTTTAGCAGGAGAGATGACTTACCCTCCTTTGATGTAATCTAGAAACGTATGTTCTGATTCTGTGGCAAAGGACAGTAATGTTACCTTGAAAAGGAAGAAACAGGATGTATGTCACATAAGGACCAATGAAATAATTGTTACTGCGGCAGGAGCATCTGACGCTAATGATGATTTGCAGTCATGTCCAAGGCCATCCCATCTTCAGTCTACTCCCAGTCCAATAGGTTACCACAACTGTTTTTTTAAGATTATCAGATTTGGGTTGCAAAAATCCAGAAGAAACATTTTCATAAATGCAGGAATTAACATTAATTCAAAACATCTTCTACATTTAGTCTGTGTTGAAATATTTATCAGCTCTGTCTGCCTTTGATTCAAATCAGATTGCACTATTTTCTATTATGGTGTTTTAATTGTGGAATCCTGGATACAGGACTGAAAGCCACCTGTTTTTATTGGCCAATCCTCCGGCTGGTATTTGTATAATACAACTGCTGGGGGAAACAACACTGATAGTCATGCATTATTTGCTGCTCACTTTACATCAAGACATGCAATTTTCTGCCTATTTCCTATTGTTGAGGCTCAAATAAAAAAGAAATCCCAACTTCAAAATTACTCAGATGGCATGTTGGGGAAATATTTTAATACATCAAGTACATTTATAATAATGTTACTCACTGTTCCTGAATTAGCGTATTTCTTTTTCTTCATTTTCTTTTTGGGATTTACCACCTGAGAGAAAGAAGAAAAATGATGCTAATATAAACATCTCTGTGAGACATCTGGTCTGGCCGAGCCTATAATACACTAGAAGCAGTAGATGCACTCCTGGTATTTACTTATACTAATCCCATCTCTATACATGACACTTTGTAGAGGGATATTGGAAAACAAAATAAAAGATGTGATGCTGCCCCAAGGAATATACAAATTCTATTTAAACAAAAAGGAAGTCTAAGGCTGAAGAGGCAAGTGGGGAAAGGAGGCTCAGAGAACAAAATGTGGATATGCTGTAAACAACTTCATTTGCAAATCATCTGGCTTCTGCTTTAGTTATATATGCTAGGGTTTTTATTTCAGCAGTGCAGAGAGAAAGGACTTAAACCAAAGCCTCCCACATACAAACGTACACTTTGAGAAGGGCTATGAAGAATTCAGCCTTTCTTGTTCTTATCCTTGCAACTATCCCACAAGATGCTCATTATTATTCATCACGTACCAATGAGAATGAAAACTGAAGCACCAATTAAACTTCTACAGACAAGGAGGTGGTGAAGCTGTGCCTCCTGAGCTCCCAAACAGATCAACTCATCTGTTACAATCAACAGATCTTTCAAAAAAGGCAAATGGTCTACCTTAATCCAGGTTAACCTTAATTAGTACATATTTCTTTTCCATGACACGGGCAAAAATAAGATTTTCTTTTAATATGACACCAAAACCAACTTATACTATTCTTCACAGGGGAAGCAGGTATTTTTCAAAGGGTTGGAATGGGGGAGTTGTATTAAAGTGGAGATATTTTACTGTAATACCAATGAAATTTAAACTTGTTTCTCATTTTGAATAAAAGCTTCTATGTACAAATAAAATAAAATAATAAAGAATGGTAGCAGGAGTAATTCCTAGCATGCCAAATATGAAACAGGAAATAAAGCAGTTGTAATATCAGAATCAAGTTCACATGAAGTATTAATAACACTTTATAATGCCTTGGTAAGGCCACACTTGGAATACTGCATTCAGTTTTGGTCGCCACGATGTACAAAAGATGTTGAGACTCTAGAAAGAGTGCAGAGAAGAGCAACAAAGATGATTAGGGGACTGGAGGCTAAAACATATAAAGAACGATTGTTGGAACTGGATATGTCTAGTCTGGTGAAAAGAAGGACTGGGGTGACATGATAGCAGTGTTCCAATATCTCAGGGGCTGCCACAAAGAAGAGGGAGCCAAGCTATTTTCCAAAGCACCTGAGGGCAGGACAAGAAGCAATGGGTGGAAACTAATCAAGGAGAGAAGCAACTGAGAACTAAGGAGAAATTTCCTGAGTGTTAGAACAATTAATCAGTGGAACAACTTGCCTCCAGAAGTTTTTAAGAAGATGTTGGATAACCATTTGTCTGAAGTGGTATAGGGTATCCTGCTAAGCAGGGGTTTGGAGTAGAAGACCTCCAAGGTCCCTACCAACTATGTTATTCTATCATGAAACATGAAATAAATCAGTTGTAATATTGTAGGTATATGTGCTGTTCCTCTGCATTACAATGAACTTGGAACATACGACTATCCAGTCCTTTATCCTATTCACACTGACTATATTTTCTCAATATTTTTATTCCATGACCGAAACCAAACCCTGATTTTAGTCTTATCAAACATTTTTAATATCTGACAATGCACTCTGCATCATGACTGCCATCATATGCTGCAGTATCAGTGCATTCTGACACCCTTTCCTCCATTGTAGGCTGCCATAGATTAAGTTACAGGTGTGCTGCACTGCCTTACAAAAATATTAGTACAGAATTAATATTCTTCTTCTTCTATGTTCATTTCTTTTTGTCTTAATCAAAGGCATAATTACAGAGCAGGTGTCCTGCTAATTTTTAGCCCACACCTATTAAATCATAGCAGCTAGTAATGCAGCTGCATAAGTCTTCCAGAGGTTAGGAATGAGGTTAAAGTGCCCTGCTTAACCTCTTCTCAAAGCCAGAATAAATTCTTCAATGCAGTAAAAAGTACAGAAAAAAAAAGAAGTGTAAAATTTATTCATATTAGGAAACTCAGATTTCCTTGCTAAAAGATTTGGGCTATTCTGGAGCAAAAGGTTCATTTTTAGCAAATCCAGTTCTGATGGATCTTTAGAAAGAAATTTGAAAATAAGTTATCACCATAATTTTTTATACCAATTTATGACACAGCTGTATTTGAAATGTATATGTGTTAGACAATTCACTGCATATTCAGGCTGTGCAAATCATTTGAAAGGGATGTTTTTGCAAGCCACCTTGGTGCCAGCAAAATATCCCTCTTCAGAGCATTAAAATGGATGCAAGCTTTAAAAGGTTTATGTGGCTACTTTGAAGGCTCACTGCAGCACAGATACATCCATGTGCTGCCACCCCACTTCAGTGAAAATCCCAGTAGGTCACAGTCTGCATACAAATGCATACAGACAGACAACTGGGAAAAGACCTAAAGCTTTTATATGAAACTTTTAAGTAATGTGACTTTTCCAAAACTTCGGCGAAGAATACTTTATTCATATCTCTGAATTTTTTTGAAGTGCTCATTTCCAAAGTTTTATACAGGCCTATTGGACATCAGAAAAGATATAGCAGACTGGTGGGAGAGCAAGTCTATTCAATGGAAGTACCCTTCATAATCCATAGACTTCTTTTTAGAATTCACTAATCCACATACAACAGTGGCTGGGTAATTTTAAATGAGGATAGGGAAAAAGAATGGAACTATTGTGAATGGGCAGGCTAAAATATGGCATTCACAGGTGACCAGCCTCATGGCAGATAGTTAATCCACACCCACAAGTGAGGCATGATTCTTGGCCACATTCAAAATTAGACTGAGTCCCTCTCTCTTCTAAAGACAAAAGGGATTCTTTTCAAGCACAGTGTGTAGTTGAACAAGAGAGAAGGGACTAAAAAGATTGAGAGTTCATTACAAACTAAGCAATCTTTCTAAAAATAAGAACTTAAAATCGGATGTGTCTCATATGGTTTGGATTACAACAAGAAAGAGGGACAGTTGGGTCACTGCAGAATCAGTAAACATCTAACCTTCTAGAAGCTCTTGCTAAATTTTAATAACCAGTAATCTCAGCCAGCATAGCCAGTGGTGAGGGCTATAAGGATTTACAGTCAAGCAATATTTGGAGAATCAGAAGTTCTCCTATTAATGGCTTAAGAATCATCTTACATATGGGTTCCTTCATTCCTTTGAAAGGGAATAAGACAAATATCAGAATTGTTTTTTATGGCCCATTGCCAAAGAGAATGTCTTTCTTTTCATTATTATGAAAAACAGAAATTTAGATTCCTTCTCCCGTTTCATGGCATTCTGTTCTCTAGAAGAGCAGAGTTTGTGAATTACATAAACTATGCAAATATCTCTAATTTCTTCTCCTCCCCATTTCCCCTTATTGAGGAGAGAAACTAGGTTCTTTGAGAGGAGCAGCTGGGATCTCCCTATGCCTAGTCAGGCCAATCATATGAGAAATTGCCCTAGAACTGTCACATTAGATACTATTATAGCAAAACTACCAAGCATAAGACATTAATATGCAAAAAAATGACTGGTAATAACAGGAACCCCAGGGTCTGAAGTAACTGGCCACATATGTGGGCAACTGGGCATATACACTGTTGCAACTTTTGTTTTCCCAGCTTCAGACAGGCTTTGTCATCTGTTGGTGAAGACAGATTTTCAACTTAGGCACCATCAACGCATATTACAACTAGAACTAGTGACAGGCCCCACACTCAATTGGTTAAGATCATCACATGCCATGCCAAGATGTGATTTTTAAATCATGTTTTATTAAAAAACATTAATGGGTTGGATTTACATTTAATATTAAATTGTTCATCATTGTTTAAAAGGTACTATGGCAGGATTCAATAGTGCAAAAGGAGCTGAAACATTTTTAAGTCTAGAATATCCAGATAGCATTCAGAAGTGGCTATACTATAGCTCTTGATACTATACCTCTTGAATTCACTGAACTGTAAGAAGGACAGCACACTTAGAGTTGCAAGATTCTGTTATAGCAATCACTTTCAATAAAAGCAGTTTTTGTCATCTTACAAAATTGATTTCACAGTCTGATCTGTTTAAGTGGGGCTGGCATTATGTGAACTCAGTCAAATCTAGTTCCAGCCTCTTGGCACTTGTTCAGTGCTATTTAAAGCCCAATATTAACATTACATGTTAGTAGTCTCAAGAGGTATGTAGATATGCATGAGCATCTGTGCATATCATGATGCTATCACACAAATTATGCCAATTATGTAACATCATCAGAGCTTTTACCAAATGCTGTACACAGATAAAGGAAATATATATTCTTCAACTTGGAAACAGTGGAAAGCTTTTTCCATTGACTCCTATGATAACCTATACATTATCTCTGAGGATCCAGATTATTGGGGGAAGTATGCTAATTCTGTAAACTGCTTAGAGAGGGCTGTAAAGCACTGTGAAGCGGTATATAAGTGCAAGTGCTATTGCTATCTCATAAAAAAAGAACTTTTGTGCACGACATGGAATTGAAGGAAAAATTAAATATAGTTTTCACAATGGAACAAGTGGTAACCCCCCCCCTACCCTTCTGTCCCACATACCCCTGCCCTCGTGTTTTGCATTTTATTCATCAGTGATTTGGGGTCAGGAAACAAGCCCTAAGGATGCCAAGTGTGTAGAGGACACTAAATTATTCAAGATGGTGAAAACACAATTTGATAAATGTCAGAGCAACCTCTTCAAACTGGATTAGGAAAACAAGAGTTCTTTGCTACATGTACAGGTAGCCTAAGCGCTAATGATTCAACAGGAAAGAGATATTTTGGTTGTGGTGGATAGGTTTAAAAAAAAAACCCACATCATCTCAGCATGCAGTCACAGAAATGAAAAAGGCAAACGCTGTGTTTGGGAAGATCAGGAAATAGGTTAAAAATAGAACAGCCAGTGTTATAATGCTTTTATATAACTCAGTGGGGAGAATGCAACTGAACTGTTGCATAAAGCTTAGGTAGTCCCATTCCAAACAATGGGATGTTCAGGCTGAAAGTGTTTAGGTTTGAAAAAGAATTGTAAATGGGGAAACAACACTTTACAATATCTGACAAAAATGTATAAAAGTCATAAAAGAGAAAAGAATCCACATTAATTGCTTGAGCTCCTGGACAAATTGGGACAGAAAATTAGTAAATGCTATATGTATATTTCAAGACACAGAGTTAACTTCTTCTAAATGGCTTTCCTTAAAGGAGGAATAGGGTTCCTCCTATTACCAGAAAGACTGGTAATCATATAGCTGGAGTGGATAATAGTCAAGCTACTGATTTACTCTAATTATAATACTGCACATAATCCGGCTGAAATTACTTCTCTCCACGGTCATTCTGGCAATCCCTTATTTATGTTTTTATTGAGATCTGAAATTAGCATGGTACTGTAATTGCCAATGTCCTATTAATGGTTTTGTACTACAATTGGGCATACTAAATCAGGTGTACACCATGACCTGCTTAGCTATAGAGCAGATACACTTCTTGGTATTTTAGCAGCAGCAGGACTTTAGTGTAAAGATATAAGTCATGCTCAAGAGTTATTATTCATTTTTAGTCTAACATATTGTCATCTAAAATGACAGGTATATACTTCAGAGAGTACTCTCCATATGAACACCTGATTGTAAATATTTTATTTGCTCCTGTCTATAGGACTGTGAAAGCTGCTAATGTAGTATATGGAAGCAATGGTCTGAAACGGGTCTAAATAGGAAGATTTAAAGAGGAGAATTTGAAGGGTTTGTTTCTCCCAACTGAAAAATGGGAAAAAATATTGCTTCTATAAAATACAAGGAATGTGTGCATATATTTTTAGGAGCCTAGTGCAATTTATAGGGCAGAAAATTCCTTTTGTTTTAGGCCAACAATTCTGGAGGCACCAAATTTATAAAATCTGGTTAATGTACCAGATGAACATTTCATTCCTTGCTGAACGTTGCCTGTCTTATGGGGACTAGAATTTGGCCAATAGCCTTTAGAAAATACTGAAGCATATAGCAATATGAAATATATATATACAGCATTACTCCATTGGCTTAGAGCCTCAATATTTCAGGAGTATAGATGGTTTTTGGAAGATTTATATTTAGGAAAAAAAAGTTCCCTAGCAGAGGAGAAAATTACATTGATACATGATGCATTGAAAAGGAAATGATGGTTGTGGTCTAAAACTAGTCTTAAAATAGACTGATGGTGAGAGGTAAGACAGTATTTCTACCTGTGTTGGGATTAGAATCTTATTCAATAAGAGAGAAGAATTCCTGCTACTGTTCCAGGAATCCAGAGGAATCAACAGTAACTATAAAAATTGTTCTACAATATTAATAAAAGCCAGTTTGGTGTAGTAGTTAAGGCATCAGGCTAGAAACAGGGAGAGTGTGAATCCTAGTTCCAACTTAAGCACAAAACTGGCTGTGTGATCTTGGACCAGTTTCTTTCAGCCCTAGAAAGAGGTAGAGGCAAATCAGTTCAGAAAAACCTTGCCAGAAAAACGGCAGGAACTTGTCCAGACAGTCTCAGAGAATTGGCACGATTGAACAAAATAAAAAAAAAAGAGGAAAGAATGTTAATAGCTCATCCTTCCACAGTCTGATTCTTTCCTTGCAATTGCCATCATTTCCAGCCTGCATAATTCCCAGTCAGGAATCATACTGGCAGGATTAATGGGTGTTGAAGTTCAAATGTTTTGGAGGGTTCGAACTGAGAAAGGATGAAATGAAACCTCAATGGGAGAGTATTTCCTGACTGGGGCAGCAATACTATTATGAACTTCGAAGCAACTGCCTCTGGCTGAATGTCATGAAAGCGTTGGAAATTACTCTTATTCGCTTTGTATTTTATCTGCTTGGGAGAAAGATGATCTTTGATCTTTCCTCCCCTTACAGTAATAAAATATTTTACCAGTCTTTGGGTACAGCTTCCTATAATTTGGATAGCTAAAGGGTACCATTTGCTGCTCAATTATTTTTTAAAAGATAGTTCAGATCACAGTCTATAGAAACCTTATTGAATTAATAGTGGTCTTATGTAACTCCCACTCATTTTAATTCAACTTAAGCTTGAATTTCCTAACACAACCTTCCCCAACCAGCTGCTCAACAAATGTGTTATGTGCTAAAGTCCCTTTCAGAATATGGAGTGTGGGACTAGTGCAATGTATGTTGAGAGTACTAAACTGAGGAACTGATGCTCCAGTAGAACTGCCCCCCCCCCCCGATCTATGCTTTGGAAAAGCCCTAGGGAGGAAGCCCCAGGAAAAAGTAGTATAATTCATCATGAAGATGAGCAAAGTTGATAAATGAAGTCTTGAATTTGAGGAAGGGGGATTTTTGCTTTGCCTTTCTAAAAAATTAAGTTAAGCCTATTTTAAGGCTTATGTTACCATTTTCTACAATTTCACACCTTAAATGACAAGAAACCATCCAGCTCAATTTAGTTATTTTGATGGGAAAGGTCGTCATAAGTACAAAAATATGGTTTAAGGAGAGTATGTAACTATTGCAAATGGAATGGAATAGGATAGGATGGGATGGAATAGGATAGGATAGGATAGGATAGGATAGAATAGAATAATTTTTATTGGGCAAGTGTGATTGGACACACAAGGAATTCGTCTCTGGTGCATAAACTCATAGAGTACATACAGTATAAATAGCAAGGAATATGCCATAGATCATAAATCATAGTTACAATCATTAATCATAAGTTACAAAACAACAATTGATAAATCATAAGAAACCAATAGGAGAAGATAGTAGGAAAGATGAGAAGATGAGAAAAGATGAGAAGTGAGACAGTGCTGTGGGAATTAAGTGTTCAGCAGAGTGATTGCACATTGTGAAAAAAAAACTATGGTTTTAATCAAATCACCACAGAATGCAGGGGTCTTAACAGAATGGACCAGATGGATCATAAAGTCTGGCTGCTTGCTCAAGGCAAGAATTTTTAAACCATTTCAACCATTTTTTTCAGTCATCCATCAATATCAATTAACTTTGGATGCTGATATCAAGGGGCACCTCGAGAAGCTACTCACCTCATAGACATTAAACTGGCTTTGTCCTCGTGCCAGTTCTCTATAGCTGGTTGTAAACTCTCCAATGAAATCATGACTGTTAACAGAAAATAAGATTGTGAGAGGTGATGTACAACAAAGAATACTATTTCTTTATACCTTGATGGTCCAAGATGAGGAGCAATAAAACGTCATAGCCAATCAGTGGAAAATCTGCCTATTCCTCACTTCCTTAATTTGTATATTTTTGGTCCAGCTACCAGTATATGGAGTTCTAGTCTAGTCTACTTTTCATTCTTCTCCTGTCATTTACTTAGACAATGCACTATTTATTAAATAAAGTGATTCATAAGGCAAAGCCAACCTTTCCAAATCTAGGGCCCGTGAGATGTGTTTGGATTTGTAATTCTCATCATTTTCAACATCACAGCTGGAATTCTAGTCTCAATACACATGGAAGACTGGGATAGTAAGTCTTTCCTCTTTTGTGGGGGACAAGGGCCTTTTTGCCTCAAGCTCCATAAATTCAAGTATGCTACATGCTCTTGCTGCATTTTCTTTTCATTTAATTTTTATCAATGTAGTTTTCCTTTTTTAAAAAAATGACTAAATGCAAGGAACTAAATGTTACTTACCTGCCATCTCGATCCCAGTCATACACCTCTACTTTTATGGTTCTGCAAAAGATGACATTAGTGGTCAAGTTGCAATTCCTATTACAGTTTTCTTCTGAGAAAACCACTGGCATGAAAAAAAAGTCAAGCTGTGCATTAGAGATAACATTCTTTCTTTTAAGAAAACTGAGCAAGTAAGACCGGTGGGATTTAGGGGATATTAAGACTATTCCAGCTACTCTACATAGGCCAAAATCTCCTAAGTAGGCCTACAACTGCCCTGTTAGCCTTTTCTGGATAAACATCTTGGAACCAATGTATTAAATAAGCATGGGTTTACATCAAAGTCTTTTGCCACGTAGGGAAAATGGAATTGCCACGAGGTGAACAACTCCCTATCTTTATTCTGACTCAACACAGAACATGATATGATTGGGCAAAGAAGTCGCTAGCCATGTAATAAATAGGCTGTAAGGGTACAAGATTTTTTTTTTTTAAGGTGAGCCTTTTTTGCTGCCTCTGGACCATTCTACTTGACCAATTAAAGTATCTCCTTTATCACACAGTTCTATTGGGAAAATGGCTGTCCACAATGTGCTTGAAGGCAATCATTAAAAGTTTAATTTAGCCAAGGCAGAGGATTTCTTTCTTTCTTTTTCTTTCTTTCTTTCTTTCTTTCTTTCTTTGTTTCTTTCTTTCTTTCTTTCTTTCTTTTTATTTCCTTCCTTCCTTCCTTCCTTCCTTCCTTCCTTCCTTCCTTCCTTCCTAGGTGGTGGTTAGTTTTCTTAATGAGGGGGTTTATTGCATTCTTCGATAGGGTCCCCCCTACTTGAAATTAAACACAGTTTGGGAGTTCTCTTGGTTATTACCGTAATTAATGTTCACATAACAGCTGTGGCCAAAAAGTTTCAGATGTGGAAATGCAACGAAGTAGGCATATTACCCCCATTTCAAAAGAGGAAATGAAAATAAAAAAGCACTGTTAGCAATATGCATCTAGGAAGAAATCAAAATAATTTTCTTTTAAACCCACGTTCTACCCAGTCTGTGTCCTAGTGTCTTTGGACCACTTTCCTGCCAATACATAAAACTGGAAAGTTATTTTTCTTTGTTCTAAAATGAATAAGGTACAAATTAATCAGCACACGTGATGTATCATTTTTGTGATGGCGCCCCAAAATACTCCAAGGAAGCATTCTCTCTCTCTCTCTCTGAAGGTCTGATTTCCTATCTTTTAAAGCTTTTTCTGGCAACTGAAGACAACTTCAGACAGAATTTTGATCAGCTCTGGTATTTTGCACTGCATCCCAATTCTCAACTTTTAGTTACATGTGATTTTTTTTGTATCTGTTATCAGATACAAATTCTGTTATCAGAAAACAAATGTTATTTTGTTTTCCTATGTTTTTGTAATGTTTTAGTTACTTATGTTTCTCTGTGAAGTTGAAGGATGAGATACACATTATTATTATTTTTTTAACTTTGATTTATATGCCACCCTTCTCCGAAGCCTCAGGGCAGCTTACAATGCGTTAAACATTGTGCGTTAAGCAATATTAATAAATATTAATATTTATTAATATTCTAATAAATGCATACAAACTGTGGTTTGTCTTTAAAGTATGAGGAAGAAGGGAGGTTGCCACACATGTATTTCATCTATTTTGCCTGGGTTACATTGGGAAGAACGATTTAAATGTTGATAAACGGACAGTCTTCTGAGACAAAATTTGCCAATGTCTGGTAGATATTATTTAACCCCAACAGTTTAATATTTGCCTTACAAGGATGCCAGAGATATTTGTTGTTCCCAAGTAGACAGTGGGGACACTAGCCTTTTACCCTTAACTCCAATGCAATTTTCAATGTCAGGCACTGATTATTCTCAGTAAATACTCCAGGCTAGTGGCTTCTTAAACTCTTGTTAGCAAAATGACAGTGATTAAATTGCCTGTGGCTGTATGTATGCTGACAGGTGACATTTGAATTCTCAGAGGCACAGGAATGAGTGGAGATGTCAGAGCAGACTTGAGTTCCATTTGGAACTAATTTACAGAGACTCTGCCACATCTCCTCACCCACTTCTGTGACTTGAGAATTGCTTTCTCGATATTTTCAGTGCTTCTTGAAGTCAACCAAACTTCCAAACTATTGCACACACCAGCAATTTAAGAAAAGGCTCATGTTATAAAAGCAAAGCAAAACAGAAGAATGGCAAACAATCCCAAAATTTCAACTACGTTATAATAGATGAGGAGGGATGGGCAACAATGGGGGTAAGAAAGCATTCGTGTAGAAGGTAAAACTTTAACGAGTCTTCACTGAAATAAATAAACCCAACTGATGATAATATTCTATCAATCATAGGAGCAGATCTCACACACATATACTCTAAAAATGGCAAGCCACACTCTGGTGGAAATTAACATTCAAGAAGCGTGTCCTTTTATTTAGAGCATTGAGTGCCTGGTGACTGATTCCAAGGTTTTTCATACAATTACTGCATTCTACAAAATGCGCTCAGAGTGACCGATAGCTTGAATTTTACTCCCTTTCCAAAAACAGAGAATAATCCTTTTTAAAAAAACAAGCCTGAGATAATTTTGTTGGTAAACAGCAATTCAGAGAGTTCAAGTGAAGAATTTTCTGAGCTCCACTAAAGGCTGTTTTCTAAGCAGTCAAGATGTGGTTGGCAACCTTTTCTTGGGTTGCTTATTAAATGCATGCATGTGTACTTTTGAGTGTGGAAATCTGGGGAGATTTTGAAGAGAACAATTTACTGTTAATAGTGTAGAATGTACAGATTTGAACTATGTTCAGTACATTTGATACTGGACAGAAAAAATAAAACCTTCAAAAAGTCAGGAATTTAGATCTACCTTTGTTTATTCTTCATTTTCTGGATATATTTTGCTGGCAAATTTCACAACCAAATCTTAGATAAACCAAACTCATTTGTACTCATTTCCCCCTCAATTTCTTGACTGAAAACCTGCCATTTGATTTTTACTGCTAGCATAAACAGTATGTACCATTCCCTTAGTAGCATTCTATAAGTAAAATACTGGAAAACAAAGTGTCCTTGGCAAATACAAAACTCCGACTGCCCCAAAACCTGAAATAAACCCAATCCAAGGATACAGATTTTTGAGGGAAAATAATATGACAAGTCCCTGGGAATTGGGCAGCATATATATATTTAATAAACTATTATGAGGATGAAACATGTCTTGTGTGCACATGAGTAAGGCAATTCTGGCCTGGATGGGACATAAAAACCATCCAGGTTTTATATCCACTTATATCCAAGCTTTTTGTAAAGGATCTTAAGATGATTTGCATTGCGATCGGTCCTATTTTCCTCACACTAATTTATGAAGTAGATTGGGTTGAGAATAATTTTCAATGAGCTTTCATGGCTGAGGGGGGATTTAAATCTCCCAGCTCCTGGTTCAGTACTTTAACCACTACAAAGTATTCACTGGTTCTCTGGATTTGCCTCTGGAAACTCTTCAATTTCTTTCTCCCAGTTTTAGATCTACAGGTGGTCCTTGAAGTCCCATGATGATGATGGGAAAAGTGGCTTACAACCAGTCCTTGCACATACAACTGTTGCAGCATCCTTACAGTCACATGACCATTATCCATCTGGATTGTTCTTAAGAACAATAGCTTGCAGCAACCTACAGTCATGTGACTGTCATTTGTGACCTTCCCAGTTGGCTTCCAACAAGCACAATCAAAGGGGAAGCTGGCAGGAGACTGATAGTTGTAATTGTATGAGGTGTTGCTTAACAAGCAGGTGATTCACTTAATGGTTAAAGAATGAAAAGTAAATGAGAGTAAAAGGCTTTTAGATTAGATAAGTATCTAATATAGGGCCTATCAAGAAACTGCATTAGGACTGCAGTTTTGTTTAATTTCAAATGTTGATAAGTTGCCAAATTTTTTGATGATATCAATTTACTCAGTTGGTAACATTAAAAAAGGATTAGTGAGAGCTTTCAAAAAATCCCCCCCCCCTGCAGTGAATGGGGTTTAAACTGAAAATCCAGTTCAATGTAAACAAGTGCAAAGCAATGGCATCCTGTTGCAACATTTCCTGCCCTCAGATTTCATACTTACATAAGTGGGGGCTGAGTTGGCAGTAACTGATCGGAAAAGATCAAGAAAGGGAATTTGGAATCAACAGTTCCATGAAAATGTCAACCCACATTAATCCTTGAAATCATTAGGGAGAAAACAGAAAATAAAACTGCCAATATAATAACCAAGTGCTCTCAAAAAGCCTTGGGCTGAGACAGCACTCAAAATAAGCATCCAGTTCTGTTCATTGCACCTCAAAAAGGATGTTTTGAAATCTGGAAAAAATATAAGAAAAGCAACCAATATTATAAAGAACCCAAGGAGCAATTGTTGGACCTCCTAACAAGTCCAATGAAGGAAACCACAAACATGGGAAACAGCATATATAATTTTGATTTTACACAGATGGGAATGACCTGGAAAAACCAGTCATAAAGATGTTTGGGTTGAACAAGACTATAATTTTTATAACAATATTTGGCATGGAAAATATGATGGCGATATATACCATTTTATACGATGCAAAAAAATGGGATAGTTTCTCTAACAATATTAGATCCCCAAATGATCCAATTAATATTACCACTGGCGGAATTAAGACTTTCCTCAATAAAAGGAAGTAACAATTTACCCAACGAATAGTTTTCTATCATGAGATATGCCTACTGGCATTGAATTATCTGGTTTTCAAAGGAAAGAAAACCATTCATGGAGGATTGTGCAATGAATAGCTACACATGTTAATGCATCCACAGATTGTTTCCTTGAACAACAGGGAGTATTCTTTTAGTACAGTATCAGCTAAGGAACAATAGTGGAAGAGGGCATCATCCCCATATTTTGCTTGTGAGCTTTTAGGATACCCTTGGTTGTAACACAGAATGCTAGGATAGGCCCAAGCCTGGCGGTGTGATTGTGTTGCTCTGGTTACAGAGAGACTGGGGCTCAGATGATAAGGAACAGATTTCAGAGCATGGCACACAGGAGAATATGCCAAATAAAGGTATCATAATTCCTCCTACTTTTATAAACATTGATTCTTCACATATCAAGGATTTGTAGCAGCTTTATAATTCATCCACTGGACTAGGAAAAGGTTAATATTTTAAAGCATACTTTCAATCAGGAAACAGAATGAGACTATTGCGTCTGTTGTCTTGATCTGTGACTAGCTTGGTCCCAATGTCATACGTTTCCATAGCAACAAAAGCTAAAAATATACCATCTAAAATGGGGGAAAGGCCCACGCAGCAGTCAAAACAAACTAAATAAAGATCAAATTGCAATCATAATGGGGAAAAAAGTAATTTTAATAATTTCTCTGGACTTGTTCAGGAGGTGATGAAACAAGATGGAAGAAAACAACAGATTCTGGAGAGAGAAAGCTCGCAGTTCCATCAACCACTGTGGAAAGGAAGCTCAGCTGTGTTGGAAAATGGGATTCCTCAGGCCGCTTTCCATATGAGTGTGATCAAGTGAAAAATCTTTTACTTCCCCAATAGTGATTTTTGATTTAAGGTAACTGGCATTGGGCAGCAGACAGTGATCTAGATTAGGAGCCTCATATGGTCCAAATTCAATGACTGAACAGATTACAAAGTATAATTATAAATAGACCCACACTTATATAGAGAGAGAGGCACATACAAACACTTTATTTTAGCAAATAGTTAAAAATGATCCCACTTCTACTTTTTATATTTCCGGGGTAATGTATCAAACACCAAGAGGCAGAAAAATGTAAATTTAAGATGAAAAAGTATTGGGTGTTAAAAGTAAACTTTGGCAATAATATTACAACATTTAAGGATAATATGATATTGGTATCACAATAGGCTACCCAAAAGCTATCTTGATATTTGTTATCTTAATAACTGATAAGAGCAATATGAAGAAACCTGAGAATTTGTTTCATGGTCAAGAGAATGGGCGTTGGTCTTACCTGATACGCCCTTTCTGTGATAGGTGGGCACGGCAGTCATGCCCAGGGAGTGACACTGCCTTCTTCCTATGAGACTGAGTCTGCTGTAAAGTTCTTAAGTCCCACCTCTTCCTGTGTAGTCCAGTTTTGAGACGAGGTAGAGCAGCAGACTGTCGTGTCTGAAAAATTAAAACATACATGAAACTGCCACCCACCCCCACGACTGGGAATGGCTCAACAGGGAGGGGCTGACTGCCGTGCCCACCTATCACAGAAAGGGCGTATCAGGTAAAATCAATGCCCATTCTCATGACAGTGGGCACGGCAGTCATGCCTGGGACATACCAAAGCCATGTCCTATAGGGTAGGATCAGGCCGGATCCAGGAAGCAGTCTCCAGATGTACTCCTTGCAACAGTTTCCTTCCAAATGCTGCATCCGCCAAGGCGTATGTATCCAACTGGTAATGCTGGAAGACCAGGTGGCTGCCCTGCAAATTTCCTCCAAAGGAGCCCTGGTGGACCAGGCTGATGATGTGGCCGCGCTTCTTGTGGAGTGGGCCGTAATATTCCGGGGAACCGGCAATGCCTGGACCAAATACACCGTAACTATGGTAGCTCTGATCCACCGGCCAATAGCCAAAGAAGACAGCTTGGAGCCCATGGACAAGGGCTGGAAGGCAACAAAAAGGGCTTCTGTGCGATGGAAAGAAGACATGCGGGCAATATAGATCTTGAGGGCTCTGCAAACGTCTAGAGTGTGCCATGCTCTTTCTAGTCGGTGTTGAGGAGAAGGGCAGAAATTGGGAAGAACCAGTTCCTGCGGTCTGTGGAAGACTGAATTGATCTTGCGAATAAAAGCCGGATCCAGATGCAGGACCACTTTGTTCGCATGAAAAATACATAGATCTTGGCGGACCGACAGGGCTGCCAACTCTGAAATCCGGCGGGCTGATGTTATGGCTACCAGGAACGAGACCTTGAACGATAGAAATTTGAGGTCCACCTCCCGAAGAGGTTCAAAAGGGTGTCTAGTGAGTGCTGACAATACCTTGGGAAGGTCCCATTTTGGGAACCTGTGTATGACTGGAGGCCTGAGGTTTGTAGCTCCATGCAAAAAACTGCGAAACAACGGATCTTCAGACAGCGTGACAGCTGATGAGTAAGACAGGATAGATGAAATCGCGGACACCTGGCACCATAGAGTATTTGGAGAGAGACCTGAAGATAAACCGTCTTGTAGGAAACTAAGGATTTGAACCACCGAGGCTGATGTGGGAACGATACTGCGTCTTCTACACCATCTGGAGAAAGCCGTCCATGTTGCATCGTAAATACGAGTGATAGATTCACGATGAGAGGCTTGAATGGTTGCGATGACATCCGGCGGAACCTGAGTCTCTGTCAGGAGGAACCACTCAATCTCTAGACAGCTACCTGGAAGGACTGTGGATCTGGATGAACTAGCTGTCCTTGCAACGGTGATACCTGACTGTCAGGAATCCTCCAGGGAGGGGCCACCAACAGGGACACTAGGTCCGCGAACCAAGGATGGCGAGGCCAATGGGGGGCCACCAACACCAGTTCTGCCCTCTCTCTGATTAGTTTCCGGACCACCTTGGCTACAAGAGGGAAGGGAGGGAAGGCGTAGAGGAGGATTCCCTTTGGCCACGGGTTGCATAAGGCGTCGACTGTTTCTGCTCCCTGAGCGGGGTAACGGGAAAAGAAACGGGGTAGTTGATGGTTGATTGCTGAGGCGAACAGATCCACCTGATGATGGCCGAACCGTCTGGAGAGCTCACGGAATAGCCGAGGGTGTAGGCTCCATTCTGCTGGGTCGATTGGATTGCGGCTGAGGGAGTCTGCTAGAACATTGGACACCCCCGAGATGTGTTCTGCCCTGAGAGATATTAGATGAGATTCGGCCCAGAGCCCCGGCCAAAGAGACTCCTGTAGGAGAGCTCGGGAACGGGTCCCCCCTGTCTGTTTATGTGTGCTTTGGCAGTGATGTTGTCCTTGAGGATTAGGACATCCCTGCCCTGGACCTGGGCCAGGAATCCCTGAAGGGTGAGAAAGATCACCCTGAGCTCTTGGAGATTTATGGTGAGGTTGCATTCCTGAGGAGTCCACCTACCCTGAATCATGTGAGTCTCCAGATGAGCTCCCCAACCTACTAGGCTGGCATCAGTCATGATGACTAACTGTTGAGGTTCGGGGAATGAGCAGCCCTTGGAGACATTCTCTGGTGTCCACCATTTGAGAGACTTGACGGCGTTTGTGGTCAGATGCAGGCGGAAGGTTGAGTGACTGTTGAGGTTTCGCTGGTAGGACAGAAGAACCACTGCAACTCCCTGCTGTGAAGACAAGACCAGGGTACTATACCATAACAAGACACCATCTTGCCTAGCAGGCTAGACAAGCTCAGTAGGGAAGCTGACCTGGATTGAACAAACCTAAGGGCCATCTCACAGAGACTATCCTGTCACTCCTGGGAAAGGAAAACTTTAGTTGCCACCGTATCCATTACAGACCCTAGGTGCTGGAGACGGGTAGAAGGAGTCAAATGACTTTTCTTCCAGTTAATGGAAAACCCATGAATCCTTAAAATATCCAGAGATGTGGCAACATCCCAACAAGCCTGAAGCTCAGATTGGGAAAGGATGAGAATATCATCCAGGTAAAAAAGAATTCTGACCGGAATGGAAGAAATGTGAGAGATAAGGGCCGCCATAATTTTAGTAAATGACTTTAGGCGCTGAAGATAAACCAAAGGGAAGGGCCTTGTACTGGTAATGTTTACCATTGTAACAGAACCTGAGGAATTTACGATGGGCAGGGAGAATAGGAATGTGTAAATAAGCTTCCGTTAAATCAATTGAGGACATAAAATCTCCCTCTCTAATAGCTAAAAGAATAGTGTGAAGGGGTTGCATCTTGAACCGGCGGTAAATTATATACCGGTTCAAAGATTTCAGATCTAGAATAGCCCTCCAATCCCCCGAAGGTTTCTGAACTAGGAATAAATGGGAATAGAATCCCTGACCCCATTTGTGAGAAGGGACAGGCTGGATGGCTTTTATAAGCAAAAAGTGTTCAATGGCTGCATTAACACAAGTACGTTTGGCTCTGTCCAAGGACAAAGGGCAATGCAGAAAACAATTGGGAGGGCTAGAGCGGAACTCAAGAGATAGGCCGAATCAAATAGTATCTTTAACTTAAGAATCTGAAACTGTGTTATCCCATAAATCAGCGAAAAAGGATAACCTGCCCCCAATCCAAGAATCAGGAGGAGAATTAATGGGCTCGGCGAAAAGGTCGGCCTCTGGAGCCTCTGAACGGTCTCCTGGAGGAGAACCTGTACCCCTGTCTGACCTGAGAGTCTTGTTGTTGAGGTCCTCCTGGATGAAATGGCCGATGGGAACGTTGCTGGTAGAAACTGGAGTTGTGGGCCCGAAAGGATCCCGAACAAAAGGAAGACTGTGGGCGGATCTCCAACCTCCTAGAAATAGATGGTAAAATTTTACGATGGTCTTTAGTCTCAACCAGGAGGGGTTCCAGAAGTGCCCCAAACAACTTGTCGCCTTGGAAAGGGGAAGAGGCTAGACGCCATTTGGCTCTTTGATCTGCCTGCCAATTTTTGAGCCAGAGGAGACGCCTAGATGTAACTGAAGAACTGATAGCCTTAGCAGAAAAACGAGCTGCATTGAGGGTGGCATCTGCAGAGAATTCCACCGCCGCCAAAATTTTGTTTAAGTCATGGTGAGACCTATGATCAGTGGCTGGAATTCTCTCCTGGAGTTGTTTCAGCCATAGGATGGTAGCGCGGTTGAAGAAAGAGGCCGCAGAAGAAGCTTGTACCGACCATGAGGAAGCCTGATGTCCTTTAATGAGGTTTTGCTCCACTCCTTTGTCCTCCAGTCGTAAAACTAATCAGCTGGGCCTGAAACCAGAGACGATGAAGACAAAGCTACTACTGGAGAATCTACAGAAGGAACCTGCAATATATTGGAAAAGTCAGTTGCCAAATTATAGAAATGTTTGTCCAGTGAATTAGGGAGAGGACCTGTACTTGGAAAGTTCCATTGTCTTTGAACTACGCCTGAAAACAGTTTGGAAGCCGGAACCACTTCAGTTTCGACAGTGGGTTCTAGAAAAACAGATGTCGTTGGATCAGAGGACACAGAAGAGGAACCAGAGCTGGAACTGAGAACACCCATACGTGTAGTGGTTTGAGCTTTGAACAAGAAGGACCTAAACATCTGAGGTTTGAATAAGCTCTAGGCCCTCATCCTCAGATAGTTCTTGATCAGGAATGATCTCACCCTCAGATAGTGAATCCTGACTGTCAGATTGAGGATCATCATAAGCTTCAGTACCTCTGGACTCCTGAAGTCTATGAGAATGACTATGATGACTCTGCATCTCTGAAGCCTCAGAAGGAGTCCGCTGATGAAAACCCTCAGCAATACCCTGGCGAATAGCCATAGAAATGAGAGAGGCTAGAGCAGGAGAAATTTCTGGAACATCTTGGGCAGGGAAAGAATGATCACCCCCCCCCCCCCAATTTGAGAACCTGACTGATCAGGGGCAGTCAGAGCAATATCCTGGGTTTCAACCTGATTAATGCTGAGCTCTGCTGTGGACACTGGAAAAACAGTGGCAGCATCTGCCAAATTTGTATCACCTTGTAATGACCTATCTGGAGACAGAGAAGGGGTCTGAGATGGTTGGGGCCTAGTAGCTTGAGTGCCTGAGGGAGGAGCCACTGCAGAGAGGGTGGAAGCCTGGGGAAGGCCTGGGGCTTTATCTTTTTCTGCTTGAGCCTTTTTAAAAGTTCTTTCCATGGCTCTGTGGCGTCTTTCCTCATCCTTAGAGGGTTTAGATCCTTTAGAAGTAGAGGGGTGAGCTACTTTAGCAGGTGCAGGAGGGTGGGAAGAACAACCCTCTCCTGGATCAGTTACATGCCCTCTCTTTCTCTTAGATGACTTGCTAGAAGCCTTGGATGCAGAAGCGTCGGCCATTTTGGAAATCCCTCGTGTTCAGAAACAACACAAAAATTCCAGATATTCAGAGACTTTACACGTTTCCCACACAAAGGAGATTACTAGGTTCAGCCACCAACATAAGAAGCACTTCAGAAAACTTGAGAGGAAATCCCCAATAATTGCTGTTTTTCGCCTTGAGGGAAATGCAGAGATTGCTAGCCGGCCGGCTTGGCGCGAAAGAGAAAGGCGCGCTAATCAGCTGTAGAACCGAAGTCCTTGAAACAGTAGGCAGCCCCCTTTTTTACCTTTCAATATAGCCCAAAATGCCTCCAAAGGGCTCAAAATCAATCTATTTGCACAGCAAGAGCCGCGGAGCAAGCTCGTGGGCAGAAAATATTTAAGTTGCTGCCAGCCGGCAGAATGAAGCCGCTTCAGCGGCTTAGAGCGGTTTCGAGCAAAAGCCTGTCACGCTCAAGCTAAACTATTTAAGAAAATAAAATTAAAACAAAAAAGCAGAGTAAATACTCTAAATTTAGCTAAGAAACTACAGACACGACTGTCCCAGAGAAGACAGAGTCGAAAAAGTGGACTACACAGGAAGAGGCGGGACTTAAGAACTTTACAGCAGACTCGGTCTCATAGGAAGAAGGCAGTGTCACTCCCCGGGCATGACTGCCGTGCCCACCATCATGAGAACAAAAAAAATATTGAGCTTTACATTCAAATGGGATATTTCTTGCTTGAAAAGAATCATATTATTCCACTGTCATATATGTTTTGCAGGAATGATAAAGCGTTATTTTGCAGCATTGTTATAAAGATTACAATAATACAATAAACCTGGGAAATTTTTTCAACTTCCTAAATTATTCCATGTAATCACATATTTTGACTACATATGGTACACCCAGTTAAGTGTCAGATTTAATGTATCAACTTACAAAGACTCACATTCAAGTCTCATGTTGGGCCATTGTTCTCTTACTCCAATCTACCTAAGATGATCTTTGTTATAAAATAAAGAAAATTAGAGGATCTAGATATAAATGTGCTGGACATACCAGAGAAACTGTGAATTATGAATGCAAACAATAACAATTGTACCATATAGGAAACTGATAGCTTTAATTAATATCCTTATGACAAAGTATAGAAAAAGTGTACTGGGAAATACAAAAACAGAAGCTGTTGTTCTTAAACTCCCCGCAATGAGGTAAGATCAAGGAATGTCCATCAGTTTCTAAATTTTTCCAAACTTTACTTTGGAATTGAACTGGAAGCCTAAGATGAAGCAACTTTTTTTTTTTTTTTATCAAGTCATTGTCCCAAAACAGATCACTTTACTGAGGCAAAAAGCATTCTTTCCTTCAGACTTTAGAGACATGTTCACATGTGTATATATTTGCGTCTCTCTATACACACATGCAGTATGTATCAGGGGGTGGGTTCTACTTACCTTTACTACCGGTTTGTAATGGGGCTACGCGTGCGCGCTTTGCTCGCACAGAAGCTTCTGTACATGCGCAGAAGCATTCTGATGACATCAAGGTCAGTGGACAGAGCCTCTGGCCGGTTTTACTACCGGTTCTATAGAACCAGTATGAACCGGGGGCAGCCCACCACTGGTATGTATGCATATACATAAAACACTAAAATATAAGTACAGTAATCAGGTAAACAGCTTTAGAATCTCTGTTCTCACTTCATGGATGTAGCCACTGACATGAATTAGTAAGCCATAACAGATTCTGAATTTCTCCAAGAGATGGGAATGAAGATGGATGGAACTGCTGAGCTGGTGACAATAATTAAGGCTGATCAAGACTTTTGTTGCCATCAAAGAGTCTCTCATTTCTACTCTAAGCAAAATAGGATAGGGATCAGGCAGCATCAAAAATAAGCTTAATAAAATAGGCTGCTACATTTATAGTACCATTATTCTAGCCTATCATTTGGGAATTACCTTTTATCTCACAAAGGAATAATATTAGTGATGCTGGTTTCATCTTTCATAAATTTGTAGCTAGAAAATTAGTGTCAGGATTTCTATACGTGCAGGAAGAATGCAGAAGCTTTGCAATGACTTTGATCTGCATCTTATCAGAGCACAGGATCAGGATCCTTTTATTTCTATTCTTGGAGGATATACCCTTAATTAGCAAATAAAATAAGGAAATAGAAATAAAAGTCTTGGGAAACTTCTATGACCACCATTAAAAGTATAAATGATATTTGGACTAACAGCATTTTCTTTTAATTCATTATTTTTATATAGCTAAGAAATTTTCACTGCTTTATTTATATTTATTCAACACACATTTATCCAAGAAAATTAGGAGGCACACCTTTATTTAGCATTATGGTCAAGAGCAGGACAAAGTTATCATGAATTTGGTTTAATATATTCCTTTATTCAATCAGTACAACCCTGCAGTGAGTAGTGACACTTTCCATTAAAAATTATCTATTATTTTGTGGGCAGGAGAAGTCATAGATTAAAATCTGTCAGTTATGAAAATAGCCTTCAAGCCATGGGTTATAAGTTTGTTTGTTTTAACTAACTGAAGTTTATTTTACACTAGAGAGCTGCATGACAGCCTGAAGCTCACATATACTGCTTCCCAGTCATACACATAGCTCTAAATTATGGTTTAATATAATGTCCTAACTAAGCCAATTAGTATTACTTTCCAGTTTCTACATTCCAGAGTAAACTTTCCCCAATCTTGTACAAACCAGGCAGTATTATGGAAGAAAAAGCAGCTTTAATAAATAATATTATTTCCCTTCCAATTGGCTCCCAGAAAAAAACATTATATCAGCACCATCTCATTAATTTAAAGGCAGCTAAATATCAATTATCTAGTTTTATTTGGATTTTCTTTTAATGTTCTCAAACACATGAGTTTGAGAACATTACCACTATATGACCAACCAAGAGCCTTGATAGTACAGTGGTCTACGCACCCTGTTATTAACACAGCTGCCTGCAATTTCTGCTGGTTCGAATCTCTCCAAGGCTCAAGGATGACTCAGCCTTCCATCCTTTCTAAGGTAGGTGAAATGAGGACCCAGTTTGTGGGGGCAATAAGTTGACTTTGTATAAAATATACAAAAGTATGAAGGCTATTGCTTAACGCATTGTAAGCCGCCCTGAGTCTCCGGAGAAGGGCAGCATATAAATCAAATTAAAAAAAAAAAACAACTACCAATATACAACAACCACCGAGTCCCTGAAATCATTATAAAATGAATAATTTTCAAACTTGTAAAAAATGGATCCAATCTAACAGATTATTATCAGCACATTATGCATGTTTACTCAGAATAAATTCCATTAAGCTGGACAAGCCTTAATCATAGTGTATATACAGTATTCATGCATATACTTTTCTAGGAGTAAATTCCACTGAACTCTGAGAATAGTCAATTTCACTATTTCAGTTTTAAGAAGACATATTCAGATTGCAGCTACATATCTTATTGCCTTCAGTAAAAAAGAATACTAAATATAGGAATCTCACATGGATTTTACAAAAGGGAACTTTAACAATGTAGTCTTTTGGTGAGGCTGCATGTATTCAGATGTTTAGAAGCTAAAAAGAAAGTATCAGATGAAATAAAATGAACACTTTCCAAATCATTCTCTGATATCAAACATTTGAAAAGATAATTTAAGGTTAAAAAGTGGACTAATACACATTCTTATTTGTTTCTTAATCTAACAACATAAAAAGAGCTATATCATAAGATAAGTGAATACTTCGAAATCTGAGATCCAACTGGCTTTAAATTAAGCAGTTACCACTTTTCACAAAAAAATAAAAAATTTTGGATTAACATTGGGAAATGTCTGTCACCTTGCTGGATGATTAACAATTACTTCAGAATTTGAGTTTGAAGAAAAGATGAGATTACAGATGAAACTTTCTTCCTTTGCGTGTACTATAAAGGCTTCAACTGAATGCGCACATCCTATTTTTTCAGTGAGGCTTATTTCCAATAAAAATATAGAGAACTGCAACTTTCAAGAGTTTACTTTGGAATCATATGCACATATAGCAATGAAGAACTGTAAGAAGAATTGGGGTCCGAAATCAACCTGCTGCATAGATTTCTGCAGCCAACAGGGAGGTTAAAGGTCTTTTTCTGTGCCATCCCACCTCCACATTTCTGTGCCTAGCACTTAAAAGATTTACGAAACATAAATATGGTTGCTAATTACTTCATTAGTGTAATGTGTAGTTTTGTTTTCTGTGTGGGCTCATATTTCTGAAGGCTGTGTACCTCCTGGGAAATACTACCATGAAGATCTAATTCAGATAGCTTTTGTGAAACGATTGTGGTTAAATATTTTGCATAGTTAAACAGGCTCCATAGCATCTTGGAAAAATGCTGGCACTACTGGAGGAATGTTCTGAAAGCTACAGTTTTGAATGGAAGCCTTGGCATGAACCCAGAAACCTTGCCTGGCAAATATACTGATTTATTTTCTTTCAGTAAGTATTTTGGGATTGCATGTTTGTTTAGCACTTTATGGCTGTATTCACACAGCACATTTACCCAATGATACCTGAGCCATGGTTTATTCGATTCATTCAATGTTCAGATTCTTATAAATCACTGAATTAGAGGCTAACCATATAGGGTGGATTGACCCAACATGTGCCTGATTAATCTGTGATCTTTTGAGTCATGAGAATCCAATTTAAGGGTGAAATGCTGGCTAGAGAAATTCAAGTCAGATATTCCCAGTCTGACTTTCACCTT
Organism: Arizona elegans; assembly: GCA_022577455.1. Classification (NCBI taxonomy): domain Eukaryota; kingdom Metazoa; phylum Chordata; class Lepidosauria; order Squamata; family Colubridae; genus Arizona; species Arizona elegans. The sequence continues at coordinate 154,155,362 of JAKOOJ010000002.1, forward strand.
TATCATGAATACACCAGGTAGATATAGCAAGCCACTTTCGGTTACAATGCACCTATCTGAAATAGCAGTAAATAATATTACTAATGCACTAATTTAATGACTTGAGCCGTGATGGTGCAGTGGTTAGAGTGCAGTAGTGCAGGCTACTTCTGCTGACTGCCAGCTGCCTGCAATTTGGCAGTTCAAATCTCACCAGGCTCAAGTGGACTCAGCCTTCTATCCTTCCATGGTGGGTAAAATGAGGACCCAGATTGTTGGAGGCAATATGCTGACTCTGTAAACTACTTAGAGAGGGCTGTAAAGCACTGTAAAGCGATATATAAGTTTAAGTGCTTTTGCTATTGCTATTGTTGCTAGAATCACAACTAGATAATGTAGTTTATGTACTAGAGATGTTTGAAACTTCATAAAAATATTCATAATCATTTCCAATAATTTAACAATAGTGTTAAGGGAGGGAGATGGGCAGTTAAGAAATATAAAAATATAAAATAAAGTGGGCTATACTGTTATCAATAAATGGAACCCACAAAGGGTGGGAGCAGAACTCATTCTTCTCCTGGCTTCCTATGTTCCACTGGTTTAATTTGCCCCTCATATCAGCTCTGCTAATAGGAAAAGTGTCTCTACTGGCAGCATAAAAAAGCCAAGATGGTGTCCACAATCAAGTTCGAAGTTTTACCTCTTTTTAATTTATTATGCATGAAAGAGGGATGAAACATCAATTTTGCAGTTGTGGTTGCCATCTTGAATGTTTACCGCATGTGCATGTGCACATGCGTGCATACACACACACACACACACACACACACACACACTGTAGATGGCCCTGTACAGGAAGATGAATGATCAGGGAAAAACAATCATCAAGCAATGAAGGATGGAGAAAAAGCAGATTTAGTCCCCATTCTTCTAAATTCCACTTTGTAAATAAGGCAGATTCTTGACCATTTTTATAGCTAAATTAATGACTGCAACTTTATACTTTCTGACCCTTAAAACCCCCACAGGCACCCCAAATAGTTCTAAATGTCAACAACATTTAGCAATTGATCTGCTAAAATTTCAATAACAATTTTTCAGGACACTTAGGGAGGTATGGAAGGGGGAAGGGGAAATGGGAGTACTTTGCTTCCCAAAGATCTCCTATTCCCCTTTCCAAGGTTAAATCTCCACCAACCCCCAGGGAAAGGCTGGGAAAGTCCATGGACACCAAGTGCAGCCCTCTATCAGCCATCTCACGCAAAGTTGTCTATCAACATGGCTTAGTCCAATATGTGAACCAGTCTTATTCAAATTAGTTACAAACAAAGCTTCATGCTCTGCATGACACATTTGCCAGGATAAACACAGCTGGTGTGAAGATACAGAATGGAACCCAATTTTCCCAAGCCACTGGATTACTTAATAAGGTATTCTAATTAATTACGGAAGGAAGTCTTAGGGACAGAAGATTCAAAGTCTTAACACTTCTAACTTTTGCCAATTCAAAATGCTATTCTGAATACACACAGAGTTGGCAGATAAATTAAATCCTCACTGTTCAAGTTTAGCTCCATTAGGTGAACATAGCAGTAGAAGCCAGCAAAAATGTCAGACCCTGCGTAACTAAAGGCCTACTTTAAGCCAGTCTCTGCAACAGATGAGAATCATCTAAAAGTGCATCTAGGACATTTTAGGAAAAGAAAACCTATTAGGAGTAAATAGATTTTCTATTCATTTTATTTATTTACATATTTGTTAGATCTACATTTGCCTTTCCTCAGGAGCTCAAGGTAGTGTACCTAGCATTGCATCCTCTTATTTTTCCCTGTAACCATCCTGTGAGTAAGGCTGCATCATGACAAAGTGACTGGCCCCAAATCATCCAGTCAATTTCCAAGGTAGAGAGTGGACTTGAACCATGGACTCATCAACCCCAGCTCAACACCTTCATCAAAACACAACCCTGACATTTGTACAAAATTAATTAAGAGGAATTTTATTTGCTTTCATCACTTCAAAATCTCTGAAGTCTTTTAAGAAAAATTTACAGGGACTAAAAAAGATGCTTTTTAAAAAAAACAAAACAAAATGAATTTAAATTAAAGCCAGTGTAGCTTTTAAAATGTCAGAGGGCATTTCTTGCTTTTGATTCATACAGAGCTTTCTCAGAACTAAATTGTATTCTATTAACAGAAACCATTGATGTGAAAACAGTGTAGTAGGGTTGAGCAGCTAATCAACAGAAAATATGCTGATAAAAGCTACAATTAATGTACAGCTCTCAAACGAACACAGATGCAGAGAATCAATTGTGATATAGGAAATCATCAAGCTGAATGAAGAGTATATTGCCCTGATAATGGAGCCAATCATCCTTGGGTGCTCTTGAAGATGTTCCTCATCAGCAAGACTCTCATTCCTGAATTGAAACAGACTTTTGCTGTGGACTGACAGTAATGGCAGTTTTTATCAATGTAGTTGTAATCTATTGCCAGTGCTTCTCCCAACAAACCTTTTCTACTTTTTGGGTTCATTCCTATCCATTCATCACTCCCTTAGTACATTTCAGTTCCATCTGTGAAGCGGGCAAACAGCCTTCCCAAGGGAGCCCTCCCAGCGGCTCCCCCCTTTTGTCTTTTCACTAATGCTGACAGGATAACAGCTCCCTAATTTAGAACAGCTCTGAGGACTGTCAGTGTTTTTTTAAGCCCCCTTAAAAATCTTAAGGGAGGAAAAGTCTTTCGTATCACTAAATTCCTGGATGTGACAGCTTCTGCCACGTTTGGTGCAAATTCATGGAACCATGGAAGTTGCTGAGTTTAATATTTTAATTAAACATGTATCTTTTGCCCTTCTATACCTATAATAAAGTGAACCTCAGTCGGGACAATTCTTATCTATCCAAGCTATCTTTGTAGGAGTCTCTTTACCTCCCATTAATTTTTTCTACAACCAGGTTTAATAAACTCATCCTCAGCTAAAATCACATTTCCCTTTCTTTGTGAATTTAAAGTCAAGGTCCAAGTTTGCTAATGAGTGCTTATAGGTGACTATAGTACATTTTGGGCATGTATGACAGACTTGAATTTTCATCTAAAAACAGATGGCAATACGTAGCCGACTTTGGCTGATCTAGAAATCTAAGCATGGCTGGCTCTAGTTTGTTCCAGATGGCTGAGGAACATCTGGAAAATCTAGGGATATCGGCTAAACTGAGGAGGGGTTATAATTCATTTCTTCTAACTTGATCTTTTCCAAACTGATTCCACTAGGTATGTTGGGATTACAACTCTTAAATCTCCAGCTATTCTAGAAACTAAGAACTGTGATTGTAATTTGGTGGACATCAGTTCTAACCACTTTTAATGAACAAATCATGCCAGATGTTAACACTAATTCTGTGAAACTAGTACCTGTCGTAGTCTCCATTGCACAAGGCTCGCACAGGGATAGCGAATGACTGCCATACTGGATTCAGAGTGTTCTTCACCACTTCAGTTTTATGACAAATGGTAAATCTAGCAAGATACAGAACATCTGTTTAGTTTTAAGTTAATTATCAGAAACTGAAGAATGGGTTAAACAACAATAAAGAAAGAAAAATCTCATTGTTTTTGAAATATGCTTCTCCAAATCACCATGGATGATGAAAATTGGCACTGGGTTGGATCAAGATAAAAATGGATTACTTTAATAGCTGTAAACACTAGCATTCTCCAAGCACTTGCAGCAGAAGTAAGCATCAACTTCATGCAATATTAGCTAACATTTTTCACAGAGGATATAAATATTTTCTATTAAAATTATACTTTTATTAGCACAAGTAGGGCAATATCCATTCCCACAGAGAGAAAACTTGCTGAAAGCAGAACAAACTATATTGGAAACCAGTTTAAAGCAATAAACAGCAAGATATGGCAATATCTCTAGAAAGGAGAGGGGGAATTTTTTTCCAGGCCGGGCCTGTGTTTTTAAGAAATAATCTGCTGGGAGCCATGTTCCAATAATGACCGGAGCCAAAATTGGGCAGATCACTCTTTTCTTTTCTTTTTCTATTAGCTCAACTTTCCATGATGTCTGTCCTTGCTTCCACCCAACCTACTGCTGGAAGAAGGACAGATTTAAAGTGACTCTTTTGCAATGATCCTCTAATATTTAAGGCTACATGACTCATAGACATGAATTACCCAAATCTAGCATTCTGTTCATCCTTGTTGTAATTTGGTTGGGACATCTCAATGAGAAAGAGTTTGCCTAGCACAGTGGTAGCCTGTCTTAGCTTCAGACTACCCAACCTATCAGATTTTGATTTTGGGAATATGGATCTCCACCCTGCTCACATAAAAAAATGTCTGAGCAGAGGTGAAATCCAAACCAGTTTGTTACCGGTTTGCTGGCTGTGCATGTGTGCTGGGTACCAAACATGTGCAGTGTGCACCAACTGTGTGCTGCACATACATGTACAGTATGCACCAAAAGGAGGCTTGGGAAGGTAAGTAGAAGCAGGGGGAGATCAGCTGTGGTGTGCAATTTAGCTTTGCTAGAAAGCAGGATTTCCTGCTTTCTAGCAAAGCTAAACCGCGCACCACAGCTGATCCCCCTGCTGTTCTACTTACCTTCCCAAGCCTCCTTTTGGTGCGTGCCAAGCACGTGCGTATGCGCAGTCCAAAAGGAGGCTTGGGAAGGTAAGTAGAACAGTGAGGGAAGGAATTAGCTGTGGCTTGCGATTTAGCAGGAAATCCTGTTTTCTAGCAAAGCTAAACCCAGCGCCACAGCTGATCATTGGAAATACTGGTTCAGAGGAACCTGTAGCCTTGTTTAGCTACCTGTTTGCCTGAACGGGTAGCTAACTACCGGTTTGCCTGAATTGGTAGCTCTTCTTCTTTTTTTTTTTACTACTGGTTCACTTCAAGTGAACCGGTAGTTTTTATTACTACCGGTTTGCCCAAACCGGAGTAAACCAGTAGCATTTCACCCTTGGGTCTGAGCCTGGGAATTAGGATGCAAACCAATATTTTATTTCAGCACCAGCCTTGCACATTGAAAATTGAGGAAAATGTTCTCAATTTCAAGGAGATCTGAGTTTCATTTACTTATTTAATTATTCAGAATGGTCAGCTAGGGAATTGTCTTGTTGTTAGTTAACTTTCACCCAGACCCTTTTCTATTAAATACAACATCTCATTTCATTCACATCTTTCTTGCTTGCTTAGGAATATTCATAAATCATCTTTTAAAAATGATCCTGAAAGTTGAAAACTTAGCATACCTGAGTCTTTTTACTTTCTCCTGTATCAGCTAAAACATTAATCAAAGCAGTTTCTTACTTGAACTGGTCCAAAAAAATCTTTCCAACTCACAATAAAGGTTTGTCCAATTGACATGGTAGCCATCATAGTATGATCACACATAAGAACATGTAAAGCTTAAATCACACAATCATAGCCATCATCTTGATTTTTTAAACCACATCCTAGATACCCTAATTGTTAAGATTGCAAAACTGAAAGAATAAAAAAAAAAAAACCATTTATCCACCCTGAGTTTAATAGTCCATGCCTTGCCTACTCAAGCTTTTATTTTTGATGTTCTCTGATGATTTTTTCAATTAACCAAAATGACTGTATTTTTGGAATGTGAGGTGAAGAACATTTAAGAAGAAGGGACCCATTATTTTGGTGTTAAGGCAGATTATATATGGCTACAATAGTCTTGTCCATGATAGGCATTACATTGGACAAGTTCTTTATATGAAGCTTTTAAAAGTTTGTTTATTAAACCTCCCGGGAGGTTACACGAGGCTGGCTCCAGGGTGTTATCAACGCTTCGTTGAGTGAGGGTCACTTCCCCGCCGCCTTGAAAGAGGCGGTGGTGAGGCCTCTCCTCAAGAAGCCGTCCCTGGATCCGGCAATATTGGCCAACTATCGTCCTGTCTCCAACCTTCGCTTCCTGGCAAAGGTTGTTGAGAGTGTGGTCGCGCGACAGTTTCCGCAATTCCTGGAGGAAACATCCTATCTAGATCCGTTCCAGTCGGATTTCAGGCCTGGGCACAGCACGGAAACGGCATTGGTCGCATTGGTTGATGATCTCTGGAGGGCTCGGGACAGGGGTTGCTCCTCTGTTCTGGTCCTGTTAGACCTCTCAGCGGCTTTTGATACCATCGATCATGGTATCATGCTGCACCGGTTGGAAGAGTTGGGGATGGGGAGCACCGTATTACGGTGGTTCTCCTTTCTCTCCGACCGGTTGCAGTTCGTGTTGGCAGGGGGCAGAGGTCGACCTCAAGGCCTCTTATATGTGGAGTGCCTCAGGGGTCAGTCCTCTCGCCCCTCCTGTTCAACATTTATGTGAAGCCGCTGGGCGAGATCATCCGTGGCTTTGGGGTGAGATACCACCAGTACGCTGATGACACCCAGCTGTACATCTCCAACCCAGGCCACCCCAATGATGCCCTTGAAGTGATGTCCCAGTGCCTGGAGGCTGTGCGGATCTGGATGGGGAAGAACAAGCTCAGGCTCAACCCTTCCAAGACTGAGTGGCTGTGGCTCCCGGCATCCCGATATAGTCAGTTGACTCCATCATTGACTATTGGGGGCGAGTCGTTGGCCCCCACTGAGAGGGCTCGCAATCTGGGAGTCCTCCTGGATACGCAGCGGTCCTTGGAGGAACATCTGACGGCTGTAACCAGGGGGACCTTTTGTCAAGTTCGCCTGATTCGCCAGTTGCGGCCCTTTCTTGATTGGGATTCCCTGTGCACAGTCACTCATGCCCTCGTCACCTCTCGCCTTGACTACTGCAACGCTCTCTACATGGGGCTCCCCTTGAAGAGCACCCGGAGGCTCCAACTGGTCCAGAACGCAGCAGCGCGGGTAGTGATGGGAGCAGCTTGGCGCTCCCATGTAACACCGCTCCTGCGCGAGCTGCACTGGCTCCCAGTGGTCTTCCGGGTGCGCTTCAAGGTGTTGGTTATCACCTTTAAAGCGCTCCATGGCATAGGGCCTAGCTATCTTCGAGACCGCCTGCTGCCACCGACGACCTCCCATCGACCCGTGAGCTCCCACAGAGAGGGCCTCCTCAGGGTGCCATCAGCCAAACAGTGTAGGCTGGTGACCCCCAGGGGGAGGGCCTTCTCTGTGGGGGCACCTACCCTCTGGAACCAACTGCCTCCAGAGATAAGGAGAATCCAAGACCTCAGTGCCTTCCGCCGTGCCCTTAAAACCTTCCTTTTCCAGCAAGCCGGGCTGGCCTAATTTTTTTAAAGTGTTTTTAAGTGTTTTGTTTATTGTTTTTAATTAACGGGGCCAAATTTATATATGTATATTTTTAACTGTATTTTAATATTTGTACTTGATGTTTTTACTTGGCTGTTCACCACCCTGAGTCCTCAGGGAGAAGGGCGGTATATAAATTCAAAATAAAAAAAATATATGCATGAGCAGGAAGCAGCAACCAGTTACACTGATTGACTTAAATAAAACCTGTTGGATCTGACTGGTATTTGAAAGAATGATAATCAGACAACGCAGACTAATAGGCTAGATTGGGAAATCACAAACGAATTTCCAGAATGACCAGCAAGGTATCAATGGAAAATTTCACCGTGTGCTAGTGAAGAGCCAGTTAAAACTAGAGCAAATCTGTTCCCAGAAAAAAAAACTACTTGTACTCACGTTCCATCTTCATTACTTCTGAAGAATACCATGAAAGGGTCTGATTTCCCAAAGAAGTCTTTCTTGTCCAGCTTGTTGGCACAGAACTGCATTGTGGCAACATCCTTGGAATTGGAAGCAGAAAATATATTGTCTAACAGCATTGCTGCTGAGCTAACAGCAATTTTAAAAAGTTGTATGGCAAAGTGGTAAAGTACTAAACATAAACAACAGAGTTTGCAATTGGCCCAATAGGAAATGGAAAAAGAAAGACTGAGGCTCACCATCGAAATAAATTCTAATCCAGTGTGTAGCTGAAAGGACTATAATAGCATGAGCAAGGCTTGAAAAATATGGGAAAGCTATCAGTTTGGCATCAAACAAGGATACTGCACCTACAACGAAGACTTTTTACTCATAGACTTTGTTACTCGGGTATTTTCTTTCCCCATCGGTCTCTGGAACATTCACTGAAGCATGTTAAACTGAACTCTTTATAGAAGAGTTACAGCTTGCCAATGATTTTCATAGATAGATAAATCATCCACTACACTTTTCCACTTCCTGGCATTTAAATCAATCCAGGCCCTGAGGATTATAATGGAACTAATTACTTTCGTGAGTTAGAAAAATATAAACAACTTCATATATTTATCAAAGCGTCACTTCTGCTCTGTGAACACACACACACACATCTTGTTAGGATTGGCATTCCATAAATACAACAATCTTATTTCGCTTGCTAAAACATCCCCCCTGATTCTTCCATAAGTTACATTTTGACTTGCAAGAATGTGTGGATTTTATGTAAAATTTCCCCTGCTCTGTATTTTACGCATATTTTTTCCTAATGTAGACAAATCACTTCTAGAGCACTCCTAGATCCTTCATACATTGCTGCTAAATCAGGTCTCCCTAATCTCTTACCTATTTGCCACAGTTCAACATCATCCTATGGGTTAGGTCCAATGCCCAATCTTATCAAAGTAGATGTGATTTTGTGCTCTGAGGTATTTCTCAATTAGCTCTGTATCTACAGATTTGATAAGCATGCCTTCCATTGCATTTCTAGGCTATTTATCTAGATACTGAATAGCAGGAGGCCAAGGATAGAGTCCTGGGAAATTTCATTTAATCCTTCCCACCGGGATAATACAGAACTACTCACAAGCTCCCTTTGGATGTGATTATTCAACCAGTTACAAATCTAACAGTATCATCTGGCCCACATTTATCCTTTCTGTCCACAAAAAAATATCATGAACACCCTTAACAAATGCTTTTCCGAGATCAAAATATATTACATCTACATTGCATCCTCAGTCTTTTAAACTATTCGTGTTTCACGAATAGAGGAAAGACCAGACCAGTACTTCTCTACCATGGCAATCTGAAGATATGTGGACTTCAATTCCCAGAGTTGAATTAAATACATCTTCAAGTTGGAATAGAAAGACAACACACAACTAACAAGCACAGTTAGCTCCTGGCAATGGTAACATTCTTTTTAAAATGCTCATGGCCATACATGCCTGACAATTTATTCAGCAGAAATGTTAAATAATAGGTGCATATTTTCTCAGGTGCTCCCACTACCCTTTTGGATATTGGTTGCTCTTATCCAGTCTTCCAGAACCACCAGGAGTTTTCAAATATCACAATTAGTTGGCAGGAGTTCATGTATAATACATTTTTTTTATTTCATGCTCGCCAGGACCAACCATTTGGCTTGAACTATCTGCAGATACACTATAAGATATTCCTGTGTTAAGGAAATAATAGCCTTGCTATTGTAAGCCAAATGTTTCAAGCTATAAAGCACTGAAGATCATACTGTGTCTTGAAGTGTCATGTTAAGAGATGAAAAGTCAGTTTGATGAGACTTTTTCTACCAGTAGGGAAGCATGAAAGGAAGCTAGACGAGATTAGTACCCCACTTATCAATCCTTTCTGATTCCAACTCAAGGCATTTTTGTTCTGCAAAATTCTCTGCCAGTGCTGCTGGAGGCAGTCAGCAGTGGTTATTTTCTAGGAGAAAATGAGTGAATTACTATGTGTGTATGAACACTGAATTTTTCGAAAGGTACATTTTAACTGGGAGAAAAAAATGGAATAGAGCATGCAGGGTAAAATAAAAAGAGGACAGTCAGGATGTCTTTGCTTCTTTGAAGAGTTGTTATTACCTAGTAAAGCATTTCTAATTTTCTGGGTTTTTTTTTTAAAAAAATTATTTACTAATCTGGACTTCATAGTTTATAAACAAATATCTAGGGTTGCTTGAAGCTTAAGGTGCAGAAAAAGAAAAAAAACACAGATCAGAAATGTAGATTGTAGAGTTCAAAAGAAGCAAAAATCGAGGCAGGTTGCTTTATAAGAACATGAGCAAGCTTCCTTATCTCTGCTTGTGGTATATGTTTTCATGCTTCCTAAGGGAGTTTGGAAAGCATTAAGAGATGCAATATCACTGCTATTTCTGGTTAATGTACCTTGCAAATCATACAGGAAAATGTGTAAGGAATGAAGCATTGAACTTGCACAACAGAGTGACAAATAACATTAATGTAAGATATATTTCAGGCGTTCATGTCTCAGGAGCAATGATATATGAATAAGCACCCAGGATGTAAGAATACACAAAATGCCCTTTTCCATTTAAGAAAGTTGCACTTCAACCTAAAAATATCCTTGGGGTTTAGATATGGAAGAGAATCTTGATCAATTTGCATTTGGAGATAAATGTAATAAATGTAACCTTCTTAAATCAATATGGAACTGGGATCCAATTATCCTATGATATTAACACTTCTCAGAATCTTGCAGTACAATCTCCCACATAAAATAATAATAATAATATGAAAAATGTGTATTTTTGGGGGGATATGCATATGTAAAATAACTTTAAGGGGAAAGCCTTACATAAATTAGCAAATAATCAGACCATATCCCATGGAAGTATCCTTGCCTTGTGGATGTGCTCATTGAAAAAAAAAAGGTGTCCTAGGGAAGGGCCTTAAAATGACCCCTTAAGGCTGCTGGCTCTCCAGTGCAATGGTTTCTTCACTGACATGGTTTGAGATCAATGAATATTGATGAATCACATGGGCTTCAGTGGAAGAAGCATCTTGCAATATTATCTAGTCTCCTTAGCAGGTGCAACACAGCAGTTTCTTGCCCATTTGACTGACCTCCTTTTCACAGCTATAGTCATGAATAGACATTTGAAGTTACGGTGAAATTAGTAAGCCATGGGTAGGAAGATATGGCCCTGGGTGAAGAAATAGAGCCCCCTTCTGCTTCCAATGACCTTCTTTGCACAAGGGAAAGAGTTAAGCCAACTTCTAGCATAGGCTGCAGAACTGTTCATGTAAAGCTAATTGCTTAGGTCTCGGTTTGTTGTGATGGAAATGGGAGTAAAATTCCCTTTACAACACAACAGATGGGCTGCTTTGAATGCATTCAAGCATACCCCTGAAATTCTGAGTGGATCTTATGTCTAAAGTAGCATGCAATAGCCAAGGCTGTGCATTTTGTGAATTGAAAAAGTAAATACAAACATGCAAACCTTTCCACATACTTTAGATAATAAACAGGGCGTGTGTATAAGCATTCAAGCACAAAAAAAGCAAGAGATAAAATACAACAAGCTATAATTCACCTAAACTTTCACCATGTACTTGTACCATGGTATGTGCATCCATTTCCACAGATATACACAGAAAACACTTGTACATGGACACATGGGTGAGAAAGTGCTGATCTGAATATTTTTTTAAGGCATGGGAATTTAACACAAGTATGTCTGAGGACAAAGAATCGCACAAGCAATTTTTTTTATCCCTTTTGTAGACGTCAGACTTGTGGGCGAGATGAGGTGAGATAGTGATATTGTTTGTGTTAACTTCTGTACGTGGGAGAAAAGGAGATTGAAAATGTCTGGCTTTGCTGGAGTTTAGACAGGCTGATCCTTTTCTAGAAAAACAGCCACGGGTTTATTTTGGTCTCTTTGGTGTCAGCAGCAAATTGGCTGTGATTGTAAAGAAATAATAAACTTCTACTGGCCCACCAATACTTGACTGTTTGTATCACCCAAGCATTGTCTCTTTCTCTTCTTCATCACCAACACAACTCAGTCATAACTCTTAAAGCTCCAGATGTTCTGAACCTTTTCCTTGGAAGAAAGCATGTTTTTTGCCTATCTATGGCAAAAACAAGCTTGAGGGCATCTTTTAGGTCAATTTACTGTAATGGAAACAGGCTGTGAAAAAAAAATCTATGACAGCTTTTCCCAGATGGGATAAACTACAACTACTTGACCAGCTCTCAGAAAAGAGTGAAACTCTGCCTTTTATGATGTGAGTCCACTGAGAATAATTGTTCCAGGTTGATCTTGTGAGCTTCCTAGCTAAGTAGAGAAGGAAACTATGGCCTTTCTATACTTAGTGCAGCACTCCAACACAATCTGTTCATGTGTGCCTTTGAGTCAATACTGAATCCTGCCAATGGCTTGGACTAATAGTTTTTGTGACAAGATTGCAAAGTAGTTTGACTTTGCATACTTCCTAGGGCTGAAAGAAAATGACTGGCCCCAAATCACCCAGCTGCCTTTGTGCTGATGGTGGCTTATGGTCTGCTGGTTTCTAGTGCCTTAACTAGAAACTGTAACAGTGCCTTAACTGTTACACCAAATGGGTTCTCTATTGGCTGTCTGTAGCACAGCTCACTGTATGCCCCCTACATCTTTCAGATATTATTTCATCCAGATGAAGAATGGCTTCACATGAAATATTTGTTCAATATTGGAAATATTGCAGCACACCCATTTAACATAGCTCTAATATGAGATCTACTAGTTCCCAGGGGACTTATGGGTGCAATCTAAGGTGCCAACTGTTAGCTTTGAAGCCCTCCATGGCATGAATCTCAGTTACTTGCAGGATAGTCTATATCTTTTAGTGTCTGTCTGTTCCACCAGATGTGACAAAATGTATATGGTTGGCTTTCCCTTGGTGAAGTAGTGTCATTTGTTGGGACCTATGGAGTATGCCTTCTCTGTCATGGGGAAAGCTATATGGAATAATCACTCCCTCCCATTTAGATGGCCTAACCAAGTGGTCTTCCAGAAGAATTAAAGACTTGACTTTTCTGCCCTTGGCATTGGGACTAGGATGTTAGTGAAGTCTCTGTGGGTATGCTTATTGTGTGATTAGGATAATTTTCGTGGGAACTTCAATTAGATTCTTTTAAGTGATTTTATTGGTTTATCGTGTGGGTTTGATGTGTGTGTGTGTTTGCCACTCAGGCATCTATATGAAGTTGTCAAAAAATAGCCTAACTAAATAAACACACACACACAAAAGAAAGCGGGACTCCCCCCCCCACTTCAATATTCATGCTGTAATTTCCACTGCCATGATAATTTGGGATATGAAGTTACACAATTCTATCCCAGACGTATATCTGTTTCTCCTCAAATACCCTGTTAGGTATCGAGCCCAATAATTTTCCTTTCTCCATTTTTTAAGATATTCATCCATTTTTTTTGGCTTTAATTTATATGCCGCCCTTCTCCGGAGACTCAGGGAAGCTTACAATGTGTTAAGCAATACCTTCATATTTTTGTATATTTTATACAAAGTCAGCTTATTGCCCCCACAATCCGGGTCCTCATTTTACCCACCTTAGAAAGGATGGAAGGCTGAGTCGACCTTGAGCCTGGTGAGATTTGAACTTGCAGTAATTGCAAGCAGCAGATGTTAATAACAGTGCTTTAGTCCACTGTACTACAGGCTCTTTGTTGGTGATTTTTGGTGATCATCTACTATTATCTTTTAAACAACACAAATCTGAGCTCTTAGCTTCCCATGATAAGCATTCTTTAGGTACTAATGTTGACTGTAATCTTGGTTCATGTTCCCAGAATTATTATGGGAAATTTTCAGCTAACAATTACAGTAGATTTCCCTCTTGGAGAAGCAGGGTGAAATACCTTGCTGCAGCCTCATGACTCCCTGGAGCTGCCCAGCTTACTTTTCTGCATATGATTTACTTCTGCTGATCTACTAGTGAGAGTTCATCTGATTTACTTCAGCATGGGACATCCTGCTGAGACTTCTACCAAGGTCATGTTGCTGGCCATTCTCAAAGTATTTAGCTAGGAAAGTATGTTGTATTTCATTTAGAACTAGAAGATGACCTTTTTCTGCTATAGCTCTGCCTTGTAGAATATTCTCTACTTGAAGATTAGAATAGCCCCAACACTGCTGGCTTCTTGCAAAGCTTCAAAAACTTGGCTATGTATCCAGGCCTGGGGCTTGGAATGAGTTAAGGGTCCTGTTATTTGGCTTTAGTATGATTGGTTGATTCACCATCATGGCTGATGTTTATACTTAATTATTTTTTAGATGTTGTAAAGTTTTTAAAATTGTTTTAACTGTTTTATAATTTTAGAATTGTAAACTTGCTTGAATTGAGTGGCTATAGAAATTGAATAAATAAGTAAATTTCAATGGTTTTACTAAATATCCACAGGTCTGTATGTATACATACAGCTAGCATTTTCCCCCAGAAGGGGAAGAGATCTCCAGTGTACTAGTACTGCAGTTGTGTGGATCAGAACAGATAATAAAAGCATTTAAAAATAGCAGTTTTTAGATGGGACTTGCTTAAATATATACCTTATGTGTGGTCCTGCATCACAAAAAATAATATCAGTCTCTCATTATCTTCTGCAACACGATATCTCTGATTCGGACGCAGCATGGCATGTCTGTGTAACTTTAACAAAATAGCTTTCTAAACCATCAGGGACTCCCTGGCATTGGGGCTTTTGAATTCAAAGGCATCCTTTCTTCTTTTGACAAGTTTTTTTGAAAGCAAAGACATGAACAGAAATTCAAAGAGAAAAGAATGACTCACCCTACAGTTGCCCAGTTCTTCAGCTGACAGAACGATGGTGCCACACTTTTTCCCTGGAATTCCTCTATAATAAGAGAAAATAGTTTATGAAGTGGGTAGAAAAGGGAGGAAAGATGCAGAACAATGTCAATTTTATTTTTTCTGTTCCATTTGCAGTGTCTCCTCTTATGAAACTCCAAAATGTCAGCAACTTTGAATTTTCCAAATCTGTAACTCCTTTTCTACGTTCTGCAGTGGAGTAGAAGGAAGAAGGGATAGCTTTGAGGGACAGGCTAAATAGCCATTACCAAGGCAAAGGCCAGATAGAGGATGAGTCAAAGGCTGGAATGTAATAGGAATAAACAAACCCATAGTTCACATGAAGATACAGGGAGGGAGGTGGGGAAGTGTGTTCAGACTTGCACAAATCTTGTCATTAGGGCTGACAATACTGTGTTTTGATTAAGGCTTTGATAAAGCACACTTTCAACGCAGCTCCGTGAAGCATAAAGGTGCCCTGTGTTTGGTGCTGTGTGAAAACAACCTGTGAAATCAGCCCCAGCCAATCTCTGATGAATGTGTGGGTATGCACAGAAGATATATTTGCCAAAGCAAAGCAGCTGGGCTAAGCAAGATGGCCCAACATAGAGGTGAAATGTTTGACTTTTCCCTGTCAAGACACTTGACTTTAAAGCCCAAAGCTCCATTTCCATAAAGTGAAGCAAGGGCCACATAACTCAATTTTGGTTTGACTACTGAGTGCCTATGTTAGATGGGGATAGTAGGTTTTATACACAGTGATAAGTGTTCTTTTGTATTTTATTAATTAATTATTTTACTATTATATTGTTTGGATTCTCTTATAAAATGTCTCAGTAACCCTGTACTTCTTTCAGGGAACTCTGGTAGGTGGATTAAATAAACTAAGATATCCAAAGTGTTTAGCTTTTTCAAGCATTGGACCTATTCTTAGCCCCTTTGAAATATTGGAGGCACTTCTAGGGCTTTTAATTACTCTACTATTGATGGTTGACTTTATGTGTGTTTCTATGTGGAATTGGTTGTTGGTTTGCTACAAGCTATCATGGACATTATGCCCACAGTTGACATTGTAAAAGTATCTTAAATATTACAAATTAAAATGAGTTCTTTCAAACATTAAATATGTTCAAAGAGAGTATAAAAATTGAGAACCAATAAAGATTTTTTTCCAAGTTAAAACCATATGAGAGTTTGGGGCAAATTAAACCACTGCCTGAATGTGTAGCAACAAAATTGAAATATTTATTTGAATGCTCAGATCAAGTTGATTATTGAGAGATATAACTCAAGATAGAACAAAGCTAGGAAGAAAAGCAGTTTACTTGAAACTCTCTTTTTTCTTTTTCTTTTTTTTTTTTTTAAAGTGTCAATTTTATGATTTTGTCTATTTAATTCCACACAGACAGATGATGTCTTGGATAATGATGGCTGAAAATGGATTTAATCTTCAGAGCTGATGACAAGTCTATTTGTTCATGGAGTTTGGAAATTAGAAGTATGACAGTGAATAACTAATATGATCTTTCTCAGGCCAGAAAGATAAATCACATAAAGCCCTAAATTATATCAAAAGGATTACCCTATTTAGGATTTCTCTTATTTTCATTCACCAGTAGATGAAATAAGGATTGGGTTTAGAAAAATGATATACTTATACATACAGATTCAATTAATAATGAATGGAAATATGAAAATATTTTACTTCTTATTCTATGTAGCGATTGATGCCTAATAATCACAGCTCCAAACTCTAAACTCTCTTCATAGTCAAAGTTAGAACTAAGATGGTCAATGTAAACCATTTGCATTACTTTCATAGGCAAGGTTTGGTTTTAAATATCATCCCTCATGGATGGCAAATGGAGTGGTGGACTCAAAATCCTGGTTTGTGGTAATGGCCACCAACTGTGATGAGTTTTTCTCATGTATCAATTTGAATGTAGCCCAGCAGGTGGCAGCACATAGCCAGATTTGGTTGATCTCAAACCACTAAGAAGAACTGGATGCAATTAATTCTTGGATGGGAGACCACTAGAATGTTTTGAGATCCCAGGCAAAATTGGAAAGTCAAAACATTCCTCAAAGGAAACAATGGCTAGGGGCAGAAACTATCTGGAATTGTCAACGTGGTAATATGACCTTAACCAAATCAAGGCAACTCTAATATTATGTGCTGGTTTATCGCAGTAAACTTTGCTACAATTTTGGATATCATTCCTTATTGTTTACTTTCTGCCTTGTGTTTCATCTATATTCCCTTTCACCACCAGTTTTCTTTAAAGGGCATTCTTTCGATCTGGAGCTGGCCAAGTCAAAGTTTCTCAGAATGATGGAAAAAGCCTTTTTGCTCATTCATTCATATTATAGGGCTGCCACTTGCCTGGTGACTCTGGTGTGTGTATGCGCGTGCTAAACTTGTGTTATATTTCTGTATCATAGAAAGCACTGTCATACAATCGTAGGGTTGTAGTTGTACATGTTATGTATTTGAAGGGAAGCCAGTATCAATCAGCCTGTCCACACATATCAGAAGGGGTGACTTCCAGTCAGAATGGGATAACTCGCCACAGCCAACTCGCCACGGTCAACTGACCATGGCCAATTCACCACAGCCAACTCACTGCAGGACAACTCGCCCCAGAACAACTCATTGCATGACAATTAAACAATTCAATTTAATTATTTAAAATAACTAAAACATTATTTTTATTTTCATCATTCACATTTTATTCTGTCCCTCCCTTGCCATCCTTTCTTTAATGATTCTATTCCACTATTTCTTCAACATTTGTGTAACTCTTGTTTATGGTGAGTTTATCTGTGATAAGTTGGCCATGGCAAGTTGTCCCATGGCGAGTTGGCCCTGGTGAGTTGGCCACTGCAAGTTGGCTGCGGCGAGTTGGCCATGATGAGTTTGGTAGACCTTCCAGTAGCCCATACCTTGCTTTTTCCTTAGAAGTAAGATTCAAGAGATATCCATGTTTGTTTAGTATATTTCAGCTTTCTGTTGCACATTTAACAAAAGAAGAACAATTCAAGACCACAAGGAATTCTAAATCAACCTTAGAAGATATTTTGTTAATGTTATTGTCTGGCAAAAATGCTCACCTCTGACATTTTTTTTAGACAACACATATCTAGAATTGGCCACATGCGTAACAATCCACTTATTTGACAAATATGTGTGATTATCCAGACGATTTTGTGAACATACATATTTAAATACTGATGACTCAATATTCAAGATCCAAGCTCAATTGAGACCCACGCTGGATGTTATGTATTCAGGAAGAAGAAACCCAACAGATTTGACATTACCTGCTTTGAATATTAAATAGGAATGGTGAGATGTGCCTTCCCCCCCTTTCTCTCCACGGTTTATCAATTGAGTTATGAGAACAAGTGAGAAAAGAGTTGTTGAGTTCTCACTAAAAATGAAAAGAATGATAGAAAGAGCCAACAATAATAGGCTGAGCTTGCCAAGATCATATCTGAGCTGTTGTGAACTTGTCCACATTAATGATAACTGAGTTCTATTACATTATGTTGTATGCAAATTCTCCATTAAAACATAAATGAAGCACTCCATCAGCAAAATTAGATTACTCCGTTTTTTACTAATATTAATGCTAGGCTCGGGATAACACTGTAGGGATTTTTTAAAAAACAAAAATTAAGTGGATATCTCATAATTTGGTAAGAAAGACTTCAGTTCTTCATGCAGTTTATATTGATGATTTGAACGGGTAGAATGCATCAATTCTTCTCTGTTTTCTAATCTGCAGGAGACCTTAAATATGACTTACCCATTAGAGACAGATGGCATAGGCTTCCCTGTTTTGGAATGTAATGTAAATGCTCCCATCCTGGAAAAAAAGAATAAAACAGACTTAAAATTATGATTTATTTATGTTATTCAATATATATGGCTGCAGATCTCACATAAGTCACTCTGGGGGTAAACACAGTTAAATATGTTAATATACTAATGCAAAATGAACATGAAAAACAGTATATGAGAATAAAACAAACAAGTTAATTTCCACAAATACCACTTTTGCTCTTTTTACTCCATAACACCTTGCATGGTTTCCCCACCACCCCATTCTCAACAAATGCATTATCATAACCCAGGGCTGGTTTATTTTCTCATTTTGCACCAAGCACTGAAGTAATAAACATTCAGCAATAAGATCACATGTAATTCAACACTATAAATCAGAGATTGTCAACTTCTTTTGAACCAATAGGCATTTTTAACATCTGAAGAGCCCGTCATGGGTGCTCGCCTAAAATGGCAGTTGCAAAATGTGAATCATCAAATGAGGACTACAGTTAGTCCTCAACTGACAACCATAACTGAGCCCAAAATTTATGTTGCTAAGTGAGAAAGTTGTTAAGTGAGTTTTGCCCCATTTTATGACTTTTGTTGCCACATTTGTTAAGTGAATTAGTTAAATCAGGAACTCATCACCTGCAACAGAAATCCAGAAGTGAAGTTCCCTTATTGGATCTGTAACGTCTCCCAGTATGCAGTTATATGAAGAACGAGGAAGGAGACTCTTCTGGCTATGGTGCCCTGAGACCTGTTTTTGTTCATGAGCATTCACCCTTCCAGATTCCCCTTCTTTACAAAGATCCCCTGAGATCACATGCACGCACAGAGATATGATAATTGTAGAATCTGCATGCCTGCCAATGCTTAATACACAACCTTGTATTGCATGACCTTGACAAAAGGTCTCAGTTCTAGATTGTAAGTTAGCAATGCTGGGCATTTTGCTCACAGCAGGAAATTAATGTTGCCAGTCACATTATACCATTCAGCTATTCTGTATTCCCCTTTGATGAAATTCTTATAGAAGAAAAAGTAGATTAGATACTGCAATGGCACTTCCATCTCCCCAATAAAAGTTGGCAAGGCATGACAATTGCACCGTAAAAATCCTTGCAAGAAGCACCCCCAGTCCTTATGTATATGGGGATAAGATAATCACTACAATACGGCCTGAATTTTCCACTCCAGCTTCTCCCCTGAGAGCAACAATGATACCTTCTAAATTTCCTTGGCATGGGGCCACAGCTACAGAGACAGTGACTAATTCCTTTCTTTCATTGATACAATTTCCTTGACAATATTTATAGAACTTGACTGAGGTTTCCTCCTCCTCTCCTGGAATGTTCAACAGTTAAAGAGCCTTCTCTCTTGCTGCCTCTGCTCATATATTCAGTTGAATGGGAGGCAACTGGAAAAAAGTAGTTTCTACAGTCAGTGGGACTGTCTTCCATCCCTTTTATTCGTTTGCAGGATTGGTTCAGTAAATAGCATTGCACTGGAACTAACTGAACCATTGTTTTCTTCTAATGGTCAATTTAATCAATAGGTATGAGGTACTAGTTCAGGAGTGACAAACTCAAGGCCCACAGGCCAGATCCGACCCATGGGGTGCTTAGTTCTGGCCCACAGGGCCACCCTGGAAACAATGAGAGACTGGCCTACGGTGCCTCTGCTAGCGAAAACAGGCTCCTGAGTTCCATTTCCAGCTGCAACGGCCTCCTGCAACACTCTGCCAGTGAAAATGGAGCTTGGGAGGGCTGTTTTCGCTGACAGAGGGTTGCAGGAGGCCGTTGCAGCCAGAAACGGAGCTTGGGAGCCCGTTTTTGCTGGCAGAGCGCTCAGGCTGCCACAGGTGCCCCCGACATGACTGACATTGAGCAGGCCATGCCCACCCTGGCCACATTCACCCCAGCCCCCTGAGGTCAAAGACAACCCTGATGTGTCCCTCAGTGAAAGTCTCTGCAGCTAGCTATTAATAAACCTTCAGGTTTATTATATTCATAAGCTCTGCTTTCTCCCGGAGCTCAAGACAGACATAATATTTCTCCTTCCCCAACTTTACACTCACAGTGGCAACTCTTTAAGGTAGGCTAAACTGAGATAATACCTGCCCCAAAGTTACTTAATGAACTTCCATAGCTAAGGGCAGACTTGAATTTGGATCTCCCTTGTCTCAAGGTTATTTCATGCAATCTGCAAAACTATCCCGTTCCTCTTTTGTTCTGCTCCTTCAGTGGCATAACCTAGTACTCAATGTTTCCTTTTCTTTCTCTCTCTCTGCAGTTTGAAAGTTTGGGGCTATGCAGGGATGGTACCATCAAGCATCACTACTGCTTATTTTACACATAATTTCAAGTGGTCCTTGCCGGCTGAAGTCCTTGCCCTTCAGATATGCTGAATTGTAAATTCCAGAATTCACAGCCCACCTGACCAGTGGAAGTATTGATTTCCAACACATCTGGATAACACCAAATTGTGGACATGCTCTGAATCAAAGCTTTGTAAGCTTTAAGTCCACATGTTCTTCCCATCCTATTGCTGGTGGGGCAATGAGATGGAGAACAGTAGAACCAATCCCTTCTGTATAAATGCTCTTAAAAGGTTTACTGAGCAGAAACTATGGTTTGTTCAGACATATCATTAACTTTTCCCTAAATAAACAAATCTTTTCCAACTTGGGCAGCTTTCAAATCGGCTTCAATTCCAGGAATTTATTCCAATGGCAATGCTGTCTATAGAAAATTTCAGAAGTGTAAGTCCACAAATCAGTGCAGTCAGTGTTGTTACCAGATTCTGAGCCCAGCAACGAGATACATCTAACCCAGATTAGATGTATCTAACCCGGGTTAGATGTATCTCAGATACCACAATGATTGGTAGGCAGCCTCTGCAAAATAAGCAACGTGGCTTTCCCCATCTAATGCTAATCCCTTATTTAGCAATATGGGAGCAAAGTCACTGAGGTTAGTTCCCATTACTGAGCCTCAGAGAGGCTTTCTGGGCCTCTTATTAAGATTGTGATCACCATGCTGCCTGAATAACGGCAGTGGCAAACGAGCAGAGATGACAGATTGCCCTAGCTGCAGTTACTTGACAGTGAAGCGTGGCAACCTTTCTCCTACCAGCTGGAGAGCACTGACTAACAAATTGCAGAGACAAAGGACATGGCTTTGCCAGCTGCCATTTCTCTAGCAAAAATTGAAAATTTATCCAGACCTTGCCATTAACTCATAAGGCTCAAACCAATTAGTCTTCAGTAGCACTGAAGGAACTGCTGAGAAAATCACTGGTCTACTGAACATCTCCCCAATTACCCACATCAGCTTTCTTCAAAGAGATGCCCTCCAAGTGGGTTGAACTTCTACCCCCTGGAATCACCCAGCAAGACTACAGAAAGTTGTCCTATAGTGGGATAAATGAGTCTATTTGGGAAAGCAAATTCTGCCTGCCTTGTTGCAAATGTGTACATATTGCAAGAGCCTTGGTGGCGCAGCAGACTAAAGTGCTGTTAAGTAGCACCAGCTGCCTGCAATTACTGCAAGTTCAAATCTCACCAGGCTCAAGATTGACTCAGCCTTCCATCCTTTTGAGGTAGGTAAAATGAGGACCCGGATTGTGGGGGCAATAAGCTGACTTTGTATAAAAAAGAACACCGCTTGGGGGGGCCGAAAGCCCTACTAAGCAGGTATATACAAAAGTATGAAGGCTATTGCTTAACGCATTGTAAGCTGCCCTGAGTCTCCGGAGAAAGGCGGCATATAAATCAAACCAATAAATAAATAAATATTAAGGATCTGGTGAACTGTACATGCAGGAGGAAGGCCAAAGAAATTCATCTTAAGTACAGACAGACTTCCTGCAGAACTGGGCCCAGGAAAGAAGAAAGGAACAGGTTCTGAAACACTAAAGCAGAGAAATGGCTAACTCTAGAAGAGGGGAAAGAAAGAAAGAAATGGATTTGCAGAAAATATAAAAAAACAATTTCAGGTGCAATCAAGATAAACTATGTGAAAATGGTTGGCCAGATTCTTCCTAGGCTTCCTTTTTCACAGATTGTATGGACAAGTTGAATTTAATAAGTCAAGACAGAGGAAATCAGTCACAGCTTGCCTTTTTTGCAGATCAGCAAACTGGAACAAAATTCCTGATAATGCACTGAATTCTTTCAAATTTCCAATGGTCACCATACAAAGGGTCACTTAAAATCATTGACCCAACACTATGGAAGTAAGCTGGCAGGGACAGCAAAGAATAATGATTCCTTCTTATAAATGGAATTTTTCCTGCTTGCTCCACATTTTTATTGAGTCAGTGCAGGCTTAAGGGTTGCTTCCTTCAGCTGTTTCTCTCTCATACATAAACAGATTGTTTAAGAAATCATTCTCTGAATTTCATGCCCTTTCCTCATTTTGACCACAGTGATAGACTGGATTCTGTCTTGGCCATTGTTAAAAGAACTCCTCATCAGTGGATTTCCCTGCTTCATTCTCCTACCAATCCCAGGAAAACATGAGCTAATTGCTTTAATGGCTCTTCCAGTCACTTGGGCTAAAATGAGAAACTTGGCAAAATCTTGTCAATTTTTTTTGGGAGGAAGAGAAAGAAGGAAGGCCAGACTTCACCAATCAACCTTTGAACCTGTAAAAAAATGAAAGAAATCCCCACCCCACCCCAGTCCAGCTTTTCAAGGGAGGCATCCCTATGCAAAATAGGCATTGAAACCCTGGTGGTTCAGTGGTCAGAATGCAGTATTGCAGGCTAACTCTGCCCACAGTCTGGAGTTCAATTCTGATTGGCTCAAGGTTGACTCAGCCTTTCATCCTTCCAAGGTTGGTAAAATGAAGACCCAGATTGTTGGAGTCATGATACTGACATTATAAACCGCTCAGAGAGTGCTGTAAAGAGGGCAGTATATCAGTCTAAGTGCTATTGCTACTATGGAGCAGGCTCATGGGAAAATATTTCCCAAAGCACCCACAGTCAATTGGAACAGAGACCTTTGTACACAATGAAATGAAGTATAGCAGGTCAACCAGATAGCTCAACTTGCACCAGCAGAAGACTATGAACATCTCTGGTGGTGGTGTATTGTCCAGCAACTTAGGGCAAGTCAAGGACATCATCCACTCATGCCATTTGACACAATAGGTAGCTCATCTTCATGCTGGAGCAAGCATAAATAGTGAATCAGCCCTATGCAGCCATTATTGTATGAAATAAATATGAAGTATAGAGAGATTTCAAGAAGGTCACCAGTATGTTAAGATCTGGCTTGCACATGAAGAAGAAAACATAAAGAATCTAAACATCTGCACAAGAAAGAGCTAATGAAGGAGATCCCACATCATCCTATTTCATATGGGAACCAGCTACAGAAGCAACCAGAATTATCTCCCTTTTTCTGATTGCCTAAAGAGGAGCTGACAGATCAATTCCATGTCTACCTTCATCCTCAAGGCATCCTGAAAAATTAAGCCCTGAGGCTGAACGGTGCCCCCATCCCACATGGCTCTTTTGTAACCTTCATGAATATGGCTTCTTTCCCTTTGAATGATGGGAGGCAGCATTCTTTCACTACTACATCTGAATTTAATGAACATGAACATTGCACAGGGAAGCAATCAGCTAATAATATAGCTGTGAAGAATTATCTGCATACTGAAAATGAGGTTCCAATAACAAATAACTACTCTGCAGAGAAGTTGTGTTTTGTATGTTGTGTGTGAAAGAGAGGGGGAAGGAGAGAAATGAACAGTTGGATGGATGAATTTAAGGGATAGCTGAAGGAGATTGGACCATTTGCCCCAACCTTTCAAAAGATTGCTTAAAAAAAAAAAGGAAACTGAAAAAATAATAATCTTATGAGGAAATAATCTTGAATTAATTTAGCCCAAACCATACTTGAGAAATCTGCTGCCTTTGGGGCATCATTTTATTAGTAAAGCCTACTGGAATTATACGGAGAGACATAATTCAGGGAGGGGGAGGGGAGGAAATGCCATTTTCATTACCAGCATGTCTTTTGTTTTTAATCAGATGGAGGGACAAATGAAAAAAATAAAATCCACTGAGAACCAGTGAACACCCACAATTAGTAAAATACCTCCAGATCATCCAGTTTCTTTTACCGAGATGTTCTGAGCTTCTGATTTAATATCAAACATCCTGTTCAGGCAGGAGCAGCCAGGAGCTGAACAGTCTCCTAATTCTTAAATGATAATAATTAACTGCAACCCAGAAAATGCACATGACTGTTTTTCCCCTAAAGAGGATGAAACTTAAGTGTTCTGCTTCATTTTCCCAAGTCTATGGGACTTCTTTGATGGAGTTGTAAATTAGCACACTGGTGTCCTTGTCCTGCAATGCCCTCTCACTTTTACTGAAGCAAGCAGCAGACAGATGTTTGGAACCAGAGGTCCAAGCAGGTCTTCACAGGCTATCCAGGTCCTCCAAATTGTCCAATTTTATTATGCCAGATTCTTGAAGTGAAACATGAGGGAGCAGGAGCACTGAGAGGAGAAAATGTTGGGATTGCAGCTGTGCTTGAAAGGCCTACTCACACCTCCAGGAAATCAAACAGAACATAAATTGTGACGATATAGAGTCAGGTCTTTCGCTCCCATCAATGCTTCTTATTAAATCAATGCTGTTTTGATTTTGCTTTGAGAAACCTCAGCCTCCCAGCTATGGCTCTTGTGGAGCAATCAAACAGTCCATGCTGAGATCAGACTGATTGGGTCCTATGAACTGGGAAGTAAAAGACATTAGTCTACACTGGTCCCTTGGAAGACTGCTTCTAATGTCATCTATTCATTAGGATCCACAAGTGAATGAGAGACTTAAAGAGGTCAAAGACTTCAGGCTACAGCAACAAGTTCCAGATGATACCACATTCTTCAAGTGACTCATCTGACACTATTTTTTCTTTATTAGATTTGTAGAGGGGTATACCTATGCCCTTTAGATAGACACTCAAGCCCTGGTCACCTCATGATTGGATAATTGTAATGTGCAGTACATGGGGCTGTACTGAATAGCATCCAGAAGCTACAGCTGGTTCAGAATTTGGCAGTGTGGACGGCAATGGGAATATTGCATTATGCTCATGTGACCCCAGTTCTCCATGAGCTGCAGTGATTACCAGTTGGCTTCTGGGTAGCTATCATGGCAGAACTCCTGTCTTTCTGAGGGATCACTTATTTCTGATTAATTTGGGCTATCCAGTGACATAGCAAATGCGCTCCAGGTCCCATTGATTAAACAGTGTCATCTTACAGAACTCAGGAGGAATGCTTTCTTTGTTGCGAAACCTGCAAACTCCCCCTCCCCCAGAGATCCATACATTTCTCACCCTTTTGAAAATCATTAAAAACTTGGCTGTTTGCCCAGACTTTTGGAAACTATAATTGTGGAGTCTCTACAAGTTGGATTTTTTTTCTTTTCTGTTATAAAATTAGCCTTTTGGTCAGCTACACCTTTTTTTCTATATGTATTGTTTTCTTTCTTTTTTATTGTAAGCCACCCAAAGTTGCTAAAGTGCCTGGCTTCAAGCTGAATTGATTAAATTGTTATTTAATTAAATTTATTTTTCTCTCATAATAGCAACTCAGTGAAGTAGCTTGGTCTGATAGAGAATAACTGATCCCAAGTCATCTAAGGAGAGTCTAATGGCTTCTGATGGACCTCTATGGCTGATTGTTTCTATGATCCTAAATCAAGACTTTCACCAACACACTAAATTGACTTTGAGCAATTGCTTAAGTAATCCACTAAGATATAGCCATAACCGGGCAGATGTTTTTTTAAAAAATGTAACAAATGAATATTGTCTGCAGTTGCCACAGTATGATATCTAGGCTGAGATCAATGTATAGCATTGACTGGCATAGTTATTTTCAGCTTACAGCAGGGGTGAAATGTACTTATCTTTCCTACCAGCTCGTTGATGTGCATGAGCCGCATTTGCGCACACGCCATCATCTGCACATGTGCAAAGCCTTCTGCGCATGAGCAGATGGTCAAAACCAGGACGTGACAATGTCCCGGTTTGGGGGGGCGGAGCCTCCCACCACCGGCGCTACCGGTTCTCCGAACTACCCACCACCGGTGCTACCAGCTGCCGCGAGCCAGATAGAGCCAGCAGCATTTCACCCCTGGCCTACAGCCAGGATGACATGACCATAAATCAGCTTGCCCTGTATTCCTACAAGTGGGTAAATTAGGGATGACACTCCATAAGATTATCCATAAGACAACAAAAACTAAGTTTCATTTGATATATATTCTTTTGCACGTTTGATTAAAATATATGTCAAGCTTCAAATGGTGTTTTTGCTGCTGCAACTATTATCTCTTCTCAGCTTGCCAACGAACTATAGGGGCAGGGAAGGGGGAGATAGAACTAAACTCCAGATATCAAGATGCCAGCCATGGGAATCAAGGACATTTTGGCAGGTGTTTTCCAGAGCCAAAAAGACTTTCTCACAAAAACACCAGAAGTCTCCATTGGACAATGTGACCTGGTCTATTGGGGTGGGGGAGGCAAGACCTGAACTTTAACTATATGGGTTTGTGCGGGAAATAATTAGATCTGGTTTTGCCCTCATCTTTGCCAATATCATGTACTCAATAAAGTTTTGCATTAATAGATTGGATCATCTCAGCTGTGCATGCTTTGGTTGGGTTCGTCAGTCAGAACATTGACAATATAATTATTAAAATTACTCTTCTGATATATTGCTGTAGAAATATGCATGCATAGATATATTATCTTTGGCCATATAAAAATCTTTATGGATTCTGTGGGGGCTACAGGCAAAATGTTTGGAAGATGCAGGTAGCTTGATCACCTCAAGTTGAGGATGTCTGGTTTTAAACTCATTGCTAATGAAAGCTGAAAGGGGAGAGGGGAAAAAAGTCTACAATAGATTTTATGGTCCTTGTTACCAAGATTTCCAAAATATAACAGTGACTCAAGGCATATAAACCCTTCCTAACATACAGACCTCAGGAACACTATCAGGATTTTTAATGGAAAGGTGGAGAAAAGAAACAAAAATACTGATTTTACTCATTAATTTAGAACGGTTAAAACTGTTAGAACTGTTTTCTGTATCCAGTTTTAGGATACAGAAAAAGCACCAGTGCTTCAGAAGATCAAAGTCAATGATCTACCAAAACAACTCTATTTCTGAACTGAACTATTTTAATAACAATGCCAAAAATTATTGCATGGGTAATTACCGGTATTATTTTGCAAACTGTGCCTCTACCAGAACGTAGTTTGCAAAATAATAGAATGGACAGTTTAGTTTCAGTAGCTACTTGAAGTCACCAGCTTTGGTTATTAAGAGAATGTGGATTATGAGGATGATCTACAAAGAGGAATCATCCAGTGATGTTCCATTTCCAAAATATAACCGTGCATCCATCCTATACATGTGCCATATTGCCCACCAAATGTATTCCTCCTTCCCGTAACTTTCATTTGTATTAGTCATTTCTACCTGGCAGCCAGTTAATTGTGTTGGAACTAAAACTCAAGAATAATTTGAGGAAACTGTAGAGTCCAGAGCATTTGGAAGCTCTTCCCAAAGAAGTGTGGAACGTGCTTAGGCACTACTGGAAGGAAAACTCCACCTTGCATTGATGAGGGTGTGAAATAGTCAGGAGATCTGAACTAATTATTACATTCTGAAGGACTTCAGGTCCTTCTTGATAAAAGGACCTCTATGCTTTAGAGTAAACTGCTTGTAGCCCCATGTCCTGCAGCTCACCTGCACATCTTAGGTGAGCAGCAAGACAATATATTTTGAGCAGGCTTCCAAAAAGTTCTGAAACAAAAGTTCTGAAATCCCTTAATAAAAAAAATATGTTCTTAACACCCATCAGGACTTAATGCTCATACAGCTCATTTTCACAACTGATCTTTCATGTTTAAATGTTTTTGATACTTGTACGTAGCAAAGCCCTATTTTGTGAACTTCTTTCTACAGTATTTATTGTGTTCAGAATCCTGAGCTCTCTGCCTCTCTTTATGTTTTTTTTTCTTCTATCTGCTGCTTCTCTAGGGAGAAGCCTTGGGCTTTGGCTTGTTTCCAACAGCAATGATAATTAATTCCACAGTGGGCTTCTGTAACGCCCCCACCACTTGTACATGCTGCTTTGCACCTTGCATTTACCCTCCCATGGTGCATCTGAATTAATAAGCTGCTTCTCAAAAGACAGTAGAGAGCTTCTCTTTTTCACTATATGTATCTCTCCTTTCCAATTATGGCTGGCAATTGCAAGAGGAGCGTTGGCACCTGCTTCCTTCCGGAGACTCTGGAGCTGTTTTCAGACAACGAGGAAAAAGGTGTTATTTGCTGGGCCTGGAAGCTGCATGCATACTGCTGTATTAGTGACGTTCTGCACTCTTAACATCATCTTCTCAGCAAGGATTTGCAATGAGATTTGACTCAGCCCAGTACAAGAAGTTGGGATCTTCCTCAATAATCTCTGCTGAGTAGAGAACAGCAGAGCAGCAAATGATAATGTGTCCGTAACAAAATCGTTATACAAATGCTGTAAACTGAATATTTGCATCAAACATCAGGATACCATTACATAAGAGAAGCATTTGTATGATGATGTCATGTTGCATATGCAATTTTGGCATTGTTATGGTGTCAGGGTTCAAAGTAATACCCCCATAGCTGGCCTGATTGAGACCATCTTGGAGGCTTCAGCATTGCCATGTGGTTTGCCTTGGATGTCACTGATCCCACTTTGCTTCTCCTAAAAATACTAGGGGTTTTGACCCAACATATTGGTATTATGAAGGACTCATAATGATAAATCTGATCTGGCAACAGACTGTTTCCTAGATGTTGTCGACCCCAGAAAACATGGTCAATTGTGGAAGCCTAAAATCTCTGCAGGCCTTGTTGTATCCTGTTTTCCTAAGGGATTCCGAGTTCAATTTTTTTAAAGACACTCTACAGACTACTGTACAACAGGAAAAATTCCATCCAGTGAATTGGTCTTTAACTACTGCAGCACATTAACATGATGCATGGTAGCAACACGCAGCAAGGGCAGAATGCTATGTTCAAAATGTTGTATTATATTTATTTGTTAAGCAGAATCTTGACTGTCCTTCAAATCTAACAGCTCCCAATTTACAAAACAAATTAAAAAGAATCCACAGTAAAACCAATCAAACCTAAAAATAAATCCAAAACTTCAGCAAGCAATGAAACCGAAGAAAAGCATCAGGAGTGCAATCAAAACAGAACATCAGAATAAGCAAAACAAGCAGCAAAAGTAAATTGCTTAAGGCTACACTAGATAGGACTTCAGGGTTGTTTCAGAATACTGCCTGTATCTTAAAGATGTGGTCCACAATCCAGATTACATGTAGCAGGAGAACTGCTTTTCTTTACACTGTTTTCTCTCAGAAAATGGCTCCATCTTACTTCTGCCTCACATTTAAAAATAATCTACTACAAGTAGTTCTCGATTTACAGCCATTTGTGTAGCAATGCTTCAAAGTTACAATGGACTGAAAAAAGTGACTTACACTTATGACCATCGCACATCCCCATGGTAACAATATTCAAAATCCAAGCACTTGGCAACTGGCATGTATTTATGATGGTTGCAGCAGTCCAGGGACATTTAATCACCATTTCTGACCTTCCCAGCCAGCTTCCAAGAAGGAAAAGTCAATGGGGGAAGCCAGAGTCATTTAATGACTATATGATTCGCTTAACATTTGCAGTTGATTCACTTAACAATTGCTTAACAACATTGGCAAAAAAAGGTTGTAAAATTGGGTGCAAGTTACTTAACAACCACCTTGGGTTAGCAATGGAAATTCTAGTTCCAATTCTGGTCCTAAAACAAGGTTTCTTTATCTTAAGAAACCATGTATTCTATAAACCACTGTTCAACATATTTGATGCTACTGTAAAGAGCAATGTGTTATAAACCACACAGTCATCATTTTCATGCTTCTGTTCCTTTTCTTTGGGAGATCATAAGCCCAAGCTTCCTGTTAATGTTCTGGCTACAGAAGGAGGCAGTATACAGTTTAAAATGTGCCAAAAATTGAAGCTGGAATTAGCTGTGATTCCATTTGACCTATAGAATCAGCACTAAAAATAATTTTTCAAAAGTGGAGTGCTGTACTGTATTAAAAAAAAAAACAATCATGTTTCTCTACTAAATGAAGAAAAAGTAGCTAACAGAGCTAGTTCTAAAACAAGCTAATGCAGATGGTAAATTCAGTAAAAGGCAGATGTCTTTGAAATGAATATTAATACATCTGAGAGGGAATATAAAAAGTTATAAAGTATGCCAATTACATATATGAGAAGTAGGAGAAAAGATTCAAGATATAGATCTTCTCTGAGGTTCATATATGTGAACTCAAATTCACTAGAGATAAAAATAGACTTTTGTATTTACTATTTTTAAACATGTTTATATGACTAAATTGTTTTGGTGACTTTATTTTCTGTGTGTTTAGGTTTAGAACAAAATATTACACACTGACTCCCACAAACCTGAGAAGAATTTATGACAAGTGGGCTTGATATTTTGCTTTTCTCCATGCATCAGTGATCCATGCTCATCTAGGGAGAGCATCAGGTTGGGGAAAGCTAATGTAGACATAATAGCAGAAACCGAAAAGAAGCTAATATCCGGTTGCTGGTTTTGCCCATACTTAAATTAGTCTTTAGTCTATATCTCTGTGAAATGAGGACTCCCCTTTGATAGGATTTATCTAAACATGTATGCTTTATACATTGCTAGGTGTAGTAGAATGAACCCACAGAAGAAGAAGGAGGAGGAAGAGGGGGGGGGGGAAAGGTTGAAGTCCCACTAATGACATTCCAAATGACATTGACTAGCGACTCACATCAAAGGCTTCTCCAAGCGACTTCCTGGTGATCCAACAATCTCCCCCAGAGTGCAGAATGTTTGACCAAGGAAATCCTGATGAAAGAAATTGACATGAATGTTATGAAGCTTCTCCTAGCAGGGTTTCCCCCTCTTTCTAAAAATCCTAGAGAGTGAAGGCAAGACATTATCAAAAACTTAACTTCTGCTCTAGTTAATTTATGGAGAAGAACAGTCCTTCAGTCAACTCATGTAGCTCAGACATGAAATGTAAAATTTGTTACTACCGGTTCTGTGGGTGTGGCTTGATGGTGGTGGGTAATGTGACTGGGTGGGCATGACCAATTTTTTTTTTTTACTTTTAAAAGCATTTTTTCTACAACCTCTTTGGCCGAGGTTAAAGGCTCTGACGATCCTAGCTGAGTTGCCTGATCGTCAGAGGCTTTTATTTTCTTTTAAAAACATTTTTTTTTTGCTTTCAAAAGAAAAAAAAGCCTCTGACAACTCAGATCCTCAGATCCTCAGGCAACTCAGCTGGGATCATCAGAGCCTTTTAAAAGCATTTTTTCTACAATTCTTTTGGCTGAAGAAAAAATGCTTTTAAAAGTAAAAAAAAAAAAAAGCTTCTGATGATCACGCGGCTCAGCTGGGCATGGGGGCTGGCAAGGATTTTTGCTACCAGTTCTCCGAACCACCCACCGCCATTCCTACCAAATCGGGCAATTTGGTCTGAACTGGGAGCATCTCACCCCTCATGTAGCTCCTTTCTACAATTCTTACAACAGAAGTTTGGGAATAAGTGGCTAGGAATTTATGAATCTGGCCACAATACATGCATTATATGAGTTAAAATCATTGCTGAATTTTTTTAAAAAAATCAGGCTGGTGGAAAGACAGTAGCATCAGGAACAAGGACATCATGTATCAGGCTCATTGCCTACTCAGTGTCTGTCCAGGTACAATAGGTGCTTCAGCCTCTGGCATCCTTGATCTTGTTCTGTAGATCCAGAATGCATATTCTGTCATATTCTCATAAATTAAATCTGCCAGTAATGTTAGTAAAACAGAAGATTAAAAAAATAGACTGGTATTTTTTCTCCAGCATAACCTGACTATATCTATTTCCTCAAATCATGCCAATTTATAATTTATGCTGTCACCCCATAAGCCTACACTTTGCAATGAGTACCTACCAAAATTACTTATGCATGCTTTAAGTAGTTAGCAAAAATAAAAACTGAGATTCACTACATACTTCTTTGCAGTTTTTTACTTACTTGAAATGTAAAACATTATAACAATTCAGGATAAAGGAACAGAATGAGCCAAAGTATGCGTAGAAAGGGCAGAAATAAAATGCAGTTTTAGCAATATTTCACAACTTAGAAAAACCTTTATTCAATGGATTACCCTACATAGACTGCGTTCTGAAAGCCCCAGATTCAGTCCCCCATAAGCATCAATGCCCCAGCAGTACATATATAAGGCACTACATATGTCTGTATAGCATCTATCATATGGGTGATCAATCAGAGTTTTTTTATTTTTATTTTTACAATTCTGGCTTATTGGATTACATGAATATGATGTACTGAAATATAGGCAACAAAAATTGGATCAAAGAGAAAGTATCTCAAAAACACCATGTAAATGAAGAAGAAAATGTGTACTTAGCTTACATGTTTGGATAGGTCAGGACTCTTGGAATCTACATCATAACTGCAGGGAAGAAGAAGCAGAGATCACACACTGGCATTTCAATCATGTAGAATCTTGCTATTTCTCTTTTGCAAAATCTACACAACAGGGACATTGTACAATATCTATGAAGAAGGAAACAGAGTCAGGGTTGGAAATCAAGATTTTGACTTCTTCTGCATGGGTTTCTGAGAATCCTTTTCCTTGTCCATTACTTAAAATAGTGTTCTCCAATCATTTGTAGACCTCAACTTCCATATCCACATCCAAAAGATAATATTGCTGGATTATTATGCCAGTTGAAGTCTAATGCATCTAGAAGTAGATTAGGGAAAATGGCAAAACAAACCAATGGAAACAGGAGTACAGCTGATGGAATATGACAAAAATTGTAATACAGGTAGTCCTGGATTTACTACCACAATTGGGCCAAACATTCTGTTGCTAAGCAAGACAGTTGTTGTAAGTTTTGCTTCACTCTACAACTGTTCTTGCCACAAATTTTCTTGCCACGACGATTCTTGCCACAAGAATCACTGAAGTTAGTAACATGAACATTGAGTGAATTTGATTTCCCCATTGATAAGTCACTGTTTTCAGTGTTCTTGTAACTTTGAACAGTCATTAAACAAATGGTTATAAATTGAGGACTACCTGTATACATGTTAAGGAAGTTTCATTTTTCTAGTAATATTTAGTGGGGAGGAAATATGGAATATTATTTTATATTCAAATACACTACTCCTAATCCTTCATCCTAAAGCTGAAACAAATAATTTTCAAACAAATGTATTTTTTTCTGAATGTCTTAACATCAAAATTCATACTTGAATTTTGAAAAATTAAACTGAAAAGTTGAATGCTGTAAGAACTATTAATATCCCCTGATTGATGTCAATGAAGATTCTCAATCATGGCAAGAGTTGTCTAGAATTTGAATCGTGGCAACTGGACTTCTTTTCTTGTTGGTTTGAAATGTTTATCTTATCCAAGTAGCTTCTTCAATCTGAGCATGTTGGTTAGGAGGATCCCAGATATGTCCTCCAGGCAGCTTTCATTTCTCACCTAATCTGGATATGCTCTTGAGCAGTGGTGAAATCTGAACCGGTTTGCTACTGGTTCGCTGGCCGCGCATATGTGCTGTGGACGCGCATGTGCAGTTCGCACCAAAAGGAGGCTTGGGAAGGTAAGTGGAACAACGGGAGGGGGTGGGGTGGAATCAGCTGTGGCACGCGATTTTGGGAACCTTTTTAAAAACTTTTTTAAAGCATTTTTTTACTACCTATTCACCAGAACCAGTTCCAGTGAATAGGTAGTAAAAAAATGCTTTAAAAATGTAAAATAAAAGGCTTGGACGATCACAGCTGTGCCGCGCGATCGTCCGAGCTTTTTTTTAAAACTTTTTTTTACTACCGGTTTGGGCAAACCGGCCTGAACCGGTAGCATTTCTTGAGATATAAATACTCCAACTCCTAAATCCTTTATTCTATGTGGGTTGTTAAGTGTGGACTCCAGTGGTCGGTTTCAAAAATTTTTACTACCGGTTCTGTGGGTGTGGCATGGCTTGGTGGGCGTGACAAGGGAAGGATACTATAAAATCTCCATTCCCACTCCACTCCAGGGGAAAGTTATTGCAAAATCCCCATTTCTTCCTGATCAGCTGGGACTTGGGAGGCAGAGAATAGATGGGGGCAGGGCGAGTCAGAATTTGTATTACCGGTTCTCTGAACTACTCAAAATTTCCGTTACCAGTTCTCCAGAACTAGTCAGAACCTGCTAAAACCCACCTCTGGTGGGTTCCGTCGTGAACCTGTGAAATGATCTTGATCTTCTTGGGGACTGATGAAAAAGCTAAATAAAAAATGGGGAACAGGTTGTTTTCTGAGACCTCCACTCCTATCTCCTAAATGATGTTGAGAAATTCTGAGCTATCATTC
Organism: Arizona elegans; assembly: GCA_022577455.1. Taxonomy (NCBI): domain Eukaryota; kingdom Metazoa; phylum Chordata; class Lepidosauria; order Squamata; family Colubridae; genus Arizona; species Arizona elegans. Next base: position 154,190,290 of record JAKOOJ010000002.1, read on the forward strand.
TATATTAACAACAAATTACCTAGACTCTTAATACTTTTCATGTAATTCCATTATCTTTTTAATTATCAAATGCTATTTATTATAAATACTATTATATTTATTTAACAAATATAGTATGACTATAGACTTCCAAATATTCCCTGGAGGACTCTGAGTTTGGGAAACTTTCAGAAGCTGAGCATTGGGTGTGTTTTGGGATGAATCTTTCTTTGTTTAGACGGAGTAATGTGGCCAGCATTGTTCTATATGAAGTAGCTAGAACTGGGAATTTCCTGAAGACTCAGAGCTCTTATGGTTACTAAGGTAGAAAACAGAATATTGAGAAATGTACTTTATAGAAACATTACTGCAAATAATGATGAATGTGGTTACATTTTTCAATATTATTACATGATAAATATTATCAATCATCTAGTATTGTTCACTAACAGATACTGAAATAAAATATCACTGGATGATAAAATAAAGAATTTGAATTGGATGTTCAATCCACGCATATAAGGAGAACAGTTTGCCATAAAATTACAAAGGGAATTTCTTTCAGCAATAATTCACATATATTTACTAAGACTTAAACAATGCCAAGGCATTTTTGCACAAATTAGGAAGGCATCATTTGTAACAGTCCAAATCTGAGAATTTAGCTGTAAGGCATTTATTGTCTCTCCCCCCCCTCCTATGTTGCTGAATACATGAATACAAAAATTAATTTTCGCACAGTTTTCTCCTCTTCTATTTATAACTAAATTTTTTAAGCTAAATTCAATGCTACAGAATGTATAGATTACTTCCTTTGTTAAAAGTGGATGTTACAATATTGACAAATCTTTGGCCTATAGACTACCTTTGGGACCTCATCTGGAACAATCTGATTTCATTAAAGGATGCCAAGCAACAGACAATATTCCATAATTGGTGGATGTAATTGATATACAATATTGGATTTGATGACATTTGTTTCATTGGAAGTTTTTGATATGATATGGTCCTTGATTTACAACCATTTAGTGACCGTTCAAAGTTACAACAGCACTGAAAAAAGAGTCTTATGGCCATTTTTCCCACTTATGATCATTGCAGCATCCTCCTGGTCACATGATCAAAATTTGGATGCTTGGTAACTGATTCATATTTATGAAGGTTACAGTGTCCTGGAGTCATGCGATCACCTTTTGTGACCCTCTGACAAGTAAAGTCAATGGGGAAGCCAGATTCACTTAACAACTATGTTACTAATTTAACCACTTCAGTGATTCACTTAACAACTGTGGCAAGAAAGGTCGTAAAATGGGGCAAAACTCACTTAACAACTATCTTGCTTAGCAACAGAAATCTTGGGCTTGATTATAGTAGTAAACTTAGAGCTACCTGTATTTGGTTTTCCCTTCAAATTTTAAAAATTGGAGTAAAGTGTGATCCTCTAGCCCATTACAAGGATTATCACAACTGGAATTATTTCTTCATCTATTAGAATGTTATGAGGAATTCATCAAGAGTGTTAATACATCAAGAGTACTTTAATACTTTTACTTTACTTTTATTTAATGTGATGTTGGCACTATTGACATAAATATCTAAGAATATTTCAGGTATCAAATTAGTGGTAATGGAACATTGTGAAAGAAAGATCTGCATTGGGAATGAATGACAAACTCTTAAGGGAAGAGAAAAAAAATCAGTTAGAACCAAGAAAGAGGAAAAGCGTGAGAAAGAAACTCAAAAGAACTCTGTCTTGATTTTGCTTGGTATAAAATGAGGTAGGAAAAATTTTTTGGAAGGTTTTCAATATTTTATTATGCTACCCTACAACAATAAAGACCATTCCTGGAATCCCTTGTGCCCCTTGTTTTTTCACCTTGACAATCCTGAAGGGATGACAAATATAAATTATTATTACATGCTGATGATACTGTATTCTTTACTGATAATTACCAATGTTTTTAACCAATATTTATGGATCCCATTTATAGTACAATACTTTGGTAAACATTTTCAAGTTGCTTCGTTAATTAGGAGAGATCTAATACACAGTTTACTGGTTCTAAGGTTTCAATGAATATTTGAAAAAATACAGCTTCATATTTTCTATGAACTCATTTACATATCTTGGAATAATTATCCCTAGATTCCTTTGTTGAACTAGGTTAATAGTTCCTAGTTGCTTATCTCAGATATAAACAAATAGTGTAAAATCTCCAGGAGTCTATGAGGAAGAATAAATGTCAATATAAAAGTAAGTCCAAAGTTGATGTATATTATTAGAGGGAATCCTATGTTAATATTTGTAACGGGTTTTAACCAGACTGATAGGATACTGAAAAACTTTCATGGTATTCTCAGACTTGTAGATTTTCTATATTAGAATTACTTTTCTCTGAATATGGGGATTTTAATTTGTCAATTTTCAATTATACCATTGGACATATATTGTGACCTACAGTATATTGCTTTTTGAATTCAACTGATTATCTCAAAAATTATTTTGGGAACAATTAGAAAGCTACTATAGTGCCTTTTTATATTTGGCCAACATTTTGATTTCTGTTTTAATTGGTTTTCTTACATTAAAAGTTTCAAGATATGTATATTGGGAAGTAAATTCAAATTTAATCCAACTCTCATGCGAAATTGACATTATGGGAAAATCTAAACTGAAGATTGCTGGTAAATAATTATTATGGAAATTATGGACCAAAAGGTTACTGTTAAAGTTTTCTTCAAAATGTTTGGCAAAAAATACATCCCATTTTGGATTATCTAAGACTGTTTGATGGCTGCTTATTTAATTAAAATATATTTTAAAGGTATACTGAGTCTGAAGAAATAGTTGTTTCTGAAGTTCCTAAACTACTGATATTATTCCAAAATTCTCAAAGTTGCTAAACCTATAGTTAATTTATTTATAACTAAAATGATGTATTAAGATAAATATGGGGACATTTGGAGATAATTTAGACAAATAGGTTGGAATATTCTGTTTTAAGAAATCAGTGGGCTAATATTTTATTGATTGTTAAATCAGTATGCAATCATTTGTTAATAAAACAGCAGAATATTTCCTATATCTAGTAGAGGACCCAAAGGATGTCTGGTATGATGCAAGGGGAGCATCTCAGAAGAAAGTTAAGACACCTATATCTGGCTCTATTTTACACTGACAATATATAAGTTTAATGTCAGCATAAAATAGACCCAAATGTAAGTGTCTTAACTTTTGTCTGACATGTTCCCCTTGCATCATGCAGATGTTGAAACATAACGCTATACTAATGGTATTAGTACAATATTGGGAAAAAATAAAGATAAAAATTTTGAATGTAAAGTATTATATTCACAAGTTTTGGAACCTACTGAAAAGTGAAAACTCTGCCTTTAATGTGCATAGAATTATTGCTGCCTTTGGAGCTCAGAATAAAGAGACCCCTTTTGGATCTCATCTCACATCGCTATTTTTTTCCCCAGTGCATCCCTTGTTAAGACAAAGCACTTACATATTCTTCACAGAATCTCACCAATTACAGGATACAGCCAAATTGAGAAGTTTTATGGGTGCACACTGGTATTCCCTTCACACGCTCACAGCCTTTAGAAGACCAAGAAATATGCCACTCACAGATCAAAGCGCAAATTCTGCTTCTCTTCAAAAAAGTAATCGAGGATGAACTTCCGCACAAAGTCGGGGTTCAAGGTGTTGTCAATGACTTCAGTCCTGCCAAACTGAAAAGGGAAAGGGAACCAAATGAGCGCGACAAGTGCAGTAGCATTATAACCATTAGCAAGAAGAGTTGAAAAGAAACAGTATTTTTAGCACACTCCAAACTGATTCTGGGATGAAGGCTAGGCTGGATACGTTTAAATAAGAGGTAGCATTAAATATCTTTGTTTTATGTTTCTTACAAGCGTCTTTCAGGCCTAAGAGCAGGAAATAATTCTTTCATCTCTTAGTCTCCAGAGTGAGTAACTTTCAGATGTGCTGACTTCAACTTCTAGCAGGCTGAGAAATAGCCACACTGGCTGGGGAGAAGCTTCTTTCAGAGATCTGATAACTTACATACAGTTCAGAAATTGGGCTGAGTGCCACGGCTTGCCTAGTTCTGCTTCAGGACAAAGATTTTAGTCTTGGCAGGTGAAAAGAAACAACATCAACAGAAGGGAAGAAAGAGGGTGCACGGAGGATTCATTAAGCTTCCCTCCCTCCTTATCAAAAATTATTTCCTTGAATGGCATATCGTTCTTTTGCACTTTACATGCAATGGTCAAGATTTAGTTATTAAAGCTGGATGTACTAGTACTGCTGTTTCTAGTTATGTAGCACTGCAAATAATACACATGAAGGCAGAAGCAGGTAAAATATGCATCAATTAGCTCAGAAAAGAAACAAAACACAACAAAGCAAAACAAGAAACAGTATTTAATCAATTGAGTTTCAGCCACATTATTGTTTTTATAATATTTCAATTATCAAAAATCTGTGCCACCTCCAGCATGTCAGAATTTCCAAGCTCGGCAGCCAAAGTTGTTTGATTTTGTTTCCAAAAAGCAAGAACTCTGCCAAGCCAGCAGGCACATTTGGAAGAAATGCTCCACATTTAGGTGCAAGCTAGAGACATTACAGCAAGTGACGCACACAGAAAGCAGCACACAGTTACATAGGCACAGCTGGGGGCACAGGGCAAAATATAACAGTGAAATCAGCAAAGGGGAGGAGAACAAAATCACTTGTGAAGACAGAAGCTTGTTGCATCAAGAACTGCTAATTTCCTCTTTGCATCACAACAACTAGTAGTCGCCTTGAGACAAAGCTAGCCTAGTGAGAATATCTGAAGGCTACATGACTAAGTCTCCAAGTGCTTCAATTAGTCAGATATTAATTAGAACCATCATTCCTCAGGGGGTCATACAACAAAGGGGTGAATTGTCAGAACCTCCATCTAACATGTTCTGGAAGTAGAGGAATTTCAAGCGTGTATACCAAATGGCAGCAGAGATTTTCAAGACCAAGACAGAATGGAACAAATCCAGATACCTAAGATGACATGATATGAAATTGCCTTCCCATAAAAGGGAAATTTCTAGGTTTCTTTAAAAAGCAAAGAAAATTTAGGTAAAAATACTGAAACAGGAACTTTAAAATATCTGTTGTCTATATAAACTTCATGCTGAATTGCCAGCTTTCCTCTTGCTTTCTGTGATGAATTGTGATGCCAGAAGCAAAAGAAAAATAAGGAGTTTGATTAAGCTGTTGATGAGTATTTGCCACACAGAGGAGCCTCAGGATTTTGAATCCTCAAGCCAGCCACCCAAAGGGGAAAAAATCCACAAATGGGAACAAGAAAATGGGGATACCAACTTTAAACTGATAACATCTAAAAAGCCATAAAAGAAGGTATTGCAGATGAAATAAAGAAACTCTAGAAAACTGAGCAAAGAACAAATCATTCAAAAACATTCAGGACAGAATTTAAGACCGTATGCGAATGAAAAGACAGCCTCTAATTCTGCTATTAAGCCCAATGTGTCCATCAGGTTGCAGTGCAGTCACTTGAATATGTTTAAGGATGAACCAAATGCTCATACAGAAAGGAAGAGAATATTCACTCATGAATGAAGGCAAATATACGTGTCCCAGGATAAAGTTGCAGGATCCAATTTGGATCACCGTGACCAGAGGCTTAGTCTTCTGAGCTTTTGGGCTCATGCTGGAGCCCATCCTCAGGGAATTTCTCTCTCACTGGAATGTGAGAGGAACACATTCTGGTGGGAGAGAAGCTCCCTGAGGATGGGTTCCAGCACAAGTCCAAAAGCCCAGAAGACTAACCCTCTGGTCCCGGTGATATAAATTAGATCTGCAGAATATTTACTGTTAAAGAACACAAGATAAAAACCTGATGCTGCCTAACACTGCTTAGATGTAGTACTTTTATAATCGATGTTGGTGAAGAATGAGATGTCTTGGGTTTAAATCACTTTTAGCTGTGGTTATTGAGTGATGTTGGGTTGTATATGTATATATAGTCCAGCCTTTCAGTTTTGATGTAGTGGGAGAAACTAGAGGCAGGACTTGTTATATTGATTTCTTTAAGGAAAGGTAGGCTATAAAATGTAGCAAAACAAAAATAAACTGAGTAAAGACTTTATGCCCCCTCTGGATTCCAGTAGTTCTGATAAGGCCAGCAAGGGAAAGAATTGGGATTGGCATTTAAGATAATTTGCAGCTGGAGGGCAAACAGTGTTTCCAAGAACAGCTGGTTCATGAACCAAAGTGCCCTGGGACAATCAATTAGTTAAATAAAGCCAGAATGTCAATAACAATCATATAGTCCTACAACATTGCACTAAATACTAAACTAGAGCAGATTTTAGCATTCCTGGCCAACACAAGTAGGAACTTCCTCAGGTTTAAGCAAGACAATATATATATATATATATATATATATATATATATATATATATATATATATATATATATATATATATATATATATATATATTGATGGGAAGTCTGCAAATCTAGCTTTTCCCTACCCATGTGTGCAATACTGTGGAATAAGAGGCAGACAAATAGTCCAAAATTAACTGTGCTAGCAAAGCATTTTGGTCCTTAGTCCATCATATTCCAGCACAGGCTAGACTCCTCTCTACTTTATTTGTATAATTTATGCTGGCAGAGGCCCCAGTAATAGGAGTACAGCAGCACTTATCTTTTATGACCATTTAAAGAGCAAAGGAGAAGTAAAATCAATGGAAACAAGAGCAATATATAAATTTGTATTAAGAAAATATACCAGGCATGCTATTTACACATGTGGGCTGGGTTATTTATTATGTGCTATAGAAAATGTCATCCTGTCAATTTCCTTCAAAAAAAAAAAAAAAATGCCTGCGTGTTGTAGAATGAACTTTCCTGCTATGCCCAGACACAGTTTGCAATACAAGGGTTATCAGAGCTGAAAATATAACATGGTGCCAAAATGATCACCAACAACTTATTTGATTCTCCTTCACCTGATTTGTGCATTTTAAAAAATGTTTGCAGATATGTTTGTCCTTTATATTAAGACTTCTGCTTAACTTCACCTTCAAGAACGCATATGGGCCCCAACTTTGTTCCATTACTTTTTTTATTTTAGAAAATAAATATTAGACAAGGCTGTTTGTTTCAAATTTGTATACACTTGCTCACAAAAAAGGATGGAGGTAAAACAGAGATAAAAGTTTGTATGATGGCAAACAAGAAGGAATGGCAGGTAGAATTCTGATACCATTTTGAAGTTGGGCAAACCATGCCTGCCCAGCTTTCAAAAATTCCAAATGTGTTGAAAATCCCAGTTTTCAAAAATTCCAAATGTGCCCATTAGCTTCAAATAGTTAGGGGACTTCTCCTAGGGAAACAAGAGCTACAAGTCAGGAATAGCTACCGATAGGTAGTGAAAAAAATTCCTTTAGAATGATATTCTTTAAGCTGGTATTTCTCAGACTTGTTAACTTTTAAGATGTGATTTCAACTTCTACAATTTCCCAATGAGTTGAAGTCCATCCATTTTAAAATTGCCATGTTTGAGAATAGCTCAAAACTACCTGAATAGCATTTTGTTGGGGAAGGTGGATCAAAAACAACTTTCTGACATTATTATAAATTTAATCCTAAACTAATAAAGCTGAAAGAGAGGTTGATATTCCAATATGTAAACATATTGGAATATGCTAATAATAGGGAGCTAATAATAGGGAGAGAGCCCTTTTTTTTACAGTGTTTGGAACAATTTTTCCAGATAGGTATATTTACTAGGATTATTTTTTTAAAAAGTTATTTTGTGCAAATTAGGCAATTTAAGCCTTCATATTTTAAAAGGTATACATTTAATGTCGTGATTGTTATGAGCTTTGATTTTTATTGTATTTCATATAGCTTTTGATTTTTTCTAAAATAGTTTTTATTAAAAAGACTTTACATATATAATAAGCACTTTAAAAAAAGATGTAAATATGAAAGAGAAAAAGAAAATAAAGGTTAAAAAAAAGGGTGTTGAATATGCTGTAATAAAGTAGTTGAAAACTGATACATACTGAGACTCCTGAGATGGGAGAGTGGCTCCAATAGATTCCAATAGATTCCAAGAACAATATCAGAGCACTCTGTCTTTCTCGTATTCCCTTTCACCATTTTGTTTATCAAAGAATCCATGTTTATTTATTCAAAATATTTACACTTTGTTGATTGAAGAAGTAGCTAAACACAATATATAATTAAAACTAATTTCCATAGAGTTGGTGTGCTTGCCACGCAGAGATGCTGAACTTTATTACAGTAACTGAGTCACTTTCAGTATGCATCTGTTAGCAGGAAAACACAGAGCTTAAAATAATAGTAATAATATGGGATGTTTTTAGCAAATCCCCCAAAGGATCATGTTGCTATGGGCTGAACATCTGTTATTTTTGGGAAGGCAGAGGCACCGTATGTTGGTATGAGGCTGATTTCTGCAGTTTTAAGCTCAGTGCTAGTGGGCATCCTACTTGGGGCAGGTGACTGGGTCTAATCTTGAAATGCAACATGGTTCACTACCCAATTACAATTTCTATGACTGCAGTGAAAATAAAAACACCTTTGAGTCAAGTTTAATTCCTGATGACTTCACAGATCTAACCATGTATTTTTCTTAGCAACAATGGTTTTCTACTGCCAATGCTTTTTCCACAGATTTGTGGGGGAAGGGTGCCTCCTCTATTTTGCCTACGGATCAATTTTGTTTAGGGTTCCCAGGTGGTCTCCTTTCTGAATCCTAAAAGGCTTGACCCTCTTTAGTTCCTGAACAGAGACTAAGTTGGCCAAGTGCTGCTATCTGTGGAGGAAAATAAAGTAAATTGATTCCCCTCAGAGGGTTAATATTTGAAGCTTCTTACTTCTTCTTCAAAAAAAGGTTAAACCTGTCAGTTTGGCATTCAGTTTCCACCAAACATCCTATTCTATTAAGATGAGAAGAGATGAATTGAGATTATCTGTGACTTCTATAAATGCCACTGATAGAGCCTCGGAATTGTCCTCAGAGTGAACTTTTTCATATCTACAACTGCCATGTATCTAGTTACTCATATTATAATGTATAAGCCAGTCTTGCCCAATATAAACCCTCCAGATGATTAGAAGCAGAAGTTTCTGCCGATCTGGTCAATGAAATTCAGGAATTGTGGGAACTGTAGAGATAACCAAATCTCGGAAGACTTTGACAAATTTTTACCCCACTGGCATTGTAGCCTAAGCTTGGCAAGAGTAAAGAACCAAGCACTAAATGAAAATTTAAGGAAGTAGTAAAACATGATTCCTTAAACACAAATTCCCCCCTCTCTTCACCAAAGTATTTTCCAGAATCTTTCCAGGGAAGGAAAGGCTTAAATTTCCCCCATCACAATTGCTTTGACAGTCCCTCCTACCCACCAACTGCTATTTGCAATTTTAAAAATATCCACCTTCAATACAGACACATTTAGTTTAACTCATATTAAGAGGTAACAAATGATCAGCTGGGTTCAGTTCATACGAGGGAAGGACTCTTCCCCCTCTCTGACTTTATGTGAAAAACAAGTACAAATATTCTTCACTCTTCTAACAATGGAGATATTTATGTTTAGCCATCTGGTTAGGCTAAGAGCAAAATTCGCTGCCAACAACCATGCCTACCATCTAAGGCAGTTTTCTATTACTTCTATGCCACATGCCCACAATTCCAAGAATTGCCTTTGATTTGAGGCATTTCCCCATCCTTGTACTAAACATGTTAGCTTCATAACTCCAATCTCATAGACATTAATACCACTACAACCACCATCTCTCTCCCTCTCTCCATCTATATGTATAAGTATGTACACACATATACATACACACCCCTATGTTTCATCTAGCCCAAATCCTACCATTAGTTTGGAAACCAAGGCCAATGAAAGATTTCCTTCCTCCCAGGTATTCCAGATATCAAACTGGTATAATATCTTAGGGCATCCCCTGTCATCTTAAACTTCAATTGGCTTCTTTCTATGATTCAGGACTGTGTTTCTCAAGCTTAGCATCTTTTGTTGTGGAATTCTGCGGGCTGAAATCCACACATCTTAAAGTTGATAAGGCTGAGAAACACTGATCTATAGTAGGAGCACTTCTGAACTACTGCAGTGGCAAATAAATTGTTCTGCTTATAACTGGGGGCTGTAATTAATCCAGTGGCATTTGTTCAGGTACTGAGCAAACTCAGTTTCTTAGTTCATTCTCCTTGTCCATGGTGGTTACTGCCTTTTCATTTTTTTCCCCAGGTTTTTTTAATGCCTCTGTTGGGAAGTGAGTTGCTGGGGACTAACAAAGAATAGCAATATACACAGATTAGCTATATGGCAGTTGGGAAGGGAAAAATAAGGACAAAATAAGCCTCAAATGTTATCTTCAAATATGAAGCAATACTTTAGGGAACTATGTCTGTGATGAGTTATAATATTAATAACCATTTCATTTTAGTAATCTATGTCTGCAGCAGAGAAATGCAAAAAGCCATAAAACATTCAGACAAGCAGCAGAGTTGTTCGGTGTTGTGTGGGGGAAAGCTGTATTTAATAATTAAAGTTAACTTTATACCAATGGAAGTTTGTATTACAACAGCAGTGTAAAATGGACTAAATTCTCAACTTAGGAAAATGATAGCAATTCAGCTTTGTAGTATATGAATCAAAGGGAATAAATTTGAATCTAAGAGAAATAACAAAAGAGGATGCCTAATAGGTGATGCCTATCTTTCAGCTAATTTTGCCCATGTACATGTTGGAGAATCAAGTGATAAAAACTTTTAGGGATCATGTCACTTCAGAGAACAAGCTTGAATATTTCATTTCTAATTTCATCTCATTTACTAAATGAAAAAATGGATATGTTGGAGGAAAAAGTTAACTTCTCTCTCTCTCATTCACACTATTTTCTATTTGAATAGGGGACTCTACTCTTACAGTTTTCCAGTGGGACAGTCCAGGAGAGGTTTCAGGACTAGAAAGGGCTGTATTAATGGGAGAAAAGGGGTGAGGGGTGGAAAGGAAAGGCAAGGAAAGATATCTATGCAAATATGTTTCAAGTTATGATTTTATTAGTGCAGAATCAAATAAAATATAACTCAGGATATCCAAAACATATTCAGATATAGGGCAGTTCATATTGAATTTTTTATCTATGACTAATATGGGAAAAAGTACAGCACTTGATTTTGGTTGTCCAAAGCCCAGCAATGAAAGAACAAACACAGAGCAACTGGAGAAAGACAGTACTTTGGCTCTAGGAAAGAGAAAGGATCCCAGAAGGCAGTTTCCACTGGGAAATTGCCCACCTTAATATTCCAGAGGAAATGCAGCAAACTGATCTTGAGCCAACAGTTCATTAGTTCAGCTGCTCAATCAGCAGTGTTGAGGAGATACCTGATTTCAGCTACAGAGATTTTGTATCTTTGTATCTTATCTCATTCCCCTTATATTTCTATTTCAAAAGAAGGGAGGGAGGCCTTGCTGAACTCACCCAAGTTCACATTTGCAGTGAGATCTGAACCAGGGACTTCTGGTTAAACGCCATGTACTTTTGCTCTCCGTTACTACTTTAAATCTCAGTAAAACAGTAGCCAGTGATATGGTCCAATGATTACACAGATTGTGACACCAATTTTGAGAGACAATTGTCAGTTGGGGAAAAATGCTGGATGACTAACATACTGCCAACAGCCATAAAGATTCTTTTGGGACTTGGGAATTTGATAATGATAAGGAAATATACACATGCTCATTCTTTGATTACAACTGTTGGCTCCAAAGTCTCTAAAGAAGCCTTTTCTAACCAGATGCACTTCATATGTGTTATATTAGTTCCAACCACTCCTAGTCAATAATGACTAAGGATGGTGGCAGCTATAGTCAAAAACATTTACAATACTTCAAGCATGGAAAAGCAATAGCAATTGATCTGAAACATTCACCATAAGGCCCATCCAACAGTGAGATATCTGTTCCACTTTTGAAGTTTAGTTTAGTAAAATGAGAGAATCCCAAGATAAAAATGGGACACATAGCCTCCATACTGCTTATTGTCCAGGTGCAAAAGGAACATATGAGTGAAAATTGCCTTTAAAAGTTCCAAAGGAATGACAAATTCTTTTGAAGTGGGTAAATGACAGACTAGAGATACATCCATATTCTAAGAAGCAAGCTTTGCCCAAAATGAGGGACTCCAGATGCATTGCCTTTACTGGCTGAGAATTCTGGGATCCAAAATCTTTAGAAAACAACATTACAAAGCCTGACCTGATTGGTTGCTTTGCCAACTGTGATGTAGTTGCTAAGCCAGCTTTAAGTGCTTATAGAAAAATCACGGGGCCCTTTTCTTCTGCAGAAAGAGTGGAATTGCTCCTGAGAAAGAAATAACGAAACCTCAGTGGTGCTGTTTCCAAATAGTTAATTTCATAGAACAGAGAGATTCTCTCCTTACTGGAAGTCTTTATGGAAAGCACTCAGGGGGAGTGCAACTGTCATGTAACTGAACGAAACAGAGATAGACTTCAACATTATTGGAATGGGATGGTGGGGTGGGAGAGCACCATCTGCTCTTTTTCATATTGTGGCAACATCACACAAATTCCCTTCTTGCTGTTCTACAAAAAGTAACTACATTGGCAATCAGCAAAATTTTTGAGGCCTCTCCCATCCCGTTGTAAAATGGGGTAGGAAATCCACTGCTATAACAGCCATTACATAGAACTGGATGCTTCCAAGAATGCATGATTCATAAACTTGTGTTGAATAAAACATAACTCATCAGGAAAAAAGTATTGTATGAATCTAAAAATAGGTTAATTTACTAATCAAATAAGTCTATGTGAACCCAGCTTTTAAGTGCAGATCAGGCATTCAGTGTGGAGCGATGTCACTTCCCTTCCTCCACCATGAATGGAGAAGCAGTATTTTATTTGTTTATCCTATTGGAATAGAATTTTATTCTGTTTATTCTTTTTAGCCTGGCTTACCCACAGAGCTTGCAGGTTAGGTCAGTTCAGGATATCAATTTCATAACAAAGTACAAAACAAAAAAATAACCACAATATTCACTAAAGCAAGTTAAGTCCTTAGATAAAGAGGAAAAGTAGTGGAAAACTAGTTAGGCTCTTGTCCCAATGCAAAATGGCAGGCGTATCCCTGCTAAACATCTTGCTAAACTGCCCTAAAGCCTCCTGCAAGGGCACCAGGTCACTTGGGCAGCTCAGCTGCTTATGAGCCGGGGGAGAGGAAAGATCTCAGGGATCAGATATGCTCTCATCAGGACGATTGTCTTCCACAACTTCCACAACCCTCCAGGGTCTGCAAACTGCTAAACTGCGCAACAGTTCATGTGTAAGTGTCTGCTTCTTGCAATGATGCCTTTGATAAGTGCCAAGAACAATTTACAGATCCAAAACTAAAATATCTACAGGTTTCTTCTTCATGATTAGAGGGAGGGGGGAGACAGAAAAACCTTTGAGGAAAATCAGGAGGTTTGTAAACAGAAGGGACCCTTCAGTACAATTTGCATTTAAGGGCAAGTACCTTCATCCTCCACGTCTTTCCCACTCTAATGTTACATCACCAAGCCAAAGAAATAAGGCATAGGATTCCCCCCAGGCACCCACACAGCAGCAGTTGTGTGTGAAAATATGTAAAAGTAGGAAGAGAAGAGTAGGAGGTCTTATTTTTAAAAGCAACAAGTTTGTGTTTCAGGGAGAGGACAGGAGTGGAAACCTGCCCACCCATCTACAGCTTCTATCCCGTCTGTTTCTCATTCCAGGTTCCTTTTTCTCCTCTGATATTTCAATCCCAGAAATGATCCAGCAGGAAGGAAAGTTGAGAGTCTGCAGAACAACAACCCACAAAAGTTGATGGAGTTTTGCTTTCTTTTTTTTCTTTTATGTCTTAAATTCAGCCCCTTAATTCGTCTTCCCATGTGGCTGCTATGTGCTAGTTTTCAACATCCAGAGTCACTGTTCTCATGTCTCACTTTGGCCTTAACTTCTGTCCTTTCTGCATCATATTTTCAATTCTAGCCATATTCTCTTTCACATCAGTTGGATGAATTTCCATCAGCCTATGCAGCTTTATGCCAGCTACACCAATACCATATTGCAGTGTTTCTCAACCTTGATCATCTGAAGATGTCTGAACTTCAATTCCCAGAGTTGAAGTTCAGACGTCTTCAAATAGCCAAGATTGAGAAACACTGCCATATTGTGCTATGCTAGCACAAGGGAATGTAAAAGCAATCCAATGGACACATACTGAGTCTGAGTGAAGCTTTCTGAGTGAAGCTTTCACACCCTTCAGTGGTGCCACAACAGATAAACAAGGCATCTCAGCCATTTTTAACCAACGAATTTTCATCAAATGCCTTTAACCTAGTCTGATTTTCAAATAAAAAAGCACACATGCGCACGCAGACACACACACAAATACCAAGGCACAAGGTAAGAATGTGACTTGCAAGCATTGTAATAAGAGGCAGTAAAACAGAATGAAATCCAGGAGATATGATCTGCTGAAGAGTTACTACTTTTCTGAGACACAAAATTTTCCATTAACACACAAGTTACATACCTCTCTCCACTGCTTGGTCTCTATGCCCTGAGTATACAGCACACATACTGTAAAGGGGAAAAAAAATCACAAGTTAACTAAGCCACCAGCACAGAGAAAAGAATTTCGCTCTAGTGCTACACAACACAGACTGTATTAAGCAAATTTCACAAGCTTCTGCAAGATCAAAAGCTAAACAAAATTACTGAAGCTTGATTCCCCACTGATGAGGTTGAGGGGAGGATGGGAGGACTGGATTCCTGAAAATTGTAAAGCTATGGTGCATTAGTTCTTTTTCTGCACCCCTTTTTTTCCTTTTAAAATTACTGTTTATTGCTATGTACACAAAAATAGCGTCTAAACTTTTTCCATGTTGCTATTAATGAAAAGGCAAGAATGGGGAGGATTTGAGGTTTAGGTTATAATGGAAAACTGAAAAGGGAAATTAGCTGCAACAAATGCTAGAACTTGTGATTTGATCAGATCTTAGATGCAAACTGCATTTAAGAAGCACATTTTGAACTGTGTGACATCTTAAACATCCATCATATTTTTTGTGTGTATTTGTGTTTGATCTTCACAATAATCTTATGAGGTAAATTGACTGACAGAAACTGGCTAAGCAAGTATTTCAACTCAGCATCCTAACCATTCTGCCCCATCAGCTCAAAAGAGTGGATCAGTTACTTTTACATCTCATCTCCAATAATCTGAATAACATCAATTTCATGAGTATGACTTATTGCTATTGTCTTCCAACATAACGGAGTAGCACAGGAGTTATTTGCCTTAGCTTACATGAAGAAAAAGAGAGGTTGTTTTGGAATCAGAAGTTATACCACATTCAACTGGGAACTACCGCATGCCAAGCCTAGTCCTATACGAAAATTAGCGTCACTAGAATTCTTGTCAGAAAGAACACAAAACACTGCAGCTTAATTCCATCTAGATTCATTAGATTCACTGGATTTACTCTGTTAAATCAAACTAGATTTGCCTTGGCAAGATGGGTAGCATAGAAGTTTAATAAATAAACAAACATGGGAAATTCAGATTTAATCCCCCATTCCTCAAAAAAAAAAAAAAAAAAAAACCACACACACACACACACACGCATGTCAGTAGATGATTTAGAATTCACAGTTTTCTCTCAGTTTAAACTAGACAATTTTGTGAAGACTTTTCAGCTTAACCTATTTTTTTGTGCAGATAATACAAAGTAGGGGAGAGAAGACTCATGTTTATTACATTGAGTTCCTAGAATAAAAATAGAATATAAATAAAAGGAATAACTAAACCAATAGCCTTTGGGTTCTGGCCTTATTTTACTGTCCAAATCCATAAAGAGAAACTTCAGCCATGCTTCTTGGACTGGATCCTCCCTACAACACTTTGGTCCCCACGGAAAGGGCTCGCAACTTGGGTGTCCTCCTGGACTCATGGCTGTCTTTAGAAGAGCACTTGACGGCCGTGACCGGGAGGATTTTTCATCAGGTTCACCTGATCCGCCAGTTGCGTCCCTTTCTGGATCGGAACTCGTTACGCACGGTCACTCATGCCCTCGTCACCTCCCATCTGGACTATTGTAACGCTCTCTACATGGGGCTCCCCTTGAGGTGCACTCGGAGGCTCCAACTGGCGCAGAGTGCGGCCGCGCGGGTGGTGACGGGAGCGATGTGGCGCTCCCATGTAACACCTCTCCTGCGCGAGCTGCACTGGCTCCCGGTGGTCTTCCGAGTGCGCTTCAAGGTTTTGGTTATCACCTTTAGAGCGCTCCATGGCTTAGGACTTGGTTATTTACGGGACCGCCTGCTACCACCAATAGCCTCCCACCGACCAGTATGCTCCCATAGAGAGGAGCTCCTCCGGGTGCCGTCGGCCAAACAATGTCGACTGGCGGCCCCCAGGGGGAGAGCCTTCTCTGTGGGGGCACCTATGATCTGGAATGAGCTCCCCCCGGAGATACGGAGGATCCCGGATCTGCGTACCTTCCATCGCGCGCTTAAGACCTTTCTATTTCACCAAGCCGGCCTGACCTAAGTCTTTCCCCTTTTTAAATGGAAATTTTAAACTTGGTTTTAAATTATTGGGGTTTTAAATTTGTTCAGCCAAATTATTTAATTTTGTTTTAATCTATTTTAAATTTTGTATTTATATGTTTTATTCCATGGCTGTTCACCGCCCTGAGTCCTTCGGGAGTAGGGCGGTATACAAATTCAATAAAATAAATAAATAAATAAACACAATCTTTTTCCATGCTTCCCCTTCTGTATAAGTAGCAATGAAGCATCTGGGCTATAAAGTAGAGAAAGAGCTACAGGAAAGGTGCTCAGAACCTACCCTGTTTTCTTCTACGGAGAGGTGGATACTTCCTTGTATAAATCAAGGCCGAATCTAATGCTTTCATCAAAATGACAAAAGAGACAAGAGACCTAGTGTGGTCTAGTGGTTAAGCCATGAGCCTAGAAACAAGGAAACTGTGAGTTCTAATCCCAATTTAGGCATCAAAGACAGCTGGGTGACTTTGGGCCACTCATTCTCTCTTAGCCCAATTCCCTTCACAGGGCTGTTGTTGTGGGGAAAAAATAGGAGGACAAAGAATATTAGGTATGTTTGCTGCCTCAAGTTATTTATACAAATAATAAAGGCAAGATAAAAAAGCAGCATCACAAGGTTATTACATGACATGCATAAAAAAATAACGCAACTTGAATTGGGACACAGTGATGCTGTTTTCATCATCTGATCTCCCTCTGTCAAAGTCTACTCTACTAGGTACTATGCTAAATGCAGAATCAGAGAACTGTAGCTCCTTCATGATTTAGCACAGAAAACCAAACAAGACTTTTAAATTACCAATAATGTATTTCAATAATGTATTTGGCTCACTTTCAATTGCTCCCCATTACTAAAGCATAGCAAAAAATGATTAATGAGATTTTAATGAAGGGAAGCTGCCAGAGAGCAAATGATGCCCCACTAAGCTTCCCTCCCCGCCAGATTCTGTGATCATGTCTTTTATCTGCCTAAGGATCTATACATACTAGTTGTAACCTCAGTGCTAATCAAAGGAACTAGAACTTCACAAGTTGAATCTGCAACGACATGCTACACTGTGAAGTGCTACTGTTCAGAAATCTAGACTGTCACAACATCTTCGACATCTTTTCTAAGATACTCCATATTATCCCATTATGCTAATTACTGTACATTCTAAGACCACAAAGTTTAGCTAATCTTTACTGCAGAGGTGGGGAACCATGGCCCCATTGAAGAGTTGTGGACTTCAACTACCAGAATTTCTGAACCAGCATGGTTGGGTCAGGAATTCTGGGTGTTGAAGTCCACAAGCCATAAAAGGCAGTGGTGAAATTCAAATTTTTTTACTACCGATTCTGTGGGCATGGCTTGGTGGGTGTGGTGTGGCTTGGTGGGCGTGGCAGGGGAAGGATACTGCAAAATCTCCATTCCCACCCCACTCCAGGGGAAGGATATTGCAAAATCTCCATTCCCACCCCACTCTGGGACCAGCCAGAGGTGGTATTTGCCAATTCTCCGAACTACTCAAAATTTCTGCTACCAGTTCTCCAGAACCTGTCAGAACCTGCTGGATTTCACCCCGATAAAAGGGTCATCGTTCCCCACCCCTGCTTTATTGGATTCTGTGAGTTGTCTCCCTTCCCACTATTAGGAGATATAATTTTTTAAAAATCTAACTTATTTTGGCATTTCTGCCAACTTCTCTTATATACCTAATATTATTGGCTTTCTGTTTATTCTGGCACTCAAGGTGGTTTAGGTTGAGCTTCTCCAAAGCCTGTTATTTCCCTGTGTCATACATATAGATGGTGCTGTTTTGCATATATAAGAATCAGTCCAGGAGAGTCAGTTAACATGTATTTGCAATCAATGCACCATTATCTCCATTCTACTGGTAGAAAGGATTATAGAGAACTAAAATAAAATAAAATACACTGGACAGCACATATCAGGTGTATAGGCAATGTAATTGTTCAAGCCGAAGAAATGAAGGTCAGAGATAATAAACTATTAATTCAGGCTTTCAAATGTATTAGAAACATATACCAGGAGAAGAATTTTATCTATACAGTATAACCTATGCTGGGCTTAATAATTGCTATATAGGCATGAATATCTACCTTTCAGAGCTGTTTCTGTTTAATACAAAGAAGGAACTCACTCTGTCTATGCTCATTTTATACATTCAAAGCGAGTCACCTGACTAGTGAAAACTGAAAACATCCACACACTTAATACATTTCTCTGTGTTCACTAACTTGGATTTCTTGACCAGTATGATTATTTTGTATAAATATGTGAGAGCATGAGGTCATTCAGATTATAAAGATGCAAGAATGAAAGTTCAAAGCCAATAAGACATTTTAAAGTAGTAAATATTGTTTATTTTACACCAGGAATTATTAATTCTGTGTACAATCTGATATTAGCAAATCCCAGTAATTATAATTATGCATTATGCTTCCCAGATTTAAATTAATTTAATTTAAATTAAATTAAAAATATTATAAAAATTAAAAATATTTTGCCCTAAGATTGTAATTTGCATACATTTGCAATAGAGAACATGACAGATCCATAAATTGGGGACAAGAAATTTCATGAACGAAGCCCAAATATTGTAACCAAAACTCATCTTGAAGAAAAGTGAAAGTTCATGCAACACTTACGTACATGGGTCAGACTTGGAGAATGTATCTTTATCCAAAAGATTCCTGGGGAGGGGGGGGAGGAAAAAATAAAAAGGATTATGTAGGATCAGGATAGATGAGTTTTCAGTTCAGAAATGGAACTGACAAAAAACTCCCTATTTTTTTTTTGCACCGATATTGTTTGCTTTCTAAATAATTATATACACCCAGAAATCATTGAACTCTCCTGAAATTGTCAAGGCAGCCATCAGAAGTAACCTAGGGAATTAGAGCTGAAGAATCAGACAAAAAAAAAGGCAATAAATAAATACACCAAAGCCAAGAGGAATGGGTTTTTGCTTACAATGAGGCAGTACTCAGTAACCATGCTGACTCAGCAGGAAAGTCTACAAGCTGAGAACATTTGATCGCCCAAGGAGATACTCCACATTGTAGTTATCATGCTTGGCATACAGAAGAACTGTATTTGTAACAGAATTTCCAGCTTATATGCTTCCTAACATTAGCCAAGCATTTTATAATTCACTATTATAAAAACTTATGAACAAGTTTTCTCTCTTCAGAAAAACACTTCCTTGCAATCTATTCAGTGCTTCATATTATCTCCCAGGGCCAATTTAATCAGCTTCCCTTAATTTGCACTTTTCAGATAAGCTGAAATATAGCTCTAATAATTTCAATTAGTATTGCCTTTGGCCATTATGGCCAGGGAAGATAGAAGTTAAAATCTAACGCATCTGCAGAACACCAATTCAAATAATGGCCAAAGTGTATGTACCAATACCAAAGCACATGCAAATGAACACAACTGGAGGAAATGTCATTAACACTATATTAAAGTAGTTGCTTTGCAAAATGAGCCAGCACTGAAAGCACATTAGTTAAGATGTTTGATTTCCTTTGTGCTTTAGCTATTATTCTCTAAAAGAAATTGTCAAGGAATTATTCCAAATTTCACTATAATTTAGAAACCAGTAATTCATCCTTAATGGAAATTCACGTCTCAATCTTCAAAATGTTTACTTCTGACCCTCTGGAACCCACACAAAATTTTAATCAGCCTGAACCAATATGCTTAGTAATCACTCAAGAATAGTTTAAGCAATAGCTTCATATTGTGTTGCCTTGAATCATTCTGTAAGTAGTGGGGAAAGAAAGAATTATCTAGTCAGGTAAGAAATTATGTTGCTTTGATTCTTTGCACCAATATCACTACTGTCCAATTCAGATTGTCCTTTTCACAGCAAATAAATTCATAACTGATTCACAAATTCTTGATGGCTAAAAATAGACTATAATGGACTATATTTTCAGAAGTTATATCTTGATAACTGATGATGTAAAAAATGAGAAAGTTGTTTCTTTCTTTAAACTTAGGGGGCATTTTTATTCTCTGCCAGGTGGTGTAATCTTTCTTAAAGTTGGCATAAATCTCACAATACTAAGATTTTGTCTCAGGAAACTTCCTAACAACTTTATTTCCTTCAAGAATTTGCCTGTTATAAAGTATTGTAACTTTTCTAAGAGCTGTCCAGCACTTGCAGTGCTGAATATAGTCTGAAAACGTTACAATAAGACACGATAGCGTCTTGTTGAAATGTTTCCAGACTATATTCAGCACTGTAAGTGCTGGACAGCTCTTAGAAAAGTTACAGTACTTGTTATTGGGATTTTTACTTGAAAATAGGCAAATTCTTGAAGGATTTAAAGTTCACAAAAGTGTATAGGATTCTTTGCTGATGTGGTTAAATTTTAGATTCTAATGGCATATTGTGACATCGATGAATAGCAGAAATAATGAAGGATTAGAAAGAACTTAATAGCATTCCAATTTCAGAGCCAGGCCTTTCAATAGCTTATCTTTGAAGCAGGCAAGAGCACCAATTAAATGTAAGAAGATACACAGACTGAATGCAGAGGGAGCTTGTTTCAACTCCTTGGCACATTTCTTTCTAGAAGCAATCTTTTACTACTTTAAAGACAAAAAAACTTCAGGGATCACAGCAGGTCAGGCAATCAAATAAGACTTACCCATTTCCTATGTGAGTCCCACTAAGAGAGTCTTCCTCGGTGTGGTGTTCTCTAAGAGTTTTGGAAATACAATTCCCAAGATTTATAGCCAGCATGGCTGAAATCCTGGGAGTTGTAATTTCAGCTCTTCTAGAAGACACTGTGGTGATGAAATCCAAGGCAAGGTGGGAATGCAGAAGGCAGTAGAAGACACATCAGTCATATTGGGGAGATGAATATTCAGAGTCAGGTACAAGAAACTACTGGAAATAACTACCAAGTGAGTCACCCATTATTATTCATTCTTAAGACTCAAATATTTAGCATCCAGAGAATAATTATTTATCCTCTTCTTCTAGGACGTGATACCCAGCTATTAACCAAGAAAACCTTCCTCCTCTCTTTATTTTTTTTTTAAATCATAATGGGAGGGGGAGGCCTGTCCAGTAAAATGAGATAAAAGCCAACAAGGAATTCTAGAGAAGCTGACTTTCCAGGTGTGCAAATAGAAGAGAACAGACTAGAAAGGTTAGGTCTGCATATCTCTATACGTGTATGCGTAGTGTGTGTGTGTGTGTGTGTGTGTGTGTGTGTGTGAAGAGGTATGAAGTGATGTCCTGGAATTTATTGTAGAGAATAGGTCTCATCTTTGAGCTTTCCTGCTTAAGATACACATTTGATCTCACAGAAACCTGCAAGCAAAGAACACAGACAGTATAAAGAAGAAGCATGATTTCTAAGTAATGCCCCAGATACCCTTTTCCACATGACCCCTGGCTCTCTTTGGAGTGATTGAAGATAGGGGACTTTGTGGGTCAGACACTTAAAACAGCTCTGCTTTCCCCCCAGAGAATCCCAGGACTTTCAATTATAATTCACTTTCATTGAACAGGATGCCCTATCCTATACTGATAAGCTGCACTCACTGCTTGGCTATTATGTACAGAAACAGAAGAATGTGTGTAGGCGGCTGCTATGTATTACTCGAATGACCCATAAATCAAGAGAAAGGCACAAATCAAGAGGAAAAAAAAATATATAAGCCATGCTGCTTCCCTTTTGCATTAAGAATATGACTACTTTACAAACAGATTTTTAAATACCAAAAAGTGTGGGGCAAATCAGAAAAAAAAAATCCAAACAAATAGAAATCACCGAAATGTAGACATATAACAATTTCAGTATTTGGGGATCCATTTGTTTTACTGTTACTAATGTTGGCTTAATAATCTCAGCACTGCCAGCCCTACTACTGAACAGAATGAGGCACTGCATTTGTCAGACTTAACACTTGGGCTTGGCAGGAAATCACAGATTTCTAGACCCTTAGCTCTTAATTCAGATCTTGGCTAGACTTGACAGAAGCCTCCAAGACAAAGCACAACTAGTTTAGAATTTTTACCATAGACAAAAAAAAAAAAAAAAGAAGCCTTAACACAGGGCTAAACTCCCAGCCCATGGACTGGATGCGTCACACGCTGGCCACGCCCATGCCCACATCCTGATATGTCACATGATGCCACCATGACAACGTGAGTTTAACACCCCTGCCTTAACACAAGAATTGATTGCTTATAGTACATCAAGAATTCAGAGCCTTTATAAACGTATGCTAGCACATTTAAAATTTCTTCCTTCTAGCTTTCCAAGATAATGGACAGTTGGCAGGTCCCTGAATGGCCTTTGGCATCTGATTTGAGGGTCATAAACATAATAGAAAGTGGTCATGTAATGTTTTATGCTATCAAGGAAGAGATTTTCTGCTGAGCTTACAAAGTTACCTGACAGGCGTTAAGCACCTTGAGCAATCATTTTCTCCTCTGTCTCTGGCAGTAAAATATTCTAGGCTAGCGGTCTAGAGATCTTTTTTATCCTGATGATCCTTGGAAAGTTCAGAATTCTACTATGAAGTTCCCCACCCCATTTCTCAGCAGTTTGGCCACATTATACCAAGATGTGCCTTAAACCAGGGTACCAGATCTAGGCAGTAAAATTTCAGAAGACCACCATATAGTAGCAAAGAGATATAGAAAGCTTTGTTGCCACCTACTGGTTACCCAGACTTTGTAGCCCTGGTCTGCAACCCTATCTAAGTATAAACCTCAATGGAAAATCAGTCAGCTAGATTTTCCAATTCTACCCCCATTAATAGTCATTTTTATTCTTTAGAAGCATGTTTGGTGTATTCCTTCCAACTTTACCATTTATTACAAAAAAGGTGATGAAGTTAAAATCTTACAAAATGTTCATTCCACTCCGATGCTATTTCATTTTATCTTCTTTGCTTCCTCCACTCTCATCTTCCTTAAAGCACCCTGTGTTTTTTAATCCTAATGTCTGTAGTGACCCACATATCTTTGTTTACATACAACCATTATAAGAATCATGCATATGATCTGAAGACATTATTAATAACATTACAGGCTCTGTATAATGAATCCTATTAGATGGTATTTTAAATTTAAAAACCTGGGAAGAGAAAGAGAGTGATGGGAAATGACATCAAGAAGGGCAGCATTTCAGCAATCATGTAATAAATGCAATGAAGTAACCAACCAACACAGCAAAGAAACTTTTTCTCAAAGCTGGAAAAAATTGAACACAAAATTGGGTAAGTCATTTTGGCTCAGATTTAATTATCTTTAGCGTCAACTTTAAAAACAACTTGAATGAATGTTTAATTTAAAAATGCCCTTACATGTTTATAAAATTGTCTGAGATTTTATAGCTTATGTTTTTCCAAGTAAATTATACATATGCAGCTTTGGACACTAAGAAACTAGCTGGAAGAATCTGTTTCCTATGAACCTCCAGTGCCATCCCTGGTGGAAATTGCTTGGCAATCCTGGGAGTTGTAACCTCAACACTGCAGGCAAGCATCAAGCAAGACAAGTAGAAAGGAGCAGGGTGTTAGTTACACAGTCATGGTTGCCAGTGTCACTTTTTAAAATTCTCCCCTGAAGACATACCCTTGTGGGGAAGGCCACAGCTATACAGATTTCTTATAGTACTATAATAGGGTTGCATAAATACTCTCCTGAAAAGCAATGAGCTCTGAATACATTTTGTATTTATCACACTATTCAAGAACATCACAGCCTGTAATTAGCATCTTAAATTTCTCAGTCTTCTAACTCTATTTGCAGACCATAACAGTGGGATACTCTTAACCAGCAATACTTGGTTTCCAACTCAGTTTCACATCTCTTGTTTTCTGCTTAACTTTGCATTCTGAGAAAGTGGAGGCCGGTGTCCCTGATACAACCATCTTCCCAAGATAATCAGTTTTTGCTCTGCATGCAATATTGCTTAAATCTCAGTATAATTGCTTATTTCTCGTTGGTTAACTCAGGGCCCCTCAACCCATCAAATACCTTCTGTTTTGTTATAAACAAAATACCTCATCCAGCTTTTCAATTTTCTGACACCAAGTGCAGGAGAAAGAGTTGTTTTATTCTCTCCCATTGCTTTGTACATTTCTAAGAGGAGTCAGTGTTGCTTTGCTAATTGCTTTATTATTCATTCTGGCTGTTTACTCCTTGTCATTTTTAAAACTCATGCTTCTATGTGCATGTTAATGAATAAGCAAAGACAGAACTGGTAGGATATGC
Source organism: Arizona elegans (assembly GCA_022577455.1). Lineage (NCBI taxonomy): Eukaryota > Metazoa > Chordata > Lepidosauria > Squamata > Colubridae > Arizona > Arizona elegans. The sequence continues at coordinate 154,215,212 of JAKOOJ010000002.1, forward strand.
TTCCTTCACAAATGTCTTCTCGACATAACAAGACTAGAATAGTTGTCTTCTTGACCTAACAAGACCTCCACTTGGGCAACCTGATTACGTTCCTTTTCCAACGTGGTGCAAACTCAGGACTGGGTTGGGGAGGGTGGCTTTGAGCTGACCTAGCAAACCTTCCCTTTTGTTCTTAAATTTATTCAAATAGTATTTAAAATGGCAAACAATAATCATATTGTACATGAGAGAAACAATTCAAAGTCCACAAAAGTGGTACATTTATTATTTCTAAATCATTGCAACCCTTTGACTGTCAGGAATTTTTTATCTAGTCAAATAGTTGGTGGAAGGGAGGAATGTGTCCAATCAATAAAGCACATTACATTAGTCAATGGAGACACTGTAGAAGGAGAGCTGTGTTGGATTATGGTAGCAATAAATAAATAAATCAGAAGGAGTCTGATTATTCAGTGGTATATGAGGAATACTCTTCAACCATGCAACTTCATTTTATCAGTCAGAGAGCAGTGTTAGGTTCCATTAGCAGTTCTCTTAAAGCTTGCTGAGAAGAAGAAGAAGAAAAAAGAAATGTTTGTAAGCTTTCCATTTTTGGAAATAGAAAATGTAGTTAAAATCAGAATTACAGGACCATCTTCTCCCAGTATCCTAATAATACTGGCTTGCCTCAAGTAAAGGAGACTTCCTGTGTAGGAAACTCAGAAATCTTCCTTTTCAACCATGGTTCTGCACCTCTGGAATAATTGCTTCCAGACATCAGAATAGTCCCTTCCTGGCAGGCTTTTGAAAAATCTATAAAATTGTGACTGTTTCATCAAGCCATAGAAACTGAATGCTACTGCTCCTTACTCTGGTGAAGAGTAGGGTTTTCATTTTTTGGTCCATTCCCATTCTTTTCCTTTCTTCTTTTTCTTTTCCTATTGATGTGTTCTATCAATATTATTTATATGTCTAATTGTTTGTTTTTAATCTGAATATGGAAATTGTATGACATTCCAAGTTGGCTTTAAGTCTGTAAACAAATAAAATTGGTTCCGTTAGCTTTGAAACTTGACCCAGAAAATCTGATTCTGACGATTTTTTAAAAAAAATTACACTAGCTAATTAGTTTAGAGGTACATCATGAATACGGAGTTTGTATTGGTGCCACACAGATATCATCATTCCAAAAGTAGATTTGTCAACAAAAGAGAGAGCATATGGAAAGACAAATAGAGCTGAGCAGACAAGCCATTCAAGCAAGACTTAACCATTTGTATTCTTGTTTGTAGCCAATAAATATTAACTAAAAGCATGATATTCACCCCCCCTACAAACTGTTCATATATCATAAAGAATCAACACTAAAAATTCCATGCAAATTTTTGTGACAAGTCATTTCTGTAAGTAAAAAAAAAAAAAGAAAAAAGAACTTCAGCAAGACTGTATAGTTCTTTCCTCCTTGTCATAAATATTATTGTTTACTTCACTTATTACACGTAATTGCTATTATATGCAATTGTGGCTTCGTACAATGAGTAACTATAATTACATAATAACTTTATCCCTGCACATAATTTTATCCCTGATTTGTTTCCAATCTTTTCCTATCTCTAAATCAACAGAAGATCAAAATCGGGAAGTTAAAAAGGAGGAAAAACTGAAATTTGGCTAGAAAGAAAAACAAACCATGCAATTTTTTCCCCCTATATGACTGATTTTGGCTTGGTTTTGGCTTAGTCAATAAAACATGCTAAATTAGGTTAGGCCTAGGGTGATATATGAATGAGTGCCACTTCACACATTAAAAAATTCAGACATGATAGTGAATTTTATGTTGAAATGTTCAACAAATGTACATATTTTATAAATATAAAATATAAAGCTGCCTGCCCTGAGACTCTGTAATCATAATCCACTCATACTTTTTTTAATACCATCATTTGTTAGTCTCTCTCTATAAAATTCCTCTACATGAAACAGTTCCTGATCCTCATTCATCAATCTGCAATTGGATTTTATAATTTAATCCAATGGGAAATTTTAAAAAAACAGTTCAGAAGATGGCCGTTTTAAGAGGGAGCACTCTAGTTTTTCCTGCAACGTTGTCTCTCTTTTAAGAGGAAAATTGGAAGCTAAAAGCTTCAACAGATCCTTTCCTTGCTACATAAGATGAAGCTGCTAAAACCTCTCTCTGTAAGTTGCCAAAAGTTCCACAGAAACATTACATTTAATTGCAGACAAATCACAGAGCAGAAGTCTTGATTTGCAGCTTTATCATCCATGTTCAGTCAATGGCATCTCCACTTAGATCTGAAAAGACTGACTGCTCTGAAACCTTGGATAAGTTGCTGTAAATAATACTCTAATGGAACTATTCAACTAACACCATAAAGGCAGCCACTCTGGAATTGACTACAGGTAAGTCAAAAACAGCCTTAGCCTGCTCAGAGAACATACTTACTAGATTAAAATTAATTTGAACTTCATCTAAAGTCCAGCTAGGAAGCAGACCTAGATAATGTTAGCTAAGCAGGATTGGATCTTGTTGGTGCTTGGATGAGAGATCCCAGAAGATCCTAGTGATGTAAGCAAGACTCTTACATGGGGAAATGGGGAAAATGTTTTAAAAGAAAGAACTGAATACTCTTTCTGTCGTACTTTCACAAAAACTGCCTTGATAGGTGTCAGGAGTTCAGTTTGACTCAAATGACATAACAATTTTAATAAAGGCATCTATCTATCTATCTATCTAGATTTGGAAAAGAAATGAAGAACAATATTTGATTCAGGAGGAGTGATCACAAGAATAATAAAGTACAAGCAAGGGATATTCTTCAGTCACAGGATTTATTTTCACTTTGACAAACTGAGAATGATGACTGAGTCCAGGAAAGTTTCCATTTCATATCATCCTGTAAAAGCCACAGAAGAAAAAATGTAACATTAATTCATCTCCAACTTTCTATGAGAAAGAGGCCACCATCAAGAGCCATGAATTCTGAAGGACTCACCAGAGGAGCAATATTATGGGATTGTTATGGGTAATGAGGATATTTTTAATGAAGAAACAGAATAAATAGGAGCAGAAAATACCATTATGATGCAACTGTGCTGTGGCTGAATGTTAATATAACATCTAAATAAAGAAAAGCATTGGTTTTGCCATGCCAACACACTACCTAATTGCCCCCCTGTCCCTGAAAACATTGAACTGTTACTTGCTACAATCTAAATCTTGGAAAGATATGAAATAATAATAATAAAAAATAACATTCAGTAAATAAAGATATAAAGTTATTGTTTACAGACCAAACAAACAAAAATGACATTTGCTCTTAGAACTGAAATCTATGGTCATCCAGAAGCTCTGGACTAAGTTCCCAGTAGCCATAAGCAGCAGGGCCAGTAAGGAGACATGTTGGAAGATGTTCTATGCAGGAACATCTAGAAGACCACAGATTCTTCAAGCCTATTTAATTACATCAACCTGTCCTTCCTCCAAGAAATCCGTAAGGCTCTGTACATGTAGGTGGCCTGTAGAAGCCATAATTTAATTTAATTAATTTGGGTATTGCCTAACTACAGAATTTCCTCTATGTGGCTCACAACATAATAAAGAAAATAAAATATAATGTAATTGAACCAAATAGAATAAAGATGAGAGAAAACAATTGCTTTCACTGCTGTCTTCTAGACCAGTTGAAACCTCCAACTGAACTGCAAGAGTAATCCCATATATATAGCACAATGTAGTAGTTGACCCTTGAGGTGATTAGGGCATGAACCACCATCTGAAGGGCTTCCTGATCCAAGAAAGGATGCAACTAGTGCACTAATGGAGCTGGGCACAGGCCTTCTTGGAGACAGCACAAGCAAGAGTTCAAGCTAGAACAGTGAGTCCAAGAAGACCCCCAGATTGTGCACCACCCTTGAATAAAGAAGTTCAACCCCATACAATGTTAAATTTGGAACTTCCCCAGAACTAGGTGACATTAATATCTACAGCTACCCAGTCTTAGTAAGACTTAGATGATTCCTCCCATTCAGGTTTGTATGCATTGGGACAGGTCTTTGACAGCTGCACTTTGCTGGTCTGGGGTCAAAAGATATAACTGATTATCATCATCATGATACTGAACCAACAGGTAATCTCGCCCCAGTGTTTCATGTAGATGTTGACGAGGAATAGAGAGAGCATTAAGCCCTGTGGAATACCACAAAAGAGGGACCTGGAGAGTGACCTCTCCATCCCCAACAATCACCGATTCAAACTGAACCTGAAGAAAGATTGCAAGATGTTGCCCTCAATTTCCAACTGCCCAGAGCGTAGAAGGTTACTGTGGTTGATGATACTGAAAGCAGCTGAGAAATCAAGAAGCACGTGGATAGATACATCACCTCCATCCCAGCTTTGGCAAAGGTCATCAACAAGCAAAACCAAGATTATCATTGTCCTGAATCCAGTCCTGAAACTTGATTAAAACCAGCTGAGATAATTTGCTTCCTCCAGGATCCTAAACATGGCAATCCAACCAATTTCTCAACAAGGCGAAGGGACATTATTCAAGACCACTGGTTCTAAGGGACAATATTAGAAATGTATTGGATATTTTGAAGTATTTAAAACAACATAATGAAAAGCAAGCAGCACTGATTTTTCCTGATGTAGAAAATTTGAACTGGACTTTTTTGTTTAAAACTTTGGAAGATGCAGGCTTTGGTGAGAATTTTATCAAATAGGTAAAATGGATTTTACACTGCACAAAAGGCACAGATAGTTGTGAATGGGGAATTAACAAAACCCTGAAGATACAGAAAGGGACTAGGCAAAGATGGATGCCCTTTGTTACTATTGCCATTTATTTTAGCTGTGGAAGTGTTGAACATAGATATAAGACAAGATGAGAGTATTGCTGGAGGTGAAGATTAAAAAAGAAACATATACTTTAAAGGTTTTTGCTAACGACCTTGTGATTATTTTGGAAGATCCTCTGGAAGGAATAGAAATATTAATGGAAAAAATTATGGACTTGCGGGTATTAGCTGGCTTTAATATTAATAACCAAAAGTATTAGTAAAGAATATGAATATCAAAAAGTAAATGGAATTGATGGAAAAATGGTTTTAAGATTGAGAAAAGGTTAAATACTTTGGTATTACTATGACTATGTTAAGATAGGAGAAATTACAATTGTCATTGTTCTGTGATAAAAATGAATGGTTTGCTAAGAAAGAGTTTTTATTTCAAAATAATGACAATCTATATTGACAACTGATGTACATTTAAACAATAGCAGAAAGATGTATATAATTTTTAATGGCAAGGGGGAAAAAACCAAAAATGTTTATTCTCTCGAGAGTTGCTAGAACAAGTAAATGGAGAATAAAAGATGAAAAAAGAAAAAAATGAACTTATGATTTATGGTCTTGAATATTAGAAAAGATAATTCGTGGAAAGAAGGAAACTTTGATGTAACCTTAGAGAGAGAGAGAGAGATGGTAAAATTTAAATGCATTTATATCTACTGTCAAAAAGATCAGTTGCTTCTTTATTTCTTTTCTATTTCTTTTCCTATTTTCTTTCTTTTTTTTTTTTTTTAATTTGATTTATATGCCGCCCTTCTCCGAAGACTCAGGGCGGCTTACAATGTGCTCAGCAATAGCCTTCATCCTTTTGTATATTTATACAAAGTCAGCTTATTGCCCCCACAACTGGGTCCTCATTTCACCTACCTTAGAAAGGATGGAAGGCTGAGTCAACCTTGAGCCTTGGCGAGATTCGAACCCTGCAGTAATTGCAGGCAGCTGGTCTTAATAACCAGCTTAATAACAGGGTGCCTTAAACCCCTGTACCACCAAGGCTCTTCTTCAAATTCTTTATTTTTTTTCTTTTCCAATATTTGTATTGTTTTTAACCTTGTTAAAAATTTCTCCAGTAAAAATTATATTTGAAAAAGACTACTTGGTCCAAGATTGGCCTCTTGAGAAAGGGATGTACCATTGCCTCTTTCAAGGCTACAGGCATTACTCCTCCCTCAAAGAGGCTGACACCATCACAGCAGGGACTCCCCTACACGTCCTCTTCCTGGCTTCTTTCATGATTCAGTAAAGACCTGTATCCAACAAACAGGCAGCCAAGTTTACAGCACAGAGAATTCTGTCCCATGTTCAAATTCCTCCCAGATCAGACCATAAGACTGTGTCTCAGGCACCTCACTTAGATCTGCCTAGTCTGAATCCAGTTTGCAGCAGTCCAGAGCAACATTATCCATTAAATATCCAAAATAATCTTCACAATATCCCTGCAGAGGTTCTAGGCCTAGTCACTGTCTAGTAGGGATGGGATCAGGCTGGATAAAAATCAATGTTTTTTTTAAAAAAATCAAAAAAATCAGATTTTTTTGATTTAAATCAGATTTTTTTGATTTAAATCGGATTTTTTTTTATTTTTATTGAATTTATTTTAATAAAAACCTTTTGGGGTAAAAATCTATCGTAAGATAGTTTTCTATTTAAGATACATAAATAATTTAGTTTATTCAGCATGAAATGGAGCTTAGTTATGTAGCATGAGGCTGTATATTCTGCAACACTGGGACTATCGGTGAGTCAACAGTGGGTCAAAGGAGTAGCAGAGATGAAAGTTGCTCTTTAAAAATTATGACTTAAATCGAGTTGATTTAAATCAAGCCTTTTTACTAGTGATTTAAATCATGATTTAAATTGTGGTTTAAATCAACTCGATTTAAATCAAATCCACCCTGGATGGGATCACCCTAAATAAGGTCATTGTACTGCTATCAGTGAACCACAGTTAAGGGGAGAGAAATACTGATTTTTTTCACCTTTATTACTTTTATATATAACTAAATGAAAAGTGAACAGTGGTCTACGCACCCTGTTATTAACATAGCTGCCTGCAATTACTGCAAGTTCGAATCTCCCCAGGCTAAAGGTTGACTCAGCCTTCCATCCTTTCTAAGGTAGGTGAAATGAGGACCCAGTTTGTGGGGGCAATAAGCTGACTTTGTATAAATATACAAAAGTATGAAGGCTATTGCTTAACGCATTGTAAGCCGCCCTGAGTCTCCGGAGAAGGGCGGCATATAAATCAAAGCAAAACAAAAAACAAAAAAACATACATAATACTCTGCCTTCCTCCTATTTTGTCCAGAACAACTCTGTGAGATGGCTTGAGAGAAAGTGAGTGATCCAAAGTTACCTATCTAGCTTTCATACCTAAAGCAGGACTAGAACTGAGTTTCCTGGTTTCTAGCCTGGTGCCTTAACCACTAAATCAAACTGGTTTTGCTGCCCTTATTGCAATGAGGCAATTTCGAATATCATATATAATGACATATAACATGTTTAATGACATCTCTTGCCCTCCCCACCCTTCCACAGCCATTTATGGCTACACGGTATCATCCTCCTTACTATCTTTATGAAGTCCACAAGATGGATTAAATGAAAAGAGATTGTCTCTGACCACCCAAGGTTTCATGACAAAGCAAGATTCCCAAAATTCAAGTCTCCCAAATGTGACACTTACATTCTACTTTATTTCCTGTTTATTCAGAATGCTTTTCAAGAAGCTTAAGCCCAAGAAAGCCAGGATCTGTGATTAATCAGGATCACCAAATTTATTCAGAAAACTAAAAATATTCTGGGATGCAATTTCTTCTACGCAGCAAGGTATTCTTATTTCTGCATTTATTAATGCTAAGCAACAAGAACCTTCCCCCTCCTACTGGTTTTACAACTGAAATACTCTTCATGCTGGAATAGTAGCTACACTAATAAAAACCAAGAAAGCACATTTCAAGTTATCTGTTTTGCCTTGACAGCACATGCGGTCCTATGCAATAGATGGAAGGGATTGGTATCTCTTGAAGAATGCAGAGGGAAACCTGAATATCCTTGGGGAATTCTGATGCTAAAAACTGACACAAATTAGCCCCTTCCTTTTAATATTTCTTTGTGTTAGAAAAAAAAATTCAGTCAGACTTCTGGTGTCTGTTTTTCGATTGTAAAGAAATAGTAATTCCAAAAGCAGAGCCCTCATAACATGCTTGGCATTCTCAATTGCCCCAGGAAAACACAATCTGGGACATCCTCATAGGATAAATCACCCTGCTTTCATCCAGATTCCTCTGTACTAAAGAGAAAGAAACTTAGGCTGGATAATTTGTCAGGGATCCCATAGGCATGCTAGGATCTCAACTGTTTGCTTCTATTCAGAAACCAAACTTGAAAGAGTACTGAAGCTGTGCTTATTACTCCCTCAAGGACTTCTCATTAATGAGACTCTCCCTTTAGCCAAGCACTTTCTCCTGTAACAGTGCTTTCAGCCTATCTGCATCTGTGCCATGCAGCCCAGTATATGCTATGGCCTGACTTAATATATCACATGGAAATGAAGACTGGAAGTCTTGGGAACAAAGGAAAACTTTTAAAGATCATTTCTTTGCTTTACTATTAATTCCTTTGTGCTTTCCCTCTCCCCATGTGGCCAGAGTATCTGTAATAATAAGAGATAAAACCTGTCAACTGGTAAGAACAGTTGGTGACAAAATCAGATGCCCCTCTATATTTAATCCAAGTCTGACCCATGAAGATTACAAATACAAGAAATATCAAGTTCCAAGGGAAGTATATACTTTGCTTGTTTCAGAGAAATACTAGTGCACTGATTTCTATGGTTCTCTTTGAAATGTCCAAAAATTAAACTCAGGTAACTTCTCTAAATAGCGTCAGCCCTAAAATAGACCAGATCAGGAAACAGACTTCACAAGAAATACTGAAACTTTGTGTTATTGATATAGTTTATAATAACAAAATCTTGAAAGGAAGTATTTTTCTTTTCTTCCTCTCTCTTATACCAAAGAAAGTTAAGGCAGAAACAGCTTACAGGGTTGCTGCAAAGATTAGAACTAGATAATGCATCTGAAGTGCTTTGAAATAAATATATCAGAGGACTTATGAATGTTAAACATCAAAATACCCCCTGATACCTCCCTTGAGGAAAAGAAAAGGAAATCAGAAAAACTGAACCATGCAAACTTTATGGATCTTCAAAAAAGTGGGTTTTTTTTAAAGGTACTCTTCCAATTTAAAAATGTACCGTAAATTTGAGCTGAAGAGAGTTTAATGAATTGTGGAGACAGAGATTTCTGAATCTAATCCTGTATTTTAACACTGAAACTTTAACCCATAACTCCTCTCATCAAAAACAACACAAGTCAATAAAAATGGCAAAAATAGGCATTTAAACATAGAAGTTTACTCTGTCCTTCCTTACCCTATTAAAAACAGCAAGAAATACACACATGCACACACATAAATATAGTATATATTTCAGGTGCTCCTACAAAGTCCCATCAGAGTGTATCTTGTTCACACAAATCTTCATATACTTTGAGTATAAAAAGAAGTAGACACAGGGAAAAATCTCTGTTCTGTATCATATCTTACATAATATGGGAGATACTATCAAGCTAGCCTTATAAGCATTCCCTTGCCAGATCACCACATTCCCAGCCAAATGTCAGCTAGAAATTTCCAGGAATACGTAAACCAAACATGAAGATGTTGACTTTCTTGACTTATTTTACAGTTATTCTCTCTTTCTCTCCTACTGTGATGACCCGGGGCGTGGCACAAAGGCAACCCAGCCAGAAAATAAGTACTAGTCCCTTTATTAGCTCCAAACTTTGCTCCCAACATCCCTTTACTCTCCGGTTTGGAGAAAAACTCTTTCACAAACCTGCTAGCAGACATAGCTCTCAACCATAAATCCAACAGGGCAAGATAAGGCAATTAATCTGGCAGGGCAAGCAAGATAAGGAATTCCAGAAGTGAAGTAGCACGGCAGTAAATCAAACCAGTTGGGAGGATGCCAGAAACTCAGATAAACACAAGATGAACTCAGCGTTTGTTCCCGACAACCATCCCTCCCATTTGCCTCTCCTTTTAAACTCCAGCTCCAGGTGTATCTTGTGAAGGGGATCGAGGCCCTTTCCTCCCTCATAAGCCACGCAACCCATGTTACTGTCTTCTCTGCATGCCCTAGGATGAGGACAGGGTGGGCTTTGGTCTTCATCAGATCCCCCTCTCCCTTGTTCTAACTCTCCCCAGCTCTGCCCGACTTTGCCCTTCCCCAGTTTCCTCCACAGCCAATGGAGTCGCTCTCTCGCTCTCTGTCAGATGTTCCTCTTCCATCTCAGAGTCAGACTCCAACAGAGGCATGACACCTAACATCTGGAGGTCATTTAGATGTTCGCAGCCCATATTGGATAACCCTGGTTAATTTGTTTTCCTTGTGATATTCAGCAGTTCAGTATGGTTGCAGGATGTGGGTTTGGCCAGTCTAGTGGGGGATGGGGGACACATGATTGCAGTATTCTAGCATTTGAGAGGCTGCCACAAAGAGGAGGGGGCCAACTTATTTTCCAAAGCTCCAGAAGGCAGGACAAGAAACAATGGATGGAAACTAATCAAGGAAAGAAGCAATCTGGAATTAAGGAGAAACTTCCTAACAGTGAGGACAATTAACCAGTAGAACAACTTGCTGTCAGAAGTTTTGGGTGCTTCATCACTGGAGGTTTTTAAGAAGAGACTGGACAGTCACTTGACTAAAATAGTATAGGGTCTTCTGCTTGAGCAGGGTCCCTTCCAGCTCTATTCTGATTCTGAATAGTATTAAACATGTAGCATCTACTACTATAGGACCTACAACAAGGTTTATCAGACTATGATGCTATAAATACTTAGCTGGGAATAAGTCTCAAGTACATATGAGATGTACTTGACTCCCAAATAAATAATTCAAAATAGAATAGGGTTGTCATAGATTTAAACCCGTTTGAATGTAATCCATCACTTATAGATACGCAAATTGGGACTGATACGAATTGAATCCAACACATTTGGAAGACACCAAACTGGAAAAGCCTTTTCTAAACTTCTAAATGATCTATATGGCCATTAATACATCTTATTATAACAAATCTATGAGAAATATTTCATCTCATTCCATAGCCTATAATATTTAATTTGTTCTTTCAAATTGTGAAATGTATTGTTTTTAGAACTATGATTTGATTTTAGAAAGGGTATTCAGAAAGATTTGATGTGCCCCATTATTTATATTTAAAAATGCAATTTTGTTTGCCCCTTTCTGTACTTTTCCAATTATAACTATTTGTTTTCAATAAAGATGATCCAAACAAAGGTACAAAACATACTAAATGTACAATATTCTAATAGATTCATCCTATTTTCACTAGAAAATGGTTCCCAAAATTGTCTGCTACTTACCAATTCTGACCAATTTTGAGAATCAGAGATACTAAGTACCTCCCATAAGACTAAATATCAGAAAATCAGTGCCCTGACCCTACGAGGTGGGCATTTACATCTGCACATCTTAAAAGCTAAAAGAGCTGGGAGACCCCATATAATCAATACAAAACTGGAAGCAGCAATACAATCACAATATAATTAAGTTCTAAGCAGAACACAGAGGGTGTGCCAAATGGACTTCTGCTTTTACATATGTTAAAAGGCCAAACATTGAGTTTATTTGTCACTATAGGGCTCCTATATCAAATGTAATTTATCATTGCCATCTATTATGGCTGTGGATTATACATTATAGATTGGAATTTACATTCATAGCCTCTCTCTGTTGAATTTTGCATTTTTATTATATTATGTATATTATATCTTGAATAGATGAGCTACAACATTCTCACCTTGGCTCCTCCTGCAACCTCTTTTACTCTCACGGACGTAGGACCAACTACAGAATACATGCTGGTAGAATTGTTCAGGCATTCTTAGGAATTTTAGGCATCCTCAGGAATAGGAGAAAAGTCTTCTGGGCGACTTAATAGCCAATCACTGCAGCTAGGAGGACATCCATATATTTAGTTTCAATGAATGGTAAGGAATTACTTTATAGTAAACAAGCCCATGGGTCATTCCATAGCAATGTCAGCATTCCAGAAAAAAACCCCAACTCCAAGTAAAAACTCTGGTTACCAATGTCATTGGGGACATGTGTGCATGTTCACACCAAATTTCATTGAAATCCGTGATGGTCAGGCTGGAAATCCCAGACCACTTGACATGGAATGACCCCCATGTGTATACTTTTATTTTAGCTAATAATTTAGTGGTTCATAGCAGAGTTTAGGATTTTTTAAAAACTATATTGCTACACTTCTTTTGAGATGAATCTCTTGGGGATTTACATGCACAGCATTTATGTCTACAATATTTCAATCTCTGAGGCAAAAAGTGTCTTCCTTTCCTTTTCTTAGAACACAAATCTGTTACAGTTAAAAAAAGCAAAATTTATATCAAAAGACTACCAAGTTGATTTAGCACTACTAGACAGCACTAAACAATCAAATTACTAATACAGTTCTACATCAAGGCTTGTAAAGCCTATCTGAACTAGATGCGAGTAAGAAGAATTGAGAATGTGAGAATAGTTCACCATTTGGAGTTCTTCCTGCTCTACTATTTTCATAACTAGTTCCAGGTATATATGAAGAGATAAACTGAGTCACTTTCTCATTAAAGCTATTATATATTCTTCTTTCAATCATATAGTATTTATCCATTTTTATTTTCCTGGTAGTGATTTACATAAAATTTTAGTCCGCAATAGCTGAAATCTATGTTCAGAGACTTGTTTAAGGGTATTTCTGTTATTTTGCAGACATCTTTCTTTTTAAGCATCAGACATAATGATTCTAACACTGTTCATTTTGAGGCATTTCCCGAGTTCCACTCAGAATTAGGCTAAGAAATGAAGGTGTTTCATCTTTTCTTCCCCAAATCCTTTTGTTTCATTGGTCTGTGATCAAACATTCTTTCTTGGAGACTTTCTAAATTTGATTCACTAATATTCTCATCCAAATCATACATATGGTTTCCTCTTGCTGTAATATTGGGGAGACGAGGAAAAAAAACCTCCACCCTCCACAGTCTCCAAACTGGGCGCCTTCCAGAAGACTTCAACTCTCAGAATTGTCAGTAATAGCCAGTTTAGCTGAGGAGTTATAAGAAATGAAGTCCATAAATCTGGGAATCTGCCCTGACTAGGGAAGAATTTTTTTCCCACATTTTTTTTAAAAACGTTATCATGATTCCTTTTTCCTTAACTGAAAAGTTCCCAACATTGTAGTCTTCTCTCACAGGAAAACTTCCCTCGCTTCCTAATCACTTTAGTTGTCCTTGCCTGAATTTTTAACAGCTTTGCAATAAGATTGTTGACACTGTACAATGACTAGAACTACACAAAATATTCCAAGTACAACTATATCATAAATTTATATATGGAATTGTGTAAACTTCCAGGACTGTATTGGTGGAGATGTAGATAAATTAGAATATTTTGCCATCTTTAATTATAGGACCCAATGAGACAATCGTTTTGGCTGGAAGTATTTAAAGAAACTGGAAAAATCATAGGACTGCTACAGGTTTATTGTATATATTTCCTAAGACATATACATAAAATCAATGCAAATACCTGCTTCAGCTATTAGCTGCCAGGAATATGGCAGCTAAATATTGAAAACTTAAAATAAATATTTAACTGAATTGGTGATATTTAAATTATATGAAAGTGTTTTGCCTCTCTTTTCCTAGTGATTAATTTTTAATGTATCAATAATGTCTATAGATTTATTTTCTGCCATCTCCATTTGCCTCAATTCTTTATAGTCTCCCCTTGAAAAAGGACACTTAGGCATGGATCTGTTTTAAAACAGTAAAGACAAAGAACTGAAGTACATGGAAGAGAAAATTATTTAAAAGGATACCTTGGAGCAAATACTCTCTTGCAGAATCAGTAGGACCATGGGGGCCACAAAACTCCATCAGGTACTCACTGATGACAGATAAATGAATGGGAGTTTTAAAATTTGTCTTTAGGACAGGGGTTATTAAGGAGATACTCACTCCAACTTGTTTTGTTTTTCAGGTAATAAAGGGGAATGGGGACAATCACAAATTGCAAAGCAATGGAAGTTTTCAGGATGAAGTGATAAGTTAAACAATAACAAGATATTAGTCTCTGATAGTATTGACTTGGGATTCTGAAACTGTTTGAATATGAAATTCGTCCACTGCTCATATCTACTCTGTAATACCGCACAGCTTCAATCCTCATATCAAAGAATCAACAAGAATAAAATGCCACACAAATATTTTTAGTAAGGTTCTGGTGCAAATGCTGGGGTAGGGAAGAGACAATCAAAACCAAATAGATGAATAATTAAAAAGTAAAGGCATATTATTGGAGAAACCCACAGTACTGTGCATTGGCAGAGCACATCCATCCAAAGACAGGTATCTGTCCATAATATAAACTCCTGGGGCAGCTGTGGAAAAATATCTTCCTACGCCTTTGGGAGCTGTCAGAAGCTAAAGCAATCAATACGGACTAGTTCTCAGCAGTATAACTCAGCACAGAGGTTTTCCATAAGGGTAATACAATATAACTGAATTATGGGAAAAGATTATTAGGTTTTCAATATCTGGCCCCTTTTAATAGGGCTGAAAACCTTTGGCAGAAAGCTTCTTCATGCACTTAAATGAGCTGGAGGGTGTGGGAGATGACTCCAAAGGGTAGGGTGGTTATGCAAAGTGAATGGGCCATGACATGCAATGGATTGAACTGAAACTACCTGAGTTTGGGGCTGAGGTGGAGGTTGGAGTGTACCTTTTTTTAAAAAAAAGAAAGTAAGTAAGAAAGAAATTAATGTTAGCCTAGTTTTATTTTTATAGTACTGTTTTCAAGGGCTTCCTGTCTCAAAATGATGGAAATGTTAAATTCAGCAGTGCAGTCAGGAGGATTTTAAAGAATACATAAACACAGAGAGAAAAGAGTCTGGAAATTTTGTGTGGCTGTGAGACCACAAAAGGCTTAACCCTGCTTTAACAGTTGCCCAGAAGGAATGATTATCAGTGCTTTCCCCCAACTCAGATTGATGCAGGTTTGAATGAAACTCCTCTCCTTCATAACCATGGAAGCTGAGGGGTCCTCAGTACTGAAGAATTAACCATCTTTGTACTCAAGCTTTTCAGAACTGTGAACCTTTGGCTGGCTTTGTGCCCTACACTGAGCCACAAACTTGTTTGCGGAGTTTGCAGAAGAAAGTATGTTTCTCTATTTGGGTGTTCTGTACATGTATTTGGCACTTACAAGGGGTATATTACTCTCTTTAAAACATCTGGGCTGACGACAATAACTAAAGGGATACAGTAGCAAAATACAAGACTTCTGTTCAACTTCATTGCCTATGTATGAAATCCTGGACTTGGCCACTTGTTGAAAAGACCCGGGGTACTAACTGGATTCTTCACCGAATACCTCATAGCTACACATGAACTGTAGTACAATGTAAATGCCATCAGTTTACCCAAACATGGATTAATTCTCATTACTGTAACCAAGCAGCCCCCAACTTTTTGGGCACCAGGGATTGGTTCTGGGGACAGAGGTTTTTCTGCGGACTGGAGGGGACGTGGTTTCACATGCTGTCTGCATCCTGTGGATGGGGTTTCGCTTGTTTGCATGGCATGGTTTCTGGCATGCCACAGCCCAGTGCCGGTCTATGGACCAGGGGTTGGGGAACCCTGCTGTAACCTTAATTTAAGCTCTGAAATTGAATGCAAATTCATGTAAAATGGCAGGTTGTATATTTGCAGTTCCACTGTGTGCATAAGTGCTAGAGGATGTTTGTAACAGAATAGCTTCACTCTATGATGCAATTCTTTAGGGAAGGCAATTTGGAAGTTGCCAACTTGCTCTTACAATAATTTAGAATTTATGGCCGTAGGGATACAGCTGAGGTCAACATATAGTTAAGCAACCAAAGGGATTTTACTAGTGACATTAAAGCTACATTGCCTGAGCTGTTCTGTGATATGTGATGATAGTCCAGAGAATTTTATCTTTAAGCAGCATAGAAAGATTCAGTTTCTGCAAATCACTGTGGGTACAGGGAACCTAGATGCACATTTGTATGGATCCTGCTCTGAAATGTATCACATATTGATCATTAGTCTTTTGGAGGAAAAGACAACAATATATTCATTTAGATAGCCATATAACTTGAACAAATGGACAATTGAATATTCTTTATTATTGATACACTACATTCATAGGCCATCTAAATTGGCTAAAGGTAAAAAATAAAACATGAAAATGTAACTATATTTAGAATCACAACACAAACTGAAAAACTTTACCTTAAGAGAAAGAAGTTCCTTTTCTAAAGTAGGAAAAGTAGAGAATGGACCTGGCCCTGTTTAAAGTTAGTGGGGAAAAAGGAGACACCCAAACTGTTTCAGAAGTTGCATTTTAAACCATAGTAAAAACTGTAAGGATCTACTCATGATAACTAATGTTGCTTTATATTGCTTTTTTTAATACATATTTTTATATTTTTGATTTGATTGTTAGCTACCCAGAATTATGTGTCAAGGTGGTAGCCATACAAATTTAATAAATAAAATAACTGTGTTCACACAGCATAATAAATCAAAATAACCCAAACCTAACTAAAACTTATGAAATTGTAACACAAGTATTTGAAAAATATGTGCTATGTTTTAAAGAGATAGATGAAGTTGGTCAACTGTGCTGATTCAACAAACTACCAGAAACTATATCTTAATCCAGTTCCCAGATAGGCAGTGAAGCATGAGGCACAATCAACTCATGGTACTAATTGTGTTGAATATAGTCTCACTGCCCTATTCAGAAGAGTTCTCTCCATTTGAAAGCAGGGCAAGGATGGTTTTAATGAAGGTTGGTGACTCAGGATGGAAACCATTCATTCCATTTTGCTCAAATTGTTAAAAATCATGATTGCATATGATTCAATCCACTGCTTACTTCATAATGACCCTGCTAATTATACCCAATTAGCCAACACCTAGAAAAGCAATACTTCAGACTGAATGTCAGATCTAAGATGTCATACTCTTTAAAGAATTTCAATGCAAGGGGGAAAAGTGTTCTTGACAGATTAGAACTACTCGCAATACAAGTTCCTACGCTATTTGGAATGTTTTCATTACCGAACTAACAGACCGTGATCCTGAGTCACAAAAGCATAGCACAAACACTATGTTTGCTTGTGTCAGTGCAAATAGAGGTACTGAAATTGTCAAATGGATTAGGCAGACAATTTCTGATTGTCTAAAGAAATTCTTCGGCCTGCTGCTTTAAAAAATACTCTGAATCCAATCTGTCTGCAAAAGTCCTCTTCCACTTCTGTCTGTGGAAAAAAGAATTACAAAAAACTGATTGAACGGAATGTATTTGGGTCAAGATAAAAATCGTTGAATATTAGCATTGAAATGGGATTTCTTTTTCTAAATTAATTAACTAGCATGGAGTGAAAAAGGGATGTTTCTTCTATGGTATGCAGATGTAATTTCACATGGAATATATCATATATACAAGCTTATATTTGAATGGATGTTACAATGACTTTTCCCATGCAACATGACTAGTCTGGTTGTATAAAGCATCAATTTACTCCTTCACCTGAAATCTAGCCAAAATATCATAAAAACAGTATGCAAGCTTTTCGTTTATTTAGGGCTCTTCATCAGCTGAGATAACAAAGCAAGCAGGCTGAGTTTCTTCATTGTTTCATGGCTTTTTTGTCTGTCCAACTGAATAGTGCAGAGTGAAGACTTTGCTTATGGTTGGTGACAATTTCCTTTTCTTTGTAAATTTCATGTTAAATCAATAGATTTCTACCCATGTTGCTAAGAAGGTGTCCTGTGGAACTCAACAACAGTTAAATGTCTATGGAGATTTTCAGTCATTCAAGGTCATGGTTGTTCCAAAGGTGCTTTTTCAAGAGGCAACTGGACTTTCTGGTTTTTCTTTGAAGATATTTCACTTCTCATCCAAGGAGCTTCTTCATCTCTGACTGGATGGTGGGGAATGGAAGGATTTATACTCGTTGCAAACAGCTGGTCATTTGCATTCTTTTAGCAGATCATTAAGGTCACCTGGAGGTTTAAAATCACCTGCATTTAAAAGGCACAGGCCACTCTTTTGAAGAGTGTCCAAAGTTCACATTTTGGACAGAGAGGTTTGAAAGAGGGGTTAAAGAGGCCATCTATGTCAAAATTAAACAGCCCTCTCTCAACAGAAGGGGAGGGATACAACATCATTTCCAATCTACAGTCCTTTCAACAGTTCCAAGAAGGCTCCACACCCATTTGCACCACTCAGGTGACCTTGATGACACAGATAAACCTCCAGGTGACTTAACAACACAGTAAAAGAATGCAAATGACCAGCTGTCTGGTCATTTGGAATATAAATCCTTCCATTTCTCCACCATAACAGTCAGAGCTGATGAAGCTTCTTGGAGGCATGTAATAAACTGACCATCCCATACAATACCTTATACAGCAGGGCTGTCAAACTCCTGGCCCGTATGTGTCATCTGCTGGCCACGCTCTTGTTTAGCAAAGAGGGAAAAAGTCCTGATATGTCATGTGACACTACTGTGACGCCATGAGTTTGACATCCCTGTTATATACAGCATTGGTACTGAGCAGAGTGGTTTCTGCTGGGAAGGGAGCTGGGTTGATGTAATCTTCCAGGGTTTTACATCCCTCTCAGTACCTATGCTACTGAGAGGGATGTAAAACCCTGGAAGATTACATCAACCCAGCTCCCTTCCTGCCTCAGAGCTAGCAGAAACCACTCTGCCCAAGGCTTTGCTGTTTTTATAGCAAGCCCTTACTATGCACCCAGAATATTCTGTGCTGTGCTCTTCTCTGCACAGCTTGAATGCACAACACTCAAAGGGAGATGCTCGTTGTTCTCTCAGCTGAAGTTCCAGCCCTGTTAAACAATGTGAAAATCCTCCTCTAATTGAAATGCACAATCATTACTAACACACATACACACACATTTTCTTTCCCATTGTAATGCCAACTGGGTTTTTAAAAAAATCTTTCAATATATGAATCAGCTGCTTGCCTATTTATTATATTGACCAATAGATGGCAGCAAGCACTTGACATTTTATAACTCTTGGCTGCTCTCTAGTGGTTGTCTGGATTTGGACAGTCATTGGATAAGTAGCACTGAATAACTGGATTTTCAGTAAAGGGGGAGGTTCTGGGCATCCATGTAAGTGATGTAAATTACCCAAAGAATATTATGTGAAAAAAAGAAATAAGGAACTGGGGATCCTGGGGGAACCAGCTATTGGGAAGGATATTCCCAGTCAGGCAAGCTTTAGATGAGTTATTTCTGTAAGACTTCCAGTTATATGCATTAAGCCAAGTACATCCTAATCAATTTCAGGGCTTCCTAGTCCATTTCAGCCGGAAAGCTTCATATTCTCTTGGGTAACCAGACAACCAAGTGGTTTAAAAAGGGAGGAAGAGGGCAAGTGGCTGTGGTAGCCAGGGTTCTGATCTTCCTCACAGGTCAGGAACCAGATGGAAGGGACGGTCTCACAGGAAACTAGAAGAATCAATTGCCAACACAGATCATGTCACTTCAGCACATTATACAATGCCAGCATACAGCTTCTGAAGCATGAGAACAGAGAGAGAGAGAGAAAAAAAAACACTTCCCAAGACATTCCCAGGTTGCCTCAGCCATGGCTAGAAAATGCTATAGCGGTGATAGCACACAGAAATGTTTTCTGCAAACAGATAGTGGTCTTCTTCACCCCAAGGTAAGGTTGCTGTGTGGATCTGTCTAAAGCATGGGAATTTGTGACATGGATTCTTTTGGATTTATCACTATGAAATACAATTGTGAGAACCTGTTATCTACCCTATGATGCAATTAATAAGATGATCTTGGATCATATATGCAAAAACATCAATCCTGGTTATACTGCAAACCACATACCATATTCAGCATTTGCATATGTGTAACAATCTGGGGTTCTTAATTACTCCAAAGAGAGATATTTAGGTTGCAAAATATCTTATTGTTTGTATTTTGTTCTCAGACTCTTATGCCAACACTGAGATCAAAGGTGCTTTTTCAAGAGGCAACTGGACTTTCTGGTTTTTCTTTGAAGGTGTTTCACTTCTCATCCAAGAAGCTTCCTGGATGAGAAGCAAAACACCTTCAAACAAAAACCAGAAAGTCCAGTTGCCTTTTGAAAAAGCACCTTTAGGACAACCATGATCTGGATGACTGAGAATCTCCATAGACATTCAGCACTAATGATGTTACCTAATTTGGGTAATGAACCATCTGCAAGAAAGCAAGCAAGCTCAGAGACCACTAAGGACCCTCCATTCCAATCCTGAAGTACAAATATTCTCCTTTATTCTTATCCCATCTTTCTTCTAAGTCAGTGTTTTTCAATAGCATAAACTTTAAACTGCCTGGACCTCAACTCCCAGAATTCACCAGCTTAGCATTCTGACAGGGAAATTCTGGGAGTTGATTTCATACATCTTAAAGTTGTAAGGTTGAGAGCTTCACTCAGAACATTTGAGACCCATTCCTCCATTTATTTTTTTAACAGCAGCAGTCCTGTGAGGTAGGTTGAGTCAAAGGTCTAAAGTCACTTGGTGAGCTTCCATAACTGGATGGAGGGAGGCTAAAACCCAGGTGGTTTTTCCAGTCCTCAGCAACTTCCATCCTCACCTCTAAACTCTGTCAAAGAGTTCAGTATTAGCTCTCCATGCAGAAATACTTCATATGTTTCCCATAAGCCCTAGATTCAAGTCAGTTAGTGAATTTGTAATACTAACTGGAATTTTAAAGTGAATTTGTATAACAATAGACTTCCGGTATTACAAAAGCCTCTTTCATTCGGCATACAGTAATAAACAGTGTTTTAGTGCAGGTTTAATAGCCCAGGAGTTTTTATTCTTCCCCAAATACATGCTTATTTCATTATTTGAGAATAGGTCGTCTCTCACAGTTCATTACACAGCACAATCTAGGTAAAATATTCCCTCGAATTAAGTTTGTTGGAGCCTCACCAAGCAGGCAATCTTTGTTAACATATGAAACAGTTGTAAACTCCTTCATGTAACTTAGAACTCCTTCATCCCACTGGAGGCAACTTTCCAGATCTTTCCTGGCCGAGACACAAGAATTAAAGTAGAGCCTTCTTGAGACTAAGAGAATCCATTTTTATTTGAAGGTAACAGACTTCCTCTTTTTTCACATGCAGCTGTTCCACCAGAATACATGCAACGCTGAAAATAATGGGGTACTCAGACAAAGCAGCTCTTGAGGATCTAGCTCTTACCTTGAAAGCCTATCCCCCCAAAGTTGATTGACAAAGTTGATCCCTAAAAGTTGATTGATTGTTCTCTATCCCCCCACTAATCGCATGACTACGATATGGGAGCCTAGCTTCACTTTTATTTGGAATGGAATACAGTCACTCCAGGAATTCTTTAAACCAGTCACACCAAGTTGCACATCCAGGGGATGGGGATGGGGGGGGGGGGGGGCTAATGAAGGCCTTTCTTCCGTTTCGCGTATCTACAGGTGAGATGTTCCCGAACCTACGAGCCCCGCCCCTTACCTGTCAGCTCCCCGAGACCACGCCCACGGGCTCGCCCTGCAACTTGTGCACGTGCGTGCGTGCGATCTCCTCGTTCTTATTTGTGAAACGTGCGGGGGGGGGGGCGCGGGGGGAGGAGGGAAGGAGGGTCGACCGCCACGAGCACGGAGAGCGATATCCGAGCTCGAGACGGACTCCCCCAACCTCGTTTCGTTGCGGGTTTTTTTTTTCTTCCTCCCACAAGTTCCCAAGCCGCTTCCCAAGCAGCCACTCGCGCGAGCCCAAGGTTTGCCGGGCAGAAACTTCGAACCGGCGGCAAAGCAGCCGCCGCCCCCTGGCGCGCCACCTTCGCGGCAGCTAACGCGCCGAGAAACTTGCCGCCGTCTTACTTCCAACGGAGCCCCCTCTCCACCTCCCGCCCATCCTCCTCATCCTCGTCACCCGCAAACCCCACCCATTCCTCGACGACCGCGCCGGCCTCTCCCACCCCACCCCCCGCTTTTTTTTTTCTTTCTTTTTTTTTACCTGCAGGAGACCGTGATCTCCACTTTGGTGGCCGGGATGCTGCCCGTGAGGGGGTCGAAGTCCTGCACCGACGCCATGTCCTCGAGTTTGTCCAGAACGTCCTCCTCCATGGGAGAGAGCGAGAGCAAGAGCACGGGAGACCGGCGCCTCTCAACAAGTCGCCGAGCGCGCCGGCTAGCCGGAGAAACCAATCCGCCACTGAACCCTAATCGTAGCCCCGGCCCAGCGGGCGGGCGAGCAGGCGCGCTCTCTCCCTGGCTCTCTTGGACGGTACGTGTTTCCTCGCTCAAGCGCCGCGGTGACCCACGCACCAGCCGGGCGTGAAGCGCTGGCCGCGGCGACGAGAAGCCGAGCTTGGAGAGCTAATCTGAGGTAGCGCTCTCTCTCTCTCTCTCTCTCCACGCACGCCGCGATTTGAGAAGGGGGAAAAAGGAGGGGGCTTTCTTTCCCCTCAAGTCCACGGAGGGAGATTTCAGTGAAGCTCCACCTCCTTCAGAATCAAAACGGCCGGCGGGGCGCCTCAGCCCAGCGCTGCTCCTACGGCAAACGGGGGAAACCCCCCCACACACACCCCGGGGAACCTGTTTCCCCGCCGCACACCCTTTCTGCGCCGGGGCCCGGGGGAGCGTCAGCCTCGGAGGGCTAGGAAGGAGCCTTCGCAACCGCAGGGCAGCCGCTGAAGCGCGCGGGGATTTGGATCCGCGCTTCCCCAGAGGGAGGAGAGCGAAGGCTCTTTTGTCTCTGGTGCAGGTGCCTGTGGCGTGGCGTCTGGCTTCGGAGTTGCGACCTTCTCCCAACCGGGGGCCCCGAGTCCTATAGTCTGAGGGCACCGGGTCGGAGGAAGCGGTTTTCCTAGCATTTGAAAGTATGCGAACTGGCTATAAGTGCCGTAGCTTTGTGGGATGCGATTTGAAGGAGACCTGGAATCGGAGACTGGGCTGTGGCCAGGGAAGAAAAGAGGAATGAGTGTGGCGAGTGTGAGAAGGAATGCATTCCGTACATGGATGTTCTCAGGACAGCCGCACACCCGCGCGCACACACAACTCACACATGAGCGGGCCTAAGCAGACCAGGGCAAGGCACAAAGGTTCATATATAGGACATAATAGGCTTTCTCCTGTGTGAAGGTTTTGGGAAGGTATGAGGGTGAAATCATAAAACAAGGCCATTGGGAGAAGCTCATGCCCTCCATATGCAGAGCAGGAGGCATATATGCTAAACTCCACTAGAGTGGTTATACCTTATGTGCCTCCAGGGTAAGTGGATGTTTTGTTTTCCTTTTTCTTATTAAACACCTTAAAACAAGTAATTATAGTTTCCAACCACCTGATTACGCAATGCAAGAAAGGTAATAGACTGTCACAGAGCTGCCCAGCACCATCCAGACTAAATGTCTGTCAAAAAGCAAGAAATAGATGTAATATACAAGAGAAACATCACAAAAGTGAGTCAAGGCACAGACCATAAAAGATAAAGGTTCCCCTCGCACATATGGGCTAGTCGTTCCCAACTCTAGGGGGTGGTGCTCATCTCTGTTTCAAAGCCAAAGAGCCAGCACTGTCCGAAGACTTCTCTGTGATCATGTGGCCAGCATAACTAAATGCCAAAGACGCACGGAACGCTGTTACCTTCCCACCAAAGGTGGTCCCTATTTTTCTACTTGCATTTTTTATGTGCGTTCGAACTGCTAGGTTGGCAGAAGCTGGGACAAGTTATGGGAGCTCACTCTGTTACACGGCACTAGGGATTTGAACCGCTGAACTGCTGACCTTTCGATTGACAAGCTCAGTGTCTTAGCCACTAAGCCATTGTGCCAATTACACATTTTATGATGAATATGCATATAGAAAATTGTTTAGAAGCATTTGCCCATTTTGGAGATGCTAAAACACACACAGAGAGAGATGCCCAAGGCCAGGGATGGAGTCCAGGATCTCAGCCACAAAACCTAGCAACCTTCAAATCAGTGTGTGAAGCTCAATCCCACTTCACTTCTACTGTACATACCCCCTGGTCTATAAGGGACTGAGTTGGTAGATCCTAGCTGTGCCTAGCAAAAGCCACAAGGGGCAGATTTTCCCAACACATGGGCCAGTGATTACATGTATGCCTGGAATATGGAGGAGCATGAATTCAGGTGTATATATAAGTGAGCTGGAGAAATTAGGAATGTATATTAGAGAGTGACAGCATCCCCCAAAGTGTCTAATGTGGGGTTGTTGTTTTTTTTTTTAATGGATTGAAAAGACTTGTTTAAAAGTTGTTTTGCTTTCCTTGGTCAGAGGAATGTTGGTTTTTATTATTATTATTATGTTCTTATCACTGCTGTGAGCCACCCAGAGTTATGGCCCATAAAATAGGCAGCCATATAAGTCCCATAAATAAATAATATTACTCATTTGTTGCCCAGGAATAAGATAATAATATAAATGGCAAGCATGCAAGCAGAATTTTACAAGATAGGAAGAGAAGGGGGCTTTGTATCAAGAAGTGCTCGGATTTAGAGCATGGAGAGAAATATTCTGTTATTATTCTTGCTCTGCATAAGCAAGTAGCCATATTAGAAAAAAGCAACAAGATAAAGATTTAGCATATTCCAATTCTCTGACTCCGCCTTCTTTTTATTATCATAATATTAGGTCATATTTTTCATGTTCTGTTCACATTAGCCTAATGTAACCAAACAGCAGCCTGTGAAAAAAAAGTTTGTGAGTGATATAAGCAATATTCATCTGTCCAACCCACAATCACAAAGAAAATGCCTTGAGCATATATTTGACCTAAATAGTTGAAAACAATTTCATGCAAGACAGGATTTTTTATAAAGGGCTGGTGAGTAAAGAAGAGTATTTTCAACATTTTGCAGGTAAATTGTCATTTATTATTTTTAAAAGATAATTTGAGAATTTGTTTAGTTTTCCTTCCTTAGCTTTACATACTGCTTAGATTTTTAATATTGCTGAATCACAGGACAGAAGTCAGAAATGCCGATGTGTAATTTTTTTCTATTAGAAATAGTCTACCACATGTTTATATAATTCAATCATATTTTGTTAAATTTCTATGTAAAATAAAACTAATAGTTTTAGCAGACAAACTGGTTATCAAGGATTTTTTTATTATACTGGCAACAAAAGTAAAACTGACCATCATGTCATCATGACTGTAATAATACATTTTCAACCTTTTGCCAAAAATTTCAAGTAAGGGGGAAAATTTGCAAGGTTTCATCTGTATCAAATTTTTTCAAAAGGCAACTGGACTCCCCCCCCCCCCCCGAAAATATTTCGCTTCTCATCCAAGAAGCTTCTTCAGTTTAACTGAACTGAAATGAACTGAACTGAAGAAGCTTCTTGGATGAAAAGTGAAATGTCTTCAAGGAAAAACAAAGAAAGCCCAGTTGCCTTCTGAAAAAGCACCTTTGGGACAACCATGACCTGAGTGACTGAAAATCTCCATAGACATTCTCCCATTGTATAACATGTCTCTTAGGATCAGCTTTCTTTAACCGAGGCAACTTGTTGTTTAAACATAATCCCAGAGCAAATGAATGAATTCACAACTTTTGAATACAGCATTTGCCTCATTCAGTAGCATATGAATCAACTAGTAATCTGTAATCTGTCTTTGGCCAAATTGTTTAATTCAATTTTATTCAGTTTTAAATTTTGTATTTATGTTTTTTATCCTGTGGCTGTTCACCGCCCTGAGTCCTTCGGGAGTAGGGCGGTATACAAATAAAATAAAACTAAAACTAAACTAAACTAGTGTAGTGAGACATTGGCAGTTATTTTCTATCCATCTAAGCTATTTTAGTATTTGCTCATTACACGTTTATGTCTCTTCAACCATTTAATTCTAAGCAGTCTAAGCAAAGCATAATTTAAAAAGTTACCAAGATTATAGAATATAGAAATAATATTGCCAACATATGTTCAATATCTTAATAAAATTGCAATAAAAATCTTCACATAATAGCAAGGAACTGGTTTCATCCCAAAGATGGTACACCCTTCCTTCTCACATTGGTGTCTTCCTTCAGTTTTAAAACCACACTCTTCTTCCAGTCCAGCTTCCCTCAATATATACTCTACATATAGATTAAATAAATAAGGGGAGAGTATCTCTCCTTTGCCAACCTGAAGTCAGTCTGTTTCACCACATTCTATCTGTATTGCTTTTTACTGACTGTGTACAGGCTTTGCATGAGGATAATACGATGCTCCAGGATTTCCATTTTTCCAAGTGCCTTCCACAGCTAGATATGATTGACACAATCAAAGACGTTTCTATAATCAGTGAAACCCATACTGACTTAGTTTTGGTATTCTTTGATGTTCTCAATTATTCGCCAGTTGCGGCCCTTTCTCGATCGGGATTTCTTGTGCACAGTCACTCACGCCATGGTCACCTCTCGCCTTGACTACTGCAATGCTCTCTACATGGGGCTCCCCTTGAAGAGCACCCGGAGGATCCAGCTGGTCCAGAATGCAGCAGCACGGGTACATGGCGCTCCCATGTAACACCGCTCCTGCGTGAGCTGCACTGGCTCCCGGTGGTCTTCCGGGTGCACTTCAAGGTGTTGGTCATCACCTTTAAAGCGCTCCATGGCATAGGGCCTAGCTATCTACGAGACCGCCTGCTGCTACCAACGACCTCCCATCGACCCGTGCGCTCCCATAGAGAGGGCCTCCTCAGGGTGCCATCAGCCAAACAATGTAGGCTAGTGGCCCCCAGGGGGAGGGCCTTCTCTGTGGGGGCTCCCACCCTCTGGAATCAGTTGCCCCCGGAGATAAGGAGAATCTATGAACTCAATGCCTTCCGTCGTTCCCTGAAAACCCATCTTTTTCGGCAAGCCGGGTTGGCTTAAGAAGAAATTTTAAAATTCTTTTAATTAGTCTGTGATTTTTTAACTTTCGGGCGAAAATTTATATATATTTTTAAATGTTTTAATATTTGTATTCTATGTTTTTTATCTTGGCTGTACACCGCCCTGAGTCCTCAGGGAGAAGGGCGGTATATAAATTGGAAATTAAATTAAATTAAATTAAATTAAATTAAATTAAATTAAATTAAATTAAATTAAATTAAATTAAATTAAATTAAATTAAATTCAGTGTGCCTCAGCAATAATATCTTGTGTTTTTCATTCTTTTCAAAAGCTACTTTGAACATTTACAATTTCCCTCTCCATGTAGGGTTCTAATCCGCATTGGATGAACCTAAGTATTCAGCAGTCCCTGTTGCTGTTGTTAAATGAGGATCATAGGTCATTAAGCAAGAACTTCTTTGTAACTTCCTGCCAGCTTCCAACAACCAAAGTCAATGGGAAGCCAGCAAGAAGTTGCAAGTCCCAGATGGCTCACAAGCAGGCTAGCAGGCAGGTAAGTAGATGCTACCAGGTGAGGGAGAGGCATAGGTGGCTGCCGCAATATACACACATGATTTCAGATCTAGGATGGTTGCTGCCAGCAGGGGAGGGTCCACAGGTACCCAGCAAGGTGTGGTACTAGGATAGCAGGGCCAGGGGAGGCTTACTGGAGCAACTTGTGACCTTCCTGTCAGCTTTCCATTGACATTGCTTGCAGAAATCCAGCAGACAAGATCCCAAAATGGCAATCACCTGACTGTGGAACATTGCAATAGTCATAAGTACAAACAAGTTGACAAGTGCCCAGATCATGATCCCATGACTGTAGGGATGGTGGAACAGCCAGAACTTCGAGGACCAGCTGTAAGTACCACTTGTTTAGTACTGTTGCAATTACAGTCACTGAATGAGTGGTCACTTAATGACCTACATACAATAGTTTGTATCCTCTGTTGTAGGATGTAAACTACTTCAGTCTGTTTCCCACTCATTCTCCAAATTTGCTGGCACAGCTTGGTTAGAACTTGATTTCTTTCTCTTGCTTCTATAACTATTCTATCAATTCCTGTAGCCTTCTGACTTGATAATGACCAGCGTGCTAATCGAGCTTCATTTTCTAGTATTAGGGGTTCTTGTGAGATATACCTTCTTAGTTATCTTGGATTTGACATCTCTACTGTACAAAATTTCAGTATACTCCTCCCATGTTTATTTGATCTTCTTTGAATCAGTTATAGTACTATCTGTCAATTGACATCCTTTACTATAACAATTTAAACAATTCAATGCTGAAACTTCTTTCTGAGTTCAGAGATCTTTTGAAATACTTTCCTTTTTCTCTAAATCTATTTCCATCTTTGATGTCTTACGGATGTCATTGCAATACTGCTTCTTGTGTCTTCTAATAGTTCTCTGAAAATCTTGATTAAACTCTTTCCTGAGATCTTTGCCTTTCTTGGCTTTGGCTTCTCTTCTTGGCAATCTCCATCATTTTTTCCGATATCGAGTTTGCTATCTTCTGTTTCTCCATTTTTGGCAGTCTCCTTTCACATTCACAACTTCTTTAAATAAATTGCACACTTCCTCTGCTTCTCTATCAGTGAGGTTCAGGACTTCAAAACAATTTTTGATGTTCCCCTTGAGAATGGTAGGTATATGTTCAAGATCATATTGTGGAAACTTATTGGCTTACTTTTTTTTCTTCTTTAGCTTAACTTAGAACCTGCATATGATCACTTTGTGATCTGTTCCTGTCAGCCCCTTCCCCCCCACCCAAGAAAGATATGTGGTGATTCTTCCACACAACTTGCCACAAAAGTGCCAGGTTGAAACACTCTTCTCTCTGAATCTAACATAAACTCTGATAATTATTATGGATGGACTGTCTTCACCCTCTTTCTCTTGCAAATATCTAAATTGAGCTGTCTCTTATTCCTCTGAAATGCACCCTTTTACTCCTGGGAATCCAGACTACTACATTCCATCATATTTCCACAGTCAAGATTTGGCCATATCTTTGATGCTGTAATTGAGCACCTCCAACTCTTTTTTTTGCAATAATATAGTCACTTTGATTTCTATGCATTGAAGATGTCTACATATACAGGCATTATTTTGATTGTTTGAAGACAGTGCTAGCAATGAAGAATCATTGGGTGGTAGGAATTGGTAAATTGTTCTGCTTCATTTCAGTTTCCTAAATCATATGATACAATTACATTTATTTTCTTAATATTTCCAACTTTGGCATTCCGGTTTCCAAATGATAATCAGCACACCTTCTTTCTCTGTTCTGTTAGTTTCAAACTGAACTTGATCATAAAACTCATCAACCTCCTCTTCTTCTATGGATGGAGCATAAACTTGGACAATCATCCTGCTAAATAGTTGTCCACCAAAGCCAATTAATATTACACATTTATTGACTGCATTGTAGTAGTACAGTTCTTGCTATACATTTCCTAACTATAAGAGAAACGCCATTCCCTCTTTATTGTTCATGTCCCAAGTAATGATCAATGTGATCTTCTGACTGAAAGTGTTCAATCCCAGTCCATCTCAATCAACTGATGCCTAAATTTCAACGTGTAATTGATTTAGTTCACCTTTCGTTGTGTTGGCCTTTCCCATGATCATGGTTGTTACATTCCCACTGTAATTCTGTCTTTATAGTTTTGGATTTTCTTTTTCTGCATGGCAAATATCAGCAAGGTATACTAAAAGGTTTAAACTAGGCATGTCATAAATATTATTAGTACTATGGAAAACCTTCAGCTCTTTCTCAGAAGCATTTTGAATGCCATCTGATCTGAGGAACCCATCATTTGGTATTATATTATCAATCATTTTATATACATGTGGTTTTCTTGGTAAACTCCAATAATGGTATAGTATACCATACCTTTTCCTGCATGGGACAAAAAGATTCCTTTGGAATCATCCCCTTCCAACATCTTCCTTTATCACTATTGCCCTGTATATGTATTTGCTTGCTTTGGCCGGGCAGTGGGGTGACTTTTGCTTGGATTATTCTGAGAATATGAACTCCTGGCATACACTCCTGGAGTTTTTTGCTCATAGCACTTAGCACTAGCACTAGCATTAGCACTTTGACTTATATACCGCTTCATAGTGCTTTACAGCCCTCTCTAAGCAGTTTACAGAGTCAGCATATTGCCCCCAACAATCTGGGTCCTCATTTTACTGACCTCGGAAGAATGGAAGGTTGAATCAACCTTGAGCCTGGTGGGATTCGATCTGCCAAACTGCTGGCAGCTGGTGATCAGCAGAAATAGCCTGCAGTACTGCATTCTAACCACTGCACCACCACGGCTCATCTCTCCCATCAGAGTGAGGCAATACAGCTTTCTCGGATAAGGGACTAAAGATAGAACTTTTATGAAATTGTCTGTGGAGTGAGCCTAAATGTCTTGGAAATAAAAAATAATTTACAGGTAATCCTTGATTAATGACTGTAACTGGAAACGGATATCCAGTGGTAAATCATTATGATCATAAGTTGAGGCATTCACAACCTGATATTTTTTTCAGCAGTCATTAAGTGAATCATGATGGTTAAGTGAATCTACAGTTATTAAGCATTCTTCCAAATGGACAGTTTTTGCTGAAAACTGGTAAAAAATACCACATGACTGTGGGACTCTGCAACAGGCCATAAAGACAAGTTAGCAATAACACTTAGTCTTTTTCTAAGCGGTTTATGGGCCCTCATTTTACTGACCTCAGAAGGGTGGAAGGCTGAGCCAACCTTGAGCCAGTTAGGATCGAACTGCTGGCAGTGGGCAGAATTAGCCTGGCTGCCTAAAATGCAGTCATGTGGCCATGTGGGTGGGTGGGTGGGGGCATGACATTTTACAAAGGCCAGAAGTAAAGCACTTCTGGCCTTTGTAAAACAAAAGGCTTGTTCCTGTGCCATTTGTAATTTCATTAAGCAACTGGTTGTAAGTTGAGGATGACTATATAAAAATTACACTAAATGCTTGTAAAGCATTTATAAACTTACTCTTAAGGTAACACAAATGCTTCATTTAAAGCTGAGTAATGGCATTGTTAGTGATTAATTAATTGTAATTGCTAATCTACCTAAAAAATGTGGCTGTCATTCCATGCATTACAGAAATTAGTAAAATAATTAATTAGAAATTGGCACTCTATTGAGAATTTTGGAGGGTGGATGATATATTACAAAATGTATAAAATCTCTCATTAAACTCTATAATAATTCCTCTAAGATTACAGTACTGAAAACATTGAGAAAAACATAAGAAAAAATACTTTTCCTTTAGACCTGGCATAAGTCTCCCCCTTTTATTTTACAATAATCATTCAGTGTGTTGGATATGAGTTACATTAGAGAAATAAGTAGTCTCAAAGCATAGTTTGTGATCTTCAGGGTGCTACTTTAAAAAAGAGAGATTGTCTTCTGAATAGACTTGTCTCCTATCCCTCTTAAAAAACAGCTTGGATATACAGGAGGCTGATTTTCCCAAAATACTCTATATGGGTTCAGCCTGGTTAGAAATGTTTCACTGCCATATATCCTTAGAATATAGTTATAGATTAAGGGTTTTGCTTACTTTTCTAATGTATTCCTTCCATGTAGCAAATAGAAAACTGTTGCAATCCCAATATAGATAGTAGCAAACAAAAGTTAATTCATATGCCTCCTATATCCAGACTGATCTTCCAGGAAATAAAAAAAGAATACATATTGTATAGTTTTTGCATTATGGTAAAATGGGTAAATGATTCTTTTATGTGGGATACTTTTGTATTTTATATTATAAAGTAATAAAAAAATAAACCCCAGTTTTCTAGAACTATGGAAAAGTAAGGAAACTCACTTTTAAATGTGTTCAATTTATTGTTCACTTTCAATGAAAAGGTTTTATTTATATAGTTGCAATCTTCTTTGTTTATTTATTATATAAATTAAAAATTATTACAATAATTATTCTTAGCCAATCCAATGAAACCATTAGTTTTAATAGCTATCACACAAATTGATTTATCATTTTAGCACAGCACAATATCACAAAGAATGAGAAGCCATATTTTAGGGGTATAGTTTGATGATCTATTTGTAATCCACATTATGTCAACATTTTTCAAATTAATTACTTCAACTTTTCTAATAAAAGCTATTCTTTTCTATTATAAATTCATCAGTGTATTACTTTCTCTTGGATCTTCATTAAATATGTATACTGATGAATATTTGGTGTTCGTATTTCATAAAAAAGTTTAATTTTGATAAACAAAAAATTATCATGCATTACCATTTTATTGGTGTATGTCAGCTTGATTTAGAATTGATCAGCAGGAAATTCTTTGTTAAATTGGCAACTTCAATGTAAGACAATGTAACTGACAACTTCAATGTAAAATTAATCCTGGATAATTTGGTTAACCAATATTTTGTAAAGTGCTGAACCATTCAGTACAAATTGACACAGGTGAGCCTAAATTATAATAACTTTTTGGATTGTCTATGGAGATTCTCAGTCATCCAGGTCATAGTTGTCCCAAAGGTGCTTTTTCAAAAGGCAACTGAACTTTTGTTTGTTTGTCCATGAAGACGTTTCACTTCTCATTGAAGAAGCTTCTTCAGTTTAGTTCAGTTAAACTGAAGAAGCTTCATGGATGAGAAGTGAAATGTCTTCAAGGAAAAAAACTTTGGGACATTTTTTAAAATTATATTTGATATAGATGAAGATTATATTGTAGAAAACCTTGCTATTTCCCCCTATTTACAGCCTGTTTGCTTAGGGAGGGTCTCTCCTGAGCCTCTTGCTTTTCCCACTATGCAGCTGTGAGTTATATTCCCTCACATCTGACTGTTCCCTACGCAGTATCTCTTCACCTGGTCTCCTTAGGCTATTACAGGGTTCCAAGAATCTGGGACAAATAGTGTGTGTGATAATATAAAACGACGGGTCATATTTCAACACAAGAAGCCATTTTTGAACAGACAGCCTATATATGCTGATATGAATCTCCTTGAAATACACTGATACCTTGAGAGTGGATGCTGTATCTGATTTCCTACTATTACTGTATCTTGACTTCAAGATTTTATGGTTTGTAAAAACCCATTTCTTAACATCTAACTAAGAAACTGTGATGGAACATTGCTTGGAAAGAGAATAACACAGTGTTTCTCAACCTTGGTAGCTTGAAGATGGGTAGACTTCAACCCCCAGAATCCCCCAGCTAGCAGCACTGGCTGGGGGATTCTGGGAGTTGAAGTCCACCCATCTTCAAGCTTCCAAGGTTGAGAAACACTGGAATAACAGATGTTTATCTGTCTAAATTCCTCTTGGATTACACATAGGCCTTGCTTATAATCATTCATTTAGTGACTGACGTGACTTATGATGGGTTTTCACACTTAACAACCATTGCAGCATCCCCATGGCTGTGTGATCAAAATTTGAGCGCTTGGCAACTGGCATGTATTTATGACAGTTGCACTCTCCTGGGTCATGTGACTGCTATTTGTAACCTTCCCATCCGGCTTCCAACAAGCAAAGTCAATGGGAGAAGTGAGATTGGCTTAACCACCACAGTGATTCACTTAACAATGGGACACAACTCACTTAACAACTGTTTTGCTTAGCAATGGAAATTCTGAGCTCCATTGTGGTCTTAATTTGAGGATTATCTGTATTTCTGCTTTACCCCTGGCTATATAAACAGGAGGCCAATGAAAATGTAAATCCTGTGTAAAAGATATTTAGGAAATCAGCAGACAAATGGCATTTTGAAATAATCACTTTTTTTAAAAAATTGCAAAATACATTTGCATGGTAAGATTTAAAATTGAAAATATAAAATACAAAATTCTACTGATTAAAAACATTTAAAGAATCCATTTAGTACATATAGACACTTTCAAAGAAGTGTTTTTCCCAATTTTTTTTTTACCAACTTTTCTATATTGTGAGGACATGCATTGCATTTCCATTTCACATCACCAGTTGTTCTGGAAATAAATGTATTCACTCTGATTAGGTGTTTTTCCACAAAACCTGTTTAACAAAAGAACAGTAATTAAAATTCTCAGTTCAAATACAGATTATAAAGGTTTTTTTATTAAAAAAATCACTTCCTAAAATAGTCTACTGAGTCACATTCAAATGAACTACTCTTTTTTTTCCTTTTCATATTCAGTCAGAATACATAACTACATGCTCGATGACATTGATGCTTTGCGATTATTACCTCGGAGAGATTTTTATTATCGTATCAAGTACTATGCTAACAAGTCAGAAAGTCCTGCAATAATTTAATATTCATGCCTTCATGGCATGGGAGCAGGCTATTTGAGGGAATTGCCTCTTCCCCATCACATTTGATTAGATCTAATGATTAGATCTGGCAGAAAAGGCATGCTTTGGATACCATAGCTGGGACCGATAGTTGGTGATTCCCAGAAGAAATTCTTTCTCTGCTGTGGTGTTCACCTTATGGCACATCCTTCACCCTGAAATTAGATTTGCTCCATCCCTTTTGACATTCCAGAAGGCCCTCCAGACCTGATTATTTAACCAGGCCTGGAGCTCCCAGAGAATCAAAGATGTACTCAGTTGGTTCCATCACTAGATTCTTTGCCAAGGGTTTGTGTATTTTTTAATATATTTTATGTATGTTTTTATAATATTTATTTTTAATTGGGATTTTATATCTTTGTAATATATATATTTATATTTCTTGTTTTTATACAGGTAGTCCTCAACTTAGTTCAGTTCATTTAGTGATCTTTCAAAGCTACAACAGCATTGAAAAAAGTGATTTATGACAGTTTTTCACACTTACTTCAGTGGTGAAATCTAGAATTTGTTACTACTGGTTCTGTGGGGGTGGCTTGGTGGTGGTGGGGTAATGTGACTGGATGGGAGTGGCCAATTTTTTTTTTTTTTACTTTTAAATCCATTTTTTCTACAACCTCTTTGGCGAAGAGGTTGTAAAAAAATGCTTTCAAAAGGCTCTGACGATCCCAGCTGAGTTGCCTGATTGTCAGAGGGTTTTTTAAAAATCCTCTGCCGATCAGGCAACTCAGCTGGGATCATCAGAGCTTGGATCGTCAGAGCCATTTAAAAGAAAAAAAGCCTCTGATGATCGCGCGGCTCAGCTGGGCATGTGGGGGGGGGCAGGGATTTTTGCTACCGGTTCTCCTCCATCGCTACTGGATCGGGCAATCCGGTCCAAACCGGGAGCATTTCACCCTTGACTTACATCCATTGTAGCATCACCATGGTCATGTGATCAAAATTTGGATGCTTGGCAACAGATTCAAATTTATGATGGGTGCAGTGTCCTGGGGTCATGTGAGCTTTTTACAAGCAAAGTCAATGGGGAATCTAGATTCATTTAACAACCATGCGATTCACTTAAGAAGTGTGGCAAGAAAGGTTGTAAAAATGGAGCAAAATTCACATAACAAATATTTCACTTAGCAACGGAAATGTTGGGCTCAGTTGTGGTTGTAAGTCACAGACAACCTGTACTTGTTGTTTCATTGTTGTATGCCACCCAGAATTGCATTCTGTAAGATGAGTAGCTATAACAATTTGGCTAAATAAATAAATAAACATTTAGGTGTTTATTGTGCTACATGTCCTACTTGTTATTCTTCCTTTTTGTTCTAACCAGTCATGCTTGTTCTATCACAAAAGGGTCACTGCTCATGGCTGTCTCCAACTAGCATATTATACTTTTAGTCCAGCAAAAGGTAGGTTGTTTTGGATGTATAATTGTCAGAGATTAGCAGTTAAACCAGTCTGGTTAATCTAGGCTACCTACATTTAGTGGAATGTGGGAAGAAGCATCATATTCACATTCTCTATTGAATGTTGAATGTTAAATATTTATGTTGGCCTGTTTATGTACAATATTGTTAAGCCTAGATTATTAATCAGAATCTGCTAAAGAAGTCATAGGTTGCCTGGTCACAGATAATACTAAAATGTGTATGTTGTACTAAGCAAAAGATGAGAAACCATTATATGATATATTTATGAACCAAGCTAATAGGTATAATCATACATGGAAGATTTCTGTGGCTGACCTCAAAAAGAATGAATGGCTTTTCAAATGGAAGATGCCCAGACCAAATAATATATTATGGTGTGCATTCTCCTATTTGAGGAAAACTAGTAAGGAAGACCTGTGTAAAATGGATTGGTTCAACAGCACAGCTCTAAGCAATTATAGGTTCCGTCCGTTATGGAAGAAACAAATAAGCCCATCTTGGTTGGATCACAAAGGTAAAATTGCACTGGATGCTTCGAGAAAGGAACTGAGAGAAAAGGTTGCCTTGAGCTATTTTGATGGCTTTTGAAAGAGAACAAAAAGAATACAAAGATCTTAGGAGTAAAATTGTTGGAGTGGGGAAATCCTTAGAAACCTTTTGAAAACAAAAGATTTAATAACAGGAGCATAATCACTTAGGCCAGGAGTAAACAAGAAAGCAACAACAGTGGAATCATAGCAGCTTTTCATCCTATTTGTTCCTTCGCTCAATTGTCTATACAATCTTTCTACCTGCAGAAACTATAGAAACACATGCCTTCATAAGGTTAAGGACTCTGAAAACAATGCAGTCTCAATGAATTGCCTGGAATATCTGGTACAAATAAGCTTCTTATGCTTCATTAGTTAGAGTGAGGATCCTTTGCACCTATTTTTACTACAGAGAAATAAGAGTTTATTATAGAAAAACAAAGAGTCCATAAGAAGAGCACCATAATATTGGAGCTGCAGCAAACCTAACAACCACAAAATGACATTATGAGGAGCATAAATGACATAAGAAGCTTATTCTTCTAGTACATCCCCATCTTAAGGTAGAAGAACCTATACCATCCTGGACAAATAGTTGTCAAGTCTATTTTTGAAAATCTCCAGCAATAAGAGTACCCAGAAATCCAGGAAGCAAGATGTTCCCTTGATTATTCTCACTGTCAGTCAATTTCTCCTAAATTTGGGGATTTCTCTTTGACAAGTTACTTTCCTCACCCTCAAGTCCTTTGGAGAATATGTCAATCCCCTCTTTTCTGTGACAGCCCCTCGAATACTGGAAGACAGCGATCATATCACCTCTAATCCTTCTTTTCATTAGGCTAGACAAACCTATGGTAGCTTCCTCAACTGTTCATCATATAATTTAGACCCCAAGCCCCTTATCATCTTGGTTGCTCTTTGCACAACTTCTAGGGCTCTCAGCATCTTTGTTGTATTGTGGTGATCAAAACTGGATGTCGTATTTCAAAGATGGCCACACTAGTGCAGTATAAAGTAGTACTATAATTTCTGCCATACAGACTTTTCTCTCTGCTGCCACCTAAGCATCAGGGGCATCCCATTCAAACCAGCTAAAGTAGTCGGTGCCATTCTTTGCTTCCCCAATAAAAGCATTTTCACAACAAGTGTCTTATTCTTTTCCTCCTTGAACACTTATTGGCTCATGTTCATGGTGAAGATAACTGAACAGTGGCTTAAATAGCAATAGACTTTTACATTCATTTTAAAACATTGCTAAATATTATTTTAATGTAAAAAATTTAATATATTACATAAGGTAGTGATATATAGCATGATTATTAATTATTATCTCCCAGGACAAAGATACTATAAAGAGGGTATCTAATTCTGCAGTATCTTTGCACTTTCAAAATTATTTAGTTAGAGGTTTTAGTGGAAAGCTTGAAAAAGTCAAGGTCAGAGCAGAAAAAAAATCTTTCTGATGATTTCTGTCAAGAATTCAAGAGCAAGTAAGAAGTTTGAAACTCAGATGAATTATTTTAGCATAAAACTTAAGAATTTCAGTGGCTTCTACTTCAAATCTGTCAACACGTCAGGCAATTTCCAATATTTGTAAAGAATAATTGAGGAGATTACTCGTCTTATTTTATTTAGTGAGATGCAGATTCTTTCTATTGTAACAAACCGTCTGCTTCTAAACACTTGGCCCAGTGCTCCTATTTTGTGAATGCATATTAATTCAGGATTGTCTTTGGCAATGGAGAGATAGGTACCTATTGTGTGCCAGCTGCTGAATGAGAATCATTTGTATGGAAGGATGACATCCATGTGTCCAAAATTCCTGGCAATTTTCAGCTGGATAAATATTGCTGGTGGGTCTACAGCCTGCATTTCTTGTGGGATATGAGATTAACATGCTGCTGCAAGAAAGCTCACAAAGCCTGAGCAACATGCAAGGGTTGTATCTCAAAGAGTGTGATGCAGAGAGATCAGTGTGTTTGCAAAGCCAGGAAAAGCAAAGGTCAGAAGATGATGATGATGATGATCATCATCATCATCATAATTATTTCTTGTTTTCCACCGACCTGTGCTGAATTTCAAGCAACTTGAAAATGATTGATGGACGTCCAATGCATCTGCAGCTTTTCAAGCCAAAAGACGGGCATTTCCAGCATCTGGAAGGAGACATGGTGGGAATTTTTAAATAATTTCTTTTGTTTTATTGCAAACAATTCTAAGAACCAAACTATATGCCACATTAACCGCACAGATGAAATTAGTGGGCTTTATTTTTGAAGTGTGGAAAGTGGGAGCTTGCTTAGCATTCGGAAAGATAAGAGCTCTTTCTCCTCTCAGGAAAGACCTGACAAAAATCACTTTTCTCTCAACCCTGCTCAGAGGTCTCCAAGCCAGACCCTTTCATTAACCCCAGGGGTCCCCAAGCATAGTTGGCTGGAGAATTCTGGGAGTTGAAGTCCACAAGTCTTAAAGCGGCCAAGTTTGAAGACCTCTGATTAACGCCATAGATGCCCCTTCCTTGCAAATAGCTTACAAGAATTATCCTTTGATTAAGGGGTTTTTCCTGTTCCTTTCCTTTAGAAGAGACTTCCCCTAATCCCCCCACCCCCAGAAAAACAAACCCAGCAGTATTCTTCAGTGGTGCATTGCTTTCTTATGACCATTTCAAAGCTTTCCAATGGTTCTGAAAGCCTCACATTACAAGTGAGAATATTCTTCTAATGTTCCTAAGTAATTCCCTCATGCAGATGGACATTTTTTCACTTTTTTCTCCCCTGCATCTCTTTTTACCTTGAGTCCTCCAGTCTCTTTCTAACCCTTAACTCCTCACTGTCTTTTAATTGGCTTCATAGTGAGGATAGGAGTGTGTTCCGAGCAAGCCAAAGAGGGCTGCTGAGTGACTAAATTTGATTCATTTCTATGCAAGGTGTATCTCCTTGTCACTCTCTCTGCCAATTGTGGTTGACATTTTCTGCCAGAGAAAGAAGATTAAATGCAGAGGAGGCAGGAACCAGCTTTTTCTGCCGTTGCCCCTGTATTTTGCATGCTGGGGCAACAATATTTTAAAATAGAGGGCTAACATTTCAAGATGTTTCTCATTTATTATATTCCTCCTGCCATCCAGACCTGTTCACAGCATATACTTTGTAGTAATTCTCTTATCATAGCCGAGCCAAAATACAGACACTCATTGATAATTCTGATGATATATTATTCTAAGTCAAGCCTTGGGCAATTGCAGATTAACTGAGTGACAATTTGACAGTCTTGCCAAATACGCACAACATTCTCAAAGAGCCAGAATGCCCTATGCAGCAGATGGAAAATGGAATAATTCTAGTCTTCTGAAACAGCAAAATCTACAAATGAGAGCATTTCACGTATGTTGCAGTTGCATTACCTGTACTACTGACTTGGGTAAAGATAAGATTTAGCTTTTCCTGCTTGAAAGATTGTGGTGTCGAACATCTGTAACCCAAGGTTCAGGATCCATAAGGAAGCTGTACTTTAAATCTAATCCCAGAGCTCCAATCAGCATAGCAGAACTAAACTGATTTTATTTCTAATTTAACATAATTGCATTTGTATAGGAGGATTTAGGCACAGGGAAATTATAGGTCACATCTGTGTCAGCTGTTTACCTGTGGTGTTTATTTGAAGCACCTGTAAGATGCACCTGGCTTGAAAAATCTGTGCCAGCCTTCCAGACTTGTATGGCCGTGTTATTGTAACACCATACTAAACTAAGGAAAAGAATTTTTTCTCAATAACTACCTGCCAAAGTGCAATATTTCTGTAAAAATTAACCATTCTGATTATTCTTTTTATTTTCATCCTGTTTTCAACAGGTGATTTGCCACCCTTTGCTTGTCACTCTGCCACTCTGAGTGGAATTTTGGCAGCATTGACTGTTTTGGTGTACAGAGGGGGGTGAAATCTGTTTTTTAGTTCTCGGATTCATTTAGTTTTTTTCACTATCTCAGAATACCGGAGATTTGCCAAATTTTAGAAATCCACATCTGAAGCATGTATATCTGTGTCACTCTTGATTTTTAAATTTACTACCACATAACATGTGGAAATTTTGGAGGGACACAGAACACCGCAGAGGGAGTTTGTCTCCGACCATAATCATGGCTAACAAGGTAATATCTGTAATACGAGTAAGATCATGTGCAAGTTCTTATCCCAGCATTTGCCTCTTTGCAATTCTTCAGGGCACAGTTGTAAAAGGCAGGATGCCTGCATTCATTTTAAGACCATTAGCTCTTCTGCATTTCTGTCAGCACCCACTAGGTAAACCAGAGCAAGAAATACACAGGAGGGCTAAAAGTGATATTGGCTGTAAAAACAGAATCTCACAAATCTGAATATGCTCTGCCTCCTTCTGCTGTTTACAGTTCATTGAATTAGGCAGGTTTCTGTCTAAGCCTCTTCCAAATCTTATCCTGCTACTGTAACTTGAAATATGTTTTATCCCCCTCATTGCTCCTGCGTATCTCCATCAAGGTCATCTTCCTAACACTGTACAATTTCCATCTATAGCAATTTAGGCATAGTGATGTTCTGTTCCCTAATTTGGAAAATGATTTTCTTTTATGTACCCTTATTTGTTCAGGAGGGTCCATTGAACCTTTGGAAAGATTTTTAGATAGGAGGCTGAAAGAAAGAGGAGAATGACAAGAAAACTTTCTGCAAAAATGGGACCTCTCTCTCTCTCTCTCTCTCTCTCTCTCCCTCCCTCCCTCCCTCCCTCCTCCCCCCTCTCTCTCTCTCTCTCTCTCTCTCTCTGTAGTGCTGGATCCCACTCTTTGCTTCTTTCTGTATGTATCAATTTCCTTCCGTTTTTGATTTTCAGCAATAAACAGTTCTAAATTTTATTTCTAATGTGGCTTGCTAATGCATTCCTTTTTCCTTCTTGTCCAATAAGTCAGCACAGATACATCCTTTCCCTTAATTTCATACTCTTTTCTCACTCTTTTTTTTAATAATCCTCCTTTCAGACTATCTAAACAGCATCTTAATTTGTTGTCATCATGCATGCCACTTCATTAGCTATCTCTGGACAAGCTGATACCTGTCAGGAAATATCTTCCAAATGGTGGCACATCTCTTCCTGTTGATGTTATTCAGTGACAAATCTGACCATACTTGCTCAACAGCAGAACTCTTATTTTTTGTGTGTGTGCACGAAGTAGCCAGAAACATTTCGGCAAACTGCCATAAGATAGATAAACTGCACAGTATGATCTATTAACAGTTTTGAAAAAGGAATATAAGTACTGCAGTAATTCATTCCATTAAAAAGTCCCTGTTCTAGATGTGAAAATGCCTTGAAAAACTGACCAAGGATGTTTGCTGGGCTGAAAACTCTGCTTTTCTGTGTGAATTGGCAATTAAGTGTTGGCAATGAAACAACTGCATTTCCTGTAAGACATTGTCACTATGAAGCTAACAAGAGGCAATTATAATTATAAGGTAATTTGCACTCAGTTAAAAACCTAGTGGTAAGCCACAGGGCTCTATTATAAAGAAATTGATTATATAATATCAGTGCACAAATAAAATAGATTTCTTTTAAAAGATTAACAGTATAAGTAATCTTTAACTGGGCTTATCCTCAGGTGCATTTAAAAATGCATTTTTACTTTTTTTTTATTTTTCCAGAAATAAAATACAAATACAAAATTTGTAAATTTTTGGCTTAGGCCCAGGATATCTGTCGGAGCACCTCAACCAACATCGACTTCCCATCGCCCGGTGCATTCCCACAGAGAGGGCCTACTCAGGGTGCTGTTGGCTAGACAATGTCGGCTGGCGACCCCCAGGAGTAGAGCCTTCTCTGTGGCCACACCCACCCTTTGGAATCAGCTTCCCGTGGGTCTTCAGCTGGCCCCCGACCTTCGTACCTTCCGCCGTGAGCTTAAGACCTGGCTGTTTAAACGCCCTAGCCAGAACTGATGGGGTCTACTGTTTTAAATTGGTTTTTAGTCTGTTTTAGTCTGTTTTAATTTGTATTTATTGGGATTGTTTCATTTGATGTAAGCCGCCCTGAGTCCTTCGGAGAGAGGGGGGTATATAAATCCAATAAATAATAATAATAATAATAATAATAATAATAATAATAATAATAATAATAATAAAAAAGAACAAAAAAATACAGGCAAAAAAAAGAAAGAAAACAAAAGCAAATATAAAATTAATAATAAACATATGGCCTCCATCTTAGTTGGATGCTGTGTCTCACATAATCTAATAGTTTTGCTCCTTTGCATCGCGGGTCTACAAATAGTTATACATTTTTCATCTATGCTTACTAAATTATTATTTTACATCACATTCTTTTGACAAATATCTCAAACATACAAATCTATTGTCTACCAATCAAATCGACCCAATAGCTGTTCATTGTAAAAAAAAAATGTTAATTGTTATCCCAAAAAAATATATTGAAGGTAAATGCATTTTTTATTGCAACTTATCAATGTGATACAGGACCCATTTCAGCACATGGATATATTGCATCTCAGCAGGGTTATATCTGGTATCTGAAGAAACCATGATTGGCTGGTTTCTCAAAACTCATTGAATCACAAACCTGCTTTGCAACCTGCAACAACTGGGTTCATATAACATTTAAACTAAGGGGTGGACAAGTCATTTCTGTTCTGAGGGCTGCAATTGACTTTGAAATGGGTGTGTGAATTGCCCTTCAAAAATTTGGCAGGGAGGGACTAAATATAACATCATTTATATGGAATTAAAAATAAATATACTTAATATGATTGCTTTCCAATCTAATGTGTATCTAATATTTGGTAATCATTTTCTCCCTTTAAGCCAGAATCATGTACATGATATCTTTGTGCACTTTGCACACTGAGGGAATCAATGACTGAGTTAAAGAAACTTATAGTACAGCCCATTACGTTGCACCTTAAGCACAGAATCTGTGATGCAAAAACAGTATTTCTTAAAGACGGATTTGAAAGGTGGAACATTAGAATTGGAAATACAGTACTGATTGGGGATGTTAAAAAAACCACCACATTCCTCCAATATCATTATTTGATACAAATTTCTTCCTAGAAATATCTCTTGCTTTGGGAAACATACTGTACATCAGGGATAAGAAACCTGTGACTATTCAGAGGCTGTTGAACTACAGCTCTCTGGTTGGAGATATTGGAAGCTGCACCTTATCAATATCTGGAGGATGTAGATTTCCATTCCCGCTGTAACCATTACACAAATGCTATCTTTGGGAGGAAGGAGCACATTCAAGGATAGAAAATGCTTTTCAGTACAAAAAATCTGCACAGGTGGCCATTTTTGTAAAAAGTGCCTTGTGAACTGCATGAGTCTAAAGGAGGAGAAAGACAGAAATTGTTGGCCAAATGAGACAGTTTCAGATGATGCTTTTGTAGGCTTGGGAAAGTTGCTAAGGCATCACTAATCCCAGAAAACAGTTCATTACAGATTTTCCAGTTTCCCTGCCTTAGGGATGGCTCCTGTGCCTGAATATTTCATATCTGTCTTAAATATTACAGCCTTCGCTGTAATATTTGTATTACAGCAAAGGCTGTAAATTATTAGTACCTCTGCACTAATAATTAAAGAAGAAAACAGACAAATCATCACCACCATCACTCCCAAAAAAGCCCTTTGGTTTCCCAAATTTCATTTTTTCTGGTTCAGTCCAGTTGAATTGGATTATTTTCTAAACACTGAATTGTGCCTCTAATCTGGCTATTGTTTTGTTATATATTGTACCATTCTTTGT
Organism: Arizona elegans; assembly: GCA_022577455.1. Classification (NCBI taxonomy): domain Eukaryota; kingdom Metazoa; phylum Chordata; class Lepidosauria; order Squamata; family Colubridae; genus Arizona; species Arizona elegans. The sequence continues at coordinate 154,259,232 of JAKOOJ010000002.1, forward strand.
CTTCCTGATCTCTCTAATCAAATCAACAAATTAAAGTTCAGACTGAACTTACTTTCTTAACATTCCTTAGCTTTGAATTAATATGATAATCCATTGAATCAAGATTACCTACTGTATTTGGCAGATGGTTTTTTTAATTGTGCATTTTCTTGGCTCATCAGGGATTTTCCAATCCACTTTAAGTGTCAGTTTATGCAGGGATGTACAACATAATTGTAGAACTAAAGCAAGATGAGAATGAAGGAAAATGCAAAGGTGCAATCAAAATGGAAGCGACAGGCAAGAAATGAAAGCAATCTTGAAAATAGTGCAGATGCAGGAGTATCAATCTGGAACAATTGACAGAATGTAACAGGACAGGATGATCTGGCTTGCAATAATAGGCTCATATCCTTTTCCAGTAAGTATTGATCTTTCTTGGTTAATGAGAGTTTTCTGTCTGTTGAAGGGTAGCAGGTAGAAAACTTAGACAATTCTCCCAGTAGTTTTTTTTATAAGAGATTTTCTCCTCAGAATGAATAGCACCAAATCTGGGTTCCAAGGTAGAGGAATCCTATCTCAGAATTAGATCAGTTACTAGAAGCTTTTCAGTAGTTACTCAAGGTTTCACTTTCCCAATGGATCGGACCCTAGGCAAAAGTATAGATGTGTGTTGACAAAAACATCTGTCCTCTTCATATTCCTTACTAGATGCTCTGTAGCAATGTTTTTCAACCTTTCGCAACAAATGCATAATGTGTTAACTTCAACTCCCAGAATTCCCCAACTAGCATGCCAGAGTTCTTGGAGTTGAAATCCACACATCTTAAAGTGCCTTGTGTACTGCACGAATTCACTCAAGCCAAGATTGACGAACTCTACTCTGAACTAAGGACATATCTACATTCTTTATCTGGTGTGGAAACTTAGTATGTCTCATTGATAAGTTTTGCCTACCTAGGTGGCTTTTTTGCCTTTTCTTATTTCTTACCCAGTATTGATTAATATTGTTCTGTGGATCTTAGCCTGGCATTGATTAAGCTAATCCAAGTGGATCACCACTTAAATCTGAGCCTTCAATGTGCTGCAGCTGCCAAAAAAAAGCCAATGCAATCCTAGGCTGCATCAACAGTGAAACAGTATCAAGAACATGAAAAGTGATACCTCTTTATACTGCAATAGTGAGGCCACACTTGGAATACTGCATACAGTGCTAGTCACCACGATACAAAAATATGCTGAGACCCCACAAAATGCAAGGGCAGCAAAGATGATAAGGTGTCTGGAGGCTAAACCATATCATGAATGGTTGAGAGAACTAGGCACCAGGCTGGAAAGGAGGGAAACTGTTAAGCCGCCTGCTCGTAGAGCCATAGTGGGGCTGGCTGAGGAATTCTAGGAGTCGGAAATCCACAAGTGTTAAAGTTGCCAAGTTTGGAGCCCCCTTCTCTAAACCATGTTTATCCTGTTTTGGATGTAGACTCCTAAGAGGTGGTTCACAGATGGTAGAAGGACATTTCAGAATATGGTACGGAGTATTTTTATTGTTTAAATTGGATTCTGCTCTAAAAAGCTGCTTTTTTTGTGAGGAATAAATACATTGTGGAATGTATATGTATGAGATACACACATACACAATAACAGTTTCTCTATTAAGAACCATATTTGAATGCATTAATTATATAAGTAAGCAGTAGAAAATGAATAACAGTGTCTGTGCAGATGTTGGGAGGAGCCAGAGTTTCAAATTTCTTTCTTCTATTAATTGCAGTCTATGTGATAAAACCAGGACATGGCGATTTTAGGACTAAGATTTATTCATGAAAATAAATACATAATTGCTTCTGAAACATGTTTTCTTCCCCAGGGCAAAGGATGACATCAAACATTTAAGAGCTCACAGATTTAGAAAACAAGGGAGGCATAATTTTAGGGGTAATTATTTACAAGCATGTTCCATGCCAATGCAATGGTAAAAAAAATAAGTTTTATTTGCGAGAAATGCAATGCAATAATATTTTGTGAAAATATGATTTAGATTTTAAAGCAGAAAAAAAAACCACCCCAGTCCAACAATGTGATGGGCTTGCTCAGCCCATCACCTAGCTTCCCAGATTTTCCATTACGCAGTTTGACTCTTTGTTTAGATCTCCTGCTTGCTCTCTGTTTAATCTCAACCCTGTAACAATTCGGAAGATTGCAGATCTTGAGAACCACACAGTATATATACATGGTTTCATGTATTTTCTCTTAATCTAAAGCAGGGTCCTTTCTCATCCCTTGCAAGCCGAGATGAAAAATGGGCAAGAGAAACTGGACAGAATGCATTCTCCTATCAGTTGTATAGCAATGGATTAAAAAAAGGGGAGTCTCTCTCATTGTGCCCGGAAACTGTTGGACAAATGATAGCCGACATTGCAGAGAAGCGCTTGTCTAAATGAACTAGAAGTCTGATGCAGTATAAATAGAGGTTCTCTAAGCATTCTTAAATCACATCACATCTTTTATATTAAAAATCTGAGACCAATGCCCTCTCGGTTACTAGGCAGCAGCTTTTTCCATAATCAACCCAAGATGTTTTCAGGTGTGCTTGTCTTCCTTTTCACAAACCACTACAGATTAATCATTAGAAGATATTAATGCAGCCGCCTGGAACTTTGTTCTTATTGAAGTTAATGGCATTTCCTGTCTTGCCAATTAATCATAGTGAAAAATGTAACCACCAGAAGAATGCAAGGCTAAGAGAAAAATAAAACACAGATTTCCAAAGAAAATAATTCCCAGATTATGCATGTACACATCTCATTATCAAAGCCAAGAGTTTTTCCAATTAGATTATGATGGTGGCATAATTAGGGCATTATGTTTAATCTATGTACTATACTAGTGAGCCTTTTACATGATAGCATAATTGCTTAAATTGAGTGAGAACTGTGTTTACTCAGATGCATTTCTGCTAAATCCTACCGGCACTATATTTTTCATCTTTCAAAAACTGGTTGAAAAACTACTGAATATTTTAGAAAATTGAGAAATATTATGTGTTTATGCAAGTAAGTAATCCAAACAAATACAGAAAACAGCCAGCCAACATTAGGTAAAATCTGTATACTATGAATATATTTGGAAGACATTTCATTATGTGACACTTTGCTTAGGTTTTTTTTTTTTTTAAAAGTAGAGTATAATGTGGAAATCTAGCATATGCTTTTAAAAATACCAAGTCTCATTTCACCATTTAACTGTTTCAATCTTGAATAATTCAAGAATGATTCCATTACTTGCAATTTTTTCTTTCAGTGCCATATTTCTGCAAGGTGGCTCTATCTCCACCTTATGGCCATTAGTAACCTCTTCAATCATTTCTTTACAGACAGCTTAGAATACTTGTGGAATAGGACTGCCCCCTTTAGTCTAACTAAGATGGTGCAGTATCAACATATCTAAAATACAAAGCAGGAAAAGAGCAAAGGGTTTGTTTTCCAGATGTGTTTACTAGTCCCAAAATGTTCATTTCAGGCGAACAACTATTTTTTGAACAATCAACATCAGGGTACATCCTGCATTTTATTTTCCCCTAACTTTACTTACATTTTTCTTAATTCTTCATAACCATTCAATTTAGAGGTGAATTTGTATGTGTGTGTCTGCCGTTAGCATATTCCATTTGTCCAATGAATTCTATGGAGACTACAAAAGTCTTTGCTGTCATAAATTTAAGTTTATATAAAGATCAAATGTTATTGCAAACCGATGCATTATAGGTGACTTGCTAACTTCTGACATCAAAAAGTGCCATTAGAGGTTGACTGAATAAACTACACTTAGCTGGACTTTAAAAAAGTAACAACCAAATGTGTAATTTGCTAAGTCACTAATAAACTGAGTTTAGGCTGTATTAAACCAATCATTGTCAAAAATACGCACTGTTTTCTCAGCATTTTTCAGATTCCTACTATTATTTGTTTTGTACTGAAGTACAAATTTGTACTGAAATACTATTATGTATTTTTTTAAGTGTTAAGACTATGGAAATCTGAAAGAAATAGAACTGAATGATATTATGAAGAGAAACACAGAATGGATATGTACAAATACGTATTTTATTTGCAGCATTGAACTATTAATCATATTAAAAACAAGAAGGGAATGTATTTGGTAAAACACACTTTATTCAAACAATGTATCATAAGTTTTCATGTCCTTGACTTTGAGGGATATAAAATGAGACCAAGAGTTAAATTACCATCAGTATAAATGATTTGGTCCTAAATTTTATATTTTATAAATGATATTTTATATCATTACATAATAAACAAATGGTAACAAATCAACTCCCTATTTCTACTTGGAACATTCTAATCTTACTTCTAGAGGCATGTGGACCCTGCACTAGGTTAACAGGCATTTATGATGACTTGTAAAATACTACATATTGCCTGATTACTTCTGGGCATTTAAAATGTTATGTTTATTTATGCATGTGATTTGCTACATTCGAAATGAAGCATAAATGGATGACAAAATTATGCTATCAACAACACTTATCACACCTTGATGGCATTTACCCATTACAAATAATTCAGGAACCTCTTGATTATTTAGCTTTAATAAAAAGGTTAACGGTGAATCCTGAAGGTAATTTTAGTAGAGATTATTTTGCAAGTAGTTGGCAGGTATGTCTTGACACACAGCAGTTTTGGGTTTGTTTGTTTGTTTTTGAAGAGTCTACATGTAACCATTTTGTGGTTTCAGTCTAGCCAGATGGAAAAACTTTCAAAAGCTTTACATCATCCACTGGGCGATCTTGCGCATTCGTTTCCACCATACCCACTCTGTTGACTATCCCAATTCCCTGGCAAACACGACCAAAGATAGTGTGCTTGCCATCAAGCCACTGGGTTGGTGCTAGTGTAATAAAGAACTGGCTTCCGTTTGTATCTGGACCTGCGTTTGCCATAGCAAGGATTCCTGCACCTTAAGGAGGAAAAAATATTACTAGTTTATAATTTTTAAGTTATCTGTATCAAACATGCAAACAAAACAAATGGTAGCACCCTGCTGGATCTTTATGGCATATCACTCTGTCACTGGTATCAAAATTCATAGTCAAATCAATAGAATTTTTTTACGGAGATTATAGGACTGCTCATGCATTCCAGATGGCTTTTACACTTATATCAACCATTAACATACGGATTTAAGCTCAGGAGATGTTAAGGAGACATTAGTACCTAAATGGATATCTTTCTGTGAGCTACTGTGACCATGAAAAAGCACAATTTTATTAAGATGCCACTGAAAGGTACAACATATATGTCTATCTGGATCTGAAGTACATTTCCCACTTCTTACTTAGATACCTGCACATCTCTATTGACTAATACCTGACATCCACAAGCCTTTGTAATACTAGATGTTTTTCACAGCACTTTCTGGAATGTGCTATGTGTCATTTCCATCACTTTTAGGGTATCTCTGTAACTAAAAAATTTCTGGTGTCATCCCCTAAAAACCTAGACTTAAAAGATGAAAAGATTTTTATCAGTCATCTGGTCCATGAACCATTGGGACTAAGTTTTTCACAATACTGAATGATGCTTAAAGGGATACAACTTATTCCCTTGCTTCCAATGATGAAGAGGTAGGAGGGGGGCACTGCATTTCTACAGTGGCAGGGAAAGGCTGAGCGGGTCATTACCCACAGCAAATGACAACTGTTCAATCTTGGTCAGAATTTAACAGGATCAAATTGGTATTTAGATGAGTTGGACCTGATTACATTAGCACTTTGATGAAAACTCTTGGCTGTGATCTAGACTGGGAAATTGAAAAACAACCCCCAGAAGACATTCATAAACTACTTTTGTAATTTGACATTGAGTTAGTTCAAGTCAAGCAAAATAAAAACACCTTTAAAAACTAAACAAATAATTTTAAGAGAAATTATAACAAAAATCTATTAATTTGATTTGAGCACAATCACTATAAATTTGGCCACCAATAACTAATTGGGGGGATAATAATGTCAGATGTGCCTTTAAAGTACAATCTTACCAAATTGATTTGACTTCAGATATGAAGCATTTATCTAGGTCAGGGGTGTCAAACTCACATCGTCATGGCATTGTCACATGATGTATCAGGACTTTCTCCCCCTTCGTTAAACCGGGCAGGGCCGTGGCCAGCATGTGATTCATCCAGCCTATGGGCTGGGAGTTTGACATCCCCGATCTAGAGCATATAAATCAGTGGTGAAATTAAAAAAATTTCCTTACCAGTTCTGTGGGCATGGCTTGGTTGGTTGCGGGGGGGGGATGGTGTAAGCCGGTGACTGAGTGGGCATAGCCAACTCAACGTCACTCACAACCATGCCCATTCAGTCACATGGACACCCCCCACCACCAAGCCATGACCACAGAACCCGATAGGAAAATTTTTTTAATTTCTATTCTGCCTTTTCCCTTGTCTTAAGATGGCTGCAGCCGCAGCCTCTTTTTTTCGGTGTGCCTGGAGGCGCTTCCTGCGCCAAAAGATACAATGGCTGCCAGCTTCTTGCAAACTAAAGTTACTGCGGAGCCGTTCCCCTTCTTGAATGCGTCACCATCACTGTCCTGTTCTATGTGCTGGCCGTGCATGTGCACATCCAACCTGCCGCTGATGATCAATGAATGAACGGTGTGCACGTGCACGGCCGGCACATGGAACAGGGCGGTAATGGCAACGGCACGTTCAAGAAGGGGAGTGGCTCCAGTAACTTTCACTTGCAAGGAGCCTGCAGCCGCTGCATCTTTCGGTGCAAGAAGCGCCTCCAGGTACACCAAAAAAAAAAAAAAAAAAAAAAAAAAGGAGCCTAGCAGCCGGAAACGCTGAGCTGGGAGGGGTGAGTGAGCTGGAAGAGATGAGTGGTGACTGGGTGATCAGGCAGGTGTGAGCAACTAGGGGTGATTATTACCGGTTCAGCAAACCGATGCCAATCATCCCTAGAGGTTTGCCCGATCCAGTCCGAACCAGTCAGATTTCACCCCGATATAAATCCTTTTAAACAATTACCTACCTGTAAACTTCAGTTCTGGGTGGAGTTCATCTTCAAACTGCTTGCCATAGATAGATGCTCCTCCTCTTCCTATCACAATAATAAGACTAAATTAATTTGGAAAGCCAACATAGAAAATGCTTCCTGAAAATTTGTGTTTCTAGGATACCTAGATTTAATGAGACTGGAGGAATTTAGAGAAAAGCTGAAATGGACAAACTGTGGCCATCGTAATATCACATTTATCTTATACACTAGATTTTATCAGCATTTATTAACACCACATCTAATAAATGTATTTTGAATGTGTTCTTACCAGTTCCTGTTGGATCACCTCCCTGGATCATGAAATCTTTGATTATCCTATGAAACTTGGTGCCATTGTAATAGCCTCGTCTGGAGAGCTCAGCAAAATTTTTGCAAGTTTTGGGTGCATGCTTCCAGTATAGCTCCAAAACCATGAGCCCCATGCTGTGAAATAGAATTTTCATGCTTATTTAATAAAATATTAAGATGAAAAAGTACAACATGATATAATATTTCATATTTCAAATTTGAAGCAGCAGAATAGAAAAGCTCCTGATGCTTTTGAACTTTGGTATTGGAGAAGAGTCCTGAGAATCCCATGGATAGCCAAGAAAACAAATAAATGCATGACCCAGAGTTCTTACTCAGGGCGCTCATTATCCTATTCAAACCAGTGGTGGGTTTCAAAATTTTTTACTACTGGTTCTGTGGTCATGGCTTGGTGGGCATGGCAGGGGAAGAATACTGTAAAATCTCCATTCCCTCCCCAATCCAGGGGAATGTTACTGCAAAATCCCCATTTCCTCCCGATCAGCTGGGACTTGGGAGGTAGAGAATAGATGGGGGTGGGGCCAGTCAGAATTTTTACTACCGGTTCTCCAAACTACTCAAAATTTCCGCTATTGGTTCCCCAGAACTGGTCAGAATCTGCTGAAACCCACCTCTGATTCAGACATATTATGCGAAGAGTTAACTCACTGGTTCTAATAATAGGAAAGATAGCAAGTAAACAATAGGATAACCAGCAGTAAGGAGGATGGACTCAATTACAGTGGTGATGAGTGCATCTCTGGAAGCCCATTGGGGACAGATCGTCGTGGGCAAAATTTATCTTTTAAGACAGGGGTAGGCAACTGTGGCCCTTTTACAACCTGTGGACTTCAACTCCCAGAATTCCTGAGACAGCTTGGCTGTCTCAGGAATTCTGGGAGTTGAAGTCCACAGGTTGTAAAAGGGCCACAGTTGCCCACCCGTTTTAAGATATGTGGACCTCAATTCCCAGAATTCCTCAGTCAGAAATTCTGAGATATCAGCACCTCTCAACTCTTTCCAAAAACAGCTTTTAGGAAACTTAACCGGAATCGGTCAATCAGACTGCAATGGTTCCCAGCAGAAGTTTTCCACGAGCTTTTCTTTAGTTCGTGCTAAAACCAAACCTGGAACCTTCCCTCTGTCGTGCTACCCAACCCTTCCTCACACCTACGTGGTTTCCATTGAAACAGTCGGCGGTTGCCAAGTGTCCGGAGGCACCGCAGCCATGCTTCCTTCGTCTGCCGCTGGGGGAATCAAATTCTCGCGCCACACTTCCGGTACCACCGACTAAGTCGTCCCCCTCGCAAGAGAAAGCCGAAAAGGGGGGCGTTGCCGATGGGAGTCCCGCGTGCCTCGGGCCAATCGCCATAAAGGAAGGCCGAACTCTATTGTGACGGAGTCAAAAGGGGGAAAATTCGAATTTGCTTTTGCCTTTCTCTCTCTCTTTTTTTTTTTTGGCTGTTTGTAGCAGCGGAGGAGCTTTGCGGTGAGAGCGTGGGGGAGCTGGTAACGCTGGAGGCGGGGGTGGCTTGCATGTTGCATGGAGGGATGGGTAGGTTTTTCGCACGGAGGGGGCCAAAATGAAGCCGCACTTCATTTAGGTGAGGATTTAGGTGAGGTTAAGAACGAAACGAGAGCTTGCAAAACATTTGAATGGAGACTCAATTTGCACCTGGCTCCTGTTTGCAAATTAAGCACCCGTCTTTAGCTCCTTTACTCAGGAGCTAAAACTTGCAATGCTGAACATATCGGGGAATCGACCCGCTCGCTTCCCTGAGCAGAGTGAGATTTTCCTCCAAGCAAAGTAAAACTGCCTCCTGCCTGCCTTCCTTCCTTCCTCCCCGCTAGGGTTGCCCTTGATTCTTGTAAACTGTTTTGTTTTCTTTTTAACGGGTAAAGCAAAGGAGGTCTTCGTTTCTTCTAAGAAGCATACGCCTATTGCTCAAAATGACGGCAATTTAGTTACTATAGTCAGAGGATGGTCAGACTCAAAAAAGGACTTCACTCCCAATCTTGGGATACACGAAAAAGCGTAACAAGTCAAACGGACATGGATATAGATTATAGATGGCTTCGTTCTTTACTGAAATAAACTGTGGCCAGGGCTACAGATGTTTGGAAGCTCACTGGTCCTACCGAGTTCAATCCTGGTAATACAAAAGCTGCTCCGAGGTGGCATTACGCTTAACATCGTTATTGTCTCAGTGTCCTTTTGAATAATCAAGAGTAAAGAACGTTGATTCTTATCCCTAAATTGAGGAGAAAAACTGCATAATTTTCATTTGGATTGGATGGTTGAATTGGATTGCTTGTTGAAGTTGCAACACTGTAAGCACAGCATTCCAAAGTCTTTTGATTCAAAGTTCTTGGGTCCCACTTTCTGCCTGCATTTGTTAGATATTGTTTTAATAATGTAATGAAACTACTCTGCAAGTTGTAACAATTTTAAGAGCAGGAAGTTTCTAACAGATTTAATGTAACCACATCCATCCATAAATACCCATTCAAAGCACAGAATAAGAATTAGTAAGCAAAAAAAAAAAAAGGCAAGAGAGAAAGTAAAAGATAGTGTAACTAAATTAGTTTATATCAGCAACATTTTATTCTCCACACTTCTATCCCTGCAAAGTGTTCTTGCCTATGCAGTGCTTTTTGTTCTTAAATTTCATCCCTCTCTTTTTGAGGATTTCATCTATTCCATCCAACCTCTTGGTCTTCTCTTCCATTTAACCACTTGCTTTTCCCTTACTGCATATATTTTCTCTGTAGTTCAGTCTTCATTATATCACAAAATCACTCCAGTATATTTCATACAATTCATTTAATATTTGCTGAAACTCATTGGTGTTTTCAGTCAATAACACACAGGAGCTACATACAAAAATACACAGCCATTTCTATTCATAATCAATCTGTCTCTAATATTGCCACAAGTATTATTTATACATATATTCAAGTACATTAAATAACCAAAAGGAACTTATTCCCTGCTCATTAGGGAACAGTTTGCTAAGCATTCTGTTCATTCTCACGTACATTTTATTTCCACATCACTCTTAACATATTCAGCAACCATCTTTCAGTTCCAGTTCCACAAAAAATGATCCACTGTGTCAGGCAATTTGCTTCATTGTGTACTTACACATATTAACAACTCTACAATAAATAATCTTCCTCACATTCATACATTTCTCAGTGAATTGCTGAAAAGTAAGATCTAATCTGTGCAACCCCTGCCTTGTGTAAAGCTGCCCTGCACTTCTCAGATTCTGCCTCCTGACATAATAGCCTCTATCCCAGTGGGTCTCAACCTTCCTAATGCCGCAACCCTTTAATACAGTTCCTCATGTTGTGGTGACCCCCAACCATATAATTATTCCTAAAACCATTGAAAATATGTGTTTTCGGATGGTCTTAGGCGACCCCTGTGAAAGGGTGGTTCGACCCCCCAAAGTGGTCCCGACCCACAGGTTGAGAATCACTGCTCTATCCTTTCAAAGAGAATTCTGCCAAGCACTTTCCCAGGCATACTTAATAAATTAAACTCCCTGTAGTTATGCATTCACTCTTATTACCTTTCACTTTCATTCTTTCAAAGATAGGCACAGATGCAAGTCTTTTACATACAAATGAACAAGTAGCACAGTCACTTCATAAACAAACCACACCCATAGTTTAACTTTTATACATTTTTCAACATTCTCATAGTATTTATTTTTGTCTATTTTTTCTGGAGTGCTAACATTTACAGCATTTATTTTATGTGTCTCTGACATGCCCATACAGATCTCTAAAATATACCTTTCAGTATTCCTTCAGTTCAGTTTCATCCCAGAGCATATCATACCCAATTCCAAAACTCTTTCATTCAAATATTTCTGCATTTGCTAATCTGAACTGGTTCTTGCTCTCTCTGATTACATGCCTAGTCATTGTGTTTTTTATATACAAATTATTGAGTATTTTTAATTCTAATTTCTTGGAGCACTCTTGTATTTTTTTTCTCATCCAGAGTTTTTTTCACTGTATTTCACCAAGCAGCCTTTTTCAATCTGCCATTAGTGAAATTTCTGTAACTTCTGTAACTTCTGTAACTTGAGTTGGCTTTTTCCAAATCCCACCTTTGCAGAATGCAGAATATAATGTTATCAATAACAAATATTGTATAATTAACACACATACAGTACATCATTTTATGGATTTCAAATTTTTAAAATAATAATAGATGTCAGGTTTAAAGTTGCTATTAAGTTAGTAAACAAGATGGTTTTGTATGATCAAAGCAGGATTAAACTTTCAAATAAAAACTGTTTGCCTGAAAACCTGGAACGTCAATGCCAGTAATCTGAAGATAACAGCTTTCTATGTTCCAATCAAGTTATTTTTCTAATATGTAAAAATAGCAGAACACATCTCCCTTAACATTCAAGATGTATTTAACTGTTATCTTCCCACTTCAATTGTTTAATAGTATCCTGAGATGATTGCTAGAAAGCATGGAATCATCAAAGGGTGAGTACAGAAAGTCAGTGTCTATGCATTTAAATATATGCATGAAATTGTTCCACACCATATCCAAAGTCATTTGGACTAGAAACATTACAACTTGTTGCAAAAAATTTATAACATCAGTCTTCTTTGTAAAAGTCCCCTTTCAGGATGGTGTAGAAACTTTTTAACACTCTGTAATATTTGGTGTGAAGCTTTCTGTACAATATTATGAAGAATTATAAATTTATTCAGGTAGATTTCATTTGGTATAAATATGCCTAACTATTCATAATTGTCTAGGTCAGTTTTCCCCATGACATGTATAATTCTCAGAACATATTAAAGTTATTAGTAGCAGAATAATGAATAGACAGATGACTTTAATTCTCTGTTTTGCCACTAATTTTCCGTGTGATTCGGGGCACAAGAATTAACAACTTTTGTTTCCATGGAGTTTATAAGGGCTTTAAGTAGCTTTTTCTTGGGAATATTCTTCATTACAAAGTACAAATAATAGTGTGCTCTCTCTCTCCCTCTCCCTCCCTCCCTCTCTCCATCCCCCCTCTCTCTTCTTTCTTAGAACTGTTAAGATGCCTAGGTAATATTTCTGGTGATGGTAAAGGTTAAATAGGTTAATACTTCTAATGATTATTATTTCTTATTTTTCAGATATAAAATTTATTACTGATGAGACACTGGATTTTGAACTATTTTCTCCATTGGATGGGTAAGACTGATAAATAATTACTGACAATTCATAGAAGCTATCACATGAGTAAATAGCAAATGTGTGAAGTTGGTAAGCAAGTACCTTCACAACCATTAACAGTGGGGTTTTTTTTTAATTAAACATGGAATTAGTGACTTTAATGGCCATGAACTCATGTCCAGTCCCTCCTTGCTATCTTGACCAGGATCAACTGATAGTCCTTCTAAGGATATTCCAATAATTTCCTTGATCCTGCTCATTCATCTTTTCCATTATCTTTCCATTCTTCTAGTTCCATCAATCAGGCTATGCACAATAATTTTTTCTAGTTCATCATCCATTTGCATTACATATTCAAAGTTTGTCTATGTAATGTATGAGTTTCTACTTGGTGATCAGAATTTTAAAGGAATCTTTACTTTGTCCAGGACCAACTGACAGTTGTTTTCTTGTAGGTGGCACTATTCTAACAAATTCTTTCCCTTGATCTATTACAATATCTAGCTTCCATATCTATACGTTATCACTTGGGGAGGGGATTGTCTTAACTCTTTTGTCATAGAAAATGTCCTTAATCTTCACATCTTGTCTAAATTTGTCATTGTTTTCATTGCTAGGATTACTGTACTTTCTTTAACTCATGTGAAACACCCTCCATGCCTGTCAGTTCTTGAGTCCAAGAAGGCAAAACTATCAATCTCCTTCATTTCTTTGATTCTACCTGTGAATTCAGTAATTGTGGTTGATATTATGTTTGTCATCTTAGTATTTTTCACTGTTCATTTTTTTTAATCAGATCTTTTTTTCACTAAATTAAATATACTAAATTTGGTCCTCAATTGTCTTATATTTTTACTGTATATTCTCTAGGTCAAATCAGTGGGTTTTACAAACTGTACCTGAAAATGTCCTGATGAATTAGAGTATATATCTCCATTTTCTGTATTTTATTATGAAAGACTTGATTTGGATGTTGTCCATTCAGTGATTCCAGATGTGATCTGCCTTTACATTGCTTGATGCAAATGGTGGCAGAGAAGACAGATGTTTCTTCATAAAACTCTTACCATCTCCTGCATTGTTGCATTTACTTAGTCCAAATCTTCCTGTAATTCGAGTTTTCTCCATTTTTCCAAATTTTGCATTTCAATCATCCTTTTGCAATTTGCCATAGAAGTTGTCAGTGGCTTCCATAAATGTGTCTATGATTGGTGCATACCTTTCTTGACGTTGATGTTCACTATATGCCCTCCTAATTCTGAAATATATTATCTTGTCATTTATCATGTTATAGGTAAGCACACTATATCTTTTCTAAGTATCAGTGATGCTTCATTCCTTTGTATGGCCTCATGTTCTTCATATATAATATATTGTAATTAAAGTGACCAATTCTGATTCACTTAGTGTATCTACTAAATTGAGTTATTCCTAAAACATGCAGTATAGTACATTTAATTCCTACTTTGAAAATGTCAGATTTACTTTACATTCCATGTTCCAACTTAGTCTGTCCTTATAAAATGAGAGTACCATTGTCAATGATCAGGCTTACTTGTAGCATTGATAAAGCCACATTGTCTATTCCAGACCTATTAATGAAAATTCAGGGTTTTTTTTCTCAATTACAAGAGAAAGGTCTTCTAATCTGATGGTCTCGTAATCTAGAATCAATTCTATCTAAATGTTATAGCCATGTCTATAAAGCTTCCTTGGCAACAAGGAAGCCTTGCCATCTTCTGGCATTCATTTTGGAGTTCCTTCCCTAGATAACAAGCTCCACTTGCCTTCATTCCTACTGAATCATTCTTACCTTATTTCTCATCCTTCTGATCTTATCAGCAAGGATAAGTTCCTGAAGTTCATGATCATGCTGTCAAGATTACTGAAGCTACTAAACTCCCCTGGAGAATAAAAATGAAAAGCCCAGTGCAAAGTTTTTGCTCAAGGGTGCACAAGTGAAGATCTTAGCAGATCAATTAAATTACTTGGGAGAAAAGTGAAAATATACACAAATGATTCTAATTTGTTGTCTATTCCTTAAATTAAAAGATTATGTATCTAATCCCTAATAGATTTCCAATGTATTTTTAAATAAAAACAAGTTGAAAATGCTAATACTGAGAAGCTTTATTCTGGTTTTGTACAAAAGCCAAATACTTTGAAATCCGGCCAGGTGGGAGCAGCTTTCTTAGGTGACCTTCATATATATATATATATATATATATATATATATATATATATATATATATATATATATATATATATATATATATATATATATATATATTTACAATATTTACATGGCTCTCATAACAAGTCTACAATAATAAAAATATGAAACTTTATTTTGAGTTACATGGCTATTTCCTTGAATGTGTAAATGTGTTACATTTTCTCTCTCTCTCTCTCTCAGCACTTATTGCTGTTATAGACAAGAAGAGGAAGAATCTATAACTTGTCCCCTTGAACTCAGTGACAAGAGTGTGGCACAAGCAGTTGATCTGAACATCTTGTTGAAAGAGAATGATGGAAGGGCCAAAGAGCCAAATCCCCAGTGGAGTCCCCTGACTCCATTGAAGTTGGAGGAGGTCATGAAAGAAGCTAACCTGCTGGCTAGGCAGCTTGAGAAATGTCAGCTTCTGGAAAAGAAGAATATCAGTTCTGAAACAAAGCTTGAGACAGTTCTAGAACATGAGCTTTTACCCCCAATCAGGATCTTGTGTGAAGAAACTAAGAGCTCCCAGAACTCCCGGAGAAAGACTTTCAATGTGAAGGACAGTCCTCTGAAAGCTCTGCTCCCAACAGTGGAACCAGTTACCAGCTTGGCTCAAGGTTCCCCCAAAGCTCTATTTCCCGAAGGTAGAAGTCCTTCTTCCCGCCTGGTGGACTTGCCTAGTCCCAGAAGACTCCAAAATACATCTTATGTTTGCAGCACTGAGGTTCCCCAAGCTAAGCTCTCTGAACCTAAGACCTTGATGACAATGACATCCGGCAATAAAAAGGTATGGTGGCAGGACAGAAGCTCATCAATAAGGCATGTAGATTGCGAAGATTGTGCTTAGGTTGTGCCATTGGTTTTGATTCTGATTTCTTCCTAAGCTTGTGCTTATTATACTTAGTCAGCCTTTCAACTCTGTTAAGAGTTACAGCTTGCAAAACCTCAGCAATTGACCTCCTAGACTTTTTAGAATTGTAAAGATTGCAGTGTCAGGTTCGTTAACTGAAAATGTTTGTAGACATTTCATCCACACATATTGCACACATAATGGCTCCCTTTTTAATCTAATTGCTGGGTATACCCCCATCCCCAAATCTCTGGACTACTAGACCTAAAGAATTTGTTTCTTTTTAATATTTTAAACTGAGATAGTACGGTTGCAGAATTTTTCCATATTGCAGTAGTTACACAAAGATCATTTTAAGTAGCTCTGCATGGTGCTTATTAGCATTATCTTCCTATTACCATACAATAAAGATGATGCAATAGTTCATTATATGGATCGTGACAATGTGTAGCATTTCTTTACCAATTTCTCCAAGTACTTTTTGCGGTAATCTATTCACTAGCCCTGTAAAAGATAATTTAGCTTTAATCATTTTCATTTTGTGAAATTGAATCTGCAAATTCAGTATTATGAAAGAAAATTCCCATCCTAATATCTTCTTTCTCTATCCAGCACCTTCTTATTTGAATAGCAGAATAACAGAGTTGGAATGGACCTTGGAGGTCTTCTAGTCCGCCTGCCTTCCTAAGCAGGACACTCTATACCAGGGGTGGGCAAATGTGGCCCTTTTACAACCTGTGGACTTCAACTCCCAGAATTCCTGAGACAGCCAAGCTGGCTCAGGAATTCTGGGAGTTGAAGTCCACAGGTCATAAAGGGGCCATATTTGCCCACCCTTGCTCTATACCATTTCAGACAAATGGTTGTCCAACTCTTTAAAACCTCCAGTGATGGAGCATCCACAATTTCTAAAGGCAAGACGTTCCACTGATTAATTGTTCTGTCAGGAAATTTCTCCTTATTTTTAGGATGCTTCTCTCCTTGACTAGTTTCAGTCCAAGAACATGGCTGGAACATCCAGAATAAGCTTCTTCTTTTGCCTTTAGATGCTTTGGAGAATAGATTGACCCATCTTTGAGGCAGCCCCTCACATATTGGAACACTGCTATCATATCACCCCTAGTCTTTCTTTTCATTAAACTAGACATACCCAATTTCTATAACCGTTCTTCATACTTCCAGTCCCCTAATCATCTTTGTTGCTCTTCTCTGCACTCTTTCCAGAGTCTACGTATTTTAATATCATGGTGACCAAATGCAATATTCCAAATGTGGCCTTACCAAATTATACATTATATTCTCTGCTTTGAGTTTACATTCCCGTAGTTGCTTTATGCTTCAGAAATCACAAGGAAGCCCTACTATTTTAGAAGCAACTTCTGGAGCAGATCAAAATGCATAGAGAGTAGTAGTTAACACTCTTAAAGAAGACTGTATCTCTGTGTGTAAAATCTAGTACAGTATATACAGTCATGATCATGGATTCTGGAAATGCAGAAGTCTACATTGCAGTCAAAGTCCTTCGATTTTTGAGAGAGAGTTATACACATTTAAGAAAGATACTTGTTTCACTTTGCACTAAATGTATAGTAAAAGGAGAGAGGGACAGAGATGCCTACTGTACTCTTTCAAAACCTTAGTTTTTTGCCCAGAATCTATGCCAGTCAATTTTAGATTTGTATGAAAGTTGTTAGGAATTGAAGATTGCTAAAGGCAGGAGTAGCTGCATTCCCCAAGTAGTTAATTTTGTGGCTCTTGTAGTCCCTTTTATTTTATCAAACAGCTTGCTAAGATTTTCACCATCTCAAGGCAGAATACAAACAAAGTTCAATGTCCTAAAATAGGTGTACTATGTTAAACAAACAAACAAACAAAAAACAATCTGCCTGCCACCTTGGGAATGGGTAGGAATCCAAAACCTGGCTCTACTAGTATATGGCCCTGCCTACAGCATAGCATTGCTTCACCTATGTACATCTCAGCTACCCTCTTCTAAATGGGAAATACAGCTCTTGGCCATCAAATGTTTCTCAGTCTTTTTATATCCACCTTGTACATTACAACACAGCCATGGAAGAAAGTTCTGTGTGTAGTCCATTTGGGAAAAAAAAAATGTTCTGATAAACATGTTTAGATAACCACATAAAACTTTGTTCACCTAAGTTTATGTACTTTTC
Organism: Arizona elegans; assembly: GCA_022577455.1. Taxonomy (NCBI): domain Eukaryota; kingdom Metazoa; phylum Chordata; class Lepidosauria; order Squamata; family Colubridae; genus Arizona; species Arizona elegans. The sequence continues at coordinate 154,277,031 of JAKOOJ010000002.1, forward strand.
AGTTCTGTAGAATCTGCCTGTTTGTTTTTACCTTAGTCATATGTTTACTGATTTTTTGCCTTTTAAAAACTGCTACTCTGCTTTGAGGACCATACTTCTTCGAAAGGGATATGCATGTTCTGGATTATTTTTTTTCCCCCCACAGGAAATCTGTGTAAAAAGCTTTAGCTAATTTTCTACAGAATAGCAGTTCTGTTCAAAAGCTGCAGCTGTTTTATTTCTGCCTTAAGCTTCAGGCAACCATCACGAACAAAAGGACAGATAAACTACTCGTCCTCCCCACTACCACAAAAGGCCAGCAGCCATTGCTGCATTTGAAACCTCTCCCTCAAACCAGCATAAGGAAAATGCAGAGGAAGACAGAAGCTTCTGCTAAAAACGGTCCTGATCAAGGCCCACAGGTATTTCCAACAGAAATACTGCTGGAGTGGTTGGAGCGGGGAGGGAAGAGAGAAAACTGGGCAGATAGTTAAGAATGTACACCATTGCATAAAAGCTGTATGTATAGTGACTAACGTTTGCATGGTTCTCCAGCCTGAAAGGGTGCTTAGCATATCTTTGTTTGTATCAATGCAAGCTAAGGCTATAAACATCTCAAAAAGCATGCATGTCAATTGTATAATTTAGCCCTCATATATATTCATCCATGGAAGGGTGTGTATGCATGTAGGACCATATGTTTGTTTTTCATGCACAACAGAGAAGCTTCTGAATCTTATGGAGCACCAGCCATCTTTAACCAGTGTAACACAATCCTATAAAATGTAATTTCCTCTGGAATCTTGCTATGAATATATCTGCAGGTTTCCTCTATGCAAGGGACAGTGCTTGCTGCACAACCGAAAGGAAAGCCAAATCCTCAGATGCGTCTCTGGCGGACCAGCCCTGTGAAAAAAAACCCAGTTGCTCCAGAAAAGATGACACCTCTCCAAAAGACAAATGCAAGTAAGTTAAAATAAATGACCGGTACTTGTATTTTGCCTTATCCCTTGATCAGGTTTCATGAAAATCTTGGCAAGATTTCACAAGTGGTTTGCCAATGTCTGCTTCCTAGGATTGAGTGACTGGCCCAAAGTCACTCAGCTGGCTTTATGCCTAAAGTGAACTAAAATCCACAATCTGCTATGTGGCAACAAGAGATAAACTAGTTTATAAACAGTTTTTTTAGCTGTTCAGTCTGGGTCTTCACTAGATTGAAAACTTAAGTGTTTTCAACTTATACCATATACCTATATGCCACATATTATTGACCCATCATTAATGCCTGATTCGCTAGCTGATAAGTGAACTGGTATCAGCATTAATTCAAATCTTTAGAGCCCACACATTTCCCCTTTCACTATGAGTTGCTTTTGTTTCTTACTCCATTCCTTGCTGAATGGCTGTAGGACAGGGACTTAAATAAAGTACTCTTGAAAATCCATATAAACAATGTATCTTGGCCCCTATAATCCTTTTACATTTAAAGAATTAAGTAGGATCCAGTCACTATGTCTAGAAACATTTTGCTGATTTGCCATTAAATCATTTTTTTTTTCTTTCATCCCAGGTCAGGTGAAAACTATGGGAGGCAATGGCCCCAAAAGACAAGCCACCTCCAAGCCTCGTGGTGGTTCTGGTCAAACAAGACACACGGCCACATCTCCACTGGCAAGCCAACTCCCAAAGCCAACCAATCATACTGCTGCTATTTCAGGCAGATACACAATTCCTGGGAAATCCAGCCAGTTTAAACCAGTGAGTTCAGAAACATCTGGTGGGCAGAGATCCATTAAACCAACTGCTGGGGTTGGGAAGAAAGGTGAGTGAATACACAGGGACATACTAAAGAGTTTTGCAATTCTGTTGAAATGTATTGTTAGAAAAACTATACACAGGGATAAGATTGTCCTCAGTGCCATTTCATCTATTAAAATGGTGGGCATGTGTGACCTCAGATTGCCTTCTTAGGTGAGAAACAAGTTCTTAATCTACACATAATATGAAATAATCCCATCTGGGTCTTGTTTAGATAGTACAGGTAGTCCTCAATTTACAACCATTTGTCAGCTTTGGAAGCCCTATTAGGTCGGAAGCTTCCATGCTGTTACCTTCTCTCCTATTCGGAAAGGTGGTTGGAGACCATTCACTTAATGACAGAAGTTACAACGGCACTGAAAACAGTGACTTGTGCCTGGTTTTCATACTTATGACCATTACAGCATCCTCATGGTCATGTGATCAAAATTTGGATGCTTGACAAACTGGCATGTATTTATTATAATTGATCTATCCCAGGATTATGTGAACTCTATTCATAACCTTCCCAGACAGCTTCGTACAAGCAAAGTCAGTTAGGGTTGTAAATTGAGGACTACCTGTAAAACCAAAATACCATAATAGGAGCAATGAGGTATAATCATTACGTCATTCCTCATTCCCACAATTCTTTATCATCTTGAAATGCCATGAAGTACATTTGTAACCATGCCGGATAATGGACTACATAACCTGGTTTATAGGTTATTTACTTTAGCAGCACATACACTAAAATAGGAACAACAGAGAGAAAATTAGCATGATCTATCTACAAGGAAGATATAGAATTTCTATACTCTGGATGCCAGGACAGTCTTGTGTTAAACAGACACACACAAAAAAAAGCGTTTGCAATTCCAACCTAGAGGGTCCTTGAATTTGGGAGAAGATAATTTAGAGCATGCCGCATACCTGCCCTTGTTTTGACTTGTGGACGAAATGGACTTGATCATAAATCTTGAATGTAACCTGTTCATAAGTAGAGCACTGTCTGTATAAGAAAAATCCTCTGGTGAAAACAGGATGACCCGTTTTTTGCACGCTTTTACACTTACATTTTTGTACTGAATACTGTATACTGTTTTCCTTCCCTAATCTGCATGTTGTCTGATATGGGGACTTCAGCTCCCAGAATTCTCAGCAATGGACACAACTGGTAGCACTCAGGTTGCCAAACTGAATCTAAGTGGGCTGCCAGACTTTTGTTTGTTTTGCTCAATATGTAGAGAGGGAGGTTAAGCCTATTTCAAACAATGGATTTCCCATATAAGAATAACACAAGATTAGAGCTGGTGGATTTGGTTTTCTCTGCTCAGTTTCCAGTCAAGAATTGTCTGATCTTTTGGGGAACATAAGTTTCCTCCGTGATAGAATTATAAAGTAAATCATAAAGTAAACATAAATTTACTTCTCTTTTCTCTCTCTCCACCTCCCTTTACAGCTGCATGTCAGAAGCCAATCCCACCGGGCACTTTTCAGAACAGCAGGCTGAGACTGCCAAAGACTTCTAGCAATTCAAAATGAGGGGGTGGATCCCTCGGTTTTGAAGCCATGTAAGTGTCCTACTTTACCACTGTCAATGGAAAAACATCTAAGACAGTCTGTGGGGAGAAAAGTACAACACAGGTAGTCCTTGGTTTACAATTGTTCCTTTAGTGACCATTCAAAGTTACAATGGCACTGAAAAAAGTGAATTAGGACCATTTTCCACACTTACGACCATTGCAGCACACACACACACCCGGTCACATGATCAAAATTTAGATGCTTGGCAACTGGCTCATATTTATGACAGTTGCAGTGTCCTTGGGATCATGTGATCCCCTTTTGCGATCTTCTGACAAGCAAACTCAACGGGGAAGCTAGATTCACTTAACAACCATGTCACTAATTTAACAACTTCAGTGATTCACTTAACAACTGTGACAAGGAAGGTCGTAAAATGGGGCAAAAATCACTTAACAAATGTCTTGGCAACAGAAATGTTGGACTCAATTGTCACAAGTCGAGGACTACCTGTACAAATTAATATTAAGTGTATACTGATTTCAAGCATTTGTAAACCTGTCCTAACTACCTACTCCATCTGTCCTTTAAGATAACACTACCAGCCATTACTATAATCTTGGGAACAAGCCAGAAAAAACTGATAATCTCGGGTGGTGCCTTCCTTTTGAAGATAAAGCTGCTTTGGTCTCATAGAAACTCCTGGAATCACTTCATTCAAGAGAACTTTCAAAGCTTGCACTGTGCATCTCCTCTAATGTTATCACACTCTGGGTTTGTGGTTTGAGGATCCTGGAGTAAGGAAGCAAGGACTACCAGTCCTTGTCCTATCATTACATTCCTTAGATTTACAAGTGAAACTTGTGTGGGCTAGAAGTCTTGAGTTGCGTCCTATGACATTTTGCTGAGCCATTGCTGAAAGGGAGAACTTCAGCTCAGCAGTAGAGACTCCCCTGACTTTTTGACGGTTGGTTTAGCTTAAAACTTTATTAGGTTAAAAACAGCCTTACTGGAGCCCAGTGGAATATTTAGTCTTTTATAAGATACGCTGACCACTATACAGCATTGAGCTGTAAAGAAGCATTATGTAATACTGAATAATGTATGCACTGTTGATCCTTTTGATATTTCTTTAAAGGTAAACTCTAACGTACACTTTCGGTTGTTATATGTGAAGGACTTGTTTCTTTCGGTTAAACTTATTCAAGAGTAAGAAAGCTTTTGATTCTTATTATGTGAAAGACTACACAATGCTCATGTCAAACTCCTTTATCTTTTCATACTTATTCCATACCTCCTCTTTATAATTAAACTGAGGATGGCCAGTGGTAATGTTGTTAATCCACAGATTTCATGTGCTATTAATAGTTGCATAAGAGACAGAAACCTAAACAGGTTAAAAAAAATTAACTTACTCTGTTATGGAGTTGATAAAGATTTACCCCAAAACACGAATCACACTCATAAAATAGCATTTGTATACTGTTCTTGATTATTCTCAGGGCATTTGTGGCTTAGATGATGGAAAAGCAGTACACAGTACTGAAAATACTTGTGCTTGTGAGCCAGTTTCATACCATTTAGACCTATATAAAGACGAAATAATACTTCTAAACTGGTGCAGTGGAATTCTTAGAATCTCAGTTTTGAACAGAGCTACCTGCCTACCTTCATCATCCATCTACTTAAGCAAATTTGCAACAATCTAACCCAGAGAAAAATGCCTTGATCAAAAAAATCTTCATCTCCTTCTTATTCTAAATTAAATGGTGCTTCCCTGTTGTACAATAAAGCTTTAAGTGAAGGAAGTTGAGACTATTTAAACAATCTCTGTAGAATGGGTGTAATAATGTGTTAAGCACCACAATACTCTTGATTTCAAGACAATATAGCGACAGGACACTATTCAAAGACTGTGGAGTGACTCCTGGAAATTCTTCCTCCGGTAGATCCTAAGAGATGGAAGATGAATTCTTTGCAGTTTAAGGAGTTGCAACAGTGAAGTTAATCCTTATGTCTTGCACAAGATTGAAGGAACAAATGCTGTGACAAAATGCAGTATCAATTCTGCCATATTCATGTATGTTGTATTGATATTTTCTAATTTCTGAAAAAATATATGCCTGTCTAATAAAACGCACATCTGTATAATGACTTGTAGCAAAACCAACTCCTTGAGTAATTCTATTATTACCTCTTGGTGATCAGTGCTCATTCAGGGATAAGAGAACCAGTACTGCAATTCCTTTTCAGTAACAGAAGCTTGACTTTTGTCCCATTTTGATACTGTTAATGTAATGTCTCCAGATAGATAGACCATGTACATTTGTTCATCACAGCAGACAAAAACTGAATGAATTACAAAACCTGCAGTGAACCATCATGTTTCTGCAAAGACTAAGGGTTTCTCAAAATGGATAAATCATCATCAGAAGAACTGGGGGCCATTTCTCTATATATTTGGAAGAGAAGAAATCTAGATTCTCCTTCACAATGCCTCTGCCAGTAGCAAGGAAACTTAATAGTTTCAACTCTTTCTATTGAATTCAGATTCTTGGTCTTCCCTTTCCCTACTCAATTTTCTAGAAAAGGTACACAAAGCACTGAAATGGAGCCACCTACACAAAACTATGGTTTTATTATTTAGGAAAAGGGGTGAACTCTGTTATATTTACATTAAGAACCCTCCCTATACACTTGAGATATCTAAACCAAAAGAAAAGCCTGTAACCCACGAAGTATTAAGAAAACAGTTTGTTCCTCCCAAAAAATTAAATCATCAGAACTCTTCCTGTGCTTTCCTCTCTCACCAAACTGGGTTTTTTAAGAAAAAGTAAGGTTTGTTTCCTTGGCCCTATTCCACCAACTTCAACAGTTGCTTGTCAAGCAGAAATTCGAAGACTACTATTTCCAATTCAGTAGATGAGGCTGTGACACGAAAGCATTTATTTCTTGAATTTCTGCATGCATCACAGCTACTCAAGACTATGGAAACAACTGTACATGGCTGTAGCTGAGTTCTGCTGGAAATGACTTTACTAGCTAGCGAAGAGGAAAAGAATGGATTGGATCAATGGGAATTCGCACTAGAAGACAAGAACCTTGAACCTACAATGGCATATGTTTAGATCTGGACAATGGCGGTGGCGATTTATTGCCTAGGAAATGAAAGGTGTGCTCAGTTGTAAATATATGCATATACATCTTTAAAAAATAATAAATTAAAAAGCAGACATGTCAAATACATCCTTTCCACAGTTAAAACAGCTAATTAGCTCTTTATAGACAGCAGAGGGACACTAAAAAATTAATTGGCTGCAGTGATGAAGCAGAAGCTGAACTCTTCACATCAAGCTCCCCATACAAGACAGTTTCTCAGTCTTTAATACAGTTAAGGTTTAACACTTCCTTGGTCATGAATGGAGTGGCACACCTTTCCCCTCCAATTCCGTCCCACCTGGCACAGGAACAGGTGGATCAACTCTTTTCTCTGGAAGTCACTGCTGCTGTAGAGAGCTTAGTTTGAATCCTTTTGTACCACTGCTTTCAAGTTTGTTTCAATTAATGGATTTGCCATATAAGAAAGATTTTGCATAGGAAGTTATTGTAGGCTAGTTTGTGCATTTGACGTACAGTCTAAAAACTCAGCATTTAGAGGTACTTGGGACTGGGGTGATGGAGCAGGTAACCAGTGCTTTTGTCTGGTAGAAATCTAATACTTCGAATGGTTTCAGAGAAGCCAAAATGTAGGTAAGTGAAGATGTTTCCAATAAGGAAAAATTCCCAAGGCTTCATTTGTTTGATAGCTGCCTTAATGGAGCCCTGACATAAAATATAATGCAATGTTGCTTGGAGAAGAATATAATTGCCATGTTTTTATGAAGGAATGGGGCTTTATGGAAGACACTGTAGAGTAGCCATTGATCTTTCCTTCCAACCTTTGTTCAGCATACCAAAACAAAATAAAGATATTCAGGAATAAACTAGCCTCTACCTTAATAGGTGGCAATTTAAAAGGGAGCCTTTTTGGTTTGCCTCTCCGTGTCCAGGAGTAAGACATGTGTAGTCCTCCAAATACAGCTAATAATTCCCAGCTTTGATCATCTGGGTCAGGGATACCTAGAACTGTAACTAGGCTTCCTGTCCTAGTGAATTTTTCGTCTGATCTGCTTACTCTAATACCTTTGCATTTCAAGTTGGCCTTCCCCAGGCAATGCCTTTCAGAGACATTGGACTACATTCAACAAACCCTAATTTGCATGACTAATGGATCATACTGGGTCTGGTTAATGGGACTTGTAGCTCAGACACATCTGAACAGCAGAAGGCTGAGGAAAGCCATTATAGATATGGGATAGCCAAAAGTGTGTCCCATTGCCTGAATTTGGCAATCACTTACCATTTTGCATTCACCTATGAGTCAAGTCATGAGGGAAAATGCTTCCAGGGCAACATGGGAAGTCCTCCGGGTTTAAATACTCCTTCTTGCTGCAGTAACTGCAACAAGCCATATATTAGGAAGCCAAAGGGATTCCTGCCTAGTTGAATTTTATTTCCATATGTATCTCCACTTTGCTTCAGTACGAGCAGCAGGAATTGACCAAAATGGTGTTGAAGACAACAGCAATACAAGCTCCAGGTGGAGCTTGGGCAAATGGCTCTTCTTTTGTACAGACTTTTTTTGGATGGGGGGGGTGGGGGTTGTGTCTCCTTTCACTTAACCATCTAAAGTCAAATGGTTCAGAAGGAACACTCAATGGAAATAACACAGTAGTAGATCATACACTGAAGAGGCTGGTCTTCATCCCCTGCGACCTACTGGAATGGGACAACTCACCCCGGCCAACTTGCCATGGCCAACTCGCTGCAGGACAATTCAACAATTCAATTTAATTATTTAAAATAATTAAAAAATTATTTTAAGTTTCATCATTCACATTTCATTTTGTCCCTCCTTTGGCATCCTTTCTTTAATGATTCTATTCCACCATTTCTTCGATATTAGTGTAACTCTTGACCTGCAGCGAATTGTCCCTTGGCGAGTTGGCCATGGCAAATTATCCCATGGCGATTTGGTCGTGGTGAGTTGTCGTAGATCTACTTAGCGTTGTAGATGCCACTGCCATGCCAATTTGACCTTATACAGATTTCAGAGAATCACATTCTATGTGTCAAAACATTCCAAGAAAGGTTTTGGAATTGGCAAGTACAGAGGCCACAAAAGGCTAAACAGTAATGGACAATATTACTGGAGGTGTTGAAAAGAAAAGCCTCATTTTCAGAACTCCTTTCTTTGACAAGCCAGGCCATGACAACAGTCAAGTCCCAATTAACCTCTTATTGTGCAAACCTTGGCTAAGTCAATAAAGCGCATCAGATTCTGCACCCAGCTAACAAGATTTAACATTGCTATAAAGCATGACCCCCAAGGGCTTTTCAGCTATTTAAATTAGAACATCCTTCAGCAATGGTCAAATGAAAAAAACAAAAATCAAAACACGTCAAAGTAACAGTGCCTTCACCCTCCCCAAGCTGTCCCCCGCTTCCCACTCTCCCTCAGCAGAAAAGTCTCTTTCCCGGTGAACGTCGTTATAAAAAAAGTACTTTCCAAAAGGACCAACATGAAAATCCCCATTATGAGCAGGCATCAGGACTTGGCTGAGTGTAGAAAAAAATGAAGGCTTCTGAGGCAGAAAGGCAGCAACCCGTTGGCATGATAGCCAGGCGCTTTTGGGAGACATCAAGGCAGCGTTCCTGCTCCAGCCGCAGTAGCAACAGGGGGACACGTGCTGATTGGCTGGGAGGAGCGGGAGGTGGGACTTTTTTCTTTTTGTCATTTTCTACGAAAATAATTGCAGCATGGACTGATGGCTCAGCAGGCCACACCCGTGGTGCTCAACACCTTATGGGCTGCCTCTTGGAGCATTCTGATGGGGCCAAGTTACTGGAATGGTGAGCTGAGCTTGGAGAAGTGGCTGTCAAACAAAGCAGTTTGAAAGTAACTGTGATCCAAGGAAGAACGTTTCCATTGATGCCAGTGGATATGCTGGTCCTGTGTCCCTGATCCCACTGCAATCTGAAGCACCAAGGCTGGAGTAAGCAACTTGCCAGAGAAGAACAAGATCCACAGCTGACGCTAATCTGTACAGTCCATGAATGTAGGCAGCGTGATGGTGATGAACATCCTGGGGAAATGGCTAGTAGGTCTGGAACAAGCCTACTCTTTCAACATTTTTTTAAAAAACTTTCCTTAGGCCAGAAAAGTGCAGGTGGAACTAGTGCTGCCCTACAGAACAGCAATGTACTTATACAGCATTCTGGAAAAGCTATTTGGATGATGAATTTCTTTCCTATTTTATAATTGCTTAGTATGGCAAAACCAAGATGTCAGATTCCCATTTTCTGTGCGTGCCAGAGAGCCCGAGATTGAAGTGCACCCTGGATTAAATATGCTTCAATTGCACCTTGGAAGGTGTGTTTAGATGCACGCTGCTGGATCAGGAAAAAAGCATGACCATGGCTGGTGGACGCATATATACTGCAGAGGGAGGCTCTGGGTTGTGCCCTCCAGATTCAACGCAAAGCCAGCTGTGGTTCTTAAGGAATGTCGAGCATACAGTAGGTCTCACATGCGTCCCCTGCACAGCCAGGTCTGCTACACCCTCCAGCTTCCATTTAAAAGGTGCTATTTCCCTCCGTCCTAGGAGAAGCCCAGGATGGTGTCCTCCAAAACTGGGCCTATCCTGGTTTGTTACTTGAGTCAAAACATACAGTTCTTGGCGGCTCCTAATTGCAGCCATCTTCAAGCACACTGGCCCCTAGCTCCACCCCATTGTCAAATATTCAATGAAAACATCTGCACAGTAATATATGTCCACATGGTGGCTGCTGAGGCTCCCCCAGACCAATTTTGACAAAGAAAAAAATATATATATTCCAGACACGCAGCACTTCCAGACTGGGCAACAAAGCATGAAAATCCCTGAAGACGTGGAGGTGGTTAAGTTTATGTTCTTTCAGTCCATTTTAGAATGATCCAAAGTGCATCTGTTCGACAAGGTCCGCCTCCTGGAACCTGCTGTTCCCCCCAGGGGGTGGGGGGGCAGGTCACTTTTCATTTGGCACTACATACAGTGGGTCCAGCTCCCTGGGCCAGGCCGGGCTGACGGAGACAACATTCCTCGCTGTGGTTTGAGAGCAATCCTGGCTCCCAGACTGGCCAAACGTGTGTGAGAGACAGAGAGAGTCTGGTGCATGCGACATCAGATTGAGGTTTCATCGCTCCTGCTCAGTGATCAAACACAAAGCGAGACAGGACAGGGGGAACACAAACACATGAGTGTGGTCATGAGCAGGTTTGAGCAAAGCACCCCCCCTGGGGCTCGTGTGTTAATGGAGGAAATTAAAAAACAGAAATCTGGGCGATTGAAGCGAGAGGTGAGAGAACAAGAAACAGAGAAGGGAGGAGAGGAGGAGGAGAAGGGGGTTAGTGCAAGAGAGCTCAGGAAGAAGTTAGAACAGGATAGCATCCCCCAATTCCCCCGTCACATTGCTAAAGAGGATAGGTGGGCAGAGTCCCACAGCATCTCACAGGAGCAGCTCAGTATTTCACAGGGACTTTAATTCTGACATGCTCCTCTGCCCCTTGGGCAAGCTACAGGGTAACCCTCGGCTTTAAAAAAAACCCTTTCCCACCTAAGAAGGAGATGGCTGCATCCTGCCTTTTAAATTCTGAGCTACATCCAGATGGAGCTAAGGGGTTATAGTCTGGGCCCAAAGTCAGAGGAATATATTCTCCAAGAATGGGAAACCCTCCCACCCCCAAGGTCGGTGAAATATTAAAGGATTTTTATAACACAAACGTCAGGAAGAATCTAGGGAAATGTAAGTAGATAGTTCCTAAAGGCACAGCCTGGGAATAAAGGTGGGGGCAACTATGAAATATAACAAAATATCAGCCTGAAAGATCGGAAGCACCAGATCTGGCGTGTGGACAAGAGGCTTCACAGATGCAGCAGGTTGTCACACGCAAACCACCAAGGATAGGCGAGCAAGGAGAAGGCTCAGCCATACTCACTCGGAGCCTGAAGAGTCCTCATCCACTGTGCCAGTCTTTATGCTCATGGTGATAGGTGTAAGGCCATTGAGCTGCTCCTGTAGCGTCTGTCGGGGTCGTGGTACCCCACCCCCACGGCTGCCATCGCTCCCCGAAGAACCATGCAATGATACCATCCCTGAGCGGCAGCTGGAGAGCTTGTTATGGATACGCTGGATGCTGCTCTTCTCACTGATGGGTGGCAGGTATTTTTTCTTTAAAATGCCTGAGGGCAGAAGATTCAGAGTCAAAGAAAAAACACACCATTCCTTGCTACAGTCAGGAAACCAAGGCCAAAGGATATGACTACTTCTCTTTATGGATAGAGGTGTGGGCTCCATGATGTTCTACTTCAGGGATGTCAAACTCAATTCCATTGAGGGCTGCATCAGGGTTGTGTTTGATCTCGGGGTCGGGGTGGGTGTGGCAGAGTGGGCGTGGCCTGCTCAATGTTACTCATCAGGGGCGCCTGTGGCAGCCCTAGTGCTTTGCCAGCGAAAACGGGCTCGCAAGCTCCGTTTCCGGCTGTGATGGCCTCCTGCAAACTTCTACTAGCAAAAACGGTGCTTGGGAGGGCCACACATGGTCCTCCCGAGCTCCATTTTCACTGGCAGAGGGTTGCAGAAGGCTATCACAGCTTTAAACACAGCTTGGGAGCCTGTTTTCGCTGACAGAGGCAGTGTGGGCACTGTGGGCTAGCCCCTCACTGTTTCCAGGTGCGGGCCAGAACTAAGCACCCCTATTCTACTTGTAAAAAACAAAAAGCAGAGCTGTGTCCCATTTTCATCTCCAAACCTTAAAGGCACCAGGATCCAATCCTCTCGGTAAATTAAAATGGTCTTGAAATTAATGACTAAAAGCTATCTGGTTTTATGTATTTTCTTCATCATATTATCACATCCCATGGTCTTAGGTCCATCTGGTAGCAAGATCTTAAAAGAAATCAGATTTTTTCTTTTTTTGGTCTCATTTCTAAGATGGTAATTTGGAGAATGTTTATTCCAGTTCAGTCTTTAAACTCTTATAAATTGGTATTGTGGAGCTTTCTCACCAAAGGCTGCAATGACACATTATTTCTGCCCAAAGAGAGCTACTTTTATTAACAGAAAAAATTAATCATAACCAATATTGTATCCCTTAATATGTATCAATAGGCACTGCAGTTTATGCTCTATAAATGAATTACTGTGATGCTTAAATTTAATATATTTATATTAAAATATATTGGTAATTGAGCTCTTTTCTTTCATTATCAACTGCTTATGCTGTTTGTACAGGATTCCAAGAGGCATTTAAATGATGGAGGAACAGTCTGTTCCCAGGGCTTTCTATAGGCTCAATCTTATTTCTAGTTCATCCAGGATGAATACCAAAGAATGACACACAATTAGATTAGTTGATTAAAAGGTTATTGTAAGGTCATGTCCTACAAAGCTAAATTCTGTACTACTGTATCACACCAGAGAAAATGCTTATTTGCAAAACATTTTTACATTTTTTTGCTTGCTTCTTCCAGTCATACAGAGAGGCAAGAAATTACTTCTATTAATTCCCAGAATTCACATACACCTAATCCATATTTATCTGGTCTGAGAGACTTAAGATGCTGAATTCACTCCTGAATAATAAGAGCAATTGCCAAATGCAACTTGGTATTTAGTGCAATTCAAGAGAAAATTGCTAGGGTAAAACAGACCAGTCGGTGTTACAGTTCCCAGAATCTAATTTTTTACCTTTCTGGGGCTGAGCAGTGGGGTGAGGCAGTGAGCCCAAGATGCCCTCTCCATTCTCTCTGGCCAACTCCTCTGTCAGTCCCAGCCGGTCATTCTTACCCATTGGTTCTACCCGCAGCGACTCTGAGCCAGGGTGGCCATCGCTCTCACTGGCAGTGGTTACAAAGTCACCCGGCCAATAAGGTTTTCCAGGTCCAGAGATGTTATCTACTGAGAAAGGAGAAGATGATTGTAGATTTCAACATTTGATAAAGTCTGATTTAGTGTTGACTCCATCCCTTCCTCCAATTTTAGTGAGATATTCCTGGAGTTGCCCATGTCTAGCATTACCCTTTGGAGTGCTGAGTGCTGGCAGCTTCTCATTGTTAGGACACAGTAAGTTCTCCCAGCAAGGTTCCTTGGGAAATTCTTCATCCTCTTCACTGTCAGAGGAATGGGTGGAAGCAAAGGAACCACTCTGGTCATCTTCCATGGAAAGGTCACTGTCTGAATCAGTATCACGTTCTGTGCCCAAAAAGTGCAGGGAGAGAGACAAATAGTAATCAGACTGCATTAATAGTGCATCCATTCTTCACTTATCTGTTCTCCGGTCTCAACTCATACCAGATTCCCATGCCAGGTACTTAATGGTTATTTAAGAACTATCTACACAAATCAGGGGATTATAGCATGCAATTAAATTGTTTTCTTGCACATGCATTTTTGTGCAAGTTCAATCTATAATGTTCCATCTGGGTAGTGGCTACACTGTCCAATTAGAACTGGGAAAAACCAGGTTCAAATCTAAACTCAGAAAGTCATCAGAATGTGTCACTTTGGAGTAAACCAGAGTGAAGATAATAAAATGTTCAAGCAGCATGAAACCTAACAATGCTGAGTTTTTTTCTTAAGAGTTTTTGTTTCTTTTTCAACTCTTGCAAAACACATTTTAAGATACGAGGTCTGTAGCATTATCATCCAATCTGAGATGGTTTCAAGATGGGAAAAAAATGTCCCTTGGTTCACACTGATGAAATGTATGTTTGAATATGAACACTACCTGAAGCTTCTTCCCATGTCTACTATTAGAACTTCCTCCATTCAATTAAGGATACTATACACACCATTACCATTAAAAAAACCTGGGTCCTAACTTTTGAGTTGTGATGGCACAGTGATTAGAATGCAACATTGCAGGCTGACTGTGCTCACTGCCAGGAGTTTGATTCTGACCAGCTCAAGGTTAACTCAGACTTCCATCCTTCTGAAGTCAGTAAAATGAGGACCCAGATTGTTGGGGGAAATATGCTGACTCTGTAAACCACTTAGCGTGCTGTAAAGCACTATGAAGAGATATATACAGACTGCATAGTAATGTACGTCTAAGTATATTGCTATTGCTACTGCTTTCCCCACTTGTACCTAACCATAACAAACGTATTCCTGGGGAGGAAAAGGTGAAGATTGTCATATCTACATTATGTTATCATCACCATGTTTCCAACCCATGAGTGAAACAGACTTATCTATACAAGTATAAATGCAGTATTTCAGCAATTCAGTTCTGCAGTAGGGGAAAATCCCTCTGTCCTATGTTTTACTCATTGGTGGAAGAGACAGCACATTATTTCTTTCAATTTCCAGTGTTCACGTATCTGCTACATGAAGATGTTCCTGTATCCCAGCAGTTCACCAGGAATCAAGCGGACTGAAGGTAGCTTTACTTCTTACCCCTTTATTTATTTGTACCCTGCCTTTATTATTATTTTTTTACAAATAACTCAAGGTGGCTAACATATACCTTTCTCTTCTTATTTTCCCCTCAACAATAACTCTGTGAGGTCAGCTGGGCTGAGAGAGTGACTGGCCCAAGGTCACCAGCTGGCTTTCATGCATAAGGCAGGTCTAGAACTCACGATCTCTTGCTTTCTAGCCTGGTGCCTTAACCACTAGACCAAACTGGTTATACAAGAGTGGTCTTATTGGCTGTGGCGCTTTTTGTCCTATCAGTTTCTAAAGTCCAGGCTAATTTTTTAGTCTCTCAACAATTTAACAAATAAATCAGAATTATAGATATTAGGAATACATCTTCTCACACAATGAATTTGTCTCCTTTCTAACCTGTAATATCCACCCCAAACCCCTCTTTATA
Organism: Arizona elegans; assembly: GCA_022577455.1. Classification (NCBI taxonomy): domain Eukaryota; kingdom Metazoa; phylum Chordata; class Lepidosauria; order Squamata; family Colubridae; genus Arizona; species Arizona elegans. The sequence goes on from JAKOOJ010000002.1 coordinate 154,292,293, forward strand.
TTGTAACTGACTAAGTTTACTGAATGACAATGGGCTATCTGCGCGCCTTATCTATTCCACAAGATGACAATGTAGATAAAATACAGATTCTTTAACTATGAAGGGCTAAAATAGCAATTTCATAAGGAATGGGATAGTGTCTATGAAAAAGGCAAGTATCCCTCTATAAAAAGTCCCCCAGACACATATCATAATGGCCTGGCTTGTCATTTCTGTATGCAAACAAAGACAATGCTCATTTTAATCTGCCTTTCTCTTTTAGAATAAAACAGTTTTAGCACAGCAAAGCAAATAAAAAAAATGCTGTGCAATTCTATGAAGGTATCATTGAGTTTTATGGGATCTATAGATATAATATGTATATAACATGAAATATACTAAGCTGCAGCTTTATGGATCTACTACATCCTCAGTCCTAGCACATATTTAACTTTGATTGGACTCTGAGAAACATGAGGAGGAAGAATTGTGGATTTTTTTGTTCACATGTAATCACCATAAGTGTCCAAAATCATAGAGCATTTAAAGAAGGTGATCAGGAAGTAGAAGGAAAAAAACAAGAAAAGGACTACATGGAAATGAGAAATACTATACTGTAGCTTCAAGAAGCAAATTATAAGGCATGCTATCAATTGAAGGCAATTCATAAGCCCAGAGAGGTAGACAATTCTGTCCAGAACTTGTCCAATTCTCTTCCTCTCACCATTGTTCTGATCCTTATCTTCCAAGAACAAAGAACTGGGATCTGCAGGCCCAATGTGTACCTGGCTATTGTTCAAGCCAGACTCCTCCCTGTGAACAGAAAATAGAGAATTTGATAGCTGCCAAGGTTCCACTTCAATTGAAAGGTTGGCAGTCCAGCAGTTCGAATCCCCAGTGCTGCATAATGAGGTGAGCTCCCATTACTTGTCCCAGCTTCTTCCAACCTAGCAATTCGAAAGCACGTAAAAAATGCAAGTACAAAAATAGGGACCACCCTTGGTGGGAAGGTAACAGTGTTCCCTGCACCTTTGGCGTTTAGTCATGCCGGCCACATGACCACGGAGACATCTTCAGACAGCGCTGGCTCTTCAGCTTTGAAATGGAGATGAGCACTACCCCCTAGAGCCAGGAACGACTAGTACACATGTGCGAGGGGAACCTTTACATTTACCTTAAGATTCCACAATACAGACAGCAAGATCTATACCATGGGGTAAGGAAAGAGTTATACATTCTTTACATTAGCATTACCTGAGCACAAAAGGGATGTAGCTGTGCTGACTCTTGCCTGAGCGGACAGTGCTATGCAAGGAACCAGTGGAGTCCCCAAATGGTGTATGGTACAATTGCCCATCCACGTAGGTATTGTTGCAAATATAAGCCTGTTGAGATCAGAATAATATGGGAGCATTAATAGTAGCAGAGAGGCAAGGGGTAACTTAATGAGTCCCTTCAATATATATTTTTTTGTATTCACCAATTAGACTAAAGATCTGAGTGTTGTTTGTTAGCACAGTTCTGAGTTCTGGACTTCATATCTTCCATTGTGCCACCATTGCTCATCTACTTGACCATTCCTCTCTTTTAAATTAGGTCTCTTTTCTCAATGCTAGTAGTGTGTTTCTTTTCACAGGCATTTGTTCACTAGTTGTTCCTTGGAATCTGTTGCAAAAACTCATCTTTGCTATAAGAAACCAAACCATCTTTTTTCCTGTTATATCCTGGATATAAAAGTTCAGAAGATGACCTGAAAGCAGGATATAGAATATTGTGCATGCCATCTGATCTAAGAAACACAAAATTCAGAGATGAATCTCAGTTTTCATGAAATGAGTCTGCTTTAAGTGAGACAGTAGTTGGTTGTGAAAAGATGTGAGTGCTCAGGTGGTCAAACCTGGAGATTGTAGATAATTTGGCTTCAGTGTGCCTTCCATAATACTATTAGAAGGAGAATCAGTTAGGCAAAACATGAAAATATATGCACATCTGCTTCATTGCCAGTAGCTTCATTGTCATCTCTTGATGCAGAATATGACTTAAAATTCTGAACTGGAGCAAAATGCCAACTCCAGGTCAAAGTTTTGTTTATTTTGCCTTTTAAGATCAGTGTCAAATTCTGCAACAAAACACCCATAGTTTTCTACTCAAAGGTATTATTGGCCCTCAGAGAGCCTAGGAAAGAAAGTGCCTTGAAATACTCACTGCTGTCAAGGTAGATTTGGTAGTGAGCGTAGGATCAGTGTTGTGCTTCTTTCCACAAATAGATCTGAGAGCCTTCCTCACTTCTTTAGATAAGATGATACAGAGGAGAAAGATTAAGGGTCCCTATGGAACAATGAGAGAATAAACAATGAATGACAACCTCATGGCTTCCAAGCTTCATAATGCTTATTTGTTTCTTAGACTTATATCTTGCTCTTCCTTCAAGAGCTCAAAACAGCTGAGATCTCTATGGAGATCTCTTCACTGTATCTTCTCAATAGCAATGCTGTGAGACAGGTTGTGCTGAGAGAGAGTCCAAAGTCATCATGGCATTTCCATGCTAAAGGGGTTCTTAGAACCCTAGTATTGGTCCAGCAATTTAACCATTGTATCATGCCGAGTTTCCAAAGTATTATAGTAAGGGAAAGCCAGTAGCCTAATCTGCAGACTTGTTTTCTATTTTCAAACCTACATAGTCTTTGCTATTTTTGTTTCATATATTTCTTCCCACTCATAAGCAGTAATTTTTTTCTTCTTAAAAATTGAAAAAGGTTGTATTAAATTTTTAAGGATTTGACTGGGCTTCACCAATTTCTACATCAAGAATAATTGCTGCTTTTATTAATAAGACTTGCTCTAGTAGATGTTACCTTGGGAAAATAACAGTAGTTGTAAAAAAGAAAAATGTTTTGCATGTTTCTAAAGTTTTGGTAAAAATCCTATTTTAAATCATTTCCTAATTATTTAGCGAAACAGATCTCTGACCCAGCAGTAAAGTATGAACTCTATACACATCCAAGTATTTTGAGCAACAAAGGGAAGTTTAAAAAAACCACCCCTATTTCTATATATATAAATGGAAATTAAAATCCTGTTGTTCCATAGGACTCAATCATTTTGAGAGCCAAAGAGCTCAAGAATATAAGGACTGATTTATTTCAAAGGTCTAAAACATGTGGTCCAAATGCTGTGTAAATTCTGTTCATGTTTCCCAGTACACTTATGTTTCCAGAACTCTTTCATCTTTTAAAATATCCCAACCCACTGAAACAACTAGCTCTTCTTCCCTCCCTAATTGGAAAGTGTTTGATGTGCCTGATACAGCCTCATGATCAATAAAATCTGCATGCTCCCTGCTCCAATTGCCAAACAGAGGTCAATCGTACTCAAAAAGCCACATGAAATTCTAAGAATCAATTTTGGCCTGATTCTTCAATTTCTATTACTGTATGAAATTAAGATAAATGAGTTCTTGGAGAAAAGGGAAAATGGTGAAAACAAAATAGAATTGGGGGACTTGATAACAGCTCAATATTATTGAGCAAATGTTGACTGACCTGGGGAGATTCCATACCAATGTGTGCTATTGTGCTATGTCCTGATACCCAAATTACCTGGAAGCAGTTGAAGCCCACAAAGAGATAGTGGAAGAGGATGGCATCACTGTTGATGGACAGCAGAGCCAGCAACCAGGTGACACTCATGATCAGCAGAGAGATGAAGCCCGACCGTAGACCAGAGCTATAGTAGAGAAAGAGCACAGTCAGTGGGGGCTCTCCCACACAACAACCCCCAAGTCTCATGGGTAGAATATGAATAAGCTCCTGATTCTCTTGGCTGACTCTGGGGCATGGCCTCCATTGACTTTGCAATACAACCTAGTTTTGCACTTATATAGGACTGATCCCACAATTCCAATAAAAATATTGGAAGCATTGATTATTGGGATACATAAATGCTAAGTCAAAAAATGGAAAGCAGGTGACAGAACGACTTAGTAGGGTGAGATAAGGTGGAGACAATAACAAGGGTGATAAATAAATAAATAACAGAGGAAAGGCACATAGGATCAAAAAAGCAGAAATCACAATGCAGGGACATGGAAGAATAGTTAAATGCTCATAATCGGTGAAAAGAGTAGTTGTGCATAAACAATGCCAGACTCACACTGTCCCCTTCTTCTCAAAACCTTGCTGTTGAGCCGCGCAAGTGGCCTTGGTGGCCAGGACATAGAGGAAGACACTCATCTATAGAATGAAAGAGGGAAAGGTTTAATACTAAATTTCTCTCTGGCTAATAGTGCATCCTCCCAAACCTGGAATATTTTAAATACTGTTATCAGTCCCTCTTCCTTGGCAGTGCCCTTTCCTGATTCTTGCAAAGATCAGTTCTTTTTCATAAGAGTCTTATAACTAGCACTAGCACTAGTGTAGCATTAGCTTAGGGTAATGAGATGTCTGCAAGAAAACAAGCAAGCTCAGAGAGCACCAAGGACCCTTCAGTTTTATAACTGAGTTTTATGACAGACTGGGAAACTCATGTAACCCATCATCTGAGGTTCCTGTTGGAGCAAGGGAAGATCTGCAATTCTGGGCAATGCTTCTCAGCCTTCCATTGCGTCTTCAGTCAGTTGACCAAGAAGATTGTTTTCCAAGTTATTCAGAGTGTTTCAGATGGAAAAATAAAACGGCAGAACTAGGCAGTCCTTGACACGCTGGATAAATAAAACTAAACCCTTATGTGAAAGTAATAGTTGCCATGTCCATCTTAAAAAAATATAATGTATATAGTGTGTATAATTTACACTGCAGGTAAACCAGGAATAGTTGTATGGAACCAGACAGCTGTCCTGATAATGTGAAATGTGGGTCTTTTGCCTTTCCTCCCTGTATTCCTTTGCTTCTCTACTCACTGCAACAGCAAAAGCAATGGGACCAGCAAAGCTCCAAATCAGGGTATCATAGATGGAGAGCCAACAAAAGTCTGGGTTCCCATATCCTTCAGGATCCAGGCCCACAGCAAGTCCTAAGGAGAATACCACACAAAACAATCAATAAAGAGGAAACATAAGTCCTTAATTGTTTCATCTACTCTACAGCTAGAAGATTGTCACTTAGACAGCCAGTTCGAATTGAATGAATTGTGACAGAACAGTATTAAGGTTTTGGTTGTCATCTTTAAACCCCTGCATGGCATGAGTCCAGACTACTTGAGGAACAGTCTCACCCAGATGGGACTGGTCCACCCCATCCATGCCAGCAGAGGGGGCATACTGCGGATCCTCTCAGCCAAGGAATTTTGGCTGGTGGGATCCAGAAGAGCCTTCCTGCCCTCTGGGACATCCTCCTCCCTGAGGTGAGATTGGCTCCCATCCTCCTGATTTTTTGTAAGAGCCTTAAGACCTTGATCCTGCCAGATGGCTCTCCCAATGGGAGACATTCACATTGGATGTGGTGGACCAATTAAAACATAATCCTACCTCCCCCTCCCCCATGTATCTGGCTTCCTCCTTTGCCATCTTGTGTTCATGATTTATCTGCTTTGTTATTTTATAATTGATCATTTTTATGTTTTTATGTTGTAAGCTGCCCAGAGTCATTGCGCATGAGAGGGCCAGTAAACAAATTTCTAAATAAATAAATAAATAAATAAATAAATAAATAAATAAATAAATAAATAAATAAATTAAACAGCTCAATACACTTCAGCCCTATCTTTAGACTTGGCGAGTTATATCCTGCTTAAATTGATTCAGTTACCTGATTCAGTTACTTAAGGCTAGCAGAGGAAGGAACCATTTTATTTTAATAAAATAAGCTATTTTCTTTTTAATAAAACAAGGTTGACAAAGAGTATAATGGCCTCAGAATGGCCATGGCTACATGCCAGATTATCTGAAGTTTAATGCAGGCCTCACCTGTGATGAATGCTGGCACACCCCATCCGACCATATAATAGAAGCGCATCGGGCCATAGTTGATGTCTCGCACTTCACTCAGCATGCGGTAAATATGCAATGCTTCTAGCAGTGCCCAGGCAAAGGCACACATGTACAGAAAGTGCAACAGGATGGCAATGACGGTACAGGCAAACTATCATGGAAAGGGACAAAAGAGCAGGATTAGGTTCCAAACCTGAAATGGTTCCAAACCTGAAATGTAATGAACCATTTCACTGTATATTCGGAATTTAGATATGGGCGGAGCCTCGCATGGCCATCATTACCGGTTCTCTGAACGACCGGCCACAATCGCTACCGGATCACCCGAACCGGTCCAAACCGGGAGCATTTCATCCCTGGTGTGGATGCCAGATAACCCTGTATGGTTTGTTGGGGAGGAGTGGGGTGTCTGACTGTTCATTAGCAACAGATAGTAATTGTTGTATTGATACTTAGTAGATGTGACCATGACTATGAACTTAATCTTTTTAGCAGAGTTTTTTTCTCTCCCACTCATATAGATGCTTACTGGCAGATCAGCCTGGTTGATGCCCAGTAGGAAGACGAGTTCAGAAAAAAATAACGCAATCACTAGGTTCTTGCGGATGCTTTGTTGGTTGGATCGCAGAGTTCGCAATCCAGCCAGGAAGAGGAAAGTAAGCAGGAGGCTGCCCAGTGTCACAGCAATGGAGATATATGTGATCGTCTTCAGGGGTAGGATCTCACCATTCTGGGAGGAACAGAGAATTTATTAATAGATACCCATGCATCTTATTATTTGGTCTGCCTAAAAGCAAGAGCAATTTGACAGTGGAATCAATTATTTCCCTTTACTAAATGTGTTCAAACAGAGGCTGGATAGCTATTTGTTTTGAGTTCCAACAGTGAGTAGGAGGCATATTTGATGGCCCAAATAGCTGTTCTCAGCCCTATGAGTCTATCATCCTTAAGGAGCCAAAACCTAACTTCTGCTACTAAGTTATGCTCCCTTCAGAATTCTCCCTTGCCCTATTCTCCTTATTCTCCTTAAAGTAGTGTCCTTATTTTTCTCACCTCTCTGCGGGAAATGTCCATCAGCACAGCAAAGCTTGTCATATGATTACACTGGCAGCTGACATGAGTTTCATTCCTGAAGACAACCTCACAGCCTTTAGCTGACCAGCCACCAGTCCCAGTGACCCTGAAAAACAGCAGAGTCAAGATGGCGCTCTCAGCCTGAGGAACCCTGCCCCCCTGTCCCAATATCTATTGTTCCCTCCCTGTTCATTATATGGCAGTCCCAGCCATTTTGTCTGGGAAATAGATCTCACAGGATGGAGTGGTTCCAGAAGACACAAATAGGCTTGGTCCGCTCCTCAGTTTCCAACATCCGAAATTGCACAGTGATGGGTTTCTCAAGGGCACGTTGCATCAATGCATCGTTGTCATGGATGCTGATGCTCACCACTGGAGTGTTGATGATAGGACGCTTAGGGACTCTGTGGTGACAACAGTGCATTTATTTAGTCATACATTCATCCATTTATTCAATTTCTATAGCTGCTCAACTCAGCCAAGTGGCTTACAATTCTAAAATTATAAAACAATTAAAAAGCATTAAAACAGTAAAAACATCCATAAAGTAAGTACAAACAGCAGCCATGATGATTAATCAACTTATAGTACAGCCAAATGGCAGGACCCTAAACACATATATCAGGGGTGGGTTCTACTTACCTTTACTACCGGTTCGCAGACAAAATTGTGCGTGTGTGCTAACTTTGCGTGTGTGCACCCTGCTGCGCATGCGCAGATTGCTGATGATGACATCCGGGGCGGTGGGCGGAGCCTCGTGCAGGTTTTACTACTGGTTCTTGCGAACCGGTCCAAACCGTGGGCAACCCACCACTGACATAAATCAATAAAATGTATTTACTTAAATCACTGTTTCCCTTCTGTAAAGTTGAATTCTGCTTACCATCACACAGACCCTCCCCATTTAGTGCTTTCAGACATTTGCTAGGTTTTCAAAAATAAAATAAAATCTCTTTCAAATTAAGCTTGGGTCTTGGAGATTTAATGATTACATCGATATCCTTCTTTTTTTACCAACACGACAGATGGAGCTTTGCAATTGCTTCAGGGAATATTTTTTCAACTTCCCAGTCTTGGGATTCTCTAATGATCCCTCATCCAAGTAAGTACTAGCCAGAATATGCCCTGCTTAGTTTCTAAATCGAGATAAAATCAGCCAGGTAAATAACAATAACCATTTTGTGGATCAGACAGTCATGAAGCTGTTGGAGTTTCAACAACCCTTTCAATAAACAACATGGAGAACCCCAAAGAAGAATTGGAATAATACACAAGCATTGAGTACCTAAACATTTCTACCCCCTCTACTAATACATCCATGCATTGAGGTGCAATGCAGACATTACCTTAGACTCCTTTTATCTGTGTCATACTGCTCTGGAAGCAGACTTGCCAGGTTGCGGTAGATGATCACACTGGCAATCGCCTGGCCCTCACTTAGATCTGGATGTCTCTTCTGTCTTGTCATAAGGGCATGTTCTTCTTCCTCATTGGTGCCTGGCAAATGCTTGGCACTGGCCACAGAAGATTCTGAAAAGTGAACGTGAAACATGGAGCCACATTTTATTTCGCTAGAGCAACAGGATAAACAAGGTTTCACTAATATTTCTTTCCAATATTTGTAGTCTGCTTGTCTGGGGAAACAAAAAAGAAGCTGACATTTTTCAGGAGATGTGGAGATTTTTCACGAAAAGATTGGACAACAATTTGTTCAAGATGGTATAAGGTCTCTTGCCCTGAGGTTGGACTGGAAGACCTTCAAGGTCCCTTCCTGCCCTATGACTCTATGTTTATGCCTATGTTTTATTAAATTATTTCAGTAAATAATTAGATCACCATTAAACCATCATGACACATTCCCTATTCCTATAAGACCACCATTTCCCTAGTGATTAGACAAGTGATTAGAAGCTTTCTGCATATTAGAGCCATCCCAATTCTCCTGGTTTACGTGTTAGTTGAAACTACAACTTAATTGCTCTTGTCTTGCCCCTTTCTTGCTTGGCCCAACAAATTACTTCTATTAAATTACTTCTTACATCATTCTGATCTACTGGGCTAGTCCTACTATTTTTCTTTTTAGACTGTTTATTTTGATAACAGGGCCCAAAGTTGTCCTTCATGGCAAAGATATCCTCTTCCCATTCCCTCACACATAGAAAATAAAATTCTTTGGAACTGAAATGCTGTATAAGAGGAAAGGAAATATTAACAAGGCTTCTTTATTTTGATCTCTGTTTTCCATTTCAGCTTCCTATTGGTAGCTTTTTATGAAGATAATAGATAATAGGTGTTATATTGACAGGATAGTTTTCCCTCTCGTCCGCTGTTTAAGCAGGAAGAATGCTTGAGTGTGATTGGCTGGTCTCCCTGACAGCTCCCTATAAAAGGGTCTGAGAGGCTGGCTATTGGATTGTAAATAGTTGCTGAATAAAGAGCTGTTGTCTGAAGCCTGTCTTCAGTCTCTTCAATCCACCTATCTAGCAATAGGACTTCCTCTTCATGTGCATTTTAGTTTTGATCATGGCATTCAGTACTAATTTGCACTGATCATCCAATGCTTTCCAGGAAACCACGAAGCCTCAAAATAAATCCATTTCTGTTACATAACACACAGCTAATTCGTCAGAAAACAAGGTGGTAAGGATAGAATGGATGGGTTTCCATGTTGCACTAAGCCATAATGTAATTAATTTTAGTGTATTGCCAGTTCTGCTGTAGTCAGTGAAATTTGGTAAGTACTCTACAGCTTAGCTTACTGAATAAAATCCAGTCATTTAAGAGCTTAGGAACTGTCATATAATAAGATTTCAGGAAAAGGCCAATTGGTTAAAGAAAAGATCTAATCAACCCAACCTTGTGCATTCTGACATAGTCAAGGTATTATAAATGATATGTATATGTAATAATGCTTCTTCTACTGCTCATGCCCCAGATAAAAGAGCCTGAGCAGTAAAAAACAAAACAAAATTGGTTGTATTGCCAAAGAGGGATTGTATCAATTGATTGCTCTTCTTCGTCTCTTTTACAATACCAGGAATTTTCACCCCCATGCCCAAAACTCACGTTTGCCTTCTGGAGCCTTGAATACACTTTCAGGCAGAATGACAGTAGTTTCTATGTCGGCTGGTTTCTCACCACGGAGTGTCTCGTAGTGGGGCAGTTTGGCACCAGCAAAGTTCATTTTCTCTAGCCTCACCACCGAAATAACTGCCAATGTAAGACACAGATAGATAAAGACCCACATACACAAGCATGAAGCATCAAGCCAACTGAATGGTAGTATCCAGTTGGATTTTTTACTTATAACTCTTTCACTCAGACTTGGATGTTCTTGAGTGGGCATTTATGTCCCTTTCTTTTATCTCCACATACTGTCATAAATCCTAACTATATGTCCAGACCAAAGCAACAGACAAACACATTAAGTTTCAAATCATCTCAATGGCAAAAATTATTTCCAGAATATGCCTACTCATCATCAATTGGTATAATGAAATATTTTTGCACAAAGCAGGGAAGGACACTCATAATAACTAATAATTTTGTTGTTGCTACTGCTGCTTAATTACTATGTTATACAAATTTGTGGAGGAATCACAAAGTTACATTATGCAATGCCACACCAGTATACCCTAGTGATATTCCTGGAGGTGCTGTGTTTGACAGTAAAGCTAACACGGACTTACAACCCACTTATGCTCATTTAGCCATGCTAATATCATTCTGAATGAGGGGAATCACTGCCCCATATTCTAGACCAGGGCTGTCAAACTCAAGGCCTGGGGACCGGATGCGGCCCGTGAGTGCTTAGATCTGGCCCACAGGGCCACCCTGGAAACAGCAAAGGACCGGCCCGCAGTGCCTCTGCCAGTGAAAATGGTGCTTGGGAGCCCCTTTTTGCTGGCAGAGCACTCGGGCCTCCACAGGTGCCCCTGACATGAGTGACGTCGAGCTGGCACACCCACCCCGGCCATACCCACCCCAGCCCCTCAAAGTCAAACACAACTCTTATGCGGCCCTCAATGAAATTGAGTTTGACATCCTTGTTCTAGACAGTAATTAACTAAATAAAATTTAAGAAACCTCATTTCAGCTCCCTATCATTAATTTGCAGGTAATATTCTAGGTGTATCTTGGATTTATTGGACTTTTATGAGGATACTATAAGAAAAGAGCTATTATGCCCGTTTTAAAAACATGATAGTTCAATATCATGTTTGATATTTAGTTAAATAATTAATTTAAATCCTTTTGATAAATAAATTTGTATTTCTACCACAATTTCTTAATCAAAGTAACTTTTAGAGCAAAATATTGTTGATTATTCAAATATAAGGACTTATAGAAACTGATAGCAAGCATCATTTTAAAAGAAATAGCCTCTTACTCCAAATTTACAAGAGAATACCTTTTCCAAGATGGAGCCTGCCACAAAACACACATGGGTGCTTCAGCTGTATATAATCACAAAATACCCCTTTCATTGAATTGATTGGAATCTCATTGTCCAGCTTGGAAACAGCCACTCACTTAACATCTTTTCAGTTTAACCCCAAGACTTCTTGAGGAGAGGAATGGTCCAAGGTACCTACTTGTAGCTTGATCATTAATGATCCCTCTACTAAAGCACCTGTTTGTGATTCTGAAAGAAGTGCCTCTGCCCTGTATCAATGGGGATGGAAAGATTCCCCTTGTTGGGATTGAGGTGCTGATATGCGAAGTGATATGCATATTGTGCAAGATTGTCCACAACATGCATTATTTGATTTCTTAGAAGATCTGAATGAAGTGACATCAGGAGAGATTGCCTGGACTAAATCGGACATCCAGTTTTGAGGTCACTGCCTTAACCCCATAGAAGTGTTACTATAATTATGGGATATATGAAGTAAGCTTCTCTTCTGTCATGTTTTCATCAAACACTAAATAATAATAATAAAGTCTTTCATTTATCATTGTTGTTATTCAGATGCAGATTAATCTACTGTAAGTACAGTGGTATCTTAGTATTCATCCTTAAATTGGTCCTGGGAGGAGTGATGAGTACCAAAAATGATGAGTACCAAGCAAATTTTTCCCATTAGAAATAATGTAATGAGTCACAAGGCAGCTGAGACCAACAAGTTCTAGCTTGTGCGTTGAGTACAAAACAAAACGATGAGTACCGGGGAAAAAAAATCATGTCAAAATGCGTTGAGTATCAAATTTGATGAGTTTCAAAGCAGTTGAGTACCGAGTACCAAGGTATTCAACTGCTTTAAAACTCATCAAATTTGGTACTCAACACATTTTGACATGAATTTTGAGAACCAACGTACTCAACTGTATAATTATCTAAAATGCATAGAATTGAGCAACTACTATTTTGCTAATTAGGAAACCTTATTATTATTATTCTCTCACCAATGTTGGGTGTGATGATGGTAAATGGGTTCAAGTACGTCTTGCGCATGTTCTGGGCCAGAGTGCTTGCATAGTCCTCAAAGTGCCTGAGCAGCTGTGCTGTGCCACCTTCTGTCTGTTGGATCAGTTCCCAATGATGCTTGTTGCTGTTGTCCAGTAAAGCACTGCCTACCTTAAGCAAATTCTGTAGGACACAAAAAAGAATATGAGACAGCTAGGAGTAGCTTCTGATAACAAATCTAAAGTAACAGCTTGCTTCAAGCGGCAAGACTGGTATCTAGGAAGGCCAAAACAGTTACAGGAATCAATGGCAAAAGAATATTCATTGCTGGTATTTCTTGCAGGAAACATTTGTTTACAATATGTGTGTGCCTTTTAACAAACCACATTTATTAAGAAAAGAATCTTCACTGGAGAACTAACTTGGGCTTTGGATTCATATAGATTATGCTGTAGCATTTATTTTTATTGATTTTATTTCTATTTAAAACACCTGTAGATAAAATTTTAATCATTTAGGATGAAGCCTAATTTGCCAGTTGTCATTCCTTCCACAATGCTCAACTGAGCTAAACAGATCTGTTCCTCCCTTAAGCTATCAGTGAAAGCACCAAATAATTTGCTTCTCTTAAAACAGGGGTGTCAAAGTCGTGGCCCACAGGCCAGATGCAACACGCCCTGGCCACGTCCACTCCCGGTTTAGCAAAGAGGGGAAAAGTTGTGATACATCACGTGACAACAATGTGACAACGCAAGTTTAACACCACTTTCTTAAGAGGTGCAACAGAATATCTGCCACTTCTCTTCCAATAAGCCATGTAGTGCTCCACATATTCCCATGCTGTAAAGAGTAGACCAAGTGACCAACCTAGTATCATCAGATCAAATCAACATCTGGTATCATCAAAGAAACCCTGGTTTTCAAACTTGCTTGCTTGTTTAAAAAAGGGTGTGCTGCTCGCAAGAGTTTTTATTTCATATAAACCTAAGCCGATGGGCTTACCTCAGTGAAGTGAACATCCTGGGTAGCAGCCAAGCCAAAGCCTTCTTGGTTGCTTTCATGCTTCAAAAGTTGAGCTAAGAGCTGAAAAGCCACTTTGACATCACTGCCAAAGAAATTCTCGGTGTTTTGTGTAGCGTTGCGAAGCTGGAGAGCTACCCGCTGAGACTGCTCTGTATCCAAAAATGATTCATTCCGCAGCAATTTTTCTGCCTGTTCCACAGGAAAGATTAAGATATTTTGTAAAGGCGCTTCAACAAAACAAGGTAAATTAACCAAACATAGATTCTACTGGACAATTTTTTTTCAGAAGTTTTGCTTTCTGAAATTTTTTGGTGATAATGATAGACCCCTTCAAATTGAACACAAATATAATTTCAGAATGACTGTATCACATAGGAATCTTGAGAAATATTTTTAATTTCTCTTTTAATTATTATGTTTTTAATTGCATAATATTTCCGACATGCTGCATGAGTTCAACAGGGCTAAAAAAATTGCTGCTGATTTTCATTAGTAGTCAGTGTCTGATGCAATTTGTGGCAATGTCCAAGAGTTGTCAGTCAGCATTGATGGATTCCAGTTGCCCTGGTACCATTTTTCCATTGTGGCAATATCTTGTGAAACCTTTTGCTACGTTCATTATTGATAGGTTTTCAGGATAGAAGCCCAAGTGTGAATGCAGAAAATGAATCTTCAGTGACATGTTGCACTTCATATTCTTATATGTTGTAAGAAATTTGTCAACCAACTGAATGTAGTTTGATGCTCTATAGTTGCCAAGAAAATTCTCAACTACAACCTTGAATGCTTTCCAGGTGATTTTCTCTGGCTCTATTAATGGTCATTGATGATGTATCTGATCTGTAGACCAACAAAAACCTTGGCTAACCTTCCTTAACCTTGGCATCAGTTATTCTTGAAAACATCTTTTGAAATAACAAAAACCCTCACCTTCCTTGTTCATTGCTTTCACATATGCTTTCATTAGTCTGGGTTTTATGTGAAGTGGAGAAAAAAATATATCTGTCAGGTCCATAGGTAGTTTGTGTGCTATGCTTTACTGTCCTGGAATCAAATTAATTTGGAAAGCCATTTCTTTTTAATGTAATGAGACTCTCTTCCACAGCTGTCCCATTCACATATGTAACAACAGTACTTGGTACATCTGAGCTGCATTCCAAGCAGCAAAGCCAGTACTTTAGATTTCCACAGATATTCCAGGTGTACTGAATGTGCTTCAAACAGTTTTTGTATGTTTCTTTCATCTGTGCAGCATAGCCAACAGGTACTGAAGGATGTACATTGCCATTGTTTTAAAAAATATTTCTATAAAATGGTACACGATAGGTTAAATTACAGGCTGTTTTCATGATTAGCAGGCCAAAAATCTATACTCAAAAGTGCTCAGGAAGCAAAATCTTTGTTGTTCAGCGTCTTGATAGCTCAATTGCAGCTTTTGTCTTATCACAGCTTTGCTAAGATATAGTCAGAAACTGAACCAAAGCTTATCCTAAGCTACTTCAATCAAAATGCTCTAGTACTGAATGTAATACTCATCACAGAATTTAATACTCTGAAAATCTCTTTCTTCAAGTTATAGTCCCAGAGCTAAAAAAATAACCTGAAAATGTGAGGATTATACCAGCTGAAAGAGCCAGAAATGAAAATGATGGAAGTCTTATCAGTTACAGGCAGCAACTGACAGTACTTAAAGAAAAGCAACTCGTGAAGAGATAGCTTGTTTAAGCACTCTCCCCACTCTGTGAGGAGGAAAGAAAGCGCGGGGGGAGGAAAATGGGCCAGGCACAGGACAAGGTATACTAACTGATTATAATGGTAAACGTGTGACTGACAGAGAAAGAGAGAGAAACACTGTGAAAGTTGTAAAAGTGTGCCTGGCCACAAAGTTGTTTTTTTTAGCACCAATGTAACTTCAAATGTAACTTTAACCTTCTAAGAGTCTCTTGGTAGAGAGATGAGTGGCATACAAATCTAATGAATAAAAAACGGTTAATGCATGAGGCAGTTGGTAAACTATGTCTTCTTGCACTTCTTTGTTAAAAGACAATTCATACTGCCATTCCATTTATCAATCCAGACAATAAGAGGAAGTGGTCCTGAGAAAGCTGCTGTCCTTCTATTTTTACCATAATACAGGCCTAGTCTCCACAAGTTCCTTGTGAAATATCTTACTAAGAGAGTCAACATTTTCTCCCTGGCTTATATTCAAGAGATGGTAATCAGCAGGATTGGGGATTCTATGAATGAAACCAACTTGAGTGAGGACAAAGAGCTGTATCGAACAGTCATTGCTTTTGAGAATGTTGGTGAAATAAAAATAAACTATTTGCATTCATTCATACATATAGAAAAGAGTAAATCCATAGATTCCTGGCTTTGCTCTGGACCAGGAAAAATGAAAGAAAAATACTTACAAAATCCTTGAGAACAGCAAAAGTCAGTGAGGTACAGTTGAAAAGATTGGGTGCCAGCCAGCCCTTGTGTTCATCACAGTGCCGTACAGCAGTCCCTGTGGAGCAAAAAGAGAGGAGAGGGGATCATTTGTGTGACAATGTGAAAGTTAGCTCACAAAATGCCACAAAATATTAGCTTGCTCAGTTTCCTTCCTTCCTTCCTTCCTTTCTTCCTTCCTTCCCTTCCTTTCCCTTCCCTTTCCTTCCTTCCTTCCTTCCTTCCTTCCTTCCTTCCTTCCTTCCTTCCTTCCTTCCTTCCTTCCTTCCTTCCTTCCTGATTGAAACATTTGTCTTTTAAACACATCTCACAGAGAGAAGAATGGGATTGTGCTTGTATTTTCCTTTTAATAATGTGGAATATTCCTTTCCGGACACAAATCAGTTGCCATGATGGTAAGAGGAAAGTATGGCTGACACAAAATGTGGTCCAAGCAGAGAGAAAAACTCTGCAACATACATTGTAATGTTTACTCCATATCAGAGTTTTTTTAAAAAAAAATGATGAAGGTTAGAAAACCATAGGATGCCTATTTGAGGAAGACTTATTTCTTTGGCCACCTATAACAAGTCATAAAGAAAGTATGATAACTAAAGAAGCCTTTATCTGGAAGCATTCAAAGACTATTTAATAATTCAATTGATTACTATATGTACACGACTGCATCCTTAAATATATTTCATTACCTACAGATCCCCGAGGGCAAGGTGCAGCTGCAGGTAAACCAAAGCGGGTGCGTGGCCACCAAATATCAGCTTCAATGGCACGTGGGCAACTATCGTAATTCACTGCAAGAAAAACCGTTAAGGAGTCTGTGTGTAGTAATTTGCTCTATGCAAACACAGTGCGCTCTTTTCAGTAAGCATGTTTAAAAGGGAAGGTAATCAAGGTTTAATATTTTTACAAATACTTGCTTTGGAAATAAACTGCATACAGAAAACAAAGGGCAAGAATGCACTCTGGTCATATAGAAAACAACACTCCACCTCCAAGTAATCCAATGTGTATGAATCACATGAATCAATGCGATAGTTGTATTGTATTATCCCCTTTAATTGCTGGGAGCTGTTTAGTTCAGAAAATTGGTGAGCAAAAGTAAAAGGGCATGATAAAGCACTTTTCTTCAAATCAAGCTTGACTTTGTTTTCTCTTCACTTCATAGACATGTCCATGTAGACCAGAGGTGTGAAACTCAATTTCATTGAAGGCTGCATTAGAGTTGTGTTTGATCTCAGGGGGCCGGGATGGGTATGGTGAGTGGGTGTGGCCTGCTCGATGTCACTCATGTCGGGGGGTGTGGCGGTCTGAGCACTCTGCCAGCAGAAAAGGGCTCCCGAGCAGATTCCGAATGCAGCCCTCCCAAGCTCCATTTTCCCTGGTAGATGATTGCAGGAGGCCGTCGCAACCGGAAATGGAGCTCGGGAGCCCATTTTCGGTGGCAGAGGCACCACGGGCCGGTCCCTCACTGTTTCCAGGGTGGCCCCGCAGACCAGATCTAAGCACCCCATGGGCCGGATGCAGCCCACAGACCTTGAGTTTGACACCCTTGATGTAGACTTTTTCAGAACTAGCACAAAGGTGGTCTGCAATTGCTTTCTTCCAAGATTTCTTTACTGTCCACCCCCCCTCAATCTTGCCTATTGCTAGGGTTTCCTGGTGGCCTACCATTCAAATCCCAGTCAACTTTAACCCTACACCATTCTTTGAGATCAGCTAAGGTTGTAGTTGCAGTACACAAATTGGATCCAATCCAAAGTGATTCAGCTGTGCTTCCTGCCTAAGGAGTATTTCTAACCTTCACAGCCACTGATGGTAACTTCTGCAAAAGGATTGTCACAGCGGTCACAGCGGCGTCCAATGACACCTGGCTTGCAGGAACACTGCCCAGTCTCAGCTTCACAGGTGCGAGATAATGAGCCGGTATGGTAGCAGTCACAGAGGAAACATGTGGCACTATCTGCTGGACGGTAGTGATTGTCCTGTAGAATCAAATAATATTCAGACATTTTTAAAAATATTGTTAAAACAAATCTTAACTAAAGCTGTTGAACCATTATTTATTTAATTTTTACCTCACCAAACTCCTTAATCTGAAGATGACTCACATAAAATCACAAAATGCATAAAAGCAAACAAATAAACTAACTGGTATAATAAATACCATAATTATTGGTCTGGGAAACAGCAAATCAATAGTTGGAAAAAAGCAAAATACTTTGTATACACAAAGATACCCACATTTTTGTCTGGTGCGTCATAACTTTCCTTAGTAGGCAAATTCATTTGTTAAAACCCATGCCAAATGTTTAATAGCCAAGCTATTAAAACAATGAGTAGCAATAAAATATTAATACAGAAACAGAAACCATTTGATCAATCATTCCGCATCCTCTTTGATGATTCAACACCAGATTGTACTTTTCTACCCTTAACTAGATAGATAATCCAAAGCTCACCTTGCAGTGGCATTCTCCATTAGTTTTGTTGCAGTCGGGGTCAAATCCTTTATCAACATCACAGTTGCAGGGGCCACATATAGGATGCCCCCACCATCCCCGCGGACAAGGCTGGGCTAACCTAACAATGAAAACATGAGGCCTATTGTAAGCATCTTTCAAATACAGTAGAAGAGTATAGTAACTTCTTCATTACAAATTATGGTTTTGCCTTTTCTAAGATCTTCATTCCTTTGCACATGAAGACTGTCATAATTTACAAGCTTTCAGTAAAGAGACAATATCTAAAGAGATGTTGGGATGTTTTATTTCAGATTTCCACAAGTTTGCTATATTGATGTGTATGGTAAATCACATTATTTGAAGTAATCTCCTTGGTTGGCATGCACATATATATCAATCACGGTATGTTAATTATGTACAGCATCCACACTGTATACGCAAGCCAATGTCACTGCATTCATGCCTCTCCCATACATGAACGAATGTTACACACTTTTAGGATGACCTTTTATTTTGCACATATATACCGAGATGCAAATGCCTAAGATCTCTATTAATAGCTGCAATATGCATCCAGCACTTCCACATTTCAATTCTACAAATACTGAAAAAGTACAAACCCACACTTACGGGCACATCACAACAAATGTAAGTGAACTTTCTCAGACTCACTTGTTCTCGCAGTATGGCCCGAAGTAGCTGTCAGGACACTCACAGGTGTAGCCATGGGATGAGCTGGGTTTGCGGACACAAATGGCTTGATGCTCACAGGGGTTAAAGGTACAGGCATTGGAACAGCTGTCTCCATAGTAACCTGGGCATCACAGGAAGAATTCTGGGTATATCTCTGGCAATAATCTCCAACCTGAGACTAAATGATAGCCTGGCCAAGCAGGAAATTCTGGGATAATCATTCTCCAATCACAACTGAGCTAAAGGCTACGTGTAGGAGGGGTGGCTTGAAAGATAGAAATGACATGGCACCTATCCTGTCTGATGCAAATGAAGTCCTGCTCTGTTATAGAGAACTTTGTGCTTACTCAACCACCTGCTTGTATCTTAACTTTTTAATAAAACAATAAAAACCTGAAACAGGCTAATATTAGATATATGCATGTATATGTACATATATGTATGTAGATATACGTATACATATACGTACGTATATGTATATCTACACAATCCCTAGCAAGAATATTGGCTTCTGGCCCAACCTCAGTCTTAAGTATTAAATAATGAAATAAAAATTATTTATTTCTCATAGTTGTTATGTTTTGTATAGTATCCTAATCAGGTGCAATGTCTAAATATTACCACTGTGAATTATGTAAATATAGTTCATGTTATTTCAATCATTATGCTAAGATAACAATCTTCATTTTGCTGTATATTAGTTATTTAATTAAGGAAACTGTCAAAAACAAACTACATAGGATTAAAGCAAACAGCACAGAAAGTCCATATATATTGTAAAAATGAACTACCGTAAGAAAAAAGTCAAAACACAGTAAATTTATAACGTTTCTTTCCATCAAATCAGGAGGAATCGGAATAAATTATTGAAGCTTTGTATCAGAGTTTTAATAGTACTATTTCAATAGTACTCTGAGTCAGCTATTACACAACTAAAATAATGCTTTGAGTACAATGCAAATATTATTTACAACAGTTAAGCCCATTACATATCATACATGGCAAATACTTGGTGCCCTCCAGATATGTTGGACTATAGTCACCTAAACCTTAGACAGCATTAGAACTGTTTTAGAGGATTTTTAAAAAAATATATGCATACATTGAATTTATATGGCAGCCCATCTTGTGGTACACAATTCTAGGCCACCTAAGAACCATAATATGGAGTCTTCTTCACCATTATCATCACACTGTCCCTTCCACTGACCTGGATCACAACTGCATGAATAACTATCCCAATCATCATTGCAGTAGCTATTGAGAGGACAAGGATTGGAGTCACAAGGGTCGGGGATAGTGCAGCCATGCTCCACATTCACTTTCTCAGCCTGGTTTACATTCAGGGTGACAGCATTGCCTGAGGTGTCTCCCATCCTTACACCCTGGAGGATCCAAGCAAAAAAACCCCAAAAACACAAGGAAGGAGATGATCAGCTCTTAGATAACATAGATTACTCTTCTGCACATTCATTTCTTGCTTCTGATTCTCAGTGAACTTATGAACTCAGTGAACTATGAACTGAGAAATTTAGTGAACACTAAATTTATATTACAGCCTATTTATACCAACCGCCTTTTAGGAACCCAAAAAGCAAAATGTAAATATCTTTAAATAAATAAGCCAACTATGAGATCTGCAGCCCCTAGATGGTGCTGTATTGCTTAAAAATAAACACAGTTGATACTTGACAGATCTGCACAAATACAGTTTGTTCCAGCATT
This sequence comes from Arizona elegans, assembly GCA_022577455.1. Taxonomy (NCBI): domain Eukaryota; kingdom Metazoa; phylum Chordata; class Lepidosauria; order Squamata; family Colubridae; genus Arizona; species Arizona elegans. The sequence goes on from JAKOOJ010000002.1 coordinate 154,313,030, forward strand.
CATTGAATTTAAGATGCTCAGTCCCCATTCATAAACGGGAAATACGGAGCCAGCATGACTATTAAGTGAAAAAAAATGCTGTTATAGACTTGTGAATTGTATGTTACAGGTAGTCCTTGATTTACAACAGTTTGTTTAGTGATCGTTCAAAACTGAAAAAGGTGAGTTTTGACCTTCACATTTACAACCATTGCAACATCCCCGTGTCACGTGATCAAAATTCAGATGTTGGCAACTGAATTGTTTTTATGACCGTTGCACTCTCTTGGGGTCATGTCATAACCTTTTGTGATCTTCTGACAAGCAATGTCAATGGGGAAATCATATTCACTTACCACCATGTTATTAACTTAACACCTGCAGTAATTCACTTAAACAACTGTGGCAAGAAAGGTCATAAAATGGGGAAAAACTCATTTAACAAATCTCTTTCTTAACAACAGAAACATTGGGCTCAACTGTGGTCGTAAGTCGAGGACTACCTGTATGTGTTGTTGCTCTTGTTTAAAATTTGCATAATATAGATATGACTTAGGACCTAGAAGCGTTCCTGCTTCATTCAATTTTCAGCAAAATCAGGCTGGAGGATGAGATTCATCAGTACACAGCTCTGGTTCCTGGAGATTTCCAGACAGAACAGCTTCTAATTTATTAATATGTATAGTTATACTGACACAGACACATACTCCACAACAATCTCTCCCAGTTACGTAATTTCTTAAGGATGTCAGTTATGCTATTTGCTTAAGAGCGATGTGGTCTAATCAATTGGGCCTACCTTTCCTAAAACATATGTCTATATAAAAAGCACCGAAGAAAGAAGAGTTGAAAGAAGTAGTGGAGCCTGCACCTGATGGGTCAATCATGATATGGCCCATTGGCCCAATAACATCCAGAAAGGGGCATCAACAGTAGTGGGTTCCACTTACCTTTGCTACCGATTTGGAACTGTGACCATGCGCATAGCGCTTCTGCGCATGCACAGAGCATCCGTGATGATGTCCGGGCGGATGGGCCGAGCCTCCCGCCATCATCACTACCGGTTCACCTGAACCAGTGCGAACCGGTAGAAACCCACCACTGGCCATCAAGGCTTGTTCTTCACCCACTCACCTGCATGCAGCCACGGAATCCATGCTGCAGGTTTCCCTTCTCCCCCAGTATAGCACCGATACTCAAATTCCGCATTTTTAGTCCACGAAGTTCACTACTAATATTGGCCATCACCTGGAGGATAGACAGGCAAAGCAAACATCATTTTTCCTTAATTTCTTGATGAGCCCACAGTACTTGTTTGTATAATACAGATCAGATGTTACAAACCATCAGGACAGTGGTGAAAACCAAGAAGAGGTGGGCTGGAATAAATTATTAAGATAGCTGTAGCTTAATACTGATGAATTTTATAGAATTAACTAATTATAAATCAAAATCTATAGAAAAAGAGTCCAAGTGTAAGGATAGTCAAAGAGATTAGTGATAAAGTGTATTAGACTACTAGGAATCAATTTACATCCATCCCATTTAGATCCATCCCATAGATAGCTTTAGTTCCCCTGGACTAAATTATGCTACAAGTGTTACATTCAAGCTTTAGGAAATATACAGAATGATGATCCATAAATGCCAAATGATTCAGCCATTAGTTGACCATTGATATTAATTGAGTTCTAGTGCTCACTGTACCTGGTGCAAACCATAATCAAAAGCCATTATGGCTAACCACTGGGCTTCTGGATTGTCCCAGCTGCTATGCAGCTCCAATTGTAGGTGATGCCAGTCACCATCATTCACTTTCACCTGGTGTAGTCTCAATGCTGAAATTTGGCTGTTGGCTCGGTACACAGTCATCAGCACTGTACCTTCATTTAACTGAGCAAAGAAATAAGAACAGAATGAGTTTAGTTTTGAGCCACGTTTTCACTGCAGAAGGCACTACCCATCTCTGTCTGTCAAATCCCCCCATCTAGAGTCCAGAAAGTACACAGTTCCATACCTGCCCTTAAGAGGTACATGGAGACGATAACTCCCTTTGTGGTTTGCTGCCACTGCAACTGGAATGGGAGGCCTCTGGGAGAAAACTAGACCCTTCTCCACATTTTAAAATCCCCCCACCAATCCTCTGAAATGGTGCTCCAGAATATACATATTCTATCAATAAATGTTGGTGGGATATTTTTCAAAATGCTAGGAGGCTGCACCTAGCCCATGGGCCACAAGGTGCCCTGTTGTGTTGTAACACAAAGTGGTTTTCTCGAGGCCACTAATCTGCAAGAGAATAGTAAAGAGTTGCCCACTCACCCAAAGAGTTATGGTAGAATGCTGCCCCGCTGCAGCACGGAGGAGGACACCGTTGCTCTGCCTGGTACGAAACATAAGTTCAATATGCCATGGAAGCGTGATGATCAATGCCAAATTACTCCAGATCACCAAACTGTTGCCCAAGAAACGCTGAGGACTTGCCATGTCTTCACAGAGAAAAAAAAGGAGTTCAACAAGTGTATAAAATTGTGTATGTGTGTGTGTGTGTGTGTGTGTGACTATTCTTATATATTCATAATATTTTTTAAAACAGTGTTCCTTCAGCATTTTGGGCTTAAAGTGTTCAACAATTCCACCCAAGTTCTAATCAATGATCTGATGATTTTTTTTAAAAAAAATCCTTAAAAAGTAAGTACCATATGGAGAAGCAGGAGAGAATTTTGTATTGTAGTCCTGTATTAGATTGGGGAGTTTGTGGGGGTCCATTCTTTCTCCCAATTTTCTTGCTGTTCAAATGAATATAGGAGGGGCCATACCCACCCCTTGCATAGGCTGGAGATACAAAATGAGTGTGTTTGAACCCATTCCAACAAAAGGGCCTTCTGGCAACTACAATTTCATATTCATATTGTAATCTCTGGCAACTATATAGAATTGGCTTGCCATTGCCTTCTACAGTGTTACATATTTGTACACATGTCACAAAAAGAGAGGGAAAACATTTTTTAATATCCTTTTTGTAGTTTCGTTATATAAGATTCCAGAAGAGGTAAAATGGTTTACTCCATTTCTGCTGGATTGCTAAAGCCTACTATATTGGTTTCTTGATTGCTGAAAATGTGAGAACCAATAAACCCACTTTATAATTATCAACTTTTCTAGTCATTAACATGTGGAAGGATGTTGACAAGGAGGTGAGGACCCAATTACAAAAAAATTCCTAGGGGAAATGGATTATGCAGATCCCTTCTAGTCAGGATTCAAACTCAGGCATGGAAAATAAATGATACTTCTTCCTTAAAAGATGAGCTATTTTGGAAATCTGGATGGGTGGCGTGTACTGTTCTTGGCTCTATTAAATCTTTCAGCGGCATTCAACAATATAAAGCATAGCACTCTTTTGGAAAAGAAGAAGGGTATGACAGAGAATGAAGTGGCTGGATGGAGCTACTGAAGCAGTCAGCGTGAGTTTAAATGGACTCTGGGAGGACAGGAAGACCTGGAGGAATGTTGTCCATGGGGTTGCGATGGGCGGACATGACTTTGCGACTAACAACACTCTTTTGGACTGCTTGCAAGGCCTATAGTTTCATTCCTATCTAAGCAAATGGTTTTAGTGGACTATTATAGAGGCATAGTATTCAAACCCTTGGTTGCTCTAATGTGTGGTACCCCTGAGCTTTGTGCTCTCCCTGTATTATTTAACATTTATATGAAAACTTGGGAGAGGTCATCCATTGGCTTAAGTGGGGTGTTACCCACATGTGTTCAACAATCAGTTATATGTCACCCTACATATTCCATGGAAGTCTTGAACCTGGGCTACTAAACCCTGGATGGAGCAAGACATACTAAGATTAAGCATTAGCTGATGAAGTTGTTTTATGTTAATAACTACCTAGACAGTATAGAAACATTGATTCCAAGGTTTACTTTTACTGGGGTTTAGCTCCCTCCCAAAAAAATGGTTTGTGATTAGGAAACCTTCTGAATTTGTGGTTCCTGTTCAAATAAGAGGCAGAAGCCATGGTCAAAGATTTGAGCTTTGCCTAGCTCTGTCTAGTATCCTAGTTATGATCCTACCTGGATCAGGATATCCTTACAATGGAACCACGGTCCCTGATCACCACTTGCATTCTATCCAGAATTGCCTTGAGAGGTGGCTCAGAAGCTGCAACTTCTTAAGTTGCAGAAGATAGAGAATGAAGTGGCCAGATTGGTGTCAAGACTATCCAATGCTGCAGAATAATAATAATGCATTGACTGTTATTAAGCTTATAGGTCCAATTTACAAGTGTTAATTATCCCATGTAAATCTCTACATGGTGTAGCATCAAGATACATTAGGCACTTTCTTGTCAGAATTGATTCTGCCCATCCTGTCCAAATATCAAGAAAGGCTTCTATTAAGAGTACTCTTAATTTCCCTTGTAAAGTGCAGCAATATATATGAGACAACAGCTTTCTTTGTGGTTGCCTCCAGAGTTTGGATCATGTTTTATGTGGAGGTATACTTGGCATTTTCCTTTTTTTCCCCCATTCCACAGGGCACTTAAAAGAGCATTTCAGTCCATTGTGGTGCTGTTCTGATTGAATCTGGGCAAGCATGTTTTTTCTTCTTCTTCTTTTTTCACTCCTTGTTATAACCAACCAGACATATGGGAGCTACCATCCTAAATAAGGGCTTGAACCACTGCTTCTCTACCCCTGCCATTTTTGCTAATTTATACTGGATGATATAACCACTTTAGAAGAAAGAGTATTTAAGAGAATCATATTCTGCAGCTAAGTAAGTAACAGCTGTTTTGTTAACTTAGACCTCCAGGCATTTGCAAGAATGGATCAGCACATCCTCTCTCTCTATATTTTATTGGATTGGAAAGAGAGAGAGGGAGGGAGCAAGGGAGAGGGAGGAAGGGAGAGGGAGAGGGTGGGAGAGACAGAGAGAGAGAGGGAGAGAGAGAGAAGAGTTTCTAGGACATTAGCATTCCCACCTTTTCTTCTATTTCATCTAATAATTAGAATAGTATATTTTCTATGGAGCTAGGAAAGGTGTGACTTCCTGATATAGTTCCTGGCAATTAGCACATATGTCATTCCTAAAAAGCACCTTCTTTAGCAGCTTCCATCTTTTACCTTGTTTGCAGTCCTTGCCTCCAAAACCCAGGGGGCATTCACAGGTGAAAGTATTCCACTGGTTGACACAAGTTCCACCATTATGGCATGTGTTGCTATCACAAAAATTCTTCTTGGCAGAACAGCCTGAAAGGAGAACGTAACAATGCACTGGAAAGGCTAGTAATAGTAGATTCTCCAGGGATTAGGAAAGTGTTTGCTGAATTTGCTACTGAGTAATGAGGAGCTAAGTCATGAATGAAAGTCATTCCTATGGATGTTTTATACTGCAGACAATGGCTAGGGCCTGCTGTGGGGTTCCCAATAGGTGGTTGTCTGTTTGCCAATTTCCACCCACAGAAACTCCACCATTTGCGTAAACTATCAATTCCCCCCTGAATTCATCATACCAGGCAAAGTTCCATTATTTGCAATGAAGTCAGCCAGGTCTATATCTTGATTATCGATCAGGAAGTCTCTCATGCAACCTATAAAATGCCGGTTCCGTACTGGGAAACTCTCAGGAAGGTCAGGAATGCCACCCAGTAACAAAGGACCTGTCAAATCCAAGGATCTGTAAAGTCAAATTAGAGTTACTCAAGAGAAAAACATGATCAAGGAAAAAAAAAATCTGCTTGAGAAAGTTGTTCTGACCTAAACAGATACTAAGCTGTCATCAATCACACATTATATTAAAAGAGTAGACATGTGACCTCAGAGTCACTATGAATCCAATTTATAGTTAGAGGTTTATAGTAAAAGTTTGAGATTTTAGCAAATCACTATGTTTGTAAAAGTGCAGCAGCAGAATTTAGCAGGGAAGACTAAGGAATATATCATCACCATCTCAAATGCCCTGAGTATAGTCTTCACTTCTCAGAATTTTCAGCAATAGCCAAATTGATTGGTATTTGGAAGTTGACATCTGTTCATTCATCCAGAAGGCACTCGGGTTAAGGGAGACTAATGTAACAGCTGAATAGTATTTATAAAATAGAAATAATGTATTTTGGAACATACAGTAGTATTAGTTCTCATTATGGTTACAGGTTTATGTACTGTATAGGCATCCATGCAACGTGTCAAATTACTAGCTTCCTATCTCCATGAATACTAGCACATTAAAGCAGATGACCAATAAAATCTATAGTACTTCACATTCTCATATAGGGTGAAGTTGAGCCAGGAAAATTAATAAAATTAATTATAGCCCCACGGCTTATCTTTCTCACAGCCATTTCCCCACTGAATAACTCCTGTAAAGTCAATCTGCTTTCACCCATCTCTATTCCATACTTATGATTACAAGCTCATCAGGTGAACTTAATAGTGCTTGTAAAATTCTCACTTCTTTGTGCCTGATTGTGTCCCTTGAGCTGAACAGGAATAGTTTCCTAGAATAGAGCCAAATTTCAAGGCCACTGAAGTGTCACAGTCATCTACTGTCACCACAGCTACTTTCTCATCTGAAGGCCCCTGTGGAATTCCAGACGTCCCCATGACAGGCTGCGAAAAGAAAGCAGAATTCTGTTATAAAACTTCAGGGCAGCCAATTAATGGTTACGACAGAAAATATTGATAGGGAGGCGCAGAATACTGACCAAAACCTACTGAACAATGCAAATGCTCTCATACAGCTGCTCCCAAATTAGGATGAATCTAGTAAAAAGGCTCATTTCTAATTTGCACTTTGCATACTCTCTTTGCACCCCTCTACAGTTGACTCCAGATGCACCATCCCCATGATAAATTGGCTTATTTCAAGGTGTTGTTTTTTTTATTCCACACTTGTTTGTCTGAACCTGGAGCAAAGTTAACCTTTTTCCTGTGAAATGATAAGGCCTGTGAACAATTTGGTTTTCTACTGACTTTGCTCTTCTTTAACAACACCTGTCAGCTCCTGGCCATAATTAAATATTTCTCAGCATCCATTTCCTTAACTATTCTAAGAAAGGAATTTAAACAACCCTATCAAACAACTCAATCTAAATCCTTCTGTTCACTTCCTAGTCAATGTCACAATATGAGAAAAAGAAAGCAGCTTTCCTCTGCTTGTATAATTTCTAAAGGAGTTCTTAACATTGTAGTCAGTTTCACAATCACTGCAAAAAATATCCTGATTAGGTTTTCTGTTTAAATAAACAACATGAGTGGAACTGAAGTGAGCCCTTAGTCTCTCTCCCATCAAACACATGAAAACCCACAAACATACCTGTAGAAGGTGTAAACCACAAATCACATCTAGGGTTGGCTCTATTGTGACAAATATCAAGTTGCAAAGATGCCACCATGCTGCCAGTAGCTACGTGTATAATGAAGAGTCTATATCCCCCAAATAGCTGGAAGATACTCTCCCACAAAATACAATTACAGAAATAGGCAAAGCACCACTGAAAAGGGAGGAGGGGAACCAGATAATAACTTATTTTAAGTAACCTTATCGCCATAGTTTGCATTATTTTTTCCATTTTTTTCCCTACCAAAACCAAATTCAGAAACAAGGAACATACCCAACTGCTGTCTAATGTTAAAATAGGTTGTGCTAGTTTTCACCTTAGAAACATCTCCAGTTACATTAAGAGCCCTCAAAGCAATTCACACTATTGTTTTGCAAAATGCCTATTGAACTGTCAGACTATGTAGAACAACTTAAAGGTGTGCATTTTGTCTTATTAAATAAAATCTTGTTATCTAGTATTCTCCCCACTTATACTTTTCATTTTATACACTGCTGGAGGGACAGAATATCTCACAAAGACTCTTGACAAGGTGCCTGTTTAGGAAAATGTGAACAGATAAGCATCTACAAAATCAGGAAAAGAGTAATCATGACTTAACCAGAGGTATCTGGTTTGGAAAACCGGTGAACAAATGAATGTGTCAGATTAAAAATCTATTCGTATTTTTTTTCTTTTTCCTTTCTGAAGACAGTTACTAAAACATATAGAAAAATTCAAATTAACTCCATTTGCGGCCGTCATTTTGAGAGTTGGAGGTCACTCTTTGTTCTTGCTGTGGATTTTTTTTACTGCTGCTTTTGATCTTTTTTTTCCCCTTCAGGTATAAAATGTTGATCTTGCTTATGAGAATACAATCTACATTTCAGATGGTAATTTAATTATATATCTCTTTAAAATATGCTACAAATTCTCAGGCTTCTTTTCAGAAATGCATTTTTTTAAAAAAAAAAACCCTCCACAAGGCATCCATTTGCCATTTAACTAACACAGCGTGAGCTTTACTTCTGGACTCTCTCTCTCTCTCTCCCCCTTTTGTGTTCATCCATCATGGGGCTGGCCTATCCTCCACATTCCTTGTCCCTTGCACGGGAAACCCATGGGTCACCAGTGGCAGTGTTGTTGTGTGAAGGCCTTGACTACAGTAGCTGAAGAAGGATTCAAAGGCCTGGCTCAGGAAACAGGCCAGTTCCAGACAAAGGGAGTGAAGACAGCTACGGGGGTGGGGGTGGGGGGGTGCCCACAGCAGCAGGTCACAGCACAGCACCAAGGGACTGGCAGGCAGCCCAAATCTTCTCTCTGCCTTTGAGTCACTCCTTCTCTCCAAACATGCAAAGCAAAATGGGAGAGTGGAGAGGGAGGAACTGATCTTAAGCTTCAGAGCACAGCCCCCACACTTCAGCCCCAGGCAGATCCCAGCAAACTCCTCAGAGTTGGAGCTAAGTCTAAATTTGCCTCAGATCAAATACAAGATGTGGGGTGGCTTTTGCAAATGGCAGGCACATGGCAAAACAGAGACTTCGGTCAAAAAAATCTACAGGAGCAGGATTAGAAGAAGACTGCAGCTGCCGATCTCCCTTTCGTGCAAGCAATTGAAGCAACAGACGCCCCTGCTTTCAAACTCCAGGTACACATACCTATTTTTGGATAGCTGACACTCAGAGACAAGTTCCACAATACAAAAGGCAGCATATGTTTTCCCCTCTGTTTTGCCCAGAGGCAGTTCTTGTTTGCCACAGGTTATTAAACATGAAGCTTTACTTCTCTGGGATAAGATTACAGTATTTTGGAATTACTGTAGCCTGAAAGATTAGTGAGTCTGGTAAACCGAACTTCTCCATTTTGTCATTCAAACATTTTAATTGTATAGTGAGGGGTCCTCAGCTAACCCATTGTGACAAGTGACAAAGGAGGTCTCTCTCTTTTTTCTACAAATCATTATTCCCAACCTCCTCCACATCTGGAGGACATCAGACTGGTGAAAGTGCTTGATATCTGACCACAGAGGAAAAAAAAAACTCATGGAAAGTAAAAGCAATCAGAAAATTGCTTTGATTACAGAGGACTCCAGGAAACCCAATTAAAAAAAAAAAACAACCCAAAAAACCAGGAGCTATAAGTATGAACTTCAATTTCATACAAACTTTTATTGGGTTGTAGAAATACCAGGTAAACCATGAAAACAAACAATGGCTGCACCATGGCCTTTTAGAGGAGAGCAACTTTTAGTTGCTCCTATTGTTGAGGAATGCCGTTTAACAAATGATAAATGCAAACGTGGGCATTTTAGAAAAACACAGTTATTGCCACAAATGAGTATCTAAATCAAGGATGGGCAACTATAGCACCTTTATGATCTATGGACTTCCTGATCCAGGAATTCTGGGAGTTGAAGTCTATAGGTCGTAAAGGTGCCATACTGTAGTTGCCTACCCCTGTAGGTAGAGGAGGAAAAATTTCTCAGTATAGGGTTCCTGATGGCTCTATAGGAAGAAAGTTCCCATTATCGCCAAAATAAACGTTCCTGTTCATACATATAGCAGCACCAAGACCACACACACACACACAAGAGTAATCATCGTTAGAATTGTAAGGGGAAATGGCGCATTGGGAGTTCCTTTTTAACCAGCCAAAAAAACAGCCAACTGAAAGTTACTAGAGATGTTTCTTTTTCAGGAGATCTCCAGTCTTTATGAAGCCAAAGTCTTCACATAATATGTCCAAAGTATGATCATTTGAGCCTGGTCACCTGTGCCTTGAGTTAGAATTCTAGGTTTTGTTTAATTATTTTGTTTAATTATTATTGTACATTTTCTTGGCTAACCTGGGCATTCTCAGGAGTCTTATCCAATACTGAAGTTAAAAAGCTATTTTTTCTATTTTGCTTCTTCAAAGTCCAACTTTTGCTTCCCTAGAGCACCATAGGGAGACCATTGCCTGCGCAATTCTAGTATTTATTAGTATACAAACATCATGGCATTTGAAAATATTTATTGAATATTGGTTCCTTTACTGTTGATAGCTGAACTCTAAAGGCAGAAACTAACCAATATCTTCATTGTCAGGTTGATTACGTGAACCTGCTGTCATGAGTTTGGTCTTCTGTATTTTTAATCTTTGTCCCATTTTTTTCCATCATGCACCTTCACTTTCATTATGAGAGCTTGCTGATTCTTTGCCACTTCACTTAACCAGAGTAGCATCACCAGCAGAGCATAGGTCATTAATGTTTCTTCCTCTAATTTTAAAACCCTGCTTATCTTCATCCAATACATCTATCCCCAATATATATTCTCCACATAAATTGATAAGGGGAGAGGATAAAGCCTTGTCTCAGTCCTTTGCTAACTAGAGCCAGTGTGTTTTGCCATCTTCTGTCCATACTATGGTTTTCTGACCTGTGTATAGATTTTACATGAATGCAACTATGTATTCAAGGATTTCAATTTTTCTAAACATATTCCAGATACGTTTAGAAAATAAATGTAACTAACGTTTATTAACTAAAACCAAAACCAATACTTGGATATACGGTATCTTTCAGCTACAAGCCACAACAAAAACAACAGGGACTGGCATATGGACAGCAATATGTTTTCTGCAGATTTGCAAACAGGAGGGGAGCACTTTAACCAAGCTATAGGGAAGACCTCATAATCTCCTTTAATTGTATCCTAGTATGATCCTAGGATCATACTTTACTGTTTTTTATCCTTCCATAATGTAGTGTTAGGTTTAGAAGGGGGTGATTTCGTTTTCTAGCAAAAGTCCCTGAATCCTTCAATTCTTTTCACTGGCTAGAGGAAAACAGGAGTGAATTTTTCTACAGCTTAGTATTTTTTGTTCCCATAAGTGCGTATATGTGCACAGAAACACACACAATCTCTCATTAAATTTTATTAGATGTACCAATAAGCCTCAAGGCAATGCCTAGGAGGACACGGAGCAAATGTACCGAGAGGTGTTCTTTGGATCCACTTACTGACACAAGAGAATAGAGAAACTGAAAGCCAAGGTTAGCCACAGGTATGCAATGAGCTATCGCACTCTTTCATTATAGGAATTGTTGGTGGAAATAGCACATTTTGCCCTAATTGGAAAGCTTTCTGCTCATTACAAAGAAAGGGGAAAAAGAGCTTCACTTCCTGTGTGTCCTAGCTTCCAAAGCAATGATAAAGAGACAAGGCACCTTCAACAATTAAGCAAGCTCTCACATGTTTGGGCAGAGATTCACAGTGGTTTTTAATAAGCTGTATTTATTGCTCTGAAAGAAACAGCAGGGCTACCTTATTACCACTTGACAGGCATGGCACTGAAACCCAGAGCTTGCTCACTTTATCAAGCACTCCAAATACTGGAAGCTTAGCCACTCTTACAAACACTTAAAAGAGCACTTTTGTCAAACCTTTCCCCAGCTTCACCTCTGCCTGCCACAGTGTGCAGGGGGAAAAAACCTAAAACAGTAACTATCCAAAGAACCAAGAGTAAAAGCTAACACATCTTGGTTTCCAGCCAGGTAAGCTAAGGATAACATATTTTTAGTTTGTGGGAAAGAGGCCAGGGATAGAGTATCCCTCTATCTCCCATGTAATTTACACCAAGACAAATTCCTTGTGTCCAATCGCACTTGGCCAATAAAAAAAAATCTAATTCTAATTTGTATGAAAGCATTTTTAAAGAAAGTAATATTCTGACAATAGAGTCAGAACTCACAGGACACCTTTAATTCTTACAATGCAAGGTAGGAGGGAGAGTCACAGAATTAGTTCTACAAAAAATCAGGAGGTTATGCAGGTTTGACTTGGTGTAACAAAATATTGTAATGCTTCAGCCCAAGTTATGGAACTCTAGGTCAACACAACATGCTGTTAAGAACTTGTCATTGACAAGCTACCTACTTACAACAACCTATGAAAGCACCTTTGATTCCAGTTTGATTTTTACATTGTAACTTGTCAGGCACCTATCCTTTTAAAACAAAGGTGAAAATTTGGGAAGAGGGGAGAAAGAAACTGCTCTATGGCACTAGCTGGAGGCTTTGGTAGCAAGTACCCTCCCACATTAGTTAGCAAGAGCTGTCTGCTGGCGCACAAGCACTGTGCTTGGGTGAAGTACCCACAGGCAATCCAGCTCATCAGTGCTGACACCTGTACAATATTCAGAAATATTCCCAGGAATGGGAGGAACAACACCCATCCCAAATAAAGTGCTCTCAAATTAGAACATGGAGCTAAGCCAGACTCCTCTAAAACTCTTAATTTGTCACAAAAATGTGGTTCTGTTTTACTGCCACCATTGACTTCTGCATTTGATAGAGGAATGAAATAAGCACCGGTCAAACAAGAACAAATGCAGCTCACAACAACAGATGGCTAATTGTGCTGTCTAACATGGTATTTATCTAACACGATGTCAATGCTAAATAAGTGTCAAACAGTTGTAGGGATTGTCTGATCCCTTTTTTGTGTGTGTAGCAAAAGTCCTTGCCTAACAGGTACTGTATTGATGCAATAGCATAACATTAAGCAAATGAGAGGAATGCCTGTTAACTAGACTGGATCTTGGCATCAGAATTTTCATTCAAGCTCTGAAAGACTGGAGTCCTGTTATAGCACCATCGTGAAACCATTTACGAGTCTCAGTTCAACATAATATGTATAGCTGAATTAGTTTCTCTGTCCAAACACTACAAAAGCATAATTATTAAAGCTGAATGTTATGAAGTAAGTCAGTGTCATGAAAATCATTCAATAGGATGCTCCGGATCTGTTTTTTTCAAAATGCAACTGTTTAACATTATCTTCTCTAAATGGATTTTGCCTGTCTGATGCAATCATCTAGGAAGTGGATGTTTAAAATCCCAATTTCTCGAGAGGTGCCTGAGACATGGACGTGGAGAACAACCTTATCTGTTTTTCTCCCAACACAATGGAACAACTTGGTCTTAGAGGTATCCTTGCCCTCTAGCTCTCAGCTTAGACAATGAAAGAAAAGGAAGACCATTCTCTTAAGGGACTTTTAATTCTGAATTTTAATGATGAAATGGGCTGCCAGGTTTAGTACAACCTTATTTTGATTTGGTTTTATTGTGAAAGGTTTGTGGATTTTATGATATTTTATAGAATTTGATACTGCATAACTCCTCAGAATTTTGGGATATGGGAGTATATAAATAATTGCAACAAGCAAATACACAAGGTTGCTTCAAAGCTTTTCCTGAAGTTCTTTCGACAGTTGCCAGGATAACCGGTGAGGTAAAATGCCTGCTGCTTCCCTCCACTAGTGAACTCAGGAGAAATGTCTCCTGGACATGTAAATGCATATTCATAATGCTTTGGGAGAGCCTTGAAGCAACCACACTGAGCATTTGGGTATCTATGGCACCTTTGTGGCTTCAATATGTAGCTCTACTTCAAACAATTTGCTCAGGGCTTCTCTAAACTGATCTTTCTGGATACTTTCTCACATCAAGTGGGCTAGTCTGTGATCAAGGTTTTTATATCCTTCAAATAATCTTTAGATTCAGCTCATCAAATTCAAGCAGAGGATGAATTGGATCAGCATGATGACTTTTGGACAAATGAATGAAAAATGTACAGAAGCAATGGTAATTCCCTAGGTCCATGATGGCAACCTATGGCACATGTACCACAGGTCTCTGCCAGCACGTGAGCCCTCTCCCCAGCTGAGCTGTATATACATCCAACAGGAACAGGAAGTGCCTCACAGGAGTAAATAGAGGTAAATCCTAGAAAGGCAGAAAATGCATCACTGAAAATTGGAGATGAATGCTAGAGAGGAATAAAGATTCATAGAAGGCAGACATAACACTTGTAACAGCGTAGGCATCCAGGGGGGGCAGGGAGGAGCACAGCGGGTGTGGCGCATCCCCCCTGCACCCCTTTTTTGGTCCCAGGAGGATTCAGGGAGGCTTGCTAGGACCAAAATGAGGCACGGGGGGGTCACATGCACATGTGCGTGGGAGCTTGCGCACGGGGGGGATGGTTCACGCATGTGCAGGGGATTGTCGTGCGCACATTGTATTATGGGTGTGGGCACGCACACGTGCACTGTCGTGCGCGCACACACACTTTCGACAAAAGCACAAAAAGGTTAGCCATCACTGCCCTAGGTCAAGGATACAGCACACAGGAATCTGGCTCAAAAACAGTAACTGTGAGAGGGACCTTGGAGTCCTGGTGGATGATGACTTAAACATGAGCCAGCAGTGTGCGGCAGCAGCCAAAAAGGCTAATACAATCTTTGGATGTATAAACACAGCATAGCTTCAAAATAACGTGAAGTATTAGTACCACTTTATAAATCCTTAGTAAGATCACACCTGGAATACTGCATCCAGTTTTGGATATCAGATTAGAAAAAAGAGACTTTGGAAAAAATGCAAAGAAGAGCAACTAAGATGTTTAAAAGCCTGGAGACAAAAACATACGAAGAATGGTTACAGGATTTGGGTATGGCTAATCTAGAAAAAAGAAAGACAAGGGGTGACATGATAGCAGTATTCCAGTATTTGAGGGGTTGCTACATAGAAGAGGGGCTCAATTTATTTTCCAAAGCACCAGAAGGCAAGACAAGAAACAATGGATGGAAACTAATCAAGAAGAGAAGCAATCTGGAATTAAGAAGACACTTCCTAACAGTGAAGACAATTAACTACTGGAACAGCTTGCCTCCAGACATTGTGGGCGCTTCATCACTGGAGGTTTTTAAGAAAAGCTTGGACCTATCTGAAATGGTATAGGGTCTCCTGCATGAGAAGGCGGTTGGACTAGAAGATCTCCAAGATCCCTTCCAGCTTTATTCTGATTGATTCTGATTGAACTATAGAGCACAGGAGGACTTCTCTATTGCTCCTTTCCCTCCCCCAGATTAGTATCATTCCCTCCATTCCGATCCCACCCACCAGCCATCAATGCCATTCCATTCCCCTGGGCAGCCTTTTCAGGCCCGTGCTTATTAACTGAAGCAGGCTGTGACAATTGCACCAGCTGTTCACCTCTTCTTGCCCCCTGTCAGCATCCTCCTATTTAGCGATTGGCTTCTTGGACTCAATCATGCTGGGACCACCACAGTTTTCTCTCCACTCCCCCCTCCCCGCCATGCTTCTGTGTTTAGAGCACTATGAATACTAATAGCTGGAGATATCCGGCAGTTTATAGGAGATGAACATTTCGAGGCAGCCATCCTGACAATGACTGCACAATCAAAAGCTTCTTTTAGTTCTTGAATGTTTCATGGGCATGGAAAATATCCTCCTCTTCCCCTATAAGCCACATCTCCAACTACAGATAATGACATGGTACCCGGGGGAATACCAGTGGGAAAATTGGCATAAAATGAGCAGAATACTTCAGAGATCCCAAGACAATTGCTATGCTGGGTACTTCAACACTAGCCCTGTTGCAGTTCAGCACAAAATAATCTTACCTTGTTATAATAGTGTAGGTGGACAGTGTGCCACTGTCCATCGCTCACACCTCCTGGGATGAATGGGGCAACCGTGCTTGTGGTTTCTCCTGAAGGAAAGATGAAACACCACTCAGGTTTTAAAAATAAAGTCTGAGGAGAAAAAGAATAATTTCCCCATCATTTTACAAAGATTCTGAGAAGTGGTGAGGGCATCAGAGTTATAGCATGCTGAGTGAAGGAGAATATTGCTAAAGATTTAGAAAAATAAGGTACAGAAAGTAAAACCTAAAGTGGAATGTTTGTAAGCTAAAACAAATTGACAGATATACTGGAGAACAATCGCACCTGCTGAGAAAGTAAGTTGAACTTGCTCTTGAACGATTTCCAATGCAACAAAATCATGCCGTTCATTGAAACGCCCATTGTAGAGGAGAAGGCCATCCCGTTCCTTAGTGGCAAACCTGCCCAAAAAGAAGAGAAAGCTGAGCCTCATTCCAAGCATCCCAATGCCCATTGCGAGATGCTCATAAGAACTAAAGTGATTTGTAGGTTGTGAATTATTAGAATTTTTGTCTGGTCAGAAATCTTGCAATAGCTTCTAATGCTTTATGAAATGAAAATATGAAAAAAGAGTTTAGAAAACCCCCAGAATGGATTCCCACACAAAGCAACAGAAACTGTATCCCGAACTGTTATCACTAGAGCCCATATGCTTACACACAATTTTCCTCTGAAAACATTCGCACAAAGAGAGAGATCATATATACAACATTCACAAATACAGACCCATCGCATGTGGAATTCACAAAATTTATTACATAGAAATTTTGGAGATATCCTGCCTCAGAGGAACTGTTGGTTGCTGAGTGCCATGGTTTACCTAAGGAAGCACACTAGATTTAACAAAGGCATTCCTTTGTGATTAGACACGTAGTTCCTTCATACAAAGGAGTGCCCAAAAGGCTGGCTCAGCTGTGAGTCATCCTGGAACTCCCCCCACCACTCCTCCCCTCAACCCTCCATTCATTCATATTGGTTGCATTGTGACTGTATATAAATAATGAGTAAGAGTAAGGAAAAGGACAATAAGCATGAAATAACAATTTCTCCAATGTTGTTGGGAAGGTCTTCAAGTTCTGGAAGCGATCAGCAAGAAGCCAGAGTGGTCATTTCAAATTGTTAATGATGTGCTGGGAATATTATGAGAATTTGATTACTACTCCCAAAATCAAGACTGTGGAGTCACATATTGTTACTGGGCACATAATGACAAGAAGTATCAAGTCTCAGTCATAGTCCTTAAAGGAAATTCTGAGATAGCCCAAGATATATTTATAGTCTTGAGGAAGAGGCAAGAAAACATGGTGTCCAGGTCAAGTTCAAGAAATGGGACAAGAAGAGTAAGATTTATTTATTTATTTGTATATTTTTTATTTTATTTTTAAATATTCATCAACATCAATACATGAACAGTGTGGCATCTGGGTATATAACATTAATATAAATAATATATTATAATAAATATAATAAGTATATTGGTATATAAATAACAATAATAACATTAATATTTATTACATTAGTCAAACTTTTGTAATCTTAGTGTTAATACACATTTGTATTAAAATATAATCCTTCATTATTTAGTTGTTCAGAGTTTCAATGTGCCATTCTAATGCCAATATTATTTGAGCATACATACTTTTTCCTTGATTTGTTTTAACAGTCATTATTATCTTTTTTGTCTTCTCCTTGTCTTCTTGCCTTATTTGCTGATTTGTCTGTTCTATCTTTTCCTCCATTTTTTCTGTTGTCTCCTCCCTTTCCTGGACATTTTGATCTTTATTCATTGTCCCTTGTAGAATATTTTCCATTTTCCCATCTATGCTATGCATTAGATTCTTTATCTCCCTGTAGTTTTTTGTCACAGTGTCATTGATACTTTGGAACATCAATGCCATTTCTTTTAAAATTCCACTCATTTCCTCTTGGTGGAGTATCTTGTCTTATTTTAATAAGTCTCACTCTTGCTAAATAGGCCAAAAACCACATATGTTTGCTCCTCAGAGAGTACAATAATCATAGTTCTTTATATCCCAGGATTATTCAATCAGTTCCATTTAGATAGTCCAGGAAGCTTTCCAAATATCTCCTTATATTCACTCTATAGGTTTAGTCATATATCTTAACATTCAAAAGTCACTTTACTTAGATATCTTCCTTGTTCTCACAATTGAACCTCCAGTAGTAATAAAGTTGATAAATATAGAGCAGTAGATATCACTGGAGATAAATGTTGTTTATTTCTCTAACAGTAGATATCACCTCCAGATAAATGTTATTTATTTCTCTTATCAAAAATTTTCCCAGACTTGTAGGGGCAAGGTATATTTTCCATTCATCAGTAGGCGGTGCCTTCAGCTTAGGTTTCAGCGTTGTCTCATATCTCACAAATATTTAATCCAATTTCAATTCCATTTATGGAAGCAAAATCAGTTATTAAGTAAATAGTTCCAGCACTTTAAAATGCCTTTCCCAAAAACAATGCCTACCCAGTTTAAAAGTCCAATTTTGTACGTTTTAGAAGTTTTTTTTTACTTTTCTCCTCTTAGTTCTTGTCTGTTTCTCTCAGTAGTCATTTGCCGCTTTAACAGATAGTTCTGAGAATATCTCTTTTCCTGAATTTTTTTTCTTTTTAGGGTTAGGTTCTAGGTAAAAAAGGAATCCTCTCACCCAGTTCCAATGACTGTTCATCTACACCGCTCCTGCACTTTCTTTGTTGCCTTGGCTGTCCCAGCTTCACAGCAGCCATGATGACTGCCTCTTCTCCTTGTCGTGGATGAGAGGAAAAAAGCCCTGGGTCAAGTGGGAGAGATACGACTCTCCGTGACCTACAAGGTGCCCTTCTTTTCTTTACCACCCCTCCAGGGTGGCTTTAGCTCCTTTTGGAGTCCTCCAATGGGGAGAACTTGGCACGGGAGCATGGAGACCTGCTTCTCCCATCCGATCTCGCTGCAATGTCAGTCAAAGAAGTCCAAGAAGAGTAAGATTTCTGTTAAATCAAGCTAGAAACCGTGATAACAGAAATAGGGATTGGTGGACAAATTGATCCAAACATATCCAGAAAATGATATAGTTGTTTTGGAAGAAAATCACACCTTCACAGCTTGGGGGAAAGTGCTCAGTATAAATTAAAAGGTTTTGCTAGCTACTGATTAAAGCTCTGGCCAAACAATCTAGAAACTGGATTCTGCTTCATACATCACAACTTAACTTGTAGCCTCACACATGGCTAGGAGGAGAAAATGCACTGATGGGCTACTTTGGGAAATACAGTGGGATGTCCAATTGATTTACAGTACACTACTGCTTCTAGATGATTTATAATGAAACTTCTACTTTCTTAATGTAATGGTCAGTTTTTCTGACATCAGCAAACACAAAATTCCAAAATGTACATTTAGATGAAAGATTCAGATACTCATTAACTTCCATGTAATTATGAAATCAACCCCCACCAATCTATTTCAACTTTAAGATTGCTGGCATGCCATTTTTAGGTGCCCTCTTTACTGCGTTACTGGTGGTGGAAGATTTTATTTTTAAAAAAAAACTGCAAAAGATTCTCCTTTCCACATTCATGGTCATGTCCGCTTTAACATAACTGCTGGGTCTCCAGAGCAAATTCAGTTGATCATCAGGCATTCAAAGCTTGCTTACTATGATTTAGTCTAAAAAGAAATGGAAATAAATCATCCAAAAACCACTATAATTAGGATGATGTTTTCTTTAATTAACTGTGCACACTGACATATTAATTGTCTATATAGTCAGATCACTGGGTGTCTTTTTTCTTTGCTTTCTACAATCTTCTAGTAGAACAAAGAACATCCATTTACTAGTTTCAATCCTTATAGCTTCCTGGCACCTGATCAAAAATGAAATCCGGTAGAAAAAGGAACTCAAAGATCCCAACAAACAAGCTTAGAGGTGTCAAATTATTCCATCTTTTCTCTTCTGATAAATATAACAAGAATTATATCACCTTCTTATCTTCTCTTATATTTCAGGGACATCAATATGCCCACCTATCAACTGTAGTTGAACTGAACTAAATCAACTAAAAATGGATAATTTATAAATTTAGTTGATTATTTCATATAGGCTTTTATCAGAGCATTATTACTTACTGTTACTCATTCCTAAAATGTATCATTTCTAATTGCAAATGGGAAAATAAGACATGAATGCTTCTCGGTATAACAACCAGAATTACCTATGTATAAGGTGGGCCTAAGGTGGGCCTACTATTCTCATTCTCATCTTCTGTATTTATTATGTAGATTGATTTATATAAAAAAAGAGACTAAAACATCATTCAAATAGGTCAGTTAATATGTTTGGCATCTTAGCTATCAATGATACAGTTTCACACTTGTAAAAATACACACTATTTCTGAGCATGGAAGCCTTTAAAATCTCCCAATGATTTTAAAAACATGCTTGTTAAGTAATAATGAATGTTTAAAATAAGCACCAGCTCAGAACAGTCAGAAAGCACAAACTATACAAATTATATATCTTCATTAATTTCTACCACCTTTGAATTCTACTGTACCCATTTTATACATTTCATGATCGGTACTCAGACATTGAAAAAGATACACCATGTTCTCTGCATAAAACTTCTCATCCACACGTTCCTTTAAGATATGAGCTCTTTACTACTGGTTCTGAATGTTTCATTTGCCCTGCACAAATCAACCTTGTGAAGTAGGAAAGGTATACCTACTAATGAAATGTAGAACCCTACTCCTAAATTGCCATTCAGAAAGTTGAAGGGAGGTCAGTTAATATTTGGATTGGCATAGGGAATCTAGAGCTGCTGCCGGTTACCTAAAGCAACTTTTCTTAGTATTTAAAAAAAACCATTATAATTGGATTCAGCCAACTGCCAATTATGAACTTCTGCATGGCTGCAAATTTTTGTTTTATTGTTGCTATTTCAAATACACACTTGTCTATTCTTTAAAAACAACATGCTTCTTTCCCAACATACATGCTTAGAATCAAACGAGCAGAAGCCCATTCTGTTCTTATACCTGCAGATATACTTGGACTCTTAAGTACCTCAGTGGAATATGTGAAATTACACCTGCTCAGCATATTCTATTTTATTAAGGTTGCTAAAGAGTATTTTGTTCTGATCGAACATGTGAAGAATAGAGAGACATTTGTAACACATAAGGTTGGTTAAAAAAAAGAGAAAAAATATGTGCTTCATAACTGATTATCCAATATTAAAACCATATATGTATATGTATATTCCTAGATGAATTACTATACAGGTAGTCCTCAACGTATGACCACAATTAATCCCCAACTTTATGTTATTGAGACATTTGTTAAGTGAGTTGTGCCCCATTTATGAATTTTCCTGCCACAGTTATTAAGTGAATCACTGCGGTTGTTAAGTTAGTAACACGGTTATTAAGTGAATCTGGCTTCCCCATTGACTTTGCTTGTCAGAATGTCACAAAAGGCAGATCACATGACCCCAGGACACTGCAACCATCATAAATATGAGTCAATTGCCAAACATTTGGATTTTGATCAACTGATCATGGGCAGGGGTGAAATCTACTTACTTTCCCTACCGATTCGGAAGCCACATGCGCATGTGAACCCTCTGCGCATGCGCAAACCCTTCTGTACATGCACAGAGGGTAAAAAACAGGTTACATCCTGGTTAAAACCAGGAAGTAATGACGACCAGGTGGGTGGGTCGCTACCGGTTCTCCGAACCACCCGTCGCCATCACTACCGATTCAGCCAAACCGGTTCAAACTGGTAGCATTTCACCCTGATCATGGGGATGCTTCAACAGTTGTAAGTGTGCAAAATTGCCATAAATCACTTTTTTCAGTGCCACTGTATCTTTGAACGGTCAAATAAATGAACTGTTGAAAGTCAAGGAGTACCTGTATTCAAGAATAGAATGTTTCTCAAATCAGGCATCAGCCATTTTTGTTTTTGTCTCTTCCCCAAACCAAAGTGTGCTTCCAGATTACCAAGGGGCTGAGTTATTGGAGCAACCCCTTCTGCAGCAGGTGGAGAGTGACACCCCACCCCCCACCCCCGCATAGAAACAGTGAATGGTAAGCCTGTCAGGGCTGAAAAATATGGTTCCCATCTGAGCAAACCAGATCTTCCTTTCCCTTGTGACCACACACAGAATTGCTCTCCTAGGTAGATTCGTTTTAGACTGTCAGCACTTGGCAGTTTTCCCCCATCCCCCCCACACACATACACAGTCCCAGAGGAAAAAGTGTGTGACAAGTATACAGAGCAGAACTGGAGATCACTGACCCTTCGCCGGGGACAAAAAGGCTTTGGCTGGCTGGCTTCTTTGTGCTTGGCTAACAAAAAGGATGGAATTGGAATAATTATGGGTGGTAAGGCCAGGAAATGGGGAAGGCTCCATAATCTCATCAGAGGAGCTCAAGCAAATAACATCCTTACGACAAATACAGTACTTATATGCCCATTTAGACTGAAAGGACAGAATGAGAAGTGAGATACACAAATCCCAAAAATTTTGCTATGCTTGCTTCTAGTAAAAGTTCCTTTCTAGTTTAACAGTATTGCTAAAACAGAAAGAGGAAGACACTTGATTATTCAACAGGTAGCACAATACGTCTGAAAATGGAACAAAACAGATCCAAGAAATTAAGCAGTCTATATGGTCCAGATGCCTGTGGTAGCTCTCAGCCTCCATATACATAAACACAGACAAATCTAATACAGACAGCAATTGTTGGGAGTGGAAAGATATACAAGTGAACACCATCAGTGTTTACCTATACAATTTCCTGCTGTGGGTAAGAGTCTGGATCAAGGTGATTCCCCTGACACATAATGTTCATATTCAAATCTTTTTAAATTGTCCAAAATAACAGCATGAAAAAAAAACACGCTGAAGATGAAGCAGAATTTTGAATCAAAACTTTTAAGACAACAATTTTAAACATGTTTAGTAGAAGATGGTTCATTTCAATGGGACATTTTTTAAACTTATAGAACTTATTTTCAATGAAAGTGAATATATTATCCAAGGAATTATAGTCCATCTAGTTTGGCTTCAAAAAAAGGGGGGGATTTCTCCCCCAAAACCTTACTATTTGCAAACATTTAATTCTGTAACATTATATTTGGAAAATTGGTTAAACATTTATACTCTTCTAATATGTTTAAAATATTTTTTCTCAGGACTTCATATTCTAGCTATTTTTTTTAAAAAAAATTGAAAATGAAATAGATTTTTTAAAAACAGGGATGGTTATGAGGGTTACCCTGCTGGCTCATAGTACAGAATGTCAGGAAAATTTAAGGAAGGACAAAATAATGTACATATAGGTGCAAAACTATATTGGACTTCTTTTTTTTCCTAAGCCAAGTACTTACGTGAGAACAATGGTGAAATGGAAGCGTTGGCGCAGCCCCTTAAAAGTAAGAAAGGAGTGACCCGGGAAACTACGGGTATTCATCTGACAGTACGGCTTCTCATAGTCTCCAGAAAGGCAGTCACACTTGAAACCACCCACCAGCAGGTTGACACAGGTGCCACCATTCTTGCAGACACCAGGGGTACAGCGGCCCAACCGGGAATTCACTTCACAGTTCTCTCCTATAGCAGAAGCAAAGAGTATCGATCAACAAACATATATATTCTCCACCTACCTTCTCCATAATTCTCAAAATTAATTAACACTCAAAGCTACTCCAAACCCAATTGAATTTCTTCCCAGGAATGCATCTGAAGCAAAGCACTTGGATTTGGTGGTATAACTAACTATATATACTACTGTTAGTATTTATACCATTTACAAGCTATATAACTCCTGACTGTGAATGGATTACAAATTAAAAGTAAAAAAAATACAAAACACAAAAGGAAATCATGAGAGGCTCTCGAAACAACATACAGTATAATCACACACATATCATCCAGCAGGGGCTCAACCTTCACTCTATCCACATCCTGGAAGAATAGCCCATCTTCCTGAACGTCATCAGAGTGGGAGTCATCTGGATGTCTGAATGAGTATCATTCCAAAAGCCACCCACACTTTCTGATTCCCACATGATGATATTGCTTAATCAATAGGACATGGAGCAGACCCACTCTCCCTGATCACACTGGGTAGGCAAAAACAACCAAAGATAAGTGGTCCCTCGAAGAAAAAAAAGGCTCTATGCCATGAATAATTTTATAGATGATAACCAGCACCTTGAATTGCTCCCAGAAGCCAACTGGTAACCAGTGCAGCTCAGAGAACAGTGTGATCATGCAGAAATAATGAAGCATGCCCCACACTGTCCAGATTGTTGCATTCTGGACTTCCAAGTGCTCTTCAAGGACAGTCCCAAGTAGAGCACATTACAGTAATATATTTGTGAGGTGACTAGTGTGTGAGTGGCTGCCTGAAAGCCTTCAGGTTCAGGAAAAGTTGCCAGTGGCACATTGGGTACACCTGTGCAAAGATCCACTTGGCCACAGCTACCACCTGCTCTTTGAACAGAACCTGTCAGTTGCAGTATAAACAAGTTATGCAATCCCACCCAAGATCAATAATGGAACATCCTCAGACCTAGATGATCCAAATATTTGCAGCTACTCAGTCTTGTCAAGATTGATCCTGAATTTGTTCCTCCTCATCTAGACATGCAGAGGTTCTAGACACTGGAACGTGACTTCAACAGCATCCTTTAGTCAATCTGGGACTGAGATGTATGATTGGATGTCATCATTGTTATAATAATACGTGACCCAAAGGTCCTCCATGTATATGTTAAACAGAAAGGGTAAGAATTTTGACCATTGTGGTACCCCATAAGTAGAAGGCTGTAGGCTTCATCTCTCCTCCATGTTAACATCTGGAATCAGCCACAAAGAAAGAAGAAACACTGCAAAATGGTGCCCCCTCCAAAAAAAACATGCAGCCAGTGCAGAAGGATATGATGATTAAAATTATTAAAGACAGGGCCGGATTTTCCTATAGGCTAACTAGGCTTCAGCCTAGGGCCTCAAGATCAAGAGGGGCCTACACAGTGGTGGGATTCTGGGGGTTCTAGGGGGTTCGGCCAAACCCTTTATTAAATTGCTGGCTCGCCCCCCTCGCCTCCCACCCGCGCGGTGCCAGCCTACCATAGCCAGGGGTAGGCAATTGTGGCTCTTTTACAACCTGTGGACTTCAACTTCCAGAATTCCTGAGACAGCTTGGCTGGGAGTTGAAGGCCACAGGTTGTAAAAGAGCCACAATTGCCCACCCCTTCCCTAGCCTGAGTTCCACTGCCTGGGATCCACGTGGGCTGCCACATGGTTCCCCACCGGCTCCGGACGCAAGAGAGCAGGGTAGAGAAAGCAGCTTCCCCGCCTTCACTCACCCTCACTCTCTGCTCTGTTGGATCGCTGGCCGTTTGCTTACCCCGCCCACTCCCCATCTATTGCTGCCTCCGATGGCTAGAGGACAAAAAAACTGCTTAAATTCTTGCCGCGGGGCTTCGAAGGGCCGCCCTAGAGCCAGTGGTGCAGCCGAACCGTTTGTTAAATTGCTGGCTTGCCCCGCCCCTCCGCACCACTATTTATTGCCAATAAATAGTGGTAGGCGAGGGGCGGGGGAGCCAGCAATTTAACAAATGGTTTGGTGTTTTTTTGTAATTTTATTGGCCCACGGAGCTTCAGCATAGGCTAATTGGCCTCCCGGCTCTCAGCTGATTTGTCTCAGCTGTTTTGCTCAGGGCTCTTCTGCTTCCTTGCAAAGAGTGCTGATTTTTTTTCCCCAGCTACGCTGAGAAACGAAACTGAAACTGCTTTGCTGTTGCTGCAAGGTTGGAAAATTAGGCAGACAGAATTCTTTTCTTTTTCCTCACCAAAAAAGGTAGGTGCAAACAATGGGAAATTTAGGGAAAAAGAGGAGAGTTCAGGATTTTAAAACACAAAAGAAAAAAAGCTCTATTTAACGAGGGAATTGTAATAATTGAGATACTATTAATTGTATATTTCTGAAAGCAGAAATGGTTAAGTTGTGGTTTGGAGGAATATATGGGGGAAATTATTTGGTTTATTATTATTGGTAAATATAATTAATGGATTTGTAAGAAATTGGATTGCATGGAAATAATTGGAATATTCATGTTCATATTGATTAATACAAAAAAGGTAATTATATAACTAATTGATTTATATTAAAATGTTGAATTTATATTAAACAACTAATATTACATAATTAACCAATGTGAGGATGGATATAAAAATAGATGACAATGGGAAGGGGTATAATATAGAATAGAAGGGAAAAATTGAATTTGATTAAGATTAGAGATGAGGATGAAGGGTAATATTGGTTTTTTACAAAAATAGATGGGGAATAAATATGGCAAAAAGGAAATATAGAAATTGTAAATTTAATTGAAATGACTAAACACTGTTTAAATTTGTGAACCGGCCAAATACTCTGTTCAAAGAAAATACATTGTATGTTTGTATGTGTGTTTCTAATTATTGTTATTTATTCATATTTGTTCTCTTTTATTCTTTAAAGTTTAACAATTCATTCTTTATCTTAATATCTTTATATTTGTTTGGGGTTGGCTTTCTTCCCTTTCATCTTTTTTATTGTACAGCAATCTTTCTCCTCAAACCTTCCACCTCTCTCTTTTCTTTCCTTCTTACTTTCTCTTCCTCCCCCTCTTCTTCTCCTCCCTATTTCCTCTTCCTTTCTCCTTCTCCTCCTCTCTTCCTCCCTCTCTTACCCTCACTCCTACTCTAATTTCCTTTCCCTTCCTTCATCCCTCTCTATTGCTGTATCCTTTTATGCATATGGACTACTCAGAGGGCTGAAAAAGTTATTTCTGACTGGTCCTCGCACTTTTGACCAGTCCTCGAACTTACGACTGTCCTCACATTTTACGTTTTTGCCCTATCTTGTCACCATGGTGAAGAGAAGCAGTTGTGAAATGAGTGACATGGTTGTTAAGAAAGCTGCACGGGCATAAATGTGAGGATGGTCATAAGTGTGAGGACCGGTCAAAAGTGTGAGGCCCAGTCAGAAATGACTTTTTTCAGCCCTCTGAGTAGTCCCTATGCACATAGCCATGCCCACCCGGTCACATGACGAGCTACCCACGCCTACACAGTCACGTGACCAGCTAGCCATGCCCTCCCAGTCACATGATTGCCAAGCCACACCCCCAACTAAGCCACGTCCACAGAACCTGTTGTTAAAAAAAATGAATCCCACCACTGGTGAAAGGGCCTCATAAGTGGAATAGCCTAGGGCCTCTTTTCATCTAAATCCGGCCCTGATTAAAGATATCAAGGAACACAAAGAAAAATGCAGTAGCCTCATCCTGGCTCTACCACAGGTCATCAAAAAGAACACCCGATGTGATCCAGCCTGAAAACCAATTGAAATGGGTTCAGATAAACCATCTTCTCAAAGATTATTGCTAAAGCCCAATCACCTTCTCCACAACCTTTCCTTAAAAGGGATGGTTGGAGGCTGGATGAAATTTGTCTAAAATCTTTGGAATCATAAGTAGCATATTGAGGACACCACACAGTCTCCTTTAAGGCTAAGGGCACAACTTTCTTCCTCAAAGAAGCAGATGTTAACAATATGGACTCAATAACTACTATCTCCCCACTTTTCAAAGCCAAGGGAAAATATTTTATTTTCCCAAGACTCTTAAAACCTAGTTTTATGCTAGTTCAGCTGTTCTTTTCTATTTCCTGCTTTGATACTGTTGCAGGACTGATCTTTCTCATTTGTGAGACTACAGAAATTAATTTAATTTAAGATGCCTGATATATGAAATATATGAACACTCAAACACTCCTATGATATTAAGCAATGGCCCTTTTTAAAATGATGTCCAAGTTCTTAAGATCTATAACATAACCCTGAAAATTAGCAGTGCAATATCAGTTTCCATTTTGTTCTC
This sequence comes from Arizona elegans, assembly GCA_022577455.1. Lineage (NCBI taxonomy): Eukaryota > Metazoa > Chordata > Lepidosauria > Squamata > Colubridae > Arizona > Arizona elegans. The sequence continues at coordinate 154,340,797 of JAKOOJ010000002.1, forward strand.
AGATACCAGTTGTAGGTAAGTAGTGGCTGGGATTTCCCACCAATTAAAGCAGAAAATAAAGCAGAAGATAAATAGTCAAATAAGTTATCATTTTAGCACTAAAACACAAGAGCAATCTCAGAAAGTCTCTGGTCATATCATATAAACCATTTGCATGTTTGTGCAAGCTGAATTAAAACTTGATTAGAAAGCCTAGCCCTAACAAGTCTGATTCTCCAGAGTTTACTCTTCAATTTGCTTTAGTGAAAAATCTGCCTAATCAAAAGGTTTAATGTCAACTGTCTTTGATATATTCTATCAATATGCATGCAGCTGCTTTTGTTAATAATGGAAACTGTTTAACAATGGGATGTCTTCAACAAAATGATGTTCACTTGCAAAGCATGTGTTATAAACAAGCAAATCTGTTCCCTGTATTATTAGCAATCTGAAGGAGTGATTTCAGGCAGATTTGTGTGAATATTTTTATTACTTTAACTCTATCCGTTGTTCATTTCTCAATTTGCAGAGCAAATGGGTAGGTTGTAGAGTTGAAAAAGCAGGATCTGATAATGTAGAAAAGCTGCATTTGCCAGGAATAGCCTTTGATGGATACAAATAAACTAAGCTGATAATTTGATAACCACTTTTTCTCAAAAGTTTGTATACTGAATGCTCTTGTATTGGAAGCAAAGAAGACTCAAGTTCTGATTTAAAAACTTTTGCATTCATTTGTTGTAAATTTCAAGTAACCAAAACTGAGATTTGTCTAAAATAAATAGTTGAAACCCAAACATGTTTTTCTCCCCACCAGCTTTTTCTTTTACACCCTTCCTTTCAGCTTTATTTTCATATTTCCTTGTTTATTTTTCATTACCTTCAAAAACTTCTGAATCCTAAACCAGATTGCCAACATTAGCTTCCCTCTTCTCTCATTTTTGTTTTAATTACTGGGTTCAGACAACAGTTTCATTAAGATAGATTGAAAGCTAACTAGCTTAGCCACATGACCTATTTTACACAAACATCCTTCTATTTGAATGCTCCAGAATCCAGACTTTTAACTATCATTATTCCAAACCAAGGGAGCCTGGCATGTTATGGTCCCTGGGGCTGCAAAGAGTTGAACACAATTTAGTAACTGAACAACAACAACAACAACAAATTCCCAACCAATACAGTCAATAGCTGGAGCTACATCTCCTGATACATCTTGAGCATGTCAAAATCTGTCCCTAATCTGTTCTTTCAGATTTTTTAAAAGGTAAATAGGTCTATCTATCTTGCAACTGGTTATCTTTTTTATTATTTATTTATTACTTTAATTTGTATACCTCCCTTCTCCCGGAAGGGACTCAGGGCGGTGAACAGCCAAAATTAAAAAACATACAAATGCAAAAGTTAAGATAATTAAAAGAATTAAATCACTGGCTACCCAATTTAAAACCCCAAATCCATAAAATTTAAAATCCCAATTAAAAACCATTTAGGCTAGGCCGGCTTGATGAAATAAAAACGTCTTCAGGGCTTTACGGAAGGTCCGGAGGTCCGGGATCAGTCGTATTCCAGGAGGCAGCTCATTCCACAGGGCAGGTGCCCCCACAGAGAAGGCTCGCCCCCTGGGGGCCGCCAGCCGACATTGCCTGACCGACGGCACCCCGAGGAGGCCCTCTCTGTAAGAGCGTATTGGCCGGTGGGAGGTTATCGGTAGCAGCAGGCGGTCTCGCAAATACCCTGGCCCTAAGCCATGGAGCGCTTTAAAGAACCAACACCTTAAAGCGCACCCGGAAGACCACCGGGAGCCAATGCAGCTCGCACAGGAGAGGTGTTACATGGGAGCACCACGTCGCTCCCATAATCACCCGCGCGGCCGCATTCTGCACCAGCTGGAGCCTCCGGGTGCTCCTCAGGGGGAGCCCCATGTAGAGAGTGTTACAGTAGTCCAGGCATGACGTAACCAAGGCATGAGTGACTGCACAAGGAGTCCCGATCCAGAAAGGGGCGCAACTGGCGTATCAGGCGAACCTGATAAAAAGCCCCCCTGGCCACGGCCGTCATATGCTCTTCTAAAGACAGCCGTGTGTCCAGGAGGATGCCCAAGTTGCGAGCCCCCTCTGTGGGGGTCAGTGACTCGCCCCCAATAGCCAGCGATGGCACCAGCTGGCTATACCGGGATGCCGGCATCCACAGCCACTTGGTCTTGGAAGGATTGAGCCGAAGCCTGTTCCTCCCCATCCAGACCCGCACGGCCTCCAGACACTGGGACATCACTTCGAGGGCATCATTGGGGTGGTCTGGGGTAGAAATGTACAGCTGAGTGTCATCAGTGTACAGATGGCATCCCACCCCAAAACCACGGATGATCTCACCCAGCGGCTTCACATAAATGTTGAACAGGAGCGGCGAGAGGACCGACCCTTGCGGCACCCCACAAGCAAGGCGCCTCGAGGTCGACCTCTGCTCCCCTGCCAACACAGACTGCGACCGGTCAGAGAGATAGGAGGAGAACCACCGCAGCACGGTGCCTCCCAGCCCCAATCCCTCCAGCCGGCGCAGCATGATACCATGGTCGATGGTATCAAAAGCCGCTGAGAGGTCTAACAGGACCAGAACAGTGGAACAACCCCTGTCCCGGGCCCTCCAGAGATCATCCACCAATGCGACCAATGCCGTCTCCGTGCTGTACCCAGGCCTGAAGCCGGACTGGCACAGATCTAGATAGATGGTTTCATCCAGGAACTGTGGTAGTTGTCGCGCAACCACACTCTCCACAACCTTCGCAACAAAGCGAAGGTTGGAGACCGGACGGTAGTTTGCCAAAACGGCCGGGTCCAGAGAAGGCTTCTTGAGGAGGGGCCTCACCACCGCCTCTTTCAAGGCGGGAGGCAAAAAACCCTCTCTCAGAGAAGCATTTATAATCCTCTGGAGCCAGCCTCGTGTTACCTCCCGGGTGGCCAGTACCAGCCAGGAGGGGCACGAGTCCAATAAACATGTGGTTGCATTTAACCTCCCCAGGATCCTGTCCACGTCCTCAGGAGTCACAGGGTCGAACTCATCCCAGATAACATTCTCAAGACCAGCCTCAGTCACCCCACCAGGATCTACCCAGTCAGAGTCCAAGCCTTCCCGAATCTGAGCGATTTTATCGTGCAGATACTGTGCAAAATCCTCAGCCTGCCCTTGCAAGGGGTCTTCCCGCGCTCCCTGATGTAGGAGGGAGCGAGTCACCCTAAACAAGGCAGCTGGGCGGTTATCTGCCGATGCAATAAGAGCGGAAAAGTGGTTACGCTTTGCCGCTTTTATCGCCACTAGATAGGTCTTAATATGAGACCTAACTAGTGTTTGGTCGGATTCGGAGTGACTAGCCCTCCAACCACTCTCTAGGCGTCTTTTCCGGCGCTTCATCTCCCTCAGCTCCTCGGAAAACCAAGGGGCCGGGCAGGTTCGGCGTCGGGTCAGAGGCTGCAAAGGCACGACTCGGTCCAGAGCACCGGCGGCCGTCCTATCCCAGGCAGCCACCAGATCTTCAGCCGAGTCATGAGCCAGAGTTTCAGGAACTGGCCCAAGCTCCCTCTGGAACCTATCAGGATCCATCAGGCGCCTGGGGCGGAACCACCTGGTCAGTTCCGCCTCCCTTTTCTTCTCTTTTCTTTTATCTTCTACCTTGGAGCCTTTTCTTGGAATCTAGATGTTCACATAACATGTCTCAAGTAGGATAATTTGAGCCTAATTATTTGTGCTTCAATGCTTCTCTTTAGCAATATAAAATGGGCTATTTTGATCTCAGGGACATATTTGCATAGAATCCTGCAGAGTTATATACTTTAGACTGAATCTACACATTTACACTTGGCAGTAGTGGTGAGTGGATCAAACTTGAGATTTTTAAGAAGATATTGGACAACCATTTGTTTGAAATGGTATAGGATTTCCTGCTTGAACAGGGGGTTGGACTAGAAGACCTCCAAGGTCCCTTACAACTCTGTTATTCTGTATTTGCATGCAAAGGTCTGAAGTCTTAGTGCTATTTCAAGAGGGGTTCCCAAAAGAATTGTGTTAAATTATGATCCAAGAAAACCTCATAAAGATTTTCAAGATGCTTTGTCCTAAGCAACTGCAAGCCAAACTAAATGCATGTATCCAATTCTCTGCCAATACCTCAAAAACTCAGATTGGAAGTTTTCAACAGTTCAGATTTCAAGAGGAAAAGCAAGTCAATCCAGCCAGAATAATAATATAATGTATTAGGGGAGACTTGGTCCTAATCATCTGAGCAACATTATGGGTTCTATCCCAACAATATAATTTTGATTTTTAATAACTGTATCATTTTAAAAAATAATACCGTATTTTCCGGCGTATAAGACGACTTTTTAACACATGAAAATCATCTCAAAAGTTGGGGGTCGTCTTATACGCCGGATGTCGTTCTCCTGTAACCAGGCAGACCAGCCCAAAAGACTCTAACGAGCCTTAAATGGCTCTGGCGATCGAAGCTCTGACGATCCCAGCTTTGCCTGCTAATCAGGCAACTCAGCTGGGATGCCAGAGCTATGTTAAAGGAAAAAACTTTTTTCCTTTTACGTGACTCTGCAAGCTCTGACGATCCCAGCTGAGTTGCCTGCTAATCAGGCAACTCAGCTGGGATCGCCAGAGCCCAGAGCCCTGTAAAAAGAAAAGTTTTCCCCCTCCAGCTTGCTTACCTTAGCTGGTAATCGCAACGCTTGCCTTGCTTCGCTTGCCTGAATCCATTCCATCAGGAAGCCACTCTCTGCCTGCAATCATGCAGGCAGGAGTTGTGGACTTCAACTCCCAGAATTCCTCAGCCAGTAAAAACAAAGCTGGCTGAGGAATTCTGGGAGTTGAAGTCTACAAGTCTTAAAGTTGCCAAGGTTGGAGACCCCTGTTCTATTGGGTAAGTTTTTTTCCCCTTTGGGAAAAGCTTTAAAAAAATAGTTAATTGGGGTTTTTTTAGTTGTTCTTTTTTAGACCTAGCCATTTAAAGTTTAGGAAGTTTTAAATTTAGTTTTCATATAAAAATAAAAATAAAATAATATTTGTGCAGCTTTCTGAGATGTGGTGTGTTTCTGTAGTGTTTCACTCTAACTACACAAACACACAAAATCTCACAAAGCTGTATGTGGAATTTTGTGTGTGTAAAGTGTGAAGGTTGATTTTTTTGGGCTTTTTGTGGCTGTGTGAGGTTCCTGCTTGTTGCAGGGGCCATTTTGGGTCTAGCACAGCTGCTTTTACATTGTGGATGAGCCAGTTGTGTTGTGTTGTGTTGTGTGTGTGTAAAGTGTGAAAGTTGTTTTTTGCGCTTTTTGTGGCTGTGTGAGGTTCCTGCTAGTTGCAGGGGCCATTTTGGGCCTAGCACAGCTACTTTTACATTGTGTTGAGGCAGTTGATGTTTTTTAATTTTTATTTGGTGTGTGTTGGAAGAGGGGTAGTCTTATATGGCGAGTATAACCCAAACCCTATATTTTAACAGGAAAAGTTGGGGGTCGTCTTATACGCCCAGTCGTCTTATACGCCGGAAAATACGGTAATAAAAATATATTTTTTTGCAAGTTGCAATTTTTTTCATTAGAACAAATTCTAAGTAAATGAGTTTCCTCTTTTGTAACTGATTTTCCTTTCTCTTCTTTTTCTTATTAAAATCCAGCTACATGGTTGTGGCAAAACATGTTAAAAACCTTACAGCAGATTCATACATCGATGTAAATCTCTAACTACTCAAAGATTAAGGTTACTTTTTAAAAAATCAACCTGGACAACTAAAATGGTGTGAATGCAGCACTAATCATTATGAATAGCATGATTTGGTGGCAGACAGAAAAGGGCCCAGCTTTATTACATATCAAAGCTGCGAAAGTTAAGAGACAAATTCTACTTTTTGAAGAAGCTCTATACTTCAAAGTAGATGGAACAAAAACCTAATGTTTTACTGCATCTGAATGTATAAAAAGGTATGTTACGCTTTTAAAAATTGACTAGTTAGCTCTCATAACATGACTATGGGTGTAGTAAGACCAATAGGGCTGTGTAATGCTTCAGATCTGATCTGGAAAAAGGACTAATGTAGAATAACTGCCTGATGTATTAGAGCCATTGGAGGGAGTCTTCTACAGCAGCCATTTGACCTTAGAAACAGTTGTGGGTGCTTTAATCATTCACAGACAGCTTGTTTACACTCCTGTACATTCTGAAACGGTTTTTCCTGAATCATTCTCAAATAACTGCATAACACTAATAATCAGAGACCTGAAATTTGAACATCTTTTGTTATTGAATTGAATTGAATAAAATGCTTTATTTGGCCAAGTGTGATTAGATACACAAGGAATTTGTCTGTGGTACAGAAGCACTCAGTGTACTTGCAAGGCAACAGAGAAAATAATAATAATAATAATAATAATAATAATAATAATAATAATAATAATAATAGTAATAAATACCATTTGCCTGCAAGCAAGAACTGGTGGGACCATAAAATAGAGAAAGTAATAGAAAACGAAGAAGCTAAAGTGGCCTGGGACTTTAGAATTCAAACAGAAAGGTGTCTGCTGCATAACACACCAGATTTAACAACTGCCAATAAGAAAGACAAAAAAAAAGTCTGGATAATAGATGTGGCAATACCTGGAGACAGCAGAAGAGAAGAGAAGGAACCCGAGAAGAAAACAAAACACAAATAGAGGTAGAACTGGGCCTTTAACACGCAGTCAGGCTGCAGCTAGGATAATGAAGCAGGAGAAAAAACTGCTGCCCTCAAATCAGGACACAGAGTTGCAGGCTAATCAACATACGTCAGCAGCAGCGAACATAGAAAAGCGACAACTCTGACCTCGCAGCATACCCAAAGCTTCTAAACTGAAAGTAGGGGCCCGATGATGACAAGTTAGAGAGCTTGTCGAAACGTTGCCAAAAATAAAACTTTTAAAGTGTTGGTTAGGATTTTAGCTAGAGTTTCAAAAGACTTTACAAAGTGTTTTGCTGGGATTTTGGAAGATTTTAAGTTGGGATTTTAGCCAGGATTTTAAGCATTTTAACTAACACACTTTTAATGATGCGGGAAAACACCCGAGATTTTAACTTTTTACATAGATAGATAGATAGATAGATAGATAGATAGATAGATAGATAGATACTAAGCCACACTTTATAGATTGATGTATATGCACATTAGACAAATCTGTGAGAATTGGGTGTTTAGCAGGGTGATGTTATGATTCTAGAATATATTTACCATCACTTGGCCTGTGAAAATTAGTAGAATTTGATCATATAGAAATGTCCTTGGGCCTCCAGACAAAATTATGAAACTTCCTTGAAGTATAATTTGAACTGGAAAGAAGCCTTAAAGGGAGTTTCAAGAAGCTGTTCTAAAGATTTTTGGATATGGGAAGAAATAATTTGATAGGCTGCAGACACACCATTTTGCTGCTGGACTATATACATCCCCATCTGGTTTATGAGGTAATTTAATAGAAACTTATTTCTATGTTATCCTGAAGTCACTTAGGAAACTGCAGGACAGGTTCAAATTTCTCCCTAGGGAAAAATGGGGCTGCTATAAATATACATAATAACAGGAATTTATGCTGAGGCCATATTACAAAGTGCAATGATTCCTCTGGCCATATTCTGTCTCTGACATATGCAGAAATAGGACAGGAAAGGAAGGGATTGGATAGTTGTTATAAAATGAATTTGTAGCTAAACCTGGCCTACTTTCTTGGCCTTTCTCCTCAATATAAACTTCAAATAAGTCTCTTGACCATAATAAATATGAAAAGTACTTTATCAAAAATATATAGAATTTTTCCTGCAATGTTGATCCCATTTTACACACCCAAGCTAGAAATGCTAGTAATGCATAGTGAAACGCATCACAAATTAATGTTGAAAAGTTCACCTTCACATATGGCCTGACTCTGATTTAGGATTACAGTAGTTTCTGAAGCACCAAGTAAAATAAATTGTAAATAAATGTATTACATTTAATAAATGTAAGTTACCTAACTCTGAGAAATTTCTGAGCTATTTTCTTAAGTTGCATTCAGCAAACCAAAGCATTTATGAGGCTTTGGACATAGGGTTAAATGATACCTCATTATCCGTACACATGCCATAATTATGCTCTTAAGTGAGAAGCAGGTGTTTGCTTTAATAACATAATGTTAGCTAGCAGGCTTATGCCAAAAGCATGCTTGCTACTCTGTAATAATAGCTAAAGTAGATGAGATACATGAAATGCATTTTTGCATGTCTCTATATAATAATGCAAATAATTTGATATTTGTGAAAACTGTGTTACAAAACAGAAGATAGAGAAGAAGGAGACAGAGACAAAAGAAGTGGCAGAGGGTTCCAGTCTAGAGCAAAATTCCAGCGAGTAATATACTACAATAGTAAAACTACTGTACTAGACTACCGTAGATCGAGAGAGCCAGATTCAAATTCAGACACAGCTACAGAAGCTCACTGACTTTGATTATTTTTTTAAGCCCAAATTATATCAAAGGGTAGTTGTGGAGGGAGAAATGGAGAAGAAGGGATATGTATGTTTCTTCCAGCTCTTGAAGGAAAGGCAAAATCAAAATCTGTCCAATTAAAAAAAAAATCCTGCTCCAAGTCGAAGTTGGAACTTTGGTCTCCATGAAATTCCAAGTTACCATAGAACATACATTCCTAGCCCTCTTCTCTTTCAGAGTAAGCAACATTATGCAGAACAGAACACAGCAAAGGAGTAAGGAGAGAACTAGTGTGGTGGCAAGGAAATTTCAGGGGTTGCGCCATTTCAGTCCACCCTTAGCCAAGAGTGTGATTTTAGGCCAGTCAGGCCCTCAGAAAAAACTACCTCACAGAGTTGTTGTGGTGGTAAAGAGATGATATAAACTCATACCCAATAAAAATACTAAAGAGTACTATACTGAAAAATAGTAAACCAAAGAAATTAAAGGCATGTTGAGAAAAGGAAACTTTGCTAAAACAAGTTTATACCAACATTACTCACTATACTTCTCCATGCCTTTCTGCAAACTATTCCTCTTCCCATCGTGTTCATTTGCCACATTATATATCACCTTTTATTCTTTAAGCCTTTAAACTGCTCACCTCTCCATTTTTCAGGATTTCACCCATCTAACTTCATTCTCAGTCTTTTCAATTCATTCACAGTGCATTCCTATATTTGTTTTCATATTCAGTTTTCTTTCATTCATTATATACAAGCAAAACATCCCAACGTACTTTTTTCCCTACCAGTCATTCTTTTTGTATTCAGTCCACAAGTCTTGACTCTATCGCTTTTTGTTTACCATACACACTTCTTAAATTCCCCTTCCCTTCAGTTCTAATATAAAAGCACTCTTTCCCGTTTTCCCTGACATACCCAAAACTCATTTACATGTAACAAATTGGGCAAAAGCACTCTATTACAGCCCTTTTCACCCCTTCGACAAACATTAATTACTCACAACAAACTACACATGACCTCCGTACTGTTGCAGCAGCATTTACCCATATTGAATTTTTCCCCATCCATTTCTTCCATTTTTAGTAATCACAACACCAAGATTCAATTTGTCTACTTGCTCTAATTTTTACCATTTATGTTTAACACGTACAGTAATTATTCACTCCTTTTCCTTGCCAAACACAACTGCAATGTTCTTTGATACATTAATTTTCAGATCTAATATTCACCACAAATCATTCTGGTTCTCAGTCAACAGAAAAGCATCATTTTGATTAAAAAAAATACATATGCAGTAGTTCCCAACCAATAATTCACTAATGTAATTATAAACATACATTGAACTTTGCATTTAGATATATATTAATTCCTTTGCCACATGCATGGATTAAATATATTAATACTTAATAATTATAAATAATTCATTATATTAATAAGTTCCAACTCAAAAGGGACTCATGATGGCATGCAAAATTATAAAATATTATAAGAACATAAAAGCAAACAGAGTTTGGGAGGAGGATAAACAAAAAAAATCAACCACCCGTCATTAATTATCATCAAAATAGATTTCATTGTACATTTCATTCATAATCAAAACTTCACTATCATTAATATTTCCTACAGATATTAACCAACTCCATTCCATTAAATTAGACAATCTTCATTCGAGTCTGTTCTACTCTTCCTGTTTCCCCTCATTTTAGATACATTTGGACACATATCTATTTTTCTTTCATTTCATTTATAAACATATACTTTTTTATCATTTATGCCCCTTATAATCCAAATCTCAATATTCTACACACTGTGATCACTTCCAGATGGGCTCATAGATGTTGACCTGTGCTACTGATCATCGCTCTGGTTAAGCAAGACTTTCTTTTTTTTAAAAAAAAATAGTTTTTATTGAATATAAATATTAAAAAAAGACATACATAACATATACACAACGAACATTTATACAACATATACACAAAAAGAGTATAATATCTTCTTAAGCATTTTTTCAGAGTGACGTTCTATAATTCTACTTATAATATATTCCTTCACCTTTCTTTAATCTAATAATATTATTTATTACATATATATGTATCAATCGGTAATATATCCCCTATGTTTTTTGTATATTTCTAATTTTTAACCAATTATACCAATTATTCCATATTTTATAATAGTCTGATTCTTCTTTTTCTTGTAATTCTTTGGTTAACCTATCCATTTCAGCGCATTCTAAAATTTTCCCTATTACTTCTGTTTCACTTGGTATTTTTTCTTGTTTCCAATTTCTTGCGTAGGTTATTCTTGCAGCAGTTAATATGTGAATTGTAAGATATTTGATATCCTTAGGGTATGATTTGTTAAATATTCCTAATAAAAATGTTTCTGGTTCTTTTTCAATCTGTGTTTTTGTTATTTGTTCCAACCATTTTTTGATATTAGACCAAAATTTCTTTGCTGCCGGGCACATCCACCATAAATGATAGAAAGTCCCTTGTGCCTTTTTGCACTTCCAACAAATTGGGCTATTTTTAGGTTGTATTTTTGCCAATCTGGTTGGAGGCATATGCCACCGATAGAACATTTTCAGTTGGTTTTCCTTGTATGCTGTTGCTTTCGTTAACTTTAGGTTTACCTGCCAGAACTTTTCCCATTTTTCCAAAGGTATTGTGTGTTTGATATTTTGAGCCCACTTGATCATCGTTTCTTTGACTGTCTCTTCTTCCAATTTATAGCGTAGGAGAAATTTATAAATTCTACTAATTAATTTATTTTCTGAGTCTAATATAATTTTATCTATTTCTTGTTTTTGATTATAAATTTCATATGTTTTTATATGCTCTCTATATTTGGATTGTATTTGAGTGTAAGTCCACCAGTCTATTCCTCTGTGTAAATCTGTCTCCAATTGTTGTTTTGTCTTTAGTTTGCCTTGATAGTCAATTATATCTTTATATCTAATTATTTTTGTCTTATCTGTTAAATTTGGGTGCCTAATTGATTCAGCCGGTGCTAGCCAATTTGGTATCTTCATATAATGTTGTTTTTTAATTTTAAGCCAAATTTGTAATAGTGAGTTCCTTATTATATGTGTTTTAAAATATGAATGTGTTTTGTATTTCTCATCCCACATAAAGGAGTGCCAGCCAGTTTGAAGTTCGTGTCCCTCAATTGTTAAAATTCTAGAGTCCTTTAATTCTATCCAGTCTTTAATCCATGATAGTACTGCTGCTTGGTAGTATATCTCCCAGTCAGGGAGTGCAGCTCCTCCTCTATCTTTTGTATCCTGAAGCAGTTTAAATTTTATTCGTGGCCTTTTCCCTTGCCAGATAAATTTAGATATTATTTTATTCAGCTTTTCAAAAAATGGTTTATCTAATTTAATTGGGGTGACCTGAAACAAATATAAAAATTTAGGTAATATAATCATTTTGATGGCCGAAATTCTTCCTAGGAATGAAATATGTAGGTTTTCCCATTTTTCTAAGTCTTTCTTTGTTTGTTCTAGTAATTTATCATAATTGTTTTCTTTAATTGCTGATGTTCTTGTAGATAAGCAAATTCCTAGATATTTTTTTTTTTGTTGTTTGAATTTGTATATTATCTATCAAATCTTTTGTTTGGATTTCCGTAAGATTTTTAACAATTAGCTTCGATTTACTTTTACTTCTTGCGTTTTCAAAATGTTCCAGAAGAAAAAAATGAGGATTTAGAAGGAAAGATGGTGGAGATTATTGCAGGAATGATACAAAAAGAGCCAGAAGAAATAAAAGGACAATTGGAAGAAACTTATCGTGTACAAACAAATTATATAAGAAGACACAGATTGGCGAGAGAAGTCCATGTTAAATTTTTAAAAAAAACAATCCGAGATGAAGCCTATAAGAAATCTAGAGAAGAAATGGTGATCTATAATGGAAAAGAAATTATAATTTTAAAACAGATACCCCGAAGGGTAAGAAATCTATGACAACAATATCAGTTTTTAACACAACTATTGATCAAATACAAGATAATGTATAGATGGCTGCCAATAGAGGGGATCTTAATTACGTGGGAAGACAAAAAATATAAAATAGACACTCTAGAAAAGGCAAGAGAATTTCATAACACACATTTTAGACTAGAAGTAGAACAGGAAAGCAAGGAGGAAACAGATAGTAAAAGTCAAGAAGAAGAACCAATAGAAACAAATGAAGAAAAAGAAATAAGACAGAGGCAAGAAAAAGAGAGAGAACAGAGAGAAGGTGCAAAACCTAGGGAACGGATGGAAACAAGAAACACAAAAAAACAGATACAATAGGCAATGGACGAACAGATCAAACTCTTTTCGGTAAACATTAATGGCTTAAATGCCCCAAAGAAAAGGAATCAAATTTTCACAAAATTACGAAAATTAGAAGCAGATGTGATATGTCTGCAAGAAGTACACATTCAAAAAGATTATCAAAAAATCCTAGAAAACCCCAAATTAGGAAAATTATATTTATCTCTGGCCCCAAAAAAGAAAAAAGGAGTAGTGATTTACGTAAAAGAAAAAATACAATCTAAACTAGTTTATACCGATGAGCAAGGTAGAGTGGTGATGGTTGAATTAGAAATAGGAAAGAGGAAAATGTTAATTGTAGGGATTTATGCACCTAACCAAAAACTACAGGTTTTTTTTAAAGACCTACATATAAAATTAGCAGAATTAGAATATGATGATATTTGTGTAATAGGGGATTATAATGCAATAGTAAATGCAAAGAAAGACTACAAAACTGAGAAAAAAAAACAAAAGAAAAAAGAAATACTCCCAAAAGAATTCTTTACCATGGCTGAAGAACTAAACTTGGCAGACGTATGGAGGGAAACACATGAAGAAGAGGCCCAATACACCTTTTACTCCCATCTGCATAATTCATGGTCAAGACTGGACATGGCATGGATGACCCCAAGTATCAAAATAGAAGTAGAAAAAATTGAGATAGGCACAAACCAACGGGCAGACCACAATCCATTATTCATAAACTGGAAAGGGGAAAGAAGACGTAAGAGATGGACAATGAACCAAAGATTATGTAAAGAAAAAGAATTTAATTTGATGTTAGAAAAGGAAGTAAAAATATTCTTTCAGATAAATAAAATAGAGGAAACCTCTTTACAAAACACATGGGATACTTTAAAAGCATATATAAGAGGCCTAGTAATAGCATATACGAGGAAAAAGAATAAAGAGAAGAAAAATCAATTAGAGAAATTAGAGAAAGACCTAAAACAAATAGAACAAAAGCTCCAGGAAAAGCCCCAGAACAAAATAATAAGAGAAGAATGGGAAATGATTAAGCATAAATTGAATTTGATAAACCAAGTAGAACTAGCCCAAAAAATAAAAATGGCGAAACAAAACTATTTCGAGCACGCAAATAAAACGGGCAGATGGCTAGCCTATAAACTGAAAAAAGAACAGAAAAAAAGAATGATATACCAATTGAAAGATGATAAAGGAGAAATTCAACATAGTAAAGAGGCCAAAAAAGATATTATTAAGAAATTTTATGCGACTCTATATAATCAGGGAAAAATAGAGGAAGATAAAATAAAACAGTACATAGGGAAATCAGGAATGCCAAAAATCACAGAAGAACAAAGAATTACTCTCAATAGGCCAATAACCAAATTAGAACTAGATGAAGTACTGAAAAAGCAAAAAAACAATAAAACACCGGGTCCTGACGGGCTACCGGTAGAAATATATAAAACAATGCAAGAAGTATTGGGAGAGAATATGTTGCGATTATATAATGAAGCTATGGAGAAAGCCAAAATACCAAACTCATGGACAGAAGCCATAATAACAATCATTCCAAAAGAAGACACAGATCTCCAGTTAATACAAAACTATAGACCTATTTCATTATTGAATGCCGATTACAAAATATTTGCAGCAATCTTGGCAGAAAGGATTAAATTAGTATTAAATACATATATACACCCAGACCAAAATGGATTTCTGCCGGGACGCCAAATAAAGAACAACATGAGAATAATACTTAATGCTTTAGAATACTATAAATCACACCCGGAGAAGCAGGCAGTGTTGGTTTTTCTTGACGCCCAAAAGGCCTTTGATAACCAAAATTGGAAATTTATGATTGAACAACTACAAAATATGCAAATTGGGGAAAAATTTGGGAAAATTATAGCAGAAATCTATACCAAGCAATCAGCAAGGATAATTATGAATGATGACATAACAGACAAATTTAATATAACAAAAGGAGTCAGACAAGGCTGTCCACTTTCCCCCTTACTATATATTCTATCATTGGAAAGCCTGTTGAAAAAAATTAGAGAAGACCAAGGAATTGAAGGTTTAAGGATTAATAGAGAAGAATACAAAGTTCAAGCCTTTGCTGATGACTTAGTATTTTTGACAGAAAATCCTATGGAATCTATACCTAATTTGTTCCAAAAAATAGAAGAATTTGGAGAAGTGGCTGGACTAAAAATTAAGCAAGACTTTCACATAATATTTTAGTAAGGTGGAGAAAGGGCAGACTAAGTTATTAGCCCTAACTATACCTACCATATAACACATGCGATATTTCCTGTTAATAGTATGAACAGTACAGGTCAGTTTTGTACATCCTGGCCAACATGCAGTTTTACTCCAAATGTATTCATGCAAGCTACAGTCTCTAAACTAGTGAGTATTTTATAAGCAAACATAGTGTTGCCCAAATCCAAACCAACCTAGAAGTATATTCAATATATTAACAGACTCAGATGATATGGAATCATCTTCTAAGATGATGAATCATCTAAAAGATGTTTTTTCACACTGTGTTTCATGGGAGCTTAGCGTGTTTCATGAAACACAGTTCCATGTCTGAGGGGGGAGGGATATCATTTGAAGACAGCCAATTTTTCATCGTTAAGAGTTTGCTTCTTGATCAGGGGCTCCAGGATTTATTTATTTATTTATTTATTTATTTATTTATTTACTCACTCACTCACTCACTCACTCACTCACTCACTCACTCACTCGTTGGCTTTACTCTAAAATGTTGTAACCTAGAAACCTAGGTTTTGTAACCTGTTTGAGAGGCTCTGACCTAAGGGATGCTCCCAAGAAGTTTGTAAGATGTGCATGGCAGTCATGGCAATGTGACACAATTTTGATTGCTGTACATTCTGGAGACAAACTCTGCAGAATGTGGAGCAAGAAATATGGTTACAGAAAGTGTGGGGATTTTTAAAGATTCAGCGCCCCATGGCATTTTAATAGCTATATGTCCACTAAATTCATGATTAAAAAATATGTCTGTGTCTTCACATTCTTTCTGCTCCACTCTGTTCCTCTCCATTAGCCCAGTTTATTCCACATTCCTTTATATGTATCACATACCCCTGCCATGCATACACATCTGTGTGTGTGCGCACACATACACACACATTTTCATCAAGATTTTTTTTTTTTGAATAGAAGATCTATTCCCAGCCTCTTTTTGATTCTTTACCCTAGTGACCAGCTTTGGTTGCCAAGGAAACAAATATTCTCCCAGAGTGCCCCTCCCCAATCTTGAGCAGACAAAGCCCCTATTCCACCTCCCCACTATGCCGTCTGCCTCCCCCTTCCTCCTCTACCTGCACAGGGAGAACCAATATTGCAGCCAAAAAAGAAAAGAAAAGAAATAGATTTACACAGGGCAACCAACTCTCATTGCTCCTCTTCCCCAGCCTCTATCCTCAGCATTCACCATAAGCACTAAACACAGAAATAGCTTTCCTCCTAGGCATTTGGCTACAGGGATCTGGAACATTTTCCTGGAACATACCTCAGCAAGAGTTTCCTTTTCTAAGGAGTCTGTCTATGAAAAACACACAACCTTGAGGAGATGCTCTTGCTGACACAAGGCTGTGTCATCTATACAGACTGCTACAAAACCAGTTCCTCTAAAACAGAAGACATTTTAAGATAAAATGTGGACTACAGAAGGTATGGATTGTTTCACCGGTGGTCACTCTAAGCAACGTGAATTATCAGTCAACATGCTGCTAACATTAACATTCTTGTAATATAATTTTCAGTATTAAGTATAGTGATGGTATCTGGATAGGATTAAAAATTTTGAAGCCCATGTGAGTTTCGATTAACATTAGCTGTAGTGATATGGATGCAATGGTATCCATATAGTGGCATTGCATTAGTGAAATGAATATTACCTAAAACTCACTAATATCCACACTGATATCACCCATAGTTTTTAATAGTTCTGGATTTTAGTTCGCTATTATTTAATAAATAGCTTTCGGTGCTTTTCATAGAGAAAATAATACAATAAAGAAGCATGTTTTATTATTAGTAAAATAATTAAGGGACAGGGAGGAAGGGTTTGAGTAGGAAAATGGCCATAGATAAATGAATTAACTAGTCCATCAAAATACCTTTGCTGTTGAATTTTGCAATGTCTACAAATTAATTTTAGTTTAGTTTACTTTTAAATTTTTTTTAACCCAGGATAAAGCTATACATTACAATTTACAATATCCTAGTTCATGTTTCCAGAGAAACTAACAAAAATTGTGTCAAAGCCATAGTAGTTGATTAAAGGAACAATTGGAAAATTGACAGTGAAAAACAAAGAATACCAAGATGTCTTAGGACAGGAGATGCCAGGCATTATCTTTTCCCTAAAAAGAAGGGGCACCACTTCTACAGCCTACTCTGTTCTACTCTACTGTATAATCAGGAGTGAAACAAGCACAATCCTGTGATGTTTTTCTTGTAATTCTCCCTGATTCAACTAGAGTCTAGACTGAGCATCTTCTTGGCCTTCCTTTGCCTCACTCTCCTATTCAACAAACAGTCAAAACAATCAAATGGATTATACACATAACCTGCTACACTTTTCTAATTTGCATTTCTACATTGCCATAGATTCTTTAGTAAGAATGAACTTATGGAAAGTTTTAGAAGAAATGAAATATCTTGAGGCTACTAAATAGAAAGCAGAATCCAACCTAATTCAGGAAAAACTACAGTGTGGAATTTAGGGGTCTGGTATCCTGCAGTTATTCAGAGCAGACAATTCTAGGAAAATTCCACTGGTCATCAGATGGTTTGATGGAGCTTTGGTTAAGAGACCTGAAAAGCACTTGGGGAAGGTCATTACTGAATGAGTGAACCCATGAGGTTGAAGACTGCAATCCAGATGATTAGCATGGAAAAAGGGATTTTTAAAAACATTCTTGATGGAGGGAATTAACACCAGGGTGAGAAACTGCTATATGTACCATGTTTCCCCGAAAATAAGACTCTGTCTTATATTTTTTTGAACCCTGAAATAAGCGCTTGGCCTTATTGCCATGCGCTCAAAAGCCCAATTGGGCTTATTATCAGGGGATGTCTTATTTTGGGGGAAACAGGGTACATGCTGGGGGATGGGTGAGTTAACTCAACAACAGATGCCCTTATATTCCTTCTGGAAAAAGATACTTCTGCAATTTATAAATTACAGACAGTCCTCGACCTACGATTGTAATTGAACCCAAAATTTATGCTGCTAAGTGTATACTTCCTTATTAAGTGAGTTTTGCCCCATTTTATAACTTTTCTTGCCATAGTGGTTAAGTGAATTATTGCAGTTGTTAAGTTAGTGAGCCGGTTTTTAAGTGAATTTGGCTTCCCCATTGACTTTGCTTGTCAGAAGGTTATAAAAGGGAATCACGTGACACCAGGACACAGCAATTGTCATAAATATGGACCAGTTGCCAAGTGTCCTAATTTTCATCACGTGACCATGCAACAGTTGTGTGAAAATTGGTCATACATAATTATTTTCTGTGCCGTAATAACTTTGAATGGTTACTAAATGAAATGTTTGCAAGTCAAGGACTACCTGTATATATTTCCCACTAGACTTGTAAAACAGAAGTACTACCCATGGAACCTATACCTAGGAAATGCCTTGCAGGAACATTTTTTCATATTTCTCAGATTCTAATCTATACTGAATCCTAAAACAAACTTGATTAGCAGCATAGGATAAAAGCAGAGGTGGGTTTCAGCAAGTTCTGACCAGTTTTGGAGAACCGGTAGCGGAAATTTAGAGTAGTTCGGAGAACCGGTAATAAAAATTCTGACTGGCTCTGCCCCCATCTATTCTCTGCCTCCCAAGTCCCAGTTGATTGGGAGGAAATGGGGATTTTGCAATAACTTTCCCCTGGAGTGGGGTGGGAATGGAGATTTTACAGTATCCTTCCCCTGCCATGCCCAACAAGCCATGCCACACCCACCAAGCAACACCCACAGAACCACTAATAAAAATTTTTGAAATCCACCACTGGATAAAAGTCCAAACAAGGCCATTTTTCAGGGTTTTGTGGACTACAGCTGACTTCCTAGCACAAGATGTTCTGAGCTTTACTCTTAGCCCCTCGAACCTTCTGCTGAAGAAATCATGTATAGCAATAACAGGTGATTTTGTGCCTTCTAGAAGTTTTTGGTGACAACCTCAACAAGTCTTTGGCACTAGCCATCCTGCATAAAACCTATGTCAGTTAGTCTTAATCTGAACAGCACCCAGCTGCCTTTTCTTAGTGTTGGATACTGTCTAAAGATGATGGGAATTGTGGTTACCTAGGCCGTGTTGCCTAGGTAACCACAGTGGGAAAGGCTGAGATAGGCTGTTGGGTCAATAGAAATAACTTATATTTTCTCTTTCCAAGTTTGAATTGAAACCTCTATCTTTCAGCATTTTAATCCCTTTTACTTAACAAGCATAAATTAATTACAAAAGTCATTTTGAGCAATAAAAACACCCTTGGAGAAAATGATTGCAATGATTCCAGATAGAATGTTGGCACTGGGATTTATCAAAGAACAAAGATAACAGCTTCCAATGATTACTAAGCGACTCCCTTTTGAGGGATCTGCCTTGGCTGATTTTCCCCCCAAATCAATACTTACCAGTATAGCCCTCTTGGCACTCACAAGTATATCCTCCTTCCCGGCTTTGGCAATGACCATTATTTCCACATGGATTGGAGTAGCAAAGATCAATCTCAGTTTCACAATAATCACCAGTAAAACCCAGTGGGCAACGGCAACGCAGACCATTGACAGGGTGGATAGGACGGAAAAGTATAGTGTCGGAAGAAATGAAGGGTGCTGAGCTGTCAAACTTCAACACTGAGACACAGCGCATATAATTCTCACAAGGTTCCCGCAAACAAATGTTATCATCAAAAGGCAAGACCCTCTGCTCCGTAATAGCAGCCAAGAGTGTCCGGTTGAGGTACAATCGTTCTTGGAGGTCTTCTGAAGGAATATAATGGCTGCCATGGACTCTATCAGGCAATTGTACTGACAGACTAACATTCAGGATTTGGGCAGCCTGAACATCCGTGTCATTCTGGATGTTGAAAAGGACAACATGATCACGGGGAGCAGACAGCACAGTTGCTACTCCTTCAAGAAAGAGAGCCAGCAGTGGTGAAAGGAAGCGTTCTTGGGACATGTTCTCCAGCCGCAAAGTGATACTGTTGGTCAGCATCTCATCTGTGATAATGGTCACCTGAAGCATGCATTGGGCAGCAACACTGTGGATCCCATCTATAGAAAACAGGAGAGAATAATTAGTTTCAATGTGCACTGAAGGGTGAAGAAGAGAATGTAGAGATTACCTTGTAATATTCATATTATTTTTTGGGCAACGATGTTTCTCTTTTATACAGCAAGTACATGGGTGAATGGGACTGACATCTACTTTAGTTTTAAAAAGGCAGGCTGCGCAACTGTACAGTATTGTGAGGCACAATGAAATGTGCACAATGGAAAGTATTTCACTCTTCTCTTTAATGTACAGTATAGTGTCTAAACCAAGGCAGTATAGTTAATATGACACAGGGCAATCTGGATGAAGTCTATCTTCAACCATGGAAGCTCATTGTGGAACTCTGAGCTACTCACACTCTCTCAGTCCAATTCACTTCACAGGGTTGTTGTTGGGATAAGGGAATGCTACCTCCTTGAGCACTAGGACAAAAGGTGGGATATATAAATCTAATTAATAAATAATCTGTATTATCTGTATTATAGATATAGTACTATAATATAGATTAAGCTCTCTGAGTTCATCAAATATTTTATTCTACTTCTAATTACATGGATCACAGATTAGCAACATGTCACCCTTTATCACTGACCATGGTGATTGGCACAGATGGGAGTTCAACAACTTCTACAATCCCATATGTCGTACATGCTTGATTTAGGTGATCATTTGAAACTAAAACCAACCCAAAACAATTTTCATCTATAGGTGGGGCATGCCTGAACTCTAGATGACCCATTAATCATTGACTGGGACTGTAATCATTCCCATCCTTATCCCCAAGTATTACTGTCTAGCTGTAGTTGTACTGATTGCCACTTTCATCCATTTTGGTGAAACTAAATGAGGTACTATCAAATAGGCTTGCTCACATCCAGTTTGGATTAGTGTAATATACTCTTTGTCAAGCTCTCACACAGCTTAATAGGCAGAGTCTTTATAATTCCTCCTGTGCTATTTCTTTGTTATGCAGAGAATCAAGGCACGTAGAAACAAATACTAATTAAAAGTTTTATTATTCTCTTTGTGAATGAAAAGCTTTAGTTCATTCATACCAGTGTGCGCATACACAATTATGCATACATACCTACCCAACTCAAACTCTAGCTAGTTTAGAGTTCAAGATGGGATACCTATCATGGGCAATATTTTATTTATGTGATGGTCTAATGTTTCTGAGCTTGGAACTCTTACTATGCCTCCTTATCTATGCGGCATTGCCTCATCCAGTTCACTACATGTGGAAAACCGTCTTTTGTTTCAAAACAATTCTCTCCTAAGTCTTCTTAAAGATCTGAACCCTGGCATTTGTCCAATGCAGAAGTAGTATTTTTCCAGAACAAATGCTTTGGTTCTGCCTCTAAGGCTTGCACTGAGTGGATCTCTTATACATTCCATCTTTCATATATAAACATTCATACCTTCAAATAAATACATGGCATGAGAGATATATCTTTGTGTTGCTGCATATCAATATATGCAATCACAACACAGTAACATTGGAAACACTTTTAATCTACAGCATTCTTGTCTTCTACTTGTTATTCAGTTCATCATTTTATTGAATTTTAGCCATTCAATTTTCCAATTAAACTACTGATTCAGAAACACAAACAAGTTGAACATTTATAAAATATTATTAGGTAGGTAATTCATTTTATCAAGTAATGTCTAAGTAGCTTTCAATCTTTAACACTTGAAGCTGGAGTAGTTGCAAATGAGGATGTCTACTTAGAAATGGCAATGGTGAAAATCCATAGTTTCGTGAAGACAAGAGACAGAAGACAAGCTTATTGGTCAAATTGAAATTCCTTCACATTAAAGAAGATTTGAGGCATAATCATTTTTCATTCTTATGGCAGAAGCAGATTTTCTACAAAATATGGAGCTAACACAACTGATATTTCCTCCTGCTGTCTTTCTTGTAACACATTTAAAACTTGTAATACATTTTTAAAAAGAACAAAATCAAGATGGCAGATTCTTAAAGCAAAAAGAACCAATTACACCACTTCACCCCTAGGTGTGGGTTTCTACCTGTACTGTTTCCTTATTTGCATTTGCAAGTTATTTCCATATTTTTTTTAAAAAAAAAATCAAGATGCCTGCTCCATCCTAACCTGGTCCCTATCAGGTGTTTGTTTGACTGCTACAGCCCCAGCTAACAAAGCTGAAAGGATACAGTCCCTTCAAGGACTGTAATTCAATTATTTCCAGTTCAATTATCACCTCATTCTACTGCCTGTGTACAGACAAGGCATAGGCATGATGTGCAATGAGATAGCAACACTCTTCATGTTCCTTGATTAGCTGCTAGAAATGAAAGATAAGAAAACAGAGAAAGCAATGGCAGGATGTCACACGTTTTGTTGATTTGATATCAAGATAGAGACTTATATTCCTTGCAGTGTCACCTTATGGGATGTAACTTTTGTTTTGTAACTTTTGATTGAATGTCTAAAAATCTTTTTTTTAAAGTTCCAAGAAATATTGACCACTAATGCACCCGAGGACTAACTTTATCTCATATTTTCATATACTATATACAAATGATTTTCCATATACCACAGTGAAGAGCTGTGGTGGCACAGTAGTTAGAATGCAGTACTGCAGGCTACATCTGCTGATTGCTGGCTGCCAGTAGTTTGACAGTTCAATCCTCATTGGTTTAAAGTTGACTCAGCCTTCCATCCTTCCAAGGTCAGTAAAATGAGGGCCCAGTTTATTGGGGGCAATATGCTGACTCTGTAAACCGCTTAGAGGGAGCTATAAAGCGCTGTGAAGTGGTGTATAAGTCTAATGCTATTGCAAATGTCTCAAATTGAAGGTCTGCATTAAAGTTCCAAAACCCACCATGAATGCTTGTGTCTTTGAGATATTGTTGACTCCTGGCAATTGCCTAGACAAGTCCCTGCAATTTTCTTGGCAAGATTTCAGAAGTAGCTTGCCACTCTTTCTTTGTAGGACTTAAAGCTAGTGTAATAGTATTATGAGAGTGTACTGTTATTGTATGTGGAAATAATCTTGGGAGACAGGGAAAAGGCCAACAGCCAGGGAAATAGTTGGACAACAGGCAGCTTAGATGCAGAAGGAATGTGGACATAGCAAATGTCACAGGAGGGACCCTCCCTAGTTTCTTGGGTTATAAAGATAATGGGAGAGAAAAGGATTTCCAGACTTGCAAGTTTAAAGTGAATTTACAGTAAAATACACCTAATGCTTCTGGGTATGCTTCTTATTTGGACTACTTTACAAGGCTGACCAAGAATGACAGGCCCAAAGCCACCCAGCTGGCTTCAAGTTGTAGGCAGAACTAGAATTCGTGTTCTCACAGTTTCTATTCTGGTGCCTTAGCTATTACACAAAACTGGCTCTCAAGCCCACTATATCTATTTCTTTAAAAAAAAATATACTTTGGGTCAGTTTCCACCAGTAAATACTTTCTCTGCTGTTACTTTGGGCCTAAGTGACCCATTCCTATTATCCTAGTGCCTTGTTATTAATGGGGCTCTTTTTGCTGAAGGATCTAAAAGAGCTCACCCAATGATCGTGATCAGAATTATTAACACAATCCCAGAGAATAGACCTTTCTGAGGTTTCAAGATCTAGTTTCCACCTTCATAGCCAAACTTGCCTTAACCTGTTCTGAAAATTTAATTTTTACACCAGTCTTGCACTTTGGTTTGATATAGTTCCAAAACAGTCTTGATAGTACAACCTTCTTCAGATTGTTCGTTTATCCTTATGGTTTCATTTGACAACACTAATCACTCCTCTAAGTGATGGACACTGTTTGAAAATGGTTTCAGTCCTGCCGATGGATGATCTGCCACCAGATAGATAAAAGTCTATTAGAAGTTTTAATTTGACTACTTCTTAATTTATACCTTCTATTTGTTTTAAGATTTTAGGAATAAACTAATCCAACAGGATATGGACAAAATACATACATACAAAGGAATGCACTAAGATCTAAAAAGATAATAAAGGATAATCACTACAACCTCTCCCTCCAAAGGAAAAATATTTTTTAAATGGTAAAAATTCTCTTATTGTTGCCTATTTTGGACATGATGATATAACACTTTCCGACTATCATTTTGTCCCTCCCTGTTTCAACTGCTGTTAATAGGTAATTTACTTATTCTGTATGATATTCAGATTCATCTAGTATATCCAAACAGAAGTGTAAAAACGAAAAGTGCCGGGGGGGGGGGGAGTTTATATATTTACAAAAGTATCCAGAAATTATGACCAAATCAAATGAAAAGAGAAGCATTGAAAATGATGCTATAGTAAAAATTACAACAGGCTGTTCAGAGCAAACAAAAGCAGGAAGGAAGCTGGCCCTGGTTTCTGCCAGTAGTTTGGCTCAAGCAAAGGGAAATAGGAGAAAGGAAACAAATAAGCTTCATGGTCAGGAAGCAGCAGTAGAAACTTATATCATCCTATTGTAAGTCACAAGGGCAGATGGACACCTAGGGAAGATAGACAGGACATCAACAAACATGCAGGAATAATAGTTCCATAGGCACACACACACAGACACACAGAGGTTGGGGGCGGGGGGAGAGAGAAAGATACTGTTTGGCCAGGTCCAAAATGTTTCTGCGATATATGTGTGCAGTGCAATCTACACATAATTTGTGGCATTCACTTTTAAAATAATAAACACCTACAATTTACAATGTCTACAAAATGTCACCACAATATAAAAAAAGATGTTAAGACTCTAGAAAGAGTGCAGAGAAGAGCAACAAAGATGCTTAGGGGACTGAAGGCTAAAACATGAAGAACGGATGCATGAATTGGGTATGTCTAGTTTAATGAAAAGAAGAACCAGGGCTAACATGATAACAGTGTTCCAATATCCAAGAAGCTGCCAAAAAGAAGAGGAAGTCAACCTATTCTCCAAAACACCTGAAGGTAGGATAAGAAACAATGGACAGAAACTAATCAAGGAGAGAAGCAAACTAGAACTAAGGAGAAATTAATGAGTGGAACAACTTGCCTCCAGAAGTTGTAGGTGCTCCAACACTGGAAGTTTTTAAGAAGAGATTGGACAATCATTTGTCTGAAATGGTATAGGGTTTCCTGCTTGAGCAGGGATTGGATTAGAAAACCTCCAACTTACAACTTCTGTTACTCCACCATGCTCTTCCCCACAAATACAACCTCTATAAATTGTAAAGAAAAATAGACTGTGTTCCTGGCAGTCACATGTTCTTTTTTACTCCCAATTCACGTAATTTGTGTCTTTCTCCTTCTTCAGCATTTAACTTTTTCATAGTTGGGTCTTTTCTATTTGCTTCCATGATCATACTATACCCCACATAATAAAGTCAGTGCAGTATAATTAGAATAAGAACAGGTACAAAAATTGAGTCAAAGGTCTGATGGAATCATGTTAATTCTGTCTTCAAGCAAACAACCAAGCTTAGAGAGCACCAAGGATTCCACATTTCTAAACCATTCACTACCTGCATTTCTAAGAAATTATTCCCATACCCTATTAAACCATAACTAATGGAAAGTCATTTGCTCTCCCCTCTCACATCCACAGGCTCTTTCAACTCCAACTCACTGCTGGGTGGGGGATGTTTCCAGTCTGGTTTTGTTTGATTCATTTTGTTTTCTAGTATATGGAGCCACAAGAACAAAGAGCTGAACCAAGTGCCATCTTTGTACTTACACAAAACAAGGAGAGGAGGCTATCCAAAATAGCTATTGTCTTGTCTTCCTATGGCTGATTTTTAAAAATGGACATAGTGCCCTAAACTTTACATTTCTTCCACCCACCCCCAGTCATGAAAGAGGCTACAGCTGGTCTGTTCAGTCTTCCAGTTCAAACAAATGTTATCAATAATTAACTTTCTTAATCTGAGCAATGGTAGGAATCTACCGGTTGAGTAGCTCCCAAGAGTCAGGAATTGTAACACTCTCTGGCACCTGCACTTGGAAATTCCCTTAGGAAAGTGCCTTAGCCCCTCCTTCACTTTCAGTCAGAGATACTTAAGGCATATTTCAGATCTAGTGCATATGTCCTAAGCCCAGCATACAAAGTAGAAGCCCTCAGTGCTCAAATTGAAGCAGTATGGCAAAGGTGGATTGTAATCACAATGCATGAAATGGAAGTTCCTTGCATAGACTCCCCAAGTTATCTCTTTAGGGTTAGCAACCATATGGGTTTTCAGACCTATATGCAAAATACCCCATACTATATTTACTGAAGTACCCTTGCATTATAATTCTATACATGTCTAAAGGTAAAGGTAAAGGTTCCCCTTGCACATATGTGCTAGTCGTTCCCAACTCTAGGGGGCGGTGCTCATCTCCATTTCAAAGCTGAAGAGCCAGCACTGTCCGAAGACGTCTCCATGGTCATGTGGCCGGCATGACTAAACACCAAAGGCACATGGAACGCTGTTACCTTCCCACCAAAGGTGGTCCCTACTTTTCTACTTGCATTTTTTACGTGCTTTCGAACTGCTAGGTTGGCAGAAGCTGGGACAAGTAACAGGAGCTCACCCCGTTACGTGGCAGTAGGATTCGAACTGCTGAACTGCCAACCTTTCGATCGACAAGCTCAGCGTCTTAGCCACTGAGTCACCGCATCCCTTACATGTCTACTCACAAGTAAATGCTGTTAAATTTGTAAAAGCCAAGTGACAGGTATACATGTCTATTTAAAAAACAATCCAAAATCTACACCGCCTAGTGAGTGAATTAACTATGTTTTCTTTTAAATAGAAGACAGTCCTCTAATTCAACAACAGGACCTATATGTCAGAGGCTTTCCACTTGTTCAGCCCAATAAGTATCTGAAGAGCAAATAGACCACTAACTGCAATCTTCCCAATCATGTTAAGATTAATAATATTTCTATTTAAATTATAGTGTACTTATAAATCTGTTTATCTCTTTATCATTATATCTGCACAGTAAATAGACATAGAATTGCAACCATAGTTCGGGATTAAACAATGATTCAGATTTGCATTAACTAAACATTTCGTCCAAACGTGAAAGATAATGCTGCATTCATTTCAGTGAGAATAGGAATCCAGAGGCCTTGTAGAACTTCAGGAAAAAAATGGCCACAGCCTCAATTCTACAATTAGGAGTGTGAGAATCCAAAAAAATTAAAGAATCCTGCTATTCAGTCAAAGAAAGGAATACAAAAATTTATCTAGGCTCCCACCTGATAATTACATGATGCTGTTCGTGAAATCAGTGTTTGGGTTCTAACAAGGGGGTCAAAGCACATTCCACTGCCATGGGAGAAACACTCCAAGCAGAATATGAATGCAGTTATAACCACTTAGCTAAAAGTTGCTAGCAAAAATTCAAGAAGCCATGAAATTAAAGGGCAGAAGATATATGACAAAGGCAGATCATTATGTATAAACCTGGTTTTGCTACAATCATATAGAAAAAATTATATGGAATTTTTTTTTGTTTATTTAAACAATATGGAATGCTGCCAAGCAAAATAATAGCCCCCAGAATTGTCTTCATTTCATAGAATACTTCTGAAATTTACCTGGGCCCTTAGAAAATAAAAATGCAATGTAACTGGCAACTCAGTGCTTTCTTTGGAATTGTTCCCATCTATGCAGAAAGAAGGCAAATAAATGGAACGTGGTAGGCGGTATCCTGAGGCTAAAAGATATGGCAGGGAACATCCTCATCAAGTGCCTTCTAATAGTGGCACCATACTTCACATAGTAGTGAAGTACTTGAATTTGAAGTACTTGAAAAGTGATTTTTTAGCTTTAATAACAGTATTTTTGTTTCTTGGATAGTTCAAACCTGATTCAGTTTCCACTTTAATAATTACATTCCAGATGATAGCTGTATAGATGTCCGTTCCTAATCACTGTTTCCTTTTGCGACATGGATGACTGGAGGTTAAACAGCCCTATTGTAGAACAAATGCAGAAACCTCACAACTTTACTGTACTATATTGCTGCCTTCTCACAATGATCCCAAACCGACGAAAATGTCATATGCTGAAGAACCCTAACATTCCTTTGAAACATAGGATAAAGTCTCTAGACTTATGTTTCTCAGCAACTGTAAGATGTTGTGACGTCAACTCTCAGAATTCTAGGATTTGACGTCCACACAAATTCTAAGATTTGAAATTCATTCATTCATTCATTCATTCATTCATTCATCCATTCATTCATTCATTCATATGTTAAATTTATGTTCCACTAATCTCACCATGGGCCTACTCTGGACAATCTACAACAATAAAATGTGGGGGGGAATGATAAAAAATGTAAAAATAACAATAGTATAGGAATGAAACAATAAAAATAAACAGTGGAAGTGCAATAATACAAAATTAAAAAGGTGAGCAGAGGGAGAGCAGGAAATGGAGGGGGAACGGGTTCCCATCAAGTTAAACTTCAATTTTAATTTTTGAATTTGCTAAGGTTGAGGAACTCTGGTCTAGACCAATATTACTTCTGAATTAGCTGTACCATATCCAGACATTTTTCCTTTCTTTGCATCATTTCTAATTATTACAAAACTAAAACAATCAAAACAAAATATTTTCCCTTTGTCAGTGTTGATATACAGAAGGTAGAAGATTAAAGCATGGAAAGGAAATACTGGGATTTTGGAAGACTGGGATTAACCAGCCAAAGACTAAGCATTGCCTGCAGTATAAGAACCTTGTTCAGATTCAGCTGTGTGGTAAAACATAGCCTGAGGCTATGCTTTATAACTTGCAGGGGTGTCAAACTGGTGGCCCGTGGGCCAGATGCATCACACACAGGCCACATCCATCACAGCTCCGCAAATGGGAAAAACATCACGAAACATCACGACAGCAATGTGCCGCCACGAGTTTGACACCCGTGCTTTATAGGGACAGCACTCAACTAGTGCTGTTGACTGCTGTCACTCAATTACTAAAAGCTTATTTGGACCACAAAAGTCTGCTTGAAAGTCAGTGAGATATTCCAAGTTAGGGGGCAAAGTCCTTTCATCAGAAAACTACAAACTGGAAGCAGAGAAAATGACAGAAATACAATACGGGACCTTCAACACCCAATAAATGATGGAAGGATGAATTAAATATTTTGCTAGGGTTCCTCATTGTAAAGACCATTCTGAGAAAAATCAGAGGAAGTAGTACATGCACTGGGCAAAAAATGGCATCATTCTTCCTATATATAAATATACTTTATCTCACCAATTTTGGCATATTTTATGGCATATTATAAACACAGTAAGAGAAACAGAATCTATTAGAGACAAGCTCTCTTAAACAAAGTTTTTTTTTCCTTTAGCTTTAAATACAGGTAGTCCTCGACTTACAACAGTTCATTTAATGACCGTTCAAAGTTACAAGGGAACTGAAAAAAGTGACTTAAGACTGTTTTTCATACTTACAGGATCCCCATGGTCATGTTATCAAATTTCAGATTCTTGGCAACTGATTCATATTTATGACTGTTGCAATGTCCCAGGGTCACATGATCCCCTTTTGCGACCTTCTGACAAGCAAAGTCAATGGGGAAGCCAGATTCACTTAACAACCGTGTTACTAGCTTAACAACTTCAGTGATTCACTTAACAACTGTGGCAAGAAAGGCCATAAAATGGGGCAAAATTCACTTAACAAATGTTTCACTTAGCATCAGAAATTTTGGGCTCAATTATGGTCGTAAGTTGAGGACTATTTGTAACTCAGGGATAAAATCTACTTACCTTCCATATGGTTCAGAAGTGCACGTGTGCGCTTGGACCCTCGGCGCATGCGCAAACCTTTCTGTGCACGCGCAGAGGGTAAAAACAGGTTACTTCCTGCTTAAAACCAGGAAGTAACAACAACTGGGCGGGTGGGCAGAGCCTCACGCCGCCATCGCTACCGGTTCTTCAAACCACCCGCTGCCATCACTACCAGTTCGGCTGAACCTGTCCGAACCGGTAGCATTTCACTCCTACTGTAACTACAGTATTGTAAAAGTAATTTCAAAGATCCGGGATTTCATAAGACACCAAGTGTCTTTGGCCTTCAGGATTCTTACTGAAAATTATTGAAATTGAAATCCATCATATTTGGAATAGAAAACCAAACAACGTAAGCCTTCGCTATTCCATATGCCAATTCCACTTGCTCTGTATCTAAAGGATTCCTTTGTTTGTGGAAGCACACCCCTTGTTTTACAATTGTAAACACATGACCAACACTGCCTTTTAATAAGCAAATGCCACCAGTGAATTCTGTGGTGTGTAAACACTTCAACAATGTAATAACTATTTTGAGCAAAGGAGAATTAATTATAATGATCACACCTCCACCAATTGTAATTAAGCTCTATTGCCACCTAAAATTAGACTTCCTGAATTATTTGATAAATATTTCTGAATAGTTTAATGAACTTTTGTTTTATGAGGTAGAAGAAATTGAAACATCTTTCCCAATATAGAACCTGGCTCACTGTTTGCTTTACAGTTTTCTACTATGTCCCGGAAAGTGAACTAACATCCTTTCTGTTGAATGTATAATGTTCTTGGCCACATGGGCCACACAAGAGGGGGATGGTCACATGGGAAAAGCAAGGAATAATTAATGTTATCGCTGGTGACTGCTAACTATACACAGAAGTATTACTGCCTAAAGCCTTTGAATAAGGCAATTGTTTTTCACCTTCCTGACTGACTGTGTGTGGGGGATATCATAGACAGATCCACGATCAGAGTTTAGTAATACGTTTTATAGTAATAGGTAAAGGTAAAGGTTCCCCTTGCACATATGTGCTAGTCGTTCCCGACTCTAGGGGATGGTGCTCATCTCTGTTTCAAAGCTGAAGAGCCAGCGCTGTCCGAAGACGTCTCCATGGTCATGTGGCCGGCATGACTAAACACCAAAGGCGCATGGAACGCTGTTACCTTCCCACCAAAGGTGGTCCCTATTTTTCTACTTGCATTTTTTACATGCTTTCGAACTGCTAGGTTGGCCGAAGTTTTTATAGTAATAACAACTGCCAAATTTCAATTCATGTTTCATATGCATCAGACTTTAAAAGTTGTTGAGAAAAAAAACAAATAGCTAATATGACCCTACTTTGGGTCTGCGTGCTCATTCTGCAGACACCATTCATTGCACTCAAATAATTTCCGCACAGATGCTTTGTCCTATTATGCTCATTCCTG
The DNA here is from genome assembly GCA_022577455.1 of Arizona elegans. Lineage (NCBI taxonomy): Eukaryota > Metazoa > Chordata > Lepidosauria > Squamata > Colubridae > Arizona > Arizona elegans. The sequence goes on from JAKOOJ010000002.1 coordinate 154,372,040, forward strand.
AGACTATAATATCTGGTCTGATACTCAATCCCTGAAATATGTGAAAACGGGCTTCTTATCCTGCAACAAACCCTAAGCATTTATCTCATCAAAGACCCTCATGGTGCTACAGTTAATTTGTCTGCAAAAGTTACTTGGTTGCCTGCCTATGGGTCCAGTGTTCTGCTTAAAAACCCCCCACAAGATTGCTCTCTGCTGAACTCTCTGCAGATAGAGACCCCGCTGCTGGGGAACAAAGGTGAATTTGAATTCTTCCCCACTACTATGTTACTCCTCCTTTCAGGGAAAGATTGCTGCTTCACTATCGCCTCAGCATCTCCATGGCAACAACTACTAACAAAGCATCTAGCAGAGCTGCACTTTTTCTCAGAGCCACAGAAAGCAAAAAAAAAAAAAAAAGACATCATGGCAATGTTGTACTCCAACATATCCCATGTCTCTGACAAAGAGAAGGCGCTCAGCTCAGAAACAGCAGGAGAACGGGAGGTCATTTGTCAACTGACACAGGAGCTCCATATGGGCCTGCGTGTTTAAGAAAAACATAGCCCACTCGGAGCTCTCTCGTTCTCAAATTGGAAATCTTTGGAGAACCATGAGGAGACTGGTCAATCACACACTTCATCCCTAGATAGAATAGTGAATGATTTAACAGCTATGTCCCATCTGTACTCTTTTCCCCATAAAAGAAATAATATGAGGATTGCAGAGAGATCCATGGCATATGAAACAACTCAGGAGACCCAGGACCGTGCTTGCTGGAATTAGCAATAGCAATAGCACTTAGACTTAGATACCGCTTTATAGCTCTCTCTAAGAGGTTTACAGAGTCAGCATATTCAGCAGATCCAGCCCAACAATCTGGATCCTCATTTTACCAACCCTCAGAAGGATGGAAGGTGAGTCAACCTTGAACCAGTAAGAATCAAACTGTGGCAGTCAGCAGAAGTAACCTGCAGTACTGCATTCTAACCACTATGCCACCATGGCTCTTATTAGTCCAACATGCCCCCTCCAAGATTTTGGTTTAAGTCTCTGATACCAGACCGTGCCTGAACAAATCCCTCTGTAGACACAAGCCAGCCTGTCTAGACGAGGAAATGGTGGGATTGCTAGTGCTACCTAGACTGCCAGATCTGTTAACAAGGGGTGAGGAGAAGGAAAAAAGGGCTTAATCTCCTATTTGCTCAGACCCTCCTATTGAATAATGGCCACAATGAACTATATTGCCTTTGGAAGAACAAGGAAGGAACAAACAAAAAGAAACACCTTTGGGTAGCTAGACCAACTTCTCTTTGTACTGAAAAAAAAATGCAGGTTAATGCAGTTGAATTTTGCTGTCAAGCAGATTAGGTAAACTGCAGGTCCTTAGCTACCTGAAGAATAAAGTACCATATCAAATGTTTTAGCCATCTTAAGTAGAAAAATTCCACTCAGAATAAATTCAGAATACAAACATGATGTACTGCAATGCTTTTCCTGATTGTCATTGACCTCAAAACAAAACAGGTGTGGTGTAGTGGTTAAGGCATTAAACTAGACACTTCCAGTCCTGTCTTGGGCAAAAAACCAACTAGGTTTTCTTTCTTTCAGACTTAGGAAGGAGACAATGGCAAACGGATGAGAAGAGAAATGTCTTCAAAGAAAAACCAGAAAGTTCAGTTGCCTCTTGAGTTGACATAAATGGGATAGAAGAGTTTGGATTCTCTTTTACTTTATAGGAAAGACAATGTTGATAGGTGTACTTTCTTCCAAATACCAAATTTTATGAAGTCTAGGGTGTTTTGGCAATGGCAAACCAAACTGCAGGGATTTGTCCAGGAAGTCTCCAAGAATCAGACATAATTTAATGGAAGGGGAAAACCCTCAAAATGGGATATCATGGAGATGATCCACACAACTAGTTTGCTGCACACAAGTATAAGCCATTGAAAATTTTTCAGGAATAAGAATGCACAATGCCATCTCTACTTATCTCCTGCCCGCTATGAAGGCAACTCATCATTTTCCTGCTATGCATCAAATATAGTACTTTGCAAGCAGCACTGGCTCAAGGGGTGCTGTCCAGTTTGTCTCCTGCACCTCAATTCATTGTAGACAAAGAGAACATCAAGCCATCACTGTGGCTAATGTGAAGGAAGGGGATGAAATCCAGGAACATTTATTTAAGTCATTTTTGTATCTTGACAGTTTTCACACAGGAGCTGGTGGCTACCATGTTGAAGAGCCATTCAAAAGTTAAAGGGTTTTCCTGAGTTAAAATGAGTTTTTTTAAAAAAAAAAAGAAACAGATTGGATAATTACCAAGGATGCTGTAGAACCAGATTTCCCACATGGATAGATGAATCATCCTTCTGTCTTTTAGAGTCTCTTAGCATTAAGACTCAAACAGAAACTATGCACATTTACTTAGATCCCTCCATCTTCACGGGGATTGTTCAAATGATTTCAATCTATCAGGTCACTGATGTTTCTTACTTCAACTGCACCTATAGAAATGTCACAGAAACTTCCGTATGGCATCCTCTAATTTTATCAGTTGACTGCAAGATTCCCTGATAGCAAGACATCTGCTAATTTTATTCTTTACTGTCTTCTGTTTTGTGCCTTTTGTGATTTGGGCTCAGCACAATGGTTGCAATGGTTGTGCTCCTTTCTCTATGACAAGCAGCAAAAAGGATGCGTGAAAGTCATTTATCAAATGTTATTTCCCAGCAAGTATCCAAACATTGGGCAAATGTGGGTCAAAGCAACCTAGTCAAATTCTATCCTACATAAGAATGGAAAATGAATGAGAATTATTTTCTATGTCTAAGTATTTCATTTCAAATTACAGGTAGTCCTCGAGTTGTTAAGTAACTTAATGTTAAGTCATTAAGTTAGTAGCTGGTTGTTAAGTCAATCTGGCTTCCCCATTGACTTTGCTTATCAGAAGGTCGCAAAAGGAGATCACATGATCACCTTAAGGACCCTGTGAACATCATAAATATGAATCAATTGCCAAGTGTCTGAATTTTAATTATGTGACCACGGAGATACTGCAATTCTCATGAGTATGAAAAACGGTCATAAGTCACTTTTTTCAGTGCCATTGTAACTTTGAACAGACTACTGGTACTTTAAAAGCGCAAGTAGTGTTTATGGGCATTGAAGCTCTTCAGATAAATATGATACTTTTGAAATACGTTTTTCATACTTCCAGACCAGGGGTGTCAAACTGGATTTCTTTGAGGGCCAGATCAGCATTGTTGTTCTCCTCTGTGGGCCAGCAGGGAGATGGGATGGACGCCTCCAGCAGCACTCTGACGGCCAAAAACGGGCTGTGCAGGGGCCTTGTTTTTGGCCAGCAGAGTGCTGCTGGAGGCTGGGGAGGCTGAAAATGGGCCCCCTGTGGCCCATTTTAGTGGGTAGAAGCACTGCGGACCAGTCCTTTGATATTTCTAGGCCGGCCTCACGGGCCAGATTTAAGCACTGCATGGGCTGGAACCGGTCCACAGGCCTTGAGTTTAACATTCCTGTTCTAGACTAACCATTATTTTTCGCTATCAGAAAAATAGCGAAGAAAATTTGCAAATGTCAGCCAAACGTTTGCATGCAGTATTTAAATATGCATCTAGAATATATAACTCCCTTCCTTTAATTAAACCAGGAGCATTAGGTTCTTTTTGTATAGAAAAGTGAATGGAAGTTGACACCGGAAACCTCTCTTTAGGCAGTGAAATATTCTCAGACTCTAGACAAGCTGGTGACTGGGTCTTCTGAACAGAAAGGGCTATGAAAAGCTTCTTATTTGGACTGGGATCCATCATGAGCACAAATCTCTTCCGGGCTATATAGTATTTCTGAACATTTTTCAGCTCTTGAGTTTTGGCTCTCACTCTGCTTCTGACTGAACTCTAACAGCTGCCAATACTTAGTCGTGATGCAGTATACTATTGCTTCCCTCATATGGATACAGATACAGATGATACAGAGAGAGAGAGAGAGGGAGGGAAGGAGAGAGAGGGGGAGGGAGGGAGGGAGAGAGAGAGAGAGAGGGAGTGAGTTTAGGCTTTATGAATCCTTTCCTTGTTCTCCATTAAGATCAGCAAACACTGTCCTCAGGAGTGCTATTCAAACAGCTAAAGGGCCCTCCAATCTGAAGATTGCATGCCTCAGATATTCCAGGTAGGAGGGGCTGATAACCTCTTCTCTCCAGGTGGGCACTTTTATGCACAGTATATTCTTGGCTGATTTGTTTGTGCCAGGTGAATAAATTACTGGGAAAAAAATAAGGGTTTTGAGTGGCAGGTGGTAGATGATTTAACACATGAGACATCTTGTAGAGGTGAGGATATGTGGGAAATTCAAGGCTGAGGAACAGAACAGCTGCGACGTGAATTTGGGTGGCATCAGCACAGAATTATAAAGGGACACAATCAACTGCATGCCTGAAGCCAAACCTCCAACAGAAAAAATCTGCATGTGGTTTTCTAACCGTTATTCATTGTTTGGTGAAGGGCAATAGCTGCTATGGCAACGGCTGGAGCCCAGATTCCCTTATCAGGCAGCGAAGGAAAACCCACGCTTTTAGATTGAAGTCCAGATTAAAGCTTTGATTTGGAGGGAGATACAGCTCCCATCAAAATCTATAAATCATCTCATACCTCAAAAAGAACCAAGTTCCTCTTGGTTGCCTCTTTGGGCTCCCAACACCTCTTTTTGCCGGTTGAATTTCCACTGACAACTTACAGAAAACTTTATCTCCCTCAAACTTATGGACAGAGGGATCCTGCAAAGTGATCACAATGGGCAGACCTGAATAGTGAGTTACCAGCAAAATTAAGACATCCTAATGTTTATAAATACCTATTCTCTGTTTTCTTCCTAGCATTTTTTCTGCAAGGATAGCATTCACTTTTTTTTTATCAACCAAGTTTTGATCCATTTGGTTGTGACAAAAATTGACTGACTAACATGTCACCCAAGCCTGAATTCATGGCTGAGAGAAAAATAACTGGCCCAAAGTCACCCCACTAGCTATATCAGGACTAGAGCTCACAGTTTGCTGGTGCTTTAACCACTAGAAATAACTGGCTCTCTGCCTGTGCTCTATCACCTTTGTATGAATATGCTGCAGGCAGCATACATCATCTTTAATCCCAGAGTTTTAGTAACTTCATGGTAAATTTAGCTCTTTCAATCAAATTCTATTTTGCAGTTAGGATCTAATTTCCTAAATTGTAAATGACTTTACTGATGAAATGCATTATATTGCCTAAATAATCCCTTTTCCTTCTCCTTAAATTATGAAGGTTGATGTTATTCAGAAATAATAGGTTGATGTAAAAAGTTTGGCAGATTTGCTCTACAACTGGGGGATAACTGAATTTTGAAGTCTTCATTTTTTTTTCCATTGTGCACCTTTAGAATGCTGGTCTTCTACAGTACCATACTACTAAGAAAATTATATATTATTAGCATTGTGCTGATAAATCAAATTGCAGGTACTGTCTTGTAACTGTCTAAAGAAACTACAGTATGGAAATAGGGGTGACAACCATTTGATTAAAAAAACCACTAGAAAAGTAAAACATGATGTTCAGCAAGAAAGAGCGTTACAGAATTTTGCCCAGACAACTAGGAATTAGGAATCCAAGTTTAAAAGGAGTCAGCAGACTCCATTAAGGTTGGTCCATAAATGTTTGATTTTGGACTGTGCAAGCATGAATGGCAACAGCAGCACTCATATGCAAGAAAACAAATTCTCTAAGTTATCCTTCTGAGTACCCTGTTTCCCCCCAAATAAGACATCCCCTGATAATAAGCCCAATTGGGCTTTTTGAGTGCATGGCAATAAGGCCAAGCGCTTATTTCAGGGTTCAAAAAAATATAAGACAGGGTCTTATGATACTAAGTCAAGTCAGGTAGGACTGGAAGCCAAACAGGGTAAGTTAAATATTAAATATTGTTGGTTAAATATTGTTGAACATAAATCTCTCTGGAGATTCTCAGTCATCCGGATCATGTCCGCAAAGGTGCTTTTTCAAGAGGCAACTGAACTTTCTGGTTTTTCTTTGAAGATGTTTTGTTTCTCTCATCCAAAGCACCTTTGGGTTGACATAAATGGCATATAAGAATTTGGATTCTCTTTTATTTTGTAGGAACGACAATAGAAGACAATAGAAGTGGCAGAAACAGACTGACAAGTGAAATAGGAAGGAATGTTGATAGGTGTACTTTCTCCCAATTACCAAATTTTATGAAGTCTAGAATGTTTTATTTACTCAACTATACTTTTACAACAGAAGAAACCAAGCCTCAAATTCTGTTTGGTGGCAAAGACCCCCCAACCAAGATGAGACAGTTGGAAACCTACTTTTCTGAACTCCATGAAACTTCAGCTGGGATAGCCTGTCTGGACATGAGCTATCCCTGTCTCAGACTAAAGCACACTAATTCACTCTGATGCATAAAGCATAAAGTTGCAGATTAAAGGAAAAACAGTTCCTGTCTGAAGGACTGAACTTGTGAGGCTACAGACCAATGGACCAGACATCTCCAACTCTCAAGGCAAGGAAAAGAATGGCCAAAATTCTATTTATTCCAAAGGAAGCATAAAATGGGATTGAGTGTAAGAAGTCACTTGATCTGAAGCAGGGTCTTGAACCTTTTTTCTTGGGCAATGACATGGGCGTAAAATTTAGAAACAAAATAGCATTAACACATCACAACCATCCCTCAAAGCCCAGCAACAAAAAGTTTTAAGGGGAAAATGTAATTTGGAGACTGAGGAATAAAGGGAGCAAGTTGGGAATACTGTTTAACCAAAGCCCTTCCAAATATATGCTCTACACATGCTCAGGATAGAGCAAAAGCCATTATATGTATCCTTATTATAATGGAGGCCAATGCCAAAGAAGTAAAGCCAGACCATCTAGGTCAACGTAACAATATCGAAAGTCAGAACTGCTTTGCTAAAAATGGAAATGCTGTTGACATGGTACCAAATCAGCATACCGATTCACAACCTTACCACAATGACCCTGCCACTGTAGAAGTGGCAGAAACAGACTGACAAGTGGAATAGGAAGGAGAGAACTTAATGCAAAAGAACTACAGGAATGTTTAAACAGATGCTGAACTCAGAATATATGTAATTGATGCAACCCCTTCTAAAGATTCAATATTGTTTGTTTGATAAATTGGCCCAAAGCAACAGATTAAACACGTATCTCCATGGGATGAAGGGAACCAGACTGCATGTATGCTGAAATTATTAGTGCTGTGTTATGTCTATTCCTAAGGGATGCGGTGGCTCAGTGGCTAAGACGCTGAACTTGTCAATTGAAAGGTTGGCATTCAGCAATTCGAATCCCTAGTGCCACGTAACGGGGTGAACTCACATTACTTGTCCCAGTTTCTGCCAACCTAGCAGTTCAAAAGCATGTAAAAAATGCAAGTAGAAAAATAGGAACCACCTTTGGTGGGAAGGTAACAGCGTTCCATGCACCTTTGGTGTTTAGTCATGCCGGCCACATGACCATGGAGACGTCTTCGGACAGCGCTGGCTCTTCGGCTTTGAAATGGAGATGAGCACCGCCCCCTAGAATCGGGAACGACTAGCACATATGTGCGAGGGGAACCTTTACCTTTACCTATGTCTATTCCTACAAAGATCAGAATCATGCAAGCATATCCTGTAATATTCTTTGGAAGCAAAAGTTGGACTTTAAAGAAGCAGGACAGGAAAAGTATTGATGCCTTTGAATTTTAGTGTTGGAGAAGATGGCCAAGATTATTGTGGGCAGCTAAGAAATCAAACCAATGGATCATCAAATAAATCAACTCAAGAGTTCTTACTAAAGGCAAAAATGATCAGGTTCAAATTATCCTACTTTGGATACATTAGGTGAACATCCAGCTCTCTGGAAAAGGCTCTAATGCTGGGAAAGGTGAAAGGAAAGAGGAAAAGAAAATAGTCAGCAGTGAGGTGGAATGGATTCAGTTGCAATGGCAATAGCAGCACCATTGGGAGACCTGAAATAACAGGTTAGGGGTAGAGTGTTATGGGGGGTGGGAATCTATCTATGTAGTCACTAGGAGTCAAAAACAACCTGATGATACATAATCAAGCAATCACCCAATCAGATTTTATTCTCATTCAGAGGAAAAGGGAGACATTTGCTATGGGAACAAGACTGTTGAAAAAAGCTCCTTTATGTTCCTCATTTAACATTAGTCAAGTAAACTGCTCCACAGTAAGTGATAACTGAAATGTTCTTCTGCATGTGAATTATGTTGGAATGAGATCCATGAGAATGTCAATCTGGTCAGCACAATGCAAAAACAGAACTCTACACCACCAGGGGTGGGCTTCAAAAATTTTAGCAAGGGGTTGCTGGGTGGGCGTGGCCATGATGGGCGTGGCCAAGTCGGCCTCCTGCACCACGGCTTTCCTCAAACCTCCAGGAGGGCGAAAACGGCCTCCCCAGGCTCCAGAGGCCCTTTGGAGGCCTCCCGAACCTCCAGTAGACCCGTTTTTCGCCCTCCCCGAGCTTCCGTGCATTACCTGCATCCAAAATGGGCCACATGGGGACTTCTGGGAGGGGCGGGGTGAGGTGGGAGGGGCCAGCCATGAATGGGATTTGGGGGTTCTCTGAACTGCACAGAATCTTAGCTAGAGGTTCTCCCAAACCCCTCCAAACCCCCCGCAGCCCAACCCTGTACACCACCTCTTGAGCATACTCATGAACTTTGATTCAAAACTCTCCACTTCAGAGACGCAAACTATTGCTCAGATATTGACTAATGGTAATTTCTTTTCATTCTCGTCACATTACAGTGCCGTACTCATATTCAAGGAAATTACAGATCGGTTTAGGGCACAATCTTATTTACAACCAGTGCAACTTAGAAACATTTTGAACACTGCTATCAGAATGTATGGATTTAAAAAAATACATATAGTCCTCGAGTTACGATCACAATTGAGCCCAAAATTTCTGTTGCTAAATGAGACAGTTGTTAAGTGAGTTTTGGCCCATTTTATTACTTTTTGTTTCACAGTTGTTAAGTGAACCAAGGTAGTTGTTAAACTTGTAACTGATTCTTAAGTGAATCTGACTTCCCCATTGACTCTGCTTGTCAGGTCATAAAAGCATGACTTTGGGACACAGCAATAGTCATAAGTATGAACCAGTTGCCAAGCAGTCAAATTTTGATCACATGACCATAGAGATGCTAACAGTCATAAGTGTGAAAAACGGCCATAAGTAACTTTTTTCAGTGCCATTGTAACTTCAAATGGTCACTAAACGAATTGTTGTAATTCGAGGATTACCTGTAATGAAGTTATTTTCACAAGACATTCCAATACACTTGCATAGAAAATATTGTTCAGTTATAAAAGGAATTCCATTTTCCATATTCCAATTTTTGACGGTTTATATTTCTTCAGCAGATATTGCTGGCAGAGATCTGCTCCTTTCAATTTTTATTATCTGCTATCTCACTACTAGAATCTATGAAATAGGAACTGGGTAATTTATTTGCTTTGCATCCTACAATCTTCCACATCATAAATCAATTCATTCCCAATACTAAAATTACATCATAGCCAGAAGATCCTTGAAAGGATAACTGATTAGCCATTCCTCCATAGTCATTCCTCCAATTTAGAGGTGGTATTATAGTTATAAAGGTGGAACCGATGGTTTAAATAAATTATCTAGGCCAGCTTGGACTTGGACTGAAGGATTCTAGCAGTTGCCAAGCCTGCTCTTATATTTTCACATGCTAATCTCAATCCTAACACCCTTTAATTTATAGAAAATCCTAATTCATGGTTCAAAATACCTGAACAGCTACAACTGTAAATCAATTCAATCTAAGAAAGCAGAAAGTCATTGGGCCAAGATTATAGGGACTGGCAAAAAAATGACATGGAAAAAAGTCTAATAGGATAGCATATAAAAAGGATTAGTAAGAAGCAAAATGCGGGAGAAAAAAACCCTATAACTGACACCAAAAAGAAACCTCTACTGAATGGTCTACATCAGATTTACATCAACCCTAACTCTGGTCCGCGGGGCTGGTCTGGAAATATCAAAGAACTAGCCTGCAGTGCAGTGCCTCTGCTGGCCAAAATGGACCATGTGTGGCCCCCACACGGACTGTTTTCGGCCTCCCTGACCTTCTGCAGCACTCTGCCAGCCAAAAACGGGCCTTGCGGAGGCCTCTGCATGGCCCGTTTTTGGCCAGCAGAGTGCTGCTAGAAGCCTGGAAGGCCAAAAATGCGGTGAGGGGGGCACCTCATACAAAAATGAGGTGTGCGGAGGCCGTTCAGGCCGAAAACAGGGCAGAGGGGGCTGTGCGCACCCCCCTCACCCCGTTTTGGCTGGCAGGATGCTGTAGGAGGTGTCCGTCCTGTCTCCCCCTCTACCCCCCGCTCTCCCCACCACCACCACCAGCAGCCAGTGGAAAACTACAATGTTGATCCATCCCTTGAAGAAATACAGTTTGACACCCCTGGTCTATATCATATTCAGGCTGGATACATTCTAGCAATCTGAAACATGTTTTTTTTTTCCCCCTAGTGATATCAACAATAATTCATGAAAAGTTTCTACCTAGCCTTTCATCCAGAATAGCTTTTAATTATTTTTATTGCTATTATATTTAAATAATGGGGGTGGGGGGGAGAAAAAAGAACAAAATTATTATGCAAATACATACATTCCGCCCATGTATTATTAGGATTGCAGGCAGCAATCCTAATAATGTAGAGAGTGCTAAAATGAAGAAACCTGACATAGAATGGTAAAACCAGCTACTGGCTGTATTGGGATATAATAAATAAACCATAGGTTAATACTGCAAGTCAAAACTGCAACAAACCTCTAATACACATGCTGCCTTCATTCTCTTTTATAGTAACTGAAGTCTCTACACACATAAAATGTGACTGATTTTATCTATAATATGCTTTAACACAGCAATTTCAGAATACAATTTATGAGTCTAGCTGATACTTTGTCACTATCAAAATTCATATTGACCATAATGTTTGTTTCCGATCACATGGTATATTGCAGTTAATATATACTGTAAACTTCTGGTTTTTGAAGTACAGAGTGAACGGTGACTGTGTGAATCCATGGTTCACTGCAGCAAGCTAAATTATGGTCCAAACAGACACAATTGTAATCTACTGTATGTGATAAAACTGTTCTAATAGAGAAAAGATCCTCTTGTATTCTCAGTGTTACCTTAATAACAGCAGTACGATTTTAAAAGAATTATTTTGTTATACAGGTGAGTCATTTTTGCACTATAGTATCCAATTTAGTGCGTTATACTAACTTGCCCATCATTTTCTGAGCAAAAATCATTAATATTGGCTCCATGCTCCTTTGGAGGAAAAAAATTGGATTGTTCATGCTGGTTTTATGAAAGCTAACTTTTATGTCATAATGTTCAGCTAAAATACTATTTTAAAAAATTTTTTATGTAATTTGAACATTCTGGATCTGTTATGTTTACTTAGATCTTAAAAATTATAACTCTGATCTTATGGCAATGTATTTCCAAATGATCTCCAACTCAATTCTGTATACTCAAATATTTTCAACTAATTAATTTCATTCCTTTCTGAATTATGGATATGGCCTTGATATATTTTCTTCCTACAGCTTATTTTTCCATTAGATGCCTTCCTATCAGCCAAGCACAGTCAGTGGCAGCAAGTTTTGAGACATGGAAGCCAAACTCTCTGGAAACCACTGAGATGCCCACATCCCTCTATTGCAGTGTTGGCGAACCTTTTCAGTACTGAGTGCTGAAATGGGAGCGTCTGCTGGAAGAGCAGCCGCCTGGTGCGTATGCATGTGCCAGGAAGATGATCTTCCGGTTTCTGGTGCACACATGTGCACCAGCCACCTGGTCTTCCGGTTTCTGGCACGCATGTACATGTGAAGACTAGCTGCCTGGTGCACATGCGCATGCCAGAAACCAGAAGAAACCAGAACTAGCTGCCTGGTGTGCATGCGCGTGCTGGGAAGATGATCTTCAGGTTTCCGGCATGCGCACACACACTGGTCACCTGAACTTCCAGTTTCTGGCATGCGTGCACATGCAAAGACCAGCTGGCCGGTGCGCCGCAACCCAGAAGAGCAAGAGGGGACGGCCCGCGTGCCCGGAGAGATGACTCTGCGTGCTACTTCCAGCACACGTGCCATAGGTTCACTATCATGGCTCTATTGCAACAAGATCCAAGTACATGAAGCCACCACTCATCAAATTTACATCTCCTTCTATTTCTTCTTCTTCCTCCTCTATTATCTTTGTATTTTCTAGCATCTTTTTTATCTGGTCCAGAACGCGGCCGCCCGGGGGATTATGGGGGCGACGGGGCGCTCCCATGTGACACCTCTCCTGCGCGAGCTGCACTGGCTCCCGGTGGTCTTCCGGGTGCGCTTCAAGGTGTTGGTGACCACCTTTAAAGCACTCCATGGCTTAGGGCTGGGGTATTTATGAGACCGCCTTCTGCCACCAATAGCCTCCCACCGGCCAATACGCTCGCACAGAGTGGGCCTCCTCAGGGTGCCGTCCGCCAGACAATGTCAGCTGGCGACCCCCAGGGGGAGAGCCTTCTCTGTGGCAGCGCCCACCCTCTGGAACAACCTCCCCCCAGAGATACGTACAATAACTGACCTCCGGATTTTTTGTCGGGCCCTAAAAACTTATTTATTTCAAATAGCTGGGCTGGCTTGAGTTAAATTTTAAACTGATTTTGAATTGGGTTGTTTTTAAATTACGGCCAAAAATATTTAATCATTTTAAACTGCTTTTAAATTTTGTATGTTCTGTTTTTTACTCTGGCTGTTCACCGCCCTGAGTCCTATTGGAGAAGGGCGGTATAGAAATGGAAACAAACAAACAAATAAATAAATAAATCTGCCATATGTAGATACTGCAGTTGGGCTCAACATCATCATATCGGTGCAACAAACCATAATTAGAAAATGGTACATATTATATGTATATATTTATATTAAATAATTTATAATTTATTTATATTAAAATGGAATATTATATAGTGTGGGAGAAATGGTACAAATGACTAGATGAGAGAGATAAAAGGCAAGGGAAGATCAAATAAGGAAGATATAGGAGCAGAAATGTAACAACACATAAGAGGAAACAGAAAAAATGCAGTTTGTAGAAATGAAATTGTGTACACAGTTGTTTATATGTATATATGTAAATAAATCAATATTAGACTTGTATGTATAAAGGATACATTGAAATAAAGGAGAAAAAAAGGAATAAGTAAGAAATGTTTAACCTTTGCGAAACTATTGTTGAAGGAGTCTTTTTTGTTTTTTTGAAAAAATGTTTAATAAAAATTATTTTAAAAAAAGAAAGAAAAGAAAATGGTACAATGGAAAACTTATTACAGGTACTTCTCAACTTACGACCGCAATTGAGCCCCAGAGTTCTGTTGCTAAGCGAGACCTTTGTTAAGTGAATTTTGCCCCATTTTACAACTTTCCTGCCACCGTTGTTAAATGAATCACTATGGTTGTTAAGTGAATCTGGCTTCCCCATTGACTCTGCTGGTCAGAAAGTTGCAAAAGGAAACCACGTGACCCCGGGACACTGCAACCGTCATAAATATGAATCAGTTGCCAAGCATCCAAATGTAAATCACATGACCATGGGGACCATGAGGCGCTTGTTTCAGTGCCATTGTAACTTCAAACAGTCACTAAATGAACTGTTATAAGTAGAGGACTACCTGCATTTGGATGCTTCTTTAGAAATTACCAATCTATTATCTGGCAATATAGCTGGGTATTCTTGATTTATTGCTATGGCAGAAGAATCAAAGAAAATCCATTCTCTGCTGCAAGTAACTGGCCCCAGAGTGCCAGCTGCATTAATTTCTAATAATGCCAGGGGCTTCCATCATAGGCAGCAATATCATTCAGCAAGGCTCTGAAGGCAGCCAGGAGCCATGGATATTATCAGTCCTCTAATCTAGCCACTGTGCAGTATTCCCCAGTCCCTGTTCGCCTATCCCCACCAAGCAGGTGCGATCTTTAGCTACCATGCTGAGAGTTTAATTGCTGAAACCCAGGGACAGCTGCTCTTACGCATCTCCAAATTTGTTTCCAGCAAGCAGGTCTATCATCATCTATGCTATGGATGGTGATATTAATGGGGGTTGAGGGGTGGATATGCAATGATGCTCCTGGGACAAAGAATTTCATTCCCCCCAACATATATTTAAATCTCTCTCCTTTGTTCTTCTGCAACATTTGGGATAATCTAGAAAGCCTGACTCTTATTCTTACAAACAGGCAGGAAGAAAAAATATATCTTTCCTTTTAGGAAGGTATAGGCTGAAATCACTGTATCCTGCATTTTCTAGCCTTGGTTGTACCTATTTGGTGTGAACACTCCTTTAAGAGCCACAGATAATATTACAATCTCAATAGCTTCACAATAATAATATATCAACATCAATGTTCCTGAAAAGAGGTTGATAATCCAACAGATCTCAAGGATATCAGGTTGACAAATTTTGGTCTATATCTGGAGATGTAGTACTATGCTCGCTTGAAATAGGATTTTTTAAAATAATAATAATAATAATAATACTGTTTGGGATTTTATATAGAAAAATATGCTGTATGTTGGAGCTAAAGAAGGAGATACATACTGCAAAATATATTATAAACTAGGAGCAAGAAAATAAGATGCAAAATTAATAATCCTTTAATTATAAAGCTTGCAGAAAATTTAGTTATATAAGAAAAATTTGATAGACACACATTAAATTGAAAGCATGTAATTTCTTTTATCAAATAAAAGCAGAGCAAATGTCAATATATAGAACCTGCAGGAAAACATATTCTCCAATGTAGGACGATGTTGGCGTTAATAATAATTAAGCAGTAAAGTTTTTTTTCATTAAAAAGAAGTATACAATGGCTCAATAATAGCCTTCAAATGGTAAGGTAAAACAGGTCTATTGAAACTACAATTCTTGACACATCTGCAATCAATCCACACACATGAACATATATTTCAGTGGCAAAGCCTGTCAAATTTGCCATTGGCATTTGGTTCACTTCAAACTGAGTTTGCTCCAACTATCCATCATTATTGCTCCCTGAAGGTAGATACCAGCAGCATCACATGCAAAATTTGGACCATAAATGTGGCTCCATAATTCCTACCAGAAACCTGGTAGAACAGGTGTGACTACAACGACCCAAGAAAGAAATAGACAAGTAATGACTAGTAAAAATTATTGCTGAAGGAAAATAATTTTGAGTGCTGGTCTGGGTAGACACTGTCTAAGACCATAGGGAAAATAAACATTGCCAAATTCACAGTCCTAACCAGAACTAACTCAGTAATGGATCATATGCAGTTAAAACATCATACAATAACTCATCTGACTTTGTACAGAGGTAAATGCCACCTGGAGATGCTATAGAAGTAGAGACTTAAATGTTTTGTAGTTGTAACCTATTCTCTTCTGAAGAACCTGGGGCAGAGCCTTTTCTTCCAGATAAATTTAATAATGTAGGCCACCAAGCTTCTTCTAGGGAAAGGTGAATTATGTCTTGCACCAAATGGGAGATGCTACATAAGTGAGTTGTAAGATTTGAGGATAATTGTTTCAGCAGTGGAAATGGAATGAGCAACAGACACCACTATAGGATTTATCCAGTCGAACCAAATGTGCTGTCTCCTCGCACTTGCATCATCAATACTAATTCTTCACTAATATTCCAATCATTTGGAATGGGCACAATTGGTACCATCTTAGCCAAGGGCTATTCTAGTATAAGCCCTGTCTACTTCCAGATCTGATTTTTACAGTTCAAGGACTTGCAAGAAACTAACTATTTCCTACACATCCCAAGCAGAATACTAAATCAGGGACAATGTAGAAAATTAAATGGGAAGAAGCCCCAATTGCCAGAGCCACCTGAAGTACACAGGGTTCACTGATGCTGGAAAGAGCTTGCCAACGATGATGGTTGTAGGGAGGTTTTTGAGCAAAAAGCCTTAGCAAAATAAAGTCTTAGCAAACTGTAGCACCCAGAAACTAATCAGAAGGCCTGAAATGCCATGTCTCTAATCATCTAAGCCCTGGCCAAAACTGTTCTTAAAGAATTAATTCAGCCATATTTATTCCCACTAGATCCAACTATACATAGAGGATATAACACCAGGAAAGCCTATTTTAGCTAAACTATTTTATAGACAACATCTATCCTATCCTATTAATAGGATTAGGAACTCCAGGTCTTTGGCAGCAAAGACATCTAGAAAGCTCTAAAACTTTCCTGACCTCTCATTGTTATCTGGATTTTCGTAGCCCAGATCTGGTAGCCCTCAATAAACTGACTTTTCCCTTTTTGACAAGCTACGCGGTGTTACATTTTTGTCGTGCATAATCAAACATATAAATATTCCTGTCATTGAAGAACTTTGTCATTTGAACATTTACTATCTTAAGATTTAATCACTGGCCCTTTCTGCACGCTCTTGACACCATCAGCAGCTTCCTTTACTTTTAGCTATATGTTACTTATAAGTATCTATCTGTTGATGCTTGCAGCCCTGCAGCCCTTGGAAAGCTCTGAATTGGGATAGTGACATTTAATTTAAGTTAATTGCTAGGCATTAGGCACCCTAATAAAGAGGCAATGTAAGAAAAGAAGAGCATGTGGCTAATTAAAGGGGTTGTATCTTCAGCTCCCCTGACACATTTCTTCCACAGTATGCCAACCTGTGGCACAAATTTAGCAGAAGAGCAGCTTATTTGTCTGCTCAAATAAAAATAGTCTTGAGGCAATGTAAAGACCAGCAAACTTTCAATGGCATAAATTTACATTGTCAAGATTTTTATGGGAACCCCAAGTGGCAAATACAGACAAACTATCCAAATTGCTTCATATGATAACCAAATCTCTTCGTGACAACTGCACCAAATTCTTTTCTTTCCCTGCTTTCTAAGCGCTGACAGAAGAACATCAATTCCTACTTAGAAATATTCACAAAATTCATTCTCCTGGCATCTCATGCAATCTGTCCTGGCCGCTAAAAAGCCATTTTGATGCCTTCACATCATCATTCAGTCTAGTCATATATGAGACAAGTCAATCTTATTTAGGATTAATTTTGAGTGATTGACTGATTTCAACAGAAAAAAGAGGAGGAGAAGATATTTTTCTGGAAAATTGGCAACATAGAGAGAGGGAACTATTTTAGAATGAAGACTATGACAGTCAACTGAGGTAATGCAACAAGATTAATTGCTTGCATATTTTTCAATCTCCACCAATTCTACAATGTCTCTATCAAAAGAACCAAAAATGAGAGACTGGCAGCTGAATTTCTAAAAGGTGTCATCCATCCATTTGCACACCACCTATAAACTTAATCAAAGATTAGGGATCAGACTCAGTAATTTGTTTTTCATATGTGATTTTGTTTCCTTTCTTAATTGCTACAATAATTTTAGCTATAGCTTCTCAATTGGGCAATGAGGAAAACTTGAAGAAATAGAAATTGGATAAAATAGCTTCATTACTTCCTTCTGGTCTCTACAATTATGTTCACATTGCTAAACCACAATTTTTAAAAAATCTGTTATTTTGTTAGCCAAGCCACATTTAGCTGGATTCACACATCACATAAGCTATAAACTATAACTACAGCTGATATACCAGAATGGATATAACCATGACTTATAGTGATATAAACCAAATTTTATTATAGCCTAGTAGTATATTTGATCCCAGTCCATTAGCTG
Organism: Arizona elegans; assembly: GCA_022577455.1. Lineage (NCBI taxonomy): Eukaryota > Metazoa > Chordata > Lepidosauria > Squamata > Colubridae > Arizona > Arizona elegans. Next base: position 154,389,858 of record JAKOOJ010000002.1, read on the forward strand.
ATACAAATTCAGATTAATACCTCCCACACCAAAACACACCTTACCTGTTACAGAAATTCTCATGGTTGCCTCCAAAGGTCTATTGTTATCCAGGGCCCTGCTCAAACGTAGTTCTCCAGTACTGTGGTTCAAGAGAACAAGTTTCAATTCATTGCCTTGCTCAAAACTGTATGTAAGACTATCAGAAACATCAGGATCATAAGCTGGGATCCTGCCAATCACTCCAGTGGGGAAACTGCTGGACTTGTTGGTGATGTAGTTATTGAATATGATCTCAAAGTTCTTCAAGACTGGGACATTGTCATTCCTATCCAGTAAACGAACATGCACAGTAGCTCGGCTTACCAGTGGAGCTGAAGTAGCTTGGACTACTATGACATACTCAGACTTGGTCTCATAATCCAAATCCATCAATGCTGTCAACTCTCCTGAGAAGATATCAAGTTGGAAGACCTCCGGAATATTACCTTCCACTATCTGATACATAATTTGAGCATTGGTACCCTCATCTGGATCACTGGCAGTGATTCGGGACACCACTAAGCCTATTGGGCTATTTTCTTCCACAAAGATGTCAAACTCATCATGTTCAAAGACAGGGGGGTTGTCATTGACATCAAGAATAGTGATATGGACATCAATTGGAGTCCTCATGGCCGGTACTCCTTTATCAACTGCATATGCTCTAAGCTCATAGAGTGGAACATTTTCCCTGTCCAGTCTACGCAACGTCCTAACAATACCAGAGGTGGTTTCAATTATGAAGTCTCCATCACCATCATCTCCACCCTGAAAGGTATAGAACACTCTCCCATTCATCCCAGAATCTCTATCTGTAGCAGAAACCTGTAGGACACTTGTGAAACCAGGTACATCCTCATAGACAGATCCTTGGTAATTATCCCTTAAAAACTGAGGTGCATTGTCATTTACATCATTAACTAGTATTTCTAGATAGGTGGTATCTGATTTCTGTGGGATGCCATTGTCACGAGCTGTAATTGCCAAAGTATAGGATACTTGGTCTTCATAATCCAATTCCATCTGAGTTGTCACAGCACCAGTATCTATATCAATTTTGAACTGAGGAATACTGTCCTCCATGAAGTAAGTGATGCGAGCGTTCTCCCCTGTATCTTCATCCGTAGCACTGATAATAACTACGGTGGTACCCACTGGACTGTCCTCATTGATGTTAACAGTGTAATGGGAGCTCTGGAACACCGGCCGATGTGTATTAGCATCAGTTACATTAACAAAGACCTGAGCTGTGTCAAACCGAGTGCCATCAGAAGCTGTGATTGTAAGAAGGTACTGCCGCTCTAATTTATAATCCAAGGGTAGGGCCAGAGTGATGAGACCACCACCACTCTGGCTGGTGATGGAGAAGCGATTGCGAGTATTCCCATTCGTGATCTGGTAGGTGATGACGCTGTTGACATCCCGATCAATGGCTGAGACAATAAGAACACTGGTGCCCACCGCTGCATCTTCATTGAGACGCATGGTATATTCCCTTTGCGTGAATTCAGGATTGTTATCGTTGACATCCAGAACAGTAATACTAACACTTGCTGAAGAAGTCATTGGAGGGTTACCATGATCTCTGGCCTCAACCCCAAATTTATAGAAGTCCACAGCTTCACGATCCAAACCAGAAGCCACTACAATCCAGCCTGTGTTGTTATTGATAGTAAAAGGGAAACCGGGACTCATATCAACCAGAGCATATTCAAGTCGGGCATTCTCCCCAGAATCTGCATCAATGGCTTGGATGTGAATAACAGAATAGCCCACAGGTACATTTTCCAACACTGTGGACTGGAAAGGGGTGCTAACAAAGATAGGGGCATTGTCATTCACATCCAGTACCTGGATGGTCACCAGCCCACTAATGTTGGAAAGGGGCGGCCTTCCTCCATCTTGGGCCCTAATGCGAAGAGTGTATTCCTTATTCATCTCATAATCAAGCTGGCTGACTACATCAATATTACCTATTTGGGCATCTATGTAAAATTGTCCCCGAGTGTTGCCACTCATTATGCTATAATGCACCATAGCATTGCTGCCTTTGTCCCTGTCTGTGGCATTTACCTGCAGGATGTGGGTGTTTGAAGCAACATTCTCGGGTACCTGTACAACATAACGTTTCTCACTGAACTGCGGTGAGTTGTCATTGTCATCCTCCACTGTAATATGAATTGTGGCCGTGCTGCTGCGTGCTCCTGGGTCTCGGCCCTGGTCATTGGCCTCCACTATCAGCTGATAGGATTCCACAGCTTCTCTGTCCACAAGGCCATTGGTGCGGATGACTCCAGACTTGGGGTCAATCTCAAAGATCCTGTTGACCCCATTCCCGTTCAAGATGCGGTACAGGATGTTGGCATTGGGGCTTGCATCGCCATCGGTTGCTCTCACCGTCAACACTTCGTAGCCGACCTCAAGGTTCTCCCGCATGCTCTCCTTATACTCCTGCTGCTCAAACACAGGATCGTGATCGTTGGTGTCACTGACAGTGATTGTGAGTGTGGCCAGAGCTGTGCGACGCGGTATGCCGTGGTCTGTCGCTGTCACCCGGAACACATGGGTGCTTTTGGTTTCTCGATCCAGCTCTTCAGCTGTGGTCACGGCTCCTGTCTGCGGATCAATGGCAAAGAAGCTGTTGGAGCGGCTGTCAAAGAGGGCATCCATGGAGTAGTCCAATCGGCCCGCGTCCCCCTCATCAGGGTCCATGGCCCTCAGCAAGATCACAGGTGTGCCTGCTGGTCTGTTCTCCGGCACTGATACTTGGTAGGTGGGCATCTGGAACTGGGGGCCGGTGTTCACATCCCGCTTCCTTCTGCTACCCCCCTCTCCTTGGCAGCCGCACCCCTCCGAGGGCCACAGCTTCTCCATCTCCTGCTGCGAAGAGCCCACAGCCAGGAGCCAGTGGACTAAGATCTCCTTCTTCTCATCGCAGAGTTGGCACGACAGCCCCAACCGTAATGGGCGTCCCGGCCGGAGACACAGGGTTCGTGGGGGCAGTATCAGTTCTCCCCGGGGATGCAACGGCCCACGCTTGTCTCTAACGTCGCCTTCGCCGCCGCCTCGCACCGCGCACCTTAGCTGGCAGCCGCCCCGCGAGCTAGCGGGCGGCAAAGGAATGTGGGTGCCCGGTTTCAAGCACAGAGTCCGGCTTCGCCCTCTGCGGAATCGGCCGGCCGGAACCGGGGCCAAGAGAAGGTGGCTTAACAGCAACAGCTCTCCATCCTCGCCCGCCGCCGCCGCCGAAGCACCATCGCACGGCGGCCCCAGCAGGTGCGCCCAGAGGCCGCGGGCCGGACGCGAAACCCGGCAAAGCCACAGCGGCGGCGGCTCGGCGCAAACGGCCGGTTCGCTCGGTGGTGACAGCGGCCGCTCAGGCAGCCGAGGGTCCCTGAAGGGGGCGCAGAGAGGGGGCGGTTCGGGGCCGTCGGCGCGGGAACGGGGGATCCCCAGCGCCAGCAGTAGCAGCACAGCCCGGCCGGGGGCGCCGCCACCGCCGCCGCCGCCCATCTCCCACCGCCCGCAGTCCGGTTTTCGTTTTGTCCGTCCAGCGATCAGCAATTGCGCTTCATGCCAAATGGGAGATCCGGGCCGACGGGCTCCCCCCGCCGGGTTCTCCCGATGAGCCCGAGCAGGTCCGCCGCCGCCGCCGCCGCCGCCTGGTCTCTCCCGCCGCAGCCAGCTAAGGTCTAGCCGCCTGCCAAGCAAGCCCGGCTCGCCTCCGCTGCGGCAGCAGCTCTGCGAGGCTCATTTCCATAGACCTGCGGCTCTTAAAGGAGCCGCGTCAGCCTCGCTGCTGAGAAAAAAAAAAAAAAAAACTGGCGCGCGGTGGGGCCTCCCTTCTGCCCGCCTCTTGTGGGCAGCAGCCACCTCAGGGCAAGAGGCCTTCTCAGCCGCCTCGCACCTCTGCTCCAATGGCTACGATCCACCGCAAAAACGCAGAGCGTGCAACAGAGAGGAATCCGGGGCTTCCCTCAATACCTTCGACCAATCAAGGACTGTAGAATCGCGGGGGGGGGGAGGGGAGAGGAGGGGGGAGTCCTCCCCGCGCGGCGCATTTCTAAGTTCCTCACTTGAGACCAAGGTTGAAAGGCAGCCTTGAGTGCTCAGCCCTCGAAGCCCAAAGCAGTCAGAAAGAGGCTGCCTGTGAATGTGCTTTTCCTTTCACCTGTTGGAGAATGAAACAAGAGCACTTCCAGGCAGGCAGCTCTTGAGACTTGTGAATCCAAAGAGCAGTGTTTCTCAACCTTGGTAGCTTGAAGATGGGTGGACTTCAACTCCCAGAATCCCCCAGCCAGCGCTGCTGGCTGGGGGATTCTGGGAGTTGAAGTCCACCCATCTTCAAGCTTCCAAGGTTGAGAAACACTGCCAAAGAGGTTGCCCCAAAATGATCTTTGAAACGATGCGAGGGGGTCAAAAAAAACATGGTGGGGGTTGAGAAATGAAAGACAACTGGCCTTCCCCAATGTTCCACCTTGTGAAAGTGGAGTAATTTCACAAGAAAAGTCATCTTTAAAAAAAAAAAAAAAAACAAGGGGAGACGACTCCATCCCAGAAGATGGCATTTATGTTGACTATTTCTAAAACCTATAATATTTGATCATTTTGTTTATTGTCATAGAGTGACATTAGTTATCACTTATTATTAGCAAATATGGTCTTCTCAGATGGGCTCATTTTGGTCAACAAGGTTTGTAGAAGGAGAAGGAAAAGGAAAAGGAGGAGAAAGAGAAGGCAACACTACTCCAAACCAGCAATTGTTCTTTATCTATGCAAGATAGGTACAGATATGCATAAAGATCAGCAGACAAAAAACAGTTTATGTTTGGATCAGCAAAGGAAACATCCCCAGTGTCCTGCTGAAATAGGATGTTCCTGGCTGTCCACAAAGAACTTCTTCACAAAAGGATCCCATATTGTGGGTCTCATAGCAAGAAAGGCTGTGTCTGTCCTATAGTAATGGGGAGAACTTGGCAGAAAGCCCCAGGAAAAAAAATGCTCAGGTAGGTTCACAAGGCAGGAAGAATTCAGCGGGATCCACCCCAAAGCCCCTCTGGCCCAACATTGGGACCCTACTTGAATGGTCCTTCAAGTATCCATGGAAGGATCATCAACATGACATGAGAATTCATGTATCTTTTTTTATTTTTGAGCAAAGGCAGCTGGAGTTAACATGTGGAACTTTCATGTTCCATCAAGCCACAGATTCTTAGAACCATGAAGAAGCCATAATGAACAGATCCATATACAATGCAAAAGCATAAATGACTTTTACAAACATGCAAATTAAGCCATAACTTGTTCACTGATTTTTAATTCTTGAATTAAGAGTATCAGAAAAATTCAAACATTTGAAAATACTGAATGAAAGTGTTGTTTTTTAAAAATGATAGTCTGATTCTCCATTATGTTTTGTTAAAACTTCTGAGCCCACAGCATTAGCAAATCCAATTAGCAAATCCAACTTCTGAGCTCACAGCATTAGCAAATCCAATAGTTTACGTTATGTGAGATACTTTGTTTTGTCTTTCTTCTCCTATTGTCAGCTTGCTTGGATGATTTACTATTCTGAAAGGGAGAAAAAAATATGCATTCACATCACGATATAATATAATACATCACTATCAACATCCCCATTCACCTTTTCCCCTTAAGCTATACTCCCCAAACTTAATACAATGAAAGTCCCTTAATCATTCTGCTGTTTTCTACATCTTTCCCATCCCAAAACAATCTTTTTGGGAGTACAGTAATAAAAATGTGCACATTAAAGGAGGAGAGACATGTTAGTTGGTGGCAGAAATCAGGAAGAGCTTAATAGCATCTCATGAAAACTTATGCCATTTAATACAATTTACTAGTTGGAAAAAGTGCTATCAGACTCCTGAAAACTCTACACAGTATCTCAAGGCTACAACATCATAATTGTCTATGTGGGAACCACAGTATTGGCAAAAAAAAAATATTCTTTTCATATGCATCCTCGTGTAAATTTGTAAGGATTTCATTGTAGCCTATTGATTATTGTATACATTAAAGATTATACTAAAGGGAGGTGTAATGGCAAAAAAAAATAGGAACCCCTAATCTAATATAATATAAGCATGAACAGTCTGTTCTGCAGACAAGCAGAATTAATTTCCACTGAAGACATAAAGCAAATAGATTATGTGTGAGATTTCAGCCATTAAGGTTCATAGAAAACTGTCCTTCCGGTCCATATATTTGAGTTTGATTCTTACAGATGTTGTGATGAGTTACAAACATAACTCTTCCTCAGCAGTCTTGGAGAGGCAGATGCTCAGCTAGTCTATATTGTAAAGCATGAAACCTTTCTTCATCTGCTACCCTACAGATGTATTGGATTTGAATTTCTGTAATTCACAGTAGTATGAATTGATTGCTAGGATTCCCAGAGTGGAGGTAGCAGGTAGAAGTCTGCAGATCATCAACAGCTATAAGCAGAACACTTCGGCATCTGAAGGAGGGCCCAGGAACCTACCTTGTAGTAATATTCCTTATACTTCTCAAAACAATTTTGTCAGCTGCTCCTTTGAAATCTTCTATCTGCATTCAGCACACAATTTATATTTAGCAAATGTAGGATGCTGTATGTGTGAAGTTTAGCTCAAGCCATTCAAGATGGCAGGGAATCCATATGCCACAAAGTTTCTTGTATGTAATGATTTGTCATCTTTCCTTCTTAGATATGTTGGTTAATACATAGCTACCTGTGCACGCCTGTTGTTTAGGCAAACTGAGTTGCTTGGCATAGTTATGAATGTAGAGCCAGTCCCTCATGTTTTATATCAGACTGGAGGCATTAGGCTTGATCCTGGGACTATGGATCACTGTAGAGGCCTTGCGAAGAGAGATGACTCCTGGGTGAGTGGGTGGGAAACAGCAGAAAAAATGTGTATGATGAAGCACTGGAGCATGTTCAGAAGGAGCCAAAGAATATGCAGCAAATAACACTGGATTAATGCACAAATTTGGAGGCATGGAGGTGAAAAGAAAGTCTGGACAAAAAAGTGAATGGGGCATGAAAAAACATTTTCTTTTTAAAAAAAAATTTTTTAAATTTTTTATTGTAAACACATTAAAACAAACACACAAACATGCAACATTTATATACATAAACTCTTTTTACAGCTTTCGTAGTGATCCTTTCTTAATATTTATTATTTATACAGATTTTAGCTTTATCTTGTTCCATATGGCTATCTATCTTCTTTATCATCTACAATTTACTTGACCTTTACATTTCAGTCATTTATGTTGTAATTTACTAATTTCCCGCATTGATTTTAACATTTCTGAAAAAACATTTTCATTACATTAATATTTCGTTACATTAATTACATATAATTAGTTGGTGATTTTGCTTTTCTATCATATTAAAAAGTAAAACATGATGTCTTTTTGGAAGGGGTCTGAGGACCACATCTGAGGCTTTCTGGGGATGTTCATGACCTTGGGTCTCAAATTGTATACTTCCGAATTTATTTATTTATTTATTTATTTATTTATTTATTTATTTATTTATTGGTTCGATTTATATGCTGCCCTTTTCCGGAGACTCAGGGTGGCTTACAATGCATTAAGCAATAGCCTTCATACTTTTGTATATACCTGCTTAATAGGGCTTTTGGCCCCCCCAAGTGGTGTTCTTTTTTTTTTATACAAAGTCAGCTTATTGCCCCCACAACCCGGGTCCTCATTTTACCTACCTGGAAAGGATGGAAGGCTGAGTCAACCTTGAGCCTGGTGAGATTTGAACTTGCAGTAATTGCAGGCAGTTGGTGTTACTTAACAGTGGTTTAGTCTGCTGCGCCACCAAGGCTCTATTTGATGGACCATGTGCCTGGGCTGTTCCAAATCAGCATCTGATCATCCTAAAATCTAAGATTCCTCTTTCTAATCTGTAAGGCTATTGATTAGGTCAAATCTCAATCTGTTCTTGGAATCAAGGCAATTTTTCCGGAGAAGGTGTCATTCAACCCACTGTTGTATCACAGGGCTGGCCTCAACTAAAGAAGCCTGAGCTCAAGAATCTGTCTGAGTGATAAATACAGATAAGCATAAATAGTAAAACTATGCTGGACAGCAGCCTTAACTAGTACCTTATTTCTCCAGTCTCTAACAAGCTGGTCTAGCCCCAGTGGTTGACTGTCTGGATCCAAAGTCAGAGCTAAGGGCTGGATTCTGTATTTTCCTTCTATCTCATTCATCTTTTTTCCTTTTCACACCAACTTTTGCAGCACATCTTGCTTGTGTACATTTTTGTATCCATAAGAAACCACAAGGGCTGCTCTTAGAATAGTCTTTCTTAAAAGGGCAATGCCTCTAGTTTTCCCACAGCAACACTCATTGCAGGTGCATATATCTATGAAAAGTTTCAGCTAATGAGCTGGACAAATGCCATAATACCAGCACTATGTTTGTCATATACATAATGGCAATGTGCAATCAATGTTCCTATTACAGTTGTTAAACGTGTTTAAATCTACATTCCAATAATCTCTTTAGAAAGATAGATGATAGATAGATAGATAGATAGATAGATAGATAGATAGATAGATAGATAGATAGATTAGAGCAGTGGTTCTCAACCTTCCTAATGCCGCGACCCTTTAATACAGTTCCTCATGTTGTGGTGACCCCCAACCAGGGGTGGGTTCTAAATTTTTTTTACTACCGGTTCTGTGGGCGTGGCTTATTTTGTGAGCTTGGCTTGGAGGTCATATGACTGGGTGGGCGTGGCTAGCTGGTCATGTGACCGGATGGCCATGGCTATGTGTATAGGGACTACTCAGAGGGCTGAAAAAAGTCATTTCTGACAGGTCCTCGCACTTTTGACTGGTCCTCACACTTATGACCATCCTCACATTTATGCCTGTGCAGCATTCTTAACAACCATGTCACTCATTTCACAACTGCTTCTCTTCAACATGGTATAAGATAGGGCAAAAAACGTAAAATGTGAGGACAGTCGTAAATTCGAGGACTGGTCAAAATTGCGAGGACCAGTCAAAAATAACTTTTTCAGCCCTCTGAGTAGTCCCTGTGCACAAAAGGACTACCCAGAGGGCTGAAAAAAGTGATTTCTGACAGGTCCTCGCACTTTTGACCGGTCTTCGCAGTTATGACTGGTCATCATTTATGCCCATTGTACCATTCTTAACAACTGTGTCATTCATTTCACAACTGCTTCTCTTCACCATGGTGACAAGATAGGGCAAAAACATAAATTGTGAGGACAGTCGTAAGTTCGAAGACTGGTCAAAAGTGCGAGGACCAGTCAAAAATAACTTTCAGCCCTCTGAGTAGTCCATATGCATAAAAGGATACAGCAATAGAGAGGGATGAAGGAAGGGAAGGGAAATTAGAGGAGGAGTGAAGGTAAGAGAGGGAGGAAGAGAGGAGGAGAAGGAGAAAGAAAGAGGAAGTAGGGAGAAGAAGAAGAGGGGGGAAAGAGAAAGTAAGAAAAGACAGAGGTGGTAGGTTTGAGGAGAAAGATTGCTGTACAATAAAAAAGATGAAAGGGAAGAAAGCCAACCCCAAACAAATATTAAGATATTAAGATAAAGAATGAATTGTTAAACTTTAAAGAATAAAAGAGAACAAATAGGAATAAATAGCAATAATTAGAAACACACATACAAACATACAACGTATTTTCTTTGAACAGAGTATTTGGCTGGTTCACAAATTTAAACAGTTGTAAGAGGTTAGCACCCACCCCTTTCCTAGAAGAATGAAATATTTTGGGAAATATTAAAAAGGCAGAATATTATATTTCCCTGGATGATAAATGGAGAAGCATATTTTACAGACAAAGCAGCTCCCACCTTCCTGCCCCCCACCCTTTGTTAATGGGCCAGAGGCAGAAAGTCAATACTTTGTCAAAGGACATTTGCAACACAATAGCAACAGAAACTAACACAATGGGTCCCATCAAGCCATGTGATCCTGTCCACCATTAAACCATCTTTCCAAGCAGTCTCCATGTTTCCAGTGTCTTTTTCCCCACTTGGAGCAGAACCCAGAAGGATATTTCTTCCAACACAGTATTTAGTCATTTCAATTAAATTTACAATTTCCATATTTCCTTTTTACCATATTTATTCCTCATCTATTTTTTTTAAAAAACCAATATTACCCTTCATCCTCATCTCTAATCTTAATCAAATTCAATTTTTCCCTTCTATTCTATATTATACCCCTTCCCATTGTCATCTATTTTTATATCCATCCTCACATTGGTTAATTATGTAATACAGTTGTTTAATACAAATTCAACATTTTAATATAAATAAATTAGTTATATAACTATCTTTTTGTATATTAATCAATATGAACATGAATATTCCAATTATTTCCATGCAATCCAATTTCTTACAAATCAATTAATTATATTTACCAATACTAATAAACCAAATAATTTCCCCCATATATTCCTCCAAACCACAACCATTTCTGCTTTCAACATAATATCCAATTAATAGTATCTCAATTATTACAATTCCCTAAATAGAGCTTTTTTTCTTTTGTGTTTTAAAATCTTGCCCTAAAATCTTGCCCTAAATTTCCCATTGTTTGCAGTTTTGCACCTACCTTTTTTGGTGAGGAAAAAGAAAAAGAAATCTCTCTGCCTCATTTTGTCATGTTAGTTTCAATTTCCCTTCTCAGCATAGCTAGGGGGAAAAAAATTTGCTCCAGGAATTTACCTCTTTGCAGCTAGCTCTTTGAAGCCCCGCGGCAAGAATTAAAAGTTTTTTTTCCCCTCAAGCCACCAGCTGGGACTCCAGAGACAGCAATAGATTGGGAGTGGGCGGGGTAAGCGAACGGCGACCGGGCGATCCAACAGAGGCAGAGGGGGAGGGGGAGTGAAGGCGGGGGGGGCGAGAGAGGGCTTTGGCGACCCCTGTGAAATGGCCGTTCGACCCCCAAAGGGGTCGCGACCCCCAGGTTGAGAACCGCTGGATTAGAGAGAAATGATAGCTAGAATATTTAGAAAATGAATGCTGAAAGCCAATTCTTTCTACAATATAATATGAAGACATACAGTAGTTAAATCCTCCATAGGTCAGAAAAATTTTGCAGCAAAAATTTTTCTCTTCTCTTGCTTTTAAACATTTGCATTTATATATTTGTGCAATGGTTATTTGCTACATTATTTTCCACTTTTTACACAATTGTATAAAATAAGTAACTGTACCAAAATCACCCAGGGAGCTTCCTCCATATATAAAGCTGGACTTGAAGCTGGATTTCCTGGGTCCTAATCCAAGGCTTTAACTATTACATGCGATTGGTTTATGATTAATGCAGTGCATTATGATGGAAGGAGGAGGAGGAGGAGGAAGGGGGAGAAGGAGGAACTTGAAACACCCAACTATTCATATGGTACTTGGGAAAAGCATTAAAAACAGAATGTATCATATAGTACATAAGGGTTTAGCGTTCTCCAATCTGATGTCTTCCGGTTGTTGACATAAAGTCTCCCTAAATAGAGCTTGATTCCATAGATATGCCTGTGTAGTCATCTTCACAACAGTGTGTAAGTGGTTTACCACTGTCTTCTTATGGAATGACTCTTTTTACTTCTCAGTCTAGTAGTCTATAGTCATGGAGTTCCCATCCAGTTGCTAACCAAGCTACACCCTACTTAGTTTTTCCAAGCTTGGCAGTTTAGCCATATGGTACCGCATTCTGTGATTGCATCTCAACTCCGATAAATTCCATCCAGCATTGTCAAAGACCATATTAAAAAACAAAAAGAAACATTTCATCAGGTATTGCAGCCATATGCTCTATTCCCATGAAGCCCAAGTGGAAATGTCAGCTGATTTTCTTTATCAGCAGAGAAAACTTTTTAAATTGCCTTTCTGAACGATAAACTGGTAAGATGGTAATATTCAGTTTTGATCTTATACTATACGCCAATAAAAACACAGAGATCACTTAGGAGTCAGTCCTAGTACATTTTAGGGACAAGGGATAAAATGCATTATTGCATATTTAGATTTAAATATTTTAAAGAAATAGACAATAATAATGAGGCGACGGCAGCAATGCACACACCATTTGCCACTTGTTTAGGCATTGTACAAGCATACTCCACAGGTGTTTCTTCACAACAGTAACAATATGTTGAAAATGTGAATTCCTTGGCATTTTTCCATGACAGCAAGGGAGATGGAGTATATTGTACCTCCCTCTACTCCTTTTATCTTCAGAGCAGAGCAAACATTTAAAAATATTTTGTTGGGTACATGATGGATCTAGGCATGCTGGCAAGCTTGCAAAAAGGGTCTCAAAAATGTTTGGACAAATAAAACGTAACGGATTGTCTTTTCATCTGTGTTATTTATGGTGCAACCCCTTTAGATGTAGGTTGCTAGAATTGTAGATCTGTGGTTTGTTTTGCTTCTGTACATGTTTGTGTATCTATATGGAGGCTTTTAAGATGTGTGAACCCATGCCTGCCCACCCTTTGTTACATGTCACTTCAACAGGGCTTACTTTCAGATAACTTCAATGTATGCTTAGAGATCAACAATTATTGTACCAGCAACCTAGCGAACAAAAACAAAATGAAGGAGTCCAGTGAGGTAGCTGTGTTAGCAACAAAATCAAACAATTTAAAGTGAACCAGTTTCACAATATGGGGGGGTGGGAAATGGAGCTCTGCCAAGTTCTATATGCTGGCTGAGGAATTTTGGGAGTTGAAGTAGACACATCTTAAAATTGCCAAGTATGAAAACACTGTGCTAAGGAGAAGTGCTTTGCTATAAATACCTTAGTTTGCAATGGAACGTTGACATCCAACTATTATAGAACAAAACAACTGCAAAAATGAAACAAAACAAAACCCTGGCACTGATTTGGGTGTCTTGGCCACATGGCTCTCTGCACTTTCACAGAGCAAAGATGAAAGCAAATTATGGAAGGTCTCCCTTAAATACTTTTAAACTCCTGTCTCAACCATTAATGGCCAGGCCAAGTCATTTTCTTGCCAAACCCCAATGAAACAGGCAAGCAAGCCAGCCAGCAAGCAGGAACTATCAATGGATCCCAAGGATACAGTGAGGAATTTACCCGCTCCTCCTAGTCTAAGGAGTGAAAACAAACAAGTTAGACACCACCATTCAGAAAAAGAATGGCCATCAATTAATTATACCCTGGATTTAGGACCCATCCTGGAAGGGTGTTGAAAGAATCTAGTACCATCAGGGAGACCAAGAAAGGGGGAATTGCCCTCAGACAACTTTGTTAAATTTCTAAAGGCATCTCAGGATCTGAGCTAAGGATGTGAAGGGGTTAAGATTAGACAAAGAATACAGGAAAATGGAACTATAAGAGGCAGGGATATTAGCAGCTCCTGCCATCAGATTGCATCACAGGTGGAAAAAAAATTCAAAGCAATATTTCTAGGTAGAAATAAATAAATGCACCTTCTCAAAGCAGACTCTAAGTTCCTTTAGGGCAGGAGGCTCACATGGATTTTGAATGGCATGTCAGGGGTTGCATTCCCCAAAGTAGAGAGATGTGGCCAGGGGAAAAAAAAACCAATGGGATTTCATTTCATTTAGTTTTAATGAAACGGTTTTTAAGATTTGGCCTAGTGGCTACTCGTGATTTCAGATTGTTCACTACTTCATATAACTCATTATGGGAAAATCTGGAAGTCTCCAGTCTCCAACTACATCTGGCAAGAGTATCAGATATATTGGAAAACCCTGATTGTAGCTAAAATGTATATGCCCCCTCCCACATGTGACTCCCTTCCTCTTTCATGTGGAACTCTACAACACAGAAACACACTTATTTGTGTGTGTTACTTCTTCCTTTAAACAAGTATGTGATCTAATTTCTCTATATCCTGTTTAAAGTAGAATTTGGAAGAGACTGCCATCAGGACAGGACTGTGGGACAAAACCCTACAGCTTCACATGTTATAATGATTCCCCCACCCCTGCAAACGCAGCAGGACTGTTCTACCACGTATTAATGTCCTACTCATTACCTTATAAAATGAAATCGGGGTGAGCTGTAAATGCAGGGGTGCTATTTAGCAGGTTCTGACAGATTCTGGAGAACTGGTATTTTGAGTAGTAGTTCGGAGAACCAGCAAATACCACCTCTGGCTGGCCCCAGAGTGGGGTGGGAATGGAGATTTTGCAATATCCTTCCCCTGGAATGGGGTGGGAATGGAGATTTTACAGTATCCTTCCCCTGCCATGCCCACCAAGCCATGCCCACCAAGCCACATCATGCCCACCAAGCCACACCCACAGAACCGGTAGTAAAAAAATTTGAATTCCACCACTGTATAAATCCATTACACTTGGAATCAAAATTTGGTGATAGTCCTCACACTAAGTAACACAACCAAATGGGTTATAGAACTCCACAAAAAAAGAGCAAGAATTAGGAGATTTAATCTGTTCAAAATGTACTTTAAATGATTTGCATTCCAGATGAGATCCTCCTTGGTGTACTCTCACTATTGTCAAACAGCTTTCCCATTATGGTAAACCCACTCTAAAACATTTAGACACAATTCATTTTAAACCATTAAAAAGTTATTTAAGCTTCTTGTACTATTCCAAGAATATTCATAAAGGAAAGGCAAACTTTGCTGCCATTCAAAAAACTGTTTCATGGTATTAATTCTAATACTTAATCTACAGATTACATGAGCCAGTAAAATTATTAGTCAGGAAAATATCCAAGCTCCAGCATCTGTTAGAAGATGTAGGGGGGATTTTCTCCTTGAAATGATCAAAGACAATATTTTAATGCTACAATAAAAATGTCTATTTTTCATGAATCCCAAAGAATTGTGTAATAATCTTTTTCAACTTTGTCACTAAATCAAGACTGGACTCTTAAAAATGGAAACTAGAAATCCACCCAATGGAGTATGGTATGAAACACAAATTAGAATAAATAAATGTTGCACTCAGACAGTTGTCTTCAGCATCAAAATCAAATGGCATTTGCAACCCTTCCCCACAAAAATCCATCCTGTTAATTCCACTTGTAAAATGAGAGGGGGAATTTTTCTCTCTGTTTGCTACTGTTATTAAACAATTGGTAATCAAGAGTCTTTGTCAACCTGTTGCAAATCACCCAGAATCTATGGAGGTTACCTCCTCCTTACCACTGACTCCAAAGGCTTATGTCAATAGATTGGTAAATGATACTTTAAAAGTTGGCAGTTCTGGTCCTGGAGCATGATAATGACATTGGATCATCCAGCATTAGGGAGAGGAAACTGTTCCGTTACTGCTATTAGTAGTGGGACAGATCATACTGTGCTCAGAACATATATCCAGTGGGAAAGCTAAATTCTCTCCTGGAAGCACCAAATAACTGCTAATGCAATCGCATAGCATTGGCAATCGGATGGTGATGATGGCACTGGGGGGACACAGTGCAGGAGATGATTCCAGACTTTCAAATCACTTGCCTGGTTTGGAAACATAAGGCAAGAAGCGACCAACTGAGTTTGAATAAACAGGCAAAAGATTGCTTCAAAGCAAAAG
The DNA here is from genome assembly GCA_022577455.1 of Arizona elegans. Classification (NCBI taxonomy): domain Eukaryota; kingdom Metazoa; phylum Chordata; class Lepidosauria; order Squamata; family Colubridae; genus Arizona; species Arizona elegans. The sequence continues at coordinate 154,405,439 of JAKOOJ010000002.1, forward strand.
TGCTCAGTTAAGCGAAGTCCTTTTTCTGCTTTAAAGAAGATGTCTCTGTAACAGACCCCATCTCTGGAGGAAAGGTTTCTTGGCAGGAAGGCTTGCAGGTTTCTACACCAAAGCCAAGACCGGAATGATTGGTACAGATAGACCAAGAGCAAGACAGACAAATTGTGGAGATGAGGCAATCTCAAGGTGACTGAGCCTGGCCCTGTGAAGCTGCTAAATCATCACACGATCAATTCTGGTCCTCCTTATGTACTGTTGGCCCTTCAGTGAAAACAAAGAACAGGAAATGTCACCCCTAGTGAGAGAACCAGCCAAAAGAGCATTACTGTAGCATCTTTTGTGATAGAAGGACAAGAAGGATGCTTTCAAACTTACTTCTTTTGGAGAGGCCAACTGGCATGATTTTCTCCTCCCCAATCTTATTTCTATGCTGGATTGGCAATGAGAGGAAGGTGGCAGAGGGCAGAGCAACTTTTAAGGCACCAGGGGTAGCAGCCCCCGTAGCAGCATAAGCTTCCCATGAATTATAGGCAACCTCTGTGGGGCTCTTGCATCATGTAAGCCATCATGCAAGCAATCCTCCTTTAGTGACTGTTCACAGTTTTGATGGTAATGAAAAAAGTAACTTTACAAGTAGTCCTAACATTCACAAACTTTGCAGGCTGTAAAGCAAAGGAAAGCTGAAGTAAGATGCAATTTCACTTTGCAAGCACTTTACTTAATGACCCAATTGCCAGTCCCAATTGTGGTTGCTTAACAAGGACTACCTGTATTTATTTTGACCATACTTTGCAAATACAACAACAACACAGCAGCTTTGTTCATATGTCACACTACACCCTAATCCATGATTTATAAACCTTGCGGGTTAGGCTGAGATTTATTAGTAAACAAACTTATATAATTGCTCATCGACCAGAAGCAACTCTGAATAGCAAACAAGAATCAACATCAAGAATCAAGAGCCTTTGGTGGCGCAGCTGACTAAGTGCTGTTAAAGTAGCACCAGCTGCCTGCAATTACTGCAAGTTCAAATCTCACCAGGCTCAAGGTTGACTCAGCCTTCCATCCTTTCAAGGTAGGTAAAATGAGGACCCGATTTGTGGGGGCAATAAGCTGACTTTGTAAAAAAAAAGAACACCGCTTGGGGGCCCCCGAAAGCCCTACTAAGCAGGTATATACAAAAGTACGAAGGCTATTGCTTAACACATTGTAAACCGCCCTGAGTCTCCGGAGAAGGGCGGCATATAAATAGAACCAATAAATAAATAAATAAATAAATAAATAAATCACAAAATAGTTAAATTATCTGAGCAAAGAAGAAAAAAACCCATAAAAAACAATACTGAAATCGCAATAAAACTTCCATTCATCAACCATACCATGCTGACTTAATCAACATTCTGGGCCCATCTTCACTGATTTCATGAAGGCCAACAAAGTCACGTCTGTTCATATCTATTCCATAAGGCAGGTGCTATAACCCAGAAGGCACATTTCTGAGGCCTCACCAGACAAGACTTATTTCACTGAGGGGATTCAGAGCGTATGCTCCCTGTCAGAACTAGTGTGGTAGGCAGAAACCATTAGAGAGAGAGAGATTTCCACAAGTAACCTGGCCCCATGCTATGAAAGGCTTAAAGGTGATGACCAGCACCCTGAATTGCACCTGAAAGCCCACTGGGAACCCATGCAGCTCACGTAACAGTAGTATTACATAAGTGTACTGTAATACACTCACTACTGCCACTGCATTGTGGACCAGCTGCAGCCTCCAAAGGATCTTCAAGGGCAGCTCCATGTACACCAGGTTGCAATAGTTCAATTGGGAGGTGACTGAGGCATGAAGAAATGGGAGCAGTGCCTGTCAATCTAAAAAAAAGGTACAACTAAAAAATGCCATGGCTGCCACTTGCTCTTTAGACAGGAGCCTAGACTCCGGGAAAATACCCAGATTGTGCACCAACTCTGATTGCAGGGGTGTAATGTCAGCCAGAGTTAAATATGGCAAACCATGAGATACAGGTGACCCAAAACCTCATAGCTACTTGGCTTTGTCAGGATTGAGTTGAAATTGGTTCTTCCTATCCAGACCTGTATCACTTCCAGGCACTGGGAAAGTACCTCCACAGCATCACTTGGATGGCCCAGGGCAGAGATGTACAACTGAGTATCATTAGCATATTGTTTCTTGACCCTGTGCCAACATATCACCTCATCCAGTGGTTTCATGTAGATATTAAATAGGAGTGGAAAGAGAAAGGAACTCCGTGGCTCCTCATAAAGCAGAGCCTAGAGCTAAACATTATCTGCCCCACCCAAAGCCCCCTGCCAACATGAACTTGAACTGGTCTTGGAGGAAGGATAATCACTTCCTATCTGGGGCAGAAGGATGCCATGATCAATGGTATAGAAAGTCCAAGATCAATTAGGGCCAAAAAGAAAAGTTGCAGACTGGATGAAAAATGTTCAATATTTCCATGTTGAGGAATGATCTCTTGAGGAAGGAACAGATTACCACCTCCATCAGAGCACACATAACTGCTCCCTGCTGTAAAGAAGCATTTACCACTACGTAGACCCAGCTACATGATACCTCCTAGGAGGCTTTGACTAAGCAGAAAGGAAATAGATTGGCCATTGAGAGCAGAAGTCAACCACCCAAGGATCCTGTCCACCTCATTAGGAGTAGCCAAGTCAAACTCAGCCCAGATAACTGGACAAGACACAGTTCCATTCATTTGCACAAGACCAGCACCGACAATCTAAATGGATCCAAGTGACTTTAATCAACAGATGTGATTGGACTGAAGGAAGGACTGAATCACCCAGAAAGTATGATGTTGATCCAAAAGCAAAGGAACCACAGCCAATTTGTACCCACACAGGTTTGTTCTAGTTATTCCTAGGTGCCTAAACAAAACCTGTAACATGGATTGAGCAATTACAGTCATGGCCAAGCAATGATTCTAGTGATTGCAGTAATTTGGAAAGAAAATCTTTGCATGCATTTGGCAAAGTGCCTACCAGGAAGGATTGGATCTGCTAGTATGGGAGTAGAAGCAATTAGTTGAGTCGACCCCTAGGTCTATAGGATTAAGGTGGCCGCCTCCTTAGCTAGAAGCCAACAGAGATATTAAGGCAGCACTTTGTTCTTTGAACCTAATGAATAGTTTTATATTACTGATGAATGAAGCTGAACAGGTAATGTTGGAACTGAGCACATTGTGTGGGGAGAGAAATCCAAAAAGAATGCAGGGTAATGTATGAATGGACTGAATGTAGTCAGTTAATGTCCTAAGAGTTTCCATGGCAAGAAAACAAAAATTGACACCTAAAAATGATTCTAATTTTGCTGTTAGAAGAGCTCATTTATAAATCCTAATAGAGTTAGTGTCACAGTGAGCCTTACATAAGAGCAACTTACCCATGTGGGATCTTACACATACAATGATACATTGTGAAACCTACGTATGAAAAGTCATCCAAATGTGTGTGTGTGGCTGGGTGTGCTAAAATAATAAAATGAAATAATAAAATAAAATAAAATAAAATATTAAATTAAATTAAATTAAAATTAAAATAATAAAATAAAACAATATAATATGATATGATATGATATAATAATATAATATAATATAATATAATATAATATAATATAATATAATATAATATAATATAATATAATATAATATAATATAATATAATATAATATAATCATGCTGCCTTGTTTAGAAAAGATGTAGCAGTGAGGTGGAAGAATGGATTCTGAAACACTATGAGACAGAAACTTACTGTTTCAGAACCTGTCCCAATATTATGCCAATCCAGGGGAAATGAAGGCATCATGGATTTTTCACACTTCAAGACAGCTTTTAAACACATAGGAATAAGTTTAGCAGAAACCTGTTCCACTGCTAAAAGCTCTCAACATAAAAATACTGTCTGTTATGTCATGGCTTGGATAACCTTGTCCATCCACAGACCATCCACGGACAAAAATCAAGCCACCATGTGGCAACTACAATATGAACACACTCTCCCCGCCACCCCGTGTGTGTGTGTGTGTGTGTGTGTGTGTGTGTGAGAGAGAGAGAGAGAGAGAGAGAGAGAGAGAGAGAGAGAGAGAGAGAGAGAGAGAGAGTGAGTGAGAGAGAGTGTTTGTATGCTTTTAGAGCATGGATCAGTTTTCATTCCCTTTGCAAGTCCTAGCTTAGGCTGGTGCTTTACAAGCAGGTTCATGTCACTGGGATAAGAACGATGAAATTGCCTTCAGGGTTGTTCTTTTAAAATTGGCAGAAAAGCAGCTTGGTTGGGGGCAAGAGGACTGCCTCTGTCTATGCCTTGTAAGTCACCTACCCTGAACAGACTCAGTGTGAGACTCTATGATTTTTCTTTCTTTTGGGAAGCAAGATGATTGCCAAACTTGGATTCAGTGGGACCCCACAGTGGAGGATAGATTAACCTATTTCCTACTGCCACTAACTACCATGCTTAGTTCTGTTCATTTAGACAGTTTCAGAAATCAGCTCCCACTTTCCCAATACAGGAAGCCTCTGTCGATTTAGTATTTGAGGAGTGAGGAGTGAATGTGTGCGATAATTTCTTGTTAGCCACTCTCCTTATGTTTGTGGATTCAGCCCATCATTAGAGATGGTGAAATCCTGTTCACGTCCTTTTCTAACCCCCTTCCCTCCCCCCCCCCAACAGGGTTGGAAGAACCAGGAATGCGAATTTCCAAGCCCGCTTTTTGAATTACAAATGGGAGCTGCTCCAAGCTGCTCCTTTTGTTCTCCTTTCTATTTAGCATTATTCCTCAGTGTAGCTGATCAAAGAAAGCCAGGGACAAGTGCTCTCAGTCAGAGGGATGGAAAGCCAGTGGCCAATGAATGGCTACTCCTAGCTCTCGGGGTACCAGATGCTCTTTCATGTGCAAAATAACTGGGCAAAACTTTTTTTTAAAAAAAACAACACCCAGCTACACAATTAATAAGATCAATCCCTCAAAGTGCACAAGCATTTAATGGGCCTTACAATGTAGTCTGAAAGAAACCCTCTCTCTCAAGCCAGCCTGCATATTCTCCTTCTCCATTAAATGTATCACAGCCTGCCTACTTTCTCAGCTAGATGCCATTTACGAAGACAAGCCAGAAATATTTTCATCAAAAGAAAAATGAGAGGCAATTGATACTGATTACCATTTTCTCCTACTTTTTTGCTTGTGGCACAAGGGCAAAAGCAGGACTGTAATCACTCATAGACTGGAAGCTGTGGCAAAACTTGTAATTGTGGAAAAGCGAGATCCAGATTACCATAATAACTGGCATTAAAGAAAAACTCTGTTCATCTCACCACAGGATGAATCACATGAGGCAACCTGCTCGAAAATATCTGCCTGTGATGAAAAAATTCTCTTGAAGTGTGAAAGGGACTCTCCATATGACCAGTTGTTGTTTGTGCAAAGATTGTCTATCCAAGTGTGGGAGGCCTCCACACTGAGAAAGCTGGTTTTGTTGCTGTTTTTCTTGTTTCACATTTTCAGTTAGTCACCACATAATTGAAAAATAGGTTGGCATCAGAAATCCTGTGTTGGTTATCATTCAGGAAAACATCCCCAAGGTCTGATTCTGAAGAACAGGATTCTGTGGCCCAAAAGGACCTCTCTAAGAAAATGGTCAGTGGATTTAACTGAGGAGAAAGATTAAGGAGACTTATGATCACAGTAATCAAGTTGTCTCTAGAACAGAGGTCTTCAAACTTGGCAGCTTTAAGACTTGTGGACTTCAGCTCCCAGAATTCTGGGAGTTGAAGTCCACAAGTCTTAAAGCTGCCAAGTTTGGGCACCCCTGCTCTAGAAGATGAAGCTCTCCACATGGGCTCAGCACGGGTCCTGACTGACAAGCAAGCACAATACTGTAGCTTAATGTTTCTCAACCTTGGCAACTTTAAGATGTGTGGACTTCAACTCCCACAAGTTCCCCAGCCAGCACAATGGAGATGAGATCAGTGCTAGGCTTTTTTCAAAAAATATCTAAGACCTGCCTTTTCTTCTGTGAGTGGGAGAATGCTTGTATGGAAGTAGATATTAATGCACCTGGTGTTTCTGATTCATGCATCTTTTACATCTGTTGTATGTATCCGTATTATATCCTGTTTCCCCCAAAATAAGACATTCCCTCATAATAAGCCCAATCGGGCTTTTGAGTGCATGGCAATAAGGCCAAGTGCTTATTTCAGGGTTCAAAAAAATATAAGACAGGGTCTTATTTTCGGGAAAACACAGTATTCACATCTGTATCAGGCAAATACAAAGCTTATTACAGTGATTGGAGTTGCATGTGTATTCCAATTCCTCACATTGCAGTTTTCAGAGAGTGCTATTATTATTTTTTTTGCTTTATACCTACAGAGCTTGTCTCAGACATAATGTATAGTTCAAGTGCCCCATAATTCAGGCTGCTATCCATTGGAAATAGAACAGGGCAGAAGACAAACCTTCTACTCCCTTTAACTCTTTTTCAATCGGCTTCTATGTTTTTTTTAGACATTGTAGGAGAATCATGTTTGGCTATAGCAATGTTTCTCAACACTGGCAACTCCCAGACGTGTGGATTTCAACTTCCCCCAGCATGCTGGCTAGAAATTGAAGTCCACACTTCTTAAAAGTTGCTAAGGTTGACAAACACAGTATTAGCCAAAACCACCATGCATCTAATGAACCGCTCTAGCTCACAAACGCTTAGGCCATTAATAAAATTGGTTAGTCCAAACAGGTGCAACGAAAATCCTTCTAGCATTTTTAGTGGCATGTGTGGGTGTGGGTGTGACGTGTGGCTTTTATTACATGCTTCCTTTCCAGATAGAAGCTAAAGTTGCTTTTAAATAGTAAAAAACATATGCATAGACTGAAGTGTTCAGAAGTGACCAGCAACATCAAACATAATCCTTGAAACAGTTTAAAAGCAACTATAGCAAGAAGCAAAAGATTAAAAGCCAGGAAGGAAAATTGTAAGGAATTATTATAACGATGGCCAGACACTCCATCATTTTACTCTAAGGCATTATTGTGTCTCTTTAGCTTGTGTGCCACAGTCATTATGTTTGTAAACTTAAGTTAAATTAAACAAGGCTGTACTTTACCACTATCCCCATTCTTTCTGTCACATACTATTTTATTTCCCTTTTTAGGCAACGGTCTCCTTCTTACAAACTCAGCTTTGCACGATGTTCAAATAAAGCTGCTATGTAGCTAATGAAGTACCTGTGCACGAAGCTCTCATCCATTCTTTTTAATAATAAAAAGCATGAGACAAAGCAGGTTTCCCTAAAGCAGGCATGGAAAAATAATAGCAAAATATTGGTATTTTTCCTATTATTTAGAACTCACATACTATATAGATCCTAAATAATTTCTCAGAGTAGGAAAAAAACAGTTTTTCTTGCTATATTGCACTAATATTATCCCATGCAACTTTCTTCGCTAAGCAGCTAAGAGAGAGTGAGAGAGAAATCAGCAAACTGAAGAAAAATTTGCCCCCATTAAAAAAATAGAGGAGATGCTGTGATGGAGAGAACAGTACTTGGCCATCACCATAAATGGCAACAGAGGGAGCTTTTTATGGTTAGCAATAAGAGTGAGGCATTAGCAGATATAAGTTAGCAGCTGCTAACTGGGCAGGTGCAATTTCCTGATGTTCCAATCAATTATTTGTAAATTGTGTTGATGCTACTCATCAATCCATCACAACTGCCAGAAAGAATAATTGTTGAGAATACAAGTTTTTTTCCCCTTTTTGTCTCAATATTCAGAACTTACTGTAGCACTGCTGCTAACTATTGGGCACAAAAAACAATTAAATGACTAAAAGGTGCTGCCAGTTACTGATCTACTTATTCTACCTTGTGTCTCTATCTCAAACTTGTGTCATCATGGCGGTGCTATGTGACGTATGTGGACTTTTCCCTCCTTCGCTAACCTAGGCATGGCCAGCATGTGACACATCTGGCCCTTGGGCTGCAAGTTTGACAGCCCTGCTCTAAATAATAAAAATGTGATACTTAAAGAATATTCTGCTAATGGCTTGACTGTGTTTATCAGCCATTGAGACCATCAAGGACATTTGCCAGTAATATAATTCTATTGCTTGAATAAGCTCAACTCCTGATGACTACATGGAGATGTCTAAGTAATTTTGAAGTTTGGTATTGCTTTCTTCCAATAAAGAGAGAGAATCACACAGCCTTATTTACTTGCTGGTCCAGGTCAGTCCTGGGTTTCCAAATTGTTGTTCATCAGAATCACTCTGTGAGATTGGTGGTGTCCAAATTTGATATATAAATAAAATATAACTTTGATCTGATCCTGCTTAACTTTTCTGAGATCAGTCAAGATTGGTCAGATGCTGCCACCTGCTGAGAATCCTGCATGAGGTAATGTCACAAATAACTTTTTTGGCTCCCAAGTGAGGTTCTATGGTGGACTACATGTTCCTGAAGGTGCAGCGACAGCATTGCGGTGGAGATTATCGTGAATTCTAACCAGTCCACTCTCCCCAGACAAGTAGAGAATATGAGATCACCCATTGCACTCTGAATAGCCGCTCACTGCAAGGAATCTGCAGAAACTGAAGTTTTGCAGTCAACTCATCAGTTGAGTGGCTGGAGGGATTTCAATCAAACACAGCCAAAATGCAGCCTATAAGTACACAAGGTTGGCAAAACCCTCACTTTCTTAATCACTATTGAATATAATCAATTTACAACTAAAGAGGGATTTTCTGAGCAGGAGGATAAAAGAAATATACTTGGTGAACCAACTGTCTTTCTAGATTAAAGGAGAGGAAAAAGGCTTTAAGAGGTTTAAATGTTCAACAAACAGCTTAATAAGAATTAGTTATAAGGAAGTTTAAGAGATAAAGGGGACAGTAATTTTGAAAGGTTCAATTTTTGTGATGGTGCTTTGGAAAATATCGGAATGGAATTAAACAAATAGGTCTGACAATTACCAGAAAAGTGGCCAAAATAGGACAAGGGAGGAGGGGATCATTAGAGCAACCTGCAGAAAGAATTACACCAGATTTTTTTTCAGAAAATGTTTAGGGAATTAGACAAATAGTTGTATGAAGGTACAGATGTAAGAATGGTTTGGGATGCAAGGACAGTTTTTATTTTATACAACATAATAGTGAACTCAAAATGACAAGCTTCAAACAAATCTATTTACAACCTGGTCTTGAAGTTACAGTTGCCACACAGAAACACATAGTGTCACATGACTGCATTTTAGGCACTTGTCAACCAGCTTGCATTTACGACTGGTTGGAGTGTCCACCGTCATGATTGTAATTTGCAAGTTTTTGCTCTTTTCTGCCAAAAAATATCTATAGGATATGCTGGACTTGCTTAACAACCATACAATGCTTAACCACTGCAGTGATTCACCTTATGACCATTATAAAAATGTAAAATTGAGACCAGTCACATGGTGCCTCAATTTATGACCACAACCAGGCTCTACTGTAGTTTTAAGTCGAATTTTGGAGAGAATGTATTTATATTCCATATTTCTTAACTGCCCTTTTTCCTCAGATTAAGTAAGACTGATTTACATTTCATAAAAAGCACAAATTGTCAATAAAGATCTAACTAAAAAAACCTGTGAGATACAAAAATGGACAAGATAGGGATGTCTCCTCTCCTGTTTATCTTAATTCTTGAAATATTGACTAGACATATAAGATGAAAGAACTGTGATAATAAAGATTAAGAAACATAAAGACATTTGCTGATGACTTGATGATGCTTTTTTAAAAAAGAGAAATGATAAACAAAAATGGTTAATTTATGCTAGTGTAGTCTTTCTCTCAAGGAGATCTTAAGTTAAAAACAAGAGATTTGGGATTCGGTTATATAGTATATATCATTGATTTTCTTATGCTCAGCTAATGGAAAGATTTAAATTTGACAATTATGATTTTGAAAATGGTTGAACTGAATCTGATGTGGAAATGGGTACAAATAATCACATTATTGCAAAGATGTCCTAATTTACTGAAGATGGAAATTGAAGATGAACATATTAGACTATGGTAGAGAATATAGTGTCAATATGAAATTGACACTCTGATTAAAGAAAAACTTTTGACTAATTTTATCTCTGCTTGGGAATCAATTTTGGAACTGAGATAAATGAAATCCTGACTGGGATTTTATGACTAAAGTTATATGGAATTATAAAAATAAGGTAGGCTATTATCTTTAGAATTTGATGTATTTTTTATCTATGTCTATGCTAAAGAAAGTCAGAAGTCATTTTCTTTTTATTTTGCTTTCTTTGAATTTTTTTTCTTTTTGACTTATTTCTTATCTATAGGGTTTTTCCCCCCAAAATTCAATAATTTTTTTTTAAGTTAGAAAGATTATGGTTTCACTTATTGAGAATCTCAACTGTTATCCCACTTACAAAAAAGAAGAAATTCTGAGAGTTCTGTACACCAAAAAGTTCCTAGAATGCTGTGCAATGTTGTCATATGGACTTGAATTCATTTAAAGTGATTAGTGTTTTTGATACTGAATTGTTTTATATATTTACAAATTTCCCCTTTCAGGAAAAATTAATGGCAAATTCTGCATTTAGTCACCAATTAAACTTGCAATATAATTTGTATCATTACCTTCCTCCAAATTGAAAAGTTTATTGAAAGCTTAATGAAAAATAAATGTTCTTGAAAGCATAAGTATAGTTAAATGAATCAGAACTTTACAGAAAACTCATTGTTTATAAAATCACACATGCCCATTTTTTTACCCTGTGACGTGATTTTATAAACAATGAGTTTTCTATAAAGTTCCTGTTCCTTTAATTTCATAGATTAAAAAATTAAGATCAAGTGCTGGACATCTTCCCTCTTGTACCTCTCTTAAGATTTCGAGAGTAAGCTCTCTCTCAGACCATCAAATATAAATCAACCTCAGTAATAGCATGAACAAAGCCACAAGTTGGGATTTAAAAAACAGAAGGCTGTTGAATTGTTTTGTAAAACCAGGTCAGACTTTCTGTCTGAAGTAAATTTACTGTATTGCAATATAACCCATTTAGTAGTTAATTTACAGTAGCTCTATACTCAGCATAACTGAACTAACAAAATCTACTGTTGTGTATAATTCTTTTTTATGAAGTATAAATAAGGACAGGAAGGACAACAAACTTTCTATCAAATCACACTCCTGAAGCTTGGCAATTTGCACCAATTAAGTAGTTGATTTGAATGTTAGATGACCTTAATGTTTTATGAAAAATTATAATCAATTAAAGATGCATGTTAAGATACATCAAACACCCGAGAGATGTTATAGCTGCTATTTTTCCTGTTTTAATTCTGGCTTTTGCTTTTTTTATTCTGTTTTGCTAGCCACCAAAAGCTAGGTATATAAGATGGGTGGCCTATAAATTTATTAAATAAGCAGAAATGTAATGCATGATATAAGAAAGTACACTGCCAATAGGAAAATATTAAAAATTCTTAATCTTGTAAGATGCTGTAAGGCCACGTAAATTTCTGCAACTGTGAGAATTAAAAAGGGCTCCAAGAAATATGGAAGAATAATTAACTAAAAAAAAGACAATTTCTTAAATCTTTGCTTTATTGATCAAGTCCCTCTAAGTCAGGGAAAATTCTATGACATTTCAAAAATCATGATGGTAAAATAACACGGGTGCCTACATTTATTTCCCCTTTTGATATTTGCCTTTACCTCTTATTTCAATATGCAGATTTTTTAAAAGTAAATGAACATTATACAGCATTTTGTTTCCTCCGCTTGAATTTGCAATTCTGGGCTTGGACAGATTTTTTTTCTCACATATAATTAACATAATTTAAAATGGGTTGGGGGCTGGGAAATCAACAGCTTTTGTACTGCTTTTCACTTTCACAGTGTAAGGAAACGCACATATAATCACTATGAGAAGCTTCATCTTCCTCTACTGGAGGCTGAAAACTGAGACAGTAAAAGTAACATGTTCCTGACATAGGAAAGAGGAGACAAAAAGCAGCAACTAATCCCAGGGACCCCCACACCCACATTTGCCCCCCTCAGCTTTAAGAACTCCACAGTGCCCCTCAGTGAGACTAGCTGAGTTTTTGTCAGGGGCTGTTCACATCCATGCTTTGCATCTTCCCTTCTAGAGCACAGTCTCCACCAGCTGATTTCTTTTTGCCTCCTTCATGCTGTTTCTTTTGCTTCTTAGAAAGTTCTTGATCTATAGGTGCAGGTTTCACAAATTTTATCATTTCCTTTAGACCTAGAGAGAATAAAGAGAACGTTAAATACAGATGGATGCCAAAATGGGTATCACCAAGCATCTTTCTTTCAGATTAGTATTTTCTATTTCACACAACCCAAACCACTATATATAAAACTATTTCAAGTAGTTACTTTACTACATAACACTAGCTGCTGAATATTATAAGGTTAGGGGCAGCATCCAAGTTCACCCTTCTCTCTCCAAGCAAGTGTCACAAGTAGCTGAAAGGGAGAAAACCCTTAAGTGAAGCCTTCCTTCTCAGGCTTTCTTGGGCATCTTCTATTTTGTCACTGATTTCCTTGACTGCAAAATTAATACTAACAAATACAGTACAACATCTAAAATATTCTGGTTCAGGAAAACTACGATAAAAATTAACCTTCTTAGTTTAATATAGTAAAGAAACACTGTTCAAATCAGCTTCACATAATTTACTGGCATCAGACATATTCGAATTACTACTCTCAAGGATCACTCTTAAACAGGTAGTTCTTGACTTACGACCACAATTGAGCCCAAAATTTCTGTTGCTAAGTCAGACATTTGTTAAGTGAGTTTTGCCCCATTTTACGACTTTTCTTGCCACAGTTGTTAAATGAATCGCTGCAGTTTATCAGTTATTAAGCTAGTTGCTATGTGAATCTGGCTTCCCCATTGACTTTGCTTGTCAGAAAGATCACAAAAGGTGATCACATGACTTTAGGATACTGCAATCCTCAGAAATTTGAGTCAGTTGCCAAGCATCTGGATTTTGATCACATGATTATGGGGATGCCGCCACAGTCATAAATGTGGAAAACGGTCATAAATCACTTTTTCAGTGCCATTGTAAGTTTCAACAGTCATTAAACAAACTGTTAAATCGAGGACTATCTGTAGTACCAATCTTCAGAGAGTCTTTGGAGAGGGGCGGCATATAAATTGAATTAATTAAACTAAATTAAATCAATGTAGCAGATGATCAGTACACAGGTTTCATGGAATATAATTCTATGCTTTAAGGTCAGAATTATTCATTTATTTATTTAAATTTTTATACCGACCTTCTCCCGAGGGACTCAGGGCGGTGCACAGCCAACAATAAAACACATATATCCATAAAATTTAAAAACAGTTTAATTTTAATATTTTTAATATTATTAAAAACTAAAACAAACCATTAAAATTCATGTGTAAACCAGCCCAGCTTGTTGAAACAATAATGTCTTGAGGGCACGGCGAAAGGTGCGTAGGTCAGTGATCATACATATCTCCGGGGGCAATTCATTCCAGAGGGCAGGTGCCCCCACTGAGAAGGCTCTCCCCCTGGGGGGTCGACAGTCGACACTGTTTGACTGACAGCACTCTGAGGAGTCCCTCTCTGTGGGAGCGTATTGGCCAGTGGAAGGCTATCGGTGGCAGAAGGCGATCTCGTAATTATGAGTTTTCAAAGGGGGACCTTTAATTTTCAAGGACATTAGGCATTCAGACACCAACAGCAAAATTACAGAGCTAAAGGAGGTAGGAAGGGGAAATGAGCATTATTACCTGGTGGCATGAAATCCTTTAATTTATCTGGTATAATGATTCCTTCCTCTGTCTGGTAATTCTCCAGAATAGCACATATAGTCCGTGTTGTAGCACACATGGTGGCATTAAGCATATGTACAAATTCCACCTTTGAAAATAAAACATGCTATGTTTCATACATTTCCCAAAAAGCAAAGATATTTTTCCAGAGACCTTATTAAATCCCCAGGTTTTAATTTAAAAGTAGTTGTTGTGATTGATATAACTGCCCACTGTTTTAAAAATAAATTTAAAACTTATTTTTACATATTAAATCCACATTTAAAATATAAAAGATAATAGTACTTTAAAATACAAAATATATTAGCACACAGAAAACATTACTACTAAGTATATCTGGCTAGCAGACCATTCTGCAAATAATTTTATTTACAAATGCCAAAGCTCTGTGTACACATGTACGTGCTCATTCATTCATTCTAAACTTTATAAAAACCAATGATAATCCAATAATTTTTTTAATCTATAAATCTCAGTTTTTATAATCTTTAGAATATCGAATATTTTTATTTTTCCAAGTTAGCAATTCTACGGTTTATATATAGCTTGCCATTATTTTAGTAAGCTAAATGACATAACTGGTAAGTAATCAATATTCAAATTGGATATGCATCTATAAATTTATTTCAGCCTTCCTATATCATTTCTACTACAACAATTCCAAATTATTATATTTGGAGCAGCTGCCCCCAAATGCTGAATGAAAAAAACATCATGCTATGGCAAAAATGCAGATTTTCTATAAAGAATAAAATATGTAAGCTGCTCCAAGAAAACCTTATTGGCTATAACACTAAAAAAGTTATTGACAACTGTATAATGCTTCCAGAGTGCTTGAATGATAACACAACATACTTTATCCATCATCTTTTTGGTTTGGCCATAGCGTATCCGTAACCGACGTGCTTGGTAATCAGTACAGTTTGAACAAGAAACAAGCTCACGAAAAGCGCCAGAACCTGGGAACCATGCTTCCAGATCAAGCTTCTTACTGGCAGCATGATTTAAGGAACCTGTAATAGCAGGAGGCAGCATTTAGTGTAGTATTAGAAGAAGTAATATTAGGAAAGAATCTCTCAATCCTCTAAAAGTGAAAATGTTAGGATGGCCTAGGATTTTCTTAATCACTTTGAGAAATGAATACTTGTACACAACTACATATCTGAGAAGTCATAAAGCTTCTACTTTTATTAGAAGTTAATGGTGAAATACTGTACATGTATACTAGGGAATCATCCCCCACAACCAGAAATTATTCTGAGAGAGAAGTACCTGAGACAATATTCACAATGTGATAAGGGATGCCCAGTGATTGGTAGAACTCTTCAGCAATGGAAATCATCTCGTCAAACATTTCCCAAGATTTATTATCATGCGGTGAGGCATAGACGAACTGCTCGATCTAAAAAAAAAAAGAAGAAGAAGGGGGGAATTAGAAATCAAACTATAAAATATAAGAAAGAGACTCAGATTTTGAGAGAACAGCTGTGAAACTAGTGTCGTATTAAGAATATGAGAACTTAAGAAAGTTAATTCATTTCAATGTTATGGAATCTCAAATTGCTCTTAGTGTTAATGAACTGAGATTTAATGACATTATATATAAGCAAAACTAAATCAGCAATTTCTGTAACAAGAAATATGCTGCCCAATATTGAAAATATACCTTAGTAAACCACTCTAATTTTATTAAAAAGCTTTGGGTTACATATTCATCCCTCATACATTTTCCAAAGACTGGCTCCTACCTGCCACTGATTTAAAGAAACAGGTTCATTTCTTATTATGACATTGAATCCTGAGCAGAATGAATAAGAAAATTGTACAAAGACAGAAATCTCTGAGCATAGCTACAATTAAGAGGAACTGGTGGAATTTTTTAATTATACTTCTGTTCCACTCTGTAAGTATAGGTCTCTAGGCAAGATTGTCAAATTAACTATGAAACATTCTAACAATACGGAAAATAAAATCCAAAAATGTGTGTCATAAAAACAAAATGCAATCAGAATGCCTCTTGAGCAAGTTTGAATCCAGGAAGATTCCCAAATTGTGCACCATTCTTGAATGGGGAAGAGTAATCCCATCCAAGGTCAAATCCCCAGATCTGGGTGGTCCAAATAACCACATGAACATATAGAAAATAATTCTCAAATAGATTAAGAAATATAACTGAACCAAGATCTTTATTGTAAGCACATGATATACTTGGACATATGGATAATAGGGAACTAAGTATTCTGAGCTGAGGAAATAGGACATCTTGTTAAGTAAACATCAAAGTCAAAAGAAATTTGCAAGGCTACCCGTTAAGTGGTCCCTCAGAACTCAACATGCAATCATTTTCCACTATTAGTCTTAAATAAAGGAGAAGAGAAACAAGTTTCTGGTCTGTTCCATAAAGTCCAAGCTCTGATGATAATGAACATAGCTTAGAAAAGTACAGAATTGGGGGTTGGTTAAATAACTGTTTTTAGGTTGGGTGAAGATCAATAGCATAATCCATCTTGACATTTAATGCTGACTGAATTCTATATGTACAGAAATATTCAACTGTGTTACTTGTATCCAATGATTAGGAATGACTCTTTTACCAATTTTGACTTTGCCTTGTTGGACTTTGAAACAGTATTGAATGCATAAAGAGCAACCTGTGCATTCTGTGCTTTCAAATTTTACTATCTTTTATATAGTGAGGGTAGGTGCAAGGAAAAACTGCATAATTTTTTTCAACACACTTCCCCAAAAAACTAGATAGCATTACCTTTTCAAACTGATGTACTCGGAAAATGCCTCTGGTATCACGACCGTGAGAGCCTACTTCCTGGCGGAAGCAAGTAGACAGCCCAGCATATTTGATGGGTAAATCTTCCGGCTTCAGCCATTCATCCCTGTGCAATGCTGCAATTGGCTGCTCAGAGGTAGCAATTAGATATTTTTCATCAACGGTATTATCATCACTCTTCTCACTGCCTTTTCCCAGGACCTGGAAAGAAGTTTGGCAATCAGACAACTGCAATAGCACACTGTTTTATATCCACAAAGTTTCTACTTCAGATGAATGCTAGTTTAAATTAACTCAAGTATATGCATTACAAATATATTTACACATTTAAAATATTATTATAAGACTACTAGTATTTAGACATGGGCCACCTCTTTTTTGTTACCTTTGAACATGTTTCTATTTATAGTAGGTAGGAATATTTATTTTCCAACAGAAAGGTAAACATTTGAAATAAAATATACAGGTAATTATTCTATTGAAATTTTTACCAGAATATGTGAAAAATTCCCATGACTCCACTGAGATAGCGAGCTGCACTGGCTCCTATTGGTCTCCGGTCACAATTCAAGGTGTTGGTTATTACCTTTAAAGCCCTACATGGCTCAGGGCCAGGGTATCTTCGAGACCGCCTTCTACCACATAACTCCCAACGACCAGTAAGATCCTACAGAGTTGGTTTCCTCCGGGTGTCGTCAGCTAAACAATGCCGGCTGGCGGGCCCGCAGGGGTGTGTGTGTGTGTGTGTTTCTCTGTGGCTGCCCCAGCTCTCTGGAACCAGTTACCTCCTGAAGTCCGGATCACCCCCACCCTATTGGCCTTCCAAAAAGCGGTGAAGACCTGGCTTTTCTGGCAGGCCTGGGGCCGTTGATCTCGCTCTTGCGATCCGGCCATGAATGGTGTGAATGAGTTTTAATGTTTTTAATTTTAAAATATTTTTTATAATGATTTTAAATGCATTGTGAGCCGCCCTGAGTCTTCAGAGAGGGACGGCATACAAATTGAATTAATAAATAATAATAAATAAATAAATAGCAACAAAAATAGTCTAGAAGCTCACAGCCCGTGCTATTGAAATAGTACCATTCTTCTCACATCTTACCTTGTAGAGCTCTTCGTCAAACTGACTTAGCTGGGCCACTTCCTGCATCACTTCTTTTCTCATGAAGAAGGGTGTATAAACTGGGGTGTATCCCTGCCTAAGCAGTGTCTGCAGGGCATACTGAATGAGGGCTTGTTCTAGAAAAACCAACGGTCCCTACAATCAAATAGAAACAGATTAACACCATGCTTTAAAAAGGCCTCAGGACCCTATATTCAGATTGTCTTCTTCAATTAAGTAAAAGACCTATTTACAGAAACTTCATTCATCCAAGTTTACTTTAAATGCATGTGGCGATCATATTCACTCCCCCACCCCACCCCCACCCCCAGATACTATAGTTGAAGTATAACTCCTCAAAGTCACGGCCAGGTGAGAGCTTCTGAGAGTTACATTTAGCAAAAGCTGGAAGAAATTAGGTCTCCCACCTTTTCATGAAGATGATAATCATTACCTTAAGGAAGTATCCTCTGCTTCCAGCTACAACAGCTCCTTTTTCTCCCTCATAGCCATCCACCATGACAACCAGATCCACGTGAGAGTACTTCTTCCTCTCAGTGCAGTCTCCCCAAACTCTCTCTTCTTTATTATCTACATCCTACCGATTTCAAAAAAAGAGGATACTTTATGTATCTGAACTAACCAAGAAACCACAACCTATTGGACATTTTGTTTAGTCACAACACAACTTTGACTTCCATTTAATTACACACTAGTATTTAATAAACTGGCCAGAACAGTATAACGCAGAAACTTTTCTGCATTACACTGTTCTCTGCCTATGTGTATTGTAATAAATGCTTCAAGGACTTTCAAGAGATGACAGAATTTGATCTAATATGAAAAGATGATGGGTGCTCTGGAAAGTAAAGATTACATTCAATGATTTCCCTGTACTGGAGAATTCCTTAAAAAGGAATTCCTTATTGCAAATTTTGCCTCGTAAAAAGTACTATTTTGCAATCCAAGTGATTACTTACAATCTGACAATAACTACTAAAAATTCTAACCATGACTGATCCAACAGTATTATTATATTAAAACTGGTCTTGCTAGACACTGGTTCTGCTGGCCATTCAACTATCTTCTGCTCATCCTTACATTTACTTACCAGCTGCTATTGGGTTACAGAGCACAGGAAGAGAAAGAGGGACCAGTCTATCAGCTCTTTTGGCTGCTAATAAGAACTCACTTTCAACAGCAGATGCCAGTGTGAACTTCATTCCATCTTTCTTATTCTTTCTGGATCACAAGTTTTAGATTGTGTCAATGGACAGCACTGCCTTACCTTTACTTGACCTGTTAACTACCCTGGGTGCTTATTTTTGCCTGAAGAGCAGAGTAAAATGCTCTAAATAAACAAAATGGAGTTGATCTTAGCCAGCCACACAGTTTGTTTCACATTTATATTTCAAAGAAGAATGTGATTTAGGACATAATTGGTTCTTTTATATTTGTGGCTTCTTTCTTTGAAGGATAATTGCATTATAATGCAAACCATATTAAATGCTCATTCTTCTCACCAGGGTTCATCATGCCCACACTACAGCTGTGCAAAAGAACACCTGAAATTAGATTCTCAAGATTGTTTCAAATTGACCATAATCAATGGTCCATCATACATTTCACATTGTACATTTATATGCAGGGCATGAAAATTGTTCCTACCTCATCATTGCTGATTGGCACAGAGGGATGAAGAAAATTTCCAATTTCTCGGAGATTTTCAAAGCGCTCTGCTTCCAGTTTCAAACGTTCTTCATCACATTTCAGGATTGCTTCATCAATCAGGAGACGGACTTTCTTGATTTGGCTAACTTGAAGACTCTGAAGCACAAGAGAATAGCTGGGTGTGTCAGCATGTCATAATGAGAGAAGATTGAAAAAGACTTCTTGTAAAAAGAGGATTTTATGGGGGCAGGACTGTAACTTTATGCTCATCATATTTTAGCTGAAAGTTTATCATACCAAACACAAGGTCAAGAAAGGTGTTTGACTTACATGAGTAATATATCACTAATTGGTAACTTCGACATACTTTGACTGATTAGTAATAATAACATGACCATACAAGGACTAACTGGTAAAATTACTAATCCAAGAATGAAAAAGATCAGTAGTAAGATGCAGTAGCAGGGATGTGTTCAGGATTATAGGCTTCATCCTCATTTCATTTTCCACCTTCCCTGACAATATGTCTTATGAATAGAACCATTTTGGTGTATAAGCCATGATAAATGGCTTAGCTTAACATTCAAACACAGTCAATTATTTATTTACTATCAAAAATAAGCCAAAGGTTAGCATAATATGTGAACTAAAATAATAGTTCAGCTCACAGTGCAAGAGAATTGGAAGAATATACCTTAAAAAACCACTGAACTGTACCTTAAAGACAAATAGCACAATAATGGAAATAAATTCAAGAACATGTGAAGAACAGAAATCCATTAAGTACAAGCATCCCTCTCCCAAATCCAAATCATATAATCTATCACTTTCTCAAATACAACGGATGCATTGAAAGTCAATGAATAATAGAGTAAGAAATGAACTTACTGTTAAAATGTCTACTGTGAGCTCGTCAAGATTTTGTGCATGATCTGGTATATCATCACTGTTACCCACAGGTTCTTTCTTCTGTAAATAGAAATGTTAATAAAAAGGAAAACAGGTCAGCAAAGAAAAAAAAATAATAGAAAAGATTAAATAGCTTCCAGGACACTCTGAATTCCATTTCTAGAGTTCCAGAAAAAATTAGTTACAAAGTATTAGTAAGCTGAACAATTATAAACTAGGCATTATATTTGATGAGGAAAAAGGAGTATATCTTTTGTCTAAATATATAAAACCTCAAGGAGAGAAAAATCCAAAGACTTTAAAAGAAAGTCTACCCCTCTCTCATTTTTTCACATGGTTTTCATATTTCTCAGGAAAATATAGATGGATTTATTTCAAAATTTTCAGACCAATGTATCTCCATTCTTACTAAATTATTTTACTTTTGCAAATTCAGCAGATTTGACAACTCTGAATGCTGTAATGAAAGCATATCATCTAGCATTATTTGTTGTAAACACAATGGTAAATCTCTGTATTTATCAATGAAGGAAGGAAGAGAAGATGACTAATTCTTTTTAAAAAGGCATTTTGAAGAATTTAATTAAGAATTTGTCAGTGCTAAGCATTGTTCCCACTCATCTCTCTTTGTAAACCTGACTTCAAATGGTACTCAAATCGTTCATACAAGACAAAATGAAGCAGCTCATCCGATGGCTTCTTTTTAGTTTGGGGAGACGGTTTTAGTTTAGTTTGGGAGAATCGCTATCTTTACTATTCCAAAAATCACACTGAATTCCACTCAGCTGCTTTGGGAGGTTCATGTTCAAATATTTAGTGTATGTCATGATCACAATTCAAGTGTGCCACTTTCCTCCACTGTTAGTTCATATACCACCTGCTAAGCTTAAATGTTTCTGGTGTTGTTTTTAACACTGCTAATCGAACAGTAGAGAATCTTTATTGGATTACCTAAAATTCTACCATGAGGGCATATTGTATCACTGCAAAGAGTCAGAGTCTTCTCACCACACAAAGACTGCTCTTTTCAGGGCCCTGTCCCTATGTATCAAGAGAGAAGGAACAACTGTTCCAGATAACTCCTTCCTCCTAGGACAGTGATGGCTAACCTTTTTGCCATTACATGCCAAAAGCGATGGGACGTTTCCGGCCTCATGAGGATGCCGGGGGGGGGAGGGGGGGAGGCCATTTTCACCCTCCCTAAGCTCCTAGTCTAGAAAGTCTCTGGAACCTGGGGAGAGTGAAAAACGGGCCTTACCCACAGGCCCTCCGGAGGCTGGAAACAGCCTGTTTCCTGACTTCCGGTGGGCCTGGAAGACCCGAAAATCAACTGAACTAGGGCAATGCTCACACGCCCACCGATATAGCTCCATGTGCCACAGGTCCTATAGCTTCGCCATCACGGTCCTAGGACATGGAGAAAGGGATCCAGTCAGGAGAAGACCTCTAGTTACCAGCAGGTAAAATGGAAAACTTCACAGACTGCATTCATCTGATGGGGGTTTCCAATCCATCCTTTACAACTGCTTAGCAACTTAATCATATAATAATATATAAAAGGTAAACAAAACCAGAGCATGTACTGTATTTTTCGGACTATAAGATGCACCAAGATTTCGAACAGGTAAGTAAGAACAAAAAAAGGGTTTTGCCTTCCCTGGCCCCCAGGAGCACTCTGCAGGCCTCCCAAACACTCTGAGCGCCCTGTTTTTGTGAAAAATGGGCTCATGGGGTGGGGCTTCGGGAGGCCAAAAATGGTTGTATTCAGTGAATAAGACACACCAACATTTCCACCTCTTTTAGGAGGGAAAAAAGTGCGTTGTATACTCTGAAAAATACGGTAACTTCAATTTACTATGATTCTGTTCAATGAAGTAATAACATTTTTGCTTTTAATACAATGTACTGCACCTTCATTTTTTCTCCTATGGTTTTGCTGCACAAGTTCTTCAGCTTGTTCAGGTTGTCTGCCCGGAATCTGCCTAGAAGAAATGCACTGGAAAGTTTACAAAATCTGATGTTTAAAGGACAAACTTTCCAATACAATGTTAAATCTACCTTTTGTATTACTATTACTGGCAATTAAGTACATTAATGAAATAGATGGAAAAAAGTACTGCAGAAATATTAGGAAATTATATTTTTGACAGAAGTGAAAAGCTCCTTCTGTACATAAAGTAAACAATACAGATAGTTACAACCATTCATTTAATGACCATTCAATGTTACAACGGCATAGAAAAAACTGATGCGACCATTTTTCAAACTTAGGATAGTTGCAGCATCCCATAGCAACATGATTTACATTTGGATGTTTGACAACTGTTTCATATTTATGATGGTTGCAGTGTCCCAGGATCATCTTTTGCAACCTTCTGACAAGCAAAGTCAACGGGGAAGCCAGATTCACTTCACAACTGAAGGAAATGAATAATAAGTTACTCTTTTATAAAAGTGTTTAATGTATTAAAAAGCTATGATGTTCTTACTGTTGCAAACTGACCATAAATTGTAATTAGTAGTGACAATGTGTTATG
Source organism: Arizona elegans (assembly GCA_022577455.1). Lineage (NCBI taxonomy): Eukaryota > Metazoa > Chordata > Lepidosauria > Squamata > Colubridae > Arizona > Arizona elegans. The sequence continues at coordinate 154,428,319 of JAKOOJ010000002.1, forward strand.
ACTTGCTAAAAACTCTCTTGGAGACAGGAACCTACGCCTTGGGCAGGACCACTATCAGTAAGAACGGAAAATCTGCTCAAGGTGAAAATTAAAAGTAAACATGATAAGATAGTTGTTGTTAGGCAGGAAATGTCAAGATGACCCTTTAAAGTGTAAAACACCTTGGAGAATGGCTTAGGAGAATAAAGGGGAGTTGGGAGGGCTTCTTAGGCGCGGCATGCAGTGTGTTGGAGTTTAAAATGTGTAGCTTGAAAACTGCTTTTTGTGCTCAATCCATTTGGGAAGGGTCTAAGAGGCCGCGCTTGCAACCGTTTTTTATTTTTCTTCATTTTATCTCCAATAAATCTTTGATTTTGTGAACCAGACTTGTTTATGAATTGTGAGGATTAAAATATTTGGGTCTTATATCTCACATAACTGTGTTACTAATTTCACAACTGCAGTGATTCATTTAACAAATGTGGCGAGAAAAGTTGCAAAATGGAGCAAAACTCACTTAACAAATTTCTCACTTAGCAACATAAATTCTGGGCTCAATTGTAGTCATAAGTCGAGGACTACCTGTACTAATAACTGAAAAAACTGAAAAGTATATAAATGCATTGTTGTTTTGCTGCCTAACGAAGTCTACCTACCACCAAAAGCAGCAGTTTCCTTATGCCAAAAAGTAGGACCAACCTACAAATACAGAGGACTACTCTAACTAAAAGAAACAACTTTCATTTTTGAATGGAGTTTATTTTCAATTGAATGGTATTTTGCCTGGCTTGGAAAAATGAACAAAATAACCTGAAGATCTCATTCTACTACTGCATTACAATGGAATTTTAATTGATTTGAAGTGACAAGCCTTCTATCTCCTTCAAAGCCTAGTGGCTCATGCTGCCAAAGGCAAGAAAAAGATGGAATTGCTTTTCCCGATTCAATAGATCCAAACGTAATTCTGTCCTACTCCTTAGAATATCTTACATTAGAGCCTTTTATTTATCTTTAAAAAAATATTTATTAAAACATTTCTACATTACGCATTCTTAGAATCCTGAGATAGCTTAGAGATGGATATAAAATGATGATTTTTCAAAGGACATCACACCCCAAAATACAGGTCTTTTCCTTCTCTCTAAAAAATAAAGCAGCACTGCCAAAAAGAAAATGAAACTGCAACATGTGTATTTGCAGCACCCAGAAGTCATTTTCCAGGGTGATGACAAACACAGCAGGATTGCATCAGACTCACACGCACCAGTACTTAAACTGTGCACACTCCTGACAAATAGGGTAAATTTGCCAATTTAAAGAGCACTTCAATGCTGAAAAATAAGGCAAAATCTACCCTGCAGGGGATGGGGATCACTGCACTATACATTTCTCATGACAAAACGAAAAAAAATAAAAATGTCTACAACTGTATTTGTGGGATGTTCTTCCTTAGGATGGCATAGAAAATAGGGAATTCCAAGGAGAAACTGAACTCCCCTTCCCAACCTTTCTGGATTACTGTACTCTTTTGTTCACTTTAAATCTGTTTTCCCGATTAGACCTTTGGACATTTACAACAATATGGGGGATACACGCTCTCTTGCAGGATACCAGCTAAACCAGGGACGCCTGCCCAGTGGTGGGATTCAAGTAATTTAACAACCGGTTCTCTGCCCTAATGATTTCTTCCAATAACCAGTTTGCCAAACTGCTCAAAAAGTTAATAACCGGTTGGTGCGAATTGGCTGAATCCCACCACTGTGCCTGCCCCAATAAGGCTAGGGAAGGGAGGAGATCCTCTCTTATTGGGGTGCATCCACATGCAAGCAAAGAAAGGGTTAAGGGCGTCCCACGTGGATAAGATCAAAGGCTCCTAACCAGATGTCAGGGAAGGGGGAAAAAATCACAAGCAGGACAGGAACACGTGAGACCCTCCACTTCAACGCGATCCTTGTCATTGACATGACCATTAGACAAATAATACGCGGGGCCCTGCCGGAAAGTCAGCGTCCCTGATTTTGCTAACAGATTTATTTATTAGTTTATTTATTGGTTCAATTTATAGGCCGCCGTTCTCCGGAGACTCAGGGCGGCTTACAATGCGTTAAGCAATAGCCTTCATACTTTTGTATATACCTGCTTAGTAGGGCTTTTTGCCCCCCCCCCCCAAGCCGTGTTCTATTTTATACAAAGTCAGTTTATTGCCTCCACAATCCGGGTCCTCATTTGGGTGTCAAGACGCTGAAGGCGGAAGAGAGGAGCAGACACGCGTATGAATGGGACGCTCAAGCAGACCGGCCAGCCCGCAGGAAGAAAGACACGCCAGACCCAAAACAAAGCTGACGGACCCGGGTCGGACCGTGGCTCTTTTCCTCGCTTTCCCGCAGCAGAAATGGGTCTGGATTCACACACACACCCAACACACACCCAACACACACACACCCGCAACTGCTCACTCACTCACATCTCCTCCAGGCCCCGTCGGCGGCCACCAGCGCGTCCACGAGAGCCGGGTCCTTGAAGCGCTTCAGCTGCATCTCTCGCACCAACTCCGGGTCTCCGCCTTTGTCAGCGCGGAAGAGGTCCAAGTCGAGCACCATGGCGGCGAAGGAGAGCCGCCGAAGCGGAGAGGGACGAAAACAGCCCGACGTGCGTCTTTCAGCGAAAGGAAAGGAGGCAAGGAAGGGGAGCCGAAGCGCGCCTGCGCAGTAGAGACGCAGAGGAAGGGAACTGCGCGCGCGCCTGAAAAGAATTTCCCTGCCTGGAAAGGGTGGAGGAGGGAGGTGGGGCGATCCCTGGCGCTTTCCCGAGGAGCTCCATGCCACGGGAGCATCTGCCTGTATGAATGCAACGAGAGGCGCTTTTACAGGCGGCTTCACGCCTTCTGTAGCGAAGGTTTTAGGTAAAGTTTGGGAACGGACAAACTTAGGGATGGTTTCTTGAAAGCTTATGAATTCTCCCCGACTTCAAAGCTCAACCCATCCGCGTTAAATTGCCTCTGGTGGCGATTATGGCCGGGCAAGCTGAGTGGGGTGGCGCGCTGGTCAAACCCTTCGCATTTTAAAGCACTTCTTTTTTCCTTTTTTCTTGGGAGGATGTTTTATTGACTATAAAAGAACGTAATTGAGAAACCTTGGACTTTATACATTTAAGACGAACTGTAAGCATCTTATATTTGTACCCTATGACTATCATTAAGTGTTGTACCTTATGATTCTTGATGAACGTATCTTTTCTTTTATGTACACTGAGAGTATATGCACCAAGACAAATTCCTTGTGTGTCCAATTACACTTGGCCAATAAAAAATTCTATTCTATTCTATTCTATTCCATTCCATTCCATTCCATTCCATTCCATTCCATTCCATTATGTCACTATACAAATGTATAAACTGTACAATATAATGCTATGCAATAAATGTGTAAATTGAATCTGGGTTACCAGTCTTTTTAATCGTACATCATCTTCTGAAAGCCACAGAAAGGACTAGGAAGGACGATCTGCAGCCCTTGGGCCCGATGTTGCTGAGCTGTAACTCCCAGCTCTTCTCTGTCTACTGGCCAGGACTGCAGCAAGTAGTTGTCGGTTTGGGCAGCTGCAGGATGATTACCTCTGCCAGCCATCAGTTTGGTCTAACCTGCCTTTGGTTTCATTGTACTTGAAAACCAAATAGAGCATTGTTGTAGGTTTGGATGGAACCTGTTGTGAAGATGATGTATCATTGTTTCATTACAGGTACTGCCACCATGAAAATTAATGGTATACCCATTCCAGTATCATTTATCATGCAATTGATCCAAAAATGTATTAGAAAATAGGTTTCTAGCATATGTATAATGTTAAATATTATACAGAAGGGATTATTTCTGATGTATTCCATAGAATGGAGATTCAGTGGCTATTTCTCAGCTTTGTGTAACGTCTCAGTCTCCCTGCCAGAAAGAGATGACAGTGCAACACATCATTGGAGAAATGTCTATGGAGATTCTTAATTATCGTGGTCATGTTTCTTTCTATCTAAAAAAGTCCAGTTGGCTTTTTTTTTTTTTTTTTTTGCAAAAAACACCTTTGGGCTAACAAATTGGAGAATGGTGGAGTCAAAATATATCTTCTGTTTTGGGTTTGTCTTTTTGCTCCTAGTTGTTCTCAAGTTATCTTCAAGTTGGGTTGATCAAAGCTGTGTAATAACAGATGCACTTTGCAAATAAAAGGCCCTAGCCATGGCATCTTCATTACACAGGCCCAGAGAAACCTGAGATCCTTCAGCATTGTTTGGTAAGGTATTAGGTACAGGGCAGCTCCTATTTTATTTTCTTTATCTTGAATATTAAACAACATTATTATAAAAGTTGATTAAATAGAGATCAGAAGCTTTTCTTGGTCTCTCTTTTTTCAGTTCATCTAAAATGAACAAAAAAAGGTAACAGCTCACATCAAAAGTTGTAACAGTACATTAGTCCTTAATCAAAAATCCACATGCAATGTTGTCTCCATTAATTATAAAATTGTATTGACCTTATAAATAGAACCCAGCCCATTATGCACATAGAACAAAATAAGCTGTAGTTTATCATCACACGGCGGAAAAGCTCCCCCACAGGTTTATAAGTATAATTAAATCAATTTTATACAGCATTGCAAAAATTCATTGTCATATTTTTAAGAAATGTATTATATTGTAGTCCCTGAATAGCATTTTTATGATTCATCCATGCTTTGAAAAGTCCTTAAAGATTACTACTGGAATAATAAAATATCTGACATATTATTAATCATATATTAAAAAGATTACACTTTCTTTCAAAACCCCCAAACATGTACAAAAATGTTGTGGAAGCAAAAATCCCTCAGCATAATAAATCACAACAATACAAAACAGTAATGCTGTTATGCTATTAAATAGACAAAAGTATTTTTCCTGTCTTACATGAATGAAATTTACAAACATGAATTACAGTTGGGCCACATTCTCACGGATGACATATCAGAAAATCTAAATGCTATACCGTAGTGTGTTCCCCACCCTCTACATTAGGTAACATTAAGTAAGAATAAATATACTTAACCAGTGGACATCATTAATAATAATATCTTTTGAGAAAATATTAGAAAAATCTAAGAAAAGGGCATTTCTGAATCTTAAGAAGTATGGCTGCTGTTCAAGGTCCATTTCCATACTTCTGAAAAAGAATATTCCTATTGCTCACTGTTCTACTATGGAATAATTCAATGGCTTGTTTTACATATAGTAGAAAAGCCATAATGTGATTTTTTTTTTTTTGCTTATATGATGTGTGGTTGCATCCAGTATGGCTTAGCATTTAATATACACCAGACAATTATGGCTTGTTCAACAAACCACAATTAATGTTTACAAATTCTGATTTGGTATTATATTTATTATATATGAGCCATTCATATATTTAATGGCTACTGATACCATTAAATGGACCAAGTCTTTTCCCCTCCTTGTATTAAAACACATATTCAGCAACATACTGTCACTGAATGTGATCAATTATGGTAAATTGCATACACAAATCCAAAGCTTCAAGTATGCTATTTTGTTTGGACTGCTGCTATTGCTAAGCTTCCTACAAAGTTAGTATTTGGTTTTTTTAAAAAAAGATTACTTTCACACAACAATCTAATTTTCCAAACTGAGAAGAAAATGACACATCATTTAGAAATGTAATAAATATATAATTTTTGAGAATAGCTTTGCAGCCCTGTCCCCATTATTAGTGGTGCAGCTGCAGCCTCTTTCCCCTCTTGATCCTTTACAGTTAAGTTACTGAAACAACATATTTTGATGTTGATAATATGAATGTTAAATTTAAGATCCTGAAATTATTTAGAAGTGATGCTCTGAAATGTGCAGATATACAGATCCACCACCTCTCTATGATTCATTAAAGCAGTTACCCAAAAGCTGCTCCCGCAGCCACACAATGTAAGAAATTCTGCTTTAAGGGGTCCTACACTAGTGCTGTGTCTATGTTCCCTTATGCTCCAGAGCCTCTCTTTTGAATTGATTAGGGACACTGCACAATTCTGTTACTGAATGTTTTAATACAAGTGATGGTTTTGCTTCTTTTGAATATGGTTTGAATTTAAGTAGTCTCCTTTTTTAGAAAAAGAAAAAGAGGTTGAAACTATAGGCCTTTTCAAGTTGGATAGGAGACGCTTCATTGGGACACATAGGCCCAAATCTTTTTTTATTACAACTATACTGTATTCTATCTAGCCTAATACCAGCCCTGCCTTTCTTTATGCCTGTGAGCTTCATTTGAAACTAAAAAAGAAATCTTCCTGCCCTGAGCAATAAGAAACTCTCCTAAGTTACCCTCATGACAACTGATAAATTTGTCCATAATATCTTACTGTATTACATGAGTGTAACCTTCCTATCCTCAGGCAAGCACTTTTGTATGGAAAAGATCCGAGGTTTTCAAAAGAAAAGACTGCTGCTTTTCTCAGCACTAGAATTTTCCAGAATACTTTGATGTTATACAGTGCTAGAGTGGTACTTTAATTTCTGCAAATGGCAATACCAAAGGGTAATTTTTCTTTAGTATCTCTTAAAGTCCCAATTTCTCATCCTTCCAATATTAGGTTACCCCTGGCCTCCTTCCTATGTACATTTTTCAGCAAAATAAGTTGGAACATCTTCTGACATAGACAGTTAGAAAAGAATCAGGAACTTGATGCCAAATTGATTTGGTAATCCTAGACAAGACTTGCTTTTATCTACTGTTTAAATAACTAAAGTCCAGTTGGGGAAAACCAGTCCAGGTACTATGGCAGCCTTCCATTACAAGACATGTTCTAGTCCAGGGGTCTCAAACTCACAGCCCGTGGCCTGGATGCGTCCCCACCCGGTTTAGCGAAGGGAAAAAAAGCCCCGATACATCACGTGACACCACTGTGATGACGCAAGTTTGACACCCCTGTTCTAGTCAATGTTGTTATGCCGACAATCACTCTGATTTGCAACTACCCCATAAAATGAATTTGCCCTATCATATGTGTCCCTTGGGTGTTCCAAAATATGGCTGTCACTATAGACATTTTCAAATAACTGGCAAGCCATAATAGAAGCCACATTTAACTTTACATATTGTGAATTGTATAGAATGTCTCAAATTATTGCAACTAGCAACAACTGATTCATTCAGATCTGGTTGTACAGTTTCCTACTGGGTAAGAAAGCACAACTGATAACTATACTCTCACAGCAATTTCTGCCTTTTCATCTCTGTATCATTTTTAAGAGGCTGTCACAGTCTCAATTTTTTTCAATTACTGTCACAGCAACAGCTATTAGGCCTTTTAACTGCAAAGTATGCTGATCTTTAGGATTATAGTATTTTTCAATTTTATCATGCATTAGTACTTAAAAGCTATTTATAGAGTAAAAGCATTTAGCTTGTCTCGTTTGAAAACAATATTGGTTATCTCTCTTGAACTAGTATAGCTGTATCCCAATAAATATAATCCATTTCAAACAATATAATAGTCTTGCTAACTGATTTGGCAAAAATGGATTAAACCAAGTTTTCCCAAAATTGTATCCTTCAAATGTGGTGGAATGCAACTTCCATTACTGTCAGCAGCAGCATCCTGCTATACAGGCTGGGAGTGATAGCGGCTGTGGTTCCAATACATCTAAAAAATATTTGATTGGGAAGGCTTGATTAAAATTTTTTTAAAACAAAAATAAAAATGGACAAAAATAAAAATAAAAATCATGTAGTGGCTAGTTATCATTTTTTCAAACGCTCCATTATACGGTATAAGAATGGATTTACTACTTTCAAGATAGTATGTTTAAAGTGGAATGTGGATAGCAATCTATACTAGGGGGTACTTTAAGTACATACTTGAAACTACTGCATTTCTTTTACAGTGTATTTGGACATTCAAAGGAATCTAAGGGAGATCTTTTAATTGGAGGAAGGCCCTACTGAATTCAGTGGGAATTATTTCTGAGGTAGAGAAGTATACTGTCAGAAAATGAACTTGGTTTTTGTATATTCCTCTGTTTAACTGCAAACAGAACCCTGAAGTTTATTCTAACCTGCCAAAACAAACAAAGCAACAAAATCAGTCAATTTTAACTTGGCAATTGCCAGTTATTAGATGGTGCCTGAATCCCAAAGCCCAAATTGTTAGTCCTTTCCAAGTGTAATGGAGGACTTAATCTCTAGTTAGTTGTTCTGAAAAATTCTGAAAGACAATAATATCAAGATAAAATCACAACAGAACATCTGAACTCAAAATATTAATGTTATTTTGGGCCATTTTCACTGTGTTAACATAAGTCATTTAATAAACACTGAAACTCATATCAGGCGGCCTTGTTTTCAGGTCTCCTGCATTGTTCTTTGTGGTCTTAAGTATTCATTCAAAGTAATTCATATAGTACTTAGTTTAAGGCAGCTTCTATGATCCAATGACTTCTAGGTATGTCAAACTACAACCCCATTATCACCAGTCAGCCAGTATCTTTGAAGCTTGCTAGATTGGAGAAGCTCTTTAAAATTTAGAAGGCACTGAAAACAGCAAGAAAATCAGAAAAGTCTTATGTGACAGGAATTTATCCTATAGAATAAGCTTTTCTCAGTGGAATCAGGGCAGGAAAATTGCCTGAAATATTAAACAGACTCAATAGTTTCCTACAAACAGTGAGAATGGGTTTAAAATGGACATCTGAATTCGGAGTTGGAAACATGTTTCTAAAAGCTATTAAACTAACCTTGGATGTGATGCAGAACTTTTCAAATATATAATACCCTGATTTTGGTTTGCTATGCTAGAGGTTTTTCTTTATCATTGCAGCCATTGTTGTAACATTTACAACTCCCAGAGTTTAGGAATGCGATCTGAAATCCTAATCTGATTGAGTTGCATGATGTGGCAGAAAACCTATTAGGCCATGGAGCTTCACATATGCTACTGTCATGATAGGTGCACCAGCAGCACAAGTCCTTGACCACAATGCATTTTCCTGAAGGGTCATTAGCAAAGCAAATAACAGTGTTTTCAAGTCTTGGAAAAAGTTAATGCAGATATTTTTTCCTTGTTTTAAAATAAAAGAACTGAAAATAGAGGCAACTATAGAATAGCCAGGTATCCAGACAGGGAAAGATAGGCCTGCTTTGTTAAGGAGTCCTCAACAGTACAGTAAAGTCTTTAGAGAGGCAAATTGTTTGATGTAACTGTTGTTATACTAGCTTCCTTAGGAGGGACATTTGTAGCAAGCTACAAAAAGCAGATGGAAAGTTTTACAGCACAATTCTACACATTATTCTTAACACTAAGTCCTTTTGGTGCAATAGGTGTTACTGAGAGAAGCAGTTTGTCTTAGCAGAGTGACATGACTTTAAATCAATTTTACAGTGTATTAGCTATTAAAGAGAAAATGTGTATAATGTCATTAGCTTTACTGCGGGAAAACAACTTTTTGTGGGATTTTTTTCTTTTATCACAAAGGAGGGCACAATGTATGCAATAAACATACAAATATACATCTACACATAATTTTAAAACCACAACTATATTTGGCACAGTTTGTTTTTGGAGGAATGTTAAAATGTTTGACTTAAAAAAGTACAGTAAGAAGCTGAAGTTAAAAGATATTCCAATAAGGCCACATGGCAAGTTCATCAAAGTGCCAGTATTAATCAAGGAGAACTCCCAAAGCATCCTCCACGAAAGGTATGGGAGAGGCAAACGACTTCTAAAGATCCATGTCGGTGGTGCCAGAGGAGGTCTTCAAGGGCACAGAATCAAAACCATCAGATGTTCTCTAAAGATAATACAAAAAGGAGATGTGAATAAAACTAGAATACATGAAGATTTTGTATACTTTGTCATTCAGAGTCCTATTTTTATAGGAATCAGGTCAAATCCTTTATTTAGTGACCTGGAAAGGGCAAACAATGCAATCCTGCTCCTTATATTCACAGAACATGAGAATGGCTCCCATAAGAACTTATGGTGAAACAAGTGTTTCCACTGTATAGGAACTGTACACCTGTTTCAGATGTACAGGGACTATATCTTCCAGAGTTCCCAGGCAGCATACCAAAGCTCAAGCAAGCTGGGAATTCAATAAATGCAATTTCAACTCATTAGTAGTGAGTCTAATATTTCTCTACCAGTTGCCTCCATGTTCTTCTGAACATATTCCAACATGGGAGGAACATTTAATAGCAACTGAAGACTCTCTGATTCTTACCAGAAACTTGCTTTTGATGTTTCTTCCCCAGATGTCCGCACATGATTTTGCTTCTACTGGGAGGTATCAGTGCACTGGGGGCCAAAGAAGGGTCCATTTGAGGATACTTGCAGTTAAGATACAGTTTAGCTGCTTGTGAATAGCACTGGATACTTCTCACAATCCCTTTTCTTGAGAGTGACATTTTTTTAAAAAAATATTTACAAATATTGAAAACGAAGCTGTTGTCAGCCCCAGATTTTGGTATGTTTTGTTTTTTAAATACTCAGTTTTTAGTTCCTAGTTCTGCTGTTTTAAATGATCCCTATTGCATTTTTTAAATAAAAAATAAAGGAGCAAGCAACTGCTTTAAATATAAAAAGCAATAGGAGCTAATTAAGAATCAGTTTAGAACTGCTGAAGAGAGAAATGAATGAGAAACTCATAAGCAAGGGACTGTTTAACAGAAGTTGCTTTTGAAAGAAAAAAGAAGGTATTTGCAGACTGAGGGCTTCAATTCTAGGTGGTGTTGTGAATGCAGAATGATAATATTTCTGAATAACCAAGATTTAGATATGGCCCATGAATAAGAATGGAGAACTCTACACTTGGATTGCAGAGGAACAATCCTCAGCAGTGCTAAAGGTCCCTTGTGTGGAAGCAAACTCTGATGGATCTCAGTGCACTCAAATGAAGCACCTGGAATGGGAAGAATGTAAGAGCTTCTAAATATCTTTGCACACAGATAGGACCAACTCTTTGCCAAGCCCCCCTTTACTATTCATCTCACTAGGGGCTTTACACCCACAGTTATGTGTACCATGAAATAACCATGAATAGAGTCATTACTTCAGAATGGATGAGAAGAAAAATTGAGGTGAGGAGCAATCAACATTTGCCTGTGCACACAAATGGCTTGCTAAATACTTAAGTGCATATTTTTGCTGAATCATCATTGGGGGCAAACCCAAAATACTCAAGTTTCCCTCTAGTCTCAAGAATTGGGGAGGAGGATTTTTCATCTGCAGAATTAAATTCTCATGTCTTTATTGCATTCATGGAATTTAAGCATCTAGAGCCAGGTTCCATGCTCTGCTTTGGTTGTCCAGCTTCACAGAAAGTTAGTGTAGAGCCTGGGCTCTAATTCCCAAATGAGGTATCTGAGCAAAAGACCAGCTGGTAACATAAAATACTCATTGGTCTTATTCTGAAGAATGTTTAACAAGCAGTCACTTCTTCCAGAGATAGGCCAGGGTTCCACATCTTTTTCTGGGTTAGATATACAATCCTGTACTTGCAATATGAATTTGAAGTCTCCTGTGCAGCCTTCCCTATCATGCCCCTTCCATCTACACTGCATTAAAAGTCCAATAATTCCACGTTAATAGTCATGCTTATTGGGAGTTATTGAAGGTTGTAGTTCAACACTTTTTGAGCGTAAATTTGAAAAGGTTGTACTGCTAAATGTCTTCAAGTACACTACTTCCTCAAATCTCTAAGAACAGAGAGTCTGTGATTTTAGGCACAGTCTAGCCTTCCCCACAATACAGGCCTTCTATGTCCCAGCCAGAGACCACAGACCGTGCTGTCAAGCTGTCTAGTAATATTTGATTGTGGCACACCCTCCATCTGCTGGCATGTTTTTACATGTATCTACATTTGACTCCATCTACCTGGAAGAGTCTTCCTCTTAGTTTATTGAGAACAGCCCTACACACAGAGTCCTGCCATGCCTGACTGTACCTAAGAGAAGCCTATAGGAAAACAAATAGCCACATTAGAAAATAAGCATTAAACGACAATGCACCATTAATTAGAATGTAAGTTAGAACAACAGGAAACATAGCAGTAAATGTGGAGAGGCTTTGAGATTTTATGGTACACACAGATTTATCCCAGAATAATAGGGATGCCAGTGCAGTATTTTGCCAGATCGACAGTATATGAGTTATTATTGGTGATGATCTGTTGCATCTTAGAAAATTTAATGTATTTATTATTGGGATGGATAGGGAAAGGTCCTTTTAACTTTTGCTATTCATTTCTGCCAGAAATACTAGCAGAACAATTCTATTGGCTTGACTCATGAGGCTTGTACAGTATGCAGCCTATAGTAGCCAAGATCATTAATTACAAACAGCCACAAGTTTTTGTTTTTTTTTTTAAATAGCTTCTACAATGCACATCCTGGGAATACTTCATACATTAGCTGAATTTAGAAAATGGTAACTCAGAGTGGACTCAAATATGACAGATGAAACATCTGTCAAGGTTAGATAAACATGGGAACTAAATCAAAGTCTGAACTTTCACTCTGGACACTTATAAAAGCTATTTTCCCACCCCTTCCCCTTTCCTTCCCAGCTTACTTTAGAAGTGAATGCCTTTATTTTTCCAAAGAAAGAATTCTTGCTTGTGAATAACAGGTCGTCTTCTACGTCTTCCCCCTCCATGATGGCACAACTGTCAGCTGCAGGCAGTTCACTGTCCTTGGCACTAGCATTCATAACCAGCTTTGAGTATTTATACTCTAACCTAAAAAGATATAGACATGTGAGAATCAGATGGAAGGATTATATTTGTAAAGCAGACTTTGGATTCTTTTGCATCCTTGAGTTATTCTGTCAATGTCTTTTACATTTCTCTTTTTTAATATGTTTTCTTTTTAAACTAGACTAATCTAGCCTTCCTTAAACCAGGTGATTCTACTAATGTCTGAACTTTAACTCCCAGAATTCTCAGCAATGGCTAAGTTAGATGAAGGCCACATATCTGCAAAGCACTAAGACTGGAAAAGACAATGCTGGCTTCTCTATTTCAAAGCAACACAAGCATCAATTGTTATTACAGATGCTAAACAGGGACTTTACTATAATATAAAGTCATCTCTCTCACACACACTTTCTTTTTTGAGAAACCAAGGAATATTTATTTGTTACAAATTTTCTAGGTTGCTTCAAATAAATAACTAAACAATTTATAGCCTAATATAATTCATATAATTCATTATATTAAATATAAGTGTGTAATGGCTGAAATTCAAAAAAAAAAAAGCAAATAGAAAATAAAAAACACGCATGTAACTTTACATACTTTTACATGGTTATTATGCAACATATTAGCACTTGAAAACTGACTTGCAGCTTTTGTTATTGCCTGCTGTGTTGTTCAAAATTGTTTTAAAAAGTTAACTAGGATGGGAGCTTTGTATAAACTACCATAATATAGAAAACCCCACATTTGAGAGATTAGGTTCAATGGATTTCATATAAAATGAACATTTTTTTTTCAAGGCAAAGTACAATTCATTATTAAATCTGAATGTTAATTACATCTGTAAATGATGTCCACATATCTATTTCCACCAGTTTATATCATTTGCATACTCTATGCAAATAATATAAAGACACCATTTCATAAATATGTCATTACAAAAATGAGGGAAATTAATAAAAGACATCATTTACTGTTTTAATGAAATTTCAGTTTGCTGACCCAAAGAGTCTATTAAACTGAAGATTTCTGGCCACAGTCAGAATTGATGACTTAAGTGGAGTGAAACAACTTACTTTTGATTTTTCTTCCAGAAGTAGCAAGTCATGACGGTCAGCAGGACAGCAGTACAAGTCCCAGCTGAGATCCCCACCTTAAGCCAGAAATCCATGGACTTGCAGATGCTGACTTTTTCTTCTGGAAGCAGGACGCCTCCAGCGCATAGCTTTGGCTTCCGCCATACATAGGTGGTTCGCTATAGTGAGGAAAGCATAGTCTGTCACAGTTTCAGTCTGATAAACAGTAACATAGTCAAGATCAACAGTGACAGCTGCACCACTTTTGCACACTACAGGGATTTCAAAGGACACAAGCATGTTTAGGAACAAATATCAGAGTTTTATTACTGAAATGGTTGCTGAAATAGAATATCACAAGCCTTCCCTACCTGGCAGCATCCAGGTGTGCCAGAACATTTTCCCCATTGTCCTAAGGCATGTTTCAGTCCAGCACTAGCTACCCCAGGTGGTTTATAATTTGAACTCCTATGCATTTCTGTGAAATTTACTTGCCCTCTAAGTAAACATAGTTTGGATTTCCAACAGATTTTTTTTCCTTTCCTTTTTCAATTTGGGATCTCTATTTGTTTTTACATCCATGTTTACTGAATGATTAGCAGAGCACAATAATCAATTAATTGCATATTTAAACATTGTATAGTGAGGAAAGCAGATGTGTCATAGCTTCAGTCTGATAAGCAGTTATTATTTATGAAACAAAAGTAAAAGTATGAATAACTATTTGGTGCCAAACATCGTTTAGAACACCTGGACCTAAACAACGCAGAAAATTTCATGGTATTAGCAGAAAGTTCCTATCTTGGGGGTGGGGATGGGGAGGAGAGATTAATTCAAATGTAGTAAAGGAAAAATTTTCCCTATCCTGTCATGTCTGACTCTAGGGCAGTGATGGCTACCCTTTTTGCCATCGCGTGCCAAAAGCGGGGGGAGCGCGCGGGGGGGGTGTCTGCACGTGTGCCCACACCCATAATTCAATGCCGCCCATGCATGTGCATGCGATCCCACACACACACGCAGCTCCCCCCGCTTTTGGCATGTGATGGCCCGATGGGCCCGGTAAACCCATTTTTCGCTCTTCCCAGGCTCCAGAGCCTTTCTAGGAGCCTGGGGAAGGTGAAAATGGCCTTTCTCAACCCCACCACCAGAGGCCCTCCAGAGGCCAGAAATGGCCTGTTTGTGAACTTCCAATGGGCCTGGAAGGCCCGAAAATCAGCTGGCAGAGCTGAGCTCGTGTGCCCACTGATACGGATCCACGTGCCACCTGTGTCGTGCGTGCCATAAGTTCGCCATCACGGCTCTAGGGCATGGTGCTCATGTCTGATAACATTTATTTATACAATTTATTGGCCGCCCATCTTGCCTCAGGGTAACACTTTGGTAACTCTATTACTAAATCAGATAGAGATATATCTTCCAGTGTTATATTTTTATGTTTTTTGGCTATCCCTCATGTGGAAAGGATCTACAATTCATGATGTCTTCATAAATTTGGAATATTAGGAGTTTAATAATTAATATGTAGCCTTTGCTCTAAAGTCATACTGACAACCCTATGAGTTTCATCCCCAAATGTAGCAATTGTTAAGTTGGGTGAATGAGGACGCAGCAAGCCAGAGTAGTAAGTGACAACAGCTCTTTATTATAGGGTGAGACTCCAGCAACTGACCTGGGGAGCCAGCTCCCTTTATATACCTTGCAGCTGTGGTGGTCAGCCAATCAGCTGAGGGTCAGTTAATTCGAACTTCCCGCCAAACAAACCTATTTACATAACACTCCTCCCCTCCCAGAAGTCACTTGGGGTGTTATTTGCATACAAAGTCTCTCAGGTGACTAGGGCGTGTGCGAGTCCTGGCTGACCTGCGCAGTTCAGTCGGAGGGGCGGCGTTGAGCAGGTCAGAGGGACTTTCTGTTTCTCCCTGCTCCGCCAATGAGGCCTCCGGGACCTCCTCGTGGGCGGTGACTTCTCCGGCTGTTGGGACTACCTCGACGGGGCGGCGCTGGATACCAGAGTCCTCAGCTAAGTCCTCCGCTCTACTCGGCCTAGTGGTTTGTGCTTCTGGTTGGTAGTCGTGGTCGGAGATGGGGTCGTCTGGTGTGTCTTCGGTGTCTGTGGTTACTCTTTTTCTTAATTGGTCAATGTGCCTGCGCCAAACTCTCCCGTCCCCCATGTCTACCCTGTATGACTTGGGGCCTGTGATTTCTGTGATTGTTCCGGCCTCCCATAGTGGGCCCTGTCCATAGTTTCTAGCGTGTACCGGTGTTCTTGTGGTGAACTCTCTAAGTTTCCTTTCCCCCCCCCTTGAAGACCTCTGGGGAGTAATTGGGGTTTAGTCTGTCTAGAACTCCCCGGAGTTTCCGCCCCATTAGTAGTTCGGCCGGACTTCGGCCTGTGGCTGTACAGGGTGTGGAGTGCTGGGCTATTAAGAATTTGTCTACCCTTTCCTGCCAGTCTCCGGGGCTTAAGCGTGAGAGGGCCTCCTTTGCTGACCTCACAAATCTCTCTGCCTGTCCGTTACTAGCCGGGTGAAACGGGGCAGAAAGGACATGTCTGATCCCAAGTCCCGCTAAGTACCCCTTGAACTGTGTTGCGGTGAACTGTGGCCCGTTATCTGACACTAGGATGTCCGGTAACCCATGTGTGGCGAATAATTGTCTTAGCTCTCTGATGGTTGCGTCGGTGGTAGTGGCCTTCATTAGCTTGATCTCCAGCCATTTGGAGAATGCGTCTACAACGACCATGAAGGTCTGTCCATGGAATGGGCCTGCAAAGTCAATATGTATTCTGGACCAGGGTCCCTGGGGCCTTTCCCACTCCCTCACGGGTGCCGTTGGCGGGTCTGATCTGGACTCTTGGCAGGGCTGACATCTCCCCACCCACTCTGTAATGTCTGCATCCATGCTGGGCCACCAGACGTAGCTCCTGGCTAGCCCCTTCATTCTCACAATCCCCGGGTGCCCCTCATGCAGCAACGTTAAAACCTTTTCCCTTAAACGTGAGGGAATAACAACCCGATCGCCCCATAGTAAACAACCCCCTTGCATTGTCAATTCGTCTCGTTTTCCCGCGAACGGTTTAAATTCCCCGCTCCCAATCTTTTCCGGCCACCCCCTCATGACCCAACTTGCGACTGTCCGGATCACGTGGTCCTTGGTTGAGGCTCTTGCAACCTCGGCTGATGTTATGGGCCCAGAGTCCAAAACATCTATCAGCAGGATGGGGATGCCGGGTGTGGGGTCTTCTAGGCTGTCGGGTAGTGGGCATCGGCTGAGTGCGTCCGCGTTGCCCATGTTCGCCCCTGGTCGATGTACCAGGCGATAGGAGTATGCTGCGAGGAAGATGGCCCAGCGTGTCATCCTGGGCGACAGTGCTGCTGGGGTTGGTTGATCTCCCGCGAGGAGACCCAGGAGTGGTCGATGGTCTGTGATTAGCTCAAAATCCCTCCCGAACAAGTACTCGTGGAATTTCTTTACTCCCGAAACGGCGGCGAGGGCCTCCTTGTCGAGCTGGCTGTAATTTCGCTCGGCACTTGATAGAGTTCGGGAGTAATATGCGATGGGCGCTTCCAGGCCATTCGGGAGTCTATGGCTCAGGACAGCTCCCACCCCGAATGGGGACGCGTCACATGCTAGAACAAGGGGAAGCGTTGCGTTGTATTGAATCAAGAAGCTCTCAGCTGATAGTAGTTTTTTAATGCCGGCGAATGCCCTGTCTTCAGCCTCCCCCCATTTCCAAGTGGCTTTCTTGGTTAACAGTCTATGTAGGGGTTCTGCCACTGTTGCCTTGTCTTTGAGGAAGATGGCGTAAAAATTTAATAGTCCCAGGAAGGCCTGTAACTCTGCCTTGTCCTTGGGGGTGGGTGCTTCTCTGATTGCCCTGATCTTGCTCTCTGTGGGGTGTATGCCGGTGCCATCTACTCTGTATCCCAGGAATTCGACTGAGGGGACTGCGATCATGCATTTATTGTGTTTTACTCTGAGTCCTGAGTGAATTTCCTTAGGACCTCCCTCAGCCTTTCTCTTAGCTGTTGCTCATTGTCCGCGGTGATGAGCACGTCATCAAAATAGGGCACCACCCCGGGGATCCCTTGTAGAAGCCGTTCCATGGTACTTTGGAACAGTCCGGGGACCACGCTTACTCCGAATTGCAAACGGGTGCACTTGAAGGCCCCTCTGTGGGTTACGATAGTCTGTGCCTCTGCGGTAGCGCCATCTACTGGCAGCTGCTGGTACGCCTGCGCCAGATCGAGTTTTGCGAATATCTTGCCGGGGCCCAGGGAATGCAGTAGGTGGTGAACGACTGGCACTGGATAGGCGCTCTGCTGCAGGGCCTTATTAATTGTGCATTTATAATCAGCACATATGTGCACTGACCCGTCCGGCTTGACCGGTGTCACAATTGGGGTCTCCCATTTGGCGTGGTCGACTGGAACGAGCATCCCTTGCTTGATCAATTTATCCAGCTCAATGTCTATTTTGGGCTTCAGGGCAAATGGTACCCGCCTGGGCTTTAAACGGATGGGCGCGATGTTGGGGTCTAGATTAAATGAAATCGGGGTCCCCACATACTTGCCAAGCCTCTCGTTGAACACGTCCTGGAACTCCTGCATCAGGTCTTCCTTCAGGGTGCTTCGAACGTTCCTTACTCCGGTGAATCCCATGCCTAGGGCTCTAAACCAGTCCATGCCCAGGAGGCTGGGAAGGTTGTCGCTGACGATGGTGAGGGGCAGTTTCTCGGTAAACTCCCCATACTGGACTTGGAACTCGCCTCTGCCTTCGACGGGTATGCGGTTCCCTTGGTAATCCTTCAGTCTGCAAAGCTGTGGCTGGAGCTGTCGCTTGTGTGCGCTGGGGATGACTCTCTTTAGGTTTTCCCAAGACATGATGGATATTGGCGATCCCGTGTCTATCTCCATCTGGCACTCCCGTCCCTCGATCTCGACCGTGGTGTAGGTCTTTTCTCCAGGCGAGGTACAGGTCCGTGCGATGCGAATGGTGTAGGCCCCAGCGTCTTCAAATTTCGCGCCCTTCCGGTTTCCGCCATCCCTGTTGGGCCTTCGGTGTGGTGCCGTCTCGGATTGGGCCGTTTGGCCACGTGGTCTGTAGCTCTGGTGTGTTCTCGACCTACAGACTCTAGCGATGTGGCCCCTCTTCTCACAGGAACGGCAAACGGCGTCCCTGAACTTACAGTTCTGTCGTGAGTGGGACCCTCCACAGCTGGCGCATCCATCTCTGGGCTCCCTCCGGGCTGTGCAGGACTGCTCGGTGCGGTAGACCTCTTCTTCAGACTCCCCCTCGCTTGCGGTGCTTACGACCTCTCGATGCACTGGCGCCGTCTTCTGCGTTGTTTTGGTTAGGTGGGAGCTCTTTAATCTCTCGGCGGCCTTTACTGACGACTCTTGCGCCCTGGCCTCGTCTAGCGCGATGAGTAGAGTCAGGTTTGACCTTGCAAGCAGCCTCCTCTGAAGCCGGCTATCTCTCACTCCGCAAATTAGTTGCTCTAGGAGCATCTCATCCAGGTCTCGGTACTCACATTGGGTTGCGGCCTTACGCAGGGCAGCGACGTACTCGCTGATCGATTCTCCCTCCTGCTGGAGCCGTTGCCGGAATTCGTAGCGCTGCACGTATTTCGATGGCGTTGGTGCATAGTGGTCTTTCAGCAGGGTCTGTAGCGTCGACCAGGAAATGTTGTGGACCGAATTCGGCTCCGACAATGCTTCGGCTGTGTCGAAAACCCTTGGCCCACAGTGACTCAGGAACAGGGCTTTCTTCCGAACGTCCGGTAGCCCTTGCATGTCGTTTGCCACCATGAAGCACTCGAACCAGGACATGTAGGATCCCCACTTCTCTTCCTTGGGGTCGAAAGGCACTGGCGGGGTGTAGGCAGGCATCGTTTCGGGATTCTCCTGTGTTCCGCTCGCTCGCCTGGCTGGATTCAGATGCGGTCTCGGGTCCCCTTTTTCTGAACGTGGCTTCAGCTCCTTTGAGTGTGGCTTCAGCTCTTTTGCGTGTGGCTTCAGCTCTCCTCTGCTTCTGGTCTCAAAATCCCACCTTTGTCACCAATGTTAAGTTGGGTGAATGAGGATGCAGCAAGCCAGAGTAGTAAGTGACAACAGCTCTTTATTATAGGGTGAGACTCCAGCAACTGACCTGGGGAGCCAGCTCCCTTTATATACCTTGCAGCTGTGGTGGTCAGCCAATCAGCTGAGGGTCAGTTAATTCGAACTTCCCGCCAAACAAACCTATTTACATAACAGCAATAGTAGCACAAGTGCAGAAACCTGAATATTCCTTTAACTTTTTAATTCTATAGGTTAGCCATCTTCCCGGCTTGTTAGCATTTTCAAAATTTTCAAAAACAGGAAGTTAAAAGATACACAGACAAGAAAGAAAAGGTTTGAGAATTTTTTTTAAAAAAAATCAAAAAAGAAAAAAGAGGTGCAAAAAGAAAAGAAAAAAGTAAATAAAATAGAAAAAAAGATTTTTAACTTTCTTGGGTGCTGATATTGAGACATTATTTATCTATCTATCCATCTATCTATCCATATACATATATATCGAGATTATTAGCCAGGTTCTTCCTATGTAAACCAAGATTTTTATGCAGCCCTAGTTCAGTGAAATCACAATCCCTTAGTTTCTAGGCTTTTTTTTCTGGCAGCCAGCAAACATTCTGCTGCCCATTGGGAGACTAAGGAGACTAAGATAGATCTATTTTGGATATATATACAGTTATATATATATTAACCACAAGAACTAAACGTCTGGCTGATGAAGCACATTTACAAACAGAATTATATACACTAACTAATGTACTGACATCAAATGGGTTCTGTAGAAATAAAGTCATCAATATGATCAAACATACAACACCAAGACATAATAAAAAACAACAAGAGGAACAAAACAATGGGAAAGCCATCTTGCCCTATATAAGGGGAACAACAGACAAAATTAGCAAAGTACTACATAAACACAACATCAAAACCATATTCTGCACAGACAGAAAGATATCGTCCATTCTGAGAAACCCCAAAGACAAAACAGAATTAGAAGATCAAGGCATATACGAAATCCCGTGTGCTTCCTGCCCATCAACATACATTGGACAGACCAACAGAAGAATGAGTGTGCGCATCAAGGAACACAAAAACTCAATACAAAAACAAGAACACACATCATCATTAGTTCAACATATAAACATATAAATACAACAGGACACAACATTAATTTTAATAAAACAAAAACAGTTGCAAAAATAGAACATCTCAATGGCAGGATAATCAGAGAAGCAATAGAAATAGAAAAAAGACCATATTGCATGAATAAACGGGATGACACTTCACGTCTGCCTACTATTTGGAAACCTGCTCTCATAGATAGACGAATCTTAACACCATATATAAAACATAGACCAACTTTAATCAAAAAAATAATCCCAACCAAATCATATTCAAACCAGCCACAAAGATGAAGCCCTGCCACCTAGTGGAGAAAAACCGACCATACACCCGAAGCCAAGTCAATAAACACATACTGGGACTCCCAACCAATCAGAATGAAAAGGTGGAGCCATCCCAGAATACCAGCACCAGATTTGAAATACCAATGGCAGTTAGTACAAAATGACTGCTGACATAAGCCTGATGATGGCAGATGGGATTCTGTCGAAACGTCGCTTCTACCCTTTTAGGGATATATCCACAATTACACGGGAAGAAACCCGAAATATTAACTATACACACATACATACCCGTGAAAACTTACATAAACAAATATATATATATATATATATATATATATAGATAGATAGATAGATAGATAGATAGATAGATAGATAGATACACATACACACACACACACACACACTTAGGTTAATATTTGTCTACATTATTTCTATAACCCCTTGTAGTTTTAATCTACCTGTATCCCTCCAATGCAGGCACTGATAATGGCATGGTAATCTTCTGCAGAACAGAGAGGACAGGCTTCAACCGACTCCCACAGGAAATGGAAAGTGCATCCATCACAGGTTCCATCAGGACACTTGCTATTTTGAAATTTTAAGAAACATCTTAAACAGAACCAAATAAAGACATACTTGTGCAGGGAGATCAACAGATCAAGCCCTAGCTGTTGAAGGTTTCAGCAAAGATAATTTTCCAGCAGGTATCCCTTAAACTAGCACCCTTCAACCTAATGCTGCCCAGAAATGTTGGGAATTCTGGAAGTTGCAGCTCCTTTCAGTCAGATTAAGGAAGTTTCCCTTAACCAATGATCAACATCATACCTCATGTACAGGTTATGTAAGAGTTGCTGAATTACAAAGCAGTTTAATCTGACTATTCTGATATATTTTATTGTCAAGGCATTTGTAAAAGCTCATTTAAAAAATATAGCTACTGTGAAGTATATAGCATACCTTCTAGAGATAGTGTTGGAAATAGTTTGAGATGTGAATAATGTGAATAAACAAACTTGATCCAAGAATGTATACTGCCAAACTAGATAGGCAACTTCAACTTCAGAAACAGGAAACACTTCTGTCTGAGATCCTGGAGAGCTGCTAGCACTCAATGTTGACAGTATGAAGTTACACTAATGAACCAATGGTCTGATTCTTTCACAAGGCTATACAGGTACTCCTCAATTTACAACAGTTCACTTAGTGACCCTTTGAAGTTACAATGGCACTTTAAAAAGTGACTTATGACCAGTGGTGGGTTCTAAATTTTTTTACTACCAGTTCTGTGGGCGTGGCTTATTTTGTGGGTGTGGCTTGGAGGTCATGTGACTAGGTGGGCATGGCTAGCTGGTCAGAGTCATTTCTGGAAGGTCCTCGCATTTACGACTAGTCCTCGCACTTACGACCTGACTCTTTTGTTTGCTTTTAACATTGATCAGCTGTAGGATGGCCCTTTGAAGTCCCGCGGCAAGAGTTTAAACAGTTTTTTTCCCTCTAGTCATCAGCTGAGAGTCAGGAGGCAGCAATAGATTGGGGGTGGGACCAAATAAAAGGTAAGAATA
Source organism: Arizona elegans (assembly GCA_022577455.1). Lineage (NCBI taxonomy): Eukaryota > Metazoa > Chordata > Lepidosauria > Squamata > Colubridae > Arizona > Arizona elegans. The sequence continues at coordinate 154,451,119 of JAKOOJ010000002.1, forward strand.
ACATGGGGGGGGTGGGGGGGGTGGGAGGGCGGGGGGAAGAGAACCGGTTCGGTGACGTCATATCGTCACCGCTACCGGCTTGGCCGAACCGGACCGAATCGAGAGGAACCCACCACTGCTTATGACAATTTTTCACACTTATCACCATTGCACATCCCCATGGTCACGTGATTTATATTCGGATGCTTGACAACTGACTCATATTTATGATGGTTGCAGCATCCCTGTGTCATATGATCACCTTTTGCCACCTTCTGACAAGCAAAGGCAACGGGAAAACCAGATTCACTTAACAACAGTGATTCATTTAACAAATGTGGCAAGAAAAGTCATAAAATGGGACAAAACTCATTTAACAAATTTCCACTTAGCAACATAAATTTTGAGCTCAATTGTGGTTGTAAGTTGAGAAGTACCTGTAGTCTGCTGATAACTATAGAAATTCCCTCAGTAGAATAATACTTTTTGAGGCTCATTCTCAAGGAATAAATTCAGAAGCTAGCTGAGCACTGTAATATTAAGAAATCCCACACTGCCAAGCAATCTTTTAAAACAGCGAGATTCTTTAAATTTTATAAAAGCATGTGCACTTGGCACTTCAGACAGTATTTTAACTGCCTGAAGCAGAGGAAGGAGAGAAAAAAAATAACAACTCAATATCTTGACATTACCTTGGTAAAGAGAGAGCTCCAAACTCAAATTTTAGGGGGTCACATCTCAGCCTAATGGTAGTTACTCTTCCATCATGGCATGTCTGGGTCACATCGTTGGATCTGAAAAGTCATTATTTTAAGAAAAACTAAACCAGGGTTTGCCAAAATGGTCAATATTGACCTGTGCCCAGTGGTGAAATCCAAATTTTTTTACTACCGGTTCTGTGGGCATGGCTTGGTGGGCGTGGTGTGCTTGGTGGGCATGGCAGAGGAAGGATACTGCAAAATCTCCATTCCCACCCCACTCCATGGGAAGGATACTGCAAAATCCCCATTCCCACCCCACTCCAGGGGAAGGATACTGCAAAATCCCCATTCCCACCCCACTCCAGGGGAAGGATACTGCAAAATCCCCATTCCCACCCCACTCCAGGGGAAGGAAACTGAAAAATCGCCATTCCCTCCCCAGTCCAGGGGAAGGATACTGTAACATCTCCATTCCCTCCCCACTCTGGGGCCAGCCAGAGGTAGTATTTGCTGGTTCTCCAAACTACTCAAACTTTCCACTACTGGTTCTCTGAACTGCTCAAAATTTCCACTACCGGTTCTCCAGAAAGTGTCAGAACCTGATGGATTTCACCCCTGCCTCTGCCCCAATATCCAAGGGGTCAATGATCAGCTTTTCCTCCTCCTTGACCCCCTCCCTCTCCTACTCTGACCCAAACAGAATGAGCATGGCTTATACAACTGTACAAACTTTAGGTCCATGTGCATAGTTTGGGGCAGTCAGTGCCCTCTTGTTGTTAATAAAAATGCAAAGAATACATATAAAATAACATTGCCAGTTCATGAATCACAAATCAGCTACCGGCCTTGGCGACCTCACTTTGTCAAATGCAGATAATTCAACACTAGAGCAACAACAGCATTTTCTGCTATATTATTTCTAACTATGTTCTGGTTTGGAAAGTAAGATTTCACAAGCTATAAATTTTCCAAACTTTTCCAAAATCCTGAAATATTGCCAGGAAATTTTTGTCAGATATATACCATTTTTTCACAAAAAAAGTTGGGGTTAAAACTTTTACCATACCCTTGTTTGGTAGTTCTTTAGCTTACCTATAAAAGAATATGACATCAGGTAAGTCCCCATTTTTAGCAGGAAAATAATCAGCATGAGAAGTTATGTTGTCCAGAGTAGATTTTGTTGTTACTCCTAGAGATTAAATCCCAATCAATAAGAATACCACCACATAGGAAAGATAGATTTTAGGGATAAATCTAATTTGTTCCCCAAAATATATTAAGTTAAAGATTTTCTGCATCAGAAGGTAAATCCCATGTTGTATTAATTACTGTGTTTGATAAATACATTTGTTTGTCCATAGTTGTTTTCAGGAATTGAAACTGGAACTAGAGCATCTAGCAAGCCTTGATTTATTTTGCACAGTATATCACATAGCTAATAGTATGCCACTGGTTTTTGGCTATTTATTTGCCAGTTCCAAGATTTGTAGTGTATTTCACCTTTACACTAGTCTAAAAAAAGAAGAAGTGTTGGTGGGTGTGTGGGTGTGTGGGTAAAGCATGATGAGTGGTATGAACTATAACCTTGTTTTTCTAACAATGAGAAGAACTAAAGTGAAAAAGGGCCAAGAGGTACAGGAACAGGAGACAAGTGTGGAAATGGCTCTACTATGAGTGTGTATGTGTGATCAAAATATTATGGGTCCCATCCAGGGGTGGGTTCTACATTTTTTTACTACCGGTTCTGTGGGCGTGGCTTATTTTGTGGGCGTGGCTTGATGGTCATGTGACAATTCTTTAGGATTTAGCAGAGGTACTGGTCTACCAGGCCTTTAACTGCTTGCAGAGCTGTACCAGTCTACTCATTTATTTTTGCAGGTACCGGTCTACTCATTTGTTTTTGGAGGCACCGTTCTACCACCACACTGCCTTTTAACAGTGATCAGCTGTAGGGTGGCCCTTTGAAGCCCTGTGGCAAGAGTTTAAACAGGTTTTTTTCCTTTTAGCCGATGGGCTGGGATTCAGGAGGCAGCAATAGATTGGGGGTGGGACCAAATAAAAGGTAAGAATAATGCGGGGCGGGGGGGCAGAACCGGTTCGGTGACATCATATCGTCACCGCTATCGGCTCGGCAGAACCGGGCAGAACCGGGAGGAACCCACCACTGGTCCCATCCCCCCTGTCCCCCATCTCTGAATTGGGAGGAGGTTTCCTTTGTTATTAAAAAAAACCCCATTAAACCATTAATAGTCAGAGACTGTGACACAATTTTAACTTACAGTATTTGGAGAGAAGTCTGGGCAGTGGTAAAAAGGGAATTGGTGAGCCTCAAGAAACTGTGGAGGAAGATTTCTGCGAATTGCGGAGAGGTAATGGAAAACAGAACAGAGACTGGACACCTGGTGCCTAATATTTTCTATAGAATGGTTTTGTTCTTCTGTGTCAGTGATTAAAAAGTGATTCTTCCAATACTGGGTCCAGATTTGGCTCAGTATTATTAAAGATCACTTGTATGGCACTTCCACCTGGTAACTGCTTTTGACTTCTGTTCAGTAAAGAGGCTAATTTTTTTTCAATGGCTCTCACCCACAAAGGTATCTGCCAGGCTCACAGGCTGAGAAGAGACCATGGTTTTGTAGCCCATCACTTCGGAAGGAATCATGACGGACTGGCATACATAGGATGAAGTTGACTTGGAGAACTCAGTGTCTTTATCCAAAAGATGAATATCTGTGACATTATCTATGCAGAGAGCAGACTTCTTTCCCTTCAAGAAAAAACAAAATGGGAGACTTGATAGCAACCCTGTCTCTCATTGCTATTAAAAAGTGAGATGCTCTTTTTGAAATATTGTACAGGTAGCCCTCAAGATACCACCATTTGTTTAGTGACCGTTTGTAATTACAACAGCACTGAAAAAAGTGGCTTTTGACTTTTATGATTTTCAACCATTGCAGCATTCCCATAGTCATGTGATAAAAATTCAAGTGTGTGGCAAGTGGCATGTATTTATGACAGCTACAATGTCCTCGGGTCATGTGATCAACTTTTGCAATCTTCTGATGAGTCATCAGGGAAACAAGATTCACTTAACAACCACAATACTCTTAACAATTGCAGTGATTCATTTAACAACTGTGGGAAGAAAGGTTGTAAAATGGGGCAAACCTCACTTAACTGTCTTGCTTAATGATGGAAATTTTGGGCTCAATTGTGGTTGCAAGTTGAGGACTACCTGTAATCATAAAAAGTATATGGGCATTGTGCTGAAGAATTGGGGTTCAAAAGATGTACAGGGACAAACATATTTCTCTGTCCAAGAATGTGTGACTCTCCCTGCATTAAATAGAGCTGTCCAAAGGAGTGTCAGGTTTGCATTTGCTTAAATGCAATAAAAATTGATGGTTTTCAAAAAAGACCTGTCTTCCAACTTGGGCGCTATCTAACATTGGGCATTGGGTGCTATCTAACAAAATGAAACTTAGGCAAGAAAAACAAAATGCAGAGGTACAGTATGTGGTACCTTGCTCAATAGTAGTAACTGTGAGAGGGATCTTGGAGTCCTAGTGGACAACCATTTAAATATGAGCCAGCAGTTTCAAAAAAATCAACACAGTCCTAGGCTGCATAAACAGAGGGATAGAATCAAGATCATATGAAGTGTTAATATCACTTTATAATTCCACACTTGGAATACTGCATTCAGTTTTGGTTGCCATGGTGTAAAAAAGATGTTGAGACTCTAGAAAGAGTGCAGAGAAGAGCAACAAAGATGATTAGGGGACTGGAGGCTAAAACATATGAAGAACAGTTGTAGGAACTGGGTATGTCTAGTTTAATGAAGAGAAGGACTAGGGGAGACATGATAGCAGTATTCCAATATCTCAGGGGCTGCCACAAAGAAGAGGGAGTCAAGCTATTCTCCAAAGCATCTGAGGGTAGGACAAGAAGCAATGGGTGGAAACTAATGAAGGAGAGAAGCAACTTAGAACTAAGGAGAAATTTCCTGGCAGTTAGAACAATTAATCAATGGAACAACTTGCCTCCAGAAGTTGTGAATGCTCCAACACTGGAAGTTTTTAAGAAGATGTTGGATAACCATTTGTCTGAAGTGGTGTAGGGTTTCCTGCCTAAGCAGGGTGTTGGACTAGAAGACTTCCAAGGCCCCTTCCAACTCTTGTTATTCTATGCTATGCTATGCTATGCTATGCTAACTTTTCAAAGTTTTGTTTTCTCTGCAAAAAAGGCTTTTTTGTCATTAGCGGTTTAGAATTTATTTTCAATTTATTATTATGAAACAGTCAAAAATGCTGGTATAATTTTGTCTGCTAATATCATCTTTCTGACCTTCTCTGTGGCGAAACGTTTTGTCTATGCTTTCTTATCTGACACCCTCACCCACCACTCTTGCCTTAGGAAGCATTCCACTGTAGATTAAACTGAAGCATGGAAGGTCAATGAGGATACAGATATGATCATATAATAAAATACAAGACTCTTGCACCCCGTTTCACCTCAACCTTGGCACCTTTAAGATGTCTGGACTTCAACTCCCAGAATTCGCCAGCTGGCACTGTTAACTGGGTAACTCTGGGAATTGAGAAGTTGCCAAGGTTGAAAAACACCACTCTAGGACAAACTACACCATCTTCGATGCTTCCACTGATGCTTGCCTCATGAAAATACACATATACTTACATAATTTCCGCATAGACTGATGTTGAAGTGATGAAAGTACTTCAGGCCTTTTGAAGTAAAGCTTGGCTCTCCTAAAAAGGAGGTGCTGTAAGCCAGTCTGGAGAAGTCATACTCCAGAGTCCTATCCTTCATGCTGACTGAGAAGTGACAGTCATTGTAACACAGAGAATGCATCTAAAGAGAGAAAGAAAACACACCCCAGCAAAAGAATTTAGAAACTGTTGACTTTGTCAGCAACAGTAGAAGGACACTCAAGTGTTACTGAGATGTCTACTACCAGCTCCTGAATCCCTTAGGGTTCTGCTCAGACAAGCCTTGCTTGCCCAAACAACCTGGATGATTATAGAAAACAGAACATTGGAGAGGAAGAACTTAGCAGCTCTTGTGCTATTTCAGTTTTGGCAGGAAGTAACTACTGTTTCTAAAAGAATATAATTTTATTTGTGTTTAAGAGAAATCTACACTGATTCAATAAAACAAAAATGCATACAAATTATTTGATGATTTGAGGAACATGAAATTAAATCTAATCAAATATGCTAATTTAACATATTTTATTATTGCTATCCCTACAGCTACAGTCATTGCTTATCTAGGCCCACAAAAGCTATATGAGGTTCTTTTTAAAGATCACAATGATTTAATAACAAGATCAACATTTCCGATTCAGAATATTCTGTAAATTTATTGCCAACTGAGAGATTGTACCATGCTCAGCACTGTATGCTGGAAGAAAGGAAAGATTACGTTTTCAAAGAACATTTTGCTCTTTGTGTATGCACAGTATATAACTGAAAATGTAGCTCCAAAAGAAATCCTGAAGCTCCTGCTACTGTTGAGCAAACAGAATAGTTAGTTTTGATGAAGGCCAAGTTTTGTTTGCTATTTTATGCATTGAACTTTGGACTTGGCATTCCAGCACCCACAGGGCCTTCTCTCTCATAAATACCATCTTATGTCATGAGGATACAAAAAAGAAATGCCAAAAATCTTGCTTGAGCCTCTAAATTTCACAAGACCTGGAGTGAGAAAGCTAAAATCTCCAATGAGTTTGGACTTTTCAAGTTAATTTTTATTAGATATTGAGCTTCTGTGCACTCTTGCAAAATCATGCAATGAAACCTATCTATCTATCTATCTATCTATCTATCTATCTATCTATCTATCTATCTAATATATATAGCCATCCTTCCCACCAAAGGTGAATTTGGCCGATGCACAAAGATTGCTATCCTTGGCTTGGCTCTTTGGGTGATTAATGTTGGCTGCCAAGCAACACATACAGTTCATTTAGTGACCGTTTGAAGTTACAGAGGCCCTTAAAGTGACTTGTGACCATTTTTCATACTACCATTGCAGCATCCCCATGGTCATGTAATCAAAATTCAAGTCAAGTTTACTTGACCTTCTGACAAGTAAAGTCACTTACCAACTATTCACTTAACAGATGTGGCAAAAAAAGTCATAAAATTGGGCAAAACTCACTGAAGAAATGTCTTATTTACCAACAGACATTTTGGGCTCAATTGTGGTCATAAGTCAAGGACTACATGGACAATATTTCATAAAAATTTATACTTTATGTAATAAGATAACAGATAGCTAATTTGGCCATCTGGAAAATTGTCAGAAGCACAGGATAGTATTTTTTCTAATGTTATGTAAGCTGCCTGTTGCAAGCTCCTTCATTATAACTGAAAAGAGCCATCATTTCCTGATTCAATGGATGGCGATTAGAAAGAAAGTAAAGAAGTTTCCACTTGAATGTGGTTTGGGACATATTGATTGGAGACAGAATGCAGTTGCTGACATTCTTAAAACTCAGCTCTTCTCAGTGAATTCTGCTAAAGAGACTTTCTGAGAGTTGTGTTAGGAGAAGTTTCATGCTTGGTTTTGAGCAGACGTCAAGAATCTGACAAATTGCTACTTTCTGGCAATGTATCTGAATCTAATATTTTATTGGAATTTATTGCCCTGATATGGCTTTCATTATTTTAAGTGACAATCCTTTGTCAACTCCAATATTTACACTCCTCATGTTGCACTTTTGTTCAAATAATGATGTAGCTCCAGTTGTCACTGTACAGAAATTACGAATAGTAAAGAGGACAATATAGTACCTTGTTATTTTTTGTGCCAGGGCCACAAGGGATACAAGCTTGATTGCCATAAGGTTGGTGAGCTTTCAGGTAAGTGTTTGATGGACATGGAGAACAACTACCAGATGTTTTGTCAATGTAGTGTCCATGAGGGCAGGAAGTACAGGATGAGCCAGAGGTTTCCAAAGCGCACTGCCGGCAATAAGAAGCTACACCATCTATGACATTGGTCACATTGATGGAGTACAATCTGGCAACATCATTTGTGTATTTTCTTCCCTGGAAGAAAACATAGTGTGTCATAAATGCCTTTGTGTAGGAAAAGTATTCAGTTATAGAGAAGGCAGGACAATTGCAGGAAATGGTGGGCATAGTCCTAACTTTAATGGCCTCTATTTTTAAGAATAAACCTAATTCTTGATGAGAATTCCCTAAAAGGCTATTTGAAGAACTAGTAAAAAACAGATTTCTCAGTCTTTACCGCTTCGTTGTATGCTGTCCTCTGGAAGGCCCATGTGAAACTCGTGGTAGCATTCTTCTCAACAACATACGTATAGGATTGTTTTCCCTTGGAGCCAAACCAGGTTTCTACAGGGGAATTGGTTCTAGAATTCATACCCTACCAAAGATGAAATGGTATAAATCTATGAATAAACAATACACCTAAATAATTCTTGGTTTTAGATGTTGGATAAAAACTTACCACCATAAAATAAAGTTCACAATTCACACTGCAGATGGTTTCAAAGACAAAAGTGATTTCTGCTACCTTCTTATTTTCAGAGTCTTCCATAACTGATTGTGGTGGACTACAAAAGAATAAGCAGGACTCATAAATTGTAGAAATAGCTATAGATGAAACATCTCAATTATCGCTGTTTACTTCAGTAACTAGGTAAACAGAATATCTACATTCCACTTCAAATATATTCAGAACAAGATATTCCAATGGAATCACACTTCAGTCATATAGATGATTCAGTGTACAGCATGTCAGTACACTCTATGCACATTTATTTGATTGTGACAAAACAATAAAATCTGTGCCCAGTTTTAAAGATCACATTTTAAAATTATGTTAAGAATGTTAAGAATCAGCTCAATCTTTCCTTCACTGTTTCCTTCTGCCATTTGTTATTAATCATCGTGAAGTAATGCAAGCAGAACACTGACTGGGAGAAATTAAATTTGTTTATGCAGCTTTCTTAATAACAGTACAACAGGGGTTTGCCACTGCATTCTTTTGGACCCTTTCTATTGATTTTTCTATGTAGCATACGGTGACCAGATTCAGCCCTGCTTAGTTTTCAATACCAGGCAAGGTTAGCCAGAAGCTACTGTTGACTGAAGAAATTATCTAGAAATTAAGCACACAGCTTAGATTAATTCTTTATTTGTACTTTCCACTTACTTATTGTACCTGCTCACATTGCTTTACCTAATGCATTTCCAATACTTAGCTTAATTTGGACTAGTGACCTCACCTGAAGCCAGGAATCACCAATGTTAAAATCATGAAATCATTGTCAGAAGCTCCTGCAGCTGTATAGATATAGTCACCTGCTACTTCCCACCCTGAAAATAAAAATCAAGAGTTAACCACTTAACCACAATTTGAAGAAAAGTTATTCTTTCCATTATGTAATATCATATTTAATGTGAAATTTTGTACATTCTCTTCACAGAAACACAAGGAATCTATTGCTTTGAACTTATTCCCATCCACTCCCTAACATTTTCAAACTAGTTTCTCTAGAAGAACTTGGATCACAATTTGAGAAGTTTTCCAGGGATCAGGGCTGCTACCATACTAGTTGGGGAATTCTGGAGGTTGGAATCTCAACAAATCTGGAAAGAAGAACTCAAGATAATAGAAAGTTATGATAACATATAGCCATGCAGTAGAGATCGGTTGAGAATTGCATATTAAAGAGATTTCCAGGAGAGGAATGGAGAACTGAAGAGGTCTCCATGAAAATGGAGCTGACAATTGCTGTGAAAAACAAAGAGCCCATGAATAGACCTGCTCTTTGGAACCTCTCCAAACAAGGGGAAGACAGGAGGTTGCCCACATATGATCCAGATGGCTGCTGTTTGCAAGGATATTTAAGAACAGCTATCACCAATTGCACATTAACTACTTTTAAATGATTAGAAACCTTCTGGAACAACAATTTTGAAAACACTGGGTGAGTCTGCCTTCAATTCTGAACAGAAGAAAAATAATCATAAGCTTTAGAATTCAAAGTATGTGAAATAAACAGCAAAAAACTAAATAAAGTTTTGAGCTTAGAAAGCTATAAATGGATTAAGAATCCAGATAAAATTGAAATATTGTAATTTACAATAAAATTTTGGAATTAATTATAAAGAACACACAGCTTCTCATGAGAAATAGATTCTGTTTTGGTTTTCACAAGACATAACAAAGTTAAGCAATTTCATAATTTCAAAAAGTGGACACTAGAGGGACTAAAGTTTTTAAGTAAAGATTTACTAGCTTGTAAAATGATGCAAAACATAACAATGAAAATACAGGAGACTTTTGAATAATGGAATCAGAAGAGAGTAGCCACAATATCAACAATGTTGATAATGATGTCTTCTTCTATGGACAGACTATGTCCAAAAATTGTTATCTACAGATGTAGAACAAATTTATCTGACAAGATAGAGATGGTATCAAAAGTGAATTTACAACTGACAGACCAAGATAATGACTTAGAAAAGGAAGTTTTCAAACTGGAAGAGGTTTTCTAAATAAGAGATGGGATCTAAGATGAAGAGACAATGGTTTGTAACCTGAAAGTTGATGAAGAGTCACTAAATCCATTTATACTTGTAGTGATGAAGATTGAAAGTCATTTATATATTTCTTTTTCCTTATTGCATTCTACCTTTTTTCTTTCTTTTTCCTTTTTCCTTGAAATAAAACTAAAAACAGAAAAATCAGGATTTGATTTTGCTGATTTATGAGGGAGTCATTCAACTCCTGTAATATTTGATTTTCATCATGGAATCACATGGTTAGAAGGGACTTCAAACAATTTCTTCTTTAAACCTAGGGCAAGGCAGGAATCCTCAGAGCATTGCAAACTCTGCATAATACAATGTGGTTTGAAATAAAAACTCTCTTAATAAGAATCTCTTCTTATTGGGACAAGTTCTTTATAACCTTGAAACAAGTCTAGAACATATATGGCTCCTAATTATGGCTGCTTTTCTGGTACTTAGAACTCAATGCAAATAGAATTCTAGAAAGTCATATTTTTGAGTTTCTTTATTACATGTAGTCCTTGAGTTATGACCAATTTGTTCAGTGATTATTCAAAGTTACAAAGGCACTGTATGAAGGTAGTTATGACCAGTTCTTGAAGTTCCAGGTGCGGCAGCACCTCCATAGTCACATGAACAAAATTTGGGTGTTTGGCAACAAGGTTGTTTGCCAGACCTTTTCGGTCAGCTTCCTGCAAGCCAGGTCAATGGGGACATTGGTATGGAAGGTCATAAGTGACTCAAGAAAGAATATGAAGTTGATTTCTTCGATCAAGGTTAAAATAGAAATGTAGTTATCTTTGATAATCCTTAATGGACTTTGATGACATCGGGACTTAAATGATGAGGCTGTATGGATTTGTTTATAGGCTAGGAGAAGAATAGATCATTTGTTGTATTTTAAGAGAAGGCGATAAGTTACTAAAATTGTCTACAGTTGTGATGAAGTGAAAGTCATTTGTTATTTCTTTTCTTTTTCTTTACTATATTCTTATTGTTTCTTTTCTATTTCTCTTATTTTTTTTCCTTTCTGGTTCCTTTTTTAGTTTGTATTAGTTTTTGTTGTTGTAATTGTAATCTTTAATAAAATTACTATAAAAAAATAAACTATCCATTCCCATAAGAGTAAAATAACAAATCTAGGGTTGGTTCGTAAACCTTCTGATGGTGCAACCTAATAAAGACACAGCACAACTAGGGACTCTTGCATTATCCAAATGCATTAGGTAAAAATACACATTTTGGGAGGATACCTGCCATTCTCTTATATTCGAAACTGATTCCACTGAGGACTGTAGTCTCCATATTAGCTGGCAGTGTGTTCCACCATTTGTATTCAAAGCCTAGTGCAGGCTCGGTGCCAACTGGACAATTGGTACAACCTGAGAACCAAATTAAAAAAAAAAACAAAAACACCAAACACATACATAGTCAGGAAATACTGCTAATGAAAGTCTTTAATTGGTGCTGAGGTTAATGGCACTTTCTAAAACAATGGTAAAATATAGTACAGCTATGATAGTAGCAGCCTTTAAAAGAGTCTTTTTAAGAACACCCACTAAACCGATATTTGTCAAACTTGGCAACTTTAAGACATGCAGACTTTTAACTCCCAGAATTTGAGAAATGCCGGCTATGGAATTCTGGTAGCTGAAGGCCACATGTCCTAAAGTTGCCAAGTTTGAGAATCACTGCATTAAATGTTTTACTCTGGCTTAGTTTTCTTTTGTAATGTCTTGAAATTTTTCATAAAAGCAGGCAGCATTTTTTCAGACATATAACTTGTAGAGCAGTCACAATGACCTTTTAATGGTTTGGTTTTTTCATTTGTTTTAATGGAGTGAATTGTTATACAGGGAGTAATTCTTCATGTTCCAAATTAGCCAGGTATATCAAGGTCAAGAATAAATCAGTATTCTTGACATTCTTAGCTTTGTTCATTTGGCTTTTTCTTCTTTTCCTGCTTTGCGGATGGTTCATCAAAGAAAAATCTGTATTTTAGTGTACTGGAAGGCACACAATTTGGAGCATTGTACTGGGGAAGGCTAATCTAAGTTAACCAAGGAATTACCTCTCCACCAGTATTATTTATAGTCCCATAGCCCTGTTGCCTTTAGAAAGAACAATGAATAAGGAGAAAAAGAGAAGAAAAACTCCCATAATAAAAGACTGAATTTTCTTTTATGCCACTACTGAATCCATGAAGTGCCAAGTTCATGCTTTTTAGAGGTGGTTCCCAGTGATCAGAGCATGGTGCCAGTTTAAACCATTTAGAGAACCTCATTTATGTGAGTTTTACCTAATTCAGAAGGAAAAAAAAACAGAATAACATTACCAGACCCATTTGAGTATTTTCCATATGGGCAAGGTTCACAGGTGCTGGCATTTGTCTTAAAAAAACCAGGATTACAAGGGGGGCACATCATCTTTACACCCGATGGAGGTAATTTCACTGCCTTGGGGAGGTCCTCATTGCAGATTTTAGGCTCAGCCCATTTATACATTAGCTGTGTCTGTGAAGATAAAAGTATCACTCATTTATTCATTCAGTCAATCAATCAATCAGTCAGTCAGTCATAGATAAAACATTTTACAGCATCTTTATATGCCAAAGGATTTATAATTGTCACTTCTCATACAGTAGTATAAACAATTTCATGGTATCCAGATATTTTGGTTCATAATTCCAGGACTCCCTTGTTGCTGGTCATATTAACTGTGGTTAATGGGAGTTGAGGTCCAAATTATCCAAAAAACAAGGTATCATACATTTACAGTATGCAATCCATACAGCCTACAGTATTCTAGAAGTTGTTGAACTATAGCTTCCAGTGTTACTAAGATGAGAACAATTTTCACAGGTATACTATGGTATACTCTATTTCCCCAAATATACACAAAAATACAAATATGTATGAAGAAGAAAAAAAGGACCATACACTGAACTTAGCTTTAACTGGGACTTTTCTGCCAAAACCTATAAGCAAAACCAAAAAAAAGGGGCAGAGCCATGATCAAAATGGCATTTGGTTCTGTTTGATTTAATAAATTAAATTTTTAAAAATATATCATTCATTATGATTACTGTTCACACACGTAATAATCCTTTCTCCCTACCACATATATTTAATAATTTCTCCCTTTTCTCAGATAACATAATTCAATCCAGCTGGACAGAGAGAAGGGATTTTGTTTGCTACCTCCAAGAATTTTAGGTGGCTCACACAGCCCTTTGAAGTCCCAGATTCAATATTCATGGAACTGGTAACAAATATTTTGACTCTCCTTAAAGTTAAATAAACACTGGCTATGTGGGATGTGTGAACCAATCCTTATCTATTTTAGGTCTTGGTAATCATTCTGATTATTGTATCCACAAGGAAGTGCTTGCTATTCCCTACCTTATTTATACGCATATGACACTTTGCAACAAAAACATTTTGAATAATGCTGATCATCAAGGCTGGGCTTCAAAAGCCCCCCAAACAGCATCCCACTACTGTATGGAATTCTAGAGATTGCATACCTCCCCATTTGTATCACAGGTCGTGTGGGTATAAAAATAGTCCTTATCTGTACAGGCTGGGCGAGTCTTGCAGGAAGAAGAACCTGGTTCTTTATTGCAAAAGAAACAGCAGTTAAATCCATGCAGACATGAGAGACTCAGGAACATTTTCAGCAATAAGCTATAAAAATTATAAAACTATATATATATTTGTGTGTGTTGTGTGTGTGTGTGTATAAGAATTAGAATTCTTTATTGGCCAAGTGTGATTGGACACACAAGAAATTTGTGTGTATATGCTCTCAGTGTACATAAGGATATATATATAAGGATAACATTGATGATAGTTATCTCAAGTCACTGGTGGATTCATGTGGTATCATCAACAACAAAAATACGTTTGAGAATAAGGCAGATTTTCTCAGTTTTCACATGTTCTTTGATTACAATTATTATACCCAGTCAGCCTAGCTACTGCTCAGGAAAAATTAAAGGGATGAGGTTGAGGCAAATCTTGAACTTAGGTTTCAAATTATATGCCTCATGGGTTAAATTATTCCATACAGGTACAAGTTGGCTCACACTGAATCTGCTATCCTTTTCCAAGAATTCACCACATCTAAAAAAGACCCAGCATGCTTCCATATAGAGGTCTCCTAAGGCTACCATGCCATATTTCAGAACCAGTTATAAAAAACAGCAGAATTTTGTATGGAATTATAACCTCATTAAATGATGGTGTGGAGTGATCATACAATACAAGCCTTTTTAAAAAGCACTCCCAAATTTAGAGGGTCCACCTTCTATTTTTCTTGTCCTCTTGTCTCTTTTCTCCAACTTTCAAAATTGCCAGTGAAAAGGATAAGTACAAATAAACAAGCTTGTAAAAATTGTGGACTCTTCATAAATTTCTAATTCTGCCATCAAAGTTTCAAAGAGGGCTGAATCAATTCATTGTAAAGGAGACTCTGATTTGAACGAAGTTTCTACTGTTTTTTAATCAACATGGCAGGAAGAATTCAAACAATACAGTACTGTATATCCTAGTGTTTGTGTTAGCAAAAGCACAGAGTAAATATTTCAACATTTGTTGTTTTTCTTCTGAACTTTGAAATTTTGAAAAGTGCCAGAGGAAGCTGAATTGAACTAGTAAATCAGGTATGCTAAATTATCGCCTGCAGCCTCTTTGTTCCTTTTCTGTAGTCCTCCAAGACCACATTATCAAAAATCAGCAGCAAGTTTTTCTACAATATTTCAAACACAAGAAGTAATTATAGGTTTGCTAAGGCTATAATTTCTTTTTGCTCTTGTTGTTAAACCCAAGAATACTCCCCCACTCAAATTATTTAAAGAGGCCTCAAATCCTAGGCATAGTCCTTCCAGTAACATCACTGCCATGATCTCTGTGACCCTCGACTGTTAGAAACCTTATTAGAAAAAAAGGCAGTTCCCTGCCTACCTTTGTGGCTGCTGCTGCTGAATAAGACAGTACCAACAGAGTGAAGCTGAAACAAAATCTAGCATGCAATATTGTAGAATTTAGGGCAAGGATGTGGCAAACACAGACAAAAATGGATTAGAAATATAAAAGAGAATGATACCCAATTTTCAGTTTATACAGAGCATGTGCAGTGAAGTTAAAAAGCAAAGAGGGGCCGATGTAAGATGACAATTTATACATCTAAACCTATCATGGCTGGAAATGTGGGATAACTTGCCTAAAAAGTACAAAAAATCAACTACACATCAAAGAAATGGCTGAGGCATGGAACGTATTACCTGAGTAATTTGCTGGCTCACACTGCTGGCAAGAAGTAGCTCCTTTGGAAGAAAAAGAATTTGCTGGGCACTGCTGACAGAAGGAAGAACCAGATTTGGCAGTGTAGGTGCCTGCTTTACAAGGAAAGCATTCAGAAGTATAAGCCACACCTAGGGAACGTGGGAAAAAAGAAGGGAAACATGTTTGCAGTAAGCAAAATAATCCTTTGAACGCCACCAGCAGCAACTTGCACTAGAGATAGGCAATACCTTTCTGACCCATGAGACTAATTTCACACAGATAACCAACCAAACAATCAATCTCAAACGAGGTCCCTCTCATAAAGTTCCATCTCCTATTTCCAAGTCCCCTCACCAATCTGTCACAATCTGTAGCAAAAACTGTACACCTACAATTGCGATTCTGCCCTGACCACAAAACTCTCTGAGAAGAGAAAATATGGAATATAGACATGGTTGACTGGAGAAGTCTTCAAAGTACTCGTGTCTCTCTGAATCATCTTCTAGAACAGAAGATGGTGAATTTTGCTCTGTTCAAGGGGAGTAGAGAAGCGATATGAGCCTGTCATAATCCTGGTCCTCTCCATTTCATTAGTTTCAGTGCATGAACTGACAAAACACATACCTGTAATCCCAATATTTTTCACCAATACAGGCTTGGGGGTGTTGGACCAAACAGAAAAAGCCGTTGTCTTCCAGTACAAGACATTGTTGCCACGATTTAGCTCCACCTATAGATATTAAAAATCTATTTAAAATGCTCAGATTATATGTATATTGAAATGCAATGCTAGTTCTCAGTATTTCGTACATTTTTCCTTCCTCATGCTTCTGCTAGCTGCAGTTTTAAGTTTAAAAACATTGTATACTTACACTGTGTTTCTCCCAACCTTTCTCTGTAGTTCTCATCCACCTAGAATCCTCCACAGTTGGTTGACATTGGTCATTCTGAACCTACAATAAATGAAGATGCAGATAAGGATGCCATTTCTGTTCACAGGAATAGAGATTTATTGGATTCTCCATAGCACCAATTTAAGGTGACACAATTAAATACAATTTGAACATATGTTCTACTTTTGATGCTAGATGGAAACTTCTTTTTACAAGTTTGTATAACGAATGATATTCTAACTTTTTAGAATTGTGATACCTTTCAAACAATCCTGAAAATCCTGTGGAATATGTACAATTCCCCAAGATCTTGTGTAAGAACATTAAGAAATAATATAACATTTGACATACTTTAATATTAATATTGGTTACCATTTTGGCACTTATAGCTCAGTCTCTAAAAATGTATATATTTAAGGCTGCACATTGAAATACAGTATGCTTTTCTTGATTACTAAAAAAATACAGGCTGCTTAAAGTGTTCAGGCTGATTCTAGCACACTTAGACTATTTTATTTAGATTGTAACATATGAGCTGGAATCTTTTAATGCCCATTTTATTGATCCATGGGAATCTTGTATTACTACTTCTTTCAATATAAAAGAATAGAGCCACTAATATTAAATAAAACAACACTTTTAATTAAAAGTATATTGAAACATGCATTTCAATATACTTTAAATTTGCAAAGTCATCAAAAGTGCATTTTGAAGAACATGCCAGCAACAAGTTCTGGACTAGAAATAAATATTGGAAAAATCTTCTTGGTTATAACATTATTATAGTTATGGAAAGAAGTGCCAAAATAACAAAGTTGTTTCTTCAAGGAGCACAAAAAGCTATCACTTTGTTTTGAAAGCTCACCAGAACATTACCAAAATTCATGAGCAAATGCAATTCAAGAAAGAAAGAATATCTGAAAGGTGTTAACAGATTACTGCAAACAGATTGCTGGACATGAATTTTAGTGGTGTCTGATTTAAATAAAATAGAAACAGTTTTATTCAACCTGGGAGGAGATACCAGATCACATGGAATGCAAATTCTGGAAAACAGTGATTAGTTTCTGAAAGGCAGCACATAATTGAAAATTTCTCTTATATAACATAAAATAATCAAAACCTAGATAGAATCTTTTAACTGAATTGCAAGAAACATACAAAGAATTCAAAGACAATGTTGCTGTCTGGATAGATGTAGTCAAAGGAGACGGTCCCAGATTGCTTGAGGTTAACAGCGTACATCAGAGTAGCTATGCACTCATCCGTGTTGGAGGCAATATAATCTCCCTTAGGAATCCATGTTGATCTGGAACAGAAGAAAGAGCCCAGCAGTTGTGAGAGTACTACTGCACATCACCAGCAAACAGGTATTCCCAAGACATTACAAGAGAGTTACATTTTGACTGAAGAAGTTACACAGTCAAATGCCAGATCTTGTATTTCCACAGAAAACAAAATAATATTTATGAATGATTAATTAAACCTGTTTGTATCAGGTTTAATTTGGTCTTGAAAGCAAGGTTATATAACAAAAAAGCTGCATATCTGGAGTAGTTGAGCCATACTGATAGTCATTTCATAATGAACAGCATATAATCTATACACTCATTTCTACTACTGGATATGCATATATGGATAAAGCCACCTGAAGGCCAAAGCATATTGATTCAAGATTGTGTGTGTGTACAATGTAATACAATCATGAAAAAGGGATATAGATACCTTTCTTTTTGCTTAACTGATTATATTGGAAAACCTTTGTCCACTCTGAAGTATGGCAGATGCAGATGTCTGCATGCTTAGAAGGCATAAAGTTGAAAATAACTGCTTTAAAGCATTTACTGGACTAGTTTCTCTCCCCCTCCCTGATAATTTTATTAATGACATTAAACAGATATAACAACCTAATTCAGAAATATATCAAAAAGAATGAAAAAGAAATATTTAAAAAGTGTAAAAAAAAAATCCCTGCCGCCACCACCCCTCCACTGCCACCAAGGAAGTAGCAAGAAAAAGAAATTTCTACTAGACCAGTTTTTCATCTAAACAGCATAAAGGTAAATCACTACTGAGAGATAATTTGGTATAGTGATTACCAGGTTAGAAACCAAGAGACCTTGAGTTTCAGTCCCACTCTAGGCATGAAACTAGCTATGTGACCTTGGGCCAGTCATTGTCTTTCTTTGAACTGGCAGATGCTCACCTTGCTTCAGTTTTCAGTTTCTTCCCCTATTACTTTCAAGTAAAGAAGACATTAATGTTTGAACAAAATCTAGAAATTCAATCTAAAGTAGAAGACTCAAAACACTGGTGGTAATGTACAAAGGAGATAATGTTATTCTGAGATCCCACACTTAGAGATAAATTAGCTGCAATGTTTCATAAACACTCCTACTCAAAATGCTGTCAAGCTTTAGAATTTGCAGCCTTAAGGTCACTCGCTGGCATATAGGTTGACTTTCAAAATAGACATATCCCAGCATTAATAACAACAGGTTCACTCACTTGGTGCAGTTTCCCAAGGACTCCAAGAGGTTGTAATCAATTTCAAAATTGGTTGCCATGCTGGCAAATCCATGAGGCAACTCATCCCATTCATCGAACCTGACACCAGTCCCAAGAGAATATGTGCCCTCTGCACATGGCTTACAAGACTGATCTTTCATATCCAAGAATTCACCTGCTTTGCAAGAAAATGCTGAAATACAGAAAATCACCAAAACAAAATCAGGGCAAAAGATGAATCCAGACCAACACAGGTAGTTTCAGTAAATCTGTTACAGATGACTTTATGGAATGACACTTTCTAATATCTTTGAGTTGTGTTTAACATATGACAAGGCTAATTTTTTGTTAGATAAAATGAAAGACACGTTTGTTAGCTACACTTTATATTTTCATTGCATACAAGTTTTCATTAGATACCTAGTACCAAAACATAACTGAAATAAAACACACACACACACACACACACACACACACACACACACACACACACAGAATTAAAGACACTAAGGGCTGTTCCACATGACCAATCAGCCCACCCAAACGTTTCCATACCTGGAAATAAGTTCCTTTAAGTCAATGGAACTTTTTAAAAAGTGGATCTCAAACTGTACTGTAAGATTTTGTTTTATATAAATACAAGCTATTTTTCCCATGTACATGAATAAACTATAATGAATCTCATGTTCACACAGTTCAACCCTTCTTTTTCTCTGTTTCCCCTATTATAGGTTTAAGCATCACACCAAGGCATGTTTTAACCACGATTTTCTAGATAAGCCAAAAAGACTAGATTCACTGTACAAAACATATGATATTCTTTTAAGAAGAAAAGAGTGTAAACCATGTCAGTGAAAGTATGGGTGGCGGATTTTTTTTTATATCCACCATGAGCTCCAGACATATTGTCCACACACACCCACACTCCACACACACTTTGCAGGAATGGATAGGTGGAAACAAAACAATTCTGTACCATGCATACAGCTCTTGTCTTTTGTAAGAAAGGTTACAAATATTAAATTTCCAATCAGATTTTTCTTTGTTGTTCAACACGAATAAAGGGTATTTCTGTGATTAGAATATATCCACAATATTTCAGATGTCAAGGCCCTGTGCATACAAATGCAAGTACATAATATAGGTAGTCTTTGACTTACAACCATAATTAAGCCCAAAATTTCTGTTAATTGAGAAATTTAAGTGAGTTTTGCCCCATTTTACTATCTTTCTTACCATAGTTGTTAAATGAAGTGCTGCATTGATAAGTTAGTAACCTTGTTGTCATGTGAATCTGGCTTCCCCATTGACTTTGCTTGTTAGAAGGTCACAAAAGGGGATCATATGACCTTGGGATGTAGCAACGATCATAAATATGAACCAGTTGCCAAGTCTCTGAATTTTGTTCATGTGATCATGGGGATGCTGCAGAGGTCGTTAACTGAAAAATGATCGTCAGTCACTTTTTTCAGTTCCATTGTAACTTCGATCTGTCGCTAAATAAACTGTTGTAAGTTGAGGGTTACCTGTAACTTACTGAAATTATGGGAAAAACAACAGAAAACAGTATGGGGAGGATTCCTTTATCTAAATGGAGATGGAAATTTGGACATCCTAATTCCTTTTATATCATTTCTCTATGAACTTTAAAAAGAAAGCAAGTGAATGATCTAAAAATGGGCAGAAAAGTCTATCTGATATTTTGTGTTATTTAAATATTTATGTCCTATCCTTCTTTATAAAATTCAGAGTTTACAATGCCAGAGTAGGCTATTGCTCATTAATATGCTAGCTCCAGAAACCCTTTAGGCATGTGATTGATAGAATGATAGACTGTAAAAAATAATGATGCATGACAAGATTGAGGGAAGTAGAAGGAAGGGAAGACAGGGAAAAATAAAATAGATGAAAAAGATCAAACAGATGACTGGAATATTCTTGGCAGATCTATGTTACTACTACATAGATAGTTCAAGATGGAAACCAGTTGAAGCAACTTGATGGCACCTTATGAAATAATTATCTTTTAGAAGTGGGATATATGTTTCTAAAGATACTTGTCAGGTTTTCAGGCTGTCCCATTGCAGACGCCTGCATTCTCCTTCTTATGTCAACACTAGGATAAATGCATCTTGACGTGCTGACATCACTATTACTTTATTTCTAACCAGTGGTGAGTTGCTCCCAGTTCGCCCTCCTGCCCAGACATCATCAAAAACACTCTGCGCATGCGCAGAGGCACTGCATGCTCTCGAAGCGAGTGCGTGTGCCCGCGCGCTACCAACAGCAAACCAGTAATGCCGGGATTTGAAACCCACTACTGCTTCTAACTATTGATAGTAACACTGGGAATAACAGTATGTATTGAATGTAATAGAAAGAACCAAAAGAGCTATGTACAAATACACTGGCTTAAATGTTTAGGTCCCATTTGCTATCATTGTGCTATCGGTAATTCTGTACCATTGGAATAAAAATGAACAATTTTATGGTTAAATTTATAATCAAAATTATACTTCTAAGTAAAAGTTGTATTTTCTTGTGTGGATGGATATAGAACAGTGATGGCTAACCTTTTTGCCATTGCATGCCAAAAGTGGGGGTCGCACAGGGGGATCGCACATGTGCGTGCCCACGCCCATAATTCAATGCCCCCCAGGCCACGCGTCCCAGCACATGCACACGCAACTCCCCCGCACTCCCCCCACTTTTGGCATGTGATGGCAAAAAGGTTACCAGTGGGCCCGGTAGGTCTGTCTTTCACCCTCCCCAGGCTCCAGAGGCTTTCTTGGACTCTCCAGAGGCCAGAAACGGCCCATTTCCCGACTTCCGGTGGGACTGGAAGGACTGTTTTTCGCTCTCCCCAGGCTCTAGAGGCTTTCTTGGAGCCTGGGGAGGATGAAAACAGCCTTCCCCACCTCCCCAGAGGCCCTCCAGAGGCCGGAAACAGCATGTTTCCCAACCTCCAGTGGGCCCAGAAGGTCTGAAAATCAGCTGGCTGGCACGCACATGCGCTGGAGCTGAGCTAGGGCAACTCTTGCGTGCCCACAGATATGGCTCCATGTGCCAACTGTGGCACGCATGCCATAAGTTCGCCATCATGGATATAGAATGTCTCTTCTAATATATTTGCCTTTATCAATTTTTAGAAGCTCATGCAAAAGAAGTTTACAATTCTTTAAACGTATTTGTGGTCCACTTGATTATGGACAAATTAATTAATATCTAACATGGTAATCCTAATTATAGTTTAGTCACAATTTAAGGATTCTTTACTGATGAGCTGCCTTCTATACAACATAACATTTTAAATCTCTGAAATGCTTTTTCTTCAGATATATCCTTGGTCAGGAGAAAAATATGAGAGAGAGATAGTCTAGCTCAGTTGCAAATTTAAATTTCTCCCTTTTGAATCTTCACATATTATTGGAATTGGGGAATAAGACTACGTCGAAACAAAGAAATGGTTACATACTGTACTTCATTTGAAATGACAGTGTTGCCCCTGCTCTTAAACAAAGTATCTTGTAGCGTAGAGTAACCTTTGTCTCTGGTTCTGATAATGTTTGAAATGTCAAAAGAAAGAAATCAGTGGCGAACAAGAATGATGGGTGGCAGCAATCATGACTTACAGCATTCTGTGCCTTTGATGGGATCTGGCAGGCCAGTGCAGAGTCCTGGGGTGTGGGGCACAGCAACTCTCCATCTGGAGCCCAGGCTGTCACATGCTGTGTATTCATAATGGTATTCAGACTGGAAGAGAAAAAAAAGAGAGAGAGACCAAATAACAAGGGGTGCATTTAGTCCAATGACAGACATTTTTTTCTTATTTTACAAAATTGTTTCTCTGCAGGATATAAGAGAACTTTATTATTTTAAAATCTATAAACTACAGCAAGGGGGGGGGGGGAAGAATCCAACTCTCCTAGAGATTTCAAATCATATTTTTGATGTGAAAATAGCATACAAAACAAATCATGGGCCAGTTTTCAAGTTTCAATTTTGAGAGACTTATCATTTAATGATATAAAACAGTTACTTCTAAATCTGTAATGGTTTCTACAGAGGTAACCATTTAGCCAAAGTAGGGAAAACTGCAGTTTTGTAGCATCTTAAAGTCTAAACCACAATCACTTTCAGAGAATGCATCAGGCATTTTCTTGCAGACTATAGCTACAAAACGTGGATTTTTTTGAGTGGGTGGGAGAGGACCGCTATACATAGTCAAGAGATATAGAAAACTAACTTGTGGTTGCCATCTAGTGGTTTTCTGGATGTTGAAGACCAGATCTCTAGCCCTATTACACACAACTACCTATCCTAATATGTCTACTAATCAACAACAACAGATTGTGCTACTGACCATACTACAAAACTGTGAAATCCAGATTCCAAAGCTATCTTCATATCTCCTCATGTAGCAGTAGAATAGGACATAATACAATCAGCCCAACTTCAGACCTTTGCTCCAGTTCTAATCTTATATATGCCTATTGTCTGCTAGTAATGCTGGATTTTACAGCAAGCAAACTAGCCAATCCCTATGTCAAAAATAATTTTGAAATAAGCCAAATCTGACATCTAAAGAGTAAGCATAGTACTGTAAATATTTGTCAGCATGTGTGGGTAAAAGAATCAACATAAATTCAAAAGTTAATTTCTACCAATCATGCAAGGGTTTCTCTGAATTTGGGCATAACTGTCAAATTAAACAAATATATTAACTGCATATTATCACCCAACTTGCTTTTTGTTTCTCCCATACACATTCAGGGAAGTTATGTAATTTCTGATTCAAGATGATACAGGAAAACTTTCTAACCTATGAAAACCCAACTTGAAAAAGAGAACACCAAAGATCTAGAACCAAAATGTTTGTTTTAGTATGATGTGTGCTTGTAAGTGCCTCTCTTTAATACCATTTTAATTTGAATTGATCCTTTTAAAACCTAAATATTTCACCAAACAAAATTATATTTATTCTAGCACAATGGAGATTAACATAACAACAATGCAAGTTGTTCATGAAACATTTCCCTGAGAACCCAGATGTGGAGTTTTCCTAAGAAAGAAAAATAACTACATTTCTTTAATATTCTAAATGGATGAACACTCAAAATATATCTATGTCTTACAGTACAGTATTCTAATCTAAACAACTTCAACTGAACATAAAAGGCAATGCAAGTGCATAGATGCATTATACACTATAAATGCAAAGTCCTGGTAGCACAGTGGTTAGAATGCCGGGTTGCAGGCTAATTCTGCCCTCAGTCTGGAGTTCGATTCTGACAGTGCTCAAGGTTGACTCAGCCTTCCATCCTTTCAAGGTTGGTAAAATGAGGACCCAGATTGTTGGGGGCAATATGCTGATTCCATAAGCCACCCAGAGAGCACTATAAAGCACTATGGGATGGTATATAAGTCTGCTATTGCTATATAAAAATGTCTTCCTTGCGAACATACTGTAAATTGTTAACTGGGGGCAGAGAAGGACTAGGAAATGAGTCGATTCCTTTTAAGTACTATATTTCTATGTTTTTACTGGCTAAATAAATCAATCACTGAATTTCTGCAACAGAGATTTTACAGATTGTTCTGCATATGTATTATGATATTTCTTCTGACTATAAAATGTGGGCATGTTACGCTAAGCTTGGCTAACCAACCTACAAATAGCCTGAAAGCTTTATTGCATCTATCAGTGGAATCAGAGGAAAAGTACAAATGGGTTTGATGGTGAGCACTTTGGGGTTTAATTCCTGTAACTGCAGATGGGATGTAGTTAAGTTACCTGGCTATTTTTATATTATATGTTTTAATATAATCCTAACATTGGACTGAAACCTTTCACTATCCAGGAAGTTTTAATAATTACCTTGCTCAAATACAATAATGGTTATAAGGTCAAGTTGTCTAAGTTCTGATTCAACAGAAAGCAAACATATAGCTGTGGCAATGAATGACTTCAGGCATAACAACCATCGCCATCTGAATGCACAATTGCCTCCACATGGGAAGCATGCTAAGACTGCATCTGTCACCTGTGCAGCTGCCCTTACTTCAGACTGATCCTAGTTCTGTAAAAAAAATTCTATAGGCAACACACTGTAAGGCAGGAATAACCAGTCTATGTGGACTGAACTACAGTGCGTAGCATCCCTTAGTACTGATCCATCTCCAGCCTCCTTTGAGCTCTTTGAGAGACTTTGAGATCACTGGCCAAAATAAGACTTCCCCCCCCAACCCTAATTAATGCCATCCCAAGATGCCTCTCTCTTTCCAATAGTCCACACAGTTCTTAGAAGATAAAAACCAAGCTTTAAATTTCTTGTTAAATAACAGCACTAAAAAATTATATTGTCTGGAGAACACTTGGTTCTAAGCTAGCAGAATGGGGAGCTCTGGCCTCCCAATTTAAAGATTAATTTGTCTGTTTGGAACACACAAAGCAGTTTTAAGTGAACGAGCAACAACAACAAAAGATAGCTCTAGGTAAATATTATTTTCCCCAAGATGTGAATTTCATGAGGATCGATCAAGCCCACACCTTTGGTCTCCCAAAACATTTTCTAACCTGGTTTAATCTTATTTCTTGGACCTTGCTGTGTACATCCATATGGAAGAACAGCTGTTACATGGGCAAAGTGTTCTCTGCAGCTAATCACCTTGAAAACCAATACCTTCCCAACAGAGGCCAGGAAGGGATATTTATGTAGGAGTTAAAGCTAACACTGAAGGCAAATACAGTCAGCTGGAAAATTGAACATAACTGTATAACAAAACACAAAGGGAATATAAGGCAATTGTTAAGTATTCTGTATCACCACCACTCTTAAGAGGAAGAAAATGGCTTGGACCTTAAAGTGCAGGAACTTAAATATGTTATTTTGGAATCCTTTTATCAATAACAAATCCATATGTACATATACAGTATATTCAAGACTTATTTTATCTTCATAGGACATACAAGAGCTTTGTAAAAACAACAGTATCAGTGCAAAGGGACCACTTTTGTTTGTTTATTTTTATGTCCCCTTTATTATTATTTATAAATAACTGAAGGTGGCGAACACACCCAATACTGCTTCTGCCTCCTATTTTTCATATAGCAACCTTGTCAGGTCATAGCCTGTATTGTATTGAGCTACAGACCTCACTAAATACTTGGTATAGGTTCTGTTCTTGTTTGTCACTCATACTTGTAACTTAATATGTGCATAAGGAGGCTACCTGTACAGAATCAAATGTACAAAGACCTTATCTGTGCAATCTGTAAATACACAACCACTGTACTTTTGGAATCTAAGAAATCTCGACCTGCAAGCTCTTAAGAAAATGAAAAGAGGATAAGAGATCAAAGCATTTAAATATCCCGGTAAGGCAGTAAAAGCAACTGAAGGTTGGGAGAGAGGTCAACATTGTCCCAATAGGCAGAGCACAATGATCTTCTGTTTATTTCTGTAAACTCTCTTCCCCATTAGATCATCAGATAAAATGTTATACCAAATTACCAGAAGCAACTTAGTTCTACAACAGAATTGGGAACCATTTAAGAACTAGAAGCAATACTTAATATATTTTTTTTTAGGAATGCATGGGTCACAGTAGTAAATTATGCAAAATGGGATGAACTAAAAATTTTTTCTTGATTTTTGAGGGGAATTTTAAAGTGTTGGCATTTAACATTGTAAAGTTTAACACTAAAGTTTAATTTAACACTAACAAATTGGATTTTTTAAATTGTTGTTTATTTAAGTTAAAGCTATTGCTTTAGATTAGGTTTGAGTGTTTTGTCTCAAAATGAAAGGAAAACACACTGAAAAACTGCCCCTTGCTCCAACATGTAGATCAACTGAAGACCTAACCAAATCCCATTTTTATAACTGTCTCAGCTCCCATAATTACTGAAAATTGTAGTGTGTTTTCCTGTAGGGCCCTAATTAATTTATTTGTTCAATTTATTACCTTCTCAATCACCAAGGCAACTCTAGGCAGTTTACAGTTTTAAAAAAAAAACAAGTTTAAAACATGCAGTAAGAAAATATCGCTTACCTCCTTGGGAAACCAATATTGGTATTCAGCAGGTTCTGACCAGTTTTGGAGAACCAGTAGTGGAAATTTTGAGTAGTTCAGAGAACTGGTAAATACCACCTTTGACTGGCCCCGGTCCATCTATTCTCTGCCTCCCAAGTCTCAGCTGATTGGGAGGAAATGGAGATTTTGCAGTAACCTTCCCCTGGAGTGGGGAGGGAACGAACGTTGTCTTACCTGAACGTTCCTTTTCAGCTCTCTGCGACTGCAATCCACTTCTGGGGTTCCTTCCTCCTCGCTTCCTTTTGACTGGGTGATTTTTTTAACTGTCTCTCCGTGCTGTGGCCACGCCCACCTTCCCATGATGCCCCAGTCTTTGAACGAAGGCGCGACCACCAAGTAAACAAATTGAAGATTCAAACAAGCCATATAACCTCAGAACACTGGAACCCGCAAAAAAAAAACCACAGGAAATTAGAAACCAACAGGGCGGGTGTGGATTGCAGTCGCAGAGAGCTGAAAAGGAACGTTCAGGTAAGACAATGTTCGTTTTCCAGCCCTCTGCTCCTGCAATCCACTTCTGGGATATACCAAAGTTCAAATCCCAGGGCCGGAAAAAAGACTAGTTGGACCCAGACTCCTGGACCTCAAGGACACTCTGGAGAACACGTCGCCCAAAGGATGCTTCGGCCGAAGCATACGTATCGATCCGGTAATGCTTGATGAAGGGTGTTACAGAAGACCAAGTAGCGGCCCGACATATGTCTGAAACTGAAGCCTGCGTAGCCCAGGCGGCCGACACTGCCGCACTACGAGTAGAGTGAGGTAAGATGCGACCCGGCACAGGACGAGAACGTTGTTTGTAAGCATGACTATGCATGACTTAATCCACCTGCCCACTGTGGATGGAGAAATCTTGTGGCCCAACGAAGGTGGATGAAAAGACACCAGAAGAGCCTCAGTTTTACGGATGGATTCAGTCCTGCGAATATAACGACGTAGAGCCCTACGCACATCAAGGGTATGCCAGTCTTTTTCGCGTTGATGTTTTGGTGACGGGCAGAAATCCGGAAGGATAAGCTCCTGAGCCCGATGAAAATATGAATTCACTTTGGGTAAGAATGCTGGGTCCAGACGAAGTATCACTGTATTAGGTTGAAAAATACAAAGATCTTTCCTAATCGACAGGGCGGAAAGTTCAGACACACGCCTGGCCGAAGTGATCGCCAATAGAAAGATCAACTTGAAAGACAAATATCTTAAAGAAATAGACCCCAAAGGTTCAAAAGGAGGGTACATCAAGGCCTGAAGAACAAGGGACAGGTCCCAGGTCGGGTATCTATGAACAACAGGTGGGCATAGGTTTACAGCTCCATGCAGAAATCCCTTAAGTAGCGGATGCATAGACAAGGATGAGTATGGGGGACACCGAATGACCGTAGACAACGCGGCCGTCTGACGACGAAGGGTAGATGGTGACAACCCCTTTTCTAAGCCAGATTGTAGAAAACACAGGACGTCCTCTATCTGGGCTGAAGTGGGGTCCACCAGGTTGGCCGCACACCAGCGACAGAAAACCCTCCAGGAAGAGTCATATATCCACGAAGTCGAAGGCCTACGGGAAGCTTGGATCGTACCTATGACGGAGTCGGGCAGTCGGTCCTTTCGCAAGATAAGCCGCTCAAACGCCAAACGGCCAATTGGAGCCATCCTGGCTCTGGGTGGTCGATGACCCCTTGGCGTAGGGCGATGCGGTCTTGTGGAATCAGCCACGGTGGACGAGACGATAAGGCTACAAGATCTGCGTACCACTGTCGACGAGGCCAGTTGGGGGCCACCAGGATCATCTCGGCCCTTTCCTCCAAGAGCCTCCGAATTACCTGAGGAATTAAGGGAATCGGGGGAAAGGCGTACAATAGCCCTGGGGGCCAACGGCATCGCAGCGCGTCATGATCCATCGCTGAATGGCACGGGTAACGAGTCACATAGAGTGGAAGTTGGGCATTCGACGGACTGGCGAACAAGTCCACGACAGGCGTGCCGAACAGAAGGACGGCTTCGTGAAAGAGCCTCGGATGCAGCTGCCATTCCGAATGATCGAGACTTTGTCTGCTGAGCCAATCTGCCCGCACATTGTCTACGCCGGAGATGTGATCGGCTCTCAATGAAAGAAGGTGGTGCTCCGCCCATCGGAATAAACTCTCTGCTTCTAACATCAGAGACCTCGAATGTGTCCCGCCTTCTTTGTTTACATGGGCCTTGGCTGTAATGTTGTCCGTGAGCACAAGGACGTGGTGACCCTCCAGCTGAGATTGAAAATGCTGGAGGGCTAGGCGGATTGCTCTGAGCTCCAACAGATTGATGTTGCGGCCTCTTTCTGGAACGGACCAACGACCCTGCACCACCTGATTTTGAGGGTGGGCTCCCCAGCCTCGAAGGCTGGCGTCCGAGGTCAGAGTCATTCTGTCTTGAATCAGAAAGTGCGAACCCTTGCGAATGGCTGATCCCATCCACCACCGAAACGACAGACGAAGTTGAGATGGAAGGTATACTTTGTGAAGGGAATCGCTGCGTCCTGAGCGCTGGTAAGGGAGCAGAAACCATTGCAATGGCCTCACGTGACGTCGTGCCCACGGCACGATTGAGAAGCACGACACCATCTTCCCCAACAGTTGTGACAGCTGGAGTAGAGGAATGGAGCGATGAGACAGAACTTGACGTATCAGATCTTGAAGACTCAAAATCCTGTCTGGAGATAGAAAGACTTGACCCCGAATAGAATCTATCACCGCCCCCAAGTGCAGCAGTGATGTGGACGGGTAAAGGTGACTCTTTGGAAAATTTATCGAGAACCCGTGATTCTGGAAGGCCATGATGACAAGATGAAGGTCTCGAGCTGCCTGACTCCTGGACGACGACAACACCAGTATGTCGTCGAGGTAACAGAGTACCCGCACCGGGATCTTTCGGAGTGACGCTGCCACTACAGCTACCAATTTCGTGAAAGTTCTTGGGGCAGAGGATAAACCAAAGGGCATTGCGCAATATTGATAATGATCGTCCCCAATTTGAAAGCACAGAAACTTCCTGTGTGCAGGTGACACTGGGACATGCAGATATGCCTCCCTGAGGTCGACCGATTGAAGGAGGTCGCCACGACGAACCCCCCCCAGGATGGACCCCAGGGAGTGCATCTTGAATCTGCAATAGCAAATAAAGAGGTTTAGTTGTTTCAAGTTCAAAATGGCCCGACAACCTCCGGAATGTTTCGGGACGAGAAAGAGTGTCGAATAGAATCCCAAGCCGTGTTGTTCCAGCGGGACCTTCTCTATCGCCTTGATGCTGAGCAAATGGCAAACTTGTTCCTGCAGCAATCGGCCCTGTTCAGGAGAACTTGGCGCCGGGCAACAAATGTGGCGAGAAGGAGGACATCCCAGGAACTCGATCGACAGGCCGGAGGACACCGTACGAAGGATCCAAGAGTCCGTGGTCGACTGCTCCCATTGATGGTGGAAAAGTTGTAGACGACCGCCAATGGGATCCTGCGACTTGTAGTCATTTCCCCCTGCGGAATTGACGGTATCCGGCTCCCCGAAAGGGACGCTTGGAGACAGTGGTGTTCCTGGCTCTGTCACAAAACCGCTGGCGATCTGAGGAATGGTCGGAGCCAAAGAATTGTGGATGTTGCGAATAGGCACCGCCTGACCCCGACGTCGCCCGAAAGGACTGTCTTTGATAGTATGGCGTGTAACGTCGTTCAGGCCTGCGATATGAGGAAGTCGGCATGACCTTCCTCTTGTCCTTATCCTCAATAAGGACAGGATCTAGAGTGGAGCCGAACAGAGAACACTTCCATGAACACTTATCCCATAGTGTCATCTCTTTAAAGTGTCATGGAATTCTATTTTTTTAAATAAAAAGAAATGTCAAATAAGGAGGGAAAATTTAATATGTTCTATTTAGTGCTTTGATTCTGCTTTTGGTTAATATGTCAGTTTTAGTTCTTGTTTTTAAAAGAGAATGGCATTACAATTAATTCTTGGTTACCTTTTATGACACTTTTCTTCACATGTCATTTTATCAGCCTCACATTTCACTGGTTGTTTGTATACTTTGCTTTCAATGCTTTGTCAACCCTTCCAATACTTTTTAAAATGAGATACGTTTCAGCTTTCTTCCTCATCTGGCATTTCCTTTTATGAAAAAAACAATATTGTAACCTTAAAGAATCATTATTGTAGACTATGTTTTCTCAGGAAGCAATAGTTCCTAATTCTTGTTCCCTTGAGAGGTCTCTAAAGTTAGGAAAGATGGAAGGAAAAATGGAGGAACAATTGGAGGACTCAAAGGGTCAAGCTAGGACAGATCATCCTGGAGAAGATCCATTTATATCAGAGGTGGGTTTCAGCAGGTTCTGATCAGTTCTGGAGAACTGGTAGTGGAAATTTTGAGTAGTTCAGAGAACCGGTAAATACCACCTCTGGTTGGCCCCAGAGTGGGGTGGAAATGGAGATTTTGCAATATCCTTCCCCCAGGAATGGGAAGGGAATGGGGATTTTGCAGTATCCTTCCCCTGGAGTGGGGAGGGAATAGAGATTTTACAGTAACCTTCCCCTGCCATACCCACCAAGCCATGCCCACCAAGCCATGCCACGTCCACCAAGCCACACCCCCAGAACCGGTAGTAAAATTTTTTGAAACCCATCACTGATTTTATATGATTGTATAGAGTCTACATTTTCAGATTGGCAAAACACACACACTAATTGTAAGATAAATTTCAAAATAGGCACTTAACAATTACACTCTATCTATTCTCAGTCCCCCCCTCCTAATTTGTGTGGTTCACAGCCATATTTGCCTCTATTTAAAGCTATCCATAGAAGAGAGACATACCAACATTACTTTCTCATACAGCTGGCTACCTCTTCACATCATGAAATGGTGGAGTCTCAATAGCCCAGCCCTATTTAGAGTTCTACAAAGTACAGGTGGTCCTTGATTTACAATAGTTTACTTAGAGACCATTCAAAGTTGCAACAGCACTGAAAAAAGTGACTTATGAACATTTTTCACTCTTATGACTGTTGCAGCATCCCCATGGTCATGTAATCAAAATTCAGACACTTGGCAATGGACTCACATTTATGACAGTTGCAGTGTTCAGAGTCATATATCACCTTTTGCAATCTTCTTATAAGCAAAGTCAATGGAGAAACCAGATTAGTTAACAACTTTGTTATTAACTTAACGACTGCAGTGATTCACTTACCAACTGTTTCAAGAAAGGTCGTAAAATGGGGCAAATTAACTTAACAAGTGTTTGCTTAGCAAGAGAAATGTTGGGCTGAATTATGGTCATAAGTCGAGGACTACCTGTATAATCGAGGTGTGGGCAAATGTATACAGCACTGCCATTCCATGACAGCTGTTAGCACCTCTAAAATTGTATGTAGCAAGTATGCCAGTCTTCAAAAGCAGCTCTTCTTTGGGGGTACTATACTTTTTTAGCACTAAATTTTATTATTTGCCTAACAAGCACAGTAGTGAACAGTTGTGAGTTTATCATGTATCAGTGGCAAAACAATAACACTCCAGAAAGAACTTTAACATTCTTTAAATGTCAGATCTTTTAAAAAAATAATCTTCAAGGCATACAGTAGTCATTTAAAGTTAAACCATCATATTTAAATGAAGAAATACATACACAAATATCTTAGGGACTTAGGAGGTGAAATATATATTTCTTTTTTTTTTTTTTTTATTGCAAAAGTTTTACAATTACATTTTCACCCCTTTTTCCCCCCCCTCAACCCGCCCCGAACTTCCCAACCTCCCTAACCCACCCTAACCCACCCCTCCCCCCAGACTTCCTCACAATATACTCATGTCAAATAAAAGGAAAAACCCTCCTTTGTATATAAAACTTGAACCCCGCCCTCCCCTTACAAATTTTCATCTTCATTACATTAACCTATTTCTATCTTAATATAGCAATTTCAAATAAATTTTCATCCTGATTACCTTAGAAATATTTCTATCTTAATATAACATTTTCAAATAAATTTTCATCCTCAACCTTGAAATATTTCTATCTTAATATAACATTTTCAAATAAAAGCTATTTGGTACTTCCTAGTTTGATATTTGTTCTGAACATAATCTATCCACTTCTTCCATTCCCATTCATAAGTCTCTTGAGAACAGTCTTTTAAATATGCTGAAATCTTCGCCATCTCCGCAAAACTGGCCATCTTCAAAGTCCATTCCTCAATCGAAGGCAGCGCTTCATTTTTCCAGTATTTACCTATCAACAATCTTGCTGCAGTTATCATGTACAATATCATTTTTGTTTCCCCCAGTGTAAAACCCTTAACTATACCCAATAAAAACAGTTGTGGAGAAAATTGAATCTTTCTCTTCAAAACATTCTGCATGACCCACCAAATTTTTATCCAAAAAGCCTTAACTTTCTTACAGGTCCACCAAACATGATAATATGTAGCGTCTAAGCAGTCACATCTCCAACATTTAGGCTGGGCACTAGGGTACATACAAGACAATTTTTTTGGATCTAAATGCCATCTATAAAACATTTTGTAGAAATTTTCCCGCAGATTCTGCGACTGTGTAAATTTAACATTCTGAACCCAAATTTTTTCCCATGTTTCCAACATCACTGGTTCCTCAAAATTTTGTGCCCACTTAACCATACAGTCTTTAACTAGTTCAGTTTCTGAATCCCTTTCTAACAAAACATTATAAAGTCTTTTAATATGCATTGGGCCTTTCTCTTTTATATGTCTAACTAATTCTTCCTCATACATCATAATACCAGTTTTTTGGTCCTCTTTCCATCTCAATTGCAATTGATTATATTGTAACCAAGTTAAATTAATCCCTTCAGCCAACAATGTCTGTAATGTCTTCAGCTGCCATCTGCCCGCGTCTGCAAAAAGAACCTCTTTATATAAAAACCCCCCGAGTGACATTATATTTGTATTCCACAAGGTATGACCAAGATCCAGCCATAGCGGTATTTTGTAATTCCAGTTGTTTCGGTGCTTCTTCCAAACTCTCAGCAAAGAATCTCTAAATATATGGCTTTTAAATACTTTATCCACTTTGCTGTCATAAAATAAGTAAGCGTGCCATCCAAATTCCAAATCAAAACTTTCTGCATTCAATATTCCAGTCTTTTTTCCTCCAAACCAATCACTTACTAAAGTCAAAGCTGTTGCATCATAATATAATTGTAGGTTTGGAAGTTTGAGACCTCCCCTTTCTGGGATGTCTTGCATAATTTTCATTTTTACTCTTGGTTTTTTCTCGTTCCAGACAAATTTATTAATACCAGTTTGCCATACTTTTAGTTGTTTATCATTTTTGAGCACCGGAATCATTTGAAACAAAAAAAGAAATCTTGGCAAAATGTTCATCTTAACTGCTGCTATTCTTCCAAATAAAGACAGCTGCAGTTTTTTCCAAATCTCCATATCTTTTTGCACCTCTCGCCACAACGCCTCATAGTTGTTTTGAAACAATTTCATATTTGATTCTGCAACCTGAACTCCTAGATATTTTACCTTTGGTACAATCTCAAAACCTGCCCTCCTTTCTAACTCCAGTTTACGATCTTGTGTCATATTTTTAACTACCATCTTAGTTTTTCTCTGATTCAATCTGAA
The DNA here is from genome assembly GCA_022577455.1 of Arizona elegans. Taxonomy (NCBI): domain Eukaryota; kingdom Metazoa; phylum Chordata; class Lepidosauria; order Squamata; family Colubridae; genus Arizona; species Arizona elegans. The sequence goes on from JAKOOJ010000002.1 coordinate 154,485,779, forward strand.
ACCTGAAACTTTACCAAAGTCTTGTATAATGTCCTTCATCTGGATTATCGATTCCATTGGCTGTGTTAGGGTAACAACCAGATCGTCTGCGAATGCCTTTATTCTGTAATCCTCTTGCCTTATCATTATACCTTTCAATGTGTTAGAATCCCTTATTGTATTTAACAAGACTTCTAGTGTTAAAATGAACAACAATGGGGACAGTGGACATCCCTGTCTTGTACCTTTTTCAATTTTAAACTCTGTTGTCAAACTTCCATTGATAATGATCTGTGCCTTTTGCTCTTGATAAATTGCTGAGACCGCCTGTATATATTGGTCCCCAAAGTCCATCTTTTTTAATGTCTTTAATAGAAAATTCCAATCCACTCTGTCAAAGGCCTTCTCTGCATCCAGAAAGACCAGCACTGCAGGGATCTGTTTATTCATCTCAAGATATTCCAATAAATCTATTACTTGCCTTACATTGTCCTTCATATGCCTACCCTCAATAAATCCCGCTTGGTCATCATGAATCACCTTTTGAATTACTGGCATCAGTCTGTTGGCTAATACTTTTGCGTAAATTTTATAATCCGTATTCAAAAGAGATATTGGTCTGTAATTCTCCGGTTTTTTGGGACCTGCTTGCTCTTTTGGTATCAAAGAAATATAAGCTGTAGTCCACGATGGAGGTACTTTTCCCCCTTGTTGTATGTTGCAAAATAAGTCTCTGAGTTGTTCCACCATTTCTGCCTGTAAAGTTTTATAATACACTGCTGTCAGACCATCCGTTCCAGGAGCTTTGGCTGTTTTTAATTGTTTTATTGCTGCTATTATCGCCTCCTCTGTTATGGGATAATCCATTCTTTCCTTTTGTTGTTCAGTAATTTTTGTAACTCTTTTATTGTCCAAATATTTTTCTATAAGTCCATTCTGCACCTCCTCTCTGGCATATAGTTTAGTGTAATATTGAAGAAAGGCTTCTTTTATTAAATTCTGTTGAAAAACTTCTTTCCCCCCAATATCAACACTATCAATAGTCCGTATGCTTTGTTTCTTCCTTAATGTGTAAGCCAACCACCTGCCTGGTTTATTAGCATTGCAGAATGTATTATGCTTCGCATATTGTAAGTTTGTTGCAACTTGTTCCGCTATAAGCATTTGGAATTGGTCTTTCAGAAGTTTTATAACACTAAGTATTCTTTCATCTGTTGGGTTTTTAATAAGTAACTGTTCTTTATCCTTTATTTCTGCTTCCAATTCAAGTCTTTTCTTTTGTCGAATCCGCTTATGTTTAGAGTTCATATATATAAGCACCCCTCTCATATAAGCTTTGCTTGCGTCCCACACAATTTCCATTGGGGTGCCTTTATTCAAGTTCATTTCAAAAAACTCTTTGATGCTTTTTAAGTTCTATTATATTTTTCTCATATCTAAACAAGTTTTCATTTAATCTCCAAGAGCGTCTCTCATTCTTACATGTCTCAATTTCTATCCAGACTGGACTGTGATCAGTCAAAGTTCTTGGCAGAATCTTTGTTCTTTTTGTCCTAACAAGTAAGTCATCAGACAACAAAATAAAATCAATCCTGGAAAAGGATCTATGTCTGTCAGAAAAGAAAGTATAGTCCAGTTCTTTTGGATTATGTATTCTCCAAATATCTTTTAATTCCAGGTCTTCTCTCATATCAAAAAAAGTCTGTGGTAATCTAATTCTTGATTTTGCCAAAGTCTTTTTATCTAATTTAGAGTCAATTACTCCATTCCAGTCTCCCATAATTAAAATAGATCTATAATCCCATTGAAGTATTTTAGTATGCAGCATTTTATAAAAATAGTCCTGTTGTTGGTTAGGAGCATAAATTCCTATCAGAAGAATTTGACTGTTAGCAGAAAGTAATTCAATTGCTACAAACCTACCATCTTGATCAGCTTCTATAAGTTTGGCTGTTAATTTTTTGTTTACATAAATAACCACACCATTCTTTTTTTGGTTAGTTGAGGATATAAAATGTGTTCCTAATTTGGAATTTTTCAAATAGTTTTGATCTTGAACTGTAATATGCGTTTCTTGTAAACAAATTATATCATTATTATGTTGTTTTAAATATGCAAATATTTTCTTCCTTTTTTGTGTTGCATTCAACCCATTCACATTCCAAGATAAACATTTAATCATCCTTATTCTCCTTCTGGAGCGAAGCGCAGAACCTTAGGATATCATCTGAGATCCTCTGTCCTGTTTTTCCCACAGCCCCAGCCTTGTCTTGACTCTCCTGCTGTAACTTTTCTTTAAGTTCCTTGGCTTTTGCTCGAGTTATACGCTGATCCTTAACTTCAGCCGCCCAAGCCAGCTCCGAGATTGGAGAAGGTTCCAGCAAAGGCTCATCCAAAAAGCCTCCTTCAGCACCCTTCAGCTCTGCTAATTCCTGCTTAGATTGTTGTTCTTTAATCTCCAAAACTGTAGATGTGCGTGGGGATGGAGTTCTTTCTTTAAAGATGTCATTATAAAATTGCTCCGCCTTCTCCACAGTATTCAGACGGTGTTTCTCTCCCTTATATCTCAAAATTATGCCAGTTGGGGCGTCCCAACGAAATGGGATTTGATTATTCTGCAGTTCTTTAACAAGAAAACCATACTCTTTTCTAGATTTCAACATCTTAGGTGGGAGCTCCTTGTAAACTGTAATCTTGGATCCACTCACTTGCACAGAAGTGAGAAAAGATTTTTGCAAAATGTCATTTCTTATTGCTCTATCTGTAAAATATATGACCACATCTCTAGGCAGTTGTCTTTGTCTGGCCACCCACGAGTTGACTCTGTAGATTTTATCTATTTTGCAAAAAACCATCTCAGGTTCAACTTTTAAAATCACAGCTAAGGCTTCAGCACAGATCTGTCTCAAATCTTGTCTCTCCTCTTCTCTAATTCCTCGAAGCCTTATAGCAAATTCCATTGCACGAAATTGCATCATAACAATATCATTCTCAACTCTCTGCATCTTGTCATCAACATCAAAAAATTTATGATCATTATTTTTCATCTTAGCATTAACTTCTAATTTAAATTCATCCACTTTTGTCTCAACTTTCATAATAAATCCTGCCAGACCAGACGCCACATCCGTTATTTTTTTGGTCACCATCTTTTGGCTCTGCTGCATTTCCTGCATGATTTCCTGTTGTGACTTTTGAATTTTTTCATCTATTTTATTTATTTTGTCATCCATGTCTTGAAATTTCTCATCCAAAATATTTGAGATGAATGCTTTTAATTCTCCCATATCCAAATCTTTTTTTTGGGCTTGTGACTGCGTATCCTGCTTACGTGGGGGGGATCCCCCCCCTGTTTTGCCTTCCTGCTTTTTTGAAGCCATCCTGCCACGTAAGCTAGCTTTCTTAAAAAGGGAGGGTCCGCCTCTTCTGCCACCTCCACAATACCTTCTAAAAAAGTCCCCCAGAGTTACTCAAAACAAAGCTATAATGCAGCAAAGACAAGTAAAGGGGAGAGATTTTCCTCTTATTTCTGTTGCAGCCGGAGCAGCTCTGTAACAACTTTTTAACTTTGTAGCAAGACAAGATAACTTCACCAATCCACACCCACTAATTCATTTGCTGAGCGCCATATTTTTTCAATCACTTTCACTCATTCCGAGACTTTCACTTCAGTAAAAAAGTTCAGCAAAGGACTAATACTTGCAGTTCAAAGTTTCAGGGTTCAAGTGGATTGCGGATGTTTATTTGAGTTATTTCCTCGCTCTTTAAAGGTTTCCTGAGGTCGGCTTGTTCCGCACAGGCAGAAGACGTCCCACGCCGCCCGGAGTTTCAGCAGGTTGTTAGGGAGCCGCGCCTGCTTCCTCCCCAGAAACAGTTCCCTGGGGGGGTTGCAGGGGCTCTACCTGTACCCTGCTGCCTCTTCTTCTGAATCCTAAGGATTTCGAAGATTTCGAGCCGCTTCGCAATCAGGAAGCGGCTCTACAAGCGGCGGGGGTGGCGGTGCCAAAAGAAAGCACCGTCGCCGCCGAAGACAAGGAAACCCAAAATATATATTTCTTGACCACACTCTGAAAACACCCCTGAATTTAGCTTTCTTACAGATCCAAATTTCTGGAATTGCATTCACATTTTCTTAAACAGATAAGAGACCTTTTTCAGTCATTCCCCAAAACTAGTTGTCAAACTAGTGTGCAGAAATACTTTTGCTTTTGGGCTGATGAAAAATTATATGTAAAACACTAGCTCTTCAAAATAGCAGTTTAAAATAAAACCCTTTGAAGTTTTACTGTTACAGCATTTAAATAGGCCAAAAAGGAAATGGATGTCAGCAGTTATTTTATACTGTCTATTTGATAGGGATGATTTTTGAAATCCTTGATCTTTCTCAGCATATTTAGATCTCCATACTACAGAAAGATGCAGCTATATGCAATTTCTTTTGGTACATTTTATTTCAGTTGAGCAACTTTCAGTCTTCAAAAGAAAATTCATTTTCAAGTGACAGAACATTCTAGATATCATGCTTTGGAAAAATATACAAGCATTCTCTGTATTTCTCCAGAAAATACAAATATTCCTTCAGATAAACACCTTGAAAAATGGAAAAACTGTTCCCCAGTATTTAGACTTCCCTAAACCTCCATGATTCACTTTCTCCAGCTATGATGCTGCTGTCCAGAAGGCAATTTAGTGTTTGAAATTATGGTCACAAATGCAAAGATGAGGCCTGAATAAAACATTTATGTCATATAAGAAACTAGGATTCTCAAGCCAAATTCTCTGATAGTTTATGCACAATTTTAATCTGTGATTTTAGTCCTCAAAGTCTGTTGTTTTAAAGCTGTTGTTTTAGTCAGATACTAAGGGAAATAATGTAATACATGAGGAGTAACAAGGTCAATTGTATTTAATGTGTTTATTATTAATTCAATTCAATTAAATCAAATTTACCCTGGCTCCACCAATTTCATGTCTGTTCCTGGCAAGCTAGCCTTTGCCTCAAAAAAGTCATACAGGCCAAGCAATATTCAAATATTCCAAGCAATCCAATTCAATCTTTATTACGGTCACAGACCAGCACAATTCCAAGTAATTTTCTTGGCACACATTTTTGAATATATTAGAAAAATCAAATCAATCTTCACTACAGTCATGGGAACAAAGGTACAAAGTTCTCACACCTGTTAAAGAATAAGGAGTTTCTTAGTTCTCTTACAAATGACATTCCAAACTATTCCAGTTGAAGCCCAAAGGGTTATAAGCATTTTTCCAATCAGAAAATCAAGCAATACATCTCAAATTACTCATCTAGCTAGAAGCTGAGTGAAAGATCAACATGACATTCACAATCATGCAGCAGAACTAATCTATGGTACTTGGAGGAGAAGCCAATATTCAGAATAGCCTCCTTATCATTCACTTGGCATGCCAGCAGTACCAAGATTTTAAAAGGTCTAATTCTCAGTCATACTTAATAATGAGGAATAAAATACCCCATTGCACCCTCATAAAGTGTACTTGTTTAATGGATGTAGAGCTTTTCTTGTTTCACTGTGTACCTAATTATTATTATTGCTGGTAGTTTGGGAAACAGTGTTCCTAACAAGATGCCAATTTTGTTTAATTCTTTTGTTTAATCCTGGAGCAAAATTCAACATTTTCTATCAGATGCAGGGTAGTTTGTATATGATATGTTGAGCCGTAATTTGTTGGTGGTAAACGGGATTGGCATCACACAATCCAACATTCTAAATCAGGACAATGGTCCAGTTTTATTCATATCTCTTAAAATTAGGTTATAGGGAATATTTAAAATGTACAATTCCATGCAAAAAAAAATAATAATAATTTAAATTTTCCTGCCAGTTTCCTTCAATTTAATGAGAAAGTTTTTGAAATTTATTTCAAGTGAAAAGAGAGTATTGATGAACTGTGATAACTTGTATTTATATAATTGCAGGCTGATCAGGGTTTCTGCATGAAAACTCCTCCGTTTCATTCCCTCATCATTCGCCCAGCCGTTGGCAGCTCCCCTGCCTTGCCTCCTTTCAATCCCAAGGGAATTTTCTCATTGGACTTTCAGATAGGGAAGTCTAAACAACTAGAAAAGTTTTAGAATGATGGTGAGTTGTATAACAGAAAATACATACAAACAAACAAAATAAACAAACACTCATAACAATAAAACCAAGGTATAATTAAAAAAACCATAAAAGAAAAACAAAATTTCATTCTTATGCTTTTCATTTGTATTTTCAATTATTATAAGACATTTTAACATGTTTAATACCTTAGGATATAAATTTAATAAAATGAATACATTATAAATCATCTGACATTTTTACTTCGATTCAAGCAATCACAGAAATCTGTGCCTCTTTTAAGAAGCAAGACCTGTGATAATCAAGGGAATCCTGTATATAAATTGCTATTCTTAACAAGAGATTCATACAGTATTTGTTGCTGGCACTTGTCAGAACTGATCTTTATCTGGCACTTATATACATACACCAGCAAAATGATCACTAAAGCAAACCATATTACAGAGACAATGAGAGAGACAGGGAACATTGCTGGTTGCTGCTGTCTTGTTTAGATAAACTTATATCCTGTAGCAATGCCAGCTTTACTTGAGTCACTCCAGTGTTAATTGTTCTCAAGTGCAGAAATTTGGGCATAAGTATGTGCATTGGTCAGAAAATGATTTTTTAAAATTGCTGTTTACTACAATTATTGTTGCATACACAAATACTCACTAACTGAGGTAGTCGCTAAATGTAAGGTAGCTATATTAGAATAGAATAACAGAGTTGGAAGGGACCTTGGAGGTTTCTAATCCAACCCCCTATTTAGGCAGGAAACCCTTCACCACTTCAGACAAATGGTTATTCAGCATCTTAAAAACTTCCAGTATTGGAGCATTCACAACTTCTGGAGGCAAGTTGTTCCACTGAGTAATTGTTCTAATTGTCAGAAAATTTCTCCTTTGTTCTAAATTGCTTCTCTCCTTGATTAGTTTCCACCCATTGCTTCTTGTCCTACCCTCAGGTGCTTTGGAGAATAGCTTGACTCCCTCTTCTTTGTGGCAGCCCCTAAGATATTGGAACACTGCTATCATGTCGCCCCTAGTCCTTCTTTTCATTAAACTAGACGTACCCAGTTCCTGCAACCATTCTTCATATGTTTTAGCCTCCAATCCCCTAATCATCTTTGTTGCTCTTCTCTGCACTCTTTCTAGAGTCTCAACATCTTTTTTACATCGTGGCGAGTAAATATCACTAATATATTCTTCTAGAGTATTAATGCAAGGCAGAAAAAACAGAGAAGAATACATTTTGTATTTATGAGATGTCTTTTCAAACACAAATATGATTTTTAAAAATCTTTTAGGAACTTATTGCTGGAGACAAATGGTCAAGCAACAAAAACAGACCATCATCTATAGAAAATAGATAGTAAGCATTTTTTTAAAAAAGACCCCCGAATTTGATTCAGCGTGTGGTTTTAGATCATCTGTAGCTCAGTCATACAGCATACTGTAAATACTGCTTATGTTAATACTCGGCTTCTATCTACCTTAAGCAATCATTTGTCAAGGTAGCACAATTTTCATATCAGCAGTACTCTTAACCTATACATCTTGGCAGTAAAATCCCTTAAAATCCATGGGGCTAACTTCTGAGTAGATGCATCTGTAGTATATACTATTCTATATACTGCAAATGATTTACCTACCACAAACATGCACATGGAAGTGAAAATCTAGAATACCCTTCTGAAATAATTCATTGTCCTCTAAACTGGACTAAGCTTTGTTAATGGTACTGCTAACTTGTCCAAACTGATAGATAATAATTCACTCATCTCATAGTCCATGATATTTATCTGTGAGGAACAGATTGTAAAAAAACATCAGAGTAGGAACAAGTAGTTCTTATCTATACCAATCACATACTTCTGTAGGCACCTTGAATCTGCTATCCTGCCAAGGTTTGGAATCAAGTACTGGGGCCAGCCCAGAGTCTTACTTCTGCCTCTGCTATTTTTAGCAGATTTCATATCCGATACTAATATCAAAGGAGGTGCAATTGCTCAGCAGCTAAAGAAGCTAAATTTGGCAGCTGGAAAGCTGACAGTCCGGGTTCAAGACTTGGGGGTGTGCAATGGGGTGAGTACCAATTCCTGCCCCAGCTCCTGTCCACCTAGCAGTTCAAAAGCATGCAAATCCAAGTAGATTAACAGGTACCACTTCAATGGGAAGGTAAACAGCATCTTGTATGCCTTTGTTGTATAGCCATGCTGGCTACATGACTCCAAAAAAGTCTTTGGACAACAATGACTCCCTTGGCCAAGAAACAAAGATGAGCACCACACCCTAGAGTTGGACAAAACTGGACAGGGAAACCTTTAATACAAAAATTAATACTAATACATAAGTGAGTTTGTCATTAATGACAATGCCTATGATTTCAGTTTTCCAAATTATTTCAAACTAGTACTTAATAGTCTATCATACCTTAATTATTCAACCTAATAAGGTAGACAACCTCTTTATTAAAAAAAAGACTGGAAACACTTCTCTTATAAAGCACAATAGGCACTTTTGAAACCAAATTGGAATGTTTTGTTAAAAGCATTGATACTATCCATTCATTCATTCAGCTTGGCAGTATTCGGGTTCACCACATACCATAGTCCTGGCAACTTTCATTATCACTGAAAATCAGATTTCTGCAACAAACGTCAATCTCAACTAGCATGATAGCAAGTTTATAATCTGAACTGGCTCTACTTGCCCAAGTTCTCAGAATTGGTATTCCAACTCCCATAAACAACTTGAGGTACTAAACTCTTGCTCAGTCTATATGCCTTTCATTTTTAATGATTCAAATGCCAAAGGCAGAGTATGAAACCAAGTGCACCCAAAACATTATATTTTATTGATGAACTAAATACCTGCTAAAGGTTCACCTCTCCCTTCTGAACTTTATCATTGGACAATATCCTGATGAAATGACAAGTCCTATCGAGGTAATATTTATCATTTATCAAGAATATCTGGTAAAGTTCTTTATATAAAAGTAACTTCAGACTCCAGTACCCAATTTTTAAATCTCCTAGGGAATATTTATGAATTACGAAGGGTTTTTGTGTCTTTACTAAGCTTAGTGATAGTTTGGAAACAAGTAGGTCTCTTTGTAAATCATAGACTGATGCTTCTGGTTTTTCCAGTTTTGCTTCGAAATTGCATCAAGCTTTTTTTCAACCAGTCAAACATTTAAAGAATTTTTAAAAATGGAACCTTCCCTGTCATTAGCTATATCTCCTTTGTCACTTCTTGTCATATTGCTTTTTCATGGGCATCATTATGGATATGGCATGCTTCGTTCACTAATTTTTTAGAGAGAATTCACATGGTTCTATCATCATTTCATCTTCCACAGGAACTTTCATAAATAAAAGTTATTTTATATTTTCATGAACACGGAAAAGAAACATGATTTCAACAAGAATAATTTTAGCACTATTTGTTTGATTTCTTTTAAAGGAGAGTTTTGAAGGTTTTGAAATTTCAAAAAAATAAATCTAAAACAGGTAGTCCTCAAGGTAAACCCACAACTGGGACAGGGGTGGGTTCTAAAAGTTTTTACTACTGGTTCTGTGGGCGTGGCTTATTTTGTGAGCATGGCTTGATGGTCATGTGACAATTATTTAGGATTTAGCAGAGGTACTGGTCTACCAGGCTTTTAACTGCTTGCAGAACTGTACCGATCTACCCATTTATTTTTTGCAGGCATTGGTCTACCCATTTATTTTTGCAGGCACTGATCTACTCATGTATTTTTGCAGGCACGGATCTACTCATGTATTTTTGCAGGCACTGATCTACTGATCTATTTCAAGCAGTAAGTGTCGATTTATCAAGCCCGATCACATAGCTTTGTAGCAAAGCACGGGTATCCAGCTAGTAATACTATAACTCTACAGTTTACAAACTCTTGCAACATTATTACCAATATGTCAGTTTGACTACATTCAGTATATCTGGTGAAGTATGCAATGAAAGAACATACTTATATAAGTAACCATTAGACATTTGTCTTGCATTGTAATCCAAAATTAGTAAAGCAAAGCAAGTATCTTTTTCTTATTTACAGAAGCATTGAATTACAGGCTAGCAGGCTAGCTGGGCCAACAGATAAGGAGGGAGAGATTTGCTGCAATTTTAAATTGACTTAAATTTTAAATTGTTTTAAATTGGGTTGTTTTAATTTATGGCCAAAATATTCAAATTATTTTAATATTGTTTTTTAAATTTTGTATGCTCTGTTTTTACTTTGGCTGTGCACCGCCCTGAGTCCTATTTGGAGAAGGGCGGTATAGAAATTTAAATAAATAAATAAATAAATAAATAAATAAATAAATAAATAAATAAATAAATAAATAAAATCAGGTATGCAGGGGTGAAATCCAGCAGGTTCCGACAGGTACTGGAGAACCAGGAGCAGAAATTTTGAGTTCGGAGAACTGGCAAATACCACCTCTGGCTGGCCCCAGAGTGGGGTGGGAATGGAGATTTTGCAATATCCTTCCCCCAGGAGTGGGGAGGGAATGGGGATTTTGCAGTATCCTTCCCCTGGAGTGGGGAGGAAATGGAGATTTTGCAGTATCCTTCCCCTGCCACACCCACCAAGCCACGCCCACAGAATCGGTAGTAAAAAAATTTGGATTTCACCACTGCAGGTAGGAGTCTTGCCTGCTGCTGCTTGTTTTCCAGCAGTGCTGTGACAAGATTAGAAACATCAAGGGTATTCCATGTAAGCCAGAATTATTTCTAATCATGGTTTGAATAAATTATAATGGGTTGGTTTCTACATATGTCTAACTTATGATGGCTAGTTTCATATTCTGTACTCTGTTACGAGAAAAGCCTGATTCACACATTTTTAAGATGTGGTTATTTATTATGTTTTATTATATTATGTGAATGTAACTAGTTTATATACCATGCTTGTTATATTTTAGAACTCCAGAAAGAAACGTGTCACACTGTACTTAACAATGTGACAACATTTGCTTAGCATTTAGCCTGGTTAAGGGCAACAGCCTTAACCAAGGAAAGATTGAAGGCAAATGAGGTCTAGGCGGAAGAAGAACATCATGGCTTCAATCTAAGGGACTCAGCAACACTTTTTGTTGATAAAAATAGGATCACCAACATAATCGCCAACATCTGATGACAGATATGGAAGAGGAGGAGGAGGAGGAGGAGGAGGAGAGCAACACCGACTGATAGCACCAACCAGACATGACCTATCAAACCCCTCTTTTTCCATCAGTATGCTAACAACTTTTATTTTTAGATTGGATTTATTTTTTATAGAATTTAGCAAAAATATTCGGGCAATGGATCAGCACCACCATACCACTACGTCTTCTTCCTTTTTTTTTTTAATTTGATTTTTATTATAACATATAGTGATACATTCAGTACATTTTCGGTTCATTGGTGCAATTATATACATATATACATCTACATGCATTATTACTTGTCCTTTATTTGATATTGTTTCTTAAAGCTAGATTTAATTTCAAAACACTTAAAGATAATAGTGCTCAAATCTCTAAGACTAAATGTAATACTATTCATATGGATTTTGTTAATTAATATTTAATCTCTATTTCCTTCTTTATTTCTTTTCCCCATCCATTCGTACCACATGTCCCACACGCTATAAAATTCTGAATCTTCTCTGTCATTAATTTCTGAAGTCAGTTTGTTCATTTCGGCACACTCCAATATTTTTCCAATAACATGTTCTTGAGATGGTATTTGTTTTTCTTTCCAATACTGGGCAAAGGAAATTCTAGCGGCTGTCAGAATATGTATAATTAAATACTTTTTCTTTTTTGCATATTCAGTTTTCAAAATTCCCAGGAGAAAGGCTTTTGGTTCGAAATCAAAATTTTCTTTTATTGTTTCTCTAATCCACATCCATATCATCCTCCAGAATTTTTGTGCTTGATTACATTTCCACCAGCAGTGATAGAAAGTACCCTGCTGATGGTCACATTTCCAACATTTAGGGCTCGAATTGGGGTAGATCTTCACTATCCTAGCTGGGGCCACAACTTTTATTTTTAGATTGGATTTATTTTTTATAGAATTTAGCAAAAATATTCAGGCAATGGATCAGCACCACCATACCACTACGTCTTCATAGGAAATGTCAAAAATAAAAGCCAGAAAGAAAATAATAATATTAAAGACTCAGAGACAGGAATGGATCTACTTTTAGTTCCTTTTGCACTATAATACACCTCAATTGTTGGAAGACTAATAATCACTTAAACCTAACTAAGCCATTTGTCAAGGCTTGCATGACATGTACAGCGTATATTAAACCCCAAGTACCAAAACATTCCTCTTAATTATAGTTTGATTCAAGGGCTGGATTTGAACAAGGCCAAAATAAAGTATAATAAAACAAATTTGTATATCAGCCATTTTAAATTAACAGTGGCTGTGCAAAATTCAGATCAAGTTATGGTTAATTTAGCTATGATTTATTTTGTAACAGTAATATCATTCGTTGAAAATATTAACCCCCAGCTACTATTAATGTCAATGTGAAGTATTTTGAAAAGCCATATGTTGGATCAACTGCAGATGTGATATAAGAACTTTTCTCTCTTCCTGGCATGTAGAAGAAGCTAGTTGCCCAATGATAATTTATAAAAGATTGTGGTTAATAATTCTCTTTTCTTTCACAATCAGGACTACTATCTTTCCCAAACTGAGAATTAGAAATTGCAGTTGTTGAGGGGAAAAATACTTCTGATCTCTTCTTTATGAAAATGCCAGAGAAGCATAGGGCAAATTCAATACAAAAGCATGGCTTTTTAATGTTCTGCAAATTACATCATTCAGTTTCGTTGTTACAAGTGATACATTAAGGAAGTTTGCCTCCCCTGATTTTAAATCTATGTATTTTAATCTTGGTAAAGCAAACCAGTTGTGCTGGGAAGCTACATATCAAAACTGAGACATAGAAATATTCCTAGATAATGTGATTCAGATAAGCATCCGTTATCACAAAAAAATGACAATAGTGAAATTGTATAAAGGCAGAAAAATATACTCACTTTCAAACTTATGCTAGACTAGACTTGAAGAGGAAACAAATGACCTTGAAGATAAATTGCCCTCATTTATCTTCCAGTGCTTCTAATTCAATAACAAATCATACAAGGGAAGTAAAATGACAATTTACTCAGAAAACACCTTATAGAAGGCAGAAGGCTGCTGAAAGAGAAAGAGCCAAGAAGTCATAGGATAAGCAGCCAATAAAAAATAGTCAGAGAAAATATGTTTCTAAAAAAGAAACATATTAATGAAGCAAGAGGAAGTAGGTGGATACAGAATGAATGGAATAGGATCAATAACCCAAATATGGCTGCAGATCCCTGAATGCACTACAATCTTGCAAATGGTGATTTATGAATCAAGAATTTGAAGTAATAGTGATAAAATCAGAATTAGTTCATTCAATAAAAGCATCCACACATAATGACAAAGTGTTATTTTTTCTAATCATGATGCTTTGAACAAATCATAATGGCCTGGTTTAAATATAATTCTAAGTCATAGAATTATATTCTATGCTTCACTCAACACTCTAAGCCAAAGCTCAACAAAGCATGTTAAGATTTAGCATTACATGTTTATGACCAATTTAAAAAGAGGTGTTTGTGTATAATTTAATTATTTATAAAAAGGAAGGCTAGAATACCATAAAGCGAAGTAGAACCATCATAAAGGTAAATGTTTCCCCTGTTCATTCATGTCTGCTCATCTCTGTTTCTTAGCCAAGGGAGCCAGCGTGGTCCAAAGATATTTCCATGGTCATGTGGCCATATGACTATATGCCGAGGTGCACAGAATGCTGTAACGTTCCCACCCAAAGTGGGAAGGTTATTGACTCCCATTTCCATGCTTTCGAACTGCTAGGTGAGCAGGAGCTGGGACAAGTAACAGGAGCACACCCCATCATGCAGTGCTCAGGTCTCAAACCGGAGCTATCAGCTTTTGAGCTGACAAGCTCAGTGTCTTTAACCACTGAGCCATCACACCCCCATCATACATCATGCAACCATCATATATAATTTTTTTCAAAAGATACTTTTTAGCCCTTCGTAAACCATGGAGATATTCTTAGTAAAAAAAATAGAGGTGCTGTCATTCAATACTTTGCTTTAAAAAATGGAAAGCTGAAAAAGACAGAGTTTATTGACTAGAGAAAGTTGTAGGAACAATTTCATACCACTATCTAACAAACAAGGTGTGTGTGTATGTGTGGCAGCCATTTTGCAAAAAGGCCTCGGAGTTCGATTTGTAATGGGTACATTAATTGGAACCTGACAGGCATTTTTTCAACATTCCAAAGATGTCCACAGTCCTAAAACATTAAGTTCTTCTTAAAAGCGAGAGAAAATTAACCCCCTCAAATCATTCATTTATTGGGAATGGATGTATATTGCAACTATTAATGCCAAATAACACACTTAGTTTATTTAATCAAGATTATAATATATTCCATAAAAATAAAAGGAAAAACATATCAACATATATCAATAATAAAAACAATGATCATGAGACTTATTAGGATACTAAATATATCCTAATGCCTTATTATTACTATACATTTATCTTAAATGTATCTGTTAGGGATTGCAAAATCATTTCCAGAGGGAAGGATGCTTAAGTAGACGGCTACAACCTACTGAAACAAACAACAATATTTTAAAAAAATATTTTTAATTCAGAAAAAGGGAAATTAGTCCATGAACGTTTTGGAAAGTAAGCTTTGTAGTTGCTCTGCTTTATCTATGGACATTTTGAAGAACCCAAACATGTCCATTTCTATTCGTTAATTTACTATTATTTCTCACGACTTCTAATTTTTTCCTAGAAAAGCTGAAGGGGACAGAAAACAGCAAAGAAGTGACATCTCCACTTGCTGAGATTGCTACCAGCTCCACTGGGGCATCCCCTCTCTCTGACATGTCAGCAAGAACAACAGCATCATCTATTCTGAACCTTGCCTGAGGGCCTCAGTTCCTTCACAATTATTAGAAGAGCCAGTAAACATTAATAACTGTTGACTGAGATCCTTATTTTCCTTGGTACAGCCCATCAACTTTTCTTTCTGTGTCTTATCTTTGTAGGTTTTAAATCTAACTACAGGGATTGCCTTACTCTGGGAACCTTTAACAGTAAAGAGCAGGATAGAAATTAATGCGACCAAGATTCTCTAAATGTTTGATAAACTGCCTTAACTTTCACTTGTCTAGGCTATAAATACAAAGGTGTTAATATAAGTAATTTATTTATTTATTTAAAATATTAACATAATCCTAATTTTTACTTATATTTGGTTGTGGCATATCACATACCTTCCAGTCCCCATGCCATCTACTAATTATACTATAACCCACAAATCCAAATAATCTATTATGATAGATTGGTTGCACAATCAGCCAGATATTTAGACTGGATTTGGCATTTTTATTCTATCAGGTCTTTCCCAAGGACCTTGAATAGGCAGATATTGATGTTTGGTGATGTTAAAGATACTATCATAGGCTGTAAGCTATTCCAAGTGAAGCTGCCTTTTGCAATTGATTGATGGTGATTTTGTCAATGAGGATAGTCTTCAAGTGGTGCTCCAGATGTTTTGGGATTGAATCCAAGGTACTTATTACTACTGGTACTATTTTTGTTTTCTTTTGATGTAGTTGTTCTATTTCTATTTGCAGGTTTGTTTTTTGTTAGTTTTTTCCAGTTTTTGCTGTTGGAATACTAAAGCAAAAGCACTTTAGCTTCCTCATTTTCTATTACTTTGCCTATTTTGCAAACCTATTATTATTTACACAAATGTGAAATCACAGCTGTCACTTCTTTAGCTAGTTTTGGCCTTCATCCACATCAAGTTCTTCCCAAGAACCTAGGACGTCATAATCTATCAGTGTAGTACATGTGCGGATCCAAGCAGTGTTGCCTTTTGTAATCGATTGATGGAATTTTGTCATATGTTGAGGATGATCTGCACTTTATGATCTTCTCCAATGCGTTATCTTCTATTCTACTGTATATCCCCTGGTATTATCACATCAATTATCCACACTTTCTTCCTTTCAATCACAGTTAAATCTGGTATGTTATCAGCCAAGACCTTTATCAATTTGTGTTTGGAAATTCCACAATATTTTAACCTGCTCATCGTTGATAGTTTTTCAACTCTATGTTCCCATCAATTTTTTTATTACTAGCACATGATAACTTTTATAGATGTTCCAGTGAATCATTCTGGCGACTGTGTTATGTTGTTGTTTATTATCAGTTTGTGCTATTTTCTTGCATGAGCTCCATATATGAGCTGCTATTTCTTCTGCCTCTTTGCACAATCTGCACTTTGAATCATTTAATGATTTTTCAATTCTGGCCTTGATTGCAGTAGTTTGAACAATTTGCTCTTATGATTTTGGCTCTTTTTTTCTTGATTTTTCTTATATTTTTATCCTGCCTTTTATATATTGTAGTAAATAAAAGATGGGGAACATACTTAGTACTCCTGCTTTCTATTTTCCCCACAACAATAACTCTGAGAAACAATTTGGGCTGAGAGAGAATGACTGGCTCTAAGTCCCCCAATTTAGTTTCATGCCTAAAGGAAGACTGGAACTCAGAATCTCTTGGTTTCTAGGCCAGCATGAAATTCCATATATACAGATGTTGGAGGCACAGGAACAGACCATTGTTTTTGTCTGTTTCGTTCTTAAAACTTTCTAATCTGATATATTCCAAATGTCATTGTCAACACTCCCAGCGAATATTGCCCAAATCCTTATTTTTTTCAAACAGCAACCACAGGATTAGAAGCTTACTTTCTCTATTCCCACCTCTTATTTTTCTCTCTTATCTAAA
The DNA here is from genome assembly GCA_022577455.1 of Arizona elegans. Classification (NCBI taxonomy): domain Eukaryota; kingdom Metazoa; phylum Chordata; class Lepidosauria; order Squamata; family Colubridae; genus Arizona; species Arizona elegans. Next base: position 154,502,745 of record JAKOOJ010000002.1, read on the forward strand.
GATAATTGAACAGTTATGATAGGATTTGGAACAATGCTTTACTCTCCCATGGCTACAATCCTAAATAGGGAATTAGCTGAAAAAAATCCATGTTGCCCTTCATTTTCCTTGTCGCTTTCTTTCTACCCCCTTAAGTGATGCTTTCAAGAAGTGCTCTTTCAAGTCCTGCTATTCTAAACTGAACCTGTCAGACAAAATCTTCTTTTACTCTTGGCTCACCATGCTCAGCATGGCTGGGGTGGCCCACATAAGTCTATCTGCTGAAACTTGGTGGCAATCCTCCACTGGCTGGAAATAAGGGCCTTTGCAAAATGCATCTAACTGCTCCCATGGCTCCAGAACATCTGCAGGCAGAACTAATCTTGCCATAACTTGAAACCCTTAAATGACATGTGTTGTCCTTAAATGCATTTATTATTACTTTACTTTTCTCAGTACACTAAAAACAACTACTGTATATCATTTCCATTTCAGGCATGAAGTTGATGAGATATTTATATACCATTCATATGATATCATTAATAATAAAAGCTAAGCACAGGTAAGTAATGAGAACCAATTCTCTCCATCTAGGTTTGCTGCAGAAGGCAGACTTGCAGAGTATCTAGGCTTTAAGAAACCTTTTTTTCTACCCTAAACTCCAAAACTGTGAAAGTTATTAAAACTTGGCAACTCCTAGTACCTACCATAAAGGTAGCATTACCTGGATGGGTCAAAAGCTGTGCAGATCTTGCAAGTAAAAAAAAAAAGCCCGCAGTGCACTGCTTGCTATTTAATTTTAATCATCTTATTTGACCAGTTAAAAAGGAAGTAATTAATAAAAGTCTTTTTATCAAATGAAAACCTAAGTACGTAATGCAATTGCCAAGTTAATCATTGAGCCATCTGGCCATTAGCCAAAGCACATTCTCTTTGGAAAAAGTTCCACTAATCTTCCAAGGGACTCACCTTCAACAGGAGTCACATTATATTTTTGTATGTGAACCTGAAATGATTTGGAATAAATCTCTAACATTTAATTGGAACTTGTTTCTGAGGAAATTAAATTTCTTCAGTAAGCAGCACTTTTAATAAAATAAACTTTTGGACAATTGAAATGGTAAGAATTTTTGATGCCATAGTTAAACCGAATATTTATTTTTATGTAATCGTGACCAAGTGCCCAAAGCGCACATGCATGCCTGAACCTCTAAACTGCAATGCGCATGCACCCCTGTGCATGCCCCCTGCCCCCGTGCATGCACGCGCGGCCCCTTGCACATGCCACACCCCCCACGCATGTGCGGCGGAGACCCGACGACCAGTTGGCTGGTGGGAGGCATGCGCGCATGTGTGGCAGAGCTAAACTGAGGTGACAGCTCGCATGCCCACAGAGAGGGCGCTGAGTGCCACCTGTAGCACGCGTGCCATAGGTTCGTCATCATGGGTATCGACCCACGTCAAAGTAATCTTTTTGCTGTGCTCACCACTACCAACTAACAAATGAACATCTTCAACCAGAAGAGTCTTTCGTGGTTAGAAAGTCAAAATGGTGACCATAACACAACAAAAGACCTGTCCCTTTTATATATTCACCATGTAACACACATAAACGAGAAACAGGTCCTCTGACCTTCTTACCCCTGACCTTCTGCCCATGGATACTCCTTTACTTTCAGCTTACAGTATTGTTAAAGATTGAAAGTTTGTTTATTTTGAACTATTATATTGCCAATAAATAAAGAAAAAAAAAAGAAATGATTACTGCATAAGCAGTAATAAAATAAAAAGCAATCTGTATATTTTATAGATACATATGTGCATAATGTATATATAAGATTTCACTGTAAGCTTTCCTCAACTAGCTACCCTTTAGCTCTGATAAAACCGCATTTCTCAACTGGCATAGCTATTAGTATGTTGGCTGGGAATTATGGAAATTGAAGTTCCAAAACAGCATGGCACTAGGTTGACAAAGGTTAGCAAATTCAGCTTCAGAAAGTCCTTTCTGGCAATTGCAATAACTTTTGAAGTGGTACAATTTTCAGTGTAATGAGTTGAAAAAAATCTAAGAAGCTACTCATAAAGCTGCAATAGGAAAAAAATACTCTTTTCAATAAATTCAGAAAAGTGGCATTTCCAATGCAACTTTAAAAAGCGAACCATATGGCAAGAGGTGTCACTAGCCTCACCCATTTCAGCCTCTGGAATGCAACAATCGCCTGTGTTAAGTTGGGTGAATGAGGACTCAGCAAGCCAAGCAGTGAGTGATAACAGCTCTTTATTGTAGGGTGCGAACCCAGCAACTGACCAGGGGAAACAGCTCCCTTTATATACCTTGCAGCTGTGGTGGTCAGCCAATCAGCTGACGGTCCGTTAATTCAAACTGCCCGCCCAAAATCTACATACACAACACTCCTCCCCTTCCAGAAGTCACTTGGGTTGGATATTAGCATACGTAGTCCCTCAGGTGACCAGGGTGTGTCCGCACCCTAGTTGACCTGCGCAGTTCAGTTGGAGGTGTAGTGTCAAGCAGGTCGGAGGAACTCCCTGTTTCTCCCTGCTCCGCCAATGGAACCTCCAAGAATTCGTTGTGGGTGGCAACTTCTTTGCTGACCGATCTTCCGCGATGGGGCGGTGCATGGTGTGGCATGTTGGGCCGTTAAGAATTTGTCTATCCGTTCCTGCCAGTCCCCTGGGCCTAGGCGTGAGATAGTTTCCTTAGCTGTTCTCACAAATCTCTCTGCCAATCCATTGCTAGCCGGATGAAACGGGGCTGATAGTATGTGTCTTGATCCCCAACTCTGCTAGGTACCCCTCAAACTGCGTGGCCATGAACTGGGGCCCATTGTCTGAGACTAAGGTGTCCGGTAGGCCATGGGTGGCAAACAATTGCCTTAGCTCTCTAATGACGGTGTCAGTGGTAGTGGTTTTCATGAGTCTGATCTCCAACCACTTTGAGAAAGTGTCCACGACAACCATGAATACTTGCTCATGGAATGGGCCAGTGAAATCTATATGGATCCTGGACCAGGGACCCTGGGGCCGTTCCCATTCCCTGACCGATGCTGTGCGGGGGTCTGGCCTAGACTCCTGGCAGGGCTGGCACTTCCCTACCCACTCAGTGATGTCTTTATCCATTAGGGGTCACTAGACGTAACTCCTAGCTAACCCCTTCATCCTTACGATCCCGGGGTGCCCCTCATGCAACAGATTCAAAACCTTTTCCCTTAGGCACAAGGGAACAATGACCCGATCACCCCACAATAGACAACCCCCTTGCATAGTCAGTTCACCCTTTTTGTTAACGAAATATTTGAATTCCCCGCCCTCAGTCTTTTTCAGCCACCGCCTCGTGACCCGCCTCGTGACTTTCCTAATCACATAGTCTCTGGTTGAAGCCCTCACCACCTCTGCTGAAGTGATGGGCCCTGAGTCCAAGACGTCAATCAGCAGGACTGGAACTCCGGGTGTGGGGTCCTCTATCCTGTCTGGTAACAGGCAACAGCTGAGGGCGTCAGCATTGCCCATGCTCAGCCCCGGTCGATGTACCAGGTGATAGGAGTCGGCTGCCAGGAAGATGGCCCAGTGTGTCATCCTGGGAGACAGGGCTGCCGGTGTGGGTCGGTCCCCTGCGATGAGACCCAGGAGGGGGCGATGGTCTGTGATGAGTTCGAAGTCTCTGCTGAACAGGTATTCGTGGAACTTCTTGACTCCTGAGACCGCTGCCAGGGCCTCCTTGTCAAGTTGACTGTAATTCCGTTCGGCGCTCGAAACAGTCTGGGAGTAGTAGGCGATGGGCACCTCTAGACTGTTCGGTAGTCTATGGCTCAGGACGGCCCCCACGCCGAAGGGGAACGCGTCACAGACTAGCACTAGGGGAAGCATAGAGTTGTACTGAATTAGAAAACTCTCGGCCGACAGGAGTTTCTTTACGGCAGCAAACGCAGTAGCCTCAGCCTTCCCCCAAACCCATTTGGACTTTTTGGCCAACAGTCTGTGCAGGGGCTCCGCTACTGTTGCCTTGCCCTTAGAAAAATTGTGTAAAAGTTCAATAGTCCCAGGAACGCTTGTAGTTCCGCTTTGTCTTTGGGGGTGGGGACCTCTTGGATTGCCTTAAACTTGCTCTCGGTAGGGTGTATGCCAGTCCTGTCTATCCGATACTCCAAGAACTCCACAGAAGGGACTGAGATCATGCACTTGTTGTGTTTGACCCTGAGTCCTGCACTTCTGAATTTCTCTAGTATGTGTCTCAGTCTCTCCCCTAGTTGCTGTTCATCTTCTGCAGTGATGAGCACGTCATCAAAATACAGGACCACCCCGGGTATCCCCTGTAACAGTCGTTCCATTGTGCTCTGGAACAGTCCTGGGGCTATGCTGACTCCGAATTGGAGTCTGGTACACTTGAAGGCACCTCTATGTGTTACTATAGTCTGTGCCTCTGCGGTAGCACCATCAGCACAACTGCTGATACGCCTGCACAAGATCGAGTTTAGCAAAAATCTTGCCTGGCCCTAGGGAATGCAGCAGATGGTGAACGATCGGAACTGGGTAAGCACTCTGTTGCAGGGCCTTATTGATCGTACACTTATAGTCTGCACAGATGCGCACAGACCCATCCGGCTTAATGGGGTTCACAATTGGGGTCTCCCATCGGGCATGATTGACTGGCACTAACACCCCCTGCTTGATTAATTTGTCCAGTTCCACATCGATCTTGGGCTTTAGGGTGAAAGGGACCCTCCTGGGTTTCAGCCGGATGGGGACAATATTGGGGTCGAGGTTGAATGAAATAGGGGTCCCCACATACTTGCCGAGCTGCTCGTTGAACACATCCTGGAACTCCTGCATCAGGTCATCCTTCAGGGTGCTTCGCACGTTGCGGACTCCGGTGAATCCCATGACCATGGTGAGGGGAAGCTTGTCCCGGAATTCCCCGTACTCCACCTGGAACTCACCAATTCCTTCCACGGGGATGCGGTTCCCCTGGTAATCACGCAGTCCCAGCTGCTGGTGCCGTAGTTGCCATCTCTGGATTATGGGGACGGCCTTCTTCAGTTTGTCCCAGGACATGATGGTAATTGGGGATCCGGTGTCGATCTCCATTATGCACTCATGCCCCTCGATGTCGACCGTCGTGTAGGTCTTCTCTCCGGGGGATGTGCAGGTCCGGCCAATTCGAATGATGCAGGCCTCGAGATCCTCGGATTTGGGCTCTTCCTGTAGCCACCCTTTGGATTGGTTCTTGTCCGCTGCACCGTCTCTGATTGGCTAGCGTTGCTCTGCGGCTTGTACTGGGGGTTCTGCTTGGCTCTGCAAGCTCTAGCGATGTGCCCCTTCCGCTTGCATTGCCGGCAAATTGCGTCCCGGAACTTGCAGGTCTGGTGCGGATAGGATCCCCCACAACTGGCACAGGCATCTCAATGGCCTCGCCGGTCCTGCTGGTCCTGTTCGGTCCGGCAGATCTCCTCGTCCAACTCTTCCTCGCTTCCCGTGCCTACGGTTTCCTGGTGAACCGGGGCCAACTTCTGTGCTGTTCTGCTCTGCGCCGACCCTTGTAGTCTCTCGGCTGCCTTGGAGGAAGATTCATGAGCCCTCGCCTCATCCAGTGCGATGTGTAGCGTGAGATTTGTCTTCATGAGCAACCTTCTCTGCAAGCGAATATCTCTCACTCCGCAGATTAGTTGCTCTAGCACATCTCATCGAGGTCTCGGTACTCACACTGGTTTGCGGCCTTGCGCAGGGCAGCGACATACTCGCTGATCGATTCTCCCTCGTGTTGCAGCCGTTGCCGGAAGTCGAAACACTGCACGTACTTCGATGGCATTGGGGCATAGTGGTCCTTCAGCAGCGTCTGAAGCGTTTGCCACGAGATGGTGTGGACCGAGTTCGGTTCCGACAGGGCCTCGGCCATATCGAACACCTTGGGTCCACAATGGCTCAGGAACAGGGCCTTCTTCCGTACGTTGGGTAGCCCCTGTAGGTCGCTGGCCATCAGGAAGCATTCGAAGCGGGACATGTAGTATCCCCACTTCTCTTCCGCAGGGTTGAAAGGCGCTGGCGGTACGTAGGCAGACATCGTTGGTAGATTCTCCAAGTACTCCGCTCGCTCGCCTGGCTGGATTCGGGTTTGCAGCTCTCTCATCGGCTCGTGGCTTCAGCTCTTTCCGTGGCTTCTGGCCTCAAAATCCCACCTTCATCGCCAATGTTAAGTTGTAGGGTGAGAACCCAGCAACTGACTAGGGGAAACAGCTCCCTTTATATACCTTGCAGCTGTGGTGGTCAGCCAATCAGCTGATGGTCAGTTAATTCAAACTGCCTGCCCAAAATCTACATACACAACAGTCTGTATAACAAAAGCAAATACAAGGGTATTAACTCTCATGCGCCTGGCTGCTCTTTTACTATAATTATTTTACCCCATTTTATTTCACTGTATTTAGTTTCATTCCCATACTTCATATCTTTCAAAAAGAAACAAAAACAAGCTCAGAAGACATTAAGGTATTGCTATATTAACCTACAAGGAAGTTAGTACTGTCTGACTCAATGACAACCTGCCACGTAACCTGAAAGGAAAAAATAGGCAAACATTTGGTCAATTTCCCAAGGTAAATTGCAGATAGCACGTAGTGGGTGTGGGATCCAGCCAAACAAATAATCATGCGCTAGAAAGTTAAGCAGCAGTTGAAAGACAGACTCTCTCTTCTGCTTTGCAAGTTGTATTCTAGCAATTTCCTTTGCTTTAAGCCAAGGCAGGTATCGTTGTTGCTTTTAGAACATTTGCTTAGGCCAACGAGACTGTTAAATGACAGGGAACACAACTACATCTTAAAGGCTAACACATCTTTAAGCAAAAGCCCATAAATATGCAATAAATGGCTAGATTTGAGGTAGAATGGGTGGGTCCTTAGAGAGCATCAATGCCTGTCCATTTCTATGGGGATTACAAAGAGGTCTCACAGGCAGCATGTACAAAATTCAGAGGGCAATAATTTAAGGAAACTCAGCCCCACTGCTGATTCATTGCTGTCCAAAATTTTGCTCATTCTGAAGTCTCCTCCTTTAAGGGAGGCAATGGTATGAAGTTAGTTTACTTCCACACTTAACACACACACACACACACACAGTTAGCCTGTTAAATAGAAATTGATCCTAAATGGTGTTAGTTGTCCAAAATATTTGGGGAGGGGAGCCAGATGTTTATAATGTTTGCCCAATGCCCATCTCAATCAAAATCTGCCAAAAGCTTTTGCTTTTCCTCATTCAGACCTAAGTGAAAGAAACGGGGCGCAGCTAGAGTGGCTTTTCCTCTACTTTGATGGGAGAGTGCTTTTTTTTTTTGGGGGAGGGGGGATGGCGCAGGACGTACACAAGGATATTTCGCCAATGGTTTTAAGGTAGGTAGGATCTCCCGATTCCACTCTTGCGATCTGATCACAGATGCGCCCCCCGCACGCGCTTCCCCGCTCCCCACGCAGAGAGAGTAAGATGTCACCCTGTCCCTCCGCGGGTACCTCTTTGCAGGCGTGGAGATTCTCCCCCTGGGTAGCGGCGCCCGCCCAAAGCAGCAACAACAGGCAGAGCAGAAGGAGCGGCAGGCGCCTCCAGCCGATCCCAACAGGGTGGACGCAGCAGCAGCAGCATCTGGGTATCCCCTCAACGGAACGGAGCCTGCCAGCCCCAGTCATCGTGGCGCAGCAGAAACAGCGAAGAGCCGGTAGTCGCGCTGCGCCTCGGGCAGGCAGTCACCGACTCAGGTGCGACGGTAGCCGCGCTCTGGGGCAGAAAGGGATGCAGGAGCCCGCCCCGCCCCCTCGGACCGCCCACACCTCGCTGCCTAGCAACGGCAGCTGCCTCCGCCGCGCGGCCCTCCCGAGGCCGAGGAGCACCTGAGGCTCGAGAGGCGCGCGACGAAGGAAAAGCCGTTTGCTTTCGAAGCGCTCCTTCAGCGGCCCCCAGCAAGGCCTCGCCGGAGTCGCTCAAGCCACGCGCGCTGCACTAACGATCCAATCCTGAGCCGGGTAGCGGGTGGCGCTTTGGGGGCAGCCGTTCTCGACTCAGGAGAGGCCAGCAACCCGACTCTCTTCGCCCCTCGCTTTGCCGGTTCCTGGGAGCGCGCTCCTTTTACCCCAAGTTATTCTCGGGTTCTGAGACTATTAAACGGGGTGCCTCGCTTCTCATTTTGGTGTTTGCCTGGCGCCGCCTTAATGTTTCGGTTCACTTGGGACTAACTCTTCGGAGTAATCCCGCTGGGGGGTGTAGGAGAGGAGAGAATTGTTAAAAAGTCTTTCAGAGCTATTCAATACGCTTAAACCTGATGGACCGTAAACATGAAGGAAAAGGGTGTTGGATTTTATAAGTATCCTTATAAAGGCGGATTTTTCTTTATTTCATTTGGAGCATAAAGCGCGTGCTGGATTCTGTCCTTTCCAGCCCCGCGCCGTTTTTGTGGTTTCTTTCCGCCCCGCAAGAGCTCCGCTTTTCTTTCCAGCCATTAGAGGGCGCTTTGATACGTAGTGACCGGAAGACTCTAAAAGACCCCGTCGCCTAGCAACCGTCATCATATCCTAAACAAAACTTGACACGCGGGGAGAGAAATCGGCATCCGCAATTGACAGCTGGCAACCCTACAAGTTGCTGAGAAAGGCTGGAGTATGTCACCCGCTAGGAACTCTTTTTCATTCCCTCATTACGAAAATGAAAATACATACAGTGGTAATGGGAATGCACAGGTAAGAGAGATCCCTTTATTTTTTTTCTTTAAAAGATATAAAGCATTTGCATTGTGATGCAGTTAGTTTATCCTAATGAAATTTAGAAGCCAGATGCTGTGAACTCAATGATAGGGCAGCCTCCCTTTAGCTTCTTAATGTTTTACAGTTGATGCTGGAAACTACTTTTGAACTTGAGATACATATTTTATGATGTTTATTAATACAGGATAAAATGTGGAGGTCTGGCTTTAAAAATAGCCCTAAATATATCTAGTATGTGCAAAATGCACATCTGGAAGATATATCCTATTTTTCTTGCTTTTCAGACAATTACTGCCCCTTAATGACTCATATTAATTATATATAGAGAAACAGGCGTTCCACCCAGACTATTAAATCAAGATGAACAAGAAAAATAGACTCAGAGGCAAAGGATAAAAGAGATCCAAATTGTCAAAATTACGTGACTTCACTTGCTATAATGTTCTTTATAAAAATACAAAACATGAAAAGAGCACAAAGCAATTATTATAAGTATGTTTATATTTCACTGAGGTAATGAGAACTTCCTTAAACAAGGGGATTAGGAAAAAATGGAAAGACAAGAAAACACTGAACTACTGTAAAACATAACAATAGAACCTCTGTCAGAATGTGTACCAAAGATTTAATTGGTCAAATCTGAGTCAAGCCAAGCAATCAGTTTTCTCCAAGTCAAGCAGTCAGTTTTGGGATGTTACCAAGTAGGTAAATTAACATCAGTCTTCCCCAACGTGATGCCCTTCAGAGGTGTTAAGACTGCAAGACTCAGACTTCTATGCTAATAGTTTCGCAAGATGTTTTTGCATTTTATTCCAACTTCTCTGGAAGGTAACAGGTTGAAGAAGACTGCCTAAAATACATTAAGAATCCTTTGTAACATGCAATCTTAAAAACACAAGGGCAGTTCTATATAACATTTTAGATTTCCTTTTAAAGCAAGAATGGTTTGATATTATCCATCTGCTGAAATTTATTGCTATGTTAACTTTTTTACTGATTAGAAAAACCTGTGTATAGGTAGTCTCAACTTACAACCATTCATTTAGTGACCAAAGTTACAACAGCACTAAAAAAAACTGATTTATGACTGTTGCCGTGTTCCCATGGCCATGTAATGAAAATTTAGATATTTGGCAACTGGCATGTATTTGATGATTCTAATGTCCTGGGGTCCTTGGATCCCAACTTCAATAGACAATATTGGAAGTTATTATAAATAGTAAGCAGTTTACTTAAAAGTTTTATCTTTTTATGGAGTCAGTATAAGTTTAGTATCATTCTTATTGATCCAGAAAACCTCCTATGGCATGCCCTCCCATCTTTCTCAGCAACAAGACGCCTGGAATCGGCTACATGGAACAGCAACTTTGGCAAGCATTAGGAGAGAAGTCTGGTACTCAGAACCCGAGGTAAAAAAGAAATGATATTGCTGTCTTTGTTGTTTTTCAAGGTGTCTTCTCTTTTCTTTATTATTTAGCCCCTTACTATCCCTTCTTTAAAATGCCTTAGAAATGTTATGTGTATTAGACTGACCTTGGGAACTTCAAAGGACACTTCATTTTGATAAAATGTTTGTTTGGAATAAAAATTTACTATCTGCTTGGGATTTATTTAAAGAGTCAGTGAGTCTTTGGAAATTTTGGCAAGTCCTTGGGTCAATTTTTATCAAGCAGATGTACACCTTTCTAGCTTTGAAAGCTTCTAGATGCATTAATAGGGAAGCTGTAAAAAAATTGAACTCGATTTACATGAGAAACAGATGATATGGAGTAATCTTAATATGAAAATGGGTGAAATGTTTCATTAGAAATTCTAAGCTGAGTAAGGAATCAATGCCTTAAATAGGTTAATTATTAATAGTACTACTTTAAGGATTTGCAGTTACATTTTGAATATAATTACTTGTCAGTATATTCAGTTTAAATATGTATGATTGGAACATGGCCTAGATGTGTTTAGCAGCTTCAGAGAAACAGAAATTCTTTAATGTTCAAGAATGTTCAATAGAAGCTGTTTGAATTTGAAATACAACCTAACAATTCAATTCTATACAAATTAAAGTTAGGACAGTAATATGTTATTTGTGGAATAAGGAATTCTTGGAAAATCAATGGGCCCAAATTTTTAAAAATGCTAAATACACTTGTGACATATGGATGAAGTTACTTGATTAGAAATTCTTGGTTCATGTTTACTGAACTTTCCAAATAAACTTTCATTCTTAAACATTTTTTGTCGTGGCATTTCTCATAATGAGATTGTAGGATATTTCTGGGTTCTTTTATATAATTGGGTTTTATTCTATCATAGTTTCATTTTAGAGAATATAGTTACCGTATATATATATATATATATATAAATGCATTCCAAAATTACAGAATTTTCTTGAAGATGTTTCATTACCAAACTAGACAACATCATCAGTGTTAGTAGGGAGTAGGGTTTGCTCACATTTTACTAATTGGCACAAACATGGGGATCAGTTAAGAGAATCAGCCGATACAGGGAAAAACAACACTCCATGTGCCAAGAGTGAATTCTAGAGATGTTTTGATTTCTGAAATGTATTTATACTATTTTAGTATGCTTCTATATGATCTAGATGACCAAGGTAGATAGCTATTACTACTATATAATTTTTTAAAAATCAATTATTATTGATATACTTTTAATTCTATTATTTCCATTAATTTCACTATAAAAGAAATCACAGTAGAATGAAGCAATTTATATTGATATATAAATTACAGCTGTCTGGATAGGGCATCTTGCTTTTCTATATTGTGGTATAGATACATTCTACTAATCTGGATAGATATATAAAATAGTGCCACTTTACACAACCTTAATTCTGAGAACATTTATTACTAGGTTCTTACCCTAATACATATCTTAATTTTTGCTTTCTCAGTTTTGCTGTTACACAGGCAATTCCTGAAAAGCTTGCATAAACTATTTCACTTTTAAAACATTTCTACTATGCTATTCCTAATTTATGCTTGTAAATTAACATGCTCCCCATTTACCAATCTCATTTGCAGATTTCTAAAGACAGTTTGGATTTTAACCTCAGTTCTCTATACAATCACCATGAAGACCTGCTTAAAAACAAAAGTCAAGTAGTCCTCCATAAAGAGACCCTCCTGGATGACCATGGGTAAACATAAGTTTTTATTCTTCTAAATTTAAAAAACGAGCATCAAACTCCAGTGGATGCATACTCTGAATAGTGCTGCAATTCTTGTAGCCATGAAACCAACAGTAGGATATACATTGTGTAATCAATAAGCCCATAGTCATAATCCTACCAATCATATTTATTAATTATATTTTTACATTAAACACATGATGTCCACATAAGCCACATTTCCTTTTCTTCAGAGTAAATTTCAACTGGTATTAGGCATGTAAAATACATATTTAATATTTTCAATTTGGAACAAAGACAAATGCATGTGAAAACATAACATATGTTTCCAAGCTCTAGAATGCAGTCTCTTGACTACTGTATATAGACATATACTTGACAATACCAGGGATAGTTTATTTTCCATACTGAGCAGATGATTAGACTCCATAGCCTAAATGGCCCTTTTTAACTCTATGATCAATAATTCCTGTTAGAATTCTAAGTGTTCTCAGACATTTGAACAGCGCGCTACAATTTCCTTAGTTAAATAGCCCTATCCTATGACTTTTACTTAAAGATTTACAAAATATGTTAATTCACCTTAATGTTTATCATTCAACAATTATCTCTGCCCAAAAGGCAACACGTTCTTGCTAATGCATGTCCTTTGTTTTTGAGCACGGCAGAACACTGAAGGGTTTAGAGCCTGTGAAGAAATACACTTCAGTTCAGCATCCTACCTCCAAGGGTATTACTGTGAGACACTGGGTTAATCCTGTAAAAGAATCTATCCACCACATTGAGGGAGCCATTGGTAAGCATGACCATTAGATGCCTCTTTTGGTTGAAGAGGAGCTAAAGATAAGAACAGAAACCTTTTCAGTAGATCGATTTTCTACCTTCCCTTCAAGTTAGTTTAGATAGTTTTTCCAGCTTTCTTTTAAAACAATATATTATATCCTTAATCACAGGTCTGGGTTAAAAGTTTCTTCATTCAAAGTAGATACTAACAGTGTTGTAAACTTTATATTATAAATATTTAAATTCCAATAGTGAAGTAGAAACTAAAATACAATAAAAATTGGTAGTTCTTTAAAAAATGTTCCGGCTATATAACTTACAGTATTTTAAAGATAGAATCATTAAAAAGTCAAGAGAGTTCTGTAGCTTTATTCCATTGCAAGATACCAGTTATTTACATTTGTGTGTGTGTGTGTGTGTAGGTGTTGGGGAGGGGGAGTGTCAATTCTCAGAACAGTGAATGACAGCTGACAAAATGATTTGTCTTTGTTTGCAGAATCTCCACATACTGCTGCCACAAACAGTGGATATTCCCGTAAAGAGAATGGTGGGATCTTCTATCATTAATGATTTTTGCAGGGTCATGTTGCAGCTTTATTCCCTTCGGCCTGTAATTGCTTCCCATATGCTAACTCTTGGCTCACTGTATGCTTAGTTTTCAGATCATCCATTAAACCAGCCAGCTTCACTGAATTTTAGTAAAAGCTCAACTGTGCTGTATTTGAAAAAAACAGCTTGTTTTTGCCAATGGACTGAGCCCCAAACATATCAGCCCTAATAAATTCAGATATTTGGTTAGGACTCAACTAATAGAATCTAATCTACTTCGGGCTCACCTCCAAAGAAGCTACTACTTCTTCATAACCATAAACAGTATTAATTTACACAATCTTAGCTAAAAGTATCTTAGTTAACATCTCCAAAGCAAAATATGAACATTGATTAAATTTAAAAAAAATGTTTTTCAAACACAAAATGCAAATATAACTTCATTCCTAAATTATTCCTAATACACTTATAGAGTACTTCAGAATACAAGTCCCCAGAAGAACAGAGTGATCCAACTTCTGAAGATTAAAACTATTATATCAAGAGCAAAAAGAATGCCAACCAGGAACAAAGGCTGAATGCCAAAATACACAATTCTATAACCTTTTTAAAAAGTTCTGCAAGTACAAAAACTGCCACGGATCAAGGGGACTAAGCACCTGATGTCATTTATAAACGCCATGGCTGGGTGCAGACAAGTTTAACAAAAGCAAGCTGAAGCCAAAGTTTGCCAATACAACCGAATCTCAAATCCAGCCCATTATTGAACTGATATTTTCCCTTGGAGTTTTAAGCCTGGTACTTTTGAAACATGTTAGATTATTAACTATGCTAAGTATGGGTTATGAGAATTTGGCTCTAAAAAAAAGGATAAGAAACCCCAAAAAGACAAGTTTCTATACCTTTCAGACTTATTCAGTTCCTGTCTCCTGCATTGACTTAATTTTTGATCCTTTATCTTCACATATAAAGCCATATTTTTAAAGATTTTATCTTTTGTCCCATTTTCTTCATTATTTAGTATTAACTCCCTCCTATTGCAGTTTTTTAAACTAATCCATGCTGCAGTAACACTCCCTTAGAATCAACTCATTCTCTTCTGCTGATATTTTTTTGCCACTCTCAATATGCATTTTAATTCATCTTTTCATCTATCTTCTTTCACATTATAGCCTTCTGGTTTCTGTGCTGCAATTTTTCTGTTTTTCTACAAAAAGATTTTTTTGGTAGATTCCAGATAATTGTTTCACATTTTGGTTTCAAACCAACTATATTCTTTCTTGTATATGAATATTAAATCATGCAATTTCATGAATAAATATTCTAAGCATTATATCATCTCAGTTACAGTAATTAGCATTAAAGGTTTTATTATATATTTGTATCTTGTATCTTATCTGGAACATAATCACTTCCCAAGCCAGTTCTGGCTGATTTGAATTGAAAATTCATCTGAAGTCAATTTCTTCTCGTTTTAACATATCACAGTGCTTGCTTAATGGCTCACAGAAATGAAGATAGGCACTGCCTCTAAGTTTCCTATGACTAGCAGAGTAAAAAAACCCTAATATATTATGTTTTTAATTTTTTTAAAATTAAATTTCAGATAAACAAATGTGAAATTTCCATTCTAAATTACTTGGGGAGAATTTCAGTCAAGACAGAAAGAATGTATATTGCTAAACGTATTTTAGGCATTTTTTCCAACCAACTGCAAAAATCTACAATTAAGCACTATCTAAAATTAGCTTGCTTGTCCTGATAGGAGTTCCCAATGGGGTGTGGGATATTCCAGGGGGTGAGAAAACTTGGGTTTAGAAGTTTCAAAATTATAGTGTATATGCATAATTATATGCATATAATTATTTACTTTTGTAAGGGGTGCGTGAATATATTGGAAGTATTCTAGGGGTGTGGGGTATAGAAAAAGTTGGAAACCCTTGTGCTAAATGATAAAGTTTACAATAAGATTTTTTTTACCGTGTTTCCCCGAAAATAAGACATGTCTGGATAATAAGCCCAATCAAGCTTTTCAATTCATGTGATAAGCCATCCCCGCAAAATAAGCCCCCCCTTACATTCATGCGCAGCTGGTGCCGCTATTTCCTCTGGTTGCTTGCTGCGCAACCAAAATAAGGTGGGGATGGAAGGGGAGGGGACATCCCCTCCCCTCCCTGTTCTTTGTGCCAGCTGAGTGGCCCAACACATCCCACCCCACCCCAATGGCAACAGCAGCCTGGCTGCTTCCCTTCCCCACCATCTCTTTATCGAGAGGTGGCAGGTGGGGCAGGGGAGAGGCAAGTTGCATACAGCAAGACGTGGTTCCCCTTGCCGTCTCTTTTCCCCCTCCTCGCCGGGCATGGCAGGGCTCCTGCCCCTTGCTTAGCCACCTGCCCCCTTTAGGGATGCAATTTTGGGGTGGCAGGTGGGGCAGGCAAGAAACGGGATGTAGGTCTTACCTTTCAAGCTCCATCGCTTTCCTTGCCGTTGTATCCAGGGAAAGACGGTGTAAAAGAAAGCCTTCTCACGAGTTCAATCAAACTTCTCAAACTCGTGATACAGTTTTCTTTTACAGCGTGTTTCCCTGGACACGTCAAGGAAAGCGACAAAGCTTGAAAGGTAAGAAACATGTCTCGCGGCCCAACACGTCCCATCCCCATCCCAATGGCAACAGCAGCCTGGCTGCTTCCCTTCTCCGCCGTCTCTAAAGAGGGGTGGCAGGTGGGGCGGAGAGAAGCGAGACGCGTGGAGCAAGATGTGGCTCCCTTCGCTGTCTCTTCTCCCCCACCTCCGCCGGGCATGACAGGGCTCCTGCCCCTCACTTAGCCACCCACCCCCTTTAGGGATGCAATTTGGGGGTGGCAGGTAGGGCGGGTGAGAAGCGGGACATGCATTTTACATTTCAAGCTCCATCACTTTCCTCACCATTGTGTCCAGGGAAACACGCTGTAAAAGAAAGCCTTCTCGTGAGTTCAAGAAGTTTGATTGAACTGGGGGGGGGGGGGAGAGACGGCAAGGGGAGCCACGTCTCACTTTCCCCCTGCCCCACCTGCCACCCCTCTTGATAAAGAGACGGTGGGGAAGGGAAGCAGCTGTTGCCATTGGGGTGGGGTGTGACGTGTTAAGCTGCTCGGCTGGCGCGAAGAACAAGGAGGGGAGGCAACGGCAGTGACAGGACATCCATTCCCATGCTCGACCCTCCTGCATCCCCAAAATAATAAGACCCCCCAATAATAAGGCCAAGCCTTTTTGGATCAAAAGAAAATAAAACCCTGTCTTATTTTGGGGAAAACACAGTACTACATTCATGTAAAAGTTGGATTCAAACTGGTTACTCCCTGAACATTATCTCCTTATATTCTCAAAAAAGCACAAACTCTTTGCAAGGCCAAGACTTCTGTGTATATTATTTCTCCTGCTAGTTTAAGCCTTCCAACATAGAAAACAGACTTTCCAGGGGGCTTTGAATTTACTTATAATCTTCCTCTCTCCATCACAGCAAACAAAATTTTGCTGTATATTCTCTGCATTTACTATTATAGAGAGATTACATCCCCCAAAACATTGAACCCAAGTATTTATTTCTAGCATAATTTTAGCGAAATATATGAGTATCTCATGCACCTTAAATTACATTTAAAAAAATTAAATATTTTTAAGTTCAATAAGCTAGATAATACATTGTGCTACATTTTAAAAGTATATTGCCAGATCCCACACTTTAAATTTGAAATTTTTTAACAAGCCAGAATATAGGCAGGCTTTCCACTTAAGTTTTCTGTCCAGTCATGATCAATTCTAGGGGATGGTGCTCATCTCTATCTTAGCTGAGGGAGCCTGTGTTGTTCGAAGATGCTTCCGTGGCCATGTGGCTAGCATGACTATACGCTGAGGTACACAGAACGCTGTTGTTACCTTCCCCCTGAAGTGGTACCTAGTTATGTACTTGCATGCTTTCGAACTGCTAAGTAAGCAGGATGTGGGGCAAGTAATGGGATCACCTTGTCATGCAGCACTCAAGTTCTGAACCCGGGCTGCTGGCTAAACAAGCTGAGTCTTTTAACTGCTATCATGCCCAAAAATGCATTCAATATATACATAATTCTTATTTTCCAGGAATGTATACCAAATCTTCATCTTGGTCTAATCTCATTTACAAATGGCTTCTTGTCCCAACACATAAAAATAAGAAATATCACTAAGGTTATTAGTAATAGGGTTTGTCCCATTTCAGTAACTTAACATTTTGATATTTCAGAGGTATTGCTGGAACTTTTTAAACTCCCTTGATTCCTCACTATTGACCATGATAGCTGGGAGTTTCTCATTCTGTTTAATGTTGGAATTTTAATTTGGATACTAGAAATAGCATTTATTTTTAAAGCGACTTCTCAAACTTGTATGCACACATTAGTTCCTGAAGAGGAAGCTAGTTTGGAGCTGTAAGAGGCAGCACCTTACCCACCATGCGCCCGTGTGCTTTGATAAAATCCATTTTATCGTTTTTTTCAAAGGCGCATACCGTACTCAGATCGATCTTTAGAGCATCGCCAGCCTCTTGGGCGCATTAACTTTTGTTAAATTTTAAAGAAAACACACTCAACCGCCAGCACAGGGCTGCTGATTAAGGAAAATCGAATCCTGACTTTGCTGGACGTCGGTGCTTCTAGCCCGAAGAATAAAAGGCCCACCAGAACAAAGAAGTTCCTCGGCTGAAGCCGGATCAGAATCGCTTCGATACGCATTGGCTAGGAAGAGGAACTTTCCAACCTCCAGCCTCATCTATCTGATCAATTCATCATCTCCGACAATACTGCCGCACGCTCATTAAACCGAAGCTTGCTCTGTACAGCGCCAAGGGCTTCACAGAAGCGGGTCTTTTCATTTCAGGCCGAGAAAGCGGCGACATCTCGGCCCGATCAAATAAGATCAACGTGTAAAAAGGAATGTAATTGTTGCCGAACAGGGCCACACACACACACACACACACACACACACCTCACGAAGCCTCACATAAGACACGCGGTTCAAGCATATCCTCCAACCCACACTCACTCCCACTCACAGGCACGCCGCGATCACTCCCCCCTGACTGCCGACACAAAGATGGCCGGCGGGGCCTCCGCGGTTTATCTACTCCGCATTGCATTCTGGGCATCGCACAGATCTCTGGGCGGGGTTCGCGCGAGCTGCGGCTTTCCGTGAGATTCTAGGAGGGAGGAGGGAGCGCTGCGCATCAGAGCCGCCAAGAAAGCCGGCGCCTGATTGGGCGTATGAGTTACTCGGTGTTCGAGTGGCCGGAATTTCGAAAAGAGTTTAAGGCTGCTGGGTAAGAAGTAGTTTCAGAATAATATATGGAGATGGCGGGGAGAGTAGTTGGAGTACTTGAAGTGGTTGCCTTTTCGCTTAAATTGCCTTTTCATTTGAATTTACTCTTCTTCCGCCACGCATCCGTGATTATTTGTGTGCTGCATTTCCACGTTACTTTCCAAAGGTTCACCGGAGTCAAACAGATTCGTCAGTCGGACAGTAAGCCTAACAGTATGTTCTGTTTGTTTCGTTTCTCGATGTACAGTAAACGTATGGTTTTCTTATTGGCATTTTATAGTGTGCCTAAACGTTTTAACTATGGTGTTCATCAAAAAGTCATCAACAATAAAAACTGATATTTATTATTTAGTTAGTTAGTTAGTTCGATTTATATGCCCCCTTTTTCGGAGACTCAGGGCGTCTTACAATGCTTTAAGCAATAGCCTTCATACTTTTGTATATACCTGCTTAGTAGGACTTTTGCCTCCCCCCCCCCCCGCCAAAGCGGTGTTCTTTTTTATACAAAGTCAGCTTATTGCCCCCACAAACCGGGTCCTCATTTTACCTACCTCGAAAGGATGGAAGGCTGAGTCAACCTTGAGCCTGGTGAGATTTGAACTTGCAGTAATTGCTGGCAGCTGGTGTTACTTAACCGTGCTTTAGTCTGCTGTGCCACCAAGGCTCCTTAAAAATGCATATAAAAATGCATTCATTAATTATATGTGCACAGTATTTCATAATAAATACCATCTGCATTAGACTAACAAGAACCATTGCAGTTAAAATTTTCTTGAAAGTGATATCGCTATAATTTGAAACTTTGGGGTTACCACGTGGCAAGGCAAGTATCTATAAAGCAACTTTTCTCAACCTCAAGAAATTTTACCTAAGAACCTCAACCCTGGGTAATTCTGGGAGTTGAAGTCCACACATCTTAAAACTTGCTGCGGCTGAGAGATGCTGGTCTAAGGAATAAAAATAAAACTATACTGTTAATTGTCTACTGAGATTCTCAATCATCTAGGTAATGGTTGTCCCAAAGGTGCTTTTTTTCAAGAGACAACTGGACTTCCTAGATATTTAGCTATGCACTTTGGGATGAACACCCTTCGAATGGTGTGGGAACATGAACAGATTTCCAGAAAAATTGCAGACTACAGGAACTATTTGCACTTCAGTTTGAGATGCAGACAACACAGATTTATCCTTAACAGCCTTCACCTGTGTTCAACGGTGAAGGGACACAGGGCAGAAAATATTCTGCAGATGTCAAAATTGAAAAGCCCTCTCTCAACAGAGGGGGAGGAATACAATGTCATCTTCAATCTACAACACAGTCCTTTCAACAGTTCCAAGAAGGCTCTACACCCATTTGCACTACTCAGGTGACCCTGAGGACACAGATAAACTTCCAAATGGCCTCAACAACTCTAAAAGAATGCAAATGACCAGCTGTCTGCAAGGAGTATAAATCCTTCCATTGCCCACCATCCAGTCAGAGCTGAAGAAGCTTCTTGAATGAGAAGTGAAATGTCTTCAAAGAAAAACAAGAAAGTCCATTTGCCTCTCGAAAAAAAAAGCATATACTGTTAATCCTATGAGAACACAAGCATTCGCACTGATTTTCATAGACCCTGAAAAATCTGGGAAATAAGGAGCCTGGTTGATGATAATGCAATCCTATGAATATGGACTTTCTGTCATAAAAACTGAGTATTTCTCTATCTTTCTTAGAATACCAGAGTTCCTTTATCTTAGATGTAGTCATCCAAACAATTAGAACTCTACAAAGTATTTAGCTTCAACACCAAGATAACTAACTATTCAAGTACAGGTTAAAAAAAGGTAGGAAGGCATAAATGAAAAATATGTAATTAGAATTGATACTGATAACTGAACGCTGTAAAAATGGAAATGTGATTTTAAAATAAAGATGAATAAAGATTATTTAAAAAAAATAAAAAACATTAACTACCTTTGTTATAGGTACAGTATTATACATGTTTCTAAGAATATATTTACATTCTTTTACAAATGGCTTTTTCCCCTCTTACCTCCAGATCAAAGGATAAAATTGCCAGATTATATTACTGCTAGTGAATAGCCAATATTGATGTTGGCTTCTTCAATGAGACAGTGAAAATGTTATAAGATTTTCAAAAATTTAGTCTCATCTGCAATTTGTGTAAAATTATAGATTAGCCATACATAGGAAGGGCAACTACTTTAAAATGGAAACAAATTTAAGTTTTCAAGTGTGAATATATTGGTTATAAAGAGAACATAAAACTCCATCTTTGTTTTTTATTTTGGGAGTGTTGAAATTACTATAAACAGTTGTTTTAATTTATTAATGAATTATGTGGAAGAATTCAACAGAAGCAAGCAGAAAGTAATCCTGACTGCTTAGTAAAATGTTAGAATTGCAATTAAAGCTTCACATTTTTCTTGACAATATCATACCAGTTACATTTTTATTAGGTGTTCTAATGCTTCAGTGCATTTCCAGATGGCTTCCATATGTGTATGAATTGATACAAATATAACTAAACTATTTATTAAATTTCTAGGCTGCCCATCTCACTATCCAATTTAAAAGAGACCCTACAATAATAAGTACAGGCATTTAATATTTGGGATAAATACAGAGAAAAAGTCCAGGTTTTCCCTCTTCGCTTCATTTTTTTTAATACAAAGAAGCCAAAATATTTGTCCAGTGGAAAAGTAACAATTTGCTCAGGTTGCAAGACTTAAAATCTTTTCAGATTCTTACAAGGATCTAGTTTACCTGATTAGTCCTTTCAGATAAATAACACAAAAATAACTTCAGGAACAAGAGGGAATACAGGTATTCAACTTGCTTAGTAGCAGTTTGAAGTTACAACAGCACTGAAAAAAGTGGCTTATGGCTTTTTCATGTAGCTATTGCAGCATCCCCAGTCACGTGATCAAAATTTGGATGCTTTGCAACTGGTATATATTTTCTGAAATGTTTTTGAAATGTAATGAGTTTGATCATTTTTCTTATATGATCAACCTTTTTGGAAAATAATTTATATTAGAATGAAACATATGTTTAAAGTTTAATCCCTTTTGTAACCTGCAGTATTTTTATTGAATTTACCAAGTTGCATATTCCATCTAAAGATACAGAACTAGTTGTATATATGTTACCTGCAGAAAAAGTATATGTTTTTTTATTGAAAAGGATGTTTGAGTCCTTCCTTGGAAGAATGGCTGTCAAGTTATAGGAATATACCTTGATGTCCAAAGTAATTTCATTTTTAAAGAGTAAATCTTGATGCAGAATTCAATTTCTAACTGGAAACCATTTTTCATAGATCTGTACTACACCTCAGTTTTTTCTACACTGGAGTCTACATTTCAATTTTCTGAGAAATTTGATCTCTAATGTTGATCTAATTATATCCTATTTTTCCAAGGAGTGTTTTATTTTGTTAACCAATAATAGCAATTTTAGTTTTTCCTTTAAAAATGATATATTTCATAGCTTTATGGGCAACTAATATATTTAAAAATAGTATTCATGATATTTCAGATAGTTTATTAAATATCTTTATATTCTTTTCATATGTCTTTTATTAATTGTTCATATTCTTTTAAAATGTTTAATA
Organism: Arizona elegans; assembly: GCA_022577455.1. Lineage (NCBI taxonomy): Eukaryota > Metazoa > Chordata > Lepidosauria > Squamata > Colubridae > Arizona > Arizona elegans. Next base: position 154,524,908 of record JAKOOJ010000002.1, read on the forward strand.
TAAAGATGAAAAAACCTAAATACTTCACTACAAAACTTGGTCATCAGCTTTAGGTGAAGAAAGGAAATGAAGAGAAGATTTAATGGATCAAGCAAGTTCACTTCCAATGGTTAAAAGAAATTTAAATAAGAGCATTTTGAATAATAGAGCTAAAACAAAGCCATTTCTTATGCATGGCACAGATTTTCATATAATCCCATCAGGGAAAATGGATATATATCATTACATTGTATCGAAATGCTTGTCAGCATTCCTTCATGTTCTCTTAAAAATTTGACAAAAGCAGTGAAGAATAAATTGTATCTTTTAGAGTCTGGTATTTATCTTCATTAATGGAATAATCCTAGCATTGATCTTTGACAGCATTATGGTTTCCCAGAATTATGTATTGCTAAAGTACCTGTAGAAAGGTTCCCTAAATTACAAATAATCAAAAATGGAATATCTCTAATAGATTTTTTTCCAGAAAACCATTAAGATTATAATATTTCCTTCCAATCACTGTCTAGATAATTAGCTTTCATAGCAAACATAAAAATATCTTCAAATAGACAAGAAGCTTTTTAAAAAGTTGCTTTACTGATTGCTAACTTGTATCATTAATGTGGTTAACCATTTATGCAATTTGTTAAAAGAAATCTAACATTTCCATTGGAGACATGTCTTGAAGTAAAATCCTCTAAATGCTGAAATGCTGAAAGTAATAACCCACTACTCAAAGTAGCACCTTATTTTTGTCTTCCCATTTCTACATCAAACTGACAAAATTTTTATTTCTATAGTTTCTAACAGCAAGAAATCACACAGGAAAAAAAGAGAAGGGTTCAAATATATATCAGATAGGAAGTACAGGGAAGATAAAAAAAGGCAGATTTATTCAAACACATATTGCTGGAATACCAAAGGCCAAATTATGGCTTTAGTGTTCTTGCTGATTTATAAATATGTAATTAGTACTGTGACAAAATGTACAACGTTGAAAAAGAAACTTGGCTTTCTCAGGTTGAACTGATATATAAAACAATGGATTAAAATTGTTTAGGGCCAATGTTGAAACTATTTGTGAATCAGCCAGATGCTTACAACATTATAAACATTAAACAGACAAGTCAAACATGCTCTTTTACAGTAATGCTCCTATTTTAGAAGAGAATCTCCTACACTTCAAGCACATGGTGATAGGAGATTACTATCAAAAGGAGGAGTGGAATGAGGAAAATTTAAAAGTATAATAAAAATAAAGACTAGAACAAATCTCTTAAGTATGTACACGTCTCAAAATATACATGTTATCTTTATATGTAATTTAAACATGTTAGCAACTCACGTCTTATGTAACAGCATATGCCCAGTTTTCTCCAATACCATATCATATTTTAAGTTCTTTTAATTCTTACTTGCAAACTAGGTTCTACAAAATAACATGACATTTTAACCATACTCAGCAATTTTAATTATAGCAAAAGATAAGTGAACACCACCAAATTGTATTTTGTTTCCTTTATGTTTCAATTCTTCAAGAATTCCACAATCCATAAATGTTTTGTTCTATCATTGGCTAGTTTTTCATCTTCAGTTATTCCTGTCATAATGAGTTTGGGTTAAGTATAGTAATCAAAGAAAAAAAATACAGCCTTTCAATGCTACTACATTTTGGGGACAAAAGAAACACTAGAGTAACCTTTCCACTTCCATGTTATATCAAACTCTGGAAAAAGCATCACTCATTTCTACTTGTCACAAACCTGTGATATTTCTCTTGTATAGACTAATATTAATTTTAATAATCTGCACATAAAACATTCTTTTGATTTTTGTTGAAACTCTCTTAGACGTTCTATCTAAACAACATTCCCTTGGTCTCAAGCAAGACGTGGCGACAGAAGAATTTCTTCTTGCCATCTGTATAGGTTCTTGTGAATTCTGCTAGGAGGTACAGTCCTCTGAAGCAAAAGAGCATAATGTCTTCATTTAAACAGTTGTCCATCTGAAGCAGTGGGATTCATTTTACAAAGAGGACATAAAAAGCCATGACAATACAGGATATTGCCACTGCTGAATGAAGTCTGGTACCAATGACTGCCGCTGAAAAACATCAAAGACCATTTATTATTCAAACAATAATAAGTACATGTTATTTCATAAATTCTTCGACAATGAAGAAAAATAAAAATGCTTTCTTGCAATGCACACTAAGAGTGCACTGCCAGCCTCGCTAACTTCAAATCTTTTTGAAGTGCCAGTTTTCTGCATACTGCTCACAGAATCTCTTTAAGGTTTCTCAATTTGTTATCACTGGCATAGAATCCTTCTATAACACTGCCAGCACTTTTGAGCCACAGCAGAGACCACTACAATAGAAGTCTACCTCTACCCAACTTGTTGATCTCCAGTCAACCAGTGAAAAGTGATATTCACCAGCACATTGTCCTACTACCTTTGTGAGTAACATAAGGTTAAACATGATTAAACCCTCTGGTCTCAATATATATATGCTATACCAAGGCTAAAGCTGAATGAACCGTTTGCTTTATATAAGCAACTTTGAGATGATTTCTAATCATCTCAAAGTGTCAACACCCTTACTTTATCAAATAAATGTAAAGAGATTTAAAGCTAAATCACAAGGGGAACATATAGCAGATGCTTAATTAACTTCTATCCACCCAAGTCCGATTTACACCCCAAGCTACCTTCCATCTAACCCAAGGTTTCCCAAACTTCCTTGGGGAAGTTCAGAAAGAGTCTCAGGGAAAGTGGGGGCGGGGAAGAACCTTTGAGTTGTGTTCATTGTCACAATAAAATCCACCTATTCCAGGGGTGGGCAAATGTGGCCTTTTTACAACCTGTGGACTTCAACTCCCAGAATTCCTGAGACAGCCAACCTGTCTCAGGAATTCTGGGAGTTGGAAGTTCACAGGTTGTAAAAGGGCCACAGTTGCCCATCCCTGGCCTATTCCAAAGTTTTATTGTACTGTTTTCATTGCTCATTTGTATTTGGATTTTTTTTAAACGGAGGTTTTATATGCTATTCCAGGGGTGGGCAACTGTGGCCCTTTTACCTGTGGACTTCAACTCCAGCTTGGCTGTCTCAGGAATTCTGGGAGTTGAAGTCCACAGGTTGTAAAAAGTCCACAGGTTGTAAAAGGGCCACAGTTGCCCACCCCTGACCTATTCCAAAGTTTTATTGTACTGTTTTCATTGTTCATTTGTATTCGGGTTTTTTTAAAACGGAGATTTATATGCAAAGTTTATATACTAAAGGGAAGTGCGATGGCAAAAAAAAAAAAAAGTTTAGAAACCCTTAAATTGTCTTTCCTGCCGAAGATGCAATCAGCTTGACTTCTGCTACTACTCAAAGCTTCTCCGACAGGTCTTACTCCCCGCTTGTCTGAAGTTTTCCCTTCTGCTTTTACCGTGTCGGTCCTTAGCGCTCTGTGCGAGATTCCTACCTTTGTAAAATACACCCCAGACGCCCCTCTTCTCCGACAGAAGCCAGGTTTTCAGGCGAGGCACCTTCCGGAAATAGGCGCAGGTGCAAACGAAGAGCAAGCCGAAGACCAAGAGCCCGTCCAGGGAATACACTGCGAAGAACAGAGAAAAGAAAGTCAGTATCGGTGGCGAGGATCGTTCCTGCTTTCGGGGACTGTGGGTGGGGGGGGAAGGAAGCATGAAAAGGGGGACTGACCCTCGGAGGTCTGGGGACCCTGACACGGGAGAACCGCCCCACTCCCGGGAGCATAAGTACTCGGGTGGGCCGGCGAGCGGGGAATGCCCAACATTGACCCGAGAGAACAGCCAGGGGAAGGTTTCGAGGGGAGGGAACCGGCTGCCCACCATTAGCCATGACGGCCGCCCCACCAGCCAAAGGCGAACTCGTCACCGCATCTCCAGGAGGAACGAACGGCCAGCGCGGCACCGGAACCGCCAAGTGAGGCTAATCGAGCTCAGATAGATAGGCCAAGCGTTCTTGATCGCCGAAGAGTCCTAGAACGGCGCGCCTCGTCCTTTCAGGCAGCAACAAACGAAGGCCGATAGAACTGATCGGTCGGTCGAGCCGCTCGCAAGTTTTTCTGTTTTGTTTTGTTTTGTTTTACATCTGTGGATCGGGTTTCTTGTTCATTTTGGAAGTAATGTTTTGTCTTATTAAAATAAAAGTGGAACTTCGGCTCTAGACCGGGGATACATATGACTATTCTCAGTCAATATTTGTAATGATTTGGAGGCGACGTATCCACTGCCAAGTTTATTTATTAGTTTATGTATTAGTCCATTTATATGCCGCCCTTCGCCGTAGACTCAGGGCGGCTTACAATGCATTATAACAATAGCCTGCATACTTTTTTGTATATACCTGCTTATTAGGGCATTCGGGCCCGTCCTAAGCGGTGTTATTCTATACAAAGTTGGCTTATTGCCTCCACAATCCGGGTCCTCAATTTACCTACCTCGAAAGGATGGAAGGCTGAGTCAACCTTGAGCCTGGTGAGATTTGAACTTGCAGTAATTGCAGGCTGCTGGCAGCTAAGTTAACACTTAACAACATTTTAGTCCGCTGCACCACCGAGGCTCAATTTTCACATCAAAATTGAAAGTTGAAACAGCGTCCTCGTTTCCTTGAAGCAACTCATAGGAACTAAAGTTTGTTTGCTTATCTATTTATTATTGTATTAATATCCAGATTTTTCTCTTCTGCCTGCTTGCAGTCTACTGACTAGCCTAGAATTGTATAGTGAGCCCCCTTGATATGGATTCGTACTGCGTGATCCTATAAAGCAAGATGAACAAAAGATAAACCATTGTTAAGAAATATGGGGTTGATGTAAAGATAAAATATCTGAAGTTTTTTTTCTCTAAAAGATATAAATTTCTGTTATAAGTTGGTATTTTAGAAATGGATTTATGCACAAGAGAATATTAATCGTTAGACTCACTGTAATTGGAATGATGATGGTTTTATGTTTTGTTTTTGTTTTAAAATAAAAAAAAATTCAAAAAAAAGATAAACCATTGTTTTCAAATAATTGAAGCTGTGGAGACTTTAAAAAGAATATGAATTCGCTAGTTGGGCTGTATACTATAGAGTTCAATGTCTTCCTGCATGCACAAATTCAAACTTCCATAACAGCCGTCTGTCCATATTTTCTTGGAACACATCCAATAAAGAGGAGCTCATCACTTCTCTATGCAATCGTTTCTACATTGGATTAGGAATTACAACCATATGTATTGGGATTGCTTCATGTTAGAAATGATTTGATATGCCTTGTAATAACTGCTGTGAATGACAACCAAGACATCTAGGGTGGCCAGATTGAACAAGGAGTCCATCTTGGGAACATCCATAGTGTTAAAAACCTGTGAATATAAGATTGCTCAGCACTCATGAGCAAATTGGAGGCTCCCAGTTTCTTCTAAGACACTGCAGTAATCAAATCAAAATGAATACTCTTCCTTAAGATAAGGGAAGTGCTAGGTTTAGATAAGATGATATGCTCAAGCAACTGTGAAACAATTCACACTAAAGGTGAGAAAAAACAGAAGTTGAAAATGAAAATGCTACAAAAATAGACTTACTAACAAAGCCAACTGACCTACAGAGAATCCTGGAGCGTGGCAGATTCCTAGAGAAGGATCCAAAACTAAGGATACCTGAGCCAAAAATAGCAAATGTTTTGAAAGGTGAAAGAGAATAGATAGTACCTCACAATCACTTAAAGCACTTGAGAGAACAGGTTATGGCTAAATTGCTATGGAGAAAATCTATGTGGTTGGTAGGAGCTGAAAACAACTTGATGGCACATAATAAATCGATCTGAAACTTAATTAGTCTGAGAACCAAGCCTTATACCAGGGGTTTTTCTGGATGAGCTACTAACCACAGGCAATCTACACAGTCAAATTGAGAAGGTTTGAACTGACAGCATTACACCTGGCTGACTTTTATCATGGAGCAGAGGCAGATTGCAATCGTGTTTTCCTGTTGTGCTTTAATAGTGCCTTTAAAATAACCTAACTTATGCTGACAAGAGCCCGACTTGTGGGGTTCTCTGCTGTGGCAAAGTGGTTGCTGTATCAAACTGCCAGCATACCTCTTCCCCCCTAGTTATGAGATCATTCATGGCCATTTTCAGGAAAACTGCCTCCAAGGAAAGGAACATGACCATCTCAAGCCTGTCCTCTGCTTTGTGAGGCAGACCCGGGGTGTTACATGAGTTTCTTCCATATCTCTGGCAACCAGTAGTCAAATTTGATGGGCACAGTGGTAAAAATAGAGTTTTGACTAATTTGCTGAGTGCTGTTTTCTTAAGAATTTGCCTATTGTCATTGGCAGTAAACTTAATGTATTCTTCAGAAAAGGGTGGCTATTACCTGTACACAGAATTGCTGCTTAGAGAGGCATGTAGCTATTTTGCATTCATATCAAAAAGCCTTTAAACATTTTTCTGTGATCTATATAGGTATATACAAATTGCATTGTATTAGCTATGATACTGTGATGCTCTACTCCAGCACTATCTTGTGCCTCTGAGATGGATGAGAAGACATCACCTTAGTGTAGAGTGGTGATGCAGTCCATCATTGTCAAAGAATATGGCAGAAAGTAACCAAGGAAAAAGAATAAGAAGAGAAGAGTATACAAAAATTCCAATAATCAAAGAAAAACAACAGCAAAACATTTACAGAACAGAACTTTGCTGTTCTTTTTTATTTTTATTTTTAAAAACAATGAAGTATTATGCTCTAATGCTAAATTGAACAGTACATTTTTACAGTGCTATAAGTAAAATTGATCCAGGCTCTCACTGGCCTCCCTGACTAACCTAAATTATCCTTATCTATGTTCTTCTAAGTATTTTGATGAAGTTTAGAATTTTAATGCATCTATAAATGTGTTGCTGGGTAATAAAATATGTATTTATTTATTTTTATTTACATCAAAATGTGCATGCATGTACACACATGCAAACACACACACACAAATTTCAAAACGACTCCTACATGTCACAAAAAAGTACATAAAACAAAATTTAAAAACCATTAACTGAACTCTACAACTTCAAATTCTTACAAATGAAATGTTCTGTGGCAGGGGTCTCCAAATTGGGCAACTTTTTAAGACCTGTGGTCCGAATTCAGCTCCCAGAATTCCTCAGCCAGCCATGCTTGTTGAAGTCCGCAAGTTTCAAAGTTCCCTTTTCATTGTTTATTTTATAGGCTCTATTATTTTACTTCTGTTTAGGCTCCTTTCGTTTTCTTCCTTTTTATTATTGTAAGCTGCCTAGAGTAACCCTACAGCAAGATAGATGACAAATCAATAATAAAAAAATATTTCATCTGGTCGAGTATAATATGTACAGTAAAAATAATTGTACCATCAGATGGCAGTCTTGAGCCTCCATTTCTGACTTAGAAAATATTAAAATACAAGGCAACAATTTGTAGTGAAAGAAGAAAGTTGTAGTTGCAACACACATCTGGAGGATGCCCTATTGAGGAAAGATTAAACAATGAAAGAATATGGTGTTTTAATGACAGAAAGAGCAAACTAGATTACTTCTTGGAATTTTCATGATATAAATGAGAGATACCATGCACTATTTGCTGCTTCATGTCCTAGGACTTGTTCCTATTTATTTATTTATTTATTTATTTATTTATTTATTTATTTATTTATTAGTTTGATTTATATGCCGCCCTTCTCTGGAGACTCAGGGTGGCTTACAATGCTTTTAAGTAATAGCCTTCATACTTTTGTATATACCTGCTTAGTAGGGCTTTTGGCCCCCCCTAAGCGGTTTTCTATTTTATACAAAGTCAGCTTATTGCCCCCACAAACCAGATCCTCATTTTACCTACCTCGGAAGGATGGAAGGCTGAATCAACCTTGAGTTACCTCTTAACATGGCCCAGTAATAACCCAATTACACTAATTTCCTACTTTGTTCCTACAACTTTATCTTTACTCATCCTCCCATCCATGAGAGAGTCAGGCTCAAGTTGGTCTTTAATAATACCGTAAAAATGTGACACTTCCCCCCCATATCCCAACACTACCCAAGACCTATCTCAGGATATTTAGTGTTATTATTTTAAAAACCAAGTCAGATATATGTTGCAGGTGTAGGCATACCCCTTCTCCTTTGATCACTAGGCATTTTCCACTCAGATATTTCTCTCCCAGCCTTTGCCTTCAGCATTTGTCAGTCCCACTCGGTAAAACAGATCAGGAAATCAACTTCGCAGGAAGGCTAAAATTACTTTTACTGAGGCTGGCTATTATAAAAAATCTTGCAACTCTGTGCTATCCCTCCTTCTCCTTATATTCCAATGAAATAAGAAGGCATGTACCTGTGTTACTTCCAAATGTTATCCTGTTGTTTCGGACTTAAAAAATGCTTCAGCCCCTTTTGCCTAGGAAACAGTTTCTGAGTATCTCCATCAAGGTTATCTTCCTTACTCTGTACACTATTAGAGCTTTGCTTCCTTTATCCCTTTATATAGTCAGCCCAGTAAGGTAGACCAGACTAAGAGAACCAATGCCAAATAGGTCAGGGTTACTTTTATTGTAACAGCTATAGTAACAGAATCTTGCAGGTCTGGGTGTGCGTCCTTCTCCCTCACTTTATCTTAGTGTGAACTAAGGAGGTGCTTGTTTGGGATGTTTTATCATGTTATTTTCTTGGCCCAGGCTGAAGCCCTCCTTATCTAACAATTGCTTTGGTAGGAGCTCTGACCTTGAGATGGCCATTTCTCTCTCTGCCCAGGGAAGTGCAATGGCAAACCGCTTTTGAAAATCTTGCCAAGAAAACTGCATGGACTTGTTTAGGCAGACTCCAAGAGTTGAACATGATTGAATGTAAGAAAAACAAACTGATTTAAATACTGATTTACACAGTGGTTCTTGGAAATTCTACACTGGAGAAGAAAGAGATTTTTTTTAAAAAAAAATCTCCCAGGAAAACACCAACATTTAGACAAGGGTTCAGAAGGTCATGATTATTGTGAGTTCAAATAATGTATTATTTGATTTAGTGCAAATTATAAATTGATGACATCACATGTTTGAGTAATTTGGGACTTCCTTATTAGAGCAGGCTGCTCATACATTCTCTCTGCTCAACTGGCAATAAATGGCATTATGGTTTAGGGAGTGGTCTATGCCCTTGAGGTTAACTGGAGCTAATCTAGCTTCACAGGATGGGTGTAATCAAAGTATATATTTAATACATTATATCCTTAGGCTTTTAGCAATATGTAAGCAAAGTTTTTAATAGCTTTACCTAAATATAGCTATTAAAAGACTAAGAATAAATATTATTAAAAAAATAAAGAACTAAACTTCTCCCCCAAATTAGAGAAAGTTCACAAAGGCAATTACTTAAGGGTATTTAATAACACCTAGAAAACAGTTTAATAATGCCAGGGACTAGCCTCAAGTGATACTGAGAATTTAATCAAATTGGAACTTATTTAGATATATGATGATTTAAAAAAAAAAATTCATAGTTTTCATTCAAAGAAGGAAATACCAATCAAGGTATTGCACTAGATGTTTTTTTAGCTTTATTATTAGCATTCGAGGAAACAAAAAAACTGTAAATAATTGATAATTTTTGTTAGTTGCTGCAAGACAATTCATAATTATCCCAAACTGTGTTTGGGAGACAGAATAATTTCTGGTAAATTTTTGATATGACTTTATTATGTATGCACAAGGTGGAACCAATTTTTGTGGTCCTCTAACTCACAATTAGCCAGGTAAAGTATTTGTTAGTTTAAAAGAACTAACAAGCATTGTATTATTCTATAGCATTGTTTAATACGGTAATGTCTTTAACATTTGGAAGCTTTATTGTGAAATAATGAATTATCTCATTGTAATTACCTTTTCCTTAAGGACAATAAAAATATTTATTCAAATTCTTATCCAGCACACTCTCTACACCTTATGATAAACTATTGATAAAAAAAATAACATGGTTCTAGCCCCTGCAGTTGTGAGTGCTTGGGTGAGAATTAAATATACTGTATGCATTGCTGGTTTTGGACAAGTACGTTTTCGGTTGGAATTGCCTTGATATTGATAGCTATAGTTATGTAACGGCCAGAAGTGGAAGTTACTTTTCTGCATAACAAGGGGTGCTTGATTTATCATATGGAGATGGAAAACTGAGTTTCAGGTTAAATAAGTATTTCTATATTTATTAGACAGTATGAAGAGTCATGTTTAATCTTCCTTGAAACTGATGCTTAATTGTAGTGTTTTTATGCTTAGTTATAACCTTCAATTTATCATATGGGGTATTTTGAGTGCGCTGAAGTTAGGATTAGGTTAGGACAAAAATTGTCTTGCCATGATGTTATCTTTATGGTTAGCATATTCAAAGTTAATGGTTACATTTAAATCCCAATTCAATTTTACTGGCAGAATCTACCAAGAAGTCACTTAAATAAGCCACTTATGTCAGCCTGTGATCCACTTATTTTATTTCCCCAAACTTTTTCCCTTATATTTTTCCTCCTCTGGCTATGTCCACCTTTTGAAATAGATCAGATTAAGAAACCAAAGTCTTGCAGGCCAATATTACTTTTATTATATGGCTATAGCAACAGAATCTTGAAAGTCTGAATATGCTTCTCCCCTGCCTCCGTTCATCTTTGTGAGAACTAGAAAAAGTCTTGTCTGAGACACTTTCTCTGCCCTGTTCAGATGTGTCCAGTTCTGCCCTGGACTCACCTGTTTGCTATCTTGATAGTGGTTCTTCCTCCTGTCTCTCAAGGTCATTTCTACTTCCCAGGACAACGTAATTGCAAATACTGGATACCCATATTTCTAGTGCCTAGGTTATTTCTTTGCTTTTCATGATGACCAGTTTGCACCAGTTTCCTTATTTCCTAGGTTTACTGCAATCTTTTGGGGTACAAGGCTGTTTACAGCTTCAGTGGGTTTTAAAAAATACTTATCAGAAGTACATCTTTGTAACTATTCTTCTCAGAGTTTAGTCTCCACTTAGTATACTGTTTCAATGCCCTAAAAAAGAACCACATAACAAGTAATGTTACCTTGAGTTTTAGGTTTTCCTTTGAGCCAAAACCATTTCCTTTGTTCTGCAAAAAATAGCCCTTTCAGGGGCCATCAATCAACAATGTGTTTTGAAGGCCTTGAGTGTTACAAGTGTAAACAAGCAAGGGCAGTTTGAAAAGGAGGAGATGCAAGAAATTTTAAGGGTGCCTTTCTTTCTTCAAATCTAATGCCTTTATTGTTTGATTTGTTGCTGCTGAATTACATATATCAAATCTATGCATCATTTATTTCTGCACCTTATATAAAGACTTGATTTCTCCCCTTATTTATTTTTATTATTTATTATTATTTTTGTCATATATTTCTATGCCGCCCATCTCCCAAGGGACTTTGGGCGGCTTACAACAAAGAATAAAACAATGCTAACAATCCCATAAAAATGTTAAAAAGAAAAACATTAAAACATTAAAAACTTTAAAAACGTTAAAACACATGCACTCCAATTCGTGGCCAGGTCTCGCAAGATCATTATAACGAGATCTGTGGGATCTTACCAGTCACTGGGAGCTATGTGGTAGAAGGCCATCTCGAAGATAGCCTGGGCCTGAACCATATAGGGCTTTAAATAAAATGCCTTTTGCTTTGCATGAATTAATTGTGGTTTGTTTGGGAGGGAGCAAACAAACCCACTTGCAATGGTATTGGGTGTTTCTCAAATTTAAGAACTAGGTTCTTTCCAACTCCAGGCATCTGGGTTTTATGGGCAACAATTTGGGAACTCATCTGGGATTGCAGGATACCATCTCTTTGCGTTTGGATTGGCCTGCTGCCTCAGTCACTGAACACACAACAACTGGCAGGGTGAGTTCAGTCCTGTGTCTTCAGAGGAGACAGACAACCAAGGAGCCAGGAGGAGTGGTAGTTCCTTGGGAGAAAACACAAATATAAAGAAATGGAATAGAGGAAGAGCACACCGCTGGGGAGCCCATTGGGGTTCATAGTCTACTGTGCTACCAAGGAACCCTGTCAATCTTGCAGGGATGGCCAAAAAGGGAATGATCACGGCATACACAGGGAAGTGGACAAAGTAGACTGGACATGTTTCATGAAAGGAGAGATGGCAAAGTGGGTTTCATTTGACTCACAACTACTACTCATGTGCAATCTGAGCAGAACTATCTCCACCAAATGGATGTTTAGGTCCTGTGGGCTGTAATTAATTAAATGTAAATAATTTAATAACCTACTTACTTTGTATGTCTCAGCAGCCAAAATGAATCTGTTGGATCAGACTGCCCATTTCTTAAGGATTTCATTTTGTGCACAGTAATGTTAAATTAAAATGCTACAGAAGTCCCTTTGAAAACATTTACAATAATGTTTTGTCATCTCAATAGCATTTGAACAGCAAACAAAATGCCCAGTGAGAACATTTACAACTATTGCAGTTCCTGCAATTTCTCAGAAAGGAAATGAGAACATAGTCCCTTGATAGAGCAAAGGTAGACTTATCCTAATATGCCAATGGACCATATTCTAAGACAGTGTTTCTTGATCTCAGTGACATTAAGATGTATGCACTTCAACTCCCAAATCTCTAGCTATCATGGCTGGCTGGGGAATTCTGGGAGCTGAAGTACATACATCTTAGTTGTTGAAATTGAGAAATCCTGTCCTAAGGCAGTTCTTCCTAACCATGACACTCTCCTTATGTGTGAACTTCAGCTTCAATGTCCATGCTGGTTGGGAATTCTGGTAGGTGTCCCCAAACATCTGGTAGATTGCATGGAAGATTGCCCTAATTTTAAGAGATTCTTATGCTCTCATTTCCTTTCTTCCTATTTGTGGAATAAAACAATAAGGATTTGGTTTTCGTCAATTTACCAGATCTGGGTCTAGATTAGATGTTAATGCAAACTATAATTAGTAGTTGAAAATTTAAACATGAGACTTTCTAATCTGTGAATAAAAAACTGCTTCTGTTAGAATCTACATCTCTATATACTTCTGATTAGAGATATAGCTGTCTATCTTATCTCCATATTTTTCTATATTTCCCTATATATTTTACAGAGACTTACAACTTTTTAGTATTTATAAACTATTGCATCTTTACTTTTTAAACTTGTTTTATATTTCCTATAAATGTATGTTATAATTATTCACCTTTCCTGTTCGTATGAATCAATTTTAAGTTTTAATTATTTATCCAAATGTGAATAGATTTTAGAAAACTGCAAAAGTTTCCTTAGCTGTTCTAAAAACAGGCAACATCTACCATTTCTGCTGCCAGCAAGGATAGAGCTGTGCTATTTTCAAATTCTCCTATTCCATCATTCTGGAGCACTGAAGATTCTGGAGTGTAGCATTATATCAGAATAGCTATTTTAAGGAACTGGCAAAGGAGCAGGCAACAGCTGGGATTGTATTTCAGTATATCTATTTATCTATCTATCTATCTATCTATCTATCTATCTATCTATCTATCTATTGGTTCGATTTATATGCCGCCCTTCTCCGGAGACTCAGGGCAGCTTACAATGCGTTAAGCAATAGCCTTCATACTTTTGTATATATCTGCTTAGTAGGGCTTTCGGCCCCCACAAGTGGTGTTCTTTTTTATACAAAGTCACCTTATTGCCCCCACAATCCGGGTCCTCATTTTACCTACCTCGAAAGGATGGAAGGCTGAGTCAACCTTGAGCCTGGTGAGATTTGAATTTGCAGTAATTGCAGGCAGCTGGTGCTACTTAACTGCACTTTAGTCTGCTGCGCCACCAAGGCTCTAAGAAGATAGTTTGTTGTTGCTTTCAGTTAATCAATGTTAGAAGAACCAAGAATGGAGTTACTTAAGAATAGTTTCCTTTATTGTTTTTCATCTATAGACAGATTCATGCCAGATTAAAGCAATTATTAGCATAACTACAAATAGGCAATATAGTCATACTCTGCTACTCGACTGCTTTGAAACTTGTCAGATTTGGCACTTGACACATTTTGACAAGAAAATTGTGTCCCAGTACTTGTCATTTGTTTGATTCTCAATGTGCAAGCTAGAACTTTTCAATGCCGGTTACCTCATGACTTGCTATCTTTTTCCAGCTGAAACACAGGGTCACTCTTGCCCTGTGCATATCTCCTTGCCATCTTATCTTAGCTTTTGTGGTCATTTTTTGTATTTTTGTGTTTTCCCCCCCTCATCAGTAAGGTAAAATAAAGTATTTACAAAACTGATAAGTCATTAGTGATAATATTTTGCCACCTTATCTTTTATCCGCCACTTTTTTGTTTGACTTTATTTTTTTCAAGCATCAGTGTTATGTCCTTATAAGGACATCCGCCCGGATTGGCTGCCAGCCACCGGGCGGGAAAGTTTGAATCCCTGTCAGGGGGCGGTGCGTCTGCCGGAGCGAATATAAGGAGAGCTCCGGCAGCGCACGGGCAGTCTTGCTACTGTTTCTTGTTCTCAATAAATGTTACTAATGTAACGAGCTGGTCACGTCTTCCTTTCCTGCGCCGATCTAACACTGGCGACGAAGGACTGAGAGAAGAACGAACCTCGCGGCACCAAGCCAACAAGACAAGACTCCGGCACCGGGAACTACAGTAGGCATTTCCAAAGGCATGGCATCCGCTGAAGTCACTTTGCCAGCCCTTGCTCCTTTCCGCCCAGGGAAGGACAAGTGGAAATCCTACGTAGTGAAATTCCGGCAATACCTGAGAGGCAACAACATCAGGGATGCCGATGATGACCGGAAGAAGGGCATCTTCCTGGCCAACTGCGGCTCCGAGGTCCTCGACATGGCAATCGATCTCGTAGCACCACGAGACATCGAAGAAGTGCCATGGACAGACCTGCTGCAGATCCTGGAGGACCACTATGCCCCAACAGGAACACCGGTGGCGAACCGTTTCACCTTCCATCAACGGGACCAGAAGGAAGGTGAGACGATCAAGGAATTCGTGGCCGCCCTACGCCAGATCGCAGCCAGCTGTGAGTTCGACCACGTGGACAATGCCATCGCCGACCGCGTGGTCTTCGGCATGAGGGACAGAGGCCTGCAAAAGAAATTCCTGAGCAGGAAGAAGCTCGTGCTCAAGGATGTGGTGGAGGAAGCCACCGCATCAGAAATCTCGGAGAAAGCAGCTGCTGCAGTAAGCAGAGCTAAGGGAATCCACAAGATTCGCTCCACAGAGCAATCATCAACAGAGGATTCCACGGCTGGATCCGAGTCGGAGGGAGAGTCCACCGTCCACAAGGTATCCAGACCCCCAAGGCGGGAAACCGCCCAACGGAACTACAAAGGGGAGCGCTGCGCCAGCTGCAGAGGGGACCACGCCAGAGCAACCTGCAAGTGGAGAGATGCGACCTGCCGACGCTGCAACAGAAGGGGTCACATCGCCGAAGCTTGCAGAGCTGAGGAACCAGCCCCGGAGCCCTCCAGCCACCGTCCCCGCGAGAATCGGAAGGATTACCAGAGGTCATCCAAACGGTCCTCTGGCCCTTCCAGACGCAGAGACGACGAATTTCCCCGGAGCGGAGCGGTCCACCAGACGACCATCGCTCACACGACATCAGACAGTGCCACCAAGTTCCATGTGACCATCCACGTGGAAGGAGCACTCTGCAAAATGGAGGTAGACTCCGGCTCGGTCTACTCCATCATGGACTGGCAGCAGCTGAAGCACCTGCAACCCAGCATCACCAAGCGAGAGCTGAAGCCACTACACTCCAAGCTCGTCGACTTCGGGGGAAACCCCATCGGAGTGCTAGGAAGAGCCAACATCCGGGTCACCTACAAGCAGTTCGAAGGCAAGCTCCCCATCACCGTCGTAAGGGACAGCCGACCGAACCTGCTAGGAGTGGAGTGGTTCAAGCCGCTGGGGCTCTCAATCGAAGGCATCAACCAAATTGGCAGGGACGAACTCGACTACCTCATCGAAGAGTTCAAGGAAGTCTTCGATGGTAAACTGGGGAAATTTGTGGGGAGGCCAATCTCCTTCAATCTGGACAAGGGAATCACCCCAATTAGGCTCAAGCCCCGCCGAGTTCCGTTTGCCCTGCGGCCCAAAGTAGATGAGCAGCTGGATAAGCTGATCGCCCAGGGCGTCCTGGAACCGATCGATCATGCGTCATGGGAGACCCCCATTGTGACCTCACTGAAGCATGATGGGTCTGTGCGCATCTGCGCCGACTACCGTTGTACCATCAACAAGGCGTTGGCACAGAGCGCATACCCAGTCCCAGTGGTGCAACACCTGCTGCATTCCCTGGGATCTGGATCAATCTTTGCGAAACTGGACCTGGCCCAGGCTTACCAGCAACTGCCAGTGGATGAAAAAACGGCAGAGGCTCAAACAATTGTCACGCACAGGGGGGCATTCAAATGCAACCGGCTCCAATTTGGAGTCAGCGCTGCCCCCGGCATCTTCCAATCCATGATGGAACGCCTCCTCCAAGGCGTTCCAGGGGTGGTGCCTTACTTCGACGATGTGCTCGTCTCCGGTGACTCAAGAGCTCAACTCCTTGAAAGGCTCAGGCTTGTCCTGCAGCGATTCAAGGCCAAGGGCTTGAGGGTCAGGCGGGACAAGTGCATCATAGGAGTACAGGAAGTCGAGTTCCTGGGCTACCTCATTGATAGCACAGGTATCCACCCCACCAAATCAAAAGTGGAAGCAATCCATGAAGCTCCAAGCCCAAAAAACAAAACGGAGCTTCAGGCATTCCTTGGGTTGCTCAACTTTTATGCAATCTTTCTAAAACAGAAAGCCACAGTTGCTGAGCCACTTCACCGCCTGCTGGGAAAATCGGCATCCTGGAAGTGGGGCCAGGAAGAGGAAGCGGCATTCCGAGCCATAAAGGGACTATTGACGTCCAAAAGCGTCCTCATCCAATACAGCGAGACGCTCCCCATCAAGCTGACCTGCGACGCGTCGCCATACGGGGTGGGGGCAGTCCTCAGCCACGAGCTGCCCAACGGCACGGAAGCCCCCATCGCCTACTTCTCGAAAACCATGTCCGGCGCAGAGCGGAACTACAGTCAGCTGGACAAAGAAGCCCTGGCCATCGTGGCAGGAGTGAAGCGATTCCACAAATACCTGTACGGAAGACGCTTCACCATAGTCACCGACCACAAGCCACTCCTGGGACTACTCGCAGGCGACCAACCCACCCCAACCTTCATGTCCCCGCGGATGACGAGATGGGCCATCTTCCTGGCCGGCTACTCCTATAGGCTCGTGCACCAGCCAGGCACAGCCATAGGAAACGCCGACGCACTCAGTAGATGCCCATCGAAGAAACCGGTGGAAGACCCAGCCCCCACGCTCCATCTATTCCACATAGATGACGACGCCAGCTGTCCAGTCTCCTCCGCAGATGTGGCTGCACACACCCAGAGAGACCCCACCCTCCGCCAAGTAAAGTCCTGGATCCTCAGGGGGTGGCCATCGGAACAGACGGAAGAGAGGTTCAGCCCGTTCACCAGGAAACAGAAGGAGCTGTCCACCATTAAGGGCTGTCTGCTATGGGGAGACAGGGTGCTGATCCCAAGCACTCTGCAACGGCGGACGCTAGAGACACTGCACAACGGGCACCCAGGCATCGTCCGCATGAAGGCCCTGGCACGGAGTTACGTCTGGTGGCCCTCACTGGACAGAGACATTGAACAATGGGTCTCCAGATGTGACCCGTGCCAAGAAGTCCGCCCAGCACCGCCACAATCCGAAGTCACGAACTGGGAGACCCCCAGCAACCCATGGTCGAGGGTCCACATCGACTTCGCGGGCCCGATGCAGGGGCGGCACCTCCTCATCGTGGTAGATGCCTTCTCCAAGTGGCTTGAGGTGGTAACCATGGCATCTACCACAACAGAAGCGACGATCCGAGCCCTGCGCCGCCTGTTTGCCACACACGGACTACCGGACGTGCTGGTCTCGGACAACGGCCCCCAGCTCACATCCCTGGCCATGGAGTCCTTCCTGGCAGGACTGGGCATCCGCCATGCCCTCTCCGCTCCGTACAGGCCGGCCGGAAACGGACAAGCGGAACGGATGGTCCGGCTCACAAAAGAAGCTCTCACCAAGATGGGCCCGGGAGACTGGCAAGAACGCATCGATAACTTCCTCCTCACCCAGCACATCACGCCGCATGCCACCACCCACAAGAGCCCGGCCGAACTCCTGATGGGCAGAAGACTGAGGTCACCCTTGGACCGGCTGCACCCCCAATACAGCCCGGAAGTGACCGCAACCGCCAGCCGCCCGCTTCGCGCCTTCAGCAAAGGAAATTCAATTTTCGCGCTGAATTTCAACGGCTCTCCTAAGTGGCTGAAGGGGAAGATTGCCAGCACAACCGGCCCCAAATCCTACACCGTCGAGTTGGAAGATGGACAGGTCGTGAGACGTCACATCGACCAACTCCGGAAAAGGTGGGGGGGGCACACGAAAACCAGCCTGATGAGGTAGGCCTACAACACCCAGACGAGGTAGGCCTGCAACACCCCGGAGAGGTAGGCCTACACCACCCAGACGAGGTAGGCCTACCACACCCCTGCAAGGCAGAGCAACGCCATCCCGACGAGGTCGGCCCAGCACACTACCAGGCACTATCAAGTCGGCAGTGCAGCGAGGTAGACCGGGGCCAACCGCACGGGGGATGGCAACACCAACCCGACCAGGTGGACACCCGGCACAGCCGGCCCAGGGACCCCCGACCCAGCCCGCAGGTAGACCGGGACCTGCCCAGAAGGGGAGCACCGCACCCTACCAGTGAAGGCAACCCACGGCAGCCTTACCAGGGAGACCTCAATGCAAGGCGAGTAGACCGGGGACCTTCGCAGATGGGCACACCACAGCACATGGGCAAGGGTGGCACACAACTCCCCGGCGAGGGGGACCCCCGCCCAACGCAAGAAACAACCCGGCAACAACAACCCAACCCAGACGACCCCAACCACCAACAGGCGGTAGACCAGGGACTAGGGGGAAGGGAAAGCCGACAACAACCCGGCCAGGGAGGCCTGCGCCACCCCGGCAGGGGAGACCTCCACCAGCCTGAGGAGGAAGCCCCACAACGACACCCCGACCAGGTCGACCACCACCAACCCGACGGAGAAGGCCAGCGCCAGCCCGGCAGAGGAGACCTGCACCACCCCTGCAAGGTCGGACACCGCTACCCGAGCCAACACCACCCACAGCGAGCAGACCGGACCCAAGGGCACCGGCCCGAACCACCCTCCGGACCACAGCGAACCGGGCCGCAGCAGAACCGCAGCAACCGGGAGACCGAGGAAGAGCAAGTGACAGCCGGGGTCTTACCGAGACTCAGACGCTCTTCCCGGATCGGAACCGAACAGCACCACCGAGGCGAAGGATCCACAGGCCAGGAGGAAGGCCACCAGAACCAGCCATCCAAGGTCTGCGGTCCGGCCGGAGGTGCTGAGGGTGACCCCGCACACTCGCCAGCCGAACCGAGCCCGGTTCCGGGGAAGGAGCCAGGAGCCACAGGAACCCCGTCAGTCCAGGGCGGGGACGCGGAAGAAATGAGACTGCGTAGGTCAAGTAGGGTGCCTAGGCGTCCTACGTACCTGCGGGACTACGTCACGCTGATTGACGAACTCTGAACGTTTTTTTTGGACTAGGGGGGAGGAGTGTTATGTCCTTATAAGGACATCCGCCCGGATTGGCTGCCAGCCACCGGGCGGGAAAGTTTGAATCCCTGTCAGGGGGCGATGCATCTGCCGGAGCGAATATAAGGAGAGCTCCGGCAGCGCACGGGCAGTCTTGCTACTGTTTCTTGTTCTCAATAAAAGTTACTAATGTAACGAGCTGGTCACGTCTTCCTTTCCTGCGCCGATCTAACAATCAGCATTCTCCAATGACAATTGCCTTGACATAATATGCCTAAAATAACAACTGCAAATTCATGATCAGTGTTTCTTAGTTCAGCCTTTCTGATTGTCTAGTGTTCACAATTTATAAAACTGATGATTTGGCCACATCTTATTCTATGCATGCCCTGAGAATTACCTCAGCGGAAGACAACTTGTTTTTTGATGTTAGGCAAAGAAATAGATGCTAGCCTGGTTAGAAGTTTGTATTCAATTTGGGCTGGAACTGAGAGAAAGGAGGAAAATAGCCATCTTTTATTAAGTGTTTTTATTCAATTTCTGAATCAAGTGCTTTCTGTATCATACTTTATATTATATATTTAAATGTCCTCTACTGTCTTGATGCGCATTTATGTTTTCATTCATAAAATGTATAATTTGGCTTCTGCTGTCGTTGTTTTCTAGCATAATTTGCTAGAAAATATTTATTCACATATACCTCAATAGAATTTTTAAACATAAACTACTTTGGATTGGTGTGGAAGGAACCACTGCTTGGTAATTGTAACAATATTTGCAGTTTAATGGTCTGAAGACTTAAGTGTGAAAGACAAGGAAGTCTCAAGGCACTCAGTAGCTGAGATGAAGAACAAGATGGCATTTCTCCTATTCTTACAAAAGTAGATGGGATTGCAATTTTAACTTAAATTGACATGATGAAAGGATAGCATATTTTATCTCTTTTGAATGCAACAAATTAGCTTAAGGAATGTGGAATTGGCCATTGTGGACCTCACAACTTTGTCATGCAAGATGAGGATGCTACAAGTCTCTCTACACTCCCTGAAAGCAACGACTTAATTTTGCCCATTGAGAAAAAACAACTTTGGAAAAAAGAGAAAACATTCTTTAATAATTTATCATGACCGATAATTTTATGACTATTCCCATGTTGGCTGAAATTTTAAGACTTGTAATTCCAATTTGAGCAAAGCCTTCTATGAAAGAGAACTATCCAACGAGAAAAGCAGCTTGCAAATAACTACCTGCTCTAACTTTTACAATATACTGTACCAAGAATGTAGCTACTCAGCCATACCAAATTGTATTACTAAGTGTTTTCTTTATTGTTATAGAGTTTCAGGACTTCTATCTAGTACTTGGCATCAATTTTTTCATAAAAACAAGAGGAAGTTACCACAGGTGCTTAAAAACAAGCAAACCACTGCTTTATTTAAATACCACCCAGCCAAATATAGAGCATATGTGCTTTGGCTAGCTCTTGCAACTGTAAGTGGAAAATTCTTTGCTGAATCTCTGATAGAAAATGAAGTTTGCTGAGTTAGTAACTGACTTGGCCATGACCAAAAATTGGAGCAGAGACTTGGAATCATCCACTGTAGACGTTTTTGGTTTAGAATTTACCAATGACAACTTCTGCTTTATGGAAAAGTTGCCATTTGCCTCTATCTTTATCTCTGTCATCTACTTCATGATTTTCTTCATTGGCTTCTTTGGGAACCTGTTTGTGATCCTGGTGATGGTGCAGAAACGAGGCAACCAGAGGCTTGTGGACAAGTTCGTCCTTAACCTGGCCATTGCAGACCTTGTCTTTGTATGTACTTTGCCTTTCTGGGCTTTGACAGAAGCATCTGATTCTTGGTGGTTTGGTGAAGAGCTTTGCAAATTTAGCAGCTATGCTATTTCTGTGAACCGTTGCTCAAGCATCTTGTTCCTGATGGGCATGAGTGTGGAACGCTTCCTTGTGATGAATAAGCACTGGGATTCCAGATCTCTTGGGACCAAGAGAAATACCAACATTACCTGCAGTTGCATCTGGGTGTTTTCCTCTCTCTTAGGAATACCATCTTTGCTCTACAGAAAGCTGATCCCTGTGGGAGACAGGTTTGCATGCCAGGATGAAGACCCTTCTGTCATCTATATTTTCACGGTACTTTGTTTGACTTTCTTGCTACCCTTGGGTGTAATCTTATTCTGCTACTGCTCTATCTTCTCCATGCTCAAGAGTCATGTCAACCCAGGCAGGAAAACAAACCATGCCCTTAAAATCATCTTTGTCATCATTGGGGCATTCATCTGCTGTTGGTTACCCTTCAATACCTTCACAGCTGTTATCACCTATTACGGTGTGATACAGAACATCGAGTTCTCTTGTGATGCATTGAAAGCTCTCAGGAGGGGAGTTATTATCAGTGCTTGTCTGGCTTTCACCAACAGCTGTATTAATCCTATCATCTACGCCTTTATGGACCAGCAATTCCGGCAGAAGGTATTGAAGAATTTCCTAGGTCTTTGTCGCCCAAAGGAAAATGCCCAAAGCTCAGCATTGTTCTTTTCATCTACAGAATCAAGCCTTCTGTTTGGGAGCAAAAAGAGATTCATACCAGCTACAACTGTTCCAGTTAACAGTGGGACTGATTTATATGCCTCTAAAAGGCAGATATAGTTATTGTTGAGATCATACAATAGAATTGTTGAGCCAGGTTAGTTATGGAAGAGAGAGGAAGGAGATGACTTAGAGGATTGGTTTTCTTGATAAGAAAAAATGTTGTTTTTAAAATTTCTGATTTTTTAAAACTTTGTGGTTTCTAATACAATATCAAATGAATTTTTTATGATGCATTACATATACTCTATACATTTATAAAATAAAATTCTGTTTATATAAATTTTTCCTTGGTCTGTAGGATAAAAATGCAGATTTAACACTTGCACAGATTTATAAGAGCTTCTTCAACTACCAAGAGATATTTCATATATGAATAGGAGTGATTTGTAATAGTATTTATAATATCCTTTGCTAGAAAGTAGATGATTTGATTGTTTAGTCATAAACTTACCTGCCTGCCTTAGCTTTTTATTTAGATATTTTGGTAGCTTTTGCAATTTGACTATTGATTGATGATTGAAAATGTGCTTAAATGGTTATAAAAAGAAATGATGGTGAGTATCTTTTGATAACAAGTATTCTTTAACACAATAAGCCATGTAAACAAAACTACCACAATCCATAATAAAACCAAGTTTTGTATATTTAATTAAGGATGAATATATAATTGAAACTGTTGTCTTCCTGTCTCAAGCTGTTGAAGATGTATATTTCTGTGGGGGAAAGTGGTTCCAATGTTTAAATTACTGTAAATTTTCTTGATTTTGATTAAATTTTTAATTACAAAACTCTGGTCTGATTTTTATTCATTAAAACAATGGAAATTGTTTGGAAAGTTTTGAATGCAAAACTTTCAATGAATGTGTCAAATTTAATTATTGCTATCAATATTCAGATCTCACATCAGCTTTTGAAACTATTGGTTTCTTTTTCTTTATTTGTGTTGCTTGTCTGGTATTGAGAAATAACATGAATTGTGAGTCATGAGTTCTAAATGTACCTAGTTGAAATCTTACTCTAAGAACCCATAGCCAAATTACCTGGGTTTAGTGCACCAAAGGAAGAGGCACCACAGAGATTTCCCCACTCATGCCCTTAACTCTTTCACTGTCACACTCAATTTTAGTTTTCAGCACTTATTGTGTCTAAATATCTTGTCAGTTAATTAATGGAAAGGCCAAGTGGCATCATTGCTGAGTTGTACCTAGGATATCAGTTGGTTTTCATCCACCCCTGGATCTTAGGAAACATTATATCATCCTTTTTTTCAGTCACACTTTGATTATTTACAAAGAAATAATAGGCAATCTGTTGCTCTGTACTTATTCCTAACTGGAATTTTCATATGTTTTTACCAATATAGCCAAATGGTTTGAGGTTATGAATTTTATAACCCAAAACATCTGGAATATACTAATTTGCTACATTTATATCACATTCTTTTTCCAAGAAACTCAGCACACACACACCCTTATATTTTCACAACTGTATGAATGAAACAGATTATGTGATTGCCTCAGGTCACTCAATGAGGCTCATGACTCAGTGGAAATCTCCCCAATCCTAATCGAATATCAATCACTTGCATCATAACTCTGGATTTATTTCAAGATACAAGAAAAACTGAAATAATGGGGAGTAGCCCTTTAAAAAATAAATGGAAATTGTTATAGAAATCTTTCCCAATTCTTTTGGAAGGATTTTTCCTGTTCTCTTTTTTCCCTTTGTCTATCCCAGAATTTGAGAGACATGCTGCATTATTAGCAGATTATTAGACTTTATTTATTTATTATTTATTAGACATTAGCACATGTTTCTAAATCTTGACAACTTTCAAATGTAGACATAACTGTCTGGGGAATTCTGTGAGTTGAAGTCCATACATCTGAAAAATTGCCAGAGTTGAGAACGGGGTGTTTTGTTCCAGTCATTTGAATCCTCAGACTTAATCAGTATCCAATCCTAACTGAAATGATTTACCATCTCTTAATTTTTGCAATCCATATTACTCTGAGAAAACAGGAAAAATATATTGTAATTGTGATGCCATCATTAAGAAAGCTTTGTCACTGAAACAGGTGAGATTGTATTTTAGTTGAAACCCGCCATAGATAATACTGTACATAACATTTAAATAATTAGTACTGTGATGGTCTTGGCTAAGATGCGCTACTCCCAGACACAGTTGCCCTAAATGTGAAATAGAGAATGCCTAATTTTACAAGTTGATATGAGAGATTATACAGAGTCAAGACTTTCATAAGCATGTCTGAATTTACTACATTATTTTCAGCAGCAGCAGAAACTTCAGCAGCAGCACCTTTATCTTGACATCAGGGTACAGAAAGGTATCTGTAAAAGTGTAAGGTAAAGAAAATCACATGCCAACATGGGAGAGACGTGAACAAATTTGGAGTGAGGGCTATACTGTACAGACTATACAGAAAGTATTGTATCTCATCTAATTGTTTGGTAACAAATTACTAAACCAATATCGTATGAAGAAACCTTTGGACTTACTATTGGGAAAGGAGAAGACCCATTTTATTCTGGAAAAGGAGAAGACCCATTGACATTTAATCAAAATTCTAGAGTTCCCCCCCCCCCATTTTCATTACTGACTAGTAATGATCTAAAGCAGGGATGTCAAACTTGATTTCATTGACGGCTGCATCAGGGTTGTGTTTGACCTTGGGGAGCCGGGGTGGGTGTGGCCTGGGTGGCCATGGCCAGTTCAACATAACTTGTGTCAGGGGCGCCTGTGGTGGCCTGAGCACTCTGCCAGCGAAAACAGGTTCCCGAGCTCCATTTTCGGCTGTGACCGCCTCCTGCAACCCGCTGCCAGCAAAAACGGAGCTCAGGAGAGCTGCATGCTGCCCTCTCGAGCTCTGTTTTCTCTGGCAGAGGCACCACGAGCCAGTCCTTCGCTGTTTCCAGGGCGGCCCCGCGGGCCAGATCTAGGCACCCTGCAGGCTGGATCTGGCACCCGGACCTTGAGTTTGACACCCCTGATCTAAAGAAACCATAATTTGAGAGGACACAGTAAGATTATTTGTTAAATCCTATGTGACTCTTTGTGGCCCTTGCATCTGCCTTTCTATGGTCCCAGCCAGCTTGCTGATTAATGGAATATGTGGGATATTTTGTGAGCAGGAAAGAGCAGTGAAAGATTAATGGAGAATTCATAACAGCTCTGTTCCCTTTACACTTATAGGGAAAACATAGCAGTTTCAACTTTTTATCGAGATAAAAGGAGAATCATCAACTTTTCTTTTCCTCACAGGGATCATGAATGCCATACACACACTCTGATTTCTAGTTTGATTTTTCTGGATTTCACAGAACACTGCAAACAACTAAAAAACCTTTTATCATATTCTTTTTAATACTCTTAGGTTGCAGAAAGATGATATTATAACAATGCAGATTATTATTTTTCTCCTATAATTATGCAGAAATAAGACATAATTGATCCGAATTAATTTTCTTTGGCAAGTTATGAAGAGATATGGGTTTCCACTCAGTGTTATTAAATGCATGGGCATTTACTCTTAACATTCCTGTGCATGAGTTATGACAAACTGATTAATTTCGGAAGCATAGTATCTTCCATTTTTTAATTTTATTTGTATCCCGCCTTTATTATTTTTACAAGTAACTCAACATGAATATATCCCACGCATCTTCCTCCTATTTACTTCACAACACCTGTGAGGTGAGTTGGGCTGAGAGAGATTGGCCCAAAGTCACCCAGCTGGTCTTCATATTCAAGGACTATGAATTCACAGTCTCCTGGTTTTTAGTTTGATGCTTTAACTGCTAGACCAAACTAGCTCTCATTTTCTCTACTGCCTTTTGGTATTTTTTTTTTAAATCCTGAGTCTTGGAACCCTTAGCAATTTTATTAGGCAATCTAATGATAGTCCCATTACTACTCTGGTAGGTTTTGATTATAAACGATTTTTATAGCTTAGTGATATTTTAACAAATTTAGATGCCTATGCTAGTTTATTGTCACATTTTATACGAGTGATTCAACATTTTGGCAAGTATTCTGGAAATTTGTTTTACTTGCCTTAGCTTGTGAAGTTTCAATAACCAATGCAAAGACATAAATATTGTAATTGTTACTTAATAATATTAAATATTCTAGGACTTTATATAGGGAAGAAATACACTACAAGTTTTAGAGAACGCGTTCCGAGATATTCAATAGAATTAATTAGAATAGAATACTACTGATAAATGATTAGGGGAACTTGAAACTATTAATGCTGCAAGTATAAGACTAAAAAGAAAATATGATGCAAGGGAGCAGTTTTTTCTTAAAGTAATTCTGTTATTTATTGAATATTATTTGCAGGTTATTTGATGAAAGTTTTGGAAAAGTATATATTGGAATCAATTTTCAGTGTTATTTTAAAGGAAATTGGGTGACAGGGTGACTAAAAATATTTAATTTGTGGTTTCCAGATACTCTGAAATTATAGCAGTCAAAAAGTCAATATGAGATTATTATTGTATCATGACCAATACAGTAGTCAATATTTATATAATTTAACTAATTCAGAGAATTGCTCTGAACCTAAATCAATCTGAAGTTCAGTAGAAGTTGCTTGACAGAACCGTTTCTTAGGAAGAAAGCCTGAACTTTGCTTTAGATGTATTAATTTATTTAAAATATATACAGGCTGCTTTAAAAAAAAACCCACCACCTCCAAAGCAGCATGCATTTAATATCCGCGATATTTTAATTTGTTCTTCAGAAGATTAAACCGTGGTGAGACGAAATTCCCAACTTCATAAATGCACTTTAGATTAGAGCGTTCGTTTTTCCTAACGGGAAACCCTCCCGACGTCTTGAAACAACGATTCCCAGGACTCCCAGCCAGCAGGAAGGAAAGCCTAGAGATTTGGAAAGGTGGGGGTGGGGGATTCAAATCGAAGAAAACCAGTTTTGCTATAAAGATGAATCGAAGGGGGAAAAACACTTCTGAATCTAAGAAGCCGCAGTCCTTTCATCACGGCGGTGCAATAGCTGCTTCGCGTAACCAAAAAGAGCTATCAAAGCATTGGTCGTCTGCAAGATATTTTCATATGGGCTTGATATAAAGGTTGAATTCTACTCCAGCAGAGGCGTCTCCCCGCCATCCCTCACTCCAGTCTCTGGCGCCAGATTGGCCCCGGCTCCGGCAGGTCCGCATCTCAGCCCGGAAAGTTTTGCCAAAGTTGCGCAAAAATAGGGAGTAGCTAGCGCGTCCGTGAGCGCGACACATGCAGCTCTAGGGCGGGAGGATATCGGCGGATCCAACAAGGAAGATAGCTGACTGAAGAGAGGGAAACGGGGTCCAGTATCCCCCGTCTATCGAGGCGCCCTAGGCATTGGCGCCAAAATTGCTCCTGCCTCAAAGTTCAGAGTGCTAACAACGTTTATTCCCTAACAATGTTTATTCCGAAGCAAGGAGCACTGATTTTAATTTACTTTACTTGCAAGCTTGAAGTGCAACCTTGTGGGTTTCTCCGCTCTCCCGCCCGTAAAGTTGCGTTTCAAAAAGGGTAAAAATAGTAAAGAACAAAGGAAGGAAATACTCCAAAATGAAAATGTGACATTAAGTCATATATTCGGAGAGAGAGAGCGAGAGAGAGGAATGAATGAAAAACTATATTCTTGAGGAATAAGAAATAAAAAGTCTCCATTTTGGTATGTGTATCTGTATGATAGCTATTCCCCCCCTCCCCACTATAAACTGAAACATTAATCTTAAAGCAGTAAATTCCCTACAATCTCACCTTCAGTCATCCTATAGTTATATATCACTCAGATTTATTTATCTTTGTATTCCAGAACTTTAACTAAGCTAATCATACTAATCTGTTGCAGCAAATTCCAGGGGTTTAACATAGAAAATATTTTTGGAGATACTTCTCATATAAGTAGGCTACAGTCAGCTGAGTTTCTGTGTAAATTTGTTCATTGGTTCAGTGGCTTTACTGCAAATAATTTCCAAATTTAAAGTGCAAAATCTGGCTCAAAAGACGTGCCATTTGTTAAGGATTGTCCAAGTAATAAAATGTCAGAATTCGAAAAGGAATATAGCCAAGAAATTATATAATATACTGAGAAAAAAACCTGTCAAAATTATGCTGTGCATTCTTTTGCAGAATGCTCCTGAAGGGTCTCCCCCCCCCCATTTTTTTTTTGCTTTAATTTATATACCGCCCTTCTCCGGAGACTCAGGGTGGCTTACAATGTGTTAAGCAATAGCCTTCATACTTTTGTATATTTATACAAAGTCAGCTTATTGCCCCCACAATCTGGGTCCTCATTTCACCTACCTTTGAAAGGATGGAAGGCTGAGTCAACCTTGAGCCTGGTGAGATTTGAATTTGCAGTAATTGCACGCAGCAGATGTTAATAACAGTACTTTAGTCCACTGTACTATCAGGCTCTTTGAGGGTTATTTGTCATCAATCTGGTCTAGTGGTTAAATCAGGAGAATGTAAGGTCTTAGGCATGAAAGCCAGCTGGATGACTTTGGGCCTGTCACTGTGTCTTAGCCCACAATATCAGGGTCGTGCTACAAGCTGGTCAGTCAATTCCTGTCATAATCAATAGAGCCAACACTTGGTTAATCTGAAAAAAGTGAAAATTGCATTTGTAGGTAAAACGCTAGGAAGAAAAAAATGTTATTTGCCATCAGAGACAAAGTTCTCTACCTTAAATGACTGCCAGGGTGGATGGCAGTCCAAGAGATGCCAAGGTTGAACTGATCTGAAGTGTATTAAATCTGAGAACAACCAAAAGACTGAGAACTTGAAACAGAGAACTAGCAGCAACAATTTCTGAAATGAATAACCCTGAACACTTGAAAAACTAACTGCAGTTATTAGGCAAATATTAGCTTTGCATGTTGTTTCAAATTCATAATGGATTTCCCTAGAGTGGCCGTATTCAACTAATGCCAGCAAGGACCAGTCTTTATTAATTAAAAATTCCCTTGCTTGTAGTAATGTAATATCTAATTCTAAGAGTTCCTTCCAGTTCCCATTACCCTGTTTCCTCCAAAATAAGACATCCCCTGATAATAAGCCCAATCGGGCTTTTGAGCGCATGGCAATAAAGCCAAGCACTTATTTCAGGGTTCAAAAAATATAAGACAGGGTCTTATTTTCAGGGAAACATGGTATATATTCTGAAAACTGCTGCAATCCAGGAAGCAATGATATCTTCCTGTCTATGCACATTGAGAAAGAATGCAGAGATATCTAACCCTAGACAGATCAAGAATCTGGCTCCTTGAGAATGAGATCTCTGTGGTAGCCCCCCTCACTCTGGAATAGCTTGAGCCCTGAGATCAAAGTAGCCCCCTACCCTTTGCTCTTTTGAAGGTGATCAACCAGTCTATGCCATCCCAGAGGGTGATCAGAAAGAGAAATTTTAACTGAGGACAGTCATAGAGATTATCGTATGATTTTAATGCTGGACTGATATATTAATAATTTAAAACTGTTTCTTAATAGAGTCACTTCACAAACCACATGCAAATATTTATAAATTAGAGACAAATAAACAGCCTTCCAAGGAAGAATTTAGTTAACATGGCA
The DNA here is from genome assembly GCA_022577455.1 of Arizona elegans. Taxonomy (NCBI): domain Eukaryota; kingdom Metazoa; phylum Chordata; class Lepidosauria; order Squamata; family Colubridae; genus Arizona; species Arizona elegans. The sequence goes on from JAKOOJ010000002.1 coordinate 154,554,783, forward strand.
GCTGCAATCACACAAACAAAGCTTCACTCTTTTTGCCAAGGTTTTTGTTGTATAGTTGTGTAATATCATGACTTGTTTGATCGTCCACCCACTGCAGATGACCTGAAGGTGCCACCAGACTGTTATCTTTGATTTAATGTGTCTGTGTATGAAATAAAATGTTGCATTTAATGTGAGTCAGTATAATATATATTTCTTAGAACCAAAATGGTCTTTAGTTTTAGATCTGGGAAAACCCAATGTTGGCAATTATTCTAGGTGGTTCCCTAAATATGTGTGTGTTAATTTTTAAAAATAAATGCCATGTTAAAATACATGCAACAACACCCAGAGTATTAGCATTGAGTGCCACCTAGTGACAGTATAAATTAGACCAAATGCTGATCCCTCTTACAAATTGTGAGTAACAGGAGGGAATGTAATCCTTTAGGACAGAGCTGTCAAATTCGATTTCATTGAGGGCCGCATCAGAGTGGTGTTTGACCTTGGGGGTGTGGCTAGGTTGGGTGTGGCCAGCTCGACGTCCCTCATGTCGGGAGCGCCTCTGGTAGCTCGAGTGCTGTGCCAGGGAAAACAGAGCTCGGGAGGGCCGTGTGTAGCCCTCCGGAGCTCTGTTTTTGCTGGCAGAGGGTTGCAGGAGGCCATTGCAGCTGGGCCCTCCCAAGCTTCATTTTCCCTGGCAGAGGCACCCTGGGCCAGTTCTTTGCTGTTTCCAGGGCAGCCCCGCAAGCCAGATCTAAGCACCCTCTGGGCTGGATTTGGCCTGCCGGCCTTGAGTTTGACACCCCTGCTTTAGGATAAAACTCTCCAAACAGCTAGAGTACCACACAGAAGGCCAAGAAATGTTCTCTATTGTCCCAAAATGCTGAAAAAGAACTTTATGTTTCAGGAAGGTAGAAGCTACTATACAAGGTAGAAGCTAATATAGAATGGAAAATGGAAAAATTTCCTAATGTAAGTGCAGGGAACCCAATTACTGAGAGAGGCACTGCGCTACCCATCACTGGATGACATAGGGCTCTAATCAAAGTCACAAAAATATGACATTAATGGCATTCATTAGATAATGTGTCAGTTGCATCATGACACAAATGACTTACATATAATTTGTGCAATGATATCATGATAAACATGACATAATTCCCCCCTTCTGCCTTCTTGTGGGCTCCTTGATATCATTCTGTTTAAGGGGAATTCTGTCTCGGAGAGGTTCAGCGATAATCCCACAGATAGGTAGTAGCTTTGCCTACAGACTCCCAGCCAGGTGTATACAGTGGGGCAAAAAAGTATTTAGTCAGCCACCAATTGTGCAAGTTCTCCCACTTGAAAAGATGAGAGAGGCCTGTAATTGACATCATAGGTAGACCTCAACTATGAGAGACAAAATGAGAAAACAAATCCAGACAATCACATTGTCTGATTTGGACAGAATTTATTTGCAAATTATGGTGGAAAATAAGTATTTGATCACCTACAAACAAGCAAGATTTCTGGCTCTCACAGACCTGTAACTTCTTCTTTAAGAGGTTCCTCTGTCCTCCACTCATTACCTGTATGAATGACACCTGTTTGAACTTGTTATCAATATAAAAGACACCTGTTCACAACCTCAAACAGTCACACTCCAAACTCCACTATGGTGAAGACCAAAGAGCTGTCGAAGGACACCAGAAACAAAATTGTAGACCTACACCAGGCTGGGAAGACTGAATCTGCAATAGGCAGGCAGCTTGGTGTGAAGAAATCAACTGTGGGAGCAATAATTAGAAAATGGAAGACATACAAGACCACTGATAATCTCCCTCATCTGGGGCTCCACGCAAGATCTCACCCTGTGGGGTCAAAATGATCACAAGAATGGTGAGCAAAAATCCCAGAACCACACGGGGGGACCTAGTGAATGACCTGCAGAGAGCTGGGACCAACGTAACAAAGGCTACCATCAGTAACACACTATGCCGCCAGGGACTCAGATCCTGCAGTGCCAGATGTGTCCCCCTGCTTAAGCCAGAACATGTCCGGGCCCGTCTGAAGTTTGCTAGAGAGCATTTGGATGATCCAGAAGAGGATTGGGAGAATGTCATATGGTCAGATGAAACCAAAGTAGAACTGTTTGGTAGAAACACAACTCGTCGTGTTTGGAGGAGAGAGAATGCTGCGTTCCATCCAAAGAACACCATACCTACTGTGAAGCATGGGGGTGGCAACATCATGCTTTGGGGCTGTTTCTCTGCAAAAGGACCAGGACGACTGATCTGTGTACAGGAAAGAATGAATGGGGCCATGTATCATGAGATTTTGAGTGCAAACCTCCTTCCATCAGCAAGGGCATTGAAGATGAAACGTGGCTGGGTCTTTCAGCATGACAATGATCCCAAACACACCGCCCGGGCAACGGAGTGGCTTCGTAAGAAGCATTTCAAGGTCCTGGAGTGGCCTAGCCAGTCTCCAGATCTCAACCCCATAGAAAATCTTTGGAGGGAGTTGAAAATCCGTGTTGGCCAGTGACAGCCCCAAAACATCACTGCTCTAGAGGAGATCTGCATGGAGGAATGGGCCAACATACCAGCAACAGTGTATGCCAACCTTGTGAAGACTTACAGAAAACGTTTGACCTCTGTCATTGCCAACAAAGGATATATAATAAAGTATTGAGATGAACTTTTGATATTGACCAAATACTTACTTTCCACCATAATTTGCAAATAAATTCTTTCCAAATCAGACAATGTGATTGTCTGGATTTGTTTTCTCATTTTGTCTCTCATAGTTGAGGTCTACCTATGATGACAATTACAGGCCTGTCTCATGTTTTTAAGTGGGAGAACTTGCACAATTGGTGGCTGACTAAATATTTTTTTGCTTCACTGTATACCAAATGAGAAGTAGAATCAATTCTCCTTGAGATTTTTACCTGTCTTTAATACGGTATGGCTTTCTGAGTTGACTAATAAATTCTCCTAACTCACAGTTAAGGTTGTTCAGATGAAGAAAAGTTCTTCTTTTAGCTAAATGTCCTCTTAGATCTCTAGAAGAGCCACTGGATTGTACTCCATCACTCGACATACTAATTGAGGCTTAGTAGCCTAGTAACTTCGTTAATTTGAGTAATATATTTATATTTTAATATATTCTATTAGTGCATAATCTTTGCTTAATTGTAACATTTTTTATAATTTTGTTGGTCTGGGCTGTTTTTTCTTGTAAATCAAGAAAAAAAATAATGTAATGATTTTCTTGAAACTTGTGTCTAGCATTAGCAAAAGCTAGATATTGAGCTAGATCAGATTTCAGACCATCTAATTTAAAGTAAATTCCTGAATAAATACCAGTTAATCAATGTCTAGCAAGAAGATTCTTTTAGTTTGTTGCAGTACTGTATGGTGCCCATTTTGAACATATAGTTCTAAAGACCTATACATTGTGCTAAAAATTTTCAGAGAGAGCTTTACTGGACTAATCAAATATTTTTAATAATACAGGTGAGTTTTCAAGCTATTATTTCCCAAAAGCACAGATTATATGTTCAGAGCTGAGATAAAGAAAATTAGATATAATTTTTGGCAAGGTAATGTGGATTGGAGAACAGTAAACATCTCAAGAATTATATGACTTACAGGTGATGGAATTGCCCGTAAGCAGTTCCTTATATAGGTGTCCATTCTTAACTATGACTTCAAAATGACAACACATGTGCCATTTTTCAAGCTGCACCCCTGTTGTATTTGAATTATGTCATACAGAGAAGGCAAAATCACGAAACTGTCTCTCACTCATTTTGGCCATGTCATATGAGAGAATTCATTGGAGAAAGAAATTATGTTTGGAAGAGTTAGCGGTAAAAGGAAACCAACATATCAAAGAACATAGTGGCTGGACAGCATCAAAGATAGAAGCATTGAAGGTAGAAGCACCAGCCAGAGCATTGAAAAACTCAAAGAAATAGTACAAGATTGGAAGATGTGGAGAGACCTGGCCCATAGAATTACCAAGAGTCCAGCATGACAAAATGGATAGCATCATCATCACTATGTCATACAGGAATACACAAGAGTGGAGCTTGTGTTGTGACCCAAGTTCCATCACTTGTCCCCTCTTGCTCCTCCATAGACACCCATAGCATCTCAGATCACATAGCAACAATTATTTAAAAAATAATAATAGGAAAGGCTTTGTAAATTATAAAGACATTTCTTCCTCCTTAAATAGCTTCTCTCAATATGCTGCCTCTTTTATGTACATTGAGAGCATATGCACCAAGACAAATTCCTTGTGTGTCCAATCACACTTGCCCAATAAAAAATTCTATTCTATTCTATTCAAATATATAGGGAATTGAATCCCCCACAGACCAGGAAAACACCAAGTAAGGAAGTAGTGCCCCAAAGATAGGTTTGGTATTTAACCTTTTTTTAGATATGCAGGCTGAGTTTTCATTATGTTGATGCAGAAACAATTATATATCTGGACACAATTTAAGTTTAATCCATTACTTTAAATGTACTTTTTCTCTTTAAATATGGACTTCTCCCAAAATCATTATTTGTGAACAATTATACACTGCTCAACATACTGGCTTTAATCGTACTGACTTCTTGGAACGATGATGGATCGTACTAATCTTAAGAATAAGTTTTAAATTATATAATAATTCTAACTGGAACATATATCCAGGAGAATCTTTTAAAAAGTAATAAGAAACTCACCATCTCCAAGTTAAGACAGGTGATCCTTTTTTCTCTGGTTCTCCATCATTAGCATGGAGAAGTTACAGAATGTTATCAACAGACAGATTGGAGAGTTATATTGGAGAATAAATAGACAGATTCTTCTTAGCCTATAATTTTTGAGCAGGTTCATTAATGCAAGTATTACTTGGATGACCCAAGAGCCACGCTGCCAACTGCATCATCTGACAACCGTTCACAGAGGATGTGGTCAGCTTAGCACAAGTTAACATTCAGTCTCTGATTCATATCATGCACAATGTGGGCACTACCAGAGCATTTTCTCATGGGGTACACAGACAGGGCAAACTAGACATATACCCTGATTCTTAATCACTAACTATAATTATTGCTGTAAGGGAAAAGACCTTCTGCATGACAGGAAACATGGCCAATGACACTCAGAGGGCAATTCAGTTGCAAATTTACACTTTTGCTGATGAAACTGAACCAGACTTTTAGACTTACTGGAGCTGGCTGGTACAAATCTCTAAAAAGAGTTCAGAAACATACAGTAGATACTTGCTAGAGTTCACACATTTCAGCAGTAAAACTAAGACATAGCTACTACTGTATGGTATAGAATTTCTAAAGTTCTGCCAGGTCTTTTTTTACAGTTAGATAAGTTCTACTCATCATTGTGCTATAATAATAATAATGATGATGATGATGATGATGATGCCGACTTTGCAACAACAAAGTTGAAACTGTTTCACATTTAATATGTGAATGCAGCAAAATCGCACAAATTGATTACAAAGCTAGACACGACCGAGTTGCTAAATTAATCCACTGGTCATTATGTAAAAAATACAACTTTCCTGTATCCAAAAAGTCATGGGAACATAAAGTGGAAAAAGTTATAGAAAATGAGAAGGTGAAGATCTTGTGGGACTTTCAAATACAGACAGATCATCACTTGGAACACAACACGCCAGATATCACAGTTGTCGAAAACCAAAACATACAATTTATTGACATTGCGGTACCAGGAGATGCCAGAGTCGAAGAAAAAGAACTGGAAAAAATCATGAAATATCTCGACCTGGCCATAGAAACTACACGGCTATGGATGAAACATGTCATAGTGATACCCATTGTCATCGGGGCACTTGGTACCATGTTCAAGAATTTCACAAAACACTTCAAGAAATTGCAGCTTCCTGCAATAACACCAGTGGAACTGCAAAAAACTGTGCTACTCGGAACATCATATATTTTAAGAAGGTACTTGGTTGATACCTAGGACGCTGGTAGCAACCCGTATCAACCATTAGCACCAGTCAATGGTATTTGTGACACATTTTTAAACGTCCAGTTGACTGAGTTTCATTTTTAATGAATAAAAGAAAATAATAATAATAATAATAATAATAATAATAATAATAATAATAATAATAACAGCAGGTAATACAGTATCTGAAAAAATGGTCCATGGATGTTGGAATCAATTGCATTCAATTTTGTCTTGTGTCCTTGAGTCTGCAGAATAGGAGAAAATTTGAGAAGTTTCCTGTTCTTTCTCTGGAAATATTGCCTGCATGCAGACAGTGGTTCTGCTGACTTAATCTAGCTACAAATATTTCCAGTATCTCTCTTTCCTTCTCTGATTTTTATCTCCATATTCAGTTTTAATTTTTCAGCTTCCTTCTGTCCCTCTGCTCACCTCTCTTTTTGGCACACAGATGGGCATTCTTGATTCAGACTATGGCTTGTAACTATTATGCCTCCAAATTGACTTTACTGTAGATTCATCCTGCAATCTGTTTTCTTCTGATACTATCCCCTGCCATTCCCCTCATTTCAACCTTGTGCTCTAGATTAGAGGCCTTTTAAAAAGATCTCTTGATCCTCTGATTAACCTTTGCATGAAATGCAAGAGCTGCAGTGAGAAAGAAGATAGAGGAATTCCCCTGTCAATTTAGGTTTCTTAGCTGCTTTATGAGAGTTGGAAAAATGGTAGCATATATATGAAATGTCTTACATAGAAAAGAAGAGTCAATAGGTAAACTGCCCAAGTCTGGAAGCATATTGGGTCAGGCAGCTGTAAAATCTTGCTTTGGGTCACTCACAAAACTTCAAGAGAAATAACGGTATTCTGCATGGAATTAGCTTTGGGATTGTTTCTTCTTAAAGTCATAGAATCATGGAGTTAGATGAGAACATAAAATAATTTAATCCAACCCTATGCAATGTACAGGAAGACCATTTAAACAATCCCCCCAAAATGGCTACCCAGGCTCTTCTTCAAATCTCCAGAGATGAAGATCCCAACACTTTTGAATTAACAAATAGAGTAGACAGCTCCCTGGATCTCAGATGTAATGTGATTTGTTCATGGGCAATCCATGATTTTGGGACTGCTTGTGAACCCAGGAAAATGTGGTTTATATTATAAACTATTGTTTGAAATTGCTTCACGTGAACTTAAATCAAATGAATCATTGCAGAACAGGTTAAATCACTATGTGAAACCACTATCTGGTTTCATTTAAGAAGGGAAGCACACATAGAAGGTGGTGTACAAAGTACAAAGATGTGAATGTGGGTCCAATGTGAACTGGGAGTCTGCTCTCAAATGAAAAGATGGGGAAGGGAAGCCCAGAGAAATTTCAGAACTTCTGGGCATGGTACAGATTTCACAGCAAGTTGCACTGCATATTGATGTACACGTGTTGGTATCCTCTGGTTACTTTTCCAAAGCAATGAGGCTTGGTTCTGCAGTTCTGACCGCCTTAGATTTATCTTGGGCTCAATACTCTCAATTGTGGGGGTTATGGCATTTGAAGTCTTTGTGGTTATGGATTCTCTATATTTGAGAAGTACTACAGGGAATTTTCATATACTGTATAATGAGAGCAGGGGTAAAATCCAATTTTTTTCCCTACAGGTTCGGTGGGCATGGCTTGGTGGGCATGGCAGGGGAAGGATATTGCAAAATCTCCATTCCCACCCCACTCCTGGGGGAAGGATACCTCAAAATCTCCATTCCCTCCACTCCGGGGGGAAGGATATTGCAAAATCTCCATTCCCACCCCACTCTGGGGCCAGCCAAAGGTGGTATTTGCCGGTTCTCCGAACTACTCAAAATTTCTGCTACTGGTTCTCCAGAACCTGTTAGAACCTGCTGGATTTCACCCCTGAATGAGAGGCCATATGTCCTTTTCTGGTTTAATATTCTGCAATGTGTATCTTTTGCCTCCCTTACCACAAGTGCCATCTCTGTGTTGATACCCTTCCAATAATTTGTGGTGCTATGGACATGCAAGACTATCCCAACCATACACTGCATGACAAGAATAGTATCATTAAGGAACTCTACAGTGTCTCTATTATGCAGAATTGTGATATGCCCTGGGTGTTATGTGGACACTCCTTGACTCATTATCAAAAACACAAATGAATCCGCAAGCACACTCTCAGCCATCTTTTGCAAGCACACTTTCAACTGTCTTTTCAGTCCTTTTCGATTTCTCTAGTCGTTGTAAAGGCGGCTCTTTACAGGTGATGGGGCTGGCGGTCCCAAGGGACCGTCTGGCAGCAACGAGAAGCAAACCGGAAGTCCGAATCAATTCCTTTCAAGGAAATCATTCTTATATAACGTGTGTGTGTTGCAGACTGCTTCCTATACTTTTAATATCAGAGAATTGGAAATCAGGAAATCTGTACTGTTGCATGCACTGGACACAGACATCTTTCACTGTGCCATTCTTTTCCTGCTAATAATTACTCTTTAGGAGCTCGTTTGCTTCAGATAGTATACAAGGGAAGCCTCTCAGTACCTAGTGGTCCCCTTCTCAAGCCTAGATTCAATTCTCACATCCAAAATGAATTATCTGCTGGAAGATGCCCATGAGCCCACATTGGAGAGTACATGGGGACTCACTGGGAAGGCAAGCCGAAGAACATGCCAGAGAAGATATCTTTATAGTTTTCAAGAATTAGACTAACTATGGCACAGACAATAGGAAACTTACTATTCTTGTGCAGGTGTGTAAGAATGCTACCCCCATACACACAAATGTCCATTGTGGCACCTAAATGTCCTGGAATGCAGTCACAGAGTTACACATCTCCTTCTCATGGTCTGAGAAGTTTCCATCCTAGATAGAAACTGGACTGAATAGCACACACATAAATAGAAGGTGACATTTTCATATTGTGGTGCAAAAATGGAAAATGCAGTTTAGAAAAGTGTCTATAATATACCATAACAATATGGTCCTTTACTACTGCATAGCAAATCCAGAATGATACTTCAGAGGACCCTCAAGCAGTGGTGAAATGTAAAATTTGTTACTACCGGTTCTGTGGGCGTGGCTTGGTGGGGTGGGTAATGTGGCTGGGTGGGCGTGGCCAACTTTTTTTTTTTTTTTTAACTTTTAAAAGCATTTTTTCTACAACCTCTTTGGCCGAAGAGGTTGTTTAAAAATGCTTTTAAAAGCCTCTGATGACCCGGCAACTCAGCTGGGATCGTCAGAGGCTTTTAAAAGCATTTTTTCGGCTGAAGAGGTTGTAGAAAAAAATGTTTTTAAAAGCCTCTGACGATCCCAGCTGAGCCGCACGATCATCAGAGGCTTTTTTTTAACTTTTAAAAGTATTTTTCCAGCCAAAGAGCCTGTTTACCGCCCAAAGAGGGTGGGCAGGGATTTTTGCTACCGGTTCTCCGAACCACCCGCCACCATCGCTACCAGATCGGGCAATCTGGTCCAAACCGGGAGCATTTCACCCCTGCGCTCAAGGTTTGGAAAGGGAACATGACATGTCCATAGCATCCTGTAAGTGGAAGAAGGGCTGACTCAAGCCACATGACCAAGTCTCAGTGCTCAAATTGGCTGTGAAACAGCCAATTGTTTCCATCTGTAACCACATGCAGATCTAAGCTGGCCTAATGGGAAAATACTACAAAAACTCAATCAATCCTTTATCAATCCTGCAGTGCCTCGAGGTGACTAGATGGAGCTGAGTGTTTACTGGCTGGATGCCCTTCCTGACACCATGGGGAGTTTGCAGCAGATATTTTTTCTTTGTGCTCTAGGGAAGAAACATCTGCTTCCTAGGATTGAACTCTAAACTTTCCGAGTGGGAGGCCAGCATCTTCACCACTAGACCGCTATGCAGTAATATTTGAAAATTTTTGACCAACTTCAGAATGTGGGGCAGATATGTGATGAAGACATAGCAGCTAGAAAGGGTTTCTGCTTTCTGGGATATGTCCATAGGTTGGGGCAATTAGGAAAACCTTTTTAGATTTGCTAAAATGGATGTATCATAAAAATGTTGTAAAAATTCAAGCAACCACTAGATGGCGCAAAAGAGTTAAGGTTTTCTGGAGTCACTTTGTGGCCATATGGCTCCTGTCTGTATTTTTGCTAGGATTGCTAACAACCATCAGTCTATTACAGTATTTCATCTCTTGTTAAGTAACCAGGTGTTTTACATCTGCTTCACAGACATATTGGATTATAGCTTCTATTATTCCAAGCCACCCAATCTTCTGAATTAAATTTATAAGTGTCATTGTTCAACATCTACCAAATTAAAGATTAAGTAGGTCAGGAGGCAAAAAATGCAGTTCTGCAGAATCTACACTATTGTAATGAATTTATTAGAATGGAATCTAACTGTCTCAGGACTTTTTTTTACAGTGAACAGCTCTCAACTCATAGGGTTGCAAATAACACAGCACTGCTTGCAAATTTGCTATGAGAAAAGTCTGTTTTTAAAAAGGAAGGGGAATAAAATAGATACATGGACTTGCTCACAGATAATTTCATCTCATAGCAATCAGCATCTCTCAGCCTGCCCCCACCCCCAGCAGAACTGGTGTTCATCTTTAAAACAATAGTGACAAAACTGTTTGCCCTCTAGCTGTTTTGCTCTTCCTATTGCCATTCCAGATTGCAATTTATAAAGAAGAGAACAAACACATTTTAATAGCTCACTCCCAAAAAAATAAACTATTTGAACAAAACAATGGAAAATGTGACCTTTAGCCAACTGGCTTTGTAGGGAGGGCTGCTGAATTTTTGTGGAAAGCATTATTTGATTGATAGTCAGGTGGAATCTGTCTTTTAGTGGAATCATCCAATTGCTTTGGCTTTTCACACGGGAACAATATTTAGCATTGAAAGAATTGGAGTTTTTGAAAGCCAATTCATGAAACAGTGGGTGCATTTGGAATTCTGTCTCATGCAATATCTTAATCCATTCATTCCAAGTGCAAAAAATAAATCCAGATTGGGAAGTCTAGTTACTTCTTCTGTAAATAAGGCTTCAAAAAGCACACCAAACTAAAAATGGGAGCTACTCCCTCGCCAACAACTTTCCAGAAGTGTCTGTGGGTTCTTTTACCTGTTTCTACAATTGCCTACTTCTGTACTGTCTCATTTCACATTAGAATTACAAGAAGAAGATTGTTTTGAATAGTTTGTCAGGGAGATTTAAAAACAAACCAGTGCCTTGTAAAAATAGGAGGCAGCTGCCTTGGGGCCCAGAGGTGTAGAGAACACTGCTGGGCTTCCTTTTCTGTGCCCACATCTTGCCTCATGCCTACCATGGTCATGAATGTGTGCAAAAGAGCTAACAGAGCTGAGCTATAAAGATCAGAAAGACACTATGCCTTCAAGGAATTACGTCTTTTGTGTAGCTCTTCCTGGACAATCTGAATCCTCATCCTCAGTTTGCAGCTTTGCATAGTAGGCCAAGCACAGGGCCCCAATATGAAGAGCAACAAGAAAGGAAGGAGGGAGAGAGTAAAGGAAGAGCTGACACAGCTGCTGGCTTGAGTCACTTGTCGCTAGCTAGATGGCAGAATTTACTGGTTGGGGACAAGGGACATGTTGGGTAACTGAGGAGGGGAGGGGATGCCTTGCAGACCTGAGCAAGAAGAATTAGCTGGGTGAGCCTCTGGACTGCTGCAGTGGAGGGGAAGAGGGGAGTTGGGGGGGGGAGGAGATCTGAGAAGTTAGTCCCAAAACAGCTCTATTTCAATAGAAGAGAATATATGTACAGGGTTGAATTCTTGGTGTTCTCTGAGCTTGGTTGCTTGCAAACATTTCATTACCTGACTAGGGAATATCATCCATTCTAGTAAGTGTGAAATTTGCTCCCTATTTATATATAGCGGCTTGCCCTGCTAATATTGGCCGGGTTGTGGTTTCCTCCTTGGTAATTCCTTGATTAGGGCATTGTTTTCCGCTTGATCATTTGTCTGGTAGTAATCCCTCCTTATCTGGGTATAGGTTGCTGGAAAGGTCTTTTTGTCTGCTTCTTGGCTTTTTTATTGTCTCTTTTGGATGGTCTATAAATGTGGTTTATTTATATGCATATTGGTGACTGATTTGTCTGAGTGCCAAGCTTCTAGGAATTTCCTAAAGTTTTTGGATTTAGCTTGGTTTGCAATGCTAAGTTTCCCAGTTGAAACTGTGGTTGAGTCTGTCCATGTGTTGTGAGATTAAGGAGGTTTTGTTGTGTCTTCTAACTGCTAATTGATGTTCATGACTGTGTTCTGCTAATCTTCTGTCTATTACAGGTAGCTGTTACAATTCTTACATTGTATGATGTAGGTGACTCCTCTTTTTTCTTCTTGGTGTACAAAGTTAGCATCCACTCCTCTCCTAGAAGAATGAAATATTTTGAGAAATATTAAAGAGGCAGAATATTATATTTCCCTGGATGAGAAATGGAGAAACATGTTTTTTTTAGAGGAAGGAAGCAGAGTCATTCTTAATAGCTCCCACCTTTCTTAATAGCTCTCAGCAGATGTCAGCAGTTAAAAGATAACGAGATAGCTAGCTCTATTCATAAGCAAATTCCCTGCAGCAAGGTCTGAACAAAGGTAGGGTTAGCCCTCAGCCACAATAGGAATTGCCCAACAAGCCCCTTCAATGCATCAGCTAAACTTCAACCAAACTTAGCTCAGACAAACTCCTGGGATTTGTACATAGAACCATGGGAGTCTGACAATAGCCAATAGATTACATGTTCTTGCACAGGAACAGGAAGTTCAAGTGCAAAGCCCAAAAGAAGGTATAAATACCCCCCCGCCAACTCCATGTGGTCAGCTGAACCAGAACCATGTGCTTGGTGGTTCTGTTCATCAATAAATCACCATCTTTCCAATCAGCCTCCGTGTTTCCAGTGTTTTTCTCCTGGCTTGGAACTGAACCAGATGGATATTTCTTCCAACATTGAGAACTAGGTCTTTTAGTTTATTTATGATGTTCTGGATGGCTTTGGTTAGTTTGTGATGCCGTGTGTTTGAAATAGTGTGTTGGCTCTTTTCCTGAGATGTTTTTGATGGTAGTGTTTGGTAGTGTTATTCTTTCCGTAGGTTCTGTTGATTGTGCTCTAGCGCATTGAATGGCAAGACACTTTTTGATAAAAGTCGAGTAAGTATCCATTTTGTTGGAAGAGTTTGTAGAGGTGATCTGTTTCCTTTTTCTGGTATTCTGGGCTGTTGTAGTGCATTTGTGCTTGTCTGACTAGAACTCACCAATCAGCGTCTGCAAGTAAACAACCAAGCTCAGAGACCACCAAAGAACTTACAGACCTCTATTTATCCCCCCATAAATGCAAGTGATTTTTTTTTCTTTTGAGATAGAAGCACATAAACACTTAGGGTATAAAGCATGGGCACAGTGGCTTTTGGGATTGTTTTGGATTTTACAGCTGTTTCTTCAATTATTTTATAAAATAAATATATGCAGATGCATATTCACCCAAAAGGAAAGCCAGGTTACTAAAGTAGGAGAAACACAACATTAAAGGAATTGTGTAATATCCTGCTTTCCCCACTTTATCAAGTTAGGGTTAATGAGTCTAGTGTGGAAATTTCCCCTTTTCCATGGATATGATAGCAGTTGTATGTATTTGAATCTACTTGTCATAGATCAGGGCCAAGATGGATTTTATCTATTCACCTGTCTGTTTAGTATGACTGTGTGTGTGTGTGAGAGAGATGTGCAGCTATTTAATTTAGAAAATGATTTTAGACAAAATATTTGGAGGTATAATGATTTAGGAAAGGGGATAAATGAATGACAGGAGAGAAAATCTTTACTTACTGCCAGCATAGACCCTTAAAATATAGTTTCTACCGAAGTTTTGTACAATACAAGCTTTATGTCGCTAATCCCCAATAGCATGGAGGTTTTTCAGGAAAGACTGAACAGCCACCTGTTTAAAATGGTATATGACAGGGGTCCCCAACCCCTGGTCCATGGACCAGTACTGTGCTGCGGCATGCCAGAAACTGGGCTGAGCAAACAAGTGAAGCCCCATTCATGGGATGCAGGCAGCATACGAAACCACCCTCTTCGGTTCGCAGAAAACCTCTGTCCACAGAATTGGCCCCTGGTGCCCAAAAGGTTGGAGCAGAGGTGGTATTCAGCAGGTTCTGACCAGTTCTGGAGAACCGGTAGCGGAAATTTTGAGTAGTTTGGAGAACCGGTAAATATCACCTCTGACTGGCCCCGCCCACATCTATTCTCTGCCTCCTGAGTCCCAGCTGATTGGGAGGAAATGGGGATTTTGCAGTAATCTTCCCTTGGAGTGGGGAGGGGAATGGAGATTTTACAGTATCCTTCCTCTGGAGGGGGGTGGGAATGGAGATTTTACAGTATCCTTCCCCTGCCATGCCCACCAAGCCATGCCCACTAAGCCAAGCCATGTCCACCAAGCCACACCCTCAGAACGGGTAGCAAAATTTTTTGAATCCAACCACTGGAACCATTGGAGGCTGCTGGTAGAGTCTCCTGCTTGAGCTGGGGGTTGGACTAGAAGACCTCTAAGGTCCCCTCCAGCTCTATTCTGCTTGATTGAACAAATAATTCTCGACAAAGGTATTATCCACAGAATTGGATCCTAGTTCTACTATACAAAACATTGTGCAACAATTCTGGTGTTTTTTCCCCCCTTAAATGTTTTTTGTCAATGAAAGACCTGAAAGAAGTGATGGCCAAGTTTTAACAAATTGCTTGGAGCATTTTTTTAAAACCCACCCTGCTGCCAGAAAAGTTTTATGTGAAATGATAATCTGTTTATAAAGACCACATTTTGCTATATCCTCATAGGTATGTATGCATACATGCATACATACATACACACAGACACCTGATAAAATGAAAGCATTGTTTCTTCCGCTTGCTTTTCACTGGCTTATTAGTTTGGCATTGTGCATGTGACTTAATTGACAGAGAATTCAGCTTAATCCATCACTAATACGGCAGTAATAGCCACCTGCCAGGCTCACTTTTCTGAGGACTGATCTGAGGGGGAGAAATCCATTCTTTTGCCCGATAGCTTTGGGTCTCGCAGCCAAAAAGCAAGGGGAGCCGGAGACATTGGAAGTTCTTTTATTCGGCAAATGACTCCTACCACTAGGGCTGAGGCAATCTAACCTTCAAAACAGGGACCCCCAGAAAATGCTATTCCTACATAGTTAGGAATTAGTTTAAAACAACAGCATAACGAGAGGAAAAGAAGCTTTGAGTGTGAACATTTTAATGGCTTCTTTTTATGTGTTCTCCTAAGTGATTTCATGCACATGTTTGAAATAATTTGGCTAAGATATTCCACCCCTCCTTTCTGTGAGGGATTGGTATGCCCCAGGGACAGATGTCTTCAGATCTTTTAACATTTGGGATGTCGCTAATGCCCAAGTTAAATGAAATACCTAGTGGGGGTTGGAGGGAAATTTAGCAAAAGCACCAAGAACATGGAAGCTGCAGCAGCAGCACAACTCTCATGCCTTCCAGGAAGTTAATGGAGAAGCTCAAAGAGCACCACTTCCTCCTTAAAAGGTAAGTGAAAACAAAGTAGAACTCTCTCTGGGTGTAAAATGTGGTCTTTCCACTCATAGTTCAACACTTCTGCATGGAGGAAACATTTTTTCCCTTGAAGTTAAGAGCAAATAATTCTTCTCAGTTAACTGATTCCTGGAAGTAATTTAT
Organism: Arizona elegans; assembly: GCA_022577455.1. Classification (NCBI taxonomy): domain Eukaryota; kingdom Metazoa; phylum Chordata; class Lepidosauria; order Squamata; family Colubridae; genus Arizona; species Arizona elegans. The sequence continues at coordinate 154,570,465 of JAKOOJ010000002.1, forward strand.
AACTTTTGTTTTTCCCCTCTGAAATCTTGGAATAACAACCAAGAATTAAAGGAAAGAATGTGGGAAAGCTGACTTTTATAGCAATTCTGTTACTGAAAAAGCAAGTTAATGCCATTTCCAGAGGTTTTAGACCTGAATATCACTAGCCGAAGATCCCCACTTATGCACCCGTAGACACACACAGAAGCCAAATTCTCTGAATTAAAGCATGCAAGTACAGGATTGGTGAGCATTACCAACTCTTTTTTTAGAAACTGCCTTTCTTTTCTTTTCTTTTTTGATCAGCTGCTGTGCCTTAGAGAGTTACTGAAGAGAAATGCTTCTGAATGCATGAACAGGACATGGACCAGTGATTGCTTTCTTGAATCCTTTGTTAAGGAAGAAAGCTTTTTGGATAGAAGAGCCATAGAAGCATCACATCTTTTTTTAAAAAAATAGCTGTAGGTTTCTCTTTTCCAAGTGAACCAAGTCTTTGAGGACCAGATTTTTAGCTGATTACCATGAAAACTTTAGCACCTGGAAACAAATGCAGGATTTAAGAACCAGTTACAGGAAACATTTACAAAGCTGAAACTAATCTAGCCCTGAGTGTCACAAAACAGGTTGATGCTCAGCCTAGGAGTATGTGGATTAAGTGATTGTATAAAGTGTTACTTTCTTACAACAGAGTCCCTTGAAAAGACTTAATAAATTTAGTAGGAGATAAGAAAGGATTTCTAGGTTGATTTGATTTATCAGACTTACAGATTCACATATTGTTAAAATTGTTTTTATTAAGCCATCCTTATATGCACCTATTGATTGATTGAATTGCACAGAATGTTATATCTGATTATGGCATGTGGATACTCCGTGAGAAAAGGCCAGTACCCTTTTCTATCATTTCACAAAACTCATACAATTTAATGTTGGATTAGAGTTGTAGCATTTGGTTTCTGATTTCGGATACTCTCCACTACTTGTTAGTGCTACACAGGAATGAATTGCTTCTGTATAAATATATATATAACAAAAAATGTATGTTTATAAATTAGTATATTAATATGTTAATATGTATAAAGGATAATGGAACCACATGTAGAGGTATATAGATGTAAAGGAAAAAATGGATATATAGCAGATGTATACCGATACGGAAATGTTGCAAAGAGGAAAACTGTTAAAAATTTTTAAAAACTGTTTAATAAAAAATTATGAAAAGAAAAAAAAGAAAAGAAAAAGGCCTTTAAGGAGAGAAAAAAAGGAATGAGTTGCTTCAAGACAATTTAATATTTTGTGCCAATGTATCATAAGACAATCCCTTGGTGTTCTAGAATATTAGCTTATTGTCAGCCTTTCTATGTCAACATCACATAACCTTGCAATGATGATATATCACATTTTTATATCTCCCCAATGTATCAAATGGTTATGTCCCATTCAGCGGAGGCACTTGCCAATAGTAGTTAATGATTCAAATATAAGTTTTGTTTAAAATGGATTGAGCCTTTTGTACCTTCCACTACAAATCTCATGTGTGCGAAAAGTACTCTTTTGTCTTTGATTATTCTGCAAGAATTAGAGTTTGACCTCCTTGTGAATTCCTGCTTACAGGAATGCTACACTGCTACACAGTGAAATTAATCTTATTTTTTGTTTGAGGTAACTATAACACATGTAGGATTCCTAGAGTGTTGATGTCATAATAATACAATTGCATTCGTAATGAGCTAAATTCCATTGATCTTGGATGGAGAAATTGATGCTGAGGACTAGCCGAGAAAGAAATTGTATGCCAGAAATAGAATTTAAGCCACTCTAGCCCATTTATTCATCTTTTTCATATCCCATCCTGGCTTTGCCACCTAATTTCAGGCATGTGAAAGCTTTTGCTTGAGGAACTATGCACTATTACTTTTAAGGGTGAGCTTTGTGGTAACCTGTCATAACCCTAGTTAGTACAACATTCCATTCATTTATTGAATTGAATCCTAAATTCCTCTGTTCATACTCCCAGCATCACTGGAAGATCCTGGCATAGACCTTTCAGTTTCCCACGGACAGGGAACAGTAGCTCATCAAAGACCCTGCTTGGATGATGGGTGAAATGCTTCAGGTTCCATGCCAGAATGAAGAGAGACTGAAACACAGCTGTGACATGCTTTATCATTCTGGAGCAAAGGAATTGGCCTCTCCTCTTGGTCTTGATGGGATGATGGATGGCCTGCATGTAGGGGGCACTAAAAGGGCACTTGTCCTTCACTGTTCTTTATTCTTGAAGAGCACATCTGGCAGCTAATTGAGAGAAAGAGATGAATTCCTTCAGTGTTATGAAGTTAGCTCCCTGTATGGCTGCCTAAGTAGACAGAGCCTGGGAGAAGGGAGATAGGGCATAGCTTTTTAGGAATAAAGCCAAATGGAATGATTGGACCATTTATGTTGAAATTCTTTCTTGCACTGTAGCTGGGGAAGCTTCCCGGAACACCCAATGTATAACACAGGTTATTTTGTACCCTGCTTCCTTTGGAAAGGGAACAGTTGAAAGAAGAGGAATAGTTGGCTTAAAAATCAGTCTGATTCTCAGGGATGAGCATATAAAGCTCAAAAGAAAAGACTGCTGTTTGCAGATCAACAGATTCTTTATTTCATAGCCGCTCCATGCTGCATTCAAACAGGAATAATCCATAGATATCTTCCCATTCCAATTCCCATTGGCACTTTGTTGCAGTGCCTCACTGCAACAAAGAGCCAAAAGATCAGTTTACTATATCATACATTATTTCTACAGAACCTATATTCCAAGTGTGACAGTGATGCTTTTTTTATGAATGGACAAAAGTACGGTTTTCAGATAATAGTTCTGCAGTGATAGAAGGAATTGTAGGAAAAGATGTATAAAATAGAGCTCTATTATGTACTAGAGGTTATCAGGTGCTAGTGTCAACTAGGAGAATATCAAGAGTGGATGATGAATCTCAGATACAGATAGTTAATGAGCACAGAATATGCGCGTATATGAATATGATAAGTAATATTTCTGCATTAAATGAAATAGATAGCTCCAAATTCTAGACAGAAACATTAATTTTTCATTTAATTTATGTTGTCTTAAGACAGCAATGGTGGAAAGGTTCAGTAGTGCTGCAATAAAAAAAGGGAGTTTATTACTTTTTTCCCCTCCCATGCAAAATGAAAGCCGTTCTTTGTTAAAGAAGGAAAGCCCCACGAAGAAGATCTCGCAGTGGGGTGAAACAATTTTCCCTTCCTTAGAAAATGGTGCACGATCTAAGTTGAGAACCCCTATAGTCGGTTCAATATACCTCCAACGCACCAGGGTATGGAAGATTGATGTAAGCTATTTTCAAAAGTCCTTGACATCATTTCATTCCAGCTGGCCCAATCCCAGGCATTGTTCTATAATACTCTTTAAGGTACCTGGGAAGTGGCAATTATATTGCAGAGGTGGATATTCTTATCAGTAGGTATTGGGCAAATATTTACTTCTGGGGCTCTGTTTTCCTGGTAAGGCCTCTTTGTCTTTAACAGCTCATTATTCGCAGATGTATTAACAAAGCTTTTGTTATCATTTTATCCTGAAACAGCTTGCCTGCTTGGTAGGTAGACTTTTTCTCTCTAGTACAGGGTTTCTCAACCTTAGTGACTAAGTTGGGTGGACTTCCAGTTCCGAGAATTCTGCCCTAGTATCTACAGTAGATCAATTTGGCAACAACAAAAAATGCTTCTTGTTTTTCCCCACCCTATTGATATTGTGTTGGCCTTAAAAATCAAATTGAAAGAAACAGATTATTCTATGTTTACTATTCTGTTACATAGGCAGTTTCCTGTGAGGCTCTTAAATCATATGAGCTAACTTTGCTCCTTCTAAACAGTTTACTATCCTGACAGTGTTTATGAAATAGCCCAATGTGCAGCTGCAGCAATTATTTAAACAACCTGTATGTGCTGGATTCATTACACACAGGGCTTTTCTGCATAGCAGCCTCAAGCTGCTTCACTCCTGTGTTGGAAATGAAGACAATTTAAGAAATCTCTTTCTGGATTTCCGATCTTTCCTCTACTTTTGCCTTGGAGGCGGCAAAAAGTGCAAAGAAGAGCAACTAAGTTTATTTATTTATTTATTTATTTATTTATTTATTTATTTATTTATTAAATTTTTATACCACCCCCTCTCCCGAAGGACTCGGGGCGGTGAACAGCCAAAATTAAAAAACATACAATATAAACATTAAAATACTATAAAACAAAATTAAATTTATCTTTGGCTTCTCCCAATTTTTAATTCACCAATTAAAAATTTTTAACCCAGTCCGGCTTGCTGAAATAAAAAAGTCTTCAGAGCCTGGTGGAAGGTCCGGAGGTCCGGGATCAGTTGTATCCCTGGAGGTAGCTCATTCCAGAGGGCGGGTGTCCCCACAGAGAAGGCTCTTCCCCAGCCAACATTGCCTGACCGACGGCACCCTGAGGAGGCCCTCTCTGTGGGAGCGTATTGGCCGGTGGGAGGTTTTCGGTGTCAGAAGGTGGTCTCATAAATAACCGGGCCCTAAACCATGGAGCGCTTTGAAGATGAGAACCAATACCTTAAAGTGCACCCGGAAGACCACTGGAAGCCAATGCAGCTCGTGCAGGAGAGGTGTCACATGGGAGCGCCATGTCGCCCCAGTTGATTAAAGGCCTGGAGACTAAAACATATGAAGAAAGGTTGCGGGATTTGGGTTTGGCTAGTTAGAGAAAAGAAGGACTAGGGAGGATATGATAGCAGTATTCCAGTATTTGAGAAGTTGCCACTTATTTTCCAAAGCACCAGAGGGCAGGACAAGAAACAATGGATGGAAATTAATCAAGGAAAGAAGCAACCTGGAATTAAGGAGAAACTTCCTAACAGTGACGACAATTAACCAGTGGAACAGCTTTCACATGTTGTGGGTGCTTCATCACTGGATGTTTTTAAGAAGAGACTGGACAGTCACTTGTCTGAAATGATATAGGTCGGATTTCCTGCTTGAGCAGGGGGCTGGATTAGAAGCCCTCCAAAGTCCCTTCCAGCTCTCTTCTGATTCTGAAATTATGTTATACTACAATTATAACATAATTTCAAAGAGCCTGGTGGCACAGTGGACTAAGTGCTGTTAAAGTAACACTTAGTTGCCAGCTGCCTGCAATTACTGCAAGTTCAAATCTCACCAGGCTCAAGGTTGACTCAGCCTTCCATCCTTTCGAGGTAGGTAAAATGAGGACCCGGATTGTGGGGGCAATAAACTGACTTTGTATAAAAAAGAACAACGCTTGGGGGGTGGGGGCAAAAGCCCTACTAAGCAGGTATATACAAAAGTATGAAGGCTATTGCTTAATGCATTGTAAGCCACCCTGAGTCTCTGGAGAAGGGCGGCATATAAATCGAACTAATAAATATATAATAAATTACTATGGTGGATTCCTATGCTACTGTAATCCTTTCACTTTTGCTGGGAAAGCAAGCACTAATCATTTTCCTTTCCATGGATGGATTTTTGAAGACGTGGTTGATAAATCTTTTGTATGAGGGTCCCTTTCCTGACTCATATTTGACATGGCCCATCTGGTGTCTTCCATGGTAAAGCAGACCAGACTAGACCAACATCCATTTTACCATTTTATTATTGGGGCTAGAGGGGAAAATGGAAAACTCTAGTCACCTGGCTTTTTTTTCAAATAAAGGCCCAGGTGTTTCACTTTTTCTTTAATGGAGGGGGTAGTGGAGGAAAGAAAGCACCATAGTGACCTTTCTTCCTGTCATTTGATCCAGAGGGAAAACTGGCAGAACTTTTGTCAATGTTTCCTTTAATTTTTGTCAATCTTGCTATTGTTTCAATCCCACCCCCCATCAGCGAACTTGTAAAACAATGCAAGACATAGATCATCCTTGTGGCATTCCACCATTATTTATGTATTTTTTTAAAAAAATATATTTCAACATTTCATAGGCCCACAGAAGTTCTCCTGATAAGGTTATGTCAGAAGGTGACAAGCTCTGGCCAAAATGGTGGGAAGTGATTGGTGACTGGAGGGAATTGGGCCTACCTGCCACATCACAAGGACCCAGCTGGAGGGTACATGGAGTGCTTAAAATGAAATGAGATATGACAGGTGAACCAGACAGCGCTGCTTGTGCTGGTGTTCTGCCCCAGCTATGGATCCCAAAGAACACAGCACATACAAACTCTGAACAAAACTTAGTTTACTCAAATAACGCAGTTTTAGCAAATGCCGGCTGTTAATAAGTGTTCTTAACAGCCTGACAGAATTCCACAGATAAGATAGTCAGAGTCTTACTGGAGTTGGCAGAAAGCCCAGAAACCAGGTTGCAGAGAAATCCCAACATGATGATTAGCAACTAAAGTTGTTTCCTGCAACTTGTTGCAAGCTGCGTTCTTTCTTAAATAGGCTAAGGGAGTGGCCAATTAGCCCCAAGCCTTACTCTCGAGGAGACCTCCTCCTGAGGAACCACTCCTGCCTTTTGGCAGCTCTGCGTGCCCGTGCATTGAGAAGAGGCTCCTCCTCTTCATCCTCTGCACTTAAAGGAGCCTCTGGAGGTTCTGAAGGCCCTGATTGAATCCTTGCCTCTGGCACCACATCTTCTTCAGCCTCCTCGCTGTCCGACTTGAGCGCCGGCTGCACAGGCTGCTGGCGCAGCACCACACCAACCTCGTCGTCGGGATCATCAACAATCTGCGCAGGCCGCTGGCGGGCCACAATAGCTAGCATAGGAAAATGCAACTTTTGATGTGTAGCAAGAAAAGAAACGTGTGTGTGTGTGTGTATGTGTGTGTGTTGTGCCTTCATGGTGGGCTGGGTTTGGGTAGAAGACGGTATAATGCATTCCTTGAGAAACTGCAGCTTGTGTTTCTTCTGGGGAAGTCTGGATGTGCACAACAGTCCACAATCCATTGCCACAAGATTCTCCCTTCAGGGTTCTTTAAAGTGTACAGACATGCACACAGCCAGGCAGTGAAAACACCATGTTTGGTTAAAAGCAGTTCAGTGTAAAGATCCCTCCCCCCTGTGTATTTTAACACTTTAACTCGTATCTTTGATTATGACAATTTCATATATTATAGAGAGATAAACATGGCTTGGAGAATTGAGTGTATCAACTCCATTGCCAGGTGGGAAAATACCACAGAGGGCTAAAGAAAAGTAAGCGTTTAAAAAACATTCTGAAGAGAGGCCTAAATGATTATCATTAAAAGAGCCTGGGTTCGTAAAGATTTGGAAGAAAGGAAAAGTGATGTGTTGTGATGTCCATTTGGGATGGAATATTTGGTGTATAATGATTTTGAAAAGAAGAAAGAATGGCAGAAAAAGAGAATGACAGAGACAAAAGGGTGATTTGGCTTACTACCATGTTAGGCTTTGGTTAGAATTATATTATGAACTCCAAAATAAACAATGCCAAAGTTTTGCACCAGCTTTGTACTGTTTTGTTTTATTAAGCGTAAATAGCATGCAGTACTCTTGACAAATTATCTTGAGAGAATGTGACCTTTGATGGAAAAAAATTCCCAAGCCTTCACGTTCTCCATAGTTTTTAGAACTTTAGACTATATGATGATAAACATTGAATGTCTCTCTCTCTTTCTCTCAACGCTTTTAGCAAAGCTATTTCCATTATCCTTGCAGCAAGGCTTAAATGACTCCTCAATTTTGATTCGGTCAACACTTAAACATACATGTCATATTATTGGGGTACCAGTTTTAATCTTTATCTCTCTCTTCATGCTAATTTAAAATAGGTGAATTCTGCCTGATTTTGGTGCTCTGATCAAAATGTTATCCATAAAAAATGAGATTTTCTTTTCTCCTGTCTCTTTACTTCTTGTTCCAGAAAACCTTCATATCCTTGCTAGAAAAAATTCATTACTTGTCACTCACTATTTCTAAAGAGAAAGGCAACAGGTAAATTAGTTGCTGGCTGTTCTTTGAAAGGATATTTAGGTTTTGACCTACATTTTCAAAGTGAGGTGTGGCTACGCATTTGGAAATCTTCAATGGAAAATAAAACTCTTTAGATATTGTTTCAAATTGTGACATTAAAGAGAAAGAGTTATAATATAAGAAGGTAATAGTTAATAATTTGCTGGCCTTCAATCCTTCAACATAAGGGTGTAACTATCTCTAGAAATCAGAGGAAATGACATTCAAAGATGAGGATTCATAGAAAGTTCTAAAAGAGCACAGGTGACATTACAGAAAATATTTATTGCTTACATGATGTGGACAATAACTCAGTTGCCTCAGCTTACAGTTTCTGAGCCTTTTGCTATTAAAGCGGATTAGTAAATGGCTTAATATTTCTTTTGAACCCAGGTTAAATACTTGAATAATCTTTTTGGCTGGCATCTAATGTGATACACAGAGTTCCTAATTTCTATATTCAAAGTGGATCTATTTCAAATACTTAATGTAATATACTACTTTTATACTTAAGTACTGTACTAACAATTTAAAGAACAGGATACAGGGACCCTCAAATTGATATGGCAATGCATGTTTAATGGGCTTTGGCATGTTTCAGTAATCTTGGATGAAAAAAAAAAAGGAAAGAATTCAGAATTACTTTTGGTAGACAGAAACATCAAGACAAAACTTGTTTGCATGAAATAGAACAGGAAAGTTGCTTTGGAATGAGGAAACTAGGATGTTATACCACATGTATTAGATTTTTGTTCTTGGATTTCTGTAGCAGTATTTTAGATAACAATGTTCCAAACTAGGTGGGGTTTTGAATTATGATTGGAAGAAAATAGGAAGTTTGTAGAGATGGTATAATAATGTAATTAGAGAGTCATGCTGTATTTACCGGTATAGCTTTTGTATTTTGAACTGTAAAAATTTTGGACAGTTTTCAAAGACAAATCCATGCCAAATACATTCTACTACTTACATTTGGACCTGTCTTTTCCTGGAAAGAACGCAGCTGGCATGTTGTATCACTGAAACAGCAAAGCTTCACTTAGCTACATTTTCAATTTGATCCAGATACCGACACCCTTCCAAGCAAAACACCTGCTCATTTAGAAGATAATACAGGTAGTCCTTGTTTAGAGACTGTCTCATCAAATGACTACTCACAGTTCCAATGGTGATGAAAAAGTAATTTTGTTTGGCAAGATCCAGGAAGAGAGCCTTGCCCCCACCCTTTGAAACACCTTACCCCAGAGGTGAGGTGGGCCCCCATGCTTCCGGCCTTCAGGAAGAGTGTTAAGACAAATCAAAAGGTTTTAGGCAACCGGGGGAATGGATGGTGTTGTGAGGGTGTTCTCTCCATTTTTTTAAAGCTTTTTAACTTTTAATACTGTAACCCAGTGGTGAAATCTAAAATTTATTACTACCGGTTCTATGGGAGTGGCTTGGGGGGGGTAATGTGACTGGGTGGGCGTGGCCAATTTTTTTAAAAAACCATTTTTTCTATAACCACTTCGGCAAAGAGGTTGTAAAATAATGCTTTCAGAAGGCTCTGACGATCTCAGCTGAGTTGCCTGATCGGCAGAGACTTTTTTTCTTTTAAATGCCTCTGCCGATCAAGCAAATCAGCTTGGATTGTCAGAGGCATTTAAAAGAAAAAAAGGGTTGTTTTCTTTTAAAAGCCTTTGACAATCCCAGCTGAGCCCCACAATCATCAGAGGCTTTTTTTTTAACTTTTAAAAGCATTTTTTAGGCTGAAGAGGTTGTAGAAAAAATGCTTTTAAAAGTAAAAAAAAAGCCTCTGATGATTGTGTGGCTCAGGTGGGCATGTGGGGGGGAGCAGGGATTTTTGCTACCAGTTCTCTGAACCACCTGCCTCCATCGCTACCGGATCGGGCGACCCGGTCCAAACCGGGAGCATTTCACCCCTGCTGTAACCCTATATTTTAATTGTGTCTTTAACTTTATTTTTATTTTCTGCTTTTATATTTTGTGACATGTTTTTGTTGTAAACTGCCCAAGTGACTTCAGTGAGCTGGGCAGTATAGAAATAAAATAAAGTAAAATTTTTTACAACCAATTCCTGCATTTACTACCACAGGTCTGTAAAGCAAAGGAAAGCTGAAGATCATAAGCACTCTTGTGGTTTCACTTAGCAACCACTTCATTTAACGACCAAGATGCTAGTCTCAATTGTGATCATTAAACAAGGATTACTATACAGTCCCATGCAAGAGACACAGAATACTGAATAAGTGTCTATGGAGATTCCCAGTCATCCAGGTCATGGTTGTCCCAAAGGTGCTTTTTCAATAGCTGAAGAAGCTTCTTGGATGAGAAGCGAAACACCTTCAAAGAAAAACCAGACAGTCCAGTAGTTGCCTCTTGAAAAAGCACCTTTGGGAATACTGAATAAGCCATTCCACCAAAAAACAATACTTCTGCCTTCCTTGTGTTAAATCTGTTGCTTTATCCACATCACATTTCTCATGGGGTAGGTTCTTTGTGTCTATGATCACTTCTCTGACATCAGTGATGTTACCCTAAGAAAGCCAGCTACCTCAATGATATGGCTGCTCTTACAGCTGTAGTATAGTTTGCTGATAAGTTTGATCAATGGTCAAATTCTATGGAGGTCAAAGTTGAAGGAAAAATTGCAACAGATATGCTTGGCACTTTATCTTGAGCTATGGTAAATAGACCCTGAGGGCTTGTTTATTTCAATAAACATCACATTTAAATTTTCTTTGGCTACATGAAACACAGAACGAAACCAGAGGAGTAAAGTTCCCAGGCTTAAGATTTTCACTGCTGTGCATGTGCGGAGCTGTACTTGCTTGATGTACAAATTATTTGATCAAAGTAGACCAATCGGGACAGGAGCCTTTATGATTGATACACACGCTAAAATTTATATAATGTATTCATTTTGCAATCCCCGTTTTATTTATCCCTTGGATAACATCATTAGGCAGCCTTTTCTACTCTGTGAAACAAGGCTGAGAGTCACAATTTGCCCAATAACACCCAAAGGGTCCATAGATTTGGCCAATGGTTGCATTCAGGCCTTTAGATGCAGCACATTCCAGAATTCACTGGAAGTCCTACTAGACCTCTGTTATTGTTTATTATTGTTTATTGGTCCGATTTATATGCCGCCCTTCTCTGGAGACTCAGGGCGGCTTACAATGCGTTAAGCAATAGCCTTCATACTTTTTTATATACCTGCTTAGTAGGGCTTTTGGCCCCACAAAGCGGTGTTGTTTTTTATACAAAGTCAGCTTATTGCCCCCACAATCCAGGTCCTCATTTTACCTACCTCGGAAGGAGGGAAGGCTGAGTCAACCTTGAGTCTGGTGAGATTTGAATTTGCAGTAATTGCAGGCAGCTGGCAGCTAAGTGCTACTTTAACAGCACTTTAGTCCACTGCACCACCAAGGCTCTAGTATCAGGCGAGCTGGAACTCACTTTATGGGTAAGAATAATTGAAGAGTGAAAACTGAATAGACAATTGAGGCAAACCAGAAATGAAAACCCAAAATCAAACCGGGATTGAAGCACAAGCCAAGAAGTAGGGCTAATGAGCAAGTCAAAGAGCCTTGGTAGTACGGTGGTCTAAAGCACCCTGTTATTAAGACCAGCTGCCTGCAATTACTACAGGTTCAAATCTCGCCAGGCTCAAGGTTGACTCAGCCTTCCATCCTTTCTAAGGTAGGTAAATTGAGGACCCAGTTGTGGGGGCAATAAGCTGACTTTGTATAAATATACAAAAGGATGAAGGCTATTGCTTAGCGCATTGTAAGCCGCCCTGAGTCTCCGGAGAAGGGCGGCATATAAATAAATAATAATAAAAAATGTTAGAACTGAAAAAAAAAAGAAAAAAAACGCAGAAACACTGCAGGTTTCTTAGTCCAGGTAGGTTCAGCTTTTATATTTTTTTCCTTTTATATTCCTTCCAGGGACCAGCTTGGGTGGGCAGAACTTTACCTGAGGATATTTCATTAAGAAACCTCAATTATCAGTTTAGTGATTTCCCATACAGGATAGCTGCTGGCAATCCCATCACCTCCTAATTGGTTTGCATCCGTGACTGAAATATAGGATACGAAAGAACTTGAACTACAGTATTTCTTAGTTCTTTTTTTCATGTTGTTGAAAGGATAAAATAGCAAACACATGCTGATGTAATTGTTTCTAATATTTATTATTTGACTTGATTTCTATCCCTCCTTTATTACTCTATAGGTAACTCAAGGTGGCAAACATACATAACACTCCTTCCTCCTCCTATTTCCCCCACAATAGCAACCCTGTGAGGTTGGGCTGAGAAAGAGTGACTGGATCAAAGTCACCTGGCTGGCTTTTATGCCCAAGGCAGAACTAGAACATATGGTCTCCAGACCACACTTGAATCACTACAACAAGCTGGCTCTTTATTTATATTGTTAATATTCTTGTCTGTACTGTTTTCAGTGGAAATAGAATAAGGAAACAATAAAAAGGGAAATTTATTTTATCTGTACCATAAAGGAGAAAAAAAACCCTGATTTTCTAAGTTTCTATAATGACTACTTACTGGAACAAGTAAAACTATCAACATAGTATTTCTGTTGTGTACCCATAACCTTTGGTTAAAAATCTGAGGGACTACTTGTCTACAACTGGGCCTATACACAAGGGCCCATTGCAGTGATGGCAAACCTTTTAGAGACCGAGTGCCCAAAAACCACTTATTTATCGCAAAGTGCCAACACGGCAATTTAACCTGGATAATGTTTTACTATCTAAAATAATGTTAAGCGTCGCAGAGTTCAGAGTTCCAAGAGAAACGTGATAAATGCACTTTTATGCCCCTGCATTTTTTTCCAGCTTTTGAAATATTACATTTAGCAACAATATCATTTCTCATTCTCTCCCTCTCTTTCTCTTTCTCTCTCTCTCCCCCTCCCTCTCTCTCTGCCCGCTGTGGGAGAAACACGATGGAGCTGGGCTGGGGCAACGGTGCACGTGCCCATAGACAGGGCTCTGTGTGCCACCTCTGGCACTCGTGCCATAGGTTTTCCACCACTGGCCTATTGGAAATGTGGGTATTTTTAAAAAGTATCACTATATGCAGGTAGTCCTTGATTTACAACCACAATTGGGCCTGGAATTTTGGATATAAATTGGGGCGGCTTTTAAGTGGGTCGCCATGTGATCCTACGTGACTTTGTGGTCAATTTTACAATGGTTATTAAGTGAGCCACATAGTCATTAAGTGAATCCAGTATATCCAATGGGTGTCTTTTGTTGTTTCCTATGGAAAAGAGCAAAAGCTGTCACAAATTGTGGTCACAATGACAATGGAACAGTGCAACTGGTTATAAATGCAAGCCAGTTGCCACCAAGTGGTTGAAATGCGGTCATGTGATGGGGACAGTATGATGCTTTATGATGGTTGAAAGGGCTTTAGAGGCTGTAAAGCACCCTTTCTGAGGCCATCATAACTTTGAACAGTCATTAAGCGGATGGTCATTAAGTGAGGACCATCTGTACACTCACAATTAAGCTGATTTATGGCTAAGCCAAACCTGATTTTTAAAAACATACATATACCAATATATATATTTACTTTTAATTAAAGGGAAACAAATGTTGGGTTTGTTTAGCCTTAACAGCTACTTTCTAAAATGTAGTCACATGCTTTGGCCCTCAGCCTGGATGAAGCTACTGTGTTGTTTAATGATCATGCTTGGAGGCAGTTTTTCTATCCTGTGACACAAGTACTGATAGTGGCAGATTCGAGGGATGCCAAATGGACGGGCCTTACCTTTGTGTGACAGGATTTGTCCCTCTTTTTTCCCCCAGCTTGGTGCCTTCTAGGTGAGTTGGGCATTCTGTAAGTTTTATCTTCAAAAAGTTGAAGCAAAGGCAATATTGCTTTGAGTCATCACAATCTGCAAGGCCGCAGAGCTTAGATAACAGTAGCCACCCACATGAAACCTAGTTCACAGTGTATGTTTATTGCAGGGCCTGGATTAAAGGTGATTATATGCCTGACTTTAGTTCCACACCTTTATCTCAGTAATGGCAAATATTTTGAATGCAGGAAATGGCTAACCTGCTTTTGAATTAATGTTTTTCTTTCATTCCCAACTGGACCTGTGTATATTACTTTAGGTTTCTATATCATCCCTCATCAGTAAATATTTTAAGTGCTGCTTTTCTTCCACTGCAGTATATAGAGAAGTGGTAGTTGAAAGGCGCCCGTCTCTGTTAGTTTGAGAAAAATGGTGACTTTAAACATTAATAACAGATACACTTTGCACTTTAATATCATAGTTTTAAAAATACTATTAATTGCACATTTTTGTTTACAAAATGTGGATAAACTTCTGGATAAACTTCTGATTTCATGAGTGGGTTTATAAAAGTTAAAACACTACAGTACTTAATAAATAAAGGGGCCCTTCAATTCATTTGCTGACTGCTATTTTTATAGAAAAAGCAGCTTTGAAATGCAATGCTCCTTGATTCTTCCACTATCCAGTGCTTTTTAAGTTTTAAGTTCTTTTTAGAACGTTTAAGTTCTTTAGAACTCATCTGGAATTCCATGTGGCTAAAAATTACTTGTGAACAAAGGGTTAAAGACTCCCCCAGCTATGTTTTTCTAGTACAGTACCGCAGACTACCTCTTAAAGCTGTTTTTTAAATTTAATATTTATTTATTGGTTCGATTTATATGCCGCCCTTTTCCGGAGACTCAGGGCGGCTTACAATGCGTTAAGCAATAGCCTTCATACTTTTGTATATACCTGCTTAGTAGGGCTTTCGCCCCCCCCCCCCCCCAGCGGTGTTCTTTTTTATACAAAGTCAGCTTATATATATTAGTTGTCCCACTGTATTATGTTTTTGAGCGTAACATGTATTCTATTGAAAACAGCATTAGGAAAAACAGCCTTCACATTGATTGGATTACAGAACTATAGGAATAGTCTGGTAGTATTTTCATGCGAATGAAGTCTGTTGCTGATCATCAGAGAAAGTGCTCAAAGCGTGTTTCTCTGGCAGTAAGTTACAAAGGCAGAAAATACATTTTCATGTGTGTGGACTTAGAGGTGACTGCAGTGGGTTATTTCAGCTTTCCCTGCTTATCCAGGACTAGGGGATTCCTTGCTAACTTTTGCAAGAGATGTTTAGTCCCTCCCTTTTGGTGTTATGTGTCAGCTTGTCCTTTTGTGCCTGGAAGGATTTGGCTCCACTGATTATCTTGAGCTGAAAAGGTATTGCTCACCTGCCCTGCTTCTCTGACTCAAGTCAAAACAAGTAACACAGTTTCTTTGGCACAACCAGAGTGAGGCAGTGCTGGGAAGAGAGAAGGAAGGGACTGGAAACGTGAACAAAAACTGCATGCAGTTGCAGTAACTTGGATATTAGGAACAAACCTCCCCGATCTTCCTCTCAGTAGCAAGTACTTGGAAGCAAAGCCCACTAAAGGTAAGACTGCTTTTTCATTCCAGAAGGGTGGCAGGACAGCTGGTAACTGAGAGCACATATTAGAAAACAGCATTTTGATTTTGTTTAATATATGACTTTCCAGGTTTTTTTAAAATCTTCAAATGATAAGTGGAAATCCATTGAAACCTGTTAATTGTGATGATCAGTCAATATTTGGGTTTTAAATGTAAAAGAACAGGAACTCTGTTTAAATCAATTATAGAAGTCTTCTGTATATGGATATTTTAATATAGTATTGAGATTCTATGTGGAAATTAGCAGCAATTAAAGAAAAGTCTTCATACAGATTGCTATGTAAGCTTCACAAGTCTTTTTGCTCTGGTCAGTGACAGCTTCAACAGCCGTGTTCTTGTATTTAATTGTGTAAGTTACTTGTAATTTTTTACACAGCTTACTTTTTCTTGGCGAATCTGTAACAAATAATGTAGACTCTAGATCCAGAAAGGTATTCTGTAGTTCCTTCAATTCATTTTCGGCGTCTGGAGGACAGGACAAAAAGAGAAGGCTATGAGATGGACAAACATCTCAATGAAAGCAAGAGAGAAAAAAGAAAATTCAAAATTGCTTTTTATATTTAATGCAAATATCTCGGGTTTTTGGATCAGAGGGAACATTCTAGGCAGAATTGCTTGGATGTAGCAAGATGAACAAGAATCTTTGCCTTTATACAGCCAGCCACAGTGATTAAGAAGTATATTGGGAATTGAGTCTGCATTGCTGAGTGGCAAACAAAGATCAGGGACCTCTGATGACCTTATCAATAGGACATTGACATAGCACAGGTATTGGAATTGATAAGTCTGTACTGTTTCATCATGCAGTTTCTGACTAGCTAGCTTTCCTCATCATAGACTTGGGCTGCGTTATCTAAGTTCTGTAATGATGTTTGGCACCTGCATATGGCTAACTCAGCAACCTCCATATTTTTTTAAGCTAATTTGTGACTTCTGCCAGTGAAGAAATAAAGTCTCCCTGTTCCTTGGTCATGTTTTAGTGGTGCTTTCTGATTCCTCTATACTGGCTTACTAGCTGTGGCTGCATCCAGTCCCCAGGCTGTGACAGACTGGTTCCTAAGTCTGTCTTTAAATCAAATTTGTAGGTAGGTCAGAATTGTTACTTAGCATTAATCAAATGTTTGTCTTAGTAGATATTATATATTATAGTTTTCATAAGTATGTTATAAATTATAGTTTCAGATGCTCTATTATTCTCACTTTATCCTTTAAATTTGTTCCAACTGTTGACCCACCATAGCCTAATACTTTTCCAATGGTATAGTGTTTCACATCTTTCTGATTACTTTATTATTTTCACTTTATTTTCAATCATGATTAGTTTTCCTTTTCTCTAATGCATCATCAGTGCTTGCATTGGATTTACCCCTTGGAGGCATGGTTACCAGGGTAAATAAGAGAAAAATGTAAGCCAAATATGAAGTTGCATACTCAATGCTGTGTTAATGACAGTGTGTTCTGACTTAATCTGGCAAAAATCCTTCCTCCAGCCGAAGAACCACTGACACTGTGCAGTGTTTTCATGAGCATCACAAAGTAGTGTGTGTTTGTCGTTATAAGCCATTGTATTTAACTCAAATGCTTGATAAGGTAGGCTTTATGACAATCTGTTCAAAAATACAAGTTGCCCATAAGTCAGATGTTCTTATCCTAGGGATTGCCTGTACCACGTTAGTGCCATATCATGCAGTGAGACCTGACCGGTCACCCTGCATTATAGAACAGGGCAAGTTGGAAATAGGGTTTTACTTTAATTATGGGAGTTGTAATTGTGGAACTTGAAGGATGGGTACTCTGCCTTCAAAGGAAGAAAGGGGAATCAGCAAGACATCATTAAGATAATAGGAGGGTTTATCCAGCTACAGGGAGGGACCTTGTTGCTATCACCATCCATTTGGTTTCCATAGCAAAAAATGTGACCACCCGATCCTAGTTCAAAAGCAGTGCAAACTATATTTGTTAGGGCATGAATTTCCACAGGTAATTTCAGAAAGATTTGTGCATTGCCCTGGTTATATCAAAGTTTATATTCTCCCAGCCAAATACACTTTTTCGTCCTACATATGCATCCTATTAATACTATTACTCTATGTTAAACCCAGAATACCATGGGAAGTTATTTGTTGGAAGAACATAACATTGAAGGAGCTTCCAGGGTGTGCACCCTTTGTTTCATGAAGCAGAAACAGATGACCAAGCTTCACAGGGTGTGAGAGAGCTGGGAGGCTGCTGGGGGAAATCTGGGATAATAATTGCAAGATTTTAATCTCTTAATTGTTCAATTAGTCAATTAAAGTAGGACAGTTAATTAAAAAAATAATTCAACCAGTAGGCAGCCCTGTTTTGACTTTGGTGGTTAGCTGACAAAAGAAAGGAGCTCACTCAGCACACTCTTTTTTTAGAACTGCTTGGAGGGGGTGTTCAAATATCCATTGAGTTTGGTGGGGTAAGAGTGGGGCACTGAGTCACAGTCTGGGATCTGATGCCCAGAGGACACTTCCAGATGATTATTTAATTATTGTGCAATAAATATGCAGTTGCTAATCTGGTGGGGGAGTAGGGAAGGGAAGAGATGAGGAAGAGACGGGCACATTTTTTGAAACAGGATTATTACCCCACCCACCTCCCAGAAATATTGTTTTTGGGGCATAGTAGCAGGTGGGCCATCTGTTTGAACTTGTATTTAGAGATTTTTTTCCTCACCTAGTATTTCTGTTTCTGTGTTCTATTGGCCAGTTTTGTGATGTTCTCAAAGTCACTTCCACATTATGATTACAGATTATTTTATATGTATTTAGTTTATTTTCTCAAAAAAACTTGTCTAAAATTTTTACTTAGAATTTCTCCCTACTGTCCAGTCTAGATATCTTGCACTGTTAAATTTCTGTTCTGTTTGCCACCATAAGTTCTTTTGCTTAGTTTTAGGTTATACTTTGTTCTCCTTCAACCCTGAAATACATGGATGGTGAACAGGCTGCCTCCTTGAAACTACTCCAAGCTTTTCCTCACAAGACTGTGCTTAAATTTTGGAGGGAAATACAGTATTTTAGCTCCCCATTAGCTCCCCTCCTCAGGTGAGCTAATTTTTCTCCTTAGTAGTTGAACAGAACACTTCTATAACCTTTCAATAGGTAACTGATCTGAATGACTCTTCAGATAAGGTTGATGCTATCAACCTGGAATTTATGCATTTAGTAAATTTATATGGCTGCCCAACTCACATACAGGACTCAGGGTGGTTTATGGCATTAAAAATCCACAATCTAAATTTTTGTTTAATCCTGATTTGTTTGACTGTTTGTTTACATATTTTCTGCAGTGTTGAGCCTGAAAACCCCCGAGTGTATGTGAATCAGTCAGTCAGAGAACTGTATGGCTAGAGATACAACCTGAAGCAAGATTTGGCTTCATCAGTCTTGAGGGCTAGAAATATAAAGTGAAGATAGTTTTTAATGCAGTTTGGTTTCCATCTATGTACAGGAAATTTGGCTCCATTTCTTGGTTATTAATTAGGTGTTTTTGCACAGTCATAGCCCACGAAAGTGCAGAAATACAATGCAGGGATTTAAAGGCTGATTCAGACAACCACTAACTGTTAACTAATTGGCTGAAATTTTGGCATGCACTAAACCAGTTGGATGCATGTACAGTATATATGAGTGGGAGGGCATGCCTCATGGGATTATGTACATAATTCTGATATTCATATCGATATTCTGTTTGCCTAAGAATAATGTAAGTGAAGGTAATAATTCTTACGATACTATTTATGGTTGCATATGAAAGCTGGCATTAGAACTTTAACAGCCTTCCCCCTATTTTTAAAAAAGTATTTCAAAGGGGTATCAGTTTAAGTAGAAAAGTAGTGTGAAAGGAGGTATTTATTTCTTTTCCCATCATTTCTCTACTCCAGATCAGCCTTCCTAAATAGCCCCCTATGAAGGCTGGCCCCTATAAATATAATGTGGAAATCCTTGGAGGATATCCACTTCAGAAAATTGGGGACAGAGAAAAGTTTAAGCATTGCTTCCCACTATTTTGTTTTCACTATCTGTATCTCAACTAGCTTTAAAAATAAATAAATAATCAGAGTGCATTGGAATTGGGCAGCTAAATAAATTCAAATAAACAGAATAAAATCATCACAATCTTTCAGACCTCTAATAGATGCATTGATATGTATGGGCTGGTTTCATACAACATCCAAATATGATTAACCCATTTGTAAATTTGTGTAGTACTTTGAGGTACTAAAATTGCTGTGCAAATGCAGCCATGAAGACTTTCACTAATTTGATTATGCTATGTTACTCCAGCTGTGTATTTGCAGTATTGGTAATGTTTTGATATCTATCTATGAAACATATCTTTTTAAATTTATCATCTCAATGAGCACTGAATCCTAGCTATTTATGAAAGTTTGAGAATATAGTTAAGGCTAATGGATGGATTATAACTCTCTATGCTCAGAAGTTAAATAAAAACTGGGCTCTCTGCCCAGGGAAGCTAGTAATTCTATGTAGAAAGCCTTTATCTTATTCTGATTGGCTACCTGTAGCAAATTTCCTTTTCACTAACAAATGGGCAGCATGATTTGAAGTAATTGAGAAATACTTTATTTGTTTCTTGCAGAACACCTTTTGACCATCACGTAGGTAAACGGAGGAGGTTGCTCTTTGTTTACAGCCTTGTAGAAACAGGGTTAAAAATGAAAGTTGAATCTATCTCAGAATTCCAACAAGATTTGTTAAAATTGACTCAAGTACTTATCATACAGAACATATTCCCCACCTCTTCCGTAATCATGAGAGATGATTGTACAATTAGACCAAGGCCAATCAGCAGGGAATAGATTGCACGAAATACAGGAGGAGAACTAAAAATAGACTGAAGGTGAGGAATATTTGAGTAAGAGTGGGGCAATGAGGCAGGGCAAGAGTGGGGCAGGAGGACAAGGAAGGATGGTGGAGGAAATGTACTTAACAACATAAGCTTCATAGCATCTCTGCTTAGTTTTGTAATCAAACCGAATAACTTCCCTAAGGACTTTGTGAAACTCTAGTTGTTTAATGTTTTAAATCAGGCAGATTTTGCTGTTTTGTATATAGTGTCTGTATATATGTTTTAACATGAACATTATCAGGGAGAAATAATCCAAGTATGGCTACAACTTTTGTAAATAAATGGCAAACAGCATAGGCACACAGAAATAAAAGAAGTCGATTGGGTTTAGTACAGTTCCTAGGGTTGTATTTATTTGAAGTCTTTGTTTGATTACATATTTAGAAGATTAGAGTGGGCTGGTTGACTTTTTATGGCCAGGATGGATGCTCTGGCCATCTTCTGTTATTAGGTTATTTTCATTGATCTACCAAAATTGCATCTATATCTTAATGTAGAGACAGGTTTTGTTTCTCTACCTGCGGCTTCAGGTTGCAATTCCTTGAAGGTGGAAAAACACAGCTTTCTCAACCAGAAAGTAAAATTCATCATCCAATAGCAGCCTTTGAGGGTCTATTGCAATTTGTGGTTTTGATTAGCAAGCCCAGCTAATTATTAAAATTTTCAATTAATTAAGTTAGCAACGTTTAGCTTTTTTTCTTTCTTTCCTGCCACACAGGGCAAAGTGTGTATCTTTTATATCTATTGCCAAGCAACTGTTTTAGAGAAGGGGAGTGGCAAGTGGTAGATAGAAACCATTCTTCTTCCTCCGGTATGGTGAAGTAGCCTAGCTCTGCCTTGCACTGTTTTGAAAAAGGCTATTTTAAAACTGCAGTTTGAATGGGAAGATTTATATTGTTATGTTTGGGCATGTATGGGTTCTGCTTGTGTTTTTATTTTAAATTATTGAAAGCTTCTAGCTGTATGGCACAAGTATATCTTAGAGCTAAAAAGCACACATGCACCCATTTCTTAGCTTCATAATCAAATTGAAAAATATGCCTTCATCTCGTTTAATATCTTTACCCCTAAAAAGCTAAAATTGGCTCTAGATTCAGTCTTTTCTAAAATGCTTCTTAGTTTTGTTACACTTCAAAATGTATGCTGTATGTGCCTTGAAGGCACAGAATGACATGGCTTGTTCATCCCATCCCAGAAAATGTACTGAGATTGTTCCTCTCCTGATGACCTTACAATTTATGTTGCCTCTCTTAATATCTGACCCACATTTTGTTCATCATTCAAGTTTGCTTTTCTTCCACTATATTTGGTAGAATGCCTCTTTTGCTTTTAAAAAAAGTCCTGGTTTTGGCATCTCCAGAAAGGCCAAAAATTGGGAGAGTCGTTGCTAGCACATTAAAATCTCTTTTCAACTTGGGCTCCCTCCAAAACTGTAGATCTCCATGTCCAGAATTCCCAGATATCATATTTATTACTGAGAAATTTACAGTTACAACTTTTAGAGGGTGCCCAGACTGGGAGAGAGAAGTTTGCATTATTAATAATATTGTCCAATTGGGATAAAGGTCTGATCTAAGGGATTTGCTTACATATCTAGTTCTTGCAATATGTGCTTTATTATGGAATTTTCTGAAAAACTAAAAATACCCTTTTTACTAAGTAGGGCGGTGGGTCTGGGTTTCATATTTGAAAACTGGAAAGACAGACATGGGATATCCTATAGTTTTGAAGGAGACATTGATACTTAAACTTGTATATTTTCTCATTGGGAAGAGGTTCCAAAGCTACAATGGCTTTTGCCATGGGCTTGCTAATTTGTAAGATAGATATCAGGTGAAAGGGCAAACTGGAGTTTTACAGCCTACAGCAGATAGGACAAAACTGAACTACTAGTAGATGGATTGTGCGCTGGCAATTTGGAAACAACTGCGACATTTTTACTTGTGACAAGTTATCAGATCCAGGAAGCCAGCACTCTTGAAAGTACCATTCATTGAGCCGTTCTTTTATTTACTGACCATAAAAGCAGGAGCATTATGAGTTTGTACTTTAATTTCCTGGCTGGAGAGTTAACTCTTACTCATATAAAAGTTATTAGCGTCTGATCCAAAACAGAAAACCTGATATATGTTATAATTGTGGGAATTATATTGTTCTGAGGGAAGTATACAGCACTATGACTGTGTGGTTACCTATTTCAATTTATAAATGGGATTGTTTGTTATGAGAGGCAGAGGAACAGGCTCCTACCCACACAGCCTCCTATGCCAGTTCGAAGTGGCGTGAGCAATAATCTGTACAGGTCTAAGCAACATCACCTTAGGTCATACAGCTCAGTAACAGCTGTGAACCTTGTCCGTCCACCTCCTGTTATGCCCCCCCCCCCCCCCCCCGGAGACTGGCAGTCCTGTGATAAGCTCCAGACAGAAACTCAGAGTGACTTTCAGATTGACTCACCCAGTAGGGGTGGGGAAGTGCTGTGCAAACAAGTGTAGTTGCAAAGAGGAAGACTTGGAGTCACCCTGGCTGCTGGGAAAGCAATAAAAAGTGATCCCTACCATATAATGCCCCAGTTTTGAATGGCCCATCTGGGCATCTGTGATGAGGTCTCATGGTCACTTCTTCCAATGCTGGAGTTTGTTTGCTTAGCACTTCCTGCCAACCTTATGGCGTAGCTTCTATAGATGTACTTTTTGCTGGGGGGAGGGGGGAAGCAGCAGTGAAACAATTGGGCACATGGTGTCATCAAAAATTAGAGATAACATGTAAGGGAGATAGAATTCTTTCTCCTCTCCCTCCACCCCCCCCTCTCTCTTTCTCTCTTTGTCTATCTCTCACTTCCCCTCTCATTGTCTTTCCCCCCAATTTTCTCCAGACTGGAAATGTGTTTTCTGATTTGGTTTAGTTACTAACAATGAATGGAACCTAATGGCCTGGAGACTTGGGTTATATATCAGCATGTCCTGATTTGATTCTCACTCTGTTCTGAACTAACTTAGAGGCACTTCTCCTTCCTACAGTTTTTGGATAATAATACTGAATTATTGTATGTATACAGTATCACTATAAAATGCTAAATTATTACTGTTAATTCTAGTTAAGGTTCTATGCAATCTTAGTGACAAGGTAATTTAAATTTGTATTCCATGTGAATTGGAATATTTCAATTTACATCTGAAATTATCCCTTTTCATATCCTTCATTAGATACTGCATGTTTAACAGGTTTACAGAAAGCAACTTCTGTTAAGACTGTAGCCCTCCAGATGTTTTTAAATATTTCATTTATTTTTTTATTTTATTTCAAATTTATATACCGCACCTTCTCCCGAGGGACTCAGGGCGGTGTATTGTAAAAACATACAATACAAACATTAAAAACAATTAAAAGAATAAATATTAATTTGGCCCAGTTTAAAAAGACAAACCAATTAAAATATTTAAAAATATGTTAAACTGCTAGCAGCCTCATTCATTGTAATAAGTTCTAATGGCCTGTTGGAGTTGGAGTTCAGTAATAATTAGAGATCCAAAAGCCTTTTTATTTTGTTTTGTTGTGAGGTTATGTGCTAGATCAGGCACTGAGACACAATTCACAAGGCAACATACAACATTCATGCAAAAAGAATCCATATAGTTCATGTTTAGGTTTCTAATGAAAACCAAGAAAGTCCAATTGCCTTTTGGAGATGCACCTATGAGACATCCACAACCTGGATGATTGAGAATCTCCATAGACATTGTCACAGTCAAATGATTTCTCCTGACTGAATAGAAAATTTGGAAGGTGGGAATAGAATAGAATAACAGTTGGAGGGGTCCTTAGAGGTCTTCTAGTCCAACCCCCTGCTCAGGCAGGAAACCTTATACCATGTCAGACAAATTGTTGTCCAATCTCTTCTTAAAAATCTCCAGTGTTGGAGCATTTACAATTTCTGGAGGCAAGTCGTTCCACTGATTAATTGTTCTAACTGTCAGGAAGCAGGAATGAAATGTGAGACTTGGGCAGTAGTATGCTGAAGCTGACTCATATTGGCTTATAAGAGTCAACTGTTGATTTTTTGGGAAACTTTTTGAGCCAGTTGAAGGCAGAGTTTAGCCCTGACGCCTAGTGTGCAATGAGCTGTTGGCGTCTAGTGGTACAGTATGACAGCGGCAATGGAGCCAGATGTTAAATATTTATCTATTGGTCTTGGCTATGTCGGTCTGGTCCACATTGGAGCCCTAAGTAGAACCTTTGCAAGATATAGGCAGTGGTGGGATTCAGCTGGTTTGCACCACTTCGGGAGAACCGGTTGTTAACTTTCTGAGCAGTTTGGCAAACTGGAAGAAGCCATTAGGGCAGAGAATCGGTTGTTAAATTACTTGAATCCCACCACTGGATATAGGCCTTTAGATAACCAAGTTCTGACAGCAGGTTCTGCTGTCAGTGGAAGGCCCCCATCCAGCCCTTTCTTTTAGCATTGTTCTTGCTTACTTTGTGTTTGTATCAAGCATACCTCAGTCGTGCCTTTTTTGTATTAGCAGAAGACATTACAGCATTTTCCAGGTGTGATCATACTGTCTCTCTCCACATCCTGAGTTTGACCATGAAGAGTAAGAATAAAGATGAGACCAGCGATACAGACAGTGGCATCATAATCCAGTCCGGTAAGTGACTAATGGGGAAGTTTCTTCTGGGAAAAATGCAGACATCTCTTGGATGCTTTCTTGTGTCAACAAGTTTAAGCAACAATATATACTCTGCTGGGGTCTTTCTTCGGTGGCTTAGGCTAGACTGTATTGCTGTTGCTAACAGTCATTTGCTGCAATTGACACAGAATACAGCTGTGCACAGAATCCCACACCTTGTTAGTCATGGCTGGCTCAACAGTCAGAGTTTATCAGTGTGGCTTTATCTCAGATGGGTTATGATGTTGCGCAAGATTTAGTCTTTCCATTGAAGTGACGAAGGGCAATCTTGCAAAATAGGAATTGATCTTGGACAGGAACTAGAGCCAGGAGCTGGTGACAACAACAGTTGTATCAGATTTGAGGAATGATAGGGCAGGGTGGAGTCTTCTCTTTGGCCTGATGCTTGCCACTCATCTTTCAGTATAACATATTACCCATTGCAAAGCTTTTTAGTTGCCCTGAAATACAGGCTGTTATATTGAAGAATTAATCCTTTCTTTTTCTGAGTAAGCAGACTCTTGAGAAGCTATTTCATTAGAAACTTAAGCATGAAATAGTGGCATTCTTTTTGCATGACTGTTGTCTGATGCCTTGTATGTCTTTAGTTATTTCTAAACTTTAAAAATTGTTGAATTGCTAAAAAGCGCTGTGCCACATACTTTTGTAGAAAAATAATAATAATAATAATAATAATAATAATAATAATAATAATAATAATCATCTAGCCACAAATCAGCTAAGGTAATGCATATACAGTTAAATGCTTCCTTGTATAGGAAAGTGGTACATGTCCAGTGCTGTGTGCTGATTCATAATTTATTTTAATCACAGTTTATTGAATAAATTACAGGAGCTGAGTGTACATATTTCACTAAGTCAAAACAAAGCAGGCTATTTTACAACCTGGCAAGATTCATAAGCCCAGCCTTTGATGTGACTCTGGTTTAGAGCCTTTCTTCATACAGGCAAGAATAAGTGTAAGTGTCAGATTCAAGTTAATGTCATCTTCTGACTGCAGAACTGTGTTACTTGGATCCCTGACAATAAGAATTTAGAGAGAGAGAGAGAGTCAGGCCCACTGATTCTTCTTTTTCTCAGGATGGTTGGTTACTCTCGCAAATTACCATAGCATCCTTAATATCCCAAGGAAATGCTAAGAAAGAGCTGATGTGGATTATTCCAATGATGATGTAGTCTAATTGCCAACAAGACATGTTCTGTTGTGGTCTGGTCAGGGTGCAAACCTGGATTATCCTTTTAGCCTCTTGGATAAAAGCAGCATTAAGAAGTACAAGCATAATGAAAAAGTATTTTCTTTACTCTGGAAACTCTTGGGACTACAAAAAGCTCAGTTGTGGCACCCCTAGCTGGATTTCTTAGTTTGGAAAGAAAGAAAAGCTAGTTCCATGGGCATTTGGAAAATTGATTTTGAAGCAAATAAATTAGGGAATTCATCATCCAGCCTCTGCTTCCTCAGCAAATTCCTTTGGGTCCCAGGAGTTTATCACCCTATATAGTTCGCACATCTGAATAAGGACTACTCTTTCTTCAGTGCCACCAAATTTAGAGCCTGCTGACAGAATCTTGCCCTGCCCTACATTATGAATCATGTATACGGAACTGATTGTCAGTGCCCTGTTGGATTCAAACCTGTATGGGCTGATATCATATACTTGAAAGGAGTCATAAAGCTGACCAAGCACCTCTGATCCCATAGGAAGAAATCTTCTGTAGAATCCTCTTAAGTGTGTTTATTAGCAAAGAAAAATAAAGGTATTTATTGATCTGCCCATGGACTGGGAAAGAAATGCCAGGCATTGATTTTTTAAAGCCCTGATATATATATATCAGGGCTTTAAAAAATCAATGCCTGGCATTTCTTTCCCAGTCCATGGGCAGATCAATAAATACCTTTATTTTTCTTTGCTAATAACATCTTAGGGACATTGGCCTTAGGCCTTGTCTTTATCTTTTCTGTAACAAATTAGACCTGCCTATTGTCTATGAAGTGGAGCTACTCAGTCCTTGCTGTTGGACACATTCCATGCCTCATCCAATGAGCTTCAGAAGAGCTCTTTTGAAGTTAAACACAGTTTTGTGATAACAGTATTATTGGTCTTTGAAGATTCCTTTACAATCCTTGCCTGTGCTCAAAGAAGCTTCCAAAGGCCATCTCTGTCTGACTGATCAAATATTAACAAAATCTACCCCATCAAGTTTTCTTTTCTCTATTGACAAATCAATCTGTACTTTTTTAAAAAAATATTCTTTCAGGTCCTGATAGCCCCACGGCTGCAATGAAGGATTTGACACAAGCCATGAGGAAGCAGCAAAAGGCCCTTGAGGAACGTCTGGAAGCCTGTTTACAGGAACTACGAAGATTGTGCTTGCGCGAAGCAGTAAGGAGCCGAGAGAATTGTAGAATTGTTAACCATATTAGGGATTTGTAAAGCTGCATTCCTACAGGGAAAAATGCATGTCTGGAAGGATTGGGATTCCACTGTCCAAGGAAATGAGAAGGGCTTTCTATAGAGATCAAGTGATACCTAGGCTAAGTGTGAGGATAGTGAAAATGTAAAATGGATCTCACGAACACTTGGTCTGTGATAGAAAAAGCTCATGCATCATTTAAGAAATAGCTTGGTAAAGCAAGTCAGGTCTTTTAATTAAAACTACAATTAAGAGTCTCCCTTCAAGTTCCTTAATAAACCTGATGAAGTTTTTTCCCCCTTTGCCATAGAGTACAGCATTTAGTTGATATGTGAATATAGGGCAATTTCTACCAAATAAAATCAGACCCATCAAGCCATTGTTCTCTTCTATAACAATGTATAAGCACAACTACAAAAAAGTTACTAGGTTAATATTAAACTTGTCTCCAGTTGGTTCCCTATTGGGAGTCTCCTCCTGAATATTCTATTGTCTCTAGAATCAAGTTGTTCCCATGGATCAGTTCATCGACTATCTTCCTGTTTCTCTTTGACTGATCACCAACTTATAAAAAGCCTCTTAAAAATAATCAGTTTAGAAATTAGCTTGCAATGAATTCAATCCTGGATATTTTCCTTAGCATCAATTTTTGGTCATTCTCTCTGCCTGAAATTAACTGAAGGCTATTTAGAAAATAAGAAAAAAGCCAAAAGCTAACTGCACACTAAGCCCATTAAAATTAATGTGAACTTATTTGTCTCTTTTTATTGGTGTGTGTGTGTGTGTGTGTGTGTGTGTGTGTGTTGTGCATTTGTAGTGAAGCTCATTTTCAGGCCCGGGACTAAATGCAAATTCAAAAAAGTTAAATAAAATACACTGTGCTAAATAAATAGATTAGATATTGCCTGTGCCCCTTTGGCAATCAGCTCCAGCAGCAATCTTGGTTAAATTGCTACTTCAGGCAGCAGAGCAAATAGCATCCCATTTCCAGGTCAAGGTATGCAATGCCTAAGGCCTATTCAATCATTATGGCAGCAGAAGCAGAAAAAAATCACATAAATATCTCCCCTCCTATCTGGCAGGAGAAATATATTAATAGATCAATTAATAACAAATATGCTGCTCTTTCATGATACTCAGTTCAGCTGCTTTACATTGCCTAACAATAATATCTCCTTGACTTACACTGCTTCTACATTTCTTTTTTTGGCAGGAATTGACAGGAATGCTGTCTTCAGAGTATCCCCTGAAGCCAGGAGAGAAACCCCCGAAGGTCCGCCGTCGAATTGGTGCTGCTTTCAAATTGGACCAAAAGGCTATTCTTTCAGGAGCAGTAAGACATCTTGCTCACAATTGGGGGTGTGTGTGTGTGTGTGTTAGAGAATGTGGATGAGCACAGACATTTGAGTTATCCAGAAGGTTCTGCTTCCCCCCACCTCTAAGGAGGGAAGCAAAAACAATTAAATTGCAGTTCAGTCATGGACACAGTTTGATTAGGAAAGAGGTTCTGGGAATCCCCGTTTGATATTCTGACCTCCAAAGCAGGATTACCAGATCAGCATCTAATTTTGCTTGCTCCAGTAGTTAATAGCAGTAGTCATGGGAACTTCTGCCGCTAAGGCTTTTTGGAACAGGGTTGGAAGAAGAGCAGCTTTGCAATGCTGGTGATCTTGGCTGAGTACAAGTCTGGCATCTCTATTACCTTAACCTGCTCAGTAAGGACTCCTTGTTCTTTCTTAATCTTTATAAGGCCATCTCAGCAAAGATTGGGCCAGTGTTCTGAAACGTAAACATTTATATAGGTTCAGCGATAAAGCCACAGAACATTCTTTGAGAAGCACTGAGGCTGAGAAAATATATTCCTTCTTCCTAATTAGCTGGTTTATACACCTTGATCATTTTGTACCTGTTGTTTTTTTCATAGAGTTAGATGCTTCAGGCAGTGGTGGGATTCAAATAATTTAACAACCAGTTCTCTGCCCTAATGACCAGCTGGGTATGCATGGCTAGGTGGTCATGTGACCATGTGGGCATGGCCAACTCAACATCACTCATGTCGATGGGCAATTCGCCTTAGCTGTTATAATGTCATAAGCGTTAACCAGAGAGGCAGTTTCTGTAAGCAGGGCAATAAACATTAGGCTAGAAACAACACCAGAATGTTCCCTTCCTGCCTTCCTTCCAGGATTAGCCCTGTAAAGTGGAAAAAAAAACAAAATAAGATTTCTTTTAACAACCAGTTCTCCGAACTGCTTAAAAAGTTAACAACCGATTCTCCCGAATAGGTGCGAACTGGCTGAATCCCACCACTGGCTTCAGGGTAGAAGGATCCCAACACTGCCAGTCAAAAGCCAATATATAGCATTTCCAAGTTTCCTGCTCCAGTAAAAGGAGCAGGGAAGTAAAAAAGACAGGAATAACTTCAGTTTCCAAATGAAAGATACCCAGCAGCATTTTGTGTAGTGAGGCCGGACAGTTTAATAATTCCTATCTAGTAGCATACGCACACACACACAAAACAGGAAGCTGACTTTTATAGAAGCATGGTTTGTTTTATACATAAAGCTCAGTCTCCCTTTGAAATCTGGTTCAGCTAATCCAGAAAACCTTTTTCTCTGTAGAACTTTACAAGTTGGGGATTCCCAGTTAAAGAAAAAGTGTCTGAAAGTGATTTTCAGTAGGAAGTGAAGGTAGATAAATCATCCCAAAGGGACATGGAAGCCTCGGGTTTCCTTCCAATCAGAGATGTGAGATGCAGCGTCTCTTTTGCAAATAGTCTCTCTCCTGCCTGTGTCCTGTTCTCAATTTTACTAATCTCATAGTAAGGGTGGCATGTGGTGTGCTGTTTGTTCTCTCATTTGCCTCAATGGGAGGCAAAGAGTTTGGTGCTAAATAAACGTGCTCTTTTGGAAGCCCATTGCTTCTCTTTGTCTCACGCACATAGGCTTATAGGCATGCTTATGTACATTGACACGCTATTCTAATCTTGGGAAGGTTTTGTTTTTCCTCTTAACCTCCAAGCTCACTGAAATATTGCTTACTACTTTGTGTTTACTCCTCAACTATTAGGAACCTGTTGTACTGGAAACAGAAGATATCTGCTTAGTCTGTAGATAGTTTTTTCTCATCCGGTTTGCTAGGTTCAGCAGAAAGCTGGGAATTTTGCCTTAGACATCAGTCCAGTAGAATATACAAAAGAGCACACCCTTTTAACTGCAGATTACTTAAATCCAAAATAATCACCACCTAAATCTTTAAATTGGATTAGCCTCCCTACACTGCTTATAAGCATGCCTTGAAAGAACTGAAAACCATTCTTTGTGATTGCTGTTTAATTATTCTAGCTGCAGATGTGACAGAAGAATTATATTTAGTGAGGGAAGTGCTGGTGCCTTGTGCAATATTATCTTGGCCCATCTTTTCCCATAACTTTAGAAACATAATATACACCATTGCTTGTATTTTATGCTAAGCATGACCTTGCCCTGCTTGTTTCTCCTTGTTTATTGAATGTTCAATATACATAAAAAAGAACTATTAGGAAAATGGATTTGAGACATAGTATATTTTGCACACTAAGTCTCAGCATAATTATATGGATCATGAAAAACTTTCAAGGGCAATAAGTCCTGAGGCCATAGTTGGACCATGAAGGGAGATGTTATTTCCAGAAGAATTAACTTATCTGCAGCCTAAATCCAATTAACTACCTTTCTTTATGCACTCCTATGCCTGAAGGAACTTCATTTTGTTGTCTCCATCAATCTGTAGCTTTTCTCATACTAAAATGCTCACTATATATGTACGTATACACATGTATGTATATGCTCTTATGTGCACATAGTCATACGGTATGTGCAAGGGAACTCTGGAATCTCTTCTACAACTGAGGAGAGGGAAGATGCTGTTTTTTAACAGACCGTATTTGCCTAGCAGATCCATCAGGGATATAAGTGACAGTTCTTTTATTAGTTTGTGAGCCTTTGGATTGTTATTACTTATGTTCCACAGATTTTTATGACACGTTGCCTGGAACATCAGTCATTCACTGAGCAAATCAAACAAACAATGCTTTTGTGCCAGATACTTTTTTTTTTTTTTTGGTGGAACAATACACTATGGTCAGGGATGAAATCCAGCAGGTTCTGACAGGTTCTGGAGAAGCGGTAGTGGAAATTTTGAGTAGTTTGGAGAACTGGCAACTACCACCTCTGGCTGGTCCCAGAGTGGGGTGGGAATGGGGATTTTGTAGTATCCTTCCCCTGCCACACCTACCAAGCCACACCACGCCCACCAAGCCACGCCCACAGAACCAGTAGTAAAAAAAATTGAATTTCACCACTGACTGCTTTAAAACAGTGTTTCTCAACACTGGCAATTTTCGGATGTGTGGACTTCAACTCCCAGAATTTCAAAGGTAGCACGCTGAACATGCTCATTTGAAAGTTGTTAAAAACATTGATCCCTCCTTTTCTTCTTTTTATCTGTTTTTCCCATCCCAGACAAAAGCATCCAGCCAGAAATAATCACTGAAACAAACAAACAAACCAAAAAAATGCTATTTCTCTTATGTAGCAAAGATTTTCTTTCATGACCAGTGTCAATCCTAATTCACACAGATTGCATTAGCCTTACAAAACATGGCTGGCATTTTCTTCTTGTAAGCCCCCAGGTCAGGTTACAGTCACTAAGTGTATTGCTAGAAAGCATTCGAAACATAACTAGGTAAAAAGGATGTATCATATTTAATTACCAAGATGTCCACAAAAGGAGTCTTTGGAGCAGAGAATGGGGTGATGATGTCAGACCTGTGGTGACTTCTTCAAGGAGTGACTCTAAATTCTGACGCTTTAGATCCCCCTTCCATTCTCTTTAAAAGGCCAGTCACAGCACCCCTTGCTAAGGACCACTCAGGAAAGGCAGGTTTTTGGAATATACTCTCCCTCTTTTTTTTCTCCAGGATCCGCTGAGCACATTAGAGAGAGATCTGGCTCTGCAGCTGCAGATTGCTGAAGCTGCTCGGTGTCTTTCCAAAGAAGAAAATCTTGCCAAGCAGGTTCGAAAACGACGGAAAAGTGCTGTTTTGAAAGAGGAAAAGAAACTGAAGGAGTTGGAGCAAGCGCTCAGTGACTATCGCCTGGCATCCAAACAGCCGTCCCAGCTAAAGACCATTGCTTCAGCTTTATTAGAAGGTAAGTGGAATCAATCTGGAGCAGGGGTGAAATGCTCTTGGTTCGGACCAGATCACCTGATCCGGTAGCGATGGCGGCGGGTGGTTCGGAGAACCGGTAGCAAAAATCCCTGCGCGCCCCCCCTCCCATGCCCAGCTGAGCCGCACAATCATCGGAGGCTTTTTTTTTTTTTTACTTTTAAAAGCATTTTTTCTATAACCTCTTCAGATGAAAAAATGCTTTTAAAAGTAGGAAAAAAAGCCTCTGATGATCGCGGGACTCAGCTGGGATCGTCAGAGGCTTTTCAAAGCATTTTTTTCTGCAACCTCTTCTTGGCCAAGAGGTAGTAAAAAAAATGCTTTGAAAAGTCTCTGACGATCCCAGCTGAGTTGCCTGATCCGCAGAGGCTTTTCAAAGTATTAGAAAAAATGCTTTGAAAAGTTTTTTTTTTAAAAAAGTTGGCCACGCCCACCCAGTCACATTACCCCACCCACCCACCAAGCCATGTCCACAGAACCAGTAGTAACAAATTTTACATTTCACCCCTGATCTGGAGCATGGTTATCTAATTCAGTACAGTCTCCGAAATTCATTTTTGTAACTCCTGCTGCCTCCTCCAGCCACACCACTGAATTTTTATTTCCTGCTATCTTGAAGCATGAAGTATGTAAAAGCCAAGCATAAATTTAGCAGTCCTCAAGGAAGTAAAACAACAACAGCAACCCCACCATCAAATCCAGCCCTGGCCGTGATGTGTTAGAGCTGTGCTGATTTTGCATCATTTTTCCTAGGACCATTAGGGGCAGCCTACAGGTGGGCCATCCTTCTGTAATTTATACAAATGCTGCACTGAATGACTTTAAAATACCTCTTAGATGGCTTGGAAAGCAAAGCTCTAAGTACATATTTTGGGGAGCAAGCCTGATACCAAAAAGAAAAAAAAAAGGCCTGAAAACTTAAAGAGGTGATGGTAATAATAATAAATTCTATCAAGGGCAGGCTAATTGGTTTATTCTGTATAGCCACTACAGAGAATAAAATTAAAACCCCTTTTGACTGAAGACCTAAAAACCAGGAGGGTAGAGACAGACACAACAAATCTCACAAAACCTTAAGGACTAATAGTTTTTGTTAAAATAGATTTGTTTCTCTTTAGGCTGCCACAAGGCTCTTTGTTATTATGAGGAAGTGGGTTTTGAAATTAGAAAGGTTGTCAGGAAATGAGACAGAGGTTAGGATTAAGTACATGTCCCTGTAAATCATAAGAAACAGGTTAAATGAACTTTTGACAGGCAGGGCTTGGGTGGAATTCATCCCAGTTCAAAGCAGGAAGCTGACCTTTTATGGCTTCTTCCTGCTGTGATAAGCTACCAAGGGAAATTTTCTGTAAGTGGTTGCCAAAGAGAACTCAAGAAGAAGAAAAAAAAAAAGCAGGGAGAGGCAGCTGGAGGAGGAAACATGTAGAAGCTTGCTGTGAATGATTGACGCAAAGCTCTGTGGCATCAGATTTAACCCTTAAAAAGTCAGTCACCTAACTTAGCTTCCCAAGGAATACTCCCTAGGAATTCTGAAAACTCTAGTGGAAACATACTGCGAGGCCCTGTCTGGTAGAAGGTTCATTTAGATTCTTCTTTGGTCTCTGTCACTTGCTTGACAGTGAGAACAATTAATCAGTGGAACAGTCCATCACTGGAGGTTTTCTAGAAGAGATTGGACAAGCCATTTGTCTGAAATGATATAGGATATAGGGAGTTGGACGAGAAGACCTCCAATGTCCCTTCCAACTCTGTTATTCTGTTATTTTTGCAAACAAAAATGCAATCTTGTGAAATGAGAAGTAAGCTGTACTGATCTCAGACTTCCTTGCATAAAGAATAAATGTATTTTGGACTTCAGTATTAGACTCAATCCTTGCTCATTCTTCCCAGTAGTTGGCTTTAGTATTATACTAGTTCAGATATTCTACTATGAAAATAGCTGTATTGAAACTATATTTGCATTCACTGGGGTAACTGGAGGCTTCTTATATACCCACTTCATTGCTTTTTGCCAAAGAATTCCATATGGTAAATATTTGCAGATGAGAACTTAGTGTTTTCTTTTATATCTTGTACTATTTGTTTGTGGTATCTGGAATAAAAAAAAAGGCAGCTTATTTTAAACTAGACCATTGAATACTGTCTATGCAACAACTGCTCAGGTTTCTAACGGGTCTTTCCCAGCCGTATCTAGAGTTGATCGGGTATGAACCTACACACAAAGAGACTCTTTGTTGAATGGAAGGACAATAGTTTGCGTAGATTGTGCAGGAGGTCTTATTGATTGAATGAGATCATCTCTCCTCCCCCACCTCAGAGTCCACCTTGGTTGGACCTTAAAAGGAAACTAGTGGTTATTAATATCTACCTGTTGTTTCAGAGTGAACCCTATGTAAGCTCTTTGAAATGAATCAGCTTAACGGCATTTCTCTCTGAATTGCCCTCATGTCTCATCCGCACTACATCTAAAGAGTAAAAGAATTTTGAGCTATTAATTCACAATTTGATATTTTGACTGTAGGGAAAAAATGCTGCCTGAAATGCAAATGCAAATCCTTTAGATTAGTATTAATTCGCTTTATCATGGACTGTTTCTTTGAGGAGGGTAGGTTTGTGTACATGAATGCTTTGCCTTGAATGATGTGGTTTGGGTTATTGGAGTTAGCCCAGTACTAATAAGATAAAAGCTTTTGTTGTCCCTTCTGTGGTTCTTCGTGGGATTTATGACTGCATATTTCTAGTGAGTGTCAGAAATTCTAATAGCTGCTTGGAAATCTATAGCTCAAAGGAGGCCTGATTTTTGATGTTTTCTCTGATGGCATAAGTAACTCAAAAAGCACTGCTGAAATTGATAGAATCTTTAGGAAAAACAACCCCCCCCCCTGAACTTCTCAACTTCTCACTTTTAATTACGCAGTGGGGGTGTTTATGCTCAGTGATCACAGAATGCTGGCCGGGCAAATGCTGACATGGCAAATAAGTGGAAAGAATGAATGAAATCCAATATCTAGAATCCTGAAAAGCAAATGGCTTTGCAGATCCCATTTACAATGCCTTTCCCCATTTCTTCTGAAGGGTTCAGTGCCCCTGATGAACCTTCCTTGTTGGATGTGACTGTGAGAGGAGAAGGTAAGTTAATTAAGTATGACTCTATTGGCTTTACTTGGGATGTTCTCCCCGTTGCGTGCAGACCTGAAAAAGGTCTTAGGGCCGTGATGGTGAACCTATGGCACGCGTGCCACAGGTGGCACGCAGAGCCATATTGGTGGGCACACGAGTGTTGCCCTAGCTCAGCTCCGGCATGCATGTGCGTGCCAGCCAGCTGATTTTTGGGCCTTCTGGGCCCACCGGAAGTCGGCAAATGGGCCATTTCTGGCCTCCGGAGGGGATAGGGGATATCCGGGGGGGATAGGGAAGGCTGTTTTCGCCCTCCCCAGGCTCCAAGAAAGCCTCTGGAGCCTGGGAAGGGCGAAAAAACGGGCCTACTGGGCCCACCGTGCCATTGCATGCCAAAAGTGGGGGGAGCGCAGGGGTTTCGCGCGCGCATGCAGAGGTGGGTGGGGCACACTGAATTATGGATGTGGGCATGCATGGGTGCGACACCCCCACACTCCCCCCGCTTTTGGCACACGACGGCAAAAAGGTTAGCCATCACTGTCTTAGGGCATTCTGTTTTTTTTATGATAGAATGGCCTTGAAAATGCAGTTTCTTTCTCTATTGATTTTCTGTACTTTGGTATTTTTGAACACATTTTGTTACATCATTTTTGCATGTAACCTATGCGTCATTACTGTATTTTACATAAATATACTTTTTTTGCCCAGTCAAATAGTTGTTCAGAGGGAAGGCTGTTGTTGTAGCTCATCATACACATACAAACACACATGCACAGCAATCTTTTTCACTCTGGGGGTGGTGAAGTTGCCGTTTTTTAAATAATATTTTTTCATGCTAGAGTTATGATTCCCAGAATAGTTTTGCCTGGCAGAGGCTTAGTAACTAAACATTCAGACCGCTATTTTAGTCATTTTTAAAATATTTATTTAAATATTCTGTTGCTGTTGTTTTTATTTAATGACATCATATTCAGCTAAAGAGATTAGCTATTTAATCACAACTCTCAGAATCATATCCAGACCATGTGACTAAAAATTTGCCTGCAACAGTTTACTAAGCTTGAAGGCAAGGAAGGATGTTTATTATGGATTAGTGAAATGGTTCAAGTGTGCTAAATTTAATGTCCCCTTTGTTTTGATTAAGGGCTGGTAAGAGAGTGCAGGTGTATAAGGTAGTTTAGTGGATGTTTAAAGGACATTCAAATTTGTAGTGACAAGCTATCATCCTTTCTTTTTAAAGAAGCCCCTGTGGTGAATCCTCACTTTCCAACAAAAATTACACCTTGGACACAAATCCAGTCTCACCACAGTCCTTCATCGCAGCTTTCCCCTCTTGGCTTTCTAGAAGATTCAACTCATTATCCAGCTGCTGAAGTGGAGTCTTCTCCTATCCAGAATAGCCCTTGGAAAGAAACTAGTTTGGACAAGCCGTATGAGAAGCCCAAGAAGTCGATGGGGTCCAACAGCACGCTGAGGTTAAACTTCTTCACTAGATGTTTCTACTGTGCTTTTCTTTTTGTTAAATTGTCTCCATTTGACTTCATAGAGCTGAGGTGAATTTGTGCAAATCATAATTTATAGAAAAGCAATACAATAACTTGCAAAGTGTACTTGCCACTGTTGAAGACAGGCAGGTTGAATTAAACTTTCTGGTTCAAATCTCAATTTATTCATTGATTCTTAACATTAACCTTCTTTCCCCACTATATTAAAATTGCACTAATCTACCTTGTTGCATCCTTTATAAGAAAAGATAAGAAAAGTGTCATCAGAATATTTTGTATCCTGGGTGTATCATTCATAATATTTTACCTTGACTAATAATCACTGATAACAGTGATAGACATCAAATGTTTAATGATGACTATTTTTTGCAAGTATCACTTACTTGTGCGCCTACAGATGAAATTATGAATTAGCATAGTAAATTGGTAGTTAGATTATTTTGATTTGCAATAGGAAATGGATTTACGGAAAGTTGTGGTTCATTTTAACACTCTGATGTTAATATAGCGATTAAAAAAAAAGAACCAATTCATATTTTGTGGAGATGCCATATTAAGAGCATTTCCTGAAACTCTTTTTCCCTGCTCCTGCAGTTCAGGTAGATGGAAAATCGGAGACATCATCTACAGGATTTACTGGTTGTATCCTGTCTTTTTAGTGTCCATCTTTAATTACAAGACAAATTCATTACAAAAACCCATTACAAGACAAAATATTAGGGAAGTTAATGGCCGGATAATGGCAATTTAAAATTATAATTTTGAATAAGACAATTAAAAGATGCCAGCATGATTTGGCATATTGCAGGGAAGAGATTGTTCCACAAGATAGGTGCCATCATGGATACTGCCCTCTTCAATGTCAATTTCAGACAGCAAATTCCTGTCTTCCCTCAAAATTGTAGATGCCTGAAAAGGTAATGCATTTGAAACCTTATTTTGGGTAATCTGGTCCCAACAAACTTGGAGCTATCTATACTCATACTAGCACCTTAAATCTAGCTGGATGGTGGACTAGCAGCACTGGTGTAATATGTATGGAAATCCAGTGAGTATTCTGTTCTGGCCTGGTACTGATGGAAGCACCTCGTCTCTGCCCAAAGGCAACCCCATGTATATAAGTAGTCCTTGATTTATGACTATATTTGGGATCAAAATGCTCTTTGAAGAGCATTGACCCAGACTATCAGAGTTAGCTAAACCTGAACAGTTGTTTTATTGACATCCTTGAGTCTTCAGTCTCTTCTTTTGCTTCTATTCTGTTTCAGAAATAATGAGAAGGAACTACAGTACTTTTATGGGCTGTAACCAGTGGCCCTTGGTTTGCTTGTAGAAAAATAATGATAACTGGAAAGTAGACAGAAAAACCGTTTCTTACTTTTTATCTCATTGTGTTCTGTTATAGCACAGCAAGCATAATGTCCCCACCAGCACTCAGCCCTTCCATTCACAGGGCAGTTGAGACACATCTGTGTCACTTAGATCCTCCTAGGAAGCTGGAAGTAAGAAGACAGGCTGGTTCCAGTGCTCCTCCAACCCCAGAATTCCCGGGAAGGAGAGGACAGTCTCAGCTGATAAGGTACTATATTACAAAGCTTTAGTTACAGTATATTGAAGTATTCCTATGGTTTAACATGCTTTAAACATGGAGTTTAAACTTGCTTGTGATAAACACATCCATCATCTGACAAAAATTAAAATATAAAATATAAAAATAATAATTACAAATAAATAAACTCAAAGGGAAGACTCAGTCGACCACTAGGTCTTTTTCTGCTGTCAGATTTCTATGATTACCTTGCCTAATCCAACAGTGGATTTTGACAACAAGCAGACTTTAAAAGTATATTGTAGCAAGAATAAATTAAGTTCATGCAGACCTTTATTCTGTTTATTCTGGCCCCGCAGGGTATGTTCCACTCGGGAAAGTTTGGAATCCCGTGGAAGAAGTGCACTACCCAGGCGACGCCCCACCTACTATACCGTGACTGTCCCTGAGTTCTGTTTCTCTGCATCAAACCCCAACCCTGCTCCGAAAGCCAATTTTCACTCTGCTTCAGAAGATAGCAGTTCAGATGTCTCCAGCATCTCTTACACAACATCTGCCGGCAGCAGCAGCCCAGACATTTCCTTTATGAAGCCGGCATCTATAGTGTCCAAGGAGGAGCCAACGCAGCTGTTCCATAGCCAGGTCTGCAAGGGACAAGAAGCAGAATACCACCGTCTGTGTCCTCAGAACCTGCGTTCAGGGCCAGGCTTTTTTCCTGCCACAGAACATGTGCCCAGTAGCCACCTGACTGCTGGGAGAGAGCTCTGCCGTGGTCGGCCATCTTTTCTCTCTGGCAACTCAGCTCACTTTGCCTACAAGGAAGAAACGGTGCCAGTTAAATTCCACAGGTCAGTTGTATCCCACAGCAGGGTAGTTCGTACGCCATCCCTGAAGGACTTTGTTCCAGTGGGTCCACGGGTTCTCTCCAAGGCGGCAGTGACAGAAGAGTTAAAATCCTGGCACGAACGAACCCGGCTGCGCAACGCACGTCCACATTCGCTGGAT
The DNA here is from genome assembly GCA_022577455.1 of Arizona elegans. Taxonomy (NCBI): domain Eukaryota; kingdom Metazoa; phylum Chordata; class Lepidosauria; order Squamata; family Colubridae; genus Arizona; species Arizona elegans. The sequence continues at coordinate 154,610,307 of JAKOOJ010000002.1, forward strand.
AGGCAAGGAACTTTCCGTGTGCGCAGTATGCCAGGCAGAGAATTGCATTCTCCGTGTTCCTTGGGGCATACAATTCAGGTAAGAATAAAGAGCAGCTCTCTAGGGAGAGGGGAACTAGCATCTTCTTAATTCTCTCTGCTTTGCCCCAACCTGGCAGCTTTCCTACAGCAAGGACGGTAAACAAAGTAATGGGTTAAGTTAGCCAATGTTGTTGAACTTTTAAAAATCCACAGAGCCAAGTTAGTGTGGGTTCTCCACTCCTGGCTTATACCATCTGGATACACAAGAAAAAACAACTAAACTTAAGTAAATGGAAAAAATGGTGGAGGAGTGCTTTCTACTGAATTTGATGAGTGCCAACAAAAATGGAGAACAACCCATGATGCTACCTACCACCAATGCATTTTCCTTTGGGATATAAATATGCAGGCCAGAAAATTATCAAGGAAAAAAAATTGCTTTTTATTCCTTTTGGAAATCATCTCCAACTGCCTTCCCAAATTTGGGATACATGAGAAAAAGAACTTATGAAAATTTCCAATTATTTTTGTTTTAAATGATATGTGAAATTTATAAAATAATCAAAATCAAGAGTCAAAAGAAGTAAATCACTATAATCACCACCAACAGTGAGGATATTACTTTAGGTTCATTTTTGTTTGTGTAAACCATACTTTTTAACTACATAACAAAGCACACTGTTATAAGCAAGCTAATTTATTTATGTAGAATAGGCTTTATGATATGACAGCTTCATATTTGTAAAATCTGTTAGAAGCTGCATATATTTCTATCTACTCCCTTCCCTTTTCTGTTTTTCTCTCCATTCACGATTTTCAGGTTATTTTAATATTAATTTTATATGTGTTGCCTGACACTATAATCACTATGTAGCAATTTTTTAAAAAAAATTATAGATTAAGAAATCAAATAAAAAAAAGAAGGTAAATAAAAAAGAAGAGCAAAGAGCAAAGTCTGCCAACAACTCAAAAACATACACAAGCACACCACAAAGGGCTTCATCCACCTTAGCCCAGGGCCTGAGAAAACAGCCAGTTCTTTAATATTAGAGCTGTGCCTTCTAATATTGTGCTTCAGAGTTGTTGATGTTCTGTGAGTTTGGTTGTTTTCTTGCAGACGTGTCATTAGCAGACAAGATAAACATCATCAACACAGATGATGTTACTTAGTTGACTAATGAAATGTTTGCAAGACAACAACCAAGCTCACAGAATGTATATGCAAGGACCACGCAGTTCAACCCTGAGCTACAAATATCAGTATTGTGCTTGTGATACCATCTTTCCTAAAACAATATTTTAAAGTGTCCTTTTCCAAGTAAGAGATATATACAAATATACAGGAGGAGGAGTTGATGTTCAGGACACTTACGGGTCATCAATGTCAATGGGGGTTACTTAAGCCTATGACAAAGACTGAAATGATCAGATGATAATCACTAAATTTTGCCCACTGTACTTTTACTGAAGTCATCCCTGATTTGATAAATCATATCTATTGTTCAGTTTAAGTTTATCTGAAACTGGTGGGAAATGGTTAAATTGCACATAGGCTCCTTTGTTTTGAGCAGCCTTTCTGAACCTGGTGTCCTCTGGAGACTTGGTCTTCCACTCCCACAATTCCATGCTAATTCATCTGGAGGGCATCTGATGAAAAAGCTGCTTTTGAGGGTTATGGCAAAAGCCTTGCCAGATAAACTTAATTTGGTTGATCTCAAATGGCCACACAAAATCAGACCGGATTATTAGTCAGGTTCCAGATCACCAAGCAATGCAGGGCTGTAAACTAGAATGAAAAGTTGAAAAAGTTGTCCTGAAAGAAGGCAGGGGCAAATTTTGTGTGATTGACAAAAATGATCCCAATTTCTGACCATTGCCATGTAGTCACCAGTTGTCAAGTTGAACTTGAGGGAGTATTTATCTCTTATCTTTGCCATGGCAGAGGATTCTGGGAATGCTTTCACTACCTACTTTCAGAAAAGTAGTCATTGAAAGGAATCTGTGCGGTATGGATCATTTTTTGTTTGTTCTATATTTTTCCCCCCTTCAGATGTGTGAATGTTTCATAAGGAGTAAAACTTTCATCTCCTTGGACATCTCCCTTGCCTGCAGCGCAGGCCCACACCATGCAAGTGTGAGCTTGCCCTTGGTTTCCTCCTCTCATAATACCTAATGCTTACCTTCCACTCCTTTGAAACAGAGCTGCAAAATTGTTATCCTAGGAAGTGGTTGCATGAGCTAGAAAGGCAGGTTCTTGAACAGCTCATTGCATTTTTTCTAATCTGTTTTAAGTAGAACACTGAAGCCATGCAGTAATGTCATGGGAGAGTAACCCTTCACAATGCTCTACCACCAGTCCTGAAAGTCCACTATTAAAATCATGTACTTAACTGGATAGGTTGGTTTGTGAGCTTTGGAGTTAAGAATTCTAGGCACAAACTTAGAATCCAACTGCATGAAATCTGCTTCATGTTTATCAGCCTGAGAAATACTGCTTACACAGTGTGAGCATCACATTAAATGGGCTTTAGTCTATTACATATGCTAGTCTTTAAAATTCTCCCAGTGCTTCTTGAATTTGCCACAACAGGCTAATGTAGCTGACATTCGCCTGATATTCGGGCCATTGACTGTGAATGAATAGAAATCTGATAGGTTTCACTTCAGTTGTGAAGTATTTTAGATAATAACAGATTAGCAGACATTTCCAATTCTTGATGTTTCCTGAGCTCTCATATCCATAGTTGTTTGACTGCACAGCACTGCAAGTAGAATGGGAAATTCTAAAACATAAATTAGTGATCTGTAAGACCCATGCAGCCAGCTAGAGTAGCTACTCTATTGTCATGTTCCTGAATTTTCTCCTAAGAGATGCTACTGATTTTAGCAGTGGAGTACGTAGGAATGGTCCATCTGTTATGCCATCTTCTCTAAATTAGTCTTGATGTTAACATGCAGGCTGTTGGGCACACAGTTTAAGGCAGAAGGTAATGTAATTATCTCCATTTGTCACATACTTTTCCCCTCTCTTTTGATAAATTAATTTCTTAATAGAAACAGTTAGATGGTTAGCTTCCTTAGATAGTGAATTATAACGTCTATCCCATTGCAATTCTATGGCTTCATGTTATGGTGATTTTATTATGGTTTTATCTTAATATTTTATCTCCTATATTGTAGTGTGTGTGTTTGTGTGCATGTGTACACACACACACACACACACACACACACGCTTTATTTAAACTAAATTTGTATATCGGTGATTGCATGTTCTCTGCAGATAAAGTAAAGGTAAAGGTTCCCCTTGCACATATGTGCTAGTCGTTCCTGACTTTGCAGATGCCTTACACTAAATAAAAATAAAATAGATGAATTGTAGTGGTAATAGAGTAAATAGGTAATGGGAAGCCCTGCTAAAAATAAGTTTTATTAAAGGTTTTCTTTTGAACTTTCAGGTACCTCGTATCCATATCCTCAAACGCTCTCCTGAAGGAGCCCCTGTGCAGGTCTACGTCCCGGAAAATGGAGAAATCATTACTCAGGTTTAGACCCTGGAAGCATGAGCAGGATGATTACCTCTTAGGCCCTTGTCTGGGAGGGGAAGAAGAGGCCTTAATTCAAGTCTTGACACGTTCTTGCACCTTGTGCTTCTTCTATTTGGAAGAGAAACTTTGGGACTTGTTCTGCAAGTTACGTGAGACCGTGTTCCTATGATGAATTGAAACAGTGTACTGATGACAACAGAATTTATGTTTCTTGTATTATGTGAAATATAAATCAAAGTAACTAGGGTTTGTCTGCCTATTTATTCCCTTAGGTCTGTGCTGGAAACAACTTTAGAGTGTCTATAGATTATGGAAATGAAATTAATGTAGGATTTTTGTAGTCAGAGCTATTTCTGACTACAACTTACTTTCTGGTGGAAATAGAATGTATGTGTACCTGCCCAGGTTCCTTCCCAATTACTGGATTTGCCTTCTTTGTTCCGAAAGCAAGCTACCCAATGCAGCCAATGGTACTTCATGCTCTGTTCTGTTATTCTGCCTTTCTTTAGACTAATGTAATTCACAAATCTGTGGACCTGTGTATGAATCCTTATTTTCAGTTTTAATGGAATTTTGTATTAAAAAGAGGTCCATTTTGATGGATGAACTAAAACATATCGCTCAACTTTTGTATGCAATCCTCATTAAATTATGGAACCGGGGTTGCCTATATAGAACAAATTGCATGTCACATAGCTGATAATCATCTAGCACTGAGCCAGACAACCAGCTTTAATTTTATTGCAGAAGAGATTAATGACTGGTTTATCGGCTGTAGGAAAACAAGTTGCTATTTACTGACCTCTTTTGCAAGAAACAAGATGGTTTACATAAAGACATACGCAGAGCCAGCCAGAAACTAGTCTCATAGGTTCATATGGTAATTCAACAATAAACTCGGCAATCTTAGAGTTGAGCAACATATGTGTGGAGTAGCTAACCTGTGGCGATCTGTGCCTAATTGGAAACACTTGTTGGGCTGTTTTGTTCCAAAGATGGACTAAAACATGGTTCCTCTGGGTAGATGTCAGTCAGGGAGGGGAGGAGCAGGAAAAAGCCAAGTTTGAAGGCATGTGCAAACTTGTGGTGGCAGTGATAATGTAAGAGGACAGAGAAGGCACTGGAAAGAACAGAAGCAGGTGGGCCAGTGCCACATTGGAACTTCGTGATGGTAGCTGCGCGAAGGCAAAAGAAGAGGGCAAAGTATCCCACTGTATAAAAATTACTCCACAATCCCTCTGAATGCTGTTTTAGCAGAAACTTTAGCCAATGGAAATATGGGTTTTGTTCCTACCAAGCCACAACCAATTCAAAACACTTGGATTGAACATTTTCCCTCTTGCAGTATTTTCTGTATAACCTTACAGCAAACTTTAGCCTACAGGGTAGAAATAATATTCAATCCTTCTCAAGGGTATATACTACAGTTCTAAGTTTTGGTAAATTATTAGTACTGCCAACTATTTTCCCGTTTTTCTATGCCTTTTGGCTTCATTAAAAGTAGAAATAAAGCTAAGGAAATGTTCAACCTATTTACATTATTTTAAAAAATTGTCAGCAATGTTCTGATGACATGTCATTAAGATATGAAGGGAAAGAGAACCAGAAGACAGCCTTTTGCTAATAATTGTAATTTTATATAAGTATTAGAATTCAGCTTCTTCAAATGACATTTTTCTTACCCCAATTACTCTGTATGTCAGAATTCAAACTTGTTCATTTTTCAAACTTTTTTTTTCTTCCACAAAGTGAAAACTAATACCTATGGAAAAAATCTATTTCACTTCAACTTTATATTAAAAATTGCACTGAGTTTGATTCATCCCAACCTAGAACTTTTATTGCCCAGATCTCCAAAAATAAGTCTTTGTGAACACTGAATGATTTACAAAAGGCAATTTGTATAACAACAGTGGTGTCAGGTTACAAACGAAAAGAAAAAGAAAGGAACACAGTCAAACACAAACCTGATTTGTTATTGCCTGCTTTACTTCTCTTCTGGCATGCACTGACAATCGCAAAAGGAAAATCTTTTTAGGGCTACTTGCCCCTGCTCCCTACCACCTTTTAAACTATAAGCACCAACCAACCAATCACACACACAGCTCCCTCCCACATGACCCGGAAATGAGAAGGTTTTGAGCGTCATGGGGCTGCTTCATTCCTACTAACTAGAAATGTTTTTGTATCATTCATCTCACTTTTCACACTTCTGGTTTTGTGCGCTCAAGGAATAGTTTAATAATCTAGAAAACATTAAAAGAGTAATAAGCCTGCTACCTTAGAATAAATGTAAACTTTCTGTTGTATTCTTCATTTGAAAATTGGGGGAGGGGATAATTTTGCCTGAACACATAGATGTTATAAGGTGTTAAGCGTTTGGGAAAGAGAAATGTCTTTTTAAAGTTAATTTTTCTCCCTTCAAGGCCATTCCCTATGCAGAAAACTTTCTATGCAAGGAACGAATGGTAAGGGATACTGGAGGACTGTGAGCTACTTTATCAGATTAGGCCTCTGAGACTGAAGTTCTCCATGTCTGCTCAGGGCTATTTCCAAGTTCTTCGCTATTTTTAATCCTTGCATTTGTTCTGTAATAGCTCAGGGATCCAACTTCTCAAACCCGCAAGCTTCCGATTTAATTTTTTAAAAAAGACTTTGCATTAGACTTTTAATGTAAAAACCAGACTTGGGATTTCAGTTGAATAAATTTATTACCAGGAGGAACAAAAACATTCATTGGAAAACCATGTACATCAGAAACTTTAAATAACTTACATTATTTACACAGAGGTATAAAATATTACATACATTGTATCCTTACATGCACACGCGCACACACAGACACACACACATTCACACTTAATACCATTTTGCCAGATGACACAGCCCTCACAGAATCCCCAGACAAGCACCAGTGTTTTCTATGGGTAAAAAACCCGACCTTTCAGGATAAGGAAAGGCACCTGTTGTTTGAAACAAAATTTCAACCTGGTCACATCCAGGTAATGCTGGGACTGCAACTAAAACAATCGTCCCAACCCTAGACTGAAGTCGTTGGTATACATTAGTACACAATCAGTAGGCTTCTTAAACTGAGAGTTTAGCCTTAGGGACAGCATGATAACATGTTCTAAAACATCCTTGCAGAGCTGCAAAACCATTATTAGTCTCGTTAGTCTTATTACGGTAACCTGTTGTTCATTTTTTGAAAATTATGAGAGAGATGAAATGTCCATTGTTGCTTATTTTGTATCCTCTCAATTATGTGCTTCAAGTACAATCAACAGTAGGGTAAATTATACTTATTAAACCCAATAAATCAGCTTAATTCCCCTTCTACTACATCCATGGGATCAGAAGTATTAAAAGAGGCAAGGTTCACCCTCCCCTCTTCAAAAAATGGAGAATAACCCGGTGCCAAAGGATAAGAAAGAAAGAGCCACCCAGAACTCTATGGCAAATATGGGCATATGGTCAATTTAAGAAGGAATGTGTGGCTTCCATAACTTTCCTTGAATCTGAGCTGGCCAAGTGAGGAAAGATGGAAGCTGAACTTCTGGAGGACCACAAATCACACAATCCTTTATTTAACTTATAAAAAGTATCCCCTGGCAGATAGATTTACACAAATACTGAATATTAACTTTTGTATGCTTCATATTCTTCATTCTAAACAATTAACGTAAGTCAATGGAGAATGCTGAGCTAATTCACAATCTATTCAGAGATTTCTGCAGGCAAAAACATTCAAAGGGGATCACAAACTTCAGTAAATAGCAAAAAAAAAAACAAAAAAACAACAACAACAAAAACAATTTGGGTTCCATGTGCAGAAATAAAGATTGTGCTGATTTTCTGGAAGATTATCTTCTTCCAATCTTGGAATTGTATGACCCACCTCCCCACTCAGTTTAGAGTGCTGAGTTAAAATAAGCCTGCAAAAGACACCAAGATGCAGTAAACACAGTGCAGCCTTAATATGTAAAAGCTCCCTCTGAGATTACACAGAGGCCAGCTTCCTTTCATCATACTCTCCTCTTGAGCTTAGAAATTGGGACCAGTGAAACTGTGTGTTTCCCAGATCAATTCAAGTTCTATTAACAACAACAACAAAAAACCCACAATAAAATGAGAAAACACCTTGGACCATGAGGTAGGTTAACTCAAAACAAGCTCTCACCCTCTTAAAATCGCAGTCACACACCTCTCTCTGCTGCCCCCCCTCCCCTTACCCCAATTGCACAAGACAAAACACAGAATCATTTGAACACCTATTTAGAATTACAATGCAACTTTCCACTTCGATGGAAGAATCAGCAGCTTAAGTGTAGAGAAAGGGATTTTCATAACACAAATGAATAGACAGAATTCCAACCTAATCCGGGGCAGTAGAGCAAAGACTCCTACAAACTAAAAGCAGAGCTGTAGAAAGGTCCAAAGCATCCAGAAAGCAAATTGCTTTAACCTGCTGGTCCATATTTCCCTACTAGCGAATGGCTTTCCCAAGTCTGCTGCTGAGCGATCAGTTTAAATCCTCGGTCCTCTGATGGAAGAGTACAACACAAGTTAAAATTTTTAAGGATGAATCCTATAACAATGTGAAGAGTGCTTGATCAATCCTTCAGAGAGGCTTGGACAGCCCTGCTACATTGCACACAGATGAAAGTTTCTACGCAGTGATGGATCTTCGAGGGCTTAAGCCAATGTTTGCTGCTAAAAATCAAGTGCAGTGAACAATATCCTGTGAAAAATTCAAGTTTCTAAACACAGAGCATCAACTTTTATCCGTTTGCTCCTTATTGTGATATGGAAATGTGAATTTTTGAAAAAGATGTAAACAACAACAACAACAAAAAAGATGCTGGGGGTGAGATTAAGAGGGGCAGGCTCATTATCTCCCCAGTAATACAGGAATGCATTGCAACACCCTTGTGCTTAGCATTTCAAATCTTCCTTACCCTGTTTGAAAGCTGGAAGGGAAGGTTCCACATTTTTTCTGTTCCCAAAGGAGGAGGAAAAATGTCCTTTTTCCAGTGATAGGGGACAGTTGATTTCTGCAGTCGCTGCCATTTTGTTACCGAAATATAATAATTTGAGAATGGGAAGAGAAAGTGGCATGTCCAGGTTACTTCTTTGCTGGAATTGCCAAATGATGGCATGAAGGAGAATCCTAAATGTATTTAATCAGTTTAGGTCTCTCTTTCTTGTTGCTTATCTAACATTTAGAAAAAAAGCATCCAGCTTTATAACTGGTATTCAGGAAACAACAACCCTTCTGAAGTTATCAAAGTTCATCAAATCAGTTACTAAATATATCGCTCTATATCATACAATTGTTAGTTGTCTTTTTTCTTTTAATACTGTCATTCCAGGAATCTGGGAAAATCAACTTCAAGAGTATTTGGCAAATGAAATAGAAAACCTCTGGCCAATTCTGAATCTATACTGACCACTGAGAATCACTACATTATGTGCTCAAATTAAAGTGGCTCATTTTCTTGCATTCTCCTCCAATCCTTCCCCCTTTCAAAAAGAAAACAAATAGCAATTCACAGATAAATGTAAGAAATAAAAGTCAGTACTTCATAAATCCTCTTGAAAGACCAACTAGAACAAGGAATACCCCCTAAAACAGGGGTCTCCAACCTTGGCAATTTTAAGCCTGGCGGACAGTTGTCAAGGTTGGAGACCCCTGCCCTAAAACAAAACCATCAACTGGTAACCCTTGATTTTCTCTCTAATTATTTTCACTGTAACGTCTTATGGGCATAATCAGGATATAGGCAGTTCCTGGAGAACTGGAAACCATGGGAAAGCCTCGTTTAATTATACAAGAATGAAAAATCTAATTCTGATTTATAAAATATTTTGACTCCTTTTTTTCAAAACACCCTATTTTGTAGACTTGTCAGATGGATTCTGGCTGAAAGAACCTCGGCACCTAATTTTGTTTTCTTTTTTGGCTCTATTTTACCATGGCTGCCACCATAGACATCTGACAGAGAAGGAGACTTGAACATGTAAACGGAAAAGGAGACTTCCTTTGCCCTCTCCAACCCATGTACTTGTCAGAAAACCAGGCACCCATCTCATCCTGAAGCCCTGGGTGTGAGAGATTAAATGCTACTTCCTAGCCAAGCTCCATCTTAGTCTTCTTAAGATCATAGCTGTTTTTTCTCAACTTCTAGTTTGTGCTGTTCAATAGCTTCCTCGCACTCCAGAGCTTCACTGTGCAGTCACTGGGAATAAAGGTAAAAGGATAAGAATGTGAGGAATATCAGTAAAAAAACAAAGCTTGTACATTTGAAACCAAAGCATTACATGAAGTGAGAAACAGAAAAAAACTAAAAGCCAAATTATCTATTACATTAAATGTACTTTAAAATGGTATACTTTAAAATGGCATACCAGCACATTTTCATTTTCAAGGAAAAGAACTACAGGGGTCCCTGATCTGAGTCCTTTGGTGCTTTCCTGATATAAGCCATCATTCTGCTTATCCGCAATACTTTCTATTTCTCCCTGAAGATGCCATTTTATTGCAAATTGCAACTCAGGGAATAAATGAGATTTGGCAGATCTGGAGGTAATTTAACCTCGCCCCCCATATAACTGCTTTTCCTTCAACATAAAATTGACTAACTTAAGCATAGTTTTATAAAGCAGGTTCACTAAAACACATTTTACATTAGTTTGGATACTATTATTTTAAACTTCCTATAGAGAAGTTTTAGGTCTCTCCCATCTTTCATGCTCCTGTGACACCCAAAGGCCTAGAAACTACTCTTGAGCTCATTATTCTATTCTGATACATGTGGAGAGGAGGCCCAGAGATCTTAATTTTTTAAACTAGATTTCTATTCCATATTTCCTCTGGGAAATCCAGATGGCTTACTGATGGCTTTCCATTCATTTTATCCTCTTAGCAACAGCTTGGGCTGAGAGTGAGAGAGAGTGACCCAAAGTCACTCAGAGAACTTACAAACCTGAGGGTGGTTTGAATCTATATCTCCTCATCTGTAGTCCAACATTTTCATTACTATATCACACTGACTGGTTCTCATACTGCAAAAACCAGGCAGTGAATTGGAAGTACCTTACTGGAACCCAATTGTCCCTCAACACACTGATCCTGAACTGATTTTACTAGGAGCAACTTTAAACTTATTTCAGTATAACAGGTTTCCAAGTAAAGCACAGACCACTTGACATTGGAACCAAATTGGCAAAGTTAGGGAAGAATAGGAGGTGCATTTAGGATGCCCATTTAGGAGGTAAAATAGGGAATGAATTCTCTCTTAGAAGACACCTTCACTTACTGTCCCTTCAAAGGAAAGAAAAGCAAGTAAGCATTGCATACCGTCAAGAAGCAGCTGAAATCAGCTCCCAGAGAGAGGGACAGGGAAGACAAAGAGAGGCAGGGAGGGAGAACACAGCAAGAAAAAGTAAGCAGGAGAGTAGAGAAGAAGGAGGAAGATCAAGGCAGACTGGTGGCACGGCCCTTGATGGCAAGGACGCGTCGTGGAAGGCAGGGGGTGAGCCCAGGCACGTAATTCCATAACTTTACCCGACAATCACTGTGGCACAGAGAAAGAGAAACAGAAAGAGAAGGAGAAGAAGAGAAAAAGGAAAACAGAAAAGGAAAAAAAGAAACATGGTCGGAAAAGTGGAGATCAGAGATTGCCTTAGGGAAGAAAGTGAATGATGTATTCTTAGTTGCCCCCCCCACCTCCCCCCCCCCAGAAGATGCACTTCTGCCAAGCATTGAGCGCTTGCTTGTTTTCCAACCCCAGCTTTGCCAGAATCATGTCTTATAATGGCAGGCTACCAAGAATCCCCACTGCTATGCTCCTGGTTTCTGAATATATAGAAAAAAACATTTAAAACTGCCTTAATCAAGTATGCATTGACTGATTCAGTAAGCTATTCAGATAGCAATACTACATTCTTTCAGGATTTCTTTTTGGGAAGGTGGCTATTCACTCATAATGGCATTATATGAAGAAGCTATAAACAAAACAACTCTCATAAAAAATTCTTCTTTGGCTTAAAGATGAACAGTCAATGGCTGCAGCACTATAGAAAGTGGCACTTGATGAACAGTCAGTCACTCACCCGTGGCTCCTTTGGCTCCCTCCCTCAGTCTTTGGGCTCTAATGAAGCAATATTATCTTGAACACATCAATTATACATCATGGGATCAAGACGGCAAAGCCTTTTGGAACCCCTCCCTGGATATAACAGGACTCTACTTAAACACTCACCTGGAAGCTGTGAAAATGTGCTTTGAATTTGTGCAGATGGCATTGATAGGACTATCATGCCCCTTGATGTCCCCAACAGGTGTGAAGTTGTCAACATTCCAGACCTTCACTGTCCCACCACGGCAGGCACTCAGCAGCATCGGCCGGCTGGGCACAAAGGCCAAAGCACAAACCCAATCTTTATGTGCAGGGATTTGCTGGAAACAGGAATATAGTAAATCAGAAAGGGCTCAAATCTTGTCATAATAGCTAATTAAAGGAAGGAAATTATTGGATTAAGTAACTCAGTTGACTACATTGAACTAAGAGGTATTTGTTTCCCTTTTCATAATTCTTGAAACTTCTCAAGATTTTCGAGATCAGTGATACAGAAAAGATGTGCTAAGGCTATAGAGGCAAAAATTATACCCTGAAAATGCACTAACTATTAATGTACTAATGCTATGGAACAGATGACAGTGGGATGAATCAAATGGTCCCTGAAATAGTATAGCATCCTTTAGTAGAAAGGAATATTTTCTCTATCACTATTACATAAGCATTCTTCAAATATGTTTTGGAAACCCGGGTAACTCTACAACTGACCCTACCACACAACTGTATGTGGAGGGAAGAAGTGTGTCAGAAAATGCCTCTAGACATAAGGTAGTTCATTCCTACGATGCTGGATATAGTTTTGTAACATTAGTACAAATCAGATTCCACTAATAGACTTAGCACAGAGGGACACTTTGCCATGTTATCTTCAACATTAGCCTAAACATCTGATTTCTCTCACTGCCTTTCCAAGCTTAATTCTCCTCCTCTTTTATTCCCCAATGCTTCATAGCTTAGTATTTTGATACCTGGATGAGTTCTTGTTGATCCAAGTCCCATTTCTTGATCCCATTGTCACGGGAACCACTGAAGAGTATGTCTCCCTGAATAGCTAGGCACTCAATCCCATCATAATGTGGAGGTTCAAAGTTGTGGGAAGGTCCAATGTTCCCACCGATACCTTCAGCAATCTCAAACATCTGCAAAATAGAACTTCTTAGGAAAAAGAGTAGCTAATTAAGGACCACTGTTCAAGTTCAAGCCTTGGCACATTGCTGTTAAAGACGAAGGAACAGTGATAGAGAAAGAGGACCATCTTCCCTTTCTCAATATTAAATTTGAAACAGGAAGATTATATGCAATAATTTTGGAACCGGAGATATGAGTTAGCTGGTATGGGCTCAGTTTGCATCTTTTGTAAGAAATGCAGTGGGGAACTAAATGCAGATATTCATTAGAACTAATTCTTATAATCACAGTTGTTGAATAGCTCCTATTTTGGTTTTCAATTAATTTCTTTCCCAGGAATTTATATAGAGCTAAGTTGCACTGTGAGACCAAGCAGAGCTTAATGGAATGGTTTCATTTGCTCTTTAGTAATTTTTCATTTCTATTGCCTGAATGTGAACAGCCCCATCTTTCTTCTGGATCAGAAATTCTCTTCTCTTCTAGATGATACAGAGATAGATAGATAGATAGATAGATAGATAGATAGATAGATAGATAGATGGGCGAGCGGGCGGGCGGGCAGGCAGGCAGACAGACAGACAGACAAGGTATTTGAAAGGAGAGGAACCAGACTGTCAATAATATAGAATGTTCCTGAATATGCTAATACACTCAACAAAACTTAAATAATACCTTAATGTAGTGATCCTTAGATCCTGTGACTACTAAGTCATGATTGCTTGCAGTCCTATTCACTGTGAGACACATCACAGGGCCAATGTGACCTGTCAGCTTTCCAATAGGCTGAAACCTATTTAACATATAAATAAGCCAATAAATAGCCAAACACTACCATAGTGATCAAAACATTATAGGCAGATTTTATCTGAGAAAAAGTATTCTTTTGCCCCTTCCCTGTACTGGCAACCCCAGCATGCACATTCTCTGAAACATAAAGCAATGACAATATACTTCAATAACTCCTTGTCACTCTCTTCTGGGCATTCTCATACATTGGTAACCACTTGTATACTGTGGGCAGTGTCAGGAGTTGCTGATTGCTTATCCTGCTGTACAATTTGTAGGTCTCTCATATTATCCCATATTACATCTCTCACTGTCCCCATTAACTGGGGATGATATGTATAGAAAATCATAGAACTGGAAGGGACCTTGGAGATCTTCTAGTCCAACCCCTTGCTAAAGCCAGGAGCATTATACTATCCTAGTCAAATGGTTGTCCAGTCTATTCTTGAAAACCTCCAGGGATGGAGCATCCACAACTCTGGGAAGCAAGCTATAATAGTCCAATGCACTACAGGACACAGGTTAAAGAAATGATTTCTGTTTTCTTTCTGACCTGTTCAACTCCCAAATGCGGACAAAATTGCCAGTGGCTGCGTAAAGCATGGTGCCTGTGGGATTAAGTGCAATCTGATTGATCTGGTGTTCGCCTTGCACGCTGGTGATAGTCCGGGTAGTGGTCCCAGCACAGGCATCTCCAGTGATCACCTGGCCTGAGGAGCTAATGGACAGAGAGGGGGGAGGGTCTGAAACATCAAATATATCTGACAAAAGTATGAATGGAGTTCAGTGAGAAAACAGTAGATGTTTGCCCTTACAAGAGACTATAGAATCCCCATTGATTTATATACTGCAAACTCACATAACTAGAATAAATTATTTCTCAATCTTACTTGTCTTACTCACAATCTTACTCAGTCTTACAATTATAGCTAACTGCAGTTATAATTGTCCAGTGCAAAAAACAAAAAGTAACTCATAGCTTGCTTTCTAATATCTTTCTCTGCAATAAGGATTAATTAACCCAAGTGATTAGAGCCAACAACGGGTTTAAACAAGATAAGACTAACTCTTTTCTTCTTAGTTGGCTTAAGAAAGCCAAATTTCATGTGATGTTAGCCAGATGGTTATCCACCTGGTTTGTTACACTCCAGCTTCCACAATATTCATTTAGCGCATTCATGGGATATTCTAGCTTGGGAAATCTGGAATTTGTATTCCTACTACATCCTAAGGGCATAGGGAATCTTGGGAAAGATGATTGTAAAGCATGCAATGCAGTGATTACTTACGTGAGAGTACGGATGCACTTTGCAGAATCACGGATATCCCATACTTTGATGTAAGAGGTAGAAACTGTGAATACCAGGCCAGAGTCACTGCAGTATTTTATGGAGACTACGTTATTTGGATGACCTTTCAAAGATGCAATTTCCTGTCCTGTCACTAAGTTCCACATTTTGCAACTCCGATCTTTGGAAAGGAAAGAAAGATGAATCAGAATGGCTTTTTCTTCTCTGTTGAGAAAAGAAGCCACTAGTCTCCAGTAAATTATAAGAGGCATGCACAAACAACATGGAAACCATCACAACTGATTGGTCCAGGAGACACATATTCTTCTTAACCTGGATTCTGAAACTGTCTTAATAGAGGTGAGTTACAGATTGCCACCCACTTATTTTTAGGAATATAGGTGACTCTGAAAATGTGTCCTCAAAAAAGGTGGATTATGATATGAATCGATAGCTATCATAATAGACATATGGTTCCCACAAAGAATCCATTCAAATATAACTCCCTTTAGAACATGTGTGCAGCACTATTCAATCCTTCCAGCATCTAGGTCATCAAAACCAGACAAACGTACCTTTGGATCCAGAAAATAACAATTCATCAGTAGCATCTAAGCACAATACTGGCTTGGTGTGTCCTTCAGCCACAGAAATGCATTGCAGTGGTGCTGTCCGGGCACTCCTGGAACCTCCCACAGGATTAATGATCCCCCTTGCAAGGGAGAAAACAAAACAATTAAAAGAGTGCAAGTATGTTGTCTAAGTAGAAAAAAAATGAAACTTCTGATTTATGAAAGTGTGAACGACATCAGCAAGTATTGCAGGCCCAATTGGCAAAAGAAAGCCCAGGATCGTATTGGTTGGAAACATGTGGAAGAGGCCTTCATCCTGCAGTGGATAAGCAATGGCTAAAATGATGGTGATGAATCTGATTCTACTCTGGAGCAGCCACTTCACCAGTGAATATTGACATGCCAGAAAAGAATAACCTAAGATTGGCACTTTAGATCATCACCTGTAAAGTGATAACAACTATTACGTAGTCTTGCAATAAAGAAGCTAAAGTATTTAGAATGTGTTTAGGTTAAGATATTCATTTTGCTTGTTTGTTTTATTATATACTGATGGAAGCAAATGAAATAAAAATATGTTATGCTATTCCATTGATTATTTCTGACAGACAGTTTTTTACTGCTTTGAAAAGACTGAACTAAACATTACAGACCCAGAATGGCAACCTGCAACTGATGTAAATTTATATCCTCAATCTCTCTTTCTCTCAAAAGCTCCCAGAAAGCATTGGCAAATTTTGAAATTCCACCACCAAGAAATGACAGCCCATTTTCCTAACATTTTTGGTGGAAAACAACAAAAATGGGTTCAAAAGCAAACACGTGTGGTTGAATTTTCATTTAAACTTTCCAATTTAAATCTCATATCTGCCCACCCCCCCAGAAATCCATCACTGCCCACTGCTCACTCTGATTAAATACAGTAATAGCATAGTTATTTCACCCATTGCTCTCCTCAGATCCTCAAAATAGAAAAAATGTGTATCTCTAATTGCCTTAAACTTGCCCTTTTCTGTTCTCTTCTTTTTCATCCCTTTTTCCATTCTGTACTGGGACTGAGAAACTGGCCAAAATTGGTTTCAACCCTCTGTTATAGATGAATGAAATATATCACGCTCTGGTGATGCTGTACATAGTGCAAAAAGTGCACACAATTTTGTGATCAGAATAGAATATTCACAATAGGAGACTAGAATATAATATGCAAATAAAAAAAGTTTTTTTGTAACAACAATTTTGTCTTTAAAAGATACAATTTGACTTTGGGGTTAAAGTAGGAAAAAGAAAGTCCTGGACGCTGGCCCAGAAAAACAGATTTTTCTGGAATCCCTAGAAAGGGAATGGGAATTGAAACTCATAGAAAATATATTCTCTGTTTCAAATAAAAACAAGCATCATATTTTAATGTTTTTCACCTAATGTTTTGTGTGTGTGTGTGTGTGTGTATGTATGTGTGTCTCTATGTGTATGTTTTGAGATATGTTACTGATATAGTTCACGTGCAAATGGGCAGCTTCAAGATCTTCAGGCCTATTATCACTTATACCTAACCACAGCAATTACATTGACAGGTTCATGTATCCAGACAAGTTTTCTTTGGTTACATATTTCAGAAGTGGCTTGACATTGTCTTCTTCCCAGAAATGAGATTGTCTAGCCCAAAGTCACCCAGTTAACTTCACGCCTAAATCAGGGCTAGAACTCAGAATCTCTCAGTTTCTAGCCTGATGAATTTAACCACTACAACAAACTAGCTCTTAAGTCATCCTTAGGTGTATTAATAGCTATTAAAATAGTATCCTCTTCTTTTTGTGTGATGGACGGCCATAGAGTTGCTTTGCCATGCTTCCCTCCTGTTCTAGACTTGAGAGAAAATTTTGGTGCCTCTGCAGCACACCCTTCCCATATACTTGGAACAGATCTGTGATGCACGGTTATCTGTACAATTTTAATATGTAACATTATGAGGGCAGTGATTGGTGTCTTTATTCACTGAAATTCTAAACCCACTCAACATCATCCATCGTGTGAAAAATACTTCCAATTGGCATGTATTCAATTCACTGCAATTTTTCTTTCTTTTTTCTGCTGCATCATCAACTGAGTGAATTTTCTTATTTAAATTCCTTAAAACTGTCAACTGACTGCTGGCAGAAAAAAATGAGAGTTCTATGTCTTTTGGCTGCCACCTAGGGGTAATCCTGATATGAGTAGCAGAGACTGAGATGCAGTTACCAGATAAATCCTAAAGGTGCTTTTTCAAGAGGCAACTGGACTTTCTAGTTTTTCTTCGAATATGTTTCGCTTCTCATCCAAGAAGCTCAGAAAGTCCAATTGCCTCTTGAAAAAGCACCTTAGGGACAACCATGACCTGGATGACTCAGAATCTCCATTTACTGGGTAAATGTTGCAGAGCTGGAGTTTGAGAGTCAAATTTTTCATGTGGGAAATGTAAATTATTACATCAGAAAAAGAAAGGAGGAACCAAGACTTCCACTGGCTGCTGAAATATTTGAGTTGTCCTTTCCATTACAATTTCAATTATCTGTGTTAAGCCAAGGATGAGCTAGACAGTTTTAAGGCTCCATGTCTCTTAAGTTGACCTAAACAAATGGCCACAGAAGCCCAAACCCCAGTAAGCCTCACAGCCAATTGCTGTAGAGATGCAGAGCCCAAGTACTGACAGAAGGGGAGATCCTACAGCAGATCTGCAGCAGAAGTTGGAGCCAAGCAGATTGCTGACTCCAATGGTCACTCATCCTCCATAGATCATCCAGATGGAAGGCTTAGAGCTGGACAAAAGGTGGAAAATCATTTCAAGAACAGGGCATCTAAAGCTGTCTTCAGAATGCCACAGATGAGGGTTGATGGTAAGGTACTGATGCTGGCATAAGATCAGGTCCTCTGCAAATTGCTAGTACTATAGGATATTGTCATGCTAAGACAAGGAAACCGTGTGAATGAGGCTAAAGTGTACAAAATCTTATATTTTTAGTGAATGTACAGGCTAGAAACTACCACTTAAGTTTCAATCAACAGTTTGAAGATGGAGAGATTTCCTTTGGCAAGTAGGAAGGCATGTTTGGGCAGAGAAAAAAAAGACTCAGCAACAATCTCCTGGATAGGAAAAAGCTTTGTTCTTTTAAAAAGTAGGGGTAGAACTTGGGGAAGGCAGAGCCAGAAGCTGTGTGGAGAAAAGCAGAAACATATCATTGTTCTTCTCAATTTTTTGATAAAAGTGGAATTTTTAGCAAAAAGAAATTTCCAAGTAAGGGGGCAGAAGGAGCACTTGCTGACAAGGATAACTATTCCCTATAGGAATAGGAAAAATGGTATAGCTAGAAATATTTCATTTTTCTAGACAACTGTAAGGAATTGAATCCAATTGTTCATGCATAGTTCAGACTAGGCTGAGAGATACTAACATTTATTTAGAAATTTACTCTAATCTGTATTAGGTTAAATTGCACCATCTCCCATTTTATAAAAGAGCTCACACCATTTGTAGCAGACCATTGCCATCTAGTGGTCTTTTGGATTTTTCCATTTAACTAGTTTATCAGCTACTATATATTGTAAATTGTAAATTGTAAAGCTGAATAATCTGTCTCTTATAACATGAAATGTTTACAATCTAATATTTTAAAATTGACAAGTGATTTTTACATTTTCTCTCTTTTTAAAACAGTTTCTCTTCCAAAAGGGGACTGGAATAGTTGAAACCTCTAGTCCAGAGGTCTTCAAACTTGGCAGCTTTAAGACTTGTGGACTTCAACTCTCCAGCCAGCTATGCTGGCTGGAGAATTCTGGGAGTTGAAGTCCACAAGTCTTAAAGCTGCCAAGTTTGAAGACCTCTGCTCTAGTCATACACCTCTACGCTACAAGGCCTAGAGGTTTTAATATAGAAATCTTTTCATTTTCCCCCCAATATGCCATAAAGGTAGTAAATGTTCCCAAGCCCTATCTAGGCTTGGGTTAATGAGAGGATTCCAAATGAAGTATCTTGTGGAAGTAGGTGGAAGCAGCAATAGTTACTAAGGCAGGAGAAAAGGCCAGAAAGCGTATTCTTAGAAAGGATATTTGAAACTTCCAGTCTTTCACCCAAAGTGCTATGGAGTTTGTTACCCATTGTTTTGGAGGGAAGTTTGGTGACCGCAGTGATTTCTGTTCTGCAGAACAGAAACAAATGGAGGTTGGATAAGGATCAACATAGGAGAGAGAGCAACTTTTATATGGATATTGTCAGTTGATTCAACAATAGAGGGAGAGCCTGTCAACTCAGCAGAACAAAAAGGCTTTTTGGGCAAAAAAAGACTGAAAGCTTCAGACACGTGCTGATGTTTTAACTAGGACTTCCAGACAGAATGGAATTTTAACCCACTACTGGCTGGTGATTTTCAACACATACAAGAAGGACAATTTGCAAGAAATCATGTTACAGGTAGTCCTCGACTTACAACAGTTCATTTAGTGACTGTTCGAAGTTACAATGGCACTGAAAAAAGTAATTTAGGACCGTTTTTCACACATGTGACCACTGAAGCTTCCTGAAGCTTCAAAATTCAGATGGTTGGCAACTGACTCATATGTCCCAGGATCCTGTAAACACCTTGTGCAACCTTCTGATAAGGAAAGTCAATGGGGAAGCCAGATTCATTTAACAACCGTGTTACTAACCTAACACCTGCAGTGATTCACTTAACAACTATGGCAAGAAAGGTCATAAAATGGGGCAACACTCCCTTAACAAAGTCTCACTTAGCCACAGAAATTTTGGGTTCAATTGTCGTCATAAGTCAAGGACTACCTGTGTATTCCGAGTCACAAGAAATGGGCCTGAAACATTCTTTAGTCAGCTGGAGGTATATTTAGCAGTCAGAAAGTAGAAACGGAGGAAGGTAAGAAATACTACATCAGGGTCTGGTGACATGCAGGTTTTAAATGCAGGAAGAGAAAATAGAACGGGAGGGGAAGAAAGAGGCCACAGGAGTTATATAATAAACAGTAAGTTTTATACCTCAACACCTCCGAGATAGAGGAATCACTGTCATCAGACCTAGGGATAGAAAATTAGCAGGATTATGGGTAATTAAAACCAGGAGAAAGAAAAGCAGCAGCATAAAGTCAGAAGGGGGAAAGTTTGTTATTGCATCCAAGCTAGCAGGGCAGATAAAAAAGATAGCAGGCTGCAGACAGAAAGGGCTCAGGAGCAGAAGGAACATGAGCAGAAACCACCTGCAGTTTGAATAGATATTTTCTCACTCGCTAAACCCTTGATATTATACACAAAGTCTTGGAACTTGCTTTAGGAAAAAGGAAATGAATAACTCTAATGATGTTAAACCAGAGACCTTCAAACTTGGCAGCTTTAAGACTTGTGGATTTCAACTCCCAGAATTCTCCAGCCAGCATAGCTGGTCCACAAGTCTTAAAGCTGTCAAGTTTGGGGACCCGTGTTAAAACTATTGCACATATGTGGCCCTTCTGAGGAGAAAGACACCACACATACAATGCAATCTACCAAAATTGGTGGGTAATACCTAGTGGTCAACCTGTGAGCAAAGTCTATTATGACTTCCACAATACTTCCTCATGAGGATATGATCACTGTGGTGTCAAATTCCCTCTACAAATGGCTGTCGGTTATGTTTCTTGTATTGCTTTTATTTTTATTTGAAACGTCAATAGCCACGTAGACTGAAGTTGATCTATACTGGACAAATTAGCTTAAAGCACTAAATGGAACATCACCAGTTTTTCGATGCTACAATTCCCTTCTCTCATATCCTGATCTCAAGAGTACACAGGCCGGTATTTGGAAAGCAGAAAGCATATGCAACTCTTGTCTCATTAATAGAGCAAATTAACAGCTATTTGGAAGATGCGTGCAACTCAAACCTATCTTGAAAAAATAAACTTGCATCCTCTCAACATTCATGTGCAGAGTTTTGAAAATGAGACTCCTGGCTGTGGGAGGCTGCAGACAGGAAAGAGATTTCATGCTTCCTAGCAACCATCTAAATACACTGAAGAGAGGCAGCAATCATTTAGCAATGGAGACATCATGGAATGTATAAAATTAGTTGCTGGTCCTGGATGGGGAAATGGTATAACTGTTATTTAGGTTTCTTACATATTTGGGGAAGTTCCAGGGAAATCTTGTCTGATTGCTGCTAAATGTCCTCATTGCTGAAGCAGAGAGCTAACTCCAGTGCAAATGGGATGACACATCTCCAGGTCCCCCCCCTCCAAAAAAAACAAACCAAAACAACAACTCAAAACCAAAACCGAGTATTGGGTAAAATGGAAAATTAGGAGAAACTTTTTTTTAAGAGCCAGCAGCTATAACCATAAATTCTTCTCTTTATCCTTGGGAAATGAACCTCCTCCAAATCTCATAGTTAATCTTACTTGTCTAATGCAGAGCCCTGGCTCTGGTTGCTAGTGAGCCGAGAGAAGACATTGCGGTCATTGCGTGGTCTGCTGGGAGGGGATGAGGGAGGAGTGAATCCAACATCTGGATTTCTAGGCAAGAAAGAAAGATGCGATGATTTACTCTGATTGGAGGCTGGTTTGCTCCTTGCAAATCATCTCTCACCACTCTCAGACCCTGTTCCACCAAGAAAGTCAACTGGATGACAAGGAAAACAAAAGACATTGAGGGGCCCCTTCTTATGCACTTACCTGATAGACTGGCCCCTGTCATATGACTTCCTCCTTGTAAGGGGTGAAGTGTCTGTGACTCGGGACTGTCGAGGGCTAGAGAGGAAAAAAACGACAGAAAATATTCTTTGCAAAATTCTCTTATTGGAATGAATGAAGTGCTAAATGCCTGGGGAATCATTTGCTTCAAAACATTCCTAGTGTCAGGAAGGATAGATAGGATGTACATAATCTTCTTGCAGATGCAAAGATTTTGATGAGGGAGCACATGGTATGATCTCTTAAAACACTGCAAAAACAAATGTCAAGAAACTGAAATAGACTGGGAATATTAATTCAGTTTCCAGTACCTTCCATGTTTGCAATATCCCTCATATGTGCAGAAACATTTATATTTATTTCAGTACCTATACTTATCCTTGCCAATTCATAACTGATGGAGACGAATATAAGTTACGTCATTTGTATAAACTAAGTTTTCTAAATGTTCAGCAACCACATCCTGCAGGAAATGGTTCCTGCTCAGATTGCACAATGCTTACATTTTGACTCTAAAGTGGGGTTTCAGAGCATAGGGACATGAACAGAGCATCTGTCTGCAACACTTTTAAAGCAGCTGCACCTTTTCCCAACATCCTGTGACTCCTCCTTGAAAGTAAAACTGTGGCTGCTTTGAAGACTTGCAGGTAGAGATTATGAGATGCTCTCTGAAGCACCTTTTTGTAATCAAAGCCAAAGCAAAGCTCCTACTTTCTCATTAGGGCACGCTATATTTTGAACCAGTATCAGGTGAAGCTGCTAACTGACTGAAGATTATGAAAAGAGTTTTGAGACGATTTCATAAAAATGATGGAATCCTAATGAATTGAAGACTTCTATGCTATTGTTAAAATTTTTGTAAAGTTTGCGGTCAATAAAAAGCTGATTCTGGCCTGAACTCAATATACAGATTGTTGTTTTCTCCTTGCCTGATTATTTCTCTGGCTCACTAACTATTACCATCAAGAAAAACCAAATTTTGGGTTGCTAAAAGGATGAATCATATATTGGTTTACACAAAATAACACTGAAGTACTGGGCTCCAAATTTTCAAGCCAGTAGAATCTCTATTTCTCAACATGCAAGAGAATTTACTCAGAGGTCATTGCCTCTGTAAGAGCCATGGTGGTGCAGTGGTTAGAATGCAGTATTTCAGGCTCTGGCATTCCACTGCCAGGAGTTTGATTCTGACCAGCTCAAAGTTGACTCAGCTTTCCATCCTTCTGGGGTTGTTAAAATGAGGTCCCAGATTGTTGTGGGCACTATGCTGACTCTGTAAACCGCTTAGAGAGGACTGTAAAGCATTACAAAGTGGTATATAAGTCTAAGTGCTATTCCTATTGCTATAACCAGGACTTACAATGTGCTCCCTCGGATAGGCAGGCTGATGGTACGGGAGACTTTCTCCTTATAATAAGGATCATGGATAGAGAATCCAACACTGTCCTCTTTGATTTCCATGAGAGATGCTAATGACTTAGTGATGTTCTTAGTGGAGATGTCCAATGTGGGCCCTAGGCACTCTGCAGATACAGCTTTCATCTGACCAGACAGTTTAGGCTCTCCCTAAAACAAAGTCCCAAAAGAATCAAGTCAGAAAAGGAGCATTAATCAGCTACTCAGGCATTATTCCCTGGCTGAATTTAACTATCCTTATTGGTTGGTAAAATGTAGCACAAGATTTAGATTTGAATTCAGATAAGAGTTATCCGTAGTGATCATCCTAAATTTTTGGATGCAATAAGTCTCAAGAGTCATTAAATCGCTGAAGAAATGTTGGTCTAAAGACAATAAAGGAAAGGCACATACAAATAGATAAGGATGAATATTTAATACTAATTATGAATTATTTACCATCCCAGTTTAATGACTCTGAGTGGTTCATAATTAAAAAGCAGTAAAATTTCAAAACACAAAAAATCCATCAACTAAACATAAATGAACACTATGCTTATCAACTAATTTCTAATTAAAAAAGAAAACATATATCTTGGCTATTAGGCCTTGAATGCTTGGTGGGACAGTTACATTCTAATACTTCGTGCAAACTATTCTCACTGTTTAACTGAAGAGCAGTCAGACACAAAACACCTATAGCCACAATGGCCAAATGCAGCTTTCAACTTACCCTGCACTTGAAGTCATCCTGACTAGCAGAACCTTTCATGAAGAAAGACTGGGAAAAGCTGCAAGACACAGAAGGAGATTTTTGGTAAATGTAATTTTTATAGGAACCTATACAGAATCCAAGTGAGACCAACCCCGAAGAGATTCCCCTAAGTGCAATACTCAGACTCTGATTTATTCCTGTCACAAGCACTCCATGATGAATTGGATTGTTTTATATAAAAAATAGAGCATAGGGTTTCCTTGATGTCTGTGAACTGGTTCACTGGTCAACAAAAAATCATTTCCATTTCTCCCATTTTTTAAACACACTCACACCTCTCGCTTTCTCTGAGGATACTCACCTTCCCTCTGAAGCCAAACTGAATTCTGAGACTTCCTCATCAGTGCTGGCATAGCCATTTTCTATGCAGAAAAGAAACCAACATTTGGATCACATTTGTCAGCACACAGACATTAGCACTGCTTCTGTATCAGAAACTTATCTAGGAAAATGCCTCTAGAGTATATCCAAAGGACACAAGGTCTTAATTTTTTAAAGTGGGCAACTTGGCAAAAGAAGACTAATTTCCAATTTACAGAAGCAGAAGGACCACAAGAATAAACCCAGAACAAACACACTTTCAAATTAGAAAAGAGCTTTGCCACATGAACTGACTAATTCAGAGGTAAGTTTAAATGTTCAGTTCGTGGTTGTACTCATCACATAGCAGCCTGGCTATTTGAAGTCTTTGTTATGCAGTGATTGTCCTCAAACTAGTCCTTTTGTCACACAGCAAGAAAATTTTATAGGAGTGATGCTATAGAAGAGCACTGTAGATAGGTGAATAACAAAACAGACCTTGCTGCACATTATGAATGAGTGCCTGCAATTCAGGATGGGATTCTGCTTTTTCTCGCAGGGCATCCAGAATATGATGGTTCTGAGAGGAGCCAGTCACATCTGTTTGTCTGAGACGTCCCTCCAGTAAGCGGATCTGAGCTTCCTTCTGGGCTACCTGCAGGCTCTATTTTCAGAGATTGGAAAATTAGGTAAGAACTTGATCTCTCCACAAGCTCTATTCTCAGCCATAAAGAAGGCTATATCCAATGGGATTCTGTGCCTTGCATTGGGGTCTGAGACAAAACCAGAAGACTGTAATCATAGTATTCAGTCAAAGCTTTATTCTACTTCTTAGTAAAGTGTTTGGATATTGCAAAAGGACTAAAAAGAGTTTCACTGCAAATATATTTCATGATATTAAAAATCTTACTCCATTCTAAATGCATTTCTCCAAGAGTTCCATAGATAGGTTCAGATTAATATTGTAACCAATTACATTTGCTACTGGATTAGCTACACCTATCAATTGCTAGCAGGCATTCCTAGCCTTGACTTACCTTGTCTATGGATGCTTTGAGAAAATTGTCCAATAAAAGTCGTGCTTCAGCCAAAGAGCAGGAGCTGATCACCACAGAGGTATCTGTAGAATCCAATTCTTCCTAGTAAGAAATAGAATGAGAAAGTCTGGGGATGAGAAAGTCTGGGAATAGAACATTGTTTCACTGTCCAAATATTGGTTTTACTAGCCTTGATATCCTCTCAGTAGAGTTGTGCATGAGTAGCTAATTTCAATTTCAATTATTCATTTATCAAGTGAACCCACTGTGGATTACTAGAGCCTTCTCCCTGTTTTTTCTACAAGAGTTTTTCTAGAGTATTAATGCCTTAATGTAAATAACAAATTATTATGTAATTTGTAATTAGATGTAATTCCAGACTGAAAAAGAGAAAAATTCTAGGACTTTTCCAGTTCTCTCATGGATCTCATAAGGCTTGTGAAACACAGTAACTCCTTAGTCTCTACTGTTCCTAAGAGCAAGGAGTCCAGCTATCAGCCTCAATTAATCTCTGGCTCATATATAAACTATGGAATCCCACCTCCCAAATCCCTTGCCTCAGATGGAAATGGGACACACCTTGGTCTCTTCAATCTGCATAATGGTGGCCTGGCAGTCAGAAATACCGTCATTTATGTAATCAAGATTAGCAGCCAACACTTCAATCTCCTCATTCAATTCCTGCAATCCCTTCTGTTCTTCTGGGTTCTCAGCCTGTAGTTTCCCCCTTTTTCCTAGTAGTCCTTCCTGCATCAGTGACAACTCCTCACGTTTCTGAAAACAAAAGGGAAGAATTGAGTCATTCTGCTAGGCCAGGGGTCTCCAACCTTGGCAACTTTAAGACCTGTGGACTTCAACTCCCAGAATTCCTCAGCCAGCAAAGCAAAGGAATTCTGGGAGTTGAAGTCCATGAGTCTTAAAGTTGCCAAGGTTGGAGACCCCTGTGCTAGGCCACTGTTCTGCAACAAACTCTGCCCCCAAGCTTTGCCTTCTATTCCAATGAAGGCATCTACTCTTATGATCTACCCCACTTGTCACCTTGATAAGACGCTCCATATCTGATTCCAGATTGATGACAGTCATTCTTTGCATGACAATATCAAAGACACGGCGTTCCAGTGACTGCCACTTCAGGCGGGCTGCCTTACTAAAAGTCTGATTTGCACCTTTCTTTGGAAATCTTTTCCTACAGAGGGAGATCACAAGCAAGAGATGAGCAGCACAATCCTACCATTATGTTAAATTCTTAGCCATACTATTCCAAGTAGTTCTGAAGCAGAGGGTGGGAAACCATTCTGAATTCTACCAAGAAGGGAGCTATCAGGAAAAGCCAAAGCTCCAGGAGGCAAGCTTGGAGTTGAAAGGTATCAATATGTTCACAGATACCCACATACAATACACACACGTTATGTACTCTCTGACAGATCCCTTGAATAGCTTGAAATATAACCAAAGAATTAACACGGTATCTGACCTGATTGTCCGAGTTCCATTTGAGGAGGAAGGAGAATCTCCCAGCAAAGCATTGGTTTTTCTATTCCACTGGCGTACAATGCTAGAGACAGAACGAGAACCAGGTTCTGACTCTAAGGAGGTGGTAGTGCTGGTGGAGACTTCAGCACCGGGTTCTCCCATGGTTTGTTTCTGGTTAATCCTCCCAGCAACCCTATCAGTCATAGGTTTGGCTAGACGACGCAAAGCAGAGACCTAGAAAGCCAGAAGAAAAAGAAGAGTCCTGACAAATAAAAATATGAAAATAGGTTCAGGCATCAGTTTCAGGGGAAGAATCAAAAGTGATTCCAGTTATCTCCAATAACAGCCCCAAACTGGAAGGGCAAAGGCAGCTAAATTTGGGGAAGAATTTTCTCCCAAGTAACAAGGTTTTTGAGATACATGGCAAAATAATACAAAATGCCAGACATTATCTATAATCAAACTCAAATGATCTAAGCTAAGACCAAATTTAGCAACTTCACTAATCAAGTGATGTGCTCAGTCTCTTGGTAAGAAATTATAGATTTGTCTGGATAAACAAAAATTATAATTCTGTTTAATACATTTACAAGATCAAAAGATACATTTGGGGTCTCCCTCTCCCACTCTATACAGAGCTCCTGTGATTCATAAGCACAAGAGGCATTTTTCTTGGTTCATTACCTGAGATTTCAGTTTCAATGGCTATGTGTGATTGGTCCAACAAACCACACTCAAGAAACCCACATGACATGTTTCCAAAGTTGCAGACTGGCAAAGACTTTTTTTTAAAAAAGCAGAGATTTATCACTTGCTATCCTTGTGCACCCTAAGCCTGCACCTCACCTCTTGGGTTTTCCTGCGCAAGACGATTTCCTGCTGTCGCTTCTGAGATTCCAGAGTTCGGATCTGATACTGCAGGAACAATGGGAAAAAATATTGACAACATCCCACAAAGGAGCATCCATGAAATAAACTTTCGTTAGGATGCTCCACTGATTGCTCTGATAAAGCTTTTAATAATATCTTGAGGCTTAATATATATGTCAGTTTATCAGGGAGTGTCCAAATGCTTCCTGTTGCAGTCCAATGGGATTTATGGATGGAAAGTAACATGATGATTATTGATCAAGAGTTAATAGATAAAATTTGTATACAGCCTGCAGAAACTGTGGATTATATAAGATGGGAAAACTCTGGTTTCAGACTTTCATTGCATTTTTTCCTTAAGATCTAATCTTACCCTTGTAGCACTATTGGGAATATCAGTTCTTCTTCTAGCAATTATTTTCTAAGGCTGTCAAGAGTTCCTCTAATTGAAACCCCAGCTCAAAAAAAAAAAAAAAAAATCCCTGAAGTTTAACTCTCTGCTCTTATTCAGCTGTCCTATGGTAGACCATCTGGAGAGGGGAAAGCTATCCAAGACAGTATGGATTTTTTAAATGGAGTATTTGGAATTGCTTTATTTTCTTTCTTTTTCATTTTTAAAAGTGGTTAAAATATTTAAACATGCTTAAAATGTTACATTGTCGATTATATCGGGTCCTTCAGCAGAAAGTACCAAAATCAAAAGTTCAGGATTCTCATTAGATAAATTCCATATTGGATGTTAAACCAATATTTTAGTTTATAATATTGTATATTTTTAAGTTTACACCTCTATTGTTCTATTGTATCTTGTGTTAATTGTGGTATATGTAATATAAAATTATATATTTCATAAGGTTAAAATATAATCATAATTTGTTTAGGCTTCATCTTCTACAATGGCCCCTTTCTTGAATAACTACATATGGTATAAAGATATATTTTTATGGAATAATTTATTGATATATTGTGAAAACAAAGCATTATATATGCACACAACTTAAACCACTTATGGAATGTATAAAGGAGGAGAAAAAGCACTATGTTAATTCTATACAAGCCTCCAATATTTATGGATTTTCTGGCTATATCTCCAATATCCACATCGATGTAGCATGGTCAAAGTTGCAAAGTGTAATTAATTCAGACAGACATCAAATCAGAACTTCCCTTTCAACTCCTCCTCCTCTCTCTCTTCCATCCCATACTACATCTTTGGCCAAAGTACCGAAAAAGGACCCAAAGTTGGAAACGTTGGCGAATAGGTGAAAAAAACTTCTTGTTCACCTCTTGCCTACGTTGCTCTTTCTTCAACTGGGCAATCTCACGGTTCCTCTTGGTCTCCACCATTCGCCGTCTTTGTTGCTCTTCACGCATTTGTTTCATCAGTGCTACCTGTAAGTAACAGTCATACCTCAACTCAATAATACTGATAATGAAGAAGACAAGACAGTCTTGCCAAAACAGCAAATTTAACTAACAAGAGAATACAAATAGTTTGAATTGGTATCAATATAGGGCCAAGATATTCTTAATGCAAGGGTGTGGTTTTATAGAGATGACCCTAATACAAATGTCTGCTGGAATAACAAGATAAACACAGCTGATAATAAGTTACTAACTTTTGGCCTGATTGAACCTCACTGAGCCTTTCAGAAAATAAAAATGGGACAAGATTCTCCCTATAAAAGCATGGATTAAAAAAAGAGACAGAGAGATCATGTTTTGCCATTTATATTGTTCAACAAATGTTCCTCCTTACATTCTTTGACTGTGGCCTATGTCCAATATAGTCACGAGGAAAACACACAAACAGACTCTCTCTCACACACACACAAAGGCACAACTGAATTACCTTTGCTTTCTTCATCTCTGCTACTTCTGCCTGCAGCTTCTTCAGCTCCCTCTCATATCGAGACTGGTTCTTGAGAAGGCGAGCGTGCTCCTTCTGGGCAGCCTGCAACTTCTGCAGGTCACGATTCATCTCCCTTAAACGTTTCTCATAATCTGCTTTAATTTTGTTAGCCTTCTCTTCTGTATAACATTCCATACTACCTGAGAAGAGGAAAACAAAACAAAGTAAAAAAAAACTCATATAAATCTCTATCAAGGCCCTGTGCTTGGAGCAGTTTCTGAGAAGGCAGTAACGGAATCGAAATATAACACAAATTAAAACAAACTAAGGGAGATTTTTCAAACAGACCTAACCTATTGTAACCATATTTGAAGACCTAAAATAAATTACATTTCTGACACTCTTCTTACATAACAAAAGTATATAACTATATAACTAAATTAAATCCTACATTCTCCCAAAATCATAGGAATCAGAATTCACAGTTCAGGAAGAATGCAAACCTTCCCAGCAAGATACCTATTCAGAGAGCAACGTTATGACTGACTTTTTCTCCCAAATCACTAAAGCAGTAATTATCATGCTAATACAAGGAATTGAGGTTGTCTCCCAAGCCTTACTTGAGGAAAGCATTTAATTACGCAACCTTCATCATATTCTTAAATGGTACATTCCTGGGAATGTATAGTAGTGCAGTAGTTATAATACTTTTTTCTGAATATATAGATCGGTTTTCAAACATTAAGGTAAAGGTAAAGGTTCCCCTCACACATACGTGCTAGTCGTTGCTCATCTCCATTTCTAAGCTGAAGAGCCAGTGCTGTCTGATGAAAATTCTGTGGTCATGTGGCCGGCATGACTAAAAATGCTGAAGGCGCACAGAACGCTGTTACCTTCCCACCAAGGTGGTCCCTAGTTTCCTACTTGCATTTTTACATGCTTTCAAAGATTGGCAGAAGCTGGGACAAGTAACTGGAGCTCACTCCATTATGCGGCGCTAGGGATTCGAACCACTGAACTGCTGACCTTTCTGATTGACAAGTTCAGCATCTTAGCCACTGAACCATCGCGTCCCCTATGTTATCATTAGGAGCTAATAATAGATAGGAAACAAAAAGCATATATTTTGAAGGAAATGGGATTTATACACATATACAACTTAAGCTGATCTTTCTGGTGATCACTCATCTGACTATACAACATTTGACCATTTTGAGAGTAAGCTTTGAGTCACATGTTGCAAATTATGAGTTAGCATGTTGTGTATACCTAATTATTGTGATTTTTCAGCAACAATTTACAGAGTTAAGATTATGGACAGACCACACCACTGCAAATTAAAACAAATCATGGTTTGACATAAAGTGTAAATCTAATTAAAGATTTACTTACTAATTCAGGTTTGAGAGTCAGATAGTTCTTGTGCATTAAAATCATAGCTTTGACTGTGCATTCAGATAAAAAGCCTTTCAATACCAGAACAATGCAAGCAGACTCTGATCCACTTGTAAAAATCCAATTTTCCCAACAAGTAAGCCCTTACTGAGATTCTGCAGCACCCTGTCTCTCTCCAGCTGAGTGTCACGGATCTTGTTCTGCAGCAAAATTAACTTTTCCTCATATTGGTGCTTCAAGGTTTGTAGGCGCCGTTGGCTGTTCTCCAGTTCATCAATTAATTTCTGTTTGATCTCAATCTCACAGGTCAAGTCAGCCAGATCAGCTTGGAAATTTGCTGCTAAATAATTGAAAAAAAGAATATAAATAAATATTACCATACAACCTGCTATGATCTTGCACCCCAGGCAATCTTCTGATTAAGTCATATTTTTTCCATCAATATGCATCGTATATAAATCTGCCTGTGCATCAATTAATCAATCAATCACTTACTCATTCACTCACTCAATCAATCATATTTAGTCTTGAGCAAAATTGCTGGTATTTTGAACCTGTTTTGCTTGGAGAAATTCTCATGACTTTTTAAAAAAAT
Source organism: Arizona elegans (assembly GCA_022577455.1). Lineage (NCBI taxonomy): Eukaryota > Metazoa > Chordata > Lepidosauria > Squamata > Colubridae > Arizona > Arizona elegans. The sequence continues at coordinate 154,642,182 of JAKOOJ010000002.1, forward strand.
TTCAATCATGTGGGGCTGCCCATTTATTTATTTAAATTATGCCACCCAACTTATTCTAAAAAGTGACTCTTTTCAGAAAAATGGAGTGCCATCCAAGGAATTGGCTATTGCCTTGTGCTGCCTTCAAAAACCAAGAGTTGTACTATATTTGGAAGATGGTGAGAACTCAATTCACTACAGCTTTCTTTTGAGACAGGAATGCATAAGGCCTCTTATTAAATTGAACATGGCCTTTTCCACCCAATGTCTTAGATAACAGCTTCCATTATCCTACTAACATGTCCAAGGTTGTATGATGCATTCCCAAAGTAATTGGGAAACACTACAACAATACTTAAAATGACAGCATATGGCCTATGCATTGATCAATCTTAACAAAAGACTCATATGTACCTGAAACTAGTATGCTGCTATGCATTCACCTAGAATCAGAAAACATTTATTTATTTGTTGTTGAGAAATATAAGTGGGAAAATTATTTTGCTATAAAAATTAATGCTTTTACTTCTGAGGTTTTCATTGACCCAGTGACTGGCCAATGTGGAAACAGTTACTGGACAAAATTGAATTTTTAATCTGTTCTGTTATGATGGTTCTTGTATTTTAATCATTACAGTGATGGCATTACACATGATGAAACCTTTCAACATTTACTGCATGATATTTACCCTTTTCTTCGACATCTGAATCAGAATCCACCAGACTTTCTTCACTCCCTGAATCTTCTTCATCTTCTTCATCCTGGCCGCCTTCTTCCTCACAGCCACTTTCATCCCTTTCCTCCTTAAATACGAGGAAAATCATGATAAAAAAAAGAGTTGCAATATTACTCCTAACAAGATATCAAATTATTAACTATTCCCAATTTCTATTTGGACTTTATTTATTTATTTTATTTATTTTGTTTTAATTTGTATACCGCCCTTCTCCAACAGGACTCAGGGCGGTGAACAGCCAGAATAAAACAGAACATACAAAATTTGAAAACAGTTTAAAAATAATTAAATATTTTTGGCCACAATTTAAAACAACCTAATTAAAATCAATTAAATTTAACCAAAAACTGTGGGATCAATCCAGCCCGGCTAGGTGAAATAAATAAGTTTTCAGGGCCCGACGAAAAGTCCGGAGGTCTGGTATTGTACATATCTCTGGGGGGAGGTTGTTCCAGAGGGCGGGCATCGCTACAGAGAAGGCTCTCCCCCTGGGGGTCGCCAGCCGACACTGTTTGGCGGACAGCACCCTGAGGAGGCCCTCTTGAAACATACCAGCAGTTTGGGTAGTGGTGTCAAGCTGGTCACACCCACCCAGTTGGCCACACCCACCCAGTTGGCCACACCCACCCAGTGTTGTCCTCCCCACCCCGGTCAGATCAACCACAGCTCTCAATGAAATTGAGTTTGACACCACTAGTTTAGATCTAGGCTTTTGAGAGGCAACTTCTTTCTGTTTGTACCTGCAACCTTACTGAGATTTGCCTACAGTGATTGTGAACTCATTTAGTACAGCTTGTTTTTTTTTAATTCCTATTATGTATGAGCTTTTAATTGTTGACTCAAATGTTAATTTTAATCATTTGTTCTAGTTGTTTTCACTTTTTGTTTTAATTCTTATTTTAAGAATTGTGATATTTCAACTGTGACTCATTGTTTTGATAAACTGTGTTATATTAAAAGCCATCAACTTTTGTTTGATTTGCTAAATGAGGACAGAATTCTTAATTCACAATTCCTTATTTTGTTTTGTAATTCATATTGTATCAACTATTGATTGATAGCAAGTCCCCTGCTTCTTGGTTGGGCCTTTCATCACAGTATATGCCTTCAAATGGGCTTTATACAGGACCTTATCAGATTTGGATCAGACCTTGCTCTAGCTGTGTATCTATCTAAGTTTACACTGCTGCCTGATTTCTCTACTTCACATGCCGATGGGTGTTAAAAAAAAAGCATCCAGTTCTTGGAGATGAGACAAGATATATTCCATTGAGGACCTGTATACTGCACGAGTCAAGAAGAGGGCTGTGAAAATATTTACAGACCCCTCACATCCTGGACAACTCCTACCCTCAAAATAACGCTATAGAGCACTGCACACCAGAACAACTAGACACAAGAACATTTTTTTCCTGAATGCCATCACTCTGCTTAACGAATAATTCCCTCAACACTGTCAAACTATGTCTGCACTACTATTAATCTTCTCATTGTTCCCACCACCCATCTCTTTCCACTTATGATTGTATGACTGTAATTTTGTTGCTTGTATCCTTACGATTTATATTGATATTGTTTCCTGATTGCTTATTTGTACCCTATGACTATCATTGGGTGTTGTACTTTATGATTCTTGATGAATATATCTTTTATGTACACTGAGAGCATATGCACCACGACAAATTTCTTGTGTGTCCAATCACACTTGGCCAATAAAGAATTCTATTATATTCTATTGTATTGCATTCTTAAGCTTAAAGAATTAGCTGTGAATTGTTTACGTCAGGAGATTCTGAAAGCAGAGATTAAATTTAATGGAAAAAATGACTTGGAAGCCCTTTCAGTCCAACCTGAACTTGCACTCTATTCTTGGGAAAGTGCTCTTATCTTCTTTATCAAGCCTCTGCAGTCAATGGAACCCTATGGATGGGTGAGTAAAAGACCACAGAAGTTACACACATGTGAGAAGGAAAGCCTCTTACCTCTTCTGCCTCATTCTCATCATTCTCATCTGCCTCGTTTCCCTGCTGCAACCTCAACCGCTTTTTAAACCCTTCTTTCTCTGGGCTATCAAAGAAAAGTGAATTTTATGTCAACGTTTGTTTTGTTTTTAGGCTATTTCTTTGGTTCTAAGATTTCAGTCTAAAAGGTAGAAGATCCACCATCGGAGTTGATATCATTACTATCAAAAGAACATTGCTTCCATTTATATCAATAATGAAAACACCAACAGGACAATCAGTCTAAATAGTAATCTTTCTATAGATCTTGGCCAAGTCCCTTTACTTGACAATACCTTCACAACAGTGGTGGGTTGGTACTGGTTCTCCCCAGTTCGGGAGAACCGGTAGTGGAAATCTGCATAGGAGAGCGAACCGGTTCACTCTGAATGTCATTTGGGCCTTACCCCCTGCCCCCCCCCGTGCTATACCTACCTTTATTTTGTTTGTTTTTTGGTCAGCTGTAAGGTGCAGCAGAGGGGATTGCCATGCATCAGCTGTTTTTTTTCTCAATGCGTGTGGCGATTGTGCTGCAAAGCACGTGCACGATGCGAACCGGTGGTAAAACTGATTAAAACCCACCACTGCTTCACAAGTCCTCAGCAAGACAGACCCAACCGTATTTACTATCTTTATACTATGTATACCAGTCTAGCAATAACAGTAGAAGCTCATCACAAGAATGAGCATAGAGACAAGCAGAATGACAAGATACACAATACCTAATTTATAAGGTAACCTAATTTATAAATATCAATATGAGTATAATGTATGTGTAATTACATGGGAGTGATGCCATAGGGCACAGTGGTGTTTATTTCTTGCTGCAGAACACACTGAATAGTAAAAAGTTCTTCAGCCAGCTGAAACACAACCTATAATGTTTTAATTAGCGATTCAAATCTATTTGATTAATAAATTAGCATTTAAATTGCTACTCTAGGGATCCAAGAAACAGAAAAAATGTGGTATCAAAACACTCTGTTTGATTTCTTTTTTTCCGCCACTACTTTCATATACTAAGGAGGAACAAATGATAACTTAAACCCTTATAAATACACAATTCAGGAGCCAGAATAAGGAATCTTGCCAGTCACCTATGTTTTATCACTCTAATTGAAATAAGTCCCAAAGCAGGGATCTCAAGCAATTTTCTTTGCATCACTGATTTGTGTGTCTGTATGTCCATGCCCAAGTTAGTCTTAACTTCTGGCAATTGCCTGGCAAAGCTTTCTTGGCAAGATTTTCTGAAGTAGATTGCTGTTGTCTTATTTCTAGGGCTGAGAGTGACAGACATAAAGTTACTCTGTTTAGTCATGCCCAAGGAGGAATTATAGTTCATAGACTCTATCCCAGTCCCTTTAACCACTACACCACCACACTCATACCTCTGATTACATATTTATTTAATAAATTTATATAGCCACCCAACTCACATAGGGGACTCTGGGTAAATGCAGTCTTCAATAATGGTTGCTGAGACCCAAGAATTGGTACAGAGTAGGAAGGACAGAGAGAAAGGGTATGAACCATCCTTAGGCACCGTTATGAAGAGTGTGGCACTTGATGAAATGGGAAATGTGGTCTACCTTTTTCTTCGCAGTTTTGTCTCTTTCTTCAGCCTTTCAACATCTTGCTTGGCCCACTGCAGAACGTCAGTGGCTTCAGCTTCCACCGAGGTGGCAGGGGAACGTGAATCTCCCAATCCAATCCCTGGTGATAAGCCCAGGGAATAGGGCAGCCTGGTTGAAACCCGGTTCAGATTGCGGCGTAGTGATTCATTCATAGCTTCACTCTCTAAGAGTTTTGTCCTACAAAGGAGACACACATAGACACACACACACACAAAACTACATCATCCACCTAATTAGATACAAACTTCTTTGCAGTTCTCTGGTAGGGATAAGTTATTTGTCCAAAAAGAATGAAACAACACAATTAATACCTTATTTTAATGATATGATTTCCTGATACTCTTAAGTTCAAAAGATTACTGTATTACAAGAACAGGAACCAATAAGCAAAATATGTTCCAAAATATGCCCCTCCATAAACCCATTTATATAGAAGAGAACTCAAAAATAAAAGGATAAAGCAAATTTTAAAAGTTCATCCTACTCAGATTCTCAAGGTTATAGAAATCAGGCTGCATTGCATAAATTGTCTAATGATATGAAGGATTGATTCAAACACCGAAGAATGATCTTTCATAAGAATTCAACGGTGATCAAAATGTAGCATTAAAGTTAGACGTAATTCTTTTTTTTTCTGTATGATGTTTTCAAGTGTAAATACAAGTTTCAAGATGTCCTACAACATAACTTCAGGCACCCGAAAAATTTTTGGAGTTCTGCAAATAAGGAAGATTTAATCTTATCCAGCAGTTAAAAAACTGGCAATTGTGCCTTTGTGCCAGATGTATATTTATAGGAACTGTCAACTTTTTCTCTCCCAAATCTGAATATGGCTTGTAGCTCCCCCACCCCAAAAAACCCTGAGCATAAATTTAAAAAAATTCTATTTACCTGAGATCTTCAATTTCCCTGATGTAGTTCTGGATCAGAGCACCAATAGCCTCATTACCATCACCTGGAAAAAAGTACAAATAAGAAACAAAACATCAACTACAATAACAAAAACAGCTTTTAAAACTGAAGCAATCCAGTTAACAGAAAAAGCTAGGCAAAAATATCCCAAGAAAATGTAAGAAATCTTCTTGATTACTAGGAATGCTATAGGCAACAATCCTAAAACCAAACGATATATAACAATAGTCATTCAGTTAACTTATTTTAATATGTAGGGAAAATATCCACATCAGGTTTTTGTAGATAAAATTTGGTAGATTCTCTGCCTAATAAACATGTTCCACAGTTTTTGTTAGCTTGTTTTGTGGTAACAGCATTTGGGAGAGGCAAAGTAAAAAAAAGAGAGGGGGATCTCTTTGTCAGACTACCTATCTCTATAGTAGGTGAACAATAAGAAAAGGAATTATTCAGAAGTAACTCTACGTATTGTTCTTGCCTCTTTATACTGTCGGTCTTTCTCCTAACTCTAAATATCCAGATGATGGAGATGATGGAGGAGGAGGAGGAGGAGTTGTCTGAGCTGCCTCTAGCACTCTTTATTATATTTTATTCTTTTATTATTGTTATTTGTTGTTTTTCATTGTGTATTCTGCCCTGAGTTTCAGGTTGTGTGTGTAGCTCTATAAACTGAATAAATAAATGCTTCTGAAGTAGGTGTTACTCCAAAAGCAATGTACCCAGATTATGCATATTTGTCTCAATATATATGTAATGTCACATGTAATCTGTTCCTTAGTGAAGGAACTCTGTAAATTCAACGATTCCACTGTTACTGAAGAAGCCTACAGAGTTCACTTTGAGCTGGCTCTCACAGTCTCACCTGCCTTGGCAAGAATCAGGTTGGCTTCCTGGCTCATCAAATGGGTGACACGGATGTTGATTGCATCAATGGCCTCCTGCATGGCTTTCACCCGCATACGTAAAGTGGTGTTCTCCTTCTGCAACATGGCGTTCTCCTGGTAGAGGTCACTGTAGCCTTCAGAGCCATCTTCTCCAATAACACGCTTACCCTTTGAGGTGGGGAGAAAACAATGGGTAAGGTTGAAATTAACAAAAAGCTATTCTGTGAGAGTAGAAGTTATAGAGCAAAACCATGTCATATTCTGGTACTGAGGTATTTATTCTCATATATGTTGAAGTAGGGTGCCTTTCATATATATCCTTTTGAACAACCAATAGAAGTAGTAGACAAGATATATTTTTCTATTTGTATTTTTAGTTTTTGATTATGAAGTCTGCACAGGGGGTTATAGACATGATAAGGGATAACATTAAAACAAACTACAACATAAAGAAATAAATCTGCATATAAGCTTCATAAGTATGTGCCAGAATTTAAAAACAGGATAACTCTAGAGTGTAACTCAGAATAGATTTGCTTTTATAGGTAGTCCTCAAGTTACAACAATACATTTAGTGACCATTCAAAGTTACAATGATACTGAAAAAAGTATTTTTGACACTTACGACCATTGCAATATCCACACTGTCATGTGATCAAAATTCAGATACTTGGCAACTGTTTCATATTTATGATAGTTGCAGTATCCCAGGGTCATGTGATCAGCTTTTGTAACTTCTGACAAGTAAAGTCAATGGGGAAACCAAATTCACACAACAACCGTGTTACTAATTTAACAACTGCTGTGATTCACTTAGCAACTGTGGTAAGAAATGTTGTAAAATGGGGCAAAACTCACTTAACAAATGTCTCACTTAGCAACAGGAATTTTTGGATCAGTTGTGGTCATAAATTGAGGACTACCTGTATTGTCTTTCTAAATAGCTAGATCTGGCGAATTGCCATAAGAAGAACAGACATCGTGAAGCTGCCTCAGCTCAAAAACATTTCTGCTTTGAAGTGTTATCTTGATGTGAAAAGTTAGTTAAACCTCCAATCAACAGCTTTGGGCATGCAAGCGTGCAGAAAGGATGTAAAGGCCAGTGAAGTAGCTAAGATGATACAATTTAGCAGCAATGTGCAGAGCCTACAAGTGGGGCTTCATTTCATTTCTTGGAGATACATCAAAAGGGTGCTTTATTATTTGAACCTCAATCAAAGCAAAGCTCTCCTCTGACACTTCATAAAGCCCACTTCTTAGTTACATGGCAGAGCAGAGCTAATACAATTCCTTCATTGTTACAGTTAGCAATTCACTGGGAACGCTGGAAAGGATATTCGGTGGCCTAGTTCACAAATAACACAATGGCTTAATACAATCTGGTTTGGATTTAGCAATGTTTCATTGGCAAAAAAGACTTGATCAACATGACTAAAAAATCTTAGTTAAGTATTATGTGCAAACACAGTCAATGAGTTCAGGGTAATAACTTAGTACACTTCTGAATGTTCACATATTATATTTAGTGAAAATACAGAAGTAGCTTTTTAAGTCCCACCTTTCTTGTAAATTCACAATTCCATGGAAGTATTTGGAAAGAGGGGAGAGATTGTTTAGCAGCTGAGAAAATTTGGAATGTACTTTCAGCTCTGCTCTTATTGCTGAGGGGATATTCTAATCCTGAACTTCAAACATTATCTTCCTTCATGAACCATGCCCTTGACTTATCTATTTACACCTATTTACACATTTACAATTCAATTTTTTTTACTATCGGTTCTATGGGCGTGGCTTGGTGGAAGTGGTGTGGCTTGGTGGGTGTGGCAGGGGAAGGATACTGCAAAATCCCCATTCCCTCCCTACTTCTGGGGGAAAGATATTGCAAAATCTCCATACCCACCCCACTCTGGGACCAGCCAGAGGTGGTGTTTGCCAATTCTCCGAACTACTCAAAATTTCCGCCACCGGTTCTCCAGAACCTGTCAGAACCTGCTGAATAGCACCCCTGAATTACACCAAGAGAGAAATGTACTCCATTAGACCACATGTAGTTTCACTCCTCACAAATGCCAATATTTCACCCTGGGATCTCTTAAAAAGAGGTGGGGGGAGAGAAAAATGAAGTCAACTCCTTCTATTTTCTGGGTTCACTAGTTGCATTATAGGTCATCAATATATCCATTTTGAAGAGAGAAGGTCAGAAACACTTCTGACTGTTCACATATGATGATTCCATTGTAGAAGGGAAAATTCTAAAGAAGAGACAGAGCTCATATAAAAATTGGCTTGAAGCTTTTTAAAGCAGTATTTAAGTAGGATAATATAAAACATCAAAGACTGAAAAACATACTGAAATCACTAGAGATATTTCTAATGCTAGAAGTCTGTATTTGATTTAGGAACAAACACTAATTTCCCAGTAACAAGAGGTCGCTCATGGCTTTTACTTACTGCCTTATATTCCATAAGTTCCATCTGGAGACGAGCAATTTCAGCTCTCAGGGCACTGATCTGCTGACTGGTCTTGTCCTGATTCACCACCACTTTGTTCTTGATGTTGCGAGCACGATTGGCATATTTAAGGGTATTCAGGGTCTCCATAAAATCCCGATCTGAAGGACTCACACAGGCAATCATCACAGTTTGACTATAAAAGAGGAGAACAGACGGACTCAAAAAAACTTCACTGTAGTGTCAGCTGTGCCCAAATAGGAATAACAAAGCAGTTTGTCAAGGCGTTTTTAATATTGACTTCTTTCAAATATGTTTATCTAGGAATGCAGCTCAACAAGCATGTGCTCCAAACTACATATATAGGATAAAGATCTACGTACAGTACATGTAAGGACCCCACTCATAATTCTGAAAAACTGGATTATCAGTGAATTATTAAACTATCTGCTCAATAATGAATAAGAAGCAGGGGATTTCAGATCCAAAATGTACAAGTAGTCTTTGACTTACGACCAGATTAAGCTCAAAATTTCTGTTGCTAAGTGAGACAGTTGCTAAGTGAGTTTTATCACATTTTATGACATTTCTTGCCACAGTTGTTAAGTGAATTACTGCAGTTGTTAACTTAGTAATATGGTTGTTAAATGAATCTGGCTTCCCCATTGACTTTGCTTGTTAGAAGGTGATCACATGACCCCAGGAAACTGCAGCTGCCATAAATATGGGTCAGTTAACAAATATCTGAATTTTGATTACTTGACCATGGGGATGCTGCAACTGTCATAAGTGTGAAAACTATCATAAGTCAGTTTTTTCAGTGCCACATGAGCTTTGAACAGTCACTAAACAAACTATTGTGAGTCAAGGAGTACTTGTAGATTACAAAAATTTGTCATGAAAAGATTCTGTTGCCAAAATTTGCATGAAAACTATTTTAGGCATATAATATAACTATCTACACTACAGAAGCTAATAATGACATCTGAAAAAAATAAACTAGTGATGTGTTTCAAAATTCATTCTTTCAAACACCTCTGGTGGCCTTGTCCTGACTTCTGATTAAGCACATCTATGGCCATACATGAGCAGTCGTTTTATCTGAGATTCTCAATGCCAGCAAACCCATATCAATGCTTATATGGACTTCCAGTTGAGCATAAGGAGCTCTATTAATGTTTCTTTCCAGTTACCTATTTCCACCAAGTGAATCTTGGAGAAGCCGGGTCAACTTTGAATCTCGGTAGGGCACGTGCAATGCTTTCTTGCTCTGATCCCCAAGGGCACTGATGACGTTTCCTAATGCTAGCTGTCAGAGAAATAGAAAAGTCAGTACTTAAATTGCCTTCTTTTCCTATTGCTTTTATTTTGGAACTGTTACTCCATAAATTCTTCTCAGATAACCATCAGAGCTCCAGACTATTTTCCTCCTTCCATTCCCTGCTTATTAGATTATAACACACATCGGCTGGGAAGTGGATTCTCCTTGCTTAAAGGAAGATCAGACTGATGAAATGACATAATTCTTTCATTACAGGAATGTAGTCTATGAATTTGTTTTTTTTAAAAAAAGTCAGCTAGACTAAGAAACCACCTTCATTGAACTACATAAAACCGTCTATTTATTTATGAAACATGCATCAATTCAAAGATTCTCTTCTCATTACAAATTCCTAATCCTCACAATTATGGGGAAAATGTATTTGGTAAAAATCATGGCTCTAAAAAATTGGTCAAATATTTATGTTTTATACATGATTTCCCGTTTTTTCCTTCATTGATTCTTTTACTTCCAGAAGGATCCTGAGCAACACTGCTTTGGCTACTGATCTTTTATGTGCCATTTTCCTTTTGTTATTTAATTCTTTCACTGTTTTTTAAGATAACACCTAATTTACAAGGTCTGAAACGATCATGGTCAGATAAAACTGCTTGATGCTACTTATACACTGCAAAAAATTTGCAACAAGTGTATTATATGATGCATGTTTCAAAAAGTCAATGTCATATTCATATTTTATATTTTCAAATATACCCTGCAGTTCTGTTAGGATTTGACATGAAAAAGAAATCCATGATAAGGAAAGAAGAAAAAATTAAAGGTCTTAGAATTGGACAACAGGTATATAAAACCCAGGCCTTTGCCAATGATATGGTTTTCATTTTGGAAGAGCCCATAGAATCCTGTTTATACTTATTAGAGACAATTGAAGAATTTGGGACTGTAGCAGGGTTATTAATTAACAAAAACAAAACAAATATATTAACTAAGAATATCCTAGAAGAACCTAAGAGAAAGCTACAGGTGGTAACTGGATTAAAAGTAGTCAATAAAGTTAAATACTTGGGAATCTGGCTAACTAATAGATGTTCGAGTATACAGGAGGACAATTACAATGAATTATTAATTCAAATTAAAAAAGACCTAGATAGATGGGGTAAAATACAACTCTCACTACTAGGGCGAGTTACAACAGTGAAATCTTATGTTTTACCAAAGTTCAATTTTCTATTTCAGACTGCACCAGTGAGTCTATCTAAGAAATTTTTTATAGAGTTGAATCAAATAATATCGAAATTTGTTTGGCAGGGGAAGAAACCACGGATTAAAAGAAAGATGATGCAAGAAGTAAGGGAAAGAGGAGGCTTAGGACTACCATGTTGGGAGAATTATTATTCAGCGGCCTTATTAACTTGGGTAAAAGAATGGATTACCTTATCTAACAATCAGCTCCTTAAGAAAGAAGGTTTTGATATACAACAGGATTGGCATAAGGCACTTTGGTGTGAGAATATCCCACAGAGTAAATGGTTTACCCGACACTATTTAAGAAAGATTTTAATCCAAAATTGGGAAAAAGTAAGTAAAAAGTACTACATCAAAATGCCCTGTTGGTTAGCACCTCTAGAAGCAGTGACATATCCCAATTTATATAATGTGGCTAAAAAATTAACATATAAAGAATTACTGAACGCACAAGGGAGATTAAAGTCTAAACAGGAATTAATCGCCCAAGGAGTGCAAATGGATTGGTGGAGTTATTTGCAAATCCAGTCTAAATACCAAAAGGATAGGGATGGAAGAGGGATTGATGGAGAATTACAAGAATTAGATAAAATTTTGATGGGTCAAGAAAAGGGTATGATTTCAAAATCTTATAAATTGCTTATGAAATTAGAGATAGGTGAAGAAATAGTCAAAGATTCCATGATCGCTTGGGGGAAGAATTTTGGGTACCCAATACACCTAGATAAATGACAAGAGATCTGGTGGGATAATATGAAATTAGTATCCACGGCCTATAAAGAAAATATCTATAAAATGATATATAGGTGGCACCTACCTCCCAATAGACTAGCTAAAATGTTCTCAGGGCAGTCGGCGGATTGTTGGAAATGTGGAGGGGAACATGGCACTTACTATCACCAATGGTGGTCATGTCCGAAGGCAGTGATATTTTGGGGGAAAATTAAAAAATGGCTCAATGAGATATTAGTGTTAAAAATCGACTGGCGACCAGAGACATGCCTGCTCGGCTCCAAACCGGAAAATATAAAAAAGGACTTATGGTATTTGGCATTACATATCATTACAGCGGCGAGACTGACATACACACAATTTTGGAAGAACCAAAATATCCCAACAGAGGATGCTATTATAAAAAAAAAATTGGAATGTGCGGAAGCAGATATGCTAACTAAAAAATTACAGGATAGAGAGCAAACACAAGTAGGTTTAGCTTGGGACAAATTTTATAAATGGTTAGAAAAGAGGAATTTATAACCCACATTAGTTGAGGACTGGTATTTGAAGAGAAATTTATACTATATAAGATAAGTGTGTTCGGACAGACCTAAGTGATGCATTAAGAGATATAAGATGTTCTGCCTTCGCCGGAATATAATTTAGAGTTATAGTACCGAATACTATGGTACTATATGGAAGTACGTATATTTATTGTTGTATTGTTATGTTTGTCATTTTATGTTGTTTGTTCTTTCTTTTTAAATGAAATGTAAATAAAGATTATTTAAAAAAAAAAAAGAAATCCATGATGCAGCCCTTTAACTAAATGTCAAAGCTACTGATTGATAACATAAATTAGTCTAATTTTCATATTTTTGTAAAGACCAAATTACTCTTTTGCAGCTATTCCAGTAAATGGAATTCTGCCTTCCAGAGGCAATACATAGTACATTTCATAAGCAATCCCCTTTTATGAAACCTGCATTCTATCAACAGCTCGATTCTTAATCAATATGTCCAAATCAGGGGTTGGTTCTAAATTTTTTTACTACTGGTTCTGTGGCCGTGGCTTATTTTGTGGGCGTGACTTGATGGTCATGTGACAATTCTTTAGGATTTAGCAGAGGTACTGCTCTACCAGGCTTTTAACTGCTTGCAGAGCTGTACCGGTCTACTCATTTGTTTTTGGAGGCACCGGTCTACTCATTTGTTTTTGGAGGCACCGGTCTACCACCACACTGCCTTTTAACACTGATCAGCTGTAGGGCGGCCCTTTGAAGCTTGCGGCAAAAGTTTAAACAGTTTTTTTCCTTCTAGCCGATCAGCTGGGACTCGGGAGGCAGCAATAGATTGGGGGTGGGGCCAAATAAAAGGTAAGAATAATGTGGGGGGAGGGGCGGGGGGAGGGGGGCCCAGCTCCCGAACAAAGAGAACCAGTTCAGTGACGTCATATCATCACCGCTACCAGCTCGGCCAAACCGGGTCGAACTGGGAGGAACCCACCACTGGTCCAAACTCATTTTTGTGCAGACCTTAAATTATTAAGGGCACTTCCATATGAAAACTTTCCACTGCCTCTTGAATAGTTTCAACACCTGCACAATCATGTTCCAGAGTATTGCTTGAGAAGCACAGCTGATTGGTTTCTTGCTCTTCTAGAGTAGGGTTCTCCAACCTTGGCAACTTTAAGCCTGGTGGACTTCAACTCCCAGAATTCCCCAGCCAGCTTTGCTTTGCTGGCTGGGGAATTCTGGGAGTTGAAGTCTGCCAGGCTTAAAGTTGCCAAGGTTGGAGAACCATGCTCTAGAGGGTAAAAGGGGTTACTATAATATTAGCTTTATGCCTTAGACTTCAGAGTTTAGGAGTGAGCAACCTCATTCTACCTCCCAGCTCCTTGACTCTTTCCTCCGTATAGCAAATAACTCAAAATGATTCCTCAGTATTTCAGGGATTAAGAAAATGGGCCACTTTGCTTTTTGTCCTCCTTCCTGGTTGTTTTTGAAATAACTCAGAATGAAGTAAGACTGAGGGGGCAGGATGCTGGCTGAACATGTTTGCGCTAATTTTTTGCTCGCTGGATAGAGCACTAGTGAGCATTTCTGAGTATTTCTTTATGTTCTGAGATGAGTGCAAATAGGGCTCTTTGTGAGAGTCTATGGAGCGAAGCTTGTGGTTGTGCAAGAGAGTGCCCTGAATCACAAGACGCTGGACTATTAAGGGGCTTATCTTCCTCACCACCCGTTTATTGTTTATATCCCACCATTCTATCCAAGCAAAAATGATAAAGGCAGCAAACACAATTCACCAAGAGATTCACCAATAGAAAATAATAAAATAAAAACAATATTCTTAAAACATAATTAAACTACAACCAAAAATACCATATTCAGTTTTAGAAGCAATTCACCATACCAAACCACAATTGATAGAGATGCCTTCTTTAGCTCTCTCGCCTGTGGCCCCAGTTCGTTTCAACCTCTCTGAGCCAGCCAGATCAACAAAGTGGAATTTGGCTGTTCGGGTCTCATATTCACTGGTAGGCTGGGATCCATCCAGGAGACTATTTGTGTCTCCATTCACCTGTAGTAAGAACAAGTCCCAGCATTAGGTAACATGGTATAATTTGCTAGCACCTGTACCATGTAAAATATCAATTGTGGTTATATTGTCATAAAACCAAAAATACACCCACAAAATTAACTTGCTGCTGGCACGAGAAGCCATGCTTCCTTTTCTGAGATAATGAGACTGATTCAAGCTCCCAAGCTCTCATTCACTACATCCACTCAAAGTTCTTATTGTGTCTCTAATTCCTACACTACATCTCTGCCACCAAAAATTCCACCCTTTCCATAGGGGCAAGAGACATGTTCCCTTCTGATATCTGCTTCTCCGCCTTATAGTCTTACCAAGTGTACAGGAGAGCAGACCCGCATTTGGCAAAGGTAGATTGTAAAGATAGCGTGGGAGCGGGAACTTTGGACGTTCATCTGGGTGCTGGCTGTGGTTCGGGAGAGAGCTCCCTGTTTCAGGCACTGGATCAGCTGTAGTGAGAGAAAGGATATACTTTCAGACCAGGTGCAAAGCCCCCCACTCCATATACATACACAAAAAGAAAAAGTACTACTCCATCTTGCTTCAATAAGCTGCTATACTATCTTATTAAACATGGCAAAAATCTTCCCCGACACGCCGCAAGACAGTAATAATACAAGCTGAACTAGATGCTACATGCAATTAAATCTTTCTCTGAGCTAAAATGGGTTTCCAAGTGAAGAGTGGTTAAGAAGAAAGTGTTTAATCCTTTCCACTCTTGCTGTTTCTTACCTCAAAAGCATTTCCCCAATCCAAACATAATTTAGGTTGCACTTCCTTCTGAATAGAAGGGTTAAGCATTTTTCACAGGAAAATGTGTTTGTTAATTTCCTAAATGACTGGATTATTTATTTCAGCACAATAACGTAGCAATACAAATCTGGTGAAACAAGGTTAATGAAGATACTTGACTTGAAAGATATCTTGAAGAAGTTGTCTTCTGTTAGTACATAATCTTGGCAGGAGGACATGTATGATTTATGCCCATATTTCAAATGCTTATTTCTCTTTTAAATATTGAAATGAGTGGAATGGTGCAATACAATTTAAAATTAGGACAAATTATTGTTAATAAATATATAGTAAATAAATGTGTTAATTCCAAATCTTATTATATAAAAAATTAATCTTACTTAATCAAAATTCTTAAGACAGGGATCTGAATTGCAAATAATAATAAACTATGCAATGAAGCCTGATATATTCAGAGGATGGGTTTTCAAATGTGGGACAAGGATGAAGAAGAAAAAAAAAGAGTTTCTCTCAATGGGAGGTATCTTTCTTGGTACTTAGAAGCCCTAAGATTAAGGACTCTGCAAATGAAAAAAATGTAACTACTGTACAATTTTGAAGGGCCTGGAATAGAGATTTTCAGATTCTTTCTGTATTTCCTCACTTAAAATAACTTTCTGCAGAAGACTAATTGCATTACATTTCTGAAATCATAATAATCAAATGAAGATGGTAAGAGGCCATTCAATTTCATTTTATTTCTAATGAAACAAAGATCCTAATATTCTGACAATATACATTGAATTTTTTGATTAAATTAAGAAAATTGTACCTAGAAATTTAAAATTTTAGGATTATAGCAGAATAAATTAATTTCTCACTGTGTGAAATTATTAAATGTTAAATTGAATGGTAATGGCTAAATTTAAAAATGTACAGAGCAGAAGAACATTTATATCCCCTTGGTAAAAGCACATTTTATTTATTTATTTTATTTATTTATTAATTTAATTTGTATACCGCCCTTCTCCCAGAGGGACTCAGGGCGGTGAACAGCCAAAATTAAAAAACATACAAATACAAAAGTTAAGATAATTTAAAAGAATTAAATCATTGGCTACCCAATTTAAAACCCCAAATCCATAAAATTTAAAATCCCAATTAAAAACCATTTAGGCTAGGCCGGCTTGATGAAATAAAAACGTCTTCAGGGCTTTACGGAAGGTCCGGAGGTCCGGGATCAATCGTATTCCAGGAGGCAGCTCATTCCATAGGGCGGGTGCCCCCACAGAGAAGGCTCGCCCCCTGGGGGCCGCCAGCCGACATTGCCTGACCGACGGCACCCCGATTTTAAATTGCTAATCCCTTGACAATGGAAAAAATTGTTGAAAAATTGAGATTCAAAGCATATATATTTATGCATATAATTGAGCTGCTTTAAAATTGCTGCTTTCTATTATTCAATATTAAATGGTTATTTATTATGTCCAATGATTAAATAATGATATTCTTTTGATTGAAAATATTAGGAAATGCCATGCAAAGATCTAAAACAAATCCAACACTCCTTGCAATTCAGTATGCTGAAAAAGATCCTACACTGGGAGAACGATCATTATTTGAATAAAAGGAAGGATCTGTATGTATAAATTCAGTGCCAGTTTTTCTCATCCTGATGCTTTGCAGGTATGTTGAATTTCTCCAGCGACGGGGGAACGGAAATCCAATAAAGCAATAGTGCATCAGGTTGGCAAAGGTACAGTTGAGCATGGCAATTGTTCAGTGTGTTTTAGAAGAACAACACTCAAGAACAGGAATTTGGCTTTGTTAATATGGTTTTGGCTTTGGAAAGAATATTTGGCACGATTTGATTCATTTTATGCTTAATAAGCATTTTGTAAGTTAAGAGGCTTTGAATAATGGTGGAATTTTTTGTCTTAATATTGAGAAGCCAATTCTTTGTTTGTTTTATATTTACCACAAAAATATATAGATGATTCTTCACATAAATTCCCAGGATAGGAATGTATGTTAAAGTAATGAATAAAAATAAAACAATTTCCCAGCTGCTGCTCTGTCTGTAAGAGGAAAGATTTATGGGGCCTCTATCATTTAACTACATATGGGGAATAATCAGAAGGACAAAGTGTAAGCAGACCCTTTCCAATCCCACCCTCTTCAGTCTCTATTGTAGCTTCCAAGGCTTGTTATCTGTTAAAACTAAGAAATATTTCCAACCAATCAAAACATACACAGTATCAGCTAGATTCTAGTCATTAGAACATAATAAGAGTAACATTTGAGCTGCAAAAAGTAAAAATGGAAATGTGATAATGATGTTTCACATTGTGAGAAACAAAATGAAGAGAAATTTTTCATAGTTGAAAAAATGGGTTCAGTTATGGACACCATCCAAATAATGAATGATAATTAGAATCTGGATAGAATGTTGGAATGTTAACAACTCTAGTGAACTCAGAATGCAACCAAGCTAAAGTTTGAAACATAGTTGAAGAATTCTAATCTCAAAATCAGTTACTGCAGTTCAATTAAAGCTTAATTTTCATAATTTAACCATTTTGTTGCAAAGGTAGGAAAGTGGAATTTGCTATCTCAGTCTTTAGATATATTTTACAGGTGAAACTGAGTAAATAATAACATCTTCTCTGATTTAGAAGATAAGCTTGATTGGACGGATGAGAAACTACTAGACAATACCAGGATTGTAGGCTGGATGGGGAAGTTGAAAAACATATGGGAAGAAAGTTAATGACAAATCATTTCCATACAGTACTGTTCTTCAGAAAACTATCCATTTGTCCAACTTTACTTGAGTTCACTTTTATCTACTTTATTTGCTAGGTAAAGTGAAGAGAATATAACCTCTTTTAGCGTCTGTGAACATGGAATCAGAAATTGATAACTGCTCCAGGTTCAGTAAGATGAAACATAGGAGAAAGAGTTTACGTGTAAAAAAATTAAATCACTTACCTCATCCTGTGAGCTAATGAGACGTGATGTAACACCTGTGGTATAGATACCACCACTGGCATCTTCATGGATTTTGATGTTTGATTTTCGGTGGCGATTCTCAGGGTCTCTTGTGCTATCAAAAAGATCCAGGATCTCCTCATTATATAGCTGAACAATGAAACAGAGAAACAAATTACTAGTGAATGCATTGTTTTGCTTTTTAAACTGTTCCACAACAAACAAAAATGGGTAAATGTTTACATATACAAATGTTTGAAGATCAAAGCTTAGTGTTTTATTTTGATGGAAAGTGATGCTGACTACAGTGTCAAAAAGTCTATAAAAGAATTAGCAAGTTTAAAATTCTTGCTAATTTGCTAATAATGCTAATAATAATGCTAATAATAATTCTTAAAATTATTACAAATAGTGTGAAATTATTCATCTTTTTTCATTTCATTTTTTCATTTTATTAAATCTCCTTTGGTTTTAAGATTTGGATTTAAGAAAGAGCCTTGGTAGCACAGGGGTTTAAGGCACCCTGTTATTAAGATGGTTATTAAGACCAGCTGCCTGCAATTACTGCAGGGTTCGAATCTCGCCAAGGCTCAAGGTTGACTCAGCCTTCCATCCTTTCTAAGGTAGGTGAAATGAGGACCCAGTTGTGGGGGCAATAAGCTGACTTTGTATAAATATACAAAAGGATGAAGGCTATTGCTGAGCACCTTGTAAGCCGCCCTGAGTCTTCGGAGAAGGGCGGCATATAAATCAAATTAAAAAAAAAAAAAGATTTGGCGTTCTTTATAAGAAGACAATTTCATTATTGGGGGGTAAACTTCTCCTTTAGTTATAGAAGTAAAAACATGGAGAGGTACAGCACTAAATGAAATACATAATTCCCTTAAAAGCCTAATCAAAATCTGAACACTAAGACAAATGTTCTATTATATTTGCAGCAGCCAGAAGCAAGTAGGTAAATTTTACAATTTATTCATGTGGCAATCCTCAGATCTCAACAATGTTTCAACAGTAATGAGATTGGAGGGCTATGAGAGAGTTGCTTATATTTTGCATTTTCTTATAATTATTGTTAAGAATTTATCTTCTGTTCACAGGTTATTTATTATATACTCTCTATATATAAGAATGATAAATATAAGGCCTCCTTCAAGTCAAGATTGAAGATTCTGGTGGCTTCCTGAACACCATATAGTTTTATTGGCAACAATACAGAAACAGTTTACTGTGGGATTTAACTTTTTAACTTCTCAGCCTTGCATGCAGACAACATATTCCCTGGAAGTCTCCTACCCAAATATCAGCCATGTTAATATTTGATTAAGCCAATTAGTTAAAAGCTGTCATCTGTTAAGACTATACAGAAATACCCAATACTTTAACTTGTATCTGACATGGAAATAATATCACTGTTCACTATTTATCTTCAAACACTGAAATAGAGTAATTCCACCCCACCTACCAGTCCCAGTTGCCTTATCAGTGAGTTTCTAAACACTCTTAACTCAAGACTCACTCTATTCAACACTAATATACTTACCTCCAAAAACTGTGCACTGACTTTGAACTCTGGGATGGGGACTCCCTGATCTTGTGCAGCCTGCTTATGTGCGTGTATGCCATTGAAGAGATGGGCAATGGCCCGTGGAATTATGCCCTGCTGCTCTTCAGAAGTGTTCATGTCAAAACCAGTACCCATGGTATAAGTCTTGCCTGCACCAGTCTAAAAGATAGTAGTAGAAGTATTTCATGGAACTGTCTCAGGACAAAATAGGTAAGAAAGCAAGTACCTTTGGTCTGTTTTGTTGGTCACTCAAGCAAACACAGAATATCCCTATCAAATTTACTCCTTGCCTTTTTTTTTTAAACTCCAGTTCATGCCACATCCTTTTGCATATTTGTCATAGTTTTTTCATTAGCTAAAGTGAGTCCATATTATACTGCATCTCTTGTGTAACATAAAAACATAACACTGCCCTGGAGAGAAGGAGAATACGAATTTCTAAAATGAAAAGCCATTTAATGTCACAAGCTAATTTGCAAGTTTGTCAACTACTGCCATTTTTATCAACATTAATTTACCATGTATTATTCTGGCACCTAATTAATTCATTTCAAATTCTCTCCCATCCTTTCCCAAGGGCTGGTGAGAACCAGTGTGAAGTCATGGCTTGAAATGTGAGAAAACTAATTTCAAACTGTCATATGCTCATTAGGTTGCTTTTAGACGCTATTACTGCACTCAGCCTCATTTGGCTTATAAAGTTCTATGAAAACTGAAGCATTGGTCCTAAAGTAGTACAAGTCCCTTGGGAAAAATATGATTAAAAACAAGACTCAGCCAATAGAATATCCACAACAGGATATGAAATTAGTATTAGAAACAATGAGAAATGAAGAAAGAATACAAATAGATAAAAACAGAATGTTAGTTCCGAATGTATGCTTCATTCTAGTCATTAAAAAAGGATAAGCTTAGCAAATATTATGATATATCCAATTGGATGCACTATAATGTTGTTTTGATGAACATCAATGTATGTCTGCGTACTAACTGTATATAGCAGATGGATGATGCCATCAAAATACTCTTTTGATCAAAAATGTATTCTTTTATTGGCTTGAGCATTGGATATGTATCTGAAGAGATCTTTTTGATATAGAGCTAAACATCTCATCCTTAAGTCTATTCGCCCCATGAAATTTGACCGTTCCTCATTCTAAAGAGCTAACTGCTAGTCCACTGCAGCATGTTTTTTGTAAGTTTTGAATCTGGTATTTACTCTGTATCTTTTCCCTAATTCCAAATCCTGATTTTTATCATTATTTCCAATGCCCTGAAGAATTTCTCCATATAATTATTGGTACAGCAATATTTAGTTCCACTATTTATATCAATCAGTAGATAGCTTTAATGATCTTTACAATTTTCATTTCTTAAAGCTGCCACTTCAAAATAAGCCGTCTCAGTCCCTCCTTATTTTACTTTGTGACAAGGCCACTTCATACTTAAGTAAGAGTTATTGTTATCCCTTATACACCTTCCCCCAGAAGAAATGCTAAACAGGAAGATAAATGGTCCCATATTGTATAAAAAGTGCATATTTTGTTCCACGCATATAATTAAATACTAAATTTCAAATAAAGGTATAGTACCTCTCCCTCTAGTGGAAAAGCCGAAGATTTAAGGGGTTGTCATACTCTTTTCTGATGGGTTTTATTGTCTTTAAACTTAACTTAATTGGACAAGCCCTCAGAGAATGATTTCTCATAAAGTATAGTACTCTACATAAAGCAGGAAACATGGTCACTTTAACCAAGTCAACCCCATTCAGATAAGCTTATAACAGAAACTGTGAGGAGAGTGAAAAAGGCACACACCTGGCCATATGCCAACACAGTTGCATTGTAGCCTTCAAAGCAGCCCTCAATCAGCTTGCCTACACAAGTTGTATAGATCTGTTCCTGCCAAGTATCCAGGTCAAAGACAAAGTCATAGGTAAATGCTTTGTCCTTTCCCAGGAGTACTTGGGGTTCCCCAGGTGTCACTGATGTGCAGATGTGGCATCCTTCAATCTTTTCCTTTGGCATCTGAGGACGAATCCTGCGGGGGGGGGGAAAGTGGTGGGGAGGAAGAGCATATCTTTTAAGGAATTACAGTAGTTAAGTACTGGAGAATATGAAGAGATAATACATTAGACAGCTTTTCTAGAGCACAGTACAACAGTACAACCACAGAAATCTTCATGAAGTTGCAAATCTGTATATTTAAATCAATATAAGAGCTCTCATATTATCTGTATATAATAGAATTATGGAAAAAAATTAAACCAACATCACTGCAGTGCTACAAATACTTATAGATGCATGGTAGCATTAGATTCCATAGACTGGAAATATGTAGATTTACCTACAAGTGACAGATTAAATATAATTGGACAGATATGGGGCGGGAGGAGGTACTGTTAATAGAAAGGCCAAGAAATACAGAAGGATTTTTGTCTTTTTATTATTAAGTTCTACCTAGCAAGCAATGTGTGATTGCAGTTAACTGGGGTGAGGAAAAGCAGAATAAGCTATTTCTGCATCAAGATGCCTTGAGGAAAAAAGACAAAAGTGTAATTAAGACAAATCACCCATTAGTGGAACTATGCAGATAATGTAAATGATATACCAGAGAATCCACAACTAGCATTTTGATATCCATGCAGGTGGGGGCAAACCTTCCCTCCAGCAGAAAAGGCTCTTCTAGACCCCACTAGCCAAAACTGCTTGATCTACAGAGTCCATAGCTCCTTCTGTTGGATCAAATGGAGTAGGCTAATCCCATTGTGGTGACATAATTCCCCATAAAACCTTTCCCCATGCTACGAAGGGCTTTAAAGTGATAATCAATACCTTGAATTAGACCTGGAAGCAAACCAACAACTAGTGCAGCTCACACAACAATGTTACACAACACATGCCATCCTAGGGGCAGTTAGAACTGTCCACACCATAGAACTTTCTCAGGTTTAATATTAGAAACAAAGCATTTGAATCTCAGATGCGCTTCTACCGTAGATTTTAAAACTCATATTGGGATTCAGAGGAACATAAGAACAGGCCAGAAATTATACAAATATTTATCTATATAGTTGACTTAAAATAACGAGTCCTTGCAGTCTGTTGCTTTTTATTTTTTCACTGCCTAATCTCCAAGAAATGTATCCCTGCTTAAAGCTCCTGATGTTATCAATTCATTTCCTCTGTTTAGATTAGCATTTTCTTTCTTTATAATTTTTATAATTTTACCAATGGACGAAAAACCTTAGTGGGCAAAATTAGATTTTGTTTTTTTCACCAACATAGTCGGTCTTTACAGTAAGCACCTGCGACAAAAGCATGACATCTTTTTGCAGTTAAATCTACTTGCCTGTATTTATTTATTTGTTCTTTTCAAAGTCAGGCTCGTACAGAACTAAAGCCAACCAAGCTGAGACTTTAGACTTGTTTTGCATCTGGAAGTGGTACAGTAAGAGCAAACGTGATAACATAAGTATATGCAGCATTCAAAATACTAAAAAATATCTCCTGCAAAAAACCCCAAAACCCTAGTTTCGGTGAGTTGGCATCCTGTTTGCAAAAGTTCTTCAGAATTCTAATAGGCAATTAAATAAGCAGGAAAAATATCATATGTTTGGGTTTGCTCCTAAATTCATAACTACTGTACCACAGGTACTACAAGGCTAAGACAATTAAAAAAAAATGGACCAACTCCACCCCCCCCCAATTGCTACTCTATCAACATGAGAAAAAGCTATCACCCTTTCAACTCTCCATGTAACTTAATAGTCCCAAGTCAGAGCAGGATTTATACTCAATGCAATGCTCATTTTTCTCCCTTTTTGCCAAGGAGATATTTTCAGAGTCCATATTGTTAAAGTGGATTTATCCTGGAGGATCAGAGAAGGTGAAAATAATAGCACATATAAAACCATTTATTTTATAACTTCTGTAAAATGCTCCTCTTTTACTTAAGATTCCAATTAGCCCTGATGAGTTTTTATCTTTTTTTCTTCTTCTTAGTTGATCGGTATCTAGCAGGAAAACAAATCTAGTAAGGTTCTGCATGGCCTATTCACCCCTTGTGGTCAACATACATTATTCCTGCTTCTTTTTGAGTTAGTTGTAGCTCCAATCCCTATTTTATCTCAGTAATAGGGATATTTTTATTTTAACTATTATACGATCTACAATTATTGCAAATGTGCCATTCAGCTCACAAAAGATAGGCAGAACACTATTCAAAAATTGGGAGGTTTCTCCATTCTGTGCCAACAGGATGGAAGAGCAGCAGTTCCCATGACAACTAAGTCTCTGCAAGGAGGAGGAGGAGGAGGAGGAAAAATGCAACCCTAAAAGAGAGCACACTGACAACACTATATAAAACACCACTCAGGCATTTTCTCCAGTGGTCTTGACATATACAATGGCCTAGCTGTTCAGTTCTATCAGCAAAAGCCAACATTTATAGAGAGGGGAACCAACTGGGCTGGCATCCAAGGCACAAATGGCCTCTGGTCTTAAAGGGAAAGCTTTAGACCAGAGGCCAAAAAGGAGCTTTCTCTTTTCTCACCCCCAATATAGTTTCTCATTCAGGAAGATCCCCACAGAAGGGATTTCATCCTAGGATTTTTCAGTCAACCTAGTCTTTGCTCTAAATTTGCTTGCAAAAGGAGGATCCATTCTAAAATTATTCCTGAATAAATAGAAACTAAAGTAAAAGCTTTTTCACAAGGAATGGTATCATGCCTAACAAATCTCAACCAGAAACAAAAGCAGTCTAAAAGAAAAGGTTGAAGGGTTTTTCTTAAGAGCATTACTTTCTTTTTCAAAGGCTTAATTGCTTCCCTTCCCTTGTCAATCTGATTGTAAGGTCCCCTTACTTTGGCCAGGACAGACAGATCAGCAGGATAGAGACAAAAAGGCCAATGCATGACTTGTACTGCTCCTGTTTTATTCTGCCACTGAATCCCAATATTCAAGACTTAAGACTTGTACTTGAGGGCAGTCATACAATCAGGAGAAAGAAAACTAATCAGTTATATGCATATTATGATAAACTTCAGTCAGTCAATGACTAGCACAAGACTAAATAAACGTAAATAATTGGCAAAAAGCCTGAGCCTGACATGTTCCATCAGCAAATGCTTTTTTCTTGCCATGAAGCTAGAAAATACCATATTTTCAGGAAGAACATTAGCGCTGCCCCCATATGGTCTGTATTAATCCATGTTTGATCTGAAAAAAAAATGAGTAAATGAGAGGATTTGGACCTTGTGGCATTTTTACTAAGATCATACAAGATAAGCAAAGCATAAAACTATGGGGTGTAGCTTGAGAGTCCCTATGCTTCCCTTTTTCTCCCACTGTAAAATATACTTTTCAATGGCAGTCAATACTGTTTGCAAATCAAAATAGATTTTAAAATCTTCTCTCTCTTATTTTTCCATCTTACTTTAATTAATTTATCACCTCGGTCCCAAAATTCTTAGCGGCTATCAATTCCTACTTCCAATAATTAAGTTTAAAAACACACACAAAATCAGGAAATAATAACAACGCATCTTGTTATTTCCACTTGGAGCCTTTTTTTAATCAAATCAGGAACAACCAAATTCATACACCTGATCCATCCTCAAATGCCCTATGGAACAGCCGTCTCTTAATCATCTCCCAAAAGGGATGGGGTTATCATTGTCTCCAAGAGTATGCTATTTTAGGGGGTCAGATGCTGTAAAAACAGAAGGCTAGCTCCTGAGTTCCATTGCATTCACATTCTATAGCTGTGGTTCTCAACCTGTGGGTCGCGACCCCTTTGGGGGTCGAATGACCCTTTCACAGGGGTCGCCTAAGACCATTGGAAAATACATATTTTCAATGGTTTTAGGAATAATTTTATGGTTGGGGGTCACCACAACATGAGGAACTGTATTAAAGGATCACGGCATTAGGAAGGTTGAGAACCACTGTTCTATAGCTTTTGCCAAATATTAGATTCCACATGGAACAATGTCAAACATAATCAGGTCCCAAACATATATAGCTTAATAGATGGAAATCAGCACTTTGGATTGTACCAGGGATATCACCAGCCAATGCAACTTTTGCAGTAATGGTCTGACATGAGTATAGTAGTCTGTGTAGATTCAATTACAATCTAGACAAGGGATAACCAAAATCATGAGTGGCTGTCACTATACCTCTGAGTTCAGAAAAAGCTGCAACTGGCACACAAGCAGAACTCTACAAAATGTGTCCTGGCCATGGCTTCCACTTGCTTTTTCAGAAGGCTCCAGGGAAACTCCCAAATGTGATTCTGCCCTCTATGAGGAGCATAACCCCATTTATAGTAAATGATGGTCCTCCCTATAGTCACAATGCTTTTTAATCAACAGCCATGCTCTTGTTTGCATTAAGCCTGTTTCTCCCCAGCCAGATCCCAACAACCCTCAGACACTAAGGTAGAACTTTTATGTTAATAATGTTATGACACTACGATGGAACTTTGACAGTGTCTCTTAATTTGCCCAAGAAGCAGATAAACAACAAAGCATCATAAGCTTACCAATGATGGTGCTCACAGATGACTTCTCCCAATGGTTTTAGATAACTGTTAAAGAGTAAAAGGGAGAAGATGGAGCCCTGTGATAACCCACATCAAACACAATCTCTTTTCTCTTTCCTCCACCAAATGGAATTACTCACTCATGCAAAATCAAGCCATGACACAAACAAACAGCTGGCAATACACAATATGACAAGCTGAAACAGTGAGTGACATTTCTAATATAAACTTGAACCCATTTAAACCAACTGACCAAAGAGGGTCCTAAAATCACCATACTGCAAGAATAAGATATATGCAGAAAATCCTCTCCACTTATTGCTATTGTCTTACCTTTTGGTAAGTGGAAAGGAGGTTAATATATTGGAGGGATGTTTTTGAAAGTCAAACAAAAGATAACTGAAGTCTATCAACTTCTATAGTACCAAATTCTCACTTAATTTTCAGAGTATTTCCATCAGCTAAACTAAAAAGAGAAAGACAAAACAGACTAAATGTTGTATCCTAATTTGCATTAGTATAATGCTTTTAATTAACATAGGTTGCAAAAGATGAAGCTATCATTCAGGACAAGAGCTTTAGATATTAATGGTTTACTAAAAGCCTTCTATAATACACCAGAGCTCTCTCTTTTATCAAATGCATCAGTCATGTTCAAAAATCACATGAACATCATGCTTCAGGCATTATTTCAAATTCTGATGGCAGCACAGTTCCTTTCAAATCCAGAGAGTACTAAGTCTCCATGTTCAATTTCATTTTGCAATGAATGAATGAATGAATGGAAACAACATTTCCCTGAAGAAAAAAAGCTATCCCATGCTATTATCTTGGTTTCAGATTTTATATGAATGTTCAGATTAAATGTAAGGTGAAAAAGGACATAACTTAATGGTGGGCAAAAATAAATTTAGATTTGCAATAAATTGGTAATGATGACTTGCTTCCAATTGTTAAATGGCTCTTCTTACTATTTCAATATATACTACTGAAATCAAGAAAGCTTTCAATAATCAAAAAGATTTAAATACAGGTGGTCCTTGATTTACAACCACAATTGAGCCCAAAATTTCTGTTGTTAAGTGACACATTTGTAAAGTGAGTTTTGCCCCACTTTATGACCTTTCTTGCCATAGTTGTTAAGTGAATCACTGCAGCTGATAAACTAGTAACATGGTTATTAAGTGAATTTGGCTTCCCCATTAATTTTGTTTGTCAAAAAGTTACAAAATGTGATCACATGACCTTGGGACACAGCAACAGTCATAAGTATGATCCAGTTGTCAAGCATCTAAATTTTGATCACATGATCATGGGGATGCTGCAAACGTTGTATGAAAAATGATCATAAGTCCTTTTTTTCAATGTCGTGGTAAATTTGAATGGTCACTACATGAACTGTTGTAAGTCAAGGACTACGTGTACAAAGCTGAATGGCAGTCAAATACATTTTGATTCCAAATTATTGAACTGAGAGAATATTTTTTTCACCAGATGGAATTTGTAGTTCTAATTTTAAAAAAATGATTTGCCCTTCCCCGAGATAGAAGATAATCAGAGTTAATTCATTCAGTTTCTAAAGTCTCAGGTTCATACTGTATATTAGGTATTGCACAAGATATTTTAACCATGATTGAGCCACCCTAGATGAAAAGTTTTGCATGGAGGGCATGTCCAAACTTATCTTATTCTTCCTTTATCAATAAAATTCTAAATACCAGGAGAAGGAAAGAATTGAAAGGACTAATTTCTTTAGCAAGCTTAATTACTGCAAATTCTCCAAGTTAGTCTCCTCAGATATTAAGATCTAAATCAGTGGCTATTTCCAAACTCTTGCCTGGATTGGATTATAGAGCAGAACTTTCTCTGCACTTTATGAGAGAATCAGCAATTCACCTTGGGAACCAGCCAATTTCTTTAAACAAGTGCTCCAACATATTTCAACATATACAGATACAGATGAAGAAACTATTTAAGTACATGACCAAGGGACTATTACCATGAAATATAGATTAGACAAGGAACATATGATGAGGCTTTAGGGCCCCATTTATCATGAGAAAATCTATTATTTTCCCAAAAACTGACTGGACACATAAGAATACCAGCATAATCTGCATTGGCAAACAGAAAGCTGTAGCTTCTTTCACATCTCTCCAACAATAACCATAGCATGTTCTACTAATGTAAATGGATCTGGCTATATTACACATTTCCAAACATCAGTACCTGCAGATTTAGATTCAATCAGTGACTGAACCTAATTTTTTGATATTAACAACATTCAGATATCACTGTGGCAACTCCATAAATTATTATATCTTCTTACTTGGGCTTAGATACTGTTTATGCCGGTATTGCTATCTCTATTTAAATGACTTCTAGTTTCTTTTCCTCTCACTGTCTTTACCTAATCTGCCTTTAGGCTTGTTAAATTATGTCAAGAAAGTTTATTTTAATCTTCTGCTTTGTATTAAGATATCTGAATATGTATGATAATTGTTTTTATCTATACATGTGACACAACTATAGAAACATCTGCAAATGTCAGGAACAAGTATATTCCTATTCTTTTTCACACCAAATGTGCATCCAACTTAAGGTAAACAAGAGCTCACCATGATTTTCTAAAATTAATAGAACATTTTCTTTCATATGACAGGGTCATTTACCACAAAAGTGAAGAGTAATCATTCTAGAGACTACTTGTATCATTAGGCAAGACAAGAGACATAGCCTCTCAAAATGTATGTAACCAAGATATACAACCTCTTCTTCTCTAAAGTGTATGTATGTAGTGTACAGTGTATGCCCTAAATACCCTAAGAGGGGTACCAGAAAAAACATACAGACCAAAAGCTCTATTATATCTTATATGTTTATTTCTGGCTCTAAATTCTTTATGTCCTGGGACATACACATTATTGACACTGCAAACAGGCAGTGTGGGATAGTACATTATGGATTATATTTCTCTATCTA
This sequence comes from Arizona elegans, assembly GCA_022577455.1. Taxonomy (NCBI): domain Eukaryota; kingdom Metazoa; phylum Chordata; class Lepidosauria; order Squamata; family Colubridae; genus Arizona; species Arizona elegans. The sequence goes on from JAKOOJ010000002.1 coordinate 154,671,436, forward strand.
TTGTTCTCAATGTAAAATGTTCTTTTATGAAGAGCCAATTCATACTCAGAAGTATCATTCATATTTACTTGGAGGTGGGGGGCACCTGTTGATCCAATGCAAGCAACAAAATAACTTACACCAGCCTTACTTCACGCTTCCACTATTCATAACACATTTCGAGGATTGAAAGAAGCCTGATAAAAATACCTTCACCCTAGGTTTTTTAAAATATTTAAATAATATTTAAATGCAAGCTGTTTAACAACAACAGAAATTATCCTGCCTTCACAGCACTGTTGCCATGTTCAAGACTACGCATGTAAGCTCCTCTTTAGTATGCAACATCACAACCCTATCCTCCATGTCATGTAATATTCCAGAATATTTTGACAGGACTTGTTATAGGATATTCCCTCAGAGCCCAACAATCAGACCAACTACGCAGAGAGAGCTAGGCAATAAACAGTTACATTTGTTGGCTTTGCAAAAACCCAAAGAGTGCTTTTCTTTTCTACAGATCAGAAGAAAGGTACTTTAAAAAAAAAAGAAAATCTTATCAGTATGCATTTTCATATGTCAATAATCCTTAATACATTATATAATATTCCCTTCCTGCTTCAATATATCATTAGATTAACTTTCTTGGCTGATATAGCTAAATTAAAGTATCTTCATAATTAATGTAAATAAAATATTAATTGGAGTTTCATGCCAATGACATTTTTAGACAAACTAATCTTATTATATAATTACAATTATAAGGTTACAAATTTAGATGACCAATTATTCTTATCCTTGACTCTTACATGTTATCCCAAAATACATTTATATGTACTGTACTGTATACAGTAATACACTCATTCTTAAGTGAATAGAAAAATTAAAATATGACAATAGATAGATAGGTAGGTAGGCAGGCAGGCAGGCAGGCAGGCAGGCAGGCAGGCAGGCAATAGATAGGGTTTGTATAGATCAATATTAAAAACAATGTGGATAAGGTGTTGTGGTTGTTGCATCTACTTGAATCAGTGCTCTGCAGAAAAATATATCTAAAACATTTCTACCCTGTAGCAAAAATAAGCCAGAAGCCAGAATTTAAGAATGTCAATACTTCGCGCCTGTTATTTGTCTCACATGTTTGGAGCCCACAAGGCAAGAGATAGCACAAAGAAAAGCAGAACTGTCTCAAACTCATTGCAGGGAATGACTTCATAACACAAACTATTGCAGCTAATGTTCTTCAAAAACATGACTCACTATCCTTGTGTTATTACAGTCTTTAACCCTGGCCTGCTCTCCTGCCCTGGACTTCTTCCTAGAAAAGATGCTGACAGACTCATTTGCAAAGTTCCCTGGAAATCAGTTTACACAGGGCAGAGAGGCTTTCTGAATGTGATACTTGTCAACACTATTGATTAAAACAAGTCACAGTGCATAAAAGTCTGGAACCTGTGCAGATTCTCAGGCAGAAATCCTCCCATGAGACAGAATGAGCTGGAGGATCTCTTGTGCACAATAGGACTAATTAATTATATTTTATACATCTATATCTATCTGTAATTTAAACTGGCATCATAAGAGCCTTCTTTCAATAAAACACCTATATTTATTCAAAGTCTACAATCATCAAACTGCATCATTGTTTACTAGTAATACAATGGATGAGGCTAATAGGCTTATCTTAAACAGAGATTTTCAATAACTCTTTCAATATCTAACAAGTTAAGAGAAATGCCGAGATGCAAACTCCACAATTGGTTTCCTTTTTCTACTGTATGCCTTCTACCCTTGCCATGCCAAGCAACCTTTGCAAAGGTATAACCATGGGTGCCGCAAATTTGCCAGAATTCTTGTATGTAATGCAACTAACAGAGATAAAAGTAATGATTAGGTGAAGTAGCAATACTTGCATTACTTGAGGACTGTAAAATTTGACTGTTAATGCTACTTTATATAGGAAGAAAGTTGCCCAATTTGAGAGTAAGGGGAAATGTGAGTTTAAACACATTATAGATAGCAGAGGTCAGATGCTAGATAGGAAAGAAGAAGAGGTCATGGAATTTCAATTTATCCATTCTAGCTGATCTAACATCAGCTGTACACAAAGACGAATTGTTAGCAGAGAAATACGCTTGCTTCAATCATACTGTGTTAAAAATAAAACAAAAAATCTTATTTCAGAAAGAGAAATAACAAGTAGTCCTCAATTTATGACTATTCGTTTAACGACCAGTTCGAAAGTACAATGATGCTGAAAAAGGTGACATGATCAGTCCTCAGACTTACAACCGTCGCAGTGTCCCCACAATCATATGATCAAAACTAAGGCACTTGACAACCAACATGTATTTTACAACAGTTGCAGTATCCTGGGTCATATGCATTTGCAACTTTCCCAGGAAGCCAGATTTGCTTAACAACCTTGTGATTTGCTTAATGACCACTGTGATTTGTTTAACAACTGTGGCAAAAAAATCATAAAATAAGGCTTACCTAATAAATATATTGATTAGTGAGCAAAATTCCGGTCCCAATTGTAGTTGTAAGTTAAGGACTATCTTTAGTTAAAAAACTTAATATATGTGAACAAAGGACCCTAAGGCAGACACTACATGGCAGCATTTGGGGCAATACTGCAATCTCCACTTCAAAACAAATAGAATAATAAAGCAGTAGTAGGAAAGAATGAAAAAGTGAACCAACATAGAGCATAGAATAAGAGAGTTGGAAGGGACTTTGGAAGTCTTCTAGTCCAACACCCTTAATCAAGTCAGAGACCTTATACCCATGATGGTGAACCTATGGCACATGTGCCCGAAGTGGCACGTGGAGCCATGTCGCCTGGCATGTGCAGCGTCACCCAGTTCTCTTCCAGGTTTCTGGCGTGGATGCACACGCGATGATCAGCTGGCCTTTTTGCATGTGGCAGTGCCAGAAACTAGAAGAGCTGGTCTTCCGGTTTGCTGTGTGAGCATGTGGTGCCGGCCAGCTGATGTGCGCATGCGCGCCAGAAACCTGGAAGAGTAGCTGGCTGAAACCGGAAGTTCAGTAGCTGAAACCGGAAGCTCATTTTCCGGCATGCGCATGCGCCCTGGGCAGCTCCTTTTCCGGGTTCGCGTGCGTGCTCCCTTTTCAGCACTCGGTGCCGAAAAGGTTCGCCATCAATGCTCTATACCGTTTCAGACAAATGGTTGTCCAATCTCTTATTAAAAAATCTCCAGTGTTGGAGCACCCACAACTTCTGGATGCAAGTCATTCCACTGATTAATAGTTTGAACTGTCAGGAAATGTATCCTTAGTTTTAGGTTGGTTCTCTCCTTCATTAGTTTCCATCCATTGCTTCTTGTCCTGCCTTCGGGTGCTTTGGAGAATAGATTGATCCCCACTTCTTTGTGGCAGCCTCTTAGATACTGATATGCTGCTATCATGTCAGTTCTTCTTTTCATTAAAGTAGACATACCCAATTCCGGTAATTGTTCTTCATATTTTTAGCCTCCAGCCTCCTAGTCATCTTTGTTGCTCTTCTCTGCACTCTTTTTAGAGTCTCAAAATCTTTTTTTTTTATATATCGTGGCGACCAAAACTAGGTGCAATATTCCAAATGTGGTCTTACCAAGGCATTATAACCAGGTGCATTCATGTGATTTACGTAGTTAATTTTCTTGAACTAATGTATATCTCTATATTTTTGTCAATCCAAGTTTTCTAGAGAAGTCATGAAATTAAAAACAAAATATAAAAGCAAAAGCAACAAATTAAAAAAACAATTAAATATCAGTGCCTGTTTCAATTTGTTCTGAAATGAAGGGGTACATTTTTATTGTTCCTCTTAGTACTCAATTCTGTTTTAAGAACTGATTTTAGCTTTCTTTAAGAGTATCTATCATTTTCTTTCCCTAGAATAGCTCAGATTATATATTTTATGGCACTCTGTCAAGGGGAAACTAAGTAGTAGTAATCATAATGGAGATCCGCCACTGTTATACCAGAAGATGCTAAAACTGAGGTAACCTCTATGGCACTTAGGACAAGAAAGTGGCAGAGAGCTGCAGTTGGCAAAACAGTGAAACAAACGCCCAAACAAAGTAACACAATTGAATAAATGAGATATTTGATAGCCAAAACAAATGCATTTAAAAATAAACAAAATATCTCCATGCTTTTTAAAGCCCTAGTGCCATTAAGACTAGCTGATGTACAAGAATGTAGAACTTATGTATTTTCTCTCAACATCTGAAATAAAAAACAGAACAAAAATAGGATTGTTCAACTAGTCTATTTTATATACAGTAACTGAATCTTTAGAATAAATTGACATAATTTCTACCTCATGTAATCTTAAATCCCTGAAAAAAATGTTAATGTTCATCAGTAATGAAACCTCTTACTGTCAGAATATGGAACAGAACTCCTAAGTACTTTCTTTCACTTTGCTAATACTTACAGAGGGACAAATTGGCTTTATTTATTTCATTTATAAATTTATTTATGCATTTATTTCAGTTTGTAAACTGTCCAATTCCCAGTGACTCTATATATAATCTATATCAATTTTGTATATTTAGTTTCATCTCACTGCTGCAATAATCTAAACATACTTTATATAACAGAATATCATTTTGATATTGTTTTATACAAGAAAGAATGACAGAGATTTAGTCTAGTAGTTAAGGCACTGGACAAGGAGTGGAAAAACCTGAGATCTGGTTCTGACTTCGGCATGAAAGCAAACTGGATGACTTTGAGTCAAACTTTTTCTCTCATTTTTAGAAAGATGGTTATGACAAACCAGTTCTAAAAATGTTTCCAAGAAAACTGTATGGACCTGTTAATGTAGTCATCTGGAGTAAAGACTGATTCAAAGACTCTGTTTGTGTGTGTGTGTGTGTGTGTGTGTGTGTCTGTGAGAATGCGTGCACACGTGCACACCCACACTCACAGACACCCACTATTTCTTTCCATAATATTTGAATTAAGATCTGAACTCAGTGAAATACACAATTTAAAATATGTACAAAAGGTGTTTTGATTTGTGTTAGACTCCAAGAAATGAAAATTAAATCAGGTCAGTTTAATGTGCAGGGCAAATGAAATTCTTTAACATCCCAGTTTATTACCAAACAACTGATTTCTTAATAAGGCAGTGAGTTTTAGAATAGAATAGAATAGAATAGAATTCTTTATTGGCCAAGTGTGATTGGACACACAAGGAATTTGTCTTGGTGCATACGCTCTTGGTGTACATAAAAGGGTTTTATTTATTTATTTTAGGGTTATCCATTTGAATGATATGGATAATGGTTCAACTAGGTAGTTCTACACCCTAGACCTAATGATTTCCTTGGGCCACTCTTTGGATAGCCACAATTACAAAGACTTTTAAAATTAAAAAACTATGTTGTTTTCACCCTAGTGTGTTTTCATTCATATGGGATTTACTGTGAATATCATTGATGAAGGATAAGAACAAAGATGGAGATCAATGAAAAAATTACATCAAGCAGTTTCAAGTTCACTGATAATTTAAGCCAGTTATTATTTTAGCTGTATCTGCAGAACATGCTAAGCATTTCTTGCTTCAGACTCAGCTTTTAATTTTCTTACCAGAAAAACCCAGTGCATTAAACAATAACAGCTCTTACATCATTACATCTGTGAAAAGTGATTTATAAGATGATGGCATTCCTACTTAGAAATCAACATTTAAGCTCTCCTTCTCTATCTAAATAGATTTCCCAATGTCCTGCAACTTTTCTGTTATTCAGATGGCATCAGAGTCAATCATGCCAGTATAAAAAAGGGAGCTATTTTAAATAAACTTTTTTTTACAAAGATCATCAGTTGGTATCTAATCAGGAAGTTACAGTTGGTTAGTTAGCATCTAAGGCCAATCACTCTATGCTACTGTAGCTATTATTTTACTTTAAGGAGCTTGAGTCCAAAATATTTGCAAATTTTTTCTGTCCATTCTTCTTTTAAAAGGGACAAAAGCTGCCAGAGTAAAATGGCTGATTACTGTAAGCAGAAGATCTAACCTATCTCTTGGGGAGATCAAGGATATGGCATGTTTCAACAAGAATATTTTTAAAAGTGGATGAGGTCTAAAGGCTGCAAGAGTTTAAATAAACTTGAAATGTACTTCCTTCCCCACCCCCCCAACCCCATTTCACAAGCTCCATTTCCTGATTCTTCTCAGCACTGAGAACTCTCAGATATTACAGGAAATGCTCAATGAAAGACATTTTTTTTTCAGTACACATCTTTTTTGCAATCTGATATAAATTCTCACATTTAATAAAAAAATCTTTAGGCAGAGAATTCTAAATTAGATTCATGCAGCTATATGTTTATATAAATGCAAAATATTGTTCTATACTACTGTCACTGGAGAACAATTCTGGAATCACTCTACTTTCTTTGATTTGTGACAGCTAAGGGGCCAAATGTATTAGTATTGCAAGTTTTCATCAGTGCCCCTGCCTATTAAGGGTAACTGAACTGGAATCTTTTAGTCCAAGATATTAGAAACACTTATACATAAAGCATGTAAAAGAGGATGTGAATAATTTCTGTACTGAAGGAGGCAAAGTCTACTAGATTACAGCACAGGAAAACAAAAACCCACAAAGGTATTTGACATTCGCAGTAATCTGAATTTTTGCCCTTAGACATTATTCCTATCTTGAAAATGAGACTGAATCAACTTAATGCCAGATGGGCATACTTAATTTAAAACTATATGCAATACAGATAGACAGCATCCTATATATATCTAATGTTTGTAACCCTGCAAACAAATGTAACTAGTTGAGGATAATCCATAGATTTAATAACATAGTTTTTATTTAATGTTTCATTGTGAATTTGTAGCCCACCTTTCAATCCAAAAATAGCAGCAAAGAAATGTATTGAGAATTATCACAGTGAATTTTCCTATTGACTATATGTCATGGCCATATGATTTTATTTATATTGATTAGCACTAAGCCAGGATTGTGTTAAACAAGGCTCATAAGTAAGCTGTTACAGCTCTACAGTTTATAAATTATAATGGCTAGGTTCACATAAGACTTCTAAAACTAAAATCCCTTCTGGTATATTGGCTTCTTGGTGTAATTCATGCTGCTCATTGTCATATTTTAAATCCTTCCTGGGATAGGACAACCTTCTCCAATTGTTTCTGCCCATCCAATATGAAGAAGCAAAAGATCTCTTCATTCAGATTGCTATCATCATGGGATTCAGAGTTGGCCTTTTCTTTCCTCCCTCTCTGCACTTAGAGCACTAAATCCTACTCTTGTTCCTATACTGATGATCTTATATCATCCCATTCCAAGCTCATGAGCTATACAACCTGTTCATTTTAAGTATCAGAGTTAAACTAATATTCCCCTCTCCCCTTATTTCAGTACCATCCAGCAGCAGCTTCCAAGGCTGAAAGCTGTTACATTTCATCATCCATTGTGTTTGGAGACATTGTGGGATGACTGAAGCAGAATTTCAGACTTTGGGAGGTGCAGCTCACCCTCTTCTCTTACCAGCCAGGGCCTCCATAGCCATTTTTCTGCAGCATTTGCTCCCTGCATTTGCATTTTATTTCTTGAGTTTGTCCCTTTCACATTTGTCCCTTCCCCCTCCTGCTTTTGACACCAATTTCTTTCCCAGCTTTCAATAAGGTAGATGATCGCTGAGTTTCCCCATTTTTCTGGGGAAGATGAAGCAGCATTTGCCACAGTTTGTTTTAACAGTATGCTGAAAAGCCTCTTTAATTTCAAATGCAGCAATCTTACTTTTTCCTCACAGAAATTGCCTTTTTTTTAGTACTTGTTCCATAGTTGTCGGGTTCAATCACTATCCTTGGTGGATTTCCCAAAGCATGGATCTGCCCTTTGGAAGAGTGATGACCCAAGATCCACACAGTCAGACCCCGCCATCCTTGACAAACCTCAGACCTAATCTTTTTCAAAGACAGAGGGCCAGGATGTATGTGAACCCACCACTGAGATTATCCAGTTTGTTTAATGGTCATGACCCTCCTTCCTCTTGCCTTTTCTATTACTTTCTTTTGACATACTGTATTGCTTTTTATTAACCCAACTGGTCAAGTCATTTGTAGATGGGCAGACTTAAAAATTGAAATTATAAATCAATGTATGACCTTTTCCCTCACCTTGGTTAATGACAGGTCAAATGCCATAGATAAAATCGCTGCAGATTATGAGTGGCAGTCATTAATCAAGGCCACACCTTTCAGCAGAGAGGCAGTAAAGGTGCAGCGGAAGCAGGGTAAGAGACAGTTGGGAAAAGGACAGCTAATATTTTGTGCCAATTAGGTCATTTCAAGGATTGGTCTCTGTGTGTGTCTCTGTGTGTAACTATTTCACTAGTGGGAAAAAGTCTCCAATCATTTTGATCAGGTTCTTTTTTAAACAAAAAAAAAAATTCTCACACACATTGTTCTTCAGATCTACTTGTGTTCTTTTCTTTAAAAAAATACTTATAAGAGGAAATTACAAGTAGCAATTATGTTTTAGAAAGGAAATGGCATACTATAGCAAATAATGCAGAGACATAATCTTCATAATTGATAGCAGCAAACTGGTATTTTACACTTTCTAATAGAATGTGAGAAAAGCCTGCTTCGGTTGATCAAATTATTCACTATAAAAAAAGATTGGAACATCTGCTCTGCATTACAATTGGGATCCTAAATGCAACTTGTTAGCTTAATGGTTTTATAAGTGTAAGCAGGCCTCTATAGAGAAGCAGTTGTCAGAAAAGGTGCAAACATCATAACAATCTCCTGCCTCTTGTATGTATCTTGATTGTTCAGAAGAAAAAGCCAACAGAGATTCCTCTGTATCGGCAATTACATTTTACCTCTTTCAGTATAAGTAGTCCTCAACTTTTGATCAGTGTGAAATTATGTTGGCCTCCAAAAGTTATTTAGGACTTAAAATTTGCACTTGTGTCTATCACAAATTGTCATGCTACCCCCAGTGGTCACATGATGGTAATTCAGGCACTTGGCAAACTTACTCATATTTACAAATGGTTACGGCTATCCTTTGGTTATGTAATTGCAATTGGCAATATTTTTTGCCAGTTTCTGGCAAAAATGACCATTGAGGAAGCTGAGTTCACTTAACCAATGAGTGAGTTCCTTAATGACTATGATGACTCAACTTATGACCACAGTAATAAAGCTGCTTATCTCACAAACAAAATCCATGATGCCCAGGGATAAAACCCACATCAACAGCAGCACTCATCCAATTGTGTGGCATAAATGTGTGGGACAACATACTGGAAACAATTCTAGATATCTTAGCAATTAGCATCCCATATGGATTTTGTTGCATTATTCAAAGTGACAAGTTGTGCTATTTTAGGAACTGGGATTTATCTTTATTTACATTAATATAATAAAGCAATGTTTTACATTCCATGAAGTTTAAAATAGATGTTAAATATTCAGCATACTTGCCAAACTGAAGTAGTAAAACAACCCTCCCCAAACAGTATCTTATAAGTAAGTTAAGCCAATTCCTTGCCATCCTGGAAAGTATCCAATTTAGGAAGGCTTCACAGGACAAAGATGATTATATATATATAGAGAGAGAGACAACCACCATACAAAGTAGGAGAGAATCAGAACAGGATAAAGTGAGCCCCACAATAACTTCATCTCTCTCCAAATTCAAGCTACAAGAAATTATATGTCTCAGTCGTGTGATATGTCACAAAACATGAATGAATTGATGTGGAGAGCTGGGGAAAGTATATTATACAGGCTTCTACCAGACTAATCTTATTTCCATTGCATAATAGTGTTGATCATCAAAGGCAGAATAATCATGTTTTTTTCTGCTTTTACTATGTCACCTGCTTATCACTGGTATTTTGCACTTTGAACACTATTCAGGTTATTAAGCATTTTTGTAATGTATTTCAGAATTATCAGCAAACATTTTCATGCAGATGTGTACAATGTCCATATAGGTGCCTTAAAAATAATTCTGGTTTCTAAATATATTTTCCAAAGCAAAGTAATTTATACAGACTGGGGTTACCTATCCATTGAACTAACATGTGGCTGTTGGTTATGATCTAGTACCACAAATACAGTTATTGAGATCAATCCTGGTCGATGGCTTAGAATGTGCTATGAACTCAGGAAGCTATGGTTTAATAAATCATGGCTTAGCTCAAGATATATACCAATTTATTCAATCCTGAACTCTATATAGGAGTGATTGCTAAGAAATACCAGAGTTAACCAATGGTAACTGGTAGCTTGAGTCTGTATGCACCATAGCTTAATTCTTAACTACTATAGCATATATTTCCATATGTATCAGGCCAGACTGAAAGGGAAAGGAACAGATCCTATGGCAGTGAGTTCTTTAATTTGTTTTGCCCATACAGAAAGGGAAAAAAAGGGTGCTGGCACTGACGAACGGTTGAAATGCTTTAGTTGTGCCCTTAACAAGAAATTCCAAAACACTTTGGATGTTTTACCTATCCAATATGGCAAGAACCCAAGACATCCCTGAAAATTCAAAGAATCATCTGAAATAGAGGCCAAATTGCAAAATTCCAAAATATGAAGCCATTCTGTCTTTTCACACTTTAGCTATAACTAAAAGGATGAATTCAGAGCAGCGTTTCTCAACCTTAGCAACTTTAAGATGTGTAGACTTCCACTCCCAGAATTCTATTGAAGATGAAGTCCATGCTGACTGAGGAATTCTGGAAGTCTACAGTACACATCTTCAAGTTGTTAAAAGTTAAGAAACACCGATTCAGCGCATGAAGGATTTCTGATGTCCGTTCCTATTGATAATTTGTACTTATAGAAAACTACTCCTCTTAAGTGCACTGTTAGAAGAATATGACCAATTCCTATGATCAGCTCCAATGGAGGGCAGAGAAGAAAGTAGCAATGGTTTGCTTTTGACATTGTTTTGGCAGGATGCAAGTTTGCATTATAGTCTTAAATTGCTCTTAAAATCAACCCCTTCCCATTACTCTCTGCCACGCACTTCAGGTTCTAATATTGCTAACACTGCAAAAGGAAAAAAATAGCCCTCTTGGATTCAGTCAAGCTAGAGGGGACATACACCACTCTGACAAAAGATGTGCTTATAGCAGAAGAATTGCACAAGCAGCGTCTCTGTGTGTGTGTATGTATGTGCGTGTGTGTGTGTGTGTATCAGGCTAAGATAGTTCACTCCTCCCCTCATTTCCTGCTTATTGCTGAAGGCCCCAATAGTTTGCTCATATACTTTCATTTGATTGGTCTTCCCTCTCACCAGTTCCCTCTGTTAATTGTATAGTGATTGCAGCATTCAAAACAGCATTCAGTGATGTTTTTGACATTTCCACCACCCACATACCTTCATGTCCTGCAGTAAGAAAGTTTAAAGAAACTGCAGCTGAAATAACACGTATACGTCCTCTGACTCCTCTTTTCCTGTTGCTTCCCCCTGTGCAACATTATAGACTATGATGAAAACCTGTCTATATTATGCAAATCAAGATAGCTGGCATCTATCTGCAAAACTGACCGCATTTCTAAAACTGAAATAAAACTCTGCACCACATAGCCTCCCTGAAGTCTGGAACTCAAGTCCATACTAACTGACTGGAAAATACATTAAGTAAATATTTTAAATTTACTTTTGAACCATAAATGTATAAACTTGGATATTTCAAAGAAAACAATAAAATCTTGAATTTCTTAAGAAAAGAAATGTCATTTGCAAAATAACATGTTGTTTGCTTATTTGCTCTAGCTATAAAGCACGTGCTTTAATTTTTTCTGACAGTACTGTGTGTGTTCAGAAACTTCACCTGATCCAGAATGGCAGAACCAAATTATTATTATGACAAGTTAGAGAGAGGCTGCTTCACTGTATATTAGTGCAGTGTATATTAGTAGTAATTATTAGTATATTCCAACTATCATTTAAACCTATCTTGGTCAAGTGATCTCTTCCCAATTTTATATATATATATATAAAATTAAAAGATAAAAAGAAATAGAAAATCAGAAAATAGAAAATTAGAAAAGGAAAAAGGAATAACTAAAAATGCTGAAAAAACAAAAGGAAAAAAGTAAAGAAAATAGAAAAAGAATGACTTTCAAGTTTGATTGGTACAGATAAATATATAAGAATACAACAAACTCCTATTCCAAATTAACATTTGTCTACTTTATTTTGATAATCCCATACAGTACTATTCATCAGATCCCAAAATCAGCTTTTCATTTCTTTCACTTTCTTGCAAAAACTCAAAAGAATGATTTCCAAGTATAAACAAAATTTTTCAGTCTTTTTTTCTTCTTCAAGGCTATCAATTTCAACCATGTCTGCCAATTCCACCCACTCCATCATCCATTCTTCCATCAGAGGTATTTGATAGATGCCTTTTATGCTGTTATCATCATAAAAACAAAGTTCCATAAGATGTTTCCATTTGTTTGCCCATTAAGCCGAAAAGAAATTTGATCTTTTTCAAATTGAAGACCACGCTTGACTTTGAGTGGTATGCCAGGAGCCACACTCCAACAAATAAGGAAGGCCAAATTAATAAAAATAACAGCAACAATGGTCATTGAAAAAAATAAATGACCTTCCCAATACACAATTAAATGTTACAAGGAATTATATCTACAAAATTTGGCAGCAAAAGGGCAGATTACTGGGAGAACAATGAGTTTTTCTGGGAGAGCAGGACTGTACACAGCCCATATGCTCTGTCCTAAATAGTTGGTTCACCTATGAGCCTACCTCTAGGTACCTCCTTTAAACCCACTAGCACCAATGACGTATCTGACAGGAATAGGCAAGAGAGTTTTATTGGTGACTGTTTCCACATTGCAAAATTCCATGCTAATGGAAAGCTAGTTCCATTGTTGTTATACTTCTGTTGGGAAGCAAAACCTTTTTATTTCGGTGAAACTTTGACAAAGAAGTTGGTCTATTATCTGAATGCTGCCTATTCTACTCATGTGTAAATTATGTTTTATATTTTAAATCCTCTAATTATCCTCTATAGCTGGGATGGTGAACCTATGGCACGCAAGCCATCACCCCAGCTCAGCTCCACCGCACATGTGCACGCCTCTCACCAGCCAGCTGGTCTTAAAGTCTCTGCCATGCATGCGTGGGGGATTGGGCACAAATGGGGGGGCATCCACACATGTGCGGGGGCGGGGAGCATGCAGGGGGGTGCACTTTGAGCTCTCGGTCATCACTGCTCTATAGGGCATATGTAGTAGCTGCAGCAATAACTTTGGGAAAACATCCAAGAGGACCTTCTCACCATCTTGTATCTTGTATCCTATGATAACTTCTGGACCACCCTAGCTTTATGAACCCCATGAAAGTGGCCCAACTTCTTCAACAGACCTCTGGACAGGACATAAAGAAAACAGATGACAAAAAACAAGGGACAGGTGAGGAAGAATGACATAGAAACTTAGTCTTTCCTGCACTCACTCAATCCTGAGAAAGTGTTTTCTCCAAAAGAATGTCATTCAGATAAGGAGAAGCCCCAGCCCCAGAGTGGGAGGATTAATTTTTAGCTTGCGATCTGCACATTTGCTCAACTTTGTTACATTTCCTATATAGGTAGTCTTCATTTAGCGACTATCTCGTTTAGCGACTGCTTGCAGTTGCAATGCTGATGAGACAGTACTACCTGTAATCCCGCTTTCCATGTAATCCAACATTTCTAGAAGAACTCATTTAGAATAAGATGGCTTGATGGGAAGCATGGACCACTAAAAAGCAAAAGGTGTTGGCTTTTGCCTTACAACCAATATTTAAAAACCTTCTATGGAATATTCACAATAGCAAAGAATACAATTTTACATTTCTGGGTTTAAAAAAAATTGGTCCAGCACTTCAGGTACAAAGCACTAACAGACAGAAGATATGCACCACCTAGTGAAGAGTATCTGTAGTGCTGCCCTCCTGTGAACTGGGCATTTTGTACAAGTGTGCTTCCCTTTCAGCAGAGGAACAAACTGTTGCCAAAATGGCAACCCTAATATGTCTGCTCAGTCTAGTATTTTTTGGGCAAAGCCTCTTTCCCAACCCATCTCCACCAACTCAGCGATTGACCAGTTCACCCCACAGAATGGCAGACAACAGTATCATTTCAAAACACTGTCTGAGAAACAGACTTTCTCTCCTCTTCGTAAAGCACTGCTCCTTGTTCTAATGAAATAGAAATTATATTAGATGCAGTTTCTTGATCGTTTTAAGTCAAAGCTCAAGTGTGCATGAACACACAAAGGAGATTGTATCTTCCGTGGCTAGAGTAACACAAAAAGGAAAGCACCATGGGAAATATGCCTCTGCATTAACACCACCCTTTCCCTGCAACTGGAAAAAAAATTGCCAGGCTTCAGGTGAAGAGAGAAAAAGCACTTGTGCTGACTTTACCTGCACAAACAAAATGCAGGGAGTTGCAAAATTAGGCAAGGGAAAGGGAGAGAGGGATGAACGTGAAACAACGTTGCTGATGCTATTTATCCAGGGCACTGCATAAGCAGATAGGCCCCCAACCCCACCCTAATGGAGAAGCTATCAGTCACCACATATGATGGATGAAAGCACAAAAACTGAAATAGGAAAAATTAATTGCCAGCCAAAGGAAACAGAAGCTAACAAGGGAAAGGAATCAACTGTTGGCCCACATGGAAATCTGACAGCAAGGGATTTATCAGAAACAATAATAATGAAGAGAAACGGAATGAACAGTCACACACATGACAGAAAGGAAAGGCAGAAAAATAGAGCAAATGTGCGAAATACAGGATTTCCTTGTTTCTCTTGGGTTAGCTGCTGTCTGATGTGGACAGGGAGGGGGGAAGAGAGAGAAAGAGAGAGGGGGGAGGGAGGGAGGGAGAGAGAGAGATTAGCTATGCTTCCAAAAGAATACTAAAGAAATATTAAAACCCCACTCTTTGTACCTACTTAACAGAAACAGCACAAAATCTGCTTCTGCAGAGTAGGGAAGAAGCAGAGGGCCAAAGAGATGGATCTGTCTACTGACCAACATTTTTGTGTGCACGGGATTATTAGCCGCCTCAGCACCCAGACAAGTCCAGCAATTGGACAGGGGAGTTTCGCTCTGGGTCACCCCTCTCTGCAGCGCTAACAAAGAGCAACAATGCCCATCGGCGTACGGCAGACAGGCAGAGATAAAGGGGAACGCGAGGCAACTTCTCCTCCGTGGAGGGCTCAGGGCTCAGCCTCCCCCTAAACCTGGAGGGGGGGGAGCACAAACCCTTCTTTCTCAATCAGGGGCCGTGCCAGCCACACTCCTGACGGTCAGCAAAACCCCGAGTCCGCAGCTCCAAGCACAGAATAGCGGCAGCGGCCAAGGCAGCCTTCTCTTCCCCGCCCTCCACCCCTAGCGAAAACGCACAAGTCGCCCTGCAAGAGCCGCGCATCTTTGGCAATGGGAGGGAAAAAAAACAAACCCGGATTTGAATGAACGGGCCGACCTGGAACGGAGAGGGCAAGCAGCAGCAGCTGGAGGGGACTCCTTTTGTTCGCTCTTTCCATTCACCTGCAATGGAAAGTTACCCACTGAAAACCCCTCCTGTCCCCATCTCACCTCACGGCCACCTTGACGCTGCAGCTGTCACCCTGGGCGGCCATTCCCTTCTTCTTCTTCTTCTTCTTCTCCTCCTCTTCGTTCCTTCGCCGCCGCCGCCCCGCACCGCAGGAGAGCGCTGCCCCTCAACCACCATGGAGCTCGGTGGGGCCAGGGCCGAGGCGAGGTTGCGACTCGGCTAGGAGCAGGAGGCGCGGAGGCTGCAGGAGTCGCAGGAGGAGGAGGAGAGCATGCTGAGCTCCTGTCGGGTAGCGCGGGCGCTCGTCCTCTTCAGGAGAGAAAGAGAAGGCAGCCCCGAGCGGGAGAAAGCTTAGGCGGCGTGCCCGCTTCCCATCCCGCCCGCCGCGGCAGCGGGACTACGGAGGGAAAATGAGCGGCGACCAAGCCAGAAGTCGAGCGGGCTGAGAGGCTTGGTGGGGAAGAGGAGGGAGGCGGAAGGAGGGGCGCCAGGACGCGGAGGCGGTCACGCCCACCCACCCCCCGTCAACTCAAAAGGTGGGGGAGGGACTTGCGCTGAGTTGGGGCGGTGGGCCGCGTGCGAAGAGGCACGAGGGAAAGAGGGAGAGGGTCTCGCGGGTGGAAGGAAGGGCTTCAGAAGTTGTAGGTCCAGAGGCTTGCAGATTTTATTTTATTTTTTTAAAAGCGCCTCCCGCTTTGGTGCACGATCTTGGTGAAATCGCTTCCGTTGCTTCTAGCCGGCCAGCTCTTGAAAAGAGACAAATATATATATCCCCGGAAGAGAGTAAAGAGCTCGCAAACGAAATTGCCACAGAACTCGCACGTGAGCATGAATTTTGTAGCGTTTTTCGCATAGGTGGGCCTTTTGCGGTGGTTGTAGTAGTAGCAGAACCGAGGGGTCGCTTCATTAAATAAGAGAATTAATCCATTCTCTTATTTGAATGACACCATACATTTCAGAAGCCGGGTTTCTCATATTAGGCAGTGTTGGCTAACTGGGTTTGGTGCATGGTGTGAATATCGCAGGCCCTGACTTGCCTTTGGTGGGAATTTTCATCGAATGTTGTGGATATTGGGATTTGTGCAACAGATTAGGCTAAAATATGGCCTGTATCAGTAAACTGTATTGTGTAATTATAGTCAATATCACACACATGCACGCATATGCATGGATGTAAAGATTCTGTTGCTACAGTACCTCCTTGCTTATAGCTGAAAACCAAAATGTGGCTTCAAAATTAGTTGAAGATTGAGATTCTCCTAGGTCAGGGGTCTCCAAACTTGGCAACTCTTAAGACTTGTGAACTTCAATTAAGCCTGACTAGGTGGCTCAAGTGGCTAAGATACTGAGCTTGTCGATCAGAAAGGTCGACAGTTCAGTTGTTCAAATCCCTAGTACAGGTCTCCTGCATGAGCAGGGGGTTGGACTAGATGACCTCCAAGGTCCCTTCCAACTCTCTTACTGTTAGCCAATTCCCAGAATTCTCCAGCCAGCATGGCCATTACGAAGAGTTCTGGGAACTTAAAATTGCTTCTCAAAGTTGTCCAACTGGAAAATGTTGATCTAGTTCAACCCTTTGTAATGTGCAAAAAAGGATTAGAACAAAAACCTCCAAATATGAGACACTGCAACCTGCATGTGTACATCTGTCAGCTATTGTACAGGTCTTACAATCAGGACACTTTGCCTGATGTATTTTTCTTTGTAGATGTCAGTGGAAATAACATTCTAAATCATAAAGTGGAGAGGACATCTTAAAATGCTAACATCTTCCTGTAGGTTCAGTTATATAAAATCACTGACATTGTTCTCTGGCATTTTGAAGCAGGAAACTAAAAAGTTTAGGTTCTGTGTCCTATTTCATCAATGGATTGCAGAAATCTAGATGAACATTAGATGGCAGCAAAGAGTCAGTATTCTTTGTTGCGATTTTAAGGAGTTTTGCAGTCTAGTTTTGGAAACCAAAAAATACCTTTAAAAAACAAAGACCTGGTTCACACAACACACAATTGTGTGGTTGATATGGTTCTGCTGGAATGTTCTTAGTATACTTGTTAAACTTCATTTTGTTTCTAATAATTAAATAAGCAATAACTGGCTGCATTTATACAACATACAAGATCATAAAAAAGCAACACACAATATGAGGTGGTGTTGTGTAAACCAGCCCTTTATAGTGTAGTCACTTAATATGTGTAATCAGGTCAAAGAAACATTGCAAGATTTTCTCTCCCTCACATCCTGCCTAGTTTTCATGTCACTTTACCTACTGTGACCTTCACTTTCCCATAAAATATAAAGTGCAGGCCTCCACAAACACCTTATCATAAAATAAAATGCAGCTTACATATCGCAATAGCTGAGTTTTCACAAAAAAACCCTCCCACTTATGCTGTGGCTTAGCACGTGGTGTGAACTTTGTCCATTCATTCATAGCCATGATTTTAAGAGTCTTCCTTTACTCTCAGTGACTGGGAAAGGAGCATTCTTTTCACAGTTAGCTGTGATAGGTATACTGAATGTTACATTGGTTAGATAAGTCACACAAAGATGTAAAGCGAAACAAGACAATCCCCATTTTCAGAGAGAGTGGACTGTATAGCTTAATGAAGTTAACCAACTTTTCTGGGTTCACATAACCATAAACTAATCGTATACGTTGCATCTGTGCAAGCTTCAAGTTTGTTGTTGCTTAGTTTATGATTCGGGATGCTGGGCAGGGGTGAAATGCTCCCGGTTTGGACCGGATTGCCCGATCCGGTAGCGATGGAGGCGGGTGGTTCGGAGAACCAGTAGCAAAAATCCCTGCACCCCGAGCCACGCAATCATCAGAGGCTTTTTTTTATTTTTAAAAGCATTTTTTTCTACAACCTTTTTGGCCGAAAAAATGCTTTTAAAAGTAAAAAGAAAAGCCTCTGATGATCGCGCAGCTCAACTTTAAAGCCTCTGCCGATCAGGCAAGTCAGCTGGGATCGTCAGAGGCTTAAAAAAAAAAAAAACAAAGCCTCTGCCGATCAGGCAAGTCAGCTGGGATCGCCAGAGGCTTTTTTTAAAAAAATGAAGCCTCTGCCGATCAGGCAAGTCAGCTGGGATTGTCAGAGGCTTAAAGAAAAAAAAAGAAAGCCTCTGCCGATCAGGCAAGTCAGCTGGGATCGTCAAAGGCTTTAAAAAAAAAAAGAAAGCCTCTGCCAATCAGGCAAGTCAGCTGGGAATGCCAGAGGCTTTTTTTAAAAAAAGAAAGCCTCTGCTGATCAGGCAAGTCAGCTGGGATCGTCAGAGGCTTAAAAAAAGAAAAAGCCTCTGCCGATCAGGCAAGTCAGCTGGGATCGCCAGAGGCTTTTTTTAAAAAAAGAAAGCCTCTGCCAATCAGGCAAGTCAGCTGTGATTGTCAGAGGCTTAAAGAAAAAAAAGAAAGCCTCTGCCGATCAGGCAAGTCAACTGGGATCGTCAGAAGCTTAAAAAAAAAAAGAAAGCCTCTGCCGATCAGGCAAGTCAGCTGGGATCGCCAGAGGCTTTTTTTTTAAAAAAAAAGCCTCTGCCGATCAGGCAAGTCAGCTGGGATCATCAGAGGCTTTAAAAGCATTTTTTTCAGCCGAAGAGGTTGTAGAAAAAACGGTTTTAAAAGTAAAAAAAAAAAAGTTGGCCATGCCCACTCAGTCATATTACCCCCACCTCCACCAAGCCACGCACACAGAACTGGTAGTAACAAATTTTACATTTCACCATCTGATGCTGGGTGAACAGGGTCCCGAGACAGAAAAGAATTTGGAATAGGGTTCCCTGAGTTCAGCATTATTGTAATAACAGAGGCACACATCGCAATAGCAGGGAGGTGAACAGAGTGCTAAATTATGAAAATAAGAGGGACCAACTTAGGCTGCTTCATCACAGTTCTGTCAGAAATGCATTTATGTTTTCCAGCTTAAGTTTTGGCAACCGTGCCAAAGTCTACATGCCATTTATCTCCTTCAATTCATTATGGGGGAAAAGGTATGGGGAAAAAAGGGTGTGATTAAATGTTAAAGACAGGAGGATGGATTTCTGTTTTAGAAGATACTATAAATAATTTGTTCCAAGTAGCTGTGTTGATTGAATTAAAACAAATCTGGATGTGTTTCTGTAAGTAACAGCACAGTTGCATAATCAGTGAACTTCATTTCTTTTCTACAAATCCTTAAATCTTTTTTATATTAATATATTGAACCTTTTTTATATTAACATATTGGTCCTCCTATTTAATGGTAATAGAAAAATCTGTGGGCATTCTCTGAGATGCCCATGGATGGCTTGCGAAGCATGATGAAAAATAAGTAAAGAACTCAGCTCATTTTTTAAGGAATGCACATAAAATTTGGCAGAGCTTTAATCATTTCATTGTAACTTCCATCTTGACTTTCTTTGACCACACCCTGCATATACTCCTGGTTTTGCCAACTAACGTCTATCCTTCTGACAAACATTTTTCTAGGAATTTATCTCTGGAGCTATGTCTCTTGTTTGAGTTAATGATCTTGCCTATACTTGGTTTAATATGTAATCAGTGTTTAGGGTGAGGGTGAATTATTATGTAAAATAATACCATTTGTAATGGGCTGTTAGGTAGCCAGTTTGAGGTAGTGATTAAAATATCAGGTTAGAAACTGGGAGACTTGAGAGTTCTAGTTCTGCCTTAGGCATAAAACCAATTGGGTGACCTTGCACCAATCACTCACTCTCAGTTCCAGAAAGAAGACAATGGCAAATTATTTCCAAAATCTTGCCAAGAAAACTGAAAGGACCTGTCCAGGTAATTGCCAGGAATCAACACTGACTCAAAGGCATTAAAACACTACACACAGAGAAACACACACACACCCAAAGGGGCACTGTTCGCTGACATAGATGTCAGATCCAGTACTGATGTTCGCTGTAACATCAGTACTGGATCTGTTGACTTGGATGACTGAGAATCTCTACAGACACACCTGAGATTATTAATTGCATGTCAGCAAGTATCTTCTCAATAAAGATATTCATTACAAAATACAGTGTGGCTTGATATTAATCCTGCTGAAGTATTCTCCATTGTGTCATTAAAAAATTGGAAGCAACTGAATGGCTAAACAATCAACATTAATCAAGTGTAAATTATCCAAGGCACATCAGACGACATAGCAATGAATGATTAGCTATTGTTTCTGTTTATTCCCCTTTTTGACTGGTATCTGAATTGTCTTTGTGAAAGCCATCTGGCACTTCCTTTTTCAAAAAGGGGGGCATATAATAATTGGGGATGAAGACTGAATCTTGCCTTGCAGGCTTTATGTCTACAGCTCATGCATGCACACCAGTGGTGGGATTCAAAAATTTTTACTATCAGTTCTGTGGATGTGGCTTGGGCGTGGCAGGGGAAGGATACTGTAAAATCTCCATTCCTACCCCACTTCAGGAGAAGGTTACTGCAAAATCCCCATTTCCTCCTGATCAGCTGGGATTTGAGGCAGAGAATAGATGGGGGCGGGGCCAGTCAGAGGTGGTATTTACCGGTTCTCCGAACAATTCAAAATTTCCGCTACCAGTTCTCCAGAACTGGTTAGAACCTGCTGAATACCACCTCTGATGCACACCATGCTGTGGGCCTCAGAAATAAAAGCAAAGCCGGATGAGAAGTGATTGGTCAGTTGTATATATGAAAGCAAAAGGAGAACTCCTGTTCTGGGGTCTGAAAATATGCTAGACTTAATCTTAACGTAAATCAAATCGAGCTATGGCTACAGATTGATAATTGGGATTACAATATCATGAATTCCCAACTCAGGATGGGCATATCTGTAGGACACCAGGCTTGGAAATACTCTTCGAAGTCAACTATACATTGGCTTGTCTTCCAGTGTGTTACAATGATGTGTCTGTTCAAATACATCAAAAACCTGCTTATCTAAGTTGCTGTCTGTAAGAATCATCTCAAAAGGAAAATGCCTGGCAGCCCCAGGAGAAAAAATAGTTTTAAGAAGTCATACATGGAAATTTCATTGTGATTTACCTTGACATAAGAGTGTGACTGTTTATTCAGTGAATTTACAAAGGAATCCATTTCCAATCTTTCTCTCGACTCAAAAGACATAGCTCTTTATTTGATAGTAATTATTAAAAGCTTCTTGTAGAAATTAGAGTTGAGAAATTGATTCTTACTCTGGCATGCACATCCACCTCTGTATTGTATTGATTTTCTAAGTGTTTTTCTTAATGCATCCAAAATAGTACAACCAGTGACCAAGGCATCAGTAGATTCAGGGGATTGATGGAACAGGAGCATTTGAAAGAAAACCATACAAAAAAATTGCTTAAAATGTGGTAATTGTAATGGCCCTGCAGTCACAGTGGGGTTTTGAATGATTTGTCATAAAAGGATATTACGGTACTTTCCATGGAATGAAGTAGTTAGACAACCATTCTTCATACCACATAGTTTTATCCTATACAGTAGTGTAGAAAATCAAAAGTCAGTCCAAAGAAAAGACCGACTTTTAGAAATGTATCAAATGTAAGGAGTCATGACGATACAGAGCAATTTGGGTTGAGCCTCACCAAAGACCACTTCCTCTAGAAACAAAAAAATATGAATGTTTACATATTGTACTTAAGTCATAGAAACCGATCAGTGACTGTATCACTGTTAATTCACAATTGATATAAGAAAATATTTGTAGCCCAGGGTTGAGCTGTAACAAGCCATGATGAACTCAACACGACAGCATATACATCATGATACTATACTGCAAATGGTATGATTATGTATTGATGCCACAACTGACAGAAATCCATAAACCATGTCATTTGCATATTCGTAATTTGCCCCAACGTTGAACATCTGTGCCAAGATACAGAACCTCTCCTCCTTATCAGGCTGAAATAACCTCTCCCATCTGCCTTGAGGAATGCCTACTTCTGCTAGTATGTTAACCCAGATATTGTCATGGACCAAATTTAATTCTTTACTGACAAATAAAAAGTGGCATAAATCAGATGGGTAACACTGAATATAGTGATGAGCATTTTTAAATGTATTTTTAGACCTTCTTGCTTATCCCCATCTGACCCCAGTCCGTAATGAGCCTTAAAAAAACCCAACCTTGAAACTGCTATTAGAAAAAGCAAGGAGAAATACACTTTCCTGAAAACAAGCAGACTTATGAGCAAGTCCTGCAATTATTTGTAAGGTACCTGGAGTCACTGAGAGTGAGCTGGGCAACCATATAAATTGACTTAAATATTTGGTCTTCTTTACATTATTTATTCTTAGATTATTCCTGTGTTCTTCTTTTAACCTTTTGCCTGGTGAAAAACAATGATGGTATAAAAGAAGAATAGAACTACAATAAGACAAAAGGGCAATAATGGTACAAGGCCAGCAGTGAGGCCTCTGCATGCATTTTAGAAACTGGCCTGTGGCAGTAAAACAGCAAAGCAACTCCTGTTACTGAGGTCCCTTCTAGCCAAGTTCTTCCCTTTGTAACTCTAATTTATAATTAAATGCTTTGACATGGAAATGATTCCTTGGACAGCTGGAGAGATGGTTGTGTATTGCTCCAGGGTTTCCAGTAGCTCAAGCAGACTGTAATCAGAGTTTGGCCTCCAGAGAGAAAAGGATTTGCTTTAACAACCCAACCCCCTTTTTCATAAGCATCCCTTTATCCATTCTCCTTTTACGAGTTAACAAATAAAAACCCAGAGAGCAGCTAGGCTCTGTTGATTCAATACCACTCCTGGGATGCATAATTTCTCATTTGAATATCTATTAACCTTGAGAGGAAACCTGTTCTGGAAGACGCTGGCTGCAGGGTTCAGATCCTTAATATATAAAGGAGGTGAAGATGACAGGTGCAATGGACAGAAAGCTACAATAGCTTCGGCTGCCTGGTAAAAGGATTTAGCTATTTTTGGCTGCTTTTATAGCAGAGGTGCTAACTGATGAGAAAAAAAGGATATTGTCTTTCATAGTCGTTCCATTTATGTACAGCAATCAGAAGATTTAAAAAGTTTTAAATTTATCATTGATAATCCCATCTTTCATATGCTAAAATTAGCAGATTAAGCTTCTACAATTAAAGCAGAATGTGGTTTTTTTAAAAGTTTATAAAAACTGGATAAGCCTAATATAACACAATCTGAAACAACAAAATATAAACCAAGAATATGTGGTTCTTTAAAGATCTGAATTCTATAACTTAAAGAGCCGGAATTTAAATTTAGAGATTTCTTAACTCACTATAGTTGGAATTTGAACAACTTTCTAAATATAGATTTGGAAATTACAGCTAACCTTTTAAAGTGTGAATGTTTTAATTTAAATGTCTTTAACTCCTTAAATTTCAATGGAGTCCCAAAATTGCAAACTATTATGAACCCTAGGAATAAAATGAGATAAAAGTCCAAATTCATACATAATCTAAAATGTATAAAGCGTAATTTAAATGTTGAGACACATGCTTCAATATTGAAGTACCTTGTACTAGGGAAAATACTGTACATATATTTTGTAAATGGGTTTATAACAGCTTGGAGATTTAATATAAATAAGCAGTAAAAATCTTCTTCCCTATGTTGGATTGTATGAATGAATGTCTATATACACCATTTTTCTAAAAAACAAACAAACTGATCAGTATCTCACTGTTTGTAACAGCCGTGTATAATTTTTATGTGTAAACTGCATTCAAATCTTTTGAAGTTTAAAATATATCAATGAAAATTCAAATGTATAAAGAAAACCATTGGGGGGACTTTCTGTTTATTAAAAGTGTTAGTTTTTAATCATTTTTGTTTTTTTCTCCAGATTCTTCAATATAATTTAAAGGCATTTTTCAGAATCCTTGCCAAACTGCCAACGGGAAGAAGTGTTACAATACTTTGGAACTATGTAATAATCCATCTAAATTACAGGCTATAGATGTTATGAGACCTGGATGAGCAAGAGATTTTCTTTTCACCTGTGCAAATCTCTCTAGGAATCCATTCCTAAAATCTCTTCTAAGGCAGCCAAAAAAAAAAAACGCCCCCTTTTCCATCTGCCATCTCTTCTGCTTGCCTATCAGGCTGGAAATCAATCAGGCCACCATGAGCAGATTGTGTAGCGCTTTCATGGTAATCGTCCAAAAACACAAAAGTGGCTACCACTATAGAGCAATACTGCCAAGAAAACAATGGAACGGTCATGTTATAGGCCCTTTACAGAGATGAAGCTGAGCTCTTCCGTCCCTCCAACAGCATGGCAGCCGTGTCTTCCACATCTGTCAGTTCTGCTTGGAAGGCTGCAACCATCTCATCTCTTGTCAGCTTCAGAAAAGAATCATCTTTAGCTAGGGAACAAAGTCCTTCGGAGGCCAGAGCCTGCATTGAAGAGGGGGGAAAAGATTAGCTGGGTATTGTCCAAGCCTTTGGGAAAAATAAAATTTGCCTTAAGGATTAAATCAAATACCTAACTCAATTTTGTACCTCAGTGATACTTAAAGTTCTGGATTAATAGCAATAGCACTTAGACTTGTACTATAACACTTTACAATGCTTTACAGCCCTCTCTACGCGGTTTACAGAGTCAGCATATTGCCCCCAACAATATGGGTCCTCATTTTACCGATCTCGGAAGGGTGGAAGGCTGAGGCAGCCAGCAGTCAGCAGAAGTAGCCTGCAGTACTGCACTCTAACCACTGTGCCACCATGGCTCATGAATGAGAATGGCCTGTATCTTCTCAGGTATTTCAAAGTATCCTACCGTTGGAAAGTACCTTTGAGATCATCTAAAGGTAGTCCTCACTTAACAAAAGCATTAGGATCAGTAACTCAATGGCTATGCAATGTAGTTGTAAAGCATATCTCGTGACATGCCTACTTCCAACAGCGGTGGTGGCAGTTCCGGTTGCCATTGTTAAGCGAATCCCATGCAATCATTAGGCCCAGTCATGACTTCCTGCCCATTGGTTTTGCTTTTTGGAAGCTAGCACTAAAGATCGCAAATGACGATCACTTGACTGGAAAACTGTGGCTGTCAAAATTGCAAGCCAATTAACAAGAGTTTGAATCACAGTCATGACTGCCGGATACTATGACAGCCACAACTATAAAGAATGGTTGTAAATACATTCAACGCTGTTGTAGCCTGCAACGTGATGTAAACATCATTGAAAAAGTGGTTGTTAATTGAGGACTATCTACAAATCAAATGTTCCCCCATGCAGGGATCTGCAACTTCAGCATTTACTAATAAGATAACCTTTATTGTCATTTTTTTTTCTGTGGGCTCTCTGGCACACATGAAAAATGAAATTCTGTTGCCTCCTCTCAAAAGTGTACACGCACATAACACACATATAGATATGCTATATACCAGTGGTGGATTGCCCTAGGTTCGGACTGGTTCACAAGAACCGGTAGTAAAACTGGCAGGAGGCTCCACCCACTGACCCGGACATCATCATAGGTGATCTGTGTATGTGCAGAAGAGTGTGCGTGAGCTAAGCAAGAGTGCGAGCATGGGCACGATGCAAACCAGTAGAACCCACATCTGCTATATACATACATATGTATATACAGTCTAACATATAAAATTAGTCACTGTCCATTTTGAATACATAGCAGAAAGAGGAAGTCTGAGAGTTCACAAGGTTAATACTGTAATATTATTCTAAGTCTTGAGTTCACTACAATGCCTGTGTTAATAATGTTAACACCCCCCCCCCCCGCAAAGGCATACTATTATGTATTAATATGATGTGTAAATCCAATTTGCATCTCTACTAGCAAAATTGAGTGTTTGGGAAGTGAAAGAAAAAGAGACAATATTGGCTTACAAAAAGGACAAATTTTACATTAAACCAGTGTTTTTCAAACCTGGCAACTTAAAAATGTGTGGATTTCAATCCCCAAAATTCGCCAGGTAGCATGCCCCTTCAACTCCCAGAATCCCTCCCCCGCAAGTAGTACTTCACAATAACCATGAAAGGCTGAATGTTTTCCTGTGACAAGGAAGAATTCTTTGTTATGGATTAGAAAAAAATTGAAGCAATGGCAGACTACAACAGTCCTTTTATATCGATTTTAAAAACATAGAAAAGCCTTATGAGACAGAAATATTTCAAAATCCAACTTCTTCTTCTTCTTTTTTTTACAATCTGAGGCATCTGTACCTCCATTCCCTAAAGGAGGATTTTTTTTGACATATATTTCAGAAATCAATTAAATGCCACCACAGTAACTCATGAGATTTATAACTAAGGCAGCATATACCCCGGCCAGCAGCCATTTTATGGATAAGACCATTCCCCAGGCCTGGCAGAAGGATAAATCAACTCCCAACCCGGTTCTGTTCATTTATTAAAGAATTCAGCAGCACTAAATCAGAAACGGTCAGTTTCAGTTCAAAATAAAACATAGATTTCGTTTACTAAAATATATCAGGAATCTTATCCTTTAAGATCGTTTCAGGGTGGTTTTCCCTGGGACTCATAGTGGAGTCCAACCTTGACTTATAATCAACCTTTTGAAGGGAAACCAAATTCATACAACATAGTTTCCTTAGGTAGTTGGAAAGCTTTCAGGAAATTTCAATATCTTGGCTAGGTTGATCCTCCAGGTAATTCCTATAATACCTATTAAGGAGGCTGTGCAGTATTTCAGATTCAGTTCAAGGTGGATGATTCAGAATACATGACTGCACCATCACATCACATAAGTGCAGCAGAGTCTCTTTTACAGTGGCCACACAATCCAGGGGGGAAAGTTGTTATGGTTTTAATGAGTCCTAGAGAGGTGCTGCATACATGCTCACATTCTGAAACACTCCTTCCAATCCAAACCAGCTCTGAAACCCTGCACAGTCCTACAGTTTAGCATAAGACTGAGTCATAGAAAAACCTATCTGGAATATGGTCACTTTGATATGGACATGCCTATTCATGCCTGCTCATAGTCTTTGTCTAGACTAGTGTTTCTCAACCTCAGAATAAAATAGAATAGAATAGAATAGAATAGAATAGAATAGAATAGAATAGAATAGAACAACAGAATAGAATTCTTTATTTAATTCAGCAACTTTAAGATGTGTGTAATGTCTGGGGAATTCTAGGAGTTGAAGTCCATTCAAATTAAGAAACACTGGTCTAAAGACTGGTCAAGCAAATGGGGAAGAAAAGTCTGGCTCTCAAGTTATGTTCTTGAAAAAAGAAAAAAACACCAGCTTCCCCTGCTAACAGTTTATGCTTAATGAAGCAACTTTTGCATATTAAAATTCCATAATTTTAACAGATTATTTCATAAATCCTATGCAATTTCCCCACTCAATGCCTTTGAATATAAGCATGAGCCTGGATTTTTTAATCCAACTCTGTTCTTGAATAAAACGTATTTGAGGTTTTGTAAAACATAACAATCTACCTAAAATAATCTACCTTGATTATTTTTTAAAAATAATCAAGGTAGAGCTGCTTTAAAATTATTGACCTTTTAAGCCAATCCTACCTCATTTATCATTTCATTCACCCTAAACTAGATCCCAGCTACTGTGATTCATACATAATAGTTTATATCTTAGTCCTTATTCAGAGTCAGGCACTGCAGTTTGTCAGTGTTTAAAGTCTGGGTGAACTTAACTAGTTACGGTTTATTTAATAAGCAATAGATAAGCAAAGTGTGACTTACTGTAATGCACGAACCCAATCATTATATTCATATTCCCTGTATATCCTGGACATTATACAGACCCCAATTACCAGTATTTGACGTACCTCTTGAAGAAATTGAAGAGTGGCTGGGGTACGGGCTTCTGGATTCTTTGAAATGCTTTCTTCACTGTTACTTGTAGATGGTGAAACTTCACCATGATCTGTATCTTGAGTTACAATGTTCTTAAGAAATTGTAGATTTAAAAAAAATGAAACTATCTGAATGGAAATTCTTTGACTTCACTGCCAAAATTTAAGAAAAACCCTGAAAAATGCAAGGTGTAACTATTCCCCCACCCTTTTAAATGTGACATTGCGGTTCAACTTGCTGCATTAGAAACATGCAAAATATATATGGGAAAAAATACTTTGTTTATACTTCCCAGATATATACATAAATACTCTGAGCTTATGCTTCTTTTACTGTTCAATGCAACAGAAAAATATCTTGTTATAACAGTCTAAATTCTTATTTTTAGCTACTCCATCAATATTTTTATTAGTTTTCTCCCATTATCTTTCATAGTTTCATTTTTATATGATGAAACATTGCTTTTTTGCTACTCAGAAATGAAATTTCCCTAAGTCAGATGAAAAACTGAAAATTATGGGCAGTTCAGAATGTCTGTTTAAGGGGTAATATTACGTTACTCTTTACTTAACAGTAAGCAATGAAGTGAACTAAATCTGCAAATAGGAAACTTTAATAGGTATTATAAGGAACATTTTGCTAAAAGAAGCTTTATAGCACCTAAGTTATAGAGAAAGTAATAGTAGGTAATACAATACTATATAAATTGTATTACTTTCTCCTAATTGTGAAAAAGTTACACCTGAGCAAAGTAAAAATATTCTAGCGAGGTAACTACTCACATATCCATTATGGTCAATTGCTGATAGAATTGTAAGTCTCTTTTCTAGTCAAATGTGGATAAGTTAATCAAGTGTGAATAAACTTAAACAATCTGAGTTTACATTTACCTGCCGAGTGGAAAATTGTCGTTCTGAAGAGCACCTGACATTGTTTGCTGATAATTTGCTCATTTTGTCTTGCTGCTTTTCATTTTGAATAGAACATTGCTTGACTGGGGGAAAGTGGGAAACAAAAAAATAATAATGATGTAATGATAATAGGTATACATAGCTGAACTATAAGTAAATGACATAATGTTTTTACTAGGCTAATAGCTCTTGATCTAGACATATGTAAATATATGCATTACGCAATCCTTTTGTTAGAGCAACAATTATCTCCCAGCCCTAAAGACAAGAGAATTTGAGACTAATCCTGTAGTGGAAATTTCCTGGTTTGGGCAGTCTTGCATCATTTGGACAAGGAAGAGTGTATCAGACAGAAGGAAGGTTGGCAGAACTCACTGAGGTGAGATGAATGAGGAGATGGTGGTACCATCTTCTGGTCGTTCAATTCATTCTCATATGTCATCCTGTGAAGCAAAACACTGATGATTAAATCCTAGTACCCTATCCAAATCAACTAATTAGTGTTCATTTGATAATGCTTTTAAGTATATGTAATACAAGCATTTTAAGTAATGCTTTTTAAACGTAACAAACTATCCTGGTATACTGGATACTATTCTGGGATACTGATCAGATCAGTGGTGGGTTTCAAATTTTTTTACTTCCGGATCTATGGGTGTGGTTTGGTGGGCGTGGAATGGCCTGGTGGGCTTGGCAGGGGAAGGTTACTGCAAAATCCCCATTTCTTCCCGATCAGCTGGAATTTAGGAGGCAGAGAATAGATGGGGCGGGGCCAGTCAGGATTTTTACTACCAGTTCTCCGAACTACTCAAAATTTCCGCTACTGGTTCTCCAGAACTGGTCAGTACCTGCTGAAACCCACCTCTGAATCAGATACTGATGGTCTTTTCCATTTTATCATTTGTTTTCTTGTATATCTGTGTATATTTAACATAATTGATGCAATACTGTAAGTTGCCCATTTGTGATTTACCAGTTTACAAAATATGATGGTGCCTTAAAATCTGATTACCAAAGACTGACTATGAATGGTTGAATTCAGGTAAAACCATGGTAAGAACTGCACAATCATATGACATCAGTTTACATCTATGTATACTGAACTAAAATGGTTGTTTTAATTCTACAATAATTTCTACAGTCTGAAAAAGTATTTTTGGAATGCTTTTGTTGTTTCTTTTGGCTTTAATAATACAATAATAATTTGAAATCATCAGCAGTTTTGGCCACTTCATTGCTAATCCCAATTTCAAATAATAAATAAAGCAATAGTGTCAGAAGAGATCTTTCTGTTCCACTGTTTATATCCTTTTGTTTCCAGAACTATCTATATTTCCTACTTCGTGTTCTTTAATTAATTACTGGTCCCTAATAGGAATTGTCCTAATGGAGTTTGGCCATAAATCTTTGGTGAAGAACTTTAGTCCTTGTAACCAGCCGCTGGAACATATGCAGACTCCAAAGACAGAGAGAGCATTAAGCTAATCGACTTATAATGCCTGGAAATGATTCCTGGGAATATTGGTTAAGGCAGCCTGATTTATATCTTTTGTAGTAAATGCAGAATCCTTTTCATAAAACATTATTTTTCTTTTACACAATGTGTTGGGCTGCTGTACGGTTTGGAAAAGGACTCCTTTAAAATTCCAGGTCCCACCTAATTATTTATACCAGAGTATTATTCTGAAATGAATGTTACTATTCAATCCTGATCCTAACTGTTCCCATTTTTTATCTCAATTTTAGTTCTTACCGTATTGTTGCATTGTTGTTAGCATTACTGTTGCTGTTGTTCACATTGGTGCCTCTTGCAGGTGGAAAGTCCTCAATGAATACTGGGGAATCTAATTCTTCACTACTCATCTCGGTGAACTGCAGAGGTCTTTGGTTTGCCATGTGTGGTGGAAGTGGGCTGCTGGGTTCGATGAACTTCTTAACCTGGCCAAACAAGCCCCCTGTTCTCTGAATTTAACGGAGAAAGAGAAAAGTTGGCCACCTTGTTTTTCCTAAAGTCATTTGGTGTTTCAGCAGCGGAGAACTGAAGAAGCTGAAACTGAAGAAACTGAAGAAGCTCAAGAAGTCACACTTCTGGTAAGCTAAGGATCAAGCTACATGTTATATTAAAGGTGTTTAATATACTATATATATAAGAGTTAAACAAATTTAACAAGTTTAACTTTTTCCCCTCACACCATTTTACTGCCTGAAAGCTTAATTTATCAATTTAAAATTATTATTTGTGATGAATAATTTTCATGAGTAGTAACGGAGAACCATTTTGAGCAAAAGTGTAGAAGAGGGATTCCAGGTGTACCTTCCAGCTTGCTGAACTTTTGAAGAGTCAGAGCCACTTTTAAATATGCTTCTTGGATTTTTTTTTTTTTTTTTAGCATAGTACAAAATTCGTTGAGATTCACAAATTATGTATAATTTTTTTCCTATCATTTTTTATGCATCTGTTGTTGGGCTCAACAAGAAACAACTTCCATGATATATTTAAAATGATTAAAAGAAAAGTTGCTTGTTTATACCCGTTTCACAATTGTTTGAACAAGAATGAATTTCACAGAGCACAGCTTGGGATGGATTAAATATTATATTTACTACTTGAAGTATTTTCCTTTTGCCTATTTCTGAGAAATGATGTAGTGCTGTGATAGGTGAGTAGCCTTACAGGGAGACACGGGTTTAAATTTTACATTCTGAAGCTTCTTGGAACTTTCATTTAGCCAATATAGAAAAACTATATTTAGAGCAGAGACCAAATGAGTATGAAAAGTGCAAATAAAGAATTTAGAAGCAATAGTTAACTTCACACTAAGATCCCTGTCAACTTTTTAAAGAAAATGGAAAAATTCTCCAACTTTAATATTAGTGATTGAGCAAAGTGAGTTTCAGAATTTGCAGAATCACTCTTACCCTCCTTTAAGTCTGTATCAGATCTTTCAAGATATAGGATTGGATGACGACGATTTTAAATTGTGCAATTGCATCCACAGCGGAGGAAGATATGTTATCTTAGGAGATAAAATTGAAGTAAACAATTTGTTAAATTTCTTTATGATTTTGTGTGGCTTTTTTATAGTCTCATCAGCTAAGTTTTCTAGGTGATCTACAAAGCTTAGGAATCAATAAAAATAGAATTATATAATCAAAACTTCAATATCAATATGACCAGTCCAGTAGGGGCTTATGAAGAATTTATTCAGGTATCTCTGATGGTCCTCCTGAATTGCAAATTGTGCTGCTAATAAAATATAATGGCAGTACTTTAATATTCATTTAAATTTATGTCAGAATTTTCTTTCTTAATCATATTTTAGTGTAACCAAAAATCAAGTTCATGCAGAAAAATTGTGTTTTTTTAATTAGCTTCAAAGAATGATGTGCACGTATGCATCCATACATAAGAAGTGTGCATATTAGGTAGGTTTACTAAATCTCTGTTGTGTACTGATAAGTATGCATGCATCTGATCATTTTGCAAAAAGATATTCGTTTAGCTCAGAAGGAATGCCTACAACATGAAACCCTCTCATCTCTATTCTTCAGAATGATGAATGCATTTTTTAACAGGAATTTTAAAAACCACCAGTAGTAATTTAGAAATAAAGAGGAGAGCAAAAGCCCTTCTGTCCTTTATAATTCTGATACTTATAACGAAGGAAACTGTATATGTTCTGGGCAATGAATGATTTTAATGTGGGGAGGAAGGCAAAAGTGAAAGAGCGAATGATCTGTAAGAAAGCATAGGTCACAGTAGCAAATTTGTAGATAGAAGGTATCTTTTTAATTAAAGAATAGATCTGTTTTTATATCTGCCATACACTTAATACCTTCTGTACGTATACTCACCCTGTAGATGCCTTCTTCCATTGCTGCCTCCACCATGGCTCTTTCAAGTTCCTCCTCTGCAGTCAGATCCCCAGAGATTGCTCTTTTGATCTCAGGAGCAGTTTCCTCTTCAATGGTCCTTAAGCCAGCCTTGTGAGAAGTGAGGTGGAATCCTTTAGCATTGGAAGGGGCCATTTATACCAAAATGGGAAAGGGATGGAGCAGATACTATATATCCTCCAAGAATTATTAACTTTCTCCTCTCAACCTTATTCTCCATATCACCTCTGAGTTGGACAAATGTAATGCAACCAGTGTGTTGCTCCTGGTTTTGAACATGACTCAACAAGATAGAAAGCAATTGGGGTAGAAAGCAGTAATTCAACTGCTGACAGGACAATCACACCACTGCAAAATACACCAATTCTTGGCTCTAAACCCAGTTGTGTTGGTCATTATTTTTAAGACTCTTTACAATGTAGCATGATGTCTGAAATACTATTTCTTTGCTGGTGTCTGTTTTTTTTTCCCCTGGTTTTCTGGATTCCCAATAGCTATACACAGTCCCATTGCATTATTTATATCAGCTAAGGGATAATATGAGTTGATATCTAAGCATCTAGGTTGCTTAATCCTACTCCAAATCAATTGCTAAGTATGCCAAAAACAAATTCTAGAACTTCTTTAAAGACAGATTGGCTTTATACATAATCATCAATCAAAACTTTGGAGTAAAGTGAAATTGTTTTATAGCTTATTCCTTCTCCATGTAGGTGATAGGGAATGAAGAATAAATGATACCTAACACTTTGCTCAGATTTGCATAGACTCACACATACTATATAGTACATGTTGCAAAAAGGAAGGTCAATTTCAGACCAGAGCAAACATATAGTGTTGAAGAAAGACTTGAATTATAAGAGTTAAAGAAAATAAGATTGTTTGATAAGAAATCATAATACATTTCTCAAAGATATTAGTACATAGCTCTTAAAAGATCCCCAAAACATATATGCTAAGAATCCACATAATTCATGCACATATCCTAGGATACCAAATTTAAGCCCAGTGCCAGAACAGAGAAACTTTCACTGGCCCTCACTCCACTGTAGGTTGAAATATTTCTGCTTCTTAAGAAGTTATGAAAATATGCATGCAGCATTTCTCTCATCAGTTTCCCATTTACCTGGATTTCAACAGCATTTTTCTTAGGTCGATATCCATAATATTCTTCCTGGCGCTTAATGAATTTTCTGAAGTGCTCTTGGATGAGGAAAGTAGCATAAAACCTTCCCACAGTAACTTCATCATCTAGAAGAATATATACAAATTAAGGCATTGTAATTATGCAAGAAATGCACAGTATGTATGAATTCATGTACCAAGCTATTTTCTAAACATTAAATTTGATGAGAATTTATAAGTAGATCAGTCAAAAGCTTCTTCACAAGCACTAGAAATGGAAATGAAGATCAAAAGTCTTGATAGTCTGAGGACTCACCTCCAATTGGTGGAATGACTTGATCTAAAAGCTTCATGCTGGTTCTCTTCCAGATTTTTTTAATAATCATCCTCAGCTCTTCATTGGCTTTCTCAAAGTTGCCTACAAAGCACCCATCATACAAAATGATTTATACCAGTAATAAATAACTTAATATTCAGAGTTCAACTGTAGCTTAACCAAATCAAACCAGAATAACAGAATAACAGTTGGAAGGAACCTTGTAGATCAGCTAGTCCAACCCAGCGCCCAAGCAGGAGACTCTACACCATGATAAATAGAGCTTGAAAAATCTTGAACAAAAACTCTATCATTCTGTATGTATATGTGCTAGAATTACATGACTCAAACAGAATTACATGACTTAAAATGCAGATAAAGTCTCAAAATCCTTTATCATTTATTTATTTATTTTATTTTATTTATTTTATGCAATTTATATGCCGCCCTATCTCCGAGGACTCAGGGCAGCTCACAATGGTAAAATGCATAATTCCTTATTAAAATGATATAAAATTAAAACCCAATTAAAACAGTTTAAAATTCATTAAAAACCCCCCATCAGTCCAGGCTACGGAACAACCAGGTCTTCAATTTGTGGCGGAACGAGCGAAGGTCAGGGGCTATCCGGAGCTCCAACAGAAGTTGGTTCCAGAGGGTGGGTGCGCCCACAGAGAAAGCTCTCCCCCGGGGGTCGCCAGCCGACACTGTCTGGCCGACGGCACCCTGAGGAGGTCCTGTCTGTGGGAACGCACCGGGCAATTGGGGATTGTCACTGGCTGCAGGGGGTCCGACAAATATCCTGGGCCTAGGCCATGAAGGACTTTATAGGTGATGACCAGCACCTTGAACCTCACTCGAAGGGCAACCGGTAACCAATGCAGGCCGCGCAGGAGGGGTGTAACATGGGAGTGTCGGGACGCTCCCATCACAACCCGCGCGGACACATTCTGCACCAGCTGAAGCCTTCGAGTGGTTTTCAAGGGCAGCCCTAGGTAGAGAGCGTTGCAGTAATCAAGACCAGCGCATGAGTAACGGTGTGTAGGGCATCTTGGTCCAAGTAACGGCGCAACTGTCGCACAAGGCGAATCTGGGCAAATGCTCCCCTGGTCACGGTTGTCACATGGTCTTCCAGAGACAACCATGAATCCAGGAGGACCCCCAAGTTGCAAGCCCTATCCACAGGGGGTAACACCTCACCCCCGATGGTCAACGATGGAACATCTCGATCAGAACAAGATGCCGGTACCCACAGCTATTCAGTCTTGGCAGGGTTGAGTCAAAGCCTGTTCCTCCCCATGCAGGTCCGTACCGCTTCCAGGCAACGGGACATCACGTCAAGGGCATCACTGGGCCGGTTTGGGGTGGATATAAAAAGCTGGGTATCATCAGCATACTGATGATACCGCACCCC
The DNA here is from genome assembly GCA_022577455.1 of Arizona elegans. Lineage (NCBI taxonomy): Eukaryota > Metazoa > Chordata > Lepidosauria > Squamata > Colubridae > Arizona > Arizona elegans. The sequence continues at coordinate 154,707,462 of JAKOOJ010000002.1, forward strand.
AAAACCACGGATGATCTTCCCCCCCTACCTGGGGTAGCCCACAAGTGAGGGGCCTCATAGCCGACCTCTGCCCTCCTGCCAACACCGCTTGCGTACGGCCCGAGAGATAGGAGGAGAACCACCGTAAAACGGTGCCTCCGTTTTCATGGCTAACTCTGGTTAGCCTCCGTTATCATGGCTAACTCTGGTTTGTATTTACCAATTATGAATATCCAAACCTCAGTTTATGAAAGCATTGGAAACAAAGTGCCCCTGTATCTCCTCTGCCACTAGCATGTGGCTCTTTCATGATTGATTTTGTATCAAATCTCTTCATTTAACTAAATTTAGAGGCCACCCAACTTCCAATGGCATTGGGTGTCTTATTTTACTTAAATAAGGCTGCAACTAAAGATCAATTTAAATAGTAGGGTGGTTCAAATCTTCTATAATCCCAGTCATGGATGAACTTGCTAGTGTTTGTTTTTTGCTCAGGTTCTTTAAAGCCCTAGAGCTTTAGGAGCAGTGTGTTGGCACAGATCCCTACTGAAACTACTTATTGTAATTTACGACAGATGAAGTCTTGACTCGTTGAGGTCTTGTGATTAAATGCACTAGAAAGGTATTAATTATTATTGATTTATAGCATCTACTGTTGGCCTTATGTAATTGTGCAGTAATGGATTTTAGTGTCAGCTATTTTTCTATTGGTATATAAGGTGATTAATGTTCTTTCCCATTCATGAAATAATAACTAGAGAATGCAGTGAAATTATTCATGACATAACATTGGCAGTTTCCACTCTTACCTTCTGTCTTGATCTTGAGAGCAGTTCTCACCAGAGCAAAGAGTGTAGCATTGAAAGTAACTGTGCCATCACTGTTCAGTGGCATATTCATGCCCACTAGGCGCTGTAAACACACAAAAATATATGCCAAAAAGACAAAACATGATGGTTGGATTTACATATACTGTAGTACTATTTCACAATCAGATTTGTTTTTAGTTCACTCAACAAAACATTGTTTAAAAAATATCCTTGTTTTGTATGATATGTGATTTCAGCCTTTACATATACAAACACATTTTAATAATCTGGGTCAGTCATCAGGACCAAAGGTTCTGTCTTCCAAACTTTGGGACTGGTGTTGGAGCCTATCTTCATTTTAATATTCATTACTTATTTGGCACTAAGAAACAGGATGGAGCAACAATCTTTCCTATGGGGACTATAGTGTCATTTTGGGTAATAGAACAGAAATGAGATGGGGGTCTACATAGCATCAATAAAGAAACATTGTCTGTTAGCCAATTACCTTGCAAGCCACACGGTGTGGACAAAATTTCCCAAATCCCAGGGGAGGCTGGATTCGTCTCAACAGAGTTACCACGTCTAGATGCTTAATTCGGCCCCTGAGGTAATACAAAACATAGTCATATTTTATACATCTGATGCAAAAATAGAACTTTGATCCCTAATTCAGAAGGCAGAGGCCACAATTTAATGTCCCTTTGGCATTTTTTTTAATCAAAGTGAATCAGCACACATTTTGGTTTTATGTTTTTGATCAGTTAGCATCGTCCATGACCTGCAGCATGTGTCATAAAGCATTCCTAGAAGAAGCTGGTAATTTTCCCTGTGGAGCAAATCAAAACTGGGAAATTAGCTATACAAACTCCAAGAATCTCTCAATTCCTTTCAAGCCTTGTAGATTGACATTCATTACAAATCTGATTGTGACATGCAAATAAAACAATATAAGGAGATTGAGAAAGATCATTATTTGGTTCACACATCCCACAAAGCCATAACATGGTTTGTTTGGATCAGTATTTAATGCAGACCCAGTTATTACAGACCAGAGTTTATGGCATGCATATGGTACAAATCAATCAAATAGTGATTTGGCCAGTAAATCATGGTTAAACAAGGCATACTTTAGCATAATATGTTGCCCCACTCAGTGTCTTCATATCACTGACAAAACAAGAGTTTGAAATCTTAACTTTCAATGCAAGATGACAACTAACCCCAGTTTCCTTACAAGATTAACTAACATAAATAAAAGTCAGACAATCCCACTAAGGGATGAGTATTGGGAGTAGTAGTAACAGCCTTCTGTTTGTTCCTGTACAGAGGACAGATTTATACAGTCAAGCTTTTACACTAGCTTGTTGTATTAGTTATAATGGAAGTCACTATCCCATGTTGAAATAGTTAAGCTATTTAAGATACAGATTTGGGGGAGGACAATCTCTTTATGCCTTAAACAGTAAAATGTTTTCAGCACTCTGAGCACTGTATCATAAACACATGTTTTTTGGGTGATATAAAAATATAACTTATGAAAGATAACTCTTAAGAAGAACTATTTATCAAAGGATATTGAACACCTCTAAGTCTTTGAATGGTCCTTGATGATATTTATTCTTGGAAAATCCATTTTTACACCTAATGCAGCAAAGTAATAATCGGGACTTCCTCTGTCTCCAGAACAGCTAGTCATTCTAAATTTATTGTTCAATATCTTTAAAACATTGATTAGCAAAGTTGTTGGTGAACAAATGGATGCTCCATTCATTTTTAACAGGAAAACAACAGAAGAGAATATATGTAGCTCATGATTGAACTGTGGAGTCCTTGGTGTACTTTAAGCTTTTTTTTATTAAAAATATCAAGAAAGAAACAAAAAGACCAGAGCACATTCTTTCCGGCAGCCTATATCCAGAGAAGCAGGGATTAACTGCAGAGAAACAATCAAGCAGAAAACAATAACCTAATCAAGGAACAATCAAGGAGAAAATCCTACTCCCATCATCAGTGGCAAGGCAAATAAATAGGTATCAAACCTCACACTCACTAACACTGATGATGTTACCTAGTTGGGTAATAAAATGTCTGCAAGCAAACAACCAAGCTCAGAGAGCACCAAGGACTCCACAATTTAATAGGAAACTTTAGAGCACGGGTGTCAAACTCGCGACGTCACATCGTCATGTGATGTATCACAACTTTCCCCCCTTCGCTAAATGGGGGAAATTCAGCAGGTTCTGACAGGTTCTGGAAAACTGGTAGTGGAGATTTTGAGTAGTCCAGAGAACTGGCAAATACCACCTCTGGCTGGCCCCAGAGTGGGGTGGGAATGGAGATTTTGCAATATCCTTCCCTCAGGAGTGGGGAGGGAATGGGATTTTGCAGTATCCTTCCCCTGCCACACCCACCAAGCCATGCCCACGAAGCCACACCACCAAGCCACGCCCACAGAACCAGTAGTAAAAAAAATTGAATTCCACCACTGGGTGGGTGTGGCCAGTGTGTGAAGCATCTGGCCCGCGGGCCGTGAGTTTGACACCCCTACTTTAGAGCTATAGACTGTAGTGAATGCTCAAAACAAAAACAGGAAATTTAGCCCACTAATATCTATATTAGAGTATAAAGTTGCATCATAATCTCCCTCTTAGATTATGTTAACTATATTTTATTATATCCCTCTAATATTCCTGTTATAAACACACTTGCAAATAAATGAACATGTATTCCAAGAAAGTGTCTTATGATTAGTGTTCTCCATTTAGGCTGAAATAGACTGAAAGCAAAGCAAAAGTATCAGCTTTCTCATTCTGTAGATGCATAAGTGAATATGCTAATTTTAGATTGCATTTAAAAAAAACCAAATCACTGAGCTTGCTTTTAATTTTCAGTGAAGCTATTCATGGCAATCTACCAATAGAGAGATTCTCACGTGGCTTCAGGATCATATTCTGCCCAGATTTTTTTGAATTCATCCAGGTGGTGGGGACCTAAGATGGACCAATCCCGTGTGAGGTAGTCAAAATTATCCATGATGACAGCAACAAAGAGATTGATAATCTAAGGAGAAATAAATTGGCACATTTTAGATGAAAGATGACAGCAGACAATGGAGCTTCATCATGGAGCGTACTGGCCTCCCACCGGCCAGTACACTCTCACAGAGTGGGCCTCCTCAGGGTGTCGTCCGCCAGACAATGTCGGCTGGCGACCCCCAGGGGGAGAGCCTTCTCTGTGACGGCGCCCACCCTCTGGAACAACCTTCCCCCGGAGTTGTGTACAATAACAGACCTCCGGATTTTTCGTCGGGCCCTGAAAACCCATTTATTCCAACTAGCTGGGCTGGCTTGAGCCAAATTTTAAATTTTAAATTTTAAATTGATTTTAAATTGGGTTGTTTTAATTTACGGCCAAATATGTAATTATTTTAATACTGTTTTTAAATTTTGTATGCTCTGTTTTTACCTTGGCTGTGCACCGCCCTGAGTCCTAATTGGAGAAGGGCGGTATAGAAATTAAATAAATAATAATAATAATAAAATAATCAAGCATCATCAAGAGATTTTCTTTGGCATCAGAAGAATTCATAGTTTTAAACTCTTGACTGTGTTATAAAAACTAACTGGCTGATTTTCTCAGGCAATAAAACAATATTTCCATAAATTCTGCCTTTCATGTAACTGGATGGTTTCACAAAATAGATACCAACTAAGATAGTAATTAGGACATAAGCAGAAAAATGATAATCATAAAAAGGTGTTCTTATGAGCACAAATCATAATTTAATACAATGATCCTCAACTTTTCATTTCTTAAATGAAATTTCCAAGACAGACATGCATTCTGTTGTTGGATTTATCGGTTAAAATGAGCTTTAAGAACATATATTGCAAGTTTCCTTCTCTTTCTAATAGTAGCTTTCCTCTAATTGTTGCAAAAGGAGGTAGTGAGAAAAACATCTTTCTCGACCACAAATGTATAGTATCAGGGAAGTGCTGCCCCACTTGGCTACTCGACTTTTCTAAAAGTGAAACATGTACCACCAGCTCAGACACACTCATAATATATCACATGAGAGGATACTATCATGATATCTTTGATAGATTCACATATCGCACCAAGCTATAACAATGTGCCTTGGTATGAGGAAAAGTTCTGAAGAAGTATCATTTAAATGGGGGAAGAAAAGGAATATTCCAAAGTGCCATTTTATTGCAGTATAATGTTGCTAGAGGAATTTTCTGTCTGGAGATTTGAGAAAATTCAAACAAATGTGAAATTTGATATGGGGGCAACATTAAGAATTGTGTTGGCACAGTAATTAGAATGCAGTACTGCAGGCTAACTCTGTTCACTACCAGGAGTTCGATCCTGACCTGCTCAAGGTTGACTCAGCATTCCATCCTTCCAAGATCAGTAAAATGCGGACCCAAATTGTTGGGGGCAATATCCTGATTCTATAAACTGCTTAGAGAGGGATGTAAAGCATTATGAAGCAGTATATAAGTCTAACTGCTATTGCTATTTAACATTATTTGAACTAATAAAATAGACAGAAGCAAGGCTTTGCTAATCTCATTAAGCCTTATAAAAAGGAATGAAGGCAAGCAAACTTCGGTCCTTTTTTTACTCTAGAGTTGGCCTCTAATCGCCCTTCACAACCAAAGGAAATCAATTAATCTTAATATCTATGGCCTAATATTCCCTGGTTCCATGGTCAGTTTAGTCAAGTTTACATTTCAGTTAAGTTGAGGATCATAGACCATGAACAGCTCTAGAGACTAGTGGTCAGCAGTTCCTAACACTAATTTATGGAAGCATCTTAATAGCCTGCCATCATTTTTAATGAAATGAGCTATGTGCAGTAGCTGGGGCAGTCTGGGGGGGAAAATAGCCTGTTTTTCACGTCTCAGAAATAGTTTAAGAAAGACACTACGGTAGCAAGAGCTGCCATGATCTACAAATATATTATTCTACCTCTGGTCAAATAGTTTTTGCAGATATTGAAACAGAATGAAACCAAGAAAAAAAATCTGTCCAGAAGTGATGAACAATGCCTATATCACATACACCACTTCCATAAAACTTTCACTGTTCTGGGGGTGGTGGGATGCCACACAGTCCATTTCTGGTCTTATTTTCACCCTTAAGACTTGATTTTGCACAAACCTTATAACCGCTGCATTCTGGCATTGGAAGGTGTAGCCAACTCACCTGCCCCCACATGACAGACACAAAAGGACCCTTGAAATTAAAGTAATGTACATTTCTAATAAAGGAGAATATTTGTAGCTCAGGATTGACATGAGGGGTCCTTGGTGCTCTCTGAGCTTGCTTGTTTTCTTGCAGGCATTTCATTACCCAAACTAGGTAACATCATCGGTGCTAGAATACATCCCACAGACATGCTGGGAAATGAAAAAACAAACTGCAAAGCAAATTAGACCCAAACTAGACTGATGACAAGAGAGCACCAAAGACCCGTAACGTACCTTTCATTAACATATTACAGTGTAATGCCTGGAAATATGAATTTTTAAGCCAAAAGGTCTCCACTTCAAATCGTATTAGCCCTAATGTACTAGAACCTAGTCAGCCTGATCTCCTCATCTGCATCATGGCACAGGGTAGGGGCAGTGGTGGGATTCAAATAATTTAAAAACCAGTTCTCTGCCCTAATGACCGGCTGGGTGGGCGTGGCCAGGGGTTGTGACAGGCAGCACTTGGCCTCCTACATCCCCCAGGAGCAAAAACAGGCCACAGGGGGGCGCTGCCCCCTGCACTCAGTTTTGGGCCTAATATGCCTCCCTGCAGCTTCCTGGGAGCAAAAACGGCCCACGGGGGGCCTGTGCCACACACCCCATGCCCCATTTTGGGCCTACTAGGCTTCCCTGCACTTACCTGGGAGCCAAAACGGGGCGTGTGGGGACTTCTGGAAGGAGCGGGGCAGGAAGGGGAGGGGCCACCCAGCAATTTAACAGCCGGTTTGCCCAAAGTGGTGCAAACTGGTTGAATCCCACCACTGGGTAGGGGGTAGAAACCTATACACTAAATGTGAACTTAGGAATTAGGTTCTGGTGGCTAAGTAACCAACATGACTACAGGGAGATATTTGTGTTCTGGAAGGAACCCCCAGCTTTGCAATAGTAGTGGGAAAACTGTAAAAAAAAAGAAATCTAAACAACAAACCTAAACAGCCCAATAAGAATGAGAATGCTAAGAAATAAGAGGGTGTGGAATGTCTGTTTGGGAGAGGATATGTGGCATGGAAATCTGGAGAGCAAAAGGGAGAATGGGATGAATACTGAACTGAACATTGGTTGGATTGATCAGGGGCATTAAATGCTGTACCATTTCACTGCATATCACACTTAAATTAAGGTGATCAGACGTCCCGCTTTTGAGCAATTTGTCCCGCGTCCCGCGGCGTTTTAAAAAAGTCCCGATTTTTCATTCTGCTTCCTGAGTCCCAGCTGATAGCTAGAGGGAAAAAAACTGTTTAAACTCTTGCCGCGGGGCTTCAAAGGGCCGCCCTACGTTGATTAGCTGGGCTTCCCCACTCTCAGCCTCTCAGCTGATTTGCGCAGGGCTCTGCTCTTGCTAAATTGCTCCAGCAGTTTTTTTTTTCTCTTTGTGCAAACCAAGCTCAAAACGAAACTGAAAGTAAAACAGGCTGTTGGCTTTGCTGTTTGCTTGCAACGTTGGAAAATTAGGCAGCAGATTTATTTTCCTTTTCCTCACCAAAAAAGGTAGGTGTAAACAATGGGAAATTATTTAGGGCAAAAGAGGAGAGTTCAAGATTTTAAAACACAAAAGAAAAAAAAGCTCTTTTTAACTAGGGAATTGTAATAATTGAGATACTATTAATTGTAGACTGTGTTGAAAGCAGAAATGGTTAAATTGTGGTTTGGAGGAATATATGGGGGAAATTATTTGGTTTATTATTATTGGTAAATATAATTAATTGATTTGTAAGAAATTGGATTGCATGGAAATAATTGGAATATTCATGTTCATATTGATTAATATACAAAAAAGATAGTTATATAACTAATTGATTTATATTAAAATGTTGAATTTGTATTAAACAACTGTATTACATAATTACATAATTAACCAATGTGAGGATGGATATAAAAATAGATGACAATGGGAAGGGGTATAATATAGAATAGAAGGGGAAAATTGAATTTGATTAAGATTAGAGATGAGGATGAAGGGTAATATTGGTTTTTTTAAAAAATAGATGAGGAATAAATATGGCAAAAAGGAAATATAGAAATTGTAAATTTAATTGAAATGACTAAACACTGTTTAAATTTGTGAACCAGCCAAATATTCTGTTCAAAGAAAATACATTGTATGTTTGTATGTGTGTTTCTAATTATTGCTATTTATTCATATGTGTTCTCTTTTATTCTTTAAAGTTTAACAATTCATTCTTTATCTTAATATCTTTATATTTGTTTGGGGTTGGCTTTCTTCCCTTTCATCTTTTTTATTGTACAGCAATCTTTCTCCTCAAGCCTACCACCTCTCTTTTCTTTCCTTCTTACTTTCTCTTCCCCCCACCCTCTTCTTCTCCTCCCTATTTCCTCTTCCTTTCTCCTTCTCCTCCTCTCTTCCTCCCTCTCTTACCATCACTCCTACTCTAATTTCCCTTCCCTTCCTTCATCCCTCTCTATTACTGTATCCTTTTATGCATATGGACTACTCAGAGGGCTGAAAAAGTTATTTTTGACTGGTCCTCGCACTTTTGACCAGTCCTCGAACTTACGACTGTCCTCACATTTTACATTTTTGCCCTATCTTGTCATCATGGTGAAGAGAAGCAGTTGTGAAATGAGTGACATGGTTGTTAAGAATGCTGCACGGGCATAAATGTGAGGATGGTCATAAGTGTGAGGACCAGTCAAAAGTGCGAGGACCTGTCAGAAATGACTTTTTTCAGCCCTCTGGTTAGTCCTTTTGTGCATATGGACTACTCGGAGGGCTGAAAAAGTTATTTTTGACTGGTCCTTGCACTTTTGACCAGTCCTCGAACTTACGACTGTCCTCACATTTTACGTTTTTGCCCTATCTTGTCACCATGGTGAAGAGAAGCAGTTGTGAAATGAGTGACATGGTTGTTAAGAATGCTGCACGGGCATAAATGTGAGGATGGTCATAAGTGTGAGGACCAGTCAAAAGTGTGAGGACCTGTCAGAAATGACTTTTCAGTCCTCTGAGTAGTCCCTATATACATAGCCATGGCCACCTGGTCACATGACCAGCTAGCCACGCCCACACAATAAGCCACGCCCACAATGGTGTCCTTCTTACCAATGTTAAAATCTGTTCACCTTACCCTATACACATAGCCATGGCCACCCGGTCACATGACCAGCTAGCCATGCCCACCCAATCACATGACCAGCTAGCCATGCCCACAAAATAAGCCACGCCCACAATGTCCCTCTTTACCAATGTTAAAATCTGGTCACCTTAACTTAAATTATTAATCTTCCTAGATAAGATTATTATAAAGATTATTGATGCACTGTCTTCCTTTCAATCTATTGTTCATATCCAAATATTTTTCTTCCTCAATTGTGAATAACTCAATAACCGGATGAACTCCACCTGTTTACATTTAGTTCCTGTTCTGATGACATCTCATTTATCTATATATTGCAAATATATGTTGGATGCACACAATATAAGAGCTTGATATGAGAAAGAAGGAAGGGAAAAAAAACATACCAGGAATGCACACAGCGCGTAAAAGCTTACAAAGTAGAAATAAGCAAAGCCTGAGCCACAGGTGTATTCTTCTCCAGGAGCATAATCAGACTCAGGGTCACATAACTTGCCATAGCTGGCACCTAATAAGACCTCCTGCCAGGCCTCACCTGTGGCACACCTAGAGAAAACGAGAAATTAAGGCAAGGCATAATATGATACATGAACCTAATCCAGAAGGATTATAAAAATAATTCATGGATGCAATTAACCCTCTTTAAAAATACATAGTATCAATCAGATTTTTTTCTAAATTGAGCTGCAGGAATTATAATCACATTCATACATACTACCCTTTCCAATAGCAGTTCTCATTTACTTACTCATTGGTCAAATGTTTTAGAAGAAATTGAAAAAAGAATAACTCAAGGATAGGTGGGATAATTGTAGCTATCATCTACCATCTACCATCTACCATCTATCTATATTTATCTATATCATCTATATCTATATCTGTCTGTCTCCTTCCTTTATTATTTTTATAGATAACTCAAAATGGCAAACAAACACAATATGCCTTCCTTCTTCTATTTTCCCCACAATCACAACTCTGTGGAGTTGGACTAAGAGATGATGACAGGCCCAAAGTCACACAGCTGGCTTTCAAACCTATTTATTTTATTATTTATTAATTAAATAATTAATTAACTATTAACTATTAATTAAATTATTAATTAATTAATAATTAACCTAAGGCAGAACTAGTACTCGCAGTATCCTGGTTCTAGCCTCGTGCTTTAACTACTGTTGAGTTTACTGCGCATTCCTCCCGATATATTGGGACCAGTTGTTATTTAAATCATTACATTTTTTCCCCCAGCAATTGGCAGATTCACTACCACAGAACACTGGAAAACCAAAGTATGCATTTGGCTGGGTCAGTGGCATTGATAAGTGTAGGAAATAGTACTGTTGGAAATTAATCCCTTAAACAGGAATTGTTTTATTCAAACATTGTATTTAAATCACACATTTATGCTAACTTTAACATCAACCTTGATATCTATAGAAAATGTACACAGGACTATGTTTTTGAAGATGATGAGTGTACTTTTTGGATCTTAAAGGATCTTCTGTCAAGAGAGGAAATGCCACCAATAAGAAGGGAGGAAAGGCTATTCAAGATAATGTGGGCCCTCAGCTATAAACCAAATAAGCTTAAATGATACAAACCTGAATAGCATCAACACTGCTTGTGGGAAAGTCTGAAAGTTGTTGTTCCGGTTTATTTGAGTTCCATCTACCAATGCAATTTTCCCAAACATCTATAAATGAACATGCTGTTGTTAGAGACTTATCTGCAAAGCCTTGCAGCTTGTGACCATTCCCTTATGCTTTGCTCATACTGGATTCTACTTGAGCTATTTAAAGTAGGTGGAGGGCTTCTTTTGCCATCTTCCTGACTTAAACACCTGGTCCACCTTTTCCAGCTTGAACAATATTTTTTGTAGTAAGGGGAGAAGAGAAAGAAAAAGCAGTAAAAACCAAGGGAGTGCTGTGGGTAGAATATAATGACACCTGTGCTCCTTGAGAGGTTCGATTTATGGTAAAAACCATGCCTAGAAGCATCCCTTTTCTTTGAATTTTTCAGGTTAGTAAAATTGTGTTTGCAATCCTCCATTAAGAAACAGTAAATGCTTCCAGATGACGTTTCTATCATACATTTCTCACATTTTCTGAAACAAAGGGATTATTTTCCCTTTGTAACTCTCCTATATTTTTCTGTTTCTTTTACCTTTTTACTTTCCACAAAATACCATTAAGAGGGGAAAAAAAGGATAGAAATAATTCCAAAGGATTATGCTAGGAGTCCTCATTTGAAAATATCCTAAATCCTATTGAAGAATATTATAAGTGATATTAAACTCACAAGTGGAAGCAGAATCTCTTTCTGAGTCTCTGGCTTTCCTGTCCACATTGTAGGTTAAACTCAATATAAGTAGTCCTCAATTTACAACCATAATTGGGACTGGAACTTCCATTGCTACGTGATGCAACTATTAAGTGAGTCATGCCCAATCGTATAACTTTTTTTTCGCCATGGCCCATTTTAATCACTTCAGTCATTAAATAAATTATGTGATCATTAAATAGAAGTCAAATAAATAAATAAAATAAAATGAATCCAGCTTTCTCCATTCACTTTGCTTGTTGGAAGTTCCCTGGAAAGACTTTAAATTTTAATCATATGACCATGGGGATTACTGTGATGGTCATAAGCACGATGGCAGGTTGTAAGTCACTTTTTTTCCAGCAGCATTGTAACTTCAAACTGCCATTAAAGGAATGGTTGTAAGTGAAGGACTACCAATAGTCACATAATGAAAGAGGTGATCAAGGAATCAGTAGTGGGGGGCTTCATTGCTGAAGATGAAAGAGTTGGATGTCTGGGCAGGAATGACATGCAGCCTTTGCAATACTTTTCAACTTATATAGTTGTGGGAATAGAGTTTGAGAGTAAGAAATGCATCCAAGTAAGGTAATTACATTAAGGTTTGTCTCTGTCCATTTAGATCAGGGCTGTCAAACTCCCAGCCCATGGGCCGGATGCATCACATGCTAGCCACACCCATGCCTGGTTTAGGGAAGGGGAAAAAAGTTCCGATAACCATGGGCCAGATGTGTCATGCACTGGCCATGGCCATGCCTGGTTTAGCAAAGGGGGGGAGGGAGTCCCAATACGTCATGTGACACTGCCATGACAACATGAGTTTGACACCCTGATTCAGATAATTTATAACTGGGATTTAGGGAGGGATTGTCCAATGAGGTAATGCGAGCCATTTTCTTGCATTGCTTACCTGCATCCCAATCACAGCATAGATGAAGAATAACATTACGATCAGCAAGGCCACATGTGGTAATGCCTGGGGATAAGGTGGAGAAGAATCTGAGGGTCATCCACAACTGCAGATCAGCTATGGGTTGGAAGGTATTGAAGTGCTATATTTGTTTCCACTTCACCCAGCCCATTCCCCCTTTTCAGGATTCTTCCTTCACTTACGGTAGATATGAGCTTGCACGTCCAGTACGGTGTACTTACCTGGAAGGATTTGATAAATGTCCAGAGTAAATTTCTAATGCCTTCTCCTCGGCTCAGCAATTTTACCAGTCTTAGGACCCTGAAAAGCCGGAAAAAAGTGATGGAGATACGACCGCTGTCATCAGGATCTATGGCAGGAAGCTGTGGAAAGAACACATCCCTTGCAATGGAAGAAGCAGACAGAAGGAAATACACTTTATTCACCGGAGGACTCTCTTGTATTCACTAGGGTTCCCTAAAATAAGAGAGCTACAATCTACTGTTTAATTGCAGAAAAGCAGTTGACATATTTCTAAGAGAGGAGAAATGTTAACCTTCTCAGTTTTGCTCTTCTAGACCTACCTACCACTATTTTGGCCCCATGTACTTCTTGACTTCAGGCACAAATCATTTTTCCCAATCCTGCTTTAAAGCTTTATATAGCTGAGGATGTAGCACGACTTTCAGCCTTTGAATTAACAACCCCACCCCCAAAAAAACCCAACAACCAGGGAAGTCCATGGGAATATCAATTAGTTCATCTTCAAAGACCTTTGACTCTTTGAAGGACACAGACTTGTATTTGTCTTTTAGATTATGTGTTTTTGGCACATTTTCCAACTCCCTGTCCTTGCAGAAATCCAAGGCCAAAAAATTAAATTAGAAGATCTAGAAAAATTCAGACACCTCTTTCAAAAAAGGATGTACAGTGACAGTTATGTGTGTGTGTGTGTGTGTGTGTGTTGTGTGAACCCAGCCACTGTCATTTGTAAACCAAGGCTTATACCTTAGCAGTATATTCTGAAAATATGTATTCAGTAAAGTGTATAAAACACTGTAACTGGGCCAACATTTGTTTATTATATATTTCAATATATGAGAAACTCAACCAACCAGATTCACTGGAGCTATCAAAGATCCATTGCCTACTGATAGTTCCACTGAGAATATCTCACTTTGTTTCATCTAGCTTGGTCATTCCTGTTGCACTTGAATTTTTGCATGTATTAAACAAACTACAAAACAGAATAGGACCCAAGTATTTGAAGGAATACCTCCTATATACTAATTTATCCAGGTACTGAAGTCATATTTGAAAGCTATTCTCTAGATGCCCTTAGCCTTAGAGGTACAACAAGTAGAACTAAGGCAGTAATTCTCAGTTTTTTGTATTTTAAGTCCCATAAGTTTTTACTTGAAAGAATCTAGATAGATATAAAAAATCATTTTTTTTTCCTAAGGGACCCTTTAATGTTTACAGAAATCCTATTATTGTATTTATCAATTAAAGAAGGTTTTCAAAGTCTGAATGACTTATGTGTGTTCCACCTATACAATTTTGTGTCTCAGCTATGGTATACCACTTGTTTGGAACAACTGCACTAAAAAAAAAATCTCTTTCCAGAAAAGATATGAGAGCTGGATCTTATATGATCACAGATTAAGAGCTTGCTCTTGGATCATTTCAGTACCAAAAGCCAGTTGGACATCATCCCTTCTGTCCAAAGAAAGTGGCTTCTAGTGGACCATTGCATCACAATGTCACAAGAGGCACAACAATTTGAACCTTAGTTTCATGCTAAACGGGATGTGTATTTGATACACAGGAATCCCTGGAATTCTTTCATAATGGCTTTGTTTGCTTTTCTAGTGTAAGCCACTTATCAGAGCTCCAGTATTCTAATATACTAATTTATCTGTTTCCAGGGCAGCTTGCTGGAAGTAGTCCAACAAATACTATTGTGAAACTATCATTATTACCTATTCAGTGCCAAGCAATCACCATTTTATTCTTCCATCATTATTTTTATTTACTTCATGCAACTTTTCATAAAATCACATAATATTCTTTTATTTGTTCTTCATCTGCATCTCATTTTTGTAAAGCACATTGGAAACATAGGGACAGTATGTAAATATTTTAAATAACCAATAAAACAGCATTTACCTGTGACGTATCTCCATTCTTGTAGGCTCCTTGGACTGCCAGTGGCTTGGTCTGTGAATATATTCCATGGTAATGAACACGGCAATGGTTGCAACACAAGTAGAAGTAGGGGTTCAGGACCAACAACATGCTAAACTAAGGGACTGGATAAAACTAGATGGTTGATTTCATGCTGACACAGAAGGGCTGGAATACAGGATGGAGATTCATGCCACTGTTATTATATTTAGTGCTAAACCTAGCAATTCCACCATGGATTAATACTGATGGACTGCTGGCTTTTACTGAAACAAAGAAAGTCATTGAAGTCTAGAAGGTGTAGATTCAATTTGTCAAAAAGAAAACATATACATGATAGGAAACACCAAATGATATGATTATTGGAAAATCTGATACTATCATAAACTTAACCAGTGCATACACAGTTGTAAATGTAATGATTTTTTTCCTAGGAACATTAGGATCCATATATTGAACTGATATGGCTTCCCTACCAAAAACAACTTTCAAACTACTGAATTAACTATATATACAAAGATAATTCAGTAGTTGGAAAGTTCTTTTTGGTGAGGAACTCATAACAGTTCAACTGGTTTTTTTCTGTATATTCATCCTAATATTGGGCATATATTGGTATAATGATTGTAGCAACAAGGATATCACCTATTCAAAGCAGAGTAAAACTCAGAACTGCAAAGTAGTTTACATGGGTTACTTCTAAGTAGCATACATTTGCTACAAAACTGATTCATAGATTTATGCTTCTGCAGAGAAGCAAAAAACATAGTTCATAAATCAGTTTCAGTTCTCAGTTCTTAAGTAGACTCGATCATATTTAATGTAAAAATTCCATTGCACCTGACTTTTTTTTTACATTAAAAATACAGTAGCTGTTTTTACGAATTTTAGCAACTCTGTTTAAATGTCCATTTCAGCAGTTTTAAGTATATTTTATTTTTTTTCAGTAAAATTACATTGATCCTGACCAATAAGCACAGATATTACATTATTTAATATCATTGCTTTGGTAGCAGTCCATACCAAAAGGAAATAGGTTATATGAGCTAGATAATGAAATATATTTTCTTATTCTTTCTATTTTTCCTATCTTTTCTTTCTATATCAACACTAAACTTTTATTTGTATTACTTTTGTACCTTGTTTATTTTTAACCTAGGGACAGAAGACTATAGGTGATGGTGATAGCACTGGATATTGCTGCAATACCATCACTGCTCTATGGCAACAGAACTGCCAATGCTGACCAGGGTTTTTTTGCACATTGTCATCTTCATGTACACCCACTGTACCACTCTACCTTCACTATTTGCACAATAGTGGAAAGTGAACAAAAAAAGGAAAGCCCCTATGGATTGAATGAATTATGGACTGTCATCATGTGAGCTTGATTAAATAAGGTAATCAAAGTCACATTGTGATAGGAAGGATGTAACAGGTTGCACGCAGATGCAGCTAATATTATCTATTGTTCTAAAGGGCTATCCAAGCCTAATGCTGAACTGGCATTGTCATGGACTAAATTGCCTCTAGAAAGGACTTTCTTATTAAATGAAATTCTTCTGCATCATCCTCTAAAGTTTGAACACCGCAGACTCAAAACCAAAAGTGTCACAAGAAGGAACTATGAACAGGGAAGGATGTGATGAATAGCCAGTTCTCTGATTTATACCTTTGTTGTTTTGCCCTGAAACAAGGTATCTACCCTTAAACCAAAGAGCTGAAACCACACAGAAGCTGAAAAAAAAGTAGGCAGGGATAAATTTGATACAGTATATTTCATAGGAGTGTCAACCCTTCAAGGTGATCCAGGTCAGGAAAGCATGAATACTAATACTACCTTTATTATAAGGTTACAGTGACAGAATCTTGCAAGTCTGAAAGCTTTTCCTCAGTCCCTGGATTTTGCTGTTCTCCCCTTGCTAAGAACAAAGAAGAACTAGGGAGAGTGAATAACTGAGGTGTTTTCTCCATGCCCATTCCTGCTTTGGACTCAAGTTTTCTCTTAGCAGACTTTTGTCTAGGCTGTGGTTCTTACTCCTGTCTCTCAAGGTTATTCTCATAGCCCTTTATAGGGAGAGAATTAAAGAGATTGCACCAGTGGTGGGATTCAAGTAATTTAACAACCGGTTCTCTGCCCTAATGATTCTTCCAAAAACCAGTTTGCCAAACTGCTCAGAAAGCTAACAACCTGTTCTCCCTAAGTGGTCCGAACTGGCTGAATCCCACCACTGGATTGCACCATTGCACCAATCCATTCATATGGAAGGTGTCAATCACCAAGAAGTAGAATATCCCTTTGGAATATCATCTCTTCCAAAATTAGACTGCCCCCCCCCACTTCAACACTCTTTCGTAATGCCCTAACACTTTTGCTTGCGGGCCTGGGGAACCCAGAGTGGGGTGGAGCCCATCAAATGGCTTATTTGACTGTGTGTTGTGCAGGATGGTGGTGGAGGGTGGGCAGGGGAGGGTACTGTTTTTTTTTAATTATTTTATTTTTGTTCTATACTATGTTTTCATTGTTTGTAAGCCACTTAGAGAAGCTGTGAGCGAGTAGACGGCTATATACTGTAAATTTTCTAAATAAATAAATAAATACTTACACCACAGAAAGTAAACTAGGAAAAAAGAGCCTCACCCAAGGAAACTGTAGTGTGCTTAAGCGATTCTTCAATAACTGCTCCATAAACAAGTTCCCTTTATTGGCATTATCGGCATTATCGGCATTATTTCTAAAGGATCACAGTTTGTTTTCCTATAGACCCGCCTTCAGCATTAGTTGCATGCAACTCACACTTTTACACAGCAGCACACAGCAAGAAGAAATAATCTAGAAAAGGAGGAAAGGGAAATGTGGAACAAAATGGTGTCCACAACAACGTCATGCAGCTGATATTTACAACGCCATCACAGCCACCGCTTAGGCAGTACAATCCACCACTGGAAACAAGAATTGTCTGTCAAGAAAACAACAGAGTCAGCCAAGTGCAGTATTAAAAAAAATAGAGAAGTTGGAAACAATGATTTGGGGAGAGAAAGGGATAGGAAATGAGAGGGGAGGGGTGGACTGGTGTTTCACAGAGAAATCATGAAGGAATCACATTAGAATTACAATGAGATGTACAGATAGAAAAGAGGAAAGGATTGAAGAATAATGAATAAAAAGCAATGACAGGAAGTGCATTAAGCTAGTAGTGTTTTTAGCAGAACGTAGAAATCTCCTAAGAATTGGATAAAACTAAGAGAAATCAAGAGACCTTTTTGAATATTTATATAAGATATATTTCTTCCAAGATTAGATGCCTATAACTGTCTATGACACATTATCAGCTACAGCCAAACTGCCAAGAGACCACAAGTGAATTAAATTTCAAATATAGTCATGTGGTGGGTACTTCCAGAAGAAATCAGACTCTATGTTCTGTCCTATTATGGCTTATCATGGTCAGGTTTTCAGAAAGACTCGATTCTCAGAATGTCTCCCTTCTTATTGATTTCTGAAAATAATAGTTCTAATCCATAAAAACAATTCAACAATTGAATAGATAAAGGAGAGACTTGTATTTGTACAAAAATTAGCAAGACAAGTTTCTTTTCATGACTGTATGTTCATTCCAAATGCACTGATCAGTATCCACATGCAGATATTTTAATATTTCCTTGTCAGGCTGGCTTCCTGCTAGAAGCCATTATGCATCTCCTTATATAGCTGGCACTTTACAAAGTCAAATCCAGGGGTGAAATCCAATTTTTTTCCCTACCAGTTCTGTGGGCGTGGCTTGGTGGGCGTGGCAGGGGAAGGATATTGCAAACTCTCCATTCCCACCCCACTCCAGGGGAAGGATACTTCAAAATCTCCATTCCCTCCTCTCCTGGGGGAAGGATATTGCAAAATCTCCATTCCCACCCCACTCTGGGGCCAGCCAGAGGTGGTATTTGTTGGTTCTCCGAACTACTCAAAATTTCCGCTACCGGTTCTCCAGAACCTGTCAGAACCTGCTGGATTTCATCCCTGGTCAAACTCCTACAGTTCTCAGGCTAAAAAAAAAGCTATGTCAGCTTAGATCAGGTGCCCTCCAAGACCACCAACAGATCCATTAACATGGAATTGTGGAAGGAAAAATCCTAGAATGTAAAACTTGGAATATAAATTTATATAGATCTTAATTATTATGTATTGATAAGATAGATATTCTCTGCGTAAGATTCATCCTTGTCTGCAATAAAGAAACTGTAGTAATTTTGCTGAATGGCATCTGTAAATTTTCTACTGGATAAGCCAAATTTTGAAAAGTATTTAAACTGAGGTTTATATCTGTGCTTGGTGTAACATCTGATATTTGTGATATTGTGATATTTGTGCTTTAAGCCTGCTACATATGGTCACATTTGATGGAGCAATATTCTAACTTTTCTTTCTCTTTTACTGGGAATAAACCTTATTTGAACAATGAAGTTATGATTCCTAGGTCCATAGATATGAACCTTAATGTATTCATCATTTGTTACTGAACATAATACTATCAGACATGACTTCTATTAGTCCATCTAAAAAATGTATGAAACACAGAATGTAGTCAATATCAACTTACAACTAAATGAGACAAAGAGATTACTGTATGAAGAAGGATAAAAGAAAAGAATATTAATTTGGTTTGAAAACCAAAGATACAATGTTTTGGGAAGATAAACAGAAGTTCTAAAAATATTTTTGCTTTTTTTATGAACCAAGAATATACAAAGCAATCAGCATGGAAGTATATCAAGATGATGTTTTATGAGAATGATGGTTCTTTTGCAACGTACAATTTACAACTCCCAACAGTTCAGTAAAAAGTATTCCAGTGTAACATAAGAAGAATGAAATTAGGACAAGAAGAATTTCCATCTCTGATGGTGAAGAAAACTACAGATTCCCAAAGCAAGAGAATACTCACCAGGCAGCTGCCAGATTCCCCATCTAAATTTCACTGAATTTGATTCTTTTTTATGTTAATTTTCTATGTCTATTTCCCAAATGTTTTAATGTGTCAAGTCATGTACAAAGTCTGTACATCTGGTAAATAAAAACTTGGGAGTCTCCAGGTAGATTAAGAAATGTACCCCATGATACAGGGAAAAAAAGAAAATTTCAGTGGGGACTTTTGATGCACAATCTTGCCCTTAGCTCTTCATGTATAGATTTGAAAAGAAAAATCCTAAAACAGTTTGATCTTTGTATTGGTGATTTATAAAACTTTGGAACCAGTGATAAAGCAAATTTGGACTATAAAGAAACATAACTATTTTTTATAGGGACTGATATATATGACAGAAAACAAGTTACAGTGTAAGTTTGTAATGATTTGAGTGATCCTGAATAAAATGCAAATACTACTGATGAGTAATATTGTAGATTTTCATACTTCTAATCTTGTTTCTAAAGTAATAGCTAACCGTAGCTGTAAACAATAGCAATGGAGCCAAAGGCACATGAAGACATTTTTCATCCAAAGCTATGCGCTTTCTCTCCTTTATACGCATATTCAGTGTTGGAAAATGCATATGTAATTCCACTTATGGCATATATTTTAATATGCTTGTGTTTATATCATAGCATCCATGCACATGTATGCAAAAAGCCCAAATTATGCGCGTACATCTTGCCATAAAGAGAGACGCAGTAGAAGCACATATACTAAGCAAATGACATATGGTTGCCATGGACCACAGAGTAGAAATTCTCTGCCGATACCATGAGGCAAGCCATTTCAAGAGGAATTTCATATCACAATTGCCATGTATGTATGATTTATTGAAGCTCAAGGTTTAGAGAACACACAGATGCTGTAGGAGAAGTGGCGTCCCCTGGCTATGATATATCAGTCCTTGATCAGTAAAAAAAATCAAGAACAAATTACCTTAAGATGATTCTTGAAAAATGTCTGAGGTTCGCAGAACATGACCTACTCAAACTCTAACTAAGGGATCTGCAACCCATCAACTAGCAAATGGCAATGATTACTATCTCCCACCAGAAGAAACTGAAAATGATTGATGATTGCTGTGATTTAGAAGCTGTATTCAACATGCAGCACTCACGACATCTTTGGGAAGCTGGGAAACTGTGGCTGCTTAGTAGTGACAGTCATTGTTCCCCTTCCCTTCAGTTTAAGAAGTCGTTCCAACTCCTTGTTTCTTTCCAATACAATTATCCTCATAGCACTTACATCAATCTGACTCAGGATGACATCAATGATGCTGCCGACAACTATGAGAAAATCAAAGACATTCCAGGGGTCCCCAAAGTATCCCTAGAAAAGAAAGAAGAATGTAAACTCCAAATAAATAGATTAAGCTGGAAGAATCAGTGTTGAACTTTTTGGCTTATTGTTGAACCTTGTGACCTTATTAAAACAAGTAACAGATATATAGCCCACACAAGTGGTTTTATTAAAACAAAGTAATAGATATATAGCCCACACAAGTGGTCTTTTAGGACCGTCCTCACTGAAGATGGCTTGTGTTATTCTAAACCAAGGTCAGGCTGGCTTTCTGATAGAAGTTGTGATGCATCGATTCTCACTCACCTTAGCCTTGAAAGCTATCAGTTTAAGAATCATCTCAATAGTAAAGAGGATGGTGAAGACCACATTGAGGACATCTGAGAGCTGGTTCATAAACTCTGATTGCTTATAATGCTGTAGAGATAGTTGAAAAACAGATTATTAAGAAAACATGGGCTTTTTTTAAAGAATAAAGCTTGTCATTAAGGACAGAGTCACTTTGCTTGCTTTCTCTTTGTTTTTTGGCTTGCTCTCTCTCTCTGTCTGAAAATAGTTAGAATGGTACTAGATAATGGATTCTCCTCTTGTCCTCTTAACTTCTCCTTGCCCTATATCTTATTGTCTGCTATTCCTATTGCCAGAATGGCAATGAAAAACTACTGCTCTGGTCACTTTGTAGAAAGCAACAACTAGATGAAGAGTTTGTGTGTGTGTGATAGCCTATACATAATGATGCTTTTGATGGACATGTTTAACAAATGCGAACAGTGAAATTTTGTCCACAGACTTTCTCTTTGGAAAATTAAACCTCACAGACTGCAGGATTAAGAATGAAAAATATGGAAAGTGACCAAGAGGACCCTGGGCAAATAACGGTCTTTGATCACATCATCAGTGTCACAGTTTCAGCTGAAGTGCCTTGCAATTAGCAAGGCTCGTGTAAGGGAAAGATGGAAAACACATCACTTTAACTTCAAAGCAGATAAATAAGTTAGGTGCTCTCAGCTGGGATGAGATAAAGGTTGCATCATGTGGACAGGTCTTTAAAGCATGGCTAGCAAGGCATCTTCAAGGGCATGTGGATGAATCCTGTGTTTCAGCTTTCCTTCAGCAGGCAGGTTTGTCCCAAAATTTCATAGTCCCCGCTACTGCCACCACCATTCCACAGCTGAAGAGGAATTCTTTGCATCCATACCTGCATGCCCAAGCAGATGGTGTTCAGTGTGATCAGGAAAAACATGAGGTACTCAAAGTAGGAGGAGGTCACCAAATACCAAATCTGGTATTGGTAAGGGTTCTTGGGAATGTAGCATCGCAGAGGCCGTGCTTTCAGGGCATACTGGACACACTGGCGCTGGAAAGAGAGGCAAGGCAAGATGTGAAGAGGACAAAAAGGAACAGGCTTATTATACTTGCCTCGATTTTCTGAGATCGATCAGCAATGCCAAGTGTTTATTGTGGCTTGTTCTTTTCATAAACAGAATGCTTAAACAGATTGCTTTCCAACAAATAGCTGTCAATTTTTTAAAAAATATTTATTTATTTATTTATTTATTTACTTACTTACTTACTTACTTACCAAGTGTACATATGTATTTGTTAAGAGTTGTATCCCACCTTTTACCCAAGAGCATGAGAATCATCCTTTACAGGTAGTTCTTGACTTATGACCGCAATTGAGCCCAAAATGTATGTTGTTAAGTGAGACATTTGTTAAATGAGTTTTGCCCCAATTTATGACCTTTCAGACCTCGGTTGTTAAGTGAATCACTGCAGTTGATAAGTTAGTAACCTGGTTGTTAAGTGAATCTGGCTTTCCCATTGACTTTGCTCATCAAAGAGTCCCAAAAAGTGATCACATGACCCTGGGACACTGCAACTGTCATAAAGATGAGTCAGTTACCAATCATCTGAATTTTGATCATATGATTATGGGGATGCTACAAAGGTTGTAACTGTGAAAAATGATCATAAGTCCCTTTTTTCAGTGCCATTGTAACTTTGAACAGTCATTAAATGAATTGTTGTAAGACGAGGACTACCTGTATTTTATCCCCACAATATCAAACCTGTGAGGTGAGTTGGACTGAGAGAAAGAATGACTAGCCCAAAGTCACCCAATGAGTTTCCATGGCTGAGGGGGCATCTGAACCTGGATCCCTCTGATCCCAGTCTAGATTCTTGATCACTACATCACAGTGGTGGCCTCTCATATGGAGACCCTCACACTAGCTGCTTTGAGCTTCCAAAACATGGGCAATATGCTCTATGTTTATTCTTCTTTTCTTCTTCTTTTCTTGAAAAATAACATGTGTGGGCATTTCTACAATTTTATGAATTTGGCTTGTATTGGAGTGAATGACTTGGGTATAGTATGCAAATGGACACTAGCTCATTAATGAATGAATGATGCTACCTAGTTTGGTAATGAAACATCCACAAGTCAATAACCAAGCTCAGAGAACACCAAGAACCCCACAGTTCAATCCTGAGCTACAAATACTCTCTTCTATCGAGACTTTAGTTCACTTATAAATGAAATGCCTTTTAAAGGCAATTAATTTAATCAGCAAATATCCATTCAATTAATATTAATGTATTTTTCTTCCCCCTACCCCATTGGAGTATGCACATCGCCAAATGTGTCACACATACGTGGGGGGGGGATTTTTAGGACTCATTTCAGCTAGAGTTAGCATTATAAGGACATTTACAAAATAAGGAAACTAAGCAATGCACAGGATTAACATGTATGTGGTATAAGCATGTACATTGCGCTCACATGGACAGTTGTTATTTTAAAATTAGGATTGCCTTCTTTTCACATACGTTCAGTAACTTGAATAAATAAATGAATGAGCCACAAACCATAAAAATATCTTATGCAGCACTGTTAGTAGTCCAACAGAAGAAAAAAAGCAAATATTCAGGGCAAGAAGGTGAACTGGCCACACGTTTTAGAGTTTACTTAATCATAACTAACCAAATTATCCTTCCTACTTGAATAAGAAAAGTTACAGATTGCACAGAGCTGCTGTGCTCAGATCCTTTTATAATTCCCCTATTCACATCAGATACAGCAGAAATTTTCATTGTGTAATTTGAAAGTTTGCAATATCCAACATTTCTGACTGAATGATGTAACACTACTATATTCAGAATGCAAACTCCTGCAGCTAATTTTGAACTATGCCCAACTAATACCTTTCTAACTGTTGATGTCACATGACATCACAAGGCAAACATTGCCCCCTAAGTACCTGTAGGTGATGTTACAACACAAATACAAAAGAGGGGACCTTGTGTAGTATTGTCACAATATATGTTCTGCCATTTTAACATTATTGTGATTTCTTGCCTCAGCATTAACCTTGCATTTTGGGGATGTTCACACAACTTTAGCCCCTATCTTTGATATGCACAACCCAGAGGTGGGTTTCAGCAAGTTCTTTCCAGTTCTGGAGAACCAATAGCGGAAATTTTGAGTAGTTCAGAGAACCGGTAAATACCACCACTGACTGGCCCCACCCCCATCTATTCTCTGCCTCCCAGTTGATCGGGAAGAAATGGGGATTTTGCAGTAACCTTCCCCTGGATTGGGGAGGAAATGGGAATTTTGCAGTATCCTTCCCCTGGGGTGGGGTGGGAATGGAGATTTTACAGTATCCTTCCCCTGCCACACCCACCAAGTCATGCCCACCAAGCCATGGTGGGTCACCAAGCCATGCCCAACAAGCCATGCCCACCAAGCTACACTCACAGTAGTAAAATTTTTTGAAACCCACCACTGGCACAACCTAACATCTAGGACTTGTCACATTCTGCCCAATAGATAAACTTGCCATACCTGGTTTTTGTTCAGCTCACAGTCTTTGTATTCAGTTTCACCCTGCTCTTGAAAAGTTACAATGATGAAACCTACAAAGATGTTCATCATAAAAAAGGCAATGAGGATGAGATAGATTATGAAGAAGATAGCAATGCCCATACGATAATTGTATATAGGGCCCATGTCTTCAGTGTGCGTATCAATTGCTTTATACAATAGTCTGGAAAAGAAAGGACAGAGATTCCAAATTAATCGACATAAATAATTGAGCTTTCAAAAAGTTCAATCTTAACAGGTTTCTAAACAATTAATTTAATGGTGAATATACAGTATGTACACCGGTAACACATAATTTTCCAAAATGGTACTGTGAGGAAAATAGCACATTCTGTTCAATGATCAAACCACAATATGATAATCTTTATTCCAATTATCTCATTGGTTATGATAATAACAGATAATACAATTTCTATGCTTAACTACGGTAAATGCCCCGAACAGCAATTTGTACACACTGCTGATAACATTGTTGGTGATGTGCCCAAAATTTCCCCTTTCTGTGCCATTTTGCTTATACAATAATAGCTAGGACAAAAGGAAACAGTGGCGTTCCATAGGATTCCACTAAATCAATTTTCCAAAGCTGATGGGACTATATCATGTCACTGGCCACATTGGCTGGGAATTCACGGAGCTGAAGTCTAGGACATTTTGAGGATACCATGATGAAGATGACTAGTTTAAATATACCTAGCAACCCCACCCCACCCCACCACCCCAATATGCCCACATATAAACACTCTTTCTCCATAGGGGATTTTGTACTCACTGAGGCCATCCTTCAAAGGTGGATACAGTGAAGAGAGACATCATAGCTGATAAGACATTGTCAAAGTGGAAATCATTGTGCAGCCACCTCCTTTCTTTTTCCACAACCTGTGTTGGATCAGCATCAACATACAAAATGAAGTGTCCCCTGGGATGAGAATCCATATATTAGCTACAAAGAGCCTAAATCATTAAGCCAGCATATAGAATATAACAGTGATGCCTACTTAGAAATACTATAAGCAATTTTGTTCGAGGGATATATATTTCCAATTAAATGGATATAACATTGCAGCCTTAATTTCAATTCTGTTGAACAAGCTACTTATTTTTGGCCTTCAATATAGTAAGGAATTTTTTTCTTTCAGTTGATCATTTATGACTAATTGATCCATGGTTCAATTAATATTTTATATTTTCTTAATATCACAATGCAAGAAACAGTATAAAGATGGCTTCTGCAACCTACACGTTAATAAACCTTTCAGAAACAAGTACACTGGACAGTAAAAATTAGTTACTAAACATCCATTACGGAAGATTAAGAAAATATATGTTATTAGTTTAGAGAAAATTCAGATGGTTATTAACTTACATAATATTTGGGCTTCTCATTAAATATATTCTAAGAGTTTAAGGCATAGGAGGAATGTTTATCAAATTTTAAAATCCAAATCTCACAGAAAAATGAGATGTGAATCTTTCTAACTTTATCTTGCATTTAAGTGCTTAAATGTTAAACTGCCTTGTGCCTAGAAATGAAAGGGAAGCTATAGGAGAACAACAGGCAGAGGTGGTTGGGGGGACAGAGCTAAATGCATCATTAGCTTAGTGTCCTTAAGTTCCCACAAATGGTCCAAATCCAACCCCTTCTGAATTCTGTTGACCCTTATTTGGTACCAGTTTAGTGTTGAACTTTAGTTGGCTAGATACTTGTGTAAAGACTTTAATGAATCTTCTGTGCTGCAACTTAATGGCTGGTTCTGATCCTTTGCACCTGACTATCTCCTTGAATCTGACCTTCAGGAAAGAATCGTGCTGTAATGATATGTTTCTGAAGTGAAGAAAAGAATGATATACAACCAAAGGGAGGCATACCGGCATTCTAATTCGGTCATTTTAGTTGGATCTGTACAGCTGTAGAACTTCCCCTATATTTAAAACAGAAACCAAAATAATTATTAATTGTGTTAGTCTTACATTATAGAGTTATAGTGTTTCCCAGATTACATTAGATTTGACTTGTTTTAAAAATGAGCATCTCCTGCTACAAATGGATCAAATATGGGTTTCTGTTCTTGAAGAGGAAATGGAAAGAATTCCTGTTTCCTAAAAGAGTTTACTGCCATACCAAATAGTAATAGCATTGAAAGAGACTAATATGTTCCCAGTCTTATCTACAACTGGATGGGGGTGGGGGACTATTTAATGTGCTGATATTATTGTAGTTTACCTCTCAGCATTAGCATTTGCAGGCCAAATATTAGCATGTGGACCATTATGTGCGCCCCTAGAACAGCCCATATTATACCTTTGCTCCTTGAGCTTCATTGGCCGCCAGTTTGTTTCACATCCAATTCAGGGTGCTGGTTTTAACCTTTAAAGTCTTCATGACATAGGACCAGGTTATCTGAGGGACTACTGCCTCTCCCCAATTTTATCAGTCCAGCCCAGCAGAGAGAGCATACTATGGATACCACCTGCCAGAGACCTACATTTTGTGGGTCCCAGGTAACAGGTTATCTCTGTCATGGTCCCTGCCTTCTAGAACATTCTTCTCCACACCAGTATTAGATCAGCTCCATGTTTTGATGTTCCAGAAGTCCCTCAAAGCCTATTTTTGCCATTAGTCTGGGAGTCCCAGCAAGCAGAGACCTGTTTAGATAGCTCCAGTATTGAAGTTGGATGTATTCATTCTTTTTCTTCTTGGGATCTGTATATATTTTTAATTAATTTTTAATTTTGATTTTTATGTTTAGATGCCCATTTTTTAAAATGTATTTTTATTTATTATTGAACACTGCCCAGAATCCGTTTTTGTGAGTTGGGTGGCTATATAAATTTGATTAATAAACATCAGCTGCTCTTTCATGTCTTCAGCTGCATAGTCTTGTCTAGTTATGTAAGCTTCAGATCAAAGTTATCCCTTGTACTCTGTTCCTAGCTCAGTATGGCTGGGAAAGTTGTAATCCCAGTATTTCTGGAAGGCATCACACTGAGACAAGTGGAATAAACTCAGAAAAACAGGATTATTGAGTCAGCAGCCTGAATCAGTGATGTCCAAGAAACTTAAAAAAACCAACCCCACCCCACCCCATCCCCCCGCTGCCAAAAAAAACCCAAAACCCAGCTACCCAGTTATTGCCAACAGGTTTGCAATACATGCCTATGGAACACGACAAAATGAGAATTAATTCTTAGAAATGCTTTCACCTTGAAGAGCTGCACTGCAATGCAAGCAAACATGAACTGTAGCAAGAAGGTGACAAGAACAATGTTGCCGATGGTCTTAATAGCCACAAAAACACACTGGACCACATGCTAGAGAGGGGGAAAAAAAGGAGGGGTGAGAGAGAGAAAGAGAGAGAGAGAGATTGTTTTATCTGTTCGATCATCTAATGTCCCAGCAGACATTAAGAGATTTATAAATTTGATATTCACAGTTCCAGATATCTGGAGTTTGTTAGTTTAGGTAAAGTATGCCACAGTTCTACATTAAGCATTCTAATAGCTTATAAATGGCATTCAAGACTTAGAAATATGGACATATAACACTTTCTCCTTGTTTATGTCGCAGTGATGCCTACCTTCAGTCCCTTTGCTCTGTTAATAGCTCTCAATGGTCTCAGTACTCTGAGCACCCTCAAGATTTTCACCACTGAGATGGTACTGGACCTGTTGCAGGAAATGGGAAAGATTCTTTACTATGCTTTTGCAATCTTTGTGGTTACATTCATAGTCCTGCTGTCAAAGATATTGTGTGCCTAGGAAGATATGACCTTGACGTTATTTTTAGGAAGGGCTTGGGGCACTCCCAGAATAGGAAGGGAGGTTAGAGAATTCTATGTGGCTGCCTAATTCCCAGCATGCCTTGTGAAAACTCCTCAGAAAAGAGCTCCATGAAAGACATGCTTCAAGCCAGGCATAGCTATACATCCATAACATTTTCCCCCAGCCCACCTCAAAACTCAGCTCTGCTTTCAGGAACTAAATAACAGCGAAAGCCTTCAGGGATTGATGTGGCAAATAAGTAGCTTTATTGTAGAAAAGAAAGAAGTACATGTGCAAGATCTACCTACTTTAGAACATAGAAATAAATTTCCATATAGAAGGATCCAATCCGGGTCAGTCACCCAGTGATCAACCCAGATTGGATCCTGGAACATTATCCTGGGACCCGTATATTTGCCTTCATTCGTCTCATGTGGAAGTTGGAGACCAAGTTGTTCTTAATCCTCTTTCTCCCACACTTTTGCATCAACTTCTGGCCATTCATTTCTCAGCCTTGAGATTGGAGTGCACCTGCTCTATGTTTACACAACAGAACTGCTGGTCTGAGCAAGACTGGTTCCTGCCTTGCCAATTTTATACCTAATTTCAGATGAAAGCAGAATAGCTATCAGCTTTAAGTAGCAAAACAGGGACAACATAGGAACTGTAATCTGTAACATTCAAATGCCATCTCAGCCTAGACTACTGAAGAACAAAAGAATTATTCAAACTGTAATATGTTATCTATCCACCAGCTACTGCAATCAGTCACTGTAACTAAAAGAAACCTTTGAGGGAAATTTGTGTAAATAAGCAGGGAAAAAAAGACAAAAAGTACATCTGTTAAGTTTTCAAAGTCTTTGCATAACCAGCAGTCAATTGGATTAAACTGTCAATGCTAAATATACCTCTAGTTTTCATTTTGATTTCCTTTTTTCTGACTGAAAGAAAGGATAAAAATAGCTTTTTTACTGTCAATATTTTGACCAACATTGGCTGTGAATAGCAATAGCAATAGCACTTAGACTTATATACCACTTCATAGTGCTTTACAGCCCCCGCTAAGTGGTTTACAGAGTTAGCATATTACCCCCAACAATCTGGGTCCTTAATATTGCTATTACGGAACGTCAGTCTTCCAAATCATGAAGATCTCAGTTAATGAATTGTGGTTAACATGTTTGTATAAAATAATAAATACATTTTGCATTTTCAGAAATATATTTTAATATTCCTACATTTTATATTCAAAGTAGTCCTTACAGCAGTAAGTAGCTTGGTGCCCTTCAGGTGTGCTCAACTAAATCTCTCACAATCTCTTGCCATTTGCCATGCTATCTACTAGTGGTAAAGTTGCTCCAAAATATTGGGAAGATGCCTTCTTGTCAAACCCTCCGGTAACCAAACAAATGTACTTTACAAATATACTTTACAAATAACTCTCCTGAGTTATTGGATTACTATAAATTGTGCATGGTCTACAAGAAATCTCAGAGTAACCTATTGGAAGCCTTGCCTGTCTATGATCCACTTACTCAAGTTTCATGGAGATGAGTGAGACAACAACTACAAGCAAGTCTAGCATGTTGAAAGAATTACGACAGAAGGATCCTTTGTGAAGAAATGCACCATAAGTAGTCATCTGTAGGAAACAAGAAGATTCAATTAGCTTTGATAAATCTAGCATTGTGTTTCTTTTTTCTATCTGAAATTAAGATGACCTTTTGGAAGACTATCTACTGTTACACAAAATGAAGCAGAAATCAGAGGATGAAATAAACTCAAGAGAGTAACTAAGACTAGAAGGTAACTGTATTTGTAATTAATAACAAACGAAGTGTTGATAGCAATGAAAAGTCCAGCCTTCCATTTGTGGGGTGCCACAGTGCTTGGTCTTCTCTTCCATTTAATATCTACATGAGGCCACTGAGCAAGAGGTTCCAATGGTTTGAAGTGAGGCAGCATCAATATGCTGATGATACCCAGCTTTATGTCACCACCCCATGCCACTTCAGTGATGCTGTTGATGTCCTGTCCCAGTGCCTGAAGGCTCTGGGGCACAATGGGTGTCCCAATGCTCAACCCAAGCAAGGCTTTGGATACTTGGGCCTTCTGGTGCAAGGGTTTTCCACCTTTGGTCCTAGATGGATGGTATTTCCTCAGATGGACCCACTGCACAATTGGGTCCTTTTGGACTGACAGCTCCTATTAGAAAAGCAGGTGGCAGCCATGGCTAGGAGGGTCTTTGCACACATTTAGATTGTGTGACAGTTATGCACATTCCTAGACCAAGAGACTCTGCTCACATTCATTCATGTTCTCATGACCTCCCATCTGAATTATTGCAATGTGCTCTACATGGAAGAGCATTCAGAAGCTTCCATTCATGGAGAATGCAGTTGCATAGATAAAAAAATCAGGTATCCATGTGTAACATGTTCCATTGTGAGCTTCATTGATTTCCAATGTGTTTTTGGGTGCTATTCAGGGTGCTGGTTGTCATCTTAAACTCCTTCATGGCTTGGGACTAGGTTACTTAAGGTACTATTTTCTCCCAGTTGTTTCTATCCATCCAATTCAGTCCAGCAGGATGTCATACTCTGGGTTCTTTCAGCCAAGGAATGTCAGCTGACAGTGACTAGGAGGTATGCCTTCTCTGCCCCTTAACCCTAACCCATCTTTGAAACATTCTCAACCCTATTGGTCTTTTGTAAGGCCTTGTAGTCCTGGTTATAGGCCCAGAATGTTAAGGACTCTGTTTCAGGTTTATATTAATAAGCTATTATTTTTCTTGGCTGCTACACATATTTATTTTTTGGTATTGTGTTTGTATTGTGCTTCATTGTTCACTGCCCAGAGGGACTTATTTGAGATGGGCAGCCATAGAAACTGAATAAGAAATATCCAATCCTTCCAATATTATTTTGAAAGAGAACAAGTCAACTCACCTTTAGAATAATTTCCACTGTAAATACAGAGGTGAAGCCAATGTCAAAATATGATAGAATCTGGAGAGGACCCCCCACAAAGAAACAAAAAGTTATTTTTGTCAATAAATGCAGTTGCAATTCTGCAACACTCACACTAAACTCTAGTAAAAATATGTGAAATGAATTGGCAACAGATAAAAATATCAACGTTTCTACTTACTTACGGTAAACCAAATTTGTTAAATCTTGAATGAGGTATAAAACAAAGCTTAATTATGATGCAGTTTCTATAAAGCCTGCAATGCAGCAACAAGGACCAGAGAGGGCTGTCACATTAACTATATGACTATTACCGGACACTTTTCCATCAGTAATGTCAAACTTTACTGCCTAAACATTTTTTTTTAAATGTTCAGACATTTTAAACTAAAGTTTATTTATGAAGGTGAATATTTTTATTTTACATGTATTATTTTCTCTCTCTCTCTTTTTTGCAATGATAGGTGCTTATCGGTATGTTGAGTACCTCTCTATTATTTTTCTTTTTAAGCAATTAGATAATTAATATATTTTATAACTCAGTTTATCTTGGAAACAAAATGATTTTAAACATGCTTTACGTTAATGAGAATATGTTTCTAGTAGATACACAGAATTTAAAATGTCTATGTTTGATAGCAGAAATTGCTATCACTACCTATATATCTAATGGCAGTTCATACATGCAAACTTGTCTCTTATTTTGATCTATTTTGCCTACTTATTCTCTTTGACATATGGCTTTTGTTGCTACCAATCTACAGTGCCATTCACTGCTTGCACGTAATCACAGCATAAATGTACAACTTTTTAGTGCTATGTTCCCATATTCTTGTCTTTGTCTCATCCATAGGCCATACATATTTTTAGCTGTACAATTGTTACAGTAGTGTTTTCTCCCTTACTCCAATATTATCCAAGGGTGCCTTAAGGTATATACAATTTGCTCTGCTTTGTTACCCAGTAACTTGGAGGGAAGTCAAGCAATGCAGTGACCTGAAGCAGTGGCAGGATAGCTGTTGGCAATGGGGTCAACACATTTCACAACAGCATTCTTCTTCAACTGAAGAATGGTAGAATACCAGTTCAATTCAGCATCATGGAGGGGACTCAAGCGGAAGCTACAATGCATGCACGTATTTCATGGCTCTGTCTGGATCAATCTTGCCCAACCTGATGTTCTCCAAGTTGTTATGTGTGAGATTACAACTTCTCTGATTTCAAGACAGCATTCTTGGGATTGCTATCACAAACCATTGGAGAGTACCAGGCTGGGGAAAGATGGTCTGTAATCAGCCACATTTACCATGCTACCGGTAGTAGTAAAAAAAATGTTACATCTTTTTACCTGATTCCTGAATGAGTCCGCTCGAATTGGGTCTTCTGCTGCCAATGAGATACTGCTGAGCAGAATGAAGAGGAGGATAAAGTTAGTGAACCAGGTGGCATTGACACATCTATGGCACAGCACCCGGATCCTGGAAAAAGTAAGACATGGGGAGAAAGAGAATTAAGTATATATTGCTTACGCTGGTATTCTGATCAGAAGACCCCTGAATGAAAGTTCATATATGAACAGAGGAAGAGGAACATGCTAAGAACAGACCATTTACTTAATAGGAAATGGTGGGCTCCATGTCACTAATGGGTAGGGCCACATCCATGCATATGGGTAGGTCTTGGATTTTATGCTTCTTTCTGGTTTACTGTTCTTTAAATTCCCTTAAAGTTTGCACTCTAATTTTGGTGTTTCCTGGGAGTTCAGTCAAAGGCAGCTCTGGAGCCTTCAAAAGAGGATCTGAGAGGCTGGAAGTTGCCTCCCTGCCTCCCTTATATTACTAGATAAGATTTAATTTCTGAGTATTAAGCAGGAAGGAATGTTTACCAGATTGCAATTTATTTCATTTGTATTTGTTATTTGGCCAAAAATTAAATGATGGCCTTGGGGCAGCCACCTTACATTTTACTTGTATTTTAATCCAGTTCAGAAATGGAATTACAAAGGGAGCTGTTCTGACTTACAATTTTCTTAAACAGGAACCAGAGTTGTACAGCATTACAATTTTGTGTCTGATAACTACACCACCAATAGGTGGCTGCTCCTCTTCTTATGATCACCATAAGATTTTGACCCTTGTAGGAGTGACTAAAGTTCTCCCTGAAATCCAGTTGTCTTCCACCCTGCTGGTATTTCGGAGAGCCCTGAAGACCAGGCTCTTCACCCAGGCCTTTGGGGTGACTGAAGTTTCCTTCTTCAGGTAATATGGATTTGTTTGTTTGTTGTCTGATTTGTGCCACCGTTTATTGTTTTTTATTATTGTATTGTTTTATTATTCTGTATCTGTGGGGTTTTTTTTTCCTGTGAAGTGCTCAGAATTTTTAGGAGTGTAAAAATTTAATTAATTCAATAAATAAAATGATAAATATAAAACAGAATCCATGCTTTGATTGTGCATTAAAAATCATAACACTCTTCAATCCATTTTACATTGTTGTGCCTGAGAATTTATTATCCTGATTCACTAAAAGTTCAGGGTTCATTGTTATATATGTTAAGTTGTAATCATCTGCTCTGAGCCAATGGTATGATGGATATTAGACAGGAATTCACTCAGAGGCCAACTTTTGATGCTAGAGGAAGGCTGAAAGGAGATTGGTCATACCAGCAAAGAAGCACTTTCACACAAATAGGCCCAAATTAATCAGGTGATCATCCATAAACTCCTGAGCTGTTTCAGATGTTAGATCTGACTGGCTAAGTTGCCATGTATAAGAGGCAGAGAAACTGTCATGCTAAGAGCTCCAAGCTGTTCAGTAATATATAGCATATTTTTAACATAATTCTTCCCATCTGTGTAATACTGAGATGAGAGATATTGCACCATTGTTATTTCTGTCTCCAAAACTTACACTCTATCCATTTTTGACAGAAAAACACCAAAAATGTGAAAATCAAAATATCATTTGAGAAGTAAACATCTTATAAGACATTCAGTTTTCTCCCACTTCAGTACTTTTAATGGTTGCGGTAATAGCTTTAATTATTATTCACAGAGAGTTGGAAGACGAATATGCTTGTTGAGAGGGAGGGAGGGAGGGAGGGAGGGAGGGAGGGAGGAAGACAGAAGATAGGAAGGAAGGAGGCATACTTGTTGGTTGGGCTAAAGATGAAGAATGAACTTGCGTCAGGCATGGGCACTGCTTTTTCTTTTAACTGCAGCTCAGCTAGGGGACGTGGCCTAGGACTCAGTGGGATTTCAGGTTCATCTTCCTCATCATCACCTGTAGAAAAATAGTCACAGAAAAACTTAATGTTCACCTTTTTTCTGCTAGTAATTAATTGTAGATTTCAAAAAAAGCTCCTGAAAGTTTTCAACATTATTTTTGTACTACTCCAACAATCATGTACTTTCCAGTCTTAGATCCTACTATGACTCAAGAACACTAATTGCCATGTTAGGTATTATACTTAATAAAAATACTTTCCTTCTCTTTTATTCAACCTCAGGAGCCTGAGTGGCGCAGCAGACTAATGCTACTGTTAAAGGTAGTATTTAGCTTCCAGCTGCCTGCAATTACTGCGAGTTCAATTCTCACCAGGCTCAAGGTTGACTCAGCCTTCCATCCTTTATAAGGTAGGTAAAATGAGGACCCAGTTTGTGGGGACAATAAGCTGACTTTGTATAAATATACAAAAGTATGAAGGCTATTGCTTAACACCTTGTAAGCCGCCCTGAGTCTCCGGAGAAGGGCGGCATATAAATTAAAAAACAAAACAAAACCTGTGATGGAATTGGCAAGAATAAATGGCACTGAAATCTTCTTACCTGGGAAGTCTGCAGAAGGGTATGGGTCCTTGATTTCATTGACATTTGATTCAAACTCATCCACTTTTAACTAAGCAGGGGAAAAATTAAAAAAGAAAATTAAGTGCTACAACTCTATTACAATATTGCTGAACAGTGCTACTTGGTTGAGACTCTAAGAGCAGAGCAAAAAAAGAGGATTGATTGACAAGCAACCATATATCTAAATGGATGCAATTGAAATGGCATCCAGGACTATTTTATACACATATGGACTTATATGTGAAATCACCATATGGCTTGGTTTATATATGTCTTTGTTATATAACATTGGATGGTTGTTTTATCGAATAATATTCTATTACATAAAGCAGGGGTTCCTAATTTTTTTTTTTTTTTTTTGCAGTTGCATGCCCCTTTACTGAAATCCTAATGATATACCTCTCTTAAAAATCCAAACACTAAAATAAACAAAAGTGAACAATGAAAACAATACAAGGAAAGGTTGGGAAAGGTGGATTTATGGTAACAATGGGAGGGAGGTGCACCTCAAATTTTGGGAAATCCTGCAATAAAATCTGCATGCTTTTTAATAAAAAGTAAAGGGACTGCTGGATGTGAATGTGCCCTCCAGAATATTGTCACTGGAATGAAATAGCAAATGCATATCACACCTATATATTTTTTATTAATGATATTTTGTCACCCTTTACATAAAATAATCACTTTCTTTGCGGAAAAAGTGAATGAGGACTTCAGGCACCATATAAATACCATACACAGAACAGCCCAAAGCCCACACTCTGCTAGAGAGAAGTTCCCTGAAGATGCGTTCCAGTACGAGTCCAAAAGCTCAGAAGACAAAACTGCTGGTCCTGGTGACCTGGTGACCAGATAAGATCCTTTTGTCCTTAAGACCAGCATACTCTCATTTACTGTTCTCAGTCACAGCATGATTCAAATGATTAGTATCAAAAACAAGAGGGTAATTCAATCCCCAGGGAATTCATTTCCCAGGAAAATTCATCTGATGGGAGTGGTAACTTGTAAATAAGTCTTGCAAGCTTTCTCAGTGCTACACTTTGTTAAGATGGGTAACTACAGTAATGGCTTTCACAAGCTGCCTTTAACATTCCCAACATCAGATGTGCCTTGTTTTTCTTCCCTGCACTGGGGATAATGCCTCCTATTGGGAAAAAGTCTAGGACAGTCTGGGAAAAAAAATATGTAGAGCTGAGTAGGGGGAAAAAATTTAGGGCGGTGCTTACTATTTCTGTAGAAACCTGATAGAAGATGAAATAAACTTTAGAATATGTGTGAGAATGTTTAATGCTACACACACACATACACACACTAGATCCGTGATGGTGAATCTATGGCCCGCGTGCCACAGGTGAGCCTTGCCCTAGCTCAGCTCCAGCGTGCATGCATGCGCCGGCCAGCTGATTTTCGGGCCTTCTGGGCCCACCGGAAGTCGGGAAATGGTCCATTTCCGGCATCCGGAGGGCCTCCAGGGGGGTGGGGAAGGCCGTTTTTGCCTCCCCAGGCTCTAAGAAAGCCTCTGGAACCTCGGGAGAGCGAAAAATGGGCCTACCAGGCCCACTGTGCCACCGCATGCCAAAAGCAGGGGTTGCATGGGGGGTGGTGTCTGTGTGCACGTACGGCAGGTGGGGCGCATTGAATTATGGGTGTGGGCACGCGCGTGCATGACTCCCCTGCACTCCCCCCGCTTTTGGCACATGACGGCAGAAAGGTTAGCCATCACTGCACTAGATAGATAGATAGATAGATAGATAGATAGATAGATAGATAGATAGATGGATGGATGGATGGATGGATGGAGAGGGAGAGGGAGAGGGAGAGGGAGAGGAAGAGAGAGAGAGAGATTTGTGTAGCCTCAGTATTATTAAACAAACTATAATCAAATGACAATGGATTTAACTTAAAAGGAATGAAAACTAGGTAAATGTTTGTGATCTTAGAAACTTTCATCATTAGGAGAAGTGAGAAGTGAACAGACAATAACGATATTGTCTGTTCTTACAAAAATATTCTTTTTTTTTAAAGAACATTTATTTTCAAAAGCTGAATGCAAATACCTAAACAAACAAAGACATTGCTAAAGAGATGAAGTGCAGCACTGGTAGCTGCCATCCTTGTCTGACCTTAGCTGTGGTGGGAATTCCTTCTCCCTTTGCTTTCTGTTCCAGCTTCTTGGCCAACAACAGCTTTTCTTCTTCAGATTTCTCAGGATAACCTCTACAGAAAAGAACCAAAACAGCAAGGGGAAAGGGAAGAGAAGCCAGGTAGAATGGATAGGGGAGGCGTATTAAAGAAGCTTAGAGTTACAACAGTTGACATAGAGCAGTCTAGAACCCCAAAGGTATGAATGTCAGAAACAGCAGCAGAAGGAAGAACTGACCTGGTCATTTTCTTCCACATCTTCTCTTCAGCTTTGGCTTTCTGAGCAGATGTTAATGTTTCTGCCTCAGCCAGGTTGTCCACAGCAATAGCCAAAAAGACATTGAGCAAGATATCTAACGTAGGAAGGGGAGAAAAGCTAAGGAATTTTACTGTGTGGATTTACATCATACAGAAATGATGGATCAAGACTTCTATGAGTCTCTGAAAGTTTCACTTGATAACAGGTTATACTTAGCCAATTTTCTAATATCATCAAATCTGAAAGATTGGAAGAAAATCAGGGCTTAGGAAATGGACATATTGCCATTATTGCAAAATGTGGGATATTGTTCCTTTTGTCAAAACTGTGAGTAGACAAGGCCATTCCTTGGGTGAGGCCTTCTCATATACACCCCTGATATGACATGCAACATCATGCATGGTTATGGACAAAACAATAAACAAAGCAAAAAAAAAAATCCATTCCCCATTTTAGCAACTGTGTATATAAGGGCAAAGGAAAGAGACAGCTGACATTCAATCAGCCAGTGTGCAGAACAAATCAGATAATGAAAGTGAAATCATGATCATATGTAATATGGACTTGTCTTCCTCCAGTGATCAAACTCTGATCAGTATTTGATACTATTGAACATGTTAAACCATTATTTTTCAACTTTAGCAATTTTAAGATGGGTGGACTTCAACTCCTAGAATTCCCCAGCCAGCTCCTACCCGTGATATAATTATACATTCTTTGCAATTTTTCCATGCACATCCTGCTTCCATATGGAATCACTAACTTGCATAAAATAGAAGACAGTAATCTATTTTTCCAAGTAACTGAGGATCTCCTATTTATGTTAGTGGTCGCTATATTTTGAGAAGGGCATTACTGCATTGCATTTTATGGCAATATTTTGTAAGAATATCTTACAGTTCATCACTAGTCAAGTATTTAAATATATGAACACTGTTTAAAGAAAGGATACAGTTTCCACATACAAATAGAACAATAAAATAAATGCAGACCAGCACACCAGGATAGACAGGCCCTCCATAAGCCATAATCCCATTGTACATGATAGTGGTCCAGTCTTCCCCAGTCAGGACCTAGGAAGAGACAAAATATTTTGAAAGCACTGGAAATCATGTAGAAATATTTGGCTTTCAAACAAGAGTGAATGTCTAACTCTCCTTCAGCGTGTTGGAGCCTGGGTAATTGATTAATTATGAGTTCAGCCATATTTCCTCTGGGGTTTAGGAGAGATGATTTCTCATTGTTGGGAACTCCCATCTTGTCCCACCTCCCAGCTGCTGAATTTCCTCACTCTATAGACAAAGCACTGTTTTGTTAGTAGTCCTTTTCTCCTTCCTGCATAATGGCCAATTGAATTCCCACTTTTTCTTTCTTCACCAAGAAAAACAAAGGAAAGCAGAGAGGAATGAGGGGAGACATATCAATTGAGGCTTATGGTTGTCCAGAAAAGCTGTATGTATTGTAGTCACATTTTGCTCTCTGTCTCTCTCTCTCTCCCTCCCAACTTTTCTCTTGCTCCCTCGCTCCCTCCCACCTTCTATCTCTCTCCCTCCCTCCCACCTTCTCTCTCACCTTCTCTCTCTCCCTTCCCTCCCTCCCACTTCTCTCTCTCTCTCTCTCTCACACACACACACATACACACACAAAGACACTGCCAAATGTCCTACTTATTTCAGAAATTATTCCACAACCTACTTTCCTGATGATTTACCCACTTAGACATCAAATTTATTTCAGAAATTGTTTCCTTATCTAAACAACCTTGACTTTAGCTGTACCTGGAAGACACTGATGAGAGCCTGGGGGAAGTTATCAAAGGTGCTGCGTCGTATTTCCGTATCATCAAAATCAAATCGCCCTCCAAAAAGCTGCATCCCTAGGAGGCCAAAGATGACCATGAAAAGGAAGAGGAGGGTGAGGAGAGAGGCAATGGAGCGCACAGAGTTCAACAGAGAAGCCACTAGGTTGTTCAGCGAGGTCCAATACCTAGAGAAAAAGAGAAAGATTATAAGATTCGTTATCATATCAGAGAAAGTGTGGAGTGTATGCAAATCAGCCAAGTTATCTAGCAGAGTAAGATAGGAATCTAGAAGAGTAAGATCTAAATCACTGTTCTGATCAACTACAGGTAGTCCTCGACTTACGATCACAACTGAGCCCAAAATTTCTATTATTAAGAAAGACAGCACCATTTTACAAACTTTCCTGCCACAGTTGTTAAGTGAATCACTGCAGTCATTAAATTAGTGACACAGAATCTGGCTTTCCCCTTTGACTTTTCTTGTCAGAAGATTGCAAAAGGTGATGACTTGACCACGGGACCCTGCAACCATCACAAATACATGCCAGTTGCCAAGCATCTGAACTTCGAGCACGTGACCACGAGGATGCTGCAGCAGTCGTAAGTGTGAAAACCAGATAAGAGTCCCTTTTTTCAATGTCGTAATTTAGTAGTCACTAAATGAATAGTTGTAAGTCGAGGACTACCTGTATTATTACACCTGCCACTAACAGCTTATTTGTTCATAAAAGAAAGAATCGCAAGTTCTCTCAATTGATGCCTTCACAGTTGAGGATGGCCATCCAAGATTGTAGCTATTTTAATAGATAGAATGGAATATATTCAGTGTAGCTCCTTAGCATAGCACAGTATGTACAGACTATTTTTGTCTGAGTCCTCCTATCACCTCCCTTCCTTGGAACCCAGTAGAGATGGAGGGGTATCTGAGGCTACCTGTCATGAGGGGAAGGGGCAAATACCATCATCCAATATCAGTTCAGCCATAACAATAAGCCCCACCCTTTGATAGGTTGTAATCAGTGGTGGGATTCAACTAATTTAACAACCAGTTATCTGCCTAATGATTTCTTCCAACAACCAGTTCACCAAACTGCTCAGAAATTTAACAACTGGTTCTCCCGAAGTGGTGCAAACTGGCTGAATCCCACCACTGGTTGTAATGGACTGGATGGCAGAATTAATCACTGCTTTCACACTAAGAATCTTTTAAATTGTGCGTCTGTCACAGATAATAAACATACTTCATCATAAAAAAACAAGCATAAAAATAAAATTATCAATTTAATGACAAATTAAATTCTAACAATGTGTTTCAATAACAACACTAATAATAAAGCAGCAAGTGAAAAAATTAAGACACTTCTCTCAATATTTATTTTATTAATTTAATCTCAAATGAGATATGAAGATGCTGTAATCATCTTCCCTGGTCAGGATGCCCTGAAGAATAAATGCAGCAACTGAGATATCGGTGTTCTGACTCTCAGTAATCTCAGCTGTAAGGAAAATCAGGAAGATACTATTTGTTCTTTTAAAAAAAAGTAATATAATCTTTCTTTTAAAAAAACAATCCAATTTAGCAGCCACCACAGTTGCATCTTGTGGCAATGAATTCTCCAAAATCATTTTTTTATTGTGTGAAGAACTGTTTTGCTTTCACTCTATTAGATGGATCAATATGAATCAATTTCTTGGAGTACACAAGTCCTAAAATATAGATATACATGGGCAAGGATTTAGGAATATCTCTCTCCCTCCCCCTCCCCCTCTCCCCCCTCCCCCTCTCTCTAGCATTCAGGCATGCTGAGCACTTTTGACTACAAAGATGCACATTTAACCACCTTAGTTGTCATATATATTTTCATCACTGCCATGTTGGATCTGACTATACTGCT
Source organism: Arizona elegans (assembly GCA_022577455.1). Lineage (NCBI taxonomy): Eukaryota > Metazoa > Chordata > Lepidosauria > Squamata > Colubridae > Arizona > Arizona elegans. The sequence goes on from JAKOOJ010000002.1 coordinate 154,748,853, forward strand.
GAATTTTATAGGGCCAGACAAATCAGAGCTCAGCATATATTTAAGGTGACTTGAGAAGAGAGGAGTAACATGGACAAGTTTCGATGTTAAGGATATTGAAGCACAATATTAAGGTTATTTCTTAGAAAGTTTATGCTGCTGTTTCTAATTAAAAGTCCAGGGTGGGTATGTATGTATGTATGTATGTATGTATGTATGTATGTATACTAGGGGTGAAAGCTACTTACCTTCCTTAGCAGTTCAGAAGCGCATGTCATGTGTGTGCACAGACCTTCTGCGCATGTGCGAAACCTTCTGCGCATGCGCAGAAGGTAAAAACACATTACTTCCTAGTTAAAACCAGGAAGTAATGACACCTGGGCGGGTGGGTGGAGCTTTGCTCCACCATTGGTACCGGATTGCCGAACCACCGGCCAAAATCACTACCAGACCGGGCAATCTGGTCCGATCCGAGAGCATTTCACCCCGATGTATACATACACACACACACACACACACACATTTCTGGAGTAAATAGATCTATATATTATGACAAGGAAAACTGTATCTATCTGTCTGTCTGTCTGTCTGTCTATCTAGCTATCTAGTTTCCTTGCTATAATATATTGATCTATTTACTCCAGAAATGTCACTCTCAGCATTGACTGAGGGAACACAATATAATGTACAAACTGAAAGTGCCCTCTAAATGGAAAATCCTGTGTCCTTGTGCATTCTGACTTCATATTTTTTTAAAAAAGACTTATGGGAATGGCCCAAGGAAATATTTTTAGAAATAACTATAATATATGAATGGGATGTTTTTCAACATTGCTCTGTTTCTCCCAGAGAGGAAACTCACTTAGTTATCTTGAAGAGTCTCAGTAGTCGAATGCATCGCAAGACAGAGATGCCCAGGGGGCTCATGGAAGTGATCTCTACCAGGATGAGCTCCAAGATCCCGGTGCACACCACAAGGCAATCAAAGCGGTTGAAGAGAGACATGAAGTACTGACGGAGGCCCAGGGCATACATCTTCAGAATCATCTCCACCGCAAAGAGGGACAGAAGTACTCGGTTAGCCACATCTGTAAGCAGAAAAGCTTCACTAGTGATGAATGGATAGGATATGTTCTGGCCATCAGGTGTTCCTCAAATGCTCAAGTCCACAGAGCCAAAATAAAGTCACAATGCCACTCATGATGATGTGATTGATGCTCTGCTTGTTGTCATTTTAATAGTTCTCTGCAGACCCTCCCCCCCAGTTCTTCTTTTGGGGATTGAGGAGAAGAGCTAGAGTTCATTGAAGATTAATCCCATGCTTCTCATCATGGGAAGACACACATGAAACTGGAAGTATTATTTTTTGGCCAAAAGCACAAGAGGATGGAGAAGTAGAGACGAGAAGATTTATTTTAAAATAAAACTGAATATATTGCAACTGGTGACAGAACAGCAAATAAATCAAAAGTGCTATGAGAATATGGTTAATAGATATGAGGCCAGTTCATTGGGGGGGGGGAATAGAATTTCACGATAAGTTACAGTTTGAACAGACAATGTCACACTTCCCTGCTTTTAATCAGAATCTGAAAAGTACTGAGAAACTAAATGCCCAGCTCACCTTGGGCATGGGTCAGCCAATCAGGTTGATCATGATGCTCGGTAGCTATGGAGATAGTATTCAAACCAACAATCAAGATCACTGCCCAATAGAAAAAATTTGACTTCACAATTTCACGGCATTTTCTGCGAAAAAGACGGTTCCATCGTCGCCAGTGCCGACTAGAAGATATTTAAAACGAGGATAAGGGCAGTTAGATCTATTTCCCTGTAAAGAAAAGACATCTGAATCCCAGATCTTTGCAGTGTTTCTCAACCTTGGCAATTTTTAAGGCGTGTGGATTTCAGCTTCCAGAATTCCTCAGTCAGCCTATGCTGGCTAGGGAATTCTGGGAGTTGACGTCTACAAGTCTTAAAGCTGCCAAGTTTGAAGACCTCTGACTTAAACTTAAAGTTTGAGAAACATTGTCAAGAGAATCAATTTTGTAAGCAGGTGTGCTATGGCACCAAGTTTCAAATATGTATTACGGTACTTGCCCCCATTATAAGTAGGAAACTTTTAAACCAATGCTATTATCCAAGCATATTGGATGTATCATTTACTTCTTCACCAAAAATATGCAAATTTTCCACAGGTAATGGTTTTCCAGAGATTAAGTTAAAGAGTTCTTCAAAATGATTTGATTTATGTAACACCAAACTACAGAACATGAATTTACTTATAATTTAATGCCTCTACTTACAAGAAGAGAATCCATTTATTCATGCCTTCAATCTCATATAAACTGTCTGTCTCTGACCCACCTTCATCTGATGACCTCATTCCTATGAAATTTAAACAAAGGTAAGACACTTGCAAATTAATTAATGGAGCTATAAATTATTTACAGAAGTAGAAATTTATGTTAACAAATGTTGCAGAGTTCAGCAACAATACAGGAGCACATAATAGATACAAACTTAAAGTGAGCCGCTCCAAACTCGATTGCAGAAAATATGTCTTCAGCAACAGAGTGTTCCAATGCCTGGAACTCTGTGGTTTCATCCCAAAAGCCCCAAAATTTTAACCTTAGACTGGCTACTGTTGACCTCACCCCATTCCTAAGAGTAGGGGCGTGCATAAGAGCACCAGCGTGCCTACTGTCCCTGTCCTAATGTTCCCTTTAACTGTATTCATTTTATGTATTCCATTCATGCTTATACTTACATATAGTATTCAATACGTACTCAACAAATAAAATAAATAAATAAATAAAACTCTGTTGAATCTATCTATCTATCTATCTATCTATCTATCTATCTATCTATCTATCTATCTATCTATCATAATAATGATCAGTCTCATGATGACATCAATAGTTCACCTAAAAGGCAAGTGTGGATATTTGCAAACACCATAACTTAAGCCATGTTTTTGTTATTCATTTTCATATCCTTTTCCAATGTCACCATTCTTGCTGCATTTCAGAATGGTTATGTTGCTTAGTTAGGCTTTTTAAGCAAGCAGCTTGTTCTGGAAGTTCCTGCAATTAGAAGCTTCATTGCAGAATGCTCTGTCCATAAAATATATACTAGAAAACTAGTTGGGCAATCCTGCTGAAGGAACACAGTACCTTCACCACGTATCCGGTCATTGTCCATGACTTCTGCATGGGTGATCCAGTCCATGTAGCCTTTCATATCCTCTTCCAATTGCTGCTTCTCCCTCAGTTTCTGGAAGGTACCTCTTGATTTAGCTTTCTCACGCTCCTTGGTGAACTCCCTGGAATAAACTCAGATGAGCACTAGCAATGCATAGCACAGCAGTTAAGCCCGTGAGAAAGGGACACCCTTAGGCAAGTCATTGCATTTTAGATTCAAAACACATAATGAAAATGCCCCACTTTTACTTGTGTGGAAAATATCCCACAATCAAATCAGAACTTTCAGATTTCCCATCATAAATAATTAGATAACCTTTGGGCCTACATTTTCATTTCAAGAGCTTTCCCTTCATTTGAACTATTCAATCTGATTTTCATGTCAGTACTTGTAAATTACAAATAAAGAAGTAAATGGAGACAAGTCTCTTCGGAAAGTTAGAGAAATCTTGGCTATTTAGACAATAATTTTTTTAAAAAAAATCACAAAAAATGAGAATTTAATAAAGCATCCTTTCCTGTCATGAGGCCAACTTTGAATATTAAAAAAAACAAGAAGTGTTTTTTTGGGCCATTCATTTAAGCACAAGGCCTCCTGCCCCATCTATTGACTCAGATTGAAAGAACATAGGGGTAATTTTACCATTTTACAAGTAGAATTTAAATGATTTTTGTTTCTTCTGAGAATGGATTTGCTGAGATATGTAGAAATAGCTGTGTCCATCTATTTCTGGTCAAAAATCATTAAGAACAAAAGCAGCTTGTGAGAAATGTGTCAGAAAAGATTGCTTCTGAAAATTGCTCTTGTTTCTGAAAATTGCTTACCCACTGAGCACACCCAGGATCAGGTTAAGTATGAAAAAGGACCCAAGTAAGATGAGGCTGACAAAGTAGATCCAAGGCCACGCATTCCCAATGGCATCATTCACCTAAAACAAAACAGAACAGTAGATGCTGTTTTACTAAAATCATCATTATTCCCACCTTTGAAAAATCTCCACTAGCTTTCCAGGAAAAGTATGGGGAGACAAATCAAACAAAAGTGAGATTTTTTAAAATCCCGCCTTTATTATTTTTTTATAAATAACTCCTTCTTTCTCCTACTTTTACCACAACATTAGTGGACATGCATTAGAGGAAGGCAACCACAGAACTTCGATTAACTGAATTGTGGCATCATTTTTCATTATTGTGGCATCAAATCCATTATTGGATTTTTTACAGCCAGGAATTATTGTAGCTAGGGTATGAAAGTACTCAAATCATATGCAACTTTGGGTAAGGGGGTAATTTATTTCTCAAACTCAAGATGCAAAGTACAGGGTTATCCAATAAGCTCATCCCACAGCTTCATATTCTATTATCAGAATAGAATAGAATAGAATAGAATAGAATAGAATAGAATAGAATAGAATAGAATAGAATAGAATAGCATAGCATAGCATAGCATAGCATAGCATAGCATAGCATAGAATAGAATAGAATAGAATAGAATAGAATAGAATAGAATAGAATAGAATAACAGAGTTGGAAGGGACCTTGGAGGCCTTCTAGTCCAACCCCCTGCTTACGCAGGATACCCTACATCACTTCAGACAAATGGTTAACCAATCTTTTCTTAAAAACCTCCAGTGTTGGAGCATTTACAACTTCTGGAGGCAATCTGCAACATGATCAATCTGACCAATCTGATAAATATTATTCATGCTCAACCTACCCAGTAAAGAACTTCAGTCCACCCCTCCATGGAGATACATTGGTAGACAGTCAGCATAGCAAACCCAAAGTTATCAAAGTGAGTGATGCCATGGTTGGGCCCCGCCCATGGGCCCCTGCACTCAGAACCAGGAATAGTGCAGGGGCGTCCATGGCCTGAGGTAGAACATGGAGCTGGCTTTTCACGTTCCACAGTGGCCAAGATATCTGAGGAAGGAAACAGAGAGGCAAATATGAGACTCTTTGAAGAATGGCTCATACCTCTTTGTATCCATACATCTCAATATGTGTTTAGTCTCTAGTTCTAACTGAAACTGAGTTTCAGAGGTAGTCATTTCACACTTATCTTCATGCAGAGATACCAGAATCAGAGGAGTCAATCTACATATTTCCTATATTTAATTCATTATGATTAAGCAGCACATTCCATACCTGTCCCATTGTAATAGCAGGTCTTGTGCATTTTGCCCTTGAAGAGCTCCTGGCCCACTATGGCATAGATAATAAGCATGAAGACTACAAGTACAGCAATATGGAATAGTGGCAACATAGCCTTGATAATGGAGTTCAGTACTACTTGCAGACCTAAAACAGAAAGGAAGAGAACCGGTTGTTCAGTATATCTTCTGAATTTACAGTTACTATCATATATTATTATTTGACCCCACTGACAACTTTAAAATGCCCTGTAACATTCTCTGTGGTAACTAATACAAGATGATATGCTAAATCTCATAGCAACAGAACCAACAGATCTATTGCTATGAGACCTGAACCTGTTCTCGTCAGAAAGCATCTTAAACCAGTTTCATTTCTATATCATAAGATTTCAGTTTTGATTCCCTATATGTTTCTGGAGTAGAGCTTCCATCTTTCACACTCATTGAAACAAATTGAAATAGAACATCTTGAAGTCAGTATGTTCTCCATAATTTAACATATTTTAATTCTAGTGTAAGGCAATATTGTCTGGTCTTGGCCACCATTATGCAATCCTATGTGATGAATAAGATGCCACTTGCTTATTGGTTTCTACTGAACTACTGAACACAGCCTCCTAGAGATGGGTGGCAAATAAATTCATTCATTCATTCAATCAATCAATCAATCAATCAATATTTCAGAGTCTCATAAGAACTTGTCAACAGGGCTAATTCTTAGTTTAGGCTGCAAGGCTGGACTTTTGTTGAATTTCGGAGTAAATGAATACAATAAGAAAATGGCACAGTTTTAACACTATCTCCTTTGGGCTACATCTATTTGCCTCTAATTTCCAGAAATAAATTCAAGTGACAACATATTTATATTAATATATTATTTCTCAGGTGAAATGACTCACAGGAATTGTATCCTTTCACCACTGCTTTGGCTTCCTACAGCCACCCATTTATCAAAGACAAAGTACATTTTACTCACTTGGTATCCCCGACACCAGACGTAATGGCCGCAGGACTCGAAATGCCCTCAGAGCTTTGACGTCAAAACCACCTTGCCCGCTAAGGAGCGCGCTCTCCATCAAACTGATTCTCTCCAAGATCACTGTGAAGACCCTTCAGAAGAAATGGAGAGTGAAAAAGTACAAGGTGGGAGTAATGTAGAAGTCACCAGAGGAAACTAAAATATTAAAAGTTGGGCTATATGGATGAAAGATTTTCCTCCAGTAGAAGCAATAGAATTTTCCTTTTATCTTTTCCTTTGAAAAACTGTAACTGATTAATGAGGTTATTCTACATCGCGTCACACGGGTTAGCAGATCTTGTTCAACCAAAGGTCATTTTGATGAAGTGGCAGAAATAGCTTTCATTTACACAGTAGAAAGCTGCATGGCAAAAATATATAGTTTGCTCTCTGTTCCTATGTGGGTACTTTAATATGTTTTCCGTTTGATAGTGGCTTTATAGGAAAAAAGGCAGCAGAGTCAGCTTTTTATTGTTTGTGTCCTGTGGTAAGCTAAATGATTCATGCAGAAAATGACCACCTGTATCCATCTTTGTAGTATACCGATAAGAAGACTGAATACAGAATGTATATAATGGATAAAAGTTATTTTTTTGCTTTGAGTCAGAGAAAATGTTGGTTTGGGATAATTTTGTACTGCAGCAGCTCCCATCATCAATGGATGGGGAGGGTGGCTATTCTCCAGTGACAGCCAGAATCCCCAGATTGGGAATCATTGAATGGGGGGAGGGGAAAGTTCCCATAGGATTCAGCTGACCCACCAAGGCTACAAATCTTGCTACATGATTCACTTGGGGCTAGATTGCTCCCTTGCTCAGATTCAACGTTATCCATTAAAACAGGAGAATAAGCAACTTGCTATTCCTGTTTGTATGAATGCATTTATAGATAGGCAGATCAATCTGGATTATGATCTTTGATACACACACACACACATATACACTTGCACACACAAATATAAAATGTACATTAAAGAATGGATGTGGGTATGCCTTCGAGTCAATGTTGACCCCTGGCAAGTGCTTAGATAAGTCCCTGCAATTTTCTTGGCAAGATATCAGAAGGAGGCTAATCTAGAGCTGAAAGAACATGAACTGACCCAATATCATCTCTGTGTCTAAGGTGGGACTAGAATTCCCAGTCTCTCAGTTTCTGACACTCACCAAACTGGCTCTGGTTGACAATAATAAGCTATAAAGAAGCAAAATACTAAAGAATCAAACCACAGAGAACAAAAAAACGAAATAATACTGGAACACAGTTCAATAGAGGTATATAACAATTAAATTGTTTGTTAATAACTTACAGTGTACTATGCAAGTTTTCAAAAATAAACTTCATTCGAATAATTTTACTTTACTTGGTTTTCCCTCCACCACAGAGAGGCTTGAATAAAATGACTTTGTTTACCCCAAAAAGACTATCGTAAAATCCAGCACATTCCAGCCATTTCGGAGGTAAGCATCTGCATGGAATAGAAACCCATAGGCAATTATCTTTAGCATTGCCTCAATGGCAAATACTATCAGGAAGAAGTATTCTAGCTTCTCCTGCAAGATACAGAAAAAAAGAGGGGAAAGTTGTACAATATTAGTAATATACATTAGAGTTTTATTTAGGTTGCTTGTATACTATGCTGCTTGAAAAACATTCCTTTATTTCTCTACAAGTAACATCAGTCATTGTTTTGATCTTTAAAAAACATAAGCTTCTGAAGCCTTACAAATAGAAACACAGAAAACTGACAGTAGAAAAATACCTAGTGGTCCATGGAATCTGCCCTTTGAGAGTTTTTTGGTGGTTTTATTTATTTATTTGTTTGTTTGTTTGTTTAGGGTTCATCACACAGTCAGCCAGATGTTCAGGCTGGATTTGGCACTTTGTTTGCCCATCAAGTCCTTCCCAAGAACTTAGGAGAGGCAGATATGGATGTTAGATGGTGTTACAGATATTGTTGCAATTATTGTTTATCATTTTTATTTTAAAGTTTTATTTTATTTCCTAGTCTTTGTTAGTTGACGGATATGTTTAAACTCAGTTATTGATGAATGACCCACTATCTCTGTTGAAAGTTGATTCCAAGCTTCCACTACTCTTTCTGTGAAGTAATATGTTCTAACATTACTTTTGAACTCCTCTCCTGTTGGTTTGAGGTTATGCCCCTGTGTTCTTGATTTTTGCTTAATATTGAAAATATGCCTTCTAGAACTTTATTCACACCCTTAGTATATTTAAAGGATTCAATCATGTCACCCTTTCCCTTCTATTCTTCAGGCTGTACATATTCAGTTCCTCCAATCTGTCCTAATAGGTTTTGTCCCTCAGAACTTGCACCATTTCTGTTGCCTGTTTCTGGACTCACTCAATCTTATCAGTAGTTTTTTTAAGTGAGGTCTCCAGAACTGGACACAATATTCCAAATGTCCAAGTTCGTTGCCTGGGCCAGTTTACACATTATTTTCTGTCTTCCTCATAAGAAATGTTTGTGTGTGTGTGTGTGTGTGTGTGTTTTCTATCGATGCAACCTGGTCTACCCAATATGGGAAGGAGCACACTGCTTCCTTTTCGCCTTTCAGCCCCAATCCAGGAGCCCTCAGGCAGTCGCTTTCATGACAAACTATTTTGTGTTAATATATATAAAGTATTAAAATTCTGCTGCTGAAATCCTAATTCCTTGTATTTTTTTTAATTATAGCACATGAGAACTGTTAAGATTGAATGCAGTATACTGAATATAGCTCCAGACCCTTCTTCATTTCATCTGTGGATCTGCCTTTTTATAGATGCCATGGTTAAGTATTGTTCTATTGCTATTACATAATGGCAAATATTTCTTTTTTAATGCATTGGAAAATACATTGCCGATTTAGCTTTCTCCCATGGAAAACAATTGCAAATCCTCTTGTTTATTATTAGCAGTTATTTGCAAATCAACAAAGACCATGTTTGGAAGTCACATTTGAAGAAGCTTCTATGTCAAGGTTTTGTATTCCTCTAATGTAGTTGCAAACAGAAGTCTTTGCTTCCCTTTTCTGTCACCCACACTGACAAATTTTGTTTAGTATAGTTAAGATAACACAATATAAGGATGAAACAGTGAACAGAAATTAACAGAAAGTGGAATGTTTTAATAACCATATTGGAGAATGCTGGTTTAATATGACATTTATTTATTTTATTTTTTATTTTTATTTTTATTTATTTTTATATGCCGCCCTTCTCCGGAGACTCAGGGCAGCTTACAATGCGTTAAGCAATAGCCTTCATACTTTTGTATATGTTATACAAAGTCAACTTATTGCCCCCACAAACCGGGTCCTCATTTTACCCACCTTAGAAAGGATGGAAGGCTGAGTCGATCTTGAGCCTGGTGAGAATTGAACTCGCAGTAATTGTAGGCAGCTGGATGTTAACTGCTGCCTTAGTAGGAGGCATTAGCCTCCTACGCCACTCAGGCTCCACATGAGAACATAGCCAAGGCATCTTTTTTTTTTTTTTATTGCAAAAGTTTTACAATTACATTTTCACCCCTTTTTTCCCCCCCCTCGACCCGCCCCAAACTTCCCAACCTCCCTAACCCACCCTAACCCACCCCTCCCCCCAGACTTCCTCACAATATAATCATGTCAAATAAAAGGAAAAACCCTCCTTTGTATATAAAACTTGAACCCCGCCCTCCCCTTACGAATTTTCATCTTCATTACATTAACCTATTTCTATCTTAATATAGCAGTTTCAACTAAATTTTCATCCTGATTACCTTAAAAATATTTCTATCTTAATATAACATTTTCAAATAAATTTTCATCCTCAACCTTAAAATATTTCTATCTTAATATAACATTTTCAAATAAAAGCTATTTGGTACTTCCTAGTTTGATATTTGTTCTGAACATAATCTATCCACTTCTTCCATTCCCATTCATAAGTCTCTTGAGAACAGTCTTTTAAATATGCTGAAATCTTCGCCATCTCCGCAAAACTGGCCATCTTCAAAATCCATAGCCAAGGCATCTTGTATTACTTTACAGATAGCAGTCTATATAATATGACATTAATTTACATTTACTCATACTAATATGCTCTGGTTGCGTATATGTATGACAATCATAAATATACAATAGCAATAGCACTTAGACTTATATACTGCTTCATAGTGCTTTACAGCCCTCTCTAAGTAGTTTATAGAATCGGCATATTGCCACCAACAATCTGGGTCCTCATTTTATTGACCTTGGAAGGATGGAAGACTGAGTCAACCTTGAGCCAATCAGGATCAAACTGCCGGCAGTCAGCAGAATTAGCCTGCAATAGCCCCTGGACCAGTGGTGGTCCGCGAGAAAATTTGGTGGTCCGCAGAAAAATTATTTGCATTTTTTATATTGCACTAAATCAGGTATCCTCAAACTACCGCCCCTGGGACAGATACATGTAATGAACATTTGTGTTGCTGCAGAGAGTCTCCCCCTTTGGGGTCTTTTTGTATGGGTCGGAAGGCGATCAGAAATTCCGACTTGGGGTCTGCTTCGGCCTTGCTTTGGGCGAAGGCTGGTGGGAAGTGCCACTGGTAGCAAAGAGCCGGAGGACCTTGTTCCAGTGTGACTGCATCATGGCCTGGAACTTTGCTGACCATCTCAGCCCACTGAGCCTCCAGGCACCTGTACCTGGCCTTGCACTCCTGCAAATCTTCCCTCTGCTTGGAAAGCCTATGCTCATAGTCCTCAGTGAGGTGCTTCTACTGAGCCTCCTTCTCGGTCAAATCCAATTTGAACTGACCTGTTTTGCCAACTCTTTCTCATGGTGGCTGCTTAGCTCCAACTGCTTCCTATTGGGGCCCTAAGGAGGCCGGGCAGGGAGGCAAGGAGTGGCTGGGAGGGGAGGGGCGAGTAGAGGCTGGCAAGGCACCCCTCTCCGTGAGTGACATCGAGTTGGCCATGCCTACCCAGTCACATGACCACCGAGCCATGTCCACCGAGCCAGTCATTAGGCAGATCATATTAATGGTCCACAGGATTTAAAATTATGAATTTAGTGGTCCCTGAGGTCCGAAAGGTTGGTGACCCCTGGTCTATAGTATGTTCTTACAGTTTAAATCATGACATTATGATTTTACATCAACCTTAAAGTACACAGCTAAATAAAAAACACTATCCTACTGTAAAACATTTTCTGATCCAAATTAACAGTGAATCTAGTTATGAAAAATAGGAATAGAAAATAGTAAATACAAAACTCAGTTGACACACTGTACTAAAATTGAGTTTTTAATCAAACTCTGAGATGTAAAAGCTATATAACTCACAAAACTTATTTCTGTGACAGAAGAAAACCCCCAGGAGTAGCAAAATGCCAATTTTGGTGGCACAAACAATGTTCTGTATTTCTAAACGATTAAGTCCTAAAAAGGTGCATTTCTCTGACCTTTTTAAGGCTAGGAGACCTGGGCTGCAGGAGTCAACTCTAGACAACCATTAGATAAAACACAGATACAGAAAAACTCTACTCCCCCAAAGCGGTAATCTAATTTCACATACCTATTATGAGAAACTTACCCTAAAACATTTCTGACAATTGATCCTGCACAATTTGATCACTATAATATCCCCTGCATCCACCCTCAAAAAAGTTGTAGAAAATCAGGAAAAGTAGCTGCAACATGCCTTTGTATGGAAACCAATAGACTCTAGTGCCTATTCAATCATAGGATAAGAAGAGACCTTGGAGGTCTTTTACTCCAACCCCTGACCAAGGCAGGAGCCTTGGTCCTCAGAGTATCTTGGACAAATGATCATCCAATCTTTTCTAGAAAACCTCCAACAATGGTTCCCCTGGTGCTTAATTGTTGTCAGTCAGGAAATTCCTCCTTACTTCCAAGTTGGATCTCCCTCTGACAAACTTCCATCCATTGCTTCTTGTCCTGCCCTCAGGTGATATGGAGAATAAATGGATGCCCTCTTCCCTGTGGCAACCCTTCAAGTATTGGAAGACTGCTATCAAGTCTCCTCTCAATCTTCTCTTCCTTAACCTAAGCATACCTAGTTCCTTTAGCTGTTCTTCATAGAATTTAGTGTCCAGATTTCTTGTCATTTTTGTTGCTCTTCTCTGCACTCTTTTTAGGGTCTCAACATCTTTTTTTTTTTTTAAAGTGTTGAGTCAGTGTGGATTTCTGGCAGAAATGAAAGAAGTTGCGATATGGAAGCTGTCACCCAGGGAAAGAGTAAACTGGCTAACCTGAAACCAAGTCCATGTTCAACCACTGAAGAGTGCTGCAGGTGACTCTTTCAGCTTCTTACAGCTGCAATTCTCAATCAATCTACAACCCACCCACCCACCCCACACACACTTAGGATATTCAGGACCATTTTCAGGGTTAGGCAAGTTTTAGCTCGATATTTAAGGTGACACTGTTGAGCAACATGAAGGCGACAGAGTTATGTGAAAGATTGCTCTTCCCCGATTACATCTATTTGTCGCACTAGATCAGAGGTGGGTTTCAAATTATTTTACTACCAGTTCTGTGGGTGTGGCTTGGTGGGTAGCTTGGTGGGTGTGGCAGAGGAAGGATACTGTAAAATCTTCATTCTCTCCCCACTTCAGGGGAAGGTTACTGCAAAATCCCCATTTCCTCCCGATCAGCTGGGACTCAGAAGGCAGAGAATAGATGGGGGTGGGGCCAGAGGTGGGTTTCAGCAGGTTCTGACCAATTCTGAAGAACCGATAGCGGAAATTTTGAGTAGTTCAGAGAATCGGTAGTAAAAATTCTGACTGGCCCCGCCCTCATCTATTCCCAAGTACCAGCTGATTGGGAGGAAATGGGGATTTTGCAGTAACCTTTCCCTGGATTGGGGAGGGAATGGAGATTTTACAGTATCCTTCCCCTGCCAAGCCCACCAAGCCACGCCCACCAAGCCATGCCATGCCATGCCACGCCCCACCAAGCCACACCCACAGAACCGGTAGTAAAAAAAATTGAAACTCACCACTGGGCGGGGCCAGTCAGGGGTGGTATTTACCGGTTCTCCAAACTACTCAAAATTTCCTCTACCGGTTCTCCAGAACTGGTCAGAACCTGCTGAAATCCACCTCTGCACTAGATCCAGAAGAAAGGGCATGGGTTCCATTGGCTAGGGAGCAACATTTGGTGGGCCCTAGGCAGCAGGCCTTTTCTGCTCTTACACATGTTATGGAATATCTTCCCCCCTTGAAATGAGGTTGGTTTCATTACTTTTGACATTCTGAAGTCCTTCAAGACCTGGTTGTGCCATCAGCTCTCAGAACTTCAGGGGACCGGTGAATTATTGACATGGCTTTGTTATTATTAATAATCCTTTGTCCAATAATTCCTCTTTTTAGTTTAATTTTTATAGTTAGCAATGCTTTTAATGATAATAATAATAATAAAAATAGTGGTTGCGGTTTAGCATTCGCTAACTATTTCCTAGCTTTGTTATACTCTGTCTGAAGTCATTTGTTTTGTATAAATTTGACAATAAATATAAACAAAAAGGTTACTGAACTAATTCCTAGGGGGGAAAATATCTGCTAAAACAGTCAATTATACAGTAGCTTTGACTACTCAACAGTTTGAATTAACAGAAGGGCAGAGAAGATGCTTGTCATATCTAATAATCTCCTGAGTGACTGTTACCAGAATTGTAACAAAGAAGAAAGCAGACACAATCTGGCAATAATTAGGGAGAGTTAAGGATGAGACGGTGGGTTCCCCACCCCCATTTGCTATTTCCTCTTCCAAGTAAGGAGGGCTTTTTTCTAGTTTGTGATGGCTTCTTAGCTGCTAGATCCTCTGAATCAGCATTTCCAGGAACTCCATGCAACCTAGTTTGGGCTTTCTCAACTGAGTTGGTGGACAGATCTTAAATAGGTCCTCTGTGCCTTTAAATAGCTTGCATAGCATTGCTGGTCAGTGGTGCACACTCAGCTCATCTCTTTCCTATGCCAATGTTTCTAAAAAAATCAAGAGGGTGCCACCAGATGCAAATATCTTTTCCTCCTAAAAAGTGCTAAGTCCTCATAGCGCTAAGTTATAAGCAATGGCTTAGCAGACCACAAACCAGGCAATTATGGTAGCGAGTTACAGTTCTTGGTTGAGTATGAGTTATGTCACTATGTTTACTTTCTTTTCTTTTTTCTTTGAGATGAAGGTGATGATGGAACATCATCAATTGTTCCCGTCTCATGTACTATTGCAATAAATCTTCCATGATCTTTCCATTTCAATGTGTCAATATAACAACTTGAATTTGAATCCTTACATATTTTCTACCCTACTGTTTTTTCATTGCATCCTTCCTTATACCCATTCCAAATATTTTGGCTGCTCTATTATAATATTGTATTCCAGAGTTCTATTGCAATATATATGCTGATATCTGAAGCAAAACCTATAATAGCCAGCCCTGTGAACACACATTGTACAGATTAGTGTAAGGGGAGGGATTGCTCCAAGGGAGAAGCATTTGGAGATAATCGCTAGACATTCTCTGTGCATCTTTTCCCTGCCTCAAAATCACGACTGCCATATGAGCAAGAGTCCACCTCAAATATATGAAGGCATCATCCTTCCATACAAAGACAGTATTTGGTACGGCACAGAAAATTAGGCCCCACTACTCAATTTTAACAAAAGGCTTATTTTAATGCTAAGGACAGTGAAGCGATAAGTTGACATGTAGTTTTCAACATGACAAGCCAAATGCAAGACTCCCTTTCATTAAATCTCCCAAATTAAATCTCTCCATCTGGTAGAATTCAACCGGGTTTCTCTTTTTCAATCTACATTTATAGGTAACTTCCCCCTCTCTGTATATACCTAGGAAAAATGTTATTTCGATACTGAATAGGAAAGATGAGAAGATAAGCAGGAAAAAAACCCCCACACAACACATTTCCAAATGAAAAACATTAGCCTATTTTGCAATTCAAAAAAAAAAAGTATGCAAGCAGTTATATAAAACGTCTGCACACCTGCTCCCAAATGCTAGTGAACAAAGGAAGGATGAAATCAAGGGACAATGAATACTACTGCAGATAGTAAAACCACCAATGCTCCCCCCCTCTACCCAAACCTATATAAGAGTAAAGTCCCATGGATCTTTTGACAAGTCATTTTGTACCTAAGATGGTTTACTCCTATCCTTAGTGGGGGAGGGGGGGAAGGGGGAGTGAAAAAATTAAAAAAAATGTCCCTCTCTGTCCCAAATTTGCACATAACTACACAAATCCATACATCCTCTGAAACCAATATCCCTAGTTATTATGAAACTTTAAAAAAAATAAACACAAAAATTCTTTAGAAAGCCCCCAAGCTTTCCCTCAGTTTTTACTGATACACAGTTCAAACCTCAACATTTAAACCTGTTTCCTTCTCTGCTAGTGAAAAGAAAATACCATTCTATTTTTCCCTGCTCCAAAGAAATACAGTAGTCTGTTCTCCAGCACATTTTAAACAGAGTTTTTCAACCTTAGCAACTTTAACATGTGTGGACTTCAACTCCCAGAATTCCTCAGCTAGCATGCTCTATATAGTTTAACAGTGGCAAAAAAAAAGTGAGTAAAAGAAACTGGAGTGACTTACGAGTCTGGAATTCATTTTGTTGGTATCATCTTCAGGCATGGGCAGATAGATGGCCAGTGCAATACAGTTGGCAAAGATAGTTAATAGGATGATGGTCTCAAAGGGCCTAAAGATGCTTGTTAAGGAACATTGGGTTAGATTGTATAGTTTGTGGCAAAGACTGTAATAATAGGAACAACAATAAATAATAGAAACAATAATGATATATTAGTCCATCTTTCCACAACGTAGTGCTTACCACTTAGGTCAGCTGTTCTTGCTGAGTGTTCTGGGAACTGTACTTCAAATATTTGAATGAAAGAACTGATACAAAAGTCTACTTTGGCATGCATGTTAGACTATAACTATGTTGGTTGATAACAAACACTAATTAATGAGGATTTGTAGACTGAGAAAAAGGACACATGCAGAAGACAGTAAGTACAAGTAGTTCATTTAGTGACTGTTAAAAGTTACAACGGCACTGAAAAAAGTGACTTATGACCATTTTTCACACTTATGACTTTTGCAGCATCCCCATGGTCATGTGATTTACATTCAGAGGCTTGGCAACTGACTCACATTGATGACGGTTGCAATGTCCCTGAGTTATGTGATCTCCTTTGCGACCTTCTGATAAGCAAAGTCAGTGAGGAAGCCAGATTCATTTAACAACCGTGCAACTAATTGAAGAACTGCAGGGATTCACTTAACAAATGAGGCAAGAAAAGTCGTAAAATGGAGCAAACTTACTTAACAAATTTCTCACTTAACAACATAAATTTTGGGCTCAATTGTGGACGGACATTGAGGACTACCTGTATAGCAGTATTCTCTATTGAATGCTATTGCATAAAACTCTTCTCTTTTTCCATATTTAGGTGAAAAAATAAAGACTAACTTGAATTGAACTCAACTGCTGGTGATTTCACAGACACAACCATATAGTTTCCTTGGCAACCATACATAAGACAGTTGCCATTGATTTTTCCCAGGATGTTTTGGGAACTTCCCAGTCTGGTCTGCAGCTGGGAGATTTTTAGTGGTTCCCCCATCCAAATTATAATCCTGTTTTACCCTGCTTAGCTTTGCAAGGGATTATCCAATTAAGAGATGGGGCACTTAATTGGCTTTTGTTTTAAACTATCTTTAAATTAAATTATACATAATATATTGTGAAAATGATACTGTGGAAAGAGTGTCCTAGTTAGCACTCAGAGGTATGATGATCCTTGGCTACACTGGAACCCAACACACTTTATGCTGGCAACACTCTGAAAGGTTACTTTCCTGGCTGGAGCAAAAGCAATATCTAATCTATGATAAAACATTTTCTGAGTGTGACATAGTTTATTAGCTGCCGGCATGTGAGGGTCTTTGAAATGCATATAATGTAACTTGATGCAAAAGGCTTCCTCTAATTTTCTTTTACTCTCACACACATTTCACTGTCCCCTTTTCTGTTTGTCATGAGAAAACTCTTGGCTTTAGGGGTGATAAATGTGCTTTCTATCCACATCAAAGAGGTTAAAAACTCTGGTGGACCTGCCCAGTGGCGAAGAAATTCTGGGCGAAAGTTAAAAAGTGGATAGAGGAAATAATTCAGAATTCAATAAAGGGAGAACCTGAGCAGTTTCTACTAGGGATTTCCATAGAAAACTATACTAAGGAAATATATTATTTAATATTACATATACTGATAGCAGCCCGCATAGTCTATGCGCAAAATTATAAGAAGGAAAACTTACAATCAGAAGAAGATTTAATTAGGAAAATCTTAGAGTGCGCAGAGATGGACAAATTAACAAAAGAAATCAAGGAGAAAGAGGATACAGAATATTACAAAGTGTGGTGTAGATGGTATGAATGGTTGGAGAATAGGAAAAATGAGAAAGAGGAATAAAGGAGAGAGGGGAGAAAAAATGTTGAAGATCAAAGTACAATCTAGACGAAAGAAAGAATGATGGAAAATAAATTGTTGAATAAGATAAAGTTAAAATATGTGTGAATAGATGTAAATAGTAAGAAAGGATCACTTCGAAGTAGCTGTAGGGAAAAGTGATATGTATATAAATGTGGTGTGTTTGTGTCTTGTTTTTAATGTTTTCAAAATAAAAAACTTAAAAAAAACAAAAAAACAAAGAGGTTAAAAACTCATTCCTAGCCCAGAGATTCAACATGGTGCACAGACTAGGTATATTATAACATAAGTACACAAGGTAAATAGTGAGGCGAATCCAACAATAAATGAAATGGTGACTGATAGGGCTTCAGTGCATTCTCAAATGTGAGTCTAAATTTGCTTAATACCGTAGCTGTTGTCACATTTATAATATGTGGTGGTTGCTTTCCACAAATGTTCTGACTGTGACTCCAAACAATCTCAGCCAGCAAGTTTATGACTGATAGATTCATAGTTAAGCATCAGATTGCGACTATATGAAAATGATGTTAAAAACATTAAATGACATGTTTACATGGTTAAATAAGCATTTCCCCCCTCACAACTCTTTCATTTAACATGACTCTACATAGTTGTTTTTTGATATGCAAGAAAAGATTTCACTATTTAATTTTAGGCAGCTCTCGGTGTCATTTAGCTTTCTATGAAGAAAGAAAAGAGAAATTCTGAGAAACTAAGATATAGCAGCTTGTGGTGTTACCATGCGGGCTATTAATATATGTCAAAAATCACTCAGAAACAGAAATTATGACCAACTAATTTGGCTTCAGAATGCCAGGTGGCTATTATTTAATTTAATTTAATTTAATTTATCGCATTTCTATGCCGCCCAACTCCCAAGGGATTTGGGAAAAGTTAAAAGTTAAACTCTCTTTAGAAGTTAAACTCTCCTTTTTTTCTACAATTGAGAAATAATAAAAAGAACTTCAATGTGTGTGTATGTGTATAGAGATAGAGATATACAGTAGTCCTCGACTTACAACCACAATGGAGCCCAAAATTTCTGCTGTTAAGTGAGACATTTGTTAAGTGAGTTTTGCCCCATTTTACAACCTTTCTTGCCACAGTTGTTAAGTGAATCACTGCAGTTGATAGATTAGTAATCCATTTGTTAGGTGAATCTGGTTTCCCCATTAACTTTGCTTGTCAGAAGGTAACAAAAGGAGATCACATGACCTTGGGAGACAGCAATGGTCATAAATATGAACCAGGTGACAAACATCTGAATCTTGATCACATGATTATGGGGAACTGCAAAGGTCGTAACTCTGAAAAACAGTCATAACTCATTTATTTCAGTGTGTTGTAACTTTGAATGGTCACTAAATGGACGACATAGATATAGACATAGACATAGATATAGACATACACATACACATATATGAACTAAGGGAAACCACAAGGAAATCCCAGGCTCATTGGCATTGGCTAGAAATCTTGCAAGTCAATGATGGGAAATCACTGTTGTAGGGATTTCATGAAATTACATAGATGGGTTCATGTAAGCATCGGGAGCTTAATTCAAGGAACTTTTTACTTTAAGTAATATGAAATATTATATTTTCCTCAATAAGGAATATTATCCTTCAATAACAAAAGAGAAAGAATAAGCAACTGACCTTTCAAGGATAAGAAAATAATTTACATCCTAGCGAATCCTGAAAATGCTGATTAAATAAAACACAAACAATGGCAAGGAAAGGAATTGATTGACGGAAAAAATAAGAAAGGAGGAAGAATGGAATAAGCATTAGAAGGACATTGCCCCAAATGGATGGATAGATCAACATATAGAACATAAATTACTGTTCTGGTCTCAGATTTTTTGATTTATTCTTACCAAGTTCAATGCCATAAACTGGACCTTAGAGAAATAAGGAAAGTCAAACAGAAATTGAAAATACGAAGGTGAGAAATAGCATTTGCATTAGCCTGGGGAAGAAGCAATTGTTCAATTACATAAGAAATAAATAGTTTGTAAGAAGCAACCATATGAAATGTGAACACTAAAATTATTGCCATGTTGTATGTAATATATATTTTCAATTTAAAACTACTCAGTTTATAAATTGGAATCCCTCTCCAAAAACCATCAGTGACCAAAACCAAAGGAATCGGGGTGTACCTCCCTTTAAAAGAGGCAACATTATACCCACAGAATGAGCTCTAAGATTAGATTCTACATTCAGCGCAAACTGATTGCTTGCATGAAGAATGAAGACTAGGCACTATATCCATATGGCTAAATTAGGAGAAGAGATGTGTTAGAGTTAATTAGTAAAATGATGGACAGTGAAAGCACCAAGCAGCTGTGATAAAGAGAGAAACAGAGACATATACAGCTGGTGTGTGTGTGAGATGCACAAATACTTTGAGACAGGGCTCCAGACAAGGCATTTATCAGGCTATTGTCTTGCCTTTTCAAGGTTTATAGTATTTGCATCTGCTCTTCTGGTTGATCCTAAAGACAAACATCACTGCCATCCATTTAGAATTCCCTGGATAATATTTGTTTAATCTTTTATATTTCTACAGAAATATAATCCTTACAGGCAAAAAGAGTATTTGCTGAGCTGTTGAATTATTTCAAAGATCTTGTATTAGTACTGCCGCTTTCTTTTGGTTAAGTCCCAAAATTTCTGCCCACAGTTTCAGGCATGTGATATGGCTAAATTCAAATCAAGATATGCAGCAGGATTAGTTGATCGATATTACAGGTAGTCCTCAACTTACAACAGTTCATTTAGTGACCATTCAAAGTTAAAATGCTACTGCAAAAAAATGACTTATGACCATTTTTCACTCTTATGACCATTGCAGCATCCTCATGGTCATGTCAGCTTGGCAATTGTTTCATATTTATGGCGCTTGCAGTGTTCCAAGATCATGTAATCATATTTTGAGACCTTCTGACAAGAGAAGTCAATGGGGAAGCCAGTGTCTCACTTAGCAAGAGAAATTTTGGGCTCAGTTATGATCATAAGTTGAGGACTACTTGTACATTTAAAATTCTTACATAGCCCTCTTGAACTACTTGAAGCATTTCAAATTAGTCTAGCAGAGATAGGCAACCTCATGCCCCAGTGTATACTGTCTAGGTATACCTCATTTAGGAATAGCTACATTTTCTCCCTCACTTTTCATTAAATTGTAGAACAAAGCACCACTTTACTTTCAGCATCGTCTTTATTTCCCAGGTTGCTTTAGAGCTCCATATTGGCTCTTACAGGCATTATTAGAAAAAAGGGACATAAACTGGGAAATAGCATTTCTTGGAAGACTAGAATTAAAAACACAGACAAATATGATCAAAATGTCTTCCAATAAATAGATGGTATTTTATAACTGACACTTGCTACCATGACAGCCATTTCGTGGAGGCCTAAGAGTTTCCCCTCTAAAGTCACAGATACTCTCAAAATTCCAGATGTATCCAGCAAGCCCCAAATCCAAAAAAGTTCTATACCTGTGAAAAATATAATTATGGACCTTGGCCTTATTATTTTACCAATGCCTGGCAAGAAGTAAACTTTAGATAGCCATATGCATGAGTCTAGCTGTGAAGGGTCTCATTTCATTTTTCTTTATGTATTCCCATCTGTAAACATTATTTTAGAAAGAAGAAAGAATACCATGGTGACCAGCATTAGCGCCAATGATCTTGGCGTGTTCAAACTTGCTCAGATGCTGTTATCAAAACTGTTTATCATGGCATCAATCTATTGTCACTCTCTAGCCATTAGCAGAGTCACTATTTGAAATATGGTGGGTTTGCACATTACACTAAGTCAAGGGTGGGCAACATTTGAAGGGCAGGGCTACAAGAGGGGTAGAGCTACAAGAGGCCATTATGGTGCTAGGATAGGGCTGAGATGGGGGGGGTGGGGAGATAATTACAACTATGATCTTCAACAGGAGTCTAGAAAGGGATTGGGAAACTAGGGTGGAAATCAGGAAGGAAAGAAGGAATGTGTAATATGAACAAGGAATAACCTAGTTTATTTATTTCCTGCTTTTATTATTTTGATAAATAATTCAAATGAGTTATTAACACACCAATACTCCTTTCTCCTTCTATTTTCCCCATGACAACAATCCTATGAAGTGATTGGGTTGAAAGAGAGTCACTGACCCAAAGTCACTCACCTGGTTTCATGCCCAAAGGGGTAGTACTATAACTCACAATCTCCTGCTTTTTAGACCGGTGCCTTAACCATTTCATCAAACTGGCTCTATATATTCATATTCCCAGTTGCTGTCTAAGACCTGCAGCTAATTTGCCAATAATTTGCCAATATCTCTTTCCTTACAGACTCATTTGTGGCAGTTTTCCAGGTGATGAAATTTTTGCTGTTGGTTATCCATAGCAGGGCCAAGATTTATATATTTCTTTCAGAGAAGAACTGAACAATTCTCCACTTTCCCACATCACATGCCTGAAACATGGCATCACTTAGAATTAGTTGCTTCAGTGTTCAGATTACAAGACAGTGTAAAGTCTGCTTGTTTTGCCACATGTTTTTATCCAAATATAAGGGAAAGGATAAAAATTCATTTTCTTTCGTGTATCCCCGTGATGGTGAACCTATGGCACGCGTGCCCAAAGTAGCACATGAAGCCATGTCGCCTGGCACGCACAACCTTGCCTGTTTGTCTTCTGGGTTTCTGACGTGCATGCGTGTGCGATGATCAGCTGTCTTTTGCGCATGTGGCAGTGTCAAAAACCGGTGCACATGCGCACTAGAACCTGGAAGTTTGGCTTTTCCGGAGCATGATCCCTTTGCGCACAGCAGGGCTGAAAACCAGCCTGCGCATGCACGACTGCCAGCTGATCATCGGGCGCGCATGTGCATTAGAACCCAGAAATTCAGCTTTTCCATAGTGTGGCCCTGACAAGCGCACATGCGTGCAACGCTTCCACGCGACCCTATCGGCACTTGGTGCCGAAACGTTTTGCCATCACTGGTCTATCCATTAACTAATGCAGGTAGTTCTTGACTTACAACCACAATTGAGCTCAAAATTTCTGTTGCTAAGTGAAACATTTGTTAAGTCTGTTTTGTCTCATTTTATGACCTTTCTTGCCACAGTTTTTAAGTGAATCACTGCACTTATTAAAAGTAACATGGTTGTTAAGTGAATCTGGCTTTCCCATTGACTTTGCTTGTCAGGTTGCAAAAGAGGATCACATGACCCTGGGATACTGCAACCATCATAAATATGAGTCAGTTGCCAAGTATCTGAATTTTGATCACATGACCGTGGGGATTCCGCAATGGTCATAAGTGTGAAAAATGGTCATAACTCACTTTTTTCAGTGCTGTTGTAATTTCGAATGGTCATTAAACGAACTGTTGTAAATCGAGGATTACCTGCATTAATATTTGCCTTATTTCATTTGTTTCATTAAAATAGCTTACTGGATGTAAACTAAATTCTGTGACTCATGCCAGTATGATGATTTTTCTGATTGATAATCTGTTTTTTTACATTCAGATTACAACTATGATCTTCAACAGGAGTCTAGAAAGATCACCTCATCTAAGCCTCTGTCCATATACCTTATTCTTTTAACTTTAGTCTAGATACCTTTCATACAATATGTCTATACAAATCCATTTTATCCAGATTATAATCCAACACAAAGAATAGGAGAGAATAAGAAACCATATTACAGAATGCTTTGTCCATTCAACAAACGCGATGTGATGCACACAAACGAATCAAATTGAACATAAATTTTAAAAAAGACATTGTATGATGAACAATTAGATTTTGAATCAGAACAAAACTATCCTGCAGCCTTACAGGGAAAAAATGTTGGTGCTTTTGTAAAGAACCTTCCTACTTAAGATTCTCTGACCCCGGCTATTATATCCTCTCAGTTATAAAATCCGTTGAGGAGGGACAGGGAGCTATTTCTGAACTCGGCGTAATTCAGTGGAGGAGCCAGACAAATTAACCATCTCGACTGCATTCGGATCTTCTAATTCAAAATCGACATTTATGACTGATTTAGCGAAATGAGAAATTATAACATCAGTAAATACATGTTATTATAGTAATTCCTGAGTTACGGATCATTTGAAGGCAGGGTCGACATAAATGCTTGAGTTCTTCCCTATTTGTTGGTGCCTGTCTTAAAAGAGACAAAGACCAACACCTAATCTGACTCCATCCCTGCATTTCTAGAGAACATAAACAGAATTTGCTCTATAGATCGTGGTCACAAAAAAGTTGTATTATTAAGCAATATTTCTCAGCCTTTCCTTTTTGCCTTTGCTTCCTCCAAGTTTTAGTTGTTTACACCTGGTTGCTGGGCCCCAGGCCAAGCACAAATCATTCCAGAAGCTACCCCCATATTTCACTCCCCCCCCCAAAGGATACTTCCATTCCACAATGGCAATGCAAGCCTTCCGCAGTGGGTTCTTGAGGGTGAGGCACAGCAAAGAGCGTGGTGGCCTGGGGGGAAGTTCCAGATCAATTTTCTTAGCCTTTTCCTTCTGCTGCTTCTTCTTTAGGCTATCTTCTTGGGCAGATGTGGGCTCCATAATAACTCTCCTCCTTGCCTCCGTGAACCAGACTTTTCTTGTCCCTTTTGCCTCTTCTTTGCCCCACAGCTAGGACCCCTTCCCCAGCCCGAGGGAAGCTCAAGCCCCCTCTGAATCTCTTGCTTCAGTTGACCCAATCTTCTCAGTGTAGTGTAGGGCTGCGGGGCTGGCAGTTGCCCTCCCCCAGACACAAGTACACCAAGCATGAGTTTATAATTAGCCATTAGCCTGGCTCCCAGGGCTGTCAGATTTCCTGAGACAGCAAAAGGGCCTCAGCAGCTGTTCCTTCTTCATACTCGGTGCATTGGCATTTTTGAGCTACCAATCCAGGTCAGAGGAAAAGAGGTGGGCTTCTCTCCCATCAATCTTAAAGTCAAATGGTTTTAATTCATATTAATTCATAAATGTGGCCCTTCCCACCATGTTTTATTTTTAAAAAACATGCTAAACAAATACTCTGAAATGGCCTCTGCCTAAAAAGCCATACCCATAGGGCAGATTTATAATGCATTTTTTTTATTAAACAGTTTTTTCCATTTTATATCACAATTTTCATCTTTGCAACACTTCAGTAGCAGTATACATCCGATATACATACATTTATTACCAGTTTGCAATGGGATCTGCACAAGCGCAGGTTGCTGCTGATGACATCTAGAGCGGTGGGTGGGGCCTCCCGCCGGTTTTGCTATTGGTTCTTGCGAACCGGTCTGAACCGGGGGCAACCCACCACTGATTCCTTTATATATACTAGTATGCTATATGTACACAATTTGTAGTTATAACTCTAAGTATTTTTTACATTTTTTTATTATCAAATTTATTTTACATTTTATAATGTATATTTTATATTTTGTCATGTCTTATCATACTATAATGCTACATATCCTTCATCTATCTTTATATTTATACTTATTCCTATTTTCTAGTTCCTTGATCATCTTTCCTTATTGATTTCCTAATCTTTACATCTATTATCTAACCAGTTGTACCATACATTCCAAATCAAATAATATTCGGTTTCTCCTCTATCTTTTATTTCCATTGTCAACCTATCCATCTCAGCGCACTCTAACACTTTATCACAATTTCCTCTGACGGTATATTTCCATTTTTCCAATTTTGCGCATAAACAATTCTGGCCGCTGTTATTACATGTAGCATTAGATTCATAATGAATAGAAATTTCCCCAGAAACATCATAACTTGTGGTTATTATCATAGATTTTGACGGTTAGGACATCAAATCCAAACCCCTTGTTCCAGACAGGAACCTCTTTATTCTGGAAACAAGGCTATCCAGTCTGGGAACCCACTACCATTTCAGAGCTGAAGAAGCTTCTTGGATGAGAAGAGAAACATGTTCAAAGAAAAACCAGAAAGTCCACTTGTATCTTGAAAATCCACCTTTGGGACAACCACCATCTGGATGACTGAGAATCTCCATAGACATCTACCACTTTGGATAATTTGGATCTCACCACTGGTCTAGAGTTAGATTTCTCCTCTGCTACTAACACCAACTGAAACAGATTCTGAAGACCTTGCCCCTCCACCCCACTTCTCAATTCTCTAACCCGGCACAGAAGGATACAGTGATTGATGATACTTAAAACCACTGAGAGATCAAGGTGAACCACTATTCCCATCCGAGTCCTGCCCAATATTACAGTTGGTGCAGAATGCTACAGTGTGAGTAGTTATGTGCAGAACTCCTATGCCCATGAAACATTTCTGCTTCATAAGCTGCAGTGGTTACCAATAGCTTCCAGGTACAATTCATGATGTTAGTTATCACTTATCAAGTGCAACATTGCATAGGGCTTGGTTATATGAGGGATTTCTGTTCATCCTATATAGTTGGCATGATCTGGTTCCTGTTGGATAAACAGTACCATTTAATGGGATCCAAGAAATGTTCCTTCTCTGTTGCATCACTCCCTTTGGAACAGCATCCCCCCAAAATCTGAACTGCCTCTCTCCTAGTTGTCCTTAAACAAGTCCTGAAAACCAGACACTTTTCCCAGGTCTTGGGATAGGATGGTTGTCAGGTAGGTTCCTTTAGGCTAAAAGTTGTATGGGAAGACGGTTTTTATTGTTCTCTCTGGGTTGCTATCATTTTTTCCTGATATTGTGAGGCATCTTGCCTTTTTTTTTTTTTTTTTTTTTGTAAACTGTCCAGAATAATTCTGAACCTGGCAGCCTTAGAAATATGTTTTATATACAAGCAAGCAAATTTTATGCATTAATAGGAACTTATGTAATGCATACTTTCAAGACAAATCCCATCATTTTCTGATTCCCAGGAACATGAGATATGGTTGCTGCTTTTAAATTACTTAATGTAATTTGGAATGAAACTTCTACTACAAAATTTTGAAGTAATTTGATGCATATTGGGCATGTGACATATATCATGTGGTTCTTATTTCCCATCAATTTTACTGAAACTTCAATATAAAAAGGAACAAAGAAACCAATGTTAGGCTAAGTCTGTTTGCTTTTTGGTGCCAAGAAGAGTAAAAAGAAGGAAGCAAATAATATTCTACCCCAGAAATGTGGCCTTCTGAACTCTGGAGGAAATTATTTATTGGGGGCTGAAAAGGACATGACCTTCCATGCCAACTTCTAATTTGTGTATTTATTCCCAACAGAAATTTAAAACCTTTATTGTGTGCCTAAGTCTGAATGGACACATGTGTTCCTTACTTGCTAGTGATATCTAAAGAGAACTCCCATGTTCTAAATAGATTAATCACCCAATGTTTGCTATGATTGAGCTTTGCCCAAAGTGACATCTTCTGTGATGGGATTACAAATATAATATTCCTGGATGGTGTACTCTGGAAAGACCCATTCACTCTCATTTCAAATGTCTCAAATACTTTTCGATAGAGGCTGTTCTTTGATTATTCTGTGACTCATTTAGTCACAGAATGTCAAATGACAAATTGGGGGGGGGCGGGGGCGGTGTATGTATACCCTGTGGTTAATAAGACGGCTTGTTTGCTATAAAGGTAAATTAGTGGTCCTATATCAACTCCTTCTATTAGGGAGACTGACATTTGATACAAATATAAACCAGTCTCTTACTTTCTAATGAAATTTAACACATGCTGACTGGTTCACTGACATGTTGATGCTGATGATCACATCAGTGATAGAAATAATTATATATAGCTCTCACAGTGTTCAATATACTTTGCAAGAATTAATTCATCCTGAGAATAATGCTTTAAAATAGGTCAATATTTTTATGACCGTAATACAAGGAAAAGGGCTGAGATACTGATAGCTTGTCAAAGGCAGATTAGTGAGCTTGTAACAAAGATAAAATCTGAGGAAACAGAAAGGGGTTTTTCAGCAACTGTTTGTGTAAAATGTCAAAGCAAGAGTATCTGCAAGGGGTGATGAAATTAAGATGGCATCTACAACAGTGTGACCAAAGTGCTACCTATTTTTTTGTGTGCCTTGTGGTTGCCATCTTAACTTCTTTTTTAACCACACTCAGGGTTCCAATAAAGAGAAGAGCCACAAGCATAATAAGGCTAGTTAAGGTAGTTTGAAATAACTGAATTATCTAAAACGGAGGGGTCTCAAAGGTCCAATTGAAAATAGGTTGGTCCAACATTGATGGATCTGGTTGTTCTTTTGGTTTTGGGTCATGAATGGGGTGGGAGTGATAGGATCAAAAGGTATATTTGGAACCTTGAGGAACAATTTTTCCCCAAAAGAATTCTTCCATATTTTTTTTTTAAAAGTCACCTCAACTTGGAGAGTAAGGTATTCCAGGTTGTTGGAGTGTCACAAGTACTTTAAGCCCTCGAATGACTTTATGTACGTTTCATCTCTTAAAACTGCCTGCCTCCTCTGAAAATAAATTCTCAGGCTTTCTCACTTTAGGAAACTAGTCAGAAAGCTGAAGGAACTTGGGCACTTATAAACTAGGTGCTGGGACCACATCAAATGAGCATGAAACATAAGAACATTAATTCTATACTCTAAATTCACTAGCTGTATTATTGCTTTTTATTTCATTCCCACAGGCTAAAACAAATGAAATGTTAAGGCCAGGGGTGGGTTCTACTTACCTTTACTACCAGTTTGCAACAGGATTGTGCGCGCACGCTCGCTTTGCTCATGCACGCGCCTTGCTTCTGTGCATGGGCTTTGCTTCTGCGCATGCGCAGATTGCTTCTGATGACATCAGGGTCAGTGGGCAGAGCCTCCCACCGGTTTTACTACCGGTTCCATAGAGCCGGTCTGAACCAGGGGCAACCCACCACTGGTTCAGGCACTATATGCTTGCAAATTAGTTGATGCAAGACACCCTTACAGCTGAATTTGCTTCTGAGCAGCAGTACTGCTTCAGAATATTTCAAATAATTTTGTGTTCCCTTCCTCTGGCTTTTTGCCCCTTCTCTCTTGCCAAATCTATGAGGATATGTCATGTTTGCTCCCTCTGCCAAAAAAAGACCTAGGAACAGAACCAAGAAAAACTACTCTTTCCCACATTGAATTACACTATACTACACAACACATTATGCTCCGGGGCACAACATAGTGTGGTCATTTCATCACTATTGATGAACTGAATGGATTGTGTGGGCAGTTTCCCTGCAAAAGTGCCAGTAGCCTCAGACCGATAGTCCTACGAGTGGAACAACCATGGGCATTTTGATTGGCAGCCAGGTGCATGAGATGCGGAGTGGAGGAACTTACAGCTGTTCTAGTCTATCACCTTGTAGCAAGAGGGGAATCTCTATTCTAAAAGGGTGAAAATTCTGCCCTTGACCTGCATGTTGTGCAGAACAGCGATCGTCATCTCTAGAATCTCCAAAATCAGGAGCAAATGTGAAAATGGGGTAACTTTGCAGAGCGTTTCCTCAATTCATTTGCCAGGTAAATACTCTTAAATCATTCAATCCCTGTGGGTACACCCAGGGTGATGTCAACCCAAACACTTCTATCCTGATAAATTTGCTTGCAAGGTCTCTGTTATTTATAAAGAGCCCTTCCCCACTGCATGTTATTCTGGGCAATTTTTAGCCCTAAGGGAGATTATCAGGATGGATTGGTCTGTGGTTTTCATTAATGAACAGATCTCACAATCAATCAGAAGAATATGGACTATAATTTGGAGCATCTGTTCAGACCAAGATGTTATCTTACGGGCTACACGTAGCAAAACGAGATTGGAGTGAATCTCTGTTCAGAAAATAAATGTTTATGTCGACATCTATCTAACTCTGTCTCTGACTATGTGCCATCGGATCCGTCTAAACTCTTTTTGACCATATAGGCAGAGTTTTTTCAGAGTGATCTGTCCCCAGTCTGGTTCTTCAGGTCTTCCAATGACACACCTACATTTATATTGTAATAGAGTCAAACTATTTTTCTAGCATCCTCTTCTCTTTCCTTTCACCATTTCTAGCTTTATGGACCTCTCAAGAAAGTTACATCTTTGCATGTGTCTAAGGTATGACAATTTGAGCCTGGTCATTTTTTTTTATTTATTTTTTTTTGCTTTTAATTTATATGCCGCCCTTCTCCGGAGACTCAGGGCGGCTTACAATGCGTTAAGCAATAGCCTTCATACTTTTGTATATTTATACAAAGTCAGCTTATTGCCCCCACAATCTGGGTCCTCATTTCACCTACCTTTGAAAGGATGGAAGGCTGAGTCAACCTTGAGCCTGGTGAGGTTTGAACTTGCAATAATTGCAAGCAGCAGATTTGTGCCTCAAGTGAGCATTCTGGGTTGATTTGTTTAATGACATATTTGTGGTTTTTTTCTTAGCTATTCATGGTATTCTACATAGCTTTGTTAGAACCATTACTGATTCTCTCTCTCGTTTGCTGTATTCACTGAATTCCCTTGTACAGTGGTGAATTCATGCAGTCTTTCCAACTTGGCAACAATCAGAATGCTGATTTAATTTCATCTTTCAGTACTAGAATTTCTTGTAAATTAGGAATATCTTCTATCCGAGGTGGATGTTGACATCATTGCTGTACAGAATTTCAGTATACCCTCCCATCGTCGATCTTTTTCAATCACTTGCCATCATCCCATTGCCATCTTTCAGTATACCAATTTGAGGTTGGAATCACCTTCTGAGTTTAGAGAATTTTTGGAAGACTTTCCTTGCTTTTACATGTCTGTTTCTGTCTTCAGTGACTTTATTATAGTTGTTGTAACCCTGCTTCTTGTCTCTTTTAACAGCTCTCTTAAATTCTTGGTTAAGTTCCTTCCTGAGATCATTGTCTATCTTGGCTTTGGCTTCTCTTCTTGGCAATCTCCATGGTTTGTTCTGACATCCAATTTGCTTTCTTTTTTTTCTTGATCTTTGGCAGACTCATTTCACATTTATCATTGACAACTTCTTTCATTTAAATCCTAAAGTTACTCTGGCTTTCTATCAGTGAAATTCAGGATTTACAGCACTTCCTGAAGCTGCCCTTGAAGTGTAGGGATATGCTCAATATCATATGGACACTGCTTGGCTTTCTTTTTCCACTTTAGCTTAAAGTGAAACTTACCCACAAGTAATTTGTGACCTGTTCCATAGTCAGCCTGTGGCCACAGCTTTGCCTTTATAACTGAGCTCTTCCATCTCCTTCTAACAATATTACTGAATAATGTTAAATAATACAAAAAGAAATAAGATGACATAACTTCTGTGTGCGCCAGGTTAGTTTTGCCCAACTTCATAACCTTTTTTTGCCACCGTTAACTGAATCGATGCACTTGTTAAGTTAACTTGCAGACATTAAGTAAATCTGGCTTCCCCTATTAACTTTGCTTGTCAAAAGCCAGTTGGAAAGATTATAAATGGTGATCCCATGAGCCTGGGACAATGCAACCATCAAAATACATAACAGTTGCCAAGCACCCAAATTTTGATCACATGACTATGGGGATGCTACTACTGTGAGAAAACACTTTTTTCAGTGTTGTTGTAACTTTAAATGATTAGAAAAGAATGATTGTAAGTCAAAGACCACCTACACATTTTTCAAATTCATTCTCTTTTAAAACAAAGCATTGATAGGAATACCTTGTTTTCTACATATCCCCCTTCTACATTTTTATTCTCACCATTGCTATCTTTGGGTATTCCAGTAGATGTCTCCATAGACTATGATTTAAATGTTGAGTTACCACCCCTCCCCTCTTTCCAACTGATATTTCAGTAGCAGGCATTTGATTGCTTTGGCACCCTGAGGGAAAATTTTAATTCTGCAGAAAGTCTCATAGATAGCATGCCATATTGTGTTTGCTGTGTATGTGTCAGAATGTGTGTACACATGCACTTTGGAGTCAGTCTCGATTCATGAAAACTATGTGGACGAATCCACGGATCTCATTTATTTAGTTAGTTAGCTCACTTAGAGGGCAAGGTATTGTATGAGGATATTCTATACAATAACATCTCTAGTAATATGCAACCTATCTGATTACAAGATAAGGTTACAAGATAAGATGAGCATAAGGAACTCATCTTGTGAGGTTTTTCCCAATTAAGAGTGACAGAAGTTTCAGAGTGATGGGAAGATGTGTATTAGAAAATAGGAATACTACTTTCCACCGCTCTGAGCAACAAAATAAGCTCAAAAATATCATCAAGACAAATTTAAAAGAAATTCTCAAGTATCTCAAGTGTAGGGTTAAAAAGGGACTCTTTTTCTTTGCAAGACAGATTTTGGCACAATTTTAAGTAGGTTCAGTACAGTACAGAGAAAGGAAAGTGGGTCACTAGTTCTTCCTTTTATTGTCTTGCTGGCTGCTATTGAATTAAGGAACATGATGACAGGGAAGATAGATTTATTTGCATAAAGATCCTATATTTCTAAGACAAACCTATTATTAAAATGGCTTCGCTTATCCAGGACTAGTTCATTAATTAATATATGGTCAGACATGAATCACAGAGACTTGGTTGAAGGAAGGAAGAAACTTCACTCAGGACTATCCATGATTTTTCCCTCATTATTCAGCCTAAAACTTGGGTGGTGGTCTAGAGACACCATCTAGTGTCCTCAGGTTGTGTTGGGTCAGCTCCCAAAATTCAAGCTAGCATCAGACTAGAAGTTCCATCCAGCACCCTCATAATTGCTATGATTGGGTTACTAGGCCATTGTAGAAATTCCTTCCTGATGCTGTCATTAGCCAATTCAATATTCTTAGTATAGTAGCTAAAGATGTACAGCTTCACCTATTTCAAATACAAGGCTATATTCTTGACTGGTCATTCTCATTTCTTGCCCTTCCCATTCATGAAGAGAAGACAAGTCTCACCATCTGGCTCCTGCCCAGACCCCTCTATCAATACCTGCCTTTTCCTTTGAAGAACTGTTCCTTCCTCACTAATCCCTACTCTGCTGCTTTAATAACCAAACCAACTGAGGGTCAGGCTGTTCTTTGGTTCTCTGTAGTTACAAAGTTGTAACAAGAAAAAAAATAATCATTCAACTTCATAGGAACAAATTAGCAATTTTCCTAGTTGCGATGTAAAGGAAGAGAAGGAAATCTTTGCACTACTGAAAGGAAGGAGCTAGGAAAATAAGGGGAGACTGAACAACTGAGGACAGAAGGGTTGAATGGATAAGTTTTTCAAGTTGAGGATAGTTCGTTTATCAGGTCACTGGTTAAATCAACTGCAAGTTTATGATAAAACTTGGAGAACATAGC
The DNA here is from genome assembly GCA_022577455.1 of Arizona elegans. Taxonomy (NCBI): domain Eukaryota; kingdom Metazoa; phylum Chordata; class Lepidosauria; order Squamata; family Colubridae; genus Arizona; species Arizona elegans. Next base: position 154,781,992 of record JAKOOJ010000002.1, read on the forward strand.
AGTCTGGCAGTCCAAGATGAAACACCTGTCCTGGGCAATGATCAGTTGCTGCAAAGAAGAATATGATCCAGGCACTCCAGCCAATCAGAGCTGAGTCATAAAACAGCAGCATTGAATCAAAAAACATGGATATAATGTCCAGAAAACATGGACATAATGTGCATTTGCAAAGTGTTGGGTTTAGGAAGTAGTGAGTGACTGGTATTTCAGGAATGAAGTTTTACGATTCTACTAAGTCAATTATTATTCAAGCAGATGCCTCTAGGGACGGATTAGAATCATGTACTCCAGGAACATGGTCCTGTTTCATATGCATTGCAAGTTCCAAGTAAGGCAGAATAGAATTATGTCCATGTAGAAAAAAAGCTTATGGCTTTTTGCTGGGAAAAAATAATTATCAGTACGATTATGGAGTATAAGAGTACAAACAGATTACAAACCGCCCGAGGCAAAAGTGTTTTGAATTCCTGGAGTGAACAAAAAAAAAATGCAATGGCCACACCTGCTTTGTTGCAGAAGTATGATATGAGCCTTCAGGATTTTTCTAGAAACCAAATGTTTACTGCAGATATATTACCTAAAGTAGAACTACCAAATATTGAGGAGGTAAAAGTGGTATTGTCACAGATTACAATGTGATTTATTTAATTAATTCTGTATTTAACGTGGAAGCAAATATGTTGTTTCAGTTGAGATAGCAGACAAATCAAGATGCTGAGTTGCAGATCTTTTTAGAATTGTACACTTTAGGGTGCCCTCAATGGGGAAAGCAGTAAGTCCTGCCCTTTGCTGGTACTGCCAATGAAAAACATACAGGAAGATTCCTTGTTGACAGAAGATAAAGTCATTATCTCTAATAATATGTGGACAGAAATGCATAGTTATCTTTGCAAGTTGCTTCCAGGTATTCAGAAAGTAAAAAGCCATAAGAGATTATGTATTTACTTATACACAGATTTTGCAAGGACATCTAAGCATTTCAGGAATGCTTAGGTTGCAGGAATTGGGGATGTCTGGTTTAAATGAAAAGGAGCAGGAGTGACAGGATAGCAGTGTTCCAATATCTAAGGGGCTGCCACAAAGAAGAGAGGGGTCAAGTTATTCTCCAGAGTACCTGAAGGCAGGACAAGAAGCAATGGATGGGAACTAATCAAGGAGAGAAACAACCTGCAATTAAGGAGAAACTTTCTGACAGTGAGAACAGCTTGTCTTCAGAAGTTGAGGGAGCTCTGTTATTCTGTTACCTTGAACATTTAATTGAGTAAGGAAGAATAGTCAGGAACAGAGGCTAAGCTATCAAAAAGAGTCATCAATATCCTGTGAAATTCCAAATTATAAAATATCTGATAATATTTTTAATTTGGTAGCCTTTGGAATTTACTTTGTGGGAAGAATTTTAATGGATAAATAGTAAAACCAATTACCTGGGCAACAGTTAATTAACCAGCAAAGAACCCGTATATTCACTCTTCCTCAAACCCACAAATCAGCTGCCCAGACACCCATCCACACAATGAAGACAAACTGACAGATACAAGGAAAGAAAATAAAGATTGACCTTTTGACAGTCACACACTACAACCAACATGTAGACCCACACCCCTCAAACCCACACCAAGGACTAGTCCCCTCCCATAAAGCAATGTCTCTGTACCAGTGGTGGGTTGCCCCCGGTTCACACCGGTTCAATAGAACCAGTAGTAAAACCGGTGGGAGGCTCCGCCCACTGACCCCGATGTCATCAAAATGCTTCTGTGCATGCGCAGAAGCCTCTGCACTTGTGCAGAAGAACGTGCGCACGTGCGGCCCCGTTGTAAACCGATAGTAAAGGTAAGTAGAACCCACCCCTACTCTGTACCTCGTTTTCTCTGTTGCTACTCACACAAGCAAACCTTTTTACTTTTAGGAATAAATAAATCTCCTTTCCTCATAGTGTGTCTGGATTTCATTCCGATTTGTTCTTCTGCAACCGCAGCTCAAATTGGGACCCCAAATTATTCTTCTGACAAGTTCTAGGAGATTATACTTCAAAGTATTCAGAACTTCCTCATTTAATCAACTTAATCTTTTATTTATCTTTTATTTTAAAATGAAAATTTCTATTTCCTAGATACGGTATTCTGCAACAGATGGTTAAATGTCTCACTGGCCAGTAAAGAAAATGTACAATTTGGAAGAGCTTGGAATTAAAATTAATACACTGTAATCCAGACTCTCCCCAATCATGTGGAATGGCAGAGCAAAAATTCAAACTATTAAATCAATACTTTAAGTAGTCACTGCAGCAGATTAAGAACTTCATTTAGTTTCATTGGAATTTCAGAATATACCTTTGACTGGTCTGGAATAAACTCCAGGTATAAAATTGCTCTCTACCCAGCTTTATAGCCCAAATTTCTCTCAGGATTGTGTTAGGGATTGCTGTGGAGCAACCAAAATAAAGATTATGATCAGTCAGCAAAATTACCAGCAGTATTTTAGGCACAAGATGTAATGTTCCTGAAAACAGAAGAGGGCTGGCAAGTGGTGAGAATAATAACATCATGCCCAGAACCACAATTATTCTACACTGAGACACCATTGAGAAGTAGATATTGATGTAATAGAAGACACCTGACAGAGAATCAAGCCATCGTAATTGCAATAGAAAGCCAGATAGGACTAGAAGCTTAAAACCAATACAGCTAATCCTTGATGTACAAGAATTGAGCCCAAAAAATTTGTTGTTAAGTGAGACATTTAAGTGAATCTTGCCCCATCTTACGATCTTTCTTGCCACAGTTGTTAAGTGTATCACTGCCATTGATAAATTAGTAACCCAGTTGTTAAGTGAATCTGGCTTCCCCATTGACTTTGCTTGCCAGGAGGTCACAAAAGGTGATCACCTGATCCTGGGACAGGGCAAGTTGTAAGTATGAACCAGTTGCCAAGCGTCTGAATTTTGATCATGGTGATTTTATAAAAGTCGTAACTGTGAAAAATGGTCATGTCACTTTTTTCAGTGCTGTTGTAACTTTGGAACAGTCACTAAATGAACTGTTGTAAGTCAAGGACTCCCTGTAAACCAAAACAAGTGGATTCATTAAATGTCTTCCATTTCACCAATGATACAATCTGAAAAGATGCAGGTCGAAGATGGCTTATGTCATCTTAAACTCGGCAGTCACAAGCAATTGTGGCAGAATTGTGGCAGTCTTCCAGAAGCTTGTTTATAAGAAGTGATCATCGATGATCGATGGATGTGATGATCTGCTGTTCTGGGGACTGAACTCCAGGACCTATTCCAGAATCCATTCAAGGGATAACTCAAACTCTCCAGTTAAGGGCATTTAGAAAAGAACAATTTCTTAATTCACTGAGAGCCTTCGCCACACTTCGAGGTCAACGATCCAAAACTATCCTCCAAAGCAGGGGTCTTCAACCTTGGCAACTTTAAGACTTGTGGACTTCAGCTCCCAGAATTTTGACACGATAGAGCACTGCACACCAGACACAAGACACAAGCACACTGGACACAAGAACAGTTTTTTTCCGAATGCCTTTACTCTGGTAAAAAATAATTCCCTCAATACTGTCAAAACTATTTACTAAGTCTGCACTACTATTAATCTTCTCATCATTCCCAACACCCATCTCCTTCCACTTATGACTGTATGACTAACCTTGTTGCTTGTATCCTTACGATTCATATTGATATTGTTTGCTGATTGATTATTTGTACCCTATGACTATCATTAAGTGTTGTACCTTATGATTCTTGATGAACGTATCTTTTCTTTTATGTACACTGAGAGTATATGCACCAAGACAAATTCCTTGTGTCCAATCACACTTGGCCAACAAAGAATTCTATTCTATTCTATTCTATTCTATTCTATTCTATTCTATTCTATTCTATTCTATTCTATTCTATTCTATTCTATTCTATTCTACAAAACAGGGGTCTCCAACCTTGGCAACTTTAAGACTTGTGGACTTCAACTCCCAGAATTCCTCAGCCAGCAAAGCTGGCTTTTTCTGCTATGCTGGCTGAGGAATTCTGGGAATTGAAGTCCACAAGTCTTAAAGTTGCCAAGTCTTAAAGATCCCTGCTTCAAAGCACCGAAAGCTCCGGACTCGGTCTATTTAGCTACGAACCCTCTTTCAATCGGGGGTGGGGGAGGTGTAAGACACCACTCCATAAGTGCCACCTCCTGACGGCCTCGATTAGAAGAAACCCCGCCCCAAACCTGAAGCGGCTAATTCACGTGGCTCTCCTGATCTCTCATCCCGCGAGACTGGGCTCTGTAATACCGGCGGAAGTGAGAGTCTGGTCCTTTTTCCGGTGAACAGAGACGCCAAGATGAGGTAGGTGTGAATCTGTTCTAGAATCCATCGCCATCCTTGCTCTCGGGATCCAGTTGAGTGGCGTTGAATAGGAGTCGCGGATAGTGAGCCAGTGGGACAGGCCTGGGGCAAAGAGACTGGCACGGAAAGGGACCATCGTTCTTCTAGATGCCCGGTCTTAACAGTCGGTCTTGCGGGTTAAGTAGGCCGCGAGGGCCATGTTGGCGTGGCGTGATTCTCAGATCGCGATTCAAAGCCGTTTCTGCCGATCTGCCTTCCATTGAAGCGATTAATTCAGCAATCAAAGAGCAGCTTTTAAGCGGCACCTTTTTTTGCAATGGAGTCGGATCCAAGTAGGGTGTATATGAAAGTTGCATAAACTTCCCTTGGGTGACATAGTTCTTCTCCATAGCGAATTGCACAGTAGTGTTACTAGTCTTTGATGCATAACAGCATACTTTGTCTTCATTCACTTACTCTCTTCCAATGTGAATGAACTTCAAGAGCCATATCAAGGGAAGCTCCTTCTAAATAGCATGTTGGGTGGGTGGGGTTGCTTCTCTTTGGTCTCCAGAAACACATTGACACGAATAGGAAAGTCTGTATAAGTTTAAATTAAGATACGTTTTTCCACAGCAGCAAAGTCTCCCGTGATACACTGTATGAAGCTGTGAAGGAAGTCCTTCAGGGGAGTCAAACAAAGACCCGCAAGTAAGAACTTCAGAAGACCTACCGAATAAAGTTAATTTGAGTAAACCAAACACCAGAGTTTGCTATAGCTTCAGTGAGCACGTCACTGCCTTCATGCATAACAGTGAGATTAGCATTTGACAGAATTTCTCTGCAATTGGAAGGGATTGGAGTGTTTGTGTGACTATATTAATGAAGACAGATTAGCAGGAGCTGGAATCAGCATGGCCACTGAAATCCTGAACCTTTTGGAAAAACAATAGATCTTATTTAGTTCTCCAAGAAGCTCATTGTCAGCTCATATTGGAAAGTTCTCTGTAACAATATAAGGCAGTAGTTCAATTACATCTCTCTTGGATAGTATTAAAATCAATTGCAGTTGTAAATTATTGTAAACGTTACAAATATTCCACTTGGTTTTCCTATAGGAGAACAAAATAGTGTCTACACTAAACAGAAAGCTGGTTTTTATTAGTTTTTAGTAAAAAAAAAAATTATAAGCTTGCACAATAAAAAAACATTTTGGAGTAATTGAGTAATTAATAGCCAATTTGGTCTAGTGGTTAAGGCGTTAGGTTAGAAATCAAGAGACTGAGTTCTTAGTCCCATATTAGGTATGAAAAACTAGCTGAGTGACTGGGCCAGTCATTCTCTGTCAGTTCTACCCATCTCATAGGGATGTTGTGGGACATTAGGAGAAAGAATACGTAGGTGTTTGCCATCTTGAGCTATTTATAAAAAGTATATAAATAAACTTCATAGAAGGGGTAATTTACTCAGTACTGATATGTTTGTGCCGAATCCTTTCCTGTAGAAAGTAAAGTTCATCTTAAATGAAATTACCATTTCATGTATTCACTGGCCTCTAGATGTTTCAAAGTCCCAATTAAATACAGTCATAAGTATGTAATCTGAGTAGAGGCTGTAATCCAAAACTACTGAAGGCCATCTGATTGCTTTCTCCTACTGTATTCAGTTGTCCTCAGTTTTTACTCAAATATGTATTCTGTTTTCTTTACCTAGGTTCTTGGAGACTGTAGAGTTGCAGATCAGTCTGAAAAACTATGACCCACAGAAGGACAAGCGTTTTTCTGGCACTGTCAGGTTTGGCACTCTTCTTGTACAACCCAGCCTTCTGCTTGCACCCTTCTCCCTGTTAGAAGTCTTTGAATTTGCATTCAGACAGCCTCTTGGCTTGTAAAATCTGTGGTAGCTGGGTGCAATGCTGAATTGCCAGGGTAGTTCAGTTCACCTCACTGTATGCAGCAGGTGTGGCTGGACGGACCCCTACCCTGGGTCTTAAAACATCAGGGGAGGTATGGTGAGGCTCTTATGCTGATCCTGCCGATCATTTTTAAGAAGCCAGAAGTAGATCCTGGTACACAGAGAAGTATTAGCTGTCCGGTAAGATTTGTCAGCACCAGATTTGAATGTTCCTTTGCCATTTTGTAGAACTTTTATTGATAGGAAGTGACTATTGTGATGATCTCTTCGCTCTCTCAGGCTCAAGTCGGCTCCGAGACCTAAGTTCTCTGTCTGTGTCCTGGGGGATCAGCAGCATTGTGATGAAGCCAAAGCCGTTGACATCCCACACATGGATATAGAGGCCCTTAAAAAACTGAATAAGAACAAAAAGCTAGTGAAGAAACTAGGTGAGCAAAATAAAAAAGAATATCCAAGATTTTAACATCCGATAAAATTGAATTCTCTCTTTTCTGTACCATGTTAGATTCACTTTGGTTTAACGTTCTTGTGGCTAATAGTGAAAAACAATACGGTGTATTCAATCCGACCCATCCCCCTCCAACAACTGCAAATAAAGAATGTGAAGCAGAGGCATATAATTTGAGTTCTTGGAACTGAAAAGGGATGGAGCCAGAGGTCTCCATATTGTAACGTTGCAAAAGGGAAAGCATATTAACATTGTGGTTTGTTGCAGCCCTGATCTCAAAGAACTTTGTATCCTAATAATTGTGCTGTTAATAGCTTTCCAAATACGTTACGCTGTAAGGAAGTTTTTCTGCAAATATGTGTGAACTATTTCCAGCAGTCTAGCACCTGGTCCTTATTTTAGTAGCCTCAATAGTTTGATACTGGCCTTAAAGAAACTATTTAAAACCAAATTATACTAGAGAATATTTTTCTGATTTGGACAACTCTAATCTATTAAGGTATTTTTATTAATGCATTTTATTTGTTTGCATTTACGTTGGTAGGCCATAAAAAGATTTAAATTGTTTTGTTCATTTTAAGACATTAAGAGATGCTTGATTGATGTGGGATATGAACCCAATAAATATTAATTGGCTTTTAAAATATTTTATTGGAATACAGTTTGAATTGGTACATGAACAACATCCATATCTACTCCTCTGAAATATAAAAGCATTCCTTAGTATAAATGCATGCCTTCTAGCATAGTGCAACTTGTATCCACTAATCTAAATTTCTTTTGTCCTATATGTTGATGGGTTTGGAACTGTTTACATGCCTGTTTTCTGCAGCAGTTGTTGTGGAATATCTACTATGACGGGCTCCTATTCTGTCTGATAGCCAAGGTTCTGTACAAACTGAGGAGAGTTACTCCTAAGGGAGTATTTGGCGTATCCTGAGGGTAATTTGTAATTGTTTAGTTGTGCTCAGCCAAGGACCCAGTTTGGAGCTACTGCTGAACTAAAACAACTGAGTCTCTATGTGAGGGGAGGGGGTAATGATATTATCGAGCAGAAAAAGGAGTACATGGGTCAAACAGTGTAAGAACCACTGTTCTAGATCATGTAAGAACATACCTGAACTTGTAAGCAAACACTGGAATGTTTATGTTGGTCCCCAACTAAACAAAATTTGGTGTTTCTGAGGCAGATTGAATCTCCTTGTGCCTGAGAAAAGCACATCTGAAATGTTGCTGGGCATATGCAGAACACATTTTTTGTTTCTATTTTTGAAAGAAGTGTATAGTTAAGAGACCATACACACACAAGCACTCAGATGAGTCTAGATTGTTGCATTCCATATTGTTAACATGCATACCTGTTTGCAGATATTTGAGATGAGTCTTGAGTATTTTCAGTATTGTGTATTTTTATTTTATACAGCCAAGAAATATGATGCTTTCCTGGCCTCTGAATCCTTGATTAAGCAAATTCCTCGAATCCTGGGGCCGGGACTGAACAAGGCTGGCAAGTTCCCTTCTCTTCTCACTCACAATGAGAACATGGTGGGCAAAGTAGATGAAGTGAAATCCACAATCAAGTTTCAAATGAAAAAGGTATTTTTTTTAACTCCTTACATTTGGCACTATGTATTTTTATTGGGGGAGGGGTTATTCCTAGTATTCTCTAAAGTAAAGCAGGCCCACAGAAAATTATCTAGCTGAAGAGGGAAAGAATATTTCAACAAATATCTAGAGAAAGAGTCACTTTGCAGAGTGAGATGGCACCATATAAATTTAATGAATAAAAAAAAATGCATCTACTGAATTGGGTTTTCTCTTCAATATCAGTGAAGTGAAGGAAGAATGTAAAAGCACCTAAAATTGATTTATCCTTCTAATTTGCACAATGGTACCATATTTTGTGTTAGAAGAACAATACTGTATTCTTCATTACAAAGAGTTACAAGATTCCCAGAAACACTGCAGTTGTTTTCCTGAAGGCTTCAGCTATTTGCTTCTATCCAGTTTTGTGGAAAATTGAACATCCTAGCCATACCAACTTGAGACTGATTTGTTTTTAGAACAAATCATTTCTATTCCTATTCAATTGTAACACATTTGAGTGTTTTCTTGTGTTCTTCTAGGTACTGTGTCTTGCTGTGGCAGTTGGTCATGTGAAGATGACTGAGGATGAGTTGGTCTACAACATTCATTTGGCAGTCAACTTCCTTGTATCCCTGCTGAAGAAAAATTGGCAAAATGTGCGTGCCTTGTACATCAAGAGCACCATGGGGAAACCCCAGCGTCTGTACTGATGGCAATATAGATACATATATTTCATATAACAATACAGTTCTTTTAAGCTAACTTACTAGTGTGTGAGTTTTGATTTTTATAAAATTACATGGAATCACTGAATATTTAACTCCTCTTAATCTGAGAAATGTTCATGTTCAGAATGATAAATTAGACTTCAGAAAATCCTGGCATATCATGAACTGGTATTCAGTATTTATGAAAGCATGCAGGCCCTTGACTTAAAACCATTTGTCTAGTGACCATTTGAAGTTAAAATGGCACCCTTTTTAACTTTGAATGGTTACTAGACAAATGGTTTTAAGTGCTGTTTTTCACAAATAAAGCGATTGTAGATCCCTGTGGTCACGTGATCAAAATTAAGATGCCTGGCAACTGGCAGGTATGACAGTTGCAGTGTTCCAGGTCATGTGATTATGACTTGGCAAGCAAAGTCAATGGGGAAGCCTAATTCACTTAACCTGTTGCTCACTTAACTGCAGAGATTCACTTAACAACTGGCAAAAAAAGGTAAAATGGGGTAAAACTCATTTAACTGTCTTGCTTAGCAATGGGAATTTTTTTTAAAAAAAAAAATTGATTTATATGCCGCCCTTCTCCGGAGACTCGGGATGGCTTACAATGCGTTAAGCAATAGCCTTCATACTTTTGTATATTTATACAAAGTCAGTTTATTGCCCCCACAGACTGGGTCCTCATTTTACCTAACTTAGAAAAGATGGAAGGCTGAGTCAACCTTGAGCCTGGTGAGATTCGAACTTATAGTAATTGCAGACAGCTGGTGTTAATCACAATGCTTTTAGTCTGCTGAGCCACTAGGCCCTAATTTTGGACTCGATTGTGGTCATAAGTAAAAAACTACTGGTATTTTACTTTCCCCTAGTGAAAATGTGTGCATTCACATGTCCAAACTAGAAATCATGAAAAAGCTGTGAGCAGAAAAACATACTGGATTAGAACAAGTATAGCTTCTTTATTGGAACAATATGGTAAAAAATATTGTGACTTATTTAATATTTTGTTATCAGACATTCACTCTTGGTCCAACACCTCACAGGGTTGTGGTGGGGAAAATGGGAGGAAAAAAGTGTGTTGGATATATTCACTGCCTTGGATTATTTGTAAAAACAAATGCAGGGTATAAATAAGTGACAACATGAATTGCGTAAACCCAAAGCCTGCACAATGTGATAGTGAGCAATTTCCCCAAACTTGAAGTGCCAGAATAGGGTGTTGTTTTATTGTAAGCAGTCTTGTTTTTAGGGGATAGATAGGCAATCTTTTGATGGCCATACTAAACAATGTTGGAAGGGACAAAACGAACAGATTGGAAAGTAGGTAGAAGTATACATTGGATGGAGGAAGAGTTAATCCTTGTTCATATTTCACCACTTCTCATTCCAAAGGAATAGAAAACTGATCTCGACAGTAAGAACCACTGAAAGGGATTTGGGAGGCTCCTAAGTCATGGTCTTCAAGTTGCCTACCTTTTGTTTAGCATGATACACAAAGCAATTCACATCTGATGGAAAGCTTTTATGAGGTGTCAGCACAAATTGAATCAGGCCTGAAATACAGTTTTTGATCTCCAAAGGTAGTTTTACATACCAACCATATGCTGATTTACTAAATTACTACCATTACTATTTTTTCTATTATATTTTGAGATTATGCTTCAGGACCAGTTTGCTTTTACTGTCTCAGTAAAGAGTAATATAGTTTTTTGGCTCTGCCTACCCCAGGAGACAGTTTGCTGGAAAAGGAGATAAACTTGATATTTACATTAGCAGGAATAAAATTTCAAGACATCGGCATCAGTTTGCCGTATTAGACCATTTTTTAATTTGGAAGCTTTGCACATAAAGAATATGCAATGGGCAAATATGTGAAAAAACGAGTATTGTTTACTACGTTATACATGACAGTTTCCTATATGCAGAGATGGTGTTGCAGGGCTACTGAGATGCACCAGGCTACAATTTATCATATTTTATTGAATGAAGTTGACTGTCTCCTTGCTAAGAGGTAAAGAATCCTGCCCTTTATGTGGGTGAAGTTGGGGAGTACAAGGGATTATGATTATCAAACAGCTCTGTTGCATTCAAATCAGAACATCACTGGGTCTTCTGAGCTAATTGTACATCAGCCATTTCAAATTTGTTTGAAATATTGTGGCTTTTGCAAGGACTTGAATGTCCTAAAAAGGAAATGGTATGTTTTCAGTGAAACCCTTAGATATTGTAAGTAATTTGGGAGAGCAGCTTTAATAAAACTGATTGCAAATTTCCTAAACATCTCATAAGTTTCCTATCTATATTATGATTATGGATGTATTGGTACTAGAGAGCCCAACGCAGATTGGCTGGATTGCTTGTTTTTACAATGCAGGGCCTAATTCTAACAATCACTCAGTCAAAACTTTACTTTCTGCATATATCTTGAGATTTGAATTGGTACAACAAAATGGGTCTCTACGGTGTTCATAGTTGTTATATTGAAAACATCCCTTAAAATCTTTTTTATAAATGGAACTGGCATTTACAGATAGAATCATTAGAAAAGAAACATTCCAAAAAGCACTGAATAATAAATACAAAGAAAACTTTATGAGGGAAACATAGTTTTCAGAATTCAGGTGTGTCATTTTAACTTGAGGACTTTGTAAAATTGCAAATCATACTGCGAGGGCACACAATGTACTGAGAAATTAACAAGTTATAAGTCCTACTTTTGCTTATTTTGGGCCTGCTGTATTCTGCTAATTGTAAAAAGCTGCACTTTAATTTGCAGGATCTACCATAATTTAGTGACAGCAGATGGCAACATCTAGCTGATCTCAGCTGATAGTGAAGAAACAAGTTCAAATCAGGTTAGAAGTTGGATGAAAAGCTCACCAATGTAGGTTAGATTGGGGAGCTGAAGAAATAACTTGGATGAGGGGGAGGGATACTGGCAAAAGATAGTAAGAAAATTACATGCACAGGTTGACAAAGTCATCGAGTAAAGCTTGATCCTGGTATTTCATAATTTAGCAAAAATCAAGTTAGTTAATTTGAAATTTTGTGATGATAGAACAAAATGTCTTATAGCCCTTGAAAATGAATTGGCACAGCAGCTCCACTAATTCTTATTCCCAAAGACATTGTGAGAGTTCATTTCAAAATCATGATAAGAGATACAATTTTCCTGCAGTCATCTGTATCTCAGAAAAAAGAGAAAGGAAAATAAGTTGTGAAAGGGAAAAGGGAGAGCAAACACTAGAAAGATATATTAATGTTTAAATCTGTGAACCCTTTTGGGTTTTCAACATTTTTGCTTAGGTGTGACTTAAAATGTAATCTATTCTCCATACAAGTCCTAAAATTAGATAAAGAGAGCCAACTTTGAATCATTTTCCTCAGTAACAGTTTAACTGAACAAATATATGTTTTTAATTCATTGGTTTAAATTTGGTTCTTGCCTACCCAGCTTCCCCAGAGATAATTCCTGTGGAAATGCTTAAATATTTATTCATCACATTTACATGGCTGCTCATCTCACAAAAAAGTGATTATGGATGGAATTCATTGATCAATAATACAGGAAATATATTTAAAAATTCATTAAAAAATATAAGGTTATTAAAAGTTTTTTTAAAACATCAATAAAGCCAATATATAACCGCAGAGAGTAAAAAAGATTAACCACAGTGGTACCCTCTTAAGACTCCCTGAGACCCCAGGCCTCGAGGGACTTTCAGAATGATAGAGCTAATCTAACTAGGGGACAGAATGCTTGTAGGAATGTGTGCTTGGCCCTGGTTTATTTATTTGTTTGTTTGTTTATTTATTTATTTATTATATTTCTATACCGCCTTTCTCCCGTAGGACTCAAGGCGGTGTACAGTCAAGAAAAATATAGATACACAAACATCATAAAATTGCTAATTAAAATTAGTATTATAACATAGTTTAGCCCAATTAAATAGAACCTAAAATTAGATAACATTTTAAAAACATTCACATGTTCAATGTTTAGCCCCGCTTGTTGGAACATCAGGGTTTTGAGGGCACGGCGGAAAGCACGGAGATCAGGGATATTTCGTATCTCGGGGCAGTTCATTCCAAAGGGTTGGAGCCCTCACAGAGAAGGCCTTCCCCCTGGGAGTCGCCAGTCGGCATAATTTGACGGTACCCTGAGTAGTCCCTCCCTGTGAGAACGAACTGGTCGGTGGGAGGCTATTGGTGGTAAAAGACGATCTCGTAAGTACCCAGGTCCTAAGCCATGGAGCGCTTTAAAGGTGATAACTAACACCTTGAATCGCACCCGGAAGACCACCGGGAGCCAGTGCAGCTCGTGTAGGAGAGGTGTTACATGGGCGCAACGAGCTGCACCCATAATCACCTGCGCGGCTACATTCTGGACCAGTTGGAGCCTCCAGGTGCTTTTCAAGGGGAGCCCCATGTAGAGAGCATTACAGTAGTCCATACAGGAGGTAACTAGGGCATGAGTGACCATGCGCAAGGCATCCCGATCCAGAAAGGGTCGCAACTGGCGGATCAGGCAAACCTGATAAAAAGCACCCCTGGCCACGGCTGTCAAATGATCTTCTAAAGATAGCCGTGAATCCAGGAGGACACCCAAGTTGCAGGCCCTCTCTGTGGGGAGCAAGATTTCATCCCCAATTGTCAGTGATGGTACCAGCTGACTATACTGGTTAAAAAGCATGAGATAAATTTTTGCACTGTCTGCAAAAATTGCACTGTCTACACAGTTCCTAAAGTCCCAATAGATTTTATGAGCATTTCAAGTGTGATAAATTTAAATCAAACTACCGTGCATGATTACAAAGAACTACAGGAAGCTTCCAATTGTTATCTTCATGGTGCACTAGAGGTCATTGTATAATGGGGTTCATGTCACATTGTGATGATCAATGCATTCCGTTTCTAGGTTCATGCTGTGCTTCCAACCTAAGCACAAAGTGGTAAGCTTCATTCCTGTGACAGAAATGGCAGCAGCGTGAATAAATTTCAGGATTCTGTAAGAAAGCTAGATTAGTCATCCCAAACTGCTGAGGTGATTCTGCAAGGCTTCAACTCTTCACCTGAAGAGCCTAACATGTTAAGGGTGTGACATCTGGGAACCAGTGAAGGTCTTTGTGCCCAGAAATCACTGCAGCTTAAGTCTGATTAAAAGTAGCAAAGCTGCTTTAAGAGAAGATTGAAATAGTACAGGGAAGTTGGTTGAAAGCAATATAGATGCTTTGTGGCTATAGCTCAGTGCCAGTGAAATTAGGTCAGAAAGTGGGCATTCGATATTTGGTTCCTGATGTTAACATATCATAAAGGCTATATCATTTCCTTTCTATTGGAACTTTTCTATTGTCACAAGAAAAGAGGAAAGCTGCCTGTCTATTAATTATATGTTGTACTTTTTTGGAAACATCTCCAATTATTCTTAGCTACTATACCTGGGAGTTATATTCTAACCAATTTTGAGAGGACTGGTCAGGAGAGGCCATCTGCATAAATGTACCTATCATTGGCAGCAATTCTACTGATTTTAAAAGTTCCAGCAATAATATTTTTTTGTTTGGATTCTGCACACATGCATCACAAAAGCATTAGAAGAAGCATTCTTCTATGCAAATGATAAAAAGAAAAATGCATTTTGCCATCTGAGTCATTGCTAGTTCTGCATTTGATTTTTTTTTTCCAAAATCGATGCCCATTTAATCTAGATCACATTATTATTCATCAACTAAACTTTGCAGTCTCATTCAATGAGTGCTCGGAGGCATACTTATATATTTTGGGAATAAGCTGTTGCCTTTTAGCAGGTTTACAATGGGTGTTGAGCATGATTAAATTGGAGCTCTATTAAGCCCTGGTTGGGGGTAAACAACAGCAGTTGCGATGTCTCAAATATGTTGATGTGATTCCAAAAATGATAAGCTTTGAGGAATAACAGTAATGTTCTTTACAGGTCTCCTTTCATGGTATTCCCAGCCTTGGCAAAATATTCTCTTGTTCCTTGAGCAGTCGAGGGGAATTTCCTTCCTGCAGCACGAGAGAGGGTTAACTCTTCGATTCAGGTTAACCTCTGTTAACATACAACCAGAAAGAGCTAAACCATCACAAGCAGGCAGTGTTTACGAGACAGCCGTCATCCCTCCTATAAACAAGGGGCTTCTCCAGCAGCAGAAAAAGTGCATTCCAGAGAAGCAGAGTCTGGTTAGTAGAGCATCTGCCTGAGAGCAGGAGGGGCAGCCCAGGAACCTGATCTTCAGAAGTCGGCAGCTTTGCTAAGGGGCAGAGCAGGGACCGGTGTTGCTGTGGCTTCTCACCTTGGGTACCTTCAGATTAAGAGGAAGACCCTGTCTGAGATCATTCATTCCTCTTGGCTCGTCACACTTTAGACTCTCTTTGCTTGATGACACTCAAAATCCTGTTTAGGGTAAGTCGGTTATTTAAATATTTGATATACAAATGGGGAAAGTAATGCACAAAGGAAGATCAACAAACTGCCTCTTTTGCTCTCTCGTCGTTCATTTAAAGGAGTTTTGAAATAAAGAATATTTTTCTCCAAGCAATGCCATGTTATCCCAAATGAAAGTTGTCCTTAATATCATTAAAGAATACTTTTAAATATGCTAGCTAACTATGTACATGATGGGGCCTGAGGGGAAAGAGCAACCATAAGTAGATGCCGTATTTAACTGTTCCTGTTCTGCTTTCCTTCCTTCCTTGTGATTTATTTGCTTTTATTGGCGAGTATATTTTATGCACTATGGATTTAAAACGGCACGTTGTATGTCAGAACTGTAGAAAGCAAATGTCTCTTTGAGACTCTTTAGAAATCTCTGTGCATAACTTCGAAAAAAAATAGATCGATGTTGTTCAATCACTTTTTGCCACTTTATTGAACTTGTACGATGATATACAAATGCAGATTGTGTTCTGAAGCCAAAAGGGAGTCAGAATTCTTTCAGATTTGGGTTGACGTGGGAGAAACTTGAGTGAGTCTAGACTCTAGAGGAAGAGATCTTCTCTGGGGACTGAAAAGCATAATTTGAGGGTGGTAATAACGATTCCTTGAACTATCCTATTCCTTACTTTAAGGCAGTGTTTCTCAACCTTGGAAGCTTGAAGATGGGAGGACTTCAACTCCCAGAAACCCCCAGCCAGCGTTGCTGGCTGGGGGATTCTGAGAGTTGAAGTCCTCCCATCTTCAAGCTACCAAGGTTGAGAAACACTGCTTTAAGGGGTTAGCACTTGGGAGCCTGGCATAACTAACAGATAGCAAGAGTGAGATAAAAGAGAGGTTCTACAGTGTTTAGTGGCCCCGCCTTTCCTGGTGCTTCTGGTTTGCCTCATGCAGACTGGATTATAACTGGTCTGGATTACAACTGCTTTTTATGGGACAGGTTTAAAAGGAACAATGGAGCCAGGAGCTTCTTCATTACAGTGATAATAAACAGGCTGTGAAGAAGCAAACTTTAACAGGTACTTGGTACTCTCAGCAAACAAGAATGCAATGGTGGTGGTCATGCAGCTCAGAAATACGCCCTCTCGCCTTTATTTTTCCCATTCTTTCAAGCCCTCCTAGGACCCTTGGAAAAAAAAAGACTGCCCAAAGGTAAGTCAATGACAGGTCAGCCACTCTTAAAAGAGTAAATGGTACTTTCAGGGATTCTGAAAATTGTTTTGAGAAACAAGTGAAAACGCTGAATGAAACGCAGAGATACTGCATTGATCCTGTGAGTATGTTGATACTAGCGTTACAGTATTCACAGCATACAGTCGCTAATACATGGCTTCTGTTTTTATGAATGCATGGCTGAGATTGGATTTTATTAACTCAGTTCCACCACTGCAGCACTGGTAAAAGGCTCCTATTGGCTTTCAGGACCATATCAACCAATCCTGGGAAAAAGACATGTCTGAATTTGCATATTATTAAATAGATGCGCTGAATTGGGTGTAAGAGCCGTGTTGGTGCAGTGGTTAGAAATGGAGTATTGCAGGCTAATTCTGCTGACTGCCAGCAGTTCGATTCTGACCGGCTCAATGTTGACTCAGCCTTCCATCCTTCCGTGGGTCGGTAAAAGGAAGACCCAGATTGTTGGGGGCCATCTGCTGACTCTGTAAACCGCTTAGAGAGGGCTGTAAAACACTGTGAAGCGGTCTATAAGTCTAAGTGCTATTGCTTTATCTATTCCAATATCTTTAGTTTTCGGTTATGTGTGACTTTTGGAAGACATTAAAGACCTGGTTTTTCTCCTCCTCATGTCTGAGAATATACGACCCACTGCATAATTTTTTTTTCCTCCAGCACTCTGGATTTGGCTTTTAATGTTTGAATTATTCTTTATATTTTGTTCCATTATGTGTTTTCTATTTATTTTACTGACACAGTTAGTCCTCCGCCTAAGTTCATTGATTCGGCAATCATTCTAACTCACAACAGTGATAAATGAGGTGCACTTACAAACATATCTCAGAGTTCCAGCCATTGCAGTACCTCTGCAGTCATGTAATTGTGGTTTCTAATGTTCCCTGCCAGCTTCCCACAAGGAAAATTAATGGGGAAGCCAGCAGCAACTCGGAAGTCACAGTCACATGAGGTTCTCGCTCATCCTTAACAATGGCAACTTGGAATTGCCAAATCTGCCATCGCTAACTGGTGCAGACATGCACTTTATAAAGTCTCTTAGCAATGGCAATTCCCATCCCAATTGCCATTGTAACCAGTGGTGAAATCCAAATTTTTTTTACTATCAGTTCTATGGACATGGCTTGGTGGGCATGGCTTGGTGGGCAAGATAGGGGAAGGATATTGCAAAATCCCCATTCCCTCCCCACTCCTGGGGGAAGAATATTGCAAAATCTCCATTCCCACCCCACTCTGGGACCAGCCCGACGTGGTATTTGCCGGTTCTCTGAACTGCTCAAAATTTCCGCTACTGGTTCTCCAGAACCTGTCAGAACCTGCTGGATTTCACCCCTGATTGTAACCCAAGGACTACCTGTACTGATTATGTACAGCTCCCTGAGTTATGTGGTGAGTAGGACAACAATATAAATGGATGAGAGAGAGAGTCTTCTTGCAGTTGAGCTTGACTATGTGACTCCATGGATGCCTCTGAGTTGCAACAACAATATGGAAATAATGTACCCTTTGCCTTTTTCCAGAATATTTTTTTTACTTCTCAATTTAATCTGAAGCCAAAGGAGTTCCTGTTGGTCTCTCCTCCATGCTGCATTGGATACTAGGGCTATTTGGCCCCAAATAGGGGCACAAATTAAGATGGTGATGGCTGTTTCTGTTGCGTCTCGTAGTTTATGAGTTGTTAAACTATGCAGCACATGGGAAGAATGGAATGAAAATATTTTCCTATTATGAAATAAACATGATTTTTCATTGCATACCAACCTTACTGGCTTTTTTTTAATGTATTTGCTCCTGACTCCTTTTAATGTATTTGCTCCCAGTCCTTTCGTTTTGTCTTAAAGCATTTTTCCCACTTCCATGTAGCCCTTTCTCCCTCTGCATTCTTATATTTCAACTCTTGTTTCATCTGGCTTCTATGTTTATCTAGTGGTTTAAGCCCTACAGCGTTTTTTCTGCATTTTCAAAGCTCCAAAATTGTCTGCGCATGATGACCTGATTTGCATGTCAAACTGCTGCCCTGTAATAAATTGCCATGTAGGGAAGCTCTGATGTTGAGGCAGTTTTGGACAGCTTCCAGGTGATGGCAGTTTTCTGTTGGGAGGCCCTGAATACTTCTCTTTTCTCCGTGGATCAGCGCTGAACTGAATGTAGCCTGCAGAGCTGTTTGTCAATGTAGCTCACTGAACTCATCTCACCATCAGTATCTGTGAAATGAAATGATTTTAAGCTTGCTGATATTCCTCCACCTGGAAGTATTTAACAAAAAATACTTAAATACATAAAGAAATAATGTCTCCACCTACGTTCCTGTCTCGTGTCTAGTTCTTTTGCCTATTCTTCTCCTATTATACAATCTTTTTGCACTTGTAATAAGTGCAAAGCTACTGCCTATTAGGAAACTACATTCTGAGTAGACCATTCATTTCATCTCGTCTATAATTTGTCTTATTTACTTACATACATTGTCCTCAACTTCTAACCACAACACAGCCCCAAATTTCTGTTCCTATTGCAATATAATACATATTGCAATATAATAAGCTAGACAGTTAAGTCAGTTTTGCCCCATTTTATGTCCTTTCTTACCATACCGGTAGTTTTTAAGTGAATCATTGTTGTTAAGGGAAGGGGAATGCTGCAGCTGTCGTAAGTGTGAAAAATGGTCATAAGTCACTTTTTTCCAATGCTGTTGTAACTTCAAACAGTAACTTCAAACAGTCACTAAATGAACTGTTGTAAATTGAGGACTACCTGTTCTTATTGGCAATCCTGCCTGGAGATGCCAGCCTGGGAGCTTCCACAGATAAAGTGGAAGGACCTTCCACTACTAAGATAAAGTTGCCCCCTTTGAAAAGAGTGACGTCTTTTCAAATAATGGATAGATAAAAAGTAATCCTAAATGTCTTTTCAAATAATGAGCAGATATAAAAAGTAAGCCTAACTTCTCTGGCCTTCTGGTGGAGGTGGATTTTGTAGAGGACCCGTGTTAATGGAGTTGTGGGAAGTGAGGAGTATAACCACTTGAGGGATACCCATTGTTCACCCAGAAATTGTGCTGAGATGGAGCAGCTTTAGCTCCAATGGCCGCAATGACTCTGTATTAATAAGCTGAGCGGTATCAGGCCCTTTTACTATACTCCAATTTTGTCTGGATTTTGAGAACTATTTGGGGTAAAAATCTTGGTAATGGCATGAGCTGTGTAGACTGTAGATGTGCTAGACAGAGGATCACTCTTTTCCACAGTTCTTTCTTCAATTTCATTACGGAAGTTTGATTTAGATGCTACCCCCTGTTTGTTTTATTACCAAATATAAATATTAAATTTTATAGTTTTGCAAGGGCAGCGGGGGGGGGGGGGGGAAACGATGCAGAATGACAAAAGAGGCTGCTATAAAAGGACAAACAAAATCTGCACAAATTGCCGTAGCCAACTAGCTGCTGCCAACTCGCTACGGGACAATTTGCCATGGCCAACTTACTATGGGACAACTCGCTGCGGGACAAGAGTTACACTAAAATTGAAGAAATAGTGGAATAGAATAGCAATAGCACTTAGACTTATATACCACTTCATAGTGCTTTAAAGGCCTCTCTAAGCAGTTTACAGAGTCAGCATATTGCCCCCAACAATCTGGCTTCTCATTTTACCAACCTCAGAAGGATGGGAAACTGCGTCAACCTTGAGCCAGTGAGAATCAAACTGCTTAGCCTGCAATACAGCATTCTAACCATTGTGCCACCACGGCTCCTTAAATCATTAAGGAAAAGATGCCAAAGGAGGGACAAAATGAAATGTGAATGACAAAAATTAAAATATTTTAAAAATTATTTTAAATAATTAAATTGGATTGTTGAATTGTCCTGCAGCAAGTTGCCAAATCGCGAGTTGGCTACGGTGAGTTGGCTGTGGCAAATTGGCCGTGATGAGTTGGCTGCAGCGAGTTATTCTATTATGTTCTGGAATGCTCTCTTAGATAACAACAAACACCAGTTTCTTTTTTTTTCCTCACTTGAACCTGTACGAAGATGGCTTCAAGATTAATCTGGAGATGCAACATCAGAAATTCTAGTCATACAACGACTTTATCGATCATTTACTTACACGTGAATTAATTCTATTCTGAGTTTGCATGGCACATTACATTGTGCATTGCCAATTGTGCCGAGTTCACTGTAGTTTAACATGGTGTCATGCTTGGATAGTTATGTGAGAAAGAGAATTGAAGAATCTTGTGGCATTTCCATGATGCAAACTCGTAATACTTTTCTTCCTCAGGTGGGCAGCCTCTGGATATGTTTGAACTACAATTCCCAAAATTCATAGCATGTTGGGATTTGTAGTCCCCCTGCAGCTGAACCAAGAATAGAGTCAAAAACATTTGATTTCCAGATCATAGGTAACTGTACTGAGCAATAAACATGCTAAATGGCATGTTTTGTTGTAACTGCTAAATTTTACCGTTGCTGGCAAAATTAGTATTCCACTGTGCTCAATTCTTTGCTTATTCTTTCCACTCAGTTCTGAGCCTTCCCCAGCAGATGGCCTTGTAGATTTTTTAAAATTCTTTTTCCTACTTCCTGTATTAGACAAGAGAGTCAGCTTGGGAGTCTGGAAGCTGCTAGTAAGGTTAAAATGTGATTATTTTCTGTGATTCTGTGACTCGCAGATTTTGTGGAAATATATTTACAGGGAGTTCCCTTCAGTTTATTTACCAGGGAGGCAAAAGGCACAGCAGACTGCAGCATTGGCTGTCAGCCTAATCCAGCAAAGAGAATGGCAGGCTGCTGCAGAGGTAAGATAGCTGATTCCATGCCAAGGGGTGCCTGTGGAGATGGTGAGACTTAGGCGGGAAAGAAAGATTGAAGGATGCCTACTGCACTCCATATGATTAGATCACACTGCAGAAGAGGGTTCAGCCTGAAGCAGCCCTTCTGACTGCACGCCCTGCCAGATATTCCAAGGTTATCTCTCCTGGAGTGAAAAACCTCATACAATTTTCACTTCCACACTCAACTGGAGGAGTGGTCGCCCACTTCATTAAGGAGCTTGTCTCATTGCCGGTGGAACTTCATAGTAATTAATCAAGCCTAATTATCCTTTCAGCAAAGAAATGCAGATACAGCATCTGGGAGATCTGGATGGACCTGTGCTGCCTTTGGATGCCGGTAAGCAGCTTGGGCATGGATTCGATGGAGTAACGACCAGCCTTGGGATAGGGAGGGGGGCTGTCTCCTAATTTTATGGGGTGCTAACCTTATGTGATCTATTAAGATTAATCAGAGCTTGGTATCGTTAGTGGCTGATGGGTCTTCACTGCACAAAGTTAGCAGTTTTCAACAGATATAACTATCTCAAAGAGAGCAAATGCCCCTGCATCTAATGGAACAATCACAAGTCCAGTATTTGGTGAACCCTTCTGGCTCCTATTAAAAGGGAGACAGAACACAACCCACTCTGGCTCCCACATTTTCTTTTCATTCTTATTTTCTTCTATTCTAGCCTACCACTGGATCATTTCTCAGTTGCAACAGATCCAGTATCTTGCCACAATTTAGTCTGGATGCAGTGGCTGCTTTCTCTCTGCCACTTTAACATCAACACCACTCCTTGTTTATTCCTCTGCCCCGCATACAGCATATTCACACCAGAAGGCCTTGCTCTGATCACTTGGCTAATGCTGGTTTGGACATTCTTCATGCTAGATGGAAGGTTATGTCATCCCTTTGAGGTAGTCTAAGTCAGGAAACAGACACCAAAAGGATTCCAGGAATGCTGCTTTATCACGGTAGGATATAATAACAGAAACTTGAAAACTTGTCAGAGTTTCTCTGTGCCCATCTTATATCAAATGAAACTAAGAGAGGGTTATTGTGAGTTTCTTTCTCATGCTTTCCACTTTATCAGGATTAAATTGTAAATATTTTTCCCTTCAAATCTCATCTGTTCCTTCATCAAGATTATCTCTGTATTCTTCTACAGTAGGGGTGTCCAATCACACCAACTTTAAGACTTGTAGACCTCAACTCCCAGAATTCCCTAGTTTTAAAATTGCCAAGGTTGGTCACCGCTGCAAATAGAGTTTCACAAGTGGTACTACAAAGTTACTGCTACTTCAATATGTCTTTGCTTGAATAAAAATATTTTATGGATTCAGTATCTTTATCTGTCAGTTGTGTGACCACTCTTCTGTGATCAAGTCTCAAGAACTCTATGCTGCCATCCCTACACCAGGTGGAATTTCTGGGAGCTCAGACCCCAACTTCAAAAAATGTTTGAAGAACATTAGATTGGAGATAGCTAAGATTTTCTACTTGCTTTAGAATGCATGTACTGTCAGCCCATTCTCCCATCCTCATTGTCAATTCTCTGAATAAAGGCCTACATTACTCTGATAACTCACCTTTTGACCTGCATATTAGAACTTATATTGTTCCTTCTGGAAGGAACCTACTTAGCAAGGAGAAATGTGAGGACCTGCTAGTTCTCTCATTTTCTATTCGAGTCCTCTAGCATTCTGCTTTTGTCCCTAAGATGCCCAAAATATATGGATGATGCCAATCCTATTGTCAGATTTTAGGTTTAGGTTGAATGGGAAATTTTCTCGTGAATACAATCAATGCAAGAAGATAAGAGTATGTTTCTGTATTTGTTCCTTCAGAAACAACGGCCACTTCAGAAGGAGAATCAGAAAGAATGGTGAATGAAAGAAGCCAAAGCTCTGATGGGAAACCCAAAGTAAGTAAGACTGGAATGGTTTTACAATTGCTGCCTTATTTTCAAGAGGAGATTCCCAGCTTTTAGTGCTGGGTATTGGTCAGGCTCCGAATGGCTTAGCTTTGGCTTTAGAACTGTATGTACTATCCTCAGAGTATTTTCCAAAACATGTGCCTTCACTTCAGTATCTTGGAGATGGGCTGACTGGGCATTCTGAGAGTTGTAATCCAAGATGTATAGAGAATACCAGGTTGGAGAAAACTTTATTGGAGCATATTATTCAATTGGAATCTCTTTTACTTTATTGTAACATGATGTGGGGCTTGAAACAAATATACCAATGTTCTAAATGAAAAAAGTATGAAGGAAGGTTTTCTCTTCAGCTGGTGTTATTCATAACAGCCCACTCTGCTGTGTTTAGTTGGGGTGGTATCATGGTCCTTCTTTCCAAGTTAACTCCATTTCCCTAAAAGGATCTAATCCATGTTGAGGAACAAATGTGCGTGTATATTTCTGTTGCTTGGTTGTAACTACACTTGTTCCTTTGCAGCTTTCTGTGGTGGGATCCCAAGAGCCGGCAAAGAGAAGCAGAGTCCAAGCAGTATGCTTCAAAGACAGCGATGAAGGTTGGTGAATGAGTGCTGGATTTATCTTGTGTTCTCCTTTCTTTGCATTGTTGCCCTTCTGTACATTCCAATTTTTCTCTCCCCTCCTTATTTCTATTTTATATTCAAATGTCTTTCAGAATTCCACGCTTCATTTGTTTTCTATAGTCCCCTACCTTTCATTTTGTTTCTTCCAATTTTGTTTGCCCTTTTATATATTTAATTTATGCTCCTAACATTCCAAGAATGACTAGTTTACTTCTTTTTTTTCCCAATTCCAAGTTTTCCATCTCCCAAAGATTACCATCTTCTCCATTTGTATATTCATCAGGAATTTTCTTCAAGCGTGCTCCTCTAGAATTATAAGTTCTGAAAGTTAACCATATATTGAAATTTCTATTGAAATAAGCAAACCCCATAGTCATGTTCTTAGACTGTGTAGAATGGTCATTTAGTCTAGAAAAAAGGATCCAGATTAATGTCCTATCTGAATGGTTTCTACTGTAGTTTATGTAAAAACAAATGCCCAGGAACTGTTAGGGCAAATTATTTTATCAGGAACGTAACTTACATTTCAAGTGCAACTTTTCTTATCTAGAATCAGATTCTTCTGAAGATGAATTGAACACTTCACAGGTGGAGGTTTCTGTGCTTCAGAGGCTGGGCCTGCATAGGTAAGAGCCATCCACATGTCTGAGAGGATTCTTTCATAGGTCTTCTTGCTTGTCTGTTGTTTTTTTTTTAATTTGATTTATATGCCGCCCTTCTCTGGAGACTCAGGGCGGCTTACAATGCGTTAAGCAATAGCCTTCATATTTTTATATATTTATACAAAGTCAGCTTATTTTTTGTAAGTGGGAGTGGGAAAGGCTCTCTAAAATAAGGCATCTATCTATTCCTAGATGTTAACTTTAAAATGGCCTTAAAATCCAAACGAACACAATTGAACTCCAATAATTGCTTCTACCAACCTTAGCAACAGCATTTCTGAAATCATTATCAATTGTTATAAATACTATTTCCATATCATTTACAAAATATTTCCCCTTGTAAATGTGAGTTACTTCTTGCACTTAACATTCCTCTGAACTATACCAATTTGAATATGTTTGCTCACAAGTTCTGTAAATCGGAGATCAAGGTTGCAATAGTGGGGGATGTTTTTCTGCATTATTTCCAGCTTCATGGGTGAAGTTATTCAGGTTGGAAGCTACAGAACTTCTCCTCTGCTAAGTTGTTTGAGCTTTGCCAGATCACTAATATCAGATATTAGTAATATCTACTCTGTATGATTTTGTATTTTCCTTGCAGGGCATCTCTGACAGAGCAAGATGTGGAGGTAAGTGTTGTTGTCCATGCAGCTGCATTCTTTCTAATTCATAGCATTTCAGCTTTTTCAGAAGATATTCTGAGGCTTATTGAGATAGATGTTCTAAAATAATTGGTTTCTCGGCTAGTTTGGAGACCTCTTTTTCTGACCTGCAGAATATTATTTGTTCTGAGGCCCAACTACATATATATACTACAGCATTGTCCTTAGTGAAGAACATCTCCCTTCATCGAAGATATTTGCAAAATATTAGCATTAAGTTCAGCTCTTAATAACGTTGGCTGTGTTGGCAAATTTTCTAGGTACCAGAGGACTCAAATGATTTAAATTCTTTTTCATTGCATTACAGTGTCACTAGAAAGCATACAATGGATAAATGCATGTAATTTGCTGTGACACCAGACATTTTTCAGCAGGGAAACAAAATATTTGTATTTCAATTGTATTCCAACAATGAAACAATAATACGTTATTACTTGGGAGGCACCACTGTTTTCTTAGTTAAAGGGTATGAGTCCTGGGAAACTGTCTGAAACAATAATTTAAGATGACCAGGTCATCGTGAAAGGTGACATTTCATATCAGTGTCTTTTAGTCAGTCAAAGCTCCTGGCAAACTGCCCAGACAGGTCCATGCATTTTTCCGCTTAACGTCTATGTAGATTCAGGTCCTGGTTGTCCCAAAGGTTCTTTTTTTCCCCTCAAAAGGTAACTGGACTTTTTTGGTTCTTTTCCTTTGAAACATTTCGTTTGTCAACCAAGAGCTGAAGAATCTTCTTGGATGAGATGCTAAACATTTTCAAAGGAGAAAAACCAAGGAAGTCCAGTTGTCGTGTGAAAAAAAAAAAGGACTTTGGGTTTTGGGGTAACATTTTCAGAAGTGATTTGCATTGCCTTCTTCCTAAGATTGAGAAGGAATAACTGGTCCACAACTGGATTTTTTGCCCAAGACAGAACTGGACCTCCCATCTCGAAGCCAAGAGCCTTTGACCATTATAGCAACTGTTTTTCTGTCTTTTTGTTACAGCATGGATGAATTTCATGCTAGTTAAAATGGAAATACAAATACATAGATACATATGCACAACATCTTGACTTTCTCTTGAAACCTGATTGCAGATAAGATACTGATAAAAGTTTGAAAAATGTACATTATCTTTTCTGTTTCCTAGAGAAAATTAGAACATTTGACTTAGGATCTGTTCATTAACAGTTTTCCCCAAATGTTTTGGTTTGAAAAGTGTGGAATATGATTGAGTTCCATCAGTAATACAATTTGGATGATCTTCCTTTTTTGGCAGGCAGCTTTTGCGCATTTAGCCTTGGCTTTACGCTGCGATATGTTTACCCTGAGACAGCGAGTACAGATAGAAGAACGAGCCCGGAACACAGCAGAAGAGAATATTCAAGAGGAGTTGGCAGAATGTCAGGCAGTGTTGCAGGCAAGTGAAGTAATTTTCTTGAGTCTTTTGACCATTTGTTTTGCATTCCAAAGGATGGTAGTCTAGAGCCATCAATAGCATTGAGCTCCCAAAATCTCAAAAGGGAGAGGGCCAGCAGAGATTGGGATGGATTCACACTTTGCATTTTTCCTATCCTTTTCATTAATTCATTAACCATAAATAATTTGTCTTTCTGATTTTATTGTGACCCATGTGGAGTTAAGACAGTTTGGCTAAAACAATGTGTACACTACCATTGAGCAGGTTGCACATAAAGATTTCTGAAGGAAATTGGGCCAATTTTTCTTGCATTGCATTGATAATGAATTGATTCAATCCTGAGAATTGTGTGAAGTCTAGTGAAGGAGTCCTAGTAGTCATTATTTCAGTTCATTCTAGAATTTCTGTTTTATCCCTCCAGAAATTAGATCAGGCCTGTCTGGACCCCAGGCATAAGGAACTGGTTGAACATTTACAGAACAGCTTAGCAATTCTGACAAGAACAATTGAAAGAGCAACAAGTGCAGCAGAGAAATTAGGAGCTGTCCATCAGGTGAGACTGTAAGTTTATTATTTCTGTCATTTAAACTCTGAATTATTGGAAAGGTGAGTAGATTGCTACTGATCTCAACAACTGCCATTTTATGGGATCATTGGAAGGGCAGTTACTAAACTTGGGCTAGTCTGACAACTTAACACACGGTCCTGAGCCTTTGTGTCTGACACCAGGTTAGGGATACGTGTAATCCTTGACTCATGACCAAAATTTTCATTCCTGAACAAGGCAGTTATTAAATGAATCATGCCCAATTTTGACCTTTTTTTGCCATGGTCTTAAGCGAGTCACTAGTTTTATTGTTAAGTAAATTATGTGGTTGTTGAGTGATCCCCCCCATTTCTTTGCCTGTTGGAAGCTGGATGGGAAAGTCACTGATGGCTATCACATGTTCTTGCAACACTGAAAGCATTGTAAATTTATGCTGGTTGCCAAGTACCTGAATTTTGATCACTTGACCTTGGGGATGCTGCAATGGTCATAAATGCAAGGACCAGTTGTAGTTCACTTTTTTGAATTTTGTAATTAAAAATGATTGTAAGTCGAGGACTATCTGTAATTAATCATGGAGAAATTCTGTTTAGATGGTTACTAGGAGTTGTAAATAACTTGATGGCATATAATCAAACAAAAAAAAAAAGCCCCTGGTACAAAATTGGAAATATTAGGATGAGCTTGAGGTAAAACAAGTTTAAAAATGGTGTTAGTTGGCAAACTCTATACATTTCACCAGGATTTCCTGAGAGTAGTTTATAAATGCTCTTATACTTTGTAAAAAATAAGATAAAGTCACATGCAAAATTCATTGGCATTTAGCTACCAAAAGATAACTCAAGTGAAAGCCTGCTTGCAAGTTGTATTGCTAGGGATTACTTATAAACAATGCACGTTTTTCATGTTTTATCAGTACAATGAATCTTTTCTACTTCTACCTTCCATTCCTCTTTGTTCTCCTGAAAACCACATTGAAACCAGGTAAAAATGCCACAACTTGTTATCTTTTTGGTGCCAGGGAAGAAGGAAGCTGCATTATTGTTGACTCCATGGAATCCATGTTGCAAGTTGTTAAGATTGTTTATTCCCATCTTCAGGTATCACAGGACAGAAAGATAATATTACAGTTGCATGTTTGCAATGCCATCATTGGTGGTGTATTTCTGCTTCAGACACCACAACTAAGCTTTGAAGAGCTGAGGAGACTGTAGCTTCCTAGATAAGAGTCATGCAGCTCTGATATTAAATTCCCTATTTTAATGTCCCACAATCCATTCAATTGTAGTTTCATTCAAGACATTTTAGATGGAAAGCTAAAATACCCATTCCTTCCTCCCTTTGTCACAGTATCACTGTATGGAAAAGGCCCAGTAGAAAGTTTTTTTTATTAAGAATTTGCAAAATCATAGAATCTGTTCTAGTATGTTGGTAGCACAGAGAACAGTTCAGGGTTTTGAGAAAGGAAGTGAAACAATTGGCTTTAATTGTGTGTTTACACAGTTTTAATATATATATGATAATAAGGAGCAACATTTGTAGAATGTTAGAATCTTAGAATCCTGTTAACATATTTTTTATGTAATGGTGTTACATGTAGGCAAATAATCACCCAATTTGCATTTAATTTAGCTACTGGATAGTTTTATATGATTAGGTCACATTTGAAACTAAATCAGATGAAATAAACTTGAACAGAGAACCTAATGCTCTCCCAGGATTAGGAAGTTGGCCCTGTATTCATTCTCCTTAAATGATTTTAGGCAAGTCGCCATCACTCTGCTTCCTGCAATATGGGTTAATATAGCAGACTTAGCAAAATGTAGCATCCTGAGTCTCTGGAAATACTATAAAAGGTAGAAATATCCTTTGAGAAGCTTAATTGCTATGTGATTTATATCAATATAAAAGTGCTTTGCTGCTGCTGTCTTCCACCAACCAGGTTTGATCTCCCTTAAAGTCTAAAAATCAGCCATCCAGCAGGGCATGGAAATCTATCCCAATGCAAAATATTAGTCATAAGGTTCATGGGCTCAATTAATAATTGACTATCCTACAGTGATGGTCATTACTCAGTGAAGGATCTGCACAATTTAAAAAATGTAGGGTTGAAACAGGCGAACCTGTTCACCGATCTCCTTGAAGAAAGTTGGGCTGGCTTGGTCATAGTTTCCTTTATTACTCCACTCCTTGGATTCATTCATACCTTCCTGTCCTTCTTGCAGGAGGCTCGCATGAGTCGAGCTGCAGAACTGATGGTGCAACATGTGGAGAACCTGAAACGGCATCACCTGAGGGAGCATGCAGAGTTGGAGGATATGAAGAGACTGATCCAGCAGAATTCCCGAAACTGGCAGTTAACTGAAAATAAGGGTAAGATTGGCTCTCTGGGCAGCCTGAGGCACCCAGGCCCACATGAGGCCTCCAATCTCTTTCTTGGAGTCCTAGGATTCCCCCTGTTTTGAAGCATGAAACGGTTTAATACAAAACCTACTATCTTTCATTATTAAGCATCCACTGTGTCTATCCTCAGTCGCTGCAAAGTTGCCCACTTTGGGACTAGGAATTGTTCTCCTGGCTCCTTAGAAAAAAGCCTGGGATGGAAATATAAGACAATGAAACAGCTGGTGTGCATAGAGGAAGAAACTTTGGGTTTAAGAGTAGCACTTATTAACATTTGCTTGAGTTCCTAGGAGAAATGTGGAAAAGATTTGTTTTTATCTGTTTGAGGCTTCATATCTTTAAAAAATACCAAATGAGTTAGAACAGTGATGGCTAACCCTTTTTCCATTGTGTGCCAAAAGTGGGAGGAGCACACACCCATAATTCAATGCGCCCTGCCCCCCTCCCCGCGCATGCACGTGTGCGCCCCCCGCACTCCCCCTGTTTTTGGCACGGTGGGCCCCGTAGGCCTGTTTTTTCGCCCTCCCCAGGCTCCAGAGGCTTTCTAGGAGCCTGGGGAGGGCGAAAAGGGCCTTCCCCACTCTCCCGGAGGCCCTCCGGAGGCCGGAAACAGCCCATTTCCCGACTTCCAATGGGACCGGAAGGCCTGAAAATCAGCTGGCTAGTGCAGGCATGCGTGCTGGAGCTGAGCTAGGGCAACGCTCGCGTGCCCATAGATATGACTCTGCATGCCATCTGTGGCATGCATGCCATAGGTTCGCCATCACGGAGTTAGAAGGACCCTTGTTTCTTGATAATGTATCAACAGGTTCCACAGTGGTGAAAAGCTTTGTATTGAACCAGCTGTACTTTAAATACGTGGGAGGTTTTTTTTTTAAGCCCATCCCTTTTCTAGTTCTGCTCTCACAACTGAAAATCAGAGGTATCAATGAGAGAAATGTGTCCAGTAGGTCAAAACATCACTGAAGATTGTTCAATAGAAGTTCTGCCTCTTTGCTAATTCATGGCTTGTATGGTCATGGTTGCCATCTTGACTTTGTGGAAACCCCCCACCTCACAGAGATCTGTGCAGAAAATCTATGCATTATCTGCAGAAGCAAAGCTGTTTCTTAATTGACTTGAAGCTCTCTTTAACCTGGTGGTCCATCTGATAGGGAAAATATTAAGAAGGTTTGTTTAGCTCTGACCTGTTTTCTCTTGGAAAGAAGCTTTCCTACCTCTTAAGGTTAGGCAAGCTGATTAAAGGATTTTGAAACCAAGCCCTGACATATGGCCATATTTCACCTTGTAGGGGAAATGGGCCGCATAGAAATTGAATAAATGAAAATAAATATGTGTCTTCCATCAATGAAACATATAAAGGATCAAAACTTAAGCACCAAGAAAGAGCTCTAGCAATTGAAATGAATACAGTATTCACTTTGGCAATAATTTCTCCCTTTGGTTGATTGATAATTTCCCCTTGAACTTAACTACAAAAAAGCAGGTTTTCTACAGGAATGCAGCAAGAGAGGAAAGGGCTAAATACATCCTAACCATTTGATTTTTCTCTCCCTCTTTCCCAAGCTGATGCAATTACATTTTTTGAATGTGTTGGATTTAATTTTACATCTAGAATTGTTGTTATATAGATCTCAATAAGGAGCAAGAAAAGACAAGAAACATGCAACTTTGGTGTAATTAAGTAATCCTCAGTATAATTAACATTTCTTTCTCACACACACACAAAAATCATACAAAAGTTAGTTTTCAAATAATTTTACTGACAAACTAGAGTGGCAAGCTACCCTGGGAGAGATTCCCAAACCAATCTTTTCAAGATTCTTGTCTTGGGCCTTAGTTTCGCTAATGAGGACTCTAGATACTGATATTCCTTCCATGTTTTCCATAAGATCCATTCTTGACATTACCAAATAACACTCTGTTTAGCATACAAAACCTCCCTTTGTCTCACACTATAAAATAAGCATTTTCTAATTATCAAGATTCAGTGATCACAATTATCCATTTCAGAAAAAAGCAGTTTTTAAAGTTGCCTTAAGATACTACCTGTAGCTTGCTATGAATCAGTTGTGTGGCATATTATATGCCCCTTAATGATCCAATCAGAACATAATCTACTGAGGAAAATTGAATGTCAAATCATATTCAATCTACCTTTTCGAGGATTTTATACACTGAACTTTCCCAACTCTTCCTGGAGATACCACAGGTGGAATCCAGCACATGTTTGAATTGAAAAACATGTACTTGAGCTCTGTACTCAATTAAAAAAATTGAGTAAATTGTACTCCCATTAAAAAAATATTTTTGTCTCATAGATGATGGTGAGCAGAGACTGAAATATCCCTTAGCACGATTTTTTCCGCAGGTAAGGAAGATTAGGATTGTGGGGAGTAGTTCTAAGCTGTTTCAATGGAGAATCATTACTTTAGATGGTGGCAGAATTACAGAAAGTAGCTAGCCCAGTCATTAGCTTCATTGCCTCCAGAGAAGGAAAGGTGAAATTATTGTCTTAATAATTGGGCAGGGCCAATCTTGTTGGTCTTTCAACTCTTGCTCAGCTCAAAGATCTCATTTTATTTCACCTCCACATTGATTGCTTCATTTTGACTACAGGTATTGGGTAAAACCATGCACTGATTTGTAAACCAGAGTTTAGAGTGATTCAGATACATACATGTTTGTACTAAATTGTGATTAAGCAGTATATATAGCTAGCCTAGCATGATATGTGAACTCTATCATATTGTCGCTGGAAAATGAACTGTTGCAGATTGAGGAAAGGAGACAGGTATAGCCTTAAGGGAAACATGGCCCCCATACAGTCAATCCCAAACTTTAGGCATGCTAATCAAACTTCTTTGCACTCCAGGGCTCAGCTCGGCGTAGAGTCAGCATTGCAGTCGTATCCAGGCAGCTAACGGTAAGGAATCCCTTCTATTACTATGGCTCTTTTGCAAGAATATAACTTGCTGAGCGCACTATATTTCCATTACCATTTGACTGTCATTCTTCTCTTTGTAGGCCAGTTCTGAATTCATTTACAGTCTAGCCTAAAGTTAGGAAATTTGCTAGTAACATCTCATTGTCTCCAGAATGTTCTAGTTTCCAGCTGAGAGTAATGTTAAACTAAATACATCAGATTTCTCCAATTTGGCATCCCTAAACATTAGGCATTTCAATTTTGAAAACTGCCATATTGGTGAAATCAAGTCCAGCACACTCGGAGGCACCAGGTTGGGAAAATTTGACAGGTGGTATTATCTGTTGACTGAATGCTTTCTTCAGGTATCGTGCCTCCTACTGGATGCCCCCATCCCTAATCAAGATGAGCTTTATTAAAGGTTTCAAAGTGGTTTTCTAGAATCAGGGGTGTCAAACTGGTGGCCCGTGGGCCGGATGCGTCATGTGCAGGCCACGCCACCCCAGTTCCGCGAAGGGAAAAAATATCACAATACGTCACGTGACGGCAATATGGCATGTCGAGTTTGACACCTGTGTTCTAGATGATAAGCATGCTTTTCATTATTCCAAGGGATCAGTGATGCACTGTTCAAGAATGATTTCCTGTATTGGAACGGCAGCTATCAAGTTTTTTCTCTTCCCAATCTTATTAAACTTTAGATAGTGTCAGTTTTTGTTTTAGTTAAGTAACTCAAAGATAAAGACCTCAGCATCTGCAAAAGTAATACAAATCAGTGAAAAAAGAAATTACAAGAAGCACCTTTCTATTTCCTTTCATGGGTTTTTTTTTTCATTCCCCCGCCCCTTAGGATCTATATTTATGTGATTAATTGCTTTCATCTGTGCAACTTGTGGACTTCTGTTAAAGTTTACCATTACTGAAAAAAACATGTGTTTGCAAAGTTCCTACTTTTTCCTTCCGGCTATTAAGAATCACAGTTGACGCTCAACAGCTGCATGCACCATATGACTTTATTCAGCATTCTAGATATGGCAGGTTCATCCTTCTTTAAATCTCAAGCCCAGATATATTAAAATATCTATTAGCAGCCAGAAATGTTCGAACTTTGGGCAACTTGGGTCGCTTATGCAACCATAACCATCTTTTGATATCCTAGTATCCCATGGAAGCCAGGGAATGCCTACATAAAGTTAGTATAATATGATGCCGAAAGCCTCAGTTCCCTTTCTGTAGCCTTACCACTCTATTTAGTTATTAGTTTTGTCCCTGTCATGTCATGCTGGCCATGTGACTGTGAAATCATCTTCAGATATCATTGGCTCAATGGCTTACAAAAACAGAGATGAGCACGGCTACAACTAGCAGAGTAAAACCTGCAGGGGCACCTTTACCTTTTTTTTGGTCCTCATTGACAATGGAGAAGTAGTTTCCCCCTCTGTAACAAAAGGATCTTCAGCCAAGAACCATCCATGCTGGCAACCTTTTGAAGTAAGCTAGGTCAGGAAATGAACTCCACAAAAACAACTGAAAGTCTACTTTGTTATAGAGTGTAATAAAGGAGTCTTGAAAGCCAGATGGAGATTCTTTCTTCCACCCCTTGAATCTTGAGTTTCATTCTTACTTCTTCCTCCCTTTCAAGGCTAGGGTCATGTTTATATAACAGCTGTTGCACAGCTTCTTAAAGGCCAGCTCCATACTCCTCTGCTCTACCTTGAGGATTGGTT
Source organism: Arizona elegans (assembly GCA_022577455.1). Taxonomy (NCBI): domain Eukaryota; kingdom Metazoa; phylum Chordata; class Lepidosauria; order Squamata; family Colubridae; genus Arizona; species Arizona elegans. Next base: position 154,816,329 of record JAKOOJ010000002.1, read on the forward strand.
TAGCACAGTGTTTCTCAACCTTGGTAGCTTGAAGATGGGTGGACTTCAACTCCCAGAATCCCCCAGCCAGCGCTGCTGGCTGGGGGATTCTGGGAGTTGAAGTACACCCATCTTCAAGCTACCAAGATTGAGAAACACTGATAGCAGCTTGTCTTGGCCAGTGGTTATCAAAGTCTGGACTAGAGAAGCCCAGGAGCCCCTGAGACTTTTTCAGGGGAGGGCATGAAGTAAAACAAATATTCTAAATTTTCTCTGTTTTCATTTCTAATACAGCAAACATCAATAGATATTTTACACATAAACCAAAGATCTTGGGGCCCTCAAACATTTTTAATAATGTAAAGGGGTCCCGAGACAAATATATTTGAGAACCACTGGCATAGTTGCTTTTAGTTGCTCATATTTTCCAGCTTTACCCCATGAGGACAAGAAACTTACATTAAAATGCTCATTCTTGAAATTGCTTTAAATCATACAAGAGATGATACTTGGATGGGAGTACTACAGATTGGCAAGCCAGTCAATACTTCTTTCCCACGCTTCTGCTTGTATTCAAAAGCAATAGATGGAAAGTAATCAAGGAGAGAAGCAACCTAGAACTAAGGAGAAATTTCCTAATAGTGAGAAAATTAAGCAGTGGACCGGCTTGCCTCCAGTGGTTGTAGGTGCTCCAACACTGGAGGTTTTAAAGAAGAGATTTGATAATCGTTTGTCTGAAATGGTATAGGGCGGTGATGGCTAACCTTTTTGCCATCGCGTGCCAAAAGCGGGGGGAGCGCAGGGGAGGGTCATGTGCGCACGTGCCCACACCCATAATTCTATGAGCCCCACCCTCGCACATGTGCGTGTGACCCCCCCGTGCTTCCTCAGCTTTTGGCACATGATGGCACAGTGAGCCCTATCTTCGAGACCGTCTTTTGCCACCAGTAGCCTCCCACTGGCCAGTCTGCTCCCACAAAGAGGGTCTCCTCAGGGTGCCATCGGCCAAATTATGTCGGCTGGCGACACCCAGTGGGAGGGCCTTCTCTGTGGGAGCTCCTGCCCTTTGGAATGAACTGCCCCCAAAATTGCGTAAGACCTCTGCTCTCCATGTATTTCGCTGTGCCCTCAAAACCTTGTTGTTCCGCCAGGCCGGGCTATCAATGTAAAGATTTTAATTGGTTTTAAAAATGAGATTTTAAATTTGGGGTTTTTATAATTGAGCCAATTATTTAATAATTTTAATTATTTTTAAATTTTGTTTGTCTTTATGCTTTTAATCAGGCTGTACACCACCCTGAGTCCTTCGGGAGAAACAAAATAAATAAATAAATAAATAAATAAATAAATAAATAAATAAATAAGCCTGTTTTTCACCCTCCTCAGGCTCCAGAGCCTTTGTAGGAGCCTGGGGAGGGCAAAAACGGCCTTCCCCACCCGGAGGCCCTCTGGAGGCCGGAAACGGCCTGTTTGCTGACTTCCAGGAGGCCCAGAAGGCCCAAAAATCAGCTGGCCAGCACCTGCACGTGCAATGGAGCTGAGCTCATGTGTCCACCAATATGGCTCTGCGTGCCACTGTGGCACACGTTCCATAGGTTCGCCATCATGGGTATAGGGTTTCCTGCTTGAGCAGGGGGTTGGACTAGAAGACCTCCAAGGTCCTTTCTAATTCTGTTATTCTGTTATCTAATTATATCTGCATCAGTTCCATAGCTCTGAAAATGAGGAAGGCCTGGAGGGAGAAGTGGTTAAGCCATCAATAGACAAAGATGAAAGTCCACAAAGGTAGGGATCATCTAACCCAAAAACCTTCGCTCACTGAGAACTGTTTTGGCTTGGCTTAGCCTTCAGTGTGATGGTTTCTCTTTGTTTTCCCACCCCAGACAGTCCCATTTCTCCCAAGAAGACCCTGCAGAGAATCACCTGATCCTGAATCCAAGCCCTTCCAGTTTCTCACAGCAAAGCCTGCAAAGAGCAAATAGCAGCCATTGTATCAGAGAAAGAAGTCATTGTGCAGAAGGGTAAGGCATCATCCAGGCATCCTTTCTGCTAGAAATGGGCTGCATTTGGCCTATGAGTGCTGGGGTGGGTGGACGTGCTCCAGAAGGAAGCAGCTCAGGGCCAAGAAGTAAATGAAGGCAGAAAGCTAAATATGCATTAATTTTTTAATATAAAAATGTAATCCCAAATACATAATGATTTTTCCTTTTCTGAAATTTAAACTACCTCATTTCTTTGCAACTCTTGTGGATCTCGAGGGTTGTATTCAAGACTTCAAAGCCAGGAAATGTAGCTCAAGGACCTCACACTGAGCCAGGGTTTTTTTTTTTTTTTTTTTTGAGGGATAGCCAGTCCTTTTAAAATATATCTTTTTGTTTACCAGATGTAGCTATAAAAATTATTTCCATCTTAAGTTTGTTAAATTACGGTCCTGTTATCTCAAGCATTTAAGAAGGCCCAGAAGCTCTCTCTTTTTAGTTTGGCCCTCAACTGGTATAGGTTGGACTGAAAGACTGGGAGCCAGGTCAGCTTGTGAACTCCCATATCTTGTCTAGTACTTTTCCCACTATAATGCACTAGCTCCCTGTAAGTAAATGGAGATGTGGGTTTGTTGCATGCTTATTTTTTTGCCATGGGTACAATAGTTTCAGTATGAAGGCCTTTAATTAGGTCTTCAAAGATTAACCAAAAGAGATCTTTGGAAGTGGAAGTAAAGCTTTTTTAAAAGCATACATCTTTTTTTAAAAAAAATTCTGCATAAGCCTGAAAAATGATGTAGATACTCCCCCCCCCCTTTCATTCCATTGAGTCTGATTTTCGGAAACTGCCTGTACAAGTCCCTGCAGTTTCCTTATCAAGATTTTTCAGAAGTGGGTTTATCATTGCTTCCTTCCTAGGGTTGAGGGAGAATGACTGGCCTTAAGTCATTCAGTTGACTTTGTGCTTAAGGCAGGACTAGAACTCACGGTCTCCCAGTTTCTAGCCTGATGCTTTAGCCACTACATCAACTTAGCTGTATGTAGAGTCTCATAAAAGACATTATTTATTAAGGCAGTTGAAAAAGGATGCAGCTACTTTAAAGCTACTGCACGATTCCTTACATTCCGAAGCACCTCCAATTATTGTCTATTAGTTATATTTTATTAATCATTTTAAGGAGAAATACAGGAGCAAACAGGAAATGGAGAGGCAAAAAGGAAGAATAAAACATTAACGACTCAATATTATGTTAATTTCTTCAAGTAACTGAATATACTGTATCATTTTCAAACCAACTTCTTCTTCTTCTTCCTAGCATATTCCCACAAGCGCAGGGTCCACTTTCATTTTCAAACCTACCAACCACAAAAATTGAAATCATATGTCAATAGCAATCCTATTGACATAAAGCCTAAAATATTAAGAATTTCAGTCTGAGGAAAAAAGACTTTATGTTAAAGAAACCCACATTTCAGATGCAGCAGATGTGTGTAATTTATCATTCTGGTCCAAAATCGTTTCCCTATTGAGTTGATTTTTGTGACAGATTCTCTGTCAGAAAAATGTTAATCTAGCAATTAAGGTGTGCCAAATCATTTTCAAAGCATAGATATCCTGTCCTGGGTACATCTTAGAGCAGGGGTCTCCAACCTTGGCAACTTTACGACTTGTGGACTGGCTGAGGAATTCTGGGAGTTAAAGTCCACAAGTTGTAAAGTTGCCAAGGTTGGAGACCCCTCTCTTAGAGCTCTGACTGATCTCCAGCTCTAAGTGTTTATACAAAGTTGTTTTTCATACCATTGGTCATTGGTCATTACTCTTCTGATGTGGGAAACAAAGAATTCCTGCCCCTGCATTGAGCTGGGATGCAGTGCTGGATCAGCAAGTGATGGGGACACTGGCAACCTAGCCTTGGATTAGCAAAGGCCAATATTACCTCTTTATTGTTAAACAACATTCTTCGGTCAGGTTCGGAGACAAGTGGTGGAAGTTACAGATATTCATTTTATTTCTCCTAAAATCATGATGCTGCTCCAATTGTTTTAAAATGTGAGAAAGATATTTTCATTTCAGCATAGACATTTTATTTAAAAAGCATTTCTTGATCTATTGAAAAGCAGGGGAGCAGAAGCCCATTCAGACATAAATGCAGCTTCATCTATAATGATTGCTGGGTAAAGCAAAGGCAGCTGTTTGAGACCATAAAAGAAAATCAAATTAATCACTGTCTGTCTCTTGATTGACTCCACAGTCTTCAGAAGTCAGGCTCAACAAAACTGCTGGTTTGAGCATTTCCTTTTGGTTTCCTTGGCCTTTTTAGTGACGTCGGTACCCAACTGCGCTATAAATTTCTTTCTTTGGAGCTGACAATAAAGGATGCTTGCTCTTGTCTTTCTCAGGAGAGATTCAGAACTTACGAATAGAAGCCACACTAGCAAAAGTCTAGAAAATCTCAATGAAGGATTGGGTACTGAAGAGGCAAACAAGGAATGTGAAGAATTGGAAGAAAATGCTCTGCTGTGAGTGAATATTGTCTTTTATTCTTATCACCTGTGGTGGCCTCTTAGCAAGGATTTTGAAGGTTTGCCATGGTGAGAATAGATACTAGCTCAGATGGGTTTAAAGTAGGAATGAAGGAAAGAACATGGGTAAAGTTACAAACAGTAGGTCCATCAATGTTTATTGTAGTAGTCATGATGGTAACACATGGCCAATGAATGCCAGGAAGCAAGTGTTGTAACCTTCTCTGAGATATCTGAGTCGTTCCTGTAGGATGCTGAACTAAAGTACTTATCTGATTCAGCAGAATCCACTTATGCATCTGTGTAACAAGGAAATTGGGATCAGGTACAGGGTTTTACTTGCTGAGAATATCCTTGTTTTATATTTTAAAACCACGATTCTTGCCTTTATGGCTACAAAAAAAGTAAACAGAAAAAGTACAAATATGGAATTAAGCAATGTATGGATTGTTGTGTAATTTTTTATTTCTTCCAACAGATACAGAACTTGAGTTTCGTAGGCATAATATTTTACTTTGCCTTCACGTCCAATAATAATGGAATTAGAGTCTATATATATGGGAAGTGCATATGAGTATCCAATAGAAGAGAATATATGTAGCTCAGGCTTGCACTGTGGTGTTCCCTGAGCTTTTGATGTTTGCTTGCAGACATTTCATTTATCCAACTAGATACATAATCAGTAGTACTGAGTGTGGACTTTGCTTCCTGTTTGTATACAGTAGCTTGCCCTACCAGTGTTGGACAGCATGTGGTTTTCTTCTTGGTAGTTCTTTCATTAGAGTATCATTTTATGCTTGTTTGTCTGGTGTTAATCCCTGCTTATTTGAGCTTTGGTTACTGGAGGGGATGTGTTCTGGTCTCTTTTTTTAATCTTCTTAGCTTTTTGTTGTGTCTTTTGATATGCAAATATAGATTATTTCTATGTGTCTATTGACAGCTGATTTGTCTGAATGTCGAGCTTCCAAGAATTCCTAAAATCTATAGATTTTTTTTTTTTTTTGATAATTTAACATAGAATACAGGACTCTAACAGCCACTATGTATGACAGATGGGCAGAAGACTAGCAGAGTGCATCCATGAACACCAACTAACATTTAAAAGACATCATGGAAACTCCTTAATGTCACAAAAATGGTCAACCATATACTCAACTAAAGCTCCAACTGGGAAATTGTGAGCATCCTAGACCAAGCTAAATCCAAAAATGCTAAGGAATTCCTGCAAGCTTGGCATTCAGACAAATCAACCACCAATAGACATATAAAAATAAACTATATTTGCATTCCATTCAAAATGGAAGAAAAGGAAGGAAGGAAGGAAGGAAGACAGAAAGAAAGACAGACAGATCGTTTTCAGCAGCTATCACCCATATAATCAGGGATGAATGTCAAACAATCAAACACAAACCAATACCCTAATCAAGGAACTACCAAGGAGAAAATCATACTCCCCTCCACCAACATTGGCAGGGCAAGTTACTGTATATAAACAGGAAGCAAACCCCAAACCCAGTAGCACTGATAATATTAGCTAGTTGAGTAATGAAATATCTGCCAGCAAACAGCCAAGCTCAGAGATCACCGAGAACTCCACATATGAATATATTTTGGGGTTTGAGCTACAGATCTGAACTTTCATTTTGAGATAAGATAGCAGCTTTAATATTTAGTTGCACTAAATGACTGTTTTAAAATGTATTCTTGGCAGGGTCAAAAAATCTAAATTGGAGATTTGCAGAGCCTGGTTTTCTATACCCATATACTACTGGGTTTCATTATGGATGTTTGTCTTGGGGATTGCTTGCCTTGTTCTAATCTGGATCTTGGAGCTGCAGAAGCAATGTTCATTTACAGCCTCTGATTGTTAGACACAGAAGGCACATAACTTTGCATCATCAGACTTACGGAAAAATAAAAAAGGAAAACAATATGAATGTCTGCTTGTGATCACTGTGCCCTAAGGACCTGAGACATAGTCCTACTCAGTCCGACCAGGCCCCAAGATATGGTTCCACCCTGCTGAAATGTCCTGGAAAACCTCACAACTAGTACTTGAATGAATTCAAGTATGAACTCTTCTGAAGGTGATATGGTTTTAGTTCGGTAAGTATAATATCTTTGCTAAGCAATAGCAATAGCACTTAGACTTATATACCACTTCACAGTGCTTTGCAGCCCCCTCTAAGCGGTTTTACAAAGTCAGCATATTGCCCCTAACCATCTGGTTCCTCATTTTACTGACCTCAGATGGTGGAAGGCTGAGTCAACTTGAGCCGGTGAGAATCGAACTGCTAAATTGCAGGCAGCTGGCAATCAGCAGAAGTAGCCTGCAGTACTGCATTTTAACCACTGCATCACCACGGCTCAAGAGATACTATAATAATGGGGAAATGCTTACAGCTCTTTATTAATAAAAAAATTATTAATTCATATATAATGTGAATAATTGTCATTGCCTAAAAAGGCAATGTTCTTAGGTTTTTAATAGGGAGTTTTTTCATGTTCAAGATGGTAGAAATATGTAATTGCATACATTAGAGTCCTAGGATTAAAACAATCTTTGAAATGGAACCTCAATATGAGAGTGATACTTATCAAAGTCACAGATGAGGAAATGTGCTGAGCAACATTCCTTCCCACTAATGGGTGGCAATGAGGCTCGCCCAGCACATAATTGCAGTAACAATATTTGAGAAGAAGAAAAATAAACTGACTTGAATAGAATAAGAGTTAGAAGGGATATTGGAGGTCTTCTAATCCAACCCCCTGCTTAGGCAGGAAACCCTACACCACTTCAGACAAATGGTTATCCAACATCTTCTTAAAAACTTCCAGTGTTGGAGCATTCACAACTTCTGGAGGCAAGTTGTTCCATTGATTAATTGTTCTAACTGCCAGGAAATTTCTCCTTAGTTCTAAGTTGCTTTTCTCCTTCATTAGTTTCCACCCATTGCTTCTTGTCCTACCCTCAGATGCTTTGGAGAATAGCTTGACTCCCTCTTCTTTGTGGCAGCCCCTAAGATATTGGAACACTGCTAACATGTCACTCCTAGTCCTTGTTTCATTATTTGCAAACCAAAGGCATAGCCCTTTCATATTTGGAAAACTGCATGAGACTGAAGCAAAGACACATGCAAAGGATTGGATTTCAAGAATAGCAGAGAGTTTTGTCTCACCTGAGAAAACCCTGAATGTAACAGGGTGGGACTGAGAATGGATGCCCTTCCCATTTGACTAATATCATTACATTTATGCTGTTAAGAATTTGGAATTATGTCTTATTTACCTGAGGAATGGATGCAAATAAAAAATGATGAAAAATTGCTGAGAGTCAACAAAGCTTATCAGAGGTACTGACTGATATATCACCTGTAAACCAAGCACACTTTCCGGAACTGGAACTAACCACTGGGTTTGGGGGTGCTCCGTCTCCTATAGGTTATGTTGAAATGTTAATGTTAATAGCGTACTCCTAAAATACAGCTATTTCTAAACCTGGTTGGAATCCAGATTGACCATTTTTATTTTTATTACAAAACAAAAAGTCGAGGCAGTTAGAATAAACTATGTTGTATTTTGTTCCAATTGTGGCTGAACCTGCCTCCAGATGTGTTGAGATATAAACAATTTATGTGGTCTCTGCAAATTTTGTGAATTGTCCCAGCATGACTAGAGAGTATCAGGCTTGGAAAACCTGACTTCTGCTGATTGCTGCTAAGAAAATGGTGATTTTCATCCTTGTTACAAGTGTGATGTGTTATAAAAAAAAAAGACAGAAGCAAAATATACAACTCTCAAATCCCTTCCTCTCCTGTAATGTCAAATCTACTAAATCAGATGTGATAAATGCTGTTGTTTAAATGTGGTCTCCAAGAATTAGGAGAATATAAGAATGGAAGACTATAATCTTTTGTTACATGCAAATATGAGATGGAAACATATATAACTGAAGTCCTGTTCCAATCTGTAGAAGCCATTTGGGCTGGAAGAAACTTCTTGAAGCTAAACCCAAGACAAAACTGCTATCTGCCCATTGAGGTTCTTAGTCGATTCCACTAACATCTCTCAAAGTGGTAGCTGGGGAAGCAGATTTATAACTTGGAACATGGCTACAGATGTGCTAGTTCCGTGATGGCGAACCTATGGCAAGGATGCCACAAGTGGCACATGGAGTCATATCAGTGGGCACGCGAGCTCACCTCCGGCACACATGTGTGCCGGCCAGCTGATTTTCGGGCCTTCTGGGCCCACCAGAAGTCAGGAAAACGCTGTTTCTTGACTCCGGAGGGCCTCTGGGGTGGAGGTGGGGAAGGCCGTTTTTGCCCTCCTCAGGCTCCTAGAAAGGCTCTGGAGCCTGGGGAGAGCGAAAAACGGGCCTACCGGGCCCACTGGGCCATCACGTGCCAAAAGCGGAGGGGGGGAGCATGGGGGGGACGGGACACATAGAATTATGGATGTGGGCACACGTGCATGTGAGCCCTTTGCGCCCCCCCCGCTTTTGGCACGTGATGGCAAAAAGGTTAGCCAACACTGTGTGCTAGTTGAAACCCTACCTGGAGCAAAAGACCCCATCAACAATCAGCTTTGCTTTTAGGACTATTTGATTGAACTACAGTAATGCACTCTAAAAGGTTCTGTTTTTAAAGACCACTCTGGAAATACAGTTGGTACATCATTTTTGTTTGCTAACGAGAACTAGACACTGCAAACATATTACATCTCTATTTTTGTTCCTGTGCTGATTGCCATTAAGATCTTGGGTGCGACTTAAAGGGCTGGCTATAATCTATAAAGTCTTATATGCCTAGGAAGCAAGGCACCTTCAGACCATCTTCTTAAACCAAAATCAATTTATCTGATATGCACTACATGGGGGAAATTGTTAATAAAGCCATGTCATGAAATTGGGGGGGTGGGGGGTGCTGAGGTTAGGAAGAGGCGTTTCCTTTTTGGCTTATTTAATGGAAGAGTCCTCCAAAGAGGATAGGCCATGGCCCAAACCTGTTGAGTTTCCAGAAATGAGTCAAAACAGAGCTCTTCTGGAGAACTGTTTAACTGATTAAGAAATTACATAGGAACTATTACATTTCTCCAAAATTAAATTATTGTTAACATTTATTTTATGGTGCTATATTGCTTACCATCATATTACAAAATTTTGTCAGAAAATTATGGACACAAAAAAAGGACACAAAAATATGTCAAAGCATGCTGCACCCCAACACAGAGGTTATACTGAATCTTCAACACTGATATCATTTCATTTATCAAGTCCTTTTCTAAAGCCATTGAACATAGTGGTGATCACCTTTGCCTTGAAATAGTGAATTCCAAAGATTAATTGTGCTGGATGAAATATTTTTGCTTTTTCTGAAAGTGCTCAAAGCTAAAAAAAAGAGGAATGTTGTTTCTTATGATAGTAAAGATGCGAACAAATTCTGCTTTCTTCACTTTTTCTCTTTGTTATATTGATTTTGAATTTCCTGTATTGTACTGCAGCTCATCACAATGACCACATGTATTCTAAGATTAAGCTGAACTATTTCTGGCTAGTGCCTTAATTCTTTTTGAGGAAAAATGATGTCAGTCCCTTGCATCAAAATGGGACCTAAATTCTAACAGTGACTAGCATTGATGATATTACCTAATCCAAGTAATGAAACATCTGCAAGAAAAACAAACCCAGAGAGCACTAAGGATCTATCAAGTTCTAACAGTGCCTGCAGAAGGTTTCACATGTACAGGAAATAAGGTTGTAATATCTATTGCTCTATTCTGAGTATTGGGCAACGAAGAGGAAAGTGCGGTTGCATTTTGTCACTGCACGAGCAGGAAGTGCAACTGTTTATTATTTGTTCCACATGTGATCAGTTCTTTAAAACCACTTCTTTTTTTTTGTTTATACTTCATCTTTTCCCCTTACAAATCTCCAGATGGAACCCGGTAAAACTAAACTATAAACCGGTTAAACGGATTAATCTTATTCAAAAGAGGAAGATCTCATTTCTTTTTCTCAAATCAGAAATGCAATCCGGAGAGTTTTCTAAGAAATTTGAGAAACTGGGGAGGAGGGAGGCGAATGTTCATTTGAATACCCCCCTCCCCACTTCAGTATGTAGAACAGAACAGAATAACAGAGTTGGAAGGGATCTTGTAGGTCATCTAGTCCAACCCTCCCACCCCACCCGCCGCCCAAGCGGGAGACCCCTACACCATTTCTGACAGATGGCAGTCTAGTCTCTTCTTGAAAGCTTCCAGCGGTGAAGCTCCCACAACTTCTGAAGTTAAAATAACCTTTCTGTCCATGCATTTCCCCCCTCCCCGCTCCTTTTCGTTTTCAATATGCTGTATTGAAGGAAGAAGAAAACCTGAAATATTATCTTAAATCTTGGAATTATTCTTTAATCGATCAGTTAAAATGAATACTGTAGTAGCGATTTCTCGGTCTCTCTCTCTCTCTCTCTTTCGCCGTTATTTTCATATGCACTTTTTATTACTTTTCTACTATAATTTCACCTAACATGCAATGTTCTCCACGATGTTTTTCAAGTGCTGTTTTTGAGTCAAAGACTGAGCCACCTCCTTCAATGAAATTTGAAGAATATCTGTGTCCAAACTGAAATATTAATCTTACATCCTGACCAGTGGTGAAATCCAAATTTTTTTACTACCGTAGGCGTACTGTAGCCCCCCCCCCCCCCCCATCCAACGACTCTATCGTCGTTAAAAGCGGGGCAACCCCCCCAAAAAAGAGCTCTTGAGTATCCGACGCCTTCCAGGCTCCGTCCGCTCCGCGAGAGCGCGCGATAAACCCACTTCGACCCACGACACCAATAAGCTCTCAGGGACGTCCAGCCCACGTCGCTCAGGGACTTTTGAAACGCCCGGCCGGTCGGGAAGCCCCGCCTTCGCGGCGATGTGGCTCCCGTCCTCTCTCAGTCTGTGCCCGATGCTCTCCTTCCGTCTGTTTCTTGCGGAGCTCGGGAGGGAACCGCTCCTTTTTTTTTTTTCCCTTCCCCACCTTCCCTGCCCCAGAAGGGCAAGGGGCACCTCGGCTGCGCGGGAGCTCCCCGAACAGCCCAGCAGCTCCTCTCAGCCGAGAGCGGAGTCGCCGCGGCGGAAGAAGCGGCGCCCCGGCTCTACTCCCAGCCCCCAAAGGAGAACTGGCGGGAAGAAGAGGGGCTTTTCCGTCGTTTCCCCCACTCCACCCCGTCTGGCGAGGAAGGGCCGCGTCTTTGTTGCGCTTCTGCCTCGCTGGAACGACCGCGGGTAGGTCTGGACGTGGAGTGGGGGGTAGCCTGGAATATGAATCGGCAATAAAAACAGGGTGTCGCTAAGCATATGCAGAGTGCTTGGCTCTTCTCTCTCCCCCCCCCACCCCTTCGCCTTCCCACACACCCAAAAAAATGGGCAGGGGCAGACCCTTTTCCTTCCAGGGCAAGGGAGGTTGGCCACGAGGAGGGGAACCTAAAGGACTTAGAAGGGTTCTAAGAATTGAATTAAAGATGAAGGTCTTTGTGGGTATAGAGGACTCCCCCTGTCTCTTCTTATTAAATTTGTGGGTGGGGACGGATCGCTGCTGGTTGATAAAGCACAGACTTGGGACTTGTGATCATACCATGGCGTTTTCTGTTATAGCAATATTTTTGATTCAGCAGAAGTGGAAAAACGACTTGATGTTCTGTTTTATTAGCAGTTAGGAGCCCTCCTGTCTAGTAAGGATGGGAAGAGTTGGCCAACACTGGTTTTAAAGAGAAGTTAGATCTGTGGTCTGACTCCTCATGTATTTCCTCCTTTGTCAGTACTCCCTTGTCATTACTACAGTAATTTATTGTAGAATCGTTGACTCTGGACAGCTATAAACACCCTTCTCTTCAAGCTTTTTATTATCTAGAATAATAAAACCTGGCTTCAACCTTGGCAGATCTTCACTTTGCCAATTTACGCTTGCCTTCGACCATTGGCCAATTCTTGTAAGCATTTGGATCTGGCACAAAAATTCTGGTAGAGACTTTGACACTGCTGCTGAATCTCTATGCCTGGATAAATGTGACTTACTGTCCTCAATGTACAGAGATAATCAAGGCACTAAATCCCGTTGACAGCTTTCAACAGAGAGCCTTTTTTTAAAAAAAAATCATTTCATTTTTACATTTTATTTTATTTTAAAGATTTGGCTGTCTGTCTTATAACACAAACAATTGGCTCACAATTTTCAGTAAAGCTAGATAATAAGAGAGGAAAGATGTATTTCCAGATTTATTCATTTGTTGGTCCTGCCTTCTTTGCACTACGGGTAGTTCTCGACTTACAAAAGTTCATTTAGTGACCATTTGAAGTTACCACAACACTGAAAAAAGTAACTTATGACCATTTTCCACACTTATGACCGTTGCAGCATCTCGATGGTCATATGATTTACATTTGGATGCTTGACAACTGTCTCACTTTTATGATCGTTGCAGTGTCATGTGATCTCCTTTTGCAAGTTTCTGCAAAAGTCACTGGGGAAACCAGTCACTTAACATCTGTGTGACTAATTTAAGAACTGCAGTGATTCACTTAACAAATGTGGTGAGAAAAGTCATAAAATGGGGCAAAACTCACTTAACAAATTTCTCACCTAGCGACATAAATTTTGGGCTCAAAATTGTAGTCGTAAGTTGAGGACAACCTGTATATCATTTGTTTCTGAATTTTACATTAGCAGGGGTTAGACTAACCTATGTAAATTATGGTCTGTTTAATCATGATTTAGTGAATACACTAAATTCACTGATTGACATGATATACTAAGGCAAAAGCCAGTATTTGCAAATCCCTGACTGGTTTTATTTGATATGCCAAACTGAGAAAATACACTTTGCCTTGTAATGAACCCAATCAGTGAGCAGCAACACCTTCTGCACCCTTTGGCAGCAAAAGCTTAAGAAAGTTGGCACATACACTTCCTTCCTCTTGGGCTCTGGAAACTTAGATACTGAACTGAGATGAAGCTTATCTTTCATCTGCTGCTCTTTAGCTCTTGTAAATAACCCCAGAAGGAAAGAGACTTGGTCGTTAGGACATAATCCCTGTTGTCACCTTCCTGAAGCTAGTTGGATTTAAAGTTATCATCCCCCATCTAGTATGGGCATTTCTGCTTCCTCATAAACTGGTGTGTGTGTATGTGTGTGTGTGAGAGAGAGACTCCAGCTCCCACTTAACCACCTTGGCAAGTGCACACTTTTTAATACTGCAGCTAAAGGGTGGTGTCAAAAGGCAAGGCTGCAAGGCTTACAGCAGGTCTTGCTTCAGAGTCTGAACCTACTAATTGGTGTTAGATTTTCCCGGAAGTGTTATGGAAAAACAACTAAGTTCAATTAAAGGACTCTACTGAGTCCTTGATACTGCCAGTTGCAATGCAAAGGGTAAAACTCAGATCCCTTGAACTCACTTGAAATCACACTTGGCCAAATGGATAGCATTAGGACCAAGTGAATGATCGTATGAATTCTTTCTTTTGTGTATTGCCCTTTGGGATCTTCTACAGAAAAATGATGGTTATGGGAAGCACTGCCTTCTATCTTATAAGCTTTGATAAGACAACAGATTTCTAAAACTGCATTGGGTTGTATTGAGATTATAACTTCTGTGCTAAATTGAGATTTTGTATACTTGGATATCAATGTATAGGGAAGATATTAAGTTGAGCCAACTGTTGTAAAAGTTGCATTCTAGATTAACTTGATTTTTTTTTTTTTTGTATCCTAGGGTTTCAACAGTCTGATTAATGTATCTGTGCTGCAATTTAAGTTTATTTCTAAACTTAACTTGCCTCCAAGTAAACTAGAAGTGTTGGCTGTGCCTTGATCTCTCTCCTTTCTTGTTTGTACTCTGAAAGAGTGTAGGAAGGAAAAACTGGTGATCTTGTATCTGTGCCGTCATCACTGGATAAATGAAGAGGAAACTCAGTGAAGGCTCAGTATCAATGATCTAATGATGACAAGGAATAATTACTTGAAGAAAATATGAGGAAAAAGATCAGAAACTTGAATTTCTGCCCTGAAGTTCTCCTGGATAGAATTTGGGACAAATGGAAGCATTTTTGTTTCCTTCAATGGTTATCCATAATTTATTTATGTCCGCGACTTGTGACCACAGTTGACCCCAAAATTTCTGTTGCTAAGACCGTTGTTCAGTGAGTTTTGCCCTATTTTACAACCTTTATTACACAGTTGTTTTAATAAAGGTTGTTTTGACTTGGCTTGTCAGAAGGTCACAAAAGGCGACCATGTCCTTTTTTTCAGTGCCATTGTAACTTCAAATGGTCACTAAATGAATAGTTGTAAGTCGAGGACTACCTGTAAAAAGGTTTACAGATAAAAGGTTTTGAGGTTGGTTCGTTTGATGCCAAGGAGTCACTCTTAACTCCTGATAACTACATAGAGTTGTACTGGCAATCAGTGAAGAGACTGCAATATCGGTACAGGGTGTTCCTATGTCTATCAGCAGATGGGCTGATCCCTGCTGGATGATCTTCAAAAGCTTTTTCAGTGCTAGTGCTGTCTGGTAAAGAAACACCACTGGACTGGAAATTCCAGTGAACAAACAGTAATTCCCCCTTAAAGGTAAAGGTTCCCCTCGCACATATGTGCTAGTCGAGCACATATGAGCCGAGGTGGTGCAGTGGTTAGGGTGCAGTACTACAGCTACTTCAGCTGACTGCTAGTTCAGCAGATCAGCGAATCAAATCTCACCGGCTCAAGGTTGACTCAGCCTTCCATCCTTCTGAGGTGGGTAAAATGAGGACCCAGATTGTTGGGGGCAATATACTATTTAGTATACTGTCTTTGGTGTAAGCCGCCCAGAGTCCTCGGAGAGTGGGCGGCATAGAAATATGAATAATAAAATAAATAAATAAAATTAGTTGTTCCCAACTCTAGGAGGCGGTGCTAATCTCCGTTTCAAAGCCAAAGAGCCAGCACTGTCAGAAGACATCTCCGTGGTCATATGGCCGGCATGACTAAACACCAAAGGCGCACGGAATGCTGTCACCTTCCCACCAAAGGTGGTCCCTATTTTTTCTACTTGCATTTTTTACATGCTTTCGAACTGCTAGGTTAGCAGAAGCTGGGACAAGTAACAGGAGCTCACCCCGTTACGCGGCAATAGGGATTCAAACTACTGAACTGCCGACCTTTCGATTGACAAGCTCAGCGTCTTAGCCACTGAGCCACTGCGTCCCTTAATTCCCCCTTACTAAGATTCAATTTAAGCCTCTTCTCATCCATCTAGATTCTTACAGCCTCCAGGCACTCAAGCAGGACTTCAGTGACATCTTCAGAGTCGTCTGGGGGAGTGATATAAAGCTGGGTATCATCAGCATAGAGAAAATCTGTATATGTGATCACTAGGAGTTGAAAATGACTTGATGGCACATAATCAGTAGCATGTTGATTATACCAAATCTCCAGAGACCTCATTCAGTGTCTTTCTGTAAATATTAGCTTGGATAGAGAGAACCAACCCTTGGGCACCATACAAGGAAATAGCTACTGGGCTCGTCTTCAAACCCCCCCCCCCAAATAGGAACCAAACACAAGGAATGGAGTGGAACCTCTGCAACATGGTGCCTCCAATCCCCTCCTCCTATAGGGAGTCCAGAATGATGCTGTGATTAATAGTATCAAATGCAGAGATCAGAAAAAGAGAAGAGACCCCATTTCCTAATAAAAGTAATCTAGTGCAATCAATGCCATTTCTTCTACACCCAGTCCTGAATCTTGATTCTAGACAATCATAGTTACCCTTTTCTTCTAAGGTACTCCATAGCTGCTTCCCCATCACTGCCTCACCTTTCCCCAAAACGGAGACCAGATGATAATTGTCTAGTATCTCCAAATCCAAAGAGGGCTTAAGGAAGGGGATTCACCAGAGTTTCTTTCAAGACCACTAGTAGCATGTTCTTCCACAATGAAGTGTCAATATGTTTACCAGATCCAGAGAATTGCCTCCCCCTTAGAAGCAAGAGGGGCAGGGATTCATCTGCAGGTGGCAGAGGATACCTGAGAGAGTACCCTAGCCAGTTAACTGATGATCAGAGGGCAAAAGGAATCCCAGGTAACCAAGCAAGATGTTATCATCATCTTGGATCCTGTCTATGTGGAGTCAAGACTTAAACCAATCTGATGACTCTCAGCAAAGTCTTGCAATTGATTACATCATATGGGCTAGAGCCCTTGACGTTGGTTCTTTCCAAACAGGAAATCGACCTCCTGAAGCAAGGCCGTAACATGTTGAGGCAATAAGAGAGAAGAAATAGTGGTGTTTCGCCTCTCTTATCACACACAGGGGCATATACTTATGCTCAGTCAAATTCACTCCTTGACTTTCTGCATCAGTACTCTTGATGTCACCTCTATCACTCCTGCAGGCTCTTTGTAATCCAGGTCGCAGAGCTGGACCCAGGCATTTTCTGCCAGAAGAAGTGGGAAAAAATAACTTGATGTCAAGATTACCGGTAATTAGCTTCTATGATGGGTTACCAGCTCTCATGTACTGGAAAAAGTTGATCTCACTCAACTAATAGTTTTTTTAAAAAATGATGATAACTTGCTATTTCATCACTTTTCCAATATGGGAAGGCCATTCCTGTATTGCATATATCCAGTAATTTTGTAATGCCGGCACATCCTCTTTCCTTATTTTCTCTCCTCCACTCCTTAGATAACTAGATTATTTCCATAAAACACCCTTTCATCAATGGGACTTGTAACCTGCCTCTCCCAATGGGACAGGTAAATATAACCTGGGAGATGCAGTTCCTCAAATAACCACTTTTATCGGGTTTATAATAATCAAGAAAGTAAATTTTGGAGGCTCTAGATAACTACTGCAATTTAACTGTTGCTTTTTTTTTCCTTTCGGAAAACTCTTAACATTTGGAATTGGGTAGAAGTGAAAAATATTCCCTTCATCCGATCATGTCTGATTTCCATATGAATGTTCAATCTGATCTTTAGAATCCAAGATTCATATCTGAAGGAATTTAAATACTTTGCAGTACAGTTCAAGAACAAGTTTATAACCCGTGGATGAGACTCTTAGAAACTTGGACAACCTGGTAAACAAGTTTGGATGCTACATTTCTAAGTGAGAATAGGGAGGAGTATTGGATTTGTTTTGCAATGTGGAACTGATCTCCCATCAAGAACTAGATAAGGATTTTAATGCAAAAATGATAGTTTGAGTTATCACTTTACCTCAACCACCAGCTTCTTATATATTCTTAGCAAAAATCTTTTGCTTCAGATTTTTCTGGCAATTTTCCAGATGTAAAACAGAGTTGCCTACACCTTTGTGAGATGGGGCAGTGGCAGCTAATATTTGAAACACAGCACAGCCATCTTGCCACGGCCAAGTTGCCACAGGACAATTTGCCGCAGTTAATTTGCTGTGGGACAACTTGCCTCAGGACAATTCCACGTGGGATAACTCAACACATTAAATGTTATCTACCGCTCTTTCTTTGACATTATTTTTTTTTGTCCATTTCCACAAAAATAGAAATAATGTTGAAGAAACAGTGGCGGATAACATTTATCGTGTTAAATTGTCCCGCATAGAATTGTCCTGTGGCAAATTGGCTGTGGTGAGTTGTCCTGCGGCGAGGTGGCTGCAACGAGATGGCTGTGACTAGTTGGCCATGGCGAGTTGTCCCATTCCAACTTAAAAGATCTCAATAACAATTCTGAATTTCAAGAAAAATTGAAATTCAGTGGTCACATTCTTTACAAAATGTGGAAGGTGCATTTAATGGACAGAAAGTGAAGGCAATGAAAGAAGAGCTGAGTGGATACAACAATAGTTTAAATGATACAGTTCTTGTTTATGAATGGTTCGTCCAGTTCAATTAATGGTTTTCAACTTGCTCTGGAAGGATTGCTTGCTAATCTTCATATTCTGGGTTGTTATGTATAGTCGCCACCATAGCCCAATTTGACTGATCTGCCATTTAATGCCATTCTTCTACTTTCCAAATGAGACATAAAGTTTGTAAAATATCATTTTCAGTTGGGCTTCATTGTTGTTGTTTTTTTCCATTTTAAAAGGTTTAATTAAGCCTCTTGCCAAAGTGATAAAATAACTTTATTTTAATTAGATTTGCAATATTTATGTTTTATGTTTTATATCTTTTGATTTCTTTTTAGATATTTAGCATTTTGTATACCAGCCAAGGACTTTGGTGGCAAGTCATCTTTAGATTAAGTGGATTACATAATTAATTCAGGGTGCTGTTTCTTTAAAAGCCTGTATTGTTTGGGAAAATCTGCATGTATATGTCTCTGGATCTGGTGATCTGAATTGTACTCAGTGAGAAATTGCAAGCACTGTCTCTTCTATCTGGGGTTGGCAGATCTTCCAGAATCACTTGTGAAAAAAAATAGAGACAAAAAATAAGAATGCATATGGTGAGAATATGATGACAATTTCTCAATAATTGGAATGATCAAATCATAGAGATGTTGTTTTCACAGATGTTAAGTACCTATAAGTCCAAAACAAAGACAGGTAAAGAGCCAATGGAAATACAAGTGGTCTAGGGTAATAGAGAATTTAATTAATAATGATTAGAGAAAGACGACATCATGGTAGCATGGCATTCTCTCTTCAATGCAGTATTGAGCAGGAGGTTATTCTCAAGTCAGGTTGCTTCCCACAGCTACTCCTAGAGTGCCTACTTCCAACTGGACCTTTGATTAATGAATCAGTTGAATAGATAGAGTACAATAAATGTAAACGATAGCTATATAAAGCCCTCTAGTCCTATGGAACTTTAATATCTATTAAACAAATATATAGCTAGTCAGAAACATCCCTTCCTTGACTCAGAAGGATGACTGATTGTTTTGGATATTACATAAATAATTTCATGGTGGAATTGGTTAATCATAAATGTCTCATCTGATTTTTTTAATTTTTCCATTTGGAAACAGATTTCTTTCCCAGGGAGAAAAATTCTCATCACTGCCAAAGGATTTTGCTTCAAGCTCAGGTCACATGCTATGTTGACCACGTCATGCTATATCTCGGTAGAATGCTTATACTAACAACTCTCTTCTGCTGAAAAGCTTTGTAAACAGAGTATATGTAGTAAAAGTCAACCTAGCTGCAAACAGCAACAGAGGATACTTTTAAAAAAAACTTCAAGAAGTGCAATAACACTGGATCCTCACATCTTGTTGACTCCTAGTTTGGATCCAGCAGTTAATCAGTTTTGTGGTCTTGGTTCCTTTTGTTACATGTTTGTATAATTTTATGCATCAGATGCACCCAAATAGTTTTCTGCCTCACATGACTCCTGCGTAGAAGATGGAAGAGATCTTAACTGTACCTGTGATTACAGGATATTGTCTGGAGTAGTAGGTAGGGAGAAAAAAAATACTCATTCTAGTTGATAATAGTGTAGACTGGCTTATCCTAGACAGAAATTTTGAATATAAATTTTAAATAAAATAAACCACTGTTATTTTATATCAAAATTATAAAGAATCCTATCACTTTAAGAATCACTATAAAAACTTTTGTAATGCGCCATAGATTTTTGTGAGCAGTTTCATAAAATCACCGATGCGTTAAACTGAGTTGAGGCTGCATAAACACATATGTGGAGGAATGAAATTGTAAACAAGTCAAGGCAATGAAATGAAATGAAATGCAAAAAATACTGTGTTAATTTTCTGGGTCAACCACAGCCGTTCAGAAGCAGTTGATGGGTGACAGCAGAAACTTTCCATGAACCAATGAGCTAATTTATGCATGCAATGTGATTTTTTTTTAAAAAAAGAAAAACCTTTATCTCTGCTCAAGTGACAGCAGTTAAAGACTGAATTTCTTGAAGAAAAGCAGTTAAGCATTTTCCCGTCAAAACCTGCCTTTCAGTACAGATGACTTTAGTTGAGAAAAACCATCCTAAGGTCTATGATGTTCTAAAAAGTTAAAGTGTTCCTTTAATAGTGTATTTTTCTTGCAGAATTATAACACTTTGCTATCAAGTGATGGTCTGTATCAGGTTGGAAAACAAAGCAGAAAGTATGAATTTCCGACATAGTGTATGGCAGTACTGAGTCTGTGAAAATGCTCCTGGAATAGAAGTGGGATGAATGGCACTTGGTTTTGTCAGATCTAGCAGCTAGCTCCTATATCTGTTTATTTTAAAGCAGTCTTTAGTATTATACTAAAATTTGCACAAAAACTTAAGTTTTGCCAAAAGAAAATATCTAAGGCAGACTTAGATGTCAGAACCTTTTAAGTGGGGTGGGGAGGAGAAATGTTTTGTGGCTATTCACTTCAGAGTTGTGTAGGAAGAAAGAGAATGAAGAAGTGGGACGGAAGTCACGAATGTGGTCATTGGTAATTCCAATTCAGAATCAGAACTGTATGAGTAGTTTTGACTGTAAGCAGCAAGTCTGACAAATTATGCAAATTATTGCAGTCATTAACCAAGACTGAAAAAGGAAGAAGCATGACTGAAATGTACACCCTTTGTACATGATTCCTAGGTAATGTGTGAGAAGGAACATCTCACACTATTCCTGTTTGGAGAAAGCCTCCTTCTAAGTTACTTGCCCTGCTGTAAAAAGATGGTTGCTAATTTGATCAGAGAAATATTGTAAGCTGGGAGGGGGGTTTGGTTTAATTTCTATCTTACCTGTATTTTCCCCCCATGTGAAACAAACTTCAGCTGTGAAATAGACAACTCGGATTTGTGAAACAATAAAAGGATAAAAAGTTAACTTTTTACCTCTGTACATTTTAACTAAAATCAGCCTTCCCTTCTTCATGGTTCTAATTAGGAAAAATAAAGCACAGAAACATTAGTTATTGAGAATGTGGTATGGTTCTGTGTCTTTGCTTAGATGATGATAATTCATCATCTTGCACCATGTTTAACTCCCTCCATATTATAATAATTCCGATGGCTTGTTTGTGCTTGATATTGATGTCATTAACCTGGTAGTTAAGACACTAAGCCTATACCAGAAGTTCTATGGTTAGAATTTGCTTCACTAGATGGCATTAAACAGATAGTTTGAATCTGAACACTTTTAGATTAGAAAAACTTTGCTTTGAGCTCCAAAGCCTCCTGAACTAAGGGTGGAACATTTTGGGAAGTATTTCAAGCTCAAAACATTTTCAAAATCGCTTGTTTTGCACTTAAACATCTGTTTCACACACAGAAAGAGGACATTTGGAACTTGAAATAATTCAAAGATGAAATGTTTCACACATCTCTTACATTGTCATATCTTTTAGATTCAGTTGATAATGTAATAAAAATTGTTCTAAATTGCACTAATATATTAATGTGTGGAGCCAAAAAACAAAACAAAACAAAACAATCCACCCTAATTAGGAATGATTCTCAGCAGAAAAGAGTGAAGAGCCTTCATTTGAATCAATTTTGACAGTCATGGTTGGTTTTTCTCTCATTATGAAAATAATTGGCATCTGCTATAGAACAGCTGTGAATAATATGTGTATTTCTGGGTTTGGTTTATTGTGTCTCTTCTTTTGGCTACTGAGCAACTCTGAACAGTTAAACATGTATAATGGCAGAATACTCCAGTATCCTCAACACCTTATGCTAAGGTTGAATACATCTAGAGCTCAAATAGAGGCATTGCCTGAAAAAGACCTGCTTCTAAAAGAAAAGGAGTGGTGGGACTCCATATTCCTCTTCCTAAGTGTCAGCCACAAATGAAGGCACAGAGTTGTACTTTGCCTTCAGTTTTTCCATCACTTCTGGGCACAGGAACATTGATATGCATCTGTAATCTTCTGCTTTCTTTTTCAGGCTTCATTCTTGCCCCTGAAGTCCCAGGAGAATGACTCAACAAGATGGAGAGCAACCAAATCAGTCTCATTCTCTCTTTGACGCCTTTCTGCATGCCAAGCAGTGCAAAGAGGTCTTGAACAGATTTGAAGAGCTGTGCAGTTATCTGAATCTGGAACACACTGGCCAGATCCATTTCTATCACAAGCTCAAGTCGTCTCTCAATTATTGGAGTGCTAAAGCTTTGTGGACCAAATTGGACAAGAAGGCTGGGCACAGAGACTATGACCAGGGAAGAGCATGTTCAAACACCAAGGTAAGAAGCCACATCATAGTTGCAAAATGACAATCTAAGAAGATTCTTTTTGATAGGTTTCCATATGAGATGCTAAGACACTAGGATCTAGACATTGTAATAACTGGCTTCATGACGTGTCTGATTACTAGTACTAACTTTCTTTTGGCTAAATTATGAAGATACTTTATAGTTTAGTAGTATAACATATTTAGTTCTTCTACATGCAAAGGTATATGTCTATATGTGTCATAATTATAAGTCTAGACATTATAATAGCTAGTTTCATACTTGATGCCTGATTAGTGTTACTTTTCTTGCTGTTTGGTATGAAGAGATTAGTTTAGATCTGCCTTTCAGTGTTATAAGTTTCTGATTCCTTATTTACAGATGGTTTTCTTCATTCCTATACTCTTATCAAGACCCCACCTCCATAATGATTGCACTTTTTAAGTCTATATTTTCAAAGAAAAAAAGTATTTCCTTTAAAACTGCACAATTCTGTAAAATGAAAAGAAATGAACTCCCTCAAAAGTGTGTTTCTACATTTAAAAATAATCAAAATAAAATTGCACTAATATAGCTGCTGATTCTTTTTTACAGTACATGAATAAGCATTATTTTTAGCAACAAAATTATAGTTTCTCAGGAGACCAAAAAAAACCACGAGACATAATAAAAATAAAAAGAAACGGGCGTCTCAAAAAAACTGCAAGCATTTTACATTTTTAAAAGAAACAAATATCCCAGGAAAATTGCAAATATTTTAATCTTTAAAACTATGAACATTAATCAAAATTACAAAATTAGAACAAACGATTAATTAGCTGCTCCATCCACTTTGTGACATAAAAGAATACTAGCCACGAAGCAAGTGGAGTCAATCTGAGGTCAAGCTATCCTGGCTTTTACATTTTTAAAAAACATAATGTTCATTTGTATTTCAGAAATATTGTCTTTTTGTTTTGTTGCTGGGAAGATACTTTGGAACTTTCCAAGTATTTGATAGTGTAGAAAGTTGAAATTGTATTTCAACAAAGTAAGTGGGAAATACTGTTTAAATTCTGGCTATCATCATTACTGATAAGAACTTGCAAGTTTATTCCCATTAGTTGCACCGTGGATTCTTTGAACACGAGTCAGCAGGCTTGTGTCTCTAATGGTCAAGATAAGCCTTAAATATATATTCTGGCCTTGGGAGCAGTTTGTAGCAGTCTCATCTGGATCTGCAGTGACTTGTCAAGAGACATTTGGCAAGAGACACTTGGATATTTGATTGCCTGGAGGCTGGAAATATCATTTAATTTTTTAAAAAAATGGTAGTCCAATTTTTCAAGCAACCAAGCATTTTTCAATTTATTTATTTATTTATTTATTTTATTGAATTTGTATACCGCCCTACTCCCAAAGGACTCAGGGCGGTGAACAGCCATAGAATAAAACATATAAATACAAAATTTAAAATAGACTAAAACGAATTAAATAATTTGGCTGAACAAATTTAAAACTCCAATAATTTAAAACCAAATTTAAAATTTCCATTTAAAAAGGGGAAAGACTTAGGTCAGGCCGGCTTGATGAAATAGGAAAGTTTTGAGTGCACGACGGAAGGTGTGCAGATCCGGGATCCTCCGTATCTCCGGGGGGAGCTCGTTCCAGATAGTAGGTGCCCCACAGAGAAGGGTCTCCCCCTGGGGGCCGCCAGTTGACATTGTTTGGCTGACAGCACCCGGAGGAGCCCCTCTCTATGGGAGCGTACTGGTCGGTGGGAGGCTATTGGTGGTAGCAGGCGGTCTCATAAATAACCAGGTCCTAAGCCATGGAGCGCTCTAAAGGTGATAACCAAAACCTTGAAGCGCACTTGGAAGACCACTGGGAGCCAGTGCAGCTCGCGCAGGAGAGGTGTTACATGGGAGTGCCACGTCGCTCCCGTCACCACCCGCGCGGCCGCACTCTGCGCCAGTTGGAGCCTCCAAGTGCTCCTCAAGGGGAGCCCCATGTAGAGCGTTACAATGCTTGCACATTAAAAATATTACCTTTCAATTACTTCTAATGTTGCTATATTCCAACTTGTAGGACTTTTCTCTTCTTTGAGTAGAAGAGGATACCTGACTGAATGGGAGAAACCAATGCTTCCTTTAACTGTCAGCAGAATTCCTACAAGTAGTGAGCAATTATTATAAAGTGTAATTTATTAACAGGGAAGTTCCACTATAACACATTACTTTGTCCATAGAAAAGGAAAGGAAAAATGTGGAACCGAGGGAGGACTCTGTAATGTCTCTTTCTATCCCACAGGCCATATTGTTGCTCCTATTTTGATGTAATAACACTCAGTCTTGTGTAAAGTTCCCGTCTAGCTTTAGTGCCATCGAGTATGCCTTGTCTTGCCAAATTCTTTATGTCTGGCGGTTCATTGCGACAATGTTTTTCAGTGCCTAATCATCGGGGCAGGACCCTGTGGTCTCCGCTCGGCGATTGAATTGGCTTTCCTTGGAGCACACGTTGTGGTGGTAGAGAAGAGAGAGATCTTTTCCCGAAACAATGTGCTACACCTTTGGCCTTTCACTATCCAGGACCTGCGGGCACTTGGAGCCAAGAAATTCTATGGCCGTTTCTGCACTGGCTCCTTGGATCACATCAGTAAGTATGTTAGGGAGAATTGTCAAGGACAGAGGAGTGCCTGTAATATCACAGGATCGCTGTTAAGCAAGAGCCAGCAATATCAGCACAAAGGATTTGCAGAGGTCTTGGGGACAGGATAGGTTTCAATAGGGGCAGGAAAAGGTACTTGAAAGTTTGTTTAGCTATGTTATGCTGATATTACCAGTCTAACAACTGAACATGCAAATGAGCTGAAAGTTTTAATAAAGAAAGTTGAGCACAAAGTGGAAAAAATGGAATTAAGAGTAAATATAAAAAAGATAAAACTAGTGCTAGCAGGTACAGCTACCCACCTTAGAATACCCAATACAGATGTTGAAGTGATGGATATTTCTGCATGTTAGCATCAGCTCTCAACAGAAAATAAAACTGCAGTCAAGAAATACATTGTAGACTTAATGGTCCATAGCAATGAAGGCCTTGGAAAACATATTTTGATGCCATGGCATATCTATATCTTCAGAGATCAGAATCTTGCAGGTAATTGTTTTCCCTGTGACACACAATGAAAGCAAAAGTTGAATTTTGAAGAAGCAGGATGGAAAGACTATTGAAACGTTCAAACTTTGGGATTGGCGAAGGCTCCTGAGAATACTCTAAGAAACAAACAAATGGATAAACAAACTATAATCAAATCCCGAGTGCTCATTTGTGGCCAAATGACCAGACTCAAATCATATTTTGAACACGTTTTGTGAAAATCTAGCTTTTTGGAGATGTCTGTAATGTGGGAAGAGATGGAAGGAAAGAGAAGGGGGTGAGCAACAGCAAAGTTGATGGACTCGGTTACATCAGCAATAATGCACTATTGCAGAATGTGAAAGGCCAGGTTAGGACAGGTCATCCTAAAAAAAAATCTGTCTATGTGGTTGCTAAGTGTTGACACTAACTTGATGGCATGTAATCAATCAACAGATAGATGCTGGTCTTGCATAGAGTCGAAAGCACTTTTTCTGAATTACTTTTGAACAATTTTGAAGAATAATTTTGCCTTTTTATTTTCCTGAAATAAAAAAGGAGGTGGCTAAAGCCTTCTGCTCCATTTGTAGCAATGAGAACTTACACATCAATATATATAGGTCATCTTCTTTTGTTTTGTATGCTCCTATTGTATCTGTAGGTATCCGTCAGCTGCAATTGATCCTCCTGAAAGTAGCCTTGTTGTTAGGTGTTCATGTTCACATCGGTGTACAATATAAGGGGCTCATTCTACCAGTAGTGAACTCTCGTGGACAGGGTAAGAATATCAATAATACACAGTTCTTCCGAGTATTTGAAGGCAGTGTATCTTACCTAACCTTGTTCTCCATCACTTATACAGCAAATGGATCAGCCTATCCTTCAGACATTTCAACGACTTGCTCCTTGTTATGTTTCTGACAAACTATTGAAGCATAACTTTTCAGGAGAGCATTTGGGAAAGTATTATCCTACGTATGAATTATGGTGAAGAAGAGAAAAACTGCTGAGATTTATTAAACTATTATTTGTGCTGAGAATTGGCTTTTCTTCATAAATAATAGATTTTCCTGCTGTCTTGTTAAAACTGAATTGCTTTTCTGCTGTGTTAAGATAAAATGCAGAGAAGCAATGCAATTGGAACACTTGGGGCTTAAAAGTCTTCAGTTGCACTTGGGCCCAGATATAATTCTAACCAGTGGTGAGTTGCCCCCGGTTCGCACCGGTTCTATAGAACCGGTAGTAAAACCGGCAGGAGGCTCCGTCCACCGACCCCGCCGTCACCAAAACGCTTCTGCGCATGCGCAGAAGAGTGTGGGAGTAAAGTGAGCGCGAATGCACGGCCCCACTGCGAACCGGTAGTAAAGGTAAGTAGAACCCACCCCTGATTCTAACATTTATCAGACGCTGATAGTACTGTGAAAGGACAAAATGAACTCAGGTTTACAAATGTATACTTGGGATGGTCCCTTGTCATGGAAAACTTCCATGATTATATTCTGTTTGGTTTAAAGATGTTCAGACTTTGCATATAAATAAAACCAGAAAGAAATCAGCACTGGTTGCTTTTCCCCAATAATTTCTGATCTTTTTGATTACTCATGGCTCTAAAGTGTTAGCCTGTAAAACAGTTCTAGTTTCATGATTTTCTCCTCCTGATATTTTAAACTATAGGTAAAGGTCCGTCTGCAAGCAAAATTGCATCTTTCTAAGCAAATGTGTAGCAATAGCAATAGCACTTAGACTTATATATCGCTTCACAGTGCTTTACAGCTCTCTCTAAGCAGTTTACAGAGTCAGTATATTGCCCCCAACAATCTGGGTCCTCATTTTACTCACCTCGGAAGGGTGGAAGGCTGAGTCAACCTTGAGCCTGATGAGATTCGAACTGGCAAATTGCAGTCAGCTGGCAATCAGCAGAAGTAGCCTGCAGTACTGCATTCTATCCACTGCGCCACCACAACTCTGTAAATTAATTTTAATTTGGGACATGAATTC
Source organism: Arizona elegans (assembly GCA_022577455.1). Taxonomy (NCBI): domain Eukaryota; kingdom Metazoa; phylum Chordata; class Lepidosauria; order Squamata; family Colubridae; genus Arizona; species Arizona elegans. The sequence continues at coordinate 154,844,047 of JAKOOJ010000002.1, forward strand.
TTAGCAAGGGCCAAGACAGGTTGGACTGTTACTTACTTTTCAGCCAGCCACAGGTCTTTGAGCCAGTAAAATGTGCTTCTGATTTTCTCTATATACACACATGTCTGTGAAAAGGAGTTAATTTGCTGCCATCATGGCCAGAGTCTTGATTTCATCTTTATATTGCAGTCAGTGGATGGAGAGCTGACCTGCAGCCTGGCTCGTCTCCCTTGAGCCAGTATGAGTTTGATGTTCTCATCTCTGCTGGTGGTGGAAGGTTTGTGCCAGAAGGTAAGGTAAGCAGTCATATATGGCCTATTGCTCTTTGCATCCTCTTTTCATAAGTGTTGTGTGAACATTCACAAGTCGATAGATGGACAGAATTGGGGGAACATTATTGAAACAGATCCAGATTTAGAGACTTCTTAGAGATATTATAATTTCATTATTTTGAAAAACTAGTGCTACAGCTGAGTCAGAACCTGCAACTCTAGCTTGTAAAAAAATAGGTTCAAAGCTGAATGCTTATTGGTACCAAAAACTGAAGGTGAATGATGTAATTTAACTGATATTAGATGGGAGAATTCGGGGTATAAAAAAGCCATAGATACCCGTGATTGTGGAGATTTCCCCAAATCTCATTTTTTGTCATTGTAAATATTGTTCTGAGAAACATTTTTTCAGCCTTCCAGATGACAAAAGAAACTCCAATAATTGTATTAAACTTTGCATTGGAATATAAAAGTTTATGAAATGGTGACCGTAAATTGAAATTGCCTATTTAAGAGTATCAGTTTTTTTAAATTAAATATAAGTCATGGGGAGTATTATAAACAAACAGTGCCTAAGGAGTAAAACATTAGGCCGCGCATGATTTTAGAGAGAAACTTCAGTTTCTTTTTTTTTAGCATCTCTTCTCAATTTTGCTCAGTTACCTCAGCAGATTCTGTGAAATTTTAAGTAGGAAGATAAAAGGGGTTGTCCAGCTTTGCTTGGTTGTATTTTTTCCTTTCTAGTATCTGTGCTGTACTCGCTCTCGATAGTAGATATCATTTCAAAAGATTCCAAAAGGCATTTTGCCTTCAGCTGGAGAGTAAATTAAAAATGAAATAAAAAGGAAAATTCTTTGTCGATGTTTCAGTACATATTTATTTGTTTGTTTGTTTGTTTGTTTATTTATTTATTTATTTATTGGTTCGATTTATATGCCGCCCTTCTCTGGAGACTCAGGGCGGCTTACAATGCGTTCTGCTTCCATCCATAGAATCATAGAAAACTGACAGCAGAAAAAGACCTGGGGGGGGGGTCTGTCTATCAATTCTGCCCTTTGAATTTATTTATTTATTTATTTTTAATTCATTTACATTGAGCATTTCCAGTAATGGCCCAAATTTATAATAATTCCTTGCCTGGAATTGTTCATTTTCCACACTTATTTTTTTCAATAGTAAATTGTTCTCTTCTTCCAGATTCTTTTGTTGAATGCTAGCCATAAGAAGCAAAAATGAGTCCTTCATACAAGGATGCTTCATCTTCTCCAAAGGCTTCCTCATAATTATCTAATTCTCCTATGATGAATCCAGTTTTTAACATCAGTGTATTTTATTGTTATCTATCTTTTGATTCTACTTTGGGGGGGCACGAAGACAATTCATGCATACAATAAGAAAAGGAAGCAATAACTACAAGGCTTATAAATTGAGGTTGCAAACACCTGAATAACCACTATCTAACCTCAAAGGGATGTGGTGGCTCAGTGGCTAAGATGCTGAATTTGTCAATCGAAAGGTCGGCTGTTCAGCGTTTCAAATCCCTACTGCCGCATAACAGAGTGAGCTCCTGTTACTTGTCCCAGCTTCTGCCAACCTAGCAATTCGAAAGCATATAAAAATACAAGTAGAAAAATAGGGACCAACTTTGGTGGGAAGGTAACAGCGTTCCGTGCATCTTTGGCATTTAGTCATGCTGGCCACATGACCACAGAGACGTCTTTGGAGAGCGCTGGATCTTCGGCTTTGAAACGGAGATGAGCATCGCCCCTTCTAGAGTCGGGAATGACTAGCACATATGTCCGAGGGGAACCTTTACCTTTACTAACATCAAAGCAAAGAAACTCTAACTCTTACTCATTGAACTTTTTGTAGCCCAGATCTACTAATCCTAAACAAAATTCTCAGTTACTAGTATTGTATTAAATACTTGCATTAGTATTATAGGTAGTCCTCAACCAGTCAAAACTTGATGGTGTTTTTTTAAAAAAAGTGACCTACAATCAGTCTTCACAATTATGACTGTTGCAGCATCCCATGGTCCCATGTTAGTAATTCAAGCCGTTGGCAACCAGCATGGGTTTACGGCAGTTACAGTGTCCTGGGTTACCTGATCATCATTGGCAATTTTCCCAGGGGGCTTCCAATAAACGGTCAATGGGGAAGCTGGATTCGCTTAATGATTTACAGCACAAAAAATCAGGCAGGGCTCACTTAACAACCACATTGCTTAGCACGGGGTCTGATCCCAGTTGTGGTCGTAAATCAAGGACTACCTGTTATAGTAAATACAGGAAATGTTTGCTAAAACTGCGTGTAGTTAATTAAATGGTGACCAGAGTAATATTTATAGGGACTGTTTTAAAACCAAAAGGAATTAAGAGAGATTATTCTGGAGGTGCAGGGTCACCAAAAACATTGTACTGTCAGCTGGGTGTCCTTTCACTACTGAAAATACGGTAACAAAGAAACCTGGATTTATTATATTTTTGATGAATTTGGATACATACCGAGCATGGTTTGCTCTATACGGTTTATGTTGCTCTTTTTGATTCTTACCCTGACCATTTCCTGTATGGTTGACTCCTCTTTCACAGTTGATGGAAGGCTCTCTTTTATGTTTTCTCACAGGCTTTAAGAGGAAGGAAACACGAGGCAAATTGGCTATTGGCATTACCACCAATTTTATAAATAACCATAGCAGAACTGAGGTGGAGGTGGCTGAGATAAGTGGAGTGGCTCGCATATACAACCAGAAGTTCTTCCAAAATCTCTGTAACAAAACAGGTGAGAGTTTACATTTAACTTTTAGCCTGCATGGTTTTTCATCATGCATTGAAATCTGTGGCGTTCCATTGTTTTTAGCAAGCAGAAACCAAGAAGGTGAGTCAGCAAATAGATCAAACTGTTTCTTGTATCTTTTGGAACAGTATTTAGGATCCCTCCATTTTTCCATGAATTTCAAAGATGTAAAATAACATATATAACAATATATGTACTTATGTTGTTTGGGAAAATGAGTCAGGTTGGGTTTTTTTAAATCCTATAATTTATGTTGCTCTATATCACATTACAGTGGAATACAGATAGTCCTCGACTTATGACCACAATGGAGCCCAACATTTCTGTTGTTAAGCAAGACAGTTGTTAAATGAGTTTTGCCCCATTCTATGATCTTTCTTGCTGCAGTTGTTAACTGAATCACTGCAATTGTTAAGTTAGTAACATGGTTATTAAGTGAATATGGCTTCCCCATTAACTTTGCTTATCAGAAGATTGCAAAAGGTGATCACATAACACCAGAACAGTGCAATTGACATGAATACAAGTCAGTTGCCAAGCAGCTGACTTTTGATCACATGACCGTGGGAATGCTGCAACAATCGTAAGTGTGAAAAATGGTCATAAATCACTTTTTTCAGTGCTGCTGTAACTTTAAATATTCACTAAATGAACTGTTGTAAGTCGAGGACTACCTGTGTTTTTGAGGCCAGTTACAAAAGGAAGACATAAATACATATGATCCCACAGGGATTTCCTTATCTCGTTAAGCAACCTGTTTCCTGCAATAGATAGCCAAAAATACAAGGAATTCTGCAATCAGGTTATGAGGACAATAGCCACTCACTATTGTTTATCAGCAATTATACTGAGCTGTAGACGGTGTGGCTGTTGCCCAGTGGCAGCCTTCTCTTTATGAATGTGACTATCTTCCTTTAAACATGTCTATCTATAACTTTCTCCTTGTGTTTGAACAATATCAGGTATTGATTTGGAAAACATTGTCTACTATAAAGATGACACTCACTACTTCGTCATGACAGCCAAGAAGCATAGCTTGCTAAAGAAAGGAGTAATCTTAAATGTATGTATGACAGGGCTTGGAAACCTTTTCAGGGGCCCATTGCATCATTCTGAGTGATGGTGCAGATGCTATGATTGAATTAATATTTTAATAAGTACTCATTTTAAAATTGCCAAAATCCTGTAGTATCTTTGTCATTTTGAAACTTACTTTTAATCATTGGGAGCGGTGGCTCCAACGATAAATCATGCCTTATGTTGAACTTGATGACTTTTGAAAGCACATATGAACTGAGTTTTTAGCTAAGAGGTATGTCATATAATATTTCACTTAATGCAGAAGAAAAATGTCTTCATAAATCTGAAATCTAAATTCAACATATTTAAGATTTACAGTCCTTGAGGTATAAAAGTGACATGTAGATGTACAACAAAGGCTTCTCCATGCTAGTTCCATGCTAAATTCCCAATCTGCAGATGAACTATTCCAGAAATCTTCAGCTATGTCGAGGTATAGCCACACTCATAGTGCAATGTAATGAAAACTTCATTGTTGGTATAAGTTGGTTCCTTAGATTGCCTTTAATAAATTGCCTTAATAAATGCTTTTGACAATCAGTTGAGATTAAAATTAAATTAAAATTTCTAAATTTTGACAGGGACACAAAAATAAATATTTAATGTATTACGGTAATTGTATTAAATTCATGATGAAACTTGATATCTTGGGAGTTGTAAACATTATGCCTCCTGCTTTTCCCAATTTTGGTTCAACCAATTTTTCTTTCATTTTTACATTTTTAAAATAGCCCGTTTTTCTATGACTGCAGCAGAGGGAGGTGCTGGAGTAATCAGATTGTACAGTACGAGACTAAGAGCCACATCTCACTCCAGAGAGTGTAGATTGCTCATCTGAGGCTCTCCAGCAAGTAGGCTCCATACATAGTAGACCCATTGTCTTAAAGCTGCTTTGTGAATTAAAGCAATAGAATTCATGGCTCTTTAATTATTATGCTATATTATCATAGAATAAAAAAAATTATCTATATATTTCTAGGATAAGCTTGACATAGAGAGCTTACTCTCTCCAGAAAATGTGAACCAGCAAGCCCTTCTCGCTTATGCCAAAGAGGCTGCCAACTTCTCCACCAACTACCAGTTGCCCACTTTGCAGTTTGCCCTAAACCATCGCCACCGTCCTGATGTTGACATGTTTGACTTCACCTGCATGAGCCGTGCAGAAAATGCAGCTTTGGTGCGTGACTGCAATGGCGCTAAGCTGCTCATCGGGTTGGTGGGAGACTGCTTGGTGGAGGTAAGTGTGGCCGTAATATGATCAGAACTAACATCTGGAAGGGCTTCTCCACAATGGGAGAAATGTATATTTCAAACCTATCTGACTGGAACTCCCATTCAGTTGGAGACAGTCTTTCCCAACCTCGTATTAGTTTACAACTTCAGCCCTAATTTGGGAGTTGAAATCCAACACATCTGGAAAGCAGCTGGTTAGGGACAATCAATATGTGTTACTTCAGAATATATATAGGCAGAGGAAGTTTGCATTACTGAATGCTCATCTGCTAAGAATTTTCTAGGTTAATTGACAAACCAAGGCTACAGCCAGTTTTCCATTACAAGTTTGCTGTCCCCATTGTTTTATGTAGGGGAGATTTTGCATACTTTTTAATGCAACGATTTCCCGGGAAGGCTTTTTACTTTTTATCAACGGTTGTTCTCCCATTTCTATTATTACTGAAAGTTACTCAAAGGTCATCATATGGAAACATGTAAATAAAGCTGAGCTGCTTGGAAAAAAATCTGCTGAATGTCAGCTGTGTTATAATGGGAACTATTATAAATAATGGGAACTATTATAAAAAGCTTCTAGCAAGCAGAATGGTTGTTTTTGAAAGGATTATGAAAATCCAGACCAAGCAGAATGCAGGGATTCCCCCCCTGATTTTCAATTTTGCATATTTGTTTGTTTGCCTTTACTAGGTAGGTTTAACCCCCAGAGCTTGACTTGCCAGCTAACAAGCTCAATGGGAAGGGGTCCCATGGAAAGCAAGCAGTTCCCAAACTCATACACTGCACAGTGAGATAGTTGTACACTAATTGCAGGATCAAGATTCACACCCAGATCTGATTCTTCCTGCATTTGTCCAGTTTCAAAGTCTTTGAGTCATTGTGAGGTATCCCATGTTGCTGAGCAGCCAGACTGCTTGAACTCTTGTTAGTTTGTTTCTTTTCTTTTGTTTTGTTCTCCAGCCATTCTGGCCCTTGGGCACTGGTGTGGGCAGAGGTTTCTTGGCAGCTTTCGATGCTGCTTGGATGGTAAAAAGATGGGCCTCAGAAATATCCCCACTGGATGTGTTGGCTGAGAGGTGAGCATATTGAGAATGGGTACAGTATTTTCCAGAGTTAGGATTTGAGACAGGAGGGGGGGAAGGAGAAAGGGAGAGAGGGAGAGAGGAAGAGAGAGCAGGAGAGAGAGAAAAAAGGAGGGAGGGAGGGAGAGTGTGTTTCTCATCCTTGGCAACATTAAGATAGATGGACTTCAACTCCCAGAATTCCCCAGCCACCCATAAAAGGATGTTTAACGGTGGAGTTATTTTGTAATCTCATTAGAGGTCACAGTTATTCTGTGCAATTGCGTAGGGGATATTAATTGCCTTCTGTGGCTGTATTATCCATAGCTAAACCATTTTCCAAAATATTTTTTTTAAAGAGCATCTTTGAATGCTGTAAATTTTAACAGGCAGAAAAAATCAAAGAAGAAAGGAAGGATTTTTTTTTTTTAAAAAAGAAAATCCTGCTTATCAACTTTTACTTGTTTGATACAATCCTCAGTCAACTGTTTTTTGGCCTGGTTTGAGGAAAAAGCTCTATTTTTTTTAACCTGTGAAAGGAAAATAGCTGCTTGGAGACAGTGAACATTCTCAGTAGAAAAGTGAATGAAAAGAATCAAAATGGTTAAACAGTCACTTCTTTTTTTTTTTTTGGAAATATATATATACTGTGCATATATATATATATATATATATATATATATATATATATATATGTAGGTCTTTGGTTATTCGGGTCTTCTCCCACGTAAAATTGGAAGTGTCTTGGCGACGTTTCGACGAAGTCTCATTTGTCATCTTCAGGCTGGTGTTCTCGGCTTCGTGCTTCCAGGAGCAATGATTCAGCATTGCTCCTGGAAGCACGAAGCCGAGAATACCAGCCTGAAGATGACAAATGAGACTTCGTCGAAACATCGCCAAGACACTTCCAATTTTACGTGGGAGAAGACCCGAATAACCAAAGACCTACATACAAACACCCGCGAAAACCTGAGAAAATATATATATATATGTTTTTCTTCTAGCCAGATTTTCCCTACGTAGCCAAGGGAAAACCTGGCTAGAAGAAAAACACACATAAACCCTACGAAGAAGTAAGAATATATACATATATGCAGCCCTTTGAAGGAAATCATGGGTGTGTTGCTTAGGGGCCTGTGGGATAGACTGAAGGGCAGGCAAGGTTAAGGGGACGTTAAGGGGATGTTAAGAGGACGCTTAAAATTACATGGGGAAAGTTTAAGATTACATGAGGAAAACAAATGAATGTTCCCCAAAACATAGGATAACGTATTGATATTCATAATGGCTGCAAGAGCACACAAAATGAGTTAGGAATGACTCTTGTGAAAAGAAGCAAAGGACAAGGAATATTGCTTGTATAGTTATGCTTGAGTTGCCTCCAGGCTGATTCTGATTTCCAAGTATAAAATATGTCTCTTCATTCATGAACTCAAATGGAATATTTTCCTGCTCAATCCCCATCCAGAGAAAGCATATACCAGCAGCTGTCACAGACTTCACCTGACAACATGAACAAGAACGTTAATCAGTACAGCATTGATCCCACCACACGATACCGAAACATCAACCTTCAGGCAATCAAGACCTCTCAGGTACTTTTGCCACAAGCAGGGATGGAGGAGAAGGTGCAGTTGCTTTGTCTTCCTGATCATTGGCTTTGTAAAGCCCACCTTTCCCTTTGCAACCTGACACAATATAGCAGTTTTGATCACTTTGGTGCTGGTTGCAGAAACATAATAGAAAGTATAAAGTGATGTTATTTATGGTGGCAGGACGTCCTCAATATTGTCTTCCCTGCAAGATGTTTTTGCTAGCTGTTCTGACATTTAAGGTTTGGTCAGTTGGATAATGGGTTTTGGTGCATTTTCTGAACAGGGAAGATGAAGGTTTCAGGAGTTGAGTGGATTTGGGAAGTATAGAGATTAGCTGGAGTTCTGTTCAGGGTCTAAGTCATGTTGATGATAGCAAATAATAGGTGCCTTTGTTTTCAGGTTCATAAACTATACATTAAGGGAGATATAGAAATGGAGCAGAACAAGAGAAGAAGTCGTGCCAGCCCAGAGTTAGTCTGCAAAGGCAAGTTTTGGTAGCTTTCTTCCTAGCTTCCAGCTGCAAGGATCTCATTGTTCCTGCTCATTTTTTTCTTGCTTTAACAAAATGGCATCTGCAGCCATGCAGATTCTTGCATATAAATTGTTGAACTGTAGAATTGGAAATAACCTTGAGATTCATTGGTTCCATTCTTCCAATTTCCACTTAGTGCAGATTCTGCAATGTAGGATACAATAACAAATCTGCTAGGTGGCTGTCCAGACTTTCAAATAGATGTGTTTCATCATCAAATATCTGAATCTACTGATATTTGCTTTCTTGCTACTGCTATCTCTAGTACTTTTTAATCTGCCTTATCATCCTGCTTGCAGTTTCTTCCTTAGGACTTGCAACTAGGTAGAATAGTTTTGGGTGTATGTTGTTTTAGGGGAATATGTGAATGTAGATAATTTTTGTATATACTTTGTTGGCTTTCCTATAGGAAATGAAGTTGCACAGATCTTCACCTGACTAGTTGAACCACTGTTCTATACATTACAATAACAATACAGTCATACAGTAACCTACTCAGGGGTATCAGTTACATAAACATTGTATGATTTCTGCTAATAACTATAGTGGTTTGCTTTTCAACAGCCATTAACAAAAGAAGAAAAATGTTGGTATGCTGAGAAGCTTTTCCTTTATAAATTGGATGAATGAAGGAATGAATAAAATTTGTATCTGAAGACATACTGGGAATTGGAACACTCTTATAAGTAAATATCAATTCTCTTTTTCTCTCTGCAATACCATACTCCTACTCCAGATACCAGTAGAGCCTATGAGGAGCTTCTTAATTGGTGTCAATCAAACACTGCCAGTTACCATGGCATCAAGGTGGAAGACTTCACACACTCCTGGAAAAGTGGATTGGCTCTTTGTGCCCTCATACATTACTTTCGCCCAGATCTTCTGTGAGTTTCCTTTGTGGGAAAGCTGAAGGGACAGAATATCTACTAATATTGGGGAAGGCTAAAATGGGCTGGAATAAAGCTTTCTTTTAAATATATTCAAACATGGGAGTTAGATCACTTTATACACTTAAGTTTTCACATGTACATTCATTTTCGCTACCATCTCTCTTTAATTACCTGCCAGAAGCATTTTTAGGGATCCCACACACACACAAATAGATGTTGGATCCTTATAGAAGGATCTATAAGAATCCTTCATAGAGTCTATGATTCTAAAACTTTAGTTCTCCAAGCATTAATCTAGTTGTTTAAGCATTTGGCCATTACTGTAGAAACTGTATGTATGAGGTGATGTGCCGTTATGAATGTGACCTCTTGTGGGGTTTCATCTATGATAGTTTATTCATTTATACAACTTTATACTGCAGTCAGCAACTGCTGAATGTGTATGTAAGAATCAGGCTCAGATGCTCTGTACACGATCCAATGAACTAGTTGTCTTAAATAATTTCCATTCCCTACTGATTTTTCTCAGTTCTGGGAAGTTCAATACAGATTTGTACCAACTTTTTGTTTTTCTTTTACATTGGATTTCTAGGTTCACAATTTCCTATTGCTGCTATTCCAATCCAGATTTAGTTATTTTTAGAATGTGGAATCATAGGACTAAAAAGAGTCTTGGTGGTCTTCAAGACCCCTGCTCAAGGTCCTGGTCAAATGGTTGTCCAGTCCATTTTTGAAAACCTGCAGCAATGGAGCACCCACAACTCTAGGAGGCAAGCTATTCCACCGATTAATTGTTTTCACCATCAGGAAATTTTTTCTTAGTTCTAGGTTGGATCTCTTTTTGAAAAGCTTCTTTTTAATTTGTAAAAGGTTTTCTCCTAAAAGACTTTACAGAACCAAATGCCTTGGGTAATTTTTTTTTAGCTAGAGATTTAGAATTTACAAAATTTATTATACATGAGGGATAACTAGGCCATGTACGGACAAATTTAGACTGTGAGTAACTTTTGCTTTGATAACTAAAAGCTACTATGTCCGAGCTTCTTCCCTAGAATAAAATTTATTTCATAAAATACTGCTTATTAAAGTCAAAGTAGATACAAAAGTGATCTTAAGTACAAACTGTGGACATAAGCTTTAATATAGGCAATTATTTATTTGTATCGCAAAGATGTTTTTTTTCCTCTCCAAATGTTTCTCTGTTGCAGGGAGATGATGGGATTAATAACTGAAGAGCCTGAGACTTCAAAGGAAACAGTCCCTTCTCAACCTGTCTGCCAGATCTTGATAGGATGACTACAGCATTTCTATCACCATATTTGGTACTGAAATGACTGTAGCCATCAACTTTTCCTTTTCATCTGGCCATAATTCTGTTACAGGAAGGAGGGCTGGTTGGTGTTCAGTTACTGAAACCTATCCTACATAGCTAAGGAGAAAGAAAAAAGAAAGCAGTTTCCAAGATTCCTTGCTGGTGTGTGGCCCACTCATCACACAGGTTATTAGGAGCTAGCAAGAACTGTAGAAGCACTTCTAAAGAAACCTTTACAGGTTTACAAAATTTGCAGACGTCTTTTTCTAGTTAAAATCATCAGTTGACTTTATTTAGAGCAGTATCTTGTGTGGTTAAAACAACGGTTCACAGAAAGGCACATCTGTTTAAAACAAATCACTTTTTTCCACCCAGGTTTATGATATAAAGGAGGACCAGATTGTTAGGGGGCAATATGCTATTTAGTATACTGTCTTTGGTGTAAGCCGCCCAGAGTCCTCGGAGAGTGGGCGGCATAGAAATATGACAAACAAACAAACAAATAAATAAATAAATAAATAAATAAATAAATACAGGAGGTAATCAGGAATGAATTATGCTTCCTTTTTCTCTCTTCAACGGAGTCCGCAGAAATGGAATATTGATGGAGAAAACATCCTGATTATGAAAAAATAATCTTTTACAGCTGGGCTGAGATTAGTCATTGTAATTTGTTTCTTCCAACTGTAGGGACTTCGATTCATTGGACCCAAATGACCCTATTGGGAACAACCAACTGGCTTTAGATGTGGCTGAGCAGGAGCTAGGCATTTCTCCTGTCCTCTCCAGCACTGAAATGGCTTCGCTGTCTGATGATGAACAGCTTGGCTTGATCACTTATTTGAGCCAATTTTATGATGCCTTCAGGACTGCTCCAGGTAGATTGCCCCCAAAGAATCCGGTTCTGAGTGCAGCCAATGAATATTTAGCATAGGCAATTTGGTAAACCTTTGCAGAGAACTGACCCTTCTCTTAGATAACGGCTTGCAATGCGCACTAGATCGGGATGACCAGGGCTAGATCAAAATAGAAACCTATATATATAATCCAGCATCCTTCCCCTTCCTCAATGATCAATCAGATTTTTATGGGGGCATCACATGTTAGGCATGTCATTTTTCCCCACTGTGCTATTATAACAGCTACCATTGAAAATTGCATATCCTGATCTTGGAAATAACACCCAACTATCCTAACTGGTAGCCATTGGTGGTCTCATCCTCCATGAATTTGTCTAGTACCTTTTTAAGTCCTAGTTGGTGGCCATTACCATACTATGTTGTTGTGAATTCCACAGTAGTTGAGGGACCAGTATTATTGGAAGGTCAGATAAAATAACAATGGAAGTTTACAATGGTTCATTCATTGAATCTCTGGTCCTAGGCCTGTTATCTTCATGTTGCCCCTACAGTAGAAATAGAGACATTCTCATTTAGAGTACTCTCCACTTTAATAGGTTTAATAATGAAACTATATCCCTCAAGCTTGATTCAGTACCAAAAAGTACCATATTCTCTCTTGTAGAATGGAAGGAGAAAACAGAGAAACCTATTGTCCCACCTGGCACCAAAAGTGCTATTCTCTTTCTTAGCAAGCTACAGAAGACTTTATCTCTCTCACGTAAACGGAACTTGGTAAGTCTTTCACAGCAGAGATTGCGAGATTGTAACCAAACTTTCCCAGTTTCTTCTATTCCTGCCATTTTATTAGGGATTAGGAGCATGGGGGTTTAAGTATGTTCTGGAAGAGTCCTGAACCTTCTCTCTTTATTGACATTTCAAAGATACAATTTTTGATTGTAGGAAAAGTCTACCTGGGATGCAGAATCCAAGAAGTTAAAGCAAGAGGCTGGGGTAAGTTCTCCTATCATTGTGTTTGTTTCATTTTTTAGTATCATTCTTCTTGAAAAGAGATAAGATTAGTAGAACAGTAAATATTTAGAGTCATTAGGTAAACTATTTATGTGTATATTTATATCCTGCCATTCATGGGGGTATGCATAGGAGTCCCTCTTCCCCACAGAAATGTTTTTTTCCCCACAACAGGAAATTTATGAGATAAAAATTATATTATGTTTGGTCACATAGCCAGATATTAGCATTTAGCATTTTTAGCCACCTTCCCAAGGACCTGTATTTATATCACATCTTTGTTTGTACAACTCAAGGAAGTATACATAATGCTCCTGACTCCTATTATCCCCACCACAATGCTTCTGTGAGGTGAATTGGGCTGAGAAAGAAGGATTGGTCCCAAATAAGTGAGCCATGGAGTGACTGTCCCTGGTTGAGGGAGGGCCTGAACTTTGGTTTCTCTGGATCTAGTTTAAAGCCTTAACCACTACAGCATGCTGATTCTACCCTAAAATCAGTCAGCCAGAATAGGGATGGAGAATCTATAGCCCTGTCATGTCGATTCACATTATTTCTAGTTGGAATGATCTGGGTTCATGGAATTGACATCCAACATATTGAACTAAGTTTATTTCATTTGTGGTTATTTCTGTGTGAAAGGGGTTATGCTGTCAGTTGTGCAATCACCTTTCAACAATCCTTCATAATCAGCTGTAGAATTTATCATAGGGAAGGATATTGTGATTGCATGTAAATTTTGTTACAATCTATCCTGAAAATCCTTCTGATGTTTGGTTTTAAGTAATATATCAGATCTAGAATAGAGAAGGAAGGAAGGAAGGAAGGAAGGAAAGAAGGAAGGAAGGAAGGAAGGAAGGAAGGAAGGAAGGAAGGAAGGAAGGAAGGAAGGAAGGAAGGAAGGCTTCTGTTATAAGCCAATGATGGAATAAATATTCCTAGCAGATAATTTATGGAAAACATAATTCCTTGTCGTATAAATCATTGTAGTAAATGGTATGAGTTTTCTGACTTTGGAGCACAAAGATGGAAACCCCAGTACAAATAATTTATGAACTACAGCTTTTGTGTGACTAATATGTTGAACCCTGCATTCAAATTCTAATCCCAGTGGTTAAGCTCCACCTGTAAAAATTGGAATTCAAATGTCATTTGACAAATTCCATCCTCCAGCTTGCTGGTCACTCAACTCCAAATTAATTTGGCAGGAGCAGTAAGAGATTCATTTTCAAAACTCAATTGAGACTTGTTCAATTCATTTCCCTACACAAAACTATTACAGTAAAATTTTGGCTTGTGGGAAATTCTTGTGGATGAGATGCGCTTATGTGATTGCACAGAACAGCTGCCAAAAGTTTGGATGGTACCCAAACTATTACTTTTTCCACCAGAGGTCAAGACACTTGTTTCCATGTTTAGCAAGAGGCTCTCTGAAACAGCTGTTGAGCCAGGTGATGAGGAAGAAGCTGGATTAATCAAACAATGAATGGAGTTGCTATTACATCCCACTACATGCTGTCAGGAAGCTCAACAGCATTGTTCAGGTTCAGACATTCCCAGGAAAGGATTACCTTGATGGAAGTTTCAGGGGATCTTTAATGGATCTGTCTCCCTAAGGATTTTGTTGCCTTATTTTGAGCTAAATTACTGGAGTTTAACATATAAGGTTGTCTGAAATATGTCTTTACCCCATAAATCTGACCATAGGTTCATCTAATCTGGAATTGCTATAGTGACTGATAGCAGCCTTTTAGGATTTTCAGACATTGTTATTTTTTCAGTCCTTTCCATAAATGCTAGGAATTAAATGTGGGACTTTCTTCAGATTTCACTCTTCCTTATCACATTCAAAATGAGAAAGCTTATGGTTAACTGTCAGATTAAAAAATCCAAAGGACATTTCTCTCTCATACACACCTCTATCAGATACTTTTATAATTGGCATCCTTTACTAAGTGTTTACTTGGAGAACAGTTGAACTATGACCTCTGCCCTCTGGATAACAGCACTGGGGTTTCTGGGTGGTAGACAGAGCAACTATTGTACTTTTCATATTGTTAGCACCCGAGTTGTTCACTTTGCAACTCATTGCAGCTACCCATTTTGCACATTGCTCTGGCTTCTACCATCTCTTACACCCAATTGATTGCCACACCCTCATTCTTCGTTGGTTTTCTGACCTGGGTGATCCATGAATCCTGATAGCACAGATCAGCACTGACCTGATCTGAGGAGGGAGTCTGCTTGAGGTTTAAGACTGCTCAGAATTCATGGCCCTAAGGGAAACTATTGATCTTCTGATAGATTTCACCTGTCTCTCCGATGAGGAGTAGTGATGCCTGCTATTTCTGTGGAGATCACGTCTACATCCTGGAGCGGGTCAGTGCTGAAGGGCGCTTCTTCCATCGAGGTTGCTTCAAATGCCATTACTGCAAAATAACATTGCGACTAGGAGATTTTGTCTTCAATGAAGATGATGGTAAGTAGAGAGAACAGCTTAGAGCCAATAATTGGTAAGCCTGACAGACACAGCCATGTAGGGGAAGCAGAAATGGTTTGAGTTTGGTTTCCTGTTTTATTTTGTCTCCAGACAGAGTTTGAGCAGAGCTCTACAACCAAATGTTCAGGGTATTATGCCCAGCAGCCTTAGAAGTGGCACCCTGAATGGAAATGACCTTAGGAGAAAAAAGAGATGCTACTTAGGGAACAATAAGATAAGAGGTTAAGCCTGCAATTCAAAAAGGAATTTCCTTTCCTTCTCAGTCTGTGAAAAAGACCACAGCAAATTTATACTATGTATAAGATTTGCAAGATTATGTTAATCTAGCCTTACAATAATGTAGAATTAGTTTAACTGGTTGTATTTCCTGTCTGGTCCACCTGGGCAGGTTGACATCAATCTTGCAAGCCAATTGCATTTTATTCTAAGGCCACATTAACATAATCTTGTAAATCTGATAGTACGAATCTCCCACCATCTTTTTTACAGCCTGAGAAATAAGGGAGGTTCCTTTTTGAATTTCTCTACTCATTATGCAACTATAGGCTGTACCTTCTTATCTGATTGTTCCCTAGCCAGTATCTCTTTTATCTGCTAAATTCATTCCCACATACCATTACATGCCCAGAGACTCCCAATAGTTGACGGGATGTTTATCAGTGGTGGGTTGCTACTGGTTCGCACCGGTTCGGGAGGACCAGTAGCGATAAATTGGCGAGGGTTGCAGAACCAGTATTAATTGCTGGCTGGCCACACCCCCAAACCGGTCCCCACCCCACTCAGTCACTTCCTTTTCCTCCTTACCACCCGGGCGGCTTGCCTGCCTAATCTGCCTTTCCACATGGTGCCTGCCCTGCGCCCCCAACTGAGCTGCCGCCTCCTGCCTATAGGTAAGTAGCGCTACCCTCTCCTAGAGTATGCTGCGCCACCCCCACCAGGCTCACACCTTGCCTTCCCCGCTCCTTACAAGAGTTCCCCCCCGCGCCCTGTTTTGGTTCCCAGGGGCTGCAGGGAGGCTTGCTAAGGCCAAAATGGGGTGTGAGGGAGTGTGGCACCCCCCCCCCCCGCAATGCCCTGTTTTGAAAGTAGTTGTCATAGCCACAAATACCCTCCCCCACATATTTTTCAGGGATTTACATGCATTCAATGTCTATAGTCCAGAGCATAAATATGTATGTGTTTATTTTGTACATCAGGTTGCATAAGTCCATCTTAATATGCTATTCCTGGTATACATACAGAGAAAGAAGCACTCTTGTGATCTTTGACTTTTACGCTTGCTGTCAAACATCAGCCATAATACTAATTACTGTTTTGAACAATATGCATGATTGGCTATTTTATATGTGAAATTATGACTGAAATATTTCTGCACCTATATTAGTTCTCACTGTCAGGAAGTTTCTCCTTAGTTTTAGGAGAAAAATTAACTTCTCTCTTTGTTCAGTTTCCATCCATTGCTTCTTGTTTTGCCTTCTGGTGCTTTGGAAAATACATTGCCTATACATTCTTTCTGGCAGCCCCTTAAAAGCCTGTTGCCTATCACACTCTTGGGCAAAGCATGTGAGCCATTTCTTCCTTTCAGTGGTCCATGAAAGTATATCTACAGTATGTAAATAATAAAGTTGAAAAAAGGTGAACAACATTTTTACAGAACTATAGATACATTGAGGCTGTGTGTGACAAGGAATGGCTGGGAGGGGAGGGGCCAGGCGAGGGACCCCTTGATGTTAGTGACATTGAGTTGGCCACGCCCACCCAGTCACATGACCACAAAGTCACTCCATCACATGACCAAGCCACGCCCACAAAATAAGCCACGCCCACAGAACCAGTAGTAAAACATTTTAGAACCCATCCCTGGTGTGTGTGTATTAAATAATTGATTGAAAAGGGATAATGATGATTATTTTTCATGAATGATATATGTAATCAAATCAAAATTAGTCCTTTGGCGTGTTATCCTTGCTACCCTTCTCAAAGGCCAAGTGTGGCCCTCAGGCTGGAAAATACACACCCTTGCTTCAGATTCTGCCATTGCCACATCCTCCTTTTATTTAATCTTGAAGATTAAATCTGCACTCCAATAGCATTTCTGGTTGGGCCAAATGAACTGCGGTCACCTACTAACCTGATTGTTTCTTCCTAGGCAACTTCTATTGCACGTTGCATTCCTCGGTCTCATCAGACCTGACTACCCCCAGCAAAGCTTCCTTCAAAGAAGCATATGAGGTAGGTAGGATGGCTGCCTTTTCAGAATCTGGCTGAGTGTTAGAGCAGAGCAGGAACAAGTGGATAATTTTGAAAGGATTGGAGTATGTGAGAAGGATCTTTTATGTGGTTTTGAGTTAGGGATGACCAATGTTTTGTTCAGATTGCTGACAGTGCTGAGGCATGTGGATTGACAAAACAAAGTGCTTTAGAACAATATCTTTAGACATGCAATGGAAAATATGATATAATATAAGCAGGTATACAGTACATCATTTGCATCTTGGGCAACGAAAACCTAATTTCCCACATATTCTGAACAGAATCTCAGTTGGGAGTCACTGACCAGGAAATTGATTGTGTGTGCGGGTAGCAAAGTAAAACTGATGATTTGGGGGTGTGGCTATGCAAAAAAAAAAAAAGGAATCCTGTAAGAAAAAAATCAAAACCAAATTAGCTGGCATCATAATCCCTTTACAAAAATCTACTATACTTCTGAACATTGTGTCTCTCCCTCCCACCTGCCAAAAGAAATGATTGTGATTGAACACCACTTGTAAGAGTTGAATGTTAATTTATTGTGACAAGCAGTCTGTGGCTGATACTGCTTGTTTGCCAATGCTTGGTTCCATTTTCTTGTGGATGTGATTAAACAAACTTGAACAGCAAACATAACATTATATAAAAACTATGAACAGTGGCTTCGCTTCCTAAACCGGAATCAATGCAAGAACAAAATGTAGCATATGATTCTCATCTGTAAAAACAAACCATACTTCTTTATTTGCATGCAGAGTTGAATCCTGTTTTGCAAGACGCTGCTCCTACTTTCATTCAGAGCTGAGAGGGAACAATTATAACATTGCTTTCTCTTTCTCTGTAAAAGGTGCAAGAAAGAACAATCAGAATGATAAGAAACTGGCTTCAAAAGCAGAGTTTTTATATTTTTAAATAATTTTATTTATTTTATTGAATAATTTTTAACAAAGTAAATAGCCTAAAAGAAAATAAAGATAATAAAGAAAAATAATAAAAAGTGTGTGTATGGGGGAAGGGGAGAATAGAATTGGAAATGAAAAAGATTAGTAAAGAAGCAGCTTCTGATTTTGGTAGCAGTTATAAATCTATATTTTGCCTTCTCTCTCTCTAATGTTACATCATAATACTCTTCTTTTTATAAGCCCCCCTTTCTAATCTACAAACTGATAAATCACAAATTATTTTTTTCTCTTTTTTCAGCAAAAAAAGTCTATGGGGAGTTCCCAGTACTGATAAATCTAATTGTTAATGTTTCTCTAATCAAAACAAATTAATTTTGCTATGTTAGTTCTGCAATGTTCACAAACCCCATTTCTCCATTGTGGGTGTTTCAGAGTCTTTCCATTTTTTGCATATAATAGTCTCATAGCAATAATCGTTTATCGAAATAATTTTCCATGGTTATTTTTAATTGGCTATCCATTAATCCCAGCCAGAAAAGTTCCAGTTTCAATTAAATGTTGATCTTTCTTTGTATCATTATATATATTTGAACCTAGAAATTTGGGACTTGAGGTTTAAGAGGTTGAGGCTTGAGGTTTTATCATTCCCATCAGGGATGATAGAAATGATACTTCATGATGTCCATATTTCCAACATAAATTTGAAGTAACTTTATACATTCAGACAATTTTTCTGGAGTCATACACCAATGGATATATCATTTTATAAACAGTCACTTTTAGATTATAACAATGTAAATTTCAATCCTTTTAAGAATATAATTTCCTACTGTTCCATCAGTATGTTATGTCCAGTTTTATCAGGCATCATTAGTCTATTTTTTCATTTGTTCTTTTTGTGTTACAAATGTCAGTAAAAGCTTATACTATACATTTTGGGAGTTACATATTCATCATTTGTACATAGTTCAATTTCAAATTCTTTCATCTGCTGTTCAATTCCAAATGTTCTATTATCTACCATAAATCTTTCTCTTAATTGTGCATACAAAAGCCATTGAAAACTCAATTCCTCTGCAGTCACTTTCTTTCTTGATTTCATTTTATATTCTCCATGTTCCTGTTCTAACAACTCTCGATAGGTTAACCATTTTTCTTTATGTACTGTTTTTTTCCTATAAAATGCTTCTTGTGCTGAGACTCATAAAGGAATTTTCAGGCACAATCTGAATTTATATCTGTTTCATATTCTCAGTATGGTACTTCTAATATAATTAATATCTTTAGTTTTATTGTACCGTAGAAAACCATAACATCTGAACATCAGATTGTGCACTTCTTACTCTAAAATTTGTTTATTTCTCAACAAAACCTACACTTTTATCCAAACTAAGCAGCAAGCTGCGAAATACAATTTCAGATCAGGCAGTTCCAATCTTCATTTCTTTTCATCTTGGACGTATTTTATGTTTAATTTTTGTTGGGGGGGAGGTGTTTCTTAGATATATCTTTCTGCCATTGTTGCTAGCGCCTATAAATTTTCAATAAATTTGATCACTGGCTGATTCTGGTCATGTAAGATAGGAAATGCTTTGTGTAGGATATGATCAAGTCTTTGAGTGCTGTACCACAGTGGTTATAACAAAAAGAGATTAATAGATGCCTGGAAATTAATGTTCTCAGTGGTTTTATTTATCATGATGTATGTTGTTTATCATTTATTTCTTTCTTTTTTTTTTGGCTTTTCTTTTATAGAAACTTTATTGAGATTTTTTACAAAACAAAAAAGAAGTAAAAAAAAGAGAAAAAGGAAAAACAAACATTCAAACAAAAACATAAAACACATAAGTATAATAACATTTTCAATTAGTATCGGATGTGCAGTGTTTTAACTATTTACATAAATAGTACTTGGTGACATTTCAACTCACTTTTAACCAATATTTAACACACCTTTAGATCTTTCTTTCATTTTGTCATGCAACCACTTGTCCCACCTTTCCCACACCATATAGTAAACTGACTTCTCATCATTTAATTCAGAAGTTAATTTAGTCATCTCTGCGCACTCGAGTATTTTCTTAATTGTAAGCTCTTCTGGTGGTTGAGTTTTCTCTTTCCAGTACTGTGCGTATGCCAATCTGGCGGCTGTAATTATGTGGATCATTAAATGTGTCATTTCCTTTCTATATGGCTTCTTTATTATTCCTAGGAGGAAAATCTCTGGTGTTAGTTCAATATCTTCGTCAATTATTTCATATAACCACCTCCTAATTTTATTCCAGTATCCTTTCGCTTATTATTTATTTCTATTTTTTTATTAGCAATATCTTGGAAGTAGTGTGTCTCTCCATATTATTTCTTTGAGTTATACCTCCCTTTAATTCAGGAGCCTCAAACAGCATCAATAACACTCCCTCCTTCTATTTTTCCATATGGCATTAACTCTGGATCAAGAAAAATGACCACCCTCTCCTCAGGCCTAGGTCAACATCTACATCACAACCCCACAGTTACTTTAGTTGTTGGATACATGCAGATACTGTTGCATTAATGGGCAGTGGTATCTTATAGGCTTTCTATTCAGAGCCTGCTTGACTACGTTGAGAACAGAATATCAATTTGATAGACTCTTCAGATGTTTTCATATACTTGCAACTCGTTTGCAAACTTGTTGTGGTTTGTTTCTGCAGGATTCATCCTATCTGGACAGTCCACCAGACAAAAACATTTTAGACGTGACTACTGAAGAAGAGAGGATGGTAAAAAATCCATACTGGCAAAGCCTGGATGAGATTATGTCTCCCTTTGTAGATCAGCTGCCAAAACGCCAGTCTGAACAACTTCAGAAACAAGGTAGTGAAGGCCCCAGCCTATTCCCATCAGAAAAGGAAGGTGCCAATACAATAAACTCCTCACGGCGTCCACATCGACTGTTTTCTCTTGTGGGAGATGAGAAGCCGAGTGACTCTGTTCTCAAGGCTGATTCAGCTTTTCAGATTGATGGAAGTAGAAGATCACCTGAAAATATGGCACAGGACCAAACAATTCAGAGTGGTCACTCTAAGGGAGAGCCTTGTCTAAATCTCCTTTCACGAGGACCAGGTCTTACTAGTCCTGGAGAAGGTTCAAACCCCACACTAGAACAAATGGAAAGTGAAATCATCCACAAGAAGAAGATTTGTTTGTCAGACTTGGAAAAGCTTGAATTATCCAGGCTGAGTCCAATTTCAAACCCGCTTGATGTTTCAGATACAGGGCTGGAAGAATCCAGCTTCAGCAGAGAATCAGGTTATTTTCTTTACTTATTTTTTTTTATTATATCTCATAATGTTCCAAACAGATGATAAAAGGGAAAAGGAGTAAAGACTCAACAAAAGAGAATGAATGAAAATCAGATGTCTGTGATTTACATCCCCCCCCCCCATTTTGTGTGGAATTTTCCATAATGCAAGACAAATTTTGTCATGGTATTCAACCTATGGAACATTTCTTTTCTTTGCTGCCATTTAAAAAATTATGAACTGTGTTCCTTGCAAGCAAAAAGGTCCCTCATCATTAACCACAGAAAGTTGTTTTCTAGCTCTTTTCCATGACATTCGATCTCTTTGAAAATTACAATAGGCATTGATGTTTGAGGCAGTTTCCAGTTTGCCCATATCAGTTCAAGCAGCTTGCCACGCTCTTTTCTTCACTCTTTGATTTATTTATTTATTTATTATTATGCAATTTTCCCATTTCCTGCATCCTGCAGCATCTCTTTACCCACTTCATTTCTTGGAGCTCCTCAGAAAACCAAGGTGCCGGTTGGGAGGAGGCTGTTCAGGATCAATCCTGGCCAGTGATGTGATTGCCTCTGCATTCCAGACTGGTGAAATCCTCTAGCATTGACTAGAAATTTTCCAGATCCATCAGGTGCCTGAATGAGCCATGTTAATTGGCCTTTCATCCCTGTGAAAGCTACGGATATAGTTAACCCTATGATCAGCAGGAACAGACTTGTCCAGAACTAGATAGGCTTTCATCAGTTCTGAGATACAATCCAGATCTAATGTATGACTAACAGGGGTTAGTCATACATTAAGGGTTATAGGCCATGAATGACCTGGGACAAATTCAGGGTGCTCATGTACTCTTAAACTGCCTCCAAGATTAAAATCACTTGGCACCACAATCTGGGTGAATCCAAACCAACCACAGCAAATGGAATCAAGCTGTCACACAATGGAAATGGGAAGAGGTGCAGTCATGCAGCTGGGAAGACAGTACAACTGCGGCATCTCCCGCTGTTCTTTTTAGCCCAGCCTTTCAAACGTAGCCTCATGGATGGATTTCAATGGGGGGGTGTATGTTTTCCCCTGACCAAGGTGGGTCTCGGTGGCACAGCTTCTCATTCTCAAAGAAACTATGAATGAGGATAGGCCTGGGATTCCAAAGCAGCAGTCAAAATATGATATATTCAGCAATTGAGCTATTCGCCTCTAGAGGTGAAACAATGGGACTAGAAAGAGAGAGACTGGGACAATAGTTCCAATTTCTCTTTCCCTAGAATGACTTTCCCTCATCTCCAGTCATGTTTTTCCGCTTTTTACTGTCATTGTCTGGATATGCCTCATTCATATCCCACTTCACATAATCTTTGCATTGTTCATAAACACAAGCTGTGCATTATTCTTATTACGTAGCACTTGGCTGCGTATTGATTTTTGTTAGATGAAGTACAGACGTCTATGTACTGTATTTCTGTATGTGATTTGTTGAATGCAGCCTATGTTGAAGATAGACTTCATCTCTTTATCTGCAACTAAAAATTCCCCCACCTCCTGCACTACTTCAACTTTAGAAAGCAGAAACGATCACTTCAGTCAGTGAACCATTAATCCTTCATTAAAGTTTGATGGATTTTATCCTTTGAATCTAAAGTTTGCCCTCAAAAATTTACTATTGAAGAATTTTCCCCTTTGTAGAATTAAATTCTGATTTTGAATGGTGCAGAAATGCCAAAGCATTTGCCTCATTTAACTTTATAAAAGCAAGCCTTCTTTCAAATTGTGACAGAGAAAATAGTACCGTCCTAGGTTAAAGCTTGCAAGTTTAACCTAAAGTGACCCTGTGGCTCTGTTACATGCAAAGTGCATACAGTATTTTTTGTCATCATTGCTGTTTTTCTTTGGCAGATTTTCTGGAGGTTGCCAGTGACAGTGAGGAGGAGGAGGAGGAAGAAGAAGAAGAAGAAGGGAACTTAGATCCTGGGACAAACATGGTGAGTCAAGACACCTGATTTCTAACAAAACAATGTTTGGATGCATAATTCAAATATTTCTGAGTTACTTTTATGTATTAGTAATCCAGGAGAATCATAGTGTCACTATATTAGTATGTAAAAAGCATTTGTCATATTTTCTTAGTGTTATTTTTCACTTTTATAAAAAAAAATCTCCTATGCATGCTCTTTCTTCTATATGCCGTCAAAGGTTTTAAGCTTCTTCTTTTTCTAATTATTTTTTCTGATTTTTCTATCTACAAGTTTCTTCGTTGCCTTTCTTTTCTCTTTATCATGTACATCTTTTCTCAACCTGAGCATTTTCCATGTGAGTGGATTATGGCTTGCAGAATTCTCAGCTCCAGCAGTACTGAATTCTGGGGAACATCTGCATTGGGAGGACACATCCTTTCACTACTTTTTCTACTAAATGTCTGCATCATTCTGTGATCCCAGAATGCTGTTTTCCCTGTATACATCACCTACTCTTTTTCTTCTTCTTTACACACAAGGTTCTTAGAAGACCCATTTCTATTCCCTGTATCTTTTTACATATGATTGCTATTTTGTTGTGGTCACCTGGGTGTTCTTTTACTGTCTTCTCTTTACAACTGTTATCAAGGGTTTGAAATGCCCAGCAACTCCTTTCAATAAAAGACTCACAAAGTGCATAAATACAGGCTGGCACAAGTCTCAACACACTTCTTTGAATCCACTGGGGGATAGGAGTAATGTGAGGAGCAGTTACTCAGAGTTTGATATCCCGTTAGCTGGTGATACCAATCTTTAATTTTTCCTAACAGGGAAATAAGGGTTAGAAAATGGCCACAGGTAATTTTCAATCGGCTTTTAGGTCTTTGAAACAAAAGCAAATGTTTCTGTACTAAAATATTGATTCATAAGATTTTTACAAAGTTCATCAGACTATCTACAGTGAAAACAGGGAATGCCTCCATGCACTTTACAAGTTAAGACTGTGTAGTTAACAGACTCTTTAAAAGGTGTAACTTAAAAAGATGTAGAATGGAACTTCGTTGGTTATTCTTGAAACTTTGACAGGCCTTTCATCTTTTTGCCCTATGATCCAGACCAGGAAATCTCAAATCATGGTTTACAATTTGAGTTGTGAGCAACTTTTTGAAAAGCTGATTTTTGTGCAGGCAAAGCAAGTGGCATTGTTCCTATTACCTAGTAATTTCTGGCCTGCTGTGTTGTATATCTGTAGTTTTTGGAGTATTAGTGAAGTTCACTATATTTATTCATTATTTTCAATTTTTGGCCTTTCAAAATGGAAAAAAAAATTGTGAGGAGATAAGAAATAAAATAAGCTTAAATCATAAAAACATCATGAGTTGTATCATCATATCAGTACATATATTTCTTGTTCAAGTCTTATTTGTGGGACTAACAGGCATTGCATCTATCCGTTCATCACTGGGAGGAAGGTTATATTGCAGAGGTTGGGAACTCTACTTCAGCTTGTTCACCAGGCATCTTGATTTTGGGGGAAATTTTGAGCACATCCCATAAAGAGTATTTTATATTTGGGATGCAGGAGCCCAGTTGATTTTAGCAGCCATGTAAGCAGCAATGGTTAGTCTGAGTCAATTACTACAGATAGACAGTAGCTTTTAAGTCTTCCCGCATGACCTTCTCTTGTTTTTACCTGTGGATATTGCGGTTTGCAGCATTTCCTCAGCTTGACTGAAGACACTCAGTATCCAACTTGGAAGAAGACGCTGTTGCGACGAGCCAAAGAGGCCCAAATGAAGAGGTTTTGTAAAGCTCAGGTGATTTTCTTTGTCAAGAAATTTATGCAGAATTTATTCAAATAAGGAAATAGATTATAAAAATAATAGAGAAGTCCAGGCCCCATGTGATCTGCAGGTTCACTCCCTGCTCTCTGCAGCTATCAAGAATACTATGTGCAATACTGCAAATGTGTGTAGCAGCATCTTCCACAAATGTGATACTCATTACCTTGGACAGCAACCTTGTTTGGCTGCTTTGTTTCCATGTCATTAGAACTGTGCATGGGGAGGTGGGGAAGGAAGAAGGGGCATGGCTGGCATGTAAAACCTTCTCTCTTACGAGTATAGCAATAGCACTTAAGATTTATATACCGCTTCATAGCGCTCTCTGGGTGGCTTACAGAGTCAGCGTATTGCCTCCAATAATCTGGGTTCTCATTTTACCCACCTCAAAAGGATGGAAGGCTGAGTCCACCTTCAGCTGGTGAGGACTGAATTTCTGGCAGTCAGCAGAATTAGCCTATAATACTGCATTCTAACCACTGTGCCACCATGGCTCTTGTAATAAGATATAACTTCTGAATGTGATATTCCCAGAGACGTATACCTGTGTTTGAAAATGTATAGGGATGTTTCTTTATTATCCATGCTTTCTGTGTTGATTTTGCAAAAATTCTTCTGTGACATCATTAATGCCTTAACCTTGAAGCTACCTGGATCCTAGTAAAGACTTAAATGTGATGTCATCACTGACCTGTCTTAAAAAGTTTCCTTTTCCTGAAATTCCCGCCCTTGCTATAGAATCTGGTTGCAGTTTCCTCTTCTTGCATTTCAAAACTTTTGTTTTAATCAATGTTTATTTTGACCAACATTTTTGTAGGCCATCCAGAGGCGATTAGAAGAGATTGAAGTGACTTTTCAGAAGCTTGAGAAACAGGGCATAAAGGTGGAACAGTCTTTGCGAGAAGAGGCAGGTAAGAATCTGAAACTTCCTTGAATAGGAATGGTGTTTGGAGATCGCCATGTATAAAGAACGGGCGTCACAAAGTGGTGCAATGGTTCTTCTTGAAGCTAACGTGTCAGATTTAACTTCTGACACACACCCTCGTCATATTCTTTAGGAACAGAGTCTGAACTGAAGAAACAGTGGATGAACCAGTTGCTCACGTTGATCCAAAAGAAGAACAGCCTGATGTCTGAAGAGTCTGACCTCATGATTGAGTAAGGAACTCTGCAAATTATGTTAGTTAGGATCTATAACTCATTTTGACCATAGAAAATTGATCCAGCGCTGCTCTTTATTGTGCCATAAGAATTATAAGGGAGACCACAAGCTATTTGTGGTTTCTCCTCCCACTAACATAACCTTCAATCAAACAAGTGGACTAGCTTCTCAGTTTATATAAAAAACGGTCAGAAAAGCTGCACTATAATAGCACTCAAAGGCTACCACCCAGTGGTGCTATTCAGCCGGTTCTATCCGGTTTGGGCAAACCAGTAGCGACGGCTGCGGGAGGCTCCGCCCACCTGCCCGGAAGTTATCACGTCCCATTTTTTATGCTCTGTGCATGCGTAGAAGGTCCTGCGCATGCGCAGAGGTGCGTGGGAGCAAAGCGTGCACGCACTCTCCCATTTGTGAACTGGTAGTGAAGGTAAGTGAATACCACCCCTGCTACCACCCATAAATCGAAGAATGAATTCAAGTAAGTTCTGTCATTTGTAATGGTGACGAGATTTGCATACCATGCTAAATCATAAATTTCCAAACCACAGTGGCTGAATATTAAGCCCAGATTTATCAACTATATTTTGGACAAGATGTAACAACTACATAATGACCTATTGCAACATGACTCAATCACAGAATGTGGCTTAGACTAAAATGAAAATTCCGAGTGTGAATCCCTGGACAGGCAATCTATATTAGAGGATCCCTTAGGGTGAAAGATCTGCAAGAAAAACATAAAATAAATATTCCACTGGTAAAATGACGAGTAGTTAGAAAAATAAGTTGGAAATACTTTCTTGCTAGGATACTTCTGTTAGCAAGGCAAATATGCCTCAGGTATACTGATGTCATCTACTGCATGCTCTTCCTCATTTAGTATGGAGCTTTTAAAATGAGTGTGTGTGTATGTATATGCGTACATGTATGAATACACAGACACACAGACACATACACACATGGAGGACAACACTTTGCAATGAGAGAATCAGTACAAAAGCTCCGGGGAAGGGAATTCCTTAGGTTATCAGAAACTTTTTCTTAATTGTGGATAGTAACAATGACAATTTTTTTTAGTGTGCAAGAGCTGAAGCTGGAGGAGCAGCAGTGCCAACTGGATCAAGAGCTACGGCGCTATTATAATCTGGATGGTAAGAAAGAACACAATAGGTTTTTGTGGGGAAAGAGAAGGAGGAAGGTGTGTTGGATATGTTCTCCACCTTGAGTTATTTGTAAAATAATAAAGGTAGGACACAAATGAATAAATAAATAAATAAAGAGCTGCCTAAGCTCATGATGAGATGAACAAGAATAATTTTTGCCCTGAAAATAGCTGATATTTAATCAGCTCAATTAATTTATACTCAGAATTGTTTTTGAATGGTTTTAGATAGCCAAGAAATTTACTAATGTAGCAGCCCTGCTGCGATTGTGAAAAGCCAGGAATTTGGTGGTCATAAATCACACAACCCTGAAAGACCCAACGTTGTGAACGTTCTAAACAATGAACATGTCCATTGGGTAACAAATATACTCTCAAAAGTTGAAAGAAAAGCTTTGTCTGCCAAGAGGAGTTTCCCATTTGCTTTCTGTGGACAAATATGCATGTTTTGTCAAAGTTTGGCTTTGACAGCATATTCATTATGGTCATTTGCAGTCTGATATTCCCAGGATAGGAAATGCAAATAAAAGAAAGGTAGTATATGCTTACCTTCTGGTCTTAAATTTTTCTTTTTAAATAATAAAAGAATTTGGTTGAGAATAGTCAATAGCCCGTTCAGCAAGAGGCCCTGTACAGCTAAAAACAACATACATTCATTCCATGAATGGAAACAAAAAAAAGCATTTAGTTATGTTTGGTCTGTGTGTATCGAGTGATGTCATGTTGGGGCCGAAGAACTAGGAAAGTTTATGTTCATGTATTCATTCATCCCCGTTACGAAAGTATAATGAAGTTTTTAACTCCTGGGTTTCCACGTGATATATTTTCACTTTGAGAAAATAGTAGATAAAGGATAGGGAACTTGCAGCTCTTCAGATGTTGTCTCTTTCCAAAAACGGTCAGCCTCAGCATAACCAAAGAGGTTTGGAGGTGTAATCCAGATATTTGCAGTTCCACCAGTTCTTTTTCTCCTTTATTATGTAATTAAATATTATGATGGTTCCTTATACTGAGCATGTGATTTTTATTTTAAAGATTCTTTGAAAACGTCTGAGGACCATGAGTCGGAGAAGATGATCCTGTCCCAACTGGTTGCAATAGTGAATCAGCGCAGTGCTCTCATCGAGATGCAAGAGAGAAAGCGACTCAGTGAGCTTTCTGAGCATGCTCCAGTGATGGAAAATGCCTAGAATATTTGAGTTCCAGTTTAACTGGTGGATAAATTTGCTGAATGCCCTTCATATTTGGCATGCCGTCCCATTCTAGACTCTGCTGAACAAGCCTGAGCTTTTGCAACTGATGCAACTTGCTGCATTTGATGCAAATACGTTTTTTAAATATTTTAAGGAATAATAAGGAAACTATGTAGAACTGCTTTTCATTGTTTGTAGATACAAATGTTGAAGGCTTTAAGAAAGCAGTCTATTTGCAGCATTTGGAGGGAAAATAATATTCAGAAGATGTACATATTATTTAGTATTGTATATATTTGCAGTTAGCATGCTCCATTTTGACACAGGGCCTCATCCAACAAAAAAGATTTATTTCACCCTACTGCTACAGTTGATCCATGTTTGTGATCTAGATGTGGTAAATTAGGAGGGACTATATTGTTTAAGTAGAGAAGTATACTAAAAGCAAAAAAGCATTATCCCTTCATGAAGTTCGGAGGAGCCTTCAAACTGTCCAGAGTTGTATTCTAGAGGAGGAGGATTAGTTAAAATCTCTTGAAGGATACACAGAATCAACAGAGTATTTCAGAGGAAAGAAATAGATGCCTTACAATAAAAATTAGAAATGCCATCATCACAGGCCTTCTCATATAATAAATGTGCAAGGAGAAACATACATCTCTTGCACATTTTTTCATGTGCCTACAAGCATAACAGGTGCTATAGGGCAAGATCTTGAAGCTGGACCAGTACGGTTGGAAAATGTATGCTCTTCCTGCAAAATAAACAATGAATGTGGATGCAGATTGCAATACACTGCTCCTGAAGAAAAACTTCAAGTGAACAGATGTTATTTGGTAACTAAAGTCAATTTACAATCTGAAAGCTGTTACTTCTGTATGGATATAAGCCAACTGGTTTTTCACAGACTTGCTCCAATAAACATAATGGAGTGAAAAGAAAATGTTCTTCTGTCTTTTGTCATCCAAGTTAATTTCACAATAGAAGAAATATCCATCAAACCTTTTCAAAATTTTCTTGGTCTTGGCCCAATTTCCTCTCAAGAAGTGGCTAGGATTATGTTATTTGGCTTTAAATAAGATTGTAAATGGCTGCAAAGGCAGACAATACAGTTCTTAGCTAGAGGTAATTAAGCCAAGCCTGATCCTGAATTTGAACTAAAACTAGTTAAAAATAATTTTCACTTCAAGTATTTTTGAATAAAAGAGAAATTTAGTAGATGAAAGAAATACATGTACCAAAGATGCCGTTCTAGGTAGAGCTGTGTGCCTACTTCTTTATAAACACTGGATGATTTATAACTAATTTCTATTATATTTTTAGTAGTATAATCTAGGTTTGGGTATCGCAGCTTTTAAATCATCTTTCAAAAATCCCTTTTTGACTCAGCCTATCAAGTTCCTCTCTTGTCTTGGTTGGTTCTGATTAACCCCACCCAACATAAGTATAATAGAGGTTTGCAAATGTTTCCGTCATTGATTGTTCTGTGCACCAGATCCAGGTCTGACCGGTCTGTGCCCAGAACAAAAGATGCATATATCATTTGGGCAAAAATAGGGAGGGCAGCAATGACTAAAGGGAGGTAAAAATAGAAAGATCAGAGGAAGACTGTGTGCATGTCCCATAAGGAGGAGACAGGAGGGAGGGATGGGGTATATCATATTTACCCTACACATCAAATAAGACTCCACCAAATTGGCCTTGGCCAAAACCCAAATGTTTCATATTTTGGTTACACTGGACTCTGACACTCTTGAGAGAAGAAGAGTTAAGACCTAAGGTAACATATATTGCTCTTCTCTGTGAATTTAGGGAAAAGTGGACTATATATTATATTCTGAAGATATCCCTTCCTATAACAATTAAGCACTAGGAACTGGACAGCTCCTAAAGCTAATGCACTTTACACAGTCATCTTCTAAAGTGTAAAGACTTGTGTGTTCAATTCCAGTAAAATGTTTGAATCACAATAGAATAACATCTGACTACCTGGGATGGGAAGAGTTGTGGTAAAGCCAAAACTCTCATGCAATGCCTCAGTGTTGTAAAATGAAGCAAAATAGCCAAACACATTTCTCTTGGATATAGCAGCTCTTCTTTTTCACAAGGGCAGGTGGAATAACTTATGGCTCCTGGAGCCTGACTATTGAAATTCCTCAGGCAAGGTGACACCATGAAAAACAGAGTCAAAGAATTTCTCCCTACCACAAAAGAAAATGAAAACTAGACCCACCTATTGCATTCCTTAAATTCTCCCCAAATTTTAAAGATAGCACCTAATCCCTGAAACATGCCCCCGATCTATTCATAAGGATTACTAGTTGCAGTTTTATAAAAGATTCATATCCCAGTTGCAGTGGCATTCATACATGAACTTAGAGACTGAGAAAGACAGAAAAAAACTTCATGTGTAAGTTGAGACAGAATCCCGTCCATCTCTTATTAAAGTAACTCAGTTAATAGTGCTAGAGAACAGCCATCTGCTCTAGAATCTGGACAGTGTGAACAAACATTAACAGAAATAGACTGGTTTGTTTTACAACAAATTTATATACAGGTTGTATATTATAACCTTGATTTACCATTAGCTTAATGATGGTTGGAAATTACAACAACCCTGAAAAAAGTTGTTTACAATTGGTCCTCACACTTATGATTCTCCTAGCATCCCCACAGCCACATGATCATAATTCAGGCACTAGGCAACCAGCACATATTCATGCGATTGCCACTTCTGACCTTCCCAGACAACTTCCAATAAGCAAATCCAAGGAAGCCTGATTGCATGGCTTAAGACCATGTGGTCTGCTTAATCACCATGGCAGAAGTAAAATTGGTTGGCCATATAGTGACTCACTTAATGACCACATTGCTTAGGGATGGAAGTCCCAGTCCCAGTTGTGATTGTAATTCAAGGACTACTTGTAAAACTTATTCAGTTGACAATTCAGCTTTAGTTTTGCTAGCCCCGTTCTTCAATTTCTGTTTCCCCGTCAATGAATGGGAGCTACAGTGGTCAAAGATAATTGTATGCTAAAGTGTTACACGAAAGTGTTTTTCGTAAGTGGTACATACGAAAAACAGATTTCCATCAATAATTGTTGCCATTTACTTAGTAGAGCTGAGAACATTATTGTAGGAAAAGCAGCGGTGTACAATTAGTAATATTTTATTTTACGCATCTGTTCTTACCTGCTTTTTCAGTACAAATTTAACAGACCAGTATGTGTTTAATTCTATTAAAACAGTATTTTATGATAAAACTTGTTTTTTAAATAGCCAGGTTAGTTTCAAAATTCACCCATCAAAATCCGTTAAAATCAGCACAAAAAAGATCTTAAAAAGTTACTGCTCAAAAATTCAGCCTATTAACACACACACACACCCTTTACAGTATCAAAGGTTAATTACCATTCCTTATTTAAAAAGCAGGGAACTGTTATTGCTGAGAATCACAGAGGGACTTGCTATTCCCACCTCTGCCCAGCCTCTTGGTCCATAACATCCATCCAACCATCCAATGTTTCACCTGCTATTGAATTTCTCCTGGAGCGTCTGCAGCCCCACCCGCATCTGTTCCTCTGTTCCCCGCAGCACCTTTACTTCAATGATGTGGAAGAGATACAGCACAGCTGAGATAAGCAGGATTGACACAGAGAGTAGACTGAGCAAAGAGAAGGAGAACTTGGGGAAGGGCTGCTGGAGAGTTCCACCAAACATGGAACTCATTGCCATGGCTCCTTGTATGATCAGCAGGAGAAGAGACAGGACAGCCATGCGGCCACAGAAGTACTGCTGTCGTTTTGCCGAATGTAACCCCACTTGCACCTCCAGACGGGCTTCGTTCAAGACATCCACCAGACCTGGTTCTAAAAGCAAAGAGAATGGTGAGCTTCAACCACACGAAGCTGTTAATTCTACACGGTCAGATCCAGCTATCCCGGACTGATTGCTATTTTATCGAGAGGGAGAGAGTTATTTGGCTACTCCAGTGGACAGTTTTCTTTCTGAAATTAACAGAATGGGAAATTAGCTTCATATAAGTGCCTGGGTAGAAAATTATAGATGAATAATGATATAGGCTGTGACAAAGTAGAGAAGGTAGTAAATAGCATCTACTATCCTGCTACACAATCTCCTAGATTCAGGGGTCCCCAACCCCTGGTTGGTGGCCCAGTGTCGGAATGCAGCTCGTTCGCAACCACAACCAAGGAAAGTGATGGGCGTGCAAAACTGTATTTGTGAAAGTGGCACACGCGCACACATGCAAACCATCCCCCCTCCCCATCCCGCCACCGCTGCCTCCACCGGTTTGCCGAGCCAAAAAGGTTGGAGACCCCTGTCTTAGATACACAAACTGTATATGAGAGGGATCACTTCAAACTAAATACGGGATAAGGTAAGAGGCTTTTCATACACAAACTTGCACAGAGTTGAATGAGCTGAAAAAGCTGGCAGAGACTAATAGTGCTCTGGTCGGATTCCGAGCAAGAGAAGAAGAGAATCGGCAAGCAAGCAAAGATTTAACAGCCCCAGGCAGGCTGTGGGCTAATTGATGATCATTGAAAAAGAGAATTATGCAGCCAAGCACAGGTATACTCAGCAGAGACATCTAGAGGAAGAAGAAACCAGAGAAAATCAAGTCTGTGTTCATTGCAAGAGATCGTCAGCTAAAGTTTTAATTAAAGTCCTTGATTAACTCTCTGGGGAACTTAGTAACAATTGCATTTTAAAGGAGGTATAGTTAATTTTAGCAGAAGCACTGCTACGGCAGGTAGGGAGCTAGTTAATCCCAGAATGTTAGAGCAATTAGGCCATAAAGGAATTCACTATATTCCCCTGAAGACAGAAACCAAAAGAAGGAGAGGAGATGAAGCTGCTGAAGATAAATGTGGATATTTGTTATGCTGCAAATAAAAAAAAAAGTGAATTAGTTCACAAGAAAGCCATTACACGCTGTCTTTTGTCTGACTGATCCTAAGAACCCTCTCACAGAAGCATAAGGAATCTGGAAATTCCAGTTGTTGCTTAATGTCACAGCTCCAAGAATCTCTCAATAATAGCTTCCCTCTCTAGGAATGATGGTCATTGTGGTTCAGCATTAACTGGCAGGCCACACATTCTCTGTTCCTGCTGCTTTTGCTCTGCTTGTGGGAAACCAATGAAATCTGAACACTCACCAACTGGAAGATTGTTTTCACTTTTATTTGATCGGACTGCAGAGAGTGTCACTTTGACAGCTTCATGGTCAGAGTAAGGGAAATCCTTGCCAGGAACGGTTCCTGTAGTAGTTTCATGAATATTGCATCTAATATCATATTGAGATGAGCCCTGTAAGAAAGGACAGACAAGATGGTAAACTCTTTGTTATCTGCAGACAGCATGACTAAAGAAACACCCTGCCCCCCAAAATGTTATAGCTAGATTATGAGCTACAAATAATGCAGAAAAAATTGGAATGTTATTTTCTTAGAAAAACAGAAGCAGTTTGAAATGTCCAAAAAGGAACCAGATTTACCCTAGGAAAAATTTCACTCTACTTGAAGCTTGTTGCCATATAATCTCTCCACAAAGTTAAGTATCACCAAGGAATGTGATTCTACAGCATCTCCTGGTAGTTTGTTCCTTTGGCTAATTTTTTTATCTACTGTAATTAATCTTAAATGTCAACAATTGCCATTTAAAATCCCCTACCATATATTCAGATTTAGGCAATGCGTAGCTTCTTGCCTCTGAAAGGAAGACAGCTCTTATTTAAGTAATCCTATCTTACCCCAAAAAGATTAGATAGTAAACAGTTGAGATTTTTCTCAACAAATCTAAGTTGACCTTCCATTTTAACAATAAAGATCAGTTAAGTTAGAGAACAGCAAATTAAAGGAGAACTTAAAAAGGATTTTCAGTCTTTCTGTTCTGACAAACGTCTCCTGAATGTGTTTCAAGAGGCTACTTAGAAGTGTTCAGATTCAGACTAAGAAAGCAGCTGTAATTGTATTTCCCTTCCCGCTGAAAAAACAGGTTAACAGGTTAAAGCTGATCTTTCCACCATAAGCAAATTGGATTGAAATGGGAAGAAACAACAGCTGTGGGCCAAGTATTGTTGCTCTGGGTTCAATTAGGTTATTTCAATGCTCCAGGATAGCAATGCACAGACCTACATTTTAAGAGTGCACAATGCTTCAGAACAGACGTGGATGCTCAGGTGGCATTTCTCTGCAACTTTTAAGTCAGTTTTTCTTGGGATCAGGGAGCTGCTCCTCCCATACACACCCAGCCATCACATGCCCTGGTAAAAAAATAAAAGGGGTGTGTATGTGTGTGCATTCAATTTAAGCAGTTCGGTCAGGTGCCTTTGATTCTGGCCTTGATGTTGAAGTGCCGCACAACCCTTCTGCTGTTAGCTTTGCACATACTAGCACTGCCTGGACCTTCCTCGCCTGAAAAGCCACTCTCCTGAGAGCAACTATCAAATGAACACATCAGTAATCAACAAGTAGCTGAACCAAAGGATAAAGATGAAAACATGGAGCAGCTGCCTTGTTCAGTGGGAAGTGTTTTTCAAATGAGAGCTTTCATTCTCACCTGCTTCCCAAGCTCTCTCTACAACACTTTGCTCAGTCTCTGTTTTCTAGAATATTAACTTGCACGTACTTTATAAAGAATGTAGTCAATACGAATCCCCTGGGGATAACACTGCAGTTCTTTCTTGCTGATGTAGCAGTTGGCTGGCACAAGGGTACAGCCATCTTCACAGCCCTGAGAAGAAGATCAGAGACAACAGAGACTCTTAACACAACATTTAGAGTAGTTGCAAGAACTCTAGGTGAACTGGATTTCCATCGCAGAAATCTAAATTTGGGGGAACAAAAAGGGAGACAGTGAAATGGATAAAACAGGTCACTTGTACATCAAGCTTTTGAATGAGTGAAAATAATTATTTCCGAGTCTCGATGACAATATCAGACATGGGCATATTCATGTACTTAATGGGCATGCAAAGAGGCTCACTTTAATTTTCTCTGCGGCTATGAAGGAATCTTGCAGCCCTGTCCATCCTTTCAATAGCCGAATGCCAACATCTTCTGGGTGCATATTCAGATCCCCTCCAAGCAGTACCACATCAGCTCCTTTGGAGGTATGCCTGGAAAGGTGGAAGAACATCATAAAACAAGAGAGAAGAGCTTTTTGAAGCGAGAGATATGAACGGTGTCATATGAAATGTATCTCTAATAAATAAACATCCTTCTCAATCTCTCTCCCACTGGAGAGTCTGGCATAAAATAAACTGAGTTTCCCCTCAGCTAAAGCTTTTAACTTAAAGCTAACTAAAGTTAATTTTAAGGGGACGCAGGGGGCACAACAAGTGGCACAGCACCTGTCATTGGATTCTAATACAGCACAAACATTTTTTGAATCTTACAGCTATAGTTCTTACTGTATAAATTGGCCAAGTTCCCAGGCCTGAACCACTCGATGGGGCAGGTATGTATCCTTCTCTCGGCAATATTCAGCATGGAGCTGGATAGGGGGAATGAATATATAATTATACATGTGCATTATCTATGAAAGTACACAAACATTATTCCCACATTCATTTTAGCTGCTAAATATAAAATAAAAAGAAAAAATCTTGGTTCGTGGTTACAAGAGAATGATGGAAAGAATTTAAGTTATATCACGAGCTTCTTCTAGAAAGCCTCATGATAAAAATGGACTTTTTGATAGGTATAGCATAGAATTGTTTGATTAATCTTAGATCACAGGTAGATAATCTAAGCATTAATGACTGCTTTGTCTCCTGAATCAGAAATAATGTAAATGTGAATATTTATACAAACCAGAAACAAATACTTGATATCTTGTTTTTTTGGGGGGGAGGGGAGCCTTTGAGTCAGTGTTGATTCCTGGTAACCACTAGACTAGTCCCAGCAGTTTTCTTGCCAAGATTTTTCAGAAGTGGTTGGCTACCACCTTCTTTATAGCTACCACTGAGAGACGGTGGCTGGCCCAAAACTGGCTTCATGCCTAAGGCAGGACTAGAACTCAAGTCTCCCAGTTTTTAGCCTGGTACCTTAACCACTATACCAAACTGGTTCCATTCATAGACACCCAACACAGTGAACAGTATATATTTGTTCAATTTTCCTCCTTTTCAGAAATCTTGCTCGTTTTCTAATGGCAGTACAAAACCATTGATCGGCAGCACTAAAGACTAACCACACTTTGTCTAGGCACGCAGAAAAGCCCTGATTTTGTCCACCCAGATGTCAAGATGCCACTTGTGCAGAAAGATGTGGAACCCAACAGCAAGGTATTACTGACGGTGTGAATTCATAAAGATGGCCTCTTCCTAACTCAAGTCAAAAGATGGAAAGTCT
Source organism: Arizona elegans (assembly GCA_022577455.1). NCBI lineage: Eukaryota > Metazoa > Chordata > Lepidosauria > Squamata > Colubridae > Arizona > Arizona elegans. Next base: position 154,881,292 of record JAKOOJ010000002.1, read on the forward strand.
AGCCCTTCACCTCTTTCCAAATGATTTAGCTATTTTGATAGCCTGCTCTAAGTACTCAATGAGGGATTTGAGAGAAGCTTTCATAATTTTAAAGTGCAACAAAATAAAATAAATAAAAATGCTCACATGAGTCACATAGACGTTGAAAATAATGCCCTGGATCTTTAGCACTATGAGACCCACAGATTTGCCACCGAACCAGTCTCCATGCTGGAACTGTGAAAGAATACAGCACATATAAAACATAGGGGCAAAACTGAAACAATGAGTTCACCAGTAGAAACAGGTATGCCTTGGACTCTTTCCTAAGCATGTTACTCACCATGTATGGGTAACCATTCACAGAATATTGGTACAAGAAGGTGTCCAGGATCTGATGTTTGGAGAAGATGCAGAGCCCGCTGCCGATCACCCCACTGCAGAAGAATAGACGCCAAATTATTATTTTCCCTATGGTGGGCAGTCTTTGAGAGTTTGGGACCAAACTTTTTGTCAGTTGCCAGAGTTCTGGGAGTGACAATGTCACTGGAAGAGGTGAGGTAAGAATCCCCACTTCTTTCTCTCGTTTCTTGGATTTTTCAAAATTAAATAGAAGCATTAAGACCACTGGAAGCTGTATACTTTTAATTTATCTGGCTTTTGCAAACAATTGTATCATTATTTGTCAGTTTGCCACCAAATTTTGGCAGGTGGAGTTGATTCTCAGGATTGAGAGTAAAAAGGGGTTTTCATATCTCTGATTGAGAACAGGACTCCATTCCTACCCACCATGTGAACCTAAAACTGAGCTTTCTGGAATATAACTCTGTGACAAACACAGGTAAAGTTTTCCAGAGAAAAAACAGCATCTAGACCATGGTCACATGATAGTTGCAGCGTCCCGGGATCATATGATCACCATTTGTGACATTCTGACAAAGTTAATGGGGAAGCCAAATTCACTTAGCAATTGTGTTACTAACTTAACTGCATTGACTAGCAAGAAAAATATAAAATGGGGCAAATCTCACTTAACAAGTGCCTCGCTTAGCACATTACAACTACATTTTTTGATCAGCATCTGCAATCTCAGGACAATTTATCTGATCTATGTGTGTGTGTGTGTGTGTGTGTGTATGTGTGTATGTATGTATGTGTATATATATATATATGTGTGTGTGTGTGTGTGTGTGTGTGTGTATATATATATATATAAAATCTCAATCATTCCTTTTATTTTATACCATAGCTGATCTGGGGGTTTAGTTAGTCAAGAGTGAATAGGGCGCAAAGTAGTACAGGAAATACAACCGCTCTCCCAGTGTAATGCGAGTATGACTCAACATCCTGCTGCATTTGCATGCAAGCTATCTAAACATCCTTAGTAACCAATAATAACTCCAAGTTCATTTGTGTCATTTTCAAGAGCAAGTAGCATAACAGGTCCCAAATGAGACACATACCATTAAAACAAAATTTCAGGCTGTTCAATTAAGTTGCCACACTTGGTAGGCAGGGACTACTAAACTCAGTTGATAAGCAAAGGACAATCATTGTTAGAAGATAAGTCCAACAAAGTTTAGGTATAGTTAAGAACACATATTTTTGCAGAAAACGTCTGGATATGTCTGTGGCAACCCAACACACCTCCTCCCAACTGGCATCTTCCATTTTAGAGACAGGGACTGGCCCAAGGTCAACCAGCTGGCTTCATGCCTAAGGTGGGGCTAGAACTCAGTTTCCTGGTTTGTAGATTTGTACCTCATCCATTACACCCAATTGATTCCATTTATATATCCTCAGTAAAGATGAATATTTCTAATAGTAGCACAAAACCATTGATCTGTAGCATGATTACTGGAAATCTGAAAGAAGTCTGAACAACTGGCCAGTGGGGGAAACAGTGCAAAAATACAATAGGTGTACTTTTCCCTGTCCTTGATTGGGAGAAGTAGAGTTGGATCAGTTTTTTAAAAACTGTGTTAACCTCATTTTAAGATTTAGACTACAGTTGTGTATGATTGCCATAAAATCATACCCGTGTAGTATGATTAGTGCCATGACCAATGGAGGCTCTATGATCCTCAAGACTCAATGTGCCAACTCTTGTCTTTACCTACTTTTAAGTCTAATCACACTTTGTCTAGTCAGACAAAAAAATCCAGCTAACTGTAAAATGGAACAACAACAAAACAGCTTATGTTATTCTTCAGCCATGGACACAAATTGAAACTAATTCTTGAAATTAAAATCTGGCAAAAACTTTAGTGATACACCTCAAACAGAATAATGACTGTAAACTGCTTTCTAGAGATGGTAGAAGGTAACCGAACATACTTTGAACACGACTGGACAATGCTACCTGGTCATGGTAGCAATAGCAATACCACTTAGAGTTATATACTGCTTCATAGAGCTTTACAGCACTCTCTAAGCAGTTTACAAAATCAGCATATTGCCCCCAACAATCTGGATGGAAGGCTGGAACCAGGATGGAAGGCTGGAAGGCTGATTCAACCTTGAGCCGGTCAGGATTGAATTCCTGGCAGTGGGCAGAGTTTGCCTGCAATACTGCATTCTAACCAATGCCCCACCAGGGCTCTTGATTCTGAACTAGGAAGGCTTTTTCTGCCTTATTAAATAGTATCAACTGGACATCTATGCCATTCCGAAGTTAAACAAATAAAAACTTATTACCTGAACTCCATTTTTACCTTTTGAAGTAGTGCGAAGAAGGGTAGTGGATACACAGTTTCTTTTGCAGCATGAGGTAATCTTTTTCACTCCACACCTGAAAAGCAAAATGCTATCATCACAGTGACTGTGAAAAAAGTAACAAAATGGCATGTTGATCTGGGGACCAAGGTCCCTAAGCTTATCTTCAGTTAATTGCCAGTCCCAAAATAACTCTCTTTCATTTGTTATGTTTTTCTGTGCATTATCCTTTAAGATTTCTCCAGAGCATAGCAAGGAGGCCTCTGCTGAACTATGTCACAAAAATTGGCACATCTTTCCAGTGACTGAATTTACCCATTACACTAAGCCATAATATCATTTGTTGCATTTGGGCTTGTGACTAGATACTGTATGAAACAGGTCATGATGGTTTCTTCAACAAAACAAACCATGCCTTTAACATCATGTATAAAAATGTAATATGTCATCAGTTGAAGTAGGATTAAAACCCCACTTTTTGTTCCAACTAGATCCATTCTAGCATGTGAAATCTTCACCTCCTGTAAGAGTGCCAGGTCAAATCCCTCCTGGTTAAGGACATCCCCAATCAATGCAACACGCTCTTGCCGCAACTTGCTCAGGTAACGAATAGCCCTAGACAAAGTGAAAAGGAAAGGGAAAGCAGTGAGGATCGCCATTGTGGTGGATTGGAATATGAATTCACATTGAATCAATTTGTATGTTTACTTATATAAGATTAGTATTACTGTGTGTTCCTTTAACTTCATATGTGTCTCCCTCTGTTGAACTCAGGGTGGATAAAAATCAATGATTTTTTTAAAAAAATAAAAAAAAATCAGATTTTTTAAATTTAAATCGGATTTTTTTGATTTTTATCGAATTTATTTTAATAAAAAACTTTTGAGGTAAAAATCTATCGTAAGATAGTTTTCTATTTAAGATACATAAATAATTTAGTTTATTCAGCATGAAATGGAGCTTAGTTATGTAGCATGAGGCTGTATATTCTGCAACACTGGGACTATCAGTGAGTCAACAGTGGGTCAAAGGAGTAGCAGAGATGACAGTTGCTCTTTAAAAATTATGATTTAAATCGAGTTGATTTAAATCAAGCCTTTTTACTAGTGATTTAAATCATGATTTAAATCATGATTTAAATCAACTCGATTTAAATCAAATCCACCCTGGTTCAACTCATGTAACATCCTTGATAATCTGTGTCTGTCAGGGACTATCTGGTCACAAAATGTGTGCCTGTGCGGACACAGGACTCAAGAGACATGGGCTACCCAAGATACTTATTCCTTCTTGCTGTAAAATGCAGGTTGGCTTGTTATTAAGGCCTTGACTGAACATATCAAAGCTATTATACTGCATTTTTAGAAATGTGCCTATAATGTATTTACAACCAAGGATTGTATGCTTGTGGTTATCTTCTACTAGTATGTGTACATACTCAAATTATTTTTAGTCATCTTACTAAATTAGATTTCTGGCTCTTGTTCTTGGCACTTCTGGGTACAATAGACAAGTGACTCACTATAACCCCCAACCTAGTACTAATATCACTAATGTGTGAGTCTTCTCCAGTTTGTTGGTTTTTAAGCAATTTTTACCCTGACACAGCTTATTCCAAATACTTCATTCTTTACAAATGATGAAGAAAGAAGCATCATATTAAGAGCCAAACTTAGCCCCAAAGAATTTTGTTTGTTTATTTATGGCATTTGTTACCAGAACATTTTTGTGAGTGTCTATGAAGGTATAACCTACTTTTATCCTCCCAATGAGGTAAATTGAACTGAAACTAGCAAATGGTCCAAATCCATCTCAGTTCACTCCCAACACCTCAACCATCAGATGGAATTATTTTTGCCTGGACCATAGTAAAGGAGTTAATTAAAGCCTTTATCCACTGTAATCCCTTTAAATATAAATATACGTCTATATACCACCAGTGTCACCAATTTATGTACATACACTTAAGACCAATTCTTCTTAAGACACATTAAAATCTCTAGAAGCATTGAATAAAAAAAGTCCAGTAAACCTTACTTCAGGACTAAGTCCCATCATTAAAACAGAGAAAATTTGGGTCCTTTCAGAAAATAAAGGATAGCTCCTAGAAATAGATCATTAAAACCTGAGTGGACAAACCAAAAACATGAACATTCAATTAGGCTGACAATGTAGAATGATATCTAATTCCTTTGTGTGTCAAAGGTGCTTTCTTTCAAAGGGCAACTGTACTTCCTTGTTTTGCTAGAAGACGTCTCACTCCATGCAGAAGTATGAAAGGATTTCCAGAAAAAAATTTCGGACAGACTATAGGGTTCAGGTGACCCTGAGGGCACAGATAAACCTCCAAGTGACTTCAATGATTCTCAGAAAGAGGACTAATGACCAGGTGACTGCAATAATATAAATCCTTCCATTGTCCACCATCTAGTTAGAACTGAAGAAGCTTCTTGGATGAGAAGTTAAATGTCTTCTAGCAAAACAAGAAAGTCCAGTTGCCTTTTGAAAGAAAGCACCTTTCCGACAACCATGATCTAGATGACTGAGAATCTCCGTAGAGATCCTCTATGTGTCTTCTCACAGATTCAGTGTGTCTTCTCTATGAAACACAGAGACATGCCTAAAAATGGGAGCTGTTTTGTCAAATATACAGTCTCCCTAAACTCAAGTTCAAGGGATTAATCTTTGTATGGCCAAAACCTTGGCTCACCTAAATCAACCAAATCACTTTGACAAAGCAGCAAAATTTTAGCATACAATATATATTGGGCACCCAGAAAATCCATGACACTTTGCTAAGCAGTTATGATCAAAGGAGAGCCATCGTTTATATACCCTTGGCCTACAACACTGCACAGGCAAGATAAACAAATAAAGGCAGACACAATGGAAATTACAGCAGGATACTAGAATGTTTTTGATAAAACTCATCCATGTGACCTTAGTATTATCTATCTATTCCTATTAGAGAAAGCTAGCTATACAATCTTTGAGAGACGACCAGTGACTATAAACAGTTTGGTTTATTGGGCCACAGGTTCCTGACTGGCTCTTCCCCTTTTCGCCATTCAGGGTCAATTCAGGTTGATGTAAATGCAGTTGAAGCAGTTAACGTGTGTGGGAGGAAGGGGCATCTTATAGGTTTGATAGTGAATGCAGCTCAAATTGTGTGTGGGAGGGGGGCTATCTTTTACCACGACAATCTACAGATGTGCTATATGTGCTAAAGATGTGCTGATGCTCGTGCATTTTCTAAAAGCACACTTCTATCCTTCCCTCCAAATGCTATATATTTAAATGCATAATAGCAAATAAAATCTCCTAAATATTAGAAAACCAGCATGTTGAGCCAGCTTGGTGTAAGGTGCTGGCTTAAAACCAGGAGACTGTGAGTTCTAGTGCCACTTTAGACATGAAAGCTAACTGGTGACTTTGGACCAGTCCTTCTCTCTCAGGCCAACTCAACGCCCAGGGTTATTGTGGGAAAAATGGAAGGAGGAAGGCGTATTATGTATGTTCTCCTTATTGAGTTACTTATAAAGTAATAATGGTAGGATTAAAAAAAAAATCTAGAAAAAAGCAAACCATAGGGTAAAATGGAACAACAATCTGAAGAATGAGACCTGGTCTATACTTGCACTAGATGGAAGATCAAGAATCCTGCTACAGTAAAAGATATTTTGAATTTTTAATGTAGAGCTAGGAAACTGATAACTTTTTAAAACACAGTTTTATGAAAAAATACTTTAGAAGCCAGAGAACTAACACTGAAAATAATTGATTGGAATAAGAATTGTTCTCTGTAATACGCAAGCATATTTTTGTACGTGCAAGTATTACAGGGGACAGGAACAAAAACAGAATCCTGCCCCAACCCCATGATGAGCAATTAAATTTTTACCACTCAGCTATATTTGCAAGCTAGACCTAGATCAGCACTGGAATTTGAACTTTCCCCAACAGAGGGAATTATTTAAAAAAAAGCCTCTCTGAATATTATTTTTGTTTTGTAAATAATAGAAATGGGATTCAGAGGCTGGAGCTACTAATACAACATGGATCAGTTACCCCATCTCATTTTGGAAAGTGTAATAATCATTTTCCAAGCAAGTGACTTCTGCACCTAGAACAGAAATGATGTCAGCTGATAGAATGTACACTACTTAAAGCATAAAGAAGAATAAAACTAGGAAAAACTTATGAGAATTATATTATTTAAAGCAGTTTAGCTGCTTAATGGAGAAATAAAGTTGAACTATCACAACTACAGGTAATAATCAATTATCAGGAGATTTGTGTTTGAAGACCTTTTCAGATACGCATTATCGTAACTAAATTTTAATCCACACCATCATTTTGGCAATGCTGCCCGTACAACCAAAACTCTATTGTAACTATTGTAAAATTGTAACTAAGAACTTGTGGTCCAGAAAGCAGGAGAGGAAGAAAAGAGAAACTGACAGCATTCAAGGAATAATTAATACCAACATCACACACTAAAATTCCAAAGCACAAACACACAGCACTGAATTGGGATAACAACTATAAACCCTAAAGTGGAAAAAAACCCCCCCACAGTTTTTAAAGTAATGAGTACAATTCAGAACTCTTGATAATATCTTAGAAATAAGTCACAATGAAAAAAAGCTGTTCTGATCAAAGCTGCCCCAAACAAATGAAAAAGATAAACTCACCAGCAATTGAGGTCAAAGATTCGAAGCTGCACTACAGAATCCTCCATTGCTGTGGATGCAAGACAATGTACAGGTGAATTCTAATCAACACTTAACAAAATGAGAAGTTCTGTTTCAACTTTTTAAGCCAGCTGGGACTTAAGCTTGACCTTCCCCCCACCCACCCCTCTGCCAGAAGAACAGGAATTGTAACTAAGAACTATGGTTTTGAGACTTGTGAGGTAAAGTTGGGGTGGGGCAGTTGGAGGAACTGATTCAGCCAGGAACCTAAGATTTGGTGTACAAGGACAGAGGAAGCCTCTGTGATAAACCACTTCTCATCACTTGAATAGTTCTGTCTGTTTAGTTAGTAATAGCAATCAGAAAAGCTTTTGAAATCCACAGCTGCGCAATACATTTTAATCACCAATGGAAATATGCAAGATTTCAAGTTCTCCAGGACTATGCATTATGGAAGAGAACTTGAAAGCTTGCACACTGTTGTGACGTTTTAGTGGGTCCAGGTAAAGGAAATGCCAAACTATGGTACAACTATCAAAGTGAAGGAGATCAAAGTCATCCTCCCTTTTACTAGATGCCCCTGAGATATGGTAGATATAAATTCCCATAAGAGCCTTGATAATACAGTGGTTTAGTGCACCCTGTTATTAACACAGCTGCCTGCAATTTCTGCTGGTTCAAATCTCTCCAAGGCTCAAGGTTGACTCAGCCTTCCATCCTTTCTAAGGTAGGTGAAATGAGGACCCAGTTTGTGGGGGCAATAAGCTGACTTTGTATAAAATATACAAAAGAATGAAGGCTATTGCTTAACACATTGTAAGCCGCCCTGGGTCTCCGGAGAAGGGCGGCATATAAATCAAATTAAAAAAAATAAAATAATTCCTAGATAAATGGCCAATAGCAGTCAACAGATTATGGAAAATTGTTCTAGATATTACATCTGCTCACTGTGCTCAGCATTTTTTCTGACTTTTGGGGTTAGTATTTTTGAGTTCACTGTCAGAGCCATACAAAATGGCAGTGGTAAATGTTATACTATATGAGTTTTAAACAGGAAATAGCAACTACATTTTGAATATGTGCAGATCTTCATTTTTGTATAATTTGTGATAGATTCTGCAGTTTTGGTCATCATATGTTTCCTACTATTAGACTTGTTTTTTTAAATTGGCATTTTGCTTCCTAGTTGTTTAGTTGTTTCAGAAATTTCTGAACTCTATCCTAAATTTGCTATAATGACCATTTCTATGTTTGGAAGGCTTTCTCCCATTGATTGGTAGTGAGACATTTATTCGAATGTTCTTAGAAAGCACACAAATGTTGTTCTGTAGACATGTGCATCAGTTTGGGTGACAAATTTTCTCAGCCTTGGGTTGGGTTTATATACTGCACAAACCTATTAACAGGATGTGCTTGTTTATGGCAAATACAGTGCACAATATTAAAAACATCTGAGATGACTCTCACATTAAAACATTATGATTTGACAGTTTCCCATACAACTAATGAACAAATCTGTCAGTCACTGTCTTGTCTCTTTCCAATAAAGACTTACAATTTAATTTTAACATTACTCTTTATTTCGTGACCTTAAAAAATTACATATTTTATGGAGCTTGGCTTTGCTATCTGGATACATTTTATTATTGTGATCTCATTATATAGCAACAAGATTGAAATTTACTACATAGTGATATTAATATACCATTGAAGGATTATGATATCGCTAAAATACAATTTGACATATTTAGTGAATATTGAATAGGAAATCAGGAAGTGATCAAACACATTCTACAACATGTGCACGTGCTCGGAAGCTAGCTTAGCTGCTGTCTAGCATACTCTATTTTCACACATAAATTACTGTGGTATGCTTGCTATATAGATTATTTATGCAATCTCCTACATGGCTTACAGGAAATTAGCCTTGCAGCACAAATCATAAAAAAATAAATGGAACATTAAGAAAGTAAATTACAAAATAATCAAATGCTTACTATAAAATTACCACTGCTTTTATAGCGATTGCTTTATCTGAAAGTGGGAGAGTCTTTGAGCACCATTGTGTTTATAGATTCAGTATTAGCTTTTCTTAAATTTGCCCTCAGGTAAAAAAGCAACGTGAGAGGAAATTGACAACTCTTCCTTCCTTCCAATCGTTTGGTATTATGGTGTGATGACAATGCCAGCAAAATACAAGAATTCAAATCTATGACTGCCAATCTGTGAAAAAATAGAGTTGGGCTCAAGTTCTACAGACACAACAAAGAACTATATAGCAATAATACATTCACAAAATACAGGAAGTAACTGTTATTCCTTTTCACAGTATCGGGCAGAGACAGCAAACATTCTATTATATAAAAGAAACTTCTTGAGGCGGAGGGAATACCCTCTTATCCTAAATCAAATTCCAAAGAATATTATAGAACAATTAAGAGTTTTATATGCCTCAAATTATTACAAATGTGTCATAATGCAGATTTTCACAGAATTTAACAATGTCACCTAATTTCATGAGTTCCCAACATTTTTATCCTCACATGTTAGATATCTCATCAATGCCAAAAATCAAATATCAGAAGAGGCAACATTCCAAAATCACTGGGGTAGGGAGGGGAAGGAAGAGGGAGGATATTTTAGCCAGCCAAGACAATTTTGCCATTGATCCTTAAGTGGCCACTCTGAAGCAAAACTTTTAAAACAGATTGCCAAATGAAGTCCCCTAATTACAATTCAAGAAGAGAACTATACAGCTAGTAAATGTTGCTGAACAACCCACTTCTAGCATCAACCATTCTGGATGATGCTTTTAGTTCAACATTTAGAATGTATCTTCCCCATCCCTGACCAAGACATTTAGCCTGTTTTGACTTGAAGGGAGATCACAGATTTAAAAATGCACTCTATAAGCTCACCAAAGGTTTGCTCCTCTGTTTAATAAACGTATGCACTGACAGAACAAGAATGAAGTTTACCCTGGTTGTTTTGCTTTTTGCTGTCCAAATCTAATGGACCTTTATCTTTTGCATCATGATGGCATTTTGTGCACCAGTTAAATTATTGGCTCAAATAACTTTTTGGAACTCTTGAGGCAAAAATCCAAGTTCTTTGTTCTGCATTGTGTGGGAAGCTTTAACATCCATTCTGAGCAAATTTGGGAAGGGGGTTAGGGACAGTGCAGAACAGGGCAGCTCATTTCCCACCCCACTGAAGTCACTGAACATTTCCAAAGACATTAACAAAAGAGTTACCAGGAAGGGAGCCGTGTGTCCTCTTTTTGCTGGAAGAGAATGCTTAGTCGCTAAATCAGATTAAACAAATTCGGCCACACTGAATTCACCTTAAGCCTCTTTTTTTCCCCCCATCTGACGCTCAAGGCACGACAATATTAGCACGCTCACCATTCCCAGCACTGTATTTTGCCCAAGAGACGTTTGAAAAAGAGCTATAGCAGTCGGAGCTCAGAGTGTCTTCGACTTCAGTCCTGATCGATTTTAAAGCAGAAAGGCTGCCAAGCATTCTACCTGAACAGGTATCAATCTCCTATTTCAACGTATTGAGGGGAGGGAAATCAGCCAGGGGGCAAAAGCAAGAAGTATCTCAGCTTCGGAGCAGCTTTTAAGCCAATACTACAATTGCCGCTTGTGACAGCAAGAGAAAGAGGAAGGAACGAGAGAAAAGCTACCGTAGAAAAAAAAACGATTTAGGGTGCAAGGGATATAGGACTCCGAAAGAGCTTGCAGAGCCGATGCATACCTGGCAGTTTCTATCACCAGCCAGCCGAACCCACCTCCAAGTTTCACTCCCTGCCCTCCATTATTCGCGCGAATATTCGCGTCCGGCCACCAGCAAAGCAGCGACAATTAAAACGGGGAAGGAGCGCCTAACTGTGCGGCGCGCAGTGCATCTCGGGTCTTGTAGGCCTTCGTCCATGTCACCATAACTTTGTATTTAAAAACCCACTTCCCTCCCTTCGCGGGCTGGAAGAGGCGCGAGGAGACGCCGTTGGGTGGAGTAGTGGGAAACGGAACTAGGAAGGAGGAGCTGGGTGGCAAGGTAACCTTTGGAGCTTGTATCTGCTTTCCTGCGAGTAAGCTGAATTTAACGCAACAAGTTTTTGTTTTCCCCTTTCCAGAAAAGGACGGTACTTGCAGTGCGAATTGGAAGTGCTGAAGGGTTTTTGCATTAGTTAAGGATTTAAGGACTGTTGCAGCATAGAAAAATTAAAACTTTGAAAAGCTGGTTTTTGCCTTTCTCATGAACACAATCCCCGAGTTAACCCAATGTGTTAAAATCTAACACATCATTTAGATTTTTGCTTTTGTTTTTGGCCTTAGTGGCCAATTGTTGTCCCATACAGTGGACAACAATTTTTTACAAAAGCGTTGCTTCCTGAAAAATTTCTCTTTTTTTTCTTCAAATTTTTATTGATTAAAAAGTACAAACAGACATATATACAACAATAAAACATACACAACAAATAGACATGAATCAAGTCTTTGCGACTTCTTTTTCAAAATTTGTCGCATTGATAGACTATATGTTCATATTTATGTATATATTTATATATAAACTGATTTATATATATATATACATTTTTTCTTTCTAATATATCTTTTATATTTCCATTCCTAGTACATCATCCCTTCAGATTTTCTTGATCTACGTATTTAATTTAGCATATTCCTTAATTGGTACTTAATTTTTTATCCTCTCCTTTGTATCCCTATTGTTATTTTCCTTTCTTTTTCTCCAACCAGTTATACCATTTCTGCCATACTAAATAATACTCTGTTTCTTCCTTTTCCTGTATTTCCTTTGTAAGTTGTCCAGTTCTGCACATTCCATAATTTTGCTGATTATTTTATCTTCTGTTGGTATTCCTTCATATTTCCAATTCTGGGCAAAAACTATCCGTGCTGCTGTTAGCATATTTCTTTTTCATAATGTCCTGTGATTATTCTTAATAAGAAGGTTTCTGGCTTCATTTCTATTTTCTGTTGTATGATTTCCTCTATTTGTGTCCTGGTTGCCTGCCAAAACTGTTTTGCTTTCTGGCAATACCACCACATGTGGTAGTAGGTTCCTTTTTGCAGTTTGCATTTCCAACATATTGGGGAGGTGTTCGGAAACATTCTTGCTAAACGGGCGGGAGGAAGGTGCCACCTATAGAATATTTTGTACATGTTCTCTTTGTAGGGTACAGACATTGTTAGCCTATAATTTACATTCCATAATTTTTCCCATTTTTCCAATTCAATGTTATATCCGAGATTTTTTGCCCAAATTATCATATTTTCTTTGACCACTTCTTCTTCTAATTTACATCTTAATAAATAATTATAGGTTTTGATTATCAATTTATCATCTGTTCCTTGTAAAATTTTGTCTAATTCATATGGCTCTTTTTGGAATCCAAATTGTACTGAATCTGTCTTATACCTGGATTTTATCTGTAAATATGGCCACCAGTCAATGTCTGTACCCTGTTCTTTCAGTTCTTGTCTTGATCTTAAATCCTCTTTTCTGTTTAACAAATCTTTATAGGTTTTCATTTTGTCCTTATCCATGGCATTGGGGTAGATCTGGGCCTTCTGGCACAGGTCGATGTCCATTCTGGGATTTTATCATAGTGTACCTTTTTTACCTCTTGCCAAGTTTTGAACAGTGCTTCTCTAATGATATGCTGTTGAAAACATCCATGTTGTTTGTCTCTTCCCTCCCACAGAAATGCGTGCCAGCCTCTTTGTAAATCAAAACCTTCTAATGTTAATATTCTTTTATTTTTGAGTTCTATCCAGTCTTTTATCCAAATCAGTGATGCAGCTTTGTAGTACGTTTCCCAATCCGGTAATCCTAATCCTCCTTTCTCTCATATATCTTGTAGATGTTTTATCTACAAGATCCTTGCTGTAGATCCTTGCTTTCTTCCCCTGCCAAATGTAATTTGCTATCATTTTGTTGAAATCTTTAAAGAAATCTTTCCCCGGCCTTTTTGGGATTACTTGAAACAAATACAGGATTCTTGGTAATACGTTCATTTTAATCGATGCAATCTTTCCCAGGAATGATAATTGTAACTTACTCCACATTTCTAAATCTTTTTTTATTTGTCTTGTCAATTTATTATAATTATCCTCTCTAATTGATGATCCTTTGTTAGTAAACCAGATTCCTAAATATTTTACTTTTTTGCTATTTGTATCCCCAATTTATCTTCTAGTTCTTTCTCTTGTTGATTCTGAAAAACTTCTGATGATTATGATAGACCAGTGTTTCTCAACCTTGGTAGCTTGAAGATGGGTGGACTTCAACTCCCAGAATCCCCCAGCCAGGTGGCTGGGGATTCTGGGAGTTGAAGTCCACCCATCTTCAAGCTTCCAAGGTTGAGAAACACTGTGATAGACCCTTTTAAACTGAACACAAATACATTTTCAGAATTATTATTTTCAGTTTTGCAGTGCCCAGCAATATATTAGCCAGCATTGTTGGATCCCATTTGCCCTGGTACCATTTTTCCATTGTGTCAATGTCCTCGTGAAACTTTTCACCATGTATGTCATTGACTGCACCTACGATTTTTGAGAGAAATCCAAGTATGAATGCAGAACATAAATCTTCAGTGACATATTGCACTTCATCATCTTGCATGTTGTAAGAAGTTTGTCATCTAGCTGAATGTACTTTGCTTCTCCGTAGTTGCCAAGAAAATTCCTAATTACATCCTTGAATGCTTTCAGGTGATTTTCTCCAGTCCCACTGACAGATCTTCAAACTGGTTGTCCTTAATGACTTTTCTGATCTGTGGACCAACAAAAAGACACTTACTGTATACAGTTTCTTTCACTGAAATTATATTGCTTACATTTATCTCATTCACCAAAAATTACAACTTTCAAAAGTGGTCTGTTATTTCACAATAAAATTATAATACTGTACTTACATAATAATACTTATGAAATATATGTAATATTTCATAACCAGATCAAAGTGAATAAAATTTTAAGTTAAACATCTTTAAGAGCCATTTTATTGCATTGATTTTACTGCTTTGTGTCATTAATTCCATTTATGATCCTGGCATCATAAAATAAAAACTAAAACCAAGAACATAACATGAAAATAGCTGGGAATCAAAAGTTACTTGGATAAGCCCTACCACTTACAGCTTCCCTGGGTGTGCCATGAATTGCAATGAGTGATGAATTATATAATCAATCCAAATATTATTCAGTCGTATTTCATGATTGTTTTTCTATCAGGATTATCTTGAGATTTAAGTGTTATCTTCCCACGGTATAGAAAAAAGAATACCTTAATTTATCTGGAAATACCTTGAGAACTGGATGAAAGCCAGGATTTCCCAATAACTGTTGACCTTAGGCTTTTCATGCTATCTTCTTTTATCAAAAATACAGTTGTACCAAATCACTATTTTGCTTATCTGAGATCTAGAACATCAAAAAAGCAGAACTTTTTTGATGTTCACCATGACAACACCAGACAGCTGGTGTTAAATTACAGTGCTTAGTCTGCAGAGCTATCCAGAGCTATCCAGTGCTGCAAAGTATTGCTAAATTGTTATTTGCCTAAAATGTCTGTTGGAGGCTTTATCACTATACTGTATATGCCGTTATACATCATTTTTAATTACCTACTTTATTCATTTATTTACTTACTTACTTACTTACTTATATACTTCTTTATGATGAGATGATTAAAGAGCAGAATCTCCTGGAATTATTGTAAGAATGTGATTAAAGTAAAGTTAATTTCTTTTTTATCATTAATATTTTTATTGAGTTATAAAGTATTATAAAATACAAAAATACAAAATACAAAGTAAATAGAAAAGCAGTGGGAGGGGAAGGGGAAAGAGAAGTGAGGAAAGATAAGAAAGATAAAGAAAAATTGACTTCTGACTCTGTTACAGTAAAATAAGGCATTAACATTAAATCACAGCTTTTTGCTTTTTCATAATAATATAATAATGTAATATAAACAAGCCATTTCTATAAAGATCTATCAGTCTAATCAGTAAGTCAGAGTTTCATTCTTCTCCACATCAAGCACAAAGTTCAGAAATCGTTTCCATGTGGAAACAAAAGTACTTATATTCTTTTCTTTAATCAAAGTGGTCAGTTTGGCCATTTCAGCCAACTTCATCAACTTCTGCAATCATTCCAGTGGTGGGTCTCTACCATGACTGGTGAACCGGTAGCGGTGGCAGTTGGAGGCTCCGCCCACCTGCCCAGACATCATCAAAGACGCTATTGCACGTCTAACAAAATGGTTATTGACGTCAACATTAACTTTGCATTTATCATACCATAAGTAGCTGTGCCATCCATTCATGGCCCCCTAATTCAAGTAACCTCTTATTCTGGAGGCTCACCCATTCTTTCACCCAAGTCAAACAACATGCATCAAAATACAATTTTATATCTGGCAGACCCAAACCCCCTCTTTCCTTAGCATTTTGCAGCAGCTTATATCTAATTCTTGTTTTTTTTCCTTGCCATATGAACTTAGAAATATCGTTCTGCCATTGTTTAAACGGATTATCAATTGTAAGTATTGGTAATGTCTGAAATTAAAAAAAAAGCATCTTTGGTAAAATATTCCTCTCGATTACAGAAATTCTACCCAATAGTGATAAATGTAGTTAATCCCATCTTTATAAATCCTGTTTAATATCCCTCCAAAGAGGGACATAGTTATTTTGAAACAGTTTTATATTTGTATTTGTCAACATAACCCCTAAATATGTCACCTTTTTCTCAACCCTAAAACCCGACTTTTTATTCAATATATCATTATCCTAAGAAGACATCTTGGTCAGCATTATTTTTTTCTGCTTATTTATCTTGAAACCTGCCAAAGCCTCAAACTCATTCAATTTCCTCATCAAATATTCTATATTATAGAGTATACCATATCCTGTAAAAATATAACCAAATCATCAGCAAATGTCCCCAATTTATAAGTTTTTTCTTAATATTTATACCCCTTATTTTATCATCTTGTCTAATACTTCTATTTAGGACTTCCAAAACCAAGATAAACAGCAGAGGGGCAAAGGACACCCTAGTTGTGTACCCTTTTGAATTTCACATGAGTTAGTTAAGTCACCATTTACAACAATTTTGACATTCTGGGATATATAGATCACTTTAATTCCTTGGATAAAATTCAACCCTAAATCCATGAAGTAAGGATAATTTCGAAGGGGGAGGCACAGTGAATGATGTTGGTCTAAAGCAGATTAAGTTAGATTTCATTTTTCTTTCATCTCTGGTCTTTACTTTTTTTGATTTTCTACTTATTTTGCTTTCCTGTGTTTTGCACATTGCTTACCCCAAAGTTTTGGGTTTTTTTGCTTTAATTTATATGCCGCCCTTCTCCAGAGACTCAGGGTGGCTTACAATGCATTAAGCAATAGCCTTCATACTTTTGTATATTTATACAAAGTCAGTTTATTGCCCCCACAATCTGGGTCCTCATTTCACCTACCTTTGAAAGGATGGAAGGCTGAGTCAACCTTGAGCCTGGTGAGATTTGAACTTGCAGTAATTGCAAGCAGTAGATGTTAATCTGTTAATAACTGTGCTTTAGTCCACTGTACTACAGGCTCTGCAATAAGTTGATTTACAGGATGGGATACATATGTCAAATTGAGGGCATAGACAAAACTGTGACTTGGAACTAGTGGTGAAATGTAAAATTTGTTACTACCGGTTCTGTGGGTGTGGCTTGGTGGTGGTGGTGTAATATGACTGAGTGGGCGTGGCCAACTTTTTTTTTTTAACTTTTAAAACCATTTTTTCTACAACCTCTTCGGCTAAAGAGGTTGTAGGAAAAAATGCTTTTAAAATTTTTTTAAAAAGCCTCTGATGATTGTGCGGCTCAGCTGGGCAGTGGGAGGGGGGCAGGGATTTTTGCTACCGGTTCTCCGAACCACCCGCCTCCATCGCTACTGGATCGGGCGATCTGGTCCGAACTGGGAGTATTTCATCCCTGCTTGGAACATGTTGCATTCCCTGAACCAATGTCAGCAATGATAATTCAAAATATGAAGAGAGCTGTCCCTCTAGGGAGGATTTATTTTGCTCATAATTTAGAAAAGAATATGTGGCATGGTGAATAATAATTTTTAACAACAGGTGCATTTCACTTTGTGATGCTGCATGTAAGAGGGGTTTTATTAAAGCCCCATCAAAGTGGAGCATTTTTTGCAAAGCTTTGCACAGACCATGTTTTCTACAATCCTTGTAGAAAGGAATCCATTGTTATCGTCAGCCATTCAGTCATGACTATCATATCTCCACCTCTCTTCCTCTTTCCTCCTCATCCCAATTTAAATTCTACATCAGTCCAACTATTCTATGATGCATATGATGAATCTTAAATCTAACCTATCAAGACCTAGGGAGTTGTGCTTGACAGAAGAGCACAGTGAATGAATAGAGGGTATAGATATTTAAAAAAGCAGATTAAGCTTATCTACCCTGTGGAATATTTACTGAAGATAGGGAAATTAATGGAGAGCTATTAAGGTATGTGCTGTGTTGGTAGAAAGGTTTGGGTAGTGTGCTGTTTTTTGTCAGAAATGAATGCTTATCAAAGGAAGCTAGAATGGCTAGAATAGAATGTGTATAAGAATACTATATGGAAGATAGATTACAATTATGTTCCTATTTAATAATTGCAATATGTGAAAAACCCTTCTTGTCTGTTGAGACTTTTGAGATAGCATGAAAACCTTTTGATCTACAGCAGATAAGTCCAACTTTCATTCCCTGGTGCTGTTAAAAGTTTCCCATTTTATTGAGATCTACAATAGATTGTCTCAGAAGACTCCTAATGTTATTTTGACCTTGTTTGAAGTCCTTGACTTTTGTTGATTAATTCTTTTGGGTAAAGCTTGTCTCATTTGTCTTAGGTGGAATCCAGAGGGGTATTACTTGCAAAGGAGGGCATATATCACAGTACGGGAAGAACTTGTGAAGGCACCTTGAATCTTGTGTGAATACTTGTTGGGGCCTGCAGTGAGAACTACCTGTAAAAGTAGGATTACTTGTATTCTTATATAACGTTCTGAATTTATCAGAAAGAATACATTCAGGATTTATCCACTTGTTTCATTTTAAATCAGATTTTTATCTTTAATTCCATTCACTCTGCTTTGGGAACCTAGTTAAGCTGTTTTCAATTAAGTCAATAATATATTTATTTGTTCATTTGAAATTTCCATCAAAATTTCTCTGCATTATCTTTTAACTATATTTTTGCAATTATTTTTTGCTATGATGCAGTATCTTTTTCTAAATTTTGAACTTTCTTTTAAATGTATTTCTCCTCATATAGATCTTCTTCAATCCACCAAGCATTTTTCATATTTCCAATTAGCAAATTTCCACATTTCTGTGACACTATGATATAATTACTATTACTATGTTCAAGTAGCTTCCATTTTATCTTTTTCCTAGATCTATATGCTGTTCATTTCAAGGGAAGATAGATAATTTTTTGAGTATTTTTTCATTTAGAACTTACACTTTCTCTTTCCTCAATTATTCAATCACTCTATTTTCATTCCATTCCTCCCAACTGTTTCTATGATCTATAGGTAGTCCTTGACTCACAACCGCAAATGGAACTGGAATTTTGGTCACTAAGTGGTGCAGTCATTAAGTAAATTATATGATTGTTAACCAAATAACATAGTTATTAAGCAAAGCCAGCTTCTTGAATTGACTTTACTTGTCAGAAGCCAGCTGGGAAGTCATAAATCACGATCATGTGACTGCAGGCTTCAATCTTTGTAAATGCGAGCTGGTTATCATCTACCCAAATTGCGATCATGTGACTATCTTTTATTCGGTATAAAAGCAGGATTCAACCTGTTATAAAATTTTATTGGATAGCTTGCCCAAACCATGATTTGTGAATTCACAAGGTTAAATTATTAGACCACGAAACAATTAAGTTGCAGATGCCATGAGCAGAATGAACTGTGAAAGAGCATTTGAATGCAGTCTTTGGTATGGCTTTATCAACTTTGACTGAATACATAATGCAGAAATATATGCATTTATTTTACACCATAATTTACACAGTGGGCTGCAGCATACCTATATGTGTTGCCCATTACCATTTCAAACAAACAAAAAAATGTGTCATACAGAACTTGAATTATGACATACACTTTTATGGGCTGTCCCAAAAGTGCTTTTCCAAAAGACAACTGGACTGAAGAACTGAAGCAGCTTTTTGAATGAGAAATAAAATGTCTTCAAGGAAAAAAACCAAGAAAGTCCAATTGCCTTTTGGAAAAGCACCTTTTGGACAACTATGACCTGGATGATTTGACAATCTCCATATACTTTTACAGGCTCATTTATTAGCTTATCTTCTGCATGCTACATACAGTGTAGATTGTAGAAGGGCAAAATCTGAAATCAGAAATGAGCACACTAAAATTGGTAAGTATTCCCATATGCAATGGTGATTTTGTAACTATTTTGATATAAATCAATTTAAAAAGAGATCTTCAGTGTGCAATTATTGAAGTAGTTTATGAATTAGCACAATTTTGATTGGGCCAGAACTGGATTCACTATTTTGCCTTTAATGCAATTACCACTGTAGTCTTGCTACAGCTAATAATTCCGTCATATACAAATGTGTGTATGTGTGTGTATGTGTGAAATTTCTTGCAACTGATGAAGTGATGCCATAATTAACACATTTATTGTAAAAACTTAAAATGTTAAAATATTCTTTGTTAGTTTTGCTGCAACAGCTTAATGTAGCTACCCTTATGGAATATGTCAAAAATTCATCAGTGGTTCAGTATTGTATGTGTTCTTCTGTGCTCTGTTTCCTCTACTTGTCGGTTAAATTTTAAAGTAAAGAACATTTATTCAGTGATTGCCATATTAATAAAATAATATTCAGAAACTTTAATAAAGTAAATTGCATTTGGTTTGAGAATCTGGGGATGGGCGGGAAATGAAACAATTAGATGCTTGTCAGCCAGTATTTTACTTTTGCAGCGAAATTCACAGATAATTTTGTCACAGCCTGATGCTGTTGTAAGGCTGCTTCCAGAGTTAAACAACTCTATGGCCAGAAAATGAAACCTTCACTTGAATATTGTAGCGATAATCTCTTCACACAAGTTTTCATATACATTTTTTGTTACAAGTAAATATTTACAAGAACTGAATTCTGAATGCAGTGCATTTTTTCCCTTGTGCAGGAAATTGAAGCCTAAATGGGATACACACAGAATTTTACAGAATGTGCCTGGTAGAACATTATGGATAAAATAGTATGGTAGCTTGAGACTTACTTATATATAAAAGCAAACCCATTGAAATCAATGGAACATATAAAACACAAAGTTAAATTATGTTATGGCTAAATGTGGATCAAATCAAGAGTCAGACTAAAGCTGCTTCTTGAAAATATGCTGTGAACAAACAAGAAAGCAAAAATACAAATGCAAAAAGGTTTTTGAGCCAACCCATGAACAATAAGTTTAATAGTTTTCAGCAGACCATAGCTTTCTAGAAGCTCCACTGTCTCATCTAGTTGAAGATGGACATACAGTAAACACAATAATATATGATACAACCCATCACAACTGGATTAAAAAAAATACACAAAATATAATACATAAAAATGGTTTTACATTGTGGACTGACAGAGCTCTAAAAAAAGGTGACCATAACCCTGGTAGGTTTTACAAAGTCTTTAAAAAAATAAAACAGTACTTCATGTGAAATTCATAAATACATAGGATGTGGGGGAGAGTTGGTTGTTGAGATTTGTGGTATATCCAACTAAGAAACATTCATGAAGCATTCTTGACATTCTTTCCTTAAGCGTGCTGTCACTATCTGAGGATACCAAATAGGCACTTGTAAGTATAAATCTACCTGAAAGTTGAGGCCAGGGATGGAGGGGAATCTGAAGAGGAAAGCTGAGGATAGAAAATCTAATATTATAGCATGGGAGGACTAAAAAGGAAGAGAAATGTAACAGTCTGGTTTAAGAGGAGGCCTATTTGAAAGGCTTTAGCTGATGATTGTCAGTGTAATACAAGAACCTGCATTTACATAAAGACCTTTGTTCTCCCCACATCTTTTTTAACAGAAGATTATTTTATTATACATGAGCTAATGAGAATAGGAAAAGTTTAATCTTAATTCCTAGAATTTTTCATTTAGGAATGAAAAATGCTACATATAAATCAGCCAGCACTCCTGTCCTTATAGATGCTGAGGGCTGAAACAAAAAGGAATTCAACATCCCAGGCTCTATTGATTTTACCTTCTCCCATATTAGCTGTAATAGCTATTATTTGATACCAAGGATGCTGTACCTCTCTCCCCAAATGCTTGAGGAATCTCAAAACG
The DNA here is from genome assembly GCA_022577455.1 of Arizona elegans. NCBI lineage: Eukaryota > Metazoa > Chordata > Lepidosauria > Squamata > Colubridae > Arizona > Arizona elegans. The sequence goes on from JAKOOJ010000002.1 coordinate 154,903,109, forward strand.
TACCTGAATGTCAAAGCTGGCATTTATTGTCCAGTCAATTCTTCCTAAGGGTAACATTTAGGACTGGAAGGTTGTGGCATCACAGTGACCAGTTTGCCCAAACAACACATGAGGAACATTCAATTTACCAAGGACAGTGGAGCAGAATTAACATGAGGCGAGGAGGAAAGGAGAAACATGATTTCCACTTGGCATTGCTTGATATAATTTTCAGCACGTTATGTTGCTCATCTCTCCAGAACACAACACGTTGCAAAATAAGGCACAGTTCTGGGCAAATTGTGACTTGATTCTCTACAAATTCCATTTCTGTGTACCATTCCATTAGTGTGACCACCTTGGGAACTCCTTAATACAGAAAGGAGTGTTTGTTCTAACATTGTAATGGAGTTATCCAGAAGTTCTTGGGTGGAATCAATTACAATCAATTCATGGGAGGGAGACCCCACAATCTTACTTGAATTTAAAACATCCTTCAAAGGGTTGGGAAACGACTCTGTCAGTTTTTCTTACGTTGCCACCTGGAGTTGCATGTGTCACTCAAACAACAGTCCAAAGGCTCTTAGGAACATTCTTACTCTTCTGATCAAACACTGAATTAGCCAGTGCCTTTGTACTGGTCCTTCCAGCAAAAGCTGACCATTCAGGTAGTGAAAACGGTACTAGATCAGTAATGTAGTGGTCATACAGGCCAATAGTGAAAACAAGGCCCACGTCAGTTATGAAAAAGAGATCATGATTTTATGAAAACAAATCTACTATCTACCCTCTCAGACAGACAGACAGACAGACAGTGGCAAAAACGACACCTCCCCCCAATCACAAAACCCCTTGAAAAAGAAGGAATAACTAATGTTAAGGCAGAAGTTTAACCTGAATATTATGTGACCCAGTGCCATGAACTAAATTCACAACTCATCTGTTTTAACGTATTTTTATTCTGAAATTTCCCATCTACTTTTCACAGTCTCTTTGGGGGCTGCCCTCCATACATGCTAATAATACTATGGTGAAAATAACATTTCATTGTGATGAAATGTCTCCTTACAGCACCTTAAAAAAAACCCAACCCTCCATTTAAAGTGGGACAGATACCTAAGCATGAAAAAATAATAGCGGCAGGCTTTGATCTGTGCATTCCAAATCGTTCTAGAAAGGAGTAACCTCCTGTGCTCCCTTTTCCAACAGTCACACCCTTGCCTTGCCTTGTAGTGTGCCCCTTTCCCAAGTACCTGCTTGGGAATTCCTCCATCAGAATTCTACTGGCTTTGGGAAAGGTCAATGGTCTAGGGGTTAGTCTTGCTAGGTTGATCAGAAGAAATTGGACAAGAAGAGGTGCTATTTGTTTAAGTAAAAAAAAACCCCGTAGAACAAGTTAGGAAAAGCTCAGTGATAGAGACTCAACGGTAGGGACAGGCAAAAATCATACATTCTGTTAAATCCTCTACTACTCAAAACTACATGCTAATAGTTAGACAGGGTATAGTTGAAAGTTATGGGCCTCAGTCCAGGAGATGCCATGCATGATGATCTTGACGCTATTTCTGTAACAGAATTCCTAAAAGCACCAATCTAAATTAGAAGGCAACTATGTTAAACTCTATGTTTAAAATCAGAGGCCTGTGTTTAGACTTAAACGTCAGCATTTTCAGCAAGAAACAATACAGCTTTCAAGTGACATGGGACTGCATTTCGTCTTTCAGTATCTCCTTAATTATTTTGATACTAGCAAACCATGCAAGGATTTGCCAGGGAAAGATACAGAATGGGGAAAATGTACCTGGATAATTAGATTCTGCCCCTTTTTCTGTAACTAGCACAGAAGCAGAAGAGAAATTAATACCTCTCCAGAACAATGCTTTGGTCTATGCTTTTCCCATAATGTTTTTGGCAAGGCAAATGTAAAAACAAAAAGAAAAGAGAAATAGCTTATGAGAGTTGTTAAATTCCCACAGACATATCGAAATATGTCCAAATTACTCAGCCTTAGCCAGCCCAAACATTTCCCTAGACCATTATGCCAATGTTTCTCAACCTTGGCAACTTTAAGATGTGTGGACTTCAGCTCCCAGATTTCCCCAGCCAGTTGTTTGCAAAATCTTGAAAGTTGTTAAGGTTGAAAGACACTGCCTTAAGACAGCTATCTCGCAATTCTCCTAGCCTAGTCAGACTGTTAATTTCATGATTACCTGATCTGCTTTCCTCCCAGTGCCCTCCTTCTTCTAATACATACTCTAACTTATAATATCCCACAAATACTTTTAAGACCTTCTTTTGCTTGCTGGGGTTCTCGTTCTTTTTTTCCAAGTCAGTCAGTCAGTCAGTCAGTCAGTCTCTCTCTCTCTTGCAAATTCATACCCTTACCTTCTTCCCCTCCCCCAATCTCATACTACTATTACTCATCTCTTCTATTCAAGCATCTGGGACAAAATTGCCACACTTTTTGTCATAATCATCAGCAGAAGCCTTCCACCAGCTTCTCAGCTTGGGTGGGGAGGTGGGACGATGCAGTAATTCTGTATTTAAAATGCCCAGAGTATTGAGGGAATAAAGTTATTTCCTTATAATTAACCAACAACTCCCCGTGTTGCCCCAACTCCCTATGTTGGCACTGCACACAGACTGAATCAAGAGATTTTTTTTTAAAAAAAAAATTCATTATCTTCCTCAGGGACTAGATCGGTTCAAAGGCAGCATCAGATTTCCCACCTTTCTTAGAACAAGCATCTTCAGCCTGCCCATGTTAATTGTTCTCGGTAGATCAAAGCCACTAGGACAGAATCTGGAATTTGGCATGGAAAACATAGGCACATATGGATATTAACAAGAGTCTCGTTTCACCAGATGCTGTTAGCATTCTGTTGCTGGGAAGGCATCAAGAGGTACCAGACCTTGGCACCGACATCTCCTGAAATACTGATGACCTAGCCCCCAAGATCAGTTCTTCCTGCTGCCTCCAGATACAATTCTCCTTTCACGTTATGCTTTCTTGTAATGCTTTTTTTCTGTTTGTTTGTTCAAAATGTTCCTAAGTAGAAAACATCTGTGATTGTGAAAGTCATTTTTTTGGCATTTTTTTTCTTTGTTCATTTTCAAAGGATGTGTGTCAAGGCATCCTATAGAGGTGGCTTCTCTGACAAGACTTCTCTTTCCTCCCTCTTCTTTAAATTGTCCAGTCAACCCAGAGGGGCCTTTAGTCTTTGACCAACTTGTACACATGATGCTGAGCTCCATGCTCACTGGTTGATACCTCGAAAACAAACGCTATGCAAAGTAATGTTTCCTGGGTATCTCTGTTTGTAACAACCTAGTTAAAAAAGAAACACATACAGGGAGATCAGAGAAAGTCAAACTGAACGGAAAGTCAAGTTATAAATCCAGAGAAAGGGTAACATATTTTGCATAAAAAACAACCACTGAAATTTATGCAGGAATTCCTCTATCCAACTCAATAAATTTAAATTAAGTTAGAGAACTCAATTTAAACGATAGCATTAGAATGATGTTTTCCACAATTTTACTAGACACTTATTTCTTATTTCTAGGATTTCATGTCCCTACAGTGCCATTTTATGTGGACAGGAACTTTTATTTGGGTTTCATGTTTTCTTGTGAACAGCTTAAGGCTTAATGTATATGGAAAATGCTAGAGTATAGTGGAACCATAATTATCCCTACTAACTAGTCAATTTCCTGAACTGTTATCCATTTAGGACTAAGTATGTTTTATTTTAGGAATTGTTGCCCGAGTTTACTTTTTTTACTTTTTTCTGCCTGTCTTTGTCTCTTTTGAGACAAAGTTATTAAATTGTAAACTCACAGGCAGAGGCTGATTGGTATGAGTGGATGAGAAGTAATATAATTTATAATTTACAGAACAATCATGTGTGTTTCTAAGAAACCATAGATAGTTATAAGAGTTGCAGAGCTAGTGACTTTCATTAGATTAGCTATCACATAACAGATGCACACCTGTACTTTAAATGAGGAAAAAACTTAAAGAACTTGTTACCAATAAATTCATAACATCCTGTTTCAAACAGGGAAAAGTGTTTCAGAACATATTAGGAGGTGCTGTCAGAGGTCATGGGACTACTCCATCATGTCCTGAATCTCAATGGCTACATAGTCCTAGGAAGTAATCATGTAACTTGCCAATCATTAAGCCATCCTTTTTTTTTTAAACAAAAAATAAATAATGAGCACTACAAGAGGAAAACTCTTGAGTGGAAAAGAATGAAACTATTATTTATACTGGTAGTCCTTGACTTATAACTGTAATGGAGCTTGCCTATTACAGTCGTAAACTGTGACAGTCATAAAATGGGTCATCCACATGGCTGACCTGATTTTACAATCTTTTTTGCGGTGGCTATTAAAGCAAACATGGTGGTTATATAGTGAATGTCTAGGCCATTAAACAAACCCATTGTACGCTATAGAGTAGTTTTGCTGAAAACTGGAAGTAAACACTAGTTTTCAGCAAAAACATAGTAAATTGGGGTCATGTAAAATAGAGTCAAGGACTACCTGTAAACCAAGAACAAACCACTCTGATTCCCTAGAGAATTTAATTAATCTTGATGTGCTTCTCGTCCTTTTATAAAGATTAGTTTTAGTATCTGGATAGCAATAACACTGAAATGATTGAGAAGTGCTTTATTGAGCATCAGTAAGAAATGAAGGGGCCAGCTAGGAAACAAAACAGAAGAAGGAAGAGATTCTTTACCTGTAGGATGGTGAAATTCTCCAGGACACTATTCATCATGTATTTTTCTGGAAGATGTTTCAGTTTATGGATGAAGTTGATCATATACTCGCACATGGGAGACCGATGGATTCGATACACACATCTTCCATTCTCCATCCGAGCAAATTCAGTCTGCAGAAAGACATGTAGAGATCGTGTAAGGCTATCAATGCTGAATCTGAGAAATACCTACTCAGAATGGCAAAGATAATCAATGGATTATCTCTTCGTTCCCCATAGAGAAAGCATAGGACTCACCTCCACCTTTTCAACAACTTGTTTTCCAAAGGAGCACACTTTAGTGGAGACTGTGATGGTCATGTTTTCAGCACTGCTATATTGACTGCTTACACCATAAAAAGCACCAGGACCATCCTGTATAGTGCTATTCAGATCCGCCTAGAATAGAGCAAGAGGTTCATGCAAATTAAACATAGATTAGAATGATTTATTGGCTCAGAATAGTGACCTAATTCATGCTAGTTAAAAGAGCATGTTGATCAGTTGGACAGAGGAAAAGGTGGCTGGGGTCCACCTTTCCCCCAAATATAGATGTCAAATCTACCTAGCATACAAAAGGAATGAAACCATAGCCAAATTAAGATTGAGAGGTCCTTGATGCTCTCTGAGTTTGCTACAGCACCAATGAGGTTACCTAGTTTGGGCAATGAAACAGCTGCAAGAAAACAAGCAAGCTCAGAGAGCACCAAGGACTCTCATTTCAACCCTGAGCTACAATTATTCTCCTTTATTGGTACCAAATTAAAATTATTTAATACTCCATGGATACTACATTTGATACTGCTTTAATAAGGTATCTTCTCCTATCTAACTGTATATTACACCCCCAATTATATCAGCCTTCTTCAATGTTGGATGACAGTTATGGGAATTGGTCCAACTTTCTGGAAGATTGAGGCTAGAAAAAACTTATTACAGGAATAGGCTAAGAAGAATAGCAAGATCATCTGCCATATTCTCATGTAAAGAAATATTTAACAATCGCAGACACTGCTTAACTTCAATCTGCATGAAGTTCTTACCCAAAACTTGACAAGGAAAAAGGAGTTTTGGGGTCCTCTCTCATAGAGTTCTTTCAGGCCACCTTTTTTCTCAGGAAATTTGTCATAAATCTGGCGTATGTCCACTGCTTCCAGGAGTGGGTCACTGTATGAGGGATTCGTCTGTCCGATATGCACAAAAAGGTGTTTGCTATACTGTAATGGGAAAGAGAACAGAGGGCATCGTTACTCACTATGTAGGTTGAAACATTGCCAAAACAAAAATGGGATACCCTTGATGAATTTGCCCTGGATGACTCAAGTCTTTTTTTGCCAATTGCTACCATCTGAGCAAAAGCAGACCAAAAGGAGCCATAGTAGCATTTATATTTCACAAACCATTAAAATCTCTCGGGATACCGCTAGAGTGAAAACTCATTTCTCTGGATCTTGATGCAATAGATCAAATTAACTTGTGTGTTATGCCATTTGCGTAATAAAGCCATCACAGAAATTGGGATGGGATGGGAATAACAGATAAGTCTTAAAAATGACACTTCATTGCATTCTGTAGAATAAAGCAAGATCTGTCGTTCTCTCCTCCCTCTTGTATGAATTTCTACTCTGAAGAGTTACCGTTTCAGGGTCACGCTGTACTTCCATGAATGCTGAATACTCAAGGAGCCGCAACTTGGCAGAGGCAATTGTTCGGTCCTGCCAGACTGGCACAGCTGAGGCAGAAGGTGGAAGAGGAGCCAAGGGCTCATAGCCTAGAAGAATGGACAGATAAAACATTCTTGAACATCTTAGAACCAAATTTTAGTTGCAGGAGAAAAGTATGGAAAAAAACAATCTTTAACCACTGAGAAGAATAGGCAACTGGTCCAGTTTAGTTCAGTTTGGTTCATTTGTCAATCTTTCCAGGCTCATTGTTATTCTGATTACAATAATATTGCATTACATTATATTCTCTTAAACCAAGAGGGTTTCCCCCCCCCCCCCCCATTTCTGGGCTGTCTGTGGACTTAGGAGATAGCAACATGAAACACATTATCTCTTAAACAATGAAGAGGCCATCATTAGACGTTTCCATTCTGGACAATTAGCATTCATTTTGTTCGGGATGGTTATGGAGAAGGTTCTCTCTATTATCTGCTGCCACCTTGTGGGTTGGAGGAAGCATGCTTTCCTTTTTGCTGCCCTTTCCCTCTAGAACAGCAGTCCCCAAAGGATATGAATGGCCCCATGTTCTTGGGGTTCCAGAAAATCCTTAAAATCTGCCTTAATCCCAAGACTGGGGTTAACGGGTTTATTGATGTATTTGTGAGAGCTCTGTTGTATCTATACATTTTATTGTTTTGGTTGTTTTAGTTTAAGCTGCCTGTTTATGTGTCTGCAATTGTTAATTGTTTTTTTATTATCAATTGTATAATGCAACAGAGTGAGCAGCCACAACAAATTTAATAAATTAAATTAAGGGAAGGTTATTCAAGAACAAAATAGAGGTACTGATTAGAAATCTCAGATTTAAGGACAAACATGAAGAGTGCTATAACTTCCATGTATAAAACACAACTTAAATTCTCACTTACTGCTATAATAATACAAAAAGTCAGTGTTCTGCTTTTACTGAGTCCTTAGAGGATCATAGAACACAGAATAAAAAGGTTGCAAGGGACCTTGGAGGTCTTCTAATCCAACCCCCTGCTTGAGCGGGAGACCTTATGCCCTTCTGGACAAATCTCTTCTTGAAAACCTCCAGCAATGGAGCACCCACAATTTCTGGAGGTAAGCCATTCTGTTGATTGATTGTTCGCACAGTCAGGAAATTTCTCCTTACTTCTAGATTGAATCTTCCTTTAATGATCTTCCACCCATTATTTCTTGTCCTGCCCTCAGGTGCTTTGGAAAGTAGATCAACCCCCTCTTCTCTGTGACAACACCTCAAATACTGGAAGACTGGTATCATGTCACTCCTAGTCCCTCTTCATTAGGCTAGAGAGACCTAGTTCTCTCAACCATTCATTATATGGTATAGCCTCCAGACCTCTTATCTTTATTGCTCTTCTTTGTACTCTTCCTAGGGTCTCAGCATTATTTTTTTATCAGAACTGGACACAATATTCCAAGTGTGGTCTCACCAATGAAGTATAAAGCGGCACTATTACGTTAAGTAATCTTCATATTATCCCTCTTTTGATGTAGATTGTTATGGATTACACCAGAGAGGGTAAACCAATTTCGTTGTAATATGATGTACAATGACAATAAAGATTATACTACTACTACTAGCCTAGGACTGCATTGACTTTTTTGGCAGCTGTAGTACATTGCTGGCTCATATTTACCGGTAAGTTCTAATCCATTAGGATACCAAATCCTCTTCAGGTATACTGTAACCTATTGAGCGAGGTATAACTTATTCTATACCTGTGCATTTGGTTTTTGTCACCTAAGTGTAGAACCTTAGTGTTCTCACCACTGACGTGCATTTTATTGGAGAGGACCCAGTGTTCAAGTCTGTCAAGATCCTTCTGAAATTTCAGTTTATCTTCCAAAGTGTTAGCTACTCCTCCTAGCTTGTCATCTGAAAATTTAATGAGCTCCCCTTCTATTTTCACATCTTGATCATTTATGAAAATGTTGAAGAGTACTGGGCCTAAAGCAGAACCTTGAGGTACTCCCTGTATGGAATGTTCTAAGAATCTAATAGCTGAATAAGTACTAAATAATATAAATTATTTTTTCTGTTGAATTGCATCACTTCCTTCTCTCAACCAGTTCATTTTACAGAAGAGTATCTATAGAATAAAACCAAGATATCAAAGCGCAACCTAGAAAAGTAATATAAAGACATACATAATAGGAAGCGTTTGTTCCAGCTGTCAAAACACAATTCTAGTCAAAGCCTGAGTGTAACTATGGCCCTAAAGCATAATTCTGTAATTTCTTGACTTACTGGCTCAGCGTTCCTTCAACATCAATTTGATTTTAGTGCAAAAAGTTCTGTTTCCATATGTATAAGTGTATTATGAATGTCACTGTGAACATATTGTCTTACATGCTGATTCTGCTTTTATTTTGCCTATAGGTAAGTGAACTGAGGACAAGCAAAAACTCATTTTAGAGAATATGTAACTTGGATAAGCACTCTGCATTCATATCTGCATATAAATTACAAAATACACAGCCTAGTGGCACTATCACTTTCATTAAGATGATAATTACTCCAATTAAATTCACTATTGCAGTTAGTTTAAAAAAAAGTTCTTGAGAGCAGCAATAGAAGAAGAGAGCTATACCGTGTAAACAAATATTTGAATCACATGCAGATGGTGGTAAAGGAGACAAAAAAAAATTTAGGTTGAGCATCAAGAGGGTAAATTGGAGAAATCAAGTGAGACAGACCACTTACTGGCTAGTGATGGAGGCATGGGTGGCTGAATGGGGTAGGCTGGTTGTGCAAAAGGTTTAATGCTGAAAAACAAAATAACATCAAATAGATTAAATTATTTTGACAAACCTTCCTCTAATCTGCATATCTCAGGTACAAGCTTTACTCTGAATACCAGATGCCAGGCAATACGAGCAATAGCAGAAGGTGCAAGGATGAGGGAAATGATGAAATGTGTGATGGTACCATAATATAAATATCATGTATCACATATTTACATCAGATGTTGGGGTACAAGTATAAAATTGCAGCATTTGTGTGACAATGTTTTTGGCTGCATGTCATTATTTTGCCAACATTGGGATTTGCTGCATATGTGACCGGGCAGAAAGGTGCTAGTTCATTCATATCGTTGGGCTTCTCAGGTCTTTTGATGTGATCCAGCATAATCCTGGGTTTCTGGGATTATATGTCTAAAAGTACTGACTCTCCAGTATTTCTATATCTATCGTAAATTTAATACAGTTGATAAGGAAATATTGGTAGACTTTGCTAGGGCAGAGTTTCTTAAGTGGAACATTATCTAAACAATGGAAAAGTTCACACAATGTCTTCCACATTTGAGTTGGAGCAATCCCTGCGTGCAACTCGTAACCAGGATTCAATTATTCTGTTTTAGAAAATAGAACCGTGTTTCCCCAAAAATAAGACCCTCTCTTATATTTTTTTGAACCCTGAAATAACTGCTTGGCCTTAATGCCATGTGCTCAAAAGCCCAATTGGGCTTATTATCAGGGGATGTCTTATTTTGGGGGAAACAGGGTAACAAGTTTGTTTGAAAAACATAATCTTGCATCAGCACTAAAAATGTACCATTAGCATCCAACTCAAGCACCTACTTTACAAAAGTCATGTTCAAGACTATCCCATCCCATCCCATCCCATCCCATCCCATCCCATCCCATCCCATCCCATCCCACTTACTCCTGAGAAGATCCAGACTGTCCTGGGATAGGCCCACTCCAAAACTGAGAAAGCAAAAAGGACAAAAAACATGAAGTCAACGATATTCTCAATGGCTGATGTCATCACTCAATGATTCACAGCATGTTAAGGGTGAATATTTAATACATTTTCTACAAAATAGTTTGAAACTTCTGCCACCAGCAGTTAAAAACTGGGACTACATCAGTGGGGAACCCTACACAAAGCCAGAGGATTTTCTTAATTTTAGTAAAGTAACCATTAGATAGAGGTAGGCCAATTGTGAAGGAATTAGTGGCTGTAACTAGGCTTCCAGATTTTTAGAAGAATCTTAGGAGCCCACCTGTTGGTTTAGCACAATCACTGAAGAAAATGAGACTGAAACTTATATCCATTTTGGGGGGATGGTGGGAGAAGGGATGAGAATGGAGGGGAGGCTTTTGAGGGGCAAACCAGTACTATTTACACCCTTAAAATTCAAATTTACAATCTCAAAATTGCCATAGATAGTCAGTCCTTGGTTACTAACCACTTGTTCAGCAACTGTCAGAAGTTATGACTCCCACAGTCATATGATCATGATCCTATGATGGTTGCAGTGTCATGTGGTCATATGATCACCATTTGCAATCTTCCTTGCCAGCTTCCCACAAGCAAAGTGAATGGGGAAGCCAGAAGGGAAGATCACAAGTCACTCCAGTAAGTAATTCCCATTCCTGCTGCTTTTTCTCCTGGGGAATCTGGCTATGAAGTATAAGATCCCAGGGATCCCATACCACTCTATTGCCTGTGCCCACCTATAGTCTGAAGTGCATGCCCAATCACCCGGCCATATTTGTGTGGTGCCTACCGACAAACCCTCCTGCGCTGGCAGCAGCTACCCCTGGCCCACCATGATGCTTGTAAGCCACCCAGAACTTCCTTGCTTAGTGATTAAACATGGCACTTGAGTTAAAAAGGCAGAGATGGGATAGCTGATGCAGGTTGGTATAAAATACCTAACATGTTTCAAATAAGCCAAGAGCATCTCTCCTAGGAATCCTTTCTGCTTATGTCGCTACATCCATATGTGGGGCATTTCTTACCCTGGGAGCAGCAGAGAAGACAGCCTGAGGGAGTGGAGGAGGAGGACTCAGCTTGTTCTGCAGGACACTGGCAGATACAATCTGTGCCGAAGACATGGAAGCCATACTCTGCAAAGCCTTGTCCTTTGAGACTTGATCCTTCAAAATAGGATAAAAATGAAACAGAAGGAGGGCTTGCTAATCCATACTTTGAGAGCACACAAAAATAACAAGCTACCTGAAATTAAGGGATAGTTTTTATAGTCTTTGTTAGTTACACTAAAACCATTTTCTGTCTGAGCTTCACCTACTGTACACTAACTATAAACCATTCATCCAAGTTGTTTCTGAAAAGTAATGAGATAGTCGCCACTACTTTAGAAAGGAACCGTGTTAATCAGAGACAGACAAACTTCTTTGGTTCTGTACAACTTAAGCAAAGTCAGAGGCAGCTTCTTAGCACAATGTTCAAATTCTCCAAACAGCAGCTTCTAATTTTCTCTTTCTAGCAGTATCAGAAATCATTTCGGGTTTTACTGAGATTAAGGATTTTTAAAATCTTGTCAGGACCTAAACGGTTATCTAAAACTAATGGAATAAAGACAGGTCTGGGTGGTACTTACCAGGTTCATAGCCTGCATGAAGGGAAAAAGAAAAAGAGAAATATGATTAGAACTCAGGTATGGGTGAAGGCTGAGGAAAATCTTCATAGTATCTATAATCATAATGGGATTTCAAGGTATTGCGATAATCTACCTTTACTTTTTCCCAAAGATGCTATTTCAAAAGGCAACTGGACTTTTGTTTTTCCTTAAGCTTCCTATCCAAGAAGCTTCTTCAGTTCTCGAAGTTCTTCAGTTTCTTGGATGAGAAGCGAAACATCTTTAAGGAAAAACAAAGTCCAATTGCCTTTTTAAAATCTTTTGGGACAACCATGACCTGAATGACTGAGAATCTCCATAGACATCTACCTTTACTTTGTAAATAAATTACACCTGAGCAAGGCCAATTTCCAATGTATCCTACTTCACAGAATCCTGGGAACTTTGGCTAAAAAGGGAATGGGTGGAAAATCCCACCTGGCAGGATGCTGATCTCAGTGGATATCTTCTTCATGTTCACAAATGAAGTGAACAAGCAAGGTTTTTTTAAAGTCAAAAATTGTCAGGCTCTCCAGTTCTGCTCTTCTGCAAATTAGTCTAGGTCTACGTATGGATGGTAACACTCTTTTGCACACTAGACAGATACAAATGAAAAACAATGCTCAAGGCTCTCTTCTATCCTGTCCTTGCACAATTGTACAGAAAAGGTAAATTAGGACTATCATATCTAGACTGCAATAGTCTGGATGATCACTAGATGGCAGCACGAACATACAGAAAACTTATCCAGGATTTTTGCAGGCCATATATCTAACCTTAAGTAAGTACTGCACTGAAGTATAGATATAATTTTTTATGCTATATATTAAAGAATAGCAATGTATTCTAGCATTAATATTTGGTATTTTTAAGAATACACTGCTTGCATGCAGACAATTGTGCGAATCATTAGATCTTCTGCACTGTTTTTATATTTTCTTTATCTCCCTCCTTAAAGTTTAAAGACTAACTGGCTGTGAAGCCATTTCTCCTTTCAGTCCCTCTTCTAAAGATGCCATGAAACATCTTTAGCAATCCAGAACTGAAGCTGAGAGAAGTTTATCAATACTGGACCAATCTCAAAATCTCAGTCCTGAATTTGCAGGGACAGAATTAAAGATCATCTCAAGTAGATTCCAATGTCACAATTCGGCTACAAAAGGAGGATTTATTTTCTGAGTATTCTCCCTCACCCCAAGGCACAAGTTGCTAGCAGTGGTGCCTAATGAGTTGGCTAATTCCAGAGTCTGAAAAAGGTCATTTTGTCATGAAGTAGAATATATACAGGGCTTCATTGTTAATCGCTTTGTAAGTCTGTTGCAAATGAATATACTTTTGTTCATCATATAACATTTCAAAACAAATCAGAAATGCAGTATTGTGGACAACTATCTATTAAAGCAGGCTACAAAAGCCATGTTTCGGTATAAGAATGCACACACAGCCCCAGTTACGGGCATACAAAGGCACATGCAGGAACAACATGGCTTAGCAATGTGACTGCACTGCTGTGCACTCAAGGTCCAGCATTTTCTTCCAAGTATCCCCCTTATATCAAAATTAAAGTACCAGCAACAACAGGATTAATTTGGGCATGCATCCTGTAAAAAAAACTGTCAAGTATATCTCAAACCTAAGGGTTACAACAGCAATTTTAAAAAACTAATGAAGATACCAAATCTATTGTTCGATATGTATTCAAAAGATTAAATAATTATTATTATTATGAAGTAATGACATTAACTTCAACAGAATGTTGATTAGTGATTTCATCGCCAGTCCCTCTTTGTTCTCACTTATCTTTTTTGCAAGAAACTTCAATTTGCCTCCAGAAGCTGTGAATGCTCCAACACTGGAAGTTTTTAAGGAGATGTTGGATAACCATTTGTCTGAAGTGGTGTAGGGTTTTCTGCCTAAGCAGGAGGTTGGACTAGAAGACCTCCAAGGTCCCTTCCAACTCTGTTATTCTATTCTATTCTATTCTATTCTATTCTATTCTATTCTATTCTATTCTATTCTATTCTATTCTATTCTATTCAAGTAACTAAGGTTTACTCTGAATACGGAGCTTAAAGGGAAATTTGCCCTTTTCTTGCTTACAAATAAGAAAAAGTTAGATGTGCTGCACATAGTGGCATTTCTAGAGTATTTGACAAAAATATTCCTTGACTTCAATTAACTAGCATGTCAACCTCATTTCTGTGGTAATGTATTTTCTAACTTTTGTGGAAGGTTTCCTACAGGGGCAGAATGAATGAAGATAAAGATGCTCTAGAGCAGGGGACTCCAACCTTGGCAACTTTAAGACTTGTGGACTTCAACTCCCAGAGTTCCTCAGCCAGCAAAGCTGAAGTTGAAGTCCACAAGTCTAAAAGTTGCCAAGGTTGGAGACCCCTGCTCTAGAATTATATCCAATTACTGCATGCAATACACTTCTATATCTTTTTTTACTGTTCTATGCCACTCTTCAACTGGAAGTATTTACTGAATTCTATGGAAACCAGGGATTTGACAATAAATATAGACAATATAGTCTGATTGTAAATAGTCAAGATTTTCTTTCTTTTTGGGTCAAAAGATGGGGAGACAACCATTGACAACTTTCCCAATCCTATTTAAATATATATATTCTACCTTGGGGAATCTAGAAAGGGAAGAGAGAGGCAATTTTATAATTTTTTGTTTCTTTCCAGGGCATATATTCACCAACAAAAATGAAAAGTTAATCCAGATCAGTTTAGAATACTCTCTGGCTTCCTTTAGAACCACCCCAACTCTCCGTGCTCCATCTTCAGACATTTTATTCAGCAAATCACAATACACAGAACACACAGAAGGGAAAGGGATCAAGTTAGTCAATCTCCAGTTACAGAATAAGGAGAAAAAAGCCAACCACAGAAGAAAAGGAAAGGCAATCACAGGATAAAGCTCTCCAGTTGCATCCTTGCCCAGTTTCCACAGTTCCTGGTTTCACGAACTTGTTCTACATATCCTGATCCAACCACAGATACAGTATCTTATGTCCCTTTCTGGTTCTGTGCATCTCGGTTGCAACCACTGCATAGGCCTCCTTGCCAAATAATTTATTCGATTCTTAAACACATCACACAATAGCTTCCGTAAGAGAGGCTAGGGTAACAAGTGTTTCATTTGTTTCTTTCTGTACCTGGCTATGGTAACAAGTAAATTAACTCAAGCCTAACCCACTCGCACTAATAACTTAATAACCACATATTGCCATTGTAGATAATTGTTATATAATTAATAATAATAGTACGCCTCCTATTTAACTTTAATATGCAATAGCTGGTTAAGATTATCCACTGTTTGGAATTGGGCATCATCAATATGCAGATGATGCTCAATTGTACATCCTGAACAGATGTACAATTGCTCTTGGTCATTTCGTCAGTGGATTACTGCAGTGTATTTTCTACTTGGAGATGTCATTCCAGAAGCTACAGTTAGTCCAGAATACAGATAGCCCTCAACGTACGACCACAATTAAGCCCAAAATTTCTATTGTTAAGTGACATATTTATTGAGTTTTGCCCCCTATTTTATGACCTTTCTTGCCCCAGTTGTTAAGTGAATCACTGCAGTTGTTAAGTTAGTGACAGGGTTGTTAACTGAATCTGGTTTCCCCATTGACTTTGCTTGTCAGAAGGACCCAAAAGGGGATCACATGACCCCAGGCCACTGCAGCTGTAAAAATATGAACCAGTTATCAAGTCCCTCAATTCTGATCACATGACTTCAGGAACGCTACAATGGCCGTAAGTGTAAAAAAACGGCCATAAGTCATTTTTTTTCAATGCCGCCGTAACTTTGAATGGTCACTAAATGAAAGGTTGTAAATTGAGGACTATCTGTATAGCAGTGTGGACAGTAAAGGAAGCACTGTGCCATGCATGCATGATCTTGCTGCTTTGTGAGCTGCATTGGTTACCATTTGACTTCCAAGTGCAATTCAATGTGCTGGTTATCACATATAGACCCCTCTACAGGTAGTCCTTGACTTACAACCGTTCATTTAGTGACTGTTCAAAGTTATAACGGCATTGAAAAAAGTGACTTATGACTGTTTTTCACACAATCGTTGCAGCATCTCCATGGTCACATGATCAAAATCAACACTTGGCAACTGGAATGTATCTATGATGGTTGCAGTGTCTTGAGAACTTGTGATCCCCTTTTGCGGACCTTCTGACGAGCCAAGACGATGGGGAAGCCAGATTCACTTAACAACTGTGTTACTAACTTAAAAATTGCAGTGATTCACTTAACAACTATGGAAAGAAAGGTTGTAAAATGGGGCAAAACTTACTTAACAACTATCTTGCTGTAGCAACAGAAATGTTGGGCTCAGTTGTGGTTGGTCAAGGACTACCTGTGTGCCATTGTCACACCAGTTCATAGGCCATTATTCATTCTATATAGCTAGGTTTGCTAAGACTTTTAGGGTTATATAGTTAAGAGTTCAGGTGAAGGCATATTAACAAATGTCACCTGATAGAATTAACAGTATCCCCAGGTGTTTATGGAAAAACAACAGCCAACTGTTGAAAGTCCAATCTGGAAAGTTCTTACTGGAAATTTTCTCTCCTGTTTTTCCACTGACCTGACACAAAATGAATTGTTTTAGACACACAGCCCTATTCAAATCCTGCCACCTAGAGATGCCCCATGACATCTACCAACCATCTCTCTCTTCCAAGATTTCTAGCTTTGATCTGATCCCAGGATCAAAGGGAAAGGGGCAAGGACATAAAAGGAACAGAGTGGCAATAACAGAATGCAGTATGTTAGCTGCAGCATGGCCATGGCTTAAAGGTGAGAAAGCTGGGAAAGCGCGTACCTTCAGCTTGGACTGAATCTCACGAGATTTCCGTCTTGCTAGAACCTGCAAGTGGCTAGAGACCTGCAGAGAGAAAAGCAGAAGGAGAGGGGGAAAAACAGCAGAGCCGTCAACCAGAGGAAAGGAGAGGAAGGAGAGGGGGCTGCCCATGCTCACATACCATGGATGCATGGGCAGGGTCTCCAACGTACCTTTATGCCAACCTGGTACTCTCGCACCTTCTTCCGAGCTAGAACCTGTATATGGCTGGACACCTAGGCCCCGCCAAGTCATTCAAAAAGGAAAACACAAAAAGAATGAAGGTATGACCCCATATCGACAACAGTGCTTCAAGCACCCATGTGAAACACACTGGCCTCCTAAGCCAGTTGAAGTTCTGACGGAATAATATCGGCTTGCAGAGTAAACCGCTTACTGGGTAATATCAGCTTGCAGGGTAATGCTTACTGAAAGAATCAGTTGAAGGAAGTTGCTGTAATCTTGCTGAATGAAACATTTGGAAATATTCCCAGGAAATACCATTTTTAGGTTTCTTGGCAGCAACAAGTACTTTCAACTTCAAATTTATTATTTCTCATGGACTTCTATACATTATTAATCTTAGTGGTTTCAGAAACTACTCGAATTCTGATTTACAGGTATTTTGCTGCTTCAGGCCCATGCGCTTTCCTCAATTATGCAATCCCCTGTTTACTTATTTGAGTTTTTCTTAATCAGGTAACTGAACTGCCTTTCACACAATCAAAACTATTTATGGGAAGGTTCTTCAAAATATTAGTTCTTGATACATATAAATATTGATACCTAGAAAATATGAAACATTTCTCAGCTCTTTGCAAAACTGCTTTTAGGCAGCAATACGGTAGACATGAGGTTCTTCTTCAGAATAGAAATGAGTTTATGGCTTTGAAAACTGGTTCAATATTTTGGATAAAAATTAAATTTGTGGTTGATTATAACTGACTAATGAAATAATCTTTTCAGGAAGTCATAACGCATAGTTTTCCATTAACAAAATATTGGATATTATATACAAAGGACAGGTGAAGGAATTCATTACCTAAACAGCTACATTAACTTTAATCGGTGTTAAAAACAGACAATGGAAATGGCCTTTTTCTCACTCTATATACATTAATTCATTTATTTTATTTTAAACTTTACATTTCTGTACAGACACAGCTCTGTACAGAGCACATCTCCAATGATTGGGAGAGCTGATGAAATACAATAAGCCAGGCAATAGGGAAAAAACCCCAAAATAAATCTGTTCTGTTTTATAGTGACATACTTTGCAATCCATTCAAATCTCTCGAGACAGTTTGCAGTCCCATTAAATATGCTTAGAATTGTCTTATAAACCATTTCCTGGCTATATATGATTTCAGTTTCAGCAGAAAGTTATAGACTGTTAGCTTCGGAGCTGAGAATCATATCTGTAAAGATAAACAGCTCAACATGAAAGATGTGCTTTCAGACAGTCCAATAAAGATGCCTAGAGAAATCAGCACAGATGTAGAACTAGCATTTTCAATTTCACTGTACTGTGGAAGGACATAAACCACAGTTAAAATAGGAGGAATGGATTGGAACTCTAGAAACAATCATTTTCCTAAACAGCTTTCATTAATATGTCACGCACTGCAATCTAACATAGCTAACACTTCTTCCATTAAAGAATTCTGCTGCTCTTCACTAATGAACCCTAATTATTCTAAAAGCTACTCCTATATGTTTGAAGAAGAAGAAAATGGAAACAAAGGTTAAACTGAAGTTTCATTCATGAAAGCTTTTACAACACACATGACATGTCTGCCCTTTCTCCATTCATAAAAAAAATTACCTAGAAGACCATCGGATAGGTATACACATGGTAAAATTCCCCATCCCAATTGTTTTTTTATACTGTACTTCAATTTTTATTGAGAATGAAAGTTTCGGATTCAATTAGGCAGACTTAGCAAGTAATAACAGTCAAGATTCAGTAGTCATCTTGAGACTGTTCACAATGTGGTATGCAATCTCACTTGGAAGGAAGAAGTACAGTCCAAGATTTGTTACTGTTTGTTCAAAATTTCTTACTGGCATAAATGCTCCCTCGCTAAAATAGAAAACCCCTTTAATCTTTCTCTTATATTTTCCATTCTTGTAATTGTTTTTCTTTATTTATGGCTGTGAATTCAAATGTTCACAAACCAGAACTTGGCTAGTCAGAACCCTTCCCTCCGCTCCTGTTTTTAAAAATTTCCATCAAGCTAAATTAATGAGGAAGAGTGATACTATGGGCAAAGGAATTAAGAATGAAATAGTGAAATGAAATTAGTTTGGTAGAAGTACTTACATAAAACTTTAGCCTTTACTGAATTAAAACTTAATAATAATTGTTAATTTTTAATAAAACCCCTTCATTGTTTCCACTGACATGTCTGCATTCACTGATATGCTAAACAAGTCTTCCGCTTGAGGATTCTTCCCAGCTTTGTTATAGGATCAAATGGTCCTTAAGTGGGCCTCCAAATCTGCCTAATCTAAAAGGAAGGTTTGCTAAAAGCCAGTGTCATTTTTTATTGTGTGAAACAGTTTCCAAAACTCAGCAACTTCCAGATGTGTAGACTTCATCTCTAGAATATTCAGCAATAGCTGGCTGCAGAATTTAGAAAGCTGAAGGCCACTTATCAGGAATTCACCTATTTTGGGAAAATTCTGACAAGTGACTTAGTAACTAGAGTTGCCATTCTTTATTCCTAAATTTTAAGTTATACAATAAATAAAGTGTTTCTCAAACATAAATCCAGCCATATGAAATCAAATGATTGAAGATATTCTTTTTTTGTGTGTGAGATAAATAGCTGTCATCCATAGGAAACCTATGTTAAGAAAGATGAAACAGAAATCTCATAGGAGACCAGTGGCTGAGTCAAAATGAGAACTTAAAGATCACATATAGCAATAACACTTAGACTTATATACCGCTTCACAGTGCTTTACAGCCCTCACTAAACAGTTTACAGAGTCAGCCTATTGCCCCCAACAATCTGGGTCCTCATTTTATCCACGTCGGAAAGATGGAAGACTGAGTCAACCTTGAGCCTGATGAGATTCGAACTGCCAAATTGCAGTCAGCCGGCAGTCAGCAGAAGTAGTACTGCATTCTAACTTTGGCACAACTTTTGTCAGTTAAGATATCCACCATGTAAATTAACAGTACACCAGATCACAGTACTGGAGCATGTATATATCAATATATATATACAGATTAGTCTTTTTTCATTCTTCACACTTTTTAAAGGGACAAGCATGAAATGCATTTTTACCTGTTTTCTAGTCCTTGTCTTCCCTGTCCGTAGCTTGATGTATCTTGCTATCAGTTCATTGCGTCCTAAAGCAGAAAAGGAAAAGATGTAATGTGATGAATGCAGACCCTCTCTTGTCCCACTTCTTAGAAATAAAAGGCTGCCCTCTGATCTACCTTCCTTACATCCTTCAAGCTGACAAACAGCTGAATTCCTGCTCCTAACTCAGTGATGACATTTTACCAGAAGATGGCACTAATGTAACTCTTCTGTAATTGAACAAGACAGCCTGAAAAAAGCTCTGCTTGAAGCCCTGGTTGTTTATGCATTGAACCAGATATCCACAGCAGTCCATAGTGTTGTAAAAAAAAAAAACCAAAACAACAACCCTGGTGCTTAAGCTGTACACTCAGAAAACAATGCAAACATGGGACACACAGAAATTTAGCTAGCAAATCATTGTTCTCTTTAAATAAATTATGGGACTTCTGAGGACCAGGATTTGTAGCCCAGTCTGGGAACCCAGAATATGTCTTGCCCTATTGTGCCATGTTTAATTCAGCTATCACAGCATCCCTCCCTCCTTCCTAGCTTCCATGCATGACTCCATGGAGTTTTCATAATACAGAAGAAAAGAGAATGTAAAAAAAAAAAAGCTGTAAAATACGAAGGTATGGACGCTCAGAGTTTGAGGTCTGATATACGACAGTCAACAGGATGTGCAACCTACTGGGATGTTTTAAGTGGCACTGGCTTCTGAAAGGAGCCCTTCCCAACCTCCTCTTTGTCCTAATTTGAAGCAGAAGAGCTTTTGCTCCACATTTTACAGGCCAGCTGTGGCCAATCTAAATTCAAACGTCAGAGCAGCTGGGAGCTTTCTTTTCCCTCATCTCCCTCCCCCCCCCCCAACATGGAAGAAGAATAGTTTGGGGAAGCATGCCAGATTTATTTTGATGGACCAGATGGTATTGGCTAAAGCTGGCTGAAATGCCCTTGCAGCTAACTTAGAACAGAAAGAGACAGAGAAGGCTGAAGGCTGAAGCAAGTGTGGTTTTTCTGGCAAAGCCAGAGTTCGGTTTTCCTTTCAAGAAAAGCATTAGTTTTCAGCCTTGGGGACAGAAGTCTTAAATGAGGTCACATTGTAGTCCCTCAACCATGCCTCTTCTCCTCTCTCCCCTCCCCACCACCATAGTTTTTTACAGACAAGACCAGGTGCTGCGCCCAGTCAAACAGCACCATGTGAGAGGGAAAAAGAAGGATGATACCGAATACTGGAGTAACAATACCATCATAAAAGCCATCTGGCTCAGCGCATATCCCTTGATATATGCAGTTCCTGATATTGATATAAAATAAAATAAAATAACAGAAGACTAGCTCTATTTTATTTAGTGGCTGAGAAAGAAAGACAAAGTAGGACGACATGTATTGTAAGAGTTGGTTCCCCCTTAGGAGTTGTGCGCTTGCATACACATTTCTGTTGGGATCTATTCAAAGTTTTACATAGCATTCCCTAGCCTGGTATTTCTACTGTACCACACATATACAGTTCTGTGAAAAAAATATTTGCCCCTTTTCCATTTTCTGATTTTTTTTGCCACTGAATATTATCATAGTTTAATGTTGGTTCTCTTAATATATGAAGGGAATCTAAATGAATAAATAGTTTTTGATGATATAAATGAAATTAAGTACTAAAGCCATCTAACGTGCAAAATGACAGTGTGGGGAAAAAAAAGAATTGCCTTCTTGGATTTAATGACCGGTTGTACCACTTTAGCTGCAATAACTGCAATCAAACGCTTCCTGTAATTATCAGTCCCTCACATTGTTGTGTAGGAATTTGGACCCATTCATCCATGATTACTTGTATCGATTCAATCATATTTGGATGTTTTCTAGGTTAACTGTTTATTTCAGGCCCTGACATTATAACCCCATGGGGTTTTAAACCTGGACTTGCCTCTGGCCATTCCAAAATTACAATTCCCCTCCCGCCCCCACCCATTCCATAATGTTGCTTGTAAACCTGGGATCTCTTTCTTGCTGCATGTCCCACTTAATAGGAGAAAGGGTTTAATTCTCTCTTGAAGAATTGCATTATCTAACAGAATTCATGCTTCCTTCAACTATGGCAAGTCATCAGGGTCTTAACAAGCAAAGTTATGCTCATATCACAAAATTGCTGGGCTTGATATTAGCTTCTACAATATATTACAGTGTTTTGTTTTTGCTAGATATAGTCATCCACATAGCCACCAAAATCCACTTTTGATTCATCTCGCCAAAGGTCCATTGGAACATCCACATACTTTTTGGCAAACCTAAGATCAGCTTCACTGTTCTTCCTGGTTAGCCATGATTTCCACTTTGCTACTTTCCCATTTCTACTCAGTACTTTTCTGGCTGTGAGATCATGAACGCTTAATTTTAGCCAATATAAGAAATGATTGCAGATCCGTGGATTATTTTATGTTGAACTTTTTAAGTGATTTTGACAGGACAGTTACCGTATTTTCCGGCGTATAAGACGACTGGGCGTATAAGACGACCCCCAAATTTTCCTGTTAAAATATAGGGTTTGGGCTATACTCGCCGTATAAGACTACCCCTCTTCCAACGCACACCAAATAAAAATTTAAAAAACATCAACTGGTTCACCCACAATGTAAAAGCAGTTGTGCTAGACCCAAAATGGCCCCTGAAACAAGCAGGAACCTCACATAGCCACAAAAAGCCCAAAAAAACAACTTTCACACTTTACACACACACAACACAACACAACACAACACAACTGGCTCATCCACAATGTAAAAGCAGCTGTGCTAGACCCAAAATAGCCCCTGCAACAAGCAGGAACCTCACACAGCCACAAAAAGCCCAAAAACCCAACTTTCACACTTTACACACACAAAATTCCACATACAGCTTTGTGAGATTTTGTGTGTTTGTGTAGTTAGAGTGAAACACTACAGAAACACACTAAATCTCAGAAAGCTGCACAAATATTATTTTATTTTATTTTATTTTTATTTTTATATGAAAGCTAAATTTAAAACTTCCTAAACTTTAAATGGCTAGGTCTAAAAAAGAACAACTAAAAAAAAACCCAATTAACTATTTTTTTTTAAAGCTCCCAAAGGGGGAAAAAACTTACCCAATAGAACAGGGGTCTCCAACCTTGGCAACTTTAAGACTTGTAGACTTCAACTCCCAGAACTCCTCAGCCAGCTTTGTTTTGCTGGCTGAGGAATTCTGGGAGTTGAAGTCCACAACTCCCTGCCTGCTTGATTGCAGGCAGGGAGTTGCTTGCTGATGGAATGGATTCAGGCAAGCGAAGCAAGGCAAGCAGCTAAGGCAGTGGTTCTCAACCTTCCTAATGCCGCGACCCTTTAATACAGTTCCTCATGTTGTGGTGACCCCCAACGATAAAGTTATTCCTAAAACCATCAAAAATATGTGTTTTCCAATGGTCTTAGGCCAGGGGTCCCCAACCTTTTGGACCTCAGGGACCACCAACTTCATAATTTTAAATTTCGCTGACCACTAATACGAATCCAGTGCACCGCTTGCTGAAGCACCTGGACTCCCAGTACAGGATGGGGTCCTTCAGGCACTCTCCCTCCTGTCTGTCTCTCTCTCTCTGTCTCCCACTCTTTCTCTCTCATTCTCTTTCTCTCTCCCCCTTTCTCTCTCTCTCCCCACTCTCTCCCTCTCATTCTGATTCTCTCATTCTGATTCTCTTTCATTTTCTCTCTCTCATTCTCTCTCTCTGATTCTTTGATTCTCTTTCATTCTGTCTCTTTCTCTGTCTCTCATTCTCTCTCTCTCTCTCTCTGATTCTCTCTGTCTCTTTCTCTCATTCTCTTTCATTCTGTCTTTCTCTCTCTTTCTCTCTCTGTCTCACTCTGATTCTCTCTCTCTCATTCTCTCTCTGATTCTTTGATTCTCTTTCATTCTGTCTCTCTGTCTCTCATTCTCTCTCTCTCTCTCATTCTCTGTCTCTTTCTCTCATTCTCTTTCATTCTGTCTTTCTGTCTTTCTCTCTCTGTCTCACTCTGATTCTCTCTCTCTCATTCTCTCTCTGATTCTTTGATTCTCTTTCATTCTTTCTCTTTCTCTGTCTCTCATTCTCTCTCTCACTCTCTCTGATTCTCTCTGTCTCTTTCTCTCATTCTCTTTCATTCTGTCTTTCTCTCTCTTTCTCTCTCTGTCTCACTCTGATTCTCTCTCTCTCATTCTCTCTCTGATTCTTTGATTCTCTTTCATTCTGTCTCTTTCTCTGTCTCTCATTCTCTCTCTCTCTCTCTCTCTCTGATTCTCTCTGTCTCTTTCTCTCATTCTCTTTCATTCTGTCTTTCTCTCTCTTTCTCTCTCTGTCTCACTCTGATTCTCTCTCTCTCATTCTCTCTTTCATTCTTTGTCTCTTTCTCTCTCTGTCTCATTCTGATTCTCTCTCTTTCTCTCTCTTTCTCTCTCTCTCATCTCATGGGCCAGCCAGTGTCTTGGGGCTGAGAGGAAGTCAAGCATCTCCCTGAGAGACTGAGGGCCGGAAGAAGTGTGGGAGCGAAGCACTACTTGAACTTGTGCGGCATGAGCATTCGCCTTGGTATATTTGCGCCAGCTGATGGCCAAGGCAGCCCTCATCTGTCTGCTGAAAGTGCAGCATCAGGATTCTGCCTTGCTATATTTGCGGCGCAAGGCAGCCTTTGTTTCCTGCTGCTTGGGATTCAGAGTGGTAAATGGCGTCTGATCCGGAGAGCAGCTGGATTTTGCTCTCTAATCCGGATGCCAGATCGGCCCCCTGCAAACTCTCGTCTCTCAAGGAGCGCTCCCTGAAGCGGAGCTGGAAACTTTGGTTGGATTGCTTGAGAGAGGAGAGCTTGCAGGGGGGCGATCTGGTGTCTGCAATGGAGAGCGGCATCCGGCTTTTTCTCTCTGCTGTAAGAGCGCTGTAAGAGCGGCAGCCCTCATCTCCTAATGCTTGGGACGTGGAGCGGTAAATGGTGACTGGTCCGGGGAGCAGCTGGATTTTGCAGTCCCAAGCATTAGGAGATGAGGGCTGCCACTCTTACAGCGCTCTTACAGCGGAGAGAAAAAGCCAGATGCCGCTCTCCATTGCAGACACCAGATTGCCCCCCTGCAAGCTCTCCTCTCTCAAGCAGTCCAACCAAAGTTTCCAGCCCCGCTTCAGGGAGCGCTCCTCGAGAGACGAGATCTTGCAGGGGGCTAATCTGGCGTCCGCAATGAGAGCAAAATCCAGCTGCTCCCCGGACCAGTCACCATTTACCACCCCGCGTCCCAAGCATTAGGAGATGAGGGCTGCCGCTCTTACAGCGCTCTTACAGCGGAGAGAAAAAGCCGGATGCCGCTCTCCATTGCAGACACCAGATCGCCCCCCTGCAAGCTCTCCTCTCTCAAGCAGTCCAACCAAAGTTTCCAGCTCCGCTTCAGGGAGCGCTCCTCGAGAGACAAGATCTTGCAGGGGGCCGATCTGGCATCCGGATTAGAGAGCAAAATCCAGCTGCTCTCCGGATCAGACGCCATTTACCACTCTGAGTCCCAGGCAACAGGAGAGGAGGGCTGCCTTGTGCCACTCCTGACACAAATATACCAAGGCAGAATGCTGTTGCCGTACAAATGAAAGTAGTGCTTCACTCCCACAGCTTCCAGCCATCGCAAACGCCGCTTCTTCCCGCTTCTGCCGCCCCCTCCCCCACCGCCACAACAGCACCATTCATTCCGGATGGCAAGGGCTGCGCTCGTTTTTCTGTATTGCACCACCTGCAAAACCCCTGTGAAAGGGTTGTTTGACCCCCAACCACTGAGCTAAGGTAAGCAAGCCGGAGGGGGAAAAGTTTTTCTCTTCTCCATGGCTCTGGCGATCCCAGCTGAATTGCCTGATTAGCAGGCAAAGCTGGGATCGTCAGAGCTTGGATCGCCAGAGCCATTTAAGGCTCGTCAGAGCCTTTCGGGCTGGTCTGCCTGGTTACAGGAGAACGACACCCGGCGTATAAGACGACCCCCGACTTTTGAGAAGATTTTCATGTGTTAAAAAGTCGTCTTATACGCCGGAAAATACGGTACTTTTGGGAACATTCACTATTGTCCCAACATATTTTCCATTTCAATATTGCATCTTACTATTATTGGAATCCCAAGCTTAAGAAATGACTTCGAAATAGTTTCCAGATTGATAGGCATTAATAACTTAGCATAAACTGCCTTGGAATCTGTGCAATGAAAACTCCACAACGATAAGGAGAACCACAGATTTATTTGGGCAGAGCTAACCCTGAAAATTTTCAATTATGTATTCTTCCAACTAACTAGCAGGGCAATTACTTTTTCACACTATGTTAGATTACTTTGTTCATGAAGTAAGTAATGAAACAAATGCCTAACTTTAATTTTATTTGTTCTCTCAGAACTTCTTGAAATTTTACTAGGTACATAAAAAATTCTGCTAATATTCAGTGATAACATCTGAAACACAGCTATGCTATGAAATAAGCAAAGCAACTGTCTATGGCTACGGCAATTCTGTAGCAATTTTTACAATCCAAAGTTATCATCTGAAAATTGTACTGGTTCAAAAGGTTATGATTTTTAAATGCACGTGTGACCTATTTAAAAATAGCCATTTACCATGACCCATCAGTTTCAGAAAACACAACTGTACTGCTTCTGCCCTTGAGTCTACCTGCAACTGGGCATTTTGTCTCGTGAAATAATACAGGCAGCAGAACTGGATAAGGCTTCCACCTTACTTCCAAGCCCTCCTGCTCTTTTTCAGTTGTGCTACAATTGTGCCTTGCTGCTGAGGCCTTCCTAACAAACAGCTTTGTAAAATAATCACAAATTGCAACTTCTTTGAGCAACATTCAACTGGCCTTTCCCCCCCCGCTTATTTCCCTATACTACATACGCATGTTCACTAGCTGATCTTTAACCAGACATTTTCAAACAATCGCTTTCAACTGGCTGTCACCCACGTGGGATCTGACATCACAGTACATCAAATAAATGTTTCTTTTTGGGGAGGGGAGGAGTGCTTTAATTGACTCAGGATGTCCAGTTCCTGTACTGACTGAATCATTGTTTCCATGAATGTGAGCTGCGTGCCCACCACCTGGGATAAAGAACTTATGACTTTCTAATGCTCTAACTTCTTTGATTTAGGCAACTTAATACTTTGTTTATGGAAAATTTGCCTCCTGGTTTCTAACATTCAACATCTGAAAAATGTGCCAAGTCAGTATATTAGATGAAATCCCATGACTGTCTATTTCGGTATCTTTTAAATATTCTTTTAAAATATGCCTCCACTCTTTCTATTATTCTATAAAAGTCTTACATTTCATATAACATAGATATGCCAAAATCTGAGTTTGCATTGACTTTTTGGTGAGGAGATGGTTTCCTTCCTTTCTCAACAGACCATCCATGCTGTAGGAAAGGATTATTCATTCCCATGTCTAACTTTCAGAAGATAAGAAAAAGGCATTTTTCCTTTCTGCAGAATTCATCCAGGGCAGTTGTGGGATGAATTTCTTGGCTCAGAATTTATTTTTTGATATTGCCTATAAGAGTGCTGCCAGCACATGCTGCCTTGTTCATCCTTTGAAACCTTTCTCAATGTGGAGCCTTCTAAACATGTTAGTCCATCTATTCCATTATTCTCAACCAACACAACTATGCTGGCTGAACATCATGGACATTTTAATCCAACATATCCGAAAGGCAGGGATGAAATGCTCCCGGTTCGGACCAGATCGTCCAATCCGGTAGCGATGGAGGCAGGTGGTTCGGAGAACCGGTAGCAAAAATCTCTGCCCCCTCCCTGAGCTGCGGGATCATCAGAGGCTTTTTTTTAATTTTTAAAAGCATTTTTTCTACAACCTCTTCGGCCGAAAAAAATGCTTTTAAAAGTAAAAAGAAAAGCCTCTGATGATTGCACGGCTCAGCTGGGATCGTCAGAAGCTTTTAAAAGAAAAAAAAAGCCTCTGACAATCAGGCAACTCAGCTGGGATCGTCAGAGGCTTTTAAAAGCATTTTTTTTACAACCTCTTCGGCCAAAGAGGTTGTAGAAAAAATGGTTTTAAAAGTTAAAAAAGAAAGTTGGCCACACCCACTCAGTAACATTACCCCTCCCACCAAGCCACGCCCACAGAACTGGTAGTAACAAATTTTACATTTCACCACTGCCGAAAGGTGTTGGGGTTAAAGAAGACTCTCGAATGTCATGGTCAAGATGTAACTTCTGAGTTAAAGATTGAAAGGAAGGAAATGAAGCTGACATTGACAGTAAAACCGAGAACTGAACTGATGTTTAAATAGAAGGCTGTACTTCTCTGCTGTTGTGATTGACTTCCTAGTTTACTGCTGCTTCATTTCCTATTTCGTAGCTTCCTGATTTGCCAGAACAGCAGCAAAAGTAAACTGAGATTTGCACTTGTACTTCTTGAAAAATAACATATCTTTGTGTTCCTGGTACATAGCCAAATACACACAGACACACAAACACACCCATCTTCAATCTTAATAAAGATCAAGACATGCAAAATGATTGACCATTTCACTAGATATGAAGGTAGTGAGGGGCAAACAGATCTGATTATTATGAGACTTCTAGTTACAATTGTAGCATTATTCGGATATTGGAAAACAATCAGCAAAAGATAATAAAATGCCTCAGTAGCTGTAATAAGATGTACTCTAATACAAATGATGTTTCATTCTCATCCACTTACTGATTAAGTTCAGCACATAGATAAGCTTCAGAATTACAAGAAAAGTGACCCTTGGAATGCAGGAGCCAGCTCACCAAAAAGAGACTAACAGAATAAAAGAGTTGGAAGGGACCTTGGAGGTCTTCTAGTCCAACCCTCTTTTCAGGCAGGAAGCCCTATACCATTTCAGACAAATTGTTGTCAAATCTCTTCTTAAAAACCACCAGTGTTGGAGCACTAACAACTTCTGGAGGCAAGTTGTTCCACTGATTAATTGTTCTAACTGTCAGGAAATTTGTTCTCTCCTTGATTAGTTTCCATCCATTGCTTCTTGTCTTGCCTTCAGGTGCTTTGGAGAATAGGTTGACTCCCTGTACTTTGTGGCAATCCCTTAGATATTGGAACGCTGCTATCATGTCACTCATTCCTGGTCCTTCTTTTCATTAAACTATTTCAATTCCAGCAACCGTTCTTTATATGTTTTAGCCTCCAGTCCCCTACTCGTTTTTGTTGCTCTTCTACTGATGATTATCTACTGATCATCTACTGGTGATCATTTACTACTGATCATATACACAGAAGTGGTCCTTCTATAGCAATAACAATAGCATTTAAGACTTATACACTGCTTTATAGCCCTATCTAAGCTCCCACAATCTGGGACCCACAATCTGGGACCTCATTTTACTGACCTTGGAAGGATGGAAGGCTGAGTCAACCTTGAGCCTGTGAGAATCGAACTGCTGAACTGCTGGCAGTTGGCAGTCCGCAGAATTAGCCTGCAATACTTCATTCTAATCACTGTGCCACCATGGTTATAGGTAACATACTTTGCTTGCCTCAGCTGATAGGTGCTGGAATATAGAATGACAGAAGCATCAGCATCTTCCGATTATTCCTTCAGAGCTCCCATATTATTCACCTTCTGTTAAAGGACTGAACTGCATACTCTGTACTGTATTTGGAATATGCAGGAGAACTGGCATAAGAGAGAACAATTCAAATGTAGAAGCAAACAATTATTTGAAAGGAAGAATAGATGTAATATTTATTACTTTCTGTTCTTTTTAAAGGATTCACTGTCACAGTGAAAAACACTACAAAAATGTCACAGGATGAGATTTTCAGTATAGGAAATGTTAATCAAGAGGCAATAAGGAAAAAAACCTAAAATCCTGGCTAAAGGAAACAAAATATTTTAAAGCAGAATGCCTGCTATCTCCTTTAGTTGAAATATGTAGTTTAAGAACACTACAAGGATTATGCGGGATAAGAAAAACGATACACCGAGTCTTAAAGTCTCTCTTCTTGTCTGTTCTTTCACAACCATTAACATCCTAATACCAGAAGGTCCATTTCTTTAGAACTCTTAATAATCCAAACCATGATGTTTCTTGATAAACCTTGTCCCTGATCAAAGTTAACATCTTTGAATTAAAAGTATGTTCCACACTGCTATGCACTGAATCCTAATTTCTTTAAATATGTGTGACTTAAGAAAGATTCAACACATTTATTTCATGGTTCTATCTTTTCGTATTTGATTCCCTCCTCTGAACATCTTCAGATGGGACCACTAAGGGACCCATTGGAAATAGGTTGGTTTAAGTTGCTACAGGATATCAGAAATGACGGAATGTAAATTGTTGATTTCCGGCCTTTGTTATTTTTACAAAAAACTCAAGGTGCTGAACATATCCAACACACTTTTCTCCTCCTATTTTCTTTACAACACTGGGGAAACACTCAGTTTCCACACTGAGTTGGGCTGAGAGAGTGACTGGCCCAAGGTCACCCAGGTAGCTTTCATCGCTATGTTAGGAAAGTTTGAAAATGATAAGTTTCGTTCAGTGGAAAAAAAAAAACTTATATATTTAACAAATAAAAAGAATGAACATTTATCATGAATGCCTGCCTCCAACCCACTGTAACTTTCTTACAAATCAAATCTGACCAGGTTTATTGAGAAAAGGTGCCCATGATTACATGATTTGATACAGGAAGTCCTGCAAAGAAAAGTTAACTCATTGTTCCTGAGCCTTAGGGATTTGTGAATACGAAACACGATGGATGTCACCTGGGAAACATTTGCAGCCACCCGTTTAAAAAATGAAATATAGCTATAACAGACAGTAACTGAAAGAATAGAAACAGTTAAGAGCAAGGGAAGGGATAGCTTAAAGATCCAAGGGCTAGGATTCCCCCCCTCCAGTTGAGAGAAGAAGACAATAACTTGCTGGCCAGATTTGGACTGAAACTAAACATTTGGAGGGGATGGAATTAACTAGCTATGTTCCCTTTTCCTGCTCTTTTGATTAACTACTAGCCTTCACTGACTGCTTTTCATTAAAACAATCAAGTACTGTGATCCTCAGACAACTTTTATGTTTTTTGGAATTGCTGTGGATCTACCAGCATCATATACCTCACAGGAATTGTTGCAAAGTAAACAATCTAAAAATGTTCGGCATTCTGCAGATCTAAAGTAAGATATCAAGAGGATTTTTCGAAAGGAAGAGTATTAAGATAGGACTGCAAGCACAGAAATACACCCTTGTGGAAATCCTCCCCCTCTCTAGGCTATCCAATATCCATTGTGCTGATGATAGTAAAAAGTGTCGGAGCAGCTCTTCCCTTTCCTGGGCACCTGCCATGGCTAACTGTCTCTTCCAGTTACCGGCAGGCAGACACTGCAGGCCTCCCTCTGCTCAGCTGTCCCAGTCCCGTGATTCACCAGAGGCTGTGCCATTCCCTCTCGGAGGGCACGTCCTCCTCCAAATTACTACATTCCGCAAATTCTTCTTCCCTGACACCACCATGTGAACCAGTTGGACAGCTCTGTTAAAAATAACCTAGTGGGGCAGCCTTCCAGCCAATCAGCCTTTAGTAGCATACCAGCCTTGGTGGTGCACAACTCAAGTTACACCTGCTGTCTGGGGCAAGTCAAGTGCAGAGCTAGTTTCCTGTGAGCTACTTAAGCTCTCTGCCCCACCAGAGGAGAAAGAAATGCCCCTTGCCATACACAGCCCAGACTCTCTCCCACACTTGCACACTGGCCACCGTTCAAGGGCTCCAGGTTACCACAGGTCAGCAGCTCTCCCTCCTTCTCCTCGGTCACTCCTCACAGCAGCTGGGAGATCAGTTCCTGTGTCAATAGCTGGCCCACCCTTTAGCCCTTTAGCCAAGTATGAACCATTTATCGTAGGTGTTTAGATAGTGGTCTGTGTGATAGTGTGATTCCTGAGGCATCCTACTTCTAGCATCTGCCCTGAATAAAGCTGTCTATGATTCTGCAGAAGCCCACTCTCCAACTTGCCTTCGGACCCACCCATGGCTAGAAAGTTATGGAAGGAAACGTCTCACCAAGTTCAATCTCTCTACAGCCAAGAGTGGTTTTCCAAGAACAGCATCATATAAAGTTTTACCAGTCAATAGTTAGGTGTTCAGCGCAGAGTTTTGTGTATCTCCAACAAGCAACATGGGCTTGGTTGGAATTGCTGCAGGGTGGCTTTGCTGAGAACATCCAGGTGCAAACGGGGGTTTTTTTTTTTTTGTTTTTGTTTTGGTAATGGACAAAATACTCAAGATTGGCATGCTGATATGCAAGGTTAGATATTCTATTTACAATTATTATAGAAGTACACCCAGCTTATTGTTTGCAGAGCCTAGTGTACACTTCCCACAGAAAGGAATTCATGCTACAGCACTACTGGAGGATATTCCAGAACAATCCATGGTTATTTAGGCAGAGATTACATGCCTATGATGCATTGGCACACACTCTAAAACATGATCACCTGCCCTATATGTTTCTTCATATGAAAATACAGTTCTAGAATGCACTGAATCATCTCTTGAAAAATGAAATATTATTTCTAGTTTCACATAACTTCTTTTCTTCATCTGATCAGTTACAATATTCCTTGCTACATGACATCTAGAAATATAACATGTGAACTAAGGCTCAGCAACAATTTATGTGATTTAGGTCAGAGTTCCCCAACCTTTCTGGGTTGGCGGCCTGGAGGTGGGATAGTTTAGTGGGAGGGGTTTGTGGGCGGCCTGGATGGGATGGTTTTGTGGGAGGGGTGGGCACCTGTGTGCATGTCCACAACCATCCGTTCTTTGCGCAAGTAGGGTTGAGAGCCTGCGACGCTCGTGCGACTGAGGACCTGAGTGCCTCATGCGAGTAGGTCAAGAGTGTCCGCGATTCTCGCATAAATGGGGTCCCAAGCACCTGTGATGCTCGTGTGAATGGGGCTGAGTGTGCGCATGCCTGCGCGCACTCCAGCCACCTCCTCAAACAGCCCACTGGTGAATAGGCTGCAGCCTGATAGTAGGCCACAACAAGCAGGTTGGGGACCTCTGACTTAGCTGACACTTTTGCTATGCATTTATTTTATTTCAAGAAAGACTGCAATTGATTACTGGGCCATAGGTATTATATGAAATATCTTCATGTACTCTCAGGCTCAGAAATTAAAATGTGAAATGAACTGTTTCTTGTGAAAGCATGTGAAATTGTGCATTGATTGTTGATTCATATTTATTATTACTTGCATGTGAATAAGCAGCACACAAAACGTAAAGACAATTATCTTCATAGCATAATGCCCAATAAGCCTATTTTATACACCTGATAAACTGATACTAAATTGCATACTGTTTCCTTATCTTGAGGAAGTTTTATCTGCATCTACCCCCTTTTTTTAAAAAAAGAGGAACTTCTGTTTCTTAAAATCCAAGTATTAATAAATTAGCACGTGAAGCAGTTCAGAAAATGACAATATTGTGTACCATGCCTGTGAAAATGATTTATGAGGCATTGTGCAAAGCATCCTTCAAAATCCTCTATACTAGGGGTGTCAAACTGGAGTCCCACGGGCCGGATGCATCATGCACAGGCCACGCCCACCCCAGCTCTGCGAAGGGGAAAAATGTCACAGAAGTCACATGACAGTGATATGACGCTACGAGTTTAACACCTGTGCTCTACACAAAAGTGAGAAGTAGCTGCAGCCTGTTTGCTTTGCATGGCTACTTCAAGGCATTCCTAAAATCTACTTCCCATTCATTTGTGTGTCAAGAAGCTACTTCTGCTTTGAAAAGACTTCTTTGAAAAAAGTCTTTTCTGGTGAAGCCAAGATCTTCTAGATGTCTCTGTGTGTCCAGGACTCTATTCTGGTGGAATAGACCTCAGGACACACAAACACACACAAAACCCCTAGAACCATGATGGCGAACCTATGGCATGCGTACCACAGGTGGCACGCGGAGCCATATTAGTGGGCACGCCAGCTCAGCTCTGGGGTGCATGCATGCGCTGGCCAGCTGATTTTCGGGCCTTCTGGGCACACCAGAAGTAGGGAAACAGGCTGTTTCCTGCCTCTGGAGGGCCTGGGGGGGTGGGGAAGGCCCGTTTTTTTTCTTACCTGGCTCCAGATCCTCTCTGTGTATCTGGGAACGGCGAAAACAGCCTTTCCCACTTCCTTGGAGGCCCTACGGAGGCTCAAAGGGCCCATTTCCCCCACTCCCGGTGGGACAGGAAGTGACGTTTTTTTCCTGTCCCCAGCCTCCAGAGGCTCCTACAGACTCCTAGAGAGGCTCCTAGAGACTCCTAGAGAGGTTCTGGAGGCTGGGGACAGCAAAAAATGTCACTTCCTGTCCCACCAGAAGTGGGGAAATGGGCTTTTTCAGCCTCCGTAGGGCCTCCAAGGGAGTAGGAAAGGCTGTTTTCGCCATTCTCAGATACACAGAGAGGATCTGGAACCAGGTAAGAAAGAAAAACGGGCCTACCAGGCCATCATGTGCCAGGAGCGGGGGGGAGGGAGAGGGGGTTGTGGGCATGTGCGCGCGTGACCCTCCCCCGCCCCCCCTCTCCTGGCACGCGATGGCAAAAAGGTTAGCCATCACTGCCCTAGAAGATCTTGGATTGCCTCAAAGTAACCATTCTTTGAGTGATTGGATCTGTTTCAAGGAATAGATCCAGAGAGGAGATCTCCTCATGGATGCCTGACCCAGGCCTACTATGCCAAAGGTTTCTCTCACAACAGTGGAAGAGTAAAAACAAAACTATAAGGCATTTATTTTTTAAAGAGCACTTTTAGTCCATTAGCCAATCTGTCATTAAACTGGAAGGGTGCAAGAGATTCTGATGACTAATATGCAACTTCGTTATCCAAAAACATTTGCAGAGTAAGCTATCAGCTTCTGACATGTTTAGTCTTCCTCAAACTGTCAGCCATAATGATCAGTGATCATTATGGACAACCACTGCTGCCATATAAATCAAAGCTAAGCATAAAATTTGATGGGCAAAAATCCTCAAACCCATTTCAGTCAGTACCTCAGCAATTGGTGCTGCCACTGTTGTTATTACAACCCACATTGTTCAAAACAGCACTGCAGTCTACTTGCTACAAAGGAGCAGCACCAGGGGTGAAATGCTCCCAATTCGGACTGGCTCGGGCGAGTAGGCAGCGATGGCGGCAGGCAGTTCGGAGAACCGGTAGCAAAAATCCCTGCCCCTGCCCCCCCATGCCCAGCTGAGACGTGCAATCATCAGAGGCTTTTTTTCTTTTAAATGCCTCTGACGATCCCAGTTGCGTTGCCTAATTGGCAGAGGATTTTTTTAAAAACCCTCTGACGATCAGGCAACTCAGCTGGGATCATCAGAGCCTTTTGAAAGCATTTTTTTACATGGTTTTACATGGTTTTACATGTAAAAAATGGTTTTAAAAGTAAAAAAAAAATTGACCATGCCCACCCAGTCACATTACCCCCCCCTGCCAAGCCACGCCCACAGAACCGGTAGTAACAAATTTTAGATTTCACCACTGAGCAGCGCAGTAGCCAAGGCCATATCTGGGAACCTTATCAGAATACTTAACAGAGTATCTATAGTGCAGAGGTATCAAACTGGCAGCCTGCGGGCCGGATATGTCACACGCAGGCCACGGCCACCCCAGCTCTGTGAATGGGGGAAACATCAAGAAACGTCATGTGATGGCAACGTGATGCTGCGAGTTTGACACCCATGATCTAGTGCTTCAAGCTTCCTTCTAATCAAAGAGATTAGGGACCCTCTTCCAAGGCAGCCTCTGGCAAACAGAACAGGGCTTAAAGAAACAGGATGCCTACACTGGAGCCCATTAATCAGTCATCTTCTCCCATCTTACATAAAAAGATAAGCATATTAATTGAGTAGGTCCTTCCTCCAAATATTCTCGGAGAGTATCCAACAAGAAAGCATGACTCCATTCTACTTATCGCAACCAAAGTATGGACTAAAGTGCTACTGAGTTAAAAAAAAAAAAGGAGTTAGTATGAAGCAAAATCTAAAATACCAGTTCTTAAATTGTCAAGTTAGAAAAGCAAAGGTAGAGCAGGGTTGCTGTTTCTTTAAGTGATTTCCAGATGCCTCCAAGTGGCTGGAAAAACCAGTTTGTACGCTTGGGTTTGAAGAACAAAGGGCAAACTTCCCAGCAGTACTCCAGATATTTCTGGAGAAATCTTTTTTAAAATGTCTGTTCAGAAATCTTCCATTCCTTTCAAGAGCTCTCAGAGTGTGTGGCCCTGCTAAATTGTGTACAGAGAAGTTGGCTAAAGGAAGCTAAGGTGCAATGTAGCAGCTTCTTAAGTTTATCTTAGTATGAAATAGAAAGGTTCAGTTTCTTTTCCAATCTCTCTTCTTAATTACAGAATGATGCAAAGCAGGAGTACTTCAATCAGAAAAATAAGTCATTAAAAGAAATACCTGGGCCAAGTATCTAACCAATGTCTTTAGTTGGCCTTACAAGCAAATGAAATAAAATGAAGTATGTTTGCAAACCTGATTAGTTTCCGCAACATGGAAATCTATAGCCTATTTAGGGACAGGCTTTTCATGTAATAGCATTTTTACTTTTAGAGGATTAACAGATCTGGATAGACAACTTCAAAGCAACAAATAGTTACAGTTACTATATAATGGTCATCAGTAGGGTAATCGCAGTATGGAAGCCCTCATCATGCTTACGAAATAACCATTAGAATAACAACCTACAGTGTAACTTAATATAAAGGGAGAGTTAAGTAAGCACCCGACTTTTGCCAATCATTTTCAGCAGCCATATTTCATATCAGCATCCCAACCAACTACCTAGTTGAAGAGTGGCCTGGGATACTGACCCCATCTGGGTGGTCCCATTAAATGATCCCATCTGGGTAAGTCCTTCCCAAGAAATTGGCAATTGCCCTTCCATTCATAAAGGAAAGATTAATGTAACATGGCCTCATCTATGCTGTAAAGGTAAGGTAAAAGAGATATATCTTAGATTCTGGAAGTACCATAAAAATAGGGAAAAATATATGTACCCATTTTCATATGATTTTTTAACTCATAGCTGCTTATCTCCTATCCCCAAATTAAGGACTAAATAAGCTTGCATTATCAGAGAAAAAAAAACATTGTTATGCTTAAGGAAGCTCAGACCTTGACTTAAACAAGCTCAATTAAGCAGGCTTTGACGAAAACAATGTTGTGCTTAAAGCAACAGGCAGTTACCTCCCTATCCCTGATTCATTTGGCAAGATTATTAACTTGGTGTTTGCTAACAGAACAATCATTCCCATGGAAATATTTCTTTGAGGTCATAAGCGTAGGATTATGACATCACAAAAGGAACACGGTAGAACAGATAAGTGGGAAGGAGCAATGCAATGATTGTTTATACTTTATTGTATAGGATGTAGTTCAGATGTATCCAGGATTAAAGCCTTCCAGAGAAAGAAAAACCAGATACCAGTACAAAGGGAAATCAGTTCATTCAAAAACAGTTCCAATAAGTAAATTTAGGATATGGAAGTATATCAATTTTTTACATTCAAACCAAATCAAAATGGGGGAGCTTCATTTTCCCCTTCCTCTTTTTTTAAGTTTTAAAAATTTTATGGATTACATATGAAGAATTAACCAATGACAATAAAAGATCTAGGCAAAATATTGTATTTTTTTTTCAACACCAGCTTTTAAAGAAAAATGAATGTATGGAGTTTCAGATTCTGAGCGCGCTGTTTCATAGTATAAAAGATATGTTTGGCTCTTTCATGTTACAAATGTCTCATGTTAATGTCTTATGTGTTATGCCTCATACTATCATGTCACAAGAGTAATTGATAAAATATTATCATTCCCCCCACTTGTGAAGCCAAACCACTTTGAAGTTAGTGTTGGTTCTAATGAGGTGCATGGCCCAACATAAATGAAGTCCTATCTTTATGAGGCATACTATTTTGAGACATGGGAGTTTGTGATTTCCTGCATAATATGTACGCATCAAAAAGAAAACACAACCACGTAAGTTTTTTATAGCATTTTGAATAGCTTTACGATTTGCATGTTATTGGTGTAAACAAACATAGCCGCCTTATCTCAGGGCCTGGCCACAATCAATGAGTTAGCCTTTACAGCAGCCTTTCTGAGTAGACTGGATGCCCTACTGAAGTTACAGACTTCCCCTTCCAGAATCCCATTCGTTAGCCTGGAGAACTCTGCTTTAAGATTTTAGAAAACATTTGGTTGTTTTAACTCAGTGTTTCTCAACCTTGGTAGCTTGAAGATGGGTGGATTTCAACTCCCAGAATCCTGGGATTCTGGGAGTTGAAGTCCACCCATCTTCAAGCTTCTAAGGTTGAGAAACACTGTTTTAACTTAAGACACATTTACTAGATCGATTAAAAAAAAATTCAAGATGGAAGAGGCAATCCCCCTTGGAAAAAAAATTGCAGCCCATTCCTTTCTGAGTTTTAAATGGTAATTCAAATCTGCTCCATAGTTAGAAGCAAGAAAAACACAGATGTGGCAACAAAGAAAATTCAAATACAGGTACTGTAAATGGGTAGTGAGCAGACCTTGGAAAGAATGTGGTGTTTTGTTTGTGACCTGCATTAGAGGCCAGATATACCACCTTTCACACCCAAAGGCAGGTATGTGGGATCCTCAAGCAGACAAAAATCAATCTTCCTTTGACAGGAATGAACTTCCCAAACCAGTTCATCAAGTCAGGCAGAAAGAAGAGTGGGAAGGAGAAAAGAGGTGAGGCATAAGGGAGTGGGAGGGATATATAGTTTAAGGGAACTACAAAGGAAATATGAGTCACGGAACCAGCAAAGAAGAGTTCAGCACTCTGTTTATTCACTTCAATATGACCACCCCCACAAGCCGTAAGCCCTTCACAATATGGCTTCTGGAAGTCCATTGTCCTCACTACAACCCCCACTAACCAGGGAGATAAAATGTCGGCTGGCGGCCCCCAGGAGGAGAGCCTTCTCTGTGGGGGCACCCGCCCTGTGGAATGAGCTGCCTATTGGAATACGATTGATCCCAGACCGCCGTACCTTCCATAAAGCCCTGAAGACGTTTTTATTCCATCAAGCCGGCCTAGCCTAAATGGCTTTTAAATTGGGATTTTAAATTTTATGGATTTGGGGGTTTTTAAATTGGGAATCTAGTGATTTAATTCTTTTTAATTATCTTAACTTTTGTATTTGTACGTTTTTTAATTTTGGCTGTTCACCGCCCTGAGTCCCTTCTGGGAGAAGGGCGGTATACAAATTAAATTAATAATAATAATAATAATAATAATAATACTAATAATAATATATATATCAAGGGCCCAGTAATCCAGAAAGCAGCCAATTAAAGGGCCAGGAACAAAATCCATTTTTTGTTTTCGAGGTCTGCACATTAGGAGTACATGCTTTAAACTTTAGAATGTTTATAAAAGGCAAATACTTACTATCTCATTACACAACAGTGAACTTTTATGATGTTTTAACACAGACTCGTGGTAAAAGAATGGTTATTGTTTAGAAAATAAATTTAGAAAAATGCAAATCCTTGCTCAGGCATCAAGCTCCTCAGAAGATAGTTTCTCTTGGAGATGAGGGGCTAGACTGATTATTGCTGGTTGTCTCTGTACTACATTTTTAACCTGTTATGTATAATTTATTACCTATCACTATATTTTGTCACTGTACTTTTTAATCTACATGCTAGCTTTTGGAATTGCATTCCACAAAGAAGCATTTTGGAGCAGCATGTACGCTTCTGAAAATAAATTCAAAAAACCACTATTCAACTATGATGGTTGTGAGTATAGAAGGAGGGGGTGGTGTAGGTATATCTTGTTGACTTTTTTGAAGGAAGGTGGGCGATAAGTATGCTTAATTGAATAGTAAATAAAATCTATCAAGCTATTGCCCTTGGGTCTTGTCTGAAATCCAGCTTTTATTACGTAAGTCATAAAACCAAATCTCACTCACCATACATTTTGCCTTCATCTGAGAGGATAATCTTCCTCCGACCACAGGGCGGATATATTGCCAGTGCCTCCTGGAAGCTCTGTTCAATGTCTGGACTCCACACTCCTTCGGCATCATTGTCCAGACTTTTGTCCATTCCCTCTTGTCCATCTTCTCGCCCCTCCCCAGGGCTGCCGCTGGTGTTCCAGCTGTTGGACGCTATTGTGATGGCTGCTCTGGGCTCTGACCCTGAGCCCCAAAAGGCAATTCGTCAGCCTAAAACAAGCAAAGAGGATTGATTAATGAACTGCTATTGAGCATAGATGGAATCTTAATCTCCAGATTGAAGTTAAAAACAAATTTCGAATCACATAAACATCAATATGGGTGAAGACCTGAATTTAAACTTTTGTTTCATAGTAAGTATTTTTAAACATACACATTAAACACTTTTACAGCTGATGTCCTAACTATTATACATTTGTTGGCCATAATTGTAGCAATGTTTCAATGCTTTTATATATCCCCTGCCTTGTTTTTAACACTTATCCAAAAAACCAAAAGGTATTTTCTCATATATATTGAATATTTAAATAGCTCTGGCTCAAAAACCTATTTAAGCAATAGAACTTCTAACAAAATTGTATCAGAAATTTAATCCCTCCCATATATACCATTGTCCCACTTCCACATAACATGTAACAAACACAGGGAATATGATCTTTAAGAAATAATTATTTAAATTATTTTCTAATTATCTTGGTTGTACTTTTGTTTACATTTAAGAAACAAATATTCAAATCTAAATCCATTCCATCATGATAAACTATACTGTGACTATTGGAGAAAGCCACTAAACATTTTTAACAGTGATGTGGTTTGGAAATATTTTCATCAGCACAATATACTTTTGTTTAAGAAAAACACTGTGTTATAAAATTAATTGATAACATAATGAATTAAGACAAATCAAACAATCCAATCAAGGATTTAATGTTCATCAAGTTGAACATCAAAACTATCATTTTTGTGTGTTGTAATAATCTGTAATGCATAGATTGTAATAAAAATATTATATTAACAGCTTTTAGTGCCTTCATTTTATTTTGATTTTTTATCTGTGTAATTTTAATTAGGCAGTGGAAGTATTTCATTGAAACTATACTGCCTAAAGCATGTAAAATGTTTAAAAATTGTGTAAGTAAAACTTTTAGATGGAACATAACATTACAAAAGATAAAATTAATACAGTGTATTAAAGAATACACCTTTCTTAGAACTGAATCAGAAGCATCTATTAAACACTGACAAAAACACTAAAGACTATGTGGTTGGAAGGATATTTTCTTATACTTCTTTTAATGTAATCCTCTCAACCCCGAAATTATGAAGCCTTCTTGAATGTGATTGAGCTGGGAAGAGGGAATTGGTCAAAAATACATTGCTTTATTACAGAGGTATCTAAATTTAACTTTGGTCAATTTCCTCCTTCAGACAATTCGGATGAGTCTCAGACAAATGTTTTTCAGAAGATGCAGAAAGGAACAAAGAGATAAAAAATGATTTGTTACAGTGAACAGCTCTTAAGGATCTTTTATATGTTATACCAAAAAAAAAAAAAATTGAAGAAAGAAAAAAGCCTTTTTAATTTAAAAATTATAAACAGCAATGTCATCTACTGCAGACTTTTAACAGAAAAGGATTAGAGCAATGGGATTTTGTATCTTACATTTCTATATTTATTCCATATCTATTATTTGATGCACATTTTTCAAATACTCAGCACTGGTAGTGAGTAGTTAAATCCAAGCATTTACTTTCACATCTCTGTTTTCAGAGAAACACTATTTTGTTCAATAGCAGACTGATAAATTTTACCTACAGCCTGATGT
Organism: Arizona elegans; assembly: GCA_022577455.1. Classification (NCBI taxonomy): domain Eukaryota; kingdom Metazoa; phylum Chordata; class Lepidosauria; order Squamata; family Colubridae; genus Arizona; species Arizona elegans. Next base: position 154,945,001 of record JAKOOJ010000002.1, read on the forward strand.
AAGGCGTGCTTTATTTAGAAGTAAATCCTGCTTTGTCCAATTGATAAATTTTTGTGTGCCACTGAACATGTTGATGTGCTTTTGAGAAAATGAAATTGCTCAGCCAGAGAGGAAAGCAGAGACCCACCTTGTTTCCATGCTGATAAAAACTACCCAAAACTACATGATTAAAAATATTGAATTCTACTCCTAAATTATATAGAGTAGTTTTTGTGGCAAACCATACTGTCTCATTATAGTTTTAATGTTTAGAAGGAATACATAAGTTTCTCAGTGATTTGAAATAATCTATTGAGACAATGGTTGGACATTGATTTGGAGAGAAAACTGGATATACATTCTTTCTTATGATGAGAGTCCTGAGAAATCACAAGATCCCCCCCCCCCTATTTTTAAAAAATAATTTTCAGAAAGATTCTGCAGAACCCTGTTTGCAATTCAGCGGTATCTGTGAGCCTGGAAATTGTGCCGGTTTCTTCCTACACACAACTCCAAAGGCAGCTGGGTGTTTTGCAATAACTTGTTTGGGGGCTGCAGCACCATCACCAGCTGCTCATGGGGTGATGAGAGCACAGAGGTGTCTTCTCCGGCAGGAGGCTTCCGGGAGAGAACACACAACTAAGGTGTCCAATGCAGATATCTCCTTTTAAAGAAACTGTAGAGACAACGGGCTGGCTTAATGTTTCATGTTCCTTTTTTTTTTTTTAAAGGAACCTCTTCTCTGCTGCTCTATGATGTCACCCAATCTCCCTCTTGCTTCCCCCTCCCCTTTCACCCACCCCACCCCACCCCTTCTTTGGAAACAGCCTAGCCAAATAAGGAGATCAGAACTACAGCAACTAGCCAAAGAGAAGGGGAGGGGTGAAGGGGAGACTGCAGTCCACACAAGGCTCCAACACATGCTTATTCACTCTCAGTTTCTTTCCTACGCTTGTCCCCTCTCTGACACATACACACCATGCAACATGCACACAACTGTACCAAACAATCAGGGATCCTCAGACTCTCAGAGAACATTCTGACAGCATAGGATGCAACAAGAATGTCAAGAGCCGGATGTAAAAGTATGCTCACAGAACAACTTTCCAAGAGCCTATGAAGACATTAAGGAAGGGTGGGTCTGACTCTAATAATCATGGATAAAAGCTATGTAGCAAAGTTGTTTTTTCTGAACATCAGCCTCTGTGTCTCTTTTACCCTCCCCCCCTCAAATATACAAAAAATATTGATAAGATTGAACACGTCCAGAGACAGGCAACAAAAATGGTGCATGGACTGAGGGACAAAAACATATCTGGAGATATTGGAGGAACTGAATAGGTACAGCCTGGAGGACAGAAGGGAAAGGGACAACATGACTGACAACTCTGAACATACGAAGGGTGTGAATAAGATTCTAGAAGGCAATACATATTTTCAACATTAAGCAAAGATCAAGAACACAGGAGCATAACCTCAAACTTATAAGATGGAAGTTTAAAAGTAATGTTAGAAAGTATTACTGCACAAAAGCTTGGAATCAACTGCCAGCAGAGGTAGTGAGTGGGTCAATCATCAGTAAATGAGTTTGAGCATGCTTGGGATAAACATGTGTTCACCATCTGACAAAAATTAAAAAATAATCCAAATAAAAATAAATAAATAAAAATAATAAATAATTTTTAAAAAAGCTCAATGGATAGACTCAATGGACCACTAGGTCTTTTTCTGCTGTCAGTTTTCTATGTTTCTAGATAGTCCCCATCTTATTTTCCATCTCTTTCTTCCATACAGATGGACATCACAGATCTTAGATAAGGAGCACAACAAGAAACTTCTATTGCTACTCAGGGGAGAAACCAGCCAAAAGGGTGGGCTCCATGTTTGGATCCTTTCAAAGGAAGACATTCTTTTCGGTCTCTGTTGCCCATTTGCTTGCTGTCTCTGAGCTCAATTCTTACTACTGCCCAGAGGAAGAAGGCAAGTTAGGGAAGGGCACTGGTAGTGACAGCTGCACTCTTGCCAGGCTCTTGCAACTGCCAGTTTACTCAGCTGTTCAGAAAAGGGAGAGAGACTGAGTGGATAAGCAATGGATGAATCCGCAACAAGATCAGGGAATTTCAATAAAGGGTCTTGAGCATGCCCAGCAACTCCAGCTGGCAGTATTGACTCTGCTGAGAAATCTTCTAACAGGGGCATTAAAATAGTAAGGAATTTTTCTCAAGCTGTGATCACTTCATGCAGTTCCCCACCTGAGATTCATCCTTCATTGAGGAAGGACACTGAAACATCTTGCTCTTGGCTCCAGAATCAAGAGTGTACCATGAAGAAAAATGATGTTACTTATTTTTACAAAAGACCATCTTCCCTGCCTTGCTTCGGTTTTCCAGAAATTCAGGAATGCCAATGGCAGTCAAGAAAACCATCAATAATGAAGAGCTATGGAAGCAATCAAATGTGAAAAGATGCTTTGCTAATTTTAGAACGCCTTTTCACATTTTAGAAATTTTAGAAATCTGTTCATGTTTCAAATCTTTTTAATTATCAACAGATTTGAAATGGCAATTGTTATCCTAAAGAGCAGGTATCTTTTTCTTTCTGTCACACAGACATAGAATAAGTCATCTTCACTCAGCCTGTGACTCTCAGAATTCCCAATCAACAAGGCCATAGCCCTGCCAAAAGAAACTTCTGAGAGTTATGGTCCAATATATCCAATGCCACTATGCTGGAGAAGACTGATAAAGATCAGTGAAATCTATGACCCATATGATAAGTGGAATTTGGAAACAATTCTACAAAAATAGCAAAAACATTTATTTCCCATAGAAATGATCTTCTAGTTGAATTTAGTCCTATTCAAGAGTGCTTTTTCATCTGACCCAGATGAGTGAAAATCTCCATAGACATTTATTCAAGGTGGCATTGACTTTATGGATATTGTTGAAATCAAGAGGAATTGGAAGGAGAGAGACCTTGAACCTTTACTTGTATGCTTAGTTTTTTTTTATTATTATTATTATAATGGAAGGACCTTTCTTTGTAAACTTCAAGAATTGTGGCAGCATGGGAGGATGGTAGAAACTGGACTCAGAAGATCTACCTTCTCAGAATTTAACTTCTTCCAACAATTCATGTAAGAGAGCTCTTCCTTGGAATATTTTGTATTGCCCTGTTGAGATCAGAGATAGCAGAGAAATATTTCTAAGCACTATCGCTGATAATTAGCAAGATAAACTGTTAATCCAAAATTTTATATCCAATTGCTAGGAAATGACTCCTAAGAATCAGTCAGTCAGATGAGAGCTAAACCTGGCCTTAATATGGAGATTATGAGTGCTGAGGAAGGATTTTAAATTTGCAATTCTCAACCCAGAACAAGGCATAGCTACACAAATTAATACTAAAATAAAAATAATACAGATTATATTACTAAATATTTTGATGCTTTGCTAAGTCAAACTACAATTCAGCTTTACAATTTCATTTTAACGTATGCCGATTAGTGTATATTCAAAGTGACAAAGTGACAATGAAGTATTCTGTTCTATTCTATTCTATTCTATTCTATTCTATTCTATTCTATTCTTCTCTATTCAGTGTATCTTGCAAATACACTATTTGTAATAAATATATTCAGTTAAGCAACATGCATTGCCACTAAGCTTACTCCTATCTGCCAACTCAAATCCCATGACATAATTTTATTTTGGAATATGTATATTAAATATATATTCATATTCTCCTATTTCACAACAGTTACCAAAATGATAAACATTGAAACACGAAAGTAATAGCAAAACAAAGCCCAGTTTCTAATTTTTTTTTAACCAATGCTGAACTGAAATGCTCTCTGCCCATCCAGATCTAAGCAGAAAACTATTTGAAATGTGCTGTCCCTTTACTGATCCCTATCATCTATTGCAGTGTTTTTCAAATAATGGCTGAGGAACTCTGGGAGCTGAAGTCCACATGTTTTAAAATTGCCAAGTTTGAAAAACACTGCTCAATTGCATATGCAACCAATCACTGTAATAACATGGCTTCTCTCCAACATAATAGATAACAAGGCCTAACAAACTTGAGGCTGCCCTTGGAGAGTGTCAGAATAAGGGGGGAAATACTACTTTAATGCCCGTATAGCCAAAGACAGTTTAAGCCTTTCTCATTCACGGGGTTAGGAGAACAATATCAGGGAATATTGTAGAGCTAAAAAAAAAGACAATTATACATGTCCATATATATGGATCTCTTTCTGTAAATTATTCCACATGAGCAAATAGTATCCCAGCTTTGCTCTGGCTAATTAATGGAATCAAAGCAACCAAATAAGCTACAGTCAGCTAACTCTGAGTGACACAATGGTATGAGGCCAAGTATATCTGTGGAATGAGTTCTGAATAAATGTTATTAATATAAAACAGTTTTGTTGCCCTTGAATTGTTTGTACTTTACAAAACTATATATCCTACTGCAATGACACCTATTAGGAAAAAGACTTCTAACGCTGAACACTCAATAAATAGACAGGTTAACCAAACCTTCAAAGCAATTCCAATTAGGCTCCTAATAGCTTTCCAACAGTTCCTAGCACAAAAGATTAGTCTAATTAGCATCATATTATCATTATGCTAGATGCATATACTACATATCCTCTATTTTTCCATGAGTTTAAAAAAAATCAGGACCTCAACCTTCAAACTTCCACAGAAGGGAAGATCTTAATGCTAAACCAAAAGTGCAAGCTTCCTTTTAATGAGAGATGCCACCAAATAAACCATCATTCTTGCAAAGCATGTGCTCTGAATAGTGAGTAATGGTTGAGCTCCTCCTATAATTAAGGGGTACATGTAGAAAAATCACAGAGCAGTTTGGAACTTGTTGCAATTTCTGTACAATAGTCTTTCCCAATGTTAGAACCTTCCAGGTGTGCAGGATTCAAATTCCCCCTAATTATGATAGCTATGGATGATTGGATTTGTAGCAACATTATTGCCGACAGATACTTTGGACCAATTTTGGACCAACATTATTGCCCAACACATACTGTATGTTCTGTCAGGCAATATACATACAGTATCTGTCGGGCAATAATGTTGATCCAAAATTTCTGGTTTTTGTAGGGAGAGTACTAGCAAGCAGGCAAATCAGGAATTTGACTAAAAGTCTAATAGAGATTAACCCACAGCTACTCCACCCAACTTTTACAAAGCAACAACAGAAACCAAGATGGAAGCTAATAATGCTGGGCGGGTTTTGTTTCAACAGTAGAATGCTGACTATTTTTAAATCAATACAGAGCAAAACTACAGCCGCTCCTGAGGAATTTTTCAGCATTTCACTTAGCTTCAATATTCTGACATGCTAGATTTTATTCCACTGGGAATTGCAGCCCAGGGAAACTGACCACTTAATACAATATTCATATTCCATTCTCTTACGTATATCTACTTAATTTGTATGTGCACTAAAATGTACATTCCACACGTTTCTTTTCAGAGATTTCCAAACTATTAATAAAAAATATAACATACAGCAAGATGTCAGGTTAAGGATGCACCAATTTAAGGACGATCCAACCTATCGCAGCAAATTTTGAGTTAAATACATAATGATTCAAATACATAATGGTGATTGTTCATTATACAATGCTAGTTATACAACAATACTGTTCCAATTTACATACAAATTCAATTTAAGGACAGATCTTGGGTGCAGAACTTGTTCTTAAATGGCGGACTAAATGTAGCTTGTGTTGGAGGAAAGGTAGATAAGAAGATGCAACTGTGAACTCATGAGGGTGAGTTTTTGTTACACGAAGCAAACCAGTGTTTTTCAAACTTGTTAACTTTTAAGATGTGTAAATTTAAACTCCCATAATGCGGCTGGGAATTCTGGGAGATGAAGTCCACACATCTTAAGAGTTCCAGGTTTGAAAAAACACTGTAGTACAGGGGTGTCAAACTCGTGTCATCGCAGAATCTTTACATGACGTATCGGGACTTTTTACCCCTTTACTAAACCGGCGATGGGTATCCTACTGTAGTAAACAAAAATTACATAAATGGAGATTATAGTCCTACATTTCTCTTAATGAAGGTCTCTCTGAATCAAATGTTCATTTGGTTTGAATCTCTTAATTCAATTAAGTACAACCAGTAGTGGGTTCCATTTATCTTCGGTACCGGTTTGGAACTGTGAGCTCATGTGCGGCCCTTCTGTGCATGCACAGAGCATCCGTGATGACAGCCGGGTGGGTGGGCGAAGTCTCCCACTGCTGCCACTACCAGTTCACCTGAACTGGGGCGAACCAATAGAAACCCACCACTCTTCCATAACCAAACCCTTGCAGCAGGGTCCTGTACACAGTTGTCTCTTCCAAGCTTCACAAAACTTCACAGGTTTTCTGTTCATTCTCATTCTCCTTGCTTCTTGTTCCACTTTCATCATTGTTACAATACATAACATTTCTCTGTTAATATACCATCCTTTAGACCAGGGGTGTCAAACTCATGTCATCACGGCAACGTCATGTGACGTATTGGGACTTTTTTCTCCTTCACCAAACCACGCATGTGTGTGGCCAGCATGTGACGCCCGTGGGCCAGGAGTTTGGCAGCCCTGCTTTAGACTTTAATAGAGAGATCAATTAATAGGATGAACTTTGCCTGCTGTATTTCAGTGAGCTAACTATGTAGGAAGCTGGAGGAATGTTCCTCCCCACCCAACAAACTCTTTTCATTTAAGTTAAGGGATCATGAAACTCTATCCGCCAGTCTGTCCACTTTCCAAAACAAACTATTTCTAAGGATGAAAGATCCAAATATACAAAGCAGTGCCATTATCAGCTCAGATTTACATCTAGACAAAAAATAAATTAAAGAGATTTTTTTTCCCTCATATCTTCCAAATTATGTTATTGTATTCCTGCAGTGTATAAACCAGTTAATAACAGCTATAAACAGTTCAGACTTGAAAGCATACCATTAAGAATTTTTCTAAGTACCTTAAAACACGAATGCCAATGACAGCCACTTCAGTATATGTTTTTTTCATGATGTTGATCCTGACTAGTCTTTGAGAGGCATACTAGAATGTTCCAAAAAGTAATGGAGATTAGGAAAACAAGAAAATATAACTTAAACTTTAGATAATACCTATGTATTTAATAATATTCTTATTTTGTCATTTAAAAAGTTACAGGTCAGAGGCATATTTTGATATGTCTATCTGACCAGCTAGCCACAGGACTCTGGAAAGTGCAAGCTGTCCTCATGCTATGCACTATTGCAGGGGTGGGCAAATGTGGCCCTTTTACCACCTGTGGACTTCAACTCCTAGAATTCCTGAGACCGCTTGTCTCAGGAATTCTGGGAGTTGAAGTCGACAGGTGGTAAAAGGGCCACATTTGCCCACCCTTGCACTATTGGCATAGACAGGAAAACCAATATAAAGGGAATATTCCCTTACTCTTTCATATTGTATTAGATTTTTTTTTAAATTTGATTTATTTATTTATTTATTTATAATTAAATCTTATGATTTAATTTGATTTAATTTGATTTATGCCCTTCTCTGGAGACTCAGGGCGGCTTACAATGCGTTAAGCAATAGTCTTCATACTTTTGTATATTTATACAAAGTCAGCTTATTGCCCCCACAAACTGGGTCCTCATTTTACCTACCTTAGAAAGGATGGAAGGCTGAGTCAACCTGAATCAAGATTTTTTTGGGGGGAGTTTCTCATTTGGTACCTGGAATAGCAAAAGTTGTAATTTTTGGAAATTTAAGTAATACACTCATCAGATAGCTGCAAGAAAACCTCTTTCACTGGAACTATGTTCATATGTGTGAAGACTTGTCATTTATCCCAGTTCTTTTTATTTTGCTTTGCACCCACTGACACAGAACGAAAAATCAAGGAAGTGCTACATCATCTGACATCAACGCCCAATGTTGCATCACTGTCTGCATCACTTCTGCATACCAGAAAGGTTTATTTACTTATGGTTTGTTTTAAGAGAAATATCTTCTTGTGGTTATCCTTTCTGACCATGTTCTGAAGTATTTTCCATATACACAAAAAGATGTATCTTCTCATCCTGCACCCCCCATGGATACATGTGTTACATGATCTGGTTAATTACTTGACCAGAAAGGGCTGCTTAATTTCATATTTCACAATGTTTTAATCAGTGTTGAAAAATAGTGCCCAGTATGTTTTCAAAGGCATTTCTTAATTATGTTTCAATATTGAACCCCAACTTTCATTAAAACTGTACAGACACCCCAGATTTGTTCTTGAGTGAACATTTGTTAGACATAAAAACCAATTTTGTGGAATAAAGTCAGTGTTTTGCAACATGCCGCTGAGCAGAATTAGTTGAGAAAGGAAGGAAGGAACATTTTTAATGTCCATTTAAACTTATCTTCCAGTTTAGTACTGTCTGCGTTAGAATACTAAACCCATTTTGGCCTAAGCAATTAACTCCTGTTAGAGGATAAAAAAGGAGATGTGGCAATTCATGCAGAACATTTGAAGAAGTATCAGCAGCAGATTCGCTATAGCTGGTCTGAATTGATTTGCTTTCCAGGACTATAAAAAGAAGTATTTTCTAATCCTATCTGTAACTTCCAAGGACAGAACCTGGAAATGTGTTGAATGGAAAGTATTTATGTGATCATGTACATGTATGTGTTAAGTATGGTTTTCATTTGCCTGAGAGACTTATATATGAACTGTGAGTTATCAATCAAGTTAGTTCATACTTCAGTAAACCTGTTGGCAGCTTTATTCAGCTTCAATTATTCAGGAGGTAAAACTCATTGATCTTTCAACTTGTAACCTAGTGCAAGCTTCCTTAATGTAGGTAAAGGCTTAGGACTACACAAGATGGAATCTAAATCACTAAAATGTGAATTGAAAGTCATATAATTCAGAGAGAATAAAATTATCATTAAGTCTATCATTATTTCTGAAGAAGTCATTTCATATGGCCTTAGACTAGGGGTGTCAACCTGGATTTCTTTGAGGGACGGATCAGCACTGTAGTTCTCCTCTGCGGGCCGGCCATGGGGAAGGGGGGAAGACAGGACTGACTCCTCCTGCAACACCCTGCTGGTCAAAACGGAAAGCAGGGGCCTTCACGCGGCCCCCCTGTGCCCCGTTTTGGCCAGCAAAGTGCTGCAGAAGGCTGTCCAGGCTGAAAACGGGGTGTGGGGGGCCTCACACGCTCACCCACACTCCGTTTTGGCTAGCAGGGTGCTGGAGGCCATCCAGGCCGAAAATGGGGCGTGTGGGGGCAAACATGCCCCCCCACACCCCATTTTGGCTGCCAGAGGCACCGTGGGCTAATCCTTTGCTATTTCCAGGCCAGCCGTGCGGGCCAGATTCAAACACCCCGCTGGCCACATCTGGCCCACGGTCCTTGAGTTTGACATCCCTGCCTTAGATCATTCCAAAAGGAAAGAAAAAATAATATCAAAGGTCCTTCATAGGTTACAACAAGGAAAAGCTGTAAGACTAAAATCATCTGAATCACATGATCACCAGGTTTATAGTTTATAGTTTTATTAGATTTCTATACCGCCCTTCTCCCGAAGGACTCAGGGCGGTGAACAGCCAAAAGATAAAAACACAGAAAATACAAAATTTAAAATAGGTTAAAACAGATTAAACAGTTTGGCTAAATTTTGAAAATATCCCATAATTAGACAAATTCAAATTCAAATTTAAAATTTAAATTTAAAATTTAAAAATTTTAAAAAGGAGAAGATTTAGGCCAGGCCAGCTTGATGGAATAAAAACGTTTTAAGCGCACGGCGGAAGGTGCGCAGATCCGGGATCCTCCGTATCTCCGGGGGGAGCTCGTTCCAGATTGTAGGTGCCCCCACAGAGAAGGCTCTCCCCCTAGGGGCCGCCAGTCGACATTGTTTGGCCGACGGCACCCGGAGGAGCCCCTCTCTATGGGAGCGTACTGGCCGGTGGGAGGCTATTGGTGGTAGTAGGCGGTCCCGTAGATAACCAGGTCCTAAGCCATGGAGCGCTTTAAAGGTGGATTTGACATACAGTATAAAGAAGCTTTCTTCAACAAACTATCCTCCAGACATGGGTTATTACTGCAATTCCTAAAACTGCAGCTTCTTTTGTAGATTCAAGCGGCAAACAATAGGATATCCAACAGGTAAGGGCTTGACATTCTTTGTACAGTACTCTTTGGTGGTTGTCCAGACTTTTGCAGTTCAGATCTGTTAAGCCTGTTCTTCTTAGCATCATAATCATGAGCCTCTGCCCATTATTTTAAAAAGATCTTTATTCTCATACTGCCTGGTAATTGTCAAATACTCCACCCACAAATATGCATACACAAACCTCCTTCAAGGAAAAAGATACAGAGGGAAAACATTTCTAGAATCACATTCTTGTGATTTTATTCATCCCAGTTTTACGAAGTCTTGGTTTTGCAGCATCTAACCAATAACTAAGTGGAGCATAACTATTCTAAAAAAAAATTTCCCTTCTGCTCGATTGCGTCCAATTCTTAGAGTTTGCCTAGACGAGTCCTTGCACTTTTCTTGGCAAGGTTTTTCAAAGTAGTTTGCCATTGCCTCCTTCCTAGGGCTGAGAAAAAAATCACTAAGCCAAGGCCACCCAGCTGGCTTTGTGCCCAAAACAGAACTAGAATTCATGGTTTCATGATTTCTAGATTGGTACCTTAACCACTACATCAAACTGCCTCTCATCCTGAAAGTAAGGGAAACAAATAAATCTTGCCAAGACTTTAAAAGAGGACGCAATCACTTATTAGTGGATTCCTTTTTAAAATGTTCAGCATAAAGGAAAAGGAGTATCGACCAACAGGATGAAGACCATCAAGAACGAAAAACTAGCAACATTTTTCAATATGGTTTCAATAATTTAGCAGATGGTAGAGATTTATAATAAGTTTGGGGAAAGCAACAAGGGAAAGTAGTAGAGGATTGGTCTATGACTTAGGCAGGTAAACTAAAAAGAATATATCAAAGGCATCATTTTTTCTATACATGTGAAAAATCAGTTTTAATTCTAACGCCCTCAAACTCTCAAGAGAAACTCGATTCATGACTTGGCTCAAACTTGATTACTATATTATTTTAAGGAGACAGCTTCTTTAGGGGTGTTACATCACGGATTATTTGGTAGTGAAATGGAGTACTCCAAACCAGAGTTAAGTAGCATGAACAAGCATTCCTTTTAATAAGTCATCCAACATTCATTCTGAAATATTTTTCTTATTCAAAAATTGTGTACTATTTTGCATGGCAAGACTGAAGTAAAAGGAGGGGATTGAAACATTCTGTGATTTATTACCATGTAAGATATTTGTCCAGTCTGTCAAAAATACATGCACATGTTGAGCTAGCCTGTTTTCTAATTTTGAATCCAATTTTGAAATGAAAAGGCCATTTGAAGGTGTGTCTCAAATCAGTACTCTTATGTTACCTGTGATATAGAGTTTGCTAATTTCACTCTAAAATATGTTTATTACTTCTTGTGAAGATGCCCACTATGATTTCATCAGGATTTTTAAGCTTGAACATATGTGCATGTTGGAAGAAACATCCTTCTGGGTTCTGCTCCAAGTGGGGAAACAGACACTGGAAACATGGAGACTGCTTGGAAAGATGGTTTAATGGTGGAAAGGATCACATGGCTTGAGTTCCTGAACAGAAAAAGGCCAGATACAGCTGAGTTTTTCAGGTTTTATGCTCTCTCTGGCTTTGAACTTCCTGGGGCCCAGAAAGAGTACTCTGATTGGTTGTCAGACTCCCAGGGGTGGGAGTCTTAGCCAGCCGATGGTCACATGTGCTTCCCAGGTCACATGTGGTGAGTTACTGCTGATATTGTGTAGAGAGCTAATCCTATCTTTGTTGGATCTTTGGCAATTCCTACTATGGCTCTGCCTGAAGGAGGCAGATCTTTGTTATGTAGAATAGACTGGCCCAGGCCTTAATGGCCCATTGACAAAGGGTGGGGGGCAGGAAGGTGGGAGCTGCTTTGTCTGTAAAATATGCTTCTCCATTTCTCATCCAGGGAAATATAATATTCTGCCTTTTTCATATTTCCTAAAATATTTCACTCTTCCAGGAAAGGGGTGGGTGCTAACTTCCTACATGCTAAAATGTACATCCACATTTTCTGTAAGTTTCTTATTGTGTGCATACTGACTGACATGGTTGAACACTATGGGAGAGTCAGAGAATATTATCTATCCAATCTATCCATTCAGACAAACATTGTCTCCCCAAATGGCTTAATTTAATTAAAACAATACATACGTACTATCAAGCACAGAAACCATCCAACAAAAAGACTATATATATTTGAGGAGAGGAGAAAAGTAGAGACATCAGTTCTTCAAAGACAGATTGATGATTGAGCTAGAAGCAGATTTTCTACCTAATTATCGCCAGGATTATTTTTCCATTATGATTTTATTTGTTTAACATCTGTTCCTTTTATCGATGGATGGAGCCAAAGTCATATTTCCTTCTCCTTTAAGAGTCTTAGAGCAAATTATCAGTTTAAGCCAATTGTTCGTTGTGACTTAAAGGAACAGGGAACAGATTCGAATGGTTCTTTTTTAGCCTTAAAGTTTAAGAATTACTGAACTTTAAAAAAAATATTTGGTTAAAATGTAATTACAAAAATCCAGTCTTTCATTCTTCCTCTCTTACTTCATGGTTTTAGAAAAATTTATGCAATTACATCTAAGATACAGTACTAAACATATTAAGAATTAACTATTCTAACCCCAAGAAAAAGACAGTAGTAATCAGATTGACCATTTCTATTCATAGATATTTGGAATAACTGCTACTTTATAAAATAATTACAATTTAATACATTTTGATTTTTTTAAAAATAAAGCTTAGCTATAGCCATTATTTTTGTCTATGATTTATTGGATCTGTTCATACAAAATGATCAATTCACATACACATTATCATATTATGACTTAGTTTTCAAAAGAGAATTAGATTAATGTAAGTGCTACGCAAGACATTTTTCCTTGGGCTGAGAAAAATGAACGATACTTGTACTAATATTGCCACAGAGAAATAGCTACAGGTCAAGTATTATTTACAAGTTTAAGAGAAAAAAATAGATCAATTAATGTCTTACCCACACCCAGGTTCACCATGGCATTTTATAACTTGACTGTACGTGTATCACCTTGTTGGAAGTTAAAACCCACCCCTCTCCTAGAAAAATGAAATATTTTAGGATATACTAAAAAGGCAGAGTATTTCCCCTAAAAGGGAGGCAGAAACTCATTTCCCCCCACCTTTGTCAATGGGTCATTTAGGCCTCAGCATTCCATCTGCAACACAAAGGACCCATCTAGCAACAGAAACTCCCCACATGGCACCTGGGAAAATTACATCAGCCAGCAAGGCTAGCTAAGACCCCCACCCCCTGGGAGTTTGACAATCAATCAGGATACTCTTCCTGTGCCCCAGGAAGTTCAGAGCCCAGAGAGGACATAAAACCCAGGAACTCTTAGCATCTCTTCTCTTTTCTGCTCAGGAACTCAAACCATATGATCCTGTCCACCATTAAACCATCTTTCCAAGCAGTCTCCATATTTCCAGTGTCTTTTTCCCCACTTGGAACTGAACATTTCTTCCAACAACCTATTTCCACAGATACTGATGGGACATATTCTTCAAAAGTAATCATTTCTAGTCTACAAATTTAAGAAATTACTTTTCAAAGCCAATCGTTTACTTTTTAAAATGTAGTTATTGGGTATCTTGTAAACTGTGCTTTAAATTGTTTAACTAGTACAACTTGACAAAGATCAATGTGCAGAATAGCCATGATGTTTGCAAAATAGCTACTGAAAAACATTTTTAATCTGAATTCAGATGACTTTAAAGGATACTCTGTTGTTTGCTGTTTGATACTGGAAGTAAATTAATAACAGGTGCTACCTTATCATCCCTTCACAGGACAGAGTATAGGCAATATCGGATTACTGGAACTCTATTGTTATAAGGAATTAAAACAGAATCTGGAAAGCCTGCCAGAGTTTCCTTCTGTCATTTCTTAAACCAAACAGAAACAAGCCAGAGTTATCCTGAGTTTCTTTCTCATTCCCTCTTCCTTCTGAGGACTGAATTAATATTTGTTTAATGATTCTTGCAATCTTTCAAAGCTTTCTCTGCACTCCTCTATATTCCTATCTGACAACCACCCCTTAATCTTTGTCAATTGATAATTCAAATGGTTTAATCTGGATCGTCTTCCAACTCAAATTTTCTCTACAAAATTTATATTTGTTAGAGAAAAATGACAAAGAAAAAAGCAAAGAGAGGACAGAAATAACCAGTAGTCATCCAACAGAGTAGTTAATGGTTGTCTTAAAGGATTCTTTGAGAGTGGAATTTGAGTCAATGAATGGCAGTGCTAATTCTTTCTTCAGTGCCTCAGTGGCGGATCTACCAGACTGGATCAATTATTGCGAGCCCTATAGAGGCACTGGTCTTTCTCTTCTATCTCTTATCCCTGAAGCCTTTATCTGAAAAAGGATAAAGGTTCACCAACAAGCCTGAACAAGAGGTTGCTGCTTGGAGCTAAAGTAGCAAGCTAAGCCTCTCACCTGCAAAATTGAAAAGTTTCAGTTTACAAATGGGTGTGATTTCCCCCAGCACAGATTTTTCTGCTCCAGACATCACTCACTGAGTGGGAGGAAGGAACAAAAGGAAAATCAAGGTGTAAATCCATGTTTACAGAAGTGTTTCAGTTCAGGGATTCTTGATTTTCCTAAGCATTACCCTAAAATTCAAATGTCCCACGGGAGAAAATTCTAGACCAAGTCAGAGTCCTGGTTCCAGGATACAACCTTCAGAACTGCATTCAAGTCTTATCAAGCTAATAATTGATAGTTATCCTTCCTGCTAATTTATGTGGAGACAAATGATACTGCCAAAAACAGCTTAGAACCATATCACTGAAGACTTTCAAGACATTGGAAGACAGCTCCAAAATCTGGATATTTCTTCCATTCTTATGACTCTTGTAAATTAGGAAGAAATAAAAATTTAATACAATATGGAAATAAAAGCCTTAAAAAAATCCAAAAGGGTAAAAGAATAAAATAGAACTGTTAACAAAAAATATCAACAGCATCAGCATTTCTGATTGAGATAGCAGGTTATAAAACGGACGTTGCTCACCTGAACGTCCATTTTCAGGGCGCTGCGACTCCAATCCAAGGACGGGTAATATCTTCTAGTTGCTGGGTAGAACTGAGTGCAGATCACTTCCAATTGGCTGGCCACGCCCACAGCGTCCAATCATCTCCAGTCTTTTCTCACGAAGAGATAGAACTACGGAATAATACAAGTCAACGAAGCTCAAGCAAACAAACAATAAAACAGGCAGGTCCAGGGTGGGTATGGATTGGAGTCGCAGCGCCCTGAAAATGGACGTTCAGGTGAGCAACGTCCATTTTCCATTGCGCTGCTCCTCCAATCCAAGGACGGGATGTACCCGAGTTCAATTGCCCTGGGCGGGGGACTGATTGTCATTTCCTCCTTGGATCGTGGCCACCTGTTGTAGGACCCTACGCCCAAAGGCAGCATCAGCTGAAGCATACTTGTCGATTTTATAGTGTCTAATAAACGAGGAAGATGAGGCCCACGATGCCGCTCGACAAACCTCCAAGACAGAAGCATTTGTGGCCCAGGCAGCTGAAGCTGCTGCACTGCGTGTTGAATGTGCATAGATCTTAGCTGGCCGAGCACGGGCCTGGGCGTCGTAGGCGATCGAAATGCATGCTTTGATCCATCTGGCTACTGTAGCCGATGAAACTTTACGTCCCATTGAGGAAGGAGTGAACGAAACAAGCAAGGACTCTGTCTGACGGAATGATTCAGTGCGTCTGATATAACGGCGAAGGGCCCTCCTAACGTCCAAAGTATGCCAGAGAGACTCAGACTGATGATGAGGATCCGGACAAAAGTTAGGAAGGACTAAGTCTTGTGCCCTGTGAAAAAGAGAATTAATCTTGGTTAAGAAAGTCGGATCCAGGCGCATCACCACCCTGTCGCTGTAAAAGGTACACAAATCCTTCCTCACTGAAAGAGCCGTGAGTTCAGAAACACGCCTCGCAGACGTAATGGCTAGTAGAAAGGTAACCTTCAGTGTCAGAAACTTTAAAGACACCGAAGCCAACGGTTCGAAGGGCGTGGTGGTAAGAGCCTGAAGCACAAGAGGAAGGTCCCACGATGGGTACCGATGAACAACCGGTGGTGAGAGGTTGGTGGCTCCGTGCAAGAATGATTTAATTCGTGGATTTTGCGAAAGAGTACGGTGGTCTTCACATGTGAGGACTGTTGAAAGAGCTGCCACTTGGCGTCAAAGTGTAGCGGGGGCTAGGCCTTTAGCCAGACCTTCATGCAGGAAGTCCAGGATGTCTGGTATATCAGCTGAAGTCGGATCCACATGATGCACAGAGCACCAGGTAGCGAATGTTCTCCACGATGATTCATAAATCCTAGTGGTCGACGGCCGCCTGGCAGACTGAATCACACGGATGACGTCATCTGACAATCTGTCCTTCCGCATTTGGAGCCGCTCAAGCGCCAAGCGGTCAATCGGAGCCACTGCGGATCTGGGTGGTAGATGACCCCCTGGCTGAGGAGGTCTTTTGTGGGAGGAATCGTCCAGGATGGCACAAGGGACAGGTCCATGAGGTCGGCATACCAGGGCCTGCGAGGCCAATGGGGAGCAATGAGGATCAGTTCGGCCTTTTCGAGTAGAAGTTTGCGAACGAGTCGTGGAATCAGGGGGAATGGAGGGAATGCATATAAGAGTCCTGGAGGCCATTGACAATGAAGAGCGTCGAAGTCTTCCGCTCCAGCGGTTGGGTAGCATGTGAAATATCTTGGGAGCTGTGCGTTCTCGGGAGTCGCAAACAGGTCCACCTGTGGAAGGCCGAACCGTCGTACTATCTGTCGAAAAATGGTCGGATTCAGTGACCACTCTGCAGGGTCGATGTGTTCCCTGCTGAGCCAATCCGCAGTGATATTGGCTTGCCCCGAGATGTGATCCGCCACCAGAGACGCCGTGTGGCGCTCCGCCCAAGCTAGTAGCCGTTCTGATTCCAACATCAGGGATCTGGATCGTGTGCCCCCCTCCCGATTTATGTGCGCTTTGGTCGTAACGTTGTCCGTTCGGACTAGCACATGTTGCCCCTCCAGAACCTTGCTGAAATGGCACAGAGCAAGACGAGCAGCCCTCAACTCCAGCCAGTTGATGCTGTTTGACTGTTCTGTCGTGGACCACTGACCTTGAACCACGTCGTTCTGGAGGTGGGCACCCCAACCCACGAGGCTCGCATCGGTGGTCAGCACAAGGCGTTGTGTCTCGAGGAAGAAGCACCCTTTCTGAATCGTGGGGGACCTCCACCACATGAGGGACAGGCGTGTCTGCGGAGGTAGCCGAATCTGAAAGGTGGATGTACTGCGGTTTGTCTTTTGAAAGGGTAGCAACAGCCATTGGAGGGGCCGGGAGTGCCTGCGTGCCCAAGGCACCACGGAAATGCACGAGATTAACTTCCCTAACAATTGTGTCAGGAGGATGAGTGATACTTTCCTCTGGGTCTGAACCTGTCCCACCAATGTCTTTATATCTAGGATGCGATCTGGTGATAAGAACACCTGGCCTAGCCTTGAGTCAATCACCGTTCCCAAATGCCGGAGGCGGGTCGTTGGGATCAGGTGACTCTTCTGATGGTTGATAGAGAAACCGTGGGCCTGAAATGTCTGTAGAACTATCTCTATGTCGTTCCTCGTTTGGGAGGGGGACGGAGAGAGGACGAGAATATCGTCTAGATAACATAGTAGACGTATCGAGCGAGTTCTGATGGTGGCTGCTATCACTGCTACCAGCTTCGTGAATGTCCTGGGCGCAGAGGAAAGGCCGAAGGGCATCGCGCAATATTGAAAATGCATGTTGTTGTATTCGAATCTGAGATAGCGACGATGCAGGGGGTGTACCGGGACATGGAGGTAAGCCTCCCTGAGATCCACCGTTTGAAGATAGTCCCCTTGTCTGATGGAAGACAGAATCGACCTGAGCGATTGCATTTTGAACCTTCGATATAGTACAAACTGATTGAGTCGTTTCAGGTTCAGTATTCCTCTGTGGCCCCCGGATGACTTGGGCACCAGAAACAAGGTAGCGTAAAATCCAGTACGCTCTTGACCCTTGGGAACAGGTTCCACCGCATTGATCGAGAGTAGGTGTGAAATCTCTGCCTCCATGAGGCGTCTTTGAGTTGGGCATCGAGGGACAGCGCAACGTCGAAAATGATTCGGCGGTGTGGTATGAAACTCGATGCAGAGACCGTGACGTATCAGGTTGCGGATCCAAGCATCCGTTGTTGAGAGGTCCCACTGGAGATGGAAGTGCTGGAGACGACCTCCAATGGGACCTGGACTTGGTGAGTCACTTGCCTCTGCGAGGTGGACGGTATCCGGTTCCTTTGAAGGGGCGCTTCGATTGAGGGAGGGACCTACCTCTGTCCCGAAAGGACTGTCTATCCACGGTCCCATCAGAGGTTTGGGTATACGATCTCGGAAAGTATTGGTTGCTGCCCGTCGAGTAGGATCGAAAGGACTGGCGCGGAGTATAAGGTTGAAATCTACGCTCAGGTTTGCGGTAGGAAGAGGAGGAAGAAGGCAGGACTTTGCGTTTGTCCTTATCTTCAATCAGAATCGGATCCAAACAAGCACCGAAGAGAGAAGGGGCAGAGAAGGGGGCTGCAGCCAACTTCCACTTCGCCTTGTTATCCGCCCTCCAACTGCGAAGCCAGAAGAGCCGTCTGTTTGTCACCGTCGCCGCTATGGCCCTTGAAGCAAACTTAGCCGCTGATAGACAGGCATCTGCCGAATACTCAGTAGCAGCCACCAATTTGTTAATGTCCTGGTGTAGTCTTGTATCAGAAGGTGGCAACCTCTCCTGGAGCTGGCGGAGCCAGATCAGGGAAGCCCTGTTAAAGAATGAAGTTGCTGTGGCCGCCTTGATGGCCCAAGCTACCGCCTGATGTGCCTTTCGGAAACCCAGTTCCATCTTACGGTCGTCTGCTTTTAGGCCATCGACCACATCCGAAGTCATCAGTGCAGAAGAGGACAAGTTAGCGACCGGAGAGTCCACTGAAGGCATGGCAAGGATGTCTTCCAACTCCTTGTCTGCAGCATAGAGACGTTTGTCTAGGCCACTGGGGGATGTAAGCGAACCCGGCTGGCCAAACGCTGAAGTTATGACATTGGAGAACAGGGGAGGGCAAGGGATCACATCCCTATCCTGTTCTGACACCTGGAATAGGGGGTCAATGTCGGCTGAGGACTGGCCTTTGTCTGCGTCCACATTACTGAGGCCAAATTTGGTGGCTCTCTTGGCCTTATGAAGCAAAGACTTAAAGAGAGAAGGCCGGAAAAGATTTTTGAAAGCTGGCTTCTCAGGTGGGAGGTCCTCGTCGTCAGAGAATTCGATATCCTCCGGGCAGATCTCCCCCTCCTCTACTTCCTCCGAAGAAGAGTCATGGTAATGGCGTCTGGCGGAAGCAGCTATCTGGGTTGAGGCCTGGGCTGGAGCCTGCGAAGGTTCAGCTTCGGAACTCAAATCCGCCTTCTCCTGTTGGATACCTGCTGCCAAAATCTTAGCCAATGCATCAGATAAAATAGAGTGAAGGTTCGCAGGATTGGCCGGCACCTCCGGGCGGAGCCCCGCTGCAGTAGGAGTAAAGGTAGCCTCAGGTATGTTGCGGCCTACGAGACTATCTGATCTCGAGGGAATGGAGACATCCGGTAGTGACATAGAGACTCCTTTGGAACGTTGGAGATTAGAAACAGCCCTGACTAGAGGATCCCTGGAGGGACCCGGTCGTTCCTCTGTACAATGGGTTTGTTCTGGCAACGATGATTGTTGTCGCTGCTGAGCCCGCTCAAATTGTCTCTCCAAGGCCTGATGCCTCCTCTGCTCAGCTTTGTTAGAGACAGACGTTTTGGAAGTAGACAGGGTCTTGTGAGACCTGGA
Organism: Arizona elegans; assembly: GCA_022577455.1. Classification (NCBI taxonomy): domain Eukaryota; kingdom Metazoa; phylum Chordata; class Lepidosauria; order Squamata; family Colubridae; genus Arizona; species Arizona elegans. The sequence goes on from JAKOOJ010000002.1 coordinate 154,965,069, forward strand.
CTTAACCTTCTTTGGCCGTGACTTATGCTCAGGCGAAGGATAAGTGCCAGCGCCCTCTGAATCAGAAGACAAAGCTAAATCAGCCATCCCTTCAGTTGGATCAGGGAAAGCAGTCCCAAGAATTGTCAACACCGAGGCTCACTAAACAGACTATTGCCCACAGTGAGGACAGAGGAGGATAGGGTTCAACTGGCTCAGAAGCTGCTGAGCTCAACCCAGTAATAAAAATAGATGCTGGCTAGATTCAAACTTGCAGTGATTGCAGTTGTGAAATTGCTTTAGTCCGCTGTACTACCGGCCTCTGTTAAACGTTTTACAGAAAGATGACTGTGCCAGTCAAGTGAGCCAGGAACACACTCCTAGGTTCACAGGGCAATCTCCAGAAGAGGCCAAATGCCAAGAATCCTGCAATTGATGGGGCACTGGAGGCAAGCGGTGCAATTCTAGGGCCTGTTAAGCCTGCTGTCCATCAAGCGCCCGCAAAATGGCGGCCGCGCCCAAACCAGGGAGTCCATAATGGCGGCCCCGATCCCCACAGTACCTTGAAGCGTTGAGGGGAACGGCGGCGAACAGGGCCTCACAAAATGGCGCGGAGATAGCTCTCGCGGCTGGTGACTTCTGGCCCTGAAGTTTAAAAGGGTCCTTTTCGTTGGCGCTCGAGGCGGAGGTCGCGGAATGCACGCCGCGCCTCCCAGCTGATGAGCGCAAGCTTCGGAGGCTGCCTCTGAGCCCGGCAAGCACTCCGGAGTTGGCAATGGAGAGCTGAGGGGTCGCTGATAATTAACACGCCCCCCAGGTCCAAGTCCCGGCGAAAGCGGCTGCCTGCCACGCGGATCTGCCCAGCCGGGTCAGAATCCGGTGCCCTATTTCTCCTGATGGGGAGGGAGAGAAACGGGACGGTTTGGAGCCCCAAACTCCTCCCGTCTAGTACCAAGCTCAGACAAAGCCAGAAATAGTACAAAAATAAAAAATTAAAATAATAAATTGTTGGAAGGATCACAGAAATAAGGGAGCACTCAATTTCTCCAGTTCTCACAGCAACTGAGTGAGAAAGACTGGAGATGATTGGACGCTGTGGGCGTGGCCAGCCAATTGGAAGTGATCTGCACTCAGTTCTACCCAGCAACTAGAAGATATTACCCGTCCTTGGATTGGAGGAGCAGCGCAATGGAAAACTTTAGCTGCTCTATTTGCATCAACTAAATTCTGATTCTGCAAGTGGAGGCAAGTGGCATCGATCTCAAGATACAAAAAGATAAAATTGGATTCAATTGATCAATAAAGAGACAGTGGATGAAAATATAGGTAAGGTCTTCAGGTTTGCTTGAACCACAAGGACAGATTTTACAAAAGGGATTTTTTTGGTGTCTACCCTGTTTTTGGGTATATATTTATGCTCTGTAAGGGATGTATTGCCAGGATTGCCGGGAGAAGTATCAATATCAACAACCTCAGATATGCAGATGATACCGTTCTAATGGCAGAAAGTGAAGAGGAACTAAAGCGCCTCTTGATGCGGGTGAAGGAGAGTGCAAAAATTGGCTTGAAACTCAACATTAAGAAAACTAAGATCATGGCATCCGGTCCTCTCAATTCCTGGCAAATATATGGGGAAGAAATGGAGGTAGTGACAGATTTTATTTTCCTGGACTCCAAGATCACCGTAGATGGGGACTGCAGCCAAGAAATTAAGTCGCTTGCCTTTATTATATTATATTGCATATTTTAATGGCAGCCAGAATTACTCTAGCGCAAATATGGAAGTCGACTAATACACCGTCGGAAGAAACAATAATAAAGAAAATCCTTGAATACACCGAAATGGATAAATTTAATGATGGAGATCAAAGAAAGAGAAGACTCGGATTATTATAAAGTGTGGAATAGGTTTTATACATGGTTGGAAAACAGAAATCAAATTAAGAAATAAGAATCTAAAGTGAAATTTGATATTAACATATTGGATATAAATGTAAATAATGATCCTGCTAACAAAACATTTAATTATGAATATTTAAAAATAAAGAGAAGGAGCGGGAGGATAAAATCTAAGAGTAAAGACAAAAGTCAATGCAGAAAATTGTAAAATTGTATGTATCTGTTGTTAGTATTGTCTGATGTGTGTGGGTTGTTTGATTTTTTTTGTCTCTTGACTTCTTTTGCTATTGTGTGTTTGGTTTTAAAATGTAAAATACTCAATAAAAATTTTTTTTAAAAAAAATAAAAGGCTCCTGGGGAGGAAAGCTATGGCAAATCTAGACAGCATACTAAAAAGCAGAGACATCACCCTGCCAACAAAAGTGTGTATAGTCAAGGCTATGGTTTTCCCAGTTGCAATGTATGGCTGTGAAAGTTGGACCATAAGAAAGGCTGAACGCCAAAGAATTGAGGCCTTTGAACTATGGTGCTGGAGAAGACTCCTGCGAGTTCCTTGGACTGCAAGGCGATCAAACCAGTCAGTCCTAGAGGAGATGAACCCTGACTGCTCTTTAGAAGGCCAGATCCTGAAGATGAAACTCAAATACTTTGGCCAACTAATGAGAAGGAAGGACTCACTGGAAAAGAGCCTAATGCTGGGAAAGATTGAGGGCAAAAGAAGAACGGGACATCAGAGAATGAGATGGCTGAATGGAGTCACTGAAGCAGTAGGCATGAGTTTAAATGGTCTCCAGAGGATGGTAGAGGACAGGAAGGCCTGGAGGAATGTTGTCCATGGGGTCACGATGGGTCGGACACAACTAACAACAACAAGCGATGAAACAAGATGAGATTGAACACTTGATGCAGGAAGGAAAAGATGACAATAGTTATAAGATAGCGTTCACCAACCTTTCTGCCTCTATAGTCCGGTGGCGATTGCAGCAGGACCGGGGGGGGGGGGCATGGCTTTGCACATGTACACTTGCACAAATGCAGCTTCTCATGCATGCATGCTCACCCACTGCTTGCACAGCCTGGTTCCCAATGGGCTGCGTCCTGGCACTGGCCATGGCCCAGGGGTTGAAAACCCCTGGTATAAGGCACAGTGAAATGACTCTTGTGATCAGAATATTCAACAGCTACGTTATGTTCAAAAGAAACATAAGTAATAGGAAAAGGGGAAGAAGCTGCGTAAAATATTGAAGCATCCACACCTACTCAGAAATCCAAGCAAATGAACTTGGTGAAATAGTACTGTACGGTAGAGAGCTTCTGGGTTAAAGTACAATAACTGTTTAATTCATTAGTTAATCGCACTGAATTGGTCTGACCTCAGGTGACAAAGGCCTATTGACCAACTCAGCAAAAATTTAACAGTTTTCAGTTTAGACATCCACGTATGTAGAAACCCCAATGGGACTTGCTTCTCAAGGACATGACCACTAAACATAGCCTCTATGCAGTGGTGAAATCCAATTTTTTTTACTACCAGTTCTGTGAGTGTGGCTTGGTGGGCATGGCAGGGGAAGAATACTGCAAAATCTCCATTCCCACCCCACTCTGGGGCCAGCCAGAGGTGGTATTTGCCGGTTCTCCAAACTACTCAAAATTTCCGCTACCGGTTCTCCAGATCTTATCAGAACCTGCTGGATTTCACCCCTGCCTCTATGCTGATCTATGGCTCTGGTGTGAAAGAAGTCTATTCCCAGCTATTGTGGCAGAAGATCTCCTGTACAGACATTCTAGGGCATATGCAGGAGGATTCTTTGGAAGTCGGTGATCTGCTGAGCTCCAACTAGGTCTGCTGTAGGGCTACTTGTTTATTTTTTTCATTTCCATTTTAGCTCCTGTTGCAAGAGAGATGGACACTTCAGTCTTGTGCAGCATTTGGGGGGTTGGGGTTGACAGAAGGGAGTATCAATCTCAGGGAAAAACAAAGGCAGCTCTATTAAAATGTCAACATTCCTACCAGGGTAGATTTGATTTAAATCATGATTTAAATCACTAGTAAAAAGGCTTGATTTAAATCAACTTGATTTAAATCATCATTTTTAAAGACCAGCTGTCATCTCTGTCCCTCAGCGGCTCCTCCTCTGACCTGCTTTTGACTCACCAACATTCCCAATATTGCAGAATATACAGCCTCACGCTACATAACTAGACTCCATTTCATGCTGAATAAACTAAATTATTAATGTATCTTAAATAGAAAACTAAATAATTTTTACTCCAAAAGCATTTTATTAAAATAAATTTGATAAAAATCAAACAATCTGATTTAAATTAAAAAAATCAGATTTTTTATATTTTTTTAAAGAAACCATCGATTTTTATCCACCCTGATTCCTACTAGTAACAACAACAAAAATAATGTTTCACAGAAAGAGTTTGCTTTCTTCTGAATACAAGGTACAAACTGCAGTTGCCATTTGCGGAAGAACTTCCTTTATGAGCTTCATAAGTATGCTAATTGTATTCATGAAATATGAAATGAGTACATATTAACATAATGTGACATCATTCAAAACAGGAGGCAATCAGCACTCCGCAAAATATCTGATTAAAAAATGTCACTAGCTCAAAATTTTGGAGCAGCTCTTCAAAAAAGGCTTTTGGACCTTATTTCTTCGGATTTTTTATTTCTCTCTCTTTTTTCTCTGAGCTAGAGGGACTGCTGCCAGTGATATGGCCCAACAAATCCATTTGGCAATTGCTGCACTTTTTCACTTGCTAAATAGACAGTAATATTCAGCTAAGAAAAACTGCAAAAAGTTGTTCATCTTAGAAAGCAGGGTAGACAGCCTGTTGTGTTGAGTTGTATTCAGGGATGAGGCTAATGGTGATGCAGACTGAATAGAGAACAAACCACAGAGAATCTATCATCTTTTTGGTGAACAGGATACCAACAAAACCCTAGTTTTTATTGGTACCTCCACTTTGAGCAGTATGAACACAGATTCTATATCTGGTATCACCAGATGAATAAGACTGGAATCAAATTGATTAAGGAAACTGAAAATGGATACATGCAGGTGATCAAATAAATGGAATTCTTGCTGTCAGGTTTATAGATAGATTCAGTAAACTTCGGCTGTGCAAAAGGGAATCATGAAGAGCTATTGGAAGTGATAAGAAACATTAAAAGCAGTAGCATGAAGCAGTAGTCCCTCCCCTCAAAATTTCAAAGAAGAGATCCAAGTGTTTTTTCAGAATAAGCTATCATTGATAAGACAGAAAAAGACAGAGGAATAAAAATTGGAGAACACAAAAGTATGTAAGATAGTTGAAGGTAGACATACGATATAAGCAAGAAAGAACAGATGCCTGAATATAAAATCTCAATAGAGAAAGGTAAGAGATGTTTTTCAGAAGTGCAATTTCACTGAAAATTTTACAGCTAATGGGAGTAGCTGTAAAGGAAAATCTTATAAAAGCAAATCATTGATGGGAGGACTATAATGAAACTTTTTACAAATGTGGTAGGATTATAAAATTAGAGAAATACTGGTACATAGAATACCTTAATGAATTGATTCCATTGGAAAATGAGTCATGTGAGGCAATAGTTGAATTCCTAAATAAAAAATTGTTAGAAATAAATGAAGTATACACTGAATCGTTTAAAGCTGCAGGAGAAGATAAGGGGGCAAATTGAAGGAGAAGAGGCAGTTAAACAGTAACAACTCTGTCAGCAAATATGAAATAAGTTAGTGTGACAGATATTGAAAAAGATCAGTATATATCTGTTATTATATAAAAGAAAGTGTAAGATGATATATAGATTATTGAACCATTGTACTAATTTCTCATGCAAAAAAAATGCTTAAAATCTTACCAGAAGAATGGAACAATAGCAGTAGCACTTAGACTTATATACCTCTTCATCATACATGTCGAGAGAAATGCCAAATATACAAGCAAGATAAAATGATATGGGATCTGATAGCTAACTCAGATAGGACAATGATCACAAGAATTCAAGAAGGGGAGTTAATTTCTGATTGTGCATAATGCTAGAATTTGGAACTTATTGATCACAGAAATGCCAAAACACCTGACAATTCTTCTGAGGAGTCTTTATGGTGGACAAGATCTCGGTTTGGGGAAACAGAATGGTTCTGAATAGGGAAGGCAGAGAGAGAAAGATGCAACTTATCCTAGCATCTGTTTAACATATATTGCAAATAGAGGCATACCTCGGAGATATTGTGAATTCGGTTCTAGACTATTGCAATAAAGTAAATATCACAAGTCAAACATGTTTTTTTAGTTTTGTGGAGCATATAAAAGTAATGTTTACACTATACTGTGGTCTATTAAGTAATAGCATTATGTCTAAGAAAAAAATGAACATAACTTAATTTAAAAACACTTTATTATCAAAAATACTGATAATGTTGGAAAAATGGATTTGGTCGATGCAAGTTGCCACAAACCTTCAATGTGTAAAAAAAAAATACAGTATCTGCAAAGCACAATAAAACTAAGTGCAATAAAACAAAGTATGCCTGTATGTGATAAGAGGCTAGATGAAAATAAATGAGAATAAGTTTCTAAACTGGAAAGTTATATAGAGAATATCATTTGGGTATATCCATGTAGCAATCGTAATGTGCCTTTCTCCTGTCCTTGAGGTGGGAGGAAAGTTTTTGGTATAAAAATCACTATCCCCTGCCTATGTTTATTATGTCGGTTGCTGCCCTAAGAAAATATAATACACATTATTTTCAAGGCAATAACTGATAGATTTTCTTTTCAAAAGCAAACTGCTTATCTTTTGAAGTAGCAATGATGGTTTTCATTATTTTTAGGAACTCAGGGGCCTTTTTCAAGGAGGATAAATTTGGCATCCTTTTGAAAAATCTAAAGAGATACTATGTGAAATTTGAAATTAAAACTCAGCAAGTGGTAGGTAGAATTATTCATTTGAAATTCATCTCCTTGTGCTTCTTGATTAACATTTTTCCAAAAGCCAAAGAAACAGCCCTGACTGACCATCAATGTAAAATAATAATAATATTCCTTTCTTTGTTTCATCCAATCTTTTTTCCTTTGAAAAAAGGAAATAAAGGGCATAAAGGGCATAAAAAAATATGACAAAAAAGAATGTCTAGAGGACCCATTCTAGAAGATGCAATTAGACCCTAATAATGATTCCAGCAACCCTCTTTTCAGGGATCCTGTATTGCAGATATTTATAGCACAAGGGGACACAGTATTGAAGATAAACTGCCAAGTCCAGTTCTCTAATATAACTGCAATGGCCAGCATGCCTGGCAGCACTAATAATCACCCTGAGAAGATATTGAATGTTGTCTACATCATGGACATAGTCCATACTGGAGGACACTCTAAGAAGCCCAGAATAAAATTTCATCTGAAGCCTTCTTTCACCAAAAGGCCTACTAATTACTAGATCACAGAGCAACCAAACTCAAATTAAGACTGAGTTATTCATTGCCGAGAAGGTAGAAGCAGAGATTTAACAAGTAACTACTTCTATTATTTTTCAAAGGCAGTTAAGAGAGTAACTTTCAGTTCCCTTGTTGCACAAAAGTTTAGAAAGATTTCAAGTTTGGAATAGCCAGCTGTACATTAAGGTCAGATATTTCATATTGTTGAAAATGTTTTATTTTCAGAGTCACCTCCATTCCATCTGTGCAGCAGGCTATGTAATAGACTGCTGGACACTAATGTTCTTTTACAAGTGAAGACCACCAATGAGAGAGGTTCAAAAATAGCATATGGAAAGATGAGCTGGGTAAGTAAGCCAGCCAGCCCATTTGTCAAACTTGTATTGAAATAAAGAGCATACTTCTATCAGAGCTTTTGAAAATGCTACTGAAAATTGCTGTGAAAAGGAAACGTGGATGTGGAACCAGCAACTAAGCAGCACCCAGCAGTCAATGCAAAAGGTTATTTATCTTGTGATTTTTCTCATAAAGCTACTGAAAACGTAGTTCCTTTACTGAGGTGTATCTGCATTTATACAAAATTTGTGACACATTCCCCAGATTTTTCCCATTTATATATTTATTATTTATTATTTTATTTATTTTAATTTGTATACCGCCCTTCTCCAACAGGATTCAGGGCGGTGAACAGCCATGGTAAAAACATAACATATAAAATTTAAAAGCAATTTAAAAAACATTAAATAATTTTGACTATCCATTTAAAACAACCCGGATTAAAACCAATTACAAATTAAAACTGAAGGGATGGGATCAAGCCAGCCCGGTTAGATGGAAAAGATGTGTTTTCAGGGCCCGACGAAACATCCGGAGGTCTGATATCGTGCGTATCTCTGGGGGTAGGTCGTTCCAGAAGGCAGGTGCCGCCACAGAGAAGGCTCTCCCCCTGGGGGTCGCCAGCTGACATTGTCTGCCTGACGGCACCCTGAGGAGTCCCTCTCTGTGGGAACGTACTGGCCGGTGGGAGGCTATTGGCGGCAGAAGGCGGTCTCGTAAATACCCTGGCCCTAAGCCATGGAGCGCTTTAAAGGTGGTCACCAACACCTTGAAGCGCACCCTGAAGACCACAGGAAGCCAGTGCAGCTCGCGCAGGAGAGGTGTCACATGGGAGCACCCCGTCGCTCCCATAATCCCCCGTGCAGCTGCATTCTGGACCAACTGGAGCCTCCAGGTGCACCCCAAGGGGAGCCCCATGTAGAGAGCATTGCAGTAGTCAAGACGGGAAGTGACGAGTGCTTGAGTGACCGTGCGTAGGGAGTCCCGATCTAGAAAGGGACACAACTGGTGTATCAGGCGAACCTGATAAAAAGCCCCCCTGGCCATGGCCGTCATATGCATGCATATAATCAGTTGAAGTGTATGACAATATGATCAAGGCCACTTGAAGGGTACAATTTAAAATATATCAAGACAAACTCTCAGTCCAGTGATTTAGTGTTTCTTAAAGTATGGTACAAAAATCCCTGGGGTTCCTCAAGACTTTTTTAGGGTCTGCAAAATCAAAATTATTTGCCAGATATTAAAAATATTTGAAAAAAATTAAAAAATATAATTCCTCTCATATTTATTTTTAAATATATATAGGCCTTTGTCATGAAAAATATTTTATTCATGTTAATATGTAATGGATTTCAGTTATTTTTACATGATTCAATAAATATTCTACAAATACATCAATTTTAATTTTTAATATGGTAAATATCAATAAATATAAACCAAACAAAAACTTTTGGGGGGATACTCCAGAATTTTTAAAAGTGGGAAGGGGTCCTGAGAGCAAAAAATTAAAAAATCTTGGTTTTGCCCAGAGTTTCTCAACTTCAACAACTTTTAAGATGTGTGGACTTCAACCCCCAAAATTCCCAGTTTAAAGTTGATGAAGTTGAGAAACGCTGAACTAACCAATGTATGATAACCAAATTCCAGTCTTCATCCATCATACAGTTCTATAAAGCATTCAGCAATGGGTCCATTTTAAAGACATGCAAATCTTCTGTCTTTTTATTTATTTTTATTTATTTTATTTATTTGTTTTAATTTCTATACCGCCCTTCTCCAATATAGGACTCAGGGCGGTGCACAGCCAAAGTAAAATCCAGACATAGAAAGATTAAAAAAAAAAAAACAAAAAACCTGATTAAAATAATTAAATAATTTGGCCATAATTAAAAACAGTTCCAATTTAAAATAGTTTAAAAGTTTGACTCAAGCCAGCCCAGCTAGTTGGAATAAATGGGTTTTCAGGGCCCGACGAAAAATCCGGAGGTCTGTTATTGTACGTAACTCTGGGGGGAGGTTGTTCCAAAGGGTGGGCGCCGCCACAGAGAAGGCTCTCCCCCTGGGGGTCGCCAGCCGACATTGTCTGGCGGACAGCACCCTGAGGAGGCCCACTCTGTGCGAGCGTACTGGCCGGTGGGAGGCTATTGGTGGCAGAAGGCGGTCTCGTAAATACCCCGGCCCTAAGCCATGGAGCGCTTTAAAGGTGGTCACCAACCCCTTGAAGCGCACCCGGAAGACCACCGGAAGCCAGTGCAGCTCGCGCAGGAGAGGTGTCACATGGGAGCGCCTCGTCGCCCCCATAATCCCCCGCGCGGCTGCGTTCTGGACCAGCTGGAGTCTCCAGGTGCACCCCAGGGGGAGCCCCATGTAGAGAGCGTTACAGTAGTCCAGGCGGGAAGTGACGAGTGCTTGAGTGACTGTGCATAGGGAGTCCCGATCTAGAAAGGGGCGTAACTGGCGTATCAGGCGAACCTGATAAAAAGCCCCCCTGGCCACGGCCGTCAAATGATCTTCCAAAGACAGCCGTGCATCCAGGAGGACGCCCAAGTTACGAGCCCTCTCCGTGGGGGCGAGTGATTCACCCCCAATAGCCAGCGATGGCATCAGCTGGCTATATCGGGACGCCGGAAGCCACAGCCACTCGGTCTTGGAGGGGTTGAGTCGGAGCCTGTTTCTCCCCATCCAGGCCTGCACGGCCTCCAGACACTGGGACATCACTTCAAGGGCATCATTGGGGTGGTCTGGGGTGGAGATGTACAGCTGGGTGTCATCAGCGTACTGATGGAACTCCACCCCAAAACCACGGATGATCTCACCCAGCGGCTTTACATAAATGTTGAACAGAAGGGGCGAAAGGACCGACCCTTGTGGCACCCCACAAGCAAGGTGCCTCGGGGTCGACCGTTGCCCCCCTGTCAACACAGATTGCGACCGGTCAGAGAGGTAGGAGGAGAACCACCGCAGCACGGTGCCTCCTACCCCCAACCCCGCCAACCGGTGCAACATGATACCATGGTCGATGGTATCAAAAGCCGCTGAGAGGTCTAACAGGACCAGGATAGAGGAACAACCCCTGTCCCGGGCCCTCCAGAGATCATCCACCAATGCGACCAATGCCGTTTCAGTGCTGTGCCCAGGCCGGAAGCCGGACTGGAGCGGGTCTAGATAGACAGCTTCATCCAGGTACCGGGGAAGCTGTTGCGCCACCACACTCTCAACAACCTTCGCAATGAAGCGGAGGTTGGAGACTGGACGATAGTTAGCCAAAACAGCCGGATCCAGAGAGGGCTTCTTGAGGAGGGGCCTCACAACCGCTTCTTTCAAAGCGGTCGGCAGGATCCCCTCACACAAAGAAGCGTTAACAATCTTCTGGAGCCAGCCTCGTGTCACCTCCCGGGAAGCCAGTACCAACCAGGAGGGACACGGGTCCAATAAACATGTGGTCGCGTTCAGCCGTCCCAGGACCCTGTCCATGTCCTCGGGAGCCACAGGATCAAACTCCCCCCAGGTAACACTCTCAAGACCTGCCTCAGTCGTCCCGTCCGGACATACCCAGTCAGAGGCCAGCCCTTCCCGAATCTGAGTGATTTTGTCATACAGATACTACACAAAATCCTCAGCACAACCCTGCAAGGGATCATCCCGCACCTCCAGATGAAGGAGGGAGCGGGTCACCCTAAACAGGGCGGCTGGGCGATTATCTGATGACGCGATAAGAGCGGCAAAATAACTCGTTTTCGCCGCTTTTATCGCCACTAGGTAGGTCTTAATATGAGACCTCACCAGTGTTCGGTCAGATTCGGAGCGGCTGGTCCTCCAACTACTCTCCAGGCGTCTTTTCCGGCGCTTCATCTCCCTAAGCTCCTCGGAGAACCAAGGAGCTAGGTGAGTTCGGTGCCGGGTCAGAGGCCGCAAAGGCACGACTCGGTCCAAGGCCCCGGCAGCCGCACTATCCCAGGCGGCCACCAGGTCTTCCGCCGAGTCATGAGCCAGAGTCTCAGGAAATGGCCCAAGCTCCATCTGGAACCTATCCGGGTCCATCAGGCGCCTGGGGTGGAACCACCTGGTCGGTCCCGCCTCCCTGCGGCAGGGTGCAGCGGTCAGAAAGTCCAGTCGAAGGAGCGAGTGGTCAGACCATGACAAGGGTTCGATGGCTATATCCCCTATATCAAGGCCACTCAACCACTGACCAGAGACAAAAACTAAATCCAGAGTGTGTCCCCCCGTGTGAGTGGAGTCATGAATTAACTGAGTAAGGTCCATGGCCGTCATGGAAGCCATGAACTCCCGAGCCACCTCAGACGTTTCACCGATAGATGGGAGGTTGAAATCCCCCATGATGACAAGTCTGGGGGTGTCCACCGCCACCTCGGCTATAACGTTAAGCAGCTCAGGCAGGGCCGTTGCCACGTGGCAGGGAGCCAGGTACGTGACCAACAAGCCCATCTGTACTCCACGACCCCACTTCACAAAGAGGGACTCACATCCGGCTATCTGTGGAACAGTGGTCTCCCTTGGATCCAGACCTTCCTTTATGATAACCGCCACCCCCCCCGCCCCTGCCCTGAGCCCTCGGCTGATGAAATGCGCGGAAACCTGGTGGGCACATATCCACGAGGGGGACTCCCCCCTCCTGGCCCAACCAGGTCTCCGTAATACCCGCCAGGTCCGCCTCCCCCTCCTGAATAAGATCATGGATGAGGGGGGCTTTATTAACAACGGACCTGGCGTTGCATAACATCAGCCGAAGGCTCTGGCCCTGAGAATCTGGACAACCTGGGGAACAAGAAAAGCATTGGGGACCGGAATGCGCAATCGCTCTGAGATAGCGAGTGCGCATTCCCGGAACATGATATGGTCCCCAGCTTCCGCCATATCTGCCCCTCCCACTCACTATGCTGATGGAACAGCCCTCTTCAAATCGAACTCCACCCCCCTCCCCGACCTCCGGTTCTATGTCCCTAATGTCGTGGCCCTTCGCTAAGGCTGGTCTTGAACCCGGTGGATTTCCCCTAGGACCCACCTTAATCCCCCCCGAACCCCTTAAGATTTTTGTTAAAAACCCGCTAAAAAACCCACTTAAAAAACCCCTCAAACTCTTCTTTGCTGCATGCCATCTCTCGGGGCTCCAACGCCCGTCATCAAGATAGGCCCTCGATAGCGAAGAGGGCCAGACCTGCGAGAGGGGGGAATCTCGCAGGGCGCGAAGGTCATTCACCGAGTACATCTGAACATCAAGGGGGGGTGATAGTCCATGGCCAATAACCAGGGGACAATTTGATGTTATCCCTCTGTACGAAGTTCTGCACTACCAGTTGAAAACCAGATTTCTCATACAGACAAAACTACTACTCAGCAACCATTGTCAAAGATGTTTACAGATTTAACAGTACTGAATTACATATATTGCATAGAGAGGAACACATACATTTGTGTGAAAAACATACTTTTCTTCTCCAAGAGAATCTATGGCATAATGGCTGCAAGGATTTTTTTAAAAGAGCTCTTTTCTCCGCTCAGCACTGATTTAAGCAAGAAAAATACAGTCTTGAAAGTAGGTTATAGACTTTAACACAAGGAATCAATTTGCAGGCATGCAAAGACCTTCAACAAAATGTGCTTCTAATTTTGGGAAGGAGTGTGTTTGCCCAGGGCATTCTCCATGATGCTACATCCAACAGAGCATGACTTCTTTATGCTTACCCGCTCTTGCTCCTAGCTCATGCATGCTTGTTTTGTCTGTGTGCTAATATGTTTTCCATCTATGTTCATGGAAGCACTGTAGCATTGGTAAGGGAGCTCAAGAGGTCAAAAAGAAATGGTTGGGAAAGCATCTGTAAAAAGTAGCACATTTTCTGGGCACAGAATCAAGTACAGCTAGTCCAGCACACCAATTTCAGGGCAAACTGATGTTAAGGTTTCATATAATGTGTGAATGGGATCAATGAATAAGTCATGATTTGCTTTAGGGCAATAAAACAGTAGGAAATTATGGTTTGTTCGTGGTGATTGCAGAGTTGGGTGTGAAAGGGAGCACATGGCTTGTTTGTAACTTTATAGTTTGTTTTTGTGTTCTGCCAAAATGTTTAACTAATAAATGGATAGCAAGAGTTGTTAAAATGTAAGAAAAACAAACCAAGATTTACAAAATAAACGATAATTAATGTGTGTCTATAAAGCCAAGGATGCTTATAAGCCATCATTAAAATAAACCATTACTTGGACCCTTTTCCCTACAAAGCAGACAGACTGTTTGATTTATTTGCACTCTGAAATTCATAGGCTGTTTAATATTCCCGCAATGCCATATAGTTAAAACAGAAAATGTAAGAAACATCCCAGTTTGAGGAGCTGTCAGCAGCATGACCTTATAGATAGAACAGCTGCCCTGTTAGGAAGTGAGCTGATCATTTCATGCAAAATACAGCCTGGGAAAGCTCCTTATAATGACTCTCTTTAGTCATATAAAGTTGAATTCCAGCACTGGTGAAAAGTATAATTCCAAAAGGACATTCTTTGGATATCAAACAATGCTGATCTTTGCATTATTTTGATTGCTAACTTCTCAAATATTAAAATGTTACCTATTATCTTTCAGTTAGGAATACAAACTAACAAAAAATAATGAAAATTATTGTACATTTAAAAATTCACTTTTAAGCTATTTGAATTGAAAACAAGACAGGTTCAAAATGTCTTATATAACCAATTCTTGAACTTGTGTTTACTTACAAATTCCAGATGTGAGAAACCGTGATTAGGCGTAATGATGAAGTCTGCAATCAGACTCAGCATTAAGGGGAACATTCTCTATCCTAACAACATCTTGATTGATTAAAAATCTTATTGTACAAGTGGGAAAAAAAATTAATTTTTAGAATTAACACCAAACCTATCAATGATTGCTATCTGCTGTATTTTGCAATTACCGGTATGTGGCAAGGCAAAGGCAAATGATTAATAACAATATGGACAACTTCATTTCCTTTAAGAGCTTGTTCCACTGTTCGGTGTGCATACTGGCAATAGGCAAAATTCAAGCTACTCCATAATCATTGTTGCTTAAGTCATCATTTATTCAGGATGCAACTACAATAACTTCTGAGAAGTGGCTGCCTGGCCTCTGCTTACGGCACCTCTCAAGGCAGTCTTTTCCAGTGCCAAACAGGTCTTTCTGGCCATTTCCACTCATTGGCCTTAAACATGTTCTTTGAAATAATAAGAGAACAAGAATGCTCTTTTTCTGAGTGATCGTCCCCCCCCTCCCCATACAGGTACTTTAAAATTGTCATGTCATTCTTTCTTCTTTAGATTAAACAAACATGCAGAGCTATAACTGTTCTTGACACGATTTCTTTTCCAAATACTTCAATCATCCTGGCTGATTTCTTTTGGACATGCCTCAGATCGTCAGGATCTTTCTTAAAATGAGATGTTCAGAAACAATGCACAGTACTCCCAAAATATGTGACCCTAAATTGAAAAACAAGAACTCAACTCTAGATATAGATAGAATGTTTAAAAGTTTTGTCACTGACACTAATGACGAGTAATTAGGGATGAAATCTTATATTTGTATTAATTGCCTATATTATTTTCCACCCACATCCTTAGCTTATTAAGACTAATGAACTGTCAATTTCACCTCTAAATTTATCTCACCACCCAAAACTGATTAAAAACTATACTTATCTTAATAATGAATATCAAGTGAATGAAGGGCATTCAGACATTTATAGAGCATTCAATGAAGTCTCTTTTCTGGTACAAAAAACATCAAATATAGAATGATCCCAGGGACTGTTCCCCCTGCTCCCCCCAGCTGTTGAAAGCACACAAGAACCTGGCAATTAGATTTTATAACCTCTTGTGCAAGAGACCAGAAAGCACACTATCTCAGCTGAGCAAGCATGCAATTTCACACTTATTCAGGGAGAGATATATGGAGTATTGCATGAGATTTCCGGAAAGCAGCTGGGGCTGGAAATGATGGCCAATCCCAAACCTTTTGCTATGTATAAGTGTTATAATATTCACACAGCTCTTTAAGAATTAGAAAGCAGGTAAGTAACTGCAGCTTCAAATAAAGGAGGAAGGATGAGCTTCCATGTCTAACTTACAAATGAGTGGCAAAGGCTTTCTTGAGCGTTGGCTAATTGGAACCACATCTCCAATATATAAAACATATTATCTATTGTATATGTATGAACAATTTATCTTAAGAATTTCATTTTGGATTTAGTTTTTCAATTCTTTATCTGTTCAGAAAGAACAGTTCACAGTGAACTCAAGAATTCTGGGTTACATTTATCTAACAGTTTTCCTGAAAGCATTGTCCCTTCAATTAATCCTCTGAGTTGCTATTACTTTAGGGCTGGCATCATGAAAAAATGCTAATATTAGTTTTCCACTTGATACTAAAAAAAACCCCAGAATGCTGTGCTCGAGATTACAATGACGAACTTCATCCTTTTTTAACTGATTTATTGGCAAGTGATTTGGGAGCCCATTTATAATATACCCAAAATAGTTAAAGTCATTTTTGCTCCCTTGGGTTAGATTCCAGAGGATTAGCTTTTGTCAGCTTCTTTCCAGCCAGCTATTATTTGGTTGCACAGTAGAAAGTGTCAACATTTACATCTATCCTAAAACTTTTAATCTTGAGAGAGATAATTAATAAAGTGTGCATTGAACCTTAAAGTGAATGGGGATAACCGAAGTTAATAGAAAATCAGAAAAAATATCATTAAAGAATATTTCTGTTCCCCAAATCCAATTACTGTTGTGCTTGGCAGAGGAAGAAATATAGCCTTTTAGAATTTTCAGGTGCATCCAGATAATTAGGCAATTGCAAAATCACAACCGCTAAATAAACACCTTGTTTACTACAGAAGTAAAATATCTCAGAAGAAGAAACAGTCTATTTATCAAGCATTACTTGCAATTCACTGGGTCCAGAATGCATGATCTCCCCTCTCTATTCCTGTTCAAGTGTAGATGGAAGAAATCCTGTTCTGAAGGAATGATGGAATCTGTAGCATCCTTCAGTTTGCCCAACCCTATACTCCCCTGTGTGTAGCCCTCTTTTAATTTCTCTTTCCTTTATCACTTCCTGTTGTTTCCGGCCTGGCGCAAAGCTCAGGAAGCAATCCAAATAAGAAAACCGCAAGAGGCCATGTGGCAGGAAAGCCACAAGAGACACTATAATACCAGATGATAGTCTTACAAGAATTGTTAACCAACATCCACCTAGAGAAAAGAGACCTAGCCTGAAAAAAACTTTCTGACACAAGGGAAACCGAGTAATTTCTACCTATATTACCTGTAGACAAACTTTTTAAATGACAATGGCTGTCTTTGGGCGTCAGCCCTTTGAGGTAGGCCAGATCAGGAAATAGGCTCCAGAAGTCTGGTTGGAACAATTCTTTATTAACAACAGCACCTTCAGAGCATGACTGAATTTTCCTTATTCTCATTAGTGAATTAGGAAGGTGCCAGTCTTAGGAGAAAGTTTCCTGGGCTTAAAGTATGTTTTTATGATTGTCATCCTTGTCTTGTTTCTCCAAGGTTATGTCCTTGGGTCTCTGTACAATTCAACTGCTTTATTTGGGTAAATAATTACTATATAAGTTTAGGTATTCTGCTCTAAATTGAAATCAAGAGTGAATTTGAAGCAAGGACAATGGGAATGCTACACTTCATTTATCTTACCCTTTAAACCAGTGGTTCTCAACCTGTGAGTCACGACCCCTTTGGGGGTCGAACGACCCTTTCACATGGGTCACCTAAGACCATCGGAAAACACATATCTTCGATGGTTTTAGGAATAATTTTATGGTTGGGGGTCACCACAACATGAGGAACTGTAATAAAGGGTTGCGGCATTAGGAAGGTTGAGAACCACTGCTTTAAACAATCTAATGTCTTGAAATTTACAGTATAAGAGATGGTAACTTCTATAAGACACAGCCATAATGATTAATGGCTGGAGTTACGGAAAATCTAATTGCAAACATTCAGCAGGTATCAGGTTACATACGTCTGTTTTACCCAAAGCGTAGGGGCCAATTCTATTTGCCATCAGTAAACAGAATAATAATTTATCTCTCTTAGTTACTTTAGCAATTGTAACTTCTGCTTCTTTTTACGGGGTATTTCTTTTCAGAACAGCTGACTAGGTGATGGCCAGTGGTGGGTGGAAATTTGAACTTACTGAAATGTTTGGCATCTAACCAAGTGTTTCCTCCAAGTTGTTAGGACATTTCTTCTCACTTTGCCCATTCAAAAGGGAAGGGCACATTCTTTCTGCTGAAGTGGGATCTGCAAAGGGCTCACCGTATCTTCCTCCTACCTCTCTTTACAAGTTATTTGGGAAAATAAAATTGCTTAATGTATAAAACACATACTCCTGTAAAGCATATCTGATCCCTGAATTAGGAGGGGAAAACATACTGCTCCACTCCAATAAAGAAGCACATGGTTTCAAAAAGCGATTTTTTAATAATAATAATAATAAAAAAGAATGGCTAAAATCATAATCTTCTCATCTATATGTTGCATTTTACTATTTAACGAGCATTCTTATTTTTCTGCAAAATGGTATTAAAGTCTATATACTATAGCTATGGCCAAGTATAATTTTCTTTTTTACTTATCACAAATAATGATAAAAATTATTTTGTAATGGGCTTAGAAGTTGTATATGAAATTAGTTTTATAATAGGCTTTTGCCTAATAAATACCATAGCTTTTCTTGTCAGTAAATTATAAACAACTGAATTATAATCTATTACTTCTAGTGACTAAAATTATTAAACTTAAACAAGATTAAATATCAAAAACATGATCAACAAAATATAAAACATCACATAAAATTGAAAGCCACAATAACTGATAATCTTATGATTATTTAAATATATCATCAAATTGAAGAATGAACTCTATCCATTTTTTAAAAACTCCTTATTAGCAATTGTTTTTAAGCTTCCAGCTATTTTAACATTCAATGCTACCTTACCAAGTATGAGTTGAAAGATATAGGGTCTCCTGCTTGAGCAGAGTCCCTTCCAACTCTGTTATACTATTACTGTTACTGGAAACAGTAAAGTTCTTAGTTTGTCCTCCACCAAAATCATAAAAAGCTAATAAAAGAGGCTTTATCCTAAACACAGTAGGAGACTAAAGAAGGGAAGGGAGTAAAGTTCCATCTCTCTCATATTTCTACAGGTTTAAATTTATTGTTAATTCAACATAAAGTATTGTATACTGAATATCTACCTATCTTTTCATGAAGAAATTGAGACTTTCATCTGATTTTTGGAGATGTGATGCTCAAAACATAACAGTGATCTAAAACAGGGGTGTCAAACTTGCGGCCCATGGGCCAGATGCATCACGTGCTGGCCCCACCCCCACCCAATACGAAGGGGAAAAAAGTCCCAATACGTCACGTGACGCCACCGTGATGCCGCGAGTTTGACACCCCTCTTCTAGAAGACCTTGGCTGCCTTCCGAATCCTAACTAGAGTGAAACCAGTGGAATACTTGTACAGAAGATCATCTGGGAATATCCAAGCTATAGTTAGATGCAGAAACTGAATAAACTATGCTGGAAGTAGGCACTGACAAGCCACTTCTGTACTGTTTCCAAGAAAATATATGGATGTGATTATGAAGTCACAAGGAACAGAACTTGACTCAAAAAGCTTTATTTTTAGTTCGTGCCACAAGAGCTCCCTTTTGCCTAGAAATTATCACATAAATTAACTTTGTTTTGGAAAGATTCATTGGCTTTTTGTAGATGCTTGTGTTGTTTTGAATTAAATACTAATGCTGTGGAAACTAACGAATTCAAAGGAAATGGACACTGTACATTCATGACTTCAGAAAAATAGAACTATAAAGGGTGGAAGGATAGCCATTGTTCATCATTTATACAACGGTCTGAAGAACTTTTCTTCCTTTCTATATTTAAATGATCATTTTATAGCAGAGATGTTTCACCTAGAGGGCTCTTTAGAGATTTAATCTGCTCTACTACTTTTTGTTTTTACTCTTACGTTTCTTTTTTCAGCTTTTAAAGTTATATGAATTGACATCATCGTCAATGATATATATATACAGGAGCTACTAATATTTAAATTAGAGACGGGGATGAACATGGTTTCCAATTATTGGAAGTGGAATTCCAGTGCCCAATATAGGTTTATGCCACTCTCCATTTAAGCAGCAATTATGAATAGATGTTGATATGTTCATGTCCTGTTTATGGACACGAGCATATCAGAACAGAACAATGTACTAGATTAGGCTTTGGTTTGAACCAGTATGGCTATTTCTGTTTTTATGAGCAGCTTCCCATTTACCATCCCTCCTTCACCACCCAGCAGGCTAAACGGATGCCAGAAAAGACAGATTACTTATACAGTGGTACCTCAGTACTCATCATTAATTGGTTCCAGAAGGTGCGATGAGTATCAAAAAAGATGAATACCAAACACAATTTTTCCATAAAGTCACAAGGCAGATGACACCAAGGAGTTCTAGCTTGTGCATTGAGTACCAAATAAATGAGTACTGGGACAAGATTTTTGTGTCAAAACGCACTGAGTACAAAATTCAATGAGTTTCAAAGCAATTGAGTAGCAAGGTACCACTGGATACACCAGATACCTGATCATTTGCAGAGTATTTTTGAAGGTAGGCCAAAGCCTGCATGAAATTACTCCAAAAGATTATTAATAATAATATCCCAGTAACTTAATAATACTAGAATATCTTAGTATCTCCTTCCCCACAATACTGCTCACTCAGTGGATTACCTAGAGAAGCACTCTTGTTTTCAATTATGTATCAAGCTGAGCAGGAATACCAGAAGGAATATCTCAGGTACAGTCTCAACCTTTGGATTTCCTGTTTTTCCCTGGCAGAGAATGAGGGGAAGATTGTCAGCTAACAATTAAGCAGAACTCTGTCCTACCCATATTTAAAAACTGTCCCACTAATGCCAATGGAAGGAACCCATGCTCAGTTTCCTAAAAGTTATTTATTAATAATAATGCATAGGATGAAACTATATGGCAGCACATTAATCTACAAAGCAAAGTGAAGTATCAATCATTGTCCACCCTATTCTTGGTAGCCTTCTTGAACATTACCTGGTTTAAGCTAATTTCTAAGCAGTATAACCACAAAGGTGGCTATATTATATATATTTCCAGTCTGAGACAGGTTTCTTCAACCCTATGTCCTCCAGATGTATTGGACTTCAATCTCATAATTTTCCAACCAACATTCAGTCATGCTGGCTGGAATTAAGTCCAACATATCTGGAAAGTGGCTGTTTGGAGAACACTAATTTAGGTAAATCTCTCATAAGCAAAGTTACATTAATTAATATAACATATCAAATAGTAAAACAATTAAAACAAACCCTGTAAACTAACAATTAAAATGGCACCAAAAATCAAATTGACATCAATACAAGTAAAAACTAGGATTAAAACTATTAATGTTATTTGTGAAGGAATTGACTTTAAAAATGTATAGACCATCCACTATTCAGAGAATATCACACTTTCATTCTATACTAGCTATAATTTTCAAATCACCTTAGGATAGATACCAACAGAACAGCTTGCACTAATCAATTTGGGAGGAATCAGAGGACAGAATATTATGGCAGGCCATTCTTGTTCAGGAACAGTTGTGTATAATGCCACAAGATTATACACAGCTAGCTGAATAAACTTCATGCCATGTGGATGCTCCCCTGCTCTTTGAACAACAGAGATGAATAACAGTACATCAAGGCTTCATACCTGGTCTTTCAGCAGAAGTGCAACTCCTTCCTTCCATGCTCTGAAACCTATACAATTCATAGTATCCCTGTCCTGTTGGGATTCAGTTCAGTTTATTGGCTCTCATCCAGCCTACTTCAAAGTCCAGACATAGATCCAGTTACTCAAAAAGTCCCTGAGGTCTAGGAGATCAATATGGTTGTTCTTCCACATTTTTGCTTGGAACAAGACATTAGTCAGGTGATCAAAGCAATGTTGGTGCCAAAACAATTCTGGACTGCAATGGTTCTCCATTTGCATACCTTCAGGAAGGTATGAAGCTGAATGGCTACCATTCTCTCAAATACCTTGACTAAGAATGGAATATCTGCAATTAAGCAACAGTTCGGATACAAGGATGCTCTCTTTAGGACCAGCCAACAATGTTGCCTCTTTTAAATAGGGGAAAACTCATCTGATGACATAAGAGATTTACCACACCCTGGATATAAGCTATCGTTGGATCATGAGAGCTTAATAGCCAATACAGGCAAAGATTGTGACTACATATGATGGGCCAAGCAGATGCAAGTATTTCACCCACATCCTCAGGCTTTAGAAACTGAAATTATTCCTAAAACAAAGCATGACCAGTCTGGACATTTTCCCAGATACCCACAGCATACCATCCCACAGACAGATGCAAGCAACATTCTCCGCAAAGCACTTAGCAGACAACCAAAGATTAAAGAGTTACTGCTCAGAAACTGTACCTGAAACAGTTCTGCTGGGGGTGCAGGGCAGAAAAATTAATAAGAGTTTTGTGCATTTCTCATTGCCATATAGCAAGCTCAGTATATCATTTTCAATTGTAGTCTGCTGTATTCATCTTTAGAATTGTACTGCTGCACACTCTTGCTGTTTTATGCCCCGTTCAGCACCCAAACATGCTCCGATGAGCAAGGTTCATTACAGCTTCCACAATACCATAAAGGGCATTTAGGGCAATCATGTCAGTATCCGTTTTCATCTCATAATTTCAAAAAATGAAAACAAAAAATGAAGCAATTCCATACTGCATTCAGAAACGAAACAATTCCAAACTGCATAATTCCAAAATGGGCCCTGCACTCATGGGAAATACTAGGAAATACTAGGATGAAGAACAAAGAAAATTCTCTTCCTGGCTCAACCAGGAAGTATCAGGGGCAAACTATTTGAAGAGATCCCTTTCTGTATGGGAATGGTTAAAGGTAAAGGTAAAGGTTCCTCTCACACATATGTGCTAGTCGTTCCTGACTCTAGGGGGCGGTGCTCATCTCAGTTTCAAAGCCAGAGAGCCAGCATTGTCCGAAGACATCTCTGTGGTCATGTGGCCAGCATGACTAAATGCCAAAGGTGCACAGAACGCTGTTACTTTCCCACCAAAGGTGGTCCCTATTTTTCTACTTGCATTTTTTACATGTTTTCGAACGGCTAGGTTGGCAGAAGCTGGGACAAGTAATGGGAGTTCACTCTGTTACATGGCACTAGGGATTCAAACCGCTGAACTGCCAACCTTTTGATCGACAAGCTCAGCGTCTTAGCCACTGAGCCACCGCGTCCCTTATAGGCAGTGGTGGGATTCAAATAATTTAACAACCGGTTCTCTGCCCTAATGATTTCTTCCAACAACCAGTTCACCAAACTGCTCAGAAAGTTAACAATCGGTTCTCCCGAAGTGGTGCAAACTGGCTTAATCCCACCACTGCTTATAGGAATGGTTAGATGCTGTCAATCTTATCTTCAATCTTATTCTAATGAAGAAGTGATCTGTCCATAAACAAAAGTATCTTGAAACATGTGCACCGCAATACATTATCTTCTCTGTACTTGGTTACAAACATAAAGAGATGTTCAAGTCTCCTTTTCCAACACTTAACCACTCAATGCAGGAAGTTGCCAGGGAATGCAGTGAACAATAACCCTATATTATCTTTCTGGCCCCTTACTAAATTACATGCCCTCAAAATTGGTGCTACAGTAGAAAAGTTATCTCTTGAAGACAATGGATTCTCTATAAATAATAGAACATACCCGCTTGGTCCTCCAACATAGTCAATCTATCCAAACTTCAGTTTGGACCTTTCATCTGTTATCAAATAATGGGTGGAAATTCTTTTATTGTGGACAGAAATGGGACTTAAAATTGGCATTGCAAGACCAGAAAGATACTGATCTTGCAGCCTCCATCTTTAAAGATGGAGAAGGAAGAAACTTTCAATTTTTTAAAACTATTTTTTTTTACTTACCTTTCTTCCAATGCTGTACCTCCCCTTCTGAAATCATTTCAAAAGGGACACCCAGTTCTATCTATGCTTCCCTTAAATCGTAACAGATGATATCTACTGCAATGTCTTTAGTAATAACACACTCTGATATGACAAGCAAACAATAATATACGCAAACAAAAAGGGACAACCCCATTTTGTGGCTATCTTGCGGTAGCATCCTGGAAGAAGGTATCTCAGAGATGTTGAACTACCACTGAATTTACAACTGCATGAGAATTTTGCTACCACTCAGTTTATAATCATACAACAAAAATATTATTTAAATTTTTACTAAGTAGCTTTTGCATTGTATTTGAACTAAGTTGAAGGCAAACTTGATATACAAACAGTGGGCTGGCTGATGTAATTAAAATTGGAGAGGAAAATAAAAGGACACAAATTGCTGCTAGGTCCAAAGTTTTTATTACTTGGAAGAGTCAATGGGCTAGAACAGGTTAAAAAGTTTAATTCAAATTTAGATACGAATAACTAAATTAGAAAATCTAGGAGTACCATCTGAAAGAGAACAGAAAAATAATTGGCAGAATATTTGACATTATTATTTAAATTTATATGCTACCTGAATCCCATCAACTCTGGTCTAATATCTAAAGATTTCATTTTGAAAGAAAGTCAAGGAGGATTGCTACAAATAGTATTTTTAGATTGGTAGGATAAACATATTCAATATGTTTATGGGAGAAAAAATATTTACAGAGCTATAATCGGAACATTGTAGGCACTAAAAACGAATAATAGCGGAGTAAAGTAAAAAGCCAGCAAATAGTTACGACTTAGTCAAGACTTCTTCTCTTCTTAATTTATTACATTAAAATTTATTTTAATCTCCCTAAAAAGATATATCAACAATGAAATTACATTTCCAGAGTGAAGATACTTGGGATTAGCAGGAGAGACTTTATGTACATTGGGACTGCAAATTCCCTTTCATTCTGGGACTCAGAAATAAAATCCAGGTTTCAAGAATTCTGTAAATGAACACCTATGTAGGAGGTTCCTTTTAAATAGTGGATCTTTGAATGAGAGAAGAAAACTAAAGGGAACTTGAAATGCCACAGCTATAGCACCTGTCAGAACAAAGTTGCCCATTCAGGAAGAGAAAGAAACATGACTCTTAAGAGTTACATTAACTCTGAGAAATCCCTATAGATCATTCATATTACCAGTTTTAATATTGGGATCACTGGTTTTCAGGACATTAATTCAAAATAAATTCCAGGCCTCTGATTTTGATTTAGCCTGGATTAAAACTCATACTCCATCTTTTAAAAGCTTTTATTCCACACCTTATTCTGTGAATAAATGCAGCCACATGCGCAAAACCACAGCATACCATTGTTCATTCTGAATAAATTCATTTAAACTGGCTTCACAATCCCCAGCACAGATTACACCATCCTTTCCAAGAAGGGAAAAGTCCAGTTTTTAACTATTCGTTAACCAACTAAATGAAAGAGGGGCTAAAATGTGTAAAAAAACCAAAACCTTTTAGTTTATTACAGTTGTCTTTCAAATGCTTCCCCATAATGCTTCACCCCAATTCCTTAGGAGGCTGGAAATAATTTCTGAGTAAAAGTGGAAAACCTGAAAACATTAACTCCTGATTACATGCAATGTTAGTGTTGTGCAGTCAGTTTAAAAAGCAATTATCAAAATATATTTTCCTTGCCTGCACACTCTCCCTATGAGGTGAAGATCTTTTGTTTTGGGCTCTGTGCTTTTTCTCCCTCCTTTTACACAAAACAACTGGATATTACGTATCTAAGGAACAGGGTTTGTTTGCAAATCCTATCAAGGCTTGACAAGTAGGGCCGGTGAAAATCTAAAACTAACCAGGATACTTAGTACTAGAATCTATAAAAGCCTATCTTAGATGAAACATAAACAAACAAGACACATGCTAGCAGAACACTATTGGAAGACTAACTGCAGCTATCGCTCTCCAAACAAACTTTCTCAATCACACAGCCTCAGCAACATTGGGACAGTTATCTACCCAGTTTATATGGCATTTCCACCTCATTTTGCAACACCAGGACTCCTCTTCATATGGCTCAGTTATATGAATGCTAGCCCAAATCCAAATTCCAAAATTCCTTATTACATGTACAGAAATAACTCCCGTTTTAATTGGTATACCAAGTAATTGCATATATGATAACCTTTCACATACAATTCATACAAAACACTTTGCAGACTTAAAAAAAACAACACCCATCACTGTATATTAAGTTTGATGTATCCATGTAGTGATACACCTAGTGAAAACTGTTGTGATATAGAAATCCCCAAAAGGGCACATCTTTTTTCACATTTGAACTGAGTTCCAATAGAGCGACTAATGTGAATATGTATTTCCATAAGACATAATTACATAATACATAATTTAGGTTCCAGCTTCCTAAAGGGGAATATTTTAAACAACATCCTTCATAACAAAGGTTCTAAAACAAGAAAGACAAGCGTAACCTTGTTCAACGGTCCACGCTTTACCAACTGTGTATTGTGTCGGATATGCTTAAAGAGTCTTGGTGAGATTGGCATTTGTACTCCCACATATTCTAAAATACGCCTTCCAATTCATCTTCAAAGCATGCACAGTCCTAATATATAAGCCAATTTAATACATTCAGAATAGACTAAATGATAGGTGAGAGGACTAGTGGTCAGACAGTAGAAGACAGTATGTATTACCCATCCATATTCTCTTACTCACAAAGTATTACAAATGTGGCACAGTAGATTAAAGTGATGATCAGAACAGCTTTTTGTTATTTTTACCGTCTGCAAACAGATTCTATCTAATGAAAGTTGGGAGAAATTATTATGCAGCATGAACACTATTGGACTGCCCAATGATTTTTCAGCAATTTCAGAATAGAACAATTTACAAGATGGTGGAAGAACAGTGTGCCATTATTCCAAAATCTTGCTGACTCCCTATTGTCCTTAAGTGCTGGATTTAATTACTCCAGGACTAATTATTCAAAAAATGCTCAGTCTCCTCCTGCTGCTGATTCCATATTCAATCTATTATGATTCAAAGCAAGAGCATTCTTCCTTATAGCTGGGATGTGCCAAATTCTGCAGTTCTATATTGCCATGACGGAAAACTAGCACAATGGCGGTTCTTATCTGATCAAGAGCTGAGCAAGGCTGATTTCCCTACCACCAATTTTCATTTACATTACTATGCTGTGTGAATTCATTTTATTTCTTTAGCTTCCCAGCATTCAGCTTTACTGGGTTGCATTAATAGATCAGAAGAAGAAAACATTCTTGAGGTAGCTTTTGCTACATCATTCATATGCTATATTCTCTATCAGTCTCATTCTAACTTGTTTTTCAAAATAACAAATGTATTTCAGTCATTTCAAAATGCCCACAGTTGGACATTTTCTTTATTAGGAGCAACCCAATGAGACAAAACAGTAATTTCTCAAAGTTTCTTCATTCAGCAAGTGAATGAAACAAAGATCAGATCAGATCAGATCAGATCAATAAAACAATTATGAGAAACAGTTGCAGCAGCAAACATCTCAATTTTAAATTTTAATATGGTAAAAATAAATATAAACCATACAAACAAAAGCTATTTTGAGATCCTCCATAATTTTTAAAAGTAGATAGAGTCCCAAGAGTAAAAAGTTTGAGAAACACTGCTTTAAACTATTTAAAGGAAAACACAGGCACAATTAAAACCCTCAGCGATCTTATTGCTTATATCCCTCCTTTTAAAAACTGCTACCTCTCCCATTTCTGTTCTTTAACCAGTTACTGATTCATCGGAAGACATTTTATCTTGTGATTAAGTCAACTTGCAGTTTTTGTATTAGGGTTAGGTTTGTGTTTCTCTTTGTCCTTATCACTGAAGCAATTTTCTGAATGCAAATTCTTTTGATTTCCAAGGACCCTTCTTGACTCTCCTCAGTAACCACGATCTCATCTCTAGGGTTTGCGGTGCATTGCAGTAGACATTCTAATGAATGCTGTAATGGTCACTTAGAATAACCACAAAGCCTCATGACTTCCCTTTTCTGTTTTCTTTTTATTTATTCCCTGTTTTCTGGGTTAAATTTGTGACATTATCTTGGACTTTTTGGCAATGGTATAGCAGTGTTGCATCCACAGTCCTCATCCCTCTGGTCAGTTCTATGATTGACGATTTCATCATTTATAGCAATCCGCTTGCAGGCAGATCAGATCCCAAGTGTTTCTTTTGCAGGACATGCACAGTATGGGCAAAACATCATTTTCAGACAGTCTTTCAAGGAAGTTGTGTGTTGGGTGTGATGGATAAAATGGGTGCCTTATAGAAGCTTTAAGCTGTTCATTTCACCTCTTAAAACCTACCCAATCAGATACCCACTTCCTTCTGTAAAGCTTTGCATGGCTTTAAGGGAAAAATTTCAGACAGCATTTTAAAAAATTAAATGTAACCCTCTTCTCTTCTGATGTAGGATGTCTACAAATTTTACTTCTTTTACATAAGTACAACACATTTAGCCTGCTTTGTATGAGAGCAGATGAAAATCTCCCTCATCTGATCTCTCAAGGTGCCCTGGTAGGAGGATGATCTGTACTGTGTTTTCATAACTCAGTTGTTTCAGAGCTTGTAACTGCTACCCAGATGCAGGAAAAGAGTCCGCCTTGTCTGAGATTTCTAGTTTATTCAGCTCTATGCTTTTCCTGCTTCTGGGAGGGGGGGTAAAAAGTGGTTAGATGAGCTGGCACGCAAGTACGAGCCCATCCTCCATTAACTGGAAGTCATTCTAAGCCTGTGAACTTGGAGCATCTTTTCTGGAAATTAGTAACTATTGTGAACAGCTGGAACTAATTTGGAAAGAGGGGGGAGGAGACAGTCATCAAGAAACAATAATATATCTCTTTGTAAACTTTTAGAATTTGCAATGCTCCCCCTGAAAGACTGATGCTGGCACTGTTGCCTTCAAAAGGAAACTGAACCAGAGAAAGTTGATTGTCTCAACTCAGATTATATAAGGAAGATTGGAGACATTTTTGTACCTTGAAAAATAAAATCATTTATTTTATGTTCTCTTACCTGCCCATTCTATCACAGACTTGGTCACAGACTTATAACAAATAACAATGTCCAGGTAAAACTTACATCAGGAAAAATATAGACTGAAAATATTATGTTTTCAGTATATTTTGGCTAAAAATCCCAAAAGAGAGAAAGATAACTAACTTCCCGTCCCTCTACACAGACCAATAATGCTGTTAAGTCAGTCAAGCTACAGTGAAGTAGAACAAGCCTAGATTAATTCACCTCTGTCTAAGCAATGCATATGAAGAACAATTAGTTGATAAAAAAGTAGCTTATAAAAGCAAACCAACCATAGAATTTACTGTTTGTTTAGCTTTCTAAACAGATTAGATTATCAATGTGGCTCAAAAATATTATGAAATACTACATGTGAATACAGTTAACAATATGTGAAATTTAACTGAAACCTTTTTATTCACCATATTATTATTATTTTTTACTTTTAGATATTCTTGTGTTAAAACCTGGATAGCTCTGCAGACAAAAGCACTGTAATTTAACACCAGCTGTCTGCAATTAAAGTAAGATCGAATCTTGCCAGGCTCAAGGTTGACTCAGCCTTCCATCCTTTCTAAGGTAGGTAAATTGAGAACCCAGTTTGTGGGGGCAATAAGATGACTTTGTATAAAATATACAAAAGAATGAAGGCTATTGCTTAACGCACTGTAAGCCGCCCTGAGTCTCCGGAGAAGGGCGGCATATAAATCAAATAAAAAAATTAAAAAAAAATTTTTTTTTTTTTAAAACCTGTTGCCTTGAAATCCTATAGAAATTTTAGAATACAGTACAGATAAACCAGGACTTCTTGCCAAAAAGCCTAAACACAATTGTTTCTGGCACAATAACCCATAATTTGACTTCTGGCATGTTATTAATACATAAGGATATTTACATTTTGCAAGGTGACCTCTTTCACTCAGCTACAAACTGTTTGGCCAGGAAGAAATTTGTGAATGGCCAAGGAAAATGTAGAATGTTGTTACATGTGCTAATTTGTTTCATTCAATAAAAAGTAAATATAATCTATACTGATAATTGTGATATGCTATATTAAATAAATAATTCAATTGAGAAAAATTTGCCCTTCAACACAGTTTGCGAAAGACTGATTAACAGGGCAATGCATAATAAGCTATCCTTTGGAAATTTTTCCTTGCAGTTTCTGTAGTGTAAGTTTAAGCCTCAAGAATTGATCAAGCAAAACATGCTGGAAATATATATATATATTTTCCTATGTAGCTAATCTTCCTAGTACTTGACACAATAGTAACATCCCACTGTTAGTATCCATGAAAGCAATCTGAAGAGGGAATTGTAGGGGGAAAAAGAGGGTAAAATTTGCTTCACAGTGAAATCTGTAACTGTTTCAAACTCGTGGGAATGGAGAAATACTGTAATACTGAAGAACATGTTACATAGTCCCACTTTAATCATAAAAGATGTCTGGGTAACTTTGGGCCAATCACTCATTCTCAGCCCAATTCACCTCATAGTGTTGTTGTTGTGGGGGTAAAGAGGAGGAGAAAGGAGAATTTTTAGTGCCTTAAATTATTTAAAAAGTAATAAGTGGGGTGGGGGGTTATAAAAATAAACATACATACGTAATTACATAGGACATTTCTAGCATCTAATGAGGTTCATAATTTTACCAAAATCATAGATACGAGGAGGACCATATTGCAAGAAGGGCTAATGTGTTAATATCCTGGTTGCTGCTGTGAAAGTAAAACTGAAACTGAAACTCCTCTCCTCTGCTTGTGTTTTGCATTTGGAACAGATTTCTTTTGAGGTGGGGAGGGGAACTAGAACTCCGTAGCATCAGAGGAATGTTTGGAAAGCGAAACAGTATTTGCTGTGTGAGCAAGGAGACAGGAAGGAGCCTGGCCATGGCTTAGCTCAAGTGTTCTGTATTAAAGCTGCTTCCTGCTGTGAAAGTAAAACTGAAAGTGAAACTCCTCTCCTCTGCTTGAGTTTTGCATTTGGAACAGATTTCTTTTCAGGTGGGGAAGGGGAGTAGAACTCCTTAGCATCAGAGCATGTTAATAATATAGGAAATACTAATATAGGAAATACCAATGCTCTGATGGTCATTTCAAAAAATCCTTTCTTAGTGAGCACCTAGAAGCCAAGTGGAACATACATGTTTGTAGCTTTACAGTTCTGGAGATTTCATGATTACGGCATAAGTGGTTTTTGCTTTTATATATATAGGTAGCTGTTATTATCCTAAATGTCCAGGATGACTGAGGATAATATTTCAACACTCCTGGAAAACGCTGGGTTTGAGAAGTCTGATATAAACTGACAACAGAACAATTTTATTATTTACACAGCAGGCAAGTTTTAAAAAAATTATGATCTAATTGTTCAGTTCAATATAAATGCTTGTGACTGTATATCTAACTCACCTGAAAACAGTGCATGTGATACAACACTAACAAAACATTCTAAAATTTGCCTTGATGGAAAAGAAATTTAATCAAATACTGTAATTAGTTTTATAATTATCCAAGCCATCCCTGAACTTTCTGGATAAATTTTCCTCTAAGGAAGAAAAGGGAACACAATAGCTCAAACATAACAAGGGATGGGACACTGGGGCTGCCTTCAAGAGAACCTGGAGGAGGATACCTGACATCCAACATTATCAAACCTCCTGAAGCCTAGATGTCTGGAATGTATAAATTGAAAAATAAATAAAATAAAAAATAAATAACAGTGGGTCAATTGTTCTAACCCTTTTATTTTGATCATGGATTTCGGGTGACTGAACCTTGGACTTTGATTTCCTGTTGCTTGGACTCCTTTAGTCTATTAGGCTGGCTCTTGACCTGCTGTTTTATAAGTCACGTTGCTACGGTATCTCTCAAGATATGCTATAAATATATATTGTAAATATTCCTTTCAACATATATTATAAACAGAGATATAAACAGAGGCTGTAATTAAAACAAAGCAATGAAACCTTAGTACTCTAATTGCTAACTATGGTTAGGGGGATCATAAGAATTGAAATCCATTTAGAAGCACTTGGAAAAGAATGATTTGTAGGATAGTCATTTAAAGTTGCACCTCAATTAGAACAGGCACACAAATGCATTTTTAATTGATGGTAACTGGATGTTTATAATCATATAATAGGTTTATTAGGTCTCTCTGGGACAGAAGAAGTTATGCTATAATTGACATTAATTTCAATGCAACCCATCAAATCTTTGGTGTCAGAATTATAAGGAAAGAGCCACGCCAATTTCACACCTTGGACTGCTTATTTTAGAAATAATGTATTAATCACCTTTACAATGAGAAGCAAAGGCTAAAAGTCATCTGGGATCTTACCATGATTGATACGCACTAGTTTAACTTTTATTTTCAAAAGAACAGGCACACTTCTAAAAAAATTACATGCCAGATTCCAAGAAATAAAAACTTTCAAAACAAAAGAGAGTGATCTCAGTTTCTTGCTCTGGCATATCTGCACTTTGCTAATACCTTGCCCACATATGATGGTGTATGAAAATACTTCTCTTAAATTTGGTTCTTAAATTGGGAAATCTTTGGGGGGGGGCTATCGAAGGTGGGCCTGCCGCTCTCCGTTGGTAAAACAAGAGCCAAAAACTAAGTAGTGATTCACTCTCTTTGACATCCTTTTTTGTCTTTCTGACAGCTCTCTTTCCTTTTTTTCTTTCACTTTTCTGGCACCTTCTAATTTTCCCAAGCAGAGACTCAGGAAACAGATAACTCTTACTGGAGGTCTGACCTGATTAGTTGCAGAAAGCATCTGAGATTAAGCTAAAACAACTTAAATATTATAGATGTCAGGCTTCATTTTTGATTAAGAGTTATCCTAGTACTCTTGCCCACATATACCAAGAGAAGCATTTGAAATGTGACTACTAATGTGTAACATTACAAAATAATAGTAATTATTTTTCTTTTCTTTTCAGTTAGTCATAAAAAGGTAAAAGTTCCCCTCGCACATATGTGTTAACCGTTATGTGTTAGGGGGTGGTGCTCATCTCAGTTTCAAAGCTGAAGAGTCAGCGCTGTCCGAAGACGTCTCCGTGGTCATGTGGCCAGCATGACTAACTGCCAAAGGCGCACAGAATGCTGTTACCTTCCCACTAAAGGTGGTCCCTATTTTTCTAGTTGCATTTTTTACGTGCTTTCGAACTGCTAGGTTGGTAGAAGCTGGGACAAGTAACAGGAGCTCACCCTGTTATGCGGCACTAGGGATTCGAACCGCTGAACTGCCAAAATTTCGATCGATAAGCTCAGCGTGTTAGCCACTGAGCCACCCCGTCCCTATTGTTAGTCATAAATGAATGCAAAAAGCAGTTACATTACAGTTATGTTTTACCAAATGTATAGAAATTTGTTGAAAAAATGTGATTAAATTCTTAAGTGCAGTTCTGGAAAAAAAACAGTAATTTGAGAAAAAGGTTTTAGTAAGGAAAGGTTTTAGTAAGCTTGAATTTTTGAGAGAAGAGAAAACAATAGTAAAATTCACAACTTAGAGGGAAATTAAATGCTCACTCTCTATTGGAATCACATTACTTTCATATTCTGTCATTCAATAAATGGTTTGGGGGAAAAAAAGAATAAAAATAAAATGACAACATATTCTATTTTAAGGAGGCATTAAAGCTTTGTAGATGCCTTTGGAACTTTACCAAAAAACCTATCAACACTAGCTCTGCACAGGAAACATACAGGTAACAGTCAGAAAAGTGCATGTCAGAGCACCACTTGGAGATACCCAAAACTAGCCAGTGGTGGTGTGAATACAAATGAATACATGAACTCTTGAATATTTTGTCTTCCCTTGAATTTTCTCTTATGAAGTGACACACGAACGGCAATGCTGAGAAGGTCAAAATAACTCTCTGGAAATAACAGCACCAAACAATCAACATGCTATGTGGTCAGAACTTCACTTAACTCTTAAGTTGGCGCTACAGATTTTCAGTAAGTGGAAAGGGGGAAAAAACCCACATTGGTAGAGGTGGAGAAAAATCAGCTGCTTTAGTATTAGAGGATTCTGAAAGGAAGCAGTAAGTAAGTGTCGATGGAGGGAATGAATAAAATTGGGACAACTATCGTTTCAGTAGAAGGATTTGAACTGAGAAGATGTAAAAGGGTAACATGTTAAAGTTACTATGGTAAAAGAAAGCAAGAGATATTTTTAAACAAACTACTCATTTTCAGTCAACACACAACCTTCTTTTTAAAGATATATGGCAAATTCTTCGCAGTACTAGATAGGGCAAAACAAAATAGTTGCATTATTAGATGCATATAATCTAAATCAAGTTTATAGACATTCCATCACTACTTATGGCTAAATGCTTAGTATCACATACTGACTGTTAGATGGAG
The DNA here is from genome assembly GCA_022577455.1 of Arizona elegans. Taxonomy (NCBI): domain Eukaryota; kingdom Metazoa; phylum Chordata; class Lepidosauria; order Squamata; family Colubridae; genus Arizona; species Arizona elegans. The sequence goes on from JAKOOJ010000002.1 coordinate 154,999,300, forward strand.
AGATCTACATCTTGCCTTATAATAATTCTCCTCTACAGGTGGTCCTTATTTAGTGACCACCTCATTTAGAGACCTTTTGCAGTTAGGATGGTGATGAAAAAGTACCCCTGCAACTTTGCATTACGACTTTCATAGGTCTGCAAATAAAAGGAAACCTGAAGTAAGATCATAAAATAATGAAGTTTCACTTAGCAGCTACTTTACTTACCAGCCAAGGTGCCAGTCCCAAATGGGGATGCTAAATGAGGACTACCTATAATTAATAACATATCACATTTCTTATCCAACAAAAGGCATCATTATTAATGAGTTGATGAAACTTACACAACTTTACAGGCAAGCCAAATAGCATAGTTAAAAAAATATTTTTAATTATGTACATATAAATTTCTACAGAATCATCCTCTCTTTTGTAAGATATGAACAGTGTTTCTCCTAAAATTGATCTGTGCAATTATCTGAATTATGCATAATTATACAAATACTGTAGGTGGAAGCTTGGTTAAAACAATCCACTGCAATTGTTTGATGGATTCAAATTCAGTTGGGGATTTTCCAGTTTCCTTGTTAGTAATGCTGAAACCTGGCCAATTTGTAGGATTAAACAATTGCCTGGACAGTAGATACCATCAACCTTCAGCATTATTCTGTTCATTGCAGAGTAAAACCAGTCATCTAGTTAAATAGGGAAATGAAGGACTGAAGCAAATTGAGCAGTATCTTATGGCTAAATGGAGAAAATCTCACAGCAAATCACAACATGGCTTAAAGCCTACCTGGACTACTCTTCTGTGAGTGGAGCCATAAATTAATCAGACTTGGCCTCCAAAGTAAGGGAATGATGATGCAATACTCATCCAATTTAGATTCTTTGTAACTTGTAAATATTGCAGATACAGATAGGATAAAGATAAAGAAGCAAGAGCTTCCCTCTTGTTTGATTAGATTGGAAAGAGTGAGACTGGCCCAATCAAAGGAGATCGTCCATAGCTGGGTGTTGCACAAGATGCTTAATTCTACAGGACAATATCTGTAAGTGTCCAGTGACTTAAATTGTTGCTGGGCTACTAAATCTGGCATCATAATGTGAACATATTATGCTTAGTGAATGATTTGCATAAGTCTCCAATTATTGTTTTGGTATAATTAAAGGTGTTGGTTTTCACCTTCAAAGCTTCAACACCCCATAGCTTGACTAATTTTATTCTATTCTTCAATGATTTTACTGTTTTATTTCTGAAGTTATCTACAGTGTCTTGAAAAGTTAAATTTTAGAAAAAAACAATTGGAAATCACAGATGACTAAATCGAATGTTAAGTCTGATTTTTTTTCTTGACTGTATATAAGCCCTAGATATAGACATTGACTAAAGCTGTCCCACATTTAAAAATCCAAAACAAAAAATATTTTCCTTAAAACAGTCAGCCCTGGAAATCCAGGGAATTATAGTCCAGAATAATCCAGATACCACTATTGTATATACTTGCAACATTTGTGTAAATGATACAGTATCACTTGTCCCCCCCACCCACTGTGGACATTATGGCTACAGCCCTTTCGAAAGGGTTCTTCTCTATTTAACCAAGGTTAGATAATTCTTGAGCTGATATATTCTCAAATAACAGCAGTTTCCAGAAACATAGCTTTGCTGGGTCTTTTGCACCAAAACTAATAGTCTTGGAGCTCCTTGAACACTAATTTGTTACAAGAAACAAACAGAAATCTGTTTTACATAGCTTGAATGGCATAAGTATATAGTTGCTGATATCTGAAAAAATTGTTAGCTATTTTAATAGTCCTGCTCTTATGTCTTTAAACCTAGTATGTAGACGAAGTGATAAGTCAGTAATGTCCATCTCCATGACATGAAAGGTTTTACCTGTTACTTCTACAGAACAAGCTGATCTTACAGGTTCAGGTTAGCTCAGGCCAGTTTGTTCCTGTTTCCAATCTCTTCCTTTATGTGGAAACTACACTGTAATTGAAGGATTTTGCAGACTGCTGCATAAGCCAGCAGTTTTAAATATTTTTAACATAACATGAGGCTGACAAGTGTCAAGCTTATACATCGAGTATTTTAAAAGTGCAGCTAATACTTATGTTCACTAATTACACTCCTCAAAGAACAATTACTTGCAGTAAACTAACAATAGGAAAGACATAACATCTAATAAGGCCAATAAATAATATTAAATACAATATATAAATAGTAACTATGTACCATCAAGTTGGTATTGACTCTTATAACCTTCCATTTTCTCTATATAAAAATTAGACTAGATTATATTATAATGTAGTCTCTCATTCTCCCTCAACAATTTGTGATGCCTTTGTATATCACAGGCTTGAACAGTAGTTTCTAACCCTTTGTCAATAATACTCTTTTGTCCAATAGGTATACCTGTCATTGCTCAGCAATCCTCTGAAACAAGGTAAGAGGCCAAAATTTTGTAAAGCATATATCACAACCTGAGAAGAATCTTCTCACAACCTGAGAAGATTTGATAAATCTTGGTTAAGCTTTTGAATAGGCTCAATGAATTGAAGAGCAGGTGGCAGCTGCAGCTAGGAGAGCCTTTGCACACCTTCAGGTAGTGCTCCAGTTATGCCCATTCCTGAAATAGGAGGCCCTGCTCACTGTCATTCATTCCCTTGTAACTCCCCACTTAGATTACTATAATATTCTTTACATGGAACTCCTTGAAGAGCATCTGGAAACTTCAGTTGGTGCAAAATGCGACTGTATGGGTAATAAATGGTGCCAACTACACACACATTTAACACCATTACTCTGTGAGGTGCACTGGCTCCCAGCATGTGTCTGGGTGCAATTCAAGGTGCTGCTTGTCACCTTTAAAGCCCTACATGGCTTGGGACTGGGTTATCTAAGAGATTATCATTTTCCAAGAATTTCTTCCTGTCCAATCTGATCCAAGAGATTGGGTATGATGCAGATCTCATCAACCAAGGAATGTTGATTGGCGTGAACTGGAAGAGAAGGTTTTTCTGTTGTAGTCCCTGCCTTGTAAAATATTCTTCCCTCAGAAACTAGAATGGCCCCAACCCTATTGGCTTTTCGCAAATCTCCAAAACTTGGCTATATATCCAGGCCTAGGGTTTGAAATTTGTTAAAGATTTTGTTACTTGGCTTTACCATTAGTTACCATTAATAATCTTCGGCTTTGAAACAGAGATGAGCACTGCTCCCTAGAGTCGGAAACAACTAGCACATATGCGCAAGGGGAACCTTTACCTTTACCTATTAATAATCATGACTGCTGTTTATTTATTTTGTGGATGTTTTTAATTTTTAATGTTTATAAACTGTTTTAATTATTTTATAATTTTAGAATTGTTTTATAATTTTAGAATTGTTTTATAATTTCAGAATTGTAAGCCGCCCCGAGTCACTTGGTTGAGTCGCACAGCTATAGAAATTGAACGAATGAATGAAATTAATGTTCATATTACTTCAGGCATCCACAGCTAAACCACACCGAGCTCCACAAAACAATTTCAGTGCAATAAATTCCATTATTCAGATAAATCAGGAACTTTTGTTTTGCCAATATGGGAAACAGAATCTGAGCAACAACTCGGAATGCACTCTATATAACTACAGCCCATATACACTCGAACAACCCAATGGAATGCATTCTTTACCAATTCAATAATTAGTAGATTTCTCTCACACAGAAATATGCATACACACATATATCCCAGAACAAATAAATTATGAAATCAATCACCATATATAATTGATATAACTAGACCATCAAATGCATTTTCTATGGTAGATTTCAGCACACTACATCAAAGAAACTGACAAATATCTGTACTATACATATACTGTAAAAACATCGTAAGTACTTCAGTGTTTTCTCTTCTATATATATAAAGTGTGAACATCAAGCACACATTTGCAGGTATCTTTTTAAGATACATTTAAGATACAATGCACAAATTTACAAGCATCTTTCGTACATACATTTAAATTACTCATATCCAGATTTTAGTATACTTGTTCCAAGACAGATAATTCTTTTAGCCAGAAAATAATAAATCTATATTAAGAAATGTAGGGAAACTAGAAATTTCTGCATGACTGAACATTTAAATTGTGGACATTTATACTCTCTCTCTCTCTCTCTCTCTCTCTCTCTCTCTCTCTCTCTCTCTCTCTCTCTCTCTCTTTCTGTGTGTACATTTACAGGGGCCACATTTTGTATGTTTGCTTGGAAAAAAAAATACTAAACAAAATGCTATCCTGAGTTTAGCAGCCACCCTCTCCATAGCCTCACTAAGTAAAGAAGTTCATAATGCTAATTTGTAAATCCCTGCTTTCTGTCATCTTAATATAGCTTGTAGTGGTTACTCTACCAATACTCACAATCAAAGAAACACCTGGCAGTATATGAAGAAAGCAGCAACTAATCTTTTAGCAACAATACTACAACAATGACATTTCTTATGTCAAACAGATTTAGCAATAGCAGCAATACCGAGCAGGAGTAAATTACAATACATTTTGGTCTTATATGCACCCCTCTCTGAGAAGAGGACCTTCAAAATTTGTATTTAACTACTGTATTTGCTATCTCATTAGATATTAGAATTCTTGTTAAATCACTTGATGCATTTAAACATGAAAAACTATTATGTGAAGTTAGTGTATTTGAAATTAGCCACAGATAATATTAAATCAGTCGATCAGTTAGAGTAGACCAAAAATAGCACATGATCAGAAGTAGGTGAAAATTTGCAACCACTGTCTTCAAATACAGCAGGAGGAAGATACAACTTTGTGACTCACTTCAGCTCATTTACATTGCCACGCCAGCAGAATAGTCTGACATTTGTAAGCCCAACAGATCTGCTGCACCAAACTATGAATTAGTGCATAGGTGCAAACCCTGACTGTAGGCCAAAGCTTTCTAAATATTTCCACTAAAAATTGAGCCAATTCAGTTTTTTTCTAGCCCTTTCTAGTGTTCTATCACTAATATGGCCCACGGCACAGAAATGGCTGCTATGCTAGTTTAGCACAGTTGTGCTAATCGTTTTTAGCAATTGCAACTTCAATGTACTAATGCTGGTGACCATGCTCAAACTGCAGAAATGGTCATATTGCTGGTTCCTTCTAGAAGCATCTGCAACTAATAACCACAGATATTATACAGCATGATATTTTGTTTTGTTTTGTTTTAAACTTGGGCGAACCAAACATTCTGGCTTACTCTTTCTGGAAAGAAGCCATGAATTCATTAGGAAGCACTGAGAAAATGTTTCCACCTGATATTTCAGAATATGCAAACCCAACAAAATGGTACGCCTGATCACTATTCTATACTGAAACTGCAAATAATAAACTACTGTTACCGTCAGTAGGGCTGATGATTTCTGCAAGCATAAGTTCCATAAAGAAAATGAACCAAAAACTGTCAAACTTGTTTCACAAAAGCTATCTGATTGTAACAACTGCCATTATGTTTACCTCAGCTTCAAGTCAGTTCAGACTACTAAAGAAGTACGCAGAACTTGAAATCAAGGTCTCTTAATATGGTCACTTCACATTTTAAATGTTTGCATATAGATTACACATTTAAATTTGGAAAAAGTTAAGGCTAAATCCTTTGCAAAGTTTCCTGAAAATTATCTTGCTGAATATAATTATTTTCAGTAAAAAATTCAGTACTGGATTCTGCATGGTTAAATGGAGATTTGAAACTCAAAATTTTAATTCATATTTTATACCACACTAAAAGAAGAAAAAACAATGATAGTATGGGCGAAAAAGTTTGGATATACAACAGAGTTAGATAAATGGCAGCAATTATGGGAAAGAAACTACAAATTAACAATAGCTACACCATATAAAGAGAATTTGTATAAAATGTTTTATAGATGGCACATGTCACCAGAAAAATTGGCAAAAATGTTTAAAGACAAATCAACTAAATGTTGGAAATGCCACCAGACACTGGGATCATACTATAATAAGCCGGAGCTGTTTCTATTGGGTATCTTATCGGAGAAATTTAGTAAAGAAAGTGTATATTTGATCATACAAGTAATAACTGCAGTGAGAATCGTATTTGCACAAAATTGGAAAGCAGAAAAAATTCCCACAAAGGGTGAGGTAATTAAGAAAATATTAGAATGTACAGAAGTAAATAGACTAACAATGGCAATTAAAGGGAAGGAAGAATCGAAATATTACAATACATGGGGGAAATTTTACCAATGGATCGAGATTGAATAAAGAAAATAAGCAGTATAAAATTTAAGAAATCTGGAAAGAACATGTTATAATAAATTAAAATGTAAAAGCAAACATGTATATGTATTAAGAAAGTGGTGGTAAACGTTGAAAATGACACAAAAATTTTGTACACACTGATGTGTACAAAATGACACACTGATTGAATAATGATGTACCATTTGTTTAAAAATAAAAAACTTGATTTAAAAAAGTAAAAGAAAAAAGGATGTTTTTCTTTTGAAAATATAAAACTAATAGTATTTGATATTATTTCTGTAGCAGAATGGAAATGAAGATTAATTTTAGACAGTATGCTACATTGTGTTACAATTATCATCTAGCAAAACATGAGCCTTTTGATCCAACTGTATGTATTAAATACAACTGAAGTGAAAGCATTCAAACAGAAAATATATTTGACTATGTAGCATTTTGGATTTGAAGCTAAAAAGACACTTCAGAGCCCATGAGGGCATGAACGTAGAACCTATCTACAACTGTGAACCAAATATGTCATTCCTAGGAATATATATTTAATTTAAAGTGTTGCAGTCTGTTGCTATGTGAGAGGACTTTTACTATCATGCACTCTGAAGTACCTTTTTGCTTCCAACTCCAAAGTCTTGCAAATCCTATATGAAAAACCATATGCATATTTCATGCCTGCAGATTTAATAACTGCACCAAAGTCATTTTCACAGTATTAAACACTTTCATTCACTGAATGTAAAAGAGGTCCTGCATCCCAGAAAATCTGCAATCATCTGTTCGAAAATTGGACTTCAATGGAAATCTGACAGATTTTGAACTCAAGCAAGTTATTAACCTCCCATTTAGAGCAACTTGTTAGGAATGCAAATGCATGTGTATCCTTATGAAGACCAGACCTATTCTAACTAGATATTCAAGCATATAAAAATAGGACTGGTAAATGATCCAATAATAGGGCCTGGTGGCTCAGCAGACTAAAAACATTGTGATTAACACCAGCTGTCTGCAATTACTGTAAGTTCGAATCTCATCAGGCTCAAGGTTGACTCAGTCTTCCATCCTTTCTAAGGTAGGTTAAATGAGGACCCAGTTTGTGGGGGCAATAAACTGACTTTGTATAAATATACAAAAGTATGAAGGCTATTGCTTAACGCATTGTAAGCCTCCCTGAGTCTACGAAGAAGGGCGGCATATAAATTAAATAAAAAAAAATAAACAAATAAAAAATAAAAAAAATATATACACATATTCACATACAGATATCATTAAGCTGAAGACAAAGCTACAGACATAGCATACCAGAATGGGTTGGCATCACATTTAAATTATTAAACGGAAACAATAAGAAATGGATTACAAACTTATTCTTCTCAAATTAACTTTGGTTTAGATGGTATCTAAGGAACACTTTCTTCCACAATACAATTCTTTTCTATAATACCGCCAAGCTTAATTACTCTTTAGAGCAATGTCATGAGAATTGGTAAGTGATATGTGCGTATCATTGAAATTTTTATTACTGGCCCACTTCAGTGCAATGTGAAACAGTGCATGTTTATAAAAATTCCCATTGTGCACAATATGATTTACTCCCAAATGAATGTGTAAACTCATTCTCAGAATTACAATCTGCGAAATTCTGGATTGATTTTGAAGAAAGTTAAGATCTATAGAATAATACTTAAATTTCTTGTTTCTAGCTTTTCAGTGTGCTCTACTGGATCATCATTAATACACTGAAACTATATCCACCAATTTCTCCATATGCAATTAACAAAATGTAAACCTGAAAGTAAAGCTGCACTATTTTTACATTTGGCTGTGATTCAAATTTAACTTATTTAGACAGCATCTAAAACTATTTCTTCAAAGAAGGAGATCTTCATTTGAAAGGTCAGGTGTTCTTCAGCAATACAACATGCAATCCAGGTGCTATTTTCTAGACAGATATTTCCTCAAACAGTGCATTTTCATGTATGGGCATGTACAATCAATCAGATATCCAACCCTGCAAACTGTGATCAAACAACAACCCTCCCGAGAGGGTCCACTATGAGAAAATGGTCTTCAGGACAAAGTCAATTTCCCTAAGAATTCCATATCTGAAGTCTGTCAATAGCATCCGGTTGTAGTGGTAACATGGTACATTATCTAGAAAAAGTATTTTCCTCTTTAACTATTTTCCAGCATATCTGTATTCAGCTTCCCATATAATAGATAAAAGCTAGGCTTCAAAACATTTCCTTTTGGAAAATCCATCAAGAGAAGGGAGAAGTTTGTCTCGTATCCTATCCTAATGTAACTCTCAATGTATTATGGTCTTATTCTTGAAAAACAATAGGACACCGTTCTGGAATCTCATTTTTAGATCTTTGCTCTTTAGTTTCATAGTCTTGTACTCTTTGTTGATTCATTAACACTGGAGGTCAACTGCCCAGAACTAATCAGTCTCACCACCATACTCCTGCTTATGATTGGTACATGTTGAATTCATCATCTTGTTTCCTTAATTTTAAAAGATTAAAAAACTCTGATCTTCTCCTTTCCCAAAGCCGCTAGTGCTTGTCCTTCCATTCACACAGAAACATAACCACCTGAATGATACAATGTCAATTATAACTTGGGTTAGAACTGTATAATTTACGTACACACTAGATTTACAAAAGCACTTATTTTTGTGCATGTGACCCAGGAGTGAGAGATATGGCATTATGCCAATAACACACAAAGGTAATTAATTGAGGAAATGTGTTTATGCAATTGGTGAGTTGTCAACACTGCCCCTATGGCCTATGTACAAGCTGCCAGCACACAGTCACGCAGGACGCAAAACTGTTTTGATTTTTTAAAAAATCTTCTCAAATCTGAATAATGATAAAAAAAAAAAATCTTAACACACACTTCCACCAAACTCTCTATAAGGCCAAACCCTCTATATAAGGAGAAAAATAAGGCCACCTGAGAAATAAGGGAAAAATACATACTGTAGCACAATATTTGTATACATAAAATATGCTTTACTGTAATCTCAAGAATATACAATCTAGTTCACAAGAAAACCGTCTCAAGAAATGCATGGGCTACCACCACAGCTACAACCAACTGGTATGGACAAAGGGTAGGTAAAAAATTAATCTAAATCAGTTACACACTAAATTTTCAAAACTTAAAAGCACAGAGAGGCGATCCGGGCAGAAAGTAAGGAATCTTAGCAGCACATCACTGGCCGCCTTCCAAGGGAAAACTGGAGGTTTTTGTTTTAAAGTCCTTTAATTGCCCCCCCCGCCCCCCCTCCGATGTTTGCTGAGCAGACCGAAACTTGAGGAAGGAGTTGCCCAAAAGAACCCGTGAATAAAGGCCCGGAGAGTCCCCTTCTCCAAAAGAAAAACCACAACCCAGCAGCAACCAGGAGGGGGAGATGATCGGGGGGGGGGGGTTAAAATGAAAAAGGGGCTTCCCCTTAGCCTTCCCCTCTTTCTGTCTACCATTATGGGCGGGAGAAAGAAGGGCTGGGGTTTTAGTCGGGGGGGGGGAGGAAAAGAGGGGAAGGGACAGAAGGCGGAGAAACTGGGCCGTGCAGCCTCCCTCCGCACCGGCCGGGACAGCCAGAGGGGCGCAACAGAGACGAGCGAATCGTTTTCCTCTTCCGAAGGAAAAGAGTTTCCAGGGCCGGAGCGGGAGCGCTCGCTGACCGCTTTACTTACTCAGTCCTCCGTCCGGGAAAGGGTGGGTGCCAATCCCCTCCGCCGCCGCCGCCGCCGGTTTGAAGGTCCGGTTCGGTCCTCGGGGTGGACGTGACAAGAGCAGCGGGGCAGGGTCGAAGCGACGGGCTTGGCAGGCTAAGCGAATCCGCCGCGTACCCGAGAGGAGCGAGCCGGGAGCTGAGCAAGAGCGACGGGAAAGTTTGTGAGAAGGAGGGAGGAGCAGAAACTTGGAAAGAGAGCAAGAGGAGGGAGGGAAGGAGAATAGGAGTCAGCCCCCGCCCTTGTCGCAGATGGACAGCCTCCGCCACCACAGTCGCTGGGGGAGGAGGAGACCTCCTCCTCCTCCTCCTTCGGTGGAGGAGTCTCGCTTGGAGACGGAGGGGGGTGTTGTTTCAGCCTCAGGCAGGACGGAAAGGGGGCTGGGAGGATACTGGATGGATTTACTGGAAAAGGCTGGGTCGTTAACAAACTAACTTCTAGTGAAGAGGAAGAGGGCAAGGGAGGGGGAGATCTGCTTGCAGGAGGGAAGGCTATGCATGGAGTACAGGAAAAGTTTGATGGAGTCAAAGAGTTTCATCCATCTTCTTTGACGGGGATAGCAAGCCTACAAAAGGCGCTGTACATAAAACAACGCGCCTTGTATCTTTTTGTTATTCTGGCGCAAAAATCTAATCAGGGGAAGACTGACTTCAAATCCTTGATTAATCACTACAAAACCTAAAACCGGTTGCTTATCTCACTCCACAGGTTGAGATTTAAAAAAACAACAACATTGTAGTCGGGGAGGCCCATTGGACGAAAAAAACCCCCAAATCTATGGTCGGGTAATGTCTTTATTACCTAGTCTAATCAATTTGCTCAAAAGATTGTGCAACCTTTCCAATATTCCGGAACCCTTCTACTTAGTCTCTAGGTAAAATGTTAGCAATAAATAATTTTTTTAAAAAAAGCATGGGATGGGAACTAGCAAAGCGAATCATAAACACTAGTCAGATTTGTTAGGTAGGCAGGCGAAAGCCTGTTTTGCCAAAAGACGATATGAAGACTTCCTTGACAGCCCGCAGCCCTATGAAATGAATTCCGCCGCGTTTGCTTCATTATAAACAGGCCTGGGATATCCATGGGGAGGCGGAATAAAATGAACATTTTTTTGTACTTGAGGTCAATAAACGATGCAGTAAAGTTGTATTGCTACAGGTAATATTTCTAAAGCGATCAGATTTAGATTGCTGAGATTGTGTTCTCTGGAGACAGTTGATTCAGGACTTTGGGCACGGAGGTCCCACCTGGACAGGTAGATTAACCTGTCTGGAACAGGTTGGACGGGTGGCCATTTTCTTATGTCTCCAATCCAAGACATATGAGAAAGAGGTAAAGGTTAAACAACAACAACAACAAAAACCCGCCGGTCTCTGTTGGAGAAGAAACGGGACAAACTAGCAGGCGCTGAGCTCCAGAGAAGGTGTATGGTCCACTCTCCGCTCAGTCTGCTCCGAAATCTCAGCTCCTTACTCTGAAGCTGACGTCACAGTCTCTAAGGAGCGGCCGCACTCGTTTCCTGTCTCGTTACAAAGCCTTCCAGCCCTCGCGCCGAGCCTCCTGCTGCAGCGCCACCTATAGATCTTTATCGCGCAGCTTACATTTTGTTCGAAACCACTTAATTGCAATCAAGCAAGCCACAGTCAACAATAGAGGAAGTCGGTCAGACATTTGAAATCTTATTTTCTTCCACCCTTCCTCCCAGGGTGGGCTGGAGGAAACGGATCCGACAACACCAAAAAGTTGCCTCTCGCGCTCTTGCCGCTAGTTTTTTTTTTAAAACCTAAAAGGGAAATCAAGTACAGTACCGAAAAGAAAAGAATTTGATTCTGCATCACACCCAGATTTTTAAAAGATGATCCCACAAAAATTCTTACTTAATCTCTTAAAAGTCAGGTTAAACCCCTGGTTTTATAAATATCTGGAACATACTTGAGTGAATCTCTGATACTAATGCCACATAGAAATAGCTGTATATGAACATGAAAAGGAATTCCTGAGGTTTTGCTTTAATATGCATTCTCCCCATGACTTGATCTTCCTATATAATCCCCTTCAATTGCCATAAATACTCCTTTTTGTGTATGCATCTTCCTGCATCTCCTTTTCTCCTCTCGCCAATGTAGGGAACCTCGTGTGCCCTTCCTTCAGAGATGCATGCATTAGAGCATTTGTTTCATTTTTGTGCAACTGTAGACAAAAACACTGTTAATATATAATTAAATTCTAAAAACATTGGAAGAGTCATGTTGGAGAAGGCTAGTATATACCTTTAGAAGTCCCATCATTTGGATCAGTTGATATTCTCTATCTACAGAACAAATGTAACAAAGCAGTGCCAGTAATGTATATGAAATAATATGTGGATCAAATAGATCATTGATGATGTTTCTTTTTTTAAAAAAAAAAATCTGCTCATAGATCTGTAATTTGTAGTCCTTGAATGACACTGATGGACAACAGATTCAGAGCAAAAGAATGTATTTGCCACATAACATAGAATTAACTTCCAGAATATGTAATGTATAACGAGTATTCACATAACCTTATCCCCCAAGGTCAAAACAAATCAAATCTATTTAATTATGGTCATAACCAGCAAAATAAATAAAAATCTTAAGTGGTAATGACCAAATATAAACAAGACAGTTTAGCAATCTTATAAAATCTAAAAACTAGAGCTTAAAGATCAAAGAAAGGGGGAAATCGAATAAAAATACACTAAAACAAAATAAAATAGAAATACTGTAGATCATTTCTCAGGGGGATGAATTGCATTTTTATTAGATATGGAATGATGACATAAATTATGCTAACAGTAACATATCTTCTCCGGATATATGTAATTGATGACTGAATGTTGAGACATATTTTTCGGGGTTGTTACTGTATATTCATGTTTTCTCTTGCCTTATACAATATTAAAAGCGAAAAATAAATCTTTTAAAAACATACAGAATTGTTGCACTGTTTGAGAAAGGACTATGTTTTTCAATTACACATTACTGAGCTTTGAATTCTTAGCTTTCTCCAGTTTGCAATTTCCAGATGTGCCAGGAATGCAACTCCCAGACAAGGCATGATGGTGGACTGTAAGGAGTTGCAGATCATCAGGCTAGGAAAGGCTGCTTCTCAGTGCATCTGAGTGACAGTACTCCTGATCTCAACAATACAGAATAAATGAGAAACACTTGTACATTTGGTATGTTCAGGAGTGGGAACACCATCTGGCTGAAAAACCCTCATAGTCCCAAATGGGTGGGAGGAGATTCACCAGTCAGACTGACTGAAAATAAATCTTTATTTTGCTTGTTGGTCATCTGCAATACTGCATCTGCATTAGCAATAGCACTTAGACTTATATATCGCTTCACAGTGCTTTTCAGCCCTCTTTAAGTAGTGTAGTTTACAGAGACAGCATATTGCCCCCAACATTCTGGGTCCTCATTTTACTGACTTCGGAAGGATGGGAGGCTGTGTCAACCTTGAGCCATCAGGACTGAACTCCTGGAAGTGAGCAGAGTCAGCCTGCAATACTCCATTCTAACGACTGTGCTATTGTGGCTCTTTTATGGTCAGGCAAGTAGAAGCATTATACTTGTCTTTTCTTTTGAGAACCCAACTTTGCTTGATTTCATACAGCATACTAAACTCAAATCAAGTTATGGTTGATTTGAGTTTAGGTATAAAAGGTATGAACCCATCCATTCCAGTTAGTAAACCATAGTTTTGGAAATCCAAATGTGGAAATCTGGCTTATAGTTTAGGGAATCATGGCTTACTACAGGGTATGAATTGTCAATGTGTTTAATATGATTTTAATATGCCATCTGAATGCAAAAGCAGTTGATAGCAGTTTTTGTCCTTGTGGAAAATTTAGCAAGAGCTTTGAAATTAGAAGCTTTGAGATTCTTGTAAAAACAGAAGTGGCATCAAAACTGCAATGAGTGAGTGAAAGAGAAGGTGTGGCTAGGTGAGACATGAGCACAACAAGGTGAGAGAAGAAACCAGGTCAGCCTTATTGTCAGCTTGTAAGAATAAAGATATGCAAAGTAGATAGACTGAAACCTGAAATAGGATTGCCATCTCAACTAACTGAGTGCCTAAAACAACCTGTAAGGTTTAACACAACTAAAATCAAAGAAAAAATACTTTTAACATCTAAAAACAATATAGTAAACAAGGCAGAAAAAATAGTAATAACTGAGTTTCAAAGGGAACAGATAGATGTTCTATTTTTTTTAATGGTTTTCAAATCCCCCCGCCCCCGCATAGAATAGGAAGTTACTGTAGTTTAAAACAGGGGTCACCAACCTTTTGGACCTCAGGGACCACTAAATTCATAATTTTAAATCCTGCGGACCACTAATATGACCTGCCTAATGATTGGCTAAGTGGGCATGTGATTGGGAGGGCATGGCCAACTCGATGTCACTCATGTCGAGGGGTGCCTCGCCGCCTCTTCTTGCCCCTCCTCTTCCAGCCACTCCTCCCTTCCCCACCCAGGCTCCTTAGGCCCCCAAGAGGAAGCAGTTGTTGGAGCTAAGCAGCCACCACAAGAAAGAGTTGGCAAAACAGCTGGCTCAGTTCAAATTGGATCTGGCCAAGAAGGAGGCTCAGCAGAAGCACCTAACTGAGGACTATGAGCATAGACTTTCCAGGCAGAGGGAAGACTTGTGAAAGTGCAAGGCCAGATACTGGCGCCTGCAGGCTCAGCGGGCTGAGATGGTCAGCCAGTTCCAGGTCATGATGCAATCCCACTGGAATGAGGTCCTCCAGCTCTTTGCCACCAGCAGCGCTTCCTTCCAGCCTTCGTCCAAAGCCCCAAAGCAGGAGCTGAAGCAGACCCCGAGTCAGAATTTCTGCCCCCTCTGACCCACACAAAAAGACCCCGAAGGGGGAGACTCTCTGCAGCAACACAAACGTACATTGCACGTATCCGGCCCAGGGGCTGTAATTTGAGGACCCCTAATTTAGTGCAATATAAAAAATACAAATAATTTTTCTGCGGACCACCAGTTGGTGATCGCTGGTTTAAAAGGTTACCTTATTGGAGTTTTGTTTGTTTGTTTTGCGCCTGACTTTATGTGAGCATCACTTCTAATTTAGATAGCTGTATGTGATTGTTCCACTATAGTTCAAGATGACCAACAGCAATTTAGGTCAAGCAACATTACAAAGGTCAGGAAATCTAAGAGAAATTAAGCTAATAATACCAGGTGATGTTCCAAGAAGGATTAGGTCTAGGAGATCAGGAACAAAGGAATCCAAACAGTAGAAGCTGAGCAACAGCAAAGTAGCTTGGCTGAAATCAGATACTGTTCCATGATTCATTGGATCAGTGGCATTTTAAAATGGGTCATCGCTTTGGCTAGAAAGTTAATATAACAAAAAAATTAAAATGAAAGATATTTATATGTATATCAGTGCTTATCAATTTCCTCTGAAATTATTTTTTTTCTTAATTATTCAGAATGGATATTTAAAATATGAACATTTAAAAAGTTTGTATTTCTGCTTAAGATCACATATGCATCTATTGAAGAAAGAATACAAAAAGCAAAACAATTAAGAGTTAAAAAGAAAAACAAAATAGGAACAAAAACAAAAGAAAAAATGGGGAGCTACTCAGGATATATATGTATGTATAGATACTGTATTTTAAGTCCAATAGATGGAGTGGGATGAAGAAGATAGATAGATAGATAGATAGATAGATAGATAGATAGATAGATAGATAGCTCTACTGTTAGATCGGCGCAGGAATGGAAGACGTGACCAGCTCGTTACATAAGTAACTTTTATTAAGAACAGAAACAGTAGCAAGACTGACTGTGCGCTGCCGGAGCTCTCCTTATATTCGGTCCAGCAGTCGCACCGCCCCCGGCCTGGGATTCAAACTTTCCCGCCCGATGGCTAGCAGCCAATCCGGGCGGATGTCCTTATAAGGACATAACACTCCCCCCCTCTTAGTCTGCAAATAGTCAATGTTCATTTATGAAAGTCACGTAATCACGCAGGTACGTAGGACGCCTCGGCGCCCTAGTTGACCTGCGCAGTCTCATTTCTTCTCCGTCTCTGGCCTGGATGGACGGGGCTCTTTCGTCTCCTGGTTCCCTCTCCGGAACAGGGCTCGGTTCGGCTGTCAAGTGAGCGGGGTCCCCCCCAGCGCCTCCGGCCGGACCGCAGACCTTGGATGGCTGGTTCTGGTGGTCTTCCTCCTGGCCTGTGGGTCTATCACCTCGTCTCGGTTGCTCGGTTCCGACCCGGGAAGAGCGTCTGAGTCTCGGTAGGTCTGCCGCTTGCTCCTCCCTGGTCTCCCGGGCACTGCAATTCGGTTGCGGTCCGGCTTGCTGCTGGTTGGGTGGTGGTTCCATTCGGTGCCCTCGGGTCCGGTCTGCCGGCTGCGGGGTGGTGCTGGCTTGCGTTGTGCTGTCCGACCTCGCAGGGGTGGCGTTGGTCCCCTCGGTTGGGCTGGCGTTGGTCTACCCCGTCTGGTTGGTGGTGGTCGACCTGGTCGGGATGTTGTTGTGGGATTCCCTCTGCGGGGCGGCAGAGGTCTCCCCTGCCGGAGTGGTGTAGGTCTCCCCGGCCGGGTTGTTGTCGGCTTCCCCTTCCCCCTAGTCCCTGGTCTACCATCGGATGGTGCCTGGGGTCATCCAGGTCGGGTTGATGGTTCTTGGCTGTCTTCTGAGATGGGCGGGGGTCCCTCTCGCCGGGGAGTCGTGTGCCACCCTCGCCCATGGGTGGTGGGGTGTCCGTCGTGGCTGGGTCCCGGTCTACTCGCCTGGAGCTGCGGTCTCCCTGGCTGGGCTGGCGTAGGCTGCCGCCACTGGTGGGGTGCGCTGCTCCTCCACTGGGCAGGTCCCGGTCTACTTGCGGGCTGGGTTGGTGGTCCCTGGCCCTGTTGTGCCAAGTGCCCACCTGGCTGGGTTGGTGCTGCCATCCCCCGTGCGGTTGGCCCTGGTCTACCTCGCTGGGCTGCCGACGTGACAGTGCCTGGTAGTGTGCTGGGCCGACCTCGTTGGGATGGCGTTGCTCTGCCTCGCAGGGGTGTTGTAGGCCTACCTCGTCTGGGTGTGGTAGGTCTACCTCGCCGGGGTGTTGGAGGCCTACCTCGTCTGGGTGTTGTAGGCCTCCCTCGTCAGGCTGGTTTTCGTGTGCTCCCCCCCACCTTTTCCGGAGTTGGTCGATGTGCCATCTACAGACCTGTCCATCTTCCAACTCGACGGTGTAGGATTTGGGGCCGGTTGTGCTGGCAATCCTTCCCTTCAGCCACTTAGGAGGGCCGTTGAAATTCAGCGCGAAAACTGAATCTCCCTTGCTGAAGGCGCGGAGCGGGCGGCTGGCGGTTGCGGTCACTTCCGGGCTGTATTGGGGGTGCAGCCGGTCCAAGGGTGACCTCAACCTTCTGCCCATCAGCAGCTCGGCCGGGCTCTTGTGGGTGGTGGCATGCGGTGTGATGTGTTGGGTGAGGAGGAAGTTATCTATGCGTTCTTGCCAGTCTCCCGGGCCCATCTTGGTGAGGGCTTCTTTGGTGAGCCTGACCATGCGTTCAGCTTGTCCGTTTCTGGCCGGCCTGTACGGGGCGGACAGGGCGTGGTGGATGCCCAGTCCTGCCAGGAAGGACTCCATTGCCAGGGATGTGAGCTGGGGGCCGTTGTCCGAGACTAGCACGTCCGGTAGTCCGTGTGTGGCGAACAGGTGGCGCAGGGCTCGGATCGTCGCTTCTGTTGTGGTAGATGCCATGGGTGTCACCTCGAGCCACTTGGAGAAGGCATCTACCACGATGAGGAGGTGTCGCCCTTGCATCGGACCCGCGAAGTCGATGTGGATCCTCGACCAGGGATTGCTGGGGGTCTCTCACTTCGCGACTTCGGATTGCGGCGGCGCTGGGCGAACTTCTTGGCATGGGTCACATCTGGAGACCCATTGCTCAATGTCTCTGTCCATAGAGGGCCACCAGACGTAACTCCGTGCCAGGGCCTTCATGCGGACGATGCCCAGATGCCCTTTGTGCAGTGTCTCTAACGTCCGCCGTTGCAGGGAGCTTGGGATCAGCACCCTGTCTCCCCATAGCAGACAGCCCTTTATGGTGGACAGCTCCTTCTGTTTCCTGGTGAATGGGCTGAACCTCTCCTCTGTCTTTTCCGATGGCCACCCTCTGAGGATCCAGGACTTCACTTGGCGGAGTGTGGGGTCCTTTTGGGTGTGAACGGCCACATCTGCGGATGACACTGGGCAGCTGGCGTCGTCATCTATATGGTATAGGTGGAGCGTGGGGGCTGGGTCTTTGACTGGATTCTTCGATGGGCATCTACTGAGTGCGTCGGCATTCCCTATGGCTGTGCCCGGCTGGTGCACGAGCCTATAGGAGTAGCCGGCTAGGAAGATGGCCCATCTCGTCATCCGTGGAGACATGAAGGTCGGGGTGGGTTGGTCACCTGCGAGGAGTCCCAGGAGTGGCTTGTGATCGGTGACTATGGTGAAGCGTCTTCCGTAGAGATATTCGTGGAAGCGCTTCACTCCTGCCACGATGGCCAGGGCTTCTTTGTCCAGCTGACTGTAGTTCCGTTCTACGCCGGACATGGTTTTCGAGAAGTATGCGATTGGGGCTTCGGTGCCGTTGGGCAGTTCGTGGCTGAGGACTGCCCCCACCCCGTAGGGCGACGCATCACAGGTCAGCTTGATGGGGAGCGTCTCGCTGTATTGGATGAGGACGCTTTTGGACGTCAATAGTCCTTTTATGGCTCGGAATGCTGCTTCCTCTTCCTGGCCCCACTTCCAGGACGCCGATTTTCCCAGCAGACGGTGAAGTGGCTCAGCAAGTGTGGCTTTCTGTTTTAGAAAGATTGCATAGAAGTTGAGCAACCCAAGGAATGCCTGAAGCTCCGTTTTGTTTTTTGGGCTTGGGGCTTCATGGATTGCTTCCACTTTTGATTTGGTGGGGTGGATGCCCGTGCTATCAATGAGATAGCCCAGGAACTCGACTTCCTGTACTCCTTTGATGCACTTGTCCCGCCTGACCCTCAAGCCCTTGGCCTTGAACCGCTGCAGGACAAGCCTGAGCCTTTCAAGGAGTTGAGCTCGTGAGTCCCCGGAGATTAGCACATCGTCGAAGTAGGGCACCACCCCTGGAACGCCTTGGAGAAGGCGTTCCATCATAGATTGGAAAATGCCGGGGGCAGCGCTGACTCCAAATTGGAGGCGGTTACATTTGAATGCCCCCCTGTGCGTGACAATTGTTTGTGCCTCCGCCGTTTTTTCATCCACTGGCAATTGCTGGTAAGCCTGGGCCAGGTCCAGTTTCGCGAAAATTGAGCCGGATCCCAGAGAATGCAATAGGTGCTGTACCACTGGGACCGGGTATGCGCTCTGTGCCAACGCCTTGTTGATGGTACAACGGTAGTCGGCGCAGATACACACAGACCCATCATGCTTCAGCGGGGTCACAATGGGGGTCTCCCATGAGGCATGATCGATCGGTTCCAGGACGCCCTGGGCGATCAGCTTATCCAGCTGCTCATCTACTTTGGGCCGCAGGGCAAATGGAACCCGGCGGGGCTTCAGCCTAATTGGGGTGATTCCCTTGTCCAGATTGAAAGAGATTGGCCTCCCCACAAATGTCCCCAGCTTACCATCGAAGACTTCCTTGAACTCTTCGATGAGGTTGTCGAGTTCGTCCCTGCGAATTTGGTTGATGCCTTCGATTGAAAGCCCCAGCGGCTTGAACCACTCCACTCCTAACAGGTTTGGTCGGTTGTCCTTCACGACGGTGATGGGGAGTTCGCCTTCGAAATCTTTGTAGGCGACTCGGATGTTGGCTCTTCCTAACACTCCGATGGGGTTCCCCCCAAAGTCGACGAGCTTGGAGTGTAGTGGCTTCAGCTCTCACTTGGTGGTGCTGGGTTGCAGGCACTTCAGCTGCTGCCAATCCATGATGGAGTAGACTGAGCCAGAGTCTACCTCCATGTTGCAGGATGCTCCTTCCACGTGGATGGTCACGTGGAACTTGGTGGCGTTGTCTGAAGTCGTGTGTGCGATGGTCGTCTGGTGGACCGCTCCACTCCGGGGAAACTCGTCGTCTCTGCGTCTGGAAGGGCCAGAGGACCGTTTGGATGATCTCTGGTACTCCTTCCGATTCTCGCGGGGACAGTGGCTGGAGGGTTCTGGGGCTGGTTCCTCGGCTCTGCAAGCTTCGGCGATGTGACCCCTTCTGTTGCAGCGTCGGCAGGTTGCATCTCTCCACTTGCAGGTCGCCCTGGCATGGTCCCCTCTGCAGCTGGCGCAGCGCTCCCCCTTGTAGCTCCATTGGGCGGTTTCCCGCCATGGGGGTCTGGATACTTTGTGTACGGTGGACTCCCCCTCCGACTCGGATCCAGCTGTGGAATCCTCTGTTGATGATTGCGCTGTGGAGCGAATCTTGTGGATTCCCTTTGCTCTGCTTACTGCGGCAGCTGCTTTCTCCGAGATTTCGGATGCGGTGGCTTCCTCCACCACATCCTTGAGCACGAGTTTCTTCCTGCTCAGGAATTTCTTCTGCAGGCCTCTGTCCCTCATGCCGAAAACCACGCGGTCAGCGATGGCATTGTCCACGTGGTCGAACTCACAGCTGGCTGCGATCTGGCGTAGGGCGGCCACGAATTCCTTGATGGTCTCACCTTCCATCTGGTCCCTCTGATGGAAGGTGAAACGGTTCGCCACCGGTGTTCCTGTTGGGGCATAGTGGTCTTCCAGGATTTGCAGCAGGTCTGCCCATGGCACTTCTTCGATGTCTCGTGGTGCTACGAGATCGATTGCCATGTCGAGGACCTCGGAGCCGCAGTTGGCCAGGAAAATGCCCTTTTTCCGGTCATCATCGGCATCCCTGATGTTGTTGCCTCTCAGGTATTGCCGGAATTTCACTACGTAGGATTTCCACTTGTCCTTCCCTGGGCGGAAAGGAGCAAGGGCTGGCAAAGTGACTTCAGCGGATGCCATGCCTTTGGAAATGCCTACTGTAGTTCCAGGTGCCGGAGTCTTGGTCTTGTTGGCTTGGTGCCGTGAGGTTCGTTTCTTCTCTCTAGTCCTTCGTCGCCAGTGTTTGATCGGCGCAGGAATGGAAGACGTGACCAGCTCATTACATAAGTAACTTTTATTAAGAACAGAAACAGTAGCAAGACTGACTGTGCGCTGCCGGAGCTCTCCTTATATTCGCTCCGGCAGTCGCACCGCCCCCTGCCTGGGATTCAAACTTTCCCACCCGATGGCTGGCAGCCAATCCGGGCGGATGTCCTTATAAGGACATAACATCTACCTATCTATAGATAGTAATGCTCTCGGTTTCAAGGCTATATGCTCCAATTTCCTCTGTAATCATCAAGAATTAATCAGTCAGAAATGCTACTCAGAAGTTATTCCTGAAGAGATCTATTACTTTCAATAAGGACTAGAAGAATATATCCATGAACACCAACTAGTAGTCATTAGTCATGATGAAAACCCCTTAATTTCACAACACATGAACAGATTTAACCATAGTTTCAAATGGGAAACTGTGAGCATTGTAGACCAAGCCAAGTCCAAAAATGCTAGATAATTCCTGGAAGCCTGGCATTCAGACAAATTGGCCACATAGAGATAAACAACATCTACATACCATTCAAAAGTGACACTCAAAAAGCCAAAAAGGAAACAAAAAGATCAAAATACCTCCCCACCAGCAATCAACACCCAGATGTGCAGAGATTAACATTAGACCAACAATCAAGACGCAAACAATACCCCAATCAAAGAACTACCAACTCAGACAAACAAGCTAACAGTAAACCACATCCCAAATCAAGGAACAACCAAGACCACGGCCACCAACACTGACAGGGCAAGCCACTAGTATATAAAATGAAAGCAACCCTTACTTGCTTCTAGCATTGATGATATTACACAGTTTGGTAACTATATGTCTGCAAACAACCAAGTTCAGGGAGCACCAAGGATCCCAGACTTTTAATAAAGTTTTATTTGCAAACAATCATCCCCAATCCCCTGGCTCTCGATCTTCAGTTATCTGCGATTAGGTAATTCTTGGTTTTGATGAGATTATGACTGAGATCTGAAGTTAATGAGTATTTAAGGTTTGACTCCTTTCTCATCAAAAGACTCCCCAACAAGGAATTACAACAAGGAATTTCAGTTGAAAATATTATCAGGCTGGCAAATGCAAATATATATTGACAATTATTGACAATTAATATTGACAATTATTGACAATAATATTGACAATTAACCATGGTTGATAGTGAAAAAGCTATCAAGGTCAGACCTGTTTGATATTTGGATCAGAAACCAGTATACCATATGGATGCCTCCCTGCTATAGTGTCATGAAATTGAGCTTAATTTAAGGGGGACTTTGTTTTAAAGTTTTGTATAGAAGAAGGAAAAAGGATCATGGGACCTATTTTTCTTTTTGATTTGTCTTTATTAAAACCTGAGATTCACCACCCAGACTAAAGTCTGCATAGAAAAATATTGTTTTCAGTGTTCAATTGACCAAAACTCTCTCTTCTGTCACACCAAGACCATTTGGGATGACTGTCAAAAAATTTTGCTGATTGATTACAAATACATTCAGAAATCTACCAGTAAATATAGATTCTTCTTTTAGCCTAGCCCAGAAAAATAAAGATAGTTTGTGGTGACTTGATATTAATACTAATGAAAAATCAAACATTTCTTTCTGTTGTAAATACTTTCTTCCAAAAATAATACACAAAGCCCTATTGTCAGACTTGGAGATTATCACTAACATGGGCAAAATTATATATTTTGCATTTGTGGCAGAATTTTCATTATCATGTTAATCAGAAAATCGTGATTTAGTAACCACTTATCTAATTCTAATCTTTTTCTGAGGCAAAACATCCTGTACTTAAATATATCCCAAATATTTTTTTTCTAATTTTTCCAAAAGCCCTCAAGAAAGGAAATTACCCAATCTGTATAATGACATAGTGTCAAAGCTCGGCTTAGGCCAGTGTTGGCAATCCTTTTCGGCACCGCGTGCAGAAACTGGAGTGTGTGAGCACGGGCACGCGTGTGCCAGAAACCAGAAGAGCAGCCGCCCGGCGTGTACATCACGGGCTTAGGGTAATCACCAAAAACTCACGGGACAAGAATTATAATCCACAGTGGTGCAATTCAGAAACCACTTGAACAGTGGTAGGTTGCCCTGGTTCGCACCTGTTCTGTAGAACCGATAGTAAAACCTGCGGGAGGCTCCACCCACCGACCCCAATGTCATCAAAATTCACTTGCACAGAAGAGCGCGCACGCGTGCAAGCGAGGCAAGCACGTGCAGCCCCATTACAAACCGGTCGTAAAGTAAGTAGAACCCACCCGTGCACTTGAACTCAAAACCGAAAGTTTGCCAAACAAAAGTTCTTAATTTCTGGCCCGGAGAAGCCAACAAACAGCTTGCGTAGGTGACATCAATTCCAATGCATAGAAGCCTTTCACTCTTCAGGTATGGCAATGCTTATAAAACATTTTATGCTAAAGCAGGGGTCCTCAACCTTTTTGGTTCTGTGGACTGATGGCAGCAGTTAAGTGGCTTTGGCGACGGGGAGAGAATAGTTTTGCTCACACAATCTAAATCCCACCCTCACCTGCCGCTTTAGTAGCCTAGTTCCTAACAGGCCGCCACACAATAGCGGGCTGTGGCCCGGAGGTTAGGGCCCCCTATGTTAAAGTATAGATGGCTAGTTTGTAGCTCAATATATTGTACAAACCCAGACAGTTATACTTGATTTAAATAACTGAGTTACCATAGGTTAGATAAATGTGAACATAACCTTGCAGTGAACAGATCCATGAGCTTCCAGTTTTACTTCTGTTAAGCAATGAAATAACTGCCATTACAATGAACCTGATACATTTGGTTTGACCGAATTTGGTTTTATCTTTATTTTTTAATATTTTCCTACACACTCAGAGAGGCCTCAGAGACAGCCCAACATACAGTGGCATTGTGTAAGATGCAGTCAGGAACCGCATACGCTGAAGCAAATAACTGGCACTATATATAGGAACATCTGCACAATGTATGGGCTAGATCTTCTCAAATCCAGATGAGAGAATCCACAAGAGGCCATAGAGAATAACAGGATTAAGATTTTATAGGACTTCCAGATCCAGATCTTCAGGCAGGTATTGGCCAATAAGTCAGACATTGTGGAAGTAGATAACGACTAGAAGACAGCAGTGATGATAGATGTAGTGATGCAGAAAGAAGGGATATGGGAAGCTGAAAAAGTACCAGATCTTGAAGGAGTAACTAGAGAGGATGTGGAAAGAAAATACTAAAGTGGTGGTAGGAGCACTCAGGGCTATGACTTCTAAGCTGGGAGAGTGGCCCAACAGATCCCAGGAACCACATCAAAGCTCTTTGTCCAGAAAAGTTCAGTGTTAGGAATAGCTAAGACACTGCACAGAACCTTCAAATTCCCTGGTAGAGGACCAGAGATTGAGGAAGTCACATACCACCCACAGGAGTGAGAAGGGATTTTTTTAAACCATAAATTTAATTGAAGGGATCTGGAGAGCATTTGCTCAGTTTGAACACACCGGACAAGCAGAAACAACTGGAGAAAGGCAGCTGGTCAGGACTGAACTCCTAGCAGTCAGCAGAATTAGCCTGCAATACTGCATTCTAACCACTGCGCCACCATGGCTCCTAATTTATCTACCATATGCACATTTCTTTGTCTAAAACAGCTGCAGATATAATTCTGCATCATTTAAATTATGTTCAGTTCAAACTTCAGATTCAGTTAGGATTTTTGTCAATATAACTGATGCTGATTTTATGTTTACTGTAGTTTTTGTATGGTACATTGTTAACATCACTTATATATTTTGGCAATTTCTTTAAAAAAATTTTTTTTTATATATTGAAGTAGGCAAATTCCAGACTTTATTTTCTCTGATCGTTACAGGAATCCTGTTGCTGTTTTTATTGGCAATTTCGGATGCTTACTTTTTATCTTGATTATCTAATGTTTCTAGTACATTTATTTAATAAGTAAATCAACATTTGATACCTAAATGTGCTTAGAATTACCATCAGCAAGCTCGCTCACACATTCTCCCTGCCTTGGCTCAAGGATGGCCCACTTATGGATTCTGGAGGATATGAATGTACCATGCTATCCTTCGTCTTCCCCTAAAAGGTAAAGGTTCCCCTCGCACATATGTGCTAGTCGTTCCCGACTCTAGGGGGCAGTGCTCATCTCCGTTTCAAAGAGCCAGCACTGTCCAAAGACCTCTCCGTGGTCATGTGGCCGGCATGACTACACACCAAAGGCGCACGGAACGCTGTTACCTTCCCACCAAAGGTGGTCCCTATTTTTCTACTTGCATTTTTTACGTGCTTTCAAACTGCTAGATTGGCAGAAGCTGGGACAAGTAACGGGATCTCACTAGGGATTTGAACCACTGAACTACCGACCTTTCAATCGACAAACTCAACATCTTAGCCACTGAGCCACCGTGTCCCTATTCGTCTTCCCCTAGTCTGTCATAAAGGCAAATTTCTGCCTATTGTTTTTTCCTGCGGTACATCAAAAGTCCAGCCTCTGGCACCATAAGCAATGCTGTACTTCATTTCACTGGAGATAGAGTCAGCACTTCCATTGACTAGTGTGTGTGTGGTGAGCATGCCCACTCTCCTCCAGTTATTGGTCACTGCCCTCTATAGAGCAGTGCTGGCCTGATGACTTTGAACCACTTTTTTCTTGCTTTAAAAGAAAACAAGTAGTTTCTCTTCTCTTCTCTTCCCTCCCCTCCCCTTCTCTCTTTCTTTCCATTTTAAACTGGCCAGTGGAGAATTAAAACCAAGAACAGAGAGGAGGGACAGGAACAGTGGTGAAAATGAGCCGGTTCTATCCAGCTCAGGAGAACCGGTAATGCGACGGTGGGAGGCTCTGCCTACCTGCCTGGATGTTATCACGTCCCATTTTTGACCCTCTGCGCATGTGTGGAGGAGGTGTGTGGGCTCACATTTGCGAACCGGTAGTGAAGGTAAGTAAATGACACACCTGGATAGGAAGCTGAGAGTGTCTGGTGGGGCAAGGAAGGCTGCAAGAAGAAAAGGTGAAAGAGGGAAGTGTGTGTGTGTGTTTGTGCGCGCACACATTCAAACAGGTGAGAACAACAAAGAAGCAAGTAAACTGCTAATTCTTCCTGATAATTATAAAGAAATTGAAAATATAAAAACTCACTTCCCTCTTCTCCTCCAATACAACTATGCTTCTTAGTCCAAGTGCCACACCAGCCTGGACTCAAATTCAATAATATCTCTGGCTTTTATTGAAGCTGTCCTGGTGGATTTTGCAAACTCAACTGCTAGGATGCATTTCTCAGAGACAGATTTGCTGGTTTCCCCTTTTTTGTTCAAGGGAGAACAAGAATTACAACATTATGGGGGGGGGCAGAGGATGTTTTTTCCCCAAGTCCAACTGTAAACGGGTAAATTGCTCACTGTGAATGAGCAACACATGCATTGAAGAAGAGGTTGGATGAGATGAACTCTGCATGATCGTGTAATTGTGTCCTCAAAGGCCTCCTCACAGAAAGGAACTGGCAGAGGAGGGAGGAGTAAAGAAGCTGAAGAATCCACCAATCAGGAGCCATAGTAACCACCATCTGCATAGAATTACCTCGCCAGCACTGTTGCCAAAGCTTGAAATCTGGGCACCAGTGTCTTATGCCAACTTCATTTCCAGATTATATAAGAAGCTTAAGGGCTGCTATGAATAAATGCCCTAAGACTTCAATTCTAAATACTCTTAGTAGAGGGTGATCCCTAATAGACAAAGCGGTGTTTATGTAAATATACACATTTTGCACTGTATTTTGAAATGAGTCATAATACATTGCTATAGTATGATGTTAGTGCTTAAGGACAGAAGGGAAATTACTAACTGAAGTAAACATAGGCTTTATATTAGTATAGGAAGAGGATTCAAAGGTACCACATTAGAAACATTTGAATGGCTTGTGAATCAACAAAGACTATCTTGTTCCCTACTGTCAATGGCAACACACCTGGACCAACATCTTTGTTGGCCTTTTTGCATATCAAACCTCTTATACATAATTTGGCAAATTATGTTAATGAATGGAATATGGAGGAAGAGATTTTGCTATCTTGTGAATGGATTCATATGTACCCTCCTAGGTCACTTTAAGGGAATACACTTCATCACCTTAATTTTGCTTAAGATGCAGGTTGTATTTGGGTTGTACATTTTTCTGCGCATCAGCATAAATGTGATGTACAAAAACTTAGTTCAGCTTGTATCAACCTAGAGCTTTTTGGATGGACTGGACTGTTGCTAGTTTAACATCTTGCACTGGATCCAGAAATCATCACCTAAGTCTTAGGCTGAGGCACTTAACTGAGTGGGCTGGAGGTGTCATAATAACAGGTTTCTGGTGACTGTTCTCAGAGTCATCGATTTGTTACTGGTCCAAAAACACATAGGCATCCTTTTGCCCCTTGACAGAGACACTAAAAAAAAATAAATCTCATCATTTATTTTTAACCTTTTCCTTAAGGGCTGTTTTACCTAGATTGATTTTCTATACCAATGGCATTTCCATCTAATTATCCTGTTGAATGTCTGTTAGTTTCCAATGCAGTTAGGGTTTCTATTATTTATCGTAATACTTTTCTGAGTTTGTTTATTTAATTTGTATCCTGCATTTATTATTTTTACAACTAACTCAAGGTGGAGAACATATCCAACATATCTTCCTCCTATTTTTCCCACAACAACAACCATGTGAGATGGATTGGGCTGTGAGAGACTGAGTGACTGGCCCAAAGTTACCCAACTGGCTTTCATGGCTAAGGTGGGACTTGAACTCATGGTGTCCTGCTTTCCAGCTTGGTGCCTTAACCACTAGACCAAACTGGTTCTACATACCACATCTATGTCATCAATGGAATCTTTTTGCTGTAAGTACATACAATGAAATCATTAAACATGGTTTCTTTCAATATACAGTATGACAAAATGTAAAATTTTCAAATTTTGTTGATTCTTCTGGACTACTTGTGCTTCCAGTACCATTGACCATGACATCCTTCTGAGAAGATTTCTCATTTAGAATAGATAGAACAGTGATGTAAACAGTATTTCTAATCATGTTCATGTAGAAAACTGCTTTTTTCAGAAATCGGAAATGATAGGTTTCTGTTCAATTACTATGGGATTATGGTGGAATATACTCTGAAATAGTACAATAACAATTATTGGAGCACTGGTTTAGTCTTGTACCATAGGACATTCAACGTCCAAAATATCTGAATGAGTTTATTCAAATATTAAGCGCAGTGTCATCAGCTGTCATGCTTTTTCATCATATTTTTTGGCCATGGTTATATGTTGATGAAGGTCAGTAAATAAAGGCTCAGTCCTCATAAGATAGGAGTACGGGGGTGGGGGGTGAGGGAGGAATATATCTGTATGTTAGTGCTATGTTTCCTCCCCGCTCAAACATTTGATATGTGTTTTTAGAGACTCCAGTCTCTAAAAGATCAACATAAATCTATCCAGAGCCATGAACTATTAATGTCCAGTTTATATTACTTTAATACAAAGATTCCCAAATTTTCTCTTCATGGCATTGTATTTCCATGGATTGTGCAAGTATGATGTGTAAGAGTGTGTGTTAATGAAACTGTGATAATTATTGATACCATATATTCTTTTTAATTAAAAAAAATAACCACATCTAGACTTGCTGAACAGAATAAAGTGATCCTGAGAATTCAACAATCAAAGGAACCAAATTTATTTTTGTTTCCTGTATTTATTATGTGGCCTGTGTATATACTTCACTGTTACCCTTACATAAGCATTAATTACTGAACTATGTAATGTTTTATTCTATATATACTGGTCATAGTCACTGTGTGGGATATTTAACAACATGTGTTCTTCTTCCTTGCTTGCTTCTCACTTGATAAATTAAATACATTTTGTCCATGTCTGCTAATTCAAAGACTTTGCAGGCAAAGATGTAGTATGTATTTCTGCCTGAGTAAGTACATATTGTCCGAGAGCAAGAATTTTCTTGTCCTTGTTTCTTATGTGGCTCTTCACCCTCAAGGTTCCTGTTGCCCCTGCAATCTTGGGTTGTTGCTGGGAGTTTTGAAACTGCCATCTGCAGGGAGTGGGGGAAGTACCGTAGCTTCCAGGATGCCAGGAGATCAGATATGCAGAGTGGGCTATAAAAGGAAAGGAAGCACTCTTATTCTCTCCTGTTACTTTCATTCTGACATTCAGAAAAGTTTTCATTTGGTTGCTGTTTGCTCTTCAGAAAACTGCCCTCCCAACTTCTTGGGTTATCACCAGAAATTTTATTACCATATTTGTTTGTGTGAACCAAAGTTTGTGAAGAGATCCAGCTAGATTTATCACCATTAATCTGGTACCATGCCTCTCATGGTACCAGACATGAGGAAAGATATGTTAATTGCAGGGAGATTTAGTGAACACTATTGCAGGGAGATTTAGTGAACACTATTGAAGCTATATTGCTGAATGAACTTAAAAGTAAACAGTAAGAAAAGAAAAAAAAATCTCTTATCATTTATTGATCAAGATTTTTATGCCTCTTCAACCATTGCAACTCTGTTTGCAATTTCTGCAAACCTACGTGTACCTGTGTTGCAGTGGTAAGATTCAAGTAATTTAACAACCAGTTTTCTGCCCTAATGATTTCTTCCAACCACCAGTTTGCCACACTGCTCAGAAAGTTAACAACCGGTTCTCCCGAAGTGGTGTGAACTGGCTGAATCCCACCACTGCTGTGTTGTCAGTATAAGAACAGGTATCATTTTTAGAGATGGTTGGATGTATTTCTTTGCCATGCATAAGCCTAATATGCTTACTTCATGTATCTAATGGAACATTCTTATCTGGAGGACACGACATTGTTTCAAACTATTTTAATATATTCTCAGGGTTGTTCGGTTTGACAAACCTTCTTTGTCCAAACACTTAAGTAAAGGTGAAAAAACTATACTAGACAAATAGATTATCTCCACTGCACTTGTTTGAGGAGAGAAGACATAAGAGAAAACTAGGAGTATTTAGGACTGATAGGATCTTGAGTTCCTCCTGGCAAACCTTTGCAATATCCTTTTAAGATTTTACAAGGACAGAATCTGCTTCTGCCTTTGTTCTAAGAACGTTTCTCTAAGAAATGCTTTCATCAGAGGGAAGATGAGCTGTGGCACATGTTCACAGAAAGAGTTGCTTGACAATGATCCCTGATCATGTAAGCCCCAAAGAGATTAATCTGCAATAATTCAGGTACCAGGTAAACATGATAAAACTTACTCATTTTAATGTGCATACCGTGATATGTTTGGAAAGGTTTTAACCTTTTCGACTTGTGATTTTAAAATTTATTATGGCTTGTTGCATAGTTAGCCAGACATCTAGATTGGATTTGGCATTTTTATGCACCTATTGAGTCCTTCCCAGAACCTGGGATAGGAAGATGTTTGACATGTTGTTATATCATTGTATGATGTAAGCTGTTCCATATAAAGTGCCTTTTGTAATTGATTGATGGTGATGTTGTCAATGCTCATTGTGTTCAAGTTATTACCATTATTGTTATTCAAGTTTTTTATGGCCATCTGCTCCAATAGACTCTGAGCAGCTTATAAAATACAGGTAGTCCTCAATTTATGACCCCAATTGAGCCCAACATTTATGTTGCTAAGTGAGACATTTGTCAAGTGAATTTTGCCCCATTTTATGACCTTTCTTGCCACAGTTGTTAAGTGAATCGCTGCAGTTGATAAGGTAGCAACACTGTTGTTAAGTGAATCTGGCTTCCCCATTAAATTTGCTTCTCAGAATGTTGCAAAAGGTAATCACATGACCCCAGGACATTGCAACCATCATAAATATCAAGTCAGTTGCCAAGCATCTGAATTTTGATCACATGATCATAGAGATGCCACAACGGTCGTAAGTGTGAAAAACAGTCATAACTCACTAAACAAACTGTTGTAAGTTGTGGACTACCTGTACAAATATAGAGAAAAATGGGTAATATATCAAGACTTGCTAACACAGGAAGGAGGGGAATTTAAGACAAAGTCAAGAGAACAAATGACAGCAGGGGAATATACTTTCCAATGGTTTTCATGTGCACAATTAAGAAAAATATGTAATATAGGTAAAAAGTAACTGGACTTGATCAATGTAAGACCAAAATCGAAACTGAATTATACACAAATGATGAACATGTGATTTAAAAAGTGTACAAGCTTTTATTAAGGTTGAAACTGATAAAGAACAAGCTAAGTATTACAATTACATAATAAAAAGGATTATGAATTTTGGTTATACAAATGGATATTGGATATATTAGTTATACAAATTGGATATTGACGGGAGAGAATATAGATAAATGGAGTAACATTCACAGTTTGTTATAATTGAAGAGACTTTTTTTATAAAACTGTATTACTGGTATATGACACCAGGGAAACTATCAAAGTTATACAGTATCAAGGTACCTCAAATCAATGTTGGAAATGCTAAAACCATGAAGGGACATTTTATTAAGCATGGTGGATTTATGAAAAAGCTAGAAAATTCTGGATACAAATACATACAATGATATAAAAAGTCATAAAAGTTAATAATTGAAAAATATTGAGAAAAAGCCAGATGTTTTCTTGTTGGAATTTATAGACAGTCAGCTAGAAAAATTCACAGAAGACTGATTTCACACATGGTTACTCCAGCAAGACTATTATCTGCACAACAGGGGAGGAATACTGAAATTCCCACAATGGAGAAATGAGTTGTGAAGATGTTGGAATTTTCAGAAATTTCAAAACTCACCTGTTTAGCCAGAAAAAAACAATAAGTACTTTTAAAAAAAAGACTGGAAACCTTTTATGGATTTTTTGCTGAAAACAGAGAAAAGTACAGTGATGATTTATAGATTTAATTATTGGAAAAGACTAAAGGGGCTGGGGGATTTTTGTAATTTGAGGGAGGCTGGATATTAAATTTGTTAATTTCTGTTGCAAAGAAGGTTGGAAGTCATTCTTTTTTTCTACGTTTAGTTTTTTTATCTTTTCTTTTTTGTTCTTTCGTTTTCTGCTCTTTTTATCTTCATTTATTTTTTCTTTTCAACTTGTCTTGTATTGCTTGAAAAACTCTTTCATAAACATTTTTTTTTTAAAAAAACCAAATACCCAGAATACCACACACTATCCATGAGAAATCAATTAACATTCTTTTCACCTTTGCAGGAAATTTCAAAAGCAAATCCACTTTTATCAAATTGAACGAGAACTTCTGGAGAAAAGAACTGCTGAAGAATTTGTATTCATGGCACTATTGGTGGTAATAAAATTATTGTTGGGCAACTTCAAGGTTTGTAGGGGATGGAGTACCAGAATCTGGGGGTAGAATTAAAAGAGCTAAGAATCTCTACATTGCCATAAGCAAACTAAGTCCAACAAACTAAGTCGTGTCCCCCTTACCCTTGAATTCTGTTGGCTCTTATCTAACTCCTGTTAGGTGCTAACTATTAGTTGAGAATATTCCTGTGCATAGGCATAAGTAGCAATAAATCAATTTAATTGGACTTTCACAGTGTGTACCTGATCTTTCACACCTGACAAGGTTCTCTTCCAATGGTTCTCTTTTGATAAATTATGTCAGATTGAAGAGAGCTAATCATGTTATTAATGATGGACCACTACAGTGTCGGACTATGAAGAAGCTAATTCACAAGAGGACATATTTTTCATTGATTTTTCATCTTTTGCTTTTAATTATTATGGAGTTTGAAAATGCTTTCTCCATTGTGTCAATCTCTTGTCTTTGATGTGGCCTTAAAAATGTGATAATTTTTTAAAAAAATTACATAACAGATGGTTTCAAAAGTAATTGCTTATGGGGACTAATGACCCAAGGCAAATGTACTTATCTAATATTTCATTACAAAGAAGAGAATATAAATAGCTTAGGGTTGAACTACGGAGCCTTTGGTGCTCTCTGAACTTGCTTGTTTGTTTGCAGACATTTCATTACTCAAATAGGTACCATCATCAGCGCTAGTGAGTGTGGGCTTTGCTCCCTGTTTATATACAGTGGAGGGTGTATGGTTTTCTCCTTGGTAATTTCTTGATTATGGCATTGTTTTTTGCTTCTTTGTCTGATGTTAATCCATGCTTATTGGAGGGGATAAAATCTGGTGATTTTTGTTTCCTTCTTAACTTTTTATTATTTCTTTTGAATGGAGTGTAAATGTGATTTTTCTCTGTGTCTATTGATGGCTGATTTGTCTGAATGTCAAGCTTTAAGGAATCTAACTTTTTGGATTTAGCTTCATCTAGGATGCTCACAGTTCCCCAGTTAAACTACGGTTGAGTCTGTCCATGTGTTGTGAAGTTAAAGAGTTTTCATTTTGTCTTCTGGTTGCTGTTTGGATCCACTGTGCTCGTCTTCTGCTTCTCTGCCCTACATAGTGGTTACTACAGCTCTTACACAGTATGTTGTAGGTGACTCTTGATTTTTGTTCTTGAGCTACTGGGTCTTTTGGTTTGCTTAAGAAGTTTTGGAGAGTTTTAGTTGGTTTGTATGCTACAGTAATGCCATGTAGTTGCAATAGTCTGTAGTTCTTTCTGAGATGTTTTTGATGTATGGTAGCATTATCCATTTCATAGCTTGTGTTGGTTGTGCTGTAGTGGTTGAGTGATCAGGCTTTTTTTTTTTTATAAAGTTGTGAGAGTATCCATTTTGTTGGCAGATGTTGTATAGGTGATCTGTTTTCTTCTTGTGTTCTGAGTTGCTGCAGTACATTTGTACTTGTCTTACACTCCTCTTGTAGGAGGTAATCACAAACTGTAACAAACTTTGACTGTAACATTGCATTTTTCAGCCTGGAGCTCACTGGTGCCTTTGTTTCTCTATCCAGATATAAATTGCCCTTTCCTGGCATAATGTTTTCCAAATGTGTCATGCTAAGGGCTGGCTGAGGATGATAGGAGTTATAGCCTAATATATCTGGAGGAAACCAGGTTGGGAAAGGCTTCTGTATTATTATAACAATGGTTAATATTAAATAATGGAGGGGGAAGGGAAAAACACTCAGAAACCACCAAGATTTATATGTGTCTTTCCTTTTACAATTAATCAGAATAACAATAACAATTAATTACAACTCACATGTACAAAACATCTCCCAGCCTTCCTTCCACACCTACATGTATGATTCATTGTGACTTGGAAGGCATCATCCTACATCCCACAGTAATAACCGTGAATGTCACATGAGGACAGGAAGTGAAGGCTCTCACTCTGCCTAACTGAACCCTGGATGAAACAAGAGTTCTGTTGATGGCTTAAGCACCTTTGATGTCCTAATCAAAGTTAAGCACCTCCATTTTCAGGCAAATCCACCAAATGAGCCACCCGAGGAAGGCAAGGCTCATGCGAAGGCTTCAGAAAAGAAAAAGCAAGCATAAAACACCCCTCATCGATACTCTTGTGAAGTGCCACACTGTGATTCACAAAGAGAGCCACACCTTTTGAGTCATTGTTACTAAGTACTTCCTGCAACAACTTGGCCATCCACTGGAGTTTTCTGCTGCTTTTGACTGTCTAGTTCAACGAAGAAATAGTTGGTCTGAGGGTGTTCAGATTGTAGGATGGAAGTTATCAGTTATGCATTAAACAACAGGTGGCTAAATAGTGAGGGAGACTTCCCTACTCCCAAATGATGTATAATGCATTTGCAGTACTATGCTCTCCTCTTGACATTCTTGGAAAGCAAGGTGGAATAATAACTAAAAATACATTTACAACTAAACTTAAATAAGGTTAAAAGCATTTACCTGAATACCTCCCTGTGCTTTCCCCACTTGATAAATTTGATTGAGATCTGCTAATTTATTTTGTAAAATACACTTCTTCCTTCCTTCCTTCCTTCCTTCCTTCCTTCCTTCCTTCCTTCCTTCCTTCCTTCCTTCCTTCCTTCCTTCCTTCCTTCCCAGTATTATCTTTATATAGAAGTAGCTTGGTCCTAACTTGTTTAAAATTACAGTATAACATTGATAATAAAGATAGCAGACTGGTTTTTTTTAAAAAGGTGGATGTTAACACCCTGACAATGATACTATGGGGAAATTATACTAATGGATAGAGTTGAAATTACCATTCAAATAAATTCAGGAATATCCAGTTAAAGAAATAATATTCACAGAATATTGAAGATATTTGACAAATAATTACCAATTTTGTCTATATTCTCTTAGCCAAATCATACATTCTCATGGGTCCAGTAATGACTACTAGAGTAGTTTCTGATCAAAATACTCTCTGAGCTTCCTGTAGGATCAAGAGATTTCTCAAGGAACACTAAAGAAAAAAAAATATTTCTAATATATTCAGTTACAGTATTTTCATGCTGCAGGGTTAAGATTCTGTGTATAAATAGGCTAGAAACGAAGCTGGATAAGAACTCCCTTTCTGAACTTCAATTTTCTTCTCTGCTTTGGCCATGGCAATGGTCTGAGTTTCTGATTAGGTTTTGCTTACCACAGCTCCTGCTTGGTGGACCCACGGACACACCCACACACACGGTCTTCTTTTTCATACTTGGAAAGCAAGTACCAACATCCTTCTCTTCTGTGGATGAGTCTTTGAAAACAGTGGTTTCCTTTGTTAGAATTTTTGTATGAAGTCCCCTCTGTGGACTCTCTTCATACTTGATAGGTTTCTGACTGGTACATCCATCAGTGGGGAAGGAAGGAAGGAAGGAAGGAAGGAAGGAAGGAAGGAAGGAAGGACCATTTTTCATGGCTCAGTCAGTGAACTTTAAAAAAGTTGAACCTTTCACTTTTGATTAGTGAAACAATCAACTATGTTTTTTTTTTTAATTGTAGCAACAAGGGTCACTTCCTCTTGGTTTTAGTTTTTTTCCACCAAATTGTTGAGATGCAATTACAACACAAGGAGGCAGGTGAGCAGAGTGGAAACTAGAGGAAGTGGTAGGCACAAAAAATCTAAAGCAAACCTGAAAAAGTTCACCACTTCGCGGGTCCACTGGTGAAACCAAGAAGCAAACAAGTTCATCAACTGAGATCCATTCATAAGATGTCAGGCATTCTGGCTTTTCCTTTTCTTCCTAGTATTTTCCTACGAGTGCAGGGTCTGCTTTTTTCAGATCAACCAAGAGTTGATTCCAGAACAAAATGCCAACTGGAAGGGAAGGGAACGACTGGAAGGAAAAGGTTTTCCCACCGTTGTCCATGATAGCTAATTGGAGTGAAGATCTTTCTCTATACAGAAATGAAGCACGGCATTAGGAAAAACATCATTTTTAGTTCATGACAGGAAAGGAGGGTAGAGTCAGTCTTCCTGGTGGGCTGGGGGTGGATAGAAGTTGCCATCAGAGAAATGGTTAGTAGGACAACCTGGTCATACAGATTAACCTTAATTGCTGGGCATGCTGAGAAAGAGGGTGGAACTGGATCCTGCCAAGCAAGTTTGGGCCAGACATATTTGTTGCTAATAAGTTAAGGTGATAATTTGCAACCTTTTCAAATCACCTTCTTCAGAATGATAAGGTAATGCTCAGGAATGTTCTGGAAGAGCAGTAGTACTAATTTGAAGACATGAGCATGTCTGTTCCCTGGCTGAGGAAATGTCATTGAAGCTGGTGACAAAGAAGAAAACAACAACAGGGAGAAAAAACCCAGACAGAATGCATTATTTGTAGAAATACATTATATTGCAGCTCTCTGCAATGCTTAAATTTTATAAATAGCCCCATTCCAAAATAATTTCTGTTTATCTAAACACCAAAATCTCCCTACTCATTGAGGCGTGCATAATTTATATATATTGTTCCTACTATATTAAATTAGTTTATTTAATATAGTATTTAAAGAAAAGTCTTCAGACTCCAATTTGCAAACTTAACTCTAATCCATTAGTTGCTCTTCCCTCATAAGTAATTTATATTTTTATAACCAACAAATTTACACATTCATCTATATTCCTGTGACTAACAGGCAAGCCATGATTTTGGAAAAGATAAAGTAAACCTTGCCCCATCCATTGTTTTTCAATTGATCATTATCATTTCAGGAAAACAGTTTCCGTTCCCCATGTCAATTTTAAATAACCAAACAAAACCACCCCACTCACTCCACAGCCCAGCAAATTACCTAAACTAGTGTTTTTCAAAGTCCGCAATTTTAAGATACGTGGACTTCAACTTCCAGAATTCCTCAACCAGCATCCAAGCCCAAACCCACATCTTAAAGCTGCTGAGATTGAGAAACACTTATCTAAACACTCAAATCTTCTTGAGATTCAAACTAGCATACAACAAATCACTGACAGCCTTAGAGATGAGCAGTTGGTTCCAAATCCCTTAGGAGTGGGTAACTTAACAATATCCACAACCAAGATGTTTTCAGTCTTTATGAACCACGGCTTCAAATGTTCACAGGCAGATGCTAAAGACAAATATGTGCATATGGTATTACTAGCTAACATGCCACTACACTAATATGCACTCAGAATTCTGCCAGATTTTCCCCAGTAGTATTTGGTGATGCTTAACAATACCAACTGAGCTTTCATTCCTCTTCATATCATCCCTGCTGGCTTTCATTGTCAGGCATATTTGTGCTTGCACTATTAGACCAAACAGAGAGGATTTGACCTGGCAGGTCCAGACCTGGTACAAACCTTGGCATGATGGCATTGTAGATATGCTATTCACAGGCCAGTTTCCCATCAAAGCTTGAGAGGGCAATGGCAAAAGCCTGCACAGCACAAAGTGGGTAATTGTAGTCCATGGTAAAAACATCATCAGCCACTCGGCCAAACTGCAAGACAATGTATTCAGCTGCAGGAAAGAAAGATGTCATCATTGGGTGAGAAGATAAAAAGTTTACCATGGAAACCTTTGGTCCTCTGCAGAATGCATGACAGGACAAATTGAACAAAGGTGGATGTAGGTGGATTGTTATTAATAAAGGTGACCAAGAAGATGTTTTCCTTTACTTTTTTGGGTCTATTTTAGCATTGTTCGTTCTAAAAGGAAAGGCATAAGAGAGTTTGGGAGCATGGATGTTCACAGAACAGGGTCAAAAAAGTCAAGATGGCGGTTGTAATCGTGCAACTAAATCTTTACCTGGTTTTTTTTATGTGTGTCATAGAGCTGTTATCACATGTCATGATAGGCATCTAAACTTTTCTTGACCACACCCTACAGATACCTTTGGCATGGGAGAATCCTGGATACAGACTCTTATGCCGCCTATGTACGTTCTGCAATTATACTATATCCAGCCCAAAGAGATTGGCAGCAAACCCACATGAGGTAAATAGTGTCATTAGATAATTTGCACAGCAATCAGTTGCACTGAAAGAAGTGTTCTAATCTGGGTCGGGGAAAAGAATTTGGGGAAATAAAGCTGAGTCTGTGACCTATTGCCCAAGAGAGAAGGAGGATACAATAGAAAGAGCAATTCCCAGAGCAATAAAAAGAGTTGAATGAAACTTCCATTCTCCCACAACACATGTACCTCATCAACATCCTTGCTGAATTTCTGGACTACGACACTCAATTTAAAAGTAGGATAATTATTATAACATAACTGCTACAATTGTCAAGACACTGTAATCTGAATCTGATTGCCGTATATTGTCCCTCAAAACAGTACTTGGTTTATAGTTTGGAATGTAATGTTTTTGAGTGGAAATCTTCTAGCGTTACAAATACACAAGCATTGCACAGCTATTTCATCTTCTCCACATTCATGAATAATACAGTAAGAGTAAGAAAGATTACCTTGACAGAGATACACACAACTTGCTGTCTATGCAAAAGAAACTTAAGTAAAAAAAAAAAAAATTAAGTCCAGAATGTCCAGATAATGTTTGGAAGTAATTCAGACAGACCCCTCCCTGATTCACTGAATTTTAAGAAGGAAGAGGAGGAGGAGATGCAGCACAATCAGAATTGCAAGATTGATATCAGCTTCACTATAGAGACCAGATCATGAGATCAATTCCACATGATGGTTAAAACTACTTTTATTAGAACTGGCTATAATAAGAGAAACTTGCAAGAAGGATATAGAAAATGTGCCTTCTCTGTTGCAATGCTTGCCATATGGCAACCCCATTCTCATGAATTCTGAATGTCCCTTATCCTGTCAACCTTCTGTTAAAGCTTTTAAGATTTGACTTTCCCAGCAGGCATTAAGCACAGATGACCTCAGGTGCACTCAATTTGATTGCTATTATAACTGTTTTTAATTATTTTGGATTGCTGCTGTTTCAGTTCTTAACTTGCGTTAGCCTCCCATATCCCATTTGCCACATAAATTATT
This sequence comes from Arizona elegans, assembly GCA_022577455.1. Classification (NCBI taxonomy): domain Eukaryota; kingdom Metazoa; phylum Chordata; class Lepidosauria; order Squamata; family Colubridae; genus Arizona; species Arizona elegans. The sequence continues at coordinate 155,038,742 of JAKOOJ010000002.1, forward strand.
TCTTTTAAAGAAAGAAAGAACTGTCCATGGCTCAAGCAGGGGAACTGTGCAATCAAAGACTCACTCCCTGGATCTCTTTTTCCAGTAAGAATAAAGGAAAAGGTTTTCCTGTCCAGTCGTGTCTGATTCTAGGGTGCGTTGTTCATATGTCCCCAATATATGCTCATCTAGAGCATGGTGCTCAGCTTGGTCAAGAGAACCAGCATTGTTCGAAGACATTTTCTGTGGTCATGTAGCCAATATGGCTATACACCAAAGGCTCGTGGAGCCCTATTACCTTCCTATTTATCTACTCACATTTGATGCTTTCAAACTGCTAGGTGGGCAGGAGCTGGGGAAGGAACGAGAGCTCACCCTGTTGCACAGTGCTAGGATCTCAAACCTGGGCTGTCAGCTTTCCAGTTGACAAGCTCAGCGTCTTTAACCACTGAGGCTGAAGATCATATGCAGCAAAACAAAAATATTCAGATGCTAAGGGAATGAGTGCATAATGGGACAGAGGAGAACCCAGAAGGTTTAGAAATCAACTGGTCACCTGTTGGGCAATGAATGGCTGATGTCTCTTCAACAGAGTTACTAAGCAAGCCCTTTTCTTTTTTCCAGCTAAATGGACAGAGAATAAAAAGAGGTTTGTGCCTCCTCCAAAAGATGTGCTCTTTTGCCAGACCTGTGTGTGTGTGTGGCCTTCTAAAGGCCTCTCTGATTCCCTGTTTTGATCGTGACTCCCTTTGTTTGCAGCGAGAGTAGCAAGAAATCTGTAAAAATAACTGGGGCCCTGAGCAGGTTCTTTCTATCCTGTAATCCTACACCCCCGGATAGTAACATCTTCTGATTGGGCTGGACAGGTGACAAGCAGACAAGTCACACAGGCTGAAAATTGCTTAGTGGCTGCTGTTTACTGTTCTGATGTAGATTGCAGAGTGTGCCTATGTCCCCAATATATACACAAAGTGGAAGGAAATACGATTGTGATAATATTTGGTCCCCCTTATGCATCAACATCAAAATAATCCCTTTGACTGAGCCCCAAAAGAATAAGATAAAACCTAAAAACTAGGATCTCATTGACTACACAAAACACACCTTTAAATTCCTAGATCCCATTTATGTGAACTCAACATATTGAGTTCATATCAAGATTAATCCATAGAAACGACTTGTGGTCAATATCATCCATGTGCTTTCAACAGAAGAGCACAATGAACATCAAGTCCCACCATATAATTAGAATCTGAATGAATGGCTTCTTACAAGTAAATATATATAGGATTCTTTATTTGGATCAAATCCATGGCAGATAAAGTATAGGGATTATGACCTTTTCTATACATCCCATCCAATCTTGATTGGCCTTTGGTGTCTTCATTTTGCACTGGAAGAAAAATTTCCACTGGGCACTATTTTTGCCAATGAATATCAGTTATGGATGGCCTGACTGAAACTGGACAGTAATGGTGATTGTAGATACCGGTATATAATTCACCCAGAATTACCCGGAGGTAAAATGGGCGACCAATACATTTTATAAATAAATATACTGTGTGTATAGGGTATATAGGATCATCCTTATACCTAGCCAGACACTCTACTCTTATTTGAATAGAATAACAGAGTTGGAAGGGACCTTGGAAGTCTTCTAGTCCAACCCCCTCCTTAGGCAGGAAACCCTACACCACTTCAGATGAATGGTTATCCAACCTCTTCTTAAAAACCTCCAGTGTTTCACAACTTCTGGAGGCAAGTTGTTCCACTGATTAATTGTTTTAACTGTCAGGAAATTTCTCCTTAGTTCTAAGTTGCTTCTTTCCTTGATTAGTTTCCACCCATTGCTTCTTGTCCTGCCCTCAGGTGCTTTGGAGAATAGCTTGACTCTCTCTTCTTTCTGGCAGCCCCTGAGATATTGGAACGCTGCTATCATGTCTCCCCTAGTCCTTCTTTTCATTAAACTAGACGTACCCAGTTCCTGCAACCGTTCTTCATATGTTTTAGCCTCCAGTCCCCTAATCATCTTTGTTGCCCTTCTCTGCACTCTTTCTAGAGTCTCAACCTCTTTTTTACACTGTGATTTGTTTATTTTTTAAAACCACACACAGTTGTTAATTTTGTGAGTGGAATCTTCAGGTTTATATCTATACTTTTTACATAATTTCTTTTACAGTAATGTATACTATTTACTAAGTAATACCTATTAACTTTCAGTACAGTTTCACTTTTCCTGACAGATGTGGATCTAAATGAGCTTCTCTTCTCTGTTTTATACGTTCGTGGAATGGAATGGAATGGAGGTTAAAAGTCAAAAGCTTCTGGAGAACCAGGGGCTCTGCCATTCCCATCTTTTCATCCTGAGATTAGAGATAACATACTTGTTATCTCTGACGGCTGTCCATAGTTCAGCAGAGAAATCTGTGAATGGCCCTTGTGATTAGCAACAGAACATTGATATGACTTGATTTGAAACTCTGGATCCATATCTCTCTTGACTATAGTAACCACATTTTCTTGGGGAAAAAGAATAAAAGACAAACCTGAAAAAGGGAGAAATCTGAAAGAAGTTCATAAAGATTTTTTTAAATTAATTGTTCATGTTAATGACTTTGACTTACAAAGAAAAATTCAAGACCAAAACAAAAAAGTTAAATAAATTTAAAGGGCAGCTTTCTGAAATAAAGGACTGTCCTTTATAATAATGGATATGGGGTCACTGAATTCTTGACTGACAAAGAATGTACCAGTAACATTCTTTGGCATTTTGCCATCCTCAAAATATTTCTTACCACCAGCAAATTTAGAGAAGTTTTCTTGAATCAGAGATTACAAATCAAGTGCAGTAAATTCTCAAATTATGCCATTACAACTGTTCTGGGTGTACCTTATCCAATTCTGGAAGTTTGTGACTTTTTGGAAAACACCTGGCATGTTCTTTAACGTTTACCAGAGTTGTATGAGTTTATGCTCAATTGTGTGGAGGGTACTTGCAAGTGAGCAAAAGAAAATAAAGCTTGCTTTTTGGATGGCTCAAACCATTCAAAACATTACTCTAGTCAGACTCTTATAATGCTCCCTCTAGTGGACTGTTACTATATTCCATGCCCTACTATCCAGGACAATTGAATTTTTTTCCCCGTTCAGACCTGATTGCAAAATTCACCTCGTGTCCCTGGAATCACGATAAATTATAGATTTCACAGAAGCCATTCTGAGTTACCATTTGGAAATTGAGCATTCTAATGCAATATGAAAAAAACTTATTCTAAAACAAGTATGTCTAACAATTTCTTTGTTAACAAGTATGTCTAACATCAATTTCTTTGCTGTTGCTCTAAGCACTCTAAATACCATAACTAGGTTCAAGAGAACAGGCTCATATTTCTTGAGACATACTCAGACTGAAATTACTCTAAGATAGTGGTTCTCAACCTATGGCTATGGACCCCTGGGGGGGGCGCAATGTCATCACAGGGGGTCCTCGAAGACTTGAAGGAATGTTATGATTTAAATCTTGAGTTCAATCTTGGGCATCCGTTGCCATGGTTCATGGCCACAAAAAGTATTTAAAGGGGTTGTGTGTCTGTGGGGAAGAAAAGGTTGAGTACCATTGCCCTAAGCCAGTGTTTCCCAAACTTGGGAACTTCAAGATGTATGGACTTCAACTCCCAAAATCCCACAGCCAGCCATGCTGGATGGGGAATTCTGGGAGTTGAAGTCCACACTTCTTTTTTATTTATTTTTATTTATTTATTTTTTAAAAATTTGATTTATATGCCGCCCTTCTCCGAAGACTCAGGGCGGCTTACAATGTGCTCAGCAATAAAGTTCTTAAAGTTCTTAAGCTTCTTAAAGTTCCCAAGTTTGGGAAACACTGCCCTAAGCAGTTAGAGGACTAATCTCCAAGATCTGCTTTGGTTTGGGTTTGAGCGATTCATTTATGTACTTTTCAACAGTTACCAAAAGCATTTCATATAGCCACCTCCATACAGAACTCTGAAAAATCTTATGTGAGTGTGGAGATATTCATCATCTCTGATTCAGACAACTTGCTAAAGTTAAATGGATTAAGGACTTGCCAGCACTTGGATGGGAGACCCCTTGGAATTCCTTTAAACATTGACTAGACTTTTGTGATGAAAATAAAAAAGATGGAACAAAATGGAAAAGAAATGAACTAATTGTTTTTCAATTAGATCTTAGAAACAACTGCCTTTTATACAGATGCAGTTTCAAATGGCTCCCATGTCTCAGATTGTATGCATGTATCCATTTGGTATGATTCTGAGCATGTCATCATAAATCAAGGTTCCACTTTATAAATCAAGGCAAACATTTAAAGCTAACTTTGTAGATTCCCCAAAGAACTGTGAATTAGTTCACATATTCCATTGAACCAAATGTTATGTTTTGAGTGCATTTTGTGAACCCAGCCAATTATGGTTTTTTTTCCAGCAAATCATGGTTAAACAAATCAGCTTTGAATCTAATCTTGTCTGTCAGAATAAAAGAAAACACTGGTCTGGTCACTCTGCCCCAAATTTTGATTGGATTCCTGTTCTCAGTAATGATTCCTGAGATTAACTGGAGTGGGATTTTCATTGGAACCATGTTGGGGGAAATAGAGATAAATGTATCCTCCTGCTAGGTCAGTCTTAATTTCAATACTGTTTCCATGGCATACGTTTCAGTATTTGAAATTGTATATGTTAATTAATCATGAGAACCAGTTTGGTGTAGTGGTTAAGGCACCAGGTTAGAAATTGGGAGACTGTGAGTTATAGTCCTGCCTAAGTGACAAAGCCAGCTGAGTGATCTTGGTCCAGTCATTTCTCTCTACCCTAATAAGGAGGCAATGGCAAACCACTTCTGAAAAACCTGCAGAAGCTGAAGCAGTTTTTCTAGCCCAAACAGCCACTAACAATCAATACTGACTTGAAGAGAAGTACATACAAAATTAATCATACCTATCTTACACCATATCTAATTTGTTCCTGTCTATGACAGGAAAGGGGGACCCATCCATGTGGAGTAAAATCAGCCACATAGAAATGCTCTTCCCTGCTCCACTGTCAGATTTAGACTTGGTGAGGCCCTAAGCTTGGAGGCTTTATTGTTATAAAGTTACACCAGAAGGTCTCAGTAAGGTTGTGGAATGAAAGACGACATTGGGTTGCCACAAAAGCATCTAATTATTTCATAGCAAAGCATTTAAAGAAACAAATACAAATTAGTTTCAAATGAATGTACAGTATATAGTGATTAGATGCTTATTGTTTGTCTTGATCTCTCTCACAGGTTATAATAGTATATCCTGGAAACAATACTTAAACCTGAATTTTTGAAACAACCCGCCCCCCCCCCCCCAAAACCAAAACCTACCCTGAAATTTTGTGAGGACCTGCATATTGTGAAGCCCTAAACTGTACCTTGTTTTAGGAAAAGGTAAAGGTTCCCCTCGCACATATGTGTTAGTCGTTCCTGACTCTAGGGGGCGGTGCTTATCTCCGTTTCAAAGCTGAAGAGCCAACGCTGTCTGAAGACGTCTCCGTGGTCATGTGGCCAGCAGGACTCAATGCCACTCAACGGTGCATGGAACACTGTTACCTTCCCACTAAAGGTGGTCCCTATTTTTCTACTTGCATTTTTTACGTGCTTTCGAACTGCTAGATTGGCAGAAGCTGGGACAAGTAATGGGAGCTCACCCCATTATGAGGCGTTAGGGATTCAAACTGCTGAACTGCCGACCTTTTGATTGACAAGCTCAGTGTCTTAGCCACTGAGCCACCATGTCCCTCTGTACCCTGTACCTTCTTTTGCTTATGCTTAAAACTGGCACTGCCCTACTCCCTAGTTGTATCCCAGCTTCTGGGATAAACTTTGATCTAATATATCTCCCTTGAACAAGTAGAAAGCTAACAACATCTACCAAATTAATTATCCAGGTCCTGCCAATGTCTCTATTAGAAGGAGGGAAGACTGATATAAGTAATTCATTAGCATCAGAGTAATCTTTCGCATCCATACTGTTTGGATACCTGAGAAATGCTGTATTGATTAGATAATTTGCATCAAGGGAAGAAGAGAGAAAAATGCAAATGAAACTTCAAAATGGAACTTTTTTTTAAAATGGTAGATCTGACTACCATTAGTTTCTGTAAGTTTCCAGCCCAGGCATTTAATTTGCTGGGAAATACTTTGAAACTTTGGGTGCTTTGTCAATCACAAAGCATCCACTGGGCAACACAATTCAGTGGCCCATTTCAGTATGCAAATCCAGGATTTCATTTTGAGTTTCTTGCTTATTTCCTTCTTGAATGGACAATGCAGCGCAATGCCTATTCTGACACTGAATTTGCAAAAATGCCCCTACCTTAGCCATGGGTCCAACTAGCAGCAGCAACAGCTTTTCAGTCAGCACAAATGTAGAAGTGTTTTTTTTTTTTAAATCCACAATCCCACAAGACTTACGGTCATCACTGTGCACAATCTGGAAGTTCTTAACCGAGGCATGTGTAACTCTTCCATGGAAGTTCAGCACATAAGACTGAGTTTCATCGTTCCATACAGGGGCTTTGTTATGCAGCTCAATTAAGCTGTCCATTATCTTATTCTGCCATCTCATGAGTAACCCATCATTATCCTAGGAAATTGTGAGAAAAGGCAGTACCACAAGTAATTCAAAAAGATATCTTCTTAAATATTTATTTGGTTATATTTGCATGAAGAAATAATACATGTACATACAATTGATTCTCACGGAGTACATCACAAGAAGTCCTCTAATATTTTTGAGCATAATTACAGTAACATCTTAGCCTCGCTCCTCTTAAAAGTTGTGCTGCGAAACCTGATATTAATAGACTAAGAAACTAAGTATGCACATACTTGTTCCTCCAGGTTTTATGAGTGGAGTTCAAGGGAGCTTGTAAAGGACAATATTCACATATAAATTATATATCAAAGTTTGCAATCCTTAGCTTTTGACAACCTGGTGCATATTGACTAGGAATTTTGGAGTGCCAACTCAGGTGGAGGTCATAGATCAAGAAACATTACCTTTGACCAGTGGTGGGATTCAGCCAGTTTGTACCACTTTGGGAGAACCGGTTGTTAACTTTCTGAGCAGTTTGGCAAACTGGTTGTTGGAAGAAATCATTAGGGCAGAGAACCGGTTGTTAAATTACTTGAATCCTGCCACTGCCTTTGACTCTTTCCTCAGATTTCAGAATCAATGTTTTCTGCTGTGAATGTTTTGAAGAAAGAATTATGTGCATAGTGATGCCTCATTCCTTTCTCCATCTGAAGCCCTGAGATAATCATTTTATTTTAAACTATATATATATGAGGTTTATTCTTTGGAAGGAAATGGCCAAACAGGGATCTGAAGATGTATCTTCATATCAAACTAGATGACATAATAAATGTTTATATAGTGCTTGATTCACTCTTGTTTTGTCAATGGAAACACTTCATATTTATATTATATTGTTGTTGAGATCCTTAGCTGCAGAGCATTTTCCTGCAACTTAATGCTTTCTATATGTATTAATATACAGCTTTTAACACTTTCCAACCATGATGGGAATTGCAATTCCACACACCTGGAGGATGCCAAGTTCAGGAAGATTGTTTTAGAAATGAAGCCTTATATCTTCTAATCTAAAAGAAAGTTCTGCATTTTATATTTTTGCTGACACAAAATTTCATGGCAAAAATGCAGCATCCTTTGTGACTAAATGCCTTTCTGCACATTTGGATATTTTATTTTATTAAGCATGATAAACAGAACATGGGATTACTTAGAAGTAATGAAACCTTGTAGGAAGGTTTATGTGTAACTTACATTTCGGGGACGGATTGGCACCCTTTCATTATCAGAATTCATTCCAGGAATGACCACTGTCATTTTTCGAGGTCCTTTGAAACCTAATACATTTGTCTCCTGAAATAGAAATACCACAACGTTCATAACTGAGTTATCATCATGTATCTCCACAACATGTTCAACTCCAACTGATCCTTAACAGTTTAAAGTCATTTTTCTGCTAGCCTGAAGCCTTATATTGCACATGTCTCAGTAATTCTAAAACCCAAGATTGAGTGTCCCAGCACATATATGAAAGAAAAGAAAAGAGAAGGAATTTAATAAGGAAGGGAATGTGTCACACCTGCCCCTGCCAATCTGCTTCCTTATCTCATCTTCTTCTCCTCCCCATCCTTTGATGCTGCTTCTCCCCACTCCCTACCACTGGGAGGTTGCTGCTTTCACCACTAGGGAATGCTGTGAAAATCCTGCCCCTTTGGTGCCCCAGAAAAGATGCTCGCGGAATGGTGTGAAGCTCAGTCTCTACTTTTCAGAGGCACAGGCGGTATTATAGGACGGATGTCTTTCTGTGGATCACCTCCCCTGACCAGAGGACTTAAGACTCTCCATTGATTTCTGCCTGCCTCAAATCCCCGGAGAATCATTGATGAAAACTCTCAACTCTCAATCAACACGTATGTCTGTCTTGAACTGTTAGTTTGATAGAATCCACTACATTATAATAAAGTGGCAATATGTCCTACTTAAGTGGAGCAAGATCTAGAAGGGTGGTTCAAGAAATAAGCAGATATAAAATGTAACTAGCGTAATACATTCCCTGACAATCTAAATTAAATTACATTGTTTCTTTGCAGATGACAATTCCTTTAATGAAAAAACATCTACAAATTAAATTATTCCCAACCACAACATATAGAACAGACATTCCTTCTTTTCTTCATATTGTAGTATATTTTTACTGACATTTGGATCAAGCTATATAGCTGTCAAGGATGATTTTTGCAATGAATGGAAAATTCTTAAAAGTCCTTGGTACTGATAAGCAACCTGCCATCTTGGTATGGATTAGTCTAGTGGCTGCCTATTAAATAGAAGTTTAATGGGGAAATAGTTCACAGAATGGTCCCTTACATAAATAACAGCTGCAAGCTCCTGGCGTACATTGGACCAGTCAGCATTTGCTCTGTCTGGATTTACACCGTTGTCAAACACCGAGAATCGAGTACCCATTAAATTGGATCTAAAAGAAAAGACAGAAATCAGGCCGGTAGGACAAAAAAAGGGCAGAAATTGCACAACACCACTCTTCAGTCTGAACAAGTATAATTTCTTTGGAATGTCATTTTACACTATACACTGAAGTAGCTGCAACACGCTTATTAGGTTTTTAGGGTGAGATAGAAGAAGGGAATGGAAAGGTCACTCAATCAGGGCATCTGCTATATTTCTAAACTCCGGGCCTATGAAATTGTGACATGCATGCCTCTCCCTTTTCCTTGGCTAAAACCTGCCCGACCACTGTTTCCTCTCTGCCCCCAGGGACAATCTCTGTTACAATCTGATAGCAAGATGGGTCTGCTTTGTTAGTTTATGCACTAGCTTGATTATCGTTTTGGATCTAAGAAATCCTGAGTTATGAACTGAGACAATTCTCTGCCTAAGAAGAAGAGGGGTCTTTCTTTTCTTTTCTTTTCTTTTCTTTCTTTCTTTCTTTCTTTCTTTCTTTCTTTCTTTCTTTCTTTCTTTCTCTCTCCCTCCCTCTTTCTTTCTTCCTTCCTTCCTTTGTTCCTCCCTCTTTCCCTTTCTTTCCTCCTTCTTTCTTTCTTTCTTTCTTTCTTTCTTTCTTTCTTTCTTTCTTTCTTTCTTTAACAGTTATAACAAAAGTCTGAGCTTTACCCTTTGGTAAGATTGACAATGGCCACAGCCAAACAACCAAGATAGGTTGCCTCCATGGCCAAACCCTATTCTTCTTCCATAGCAAGACTAGCGAGTAATGTTTGGTGCTGTCAATATAAATTTCTAGTGGGATAAGTGAAAGAAAATAATGGGTAAGTTTCCTGGCTCTCTTTCTCCTCCCACTAAATGTCACCTGCTAGTGGAAAAACAACCGCTAATGCTGCCCTTAATGTGAGGTGGGGTGGAGCAAGTATATAAGTACTTTGAACAGCAGGCTTAGCCACCTGTCAACTTCTCTGACTAACTATATTGTGCAATCAGATCCCTCTCCAGAAGCCTTGTGTTTTGTCACTCCTGCAGCCCCAAGTCATGACGGCCAGAGAGAGCAGCGCCCAGCAACCAGAGGAGAGGGGGGGTGCCAATAGCTAAATGTGACTTTAAGCTGTCTCAGCTGTGGGGCAACGAAAGAGCCACGAAACTGAAGAAGTAGGAAGACAGATTGTCCGATCTGAGTTAGAACTGCACAGAAACTGAATTTAATTCACAGCATTATTAATGAAGAAACGATGAGATATATTTCTGTGCTAAAAATTAAATGGGTCTCTAAGGAAACATTTACCAAATCAGATTTTCAGTTCTGCTCAGAATAAATTATATTAAATATAGAATGTCACAAAGTATAGATAAAAATTATTAATATTTACATATTGAGCCTTCAAAATTTATTATGAAGTAACATCACTTTTATAACATCTGACCTGAGGCCTGAGGCTATGACCGAGAATACTCAACATTGGAATCCAAACACATCTGGAGGGCACTAGGCCAGAGGTGGCTGGACTATTGCTTCCCAAATACAGTTCCCTGGAAACTATAGGTATTTTTTGTTCTATTTTTTCCCCTGGAAGCTGTGAAAAACTGTTAGAAATCCACAACATTCCCTCTCCAAATGACAGTTCTGTAAAGATAAGATTTATTAAACCCCTTAGATTGCCTAGCAAATCTGTAATGGCTTGAGTAGAATATTTGGTAAAGTTTGAGATCACTTCAGGCAATTAACTTAGAATGGTGTGAAACGGCAACACAATGACTATGACTGCAATTCTAATGTCTGTGATGAAGAAGAGATGTTGCTTGCGAGCTTTTCTGCCCCAGACAAGTGATTCACTGAGTGGCATTTGTTTCTTTGTTCCAGCAAAAAACTGTGATATGATCTGCTTTGTAGTCGAGATTTGTTTCTCCTTGGCTCAAGACATTTTAATTTACATTCTTGATTTGCTTAATTATCTGTGCTAAGAACTACTGCATCAGTAAATAAAAACTTGAATTGATACATCCCACCACTGTATTGCACAGAAGGGTTTTTAATGGCACGGGCAGCATATATCTCTCCATTGAAACCCACAGAGCCATAGGGGCAAGACGGTTGGCATTCTAAAATGTCCCTGAATTGACTTGCCAATGTTGTGAATGTTCCTTCTCTTGCAAATAGTAAGAAAGATGGGTGCGATGTTTTGCTCCCACAACAATAGCTTAAGAATACATACATTATATGGTGCATACTTTTCCAAATGACTAAGGCAGGGATGGCTAACCTTTTTGCCATCGTGTGCCAAAAGCAGTGGGAGCGCAGTGGGGTCACACGCACGCGTGCCCACATCCATAATTCTATGTGCCCCGCCTCCCCATGCTCCCCCCAATTTTGGCACATGATGGCACAGTGGGCCTGGTAGGCCCGTTTTTTTGCTCTCCCCAAGCTCCAGAGCCTTTCTAGGAGCCTGGGGAGGGCAAAAACAGCCTTCCCCACCTGCCCAGAGGCCCTCTGGAGGCCGGAAACAGAGTGTTTCCTGACTTCTGGTGGGCCCAGAAGGCCCGAAAATCAGCTGGCCGGCGCACGCATGAGTGCCGGAGCTGAGCTCGCGTGCCCACCGATATGGCTCTACGTGCCACCTGTGGCACCCGTGCCATAGGTTCGCCATCACAGGACTAAGGAAAGAGGAAAAAATTACATAGAACAGTGTTAAAGTATGGCAAATTGTACATATTTTTCATAATTTTACATTTTTCCCAAGTGTTCTCAAATATCCAGGGTTTTTATCTGTGTGGCAAAGTGAAGTCACCACCTGGAGTGAGCAGGCATTTCTTTCTGTCTGGGATCCAAAGTTTTGGTGCAACCTGCATAGGAGGGTAAAACAGCCCCATCCCCTCCTTAATCAGGGAACCGTTTTATAAAAGAGAAAATCGAAAACAAGCATGCGTGTGGTGCCTGGGTGTGTTGAGAAAAGAATCCAAGAGGACAGCGGAAACACAGAAAATTCTTTCTCTGAGGAAAGAGAAAATCCAACCCGAAGTCAAACACCTCAGCAGGAGTCTGAGAGACAGCAAGAGAAAACTTCAATTTTGGAGCTGCAAAACCGATGTGTTATGATATTTTTCAGGATCAGACTCAATAAGTAGAATAAGAATTAGATATTCAAATAAAGCACTGTTTATTTACAGAAGGCATTCTATATTCACTGAATATTCACAGATAGAAGCACAGAAGGAAAGCATACAGCTCCTTATATATACATGGGGTGGAGCTAGATATAGGAGTGGTTAAGTATGAATATATTAAATAGAGAAGAATAAGTTAACCCCTGATACCCTGGTCATATATTATTTACATAAAGGAGAATAAGGCATTTACTTGTGACAAATCCCCCTCTAAATGTCGATTCGATATATAACAATAATTACATTCAGATTCTGAACAATATAAAACTTGTAACTTAGAAGTCAAATATTTGTGCTGCTTAGAGGGTAAAGGCTTTGTTAGTATGTCAGCAATTTGCTCTGACGTTTCACAATGGACTGCTTTAATAAATCCATCTTGAGATAACTGTCTCACATGTTTGAATTTTATATCTATATGTCTGGATCTTTGTCCAATGGCATCAGATCTAGATATTTCAATAGCAGCCTTATTATCTTCATGTATGATAAATGGTAATGAAGGTTTCATCCAGGTGTCTGACAACAAGTCATTAAACCATACGAGGTTATTTGAGGCTTTAGACAAACAGACATATTCTGTCTCAGTCGTTGATGTGGCTACTAAGTCTTGTTTACCAGTATACCAGTAAACTGGACAATTGTTAAGAAAAAATATATAACCAGATGTGCTTTTTCTACATGTGGTGTCGCCAGCCCAATCTGCGTCGGCGTAACATGTGAGGATGGGCTCTTTGTCACTATTGGGTTCCAATAATAAACAAAAATCTAAGCTATTTTTCAAATATCTTAATATTCTTTTGACAGCTTCCCAATGATATACTAGTGGTTTGCTGACGTGTCTAGACAACAAGTTGAGAGGCAAAGCGATATCGGGTCTGGTCCAATTGGAGATATATAGAAGGGAACCGATGACTGATCTGTAAAGAGTATTATCTTTAAATTCAGGGGATGACTCATCTGTGTTCCTCAGGAAATCAGTTTGCATGGGAGTATCACAGGGTTTAGCATTGTTTAAGTTACATTTGTTCAGGAGTTCTATAATCTTATCTCTTTGAGAAAGTTTGAATCCCTTTTTTGTTTTGCTAATTTGAACTCCAAGATACTTATTTACCTTACCTAATGATTTCAAAGAGAAATGTTCATTTAGTTTTGTTACAAATGTTTCTCTCTTCTCTTTGTGTTTACCTATATACAAAATATCATCCACATAAATTAACACGAATTCTAAAGAGTCATCCTCTTTTTTAACAAAGAAACAGTTATCAGCAGTAGTGGCATTAAAATTCATAATTTTGAGCACTTTTACTAAACATTCATACCATCTTTTGCCAGATTGTTTCAGCCCATATAAACTTTTATTTAGTAACCACGTTTCATTTTTGTTTGTATATTGACTGTGAGGCGCTCTTACATATATCTCTTTATCTAATTTTGCATGTAGATATGCAGTCTGTATGTCGTATTGGAATACATCAAGGTTAAGTGCTGATGCTATGACCAGTGCAGTTTTAACACTCTCAGTTCTTACTGTGGGAGAGTATGTATCCGTGTAATCTTCAGGATATTTTTGTGCATAACCTTGAGCAACTAGTCTAGCTTTGTATAAGGTGTTGCCTCCTTCTAAGTTTTTGATTTTATATATCCACCTAGTACCAATAACAGTTTTATCTTTAGGTGCATGTGTAGGTGTGAATACATTTAATTTCTGCAAACTATCCATCTCTTTAGTCATGGCTGATTCCCACTTTTCCTTTTCTTCGGGGGGAAGTTTTAGCACTTCCTCGTATGTGTTTGGTGTTGATGTTTCTCCATCCATATACATTATATAGTCTTTGTATTTGTTTGGTATTTGGTTTCTGTTATTCCTGATTGTCCTTTTTGGTCTACTATCATTGTCATGTAAATACCTAGCTTCCTTTTTTGTTAATGAATCTGTCTTTATTTTGTATTGACTGTTTGTCCATGTTTTGTTTTTGTTTTTATGTATGTTGTGATTGTATTCTTCTCCAGTTCTTTCCTCTTGGTGTTTAGTGTTTGTATAGTTGTTTGGGAAAATTTCATTAAGATGTATTTTAGACCAGTTGGCCTGTTCATGGAATACAGCCGTTCTGGAAACTATAAATCTGTTATTATTATCGATAAATCTGTACCCTTTTGTGCCTGTTTCGTAACCCATGAACCTGAGTCTCCTAGATACGTTCTCACCTTTACGTCTTAATTGCTTAGGTATGTGTACGTCTGCAGTGACTCCAAATATGTGCATATGAGCTATTTTGGGTTTCCTATTATACATCATTTCATATGGTGTCTTGTTAACAATGCTGGACCAAGTTCTATTTTGTGTATAATTGGAATATTGTAAAGCTTCTGACCAGAATTGTTTTCCTAAGCCAGCGTCTTCTAATGTGCATCTAATCATGGTTTGTAATGTTGAGTTCTTTCTCTCTACCACTCCATTTTGGAATGCAGAGAAAGGGCTAGACGTGTAATGTAACATCCCTTTGTCTTTAAGCCATTGGGAGAATTCTTTTGACATGAATTCACATCCCCTATCTGTCATAATTTGTTTTATTCTAATATTATGTTGTGTTTCTATACGTTTGTAAAACTCCTTAAATTTCTGAAAAGTTTCATCTTTGTGCTTTAGTGTATAGAGAAAGCCATAACGACTATAGTCATCCACAATGGTTAGGAAATAATGTTTTCTATATGTGATTGATGGTGTTAATGGACCAACTAGGTCCATGTGTACCAAATCAAAAATTTTGTTGGTTGATCTTGTTGATTTTTTGGGTTTGGGGCTAGTTTTGAGTTTTGTAGATTTACATACTGAGCATTCCAAATAGTTTTTACAATTTTTTATTTTAACACCTTCAGCATGTTCAGTCATCTTTTGAACTACAGGAAAACTGGCATGTCCTAATTTCCTATGTAAGACATGAGCACACTCATCATGAATTGGTTTACCAATATTAGGTATATTGTTGTTGTGTGTGTCTTTGTGATTGTGAATAATCTCATGTTCCTCATTGTTACTATTACTACTGTTTTCGTTGTCTATGTTATTGTTATCTTCCATGTTGGAATCAATGTTGTGTAACCATTTTTCTTTTGTCATTAGATAAGGTAGACCTCCTTTAATAATCACAGTACCTATGTTTGTTCTGTTTTTCTCTAATGTTGCTTTTCCTTTTGAGAACACAATATTTATGCCAGAATCTCTGCTTAGTTTTATTGCACTAAGTATGTTATGAGGTATTTCAGGTATTAACAATACCCCCTCTATTTTTCCTAGGCCAGGTAAGGTTATATTTCCTCTACCTATGACTTGAACCTTCTCTTGATTAGCTACCTTAATTAGGAATTTATCCTCTACAAATGAAGATAGTATATTTTTATTATTTGTAGTGTGGTTGGTTGCTCCAGAATCGATAAGCCAATCATTGTCCTCTGACTGTTGTATGTTAGTGTTGTCATGTTTGTTTAACCCATTCAGTGAACCAGATTTTCTATCTTTTGAGTTATCCCTGCCCCCTCTATGTTCCCTATAGATGGGTGGACTTCTATATCTATGTCTATCAATTGATGACTGTCTGTTTTGATACCTATTTCTGTAGTCAGGATTTTTTCTATTTCTGAGGAGTTTTGGACAGTCTCTCCTATTATGTTCTTTGGATCCACAGTTGTGGCATCCTATTGGTTCATGATATCTTTCTTGAAAAACTACCCTCTTATATTGTTTATGTTCCATGTGATTGTTACAATGACTTCTCCTTGAATTATCTTCAGATATTAGCTTGTTAGATAGACTTTCTATGGATAAATATCCTAAATTGATTGTGTCTAAATGAGATATATAGTTATCCCACGATGGGTCTAGTGAGTTAATGATAACACTCTTCATTGTTTGATCTGAAATTATTTCCCCCCTTAAATGCAGTTCTGCTCTAATTTTGTTTAAAGATATTAAATGTTCACTTATGGTAACCCCTGGCTTTATCCTAGCTGAGAAGAAATCTTTAGACATTCTTGTTGTAGTGGCTACACTTTCACTGTGAAACAATCTAAACATGCATTGAATAATTTCTGATACAGTTAGATTTTGCTTAATACTGTGGTACATGGCAGGAGATATACTAGAAATTAATAAGAAAAATGCCCTATGGTGCAGACAGTCTAATTTTAGAGTCCAAGGTCTTTTTGGGGGATTAGTGATAAAAAATAATAAGTTTTCTTTTAGAAAGACAACCTGGAGCTGCTGACACCATTCTTGCAAATTAATGCCATCTATTCTCAGTTTTGGGAAATCATCGGGTAAATTCCCAATATTGTTGGATCCATTACTTACAACTGGAGGTAGTCCGTGGTCTTGCAAATGTTGAAAGTTACAAAATGGCGTGGGTATGCTTGCAACGATTCTGAATGGTTCTCTCTGTTCTTCATGTCCTTCGAAGTTGTCTGTGTAGTCTTGCACATGCGCGTTGTTCATTTCGCTCCTGAAGCCGTCGTGAGAGGTTCTCGCTGCCGCAGCTCCCTCGCATCACTCGTCTTCTGAGAAATCGGTCTCCGGCTCGAGCTTGGGAGTCCTGGTGATAGCAGGCGCTCGCTTTCTTTGGTTGAGAACGCTGGTCCCTGGGATCGTCTGTGGCGTGGGGTGGTATCTGCAGGGCTCTCTGGGTTCAGGCATCGGCGCTTTCGTCGTTTGAATAGAAGTGGGTGGATTCTGAGATGTTTGTTTGCTTGCTTGCCTTTTCGTTGATTCTTTAGTGATTTTCAATTTTGGTCCAAAAGCAGCAAAGAGCGTTTTCATTGCTGATTTTACTTGCATATCTATCGAAGTCTCTTCAATCTCTGTGTCTGATTCTTCTGAGGTGTAAATTTTCTCTTTTTCATTTCTTGCATCGAGTAAGGCTTTTCGCACCAGGTATTTTGAATCTAGCTTTCTGATTGGCTCTGCTTCGCTCATCTTAGGGGTCCGTTGAAACCAAGATGGCTGCCATTCGAAATTTTGCACGGGACTGTTAGTTTTCTTTTTCGCTGTATTTTTATTTTCAGGCAGATCGCTCACCGTTTTTGAGTCTTTAGATTTATTCGCAACAATGTGCTTCTCTTTCGCTGCTCCGTTGTTTTTTAATATTTCTTGGAGGTTCGCGATGAGATTTTCATCGTTCTTTTGGCTTTTTAAGAGTTTTAGTATCTCTGACCTGAGTTCGTTGTTTTCTATTTCGTTTTCTTCTTGGTCATCAGTCTCATCCATTGTTTCTTCATTGTCAGTAGTGCAGTCTTCAGATTCTCTCGATATTGTATTCGTGGACTCATCGATTATTTCTTGATCTGCTTCCATTTCTTTGCTGTATGCCCTGGTGTTGGGTCTTTCTCTTTTATTTCTGGAGTTTTCTCTCTCAGACATATTTAAAGTTTTATTGAGTCAATTTAACCATCCTCTGCTACCAAATTGTTACGATATTTTTCAGGATCAGACTCAATAAGTAGAATAAGAATTAGATATTCAAATAAAGCACTGTTTATTTACAGAAGGCATTCTATATTCACTGAATATTCACAGATAGAAGCACAGAAGGAAAGCATACAGCTCCTTATATATATATGGGGTGGAGCTAGATATAGGAGTGGTTAAGTATGAATATATTAAATAGAGAAGAATAAGTTAACCCCTGATACCCTGGTCATATATTATTTACATAAAGGAGAATAAGGCATTTACTTGTGACACGATGAAAAGCAGAACTGAGAGACGGGGAAGGAAAAGAGCCCGACTAGAGTCTTGCAAACCCCAAGTGAGCCTAACAACCAAACCAAGCCCACTGGTTGCAGCAGCCCAGGTGCAGGACAAGAAGGAATGGATGGAAACTAATTAAGGAGAGAAGCAACCTAGAACTAAGGAGAAATTTCCTGACAGAACAATTAATCAATGGAATGACTTGCCTCCAGAAGTTGTGGGTGCTCCATCACTGGAGGTTTTTAAGAAAAGACTGGACAGACACTTGTCTGAAATGGTTTAGGGCCATGATGGCAAACCAATGGCACGTATGCCGGAAGTGGCACTCAGAGCCATCTCTCCGGGCAGACCAGCCGTCGCCCATTATTCTTCCGGGTTCCCGTGCAAGGGAGTGCCGGAAACTGGAAGAGCAGCTTTCTGGCACGCATACTGGCCTTTGTGGGCGCATGCGTGCCAGAAACCAGAAGACCAGGTGACTGGCGCGCATGCGCATGCTGGAAACTGGAAGCTCAGCTTCCTGCCGGGGAACTGCTCTTCCGGTTTCTGGTGCTCCCCCGTGCATATGTGTGCAATCCCGTTTCGGCACTTGATGCCGAAAAGGTTTGCTAATAGTGGTGTAGGGTTTCCTGCCTGAGCAGGGGGTTGGACTAGAAGACCTCCAAATTCTATTCTAATTGATTGAATGAAGAAACAGTGGATGATGAGTACTGGTGGGGCTGGAGGGGCGGGGTGGAGGAGAGAAAAGTCCATTCCCAAGTGTATAAAAGAGTGAAAAGGGGTTTCACATGCAAATAGACTGAGACTGGGCTGAATAGTTAAGATAAGGAAACAGTGCAAAAGTAAGAACAGGAACATAGAAACTTAAAGATTAAATAAAAATAGAAATAGAAAAGCTCTAAACTTTTGGTTTAAGACAATAGAATAAAGATAGGAATAGAAGATAATAGAAGAAGATAGTTTACTTTTGTACAATTAAAGAGTTTTGTGTGGGAAAAACAAACATGGTATACAGTCTCTGTATCTGTTCTGTATCATATTAAAAAAAAAAACCACCTAATCTGCCAAACTGTACAGTATTTACAGGGAAATTTGTTGGAATTGTTCCTGGCATAATATCTTAGATTTTTTCGAAATCATTTGATGAAACAATCCTAACCTTAGCTTTCCAATGAAGTTCTCCCCATCTCTGCTCAAGTCAGTAGGATCAGTGGAAATCAGATAATTAGATGTCTTGCTCTTTTTTCGTTTTCGACCAGCCAACAAGAAGATCTAAGTGAAAAAAAGGAGATCCAAAGAGCACAGCATTGATATGTGAAATCAACACATCTTAATTTACTAGCCACAGTTTCCAACCATAGCATCTACAGTGTCTTTCCACTCTTCAGCCTATTTATTACAATCCATGTACCACCTACTTGTTCAATTATAGATGACATACAAAATATATGCATTAAAAATCAATGTAGAATAATGCCTATTTGCTGTCTTCAATTAAAATTTTCTCCCCCTAATATCTTATTGAGGAGGACTGCCAGGTTCCTAAAAAATGTATGTGTGTATGGGGGGATGTCTCCTGACTTCCAGGGGAGAACTGAGCCCCTCTCCAAATTTCCACCAGAGTATCTCTGAGAACTGCATTCATTTCCCACTGTGCCCTTATCTCTCTAGGGATGGGGACTCCCAGCACCCTCTCTTCTTAAACAATGAGGTATGAAAACTTGAAAACATTACAAATAACATTTCTTGAAAAACATTAGCTACAGTGTGTATGCATGTAGCTATGTGTGTATGTGTGTGTGTGTACACAAATATATGCATATAACAGTTTCTTCCTTAAAGTATATAATAAAATATTATACGCTTAAATATTATTTACAGAAAAGGGAAAAAGAAATTGCTATACTAAACTATTGTGCAGGGGTAGGAAGGGGGAACAAAAGGGAAAAAAGAGACATCCAAAGTATATCTAATTGTAAATATAAAATATGATGTTTTTAAAGAAATCAGGCCATTGGTTTTTCTTAAAATACATAATTTCCTTCATTTTTAATCACTATGGTTGAAGTTTTGCACAACAAATTAAACTGTTGGAAGAAATATCCTTCTGGGTTCAGTTCCAAGTGGCGAAAAAGACACTGGAAACATGGAGACTGCTTGGAAAGATGGTTTAATGGTGGACAGGATCACATGGTTTGAGTTCCTGAACAGAAAAGGGGACGAGACGCAGTGAGTCCTCGGGTTTTATGCCCTCTCTGGCTTTGAACTTCCTGGGGCCCAGAAAGAGTATCCTAATTGGTTGTCAGACTCCCAGGGGGTGGGGGTCTTAGCTAGCCTTGCTGGCTGTTGTAATCTTCCCAGGTGCCATGTGGTGAGTTTCTGTTGCTAGATGAGTCCTATTGTGTTAGTTTCTGTTGCTAGATGGGTCCTATTATGTTGCAGATGATGGTCCATTGACAAAGATTGAGTTTCTTCCTCTGGCCCATTGACAAAGGGTGAGGGCAGGAAGATGGGAGCTGCTTTGTCTTTAAAACATGCTTCTTCATTTCTCATCCAGGGAAACATAATATTCTGCCTTTTTAATATTTCCCAAAATTTTTCATTCCTCTAGGAAAGGGGTGGGTGCTAAATTCCTACAAAACCTAGATCACACTGAATTTTATAATCTGTCATCCTCTCCCAGTGAGACCATGTTGGGCAAATTGAAAGGGCAAGGCATGCAGCTGATCCCAAAGACTGCAATAGCAGAAAACTGAAAGTGAAGTCTAGAGCTTATAGGTAGCAATCAACACCATGAATTGGGCCCAGAAGCCTACAGACAAACAGTACAGCTTCTGTAAGATAACCTGGTTCTGGAACAAGCACAACTGGTGGATCCACTGAACTGGTTAAATGCTGTCCTAGTTACAGCTTTGACCATTTTTGCAGCAGATGCTATTAGTTTAGGAGAACCCCAAATTATACATTAATTCTTTCAGAAAAGTTCAACCCCATCTAGAGCAATTGATAGAAGATCCATGAAAGTAAACTGTTTCTGAACTAACAATAGTTCAGATGAACAATAGTTCATCTCAGTCTGCTACACAAAAAAACTTAGATGGCACTTAGAAAATCTGGACAAGAATTTCCATCTGTCAATTGCAAAAGGCCACCTTGCTCGGATTCGCACATATACTACGCTGCTATATTGCAACATCCTAAGTTCTTGGAAAGTACAAAGCTAAAAAACTGGCAGTTGTGACTTTACACTGTTGTCAACAGATAATAATAACAACAAAACCAGCAATCACCTCTGGTTAAAGTTGGATTGCAGGGGACAGTTGGGTTGGTTGCTGTTCTCACATCTTCTCTGATGTTCAGGATCATGTTTGCCTGGTCTGCTGGATTCTATGGCTAAGCAAGGAAACTTGGGGATGTCTTTTCTACATTTGTTTTCAAAATAAGAGTGCCCAAAAGTGGGATTCATGAGGATCAAATTAATAGGCAAATCCGTCTGGTAAAATCACAAGATTCATGTCAGATATTGCCTGCATATGATGCACCAGAGACTAGAAGGGGTTAAGTCTTTACAGACATCACATGTGACTATATCAGCCAATGAACTCTCTTATTGGACTCTTACCTAGAAACCACTTGGATATCTTCCCTTTTTTATCTCTCTCTCTTATCTATCTCTCAGCGAGACAACACGTGAACTTCTCTCTCCTCTCAACATCTGAGTCATACAGTTAGGGTAAAAATCTAACAGGACACCCTGTTCATTATTGTATGCATGTATATATTTGTAAATAATAAAAACAACCTTTTGAACCTGAAGCTGTATTGACCAAATAACTTCCTCATAGAACCAAATGAGCACGACCATCAATATATATCTGATAATTCATTTTTCTCGCCATGTACATGTGTACATCCGAACTAGACTTTGTTGTTTCTCTGTGTCATATAATATATGTGGGTATGTGGGTATATGCATATTTATTTATTTATTTATTTATTTGTTTGTTTGTTTATTTGTTTATTTATTTATTTGTCTGTCATGTTTATGTAGTGTATATTGGAGGTGGTGACTCTTTGAGAGCTGTATGCAATGAAATTTCATTTTAACGTATGCCAATTAGTGTACATTTAAAGTGACAATAAAGTTATTACAAGTCTAAAACATCGATGAAAGCTCCACCCCTTCCTATCCACTTATGAGGCTCACACATATAGAAAGGATGATGCATGAATGCATGGTGGAATTCACCATTTTATCTCTTCTCCCTTGCTTGCTTTACAGACATCCTTTAAAATCACAGTGTTCAGATCTGTACTGATTTACATTTGTACAGTGACTCCTCGGGAGCACCTGCTGACACATTCAATTATGGATAATCTCATCCAGTTTAGGGATCACAGTATTTACCACACTGCAATCCCTTGGCATGATAAATTAATTTGTGTAATCCACACAGAAATAAAACAAATGATTTCATATGGGTTAGGATAGGGCAAGAACCAAACAGCCATTGTGTTTTAATGATCCCATTAATATTTTACTTACATAATGTAATTTATGCAACATAT
Source organism: Arizona elegans (assembly GCA_022577455.1). Lineage (NCBI taxonomy): Eukaryota > Metazoa > Chordata > Lepidosauria > Squamata > Colubridae > Arizona > Arizona elegans. Next base: position 155,061,253 of record JAKOOJ010000002.1, read on the forward strand.
TCCAGTTGTGCAGTGCCAACTGCTTTCTGTGGGCTTGCCCAGGCAAAATGGGATCGAGTTTTGACAATGGTCCAGTTTGACTGTACAAATCAGGTTTGCCCAGGCAAAGCTGGAGCCCCTGGCAAAACTTGCTCAGGGCTTTGCTCTCTGCTTTACCTTCGAAAACCAGCTTGCTAGGTGCTGCCAAACGTCATTCCTGGCTTTGATTTTTGCCCCTGAAAATTGCTCAACTCATTACCCAGTTTGAGAAACCTGCATTAGTATATTCCAGGGGTGAAATGCTCCTGGATTGGACCGGATCGCCCGATCCGGTAGCGATTTTTCCCTGTGGTTCGGTGATCCGGTAGTGATCACCGCCTGGGTGTCACTACTTCCTGGTTTTAACAGAAGGCGTGCGCGTGCATGTGACATGCGCATGCGAGCGGGCGAAGCAAGCGCGCGCGGGTGGCACATGCGCTTCGGAACCGGTAAGGAAGGTAAGTAGATTTCACCCCTGGTATATTCATTATTACAACATTCCTAGAACTCTATTTTTATAATTTAGGTTCTAGATATCTCTTACAGGGATGTGTAGATTAAAACTCCCTTTGAATCTCCTATCTGCATTTCAACAGAAGCTCTCAATTTTCTCTTCCAAAAAGCCTTCAGTTGACATGCAAAACAGCTGAGTTTTTCTTTTCTTTTTGCTAAGACTGTAGCGGGGGTGGTGGGGGGCGGGGAGAGAATTAATCTTCATGTCCCATTTTCTATGATTTACATACACTGGTTCCATTTTCATAAAGACTGTTTCTTCTTTGGCCCACTGAAACAGGCTGACATTAGATCTCTCTCAGAGGAGATATATTTAGCATCCCATTTATCCATTCCTATATGCCTAAAGGACAGTCTTCTTTCTTATGAGCCGTGCTGTAATGTCTGAACAGAATCAGAGGCTTTCCTAACCTATCAAACTGCCTAAGACCCAGAGAGAGAGAAGATTGGCATTTTGCTGCTGAGAACCTGACTGAGGTTCTCTTCTTCCAAAGACAGAGAGGAGAACTTAACACCTTCAACTTGCTTTACAGTAAAGACTTTCTGTGCCGCTGGGGGTCTTAATATCACATGGTTTTGCTGGATCATTTTTGTTGCATGGGCTTTTAATGGGCTCTATTCTTATTGTACGTTGCCTTTGGTGCCTGATAGACAGAGGGTGTAATTTTATATTAAATATAAACATATGGGGCAAACTTTACATATTCACTAAGGCAGGGGTCTCCAACCTTGGCAACTTTAAGCCTGGAGGACGTCAACTCCCAGAACTCCCCAGCCAGCTTTGCTGCAGCTGGAATTCTGGGAGTTGAAGTCCACTAGGCTTAAAGTTGCCAAGGTTGGAGACCTCTGCACTAAGGCAAGGTTGCTTCCTTTAATCACGCACCTTTTTGTCATTATCAAGATGAAGATAATAGGTAGGGTAGAGACCACGATCCATTCCTCTTTTGTCTCGAGTGAGACGACACTTGATGGTCATTCCATGAGGAGCTGGCTGCAGCACAAATTCCTCAAGATTGTCCTCTTCAATGACTGGAGAAGGTGGCCTTTCTTCTTTCTGTAGTCCAGAAATAAGAGAAAGAGGATGTTGGGTTTTTTTTTTACCCCCCTCTCCTCAAAATCTCTTATCCTAAGCATTCCAGCATGGCCACTACAAAACCATCATTGTTTGTTTTGAAGATTGCAATGATGATACTTCATGTATCACAACCCAATCATCTGTGTCTATGATAGTTCTTCCTGACATAGTAGGTCCCATAGTATTCAAAAGCTGGTTTCTGAAAGGTGCTTTCTTCTCTTACTCTGATGTGTGCAGTCCAGGGGTGGGTTCTAAAATTTTTTACTACTGGTTCTATGGGTGTGGCTTATTTTGTGGGCGTGGCTTGATGGTCATGTGACAATTATTTAGGATTTAGCAGAGGTACTGGTCTACCAGGTTTTTAACTCCTTGCAGAGCTGTACTGATCTACCCATTTATTTTTGCAAGCACTGATCTACTCATGTATTTTTGCAGGCACTGGTCTACCCATGTATTTTTGCAGGCACCGGTCTACTCATTTGTTTTCTTTTAACACTGATCAGCTGTAGGGCGGCCCTTTGAAGCCCCACGGCAAGAGTTTAAACAATTTTTTTCCCTCTAGCCATCAGCTGGGACTCAGGAGGCAGCAATAGATTGGGGGTGGGGCCAAATAAAAGGTAAGAATAACACGGGGGGATGGGGGTGGGGGGGGCGGGGGCGGGGGGGGAAGAACCGGTTCAGTGACGTCATATCGTCACCGCTACCAGCTCGGCAGAACCGGGCGGAACCCACCACTGGTGCAGTCCTGAAAGCAGATGATGACAAAATGCAGGGTTGTATAAGTGTGAGAGAGAATGAAATGAAGATGGAGGCTGGGATTAATCTCTTATTTAGTTATTCATTTATTTCAAAAATTTATCTGCCGTTGTAACAAAGTATCAGGGCAGATTCCAATATGTAAAAAGGAACTTTCAGGTGTACAAGTAGTCCAGGGGTGGGTTCTACTTACCTTTACTACTGGTTTGCAGTGGGGCTGTGCACGCGCTCTTCTGCGCATGCGCAGAAGCGTTCTGATGACATCAGGCTCAGTGGGTGGAGCCTTCCTCCAGTTTTACCACTGGTTCTATAGAACCAGTCTGACCCGGGAGCAACCCACCACTGAAGTAGTCCTTGTTTACTGATAGTAGTTGCAATTGTAAAATGAAATGTCATGGACCATTCTGGACTTACAGGGTTGGTTCCACTGTGGTCATGAAGCAAATCAGCATAGGTTGCTAAACGAGATATTACCTGACTGCAACTTGTGGACTTCCTGCAGGCTTCACCACTGACCTTGCTTGTCAGAAACTGGCCGTGAAGGTGTCAAATGGCAATCACATGACTGGAGGATGCTGTGACTTTTGTAAATGCATGCAACATCCGAATCACAATCATGTGACCACGAGGACACTAATGAAAGCACAAGTTCAAGAACCGTAAGTCATAAACCTACTGTTTCAGCACCTTTGTAATTTCAAACCATTGCTGAAGGAGGCAGTAAATAAGTGAGGACTACCTGTAATTGATTCATAAATAATGAGTAAAATCAAACAGAAATATTAGAGATATAAACTAGGGAAGCTGGGAACATGAATGTATAGGACAGGAATCCCAATTTTCTGCTTTAATATGCCAAGGACGTTGGCTTCATCCTTTAGGAATCTCTCACTAGTTACCTTTTTGGATTTCTTGATTTTCCCTTTCCGGTTGGAGTTCTTATGGACTCCCTCTTCCTTGCTTTCATTTTCCATGGTTTTGGCAGGAACTGTGGAAAAGAAGATTTTAGCAACCACCTGATGGTTATACAGATGACAGCAACATCTAGATTATCCTTCATCAGCAATCTCAGAATTTCCTTTTCCCATTTTGTCACTGACAGAAAAGCAAATATTTTTGTCACTGATCTGAGGATGCAGCCTTTACTTTACCTAACAGATTTTCAGCCTGTTTTTTTTTAAAATGATAAGCACCTTTACCAAGTGAGTTACAATATGCTTCAGATACAAAATACATAGTATATATAACAAGCAGGAAACAAATAAAGATAAATACCAGATAAAACCTTAGTTAGCTGCATGTTACAGTATAATTAACTACGTAAATGGTGCCTGTAATAAATATGTCTTGAATGTCATTTTAAAGCAAGGTATACAATTCACCTTTGGCTCAAAGGCCACAATCTATAGGCATGGTAAAGAGAAGGACAGAACATGTATCTTAGTGGCAATTCCAGAACTTTAAGAATGAAAGAGTATTTGCAAATTTTAAGACTTGAATTTCCCCCCTTTAAAGCAAAAACTGAACCTTTCAAAATGCAAAAAGCTGCTCCGTTTTGTGCCCTCATCTATTTTGCAGGCTCTAGAGGCCCCCCAAAAGATATACCGGTAATTAGTCTGTACTTTTTGCACCCTGTCCTAAAGATTGCTAAAGAGGAAGCACGTTGTGTATTCTATGGAAAGACATCTCACAAATGTTGGGTCACTTCAAAGAAAGTTCTGTTTCTGTTCCTAATTTGCAGCTGTCACTGACGGACCAGATAACAAAGCTTGCATATTGATTTTAGTTTCAGCAAATAGCAAGAAGTCTCTGACTATCTAAGTGGGGATTTTTCAAAATAACAGAAATAAGAGCATGATGAATCACAACTCTCACTTATAGCACATCAGTACTAAGCATTCTGAGTGTGAGGTCATTTGAGTAAGTGAATGTATCTCCTTTCGGTATTTCTATCAGCAAATGCTGCACCTACCCTTCTTTTTAGCTTTCTTTTCCTTGAGGCCTTCTCCTCCAGTCTGAAACATGGACACCGCACTCTTCTTTTTCTCTGATTTGGTTGACTTGGCATTGGAACTGGAATCATCTTCTGTGTCGCTATTTTTTAGCACTACAGTTATTAAAGTGAGAAGTTTTTAATCCAGGGAGAAATTAATCAGATTAATACCTTTCTTTCTATTAATACCTAATTTCCTAGCAAATATGCCAAATTTGTCTTGAATCCTCTGAAAAGATGATTTATCCAAGTAATGTCATTTGATGTTGGATTCAACAGTGACATCTTGAGGAATTCTAAGAACTGTGTCAACTTTGAACCGAACCTGGCCGCAGCCATCTCTCTGTTCTTCAGTTGCCACGCAGGGGGAAGGAGGTTGCAATGCATTACTAGACACAACAAGGAGCTTTCTCGTGAGAACCAAGGTCGTCTCTACTGGCAACAGACAAGGTTGGGGAAGGAGTGCCTGAAGAGCCTGCCAATTAATCCAATTGGCCAACGTGACCTGTGACATTTGGGGATACAGTTATTTCCTAGTTTAATTATACTGAAACCACAGGGAAGATTTAGAATTGGTTTTCCATTGAAGCTATGCCGATATGATGTACTCAATAAAGAAGACCTTTGAGAAGGAGCCAAGTCTCAGAGTTCTGTTTTGCTTGGGTTCATTAGTTAGACTAGGGGGAAAAAAATTTGCTCCAGGAATGTACCTCTTTGCAGCTAGCTCTTTGAAGCCCCGCGGCAAGAATTTAAAGTTTTTTTTCCCTCTAGCCATCAGCTGGGACTCCGGAGGCAGCAATAGATTGGGAATGGGCGGGGTAAGCGAACGGCGACCGGGCGATCCAGCAGAGGCAGAGGGTGAGGGTGAGTGAAGGCGTGGGGGGGGGCGAGAGAGGGCTTTGGCGACCCCTGTGAAATGGCCGTTCGACCCCCAAAGGGGTCGCGATCCCCAGGTTGAGAACCGCTGCTCTAAAGGCACCATGCCATGATACACCAGAGGCTGCATTTTATTGGATCTGGCTGAAGCCAGTGGAATCATACCTACCCTATTAGGGGATACAGACAAGTGTGGCACCATATCCTCCTCCCCATCATCCCATATACAGTATTCACATACCAGCTCCAACCCTTTTTTCTATTCACACACATATTTAAAGTGCAGTCACATCTACTGTCTTCCCCAGATTCTCTGTCACATATACATACACACGTAATCATAAATCCAATTGTGATACCTTCTCTGCCTCATTATCAACAGTTAGTATCCAGAATGGCACATATTATTAGAGAGATGCATTTTTAAACAATGGGCCTGTAAGGTCAGTGGAGCAAATATGGATGTACATGTAAAGCCTTTCACCTTTGCTTTTGACACGTTTGCCTTTGTTATCCTCATTCACGTGGAAGACGGAGGTTGAGTCTTTTTTCAGAGTCTTTGTAGTTGCTGCCTTGATACCAGCTTCTGCCTTGTTTCCTGTCCAAGGTGAAAGAATGAGAATAAGAATCATTCCCAGGTCCCTGGAATGTTGGAGGTGCGGCCACAACAAAGGGATGTTCTACCACATGTGGTGGACCTGCCCTAAGATTAGGAAATTTTGGTGGAAGATAAAAAAATAGCTGGAAGAGATAACTGGGCAGAAGATAGAAAGAAAACCGGAACTATTCCTCCTGGGTATTTTGGAAGGGAAAATGGGAAAAAAATTATAATATATCATATTACATATACTAACTGCAAGTAGAATTGTCATAGCACAAAATTGGAAACAACCGGATATCCCCCAAGACCAAATTATAGTTTAAAAAATATATGAATGTGCAGAAATGGATAGATTATCTATGGAAATTAAGGAAAAGGAAGACACCGAGTACTATTTAATTTGGAATAGATTGTATTCCTGGTTTGAGAGTAAATCTAAAACATAAGCGACACTTTGTCATGAAACCGAATTGTGAATAGAAGTTCTTATAACTTAGATAAGGATGTAAGTTAAGATAGTGATAGATAGAAATAGAATTTGTGTATGGAAGTTAATTAGGATAGAGATACCGATGTAGAAAAACTGTTACTAGTGTTTAAGTTTTGATGTGCTTGTTTTGTTTGATTGTTTTTGTTGTTGTTATGGTTTTCTATTTTTTGCTCTTTTCTATTTTTTGTACTGTGTATTTTAATGTTTGAAAATTGAATAAATACTATTTTTTTAAAAAAGGTATCATTAAGCAAATACTATGGCCATTAAGCAACTCCATTTTACCCAATGGGTGATGATTTTTTTTTTTTGCCAGAAATTGGAAGTAAAGGCTAGAAATTTGGCACAAAAAGTCAAAAATTGTGGCATGTGACCTCAAGATGTTGCAAATGACTGTAAAGATGAGCTGGTTGCCAGGTTCTGAAAAGCTACCGTATCATGTGACCATGGGAGTGCAGCTGTCATAACTTCAAAATTGGATCATAACTAGCTTTTGGGGGATTTGTTATAACTTTGGTTGCTAAGCAACCAGCCGCAGGTTGAGGATAACCTGTGCAGATATACAACTGTTTTTGTTTGTTTCCATTTATTAAGTCCTACTCTTTATCATGTACTCTTTCATTTCAAGTCGCAATCTTCATTGTTCATCCTCCTTACCCAAATAATAAAGTAGTTTTTCAGACAGAAAATGGTCTATCACCGGTACTTTGCATGAAAGATCTGAGCAATATCGCTATATAATCAAGTATAATTACAGTCATCAGTATGTATCAGGAAGAACAATAAACATTAAACAATATTTAATTGAAGTCCTCTTCTATTATTAAAATTCTATGACATATGTGTTGCTGAAGACTATGACTCATGCCCTTGTCATCTTTCAGAAGTCTGCAATTTGCTTCATGTGAAGTAACTCAGAAACTGCAGCTGGTAGAGAGTGTCTATCTGCCTGCTTGCTGAGCGAGTTTGTTACATGGGCTCTCAGTAGCTTTCTGAGGCTGTACAGATGGGGCCCTCATTTCATTCATTCAATCAGACTAGAGCTGGAAGGGACCTTGAAGGTCTTCTAGTCCAGCCCCCTGCTCAAGCGGGAGACCCTATACAATTTGAGACAAGTGGCTGTCTAGGCTCTTCTTAAAAACCTCCAGTGATGAAGCACCCACCACTTCTGGAGGCAGGATGTTCCACTGGTTAATTGTCTTCACTGTTAGGAAGTTTCTCCTTAATTCCAGGTTGTTTCTGTCCTTGATTAGTTTCCATCCATTGTTTCTTTTATTTTTGCCTTCTGGTGTTTTGGAAAATAAGTTGGCAGCCCCTCAAATACTGGAATACTGCTATCATGTCACCCCTAGTCTTTGTTTTCTCTAGACTACCTATACCCAGTTCCTGCATTCCAGATATTCATTCTTCATTCATTCCAGACCTTCTCCAAATACAATCTGCTCACCTGCTCACAGCCTAACATGGAAATAATGCATTAGGTGCCCACCCTGATGGAAATTGGAGGGCTGGGACCAGTGGTGAAATCCAAATTTTTTTACTACCGGTTCTGTGGGCATGGCTTGGGGGTGGGGCAGGGGAAGGATACTGCAAAATCTCCATTCCCTCCCCACTCCTGGGGGAAGGATATTGCAAAATCTCCATTCCCACCCCCCTCTGGAGCCAGACAAAGGTGGTATTTGCCGGTTCCCCGAACTGCTCAAAATTTCCGCTACCGGTTCTCCAGAATCTGTCAGAACCTGCTGGATTTCACCCCTGGCTGGGACTCAGAGAACTTTGCTACTGTTTCAAAAGTAGTCGCCTTCTTTTGGGCAGATTTCAAGAAACATATTTCCTCCCCAAGGGCATCCAAGCAGAAAGGTCTTTATAAGTTTAGCAATAGATTTTATGAACAATATTAGTCATTGTATTTATTAATCTCTTTTAATTTCATTTTTTCATGCTGTAATTTTATATACCATAAGCCAATGGAGTCATGAGGGGGAGGTTGCATAGGATACAAATATCGCAATAGCAATAGCATTTAGGCTTATATACTGCCTCATAGCACTTTACAGCACTGTCTGGGCAATAATGTTTGCATATTGCCCCCAACTGTCTGGCTCCTCAGTTTACCGACCTCAGAAGGATGGAAAGCTGAGTCAACTTGAGGCCCTTCAGGATCGAACTCCAGGCTGTGGGCAGAGTTTGCCTGCAATACGGCATTCTAACCACTGCATCACCAGGGCTCCTAATATGCTAAATAAATAAACATTCAGGTGAAGGGAGAGAGGAAGTTACGCTTTTAGCTCTAGAGGAAGAAAGTGATTGCTTGTTTTACATCTTCTTGTTGTTTGCTGTTATGAATGTCTTCCCATCTTGTGTGGAATCTCAGGCCTATTCGTGACATTAGATTTGCGGAGGTCCTCCCATGTCATAAAAATTTTCCACTCTTTTTGTCTAACTAAACTTGCAGAGTAGTCGCTTAAAAAGCAAATTCCACAACAGTTAAAAATATTTTTAACTTTAACCAGTTTTAAAAAACATGCACATTGAAAAGTCCACATATCCAAAGCACTAAAAAACAGAAACAAACTTTTCATTCTGGCTATATCTATTCTATAGGTAGCAGCTTATGTGTATGGTTTCCCAAGGGCTTTTAGGGAATAGTTTAATTATTAAACTGGAGATGAAACCAGTAGTGAAATGCTACCGGTTCGCACCGGTTCGGGTGAACCAGTAGTGATAAAAGCTAAAAAAAAAAAGCTACCGGTTCATTCGAACCGGTATTTCCAATGATCAGCTATGTCGCTTGATTCATATTCGCTAGAAATATAAATCTATTGGCATGCACTGCACATGCATGTGTGCGGTGCACATTTACAGAGCACCACGCATGCACGAGCAGCGAACCGGTGGCAATCCGCGGAGGATTTCACCACTGGATGAAACCACATCTAAGCCAACTTGTCTATGACCGTTAAATGATCCTGAAATTCAAGCTTACCTTTACTTTTGGCCTTCCTCACTTTACTTTTGTCCAATGAAGTAGCTTTGAGGAGCTTTCTTTTGGGCATTTTTGGTGGCTCTTCAATTTCAGATTCCTCCTCTTCCTCCCACTCTTCCTCCTCCTCCTCCTCATCTTCATCATCAGACTCTTCTAAAAGTTTGAATAAGTAGAGATCAATAGATAGAAAATTAAAAATGCAAATGTTTCCAAGCAATTAAAAGGGGAAAACAGAAGTATTGCATAGAGATAGATTCTGTTAGTTGTAGAGCTAACAATGTTCATGTTCTGCTTTGGCAGTAGCTATTGTTATAATGATGAAGGATTTGTTCACAGATCACTGCAATTTCACAATTACATTTATCTCATTTGTTACCTCTAGATGAGATGGGCAGCATATCAATCAATCGATCGATCGATCGATAAAGAAATAAAATTTGCATGATACTTTCACTCCATGTATGCTACTGGATAGATTAGGAGCAGAGATGTCTATAAGATGTGGTCAAAAAACATACGTTTTCACCTGGAAGGAATACATTTTTATATGTGTTTATATTGTCCTGGCTGCCATTTTGATTTTTTTGACCATATCATGTAGGTGTCCATGAGAGAGGAAATACTATATTTTCAGAATTTTTCCATTTCATCAGGTTGGAGATTAAATTAATATTTTTTACATTTTTAAAAATGCAATCATGATGTTGGAAAAGCACAGTTTCCACACTTGTGATGAATTTTTTTTTTTAAAGTAAATCTACAGGTAGAAAAAAAATTTTTTTGACTGTACACCAATGGTTTTCAAGCTTGCCTATGAAACAGCAATTTGAAAATGTGTAGACTTCAACTCCCACAATGATGTCCACTCCCACTGATGTTCCATTCTCCAGGTTCCATCTCCCTGCTGGCTGTGGAATTCTGGGAGTTGAAGTCCATACATCTTAAAGTTTTCTGTTCTACAGAAAAGTCCTTACTTGTAACATAAGAGCCAGGAGCTGGTGGTACCTTACCGTGTTTCTTTTTTGGTGTCTTGCTGATGCTGGAACGAGAAGAAGAGGTTTCCTTCTCTTTTTTGGGATCCTTAATTAATCTGGCGTATGTAACTTTCTCATCCTGTTCTCGTGGCTTCTCCTTTTTAGTTTTTTTTACATTTCTGACAAGAGCTTAGGAAAAGACACTAGAGTCAAGACAGGTATTTGAGAAATGAAGGACGGGGTATAATACAGGTACAATACTAACAATGGGACGAATGCAGTGGTGAAATGTAAAATTTGTTACTACTGATTCTGTGGGCGTGGCTTGGTGGAGAGTAATGTGACTGGTTGAGCATGGTCAACTTTTTTTTTTTACTTTTTTAAAGCATTTTTTTACAACCTATTCGGGCGAATAGGTTGTAAAAAATGCTTTTAAAGGGTAAAAAAAGGCTTTGACGATCACAGCTGTGGAATCAGATTGTCAGAGCCTTTTTTTTTTACCTTTTAAAAGCAGGAAGTAACGACATCCAGGCAGGTGGGCAGAGCCTCGTGCCGCCATCACTACCGGTTCTCCGAACCACCTGCCACAATTGCTACTGGATCGCCTGATTCGGTCCAAACCGGGAGCATTTCACCCCTGGATGAATGGAATGGCTTTGGGAAAGTAGCAAATACCTTGACTTTTGGGATCAAATTAGATTGTTCTATGTTTCGCTTGACCTGTGTTGATTATTGAGACAAAACGATGTGCCCTGGCTAATGTGTGTTTGCTGAATGAATTTGACTACAATATGGTATCTGCACTCTTAGGAGCTGATCACTCTTAAGATCACATTTGATGGGAAAACAGCATTTTCGAACACGTTCAGGAGAGATTCCCATAAAATTAGGGGATCCAAAGTACCAAACTAGCCACCGAAGGCCATTTCAGTCAAGATTTACCCATTGAAAATACTCCTTCCTCTTTTGGACAGCAAGTACCACTAGTCTTAGCATTTTATCAGTAAAACTAGAAACATCTGTATTGGAGACAGTTTAAAATTATGGGAGGGGGAGTTTAGCCCCTCTTACTCTTTAAATGGCTTCTTCCTTACTCTTCAGGGATTCAGATGGAACCTAATTCTGACATGTGAATTTTCTTTTCTGCTATTGTCCCATTTTGTTTTCTTTTAGATGAGGCAAAGAGTTGGCTGAAAGTCCCATCTTTTCACCTACAAAATTTAAATGATCTTTTCTTTAAATCCTGAGCTTTCTTGAGTATAAATTGATTTGATTTCTGTGTTCCATTTTATACATGTTATACATGTTATACATATAATACATATATGTATTATAATATGTCATAATAAGAATGAAAGAATTTAAACAACCAACAACTGTATATTTATAAAGGTACAATCATGTCTATTCCACTGATGGTATGATTGCACAAAGGTGTATGGAGGATCTTATTCTGGTTATTTTTGCTTCTTTTTCCTTTATGTACTAAACTTATATGCATATCTTTTTTTCCAGCAGATAGAATCAGGTGTTTATTGCTCTTCAGAACAAATATTTATTAGCTCATTAAATGAAATACCTTATGGAGAATCAACATGGTATAGTGGCTATAGCTTTGGACTAGAACATAGGAGACAAAAGTTCAAGTCTACCATCAGCCACAGAGGAGTCATTATGGTGAGGAAGGATTACGATGAGTATTACCTTGAACTTCTTGAAGAAAGGTAGCATATAAATCTAGCATGTGTAGTAAATAAATATTAATTAGTAAACTGAAAACATTAAAATATTAGCAATCCTACTTTCATCTGTCAACTGTTTTGAAAGAAAGAGATATTTTTGCCTATATACTAAAATTTCAGTTGTTCAGAAACCCAGTAGAAAGAGAAGGATGGGAGTTAAACCTCTGAGTATGGCCTAGCCATCTTTCCAAGGGGACACAGTGGCTCATTGGGTTAGGGCACTGAGTCCAAAGATCATTGAGAGGTCAACAGTTCAGTAGTTCAAAACCCAAGAGTGCAAGCTGTGATGCAATGAGCTCATCAATTTGACCCAACTTCTGCCAATTTAGCAGTCTGAAAGCATGCAAAAATGCAAGTAGATAAATAGGTACAATTTGATGGGAAAATAATATGGGCATGAAACGAGCCCCCTTGGGTGTCCCTTGGGTGATGTCACCAGCTAATCCTTTCAACTTGGAAGCGCCTTGGTAGGTGCTTCTGGCACAAATGCAGCAGTAGTAGTTCCCATCCCCCATCCCCACATGCTTCTTGCCAACAGGATGACCTGAAAGCTCCGTGATTCTATGCCCGACTGCTACCAAATAAGAAGATAACAACACTGAGTCTTTTTCATGGACCAATATCTATATTTCTGGTATGATAATGAACTTTTGCTCCTCTCCTTACTAGTAACTGAAGCATTATTGACTTCTTCTGCAGAGCTTGATTTTTCCTGCTTTTTCACTCTGGATTTTTTAGGCTTTGCCTCCAGTGTAGTGTCTTTCAATTTCTTCCTCAGCTTCTGCTCCAGCAGATGGGTGGCTGCAGGTAGAAACAAGTTGCAAAAAGTGATGGAGATGCAGTATCTTAATGATAAAATGGTCTCTACATTGAATTATGTTAATTTCACAACATGATAACTATCCTACATAAAGAATACCATCAGTGTCCTCCTACAAATCAAGTACCTCTGTTTAATAAACATCTGCCCCCAATTGACCACAGGTGAAAAGTTCTGATGACAGATATGGGCATTTATTCTGCAGAATTTTTAAAAATTGCTTAATAATATTCAAAGAGTAAATGCAGGCTTTTACAGTATTATCATATGTTGGATAGACCTCTGTAACTTGCTATGGATATCAATAGTTCTATCTCTGGAATCTCTGCTTCAAAGCATCTGATAAAGAGCATAGAGAAACACTAAGAAACAGTATTCAAAGTAAAGGTTCAGAATACCAGACTTTGGGGTAGTGTGGAGACATAGGTCCACATAGTGAGTGGTAGGGGATAAGGACATCGGCAAACAAGCCATTGACACCTGAGCTGACCGTGATACATTAAGTTAAAGGTAAAGGTTCCCCTTGCACATATGTGCTAGTTGTTCCTGACTCTAGGGGGCAGTGCTCATCTCTGTTTTAAAGCCAAAGAGCCAGCGCTGTCCAAAGACGTCTCCATGGTCATGTGGCTGGCATGACCAAATGCCAAAGGCTCACGGAACGCTGTTACCTTCCCACCAAAGGTGGTCCCTATTTTTCTACTTGCATATTTTACATGCTTTCAAAATGCTAGGTTGGCAGAAGCTGGGACAAGTAACAGAAGCTCACTCCGTTACGTGGCACTAGGGATTTGAACTGCTGAACTGCTGACCTTTCGATCGACAAGCTCAGCATCTTAGCCACTGAGCCACCGTGTCCCTGACAGATATAATGTACTGGTACATTTGGATCCACAAAAACAGCTCCTTCCTTCCTCCCTCCCTCCCTCCCTCCCTCTCTTACACCAAAAGTTAAAAATCGGAAATAGATTCTATAAATCTTGCCTTGGTGATAGTTTTCCTCTGTCCCAACTTTGTGTTCCCAACTTTCCTGCCTTCAGTGTATTTATCTAGTCTTTACTATTAGAAAATGCATGAGTATATTTATACCCAAAAAGCAAAATTAATGTTACATTTATCCTGAGGAGAGAGTTTATAAATGGCTGATTTACAGTATTTGAACTGTAGCTTTTGACCTGTGCTGATGAGAACATATACAATGGCATGTGTTGGATGCTTCTGTTTTTGTTAATGTGTGTCTATTTGTGTCACACAAATGCAACCTGCACTGGTTGCCTGAAAAAAGAAGGGAGATGTAAGGGTTGGCTCTGAATCAAAACCTAAGAACAAACCAGTCTTTTATGATTGCACAGTGTGAAAAGATACTATAACTCAGGCCTACTTACAAGTGACAAATACCAGGAGGAGAAGTAAATGAGTAATTTCAGAGAGGCTTGCAGCCATAGGCATATTACAAAATAAACAAATCAGCCAATATATAAAACCAATCTACTACTGCCAATCCCACAAGTTAAAAGTTAAGGGTTGATGCCTCTAAAATTATGAGTTGGTGAAAAAGATTTTTTAAAATATAGTTACTGGTTTTTCAAAACATATGAAGTAAGCCATAATCACATTATCATGGTTTTTTTCTTCCTAACCAACAAGGTTAGAATTTTAAAGAAGAAGAAAAAAGAGGAAGGAGACGGGAATGGGAAGCAAAAGCAAATAAAAATAAGAAAGGTGATGAAAGCAATGCTAATAATAATTACTTTCAACTCAAGTTAAAGTTTTTAAATTTTAAATGATCAAATAATAAGATGTTATAACCCCCAAATGATATTGGGTTTCATTCCTTTCCAATTAAAAAGCAAAAAAAAAAAAAAAAAAAGTGATGAAAATAGGGCTGTGACTCTCTGCAGCCATTAAATCAATTAAGGTTTCAGGTATCTCTTTGCTGCCATCTAGTGGTCATCCAGATTTTTGGTAGCTGAGCTACACCTAGTGAAACCATCCTGTTATGAACAGTGATGAACAAGGACAGAGGCAACTCCGCCCATCTTTAATGAGCCTTCAATTATTTTGGGCTGCACAATGATTAGCCCTACTCTGATGGCTAATGAAACCTACGAAGAAACTGTCTTAGTCAGTTTCATAGTAAGTCATAATAAGTAATATGGATTTACTTAGTCTCATTGTATCAGCTGGAATTTTGCCATAAACTAATGAATATGTATCATTCTTCAGATATATTGTGCAAAATACATATATGTAATGATATGGTACTTTATACAGCAATTTGCCAGGTAGGAAAATTTTGTGGGAAAAGCTTAAGATTATATAAATATCACAATGTATTCTAGTTACCTGTTCTATATCTCCATTTCTTCTGCTAAGAATTGCTGTTTATTGGGTAGATTTGCCTCATATTACTAAACTTCAGTACATTAAAATGGATTTGATTCAGTGTGTTATAGGATCTCAGCCACTGTCTTAATATGATATGTAAACTAAGACATCATAATAACTCATAATATGGTTTCTTTTGGCATAATGTGTTATGCAGTGGTGGGATTCAATTTTTTTTACTACCGGTTCTGTGGGTGTGGCTTGGTGAGCTTGGCTTGGTGGGTGTGACAGGGGAAGGATACTGTAAAATCTCCATTCCCACCCCACTCCAGGGAAAGGTTACTGCAAAATCCCCATTTCCTCGGGAGGCAGAGAATAGATGGGGGCAGGGCCAGTCAGAGGTCGTATTTACCGGTTCTCCGAACTACTCAAAATTTCCGCTACTAGTTCTCCAGAACTGGTCAGAACCTGCTGAAACCGACCTCTGGTGTTATGTGACCTCAATAATTGTGTTTGATAACCTGATCTCCATAAAATTGTATAACAGAAAGTTTTTGGAACTTTCTGTTATAATTTTGTGGAAACTCAGTATGTATCCTAGAAGTAAAAGCCGGCCAGCACAGAAGAATACATATGAAAACCAGTGTCTGTTTCAAGTTGGAAGCTCAACGTCTCAGTCCAATTATTGGAAGCCAGGGCAAAATTAGTTGAGGAGGCGGTATTTGTAAACTATTTCCATTACCTCAGCACACTGAAATAAAAATTTGAAATGTGGCACAGAAAAGTAGGAATGATTTATCCCAGATATGGTAAAAATACTTGGTAATTATTTGATGAACAACTTTTATTAAGGATCGTTAAATAGCCTAACGAGGACTGAGATGATATCTTTGACATGTAAGTAGGATAATGCCTTTTCTTTCATTTCAGCATTTGATAAACAGTACAGTAATAAAGTTTGTAACATTTTTCTAGGCAATGTTTATTACAACGGCAAGAAATCTGACTTTGCTTTAAAATGCAGTTTTGTGCATCTTCTGTGAGATCTGCCTTTGGGTAAATATGTTTAGAATTGCACTGAAAACCCTCTACAGTGGTTTCTAAGGATGTATATTCAATCCCTGTATTTGGAGTCAACATCTGATGTTCTGTGTTTGATATCTGACAGAATTTAACAGTCAGTCTCCATGGAAACAAAAAAATATAATGTTTATATTTTTTTCTTGCACCAATAATTTCAAAAGCACATAGGCATGTGAGAAGAAGCGGCAGCAATGCAGAAACATCTGGCGTATCCTTCATCTGAATGACATTAATATCTAGAATGCTTATATGAAAAACTGGTAGAAAATTTTAACTTATTGCTACCATTTTCAACACCATCACGCTTGCTTGAATTTAACTGGCAGTGTTTATACAACATAATCTCATTATTAGAGTCACTGATTTAAAAACAAATGAAGACAATAAAGCCCAGAAAATTCCATTCCATAACCAAAGTTTAAAGATAGCAATGATCCTTAAAACAACTTACCAGTCAGAGTTCCAATTGATAGCAAAGAAACAAACAAACAAGATACTGTTTATTAAACTGGTCAAGTAAGGATATCACTAGCAGGGAGACCGAACATTGCAACTCAGCCTAGATGTCAGAGAAAACACGATGGCTTCATTTGCTTATGTCATGGCAAGACCAGTTGTTATTTCTCTCCAATTGCAGTGAGATCCTTTTCAACAAGCCAGTACAAATTTGGGAATTTTCCTCAGCTTTTTTGCTGCTTTGTAGCTACAATATTGGAACTGTCCAATATTGATATAAGAAGACTTAAGCAGTGAAAGTTATTGATTCCTATTTACTTATTTATGTAAAGTGATGCCCACGTGTTCAAAAGAACTCACACGAGGAAGCAGAATGTTTTAAATATAATTGCAGAGTTTGTATGCAAGCCAAGTTATACTGTGATGTGAGACACGACTCCTGAAGCATTATTTCTTCTTGAAAGTGGCTATGGAAAGACTCCAGGTACAGCAACCCATACCCATTCCTTAGGGTTGTTGTGGGGCGAGAGTGTGCTTTTCTTTATAGGACAAGGTTAAAGCAGTTACGTCACCTTTGCTTTCAAATGATGGGGCTAATCAACTTGAGTATTTGCAAACCATAAAAAAGCAAGACTTTTAGACAAGGACAGGTTTACCAAGGTCCTTGATAAATAAGAAAGCATGCAGGCAGTGTTGTGTTATGTGGTTGTGTGTCTTCCAAGCTGTGATCTGCAATTTTAAAATTAGGGTGAGAAAGCACATTTTCGGCTGGATTTGGATGTTTTGGAGATATGGGGTGCTGCAGTTGCTACCAGACTTGATACAGCACTTAAATTTTTTGGAGGTTGGAAATGTTGTTGGGTAAAACCATTCAAAGCCTTGCTGGCTGTTTGTCTTCCCTCTACAGAGGGAAGAAGGAAAGGTTGCACCACTATGTTTTATGGTTTGCTGCTGAATTAAGAATGTTGCTGGTATGATTTATGGAGAAACCAAAAATGGGCCTGGATAAAATGGTGGAGATTGTTCACCTATTGTGAATTGCCTATCTCTAGGGTTCTCTTCCTCTCCCTCCTTCTCCCTCTCCCTCTCTCTCTCTCCCCCACTTGCTCTCCCTCCCTCCCTCTCTCTCTCACATACACACACATACAGGTTCTTTTCAAATACAAGGAAGCAGAAAGAATTAACACGCTCACCCACTATTAGATGACATAATAAGGGGTGGAGGTAGAAGACACCACTTTCCACCCATGTACCTTCCTTTATTACACAATGGTAATAGCATAAGGCTGCAGCATATGTATGATCAGATATGAACACACACATTCATTCATTCATTCACTCACTCACTCACACACACAGTTGGTAGATCTGAACCATTGGCTACATTTATTAGAGAGTATCAAAGACTGTTTACAATAATCCTGGACATGATACAGGAGTTCAGATAAATGTGATTGGGAGATTATGACTCTGTGTTTCATTGAAAGATGGAGAGAGGATTTGATGCTGGTGGATTGTATAATTTTAAAAATAGGGAATAACTATTTCTTGCATCACAGCAAAATCTAGAATCTATGTGAAACATCACAGACTTTGATGACACAAGCTTTATGGCTTCAAGGCCAAAATCTCTACCCCACCCACCTTCATCTTCTTTTTGTAGTGTCTTACCTTTTGAAGAGATGTGAAGCTTTTAAAAATTTACATTGATTGTGCCCTTTAGGTGGGTCGTTGCATGGTTATCGCTCCATTATGTGTTAAAACGGTTTTGTGAGACTATACAAGACGCTCTTAAACACCACAGTTCCTCCGAGATTGAGGTCACTCAGAAAGACTTCACAGAGGAAGCAGATGGATCAAGATTACCTTACAGTCAATCCCATTAGTCATAAACTATAATTAATTGTGACTGATCAAATGCAGTTGAGAAATATGCTTGAAAAATGGTGCTAGTGCAGAGTCTGTAAATAAGGGGCTGGTGATGTGAATGATGCCTGCAATCTTCTTTTATGAGATTAATTTGTTCAGATTAGCAATCTCAGCCTTCTGTCTATGCAGGGAGACAGAAGGTAGCTTATCTAATTAAGGCTAGATGTTGCAATAATGTAGGATGATAAACAGGGATTAACTGTGGGGATTGTGCCCACCTATCCATAAAAAATATGTGTCTACATGAGAAGGACGGTGATCTCAGCATAAAGCTCTGAGTTATGGAACAACCTTATGCAAGTGCCTGTTGAAGGAATGGTGGGATTGAAATGCAGGAAATAATGATCAGGATGTAGTTATTGGCCATTTCAACACTAATGATGTTAAATCCTGTTTATTACCAAGTTATCCAGCCACGGTGATGATTGAATGACATTTTAAGACATGATACTTCACAGGTGTGAAAATCAACATTCTAATCTCAGGAGCCACACAATTTGTAAACAGAGAAATTCAAAATGGTGTAGAGGCATATGCAGTATGTGAGGCATATGAGACCAATCAAGCTAAAGGTTGGATAAGAAGGTGTTTCTTACCTGTTTAAGTTTCGGAGGTGCAGATTCCTCATTTGCACTAATGAAGGGGGAATTAAAAAAAAAAACACCATAAGGAATTGGGAAGGTCTACTTTAAACTGGAAGCTAAAATGTTTATGGAACAAACCTGGGCCATCGCACCCTCCATGAAATAGAAGTCAATTTGATTCCTATAGTTCAGGGCTGTCAAACTCCCGGCTCGTGGGCCGGATGCATCACGTGCTAGCCACGCCCATGCCTAGTTTAGCGAAGGGGGGAAAAGCCTCAATATGTCACATGATGCCGCCATGACGTGAGTTTGACACCTCTGCTATAATTGATGTCCCTTGTTCTGGGGTTTTATTTCAATTGCTCAGTCTTAACCTACAATCCTAACATTTTTGTTATTCTGTTTATTTATTAAATATATAGATGCCTATCTCACTTGAATGTGACTCTGAGTGGCATATTCCCTGAAAGCTTTAAGAATATACCGTATTAGATGTCTATTTGGTTCTGCTTCCAAACCCACATGCTATGATCAAAGAATATATATATATATATATATATATATATATATATATATATATATATATATATATATATATATATATATATATATATATATATAAAACATGAGGATTAAAGGTGAAACCTAAATGTGCCAGCAGATGGCAGTGCAAACATTAGTAATACAGCGCATACTGTTCATGCAATGGGACATTTTGTTGCTAGCAGGTGAAATTATAGACAGGCAATCATATGGTGGAATCATTCCTCAATTTGTTACATATGTATCATACTTCTTAGTCCTTCTCTCCTTCTATGATACTGATTCCAATTTATTTTATTTTTTTATTTTATATCAAATTTATATACCGCCCTTCTCCCTGAGGACTCAGGGTGGTATACAGCCAAATAAAAACATAAAGTACAAACATTAAAATATTATTAAAAAGATATATATAAATTTGGCCCCGTAATTAAAAAACGATGACAAACCAGTTAAAAACATTTAAAAGTGTTAAGCCAGCCTGGCTTGCTGAAAAAAGAAAGTTTTAAGGGCACGGCGGAAGGCACCGAGGTCTTGGATTCTCCTTATCTCTGGGGGCAGTTGATGTTCCATGTTCTTCATCCTTGATGTAAGGAGGTGTGCCAGAATGAATAAATCCATGCCGAACGCTGATATTTTCCCCCTTCTTAAATGTTAAACTGAACCTTCCATGTCTGATCAATTCTAGCTAGCATTATTTTTATATCAGGCACCCAAAGTATTTTATATTGCTGATAACCTTACATAGTTTGGATGCAAGATACCTGAAACCTTACTTTCCTCCTCACAGACTTTTTCTGGATTGCAAACAACTGGGTCTCTTTGTTGCCACCTGTTGGCTATGCAGATCTATGCAGCTCACTCTCTGTTCTTCCTCAAAAGCCTAGATCTGCATATTATATATATCAATAGAAATATATTTGGTGGGGTAAAAGCCTCTTGGCTATCTTGTTCCAACTTTCCAATCTTCTACCCAAGAGGCAAGTTGATCCCTTCACTGATCAATGTTAGTTAGTTTCTGAACAAACTCTGGCTTAATGCAATGTGTAAGTCCAGAAATTGTCTTGGATCCAGGCTTGAGATTTAAGTGGATCGTAACTGGTTTCTGTTTTATTTTTTAAAGTTAGTTTCCCTAAATATAATTAAGATTGTTCGCCACTGTTGAAGGATACTATACAAGCACTAATGGATTTGAATTAGCTGATGGCAGTTCTGGAATGAATATTAGAAAAAAAATCTACCAATAAAACAAGTTTCACATGGTGGGATCCCCTTTCCTGAATTTATACAGGCAATGAGTGGATAGCCAGCCCTCTGTCAGGAATATGTGTCCAACTCTCTGATTCTATTTTATTTTTAATAGCTGATCCTGGCAGTCTCTTTGTTGATTATCTTACATTGCTGCTCTATGAAAGATAATTTAAATAATATTTAAGTTGCCCTGAATACTTCTTTTGAAGCAGAAGGGCAGGATATAAACAAGCTGTTGCAACTCACTGATGGCCAATGCTATTGAAGAATCATGGGTGTTTTAGTCACAACAGGAGCCAGATAGGAGAAGACTGGCTTATTAAATTGTAGATAGAAGGGAGAAGGAGATATATTGTAGTAGAAAGAGGAAATGGCCTTGAAGGGCAGGAGGAAGAGCCGGTATTAAGGCAATGGTTGGATAAATGGGGCTTCAACTCAGGCCAAGAAAGTAAGGTGAGAAAACATCTTAGACAATCCCCTCCCTAGTTCACACGAAGATAAAGGGATGGAAGGGAGAAGCCACCAGACTTAATTGTTACAATAAAAGTAGTTCTGACCTATATAACTCTGGACTATCTTATATAACGGATGTATATGGCATTCTCATAAATAAAAGACATTTATGAGAATGCCATATTAAGTAGTGATCAGTATACTTATGTTCAAGACCCAAAATAATTAGAACTCAGGGCACCTTGTTCACTGGGGCGGCAATAAATATTAGAAAAGCTATAGTTTTCTAGATGGTAAAACCTACATCAACAGTTTTCTCTAGCATTTATGAAATGCATTTGAATGGTCCAGAGAAATTTGCATCCAATAGAAACTTACAATAATACCAAGCCGGCAAGTTAGGTGAGTAATTCCATATCGCAAATGGGGCAAACTGAGACACTATCTGGTGAATTCATAATAGAGATGGGAGTCCAACCAGTAATCTCGTAACCAGGGAAGGATTTCTTCTGTTTTAATCCAGCCTTTCTAAACTTGGTAACCCTGAGATACGTTAGAGTACAACTCCCGTACCTGCTTGTCATCAAAGACTGATAAGACTGATATTCAAAACAGTTTGAAGCATGGACATAACACAGAGCAAAACCCGCCTCTTTATAATAGGCCAAACTATCTCTGTTTGCCATGGATATAGTAAACCAGTAGCTTTAAAACTGTACATTATCAATTTGGCCTGAAATTGTTATTTTTCTTTTCTCCCTGGAGTATATGGAAGTTTAATTACTAGACAAGTGAAGTGATCTTTAAGTACCAACAAATGCATGCCATTCTAACCCCTCTTTAGCTCCCTATAGCTCACGACATCTAAGGATCAAATTCTCATTTTTTTAAAATGGGAGCAAAACATCACAAGACATCCAAATCATCTCAGATAATTTAATTTTTTCTTACCAATCTATTTATTTAAGCGCTCACAACATTGGATGAAATTATACCACCATTGATCTTTGCTATAATTAATGAAGATAAAATAAAGGAAAGAAATTCTTCAGTCGATCAAGCTGCCTGTCCAGGAAATAGTTTTGAGGTCAGGCCATTAAATGGTTGATGTGAAAGAGCAAACTTTACGCTTAGAGACTGGCAAACTAAACTAGTTTTTCACTCATTTCTCTCACTTCACTCCCTTTGCTTATTTTGTACTAGAAGAACCCATAGGAAACCATCTGGAGCTACGATATTATTTACTGCAAATATGATATAATTGATAATGTTGAAAATCTCTAACATTTTCATAATCTCAAAGGTGCTTTTTCAAGAGGCAACTGGACTGTTTTGTTTTTCTTGAGAGACATTTCGCTTCTCATCCAAGAGCTGAAGAAGCTTCTTGGATGAGAGGTGAAACGTCTTCAAAAAAACCCCAGAAAGTCTAGTTGCCTCTTGAAAAAGCACTTTTGGGAAAACCATGACCTGGATGATTGAGAATCTCTATAGACATTTTCATAAATGCATCCTTAAGAGCTTCCTATTATTTTAATTACAGGAAAAGAGATGTTGAGAAGGACTTCAGGTCCAGTAAGCATCAATACTCTTAGGACTTACTGGCCAGCTTGATTACTACCCTTCCCCCATTCCCCCCCACAATTGGCCCTGACTATTTACTTTCCTTCCTGAGCATACAAGCAACAATAAGACAGATTTTTCCCTTTCCTTCTAGAGGAAGGGGATAAGCAAATTTATAGTAGTCATAAAGATGAGAAGCAAATTCACCCAGAGATGGTGAGTCAATTGAAGACATCTTGTCTAAGTTTTATCGCATTCCAAAACTGGAAGCAGTACTGAAAGACCCGATAAAATAATCTTCTTTCACTTCCAATCTAGATTGCCAATGTCATGCCAAAGATAGTTTATCCTTCCTTAAGGAGAATATACATAGACTTACCCTTCGGATGCCCATACTTCACGGAGGATGTCTGACTGAAGGGGCATTGTAAAGAATGTAGAACCGCTAATTCAAAGAGGAAAAGGCTTGGACTTGGAGAGAACTGCCACCTTTTTTGCAGTTGTATGGGAAGAATACAACTTATTCTCCAGCACCAGCATAAATAACGTTCTGTAGGATCTAGGACTTCAATGTCTTGTATATCAAGCCAAAGACTTCACTGCCTCCATCTTGCAGGTGTTCCTTTTTTGATTTTCTTAATATCCTTGTATCACATGTTGATTAACCTTCAAAGCCTGAATACCATTCATTGATTCAAATATTGATTCAAAAATATTCTGAAGCAGTATAAAACGTCAACCCAGGATTCTTCAGCTAACTAGCGGAGATGTTGGTGGAAAGATAGGGAAGAAAAGGAACTGGAAAGCTAGGGAGATTATGTTTATTCCTTCAAATGACCTAATAGGATTTCAGGGGCTGATGGACTGTTACTAGACGAATGGGACATCTGCCGCTGCAATTTATTTAAACAGGGCCAAGAGAAGATTATTGTAGCTTTGTAAGATTGTCTGTACTATGCCTGTCAAATAATGCAATAATACAAGTGGCTCTTTTGTGCAATTATCCACACTAATGTTGTAGCCTAGAATATTTTTTTCACTAAATTCTCACTGGCAAATGTCTTTGGATCATAGTGGCATTGATAGTTCCATAAATTCTAACTCCAATTTTGTAATGCTCACTTGGAACAAAGAAAAGCTATAATCTGGTTTAGAGATTCCTAATTCCCTCACAATTAGCAATCACAATTAGCAATGCATGAGATCCACACCAGTGGTGGGTTGCTACCGGTTCCCCCTGGATCAGGCGAACTGGTAGCGATGGCCGCAGGAGGCTCTGCCCACCCGCCCAGACATCTCTGTGCCTGCACAGAAGTGTTGTGCGCGAGCGTGCACACATCCACAAGCAAACCAGTAACGATGGGATTTGAAACCCACTACTGATCCACACTCAACGTATAAATAAGATTGGAAGGGCCGCTGCTTCTGCATAGGAGATCTGCTTTGCTCAGCAGAGAACCTACCATATATAAAACACCATGTTAGGCTAGGAAAACTGGTTCTGTTCTCCAAAACTCTGGGTTCTCGTCGGATGAAGTTAAGAGCTTAATAAGCAGTCATCTGGACTTTTGCAGCCCACATCCAATAAATCTATTTTTCTGTCTCCGATTCCCTTTCTTTTAATTTGCCAGCTTCATCTCTTCTCCAGCTGTGTTTCAGATAAAAATAGACTATGAAGCATTTCTGAAATAAATAATGCTCTGATTTGGTCAGAAGATTACGATATAATATGTTGCAGACCCCATCAGTTGAAGAACTCTTACTGGTGGAGTCAAAGAAGAGAGATTTTTCTGCCATTGTTCCCACCCTATGGAACATATCTTCACCCAGAAATTAGGCAGGCCCCCACTTTCCGGGTCTTATGAAAAGGAGTCAAAAAAAATGGCTTTGTGGCACTGCATGAGGAGCCCAGAGGAACACACAGCCATGGGGCTGGTTAGTCCCAGAGGTGGGTTTCAGCAGGTTCTGACCAGTTCTGGAGAACCGGTAGCGGAAATTTTGAGTACTTCGGAGAACCAGTAGTAAAAATTCTGACTGGCCCCACCCCCATCTATTCTCTGCCTCCCAAGTCCCAGCTATTTGGGAGGAAATGGGGATTTTGCAGTATCCTTCCCCTGGAGTGGGATGGGAATGGAGATTTTACAGTATCCTTCCCCTGCCACGCCCACCAAGCCATGCCATGCCCACCAAGCCACGCGCACAGAACTGGTAGTAAAAAAAAATGAAACCCACCACTGGTTAGTCCCCTGAAAGCCCTCCCTTCACTTTTTTTTTAACTAATTAAAATTAATTTTAACAGTGTTTGATTATTCTTGCCTCCTAATTGTTTTTAATTTTATATACTGCGTTTATATTTTAACATGTTCTTGTACACTATGGAGAGTCCCTCTCTGAGGGAAATCGGTGGTTCAAATCAGGTCTGAAATTTATTTATCTTCCCTACCGGTTTGCCAATGTGCGCGCTCCGTGCGCCATTGTCTGCGCATGCGCAAAGCCTTCTGCACATGTGCAGAGGCTTAAAGTGTCACAAAAAAGTGACATCATGATGTCCGCACGGGTGGGCAGAGCCTCTCGCAGCCACCATTACTGGTTCGCCCAAGTCGGATAGAACTGGCTGGATTTCACTCCTGGTTCAAATATGTGAAAATAAAGTGAGTGTCAAGTTTCGAGGTCATCTCGAATAAAATGCATTTCAAACAAAATCTTTGAAGAAAAAACTCCTATTTATTGAGCATGACATCCTAACCTGACTCCAAACGAAGCCAACACTGACTTCCAGCCCCCAAACCCTCCCTTTCCATTACCCACTCCCCTGCACTCATTGACCATCTTCCAAGTCATTCTACCCCTAATCTACTCCAGATCAAAGGAATTCCCCCCTCCCATCTCATCTCCTCAGAAACATTATCTCCAGGGAAAATAAGTAGGTGAAAAGTCAGCCGTCCCTTTCCAGACACCTTCGCTTCTCCTTCTTATGTCAGCACTAGAGTAAATGCAGGTTGAAGTGCTGACAGTGAGTCAATAATCCATTGTTCGGATGAAATGTTTTTCCATGATCCTCATAAATGGAGCATATGACTTCATCCTTTACATGAAAGTTGGGTTGCAAATTCTCTTCCTCAAGAAAAGCCCTGCTTGTGAAAGAGATGATGTGAATTATACAATTACATGAATTACTTATCAATTTAATTTTACTTCTAGATCATGGTCAAAGAGGAATGTTGCAGTAATTCTACAAAAGAGATGGATAACAATTGGCAGGTTGGGGGCTTTATATGACACGTGAAATTCAAAGCTGGACCCCAACAACTGGGCAAATTGAGTTAAAAGTAGCCATAGTCAGGGCAAAAATGACCAATTCAATTTAGTTCAGTTCAATGAATATACAAATATTATGGATCCCCATTGTATTCAATCAAGCAATCAGAATAGAGTTGGAAGGGATCTTGGAGGTCTTCTAGTCCAACCCCCTGCTCAAGCAGGATACCGTATACCCATGATGGTGAACCTCTGGCACGCATGCCAGAAGTGGCATACAGGGCCCTCTGTGTGGGCACGCGAGCTGTCGCCCCAGTTCAGCTCTGCTGCGCATGTGTGCATGCCTCCCACCGGCCAACTGGTCTTCGGGTCTCTGCCATGCATGTGTGTGGGGGTGCGGGCCATGCATGCATGTGCAGGGGGGCAGGGCGCATGCACGGGTAGGGCACATGCGGGGGTGCGTATGCACGGGAGTGGATGCATGCACGGGGCCTGTGCGTGCATTGCATTTTGGGGGTTAAATGTCCAATGCTAATGCACGTTTTGGGCGCTCAGTCTGAAAAAGGTTAGCCATCACTGCCCTATACCATTTCAGATAAGTGGCTGTCAAGCCTTTTCTTAAAAACCTCAGTGTTGAAGCCCCTACAACTTTTGAAGACAAAGCTGTTCCACCGGTTAATTGTCCTCACTGTTAGGAAGTTTGTCCTTCATTCCAGATTGCTTCTCTCCTTTATTCATTTCCATCCATTGTTTCTTGTCTTGCCCTCTGGTGCTTTGGAAAAGAATTGACCCCCTTCTCTTTGTGGCAGCCTCTCAAATACTGGAGTACTGCTATCATGTCCCCCCTAGTCCTTTTCTCTAGACTAGCCAAACCCAAACTCGAACTGTTCTTATGTTTTAGTCTCCAGGCCTTTAATCTTCTTAGTTGTTCTTCTTTGCACTTTTTCCAAAGTCTCAACATTTTTTTTGTAATGTGGTGACCAAAACTGGATGCAGCAATTCCGGATGTAGCCTTATTAAGGCTTTATAAAGTGATTCTAATACTTCACATGATTTTTATTCTATGCCTCTTGTTTATACAACCAATTCATTAGTTTTGGATGCTGCTGCACACTGCTGGCTCATATTTAAGTGATCATCCACTGGAACTCCAAGGTTCCTCTCACAGTTACGGTTGTTGAGCCAGGTTTCACCTAATCTGTATGTGTACCTTTGATTTTTCCCTCCTTAAATGTAAAACCTTGCTTTTCTCTGCATTAAATTTCATTTTGTTGGATTGGGCCCATTGTTCAAGTCTGTCAAGATCTTTTTGGATCCTGAGATTGTCTTCTGGGGTGTTGGCTATTCCTGCCAGCTTAGTGACATCTGCAAATTTGTTGAGTTCCCCTTCTATTTCCTTATTTAAGTCATTTATGGAGATATTGAAGAGTGCTAGGCCTAAAACAGAATCTTGTGGTACCGCACTGCTTACTTCCCTCTATGTAGACATAGTACCATTAAGGACAAATGATTGAGTACTGTTTATCAGCCAGTTACAACTCCATCTGGTGGTTGGAGGTGGTCCATCATGCTGTCTATCCCACATTTTTCTAGCTTGTGGGATAGAAGAAGTAGATTGTGGTCTACTTTGTCGAATGCCCTGCTGAAGTCTAAGTATACTATGTCCATTGCATTTTGCTGGTCTACTAATTTAATCATTTTGTCAAACAATGAAATAAGATTGGTTTGGCATGATCTGTTTTTAACAAACCAATGCTACTTTTTAGTTATAACTTTGTTTCTAGATGTTCACAGATTTGTTTTTTGATTATCTTTTCCAGTATCTTACCAAGTATTGATGTTAGGCCGATTGGTCTGTAGTTTCCTGGGTCTGTTTCATCCCCATTTTTCCCCCCAAGATGAGAACCACATCAGATCTTTTCCAATCCTCAGGTATTTCCTGGGTGTTCCCTGGTGGATTTATTTGAATGGGTGAACAACAATGCACAAAATATGAGCAAGCATCCATAATCAATGGATGCTATAAGAACTAAAGATAAGAGGAAATAAAAATATTACAAAAGAGAATGAAAAGTTTGAAATATGGCAGGATATGAATCATCTTCTGAATCATCTTCACAGTATATTAGAATCAATGAGCTATGTTATAAGGCCATCATTAGCCAGAACTCAATAAAAGTAAAATTGCAAGCTGCTTTTATCCTTCTCTTTGTGAGAGCCAACACTTTCTGCCTCAGACAATATTGATCTTGACAACTGGTGGAAGAAATACTGATCTAGAACAGTTATCTCCATTACTGACCACAAGAGGGCACTATATGGCCTAGACCACTGTTGGCGAACCTGTTTGACACCGAGTGCCGAAATGGGAGCGTGCGCGTGTGAAAGGGGGGCACAGAAACCGGAAGAGCAGCTCCCTGATGTGCATGTGTGGGAGTGCTGGAAACCGGAAGAGCCACGTGCGCCGGTACCTGGTCTTCTGGTTTCTGGCGTGCATGAAGGCCAGCTGCCTGGCATGCATGCGCATGCTGGAAACCAGAAGCTCAGCTTCCCAGCGCACACATGCGTGCCAGGGAGCTGCTCTTCTGGTACTCCCACGGTGCTCTCGTGTGTTCAAAGACCAGCTGGCCGGTGTGCATGTGTGCTCCGCAACCCAGAAGAGCAATGGGTGACAGCTGGCGTCCCTGGAGAGATGGCTGTGCGTACCACTTCCAGCACACTTGCCACAGGTTCACCATCACGGGCCTAGACCTATACAAATTAACACCTACGACTCTTCAAAATGACAAGAAATGAAGATGCTATGAATTATTGCTGGAGACATTTCTCCCTATTCATAGCATTCTGCAATAGGTCAGATTTTAGTAGATCCAAGGGAGGGTTAGTGGGGTCTGTTGCTGACCCAACACAAATTGTTTAAATCTAGAAATACTATGTCTTAGAGCTGCTCTATGCTTTGGGTTCAATCTTTGAAGGTGCTTTGGACTGCACAGGGGTAGAAATGTAACACTTGATGCAGGTCCTGAGGTGAGCAGCATTTTCTTCTTCCTGGGATCAATGCTTTGCATTAAACCAGGACAAGCTAGAAGCATCTGCCCTGTGTAACTATCTCAAATTGACATGAACTGGAGTCTGAAACCTCAGAAGAGTAAATCGCTGGTTCCAGTGACCGACCCAAATTTGATCTCACATCATTATCCCGGGACATGCATATTTGCCTTCATTTGTACTGGAATTCTGCAAAGTCTTATTTTATCTGTCCTTTATCAGGAAAATAGGATCGTCTCCATCTTACTGTTGACCTTTTTATAATCTAAGCCATAGCTTGCCAGAGCAAAAGAGAGAGCAGGGCACCCCAAAATAAGATATCCTTTAAGTATAGAACACAAACTACTGATGAGAGAGGAATCCCTTAAATACACACCCTTAGTAGATAAATACCTAAAGGTCAGTAATAGCCTGGAGAAGCTGACATTAAATTCCAGTTAGGTGCTGATTAATAAAAAATCAGACTCTGATTGTTTCAGACTGTTTTGAGTGAGTTATTTGTTCTCTGAATGGCAAAACCATAGTCTGTGGTCATGATGTGATTTGGGCATGCAATATCCTGAAAAATAATATGTGGACTCTACAAGCAAAATATAGACGCTAGACTGCTAAAATATCTGAAATGTATTAAGTCTGCACTTCTGTGATAGTTGCTAACTGTTTTCCCGGAAACGAAGTGAGATACTTACTCTTTCCCCTTATTGCTATGCTAATTTCTCATATGCAAATATTGTTCAGAAAATATAGTTCTTTTATAAGATTTTAGAACACTTTCAATAATGAAGTTATGGGAGAGGCAACAAAAAGGCTCTCTTTTGGGATGGTTTCTTTAGCTGCTAATTTAAAACTAAGAAATGGAATAGGAATGGCTAAGAGTAGGATCCTTATAAATCCCCTGTTACTTTCTTATTACTGATGTTTTATAATCATTTAAAATCTACAAAAGACTTTTCTATTCACATGGATTATTTGCCAATATTAGGAGGTATTCAATGAGAGTATCCCTAAAAATAATGTGACTGAGCCTCATTAACTTTGGCTTTTCTTGAAAAAAGTTCAAGGAGAGGGGGAATCCTGTAAGGAGGCAACAGCAAATCACTTCCAAGATCTGGATGGTTACCTAGAAACCTACATGAATCTCTCTATAAACTTGATTGTTAACTTTACCTCATCTACTCTTCTAATGGAACAATTCTGCACTGGGCTCAAAAATAAGCCCATAATTAAAAACACAGACCCTGTGCTTATCTTAGTTTTGATGGAACTCATCTTGTTCAATTAATTAACTGGTTTCATTTCAGGACTAGAGGAATATTTTTCCACTAGATGGCATTTTACTACTATGGTATTATCCAGATGGCTTTCAAAGAATCAGCTGCAGGCAAGAAAGAAAATTCAAGTTGTTAGGTGATGGAGAAAGCAAAGGAGCAAAATTCAACATTAAAGACAGAATAATAATCCCCCAAAATTTTTGACTGGTATAAAATTTGTGACATCCTTCAAGCATACAATCACATCTTTGCAAACCTAACCAAGATCATTTTCTTAATGTAAGAGCCACACATTCATCCCTCTCCTAAACAATGGAAAGTATCTATGATAGACAACATTGATGTTTCTGGGAAGAGTGTACGCTGGAGATTTATGGATTGTTGGAACACATCTTTCATATTCAATATTGTATATAAGAATCAAAAAGCTTGCTTACTCAAAATAGGTAGATCCACATGGTGTCATGAATTGGTGCTCCGATACACACACTGTGCTGTGGTGTCATTGAACTTAATATTCTGGAGCAGTGGTGGGATTCAAGTAATTTAACAACCGGTTCCCTGCCCTAATGATTTCTTCCAACAACCAGTTTGCCAAACTGCTCAGAAAGTTAACAACCAGTTCTCCCGAAGTGGTGAGAACTGGCTGAATCCCACCACTGCTCTGGAGCCATTTGCCCTCACAAAGTAATAGAAAACTTCAATGTGTGGGAAATTAGCATTTTTGAAGGATATTTGAATGGGAAGGCAAGATAGATAAGGGGGTGGTGGAGAGAAATAAACTCCCTCCCAAAATGCATGGTCGCAAGTATCTTTCCACTGTGATCCTATGTGCATTTTATATAGTTTTAGTATGAGGTCGGGCTCCATTGCCTATGGTTTGAGCAAGGACAGTTGGGTCTATGATAATTCACTGCGGCCAACTCACCACAGCCAACTTGCCGAGACCAACTTGCCATGGGCCAACTTGCCACAGCCAACTCGCTGTGGGACAAGAGTTACACTTATATCAAAGAAATGGTGGGACAGAATCATTAAAGAAAGGATGCAAAAGGAGACAAAATGAAATCTGAATGACAAAAATTAAAACAATTTTTATTTATTTTAAAGAATTAAATTGAATTTATAAATTTTCCTGCGGCAAGTTGGCCGGTAAAGAGTTGGCCATGACAAGTTGTCCCATGGCTAGTTGGCCGCAGCAAATTGGCCATGGTGAGGTGACTACAGCAAGTAGGCTGTGGCAAGTTGTCCTATTCCGAGGGCAGTTCTTTATATTGTACACTACCTTTCTTCACAATCAGGCATGCCTATTACGGTACTTTTGTCCCCCTTTTTCTCATGGTCTCACTTGCCTCTTGAATTATGTGCCACAACTCACAAGATGGTGCTTTCACTGACTGATACAACAGACTCTCTCCAAACTATTCTTTCATAATAAGGAAATATTTGTTCTAACCAACCACCAGAAATCTGTATCTGTCACTTTTACCAGGCAGACCAGACAGGAAACATGACCAGATATGCTAATTCTACTTTATTGTAAAGCTAAGTTAACAGAAACTTGCACATTTGAAAGGACAATTCTCTCATTGCCTCCTTTACAGCCCTAGAAACTAGGGAGAGTCCCTTATCAGCCTTTTGCCGAACCCATTATCCAGCTATGCGGTCCCTTATCTGACAGTTTCCCAGGCAGCATCTCTTCATCCCGTTTCCCAGATCTTTCTCACACAGCAATACAATTTCACAAAGACACTTCTAGATAGATGCAAATTTAACCACATAGTGTATTGACTACCAACAATTATGTGGTGTTTGTTGATCAGTGCTTACAATCACTCATGTTCCAGTTGAGGTTTCAAGCATTGAGCATTTGGATCAGTTCTTGCAAAAGTGGCAGCATCTTTTGCTATGTGATGAACTCTAGAAATCTTGGTGGGAAGCCAATTAACTTGGCATTTCCATAATTATCCCACTGCTTTCGGTTAAGAAATACAACTCTGGAGATCAAAGCCTCCTCTCCTCTCTTTGCTCTTATTTTATACCATGTGAAGCTAGGGAAAGGGGATGCTAGTCAGAGCCACTCCATTTTACAGCTATTTTAGCCTCCTGTCTTGGTCCAAAGGCCAGCAAGCTAAGTTAGACACAGCTTAATCCCCTTCCTGGATTTAAATGACATGCTGTTCTGTTTCTATAGAAATAACAGCTCAGTTCACCTAGTTTATTAGGCAGACAATACATGTCATGGCAACTTGACCTTGGTAAGGACATAACATGATCTCTCCTCGCTCAGATAGAAGGAAATTTCACTTCTCATTTCAGTCTTACTTGCAGTTCGGATGCTCATAATCTACAATGCTTTTGTTATTGCTAATGGCTATAAATAACTTTAATTAATTAAATTATATGTTTCAAAAGTACCAAAATGCTATATATCAGAAATCATCACATTCTTTTGGTGTCAAGTTAAACTGACATCTTTATTTCCCAAAGCTGGTTTGCCTTGACTTCCCTCCTCCAGTAAATGCTCTTCACACTTCTACTTCTATTAGGTAGTACATCTTGTTTCAACTGATGTGTGCTGTTGTGAAGAAAGCATACATTACCAGACTATAATAGTTCCTTGTTGTTAAGAATTGGTGGGAGATATATAGAAAAACACAAAGCATGACATGCTGAGAAAAAAGGTCAGACTTTATTTTTGTTTCGTTATTTCATACAAATAGGGGTTAAAATAATTTCCCCAACACTTAAGTGCTTTAAGTCACTGTAACAGGCATTTTGGGAAGGTCTTGCCCTTCAAAAATACACAAATTTCTAGATCATGTTTGGAGCAGCCCATCTGTGTGCAATATATAAGCAATATGCTAATTTAAGCAACACAGAACTCAGCTTCCTATTCAGTTATGGGATTTTTTTAAAAAAGTTTTTTTTAAGAATTCAGGTTTGTTATTTTCTACTCAGCACAGCCATGTTCCACTAGAGATATATTAATTTGTTGTGCTATATTTCAATATGTCTTATAGGTCGATGCTACTCTACTGCTCTTTTGCAAGTTAAAATTCTATTGGAAACATTCCTTTAGACTCTTTTGCTGGACAAAAAATAAGGTAGCTAATTGACAATATGCATCTATCACAATTATTTTGGGCGGATTTCAATATGAAATGGGATAACTTCCTTTTTTAAGATAGTGGTTTTCTTTACAGGGTTAACTTTCATTTTTCAGCTAATCTATGATGAATTACAGATGGATATGGAAAGAAATGACCAAACTCCAAGAATTAAGTATGTATAAATAGCCTCACAGAATGAATACCTATTCTGTATTTAAAGAGCTGGCATAACAAATACTTCACCAGTAATCTAAATCCAACTTTGCAAGCTTTAGGTCAAGCACTGGTTCAATCATCACCCTTGCCTTTCTTCTCATATTTGGGGTGAACTGTCCATTTGCTTTAATGTGGCAAACATACATGCAATGGCGCAATGCATGTGCATTCATGCACATGTATGGCAGCCATGGAGGTGCCAATTGACAGAAGAAATAGCAAAGTTTGCAGAAATGCTTTGTGAAAGATTTCCTTGCAAGAAAAAATAGATGTGGGTTCCTTATTCTAAAAGGAATCCACAAAAGGAGGGAAAATTATTTCACTGATTTAAGTCTGTACTGTGGCTGTATCTTTTTTTTTCAACTACCTATAGGAGAGCAATGATATAATTTATCATTATAGGCTTCTATTGCCTCTAGCAGCATGGAAGAGAAAAGAGTCAGATGTCCCCTTGAGTAGCAATACTTTAAGGCCAACTAGGTGAGAACTAAATAAGCCTCTGCCTTTATAGGGAAAATTGAGAGGGAGACACACATCCAAATAGCAAACCACCAATTTTAGGGTAGTGGTGTCTGTTTTTGTTGCATTTGCATCATGGCTTGAGGGCACTTCAGAATAATATTATTTCCCAGCTCTGTTGCTTCAAGAGCTCTTCAAGGTTTTCAAGAAAATATTGGGTAGAACTCATTACCTCACCAGAGACAGCAAATTCCTCTGAAGCAAGGAAGTGCAGAGTCTCTGCTCTGAAGTCAACAGCATATTCAGCTTTTTTCTCTAAGTGGTAATTGAAACACCGGTTATTTTTTGCACGTGCTAATCCATAAGGCATGAGTAACAAACAATAATGGTTGTGTTAACAGAACAAATTAAGCCAACACACACACAATTTAACATGATGACATGATGCTGTGATTATACACAAGGCAGTAATACATCCTGTAGTTTGATTAATTTTTGTATTAGCTAGCATACTTCGTTAAACAGCGTTTACAGTTTCACATGCTGGGCAAGCAGAGCTTTCAGTCTTTTCTCCCTTAAGTGGCCTTTGCTTTCATTTTTATCCTGGAGACAAAAAATTCATTATGTAGCCTACATCAAGATAATGTGTGAAAGGCCACATCTGCATTCACAGGAGTTGAAAACTCAATCTCAGTGACAAGAAGATGGATGAGGAATATGGTGACGCCCACAGGTTCACTAGGCAGTCTTAGCAGATGTTTTACTTATTGTACCTTTGAGTTAGTGTTGACTCCTTGTGATTGCCTAGACAAGTCCCTATGATTTCCTTGACAAGATTTCAGAAGTAATTTACTATTGCCTGCTACCTAGGGCTAAGAGGGTATGATTGGCCTAGCTGATTTTGTGCTTAAGGCAGAGTCTACAACTCACAGTCTCTGATCCTAAATTGATGCCTTAATCATTATATCAAATTGGTTCTCTTCTTACAGTAGCAAATGTAAAGTAAGGTAAATGAGTAATAACACAAATATAAACAACCTGGCTTCTCAAAAGAAGCAAGCAATACAGAGCATTGATATAGCCACAAAAGCAGTTTTTCCTCCCTTAAACAATTTTGCAATTTGCAATTTCAGACTGGATGCGGAACAACTGTCCTTGGACAACTGTCCTTGCAGTAATGATATCCATTACTTGTCTCAGCAAAGTCTTAGAAGTGTAATGTGGAGGCTATTGTATAGCTCACTCCAAACATAATAGTTAATCCTTTAAGAAAAAGTGCACAAGCCTTGCAGCATTAATATCGTAACTCTTTATATATTGCAGAAAATCAAAGTAATAGCATTGCATTATGTGTCTTCAACTGGGATTCAGTTTCCATTGTTGCCCTATGCTTTCTGTCACTGAAGTGTCAGTTGCATGGTTAGCAAAGGAGGGGTTCCATTTTAGCAGTTTAAACTTTAAAGGACTGTTTTATAATTTTTCTGATACATTTAATACTATTAAAATGAGTTGAGGTTTTTCACATATCAACCTCTGAAGCTTGAGTATTTTAAACTAACTTCAATCTTACATCTTGCTGAGCTCCAATATACAGCTTCTCCAAGATAGCTTTTACAATTAGTGG
The DNA here is from genome assembly GCA_022577455.1 of Arizona elegans. Taxonomy (NCBI): domain Eukaryota; kingdom Metazoa; phylum Chordata; class Lepidosauria; order Squamata; family Colubridae; genus Arizona; species Arizona elegans. The sequence continues at coordinate 155,097,270 of JAKOOJ010000002.1, forward strand.
GGCAGAATCTACCAGGATTCAAGAAAAACACGATACACAATACAATGCCTGCATAATTCTGGTGTGCTTAGTACATATTTATATACAAGCTAAACTTTGGAGAATGAAACAAGTAAAACATTGCTTGGAGAAATTAAAGCTAAAGCCCATTATTGCAACATTCTGTTTGCCACATTGAGCAGGTAAATGCTTTCAGAAGGATGACTCACAAAGCAAAATAAGACAGCAACTTCTCTTTATTTCCCTCCCACTGTCTGTTACCTAAGATACATTCTTCGTTAAGGTAGAAGCTGCATCTTAGTCAGTAGTTTTATTTACAGACCTACCCTTCACAAATCCATCTGTCCCATTTGAAAACTCTTCGAACTGTTAACTTGGCACTCCACTTTACAAGTAATTCAGGATAGGTGAGGACTTAGAAAGTAAGAAAATAGACACAGCAATAGACATTACACAGGATAATTGACCACTGCTACATATCTGTAATATTTATATTTCTACACATCTGTAATATTTATAGAGAAAACCCTCAGCAGCAATATTCCTTTGGAAGGACTGTTAGCCTATTTTTTCAGGCATTATGTTCTTAAGACACCAACAGGCATTGCTAGGCCATGCTACCCAGAAAATACTTCATGTGGAAAGCAAAATCAGGCTGGTTTGGACATAATTCTGTGAAGTACTATATAGATCTGCATTTTAGTCTTGAGTGAGTCATTGAATTTAGCATGGCTAACAGGCACAAAGTGAGAGACTGATAAGTGGTAATCTGCAAAATTAGGATTTAGAGGCACTTTGAAACAGTGAAATATTCTCATTCTTCATGAATATCTCTGAGAGTCCATCAGAGCTATAGGCACAAGTCCTGTTCTTTTTCTGTGATCTAGGAAATAGGCAAATTGACACAACTGCATGTTTTGCTAGCTACCAAGGTCAAATATAATGATATATCTTTGATCAAAATCTATTGATCCTTTAGATAGGGCATCACAAGGGGAAAAAGAAAAAAAGCAGTCAGGAATAATGGGCCAGATTAGTTTACTTATTGACTGTGGAATTAAGGCCTTATGGAAATAGATGAAAATATGTTAGGTATCATATAGATGTCAAAGTTTGCCTCTGTTAGCAAAATGAAATAGAAAAATGAAGATTAGAGAGAAATACAGGAATTTAAGTATTTGGTATTCTCAGAAATGAGCATCAAACTGTGTAAGCCAATAGTTAGTCAGTCATAATGTAAAATTTTGAAACTGATATAATATGGATTACGGCCCATGTGAGTGAGTAGAAATCACAAAGCCCATGTGAGTGAGTAGAAATCAAAACAGCAAGATTGCACAAATTAGTGAACAATTCATCTATTTCATGTTATATAAGATCCATTAGTGGAGCATTGATACTGGCAAACCTGTTCCTGGTGAGAGCACTATATATTAGCATTTCTAAGAGTCCACAGATAGTAAAAACATTTGTTCAATCCAGGGGCAATTTAAATTAAACAAAACAATTATTGTTTTTGAAAACAATTGATATATCTAAGAAAACGGTTCCTGAAGTTGTGTACTGTACTGCTAATGATTATATTTTTCTCTCTTCAACAGGAGACCTCAACAAAAGTAGCCTTTGAGTAGTTTACTAGCAACTACATATGTATAGCAACCTCTGGATAGCAAAGGATAATTGATTCCTATCAGTAGCAATCATTCAGCAAGTTACAAGAGGAAAATATGTGGTCATTTCTTTAAAAAAAGATAGTTGAGAAGAAAAATCATATAGAAATCTCACTGATGGCTGAACTGAATTATTTTATTTTCTCTCTCTATACTATCCTTAGCAAAATATAATCCATATATATGAAATAATAAAACTGAATTTCTCTTCAGCATAGAATAGTTCTGAAAGAACTACTTAATTTAGAGCAAGTAGTCAAGCATCAAATGGCTGAGTTGAATAACAAAAGAAAAGCCACATTACTGAGGTAGATGTAGTTATCTTGATGTTCCAACAGTCATGTAACTAAAAATAAGCTAAGAATCTACAGGATGCAAAACAGGAAATGTTCAACATCCACCTTAGAGGTATATATTTCCAAGCCACATCACACTAAACAGATACCCTCGGCAAAGTTGTGAGTTTATAGTGTTAATTTGGTGAGAAACGAGAGTAATGGTACAGATATGAGAGAAAGAGAAGATTAGTTGAAGCCCAGGATTCCATGTTAAAATTATGACAGATAGCATAAAAATATAGGAACTGGTACAGGTGGAAAGTCTAAAACAAATGTGACTTTATTTCAGTCACAGATTTTAGGCCCACAGAAAGTAACCTTTCTAAAAGAATTGGAACACATTTTGGATACCACATAATATTTGGAGGGCAATAGCATATGCTAATCCTCCCTAGCTGGGAGATACCTCTACTCATTAAAGTTTTATCTATTTCAAACAGAAAATCTTTCTTGTAGCTAAAACATTCATGGTGAAACTGAAACCATAGCTAGCATCGTAAATCAACATCTTCTGGAAGATCAAGCTGAGTCTTCTCAAAATTCGCTGTTCAAACAAAACAAAATAACATATCCTTCTATAGTCTAAGACTGACATTCCATTTGCTCATGTTCCTCTTTGAAAAAACAAATAGCAGGCAACAGGACACATTACTGCTTGTACTAAATTGTGTCAGTGGTGAAATATTGCAACACAAAAAAAAATCATTATTTTGCTATTGTTGGATAATTTTCATTCAGAACGAATTTTTATCTTCTTTGTTTATTGTGGATGCTTATTATATTAAGACTTTCAATAATTCATACAGTTTATGAACACAGAAAGCAAAAATGAGAATTATAACTTGTACTCTAAATCTGAAAGAGTTGCTCCCTACTATGTCAATATGGCTCATGAAAATAATGTTGAACTCTATAATTTGGTATAGAAATATAATATAATCGGCTATGTAACAAAATGAACATTGGGACATATATCCGAAATTGCTGGTCAGTGTACTCTAGACAGCCATATTATTCCTTCCATATCTTAGCATCCTGTACAGAAATTTGGGTACATGTGGAGAGGTATATAACAAATCAAAAGCTAGATTAACCGTGGTAAATAAAATTTAGTTTCTGTTAAAATGAACAGAATCTACCAACAAGAATCTATCATTCAGATTTCAGATAGCACCATCAGAAGATCTGCCTATTACCAATAGATACTGCTTTCCTAATCCGAGACTGGGTATATCTCCATGTTATTAAACAAAGGAACTTAAAGTTTCACTTAAGTGTAAAAATAATGCCAATGAAGTTTTATCTCTTCTCTGTTCATGTTAATACAGGTAGTCCTTGAGTTACGACCACAACTGAGCTCAAATTTCTGTTGCTAATTGTTGTTAAGTGAGCTTTGCCCCATTTTACGACCTTTCTTGCCAGCATCGTTAAGTGAATCACTGCAATCATTAAGTTAATAACATGGTTGTTAAGTAAATCTGACTTCCCCATTGACTTTGCTTATCAGGAAGTCGCAAAAGGGGATAACATAATCCCGGGACACTGCAATCGTCATAAATATGAGTCAGTTGCCAAGTGTCTGGATTTTGATTATGTGACTGGGGGGATGCTGCAATGGTTGTAAGTGTGAAAAGTGGTCATAAGTCACTTGAGTCCCCTGGGAGAAGGGCGGTATTGAAATCCAATAAATCCAATAAACTTTTTTCAGTGCTGTTGTAACTTCAAACAATCTGTTTGTAAACTGTTGTAAACTGAATTGTTGTAAATCGAGAACTACCTATATATAATTAAACAGTGGAATAATAGCAGAAAAGAGAGAACAATGATTTCAATGAGAAAAGAAAGGAAGAAGAAAAGAACATAAAACTGCATTTTATCAGAGAAGAAAACCACCAGGGAAAAAAAAGTTAAGCATGTGTTAAACTCCAAGAGAAATTAACATTGAAAATACTAAACAAATTTAAAATATAGCAGTGTTGCCCATCTGACATACAGGAAAGCAAAATGCCCTACACATTCTGTAATGGAGGTACAGCTCTATGCACGATGAAATGTAATGTTCCATTACAGATCAGTAAACATGTTGATCCAGACCCAGAGAAAAAATTAATTTCATAAGCACCACTGAAAGCAATGAGGCAAACATGCTGCCAATGGGGCTTAAGTAAAATTATATTTCCCTAGGAATGAACACTCAAATGAATTTCAGTGCTATTAATGAATGATTGAGATAGAATGCAGACTGATATGAGCCATCTGCAGCAAATACTCACTGCTTTATCCTGAAAAAAATATTTAAGAAATATTTATTAGGGCTGAGTAGTGTTTTGGATTTGAAGGCAAAATGGTTTGGCACTTCAGATTCAAAGCCATTTTCCTGAAGCAGCCTCATTTTTTCCCAGGATCTCCTGAAGGTTTGGTGTGCAATTCTGGAAAAATATGAATTTGGTTTAAAGAGTTGCCGAGAAGTGTTGTTTGCACTTTCGTGCACTCTGAATCAGCTTTTTCATCTTCACGTCTAAAACACTGCCCGCCCTACCATTTATAGCATTGAGAGTGGACCCACTTTGTTTTACAAAGCATTCAAAAACAAGCTGACAGCTTCAGGGGGATCCAAACAAGAGTTTAAAGAAGGATTCCCAGAATGAGCAAAAAGTTTTAAAACCGAATTACGAATTTAGTTTCTAAAAGTGTTTTTAATGTTGCAAAACATGTCACTGTATTACTGATAAAACTAATCATAAAGATTTTTTTGAAAGAAAATGTTTTTCTTTCTTTTTTAAAAAACATCCTGATTGCTACTATGTTATAAACTTGAGCAATGCATTCAATAGGTCTCAACACATAATTCAAGTTGATTACTGCATACATTTGTCCCACACAGCACAAAAAATGCATTAAAAAGGAAAAAGGCTACTGTCCTCGAGCATCCCTATGTCCACACTCAACTGATCCTGGAGGTGGGGGGAAGTGGCCTCGTTCAGTCCAGCTAATCCTGCAGCAGCTAATCAGCGCTGTTTGGTGCTGATCATATTTATACCCCAGTGGGGAATGAGAGGTGGGAAATGTTCACGCCCAGAAGCTGGCATTTCTGCTGTACTCAGTCATCAATTGATTGGGGACCTTGCCAGCAAGCAATCATTTAATAACAAGAACAACAATAATAGCACGATTTGGACTACTCAGTTCCCTGAGAAACTATTGTGCTACAGAAACCCATTGGAACTACAAGACAGAGAGAATAACATCCCAGGAGTCTGACTTTTAAAAATGTTTTCCACTTGATTCTACTAACACGAGAGTGGCACCTTGAATTGGTAGCACTTGGGCCTTTCTTTCTGACATGCAGAATATACCCATGTGGTGCTACCACGAACACAACCAAATGCAATGCCAAATCTATACAACTGACAGCTCCTGTATTCTTATCACTGTAGGGCCCTATCCTGGTCACTGCCTGATGCAAACTGAAATGAGCTCTGAGCCATCTATAATCAAGAACCATTGTGGGTATTTGTTACTGAACCATTTGTTCCACTTGAAGTGGTCCCATGCTGTCCTTGGTTTATGGTGCACTGCTGAGCATGGTCACAGCAGTAGCAGTAATTTTATCATTTCTTGTGAAGCTTCTGGATAGGCTTTTGCTTCCACAATAATGCCTATTGAAACAAACTTTACATTAAACACTGTAGAATTTCTGAGTTCTTCAGAAACCTGTCTGGGTGCAGGCTAAATTCAGGATTGTCCTTCTGCTGCACAGTCATACATGGCCCTCTGATTCACTGCCTTCAGTCACTGTCTTCTTAAGCTCAATTTCTGAAGATGGCTTTTCCTCCTTCTCTTCTGTAGTTTTACTGGCCTCCTCCTACAGCCAATAACAAATGCCCCATGTGGGCGTTAGGGGAGCGGTACAAGCATAAGTTTAAAAAACAATAGGCTTTTCAGTCTAAACAGATCAATGAAAAAGAAATTACATCCTAGGAACACTTTAAAATTTGCTAAAATAAAGATGGCTATGAGATCAGAATGGAAAATGATAGTTGTTTACACAACTTCTGAATCACACAGTAATTCACAAAACCTCTGAACTTTCTAAATATATATCTGGTATAAATTGGAAGTATATGAAATATTATATATGTTCTATATTATAAAGCTGCACTTTGAGCACATGAAAATGTATAAAGTGATCGAAGGGAAGATACCTCACTGTTCTTTGTTAACTATTTTGATTACTGGTACATATAAATAAAGAGAAACCCTTTAAAGGAATCATTTCTACTGTCATAATAACACGACTGCAATTATTTCATTCCTACTTCTGTATAATGGTTACAAGAATTTTAGCAGTGCTACCAGATTATTGGAAATAATTTATAATAAATGAATGTGACTGAAGCTTGACATTTTATATGCATCAAACAAAGGAAATTGTATTATTACAATACTTCTGTACAATTCCATAAGAAACCCTGTAATTTAACAATGATTGGAAGGGGGCCATACTGGCAAGGTGCAAACCTTTGCATCTCTTTCTGCAAATTTCTTGAACATGTTGGCATATATCTTTCGGTCCCGTTCATTGTGCTCCTTTGTTTTCTTCTGACACATGGTAATTTGTGACTTGGCTGCCTTATTCTGTGGATTCACTTCTAGCACTCTCTGAAAGTCACATTTTGCCAACTCAAATTCATTCATGAGCAGTCTTGCCTCTCCTCTTCGGTACAAGCCCTTTTCATTGGCTTGGTCCAGTGCTAATGCCTGTAAACAAACATTCTTATAATTAACATACATTAAAGGTGGGAAAATTCCCTCATAATAAACGACATGGTTACTAATGACAGTAACAAAACTATGAACCTCAGCTATTTTTAAAATAGGAAAGTAAAACTAAAGCTTCATACTGCATATGCTAAATGTTACAGTGTTAATTATCAAAAACAGAAACCAAAATTCAGAAGCAGAATGTTTTTACCAGATTGTTTTACAATGCCACATATACTTCTATAGAAATAAGAACAATATTACTGTAAAAGCAAAGTATTTAAAAATGTATCACAGCAATCTGTCTCTCAAATATTCTGTCATTACAATTATGAAAAATCTCTTACACTAATCTTCAAAATGGATTTCTTTGCCCCAAGGACTGGATATTTAGATATTGTAGAGCATAGACCTGTACAGCTACAAACGAAATATTTTAGAAATAGTAATATGATACTATGACTAAATGTAAATGGATAGAATGTTTAAAACTTCCAAATGGAGGCTCAACAGAAAACTTACATGCAAAGTTTATATGATGACTCATAAAGCCCAGATATTTATAGTGTTGTCCAAAAACACATGCCTTTCTTTTATATAATTAACTCAGTAACATAAATGTTCTGTCTCACTTTTAACACATTGTTCTAGCTGTACTATATTCAGAAATCTGTATGCTTGAGGAATATCTTGGGAGAAAAAGCTTTAAGCATGTAATGGTGAAAAACAATACTGAACAAAAATCAAGATATTTTATACACTGTTCAGAGAAATGATACAAAAATCAGCCACGAGTTTTATCAACAACATTTTTTTTTAAAAAAAGGTTTTTTTTAAAAAAAACAAACAAACATTTTAATCAGTGACTTGGATGAAGGAATTGGGACATTCACAAACTATCCAAATGAGAAAGGACTGGGTGAGGTGGCTAATTTAGATCAGGGGTGTCAAACTCACGTCGTCATGAAGTTGTCATGTGACATATCACAACTTTTTTCCTCTTCGCTAAACCGGGCATGGGCATGGCCAGCGCATGATGCAGCTGGCCTGCGGGCCACAAATTTGACAGCCCTGATTTAGATTAAAGAGAAGTTTAAAAAGTATCTACTGTAAGCCTTCAGCACAAGACTGGTATGAATAGGATAGAATTTAGCAAAGAGAAATTTAAAGTTTTGTGTCTGAGTAGGAAAAATACAAAGCACTTCTACAACATGTGGGAGATTTGACTTAGCAGTAGTATATGAGTGTCCTTGTCAGTCACAAGTTAAATACGAACCCAACAGGGTAATGCATCTGCAATATGGCAAATGCTATCTTGGAATGTGCTAATGGGAACACAGGCTACATCATAGGAAGCAACTGTTCCATTCAAATCTGCTTAGGTCAGCCCCATTGAAGTACTGTCTCCCGTTCTGATTAGCAAAAAGGACAGTGAGGAACTGAAGTAAGTTCAGCAGAGATCTACCAAGATGACGTAAGCTCTGGAAATTAAGTCCTCTAAGGAACAATTCAAGCATCTGAGTCTACAGAAAAAAAAACTGATGGGCAATGCAATAACAATCTGTAATGGTATGTGGACATGACTTTGGGGGAGAGGAGGAAAAACCACAGACTAGACAACTGTCAGCTGAGCCTGCAGAAGAAATGGGGACTTGATAAATATCTCAGAAGGGACCTCCCTAGTTTCTTGGACTGTAAAGATGAGGGGTGAGAGATATATTCTGTCAATGTACCCTTACAATAAAGTCAGAGTTAGTATTTCTGGGTGTCTTGTCTGAACTACTTCCCAAGGCTGACACAAATCTATATTAAATATTATATTAAATTTTATATAAAATTATATAATGCAAATGTATAAAAATAAATTATAAAGTTGCCCTTAGCTCCCCAAATGCTTCAAAATTATTTTATTTTGTATTTTAATTATATAATACAAATAATTATCCAAGAACTTTAAGAACTTGTCAACTTTTCTATATTTATTAGATATAGAAATATGTATCTATTTGCTTTGTAAAGCTTTTTTTTTACTTATTTCTAGTATATTTAATTATCTGGAGAAAATTAAAAAGATTGAGAAAATACTGAAATCAAACATCACCAGTGCTTCCCCAACTCCACAAGGATAGATGTGTTTTTACCTTATTGCAGTTCTCAATTGCTGTAGTGTATTCCCGTAGCTTTAAGTAGCACATAGCAAGGTTGAGGAAGGCTGCCAACAATAAAGATTCTGAAGCTTTAGATTCCCTTTCTGATAAGCCATATTCCATTTCTAACCAGGATACAATCTTCCCATACTGAATTACTGCTTGCAAGTACTTGCCTTCCTAAGAATAAGATTAAATGAGGTTAAAGAGGAGTATTACGTTGAAAAGTGGAACATATTTATTTCTTAAATGTCAGTTATAATTTGAACAATCAGTAATAGAAGAATGAGGGGAAAAGGGAACATTTCAATAGGAAAGAAGTAGGCAAGCTGCAGTTAAGAATTTTAATACAAGAAAGCTGTAACGTCAAATGCCCCTATTTTGGCTACATTATGACAGATCCACATTTACTAGATATCAACTCCTCAGAAGCTCTCCAAATCAATGCTTAGAGACAGTTCTACTTTTAAGAAAGCTGTATATCATTGAAAGGTAAACACAAATGTTAAGAAGGCGAGATTCTCTGAGCAAAAAACTACAGAAGGCTTATCAATAGGAGACAAGTTTTTTAATGTTAGCATTGCTAGAATGCTGACACATACCTTAAAATATACAGTTCCTTTTTCTTTGACAACGGCAGCCTGTTCTAGTTTCTCTTTGGTGTCCATCTCCCAAGATTCTTTGGCCTATAACCAAGTATTTATAACAATAATCAAATACCAGAAAGTGATGTAATGCTGTAAAACTAAACTATACTTCATAATAAGATTTGTTGACTCTTGCTAATTTCAAATTTAGTATTACTTAATCCCAATAAGGAGTCTTTTTAAAACCACTGCAAAAGTTAATAGCAAGCAATGAAATTATTATATATAAAAATATTCAAAATTTTCAATTAAAAATTTATATTTGGCTTTAGAACTTAAGGCAGAGTGAAATTTGAACTAGCCCCATATTGATATCACTGATATTTTCTTTCCAGTCCAAAATATATTCAGCTCCACTTAAATCTGTCCTGAAGACAGAGGAGTTAAAAAATATGAAAGGATAACCCAGAATCATGAAAGAAGTCTATACAATCCTCCTGAGAGTAGACAGATTTCTTTCATGTAAGTTTCCTTCCTGTTAACATTTCCCATTATAGATTGGCATCAATGCTCCACCTTATGTACATCTTGTTCCTTCCCTGTACTTTACAGAGATGGTACATTCTCCATCACCCTAAAAAGGGCACAGCCTGTTCAGCAATTTTGCCCTGCCCTCCTTTCAGTACTGTTTGGCAGGACATGTTTTTTTTTTCTACAACCAGAAAAAGAAGTACAAAAGGAACAAGCCTAGGACAAGTCTTGGACCCCACCCAAAACAATAAAACACACACAAGAACACTGTGATCCTAGCTGACATATCTTTACCAACTTTTGTGACAAACGTGCCGGATGGAGCTGGAAATGGATCTTCCTAAATGTATTCACTGTAGAAAAGTTCCTCTGAGTAAACATCCAATGTGTACAGGATGGTTTGTTATTTGAAGAAATTCCATTCTCACCTTTTCAAAGCTTTTCAATGTAACTTCATATACAAGTTCAGCATTTGGTTCTATGCCAAATACAGGCTTTCCAGCTTCACCAAACCCATATCTAAAACAAAGCATGTGAAAAAATAATAACAGAAATGACTCAGGATAAGGCACATTATTCAGCATTCTGGATATTTACACTCACAGGGAGATAATTGGTTAGCTACATATCAGGTCCTGGAGACAAAACATGGGTTGCCTAGGAAACCAATGTCTGAGTCGCTCATTTGGGGCAAAACACTTATATACTATACTGGACTTAATGTTTTCACTTTGTATTCAGACTGGATGCAATTATATATTGTGCATTCTCTTCAATTTTTCATGCACTTGTTATCCTTTAATGTTTTTCAAAATCTTGAAATTACATTAAACAGTGGATATGCAAATGGTAAGAATATTTGAAATAATGGCTTAATTCTATCTACACACAATTTAAATATCATTTTAAATATATTTAAAAAGAAATGGTTTATCCTATTCACTCACTTACTCAGTCTGAGAAGGAACCAGTGGCAAGCCACTTTCAAAAATCTTGCAAAAAACCCCACCCTGTATAGGCTTCTCCAGGTGGATACTGGAAGCCAAGACTTGAGCTAAAGACACCAAATAAATAAATAAGTAAATGGGGGGGGGGGGGGAGAGAACAGACAACAAATACCCCCTCCACATTTCTTACTGTGTTCCTATATGCAAGATACAGTGTTCTCCCCTTTGCATCTTCTCCAGAGCTTTGTCAATTCCAATGGGAATGTCATGGTCTTCCCCTTCTCCAACAGTGAACGCTACATCTCTACAATCAAACATTCTGCCATCACAAAACCCTTTCAATTGAACTGTATGGGAGAGAGAGAAATGTTATGGAATGTAAGACAGTACCAACATTTCAATATGCATTGAACAGCATGATCAAAACACATTATTTGTTGGCAGTCTTATCTTCACCATAGCTGGCATAACATAAGAACTTGGTCCCAAAACAAACTTCAAAATCACATTGTTTTTGACTTTTCCCTATTTCTAAAACAAGTCCATGCTTAAACTGATTGATGTTAACTTTTTTTTTAAAAAAAACCCTAAATTTTATTTACTTATTTATTTATTACATTTATGTGCCACGCATCTCGTCTAGAGGCAACTGTTCTTAGCCTACAGAACTGAAGACAGGTTTACTCATATTGTGGACAGTTCTCTGAGGCAATGATGTGAAGATGGCAGCTCTCAGTATCAGGCAGCAAAATCCTGCCTGAGTTTGAACCCAGACTAGAATTCAATGCTGCAAAAGCTACTAACATTCTGCCCGAACACAAAAAGCTGCCAAATGGCTCTGCATTACATTGGCAGGATATAATTTCTTTGGTACTCTGGGGAGAACATGGTGAATTTAGATAGGAGCAAGAACTGAGAGGAGTTATTTGCTTCAAAAGGAAGAGCCAGACAGCTTTATCTTTGTTGCTAGGCAGAGTATTATGTCTCTGTTCTATCAATGTTGTGAACAAGTCACCGATTGTTTACTTTATTATAAGTACTATAGATTGATATTACAATTTATAAATACGTCTATGTTTATTGGACTTCTATACCACCCTTCTCCCGGAGGACTCAGGGCGGTGCACAGCCATATTAAAACACATATAAATTTACAAAATTTAAAACAATTTAAAATCGAATATATAAAAATTTGGCCCACAGATTAAAACAAACATACACCCATTATAAAATTTGTATGAGGCCAGCCTGGCTTGTTGGAACAAAAGGGTCTTCAGGGCGCGGCGAAAGGTACGCAGGTCGGGGATGAGACAAACCTCTAGGGGCAGCTCATTCCAGAGGGCTGGTGCCCCCACAGAGAAGGCTTTCCCCCTGGGTGTTGCCAGTTGGCATTCTTTGGCTGATGGCACCCTGAGGAGCCCTCTCTGTGGGAGCGTATTGGCCGGTGGGAGGCTGTTGCTGGCAGAAGGCGGTCTCGTATGTACCCCGGTCCTAAGCCATGGAGCGCTTTAAAGGTGGTGACCAACACCTTGAATCGCACCCGGAAGACCACCGGGAGCCAGTGCAGCTCGCGCAGTAGGGGTGTTATGTGGGTGCACCAAGTCGCCCCCATAACCACCCGCACGGCTGCATTCTGGACCAGTTGGGGCCTCCGAGCGCTCTTCAAGGGGAGCTCCATGTAGAGAGCGTTACAGTAGTCCAGCCAGGACGGGACGAGGGCATAAGTGACCGTGCGCAGGGCATCCCGGTCCAGAAAGGGACGCAACTGGTGTATCAGGCAAACCTGATAAAAAGCTCCCCTGGCCACAGAATAGTTTCTGTTTTGTTATTTTGTAATCGAATGACAACAAACGACTAGATTTCAGTTCTTAAAGAAAGCTATGTGCAGATTTTAATGGAATAATTCCCTTTGCATTATAGCTCATGAAAGAAAAAGAGAATATGTATACATGCTGCCTAAAATATCACTATGAACGTCCATGTATAGTCAGGATAAAAGAAAAACAAATGCAAAATCTTTACAATTACACCTGCTAAGTAACATGAAAGAATAGGTATGCAAGATTTTTTTCTCTCAAAGGTAGATAAAATGATATTAAGTTGTAGAATGCTCTAAGAATACCAACCCACATAAATATGATCCTAGATATAAAACACAGTTATAAGGTTAGTAACAAGGAATTAAATGGTTGAGAATTCTGGTGTTCACTGATTATTAAAGCTAAGGAGATTAGACCTGATTAGAAACTATCATGGAAACATCAAGGCCATAGGCTAGACTAGAAGTCAAAAACAATTCATGGAAGAAGGCAGTTGTAAAATACTTCTGTTATATTGCCAAAAAAAGAATAATAATAATAATTGGAAGGCATCCAAATAGGGAAGCTAAGCCAGATTGTTGTTGACAGAAGTTATGTATATGTATACGCAAATGTAGGAACTAGCATTTATATGTGTGTGAGAATGACTGACTGGGCATGACCTCTCTCACCAACCCTTTCCATCCTCTTTTGCAATCTCCAAAGCATTTGGTATAATCCATCAATCCCCAAATTGGGAGTGTTAAATTACTCAAATAACATGAATTCTGTATTCATTCTAAGCGAGTAATTGGCTATACAGAAGGGCAAGATGTCTCTCAATGATTGCAAAAGGCAAAGCCCAATGGCACACTGGCATGGCAGATTGTCAACACAGCTTAAAGCCTACATCAAGAAAATATAGTAATTATTAATTTACAGTGTGTTCTACAATGGAAGTACATAAGAATCTTGCAATCAGTGGTGGGTTCCTCCCGGTTCGGTCCGGTTTGGCGGAGTCGGTAGCGGTGACGATATGACATCACCGAACAGGTTCTCCCCCGCACCCTCCCACCCCCCCACATTATTCTTACCTTTTATTTGGTCCCACCCCCAATCTATTGCTGCCTCCTGAGTCCCAGCTGATGACTAGAGGGAAAAAAACTGTTTAAACTCTTGCCGCGGGGCTTCAAAGGGCCGTCCTACAGCTGATCAGTGTTAAAAGTGAACAAATGAGTCGGGTCGTAAGTGCGAGGACTGGTAGTAAGTGCGAGGACCTTCCAGAAATGACTCTGACCAGCTAGCCATGCCCACCTAGTCACATGACCTCCAGGCCACACCCACAAAATAAGCCACGCCCACAGAACGGTAGTAAAAAAAAATTAGAACCCACCCCTGCTTGCAATCATGTAATGGGCACATTCAAGGTCAGGCCACTATAGGAGACTTACTTATCCATAAAAATGGCTGCCTTGGCCCATCATAAAAAAATCATTTACCAAAATAGGAAGTATGTCCTGCCTCACCTGAGAATATAGGGTGCATTCTACCATTCTATTGGATCTTGGTGGGCACAAATAAATATAATTGAATGATTTACTTATTTTGGCAGCATTTATTTATTTATATTTCATATATCTTAACCATCCATCTCCCTCAAAGGTCTCTGGGTGGTATACAATATAATACCATATCTCTAAAAATCATTTAGTAAGCAACATAGACAGAGATGTGATGGAAATCAGAAGAGATGCCTGGGAACATTCCAGAACCCAAGACACCAATTGCCTATCTCTGCACAAATTTTGCTTTAATTTATCACCAAAATCAGGTCACATATGAAGTCTAAACTAGAGATTAGTCTATAGACTAGAATCTGCAAACAAATCTAGAATTGTATTCAGGCAACACTGTTCTACATGCCTAGCATATTATCAAAAGATTGTTAAATTGCCCATCGTGCAATGTAACGTTTGTATTCACAGTGTATTCCATACTCTTCAATCAAGGAATGCTCAAGACAGTTATCTCACATAAGTAAAAGATTCAGGTCAATCAGCACAGTTTGAATTTAAGTGATGGAGTTTTACTCTGTTCTTTAGTTTACCAATGTCAGAATGTTTCGTTATCTTTAACATTACTATTTGAGTGGTCCATGGATTAATTTTACATACACTGAGCATTTTGTCATTTTACATCTTTGTTTACATTACTTACAATGGCCAACCTTTCCCTGACAACTTTGCTAGCTTAAGAAATGCTTTAGGCATTTCATGAAACAGTTTCTAGTCTAGGAACATTCATAATACAATACTTTTATTTGTCTTTAAGGCACTACAATTTCTTGTATTTGTATTCTGTATAAAAATTAGTTGAACCCTAGTAATTCTTTGCTTCTTCCTTGTAATTTCTAAATCTTGGCCTTCTCATACTGAAGTAATTATTTTGTGTTCTAATAAAAAAAAATTGCCAATGCAAAAATAAAACAAATATAAAACCAAAACAACCTTCTCCTTCTTAAAAGCCTTTTGCACTAGAAGCCAACATTACGAATTTTAGGTATCTGCGGATCATCAAGTATGCATATCATGAAAAAATTGAAATGTAGCAAGATGCCAGAAACTTAGCATACAATGCTATAAAATGAAATTGGATGGGAATTCAAAACCACTTTCCACCAGAGATTTTGTTCACATAAACAAAGAGCTCAAGTCCTTTTGAAATGTGAACTTCATTCCATTATTATTAATACACATTCTACATCTTACATTTTTCTTTCTATTTGACAATCTCTTGAGTGCAATCTCTTATACTACTGTATATCAATAGACAAGTATATTTTTCTGAATGGAAAAACAGAGCAAAAAGCATGTCCATCTAATTCACTATTATCTATATACTGTTTGGTAATATAATAAAGAGAGGATTGCAATGTGGCTCTAAATTCTAGGAACTCTCTTATGTCTGAGAAACAACACTTTTTGCCACAAAAACTTAAGATCCTTGGAGGTATGCTTTTCACTTACCAAGTCCTGTCCTATGACTCTCCAATTGCTTGTAACAATTGTTTGTCTTTTGGAAAAACAAACAAAAGGAAATCCAAACAGAATTTTCCTTTTCTTGAGCAATGTGAATCTCCTTTCTCAGTATCCTATCTGAGGCAATATTTAGGTGTTGTATTGTGTAATTTCCCTAAAGTATGTTATGAGTGGCCTAAGAGAACATGAAACCTGTCTACAGTGATACACAGAAGATTTGCAGTACTGAAGTTGTTAGTGGCTGTTATCACTGGAGCAAAGGGGTCAAAAATATGATGGCATCACCTTATGTGTTAGGATACTTTTAACTAGTAGACATGTATCTAAATTAATTATCTCCCTGTACTCTTAGGCAGCATTATTGGGTTAGCATCAACACAGAATCTACTCATAGCTGTGAAGGAGTTTCCAAAGATTCTATTATTTTAAAGACATTTTTATTTTCCTGGTATAGTTTTGAGTATATATTATGTACAACAATTTTCCTGATGTAAAGTATCACCGTATATTATTGTTTTTGTAGAATTTATGCGAGCTGTCCATTGAAATTAAGAGAAAAAGCAAAATATTTTGTATAACTGTATCTGGGCAATAAAATGTCAAAAAGTAGTAACAAAACATAGAAGTTCCATTCCTTGGCATTTAGTGTAAACTTTGAAGCTCCTTTTCCAGATAATAAAATGGGTTCTTGCAATGTTTTGTTAACTTTATAATTTTTACTCAGTATCTTTATCAGGAGGTGGGGGATGGTGGCTAGAAAAAAGTGTAATGTACAAATTTCAAAATAATTAGTTCATATATAAATATAATATTAGATATATACTAGTTTGGGGAGGTCCCATTCTGTTCTGTGCCAACAAACTTGATCGACTAAATTCACTCATTGATAGAATGATTTTGCATAAATATAGTACAGGAAATACTTCCATAACATGATTATCAAAGCTTACTTAAATACTATCTGAAACAGATCACTTGGGTTGAATTACACTTGGATTACACAGTAAGAAATTCCAGCCAGACTAGGGAACATCAGTTCAGCTGTTGAGTTGACTTATTGTTCTCTCTGTGCCTAGAGCAATTTTGTTTTGAAGAGCACAGAACATTGTGTTCTTAATGTGGCTGGCACATGAACTCTGTGCACTGACAGCAATTTGTACAACTTGATTAAAACAGCAGAGGGCTACATAGTAACTTGAAATGCAAATATCCAAGCACAGTCTGTGTTTTAGGAAACATAGCAGTGAAATATGCCCTATCATTCAAGTTAATAAGACTGTCTTCATAAATCCTACCCGAAGATTTTAACAGAACTACATGTATGTCCTAATTATAGTAACGCCAGGAGTCTTTGAATTAGCTTCCTAGTTAATGCTGGGTTTTACTACAACAACAAAAACACTGTCAGTTAATGATTGTTGTGCAAGTTTAATCATCCGCTTGTCTTCAAAGTACAGTCAGAACTACTTTTCCGGTTTTCCGCCAACCTACTATATATTCATATTAAATCAACCAAAACATTTCCACTTCGCTATAATTGACAAGAAATCTGAAATGGGTTCCTAATCCAAAGACTTTTGTCTCCTAGAATAGAGGATAATAACAGAAATATTATTTCTAAATAAATAATATTTATTTAGAAAATTTATATAGCCGCCTACTTGCTCACAGTGACTCTAGGTGGCTTACAAACAATAACAACATAGTATAGAAAACAAATAGAAATAATAAAAATCCCCTACCCTGGGCAACAACACACAGCCAAATAAGCCATTTAATGGGCTTCATCCCACTCTGGATTTCCCAGGCTCACAGGCACAATATATTTACTTCCTTTGGAGCATCTTATTTCCATGCCACTCACAATTTATTTTAGGGTTGTTATCATAATTTTTGACAATACAGATACAATCTAAGGTCAGAAGATGTGGAAACAATACTACTTAATAGTATTGAATGGGCAAGCCCAAGAAATGAATGACAGAACAAACAGGGAATCAGAATAGGCACAAATAAAACTCCAGTCTTACAGGGATAACAGCCTACATGATCAGAGAAGGAAGCCAAGGGGAACAGTGCATGGAGGACAGGCAATCAATATCACCTATTTGTTTCCAAGATAAATTGTTTTTTTTTAAAAAAAAAAAAGCAGAAAGCTAGCAAGGATGTGGAAACACAATGCCTTGCCAGTTGTAGGTCTGTGCACATATAATAAGCTCCAGGGGGTTGATCAGGAGAAACTAAGATACAGAAATAAAGTATAAATACAGTGAAAAAGGATAAAAATGTGATGGAAGCATCCCACATTCAGTCTGACAGTTCTACTGCTGTTACAGAAAAAGGATACCACTCTAAGGGAACACAAAATTATCCTTGAAAATAGGCAAACTCCTTGGGAGATGGACAACTACGACACCTTCATCTAGCAAGAATATGTTTGTCAGAAACTGGGATTCAGTATTAGAAGCATAGTGTGGTGAGTGTGATGGACAAACAGCCTGTACACGCTGATCCTACAGGTATGAAGCCTGTTGAATATCACATGCCATCTAGATATTCTAGCATAAAGAATGAAGAACCCTACCCTACAGTATCAGTAGAATATTATTCTTCCTCATGTGAATAATATTCTTTATAATTTAGAGAGCAAGTTTATAAAAAGGCAGGCTTTATTTTCCCAATTTTTTTTCCTCACAAGTGGGAGAAGAGAAGCCCTGGGAAACTCCAGCTTGATAGAAAAAAAGTGTGTTAGGAAATTAGACTAATCTCCACTACTCTGCCTGGATCTTATCTTTTAGTATCTGAAATGATTAAATTGACTTTAGCATCTATTTCCCATGCCTCATCAGTAATAAAGCAAGACGAGGGAGATGAGGTAGTTGTTCTCTCAATTAATGGAAAATAGTAACAGACGGCTGTCCTGTGCTTTTTATTGGTTTATATATATATTTTTTAAAAAACATTTTTCTTATGTGTCATTGGAATTGCATGCTGCCCAAAGAAATGTGGTTATTGGACATTTCCGAAGAATAGACAAACAAACAATTTAAGATACCTACAAATATGTCTACAATGATTTATGGCCTGGATTATATAATCAGGAACAAAACATATTAAATTATAGTAATCTTGCAATCATAATCATAAAGAAACCAAAAAGCCATAAAGGTGGCAATGATGAGAGTGTGAGAATAGCATTTGCAATATTAGAATCTTATTTTCTGAGGAATTCATATTTAGTCTAAAAAAATTCAGATGTAACTTGCCAGTATATGCTTAGTCTCCTGTAGAGACCATTGTAGAATTTAGGTTTGATATAGTGTAGAGTTGTATTCAAAACCACAGGAAGAGAGAACTTGCAACACAATATTATTATTACCGTAACTAGCATGTGATATCAGCGAACTTTTGCCTCAACAGATAATCTCTTTTTAATATTTTAACACATATACACAGAGGAAAAAAGAATCACAAATCAGAAATATTATTCATATATTATGGTGGGGGGAGAAGACACACAGAGAGAGAAAGAACAATATTGCCATGGATTCTACTTTTACTATTATAATGTACTTTAATAAGACAGTACAACTGTTCTGTGCAATGACCTCAGTATTTTATATAGGCTGAAGAGGATACTCACTCTGAACAGCTGCTCCTTCATTGGGGTTAGAATATCCTTCACCTTTTTGCTTGATTCTACGAATGATGCCTCCATTATCAAATAAATCCTCCCCTTTGAAATCAAGCAATTCAATCTAGATGAACAAACAAATAGCTCAAACTTTAAATAATGCAACTTCGCATATAAAAGCATATTGATAAAACACAGATATCTAATATCTAAAGACAAAGTTAAATGATGACTCTTCCAGCGAGTCTACTTTCCTCTATGTTTATAAGAAAAGGGATATATAAAGTATTTAGTTCAATTGTTGCATCTTTTCAGTAGCAATATTCTGACAGGTTTATCAGGCAATATAACCAGAGTAATCATGGGAATCAGCATTACACCAGACTTTATTAGAGCCAATGATGTGTCAAAGTGAAGTCACTCTCATCTTGAAACATTTTTCTCCCAAATTTAGGATGATTTTTCTTTTTCGTTTGTAATAAGCCCAGCTAAATATCAGCACCTAGTCAAACCTGACTGGTCTTAAAATATTAGAGGAGCTACCAAAAAAAATTCAAGGCTATAGTATAGAACCACCACATTAAAAACAATTGAAAATCACTTGCATATTGTTGCTGAGAAAATCAAACTGTTGATTTAAAGGTGTTTATTTTAACTTTTTTTAAAAAAAAATTTGCACATATTTCACTGATTCTTTATTCACTAAGCCTTTCCCAGGGTTCTGAGCAAAATCAGTGCATTCCTCAGGCTCTGTGCAATGCAGCTTTAGGCATAGGCTTCCACATCCTTTCTCAGTCTGATTATGATTTGGAGTCCCTAATTTTTGGTTTGGTTGTGATTAGGGTTGGTTGTGGTTGGTTTGGTTATGATTTGGTTGCCTAACAGCATTTAAATGATAATATTTGCAACATATACCATATGTTATTGGGTGTGTCAAGAGCATGATCCTTTTCAAGCCTGATACAATTTTACCCCTGCAACATGATGTTTGAAGCATTGCCATTGCCAGACTGTAAAAGATAACTAAGCAGCTCACAATTCTAACACAGAGTAGTTGGGGATATATTTTAGGTCACTCAATTAAACTTCCCACTACTGTAAATTTGTCTCATAGTTTTTATAGAACTTTAACAGAAATGTTATAGTTAAATTAAAAAAATCACAAGACTAATGCAAGATAAGAAACTCATAATGTTTGTTCCTGTGAAGGAAACATATTTTTATTGGCAACCCTTTCAACAATTTTGGAAACGTTTTGTGGACTGCAAATAATTTTGTGGCTAGTGTTTTTTATGCTACAAAGTTTGAAAGATAAGAAGAGATCAGGTTTTTATTCACTTGTTAGCAATATTTAAAAGATTTATATGGATAGAAAGATAATTTTTTATATCTTTAGTTATAGGATTATGCTTTACAGAAAGTAGTAATTATATGAAAATTTTACCAAAAGTTCTGTAGATTTAAAGCTACCTAGCACGAATAACTGGTTCAAATTACTGTTTTATCCACTGAATGAAAAAATCAGTTTTCTGTTTCTCCATTTTTTAAAGCACCCATTTCATTTCAGAAATTATACTTCTGTTTATGCAACCTAAAAATGCATTTGCCTTCCTTGCAGCCACATCACACTACTGGCTCATATTCAATCTGCAATCAGCTATTGTGCCAAGTTCATTTTTGCAAGTACTGTTATCAAAGCAAGCATTTGGCATTCTATATCTCTAGAGCACTTGATTTTTGTTTCCTTAAGTATTTTGCATGTCTCTCATATTTGATACTGTTATTTTCAAACAACTTACCCCACTTTTCAAGATTATTTTTATTTATTTCTTCCAGAGTATTAGCTACCCCACCCAATCTTCTCTCATTTGCAAAAATGATTAAGCATTGCTTCCCCCTTTTCATGCCATATCTTATGTGTAAAACTGGATTGCCTACAGACTTTTACTTTTTAAAAATATATTTATGATTACCTTCTACAAATATATTTTCCCAGAATAAAAAATACGAATGTCTTATTGGAATATTATTGGTTTTATTGTTCACTGCTCCCATATTAACTATTTTAGCAAATAGATATATTAATGATATAAAAGCATAATTTACATAGTTTTTATACATTTATATTTTATTGCAGTTCCTTTAGAACCATAGAATTTGAATATCTGTAATAAATAAACAAAAAATTTTTTTCCATAAACTTACCTCAAAAAAGAGGGTTGCATTTGAGGGGATCTTTGGGACACTACCAGCAGAGCCATATGCATATTCTGGCCTACATAGCAAGTGGCAGATCTCTCCTCTTTTCATGGTGGCGACCCCAATATCCCATGCTTTGATAACCTGACCTAACATAAAGAAAATTTCAATTTAATAATTTTGTTCAGTAAGCTTTTCTTGAATCATCTAGAAATATACAATGTCATGGTCAAATGATAAAATAGGGCACTGTATTAAGCTTTAAACTGTATGTCTCAGTGACTTTTTTATCTGACAGTTTAAATAAACTGGAAAGGGCTTTATTGAAGGGGCACTCAATTCAGCAAGGAAGTTCTGCATAATCATCCAATTCAGACTTTACACTATACTAGAGCTTAGCATGATCTGCAGAAGCTTTTCTGCACTGAAGCCTACAGCTGCTTGTCTTCCATGTATAAAGTGGCTGGAAAGGAAGACAATTTAGGAAACGTTTTTCAGGGTTTCAGCTCCTTCCTGCACTTTGGTCATAATGACATCCACGTATTCTGTTCTGTCCTCACTACACATATTCTATCTAGACTATGGTCAATGTGATCTCTGATTAGGTATTTCCTCCTTCTTTCTGCTCTCACCCATGCCATGAAAGCAAGTGTCATTACTTTTCCTTCTCTGGGCATGGCTTTTGAGGACAGGTGAAGGCCCCCCTTGCCTGTCCCAGTTTTACACTTCTATTACTTAGGCTAGAAAAGGATACTTGGCAGAATTCTTGTCAATTCTGCCTAGTTGAAAGAAAAAATAAAAACAAACTTGGCATTGCACTGGTCCTCTGCTAAACCTGTTCAAACAATAGTATTTTTTTTAAAAAAAGGCACAGCCAACATTTCAATGTTCTACTACTGAACCTGAAGAAAAGGCATTTCTTGGCAGGCAGCCCAGTACAAAATGGCAGGCAGAGGTGGGGGTGGAGGAGGGCATAGTGCCCATCAGAATAAAGGACAGCCAATTGCAAAAGAGGCATTTGTGTAAGTCAAAGTGAAGCACAGCAAAAAGAATAGGCTGTTAGGCTTATTGCAGGGGAGAAAAACAATTACTTTTGATGGAAAGCAGAGGAAGTCAGGTAAGGTCACCTTCCTAGGAGCCTAAAATGGCTAAAAACAATGTGATCTATTTTTGCCTTACCAAGGGGTGGGTAATCTCTATTCTAACTGGGCCAAGCAAGAAGTGATAAGAGCAGATCAGCTCTTAATTTCAAATGTTCATCTTTCCTTTAAGCATGTGACACCATGCTGGCACATGGTGTCAGCACTTCAAGGTAGAGCAGACTACGAAATGAAAGGTATACAGGCCAATAAAACTTTCATTATAAGGATATAGTAACAGAATCTTGCCAGTCTGAATGAGCCCCCCACCCCACACCCCACCCTCCCATTTGTCAGAACTTGGGTGTCTTGTCTGAGTCATTTTCTCAGGCTACAAATCTACCCTGGAGTCAGCTTTATTTTATCTGACTACTGATTTGGTAATGGCTCTTTCTACTATCCCTCAAGATCATTCCCTTATCCCATATATATGACCTTTGCTTATGAAATCAGTACCCTACTTCATCCAAATATAGGAAAATATGTTTTGTAATGTACCAGCAATGACTAAATGATTTAAAATACAAAACTAAACTTGTGTAAAAACTGCCAATCTTAGTGTAAATTTTAAATATAGTTTCATGGCTCAATGGAATTCCACCACTGGAGAATGGTAATCCATCCGCTTTCTAAGACAGAAATGTGTATTACAAAATGTATATGATAGAAAGTCAAGTACATAATAAATATACGACTTTTATCAAGCCTTTGTATGTTTGCCAAAATCAAAGATCTCATTGCAGTTAAAAGAAATTCAGCTTAAATACTTTTGAATTATCTACTGATGGAGACTTCTTCACAGGACATAATCACACATAAAAATGGCTTTAAAATTAAAGAATGTAGAACTTAGTATTACTGCTTTTGTTTAAACTTAATAGGCAAAAAAAAAATCAGTCAAAAGGTTATATACATTGCCAATTATAAATGACAAAAACTTATGCTGTTACAAGAGATTTGTTAGTGTTTGTGTTTATTGTTACAGATGTACCTTACTATTTACCTGAATATTATTTTTTTTTAAAAAATGAAAACCTACCACAGCTAAAGTTTTCTTATAGTGCTTAAGCAGATTTTTTTTAAAAAAAAACCCACAATTAATAACTATGTTGTTTTATTACACTTTGACACATCAGAAAAAGAAAGAGGAAGACTTCAATGGAACCGCAACCTGATAATCTGAAAGCATCCTCAGTGTCCAGGAATTAGGGCAGAATCATTTTCACATGAATAGAAATAGCAGGATGCCGTCCTCTTTTCTTGCCCAGGTTCTCCTTCCACATTCAAAATCTGCTCCAGAGCAGGTTTTGTTAATGAACAAATGAATGACAGGCTGAAATAAATTGTCTCTTTCCATTCTGATAGTGGAAACCATTGTAGCTGATAAACATCCCATCCATTCTACTTTTAAAACCTACTGTTTTACTCTTAAAATTTAAGAAATATTTGAACATTGTTCGTTTCTTTCCATTGTTGAACAAATTTCAGTTAGGTACATTAACAGTAGAAGGTCTGATGAAAATCTCTAGAAGTACTTACAGGTGAAAACAAATCCTGAGAAAGACTTTAGGCAGTTGATTTTATTCAAATGACAGCTAAATGTGCTCCGATGCTTAGAGGGCCGTTTGACAAAAATCATTGTAAAGCAGCTTTATACATAGGTTGAACCAGTGGTGGGATTCAACATTTTTTACTACTGGTTCTGTGGGCATGGCTTGGTCGGCATGGCGTGGCTTGGCTTGGCTTGGCGGGCGTGGCAGGAGAAGGATACTGTAAAATCTCATTCCCTCCCCACTCCAGGGGAAGGTTACTGCAAAATCCCCATTTCCTCCCAATCAGCTGGTACTCGGGAGGCAGAAAATAGATGGAGGCGGAGCCAGTCAGAAGTGGTATTTACCAGTTCTCCGAACTACTCAAAATTTCCGCTACCAGTTCTCCAGAACTGGTCAGAACCTGCTGAATACCACCTCTGGGTTGGACAATGAACTTCTCTTCCTTCACAGTTCTGCAATCATGCTGCTTGGCAGCTATGCAAAATTCCTCAGATGAGAGAGAATCTTACTCTGTCAGAATTGTAAGATCCGCCTTTTTTAAAAAAAACAAATGAAAAAGATATAGTACTGTCACTAGCCAAAGTATTTTTCCACAGTCAAAATAAACAGTAACATTCTGTTTCATGTAATGTATGTTTGTTTATTAAACTATTTCAGATTGTAACTGATGGGAAAGGCAGAGACAAAACAGAAAAACATATATATAACTAGCATGTCAGGAAGAAAGGTCAGGCATTTGATTCCCCACCCATAATCAGTAACAGATACATCACATGAGGCCACTAATCATGTAAATTTTATTCACATCTGAAAACTCCAGGCTTGCTTTAAAAGTATTTATAAATCTACAAGAAGCTGGCCATTGCATAATGGGTGGATGAAGATTTCACCATCTGATAATTCTTAATGTTTACAAACAAAGCAAGTGTTGTGTTAGCCTTGATGGTAAACTGGAAATTTAGTCCCTGCCTGGAAAAAGAAGGGAGTGAGCATATATGTTTTGCAAGAATGATACACGACTAGTTCATGCTTGCACAAAAACATTAGAAAACATCTTTTTCAATTAAGTATGGCAACATACTTTCTGAATTATAGAAGTGATGGTGCAGCAGTATATCCCATTTTCACAACTACCGAAGCAAAATCTACCCTACAAATCTGAACTATTAGAGCAAAAGCAAATTGGTATATAATTTCATTCCAGAAAATAAGAAGTTGAACATTATAAATGCACATACAAAAATTTTTCCCCTAAAAGGCCCCTAATCTTATGACAGAAATATAATTTTCAAGTCTTCTAGATTGTGATGGGTAATTGTAAGAGTTAAACCATTTTGTAATGTTTGCATCTTCAATGCATCCAAAAATACCATTGCAAGTTAAGGTCAGCGTTTTATAGCAATATTATGAAGAAAAAAAATACAGAGTGCCTGATTTGCCCGGTAGTGACAGATCCATATACTTGCTAATTCAGAGTTTTCTCTGTTTGCTCTTATAGTCTTTCTGAAAACAGGATTATATACAAATATATTGTAATTTTGTTGGGAAAAAAAAAACCCATTCATATGCCTAAAGCTCTCTTTACCTTTCTCCACCTTTTCCACTCTTTACCTTTGCCCAGGCTGAAGATAAATGGCTCATTCCTGTCACGGCTGGAATCGAACTTTTTTCCATTGGCCAATTTTCCTTTGTAATGGACATAAACTTTGTCTCCAATCATAGGAGATTCATCCTTATTTCCTGGTCTCTTCACAATCTAGAATTAGGATATGAAAACAGATAAGTTAAGAGATGTTTAGCAATTGATCAGTTATAAACTTTCTTCAATATTATCCAAATGCATGGATTTATAATTTCATAATTTGCATCGATTCATCACAAAAGATAGATAAAAACAATAATAGATGAAAAACTATAATCAGAATATAAGTGCATATGGACCACATCCCATAAAATTCTTTGACTTCCAATTTTGCTCCTTTATAATGACACAACTGGTCCTTAATTGTACAATCTAAGATTGATACACACAATACAAAGATTACTCCAAGGAGTGTCCAATTCCTGGCCAATCATGATCCATAATAAGAACTTAATGATAAACAAAAACTTGGTGAACAATACATCAGCACACATTACAAGTAACTATAAAAATGAATCTCTCAAATATATGGGGGATTTGATAGTTGTTTCATTCAATGTAGAGAATGCTACAAAATGCTATTTATTAAGAAACTTCCAATTTTGCTATAGTATCCAAACTGGTTCTTTTATTTTACACTATATTCAACTACAATATCAATTAAAGGTCTAAAAAGCCCAGGTAGTTTGACCACAAAATACTGAAAAGTCATATGCAGTCCTCTATGTCATTGTGGCTTCTACATCTAGCTAAATCCCCCTTTTCACATTTATCACAAGATTAAATTTGAACAGTAAAGTTACTGAAATACATATTTTTCAGGAGCTAGTTTTTAATTCCTTTGGAAACACTCAAAATGGTACAAATGTGTTATACATATCTCACTTTTTTTGCTTATGTTAAACTTACTACAGACAAGCACTGCCTTATTATAATGGAGATGGGATAGGGAAAGTGTGCTGCCCATTTGAATTGGGATGTTTCCAAACTGTTATGCTTGGGAAAGAACATTAATTTCTCCTATAATCTCACCTTCAGAACTCCTCGATCTTTATTTGGTGTTATATCTTCACCTTGTTCAGCAAGAGTTGCTGCTTGGACCTCGCCTTCCTTCTTTGTAGCCTCATCAGTTGTCATGGTCTCATTTCATAGGCAAAGCCTTTGCAAACAAATACAAATTTAAATGAATTATGATAAACTGCCTTATTAAACGTTACTCCAAATGCTGCCATCTATTACTTGACAATTTCTCCATATGTTAATAATAAATGAATATAAACAGTAGAAATCATTAAAAAATTAATACATGGCTGGAGACCAGCAGGAGAAAATCAGATTCTGGGATGGAAAAAAGAATGGATTCAAGGAGCAGGTAGAAGGAGGAGGGATATATCCTGGATCAGGAGGTAAGGTTAATGATAGAAAAAACAGCAACAAAGTGAACAGGCAGCAAAATGGATAGAATGGAAGTGGGTAGAAAATAAGATGGGGGTGGGTGGGATTTATGACAGGGAGAAAATGCAGCCAAACAAGACAGAAAAGGGGGGGGGGAGAGAAGGAAGCAGGAATACTTTGTGAGGTGATGGAGGAAGAAGAGAAAAAAAACCTTCTCAGGTAAATATTGTTTAATGGTATTAGAGGTATCATTGCAGGATGTAAGCTGGTCCAAGTACAATAAAGCTGCCTTTTACAATTGACTGATGGTGATTTTGTCAATTCCAGTGGTGTTCAAGTGCTGCCCCACTTGGATTGCATCCAAGACACCTATTATTATTGGTAATATTTTTGCTTCTTTTTACCATAGTCCTTCAACTTCTATTTGCAGGTATTTGAATTTTATGGTTTTCTCCAATTTTCTTTCTTCTATTCTACTATCTCCATGTATTGCACATCCACTATCCAGACTTTTTTGTCTTTCTTATTTATTATTATTACAACACAATACTGTATTTATAAGTTTTATTTTCCCTGCCCAGGATCTCTAGAGCTAGACAATTCATAAATGGTAACCAATAAAGAAAAAATATTAAAATATCTAAGCTGCACAAAAAGGGAGTTTGGAAAAATCAAATACAATTTTGTTATAGAAAGCAATATTAGACATGTGTTTTAAGTAGAGAATCGTGCCTGATCTTTAATAAAAAAGACAGATAATTGCCCAGGCACGTATTATTGACCATCTGTAGTTATCATTTCAACTCAGCTAAAGAAAAATATGTTCAGAAAAGCTGAAGAACACAATTCTAGCATTTTAATTGTTCCAAATCTGTTATTTGAAAAACATAACCCAACACATTAGTAGAAGACACCGAAAATATTGACAGTCATTTAATATTTTATTTTTTTCCAGATTGAGATGACTGACAAACAATACCCGCTAGCAAAATGAAGTATCCATCTGTGCTACTATGATCATAACCCAGAATTTGAAATACTAAAGCATTAGGCCACTTTTTTTCCTGAATCATATTCTATAATAGAAGTCACAGATGAAGAATCTTTTTTTCTTGTCTGTTTAGCACTTGCCTATAAAGTCACCAAGTCACCAAGAATCGGACATGACTAAATGGTTAAAACAACAAACAGCAACATGATAGGTTATATTTTAGTATCCAGTCATGTGGTTTCTGATGCTTCCTGCCAGCTTCCCAGAGGTAAAGTAAATGGGGAAGCCTGCAGGAAGTCAAAAGTTCCTCCCACTCTGATTTTTTGCCCATCCATGAACACTATGTTTATCTATTTAGAAGAGAAAATGCTGATCCGGTGGATAATGTGTATCAAATCTGGTTTAAAAATAGAATTGATGCCTTTCTAACACTATCATATTTTTCACTGAATATGATTATATTTATATTATTTTGTTTCCACATTCAGTCCAATAAAAAATTGAATGTAAAAAGGACATGACTTAAAGCTGAACATCACTGAACATTAATCTTGAACGACTGGGGGGGAGGGGGGAGAGGGAAAGAGAGAGAGAGAGAGAGAGAGAGAGAGAAATAGTAAGAAATACAGAGAGAGAAAGAAGAGGGAGGAAGGGAAGGATTGCTTGATTTAATAAATGCAGAACAATGCTAGTAGGATCCATGAGAAGAAGCTGCTAAAGGGTAAAAGTGCCTAAGGACACTGATAATTATTAAAAACAAGAGAAATTAAAAACCTAATTACAAATACTTCCAATGAAAAAAAATAAAACACAGCTATCTCAAAAAATCTCAGCGAAGTTCTGAAAGCAAGGAAATCTTTTTTGTTTAAATGTTAAGTAGTAGAAAAGAGGACAGATCATCAAAGAAGAAATACACTGAAAAGGAACAGTAAAAACAATGTCATAAAAGTTCAAAATGAGCCAAAACTGGCCAACAAGGTTAAGAATAGAGAAAGGATTCTTCACGTATGTTTAAAATAAAGAGAAAATAAAAGAATAAAAGTACAGTACCAGCTGCTCATGAAGATGGCAAGATGCTAACAGATAACAGAGAGAAAGCAGAGCTATTTTATGCTTACTTTGTTTCAATCTTCCACAAAAGTCAGGAAGACTCTAGTCTAGACTAGCTCATGGAGTTTAATAAATATACTAAACATCTTGAAAACTAGGTGATAATTATCACCTAGATAATTTCTATCTAGGTGATAGAAATCAGCATGGATTTGTCAAGAATAGGGTTACCACATATATGCACAAACATCTGAAAAACCACTATGTACAGTAAATGGACAGAAAAAATAATTTATCTAGTGGTTGTCCAGGCTTTTGCAATCCAGATATGGAATCCTAAATCAAGAACAATTCTTGCCAGATTAACATTTTATTTTTTTATTGTAAAATTTCTTTATTGGATAATGGGAACGCTATAGCTATAACATAACTTGATTTCAATAAAACATTTGCCAAAATATCCTCAAGGCATTCCAATAAATTAGCTACTTAAGTATGGGCTGGATTGCATGTTTTACTACCATTTCATTTTGCATAACTTTTTTTTTTAATTTGATTTATATGCCGCCCTTCTCCGGAGACTCAGGGCGGCTTACAATGCGTTAAGCAATAGCCTTCATTCTTTTGTATATTTTATACAAAGTCAGCTTATTGCCCCCACAAACTGGGTCCTCATTTCACCTACCTTAGAAAGGATGGAAGGCTGAGTCAACCTTGAGCCTTGGAGAGATTCGAACCAGCAGAAATTGCAGGCAGCTGTGTTAATAACAGGGTGCATTAAACCACTGTACCATCAAGGCTCTTTTTCTGTGTAGTTCAGAACTTTTCTTTAACATTATTTCTTATTCTGGATCCACTATATAGGAAAGTTTAGTTCTAGTCCCACATAGTCCTCACAGGACAACACCTAAGATTTATAAGGGATTAAAAGATTTGGGCAGCTCGACTTCCGGTTTCCTCGTCTTCGGCGGCGACGGTGCCTTCTTTTAGCACCGCCACCCCCGCCGCTTGTAGAGCCGCTCCCCGATTGTGGAGCGGCTTGAAATCTTCTAAATCCCTCGGATTAAAGAAGAAGAGGCAGCGGGGCACAGGTAGAGCCCCTGCAACCCCCCCAGGGAATTGTTTCTGGGGAGGAAGCAGGCGCGGCTCCCTAACAACCTGCTGAGACTCCGGGCGGCGTGGGACGTCTTCTGCTCTTGCAGAACAAGCCGATCTCAGGAAACCCTTAAATAGCGAGGAAACAACTCAAATAATCATCCGAAATCCACCTGACCCCTGAAAATTTGAACTGCAAGTATTAGTTTTCTGCTGAACTTTTTTTTACTGAAGTGAAAGTTTCGGAACGAGTGAAAGTGACTGGAAAAATGGCGCCTAGCAAATGAATTAGGGGGTGTGGATTGGTGAAACTATCTTGTTTTGTTACAAAGTTAAAGAGTTGTTACAAAGTTGCCCCGGCTGTAACAGAAATAAGAGGAAAATCTCTCCCTTTTACTTGCTTTTGCTGCATTATAGCTTTGCTTTGAGGAAATCTGGGGGATTTTCTTAGAAAGTATTGTGGAGGTGGCAGAAGAGGCGGACCCTCCCTTTTTAAGAAAGCCAGCTTACGTGGCAGGATGGCTTCAAAGAAGCAGGAAGGCAAAACAGGGGGGGGGATCCCCCCCACGTAAACAGGATACGCAGCCACAAGTCAAAAAAAAAGATTTGGACATGGGAGAATTAAAAGAATTCATTTCAAATCTTTTTGATGAGAAATTTCAAGATATGGATGATAAAATAAATAAAATAGATGAAAAAATTCAAAAGTCACAACAGGAAATCATGCAGGAAATGCAGCAGAGCCAAAAGATGGTGACCAAAAAAATAACAGATGTGGCGTCTGGCCTGGCAGGATTTATCATGAAAGTTGAGACAAAAGTGGATGAATTTAAATCAGAAGTTAATGCCAAGATGAAAAACAATGACCATAAATTTTTTGATGTTGATGACAAGATGCAGAGAGTGGAGAATGATATGGTTATGATGCAATTTCGTGCAATGGAATTTGCTATACGGCTTCGAGGAATTAGAGAAGAGGAGAGACAAGACCTGAGACAGATCTGTGCTGAAGCCCTAGCTGTGATTTTAAAAGTTGAACCTGAGATGGTCTTTTGTAAAATAGATAAAATCTATAGAGTTAACTCGTGGGTGGCCAGACAAAGACAACTGCCTAGAGATGTGGTCATATATTTTACAGACAGAGCAATAAGAAATGATATCTTGCAAAAATCTTTTCTCACTTCTGTGCAAGTGAGCGGATCTAAGATTACAGTTTACAAGGAGCTCCCACCCAAGATGTTGAAATCTAGAAAAGAGTATGGTTTCCTTGTTAAAGAATTGCAGAATAGTCAAATCCCATTTCGTTGGGATGCCCCAACTGGCATAATTTTGAGATATAAGGGAGAGAAACACCGTTTGAATACTGTGGAGAAGGCGGAGCAATTTTATAATGATATTTTTAAAGAAAGAACTCCATCCCCACGCTCATCTACAGTTTTGGAGATTAAAGAGAGTGACAAGAAGCAATCTCAAGAACTGCAACAACAATCTAAGCAGGAATTAGTAGAGTTGAAGGGTGCCGAAGGAGGTTTTCTGGATGAGCCTTTGCTGGAACCTTCTCCAATCTTGGAGCCGGCTTGGGCGGCTGAAGTCAAGGACCAGCGTATAACCCGAGCAAAGGCTAAGGAACTGAAAGAAAAGTTACGGCAGGAGAGACAAGACAAGGCTGGGGCTGTGGGAAATGCAGGACAGATTTCAGATGAAATCCTAAAGTTCTGCGCTTCGCTCCAGAAGGAGAATGATGATTAAATGTTTATCTTGGAATGTGAATGGGTTGAATGTAACACAAAAAAGGAAGAAAGTATTTGCATATTTAAAACAACATAATAATGATATAATTTGCTTGCAAGAAACGCATATTACAGCTCAAGATCAAAACTATTTGAAAAACTCCAAATTAGGAACACATTTTATATCTTCAACTAACCAAAAAAAGAATGGTGTGGTTATTTACGTAAATAAAAAATTAACAGCCAAACTTATAGAAGCTGATCAAGATGGTAGGTTTGTAGCAATAGAATTATTTTCTGCTAATAATTCAATTCTCTTGATAGGAATTTATGCTCCTAATCAACAACAGGACTATTTTTATAAAATGCTGCATACTAAAATACTTCAATGGGATTATAGATCTATTTTAATTATGGGAGATTGGAATGGAGTAATTGACTCTAAATTAGACAAAAAGACTCTGGCAAAGTCAAGAATTAGATTACCACAGACTTTTTTTGATATGAAAGAAGACTTGGAATTAAAAGACATTTGGAGAATACATAACCCAAAAGAACTGGACTATACTTTCTTCTCTGATAGACATAGATCCTTTTCCAGGATCGATTTTATTCTGCTGTCTGATGATTTACTTGTTAGGACAAAAAGAACAAAGATTCTGCCAAGAACTCTGACTGATCATAGCCCAGTCTGGATAGAAATTGAGACATGCAAGACTGAGAGACGCTCTTGGAGACTAAATGAAAATTTGTTTAGATATGAGAAGAATATAACAGAACTCAAAAAGCATTTGAAAGAGTTTTTTGAAATGAATTTGAATAAAGGCACCCCAATGGAAATTGTGTGGGACGCAAGCAAAGCTTATATGAGAGGGGTGCTTATATACATGAACTCTAAACATAGGCTGATTCGACAAAAGAAAAGACTTGAACTGGAAGCAGAAATAAAGGACAAAGAACAGCTACTTAGTAAAAACCCAACAGATGAAAGAATACTTAGTGTTATAAAACTTCTGAAAGACCAATTTCAAATGCTTATAGCGGAACAAGTAGCAACAAATCTACAATATGCGAAGCATAATACATTCTGCAACGCTAATAAACCAGGCAGGTGGTTGGCCTACACATTAAGGAAGAAACAGAGTACACGGACTATTGATAGTGTTGATATTGGGGGGAAAGAAGTTTTTCAACAGAATTTAATAAAAGAAGCTTTTCTTCAATATTACACTAAACTATATGCCAGAGAGGAGGTGCAGAATGGACTTATAGAAAAATATCTGGACGATAAAAGAGTTACAAAAATCACTGAACAACAAAAGGAAAGAATGGATTATCCTATAACAGAGGAGGAGATAATAGCAGCAATAAAACAATTAAAAACAGCTAAAGCTCCTGGAACGGATGGTCTGACTGCAGTGTATTATAAAACTCTGCAGGCAGAAATGGTGGAACAACTTAGAGATTTATTTTGTAACATACAACAAGGGGGAAAAGTACCTCCATCGTGGACTACAGCTTATATTTCATTGATACCAAAAGAGCAAGCAGGTCCCAAAAAACCGGAGAATTACAGACCAATATCTCTTTTGAACACGGATTATAAAATTTATGCAAAAGTATTAGCCAACAGACTGATGCCAGTAATTCAAAAGGTGATCCATGATGACCAAGCGGGATTTATTGAGGGTAGGCACATGAAGGACAATGTAAGGCAAGTAATAGATTTATTGGAATATCTTGAGAAAAATAAACAGATCCCTGCAGTGCTGGTTTTTCTGGATGCTGAGAAGGCCTTTGACAGAGTGGATTGGAATTTTCTACTAAAGACTTTAAAAAAGATGGGCTTTGGGGACCAATATATACAGGCGGTCTCAGCAATTTATCAAGAGCAAAAGGCACAGATCATTATTAATGGAAGTTTGACAACAGAGTTTAAAATTGAAAAAGGAACAAGACAGGGATGTCCACTGTCCCCACTGTTGTTCATTTTAACACTAGAAGTCTTGTTAAATACAATAAGGGACTCTAACACTTTGAAAGGTATAATGATAAGGCAAGAGGATTACAGAATAAAGGCATTTGCAGACGATCTGGTTGTTACCCTAACACAGCCAATGGAATCGATAATTCAGATGAAGGACATTATACAAGACTATGGTAAAGTTTCAGGTTTTAGATTGAATCAGAGAAAAACTAAGATGGTAGTTAAAAATATGACACAAGATCGTAAAGTGGAGTTAGAAAGGAGGGCAGGTTTTGAGATTGTACCAAAGGTAAAATATCTAGGAGTTCAGGTTGCAGAATCAAATATGAAATTGTTACAAAATAATTATGAGGTATTGTGGCGAGAGGTGCAAAAAGATATGGAGACTTGGAAAAAACTGCAGCTGTCTTTACTTGGAAGAATAGCAGCAGTTAAGATGAACATTTTGCCAAGATTTCTTTTTCTGTTTCAAATGATCCCGGTGCTCAAAAATGATAAACAACTAAAAGTATGGCAAACTGGAGTGAACAAGTTTGTCTGGAACGAGAAAAAACCAAGAGTAAAATTGAAAATTATGCAAGATGTTCCAGAAAGGGGAGGTCTTAAACTTCCAAACCTACGGTTATATTATGATGCAGCAGCTTTGACTTTAGTAAGTGATTGGTTTGGAGGAAAAAAGACTGGAATACTGAATGCAGAAAGTTTTGATCTGGAGTTTGGATGGCACGCTTACTTATTTTACGACAGTAAAGTGGATAAAGTATTTAAAAGCCATATACTTAGAGATTCTTTGCTGAGAGTTTGGAAGAAGCACCGAAACAATTGGAATTATAAAATACCGCTATGGCTGGATCTTGGTCATACCTTGTGGAATACAAATATAATGTCACTCGGGGGGTTTTTATACAAAGAGGTTCTTTTTACAGATGCGGGCAGATGGCAGCTGAAGACATTACAGACATTGTTGGCTGAAGGGATTAATTTAACTTGGTTACAATATAATCAATTGCAATTGAGATGGAAAGAGGACCAAAAAATTGGTATTATGATGCATGAGGAAGAATTGGTTAGACACATAAAAGAGAAAGGTCCAATGCATATTAAAAGACTTTATAATGTTTTGTTAGAAAGGGATTCAGAAACTGAATTAGTTAAAGATTGTATGATTAAGTGGGCACAAAACTTTGAAGAATCAGTGATGTTGGAAACATGGGAAAAAATTTGGGTTCAGAATGTTAAATTTACGCAGTCGCAGAATTTGAGGGAAAATTTCTACAAAATGTTTTATAGATGGCATCTAGATCCTAAAAAATTGTCGTGTATGTACCCTAATGTCCAGCCTAAATGTTGGAGATGTGATTGCCTAGACGCTACATATTATCATGTTTGGTGGACCTGTAAGAAAGTTAAGGCTTTTTGGATAAAAATTTGGTGGGTCATGCAGAACGTTTTGAAGAAAAAAATTCAATTTTCTGCACAAGTGTTTTTATTGGGTATAGTTAAGGGTTTTACACTGGGTGAAACAAAATTGATATTGTACATGATAACTGCAGCAAGATTGTTGATAGGTAAATACTGGAAAAATGAAGCGCTGCCTACGATTGAGGAATGGACTCTGAAGATGGCCAGTTTTGCAGAGATGGCGAAGATTTCAGCATATTTAAAAGATTGTTCTCAAGAGACTTATGAATGGGAATGGAAGAAGTGGATAGATTATGTTCAGCATAAATATCAAACTAGGAAGTATCAAATAGCCTTTATTTAAAAATGTTATAGCAAGATAGTAATATTTTAGGGTTGAGAATAAAAATTTGCTAGAAAATGTTATATCAAGATAGAAATTTTTTAAGGTTGAGGATGAAAATTTGTTAGAAAATGTTATATTATGATAGAAATATTTTTAAGGTAATTAGGAGGAAAATTTATTTGAAAACGTTATACTAAGATAGAAAGAGGTTAAGGTAATGAAGATGAAAATTTGTAAGGGGGAGGGGGGGTTTAAGTCTTATATATAAAGGAGGGTTTTTTCCTTTTATCTGATAAGAGTATATTAGGAAGTCCGGGGGGGAGGGGAGGGTTAAGGTGGGTTAGGGAGGTTGGGAAGTTTGGGGGGGGTAGTGGGGGGGGGGAAAAAAGGGGTGAAAATGTAATTGTAAAACTTTTGCAATAAAAAAAAAAAAAGATTTGGGCAGCTCTACACTTAAAGGGAAAGTAGAAAAGAAAATATGATAGCATTCTTCAAATAGCTGAAAAGATAGCATACATAAAACGGTCAAGTCTTCCTCTTTCATTCTAATCTGCAGAAGATGGAATAATGAATTTAAGTTATAGAAAAGCATTCCAGCTGAAGGTTAGGAAAAAACTTCCTAACAATACATACGTACATAGTCATGTCATGCCACTCTGACTCATGGAAAGCA
Source organism: Arizona elegans (assembly GCA_022577455.1). Classification (NCBI taxonomy): domain Eukaryota; kingdom Metazoa; phylum Chordata; class Lepidosauria; order Squamata; family Colubridae; genus Arizona; species Arizona elegans. Next base: position 155,133,926 of record JAKOOJ010000002.1, read on the forward strand.
ACATTGTGCAAATTGTAGATAGAAAGTAAGAAATAGAAAGCAAAAAAAATTAAAGATGTAAGATAAGCAAAAGGAAATTTTAGTTACTGTAAATCCAGTTTGCATAAACGCTTGAACTATTTTTTTGCTTCCATCTCATCCATACATAGATTTCTATACTACCTTTTCTCAATTTCTCATCTTTTTTTCAGGATTTCATTTGACCGACGGCACCCTGAGGAGTCCCTCTCTGTGGGAGCGTACTGGCCGATGGGAGGCTATCAGTAGCAGAAGGTGATCTCATAAGTACCCAGGTTCTAAACCATGGAGCGCTCTAAAGATGGTAACCAACACCTTGAATCGCACCCGGAAGACCACCGGGAGCCAGTGCAGCTCACGCAGGAGAGATGTTACATGGGAGCGCCATGTCGGCGCAGGAGAGATGTTACATGGGAGCAAAGTCAATCTGGCTTCCCCATTGACTTTGCTTGTCAGGAGGACACAAAAGGTGATCACATGACCACGGGATAGTACAACCGTCATAAATATGAGTCAGTTGCCAAGCATCCAAATTTTGGTCATATGACCATGTGGATGCTGCAACTGTTATAAGTGTGAAAAACAGTCATAAATCACTTTTTTCAGTACTGTTGTAACATACTAAATGAACTCTTGTAAATCCAGGATTATCTGTATCACATTTCTATTTTAAATACAAATAGCCAAGACATAAACAAACAAGTGAAGAAAGTGCTCTCAGTCCCTCATATATGCATACACATATGACTTGGCCTGAATTATGAATAAAGCACAGAGACATGTTCCAGGTCATTATGGGAGCGGGAACTGGAAGAACTAGCCCTGCCCATTACTGGGTACAGTGTAAGAAAAGCCAGCTATCCAGAAGCATGTAGATATTGTCAATACATGTTTTGAATATGTTGTCTGCTACTTGAGTCAGTTTTTGTGCCAGAATTCAACTGAAGTCAAATTTCTCCGTGATGTACATTACTTGGAAGTTATAAATGATAAATCAATATATGTTCCAATTATATGGAATATCAGCTAGATCTGCAATAGAATGGATTCATTTTTTATTTAATTTCCATCTGAATGGCTTATGTCAGTTCTTAAATGAAACAGAAAAAAAATGGAAAGGAATACTAATGCATTGTGTATCAAGTATGGGGAATGAAGCCAATGCAGTTTTAAACTTTTAACCTAGAGGCGTCTCTTTAATTGAAAGCAATTTTACTAAAGAATGTGGAATGGATTTATATACTATACGTATCTTCTAGCTGGCGAGTTAGTAGACTGGCGGCAGCTGAGGTTTACAGATGTGATTTGTTTGTCCAATGGTTGTCCAATGGTTCAACTTGTTCTTGACTAATTGATTGTTTTACGACCATTAATACTCAGCAACTCCTGGGAATGAATACTTTATGACTGTAACTAACTTCTGTCTGTTGTAAAACAACATGCTGGCTGCCCTTAATCACATGACCACATTTTGAGTGCTTGGCATCGTATGTACATTTATCACAAGTTGCCAAGTGCCCTTTGAGCATGTGATCACCTTTAAAGTCTTCTCTACTGGCTTCCCAAGAAAGTCCACAAGGAAGCTGGTAGGAAAGGTTCCAAGTGGAAGGAACTTTGGATCTGAGGTCCATTCCCCCAGTGCGCTGAGGGATTTCCCTCCCCTTTATATAGGGAGAGAAATCCTGTCACATGATGGAGGAAGAGACCTCAAACCTGGTGAAAACACTAGTCAATGACAGCATTCTGAGGCTTTCAGAATGCTCAGATTCGCTATCATTTTCCTTCTGGAGAAAAACATTGATTTTGCTCGTCTGGAAATCTGGAGAAATAGACCTCAAATTTGGCAAAAACGCTAACAAACACCAATATTTTGGAAGACTTAAAAGAGTTGCGTTTACTAATGTTTTCCCCTCACAAATGCATTCTAAACCTTTCAGAATGATGGCATTTGTTAGTGTCCTAAGACTTCAAATTTGGTGAAAATGCTAGCAAATACTATCATGCTCATGACTATTAAGCTCATGACTTAACAACTGCAATGAGAGAACTGGGATTGCAGCTTTTAAGAGAAGCAGTCACATGACATATTTCTTAATTGCCACTTTGCTCAATGACTGATATTTTGGGCCCAATTATGGTGATAACTGGAGTTTGTGAGGACTCCATCTGTGCTTGATCATTGGAAGAATGGTATTATTTTTCTCTTGTACAAAGAGAAAGATAACAACAATGTTATCTGGAAAAGTGTTTGGAAGAATTCTTGTGCAGGGAGTATAAATTCTAGAACAGTGACGGCAAACCTTTACGGTACCGAGTGCCAAAACTGGAACATGTGCACGCTGGAGCCCAGAAACCCAAAGACCAGCTGGCGTCCACCAGCCAGCTGATCTTCCGGTTTCTGGTGTGCACATGAGTGCTGACCAGCTGGTCTTCAGATTTCCAGTGCTCCAGCATGCGCAAAGACCAACTGGCCGGCACACAAGCCAACGCTGGAAACCAGAAGAGCAGCTGGCAACAGCCCGCGTGCCCACAGAGAGAGCTCTGCATATGACCTCTGGCACACATGCCATAAGTTTGCCATCACGGTTCTAGAAGATGACAGTGAGCAAAATTGTAGTAGTAGAAATAATTTGTAGAAGAAGTACATGCAATCAGATTTTTATTCTTCAGCAAATAATTTATTTAAAAGAAGGTTTCCTGAAAGTTTAGAAAAAGAGCATACTAATAAACAGGCTTGAATTAAGTAAAAATAAAGTTGAAAGTTGATTATTTAATGTCATAACTTCAGTATATAATGAAAGCAAAGCATGAATAAAAATAATTATTCATTAATTACTGATTCACCATCGAGCAGAGAGAAAGATAAGGAATACATGATGCCCTCCCAACTGTTTTAATATGTTTATGGAAAAATGCATATAAATGTATTAAAATATATGTGAAACTAAGGTATGCTTATGGCTGGTAGGTATTGATAGATGAATGTCTATGAATTTCTATATGCAAACAATGCCATGATGTTGGTTGAAAATCCAAATGATTCACAATGGATATTAAATTCAATAAAGCAATGAGTACTGATCTGAAAATTAATGCATTAAAATCAATGTAATTCTGTTTAATATGGCAAGTGAAGTGAATAATTGAAAATCATACATAAATAGTATAAAATTAGACCAAGTAGATAAGCTTGAATATTTTTATAGTGTTCAAGAGAAAATTAATGAAGTAGATCAAATGCAAGTAGAGTCATGGTATGTAATATATAATACATTATGAAGAACAAATGTTTGATGAAAGAAACAAAATGGCTATGTGTAAACATGTTATTCTATGCACTCTCTTGTAAAAGTTGGGCATATTGGAAGAATATTGGGAACTGATTGATTTAAAAGTGTATGTTGTAACAGGAGAGGGTTATAAAGGAATGACCAGTATAAAAAAGTAAGTACTGGTACTTTGGTCATACAGACAGAATAGATAAGATTAAATTGCAAACAAATTATATGAAGAATACATGGATTGAAACAAAGGAAAAGTTTTGCTTTGTTAGAATTAATGAGGTTTTTTTTTAAAAGACAGGTGAGAAGTTTGAAAAACAAGGACAGAAAGGTATACAAAGATATAGTGAACTGGGTGAGTTTAAAATAATAGTTTTATTCCTCTTTTTTTTCCTGCTTTTAATTTATTTTACTTATTATTCTAACTCTTTTTGTGCTTTCTGTAATACTGCTCACTCTGAAATGGAAGTGATGCATATATATGTGTAATGTATATGTATTATGTTACATATTGTTTCCCACATGGGAAGCAAAGGATGTTTAAATTACAAATTAATCATTCCATGTTCTATCAAGTTTTAATTGAAGTTTCAGAATATTAATGACTCCCAACTCTAATAATAATTAAGATATTCAGCAAACACAGCACATTGTTCATTTAGTCTTATCTATTTCCCTGGCAATATTTTCTAAACACCAAAGCAAATTAACTTTTTAAAAAATATGTTTTGTAAATACCATTTTGAATAATTGAAGGAGTCTGGGTCAGCTCAAAAGGCTATTGTCTAATAACACCGTTTTCCTTTCTACCACTTCTTTTTCAGAACATATTAGAATCTCTTCAGAAAAGGAAAAATGGCCCCTCAAACATCATGGAAACTGTACCCACTAATTGTTTAGTCATTTGCAGTTGTCTCCCTGTAAAATATATGTTTTTTCATTCCATTCTTTCTTTTTTTAAATTTGATTTATATGCCGCCCTTCTCCGGAGACTCAGGGCGGCTTACAATGTGCTAAGCAATAGCCTTCATCCTTTTGTATATTTATACAAAGTCAGCTTATTGCCCCCACAACTGGGTCCTCAATTTACCTACCTTAGAAAGGATGGAAGGCTGAGTCAACCTTGAGCCTGGCAAGATTCGAACCTGCAGTAATTGCAGGCAGCTGGTCTTAATAACAGAGTGCTTTAGACCACTATACTACCAAGGCTTTTACATTTAAAATGTAGTTTAAAATATAAGCCAAGTTTCAACTAGTATTTTAAGACTTTAATTAGAAAGTTGGCATCTAATTTAATGAAAGAACTGGATTGGGGTTCTCTGCAATCCAGTACTTATTTTAATACATAAGTAAGTTCCACTGAATTCAATCTGTTTTATCTTTGGGTAAACTATTTATGGTATTGCTATCCAGGCCAAGCCCTTGTAAGCATTCTCAATATTTTTTTCATGTAAAAACCTTTAGTGAAATATATATGCAATGGCTAAAAATGCAATTTGATTTCCACCATTATACAGAAAGTACCAAACATACCACTGCACTTTAATGTTTAAATGTAAAATGTTTTTAATGTAAAATTAAATTTTACTTAATATTTAGATTTTTCATTAATTCTCCAATTTTATTGATAATTCTTAAAATGGATCATGGTGCTTTAAAATCTCTAATGCAGAATGCAATACATTCTAAAAAATGTAGAAAGTGAAACAGTAAAACTTCAGACCCCAGCTCATATTTTCACCATAAATATAATTATGGTCTTTAAAATAAAAGATAAAAATATCCTCAAGTTGATCTTCATTCCTGATGGATACAACATGCAGTTTTCTGGCAATAGCATGGAAATATATTCTCCAGAGATGGTTTCTGTTTCTGATAAACTAACTTGCAGCCATCATATTCCTTGACAGTGTCCAAGCCAATGTCTAACTAGGATGAGACCAGCAGACAAGTTTGTCCAGATTTACATTCCTGGCATTGCATTTAGTCACCTTATGACAAACACTGCCACCACTGAAGTTCCTCACTATATGTTTGACTGTCAGCTGCTGGCATACTGTCAAAGGAAGCAAGCAAATTGGGAAAATGATTTGAGTTTGAGAGCCATGATTTTAAAAACAATGCTTTTTCCTTTTAAGAATTCCTAAATGTCATTCTTTAGTAACCTCATAAGAATCAATACTGTACTATACGTATACGTATACCTTTAAATATCAAATTTCTGAACAGGTCGATTGTCATATGTTGAGAAAACTGTTAGCAATTAACTAACAATTTTACACACAGCATGAAGAAATCAACTATATAGCAGTTACATAAAGTGGCTGAAATCAGTGTATCAAATAGACTTTTATTCTGACATTACTGCTGATTAACTGCAGTAAGGCAATTAAATGAAGTCTATGACCAAATTTCTTATTGAAACTACCGTGTTTCCCCGAAAATAAGACCCTGTCTTATATTTTTTTGAACTCTGAAATAAGCGCTTGGCCTTGTTGCCATGTGCTCAAAAGCCTGTTTGGGCTTATTATCAGGGGATGTCTTATTTTAGGGAAACAGGGTAGGCATATTAGTCTTAAAGGTTTATTAACCAAAAATTGAATTTCCAGATTTTTTACAATTTCCAAGAGTTATTTTTGGCATTATAATCCATCATAAATGTTAAGTAATTCATGGTTTTCTTCCCACTTGTTTTTCCAATTACCCTATCAAGTTCAGCAAGATTCACAACAATTTGGAATATAAATTATCCTAGCTCCCCCAAGTGGCAATACTAATTTTTCAAAAATATTTGAAATAATGTTTTGAACAAATCATTTTTACTATTAATCAACATTACATGTCAACTGTCCCTAGAAGCTAGAAGCAGGGTGGCTGGAGACAGAGATGGAAATTATTACAAAATAAGCTTCAATCAAAGCACTACTTGTTTCTATTTTGAACCACTGAAATAACAATTTCTGCAATAATATACTGTAAATATTTAAAGGATCAGGAATGAGCAGACTGTGGAACTGAAATACTTCAATATCTTCATCTGTTGATGAAACCAATACAACACTGCCATATTTTTCTAGTACTGTGTAAGATCAGTAATTTACTAAATAAAAGTCCAGCATATTCTAATAAGACTACAGTTACAAGGAGAAAACTGTATCAAAGACTAAAAATAATATGAAAAATACAATACTAAAAATACTACAATTTACTGCTAAGTTATAGATATTCATAACTGGAGAACAAAGCAAATTACCCAACTTAGTTAGACGACAAGAAATAGGACTTACTCAACAGGCCTAAAAATACCTCTTAACTTAATTTTATTAACAAAATGAAGTTTTTCAACTCTCTCCCCCTTCTGTTCCAATCATTGGTTCTCAAGATATTCAAGAAGCTGCATTGGAAGACAATACATAATAGATAATCCATTTTCAATTTATATGAAGCAATTTGTGTGGAGAGTAGTTTCTCTATTCTTTAAACTTTATGCTGAAAAACACTATATGAAGACTTCATGGGTCCCATGTCTCTTAAATATAACTTACTTTTAGCTTTCATTCTTAATTCACATTTACAAAATTATATGCAAAATACTGCCGTGTAGAGAAAATAAATGTTCTTGGATAGTAAATACTAAATCTCTGCTATATGTGTTGGTGAGTATATCAAGCAATTAATATGCACATTTCTTTGACAAATTTAAAACACAAGTAGTAAGTGAAGGGTTGAAACCTCTTATTTTTATTATAATTCTATAATCATTAGTGTAAATTGATCAACAATGTAACAAATTCTGACTATCTCAGCTGGGAATGAATGAAAAAATGTAAAGTTTTATACTTAGATATAACACAAATTTGAGATCTTATCTTATTACCATGTAATATTTCTGTTTGTAGCCTGCCATGCTCATTAAGATTTTCTTGCATTAAGTAATTGACACAAGGATGGAAGTAAACATTGTTACTTTTTTTAAAATTTGCCACCTTTATATATAACTTTCTCTTTGATCTATGGGTCTATAGATTAAACAGGTTAGTAAAACTATTTTTATTCATTTGTCTGAACAACACAAAATTAACATGCAAAATTAAGCTATACACTACTTTAAAATTCCTAAATATTCTCTACCCTGTTTTCCCCAAAATAAGACTTCCCCTGATAATAAGCCCAATTGGGCTTTTGAGCTCATGGCAATAAGATCAAGCGCTTATTTTAGGGTTCAAAAAAAATATAAGACAGGGTCTTATTTTCAGAGAAACACAGTAGTAGGTACCGTATTTTCCCGAATATCTGTCTTATATTTTTTTGAATTCCAAAATAAGCGCTTATTTTCGGGGAGGTCTTATTATTTTGGGGCATGTGGAGGAAACTAGAGGAAATGGGGACCGGCTGCACATGCGTTTAAATATTTTTGGAGATAGCTTATTTTCAGAGGGGGCTTGTTTTAGTGAATGCGTTCAAAAGCCCAATTGGGCTTATTATCAGGGGATGTCTTATTTTAGGGGAAACGGTAAATATCAACGGACTTCTATCAAAACTAGTAGCAAATGCACTAGTAACAAATTGGCTTTTAAACATTTGCCGCTGATTAACTCATATGGCATTTTATTTTATTACACAGCATAATACTGATACTCATTGCAGTATGATTTATGGCAGTCCTATAACATCGTTTTCAGAGATTTATTAGTGAGCCACCAAAACCGAAACCTTGAAAGGTTCTTGTTTAGGCACTCGATTATATGACTTCTTTTATGTCACTAACCAAAGAGGCTTTGAAAACCATCCATTTATAAAATCAAGTTGCCTGCTATTAGCAAATTCTAAAAGTCAGATTTTCTACATTTCACACAGCCAAAAATTAACTTAAAAGTCATTTAGTAAATAAAAGGCAGGGAGTTAACTCCCCTTGACATTAAATAATTCAGTAATTATATATCAAAACCAATTATAGAACTTCTATTTTATAAACACCATTATTATTTCAAAGCAATACTAGAATACCTAAATTTTCACAGCTACTACCTTAAAAAAGACACCATAACTAGATATGAAATCAGATGCAGGCTTTTGTGAAACTGGTCAAATATTTGTATCAGTTGCAGTCAGTCTGAGATTATAAAGAAACTATAAACCTGAGTAAATTCAAGACTCCACAGCTCTTGATACTGCATAGAACAACATTTAGAGGTAAATTACATTATTCATATTTAATTCTACAGCGATATCAGGAATATTTATTGTATGAAGTGTGAAGAAGTCATACCCATATTGCATTTTACTCCTTCTGCAATAATTGTCTTATAGTTAGTCCATAAATGGAACTAGAGGTGACAGTGAGGTAATTCTTACTAGACATGGGACTTACAATAAAACAAACATCATATCCAAAATTAAGAAGCATCTTAATCAATATCTATGAGTAGTAACAGAATTCTACTCTAGGTAAAATTCTGCTCTGGAATCTGATACAGTTCCATTGTATGATCTAGGAGGCTCTCCATTTGCAATACTGTATTGTAGGAAATAAGACACCTCTGGAACAACTTATAAAATTCATTTTTGTAGAATATCCTGTTCCATAAAAAAAATATTCTTGACTTATACTGAACATGTATTCATGACAATGTGCAACACCATTGGAAAGTTTTTTAGATGTCTCATTCACAAACAAACATTCCAGATTAAAGTTAAATTTGTAGATTCCATGAAATAAAACAGTCAAGAATAAATTTCATCTTCACTTATGCCAGAGGACGGTTCATACTACAGCAAATGTCTGCCTGGACTATAGGATTATAGTCCAGGCAGATACAGATAAAACAGAGCCAAATCATGTTTTGGCTTCGGTGGTTTTGTTGCTATTGTTAAAACATTAAAAGCACCAAATCCAAAATAATATACCTTTTCTATTTCTTTACAATGGAATCTAAAGGCACTTTGAAGAATCCAAATATATTCAAGTAAAAGCATTTATGACATTAGATTTTATTTCATGAAACAGACTTTGGTCCCTGTTATTCTTCAAGATGAAACAACTGGTACAAGAGGTATTGTTCCTTGTCCCATATTAATTGAAATATTTTTAAGGAAAAATATTCCAGAATACAAATAATTAAATATATAGGAATTGGGGAGAGAAGCAAAGAAAATTGGCACTGGAAGGGATTCTGGAAGCTGCCCATAACTGAAACAAAATGCTGTATGGCTACTTCGAGAGAACACTTAAAATGATGTGTTAAGCTTGGTAATGAGACAGCACCTAAATAAACACAGTATTAAGTCTCACCAGCCAAACTATCAGCAACTATCTAGACAGGGATTTAGGAGACCATAAATCAGATACAGTACACCTTGTGCCTTGTGAATGTGAACCTGAGGACAAAAGAGGAGATCAAAGGCACTATAATTACAGATAAGTACAATTAGATGTCATACAAGATGGGTGCACAATTAATTAATTAATTAATTAATCTAAAACTATGGTCTTTTTATCTAGACTTTCAACTATATTCTGCTATTCATTTCTGAACTTTTATTACATGGGAAGAACTACATTGAATTATACAGTTTCTCTTTTATTCCATCTGATAAGATAGATGGGATTCTTCACAATATTTTTTTTTGCATTGTTTAGGTAGAAGAATAACGGGTTTTATAACATGCAGAGTGAGACAAGAGTGATGTTTGTAGGTTTACATAAATCTTAAATATCTTTGGTACAATCAATATTATGAGTTCTCATGTCTACACAAAGATCTTGATGGTTCAGTCATTAAATATAATTTAAATAAGTAAATTCACCTATAGCTTGCTAAACAGAATGAACATAATTTATACAATTTTTCCAGAATATGCCTTAAGCAGAAAGCAAACCCAATGAAATGTCCACAAACCAAGTTTTAAAATAAACTACAAGAAAATCTTTTTCAAATTTTAAATCCTTTGACTAATCTGTAGAATTTCTATTGCTCTAAACTGCAGTCCTTATTAATACAGTAGTATTCAAAAGAGGAGTTTAATATAAAGTTTAATGGAAAGAGGAAGAGGAAGTTTAATATAAAGTTTAATGGAAGATAACTGAAAGCATTTATTCTTACAATCTTAAGTATCCCTTCATACTCTGGGTTTTTACAGCTGTCTTTATTATGTAGGCATTCTTGAAAAGTGTTACTATGCAACATGAAAACTATAAGGAAGCTGTGCTTAGTCCTCCCAAATAGCTTTTTCACTCAAAATTCCTCATCACCAATTTCTATCTTTCAGCTGGTTCTACTAATGATCATTTAATTTTGCAAAACAAAAGTGATCTTTAAGTGCAACTATAATCCCGTGAAGGCTGCAGAAAAACTTCTGGTATTTTAAATAAACCTGAAATATATATTTTATCAAAGAATTGGTAGAGTGATTAAGACACTGGACTAGAAATTGGAACATTATGGATTCTGGTCTTCCCTAAGGCATGAAAACTGGCTGTGCGGCTTTGGATAAATCATTTTTTTCTCACCCCAACTCACCTCACAGGTTGTTTGTTGTGTTGGGAAAAATAGGTGGGGAAAGGAACATTATGCACACTGACTAGAATTGTATATTATAAGGGCAATATATAAATCTAATAAATAATTCTACTTTTAATGCTACTTTTTGACAAATGAACATTTTATTACAGTGTATTCACCAATGAATAAGAGGGGAGGGAAATAAAAGTATCTGGTTGCTTAAGATTACAGACATGTTATTTTTAACCAGTGTAATTAGTTATAACATAATTGTTCATGGCCCAGAGTCACTGTGTTGAGAGGGATGGTCATATGAATCTAAACAAACCAACCAAGTATAAATTTGTTTTCATGGTTCAGGCATAAATTTGACAGCAGTTTCTCATGCACAGCCCTATTTAAAATAAATAGGAACTACTAAAAGGACAATTGTGTTTTCACCCTAATTTTTTAGTGCTTCTTCTTGCTAGTAAATTCAATGGATCTTGCATAGACAAATTTTTGATCATGGGGTTCATTATTTTGTTCTTTTACATATGAGGACATTTGTAGGCAGGTTCTGACAAATGCTTTTTTTTTAAAGCATATAAACTTGGGACAATACTCTCTCTTTCTCTTCCTCCTCTCTATCTGATAACAAAGATTTCATTGATTTTTGTCAATTGAGACCTAAATTTATAGGAACACAGTCCTTGCCCATTTAAATACCATTGGCTTACTGACTATAATTATATGCTTGACTGTTTAGAATGAAAATGATAAATCTGCCCAAACTGTTGCCCAGATTTCAATCTCAATCTGTAAAAGCAAGCACACAAACCAACCAACCTCAAAAGGTACAAAGGTAAGAGTCCGCCTGGTAAAGTGAAAGTTCTGAGAACTTGGGGACACATGTCTTTAGCAGAGAGTGGCTCAGAAGAAAAATAACTCACTGTCTCTATGAAGCCTTTCCTCTAATCTTTATGTTTTAACTTGGGTTGGGCAGTCTAGTTCCAAACCAGCCATCTCCCAAGGCTGTGATTGAAGGAAACAAGATGAGCATTTAAATCTCTCTTCCACACCCTAACCAAATTCTAAATTATCCTTGCACAATTAGAGAAAGGGGAGAGTGGCAACAAAAAGACTTCCTTCCTTCCTTCCTTCCTTCCTTCCTTCCTTCCTTCCTTCCCTTCCCTTCCCTTCCCTTCCCTTCCCTTCCCTTCCCTTCCCTTCCCTTCCCTTCCCTTCCTTCCTCTTGTGTGCTAATAACATTTAGTGCTACGACTGTATTGTTTATAAAATGGACCATACACGAAATCTAGGTTGCAAAGGAAAGGTGTGTCAACATCTCCAGAAGCCGTGATTGCTCCGGGGTGGTGCTGGGAGCAAACCGGCTCTTCCTTCGCGCCTCTCTCTCTCTCTCTCTCTCTCTCTCTCTCTCTCTCTCTCTTTCAATCTCTCTCTCTCTCTCTCTCTCCACTCCCGTCCTATAGACCAGACGCAGCATTTGCATTCATTCTTAGGCCGGCTTCCATGTCAAAGTGATGGTGAGGGGCGTGTTATTTTCTCGTTTTCTTTTCGTGTTTCACCACAAATGTTCTTTTTAAAACCAGACCCGTTCCGTTCAGCATCTTTCTTGCAAAGAAACAGAAAGCTTTGGTGGCCCAGGAACCGGACCTGGAAAAGCAGAGGCGGCGGGGCGGAGGGGGTTGGGGGGGAGAGAACGAGTGGCGGGTTGTTGCGAGGATGAGAGAGAGCAAGTCGCCACCACACAGCAGCGACCCAGAGCCTGAACTGCTGAGGTTTCCCTGCAGGAAAGAGAACGAAAGAGGCCTCTCCAGTGGGGCTGAGGGGAAAAGATAGGGGGCCGGAGGGAGGGTGGCTGCAAAGCCCCCTCGCCCTCTCCGCGCCCCGTTCGCCGACTGGTGAGGCTGGAGTCTCCCCGGCCAAGAAACCTCTCCGCTTTCTGAGAAGACGAGGCACACAGGCAGGGCGCCTTTTTTTTCTCTCTCTCTTCACAAAGCCAAGACGCCCCCAACCCGAGAGCCAATGCCGGGTACCTGCCCTTGCCGCCGTCCGCTCCGACTCCGCCGCCGCTGCCGCCGCCGCCGCCTTACCCAACCGGGAATGACACGAGCTACCGGCGCTGGCCGCGAGTCCCCTTCGTGAAAAAACCCGCCTTCTCGTGCCTTACTGGCCCTGGCGCTTGCCAGTCAGCAGCCACGGCACCTATAGCGCTTTGTCATTGGCCACGTCTCCCTTCCCGTATGTAAATAACGCCTCCTTTCCAATCGACAATTAGCCGCCCGAGGGGAGTCCGAAGTCTCGAGTTCCCAGCTTCCCCCCCCCCAACACCGCCACCGTGCCCTCCCTTGCTTCTGCGAAAATAAATTTTAAAAAATTATTTTAAAAAAGGTTGATCGATTGAGTCAGGCAGAGTAAAATCCCAAACATTGCTTCTCTACCCCCTCCCCCCGCCTCATGAACTCTACTACTTAGCTCAATTGGCAATAGCGTCTCTACCCCCTCCCCCAATCTTCAGGGATGCCCTGGACGGGCAGCATCTTTCATTGAGTGCTGTACAAATCCCACAGGAGGCTGTGCGTCTTCTGAATCTGTGTTATTGCTCATTTCCCCCCCGTGGTGTTCTTCCCCTTGTTCCAGTTGAAGTCCTTTAACCTGAAGGTTGGGTGGGCAAGACCCACCCTACCCATTAAAGCAACGTAGAGTAAGCGGGATTTTACGCAAACCGTATTCTGAAGTTTATTTAAAAGGCAGGTAGAGGGCAGACTGTGGGGACAAATTCCCGCCAAAGATCACAGGCGACTGTTTTGGCCGGGGTGTAATTTGATCTCGTATGTACTTATAAGTATCCCAAGTCGACCCAGGTATAACTTTCTCGGCACCCTCTCGTGATGAAAAGGAGAGGGGTTTTCCAACGCTCCGTGTTGGAAGGCAAGAGGAACTGGCAAAGCCATCTTGCAAAAACGTGGCCCCGAATAGTTCGTGGGTTTTTTGCACCCCAACATAGTTTTTTCTATTTTACCGAGCCGTACGAGTACGATAGAAGATGATCCCGTTCCTAAGAATTCTTAGCTAAAATTTGTGGCTAGGTAGATGATCGTATTTAAACCGGCGCCTGCGGAGAGAAACGCTGCTCGGGTAAAATCTAGCCCCGGGCAAATTGCTACAGGTTCATTCAACTTGGAATATTTAATAAATCCTGCTTGAAACCTATAGTTTAAAATAATGCTTTCCTCTCTAGCTGTATACCTGGCTCACGCACCCATAGATGGAGCCATCACGTTTGGGTTTTTCCTTACCACTGATCGTGCATGTTTTTGTTTTTCTGAAAACGTCCATAATGTTATGAAATCTCGACCCTTTTCTCCTGGCCAAGATTCTTTCGCAGGAGACCATTTTATTCAATCCAGCCTCACTTTCTATCCCCCTCTCCCCCCTCTGCCCCCCCTCCAACATTTGTGATCAGCAGCTAGAAAAAAAGAAGAGAGATCAACAACAGTGGCTGATTTCTCTGCTGGAAAAGAGGCTCGGATGGAACTAAACTAATCAGTGATCTAAGATGCAGGAGGTTATTTGTCAGTGGCTCTAGAAAGTTGGGCTGAAGTGTGTAGGAATGGCTGAGGACTATTATGGAAGCTGGCTTTTGAAAACCTAGGCATCTATCCACCAGTACTGAGAATTAAAGGTGAAAAATTGCCCACTCCCCAAGTAAGTGAAGGTAAGCATTAAGATAGGGCATAATTTCATCATGGTCTGAATACTCTGCAAACCTTCCCCCCATTCAAAAAAAAAAACCTCCCTGCCATCAATTCACCTCTATGTCTCCACATTACATTTTTAATTGCATTTCAACATTAATTCATTTCGCAGGCAATAACAAGGGAGGAAGACAGAGTTAATACTATGGAATCTTTATTTTCTTTAATTTTGTGAGTTGAAGATAAGAACTGGCAGCATACTTTGAACAGCATCTTCTTTAGTTTATGGGTTTTCTGTGTGTGGTCAGATCTGTAAGAGGAAAAAAAATTAAGAATTATATGTTCAAGATAACTTATACTACAGAATATTGCTTGAAAAATAACTCCTCAAATATTTAAAAAAGAATGACAGGATAATTATAGAGATGGCAAACTTCTACTTTTATTCTTAAATATAAAAGGGACATTGCCTAATTTAATGTGTGTGTGTGGGAGGGGGTAATTTGTGGCTTTATCTACTGATTATGCCAAAAATGCCTAGGAATAAAGTATTTCTTTTTAAATTAGATGATGCCTTCACCTTTCCCCAATTTGATGCTCTTCATGCTTTTGGATTACAACTAATACTGATGGGAGTTGCACTCTGTGCCTCTGGTGATATATATAGGCTCACTTTTGGAGAAAAGAAAGTGAGAGAAAAATAAGAATGCTTGTAACATAGTCAGAAAAAGAGGAAGGAACTACTCAGAAGCCTGCCATACTCCGCAATGGCTTTATCATGTCATCTGTCACTTGCATTTTTGTTATGTTAATAATAGATCTTATAAAATAAAGGAGAACAGTAATAAACACATATTGTCCAATGTATCAGAAGAACGTTTTTAATTTAGTCAAGGATTTGTAATAGATGACTCTTATCTGCCTACAAGCCAACTATTGCAGTCTTTTCAAATATTCCGCTGACTATTCTATGATCTATTTAGTTGAGCCCAGAAAAGTCATATTAAGAGAAGACTGGCTCCAATCAATGGGTTAAGTTAGTCATAACTTAAGTCCCATTAATTTAAATGGGTATATGGTAAGTATGTCTAAACATTAATTCACTGTATTTTTCTCACCTCTTAGCAACCAGAGATAATGAAACTATAATGAAAGTCATACAAACTTTCATTTTGTATGACTATAGTACTATACTGATGTTCAGGAACATGAGGGGTTCATTAGCAATGCACTTGCTAAGTTTGTAATGTCTGCTATACAGCATAAAATGTTCATATGCACAGTTTTTTTGCAAGAACAGTTTACAGGACCATTTACTATTGCTGGTTTAAAAGCTTGAATTGGATATGTGGTGTAATAATGGATGATTGTTTTGTTATCACTTGGCTTGCTACTTAATATAAGTTCAGTATGCTGAAGCCGAAAATCAGCTTTCTAAATTTTGCACAGATATACTGAAACTATATTTATAGCATATCATTTTGCTTTCACCAGTATCTATCAGATTTATGCATCTATTATTTACTTGCTACCAGACTCAGAAGGAGCTAACAGAAGGAACAGAAATCAGATTTTCCCTAAAGACTGCGTGGATGGTCTGGGATATCATGCTTAGCTACTGGATTGAATTGAATTCCAGGCATTTCAACCAGTATCCCCAAAATTACAGTGTTTACTTTCAAGAAGCACCTCTTAAATCTTCTGTAACCAAAACCCCCCAGATGCATTGGGACTGTAACTCCCAGATTCCCAGATCTAAGAGCTGCAAGATCTACTTGTGTGGAGTATGCCAGATTTGAGAGACAATAATTCATGTACATGCTAAAAGGAGGCAGGCAATATCCATTTAAATTGGGAAGGTACTGTCTTTTGAGTTATCCAAAGAATAGTACAGGGTACTAGTTCTTTGTCTAACAATGTCTAAAAGAGAGTGACTAAAATAAAATCTGTCAAATCTGCATAATTTTTGAGCATTACAAAATTTTTCCTTTTGTGTTGCAGATTGTGATTTACTCTGTTTCACAAAAAAAAATGGTAAAGAAGAGTCATTTCATAGTAGCATGTTAGAAATTATGAAGCACTGAGTAGCTGCTTTTCATTTATTTTATTTTTTAATCTCTCCTTTATTAAATAACTCAAGGCAGTGAACATACCTAATCCTCCTGGGTTCCTCACAAAACAGCTCTGTGAAGTGAGTTGGGCTGAAAGAGTGATTGACTCAGTTACCTAGCCAGGCATTTGTTTGAATAGTTCTTCAAGTTTTATTGGTCCATTTTTGCTTTCCTAGGATATTTAACCCAGACGTGTCGACCTCAGTTTCTTTATAAACAAAAAAAGTACAACTAGCAATATACCAGTGTAGCTTGGAATTCTAGGCAAGAGTTAATCCTAAAATGCATATCTTTCTGGTTTCAAGGACCGTGTCAAGATACTGGATAGGTCATTTCTCAGTTCCTAACCTTGGATTTAATGTTCTAAGTGCCTCAATAGTAATTTCTTCTGCTTCATGGTGTTTAGGAGCAGAAAACAAGTCATACTATATAATATTGACCTTAGGACAGAATAGTGAATAAAATAAAACAGAATTGCATACATTTATGTTTCTAATCTAAAACGCTATCACTAACAGCAGAATTGCAAGATGGCAATATTCATTTCCTCAAAAGCAACTTAGCAGTCACAACTAAGTTATGTTAGCATTTTTTATTAAACTACTTTACCATAATTCCCAAATCATTTTCCTGATCGGTCATTACCAGGAAAGACTGCATTCACACATATGTTAAGTGTGTGTGGTGGGGGGGGGGGGGGGGGGGAGCGTTTAAGACCAGTATCTTATCACTTTCATTTTTGTAACATCAAACTGAATTTGATATTATTATGACCCATTCACCCTATTTGGTGAAAATATTTTGGAGTTTGTCACAGTCATGTTTTGATTTTGTTGCTATAAAGAATTTGATATCATTTGCAAATTTGTCCATTTTAGTACTGATGCTTAATTCTAGCTCAGACATAAAGAAGCTGAAAGATATGGATATGTTTTATGACACTGATACTGAGTCAAAATATTGATTCCTGGAGAAGGGAGCACTTTTCACATCTCTTCAGTATGAAAATTGTCCATTTCTGCTCTCTATTTTCTGTTCTTTAACCAGTTGCTAATCCATGAGGGTATTACTCTCTTCAGTAAAGGGCTTAAATGTTTCAACAGAAGAGAATATCTATAGCTCAGTGTTGCACTTTGGAATTCTTGGTGCTCTCAGAGTTTCATTTTTGCTTGTAGACATTTCTTTATCCAACTAGGTAACATCATCAGTGCAAATCAAAATATGTCAGATGGATCAATGCTAATAGTATGCTACATTTTCTCCCCCTGCTTCTCTTTCTGCCAAAACCTCTTTCCATCTTCTGCTCCAGTTCTATTAACAGCTTTCCTGGAAATATTCCTCTTGCTTTCCCTTTTTTCATATCTTTAGCATTGTCTTTGTCCCTGTTCTTTAGATCTTCTGATGTACTTCATCTACAACTGTTGATTCTCTTTTCCTATCCCTTTGCTAATATCTTCTTAGATCCCCCTAGCCTTATATATACACAAAACCATGGCTTTATTTTTAGTAAGATATTGTACATAATTAAATATTTATTCATATTTATTTTGTTACTGTAAACTATTGTCTTGGTTCCATAACTTCCTTGACTAGTATCCCTGGTTAAGAGGATATTCTGTACTTCCTTCTGGCTTTCTTTATTGGCAATAATCCAAGACTGTGGGTCTAGTATTTCTTGAGAGTTCAGCACACATAAAAACAGAAATCTATTAACCAGTATGTTTTTATTGCAGAACCTCATCTAGGAAAAAGCCTTCCCATAAAGGTCTGGGCATGAGGATTTTAAAAATCTATCTCAGGTCTCTTCATGCTGATTTCTCACAATGCAAAAAACACAATTAAGTTTATTTTGTCCCATTTGAACCTATATGTTCAGTTTTTTAAAAAATAATTTTTGCACAGCATTCATAACTTTAAAACCAAAATGCTTATAAATTTGTGAAATGGTAGCTTCTTAAATCTGAAACAGGTTTTTCTAGAAATTTTGGAGTTGTTTGTTTGAAGGTTAGGAGCCATTGAAATAGGATTGGAAATACGGCTAGAAGAGATAGTACATGGTGATGTATTCACCATGTATGCTCTTCACGTGGATATTTTATACAAAAAATGCTGTTTTCATTTAAAAAGAGTAAAATTCTTAATAGTCAGCTCCATGACCAGTTCACAGAACTTCGTAAAAATATGGATTCTAGGGTGTTCTCATTTGTTGGAGTTTGCTCCAGAATACATAATTCTCCTCCCTTGAGTTTTCCAGCACCTGTGGTATTCATAAAACATCTGTCTATATTACAATAGCTTTCTGACCAGCTCTAGAAAAATCTCATGCAATTTATAGATGCAAGTGATCAGAAATATGTTGGTTTAGTTTTAGGCTTTTCCCCCTCACAATAATTAAATCATAATTGAGACAATAGCAGCCTGAAATTTTGGATCACATACAGTATATCTTTTTGGATCTATAATCATCCTCCCATCACTATAAACAAATAGCTTGTGTATTGATAGTAAAGGGATATCAAAGCAGACATGATTCAGAAGAGAGGAGTCAATCCATGATCAATTTATTAAATGGCTGCATTTATTAATAGATCTGATTTCTTTAAAAAATGAGCTGTTATAGTTGCTTATGGGGGCTGCTATTAGTTGTTTCATTTGTGACTAAATCTCTTCATGGTACAGTTTAAAAATAATAATGAATAAGAGGTACACAAAGTGAAATAAGAAAGACAGCTTTCTTTTGCACGCATTAAAAATCCAGTTTTGTTAATGAAATAATAGAGCAGAAAACTTTGAGGAAACAAGTCACTTGGTTAGTTTAAGTTTGTGCTTTTGGCTCTCAAGTCTGTGAAGTTATGTCTCAGAATATTAATTGACAACATCGCTTCTGACGAGATAAACTACCAGTTTGTTTTCTTCTTGCTTAACTGTTAGTTTTTCTCTGTCTCTTTCTCTCTTACACCTCTCCCTATCAAGTTCATTTTTAGACAGATAAATAGATAAACAGACACAAAAATCAAGCTGTCAACCACTAGCATCTTCCTTACAAAAATGACTAAAAGTGTTACAAAGACTCTATAGGCATTCTTAGTGGGTGGCAAAACCATATAAGCTATGCACAGGATTTAAGATAATGCAGACTCAAATAAATAGTCAGACCTGTGATGCCATTAATATTACAGCTGGCATCCAACTGTGTATTGGCATACTCATGCAGAAGTCTCCTTTAAGACTCTATAACAAAGGAGTCAACAGGTATAGGGAAGTCCCAGTTTGTGTTGTAAGTACTGCTTCACACAAATACTTGTCACACACACACACACACACACACACACTCATAAACACACACACTTATTATCAGGCATTCCAGTGGAAATCTGCCTCATTCCATTGGAACAATGATTTGAAAAACAATGATTTGTAAAATCTGGATGAATAATAAGCATTTATTATAACTACAGAAATCTCCCATCTTCCACCCAACTCAATGCTCTATATATGTCCAAAAGGAGCATCCTAGTTCCTATGGCAATCTGTAGAAACAGGAAACAATTACAGGAAACATAAAAAGGGTCAGTCAATTAGTGAGGGGCTACCGCAGGTCATATATCCGGTAAAGCAAGAATACCCCTGACTAGGGCCCCTTACTCTTGTTTCCTTCAATAGTAAATATACAAAGCTATCTAGTTAGTTTTCTGGATGAATCATTACTGCAGGCACAGAGGCAACAGTTTGTACAGTGTCATTTGTTTCAGAGAACTGGAATACTAATTTTGTGACATATCCAATATAGATTTTTTTTTTTAGAATTGTATCTTTGCTGTCATTAAATGTTCACTGTTGTTTGAAATTATTATGTGTCTTAATTTTTAATTTAACCATGTAAAATGACTAGGAACAGAAAGTTCAAGAATAAGTATATATTAATGTTGGCAGATTTCTTTCTCTTCTCTTTTTTTAATCAACCTATTCAAATGTTCTCATTTTCAGTGCTTCGGTCTTATTTGTAACTTCTTAGCACTTCCCCCATCCTTTCTCAGATGAGCTCTTGATATTGTTAGAGGAAGAGAGGAGGTGGGGGGAGAGAAGGAAGGAGAAAGAGAGAGAAGAGCAGGTCTAATGATAACATTGAAATATACTTTCTGTAATCTTAACACATTTAATCAGTGTATCCTAAAATCAAAACTTATTTTTTTATCTTTCTGAAGCAAGAAGTCCAAATGTGGTCTCCAGATAGAAATGAAGCTAGATAGGCTTTTGTCTTTCATCAAAATAGTCAGTTTTCCCATCTCTGCCAATTTCATAAATTTCAGAATCCACGCTTTAGTGGGAATTTGTTTTCATCATTGTGCATATAAAAGTATCGCCACCATTGTCATATATAGAAACAAAATCCCATGCTTTCTTTCAATCTGCTTATCTGTGATAAACTTTTGGTTTCAATTTCACATTCATTTTTAATATTTTCTGAATCAAACAACATATCTGATCCCAATATTACTTGGCAGTCTTATATGTACACCAAAGATGATAAAAAGTACTTTCACATTTATTACATTTCCAACACTTGAGTGATATTCCCTTATAGTATACATATTTGACTATTTTTCAGAAGTCAGAAGATATGTCATTTTATAAAAAATTCTTTCATATTATAGATAATTAAAATTTCCATCTATTAATCCACATTTTCCCATTGATTGAGCATAGTATTATATACAAAAAATTTGCCCATTTAATCATACACTCATTAATATATTCACCCTTGTGGTTCATTTTCAACAACAATATATATTCCTTGGCAATAAGATGGTTGTCATTAGTATATAAGTTTATTTTAAAGCCTGTTTCTTCATCTGCAAAAAAAAATAATAATCTTTTTATCTAGTGTAAATCTTTCTGGCAAACTATTGACAAATATAACCTCCTTTCCAAATTTTGTTTTTAATCTAGGTTCTCTTTCAGTGAAGATCAGTAGATCAGGATAAATTAACCAAGTTTGCATAATTGTCATATCTCTTCTGAAAAAAAAGCTTCCTGGGGCGGCAGCCATAAAAGGATTTTAGGAGACAATCTTGCTTTAAATTTATTCCAATTCTCAGTATGGTATGTCTAACAAAATAACTTTTAAATGCAAATTAATCTTAAATTTATCATATCATAGATAGCTGTGCCACCCAAATCTCAAATCATGTCTCTCTAACTCCAATAGCCTCCTATTCCTTAAAATCACCCATCCATTGACTACTCTTTCTAATCCTCTGAGCTTTGCTACAAATGTTGTAACCTTTTCCCTTGAACCCTAGAACAAACTTTGATCACACTTCTTCCTCTTGATCCTGCTCTTTGCATTCTGCTGGCTTTCTTTAGGATTCCCAACACAGAGAGTTATTCCATTTTAAAGATAGTGGTATCTGCAACAGATATGCTGCTAATATCTTCCTTATGATTTTCTTTTTAGAAAGTAGTATTTATTTGAGTAGGTTATCCATATCTAGCAAAACTATAATAATGGAAGTAAAAGTGTAATCGCTTTTTATATTCCCAATTGATGCTTCTTCCTTCATCCAACATTACAATATTCAGGTCCTTAGTAGTTTTAATTCCAACCTTATCCGTCTAATCCTTGACATCTTCTAGAAGGCAACAATTTTATATCTATTGTTTATATGGTGCCTAACCTACGAATTGCCATTAAAGAAATGTTTCTTCCTATAAACAGGATGTTATGTGCAAGGCTCGTGAAGTGTGTTGTACGAAGAGAACAAAACAATGTATTGGGAAACAAAATGTTAAGGGTTGCAATGGAAATGCACTTGTACTTAAGAACATATAAGGTGATTAGGACATGGAGATAAGACTGAGACTTTCCTATACAAATTGTTTTAACTAATAATACGTGTGTTTGTGTGGCAATGCCAGATAATTTCATTATCCAGGCAGAGAGTCAACAGGCAGAACTCCCACACTAGTATGAAATAAGCACACCTTTTTTTTGTGCTTTTAAAGTTTTATGCCTGTTGTGAAATTGTTTTCCTTGTCATCCAGTCTGCTCCTATGTCTTAAAGACAAATTTGTATACCCATTTTGCATTCTCACATTTTTCCAAATTCCTATTTGCTAGTATCAATTTAAAAGTAAATAAGATGTTCATCTAGATTAAAATGATGTGCATAAATTGAATGCCAAGACTTACACTGTTGAGGCAGCCACAATATCCTTAACTTACCCTATTGTTGCCTGTCTATTTCACCAACACATATATTATGTAAGATCACCCTGTTCTGACATCTTGTTAATACTTACGCTAAAATAGTTGAGTGGTGATCAAAATACATGCCTCAGAATTGTTGTCTTCCACCCCCAGCTGAATAGGGAGCAGATGCAAAAGTGAAGCAATCATTACACAAACTCTAATTAAATGTACTGTGGGCAGGCTTTAGTAACCTCCTTCCCAGCCAATACAGTTTCTATCCTTCTGATATTTTCCCCTTTTGGAACTTTCAGGTTGTCTCAATCACAATATGACAATCTTTATAAATCAACCTTGGTCAGACTGCTGAGATGTTTTATCTCTGGTGACAGGGTGAATTAAGGAACTTTCCAGCTAATAAAGATTCATGAGAACTCAGTTCATCCCATTTAGTCAATGCTAGCAGCATAAGATCTTGATCGGTATAATATAAAGGCACTAGTTTTGCTATAGAAGGTAGACTAGGTTTGAGACAAATGGTGACCCATTTCTCCAAGGACTTATAGGCTATTGGAGTCTAGAAGGAGAGGAACAGGCTTAAGCTCAACCCTGACAAAACTGAGTGACTAGGGGTTGCCTCAGTCTTTTCATATTTAATACTTCATGGGGTGATACTTCCCAGGTACAATTGGTGTACATTTAGGATATCTTCCTAGATTCACAGATTCTTCTTGAAGAGCAAGTGGCAACTGTGGCCAGGAACATCTTTGCACGGATCTGTTAGAATAGAATAGAATAGAATAGAATAGAATAGAATAGAATAGAATAGAATAGAATAGAATAGAATAGAATTTTTGTTGGCCAAGTGTGATTGGACACACAAGGAATTTGTCTTGGTGCATATGCTCCCAGTGTACATAAAAGAAAAGATACCTTCATCAAGAATCATAAGGTGCAACACTTAATGATAGTCTTTGTGCACCAACTGTCCCCCTTTCCTGAATCAGAAGTCCCTTCTTATGATCACTAATGTCTTAGTTACCTCTTAAGCCACTTTAATCAGTGGATATTGCAATGGGCTGCATCTGAATACCAGCTGAAAGCTACAATTGGTCCAGAATGAATGTGGGCAAGCAGTATTGTGTGCCTTGATACAATCACGTATTGCATCTATTACATATTATAATCCCTACCTTCTTTTCCAAGCTGTGGACCTATCCTTTTTTTTTCTTATTATTTCCAAGACAACCAAACTAAGCATTTTATTTTATTAGTTTTTCATATGAGATTGTTCTGTCTGTGCTTTAGCCTTTTATTACTTTCTTCAGATTTTCCATATTCTTATGTCATTGACTATACCTCTTGCCTTATCATCCCATTACACAAGATGGAAGACATATCTTCAGATTGTTACTGGTAGCATCAATAGATAAGCCAATCTCTGATTACTCTCAATTACTTAAAGTCAGTTGGTGTCAGGAAGGATCAGTGAAAGGACAAATCTTCTCCAATAGAAACTTAGCTTTTGCAGCTTGTGGCTAAGTCCTGTGTACAAAGCCAATTTGAAAACTGTCATAAAAAGATATAGAATATAACTGCAGTTTTATTATTCAGAGGACAACATGAAAGCACATGCTATATACTGAAGAGGGGAGTAACAATCTAATAATAATAATATGGATGCGGTGAGATTCAAGGAATAAGTCTAATGTAATTAATTGAATAGGAATTCAGGATTATTTTTTTAAAGTGAATTATTCATTTGCACTTGGTCAACAAACTGTCTATGGTGAAGGTTTTATCTTTAAATGGCTTTCTATTTGTTCCCAATTAATATACATACTCATAACAGCATGACACTATTTTGGTTACCAAAGCTTTTCCAGAATTGCTGCAAAAACTTTAGTTAAATACTGGTGTTTCATTATCTACCTTTCAGTATTCAGGTACCACAACTGAACCCAGCGGTCGCGTTACCATGGTTATTTCATGACTATGTGGCTCCAGAACATTTAGAGCTGATTACAATGCTTAGGAAAGGCACGTAATCCATTTCTCATGAGACTGTACCATTTCATTAGACACATGGAGATCCCTTTAGTCGTGCCTCATCCCATCTCTCTCCAAGTGCAATGCTAGCATTCTTCATTAGGTTATCGGCAGTTAAATGTTTGTATCTACTCTCAGAACACACCTGCCCTACAGTTTTTGAAAGGACCAGAAAAAACATTTGGTGCATATTACAGTCAGTCAGTGGTATCATGAGGACAGCATGATGTGGTTCTTCACTTGACTATTTCCATATGTTTGTCATGCATTTGGAAAAATTTACTAACAAACCTTTGTCTAGACAATTTCCATCTAAGCAGCCAATGAACATGCAAGAGGTTGTGATGCTGGATTGCTTTGGAGAAAATTCAATATTGCTGTTTGGGGCAGGGAGTCAGGGGAAAAAAAGAAGAAGGACATCATGCCATTAATTAGGGGATAATATTTTCCATATTTTGTTTCTGTTATCTATTTATATTGGATAGCTTTGTGCAGAATGGCATGAAGCTGTCATAGTTATTTAAAAGGACAATTATAAACATTTTTTATCAGTGTTTTTATCAGCAAATTCAGTTCTACAAGTTAACCGTTTCCACTGAAATAAAGAGGCTACATTTACATAGATTAAAGTGCAGGATAAAAAGAGGAAATTTGCAGTGATATAGTTTCTCACTTCTACAAAGCGAGGTGTCAAAAGATTCATTTTGAATTATATGCATTCAATTCAGTTTCTCCTATAAATTATGTACATCAACACACAGTTCCAATAAGGGGAGGAAGAAAATATCCCTTAGCCTCTTCTGTAATGGAAATTATTACTTATAAGAATCATATTTTATCAGTTTTTATATCTTGGTGCTTGAGCCTTATATATTAATACTTGAGCCTTTGCTTGATCTCCAGTGCTTGGAAAGGAACCAGAAATGATGGGGTCCTTCACGATATGGTGCATATTCTAGAGATGATAACAACACACAATTCCTGCTCCTTACTTTTGATTGAATGGGACCTAAGGCATTTCAGTATTGATGATCACACTCCAGATAGTACCTACCATGAAAATCCAAGAGGTGGAAGGGACCTTTTTGAAGGTTTTTTCCTATATGTTATCTCTGAAGAAAAAAAAAATGCTATGAAGATCCATTTTTTCAGAGGTGGGTTTCAGCAGGTTCTGACCAGTTCTGGAGAACTGGTAGCGGAAATGTTGAGTAGTTCAGAGAACTGGTAGTAAAAATTCTGACTGGCCCCTCCCCCATGGGGCCTCCCAAGTCCCAGCTGATCGGGAGGAAAAGGGAATTTTGCAGTAACCTTCCCCTGGAGTGGGGTGGGGATGGCGATTTTACAGTATCCTTCCCCTGCCATGCCCACCAAGCCATGCCCACCAAGCCACACCCACAAAACCAGCAGTAAAAAATTTCAAAACCCACTACTGCTTTTTTTCTACCAAAGCACTCAGTAGCCATGTACATAGTGTATCTAACTGGCGACATAGGCTTACATTTCATAGCTTCGTCAGTACTTTTCCAAAATAGCTCTGTATGTAGGTATAGGAAATTTCAGTTAAGCCAGTCATAAAACTTTTATGAGTGAAAGGGGAAGCCAAGGTGTGCAAATATTGAGATTGCTAATAATTTGAAGGATAGCTGATCAGGACATGTTTCTATTTCCAGTTTTTAAAATGGGTAACTATGCTATGTTATTTTCATTGCAAAAATCCCTAACTGTTATTACTATAGTACCCATCTTGCAGAAGCCATTACAGGTAATCCTCAATTTACGACAGTTTGCTTAGTGACTGTTCAAAATTGCAATGGCACTGAAAAAAGTGACTTATGGAAGCTTCCAGTTCAGGGGTGGGTTCTACTTACCTTTACCACCGGTTCGCAATGGGATCGTGTGCACGTGCTCGCTTCACTTGCTCGCGTGCCTTGCTTCTGCTGATGCTTAAAAGCTTCTGCGCATGCACAGATCACTGATGATGACATCCAGGGCAGTGGGCAGGGCCTCCCACCGGTTTTACTATTGGTTCTTGCGAACTGGTCCGAACAAGGGGCAATCCACCACTGTTCCAGTTATTGCTGTAACAGATGAAAGTACATTTTAGTGGGTCTGTGAGCCCTTTTGTGATCAAGTCTGGTGGTTTACCAGGGGGCTTTGTTTTGGTTTGTTCTTAATGCTTTTGTGAGGATTGTTGCCAAATGGAAACTTTTTGGGCCTTGAATGTGACTGTAGAAGCAGCAGCTTTATTCAAGTTCGTGTTGAATGGGTCTTCTGGGTGAGCATTGGAGGGCATGTTCAGCTCATCCCTCTTTCAACCTCCCAATATCCTGGCTTGGGAGCAGGGAACTCAAGCTTGGGAAAGGAGTTGCAATAATTGGATATTGTTTTAGGCAGCTGGTCCTCTTCTAAGTTGCTGAAACGGCCTGCTTTTTATCTTTTGCTTTTGTTGTTTTAATTGGGGTGGGAGGGGAGAGATTTGTCTACAGTATTCCTTATAGCAGTGATGGCTTTTTCTCATTGTGTGCCAAAAGCGTGCTCGTGTGCAATAGCACGCAGGTGTGCCAGCACCCATAATGCAATCTGCAGTCCCCCCTGTGCATGCGTGCATGACCCTCTGCCCCCCACATATGTGCATGTGACCCCCTACGCTCTTCCTGCTCCCCATGCATGCACACATGACCCTCCCCCACCCCCCATTTTTGGCAGGCCTCCCTGCAGCCTCCTGGGCCCAAAAATGGGCTGTGGGGGGCTGCCGCACCCCCACGCGGTCTGTCCCTACCCCCACACATGCATGCATGCAACCCCCCCCCCGTGCATGTGAACATGTCTTCCACATGTGCCCCACCCCCGCATATCCTAAAAACCAGCTGGCTGGTGGGAGGCACGTGCGCGCATGCACATGCACAGTAGAGCTGAGCTGGGAGACCGCTTGCGTGCCCGTGGAGAGGGCTCTGCGTGGCAGCTGTGGCACACGTGCCTTAGGTTCACCATCACAGCCTTACAGGCTGTCTGGCCAGGAAAGCGAGTTCTGGTTGACTGTCATTTCTCTACGGAACTCACAGATATCAAATAAACATGTCTATTGCTGGTGATGTGAAACAGGAGCCACAGTGCTCGGAAGCTTTGTTGTCACTGTACAATCTGGCGGATTTGAGTAATAGGAAGACTGATTAGCACAGCAGCACCTTAATAGCATTTGTGTCACATAACAATGTAATGTAACACAAACGAGCGGCACTAAAGGACAGCAGTGATTGCTCATATCCCAGATTGAAGGTTGTGTTGCAGAGATTCCAAAATTAATTACCACGTGAGATGAATTCCAGTGATCAGAAGAAGTGGGGTTTCATTTTTCTCTGACGGCACTTTCAGTTATTTCCTAAATGAAATAATTCTTTACTGTATTAGGGTTGCATTTATCTTGATTCCGATACAAATAATTGTCAGATTTGTGCGGAAGAGTAAGATGGCTTTCATACTGGTTTAAGGGCTGGTTGGGCTGCCTGTTCTGCAGTGTCGTGACTCTGATATAAAAGATGACTGACTCTCGGTGGCTTGTTGGTGACTTGCTTTGCACTGATAATAAACAGTGCAATAAAATTGTTGCAGTGCCCTGCATGTTTCTTTCTGACAGGGAGCATTGCGCACAAAGTTAAAGCTAAAATAGATGCTTACTGTTAGATTTGGGTATAAAGCTGTGAGATTTCTACTCAGATTGCATTCTTCTCTAGAATAATCTGCCAATATATGGAAAATACGGGAGAAAACTTGGTTGATGGTTGATTTTCTGCTCCTTGCTTACTAGTTTCTCAGTCATTAAGCTCCCGATATTGTAGAATCATATTTTTTTAGGTATACTAAAAGAAATATTATATTGCTCTTTGCTGACAAGCACAGGGGTTTACTCCAATGGTGGGATTCAACATTTTTTATGACTAGTTCTGTGGACGTGCCTTGGTGGGCACAGCATGGCTTGGTGGGCGTGGTAGGGAAAGGATACTGTAAAATCTCAATCCCCTCCCCATTCCACGGAAAGGTTACTGCAAAATCTCAATTTCCTCAAACCGGTAAATAGGTAGGTAAATAGGTAAATAGAACTGGTAAATAGGTAGTATTTACCGGTTCTCCGAACTACTTAAAATTTCCTCTACCGGTTCTCCAGAACTGGTCAGAACCTGCTGAATATCACCTCTGCTTACTACGTGCTTGAATGTGCTACTTAGTACATGACTTTCACCTTTGAGGCCTTTTGTTTGTCTACAGTGTACAGAGATACAGCACAGAACCAATATTCTCTTGTGAGTGCCGATTCATAGAGATGAAACATTACTCGCCTTTGGGATGCCTGGAATTTTGTAAAGGACAGCAGAAATCAATGGTTTAATTTCTGTCAGTCTCACAGCCAATTACTACACTAGCAAGACAATAGCGCTTTCACCCTGATGTTGCTAGGAAAGGTTTCTGCCTATCCCGGATCAGATAATCTTTGCAAGAAACTCAGCAGCTTCCCACTTTTATGAAGTACAAGATTGGAGAGTGATCAAAATCCAGCTACTGCAGCTTAGCAGCTTTGAAGAAGAAGCCTAATGAGTTTCAGATGGAAGAAACAACATTATTATCTCTGCCACTTTCTATGAAAGCTTATGCAACAATAAATTGGCTTCTCTTTAACTTGTCACATAACTTTCTTCTTTTCTTTTTATTCAATATAGTCCTCCTTCCCTGGGGGATTGAGTTAGCTTTCATTTACACTGATTGAAATCCACATTTGTTTCTGAATTGAAAACCAGAAGAGTAGTTTGTTCCATCTTCTCTTTTTTTTTAAAAAAAAAAAGTTGTTTTTGCATGTGTTAAAATCTCACAATATTCAGGATAACAAATTATCAAATAATTTATGGGAATAATCCTCACACACAGAGGGCAGGTACTTATCATTGCATGACTTATCAAATTTATCACTTTTCTCTTACCCTAGTATTTGTGTATGCTTTTTATTATTTGTCTTTTTAAGCACAACTATTTCAGCTGGTGTACACTGTTGTGGTCTTGCACAATAGAACTTCCACCATTTGTACCTCTAGATTCTGCAAAGTTACCATTATTTTTCACTCATGTTATTACTGGAAGCGTCTCTGTGCTCATCTTGACGTCACAGCTTAGCTAATATGACTGTTTCCTGTTTTGGAGAAAATTTAGGCTTGAACTTTTCTATCCATAGTTAGCAGTTGGACAACAAGCTGAATACATGGCATTCAGGTCACGTAGTCACCGTTTCCAGCACTAGCCAAACTTGGCTGATCTTGAGGAAAGCTAAACCGGATTTGACCTGTTTAATGTTTGTATGGGAGACTACCAGGGAATATAGGATCTCTAGAAAGTAAACAAACACAAAACAAAAATCTTGGAGGAAGGCTGAGGCCAATCACTTCAGCATTGTTACTAAGAAAACAATACGGACATGTCTTCCATGCAGATACCAGGAGTTGAACTCAACCTGAGGCAACCTCAGATTGAGATTAAGATGTAAATCATTTCTTTTAAATCATGGAAACTATGTCTAAATTTCCATCTATAGAAATAAAGTACCACGCTCTAACTGTATGCAATCCTATATCCTTGTCTTTGTGGGGGGAAAAAAAACTGTTGGTGAGTCATTTCCTTCTGTTCATTTGTTGGAACTTGGATTAAGTGCTCTCCTCCCCCGTGTTCAGAGGCAAAACGTTTCTGAATACTTAAAGCAGGAGAGAACAACAAAGGAATAGTGTCCCTCCCTGACTCTCTGTCTCACAGACACATACACACCCGGCTGGTAAGTTTCCTGGAGGTGTGTGGCTAGCCATTGCTAGAACTAGGCAAATAATTAGGCTGAGACCACATGCAAATCAGAACTAGAACCTGAAGCTCCCCTTCATCTTCCCAGAATAGCCAGCCCCTAGCAAACATTTCACAGCCTGCTTCAGTTTGGCATCTTCTAGCTGCATGGGTCTTGTAATTGTATTAAACTCCTGGCTGCTGTGGCTGTGTTAGGAGTTCTTAGGCTTGCAGTCCTAAACTTCTTCTGAAGGCCATACTAAGGAAGACCGTGCAAAGCTACGATATGCCATGCTCTAAATGACTTCTTTGGTTGGGTTTTTCTATTTGCAGAGATGGAAGCAAAAATAAATCATGAGAGTCTCATAGGAGAATGTTGCTGACCAGACTTCTTCATACAATGTAACAATCACTGCTAGAAGATGTGTGATGGCCCTTGGGCTTTGATGGCTTCTAAAAAGATTAGAGATGTGCTTGGAGAAGAAGAACATCAGGGGCTGTTCTCTATCATAATTAAGTTAATGGATAATTAAATTGCAGTGGCAGTGTCCCTCCATACAATAGAGATTAAATCCAAACAAGGAGGCTTAAATCTTTTATTTGCCTGCTATTAATCATAGAAACATCTACCATAATTCATGTACGCAGTTGCCTTCATCTTGTCCCCAACCCATCAGAAATGAGGCTTAAGTTGCGCTTAGTTGTCATAGTGTGAAAATAGTATTGCCCCTTATTATCTACATTATTCAAGAGCAGCCTCACATTTTATAAAATCTATTAGGCTATGGATTCTGTCATGTGTTCCCTTTGCTGTAGTAAAATATACTCCTGTAAAGATTTACCAAAGACATGTTCTCAAGATGCATACATACAAACCATCGTGTTAGCAGACCATATTGAGGCAGTCCAAGGTTGGCTTTAGTTGTTCCAGGATGGATGTTTTCCTTCTTCATATGAAACCAGACTTCCCATGGAGACAAGACAGGAATATAGAGAAGGAGGGAGCCTTGGGAGATCAGCAATTCATTGGCCTGGCAAGTCTGCTCTGGGAAGTACCCTAGTTGTTGTGTTCTGCACTTCTGTTGCCATTTTGACTGTAACATGAAAGACACTGGGCAGCTCACTTGTACAACCCATTTCTTCTTTTTGTGTGTAAGATATGGGCCACTGAGTTCATGGGAAGAGAAGCTAGGGAATTGCATCTTAATGACACACACTTATCCCAATCTTATAACAGTTTTACTCCCAAGCTGCCCTGCTGCCAACATCCATTCAGGACAGCTGTTAGCCACATTGGCTAAACCTTCTGAACATGGACTCAGCAGTTTTCTGGAAGACAATTTTTTTTAAAATTTGATTTATATGCCGCCCTTCTCCGGAGACTCAGGGCGGCTTACAATGTGCTAAGCAATAGCCTTCATCCTTTTGTATATTTATACAAAGTCAGCTTATTGCCCCCACAACTGGGTCTTCAATTTACCTACCTTAGAAAGGATGGAAGGCTGAGTCAACCTTGAGCCTGGCGAGATTCGAACCTGCAGTAATTGCAGGCAGCTGGTCTTAATAACAGGGTGCTTTAGACCACTTTAGACCACTGTACTACCAAGGCTCAAGTCACCTTGAGCACAAGTCACCTTGAGAGGAGGCCATTCTGCATACGTGTCTAACAGCACCAATGCTACAGGGAGAAGCAATCCCATGATACGATATCCCACTCCCACCTGCAGGTTTGCTAGACAACTCCTTCAGTAAAAATCTGGAAGATCTCTGAACATGTGGGAAACCCTCTCTTTCTTCCCTCTTCTCCAAATTAGGCCCTGCAGCATTGCCAGCCTCAAAGATGCTTGAAATGGGGGAAGGGCAGCCAGGGGAAGCAGCTATTAGCCAGCTCTAAGGTGTGGGGACAGGGGAATCAGCTAAAAAGCCACTTCCTTTCCTCCATGGGAAGAAAGTCTCTTCAGCTGGCATGCCTCTGCAGAAGAGGGAAAGAAAGAAGACCCACTCCCTCTCTTTATCTCCCCTATTTGAGAAGGGAGAGAAGGGGAGGATCCCTTATCTACTTTGGTACTTTTGTTTCGGTAGCAGGAGAAGAAAAAAAAAGAAAGGGAGAAGTGATGAAGAAGGCTCTTTCGTTGGCAGGTTTCTGATTCTATGCAGGATGGAATCTGATTTGTAGAAGTGAAAGAGAGGATCAGGATCAGCAACGAGGAGGCTAATGACAGCTCATTTGATGCTGGTGTAGGCTTCTGTCTATTCAAGCATGAATGGATAGCCCATCAGCTCATCAGTGGGGAACTCATTACTGTCCACATTTGGGCAAGGGTTAGGGCAGGACTTCCCAAACTTATTCCTTCATTACCCAAACCCCACTTATTTCAATATTTCTGTCTTATTTCAGTCCTTATTCAAATCTCCCTGTTGTGATTCATGGGTTCATGTGTCCTTACCCAAAGAAAACCACTTCTACCCAATTTTAGATAATTTACCCAGCTTTGGGAAGCATTTGGTTAGGGGATTCACAAGTCTCCCAAGGCTGATATTGACAGGTTTGTGTCACTTTAAAAAATTGTTCGGAGAGGAGAAGGGCTGAAACATTTTAGCTGTAGCAGCTCTCCCCTTGTTTCCCTCATGTACCTCTGGATTCACACACACACCTCCACCACCACCATCACTACCACCATAGTGTCAAGTTTCAACAAAGTGTCAAGGGCCAGGAAGTCTCCTGCAAAGCCATCGGGGGAGGGGACGGCGGGCGGGGAGGAATTATAAGGGTGTCTGCAGCTTTCAAGTTCAGTTTTTCTCAATTTTGTGAGAGAGCCAGCTTGAAGGGGGGGGAGAGAAAAAGAGGAAACGAGGTGAGCAACCCACACCCTTACTCTTTGGTAGGTCCCATTTTGAGATTGATGAGATAGGTTAGGCTGGAAGATAATAATGACTGGATCAATCACCCAGAATGACTGGAGGGCTGAATGTATATTTAAATATATTATTTTCTTACCTGCATTCAAATACTCTACCAAATGCCCACTATTTCAGCATACTGAATGGTTGGAGACAGGCGGTTATACAAGGGTCCACATGTGTGGACATTGAACATATTGCATATCATCATATATGTATTAGTATGCTGCCCTGCAGATGGAATGACATATGTTTTCTCCCACAGAAAAATTTCCACTGATAATATATGCGCTCCAAAAGATTCTTTAAAAAGCTGCTTTAAAGCAGTCAGCATAGATGTCTCTTGCAATAGCCTGGATAAACTATTGCCTCATTCAGGCACATTAATTTTTTCCCCCTCTCCTTGTACATTTTTCTAAAAATATTTGTTCTGAGGCTGGTATCGCAGGATGCCAAGTTTTAACCCAAAAGAGGAGGGGGAGAGAGAAAGTATGCTGTAGTTTGCGCAAGAATCCTTTATGTTTTGGAAGTTTACAACAGGGAGTGTCTTGTGCACACTGAGAGAGGCAGGACAGCACTGCCCTCCACTGCTAAATGAAACCTAGGCCTAAGCAAATACGTCAGAGGATATAGGCAGCATGTTTACAGCTTGTTGGGGCCTCTGAGTTACACAATAGCCTGCATAGCCTCTTAGCACATTCTGTACCAGTTGTAAGCATTGGGTGCAGCTGCTCCAGATGATGATTTAAGTGCAACAACAGATAGGTCTAAACAATCTTCAATTATCATTCCTGCATGAAGGGTTCTTTGCAGTTTTAAACATGGTGCAACTGCCCCATCCCTAGCATTTTCGCTGCTGTCTGTGAAACGGGGACAGGATGTACTAACACTGAGGAGGATTAATGGAACGAACTAAAATGACTCGAACTAAAATGACTCGCAGCAGCCTAAGATTGCATTCTTTCTCCCATTAAGACTGAAGTGAGCAAGGAGGACTTGCGGTATTTAATTTCCCCAAGGAGTGGGCTGCATTTATGACCAGAGATGTTTTTAACCATAAAGCCTAAGCCTTCAGCAGAAAACTTGAGTGACAAGCTTGTTTCCTGCTTTCTATATCCCAAATATTTACTGGCGATAATGTAAAGAGTACTTTATGTGCTGGCTGCATGAAGGCAATCAATGTGGGAGATTTGTGTCATCATAGACCATATGTGCCTAATGAATGTTTCTTCTTCTGTGGTGCTGTAAATTGACTTTAGCCTTTTGTATCCACTGCATTCAGGGAGAAGCAAGCAGCCATTGTTAAAAACCACAGAACTGATAACGTGTTCTTGTTTTTAGATTTCTGGGCTTGTTATTTTAATGGTAACATTCCAAATGGTAAATAGATAACAAAAACATGCTTATGTAGGAAGAAAAATGGCAGGGTAGCTCTGTAATGTTTCAGGGACTCCTTATCATAGCCTTGAACGTCTCCTGGGTAAATTCACAGCTTTTGTTCAGAACTGTACATACTATTGTCCTGTTCCTAGCTGTCCCTCCTGCCCACACACACACTCTGCCAATTATACACAGGCACAGAAAAACTCTAGATTCTGCTTTCACGTAGCTTTGTTGGTTTATGGTATTGCAAGAGGTTCCACTTTTACTGGTTTTCTTTTCTTTTAATCTATAGCAATGATTTTCAACTTTGGCAACTAGTAAGAAGTGTGGACTTCAACTCCCATGCTGGAGCAGCTGAAGCCCACACTAGTAGTAGGTTTCAAAACCCGGTGCTACCGGTTCGCTATCGGTAGCGTGCAGCGCTTCTGCGGGTGCGCAGATCAGTTTGATGATGTCTGGGTGGGTGGGCAGAGCCTCCCGCCGTCGCCACTACCGGTTTGCCCGAACTGGAGTGAACCGGGAGCAACACACCACTGGTCCACACATCTTAAAATTGCCAAGTTGAAAAAAAATCAGTAGGTATAGGTCACCCTTGACTTACAACAGTTCATTTAGTGGACCATTCAAAGTTACAACAGCACTGACAAAAGTGACTTATGACCATTTTTCACACTTACAACCTTTGTAGCATCCCCATGATCATGTGATCAAAATTTAGATACTTGGCAACTGGGTCATAGTTAGGACTGTTGCTGTGTCCCAAGGTCATGTGATCCCCTTTTGAAACCTTTTGACAAGTAAAATCAATGGGGAAGACAGATTCACTTAACAACTATGTTACTAAATTATCAACTGCAGTGATTCACTTAACAACTTTGGTAAAAAAGGTCGTAAAATGGGGCAAAACTCACTTAACAAATGTCTCACTTAACAACAGAAATGTTGAGCTCAATTGTGGTCATAATTCAAGGACCGCCTATATGCTATATAGCAGTGTTGGCTAACCTTTTTGCTGTCGCGTGCCAAAAGCGGGGGGAGTGCGGGGGTGGGTCACGTGTGTGCATGCCCACACCCATAATTCAATGCCTCCCCACCCCACACACATGTGTGCCTGACCCCCCTTGCCATGCTCCCCCTGCTTTTGGCACACAACAGCAAAAAGGTTACCGGTGGGCCCAGTAGGCCCGTTTTTTGCCCTCCCCAGGCACCAGAGGCTTTCTAGGAGCCTGGGAAGGGCAAAAACAGCCTTCTCCATCACCACCCCGGAGACCCTTTGGAGGCCGGAAACGGCCCATTTCCCAACTTCCGGTGGGCGTGGAATGCCCGAAAATCAGCTGGCCGGCATGCACATGCATGCTGGAGCTGGGCTAGGGCAACGCTCATGTGCCCACAGATATGGTTCCACGTGCCACCTGTGGCACATAGGTTCACCATCACGGGTATATAGCCATATCTATTACTCTGCTAGTCAGTGGTTCTATACCAACAGTTAAATCTCTTTCCTAGCATTTCCCAAATGTAAATCTCTGGATATGTTATCTTACAAAGTCACAGGAGAAACAACTTCCATGACCAATGGTCAACAATGACCATGAGAGATTTAATGTGGGGAAAAGTGGGTCCAAAATTGGATTCAAACCATTTAGGACTTCAAGTGGTTTCTTAGAACACTAACCACATAGTAATCATTACCCATGAGAAGATCAAATTATTTAACCCCACAAATGTGTGGCCAATGAATTACTTCCCAGGCTGTCTCTAATTATGTGCCTAGTGCAGGTATAACATTATTAAGGCTGCTTTTTCCAGACAGGGCCACAGTGCATGAACCAATGAAGTGGATAAATGTTGCCTTGGCATTGAAATCATTCGCCTCTTAATAGATAACACTATTGATTCTTCACTGAAGAATAGCTTCTCTAAAATTCATCATACATTTTTACTCATGAGGTTTTCCAGTCAATAACAACTCTACTTCATCTGTATTAAAATTGATTTTGTCTTTGTTCATCCAAAACCTGCTTCTAGACAACTCTAAATGTTTTCTCTGCCTTCCTGAGATTTCTCTTTGGAAATAAGACGTATGAATGTGTATTATTTGCATACTAATAATTCTTCATCTCAATTCCTGGATGACTTTTAAAGATATGGAAGATAAAGTAGAACTTTTCCACCATAAAGTAGAACTTCAATTATCTTGTGGAGTTTGCAGAAAGTACTACTACTGTGCCTCCAAGGCTTGGAAAGGATGGTCCAGAAAGATCCTATTCTCAATAGTAAAAAAATAAATCCCAGAATGTAAGAAGGAATGCATTCTTCCATTTTAACATCTTATTTTCTTGGCAAGGTCAACCAGCCTCAACTCCCATTTCATTAACTTGTCCAGAAACGGCAAGTCCAGTTCTGGAAAACAGTAATCCAAAATCTATTCGATCGTGAATGGTTGTCTTTTTGAGAAAGAAAAGACCATAACCTCCTCCCAGGAAGTATTAGCCATCATTTTAATATCTAAAGAATCCAAAAGAGGAAGGTAATATCTCTCAAGCTTCCATTCATACTCAAGCAGCACAAACAGAAAGTCGCTCATAAGATCTCTAAGGTGTAAGATATTCTGGATGTATTCATACTGGATTCTGACCAGTGGTGGGTTTCAGATTTTTTTACTACCAGTTCTGTGGGCGTGGCTTGGTGGGTGTGGCAGAGGAAGGATACTGTAAAATCTCCATTCCCACCCCACTCCAGGGGAAGGATACTGCAAAATCCCCAATTCCTCCCGATCAGCTGGGACTTGAGAGGCAGAGTATAGATGGGGGCAGAGCCAGTCAGAATTTTTACTACCAGTTCTCTGAACTACTCAAAATTTCCGCTGCCGGTTCTCCAGAACTGGTCAGAACCTGCTGAAACCCACCTCTGATTCTGACATAGCTCAAGAGGAAGCAAAATGTGTAATTTAATCTTTCATATTAATGGAGATTTGTAACTTCAGACTTCTGACATTTCTAACCATTAGTTCTCTGATTTTGAAACAGACCAACAACTTTTGGCCAAGTTCCGGTAAGCAACTTTGACTGGAGATAAGAGTATTGGTAATAAACCTTTTTCCTCATTTCTGTCACAAAGTTGCTCCTAGAAGAGCTTGCATTTATTTGGTTCAGGGACTTTGGTTTTTGAGTTCTGATTGATAACTACTTTCTGCTACTTCAGGTGAGTAGTATTCTGAAAATCCAAGATGGCTTTTATCTTGTAGGCTAAATTGCTATTGAATTCTGAACTGTAGCAGATAATGACCTCCAATTTTCATTCATTTATGAAAACTGATTTTTGTACATTATAGATGCTTTTCAGGAGCTCATGCTGATTGTTAAGGAAAATGTAGTTTATGGAAACGAGCCCTTTTCATGTGGAAATTGGAAGGAAGCCAACATATAGTGTTGTGTATAGTCATTAAATCAAATTACATTTTAGTTTTTGATTGCTAGTCAGGATTTAATGTAAAAAACCAAAACAGTTATCAAAGCACTTTCAGCCCAATCTTTTTATTACCTTTACATGCAAGAAACACTACCACTTGCTCAATTTTTGTGATAAAGATGATATTCTCCCAATTAGCCTATGCATTTCAGGGAAATTAGCAACTGGGATCATATCACTATATCTGATCTTCACAATGCACATATAGAAAATGCTAGAATGTCAGTTACGACATTCTTCTGTTCTATTTGGAAAAACTCCTGCTTGAAATCTTAACAATTGATTGCCAGTAGTATTAACAATATTGGTAGAGGTGAATCATAAGCCTGAATTGGTATCTCATTGGGCTCAAGTCTGTTCCAAACATTATACCAGCTGAGAAGGCAAATTGGTGTTGTGTCCCTATTTGGATTGGCAGCTGAATCTTCAAACATTCTCCATAGCAATGCTTAGTTGTTTAATGTCGCTTTCCTCTTTTTTTGTGTGTGTGTACTGACTAGACAACCTATGACCCATTGGCTCACCCTTTCAGATATATTTCCTTACCTAAACAAAGAATGCTAGTCAAACCAACTGCCTTGCTCCCGCCAGCAGCCAAATCACGTGTTCCACATTGACTTTCTCCACGCAAGCTTCCCAGGCTTCTCTGTTGACTTGTGGGAAGGTGTCTGGGAACATTGTAAATGAGGATCACATGAGCCCTGCAGCAGTGCTGACCAGCAGCGGAGCAGCAATGCTGAAATGGCAAGAACTTTCCAAAATTTTCATTCCTGTCGGAGTAACAGGTCCCACCATTCTGTAAGTTAGCCCATTTGAGGAACATGAATAAAAAGAGTTTGCCCTGCGATGTACTATTTCATCCAATCAAAGGTAACAGACATGAGAGTTTTAGTAACACATAGAGTGTTTTTATCCACTAGCATTAGAGGAGTACAATTTACTGTGATAAAATAATGGATTATTGTTCATTCTATCTGTCTATCTGCTTTTAATCTATAAAAGCAGAGACAGAAATGAAACCATCCTTCTAATACCCCCACCCCCACCCCCAGGCTATTCAGTAAGTTAAGGATAAGGCAACATGCTGCGAGTACTGGACCGGAACTTTTGCTCCAGGTCCCCTAATCATTTTGTTTCTTTGCTTGTTTGTTTGTTTCATCGCAACTGTGTCTTCCATAGTTTCTGCCCTTCCATAAAATCAAGCAGAGATGGTGTGCTTGGATCTCATTTGAGGAAAGAGCTAAGTTTTTAGGACTCATTTGAAGAGCAATGTGGAGGGGGAGGGGAATGAATGTCTGAGAAGACATCATTCTAGGGGGCAGGTGCTACAGCCGATAAGGCCAGGGGTAGGCTGCTGGGAGTTTGCAGGGATTCAGGAGAACCTCTAGCTAAGATTCTGTGCAGTTAGGAGAACCCCCAAATCCCACTCCTGGCTGTTTTGGATGCAAGTAAGTGCAGGGCGCAGGCGGAGGCTCAGGAAGGTTGAAAAGCAGGCCTACTGGAACTTTAGGAAGGCTGGAAATGGCCTGTTTCCAGCCTCCAGAGGGCCCCCGGAATCTGGGGAGGCTGTTTTCACCCTCCTAGAGGCTGAAGAAAAGTCTCTGGAACCCGGGGAGAGCAAAAACGCCCTCTCCGGATTCCAGAGGAGGCCGACCAGGTCACGCCCACCATGGCCACAACCACCCAGCAACCGAGCAGAGAACCCCTTGCTAAAATTTTTGAAGCCCACCCCTGGATAAGGCCCATTTTCTGGTCCCATCTTCTGTTTGTTTATTCAACTATATAAATTTATTATGCGTATTTCTATGCTACCACAATTCAAAAGAGTCTCCTAGTGGCTTATGTCAACTTGATGGAACCTGAAGCGTACCAACTGTGCCTGATCATAGAGAGTGAGTGGAAACTATGGAGACAGATAATCCCTCAGATAATCAGGCCATATATATTGAAGGGCTTTATAGGTGATAACCAGCACTTTGAATTGTTCCTGGAAGGTTTCTGGTAAGTAGTGAGGCTCTTGGTAACCATGGAATGCCCATAATTGCCTCTGCTGCTGTATTCTAGACTGGCTACAGTTTCTGAGTATTCTTCAAATTTTACTAGATATGTCAAGAGAAATACATGTCGTTCCTTGAGGTTTGAACTTTTGCGTGCAGCAGCTGTGCTCTCAAGTTTTTTGTACACAAGGGGAGATTATTCTGGATTAGGATTTTGCAATACAGAAAGAGGAGCGTTTAAACTTTTTTCCCAACCTGGTTTTGTGATGAAATTTACATCTGGGAGGTTTGAGCAAGAGACTGGTTGGCCTGGCAAGGAAACTCTCATGGAAATACAGTGCCCATGGCCATGGCAATGTTTATGTATGCTATGTAATTACTTATGTAACACATATGCTAGATGGTAATGCTACCTGTAGCAGCCTTGGAAAAGGAATATGTCCACTATGGGGCAAAACTCCTACTATTTACAGGTAGTCCTTGACTTACAACAGTTCATTTAGTGACCATTTGAAGCTACAATGGCACTGAAAAAAGTGACTTGTGACCATTTTTCACACTTATAATAGTTGCAATTTCTCCATAGTCATGCGATCAAAATTCAGACGCTTGGCAACTGACTCATATTTATGATTGTTGCATGGGATCCCCTTTTGTGACCTTCGAATCAGCAAAGTCAATGGGGAAGCCAGATTCACTTAACAACTGTGTCAATGGGGAAGCCAGATTCACTTAACAACCGTGTTACTAACTTCCCAACTGCAGTGATTTACTTAACAACTGCAGCAAGAAAAGTCATAAATGGGGCAAAACTGATTTAACAAATGTTTCACTTAGCAACAGAAATTTGGGCCTCAATTGTGATTGTAAATCGAGGACCACCTGTATAAGCCACGGTCTGATTCATTCATTCCTTATCAAAATCTATGTTGTTTACAGAAGTTTTAAAAGATCGTAATAATGTCTTTCCTTTGCCTACTCCCATCTAGTTTGGTCCTTAAGAATACATTTTGTTTTTGTTATTGACTTTTCACTTCCTTCTTATCTCAATAACCATGCAAGCTCAACAAATGCCTTGGTCTTATTTCTAACACTTTCAGTACAGACTATAGAACCATGATGGCGAACTTATAGCATTCGTGCCGGAAGTGGCACGCAGAGCCATCTATCCGGTCATGCAAGCCGTCGCCTGTTGTTCTTCCGGGTTCCAGTTGCGCTGGCCAGCTGGTCTTCATGTGCACAGGAGCACTGGAAACCGGAAGAGCAGCTACCCGGTGCGCGTATGTGATCTTCATGTGTGCATGTGCACCAGAAACTGGAAGTAATCCAAATTTGGCCGGTGCGTATGCACATGCCGGATACCAGAAGAGCAGTCGCCCGGCGTACGCATGCGCACCGAGAGGCTGCTCTTCCGGTTTCTGGTACATGCGTGTTCACGCATGCTCCCGTTTCAGCACTCAGTGCCGAAAAGTTTTGCCAACACTGCTATAGAAGTTAGTGCACTGATCTCAGCATTGCTCATGATAACCCAACGATTTATATGAATCCTAGCAGGATACTTTTGAAAGTTTAAGCTACTTTCTCCTAATC
Organism: Arizona elegans; assembly: GCA_022577455.1. Lineage (NCBI taxonomy): Eukaryota > Metazoa > Chordata > Lepidosauria > Squamata > Colubridae > Arizona > Arizona elegans. Next base: position 155,175,931 of record JAKOOJ010000002.1, read on the forward strand.
CAGGGTCCTGAGATGTGCTGAATCTGTTTTTTTACCATTCGTATTGCATGCGTTGCTAGCACACTGACTCTGATGGAATACAATTTTTTTTGAAATCTTCAACTCAACCTCTTCCTTAGAAAAGCCATTTGCATTTTCACGCCCTCACTTCAGAAGCGAATTCCAACGGTGGTGGGCAAGCGTTTATCACGAAGGGACTGCTTGTCATGTTCTGCATCTTCTTGCTTCTTTCATTTGGCCCAGATAAGGGGGGAATCTTTATTTGCAGTTTTGGAGGCATGTTTTTTCCCAGACATTCTGCTGTCCATGCCACACTCAGCCAAGATAATCCCAGGTTTACTAGAATGCCACTTTCACCAGTTTGTTCGGCCACTTTGATCTGGAGGAGGATGAACTTTGAGACGTTGGCCTGCATTTCTTCCGTAGTTTAAAAATCTGTACCTTCCTTTGCAATTACCTCCATAGCAATCCATCTAAAGAAGTGTCTCTCCAACCACATTTTTGTAAAAACAAACACACACACACATGCACAGCATGCAGTGCTAGAAACTAAGAGTGGAGGAAGAGGGCAGGGCTCTTTGTTAATTCATGGAATGGTGGAAGCTCTGGGAACAAGATTTTCAGCAATTAGCCAATTTGGAAGAAAAAGCCAGTTATGATTTGCTCTCCACTCAGGATTAAGCAGTGATTGGCAGCAGGACCACTTGTGAACTCCTACTTTATGAGCATAGAAATTGAACCACACTGAAAGTGTTTGAGATCAGCAGATGGTAAGTACAATGTGCACAAACTGCAGATTAGTTTTAACGTATGTTGGGAATAATCAAGGCTGATGGTGCTGTATTCTCATTATGCCTGGAAGTTATGAAACTTAGTCAATTGCCCTGATTTAAATTAAAATTCCCCAAATTTTCCCATATCCCTTAGGATTCTCTTAATGATTTATTTCACTTAAAAATTAGGCACAGATAAGTAGATGATTCTTGACGAACGTATCTTTTCTTTTATGTACACTGAGAGCATATGCACCAAGCCAAATTCCTTGTGTGTCCAATCACACTTGGCCAATAAAATTCTATTCTTTTCTATTCTTTTCTATTCTTTTCTATTCTTTTCTATTCTTTTCTATTCTATTCTATTCTATTCTATTCTATTCTATTCTATTCTATTCTATTCTATTCTATTCTATTCTAGATTTTTGCCTCTCTCCATTTTCCCATAGGTGGTTTGGTTTTGTGCCTTTGAATCAGCGTTAACTCCTGGGGACTTCCTGGACAGGTAGTCCCTGCAATTTCCACATATTAAAGCTATTTGTAAAGTCTATTTGTACTTTCTTATATTGTGCTCAAAGTACATCATCTCCAAATCCCAAATATTCAGTTGTATCCTTAGAATAGAAATGGTGCAGAAAGTATAAACAGAAGTGGGACATAGTGACATTGCCTTTTTATTCTTCCATGAGACATTTGAAGAGGCTTAAGGGAAATCTTATTCCACGCACACTTGTATTAGAATTCAGCCACAGGCTAACATTCAATCACTGTTGTCAACCTAAGAAACTCTGAACACTATTACTCTGTGTAATGGGAAGTTGGCCACGTTGCTCGAGGACTATAGGAGCTGAATTTAAAAAAGAGGGAATGTCTGGTTGAAGACTAACATACTAAGAACAGTGCTTGTTCTTTCTTTTCTCCCTTTGCTGCTTTTAATCTGTATGAGTTTTTGTTTGTGTTAGCTTTCACAGCTTTCAAGTTTTCTTTGTAAAACTTTCAATACAATGTATTTTAAAAACCAAGTCATTTCCCGAGGCATTATTTGTAGCTATTATCTTTTTTTAATTGCCCTTTTATTTTGCAAAGTCATATCATGCCTTTTTTTTCTGTTTACTTTACAACATTGCAAGATAATATGGCTCATTTATTACAGAGAAGTAAAGAGAAACGGCAGTGGTTTGCTTGAAGCCATATATCATTTGCCCATGACAAAAACAATACTAGATTTTATGTCTTCACACTTCAAATGTGTTTTCTGGAACATGTTAACCCCATAACTGTTGTTTTGCAAATGACATTGTGAAATTTTTTGTTGTTATGGGATGTGCAGAGATAGGAAAGAAGCTATGATTTAAAATGAAAACCTGCAAATCAAGTTTTCAAATGGTTAACTAAGGCAGTTTAATGTATAAATGAACTGTCTCTAGAGATAAAACATTTCAACATTATTGACTAGAAGGCTGATGTGGCTTGATTTTCACTGTGTTATTGTGGTTATTGTCTTCATAATCAGTATTTCCATATGATTATAGATTTTTTTAAAAAAATAAAGTATGCAGATTTTCAAGTAAAGTGTATTTCTCTTCAGCTATGATCAGAAAAGATGGAAAGTTTGGTACAATAAACATATTTAAAAGTGGCAAACTTGTAAGAGTTTGTTTAAAAACAAAGCTGTAAAAGGGAAAGTGCAATGCAAAATAGAAAACACTAATTCACACAATTAAAAATACCAGTGGCTCTTGTTGTTCCTTTTTTGATCTGCCAAAAAGGTTTTGTCCTGCAGTGAATTTTGTGTACTAATCGATTATGTCCATTCATGTCCCACACTTTTTTTCCTGCCAAATGGGGGTAGGGTTAAGGTTATTGATTGATGATTGACAGTTACCTCTGGAAATGTACATATCCACTGTAATCACAATCAGAATAGTTCACCAATTGATTAAACCCTGTAGGATGTTAGCACTCACCCCTCTCCTAGAAAAATGAAATATTTTAGGATATACTAAAAAAGCAGAATATTTTCCCTAAAAGAGAAGTAGAAACTCAGAGAGCAGAAACCCAATTCCCTCCCCCCTTTGTCAATGGATCATCATCTGCAACACAATAGGACCCATCTAGCAACAAAAACTCACCACATGGCACCTGGGAAAATTACATCAGCCAGCAAGGCTAGCTAAGACCTCCACCCCCTGGGAGTCTGACAACCAATCAGGATATTCTTCCTGTACCCCAGGAAGTTCAGAGCCCCGAGACAGCATAAAACCCAGGGACTCGCAGCATCTCTGCCCCTTTTTTCTGTTCAGGAACTCAAACCATTTGATCCTGTCCACCATTAAACCATATTTCCAAGCAGTCTCCATGTTTCCAGTGTCTTTTTCCCCATTTGGAGCTGAACCCAGAAGGATATTTCTTCCAACAACCCACAGCAGGCAAAAACTTTTTGGACATGAGATGTTAACGCTAGTACCGAGCAAATAAAGAACATAGCCTCCCCGTGTGTTCAATAGGGAGTGAATAGGTTTTGGGTAGCAGATGGGGGCTGATTTATTTATTTAATCAAATTTATATAGCCACCCATATCATAAGAAGTGATAGAGAAAAAAACAAGTATGAAAACAATAAGCATGTTAAACATAGTCATATAACACACACACACACACACACACACACACACACACACACACACACATACACACATGCAATGGAGATACCTTAAGCTTTCACTGGTCTTCTTCCAGGCCTGATGACAAAACCAGGTTTGAGGACCTTCTGGAAAATAAGAAGGGATGGAACTAATGTTATTTTTGGTGGTGGTGGGGAGAGAATGTTCCATAAGGTGGGCACCACAGCAGAGAAGGCTTGCCTCCATGGACCTGCCAAGTATAGTTCCCTGAAAGATGGAACCCACAGCATGCCTCTCTTGCTGGATCTATACTCTCCTGTCCAGCATGAAAGTTGGCATAGTTCTAGAATTGGCTGGCCTTAAAAGGCAAAGCAATTCAGTCTTGCCAGGTTTCATCCGAAGCTTGCTGTGGACCATCTAGACCAGGGGTGGGTTCTACCTACCTTTGATTTAGGTTCATAACGGGTCCGCACACGGGCTCTTCCTTTACTCGCACGTGCATGCACTCCTCTGCACATGTGCTTTTCTATGCACATGCTTTTCTGCGCACGCGCAGAAGCATTCTGATGACATCAGGGTCGGTGGGTGGAGCCTCCCGCCGGTTTTACTACTGGCTCTATAGAACCAGTCCGAACCGGGGGCAATCCACCACTGATCCAGACCCTCATAGTCTCCAGATACTGGGATACGATGGGATGTACATGATATACCTACAGATATATCAGTGCAAGTGTTATGGAACAGTCATGCATTTGATGAGTTGTGTTAAAAAACATTGTGAAATTACTGTAATTAATTGGCATATACACATTACACTAAAAGGTCCACCTGGAAATTGTTTAATCAAAAGTAATCGAAACCTTTTAATGTGGAAAGGAAGCATAAAAACCCTTTAGGGTTGGCCAAGGTCATGCTAAACCAGCTATCACTTTAGGATTACTCTCCCTGAGCTTATTGCTTTCTTATTTGGGCAACCCAAATATTGACATTCAAGGATGTTCTCCTCCCTCTCTTCATAGAACTAATTTGATGATTTGTTCATTGGAAAGGAAAGCAGGCAGACATGGTTCATTTTGCTTTCTCCTCCTTAAATGATATGAATGGCTTTTTAAAGGCCAAGTCATCCTTCTCCCAGATAGAGCAAGGCAGGGAGACATACATAACTGACAGCAGGATGTAACTGAGTCTGGAGCTGGGAAGTATAAATAAAGTCCAGCTTCTGAGCTTTGGACCAAAGCCATTTGTAACACAAAGTACATTCCGGCCCTGAGTGTAACAAATCATACCAATCTCCTCCCAAGCAGTGACTTAGGTATTTCAGGGTAGGGATTTGCAGGAGAAGGGATTCTTTAGAGGAGGTTATAGGATGGAGAGTGAGAGGATGCCCTGAACTGTGCAGGGAAATCATCATCATATAAAAGAACAAACTGCTTTTCTATTGATGGTCCTGGACCTGGTTTTTTTGGGGGAGGGGGGAGTTCTCCAGGAAACATGCTTGTTCTTCTTTATTCAGTGGATCTCAAATCCATTAAATATTTAACCAGTAGAATGATGCCAGTTTCTGAAATCTGTCCTCAACAGCTCCTTTACCCAATGTCATTGTCTCACAGGTGCTTTTGCTGCTTGAAGTCTCATTTTCACATTCTCATTGGCATCATAGGCTGAATGACTTGACCAGGTATACCAGCCCAGAGACTGGTCTTGAGAAGACTACTTATCCATTAAGATTTTCTCTTCAGCTTTGGTAAGCTTTAAATGATATCACCAAGCTGTTAAAATTCAATTACACAGGACTCTTTGGTTTATAAAATACTCTCAGTTGTATTTTTAGGTGGTTTATTCAGTGAAGAGAAGCTTCTCTGATTTCTTCCCTCGACATTGAATGACTCACATAAATATGAATAAATAACGTTAGCCTAATGTTAGCTAACAGAATGACTAAAGGGCATCAAATCTGTTCTGTTGGCCCCAAAGAACAATTCAAGTAAAACAAGGAGTTTTTATTTTAATTGGAAATGACGATTGTCTGAGTTTCCTATGATTGAGTTTCCTGATGACTTAACTTTAATAAAAGGCACTTTAAAGGCAAATGGACCTTAATAACATGCTTCTAGTTTTATATACTTTGTTTATTACATCAGATCTAGGGAATCTCTAGCATTCATGCTCCTAATTCAGCTCACAAAAATCTCTGGATCTTATATATGTATAAGATATACTGTATATGTATGTATGTATGTATGTATGTATGTATGTATGTATGTATGTATACCCCTTTCCATAGCTACAATCCCAGCAATCCCAATCTGATCCTGTATGTCCTTTTCTCAATACTTATTCCCCTATAATTCATGCTGCTATTCCATGCATCCACCCAACTCCCAATACACTCATATTTCTTTTCAGATATTCCAGGCCTTATGCGACCTTGAGGTCATTGCCAGGCCCCAGAACATTATGAGTATTTCAGAGAGTGTCATTAATCTCCTGAGCACTTGGTAATAGCTAAAATGGTCTCATTAATCTCTGAAGACTTTGTTGGTGTTCAGATGGCCTTGGGAATCTCTGAAACATCTCTGTATTTATAAGTTGAGGTCATCCTTTCCTCAAGAAGGGCACTGTTTGATTGTTTGTATCACTCAACCCAAAAAGTTTGGGAATAGTTGTGTTTGAGCATACCAGTTCTCTGAGAGCAAAGTTAGCTTTTTAGTGTTATAATCAGCCTCTCATGTAACAGAAAGTCTCTGCATGGATTGTGGAAGTGATATACTGATATAGTCAATGTGTCAGAATATATAGCTCCTGCTTTCAATTGCATGGATTTACTCTGTACATCAGGGGCAATAGCTGTAGCATTGCCTCCCCTTGGGTAACTATAAAAAGTTAAACCAAACAATGGAAGGAAGAAATTAGAATACAGCATGAGACACAAACATAATTAATGTCAAGGTGCCAAAAATCTGTGTGTTTGCCTTCATGCAGTAAGACCGTTAATAGGATGGTGTAGAGACAGCATTTTACTTGGGCTTTTAGAAACTAGAATCAACTGATGCTGAAAGAATGCTCCAAATGTGTGTTTCCCAGGAAGGTTCTATGTAATCATGCATGTCAGTTTGCTGTAACCATGATCTCTTTTCTTTGCCTCATTAGACCTGCAGGGCAAAGGTGATATTTTGCTTCCAGAATAACACCCAGGCAGCAATGTGTGGCTGATCAGAACCCATCTATTATGAAAGAACTGTGTCCCTTTGGATACCTGATACTATCCCAGCCTTGGACGAAGTCTCCCTTTCTCTCCAGACTGGGGAGCCCCAGCTTCTGCAAGGATGAGGAAAAGGAGTCGCAGACGGGAGGGAAGGATTGCGGAGCTGCAAACCAGCCCTCAGTGCAAACTGAGAACACAAACAAGAGCGAGAAGCTGATGTGAGCTGGGCTACGTGCCAATGAGGAGAGCTGGAACACAATGTACAGAGCACGAGGCAGCAAAGGGAACAGCCTGACTCAGCAACCAGGGAAGTGGGTGTGCTGTGTCGCTAGATAAACCACTCCTGCGGGCTTGTGGTCAGCAGCATCAGTCCTCCTGAAACACAGCAACAGACCACGGAGACTGCAAGGCATAAAGAGAGACATTCATGGATTCCAGCTGTCTGTCTATCTTCACATTCTTGCCTGCCTCCCATTTCAAGATCAGAGATTCAGGAAGGAGTGTTCCTGCTCTTTTTATTTTTCTTACTCTGCTTTAGGTTCTGAAGCCATAGGCAGCACAAATCTCACTTTATCCATCTCTAAAATGGGAAACAGAATGATTGTGTTTAAAAGGACACCATCAGTCTTGCCTCAGAGAGGAGGCTGTTTGAGATTCACTATTGCAGATTACATTCTGAATACTCAGCACTACTTTTTAAATCTCTTTTATTTCCACAGCCTGTACTAATCGAAGAACAACAGAAATGTCTTCACGATGTATACTTTTGATTAACAATTCACCTTACAGTTAGAGATGGGCTAATTTCTTACGTGTGGTATTCCTGAATTTATGTCTGCTTTTCAAATCTAGTTTAAAACCTGTAGAAGCAAATCTTTGTCCTGACAACTGCCCCCTTAGGCATTCTAGACCAGGAGCAAATAAATTTCATAGGACCGGTTATTTTTGTAACTACAAAAAGTAAAACAAATCCTACAAAGAGCCACAGTCAAAACCACTAGTGAAACTGCCTGATGATACCTTATTTGCCCAGGGAGCCATTAACCTACCTGGGTAGTCTCAGGGGGAGAGACAGGGGCAGGTCTTGAGAATGTTATCTGGGATGAGTTTGATCCTGTGACCCCTGAGGACGTGGACAGGATTCTGGGTAGACTGAACATGACCACTTGTTTATTGGACCCGTGTCCTTCCCGGGAAGTGACACGAGGCTGGCTCAAGGGGATTATAAACGCTTCGCTGGGTGAGGGTGATTTTCCTGCCACCTTGAAAGAGGCGGTGGTGAGGCCTCTCCTCAAGAAGCCTTCCCTGGACCCGGCAAGGTTGGTAAATTATCGTCCAGTCTCCAACCTTCGCTTCGTGGCGAAGGTTGTTGAGAGTGTGGTCGCACAACAACTCCCCCAGCACCTGGATGAAACGACGTATCTGGATCCGTTCCAGTCGGGCTTCAGGCCCGGGTACAGCACGGAAACGGCATTGGTTGCATTGGTTGATGATCTCTGGAGGGCTCGGGACAGGGGGTGCTCCTCTGTCCTGGTCCTGTTAGATCTCTCAGCGGCTTTTGATACCATCGACCATGGTATCATGCTGCACCGGTTGGAAGAGTTAGGCGTGGGAGGCACTGTGTTGCAGTGGTTCTCCTCCTTTCTCTCTGACCGGTCGCAGTCTGTGTTGACAGGGGGACAGAGGTCGATCCCGAGGCCCCTCATATGTGGGGTGCCTCAAGGGTCGGTCCTCTCGTCTCTCCTGTTCAACATTTATGTGAAGCCGCTGGGCGAGACCATCCATGGTTTCAGGGTGGAGTACCATCAGTATGCTGACGACACCCAGCTGTACATCTCCACCCTGGATCACCCCAACGATGCCCTTGAAGTGATGTCCCGGTGCCTGGAGGCCGTACGGATCTGGATGGGGAGGAACAGGCTCAGGCTCAACCCATCCAAGACTGAGTGGCTGTGGTTTCCGACGTCCCGATATAGTCAGTTGACGCCATCACTGACTATTGGGGGCGAATCATTGGCCCCCACGGAGAGGGCTCGCAACTTGGGCGTCCTCCTGGATTCACGGCTGTCTTTAGAAGAGCACTTGACAGCCGTGACCAGGAGGATTTTTCATCAGGTTCGCCTGATTCGCCACTTGCGTCCCTTTCTGGATCGGGACTCATTACGCACGGTCACTCATGCCCTTGTCACCTCCCGCCTGGACTATTGCAACGCTCTCTACATGGGGCTCTCCTTGAGGAGCACCCGGAGGCTCCAACTGGCGCAGAGTGCGGCCGCGCGGGTGGTAATGGGAACGACATGGTGTTCCCATGTAACACCCCTCCTGCGCAAGCTGCACTGGCTCCCGGTGGTCTTCCGGGTGCGCTTCAAGGTTTTGGTTACCACCTTTAAAGCGCTCCATGGCTTAGGACCTGGGTACTTGCGGGACCGCCTACTACCACCAATAGCCTCCCACCGGCCGGTACGCTCCCATAGAGAGGGGCTCCTCTGGGTGCCGTCAGCCAAACAATGCCGACTGGCGGCCCCCAGGGGGAGAGCCTTCTCTGTGGGGGTACCTACTATCTGGAACAAGCTCCCCCCAGAGATACGGAGGATCCCGGATCTGCGCACCTTCCGCCGCGCTTTAAAGACCTTACTGTTTCACCAAGCGGGCCTGGCCTAATTTTCCCCCTCTTTTATAAAAGATTTTTAATTTTTAAATATCTTTTAGTATTTTATACATTCAATTTTAAATTGGTTTTAAAGTTTGGGGTTTTAAATTTGTCGGGGCCAAAATTATTTAATTTGATTTTATTCTACTTTTAAATTTTGTATGTATGTGTTTTATTGTTTGGCTGTGCACCGCCCTGAGTCCTTCGGGAGTAGGGCAGTATAGAAATCAAATCAAATAAATAAATAAATAAATAAATAAACCTGTGTAGAAAAGAAAAGGAAAGAAAAGAAAAGAAAAGAAACCTCTGTGCAAGTCAAAAACTGCTGATCTACTTACAAGCACTCTCTGATCCATACCAAGAAGTTGAATGACAGATAGTCCTCAATTTACGACCACAATTCACCCCAAATTTTATGTTGCTAAGCAAGACAGTTATTAAGTGAAGTTGGCTCCCTTTTACGACCATTCTTGCCACAGTTGTTAAGTGAATCACTAGAAATGTTAAATTAGTAACACGGTTTAAAATGAATCTGGCTTCCCCGTTGACTTTGCTTGCCAGAAGGTCACAAAAGGTGATCACCTGACCCTGGAACACTGAAACTGTCATAAAGACGAATCAGTTGTCAAGCATCATGTGATCATGGGGATGCTGCAATGATCATAAGTGTGGAAAAATGGTCATAAGTCACTTTTTTTCAGCGCTGTTGTAACTTTGAACGGTCACTAAACAAGCTGTTATAAGTCGAGGACTACCTGTACTTTCTGCCCACCATTTTTTCAGAAGATATAAAAATATGGCACTCTCATTTCCCAAAGAATAGCTGAGGACATTCTTGCCCTCTGGAAGCTTTTCTCAGAGCCTTTTGATGTCTTGAACTATATCCATCATCCCCCACCAGCAGAAGTGGAAGCAAAACATAGTTGGCCTTAGCAATGCTTCAGGCTAGAGATTACCTTTTCTGACTTATATGGGAGCTCAATGTGAACACACGAGTTTAAATCAGGTCAGAACTACAGGAACAAGGTATTGGCCAACCTCAACCCATCTCAAATTACTTGGGGCTGCTGAAATTCCTGTGCATGAATTTCACTTGGACTTTAAAATGGATCTTCTTTACTTACAGACTTTCCAATGACTCCTAGGAAAGAGGCGCTTGCCCCTGACTGGATGTGGATAAATATGACCTCACAAATTTGTGGTATCTGAGGAGCTTTTTTTAAAAAAAAAAATCTTTGTGGCAAACTGCTTGCAGATTCATGCATAGGAATTTCAACATAAGTATTTCGAGGCTTTGGATGAGATCCCCTTCAGCATAAATTGCTCATCATTGTCCCTGGCAGAAGTGTCTGTGCAGATGACCCAAAAAGTCAAGACGAGGCCACAGCCCTATGATCAAAGCCTTTGGCTTTTTTTACACACTTTGGGAAGAGGGGAGGGTTTCAATTGCACAATTGTGAGCAGCATCTTGGCTTTTTTGACTGCCCCCCCTCTCCCGGGGCAGATAATACTTGGGACCCTTGGTTATATACTGTACCTCCCAGGAGGCAAACTAAGAATGCAGAAACACCGAGCAGTTGAAATCATGGCACAGTCTCCATCGTTTCTATTTCAAACCGTGGAATCGTGCTTCCTTTTTTTCTATTTCTGATCCTCTTCCCCAAAATCACCTTACTTTTACACTGCAAAGCCTCAACTTTTTTTTTTTTAAATGAACCACTTGAAAAATGTACATAACTCATTATACTAATTTTCATTCCTGCAGCATCATGGAGACCAGTGCTGAACAATCATGGACTAGAACTTTGTTGACTAGCTTATTTGATAATCTAGCCTGGTTGAAACAGCCTCGATTTTCATCATCAGAAAATTGTTTATAATCAAGTGAAGGACTAGTTAACTCCAACTATTCTTCAGACAGCTGGTAGACCACAGTTTGGAAGTTTTTGTTTTACAGGAAGATTACATTTCCTAAGTAGTGTTGTAACAAAGATGCTCACTTTAGTCTGTGGTTAAGAACTCCTTAAAATATACAAAACATTTACTAGTGGTTATAGATGGTTTTCTGCCATATACTGTATGGCTTTAGCCATCAAACTACCCATTGCTAAGTCTGGAAGTGATTTAAGCCTTTTAAAAAAAAACCTGCCACAAATTCAGTGTGTAAGCCCAAAATATGAACTCGTCTAAATTAAACATTATGTGGCAAGGATTGCAGATGAGTGGCACATCTAGGGAATGTCATTACCCAGACCTCCATCAAACAAAAGGGTGACAGATTTTCAATGTCCTGAGAAGAAAGTTTCATGGCATAGTCTAGAACACTTCTGTGAAAAGAGAGAATGTAGACAGAAAAACCAAGCATTTAAATAGCAATGAAAAAGGGAGGAACAAAAAGATGTAGGATAAGCTAGATAAAGTTGATGAAGAACAGAATGTTGCTATGAAAGAAGAGGAACAAAGGGACTGCTAAGAGGTGGAAACACTCATCAAAATTATATGAGGAAAAAGAAAAAGCTTGACATCCTAACAGAAAAGAAGGTGGAACATTCAGTGGAAATAGAAACACTTTACACATATCATATCCTACTCTATTGTAATTTCTACAGGGTTCTTCAGAATAGATATGTCATACGCTTGCTGCATCAATACCCAAGAAGAATGGATGATAATTATATGACTCTTCTCTCAGTTATCTATCATTGGTGCAGTAGCTAAATTTTACATTGCTGCAATGGAAAAAAGGCACAGATGGGCAAGACTGAACACTGTTATTTTTCCTTTTATATTGCATTTTTTTTCTTCTTCTAATTTGCTGATTATGGATTAAAATAAATAAAATGTTAGAACGGAAAGGTAACTCTTACTTGTTCAGCCAGGGATTTCTAATCCGCTCCCTTCCAGAAGCATATTAGACTTAAATTATCCCTTGCCAACATTTGCAAGTTTTTACTGGAAAAATGGTGTCAATTGGATTTTTTTTTTTAAATAGGGGCATGAGAAGTAGACATTCAGAAGTAGACACTTTCCTCAGTGTGCAAGTACTTTGGTGGAATATATTCGTTATCCTCTGGATATTTCTGCCCATCACTTAGTATTACATGTAACGCAGAAATAGGTAAAAAAAAAAGAAAGAAATAGGAGCCAATGTACTTCATTGAAAGAATAAAACCAAAAAAGCCATGCAAATATAAGTTCAGTATTTGGCAATCTTGTGCAGATTTTCCCTGCAGTAAATAAGCACTGCAAGGGTTTTGGAGAGTTTTGATGGAAATGGAGAATAGAAAAATTCAGGACTGAACTTGCTAATCACAACTTAAACCTGCCAATCATAGTTATTAAGGAAGGCTCTTAGCAGATAATGCCAGTACAGTACAATTAAGCACATTATATAGTTATAGAAATGGGGGAGAGAAGGTTTGTTGAAACTTATGTTGAAAATTTGTTGAAACCTTATACTAATAATTGGAAATTTTACTCAGGAGGATGTACAACTTTCCCAAAGTTTGTTTGTTTGTTTGTTTGTTTGTTTATTTGCCACCCTTCTCGTTGTGTGGGGCTGCTCTGAGTGGCTTATAATAGTAAAACGGGGGAAAAGATAATAAAAATTTTAAACATAATAGCAGAGCAATGATACAATAAAAATAAACAAGGAAAGTGGAGGGGGGGAGTGGGAAGCGCAGAGAGAAAGTGGAGTTAGCTAATTTGTCTAGTAGCCACCACCAGTGTGGTACTCCCCTATTGGTTCCGCAAGCCAATTGGCAGAGATAGATCTTTAGGCCCTGAAGGATAGGATAGGACTGTGGGGGCAGACCTCACCCGGGCTGGTGGGGGGGGGGAGGATGTTTCAGAAGGCTAACGCTACGGCAGGGAAAATTCTTCTCCTGGAAACTCTTGCCAGCCAGAGTTTCTTAACATATGGGATCTGCAGCAGCCCTCCTCTGCAGTGGTGGGATTCAAATAATTTAACAACCGCTTCTCTGCCTTAATGATTTCTTCCAACAACCAGTTCAGCAAACTGCTCAGAAAGTTAACAACCGGTTCTCCCAAAGTGGTGCAAACTGGCTGAATCCCTCCACTGCTCCTCTGCCAACACATGTAAGGAAGGCTTGTCTTAGTGAGATGAGACAAGTTGGTGCCTTCCAGGAGTTTTTAATTACATTTCCTGTTACTGCTGAAATCTGGCCATGCTGGCATGATGAAAAATATGCATATAGTCCAAAACCCTGGGGACAAGAAGAGAGTAAAAGCCTGCTATAGAACCACACCTTGAAGTGTGAATGTAAATCTGATTGTATCACAGTCCACTAGCCAATAATATTTGCTATATGAACATGATGCTTCTATGAATGTCAAAATAAGTATCTCTGGTCCTGAAGCTGAGTTTCATTAACGTGCTGGATGGGACCAGATATATTTCCGGAGGATTGTTTTCAAAATGTATTGTTTGAAGCAATGGTGGGTTTCAATTTTTTTTACTACCGGTTCTGTGGGCATGGCTTGGTGGGTGTGGTGTGGCTTGGTGGGTGTGGCTTGGCGGGCATGGCAGGGGAAGGATACTGTAAAATCTCCATTCCCACCCCACTCCAGGGAAAGGATACTGTAAAATCTCCATTCCGTCCCCCAATCTAGGGGAAGGTTACTGCAAAATCCCGATTTCCTCCAGATCAGCTGGGACTTGGGAGGCAGAGAATAGATGGGGACAGGGCCAGAGATGGGTTTCAGCAAGTTCTGGAGAACTGATAGCAGAAATTTTGAGTAGTTTGGAGAACCGGTAGTAAAAATTCTGACTGGCCCCGCCCCCATCTATTCTCCAAACTACTCAAAATCTCCGCTACCAGTTCTGCAGAACTGGTCAGAACCTGCTGAACCCTACCTCTGGTTTGAAGGCTGTGGCATTCCATTTAACAGAAAAGTTCATTTCAGACATGTATCAAGATGCATCAGTGCATCCTGACTTTTGCTAGCAATCTCTATTTTCACAGGAATGACCTGTGGATGAGAAAGGATTGTTCCCTACAGAGTTATGTGAATGGCTGGCAGTTTCATTTCTAGAGGAACTTCCAAAGTTCAAGATACAGGAGAGCTGTTGGTTGAAGATTTAATCTTAGTAAGATGCTTTTTGCAAAGATGCAAATTCCTTACAAAGTTTGGTCATGGAGTCATCTGGGACATATAGGAAGTTTGTTCCTGTTTATGTCAATGGTAAGAATTTAATTGACTTTGGCAGGCAGAATAAGGCACCTGAAAGGAATTCTTGAGCTTTGTTTGTTTATAGTTTATCCCAGGTCACATTGGTTTCCTTTTTTACAAACCCTCTAATTACTTTTAATATCATGGTCTAGTTCTTCTAACAGTTTCCGGATTGCAGTGAAAGTTGAGAAACGTGTACAGATGGTGTAAATAAGGATATGAGGAATCCCCATGCCTATTTAGTGAATGCTATACTAACACTAAGTACCCACTTATACCCTTCCAAAATATTTCTATTTTAAACACTGCAGAAATAGCCTGAAGAATTTCAGGTGTATATAATCTAGTCTTTTCCTCTTCTTTATGAGATTGGAAAAGGCTTTAAATATTGTGGGAGATGGCAACACTGTTTTGATAAATCATGCTCTACATCAGTTACGCAGAGTAGTGTGCAATTTAATAAAGTATTAAAAACCTTTAACTATGAGAACAGTATTAATATTAAAACAAAAGGGTGACATAAAACACTCAACAAAACTGGCTACACCACCAATATAATACAAAACAATAAAGAAGCCAATCTCATCACCATCCTCTGAAAGGGTAAATTTATCAAAGGGCCTTGTCTCAAATATCATTAAATGTGTATCTTTCAAGTGATGGCACATAAAATAAGATCTCCAATAATGATAATTAAGTATGGGCAGGTTCTGGTAAAAGAGCCTTCTGTCTGGGTTGTGTGCAGAAACAGGAGTGCCCTTGAAAGAAAGAAGAGTTGGGTATTGAATCTGTTGTTTTCCCACTTGAGTCAAAAATCCAGCGGAGCTGATTCCCTAGTTATTCTATTTGAGCTCTGTTTTGTATCCCTGCGAGTAAAGTCCTTGAGAAAAGAGGGCTAGGCCTAGCAAATGGAAATAACAGGCTCATCCAGAATGTGTCAGATGAGGAAGATTAAGTAGAAGAGGGGATTGTGATTGTTCTATGGTGCACACTGAATGCGTTTTCAACTGTACTTCCTGTGATACCTCCTTCATAGGCAGCATTCCTGCTACCAGTCCCAGTCCAATTCCTGCTGTTGTGTGAAGAATACCAACAAAACCCAAGGGCTGTATCACAAAAAGTGTGCATATGATGAAAGAGTTTGTGTCAAACATATAAATCTGTCCCGCCAATTGTTTCTTGCCAGATTGGATAGGAGGGATAGAAACAATTGGGGGGGACAGCATGCTCTAGGTCAGCTAGGGAGAGGCAGCCAAAGAGGCAGAGAAGCAGAGACTTTTCTCCTGTGGCACCCACCCTTTGGAAATCATCCCCCCCCATTAGAATTGCCCCATCCAGCAGTGAAATCCAACCGGATCTATCTGGCTCGCACAAACTGGTAGTCCCGGTGGTGGGAGGCTCTGCCCACCTGCCAGGATGTCATTACGTCCCATTTTTGACCCTCTGCGCATGCGCAGAAGAGGCGTGAGTGCTCACATGTCTGAACCAGTAGCAAAGGTAAGTGCATATCACCCCTGGCTCCATCCCTGTTGACCTGAGGCTTGTGATCAAGGTTGAGACCCTAGCCTATCTCCTGGTTGTATGAATAATATAGGTCGGATCATTCCTGGCCACTATGTATTTCTATTTTTGTTTTACATTATGAATATTTTGCATTTTTATTTGTTTCATTGTAACCCGCCTAAAATCAAATAGAAGTTTTTTGGAAGGGAGGAGTGTTCTAGTTTTGGATGCCCAAATTTATTTAGGTGTTCTGATCATTTCTCACAGGAGGGTCATTTGCTGCAGAGAAACTGAGTCAATGACTAGCCAGATGCTTCTTCAGCAAAAATGCTGGTATTTCCCTCAACACAAAGCCAGACGGCGATTGCCAGATGTCTTTGCTCATCTCCTGGTGTTATCGGTCGAATCTACGTCATCCTCTTTCTAACCTTGTTAGTCAGGGACAGCTAACCTGTGAGAAAAAGCAAGGTCAGAAGGAGGGCCCCAAGGAGACGAGATAATTCGATCTCCTGGGTCAGGTCAAGAAAGAGGGAGGCTCGCCTTTCTCTGGCCCCACCATCAACAGCACTGAAAAATGCTTCTTCCTGCCCAAGGCCTCCCCTGCCAGCTGGCCCCCAACCCTTAAGGAACCCCCTTGGTAATACAGGCTGAGTTGCTAATTGAGAAGCCAACACATTTGCCTGTTAGACTCCGCAATGAGCAATGCCTAGCCTGTCAGAGGGAGGGGTGGTGGTGCAGCAGGGTTTGCGTTGTCATCCGTGCCTCGCCTAGTGAAAACCAGCGCTGAAGGGGTTAAAAAGGTGAAGGCCCCAAGCCTGATATTGAGGAACAGAAACAGGCGGGGGGGAGGAGAGGGTGTGCGCGTACGCGTGTGAGTGAGAGAGAAAGAACAGAACATCCTGTACTCTTGAGTATGAAAAAAAAAAACGGTCCTGTAAGGGCAGAGTGGGGGTGGGGGAATGGAGGCAGGCAGGCAGGCGCTGCTGTGGGGGGAGCAGCTGTACTGAAGGCGTGTAAGAGGTGTGTGAGTGCATTTGTGTGGGCTTGAGAAGGTTGAGTACATGTGAATAGACAGAGAGTATGGAGATTGGGGAGGGGGGGAAATAACTTTGTCAGAAGACGAGCTCCTGTGTTGTATTTAAAAAGAACCTTAATCAGTTAATCAAATGATTCTGCATCAGTGAAATCGGCAGAATTGACCTGTGACTGGAACAGGAATTTCTTGAAAGGGGCACAGAAAGGCAGACACCCTTCGTTTGCAGAGGCTGCCTGTAAGTGTTACTGCAAGGACTAAAAGAAGGCTCCTGCCTCAGCTGAGGAGAAAGCAGGATTCCTTCTCTAAGATGGTGCTCACCAGTGGCAGGTTTGAGGCAGTCCTGAAAGTAAAAACAGAGAACTTCCATGGCGAGATTATTGAGAAGCTTCCTTTGGTCATCTGTTAAAGGTTGAATAAAGCCCTTTTATTCATGATTATCATATAGCAAAAAGTAAAGTCATCCTTAAATGTTTGCATCTGGAGAGACTGCAGACTTCAGAGAGAAATCCTGGGCCCCCAGTCAAACCCAGTGAACAAGGTCACCAACATAGCTTCCCAGTGAAATCATCTATGTTGCCCATTTAAGTGCATTTTCCCTTTCTCAACATCTAGAGGCTTCAGTTATTGAACCTTGTCTTATCACCTCTCTCTTTCTCTAGAGCCATTACCACAAAGTCATAGGGATATTGGTTCTGGCTGTTATCAGTTATGGGATATCTCTTATAGAGCCAGCTGTGTGAGGCCTGTGAAATCCAGTAGGGATTTTTCATAATATAAGCAGAGGGTGGGGAGGTGCATTCTGCCAAATGTGCTCATTAAGTCAAGAATAAACATAACACGGGGCAACGAGAACCTTAGCAATCACTAAGAAATGATGGTGATTAAAGAGTGACTCCAATAATGCCACGAAATAAACAACCCTTGTCAAAAAAAAAAAAGTGTCTCTGAGAACATTAAGAAAAATTATACAGAAGTGTTACCAAGCAGAGGACTGTTTAAGAAGGAGCCTGCAGTGATAATGTGACAGTGGACAATGAACAATGAATAGGAGCTGATGTGTGATTTGGGGAGCTATGTATGTGCAAGCAGAATTTTATGGCAGGAGTTATTTTTATGTTGAATAAGATGTTCTGGGTTAAGAAGGGTCAAGTTGCATACAGCAGGTCACAGAGTTGTTTGCATGGGTTATAGAGTTGTTTTGCATGGCCTTAAACCTCACATCAGTTCTTCGATTCCAGCATAAAGCTATTTGCATCCCCACTCAGGGCCAGTACATAGATGCAGTTGTTCCCATGGGCAAATTTGTTTTTCTTTTAAGTTATGGAGAAAGTGAAAGACCAATGTGTTGACTGTAACATTCCTACAATATCTTTTCCTTATATATACATGTGTGCCTGTGTGTCCTTTTTTGTGTGTGCGATGGCTGTGACACATTTACAAATGGGTGTCTCTGGAATCATTTGACGACTTGTCTTGTAAAAGCCTCAACTTGTTTTTCTTACGCTGCTGGTGAGATCCTAGGGACTGCTACAATAGAGTCTTGTCCGCAAATACCATTTGTAAATCATTAGATGTTGAAAAACTACATGTGCTAATGAAATCAGCGTCTCACAAGTGGCACTTGCAGGAGAATTTTATTATCTTATGTATTATTTGTTAGACTTACATCCCTCCCTGTCTCCAGGGGCTCTAGCTTGCTTATTATACAATGTACTCCCTTCTCCATTTTTTCCTCCCCACAGCAACCTTGTAATAAGATAGGCTAAGTGAGAATGACTGACCCAACATCACCTAGGGAGCGTCCATGGCTGAAAGTGAACCCGAACCTGTATTTCCCCCCCCCCCCTGCTTGTTTTAAGCCAACATGTTAAGTCCTACATCACAACATTGATGGTGATCTTATCCAGTCCCTTAATTTTCTCCTTGTCTTTCACCACATTTCCTGGAAACAAACACATCCTTAGTAGAAATTGCTTAGGATTCCTGCCTTAGGACACTCTCCTGAAGCTATTATGTACTTTTGTCAATGCTGAAGTCCCACCAGAATTGCTATTCAGCTCCTTCTCGTATGTTAATTGCTTCATATCTTTGCTGAAATCTACTTCAGCGTGCAATAGGCATACGAACAAGGGGATCATTTCAGGAATAGGACCTTATATCAGAGCTGATTCTTCTGTTTGCCAAATTTTTACATTCTGTATTGATCCATATTTCTAAGAGGTCTGCCAGACTGAAGCACCACTCTAGAACACATGCAAGGTAAGACCCCGGCTAATCACATGATGCTGTCATTGGGACCTACAATCATGAACAGTTTTGTTATAGCCTTGGTCAGTGACATAGCTATGCGTGAAAAGGCTTCAGAAACAGTAAATGCCACTGCCTTGTGCTTACAGGGACAGTCTCTGTTCTTATTCAAAGGATTCTTGAAACATACTATATTTTATTCCCTTACATGATTTTACCATTGCATGATTAGGTAAACCTTGTTGAGTGGGAAATGTATAATAAAAACAAATCCTTTATTTTTGTGGATGAAGGAAAGATGGGTGTTTAACAGAGACCTGAAGGGAGAGGATAAGGCACTCAATAGCTGGCCAGCAGTGAGTACCAACTACCTGACAATGGTCTGTTCTCAAGTATTGGCAAGAAATAGCAAGGTCTGATTAGCTGGTATGTTGAAAGATCTCTGCAGACTTTCAAACATAGAAACAACCCTGTGGTTATAGCATCCTGTTGTCCAAATGGTTCTGGAAATTGTCAAGACAGTCTGGATCATTCTCAGGTGTGCTTTGAACTGCATTCAGAAGAATTCAGACATGGGGAAAACCTGATCATCTGGAAGTGCTTCTTGGTACCCTAAGGAATTAGATTGCAATCCCAGCCAGCCGGTGTGAATAACTATTACAATCTTTTGAATTTTGTGAGTGGTCTTATGCTTTTCTTATTAGAATTCTCAGACTAGAGAGATAGAGTTGTCGCCTTGTGTCATGATCTCCATTTGAGATCACGAAAGCTGGATATGAGGCTGGGGGAAAAAATCCCTCAAAGGAGATAAAGGCCAAGTTCCAAAGAATTGGCTTCCTTCCTTCAGCTTTCTCTTTCTGATTCATTGGGATACAGCCTAAAGAAACACTGCTTCCTGGGAGTAGAGGGGCTGCCACTCAACTCAAGAGTTTTGCTGCCCTCTTCTGGACTCTCAAATGTTCCTCAAAGACCTAAAAACACAGCAAATGTATCCCTGCCTGAAAAATGAAGCATCATTACAACAGTATGAGGTGCCATCATACCCTCATCTACTAGGCAATGTGTCATAGTGGGACTTACTTCTGAGTAAACAGATTTGTGTATGCATGTTTAAATGCTACATTAAATTCATTTCTGAAAAAGTAAATGTGGTTATATCCAGTAGCTATATTTTGTTCTTTGTTATGGAAATACGTAAGTTCTAAGGGTAGTCAAAATATTTTGCTGCCTGAGACAATTAGGAAGATTTTTTTTCCCTTGAGATACATCTCATATACAAAATCCACCAGAATGGACAATTTATTACTTATTTACTGGTGGTAGTTATACTTCTACAAAAACAACTTCATCTGGTTTATGAATAGTGAAACAATTAAAGGAATAATAATCTCCTCCAAAATAATAACACTCTAGCTAAACATTTAAAAGACAAACAATTGAGTAGCAGGGAGAAGAAAACAAAGCTAAAAGCTAAAATATGGATTCAAAATATATACATTTTACATCTAGCAGGATTTTCAAGTAGCTGCAGCACATCAATTTGGAGAGCGCTGATTTTCTCTGGCTGACAGTGCTTTTCCAAAGTAACATGCAGAGGGCTCTTTTTTATCTTGCTTGCTCTCCACTCTTCTCTATAGGTAGAAAAATGCTAGAGATTGAGCTAGCAAAACTGCCATGTGCAAAGCCTTCTTCTACTGACTAATTTTTCTCCTTAACATCTTTTCATTCCAAATACGATGCTAAGAGTTTGTCTCTCAAGATCTGATGGTATTTTCATGATATCAGGAGAAGGAGGAGAGAAGATTCAGAGGCCTAACCCTTCTGATGATGATGATGTGCCAGAGTTGTCATGAAGGGCACAGGTGACATCACAAACCATGTGAGGTGTAGTATTGTCACAGGTGAAGGATGGGTTGGCCTGAAGTAGGGCAGGGTTCCACCAGTTTTCCTGGAAGTTTAAAGCAATATGAAGTACAATGAGCTGATAACTACTAACAACATGGTAACTGCAGCTACCGGAGCTACAGCCATCTATTTGGTGTCGAAGGCCCTCCTAGCAATTCTAAGAAGCCCCCCCTACAGCCGTGATTCACTGAATTTCGCCAGTGAGTTAAATGAAATAAGGGTTGGACATGCTCGCAATGTATGTTGTTGCTGTTGCTCTTGTTCTCTTTCTCTTCCTTCCTGCCAAGCTTCATGGAGACTGATATCCAAATGAGAAGTCTCACAATCGGAGATTCATGGATTCAGAAGCCCTGGTGGAAACTCTAGGACTGAAGTCCTGTATATTTAAATCCTACATCTCATTCTCCTACCTTTATTCTGTAATGGACTGACAGCCAATCTTTTCTCATAGTGACAAACACTTGACCCCTGAGTATCGCTATTTAGTTGGACCAATTCATCTCAAGCTCTTTGATTTTAATCTTGCCAGTTCTTACCTTCACATCTGCTCTCTAGTTTCTTCTTCCCTAGAATTCTCCACCTCCTTTGAATCCTAAAATATCTCCCCTCATTCATCTAGGCATGAGGAACTGCAAGGGCCAATGTCTCTCCCTAGCCTTCATCTGTATTTTGGTGGGAATGACAAAGTCTCTTTCCTTCCTGATTTCCTGGAGAAGAAGGGGAAATGTTTGTCTTCCTAACAGCAGAAAATGGGTAGGGTTTCCTCCAGTCCAAAAGTCTTCTACTCAACTTCAGGCAGCGGAGATTTGAGAATAGGAATGTCAATCTCATTGTGACAACAGGAAATAGGTAGGGGAGATCTCTGAGATCTCTCTATCTCTGGTATGCCTTTCTCCTCTCCTCAGTCTGGAAGTCTCCCTTTAGTTCAGGTGGGATGGGATGGGGTCTTAGTTTCTTAGTCTCTCAGTAGCAATCCAGCCACCTCCCCCAATCTCCAACCGGTTATCATCATCTGAGTATGAAGAATTATTAGGTACCGGTGCCAAATTATAAGGCCAGTCTAGCAGTTTGGGTTTATGCAGGTAGTGGAAATGGGAAACATCTTAAAAGGTTAATATTCCCATCTGTTGTAGATGTTCTCAACCACTTCTCATGTTTTCCCTGTTTCTGGGTCACCTTTCCAGTGTTAACTATTATTTGCAAAAGACCATCCTGCTTTTAGGCTCTGTGCTTCTGAATTGATAACCTTCCCCTTCCCACTTACCTCTTCTGATTCTTCCTGGAACACTGTGGCTGATATGTTTGTTTTACCACTGATGAGTCATCTTGATTGTTGAACTAAAATAAAATAAGGGGAAAGGAAAAGAGAACTGGGAAATGCACACGAAGCTCTTGCTAACTATATTTTATTTGGCCAAGGGTCACTGCGGAAAAGAAGCATGTGGCAGCTGTAGGGCCATGTAAGGCAGAGAAATGGGGGCACAAGACATGTTGACCTGAGCAGGAATGTCAAAAAAATTAAAGCAATTGTTTGCTATCAAAGAATTGACATTTTATTGTAGCCGTGTTTTAAAACAAATGCTACATTAGTTTATCCCTGCTAGGAAAATAGTATCAGTATATGCTTTGTAAAGACCCACTGAGTCCAGCTGGGCTGCTGATTATGATATCCATCCAAACATTTCTTTCTTCCATAATGTTTTTTCGACTTCTCACTTTAACCAATTGTTCTGAATTCCAACATGGTCTTGGATCCAAATACTAACCAAGACCGACTTTGCTTGATTTTCAAGTTCAGCCAAGATTGGCTAGAAGGTATCACCTACTGAGATGTATAACTACTGTAATGACCTGTCTAGTCAAGCATTTTGTCCCAAGAACAACCCAGTATAAACCATACAAAGACACTGTATTAGAAAGAGGCACAGTTGCAAGTAGAGGAGGGCAGGGCAGAAGGGAGATTTGACATCAACAACACAAACGATGCTGAGACCCTAGAAAGAATGTGAAGAACATAGAAATGATAAGGGGACTGGAGACTAAACTGTATGACGAACAGTTAAGAGAATTCAGTATGTCTAGTAGTCTAACAAAAAAGGATTAGGGGTGACATGATAGTTGTCTTCAGGTACTTGGGGGGCAGTCATAGGGAGGAGGGGCTCGGCTTATTCTCCAAAGCACCTGAGGGCAGGACAACAAGCAATGGTGGGAAGCTAGTTACAGAGAGATCCGATCTGGAGCTAAAGAGAAATTTAGCTGTAATATAATACTTCTAATACTATGATCTCAGGGTCTAATACTATAAAATGTCAATCTTCCACTTTTCTCTTTTCTTTAATTTTATACTCTTCTCCTATGAAGCAATGCATTCATCTGCTTATTACATAAGTAAAAAGCTCCAAAAATTTGCAACATTTTCTTAGAGAGTTTGATTATTTTAGATGTCCTTTTAAACCTTTTTGTCTTTATAATATTCCTTTTGAAATGCAAAGTTTGGTAATACACCAGTGTAGTAGCACTGTAGATTGGCATATATTTATAACAATATTGGCAGAGTTTTTAATCCTTTTCATCTTTCCTATTACCTATTCTTTTAGCATCTTATATTGTCACTTTGTTATTTGTGTCTTATGATTTATGTTGATTACTTTTATTTAATATCTTATGACTATCACTGTTGTATCTTATGGTTTGTGATGATTGTATTATGATCATGATTTATCACTTGTTGCTTGTATGTACACTGAGAGCCTATGCACTGGAGATAAATTCCTGTATGTCTAATCACACTTGGCCAATAAACACTTCTTCTCTTCTCTTCTCTTCTCTTCTCTTCTCTTCTCTTCTCTTCTCTACTCTACTCTACTCTACTCTTTTCTTCATTTCACAACCTTTCTTGCCACAGTTATTAAGTGAATCACTGCAGTTGTTAGGTTACTAACATGGTTGTTAAGTGAATCTTGCTTCCCCATTGACTTTGCTTATCAGAAGGTCACAAAAGATAATCACAAGTTCCCAGGACACCACAACAGTCATAAACATGAGGCAGTTGCCAAATGTCTGAATGTCAGCATTCCAGCGCTGACATATGACAGAAGAGGAGAAGCTTGAACTTTTGCCTACTTAATTCCTTTGAAGATTCTGTTTCCTCGGAGATGGGAGGAGGGAGGGACATTCCTGTGATCTGACGGAGATGGGATGAGGAGAGTGGCTTGGAAGATAGCCAATGAGATGCAGAGAATAGGGGATCGGAAAGGAAGGGCTTGGGGGGGGCAAAGGTCATTGCTGACAGCGAAAGAGCCAGGGACAGATCACTATGCTCAATAAAGAGAAAATTTCCTCAAAGATCAGCAGTTTGGAAATTCATTTATTTTGAGATAGCATCGAAACCTGACACTGAATTTTGATCATGTGACCATGGGGCTGCTGCAATGGTTGTACATGTGAAAAATGGTCAAAGGTCATTTTTTCAATGCTGTTATAACTTCAAATGGTCACTAAATGAATTGTTGTAAGTTGAGGACTACCTGTATATGCAGGATGTTCCAGTGCAAAAATGTTTTCACTGAAATTTTAAACTTTGATTTCCATGGAATTGGAATTTCATTTTTGAATTGTTGCTCCCAGGGTTATCTACAGACTCTTTCTATACTCCATCTGTAAAAGCAAGCGTTCCAGGAGAGCTCAGTCGGCTTCTGATGTCCCTCAGTCCCAGCCTAGATGATGACACCAAGAGGATGACACTTCGTAATATTGCTCAGTGTATCTACTTGAAAGAACCTGAGGTGAAAGTCCTATATTACAGGACATACTGAAGAATGTGATGAGAAAGGTTGAGTCTTATGCAGCTGCAGAGGTCTATAGCCCAATATCTTCAGCCTTAAAAGTCCCATTATTACCATCCCTCATTCCATTAGAGATCAGTTTCCAAGATTGTGTACTTTTTCTGGAAAAAGGGGATGAGGGATTCTGCAGAGATCAGATTAATGTTCTACTGGGAGATATTTAAGTGTTTTCACTGGGAGATATTAAGCTAGATTTTTCAGCAGAAACTGAAAGGTAATAGATCACAACTGATAAAATCAGCAATTCCTATCTGTACATTAGCCTTCTGGGAAAATCAGACTCTGGCTGGACCTGGAACAGATATTGGAATTACTGTTCTGTTTCTGCAATGTGCATCATTCATGAAGTCCTTGAATGTGAAGGGGAGACTACCTTTGTCCTAATGTATACTTAAATGCAGGTAATTAGGATATATTTCATCCCAGGATAAACCTGGGATCTGTGTGTACTCAGAATTCAATACAGAGGTCTTTTGGAGATCAATTGATTTCCTTTGTTCTTTTTTGAACTTGGGGTCATTAAGTGTAAATTAAGCACTTGTCCCCTTGTTTAGAGATCAAATCCCATTCAAAAATAAAAATCAAAAACCCCAAAGCAACTGTAGTGGTAAGGTGTTTTTTTTTTTTTAAACCTTTATTCCAGTTGCCTTGCCCAGTGATCCTTGATTCTATGTGAGTCTCGCCAAAACTAAAGCTCTCAGAGTATGTTTTACTACAGTTCCCCTCAATACAGTACAGAGTTGATGGGGCTTGTAATTAAACACATTTGGCGAGTGAGAGGAGGCAGGCTGTCCTACACAGGAGTACCCATAGGGGATATCAAAAAAGTCAAGACTGCAATCATGCATTTTGCTGGGTGGAATTGATAAAGACATGAAATACATTTGGCATTTATTCCCATAAAATGCAGTTTATGCTATCCCTGCACCAGGATCTGCAGTCCCGTCGTGAAACTGAATTGAACTTCAGAGTCACCGTCAATAGAAATGTATTGCATCCCTCTTGACAGTTACCACTTTAATGTCTATATTTGGTCCGTGATTTGGTAGCTTAGCCATCAAATCTTACATCATGCAGGTCAGATGTTGTTATGGTGAATATGACATACTGTATTTGTCGCATTTCAAGTATGGTGATTGATAAGGCTAATGTGCCTAGCCACGTAATTGCTTCATTCTTACTTCCTAGGCAAGTGGTTGCACCAATGATGACATAAAATTAGTGGCCTCTTTCCTGGATGATACGGATAAAGAAACTAAAACTGAGACCCTGAATGTCTTCAAAGCCTTCGCTACCATCTGGAAGTTTAAAATCAAAATCCAGGTAAACATTTTTGGAAATGGTATATGGATCCCAAATTTATCTCTAGGACTGATTTCTTGTAGTAATAATCTTATAGTTTTTTATTTATTTATTAAATTTATGTATTATCTATCTCACTAATAAAGGCGACTCTGGGCAGCATATAAATCACATATAATCATATAAGACTCTTATATGTAACTGGCGTTAAGGATGTTAGCAGCTACCTAAACATTCATAAGGATTCTGACTTCAGCACACTTTCTACAGATGTGGTCCTTTTATCCTGCATTTGCTATTGACTTATGCTTTGCTTCCTTTTTGGATGTTTTTAGGTTTTTTTCAAAGTATGTTTTGTATTTTACTTCCCAAATTGTATTTTAATTATTTTCGGCAGTCACTCTAGGACATTATTAGAAAGGATAGGATAAAAATAATTTTTAATGAATAAAACGAATACAGCTATTTAATGCTCTACTTTGTATATTTTCCCTTGTGGGGAAATATGGTCTATAAAGTAATTCAATATAGAAAGTGACACGGAGGGGAGGGGAAACATACCCTTGTCTAACAATCTCCTGAGAGATTCCATATTTCTTGCAAAGAACTAATACAGTATAGCCCATGATCTATGGGTCATGGTTTTAGACATATTTGGGCAGTCAAAAAAAAAAAAAAATGGAGCAGGAGTGACTTCCAACTTTCTGCAGCTTCCCTATTGACTTAGCCTGTGGGAAGCTGGCAAGAAGGACTAGAAATTATGAACACATGTCGTCAGCTGACCACAATGGTGCTACAGGGTGGCACAACCATACTGAAGCGGCCACAATTTTGCCAACGTAAGTAGTCTTAAAATCCTTGAAATCTCAATCTCATAGAATGGGTCCTGGATTTTGGATGTATTCTTTAAATTAGCCATTTGAAATACCTTGATTCAAAAATTGTTGCCCTGCGATACACTGTTTTCCCAAAGGAAGGTTACAAACAGACAAACAGATAGAACAGTTTTAGTAGTACATAGATTCCAATAAGTTATACCTTTTAATTTTACCTTTTTTAAAAAAAACCTTTTAATTGTTTATTTTAAAATACTGTAGATATCAAAGCATCTGAAAAAACATTCCAACACTAAAAATAGTTTATAGACTCCTAATGCATTTGAACAAATTGTGAAAATAAGAGATGTTTTAACTGAATATTCTGCCATTTAACAATTTTATGCATTCCAGATTCTTCTTGCAAAAACTCAGATTGTTCAATTTCATTGACAATAATATGAACTTACCTATTAATGTAATTGCTTGTTTTTGATTACCAAAAAAAGCCCTTTTAAACTAGGATTACCTATCTAAGTATAAGTATGCAAAAGAGGGTCAAAGTTATACTTCCTTGCCAGAATCTTCCCAATTGGTCTATTAAACATTTTGTACATAATAGTAGCAGTGCAAATGTGTTATTATACACTAGTGATATATTATTGATAGTAAAATATCAAATTTATAAAAGATAAATGCTGTATAAATGAATATTACTTCAAGACTGATATAGGGACACACAGTAGTGATATCCCTAAGTTTATACCTTAAAGTTACTTCAAGCAGATTGATGGAACTAACCAATTTAAAAATTAGAGGAGATAAAAGGTATCCTTGATTATTTCCACACGATATCATAACAGTCAAAGAGGTAATTCCATTTGTAATAACTCAGCAAAGGAAATTGAATACTACAATTTGATTCAATTGATAAAGAAGGAAAAAATTTGCATTCAGGGAATATGTTTCAAAAAAAATCTGTTGTTATAATTTCTTTCTTTTTTGTTAAACAGTTTATTTATACATTTTCACATTACATACATACGTGCTTCGCAAACAGCATATTGTCTGGATCATTTTGCTTATATAATAATATTTTTCCCCTCCTAATTTCTACCTCTATTATCCAACCATTTGTAAAAAAAATTCCATGTTCAAAAATAGTCTTATCTTCTTTTTCTTTCATTTTTAATGTCAATCTGTCCATTTCTGCACAATCTTAAAAAAAAATTAATTACATCATCTTCTGTAGGCATTTCTTCATTTTTCCAGTGCTGTGCAAATACAATTCTTGCTGCTGTCAATACATGTAATATTAAATATATATTCCCTTTGTCAAACTTTTCTGGTATTATGCCTAACAAAAATATTTCTGCCTTATAATCTAAGTGCTGGTCTGTTGTACCATTTCTAATGGCTTTTTCTTCCACTCAATAAAAGCTCCACCATTATTTACATTTTTTTCTCAATTATCAGATGCTTGACATTTTTTTTTTAATAAAATGAGATGGTGCTGGATGGATGATGAAAACCAATATTGCCAACAGAGTATATAACTAGGCTGCGGTCAATAATTTTGCATCAACATTTAGCAAGCAAATTGGAGAATAATGTGCATAGTCTGGAAGTTGAGTGTTCATGGCAACTGGACTTCTTTTCTTTTTGGCTTGAAACGTTTTGCTGCTTATCCAAGTATCTTCTTCAGAATGAAGACTGCTAGTCTGTTATTCTGTTGGGTCTCAAATCAAAAAGACACCAGTTGCCACAAATCAACTTCCAGGCAACTCTGCGTGGATGACTGGGAATCTTCGTTAAAATATTGTGCACAGTGAGCATGATCTTTACCTGTCTTTAAAGTCCCAGTTTTATAAACCTCACTAAAGAAACTTGGAAAAACTTTTAAAAAGCATCAGTTTGGATTTTGAAATGTACTGGAGCAGAAACGTCAAAATAGGTCTCATAATACGTAAGAGGATAATCAGGAGTTTTTCCTGTTTCCAAAGTAATACCTATTAATCTTTGGCAAGATGGAAGTGCAGCCTAATAACCTGCTTGGTTTTACATAATCTTAGGAAGTGTTATGTTATATAAAAATTGATCACTTTGTTCCTTTGTTGTGTTTAATTCAGTTTTATGTAATTGAGAGTAACATTTTTTTAAAAAAATGATTTATTGACTCATAAATGATCTATCTCTCTATTTCCTGGGCATTCTCTGTGGTCTATATAATAAAGAGTACATAGTTGCAACTATTTCAGATGAAAGATTAGTAATTACCTTTACTTTTAGTTTGCTCCCAATACTTTTATTTTATATCATGATTTTGCTTCAAAACATAGAGGGAATTGTGTTCCTATGCAGCAAGAATAAATGCTACGTGTAATTGGGATTTTGAATTATCTGCATATATGCTCAAAAGCATATTTTCCTGTTTCCATTTGCCAATTTTTCTTTTTACAGAGCATAATGAGTAAACATGACCACACATACACACATACACACCAGTGGTGGGTTCCTCCCGGTTCGGCCCAGTTCTCCCAAGCCGGTAGCGGTGACAATATGATGTCACTGAACCGGTTCTGCCTCCCCCCCCGCACCCCCCCCGCATTATTTGTACCTTTTATTTGGGATCAATCTATTGCTGCCTCCTAAGTCCCAGCTGATGGCTAGAGGGAAAAAAAACTGTTTAAACTCTTGCTGAGGGGCTTCAAAGGGCAACCCTACAGCTGATCAGTGTTAAAAGAAAACAAATGAGTAGACCAGAGCCTGCAAAAATACACGAGTAGATCGGTACAGTTCTGCAAGCAGTTAAAAGCCTGGTAGACCAGTACCTCTGCTAAAGCCTAAATAATTGTCACATGACCATCAAGCCATGCCCACAAAATAAGCCACACCCACAGAACCGGTAGTAAAAAAATTTAGAATCAATCCCTGACACACACAAACACACCTTAAAGGAATTCCAAACAGCCAAAAAATTTACAGCCCATTTATAACAAAAAATTTAAAAACTTGTGAATACTTTAATGAAGTTATATTTAAATATAATCTAGAAAAAAATAAGAGATCCACACGGAAATGCAATACATTCATAAATAATCAATGAAAAAAAAACCCTTCTGGATTGCTTATTTCTTGTTCTCTTACAAATGTAGAGTAATTGTGAATCAGAACTACTATATAGTTATTCAATTTTAAATTTCCACTTATGTAGATTAGATCAACTGATTTGATGGATAAAATACTGTTCCTTTGAGGAAGGACATGCTTTTCATGTATAAGAAGGGAAGTTCAAAAGTAATGTTCCAAAGTATTACTTCTCAGGCAGAGTAGTGAAAGCTTGGAATCAACTTCCAGCGGAGGCAATGGGTCAATCATTTGTAACTAAGTTTAAGCATGTTTGGGATAAACACATGCCCAATCACCTGGCAAAAAAATAAAAAAATAAAAAATTCAAAGGGCAGACTTGAAGGACCATTAGGTATTTTTCTGGCACCAGTTTTCTGTGCTTTTCTGTCTCAATTTTGTAAGTGTCTGCCTCTTCTTGGAGGTATATTTACAATATTTGCCTTTCACATAACTAATAGAGAAGCCATATTAGGCTGAAACTAAAAATGGAAAGAAAAAAGTAAATATATACACACACATTCACTTATATTTCAAAAAACTAAAATAAAGATGAAATAAATTGTTTTTGGAAAGCGGACATGAAATTTTCAAAAGCTAAAACAAAAATCTCCTTCCACTGAATTTACAGTTAAAATTTCAATGAAAAGACATTCTTCCAGCTGCCAGTAGAAGGCACTATGATCAAGGGGTATTGATTGTTTTTTTAAAAAATAAATTCACAACTTTTAAATTAAAGCCAGGGTGCTGGCTAGGGAATTTGCTAAAGTTGAGAAGCACTGCAGTTAACTTTAGAGATGTAGCCTTAAAAAATAAAAAAGTCAACTATTGGCACTGCATCTCAAAGATACACAGATTGTCAATTCTTCTTATGTATCTTTTTTTGCAGGAATACATCCCCCAAATTATCGAGATTGTGACAAGCAACTGGGACAACAAGCTGCAACTTGCTGGTTTGCAGCTGCTGAATGAGTTGCATTTACCAGATTACACACACACATTATTGACAACACGGCTTACAAACTTTATGGACATTCTGCTCACAGCAAACACCTCGACCAAGGTACACAACACACAGGCACTTTCTTCTCTTTCAATAAGCCCAGGAGTTTGAGACTGGCTAAACTTAGAGCAGAGCAAAAATACAGCTTAATGTCTATAAAGAGATCTAATAATATTCAGCATCTTTCCTTTAAATGCATCACTAATTGCAGTCATTCAGATTCTGATTTATTCTAGTTCTCTGACTCAGTTCTGAATCTGGTTTTTGAACCACCTTCCTGCCTTATAAGCCACCTTATGTGGGTCATTAAGTATATTCAGTCCACGCTAAATAACATTTCCCCCCACAATCTTTTAAAAATTATTAGTATTCTTTGTTTACCTTGAGATATCCTATGCTTTGCTGTTGGCTTGCTCCTATTCATTAATGTTGCCCTCTTGACTGAATGAAAATGATCATATTAGAAATAGAACAAAAAAGTTGGGCCCAGAGTAAAATGTTGATCATCTTTATTCAGGCTTTTCCAGAGCACACTATTCTGTGCCCCAATTGCTGTTAGCTGCTCATGAGCACTAATTATACTTAGCCACCATTGGAGTATGCTTTTGTAGGTGTAGGTGTATATCTGTGTGTATTTTAACATCTGCAAAAATAAGAATCCTGAAGCCTGCTAAGATCTCTCTGTGTTGGGTAAGTGGTGTCAGTTTGGTTTCATCGACAACCTCAACATCAGAAATGCAGAAAATAATTATTAGAACTCATGCTGCCTCTCACTTCACTTATCAAACCAGCTTTGAGTAACTGCTGCCAAGACTGGAAAGCTTTACATAGAATCCTCAACCAGTTTGATTCATGACTACATTTTGCAACTGGTAATCTGTCATAGACGCTCTGGAGGCCTGTCTAATCAGCTTCTATGGATAGAAATGCTCTTCTCCTCATGCCTTTTCTCTCTAATACAGACAGGCAGGAGAGGAAGAGTAAAAACTGAAAGGGGAAAAAGCTGTTTTTCAGCAGAATAGATTTCTCCTTCTGCTGTGTTTGATATTTTTTTATCTGAGTGGTCTTGGACTATAAATAAACTTCCAACTTTAATTTCCCCTTCTCCCACATGCAAATGAATAGAGGATGTCAATCAATTTGCTGGTATAGGGAAGAATTGATGCACTGAGCATTGCAGATTGGCTTTTCAAGAACTCAGTGCTCCTGGATGCCAGACTATTTTCCCTCAAGCCATCACTAAAAGGATATGAAGTCCATACTCTTTACTGTTATTTTGACTTATAATAGTTGGATGACTCTAGATTGATGCAATAAAGTCCTTGTGGGGAAATGACCAGGAACAGCAACAACAGCAACAAAAATTGCCAGCAGTGCTTCTTTATTTGCTAGAGAGCTTTGGTTGTAAAGGAAGATAGAATGGTCTTGTTTCTACACGGCAGTTTCTAAAATGGATCTTATCACCTGTTTGATCAGATACAAGTCCTCAAATTTCTTGGTACACTCATTGAAAAGGAAGACTTGCTGTATGACATCCTGAATTGCCAGGTAAGAAGTTTGTGTTGAGATGGGAGGCAGCAGTAGGACATAGCGAGAATTGCCGGGCTCACCAGAGAGGTTTGGCGGTTGGGTTTCATGTCTTCATAATATTTTATTTATTTAGAATATGGCATTGTTACATTAGCCAGGAAACTACAATATTAATGCAGAGTAGTGGTTTGGTTGCCTGTTTATTAGCTCTATTAGGTACACCCTTGTGTGCTTCCCAAGGTGCGCCAAAGCAGGGCAAGCTAGCTTTGCATCAAAGAGAAAGAGAGGTGGCTCTTCCTGCAGCAGCATCCAGGACCCCTGTCCTCTACCAGAGCCACCTCGTAAATAGGCATTGCTACGGGGAAGGTTCAGAGCCAGCAGGAATCTGACTGCCTGCATTAAGCATCAGCTTATCTCCCACTGAAGTGGCACCTATATATGTACCCGCATAGAACATGCTTTCAAACTGCAAGGTGGGCAGAAGCTGAAGCAAGAAATGGGAATTTACCCTGCCATGCAGTGCTAGGACTCTAACCCCTGGAGCAGAGACCATCCCCAGCATCATTGAGCCACTGAGCCACAGCATCTCTAGCTGCTTTTTAGGATCTGAGTACATAGCAGCAACTTATGGAAGCTTGACTTCCTAAGTTCTAGAAATCTATGAAATATAGTTTAAAGCCCTGTTTTATGGCTGAAATCAGTCAGAAAGCCTTCTAATCTGTGGCAAATCAAAATAGTTGCCAAATAAAAGTCGGATCAAAAGCAGAAGAAATAAGAATGTCCATTTGTCACACTATATAGTTAAGCACTGATAACCTGTTTTCCTACTCTCTTGAGCCTGGTCAGTGGTATCCTTGTGGGTGTGGTAATTCCTAGGAATACTTCTAGAACCAAGCTTGCATAACTCATAGTTTCCACTTTTCCCTATTTTGGGGTGTGTGATGGATTGGGCATCAGGTTCAAGGCTTGTATCAGTTGCTTTAGCCCAGTTTTATTGCATTTGGTCAGTCATAAACAGCATTGGTTAAAATCACAAGCAACTGACTCAGAGACTGCAGTTAATAAGATTTTAATGAGATTTTAGGGAGCAGATTCAAACACCAATATAAAGCTGTTTTTAGAGACCTAGATATTGCTTATGGAGAACTTCCAGATCCTGCAGAATCTGTCTCAGCTGTTCCTAAAATCTGAATCTGACTGTCGACATTCTCTGGGTTCTAATGCAGGATGATATGGCATTGTCGAGCACTTAGCTGTCATATTCCTGGCACTGGGCTTGATCCAGCCTTGTCCCTGTTACTCATCATGAATATGCAAGCTCCTTCTAGCCCCGATCCTCAACTTTCTCTGAGATAATGTAGATGAATACAGAGATAACCTTGACAAAGCAGCAAAGAGTTGTTAGGAGAGACATTAAGAGAAAGTAACTGACAACTCAGTTCTAGGAAAGGAAAAAGTGTGAGGGGGACATTCAAAACAATGCTATGTTGATTATGTTTGGCATAAGATGGGCAGAAGAAAGCTCTGGCAGGCTTTTGAGTTAATGTTATTAAACCCTACAATAGTACAGTTGTGTTCTTGAAATCCTTGTCATGTAGTATCCTGATTTGGCCTACATCAAAGGATGGAGTGGTATGCATGATGACACTTAACAGTGGAGAAGCTGCCCATCCACTTCTCTTGGATAACAGGCTGATCTAGTGTGCAGAGAACTTGGTCATAGTCTTCTTCCATTTAATGGCATTCAAGGCACTTTTAATTAAATTATGGTGTTGAAGTTATATATAGTCACAATTTATACATGCTGGTATCTTATTTTCCCTCCCCTTTTTTTGTGATAACATGTGGTGTCTAGCTTGAGAATGGGGGAGCCAGGGTTAGTATTACCTTTCATCCCTTGAGCTGATGAGGAGAGAGGAAAGAATGAGGAGGAAGGCTCTGAACTGAAGTATTGTGAATGAAGTGTTTTTCATCTCTTCTTCCAAGGTGCCTGCTGACTTCCTGAACCTCTTCCAGACATCTCAACCTGGGAATCTGCTTTATGAGATGTTAGTATTTGTGGAACGACTTAGTGAAGGGCGCCAGTCTCCGCAGTACCAGTCAATGCAGTGGGACTATAACAAAAACTCCCTCCATGAAATCATCTTTGGTGACAATTCCCGCCTTTCTGAGCGCTTGCTGGCTCTTATTGTCCATCCTGAAGAAGATGTGCAGACTCAGGCTTGCAAAGTGATCCTCAGCCTGAAGATTAACAAGGAAGAAAGCAAGATCAGTAGTGGACATATTCTCGGGCCTGAGCTTAATGTTTACCCTCTTGAATCCACCAGAGAAAGCCAGATTGCCAATGCCTCCCTTATTAGCCAGCCTTTAATCTCAACTACTGAGCCTTCATCTGATGCTCCTCATAGTGAAAGTGGTGTCAGCTTTCACCCTCTCTCGGGC
Source organism: Arizona elegans (assembly GCA_022577455.1). Taxonomy (NCBI): domain Eukaryota; kingdom Metazoa; phylum Chordata; class Lepidosauria; order Squamata; family Colubridae; genus Arizona; species Arizona elegans. The sequence goes on from JAKOOJ010000002.1 coordinate 155,211,129, forward strand.
ACCAATGAGACTAGTCGTGGCAGCTTTCACCCTTCCCTGGGCACCAATGAGACTAGTCGTGGAAGCTTTCACCCTCCCCCGGGCACCAATGATACTAGTGTTGCAAGCTTTCACTCTCTCCCGGACACCAATGAGATTAGTCGTAGCAGCTTTCACCCTCTCCTGAGCACCAATGAGACTAGTCGTGGAAGCTTTCACCCTCCCCCGGACACCAATGAGACTAGTGTTGCCAGCTTTCACTCTCTCCCGGACACAAATGACATTAGTCATGGCAGCTTTCACCCTCTCCTGGACACCAATGAGACTAGTCGTGGCAGCTTTCACCCTCCCCCGGGCACCAATGAGACTAGTGTTGCCAGCTTTCACTCTCTCCCAGACACCAATGTGATTAGTAGTGGCAGCTTTCACCCTCCCCCAGGCAACAATGAGATTAGTGTTGGCAGCTTTCACCCTCTCCCAGGCACCAATGAGACTGGCCAAAGCTTTCATCCCCTTGAGAGAGCTGATCATAGTTTCCACCCCCTTCCGAATGCCACTGTGGAGAGCAGTAGTGAGCATGTCCTGGAGGAACCCATGGATACTTTTCACTCTCCCCCAGTTGCTGGATCAGAAGAAAGTGACAACAGCATTTGAAGGGGGCAGTTGTACAGAGGAAAAAAGAGACTAATAAAATGGGTTGGCAAACAGAGGAGAATGCCTTTCTGTTTCTCTACAAAAAGAAGAAAAATACAAAAGAGGCTGATATTCCTGTCTCTCCCAAATCAGCCCTTGTCTGAACAGTTTAAAAAATCAATCCCTTTTCTGTCACTGAGATGGTGAGTACTGACAGATGCAAGCAACTTAAACCACTCATAAATAGTCTCAAACAGAAACTTTATTTTTAGTCACCTACGTATGTTACAAGAAACTCACTAGACTGACTGCGTTTCCTGAGGCATTAGGGATTCTGGGGCAGGTCAGGCCTATGCTGCTTTCTGCAATGCAAAGACTCTGAACTTATACCCTTCTTAACATTTTCCTCCAGTCTAGCTGGAGATTCCACCACAAATAATAACCACATCCTTTCTATCATGTATTGGAGCATTGTAAACAGCCCTTTAGTGATTTCCCTCCAAAACTACATTCATATATTACACCTTGCTAAAATTTGGTTGGCTTAGCATATGGTAGCAACGTTAATTGAGCAAATGCCCTCCCCTTTCAAACTGTTTAAAATTGCTTAAGAGTTGGAAACAGGAAAAAAACCCAACTGAAGAAGAACTAATAGATAAAATCTTAGAATGTGCTAAAATGGACAGATTAACAAAAGAAATTAAAGAAAAAGAAGAGACAGACTACTACAGAATATGGAACAAATGGTATAATTGGCTTAACACCATCAATAAAGAAAAATAAATGCAAGATGTATATAAATAATTTTTATAGGTATATAATATGAATGGAGAAACGTAAAACAGTAAAGATATAATCAAAATATGTAGATCTTTATAGGGGGAAAGACGAGGGGAAAAAAGAAGAGAAGAAAAAGAGGAAGGGGAAAAAAAGAGTATTAGACTAAGAAAAAGGGGAAGAAATATAAAGTATCAGATGGAAAACCACTATGAAACAATGCTTTAAAAGGATAAGCTATTTATTTATATGTTGTATGTTGTGTAAATGTCTAATTTGTGTTTTAATAAAATTTATAAATTTTTAATTTAAAAAAATTACTTAAAAGTTAAACTATTGGCATCCTTTTGGAATACACACACACACACACACACACACAATGTTATCCAACTCACACAAACCTTTCTTTCAAAAAAAATATGACTACATTTCCCACGTCTTCTCTCATATGTATTTTCACAGCCTAATCTAGTAATTCAGTTGCTGCCGAAGCTGTTTACAAAGCCGTAAGTTTTCACCAGGGATGCAAGGAGTCAGGCAGTACTTGTGTCTGAATCAGTCCAAGAGATAAAACTCCACAAGTCACATTCCCAAAGATAATTGGTTCCAGCTGTAAATGTTCTCAGGAATTCAGACAAAACAAACAACACATTGCTTCAGTGAATGACCTTCCATCTGAGTGGACTTTGACAACCAGGGTTCCTTTATTCTCTAGCCAGGGACAGTTGAAGCTGATTTTCCCTGATATATACTTTCAGCCTTCCAAAGCTTCAGCCTTCCTTGGATGCCCTTCCCTACAAGCAGCCACTTCTTCACCTTTTTTCCCCCCCATTACTCCCATGGATGTCTAGAGGAGAGATAATGATGAAGCTGGCATATGATATAATCATGCACATGCTGTGACTTACATACTTGTATCATGTGATGTGTACAGTATGATAATGCCATTCTGCCCGTGTCATCATTTGGGATTATTATGATGTGTTGTGGATGTCATCAACTGCTACCAACATTTCCAAAACTAGGAGGCCTTGCTTCTACTCCAGCTCAAAATTCTCCAGAACAGACTAAGGTGTAGTAGGGCTTCTACCTGTTCTTTCTCTACAGTTTGGTTTCTGAGTTAAGGGATTTGTAGGCTTGCTTGTCTTCTGATCTGGAACTGATCTTTGTGTCCTTCTGAATAACTTGCTTCTGTTTCACAAATCCTCAGACGACTCACCCAATAGAAGAGCTGTGTACCTTTAGGTTGTAGAGAGCTTCCTATTCAATCATGATTCAGGGGAAAGCATGTCTATTTTAGGATGCTACACACAGGTGATACATTCATGCATTATATTGCATGCTTCAATTCATTTTTTGGAAGTCAATTCCACAATTGCTGCACAGCCACACTCCTCTCTTGGCATTCCTTCTCTTCCCTCTGACTGGGAAGTTGCTTGCTTGACTTTTGCTCAGTGCATAGTATAAATTCAGACACTGTGGTTTGAAAAATATGATTTAGATCTCTGCTTTATGTGTTAACCAAGTCATTGTAGCTTATTTGACAACTACGATTTAGCGTGGTATTTCAACCGAGCTGCTGTTTATCTATATAATATAACTCTTTTTAATTAAGTTACTTCTAAGCACCACTTACTTTCTCTTTAATGGTTAATTGGGATAATGTAAAAGCCAAAATTAAGCAGTCCAAAATGACCCCTAGGTGTTTCATTCTGGCTTTTACGTCATCACAATTAAACATTACCCAGAGCGGCAGGTAATTTAAAATGAAATTGTTGCCAGAAATAGTACAATGTGTTAGAGACATGTGTAACAAATCATGAAAAATGACAAAGCATTCGATTGCATATTTTTATTAACTCTCATCCAGAAGTCATTTCCAAAAGACAGAACTTCTCAGAATGGCAGCTTTCAAATGATTCAGACTAGGACATATTGCAGTAGGGAGAGAGGCAGGTAGGCAGGCAGGCAGGCAGATAGGCGCATAGGGTTATCAAAAATCAGGCCCCGTCAGTAATGTATTATATACATTTTATTAACTGTCCAAATGGGTTGCCAATTTCTTCTAAACACTTCCTTACTTTTTTGATGCACAACCTTTGAATACTCCTAAGTCTAGTAACATTTTTCCTGGGGGTGGAAAAAACCCTGGCTGGAAGACAAATTAGAGCAGTAGCAAAGCAGAGAGAAGCATGATCAAACAGCTAAAACAATGAAATGTAAAGGCATGGAACATTATAAAGAGTAAAATGATAGGCTTGGTCAAAGGGACAGTTTGCAGTAAACAGTTGCTGGTCCATATTATTATTTTCATTTTTCATTATGTATTTTTAAAAGAATATAGGAAAGAGATAATACCAATATAAACAGTAAAATACCAGTAGGACGGATAGCAAATACTGGTTTGTGATAATCATTTAATTTAGTCCTGCATGTTTGACATGGCAGTGTCTTGGAGAACCTGTCTGGTCTTGGAAGCTAAACACAGTTGCTACTCTTGTAGATCATATTAAGACTGCCAATTAGACTGGGTAGTTGGAAAAAAATAGCCCAAAGAAGGCAATAGGAACCCTATTCATATTGCTACAAAGAAACTTATATAGAGCTGTCAATGAAATGACCAAGAGGCCGGTTTGGTTGGAAGAGATTTTACTGATACTTTTGAACTTTGCTTTGGACCTGAACATTCCAGTTATGATGTTTCTTGTGTGTTTTTGACCTAATCACTTTTTATCCCTCATTCTAGCTCACCTTACATTGCTGTTGGGCAAATCAAATAGGGAAGCTCCTTAGAGAGAAGGTTAGTTATTAGAACTCACTACATTGCTAGACCACCAGAATAGAGTGGAAATCACTGCCATAATAATAATAATAATAATAATAATAATAATAATAATAATAATAATAATAACAACAACAACAACAACAATAATAATAATAATTCCTTTCCTGATTATCATACTTTTTCTTCCTCTGCTCATTGGTTGCTCTTGTTGTCTATTTTCTGCTCAGTTCCTGATCTGTAATTTAATGCGAGTTTCTTCCTAGGAGTAACAGGTTTTTACATACATTTTGAAGATGTGCCAGAATCTTCACACCTATTGATGCAAATACTTTGTCAGGATGTTGTTTCAGCTTCCCAGTCTAGGCTACAGCTATGGCATTTTGACCTAATGATTTGTCCTCCAATCACTGGTTGCTCCATCCTGTATTTGATTCCAAGTCTAAGTAAGGTGAGCCGGATATTACTACTTGCTGATATCATACCAAAAATATATGCCAAGGCCTTATTTTCAGTAGAGTGGATCAGAAAAATGTTTGAATCTAACTGAAATCTAGATGAACAAAGGGCATGCTTATTGGAGCAGTACGTAAAAGCATAGGAATTTGTTTTGCAAGGAAAGTAATAAAAACGATGTGGCTACTTAAAGGATCCAGGGTAAATCTAGTCACCATGCTTCTTTCTTTCTTCTTTTTCATTGCTGATTTTATTTGATGGGTCCTTGCAAATGCCAAAGTCAGAATTGACAATACTTCCCACAATGGTCCGGTCAGCATCACAGATTAAGCCTCTCTCACAAGGGCACTTGTAGTAAACTCCATATAGACTCTGCAGGAAACAGAAAGATACAGATCATTATTCCCTTGCTTATAGGACCCCATTCAGGCAATGAATATAAGTTTTTCCATCATTCATAACAACCGCTCCCTAGTCTTGGATACATTTCCTAAGATGCAGAAAACAGAGATATTAGTCTGGGATATAGACCAACATTAAGCTATGAATCCCCTGACATATGTTCATCCATACAAATGTTTCTCACTTTTAAACTATTCATTTTCCTACAATAATGGCGCCAATGGCTTAATTTATTATTTTATTTCATAGTGTTTGTTTTGTGCAAGTCATATCACGGTTACTTTAAAATTGTCTTATGTGCTATTAGCTGAACACTTAATTTCCATCATGCTGAACAGAATATGTCTCTCTTATTCTCTCATGATGGGCATATACTTTTTTTTTTTAAAAAAAAATGATACTCACCTTTAGGGAACATTCTTGGTTTTCAGCTGCCTTGTCTGCACAGCGAGCGAGACCTAATCCTTTGGTTCGGTGACAGCAGTGGCTTTTGCACTGTAAGCTATTAAGACACAGCTCCCCATTGTGCTAGTGGAAAACAAATGTGAAACCAGGAGGTAAATGTGTGAAAGAAGATGGTTAATTCAGCAATTTGTCCATTCTTTTCATTTTTCTACATCTGCCCTTTTGTGAAAGGTCTTCTCCATAAAAATATGTTAGAGCACTGAGTAATAACCAGGCCTACACCAGCTGTATAATCCTTTCACAGGAATTTTGATGGAATGTCATGTGTTGACATTGATCTATGATTATGTTCTGATTTACATAGTACTCTAGATTGATTGCATGTGTGATTAGGTGCAGCATAATATTCAATTATCGATTGAATAATAATGCTGCAGGTTTTTTAAATAAAAGAATAGGACCAGAGCAAATTATTCCTAGCCTTATACATGTCCAAACCTAAAAGAAGATATTTCTGGAAGGATTCAAATAAGAATACCTCACATTCACTTACTAAGTTAATAAATAGTCCTTTTGGATGAATAGAAGACTCTGCCAAGGCAAGTGTCAGCAGTAACAAAATCCAAAGTCTGTCCATTGTTTCCGGGCAGCCAATGAGTTAATTGAAGGCTCTGGGGATGAGAGTCCAGACCAACCTGGAAATTGCAGTTAATAAAACCCCTTGTCAAAGTCACATGAATCCTTCCTTCCAATGAATGTATCTCATGGAAACATGTGATAGTGATAACAAACTTGATTTGGAAAGAAACACAAGACTAAATAGAATAGAATAGAATTTTTATTGGCCAAGTGTGATTGAACACACAAGGAATTTGCCTTGGTGCATATGCTCTCAGTGTACATAAAATAAAAGATACGTCCATTAAGAATCATAAGGTACAACACCCAATGATAGCCATAGGGTACTGTGAGATTTAAAAAAAAAACAGCAAACCTCATAAAAAGTGAAACAGAGACCATGAACAAGGAAAAAGCAGATTTATTGTAAGGATATATGTATCCCATAAACTTTTGCAAAAGGGTTCTTCCATGAAAGAGAGAGAACGTCTTATCACTCCAATTTCATGGTTTAAATATAGTTTCAGACAATCAGCAAAACAATTAGAATTCTTCCACCAGATATTGTTTTCAGTTATTATATAATGTTTTGGCTTTCTTCATATGTTCTGCCCTGGAGTTCCCCTCCAAAATTGCCCTCTAAAAATACCCTCTAAATATGTATTCATAATTGTTTGTTATTGTTCTTATTAATTGGACACTTAGTCTCTTCCTCCTTTTTCAATGGAGCTTGGGTCAGCCTTACCCAACTTCGAATGTACCAAAATATCTGTTTCCTCAAAACAGGCATCATACACATGTCCCTTTTTTACATATCTTACTCAGCTTAATAGCTGAGGGTTAGCTCAGGTTATGTAAAGGGTAAATATGGAGTCACTTAGGCTATATTCTTTACAGGAATAATTCTTTTTCTGTCAGATACAAATAAGTAATCAGGAAACAATATCAATATAAATTATAAGGATATCAGCAACAAGGTTACAGTCATACAGTCATAAATGGGAGGAGATGGGAAGATTAATAGTAGTGCAGACTTAGTAAATAGTTTGACAGTGTTGAGGGAATTTTTTGTTTAGCAAAGAGATAGCGTTCGGGAAAAAACTGTTCTTGTGTCTAGTTGTTCTTGTGTGCAGTGCTCTATAGCGTCGTTTTGAGGGTAGGAGTTGAAACAGTTTATGTCCAAGATGTGAGGAGTCTGTAAAAATTTTCACAGCCTTCTTTTTGACTCGTGCAGTATACAGGTCCTCAATGGAAGGCAGGTTGGTAGCAATTGTTTTTTCTGCAGTTCTAATTATCCTCTGAAGTCTGTGTCTATCTTGTTGGGTTGCAGAACCAAACCAGACAGTTATAGAAGTGCAGATGACAGACTCAGTAATTCCTCTGTAGAACTGGATCAACAGGTCCTTGGGCAGTTTGAGCTTTCTGAGTTGGCGCAGAGAGAATATTCTTTGTTGTGCTCTTTTGAAAAATAGTAAAATAAATATAAATAGTAAAATAAATTCAATAGTAAAAAAGCAAGCAAAATATAAGAGCTGCAGTCTACAAACCTTGGGATACTAAGTTAAGAATAGGTCTTTTTTTATTTTGAAACCTGCAGAGATCAGGACCCTCAATATCAGCACGGCAATCATCATACCGATAGGTTCATACATTCTGGAAGCCCTTTTTGTGATCTGTTTGGATTTGTGTCAGAATATTCTAAGAGGTCAGCCAGTTGTTGGAAACCAGGATTCAAAGTTTAGTGTTACATGTTAATCTAACAACTTGATATGTTCAACAAACCATGATGTATGATGTGCAATTCGTGCCTTTCATGAATTTTTCATCTCCGCCCAGCTTGTCACTTTCTGTGAAACTCAAAAAAAAAAAAAAACTTTGCTCAATCTTTTTTTAGGATCTGTCTGAATGTGTTTGTGAACCCAGGCACTGGAATGGAAAATCATGGTTTCTGACTTTGTGTAATGTTGTCTGGCTTTTGCCTTGTTGATTTAGTGTGATGTATGGTCTAGGTCAGTTCATTAATAATGTTTTGATCCTTTCATCAATAGCTTTGATGAACTGATATACTTTATTTTGATGAAGCAAAATTAATAAGAGCAAATGTAAACCTCTTTCCTTAGCTTTCTAGTTGGCTTATTTAAAAAAGGAACAGAGAATCCTAAAATCCCCTCCCCGCCATCCTTTATGTTAGAATACTTTCATATAGCATAACTTTCCCCAGTCTAGAGCCATCTAGACCAATTGAACACCTGTATAGATTGGCAGCATAACTATGCTGGCTGAGAGCGATAAGAATTTTTCCAGTCTAAAATTAGGGACTGTATCAAACAAAGCTGATACAGAAGAGTTTAGTGGAAAAATCCTGCTATAACAACATGTGCTATAACAACATGTGTGAAAGACATCTTATTTCTCAAAGGTGTATGGAACAAGAAGCTACCTGGAACCAACAACAGATGTGGCCTATTGGAACTTTCTCAGGATCCAAATGTTTGTTATGCAATCCTGGACTAATCATCCAGTAAAATACATGTTGATAATGCCTAGCAGAATTCTCAATCTAGATATGTAACATTGCCTACTCTAACCTGATCCTGACTGAGAACTATGGGAGTTACGTATGTCAGGAAATAAGTAGTATTTACAGAGAAAAACCAAACACTCTGGTAAGGTCTATGCTGGTTTTAGATTAACAATGTGTATGACATTTCTTTGCAAGGATTTGGGAACATATGGATAGACTTGTACGATTCCTGCATATTCATTTACCGGTAAATATTTTTCATGTAATTAATTAGGAATTATGAATATATAAACCAGATTATATCATAAATAGGCACACATTTCTTTTCAAGAAGATTCATTACACTGCAATAGCTTAAAGTATTTTACACTGACAATAGATAAGAATTATTTTTCACCATTTGAGATCATGAGGAAGTCATGCCAACTCATCAGCTTAGCCAGAATTTATGGCAAAAGGTTTTTCCAAGAGTGTCTGAATATTCCTCATGCTTTTATCTTCATGTAATGCTTTTGTCACATTTTCCATTTTTAGCCAATTGTTCCAATACATTTGGTGAATATCCACCATGAGGTGGTTGTCCTTTTATGTCTTCAATCAGCCAAGCAAGTTCTGTACATTCCCTTTCTTTTTTTTTTTTAATAAAAAGTTTTTATTTTCTGATCAAACGAGTATACAATATAAACATTCATTCAAACTATCATCAAGAAAAAGAAAAAGAAAATTCAATCCTTGGTAAACTCAATCTTCAACCCCTCCTCACCACCCCCCACCCCGACTTCCCAGAACAAAAACAGGGCATAGATTTCACCAAACATTCGCTAAAATAAACTAGCTAACTGCAAGATTTAATAACTCCCAAAACCCCTTAACTCCTCTTTTATAATTTCATCAACCTCCCTTTTTATAAACTCAAAATAGTGTATAATCCAATAACTCGAAGAGTTTTAAAACCTTTAACAAATATTAAACATTCAAACCTTAAAAATTCTCTTAATATATCAGTAAAGTATTCAATTGATTTGCAAAAACATTTTCCCCCTCTTACTTTTCTCAAAGTTCAGATATTTTGAAATCTCATAACAGAAAATAAACCTTAGGTATTCACTAATTAAATTTCTACATTTTTTAAATTTCTAAATTTCCCCCCTTCATTATTCCTCCCTCCAACTTTTAAAATTTTAAAAGATAATCATCAACATAATTAACCATTAATACATAAACTAAAAAACCAAAAAAGATTAATCTTACATTCAACCATTAATGCATCATATTTAAAAATCAATATTTAACTTTATACTTTTTCCCCCTCAGTAGTTATAACACCTAAAACATAATCATTTTTAACCATAAGTAGAACAACTGCAAAGCCAAAAGAAAAGGTTAATCTTCCATTCTTGCTTTCTTTTTATATTTTTTCCAGTCTTTCTGCATCCCTCCTACTTCTATTTTGAGGAGGTTTTTCATTTTAATTTGAGGTTGATGTAACGACAAAGATTGTCCCCTTTTTGAGAAAATTTCCTCTGATTTAGAGCCCCCAAATCGCCTCTTCTTGCTTATATAAATCAGTTCATTCCTTCGCCTGTAGGACCAAAGTTTGTCAAGAGTTTGTGAAAAAAAGTTCAGTTGTTTCTTTTCTATTAAATGTATAAATGCCACTGGCAAATCTCCTTCATCTTCTGAAACCTTGAAAGTCTGGTCATTTACTACTTTTTTCCAAACCAAGTCATAATTTTGAAAGATTCTATCAATTTTTCCAAAAAGAGCAGAGAATAAGCTCGAAAATTCTTGAGAAGATTCTTCCACCTTCTCTGCTGCAATCAGAATATCTCCTGGATTGTCATCATGCTCCGTACTTGTTTTTGTCTCCTCAGTCATTTCTGTTGTTATCCCTTTAAGAATTGCTATTTGATTACTTATAGCTGCAGTATGATTATTCATGGCTTCTTTTATAAATTCTGTAAATTCTGCATCAAAATCCTTATAACTCTGTAAATCAGACAACTGTATTTCTGAGACCTCCAAATAGCTTCCAGCACTTTCAGGATCTCCTTTCTTAGAAGCCATTTTATTTTTAAAAGATTTTCTTTCTTCCCACAACCATAAAATCATAAAGCCAGAGCCATCCTTTTGAGCAGCTTTCAACAATTTCTTTATAAATCACCAAACGAAATAATCTTTTCCCAAACAGCTCTTCAAAATCTATTCCAGCAATTTAAAGCCAGTCTCTGAGCACTAGTCTATTAGCAAAAACTTTCCTTTCTAACTTTCACTTTCAAAATCGCAACAAAGAAACGCCATCTTTACTTCCAGCTCAGAAAATCCAATTAGAAACATTGTATCCCCGGAGTTAAGTATTATACTTGCAAAAAGCTTGTCCTCCTGCTTCTGTTCCGCCTGCTTTTTTGAGATCATTTAATCTTCTGTTTGACAGCAGAAATTGGACGCAACGCCTAGCTCTGTAAAAAAAAAACAGAGTCCCCCCGGATCCGGAGCTTCAGTGGGCTGAACGGGGAGCTCTCGCCCTCCTAACCCCTGGAATTAATCCAGGGGTTTTCGGGGAGCTCTACCCTCACCCACCTGCTCTCCTCCCCTTCTTTTCCCAAAGGGGAGATTTTCAAGCCGTTTGACAGCTGATTAACGCTGTCAGAACGGCTCAACGGGATCGCGGGGGCGGCGGTCTAAAAAGACCGTCAATGGCGCTGCGGAGCCAACCCGGAAGTCCTGTACATTCCCTTTCAATGGGCTTTCAGTAATGATGGAGAGGAACACTTAACTTCTCAGAAATGACCAGAGGTCCTGCAGCAACAAGAGGCCATCTTAGAAAATACCATCTTAGAAAATCTAATATATACTAATATATGTATGTATGAATCAGCATTATAATTATTTTTAATTTTGTGGGGGGTTTTAGCTTTTAAAATGATTGTATGTATTCCTCCCTTCTTATGCTGATCTATGACCATAATAATATTTAATTGATTTGTCAGCTTCCTGGTATTTTGGGAGCATAATTCATCACATTGGTAGGGGATCTGATTAAGATAGAATAATACAGAGTTAATATATTATAGAAATGTTAACTTTGTGAATGTTCATACATTACACTAACCATGATTTTCATGCCTATTATTTGTTGAATACGACACCATTTGCAAGGTTGCATAATATTCTAAGTCATAAAATTTATTGGACTGACTGTACTGTTTGGGAATGTTTATAGTCAAAACTACACAAATCATATAATAGCTTAGTGAGATTTATGAATCCAGCCTTAAAGCCAATATCTGGAACAACCAGCTCATCCTTGATGTTGTACAAATTGGCACCTTGCTCTCTTTTGCAGGATGAGCATAACGTGCTTTTATGTTAACAAGATTTATACATCCTGTCCAGGAACATACTATTTTCCAAGGTATAATTGTTAATACTTAATTCGAAATGGGGATGGTGGATTAATCTCTATTTATCCTAGTCAAGGGAATTGGTGCCTGTCCTCTGATGTCTGCCCCCAATTAATGGGAAACAGTGTCTACCCTTCGGTTCATCAGTCTTGGGCTTCCTGGCTTTCTCTGCCAATCGCTGTCTATGGTGCTGAAACAGAGCTCACAAATAAAGCTGCAGAAATTCCTCTTCTCTGCTGTATGGAAGCAGGAGGGATATTTCCTTTACACAGGGAGGGAACGCCAATTTCTTGGAAAGCACCAGATATGTAGGATGCTGGGAGAGGAGGAAAAGGAGGAGGAGGAGCAGCAGCAGCAGCAGCAACTAAGGCTAAGCACTCTTCAGGCTCCAGCACCTCCCACCGAGCTGTTCAGTATGGAAACAAATAGCCCTTCTTGCAAATGGTCATCTGAGCATCTGTGGCTGGGGCAAAGAGTCACGGAAAAGGCAAGAGCTGCTTCAAAGAATCCTGATCTATCAGTGAGGCGGAAAGCCAACCGTGCATCCCCTCTTCCTTGGATTCAGCTTCCCTATGTGCTGCTCCTCATTAAAGTTCTTGGAGTGAGAAGACAATCCTTTTTCTGTTTGACCCTGAACTTCAAGACATGTCTTACAAGACATAGCCATCTCTCCGTGGAGCCATGGCAAAGATGCTGCCAGCACAGGAAGCGGCAAAGATCTATCATACCAACTACGTGAGGAATGCTCGAGCCATGGGAGTGCTGTGGGCACTGTTCACCCTCTGCTTTGCTGTGATCATGGTGGTAACTTTCATCCAGCCCTATTGGATTGGGGACAGCATTGACACTCCACAAGCTGGTTATTTTGGCCTCTACTCCTATTGTATTGGAAATGCCCTGACCGGTGAACTCATTTGCAAGGGCAGCCCGCTGGACTTTGGCACCATCCCCTCAAGTGCTTTCAAAACAGCTATGTTTTTTGTGGGCATTTCTACCTTTCTTATAATTGGCTGCATCCTCTGCTTTAGCCTCTTCTTCTTCTGCAATGCAGCCACTGTCTACAAAGTGTGTGCTTGGATGCAACTGGCAGCATGTGAGTTGGACGTAGAGAACCCAGGGGATAGATTAAGACATCCATTAAACATAGCTTCAATGTGCTAAGGGATTCCTGCTCAAGTATATTATGCTTGGGAATATCATAACCTCTTTGTCTTATCTCCCAAATTTGCAGTGCAAGGGGCATCTATTTAAAATGAATATATAAATCTTCCATTTGGATTGAAGTTCCATTGGCATCACTCCTAATAAGGAGAAAGCAAAATGGATTTGTGGTAGTGCAAAGTAAATATTAGTTCCTTGATGATGCAAATCTTTTCAGTGTGTGAATATAAATCTGCTATTTGGATTCAAGTTCCATTGGCAGCCTTTTCCTGAATGTGCTAACTGTCACTGAAACCAACATATTCCATTTCTTTAGTTCCCATGTCAGCCAGTAATGTGTATATTTTAGTGAGATGACCTGTTCTTGAAGTATATTGTAGTCTGTTAAGTGATATGCAATGACACTTAATTGTATAATCTATTTGAAGGACAAACAATTGATGTACTTTTTCTGATCATTTGGTTTTTTTTATAAAATGAAGTTATGTTTAATGGTGTTTTTTTTCTTAATCTGCTTTCTTTGTGGCTGCCATAATCACTGTCTCTGGTGAAGGTGTAGATGTAATCATGAAGTGACTATATAGATGGGGTATTAATTTAAAACATCACTAAAACAAAGCAGGAATGAGCAAGGAGAACACAGGAGGAATCTTGCTGAATATGATCAAGGCTCCATCTTCAGGGCTTTTGACAGGCAGATTTAGCAGTTAGCATTTCCTAGAGAGGAGATGTGTGTTTTTAGAAAACTGCTTCTTTCTGATGAAAAGGAGATGTTTTATACAGGATATTAGCAGCTAGAAATTTCTGCAGCCAAAGGGAAAATGAGCTTCTGTTTGTATTTCCTTTTATGTATGAGAGAAGTCAGAAAACCATCAACATAGTTGCAGCCTGAAGAAGAAAAACAGGGTAAAATCGTGATTCATAAGAGAAAACGGGCAATACAATAGTCATTACCAACTGAAACCTTTCAGATATGTTAAGCTATACTTCCTATAATTCTGTTCCAGTTTGGCCATGGGAAGATTATGATGAAAGTAAGGTATATTATTTTAAATTATTTTAAATTATTTTAACTTATTTTTTATCTGATGTTTGTATAGATGTTTTTATCTTGGCTGTTCACCGCCCTGAGTCCGAAAGGAGAAGGGCGGTATAGAAATTTAAATAATAAATAAATAAATAAATAAATAAATAAATAAATATTACTGCAATATTTAATAGCAAAAGGGTACAGGTTTTACTAATTCAAAATAAATAGTGGGTTGGAGTCAAACATAGCCATAATTATAATAGGTTCACCAAAAATATTTGGACTTAAGATCCAGTTTTAATTGGGATACTTTACATATAAAATTACGTATAGTATTCCCATATTTGTCAGCAATGTTATAGAGAGAAAAATAATATTTAAGGACACCTGAGCCTAGCAAGCATTGCAAGTCAGAACCCAGCATGCATACAAGATCATAGAGGCAAAATTAAATAATGCTGTTTGGGAAATAGTACCCCCGTTTCCCCCAAAATAAGACATCCCCTGATAATAAGCCCAATTGGGCTTTTGAGCGCATGGCAATAAGCCCAAGCACTTATTTCAGGGTTCAAAAAATATAAGACAGAGTCTTATTTTCAGGGAAACACAGTATGTAGACAGAAACTCAAAATGAAATACATCCTGCCTTCTATTTGTTCATTTATAAGTTTTTGCTATTAGTGTCAAAGTTCTTTTTTTAAAAAAAAATAATTGCTTCTTCCACCTCATTCCAAGAGAAATAAATGAGTTGCTTTATTTAATGGTATGCAAGACACAAGCATTCTTTGCTTGATGAAATGCACTTTGGCTTTCCATCTTCTAAAAATTACCACAAATTCAAATTAGGGCCAGGATTAGGTAATGACTTTCTATTCCACCTAGAATATCCTGCTTAAATATCCTTAAGCTAATTAAGCCCTGCCTGTAATGGGGATGCCAAAGATGAGCACAATTCTCTGCAGTTTTTCCATAGTGAGAGAGACCTGCAGAAGGCCCTCTGATCTGAAAGCAAGAAGATGCTGAAAGCCAGTAACGATATTTGAAACCTTTTTCAAATATTCATGCCGGTGAACAACCTGGTTACATGATCTGCAGAGGCTTCTTCAGCAAATAGAAATGCATTGCGTGAAAGAGAGGCTAAAGTAAGTCTGGCAGCGCAGCAACAGGTTTATCAGTAGCATTTTGAATAAACTGTAAGGACAGGCACAGGCATTAAAGAAAGCTGTAATTCTTCCTGGCCTCAAACATAAATAACTTAAGAGGCTTGAAAAGGCTTCTGATTAACCCACATTGGCTGAAGAGCACAATGCTGGAGGATTGTAAAGATCCTAAGTGACAGGGGAGTATAAAAGCTTTTCTTAAAAAAATAAATCAGTAAATTGCTATGGCAACTTTGTGACATGTTTCTATCCAAGTAACACACTCTCATTCAGCTGAAAATTTACCTTCCTCACAATAATAACAATAATAATAATGTGTTATACTGACTGTAGAATCTGGTACCTTGGAAATCTCAACATACTTCCATAAAAATTCCAGGCTGTTTAAATTTACGTCTTAAAGTACTGTACAGGCGGTCCTCAGTAATGACCATAACTGAACCAGGCAATTCTATCACTAAACAATGTATTTGTTTAGCCATCACAAGCCATCATGTGACTGCAACTTGCAATTTTAACTGTCCACTTCTGCATTGACTCCGCGTGTCAGAAGCTGGCTGTGAAGTGTGCAAATGGCAATCACGTAATCCAGGATGCTGCTCCAGTTGTATGTAAGTGGGAGGACCCATCCTAAAGTTACTTTTTTTTCTGCACAGTTGTAACTTCAAATGGTTGCTAAACAGGGCAGTTCTTAAGTGAAGACTGCCTTGTCATAGATTAAAACTCAGGATGCAAAGAAAGGGAATGAGTAGATATTTTAAAATCTTTTCTTCTTGAATGTAGGGCAGACTCTTCTTTCAATGCCATAGCAAATAACTAGCCTTTTAGTAAAGGAAAGGCTCGACTAATGCTTCTCTGGACAACAAAAGTAAAAATAGTTTCACAGCTCTTGAACTCTTGCAGGAATATCACGTAATCATAAACTAAGTGGTAAGAAAAGCAATTTTATTCAATGTCCTGTGCTTGTCCACTTTTTTCCAAGGACAGAAATTTTGTGCTCCTCTTTCTACTTTTCATGTTAAACTCTAATACCATGAAGTGTTTTGTACAGGTTACAGTACTATACTCATCTAAGAACAGCTGTCAGTTTTGGAAGACAATTTTCTTTTTTGCTTCTTAACTGCCACATATTTTAGCTGGGGAAGTTGAGAGGGGGTTGTCGTTGTAGCGGTAGAAAGTTAGTCATAACAACATTCTGTATTCAAGGACTTTTGCCTGTGCCTCATGGAGACTGCCTGAAGATTGTATCCAGTTGAGTGTGAAGAGTTGATTGGACAATGTGATGAACTTGTGCGTTTGGGGCAGGGCTGTGAACTGTCAGCTGGCTGTGGAAAACCTGGAAGCTTTCTGATTCGGGTTTTCCCAGATGTGCCAACATGACATTTCTAATAAATTGGAACTTTGAGGAACTCAGGCCTCAGAGCTTTATTTCATTGAGGGTGTTCCTTGCAATGCTGACAACAGCTTGTAAAGTATTAATCATAGATACTTTATTTCCAAAAAGCAGTCACATATTGTGATCATCTATGTCATGGATACGGGGCTGACCTGTGGTTATTCAATCGGGGAAGAAAAGGCCTGATGCTAACAATAGTTTCTAGGACTGCAACTTTTCTTTAGTTCCCAAATTAAGCCTGTATTTGCATTAATTCAAGCTTTGACTAAGCTTGGCTAAACTGTGGTTGTGGCAAAGACTGCAAGATGAACATCGAGCTTTCTAATCAATTTCGAAAAATAGGGAGCTTCTCCATAAGCCGCCTGTTTCTCAAAGGTGGTAAAAGGTGGTGAACGGACTTTATATTATACTGTCATGCCATTTGCACTTGAACTTCCTTTTGAATCTGTCCCGATTTATTGATTTATTGATTGATTGATTAGATTTATAGAGCTTGCCAGCTTGCATAATCAGAAGCCTGAGCAGAACACTTCATATGAAAAAACCCATGAGAGGAGATACTACCTTGAGGTTGCAACTGTGTCTTTCAATATCATCACTGAATGCGTTCCATTTCCAGGTGCAGGCTTGTCCATTGGCTGCCTGCTCTACCCCGATGGCTGGGACTCCCCCGAGGTGAAACGCATGTGTGGAGAGAAGACTGACAAATACACCCTGGGAGTCTGCACTGTGCGCTGGGCCTACATCCTTTGCATCATTGGCATTCTTGATGCCTTCATCCTATCTTTTTTAGCATTTGTGCTTGGCAACCGGCAAGACAACCTTCTACCCTCTGATTTCCAAGTGGAAAACAAAGGTAAGCCAAGTCCGCACCACCATCCTAGAAGAATCTACCCTTCCCATAGTCAAAGTAGCAAGGACAGTGGAACTATAGGTGATGAGATTTGGACATTTACTTCCATAAAATTGATAAGGACAAAAAGTGCATAAGCTTGTCTTGTGTGCAGGTTATTAATATTAGAATTCATGCCACATTAGAATTGTCAGAACCTTTCTTTCCCTTAGTTAATTTAAATTGTTCTCATGGTATGCTATTTTTCTTCCATGCTTCAACCAAAGGCAGTAAGGCTACAAGGTGTCTACTGTAAAAAAAAAATGGCTATATGCAAAAATCCATAATGTTCCCCTGTATTACTGGCTGAGTTCAGTGATTGTATCATTGACTCTGCTGGTGCAGGGATTAATTAAAAAAAAAATAGAATATTCTAATTTATCACAAGTGAGGGATTAGGCAGGTGAGGAGCAGAGCAGGGTCATGAATGCATTATAAATCATTGGAGAAAAATATGCAACGTTTCTGCAAACTTTTGTTTGGAAGCCCTTAGCCTTCCAAACAAAGTTTAAAACAAAAACAAAAACAAAAAAAACTAAGTACGCTTCTGGTATTTGTAGCTACTGTATAAACTGTCTTCTGAATTATTTCTTTCCCTAGCTGTTAAAAATAATTAAAATAGCATATGCGTGAGACTGTTACTTTGTGTCCCATCACCATTTTACATTTGAGACATCTGTAAAATGCAAAATCCACTGTTTTGATAAAAATGAAATTGGCCGTTAGTGCAATACAGCAGGCTTGGATTCTAGAATGAAAAAGTCTACAATTTGGACATTATTTCTGCATTTTATATAGAGGGTTATTAGGGTTTTTGTTTTCCCAAATGTCAGGCCAATCTTTCCCATTTGGAGACGTTTCAAGCAACAAAATGAGTGATTACAACTTCTGCCTTTTCACCATTCTCCAAATGTACATTCAACTTGTCTGTTCAACCAACGTGTGTGATTGTTAACAACAAAAGATTGCAGTGTTTTTTCTCTCTCAATATCAGAAAACACGGGAAAAACTGGTTTCACAGTGCCCTCTGTTGAAGAAGGAAAAGGTTATTGGGGATGTTATTACCAAAACTTCAAAACAATATAACAAACTAAAAATAGTCCCTACAACTTTCAGAGAGCAGTCTTCAGGATGCTGTAAAAAACTTGCTAGAGCTCCCAAGCTGGGAGATGTTACTCACCCTTTCTTTGGTGACACATATAAACTGGTTCTGGTTATCACTGTCATTGCCATGCTAATTTAATTGAAGTAAGTTACTCCAAAGCAGAGCCCTTTTCTTCCCTGGGTTTATAATCATATTCAAGCATGGTCAACAAATTCAAGGCTCTTCATCAAGCGCTAATGGCAGATACTATCCTATGTGTAGCATGTGACATCACAGCTTCTATTTAGATCAGTGGTGGGCTGCTACTGG
Source organism: Arizona elegans (assembly GCA_022577455.1). Taxonomy (NCBI): domain Eukaryota; kingdom Metazoa; phylum Chordata; class Lepidosauria; order Squamata; family Colubridae; genus Arizona; species Arizona elegans. The sequence continues at coordinate 155,230,162 of JAKOOJ010000002.1, forward strand.
TTCACCCTGGATCAGGCGAATCGGTAGCGGTGGCAGCAGGAGGCTCCGCCCACCCGCCCGGACATCTCCGCACATGTGCAGAAGCATTGCGCAAGCACATCCATAAGCAAGCCGGTAGTGATGGGATTTGAAACCCACTACTGATTTAGACCAAATTTGATTATTTTAAGATGTAGGGACGTCAACTCCCAGAATTCCTCAGCCAGATTGATAGGAGTTGAAATCATCTTAAAGTGGCCAAATTCGAAAAACACTTCAGACCATGAAAGAGTTGTTGTTATTCCATTAGCTGCTTTTGGAAAAATGGGGAGGGGAAATGGCGCTTTCTGGATTATTATGGTGTGTTCTTTTGTCCTGCAGAGGAAGCAAATAAATGAAGATGAATACTGAAGGAATCGTAAGTGTACTTACTTCTGCCCTTGAATACTGAGCACTCCAACTTGACCTTGGACTCAGAAAAGCTGCTTGATACACATGAATGCTAATGCGGATTCTGCCAGTTATCTAGACCATCAGTCTGTGTTATAGAAGAGCGATTCTGCAAAAAACAGTGTGCTCTTTTCCAGAAAAGACTATGACAAAATAAATTATGTTCAGTGTGACATTAATTGGTTTTGATCTCCACATCCTGTTTGCAATCCTGTTTTGTATGATGTTCTATAACTTTGGGGCCCAACAGATCTGGATAATTAATAATAGACCTCAAAACATGTTGCTGAGTTAAATATTGCATCCATTCAGCTAGTTTAATATTACAGGCATACGGCTGCCTTGCAAACTCTTACTTCAGGAAAATGTAACCCTTTAGGTCTTGTGAGTCCTGTTCAAATGTTGATATAGCACATAGGCAACTGCCCAAGCCTTCTCATCAGAATTGTATTTCTTTTTCAGGCTTGTTAAGGTACATGCATTGTTATAAGACATGGGGTTATGTTTTCCTTAAACCAATGGAGTACAATCCCCGCTAATTCATTTGTCCAGCTAGTATGAATCAAAAAAAGTTAGGTTATATGTAGGAGTTACAACTTGGAACTTTTGGACCAAGATATTATTCAGGATTACTCTTTGCATTTCAATCAAGAGGTAATAGTATATTTGTATATCCAATTTACATTTGCCACAAAGCAATTCTGAAAGATGGATCTTTCAAAGCTTTTGAATACATTATATGCCCTCTAAGATATAGAGAGCACACACACCCCCACCTCAGTGCATGCTGTTCTATCCTTTTATAAAGATCACCTTCAGGGATGACCGTATCCCTATGACATCATTCCACTGGATTTCTGTTACATCTTCCATGTTATCATTTGGAACACAGAGATTTAATTAAATGGCTCTGATACTCTGCCTTTGGCATAGAAACACCTTTACACCGTGTCTTTTTTCAAATGTTGATGTGCACCTTTCATGACGCTTGTTCACTCTATTAACCCACCTTCAACAATGTGACTAACACTTACGGGATTTTTTTGAGACATCCACATCTACTTTTCTAAACCTCATGCTGGTAAATTTTCACAGGAAACTGGGAATGTTTTAAGAACTGTTCTATCTTCTTGATCAGCAATTCTGGTTCAAGTGGAGTCTCTCTTATGCAGGTTTAACTTCTTCAAAATGTCTTAGGAACTAATGTAAATTATTCCCATGACAGAGTTTCATCTATGTACTGTAACTTCCAACCTCTGTCATTTTAGCTGATCCATGGAACAGATGTTTTTAAGGATACTTACATCAGTCCTGGACCTTAATATGCTATTTAGCTGCCTACATTTGGTTTTCAGAATTGGCCGACTAATGAATATTAATTCCAATGTGGACTACTATTTTTTGGTACTATCCAACAGCCTATCTGCACAGTACAGGTAATCCTCGACTTAACAACAGTTCATTTAGTGACCATTCAAAGTTACAATGGCACTGAAAAAAGCAATTTATGACCATTTTTCACGCTTATGACCACTGCGGCATCCCCATGGTCATGTGATCAAAATTCAGACGCTTGACACTGACTCATATTTTTGACATGTGCAGTGTCCCAGGATCATGTCATCCCCTTTTGTGACTTTCTGACAAGCAAAGTCAATGGTCAAAGTCATTAATTTAACAACTGTGATTTACTTAACTGTGGCAAGAAAGGTTGTAAAATGAATCAAAATGCACATAACAAATGTTTCGCTTAGCAACAGAAATTTTGGGCTCAATTGCGGTCGTAAGTTGAGGACTACCTGTATGCAAAGTCCACAAGCACTATACCTATCCCTTCTATCTACAACCCACAGCAAGCTGCTCCTCAGTAGACCACAAGTTCATCATCCAAGGATTGAATTCTTCCTATGAGTTCACTTCTCTTTACTCTTGAAAAGTCCTTTCTCAGTAAACTCATTTCACTGACAGCAAGGAATCTATTAACCTAGAAATGAGATGCTATATTTAATTTGTACCTTTCTAAGGATCTTCAGCTCAGCTACCTTGGTTTCAAGGGAGAGATTTGTTGCAAGAATGAAAGGCTCACTGCATTAAACATAAACTCAGTTTATACCCAGCTGACAGTCATACATATGACACTTTAATAAACCTATACCACTAAGTCAGCTGATTTTCTATCATCATATTCCTTAGTGATAGTGATTAGCAATTTTAAAAACAGTAAAAGAAACTCCTAACTTATATTTCTAGAGTTCAGAATCCTGGCTTTCTCACACAATTCACTTGATGATCTCTGGAAATGGAAGGATAAAGTTGTCTTTCCTCCATTTGCCTTAATTTCTGTTTGCCCTCTCTGGTCACAGACTCTACTGCTTCCCCTGTTCCTAAAGTGTGTATGTGGAGAAGCCCAGCAAGAGCTCAAGAAAGTGCATGCGTACACAGTTCATTAAAAAAAAACGAAGAAAGAAAATTAGCCTCTGGCAATGAACTGTTTTCCTTAAATGTAGTTGATTAGTCGCATTCAACTTCCCTGCTTTTTTTTCCTCTTCAACTCACTCTGGTCTAAGTACTGCTCTGATGATGAATTTGGCTAAAAATAAAGAGCAGAAAAAGTAAATAATGTTATAGGATCTGGAAATGAAATATTCTCCTTCCTCCCATTACCATAACTTACAAAACATTTAGCATTCATAGGATTGCATCAGTAGTGCTCATATTTAATTTTTTCACTGACTAGTTTCAAATACCTTAACTTTGTGACCGGTTTGATCTTATTCAACAAATCATATTATGCTTATGCTTAGCATGTGTAAACCATGTATATTTCACAGAACGTCTGATAAGAGCTCTACAATAAACACTTCAGGTGAACATAGACAGCATATCCAAAGTATCTGTGGATTACTGGATAATCTGTTTATTGTGCGGTATTTACAAAGAAAAAAAGACAATACACCCAATAGAAAGAATAAAAATGTATTTTCCTTCTAGTTTTAGGTCAAGAAAACAAGTACAAATTGGTTAGTGAGCACTTTATGGCAATTTGGAAGTTGAGTGAACCTGATGTGAACTACAAAGTACGCAGACAATCCAGACAAGCTACCACTTGTACTATCTCAGAACATCTCTTTTAGTGCAAAAGAGCTGTGAGCAGCCTCCTTCATTGGAGAGTAAGCCTGTATTTCAACCAAAAGATGCCTCGTGTTCTAGTCAGATAGTCAGGGTATGCAAATGAGGCTACATTGTCACCAAAGTTCAATTCTTCTTGCCAGAATGTCTTCACAGTATTCAGAGAGGAAGTACTAACATACATTCTAAATTCTATCCTAAATCTTTTTACAGACAGGCACAGAAGTGCTTTTGGGAGGCAAGATACCCCAAATAATGTGAATAAAATTAAAACTTTTGAAACATTTCTCTTTTTCCTTTTAAGATTATGCACAGATAACTTTATTTAAGCTTTTCTAAATGGAAACAAACATGTTGCTAAAACCCCAGTCTTGTTACATGACTAAATTAAAAAGGAGATATGGTGCTTTGATAACACATGCTAACCAGATGTTTTTTTTCAGCAAAGGGATGCATCTTAAAAGGACTCTAGATCGGAATTTGCCACACAATGAAAAGAATGATCTTGCTACTGGCATATGAACTGAACTGTCCCAAGCAGTGCCTGAAACGTATCAGTTCTCTAGCGCTATCCAGCCTTGGAGAATTTTCTAATCTCAAAAGTCTATTTGGTCCATTGTTAGGAAGGCAACTGAAGTCCCAGCTACCCCAAATCTATCATTACATCTGAATACAGAAGACGTTTAAAAGAAAGTAACCAGGGATAGTCTAGGAGATGCTTACTGTAAAACTAACAAGTGTTTTATACTCTTCTAATTTTTAAAAAAACTGATAAGGTTCAGTCATAACCAGTTCTTCTTAGAGTTTAAAAGTTACAATATATTCTGTTGAACAGTATATTTGTAATGATTTTGAAAACAGAATTGTCACTTTATCTCTACTGGAAGAAAATTAAGACTATTTATCCTGAAGTTAATATATAAGTAAAAACAGCATTCTATTTAAAAAGGTACTTTCTAAAGTCTAGCATTTTAGACTAGTTAACACAGTTGATAACATTACATTCATTAACATTTGTTGGTTCTAGATCTGGGCATATAGCAAGGCTGAAAAGATAGCACTAATACCACCTTTCCTTATTTTACAGTAAGGATATAATCTATCTTTCTGAGAACTGCTCTCTAAAAAAAATACAATTTCACACATGGCCAATATGACACCAATGGCATAAAGCAGATCTACGTAACAAGTGGACTGCCACAAACTTGGTATATTCCTACTTTTGAACTCCAGGTTGGGTTGCAGAAATGTTTTATCAAGCACTCTTGTGCCACATTATCAGGCTGGCAATGACATATTGCCCAAGGCTATGTATTGGACAGACCTGGCATAGAATTTGGGTACTCTGACTCCCCTCTGCAGGCAATAAATGCATAGATCCATACTGCAGAAATTGTTACTTTTACCACATCCTTTCATTTTATTTCCCTTGTGAAACTTATTCAGGTTTATATGGCCCACCTTTGGAGAGCAAAGTTCATTGGACTCAGAACTACCCTGAGCACCAAAGATCAAAAATGCATTTGTGTGTGTATGTTATATATATATATATATATATATATATATATATATATGTAAATAATTTCAAAAGATTCAATGGCTAAAGAAAAGTATGTCCAAAAAAATAAGAAAAAAAGTTATCCAAGCAGCAGAGCAGACACCTAAGGATTTAGTTGAGTCTAGTGCTCCTCATGGAGCTACCTCCTTGGTGCCATCTGCTACTTTTCCTCTTACTGCCAGCAACTGAATGTGCACTAAGAAATGACTCCCAGAGTCAGTGAGCTAAGGAGGGATTCACAAGCTCTTCACATCCCCCTTGGGATGACTGCAATATACTTAAGGGAGTATATCCCCATGAAGGTTTCCTTCAAGGTAAGGTATCTGTGTAAGGAAGAGACTATGCAATAATTTCACATTCCCATAAAAATTCTTTGGCAAACTCCAATCACTGTAAATCATATTGGATGTCCACTGGCTAATAATAGTCCCCACCAAGTCAAATACACAATCTCACATGAACAGTTAGATTTATCTAAAATCTAAAAAGCCTTCAAGGAGAAGTTTCACTCTGAAAATCAACAAGGAAATAGTTGACCTGGAAGAAGGAAAAGGGACAGCTGGGACATCTAGGTGTGTGTGTGTTTGTGTGTGTTTATATATTTTATGCCGTAACCCAATGAGAGGGCCACCGTATCAGACTGGAGTGTTTAGGGGTTGAGCCAGGGATGCCTGAGACACTGTGCTGCTGTAGCTCTTTTTTCAGGATTCAGCTCCAGCATAGGTAGTAAGAAGTCTGTGAACGCAGCTGCATCATCTTGGGACCATTCATATTTTTCCACCAATACTTCAAAGAGACCCCATGGCTTTAATTTAGTAATGTGCTTCAGATCACCTGTGAACAATAATAGAAAGATTAATACAATATGTGCAGGAAGGCCAACCGAACAGTTCACGGAACTCAGTTAAAAGATGCATTTAAAAAAAGAAAAACATTTTTTTCTGCTTCAAAATTCATAATTTGCATTATGGAAGCAGGCAGAGCAGCACTGCGTAACAGAATATGTTTTAAGCAATCTAGATTCCAAAGCATGGCTAAGAAATTTGGTATTCTAAGTTTTCTTCCTTATCTTCAAAGAGACCAAATAAAAATATCACCCAAAATAAAAGCTGATCCTTTTCAATATAGAAGAAACACGTGCAGAAACATATGAAATTGGACTTGCTGTTATACAGGATGTCATTACATTAGTGATATTATACACTTTTGGAACATTTAGTTTTCAGGTTCATTTGGCATAATTGCCAGCATAAGTTAAGAACACTTTTCTCTTCATCTCAAATTTTCTTATTTCAATAATAAACTCTGGTAAGGTTTCTGGCCAGGAAAAATATATCTATCAAATTCTATTAGCAGCCCTATTTCCAGGAATAAAAAATGCTGGTTTAAACCCTTCAGGGTGGAATAGGGCTATCTGTTTCATATACAGGTTGTCCTTGTCTTAAAATAGTTCATTTAGTGACTTTTCAAAAGTTACAAGGGCACTGAAAAAGTAATTTCCAGTGACTGTTTTTCACACTTACGACCACTGCAGCATCCCCATGGTCACATGATCAAAATTTGGACACTTGGCAACTGACTCATATTTATGACAGCTTATGACGGTTACAGTGTCCCAGAATCATGTGATCATCTTTTGCAAACTTTTGATAAGCAAAGTCAATGAGGAAGCCAGATTCCCTTAACAACTGTGTTACTAATTTAACAACTGCAGTGATTCACTTAACAACTGTGACAAGAAAGGTTGTAAAATGGGCAAAATTCACTTAACTACTTAACAGAAATCTGGGGGTCAGTTGTGGTTGTAAGATGAGGACTACCTGAGTAAGAAGAGAGAAATAAAAGACCCTGACAATTATAGGAAGTTTAGCTTGCTATCTATCTTGGGAAAACTCAATAGTACAAATTACTTTTTTTTGTACTGGCTTTTCCTAGTGGTGCGAAAAAGCGTTTGCACATCAAAGTGAATCTTTGGGGCAGCGAACTCTCATTGCTTCAAGGCTCTTGTAGGCATGCAAACACTTTCCCCCTGGAGACTGGAACCTTCTGGGTGCCCTGATCTCGCGCAAATCACTCAGTTTCCAAGTGCTCCATAGGTGCTCAAACACTTTTCAATGGGACGGAGACCTGACAGAGCCTGGAAACTTTGTCTGCGTGCAAATGGGGTGCTTGGAAACAGAACGATTCATGTGAGATCAGGGCACCCAGAATGTTCCAGTCTCCGGAAGAAAAGTGTTTGCATGACAACAAAAGGCTTGAAGCAACGCAAGTTCGCTGCCCCGAAGTCTCACTTTGGCATGCAAACACTTTTCTATGGCAAGACCGGAAGCCTTTGGAGGAGATTCACCAAGGCTGCCTCCCGCTCCAGAAGTGGCAGGCAGCTTCGGTAAATCAGAGAAGCAGAGCAGGACGTGCTTGTTCTGCTCTCCCTCTGCTCCTGGAGAGGAGACAACTTGCTAGATCTTCAAAAAGTAAATGACTTCCCACAAGCAGGCTGGTGTGGGAGGATGGGAGGGGGAGCAATTACATGAGGTATCTGTGGATCACAGGCGGCCTTGGGTGCTCTGAACCTGTTCCATCATTAGCTTCCCCCCCATGGCCTTCTCCACTAGACCCCCCTATGGCCTTCTCCACCATGAGACACGTCATGTGCAATTGACCCGTGCATTTGGTTAGCGAATGCGTGGGCGAAAGGAGGGAGGGATCATGCTCAAGTTACGTGATTCACTCCTATGAATCCTCGGGTTATGAATGTAATTGACAGGCTCCATTACATTCGTAACTCGAGGACTACCTGTAACAACAGCCCAACTGCAGGTGATTTTTAAGATTTTTTTTAAATGTTCCAAATTGTGTTTGAAACTGTTATTCTCCTGGAAACAGACAATGCACTTTTAAAACAAAAACCTTGCTAAATGCTATTAAGTTCTAAATACATGTTTTTAAACTACATAAAATCCCAAATGATTCTTTTGCAAATTCATGGTTTAAACAGGTGACCAAAGAGATGTTCAGATTGGCATTGATCCTGATTATTTGTATTCCAGGTTTAGACCTCAGGATTTTATTGTGTTAAGCAAAAATTATGGAGTTATTAAGTACAGGAATTAATAGAAAAGCCAAAGTTCCATGTTCAGCTGTGACGTTTGGAATAAATTACAAATTTATTACACTTCTCAGCTCCCTATGTATCTTAGTTGTTTACATTAAGTAAATACAGAATATTTTTTTATCAATAATTCTATTTAGCAATAAAATAATAATAAAAAATCATCTAATACCAAATTTTATACTATATTTAGTACTTTGTTATTTGGGGCCTCTGACCGTAAATAAAACTAGACAGACAGACAGAAGCAGGCTAGAAACAATTTTCATTGCACTTTGAAGTTCAATGTTCTTGAAATGTTTCAGAAACACAGTACAACTTTACAACAAACTACAAAAAGTAATGAAATTATTTTCCCACTTGCCTTTTTTGGTGAAAAACTCCTTGGAATATTTTCCAGCTACAATGAGCTTACGAGGTATTTTTCCCAGAAGTTCTATAATCAATGCAATATGATCTGTGCTTCCAGGGAGAAAATAAGGAAGAGACTATAAGAATTAGAATCAACTCATACTGACTTTATTGTGAACCTTGGGACTAGATGTATAGTTTTTAGAAATTTTATGGATGAAAGAATGTAGCAAAAATATCTACCTCCATTTTTCTGGGATATCCTAATGTGCAGAAATCTCATAAACATGGCTTTCCGGAGGACTCAGAGACATATTGCTCTGGATTGCTTAACAGTTTGCGTTTTTTTAGTAGTTGTGAGTCATTTTAATAAGTAAAACATAAATTATGATTCCCAGTTAAATATCCTTCTGCTAGAATAATTCAATGTCCTTGTGTGGTTTGACTTTGACTGATGAAATTTCTACTGCATGGCCTTCAAATTTAACAGCAAAAACTTTTAAGCAATATACAATGATCGATAAATTTAAATCAATTGAAATCCTGGGTCTGAACCCATTTAATTGTGTCCTGAAATGTAGTTTAAAGCATTTTTGTAAACTTGATGTCTATGAACCTCTGAATTTGTCTCTTTGTGGCTCATGTCATTTTGCATGGCTCTATTTTATAATTCTGTCCCAATTACTCTGCAATGTAAAACAAACTTCGCAAAATGCTTATGGAAATATATGTGTCAAATTTGTGTCCTTAATATAGATACAAATATAGCTGAGATCATTATTGCAAAAACAGAAATTGATTCTGCTATCCATGCTTCTAATTTAATGTTAGAAACTTTAATATTCTCCATGAAAAAAATATAGGCAAATCTAAGATTGACTTTCTTTTTTTTAAAAAAATCCCAACATATTTCTCTGCTGATTTTCTTACTATCCAGGTTCTGCTACTTAACACAGTTCTGGCATAGCTCTCACCTTCATCCCGAGAGTAATCTTCACCAGAGTGAGGCTCAAACAAATAGTCACCTGTAGCCAGTTCAAAGGCCTGAAGATGAAAATAACAGATAATTTTCAGAAAACCTTTTTGTAACTGTTCTAAGTGCTAAAGCATAATTCTAATTATTCTGTAATGCATAATGTAATACATAACTCTGTAATTTAGATGTGTCTTAGACGTGCTTTGCAACATACTTCAGATTCTCACAAATTTGATTTAAGGCAGTGTCTCTTGCTTACTCTTTTGTTAACTAGGAAAATTACTAACTGGATTTCAGATTTATTAGTGGTTTTGAATGTTAGATCTGAGTACTTCTCAGTTTTAAAGTTAAAATTTTTAAAATCATTTTCATTAAATGAAGTGGTCTGTTAAAAAAGGCATTTAAAGTAATCCAAATATTGCTTTTCAACACATCAGATTTCACGGTGATATACAACATAAAATGATCCAATACTGTAGAAATTCAGTTTTTTGTGAGTGGACTTATAGACTCCTACCAAATTGCGAATCAACATTGTACAACAGGTTTAGGTAGTACAACCAAGCTTACCATGCAGGCAGTGCTCCAAACATCAGCTGGAGTGCTATATCCTGCTCCAATCAGTACTTCCAAAGCTCTATATTGCCTTGTCTGAATGTCCTCCGTAAAATGCTTATGCTGTAGAAGAAGAAATGTGTTACAACTTGAAGCAAAGGAAGTTTTTCTATGATTGATAAGAAGCTTATCTCTAATTTCTAGTTTTTAAAATTTAAGAAGGATGATCTGACTCACTTGTAATGTAAACCCTAGAGGGAGCACTAAGATTCTGATACACATCTGGGAAAGCCTTGTTCTGTATATTTATAGACCAGTTTTATACCTTTTTAACTAAATTAAATCCCACAAAGTTCACTGGTGGCATCGTAATATTACTAGCAATGTAGCCAGGGAGAAAGATGATAAAGAATTATCTGTTTTTTATTCTGTTTGTTTTCTCTCATAAATGTATTTCATTCTATCTACTATAGCTTCCATTAAGATGCTGTTTTAATCATTTACCCAAACTGTGTCCTTCTCTTTTAAAATAAATTGCAACTACTTAACATTACATTTTTAAAAGCAGAACAGTTTGAAGTTATTTGTTTTTTTTTTAAAAGCCACACACTAGAGACAGCAAGCAACCAGTGTCCTCTTCCATCATTTTTCAAGGACTAGAAGCACAGCTAGAGATGCTAAAGCAGGCCATCCCACTGCTATGTCTTAAACTAGTATTTTTTCAAAACGAAATATGCTATTATTGCTTTCTGATGTCTTGAAATCCTTTCATGAACACTGAATCTGAGTAACCATCCCTAGAATCTGAATCTGCAGAATAAAAGGAAGTTAGAAAAGCAATACAAACAATGGGATCGAAATTCCCCATCCTCATTCTATAAAAACATAGTCTTCTCAAACAAAGATCAGTGGAATTTCCATGGCTAAATTAGATTATTAAAAATGATTCAATGCAGAAAATGTGCTGAGATGGCATAAACCATGAATCTTGGGATGTGTGCTCTGTTCATTAACAGTCAAGAACAGCTTTCTCGTGTACCTTGATGAAGGTAGGCTGCATGGATCAAGACCATAGGAACTGTGGGGCAAGGATGGGGAAGGCTATCTTATATAAATGTTCATACATTTAATTATTAGTTCTTTTTATATATTTTACACATGTAATCTTACAGATGCTATAACATTACATATCTTTCCTGAATTAAATGATTGGATATAACATTTTTTGTATGTTTTACATGCGAAGTATAATGAAAAACAAGTAACAGAATCAAGTCCAATTTGCCTTTTCTTGTAAGGGCATACATCATGCAAACATTTAACATATTAATTAACTGGCTTAAAAAAAATATTAGGATGCTTTCATATGAATGGCTTTCAGCATTATCCGTGAAAGGGAAAATGGAAGATACTACATCTTTTCTTCCTTCATCTGTGTAGGAAAACTGAATAGTTTCACACAGATAATAAGCAGAATATTGCCTCATACAAATCCAGAAATGATGCAGGATAGCTATACAACAATTGCCTTCAGAAAAGCCATACACCTTTATTTATTTTCAGTTCTGAGTAAAAAGTTAATATTCTTCGGTCTAAATATAGACCAAAATAAAAAGGGGGGAAATGATCTTCCACCTATGCTATCCATGGAACTAATACCTCTTTGCTTTATAGCAGCCAGAAAAAGCTGGTTGCTAGCAGAGATAAGATACTTTTTCCAAATTGAGGGCACTGATGCTGGAATTCTCATTTCTGGATTGAAATTTGGAGTCATTTTAAAGTACAAATTTGGGGTGAAATTCTAACAGTTCTGCTTACATCCTGCCCAATAAAATCAAGTCTTTTGAAAATTTGAATGAGAAAAAACTGAATTAAATGACTGTTCTTTCCAAGGGAACAAAGAACAATTTAAGAGCTATGAATAATTTAAGTTTGCATTTGTAGAAGTATGTTAATATATTTTAAATGATAACTATGTTCATTCCAGCAAACTGCAAAATTAGCAATGTTGGCATTCAGTAGGGAAAGGAAAGTAAACTTACCACCCAGCAAGCATTTCCTAGATCAGCTATCTTCACTTTGAGTTTATCTGCATTCCCAGGTTCAAGTGGATTAAGGAGGAAACTTCCAGCAGCAGCTTTTTCTAGACTCAGTATAAACATTAGTTAGCTCAACCATCATCTATCTATCTATCTATCTATCTATCTATCTATCTATCTATCTATCTATCTATCATCCATCCATCCACCCATCCATCCAATTTCTACATTGCCCATTTTATTTAAGTGACTCTGGGCATCTTACAATAAAAAATGCAGTTTGGAGATTCTTTTGTCAAAAGAACTTTGGAACATCTTTCATAAAATCCATGCCAATGAGATGGTTTAGAAATTACAATAAACAGTGGTTTAGCTATAAACCATAGTGGGAATCAAGTTTGCTTAGGTGATCTCCTTAAGACATAGAATCCCTTTCCATTTTTGATTAAGTATAGATTTTGTTAAATTCAATAAAGTGTAATTAAACTTAAAGATGATTTATTCAAAACATGTCAAACTGAAATTATAGATTATAAATGTCTAATTTTAAAAATATTTACATTGTATAAGATCCTTATAAGATTAAACTCATATGGCAAGTGCTTAGAAAAATCTATATAACTATGAAATATTAGGATTTTTTTATGCCACCCATCTCATACTTTGAGGCAATTCTGAGCAGCTTATTGTTACATATTTTTTTAAAAAAGAATATTCTCCTTGAAAATAAACAATTTATTTCTGACAAAGAATCAGTGTGCTGTACCTTTACTGTTTTCAGAAGACCCATTATTTTCATTCTCATCTTCTGAAGGAATTTCTGACCTGATGCTTTCTTGTAATTGGATGATCTGCTGTGCATTTAAATACTGTTCCTCACATGTGGATTCCTGACAAACCATTGAATCCAGAACCTCTGAAATTAAGGGTACAGGAAGCTGTGATATTGCTTCCTGTATTAGGTTCTCTGAACCACCATTGCTTTGGTTATAAGCACTGCTCTCTTCTTCCTGCTCTTGAGATGGGCCAGTGAAATCATTGGCATTATGAACGTCATCCTCGAGTTTCACAGACACTTGATTGATGGATTTTGAGAAGGTAGACATTTGCAGCAATCCATTGCAATTGATTTCTGTTACACATTTTTCAATTCCCTCCATTAAGCTACTTTGCTCTGAAAATAAGTGAAAAAGCAGAAACTATGTTTATGGGTCAAGGGAAAAACAGACACAAAAGGAATCACAATGTACCTGATAAGGGGCAACTGGAAATACAGGCCAGTCAACCATTTAAAAAAAATAATAATTATCACTGCTGCTGATATCCCATTTTTTCCCCAAAAATGGTGTAAATAACACTTCCTCTCATCATTTTTCTCCATCACCATCCTCTGAGATAGTTTGGGCCCAGAGATAATGATGATACTTAGGTTTAAACATCTATTATATATGTTAGGAAAATTTATTTTAGCCAATTAAAATTTGTATCAGTCCAAATGTCTTGAAACTTTTATCAATTCAAATCTCTATTTTTAAGACCTGTTCAGCTTCAAAAGAATGCATAATTATACCAAAGAATTCAGGATTAGAGCAACAAGTTGATCCAAAACATTTCTTTCTAGAGATCAATACCTGTCTTTGCCGACAGCCCCTCATCTGGGGAGCTCTCTTTTAAAATTAGCTCAACTGGTCTCTCCCCTTCTTGTTGTTCCTCAGACTCAGTTTGCAGAGGATTTGTTTCCTTCTCCATCTCTTCAATTTCTTGTATTCGCTTCTCCAACAGTTCAGCTTGTCGTTTCTGCTTTTTTTTCAATTTCTTTTTCTTATTTTTGGACATTTTGTCAGCCTAAGAGATAAATGCAAATCAGCTAACCTTTATGGGTCTACTGTTTATTGCAGTAGTAATTTAGTAGGCGTTTTTCCAAACTCATATAAATAAAAGTGAAATTCCTTACCGATCATTAAAGAGAGATACTACATATACTGAAAACTAGTAATGGCTAGTAAGAAATATCACTGGGTTCAACAGAACATACTTCCATCTAAACAGCCATCATTTGGATTGTAAAGTTCAGCTTTATTTCAATCTCTCTCCTGTTCTCATAATTTCATTGGCTATTAAGTATACTATAGCAAAAATGCTACATGGAAAGTCTCTGTGGCAACAGCTGGTTTACTTATAGGTGGTTTAATGCAGAGATCCCCAAACGTTTTGGCTTTGTGGAGTGACAGGAGGGGAGAGGGGATGATTTGGTGCGAGCAGCAGGCACGCGCACCCACCACTCATGCAAATGGAGCATGCACACACATGCTTGCTCACTGCTTGGACAAGTGAGGATGTGCACACACACATGCTCACTCTCTGCTTGCGTGAGTGAGAATGTGCACATATGTGCACTTAGCTGCTCCCTCCATAGCCCAATTCTGAAAGGCTCAAGGCCCGGTAGTGAGCCATGGCCCATGGGTTGGGGATACCTGGTTTAATGCCACCATTTCAAGTATTAACAGTTTTCAATAAAAATTGAAAATTACAAAATTGTTAAATTGTATCACTATTTCTTTGTTTGTGCCAATTCTCCCTAATGCTTTACCGTCTTCTATATGCCAATTATTACATAAAGAACCATCATTTGTTCATGAAGTAAAAATGTTGTAGGGCTGTGCAAATTTTTGAAGGAACATTTCCTTTCCATGAGGATTTAAGTGAAATGCTCTAAAAGAAGCAATGTGGCCTCATTGCTTTAAAGAACTCTGGCTTTAATAAGTGACAGCACAAAAAGAGCTTTGTGACAAGAAAAAGAGTTTCATTAAAATGAAATCCATTACCTCTTTGCTTTTAGAAAGATGCATGGCCCAAATCTTTTAACTCTTAAAATCTAAAATCCCAGCCACAGCTAATGATAACCAAATTATTTCCCATTATGTAATGTATCATCTAAATATAAAAAGCAGAAATAATCAAACTTACTGGTTTGGGCTGCGGTGCAGTACTCACTGTGAAGTAAAGCAAAAGCACCATTAGCATGTTTCCATCCTAGGAGCAATGATGCAGTACAAGTTGTACAATGCACAAATCTTTATTAAGCAAAATATTATTTCTGTTAAGATGCCAGCAGCATAGAATGTGCGTTTATGTAGATATTCACATTAAAATGTAACTTTTAGGCTCCATTAGGGTCATACTTCAAAGACTAGCTATAGTGTCATTAAAAAAAAAGTTTTAAATGAAACCAGTGTCATATTTGCATTTAACTACCTAAAATTATTAATGAAGTTTAAAAAACTAATGTTTTACATTTACAACAATTTTCTTCCTGAGCTTTTTTTATAAAACATATTCATTTTATAAACAAACTGAAATATTCGATATTATTTATTTCAAGAATTTATATCTCATTCTTCAGTTTGGGTTATTAATAGAACAAATTAGATCACCAAAAAGAAGTCAACACTTGCTCTCCATCTTCCCATTGGAAAAATCAAGACAAAAAAGAATTGAGAAGATTAATGAGAATAGTTGAGATTGTTATGAAAATGAACCAAAGTTGAAGTGAAAACAATAGGGAAGCACAAACCTGCAGAGCCAGAAGGCGGAGGGGCTCCAGATCTTTGCCACTCTGTAGCTTCTGCAGCTAGTTTACGGACATACTGGTCATTAACACACAGCAAAATGTTTTCTGGTTTAATATCAGTATGGATAATCCGACATTTAGAATGCAAATAATCCAGACCTTGCAAGACCTGTAAAACACAAAAGATAAAAGAAATCAAGTACTCAGGTTGCGTACAACATAGTACATTTAATGGAATACTAAAGAGACAGAATTTAGTCGAGATAATCTCCTTTGAATCAAGTTTAATTTCTAGTTGATTTCATGTACACAGCTATTCAATTTGAGGGCAACAGTACAGAAATAATTTCCCCTTTGCCTTCCTCCTATATACTTTTAAACACATCTGTTCCAAAAGCACACACTTATACTGTATCTGACCTCCTTTTTGCAACATTTTCTCAATACTTTTTGCTTTTCACTTCCTATTAACTCACATTATTCTTACAGAAGAGATGGCATGCTAACAGATAGCTCAGATCTCAGTGCTGCATGTCAGAATATTGCAGTGGTGTCTGTGGTTTGTCCTAGTGAGATATTCCATTTCCCCCTGATTTTTTCTACATAAAGCTACTTACAGTAGCAATGGTCCTGCAGCCCTGCTTTGCTTCTTCTTTGTAAAAAAGGAACAATTTCACAGTGAGATAAAATTATAGCTTAGAAGTACCCTTTGACACTTTGGTTGGGTCCCATTAAGTTTCCTGTCCACTTTACTTCTATATTTTTTAACTGCAATTTATATGTAGCTCAATTCGAAGAAGTCTGAAAGCAGCTAACAAAGAATGCAGGAATTAAATTTATTTATTTAACAAAATGCATATGGCTGCCCAACTCACTCTCAGTAATTCCGGGCAGCTTTCAAAGATAAAACAAGAAAAACATAACAACCCAAACAACTAACACCAACCCTCTGCCCAAAACAGGGATAAGAACAATAATTGCCTACTCTAAGCAGATGATCAGTCTTACAAAGCCTCCTGAGGCTTTCCATAATAGCCAAGTTTGAGCAGCTTTTCTCAGTGACAACAACAGTTAATGCTGACCTCAGTCCAAAGGTGAGAGGTAGAGACAGAAGAGACACAATCCTATTGTCCCTGATAATAACAATCCATCAGAAATGGAATCTGAATGGTGCCCTCCTTACTAGATTTTATTGGATGGGAAGGTATCTTTGAAAGAAAACAATCCTGCAGGTATATTCAGATTCCAAGCAACATAAGGCTCTAAAGCTGAAAACTAGCATCCTAAATTGTGCATTTAGAAGCCAAATGCCAACCAGTGCAGCTTTAGCAGTAGTGAGTACTTCAGTAAATTGAGAGATACCCTTAACTACTCCAGTCACTGTTTCTGGGATCCCCCACACACACTTTGTGGCTGCTTTCTCTGGACTCCCTGAACTCGTGCTATACTACAGGAACCCCAACTCTGTATAGCCTTGTTGGGCCTCCCCCAATACCCCATGACATCCCCACACTATTTAACCGGGACTCCCTGTGCTTCCTGCTTGACAATGGACTTGTTTTGGGATTACAATAACAACCGAGAATGCCTGTGTTGCCATCACTAATTGATGAGGCCATGTGATGTCATGCTTTACAACCGCATTGCTTAGCAATGCCAATGCCAATCCCAAATGCCATTGTAACTAGAGGACTATCTATATCTCACCCATTCAAGAGCATGTTTTGCTAATAAACCCTGAAGATGAAAGTATTTTTAACAAATTTTAAAAGCAAAATTAGTACTGAAATATATCAGAGAGATATGAAACTTACCTGAAGGATGATTTGTTTTACACAAAGTAGTGGAAGCCCCTGATAATTTGATTTGATGATCCATTTCAGAAGATGATGCCCTAAAACTTCAAATACCATACAAATATCTGAGATGAGTCAAGGGTGAATTTCTAGACTATACAGCAGATTAGAACCACGTGGAATGAAATTATTAGTTTTTTAAGCTTCCAATTCAAAAATAAACCTCTTTCCACTATAATCTGAAAGGAATTTGACTTTTTTCCCAGTTTAAAAAAGCTATACATTTTCTTTTTTAAAAAATTTACCCTGGCTTCTAACAAGCATGTCGGCATAGTTGGATAAGCTTCGGATGTAAGTACTAATAATTCTGCTGTTATATACCACAGGAAAGTCAAAGCCCCATAAATTGTAATGGCTGAACAATGGACAGAAATGAGTGTTACGATACATTAAAAGCTATGTAAATTTATTGTTTGAACCCATGCTTTGTGATCTGTTCTATTAAAAGGATACGGGAACCATTAATTCCTGAGATTTTGAAGTCATCTAAAAGCTGAACTACTCTGTCTCGATTTGGATCATCTGGGTCAGTGTTGCGGACCTGTATAAAGGAGAGAGAAAAAAATCAAATGACAGAAGAAAATGAGTACAGGAAGATCCCTCCAAACCTTCTAAGAATTTTTCCAGTTCCTCTTATTGCTTTAAGAGTTAGTACTCAAATGCATCATCATTTCTGATTGTCTTAAAATAGCTACATTCTCACTTAGCACTTCTTTTTCTTAACATGCCAGCTTTTTTTTTAAAAAAAAGCATATAGCCAAATTATCTGATCTTAGACAATAATTTATATTCCATCTCGTGAAATTGCATTTCCCATTTTTAATCCCTTTATAAAATTCTCCTAAAAACATACTATTAGAGAATGTTAATGACAACTGCAGATGATGACATGAGCAGTATATCAAAATTCCCCACTCTCAAGGATCATTTTAACTAAATCCAACCATATTTTAAGCACACAAAAACTAAAATTTCTCTTATTTCCTACATCTGAAAGGAAACAGGACATGCAAGGTTAGCAAGCTGTGACAAACAGTGCTTTTTGAAAAATAGATCTGAAAGAATTACCAACGACCTCCTGTTTTAAAAATTATAATTTTTAAGCTATATTGTAATAATTTGCTTCTATATACTCACAGATTTCAGCAATTTAATTTCATCCAAAGCTGTTTCTGTGTAATGTTCAGCACTCTTTACAACTTTCATTGCCACAAACCTCTTCCCCCTAATGGACACAAAGTTTAATTTCAAATTGTTCTTAGGAACCACATAATGCTGATAGATAAAAATATGAGAGCTCAGAACTATGTCCTATGGGTGATGAATATGTGCAGAGGGTGGTTGGAGAGACCTTACTCTAGATCAACGACTCCCAACCTTTTGGGCATCAGGGACCGGTTCTGTAGAGAGAGGTTTTTCTGCAGACTGGAGGGGGTTTGGTTTTGTATGCTTCCTGCATCCCGTGAATGGGGCTTGTTGTGGCCTGCCAGCGGCCTGCACGGATCGTGGCTGATCTCGACAAAGAGGAGGCTGATGTGGTGTCGTGCAAGCAGCCTGCACAGCCAGCATTCATGTCGGACAGCAAGGAGGCTGAAGAGGTTGTGGTGCCAGAGGCAGAGACTCAGCCAGGACCTTCAGAACCTCCAGAGGTTCCTTCAAGTGGAGAGAGCGAAGTGGAGGAGCCTCTCCTCAATGCTTGAGCACGCAGGGCTGCCAAAAGGCAGGAGTGGCTACTCAGGAGGAGGAGCTCTACTCGAGAGTAGGGCTTGAGGATAATTGGCCATTCTCTTAGCCTATTTAAGTCACACACAGCTAGTGCTTTCTTGCTGGAAACAACTCGTATTTTATTATCAGAATATTTTGGTTTATCATATCTTGTTTTCTGGGCTGGTTGCCAACCTTCGCCGGTCTTGTTTATTCTTGCTACTTAATAAATTTGATAAGGACCGTTGGTGTGTGTCAATATCCTTGGAAATCCGGAGCTGGGGCAGAACAGGGCTTCATTTATTGTGCAGCCCAGTTTCTGGCATGCCATGGATTGGTGCCAATCCATGGACGGGGGGTGGGGACCCCTGCTCTAGATCATTCTTGAGCTAAGTATCATCCTCAAGGACTATGAAACACAACCATGAACAAATGATAAAAAAAATGGGATGAAACATGAATCCTGACAAAATACAGGATTCTGTTTATAAAAAACAGTAGGAATCCTCTGTATTTCAAAATAATAGGATAAAGAAAAAAATGCTGTTTATCTATAATAGTTGTTGAACAATTAACAGAAACTCCAACCAAAGAACAAAGACTTACTGGATGTCCCACGATAACCACACTGTTGAAAAATGTCCCCATCCCAGTTTTCGGATTACATGGTATCTTCCATTGAACAGATCTCCTATTTTTACTAGATGATAGCCACCTACAAAATGTATAATGAATTATTAAATCAACAGTTAAATTGAGGTTATGTTGTAACTTTAACACAAAAAAGTTAAATTTATTTGCATAACTTTATACAGACTCAAATGCAGACAACTCAGAAAATTTTACAATATAAAAACCAATAAATCAAGCTAAATTAATACAATATGCAATACTGCATTTTAGTAAATCATCATATATATCTGAAAGCACTCCTGGGTATGATGAAGTGGGTGGCAGGCCTGGCCTTCAGTGCCATAGTAGTTTTGCATTCACTGGTGAGCGACTGAGATTGGGAAGGACAGTTGGGGGCAATTGCAGTGCCCATGCAGTGAATCAAAAGGGCAGGTGGATTGCTAAGCATCCAAATTTTCATACATGACCGCAAGGGGCACTGCAATGGCCATAACGTCAACTACCGGTCATGTCCCTTTGTTCAGCATCATCATTAATTTTAAATGGTTGTTGAACAAATGAATGTTAAGCAAGAACTACCTGTATTTTGTTGAGAGATGCTAAAATACTGGATTCATGTAACCAGAATTACCATTAACAGGTGTTCCATAATTAATAGATTTTAGAAATTCTTTTTCACTGAAGAGGAAGAAATGCATTTCAGTGGAAGAAATTTTTAATCTTTGCTATATATCACACAAGTGTTTTTTATATTAGTAGTATTATATTTACATTGTAATTTGAACACAAAGAATTCTACCATTTTTAGAATATTTTTTTCTAACTGTAGGCCTTTTTTCTATGAGGTGACTGAGATTCCCATGAATCCTTCTGCCTTTCCCACTAACTAGAAGGCAAATCAGGAAACACTAGGCACGTAGGCATTTACTTATATCAAACATTTAAAGGCTATTGACTTTTTTTTTTCATTTTCTGGGCTACTGAACCATTTCTTTAACTGGGTTTTACTTCTAAAATGTTCATGTTTATTAAACTATTTTAAAATTATTTTTTTCCCTTTTCTAGTACCTTACAGTATAGTTTTAATGAAAGCTTTATGACATGGCTCTGAAACTTTAGACTTTAGTGGCAATATGATTTCCTAAATTACTTCTAATATTAATTTCTGTAACCCTTCTGTGAATAAAAGTAATTATTCATTGGGATATCTTCTGACAGTAACTGAATTTTAAATGTGCAAGAAGCTGGAGCCCTTTTTGCCTGGAGAAATTTGATAGTGCAATTTCCTAGGCCTGTTGTTTTCACCAGGTAGACCTGGAATAAATTCTCACTGCAAGCCAGCTTTGCATATACAAAGCTCTGTGCACTGAGTCAGACTGCACTCAAGCTTTCCTTCAAAGTGTGTCCAAACAAACTAGTTTTCACCCTGACCAAGCAGAGAGTAAAGTCTGGCTCTTGTTGCCCATCAAAGGGCAATAGCAGCTCCTTCTGCAATTTGTGAACCATTTAAATATTTATTTATTTAAACTTAATTTATTTCTATTCCACCTTTATTTTTATAAATCACTTAAGGCAGTGAGCATACCTAACTCCTTCCTGCTCTTATTTTCTACATAACAACAACCCTGTGAGGTGAGTTGGGCTAAGAGTGAGTGACTAACTCAAAATTACCTAGCTGACTTTCATGCCTAAGGTATATTAGGTATATAAAATATACCTGAAACAACCATATTCCTTCATCTTGAAGTTATTATATTAAATTATTTAGTTTAACAAAGACATATCTTAGGATATAACTGCTCTTATTCTAAACAGTTCTAAATATTTTAAGCCATGATTTCATCTCAATAAATGGATCCTTGTTTTCCTTTAAAAGGAAATTCATAATGTGGTTTATGCAAAGGTTTCATCAAGTCATAATATTACCCTAGTGTTATTGGCCTAAAACAAACATGCTGAAAATGTAGAAAATGTAGAATTGTAATTTCATACCTTTGCAATAATCATTGGGATCTTCTTGCTCATCATCATCTGACCCCAGTATTTCTTCTTCTTGTTCAGGAAGGTCATTCTCTGCATGGGCAGTAGGGCCACGATGTTGAGTTTCAGGCCTAAGATACAGCATAAATGTTTAAATTGTAAGTTTATAAGGAGAGGAATAAAGAATAAGTAAGGACTAAAATGCTGTTTAAAGATAAGGCTAGATATATAAATAGAGTCCTCATTTTTTAAAAAAAAGTCAGATCTCATGTTATTGTCTATAGTAAACTACATTTATGATTCAAAATATTGTGCAGTAATTTTGCAGAGAATGCAAACCTTTTCAGACCTACCCATTTCTGAAAACAAGCCTTTTGGTATCATTCCCAGTTGGTTTCCCTAAAATTGGGCTTACTTTAAAGATTCTTTGTGTACTAGAAAAGGTTTTAATTGAAGGCATAGTACAGATATACACTAGATATCACTTATCTAGTGATAGGCAAATAGAGGTTTGTTTGTTTGTTTGTTTGTTTAAATTATTTTGGCACACCCAATTCCAGAATGACCTTGAGGGTTCACAATTTAAAACAGAATTTAGATACAATAACATAAATTTTAAAAAACACACACATAGTGAGAGAAATACCATAATGATAGTCCAGACAAAAACATCAACAATGAAACAATCAACAAAAATTCAATCACTCCTAACAAAGGAGTGTCACATGCATCCCCACCTCAAGGTCTGAGAGAACAACTAGGTCTTTAAGGCCTTCCTGAACACCTCCAGAATGAGAGCTGTCCAGAACTTGGGGGGGGGGGGGGGGGGGAATGACTCAGAGATTCATAAACGAATCTGTTCTAAGCTTTTTTCCAGTTTTGTATCAAGGGTCACTACCATTAACATAGGTGCTCACTGGTATTTTTACAAGAAATGGATGGCTTCAACCAGAATGAAAACCTAATTTTACCATAGATTGGCATAAATTCTAGAACATGCTCTTGGCTGGGCATAGCTGTAAAAAGACAGTGTGTAGAAGCCCTAATGACTTTCAAAATTGCCATAAAGCCATTACATATAAAGTTCTACGATGTCTACCACTTTGAGAATGCATCAGAAAGGAAGACTGGCAATATCTAATGAATATATGATGAATATTATTCTTAAATAAATTAAGACGACATATAAAAAAAAGAGTGCGTACCTGATTTGCCATTTAAATCATCTACATTATAAACTATTTATTTAGCCACAGTTTTACCACAATGTTTTTAATCAATTGATTTTCAAAAATGATATTTCTTAATTTCATTTTATATACTCTCAGCCCATAAAAAAGAGAATTTAGAGTAGTTTCAGACATTAAATAATATTACCTAATTAAAGAATAGAAACAAGGAAAGCAAATTGATGAACACAATAGTTAACAAATACAAGTTAAGAAACTGCCTGAAACATCTTGCTGAAAATATAGTTAGGACTAAATATAAATATGCTGTCAAATAGCTTAAATCTATCATCACTGAATTATTATTTTATTTATTCTGACTTTTTAATCTATTTTGGCTTATTGTTAAACTTGAGATGGTGAACATACCTAATATTCCCAGCTTCTATTTTCCCTCATGGCAACAACTAATAAGGTACGTTGAGCTAAGAGAGTCTCACCCAGCCAGCTTTCATGCCTAAGGGAGGTCTGGAACTAAGTCTCCTGGTAAGTATCTTAACTCCACACCAAACTGGCTCTCAGCATCAATATTTAAACTAGTGATACTTAAAGAGCTGCAAATTACATCAATGTTACATTATCAACAAATACAACTGTACTTTATATAGTTCTTATATTTACAAGGTTCTATCTAAAGGTCACTGAGGGAAATTCTACTTTGGGAAGCAAATTCCTATGCTTGCAAATACCAATTCAGAAAAAAAATAGCATTCAAGAGGGAGTGTCAACTACAGAAATCAGATAGTGAAGTATGGTTTCAGAATGTGGTTTTGCCATCCATCCTGTGTATCTTTTTCATGTAATTCTTTAAGTTATAGTATTTATGAATTACATCATTAATTTTCATGCTTCTCAGAATTACTAGAATTAATAATTAATAATTCCTAGACTAGGAATGCTGGCTCCAAATGTTTGCCGAGAAAGCCGCTTGCTGGTGGAATCAATATAAACGAAAAATTCTGGGACTCTGAATTATTTTCTATAAAATCTCCTTATACTAATAGTCCTCGACTTATGACTGCAATGGAGCCCAACATTTCCACTGCTAAGCAAAAGAGCTGTTAAGTGAATTGTGCCCCATTTAATGACCTTTCTGCCACAGTTGTTAAGCAAATCACTGCAGTTATTAAAGTGAATTATGTGGTTATTAAGTGAATCTGGCTTCCCCCAATCACTCTGCTTGTCAGAAGCCAGGTGAGGTGGTTACAGGTGGTAATCACGTGACCCCAGCATAGTTAACAGTCATAAATACATGCCAGTTATCATGTGCCCGGATTTTGATCTCATGACATGGGGATGGCGTCAAGGTCATAACTGTGAAAAACAATCATAAGTCACTTTTTTCAGTGCGACTGAAACTTCGAAAGGTCACTAAACAAGAACTACCTGTAGTGGCTTTGGTTCATTTCAATTACCTTACTGCAGATTAGGCCTGTAAATTCAAACACTGATCTGAAGTAATTCAAGTCGCAAAGGCAACCCAATTTGCTGCTCCAAAGCAAACTACAATTTGTGTGACCTGATATCATTACAGGCTTATGCTAAAGTAGAAATCTCCTATAAGCCTTTTTCTACAGGGCTGGGTGAGACTTTTTCAAACCAAGCAACTTTGGGATTGCCTGCAGTCTTCCTAACATTACCCTACCTAGAAGATCTCCAGCACATATCTTCAGTGATGGACACTGAATACTTTGGCCAGTGTGGCAGAATTATCTTCTCAAATGCATTGCCTGAAGGGCTTCCTGGATGGGCATGAAAAAGGCTCTTCTCAACAGGACTCCCCAAAGGCTTTTGGCCCCATTTCATTATTGGTCATCTTCCAATGGAAAAGGCCAGAGGCATGAAGGGATGCATCCTTTCATACCATTGAGCTTGCAACTGATGAGTAGCTGGGAGAATCCATGAACACAATTCTGGAGTATTCTCATCTGCTGACAAAGATCAGAAAAATGCCAACAATGCAAAAAGATGTATGCTGATGGACTGTCTTAAACATATATCAGCTATCAAATAGTTGGGAAAGCCCAGGAACATACAATAAACTCTTCCATATTCTTCCCTCTCTCATTCACTGGCAGTGATTAGAAGGCAAGGGATGCAAAACAGAAGACATCTCATGAGATGGGCAGCTGTATAAATTTGATTAATAAATAATTATATAAATAAAAGGATTCACGTCATTAGACTTCCTTGATAGCTTATTAGGAGAAAAGCTTTTATGGTACCATTGGCCAATCTCAACATGGCCAAATAGCTCTAGCAAGTAACTAAAGGAGATTCCAGCCAAAGGGGACTCAGCACATGCTGTAGTGATTCAGTTGCTCAGCATATAATCTTTGAATTCCCCAGAACTCACAGTACAACTGCATATCCGAGGAGGCCCCTTAGGTGGTGCTGTAGGAAAAGGATCCTCTCAACCTTTTTCCAGAGTACAATCTCTAAAAGATGGGAGGTGCTCTGGAGTTAGTATAGTCAGTTTCATCTTGAAAGTGAAATATTAGAGTTACTTCTTATATAGACAATGGAAAACAGCATAACAGCAAAACTGACATTGCCAAAACGGATGAAAATCAGGCCTCCCATACGAAGAGGGGACCAGATAGTCCATTATATAAGAACAGAACAAAATATGATTACACAAGTTAAATACTGTTTCTCTATATAAAGCTTAGTCTTAAAGCTGTCATTAGAATTCTTGTAATATGATTTAACCTTACTTCAGTACAGAATTATTTATAAAGATCTCATGGTTTCTTGTGAGCTTGCCTCACAGATTACAGCCCTGCCTGTTGAATTAACTCTCTTGTGAGGGAACCATTGTTGCTTTGTTCAAAACTTCACTGGGAAGCTTCATTCAAATCTTTATTGGAAAGAAATGAAGCTTCTTACATCCCTACTGCAGGTACCTTTATGAATCACAGCCTTGAAGAAACTGAATGGAATTCCAGATATGGAACTACTTATTTGGAAGCTCCTCCAATAGCAGCATTTATTGTGACCAAATGGTAATAAAGATTAATAAAATACACTCATTTTTTGCATAGAAAAATATCTAGAAATATAAAAGCTTAAAATAATGAAATATTTAGAACTATAAATGTACGTAGCTATTTTTGTAAAAAAAAAACCTCTAGAATATCCAATTCTATATCCATTTATGATTTGGTAAAAAAAATATTCTTTCCCTATAAGTAATATCTAGATACATTAGAACAATGAATAAGCTTTCTTTTATGAACATTCCTCTCTGTTACCTCCAGTGGTTGCAGATTTATTCAAATCTCCTATATAAGGAAAAATAATAAATCTACATAGTAGAAGTAACAGAAATTGAACCCACAGATATAAACACAAAATCAAATAATAAACTATGTAGTTTAATAGGAAATTTGACAGCTAAGAGCAATATATAGAAAAGGATAATTAGTAATTCTGGAATCCAGAGATCAAACAACTAAATAAGATTTGTATCCAACTAAAAGCTACACCCATTAGCAAAGCTTTTCTATTAGTTATGCGATAAATACTGTAAAATTGAATCGTTAAGGCACATTGAACAATACTTCAATCAATTAATGATTATTTAGCTGCTGTGGCTTTTGCTAAATCTCAGTAATAATGTTTCAGTCAGAATGCTGTCTAATATTCTACAATCATTTATTTCTTCAACATGCACAACTTTCCTGTAGCAAGGAAGTTACTAGAAAGTCTCCATAAAGCATTTGGCTGCCTTTGTTCTTCATCTAAAGGAAACTAAAGAATTATATCATCTTTGCCTTTAAACATGTTACACTTTTAAAATGACAATTATTGTCAGAGAATATAACATAAGTCTGAACATATTCAGAGACCTATCCTATTTGTTATTCACAAAGAATGTATACTTTTACAATTAATTCTTAACAATGTTCACTGTGATCTTTTTAACTCTTCCTGCCACTATCTTTAAAAATGCATCCAAATTTACTATTGCTATAGGCCAGGAATATAAATCTACAGACACTCTGTAAAATCAAATAATACTGTTAAAAAAATTATTTTAAACAGAGTATAAACAAAAGACAGAATAATCTGCAGATAATTTTGCAACTATTACAAATCAAATTAAAAGCTGATTTACAAGTGGAGACAAAGATATTACAATAATTCCAAAGATTTCATCTCAAGTACTATATTTCTGAAAAATTGATTCTTGAAATCACATTCTCCCATGAGTAAGAAAATGGAGGTGGGGGGAGCTTACCTGCATGAAGCACGTACACCCATTGATAAAGGTATCTCTGAAGATGAATCAACAATTTTCAAAAGAGCCATAAAATCCAAATAGTACACTAGTCCTGGTAATGGGATGCATAAATTGTGAATAGGGTGCTGGCCGTCCCTGAATACAGCAAAGCTTTGTGCAGAAGGAAGAAAAAGCAGACTATGCCTCCACCACCTAGCTGCAGATGTACAACACTGCATTGCAGGTAAATGGCTTACAACATCACTGGGGAGGACTGATTTCAGATTTGCTTCCTGCAAAATTTAGCTACACTTTGGAATGACAAAATATTTATTGTATAACGATTTTGTTGTCTAGCTTTTATTAAAAAAATAAAATAAAGCTTTTAGTTTTTTGCTGAATAATTTACTTCCTTCAAAACTTTTAAAAAATCCAGAGTAGATAATCTGATTACAAGGGAACTCTGATTACAATATCAGGGAAGGAGGGACATTTTAAAAATCCTAGTAAATGCTTTGTTATTTCTTGCAACTATTCTAGCTCTGCCTAGAATAGAAGATTTTTTCTGGAATGTTACTCAATTTATGTAAACTAAATATAATTTATGTAAACTTGGAAACTTATACTGAGAAATTAATAACATTAATAGAAAGTGAAAATCAGTTCTGACCACATAAAATGTTTATAGCACATAACTTCAGTGACATCCCAAATCACATGCAAGTCCCAAAACAGATCTGCTTGCTAAGAATTACAATATACTTTGCAAGGGACCTGAACAAAAAAATTTATTGCCCCAAACTTAAATATTAATTTTTAATATTAACTAAATAAATACTAATCAATAGCTTAATTATTTAAAGATTAAGATTAATTACAATTAAGCAGTGGAACAGCTTGCCTTCAGATGTGTATGCTCCATCATTGAATGTTTTCAAGAAAGATTGGACAATCATTTGGACAACCCCCCGTGCCTCATTTTTGCCCTCCATGTCCTCCTGCAGTACTCAGCCAGCCGAAAGTGGGTCACATGGCCCGTTTTTAAGCCATTTTCGGCGCAGTTTTGGGCCCATTTTTCAGCCATCTGGGGCCTGTTTTGGGCCCATTTTTTGGCCAACAGAGTGCTGCAGGAGGCCATGGAGGGTGAAAATGAGGTGCGGGGGGCTGCAGACGGCCCGTTTTAGCCGCCAGAGGCACTGCGGGCCAGTCCTTTGATAGTTCCAGGCTGGCCCTATGTGCAGGATTTAAGCATCCCGCAGGCCTTGAGTTTGACAGCCTGATCTACTATGTGTTGAAGTATCTATTTACCACTAATTCCTGGTAAACCAAACCAAATCAATACTGCTGAACGCACTCTAACTATACTATAGAATGGAACTGGAATCTGCTCAAACTACTTAGTTGTTCCCCAAGAATTAAAAGCCGAGAATGGTAACGGCATTGATCAATTTGCCAAAGTATATCATGTCTAGGTCTGAATACACACCACAAATACTCTGTCAATCTTTCTATTCCTTTCTAGTCCTCAATTTATAACCATTCATTTGGCAATCTTTCAAAGTCATGATGAGGCTGAAAAATGACTTCCTAGCAACTGCCTATGGAGATTCTCAATCATCCAGGTCATAGTTGTCCCATAGGTGCTTTTTCAGGAGGTAATTGGACTTTCTTGTTTTTCTTTGAAAAGGTTTCACTTCTGATTCAAGAAGCTTCTTCATATATGACTGGATGGTTCTCTGATCCTTCCATTCCCCACCATCCAGCCAGAGATGAAGAAACTTCTTGGATCAAGATTTTACAGCTGAGCCTTGTTTAATGACCACTCCGCGATAGTTTGAACTTGAGAGATAAGTATATTTTGTACTTTAATACTGATAATTAGATTAGAAGGAAATGTATAAGGGATTCCATGTAATCCTGTACATGTATGCATGTACATACTTGCATCAAATGTGTGACCTTCTTTCCAGAAAATAAACTCTCCACAAGAATTTGTCCTTATCAAATATCACGCACAATACTACAATTTACTGATGATCATTTGCTCAAATATGAGCAAGGCCTAATTCCACAGAAGGAAATTTTCCAAAGTTAGTTCTTTTTTCTTTTAGAAGACATAAATAGCAAAAATATGTGTGGGCAGGCAGAGCAATTCTGTGGTTTATTAGCTATTTGAAAATATTAAAATATTTTAAATATTTCTATCAAATTAATCACTATATTTCAAGTATCTTTCAGAGATCCTGTCTATTTTTACATAATAAAACACTGCACAAAGTAATTTCACAATTATTGCTTAAAACAAATTCTCATAGTGTAAACTTGTTTCTACTACAGAGAAGCTTATCTGTAAACTTTACAGAACAATCCTTTTAAAGAATTAACACATTTTAAAAACTGAATATTTAAAAAAGCCACAAAATGAATAAAAAACCCCACACATACATTAGGGTCAAAATACATTCAATATTTTAAGAGATTTTAAAAAGAAAAATTCCAACAAGTGATTTCTGACAACTTCATGGAGGCTGACAACCTCATGTCCAAGTTTTTAAAACATAAAAGCAGTTTTGTCACCGTCTTGTGTTTTCTTTTTTTTCCTTTTCTAGCATAGACTTCTGGTATTCCTTGATAGTCTTCCATCCAAGTAGTAATCAGGTCCAAGCCTGCTTAACTAAAACCCTGGTATATTTATTCCTTTTGATAAACTCTTCTGAATAAACAAATAAAAATGACCTGGAACTACTTTGTTGATGCGTATTAATGATTTATAGCTTTTCACACAAAACCAAGCAACATTTTACTAATGCTCAAAGACTGATTGTAATTTCTATTTCTACAAATTACCATGTGCATCCTAAAGGTGGATTAAATGTTGTAAACCAAAAAAACTATTTTAAAGTTCCAACCACAGAACAAACAAATTACTATAGCTTTGTCCCAGAACTTTTGAATATGTCCAAGTTGCATGATTCATTCTTCTGTTTAAATTCCTCTAAATCACAGAAACTTGGAGAAAGCATTAACCAAATTCATCCCTGCTAGCAATTGCCTGGATTAGTTAAATCCAGGCAATCGTATAGGAGTATGACAGTAAAGAAAAATAAAAATAAAAACAAAGATAAAAAGTAACATTGCTGCATGTCCAACAGACACATTTAGTGCTGCAATTGAATTTCTTTCTGTGAAGAGTTCATTGATTATATCATGGTGTTATCACTACACTATGCACTTACTTTTCATGCAGGCTGTCAAATGCAAAACTATATACTGTTATGATTCTGTCGTTTCAGAATGTCAAATGCAATTGGAAACAGCTTCAAACCAACAGCTGAAAAAGTGCATCTTTGCTTTTGTTGTTTGTGAACTGCAGTAAGGAGACCTCATTGCTATTGCTTCTTTGCAGAGCTCGTTTAAGAAGATAAATGTGCAGGGTACAGGTCCAGGGTATTTTATATTCTACATTAACATTATATGAGAGTGTGTGTATACACACACACACCTTAATGGAACTCAGATGCAACAATCTGTCCATATCTAATCACCATTTCCCATATCCCTGATATATAATTTCAAATGCCTAATGACTCATTCCAATTTCATGTACAGATATAGATATATTGCTTTGATGGATATCTTTTCACCTTATTAGTGCAGTAAATTAAAGGTTTACTCTGTTCATAAGCTTCTAATAACTGTTCTATATGGCTTAGGGCTGAAGCACATTCAGGATTGTCTACTTCAAACAGTATTAGCCTAACCAAGAAAAACTGTAGTTTTCCATTATCATGAAATCAAAACAACCCAGGAAGTTTTCTCTGTTATTGAACCCATGATGTGAGAGTCAGAGGTTAGACTTGTACTGACCTTAGTGGTTTTCTGGAAGCAAATTAAAAAGGAGCTCTTGTGAATGGTTTTTTAAGTAGTTAGGACAGAGCTTCAAGGGTTATTTACATGTCATTCTGATAGCCAATTGATGACACATTTTAATGGTTGCATTTATTACAGTATTATTTGGACCAATGAATTTTATTCTTTGTGGTCATCAAGTCACACGATGGTAACTTCCTTAAAAATAAAAATCCAGTAAGTAAATAAATTAGTGTGCAATAGGCTTACAACATTTGCCAGTGTGTACATTACAGCCTTAAAAATGTTCTACAGGGTATTAAATCATAGACAGATAATTGAATTTATTTAAATTTAATAGAGCTCCTCAGCATACAAGTAATAATTTTCTGCTATTCAATAGTAAGTCTAACTGAAATCTATCGGAAGTTTTAGAAGGTGGGAACTGAAGGCAAGGTATAAATCAACACTGTTAAAATGTAGAATTCCTGCTTTGCCCATGGCTATAAAATGAAGCTTTAGAATTAAACTGAACTACGGTATTTAAGTTGCATAAAGTAAAGCCTTTAGCTAAACAATAAGCAAAAAGAAGGGGGGGGGAATGGTGCAAATCCAGAAGGAACTTTAGATATTTCAGATCTCTCAGAGTCAGCAGGTAGGGTTTTCCCATAAAACGCTTAAATGGCTATTATGACCCAAATAATAACCATGAAAATTAAAGTACAGTAGCAGAATACCTAGGGCTGGGGAGAACATATAATGTAAGTCTGGCTCTATGTTTTATATGTGATTCAAATATCCTATTTCTATGATTAATTTTAGAAAAATTAATAAATGTATTAATAGAGATTAAACACATACTTTTAATACACATGGTGCCATAAGGACAGGCTGGTAAGAACAGGGGTAATACTGGGTTACACAGAAATGTTTACTAGACCTTTCTCCCTTTATTTCAGTTCAGAATATACAACTTTCAACAATTACCTTCATTTGAAACCCAATGGGGGAACACTTACTTTCTCTGGGCCTTTTCTTTCTTGGCTTTGGTCCGTTTCTTTCGGGCTTGCAATGCTAAAACTGAAAAGAAATGGGGAAGCAGAAGAAAGCTGAATCAAAATCGGGTACAGAGTTTAATTTTTAGCATCCTCTCTGATTTACAAATCCTTTAATAGAGGCACCATTTATGTTCGATTTCAATGATATAATATGCCCCCTTCAGATTATTTTTTCTTACTTAAGAACGTAACCTAAGTGGAGACAAAGCATCATACTCTCCACCTCGTACGCACAAAGGGGAGAACTAAGCAGACGCTTAAGTACATCACTGTCAACATACCTGAAAAATGCAACAGGCATCTATTATTAAGTATACTGAAAAGAACCCAGAAGCCAGACCAGATCAGAGCAGCAAGTTGAATTCAAATTAAAGGAGGACCAAGAAGAGCAACCCCTTCCTGAGGCGAATTAAGTAAGGGGGAGGGGGGGGAGGGAAAAACCGGAGCAAAAAAAAAAGCCCAACGCGCTCACCTTTCCGTTCCATGGCGGCCAGCGACGGCAGCCCCACTGAGCTCCCGCGCGTGCGCTCTAAAGATGTTCCTTGCGCCTGCGCCTGGCGCGGGCGGGCCGGCCGGCGCGTGCGTACGGCCGGTATCTTCGCGCGCCGTTGTGCGCGCCACCAAATTTCTTCGGCGCCGCTGCTGTCACTTCCTTCCGAGCTGGGACTACTAAGGAAAGCCACGCCCCCCGGCTCTTCCAAGCGCGTACGGCACCGCCCCCTCCTCCTCTGCATGGGAGGGCGAAGCCGCGCGTTAGGCTCCTCGGCCGCCTCCCCCTGTCCCATGTGCGGAGCGCATGCGCTTCCCCCCTCCGCAGCCCGCTGTTTTCCCTTTCGGTTTTCGCCGGATTTGGCGGGGTCAGAGAGCGGGGCAAGGGTTAAAAGCTCCGCCTGGCGTGCGATAGCGAGGTGTCGTCGCTAGATAGAGAATTGTGACGTATCCGCCGTCAATTCTGCTTGCGGGCGAAGTTTCAAATCATAGGCACAGCCGACATGAGATTCAAAAGGGCAAGAACGCCTTTCGGGGTCCCAACTGGTTTCTGATGGGTCCCCATCCATCAGCAGGTGGCGTGGCAGGTCGCAGCGTCCTGCAGAATTGCGAGCCGTTTTGAGACGGTTGTTAAGATGCGTTCCTGATGTGTTTGGGGATCGACTTTTAACGTGAGATTTAGGGCTGTGTTATTTTCGCATTCTTCAAGAAGTATCTTTCCGCAGAGCTGCGTCTAATATCTGATATGTAGCGCTCTACATTGCAAAAGGATTTTTGGTACTTTTTTTTTTTTATTCTTGTAGGTCGCCCTCAGTCACTGTGTGAGATGGGTGGCTATGTAAATTTAACAAATAAGTTGAAGGTGATATAATGTATAAAGCGTGATTTCCCCTTACAGAACCTGTTCCTAGGGGTAGGGGGAGACGGAAACGACCATTGCCTGTTAGTAAGTTGCCCATTTGCCAAGAGTAGGAGGAAATGGGCAAAACACCAACTCGATTCTGCATACGGGTGAATATATGGCATCAAGACCGGGTCAGTACTAGGAAAAGAAGCAGAGTGGGCGCTTTTGATTTCTTGAGTAAGGCTGGACAACACTGTTGTGGAGTAAAGCAAATTGGATTTAAAATAAACGGAAATCCAGCAGTTTCAGTAACTTAGGCTGGTTAAACTGAGGAAGCTTCTTGGCTGAGAAGCGAAACGTCTTCAAAGAAAACCAGAAAGTCCAGTTGCCTCTTGAAAAAGCACCTTTGGGACAACCCTGACCTGGATAGACATTTAGGCTGGTGGTTAAGCAAAAACGAGCTGGGGAAAAAAAAGCACTTTTCATTACAGGAATTCACGTTAATCGCTGCTAAATCAAAGAGGCTGCCTTAGAAATGTCGCCATGAAGATTACGGCGCTTCTTCGCCTAAAGCTCCGAGCCGCAGCCTTTCCCATAGCAACGGGGAGGAAAAGCAAGAAGATACAAAAGCGGGCTCGCGCTGTCAAACTAGCCACCCCACCCCCCACCCCCCAAAAGGAAGGCAACACCTACGATTGCCTCAAACTCCGCCTTCCTCCGTTTCTCTCTCTCTCTCTCTCTTTCCCCTTCTAGATCTCGCGAGACCATCCTAGAGGGCTGCGTTCGTATAGGCCGCAAGAATCGGGTTCCATATTGGGGCATTGCCTCCAGCGATTCCGAGCCGTAGATCTCGCGATACCTCTGCGATCGATTGGTCGAGGATCTAGGAAGAGGTTCGGAGAAGTCAGACTGGCGTGACTTCGTCATTGCTCGGGTCTCCGCTCGACTCTTAAACCCAGCTCCGGTCTCCTTAGAGACCTTGCGTGCTTCCTAGGTGGCCTTTCCCGTCAGGGATTGGGCAGCCTGGAGAAGTGAGCGTTTGCGGTGTCCCCCCCCCCCCCCCCCGTTCCGGCCACTGTTCCTGCAGCGGTCCTTCTCTTTTCCTCCCGAGGAAGGGCTGCAGCGGTGCAAGGCGCTCGGGGCGAGCCGCGGCCAAGCGACCGAAGTTGCAGCTGGACGCGGGCGACTTTCCCACCTCCTTCCCACCGCGCGGGAAACTCCC
This sequence comes from Arizona elegans, assembly GCA_022577455.1. NCBI lineage: Eukaryota > Metazoa > Chordata > Lepidosauria > Squamata > Colubridae > Arizona > Arizona elegans. The sequence continues at coordinate 155,264,968 of JAKOOJ010000002.1, forward strand.
TTTCGCTGCAGGGGGAGGAGCCGAGGTCCCCGGTTCGAGGGTCTCCTCCCTCCCGGCCCCACTAGGTGGGGCGGACTTGGGGGTCGAGATGACCCAGGAGCGGCCCAAGTTCTACCGGCAAGAGCTGAACAAGACGATCTGGGAGGTGCCCGAGCGTTACCAGAACCTCTCGCCGGTGGGTTCTGGAGCTTACGGCTCCGTCTGGTGAGTTGCAATCATTGCAAGGGAAAAGGAGGAAACGTCGCCGTCTGCGCTGCATCCAAAGGGCGGAACGCGCATCTTTTTGCAGCGCCGCCCGGCATGCAATTGTCCGCATTCTCTGCGAGGCCTGTCACCCCGGTGGGGATCCTATACTTTGGCAGTTTGTTCTTTCTTTTTTTCTTTTTTCTTTTTAAAAAGAGCCTCTCAGGATGGTTGGTCTTAGCATGCTTTCACCCCCACACCCCAAAAAGAAGGTTTGTTCAAGTTGCCGTATCAGAAGGAACTGGTTTGGGCTGTTCTGATATGCTCTCTAAAGTCCGGGCGTGTAGATTTATGCTGTCTTCCTATTGCTTTATTCTACAATCACATTGTGCTGTCAGTCTTGTTTTCCCTTGTGGACGCTTTCCACTTATTTTGTTCTGAGCAATCATCTGGTAGGTGGCTTACCCTCTTGGGCTAGGACCCAGGGAAACCAAGTGCAAGCCGAACCCACCCACCCACCCACCCATGGAAACTCGTTAGCCAATTTTGGACTTTTCCTTCCTCCAGTTGCTCTTTTGGCCCAGTTTACCTCCCGTGGTTAAGAGGGGGGGGGGATGACAAATTGAGCGTTTTGTACTCTGCCTTGAGCTGGAGAAAAGGCCAGATAAAAATTTAACAAATATGCATCAGCTATCTTGCTTTTCTGGTGCCTAAATGATAGGCTTTGGGAGAGAGGAATTGCTTAATTATTCTTGTCCCAGTTTCAGTTTGGAATTGCTGGGCAGGTTGTCTTAGAATTAGACAGAGATCTGGCTTTGAGGAAAAAGCATGAGTGCCTTGATGACTTCAGGATCTTTCCAGGCAAAAATTGTTTCTTGTTAGGGTGATGTTGCTTTCTGTTGGGCCTACATCAATAAAGCAGTGACTTCAGCCCTGCATGATGTTAGCCAGCCAAATATATTGCTTTCATCTCCTCTATCCTGAAAGAAGCTCAGGGCAGCATATATCCTTTCTGTTCTCCCATTGTTTTTCTGGGTATGTTAGGCAGATCAGGACTGACCTGGATTTGAATTTCAACATTACCAAACTGAATTTTCTGAGAGTATGCACTTTTTAAAATAAAGTTAGCATATTTCAGCATACTCTTGCAAATAGAAGAAGCTGTGGGTTGTATAGGCTGAGCATAAAGACATTATAAAATAGTTGAAAAAGAGTAATGTAAATTAGAAGAGGAAGTTGTAATGTTTCTCCTAAGGACGTTTTGCACTGTATTTTCTGATGTGCATCATTATAACAAAAATATACAGTAGTTATGCCTCATGGAGAAAGAAGGTTCAAGGAAGCCAGATTCAGTGACAAATCACTATAAATAACACCTATGTTATGTTAAGTTAGACAGTAAATAAAGCAGAGGCAGCCTACATTTTTGCTTTTGTGGAAATACGTAGATTTTGCTAACGTAGGCATCTGAAAAATGGTTATAATGATTACTGCTTCTAGTCATAACATTTTATTGCAATAGCGTATAGATTCTATAGATTCACTCTGCCACTCCAACTTTTTGTAATGAGTAGGAGGATACATTCCAAATGAGACAGTATTTTTATTTTCCATGAATGTTTGTAGAGCTTAAGTAAATATTGCAGGTATTGCTTTGTACAGCATGCCTGAATATTCTTATGTTAGAATCTAAAAAATACATTAAAAGTCAGTTATGCTGGTAAATCTTTCCTTTTTTTCTGATAAAAAAAATCAGAAGGAAGTAAAGTACTCTTGACAAATACATTGCTTAACAAATGCAGTAGGATTAGTCAATAGACATATCAGTGCTTTTAGTTCATACTCTATTGGTCTCTCATGGCTTCTCTAAATGCTATAGGTTACTGAAATTCAGCACTGAACCTCCCAGATAACATTGTGCCAGGAGTCAAACATTGAAATAGTATACCATTATTCAAAATGCATCATATACAGGTAGTCCTTGACTTGCGACCACAATTGAGCCCAAAATTTCTGTTGCTAAGCGAGAGACAGTTAAGTGAATTATGCCCCATTTTATAACCTATTTTGCTACAGTTGTTAAGTGACTCACTACAGTTGTTAAGCAAGTAACACATTTGTTAAGTGAAATGGCTTCCCCATTGACTCTGCTTGTCAGAAGGTTGCAAAAGGTGATCACATGACCCTGAACACTGCAACTGTCATAAATACAAATCAGTTGCCAAGGGTCTGCATTTTGATTACATGACCATGGAGATGCTGCAATAGTCTTAAGTGTGAGAAATGTTTATAAATCATTTTTTTTCAATGCTGTTGTAAATTCTAACGGTCAACTGTTGCAAGTTGAGGGTTACCTTTATTCTACGGAAAGGACATTGGAATAATATTAAAATGCATTTCATTAAGTTTTTAAAAATAAATGTACATGCCTACTGACTCTACTTGGGTCTATGAATATTTTTGTTCAATCCATTGTTTCAAATATCTCAAATAAAGGCACATAAAGTTATTAGTTTCTTGATACAAATAGTTATATAGCCATTTCAAATTCAGTTTGGACATGCTTTTTTGTTTAGTATATTTTTAAGAGTTTGTTTATGTAAGTTTTTAATGATTTATTTCAGCCAATCTAAAAGCACTGTGTATGTTATAGTCATGGAAAGATATACAGAGAATCAGCATACTTTTATATCTGTAAAAATGTATTTCAGTTTTTAAAGTTTTAGCACCCAAGTTTTCTTTCTAATGTTTATACGTCTAGAAAATATACTCCTAGTTTTGAGAATCTAAGACATTGTTATATACCAAAATTTTATCACATGAGAAAAACAATATATTTTAAATTCATACAAATGATTATTAAATGTCCTAATTTAGCATTGTATTTTATGGTGTAGCCTCAAAGATTTAAGTTAGACTTAGATTTTAGTTCCTACTCCTTATTCAAAAAGAAGGCATTCAATGGGATTCCGTTTCAGTTAGTAAATATGAATAGGATATAGTGTGAGTTCCTTGAGAAACCAATGTAGTTTTGTTATAGTGTGGTGAGCTCCAAAGTTTTAAATAGTTATATTCTTTCCCTTTTCTCCAAACAGCTTAAGGCAGGGAAATAATTAACTATGACTGGATATTCACTTAATCTAAAGATTCTCATTATTCTTTTACTATACATTTAAAGTTGTCCTAGACTTATGACTGTAATTGAGACCAGAAATTAAGCAGGGCTGCTTTAAGTGAGTCATGGCTAATTTGACAACGTTTTTGCCATGATTGTTAAGTGAATCATATGGTCATTAAGCGAATCTGGCTTCCCCCATTGACTTTGATTGACTGGCTGGGAAGGTCACAAATGATGATCACATGGCCTCAGGATCCTGCAACCATGGTAGATACATGCAGTTGCCAACAGTCCTAATTTTCATCACATGATCTTGGAGATGCTGTGATGGTCATAAGTGTGAAAAATGGTTCTAAGTCACTTTTTTCAATGCTGTTATAACTTCAGTCACTAAATGAATGATTGTAAGTTGAGAACTACCTGTGCTTGTTCCGTCTTGAGAACCATATTATAGTTTTTCAGGATAACATAACTATTTCAGCTAATGCTTCTAGCATTAGACATTGCGGTGTGTTATGTGGTCTCAATTGAATTAGAAAGGAGAAAAGTCTCATTCTCTATATACCTCCAGGTATAAATTGTTCTACAAGTTCCTGCTTTAAGCTGACAAGAACATTCATTTTAAGGGCTCAGGATTAACTCAAAGTTGCTTTTTCAAGAGGCAACTGGACTTTCTTGTTTTTCTTTGAAAACGTTTCACTTCTAATCCAAGAAGCTTCTTCAGCTCTGACTGGATGGTGGGGAATCCAGAAAGACCTGAAGAAACTTCTTGGATGAGAAGCGAAACATCTTCAAAGAAAAAGCACAGTTGCTTCTTAAAAAAGCACTTTTGGGACAACCAAGACATGGGTGACTGAGAATCTTCATAGACATTCAGGCTCAGGATAATAAAACAGAATATTTTTGTGGATTCTTCTAACAATTTGGTGGTTTGTGTTTCAAGGCAGCAAAAAGGGAGCTTGTGAGATGGTATTGACTTAATCAATTCCTCACCTATCCAACATATGATTCTTGACAAGAGGGTGGAGCATTACTGTTGAAGGAAATACTTTCTTTCTCTCTGATTCTTTTCATTCTTCAAAGGGCTTTTACCTTCATTTCTTGAAATAATTCAAACTAAAGTTTGGAGTCAAGTCCTATGGGTACTTTTCTAGTAGCCGTCATTCAGACTTTCAGTCTTGGTGGACTGATGAACATACCTGGAATTTTAAAAACACTTATTTTTCTAGTGCCATGAAAGTTGCATGGATATATCCATGGGGTCACCCCATTGTCCTTATAGCACAGAGCACCCAAGGATTCTTGCAGTTGGTAATTTTGGAGCATATGGTGATGAGCACTTCTAAGCAGGGGTGGGTTCTAAATTTTTTTACTACCGGTTCTGTGGGCATGGCTTATTTTGTGGGCGTGGCTTGATGGTCATGTGACAATTATTTAGGCTTTAGCAGAGGTACTGGTCTACCAGGCTTTTAACTGCTTGCAGAGCTGTACCGATGTACCCATTTATTTTTTGCAGGTACTGGTCTACCCATTTATTTTTGCAGGCACCGGTCTACTCATTTGTTTTCTTTTAACACTGATCAGCTGTAGGGCGGCCCTTTGAAGCCCCAGGGCAAGAGTTTAAACAGTTTTTTTCCCTCTAGTCATCAGCTGGGACTCAGGAGGCAGTAATAGATTGGGAGTGGGGCCAAATAAAAGGTAAGAATAACGTGGAGGGGATGGGGGGGCAGAACCGGTTCGGTGACGTCATATCGTCACCGCTACCGGCTCGGGAGAACTGGGAGGAACCCACCACTGCTTCTAAGTCATCTAAAATATTTTACAGTGTATTTGTTGCACAAGTTAAGAGAATTCCTGATTGTAGACTAAATTCCTCTTTGTTTTAGTTTGCCAGTATTGTACTTGAACAAATACTATAAGGGTGCTAAGCGTTCAGAGGCATCTGGTGTACTATATTTCCTTTTGCCTGATGTAAAACAGTGGCTTTGCAAATATTTTAGCATCAAGATTAAGGATTTATCCACTACATTCAGTATATGATTTGATCAATTAAGGATAATTAAACGCTATAGATAGGTTGAAGAATCCAGGCTAGCATCCAAGTAAGCATTCAAGGTATCTCTTCATGTAAGATTGTTGTAAGAATCTGAAACAATAACCAGAGGAAGAAATTATTGGATTTATTTGCAATAAATCCAATTTCACTATAACCAGGTCATATAAATGCAGTCCATATACCTGCAAGTCACTTTGCAGCGAGATGGATGGTAAACAAATTTAATAAATAAAAATACCTTGCATAGATCTTCTGGATATTGCACAAAGGACACCCACACACATACTTCTGTGTGAATATTGCACTTTGATGCCCACTAGACTGCCTCCTTACTGGAACTGCCCACCTGCTTATATAAGGGAAGAGAAGATGATTAGATATGGACCTTTCCTTGGGACTAGTTTGGCATGATGAGGAATCAAGTCAATTAGTGGTGTATGACATCAGTTCTTCCTGTGCCAATACAGACATTGCAGACATTTTGCAAGAACACCTGCCAGCTTTAAATAATTGGATATCCATTGTGGGAATGTCTCTTTTTATGTTGCAGTTAATAACACATAAGCAATTATTTTAAAATTTAGCGCAGGCATGGCTGACTCTGGGGAAGGGTGAAAAAAGATTTTCCATTCAATTTCAAGCTAAAATGATATGGGTACATTAGTTTTAGGATACATTTTTACAGAAAACAGACAGAAATTCGAGGTATTTGTTGCCTACATTGGCTTGCTATAATGAAATTATGTACTGAAATAATTTTATTCTGACAAATGCTTTTTCTATTCAAATACAGTAAAATTGTTTCTTACTGAACAGTTGGTGTAGTCAGATATACAATATCTATTTCATTTTCAGATCTGATGGGTGGTTCTTTGTACATTTTGCACTTGTTTGCTAGTTAATAACAATTACAATTGCTTTGGATTTTTTTAATATGTGGAAATGAGTATACAGTATCTCTTTAGTGTTGTCTGTCAATCTGATTAGATCAGAAACCATGGCAATAAAATTTCAACATTTTACCGCTTCCAAGTGTCTGAAAAAAACAGTGTCTAGATATTTCTGAGTTAAGTTATTCAATCTAAAGATCTGAGGAGTAGTTTGGACTTCATTTCCACAACTGGCTTGCTGTGAGGCATACACCGTGCTTCAAGATATAAGGAGCTTTTGTTTAGGAAATGTCACAATATGTGAATTTTGAGGTTGAAACTTTCAAGGAGTTTACAGGAAGTCGTTGTCATATCTCTGTGTTATTAGTCATATGATTGCAAGATTTTTCATTCTTTCTTTATAAAGCCAAAATAATTCCCAAACTTATTCATTTAATATAGTATATTAAAATGAATATCATATACTCTTTTTCCAAGTTTACTCCGAGAAAAAATTTCAACTTCTTTTGGAGTTCATATTCTAAGTTACAAAAGTTAGTTACATTCTCTCAAAAGAATAAGATAAATGATAATCTTTTCATAATAAAATGTTAACACTGATTACACCATTAATGCTTTTTAAAAATGATTTTATAGCTCTGCCTTTGATGCTAAAACTGGCCTCCGTGTGGCAGTGAAGAAATTGTCCAGACCATTTCAGTCTATCATACATGCCAAAAGGACCTACCGCGAACTGCGATTGCTTAAACATATGAAACATGAAAATGTGAGTTTGATACAAATCATAATTGTATTTGGTTTCAGAGCGAAGTTGGGTATGAACTGTTTGTTAACTCTGGTTCACTTTACGAGTGAAGTCTCTGAGCAGGAAAGGGGTTGGTCGTGCTCATGCAGAACTACTGTCTGAAAGATTTCTTTACAGGGCCACTCACAGGTACAGTGAATATGATCGTGCTGAATCCAAAGCACCTTTCACACATTGGAACTGAACACTGCAATCCATGAGTTTGCATTTGGCAGTTTACATGTCAACCATAATGAAATGAAAATGACGTCAGTCTTCAAGCAAAGTATGACAATGGAGGGATATAGTAGTGCAGTATTTATTCTCCTTTTAACTAAGAGCATAGTCAAATTTGAGGAAATAATATAACTGTTAATTCTGCAATCTGCAACTCTGGAGCCTGTTGTGAAATGCCTCATAGCTTCTCTGTATTTCTGGAACGCAATATTGCAAAAACATTTCTTCCTCTAGTACAGTTGTTTTCCACCTTAAGCAACCCTGTCAGATGAGTTGTTAGTTCTTATCTTGTTTGATTAGAATTTGGTTGATTTTTTAAAAAAACCTCTAGGCACATTTCATTGTATTGTTTGGAGGTATTTATTTTTTGGTTTTTTGCAAATTTTTTTTTGTTTTAATTCCTTGTTCATTTCTAGAGCCACTGATATAAAATAAGCAGCTGCATAAATCAAATGATTATGCCTGTCATTTTATGCAAAGTTCACAATATTTAATAAATAGATCTATCGTACACAAATTTAATTCGAGTAAAGCCTGCAGTATTGAGGATTAAACTAATGGAGATTTTTGAAATACACTACAGCTAATCTGCTTTTAATCAAAATACTTCTTCAGTTATATTAGTAAATAATGAAAGTGTTGAAAAGTTGTTCTATAAAAGCACCTCCTAATTTCCCTTTAAATGCTAGGAAGAGCATTTACAACAAAATTATGCAGATGAGCCTGTATGATCACATTGTCAACTCTTTGAGCATAACAGTTCAAACTATAGTTCCTGTTGCATTGTGCCTTGTTTCTAAAATAATACATTTTTTATACTGAGCCATAGTGGCCCAGTGGTTAGTATGCAGTATTGCAGGCTGACTTTGCCCATTGCTAGGCTCAAAGTTGACTCAGACTTCCCTCCTTCCAAGGCCAGTATGAGAACCCAGATAGTTGGGGTCAATATGCTGACTGTAACCCACTTAGACAGTGCTGTAAAGTCTTAAATGCTATTGCTATTATTCAAAGACTATCAGGTTTCATTCTTCTGCAGATAATGTCAGAGCACTGAATGTAGTAAAGACTGGTAGTTTGTAACTGCAATTGTGTGTGAAGAAATTATTACTGAAATATATTGTTGTGACTGGCAAAACATTAAGCTTAAAAAGCTATATTTGCCCATATATTTATTTTTGATTGCTCATTAAGGACAGGCCTACCTTGGTTTTTATTGTTGACATTGAATATTTAGGAACATCCCAATGCACTGATTTTGGTCCCTTAGGGCTAATGCAGACATATCTAATGCAAGTTGGATAGATCACCGCAAAGTCACCATATTGTGTAAGATGTAGTGAACTGTCCTTCACCGGAGTTTGTCAATACATCTCCATACATCATCATCATCATCATCATCATCATCATCATCATTTTGAAATGCACATTGGATGCCAGTAGAAGTTCTACCCAAATATAAAATTCCTCTTTAGTTGTTTTACTACAGAGTAGCCATTTTTTAAAGTACAAATTGGTATATTAAAAACATGGCAACAATAGAACAGTGAAAATAAAACAGGATTTGATGCTTTAAATCATGCATTTACATAGCAGGCACAATAATAAAGGATAATAAATATACTTCAATTGGGAAAATGGATTGGAAAAAAATGGTTGAATGTATATGCTTACTTAGGAATATCTTTTCCCCCTTTACAGGTTATTGGACTTCTAGATGTATTCTCACCTGCGAAGTCATTTGAAGAGTTCAATGATGTGTAAGCAACAATTCAAAACTTTGCAACATATACTTTATATTTTTAAAAACACTAATCCAAAATGTATAGCCTTTATATTGAATTAAATTTGTAGTCTTGGTGAAAACTTCCTTGCATGTGAGGAGGATTAATGGGGCAAATGTGAGTGAGAGTATGCATCTAAGGACATGAATAGTTTAAGTTCTATACCTGCTTCAGTTTTGTTACTGTAGAAGTATGTGAACATTGAAAATTCTTGCATTTGGAATGAAAAATAACACAAGGACTGCTTCACACTATAACAGTAAAATCATAGATTAAGTGGCCCGAGTCACTGATATACTTTGTTTGATTTTGTTTTATGTGTTGTTCAAACTCAGCTATTGTAGTTTGTGAATTATAGTTTATAATTTTGTGCAGATGTTCTCAAACCTGATGGTATTGTGTCCTCCCCCTCCCCCCAAAAGATAAATAAGCTCATGCTGGCTCCTCCAAACCTACCTACATGCCTACATTACACAGAGATATATCCTGGAGCATAGGGCCCAGGATTGAAGCCTGCAGGATCACACTCCAGGTCCTCTAACCAGGTTGTAAAAAATGGTCCAACCCCACATGCCCACAGTGTGTTTACCTTGGCTGGAGTCCTGCAGGACAATGCTAATGCCCTGATAGACAACATTCCCACTCTATTGGACAAGCACCTGTCTCTGACCAAGCAGAGGAAGAGAGGTTCAGGTAGCAACTTTAGCCTACATGTTCAAACCCCCTAGAATTTGTGGCTTAGTCATAAAAGTCATAACTTAATATGATGTGTCGCACCCAGTCAGTATTTATCAGGATCATAGAATATATAATTTGCTAAATATATTCATGTCAAAAGGAAGATAAAATACTAGAAACTGTGTACATGTGTTAACAATAGTTTCTAAACCATTTTATACATAAATTGATTTTAAGTATTTGAATAACCGTGCAGAATTTTGTGAAGATTTCCACTTGTATACCATCATTTCTCTCTCTCTCTCTCTCTTCTCTCTCTCTCTCTCTCTCTCTCTCTCTCTCTCTCCTCTCCCTCTCCCTCTCCCCACCCCCAATTCGTCAACTTATTGAGCTTTGTATCTCCTTGTTTATGTTGTATACCATTTTGAAGTTGAGGTTTTATCATTCAAATAACAGGTGTTGGCAAAAATATTTACTTTCTGAGGCAGAACTGACTACTTTTCTTTCTGGGAAAAGGTGGGGGCGGGGAGGACTTAGAAAAAGAAAAGCTGAGCAAAATATTTTGAATGTCTGATAACAGGGAGGAATAAAGTTCCTTGGTTTTATTGTTGAATTTTCAGGCTTGTCTGTTCCATCATTATTTTGCATTAAAGAACTCATGTACTTGTAGCTGTATGATGAGAGATAGTAGATTGAAGTGGCAAACATTTTAAAGAGCTGTTTTTGAAACTTGTAAAACTTGTATGTAACAGTTTTCATAAGCATGTTGAGACAAGCTTCCTGTTTTAATAAGTTCATTTTGGATGGATTTTGTTAATAGATACTAGTATGACTAAATGTTTCATATAGCCTGTACTGTACAACCTTTTTACATTTCTTCAGAGAAATCGAGAAACTGAATCATTGTAAAGATTTCCTTAATTCATTGTTAGGAAGAATAACTAACTTCTGAAAAATCTTATTCTCTTATTATAATTTCTCTGGGAAGTGGTTTATTATGGCTGCAGTGAGTGGATGGGTTGGTTAATAATAAAAGTTATGTGAACACAGAGGGAGAATGTCATGAGATGTCTTTATCTTCTCACATTTATAACATACAAGCCAGAACCTATATGAAACAGCCTTTGTTTTTATTATCCTGTTTCCATTTGAAAGGAACAATCTAGAATATTTTAGATATATCTCCCAAATAATAAAAATACACAAAATTTTATAAATACAATTTTATAGATGCACAAATCTATATTTTTGGATTAAGTGGATAATGGTGCTGATTATGTACTTACAAAATACATCAAAAGTTATATTTCTGTAAAATAAAGTTCTCTCTGTGAAAAAATTGAGATAAAGTTAACTTTTCAGAGCTGAAGAAGCTTCTTGGATGAGAAGTGAAACATCTTCAAAGAAAAAACAGAAAGTCCAGTTGCCTCTTGAAAAAGCATCTTTGGGACAACCATGATTTTGATGACTAGAAACCTCCATAGCCATTTTCTGAGTATACTGAGTTGGAGTTTGACAAAATTAATTTTGTGTAATAATAATAATAATAATAATAATAATAATTTTATTTCTATACCGCCCTTCTCCCGAAGGACTCAGGGCGGTGTACAGCCTATTTAAAAAAACAGACAAAACAACAGTATAAAATTTAAAATAATTAAATAGGTGGCTCGAATTTAAAACCCCAATAAATTTAAATACCCAATTTAAAACTATTGTGTTGATAGTCCGGCCTGGCGGAACAACAGGGTCTTCAATGCGCAGCGAAACACCCAGAGGTCGGAGATCTTACGAATTTCCGGGGGCAGTTCATTCCACAGGGCTGGGGCTCCCACAGAGAAGGCCCTCCCCCTGGGTGTCGCCAGCCGACATAACTTGGCTGATGGCACCCTGAGGAGACCCTCTCTGTGGGAACGGACTGGTCGGTGGGAGGCTATTGGTGGCAGAAGACGGTCTCGGAGGTACCCGGGTCCTATGCCATGGAGCGCTTTAAAGGTGGTAACCAACTTGGTGTACATCAACTTTTGCCATTGATGTCAGAAGATTTGTACTTCAACTAATGAAGGGTACACTTTACTGTAAGATGGTGATTAGTAGATATGTAAAACATGGTTACATACAAATCTTGGATAATATCACACATACTGTTTATAATTAATGATTTTTAGTGGCTCTGCTTACGTTTCTTTAATCTCAGAAATGCTGGATTGAGTTCTGCAAAGCATTAGAAAGGGATGTTTTGCAAAGAAAGTTACATAGGCAAAACTTTCCTTCTCAAATATTAAAGCAACCATGTTTTCTGGAAGGCTTCAAGTCTGCTTTGAAGGTTGTTTTGGGTTGTCTGTGCTTACGTGTGCACATGCAACTGCTTTTCTTTGCGTACAGTTCCATGGAAAGTATTGCTTGCGCATGTAAATGCAAAGAACTGGAGACAGTCTTTCAAGAAAGACATGACTGTTTTAATACTTCAAAGAAAGATAGTTCACTCAAGTCAATGATTTCTATGGCGCATACTTCTGGATATTTTTGCAGAGAGTTTTCATATTCGTTCAGGTGTCTTACAAAGAAGTAACATTTTGGTTTGACTTCTGTTTTCCAGATACCTTGTAACCCATCTTATGGGAGCAGATTTGAACAATATTGTAAAATGTCAGAAACTCACAGATGACCATGTACAGTTTCTCATCTATCAAATTCTTAGGGGTTTGAAGGTATTTCCAGTTTTATAAGCATAGTAACTCCTCTGTACACTTACTTTCTCTTTTAAAGAGAACTACAGAGACAAATAATGTATTCAGGCAAAGGCAGTTATTGCATTTTTGCTCTTCTGAATTATGTAAAGTAATTTCCTTTAAATAGATTTGAAGAACATTTATCCTTTCTGAAATTTGGGATGGAAGCAAAAATGCGGTTGCACAACTATTGAATTGGCTCTGCTTCTTGCACAATTGAACTTGAATTGGCCCAGCTTTGGCTCTACATTACATTCAGAGGCATTAATGTTCTTAGTGCATGGCATTTTTTCATTTGCTTGTACTGCATATGCTGTATTTTTATTAGATATGATGAAGAGGAGACTGTTTTTGACACTTGAAGGAAGGGAGTATAAAAAAGTCTTCACCTAATCCCTTCATCTGCAATATTACCTATAGGAGAAGAGATCATGCTGTAAATAACATTGTAAAGTACTCTCTCCCACTCCCCACCCCACCCCCCGTCATCTAGACAAAGACAGGAAAGATCTCCAACAGGCATGAAAAACATAATTTTATAATGTAGCCAGTAGTAATATTTTCTCAACCATTTTATTAAATTCAGAAACATAGTTTTCTTCCCCCTAACCTCCCATAAAATGAGTTCAGGAAATATTCTACATTTTTTTTATTGACACTGCCCATCATGTGATTCCTGTTTGACTGCACTCAATCCAGGAAGGAAACACAGAGTTGGGAAATGTCCTATATTAGCGCAGATAAAAAGTGGCCTAGTTGAACTACATTATGCAAAGCCAAAATTCAGCTCTTCGTTTTGGTTAACAAAATGGACAGTCCTAGAAGAAAATATGTTTTCATATTGTACAGTGGGGGGGGGGGAATTGAAAATATGTTTTGATTTTGGTTTACAAATTGAGGCATATTTTAAACATGTCTTTGTATCTGGATAAATCTTGACTTTGCCCATTTATTTTTTTGGAAACTATAAACTAATGAAAAAATATGGAGTGACAACAAAAGAAATTAGCCAAATAAACCATAACTAATTTGCTCATCTCAGCAACTTTTTATTTTTGGGTATTTTTGAGTCAGTGTTGATTCCTGGTGACTGCCTGGACAAGTTCCTGCAGGGTTTTTGTTTTGTTTTGTTTCTGGGCATCTTTTCAGAAGAATTTCTAGGCTTAAAGAGAGTGACAGGCCCAATCACTTTTGTGTCTAAGATAGGACCAGAACTCACAGTCTATCAGTTTCTAGTTTGGTTTAGTACTAGTTATGATAACTCCAAAACACAAACAGTAACAACTGCATTAAGGTGGAATTGGATTACAAGAATTTGACTCTCCTATACAGGCAGGTTTAATTACCATCAACTTTCATTTTATTGAAATCTGTCCAAACTGCCAGACATTCCCTTAAAATTTTATGGTATAATTTGTGATGAGATTATCTAATTGCTCAGATTCCAAGACACTTTGCACATAGATATTTTGAATCAAAATGTAACAAGAAAGGATTATATCTAAAGAATGAAAATCTTACATTACATTATTGTTTTTCATATAGGCATTTTAAAAAATTTCTAGTTGCAGATATTTGCTTTCCTATAGAAAGAAGCTGAGAGCAGGGCAAAAAAAAGTACAATTACTATATCATGAATGCTGTATTAAATGGGGTAGGAAAAACATATTTTTTTCATAAGTAAATTGAAAATATTGCCCTAAATCTAATATTTAAATTTTTGTCTTTTAGTATATCCATTCTGCTGATATCATACACAGAGTAAGTATTATTGGATTATTAAAACATACAATATTTATAGTATATATTATAGTTCTTTTGGAAGACAAAATATTGAAATTTTATAAATGAAAATAATTAAACATATCCATATAAAGGAAGACATTACATCCAATTTTGTTACAGTGTTGATTCCACTTACCTTTCTTGCTCATTTTCTCTCTTAAAATGCAGTATGTCTTTGGTAAATTTTTATAGTAAATGCAATATTGTATTTTTATGGATAACATTTGTTGCTGTTATACAATACAATACAGGTTATAAAAATTATTACGAATAAGATGTGACTGTATTTAATAGCTTGGTTTTGAACAGCTATTTTAATATGGAAGGCTGATTCTCTTTTTCTCTTTTTTATTTTAGGATTTAAAACCTAGTAACCTAGCTGTGAATGAAGACTGTGAGTTGAAGGTAACTTGGAATGAGTATGCCACATTGTTTATGGAAATTAAGCATTTTTAATCTTATAGGTCAAGACCTTGATAGTGAAGTGTAAGTACCTGTGTATATATGTCCATAATGTTCTTCTGGGTATAACTTAATCATTCTTGTGTGTGATTCATTAATGTGATATAGTGTTACTGTTTTTGTGCATACACTGTCTCAGATATATTATAAATCCTTGATATCTGTTGTATTTTAAAATTTTCATTTCTGTCTGCCTGCTTAATCTCAGACTTCTTCCTAGTATAGCTTGCTAGAAAAGAAGTGTGCTTCTTCTGTCTCACCCTCTTTTTTTTTTGTCTTCTCTTGCTCACATTCTTTTTTAATTGTGTCAATATAAGTCTGTTTTTCTTATTTTTCAGATTTTGGATTTTGGGTTGGCACGGCATACAGATGATGAAATGACAGGATATGTAGCAACCAGGTGGTACAGAGCTCCTGAGATCATGCTGAACTGGATGCATTACAATCAAACAGGTATGATGTTTCATTAGCCTAAACCAGTATTGGCAAACCTTTTCAGCACTGAGTGTCCGAAACGGGAGTGTGCATGTATGCCAGGAGGCAGCCGTCGCGCCGGGAGGATGAACTTCCAGTTTCCGGTGCGCGCATGCACACCAGCCGCCTAGTCTTCCAATGCACTGGAAACCAAAAGCTCATCTTCCTAGTGCTATGGCTGCTCTTCCAGTCTCTGGTGCTCCCGTGCACGTGAAGACCAGCTGGCCAGCGTGCTGGAACCTAGTCATAATATTACATTAAGCATAATTAATCGTTTTGATTATATTTTTGTACATACATAGTATAATCTAAATGGTACCAGTTCATAGTTTCTGATACGTTTTATCAGTTTCATAATTTAACCTACACAGATACTTCTCTCTATACTTGTGTTTCTGTGTGCACGCCTCTCCCCTCCCAACCCCGTTTGTGTGTATTGGATCACCTTAATTGATCCTACCTCTTTCTCTTAGTTTTACAACATAATCTGTTTTTTTCATTAATTCTTAATAACTACATGCACATTGTATAGAATTTTTTACCAGTAGAATATTTTAGTTGAGCTTTGTAAGTATTAATTTACTTTTATTTTATTTTATTATCCTCAGTTGATATTTGGTCAGTTGGATGCATTATGGCTGAACTTTTGACTGGAAGAACACTGTTCCCTGGTACAGACCGTATCCTTCAGAAGCATCTATAAGTAAAATAAAACAACAGGTTGAACTAGAAAGGATATATTAATTAATATGAAGCTATGATATTGAACTCCTTCTTGTGCAAATTATTGCAGGGCTATTTTGTCAATCTTGGTTTAGGAAAATTAATTCATTCTCTCTTAAAGAAAGCTCTTTTTTTGGTATGTATTTGAAATGAATTGTCGTGGCCTGGTATTTAACGGTGGTTGAGAAGAGAAAATGCATTGTTGCCATAGAAATTACATCGTTAAGAACATCCAGTAATGTTCTATTAAGAAAAATACATATGTATGGGAATATTCAGTGGGAAGGTAACAGCATTCCATGTGCCTTGGTGTATAGTCATGACCTTCAGAAATATCTTTGAACTACACTGGTTCCATCAGCTAAGAAATGGAGATGAGCACCAATCCCCTAGAATCAGACATGACTGGACAGGGGAAACCTTTACCTTCATGGGAATATTTATGAGAATAATAGTATTATGCTTATATTGTTCTTTGACTATTCTCCAAATAGTAAAATATACATTTTTATTTCTAACTAAATTAAAGTGTCTTAAAGTCTTTTTAGTCTTAATGTTTCAAAAATAATGTATTCCTAAAGAGAATAAAAGGCTTCTCAAATGTTAAGTATATCCCTTTAGTTTAGTGATAAAAATGGGTTTATCTATTACTTGGTAGTCAGTCTCTCTTTCATTTCTTCTGTGTTAATGCCCTTAAAATATTAAAACAATACAAAGCATTTATTTTTATTTTGAAGACTTACACTAAAAACATCACAGTAACTAAGTTATATTTTTTATATACTGTATTTTTCAGACTATAGAACGCTCTGAAGTATAAGACACACCTAGCTTTTGGGGAGGAAAACAAAAAAAAATCTGCCTCTGCCTCCCAGCAATTTGCCTCCTTGCAGCAAACAGCGTGGTCAACTTCAGCACAGCCTGATTTAGCATGAGGAGCTGATTGGTGGTTGGATCGGCCTCCCAGAATACTGTTCCAGCTGCGGGGATCGCCGTTGGCCATTGGCGCTGCCACCTATTGCCACTTCAGTGTGCCCCATTTTTGGCCTCTGCACGTTCCATTTTTGGCCCGTTCCAGGCTGCGGGGATTGCCGCCACCGCCTATTCCCGCTGCCTGGAACGGGCTGAAAATGGGACACGTGGAGGCCAAAAATGGAGTACACGGAGGTGGCAATAGGTGACAGGGGCGATGGGCAGCGGCAATCCCCACAGCCTGGAACAGCTGATAAGTGGTATTCTGGGAGGCCGATCCAACCGCTAATCAACTGCTCGTGCTAAATCAGGCTGTGCTGAAGCTGACCACACTGTTTGCTGCTTGCTGCAAGGAAGTAAATTGCTTCGGCAACATTCGCTGTATAAGACACACAGACATTTCCACTCACTTTTGGGGGGGGGGGGGGGAGAAGAGTGTTTTATACTCCGAAAAGTACATACTCCGGAAGTAGTATGTGTTTGTTTTATTTTCTAGTAATTTTTTTGTAGTAGAAAGACACACATCTTTATACTATCAGTATGTACTTTTCTTGAGTAAGCTTCAACAAAGTGAGTAGGGAATGGTACCAGTTCTTTCAATTCCCTGTTTTTTCAGGGAATCATATGGACATCTTAAAGATGCATATGGCACACACTTGGTACGGTAAGAATGCTATGGCTATCACCACAGATAAATGCATTGAGAATCAATAATTTTCAAGAAACTTTTATTGCCAGCATTTAAAGCCTGATTTCCAGGTACAGTTGAACCTCTGCAGCCTTTTGACGTCTGTTTAGTGGATGTGGCTGTTTTAAATTTTTATGATCATCAAAGAATCTGTTCTCTATGGCTTTTTTTCTTTAATATTAAATTTTACTATTTCATTTATATTAGATTTTACTATTATAATTTTTTAATAAAAGGAAATTAAGTTGTGTAGATGCAGTTTGTTAATATTTGTTATACAAATCTGGATTACATGTTTCAAAAATTTAGAAGAAAATTGGGCACTTAAATTTAAGCATATTAATATGTTCAGTCAAGTTTGTGTTGAGTAAAATCTAAGACTAAAACTGATGGATAAATTTTAAATATTCCTTCTTCTACCCTGACCCCGTTCAATGTAATATTTCAATTGTGAAGTTGTGTTCTGGGAAGTGTGTGATTAATTTAGTTGAGGTGAACTTTTAGGCTGTGTTTGTACAGTGTAGTAAACCGTTCTAACATATATTTTATTGAGCATAGTTAAGGTGACCATAAACTGGGATTTACAAATTATTATGGTGGTTTCAAATGTCACACATTAAGCCCAAATTATGTACACTCCAACATGTCTAAGTGTGATGTGTGAACTAGACCTGAATTTAAATTCTTCTCTCAGCATAAAGTATTATAAGTAAATTGTCTACACTGGCACACAATTTATATTATGAAAATACTCTTTAAGTTATTAAAACTTTTGAAAAGATAATTTCAAAATATTATGTTGTCTTGGTATTTGCTTATTGATTACTCACTTTGATTATAGATCAACAGTTTACTTTATCTGAATAAGATTTAGCTTTTACACAATTCATTGCTGATGATTTTGGCAAGCTTTAGTTTTGGGACTTCCCGGTCCTTAAAGATGAGTCTTACTGCTACTTGCATGTCTTTTAATAAAATTTGTTTTGGATAAATTTTTCTTATTTTAGTTTTACTTCTGCTAATTACTTAGGTGTCCTTAAATTGGGACTTTGATGATTATATGGACAAATGCCACCCATCTCTGCCTGACTGTAATTGGTAACTCTTTCAATAACATTTCAGTGACCACTTAGATCCCTTCATCTACTTTATCCATTGTTTTTTACTCTTCTCAACCCTACTTAGGCTAGTAGCTTTCCTAGTACATTATCCATTCATAGTGAGTTTATGCTTCTTGGTTATTGTCTCAAGAAAGCAGTTTTTATTTTCTCCAGGACTAATTGATTGTTTTTCTTGCAATCTGTCTTTCTCTTTCCCCAGTATCCTATTTTCACAGTTGTGGTATTTACCAGCATAAAATCATTGCTTTAACTATTCCTCATTGCTTTGATATATCTTAATTCTGAAACGGACATTATGAAGTTTTGTCAGTTCTATTTTATATTTTATGTTCCATTAAGTCACACTTTTTGAGTCATATAAAACTGATTCATTTATTCTGTTTTCTTTGGCTATTGTTGTTTTATCTTTCTGGTCATTAACTGTATAGTAATTAAATGAAAAATCTTTGTCATAAGTTTTCCCTTATCTATCATTACTTTGTCTAAGATGCTCGTTGCCTCCTTCTCCAGAATTAATCCTCTTTCCTTCTTCAGCAAGTCTAAGAAAATAAAAATATCTGTCCCCTTATTTCTTTACCATCATTTGGTAGTTTGCTAAGCATGCTAACTTGTTATATTTAACCCAGATTTTTACTTTCTATTTTTAATTCGCAATCACCTCTTCTGAGCATTCTTTACTTTGAGTAACAAAATGATACTATTTGCATATCTCAGATTGTCCATGTTTTAAGATTCAGATTTTATTCTACCTATCATGTCGTTTATTATTATAAAAGATTGATTGTGTAAATTAAACAGATTGATAGTAAAAATTAAACAGACACTTTGTCTCTCTCCATTTGCTACCCAAACAAATCTGTTTCTTCTAACTTGTTTTTTAACAATACATTCTTGTTCATTGTAGCTGCTCCAAAGAAGAAGAATCAGGTATTTTGAAACTGGTTATCTATATTATATTCCACATTCTACATAAAAAAGAGTTTTACTGTTATCAATAGAGAGAGATAAATATCTGTCCACTGTTTTTGTTGATCATCTTATGACACCTGCCTGTTCATTCATCTCTCTGCTTTTTCTGAAATCTGATTATTCATTTGATATTTTTATCCATGTATAACTATAAAAAATGAAGTAACATTTTGATTGCACTTTATGTTTATTTTGACAGTCTAATTTTTGCCTGGTTCATGCTTCTCATATTTCAAGCTTCAATACTACTATACACCCTTGTAAAATAAAATAAAAAAACCTTCTCTTTCAGTTCTGGTACCAACTGTGATTTAGCTTTCTTCCACCATTACGTCCTTATGAAAGTTTGACATTCTTTGCCAATAATTTAGAGGGATGCCTTCTAAGAAATGGAAAAGTGGAGTAGCTCATCAATTATTTGGCACCCTGGTCTGTCTAAATGTTTCATCTATATCCATGTAGTTTTTATGTCAACAGTACAGAAATGTTTTGTCATTGCCTTCTGCTAAGTGGTCAACTTCTTCCATACTTCAGAATCCAAGTTGTCCTCATTGTAGTTGTCGATTATTCTTAGCTTCTCTTTTAATCTGACTGCAATCAGGAATGGCGGCATCATTTCCAAAATGTAATTAAATCATCTAATCTTGTCAAAGTTATAATTCTGTATAAGAATTTTCTTCTGTAGCTGATTGCAAATGATTCTTTGGATTGGTTTCAAATAATACAATTTCGGTATTTTTTACTGCTTATACAAAATGTTCATCAGTTGTAACATATCTTCAATTCTCTTAGAAAATACTGTATAGGTAATGGAGAAAAATAATTTGAATGCAGTAAATAAAATAGTTTCAAGAACATATAATACCTAACTTAGTTCATTTTTCAAATTCTTTTTCAAATAGTGTAAACCATTTAGAATTATCCTAGAGGAAGCAAGATATTTAGAACAATTGGTTTTGTTCGTTTGGTATTACACATACAGCATTTTACTGATAAAAATTAAAGCTTTGTATCTCTATGGTCAGAATAATTTTATTTATTTATTAAATTTATATGGATTTAATAAATAAGAATACTTTTATTTAGTAATGTACATCACAGCTTTTATAAGATAGGTTGTTTCAAATTGAAGAAGCTGAAATTCTTCCTGTTTCAAATAATTATGTATTGTTTTGACATTTTTCTTATTAGTTTTGGATAATATATTTGTAATACAAATAATTCACTAGTTTGGGATAAACTGAGGGAGATAATTGAATTAGTGGGCTATAAGCAAAATTGTTCTGTATTAAAATTAGTCTCAACGCTACTTAACGTAGGCTTTAGAAGTAAATAATAGTAATTATTACAATGAATAGCACCTGTGCATGCCAGTTTTTGTATTTGATGCTGAACCTTCATCTTGCTAATGACTTTGAGCTAAGTACATCTAACTTAAAACCATTTCAGTCTTCAGTATATAAATTAGGTATTCTATTGCAGAAGTGCATTGCATTAGGAAATGCTTTGAATGAGGTGGAGGAAACCTAAATTAACTTTGAAATACTTTGATAGCTAATAAAAATGCTTTATAGACCTCTGTTAGTGATAGGTTGATCTTAGAACTTCAACTATACTCTTGTCATATTTTTAATCCTTTAGACAAAAACCTAATTATGTCAGCTGTACAATTTTATACTGTCTATAAGACATGATTCTCAAAATTTGGAAGAAGGTCTGTATTCTACATTACTGCTATTGTATTCAGAACTATGTGTTACTTTCATGAACAGGAAAATAACAGCTTATGGAAGAAAAGTCACAATATTGAGAATGATTTCATGAAATTGTGTTGCTCTGATGAGTGGCCACCTCCAGAAGTTAATTACTTCTAGTGTTCCATATTACTTAGATATATTTGACCAAAGAATTTCCAGGAGGTATTTGGGATATTTATTTATACATAAGAGGTATGCTAATTTTGCTTATAATTATTTGGTTGAACATTTCCCCTTTTATTTTATTGGGCTGCTGCTTTTTCATTTTATTTGTCCCAGAATTTTCCTTTATGGTCCGTTGTTAGATATTGATCAGTTGAAGCTCATTTTGAGACTCGTTGGAACCCCAGGCCCTGAGCTTTTGAAGAAAATCTCTTCAGAGTCTGTGAGTTTAAAATTTGATTGTAATGACTCCCTTATGTGGATTTATTTTATTTTATTTGCTCTGCTGTCATGAAGATTGTCTCTATATTTTTTTATGTTTGGCTTTTTTTCTTCTTTATTTCTATAGGCATCTTGATGTTTCACTGTTCTTCCTCTATATTGTTTTTCAGTTAACTAGTTCCTCATATTATTCATTTATTTTGTTTCTCTGTAGGCTATATTAGGCTTAGCTAAACATTAAATATACTTTATTATGTCATTAGTATACTAATGCCATTAGTATAGACATTTTCACACATGCTATTGAAAAACTACATGCAATAGTGCACGTGCAAACTCTGAAATGGGTTTCCTTTTCCTTTACTTCTATTTCCATGCATGTCCTACATTTGTTCAGGAAAATCTAGCTCTCCAGCTAGGAAGAATCTTATTTTTTGTTCTATCAACCAAAATTTGTACCAATAAGCCATGGAATAGATAACACAGTGTGCCCTCTCTATTAAATGGATTGTGCATTTCTTAGAGGTTGGTCTTTGTAACTTGAATTTGTATTATCACAGACTTAACAATCCATGAAATAAGTATTTGAATTGCAATTATTACTTGTTTCAGACCAACCTTCACACACCAAACTTGAGTGTTCTTCATGCATACAAGAATTCCTTGCCAGGGTATTCTGAGAAATCTGAATGTTACCTCATGTAACGGTGCTTCAGATTGCATAATCCATTTAGAGTTCAAAGCATGGTGTCATAAAATTGCTGTCTAATGATTTTAGTCTTTTTGATAAGCAGAGTTAAAAATACATTTGAGCGTAGTAGCTAACACATTTTGCCTTTCTATATGAGTAGATTTTTAATATAATTTCAATATAACTACGGTAGGAATGGTTGAAAAATGCTTAATTCATGTGGTCCAGGAAGATTTGATAAAAGAGGAATGTATATATAATGTGGATGTATAAAACTCTTTTTTAAAAAAAAATCTGAATGAACATAAAGGAAATACTGCAGATTGTAAAAAGAATAATGCTCAAGAACTTCCGGGAAATGAGAGGTTAAGAAATATGAAATATAAGTAAGTAAATAAACTTACTATTTAAACAGGTGAAAACATGACAGTTTGAAGAAAACTATGTAGTCAAAATTCTAATTCTGGAGAGATTTAGAAGAACCGGCTTATTGAGAAAAGGGAAAATAGTTGTTCTCTGAAAAGCATGTGCTTCAGTTTGGTAAAAGCATGAAAACTAATTTTCCCTGTATGTTGTGTAATTAAAAAATACTTGTCTTTGTGCTTGACAGCTTGGAAAATCAGGGTCTACTTTTCAGGTAACAGGGTTTTTTTCCCCTTACAGCTTCATTGATTGCAACTGTCACATCAACTCCTTTATGCATGCTGGGTTTTGTGCTGCTAGTTGCCAACTCAAGATCTCAGAAAAGAGCATGCTGAATAGTGCAAAATGTTGTTAAAGAGTATAGCACATCAATAAACAGCATCTTGTTATCTGAAAAAGCTTTCAAACAAATAATTGAGATAAAGATTTTGGTTAGCTTAGTCATTGGTTTGAATAAGTAATGTGACATACAGATCTGATAAACGTAACATTAACATACACAAAGTAGAAGACTTATTAGGGATTGATTTTTCTGAGAATAAATAAAAGACAGTATTGAAGATCAAGCTGTTCATAGAACAATTAAAAATTCTAGCCCTCTAACCTGGAATCTGTGTTTCAGAGATAGGGAAGCCAGTTTTTTTTCCCTGTAGTTCAGCTGATCCTTGAGAATAGATAAGTCTTGCTGTTCTTGTCAGTATTAGTAATATCTTACAATAATATCATGGTATTTTCCTAAGTCTGGTTAGGACAAAGGATCAATTTTCCTCTTTTCATGCTCACTTTTTATATGGCTAACAATATGAGATCTTGATTGTTAATTACCAGTTGCCTTAACTTGCATTATTTGTTAGTATGGAAATTGGCAATACCAAGGCCTTATTCTTTGATTGAATTTTTCCCCAGAATTGTTCAGTTATACTAGTTGTCCAAAGAAGGATAAAATAGAGTCCCTACACTTTCCAAGATGTGTGTCAATTCCCTTTCTAATTAATCTCATCATATACAGCCTCTTGTTTCTACTTGTCTTATCTGGGAGAAAACAAGTTGCCCATCTTTTCCCATGTGACTTTTAGTTTGATAACAAAAATTCAACAATGAGAGAGTAATTAATCTGACCTCCTTGCAGATAAAGATATACATCTGCCATAAAAGTTAAGGAATTGAGCTTCTGCCTAAAGGCAAAATATTTATTGGCTCTCTAAAGTAATGATGTTCTTTAAACAAAAATATGATAATCGCGTATTTTCTTAGAGAAAGTAATATTAGATTTTCAAAAGGACTGTAGATTGTAGTACCATTTTGAAGTTGAAAAATTTGAAATCCCTTAGTTTAGTTTGGTATTTACAATATCATGAATTGGTTAAAATCTCTTTTTTTCCTTTCCTATACAGGCAAGTTGTGATTTAGAATGAAATGTCATACATGGAATTAAATAGACTAATGTGTGTATGGTTGTTTTTTTGTTTGTTTTTTGCTAGTCACTTGTGCACACTTGGCTTTAGTTGATACTAAATCAGTTTTCTTTTATTCACTGACAAACTAGTATTTTTGTGCTTTCTAATATTGCATGTTTGCTTTGAAAGTTTGTATCTATAGGAACTATTCTTACATGCTGTTACCCTCAAGGCATTCTATTATGTAGCAAAAGAGTGAAAGCTAATTTGAGCATTGACACTGTTGTTGAAATAGTAACAAAGCCCTTGACAAGGCATTTTAAGATATTAACCAGCTTCAGCAAATCATGCGTCTGACGGGGACACCCCCTGCATATCTCATTAACAGGATGCCCAGCCATGAGGTGAGATCTTAGGAGGATGTGCACATTGGTCTGCAATGTAAAACATTCAATTATTTTATTCACTTTAATATTTTTTAACTTTCCAAGAGCACCCAAATTTAAACAATCATAAAGGCATTTATAACAATCTACTCCCAATCTAAAAGTACTTACTGGCCTGAGAATCTGGTTCCTCCACTTCTCTCCATGTAATTCCAGCATTTCGTGTTCCAGTAGTAGGTACAATTGAAAAAAAAAAATCTTTACAATGTATTTAAAGGATAATACATATGGAACTGTGTATATTTTTAAAGGAAACAATTCATTAGGTATGGATAATGGGAAAGATGTTTTTGATATCCACTAGTGTGAGGATCATTAAGGCAGTTTTGAGGAAGCTTATATTAGTACAGCTAGTGCTTCAGGTGAAATCTTGTCCCACTTCATTAAAATTTTAGTACTAGAAAACCAATAACAAATCTATACAAATTGTAAAATATTAGAGAAAGGTGCTGTGAACATGTATTTCCCAAGTACTTTCAAAAGCTGCATTTTATACCAACTGAGGTTTTCAAACCGTCTACACAAGAAGCTTTACATGTAGGCAAGTTACTGTAGTTCAATGAAGACGTAACCAGAAGCAAATCTAAATTGATGAAAATCACACATTTTTGTCTATTCTTCTTAGTACAATTGTACATCTCTCATTAATTGGTACACTTGTCCCATGCAGATGTTACTCTGCTGTAATATGTTGCAATGAATCAATGTTCCAACCATCTAAGATCATTCAGGTGCCATTGCTATCCTCTTATCATATCACAGGTATTGCTTATGCAGTGTATAGGACCCAAATTCTAGCCTTTTTTAATAGCATCACTATCATGCTGAGTATATAAATGAGAAGATAAAGGTAGATAGTAATTAAAAAACTAAAATCAGATGAAATCAAAGTAAAAAAAACAAGCCTACATAGAAACTTGCAGTGGTTAAGAAGCATACTGGTTGTTTAATAATATGTTTTATTTTCCTCCAGGCAAGAAATTACATACAGTCCTTGTCTTACATGCCGAAGATGAATTTTGAAAATGTATTTATTGGTGCGAATCCTCTAGGTAAGACTTAACAGTAGTTCCACCACAGTGGAGAATATAAAATGCATGTACACCAAGTTCGTGAACACTATTTTATAATGGTGATAAAGGCCTTGAAGCAGTTTTTCACATACATAGTGAAGATGGTTTCATTTGTATGCAGTCATTCAGGCTTATTCATAACACTAAATCTCTCCCACTTCATTCCTTCTGCCAAAAGATAAGGTTAAGCAACCCAGATATTCATTTTGTGGTTCCTTTAGCATCAAATATGAACCAAGAATTTTTGGTTTGTTTTATTCATTTCATACTGATACTCAGAACTTTAATGTAAATGCTTGTCTTTCAAATGATGATACCAGTAAATTTCTGGATAAAATTCCTTTCTGAATAGAATTTTGAAAATTGCTAGTGCATTTTTTTTTTAAATTTGATTTATATGCCACCCTTCTCCGGAGATTCAGGACGGCTTACAATGTGCTAAGCAATAGCCTTCATCCTTTTGTGTATTTATACAAAGTCAGCTTATTGCCCCCACAACTGGGTCCTCAATTTACCTACCTTAGAAAGGATGGAAGGCTGAGTCAACCTTGAGCCTGGCGAGATTCGAACCTGCAGTAATTGCAGGCAGTTGGTCTTAATAACAGGGTGCTTTAGACCACTGTACTACCAAGGCTCTTTTTGACATTTTGTTCCATTTATTTTTGAATTTGCTGTCTAGTGTCATTGACCTGTTTTAATAATTTAAAAATAGATTCTGCACCTTGCCATAAAACTTGTTTCAAGGGGAGATTTTTCCCCTTGAAGTGCAAGTGCAACAAATTGTTTATTCATCAAAACACAATTGTCCGTTCAAATGAGAACTCAGGAGTATTAGGACCTTCTATGGATAGAGTCCATAGATAGAGACAATTCCAATTGTAGCACTAAATAATTTGGAGGAAACTAGAATGAGACCAATATATTAACTGAAAGTCCTAAGCCCAACCTATACTTTCTCAGATATATTTATTTTTCTTACAAACAAATGCTAAGTTGATAATTTTATTATGACTGAGACAACCAATCTGAAGGACCCAGAGGGCAGTGTCCCTCTGTCTGTAATAAGCCCACTTAAGTTTTTAATTTGGTATGGCCTGGGGAGGGGGACAGTTTTCATCTGCAAAGTTCTAATGGCTTTTCAAGGTTTTGAACCACAGATAACCAGATGGAAGATCCTGTGCCTGAAGTTAGGCTTTAGGGAGTAGTTGAATTGTTGCTGCTGTACCAGCTTACCTGCTACTCAATGAGATCACTACATAACCTGCTTGGCTTTATTGCCAGTTAATAGTGGAGTCTCAAAGACTTAAAGTCCTTTCTGCCCACATCTGATGTAGAGTCTGGCGCAGCCTAGTAGTTCATGAACGTCATGGCTACCTCAGTGATGCTGTCAGCATTTGATCTCAGGTCCTGGAGTTGCTGCCCTAGCAAAACCAAGAGGCTAGCTACGTAAAGATGGTCTGGTTCCGGGGATTTTTCATATGTACTTCTAAATGAGGCTGGAGTTTCCCTGATGAAACTTAGGCACAATTTGAAGGTCTTCTTGAATTCTTCCTATAGCTCCTGATCAAAGAGTTGTCAGCAGCTGTTACCAGGAAGAAATTTGTACAGATTCATATTGTGCAGCAATTGCACATATTCCTGAAACTGGAAGGCTTTTTTAATAGCTATTAAGCCATGATTACATCATATTTGGACTACCAGAGTGCACTCTATATGAGGTTGCCCTTGAAGGCAATTCAGAAGGTTAGTTTGGTTCAGAATGCACTATTATGAACAATTAAAGACATGCTATGGGATACCCATGTACCACCTCTGCTTTGCAAGCTGTACTGGTTATTGGTTACCATTAGGTTCCAGTTCAAGGTCCTAGCTATCCTTCAAAATTCTATACACCATAGGGTCTAGTTGTTTGAGGAACCACCTGTCTTCCTTTTTATGTGCACATCCTGTAATCCTGTATTCTACTGTACTTTATGCAAACACTGAAGACTTAGGTCTTTTCCTAGGCGTTGGGTTAGGAGGGGATGTAGACCCCATCCAGGAGAGAGTTTTATATCTATTCCACTAGGATGACAGTTTTCTTTTCTGTTGTCTGGTATTGTTTTGTTTTTAATTTTTTATATCATCCAGAATCATTTGTTATGTCTGTCTGTTATGTTGTATGTATATATGTTTATGTTTTGTTGGAGATTGCTTCATGTCTTTGCATCTATGAGCTGCTTTAACTACTAGGTGAGTGATAAATATGGGGAACAGCTGTCCCTCTAGGATTTTCACCTGGCCTTTTGTTAATTAAATGAATATTTTTGCTTAAGAGACAAAAGAGAACTCCGCACACTTCCTCCTCTCAAAGAAATGTTTTAGATAACAGTGATTTTTTTCCTATCTTCATTTATTTCTTATGTTTTATTTCATATATAATTAATGTCACTTAGTTTTCACTGATAGTTAGGTTAAGCATTCAAGATAACTAAGCCCATAGTTGTGTTCTAAGATAGGTGGCCATACAGATCTTTTAAATAAATATTATGAACATTCTTCCTTTTAAATGTGATGCTCTGCCTCCTAATTACTCAATATTTTCTGGATGCGAGGCAAAGTTGGCAGAAGAAAGCCTGATGACCCGACATACCCCAAACTCTGCTTGCCAGTTGGTGCAAAGCTAGTTTGCCCCCTTGGTGCCCTGTGGAATAGTTTGCATCCATGAACTCCCGGTAGTCTTAAACTGCCAGAACTACTTTGTTGTAAAAAGCATTGCAGATTTCCTTGGCCATGTAATGCCCCCACCCCTTCCCACACACACACAGAAGCCTCAATACTTTTACCATTCACCTTTATGCTCAGAAAGACAACCAAGGGTTCCTGCTGAATTCAAATTTTCAATACTTTTCTTAGAAGCACCTTTTTCTTAGAATGTTGTTTTATAGATATTAAACTCATATTCCTCTTCTTGCATATAAACTGAATGGCAGCATATTGGCATTGGGAAATACTGATTTTCTTTAAGTTGAGTTGGGACTTTACAAGGAATTGCACATTAATCCCTCTTTTTCTTTTCTTTCCTTGGCTTCTGAAGCTGTAGATTTGCTGGAGAAGATGCTGGTGCTGGACACAGATAAACGGATCACTGCTGCTGAAGCTTTGGCCCACGGCTATTTTTCTCAGTATCATGACCCAGATGATGAGCCAGTGGCAGATCCTTATGATCAGTCCTTTGAAAGCAGAGAACTTGATATTGAGGAGTGGAAAAGTAAGTTTTCTGGTAGACTGATGCCATTCACCAACATTATTGTTGTAGTTCATGTGAAAAGATAAAGATGTCAGGAAGTAATGAAATCTGGTTTGCAAAATAGGAAGGTTGTGCAGAAACATACCTTATGAATAGAGAAACTCAGAAAAGTTAGTATAGTTGCATAAAATGAGTCAAGGCTTCTATGACTTACCATCAATATTAAAACACTCTTGATGATGCTCAGCAAAAGAACATTTCACAAAATCCTTCTCTTCACTATAGTTTTTGCATTCTACCGAAACGAAAAAAAAATAGGTTTTTTATTTTGCATTCATTATGAATTCCGTAATGAGAAGAGGCAGGTAAAGGAAAGTTATGGGGGAGGGGGACAGTTGTAAATAAAGAAAAGAAATGGCTGAAACAGAGACAGAAGAAAGGGAAATAGTTCAAGGCAGATGGGAACAAGCACACTAGCTTTGTCTTTCTCCTCTGGCTGAGAATATGATGAGAGAAACAAGCTGTGGAAAGGAAGCAAATGGGCTGGAAGTTGAAGCTGAGGCAGGAAAGAGGGAAGAGTTGCTTCTATCAGTTAGGAACTTCCACAGTCGAGACTGAGTGAATGTAGTGGAGGGTCTCACTAACTATGGAGGCTCCATGCAAATAGGATCCAGGAGAATCCGAACCTTCCATGAATGGAGAGTTTTAAATGGATAGAAAGGGAGCCTCAGTTGTTGTAGACACTTGCTGCATACTTGTGGGATCCTGAGCACACTGACTGAAAGTAAGAGCCATTGAATCAATGGGATGTAATAAAGAGCAAGTATACTTCGTGTGTGTTTGCACAAGTGTGCTTGCAATCCAATTTAAGAGCCTCTGTCAGCCAGTTTTCTTTAGCAAACAGAAGGGAGAAAAAGGGTATCTCAAGAAACTTTTCCCCAATTTCTATCTAGGTTGCTGGAATAAGCTAAATTGCACGTGTACGCACGCACGCACACACACACAAAACAACAGTCTATGTACATTTATCTGGAATAAGAGCTATTGTTCAATAGGACTTACTGCAAAGTAAGTGTGCATTTTGCTTTATACTTGCTGAGTAGAGATTTTTAGTTTACAATTTTGTAAAACAAAGTTACAATTTTATAATTGCCCACTATATATACAGGTAGCCTTCAACTTACAACCATTTATTTAGTGACCATTCGAAGTTACAACAGCACTGAAAAAAGTTATTTACGATTGTTTTTCACACTTAGCACTGCTGCAGCATCCCCATGGTCATATGTGATCAAAATTCAGATGCTTGGCAACTGGCATGTTTTTATGGCAGTTACTAATTTAACAACTGCAGTGATTCACTTAACAATTGTCACAAGAAAGGTTGTAAAATGGGCAAAGCTCACAATAACTGTCTTGCTTGGCAACAGAAATGTGGGGCTCAATTGTAGTCATAAATCAAGAACTTAATGTGTACAAAATTTGTATATCTGTATACAAATGAATTAGAGCCACATATTTGTTAGGAGATTTTTTTCCCCCTGTGTTAGTGTTTTCAGTGGGAGTTGACAATGCTGTTGAGAAGATAGGGAGGTTAAGTTGTTCGTTTCTAATTTTCCTTTGGGACAAATACAATACTTGTAATTCAGAAAGGTTTAAGACAGTTTGCACAAAGGTAGTTGGGATGTGGCTGAAGTATACTGTATATCCAGATCCCTATGTGTATTTCCCTACTCACATGTCCACACTGAATATTTGAATTAGAACTTGGGAGACATCTAATATCATGAAAATTGGACTGTATTTGCTGTTATCTAGTTTGCCATTTTCCTCTAAAAAAACATTTGGGTCTGACTTATAATTCTACAAGTCTACAAGGTTTTTAAAAATCTAGTAGCATTCTGTCAGGAGAAAGGACTCTTTAATCCATTTTCCAATGTGTTTTAGAAATACAGCTGTTCCAGAGATTAGGGAGAGGCCAAGAAGGAGGGAAAGTCTTTTCAGGCAATGTTGGATGTGGCCTTTATCAGCATCCTTTTCTAAAGAAAACTATGGCTATCTCGACAGATTGAAATAACTTTAGAGTCATTTCTTTTCATCATCTGGGGTAGAAGAGTGGGAAGTAGTTATCTCTGAGTTATTGACAGCCTTTACCCATCTTTCTTTCTTTCTCCAGGCCTGACCTATGATGAAGTGGTTAGCTTTGTGCCACCACCACTTGACCAGGAGGAAATGGAATCCTGAGAACCTGTTTCTCTTTGTCCCATATCACTGTGAGGGGAACATCTTTTTCATAGGAATTCTCCACATATTGTTCAAGTGCCTCTTGCCATGAAGATTCTCCTTGGGGGAGGATGTGTGCACATGTGTATGTGTGAGTACGTGTGAATGTGCTGAATGAAAAGGAAGGAAAAGAAAGATTCAGAGGGGAATATTTATACAGTACCTGTATAAAATTGCATGTTCTCTTGTATTTTTGTACACAGTTTGGGACATGTTTCTACAGACCTGTTTGATTGCTTTTTCGCCTTTACTGCTGATAATCAGCTTTCATTGTTCTAGGTCTAGGCAGATAGTATGCAGGGAAGCTGAGATTTCAGATGCTCAGTAGAAATTGTTGCCATTAAATGGCTCTTCTACCAAGAAAAGACTTAGAAAATGGAAACTGAACTATTACTTGAACTGTGCTCCCTGCTTTCCAAGGTGAGGGGGTAGCAGATTTATTTCAGTTACTTATTCCCACAAAGTCTCCCCACTATTTTCTAATAGCAGAAAAGTTGACTCCTGAATATCTGGCTGTCTTTAATATGAAACAGGTGTTGTTTTTTTAAAAAAAGTTTGTGCCTTAAATCGGTGTTTCTCAACTTTGGCATAAGGAATATGCCTTCAACTCTCAGATTTCTCCAATCTACATTCTGGATGGGGTATTCTGGGAGTTGAAGTCTACACATTTCAGAGTTCCGAGGTTGAGAAGCACTTAAATGACTGAGAGTAAAACTAAGTCTAAGTTCATGGTCTCAACAATGGAATTTGGAGGTTGCGTCTTTTTGAAGTGCAGGCTTCAAAATACCTAGGTATCCCCGCCTGACCACTGTAATCAAGACACAGATATTCCAGCCATTCCTCATGAAGCAATTTGGTCATTTCTCTTTCTTATTTCTCTCCCCAACTCTGAGATGTCTCACCTCTGCTATGCTACTGTTTTCTATACCATCTTCTGATAAAATGTGGGTTTTTGCATGTTGTAGCTGTACAAGCATGTAGGCTTGCTTATATTATTTTGGAAGAGGCAACTCGGCCAATAAATTAATGTATTCAGTTATCAGAGTTAGAGCCATACAATTTAGCATCCATCTAACTTTGTCCAATTTATGGTTTAATATTTTGGGCACTTTTAACAGGAAAGGAACTGATAAATATGCATCTTTCTTTAACTTTCTATCTGTGATTTTAAAAATCAGTTCATTTATCAACTGGTATGTGCCTGAAGAAGAACTCAGTTCATTGTATTCATGAATTCAAGAAACATTTCCCTGCACAAGGATGAGTGGGAGGCCTCAGTTCAAGTATTTTGTGTTCATCAGGTATTCTGAATATCCAAGAACCTATTTTTAAAATATTTCTTGAGATTTATATAATGCAGGCATCATGCATGAATTGTATGCCTATTTGAAAGCTCTGCAATATTTTTGTTTTTTCTGATGGATTTGGGATTTTGTGTATTTATCCCTTTTGTACAGAGAAGCTGTTTTTTTAAAAGGAAAAGAAAGGAAGGAAGGAAGAAAGAAAGGGGTATGTGGATAATGAAGCCATCAGATCCTTCCTTTCTCTTCAGTTCAGATCCCTCTGCAAAGAAACCTTAGCTTGGGGTCCAGAGAACAATGCTCCTTCATGCTTCTTGTCCAGAGGCCTTCTGTAAACTAAACAAAATCATCTGTCTGTTGAACCTGCGGTCTGGGAATTCAGATGGAAATGTAGATATATTCTGTCAAATATACAGGAAGTTTATTTTTATCTGTCATTTTATTGTAGCTGTGACTTTCATGCATATATACTACAAAGGGAATTAAAAAAAACATGTAAGTTTATATGTGAGTGAAACTCTCAAAGATGAGATTTTAGATGGAGAGGCCCCTGTGGAGTGCACTCCTTGTTAGAATGATAGAAAATACACACTTTAAAGAGGAATTCTGCTCTAACTGTTTTTGCCAAATAGGACATCACTCAATGCAACTGGTTTTAAAATAAAGTTATTTTTCAGACTAAACGGACTGATGGTGTTTATAAATTGCTGTTTAATTGTGATAAAGTTTCATAATGATGCATACAATTGGATCCCAATATTACACATAACAATTTTCCTAACTAGCCACATATATTTTAATTTGCTTTTAAATGCTGCACTTGCTTTGCTTCATCCCTGAGAGTAAACTGTGGAATAAAAATCCAAGCTAAGACTGTTTGAAGTTTAATCTAATTATAAAAATGATTAGAATTTTTTAAAAATGCCATGGGTCCATGTGGTGCATGGTGATAAAGGTACTGTAAATAGATACTGGTGGTCACACCTCTGTAAGCACAAAACATAAGTGATTTTTTAAAACGATTTCTGTATCCAGTTAAATGTCAATTCTGCAAGTGGGGTTTTTTATACAAACCTGAAGAAATTAACATTTGCACCCATGACCCACTTAGTTTAAGAAAGTGTATTGCATTCCTATTTCTAATCCTTGGCATTGTCATAAATTTGTCAAAAGTAACCTGGCTTCTCTTTTTTCGATGAATACTTATTTAAACATAAATAAATGTAAATCTTATCGTTAAAAGCAAAATATTTCATTTGCTCTATCCATATTATTCAAACTATAAGCATACAAAGGATTATAATTTTTTAGGGTGAAAGTTCTTCAAACATCTGTAGTGATGCAACCCTATAAAATGACAAATGGAGCTGTGTGATGACTTCCTACCCTTCCCCAAAACAATGTTTATACTTGGCCAATTAAAAAAATAACACATCACCAAGCTCACTAATCAAATTCCAATCTATAAACCAAGCCAAACAATGATTGAAAACTTAAGTCTCACAAAACAAAATATTTTTATTAACAAAACTCAAAACTCTACTCAATGGGAGAGATGAGCCCATTTGCTGCCTTCCCTATAGCTTCTGAGCATCAGTCCCCACCTTAGAGGCAGTCTCTCTCATCTCACCCCTGCATTATAAGGCTGCTCCAATCCTTTGGGCCACCAGGCCCAGAAATGATCCAAGCTAAAGGGCTCATCCCCCAGGCACCCAAGGTTGGATCTCTGGAAGACCATATCAAAGTCCTGAAAGATCACAGTTGCACTCAACCCAGACAATTTGGAAATAAGTTCTGGCACCAGTTCTACCCTGTGTGTTCAAGATCTCTCCTATGTGTGATTCCCTTCCAGCTTCTGGATCTCAGAAAATTGCCGACTTAAGACTTCTTTAACCAGTAAAATCACTATTTTAAAGACACACACCATTATAACAAATTTCAGAATATTTTATGAAGCTTAAAAAAAAATACCATAATGAAAGTAAGTGGTATTTGTAACCAGTTTTTCATCACAAAACTCAACAGTAGCACTGCCACCTGTGATATTTGGAAATATCCTTGCAGTTTTGCTGGCAACTGTGTGGAAAGGGTATGCTCTTGTTTTCCATTAGGTGTTTTTACCTGACTTCCCTGTTAAGTTTACAACCCTGGAATTTCCTGGCTGCGTTCCTCCAAAAATTAACTAGGTGTGATTTTAGCTTTGGAATTCAGGCACTGCTGCTGCTGCTGCTTCCGTGTCTAGATCAAAATTTAAGTTGCCAGAATGAAGCCACCTTCTTTGTTGTTGGCCAAAAATAACTCATTGTTAGTACATGTTTCTGGTAGTAGCTGACATACCAGCAAATGGGCCGGCCTCAACATTTACACCGCCTGAAGAGTCTCCACTTGAGCATATTGATTTTACAGGTGCTGCCACCTGCTGATATAAAACATTTCATTTATATTTAAAATTGGCTTTAAAGGCACTTGTTGCATATAAAGTAGACTTTAAAAAAAAGACCTTTTCACTCAATTGCAAAGCAGAAATTCTCGAAAATACAGCCCAAGAATAAAAAATAAATTTAGTTTATTTGGCCTTTGGGATACAATTTAGATATTCAGATATTACATGACTATAAAAAAAACTTTCCACTCATGACAGTCTTCTAAAAACCTGGCCTACATACATGCTAATGTTAGTATAAGGTGTGCCTTTTATAAAGCACTAGATATCCTCAGTTTAAGAACAAGGATGGTACAGTCCATGAGCATGACAAAATTGTCTGTGATTGTCATTCTCTGCAGGAACCCATTAACTGCAGACACACATTTTTCAGTATGACCAAACCTCTCATAATGAGAGGCTGCATTAATTTATCCACCTAATTGCAAGCTCTCGCAATCGGCATGTGATTATGTGATCAAGGAAACATACATGACTGGCAACTCAAAACAACTACCAGCAATGGATGACAGGCAGGAAAGTAATACCCTGTCAGCTGATTAGCTCTTGCCCTTTAGATCATGGCTGTCCACCTCTTACAAGAGAACACATTTCTCTTAAACTAGAAGTATTGTCTATTGCCTATTCAATCAACTGTATCCCAAATAGACTTATAAATTTCATATATCAGAATTTTTGCTACAGAAAATTATCTTTTGCCTTTAAACTTCCAACATTCATCAACAAGTATTATCTGTCGTTGCATTAATTGTATTTTATACTTTGATAAGTTTAATAAAATTATTAAAGAATTTTTTTAAAAAAATATCCAAGGAATAAAAGTAAGTTACAGTATTGTCTTTACTCATTTATACTGCAAGTTTATTAAGATTTCAAAAAAGTATTGGTAATAGCAGTAAATCTGTATTAGGCAGGCATGGCTGCTTTTTCTATTACTATAAAGGCTACCTTTCACATAGAAAAAGTGAGTCCTTTGAAAGTACCTGCAAGGGGAGTGTCTAATTTGAAACCTGACTCCTTCCTCCTGAGCTGATGTGTGGGCAGAAGGAGGCGGGCTATAAGTCTCCTCGTATACACTCATTGTTCACAACACAGTTGAGAAGGAAATCTACAGTTGACTTTCCTAAGAGAAGTTGTCTGCCTGACTGCGTGTGGTAAAATCTGGATTGGCCCTGAGTTTCTTTGGAACTTGGTGTACTGGAGAGTTCTACTCCAGGCACAGAGGAGATGAGCTCTGCCAGGCGAAAAGGCTTCTTCAGGCAAGAAGTAAACAAGACAATTTGGGAACTTCCTAGACGATATACTGCTATCATCCCTGTAGGATCTGGGGCTTATGGCTCTGTCTGGTGAGTGACTTTCTGGATCTCAGGGCTTTGGGAAAATGGGAAGTGGGGATGGATATTTAGGATCCTGGAATCCTAAATTTTGAGGAGGAATCACAGGGAATCACTTTATTTAACTCTGGTGAATATACATTTGCATTATGGAAAAGAGATTTGGTTTCCTTCCGGCCACAGTTTTCAACGTCATTCTAAGCGTCAGCTGATCAGATATTGAAAGTTATCTACGTATGGAAACCTGAGTTTCCAATGGTTCTTTTTCTGCAAAGCCCCTTATTTTACAATTATTTGGTATCTTGATCTTTAAACAGGGTGAAGCACAAATACTATGCTGTGCTGTTTGTTTGCAGTTGGAAGGAAAACAATTCAGATATTGCTGGCATGACAAATTAATAAGGCGCATCTTCTAGCACCATTTTATTTTCAATTAATGGTTAGGTGCCATCAAGTCATTTTTGATTTCTAGAAACTACGTAGCTAAATTATTTCCAATACTCTACTATGAAAATGTGAAGGAACACTTAACAGTTCACGTGGATCAAATACACATAGTTTCCTTTTTTCTTAGTAAAGGAAATCTGCTTAAACCTTCCAGTTTCCACGCTACACTTTTTCAAGTTAGTTGGACTTGGATTACCGGTATATATTTGACATATAGAAAGTGACTATAGCAATGCATGGAATGATGTTTTCTTTTCACAAAACATTTATAGCCAGAGAAAAATGATAGTAATCTGCCAAAGATTTGCAGTATGATTATGCTATGCTGTTATATGAAAAACACTTTACGAGCTGGGAATAAATTGGGGTAACTCCCACAATTTTCCTCCAGGCTGGTCGAAATGTTATAGGGCCTGGGACGAGTGTTGAGATGAAATAAGAAGATGATATGGAGGAAGGAAGGGACTCTTTCCTTTTGTACTTCCCAACACAGAGTCCAACAGTCCCAGTTGCTACTGTTATCAGACAAATCTTGTTTACATTAAACTATTCTTTCTAAACTACCCTCTGTGCTTTGGTTAAAGTGCAATGACTTTTACACCGCACAGGTTCTTGGGCTGAAATGCCTGGAGCAGACATGCTGTAACAGCCAGAGCCAGTGAGTCAATGCTTTTGTCACATAGAATATATATGTGGGGTGGGGTGATTTTGTTTCTTTATATTATGCTGGCTTCTGAGCGAGATGTATCTAAAGTTAAAATTTACATCCATGATTTTTGCAGATATTTTCACATGACAGCCTAATTTGAATTGTTAATTGTGTATTGACTTATTCTGACTAATGTCAAATGTAATATTTTGTAGCTACCGGCGGATCCTAGACAGATTTAAGGCATTTAAATAGTTTGTTTATAGCCATTCCTTTGTGTTTACGATCAAGGGAATAAAAAAAGCAATCATTTATTTTGGATCTTTAACAGAGTTCAAACTCCTGGATATATATCTCTTCCTCAGAATCAAATGAACAAATGCCAGGTAACTTCAAATATAATAATGTTGGAGGGAATTCCTTTGGGGAAAGACCGTACTGCTTTTTCTCAGGGCTAAGGAAGCTGTCTGTCTGTCCCACATAGATCCAATTTTGCATGAGAAGCAATGAATGAAATACGACAGGTTCATTGAGTGGCTAGCTTCTTTAGTATTGGTCAGCAAATACTGTATTACAGGAAATACAAAACTGATGTATTGATTTTTATCCTGCTTCTTCTGACAAATGAAATGGGTGCTTCACTCATTGCATTAAAAAAAAAGTTTATGGCATGTAAAATATACATTCCCTTTCCAGTGAATAGTGTCAAAAATCTATCAACAATAATAGCAATAAAGATAAAGAATATTAATTAAAACAGAAATCCAGATTGCAGGTGACTTTTAAATGAAATAATTAAATTTATAATTTAATAATAATAAATAGCAATCATTTTTATTTAACTATTAAACCAACCCAAGTCCTGTATTCCAAAGGTACATCCTGCAATTCCTCTTTTAGGTAAGAAATGTTATAAACATTATAGGTAAGAAAATTCAAAGAGTGAGAACCAGTGAGTTAAATAATAATAATAAAGGTAAGAAATTAAAAGAGAAGGAAATCTAAATGTAATTGAGGTCATCATAATACACTAAAGTTCTCCACACCTTTCTGTCTTTGAACTGCCTTTAAATTCTTTTTTCCACCACATCCATACATAAGTCCATACATTGTCTTTTGTTTTCTAAGATTCTCATCTCTCTCTCTCTTTTTTTTTTCCAGGATCTCATCAACTTCATCTAATTACAACATTCTCTCTGCTCACATACTCTTCCTTGATTTAGAATTATTTTTCCATATACATTCATTCCTCATTTGACAAAACTGTCTGAGCGTACATGATTTCAATAGATCATTTTGTACTCAATTTATGTTAATTCATCACCTATTCATTCTTAACCTTACCCCTATCTCTTCTTGCTTTACGATCTCTTCTTCAGTAACTCATTCCTACCTCATTCACCTTCATTGACATTTCTTTCTAATGGTAAGGATATTGATAGTCAACTCAGGCACAATTTGGCCGGAATGTCACAAGCACAATCAAAACTCAGTTTTACTTCAAGAACTCTCACACTATTCTATGCAAGCCAGGATCTCTAATCTAGAAACTAACTTCCAATACTGCTGTTCACATTCCACTTTCATCCTCCTCTTCCTGCTCTTCTTCCCAGTTATACAGAATTATATATTTATTAAGTTTTAAGTGAATATTAATACTAGATGCTAAGAAACTATAGTTCAACAGTTTAAAATCTCCCCTTGAACTTTTTGATTGGTGATGTTACAAAGTTCCCTGAGAGATGGAAGAGTTTTTGAAAGTTACAATTTTTGGTATTGAATTTGTGTCCCATTATTTGGGAAGGTTGTGGTTCCCAAACCTAATATTCTCCAGATTGCAATACACTAATGCTGGCAGAGAATTATAGTAGTTTCAAAATTTCTAGAAGGCATCAGTTGATAAGGACTAGTAGAGAGCCTCATACATTTAGTTTATAACATATATGTACAAATAAGTTTTTATAGATGTATGCATTTGGAAATAAAAGTGTCTATGTAGATATGCTCCCCAGGTAACACAAGATCCAATTTATGTAGACTCAACTTTATACAAATGTTTCTATAAGCCATATCTAAAATGTATAAAAGTGCATTTTTCATGTGTAATGCAAATTAGTAGAGCTTGTAGATGAATCTACACAAAAACTAGATTATGCAGTTTTCCAGAACAGAATGGTTAAATAAATCAGGAAGCATCTGCAGTCTTTGGTTCTTCATCATGTAAAAATGCAGTGGAAAATACATTTACCACTATGTGTTAAGAACAAAGCCTTAAGTTTATATGGCAGTGTCCTTATGCATATTGATATATCCAGAAATTCATTGAATTTTCATCCAAATACTGCAGCAGTACAGCTAAAGCTGCAGTCCTAGTTATGCTTCCTAGACCATAAACTTCACTGAATAAAAACTCTCTTACCTATAAATATGGTTAGGATTTCACAGATCAGTATAATGCTTCCATGTAATTTCCTTCTGAATATTTTTCTTTGTTTTGCCATAGTTCTGCAATTGATAAGAAAACAGGAGACAAAGTAGCTATCAAGAAGCTCTGTCGCCCATTCCAGTCTGAGATTTTTGCCAAACGAGCCTATCGGGAACTCACACTGCTAAAGCACATGCAGCATGAAAATGTGAGTAGTTACTTCTCTGTGTATGTTTGCTTGTACCCAAAAGAGTTCTCTGTGTTTTACACAAATAACAACTGAATTGGAAAGAGAAAAGTGAGGGAAAGTAAAGGGGGAAAAGAAAGAAAAGGCATAATTTCTATCTTCATCTGAGACAAAAATTCAAATAAATAGCAAAATATGCAGGGCCAGAAGAGTAACAGCTTGCAGTAACAGCTTCTCTGAAATGACAGATTCATCCCTGTATCTGATAGATGGATCTCATTCATTCAAGTTGCTACATTGATTCAAAAGTTATAAATTGGTGCCATACTAAGTTTGGACCATCAGTTAACTGTACTCACAAAGATGGAAGACAACCAGCCAGTCAAGTTCTAATATTTCCTTTTTCAACCTGATTGAGTTTGAGATATGTTGGATGCTTTGGAATTCTGCAAATTGTAGCCCTGGTACGTCTGAGGCTAAAATTAGATGCAATAAACATTCTGTCAATTGGATGAAAAGAGGGATAAGTTTATAATATTCATTTTCAATAACAAGGATAACTTGTCATGATGTTAACATAGCTGAATGCCCTGGTCTGCCTACTGATAATCATATTTCAGTTTTTGCTGAAAGATTGAAGAGCCACATAATTGGTTGGATAAATTATACTTGGCAAAATGTAATTATCTACAATATGCTATGAATAAATCAAATACT
Source organism: Arizona elegans (assembly GCA_022577455.1). Classification (NCBI taxonomy): domain Eukaryota; kingdom Metazoa; phylum Chordata; class Lepidosauria; order Squamata; family Colubridae; genus Arizona; species Arizona elegans. Next base: position 155,305,807 of record JAKOOJ010000002.1, read on the forward strand.
TCCAGGCAGCCCCAAAGTGTAAAAACAAGCCTTCTTCACACTCTGCTGATGGGTTCTTAACGTGCTGATAGTAATAGTTACTTCTTAGCCCATTTTCCTTCATCCTTCCACCCCAATTTTCTAGCAATAGTGGACTTATAGTACTGTATACAAGCTAGGCATTGCAGTTACTGCCTGATACAGGTACTGAATTTCTGTATTTCAGGTTTAATGCTACTGCCTGATTTGTGGTTTGGGTAGAAATCTGGTCCTTTCATGCTATGCATTCATTAAGCTACAGGTTGTTGTTGTTGTTGTTTTTAATTTAACTAAGCTCTGTACCAACTAGCACAGCAAAAGTTTTATCAATTGCTAACTTACTGTAGGGCAAGTGTAACATAGTCATAAGTGGCTGCAAATGACATCTAAGAAATTCCACTCCTGACACCTTCTTTCCTGTGTCTCACACTCTGATTTATTTTATGTAAGTAAGTCCTATGCACATGATTCCGGCAAGGAGAGACATGACACATCCCTATTACATGGCATCTTCTTGACATCAGTCTAGTGTATTGGAATCTCTTATTCTCTACATGAACTAGATAGGAAGAGTGCAGCATCATTTTGCATGACACTCTGTTAATGGAAATGTCTTTCTTTTCTAAATTCAGTAGTCTTTTGGGAATGGGACTTCCGCCTGAGTTCTAATAAGAATGAAACCTGTGCAAACAGATATGCTGGCAGTTTTCTATAATTGCTGTTTTCCCAGCTACAGTAAAGTGTCACCTGTGGTGCAGCGGGCTCTAATTAATCTATAAAATATTGATGCATCCAGAATTTGAAACATACATTCTGTACAACTATCCCTGGATTTATTCCCTGGTCTTGGAGCTTCCTATGAGAACATCACAAAATATAAGACTTCCCCTCTCCCAGCTCATTGCTTGGAAAGGCCTCAAGTTGCCAATTAACATGGCTTGGTCTCTGGTTGGGAAAGCAGAATGTTTTTATCATGTTAGATAGATATGTTCTTGTACTCTGTGTAAGCTAACATTCCAAGTCTACCTCTGCTGCAGGTTATTGGATTACTTGATGTCTTCACTTCAGCTACTTCATTTGATGGATTCCAGGACTTGTAAGTTTGCATTGTCTACCCTATGATATATTATAGCTCTACTGCAGAATTATAACAGAATAACAGAATGGGAAGGGACCTTGGAGAGTTTCTAATCCAACACCCTGCTCAAGCAGAAGACCTTGCTCCATTTCAGACAAATGGTTGTTCAATCTGTTCAGTGTTGGAGTATCCACAATTTCTGGAGGAAAGTCATTCCACTGATTAATTGTTCTAACGGTCAGGAAATTTCTCTTTAGTTCTAAGTTGGTTCCCTCTTTGATTTGTTTCCATCCCCTGCTTCTTGTTCTGCTTTCAGGTGGTTTGAAGAATAGGTAGATCCACTCTAAAATAATTACTTTTAAAGAAGGCACAACAGCTTGGTCCCTTAATTGTTTTCTCTCAAAATATGTGTTTTCCGATGGTCTTAGGCAACCCCTGTGAAAGGGTCGTTCGACCCCTAAAGAGTTCCCGACCCACAGGTTGAGAACCACTGGTCTAGCTGATTCAATCCTGCAATCTTGATGTGCTCCAGATTCCTTCAATGTCATCTATTGGAAGCACGTTTCCAATAGATGGAAGCATGTTTTCTTTGTAGCAGTTCCTGCCCTCTGAATAAGGTGCATTCCAAGATCCAGATTTATTTATTTTATATTATATTTGAATTTATATACCGCCCTTCTCCCCCAGGGACTCAGGGTGGTGAACAGCCAAAATTAAAATACATACAATATAAAAGTTAAGATAGCTAAAATAAATTAAATCAATCATCCCCCAATTTAAAACCCCAAAGCTATACAATTAAAAACTAACCCATAAAAAACCTAATTAGGCTAGGCCGGCTTGCTGAAATAAAAACATCTTCAGGGCCTTACAGAAAGTGCGGAGATCCGGGATCAGTCGTATTCCGGGAGGAAGCTCATTCCAGAGGGCGGATGCCCCCACAGAGAAGGCTCTCCCCCTGGGGGCCGCCAGCCAACATTGCTTGACCGACGGCACCTGAGGAGGCCCTCTCTGTGAGAACGTATTGGCCGATGGGAGGTTATTGGTAGCAGAAGGCGATGTCGTAAATACCCTGGCCCTAAGCCACGGAGCGCTTTAAAGGTAAGAACCAACACCTTGAAGCACACCCAGAAGACCACTGGGAGCCAGTGCAGCTCGCGCAGATGGCTCCTATCCTACTATTGTTTAAAAGAGTTGTGAAGAACTGGCTCTTTTTCCAGGCCTTTGGTTAGGAAGAGTAATACCTCTCACTTCACTGTGTTTGTCATTTTTATCTTTGTCTTTTATGTTTTAGTGATCGTATTGTAATGTTTTATTATTGTGAATAGTTGACAGTCGGGTGGTATACAGGTTTAATAAATTATGGTTGGTCATATAGTCAGCCAGAAGTTTAGACTGGATTTGGCATTTTTATTTACCTATTGAGTCCTTCCTAAGGACCTGGAATAGGCAGGTGTTGTTGTTTGATGATATTAAAGGTGATGTCACAAGATGTAAGCAGTTCAAGTAAAATTGCCTTTTACAATTGAGTGATGATGATTTTGTCAATGCTGATTATCTTCAAGTGATGCTCCAGATGTTTTGGGACTGTATTCAAGGGTGACTTTTGCCGCAGTCATTCTACTTCTATTTGCAGATATTTGTATTTTGTGATTTTCTCCAGTTTTTCTCTACTATTCTATTCTGCTGTTGCTATTAAATAGTGGATCCACTATTTAGATTTTATTGTCCTTCTTATCAACTTATCAACAGTCTAAAGTGTTGTGTGGCAGGTGTTGGTCTGGTTGAATTCTAAAGTTCCAGAGCATTTCAATTTATTCAATTTCTATTATTTGGTCTGTTTTGTGATGTCACCAGTTTTTGCTTGCAAGCAGATGGTATTTCTTGCAGATATTCCACTGCACCATTGTTACTTCTTTGTCATGCCATTCTTTGTAGTCAGGCTGTGTGATTTTCTTGCAGCAGCTAATTAGGTGTTCCGCTGTTTCTTCAGTTTTTATTATGATGATGGTTGGTTGCATAGTCAGCCAGATGTTTATATTGGATTTGGCATTTTTTATCTACCTACTGAGTCCTTCCCAAGGACCTAGGATAGGCAGATGTTGCTTGATGGTATTACAGTTGGTCGCATTGTCAGCCAGATATTTATACTGGATTGATATATTTTTATCCATCTATCAAGTCCTTACCTGGAATAGGCAGGTGTCATTGTTTGATGGTATTAATGATATTGTCACAGGATGTAAGCTGTTCCAAGTAAAGCTGCCTTTTGCAATTGACCGATCGCAATTTTAACAATGCTGATATTCAAATGGTGCTCCAATTGTTTTGGTATTGCATCCAAGGTGGCTACTACTATTGGTACTATCTTTGTTTTCTTTTGCCACAGTCAAAAGAATTGCAGGTCTTCGTATTTTGTAATTTTTTTCTCTTCTCTCCTGCTATTTTCAGGTACTGCCATCTCCATTATCCAGACTATTTTGTCTTTTTAAAATCAACAATTTGTTAAGTTTATGGTGTTATATGGCTTATCTGAAGTCCCAGATACTTCAGTTTCTTCATTTTCTAACAACAAACATGATAAAGTGGCAAGAATGGTGCATTGGGATATCTGCAATTATATATAATTATATTATATATATATATTATAATATATGTAAATGGCAATATAGAATATTGCTATTTATTCACACGCAAGAACTTGTGGGACCACAGCACAGACAAAGTGCTCATTATTATCAAATACACAAAAACATGAAATCACAACTGCCAGTTCTTTAGTTAGTGTTGGCTTTCATACATATCGAGTTCTTACCAAGAACTTTTGTTGTAATGTAACAGCATAGTATATGTGTGGATACAAGCAAGGTGGAGTTTCTCAATTGACAGATGGACATTTTGTCAATACCTAGTTTGTTTTTGTTGCTGTTAGTACAAAGTACACTTTTTACATACAATTTAGCATCCTGAAAATTCTGTCTTTAACTGTTGCTTTTAAATTAGAAACTTTCTGGGGCCAGTCTAGTGAAACAATTGCTACTCATAATCAGATGTTCTGTTTACGTTTTTTTTAAACTGCTCCCATTGGATCTCAATTTCCCAAATGAAGAAATGGTATTTTCACCCTGCCGTGCATTTTTTCCAATGGAACTTTGATGACAGATATTTACATTTGAAAATAGATGACATTGGAGGAGAATATGCTTTCTGCCAGAATTGGCATCCCATAACAACCTTTTATTCTTGTAATGTTTTAATATTTAATATTTATACAAAAAAATTGCCTGCTGAGAGCAATCTGTGTCACACAGAAACCAACCAGGACTGTGAATACAATCTGTATTATGGGATGGGCAATATTTAATAAAATCTGAGATGATTGATTGGGGAGGTATTTATAATATGTTCATTAATTAATCATAAAACATAATTGGAAAAGACATTAGAGGTCGTCTCATGAAACTTGCTTGATACATGATTTAAAATGCAAAACATTTTACACTATGTTGACACAATCTAGCTTCTGCATAAATGCCTTTAATAAAGACTACCACATTTAGGGCAACGCCTAGCAGAGTAAAATCTACAGAGATGCCCCCCACTCCACATATCAAGGCAGTTATTTTTTTTCCATAAACAATTGGTACAGTTACTTTTAATATTTAGCTTAGGATGTGCTTTCTGGTAATGTTATGCACCTGTCCTTTTTATATTCCTTGATGGAACAATGAATACTAAACAATTGCACAAAGTCTAAACTAATCATATAAATTTAAAAGAAAAACAACATATCAGCATCACTAAAGCAAAATATGAAGCTATAATATTCAAATATATGTAAGAACGGACTAGTTGTTTTTTAAAAGTCTTTATATAAAACAACATGTTTAATGCACATTGTGCAGAGTACAACATGTGAGTACATTTTTAAAAAATTTTGCTATTGTTTTCTGATATTCTTACCAGTTCAACTATTTCGAAACATGGGTCTAGCATTCTTCTGAAATTGGATGGAAGTGGGGCATAGAGTGAAATAGGAAGGCACAATCAATAATTGGTTTTAATTAGTAATAAGAGAGAATGAAACTGCTGTCAACAGGGCTTTCAGAAGTAGACAAAATAATGAAGAAGCAGTCAAAATAGAACTCATGCCCCTTGTCCCAGTGATAGAAACAATAACATACAGAACTACACAAGATACCCATCGGCAGAAGATCCATAATGCACCCAATGTTGACACAACTAGCAAAATCCAACTCTCTTCCTCAGATTAAGTCAACCTTCTCTGCAGCATCGAGGAGCAATTTTGTTTTTGAAAAATAAGTCTAGTGTTCTTTCAAAAAGGCACTAAGCCTGTCTTTATAAGAAGCTTGCATAACATCTGACAAATATTTCAGGAAGTGACAATTGACATTCTGTAGACAAGTACCTCTGTGGAAGCTATGTCTCTGGTGATTACTGCAGTCCAAATTGAAATGACCATGGAGGGCAGTCCCCATGATTTGAGGGTGAGAGGCTAACCTAACCCATAGCAGTTTAGATGGCCACTAGAAGATGGACAGGTTCCAAATCCTGACCATCACCCATATCATCAATGAAGCATGCTAGAATGTATCCAGAGCAAGAATTGTGTTGGGAGGAGATGGAGAATACCACTTTAAGTTGAAACAGTTCACTTTAAGATTACTTTAAGCTGTCATAGGTGTCATTGGGGATTAAAAGCAATATCATAAGGAAATGTTTGTGCTACGGTTTGCATCATAGCTAAGGGTTTAAAAGATGACTCTTACTTCTATATAATTAGTAATTACACAAGAAGTCAGTGCAAATCAAGTGGGCCTTAGCTGCCAGTCAATAATTATTTTATCTGGTAGTCCCTTGTATTGTATGGATAAATACAGTGCCAGAAATTGAAAAGCATAGATTAATTGGATCTGAAAACCCAGCAGTGTGAGTCTCACATCAACTAAACTATTAAATTGACAATAGGCTTATTTAAAACAATAGATATAGTGGTTTCAGAGAAGTTCAGATGATTTTGTTATGGGCTGCAGTAAAAAGATTAAGTTAAAATAATATTGTTTGCTATAGTATTTCGTTTAATGAGATAAACCTATTGTTCCCATTCCTGGTTCTAAAATACACACCTGCACTCTTATTTCAAAAATGGGATTTTATAAAATCAGTAAGAGTCTTAGCATGAATTAACTACTATTTCTGGTGAACTATATAACTCCATTATATCTTATATCTTTCTCTGATACTTACTTTTAAAAAAATTTTAGTTACCTGGTGATGCCATACATGCAGACAGACTTACAAAAGATAATGGGACACCAATTCAGTGAGGAAAAGATTCAATATCTGATCTACCAGGTTTTGAAAGGCTTGAAGGTAAGTAACTTCAGAAAAATTCAGAAGAGAAATAAATTTCTGCCACTTTTGCCATTTCTTTAGCATTTTTGTAGTGACATCTTTTAATAGATTTTGAACATATAATCATAAGATTGAAAGGAGCGAGAGAAACCTTAGAGATCATAAAGTCTAGCTCCCTGCCTAGTACATGGATCTGTACTTTAGCACCCCTGACCAAAATCCATCCAGCTTCCATTAAAGACCTCCAATCAAGCAGTGTGTGCATTGGTGAATTTTACTAAAGTCTTTCTTTGTTAAATACACCAGTTTTTCTTATCCTGTCTTCTGGAATGACTCTAAATAATTCTGCCCTGTCTTCCATACAATAGCTCTTCAAATATTGAGACAGCTACAGTATCATATCTCTCTGCAAACTTTTCTTCTCAAGCTAAAGACACCCAGCACCAGCTGTTCCTCCAATATTTTTCTATCCAAGCCATCTTGTTGTTTTGGTTGCTGTTTTGTGAATAAATCTCTTAAAATCTGGTACTGAGAACTATTCAAGGTGCAGTCTAACCAATGCAGAATAGAGAGGAATGATTTTCTTGATTTGACATGCTACATCTGTTGATGTAGCTTTTATTTTGGGCATATGCCTTTTGGCTCATAATAATTTTATAATAAATCCACCAAGACATTCAGATTATTTTCCATGTCCTGATGTTAAACATGCTCTGTTATTTGCTATAACCAAGCCTTTGTTTTTTCCTACATGAAAGATTTTACTTCTGTCCCAGTTGAAATTAATTGTGCTTGTTTCTGCCCATTTCCCCAATTTTTCAAGATGCTCTTGAATCTTGATATTGCTCTCTAAGGCATTTGCTATCTCTTATATATTTATTATCTACAAATATGATAATAACTTTTTTCTAACCTCTCATTCTAGACAGTTATAAATATTTTGACAAACAGAGTCTAACCCTGGTGATATGCCACTTGACACTTTCCCTCAACACAACACACAATCACCCTTTGTGTCTATCAAATCTTTGATAGCTGCCTTATCTGAAAGGGATTTTTCCTAAACATGAATCTCTCCAATTTCTCTTTAGGAAGCTTTATTAAAATGAAAGCAGATGTAGTAAAAGAATAATGCACCCCTGCAATAATTCCTTCCAGCCTGATAGGGAGTCACTGGCATGATGGCACCCATGGAGTATGATTGTACAAGCTCTGTTTCTGTCTAAAAACAGCATAAGCCAGTCAACTTTGTGCCATTTTCTCTATTAAGGTCTTATGACAAGCCTGGGCTAATGGTTTGCTGAAATCAAGGTACATTCCTACAATCAAATAAATTAACCACTTTGTCCAAAAATATCAACTTCATTTGGCATGATTTCTTCTTGATGAACACTTGCTGGCTTCTGCCAAGTAATTTATTTATTTTTAATTCTCCTTAATCAGCTTTTTAATAATCTATTGCAGAGTTTTATCATGTGTCAATTACAGGCTTACTGGTTGATAATTATTCTGGTCCTTCCCTTCCCTTCCCCCACCTTACTCCTTTGTGAAGATCAGAATAGCATTTGCCCTTCTCCATTCTCCATAATTTCTCAAAGATCACAGAAAAGGGCTTGGAGGTAACATCTGCAAGCTCTTTCAAGATTTTCAGATGCAGCTGGTCTGACCTGGAGATTTAAACATGTTCACAGAAGTCACATGCTCCCTAACGGATTGCCACTCCTCCCTCAAGGGAATTGTCTTTTAATAGAGCAAGGAATAAAAATATCACAAGGAAGACGAAAGAGAAAAAAAAAGAGATTGAAAGGGGCCTTTTTTCTGCTTGTCATCTGCTACTACATTACCATTTCTCTAACAAGTGGTCTCAGCTCTTTCCTTTTTCTTCATTTACTATTTAAATGGCGGCTAGAAAAAAACCTTTCTTGTTGCTTTTACTTCCCTTATTACTTTAAAATTCTTTTGTGCTTTAGCCTTTTGGACTTCCACATACCTCTTGCATGATTATATCCAGGGATGTGCTTGCAAGAGCTAATTGTTAAACTTTCTGGAATTTTGATATATAGATACCCTTAAGTCCTTGGTTTGCTTGACCTATTGCTTTGCATACTGATGTCCACATGAAGTGGACCTCATCATTTACAGGACCTGGAGTTTCTCATCTCAGAAGCATCTCCCATTTCTGAAGTACAAATCATTTCCATCCACAGCATCTGGCTTGTAGCCAAGATAGCTTGGTTAGAAGCAAGATGGCTATTATCTCTATATTGAATTGTTCATTATCCATGTCCTCACTTTGGTTCACACCTTCTATCATGCTCATCCAGTGGTGACCACACCTCCTGGGGATTCTGGGGCTAGCCGCTCAGCATATGAAAAGATCATCAGTAATGGAAGATTGCCAGAGCTCATGACTTAGCAAAAATAAGGAAAAGGAGAAAGTTACAAGGAAAGAGTTTACTTCACCAGAATCACTCTCACAAAAAACAACAGGCCTCATCGGAGTTCCTTGTGCTTGTTGACAAGAAGCTCTGAGGAATTCTAGAATATTCCTATTGGATTATTTTTCTTTTCAGTAGAAAAGGTGTTTCCACTTTCTAAGGGTTGTTTTGAGATAATTAATCCACATAGAAAAATATTTTGTGTACCCTATAGAACAGAGGTCTCCAACCTTGGCAACTTTATGACTTGTGGACCAACTCCCAAAATTGATGGGAGTTGGAATTCTGGCTGAGGAATTCTCTGGCTGAGGAATACTGGCTGAGGAATTCTGGGAGTTAAAATCCACAAGTCTTAAAGCTGCCAAGTTTGAAGACCTCTGCTATAGAACATGCTCTATCACAGGGAATCTTGATTAATATCAACTGTGGAGGAGGCTGTCTGTAATCTTCCTGTTGTCTTTTTATTCTTTTGCAGTATATTCACTCTGCTGGAATCATTCACAGGGTATGTTCTTTTTAAAGTTATTCCTGTTCTAGAGTGTACAGTTTACCAGTGCAGCCTTCTACAACCTGGTGCCTTCCAGGTGTGGCTCCCATAATCTCCCAGCGTCAAACGCCTCTGGCCCCAAGCTATGGAAGACTGCACTAATGCATATTGCTAAAGTTCTTTTGTTGTCAACCTTTTCAAGCCTCTTTGGTATGTAAAAAGATCGCCTAATCTCTATTGCTATGCTGAAACCAAATGACCTTTGTTTTCTGTCCCCCCCAGAAGAGAACCTGCACATCTCCCTAGGCCTAGAAGCCTCTTGGCAGTTGGTGGCAATGTCCTAATTCTGACTCACTAGCATGTTGCAAACAACTACAGCCCCTCTTATCCTATTCAGCTGATATCATCCTATCCCCAACTTTGGAAATTCCTTGTTTCCTTTGTTAACATTAATGTGGAGAAACACATTTACAATATAAATATTTTTGCTTTATATTTTGCTATATATATATTTGCAAGAATATAGAGAGAGGGGGGATGTGTGAAATTGCTAAATTCTTTCTTAGCCCACTGATTCTTCCTTATAAAATAACTCAGTAGTTGGAAAACAACAGAAGAATTAAGATGTTCTCCTTCCATATATTTACAAATATAGAATTAATTAATTAAATCAGGATTTATTTAGCAATGCTGGCCAATTGTACATATCTGCCTTCAGAAAAGAAAAAAAATCATTGCGCCAATCCAAAACTTTTTGCGGTCAGGAACAGGGCCAAGATCATACACCACATGACGCTCAGGCCAATGTTTTAATAAACACAAGTTTTGGTGCAATGTTCACGTAAGAATTTCTGCCTCTCCAGTCTCTCCAGTTTCCTGCTACTGGTGGAAGCTGGTAGCTACATGGCATGTCTCACCTTAGGAAATACATTCTATCCCCACTGAGATATACTTCATTTGACATTTCCCTCATGCATTTCAGGATCAAACCCTGTAATCCAACTTGTTGGCTCACCTTTTTCTATGGCAGTTGAAAACTGCCTGAGGAAAACATATTACATGTCACCCAAGCAGAAGACATCATTAGACAGACCTCGTGCATGCCCTGAGGCCAGTTTTTAAACACAGAAATAATCCAATGAAAACATTACAGAACTGAGAGAGAGAGACTTTTACCCTGTTTCCCCCAAAATAAGACATCCCATGATAATAAGCCCAATCAGGCTTTTGAGTGCATGGCAATAAGGCCAAACGCTTATTTCAGGGTTCAAAAAAATATAAGACAGGGTCTTATTTTCAGTGAAACACAGTAAGTACCTTTCAAAGAGGAAGAATATTTACCTGGTTGAACACATTTAGCAGAAATGTTTCACACTGTCCTATTAGTACATATCATGCAATTGCAGAGATAGTCAAATGCGCAATACTTGGAATCTCAGACAATATTTACCAGTACATTCTCATTAATTGTGGAGAAGGGGAGGAATTTAGTTCTTAATAATTACAACAGAGGAATTGGGAAATGAAAGGCCTTAATAGAAAGACTACTATCCTCTCTGTTCTGTCATTCTGCTGCTGCAGCACAACAACAGGGAGAGATAGAAAAACAGGTTTTCTTCCCTGCCCCCCTCCTGTTGAGTGAAGTGGAAGGCAATTTGCCAATGTGGCATTGGGTATTTGGGAGAAAAATGTTAAGAAGAATAAGGAAATTTGGATCTGGCAAATCCACTGCTGTTTTGTGACACCCGCAGCTCTATTGGTAGAACATCTGCGGCAGTGGAGCATTCACAGGCAAAGCAGGAAGATTCCTGCTTGGTGTTCTTCCCTCCAAAATATTGCTAGAGCTGTTAAGCGAGTTAAAAACTCTCTGTCAACCAGCAAGAAGAGTGCAATGTAAATTATACCCAATTTTTGAGCTTAAAAGAAAATTATTAAATTAGTGGGAACTGGATTACAGTTTAAGAGCTCATCCACACAGTTCCTTACTGTAGCACAAGCATACCCCATTACTGTTTCCTCAAGGACAGCCTCCATCTCGTAGTCAGCCCATTGCTTCGGCAGGCAGACATCATGTATTACCTTCCTTCCCTGCTCCAGTACCTTTGGGCTGGCAGTTCTGCTGTGGGATCCTTCTTTTCATCTGCTTCATGTGGGTTGCACATATATTTTCTGTGCTGTTTTAGCCAAACCTGGCCAATCTAGACTGTGTAAAGACCTCAAATTGACTAGCCTATCCCTGGCTTAATGCACCTAACTGAAAGGTTAACTGAATAGACCTGGCTCTTGCACCTTTGCAGCCTACATTCCCTTTCCCAATGGACAGCCTGCTTTTGCGGAAGCCCTGCCTCTCTTTCTCACAGGATGTTCTTTGAAAAGTTCACCCCATCCCAGAATGTAACCTAGAAGAGGTATGGCTTCCACGTACAGTGATGTTTGCATGTACAGATCCAGTTAACAATGAGATGGCAGCAAAGAGATCCAAATGTGGCAGATGGCTTGAAAGGATGACTAGCCAACAGATCCATGGGTCACAAACATTTTGAGAGAAGTGATGTGGATGTATGTAAGAGACACTATAATTCAACATACGTCTCATACACACTAACATCTTTGGCTTCAGTAATATTTATGTGGGGAGCAGGTGCATAAAAGCTGTACAAATCCAAGTGACCATTAACATGCAATTAAGAAAAATAACCTCTTTGGTGGCAGCCAGTAGTCAGGAAGTCAATAGATTAACAATCATTTGAATCAAAAAGTATAAAAAAGATGAATGGAATAGAATGACTAAACCTTACAACACCACCCTGGTAGACATTCTATATACTAATCAATAGCAGATTTTTCATTTGAATATTGTGGCTGGTCACATTCAAATTTTTAGCCAGGGAAACTGCTTTTTCAGTGCTGAGGACCAAGTGGACATCGGACAGCCTGGATCATGTTAAGTGCTTGTTAGGGAGCAAATCCGATGCGTGGCTCTGGGATGGGAGGAAAGAATGTGCTTATTATGTAATTATCTACTCTAGGATCGAATTGTGATAGCGACAATGGAGTTTTCTAATTTTGTATACTGCAGGATCTAAAGCCAGGCAATTTAGCAGTGAATGAAGACTGTGAATTAAAGGTAGGATTTTTGTTTTTGTTTAATGAAAAAGTAGACTGCATTGTTGGTTTGACCATGTTGTTCTGAATCTTCAGTGCACCTTCATCTGCAACACATTATTTGGAAATAACACCTACTTATTTTGATGGGGTATCCAAAGATAGATTCATTGAAATCAGCCAATTTAAAGTGCACCTGGGTGATAACATATTTATTTCATTTTATTAAGCAATTGCTTTCTTTGAAATGGAATTTTAGATGACATCATCTAAATTTCCCATATTTCCTATTATTTCCTCCAACTATCTTCTCTCCTTCAAAAAAAAATTATATTTTTTATTAATTAGGAAAAAAAGTATGTTCGCAAACAGCCTTCACCTAGAAGAATCCTTATATTACGTAACAGTACATATAATTAGAGTTTAATTATGTTCTCTGTTTTAAACCTATACTGCAGAGCCTCAGAATTCAAATGCACGGTAATATTAAGTTTACATCCCACTCTCAGTTTTAGACTTGCACTGTAATGGCATCTTGAATGATTTGTCAGTATTCTTTCTATAGTAGAATGGAGTATATACGAAAGACTCCTGGTGGTATAGAGGTTAAAATTCAGTATTGCAGGCTAACTCTGTCCACAGTCTGTAGTTCAATCCTGATGGGGCTCAAGGTTGACTCTGCCTTCTGAGGTCAGTAAAATGAGAACCCAGATTGTTGGGAGCAATAAGCCGGCATTGTAAACCACACAAAGAGCACTGTAAAGACTATGTTATTGCTATATTTTCTGCCCTTGATTTATAGCTAGGCTTGGCAAATCTTTAGAACATGAGTTTTGGCAAAGTATCTGAGTCTTGGTTATCAAGATTATAACACTCAAAAAATTGAAAGAGAACTGGTTTCCCTCAGGCCTTTCCCACCTGTACTTAGTCATGCTATAAACATGCCCTGGCAATGCTGCTCTTGCTTCTCTGTTCCCATTAGGTTGTTTTCCTCTTGTCCCCAGCCCATGACTGAGGCTGGTTTAAATTATCCTCAGCTAAAGCAGTGTTTTCCCCTTATACCAACAGCATCCAATGACAGTCTTAAGATGGGCAAAATTTGTTATGTTTTTCCACCACTGTATGACAGAGATCAAAGATGTGTTCAGAGAATTATGATTGATCATTTCAGGTGATGAAGACACATCCTCCCCCATCCTGTCACCCTTTTCTGCACCAGTTCTGCTCGAGCAGCTGGACATCTTAGTGTAGTGCCATTGGCTTATTAGAATTGCACAACAGCACTGCGCAGTGCTGAAATTTCTTTAATTCTATGCCTTTACTTTGATCCAAGGCAAAATTAGCATGGAATGATAGGATCAGGATTGCCTCTCATAACAGAACACTGAAAACTGGCATTTGTGATATATCTAAAGAAGGAAGAAGTGGACAGCCCTGAATAAGTGCTATTTTTTGACTCAGAGTTCTTCTTGATTCCAGCCTGTTTTTTTTTTAAATATTCCACATGGATTATGACAGAATGGGATGCCAGAGGATAGGGCACAGGAGAGATGACAGACATTGTCCTGCTGCAGTGCTGTGACTGGTGATATGCTGAAGAGGGAGGTCAGCACAGCCAGAGGGATCAACTAATTGTTGGCTTATCACATGCTGTACCCACAACATCAAGATGACACAAGTTGATGGTGACTTAGAACAGATGGCAACAGAGGCAGCCTAGGCATTGTAATTAGGCAGCACATTTCAAGCCAGTGTAGTTTCCTGCTGACTCAAAGATGGGTGGATTGCCCTTTGGCTCAACAATGGGGAAAGGCCCTCAGCTGGCATCATTAAAGCTAACGTGCTTTTAGTCACCACTGTGTTAAAAAGAAGTGATGGCTTTGTAATAGCAATCTATTGCTTCTAGGAAGCACTTAAGAAACTTTGTGGAGCCTTCTGAAAAAAAAACAAAAAATTATTATTATTATTTTGCTATTGCTTTGGATACATGGCAACACTGTTCTGTACATTTTTCATTGCACAAAACAATTTTTCATGTTTTTAGATCTTGGATTTTGGCTTAGCAAGGCATACAGACACAGAGATGACAGGCTATGTTGTAACTCGTTGGTACAGAGCACCTGAAGTGATTCTGAACTGGATGCATTACAACCAGACTGGTGGGTTAAATTCTTTATTTGGGAAGGGGGGCATGTTGGGAAAATCTTAGTAAATTGTGGATTAATGGTTAACTCTGGAGTTTCTATGTGATGTTTAATGTATTTTAATTTCCCCCTTTTTTCAATAAGTACAATACAAACCCTCACAGCATGACCTGATTCAGATTATGTTAAACTGTGGCATTCAAACTGCACGAGCCCAATAATTAGTTTGTAAAACATAGTATATAGCTTTGCAAATGAAATGCCCAAAGTATGCAGTCTGCTTTTCTTCAAGCAAACATTAATTAAAGTACTATGGCTTCTCCTACTTTGCTTACTGAGAAGTTGTATTCTTTTCAGTGATGCCTATACCCAGATAGATGCACAAAAGAGTTCATCTAAATTGAATTCTTACCTTCCATAAACTGCAGACAGCTACCATGGACTGTGTTACATAATTTTATTTTCACCGCTATTAATTTCTAAAACTCAGATTAATTCAGTCCAATGAGTTTGCATAGAATAGAATAGAATCTTGTTCTGTGTCTCCTGGTTAATTGATCAGCGTGAGTAATTTCTTACTCAATTGCATTGTGATATGTGGACACACGTGCTTCAAATGCAGCTGTTGACAAAACTATTACTACTGTGAAAAAGTTGTTTCGTTAGTCTAATGCAGGGGAGTCAAACTCACATCATCACAGCAGCATCACTTGACGTAACGGGACTAAACCGTGCATAGGCATGGCCAGTGCGTGATGCATCCGGCCTGCGGGCCACAAGTTTGACAGCCCTGGTCTAATGCATTTCTCCTGTAATAGCACCTTTGAATAAAATGAAGCTAAAATATCTGAAAAAAACATAAGTGCCAGCCATATATTTTGTGTAACCAAATTAGGATAGAAAAAATCTGAATACACGCTTGCCCATTATAGTGTCCTCAAAATGGATTGCTCTTCAACACCCCGATCCTCAACAAGCACGATCAGAGAGTTGCTGGCTAGGAATTATGTTAGACATAGCCCAGTGTGTGTGTGTGTGCGTGCATGCGTGTGCAGCAAGTTGGGGGAAAACTTCCTTTGTGCAAAATAGCTCATTGCCTTATAGCATTTAAAGAGGATTTCAAAACCATAAAATAAGAATAATAAAAGATAATATTACAAGATGGACTATCGGTTTTATGTTGAAAAAATCTGGATGACCACAAGATGGCAACAAAGAGTTAGACTTTTCTGTATCTCTTTACTGCAACTTGTCTGGATTTTTGCACCCAAGCTCTGATAGCTAAAGGTACAGTAATGTAACTTGTAAACAAGAAGATCTGTTACAAGCATGCGTAAAATGTGTATTTTAGTTTCCAATGCTGCTATTTTAACTTTAGCATTAAATCTTTTCTTGTATATTTCTCTCTTTCAAACAGTGGACATCTGGTCTGTTGGTTGTATCATGGCAGAAATGTTGACTGGGAAAACTCTGTTTAAGGGTAAAGACTGTATCCTTCTCTGTGCCCCTGTCTAAAACTGATGCTATCATAGTTTGGACTGAAAATATAGATAACATAGAGGGTTTTGGTAGGAAGAAATCTAGTATGAAAATTCAAAATACTAATACTTGTAAAAAATAAGTACTGTGAGCACTGTTTAATCTAAAAATCTATTTTCACATATTACGGGATTTTAATTAATAGCAAAGTTGTGTCAAACAAGGTTATTTAATGTTTCTCTCTCCCTTTGATGTTTGATGTTCATCACGGGTGGATCTTTAGCTGTGTTCAAGACAATGTATAAATAGATTGTGCAAGGCTTCACTTTCAAAAGCAAACATTACTTCAGGAAGCATTGAGCGCCAACATAGCTCCTGTCTGTTCAAGTTGGGTAGAAATTAGGGTTTGGGGGGAGGGGGAAATGGGATTAAGAACAAGTATGGGGGCACATGTTGTATTTGTCAGCAACAGTTTAAAACTGTTGACTCTATTCCTAGGTTTTATGGAGTTGCCCTCAGCAGCTGATGCATGATCCTGGGAAAAGCCATGCTTAGCTGAAGGTGCTTCTGACATGCACGCCCTCATGTATGTCCACATGTGCTCCAAATCACATTTCACCCATCACATCTCAATTTCTTCACAGCTCTGTCTGCAGCTCCTTAAACCAAACAAGTTTTTTTCTGTGAAATGACACAATTCTACTACCTTTTCATTTATAAATTCTTCTATAAGTATAGCCACAACTTCCAACATCCCCTCTCTCTGCTTCGTTCTCCGCAGAGTTCCAAGATTCACTAGAAGGAAGGCTAAGGTTACTATATACACAAGAGTTCTAGCAACTGCTGTTCTTTCAAACAAGGCATGTATGAATAGTCAGTAAACCTTTGATGGTGCCTATGGTGGAGGGGGCTAGGAAGTGGGAAGAGGCCTGCTCTTTCTATGCAGGTGAGGCAGCCTACATCTGCTCTTTGCTTGGATCTTTTGCCAATCTCTTCAGCAGTCTGAAAACTGACATGCACACTGCACACTTATCTTTGTTGATAAAGCAGCATTTAAATGTTTAGGCAGGAGATCATAGATTATGCTGTTAGACATTTCTGATATAAACTGATATTCTGAAGTTGTTCCTATTATAGGTAGTCCTCAACTTATGACCACAATTGAGGCCAAAATTTATGTGGCTAAGCGAGACATTTGTTGAGTGAGTTTTGCCCCATTTTACGACCTTTCCTGCCACAGTTGTTAAGTGAATAATTGCAATTGTTAAGTGAGTAACATGGTTGTTAAGTGAATCTGGTTTACTCATTGACTTTGCTTGTCAGAAGGTTGCAAAAGGAGATCATGTGATCCCAGGACACTGCAGTCATCATAAATATAGTTGCCAAGCATCTGAATTTTGAACCCATGACCATGGGGATACAGCAACCGTCGTAAGTGTGAAAAATGGTCATAAGTAACTTTTTTTCAGTGCTGTTGTAACTTTGAATGGTCACTAAATGAACTGTTGTAAGTGGAGAACTATCTATATTTTAACACAAATGATTGGGGGTTGCAGGTTTTATTCTCCCTAACTATCAATGATCTAGCAGGAAAGATTCAGTATCTCTCAGCCTAATGATGCCAACAACAAGGTATGGAAGCAAGCTATATATCTTGCCCTTTTATAGAAAAAGTAGAATAAATATATGGTAAATGGAGCCATTTATGAAGGGGTTTTTTTTTGGTCAAATTCAATGTCTGGCCTCTGTTGATAATACTTGATTCAGCCTGCCAGATCTTGATCAGCTCACCCAGATCCTGAAAGTGACGGGAAGCCCTGGAGAAGAGTTTGTGCAAAAACTGGAAGACAAAGCGGTAAACTCATATGTTCTTATTGTTTTAGAAAGTTTAACTTTCTGCCCAACTTTTATAAATGATGTCAACTGTAATTGTACATATGTAGCCCACCACTCCTCCAATTAACTCAAAGTAATGCGCTTTCTCATAGCCCCATTAATCTTCTCCAAAACCCTGTCAGATAAAATAGAGAAAATTGATGTGATGGGTATCTTCCTAGCTTTAATCTAGTACTTTAAACGACCACCCTTGTAAGCTTCTCTGACAAGAAAAAAATGATATTATACCAGCATTTTGTTTTAATAATCTTTGAGTTTTATAACATGCATTATTAATATTCATTAGTACTTGTTTATTCCTGCATCGCTGTTGAGGATTGTTGGGTGCACTCAGCTCCTGACAAAAACCATTAAACACTAACTCTGAAATTAAATGAAATACTGGGGGTGTAACAGCTGGAGAACAACTTCTCTAAAGCAGAACTGGGAGGGAAAAGTGGCCCTGGGTTGCCTGTTCTGTACACAGCCTGATGAAAGACGGCTTCCCTGCCAGTATAGGAAGGTTTTCCTGTCATGGAAAGGATATTGCATTATAAAAATTGAAAAAAGGAATGACAAAACTGTTGAACAAAGGCCAAAATAAGCTGGAATGTGCTAGCTATAAACATAGCACAAAAAAGTATCTTTATAGACAGACAAATTCTTCTTATGAAAACGGCAAATGAATGTAGATATTCAGAGATCAGAAAACTGAAATATTTTGTTTCCATAAATTGAAAATGGAGTATTATGCATGTTTATTTAGATGCAAATCCTACTTTGGTTTGACTTTTGTTTAGTATTGCACCTTATTTACTTGAAGAAGTCAGAACAAACAGGCAGAAAATGTCATCTGAACCATAAAAGTATTTTTTTGAAGTGCCAATCATTGCTCTTAAGATCAGCAGCACCAAAGCCAGATATGAATGAAAGATGCCCTTTCTTTTTCTTCCTCAAAGATGCCCTTTCTTTCGTTTTCTCTATTGCCCTCCTTGCTTAGTTAACTAGCAGGGGCAAGAGGCTGCTCTTTTTAGATGGCTGAATAGTCTCTCTCCCAGTTGTCTGCCTTCTATACTCTCCCATTATATGAAATTAGGCAGCATGTTATACATTAGATTACAAGCTTCCATCTTGATATAAAGAGAGATGCAACTATTAGGAGCCATGAAGTCATATTATTATTTTTACTACAGTAAAATTATTACTTTGTCTTATGTACAACACAGCTCAAAGGAGACTAATGCAGACCTTTTACTTTGTATAAAAGAAGTGTATGGCCAATATGTGGGCTTCTAATCAATCTATAAAGAGTAGATTATGATGTAACTTTTCAAGGTGACATTTATATGGCTTTATGAAAATGTTATTTTTTTTTAGGCTAAAAGCTACATACAGACACTTCCTAAAATTCCCAAAATGGATTTATCTTTGCTTTTACCCAAAGCCAGTCCTATGGGTAAGTTCTTTTATAAGTTTTAATTTACGACAAAACTAATATTCCTCAGAAAGATTATACAACTTAAATGTATTATTTAACTTTTATTCGGATGACAGATGAACATGTCAAAACAATCTCTTTTATGATTCTAGCTGAGCCAGCATATTCTGTGCGACTTTGATAACAACAAAATCTTCAAAATGTAATTAAGCATGAATAATGTATTACCCTCTGGATGTTGTTGTGAAAATAAATTCCCTTGAGTATAATGGGAAATGCCCTAAAGTAAATGTTGTATTACATGCCAGTCTTCTCTAGCTTAGCAGCCACAAGTGGCATTTTTGGTATTCAAAACAAAACATGAGTTGCAAGAGTTTGGATCCGATCCCAGAGTAAAATTTTACCATTTCAAGTAGTGTCATTTGGAATGTTCCGAGTACTGCTAGCTCTCCAGCTGGGTAGCTCTATGCCTTGTGACAGAGGGTTGCCTTTTCTTACCCACATGTTTTCTGGTCGAGCCAGTATGACAGCAGGAACCAATCATGTCTCTGCTACAATTAGCATAGACTGGATCTGATGATATGGGAGGGAGTGATGAGAAGCAGTTAAGCACATGAGCAGACAAAAGATTGATCTGAGCCAGATGATTGCCCAATCTGATTTTTTTTCTTTAAAATAAAACTGTTAAGGGAAATTAACATTTACAAGTGAATGGATCCCAGTTAAGGTTCATGCATACTGTGCTTAATTTTGCAAGCAGGCAAGCCAAATGTATCTGCATATGTATTGCGTACGTTTCACACAAGTTTGTTAACAATATTGATATTAGGTAAACATTAAGAATACTAGCATAATTTTATCAGATTGCTACATGCATAGAGCCATCTCAAACTGTGAGATGGGCAGCAGATAAATATAATCATGAATACATTTAACAATGAATAAAATAATGTTGTTGTGGATTGTTGAAGTTTGGCAGGCACATATTAAAAACATTAAGGAAACCTGATAGGGATTTATGGAAATAGAGTCTGTATACTTGGTCGCCTTATGTCTTCAGATTGGAAAAAAATATTAATTGAAAGGAATACCAGAGAATAGCTCAGTACCTCAAGATTTATTTAAAGAAACTTCCCTGCTGAAACAAGGTGTAGATTTTGCTAACATATTGTAAACAACTGTAACTTTCTGCTCAGTGGATAAGAGCAGGGCTGTATTCTTGTTTTAAGTGGGGGATTTGTTTTTTTTTTTTTTAAAAACTATACCTTGATCATTTTTTCTGCCAGTTGGCTAGTAGCAGTCAGTATGCACTGCACTGCACTGCACTGCACTGCAATTTCCTCTTAGGTTTGTGGTAAAAAACAAGGTAACAAGGGAACATTGATGATGATAATGACTGAATGTTATCCATTCAGTCATGTCTGTCTCTTGATGATTCTATGGGCCAGGTCTCTCTGCATTTTCTGATCTTGCACTACTTCTTTGAGTTGTTTTAAGCTCTGACTGGGGTCAGCTTTGATATTGTCCAGTCATCATGTTCTTTGGCAGCCTTGTTTCCTTTTACAGCTAAGTCTTCCAGTCATAATTGGTTTCTCCAGTGAATTCCCCCTCATGCCATGGCCAAAATAAGTGAGGCACAGTTTTGTGATTTTGAAGGGAATCTCAGGTGGTCCTATTTTCACTGTTTAATTTCAAGAGCACTTGAATTTTATTTTGACTTTCAAATAAAAAGTATTTTCCATTTCCTACACATTTCTAAATTTTACTCTTGCCTCCCCACTACGGTCTAGATAAGAGCACTTTTCCAAAACTTCTACTTGTAGTGAGAAGAAATTCTTCAGTGGCTCCATGAAATTCTTCAGTGGCTTACATTACTGACCTGTAATGTAATGGTAAAGTTTACAAATATACATCAAGTCACTTGGGTTTCACCCTGCCTCAAATTCCAAATGATAAAGCTTACAATGTAGTTAAATTAGATAGAAGGATTCGGCTTGATGTATTACAAAGTGACCTGGAACTTCAACAAAGATGTTTGAAAAGTTGGACTTTGTTGAAGTTACAGGCCACTTTACAATCCATCAAGCTGAATCCTTCTATCTAATTTAACTATGTTGTAAGCTTTATCATATATAGGTCAAGTGACTTGACCTATATTTGGGCTCATCTCGTACTGAGATTTTTCAAGGATATTGTTTCAAGTTCCTTCTACAGTACGTTTCAACTACAGTAGTGAGCAACTTATATTTGTTTACTGAAATGTGAAAACTGGATAAAGCAAATATAGCCAATTTAGTTCAGCAGCCATCTTAAGCTTTTAGATTTATCCTTCCTACAATAAACAATTACAGCGTTCTTTAATTTTTACAATATTTATATCTTTTCTTGTAGCCGTGGACTTGCTCGACAAAATGTTGCAGCTCGATGTAGAGAAACGACTCACAGCAACCCAGGCTCTGGCCCATTCCTATTTCGATGCATTCAGAGATGTTGAGGAAGAGACAGAAGCCCAGCACTCCTATGATGATTCCATAGGGAGTACAAAGCTTTCAATAAATGAATGGAGAAGTAAGTTCAGCTGGACAATTTTTAATATATCCTTGCCCCTAGTGCAGTCTTCATCAGAGTTTAGGAACCTGAAGTCGCCCAGTTCCTGCACACATAATAACTAGCTTATTAATGTTGAATATAGTCTGAACTGAAGTACAGATAAAATTCATAACTAGGAGTATAGACTTCAACTTGACCTACACAAATACTAATTAAGAAAAATTATGTGGGTAACTCCCCCACTCTTTTTCACCGCTGTTAGTTACTCCATAATTTTTTGGGTAAGAAGAAACACAAAACATTCAGCATACTTTAATATAATATGGAAACATCACTACACTGCATTTTGTTGTCACTGTGTTGAGGGATACTTAATCCACCAACACATTTCTCATTTTAGGTTTAAAACTGTGTCAAGCAGAAGCACTTGGGAAATAAGTTTCCTAAAGAATAAAGATCAGGGACTATTAAAAAGGGGGAAAGAAAAAGAAAAAATAATGAGTAATAAAAGGAATACCCTTCTTTCTAAAGACACCACTAAATTATATGCCATAAACAGCTCACCAGAATACTTTTTTAAAAAAAAAAAAAACTCCTATTAAACTTAGGAATTTTGTGGAGAACAGGACATGATGGTTATTGGGACTAGTTGACAACTATGGGATGGTTTGTTTTTTTAAAAAAATTTGATTCATATGCCGCCCTTCTCCGGAGACTCAGGGCGGCTTACAATGTGTTAAGCAATAGCCTTCATACTTTTGTATATTTTACAAAGTCAGCTTATTGCCCCCACAAACTGGGTCCTCATTTCACCTACCTTAGAAAGGATGGAAGGCTGAGTCAACCTTGAGCCTTGTAGAGATTCGAACCAGCAGTAAATTGCAGGCAGCTGTGTTAATAACAGGGTGCTTAGACCACTGTACTATCAAGGCTCTTGTTAAATTTCATGTATGGAAATAATATAGTTAATAACTGATTGGTGATATCTTTCTAGGAAGTGAAAAAGGAAATGAGGCACTCTTCCATTTTCTGACTGATAGAAAAATTCTTGGCAATTTATGGATAAACCACACTTGGAGTACTCCTCACATAATAGAACATTTTGTAATGTTATAAGTTAAATAACCCTAACTGCTTAAGCCTGGGGTTATGCAGCAAAAAATGAATCTATTACATAAAAGTAAGAGACAGCAGGTAATGGCCTAGTTTGAAGGATAAGTTGAAAACTTAAAGAAGCAAATGTTTATTTATAATCCTTTCCTATGAAACCTTAATAAAGGCAGGAAACAGCCCACTTTGCAGTGGGTACATTCATGGGTATATGATATGGAATGACAAGCTAGAACAGGACTCACTTATACTGAAGAGATGAACTGATAAAACTAACAAATAGATGTTTAATAATGACAGGTCCATTTTTTTTAGTCCACATCTAATTATTAAGTATTCACATATCGGAAGCATTTCTTAGCCATTTATTGCCTGTTATCTTCAGGGTGGCAGTCAAAGCAGTATAAGTCTAATATACAATTCAATATAGTGGGTTCATAAAATTATAACATTTAAATTAGGTTTTAAAAAGCAGCTAGCAAACTAAATCCATACCTAATAAAAGTAACAAATAATGCCACCTATAATAATGTTTTTAAATATCATTTAAATACAGCAGGAGAAATTACTCATCTCTTTGTGAAATTCAATAGAATGGGATACTACCGGTAGTAAGAATTGATATTTTACAACCTTTTAAAAAACTGAGCAGTTTAGGAAGGCCTATATAACATGAAGTGTTGCCATCTGTTGTTTTTGTTGCTGTTCAAAAATTATACTGGGCTAGCAACAGGTATTTTCAGCTGCATTCAATCTTCCATCCATTATGGTCTACCAAAATGTGTTCAGCGTGCCTTTATTGTTTGAACAAAAATGCACTTACATGTATGTAAATTTTGCTTATCTTTAAAGGGCATATTTACAGTGAAATACTGTCATTCAGCCCAATTGCTCGGAAAGATTCCAAGAGGAGAAGCGGAATGACCTTATAGACTCTTGTATGTCTAGCGCTGATTGACCTTTCCAATGATACATAACCATCGGTGTTTTGATCCTAAAGAAGAGTAAATATAAATCAGGATGAAAAAGGCCATATACATATAGCCCAATAGTGAATCAACAGAGGCCAACTTTGCTCTGAACATCAGAGTGATACAACAACCTTGAGTGCCACAAGTCGAAATGATTCTCATTAAATCTCTTTGGGTAAAATGTGATGGCTATGTTTTTCCTTTTCTTGTACTTTTTGTAACTGGTTCCATAAACCAGTTAAACCATAAACCATTAAAGTAAATATTTCTACAAGTGAATAAAATCTTCTTACTTTCTCCTAATATCTCCAATTAAGTAAAAAAGCATGTTTCAAAAAAGAAAATTATTTATATAATAAAGGAACAGTTGCAAAGAGCAGTTACATTATGTTCCTTGTGATTCATTCGGACTAAATATTTTACATTTGAAACAGATCTCTCACTTCTTAATGGCCTTACATTAGTCTTATAGTATTGCAAATGGGAAGTATTAGTATTTACATCTTTAAGCATTGATAAATCCCAACTGCCATGATTTTCACCAATATCCCAGTATGCTTCTTTGCAAATGTTAACTCTATTATTGTTATTTAATTTGGGATTTGGGATGTGTGTGTGCACATCACATGTTCACTCCCACACACACTCCCACACACATATAGGAGCCAGGGATTTACAATTTAAGATAAAAAGCAGAAGAACTGAATAGCTTGTTGGATTATAGATCAGACTCATTTGGCAATATTTAATACTTTAAAATGATTGAAATGTATAATGCAATGAAATGAAGGGTACTTTCATATTACTGTAATTCACAAAAGCATTTTATGATAATCCATGTTTATTTTCACTTCTGCCAATTTGAAATGCTAAGAAAAAAAATGAAAATCAAACTGCAGAATATCTTTTAATCAAAAAAGTCTCCTCACCCCTCATTTTTATTTGGAAATGCGGAAGATTCCATTAAAAAAACTTTCAAAAAAATTTATTATTCTCTTTATGAACACTTCGTTCTATTATCACTAGCGAGCAATATATTTATTACTGATTTGTAACAGATAGTTTCAGAAATAGAAAAAATGATTCTAAATTGAGATGGCCCAATAATTACAAATAGTTACATTGAACTATTGCATTAAAATTTAGCAGCATTCAACTTGTTGCATTTGTCATATTTTGTGTTGTACTGATAAAAGACAACTCTAGGAACATTCATCTTGTGCTGCTGTAAAGACATAATTCAGACAGTAGGCACTAATTATTTACACTGTGCAGCTAATGTATTAGTTTTTATTATTTTGCTTATGTGCCCTCAAGTCAGCGTTGACTCTTAGCAACTTCATACATAGAACTTCTCCAGCATGAGCTATTTCCCATTTTGCCTATTTGATCTTTTGAAGCTGCACCCATTGCCACTGAAATTGAATCCACCCAGTCTGCTGGTGGTTGTCTTCTTACTTTTTCTTCCATCTTTCTCAGTATTAGGCTCCTCCAGAGAGCCAGGTCTATCTGTTAAGTAGTGTTTTTTAGTATACCAATTCAAGCATGGAACCTCCATTTGAGTTCAGAGATTGTTAAATTTTGTTTTTCCATTCCCAATACCATCATCAGTCTTTTTACACTTCCTTGTAGAGATCAATA
This sequence comes from Arizona elegans, assembly GCA_022577455.1. Lineage (NCBI taxonomy): Eukaryota > Metazoa > Chordata > Lepidosauria > Squamata > Colubridae > Arizona > Arizona elegans. Next base: position 155,331,517 of record JAKOOJ010000002.1, read on the forward strand.
TAACTTCTGCACATCCACTTTAATTTTTAGATACTCCATCTGATAATGTACACATATATAGGCTTGTTGGAAAACTGTGTTAACAATGAAATCATTCAAAAACTGCTAAGTTTTTCTCCAGATCCATTTCTGTTTCTTAGGCAAATAATGTTTTCAGATTTTCTTCTTTACAATTTCTAACTTTAGCATTCATCTCCAATAGAAGCACACCTTACATGTTTTCTTGATGTCAGATTGAACCTGACCATAAAACACATCAGAACCTCCTCTTCTACATGTGACTGGAACATAAACATAGATAACTATGTCAGAGTTGTCTGTGAAGTCTGATATTATTCAGCCACTGACTGCATTGTACCCAAATAGTTCTTGCTGCATCCTTCCTATTAAAGCAACACTTGATCTTTATGCTCCGGGTAGTAAACTGAATTGTCAATTTTCTGATGCCTAAAATGTCAGTATGAAGCCAATTCACTTCATCTTTCATTGTGTTGAACTTTCCCATGTTTATGCTTCTGTTCGGTTCCCACTGTAATGTCTCTGTAACTTTGGGTTTACTTTTCCTGCATGACAATAAACCAACACAGCAGTTGAATGTTCCTAAGGCTTTCATCTAACCATGCCACGAACACTGGTAGCGGTATGCAGTGCCATCTGACCCAAGAAACTCAAAATCCAGCACAGAATTACATTATCTCTGTGCCTTTATTGGTTAACTACAGTAGTTTACCACTGCTTTCTTTTATGCAATACAAAATGCCTTTGCCATTGTCACTAAAGTGATCATCCACCTCAAGTGGCCTGATACAGCTACTTGTTTGCTTTCTCATTTTTGATGAACTTGTTAGGAATCTATCTTCATAATGTACACTCCTGGTGTTCTTTGCTCATCTCTCAAGGACACATACCACCACCACACAATGAGAAAGCAGGACTTGAGTGATGTATTAATTCTACTCTTCACAAAACAATTATCACCTTGGCAGTAAAAATATCTGAGTTGCAAACCAATCTTATTTTGGAAATGACTTTTCTCTCCAGAAATTATTTGGAAATATTTCTCTGAATTCTTTGTTCTACTCTGTATTTGGAACTCAAAATTATCCCTTTTTGATACCTAATTTTAGTTTTACTTTAGTTCAGTAGAAATATCTATGAAAAAACAGTATCAACCAATTATTAGCAGAAAACAAGTATTAACAATTGTTAGCTGCTATCAAAGAAACTTAAATTATGCCATTGCATCAGTGGAACATTTTCTTAATGTGTACTTCCAAATCTGTTTCAGAGCATTGGAAGCAATTTCCTCATTGGTATTGAGGAAATAAGCTTAACTCTCAGCCACTGAAGCTCATTGGTGGCTTTGGAGGAAATAATTTGCTATCAGCAAATCCTACCTCAGAGGGTAATTGCTGGGGGGAAAATAGAAGGATAGAGCACATCCTGTATCGTGTGCCTTTTATAAACTCTTGCACAAAAGGTGGAATATCGTTCTAGTAAATAAATACAGGTGAGAGGAGTATAGCAACAAATAACAAGATTGTTTTTTAATTTTAAAGTAACTTTTATTAAGTTGTATGCATTTCATAAAAATTCAGAGCTGAAAAGCAGCTGAATTTTTTTAAAAAAAAACAGTTTAGAGGTTAAATTTCTAAATTGCCTGGGTGCAAGTTCTGGATAGTTGAGTATCCATATTTATTTTACTATAGCCTGACTGAGAATACTTCTCATTCTATAATAGCAGCTGCCTTTTAAGGCAGTGCATTTTCATTTTGAATCTGCATTCAGTAATAGCATGAGTAGTTTTAGCCAAATGATTATACTATGCCTGTAATAAAGGTATAGGCATGTTGGTGAGCAAACTATATAACAATTTCAATTTATCGTTTTATGCTGTAGCTTGCTAATAAGAGTATAAGAATGAGTACCCAAAGTTCTTCCTCTTCCTTCTACTTAGCATTCATGAATTGAACACCACTGCAATGTAACTTTTTTTTTCATATGAATCACATAGCTTATACTGTCTGGCTTCTTTATGTCACTAGCTAACTCATATATTTGGAATCCTTGTAAATAGCATATGGCTGCAATTTATTTATTGCAATTATAACAATTAGCAATGGGGAAAAAGTTCTGTACATGCAAAATCCAGCCTCTTCACAAATCAAATGAAAGTTTAAACAGCACAGCAGTACACATCTTTCCTATTTCCATGTACCCGAATGGTATAATCCAGGACTGCCATCTTCAACCTGTTTTCCCACATATATTGGATTAAAATGCCAGTGATAGTATTGGGGGGGGGGGGGTGGGCACTTTTGGAGCAGATTGAAGAGACTGTCTCAGACCCAGGTTCTTTAAATTTATGGGAAACAGGCTCATTTATTACAGTGTGGCACATAATGTTAACATCACGTGTAGTTCACCAGGCCATATTCAGACACTTGTCATTTTGCTGGGCAGGGCCTCCCAAAGCATAAGCCTGCAGCAAATTGCACACATGCTCCAATCTACATATGGGATACACACGTTCTTACACGGAAGTGACTCTCCCTGTAGGAATTGGATCAGGTATGAACAAGCTCTTCCATTTGCTGCCTCAGAATGATTCCCAGCACTTTTCCTCCCTGCATGTCGCCAGAATTCAACTTAGTCCCCCAAACCGGCCTCCTGAGGCAGCCAGTTTCAAGAATTAGCCCCCCACCCCCATTCCCACCCCAGTGTGTCTGTCAGCCGCCACCATACAGGGTTCATTAGCCTATCTCGGTCACTCCCCCCCCCCAGTCCCACTGCTACCCCCAGGCCTTCCCAATTCTATATCCGGAGAGGAAAAGCGGAGGGGGGGCGGTCCTTGTCGGGGGGGCCCGAGAGAGCCAAGCGCGGCTGCAGCCCCCTCCCTCGCCGCCTCCTTCCCTCCCTCCCCCCTTTTCCTCTCCATCGTTTGGCCGGGCTGCGCTCCTGCTTTTTTTTTTTTTTTTTGCCGCCGCCGCCTCCATCTTGCCTTTCCTCGCTCCCTCCCCCCTACCCACCCCGCAACAGGAGCCGGAGCCGCGGCGGAGGCACTGAGGCAAGAGGCAGCGGGGCCGAGCGGGCTGGGAATCGCAGGCATGAGGGGGCGGCGCTGAGGAGATACGGGCTGAGCCGACATCTTGTCCCCCCCCCCCACTCCACCCACCCTTTGCCGACGGTGCAATCCCGAGCGCCCCGCAGAAAGCCAGGGGCCCCCGCGGAGGAGAACAAGGAGGCGGCCCAGGCAAGTAGAGAGTCAAGATCTCCCCCCCCCCCCCTCACCACCCTCTCCGTGCCGCCGCAGTCGCAACCTCCTTCCCCTTCCCTTCTCCTCACGGTCCCCCTAGGATCGCATGAAGGTGACCGGCTTGGGCGGGAGCTGGGTGACAGAATTAGAAAGGCCTGGAGCCCTCCGAGATGCGGGGCAGGGATCCTTCCACAACGCCTTATACCGAATTTGAGGTGAAAAGGGAGAGCAACTGAGAACGCGGGGGAAAGAGGGAAACCGCTCCCCGCCATCTTATTTGCCCTCATAACCGGGACATCATTGCCACGCCCACCTTCCCTTTCATCATTGGTCGAGGCAGGGACACGTCGCTCCTGTTTGGAACCGGGAGGATGCGATTGATTCCATTGACGGATGATGGACAGCGCCGCTTTCCAATCCGAGCATGACTACGGATGATTCCTTTACCTGCTATGCAATTAGTGGAGGGATTTCCCCCCTTCCCCTCCCCCCTCTCCCAGGGCCTTGGAGACATTGATAAATTCATATTCAGGCCCACTTTTTCTCCTCCTTTCCCCCCCCCTCTTCCCTCCCCTCCGTCCCTTTGCTGTTTTTTTTTTTTAATCTGTGGAAGGAAGTGAGGCGGGCTGGCGTTTTGAGAGATCAAAATTGTTGCCTTGTCGGTCGGTCACGTGACAAGAGCCTCACTTCCAACAGGGTTAATGAAGACCGTTCCCCTGGGAAAGTATTTTCCGTTGGAGGGGCCTGGGGGAATTTTCGGTTGGGATCCGATACTTGACGTCGTGCAATGAATGCCTCGTTCGATGGAAAAAGCTTTGCGTAGAACCCAAATTCCGCCCAGAGGATTCTACCAAGACAGCTTTTTCTAGATATAGCCATGCCTGTAGTAGTCCAACGTTACACGCTTCTGCTGCCTGATATCAGTTAGTTGCTAGAGAGTCACTACTGTGTTGAAGGAATCGAGAAAGCCTTGGCGGAATTCATGGCTGCCCTTCTGTATTCAGGCAACAGAATAGAACAGAATTAGGAATTAAGAATGAGAATAGAAAACAGAGCTGGAAGGAACCTTGGAGGTCTTCTAGTCCAACCCCCTGCTTAGGCAGGAAACACTATACCATTTCAGACAAATAGTTATCCAATCTCTTCTTAAAAACTTCCAGTGTTGGAGCATTTACAACTTCTGGAGGCAAGTTGTTCCACTGATTAATTGTTCTAACTGTCAGGAAATTTCTCCTTGGTTCTAGGTTGCTTCTCTCCTTGGAAGTACAGGGTAGAGTTACACGAGTCTTGGAAAAGATGCACCCAGATGACAGAAAAGCTTTCATGCATTACCTTGAATATAAATGACTGGTAGAATGGAATTAAGTAAAATGTCACTTTAGGCTTACTTTCAATCTTTCTGTAGAATTGTAGAAAGAAAGATTTGGGATATACTTTAGAGATCATCTAGGCTGACCCTCTGCAAGAATGCGCCATTACAGGATCTCAGGCGGATAACCATCCAGTTAATTAAACATGGCAACAGTATAATGCTCCTCAGACATGAAAACAAAAATGAGCCCCCGTTTGAAGTAGTGTATTCATTTTGAGGTGAGAAAACCCTGTCACTTGAATATATATCAGTGCTCAATTGATTTCTTCTGAGGTATAGGGCATTTTAAAAACAAAGTGGAACACAGTACATAAGCACAATTCTTTTCGTAAGTCTGTGCATGCAATGCTTTGATTGGTTTTGTCTGGTGCAGAAAAGTCCTGCTGTGAAAGTATAGCCTTAATGTCTGATTCATTGGCTGCATTGATACTTCATTCTAAATCCAAGAATGTTTTCTTTAGTTTTGATTTAAATCTGTTGCACAAACAGGTATTATAGCGGCTAAAGCAGGCATGACTATAGTCAACTGTGCATTACACAAATAATAATATATTGGGAAATATGAATCCTGTCATCAGCACATATTTCACCAATTAGTTCAAAACAGTTCTCCACTTCTTCCCCTTCCTTTGTTGGTCCTATATATTAGATGTCCCAATGCTTTAGTAACTGTAAACACCAGGAATGGCAGATTTTCTATATTATGGTGTCTAGATCCAAACATCTGTTTCCTCCCCTTAGCTACCTGTTTCCTTGTTGCTAGTAAAGCCCAACTCCAGTCCTATAGCTTTAACAAGGATGTACATGCTGCTGTCTTAACCCCCATGTCTAACTTTGGGGCTTGAGTTAAAAGATCTTAGAGGTTTAATATGCCATTTAAACCCACCAGATTTGCAGTATCTAGAACTGAAAAGTATTTGTTTCAAATTCTGCTTTCCACAAATCCCAAAAGGTAGGGGTTTTTTTTGTGTGGCAATATATCAACTTTTACCCATTGATGAATGAGCTGTGCAATACAAAGGAAGGGGGGAGTGTGAAGTGTTTGAAAACTATATCACTAGTCCTAGGTAAATTGGTATTAGCAAATATATCTTATTTAAAATCTGGAACGGTAGCTAAGAGGCTGATAAAATTGCTTGAAAACCTTAGTAGATTGCTTATTAAATGGAAAATATTACAATATTCAACTGTAAATCAAATATTATTGCAACTTAAAGCAATATTTATTTATGTATTTAGTATTTGAATATTCTTTTTGTTTTCATGTTGTTATTAAGCTTGGACATGCTTTTACTAGCCCTTAAACTGTAATATTTATATAATTAAATACGTAGATGAAGTTTTCCCTAACCATTTTCTCTCCATATCTGGGAATATTTAAATGAGAGAAACAATACAATATGGGGTGACAGAGAAGAAGTATAACTCTATAAACCTCTATAACTCCATTAGATTTGTACTGTTTGAGAAGAAAATGTTATATAGATTTTAGGCATGGTATGAGAAAGAATAAAAGCTCACTGGCCCCCAAAGAGTCAAAATGGCCCCTTACCTTCTCTGAACCTTCACTTAACTGCAGGGCCCTATATAAATAATCCTTAATGTGGTTTATGAGCAGTCACATCCAAAGTGTAGAAGAATAAAAAAAAATAAACCAGATTTCAGAATTCACCGTAGGGATAAATCTAAAGTTGCATACACACAAATAGTTCTGAGCCTTGTTTTTAACCATATTTTTTGTACCTGGCTGTGGAATTCTGGGAGTTGAAGTCCATGTAGTTTAAAGTTGCCAACATTGAGAAACACTGAACTAGAAGATTCCAAGTTTCTAAGATCTGAAATGCATGATTAGATTCAATGTTAGATGTTAAAATAATTAATAGGTATTGTAGGCTACTTGAACACTGTGGAGTCCTTGATGAGCTACAGATATTCTCTTCTGTTATGAGGTTTGGTACACAGATAATGGGAGTTTAAAACTTTTCCTCATGTTATGAAATTGTTAAAAATCACATGCATGCTGGCACTGAAATGTCAATTGTTATCTGTGCAAACTATTTCCAGGACCAGTGGTTTCTTTGGAAAGGAAACTCTTCCCTCCTATTTGCATAGCTGTATTTGGGGTCCCACTGTAGCTGTAGTTGTGGAAATCAAATAAAGTATATATTTAATATTATGTTTAGTTTGACCAACTGAGTACACAAAAATAAATACTGATGATTAGAGCCATGGAGAACCAGTCCCCCTTTCACAAAAATAGACAGTCAAAAGAGGCTATTCAGGGGGCAGCTGTCTTTGCTTTCATCCTGAATTCCTCAGCTAGGGTCTACAGGAAGCAATAAAACAGGCAGAATTTACAGGCAGTACATTTTGAATTCCAGAATCTTGTCTCTAAGTGGGACTTACTTGTGAGGATGATCTTGGATATGAAGGATATTGCTGATGGAAAAAAAATAATGCTGAATTAAAATGATACACAGAATAAAGTACTACTGCATGTATCATTTTAATTTAGCATTATCTTTTCCATCAGCAATGGAAAAACTTTATTCTGTTAACTGTAAAAAGCAGTGCAACAGCAGTACATAAGGGTACTTATAGCAGGAAATCCTATATCATTCCAGACAAATGGCTACTCAGTCTCTTCTTAAAAACCTCCAGTGACAGACCACCCACAACTTCTGGAGGCAAGCCATTCCACTGGTTAATTTTTCTTGCTATCAGGGAATTTCTCCTTAGGTTGGATCTCTTTGATAAGTTTCCATTTGTTACTTCTTGTCCTGTCCTCAGGTGCTTTGAAGAATAGGTTAACCCCCTATTCTCTGTGACATCCTCTGAAATATTGGAAGACTGCTATCATATCACCCCTAATCCTTTTTTTTGTTAAACTACAGGTAGAAACACCTGGTTCCTGTAACCATTCATCATATGTTTTAGCCTCCAGCCCCCAATCATCTTTGTTGCTCTTCTCTGCAACCTTTCTGGAGTCTCAACATATTTTTTCTACCATGGTGGTCAAAACTAGATGCAGTATTCCAGGTGTGATCTTGCCAAAGTAGTATAAAGCAGTACTAACACTTCATGGGATCTTGATATTATCCTTCTGTTGATGCAACCTAGGACCGCATTGGTTTTTTGGCAGCTGCAGCACACTCATATTTAAGTGTTGTCCACTAGGACTCCTAGATCCCTCTCACTATTACTGCTGTTGAGCCACATACCACCTATTCTATAGCTGTGCATTTGGTTTTTCTTGCCTAAGTGTAAAACCTTGCTTTTCTCACCATTGAATTGCATTTTGTTGGATAGGGACCAGTGTTTTAAGTGCTGATGCACTGTCTATCTTCTAAAGTGTTGACTACTCCCTTTCCCCCCAGCTTGGTGTTGTCTGCAAATTTGATGAGTTCCCCTTTTATCCTCTAAATCAGTGGTTCTCAACCTTCCTAATGCTGCGACCCTTTAATACAGTTCTTCATGTTGTGTTGACCCCCAGCCATAAAATTATTCCTAAAACCATTAAAAATATATGTTTACCGATGGTCTTAGGCGACCCCTGTGAAAGGGTCGTTCGACCCCCAAAGGGGTCCCGACCCACAGGTTGAGAACCACTGCTCTAAATTGATCTAAATCAATTATGAAAAAAAATGAAGAATACTGGGCCTAAGACAGAAACTTGGGATACCCCACTGCATGTAGATGTAGTTCCATTGAGGACTACATGTTAAGTGCAGTTGGTCAGTCAGTTATGAATCCATTTGGTGGTGAACTGATACATTAGAAAAATCCCACATTTTTCTAATGTATCGAGAAGTAGGTTGGTCTACTTTGTCAAATCCTTATAGAAATCCAAGTATACTAGGTCTGCAGCATTTCTCTGGTCCACTAATTTGTCACTGTCAAAGATTGCAATAAAGTTTGTCTGGCATGATCTGTTTTTAACAAAGCCATGTTGACTTTTAGTAATAGGTTTGCTTGTTTCTGAATCTTCCTTGAGCAGTTTTGCTATTAACTTCTAATTTTATATTTCCAGAATTATAAAAGAGAGAAAAGAAAATTGGTTGATTGTTCCCAGCAAATTATGGGAGCTCTTTGGTTCAAGTTAATAAAACTTCTGTATATTATGAAGCCCATGTGCACAACTAGATTATGAATGCTTTCTAAAAATATGGATTGATCATCATACATGATTTTTTTGTTCTTTTTATGGGACCTTTAACTTTTCTCCCTGATGAACAAGTCTTAGAAAAATAAATGGTTAGTAACTATTTTGTAAACCTTTACTTGAATGAATAAAAAAATTTCCTGAACAAAAAAATCGTTTTCAGTCAGCCAGTCATAATCTGATGCCACTAGTACTATAATTCTCAGAGTTTCTGGAAATCACCTGATACCGGTAGGTAATGCTGCTCTTACCTTATGCCTTTCCCTTCCTCCACTTCTTTGCATGATTTCACTTTTTTTACTTGCATTTGCTTTCCATTTCCTTTTTTCCTTCTTTAACAGAAACTTTAAAGGATACATTCCTTTGCTGTATCTTCTGTATAAACAAAAATCTAGTGACACCATAAACAGTAACAAATTCATTTTCACATTAGCTTTCATGGATCAGAGCTCATATCATCAAGCCATGGAATATAGCCCTGTAAGAAGCACATTAGAACTCTGTGAAGCTTCAGTTTGATCAAACTACCTAATTAAATCATGGAATCAGTTTAATGCATCTCATTGGGTACATTTGAATTCATACAACTATTTGATAGACTTTTGTGCATCAAATCTTGGATAGTTCTTACATTCCCCTCTATAAAATATTCTGCTGTCATGGTAGGAATGAAGGAAGAAATGTAAAATGGAAAAATTGCTTTGGAATCTTTGAAGCTTTATAGTCCTTCCTTCAGTAAAGCAAATATTGGTTTCTTATAAATGTTGCTTTTAAGCAATGAGATAATTACATTTAACTATTCAATAACTAAACTCCTTGACTAATGGCTAACCCTAACCCTAACCATAGCGCCAGGCATTTCTTCATCTTTCAGAATCTTCTATTGAACCGGATACTTAAAATTGCTGGCATTCACAAATTTATACTACTGCAGTTTTCATTTTGGGAATGAGCTGTAGTCATCTGTGATTTATCATCTATACTTGGCTTAATAAATCATAGTTCATTTGGCTTTGCACAGTAGCTACAAATTCCACACTGACATGTGTAACCCATCACTGTTTAAATTCAGGCTTTGTGGTCTAATTTATGTACTTTGGTTGTTTTCTCTCAGAATGTTCAAGTATTAGAAAATGTGCACATTATTTTGTAATATATGTTAGTTGTTCTTAGTAAGGCTATTACCCAACTCTGTATTTTGTAGTTTTGTAGTTTTGTAGCAAAAGCACCAACCAATATTTTAGCAAGTGCAGAGAATTATAGGGTTTGAGAGGACCTTAGAGGTTATGTAGTCCTACCCTCTGTTCTGTTCAGGAATCCCGTACAGCATCTCTGACAAATGAATATCCAATCTCTGAAGAATTGCAGCAAAAGAGAACTCACCACTTCATGTGGCAGTCTGTTCCAGTAGCAGTCAGCTCATATTACTGGGAGATTTATCCTAATGTGTAGCCTGAAAGCTTTTCCTTATAGTTTTAACCCACTCTTCTGGTCCTGCCTCTGGAGCAATAATAGAATAGCAATAGCACTTAGACTTATATACACTGCTCAAAAAAATAAAGCAGAACACAAGCAGAAGTCTGGGTCTTCTCCCACGTAAAATTGGAAGTGTCTTGGCGACGTTTCGACGAAGTCTCATTCGTCATCCTCAGGCTGCTGTTCTCGGCTTCGTGCTTCCAGGAGCACGAAGCCGAGAACACCAGCCTGAGGATGACGAATGAGACTTCGTCGAAACGTCGCCATGACACTTCCAATTTTACGTGGGAGAAGACCCGAATAACCAAAGACCTATCTATATCTATATCTATATCTATATCTATATCTATATCTATATCTATATCTATATATCACTTCACAGTACTTTACAACCCTCTCTAAACGGTTTACAGAGTCAGCATATTGACCCCAACAATCTGGGTCCTCATTTTATCCACCTCAGAAGGATGGAAGGCTGAATCAACCTTGAGCTGGTGAGACTTGAACTGCCAAACTGCTGGAAGCTGGCAGTCAGTAGAAGTAGCCTGCAGCACTGTATTCTAACCACTGCACCATCACAGCTGTTAAACATAATTTCGCTCCCTCTTTGTGTGAAAGTTCTGTTGTAGTCCTTAAAATCATTGGGTTCTCCCAAGTTCTGTGATAGGTTAGCTGTGCTGCCTGTCTCTTTGGGGTTCTTTTTTAACATGAAATTTGGTTAGTTGGATATTTCAGATTCTTCCTCTATTGTTTTTCTGCTTTTAAAAGGTAAAATATCCAGAGTAATTCTGGAGTTGAGTAGCCTTCAAATGAAACAAACAGACTGCTATCATATCTCCTCTTGGTCTTTTATGTAGGCTAAGCATACCCAGATCCTTTAGTGTTCCTCATAGGGTTTATTTTCTATACCCTCCACCATCTTGATACCCTTCCTATGAACTTGATCCAATTTGTCACAGCTGCTTTTGAAGGACAATGATTTGGATTTGCACTGCTGTTAAAGATAATATTTGCTTTTTAGCAGCTGCCTCGTACTCCTGGTACATGTTCAATATATGATCAATAAGATCATCATGGTCCACCCTATTGCATTCTGTAGCATTCATTTTGGCCGAGTGCTCAAATCTATCTATATAGTTTGGATCTTGTTTCACTAAAGTATTAATTATTCCCAGTTTCCCCTCATCTGCAAACTAGCACAAACCAAGTATAGTTTGTGTACAATTGAATTCAGCAAAGTAATATTGTACACACCTTACAACTATGCTTCCCTCTCTTTCCATCTTGCTTGAAGCCTCCAACCCCATTTCTTTTTGGAAGTTGCCTAATTACTAGCTTAGATTGGAAGAAGAAAAAGAAAGAAAAGTGCTTTGGACTCCCTTACTAATCTCCTGTTTCATGTTTGCTTATTTGATGAAGTAATTCAATCCTTGAATTATCAGCAACACTATTCTTTGATTCCTTAGAATTATTTTTTGTTCAGTAATGTAGGCGGACTATGCCCCAGAGATCTGACTGTGGAGTATAAAGAATGTATTATAAATATCTTTTAATTTGATATTTATGAATTTATCTGCCCCCTTATTATTTATTGAACAGATTTTTAGGTCATTCTTTAGTATTATAGTCAGAATAATATGAAGTGCTATATCATTGTTATTTTTTTCTTAGTGTTTTCCTGCAAGCGTAGAGTCAACTTTTTTTTGAATCAACTGAATATTGATCAATTGATTACAATGAGATTTGATCAACTGGCTTGTTACCCGAGCCTGATGTCATTGGTTGAGAGGGAATGACTGGCCCAAAGTCACCCAGCTGGCTTTTATGACTAAAGAGGGGCTAGAATTCTAGTTTCTAGCCTGATAACTTAACCACTAGTACAAACTGACTCTCCTGTAGGATAATAAAAATCAATCAATCAATCAATCAATCACAGAAAACCGCAATAGCATAGAAAAGCTAATATAATTAATATGTGTGGGTAAGATTTGATCAGTCAGTCATATTCCTTGCTAGACTGAGTTTAATAGTGAAAACTGATTACTAGGTACTTGTTGAATATTCGAAACTGAATGCTGAGAATTTCATTTATTTTTCAAAAAAATTTATTCTTAATATTTGGACCAATTTGTTCACTATGAAATGATTCTGTAGTGTTATTTCTTTCTGCTGGGAGTATTATTGTGTTTTCACTTAAATATATGAGGCTTGAATGTGAGAATTAGATACCGTGTAACTTGGAATAAATTGTTATTGCTAATCTAAATCCACTTCATAAAATTATTTTGAAATTGAAATGCTTTGAGTTATATGCATGCAATTAAATAATATATTATTGATTGCCTTACCCTTTGCTCTTGAAGCAGTTATCTTTGTAGTTGTCTGAAATACTGAAAGATGAGTTATATGATTAATGAATTTAGGGAATTACATAATAGCTTTTTGATTATTTTTGGGCCAAGAAATGGAAAACAAACTGCTATATTTTATTTATTAGACAAATGCTGGATATCCCTTTTATGCATTACATTAAATGCCATCAAAGATTTAGAGTTTTTTAGACAGAAATTAATAAGAGTACAGATAAAATCTAAAACACATACAAAGCTGCAGAATAAAAATAAGACCAACAGCAGAGCACTAAAAAAGTAGAAAGATTTTAGAAAAACATTAACACTGTGTTTAAAAATTAACAGTCAAAGAATTTGAGGGTGCCCTATTTTTATTTGCTTGAAGCATCCTGAGAAAGATACTTAAGATAATTTAACAATCTCAGACAATTTTTCTGATAATTTGTCCCTAACTCTGGTAGTTTTAACATCAAGTCTTTAAATTGGTACCGCAAACAGCTGGAAGCTGTTGAATAGCACAAAGCAGTTAGATAACAAAATGACCATCCTTATTAACAATTTCATTCTATTTTGAATACAGTATCTCTGTCCATGTCAAATTTGTATTGGAATATCCATGTGATAAATACGCTTAAGGTTACGTTGACCCAAATGACAATACCAGCTCCAAGAGCACTCCCAAATGATAAATAATTTGTTAGGGAGAATCCAATCTCCTGGTTAAAATTTACTTAACCGGCAGAGTAACTAAATGGCTTGGATAGTGCATTATTTGCATTTGTTTTAAGCATTATTTGTTGAACAAGTGATATTGGCTTGGTTTACACAATGCTAAGTCATAATAACTAAACCACTTTGTGTAACATCAGAAACATATTACATAAGTGCTTAGTGCACCATATAAAGTTATTCCATGTTGCCTGAAGTAGCCTAAAGCTTTATTTTATGGCTATCAGATCTAGGCTTCAAAAATCTGAATATTATTAGAGCATCTAAAGAAAATGCTATTCCTTGCCGATCAGATTATCTGACTTTTGCAGCAGAGATCCGGTAGCCCTTGTTTATTTATTCTATTTGATTACTGGAGCCAAGTTCAGCCATTGATTAAAGAGGATTGAGAAAGCTGAGTGTAGTCCAATGATGGCGAATCTACAACACCCATGTGACAGGCCATGACATTTTGGCTGACACACCACCATTCACCAACTCCCAACAACTATTCTTGAAAGCACACTTCATTCTCACAAAATTTTTGGAGGTTGCGGAGACTGCACAAGAATATGGTGTGAAGCTACTTAAAGAACAAAGGCCTTGTGCAATCTGGAGATAGTTTGGGTAAGCCTGCCAATAAAAGAGAACACTGCCTGAAGGTAAGTGGTGTGCCACAAATCTGGAGATCACATAGTTGGACTGTATTTTTTAAAAATAAATACGGGTAGTCCTCGATTTACAACAGTTTATTTAGTGACCATTCAAAGATACACCAACACTAAAAAAGATGACTTATGACCATTTTCACACTTAGAACTATTGCAGCGTCTTCTAGGTTATGTGATCAAAATTCAGATCAGTGGTGGGTTGCCCCCGGTTTGCACCGGTTCTATAGAACCAGTAGTAAAACCAGCGGGAGGCTCCGTCCACTGACCCCGACATCATCAAAATGCTTCACATGTGCAGAAGCTTCTGCGCTTGTGCAGAAGAGTGCATGCGTGTGTGAGCGAAGCAAGCGCACACGCATGGCCCCACTGCAAACCGGTAGTAAAGGTAAGTAGAACCCACCCCTGATTCAGATGCTTGGAAACTGACTCACATTCTCGTTGATCCTGGCTCCAGTGGTCAGGATTGGGTAGTGACACGCTCCAGTTATTGATTGAGTCTGCAAAGCTGAGAAGCTCCTCCCCTTTGCCTTGCCTCCCAGCTTTCTGACTCAATCCGGTTGTGAAAGGCACGTTTGAGCCTAGCTCTGGCAAAAGTTTCCCTTTTGCCACCAAATTTCATCTACAGCTCCCAAAAATTTTTGGTAGAGCTCCCAGCGCGAAGGGGTTCGTACCCGAGACCGCTGGAGGCCAATTTTTGGCTGGTGAGGACTGTAGGTTCCCAGCTGGTTGAGCCTGGTCCTCACCCTAGCGTGGAGGGCCTGTTCCCTCTACTGCTGCATACAAGGGGCTAGCCTCTTGCCTGGCCAGGCAGAGGCTTTGGAGAGGCTATCGGGGATCCGATAGCCAGCAAATTGCGGCGATTTTATCAACGGAGCCGCTTTGGAGGCTGACCATGAGGCCTGAGGCCCCTATTAGCCGCAGCCCCTGCCGGGCGGCTTCTGGGCTCAGCGCAGCAGCAGAGACCCTCGTTCTGCAGTCCCAGCCCCTCAGGTGGATCGGCTCTGCTGATCATCTCCCAATCGCCCGGATTCCAAATGTAAGTAAGAGGGGAGTTGGATTAAGAGTCCGGGCGGCCATTAGGGTTTCCTAGGCCATTCGTAATGTTCCGGTGGCCATTTTGAGTGTCCCGGCGGCCATTTTAAGTCCCGGTGGCCATTTTAAGTGTACTGGTGGCCATTTTGGGAAGGTCCGGCGGCCATTTTAAGTGTACCGGTGGCCAATTTGGGAAGGCCCGGCGGCCATTTTAAGTGTACCGGTGGCCATTTTGGGAAGGCCCAGCGGCCATTTTAAGTGTACCAGCGGCCATTTTGGGAAGGCCTCGTTGCGACTAGAGGCCTTGTGAGGGCTAAAGGCCTCTTTAACTGTCTGCCTTGCCCTTTCTTTCAGCTTCCCCTCTGAATCCTGCCCTTCCCTCAGGGGAATTGAGGGGTTCTCATGGCTTCCCATCGGCCTTCCAGATCGGCCAAGCAACTCTTACAGCAGGAAGAACCTGGATCTTCTGACCCTGTTCCTGCTAAGAAAAGCAAAAAAACCCATCATACCCATCAAGGGGTCTAAGCCTTCCCAATCTTCTGCTTTGTCCAGGGAAGAGCTAAAGCGCCATAAGGCTATTGAAAAGGCGATCCAGAAGGCCATCCAGGCAGCCTCCTTGCAGGAGAAAGCCTCCATTAGCCCCCATCCATCTCCTGGGGTGGCCCCTTCTGCAGGTTCAATACCTGCTCCTGCAGGCCCAGCAAATCCGGATCCCCAGGTTCAGCCTGAGAAAGGGGATAATCCGGGCCAAGTTCTATCTCCTGCCTTGTCCCCAGATAGGGACATCCCATCATCTGCAGGGCCTACGGAGGTCAATGTAACATTATTTGGACCTCAACCTGAAGCTTCTCCTGTCCAGCCTCAACCAAGAAAATCCTGCACAGGCCCCCGCCCCTATGGCCCCTCCTTCCTTGGCCTCAGGCAATCAGATCACCTCTGATCTGGCTTCTTTCATCAGGGAAGCCATCAAAATGGGGGTTAGGGAGGAGTTGCAGAAAACCTCCTCTTGGGGCTCCAGTCACTCTTGCTCACAGGTTGATATTGAAGGCTCCATTGTCTCGGCTGCTGAGGCAGCTCTTCATGGACCAGAGTCTCTAGCCCAGGCAGGGTCACCTGATCATTCGGACAGGGAATCCTTAGGAGCTCCTGATCCTCTGGACCAGGATTTGTCGGATGACGAAGGTCTGGCCCCAGACCAACCAGCATTTGTGGGTCTTTTTAAGCCCCAGCTTTTCCGTTCCCTGCTCCACAAGGCCAAGGCCGTCACAGGTTTGGGTTCCTCTCATACCTCATCGGTTAATGCGGGGGAAGGCCCTTCCTCTTCCATTCCCCTCTTTGAGGAACCTGCCATTGAATCTGAGGAGATCCCTGGCCCCAAGATATTTAAGGATGTTCTTCAACGACAATGGGCGGCCCCTGCTTCTGGACCCAGCCCCAATGCTAATGACAGACGTCTCTATAATTTGGCACCTGAACTGTCCTCTCTTTTGCAGGTCCCTTCAGTAGACCAACCGGTAGCGGAATTGTCAGCCCCCTCTAATTTGACAGGGCCTCCTGATGAAGGTCTACGCCCGGAGGATAGACGGCTGGAGCATTCCCTAGTTAGATCACACCAGGCTACTGCCTGGTCGGTCAAGGCTTCCTTGGCCGCCTCCTTTTTTAACCGAGCCTCTATCTTATGGCTTCGCCAACTCCAGGCCAGACTCCCGGTCTCCGACCTGAGGACCCACCAAGATATAAGCAAGGTTATAGTTGCCCTAGACTTTTCAGCGGATGCTACCTTAAATTCTTCTCGCTTCGCTGCCAAGGCCATCGGTTCCTCTATAGCTGCTAGACGCTTGCTCTGGCTCCGACAGTGGCAAGCTGATGCTAAATCTAAATGGCGCCTCGCTTCTTCCCCATTTGAAGGGCCCAAGCTTTTCGGCGCTCCTCTGGAGCCCCTCTTGGTGGAGTCCAAGGACAAACGCCGCATCCTTCCTAGCTTGTCCCGGCGATCTGACCTCAGGTCCCAATCCTCCTTCCGCCCATTCCGGTCTCCTGAGGGTGGTTTCTCAGGAAGCCGTCGTCAACGGTTTCCCCCGCCTAGACAGTTTCGACCTCAGGACCGTCCAGGTCCCCCTCCTAGAGGTCCTTCCAGACGGCCCTTTCGAGGGGGCAGGGGGCGGGGATTCCGTAAGTCTCGCTGACGGCCTGGTCCAGCTACCCATTGGAGGCCGCCTGGCGTCCTTCGCCAGCCAGTGGGCAGCTACCTCGTCGGACGCCTGGGTCAGGAGGACTATCAGTTCTGGCCTCTCTCTCGAATTCCTCTCCTCCCCCCCAGAGAGGTTTCTTCGCTGTCCCATCTCGCAGAGCCGACCATCCAGGCTCTTGGTGGCCTCTGCCATCCGTCACCTACTAGAGATTCGGGCCATCGAACCTGTGCCCCAGGGGCAGCACGGACAAGGCTTCTATTCACGCTTGTTCGTTATTCGAAAGTCCTCAGGGGGTGGAGGACGATTTTAGACCTCAAATCCCTGAACCGCTGGATCGTCTACCGGCGGTTCAAGATGCAGTCCCTCCAGACCATCTTGGAGAGCATCAGGGTCGGAGATTACCTCTCGTCAATCGACCTGACGGAGGCGTATCTCCACGTCCCCATCCTCCCGGCCCACCGCAGGTTCCTTCGATTCTGCTTCTCGAACCAACACTACCAGTACAGGGCTCTCCCATTCGGCCTCTCATCGGCCCCCAGGGTATTCACAAAATTGATGGCCGCCATAGCGGGCCATCTCAGGGCCATCCCAATCCGGATGCAGTTCTATCTGGACGATCTTCTGGTCTAGTCAGTCTCGGAGCCCCAGGCTCTTCGGGATCTCTCGACCACTATCCGGGTTCTGGAGGCCCATGGGTTCTCCATAAATCGGGCCAAAAGTCATCTGGTCCCGACCACTCGTCTCCAGCATCTAGGTGCCGTCATCGACACGGGTCAATGCAAGGTCTATCTTTCCCGGGATCGCCTGGCCAGTCTGCGGTCTCTGGTCAGGGCAGTGAGGACAGCGAGGGGCTCTTCCCTGGCCTCCCTCTCCCAACTCCTAGGGAAGATGGTATCTTGCATTGGCATAGTTCCCTGGGCCCGTCTCCATTGCAGGCTCCTGCAGTGGTTCCTCCTCCCTTACCAGAAACAGGGATTGGGGTCCTCCCATCGATTTGTCCACCTTCCCCCCAAAGTGCTCAGGTCCTTCGATTGGTGGAACTCGGGGGCCCTCCTCCAGGGGAGGGAGTTCAGGGATCATCAGTGTCTGATCCTGACTACGGACGCCAGCCTTCACGGCTGGGGGGCCCACCTTTCCTCTTCCCTCGCTCAGGGTCGATGGACTTGAGCGGATTTAGAGCACAACATAAACTGGTTGGAGCTCCGGGCCATCCACCTGGCCCTTAGGGTCTTTGCCCACAAGGTACAGGGCAAGCATGTCCTCGTCAGGATGGACAACGTGGCCGCCAAGGCCCACGTAAACCACCTAGGAGGGACCCGATCTCGACACCTCATGGAGGAGGCCGAGAGACTGGGCTCCTGGGCGGAGACACACCTCAAATCTTTGAAGGCAGCCCACATCTCCGGTCTCCAGAATTCTCAGGCGGATTGGCTGAGTAGGACCACGGTGGACCCCGGGGAGTGGTCTCTGGACCCTCGGCTCTTTGCGGAAGTCACATCCTTGATGGGGGTTCCAGTCCTGGACCTTTTCGCCACACAGTCCAATCGACAGACCCAGAGGTTCTTTTCACGGTTTCCAGAACCAGGAGCGGAGGCCATGGACGCTCTCCACAGCGCATGGCCCCCAGGCCTTCTGTATGCCTTCCCTCCGCTCCCAGTCATTGCCAAGGTCATCAGGAAGATGCTACAGGAGAGGGCGGAACTGCTGCTCATCGCCCCCCATTGGCCTCGCCGGCCTTGGTTCGCGGATCTGATGGCCCTCTCGGTTCGGCCTCCATGGCGTCTTCCTCCGGACAGAGTCGTCCTCCGTCAAGGGTCTCTTCTTCATCCGGACGCCGCATGGCTACAACTAACCGCCTGGCGATTGAGCGGCGTCTCCTGAGTTCCCGTCGTCTTCCGCCCAGAGTCGTCGCGACTATCCAGGCGGCTCGTAGGCCTTCAACCACTCGGATCTACGACTCCACCTGGAGAGCATTTTCGTCTTGGTGCGACAGACATTCCATCACCTCTACGGCAGCCTCCACGGAGCAGGTCCTCATCTATCTTCAGGATCGCCTTGACTCAGGTTTGGCTCCCAACACTCTCCGCAGGCAAGTAGTGGCAATTTCCTCCATTCTTTGCTGTGGTTCACGGGGTTCCCTGGCCTCCCGCCCGCTTATTCGGCAATTTCTCAGGGGAGCCTCCAACCTTCGGCCTGCTCCTCTCCATAGATATCCCACCTGGGATCTTCCTCGGGTCCTGGATGCCCTGACCAGGGCCCCGTTTGAGCCCCTTAGGGAAGTAGGATTACGGTTCCTATCGTATAAGGTAGCCTTCCTTCTGGCCATCACATCGGCCAGGAGGGTGTCGGACTTGGCTGCCCTCTCAGCCCGAGAGGACCTATGTATCTTCCATCCCGACAGGGTTGTTCTCAGATTGGACCCCACCTTCCTTCCCAAGATTAATTCCCCTTACCATAGGGCCCTGGAATTAGTCCTTCCTGACTTCTGCCCTCATCCTACTCATCCACTCGAGAGGGCTTGGCACACACTAGACGTCAGAAGGGCTCTCCGCATTTACCTCCGACGCATCTCTTCTCTGTGCCAGACTGAAGCCCTCCTGGTTTCATTTCAGCCATCCTCCTTAGGCAAGAAGGTATCGGCAGCCACTTTGGGGCGTTGGATCCGCGCCACCATCGCAAAGGCTTATGAGGTCCTCTCCATCCCGGTTCCTCGCCGTATCACGGCGCACTCTACCCGTAGTGCGGCCACTTCGGTCGCTTGGGCTACTCAGGCTTCCCTGGAGGAAATCTGCAGGGCTGCCGCCTGGACTTCCCCCACTCCCTTTGTTAGACACTATCGTCTCGATCGGTTTGCCTCGGCCGAGGCTGCCTTCGGGCGCAGGGTCCTCCAACAGGTTCATCTGGGAACTTCCCCACCCCCTCGGGCGGGTCCCTCCCTACAGAGTTAAGCTTGGGCATGTCCCAATCCTGACCACTGGAGCCAGGATCAACGAGAATGGGCATTGACTTACCTGAACGCTTCTTCTCGTTGCACTGGCTCCAGTGGTCAGCCCCACCCTGTTGGTGCCCTCGTTGGTGGGGAAGATTCTGTGGATCTCTCTTTCGTTACCTTACAGCTCAAAGTGCCTGTCTGCGTTGCTGTCTTTCATCAGAAAGCTGGGAGGCAAGGCAAAGGGGAGGAGCTTCTCAGCTTTGCAGACTCAATCAATAACTGGAGCGTGTCACTACCCAATCCTGACCACTGGAGCCAGTGCAACAAGAAGAAGCGTTCAGGTAAGTCAGCGCCCATTTATGACAATTGCAGTGTCCCGGGATCATGTGATTACTTAAGTGATCCACTTAACTGTGGCAAGAAAGATAATAAAAGAGGGCAAAATTCACTTAACAACTGTCTCACTTAGCAATAGCCATTTTGGGCTTAATTGTAAACTTGAGTCGAGGACTATCTGTGTGTAAAGAATTGGGTTTTTGTTTTTTTGTTTTTTCTTCAGTGAGGGTGGGAGCCTCAATTGGAGGCTTTTAAGAACAGCCATCACTGGTATTGTCTATAGACATTTCAGTTTATATCCTTAGATATCTTTTACCTTGTTATAAAAGAAGACATTAAATTCTCTTACTGAATTTAACCCTTGATGACAACATACCGGCAGTTTTTATGACTACGTGATAAAAGTACCTTTTTTTCTCAGTTCCCCAGCTTAGTTACCTAAAATTCCATTGTAGTTCTCAAACAATATTAACTGGTGATTTAATGATGTGGCTACATTGATTGTAACATTTAACATTCTCCTCTAGCCTTTTAATAATAATAATAATTTTTTAAATTGTGGAATATTTTTAATATTGCCCTTTTATGGGGTTTTTTTTTTTTTTTGGATACTGCGGAGAATCATGGTTTGTGATATGGATGGTCATATAAATAGGATGGATATTAGGATGGAAAGAGACAGAAAGACAGAGAGACAGACCTACAGACCACAGCCAGCACTTTAGCACTTCTGAGAGTAAACTAATTCAGCTCAGTGCTGCCATCTGCTGAGGTAGTAGAATCCTAAAGCAGAACATTAATTTCCAACATAATCTTTGGAAATGGACTTTCCCCTTTTGGGGATGGAGGAGGTGAAATGTGGAAATCACATCATATTTAGATATTTCCAAATCAATTCTGATACTTTTAGCTACAGGAGAAATCTTTATATGCTACAGAGTATCGGTGGAGGATACTTTTTATATGTTTATTACATGGAAGTAAAAGTACAATATTAAATAGAAGTCAGTAATGTGAGATTGGATCTCACTTGATTTAAAGCAGCAGAAAGTTTCGCAGTTAAAAATTTTCTGGGAAATCTGTATTACTGATAGTGTCCCATGGTAATTTTCTGCCTAAACAAGCAATGTATGTGTAACTGCTGCTATAAGCAGGATTAAAAAGTTCCTAAAAAGGATACCTGCCAATACATGCAAAAAGCTCATTTTTTATAACAGTATGTACCTGTATACAATAAAGTGGTAGTTGATGCTTTCTTTGTCTTTCAGGGTGCTGTGTATGCTGAACATTTTATGTTTATGTTTATGTTAGTCTAGCTAAACTATCTTGTGATTATATGTGGTTACAAAAATGAAAACCTTGGATTCCATAGACATTCTGGCAATCCTTTTTCCCTTGGAAGACAGATACATTAAGTTCAGAAGTTACAAGTTAGTGGCCAAAATGTTTGTTTTCTACTAGTAACACCGTAGCTTGTTATAAACTGATTTTTTAAAAAACCCAATATAATACTTATTGACATAGAAGAAAAAATCCTATGTGTCTGTATTCACATATTTTTCTTGGCAATTAGTTTCTAAAGGTTTTTCTACTTCTAATGGTTTGGCAGCTTTAGAAAGCTCATTTATTTAAATTAAATTGCCCCTGAATAATGATTACACCTTTCAAAATAATAAGCCTGGGAGCCAGGATTTGCTTTTTGTGTAAAACAAAACTGTAGGCCAATCTACATTAGCAGATTTCTGTTTTAACAGGAGCCTTATCTGACAATAGCTATTTGGCACTGTTATTTAATTTCATAATGTTTACTGTGCTTCAAACATTACAGTCAAACTTGATTAGATTCTAGTCAAAAAGTATAATTCCTAATTTTCATGTTTTGTTTTGGTTAAAAGGTTTTGCTCACATTTAATACTAAGTTTTCTTTTTGTTACAAGGATTCATCTTGGTGAGCTTTAAGCTCTTCAGCTTCTCAATTGGAAGGAGTTTGAAAACATTTGCTTATGCTTTAGATTAAATGTAGGTTGCTGTGATGTTGGAACCTAGACAAACTGGTTTAGTGTAATATATATACAAGCCACAGCAAGTCTGGTTTGCTGTCTGGTTAGGAAAGGAGGTATTTGGAAACCATCCAGTTGAAGTTAGCTGCAACGTTCTATGTTGCCTAGAATAGGTAGCATTGTTATAACTATGGATATGTATCTTATACAAACTAGCCTCAGGAATCATGATTTGAAGAGTAGATGTTTTAATCTAGCCATGGTTGGTATTAATGATTTTTTTAGGTTAAAATATTTAGCTGTGTTCTTTAGTGTAACAAAGAAACTCAATTTCTAATGTCCAAAAGATAGCCATATCCATTTGAATATTATGGCTGCTCCAATAGTTTAATCATTCTCATTTATTTGTAAAAAGAATTGGCATGCTCTGAAGCTTCTGCAGCCTTAAACCCCAAGAATATTGTGATATTGCAAATAATATTAGAAAAACTTCAGGAATATTACAAAAATGTCAGGAGAGACTGATTTTGAAGGAAGTGAGATGATATATTATTAAATAAAACCTGTTTATTGCCTGGATCCCAGCTTGTGTTACAATCATAATTTGGTTTGCTTGCCTTTGATGTAAGCTATTATGTGAATCTTGTCGCTGTGGGAATCGCTAACCACTTAAATAATATTGATAATCTTGCAAGATTTCTTGTGTGAATATATGTTAATAATTTTGGTTCATGTGACTTTGAAAATTCTGCAGGGCTATGAAGATCTAGCTTTTCACCCCAGCAATGGACTAGGATAAAAGTGAGGTTAGCAAATGCAAGGGTAACTGTAGACTTGATCGGAGGTTGTGGCACTGAAATTGGGATATAAGGTGTTGTTCTAGATTTAGTTGATCATATTTATTCTGTTTTTGTTAGATGTCATTTGTGAGCCACTTAGGATGACCATGTGAAGATAAGCCGCCATGTAGGTTTTCTAAACAAACAAACTGGCGTCTATAGAGTACAGTGGTGGGTTGCCCCTGGTTTGCACCGGTTCTATAGCCCACTGACCCCAACGTCATCAAAACATTCTGCGCTTGCGCGCGGCCCTGCTGCAAACTGGTAGTAAAGGTAAGTAGAACCCACCCCTGATAAGAGTCCCCTGGTTTATAGGTTATACAGTATATTGTCAAAATTTGGCCAGTTGTGCTTTATTCAATAAACTATGGTTAACTAAACTGCTGTTGGGTGTGCTTTGTTTCTAAGTACCACTAATTAGAAATCACTCCAAGCAATTCATCAGCTAATAAGTTAGACTCCATGTACTAAAATGATGTCCACATGCTTGAATATAGTGGTGTTCAAACTATTTTCTGTTGTACTATCCTATAGGTTTTCTAACTTGCTGCTATGAGGAAACCTCGGAGGAGGTCCAGGCAGACTTTAGAGGGAAGACGTTCTCCTTCACCATACAGTTTGAAATGCTCACCCACCCGAGAGACCCTGACATACGCCCAGGCTCAGCGAATAGTGGAAGTCGATATTGATGGCCGTCTCCATCGCATCAGCATTTATGATCCTCTAAAGATCATTACCGAGGATGAGCTAACCGCCCAGGACATCACAGAATGCAACAGTAACAAAGAAAACAGCGAACAACCCCTTTTTCCTTCAAAATCTAAGAAAAATCAGTGCAAAGGTAAAAAAAAGGAGACATGCGCCAAACATGCTTCGGGAGCATCTTTTCACCTACCACAGCCCAGCTTTCGCATGATTGACTCTTTCAGCCAGCTGGATGCACCACCCTTGCCTTCAGCTTACTATCAATATATTGAGAAACCACTCGAGGATGTTGACGCTGAAGTGGAATATGATTTGGATGAGGAGGATTTGGCCTGGCTTGACATGATCAATGACAAAAGGAAGAGTGATGGGTATGGGTCAATTTCTGCAGAGACTTTTGAATTGCTACTGGATCGTCTGGAGAAAGAGTCGTATTTGGAGAGTCGTAATAATGGAGCCCAACAGACTATGATAGATGAGGACGCTGTTTGTTGTGTTTGCATGGATGATGAATGTCATAACAGCAATGTCATTTTATTTTGTGACATTTGCAACTTGGCTGTGCACCAGGAGTGTTATGGAGTTCCCTACATCCCTGAGGGACAATGGCTTTGTCGCTGCTGTTTACAATCCCCTTCCCACCCTGTTGATTGTGTCTTGTGTCCAAACAAAGGTGGAGCATTCAAACAGACCAGTGATGGTCACTGGGCTCATGTTGTTTGTGCCATCTGGATCCCAGAAATCTGTTTTGCAAACACTGTGTTTCTGGAACCTATTGAGGGAATAGAAAATATTCCGCCTGCCCGCTGGAAACTAACTTGCTACATCTGCAAGCAGAAGGGCATGGGAGCAGCTATACAGTGCCACAAAATGAACTGCTACACTGCTTTCCATGTTACCTGTGCCCAGAGAGCTGGTCTCTTCATGAAGATTGAGCCCATGAGGGAGACCAGTCTCAACGGCACTACATTTACTGTGCGCAAAACTGCTTATTGCGAGGCACATTCCCCTCCTGGCACTGTGAAAAAAGGACATGCAACTACTGCTCATGAAGGAGATGAGGACATTGTAAAGAATGTGACAATGGAGAGGGTCAGTCCCAAAAATAAAAGCAAAGTAAATTGGAAGCAGAAGGTGAAAAAGGAAAACAGTGCTTCTGCACCTCTGCTAATGGTCACACAGATCCCTTCTTACCGGTGAGTGGCACAGCTGTTCCAGTCATTGTTTCAGTATAGATCCATGGCCTAGTAGTCTATCTTCCCTGGTTTCTGCTTTCATCTCAACAGGACTTAACCTATGTACAGATTCCAATTATTTACATCCTTCCTTGTACAGTAGTGGCCAAAATTGTGGAAACCTTTTGGGAAAAGTGTATTTTCTAAAACTAGCTAATAACAGCACTTTTTTTTGGAGTAGTACCATAAAATTATATATCAATGAAAAGATAATTTAATCAAGAATGTAATGCAATAACTTTTATGAAGGATTTGCTATTAGAATAGCAGTTACAGCATAAAGAAGAAAAGTGAAACACATAGAAAAAAATGAGATATACAAAAATTATCACCATAGAAAAAATGAAATATACAAAAATTATCACCATGTCAGTTAATACTTAGTTGGGTATCCTTTAGCATGAATTACGGCCTTACAACGTCTTTCCATGGAGTGAACCAAGTCTTTTAGTTCTGCAGCTGTTATAATGTGAAACCAAGATTGAATGATTGCTTCTATTAACTGGGTCACTTTATTGCTGGGTCGCTTCTGACTAACAAGTTTCTTTGGTCGGCTCCATAGATTTTCAATTGGGTTAAGGTCTGGGCTATTCCCAGGCCATTCCAGCAGTGGAATATGATTATCTTAAAACTCAAAAACAAAAATGGTGTTAATTAGCCATCAAACCTCAAAAATACACTTTTCCCAAAAGGTTTCCACAATTTCGGCCACTGCTGTAGAATAAACAATCCCTCCAAAATGGCTTATAAGGCATTTAAAGAGGCAGATAAAAATAAATATTATTTGAAATGAGCAAATGAATACACTTTTAGGGTCCCTTCTAAATAGCCAGAACAGGGGGAGCGAAGTCTAGCCTTCCTTCCCCTCCCTCAATGTCTCTCTTTAGGGATCATTCCTACAGGGTGGTTGTTGGTAGCGACCCTGTGGGAGGGGAATTAGACTTATCTAACAGATTTCGGGATGAATGAGGCAGCCTTATTATGTGTTTGATTGTAGCCCCAGCCCGTAGCTAAGCTTGTTTCTTGAAGTTCATATTGTACAAAAATGTTTTTTGAAATACTAAATTGCTTTGGTTAATTAAAAGTGTGAAGTAAATTTTGTTCGTTTGAGCTCATTTGGTGGATGGGCATAACTCATTTTACTATTACTGCTGCTGAACTGGATCTGTACAACTGTTTCTAGTGGCATTAATTTTCTAGTTGAAAATCCTCTAATCTGAGATACTACATAGTTTGTATTTAAAGCTCATGTGACTAGAGAATTAGGCAGTGGTCCATATTGCCTGAAGTAGAGAACTTACCATGCCTCATGTGGATTTGCGGAATCTGAAATTGGATTTAATAAGGGATAAGCTCTTTTGATGCTATTATTTTCCCCAGGCTGAATAAAATCTGCAGTGGACTCAACTTCCAGAGAAAGAATCAGTTCATGCAGAGGCTGCACAATTATTGGCTACTGAAACGTCAGTCAAGAAATGGTGTACCACTGATACGGAGGCTACACTCTCACTTACAGTCCCAAAGAAATGCAGAACTGGTATAAGAATTTTTCATCATAATAGTGCTGCTGGAGTAGTATTAAAGAGAAATGTTTGGTAAACTGAATGGGAAGGTTTAGGAAAGAATTGGATGAAAACGATCCTTTCTGGAATAGCTATTGTTAGTTAGAATAAGTTAGTTAACTTTGAAAGTTTGAATGAATAGTAGTAATGCAATCATTAAATCTTCTCTTACTGGATGCTTCCATTGCATAGTTCCTTTACTATCAGTTATGGTTGCATAACATCAAAATTTTATATTGCTCTGTTTCCTCTATTACTCTATAAGACATCCTCTGATAATAAGCCCAATTGGGCTTTTGAGCGCATGCGCTAAAATAATCCCCGCCTGAAAATAAGCCCTCCCTGAAAATATTTAAACACATGTGTAACCGGTCTCCGCCATTTCCTCTGGTTTCCTCCATGCACCCCAAAATAATAAGACCTCCCCGAAAATAAGGCCAAGCGCTTATTTTGGGGTTCAAAAAAATATAAGACAGGGTCTTATTTTCAGGGAAACACACTACATAATATAGAAAAGAGGCAAAACCAAGATGAGATACATTCATGAAACTATTCCTTAAGCCTGGAAATAGATAGATAGATAGATAGATAGATAGATAGATAGATAGATAGATAGATAGATAGATGAATGATAGAGGTATTTCTCTTTAGCCAGGTTCTTCCTAGATCTATTTCTATCTTAGTCTCCTTGGTCTCCCAATGGGCAACAGGGTGCTTGCTGCCTGCCTGAAAAAAGCCTAGAAACTAGTGGATTGTGATTTCACTGAACTAAGGCTGCATAAAAATCTTGGTTTACGTAGGAAGAACCTGGCTAAAGAGAAATACACATAAAGGTCTACGAAAAGAAAAGAAAACAAATATATATATATATATGTATATACAAAAATCATAAAACACATATCTACCACAAAAATGATAAAAGTAATAAGCAAGACATTCAGCACAACTGAGAAATGGAACCTGATCCACATCTGGCGTACCATACTCGAGCACAGAGCCATGCCTTCTAGGCTTAACAAAAGACCAATGAGAAGAGGGCTGACCTAATTTCCAGAGGGATGATATTCCAGACGGCAGGTGCCACAACAGAAAAAGCTCTTCTCTTGGGCCCCACTGGCCGACGCTCTAAAACAGACAGGGCCCAGAGCATCCTACTGGACTGAAAGGATGGGTCAAAAACAACCTGGGAAAGACAATCACATAAGCAACCTAGCACCAAGACTTAAGATTCACTTGGATTAAATCTTAATGGTTAAGCATTAGATACTGCATTTTAGGTAGATCCTAATTGTGAATTATTGTGGAGAGAAAAAGAAAATTGCGAGATGTGAAGTGACAGAATACAATCTGTAGCAATAAAATGTTATCTCCACAGAAGGAGCAGGATGAAAAGACTAGTGCAGTAAAAGAAGAGCTTAAATATTGGCAGAAACTTCGACATGACCTAGAAAGAGCACGGCTGCTCATTGAATTAATTCGTAAACGTGAGAAACTCAAACGTGAACAGGTAAATAGAAGCATGTCTTGATGGTACTTTAGCATCATTTCTGTATATTAATTGCTACTGAAGTTGCATATGCATTACAGATTTTTATAGCTACTGAAGGATGGATTAATTAATTCATCATTAATTAATTAATTCATGAAATTTATTTGCCACTCATCTCATATTGAAACAACTCCAGGTGGCATATAAATACGAATAATATTTCATGTTGATTAGACCAAGAAAGGGGATTATATTAATTATTTCTATGCTGATTTTCAGTTCTAAGCATGTTTATTCAGAATCAAACATCACTTTGTTTAGTGTGACTCACACTCTATTAAGTTGCCATATAATTGCAGCCAAAGATAAATCTGGAAATGGATTGGAAATTGTGTGATTAAAAAATGTTTTAGGGCACATTTGATTGGTTCAAAAACTCCAGATTTTTCTCTGGGTGGTGCATGGTCAAATAATAATAATAAAAATTGTAAAAGCAAACATAAAACCCAGAAACTAAATCTAGGAAAACAAGAACATCTGTAGAACTACACCAGTAATGTAAAATCAGTTTTATTACTGAACTGTTTGGGGAAATATGAATATTTTTGTTTGGTGTTACAAGATCAGCAGGCTGCCTGGATGAGCTTCCCTGGAGGGGATGTGCCATGGTCCTTTCACCAGTTATCACTTGTCTAATAATGGACCTTTATGTATCTGTATAAAGATGGGAAGGCAAACTATATGTTATTTAAGTTAAGGGTTTCAACAAAGCTATATTTCTAAATTTCACAGTCATGTAAAATGCCATTTTACAGCTAGTATCTGCTTTAGTTTGCAGTTTTATGCTTTAAATAATCACTGTCTTGTTCTGACAAAGTGATATAAGTTGAGCAGAGTAAATTTGGTCGTCTTGAAATTTATGCTCCTATGTACTATCAGGCAATTTCATATATTGGATACCTCCCTGGGATTTGTTTACAGTCCATTTTACAGTGTTATATGATGAATGAGTGAGCTTTGTAGATTTATTATATATGAAAAGGAAATATTCCTTTTTCTCTCTCTCTGGTATCTCTGAATAATAGTATTATTCTGATTTCAGGTAAAAGTTCAGCAAGCTGCTATGGAGTTACAGCTGACACCATTCAATGTTCTTCTGCGCACAACACTGGATTTACTGCAGGAAAAGGATCCAGCCCAGATCTTTGCAGATCCTGTAAACCTGAGTGAGGCAAGTACCTAGATACCTGGTTAGGATGATCTAAAGACTCTGTTTAAAGGAATGGCTGTATCAGGGATTGGCAATGCAGCACTTGGGAGCATTGAATCATTTGGACAATTAAGAAAACCTCCTTCAGGACCCACAAATTTAATTTTGTGGGATAACCTTGCAATATTACAAAGAGTTTGAGGGGTGCAAAATGCTGAAATTTCACAAAAACTGTCGCTCTTGCAAAGTTTCTCTCATTTTTACAGAGATAAACAGTGCAATATTCTTGTTCTTTTATCATCAAATAAAAGCATTTATAGTGCCCAGCAACTGAAAAAAATAAAATTCTGACAGCTCTTGGACAATGTAAAAATACAACTCGCAACAATAAAGTCTTGTTACTTGATTATTTCAAGTTACTGTTTCATAAAATGAAGTATTTTTGAAGAATAAACTGCTTGCACAAAGAGCTACCAAACTGTCCCAACCTGAGTACTGTCTATATCAGTGTTTCTCAACCTTGGAAGCTTGAATATGGGTGGACTTCAACTCCCAAAATCCCCCAGCCAGTCTATATGGAAATGGACTCCTATCTCTTAGCAAGATAGTTCTGTTTACGAGAGCTGAAGGGAATGTAATTAAATAAGTAAGTGGCATTCTTGTAACTTTATGTTCAAACCCAGTGCCAATAAGAGGACATACAGAATACTTATGATGGGTATACCCTGGTTGGCTAGTTAATGATTTTTGTAATTGTACAGGTTTTATATGTTTAGGTTCCAGATTACCTGGAATTCATTTCCAAGCCAATGGATTTTTCTACCATGAGGAAGAAGCTGGAGTCCCACCAGTACCAAACACTGGATGAATTTGAAGAAGATTTTAACCTTATCCTTGCTAATTGCATGAGGTATAATTCTAAAGACACCATTTTCCATCGAGCAGCTGTCCGGCTCAGAGACCTTGGAGGCTCAATATTACGCCATGCACGACGGCAAGCTGAGAATATTGGCTTTGACCCCCAAGTGGGGATTCATTTGCCTGAATCTCCAAAGACAGAAGATTTTTATCGTTTTTCTTGGGAGGATGGTAAGTTTCTGAGCTATTTCTGATGTAATAAAGACAACTACATGTATATAAAAATGTAAAGCAACTTAAGAAGTCACTTTGAAAAGTGTCTTACACAAAAATATTTAACTGATTCCAGATTTAAGTGATGAATTTCCTGCCTGTGGTATAATGTTCATAATGTAGTATAATGTTCAGCTAGGTAGGAATGGTGAGTAGGTCTGGCTTGAGATGCAGAGAACTTTCTCAATTGTTATCACACATCCAGTATTTCTAATTGCAGTTGACAATATTCTTGTTGCCGAGAACCGAGCTCATCTTTCCTTGGAAGTACAACTGAAGGAACTACTGGAAAAGCTGGACGTAGTGAGCACCATGAGGTCAAGCGGTGCCCGAACTCGTCGCGTTCGACTCTTAAGACGGGAAATCAACTCCGTCAGGCAAAAGCTGGCTCAGCAGCAGAATAAAGCCATGCCAAATGGAGAATCGGCTCCATGGGAAGAAGGTCTGGAAAAAATGCTGCCAAGTGATGAAGATAGGGAAAAAGGTGAGAGACTTCACTAGATTTCAATAAGTCAGTGAGGAAATAGATTTAGTTTGGGCTGGGCTGGGCCGGGTAATTGAAAATACTCCCAGGAATCTGCTCACATTCATTTTACACAAGTCTGTTAGAAGAATCCTTGATATAATTATTGCTTTTAATAATGCATACCAAAATTATTTAAACATTGAGTCAGGGACGTCTTCAGGATTTGTGATACTTATCATACTGCACAGTACAAATTGTACCTCATGATAAAATGGTGAGTTTGGAAGAAAACAACCAAGGCTAATCAGATTTGCCAAACTTGAATCTACTTGGCTGCAGCCCAGAATATGTATCTCTGTAGCATCTATAGGGAATACTAGGTTGGAACATTCTGTGTGCTATCACATATCCTAGAAGTATTAAATAGTTCTTTGGTAAAAAAGAAGAGAGGGAGGGAAAAGAAAGAAAGAAAGAAAGAAAGAAAGAAAGAAAGAAAGAAAGAAAGAAAGAAAGGCAGGCAGGCAAGAAAGAAAAAAAATATGAATCAATATGAATCATCAGAGTAGGTGGCTGCAAAAGATATAAATGCAGTTTTAGCTTTCATTAGTAGAAATTCAGTTCAAGGAAAGCAATAGTGGGCTTTTGGTTATTATGCCTTATTCAGATTCCATCTCAGCTGTTGTGTCCAGTTCTGAGTATTACAATTCAAAACAAATTTAGAAAACCTAAACTGGTATAAAGAGGAACCTGTCAGGAGGCATTGAGTTAACTGGGTATGTTTAGCCTTGAGAAAAGAAAATTAAGTGAGGATATAATAGCACTATTCAATTACCCAAAAGGGCTTTAAAGAAAAGCAGGTTGAGACCTGTTTTCTGGTAGAGAATATATGTAGCTGAGAGTTGAATTTTTGGGCTCTTAGTGTTCTCTGAGCTTCCATTTGCTTCTTGCAGATATTTCATTCCCAGGCTGGGTGAAATCATTAGTACACAGGGAACTGAAATTTGTTATCTGTTTATATGTGATAAATTGATCTGGCCTGGCTTAAAACATTCATAATTTCCCAATTGAAATTGTGTTAGTACAGCTAGTCCTTGATGTACGACCCAAAATTTCTGTTGCTAAGTGAGACTGTTGTTAAGAGAGTTTCCCCCCATTTTATGAGCTTTCTTGCCGCAGTTGTTAAGCGAAGCACTGCAGTTGTTAAGTTAGTAAATGAATCTGCTTTCCCCTTTGACTTTGCTTGTCAGAAGGTCGCAAAAGGTGATCACATGACCCTGGGACACTGCAACCTTCGTAAATATGAGTCAGTTACCAAGCATCTGAATTTTGATCACATGATCATGGGGATGCTGCAATGGCGTAAGTGTGAGAAATGGTCATAAGTCACTTTTTTCAGTGTCGTTCTAACTTGGAACGGTCACTAAGTGAACTGTTGTAAGTCGAGGACCACCTGTACTTGGTCAGTGTGTAGTGAAATTAAAGAATTTTCCTCATGTCTTCCGACTGCCAATTGATTTTCATGGTTACATACTGCCAATTTGTCCTGTATAGCAATCTGCATGGTCCGTGCATTGTATGTTGTCACTTGACATGTTTTGTCTTCTTTGGCTGTTGTGTCTTTATGTTTGCTTTGGATGCTTTGGATAGATACTGATGATTTAGGGGCTGCTGTAATGCCAACAAGTTATACTAACCTGTGTTGTGGCCCGTCAGTGGCCTGTGCAGCTAGTAGCTGATTCCGACAGCGAGGAGGCTGGTGTGGTGCTGCACCGGCAGCCTGTGCAGCTGGCACTCGAGTTGGACAATGAGGAGGCTGGAGAAGATGTGGTACCAGAGGCGGGGATTCAGCCAGGGCCTTCCCATAAGTGAAGTGGAAGAAGAGGAGGAGCCTCTTCTCGATGCACGGGCGCGCAGAGCTGCCAAAAGGCAGAAGTGGCTCCTCAGGAGGAGGTCTCCTCGAGAGCAAGGCTTGGGGCTAATTGGCCACTCCCTTAGCCTATTTAAGGAAGGATGATGACTGAGGCAATTTGTAGGGAACAACTTTGTTCACTCTCCTTCGCGTCTTGATCTTAGTTCTCTGCAAATTGCTTCTGGGCTTTCTGCCAACCATAGTAAGATTGTGATTATTTATTCTTTGGATTATTGTAGGCTGTTAAGAAAGTTAATTAACAGCCTTTGTTTGAAAAAGACTGATTTAATTTAGTAAATTAAGGTTTATACAGACTTAGTTTATACAGACTTATACAGACTTATACAGACACTAAGTCCATAGCTGGGGCAGAACAACCTGGGAGTAATTTCTAAGATGTTTTTAATGTGTGGTAGATCAGCGGCCTCCAACCTTTTGGGCACCAGGGACCAGTTCTGTGGAGAAAGTTTTTTCCATGGACCTGAGGGGATGTGGTTTCATGTGCTGCCTGCATCCGGCAGTGGAGTTTTGCTTGTTTGCGTGGCATGGTTTCTGGCATGCTGCAGACTGGTGCTGGGGGTTGGAGATACCTGTGGTAGTGCTATCCTTTTCGTAGGTTATGTACGTTGTGTTACAATCAATCACACAACACATTAACCAACACATAGAAAAGCAAGAACTAGAACCTGAACAGGAACAATCAAGGAAGAATCTACACTCAATTCAAAGAGCAGTTGAGAAAGAAACAATACCCCAATGGAGGCTGGTACCACAAGCCACCATATTTAAACAGCAAGAAGACTTCACTCCCTCATGCATTAATGATGTTACCTAGCCTAATAATTAAATGTCTGCAAAAAGAAAAGCAAGCTCAGAAATCACCACTGATCCAAAAAGGTCAGTTTTCTATTGTTCCGAAATGTTGGACATAACACGCAGTAGCAGGTTTAAATTGTAGGAAGATTATTCCAATGGAATATCAGGGGGAAAATTCTAATGTTAAAAGCATTTGACAACAGAACCAGATAACAAGAGAAGGTAAGAGGGTCTCCTTCACTGAGTACGTGCAAACATCGGTTAAACAGATATTTGTTGAGGATGTTTCAATTTGTGCTGAGCAGGGTGTTATGCATGATGGCTTAAATGTTCCCTTCCTGTCTATTATTCTGTGACTAAGAAGTCTTTTGCAACTGTGTTCTTACCTGTAAAAATGAGCCGTGAATATTATACCATGAGATTTCCAAGGAAACTATACACACATTCTCCAATTAATAAGTGAATTTAAGGGATCTTGAACTCTGATCAAGTGGGCAGTGGGAATCAAAATAGATTCTATTTTGTCTATGTGTAATACATAAAACCAAACACTGTGATTTATGTACACAATGTTTAAGGATTTTTGAATGAGTCAGAATACCATGACTGGTTCAATAAACCATCACCAAAATGAATCATGACTTAAAGCCATAAGTGATTTCAGCTAGCAAGCGTCTTAATCTGTTATTATTATTTTTTTCAAGTGACATTAGTTGACTGTGTGTAACTAACTTGATTGTTCTCTCCCAAAGAAAGATGTGAGATATGTTTTGAGACAGTGAAAATGGAAAATACTGTGTATAGAAAAGCAGGCAGGAGCTGATTCTGAGCTGGGCTATTCAGGGATTTACATAGAATGCTATGGCAATAGTACAAAAAGAGCTGCTCACATTGTTTGCTTCCCTTTCCTAAAAATAGTGTAGCTGAGGTTTGATATCATTAATACATTACAAATAATAAGGTAAAGGTTCCCCTCACACATATGTGCTAATCGTTTCTGGCTCTAGGGGACGGTTCTCATCTCCGTTTCAAAGCTGAAGAGCCAGCGCTGTCCAAAGACATCTCCATGGTCATGTGGCCGGCATGACTAAATGCCAAAGGCGCACGGAACACTGTTACCTTCCCACCAAAGGTGGTCCCTATTTTTCTATTTGCATTTTTTATGTGCTTTCAAACTGTTAGTTGGCAGAAGCTGGGACAAGTAGTGGGAGCTCGCACCCTTACGCGGCACTAAGGATTCAAACCACTGAACTGCCAACCTTTTGATTGACAAGCTCAGCATCTTAGCCACTGAGCCATCACGTCCCTGCTTACAAATAATAGTCATCAGTAAATTCAGCATGAACTGGCTCCTGCTGTAAGGATAGTCCTCAACGTACGACCACAGTCGAGGCCAAAATTTCCATGGCTAAGCAATGCAGTTGAGAATTTTGCCCCATTTTACGACCTTTCTTGCCACAGTTGTTTAGTGATCACAGCACTAAGACGATTGTTAAGTGAATCTGGCTTCCCCATTGACTTTGTTTGTCGAAATATTGCAAAATGGGACTCCAGGACACTTCTGTCATCATAAATACATGCCAGTTGTCAAGTCCAAATTTTGATCACATGACCATGGGGATACTGCAACAGTTGTAAGTGTGAAAATGGGTCATACGTCACTTGTTTCAGTGACATTGTAACTTTGAACGATCACTAAACGAATGATTGTAAGTCGAGGACAACCCATATTGTATGTTTCCTGATAGAGAATTCTTAGTACTGTGTATTGTGCAACATCCATCTCTTCCCTTTTTGTGGAAGTAAATAAGTTTCTCTTTCCCCTCGAGAAAAATATAGATATAATTTTAAAGATATTTTACAGTATAGCCCTATTATTCTCAAGTTGACTTTGATTGCAGCCTTAATATATGTCTGTCTGTGAAAAGAAACTATCAATTGTACTTAGTGAGGAAAGGTGAAAGGGCAATTCATGTGGGGGCTTTTTTTGTAAAAAGTTTTTCTTTATTTTTTACATATACACATACACAAACATACAATGTATTTTTGCTGATCAGAGTATTTGGCCGGTTAACAAATTTAAACAATTTTTAATTTTTACAACTAAGATTACCATTTCTATACCTCCTTTTTGCCATAGTGTTCACTTTCATCTATTTTTTTACCAATTTTACCCTTCATTTTCATCTCTAATTGTAACCAAATTCCAATTTCCCTTCTATTCTATATTAAACCCCAATCCATCATCAGAATAATTAATTTATTATGTTACAATTGTTCAATTCTTACAAGAATAGTGAGCCTACTTATTTTATAGCTTACATTTTCTTCAGTGGATTTTGTTGTTGTTGTTATATATAGAACTCAACTTACAACCACAGTTGAGCCCAAAGTTTGCGTTGCTAAGTAAGGGAGAGAGTTAAGAGAGTTCTGCCCCATTATACAACCTTTTTGCCACAGTTGTTAAGCGAATCAATGCAGTCATTAAGTGAATATGAC
Organism: Arizona elegans; assembly: GCA_022577455.1. Classification (NCBI taxonomy): domain Eukaryota; kingdom Metazoa; phylum Chordata; class Lepidosauria; order Squamata; family Colubridae; genus Arizona; species Arizona elegans. Next base: position 155,367,866 of record JAKOOJ010000002.1, read on the forward strand.
TTCCAACATTGATTTTGCTTGTGCAAGTCAGCTGGGAAGGTTACAAATAGTGATCACATGATCCCAGGACAGTATGTTATAAATATCTACCACTTGCCAAGTGCCTAAATTTTGATCGCATTACTCTGGGATGCTGCAGAGGCCATAAGTGTGAAAATATAAGTCATGTCACTATTTTAGTGCCATTGTAACTTTGAATGGTCACTAAACAAATGGTCGTAAATCAAGGACTGCCTATATTGTTTACTCTTAAACTGCACAGTATAGTAGGTTATCAACTGTTCAGTTAGAGTGCAGGAAGTCCTCGTCTTACAACAGTTCATTAAGTGACCATTAAAAGTTAAAACGGCACTGAAAAAGTCACTTTTCACACTTAAAACTGTTGAAGCATCCCCATGGTCATGTGATCAAAATTCAGATGCTTGTCAACTGGCTCATATTTATGCAGAGTCCCGAGGTCATATGACCCCCTTTTTGTGATCTCCTGACACTCAAAGTCAATGGGGAAGCCAGATTCACTTAACAACCATGTTACTAACTTAATAATTGCAAGGATTTACTTAACATCTCATGCAAGAAAGGTCGGAAAATGGGGCAAAACTCACTTAACAAATGTTTCATTTAGCAACATAAATTTTGGGCATGGTCAAAATACCTATATTTTCTATGTCCTCTTTCTGCAATAAAAATATTCAGGCATCTGTTAATTCACAAAAATAACCTTGTAGCTGTCTACTGCTGATCTGATTTATTCATATTACAGTTTCCTGTCTCTGTTCATTTTGGTATTCCTCAGAATAAAGTTCCATTTATCAAAGCTAATTTTTTTCACATCCAGGGTTTCAGAACAGAATTCCTCAGCTATCCAGCCACAGCATGACAAACTTTTGCCCATCTCTTTTTTGTAAACTTGCAACAGGATAAGTTGGTGTACATTCTGAAGCAATTGCAAGTAGTCCTTGACTTATGACTGTTTACTTAGCGACAGTTATGACCGAGATTCAAAATTTCTAGGGCTGCTTTCCTCCTCCACAGTCACATAATTGCATTTTGGGCACTTAACAATGGCCCACATTTTATAGGTGTTTGCAGCATCATGCAGTCAGATGACTGTCATTTATCACATGTTTTATTGGAAACCAGTGTTTATTTCATTCACATTCCATTATGACTGCTATGTTCACTTGACTACCACAAAAGTCATCAAATCAGACATGGTTACAAGATAACTTGCTTAACAACCAACATGATTTACAATCATAATTCCTGGCTCTATTACGGTCAAGGACTACCTATATAGCAGTTTCAGTATTTCCCTAACTTGTATCTCAGCAATGAGGACTGCTTATACTTCTGGTCTGTAGTTTATTTTCCTTCTGCATTGTGACACTTGTGTTCCCATGCAGCATTTTTGACAGTTCGGGAGTGTAGCCAATCCAAATTTACACAATCACTTTCTACCTCTTTTCCTACATTTTTCACGACTGACATGAGAGACAAATGCATGCTTGCTTTTTAGAAATAGCATTAAAAAATAACACCACTTGATTAGGATTATGGAGATTTTGTTGTCCTATTCATATCTATTCAGAATGTTATGTCCATTTGCCATTTCCACTTCCATTTTGTCCATGGCTAGTAGCATAATGTGGTTTTTTTTTTAAATACAACATGTGTCTTCCAAGATTTATAATTGATTTGTAAGTATTACTACATGCCAGAAGAGAAAATGACAGAGAAACATCTTTCCTTGCTCTTTCTAAAAACTAGTCTGGAAGTGAGAAGGGTATTTAATTTTTTAAGGGTGAGTTCATTCCATGTGTCTTTGTTTCTAGTTTTTGGTTCATAAATTGCTAAATGTATTTTTTTCCTAGAATCCTGTAATATAAAAAATATGTGTACTCTTCTAAATGTAGACTTGAAGATTTTTAGTATTTTGTCACACATCAGATGTTTAGACTCCTGTAGCTCTCTGCAAGGGAATAATAACTGGAGAGAGAGTTATTGTTATTCAAACAGCACTCCAAGTCTAAGAACAGAAGATGTGAAACAGCTGTTCTGCAGACCAGCAGAAAGATAAGACAGCACAGAAAACCTTGGAAATGACTTTCACCTTTCTAATTTCTATTGCAGGGATACTTTCGAGTTGTCTTCTCCATATACTTTTTCCCAGAAATTACACACTTATGGTCAGTTCCCCAAGGAGGACTAAATTACTGTTAGTGAAGCAACTACAGAATGTTGCTATCTTCTAGCAGTGTTTTAAGTGTTATTCTCATCCTTATTCATGGAGAAATAAAATACTTGGTATGGTATTTTTCAGTCAGCACTCTCTAATTTAGTTAGGAAATTCTTGAGTCATTCCATGAGAATGGTCAGTGAATAGCATGAGGAAGATGATAAAATGACAGCATAAATCCAATGATTTCATCAAACAAATGTTGTCCTTACCTACTTGTGTCCTAGTCTCTGACACAACTCTGTATGTTGTTTTTGTGTGATGACATCGTGCATGTTTCATCATCTGTTGTATTGACTTTCTGCCCTGGTCATCCATGTTGAAAGCTATATGGTTTAGGACACGGAGTGAATAATTTAGCTTAGACTGAATGTTTGGATGGAAAGAGAACTTAAATGGGAGAAGAATGCAAGTGTGATTTCATTCTCTTATGAGTTTCAAGCATACTACAGTCGTGTCAGAGAACAAGAAATATGTCACATCAGGACTGTTCTGAATGTTTTGGTGACTGTACAAGGAACAGTGACAGTTTTGTTTTGTTTGAAATAAAAATAATACATTAGTGACTGCTTTTAGTGTGCACGAAACTGGATTTCATCCCTTTAAAGAGACTTGGACTGCATTTGAAATTCTTCTTTAATCTCTAGACTAGACCTTTCAAATGTCTGGATTCTCATATGTAGGGAATCGTGTGAAGGTCAGATTATTTGAAAAGTATTAGAATCTGAAAAAATGAGTAAAGAAAGATAGGAAAATGAATTTCATGCAGCTCAGTGTTTTCAGCATATTGACTCAGAAGTAAATCCTTCTAAATGTAATGTGTGGGAGATTAAGAAATTTTGCATATTTATTCCATCCTAAATAATGCCATAGGATAAATGATGATGTATTTCCTGGCTCTTGTGAGAATCAGAATAGTTTCTTCTGAAGACTTAGATAAGATTCTCTCTGCCTTGTTCTCCCATTCTTGGAATGCCTCCCTTAAATACATAATACAAAAAGTGGTTAATTAACTGATGTACCATTGGCTTGCAATCATAGGAGGAAACAGAAAGCTGTGATCCTACTTTGGGGAATACTTTGTAAAATGTTCAAGCAGATTCTTTTTCTCTTTAGCAGATGACACCAAGCCCCCACTTCCCCCTACCCTGGAGCCCACAGGACCTGCACCCTCCCTATCGGAGCTGGACTCTCTGCAGGACCCTCCAACTCTCAAACCCATTAGCGAAAGCAAGTCCTTGAACAGACTGCATAAACGGCTGAAGTCCGAGGGTGAGCTTTTTGATAAGAAGACGCTGCAGAGGGAGAGCCACCACGCCTTCCACCACTTGCTCAGCGACAACGCCCTGAATGGATTGGCCCTTCAGGCTACGGGCACTTCTGCCAGTCCCCCGTTTAGTGGCGTGGGCAGGCGGACTTCTGTCCTTTTTAAAAAAGCCAAGAACGGGGTGAAACTACAAAGAGATCTGGACTGTCCCCTTGAGAATGGAGAGGACCACAGCCAAAGTGGGCAGCTCTCCCCCTCCAGCATAGAGGGTGAGCAGCCATCTTGGAAACAGCTACAGAGTGGGAGCTTCAGCGAGAGTGATGACGAGAAATCCCCCAGGCAGGCAGGAGTGACAGGTGACTCCCCTGAGCTTTCATTCCTCTGATGTTTTGGAAAGTCAGAGATTTCTAGAGTAAGGGTATCTGCTTACTGGCTGGCAAGAAATGTCCTTATCTCCGTAGCATCAAGATTTCCTTGAGTGATAATTGGCTTTTGTGCAATATCTATCATAGGAATCTTCAGACCAGGCTGAGAGAAAGCTATGGGCTCCAAACAGAAGATTAGCCTGAGTTGTGGAAGATATGCTGACTTTTTGATTTGTAATTGATTAGATTATTTTTATTATTATTTATTCTGTTGCTAGGACTGTTTTTAGGAGGATTTGGAACATTTGAGAGTAGAAAGGGGTATAAGTTTCTTTATTTTCACCCCAAAAATGTTTCCCTTTGCCTAGACCTCTTTTCATATTTTTGCTTGGGGGAGGGTCACTATGTATATTACTTTTTATAACTCTTTCATTGGAATGAATCCCGATACTATTGAGATTTTTTTTTCAGTGAACATTTGATGTAAGCATTTAACACCAGAATCTTCTCTACTGCTTTTAGAATAGAACAAAATAATGTGCCAGACACAAGTTTGATGATGCCTGGAAGAATGCAATAGTATTAAAGCTTCATTTATTTATAAGATCTGAAATATTTAACAGCAGGTTCTAACATTTCTCTTAATGTGTCTTTGAATTCAAGGCTCACGTGATGACTCACAAGTGACTGTGGGATCAGGCTTCCCTGAAAAACATATTTGAAAAATTTCATATTTGAAGTTCTGCCGATGATGCTTATGTTTAATAGTTTATTCACATGTGGCAGTTAACATTTGATGCTGCAATCATTACACAGTGAACATTGATCTGTGATCCATTATATTATTTCAATATTTAAAAGAGAGAGAATCGAATTATCCTTAACCATTCCAAAAGCAATATTTTTACCTATGTGCTCCACAGAATACTTTTATTTATTTGTCTATCAAATTTATATGGCTGCCCATATCACAAGACGTGACTCTAGGCGGCATACAATAATCAAGTAAAAAGCAACAGAATGATCCTATGAATAACAAAATTTCCCCTGAAAACTGTTTAAAAGAGACAAAATATATATCAGTAATTTTAATATATTGCAGGATCAAAGACATATTTTCTTAAGTACTGGTAGTACATACAGTATCTCTGATAACTGTTGCATGCAGCATTTTCTTAAGTAGCAGCAAATAATGTTAAAGTCATGGGCCTGTCTTCTTCAACCTAGTACCAGAGAGTTACGTTTTGTGAGAATTCTCATATTTCGGGAGCATCCAATTTTGAGAAACTAGTAGCAGGTGAAATCTCCCACTTAGGTATATCCCAAGGTATTTTGATTTTTATGTGTTTGGGTTATTGAGGGTTCAGTTGTGTAACAATGAGGGTGCCATTGGAAGAGTTGAAGGAGCATATTAGGGACAGATTGTCATGGAGAATACCTTCGTGGTTGCGTAGAGTCAACAATGATATATGGTGGTCACATAATCAGTGATGTGTGTTATGTGCCTGCATCCATGCTTTATACATTTGTGTAGTCTTATTTCAAAAGCTTTATGCACAATAGCTCTGATATCACCTGCAGGTCTCCTGTCCAAATATTAATTAAGCTTAACCCTGTTTGCTTTTGAGTTCAGATGCAATCATCTTGGTGTGTGTTATGATTACATAGCAGCTCTTGTTAAAAATAATAAACTATCAGGGTAGTTTCATATTCTAGTTTGACTAGTAAGCGGAGCAGTTATTTTTCCCATTTGAGGCATTTGTGTGACAGCTCAGTGATTACCACAAGATTCTAATATTCTGCTGAAAACTGTTTTCTGCTTTTCCTCTCATGAATAATTATAAGGACACATTTGTTAAGAAAAAGAATGAAGACTAATTGGCAGAAAATAAGATCAGATAGTTTATTACTGTCAATGGTAATCCTTTACAAAATAGAATGATTTCATCCTTATATTTTGAGGGGATGATGTGGACCTTTCTTTTAAAAAATAACATCCATAGGGAGTCTTCTTGAGATTGATGTATTTCAATGAATGCATTTTATTTGGGAGCCAAGTTTCTGGTTGTCCCTCTGATTGTTACTCCACAATTATCTATGACCATGAGATTGCGTTCCTGTTCAATCTAATGTTTAATCAGTTTATGGTGGTTTGAACCATTTTCGCCATTTAATTGCTAATTCACCACATCTAAAGATATCCTTTTGGAGCATTTTATATCAGAGGAATAATTTTGGTGTTGGCAATTTTTTTGGCAGTTTTACTGCTCAATCTTGTTTCTAGTTAAATAAAATTCATTATCATCATAAAAAATAGTAGATCATACACAACCTGAAACAAAACGGCAAAGATTGTCATTTTAGTAGGTCTGGAACACTTTTAGCATATGTAAACCTCAAACAGATCAGGCAGATAAGGCATTAGTGATATCTCTAAAAGCATTTAAACCCCTTTTACATAGGCAGGGCAGTTAAACAGAACGTGGTGATGCTATTATTAATCACTCCCAAGACAACTGCTTTTGTAGGGGGATTTCCTTTTGTAGCATCATTGTAAATTTTATTCCCAATTTCAGTGTCTTTAGTTGGATAAGAATTATTCAATAAGAACTAAGCTCAAAAGTGAAGATATGTTTATATCCCTTTCATGTTAAAATTTCTCTTCCTCTGTACACTCTTCCTTCTTCTAGAACCAAGAATATATTACTACTTTTTATACCTTTATACTTATAATACTTATAATAACAGGTATTAGTGAATATATAGAAGATAGCTAAACAGTTTTTTTTTCTTTTAGAATCGTCACAATAAAGGAAATGACAGTAGGGAGAAAAGTAGCACCTTTGTTATAATACAAATGCGTAATCTATTGGGATTAAATAAAGACTAAAACAAATACATATTCTCAGAAGAAAAGTAATGAGGTGCCTAAGGGATTCTTGTGTGAATGGATATAATAATCAAAATTTAATACAACAATTTAAAAGGATAGGGATAAAAGACTTAGCTGTTGAAAAATCATGGAATAATGGCTGGAATGAAGACCATTCCAAAATTAATTCTATGAGAGACTGATAGAATTACTGATACACAGTACTATTTTTTTGGGATAATTATATTCAGGCAAAACCAAAATAAACCTATATGTAGAACATTAAGTATACAATTCAATATGAACTGTATTTCTTTATATTTCTTTATATTTATAATCATACTGAAAACTAATGCTCAAAATGTTGTGTTAGAGATTACCTATAATCCATATAATGTTAGGTTTGCATGTTATATGTTTTCATTCTCTTTTAGTTATCTGGGTCCAAAATAACTTTTAATTAATAGAAAATATGGTTAAAGACACTATAATGTTTAACATTTTTTGACCTTGGAGATGTTTACAGAAAGACAGTAAATATTAATATACATACAAATGATTCAACATTAGTACAGTATACGCAAGATTCCCCTAATGATCAGGCACTTGCATAAGATTGCAGAATATAATCCTTGAATATAATCCCCCAAACCTACTGTATATAATCCCCCAAACCTACTGTATTGAATTATCTGTTTTATTCTACTACTGTACTTCTTCTATTGTAATAATGCACATGAAGAAAGACAAAATTACCTTGAAGTGACTTTTATGCTGGGGGAAAAAATGCAATTGAAAACGCAGTGAACATGTATTTTGAATGAGTTCTATTAGTTTGAAGGGATAACTTGGAACTAATTGGCTTCTTTATTATTTTTGGGAAATAAAGCGAAAAGCAAAATGTGCGTATAAAACTAAAAGTGTTATCCTCTTAACTTAATTTGGAAAAATACCATCTGAGAGGATCAAAGGAATGTAGGATTCTATTAATCAGATTGTCCCTAGAATAATTACTTTGATAAATATCTCCATCAGGCTTCATACTCAAATGTTATATTGCAATTAGGGCAAGGAGTTAAAATTGCTCACATTTTCCCCAGGGTCTAATGTGCATCATTTAATAAATGGGTTCTTACGTATATTTCACTTTTCTGCCCCACAGTTACTCTATCTGGATTAACACAATCTATATGTTAACTGCATAAAGCTTTATTGGGTTCAATGCAATGGCATCATAAATGAAATTCAGAACTCACTGGATGCTGGTGAATCTGGCTCAGATTTGAAAAGCTAAAGCAACATTATAAGTTCTTCTACGCTCACACAGGAGTCTCCTTAAGCATGATGAAGTTGTATTAGTGTATGTTCCTAAACATTTCTCTGGCTGCCAAAACAGCTAGATTAAGTTCATTTTACTGCACAACCAGTTCTCTAGAATCAAAAATAGTTGCAGATATCCAGATGGAAAATGTTCCTGGGCTGCCACTCTGCACAAACGTTCGGAAGGTCATGCCAATTGTTGCCTTAAATCTTAAATGCATTCTGAACGTGCTTAACTAATCTCATTAGCTGGAATGTCTAACTGTGTTTCTGAGTTTTCCTTGACGAATCTCTCAATATCTTATGAAGAAGACTATTATGTGTAACTAGACTTATTCTCATCTGTCTTCTCAGCAGCTGTGACCAATGGCTTCAGGAAGCATATAGAAAGTGGGTCTGATTCAGAATGTAGCTCTGGACGCGGCAGCGGTCTTTCATTTGATATCTGCAGGTAAGACCTCTTTTGGGTGGTTGCATTCAAATAATTAGAATTCTACTAATTTTATATATTTACTGTAGAAGGTTTTGCAGATTTCAAGGTGATTGTTCCTGACTTATGTTTTGGGCAACATACAATGCAGTAGTAGTGATGGATTTCATATGTGCAGTATATGTTTTACCTTATAGTAGGGTTTCCCAGTCTTAGGTATATCTCCATTGGGGAGGTGCAGACAAAGTCCAGGGGAGGAATGAAGAACCCTTTAGTTACAATATATAGTTGCAACAAATTCACCTTTTCCAAAGTTTCATTGTATTATTTTCATTGTATATTTGTGTCCATTTTTGTGTTTGGATTTTTATAGGAGGTATATACATTAAGATTACACTAAAAGGAAATGTGATGGCAAGTGTGTTGGCAGAAAGTTGGGGAAGCCCTGCCTATTTAGCATATTTATTTTCTGATCTTTTTTTCATTTTGCACTAGTATTTTAAAATTAACTTACCTGATGATTTCAAGATATATGGATACTGTAAGGTCAAGAATAAATTCCAATCCAAGTGTTAGGAAAGTTCCCTATAAAAAGAATGGTTTGCCTCGTCCAGCAGACATCTAAATCCTTTTTTGTCATCATCTTTCTTTATCTTTCCCAACAATGTGAAGCCTCCTTGGCATTTGCTTGCTTCCTCATTCCTCCTATGCAGTTCCTGGAAGCAGCTAATCATTATTTTAAAGACATAACAGAGCCCCTCTCTGAGGGAAATGAGCAGTTTAGAAATAGGAAATATTCAATCAATCGGCAATTATTTTGCCCTTATTTTCCTTCATGTGGTTTCAGTTGCCCTGCAGATATCCATCTCATGTAAAGGTCTTGTGGCCCGCTGGAGAAGGATGCTGAAATTGCATATCAAGCCCAGAGGAATGGCTTTCACACTAGCATGGTGACCATCCCAGAAAATAACACTCCTTTGTGACTTGGCTCCTTAGTTTCCTTTAGTTCATGACATTATGTGAACTGAACTGAAGCTAACTATCAAATGGTATTATAGTATCTCACATTCTTGTCATGCCTCCTTTTTTCACAGTAGTCCGCCACCACACAAACGTAGCCGAGGAAAGCCTGCTCTTATACGGGTCCCTTTTCTGGATGGTGTAAATAAAGATTTGGCATATAGCAACTCAGGTGAGATCAAATTTGCACATGAAATTAATATGAGTAAAATATGGGTGCTATTTTTTCATGTTGATTGTGCCACAGGAGAAAAGGTTCTCTGCATACTGCTGTGGCGTTAAGGACTACCAAATTCAGCGGTGCTTGCTTTTGAATAGTTATAAGTTATAAGAACAGTTTGTCAATTGATTCTTTAAACCAGCGATGTCAGAACTTGCAGCCTCTGAAATGAAGCAAATGGTATAATCTATTTCCCTGAACAGGTACCAGAATTCATTTCTGAATTCCTTGCCCTTCTCAGCCATTTGTTATGAGCCTTGGTGGCACAGTGGTTAGAATGCAGTATTGCAGGCTAACTCGCTGTTCGCTGCCAGGGGTTCGATCCTCACCAGCTCAAGCTTGGCTCAGCCTTCCATCCTTCCGAAGTTGGTAAAATGAGGACCCAGATTGTTGGGGGTAATATGTTGACTATGTAAACTTCTTAGAGAAGGCTGTAAAGCACTGTGAAGCAGTAAGTCTCAGAATCAGAATACATTGTGGTTTATAGTTACTTTGGGGAACAGAATACGGATATAGGAATGCAGGAGAAAGACATTTAAAATCTTATTCAATGTATTCACAGTACAAAATGCTTTACTATACTAAACAATTAGAAATTTGCAAGACTTTGCAAAAACAGTTAGTCATTAAGTGAATTATCTGGTCATAAATCCAAACCCAGTTTATCCAATGGGCGTTTTTTGCCAGAAAAAAAGTTGCAAAACATGATGTCCAAAATGTGATTATTTGATTGTGGGTGTGATATGGCAGTTGTAACTTTGAGGACAAGTTGCAAGTAACTTATTTTGAGTCTATTGTTAAGTGGTCAGTTGTAAGTTGGTGACCAACTGTAGTTCCAAATTTGTAGGTGAAAATGTTGGTTATGTATACAAGAACATAAGACAGTTCTTTTATCAGTCATTCCTGTGCTAGTAGAAGATTTGTATTTTGTGTTGTTCTCCTTTTAGAAGACTAAGGATGGCTTGAATAGGGCAGTTGTTTCACTGGCATTGTAGGGACATTCATGAGTTTTGCCCTAATAACATAATAGGATTGTCCTGCCTAATTTGCAGTATATTTCTTTCGTACCAAATCCATTATTATAGACTCTTTATCAGTTTATAAGAAGAAAATGGTAGGATAATTTATAAGTTATTGCCTTCTTTCCCTAATATGCTATTTTTAGTTTTGTTCAATTTTTGTTTTATTATATCTATTTTTAATTAGTATGTAAGACCTAGAACAGTCTAGTCTGTGTACAGTCTATGCTTCCATAGCAATAGCACTGAATCTTCAGTGTTACAATTGATGAATTTGGCACAGCACAACATAATTCTAAATTGTCTGTTACTGTCACTTCTTAGGAAGAAACTTGCTGATGTCATTTGAGGAAAACGCTGACCTAGAACCTCTGGAGCTTGTGTGGGCAAAATGTCGTGGGTATCCTTCTTACCCAGCCCTGGTATGTATCTAAGGCTAAACCAGCAGTACTTCTTGGAAAAAGAAGTTAACTTCTTTTTAATTCTATTGAAGAACTGTGCATAAGAACAGTCTCACTCAGTATTTTTAAGTATTTTTATATTTACTTCATGCTAAAAGGCAAAATAGTGCACCTACTTTGAAACATCAAACAGCTTCTAAATATTTTAAGATTATCTGGGCTAGATCTGAATTTTCAGAATTCAGTTTGGTAGTTTTAACTATTACTTGTGTTTATGAATTGTTTATTTTTCTCCTTCAATTTAAAAGTCATATACGTAGCTGAATATTCTTAAGTCTCAATTTTATATATATAACTAATGTTTTTTCTGTTCAAAATATATTGAGTTTAAATAATAAATAGTAAATTAAATTATTAATAATTAACTTGTGTTTCTTATTTTAGCATATTGTGAGTTAATATTTATAAGATGTATTACTGTTTTTAACTTTTCTGAGTTAGAGTTCTCTCTATGTTTACTAAATAGTTCATTCTCTAAGTCTCTAGAATTTTAAAATATTACTCTAAAACATACATGATCATGACAGCAAAATGCCAGATTAACTCATTTATTCTATAATATTTTACTCTGCTTTTCACAAAGTAGATTTGAAATAATATCTGCCTTAAGGTAGATGTTGATGTAACATTATATAAACTCCAATACCATAAATGAGAAGAAGTACAGAAAACATACAGTGCTAATACTTTTTATTTAAAAAAATAATTTTATTAAATGTTTTAAAAGATAAAGATAAAAACTAATACAACTAATATAAAATAAGAAAGAAAGAAAAATAAAAAAGCTAAAGTTCAAGAAAGAATACAAAGAAATGGCTTCTGATCTTCTTTATAGCGGTTATAAATATAATTATAAATGTCTGTCTTCTCTAAATAAACTTCTCTAAAGTTACATCGTGATTCTCTTTCTCTAATCTGCCCTGCCTATCATCAAAACCATAAACCATAAATTCATTTTATTCTGTTTTGCACAAAAAGCCCATCAAGAATTTTTAGTATTTGCCTATTATTTCTCATTTATAAATGCTGCTTGTGTCAGATACACAAAGGTGTTTTTGAACACAACCTGTGGGTTTAACTCTATTTCTTATTTTCAACAGGGTATATCTAACATAACAATTTTTAAGATCCACATTAGTCTTGATTTTATTGTACTACAAATAACAAATAATACAAATCTCAGGTCATGTCCTTCTAACTCCAAAAGTCTTCTATTTCTCAGCTGCGGCCATGCTGCAAAATACAGTTACAAATCCAATACTTTTCCATCTCTTTTCCATCTTTTCCATCTTCTAATACCATATATTTAACATTTGGTTTCCCCCACTGCCACACAAAGTGAAATACCGTATTTTTCGGAGTATAAGACGCACCTACCTTTTGGGGTTGTTTTTTTTAAAGTTGTTTTTTATTTTTTAGACAAACACATATAAACGTACAATGTATTTTCTTTGAACAGAGTATTTGGCTTGTTCACAAATTTAAAGAGTGTTTAGTCATTTCAATTAAATTGAAATATATAGAAATTACAATTTCTATATTTCCTTTTTGCCATATTTATTCCTCATCTATTTTTTTTAAAAAAACCAATATTACCCTTCATCCTCATCTCTAATCTTAATCAAATTCAATTTTTCCCTTCTATTCTATATTATACCCCTTCCCATTGTCATCTATTTTTATATCCATCTTCACATTGGTTAATTATGTAATATTACAATTGTTACGAGACCGCCTTCTGCTACCAATAGCCTCTCACCGACCAGTATGCTCCCATAGAGAGGGGCTCCTCAGGGTGCTGTCGGCCAAACAGTGTCAACTGGCGGCCCCCAGGGGGAGAGCCTTCTCTGTGGGGGCACCTACCATTTGGAACGAGCTCCCCCCAGAGATAAGGAGGATCCCGGACCTGCGCACGTTTCATCGTGCTCTCAAAACTTTTTTATTTCAGCAGGCTGGCCTGGCCTAACACTCCTCTTTTAAATTTTTAATTTGTGATTTTATAAATTGGGTGTTCTAATCTGTGTTTCAGCCAAAATATTTAATAATTTTAAGGGATTTTTAATATTTGTATTATCTGTATTTTATCTTGGCTGTTCACCGCCCTGAGTCCTTCGGAAGTAGGGCGATATAGAAATTTGATTAATAAATAAATAAATAAATTCAACATTTTAATATAAATCAATTAGTTATATAACTATTTTTTTTGTATATTAATCAATATGAACATGAATATTCGAATTATTTCCATGCAATCCAATTTCTTACAAATCAATTAATTATATTTACCAATAATAATAAACCAAATAATTTTTCCCTCTTATGTTACTCATTTTCACATGTTAAACTCTCCCAATAACCCACATAGTTTTGCCCATATAATCCTCCAAATCACAACTTAATTATTTCTACTTTCATCACAATATATAATTAAAAATATTTCAATCATTACAATTGCCCTATTTAAAAATGTTCTAGCTGTTATCCAAGCTATAATTTAATCCTTTTTACTTTCACCATCATATACCATTAAAGGTATTTCAATTGTTACAGTTTATACTTATTCATATTTCTAAAAAAAATAATCTATCATTGTCTAGATTTCAAAAATACAAAGATAAATATTCCAATTATTATTCATTTCATTTTTACAATCATGATTTCCCATTTATTTCTTACTACTATTCATATTTCAATTCTAAATATGTATAACATTTTTCTCTTTCATTTCTTTTTCTTTTTCTCCCTTCCCATTTTTATTTTTGTCTTTTTCTTTCTCCTTTTTTTCTTTTGTGTTTAAAATCTTGAACTCTCCTCTTTTGCCCTAAATTTCCCATTGTTTGCACCTACCTTTTTTGGTGAGGAAAAAGAAGAAAAAGTAATCTCCCTCTGCCTCTGCCTAATTTTGCCTCTTACAGCAAACAGCCTGGTTTACTTTCAGTTTCATTTTCATCATAGCTTGATTAGCACAAAGAAAAAAATATCTGCTCCAGCAATCTTTGCAGCAAGCAGCAGAGCCCTGCAAAACAGCTGAGAGAAAATCAGCTGAGAGTCGGGAGGCTGATCTAATCAACTTGTGCTAATTAATCTATGCTAAAGCTGAAAGGAGCTATTTTTTCTTGCTATTTGCTTGCAAGGAGGTAACTGCTGCAAGGCACAGGCCAAAGGGTGGGGGCCAATAGATAGCAGGGCTACATTCGGTGTATAAGATGCACCTAAATTTTCACCCCCTTTTAGGGGGGAAAAAGGTGCGTCTTATACTTGGAAAAATACGGTATATCCTTTTGCCATTGTTTAAAATGGTGCATTAGTTGTCAAAGCAGATATTATCTAAAACAAAAACATCATTCTACACAAGACATTCATTTTTATCACAGAAATTCTCCTTAACAATTGTAGTTTCTCCCATATTAATATGTCTTTTTTAACTTCATTCCATGTTTTAATGCTAATACTTAATAAATGCCAATACTTTCAAGTGAGTTCCCAGATCCAGTTAAATTCCATGATTTAATCTCAGAAATCTAAGATATTAGATTCAGGGTATGTAAAAGTGTGCCTTGTTCCATGTGAAAATGAAAATATAAAATAAATTATTACAACAAAATTTTATATACATAAGCGCTTCATATATATGTGTACGAATGATATTTTATACAACAATTTCAATAAATTGCTTTCATGGTACAAGAGAGGGATTATCAGGGCTAATCTGTTTTTTATGCTGGCGCCAAGAATTTTGAAATATGTTCTTAGAGAAATACATTCTCCTCCTTTAAGCAGTAAACAAACGCTGGTCTAATTTGTGCAAAAAATATTTAAGATTTGCTCGCCAAAACAAAATGCCCATGTTACCACCAAAACCTAGATGCCATCTAAGCTTCTTGTTTCAAGCATCCTGGGATTTTACAACAAAGGACTATTATATCTTTGAGCTAAATTTTTGTGACTTGTGTTAAATCACCACTGTGTTTTGTTCTTTGCTCTTAGATCATTGATCCTGAAATGCCGCAGGAGGGCCTCCTTCACAATGGAGTCCCAATCCCTGTCCCCCCTCTGGAAGTGCTAAAATTAGGTGAGCAGAAGCAAGCAGAGGCTGGAGAAAAACTTTTCCTTGTCCTTTTCTTTGACAACAAGAGGACATGGTGAGTAAAATAAGCCAATGAAGGTGAATAACTTCTTTTCTTTGGACAATCGAATATCAAGTATTTATTTTAATTAATGTAGCAAGCTTGTTTGATGATTGAGGGAAGTTTCAGTCTATTTAACTGAGTAGCAAGCCAAGAACTCATTCTTCTAGTGAATCATAAGTATGTCTTCTGTTTGTAACTCCACTAAGCACTCTAGCTTATTTTTGCATTTACATTTACTAACTCTTTATCAGGCATTAGTGCAACTTGAAGATTTAAAAGTCATAGAAGGGTTGATCTGTACAATTTTTAATGCTCTTAATTTCTTCATCGTCTCCATAATAACATTCTCTCTCCCTCCCTCCCTCCCTCCCTCCCTCCCTCCCTTTCTCTCTCTCTCTCTCCCCTCCCTCCCTCTCTCTTTCTCTCTCCTGTAGGCAGTGGCTTCCACGAGAAAAAGTTCTCCCTCTTGGAGTAGATGACACTGTGGATAAACTCAAGATGCTGGAAGGACGGAAAACCAGTATCCGCAAGTCTGTCCAGGTTGCATATGATCGTGCAATGATTCATATGAGCCGTGTTCGGGGAGACCATCCTTTTGTCACACCCAATTATCTGTAGGAAATTTGCTCTATCCATCCTGTAGGAAGTAAGGTCTGCATCTACAGGCAAAGTAGATCAACTATGACCTGAGGAATATGGGATTTTCCTGCCTGCAAGAAGATGTAATTGCCACATTTGCATTCTTAGTAGAGACAGGGTATTTCCAACAGTAGGAAAAGTTCATGTTACATACTTGATATGTGCCAAAAAGTCTGCCTGGTTTCTTTCTGAACATGTTTCCCAAAGGATCCAGGAGGGAAAGAAGTGATGTAGCAGCCTGACCTAGTAAGAAGATGTCAGGAGCAGCTACACTCTAATGCTGCAACCCTGGCAGAATCTTAGATAATTTGCTGATTGGACAAGAAGCCCTACCAGACTCTTGAGTTTTTAAACTTCAGCTAGTCCTGAAGCAGCTGTGGAGCTTATTGCTTCTGTTATGAATTGAGGGTCTTTTTGATGACTCTCGGGTGCCAAATGTTCACTAATATTCACCATATATTTTCAAGTTATTTTTGAAAAACACTGGTCCCCCTCCCCATGCAATTATATTTGCAACCCTGTGTAGAAGTCTCTAAATTTGTATATGTTTTTATGTTAGAGATTACAATTAAAAAAAGAAAGATAGAATATTTTGGGGTAATGCCCCTTTCCTGATTTTGCCTCATGCTCACATTCACAGAGCTTTAAATATGAAGAAACCCCTTGGGAGATATTTTCTGTGATTTTTACATTTCAATTTCAGATTCGTATACTTCTGAAAATTGATAAAGTAATATTTTAAATGTTATTTTACAAATACTTATGCTGCTAGAATATTGTTGCTAGATATGAAGGTTTATTGTGAAATGAGGAAAAAGCAATCTTTATGGTATCGAAAATATTTCCCCCTCCCCCATTGCCCCAGTTCATGAACAATGACATTGAAGCCCTGTCCCACTTGTCATGTCTGTTCTTCAGAAAATCACAGCATCCTGTCCATTTTGTAGGATTTCTAGGCATGAAAGCAGCCTCTTGTTTATTTACAAGGGAACATGCATAAAAAATCTCTTCCTTATATGCATCACCCTATTTAGGTTTGGGCCATTAAGCATCACATTGCACATTTAGAGCTTTTTCCAGCTTTCAGTAGTATCTGCTTATATAGAGTGCCATATGTACTTTGACATATGCAGCTCTGGACTAGGGCAATCATGTAGAACCATGGTTCCCCTTTACCCGAAGAAATGAGAATTAAATTGGAATGTGTTTGTCATCTTATTCACCGGAATTCCCTACCATCACTCTTGGCCACTCCATAAACACTTCAGTATTTGCTTTCATGCTCTCTGAGCTTCCGTTATTGGGATCTGTTAAAAATAGAGCACAACCCCTTGGAGAAACTTTTTTTTCCAACTTGCATATGCTACAAAAAGAGGAAGAGCTGAACCTTGCAAGTTGACAGTGCATTTCATAGGTAACGTTTGATTTTGTGAAGGTTTTTTTTCTTTAAGAATTTCAAACCAAAGGTACAGAGCAAGATTGTAATTTGAAAACCATTGTCCCCCCTCCCTTTTTAACTTTATTATTGTTGTTATTTTCTTATTAAGAGATTGTGGGACAAATGTTATTGTGAGAAAATCACTGCCATTTCTATGTGGTCTTTTTTTCAAGAACCACATCTTAATACATTGGGACATAAAACCACACGATATGGGAAATATCTGTAACATATACAGAACATGAATAGGAATCTTTTTTAAAAAAAATAGTTAATAATATCTCAAGAGTGTGGTTACAGAAGGAACTTTTGTACATAATTGTAAACTACTGTTCTAAATTATTCAGGCCAATTATTAATCTTTAAGTCCTCAGTTGTGTTGCTGGGTCTTTTGTATGCATACAATATAATTAATTTAAAGAAACATACATTTTCCCAGATTGTAGCCTGGCTGTGGACTTGTGGTTTATGTTTAACTGTTTTAAGATCTTGCATTTTAATTTCTTCCATTTTTTTTAAAAAAAATTACAATTTAAGGATTTGAATTGGCTAATATCCTGCTGTTGCTATGGGACCTAAACGTGACTTGTCAGTCTGCTGTAAAGCACAGATGGCTTTATTTATTGTAGAAAGTGAGTTTATTTGCTTTCTAGAACTGTTTATATCAGATGAAATAAGAGGTAATAAAATCTATGCTTGTAAAGAAAAATGCTAATTTTACCTACTATAATCTGACTGTCTGAAACTATATTTTCTCTCTGAGAAATAAATGTTCTAATGTAAAATATCTGATTGGACTATTTTAGCAGGGGAAATTTCTTGCCTGAGACGGACTCTGAAATGAAATGATTTGTCAATGTATTTAGAAGATTTCTGAATAGCTGCTCTTGAAAACACCACAAGCCTTTCCTGTTTCCAGATACATTCTCTAGAAAACCACGGGGGTGTGGAAAAGTGACCCCCAAGCACAAACAAAGCTGGTGTAACTCTATAGATATGATGATGCACTTCCACACTAGAATATCAAAGCAACTTTGCCAGTGAAATAGCCAAAAATAGGAACATCACTGATAGTTGAGGCACAAAAAGAGCAGTTATATGCCAAATTTATAAACATAATGCATATGGATTTCTGAAGAGGTCAACTCAAAGAACTTACTTTGCCCCATGAGTACTTTAATTTATCAGAAGTTAATACACAACGTCTCCTTGCCACTCTACATTGGACTGTTTCAAGATGGAATATATTAGGGAGGAGAGACAAGTATCTTGTTAAAAATCTTGGCTTAGGACTAATCTTTATTCTTTCTGTCCGTATCAGTTTGGAAGATTATGAAAGAGGCGGCCTTTGAGCAGGAGGTTCATGTTTTCACTGTATTCTATATGCAAACCTCCAACTACAGGAATTTTCAGATCTTGTATTATGCTGCTTGTTCTTCCATTTCTGTTTTTCAATCCAAAGGAAATATGCATGGGCTGGGACGAATATAAGTGTTAAGTGATAAAAGTATGAGAACTTCTAGTTGCTTTTTTTCCTATTTGTCCTTCATTAATTCATGCAGTGGAAAACACCAGGTCATCCTCCTCCTGGATGGATTATACTATATGGCAGGGCTGTCAAACTTGTGGCCCGTGAGCTGGATGCGTCATGTGCTGGCCACACCCACGCCCGGTTTAGCGAAAGGGGAAAAAGTTCCGATACATCAAGTGACATTGCCGTGACTATAACATATAGCAGGAGTTTGACACCCCTGCTATATGTTATATAAATGGTGGGACAGGGAAATTCCATGTTTGCATCTTGAGTAGCTTTACATTTTCTTTGACTCTCAGTCATAGGAATACGTGCCTGTGATTGGTTTACGCTGATTATGTTTTTATGCTGGAGGTCATATTTATTTATTTATTAAGGCAATTTATGCGACCACCCGATTCACTCACAGTGATTCCAGGTCTTACAAAAACCCCAATACAACATCCAATAAACCCTCATCCCCCTGGCAAGAACAATTAAATCAACCACCATGACGTTTCCAGGCCCAATGGCAAAACCAGGTCTTCAGGGCCTTTTGAAAGAGTGTCAAGATGAGGACCAATTTTATTTCTGCAAGGATGATGTTCCACAGGGAGGGAGCTACCACAGAGAAGGCCCTTCTTGGTTCTACCAGTTGGACCTCCTTAAGGGATGCTGTCAATATTGCTCTGTTCTGGGATATTACTATTGAGGAAGAGTTTTTCTGCTTTTACTGGTGCAAGGCCACTAGGATTGTTTGGCCCTTGACTGAATATCAACCTGCTTTTCTCCTATATACACTTTCCAATTTAAAAGATTTTATCTTTTCAAAATAATTATTTTCATTCTATATTTCTAAAGATAATTTAATTCCGTGTTAAATTCTGCAAGGATCTAATAGATAGGTTCAGCATTGGGGCCGTCAATGTTGATCTCACAGAAGAATTTGCTTAAAGAAGAATTGGTGCTCTGGATACCAGCCATTTCCCCCTCCTCATTTAATTGCAGTTTCAGAATAACTCTGCAGGCTTGAATCTGCACTTCTTCCTCGGGATGAATGATGAGGGAGAGAAGACAATCAGCTAGCCGAGAATTGATTCCAAAAAGGACCTCATGGAGTGACAACTCATTGTATTGCCAGTGCCCTGATTGGTAATGGGGAGTCAGGCGACCCTCACAGAGCCGTTCCACGAGCACGAGCAGCTCAAAGAGCAGGCTTCCCAGCTGGGAAGGTTGGAGTAGGCTGAGGAATTCTGGATGCACCTTAAAAAAAGGAAACGTCGTGAAATGTAAGCCTTTAAGGAAAAGATAAAATGTAAGTCTTTAAGAAAAAGATAAAATAAGTATCTAACAGACTGTTCATGTCCTGCTGGCTAATTGATTTCATCTTTTGAGGATAACAGACTTCGGATTCTTTTATAAGAAATTATCTCATGACAGGAAAGATGTATTTTGTTCTCTGACATCTGACATACTCCGTGTTGGGATGCAATCCCTAGAATGTGCAGATTGCAATGGGAATTGCAATGTCGGCATGTTTGGAAGATACACATTAGGGTATCTTCCATTTACATATTTATTTCTGTCTGTTTGATTAAATAACTCCTTAAAATCTACTTTTGATCTTGAGTATTTTACTTCCTCTCCCAAATATCCCTGTGGAGGCAGGGAGGAAATCTTTACCTGGCAATTCATGATATCAAATAACAGTTCCTCCTTCTGGGCTAATGTGCTAAGGAATTTTAGAATCTGCACCTGAAAAAAAACCACAAAAACTTTCAGACCATATAATCAGTAAAGGTAGGGGTGCTTATGTACACCATGGCTTCTTCATTATGGCCCCCCAAAAGCTGATGATATTAGGAGTTTGGGCTTAGAGTAGAGCTGGGATGTCAAACTCAAGGCCCAGGGGCTGGATCCGGCCTGTGGGATGCTTAGATCTGGCCCATGGAGCCGCCCTAGAAATAGCAAAGGACAGGCCCATGCCTCTGCCAGCAAAAATGGAGCTTGGGAGGGCCGCATATGGCAGGCTCCGTTATCAGCTCCACGAGGACAGGCTCCGTTATCAGCTGCAACAGGCTCCTGCCGCCCTCTGCCAGTGAAAATGGAGTTCGGAGGGCTGCACGTGCCTCCCCCAGCTCCATTTTTACTGGCAGAGGGTGGCAGGAGGCCGTTGCAGCTGATAATGGAGCTCAGGAGCCCATTTTTGCTGGCAGAGCGCTCAGGCCAGCAGAAATGCCCCCACATGAATGAAGTCAAGCTGTCCACGCCCACCCTGGCCATGCCTACCCAAGTCGTCCCCCCTTCCCCCCGAGGTCAAACACAACCCTGATGCGGCCCTCAATGAAATCAAATTTGACATCCCTGGAGTAGAGCATATTGGACAGTCCATGAACCAAAGTACCTGAGCCAAATTGGTCCCCATCTGCAGAATGTCCATTAAAGTGGGCAAGAGCTTTTTCAGGAGAGGTTGCATGTGACTTGGCCATGGCAATCCATTCAGTAATCTCAGTCCAGCAACATGTATATCGGTGTCCCAGAATTCAGTAATCATTTCAAGAATCTTGGGCATGAATTCCTGCAAAGAACAAAGTAGCATTATTTTTTTTTTAAATTTGTGAGTAATAGGACAGAAATCCTTTGTTTCAGAGGTGTGCTACAAGTAGCCTTTAAGTGCTGAGCCAGAGGCTGCATTGCAAAAAATAGTGAACGAGATCAGAACAAAAAAATAAAACTGGATTCATTTCACTTACATTCTAATTAAATACAGTTAATATGATTACCCTCAAGTCATGCATTTCATAATTTCCCCCTTCAATCAGATTAATAATTACAAATTGCTAACATTTAGAGCTCTCTGAGGATGCTGCATACACTGATAGTGAGCCTCAGGTTATATATTTCTTAGTATGTATCATTGCAAACACCATTTGTATAAGAACTGATGCTTTCAGTTTTTTTCAGTTTTTGTTAAATCATTAAAGCACTAATATTTTACTATAAATAATGGTTTTTGTTTTTTTAAAAAGAGTTTTCTTTTCCAAAATCAAAAAAAGCATAAACATACTGGATGATTCATTTTGAGTGCATTATAGTAGCTGTGCAGTCCTATAATAAATCTTATTCTTGGAATTGTTTCATTGCTTAATAATTATTTACTATTCCAGATGAGTGTTAGGTAAAATATAAACAGAACAATTCTTGAGCACCAGAGAGTATCAGAGGAATAGTTTAATTTCAGGTGAGAAACAAGCCAAGAAAAGGAATTTATTTTTTGCCCCTTTGGGAGGAAACATGTTTTCCACTCTTGGTTTCACCTTCTAGAGAAGAATAGTATTCTTCTAACACCAGCTTCTGAAGTTGAGTTTAGAAAAAGAAGGGAAAAAGAGATGGAATCCCACAGGAGGAATGTAGCAATTCATCTTGCAACATCATCTATTCCTCCTCATAGTTGGGTGATGAAAGGAAAGGAGTGATTTCTTTGGAGAACCCAAGAGCTCCTTGAAGGGACATTAATAGCAGTGTTTTCCCACAACTTAAGTGCAGCACCAGTGTCTCCACTGAGCCAGAAAGGAAACACAAATGCCAAGACCATGTAAAATAAATGGCATTAGTAAACAACTTACAAACTCTTGCAGACTCTGAAAATATGCAGGGTATTAGGATGGTACAGGACTTCCTGTTCTTGAGAGAAGCTGCAAAGACAATAGCTGTGCAGGGTAAACCACAGTGCACCTTCAGCTGTCATTTTCTAGCTGTCACCAAGTTTGATATTTGTGGGACACAAAAAAACACTAAGGTTTTGGCAAAAAAAATAAATAAATTGTCACCTATAAACCAGATGATCAACAAAAATGGGGCTCTCATTCCAATATCAGCCAGTGGTTAAACCAGTGCATTACTCTGGCACATTCATACATAAAGCATCTTATAACTTGCCCCAAGAAAGCTATGGTAGATCTCTTCTCTCAGTGTCATTGCTGTAGTGACCAAGGATCATAGCTGGATTTATCATGAATAAATCTTAAGCAGACCAGATGATGAATCTAACAGTCCCATCCAGTTGAAAGAGGAAGAGATTCCAAGATTTAGAGAAGTGTTTTGTATATGATTTATTGATGTAATATTTTTCTAGTTGTACTTGTGAGCTCAATTAATAAAGGGCAGGGTTCATTAATTGCAAATTGTAAGGCTGAAATCAAAACCAATTTGACATTTCTTGTTGGGACTAATTTCTGGTGATAGAGTACTTTATGTTATGCCTAACTACTGATATGCAGATTAAAATCATGCAGCTTTCTATAATTTATTTTTCATGCAGCAACTAGCCTATCCCTTTGGAAAATTTGGATAGTTTTTTTCCGGGAGATAAACAAACATCACTCCCTCCCCTTCCACCCCCAGCAATTTATTTGTCGCTAAGTCATTGGCCCATGAACATTTTATTTGTATTCCAAATATATTATGAACATTGATCAATTTTCAATTTCCTAAGGATATCCTACATGTCCTGCTTTTGCTGTGGGGAAAAAAAACTCTGTATTTTTCTGAGAGTTCAAAACATAATTTAGTAGCTGAAAAAAAGAATCAAACTTCCCATACTGTACATAACCTATTTGTTGCCAGATTAATTACAGTTGGAAATGTCTCTTTCTAAATGTTTCTTGTATTAGACATATTTAGTAAAAAAAAAAAGTTATGTCACTCGTATGCTAAATGCTTTGTTTTGATTTTTAATGCATTTAAACTAAATCCACTGCAAACTGTACACCCTAGTATTACAGTATATAGTGTAGAACAGGAGTGTCAAACTCACCTTACTATTATATAGTGTAGAACAGGGGTGTCAAACTCACGTCGTCACGGTGGCATCATATGATGTATTGGAACTTTTTTCTCCTTTGCTAAACCGGATGTGGGCATGGCCAGCACATGACGCACGCAGGGAGTTTGACAGCTTTGGTATAGAAGACACATCTAACCAGGGACTGAATAGCAAGTGGGATCTTCTTCCATAGTAAGGAAAGACTCTGATTCATCATGGTTAGCAATCAGTGGTGAAATCCAAATTTTTTTTACTACCTGTTCTGTGGGCGTGGCTTGGTAGGTGTGGTGTGGCTTGATGGGCATGGCAAGGGAAGGATACTGCAAAATCTCCATTCCCACCCCACTCTGGGGCCAGCCAGAGTTGGTATTTGCCGGTTCTCTGGACTACTCAAAATTTCCGCTACCAGTTCTCCAGAACCTGCTGGATTTCACCCCTGTTAGCAATCATATTACAGGTATGGAAGAGAAATGTGGGGGAGAATAACCAGTATTTTCAAATATGTCCATGGTTTCTTTCACAACTACCTTGTGGGTCTCCTAATTTGGTGCTTTTGATGTTATATCCATTACAAATGACTTCGATACCATTGAAGTGAGAAAGAGATTCTTTCTCTTTATGGAATGGTTCTTACAGGTATTCTCAGCCAACAACTTTCAAATAGTGCTGGCTTCCTGCATTTCCTACAAATGAACTCATAAATAGATAGTGATTATTTTAGTTGTTTTTAATGAAAACACCGTCATCGATCAAATTTTGTGGCCAGCACGTTCACAGCTCTTCTGTATTTTGTATACGATATGCTTATTTTTGAAGAAAATTCACAGGTGTAGCTCTAAGTTTATAGATGACAATGACCATAATATCAAATGACAATCATTCACATGTGAATTGATACTGATATATGTAGGTGTCTAGCATGGAAATACAGTACTATATAAATGATCACCTGAATTCTGATTCTAAATTTCCAGATGCCAGCAAAAGCCTTGAGAGCATGCATTGTCTGAATCTTGACACCCATATCCAAATCATCCAGGAATGAGGCCACAAGTTTAATATCCTCATAAGTACATGCAGATGCCTGGGAAAAAAATCAGAATTAGTGTGTGTATAAATGCATGTATTGCTAAGTTAAAGCAAAGTGTATGAAAGTATATTCAATTCCATTTAATACTTCGTAACTTTTCACATTCAAATAATGACCCGATTTTTTAAAATTTTAAAATATGTGAAGTAACCAGTTATTTATTTCTTATTACCTATTTATTTAACCAGCTATTCTGGTTTCCAAACATTCATAGTAAATCTTAGGATACAACACTTCATGATAGTCATAGGATACTAAATAAGCAATCAACATAAATCATACTAGGCTACTAAATAAACACTATAAATCGCAAGATATAAGCAACCAAATTATAATCATAAAAAGATAAGGAGATAGGTAATAGGAAAGATGAGAAGAGTCAAACAAATTAAGGAACAGAAGTCTGAAGCTTGCCAACTAAATTTATTTTTTTAATTATGATAGTATGATAGCTGTGAAATAAATTTCTTGAAGTATGGAGTTCAAGAAGTAGGGAGTTCATTCAGCAAACAATAAATAATGTTCTGCCTAATTATGCTTAACTATGTCAGTTAAAAAAAACCCTACCAATTGGCTCAGTCTTCCATCATTGTATTATACCCTTATCATTCTGGACTCTCACCTCTGATTCCAATAGATAAACACAACGGGTGATTCCATGGAGTATCATATTCTTGGAGTAAGCATCTAGCTTTGGATTGAGAGAGAGCAAAAGTCCTCTGAGTTCTCCAGAATCCACCTCAGCTTTACTCTGGTGAGCTAAAGCAAGTTCTAAGAGTGAAAAGGGGAGGAGAGTAGGAGGAAGACAAAAATGAGAAGTGATCAGGGAACTTAAGTGGAACTGAATGGAATATAGATGAGACTCAGTAAAACTGGTGATATACTTTGACCAGCTTTCTCCAACCTGGTGTCCTCCCAACATGTTGGACTGCATATTTCTAAGCAGCAGAACAAAGCAGATTTATTTAGAGTGATGGGCAGAACTAAGATAAAATCAACACCGAGTTCACACAAAATGCTGAAGCATCTTAAACAGAGTTTATTAAATAAACAACAATTAGTTATGTTTCCATGTCATGAAGAATAGTTTCTAACCCATGATTCTAACATTGCTCTGTGTATGACCTGAACTAGTGTTGTTTAGGCAACAGAATATGAGGAAGTACTAGACCAGGGATGGCTAACCTTTGTGCCATCGCATGCCAAAAGTGGGGGTTGTGCAGGGGGGGGGTCACATGCATGTGTGTCCACACCCATAATTCAATGTCCCCCACACGCCCTCCCCCGCTTTTGGCATGCAACGGCAAAACAGTTATCGGTGGGTCTGGTAGGCCCGTTTCTTCACCCTCCCCAGACTCTAGAGGCTTTCATGGAGCCTGGGAAGGGCGAAAACAGCTTTCCCCACTTTCCAGAGGCCCTCTGGAGGCAGGAAATGACCTGTTTCCTGACTTCCGGTGGGCCCAGAAGGCTCGAAAATCAGCTGGCCGGCACACACATGCACGCTGGAGCTGAGCTAGGGCAATGCTTGCGTGCCCACCGATATGCCTCCATGTGCCACCTGTGGCATGCGTGCCATTGGTTTGCCATCACAGTACTAGACCATGCCGTAATGTAATACATAACCTGAGAGAGAATCATTGCTATAAAAGAAACCACATTGCTCTATTTTAGAGGTTGTATATATTAATGTTCTCTGTCCAATCTGGCAGTATTCAAATGGATTGGACTGCAATTCCAAAAAGAAGTGTAGGAAATGATCAGCCTGAGCTTTAGGAAGGGTCAAATACATCATTAGTTTGGAGTCCCTTCATGTCCACAAGGGATCTAAGTCCAGCCCTCCTTGAATTCCATTGACTCTTCTCTGCCACCAATTTGCCTTGACCATTAATAGTTCAGATTCTTGTTTAGAGGTAGCATGGAAGAAACTTGTACTCATTTGAATATCCCTGGTCCCTGATTTTTTTTGTGCCTGACACATGGATATTGATCATGGGCTATCTGAAGATGGTTATAGTTAAAAACATCTGGGATGAATTATATTGAGAAAAACTGGTATAGATGTGATTCAGATAGTAAACCATCAGCTTCAGTACAGGTAGTCCTTGACTTACAACAGTTCATTTAGTGACCGTTCAAAGTTACAATGGCACTGAAAAAAGTGACTTATGGCCATTTTTCACAGTTATGACTTTTGCAACATCCCCATGATGATATGATCAAAATTCAGTTTCTTGGCAGCTAGTTCATATTTATGACTGTTGCTATATCCCAAGGTCACGTATATTACCTTTTGCGACCTTCTGACAAGCAAAGTCAATGGGGAAGCCAGATTCACTTAACCACCGGGTTA
The DNA here is from genome assembly GCA_022577455.1 of Arizona elegans. Lineage (NCBI taxonomy): Eukaryota > Metazoa > Chordata > Lepidosauria > Squamata > Colubridae > Arizona > Arizona elegans. The sequence goes on from JAKOOJ010000002.1 coordinate 155,395,064, forward strand.
CTAACGTATCAATTGCAGTGATTCATTTAACAACTGTGGCAAGAAATGGGAGCAAAATTTTCAAGAGCCAGTAATGATGGAGACTTGGGAAAAGATCTGGACTAGAAATGTGAAATTTACACAAGCACAAAATTTAAGAGAAAACTTTTATAAAATGTTTTATAGATGGCACTTAGATCCCAAAAAATTATCATGTATGTATCCAAATGTGCAAGCTAAATGTTGGAGATGTGACTGTGATGATGCAACTTATTATCATATATGGTGGACTTGTAAAAAAATCAAAGCATTTTGGATAAAGATTTGGTGGGTGATGCAGAATATTTAAAAAAAAAGATTGAAATTTACTCCGCATTTGTTCCTATTGGGTATAACAACGGACCAGTTGTAGAGACTAAACTGATTTTGAACTTGATAACAACAGCAAGATTGTTGATAGCACAACATTGGAAGAAGGACTTTTTGCCTACTATTGATGCTTGGATATTGAAAGTAACTAATTTAGCTGAAATGGCTAAAATTTCAGCATATTTGAAGGATCATACACAAGAAAGGTATATACAGGACTGGAGAAGATGGATTGATTATATTCAAAACAATTATCAGACTAAAAAATATCAAATAGCTTATGAATGATTCTTTAATTGTATAAGCGAGAAGTATTATGTCTAAGAAATAGGATTTTATCTATGGGGGGTTAAGAATTATTTTTTGGAGGGTGTTAGTTTAACGGATGGTTAAGCAATTTAGTTTATTGTTAAAAGTTAATAGAAATACCTTGTGTTCTGCTCTGGGAAGTCGGGGAGGGGGAGGGGGGTTGGGTGGGAGGGCTGTGGGAAAACTGTGTTTTTTTTTCTCACTAATAAAACTTTTACAATAAAAAAACTGTGGCAAGAAAGGCCGTGGGACAAAACTCACTTAACAAATTTCTCACTTTAAGAACACAAATTTTGGGCTCAGTTGTAGTCATAAGTCGAGGACTACCTGTATAGGGAAAGGGAAAGGCCTAAATTGAGTCAATTTTCGGTAAATAATCCAAAAATCAATTTTATGTCAGATTCATAGCACACGGTATCACACCTTATATGGCTTGGCAAAGTTTGATACTATTTATTTGAAGCACAGCCACAGGTGCAATTGGTTGGTAGCTGACTGTTAAACCAAGTCTTCAGAGAAACTGCCATATAGATAAATAACTGTTTATCACAAGCCCTTCTGAAACGGAGCAAAATACATTGACATCTCCCTGAATCCATATTACTCACTGGCTAAGGGAAGAGGCTCTGGATTATGAGGAGGACTCTTGATCCCTTCCATGATGGTCTTGGCCACCAGGAAAATAGCCCCAGCTCCTGTAGCAGCAGATACCATGTTTCTTGTTGTTACCAGCTCTAAATACTTCATTTCCTCTTCTTGGATTCCCAGGGATCCAGATTCAGCCTAGGCCCTGACTTTCCACAGATCCTTAAATAGGAGAGGTTATATGGATTGTGTGTGGTTTATGACATCACCAGGTTCCATCATGACACCTACAATACATCATGACAGCAATCTTTTAAGGAAGAGAGACCTGAGTTTCAGATATTGGATAAGACTGGGAAGAACCGCTAATAAGAAGTATGTGGATTGTCTAATCATCTGGTTTCCATGCTAAACTTAGAATTGTACTGGTTAGAAATTAATCATATACTGTACATTCCATAAACTGTTTGACTTGCTTTTGACATGAAATGTTAACTTTTGAATTAACATTAATGGTATGACTTATAACAACCTTCTTATGGCAATCAGTGTGATAAAATTACACCTTACAACTCCAATTTAAGATTGTCAACTAGAGCATCTAGCCAGCACAAACTTTTGGGAAATTAATTAGTTTGACTACAAGTCCCTTAAATCTCATTGCACTTGTGCAGCTCCTGATGCAATCCATTGAAAAGAAATAATTTCCATAGCAATATATGTGAGGTTTAAGTTATAGGGCATACCTACAATTTGGAAGACACAGCTTCATACTTTCTGACTTCCATTTTAGTCCTTTTATAAACCTACACCAGGGGTCTACAACCTTAAACACTCAAAGAGCCATTTGGACCCATTTCCCACAGAAAAGAAAACACCGGGAGCCACAAAACCTGGGTGGGCATGGCCAATTTGACGTCACTCACTCCCACTCAGTCACATGACCCCTAGCCATGCCTACCCAGCCAGTCATTAGGGCAGAAAACCAGTTGTTAAAAAATACTGGGAACCAAAAAAACCCTTTGACATCTCTCTCTCTCCCTCTCCCTCCCTCTCTCTCTCTCTCTCTCCCTCCCTCCCTCCCCCTCTCTGTATCTCTCTATGTCTCTCCCCCCCCCTCTCTGTATCTCTCTCTCTGTACCTCTCTGTTAGTTTTAAAATCATACAACAGTCTTTCAAAGTATTGTGTGCTCTCTCTGGAGTTAGTGCACAGAACTCTGGCAACTCTGTGCAAAGTTAACTTTGAGGTAGCCTGTTTTTCTAAACAAATGCTCAAAGAAAGAAGGAAAGTGTGTGTATTTTCAAAAACAGCTGCTGCTTTCTTGAGACTATGTCCCTCCAAATATGTTAGATTGCAGACTGAGAAGTCATAATCCAATACAGTATATTCAGATAATGCCAACCCGGAAATGCTGAGCAGTACAGTTATAGAACAGGAGCTGTTCATAATGATGGTTAGGTCTTCGTAACAATCTTTTCTTTCAGTCTTTTGAATAACCTCATAGAATCCCAAATGGGAGGGTTTCCGCAATACAGAGAGAAAATATCTGACTAACAGCTAACACAACTTACAACTGAACAAAGCCTAATTAGAAAAGGGAGCCTGAGCCTCAAACCCCATGGTTGTCTACTCATTTAGCTACCAGAAACATTGCCTTACTTGCTACGGATGATCCCTTAACATCATGCATTTAGCCTCAAGAGGGCGCACTTGTTCAGAGTTAGAAATGAGAGTAAATTTACAGAGGAGCTGCTAGATAGGTTTGGTTGCTGTGGGCTCTATCAATCAAGAAGTACCTCAAACTGTTACTGAAGGAATATGAAAAAATAATGCAGACACCGCAGCATTAATGTAGCATGTGCCTCTAGCGGTGCTCTGTTCAGACCATCTGGCTTGCTGGCACCAGGGCTAGAAGATATGTAGACCTGGCTGTGGAAAATGGTGCCAAACATTTCCAGATGCCTTTTTGGGAGGAGAGCTCCATATGTTTGTATTTGTAGAACATGGCAGTTGTAATAATATACATGACCCCCATCCTCCAAAGCTTTAGGCTTTGAGCCTAAAACTACTTATCTTTTCTGTAATGCCAGTGTAAAAGATTATCTTGCCTAAATTGTAAAGTTGCAACATCATCTGTATGGTCTATTTTACTTTTCTTTTCAGAACTTTTTTACATCTCGGGTGGCATCTATATCACAAGGGAGGCTCAAGTCCTCTTTGATGCGAGTATGTTAAATTGCACAATGGTAGTTCAGGCTTTCTATTGACCAGCACAGGGTCTCCAACCTTGGCAACTTTACCACTTGTGGACTTCAACTCCCAGAATTGATGGGAGTTGGAATTCTGGCTGAGGAATTCTCTGGCTGAGGAATTCTTGGAGTTGAAGTCCACAAGTTGCAAAGTTGCCAAGGTTGGAGACCCCTGGACCAGCCTATACATGATACAGAGTGGTTACTTAAACAACTCCCTGTCTCCTACAGCATCTGCCCAGCCAGTTTGATACTCCAGGATTGGTACACATTGGTAATTTAAACAATGTCATGTATTAGGATGCCTGAAGTGTAGTTCCCTGTAGCAATGCCCCTGGCATCTTCACCCATGTCTTTGGCAAGGGAGAGTGAAGCCCCTCATTTCATACTATCTGGTCTGTTGCACTTGCCATCTTTATGTTTTATTGATTTGATTGAAATTTCTTTGCTTGATTATTGTGAGTTTCCTGGAGTCCTTGAGAGCCGAGTGTCAATTTTTTAAAATTTTATTTGATTTATATGCCGCCCTTCTCCGGAGACTCAGGGCGGCTTACAATGCGTTAAGCAATAGCCTTCATACTTTTGTATATTTATACAAAGTCAGCTTATTGCCCCCACAATCTGGGTCCTCATTTTACCTACCTTAGAAAGGATGGAAGGCTGAGTCAACCTTGAGCCTGGTGAGATTTGAACTTGCAGTAATTGCAGGCAGCTGATGTTAATAACAGTGCTTTAGTCTGCTGTGCTACCAGGCTCCTGGTAATTAATCACCATCGTCGTCATTGTCATCATCATTGACTGAATGGATTGAAGCAACCCAGATTCAATCCATTCAATTCAACAAAAACTCATGTGGTCACCTGCACATTTTTTTGCACTAAAAGGTAAAAGAAGAGATTTAAAAACAAATAAAACAAAGCACTTCAACTTAAGTCAACTCAGTTGCTCTTTAACAAAACTTAGAAGTGATATGGAAAATAGATTGTATGAAAATGAATGGAAGACAAAGAGGCAATTATTTGCATGCCAGACCAACTGGCACCATGCTATTTAATCCAATGCAGGTTTTCCCCCTTTACAGATTACTTCTTAGTTTAAATCACCTGGCATTTGAGCACCATAAAAAGAAAACTAACCACTGAAATACAGAGCTGAAAGTTCTGTAATCATTTGCAGGAATGACCCTGGGAGACAGGAGAAAGAGTAGTAGTCTAGACAAACATCATGCCAAAGGTATCCCAATCCACAGAAGGAAAAGGGGTGTAGGAAGTATTTCAGAAAAGACCCCCCCCCCTATTTTTCTGAAAAAAAATAAAGGAGGGAAGTTTTGCAAAATTCTATTACTATAATCTTACAATACAGTAGGATTAGTTCATTTGTGTGTGCTTATTGTCTGGACTACCTAGAAAATTTCCCACTCATTATAGGAATTGTGGGCTGGAGCATCCCCAGCAAAAATCTGTCTTGTCTGTATATGATGAAGACTTCATGCATATCTTTGAGAATATTTGTTGTACAATACTGAACTACATGCAGGCAGTCTAATCAAGCTGTGCTCTTCATGTTATTCTAAGCAGTCCTGGCATATGGTGGCCAACTTCTACTTCCAAATCTGAAAAAGCCATTTTCCTCTGTTCATCCTGTTCTTTTGGTGTCTTCTCAGCTTCTTTTTTAGAGAAAGAAACCAAGAAATTTCTATAAATCTCTCTGACTCAATGGCTCTTCTGTTGTGTTGCATAGGCCACAACTCAAACTCCTGATAAAGTACCCTGTAATTAAATTCTTGTTCCTCCTAATAGATTTAAGTGGGAGTGGGAGGCAAGGGCTTCTTCTTGCAAGGATCGATCTGCTTTCACTGATGAAAGAACTTGGACTGGGAAAGACGTACTGCTTTTTCATTTCACCTTTTGGAAGAGAAGGAAGTAATGCTCTGTTTTAAGGACGATCTCCTGTGTGGAGTTTGATTAATTTCAGTGTTAAATTGCTTTCTCTGTCTTCCAGCCCAGTCAATCATCTCTGTAAGCATCATTTCTCAGTTCTTATTGATGGAATAATAATAGTTGATACAAACAGAGCAGAGCTAAAGCCAGAATGCTGTGAGACACGCAGTGATCAGTTATCACAATCCAAGATGAGTGGACTGTTTTCAAGCTGCCTTTTGCATATCATTGTACAAGTTAAAAATTCTCTTCCAGAGCAACTATACTATTTTATTTTACATGAAGGAAAACAACACTTATTTTTCTAGACAGACCAGTGGTGGGTTGCCCTTGATTCAGAACGGTTCTATAGAACCGGTAGTAAAACCGGTGGGAGGCTCCGCCCACCGACCCTGACATCATCAGGAAGCTTCTGCGCATGCGGCCCCATTGCGAACTGGTAGTAAAGGTAAGTAGAACCCACCCCTAAGACAGACATGATGCTGCTGAAGCTTTTCAGTGTGTTCATTTCAAAGACTCTGAACAATCGCCTTGCCTTTACGACTTGCGGCATCAAAACCTGACATCAGCATGTTTCATATTCAGCACCCTGAAGATCACTTTGCATATATTATTTTCAAAAAAAATAATAATTTTTTTTTCTATAGCTAAAGATGAGGGTATAACACCACCCAGGAAATGCTTCCCTTGAAATGCCTTTCAAAGGAAATATATTTATAACTCTCTTAGGCTGGTGGTGTTTAAAATGTATGGCTTAATACATTTAAACTCATTTTGAGAACATGATACATATTTTGTTTTAAAGGATCGAAATGGGAGACTTTACAGTGAGTATGAATTCCTATGGATTAGTTCAGCCTTGCCACAATTTAAGACTGCCTTCATCCATGATTCATTGCTTGTGAAGTCCTGGACAAATGTCATGGGTTGCGTGGCAAGACTTAGAGATATTGGCCTAGGTGGGCGTCCAAAATCAGGAGGAGTCAAATAGTGCTTTTTCCAACTAATACATTTTATTAAAAAGCATAACTTTCATCAACTGCATCTCCATTCATTAGATGTATAGAGCAGGGGTGGGTTCTACTTACCTTTACTACCGGTTCACAACGGGATCGCGTGCACGCGCCTTGCTTCTGCGCATACGCAGATCACCGATGATGACATCTGGGGTGGTGGGCAGGGCCTCCCACCGGTTTTACTACTGGTTCTTACGAACTGGTCCGAACCGGGGGCAACCCACCACTGGTATAGAGTGGTTCGTAGGATTTATAGATGGGAGATGGGAGAAGGGGAGACAGTTGAGTTGTGCAAATGCAGGTTACATGTCAGATAGATCATAAGTACCTTCTCAATTAACATTGTTAACATATTAAAAACCTATTTTGTTGAGACTTTTGAGATAGCCTGAAACCTTTTGATGTATCAGCATCAAAATGGCTGTTTTTAGTTGTTCAGCAATCTCTTGCTCAGTGATGCTCTTAAAGTCTTGTTTTTCCAGTCATTTACATAGCTGCAAAAGACTATCTTGGAATGCTGAAAGGCTTGTCCTGTCCTTGTCCTGCTTGTGAGAATTTGCTTCAAGCTGAGTGGTTGTCTGCCTACACGTATAAGCCTGCTACCCAATGTCTAAGAAAGAACAAGGTCCAAACAAAACATCTGTCCCAACTTCTATTATATACTGAATCTTTCTTGTCTTTTAAGATATACGTTAGCCTGTCCATCTCAGCACATCGAAGAATCTTGTTTATTATCAGATGGTCAGGGGGCGTATCTGCATCTTTCCACAGTTGAGCAAATGCCAAAGAAGGTTAAACGTAGGAGAAGGGTGATAAGATTGCCTAATTAGATTAACTAGATATTTACTAGGCTTTATAACTCTTTATAATTTTGATAAAAACAGACCAATTGTTTTATAGTTAGTAAAAAGAACTTGATTGCATTTAAATGTTTGGCTAGGATGATATTAGTTAATATTAATTGGAGAGTGAGCTTAACTCTCGGTTAGTCTTGTTTGTTGTTTGGTCTTAGTCCTGTGTTTATGTGTTTCTATATTTCGCTTCCTACATTGCTTTTCAACCATTATTGTGTGTTAATTTTATTGTAAATATTTAATAAAGATTATTTTATTAAAAAAAGAAAGAAAGAAAGAACAAGGTCATTGTCTAATATTGGCTGTAGTTTATTAATAATATGAGTGATTCGAGTTGTAAGTGACAACTAGCGGTGTTCTGTTGTGTTGCTTTTGGGGTCCTCTTTTAATAGGTCCTCTCTGATAATCCGTCTGGCTCTGTTAATTTTCTATTGATCTTATTGGGTGAGTATCCTGAATGTCTGGTTTTATTCATTCAGCTTAGCATCTCTACCATGTGGGTCAGAATAAATGTGGTTTTAACACAGAGCCTGACTATAAGTGACAGATTTAGTGGTATGTTCTGGGTGGAAGCTGAAACATATGGGGATGCCTGGCAATCTATAGGTTCTCTGTATAACATGATGTTTGTGTCCATTTTTTGTGTAGCTTTAGTTCAAGAAAGTAGGCTTGTTCTAAAGGTCTACAATAGTCTGAGGTTGATTGTGGGATGAAAATGGTTGAAGTCATGATGTAGTTTGATGAGAGCTTTCTTCCCTTGGGTCCAGATGAAAATGTCATCAATGAATCTCAAGTACTGTGCAAGAGAGGGCTTTGGGCACAAGAGTTGAGAAAGCATTGTTCTAGGCCAGCCATGAAGATGTTGGCTGACTTAGAACAATCCTGATGTTCTGCTACAAGAGATTACCATGGCTGTCCTTACAAGGCGGGTATGAAAAATTCAACAGGCAGATCGAAACAGAAGTACTTGCTTCTGTTCCACTGATAAGGCATATTTTATTCACATGTTGTCAGGCAAATGGGAAAAAGAATAGTTACAAAGTGAATGTGATGGGAATTCAGTTGTAGATATTCAAATACATTGCTCAGTCATTCGTTAATTATTTTGAAACTTTACTGGGGGTGCAAACAGTGGGATGATTTTGCTCAGATGATATTAAAATATTTTTCCATTCTGAAGGTGAATTTTGTCTTGCCTCCTATTCCAAAGCATCTCCAAAGGCATTCATTAACTTTCTTTTTAAAAAACCTAAAATAAAACAACCTGAAAAGATATATTAACCCACACCGCTTTTACAACAATTGGACATTTGGCAGGCTTCATTCTCCAGAAGAGATTATCAAGCCCAAAAATTGCATGCAAATTTCTCTCTCCCCAGACTATATAAGCATTTGAAAAATTTGCATTATAGTCAATGGAGAAACCATACAGGGTGAAGTTGTAGCTCAGAACTGAGCCCAAGTGCAATGTTTGAACTTCCACCAGCTGAGCCAACTAGAACTCTGACCTTGGCAACGTTAAGACTTGTGGACTTCAGCTTTGCTGGCTGAGGAATTCTGGGAGTTGAAGTCTACAAGCCTTAAAATTGCCAAGGTTGGAGACTCCTGAACTAGAAGGTAAGATATAGTATATCTTACAACAGTGGTTCTCAATCTTTCCAGGTCTGAGGACCACCTGCAAATGGCAGGGGAGGAATGGGATGGTTTCGTCCATGCAATCTAATCCTGTGCATGTGCAAATGGAGTTCTACATGCTTGGCTAGTTGGCCACCACTTGTGCAGGCCAGTTCCCAACAGGCCATGGACTGGTATTGGTCCGTATACCCGGGGTTGGAGAGCCCTGTCTAGTTACAAAACCCCAGTATAGTTACAAGCATCTAACATTTCAAAAAGGAAGTGCTGTATCATCCCTTTGCTAGTCTCCCCCATTGATTTTATTATAAGTCTGTTATATATTAATCCAAAAGTGGTTTAATCCACCATTACAAGTCTATTTTTTTCTACTGGCTCTCATCATTTGGGCAGCTGTATGTATCTGTGATAGGGACATGGTGGCTCAGTGGCTAAGACACTGAGCTTGTCGATAAAAAGGTTGGCAGTTCAGCGGTTCGAATCCCTAGTGCCATGTAACGGGGTGAGCTCCCGTGACTTGTCCCAGCTTCTGCCAACCTAGCAGTTCGAAAGCACGTAAAAATTGCAAGTAGAAAAATAGGGACTACCTTTGGTGGGAAGGTAAAAGCGTTCCATGCACCTTTGGCGTTTAGTCATGCCGGCCACATGATCATGGAGACGTCTTCAGACAGTGCTGGCTCTTCAGCTTTGAAACGGAGATGAGCACCGCCCCCTAGAGTTCGGAATGACTAGCACATATGTGCGAGGGGAACCTTTACTTTTACCTTATGTATCTGTGACATCATCACTGATATTTCTCTAAGATGGGTAGCTTTGATTAAGTGGCAGACAGAACAGCATAGGGGGTTGTACTTCCACTGCACATGCTGCTGAAGTGAAGCATTTGCCTGACCGGTTCAACCATCTTTGTAGTATCCAGCTCATGTCACTGCCTATAGAGCTAACAGAATAACAGGATATTCTCTATTGTGTCTGTCATTGGAGTTACAATATCTTTGGAGAAAGGCAATAATTAGTTTGAAATATCCTAAGTAAAACTTTAATTTCCCTTTAATTACTTGTTACAACTTGCCCTCTGCTGTCAAATGTTTCAGATACGCTCATCACTTTCCCCAGGCTTTCTGTCATGGAAAAGGCACACCACAAATAGCTATAGACCAACCACCAGATGATGGTGGAAATTAGTTTAGGGAAGCAAAGATGTCTTGACCTCCTGTGATTTGTTTTTCCTGCAATGCCTGCCTTCCTTCTTTCTTGTTCTGTTTGATTCAAACAGAATTAAGATCTACTTCATACAATATGGGTTTCATTTCTGTTTGATTTGTAGCAAGTAATTAGTGAATCTATTTCTTTATGGAAAGTGCCTCAAACTTATAGAAGGGTGTGTGTTCATGATACATTACTGGGTCCACTCAAGACATGTATTTTTTTTTTTACACCACATGAGAATAATTCTACTACCCTATATTAAAAAAAATGTTTTACTTGACATGGCTCTGAGAGCACCACAAATCAAACTACCTAATATCTTTTCTTTTATGTACACTGAGATCAGATGCACCAAGACAAATTCCTTGTGTGTCTAATCACACTTGGCCAATAAAGAATTCTATTCTATTCTAGTATGACAGGATTTCATTGGGATAGCTGGTTTTTCTAACACTGGAGGAATTTGCAGTATGACTTGAAAATGGAACTAAACCATCCTTCCAGTTATGGTGCCATTTATGGTGTGTAAAAGTCTGGATGACACTAAAGGATATGAAGCAGTACTCTACTCGGATCGTGCCTCCTATTAATATTTACATCACATTTATATGTGAAAAAGTCTTCTCTCTTAATAATTTTCCTTGTTGTCATCCTCTTACTTTACTATTTTTTTATACTCACTGATAATATGATAAAAGAAATTGTCACAGCAATCAGTTTGGGTGTTTTTCTTGCCTACAACCTTCCACAAGGAACCCACAATACTTGCACATCCCTTGCAGAAATGAGTAAATTGACATTTGAAATTAGAGAACAAGAAGATAAACAATATTATGAGATATGGGATCTATTTTACCAATGGTTAGATAAAAAGTCATGGAAATGAAATATGATAGAGATTTTTCCAATGCAAGAAATGTAGAATTATATAAAATACAATATAAAGATGTATTGTTATTGGAATGATTTAGGAGAATGAAGGGCACAATACAAATTAACTTAAATCTTAGATTATTCTGTATGAATTGAGGGAAGAAATAGCCATAGTTAAACATATGATTAATGAAGATAATAATATATGGATATATGTGAATAGAGTGAAGATGCACAAAAGACTTGTAACCAACCGACAAACTGTTTGTATTTACCTTGAAGATGTTTTTTTATTTGTTTTTTATATATTTGTTTAAAAAAATAATATTTTTTTTGCAAAAAAAATACTTGCACATCCCTCTGGCTAATATTTGTTAAATCATATGAACCTTTAATGAGCACAGCCTATGTTATATGATGCAAAGCAGAAGCGGAAGTGAATCAACTGCAATCCATAAACCAATAGTAATGCATGGAAAGAGTTCATTCCAGTGATGCACAGAAAGATTACGGTACAATATTCATCTTAGTTTAAAGAAACAGTTACTTTAGATCAATGTTTAACCACTTTAAGATGTGTGGACTTCAACTCCCAGAATTCCCCAACCAGCTCACTGTCCTAGATTGTTGATTCTGGGAGATGGAAGATTCTGGAGTTGCAGTTGTATGACAATCAAAATATCACTTGCCCACTAGCTAGCTTGCTGTCCTCAGAGTTAGTGATACAGATATTTGTTCTAATATCCATATTCAAGAAATATACAACTGCCAATCTAACTAATATTTTGTCCCTCCCAATATATTTTTTCTTCTGATGCCATTAATATAGCAGAACATTCTCACATATAATGCAAACAAGTTTCTCTTTATCCTATATCTTATCATTCTGAGGGTTACAATTACACATTCAGCGACATGATCTGTGATGCCTATTTGAGTGTTACTTTGAGTTTCGAAGAGAAGCAATGTCTGATCAAATGATTCACAACTGTCTTTCACTGCCATGATTCAAGGCTTTTAGACATTTCATCATGTAGCAGAAAACTCTGTTTTGCTGAGATTGCTTCCTTGGGGAATGGACAGTCCCTCTGGCTTAGATGATGCAGACTTGCCATTATCTTCTGATTTTTAGAATGAAATTATGGTAGATATCATATCTCTCCAGTCTCACGGAAATTGGATATTAGGTGAGGGCCCTTCAGCAATCCAACTGGCTTCTCCCTGGGGACACTCACTTCATTCAAACAGTAGCTTTCACTGTATGGTTTCAGCTGTCTTTTACCATGCAGGGAGTGGTATTGGAGCTATCCTTGGTCCTGATTGTTCTTTAGTGGGTTTCCACTTTAATTTAGTGTGCTATGCCTGATGCCCTTGAGTTGGTTCTACTTAATTTCTATTTGCTCTATTCAAACTATACTTCTCATCCCTAAATTTGACTCTGTCAAATTTACTGTCCCCATTTATTCATATCCATTTCCTGTATTCATAATCATGTTTATACTTATATCTGTTATCTTATACATGTTTGACAAATAAATAAATAAAAATAAATTTTAACAACTTCTGATAATCAAAGGACATATAGACATACCTACACTGATGCACACACTTGAAGTGCCCATAATATTAACTAGCAAAGATTTGCAAACATGCAGAAAATCCAAAAAAAGCATATTTATTTTCATAGGATTGCACTCAGCTACTGTGGCCTTTTGCCCGTTTAGATTATATTTGAAATATATTACTTATATTTGGAATACAATTTCCATCACTCAAAACAACAAGAGAATGTGAAGATTGAGCTCTGTGTGTGTGTGTGTGTGTGTGTGAGTGTGTGTGTGTGTGTGTGAGAGAGAGAGAGAGAATTTCGGTAAATTAGAGAAATAAGGCCACATGGCAGCTGATTAACTTCACAGAAGACAGCCAGCCATACCACGGCTTTAACCTAGCAGCAATGTGTGAACAGTAAAACACAGATAATTACTCTCATTCTCTAGTGACTGCACTTCACTCATTACTATTCTTGTAGCACCTGTCTGAGCAGGCTGCTTCCAGTCCTTTGTCATACAACATTGATTTACTAACCATAGATTCTCCTGTCTCTTTTTTACCCCAAGGTCTCTGTTGAGCATCAGTCAAAGGGAATTCCACAATATGATTCTCAGCCATGGTCCATTGGGAAGGGCTGTCCTTAAGTTCATCTGTCAATGATAAAACAAGAGACCGGTTTATGAAGTGAGCTCATTGCCGATGGATTGATATCTTGTGACAAAATCTAGTGTTGTTATTTTTGGACTAAGTATTAATTCCTCATAGATACGGAAGTATACACATGGCTTGCTTCTGTCTCAGGGACAGATTTTGGTGCTATGTTTGCTAAAAATAACTGATTTCCCATTGTTGTAGGTGGGAATCATAATAAAACAGTTATAGTAAGATCTAGAGAAGGATAAATAAAACTAAGAAAAAAGGAAAGCCTTCAGTGTATGGCCCCAAGATAAAAAAAGGGGAAATTGTATGCATGTAAGATCACCCCCTTTGCTATCCATGGCTCTTATTCTGTCTAAATATGTTCAAATTTTCAGTCACCTAAATGTTGCTCAGCACTGATTTTAGTCCAGAAACCTGTGGCCCAGAAAATAGTGATTTTACTGAAGATATGTGTTGAACTAGACAATATCTGCACACGCTGCAACACCTGTTGAAATCCAGTGCATTTTAGAGGCAGCATTAGGAGGCACAGTGGGGTCTTCCGACAGGAATGTTTCACTCCGGTCCATCTGTTTGCCTGCCCAGTGCTATTCCTCAAAGGGCCAACCTTTCCCTCTGCTATCTCTGCCTCTGCAATCGTGTCACTGGGCTCAAAATAAATAGTTATTTTATAATCTTACATTTCTATCAGTCAGCTAATGGGGTTTCTCAAACAGTAGTGCTGCAGGAGTTCTGTGCCATTAAGCTGTCTAATGCCATATTTCACAACTGACAGTGCTGTGCTCTCATCAGCATTGCTTACAGTGGCAGAATGGTAATCAAAACAGGTGGGGAATGGGAAAGGTTCCAGGCAGCACAACACACAGAGTAGGCAGGAGGTTTTTGGGAAAGCGAGCGGCGGCCAGCCGCTTTAGTCTCCTCTCATCTAAAGGCAAAATATTCCCTCTCCATATATGAACATTCACATAGCTTTCTTCTTAAAGAGCCGCCTTCGACAACTGTTAGGAATAGAAATAATGTCTTATTTAGGGTTCTCAAACACTATGGATCTTGCAACCTTCTGCAACAACAAATGAAATTCTGTGATGCTTCCCACCATGAATGAAGCTCATTATTTCACTGGGTTTAGGATGTCTTTATATATAATGGTTTAAAAAAAAAAGAGGTAAAGGTTGCCCTGTCAGTTGTGTCCAGCTCTAGGCACGGTGCTCATCTCCGTTTCTTGGCCAAGAGAGCCAGCGTTGTCCGAAGACAATTTCCATGGCCATGTGGCCAGCATAGCTATACGACAAAGGCAGTGGTGGGTTTCAAAATTTTTTACTACCAATTCTATGGGTGTGACTTGGTGGGCATGGCAAGGGAAGGATACTGTAAAATCTTCATTCCCACCCCACTCAAGGGGAAGGTTACTGCAAAATCCCCACTTCCTCCTGATCAGCTGGGATTTGGGAGGCAGAGAATAGATGGGGGCAGGGCCAGTCAGAAATGGTATTTACCGGTTCTCCAAACTACTCCAAATTTACACTATCGGTTCTCCAGAACTGGTCAGAACCTGCTGAAACCCACCTCTGGACAAAGGTGCACAGAATGTTGTTATCTTCCCACCAAAGTGGTACTTATAAATCTACTTGCATTTGCATGCTTTTGAACTGCTGAGTTTTTTACGTCACCTAAAATCTGCAAATTCAGCGTATCGTCTCAAATTTAAAAGGCTGCCTTCCTACTACAGATAGTCCTCCTTTAAATGACCACAATTGGGACCATAATCTTGGTTGCTGAGTGAAGCGGTCATGAAGCAAGGTATCACATGACAGCTTCGCTCAATGACTGCAATCCTGACTCTCCCAATTATGGTCATTAAATGATTGTGTGGTGGTTAAGAGACGTTAAGTGGTACCGGGGGGAAGGGGAGTTCAGGAAGACCTGGTGCAGACCACATGTGAGCTGGGGAGATACTGCTGCAACCCAGGACTCTTCAACCCGTCCCTGCACCGCCAGCCCTCCCCCCCTCCCCCAGCCAGGCTCAGGAGCTTCAGCCTGTTCCTAACCCACCAAGTCTGAGAGGCTCCAGCCTGTTTCTCACCCTATTAGGCCCAGAAAGGCTTCGGCCTGCTTGCCCTGTTCACTACCCCCACCCCCCCGAAAGTATGTGACTCACGTACTTTCTCTGGCAGCTGATATCCAAGCAGACACAAAATCCTTCTCTTCTTACATCTCCAAGGGCATGAAGAGGCAGGAAGAAAATGATTTCAACGGTGTTATCTGCTTGCATGGAGCTGTAATCCTTTGACGGAGTTCTTTTAGCCAACCCCCAAACATGAGAAGGAATTCTTTCAGTAGGCGGCAGCAGCTTGCAACCTTCCCTGCCAACTTCCCTATTGACTTTCTGGGAAAGCTGACAGAGAAAATTGCAAATGGTGATCAGATAAACACAAGGTGCTTGCCAACTGGTCGTAAATGTGAATCAGTCCCAAGCATCCAGATGGGATACGTGACCGTGGAAATATGGTGTGATGTTTTGCAACGATCAGAAGTGCTTTACAGATTGTAAAGCACTTTTCCAAGGCGGTTGTGATTTTGAACATTGTGATTAAGGGAATGATTGTTAAGCAAGGACTAGGACTAGCAAACAATACCACATTGCAAATGCCAGAAATATTCAAGCCAAGGAGGAGAAAATGAACCAACAATCTACATGTTTATTTACATTTATAGATAAACATTTTGAAATAATGGCTATGATTTTGGTAGAAATTCAATACTTTTGCTGTTGGTGTGGGAAACTGGGAGTTTTTCTTAACGTACCTAAACATGACATGGGCATTTCCCAGAAAGCTCTTTTTTTTGGTGCTGTGACCTCTTGGGGTTGCCCTCATTGTGCCCTCATCCATACCAGAGGCAATTGTAAGTCATGCTTAGCTGCTTCAGTCTTAAAGTAATATTGTCTTTCTTACCCAATACAATCTGGCATGCTTTATAAACCATTCTGATGCTGATACAGGCAGATTACTCCTATAATAAGAATTGGCCCAGATCCTATGGGTTATTTTAGGTTGGTGCAGCATATCCTGGGGACCATCCTCCAGGACCTTTCTTGTTTTGGGCTGTAAGAGTTGGAGTTCCCCTTTGTACCCATCATTCCCTGAGCCAAATCCCACATTAGAGACCTGTATCAGCCTAACAGCAGCTTGAGGGAGGCTGCACAGTTAAGTTAAAGATAGAAAATATGTTTATTTCATCATAGCACATCTCCTCCATGCCTGTGACCTGTTGTTTGGGCTGCTTTGGAACATGGGTTTATTGTTTTTCTGGAATAGCACTAAACCCTTGGAATGCATGCAAGCAAAACACTTGTGCAAACTCAAAGTGATTTTTGATCCTAAAGGGTGTGTTAAATCTGCCTCTGTAGCCATGTAATAAAACTCATTTCTTCCCCAGCCCCATCCCACTTAAAGAAAGTGATTGGTGGATGTTTTTTGGCTGTCTGGTGATATTTGATGGGGTGTATAAATAAAGGAAATAAAGTTGAGGAAATCCACTAATTTATAGATGTGGCCTGTATACTTACTGTACTTCATGCCAGTAGGGCCAGCAAAACTTGATTTAGTTTTTTGTTGACTCAGACTGGGGTTTGGCTGTGAGGATTAGCACTGTGGTTTGGACACTTGCCTATTCAGTCTGTCCAGGTGGTAGTATTCAATGGGTAGTTTTGAGAGCCCTCCATCCCTTCCTTGTTTTAGAACTCCACCTTCAAGAACTGGAAGAAAGTAACTCAACAGTGGAAGGATCTTTTGATAGCTTTCAGACAGAGGACTGAAAAGCCAGCCACTCTATTTCCTACCTATTATGTGCTAATCATGAGCCCCCTTTGCACTGTTTATGTTGTCTGTCTCTGTTAGTGTAGTAGAGCTTACTTCTAGCCCAGATCAGTTTTTACATCTATTCTGCAGACTGATTATTTTTTTCCTTTTAAAAAAATTAAAGTGCCCTGATAATGCATCTGCTCAGACTCTTCCCACACTAAATATTCATTGCATGAACAACACAAAGGCAAAAGTGTGGGATGTAGAGAAAAAATCTCACGCTAAGATGCAAAACTCTGTGCTATGTAGAGTAGACCATTCTTCTAGCAGTGAGATTGCTATCACTCCTGCTGTGGCCTCAAAGCCTGGGAGAAGTGAAGACCTAACCATGCATGTTGCTAAATAGTCTTTTAATGGCAGTTGCACTTGTGGTGGGCTAAGGCTCATAGCAACTGCAGAGTGAAAATACACCATTTTCATCCACTGACGTGCAGCTGAGACAATTTCATTCTCCAGAGTGGTATATTTTGAAAAAGTTCTCCATTCATATCCATGGCATAACTTAATTATCTGAAATCTTTCTACATTGCTTTTCAAACACTGCAGCACTAGACAATGTACAATATTAAAGTAACTATTACGTAAGTTGAAATAAAGCTCATTTAAATCTTACTATTTATTATATTGATACAAAACAAACAAATCAGTTGGCCATGAGTAAGACAGGACTATAAGGAAATGTCATCCATCTAGGTAAATAAAAACATGCACCTAAATACCGTCTTTCACCGAAAATAAGACCCTTTCTTTTTTCTTTTTGATCCCTGAAATAAGCACTAGGCCTTATTTTTGGGGAGGTCTTATCATTTTGGGGCGTGTGGAGCAAGACGGGGCTCCTCTTGCCATCTTATCTGATTTCCAGCTCTGTCTCCCTAACCCTAACCATAGGAAATGGTGGGGACCAGCTGTGCATGCATTTAAATATTTTCAGGAGGGCTTATTTTTGGGGGAGGACTTATTTTTAGGGGAGGATTTATTCTGGGAGGAGGTCTTCTTTTCGGGGAAACAGGGTAGAAATAAGGTGGCTATCTGCTTTCTCCTTTTGAGAGAAATATTCTGCATTCTGGATTTCCCAATAATGAAGCCCAGTGAATATCCAAAAAGGTGCAAACACGAATAGGAGGCTGTAAGGTTTGCAGGAGTCAGGGTTGTTAGTTAGGTTGAAGGTTACTCTTTGGGTAAGACATTATCTGCTTTATGGTGTATTTAGTTAATACAAAATCTTATACAATTGATCAGCAGCCAGTGCAGAACTGTAACAAAGCTGAAGTTAGACTGAACACCCAGCAAACCTAGCAGATACATCTTGCAATAGCTACTGTACTTGTACCATGTATAAAATCAGCATTACCTACTATGCATTACATATTTAAGCTGTAAGATTATCAGTACATAAACTATTGTAGCAGGGGTGAAATCTAAAATTTGTTACTACCGGTTCTGTAGGCGTGGCTTGGTGGGGGGGGGGGTAATGTGACTGGGTGGGCGTGGCCATTTTTTTTTTACTTTTAAAACCATTTTTTACATGTAAAAACATGTAAAAAATGCTTTCAAAAGGCTCTGATGATCCCAGCTGAGTTGCCTGATCGGCAGGCAGCTCAGTTGGGATCGTCAGAGCTTGGATCGTCAGAGCTTGGCTCATTAGAGCCATTTAAAAGAAAAAAAGGGCTTTGATGATCGCGCAGCTCAGCTGGGCATGGGGGGTGGGGGCAGGGATTTTTGCTACCGGTTCTCTGAACTGCCCACCGCCATCACTACCTACTCGCCCGAACCGGTCCAAACCGGGAGCATTTCACCCCTGTATTGTAGCTAAGTCACCCCTGTCCAGAAATGACTTTAAAATACCATCCTAAATTACAGAAGAGGAGGAATTCACTTTAAACCCTTGCTTATGGCAGAGAGGGTTAAATAGTTCTTCCATGCATGGCAATTCCAATACTTTTTTTTTTTTGCTCACAAGGTCATGGTTTTATGTGCTTTTTTTTTTCTTTACACATTAAATGCAAACAAATATTTAAAATCATGGTGTTTATGGGGTGACTGAGATTAAAGCCTTCAGGATATCTAGTTCCTGCTATTGACAGGTAGGAAAAGACAATCCAAAGCTACAAAGGCAGAATTATACAGGGAAAATGGGATGGAAACAGTAGGAACACAGGAAAGCTCAACAGAATGAAAGATTGCATGAATCAACCACACATTAACATCTTAATATCCATGAATTAAAATGGATTGGATTTTTAACCCTTTCAGTCAGAAGATCATACTGTTTACTAGCCAGAACCCAAACAAAACAAAGGACAAACAAGGAATGGGATTGTGTTTATAGTCAGAAAAGAAATAGCAAAGACAGTACTTGGGTACAAATGCATTCAGTGACCACATCATAACCAATTAGGAAATCCTTTAATATGATGACTACCTAAATTAACGTTCCATCTATTGATACAAAAATAGAAGAAACTGGCAGGTTTTTATGGTCAACTTCAATCTGAAAGTGACAGAACATATTCAGAAAACATGCTGTGTGCATGACTAGAGGCTGAATTTCTTAAGTTGGAAGAAGGAAGTAGGAAAGATAGTTGTATGGCCTAGGAAACAGAAATGAAATAGGAGAATGATTTATCAATTTCTGCCAGTCTAATTATTTCTTCATTGTTAATGCTCTTCAAACAACCAAAACAATGCCTATATATATGGACATGACCAGATGGAATATGTGGATTTTTTTTTAAAAAAAATTGACTATATTGTTGGCATAAGAAGATGGGAGAGCTCAATTATGACAGTGGCCAGAGGCTGATTATGGAATAATTCACAAACTGCTCATGTGCAACTTCAAGTCAAGCTACAGCGAAAGAATGAAGCTAACCAGTTTCCGTAGTATGATATTTAGCATATATTTACTATTTGCAAAGAGAGAGTCAGAAATCATATTGAAGTTCTGAATCACACGGATAGGGAGCCAGAGAACTGTGGAATGAAATCAAAGAAGGATTTATTAGGATGAATTTGAAAAGGGACTGCCACACACCAGGAAACAAAAGAAATTGCTGGATGTTAGAACAAAGAGTAAAAATTCTCAAGAGAAGAGAAGCCAAAAACCAGAAAGAAAAACAAGTATCAGGAAGGAACTTAACAAAAGATTTAAGAAACAGGAGTCAGCATTACAACTTCTGTAAGGACACTGAAGATGGAAACAGATACAAAAAAACAAGGAAAGTCTTTCAAAAGATCTCTAAACTCAGAGGGAGGTTGCAACCTTTCATTGATACGCTAAAAGATGCCAATGGACTAATAGTAATTGATCCAAGTATCAAACAAATACTTGGAAGGAGTACATTAAAATTCTGTACAATAGAGATGTTAACATTCAAGAAACCTTAGAAGATATACCCTATTTATAAAAACCTCAAGTACTAGAAGATGAAGTTAGATCAGCACACCACTCACTACTGGTTGGAAGGGTTGATGGAATATCTACAAAAATATGGCAAGCAGCAGAAGAATCAGCAAAGGTTCTAACAAAATTATGCCAGCAAATCTAGAAAAAGAAATAAGATTTAACAAAGTGAGCAAGCTTTCAAATAATAGCAAGATAATGTTCAGAATCATTCAGTGTAGATGATGAAAGGGAGATGCTGGAAAGGGAAATGCTGGTTTTAGACAAGGCAAAGAATCAGAAGCATTATTGCTGATAGCAACTGCATAATTGAGAAAGCCAAAGCATAATCCCTCAAATGTTAATATATTCTTCATTGATGATAGAAAGACTTTGACTGAGTTCACCATATCAAGGTGTAGAATACTCCTAGGGAAATGGGAATTGCAGAAATGCTGGTTGACCTGCTGTGATGCTATACACCAGGGATCCCCAAGCCCTGGTCCATGGACCAGCACCGGGCTGCAGAAGGCCAGCAAACGGTCCATACAAACAAGCAAAGATTCATCCATGGAATGCAAGCAGCAAGCAAAACCATGCCCAGTCTGGTTCATGGAAAAACCTTTCTCCACAGAACCGGTCCCAACCTTTTGGGCACCACTGCTAGACACTGGGCCTGGTGGCTCAGCAGACTAAAAGCATTGTGATTAACACCAGCTGTCTGCAATTACTGTAAGTTTGAATCTCACCAGGCTCAAGGTTGACTCAGCCTTCCATCCTTTCTAAGGTAGGTAAAATGAGGACCCAGTTTGTGGGGGCAATAAGCTGACTTTGTATAAATATACAAAAGTATGAAGGCTATTGCTTAACACATTGTAAGCTGCCCTGAGTCTCCGGAGAAGGGTGGCATATAAATCAAATTTTTTTAAAAAATTAGATGGAACACGGCAAAACAGATTCACTCCAGTTGCAAAGGAGTAAATGAAGCATTCTCTCTCCTTATTCATGGGCTGGATTGGAAAAAATTATCATGATTTTAAAACTGGAGAAAGAAACATTGATGCTGATGACAGTACGGTCATTGATCTGCAAGGTCTAGATTAACTACAAGTGTAAATCAGTGGTGGGTTGCTCCCAGTTCGGTCCGGTTCTATAGAACTGGTAGTAAAACCGGTGGGAGGCTCCAGCCACTGTCCTGATGTCATCATAGACGATCTGCACATGCGCATAGGTGCGTGCGTGGATGTGTGCGTGAGTGAGCTAAGCGAGTGTGTATGTGTGCTCCTGTTGCAAACTGGTAGTAAAGGTAAGTGGAACCCACCCTTGGTGTAAATATCAAGAAGCAGAACTAATCACAAGTATAGCAAATAATACAGAACTGACAATGAACATACTGAAACCGTAGATAGTTTCTGCCTTTTAAATTCAGCTATGAACAGCAGTCAAAAAATACACAGCAGATTAGCACTTGATCAAGTAGCAATGAAGGGTTTGAAAAAATATATGTTCATCTACTGTGACCTGTCTACAGTATATCCTCAAAGATCAGGATCTGTGACATTCTATGGAAATGAAAGCTGGACTTTGAAGAAGCAGGATAGAAAGCATATTGACAATTTTGAACTTTGGTATTGGAGACAACTCCTGAAAATACCAGGGATAGCTAAGTAAACAAACAAAACAGATTACAGAACCAATCAATCCAGGATTCTCACTTGAAGCACAAACCAGGCTCAGATATATTTTGGACACATTATATGCAGACCTAGCTGTCTGAAAATGTCTATAATACTGAGAAAGATGGAAGGAAAGAGGAAAAAAAGGCTGATTAACAGCAAGGTGAATAGATCCAGTCAGAGTGATAATGAGTGCGTCACTAGAAGACCTAAAGGGACAAGTTGAGTATAGATGGTCCTAGAGAAGGTATATTTATTTGGTCGCTAAGAATTAACACTGATGTGATAGCACATGATTGCTCAATCTAGTTGTGTCTTGAGTAATGCTGAAACCAATAAAGATTAGATGTATACAAGATATTTATGTGAATTCTTTTAGATCTATTGTCCAGGTCAATTGTGTTTTCAAGTCAGGACTTGAATGCTGCTATTACAAATCTGTCTGATGTCATGTAGTTTATTATTTATGAAAGGTATGCATTTCCTGAATTGTCACCCACATGAAGTATAATGAATGCAAGGGAAAAATAATCCAGCATATGAAATATACTGTATTCAAAGAGCATTGTAAAAATATTAGTTTTTTCCCAAATGCCATCACTCTGCTAATCAAATAATTCCCTCAACACTGTCAAACTATTTACTATTAATCTTCTCATTGTTCCTACCACCCATCTCTGTCCACTTATGACTGTATGACTGTAATTTTTTTTAAAAAAATTGATTTATATGCCACCCTTCTCCGGAGACTCAGGGCGGCTTACAATGCATTAAGCAATAGCCTTCATACTTTTGTATATTTATACAAAGTCAGCTTATTGCCCCCACAATCTGGGTTCTCATTTTACCTACTTTAGAAAGGATGGGAGGCTGAGTCAACCTTGAGCCTGGTGAGATTTGAACTTGCCGTAACTGCAGGCAGCTGGTGTTAATAACAATGCTTTAGTCTGCTGCGCCACCAGGACTCTTGCTTGTATTGTAATTTTGTTGCTTGTATGCTTACGATTCATATTGGTATAGTTTCCTGATTGCTTATTTGTATCCTATGACTATCATTAAGTGTTGTACCTTGTGATTCTTGATGAACACATCTTTTCTTTTATGTACACTGAGAGCATAGGCACCAAGACAAATTCCTTGTGTGTCTAATTACACTTGGCCAATAAAAACTTCTATTCTATTAAAAAGTCAGCTTTGCTGAGAAGTAGGAATTTTTATCCTAGAGGAAGAGCAGCCCACAACTGTCTTTTCTTTCAGAGCTGAAATAACCTTTTCCTTAGTAGCATCCAAAGTGGGATGCAACAACCAGAGTATCAACCCTTCAAGAAATTTTAGCTCACTTGCTCAGAGCCTCAGAGTAGTGGAAGACAACCTTAGAAGCAAGTCCCATCCAATTATATGCAAGAGGCAGGAGAGAAAGAGATGCCTGTTTGAAGGGGAAAGATCAGCCGTGCTATGTCCTGGTGGCCTGCATCCCTCTTTTGCTGTGCTCACTTCGTTCCACCCCATCCATCACACAGAAACGACAGTCAGAGTGTGACTAATTTACCCGTGGCTTGCTTTAATAAATCATCAGGAAAGCACCGGCTCAGCCACAAATGAAAAATTACTTAATTTTAATTAAGGGTGCACAATTAATTTGCAGGACTCCTGCCAGGAGCTGGGGGGTCACTCCACTCCAGAGCCAGTGCAATTGGCTTGGGGCAGATGGAATGGAAATGTGGGCAGTTTGGCAGAATGCACCAGGGATGACAATAGGTGGGAATAGGATTGGAAGCTGGCATGGCTCACATACCTCTGCATGATCATGGAAACAAGCATTAATTACAGACTGCAGTCAGAATAATCCCATGTGGATAAATGTTGTAGGCATGGAATATGAGATCAGAATGTTGCTGATGGATTTAGTCACTTTTTTCTTAAGTTCCTCTAAACATCCAACATAGGTCATAGCACAAGCTCTTAAAAAGAAGTGCTACTTCTTTCATGATTTCAAAAGGTTCAGCAGAGGAATGGTGTTAATGGAAAAGTGCTCTTCTTCCCACATTATCCACAGAACATTTTCAAATATTTTACATGAACATTGTTTTGCTGTTTTTATTGTCTTGCTTTGTATAGCTTAATTCACTTAATTCCTTAAGGATTTTTTTAAAAAACTGAAGATAGTTTAACGCTGTTTTGTAGACCAGAAAAAAGAATAGCATTAAAAAAGGCAAACTAATGCTCATTTAAGTAGAAATCATCTTTTGAAAGGCTGTCAGATATTTCAATAGAAAAGTAACTCAGGGTTGAACTGTGGAGTCTTTGCTGCTCTCTGAGCAGTTTGCCTGCAGACATTTCATTAACCAACTAGATCAGGGGTCTCCAGCCTTGGCAACTTTAAGACTTGTGGACTTCAACTCCCAGAATTCCTCAGCCAGCAAAGCAAAGCTGGCTGAGGAATTCTGGGATTTGAAGTCCACAAGTCTTAAAGTTGCCAAGGTTGGAGACCCCTGAACTAGATAACATCATCAGTGGTAGTGAGTGCGGAGTTTGCTCCCTTTTATATATAGTAGTTTGCCCTGCTAGTATTGGTAGTGTGGTTTTCTCCATGGTAGTTTCTTGATATTGTTTTGTATTGTTTTCTGTTTGATTGTTTGTTCTTAATCTGTTTATTTGGATGTTGAATGCTGAGGAGATGTGTTCTGGTCTCTTTGTTTCCTTCTTAGGATTTTATTTTCTTGTTTGAATAGTGTGTAAATGTGTGATGCATAAACATCTGAACAGACGATTACAACCACATGGCATCATCATAGCACACAAATAAACTAAAGCCCTCCAAAACATCTTAACTAAACCAAATGATCCAGTAGCTGAAGAAATTGCTGAAGACGCAAAACTATTTAACACCACTAACAATACAGCTGCCCTACAAAGCGACCTTGACTATGTGTCAGAATGGTCGAATAATTGGCAACTTCAAATCTCAACAAAAAAAATGCTCTGTCTTACACACTGGCAAAAATCAGAACACCAAATACAAACTGGCCAGATATGACCTCGTAGATGACACACACTCTGTCAAGGACCTAGGAGTACTCATTTCAAAAGATCTAAGCCCCAGAGCTCACTGTAACAGCATTGCCAAAAAGGCATTAAGAGTTGTTAACCTAATTTTGCGAAGCTTCTTCTCCGGTATTATTGTACTGCAAACCAGGGCCTACAAAACCTTTGCCAGACCAATTCTTGAATACAGCTCATCTGCCTGGAATCCACACTGTATAATGGACATTAATACAATTGAGCAAGTCCAGAGATATTTCACGAGAAGAGTACTCCACTCCTCTGCTCGTAATAGAATACCTTATGCAACCAGGCTTGAAATTTTGGACCTGATCAACCTAGAACTACGCCGCCTGCGGTCTGAGCTTAGTACACAAAATTGTCTGCTACAATGTCCTACCTGTCAATGACTACTTCAGCTTCAACCGCAATAATACATGGGCAAACAATAGATACAAACTCAAAGTAAACAGCTCAAACTCGATTGCAGAAAATACGACTTCAGCAACAGAGTGGTCAATGCCTGGAATGCACTACCTGACTCTGTTGTTACATCCTCAAACTCCCAAAACTTTAACCTTAAACTGTCTACCGTGGACCTCACCCCATTCCTTAGAGGTCTGTAAGGGACGTGCATAAGAGCACCAGTGTGCCTTCCGTCCCTGTTCTACTGTTCTCATTTATTCGTACTCATTTCTTATGTATATATTTATATATGTATATATGTTATGTTCATACTTATTCTTATTTTCTCATACATGCTTGACAAACTAAATAAAGAAAAAATAAAGAAAATAAAGAAAGAAAAAGAAAAAAGTCATCCGCGACATACAGACACTGTAACAGACATCATGTTGGACAGACAGGTAGAAAACTAGCAAAACACATCCACGAATACCAGCTAGCAATCAGAAGACAGAATGAAAACTCCATAAAAATTATGGAACACATCTATAGACTATCCTAACCATAGTTTTAGCTGGGAAACTGTGAGCATCCTTAGACCAAGCTAACTCCAAAATGCTAGGAATTTCCTGGAAGCTTGGCATTCAGGCAAATCAGCCATCAATTGATCCATAGAAATAAATAACATTTACAAACTATTCAAGAGACCAAGGACTCTACTGTCAGATGTTTGTAGGATATTTCCAAAGACTTTTTTTCCCCCAAATACAGTGGCAACAGCAGAAGAGATAACTGAGGTTTCCCCTATGATTTGTACTCCCTGTATTTTTTCCAGACACAATCTACTCCTGTTGTGAAACCTGTCAATGCGATTACCTTGCTTGATTCAAAGACTATCTTAAGGTACAGCTGAAAGTCAACCCAACCTCAAGACTACATTTGGAACAGCAACCGTCATGGCAAATGATTAGAAGAAGACATGAAAAGATAGACCCATAAATCCATGGAGGGAGAGAATTACTGGGAATTATAAACTGAATATCCAAAGACCAACTCTATTGAAAAAGGGGATGTTGCCATGGATTAGCAACTGAGGCTGATAGTGATATCCCATGCTTCGGTTTGGCTGCTGGCCCGCCACTGTGGAGCTATCAGAAGCCTTTACAAAGCTTTGCGCTACTGAATCTGCCAAGGCTCCCCATGTCTCTTACATTTATCCCTTATAAAAGCCAGAAAAGCTGCCTCATCAGATTCTCCAGCAAAGGGGTGTCAAACACAATTTCATTGAGGGCAGCATCAGGGTAGCGCTTGACTTCAGGAAGCCGGGATGGGTGTGGCCAGAATGGGCATGGCCTACTCGATGCCACTCATGTCAGTGGCGCCTGTGGCTGCTCGAGTGCTCTGCCAGTGAAAATGGGTTCCTGAGCTCCATTTCTGGCTGAAATGGCCTCCTGCAATCGTCTGCCAGTGAAAACAGAGTGCAGGAGGGTCCCTCACTGTTTTCAGAGTGGTCCCACAGGCCAGATCTAAGCATCCCACGGGCCAGATCCGGTTCAAGGTCCTTGAATTTGACACTCCTGCTCCAGCACTTAAGAAATCTGAAGCCTCATATATTTGTGAATACTGGAGAATGTTTAAAGAAGGCCATTCCTTTCAGAACTCCTAAGAGAACATTTTTTGGGGAAGAGTTTAGCCTCTTGATTTGCTTTTTTTTTAAAAAAAACAAAACAAAAACCAAAGCGATATGCAAAATGTTTCACTATGAAAACATCCCTGTCCTTCAAATGACCATCTCAAGTGTTTCAAGCTTGAATCAAAAAGTGAATGTTTGAAAGGGTTTAAAAAAAATAAAAATAAAATTCAAGGTCAGAATGAAACATCCGTTGTATTTCAACCAAGAACCAAACCCATCTGTTTTGAGCTATATTTATTTCATTTGTTCCATCTCTTCTAGACATGGTGAGCTCATGTCTTGTGACTTGTGACTGGCTACTTTCTTCCCATTTTTTTTTACCAGCCTCACCAATATAGCAACAAAATCTGCTCTATTCCTGCTGCTATTGTATAGGTTTAGACTGGATGGAGTGATATAAGATTCACTAAAGGTAAAGAAGCAGTTAAGCCACGGGTGAAATGCTCCCAGTTCGGACTGGTTTGGCCGAACTGGTAGCAATGGTTGCCGGTGGTTCAGAGAACTGGTAGCGATGGCGGCCTGAGGTTCCACCCACCCGCCCGGTCGTCGTTACTTCCTGGTTTTAAACAGGAAGTAATCTATTTTTTACCCTCTGCACATGTGCAGAAGGGTTTGCGCATGTGCAGAGGGTCCGTGCATGTGCACTTTTCGGTTGGGAAGGTAAGTAGATTTCACCCTTGAGTTAAGCATAGAAAGTTACTTGCAGCTGCATGACTAGCTGCCTTCCTGACAAGTTCTGGCTATTGAAAAAGAAGTTGTGATACGGGAAAGTCAGAGTTTATGTGGTTGGGTGGTATGTATCTTATTTTTGTTTCGTTTTGTTAGCAAGTGATGCGAAGATTTGTCTGTACAGCTGTAGTATTTTGCATTATGGACAAGTATTGTTCACAATGAAAAACTTGTGAAAATGCAAAAATTATTTAATGCAGAGTTGATTTGTTGTGCTTTTTGTGTTCATGTGCACAATGTGCATGCTCTATTGGCCTCTTGAGTTTCAACATGTGTTTAAAAATACAAAGTTTCCTATAATGTTTTGGGATGCTTTGTTGGGCTTTGGGCAAAGCATCCTATGCATGCTGCTTGTGCCTTATTGAGTTCTAAGTGAGTTGATAAATGTAAAGATTTTATTTGAGTTGAATATATCGTTGTTGAGGTTTCTTATTATTATTTTATCCTCGTGACTTTTAGATATATTTAAATTTATTCATTAGTTGAAGAATGTGGCAATATTTTTTTTTTTATTTCTGTAAAAGCTGGGACTGATGAGGTGGAATCTAGTGATTTTCAGGCTAGACTGAACCATTATGTAAACATTGAACAGGTATTCCTCATTCTCAAGGTCAGGAAGAGAAGGACCAAATGTCTATTTACTCAAAGTGATGGGATAAAAGTAATTAGACTTTATACTCTGGAGAAGATACAGTAGATAGGTCGTAGGTAATAGAGCTTGATTTTGGGATTCTGCAAGAGGCAGATTGTATGTGCTTTTCTAGCTGTGTCCATCCATCCCTCTGAGCATTTGCTGTAAATAAGTTTCTGCAAAATCAAAATTTAGGGCTAAAATCTGGCAGCATGTCTTGCTTCTTTTTGCAATAGTGCTATACTGTTCTTTTTAAGAACGGCACTGTAGTACAATTTTTAAAAATATTAAAACAAAATACTATAGAAATGAAGACTATTTTTTTATATGACTATCTAGTTTGTATATCTCCAGGCTTTTAAAAAAAATGAAAATACTCCTCTACTGAAATAAGAACCAGGAAAGAGGAGCTAATTAAAACTCACTGACTTATCATTGATGAGACCAGAGCTATATTCTTATTATTTTCTTTAGGGAATTTTCTTGATATTTTTAAAAATAATCCCTTTGGCCAATTAGTGGCTGATAGGAGCCAGCAGGGATTTCCACTTCATCTACTGCTAAACTTTTTCAAGTTCCATTGTTACATAAAACCAGAATATTGGAAACATTCTGAGAACTGTTCCAATGGGGCTCAGTTAAAGACAATGCTTCTGATTTGTCTGTTTCATTCCACGCTCAAAATAAAACATATTTTTTATTTTGTGCACACTACTAAAAAGACTCCTGACATGTTTTTTTAAACCATGTCTTTCAGCACTGAGTTTAATGGTTGGCTTTCTGTGTCTCAAGTGCTATTCTAATTGCTTTGGGTACGTCTGCTTTAAAATGTGGTTTTGTTTTTTATTGTAAACTATAAGAAATCTCATAGTTAGACACATAGTCAGTTAAATAAAGAAATAGTACCAATAAATAAATGCTACACATTGAGTCAGGGTACTTGATGATCCTTTTTTAAGGATATTGCTTGGAGTGGGATTGGTTTTGGATATGCTGTGATTTTTTTTCTGGAGATATTTTTTAATTGTTGTTTTAACCTGATATTAGCTGCTAGATTCACAATGCACAAGCAATGGGGCCATACAAATGGAATATATGAATAAATGGTTTTACAATGTATATCTTGCATTTATGCCAATAGGGCACTTAGGGAAACTACTAATTTAAAACAATAAGAACACCCGAATACCAAAGCAGTGATTAAGTGTAAGTCTTAATGAAAGTAGATCTACACGGAGAGATGTAAGCAGTGGGGTACCCCAAGATTCTGTTTTAGGCCAAGAACTCTTCAATATCTTCATAAAATGAGGGAATAGAAGGGGAACTCATCAAATTTGCAGATGACACCAAACTGGCAGAAATTGCCAACAACCCAGAAGATAGGGTCAAGATCTAGATGGATCTCAACAGATTTGAACACAGGGCCCTATCTAACAAAATGAAATTCAGTGTAGAGAAAAGCAAGATTTTAAACTTAGGCAAGGAAAACCAAATGTACAAGTACAGATTAGGTGAAACTTGACTCAATAACAGTAGCTGCGAGAGGGATCTTGGAGTCCTAGTAGACAGTCACTTATATGTGAATCAGCAGTATGCAGTGCAATTCTAGGCTGCATTAACTGAGCGATAGAATCAAGATCACATAAAGTGTTAGTACTGCTTTATAAGGCCTTGGTAAGACTACACTTAGAATCCTGCATCCAATTTTGCTCACCACAATATAAAAAAGATGCTGAGATTCTGGAAAGAGTGCAGAGAAGAGTAACAAAGATGATTAGGGGGCTGGAGGCTAAACATATGAAGAAAGGTTGCAGGAACTGAGTATGTCTAGTTTAATGAAAAGAAGGACAAAGGATCACATGACAGCAGTGTTCCAATATTTGAGGGGCTGCCACAAAGAAGAGAGAGTCAACTTATTTTCCAAAGTGCCAGAAGGCAAGATAAGCAATGGATGGAAAGTAACCAAGAAAAGAAGCAACCTAGAATTAAGGAGAAATTTCCTGACAGTGAGAATAATCAATCAGTGGAACAGCTTGCCTTCAAAAGTTGTAGATACTCCATTACTGGAGGCTTTTAAGAAGAGACTGGACAGCTATTTGTCTGAGATGATAGGATCTTCTGCTTGAGTGGGGTTGAAATAGAAGACCTCCAAAGTCCCTTCCAATTCTGATGTTCTATAAGTTCTTAATAGAAATAATTAAGACTGGAAAGTCTTAGCTGAAAAGGTTATTTATTCCTTTTTGACAGTGGTTCACATACATTTTAGAAAAATTCTCATCTCACCAACTGGTGGAATAACTTTTAACATTTAATTACACAATAAAGCAGGCACTTTGGAACAACAATCCCCATTTCACAATTGGTTTGAAAATAGCATCAAGAGAAGGAATAACACAGGGTTTTCCAAAGTGTGGGACATACCTGCCTTGGGCAGATGACAAAAGAGTTCAGGGAAATGTGCAGAAATTTCTTGTTACAATAAACCTATTTTCCCAAAGTTTCATTGTATTGTTTTCGTTGTTCATTTGATTTGTTTTGGCATTTGGTTTGGATTTTTAGAAGTGTGTATATCAGGGGTGAAATCCAGCAGGTTCCAACAGGTTCTGGAGAACTGGTAGCAGAAATTTTGAGTAGTTTGGAGAACTGGCAAATACCCCCTCTGGCTGGCCCCAGAGTGGGGTGGGAATGGATATTTTGCAATATCCTTCCCCCAGGAGTGGGGAGGGATGGGGATTTTGCAATATCCTTCCCCTGCCACGCCCACCAAGCCACGCCCACAGAACCGGTAGGGAAAAATTTTAGATTTCACCCCTGGTGCATATTAAGATTATACTAAAGGGAAGTGTGATGGCAACAAGTTTAGAAACTATCGTTTAACAGATTAAACTCCCAGCTTTGCAATTTCATAGTGTTTATAATATTTATATTATAAATTCATAAGTATGTATGTATAATATTATATATGGCTTTCAGTACAACTCTAGTTTCTACCTCATAAAGTATATATTTAGAGCTAGAAAAAAAAAGATAGGGTTCAGAAAAGGTTGGCCAGAATGATCAAGGCTTGAAGTTTTTGAAGTTATTAAAATATCATATGCATGGGAACAGAGTCAGGATTATGGTAGAAAAAGGAAATAGAAGCAAATTTTACTACATAATAATACCAACATCCAGCACAATGGTGAAAGATTCAGGAATCAAGGAATGACTGCATTGCATAGTACATCATTAATCTATTAAATTTGCTTCTTTATAATATAATGATAGTTATCAGTTGGGAAAGTTTGGACAGATTCGGGACTTTATTTATAACAACTGTTCATTACCGGAAATAGCCAATATCTCTAGGTCATAATCACTGGGGAAGTACAGGCCTCATTGTCTTCAAGCCCTAGATTTGTGGACTTCCTGCTACTGTTTAGTTGCCCATTATGGAAATAAAATCCTGGTCTAAATGAGCCTTTGATATAATCCAATGGGGGTCATTTTATATTCTTACCACAGAATTCAAAGTTAGGTGGATCACTGCATGAACCAACCTACTTTTAAAAGACTCAGAAATATATTCAAATTGCATGGATAAAATGATTGAAGAGTAAATGTATTTAGATTGGCCAGGGTAAGGAAGGAGAAAAAATGTGGACAAGGAAGAAAAAGCTTTTTCCAAGCATGCTTTTTTTTTTCTTTACTGTATCAGGACATTGATGGATGATGTTACTCTGTGGAATGGCCTGTAATTACTCAGTGGGACAGTGCAGATTCATCAATCCATGATCAATGTTCACAGCATCCAATCAGATGAAAGCCTTCAGTCCTGGTCAGACACACAAGAGCTCTAAGGAAATGGGTAGTTATTCTTTATCTGACAATCAGAATAATGCAAACCACACATGTGGCCATCTACATGTATGTAAATCTACTCTGTCCCCAATATGCACACAATCTGGTAATTGCATTGGCTAGATCACAGAGTACATAATTGCATGTTCATTACCAGTATAAAAACAACTGTGTCCCATACCTATTCCAAGCAGAGGTATTGTCAATTTTCAGTTAATAGTTCTATAATAGTGAAATTGATCTACCATAGAGAAGGTAAACAAGAAAACAGAACATGCCAAGAAAAAGATTCCATTTGAATGTATTTTATATGATTGGGATAAAATGCCCCACTTTTAACTATACAAATGTTGAAGTAAGGCTCCTTGAGAATGATCTTAATTTTGAGGATAAATTGTTAAGAGAAGGTTGCAGTCCCTTCATTTTTAGGGAAAAGGTGAAATCTTCCTCTAGCCAAATTAGATGACTTGAGGATTACATAGATACATATTTTCTTGGTATTTCCTGTAGATCTCCCATCCAGAGGTCAATTTGGTCTGAATTTGCTTAGCTTTTGACATCAATAATGTTTGCTTAAAGTTTGCTTGAAGTTTGACTAAGGAGAGATTCAACCTAGAAATAAGGAGAAATTTTCTGACAGTGAGATCAATCAACCAATGGAATAGCTTGCCTTCAGAAGGTGTGGGAGCTTCATCATGGGAGGCTTTCAAGAAGAGACTGGACTGCCATCTGTCAGAAATGGTGTAGGGTCTCCTGCTTAGGTGGGACAGTTGGACTAGATGACCTACAAGGTCCCTTCCAACTCTGTTAATCTGAGGTTGATAAAAAGTTGTTTTCATATAAAAGCACTTGCTCAGAATGTGTTCTTTTAGGAAATGTTGCTCCAATTTCCCTGTAGAGGGGCAATGTGATTGTTAGTTGTTCTTGCTTCTTCCAATTATCTGTGGCCCTTTGAGATGATAGTTGTGTCTTTGTTTATTACACCATTGAAATGTGGAGGTCAGTGTTGGCTTTTGCTTGGTTAAACAACAAACCAAAATTAAGCAATCATCAACTAAGACTCAATCAGACAGTATCCCCCATGCCTCTATTTTCATTCTTTTATTATTTTCTGCATTTATTTCAAACTGCAAACCTTTTGGGGCAGAGATCTCTCAAGATCCGTTATTGGAAAGTGCCACATGCCTGTATGTAGTGAATTAATGAGGCAGGAAAAATGAAAGATCGAACGCCATTTCATAGCAAAGCACCTGATTGTGAAAGATAAAAGCTATCGAAGGTCTGCGTTTGACAGATGTCTGAGATACCCCTCTCCCAACTTCTCCTGTGCTGAACCCAAGGGCACTTTTGCTTAACAGCTTGACTTCCAATCTCTTTTAAAAATCTATTGAAGGAGGCGAGGGTTTTTTTTTTTTCAATTGGGCTCCATTAAAAGTAATAAAAAGAATCTGTCAGCACAAACATCTGGAATTTCTAATGGGGAAAGCTGACTTCAAGCTCGTGAACTGATTCCTATTCTACGACGCGACGCCTTTGGGTAACCCAGGATGAGCAGGAGGACTTTTAATGCTGCTTGGCCCATAAGTGGCTCTGGCAAGTGTGCCTTGAAACTGTTCCTCCAGGACCAGAGACTTTGACTAAATCAACTATATGGGTGCATTGATTTACTGCTAAGCAGATGTTGTCAAGTAATTAAGACTCTACATTTACAGCAGCTATATTGAAAAAGGATAGAAAGATCCTGAATGTGAATAGGCTTCTTTTGTCATTGTGCAAATTGGGATGGATATATAGAACTTTTTTTTAAATTAGCTATTGTGCTGGTTGTAAAACAGGAACAAGGTAAATAAGGGCAGAATAACCAAAGACCCCTTTAACTGCCATCCCAAAAGTGCTTTTTCAAGAGGCAACTGGACTTTGTTTTTCTTTGAGCTGCAGAGAGAAAAGAGCAGGGGTGAGTGTAGGGGAGATGGGTGACCGTATAAATTTGACAAATAAATATATACATAAATATTTCCAAAGGCACAACCCAGCATTGCTGTAACTGATGGCTAGCAGCATATCTTCTCTGTATCATTGTTCTTCTGCTGATCTTCCCATACATTACAGCAACCTCAGAGTTATAATGTAACCCCAGCTCTACACTTTTCTAGTAAAGTTGAATGTAGCATTTGCAGTCATAATATTTGGGCTCTAAGGATTCATCATTGTGGGATTGAGTATAACAATGAGAGCAGTGGCTTTGAATAGTTGTCTTCTATTATTGAACTTTTGAAGGTCTAGCATCCTTCTGTGTATTTTAAAGGCACCAGGAATAGCAGGGCCATTGAAAATACTTTGATAAATTACTGTATATGTCATTGCTTGCCGGTGATGCTACCTGAGTCTTGTTAGCAAGGATTACTGGCAGGATTACTGGGGGAAATTAATTTAAAAGCCCTAGGAGATAATTATGGCTCTGTTATCCATTGGCAGTTGGTATAATATTCACCCTTTTCTTTGGGCAGAGAAGAAATTATGCAGGAAAACCAAATGTGAAACCAATGAAAAGAAAATAGAAGCGGTTCTTCATTGATGACCATTCATTCAGTGACTATTTAGACCAGGGGTGGGTTGTAAAATTTTTTACTACCGGTTCTGTGGGCATAGCTTATTTTGTGGGCGTGGCTTGATGGTCATTGACAATTATTTAGGATTTAGCAGAGGTACTGGTCTACCAGGCTTTTAACTGCTTGCAGAGCTGTACCGATCTACCCATTTATTTTTGCAGGCACTGATCTACTCATGTATTTTTTGCAGGCACTGGTCTACCCATTTATCTTTGCAGGCACCGGTCTACTCATGTATTTTTGCAGGCACCGGTCTACTCATTTGTTTTCTTTTAACACTGATCAGCTGTAGGGTGGCCCTTTGAAGCCCCGTGGCAAGAGTTTAAACAGGTTTTTTTCCCTCTAGCCATCAGCTGGGACTCAGGAGGCAGCAGTAGATTGGGGGTGGGGCCAAATAAAAGGTAAGAATAATGCGGGGGGTGGGGGGGGCGCGGGGGCGAACCGGTTCGGTGATGTCATATCATCACTGCTACCGGCTCGGCAGAACCGGGCGGAACTGGGAGGAACCCACCACTGTTTTAGACTTATTTCTGAACAAGTGGTACTTACAACCAATCTTGATGTTCTGGACATCACTGCACTCTTGCAGTCACATTATTGTGATCCAGACACTCAATAACTGGCCCAGATTTCTGACCATCACCATGTTCATAATTTGCAAGTTTCCCTGCTGGTTTCCCACAACGAACTCAATGAGGAAGCCAGTTGGAAGTTGCAGTCACATAAGGCTCTTCCTTTAAGACCCACAGTGATTTGCTTAATGATTATAACTGGGGACTGGTGGAATCTCCATCACTAAGCTGCATATGGTCATGTGACATTGTGCTTTAGAACAGCATTGCATAGTGATGAAAATTCCAGCCTCAATTACTGTCATTAAGAGGGGATTACTGTACTTATAGAAAACAAAACAAAACAAACCCATGCCAGGCACTGACATTAAGGGATGTACTTGCACAATGAAGAGCAGAGTGACCTTCACCTGTCTGAATGTCACACCTTACCTATTAAACCGTTTTAACTAATCAAAATGTCTCACTGAGACAGGCAGTTTTCATGGGCTCAAAAATATATTATTTAACATGTTATCTAGTTGAAACTAGGCATTAAAAACAGATCTTAGAGCCTGGATGCTATTCAAATGCAGCATTAAGACAATCCATCATTCCATTCCTCTATCCCCATTTTAGGGTGATTGCAATTTTATGCATATTTAATAAAAAAAAATCAGTCCTATTGTATTCAATGGACCTTCCTTCGTAAATTAATTCAAAATGCAGTTTGAAACTTTTTAGAGGTAAACCTCAGAGACATCAGTGAGATACGTTCAATCTGCAGCTAATTAAAAAGGTAGTATGATTTTTTTCTCTACGATATTCAGAAATAGTACTACCCTCAATAATCACAATTCAGTCACTGAATGTTTATAACAAAGCCAATATCAAAGAAGGTTTTGCTTATTAATCCCTGCCTTTAAAGTAATCAATTAAATTTAAATGAATCTTCATGTCATCTAAACCTTTTAGCATGCTGGAAAAAATGTTAAGATAAAGTAACCATTTAATAAAGAAAGGCTACTCCTCATTGTTAAAAGGCCTTGTTATAATTTATTTTTTCATTTTGCTATTATAGTACCATGGTGGACTACAAATTAAAATAGCTTTAATATCAATCAGTGTGTCTTTAAACTTTCTTGCAGATTAAAATTTGTTATTGCCAATTAAATTTGCTGATTAATGGATCAAAGAAAACATTCAACTTTTCCTGGCACTCACTCCCATGCCGCATGTTGCCCGAACACACATGACAGTAAGATGCCAGACAGATGGGCCTCCAGGCATTGCTTCAACCCTCAGGTGTGACTCTCCTGTCTGAACAATTCCCACTAGTACAATGCATATAGAAGTACAGAAATATTTGATCTGCGTCAGTGGTGGGTTGCTCCCGGTTCGCACCGGTTTGCAAGAATTGATAGTAAAAATTTTTAGTAGTTCAGAGAACCAGTAATAACATTGGCTGGCCATGCCCCCGAACCAGTCCCCGGCCCGGTCGCCGCTCGCTTACCCCGCCCACCTAATCAGAGGCATTTTTTTTTACTTTTAAAAGCATTTTTTCTACAACCTCTTCAGCTGCAAAAATTCTTTTAAAAGTTTAAAAAAAAGCCTCTGATGGTCGCGCGGCTCAGCTGGGATCTCAGAGGCTTCTAAAAGCATTTTTTTTCTGCAGCCTCTTCAGCCGAAAAGGTTGTAGGAAAAAAATGCCTTTAAAAGCCTTTGGCGGTCCCAGCTGACTTGCCTGATAATCAGAAACTTCTAAAAGCATTTTTTTCTGCAACCCCTTAAGGTTGTAGAAAAAATGCTTTTAAAAGTTAAAAAAAAAAGAAGTTGGCCACGCCCACCCAGTCACATTACCCCCACAAGCCACGTCCACAAAATAAGCCACACCCACAAAATAAGCCACACCCACAGAACCGGTAATAAAAAAATTTAGAATCCACCCCTGATCTGCATGTGCCATTTCCTACGCAATTTGGACCCATCACATGGGGAGGAAGGGGCAAGGCAACCCCAAGACTGCTTTTTGTGATGATATCACAGGAAGCTTTGGATTCCTGTCCAGTAGGTTGAGGCAACTATGGGGTGGAGGGACTTGCTCGTCTTCCAAACTCGTCAGCAGCACCAGCTGTAGCTTGACCCAGATATCATCACTAGTAGGCAATAGAGTCTCATCATCTTCTGACAGCCTTCCAGGACATATGTACTCATGTGCAATATCGTTTCCTTACATCCCCTTTTGAATAGAAGAACATCTCCCTACAAAGACTCTTTAACAAAGAATATATTCGGAGAAGAATGGGGTTTCTCCATTATTTACAGTCCTATCCATGAAATGCAGTTTCTGGAGAAGTCTGCTCATCACATGAGCCATCAGTTCTCAACTAAAGCTGTACCGTAGTATCTAGCTGAATAGAGATTGTGGTCTAAACAAAGCTGAAGATGGAACAATAAGCAACATCCAGAAAGGATGAACCTCTTTCCACAATATTTAATCCTTGATTTAGAACCTGCTAAGTAGAAGTTAGGCTCAGATCTCAGTTTTATCTCCATGTCATTTACAGAGAACATGTTGTTCTCCGTTCCTCCATCTTACTTACTTCACAGGATTGTCATAAGGATAAAAGGTAGAAAAACATCTGGGTTTCTGCTTTTTTTTTTGCCCAATGCTAGTGTTAAAAACTCATGTCCAAAAAGTTTTGGGGTGCTGTGGAGATAATCAATTGGTGCAAAATCCTGGTGATTATGGTGTGGGTGCATAAAATTGCAGCAGCAACTGTCAATCATCTATCAATAAAAAAAAAGAGTGAGACAGCTGAAATAAGTGGATATAATCAATTGGTGAACAAAACTCACTGGTGTACAAAACAAAACAAAAACCAAACAAAAGCCCAGAATTCTGTATTCTTTATGCCAGTGTCCTAGAAAATGGTGGCTATTATGGCTGTTTTGAAAATGATTCAGAAGGATATGCTTTGAACCATATGCAAGGACAAGATCTCTGCTACTCATTAGAGCAGCTAGATCCTTTTCAGGCTTAATGAGTGGATTTCTTAAAGCAGCAGCAGCAGCAGCAGCTTTTCCCAGGCTTCTGCAGGAGTTTGAACAAGGTTCAGCTGCTTTAATGTCACTTCTGAAGTCTGCAGAGGCTTAATGGCCATAAATGTAATAAACAATGGTTTACACATCCAAATCTAGGACTATAGCAACTATGATTCTGATAAGAAAAAAAAAAACCTATTTCTCATGAGGTAAGTTCTATTCCTGGGTCAGGAATAGCAACTTTTCCCCAATTTGGTATCCCAGATCTGGGATAATTCTTACATCATGAGAAAAGAAATATTTCATAACAGTCACAGTCTAGAGCTCTCATTCAGCCTGATTGTTTATTGTTTGTCCATTGTACATCTTTCTGAATATATGTGAAATGAATGGTCCACATTTGGTCTGATTTTACAATTGTTCTGAGAAACAGAAGTTTCTTTTTCAGAAGATATACTCAAGCCACAATGAAAAAACATCAGTGAGATCCTTAACATTGTTACATATATTACTTGAATTAGGATCAAACCTGTGATGAC
The DNA here is from genome assembly GCA_022577455.1 of Arizona elegans. Lineage (NCBI taxonomy): Eukaryota > Metazoa > Chordata > Lepidosauria > Squamata > Colubridae > Arizona > Arizona elegans. The sequence goes on from JAKOOJ010000002.1 coordinate 155,434,296, forward strand.
CCATGTATATTAAACAACAATGAATTTTGCAATTCAGTTATAGAGCAATCCTCGACTCAGAATTCCAGATGACCACTAGATGGTAGTAAAACAGGGGTGAAATGCTACCAGTTCTCACTGGTTCAGGCAAACCGGTAGCGGCGGTGGCGGGTGGTTCGGAGAACCGGTGGCAGTGGCAGCGCAAGGCTCCACCCACCTGCCCATATGTCATTACTTCCTGGTTTTAACCAGGAAGTAACCTGTTTTTTACCCTTTGCGCATGTATAGAAGGCTTTGCGCATGTGCAGAGGGTTCAAAATCACACATGACGTGCGCGTGCACTTCCGAACCAGTAGGGAAGGTAAGTAGATTTCACTCTTGTAGTAAAGGGTATATAACACACCTCTTCTCTGCCGTCTAGTTGTTGTCCAGTCTTTTTCAGTCCATATACAGTAGTCCTACTTTTGATTTACTGATTGGCAGATATCAACAGAACTCTGCAGTTTATGAAACGAATCTTAATTCCATCAATTAAAACAGTCATGGTACAATTAACATATCACAACAACTACATTATTGGTAACAACAATTCCATTTCAACTAAGTTCAAGAAAACTACTACAGATAACAAAAAGAATTGGCACCATCACTGTGAAACAAGCTAGTAGAAATGATGGTTTCAGTTCTTATGCTCATCCGGAGGCGTGGAATGAGGTAAGCTTACATTAAAATGAGAATGAGCTTTCCTAATATTAGCTTCATTTTGCTGGGGTGGTTGATTTACGGCAGCTGGGCAAACTGGCTTAAAGCCAACATTGCAGGGCCAAAGGGAAAAACTTTGGCTGACCTCTCTTTCCATGGCTTGCTTCCCTGTCATCCCTGCTCACCTGATTCTGATCCATTTCCCTTTGTCTTGCACTTCATCTGGGGGGGGGGGGGAACTGGCTGCTGCCCAAAGGAGCGATGTGATGGATGCCACTATATGCCCGCTTCAGCACTAACCAGGAGGCATGCTGGAAATCGCCACTCTCCTCCCAAGCAACAAGGGATGGTGCCGCAAGAATGTCCTTCAAGGTTAGTTGCTTCTCATTTTGGCTCCCTGAAATGAGAAACCTGCTGAAAGTTTGAGAAATCTGAAATAAGTTCCTAGGGCATTACAGTCTCTTATTACTGCTGTTTGTTTCTGAGACCAGAGGGATTATCTGAACCAGTGAACTGAGAAATTCTATCATTCTTGCAAAAATGGGTTGAAACAGAGGCTGTTTAAGACACAAGGGAGCAATTAGAATGACCTTGAAGGTCCAGGAAGCCTTGCTCTTTAGCAGAACTGGCTCTTCAATTAAGTTTGCCAAGGGAAGCTGGAGGAAAGGCTGGGAAGTCTCCAAGTAGCCACACAGGGTTCATCTGAAGACACCAGAACAATAAAAGATCATTTTCTTCCTCTGAACAGTACAAGTCAGAAGCTTGTCTTTTTATGGATTAAATAGGTGCCTGTGGTGTGTTTCATTACTGGGAAATGGCATGGGAATTAAAACGCATCTGGAGAAACGCAGAAGATTGGCCTTGTTGTTTGAGCTTCTTTAGAGGTCTGAGGGCCCCCTAGCTTATTTTACTGTTTGAGAGTAAGATAAGCTAGGGGTACATGACCTTCTGCCAGCTGAGGTGGCACTTGCCTTTTGAAAGACAAGTAAGTTGGACCAGAATGGTGACAAGGAGGTTCAATGAACCTTGAATGAAAGTCAAAGTTTAGACTTGGGTTGAAAATTAAGAAAATTAAATAATGGTATTGATCTTCACATGTGATTTTTTTTCTTCAGTTATGTTAGATCGGCGCAGGAAAGGAAGACGTGACCAGCTCGTTACATTAGTAACTTTTTATTGAGAACAGAAACAGTAGCAAGACTGGCTGTGCGCTGCCGGGGCTCTCCTTATATTCGCTCCGGCAGACGCACCGCCCCCTGACAGGGATTCAAATCTTCCCGCCCGGTGGCTGGCAGCCAATCCGGGCGGATGTCCTTATAAGGACATAACACTCCTCCCCCCTAGTCCAAAGAAAAAAAAACAGTTCAGCGTTCGTCAATGAACGTGACGTAGTCCCGCAGGTACGTAGGACGCCTAGGCACCCTACTTGACCTGCGCAGTCTCATTTCTTCCGCGTCCCCGCCCTGGACGGACGGGGTTCCTGTGGCTCCTGGCTCCTTCCCCGGAACCGGGCTCGGTTCGGCTGGCGAGTGTGCGGGGTCACCCTCAGCGCCTCCGGCCGGACCGCAGACCTTGGATGGCTGGTTCTGGTGGTCTTCCTCCTGGCCTGTGGATCTTTCGCCTCGGCGGTGCTGTTCGGTCTCGACCCGGGAAGAGCGTCTGAGTCTCGGTAAGACCCCGGCTGTCACTTGCTCTTCCTGGGTCTCCCGGTGGCTGCGGTTCTGCTGCGGCCCGGTTCGTTGTGGTCCGGAGGGTGGTTCGGGCCGGTGCCCTTGGGTCTGGTCTGCTCGCTGTGGGTGGTGTTGTTCCGGGTAGCGGTGTCCGACCTTGCAGGGGTGGCGCAGGTCTCCTTTGCCGGGCTGGCGCTGGCCTTCCCCGTCGGGTTGGTGGTGGTCGACCTGGTCGGGGTGTCGTTGTGGGGCTTCCTCCTCGGGCTGGTGGAGGTCTCCCCTGCCGGGGTGGCGCAGGCCTCCCTGGCCGGGTTGTTGTCGGCTTTCCCTTCCCCCTAGTCCCTGGTCTACCGCCAGTTGGTGGTTGGGGTCGTCTGGGTTGGGTTGTTGTTGCCGGGTTGTTTCTTGCGTTGGGCGGGGGTCCCCCTCGCCGGGGAATCGTGTGCCACCCTCGCCCATGTGCTGTGGTGTGCCCATCTGCGACGGTCCCCGGTCTACTCGCCTTGCGTTGAGGTCTCCCTGGTAGGGCTGCCGTGGGTTGCCGTCACTGGTGGGGTGTGGTGCTCCCCTTCTGGGCAGGTCCCGGTCTACCTGCGGGCTGGGTCGGGGGTCCCTGGGCCTGCTGTGTCGGGTGCCCACCTGGTCGGGTTGGTGTTGCCATCCCCCGTGTGGTTGGCCCCGGTCTACCTCGCTGCACTGCCGGCGTGACAGTACCTGGTAGTGTGCTGGGCCGACCTCGTCGGGATGGCGTTGCTCTGCCTCGCAGGGGTGTGGTAGGCCTACCTCGTCTGGGTGTTGTAGGCCTACCTCGCCGGGGTGTTGCAGGCCTACCTCGTCTGGGTGTTGTAGGCCTACCTCGTCAGGCTGGTTTTCGTGTGCTCTCCCCCACCTTTTCCGGAGTTGGTCGATGTGACGTCTCACGACCTGTCCATCTTCCAACTCGACGGTGTAGGATTTGGGGCTGGTTGTGCTGGCAATCTTCCCCTTCAGCCACTTAGGCGAGCCGTTGAAATTCAGCGCGAAAACTGAATTTCCTTTGCTGAAGGCGCGAAGCGGGCGGCTGGCGGTTGCGGTCACTTCCGGGCTGTATTGGGGGTGCAGCCGGTCCAAGGGTGACCTCAACCTTCTGCCCATCAGGAGTTCGGCCGGGCTCTTGTGGGTGGTGGCATGCGGCGTGATGTGCTGGGTGAGGAGGAAGTTGTCGATGCGTTCTTGCCAGTCTCCCGGGCCCATCTTGGTGAGGGCTTCCTTTGTGAGCCGGACCATCCATTCCGCTTGTCCGTTTCCGGCCGGCCTGTACGGAGCGGAGAGGGCATGGCGGATGCCCAGTCCTGCCAGGAAGGACTCCATGGCCAGGGATGTGAGCTGGGGGCCGTTGTCCGAGACCAGCACGTCCGGTAGTCCGTGTGTGGCAAACAGGCGGCGCAGGGCTCGGATCGTCGCTTCTGTTGTGGTAGATGCCATGGGTATCACCTCGAGCCACTTGGAGAAGGCATCTACCACGATGAGGAGGTGCCGTCCTTGCATCGGGCCCGCGAAGTCGATGTGGACCCTCGACCATGGGTTGCTGGGGGTCTCCCAGTTCGTGACTTCGGATTGTGGTGGTGCTGGGCGGACTTCTTGGCACGGGTCACATCTGGAGACCCATTGTTCAATGTCTCTGTCCAGTGAGGGCCACCAGACGTAGCTCCGTGCCAGGGCCTTCATGCGGACGATGCCTGGGTGCCCGTTGTGCAGAGTCTCTAGCGTCCGCCGTTGCAGAGTGCTTGGGATCAGCACCCTGTCTCCCCATAACAGACAGCCCTTTATGGTGGACAGCTCCGTCTGTTTCCTGGTGAACGGGCTGAACCTCTCTTCCGTCTGTTTCGCTGGCCACCCCCTGAGGATCCAGGACCTTACTTGGCGGAGGGTGGGGTCCCTCTGGGTGTGCGCGGCCACATCTGCGGAGGAGACTGGACAGCTGGCATCGTCATCTATGTGGAATAGATGGAGCGTGGGGGCTGGGTCTTCCACCGGGTTCTTCGATGGGCATCTGCTGAGTGCGTCGGCGTTTCCTATGGCTGTGCCCGGCTGGTGCACGAGCCTATAGGAGTAGCCGGCCAGGAAGATGGCCCATCTCGTCATCCGCGGGGACATGAAGGTTGGGGTGGGTTGGTCGCCTGCGAGGAGTCCCAGGAGTGGCTTGTGATCGGTGACTATGGTGAAGCGCCTTCCATAGAGGTATTCGTGGAAGCGCTTCACTCCTGCCACGATGGCCAGGGCTTCTTTGTCCAGCTGACTGTAGTTCCGCTCTGCGCCGGACATGGTTTTCGAGAAGTAGGCGATGGGGGCCTCCGTGCCGTTGGGCAGCTCGTGGCTGAGGACTGCCCCCACCCCGTATGGCGACGCGTCGCAGGTCAGCTTGATGGGGAGCGTCTCGCTGTATTGGATGAGGACGCTTTTGGACGTCAGTAGTCCCTTGATGGCCCGGAACGCTGCTTCCTCTTCCTGGCCCCACTTCCAGGAAGCCGATTTCCCCAGCAGGCGGTGGAGTGGCTCAGCAACTGTGGCTTTCTGTTTTAAGAAAATGGCGTAGAAGTTGAGCAACCCAAGGAAAGCCTGAAGCTCCGTTTTGTTTTTTGGGCTTGGAGCTTCATGGATTGCTTCCACTTTTGATTTGGTGGGGTGGATGCCTGTGCTATCAATGAGGTAGCCCAGGAACTCGACTTCCTGTACTCCTATGATGCACTTGTCCCGCCTGACCCTCAAGCCCTTGGCCTTGAATCGCTGCAGGACAAGCCTGAGCCTTTCAAGGAGTTGAGCTCTTGAGTCACCGGAGACGAGCACATCATCGAAGTAAGGCACCACCCCTGGAACGCCCTGGAGGAGGCGTTCCATCATGGATTGGAAGATGCCGGGGGCAGCGCTGACTCCAAATTGGAGCCGGTTGCATTTGAATGCCCCCCTGTGCGTGACGATTGTTTGAGCCTCCGCCGTTTTTTCATCCACTGGCAGTTGCTGGTAAGCCTGGGCCAGGTCCAGTTTCGCAAAAATTGATCCAGATCCCAGGGAATGCAGCAGATGTCGCACCACTGGGACTGGGTATGCGCTCTGTGCCAACGCCTTGTTGATGGTGCAACGGTAGTCGGCGCAGATGCGCACAGACCCATCATGCTTCAGTGGGGTCACAATGGGGGTCTCCCATGAAGCATGATCGATCGGTTCCAGGACGCCCTGGGCGATCAGCTTATCCAGCTGCTCATCTACTTTGGGCCGCAGGGCAAACGGAACTCGGCGGGGCTTGAGCCTAATTGGGGTGATTCCCTTGTCCAGATTGAAGGAGATTGGCCTCCCCACAAATTTCCCCAGCTTACCATCGAAGACTTCCTTGAACTCTTCGATGAGGTAGTCGAGTTCGTCCCTGCCAATTTGGTTGATGCCCTCGATTGAGAGCCCCAGCGGCTTGAACCACTCCACTCCTAGCAGGTTCGGTCGGCTGTCCCGTACGACGGTGATGGGGAGCTTGCCTTCGAACTGCTTGTAGGTGACCCGGATGTTGGCTCTTCCTAGCACTCCGATGGGGTTTCCCCCGAAGTCGACGAGCTTGGAGTGTAGTGGCTTCAGCTCTCGCTTGGTGATGCTGGGTTGCAGGTGCTTCAACTGCTGCCAGTCCATGATGGAGTAGACCGAGCCGGAGTCTACCTCCATTTTGCAGGGTGCTCCTTCCACGTGGATGGTCACATGGAACTTGGTGGCACTGTCTGACGTCGTGTGAGCGATGGTCGTCTGGTGGACCGCTCCGCTCCGGGGAAATTCGTCGTCTCTGCGTCTGGAAGGGCCAGAGGACCGTTTGGATGACCTCTGGTGATCCTTCCGATTCTCGCGGGGACGGTGGCTGGAGGGCTCTGGGGCTGGTTCCTCAGCTCTGCAAGCTTCGGCGATGTGACCCCTTCTGTTGCAGCGTCGGCAGGTCGCATCTCTCCACTTGCAGGTTGCTCTGGCATGGTCCCCTCTGCAGCTGGCGCAGCGCTCCCCTTTGTAGTTCCGTTGGGCGGTTTCCCGCCTTGGGGGTCTGGATACCTTGTGGACGGTGGACTCTCCCTCCGACTCGGATCCAGCCGTGGAATCCTCTGTTGAAGATTGCTCTGTGGAGCGAATCTTGTGGATTCCCTTGGCTCTGCTTACTGCGGCAGCTGCTTTCTCCGAGATTTCGGATGCGGTGGCTTCCTCCACCACATCCTTGAGCACGAGCTTCTTCCTGCTCAGGAATTTCTTTTGCAGGCCTCTGTCCCTCATGCCGAAGACCACGCGGTCAGCGATGGCATTGTCCACGTGGTCGAACTCACAGCTGGCTGCGATCTGGCGTAGGGCGGCCACGAATTCCTTGATCGTCTCACCCTCCTTCTGGTCCCGTTGGTGGAAGGTGAAACGGTTCGCCACCGGTGTTCCTGTTGGGGCATAGTGGTCCTCCAGGATCTGCAGCAGGTCTGTCCATGGCACTTCTTCGATGTCTCGTGGTGCTACGAGATCGATTGCCATGTCGAGGACCTCGGAGCCGCAGTTGGCCAGGAAGATGCCCTTCTTCCGGTCATCATCGGCATCCCTGATGTTGTTGCCTCTCAGGTATTGCCGGAATTTCACTACGTAGGATTTCCACTTGTCCTTCCCTGGGCGGAAAGGAGCAAGGGCTGGCAAAGTGACTTCAGCGGATGCCATGCCTTTGGAAATGCCTACTGTAGTTCCCGGTGCCGGAGTCTTGTCTTGTTGGCTTGGTGCCGCGAGGTTCGTTCTTCTCTCAGTCCTTCGTCGCCAGTGTTAGATCGGCGCAGGAAAGGAAGACGTGACCAGCTCGTTACATTAGTAACTTTTTATTGAGAACAGAAACAGTAGCAAGACTGGCTGTGCGCTGCCGGGGCTCTCCTTATATTCGCTCCGGCAGACGCACCGCCCCCTGACAGGGATTCAAATCTTCCCGCCCGGTGGCTGGCAGCCAATCCGGGCGGATGTCCTTATAAGGACATAACAAGTTACATTAAGAATTGTAGTCAAGCAGTACTATTTGGGAGAGCTGGTGGGGGTTGCACAGAGGGTCTCAGACTTTGCTCTGTATGGAAGGAATAGCTGCTATGGATCTATAATGGTGGTGATAGTTAGATGCGATGAAGTTTTCTGTAGAGAAGGACCGAACGAATCACGCAAATTGAGCCTGAAAACGAAGAGAAGGTAAGGAGAAATTATAGGAACAGTAGCCTGATACATCTAGAGGTAATTCATTGGTGAGTCTAGTAGCCATTATTCTGGGAAGCAATTTTCAGGTGCTTATACTGTCTGCAACACACTCTTCACTGTTTCATGATGACAAATGAAAATGATCTTTTAACACTTCAGTTCTTATGTCACAGGTATTGCACTCTATGTCCCCACTTAACTAGTGCTATTCCAAATTATAGGGGACGCAATTCTGCCTGCTATATATCAAATGGTATCCCAATGTTTTGTGATCAATGTTCTTTATGTGCTAGAAAGCTCCCCAAAGGATTAGCTTCTAGAGTGCGAGCTCTGAAGCATGATAACTCTTCTTTAACAAGAAGCGAAAAGAAAAATGAGCCATGATTTACCAGGGTGAGATATTAGGAAATTAGAATGGCAGTGTTTCAACAAACGTCTAGTGGTAAAACTGTAGTGGTTGGACTTCCTTCTACCAAAACCATACATTCAAGTAGGACAGTCAAAGGATTTGTGACCTTGGAACTTTTTTTATGGATGAGAGGAAAGATGACTGTCCCTCTGCCAGCGTCTTGGATCATTTGAGAGTCAAATAGCATAGCTTACCATGTTCTTCAAGAGATATCAAGGAGAACAAGTCTCAAGCACTGTTAATTGCAAGGATACAAGGAAAATGGACAACTAGACAATATAAGTGAAAGTAATTTCTGATGCCTAAATAAATTCTATACAAATTGAAAGGGGAAAGTATATCTTTTGCCATATCATTGCTTTTTTTAAAAAAAATCCTAAGTATACTATTAAAAACTAGTTGATCAACCCTATCTTTGTCTATTTAGAAGAGGGGTCTCCAACCTTAGCAACTTTAAGACTTGTGGACTTCAACTCCCAGAGCTGGCTGAGGAACTCTGAGAATTGAAGTCCACAAGTCTTAAAGTTGCCAAGGTTGGAGACCCCTGATTTAGAATAAGTCTCATTCACATTTGCTGTGCTCACCTAACTTACTGGCTGGCAGGAAGTAACCTATCCATTTCCTCCTTGATACTAATGATCAGAAACTGAGCAATCTGTTCCATCCATTCAGCTGATCACATGACTATTAAGATTGCTTTTTTGTTTCTCAATGACCACTAGACACTCATGAATCTGTAGTAAAATTGTAAAAGCATTGGAAATAATTGCTTTGCATAGAGAAGCCAAAGAAAAAAGCGACTATATTCTTTGTTTGGGTTTTCAATAAGAACAAAGTAGTTACTGAAACATGAAAGCAGCCACATTCTTTGGAGAGCTCATACAGCTGTGTCAAAAGATGTCCCCTTTTGTCTGCATATGGGGAATGCATTCATAGCTTCTTTAATTCACTTGCAGTCCCACAGGAAGGATAGCTTCTGAAGCAAACATGGAAGCCCTTCCGAAAGAGGCAGCTACTTTTATGCCTGAGTGGTGCTTTGCTTTCTATATAGGGTACTACTTTTTCCAATGCTTCAGATGGCCCTAATCTGCTATAGAATGTTTGCAGAGAGAGAAATATATGTGTGAGTCTGACATGTCTGTCAGTTTACCTGTGTAAAGGTATTTACATTTTAAAGGTATAAGAGGTGGCTTTCCAATTCTCGAGCTGGCCAATAGTTAAAGAACAGAGTTGGAGGGCAGACCCTAATATCAATAATCCTTTATTACTGTTTATTGTTTTAATAATCCCTTTTTATCAGGGTGGAGTTGGGGGTGACTGAAGTTTACTCACTGGATGCCCTTCCTGATGCCTATGCAGAGTTCACAGCAGATATTTTCTCTTTGTGCCCTGATAAGAGAAACATCTGTTGCTGCCTAGGATTGAACCCCCCACCTTCCAAATGGAAGGAAAGCATCTTCACCTCTAGGCCACCATGCCTCTCCTGTTTTGGTGAATTTAATAGTCATTATTCTGGGAAGCAATTGATAAATTGCTGTTTATTCAATGAAATGATAAAATTGTGCGGTGTTTTATAAGCAAACTAGTCTAATTTTATGCTTGAGGCAGGAAATCTAGTGCTAGAATATTCTGTAGTGTAGTAGTACAGGTAGCCCTTGACTTATGATAGGCCACTTACTGACCACTTGAAGTTATGATGGACTTCATCAAGGGTACTTATGACCCAGCTCTAAAGTTATGATGACCTCATGACTGCAGGTCAGGCACTCAGCAACTGACCCACTTTTACAATCATTTGAAGCATCCCATGGTCATGTGACTGCATTTTACAAGTTTTTACCCAAAACTAGCATTTACTAGAGCCGCAGTGGCGCAGTGGATAGAATGCAGTACTGCAGGTTACTTCTGCTGCCTGCTGGCTGCCTGCAATTTGGCAGATCAAATCTCACCAGACTGAAGGTTGACTCTGCCTTACATTCTTCTGAGGTCGGTAAAATGAGAACCCAGATTGTTGGGTGGCAATAAGCTGATTCTGTAAACCACTTAGAGAGGGCTGTAAAAGCACTGTGAAGGGGTATATAAGTCTAAGTGCTATTACTATTGCTACTTCTGGGTTTTGGGCAAACTGGCTTATGGTGAAGAATTAGAACACTTTAGGACCATAGCATTTGCTTAACAACCACCACAAAGAAGTGCTTCAATGATCCACTAAAAAGATGCAGATTGCCAGTTGTCTGCAAGAAATATAAATCCTTCCATTCCCTGCTCAGAGTTGAAGAAGCTTCTTGGATGAGAAGCGAAAAGTCTTCAAAAGAAAAAACAAGAAAGTCTGGTTGTCTCCTGAAAAAAGCACCTTTGGGACACCACAAAGAAGGTTGTAAATCTGCCTGTAATGGAAAGGTCCATTATAGTTGTAAGTCAAGGACTATCTAGCCCCATGATGGCGAACCTATGGCACGCGTGCCAAAGGTGGCACACGGAGCCATATCGGTGGGCACGCGAGCTCAGCTCCAGCGTGCCAACCAGCTGATTTTTGGGCCCACCGGAAGTCAGGAAACAGGCTGTTTCTGGCCTCCAGAGGGCCTCCGGGGGAGTGGGGGATGGGAAAGGCTGTTTTCGCCTTCCCCAGACTCCTAGAAAGGCTCTGGAGCCTGGAGAGAGCAAAAAACAGGCCTACCGGGCCCACTGGGCCATCGCATGCCAAAAGCGGGGGAGCTCGGGAGGGTCACACGCACATGCGCAGGGGGGTGGAGTGCATAGAATTATGGGTGTGGCATGTGCGTATGCGATCCCCCCTGCACTCCCCCCGCTTTTGGCACCCAATGGCAAAAAGATTAGCCATCATTGATCTAGCCTATCTTCTATTCGATCTAGCAGAGATAGGGAAGCTTCCTTACTTTCTGCATATGGTATATAAATATATAGATAACAGCCGGTAGGGTGAATGATTTTTTAGATACAGCAAGTTGGCCAGGCCATGTACCAAATCCATTTTTATAGTTGCTAAAAGAAATGCAGGCAAATTCACAGCTGCACAACTGTACCACCTTATTTTATGCATGAACCAATCATCTGGTTCTTCTTTTTTTCCTGACTGTGTTTTGAAATGTATTTATCCTGGTTGCTGATTTAGCCCTTATTCTGGATTCGCGCTATTCATTGTATTAGGAACTAATCATATAGCTTGGATTTGCACACCAGAGTATTTTTTAAAAAAATGAAAATTAAAGCTAACCAAGCTTAAATGTGCAAGTGAACATTGTTTGAAGATGGCCTCTGTATCTGATTACCCCTCTTAAAACTACCCTCACCCTTATGTATTGCAACTTGCATTTTTGGAATTCATTCTTCAGCCACCTGGCTGTGGAAGGTGGGAATTGCAAACGCCACACACATTTAAAGAGTATCAGGTTGGAGAAGGATCAACAGATACGATCCTGTGGAGAAGGAGGGCACTGTGAATTGGGGTATCTTGGCTGCAAAGATGGGCCTATTGTTTCATGGCATAGCAAAAAGAGCTAAGGTGGCGCATAGGTTAGAGTCAGTGGTGGGATTCAGCCAGTTCACACCACTTTGGGAGAACTGGTTGTTAACTTTCTGAACAGTTCGGCAAACTGGTTGTTGGAAGAAATCATCAGGGCAGAGAACCTGTTGTTAAATTACTTGAATCCCACCACTGGTTAGAGTGCAGTACTGCAGGCTACTTCAGCTGACTGCTAGCTGCCTTCAATTTAGCAGTTCAAATCTCACTGGCTTAAGGTTGACTCAGCCTTCCATCCTTCTGAGGTGGGTAAAATGAGGATCCAGATTGTTGGGGGTAATATGCTGACTCTGTAAACCGCTTAGAGAGGGCTGTAAAAGCACTGTGAAGCGGTATATAAGTCTAAGTGCTATTGCTATTCTGAGGGAGACTGTTCTTGCCTGGAGTGGCCTAATACTACTTTTAAAAAGCCATTTAATCTCTTGACATTATTACATCTTACACTAATGAATTCCATAAGTAAATTAAATGCTGTGGTTAGAAAGATACCCTTTTGCTTGTTTTGAATTTGATGCCAATCTATTCAACAGAATTACCCTAAAATTGTGCATAAGCTTACCAAGAGGAGGGGGTGAGGAGTTCAAATCTCTCTGATTCCATTGCATGTAATTTGTGAAATCTTTATAATGCAAATTTGTCCTTGCACCCCCCCCCCCAGAACAGCATATGTTTAAGCTGATTCTATTGCAGTCTAGCCAGTGATATCAATGGAACAATCCTCTATCCATCTCCCAGGAGCTCTGTGAAGAGCAAGGCAAAATCATTTGGTTAATGTGTATATACTAACATGGGCCATCCTTCCCTACAAACTGTGAATAATCTGCCAGTGGTTTCACGTATATTGTCAATAATCTTACTCTGGTTTCATGCATGGAGGGATTCTCTGCCCATCCAATTGAACTTTCTAATCCTATGAAATCTTCCATGCCAAATGAATTATTCTGTGATACTTTGTGCCATATGTGTAGAAAATGGCTGGTTATTGGATGAGATGCCCCTGGATGCCAGGTTTTTGGTAGTTGCCTCAAGGAAACAAAATATTTCTTCCAGGTAAATGCTCACTGTCTTCCTTAACAAGATAGGCTTATAAGAATTTCAGCAACTTAAATTATTTCCAGCTTTTAACCAATTTATCTTTAATATGATAGGATGGAGACTTTTTGAGTTTCTTATAGCTTTTCTGTGAATCAGTGAGGGATTGGTTATGTTCATTGAAAATAGAAAAGGTTCAAATGACTCTTTAGAAAGTTGTCTAATGAATTCCTGTCAGTCGAAGAACTGAGCATTAAATCCAACCAGCCGTCCTCTCCTAACTTACTTGTTGATTGAATGTGAGATCTTTTCTGAACATGATTTGTGACCCAGCCACATTGTACTTCACATGCTAAACTAGGCTAAAATGGGATTGGGTAGTTGGTGGTTCAGTGTATTATGGGGATCCAGTCATTTTTCCTCTCCTGCCTTTTGTGAATCAGGTCATCATGCTTGTCTATACAATTTGTATTTGTGGACATGGCTTTAGAACTGAACCTCTTATAATCAAGAGCTATATGTCCTCTCCTAAACTGCAGATTACTTGCTAAAAATCTACATTATTTGTAGCCTGTTTGTGAGATGTACAAATATTAAGATGACTACTTCTGAAGACATTGATGAATTAGATGCCCTTTGTTGCAGTCTGACAATTATGTCTAGATATACTTGTGATTAAGGTAAAGGTAACGGTTCCCCTTGCACATATGTGCTAGTTGTTCCCAACTCTAGGGGATGGTCCTCATCTCTGTTTCAAAGCCGAAGAGCCAGCGCTGTCTGAAGACGTCTCCGTGGTCATGTGGCCTGCATGACTAAACGTCAAAGGCACATGGAATGCTGTTACCTTCCCACCAAAGGTGGTCCCTATTTTTCTACTTGTATTTTTTATGTGCTTTCAAACTTGGCAGAAGCTGGGACAAGTAACGGGAGCTCACCCCGTTATGTGGCACTAGGGATTCGAACCGCTGAACTGCCGACCTTTCAATTGACAAGCTCAGCGTCTTAAGCCACTGAACCACCATGTCCCTATACTTGTGATTAGTATTAGGGAATTTCTTTGCATAAAATATAATGGGGCAGTTTAATTCCCAAGTTTCCAAATTGCTCTTAACTGCCCTGAGACAATAGAGAATGAAAACATTGTTCTTAAAAACTGCAGTCTTCATGAATGAATTAGTATTATCTGCTGACCTAATTTACAGAATATTAATATGAAGATTGTAAACAGAAAAAAGTTTATAGGTTTTACCCATAGAAGATGTATATCAAAAAACTAAGTAGGTCAGAGCCTGAATGAATGACAATTATAGGTATGTCCATTTGAGTTCCATGGAAGAAGAAGAAGATTAGAAATGAACCTCCTCCCACTCCCCCATTCACAAACAAGCTCTGTGCCACACACCAGCTTTCTGTCCTCACTTTGAAGAAACTTGTTTCTTCTGTAATGATTGTATTTCTGCCACCTTCATTTTTGAATCCGTCTAGTCCTGTCACAAAGAGACAAAATATCTTTCAAGGGATGTGCTTGTAATTATAGAAGATAATAGGTAAAACAAAAGACACATGTACAGAATGGAGAAGATCTGGTGTAAGGGGATCACAATCTCAATAGTGTAGTACAGTTGCAAAGAAGACCAACGACGTCTTGAAAAGCACAGAATCTGGATTATCCTGCTGTTCTCTGCCTTCGCCAGGCCTTGCTTGGATTTAAATCTGCACAACCCAGTTTAAAAAACACCAATGAACATGACCAAGTCCAGAGAGGGGCTACTAAGATGGTGAAAGGACTATAAAATTAAGTCCTATGAGGAATGTTTAAAAGACTAGTTGATGCGTTTGTTAGATTTGTAGAAGGTTGAAAGGGATGTGATAGCTCTTTTCAAATATCTAAAGGGCTGACACTTTGTAGAGGTTTTGGACTAATTCTCACTTTTATAGAGAATAAGGCTAGACTTAATGGAATGAAACTTCAAGGGTGGAGATGCAGTTTTGATGTTAGAAAAAACTTCTAGTCACTAAGAGGTGTCAATCAGAAGAGCTGAGGTGGCTCAGTGGTTAGGCTGCAGTACTACAGCTACTTCAGCTGACTGCTAGTTCAGCAGATCAGCGGATCAAATCTCACCGGCTCAAGGTTGACTCAGCCTTCCATCCTTCCGAGGTGGGTAAAATGAGGACCCAGATTGTTGGGGGCAATATGCTATTTAGTATACTGTCTTTGGTGTAAACCGCCCAGAGTCCTCAGAGAGTGGGCGGCATAGAAATATGAATAATAAATAATAAATAAGTAAATAAATCAGTGGAATTGACTACCACGTAGAATGTTTTTTCCCCCTTCATTAGAGGATTTCCAACAGAGGCTGGATAGTCTTCCATAGGGGATAATGTAGCGAAACCTGCGATGTGCAGATGACTGGGCCAGTGATGACCTCTGAGGTCCTTTTAAACTCTATGGTTCTGTGAATTGGCTGAGTTTCAAGTGCATGAAGAGAAGTAGAAAAATGGATACATAAGAAATCCATGGCATCAGGCCTGGAGAATTAACATTTCATGGAAATGCAAGGCTGATAGTGTGCCTTCCCAATCTCAGGGCCAGGGTTTCTGCAGTCCATGGTCAAGAAAGTCAAGATGGTGGCCGTGACAACACAATTGAAGTACTATCTGATTTTATGTGTGACGCACACAGGTGATATAGACACACCAAAATGGCGCTTCAATCTCACCCTCACATGCCATCTTGCTGTTCTTGGCTATATCCTACTGACATCTTTGCTCAAGTGGGTCACTATTTTTATTTTCCTCAGGATGTAAAGACAATTGGGAGTATAGGAATCGTGTGACGTGTTTCCTTTGCCAAAGAACCTCTGAAATCTTGCTGCTTGCACTGCCTAGTCAGATGCTCTTGATGATTCTAAACATTTTTATATAAATGCCTATTTTATTGGAATGTTTTACATTAGTTGTGCCCCCCCCTTCTCACAGAAGGATAGTCAAACCAAATACTGCAGTAGATTTAAGAAGAAAATCTTTTTTTTTTTTTTTTTGAAGGGATCCATTCTTGGGCATGTTTTCTTTTACAGTGAAGCATGGGTATAGTTTCCATCTGTTGGGCTAACTCCAACAGCTCTATGGATAGCCTGAAAGCAGCTCCTTAATCAAAGGGCAGTGAGCAGCTGTCACTCTGCTGCACCAGCATCTGTCAGATGCAATGATCATCTATCATTAGGTACAGTTGGAATAAAGGGATTGTAATACTATATGATAAAATGGGAAATGTGTTGGTTCTGCTTAGAATTTATGCTGCTGAAAAGAAGGTATTAGTATGAGATGCTGTTCTGTTCTTCTGGCATTACCTCTTAATACTTCCCTAATACTCATTATAGTATGGAGCACCCACATAGCCAGCCAGAAATGTCCTCCAATCAGTCAGCTGTCAGTATTCATAGATCAAGATTCGTGATTAGAAGAGATGCAACGCTGTCCATGTAGCAGTGTGGACTCCTCTCTTAGAGGAGGGCTCAGCTCGCTCATGTGCAGTGACCCCTGGCACGGGATGATGAAGCTAAAACCAACAATTTCAGAAATAAAAGCGTCTGATGGGAGGTCACTGTACATGACCAGAATTCAAGCAGCCTCTTTATTGCAAATTTGAACAACCTGAGTTCTCCATCTGTAATGGTTTGCTGAAAGGACTCTTGGAATCAGTTTTGGGAAGGTGCTATGGGTAGCTCCTCTGAGGCCATTGGATCCAAGAGCCTCATGTCAGGCATCACCCTAATGCAGTGGTAAAATCCAATTTTTTTTACTACCATTTCTGTGGACATGGCTTGGTGGGTGTGGTGTGGCTTGGTGGGCATGGCAGGGGAAAGATACTGCAAAATCCCCATTCTCACCCCACTCCAGGGGAAGGATATTGCAAAATCTCCATTCCCTCCCCACTCCTGGGGCCAGCCAGAGGTGGTATTTGCTGGTTCTCCAAACTGCTCAAAATTTCCGCTACCGGTTCTCCAGAACCTGTCAGAACCCGCTGTATTTCACCCCTGCCCTAATGGTCTGAGGAGAGATCTATGGGCAAAAATGGGGTAAGGCTGGTTGTGAAACATGAAAATGGTTAAGCAGCATATAAGCACCTGCAAAAGAATATTTTCTAAAGTCAAAGAGGAAGCACAGAGGTCTTCAAAGAGAGGCTGGATGGATCATTTATCAGATGCTCCAGTGCAATGTTTTTCAACCTCAGTAAATGGCTGGGGGATTCTGGGAACTGAGGTTTTAAAGATGTTGAGGTTGAGAAACACTGCTCTAATGGATCTTGCACTGAGCAGGGAAAGCAGCTCAATTGATCCTTTTGTTCCTTTCCAACTGTAAAATTTGGTGATCTTTGTGTGGATTTCAGATTTTGAATTAGTTGGAAAACTCGTTCACCCTTTTTCTTGAAATCCACATCTGGTTTTCAAGCACCTTTAAAAACAAAAGCGTTGGTTTTAGTTCCATATTATTGTGCTGTTTCTACAGCTGTTTCCATAGAAGAAACTCTAGGGTTTCCTTTTCTAAATTGTTGCACAGTCTGAATGTAGCTGTGACAATTAACCTTATTTAAGCTTTAGTAAATGAAAAGCCCAGAAATAATTGTCTGAATTACATGTCGTGCAGATTTTTTTTATAATGGACACTGATAGTCCATTTTTTTTACAATACATTTACTCAGGTAATATGAACTCACTGATAATTGAGGTGAGGACTGATTTCTGTTCTTTGCAGCAACTTTATGCAAACCCTGTATCTCCCAAAGGATGCATAAAATGGGGAGGAAGAACTGGCTTGTGGGTCTAAAGTTGGTCTGTAGAATCTCAAGCAAGGCTCCACCCTTCCATCAATTACAGTTTAAACCAAACGAAACTTGTGCAATGGTATTTCTGCATTTCCCAGAGTTTCACACTGATCCTTGAGGGAGACTTATAAAAGGGGGTGGAGGGAATTCAGTGTAAATTCAATAGGTACATCTTCCATTTAAACTGTGTAAAATAAAAATTAACCCTCAAACTAAGGTGATCTTCGCCAGTATGCCTTCTGATGTTTTGATTCTCGGCCAGCATGCATGTCCAATACAATTGGTAGGCATCAGGTTGGAAAAAATTAGTTTAAGGATATTTAGGAATACAAGGAATAGTACAATAATACATCCAGGGATATCAATTAAGAGTAGCCATTTACTCATCATAGACCAAGGACAAAAGAATATGCAAGTTTGTGTGTCATTTGTATGTACAGATGCAAATACAGCAATTGCTGTGATTTAAATAGTTGTACATCTCATCACAATGAAGGGAAGTGTGATTTGGTGGCCAATGTGCTAATATGGATTTCTGTCCATAGTGGGTTTTGAAAAACATCTTTGAGGCCCCAGGATGGTTAAACCGGATGGTTTTGCAAGAAGAAAATAGCAATAGCACTAAGACTTACACACTGCTTCACGGTGCTTTTTCAGTCCTCTCTAAACGGTTTACAGAGTCAGTATATTGCCCCCAACAATTTGGGTTCTCATTTTACCCACCTCGGAAGGATGGAAGGCTGAATCAACCTTGAGACTCAAACTGCCAAATTGCAGGCAGCCGGCAGTCAACAGAAGTAGCCTGCAGTACTGCACTCTAACCACTGCGCCACCATGCTAATTTCAATACAGTAGCTTCAGATACGGGGCCTCTCTTCATTAATTAGAACATGTAGCCATCCTGAGCTGAGTTATGAATAGTGTTTGCTTGGGAGAACATTGCATGAATTTTCAGGGTGAAACAATTATCGTTTTTCAATAAAAAATATACTGCAATTTATGTAGTTTTTCTGATCTCAGAACTTTTGTATCAAACTTAGAGGGGGGAGGGAACAGAAAGAAGTTATTAATTCAAATGATTAGCATGATTATTTATTAAACATTTTATCCCTTTCAATTAAACTACCTAGGACTGCATACAACAAGGTAAGCAAAACTGTGAATAACTATAAGGCAAGGAATATGACAGTAAAAGAGCAGATAAGTACATATCATAATCAAAATACATAGGAGTTTAAAACATAAAGCACAGTTCACAATTGAAAATGAAAAGGCCATGAGGGAATCAGGAAGCAAATGTGTTGTAAATATGATTATCATGTTTGAGCAGCAAAATACTGAATATCTATGTTCTACCCTCTCATGTAGTATAGAAAAAAAAAAGAAAAAAATTCTTTCTACATGGTTCTCCATCTTCTTGTCCAAGGAACTAATAAATTCAATGGTCATATCCTGCCAAGTGGTGTTTTAGAGTTTGGAGTAGTAATATATTAAACAAGAAAAAGGATTCTGAGCAACTCTGCCTAGCCTGGGCTTGAGGTATATGGGGAGGCACTTCCACGGCTATTTCCCAGAGTTATTTATTTAAAATATTTACACGGCTGTCTATCTTACAACCATAACATAAAATAATATTGCACAAAGTATAAAAAACAAGGCACCAGAAAAAACTGGCACCACAACCAAGCTCTCCTCAGCCTAGCCCAGGGGTCGGCAACCTTAAACACTCAAAGAGCCACAAAGGTCCTAACCAGAAGCCCCCCATTCAATTCTGGAGCCGACCGGAAGTCCGGTTCCCCCACCATAGAGTCTCCTCCTAGCGCGGCGTCCTTTTTCCTCTACCTGTCCTAACCGAAAGTCTTATCAATTGTGGAGCCGACCGGTAACAGGGAGTTGCAGAAGAGGGATGAAAGAGCCACATGCGGCTCCAGAGCCACGAGTTGCTGACCCCTGGCCTAGCCCAATGCTTGGGGTAACTTTCTGAAAAGTTGTAAGAGTTGGTATTCCCCAGGGCAGGGGCTGGAGTAGAAAAGGTAAACTTACTCAGTCTCACAATATGGCAATGTTTAAGGGAAGGGACCTGGAGTGTGTCTGTTACTTCATCTGATTACTAAAGCTCAGTGCCTGATAAACATCACCATCTGGGTCCTCCCTGATAATTTCTGGCTCCCTTTGAAAGCCATCCAAATTGGCTGCCATTACCACATGGACTGGCAGGAAGGTCCAGAATTTGTCCACCCACTGCATGAAAAAGTTTGTCTTTGGTCAGTCCTGATGGTCTCTGGATTTGGTTTCAATGGATGACCTCCCATTTGTATAATGTGAGAGAAAGTGGGGGAAATCCCTTTGACCTGCATGGTATATAAGTGTGTGTGTGTGTGTGTGTGTGTGTGTGTGTGTGTGTGTGTGTGTATGTACACAGACACATACAAGTCAGTTCAGAGTAATGGCTAAGTCATCTAACTAGAAACCAAGAGGCCGCAAATACTAGACATGTCTTAGTCACGAAGATAGTCACTCTCTCTCAACCCTAGGAAGAAGACATTAGCAAACCAGGATTGACTTGAAGGCATCAGAAAACAAAGTACATTTTAGATAAAGAGAGATCTAGGAAGCAATAAGCTTCCTATTACAGTGCAATAAGCCTGCCTCCTTTCCAGAATGTTATGGAGGACTCCAGATGACAATGATCTAAGTGTTGTCGGTCTGGCCTTTTTGAGCTCTTGTATCCATTTCTCCCACTAAGGATAAAATAGGCCCCTGTGAAAGGACACAACAGAGTAGCAGCATAATTTTTAGCAGGTACAGACAGGACAATTTGCAATTCAGACACAATAGGAAAAGTTGTCCTGTGGGACGCATGAATGGCATGTCAGAAATAACCCTCCTTTGTTGTGTGCCACAGCGTTTGTTCCAGTAACAGAGTTTTGTGCTGCCCTGAGCAACTTCTTCCTTTCTTTCAAGGCTCCTCTGAGCTTCTAAAGCAGTGAGGCTCCCTGGAACACAGAGAGACTCCTTCTGCGAAGGTCTGCATTCTTCTTAATGATTACAACAGTTTTGCAATTCAAAAGAGCAACACAGTTTTATATTTTAAAAATAGCAAGGGAGAGGTGCTTGAAGCAGATTGGTGGAGGGGGAGGGGGAGGGGGAGAGTAAAATAGATCCCAGAGTTGCTGTAGTCCAGTCCAGCTGGAAGCGACCAACTGCAAATACAGCAGTTGCCATAATTTAAAGGGTGGTTCAGAGGGGCACTCTTGAAATGGATGAGAGTAAGAGCAGTGAGATTTTTATCCAGATTGAGAAGATGATGGGAACTAAAGGTGATTTTAGGCATGTTGCAGAAGCACGGCAAATCACTGGCTGTCTGCTTCAGCTGCCTCCTTTTTCAAAAACAAAAATGGAATGGAAAACGGGGTGAGAATACTGGCTTCAAATGGTGCTGAGAAGGAACATGTTGGGACCATGAGTGTTCAGGAAACTAAGAGTCCAGCAATGTCCGTTTGGCTCAGAGGTGGGTTTCAGCAGGTTCTGACCAGTTCTTGAGAACCGATAGCGAAAATTTTGAGTAGTTTGGAGAACTGGTAGTAAAAATTCTGGCTGGCCCCGCCCCCATCTATTCTCTGCCTCCCGAGTCCCAGCTGATCGGGAGGAAATGGAGATTTTGCAGTAACCTTCCCCTGGATTGAGGAGGTAATGGAAATTTTACAGTATCCTTCCCCAGCCACACCCACCAAGCCACGCCTACCAAGCCATGCCATGCCATGCCATGCCACACCCACCAAGCCACGCCCACAGAACCAGTAGTAAAAAAATTTGAAACCCACTGCTGGTTTGGCTGTATCATGCCATTCTGTGGACGGTGCTTAGTGAGAAGTGTCCAGGGGAAGCTCTGCTTGTATGGCATTTATATTTTAAGTGTCCTGTGAAATCTCACAGTGTTCTTTCACCTAGTTTTATCACCACTGCAACTGTGTGAAGCAGGGGTGGGTTCTACTTACCTTTACTACTGGTTCGCACCAGATCGCTCGCACACATGCAGATCGCCGATGATGACATCCGGGGCGGTGGGTGGGGCCTCCCACCAGTTTTACTACTAGTTCTTGCGAACTGGTCCGAACCGAGGACAACCCACCACTGCTGTGAAGTAAGTTGAGCTGAGAGATACTAACTAAGCTCAAGTGAGCCTTGGTGAGCATTGTGGTCAATGGGATTTGAGTCTGGCTTTGCTCAGCCCAAGGCCAACATTATCACTACATATTAGATTAGGCTTAGTTAGACTCCTGATGTGTGGATAGCAAATGGGAATTTTGATTTTTAGTTTCCAGGTAAAGATCAAGCATTATCAATACTAGGACCTTTTGTCTGGAGAGACCCAAGGGCCACCTTATGAGATGCATAGCAGTAACACTAATAAGCTCGTTCCCTCTTGACATTCTTTTTAAGGTATTTTGAAGGTTGTTTCACAGTTTAAGGGTTTAAATTTGTCTGTTTACTTTGTAACTGATCAGAAAAGAAATGAAATTGTCATGCTAATATATTTTAATTGACCCATTAGAATTGCTAAATAAAATAAATTTTCACAGGCAGATGCATCTAGCGAAGCGTGAACTTTCATTTCTCATTTTTGGTTAGCACAAAGCAAATTATTATTATTATTATTTGTGTCTTCCAAGAAGATTTAAATTACAACTTATTGCCCGACACCCATCCCTTCCTTTCCATTTGCTTCTACTCCATGTTCCCACGTTCTAAGCATATGCTGGAAATGGAGGGGGATCAGGATACCCTTTAGTGCAGGAGTAAGAAAACTGTAGCCTACAGCTGTGATTGGACTCCAACTCTTGTTGTATTCATTCTTATTAACTATTTGATACATTTATATCCAGTCTTTCCTCCAGGAGCTTAAGGTGGCAGACACAGAACTCCCTGCTCCAAATTTTCTCCCCAATAGCAACCTTGTTGTCCTTGTGAGGTAGGTTGAACTGTGAGAGTGAGTAGCCCAGAGTCACTCAGTGAGCTTCCAGGCTAAGGCTGGAGTTGAACTTGGCTTTCCCCAGTCCAAATCCAACCCCTTAATTGCTAACTACACCTCACTGAACTCTCAATTGCTTAGTTATTAATATCCTGGCTGGCTGAGGTTGCTGAAGAATGAATTCCATGACTCAATGGAAGACCATAAGTTACTATCTGAGGTTTTCTTTTGGAGGGAAAAAATTAAGAACATTAAAAATTAAAGGAAATAAATCTGCACAACAGAACAAAAAAATCTATCTAGTCCAGCCTTCTTCAGTTTATGTCCACCACACATTACTGATCCCATCATATCAAGCCAGAATGGAAAGCATCTGGGGAAGAATGTTTTAGATTCCAATTCCATTTTGCATTGATTACCATGTCTCTCTCATAGTACACAGATCACTTCAAGATTCGAAGAAGTCCTCTCTGCTGAATTTTTTGGTGAGAGCCACTGTGGGCAGGACCACATGCAGGTAATGATGAATTGTGAGCAGAATAGTTTAATTCTGGGCAAAAGAGTTGAACACACCCACACCTCACCAATTTCCAAACAACAACAACAACAACAAAAGTTAGGCTTAAATTGGCTTTCCAGCTATTGAACAGTGGTTCGCCATCTAATTTCACTGGAAAACTAATGCCACATTTTGGCAACCAATGTGCCAAATTGTAGCAATAAGAATCTCATTGGTGAAATCAGAGAAAGCTTGTGTGTGTGTGTGTGTGTGTGTCACAAAATAGCAATCCACTTTCAGGCAAAGAAGAAAAAATGTGGTATATGAAAATAACCCTCAGAACCACAGTAAGAACATTAAAAAAAAAGGAAGGCATGTAGAAAATGTGGCTGAAAGCCGAAGTACAAAGGTGAAGATAGAAACCCAAGTGCAAGATTTTCAAGAACCAGGCTTGTCCACAGGAAGAGGATTCCTCAACGTGAAGTCTTTCTCTCCCAAGAATCCTGTTTGTAACCACTTGGCACTACCAAAGACATTCAAGTGCTACTAGGGAGAGAACATAAAATTATAAAGACTGACTCTGGAGCAACAAAGCTAGCATCACAGCTATTTAAACCTTCAGGCTACACTGACCTTGGGAGGAGTTATATATTTGAGTGGCAATTAGATGGTAATGTAATAGTAGGTATGTGCTGCATGAATATTTTTATTGGGACCATAACAGCACATAAGGAGAGCAGTTTAACTCTCCCCAGCTCTGTCTAAAAAATTCTTCCTCTAGGTCTTAGGTATTGCATTAAGTACAGGTCTTTGCTAAATGTTAAGAGTTGAATGTGACAACCTGGCAAATGTCTTTTCATTTTAATATGCTGATTCGTCGCCTTAATAAATATTTGATTTGACCATTTTGATTTCACTGAGAAAGAGGATGCCTACTACTGTATGTTAATGTTATGCTGGTGTTGCACATTCTGGGTGACCACTAGATGGCAGTAAAGAGATGCAGAAAACTCCATTTTTTCCCTGCCATCTAAGGGTGACTCAGGGCTTTGCAGCCAGAACTGGCAATGATAGTTGTGCAGCTATTAATGTTGTCACAGAAGAGTCTGTCTTTTCAGTATTTCTTTATGCGTGAAAACTCGTTAAGTAATTCCTTATTATTTCAACAAATTTACAGCTAGAAAGTTTCTCCCTCTTTTCCTTGGTTTACATATTCAAGAGGAGAATGCTCGGAGGAACCAATTGAGAAATAAGGGTCAGTGGAAACCATGGTTCTCATAGCTAACTTCATAGGTGCTTATGTAGCATTTCCCTTGCTAACATATTCACCTCTTTACAGCTGTAGAAAAGGGTAGCACTGTTGATTGACAAACTAAGGCAAAATACACTTTAGTAATAGAGCTCCAATCCATGTTGACAATATTTTAAAAACCTGCATACGTGTCTTATTTACTTAGAAGAACATTTGTTTTTGAAATCTTAGCTTCATCTTAAAAAGAAGAGCTCTGATAGACCATGAACTCAGTACCAAGATGTAAGATTTTGTGCAAATTCATTTTTGTAGCATTTTTACTTGCATGACTTTCATCATTCTGGAAATAACACCTTGGAGTTTTCATTGCAGCTGGTAAATAAAATGATGGCTTCTTACAATCAATTATTTCACCTTTCATGTGGATGTCATATGATGCACACTTTGGAATAAAATAGTATAGTTCTATAAAAAGCCAAATGTTTTCTCAGAGAAAATAACATTGCCATTACATCCTTATAAAGGCTTACATAAAGATTGGATGATGGACTTTATGATTGGCAGATATGTGTAGCAAGCTTCTCCATTCACATAGTAATTTTTTGGAACTCTATTCCAAATTGCAGCTATTAGGCTAGAAAAAGTTGATTAATTAAAACAAAATTTAAAAGCAAAGATTGTTCGGAGATCGCCAAAGTCATGGAAAGTTAAAAACCATTCTGTTGGCTTCATATATTGAATCAGGTCTCAACTGAACATACAGACAGCAGAATGTTGTTGTTCATATGTATTACTGTACATTTCTTTGGACGTTTGTCCAGGTTAATATATTGTGTTAGAATTTTTTGTTTCAGTATTAACAAAAGCAGGTTGCTTCTACCCTTGTTATTTAACTGCTTTTCCATTCTGGAATGTTGATGCTTGCTGGTGTTATTGCAAGTCATTACTCTCCATAACCTGTAACTTACTGTAATTTGAGAAAGTCCTTGTTAGGAAATGGTTATTTGTCTAACTAGTTGGTCAGGCAATATATAAACCAACAATGTATGTTTGCAGTCAGAAAGGTATTTTATTGCTTTAAGACTGTATTGCATCATCCTGTATCCTGATTGGCTAAGCTCTGTAGTCAATGTACTTAAGGGAAGTCAGGAACATGGCTTGTGTGGATACTACACCATTTTTACCTGCTTATATGCTGTAACTCTCTACTTGATCTCTCTGCATGATCACTGTTTGATCATAGCTACATGTTGCTTTCTACTATTTATTGAATGTTTTATATTGAACTTGTTCCTGTTTGAAACTCAAGAAGAACTGTTTTATTATGTATGACTACAACTGGTAAGAAGACTTTGTACTTGAAATATCCTTGGATTGATCTTTTACCTCTCGTCTTATCTGTGTATGATTTGGATTGTTTTTGGACTTTGCTTTACTTTTTCTAAAAGTAAATGACTACCACAACTCAGTGTGTTTGTTTGTTAACTGTAATTGTTCACAACCACTCCCAGTCGCTTTTCATGCATTTACTCAAAGGGTACTCTGCTCAATAACCCACAACATCGGTTATGAGCCAAGAATATCCTTAACAGTCCTCACCTCTGATTTTAGCACACCATGTTGAGACTGTACAAGTGTAAGTCCAGGGCATTAGAAAAAAGACATAGAAGGCCTGTCTTATTTTGTGGTCAGTAGTGAGCAGATTACTGGATACTTCTATAAATAATCTTATTTTTTTTCTAGAAACCTTGCACGTAAACAAGTAGCTTGAGTTCTCACTTTTGCTTCAATAGCAGTTGGGACATCTCTCTCTATTCTTATATTATGCTGCTAACATTCCTGATGCTTTTAGAAGTCAGAAGTAAATACTACAGAAGAAACTACAGAGCAATACCTTTATCGTGACTTAAATGTCCATGTGCTGAATCCTATTAAAAGTGCTATTTGATTGACATGTGTTTTTCTGATAGAAAACAACAGGTTGCTTGTAATGTTCACAACTGGTGCAGAAGTGAAGGCTTGTCTAGTACAAATGGCGGGATACCTTTTGACATTTGGCATGCCTCAACAGGGTGAGCATTAAATTGCTTCATCACATTCTCTACTGCAGTGTTTCTCAACTTCACTCATGTTAAAATGGGCTTGTCCCAGAATTCCCCAGCCAGCATACCCTGAGACCTGAGATCCATACATGTTAAAGTGACTAAGGTGAAAAAACACTGTTGGGTTCAATGCCTTTCTTCACATCACAGAACCATACAAAGAGTTATCTGACACTGACTCTTCTATTTTTAAAAATTAGTATGCTCTCAGTCTGGATAAATACCAGAATCTGTCAGTAATTTACCTGTTGCACATAGGAGTGAATGCTGCTCAAAATGATAAATTGTCTAGATTTTGTCTCCTCTGGTTAGATGCCATATATTCACCAGAGCCTGGTGGCGCAGTGGACTAAGTGCTGTTAAAGTAGCACTTAGTTGCCAGCTGCCTGCAATTACTGCAAGTTCAAATCTCACCAGGCTCAAGGTTGACTCAGCCTTCCATCCTTTCGAGGTAGGTAAAATGAGGACCCGGATTGTGGGGGCAATAAGCTGACTTTGTATAAAAAAGAACACCGCTGGGGGGGGGGGCAAAAGCCCTACTAAGTAGGTATATACAAAAGTATGAAGGCTATTGCTTAATGCATTGTAAGCCGCCCTGAGTCTCCGGAGAAGGGCGGCATATAAATCGAACTAATAAATAAATAAATAAATAAATAAATAAATAAATAAATAAATAAATAAATAAATTTAATTGATATCCTGTTCCAATCAATAGTTGTCATTGACTGATATAGTAAGTATCATCACCCTAGGCTGCTGGTAGTTGGGAAGAATAAAAAATTAAATAAATGACAACATTAAATTATCCACAGTATAGTTAAAAACAATAAATAACTGTTTAACAACTCCTGTATTTTAACTCCTGATGGAAACACACATAAACAATTGAAAAATAAAGAAGGGGTAAAACGAAGACACCATGCTTAAATTACAAGAATATCCTCTGAAATAGCTTTGTTCTCAGTATTTTCCCAAAACAAGCAGTGAGGACTCAAATAGCAGCTCCCTTTGGGAACAGGAGCCCTTTCCCCTTGTCCTCACTTGAATACGATCAGATTTGTTAAAGGAAAAGAGAACATTTCCTCCATTGTGAGCCCATTCTTAAGCTGTAACTGCCAACTTTTTAAGAAAGCACAAAATGTTCAGCTCCTCTCTCAAGCTTTCCCCTGAATGCATCTGAAACGGTCTGTCTGGGGTTTTGTTTGTAAATGAGATTTTAGCATTTTGGAGAAGCGTTTTAACTTTGCAATGTTTGGGTTTATCAATGTTTTATGCCTTTTATGGGAACTGCCTTGGACGGTGTTGCCCTTTTATGACAGTCTCTTCTGAGTCAGAGGCTGAGAGACAGGCCAGACGGACTGTGAGCCTGAGGTGCTGGCAGGCGCACAGACACCTGAGGCAGCTCAAGAAGCAATGAGCCTGAGCAGGTGGGGGATGACTCAGAGGGG
Organism: Arizona elegans; assembly: GCA_022577455.1. NCBI lineage: Eukaryota > Metazoa > Chordata > Lepidosauria > Squamata > Colubridae > Arizona > Arizona elegans. Next base: position 155,461,935 of record JAKOOJ010000002.1, read on the forward strand.
TCAGATTCTGGCAAGGTGCCTCACCCAAGAACAAGCCAACAGCTAGGGAGGGCAGAGCAGAAGCAGTCAGCTTTTCTCCTTGAGAAAAAAATGCTCTGACTGAAGCTATGCTCGTAACTGGGGCTGCACATGAGCAGCATCTAGCCCTCTGCCCATCCATTCTAAACAACTGAATAACAGAATGAGAACAAAATAACAGAGTTGGAAGGGACTTTGGAGGTCTTCTAGTCCAACTCCCTGCTCAGGCAACCCTATACCATTTCAGACAAATGGTTGTCCAATCTCGTCTTAAAAACTTCCAGTGTTGGAGCACACGTAACTTTTGGAGATAAGTCGTTCTATTGATTCTTCTGTCAGGAAATTTCTCCTTAGTTTTAGGTTGCTTCTCTCCTTGATTAGTTTCCATCCATTGCTTCTTGTCCTGCCTTCTGGTGCTTTGGAGAATAGGTTGAAGAATAGATCTTCTTTATGGCAACCCCTTAGATATTGGAACACTGCTATCATGTCACTCCTAGTCCTTCTTTTCATTAAACTAGATGTACCCAATTCCAACAACCGTTCTTTATATGTTTTAGTCTCCAGTCCCCTAATCATCTTTGATGATCTTTGTATTCTTTTTAGACTCTCAACATCTTTTTTACATTCATCATTGGCAACCTTCAGTTTCAAGAGACTATGGTATCGTGCTCTGGAAAGAGGTCCTAAAACAGCATCTGGTGTGACTAAAAAGGCCAATTCGAGAGTGGCAATCCCTTCCACACTGAGGGCAGATACATTCTGTCCCCTGCCCAGCCCCCAGATTTCACTGGTTCTGGGACTGCCTCTTTGCCTCAGCCGGCCGAACAAGTGTCTCTTCGAATTGGAGAAGGCCATGCTGCGTCTTTAGCCTCCAAGCTGAACGATCAGAGATCAAGGTTTCCCAGTTGTTAATGTCCATTCCCAAGGCCTTTAGATCCCTCTTGCAAATATCCTTATATCACAGCTGTGGTCTCCCTCTAAGGCGCTTTCCCTGCACTAATTCTCGATACAGGAGATCTTTCAGAATCCGACCATCAGCCATTCTCACGACATGCCCAAGCCTGTTTCAATAGTGTATTGAATAGTGTATACATGCTAGAAATTCCAGCACGTTCCAAGACTACGCTATTTGGAACTTTGTTATGCTAGGTAATGCCAAGAATACATCGGAGAGAGCACATATGAAAGGTGTTCAACTTTCTCTCATGCCGTGCATAAAGGGTCCAAGACTCACTGCAGTACAAGAGTGTGCTCAGGACACAGGCTCTATAGACCTGGATCTTTGTATGTTCCCAGGTTTTCTACATTGTGGCAATCAAAATTGGATGCAGCATTCCAATTTTGGTCTTACCACACTATCCTGCTTCGGACCCATGTTCTTGTGGCAGCCTTTTTCAAGTCCTCTTTGCTCCATTGCCTGCTTGTTCAGACCTTCAATTTGACTCTTAGTCTGGTTTGTAGAACTGACTCATTCTAGATCTTTGGACTGCTTTGAACTACTTTCATGTTTCTGCCTCTGAATAGTTCCTGCTATCAGCTTGATAACTACTCATGTTAAGAGAGCTAAAAACTCTCTGCACTTCCCAGGCCTTAATGGCTCTCTATCTAAAGACATACCTTGTCAAAATATTTACAACAGAGCAATAAAGGTTCCCAAACTTGTCATTATCTTGCTTTGCATCCACTTACACAGGACACCTTAGGCTAGTCTAGAAATACATTAAGACATAATCTTCATTGACTGATGTGAATTGCAGTGAGATCCATATGGAGGCAGTAGGTTGGAAGCACTTGTAATAAATCAACGGTGTATTTTTAATAAGGTAACTTGACTGGCCCCATTCTTCTTGTTTGAGATCAGGAATCATTTCTCTTTTTTATTTTAGTACGCTGTTGGGGATGGGGTGGGGTGGGATTTTTCCATTTTACTATCAAGATAGGAATTAGAAGAGTTTTTGCCAATTTGATACAATCCAAGTATTGGGCCACTTTCATCATTCCCAAACACATTTCAGATAGAGAGGTTCATGGTTTGAAAGAGGGTTAAAAGTCAATTATGTTAATGCTGAGCAACCCTCAGCATAGACTATATCCAGTCTATAACCCTTGCAGTAGTTCCAAGATTTCACTTCCATTTGCACTTTGACACTGGTGACCCTGAAGGCAAGAGTGTACTAACAACCAGATGAATGCAAAGAAATACAATCCTTCCATCTCCTCCCACCACCATCTAATCAAAACTTATCTTCCATTCCCCCAACATCCAGTCTCAACTGTCAGTATCTATCCTTCCCCCCCCCCAAATAACTGATGAAGTTTCTTGGATGAGAAATGAAATGTTTTGTTCTTTTTCCTCAAGGAAAAGGAAAACAGGCCAGTTGCTTTTGAGGGGGGGGGGAACACCCCCAGACTGGGTTCATCTCAGCACAGACCCATCCCGGAGAAGGTTGCCTGTCTAGAAGCAGAACAGATTTGAACCCATTCCTCATACTGGTGACCGGGAATCCATGAATACCACATTGGAGCATCCACTTTTTCAAAGGTCTGCATAGTTGTCACAAAGATGTCCATTGAATGATCCTAAACAATTGTATTTTGCTGCTAGCATATTATATCCAAAACCTTTTAGGCAATTCCTTGAAATATAATCCTGGAATCTTGTTGTGTTACATTTTATTTTTATGTTTGTGTCTCAGAACAAATCTTTGCATATTTCCATACATATGGGATTCCTCCTCCAGGAATTGCATATTTTGCTTTGATAATTTTTGAAGATCTGCAGAATGTTCACACCTCCTTAAACCTCCTACTAAATAGATGTCCGAGTATAGTAGTTATTGCCACTCAGCATCTTTGCAAAAGAAGCTGTGCAACTGTGAAAACAGGAAGGTTAGAGACCACTTTGATTAATAAAGTTAGAATTTTATTTCCTTACATTTTTTTTTTGACATCACAAATTGTGGAAATTTATTACACAAAAAGTTCTTGAAACAAAAGATTCAATTTACACTGTAACGAAAAATAAGATTGGCATGAGAATGAATCCAAGACTTTTCATATTTACATATGGGTGTGCACAAGCAATGCGGAGTTGTTTTTATAGAACTAATTTTCAAGTCATTGATCACTATGATCTAGTAGTCTCCAGAGCCTTTTAATTATTTTTAGGATCCAGGGGTTGAGGGATGGAGCTGAGCCTGGAGGAAAAATTTCTACTTGGATCTGTGTATTTTTCTCTGAACTGTCAATCACAACTGGGCTTTACCAATATCCATGCTGATAATGGTAGATTATGACAGCCATTAATCTATAGTTCTTGTTCATAATGATACTAAATTTATAGTGGGAGAAATTGCTACTTGGGTACAATTTTGATTTTGATCCCTATATACAGTATATGTCTTTAAGGGATCAATGTTCCATGAAATACCATAATCAAGAAGAAATCTACTTTAGGTGCCTTTTTTCAGTCTATGACTTACAAAAACAAGTGGCTCAGAAATTCTCAATCGGTGATGGGGCTGATACCATGAGAAAGGGGACTTAATTAAGATGCTAAGACACAAATGGGGGAGATTGCGATTCAATACATTTTTGTCCAGGCTTTTTTAACCTGGTTATTTCATTTTACTCCTTTATGAAGAGTGCCTTGTATGGAATATGGCCAGTTCTTTTAATGAATACTTCCCTCTATACCCACAGCAGTGAAGATCCAATTGTAAATCGTTTAGCACCATCTCATCTTCTTGGGATCAGAGGAGGAGAAACAACGGAAAGGAAGAGGTCCAAGAGAATGTTTTTTTAATATAGCGTAGCATCCCAGACATTTAGCAAGTATCTCAGTCTGTTACACTCATATGTCTCAAAGAGGCCATCATTCCCCCAGAGCTGAAAGGCCTGTTGATTCCTGGGTACCAAGATGCAAATCTTCTGTTGACATGGGAGGAAATAAAGTCTACTGAAAAGTGCATTTCAAGTCAAAAATACACAACATAAACTATAAATAGATATATTTGCTTTGGGGAGAGGGAAGAAAAGTTAATTTCATACATATAACACAAAGATGCTTGTTTCAGTAGCCTCTGCATCCAATGTGCCGGCACAAGAGGAAATACAGATGAGATGGGCCCTGATTTGTAGGGATGAACCCATACTGAGAAAGTGGATTGTCCCATTTTTCATGATGAGGTGACCTCTGAACTTTGCCCATCAGCACACAGGAAGTGGAGGAGGGCTCTTACAGTATTCTGTTGATGTCAAGAAACCTGGGGGAAGAAACCATACAGAGGATGGATAGTTATATATCGTAACTGGAACTGAGGAAAAGATACCAAAACTGAGAATGACAATGATTTTCAAACCTGAAAATGTTTTCAGCACTTTAAATTGAAAAAAAGATATCTTGATCTACATGGATATTTTCTGTTAAGTAAGCACATCACGTACATGGTTTTGTAAAAGATTAGTCTTTCAACCCAGGGCAGTGTCCAATTTTAGCTCAAAGATTTATTTGGTAGACCAAGGTTCTGTTATCCCAGGATCAGCAAGATATGCAGGAATGGACTATACCAAAATGATGCTGGCAATAAATGTGTTACAACAGAAACCTACTTCTGACTTCCTGTGGCATTTCTTGCTGGTTTTTACTCCTCTGGCGCCTTGCAAAGTCTAACAGGTCCATCAGAAACATAAAACATCTTTTGCTTATGAATCCCAGTAGTGCAGCATTACACTGAACTTAGACAGATAAATGTTGCTTAGACCTACTCTGCCTTTAAAAAATTATTAGGTTTTTCTTCCTTGTCCACTTTCATCCACGGTCAAAGTTTTACCAAACCTTTTCTTCAAAGACTTATCTGATCCATCTTTATGTTTTTTGCATCTCAAGCTTTCTTATGGGAATTGTGAGGCTTCCTAACATGAAAGTGAAAGACAAATAGGGAGATTTACAACAAGCAAAATCTCCTATGCCAGTAAATCTCAAATGTTATGAATGGGGTGATATGAAGTACCTTTCACTTAGTGCACTTAAAATGTGTTCTATGTGATAATAAGCAGTGAAAAAAATAGGGCATATTAGTTATACGTATGCGGTCCCTGTCCCTGTCATCTAAATATGTTCTTATTCTGACCCTCTCACTGTTAGAAATAACGATAAAAAATAAGGCACCTTAATTTGAATATGTAAGCAAAAATGCCATGCAGAATGCCATGGTGTAAAACAGAAAATTTCCTCACTTTCTAAGGGGGGGAAATTCATACCCGAGGGCATGACATATATAATATCCATGTCTATGATGTGACAGCTTGTGAAAGGTATACTATTTATACCACTGTTTCTTAACCGTGGCAACTTGAAGTCCAGACATCTTCAAGTTGCCAAGTTTGAGAAACACTGATTTACACAATTCTGAAGCTGGACTCTTGGTGTATTAAGTTTCTTCTGGGTTTAATATGCCTACTTCGCACTGAGCCCCCATCTCTCCAAGGTCCCAATCACCCTGTCCCCATTTCAGTGTGTCTAATGGAGCCTGGTTCTGCCCATACACACCTGGGAGGGCAGCAAAAGAAAAAAAATGTTTAAGAGTGAAAATATAGGTTCTCCCCGGGAGGAAAAAGCATTATTTTGGCCATGATATAGAATAGATGCATACAGACATGGAACGGTGTAATAGCAATAGCACTTAGACTTATACACCACTTCACAGTGCTTTATAGCCCTAAGTGGTTTACAGAGTCAGCATATTGCCCCCAACAATCTGGGTCCTCATTTTATCAACCTCGGAAGGATGGAAGGCTGAATCAACTGTGAGCCTAGTGAGATTCGAACTGCCAAATTGCAGGCAGCCGGCAGTCAGCAGAAGTAGCCTGCAGTACTGCCCTCTAACCACTGCGCCACCGAGGCTCATTTATAATTATAGGCACATTGCCCCACAATAGATGCTGAAGCTTGATAGCCAGTCTGTCAACCCTACTTCAAAAATGGACAAAAGGAGAGAATTCAGATTCCCATCCATAAATTTGAGAAAATATTGTTTATGAAAGAATTGGAATTTGCCCTTTATAAAGCTAAAGGTTCCCCTCGCACATATGTGCTAGTCGTTCCCGACTCTAGGGGGTGGTGCTCATCTCCATTTCAAAGCCGAAGAGTTAGCACTGTCCAAAGACATATCTGTGGTCATGTGGCTGGCATGACTAAATGCCAAAGGCGCATGGAACGCTGTTACCTTCCCACCAAATGTGGTCCCTATTTTTCTACTTGCATTTTTTACGTGCTTTTGAACTGCTAGGTTGGCAGAAGCTGGGACAAGTAATGGGAGCTCATCTGGTTACGTGGCACTAGGGATTTGAACCGCTGAACTGCTGACCTTTCGATCGACAAGCTCAGCGTCTTAGCCACTGAGTCACCGCGCCCCTTTATACTTTTTGCCCTTTATACTCAGAAAGAAAAGGTGCAGAATGGGAATACACTTATTCCATCTTTACCTAATTAGCTTGCAGTTCTCTGTCTAAGGTTCGCCAACAGGCACTCCCCTGTCAAGGGATGGATTATTCAAATTGGAATTATAATCCTTTAAAATTTGTCTGTCTACGTTCTCTTTGGGACTGGAGAACATATGAGCTGGGAGGTCTACAATGGGAATGATAATAGTTCTATTCCTGTAGCAGGTAGTTCTTAAAATAAGTACAGCTAGTCCTTGACTTATAACAGTTCATTTAGCGACCATTCAAAGTTACAACTGCACTGAAAAAAGTGACTTATGACTATTTTTCATACTTATGACCATTGCAGCATCCCCATGGTCACATAATCAAAATTGAGATACTTGGCAACTGACTCATATTTATGACGGTTGCAGAGTCTCGGGGTCATGTGGCCTCCTTTTGCAACCTTCTGACAAATAAAGTCAATGGAGAAGCCAGATTCATTTACTAACTGTGTTACTAATTTAACGACTGCAGTGATTCAGTTTACAACTGGGGGAAGAAAAGTCGTAAAATGGGGCAAAACTCAACAAACGAGCAACAGAAATTTTGGGCTCAATTGTGGTCATAAGTCGAGGACCAGCTGTATGAAAAAGAAAGGAGGGAGGGAGGGAGGGAAGGAGGTTGGAAGGAAGGAAGGAAGGAAGAAGGAAGGAAGGAAGGAAAGAAGGTTGGTTCATTTTAGAGTTTACCAGAAAATTCTCCACTACTGAAAGGTTCTTCAGCCTTTCAACAGTTCCATTTTGAAAACTTTTCAAAGCCATTCTCTATTAAATGTTCTGCTTTACAAATTCAGTTAAGATGGTGTCCAAAGACTGCATTGTCACCATGATACTGGGTGGGAGAGAAGAGATGCTAAGGAAAAATGCTGCCCCTGCCTCTGCTGATTGTACATAAATGATTCAGGAGCAAAAAATGTACAAACTCCACACTGTCAACTAGCTTGTATGAATATTTAATAATGCAAAATATAGCTGGGGTGATCAGGCAGATTTGCCAAATCTGTGATGGAGTTTGATAAATATGGATGAATCTTCTTTCTTTCCCATCAACCTGTTCCCCACCCCCACCTCCAATGCCCAAAGTGGATTTATCTTCCAGAAACAGTCAGAAAATTGCATGCAGAGAAGTCTCAATGCATGGATGTGACAGTGGTGTTGGGAAGAAAGGCTTAGATTTGTTAGGCACTAGGGAACCTTGGAATAAGCTGAGCCAGCACAAATGGGACAAGTGCCACTTGAACTACAGTGAGACAAGAAAATAGTAGCGTGGTTTTCAAACCGATTTTGGAGAGAGAGAGAGAGAGCAGAGGACAAAACAGTATGACACAGTAAATCCATCATGTGCAGCTACCCTTCCATTTGTTTATGTTAGTATGAAGTGTGCAGGGGCTCAATTCTGTTTGAGATTTGCACAAATAGAAAGAGATTTCAGCCTTCCCATTTTACAACTGCAATCCCTCTATTAAAATACATATTAAAAACCCAGCTTCAATTGATGCCAATGGAGAAAGAATGGTTTATTTTTTAAAAAAAACTAGCTTCAGGGAGGAACTACAAAACAAATGGGTGGATGGACAGACTGCAGCTCCCACTCCATATGCTATTAGGACTGAGCCCCCAAATTCTTACAGCATTATAAACAAGCAAACAGATGGGCAGCTACATGTTACATATTTGATTTATGTAAGAATTCAGCAGAACCTCATTTAGGGTGTGATTTTTCTGAAGACTAATACTGGGGATATTTCAAGGCTTGAATTGCAAACAAACAGAACTTGACAATGAGTATACAGGCAGAATAAAATAGCAACCATTTAAAGGGACATTAAAATTGTAGTGCAACATTTCTAAAGAATTCTAGATCTGGAAAAATATCTATTTTTATGAAGGATAAAATCAGATCTCTCCTGAGTTGTACTCAATTCTCGATGACATCACAGACACAACCACACAATAATCTTGGTAATATGAAGATGACTTGACACTGGATTCTTCTTGGATTTATTTGGATTTCCCAGGCCAGCCCACAGCATTGTCATAATGACAAAAAATGAGATCTATATAATAAATAGTCTTAGAATATAAATACTGCCATTATGTATTTGCATCCCTTTGCATGTCACAAAAGTCACTGCTTTGGGATGGATTGTCATCTAAATAGTGTAAACCAAAATATGTAAGTTATGGGGTTATATGATGACCTGATTACATTTCATGTTCTTCCCCTCCTCTGGATACCTTCTGGCCTAGAGGCCTAAGATTTCCTGCTTATTTCTCATCCAGGTACTATTTGGGTCCAAACCTACTTTACTTTTCAGAACCTACCAAGCTAAGATCTGTCTTCTTCATCCTGATGCCCTGCAGATGTGTTGGTATTGCAAAAAATCTCAAGAAGTTTTATTTATTTATTTATTGGTTCGATTTATATGCCGCCCTTCTCTGGAGATTCAGGGGGGCTTACAATGAGTTAAGCAGTAGCCTTCATACTTTTGTATATACCTGCTTTTGGCCCCCCCAAGCGGTGTTCTTTTTTATACAAAGTCAGCTTATTGCCCCCACAATCCGGGTCCTCATTTTACCTACCTCGAAAGGATAGAAGGCTGAGTCAACCTTGAGCCTGGTGAGATTTGAACTTGCAGTAATTGGCAAGTTCAAGGCAGCTGATGTTACTTAACAGCACTTTAGTCTGCTGTGCTACCAAGGTTCTATTGGTTGGGAAATGTTTTGGTTGGGAAATGTTTCTTCATGAGGTGCTCCTTGAGTTTGGTTGTTTTGGTTGTTTTCTTGCAGATGTTTCATTACCCAAACTAGTAATATCATCAGTACTAATGATGTTACCTAGTTTGGGTAATGAAACAACTGCAAGACAAACAAACAAACAACCTTGCCCCTCATTTCAACCTTGAGCTACAAATATTCTCCTTTATTGGTAAAACATATGGGCATCAAATGCTTCACAAAGTTTCCTAAATTGTTCTACATAATCTCAATTGATAGAAATGTTCTGTTTAAAAAGTATACTTGTATATTATTACTGTAATTTCCCTGATTAAAAATCGAAGGGGGGCATGAAATGATAAAACCAAACAAAAGAAAATGAAGTTAGGTAAAAGATAAAAATGTAATGTTAAACCTGACTCAAAAGGTATAGGTATTCATTCAAACTGTGACATTCCTGACAGAATAAGTAACTATGCCTTAGAAGAGTTACCCATGGAAGTACCTGAGGTCAGGTGACTGAATTTGACAAACAGCTTAAAAATAAGAGGACTAAAATTAAGTTGAAGAAGAGAGGTAATTTCAACAAGAAGTTGCTTAAAACTGTGATAATACAAACTATTTCCACAAAAGGTAAAGGTGGCTAATAGAAAAAGTGACAGGGATTAACAAGTCCATGACAATGCCAACATAATTGATGAGCACAGTCAAGTCAACTCTGAAGGACGATACCGTTTCCCTTAAAAATAAACCTTATCCAATTAAAGAAAGGGAAAAAAAAACACCAGGAAAAACAAATTTAAGTTGGCTATAAAACCAGTAAAACAAAACACAAAATTATTCAACAACAAGGGAGACTCTAAGAAGGATTGGGAGGCCAGACGAGTCATTAGATAAGGCTGTCTGAGAAGGTTTACTGGAGGATGGAGAGATTGCAGAGAAGCTAAATGGCTTTGCTATTAAGGCTTCATGACAGGTGTTGGATAGAGATTTTTTGAGCCATTTTTGAGGCAGAGTTTTTAAAGAACTAAGTTAAAAAGAAATGACTACAGCTGATGGTCAGAACTACAGCAAACTGTTAAAAACCAGGTATGTGCATCCAAATTACATTTTTCAAATCATTTTAACAGCAATAATATGTTCACAAAGATTGGTCAAGTCCCAAATTCAAGGAACCTGTAGTAACACAAAGAAACAAATGAGGAGGGGAAGAGAAACAGAAGTTATTCTGTATATAATAATGTAATAATGTGTAAGAAAATAACAGAGTTGGAAGGGACTTTGGAGGTCTTCTATTCCAACGCCCCACTCAAGCAGGAAACCCTATACCAGTGATGGCTAACCTTTTCCGGACCAAGTGCCCAAACCACGCACTCGAACCCCCAAAATGCAATGTATGCACGCCCAAGTGCATGTGCCCTGCCCCCTGCCCATGTGTGTGCCAGGGGTGGGTTCTAACATTTTTTTACTACCGGTTCTGTGGGCGTGGCTTGATGGTCATGTGACAATTATTTAGGATTTAGCAGAGGTACTGGTCTACCAGGCTTTTAACTGCTTGCAGAGCTGTACCGATCTACCCATTTATTTTTGCAGGCACTGATCTACTCATGTATTTTTGCAGGCACTGATCTACTCATGTATTTTTGCAGGCACTGGTCTACTCATTTGTTTTCTTTTAACACTGATCAGCTGTAGGGCGGCCCTTTGAAGCCCCACGCAAGAGTTTAAACAGTTTTTTTCCCTCTAGCCATCAGCTGGGACTCAGGAGGTAGCAATAGATTGGGGGTGGGGCCAAATAAAAGGTAAGAATAATGCGGGAGGTGGGGGGCGTGGGCACATGGGGCGCAGAACCGGTTCGATAACGTCATATCGTCAATGCTACCGGCTCGGGAGAACCGAGCCGAACCAGGAGGAACCCACCATTGGTGTGTACCCCCCCACATGCACCCTCCCCGTGAATGCGCGGCAGAGACCTGAAGAGTAGCTGGCCGGCCGGAGGCGCATGTGCAGTAGAGCTGAACTAGGGTGATGACTCATGTGCCGTCAGAGAGGGCACTGTGTGCCAACTCTGGCACGTGCGCCATAGGTTTGCCATCACAGCCCTATACCATTTCAGACAAATGGTTGCCTAATGTCTTCTTACAAAATCTCCAGTGTTGGAATAACCACACCTCTGGAAGCAAGCTAATGCACTGATTAATTGTTCTGTCAGGAAATTTCTCCTTAGTTCTAGGTTATGTGTTATGTGTTGTTATGTCAATTTAAAATCAATAATGTGTTATTATTTCAATTACATACATTTAGGCTTTAGCAAAAAATATAGCACTGGAGGTCCCCAAATGTTTCTTATACACCGAAGCATTCAGCAATGCCATTCAGTTGTGCATCTTTCCATTTTTCCACCCATGCCATTGTATGCAACCATATAATGGAAGAACAAAATCTATTTCAGCAGGGGCTTCCATGTTCATTGGCAGTTCTGTGTCAAATGAGATCCCCAAAATACTTTAACAAGTTGCACAGGAATACGGAATATGACAATGTTGAGAAAATTTGCACCTGGTGGAATGTATTTCTGTGCAGCTATTACAGGCGCAGGAGCTCTTTGGCAAGTAGTTTTGGCAGCCCAATGTCTAATGCAATGCATGAGTGAGCAGCACGAGCCTGATGGACTTAATGATGGTCGTCAACATTCCCCCCTGCCCCGAAACATCATTTTTCCTCCTCTAGTTATAGCACTTAGTACATCTTTCTTTCAGAAGATAATTTCTGGAACTCCAGTGCCCCACAAATCTCACTCACTCTATAGTCTACCAGGTGTTCCTGGTCTGAGCAATCAGATGGGGAGATGTTCAGCTTCAAGGCTTCTAACTGGCACTTCCTTCCTCTCCTTTTCTTCTTCCTTGGTTCACTCCGGATTGTAATGGCTAATTTCAGTTTAGGCTTATTTTAAAACAATCTTTGTCAATCTGGCATTCTCCAAAAAAGGACTGAATTACAAATCCCATTTCCCGCAGGTTTCTAATGCTGCTAGCTGGAGGTGATAGAACCTGTAGTCCAATGCACCTAGAACAAATATTGCTGCTCTGGAAATAGCCCCACCCAACATTTACTTGAAAAGAAAATGAGCCCAACTTTTCTTCTTTATCACATTTATGGTATACCATAATATAAAAGTAACATAACATATAACATAACATAATGTAACATCACACCATATCACACCACATCATACCACACCACACATCACAACATGTCACAACTATAAATGAAATTGTGTGAAGGTGCGGTTGTCAGCACACACTGGACCATAGAGAATAATGAAAGTATTGGACAAGATTTCCAGGGATCTAAAACCTCATTCAGACGTTAAGCTTGCTAGGGGATTTTGGGCTACTCACTGTCATTCAGTTTAATATTTCATAGAAGGAGGTAGAAACTGCTTATATAAGTTTCATCTCCTTGGAGGGTAGGCAGGATATGAATAGTGATAAAAATCTTAGTTTGTATTAAAACCGTAATAGTGCCACTACCATAATTCCCCAGATTTCTAAGGATTTGATTTTCTGCAGCCTTTTTGTATTATACTTCCCATTCAACTCTAAATTTCAACAGGGCTTCTAGCTACTTAAATACTTAAAAGGTAAGTTGCCTTCAAGCCAAGCTCAACACTGGGTGATTTCATGGACACATCATCCAAGTACCGGTAATTTTCTTGGCAGTGACAGAGAAAGCAATCTCTTGCCTTCTTCTGGAGTGCTTTTCATATTCCCAGGCTATTGCACGGCCCTTGTATTACTTGGGAGTATCCCATCCATTTATTAATCAAGCTTGACCCTGCTTCACTTCTAATCCTACAAAAGGTTGACCACATGCTTACACCTGCTGAGAAAATACAAGACGCACCTCTTAAGAAATTTCCCAGGAAGTGTCAGCCTGTTTTTAAAAGCTGTGAATTTGAGGCAGATAGACAATTTTCATTTTAGGAATGGAAAGCCTCCCCAGTCCCCACCATCTGTAAAATCAGACAGGGTGGCTGAATCTAAAAATGCATGGAGATAAAGACATATCCACAAACTCGGTTGTTAAGGAACCACTGTATGGGGGTGGGCGATTGCTGTAGTCCTCCTTCAGTGGGCTTCCCACAGATAATTGATTCATTTCTATGGAACAGTCTAATTGTGACTTTTTTTTTTATTGGACTATCCATTCATTCCCTTCCCTTCTCTCCACCTATGGCTTCCTTCCTTCCTTCCTTCCTTTCTCTGTCAGTTGCTTCTTCTTTTCCTCCCTCCTGTTCCTACACTTTGTTTGCCCTCATCTGTGTCCCCTCCCTCCCTTTCCCCAGCAACTCAAGCAACCATTTGGCTTTTTATCTTGGGGCTGATGGTCAGCTTCCTGATGAGTCACTCTATTTCAGGCCAAACAAATGTCCTGAGGTGGTTGGGATTGTAAAATGCCTTGAGAAGAGCTTGGCAGGAAAGAGTAACAGCACAGTGTAGAGGGAAGTGCTTTAAAACATTTGCAAACATGGATACAACAGTGCCAGACTGTGAGGAAGACATTTTCCTTAGGACTTCAAAAAAAGTGCTGTTATTTGCTCCAGATAAAGACATCACTACTTGCACTGAAGGTGACTGGAGTCAATAATGAGGCATCCTTATTTATGCCAACACTGGGCTGCAGCATTCTCAGTGCTGCTTAGCAGAGACCCAAGGCAATAATCCAGGACATTCAATTGCACTATTTTCCTCTCATGTTGCAAAGACAGGCCCAGTGCCAGGGTGGGCGAGCTTTCTCATTCCCTCTGCACCACAGAGCTCTGCTTAAGATTCATCCAAATCCCGTTCTACCTGTCTCAGCACCAGCCCCTTTTAGGAGGGCCCTTGGAGGGTGCAGTCCCTGATGTGCTTGCAGCGAACTCCACAAAATGTAGGTCCCTGCATGGGTGTGAGATTAATAGCTGGCAAAGTCCTGCATGGTTCATGTGCAAACTCTATTAACAAGGCTAATTCCCCTCAGGCAGCAGGAGTAGGCCAATGCCTCCCTGCATGCCCAGATAAACTGGAGAAAATACCTGCTGAAATTTCATATCAGGCTTGCTTTGCTTTGTGGCATGCCTCTTCCCCTCCCCAACTCTGAGGGGACAGGAAGCAACCCCTCCCAAATGTTCTGCATGCTGAATGCATGCTGATAATATTCAGTCACATTTCCATCCAAGTCTATCTCCATTTGCATTCTTTCCGGCATTCTCCTGTGAATTATATGAATCTTAAAAACCGAACTGGAAAGAAAAAGAGAGAGAGACAGAGACAGAGACACATGGCCAAACAGAATCCGTTGCTGATATTTTGCTTTTGGACTGTGGAATCTGAACTTGCACTGTTCAATACCAGGGCATGCCGATATCTGCCCTAGGGCATCTAAAATACAGGTGGCCCTTGCTTAATGACCACTCATCCAATTTAGCCACTGGCAAGGTTCAGACTTGCCAGTATGCTGAACAAATGGTACTTATGAGTAGTCTTTGGAGTTCCGGCTGTTACAGTATTCCTGTGGCCATGCGATTATGGCCTGGGGGCTTGGCACCCAACTCATAATTGCGATGTTGCAGTGTCTCGTAGTCATGTAATTGCCATTTGTGACGTCCTTTGCCAGCTTCCAACAAGCAAAATCAATGGAGAAGTTGGCAGGAGGCTACAAATGGCGACCATGTGACACCCTCACTTAGTGACTCTCAGTGATTCACTTAATGATGGCAACTAGGACTTCTGGAATTTCCACTGCTAAGTGGTTCAGTCACGTGGCATCACATTTTACAATCATGTTGCTCAGTGAAAGCAATTCTGATCCTCTTTGCCCTTCTTAACTGAAGACTACTTATAGAAGAAAAAATTCTTTCAAGTCAAAAAACCCTTCCTCCTTGGTATCTATTTGGGCATGTCCAAGTTGTTTTCTTGACAATATTACTAGCCTAGGATTCCCTATTTCCTACTTTACTTTTACTTTTATTTGATTTATATACCGCCCTACTGCTGAAGGACTCAGGGCGGTGAACAGCCAACAATAAAATTCATATATACAAAATTTAAAAAGCAGAAATAAAATTGAATTAAATAGTTTGGCCCAGACAAATTAAAACCCCAATCAATTTAAAACAAATTTAAACTTTGAGTATTAAAAATATTAAAAATATTAAAATTATTAAAATTGTTTAAAAAGAGGGAGAAAGTTAGGCCAGGCCCGCCTGGTGGAATAAAAAGGTATTTAGAGCACGGCGGAAGGTGCGCAGATCCGGGATCCTCCGTATCTCCAGAGGGAGCTTGTTCCAGATAGTAGGTGCCCCCACAGAGAAGGCTCTCCCCCTGGGGGCCGCCAGTCGACATTGTTTGGCCGACGGCACCCGGAGGAGCCCCTTTCTATGAGAGCGTACTGGCCGGTGAGAGGCTATTGGTGGTAGTAGGTGGTCCTGCAAGTACCCAGGTCCTGAGCCATGGAGCGCTTTAAAGGTGGTAACCAAAACCTTGAAGCGCACTTTGCTTAGTTTTTGGAAGATCAACAAAAGCCAGCAACCAGCTTTTATTTCTAGCTTCACTAATCAGGAATAGGAGCAAATAGTGACACAAATTTTAAAAAAAATCTACATAGAGAATTAAGAAAAAGGGGACCTGTGAGGATAGCATTTTGTGATCACTAACAGCCAATTGGGCAACTATTTACACAATAATCCATTTCTGGATTCCCACCAAGCACTCTTTTTCAATGGCTTCAGGGGGAGAAGGAATGTATTTAATTGTTAAGCAACTGAGAAAATGGAACGTCTTCTTATTCACAATGTACCTCAAACTATGCTAAGGAATAACTCCAAGTTGAGATAGGCACCCCCCTCCCAGAGAAGTGGATCATTCATTTCTAGGCCAGAGAACATCTGTGAAAGCTTGACCTCCCCTCTCCCTCACTCTACATAGAAAGGGCTAAAGAGTCATCTCTGTCTTCCCCCAGACTTTCTGTGATTTGCCTTAGGGGTTTCTAAGATCTGCACATAATGCAGATCCAGTTCCTAATAGTACAAATGCAGATTCTTGCATGAATTTATTTATTTATTAGACTTTTTTATCCCACCTTTTTAATTGATAAGTAACTTAAGGTGTCAAACATACTGTATCCCCTCCTCCCCCTATTTTCCCCACAATAGCAATCCTGTAAGGTTGAGAGAGAGTGATTGTCCCAAAGTCACCCAGGCAGCTCTCAGGTCTAAGGTGGTACTAGAACTCACCGTCTCCTGGTTTCTAGCCTGGTGCCTTAGGTGCAATTTAGACTTCTGTGCCAATGCATTTCAGGGAATGTATTCTTCTGATATTTGTCCAGTGCTAGTATTACACTTACACTGTCATGGGCCTGGATAACCTCTTACTCTTTGTCATTTAGTAGCTGCCCAAAATTTTGTAGCACGTATCTGGAAACCTTAGCCTAAAACAATCCCTAAACAAATTTGTTTCTTCACTCTATAAGGCGCATACAACATATTTCCATCTACCTGCAATACACAATTTTCTGCCTTTCTTTGGCTATTTGCTGGCTGGGATGAAGGAAGTCAGGGCAGGTTACTTACCGTGACTGTTTTTATTCGTCCCAGTTGCCTAGTACAACTCCAGCCAGAACGATTGATTAATAAAGTGCATTGCTCCCCTTCAGCACAGGGCTCCATCCCACACCACTGTTTATTAACAATGATCTGGGCTGCCGGACACCAGCAGGGAAGTCAAAGGAGAAGGAAACATTGAAGGTGAGGAAGGAAAAGAAAAGAGGAAAGAAAATTAGGCACACATTTAACAGAATTATCAATAAAAACATGAGACTTAAAGCCTTGTCATTCATTTTACAGCGCAAACTTCCAGTTAAGCCAAACTGAGATGTCTAGGAATTGTAGTCTGAAAACATTTGGATGACCTCAAATTTGGGGAAGCTCTCATCCTTCCAAATGAGACTCTCTGGTCCCTGCAATAAGATGCTCCCCCACCTCCTCCACTTCTGAGAAGGGATCTCCTAGGATGGAACTAGAGTTAAGAGAGTTAAGACTGCAGGGCTCTGAGCACCAACTCTCCAGAACAGAATAGATTCGTGTTAGATCACTTGGAATTCTGCTGTGGATTTATTTATTTTTTTGCCATTGAGAAAAATGTTTCAAAAGAGAGGCCAACTGTACTGAGAAAAAACAGAAGCTGTGACATGGGAAAAAAGCAGTGTGGAGGAGCACTGTAAAGGGTTAAATGCAGAGCTGCAGAACAGGGATTACATCTATGGTGCTTTCTGCTGCAACTCCTTCAAAAATGAGATAACCACCACCTGTAGGCTCAGAATAGCCTCACGTTCACCATACATATTCACCCACTCACAGGCCCCGTATATTTCTTCCCCCCCTCCCCACATAGCAACACTAGGGAGCATGTTACACAGCACATGCACAGCACGTAGCAACACAAGATAACAGATGCCTGTATTCCAAAACCTCAGGAAAGCATCCTGCAAGGCCTGGAAAAGAGCTTTTTGCCATCACACATTCAAGTCAGTAATGCTGGCTACCCACCAGCAGTGAGCAACTTTTGATCTCTCCACGGCTACATCTTCCAGGAATAAAAAGTTGGGGAGAGGGGCTGTGTGCCAATGGCCGAGGAAGCCAAAGCAAGCAGATTTAAGAGTGAGATTGGCTAATTCGTTCACTGCTTCTTTTATCTCTGACGAGTGGAAGAGGACAGAGTAGATGTTTTTGGTCCAAAGTCAGGGTGGGCCAAAGGCTTTGGAAATTAAGCTGCAAGGGACTCGATAATAAGTCAAGAGCCACATGTGGCTTTAGCAGCTCAGGTTGTTGACTTTTGATTTAGGCAGTGGCTGGGTCTTCTGCAATCACATGTATTTCTTTAATGCTCCACAACACATTGATTCAGAAGAAGCAGAGTTCTGCTTGTTCAGGAAGGAAGGAGGGAGAAGGTGCTCTACAGCCATCTGAAAAATATTCCCTGGAAATTCTCCAGATTAGTAAGAGGAGAAATGGAGGGGACCTCAGGGGAAAGGGGACCAAACCGAGATTGCCTTTCTATCAGAAACAGGACCCCTTCCACTCATGAAAAAGCTACTGGAAATCACAATCCAGCTGCTCCGTTCAGCTATTATGGTCATAGTCATAGCACAGAATCTATACTCTCTCACATATCCACATTCACACCCACACATATTCCAGTCTTGTTTGTGCATCCAAACATAGAGAGAACTGTGTGAGAACTACCAATAAGAGCTGCCCCCTTTGACCTCACTCAGAGGAGGTTGACCTGCTGAAGATTTTCACAGATAAAACAGACAGGATCTGCAGGGGGAAACCTTTATGGGTCTGCTTGCAAATACACTGCTGTCCACACCCAGAAGCCCTAATTCTTGCTCACATGGGACACACAGAGATTTCCCAGTGCCCACCAACCCCAGGTATCATGAGGCTGGAGGTCCCTATTCTGAACACATTGGTAGTGTTTCAAAAGTCAGGAATCCCCTTCAGATGAACACCAACCCCTAAACAGGCATTAGTAAACTACCTACAGTGATGGACTGATCAAAAATAAGTTCTGATGGATCTCCTCAGTGGGAGAGAGAGGTGTTGCAACAAGAATGTAAAGTAACTCTGAATCAGGCAAAAATCTCATAAATGAACAGTGTTACACGCCAGTTGATTTCTTGAATTGTAATGTAATTCCGGGGGGGGGGATCTGTTTTTTTTTTTTTTTGCATGCACTTAGTCTGGGAGTTTGCTGTTAAATCTCGTTAAACACTGCCTGATTTCTTTTTTTAATAGAATGATCTAATAACACAAACAGAAATCTGTCTCTGCCAACACCAATTTGTCTATTGTTGGACAAATAGTAACAGTGTTATAAATGATTAAGGGCAATCGTTTGGTTCCAAACATGTCCAAACACTGGCAAAGGAGGAGTTTTTATGGGTCCATTTTAGTAAGTGCCTTGATCAAATCCAAAGGCAGGGTACCAACTCCTTCAAAAGGTCACAGAAGACAAATGCCTCATCTCTTGTGTTGATTAGTGATGACAAAACAACCCCCCACCCGGATTTTTGTTGTTGTTGTTGTTGTTTTTCTCTTGAGTTACACTAACAAAACTCAATAATTTTCTAAACTTTTAACTTCTGGGAACGCCCCTTTAGCTTTAGCTCACAATGCAGCCTCTGGAATGGAAAAGCCATCACCCTCATGGGTCCCTGCAATGTTTCTCAGCCATTTGTATGAAACCGCTGGTCATAATGGGCCAGATTGATAGATCTTTGGTGCAATCAAACAAGAGTGAAGGCAGCCTTGCTTTCTTACCATCTACACAGGCAGGTTTTGCTTTCGTTGTTCCAGCAACTTGTCCTCTTCGACAGGCACACCGTGCTGTCTGTCGGGCAATCATCCTTTTGGGATGGCTCATATCTCTATCCAGGGCTGTGATCTCACATGTCCCAACCTCCAGCTCCTTTCCTATTGGAATAAAAGACACACACAAAAAAGCAAGAAAATAATGCAGCCTATTTATCAGAAAAGGAACTCAGGAGCTTGGACCCTGGGTCCTAAGCTAAAGAGAGTCCCTGTGGTGGCAACAGCTCTAATTTGTACAGGTGCCTCAGAAAAAGATGGCAGGCAATCAATTCAATTGAGTAGAAGCAAATAGTTTTCGAATCTAACAGATGGGAGTCCAACGAAATCAGTTTTGCAGACATGATGAGCAAGTACGCTAATTGACTATGCAAAACTGTATCAACATCTTCTATGTAACTTCTGCTAAAGGATAATTTTGTGTACATTCATACAAATTCACAGACCACACATGGGCGTACAAATTCAGCCCCTTCTCCTGTAACACATTGGCATCCAGTTATGCCTACGGATAACTCTTGCAATGTCACCAACAGAACTGCTGTGTTGTATTTCTTTTATTGGCTGGGAGGATATGATTATTTCTAAGGTGCTGGGGGTTTTGTATGCTCCTACACTCGAAAACGTGAGCCCATTCAAGCTTGGCTTGCTGGCTAACCTAATAAACTCTCTTGGCCAAACAAGAGGAAATTCCAAAGCCATTAATCTGCACTACAGTCTTATGATTCATGCTGCAAGCTTTATTTATTTATATATTAAGATCATGTCTTTGGTCTTCCTCTGCAAGGTCAAGGCAACATAGATACTCCCTCTTCCAATTTTATCCTCATTTTAAAAAGTCTAGGTGATAGTTGCCATATAAGAATTGAAGCATTTCAATCTTAGTTTAATACCCTAGCTGTATCATCATCTTTGGATATGACAGAGAATACTGAAGCATTTTCCACCTCTTGTCTTAGAGCCACAGAGACTGAATTTTAAAGAAATATTAGTTTACCATCATTGCACAGCCCACATTCTGTTTAAGCATTCATAAATCCAAGTTATGGTTTGCTTGCCAAATAACCCAAAAAAAGGTTGTATTCACACAACTAATTAAATCATAAGCTACGGTATGCTTTGCACACCATAATAGTGGGATCACACCATTCGTTATACCAAAACTAAAGAAACATTTTGCAACTTAAGTGTGTGATATGAGAAACAGACTAGAATCCAGATCTTCAGTTAGAAAACCACTTTCAGCATAATGACCTTTTATCTTTCTTTCCTTTCTCCACCCAAGGAAGTCCATGATAGAACTGGGCAATGACAAAGCTACCTTGTGTTAATATTCATATTTTTCCATATTGATTTCTTCCTTGTATAACAGGTTGGCCAGATATTGCTTCTTAAATTATTGACTTCCTAGATTCGCCTTCTGGATTAAAAAAAGAAGAAAAAATCACATGGATTTGTTCAACAACTATAGGCATTCTTGCTAAGGGCCTGCTATTAACTGCTGTTTAGGCACAAACACGGAGTTCTCCTTCCTGCAAACGTTACCCAATTTGACTAATAATCTATTCTGGACTATTTTGGTAATCTATCTGAATTCCTGCCATATTTTGGCGTAAGTAGTGGGTTTCCAATATTCTTACTACCAATTCGTGCGCTATCCGCACATGCGCCCGGCCTTACACACATGTGCTTTGCTCACACGTGCATGCGCCTGGCCTCAAAAATGTGGCTAAATAGGACGGTATTACATCCGGGCAGGTGGGCGGGCCTGGGTGTGTGCTCGCAGTTGCCGCTACTGGTTCGCCTGAATCGGTCTGAACCAGCTGAATACCACCTCTCTTTAGCATGCTCTAAATATAAAATATTTGAAGTATATGCATACTGTATTTATAATCCTACCATTTTAAATAGGTTCAACCCCTTATCTGTTTCCTTGCTTCCCTTATTTAGGTGAGTAGCAACAGTTTCTCATTTCTTCAGTTCTTCTTCTTCTTCAATGGCATTTTTATAAAGGAAACATACGAGATCACTTCTATTTATACAGGCATATACAGCAGCCTTTCCATATTTTTTTGAATTGTAATATACACATTCAATCTCTGGCTTGCTCACTCTCCTAGAGCGAGTTATTTGTTATCTGAATAAGTAGATCAGAGAGGCTAAGGCAT
The DNA here is from genome assembly GCA_022577455.1 of Arizona elegans. Classification (NCBI taxonomy): domain Eukaryota; kingdom Metazoa; phylum Chordata; class Lepidosauria; order Squamata; family Colubridae; genus Arizona; species Arizona elegans. The sequence continues at coordinate 155,483,741 of JAKOOJ010000002.1, forward strand.
TTCTATTAGAACTACATTTGCTGGATGTGATTTACCATGCTACCCGTTCTTTTATTATTTTTGCTACATGTGATGACTTAGGTCCTGATCCTCTCTGACTGTTTTGCGCTACTGGTGTCGTAAAGGCATATATTCATCATCTCTTGGGCTTTCCCATGCAATAAGGATCCATACCCTCCAGCATCAGCCTGTTGAACTGCCTGCCTGGGTTGTTCTTGTGAGGGAATTCCTGTAATCCAGCCTTGCGAAGAGAATGAGGGGATGGATATGGGGTGAACCTCGGTTGCATGTAATTGTGCAATGGAGCCTGTGCTCAGGGACTTTAGCCCATCAGACCCTAGTGCTCTTCTTGCAGAACCCTTCAAAAACCTGGTTTTAAAGGGCTATATGTGAAGGGTGAATCAGATTTGGGTGCTATCTACTAACTTGCAGGCAATTTGAATATGGTGACAGGCACACACAGCTTTCTCTTTTATCTTTCTGGTTTTGTATCTGAAGTCAGACACATGGCCATTTAGGGTAGGGTAGGGTAGGGTAGGGTAGGGTAGGGTAGGGTAGAGTAGAATAGAATAGAATAGAATAGAATAGAATAGAATAGAATAGAATAGAATAGAATAGAATAGAATAGAATAGTTGGAAGGGACCTTGGAGGTCTTCGAGTCCAAACCTGTTCTGTCCCCGTCCCACACACGCACCCCCACAGATGGCCCAGAGTTAATTAAGCCACACGACAAAGTCTTTGAAGATAAAGCTGGCAGCAACCCAGTGGCTAGCTGCCAATTCAGACTTTACTCACACAAAACAAAGATTAGACTGCAAGCATTCCAATAAAGCAGGCAAAGTTTCAGCAATACAAGGATTAGTCCAAATGCAGTCTGACAAGGCAGGCAGAAGTCCAGTAATGCAGAGATCATGGATTATTTCTAGTTTTTGCTCGTCACAAACTGAACCGGCCACCACACCCACATTTATACCCTGTGGGGTGTGGTCCAGTGACTCAGCTAATCTCTGGCACGCCTTCCCCTCTGCTGCACACGCTTCTCCCTGCGCCGCTGTCAAGGATCCAGCCAGCACTTATCTCCTTCATCGCTGTCCACCTGTGGCTGCGGGGACGTGCTTGGCTCTGAGTCTATCTCTTGGCCTTCAGTGTCCTCCGGAGGCATTGCCAGAGAGGAGGGTCCTGGAGAGGGAGGCCTTGCCAACTCCTCTCCTTCACTCTCAGAGTCTGCATCTGTCGATAGCCCAGGCTCAGGCAATGGAGCCACAACAAAACCCATGCTTAGGTAGGAAACCCTATAGCTGTGATGATGAACCTATGGCATGCATGCCTGAAGTGGCATGTGGAGCTATGTCGCCTGGCATATGCAGTGTCACCCGTTCTACTTTGGGGTTTCTGGCGCACATGTACATGCAACAATCACCTGGCCTTTGTGCTTGCATCAATGCCAGAAACCGGAAGAGCTGGTCTTCCATTTTCCAGTGTAAGCATGTGCACTGGCCAGCTGATTGGCGCATATACAGCAGTAAGACTTGCGAGCCGGTGCACATGTGTGCATCAGAAACAGGAAGTACATTTTCCAGTGTGCACTCACCAACTAATCGGCATGTGCATGCGCAGCAGTAACCTGAAGACTTGCCGGCAGTAATCTGAAGAAACCGCAAGTACATTCTCCAGTGCATGCAACTCCTATTCCTGGTCTCGTCCCTGATGAGCATGTGCGCACTCCCTTTTCGGCACTTGGCACCGAAAAGGTTCACCATCACTGCCCTATAGCATTTCAGACAAATGTTTATCCAATCTCTTCTTTAAAATATCCAGTGTTGAAGCATTTACAACTTCTAGAGGCAAGTTGTTCAACTGATTAATTGTTCTAACTTAGGTCAGGGGAGAGGAATCTTTTAAGGGCAAAGCAATGTATTGGGGGCTATACAGGTAGAGAGGAATGTTCAGTTCAGGACGATAACAGTGCGTGGGGCTAACAACTTCACCCTCAACCCTCTTCCCTCAACCATCCTCATGCATTTTGTCTCTTGTGTAATTTCTTTCCCATGCGGTGTGCAACAGGCAAAGGCCATCCTTCGTGCAATGCTGACTGGAGAAGTTTAATTCTGCTCTTCATCATATTCTCCTTCTTCCAGCAGATAACTGATTAGCTGGATTATGGGCAAAAACAGGTGGGGCTGCTTCCTGGGGCTTTACAGTCCATTTCAAGAGCCACTTTGACCTCTGTACAGCTTGCCAACTTCAAGTTTCCAAATTATGATTTAACTTATGACTACCAGATCTTTAATGACCTTCACAACAATAACCTTACTAGCAAGAATTCCTCCAGATGTTTTAGACGGACAGGAATGCTGAAAAATATTGTATCCATACATAGCAGTTGTTCACTGTAACAGCTTTTTAAGGAATGCTATAAAATGCCCAATTCATGGATCAAATATCATTCAACAAATGGAAAATAAGCCCCTAACTCTTCATGATCTGCCCATGTTCTAAGGGCTTGAGATATATTTGTATAGTGCACTAGTTTCTTCAACAAGAATACTGTTGAAACCAAAGTTTCAACATTCTATTTCAGTGGTGATGTGCAGGCTAGGTTGAGAAAACACTGCTATCCCAAAGCCTTAAAGAGCCATAGCCAGCCAACACCAAAAATCGTGGGCTCTGTTTTCAATATTCTTAAAAATACTGAACAGAAAAAGTATGAACTGCTCTTCTCAATGTTTTTATTTTTTAAAAAAAAGAAATGTATCCAGCAGTTTATTTCTGGGCTGCGTACAAACACTCAGTTGAGTGGTTTTTCCCCTAATTCCATTTTCTACAATGCTGGTGCAGACACTTCAAGGAACACTACTTCATTCTAGTTCACTAAAGGCCATGTAAAGTACCTGAAGAAAAATGCATTTGTGATTACACCTTTCTACCTACTCCTTGCCTATAAGTAGATATTATAGAAGAGTTGTACCCTTTGAAGCAATTCAGAAAGCAGAGAGGGATGAGGCTAAATCAAAATGAACACAGAATGAAGAATTGAGAACAAATATAAATTGTTAAAAAATATTGATTAAAAAAGGTAAATGCTTCCATTACTTTAATTGACTATCTAAAGAATGAACAAAGTACAGCATATTAAGGGATAACTACATTCATGCGCCATTTTTAACCGATGACCATCAGATTTGGGCTGTAACAATCAGGATGACCTCTAGAAGGCAGCAAAGAGATGCATTGAGCTGTAACTCTTTCCTGCCATCAACTGGATATTTGCAACCAAGATACAGTAGTCCCAAACCACACCAAGCAAACCCATTTAGAAAGATCTTCCACCACCTGATATCCTTCAGAAGTGTTGGTCTACAAAGTCTACTATCCTTATACAATATTTTTTTAATGATGGGCGCTATAGCTCAATATTGTTACAAGGATTGCTTCTGAGTGGAACAGGCAGGCAGACTTAAAAGATTAACAGTTCTTGTAAACATGAGATGGGCTGAAATTTAAGTAAAATCAAATTAATGGATAATTTGCAATGATGTTTTTGATTTACAATTATTTAATCAACAGAAACCCAAATAGAGTCAGTTTGGAGTAGTGGTTAAGACACTGGGCTAGAGATTGGGAGTTCTACTCCCACTTTAGGCACAAAGCCAACTGGGTGACTTTGGGCGAGTCACTTTTTATCAACCACAGGTAGGAAGCAATAGCAATCAATTTCCAAAAACTTTGCAAGGAAACTGCAATAACTTTTCCAGGTAGTCACCAGGAGTCAACACTGATTTAAAGGCACACACGTACACCCAAACCTGTTACCTCTAAATTAGATTACAAGCATCTATAATTATAGCCTTTCAGATGCTGACTTGTATATAAACATCATCCCAATGTGAGCCAGAAGATATCAGGCTCCGCCTGCCTGCTGAACGATCATTTTGCAATTTGCTTGGCCTTGCCAATATTATGCTCCTGGCTCTGGTTGGTGTATGCCCCAAGATACTAGTAAAAAGATAAAGCATACCCTACAAAACTGAAGCCTTTCCTCTGCTGCATCTGATCTAATCAAGCCAGAGCATTGGAAGAGACTAGACACTTCAAGTGAGCCCAACTTGTATAATTCCAAGGATAATTTGTTTCTCATTTAGAACAGACATTAAAATTTTGCATGTCTGCAGTTCATGTCTCATACCTGCAGAGTCATAAAGTGTTCCCAAAAGTAGTTAGCTGTTTTGGTCTCGGAACGCCCCACAAATCTAATAAAGGAGTAACAACAGTGCTCCACTTTGCAAAGGCTAAAGAAGGGAGGGATATGTTTTCTGACAAATATCATTTTTTGAATTCTATCATTTTTCTGTTCTCTGCTAGGATTTAGTTTTCTTTTTGTAAGTGATCTATCTCTTCCTCTATCATACCACTCTCCATTTTACAAATTATCAAGGTAATCAACAGCTTCCAATACTTTCACCTGCTGAATTTTGTACTAACATGGCAAATTCTCATCCTATTAACTCTGAAACAATTATAATACCTTTTAAATATTTTGACAAAAGCAGACAGTCAAATACAGTTTTGGACTTGTATATATTTCAGATTTAATTCAAATATTTCTCCTCGTGTTATCATAATTTCTACTTTTGCTTAATATTGAAGGCTTAATATATATTATTATATTATATATGATTATATTACATTAACATGAAATATCTACGTAGGTTGTTATGTAGAACAAAAGTACCAGCCATTTTTTTTTTGCATGTACAAATTTATGTACATTTCACATGTTACTAAAATCTGAATCTGAAGTCAATGTACATTTTGTAGTGCAATTAACGCAAACTTAAAGGTTTTATTTAAAAATCTGACAGATTTCAAACTCTGAACTTATTCAAATTGATAAAAATGAGGGGTGAGGTGATTATAGTACAGGTGAAATACAAAAAGGTGTTGTATTTAACTGGCAAAATATTATCGTTTTAAGAGAAAGCTGATCAGAACTCCCGCAGGAGAGGAGAAACAATTAGAAGCAAGGTAGAGAATTTCTGTGGAATCTTAATGGCTAAATTAGCTTTTAATTAAGCAAACGTAGAGGCCAAACCGTAACAAAGTTACTCATTAAGGTGCTGCAGTATTATAATAAATGTGTTGTGCTCTTTAGAATGCCACAAGGCTGTCTGTGGTTAAAATTTCATCTCTATTGGTTTTTTAAAAAAAGGCTATTAGTAAGTTTTTTAAAAATCACAGCATCATACCTACTATGCTCAAATTGTTAGGTTTTTCTTAGCAACCAGCATAGTATACTCACATATTCATTATCTATATATCCATGAGACAGTAAATGTCACAGATTTAAAATGTTTGGCTTTGCAGAGTGTTGGAGCTATGTTGTTATTGAACAATATAGCATTGACTTTTCCCTGCCACAAAACTATAACAATGAAGTGCAAGTAATTTGCACCTTGGCTGCTTTGCAGATTGCCCAGTGAAGGAAGCTATACAGCAAACAGCCTTGTGACTTATAAGTGATTTAGGGGTTCTGGCAAAGTGGCAAGCAAGTTGGCACTGTCTTGAATCTTGCATGCCCGAGGCTAGCTTTGAACTCATAACTATGGTTTGATTGGATAAGCTCTCATCTTTTGAATCATTGCATAAATATTTAGCTACAGTTGTTAAACTGTGACATAATTAATGGATCAACACAGATTTGCAAATCTCCCACATCCTTGTTTGCAAGAGGCCCCCGTTTTTGGGCTCTCAATGGGACGTTTATGCTGACTGCGATCTTTATAGGTTTCTGGGGAAGTAAACATCAGCTCAAGATTTCTTCTGCAGTTGCTGAGGCTGGCAGGACTGTTACACAGTGTAGAGCTGGGAGAAAGAAAGAAGGAAGCCCAGAAACAAATCAATTGCTTAACAGGGCTTGTGCTTGCTACCCAATAGGGTTTTTCTTCTTCTCTCTGCCCCCCACCCCTCATACATACATATAAGAAATAAAAAATATAAAAGCTGGTTACTATCATATTCCTAACTTGTTCTGATTATCTGCTCCTTTCCCCATAACGTCATATGCTAGAAATTCTCTGCAGCCAGTCACTAGACAAAGGATAGATCAGAGGACTGAATGCATTATACTGGCTTTCTCCAACTCAATGACCTCCAATTTTGGCCATTTGTAGTTGGAGTGGATGAAACTTACTGTTCAAGAGCAACTGGAGGACATCACATTAGGGTGAAGTATGTCAGTATGTTTTGTGAAAAAAGAGTAAACACTGAAAGATGAAGACTTTGTCGGAGAACAAAAAATCCCTTCTCCACATATTAATGGGATACATGCATATGGGTATTTTAAACTAGACACTTTAAACTTAAATGTAAAGTCAACTCTTTGTTTATTGCACCCTTCCCAATCTGCCTCTCCTGGATGGGTTGAGACTTCAAGGGCCAAGAATTCCAGCCAGATTGTGCTGGCTAAGTATTCTGGGAAGTGTAGTCTCAAGGCATCCAAGGGCCAGGTTACAAAAGAGTGGACTACCCTATTGTGAAACAGAATTCAAATTTATAACATTGAGTCTCATATTAAATCTCATACAGTGACTTGGAGGGAGTTACATATGCACTGTAGTAACAAATAGAGATATTGATAAAATGATAATTTCAAACTTACAATCTCAAACTAGTAAACAGAATTAGACCCTTACCTTGGAATGTAAGAAACTACCTTATACTAGCTTAGACCATTATTCATCACATGAAAAATTGCTGATATTAATTAACAGCAGCTTATCAGGCAGAGATGTTTCCCCATCCATTTTCCATTATTTGAGCCAAGCCTACTTTGACCCTACAATCGAAATATCAATGGAGGTGGGATTCATGGCTTAACACGTAGCAGGACCTGGGGGTCACAGAACCTTACATCACAATTTTCAACTGCACAGAGATGTTTCCTGGCAAAATAAATGAATAAATAAAAAATACCATGGTTCGGGGCAGGCTAAATTTGAAGCAAAAAGAAAGTAGGAGGAGTCAGGAAAAGAAATTGGCAACTCTCAAAGCCAAAACAATGAGAAAACCATTTTGGCTAGGCAGAGATGGAGGTTTTTTTACTCATGGCTGCCTGTCTGCTATGATAATTAAGCCTGGTCTAATTTTTAAGATTTCTAATTTGCAGATTCCCAAACTCAACTAGTCACATGGTCCTTAGCTATATAGTCTTGGCCACATCATCCATAAACCAACACTGTTGGGAGTAAAACCGTTCCATAGACACTAAACCTTGATCAAGCACAAGCAAGATCTCTGAGGATAACCTTTATTTCTGTGAGAGCTAAGCATCAAGCGATTCAAACTGTAAAGTTTGTCTAAATGTCAAGGGATTCAAAAGAGCCTAAAGAGAAACCCACTTTTTATATTTCTACAGCATCATACACATAAATATGATAGCCTGAAATGTTGTAAGCAATAAATGCACCATGAATTTACTGCAAAAATGGTGGCAGGAAATTTAGTCTGATTCAGGGAAAATGCAAATCTACAAATTTAGATTAGACATGCCTCAACTTTGGCCTTCAATCATAGGAGCTTCCCTTTCTGTGCTCCTTGAAAGTTTCCCTTTTTATGATTGTGTATCTGATTGAGCTATTTTTGGTTTTTCGAAGCTAGAACAGTTATTTTCACCTCTCCCTTGCTTATTGCTCCTTCAAGTTCAAAGCCTTTCTAGATCTAAAATCTATGTTCCTTAGATCTTCTGCCAGGCCACAGATAAACTGAGTCCATGAGTATTTAGTTGGAAGCCCCAATATCCATATATCTACTGCCATCATTCTCTTTATCCCAATACCAATAGGAAAAACCTGTGGGAAATAAAATAATTGATTTTCCTTTGAAATTTAAATAGTAAAATGGCCCAGTAAAAGGTCTGGGATCACTGGAAGGTGATGTCACCAGACTGTTGCTCCTTGACTCCCTAAAACAAACTTTGAATGCAATGGAATGTCAATGGCCAAAACAACCCAAGCAGTTTTCTGAAGTGGGCAGGTTGCTTTGGCTCATCTTAGAATCTGTATTTTTGTTTTGATTTGGTGAAATGGGGTCTTAATGGCTGCCCAAGCTGTTTACCTTAAGATAGTCCTAATGTCATTGTGCCAAAGTTAATATTTTAGCTAGTTTGTATTAGCTGAATTTTATTTTCTATCCTTCTTTACTTCTGCTGCCTTGATAAAAATATCATATCCCTGACATTTTGCCTGGGGTGGGAGCTAAATACGACTTCTGTCTTCCCAGAGTCAAGTACTATTGATATTGAATATACACAGTGCCTTTCTAAAACTAGAGGAATGGGACGATATTTTGCCCCAAAAAAGAGAACAGATCCATAAAATCTATAGCCACATATGATTTTTTGGGTCTCACTCTTGATTTTTAAATATAAAAGGCCTCAATATATAGATTCTTTAGTTATACTTTAAGAGTGCCTGTCCTCTGGTAGGCAAACCGTGACTCAGGGGAGAGGGAGAGAGTTTGCTCCATAAGATCCTGGCCTCATCCTGGGCAGTTCCAAGTAAAGCTCTCTGTGCAGGCCTTGGAGGGAAAACAGGTGGAAAGCTCATTTCTGCAAATGCACAAGACAGGATCACAACAGTTGCTGTACCAAACAGCTCTGAACTTACCTTCCTTGGGCAGATGGCAGTACAAGAGCCAGAAGAAAAGGAGACAGCCAAGTATAGCACTTATCCTGGTAGACAGCTCTCTCCAACCGGCCAGCATTCTTATAGAGGTTTCCCCAGATGGGCCACCAGCAGGGGCCAAAGGAGGATGCCCCCCACTACCAAGTTCAGGCTTTTTCTAAATCCAGCTATAAGGGGGTGTCTGCCTGGTACAGAGGAGATTCTGCTGTGACTGGAGCACAGCTGCATTCCCTTTCTGGCAGAGCAAAGCTGTAGGTAGCAGCATTAGGCTTTCAAGAGAGAATGTGCAGGTCCAACTGCAACTTCCTAGAGTAGCCCGGCTGGGTTGTTTAGGATCGGGCGCTTCTCGATCTAGAGTCCAGGGGTACCAGAAGTCTTATTTCTTAACAAGGAAGAGGATCCCTCCCTTTTACACCTTATCCTGAACATCAAGCTCCGCCCTCGCTGTAGCCGAGAAGGATGTTCTTGAAATCCCGATTTGCACCAGTTAATTGCTTGAAAAGTAACCGTGGGGTTGCAGCTTTGCGGGACCCCGCCCCTTTCCTTGGGACCAGCCAAAGTCCCGGCCGTGCGCAGTTCGATTCTTGACTTATCTATAGCTTTTTTCAACAACCGCAGATGCCGTTTCTGCTGCTGCTGCTTTTTCCCTTCGCCGTCTGACGCGGTTTGCCAGGCGCAATCTTCGACACCACGGTCTCCCCCGCCAGAGCCCACCCGAGAGCTCGACTCCCCGCCTGCTGCACTGCTGCCTGCTCGGCCGGCCTTCCTCGGCCGCAGGGGAAAGCTCTCATCCTCGGCTGCGGGGGAAGCCTGGGGAGGAGGGGGGAGGGCAGAGGAGCGGAGCCTGCCAGCAACAAGCTCCCACCCCGCACCCTTTGGGCCACACTCGATCTCTCCAGCGCCTCTCGGCCGCGCGTGTCGCGTCGCGCCTCTGACTTTGGCTACCTGTGGCAAGCGCTTCTCCTCTTGGATCCGATCGGGCGCCCAGCAACAAACAGCGATCTGCCGGGGCGGCGAGAGGATTTCTTCGATCCCGGTTTTATCAGGGAGGAAGGCGAAGTATTGGGGGGGTTGTGTGCGTGCTAAATAGAGAGGCTGGGAAGTGTCAGAAGCTCAAACGGGGGGCTCACGGCCCCCTTTCCCCTCAGAAACAGAGTCTCGCCCCTCCCTCCCATACTTTCGGGCTCTCCGCAGCGGGAGAAGCTTGGCCCGTTCTCCGCGACCGAGAAACCCCAACCAAAGCCGCTGCGGTGACCGCGGCTCCGTTGGCGATTCCGGATTGTAAAGAAAAGCCACGGAAGGAGCAATTCCAGCCGAAGCGTCGCCAGCTTCCTTAGTTCAGCGCTCCCCTCAGAGACGTCTGGCCAGCTTCGCGCTTCTGCAAGGGGGGCAGCGGCAACCCTGCTCCAAGCGGCCCCGCGCTAGCCCTGCAGCCTCTCCCCCCCCCCAACCCGGCGGGTGCAGGGTATCTTCTCCAGGTCGCGCCGACGAAAGATCCGGGGAAAGTTTCTCGCTTGCTTGCTTGCTTGCTCGCTCGCTCTCTCTTTGCCCGCGAGCGGCTCTTTCTCCCCACTCGGCGCTCCGAAGCAGCAGCGCCGGCCTCTCCCGTTCGCCGCCGGTCGGTCGCCTCCCCAGACTGAGACCCCCCTGCTCTGAATTCGCCTTGGCGGAATGTCTCCCTCCGCTTAACTCTTTCCGCGCTGCAGCCACTGCCGGCTGCTGCCCGATCCGCTCCGAGCTCCTGGTCTGCTGCCGCATTCCCTGCCCGCCGCTGCTTTTCCTTCAGGCTGCAAGAGTCCTGCTAGGAGTGGGCTTCGCGTCCTCCTCCCCTAGCAAAGGTGAAAGCCGCAGGGCATGGGTGGGCTGAGGAATGCAGCATTCCGGGCTTGTTGGTTCAGCCTGGCAGCGGAAACCCCGGAAGGAGCAGCACGCCTCTTGCTGGGGGTTGGCTGAGGATTCAGTTTTTCACGCCGGACCTGCTTGGTGGCTGAAGGACGGCGTCAACTGCGGGGTTTGCGAGCGGGAGGGGGGGCGTGGAGGGGATGCTCGGCTGGATACGGCACAAGGCTCCCCCCCCTTCTGTGGGACAGGGACGGCGGCCTCGGTGGGGCGGCTTTGCAAGCCGAGGCCACCGGGAGCGAGAAGTAAAGCTGTGGCGCGCAAGGGGAGCGGGTAGGGCAGGGGGTCCGTCTGGGGTGGGTGTGGGCAACGATGTTTCCTGCTGGAGCCGGGGTGCGATCAATGGCTTGTACGCCCCGATCTAGGGACCTCCCCCGAAGAAGGGTGCTTTCCTACGCCAAAGGGTTCTTCTCCTCTCCATTCATTTCTCAGATCGCCTGGGACGCCCTTCCAGTCTTCCCCAACCTGGTGCCCTCCAGACCCTACCCCCGTCGATCGAGCCAGCCAGCAGGGACTCTGCGCCGTAGAGACTGGGGACGGTGGGGAGCTGCGGTTCCACGCACCGCTGCTTGTTAGCTTAGAATCTTTCGGCCAACTCTTATTGCAGTACAGATTGTAGCTGTCTGCTTTGCCAAAGAAGGTCCTGTTTCCATAGATTGAACAATGGAATAAGGACAGTTTTAGAGGGTTTTGCCCTGGAGGGGGGGGAAGAGCAGGGAAACAATATATCCTAAGAGAAAAATAAAAGGGATTTTTACTTATGACCTCGAAGGAATTCTTGAGTTACAGATAAATTTTAGATCTGGATTATGTATGTCAATTCAGTGAATTGAGTGGGTCCTTTTTTTAAGAATAAGAAATTGGAATCTGCTCCCCATTGAATTGTGTTTCCCCTGAAGTTTCACAGCTGAATCCTAAAACTCAGTTTGTCACTAGGAGATAAGGTGGCATTAAGTCTAGAGTGCCTTTTATCTGCTTTGGATGCCTCATCTATTCCAGCCTTGGACCAGACATTTGGCCATGTCTGTTGCGCTGGCCTTGACTGCTGCAGTATTTCTATGTGGACTTGCTCCCAGCTCCTTTGGAAATTCAAATCTTCAATGGGCAGAATAAACTCATGCAACCATTTTCATCACAGCATCCTGTTGCTGGCTGGTAGTTGAAGAGCAAACATATTTTGAATTCAAGATGTTTCAGGTTGTAATTTTTGATTTGCATTTGAAATGAGTTTTGAAATGTTTGAACTCAACACAGCTCTAAGCAGAGTTTAAAGCACTTTGTTTTGAGTTGGGAATGCTTTCAGAATTTTTAAAACAGCCCATTTTGAACGCAAAGGAAATATTTGGAACTCAAAACAGGGCATTTTGAATTTAAAACAGAGTAGATTGAAAATTAGCATGCCTCTACTGGTGGATAATTCTTGAAGTCCCAACGTATCTGGAGGGTGTATAATATTATACATTTGATTAGATGAAGAGCAGTTTATATATTCCTGAATAAAGAGACAATATGCTATTCAACTGCATACATAATACAGATACATATAAATATAACACACTTGTGCCCTATAAATTACACAGATTAACACACAACTAGGTTATTATGTGTATGACCTAGTTTCATTTGCATCTTTTTCATACCAAGAGAACAACACAAAATATTTTCTCATCCTTTGAAATGCTCCTCAGATCCTGGTGTCTTTTGAAAAATCTGCCTATCTGTAATCTATCAGATGCTGCATTATTTTCAAACTTACATACAGATTTGTAACAGTTACATTTATATCCTGCTTTTCTTTGAAAGGAAAAGAAAGGGGCAGCATAGTGGCTCAGCGGTTTAAGATGCTTGGCTTGTTGGCTGGAAGTTCCCAGCTCCTGCCAACCTAGCAGTTTGAAAGCATGCAAATATGAGTAGATTAATAGGTACCACTTCGGTGGGAAGGTTACAGCATGAATGACATCATGCTGGCCACATGACCATGGAAATGTCTTTGGACAGTGCTATCTCAATGGCCTTGAAACGAAAATGAGCACCACCCCTCTATGGTCAGCAATGACTAGCGAAGTAAAATCCGTAGAGACTCCTTTATCTTTTTACCTTTCTTCTAAAGAGATTTTTGATCGTGATAAGAGAATTTTCCCAAACTCTGTTTGAACTGAATACTAGGATGCATTATGTTGAAGCACAAATTTATTGAAAGCTCTGGGAGGAAAGACTTACTTTTTTTATAGATTTATGTAAATTAGATTATAGATGTAATTGGATACCGCAGCAAGGAGTGTGGCTGGATGTGAACAAAAGCAAGTATTTGATTGGCTATAATGCATCATGTGCCTAGTGAGGCAATCAGATGTAAAGCTGTGGTAATGAGACAGGACTACAAAGACAAGGAGGCTTTGAAAGAACAAAGAGGCAGTTTCCCATTAGCACAGTTTCTTTTGAGGGATTCACTTGCTTGGTTTTCCAGAGTTTTGCTTCTTTCCCTGTACCTTTTCTTAGCTTATCAGCATTCCTTGGCCTTCTATATGTTTTATGGCTGAGCTGACAGTTTTAGTTTCCCTGGGAATGTTTTATTGAGTTAGGGGATTTTAGCTTGAGACCCCATTCCAAAATTCTTTTTCAATAATTTCCATAAAGCCCTATGCCATATTATCCTCCCAACAATCCTCTGGAGTAGGTTAGGCTGAGAGATGGTGTCTTGTTCCAGATCATCCAGTAAACTTTATAACTCAGCTGTATTTGAATCTAAATTTCTGGAGTCCGAATGAGACATTCATACTCCTAATTTTATTCAGGATGCTGATGAATCCTGAGCTGTTTGTAAATATCAGTATCTGGTGAATGGAGATTCTAATTCATTCAGGTCATGGTTGTCCCAAAGATGCTTTTTCAAGAGGCAACTGGACTTTCTGGTTTTTCTTTGAAAACGTTTCATCTTCTCATCCAAGAAATTTCTTCAGCTTTCAACAGTTCCAAGAAGGCTCCACACCCATTTACATTACTCGGGTGACCCTGATGTCACAGATAAATCTCTAGGTGGTCTCAGTGACTCTCTAAAAGAATACAAATGACCAACTATCTGCAAGAAGTATAAACCCTTCCATTCTCCATCATCCAGTCAGAGCGGAAGAAGCTTCTTGGATGAGAAGCAAAACATCTTCAAAGAAAAACCAGAAAGTCCAGTTGCCTCTGGGACATCTGGTGAATGTGTTCAGCAATAGTCACTTTTGTGCAGTTCAGTGGCAGAATTGGAAGGTGCAAAATGGGATATATTGGTTCAGCTGTAGGACGGTGATAGTCTCTTGGGACACTGGCCTCCACTTCTTAGCCTGTCTTGCTCCTATATTAAATAAGTTTGCTTTGGAGTTCACACTCTTTTTGGTTTTGCATCCTTCCTAGGCAGGAAGACATTCCTCCAAGGTCTTTTGCACTAGATTGACTTTCCTTCATTCAAATGCAGCAAAAAGAGCCTCTCCTTCTCCTATTGTCTGCTTCTCCTATAATGACAAGCCCATACCTTCACTCCTGACCCTCTCCTTTGATTTGGGGGAAATCAATACACATGTTCCACTACAGGAGTGCCTGTGACTGGTTTGTTAACTATGAGAGACCCTGAATGAATAGTACTCAGGTGGGTAATTTACCATCAGATCTGTGGGGATAAAGGGAAACCAATATAAATAGTCAGTAATAAAATTGTTTACTGACACTAGGCGTTCTTTAAAGAAGATTTGTATGCAGAGAAGTTCACCTCTGATAAGCTCTCCAGCTTACAATTATTGACTCTCTTGTCCAGTAGTACTGGGGCTATTATTAGCATCAGAAAGCTGGGAGTCTCTGTCTTCATAAAGCACCTGATAATACTGTATTAATAAGGCAGGCAACCATATCAGAGTTGAAAAGAAGCCGGAGCAGAAGTCAGCATTATTAGTCCTGCTTAAAGAGTAATTGCTGAATGCTGTCAGGGCCAACATTTTTTTTCCAGGGGGCAATGCACCAAGATCCATTAGATTTCTATTGATTTTTTCATCAAGTGAGAAGAATGCCAGAACTTCACAGGACTGGGCTTAAAATGCAGACACGGGAGCGTTGCAGACATTTATGAGAGTGGGTAATCGTCTCATAGTTTCCTCATATAGTATCTACATATAATATTATATAATCTGAGTAAATTGCATGGGTTTATCTCAGATTAATGTGTTGAAAAAAATACTGATCCCTCTCCCCCCACTATATTATCTAACAACATGCTTGCTTTATAAGATGGGAATGTTCCCAAGTTAGTAGAGTGTTGCAGTGTATTTTTGTGGTAAGGGCCAAATTTATTTATACATTAAACTGCTCTGCCTTGGGAACCTTTTCATGTGTGAATGGCTAGTTGCCACTTAACTGCACCAGAGGGAAAACAAGTCTGTAGCAGTCTTTATTTCACTTGGCATATTTTACACCAAATTTAAGAGATGAAGTCTCTTAAGCGATACTAGCTAGGCTTGAGCAAGACGTAAGATGCGATTGACAAGAACAGATATAATCTTGCAGCAGTGAAATAATATAAAGATCTCTTAAATTCCCAAGATGTTGGCAGTGATCATTTGACATTTTTTTTGTTACAATGCATTTTCCAGGGAAATGCAGCATTTGAGAAAACAAGATTTTTCAGTACCCTTTTTTTTTTTTTTTAATTTATATGCTGCCCTTCTCGGGAGACTCAGGACAGTTTACAAGGCGTTAAGCAATAGCCTTCATACTTTTGTATATTTTATACAAAGTCAGTTTATTGCCCCCACAACCGGGTACTCATTTTTCTTACCTTAGAAAGGATGGAAGGCTGAGTCAACCTTGAGCCTGGTGAGAATTGAACTCGCAGTAATTGCAGGCAGCTGGAAGCTAAATACTACCTTTTAACAGTAGCATTAGTCTGCTGCGCCACTCAGGCTCTTCTTCCCATCCCTTTGTCGCTTTCTGAGGTGTCTGCTGAAAGAAACAGAATCTGGGCCTTCCAAAATGGAAAAGTGAATATGCTGGACACTAAAACCAGCAAGGGCCACTTTTTAAAGCACTATCATAACTTCAATCAGTCACTAAATGAATGGTCATTAAGCGAGGACAACCTGTAATGAAAAGTAGAAGTATTTTTCCTACATTTTCCTTTATATCCTTCATGTATCTAGTATCTTGTTTTAACAAGAAAGTGAATACAAAGCTACCAGAATAGGAAACATAAATAAAACAGCTAAATCAGTTGGCCCAGATAATTCGGCTCTAGCTGTCCCTGTTGTCCATAAACAATATTTTTACATTTCTTTTTGCTACAAGTCCCATTAGAATCTTGACGATATTGCCAATAGTCAGAAGTGATAGGAATTATTCTAAACATTTGGAGATCTATCCAGATTTTGAAAGGCTGATCTACAATTACTAGCAGTTTTCCAGAATTTCGGACAGATTTTTTTCCCATCCTTATATAAAAAGATGACAACTGGTGCTGCATTGAACCATAGCCCATCTCTAGCAAGAGTATGTGGGGTATAGAGAAACTCCCATTTTTGTTTGCAGCTTTAGAACAATAAAAAGGAAGGCAGTACAAAATAGTAAGGAAAGAAAATTAAGGACAGATATCAAAAGATGGAAAATGTAATTAAAAGTAGCCTGCTTCAAACAGTGCTCTATAAATCTTTTTACAACAGTTTTTACCGGTCATATATTTTAATATTTTATTAATATTACTTAATTTAATAGCAATAGCACTTAGAGTTATATACTGCTTTACAGCCCTATCTAAGCGGTTTTACAGAGTCAGCATATTGCCCTCAACAATCTGGGTCCTCATTTTACCCACCTCGGAAGGATGGAAGGCTGAGTCAACCTTGAGCCTAGTAGGATTTGAACTTCCAAATTGCAGGCAGCTGGCAGGCAGCAGACGTAGCCTGCAGTACTGCACTCTAACTACTGTGCCACTGTGGCTCATAATAATTATATAATAATAATAATAATAATATTACTTAATATATTTTAGTTTTTTAATATTGTGGGTTATACGTCCATTTATGTTGATCTGATTAAAATGAGTAATTTTGATGTTATCTTTTGTACACTAAATTGCACATTCTTGCACAGTTATTTGAAACAGATGATTGCATGTCATATTGACGTCATGATAGCAATAGCACTTAGACTTATATACCATTTCACAATGCTTTATAGCCCTCTAAGCAGTTTACAGAGTCAGCTTCTTGCCCCCCAAAATTTGGGTCCTCGTTTTACCCACCTCGGAAGGATGGAAGGCTGAGTCAACCTTGAGCCTGGTGAGATTCAAACTGGCAAATTGCAGAAGTAGCCTGCAGTACTGCACTCTAACCACTGTGCCACCACTGCTCATAATACTGGCTTGATAGTCAATGTATTAACATTGAGTGGTCACTGGAGCCATTTGTGGCTTTGTTAGCCAAACTCAGTATAATATGTGAGCATGAATTCATTTTACCATGGCATCACCCTCTAAACTTTCTTTCCCAGGAAACAAAGCCAGACTCTCATATCTACATGTTAAACTACATTTAGCAAAGCATGTCAATGATGGCTTGCCTGCTCACATCTGCTGCAGTTTGTGGTACATTCAGTAATAAATCAGCTTTATGGCTTAACATACTGTAGCCTGTACATTGCTTCTCCATTCCTTTATTTTTGCAATTTCCATGGATTTTCAATTAAGCCACATAATTCCTTTGGAAATTAATGATGTGTGTTGAATCCAAGATATGGTTGCTGGTGGTTTTTTTTTCATGTTCTCCTTTCCAAACTTATGCAATGTCACGTATAAAGTATGGTAACCCCCAGTGAAGGAAGCTTCACTGAAAAATAGGAGACATTAAATAACACACACGTTTTTCAGATACCTCCAAGTGATTTATAGTCAAATCACAAGTATATTAATAATATAATAAATAAATGAACCATGGTGGCACAGTGGTTAGAATACAGTATTGCAGGCTATTTCTGCTGACTGCCAGCTGCCTGCAATTTAGCAGTTCAAATCTCACCAGGCTCAAGGTTGACTCAGCCTTCCATCCTTCCGAGGTGGGTAAAATGAGGACCCAAATTGTTGGGGGCAAGAAGCTGACTCTGTAAACCGCTTAGGGAGGGCCATAAAGCACTGTGAAGTGGTATATAAGTCTAAGTGCTATTGCTATCACGACGTCAATATGACATGCAATCATCTGTTTCAAATAACAGTGTAAGTATGTGCAATTTAGTGAACAAAAGATAACATCAAAATTACTCATTTTAATCAGATCAACATAAATGGACTTATAACCCATTTTGTAATTTAAAAAAACTAAAAAAGCAAGGACCAAAATGGAAGATTTCTTCCTATATTCCTACTGACCCAGCGTCACCAGGCTAAGGCACGATCAAGACATCTGCTGAATTCAAAGCCCAAAGGATTCATAGGCATCCCTCTGGGAACTTGATCCTTCTGTAAGGTCTTAGAAATCAGCCTAAGAAATTGAGGGGGGCTTGATAATCATTTGATAAATGAGGGTAGATTAGCTTTGATCCCATTCAAATTGTTGATTTAGTTCAGATGATCAAATCGAAGGGTTGATTTGGGTCAATCTAATTAGGGAACCTAATTTGTTTCCAAGATCAGATAGAATTGTCTCGTGAATCTTGTCTCCAAATTTGCTTCACATAGCAATTAATTAAGCACTCAGCACCATATTAGCAAGAATTGTCTGGGCAGATATCTCTGTGTTAGTCAGTGCAGTCCTCAAAGAGCAGTACAAGCTCCTTTCCTACCCATCTATAACATAAAATTCAGTTTAATTCATGTCTTGGTATCTCTGCATGTTTCCTTACTTTCCTTCTATTATTAGTTGCAACTGGCACAAATGATGAAACGATTATCATAACAAAATACATTTTATGCAATGCTACATGGAGAAGAAATTTGGTATAGTAAAGTATCTATGGAGATGCTCAATCATCCAAAAACACCCAAAGGTGCTTTTTCCAAAAGTCAAAGAGTTCTGAACTGAAGAAACTTCTTGCATGAGAAGTGAAAGGTTTTCAAAGAAATAAAACCAAAGAACTCCAGTTGTCTTTTGGAAAAAAGCACTTTGGGGTGTAGTAATTAAGGTATCAGCTAGAAGCCAGGTGACCATGAGCTCTAGTCCTGCCTTAGAGACATAGACAGCTGGGTGATTTTGGATCTTTCAGACCTGGGAAGAAGACCTGGCAAGGCCAAAGTACTTCTGAAAACCTAGCTAAGAAAAATGCAAGGAGTAGTCCAGGCAGTAATCAGTAATCAAGACTGATTTGAAGGCACCAAAAAAGAAAGTACTACATAATAACACTGAACTTTGATTTGGTGCTATTGTATTCAACAAATAGAACCCAAAGTCCATGTAAATCTAATCTACTTTCAGACGCCCTCTTTCCCCCCCCTGAACTTAAAAGCATCCTGGCAAACATTTGTATATAAATTATACCTGTTTCCTTTCATTATAATCATGTATTGGACCATATTTAGAAATGGCTGATTGCCGGCCTTTCGCAGTTGAACATATTGAGACCTATAACTCTTAGAACTGGCTCAGTTAGAATTCTGAGGTAACCAGGTGGAGATTTCTCTCATAATAGAAGGCAGTTAAGCCTTCCTTGTACTAAGACAAAGAAGGAGATTTAGATATAAATATGAATAGGAATTTGCAGTTAAAAATATTAAGAAATGGAAGCATATTATGCACATTTGAACTGCGAGCAAATACAAAATACAAGTATTAACATCTACTTAACAGAACAAGTGAGCTAAATTTATTAGGCTGTTTTCAGTGTTTAATATTTTAATACATTTGAGCTTGGTATTTGGTATATGTGTCTGTTTATGACTTACAATCAATTGTAGATATTCCAATCCCTCTTAAAAAGGGGATTATCAACTTCAGTTGATAAGATGTAGAATAGCCTTGTGCTGATATCTGAAGAAGTAAAAAAATAGAAGAGATAAATTATACAAAGTACCAGGTTCTACCTGGGGATGAGTTGAGTTGTCTAGCTGACAATAAACATGCTAAAATGACATGAGTGACAATTTTGGGGCAATGAAATGGCTTATTAAAGAGCACCTATGGAGTGTTTTTAACTAGGGTTTTATTGCACAGAATACTAGCTGAGCAATCAAATCTCCATCAAACATAGAAGCATGATCTCTCAACACTCTTGTAGTTATATGATTTAAAACCTGGTTCCTAATTTTGTGTTGGTGAGGGAGAACTTGTTAGATGGAAATATCTATTATGCTTTTGCTGAGCAGGGCCTGAGACTTCTTCTTCTGTCCTAAACATATTCCTGCCTTTGAAAAATATTGTTCCTAGGAGAATGGTGTTTCAGACTACTATTTATTTAATTCACAGTTGCGAGCTGCCTCCCTCCTCTTCATCAGTATGTATTAAAACCTGAACTGCAATATCCTTCAAGTGATATTCTATAGTAGTTAGGAATATGAGCCTTGATTCCATCATTATCTGAGCTACAAATTCCCTGGCTATTAATTTTGTTCTTCATCCAGTCATTTGTTCATTCCTGTTTTCCCTCAAAAAAAATAACTGAAAGCAGTTTATTGTGATAAAATATGTGTTCCACAAAACTTTACCTGCAGAGTGGAAAAACAAAAACAACAACAACCAACTTCAGAAAGTAAATAAAAAACTGAAGATTACTATAAACAATAACCTATAGTCCACCTCTAACATATATAGAGGCACAGATCAAGGAATACAGCTGTAATGCACATAAAATGAGACAAATGTGAATCAATGGAAGGCATTCTTCACAAGCAGATCTTGATCCTAAGTCTAAATATGAAACTTGATAGAGTATAGTGCAGGGTATAGTGGGATGACAGTCATAGGGCTATATTAGGTACAGAAAGTGGATTCAAGTCCACCATCAACCAGGGAATCTCACTAGGTGACTTTGTCTCTTAATTCAACCTACTACATGAGATTTATGAATATGCAAAAATAATACTAGATATACACTGTTTTGAGATCCCGAAGGAAAAGTAAAAACTAATCTAACAATTTGGCAAACAACTCTTTCTTCAGCCTTAGTTGAGTGCATAGTTAGGCATGCTACATCTGGACTGCAAATGTCTACATGGGTACTAAGGTGGCAGGATGCATAAGATTCTGGCTCATTGCTGCTATTAATAGACCTCAGATTTGCAGCACCCTAGCAATATCATCTGCCTACAAAGAATGCTTTGTATACAGAGGCTTCTCAGTTAGAAAAAGAAGAAGGTAGTTGTTGCTGCTGTTATGGAACAGAGACTAAACTAAGCAGCATATTGTTTTATGTGGCATAGCTAGCAATTTGGCTCATCTGGAAAAGTAACATTAGAAAGCAGGTACAGTAAATGTAGCTGTATGTCTCAGCATATGGAAGCAGCTGGCTGATATTTGTGGCTGAGCAGAATTGAGCTTGGGTGGTCTTGGCTGGGAGAGTCCTACAAAATGGCAGTAGAATGCATTTCTGTATTGTTGCTCAGAAAAGCTGTAAACATGGCCATGAAATCATGAAAATCTAAATTCAACCTGAAAGAGACTTTGCTTTAAATCAGTGTTTTTCAAATTTAACAACTTTAATATGTGTTGACTTCAACTCCCAGAATTTTCCAGTCACACATCTAAAAGTTGCCAACTTTGAAAAACACTGATTTAAATATAACTGGAGCTTCCCTTGATCTCTCCTAAACCCTGAAAACTATTGCACATTTCTCTAAGATTTATTCGAAATTTTGAACTTTGGTGAATAATGTTCAAGTCCTTGATGTGATCTCATTTGAAACTTGCCTTAGCTGCAAAATGACAATATTAAGGAGATGCCTCATAAAATTGTTGTAAAAAAGACCAATGTTACATTTTGAGTCAAAATGAGTAGTAACTGCAGTTCAAATCATGTATATCACTGCCCTCTGCTGTGAAAAAACCAGAACTGCTTTGTTGATCATTGGAAGAGGTGCTTGCCTTTTTAGCTTTGTCATAACCTGAAAGAAGAAACTGGTTAAGATAGGTGGCATGCAGTATGCATATGATTTATCCATTGGTTTAGCAAAACAAACACCACCAATCTCCCAATCATTCTGTTTGCCTAAAGCAGGGGTCAGCAACCCGCGGCTCTGGAGCCGCATGTGTCTTTTTCATCCCTCGGCTCCCTGATGCTGGTTGGCTCCACAATTTATAGAGCTTTCAGTTAGGACAGGTAGAGGAAAAAGGATGCCGCACTAGGAGGAGACTCCATGGTGGGGGAACTGGACTTCCGGTCGGCTCCAGAATTGAATGGGGGACTTCCGGTTAGGACCTTTGTGGCTCTTTGAATGTTTAAGGTTGCCGACCCCTGGCCTAGAGTGGCAATTGTTAGCAAGTGCCTAGTTCCCCTGCCAATGTAGCAATTTGAAAGTATGCAAAGGAGAGTAGTTAAATAGGTACCGCTTTGTGGGAAGGCAACAGCGTTCTGTATGCCTTGGTGTGTAGTCGTGCTGGCCACATGACAACGGAAGCATCTTTGGACAACACTGACTCCCTTGGCTAAGAAATGGAGATGAGCACCACCCCTAGAGTTAGAGATGACTGGACAGGGGAAACCTTTACCTTTAATTCCCCTACAGAAGGACCCATGCATAGAAAGTAGAACAAAGAAGAGGACACTTGATTTCAGTTTTACGAAATCTTACTTCCTTGTTGGGAAGGAGTCCCAACAAGTCCCATGGGACTCCTATGTGGGAGTCCATGTCTTAAGATTTATTAAAATAAACCAGAAGCAACAGCACCCCGAACACTGGGTTGGGAGAGAAAGAAAGTGATTTGACCCTTTATGACAATCCTGTCTGCTAGGTTTGACATGTCCTTTTCCTGAACCTTTTGGAAGTGTCTAACTAGCTGTTCCCAGAGGCAGATTTTATTTTATTTATGAAAGGTTTCCTTCAAGAAGGAATCAAAAGTTGTAGCAAGTGTAAAAGTTACTGGTCTTGTAGGGACTCTTACTGCATATATTTAAGAGAAGAGTTGAAGGCTTTCCATGCCTATCTTTCAAGCCATGTTACAGAAATTTCTTTAGGTTTATAAGACAGAAATAACAGGCACCAGTTCAGGACCTGAGAAGCTATCTGCTCAACTGGTGTTCTACTGAGGATGTCTTGCTGACTTTTCAATGGCTTCCTGATGCTCCATATCCTTCATGAAAAAGGTTAGTCTAAGTCAAGGGTCGGCAACCCACAGCTCCGGAGGCACATGTGGCTCTTTCATCCCTCTGCTGTGGCTCCCTGTTGCTGGTCGGCTCCACAATTGATAGGGCTTTCGGTTAGGACAGGTAGAGGAAAATGGACACCGTGCTAGGAGGAGACTCTATGGTGGAGGAACGGGACTTCCGGTCAGCTCCAGAATTGAATAGGGGGCTTCCAGATAGGACCTTTGTGGTTCTTTGAGTGTTTAAGGTTGCTGACCCCTGGTCTAAGTAGTTTCACCTACTCTATGAAATGAACTTTTTGGTAAGACATGAGATTTCAGCATGAAGAGTTTCATCATCAACTACACATTTACCCATTATCCTTGACCAACGAATTGCCTCATGGAGGAGAGTACAGGTAATCCTCGACTTATAAAAATTCTTTTAATGACCATTCAAAGTTACAATGGCACTGAAAAAAGTGACTTATGACCACTTTTCTCACTTACAACCATTACAGCATCCCCATGGTCCACGTAATCAAAATTCAGATCCTTGGCACCTGGTTTATATTTGTGACAGTTGCAATATCCTGTGGTCATGTGATCACCTTTTTTGACCTTCTGACAAGCACAGTCGATGGGGAAGCCAGATTCACTTAACAACTTGGTTACTAATTTAACAACTGTGGTGATTCACTTAACAACTGTGACAAGAAAGGTTGTAAAATGGGGCAAAACTCATTTAACAAATGTCTCGCTTAACAACAGAAAGGTTGGACTCAATTGTGGTCGTAAGTCGAGGGGTACCTGTATTGTTTTTGTAGTTTTTGAATTTGATTAACTTACTGAATTATTCATGTATTTCTGACAGTTTTAATTCTGAGATTTTGAACAGCATGCAAAGCAAAGCATATATTTAAAAATAAGTACTTTTTCCCAGAGAAAAGGAGAATTCAGAAAGCTTATGTTACAACTTTGCACCACATTTCAGGGAAATTATGCTTTAGCACTCATCACTGATTCCACCTGAGATGTTGAATTACATTTTACAAGCTCTGAAAAACATAGCCTGGCAGAAAATAAGGGGCATCATCATTATCTCAGTAGAAGAAAGATTATTTTTCCCCATCATCCCACTAAAAGCTACCTTGTTTGGGATCTCTTGTCTGCAACCAGGGAAAGGAAAGAGGCTGAGAGAATCAACCTGGAAGTGGTTGATAATAGCTTCCTTACAGCAGAAACAAAATGGGAACTTAAAGGCTATATTTGTTTTTGGTTTTTTTGTGCCGTATAATTTTGTGAATTAGACTAGAGTAAATACATGGAGTCATGCATGTGCAAAATACAATGGGATAATTTTTTTTGAAAAAAAATCAGTCAAACAAGTAAAAGGGGAAAGACCATGAAATGGCAGCCGTAGCAATTAGAGAGCCTGATTTCCATGCTGAGCCTGAAGGAATAACTCTGTCACATTGAAAGATGTTTTGTAATAGCTTTATCTTATCATTATAATATCCCCAATGTAATGGACCTGGGTTTAGGAAGCTTTGGTTTCAGGCAAAATTGGCACACAGTATGTTTTTGAACCTGCATAAAACTCCACTTACCATGTTACCTGTACAAAAAATGCATAAAATAGCATGCATAATATCCCAGTCCCATTTTTTATATGCATAAATACATAAAATACGTGTTCTGGGCTGGCATAGAAATCTGCAAAATATGGACTTAATGGACATTTTTGTGTGACTGATAGCCCTTGTTTCTATTTATCGGTTAAATAGTTCACCATACCATGGTGAGCTCTGATAGGTGTGATTTAAGAAACCTTGTAACACTTAATTTTTGGCTAGGTAATCTAAAGTGTTAAATGTGTGCTTGGAAGGCCAAATATTTTGGACTGTGTAGTTCAGTATACATTTCCCGAAGGCAGATGTACTGACGAAGGTAGACGTCCCAAAGCTATATTCATTCTTTCAAATGTGGTGAATACATTAATTGCTTCTTAGGGCTGGCATTCTCCCAGTACAATTAAGATCCTAATAGATCAACAATTACAACCATGCACTGTGGGGAAGGATTAAATTGATCCCAGTTAACCTCAAGGCTCTGAACTGCATCAAATTCTAATATTTTAGCTGTTTTGCTACTAGTGGCTTGAAAAAGGCTTTGACTGAGGGGTCCTTTTTCTGTCCTTTGCTGTGTTGGTTGTTTTCATCCATCCTGCAGGGTCTGAATGTCCTTAACTCCAAGCATCATTACTCTTTCTTGCAACCTTCCCCAACTTGTATCCCTCATTCCAGATGTTCGGGGACAGCAGCTTCTAGAATTTCAAGTCGTCCCACTTAAAATACACACTGGCTAAGAACTCTGACAGTTGCCACCAGGAAAGCATTGTGAGTGAAGTTCTTAAGTTGTCTTTCTGTCTAGATAGATATTCCATTTTCTATTATATCAACCAGTAGCCTTTGTTTAGAATTAGGCAAGATTGGATTTATTCCTCATAGCATTTGATCCTTGAGCATGCTTCCAAAACAAAAACTGTGCACTCTCGCTCAAAAACTGGACCCTCAGAAACGGCAGAAGTTGAGGTTGCCTAATATAATGGCTGGGTGTATTTTATTCTGTTAAACATAGACATAAAACAACTAGAAAGCTGTATCACTTAGCCTTGCTGACTGCTCTCACTGCTGAGAAGGATAAAACCAGGGATGAAATCCAGCAGGTTCTGACAGGTTTTGGAGAACCAGTAACGGAAATTCTGAGTGGTTTGGTGAACCAGCAAACACCACCTCTGGCAGGCCTCAGAGTGGGGTGGAAATGGAGATTTTGCAATATCTTTCCCCCAGGAGTGGGGAGGGAATGGGGATTTTGCAGTATCCTTCCCCTGCCACGCCCACCAAGCCACACCACGCCCATGAAGCCATGTCCACAGAACCGATAGTTAAAAAATTTGGATTTCATCACTGGATAAAACTAGATGTTTTATTTCAGTTAATGACCAATAAATAACAAAAAATGTAGTGGGGTTCAAATAAGGTATATTTATACAACTGTTAAGTACAGTGATATAAAATATAAGTCTATAAAATCAATATGACTAAATAGCAAAACCTAAAAGTTTTTTTAACTGCACATGTTAAAACTAGTGTTTATACTAAGATACATGAATACCTTGTTATAGTCCAAGCTGAAATATATAATGCTCCCCAAGATATATAAAAAAAACTTTGAGCATCCAAAGTTGATTTCACAATTCATATTTTGTAGGTTGCCTTCTGTATACATTATGGCTTCCTGTGGTGCAAAATATTACTCCCACACACTTAAATAATTTGTTCAATTGCAGTTAATGCCCATTTAGCATCCATCGATTTTAGGGCACTTTGCAAAAATTATTTTCTTGGTCTTGTTATAATTGATCTCAGTAATTTGCTCTGAGAAGGAGTCCACAAGGAATACTGGAATACCAGAACACAACACCATCTATGATGCCTATCTTGCATCCATAGATAAATTATGTCCACTTCAGCATATTAAACAGTTACACATATTGATATCAAGAGTTTCGGATAACGTAGAGCCTATTCTATTGCTGCATTATCTGGAAATTACTGATGTAACAAATATTCCAAAAGCATTAGTTATATTTACGTAATACATAATTCACAAGCAAGGAAGCATAATATAGCCTTATCTGATGGCTGGTAGGACAATGCTTAGTTTCTATCAGCAACTGAACAACAAGCTACTCACACCCACTTTAGTCAAGTTCTGTGTGTGTGTGTGTGTGTGTGTGTATACACTGTATTTTAAGCTTAGCCTGTGTCAAACAATCGTTCTGAACTATGTCACTTTTTTGTTCAAAAGCCAACAATGATCCAATATTGTTTCAAGGCAAAGTGAGAAAAACTGACTCAGCGATGGCAATCCTGTAATGGTATGGTTTTTGTTTCATGACCAAACTGGTCCTTTTGCTCTCAGCTGACATACATTTCATACTGTTTAATGAATATGTTTTCTCTGAGAAGGATCTTGTTGGTAAGACTCAGAGGAATGACTGAGGGGGTCTGCTTATATGTAATTGAGCTATAGCTACCCATGATATCGTGTTTGACTAAAGAACAAGAATATATCTTTATCATGTGCAGGGTCAACTACTTAAGGAAGTAAAATATAAGCTTCAGAAGAAATTAAGGGGAGGGTTTTTCTTTTTTAATCCCATGGCAATACCCAGAAGAAGAAACAGATCATAGTGGGATCCCAAAGTGGCTACCACAATTCTGTTTTCTGAAATGGAGCTGATACTGAGCTGGAAGATGCTTGCTTTTCTGTAATTGCTTATTTCCTAAAGAGGACAAGCAACAGTTTGAGGGACCTGAGAATCTGCCAGTTCTCATTCATTTCTTCACTCTGCTGCCTTCCAAATGTGCTTTACTATAGTTTCCACCATCCCTCTCAAAATGGTGGGTATGTTGACCCTGGAAGTTGGGAACTGTAGACCAATGCATCTGAAGAGCAGCAGATTAGAAAGTCTGTCTTAACTCAATAGGGAGCATAGATAATATACGTATAAAGGTGAGCAGCAGAAGCTTTGAGTGGTAATACACTTTTCAAAACTGTTTTGGTTGGCAGGTGTAGCTTCCAATATCAGTGGTAGCTGCTACAAAATGAAATGGGGTGTGTGTGTGGTAATGTTAAAGGGCAGCAAAAGATCCTTTTTGTGTTACTCTTATTGACAGCTTAATTCCTTTTATATTGCCCAAGGTCTATTATACAAATCATGCTATGAACAAGGACTTTTGTCATCAGTGTGAATAAGATAATCACAGTTTATTGAACAAGGTAGGATTAGATGCAGATAAAGTCCTACTTAAAGAAGCCCTATTTAAATCATTGGAACTTTAGAGACATTTAAGTCAAATTGATTGGTAGTGGTAAGCCCGACTCCATCAGAATCCAATCCATTTAAAATTGAAATGGTGTTTCTTAAAAATGGAAGCATTCTATGCAAAGTAGGTAATGCATACATATTCTATAGTCTTTGATCCAAACAGCTGTGCCTTAAATGGCCTCCAAGGACATTTTTATCATAGAGAAATATGAGAGCTGGACTTTTCTCCTTGAGGTGCTGTCTCCCCTGAACTGGCAAGTTTAAAGTCATAATTTCTCACAAGGCAGAATGCCAACATTTGAACTTCTATAGTATGGAAGTGTGTGATGTCATAGCACAATCATGGCATATTTTCAATAGGTTTTTGCTTCTGAAAATGAGTTTAATATCTAAAGTCAGACTGCATTTCATCATTTTATTTGTATTAGTACATGTTTTTTAATACCCTTTGGTATGAAGCTGCACAATTTGCTAAACCAGCCAAAACATCTGTAATGATAGCTTTATGTCTAAATATACAAGTATAGCAAAAGTGGAGGCAGAGGTACTCTAAATTTTTACTGATAATCCAATCTAAAAGATACGTTCTTGCCAGACATCAGTCCACACATATTTAATGCACTTCCAGCTTGCTCCTTCTTTTCTGCCTCTTCAGAATAACAAAGTGCTGTTATTCAGATAACCACATGTACACATTTCAGCAGATGTCAAAGCTCTTCTATATACAGTTCATGTTATACCACTGGAATACCAAGTTTGCTGTTATCAGAAAATTATTTCCTAGCCTATTTTGAATTATCAACCAAATATTCTGGATTATTTTTTTTATCTGTCCCAAAAAGGAATGGCCTTGTAAAAATATATTTGCTTGATAATATCATGGGTGAATGGCTATGGGCTCAAAAGAACTTAGAGAATTAGCCTCTGCGCACTAACAAATGTTCAAAGTTTTTTTTTTCCCTGGCAGAACAAAACTAACAGCAATGAGCACCGTTTGGCTAGAAATATATTTGATACAGGCTGTAAAAATTTTCCTCTGTGCTCTACTGTTGTAAATAAAAGCAGAGGAAATTAAAGATCTGTGCAGGGCACAACAGCAAAGTAGGTACTTCATCATAAAAAACCTAGATTGCTTTGGGCATCCATTTTTTATCAAACACTTTTGGTGCTATCTTCTAGAGGTACAGCACCAAAATATAAGCAATTCCAAACCTAATCACACAAGGGAGCAGTATTTTGGGAAGATTTTTATTACTTAGTCACAAATGTGACAAATATCCACCTCTAACATCAGCAGAAAGCATACATTGCACTTGCAAAGACTTTTCTTTCAAGGAACACTCTTCATAGTATTCCGTAGTACTTTTTAATCAACGCTGTTTGCAGAAATAACTTGATTTAAGCTATGTAAGCTAATTTCTGTGAGAATAATATTCCCTCATGCCTTAAAAAATTAAATGTATTCTCAGCAATTGCATTAATTTTGAAAATGTAATGTCAGTTCGCATATATTAACATAACTCTGAAAAGAAGATACGGAGAAATGAATAGAAGTCGTGGTGTCCAAGACAATATTCTCCCACAACACACACACTTAAAGGAAAGTAAAAGCTAGGACAGTTTATATTGGTCATTTCAAAATATT
This sequence comes from Arizona elegans, assembly GCA_022577455.1. Lineage (NCBI taxonomy): Eukaryota > Metazoa > Chordata > Lepidosauria > Squamata > Colubridae > Arizona > Arizona elegans. The sequence goes on from JAKOOJ010000002.1 coordinate 155,513,091, forward strand.
CAAACTATCAGCTCATTTTATCAAGTGGGACCTTGAGTTCCATATCACCCAATAGCATCAGTAACTAAATATCATGATAAATAGAAATATGAACAATATTGAGTAAAGTTTATTGAGCATCGAAATACAAATGTGTTTGTGTGTGGGGGGCATTTGATGGTAATTGTCTTCAAAGATGACAAATACTTTGAAGACAAATTGTCTTTAAAGATGATAAAGGCAGTGGAAAGAGAATGTATAAACTGAGCCAATTTATGAGTGATGGGTTGTGCTGTTCAGAAGATATTCATTGGTCCTGTACAACACCAGAATGATATATTGGTAGCCCTTGTTTAGCAATCACAACTGCGACTGGCAACTTGATTTTTAAGTGAAGCAATTGGTAAGTGAAACCACAATTGTGCTTATGACTTTAGCTTTGCTTAGCTTTACACACTTGCAAAGGACTGATCATAAAGTTACTTTTTCATCACTGTTGCAACTGTGAATGGAATTAAATGACGTAGTCAGTAAACAAGGACTATCTATATGTAATTAGTATTATCAAGTTTCCTATGTCAGGTTCATACATATAATAATATGCACCAAGCTTTAAGAAGACACGTTTTAAAAGTGAAACAAATCTTCAAGTGATGTTATTTAATGACCTAAGAAATTCTGAAAATTAGAAATATAACAGATATTTTCTTCATAGCTGCTACAAAGTTAGCAGCCCCAAATAAGAAATACTAGATCAGAGCTCCAAGTTCTTTGATGGCGTGGGAATGTAGGAATAAGAGCTTTTTCTGTTGGTATAAGAAAAGCTGGGGCAAGAGCAGAGATGCTGCAAACATATCTCTCAACAGAAAGACGCATTGGTTATCATTAGGAATAAATCACCATAGCCAAGACCTGTTCAGGGTAAAGAGTGGTTTTCATAGATTTTCCTAATATGATTTGCTCGTTGCTATTGCAATGCCCGTGTGGGTGTCTGTGTGTCTGTGTATATATCACCGCATTACTTCACTCACTCCATGTGACAGGCATTCAATTTAAATTGATTAAGGCTGATTCAACTTCTCCAGTTATTCTGAACCATTGTCAGGAAATAGTTGACCATTTAAAACCAGAACAAAGGCAGGACACCTCTAAATTAAGTTTTATTTCACCAACAACATAGCTGCTGGGTTGATATGGAATATGTTGTACAGTTAAAAATTTGGCAAGGCGAGCAAAAGATAGTTGTGCTTTATGGGTAATTATGAAACTTATTAGGAAGAAAAGGAAATAAAAACTTTTTCTAAAGCACAAGAAGACATTACATCAAATGAGGCTTTGACACTCTCTTCTGACTGCAATAGATTCTGAACAACATTATTCTGGAAATTAGTAAATGATAATTTGGGTGAAAAAAAGAAGTCTTTTTTTTTGGCTTGAGGGGCCAAAGAGGAATGGGAGAACCATTATACTAGATCAGTGTTGGTGAACCTTTTCGGCACTGAGTGGCGAAATGGGAGTGAGCGTGTGTGCCGGAAACTGAAAGAGCAGCTGTCCGGAGGGCATGCGCTGCCTGGAAGATGATCTTCCGGTTTCTGGCATGCACATGTCCACTGGCCACCTGGTTTTCTGGTTTCTGGTGCGTATGCGTGCTCAAAGACCAGCTGTGCGGTGCGCATGCCCACACCGGAAACCAGAAGAGCAGCCGCCTGGTGCAGATGCGCATGATGGGAAGATGATCTTCCAGTTTCCGGTGCATGCATGCACACTGGCCATCTAGTCTTCCAGTTTCTTGCGCGAATGTAGCTGGCAAAGACCAGCTGGCCGGAAACCGGAAGGTTTATCTTCCCAGCACGCGCATGCGCACCAGGTGACTGCTCTTCCAATTTTTGGCACTCCTGTGAGCGTGAAGACCTGCTGGCCAGCGCGCTGGAAGCTGGAAGAGCAACGGGCAATGGCTAGTGTGTCTGGAGAAATGGCTTTGAGTGCCACTTCTGGCATGCGTGCAATAGGTTCGCCATCAAGGTACTAGATTGTTTGCTTGTCATCCCACTCCAGATAATTCTCCAATTAATCTAAAACTTTGTGATGCTACACCTTGGCCCCTTGTCTCATTAAAAGAAATTGAACATCTGATACTGGTGCTTCCATCAGGCAAAGCCCCTGGAGAAGACTATATCTTAGTGATTTATTAAAAGTTGATATATTGAGAATTTAAAATTTCATTTTTCTAATTTTTCAGCTTCACTTAATGCTTTGGGGGGGAAAGCAATTCATACCCTGGACAGTGAAGATAGGAAACATAACATGATATACTGTAGCAAAATGTTATATGGGGTATGCAGATTTTGCAATATGCGGTCTCCTCGTTAGTGTCCACATTAGCATATGAAATTGGTTATCATGAAGGATCTGAGAAGCAGGCAGTAGAAACATTGTTTTATGAGATGCACATTAATCCATTACTGCCAGCAAGAATGAAGTGATATCAATGAACCTCTCTCTCTCAAAAAAAACCCCAATTATAATGTTAGGAAAACATTCAGTCAGGACAACAACAATTTTGACACGTAATTCTGTTTATGTACATGGTGCACAGTTTTCAGGTACATCTTTAATATGAAACTTTAGGGTGGTTATTCACCTTAGTAGTTATCTGATCCCAAGAAGCACTTTTTAAAAAACATGTTTCTCCCTTTGTTTTTATTAAATGACAGTCTGTGCATCTAGGTTTGTTCACTTTGTTGGAGTAATAAATGCCCAGTGTTAACAACCACTGGCTACAGATAGTCAGCACAGGATCATGAAAGGATCTAAGCTGAAGAGAAATTACTGCTTAACCACTTTCATACAGGCCAATATTCTATAGGTGCTAATAGGATCAGAATTTTACACATCTCCTTGATTTTTGTGGTATTTCTCAGCATTCTATAAGTTACTTTTTACACGGCTGTCTTTAGAAGAGTACTTGACGGCCGTGACCGGGAGGATTTTTCATCAGGTTCGCCTGATTCGCCAGTTGCGTCCCTTTCTGGATCGGGACTCGTTACGCACGGTCACTCATGCTCTCGTCACCTCCCGTCTGGACTATTGTAACGCTCTCTACCTGGGGCTCCCCTTGAGGAGCACTCAGAGGCTCCAACTGGCGCAGAGTGCGGCCACGCGGGTGGTGATGGGAGCGATGTGGCGCTCCATGTAACGCCTCTCCTGCGCGAGCTGCACTGGCTCCCGGTGGTCTTCCGAGTGCGCTTCAAGGTTTTGGTTATCACCTTCAGAGCGCTCCATGGCTTAGGACCTGGCTATTTGCGAGACCGCCTGCTACCACCAATAGCCTCCCACCGACCAGTATGCTCCCATAGAGAGGGGCTCCTCCGGGTGCCGTCGGCCAAACAATGTCGACTGGTGGCCCCCAGGGGGAGAGCCTTCTCTGTGGGGGCACCTACTATCTGGAACGAGCTCCCCCCTGAGATACGGAGGATTCCGGATCTGCGTACCTTCCGTCGCACGCTTAAGACGTTCCTATTCCAACAAGCTGGCCTGACCTAAACTTCTCCTCTTTTAAATGGGAATTTTAAATTGGGTTTTAAATTATTGGGGTTTTAAATTGGTCAGCCAAATTTATTTAATTTGTTTTATCTCTATTTTAAATTTTGTATTTAATATGTTTTATTTTATGGCTGTTCACCGCCCTGAGTCCTTCGGGAGTAGGGCGGTATACAAATTTAATAAAATGAAATGAAAAAATGAAAAACTTTTTACTATCCTCTTTGTTGTAAAAGAAGACAACAGCAAACCATGTTCATATTTCTATCAAGAAAACTACATGGGTTTTAAGCTTCCTTTAAAGGACAGTTTACCTATGTGAGAAGTTTTATATCTAAATATATTTTATTCTTCATACTATTTCCATCTTCCCTTAAAATACAATGGTCTGGGAATCAGTGTCTCCACCTCAAGCTGAAACTAAATTAATCAAATAAAGATAGCAAATGGAGAAAATCCTTTACCCAAACTTCCTCAAACTTCCAAATAAATTACCCAGACCTAGTCCACATATCAAAGGATAAGGTCTACAAACACAAATAGAGTTCATTAAATTAGGTCTCCCAGTGGAACTGCATATTCACAAGAAGACATAACCCCACACACACATACATGTCTCTCAGGTGTCACCCTAGAATTGGCACGTAGATACTTCCACATACACCCAGGATCCTTTCTCTGTAGCTGCCCCTAAAGCCAAACTCTTTGCTTTTAGGAAGAAATATTTCTTCTTTCCTCACAGCTGTCTGGATCTCATTTTTATTTATTCTTGTGCAGCCCCAGCTCAAGTTGGAACTCCAAATTATTCTTCTGGCAATATCCAACAACTGTTTCTGTTTGCTTCTTTAATTTGCTTTACATATACATTGGGGTATGCTTAATACAAGCCCTATTCATAGTTATTAACTCGTTTAATCCCCGGATTCACTCTGTAATCCTAGCATAAAGGCTGATGTTATATTTTATATATGGTAAATTAAATCTATAATTTCATCTCTGTTAAATCGTTATTTCTACTGTTATTTTAAGGAGTTTGGTTGCCATGATCCTTGAGATGATTAGGAGTAACAAAATAGTAAATGTTCTTTAATTACTATGAATGGTCCACGGTTGAGCAATTCATTTCCATAGTGGTGCTGAGACCAGAGCTTTGCAGAGAAGTGTGAAAAAAAACTGCAAGCTTGGATTTTGAAAGGGCAGACAGAACATAATGTTTTGAGATGGATTAAGGATGCTAGCCCTGTTTGCCTCCTTGGTACCTTGTTTGAACAGTAAATGTATAAATAAACAAGCATCGAAAAGACATAGAACTCTCCTATATTCATGAATCCATTACCACCTACTGTGTTGCCAGTTGAGAAGACACAAAATGTTAATAGGAAAAACAATTTATGCTGGAACTCATCTTATTAAAGCAACCAGGAGAAGAACTAGCCAGGAGGTGTAAAGTGAGATTAAAAAAACATAAATGTGATTTATCTTGATTTATCAGGAGTCCCTCAAGAAATAAAATTATTAGAATGGCTGTTGGTCTAAAGGCCCTAAAATAGCTTTCACAATTTGATACCTCAGGGTATGTCACAATAAAGCTGCTATCATCATTATGGCCATTTATTGGGTGGGAATGAGGTATAATAGGGTATCATCACCTGTTACAGAAAAGTATGAAAAGGACAAGGAGAAATCTAGGCCTAACTTTCTGCTTACTCTCCTTTCTTCACAAATCACTTGAATATTAGACATTATAGTGTCCCACATTAAATTTTTGCTGCTTTTCTGTAAAGAAAATAAAAGCATTTATGTAACTCAAATTTAACGTTCACAATAACTATGCCTTTAAACATTTCCACAGAGTATCTAACAGAGTTTGCAAATCACATTCTGGGACGTTCTGATTTATGCAATTGTGTCTCTTGATAGGAGGATGGTCTTACTTTCAGGATTAAAGTCTCCCCCCCTTTTTTTTTTTTGAGGAAGCCACTGTCCCCCTACCAAAAACTGCTGAATGCTTCCTCCCAAAGGCAGCAAGCAACTCTTAGGATTGTCAGAGTTAGTTATGCTTTCTTCATAGTGTAGGGAAACAAACAAGCCAGTTTCCATGACAACTCCAGCAAAGATTGCTTCAAATGACAACAAAACAAGATAAAATTTCTACTGGAGGAGAGGGGAATATCTGCAAAAGCATAAGGGGGAGATTAAAAACAAATAGATCTTAGTTTACTATTGACTTTTTGTAAGTGAAGGGAATAGGATTCTATAAAGTATCTGGTAATTGTTGTAATAGCAATTAGCAATTCTGTGGCACTTGTGAATCCTGGATCTGAAATCATTAATCTTATATTGTAATGTGAGGTAGAGATTCTTCTTCCTCCTCCCATTTAGGAAACATTTCCTTTGAGAGACTTATTTGAGGTAGATTAAGACCGAAATGAGGTAGAAGATCTTTTGCAGATAATGCTCACTGTCTATGTGTAATTCTCACAATAACAGTTCATTCTGCAGAGACTCTGGAGGCCATTTTATGACATCACACATAATTGCAAAAGGACCTACTTGAAAATCATAAAGAAACATTCAAGGAATCAATTGATGGCACCAGTTAGTTCACAAACGTTAGCTCTTTCTGGCCCCAATCTTGAGAAGGTTAAGCATCCTCAAATGCTTGTATGCCTGCTTAAAATATACAGTTTTTTTTATAAAAGTAGAGTATAAAGAGTAGAGTAGAGTAAGGCAGAGTAGGGCAGAGTAGAGCGTAGCAGAGCAGAGTGTTAGTTCTACCAAAATATATCTCAACTTTGTTCTTTTCATATGACTAGTATAATGAGGAGCTTCTTGATCTCAACAACGCTTTGATTTTGAGACCAGGAAAATCAGACTTCTGAATTAGAAGTGTACAACGTGAGGCGATGCTTATCTGCAGCACCCCAAATGTCTGAAAGTTGTTCTGAAATGCATTTTTATTGTGACTGAGGGGAGATTAAATCTCTGGGGACTAACTAAAATTGTATTTGAGCTGTATTTTTTGTTTGTTGGTTTGTTTTGTGCCTTTGATCAGTCTTGATTCCTTGCCAGGACAAGTCATGCAGATTTCTCAGTAAGGTTTTGAGACTTGATGTTGTCTCATTCTCAGGGCTGAGAGAAAGGAACTGGCTCAAAGCCACCTAATTGGCTTCATGACTAAGATGGGACTAGAACTCAGTTTTCTGTTTCTAGCCTGGTGTTTTAACCATATAACCCTTGTTCTTCACTCATATGATACATGTCTTGTACCTGGGGGAGAACTGTGAAAAACCGAGAAGTTCCCCTTCTCCTTACCCTGCTTCCAATAGTGGGTTAGACTCTACAAGGATAGTCTAACTCTCCTTTGTCTCCCCGCTGTATTTTAAATCTACAACTTTGCATTTGCCTAAGGTGGTTTTACTCCTCTTGAAATTTATTTATTTGTATTCATTTTACTGAGCTTGCAGACCACTCCCATCACAAATGCCTCTAGAAATTCATTTTATCAACTGTATTCAAGCACAGTTGGCTATTACAGATTTCTTTTGAACCTATCAGGTCTTCACATTCAAGGTTGAGTCAACTACATTTAAATTTAGTGCAGAACTGTTAACCTGGTGTTTCCCAATTTTGGCAACTTTAAAATATGTGGAGTTAAACTCTCCAGAATTACCTAATGTGGGAGTTGAAGAATTCTGGGAGTTCCAATCCACACATATTAAAATTGTCAAGATTGAGAATCACTGTGCTAAACATTAACCTTTCTCAGGGATCCACTTTTAAATAGGCTGGTTACCCCCAGGGGGAGGGCCTTCTCTGTGGGGGCACCTACCCTATGGAACCAGCTGCCCCCTGAGATAAGGAGAATCCAAGACCTTGGTGCCTTCCGCCATGCCCTTAAAACTTTCTTTTTTCATCAAGCCGGGCTGGCTTAATATATTTTTAAATTTTAAATTTTTAATTGGTTTGTCATTTTAAACTGGGGCCAAATTAATATATATTCTTTTAGTTGTTCTTAATGTTTGTATTGTATGTTTTTATCTGGCTGTACACCGCCCTGAGTCCCTTGGGAGAAGGTGCGGTATATAAATTTGAAATAAAATAAAATAAATAAATAAATGTCTGGTAACTAGATTTGGTGTGTGTAGATGTCTGGGAACTGGAGCAATTTTTTCCCTGCAAATCCCATGATTGGAGTATGCTTTCCATGCTATATAGCTTTGTATATAATGCTACACATATTTTGAATACCTTTTTGAGGTTAAAAGAAATTGAAGTCTGATTTGAAATGAAAATTCATTGTCCTAAATCTACAGGTTTTTGTATTGGATCTTTCCAATGTCAGAACTCAGGTCAGGTAGGACTAACAGTGAAGGTTAACCAGTCAGTACTCTGGAGCATATGAACTGAAAATCCATATGCTCTGTTCCTCAAACTGGAATCTGGAGGTTTGCCTTTTGATAATTTAAACTCAGATCACTTTTCTACCAGCATTTGCAAAACTTTGAAGTTTCTCCATCCATTTCTCTATGTTTAGTAAGGAATCTGCCAAAGTACATACGTTCATCTACCTGCTCTACTTTTTGCATCATCAGTTCTAATATCTACTGCCTACCTTTGGGCTTGCGGCTAATGACACATAATGTGTACACAGAAGTACAAATCATTCATGTTCCAAACTAATGCACTTCTAAATATCACATTCATACAAAAGTGACATCAAATATATACAATATCATAAGCTTATATACTGTATTGTGTATGTGTATGTATGTATGTATGTATGTATGTATGTATGTATGTATATGTATGCATGCATGCATCCTGGCAGAGCCAGGATGAGAATGGTGTACACATCTTAGTGTTCCTTGATTTCTCAACAGCCTTCAGTACTGTATCCTACTGGACCATTTTCAGTATTTGGGACTGCGAGTCATTATTCTGCAGTGGGTCTCCTTTCTCTGTGGCTGGTTTCAATTGTTGTTGACAGGGGATGAGGCAGGGCTTGACTCTCTCTGTCCTTTTGTTTAACATTACATGAAACTGTTGGGTCAGGTCATCCATCAGTTTGGGGTCAGCTATCATCAATGTGCTGATGACATCCAATTATATATCTTGACCCTGGTCTGACCAAGTGATGGAGTTGAAGTTCTGACAGACTGCCAGGAGTATGTAGGCCTGGACAGGGAAGAACAGGCCCAGGCTCATTTTTGACAAGACTGAGTGGCTGTGTTTGTATGTTCTCTCCCCCTTGGTTCTAGGGATAGTTCATGTTTAATCAGTCTTTAATCAGGTTGGACATTCCCCATTTGAGATTAGTTTGCAATCCATTGGTCCTGCTATACTCACAGCCCGTGCTTTAAAAATAGGTGGCTTCTTCACAAGAGCTTTGCAAAGGCCTTCGCACAGGAGCTCTGGTTGCATCTGTTCCTAAACTGGAAGGCCTTTCAGATCTTGGTCACTTCTCAACTGAACTACTGTGATGTACACAGAGCTGTCATTGAAGGCCACTTGGAAATTACAGCTGGTCCGGAATGCAGCAGTGCAGACAGTCAACAGTGTGTCACAGCTGCCCAGGTTTCCCTGCTGCTTCATAAGCTGCACTGATTGCCATTTGGCTTCCAAGAACAATTCAGGGTTATGATTTACAAAGCCTTTCATGGCATAGGACCTAGTTAGTTGTGAGACCACCTGTCTCCATATATTTCTGCCTGTATGATGAGGTTAGCTACAGTGTTGGACCCAGCAAGTGAGTCTTCTCAGTGATGGCTTCTGCCCTGAGGAAAAATATTGCCCTTGGAAATCTGTACCACTTCTATCCTTTTTGACTTTTTGCAGATTGTTAAAGGTTGATTTTTCTTTCAAATCTTGGGCTAGGATGATTATTCAACCCCTTCCTGTTTTTGGCTTTTGTTTTTTTTTCCTCTGATATATGCTATTTGCTGCTGTGGAATTGGGTGGCCTTAAAATTTAAACAATAAATAAAATAAAAAATAATAATAAATTAAAATGAATCTTTCGTAACCAGCTAGAAGCTGCAAAAGACATGTGATACATTAATATAGTAGTAGACTTTAGGAGGAATAACAGGGCAAGAACCGACTAATAGCATCCTAGAAAATATTAACAGAGGAAAACAATCTATCCACCTTTTCATTAACAAGAAGCAGCTTCCAGGTTGGGAGCCCTTTGCAGCAATTTTTGCTGACCAGATACTTCATTCTTAGTGTTGCTGTGAGCTTAACACAGCCTGACTCTGATGCAGTGACTGTAAAACACATGTTGGCACAGCTCCCAGGCTCCCGTGCTATCCCTTGCTTGACAGGGTTGGACTCTAGGCAGAGGGATGGGCTGAGGGATTAATAGGTGTGAACAGTTATTTTCTCAGCTTGTCTCTTTCAGGAATAATTGTCTTGACTTGGCTCTTCACAAAAACCCTCCCCGCTTCATGGCACCTTCGGCAACACTTAACACAGTTGGGCAAGTTGTAATGAAGCAACCTGACCTTCCTACCCAAAAAAACTGAAGATGCTGCAAAATGAAAAAACAGAGACCTCTTCTGTTCCCATGGTTACATCACGGGCCTTGCAAATTGTAACCCCTCTACTCTCATTTACCTTTTTGAACTGTTGGTTTCAAAGCACCTTCTAAAATGATTAAACAGTGATGATTTTAATTTTTAAAAAGCCAATCAGCATTAGATACAGCTGTTAATTTGCAAATCATTTAATCGTTACCTTTTCTAGCTTAATTAGAAGCCTGCAAAGTAGACTAGCATTATCGTTCTCATTGTACAAGTTACCAGAGGATGTTAAGAGAGTACAAGTAGTTCAAGATAATTCAGTGAGAAAAGAGCAGGGATACATTTGGAACAAGGGCTCTCACTGATGAGAAACTATTCCAGGAAATCTGAGGTGTATGGAGGACATGAACAAAAAAGACAGGATAACTATTGAAGTACAGATTATAAAGACTAATTGTCAGGCTTAAGCTTCATCTGTGGTCTCAAGGAGACCAAGTGCTCATAAATCATGAGATGGTAATCCTATTCTGTGCCATGTTGTTGCAAGTGATTAGTCGATTTCAATCAGTAATATATTTGATAGATTTCTTCCACTAACTCTTTTTTCTTTCTTGATTAATTTATAGATTAGCTTGTCCAGTAAAGATATCACTTGAGTCAAATTTCCAATCTCTCTGATGTTAGGTACAGACAAAGATTGGTGTTGGTTAATACCAGTTCTTCAACTCACCTTCTGACTTCCCCATCAAACATAGGGGAGCTTGTTATTGATTTCACAGATAAGCTTATACCATTACAGTAAGTGCTTAATTTTCCCAGGACATTCAAGAGCAGGTGCCAAGGTTGGAGACCCCTGTTCAAGAGGACAGCAAGTGCTGCTGCCTGGCCCTGTTGTCTTAAATGGGTAATATGCTCTCAGGAAGTCAAGGGCTGGATCTGAAATGTGGTAAATGCTATTACTGGTTTCATTAGCTAAACTTTCCCCTCAATATGAATGCTGAGCCAAAGGCTAGAAGCTTATTGAAGTTAAAATGTTAGGATGGGAGAGGGGACAGGACTCTGGAAGAAAATTAAGGTGATGGTAGGTCCAGCAGTGAATTTTTGTGTAACAAATTATGTTATGGGCCAGAAATGCCACTGTTATTAGTAAGACATGTGGAAAACCTGTATATTGTGGCTTCAAAGGATTTGAAGATAAGCAACTATGAACTAGGATTGGCAGTTGTGAGCACCTCATCTCACAAAGAGTTTTTCAGAGCAAGATTATGTGTTTGCAACCAAGCCATTAGTATCCCAATGAGCCTGTGACTGTCCAGGGCATTATGTCCCATGATGAAAACAACAGGTGGGTGCCTGAGAAGGTGCAGAAGTGAAAGGCTGATATTTAGAAATCCACCTATTCAGACAGATCTGACCTTTAATTGAGAGCCATGCTGACTTTTTGTTTATCATGTCAGAAAACATAATGCTTGCCTGACTAAGTGCAGGCAGGGGGAAAAAATAGCAAAACATAATAATGATGATGATGCTATAGGAAAGGTGAATGAAATGTCAGGTGCTTGTGACCTCCGGAATGGAACTCTCCTTGCAAAGTAGAAGAGAAGCACTGACTTTCACTGTGTCATGCAACTTTCATAGCATTTGTGCAATGCTAATGTGATTTCTGGAGTCATGGCACCATCTCGACTTCTGGCAATTCTCCAATTTTGCATAAGCTTGGAGATGATGATTTTGCTTGCTTTTGTATAAGTTTGAGGATCATTGATTATTTTGTGTTTATCTAATTGCTGATTCAGTCTGAGTAACCTTCTCTCAAGTGCCTGTTTCTCATGTGCAAACATCTGAGTAGATGTCAAGACCAGATCAGGATGATATCAATTCCCTGTGAGGTCCTTCCTTTTTGCATAATTTGGAATTTCCACATGCAAAATGTTGCTACATAGAAAACCACATGCAACTTGCACATTTGTTCACGTTATTTTTTAAAATTCAGTTACTTCTATTTCATAAAATGAAGCTACTTTATCTTGGTTTAGTGGGACAAAAGCAAACTATAGCAGCAGAAAGTTAAATACAGGTATTCCTCAACTTTAAACTATTTGTTTAGTGACTGAAGTTACAACAGCACTGAAAAAGGTGATTAATGACCAGTCCTTGCACTTGCAACCACTGCAACATCCTCATAGACACATGATCAAAATTTGGGTGCCTGGAAACCAGCATGTTTTTACAACAGTTGCAGCATCCTGGGAACATGTTATCACCTTGTGACCTTCTGTAGGAGACGGAATGGCAGAACCTGGGGTTGGAGTGAAAAGAGGGATCAGCTTAGAATCCCTACATAGCTACAAGTGAACTACCATATTTTTCGGAGTATAAGACACACCTTTATCCCCCCAAAAAGAGGATGAAAATCTGGGTGTGTCTTATACTCCGAATGTAGCCCCGCCCAGCTTCTCAAATGGAGGTTTCAGAGGCTGAAAAAAGTATCAGAAACAAAGCTTCAGAAAAGAAGCCCCCAAACAGAACTTCAGAGGCTTTTTTTCTGAAGCTCTGTTTCAGAAGTTTCAGAGGCAGAAAAAAAGCAAAAAAAAAAAAAAAAAAAGCAAAAAAGCAAGGCACAGAGCTCACAACCAAGGAACCTGTTGCTAAAATTCACCTCTGGGAACAGCTGATTGGGGGTATTCCGGGAGGCCGATCCACCTGCCAATCAGTTTTTTTCTTATTTTCCTCCCCAAAACTAAGGTGCGTCTTATACTCTGAAAAATACAGTAATTCCCCTTGTGTGCTATTGACTTTTATCTAACACTAATCAGGTGCTGACCATTGGTTGAAAAGATTCCTGTGCATAGGCTTTTAGCTTAATTGAACTTTTATGTGTGGACCTAGTCTTTCATGCCTGATACCTTCTCAGCTTCCAGCAAGCAAAGTCAGTGGGGGAATACTGGACTTGGTTAATGAGCATGTGATTAATGACTTAACAACTGCAGTGGTTTGCTTAACAATCATGGCAAAAAGCTCGTAAAATCTGGCATGACTCACTTATCAGTTGCCTTACTTAGTAATGGAAATTCTAGTCCCAATTGTGGTTGTAAGTCAATGACTACTTGTATTTCAAAACCAAGAAGCATCTTAAAACAAGCACCCATACAATTTGTCTATGACTGGCCACCTCATCACAGAAATCACTTTAATTCTTCTCTTGGCATGAACATTCCTTTGTTGAATTAAATTAAAGCATAAAAACAATACTTTACAAGGATAACTACATATGGTACCTGACAATTGTTATTAATTGTCACTCCAATACTCAGATTGTAATCAAATAAAGAGATTGGTACAGCCAGAAAAATGGCGAAGTGAATACTGGATTAGAATCCTGAATTTATAGTTTTGGCAAGTTAACATTCTTAAAACCAGAACCTGATTTTAGCAATGATTACTGAAACAGGTTTTATATTTTCTGGATACTAGAACAAAAATTAATTTATTGGAAATACATTACACAGATAGTTAGAGCCTGTCTACACCACAGGTGGCCTTCAGCAGGTTCTGACCAGTTCTGGAGAACCAGTAGTGGAAATCTTGAATAGTTCAGAAAACCCGTAAATACCACCTCTGACTGGCCCCGCCCCATCTATTCTCTGCCTCCCGAGTCCCAGCTGATTGGGAGGAAATGGGGATTTTGCAGTAACCTTCCCCTGGAGTGGGGAGGGAATGGAGATTTTACAGTATCTTTGCCCTGGCATACCCGCCAAGCCACGCCCACCAAGCTACGCCCACAGAACCGGTAGTAAAAAAATTTGGATACCACCACTGGTCTACACCCTACCGGGAGAAGAATGTAAGAGTATGTGCTCTGTGTATGTGTGCCTGAGGAAAAAAGGCAGGAGGAAGTAACTTCAGATTAGCCACCTCTTACAGAATAAGCAGACCCAGGGCTAATGAACATTCCCTACATGCCTCAGCATGAGGATGATCCACCTACTATTTTAGGAGGGAAGGACTGGATCAGTGGTGGGTTGCCCCGGTTCACACTGGTTCTATAGAACCGATAGTAAAACCGGTGGAAGGCTCCTCCCACCGACCCTGACATCATCAGAATGCTTCTGCACATGCGCAGAAGAGCGTGCGAGCGCTTGCTTTGCTCACGTGCATGTGGCCCCATTGCAAACCAGTAGTAAAGGTAAGTAGAACCCATCCCTGGACTGGATGATACTTCCTTTGGCTACTCTAAATTATTGGAGAAGCACTACTACAAGAAGTCTTTTTTCTTCTGAATTGGTGCAAGTACAGCAGTCCAGTATTATGTGTTGCACTTCATTGTATTCTATTGTATTCTATTCTATTTTTAATGGGTGAAATTGACATAAATTCTGCCAAGTTTTCCCTTGTAGCCAAATATATGCAAAAACTGTAAAACTGCTTTTTCTATCAATCCTCAAAGAACATGCCTACAAAAGGAAAAATATTGGCACTTGTTATTCCAGCATGGGTAGAGAAGTAGTGGAATTGGGAAGAGAGCTCGGTAATGGCTGCCTGGGCTGTCATTGTGGTAAATGCTAATTTACCACCATAGCGATGGCGCAGTGGTTAGAATGCAGTGTCGCCGGCTAACTCATTGCTCACTGCCAGGAGTTCGATTCTGACCAGCTCAAGGTTGACTCAGCTTTCCATCCTTTCAAGGTCAGTAAAATGAGGACCCAGATTGCTGGAGGCAATATGCTGACTCTGTAAACCGAGGGCTGTAAAGGACTATGAAGTGGTAGATAAGTCTACGTGCAACTGCTATTGTTAGTGGTGGTGTTAAAAGTAGAGGAAGGGGTTGAAATCTAGAAATATATCCCATAAACTGGCTTGATTTTCAACTGACTTATTTAAAGAGAACAAAAAAATTGAAAGCTGTTGTATAGATACCCAGCCTACTGTCCTCTTGTGACCAGTAGTTCAGATGGGGCTAATAAGTCACTGAATCCGTAAATGAGTACTAATAATGTAGTGATGATAAATTAGCCCTTGGATGGCAGAAAACCTCACTCACTGGTCTCATATATTTGTTGGGGTGGGGAAAAAAAATAAAGCCCTCAGATACTCCAGAAAGCAAGGATGGAGAACTGGACCTGCCCTATTCCCAAATTACATCAGCTAGTCTATTTTAGGTAGTCTAGTCTAGCTGATACAACAAGGAGTATGGATCTCAAAATTAATATACTAAAGTGATTGGGTTTGCCAAGAAATCTGAACAGTTCCAAATTACACATAAATGGTGAAAAGTTAAAGCAAGCAGATAAATTTGTTATCTCCCTTGGTAGAAAGTTCATTGCAAAGGGAAAATTAGTCACGTGGTGACTAATGAATTTTTCCTGAAATAAGTGAGAATAGCTATATGTAAAAGTGAGTGCTGCCTATTTTGCTACATGGCAGTTTAGTTAGATAATTCCTAAGGTACCTTTCAAATTTTACATTCAATTTTTCTGATTCCCTTTCTTTTCTCTTATGGCATGCTTTGAATTTAATTTGCACATTATTTTGTATATCTTGTCTGGACTGTATAATATTGCTTACCCAGAAAGAAAATAGGATCATGGGGATGTAAACCCCACGGGGATATGTAAACAACAGCTTTTCTCAAATTTTACTACAAATAGCGTGCGTGTGATTGGCATGATTTCCTTTCTCAAGGAATATTCTATACAGCTTTATTAGTTCTAACCATTGTTCATGATCGGACAAGCAGCTTTTCAAAATTAAGAGGGTATTTTTAAAAAGGTGTTTCTACGTAGTCCCTTTATGTGTGGTATTCTATTATAATTATTTTCCAAAAGAGCACATTTATCTTTAGCAAGATAAAGTCCACAAAAGGCACCAACATATGCTATAAATTAACTGGTTTAAGACCAATCAAAAAGTAACAGATGTATTAATGGCCGCTGCACCTTGTAACCATGTGAATCATTAACATCTGATGACCACAGAGCCATCTGAAGACCTGCAAAAATAAATGACCCGTCATGAATTAGGCCCCAAACTAAACATTTCTATCCTTGTTCAAAAGAAAGGGCATCAGCTCATATATTTAAGCAACACATTGAGTAGTGAAGTGTGAAATCGGGTTAGATACATACATTTGTGAACAAGACATAAAGCCTGCAGCATCATAGCTGTGAATTTGCTTTCAGCAACAAAAAAGTTGTATTGCAGAAATGGAGCGTAACATAGCTTTTCTAAGTGGGTGGCCTACAAAAACATGGTATCTGGACGGCATCTGGCTGGTCTACTGGCATTAATATGGCAAGGCACCCAAGACTAGGAATGTAGACTACCCCAAGAAGGCACTCAGGTAGAACAAAGGGAATACAGCTGAGGCACCCAATCAATATCACAGGACACTTGCCTGTTCAAATAGAATCTGTGTTTTTTTCCTGGTAGAGGTATTAATTAGATAATTCCAGAGTGAAGCAGACCATTAGCAATCAATTACAACAAAGCACTGGCAATAAATGCAGATAATTAGGCTCCCCCAAAAGTAATTACGTTTGTTCCACTCCAATGAACTTTTTATTTTAATAGTAATTAACTTAGGGTGGGGGAGAGAAAGTTCGAGTGACCTACTGTGCCCAGTCCCGACTGCATGAAAAATAGAATGATTCCCCATCATAGTTATGAGCACTTTTCTCTAGATTAAAAATATATTTATGTTTTAATTATATCTATTGTATGTCTATATGTACAGTACATAAAAGCAAAATTAGCCATACTCTAGCTAATGGGCAGTGGGAAAAAGCGAAGGGAGCAATATGATAAGACTTACCACAGCATAGTAATTCCTGTATTTGTTGTGTGGAGTCAAAACAATGTTGAATGCATCTTCCTATCATCTTTGACCATCTTTAGCTCAGACCAGCAAGCCTAAGCAACAAAACCCACAATCTAATGAACCATTACAAGAGTAATGGCTCCATTAATGGGTAACCTGAGAAAGGAATGATCCTTCTATTGAAAAATGCTGTAGCAATGTAGAACTGCTTTCAGTGAAAATGTTTAGCATAACTTTCTCAAGCCAGTTTATGCTATTAAAGAAGCTCAGAATCAGGCAGAATTTTTGATAAGACTGTGTGGAATGACAGAAGTGCTGCCTTTGAAACCTAAAGTTTTCTTCCACTTAGAAATCCCATTGCAGGAGAAAGGAGGCAGCTAAATTTCAGGCAAGAGATATTTTCTTGCTTACATTTAGATCTTAACAGAATTCAGACATTCACCAATTTAAATTCAAATGTAAAAAAGATAATTCTGGGGGAAACTACCTGTTGATACACAAGACATCACTCACCTGCTTGCATGGATGCAAATCTTCTTATATACAAGTTAGTACTGATCAGGGATCTTAATGGTCTATTGTAGGTAGTATGCTTGGTATTGCTAAACTAGTAGAATGCACTATTAACTACCCAGATATCTACTCATAAATATTCCTGATCTTTGCTAAATTATGAAATTGGCAGGCAGAGCAATCAGATTTTCTCTGATTCCTAAAAATGGTGTTACTATTCAAATAATTCTGGCAAGGTACTGAAAAAAACAAGGCACTTTGCATTTTCCCTCCTCTGCCTCTTTATCTAGTATCAGACAAGGAACATTTATATGAAGCAAAATGATTAGAGAAGAGACTTTTCCTGATAGAAATTGGCCCAATATGAATTTTAAAAGTTGTCAAGGAATACGGAGAAGCAGAAATATTTTGACTTCTGCCTGGTTGGGTGCTATAAAAAGACTTTGCAGATTCATATGCAATCCATGTGTTGTGCATCTAATGTGTAATATTCTGTAGTTTATATGGAGGAATTTTCACCACAAGCAGGAGAAAGCTTAGAGTGAAGATTTTCAAAGAAAATTTTCACTAAAAATAAGTCACTCAGAATTGATAGAGAGAGGAAGATTCTCCACATTCTGGTTGCTCCATTAATAACCTCATGAAATCCTAAGAAGAAAAGACTGGTGACACAAGTAGGAATATTTTTTAATCAGTCATATTAAACTAATGACCACCAGGTTGTTGTCTGAATGGAAACAACAAATTCACACATACACACTTACAAAGGAAAATCCAGTCAATGCCTGAAAAAGCAATTCCCGGTTAGGAAAGCAACTTGAGAAACACTGCTTGGTGTCTGAATTATGGCAAGGGTCTTGTGTTCTTCTACCTCAAATATCCCCCCGACACTCTCACTGAAAAAAAAACAGGAGATTGCTTTTCCTTTTTAACTCCAAGAAGAAAAACAAAATGAGATGGATGCAGTTGGAAGTTTGATAAAACAAGCCGAAGTCAGCCCAGCACAATCTGAAGAATTCGGCCTATGGAAACAAATGTGATCCGAGAGGTCAAAGCTTGGCACTAATGAGATTGTACTGCTGCCTGCATAAACCAGTCAATTAATATATATATATAAATATATATTCCTTTTTTCACTGGAAATCACACTGCAATAATAGTGGAGAGGAGAAGAAGTGGTATTAAAGCTGCTGTCTCCCCAGAAGAGGTTGGAGCCTTGAAAGAAGAGATCTCTGCCTGGAGAAAGGGTGGGTATAGCTGAGCATAAACATCCAGAAGATACAGGATGGGACACAAACCTTGTCAAAGACATGGCCATAGCAATGTACTTTGCCGCAGCTGGAGAACTGCTTTCCACAAGGGCAAGCTCAAGTGCTGTTTGGGAAGTGCAGGCACCCTGCAGAAAAAAATTCCATGAAATTCATGGTTCAGCAGCAAGTTTTTAAAAATCTTCAGACCCTCAAATTCCTTGGCACAGGAGGTCATGCAATGTCATTCTGCTTTGGAGTCAATTTTTTTTTCTGATACAAATGAAATGTGCATTCTGGGGAAGAATAAATGTGCTAGTGCAGATGTGTTGACAGCTTCAAAACCTGATGGACAGAGGAAGCAAGAGGCCCATTGTTATTTGTAACCTAGGCAGCGTTTGTACGCCAGAGAGGCAGACTATAAATATAAAATCATATCTGCTACAAACAGACGACTTATATTGTACAACCTTTACCCATATACACAAGAACACAATTTACATATAATGCCTTACAGGAGTGTCATTGTCACAGAAAGGATTTTTTTTCTCTAAAAAAGAAGGGGAAAAGCACAGCTCTCCCCCCCCCCCCCCCTACGTTCAGTGCACATACCAAGTTAGGCAGTCCAACAATCACAGGTGGAGTTCTGTTTTATTCACTTGTATTTTCTGAATTGTGCATGAACTAACCAGCCTTTTCAATGTGTATGGACCATCCTACACAAAGATGCCGCACAAGAGGAATGTGGCAGCATGCACATGGAGTATATATGTCTTTTGTTAATGCCTGAAATGCCTCATTTCTTCAGACATGCAGAGTGAAGCTAAGGCCTGAGAGTGTCTTGTGTTCAACAGCACTGCCTTCTCTTGGGCAGGACTCTTTGTAAGGCATCTTCATTGGGGAGTTTAAACAACCGCCGAAGAAGAAACGGGGGAAACAAGAAAAAATAAAATAAAAACAGGCCAAACAGGAAGTGCATAAGTTTGTCTGTGCTTAGCAGGTTAACAAGAGGCTGCAAGACTTAAGACTATCTAGGCTGAAACGTGGAGGTCATTCAGAAGTTCTGTTTATTCATTTCACTTCCATCCAAGCTCAGGCCACCATCACAGCAGGACACTAATGGTTTCTGGAGTGGCACGTCCACACATGGAGTGGCAGGCAGGCACACACAAAAGTGAAGACAGAAGTCTGATGGGAGCGTTTTTACAGCAAAGATTGGGCTCCTGGTCAGTGTGTCCGAGGGCTTAGGTGATCGAATGCCACAGTGATTGAAACTGTGCCAGCACAATGAGAAGCAAAGGCAGAACTCGACTACCTATCGACGATAGTGATTGGGAGCATCTGCAAACATGTACTTTAGTCTGTAGGCTTCAGCAAGGAGGAGTCCAATCTCTTCATTGCCCCAGTGTATGGTCGGTAGATTTTGTAATAACATTAGAAGGCCCTGAAATGTGGAAAAGAGACAGCTCAGAGATATGACCTTGACTTTAAATGTGCAAAAGTGCTTTTATGTTTTTGTGGCATTGCATTTCTGTTGCATTATTTTATTTATTCAAATTTATTATCGTGGCCCAACTTCAATGGACTCTGGAAGACATACCAAAGCAAAACATCCATAAAAACAGATAAAACACAAAACCACCCAGGCAGCCTGGACAAAAATAATCTACATTCAATTCAATCTACATTCAATTCAATATGAACCATAGTCATTGGGGCTCTGATTCAGGCAGTATTGAACCTGATAACGGGGGAGGGGGGGGGAAGGAGACACCGTCTCAGGATTGGCCTTAAACACGAAATCTTCACTTCCTGCTTTACTTACAGACAATCAGATATTAGAAAGTCAGATATTACAGCTGTGGAAATTATTTTACTAAAGCACTCAAAGAAAATGTCTGCATCTCTGGGTAAAGTTATTTCATGCCTGTAATCACAGAACAGAAATACTGCTGTACATATTCATTCTATTCTCTTCGCTGAAATAAATACGCTTTCAAGCAGGATAATTACACTGCATCCTTTTCTAAATGTGGTTGCCTGCTGATGATTTACCTGGAAGTCCTCTTCATCCAAAATCTCTTTCCGCCACTTAATCAAGAATGCAGCACAGACGTATAAATGGAAATGAGAGAATCCCTCAGGCTCAGACTGAAAAAAACACATCACTTGGGGTTACAACCACTGTTATCAGCATGCCTTATTTCTCACTGCTTTTCTACATTTTATAGTGGATATACATGTAAGTTATGTGCAAGGAGAGTGGCAGAGCTCTCTCTCTATTTTGTGATGATCTTATACAGGTAGTCCTTGACTTACAACAGTTCATTAAGTGACTGTTCGAAGTTACAACATCACTGCAAAAAGTGACTTACAACCATTTTTCACACTTATGACTCTGACAGGCTCCCCATGGTCACATGATTTATATTTGGATGCTTGGCAACTGGTTCATATTTATGATGGTTGCAATGTTCCAGGGTCATGAGATCCCCTTTTGCAAACTTGTAACAAGCAAAGTCAATGGGGAAGCCAGATTCACTTAACAACTGTATTACTAAATTAACAGCTGCAGTGATTCACTTCACAACTGTGGGAGGAAAGTTCATAAAATATGCCAAAATTCACTTAACAACTCTCTCACTTAGCAACATAAATGTTAGGCTCAGTTGTGGTCATAAGTCAAGGACTAGCTGTAAAGACCTATCCTCTAGAATCCTGGGAGAAAACTGGCCTTCTAGAAGGCCCTGAAAAGTTGGTTTTGCCATTCAGAAATATGGAGCCCACAAAATGGTTGCATTGTGTTCAAGAGTCTGAATGCACTTTCGTGTGGTTTTTCGTTTGTTTGTTTGTTTATAGTACTTTAATTGCTTTAATCATTTTTAATGGTTTTGTTGTAATTGTTTTGACAGTTTTTTCTCTTGCTAATTTAATCGCTTGAGCTGTCCAGGGTTACAAACGTGAGATGGGTGGCTAAATAAATCCAATAAATAAATAAATAAATAAATAAATAAGTGATCTGAGTATACTACTGCCTGCTTCCATGTAAGTTTATCGCTAGGAAAAGGTCTCTGAGTAAAGTCACATGGCACCATTTTTATCAAGACAGGCTTCCAACAAGGAACTGGGGTAGTCTAGGTACTCATACCTGATAAGTGTCCCAAAGGCGAATGGTGCAGCGAAGAGGAAGCTCCCTCATCAGGAGATTGTTCATCCAGCGAAAGGCAAACTGCAAGTACTCCACTTCATACTTCCTAAAGTGACTGTGTACCTGCTCTGAAACAGGACATTTTATTTGCAAATGGTAAATATTTGATCAATTTGCTGTCATTAGCAGAAATCACATCTCCATGAAACAGTATCTTTGCTTGCTGTCTCTGTTCTACTTCTTAGTATAATTCAACATGCTGGTTTTGACCTATCATGTCCCACAGGGCTGCCTACTTCTATCCATCTGGTTCCTGCATCTCAGATAGGATGCTTAGCCTGCATTTGAGATTTGGGGAATGTGAAAGACTTCTGTTTTTCTGGCCAGTTTCTATCAAGAAACTAGGAAAGAAAAAACTATATTTCCACCAACGATGTTGGAAAGGCAAGCTACTGTAGGTAAATAGGGAAAAAACCCATATTGACTTGCACTGATGATGTTACCTAGTTGGGTAATCAAATGTCTACAAACAGCCAAGCTCAGAGAGCACCATGGACTCCACAGATCAACCCTGAGCTACATATATTCTACTGTATTCTATTTGAATATGAGAAACTCCTGTTTTTTTGTCACTGGCACCTAGACTATGGAATAGCTTCCCATTAGAATTTTTGGAAGTTCAAATGCTAGAGTTCTTAAAGTCTTATAAACACAACTGTGGACATAGCAATTATTTAAAACCTATCATCAATGTGGTCATTTTGGGGGGCTGCCCATACAAAATGCCTTTTACTTACATTTTATAAATTTTAGGCCCTTTTCTGCTATTTTTTTTTCTTATGAGCCTATCAGTTTATGACTTCCTATTCACCCCTTCTTCCCAAGAGTATTCTATTTCTAACATGCCTTAAGGACATCAACATCCCAATCTGATTGTCACCTAAGACAATTGAGAAAAAGAGCCTATGACTTTGGTCTCATGTCAACTGTTTGTTTTCCACACCCTATGTTTTTCTCTCAAGTGAGAATCCATGAGTGTTACAATTCAGTTGCAGATGTCAAACTCAAATTCACCTACCATCAATACGACTGACAAGTTCCTCCAGTGCTTTGACTTTTTTTTGGATCCCTGGTTGTGCAAATGTGTAATTGTCCTGAAGCAAAGATATATTGTATGTTTAAGAGGATGCAAGATCAGCAAACAGGTTTTATACCTTTTTAGTTATTGAAGATGGTTTTCCAGGGCTTTCAAGCAGACCATTCCAAAAATGCCAGAAATGAAATTTAAAATTCTATATATCCAATAGACCCTACCATAATTTTCTGATATTTGGGACATATCTGATGGATATGCTCCTTATGGAATGTTCATATGCAATAGAAAATGGTGGTGAGAATTGGGTATTAACCATTTCTTGCCCTCTTTAACTGTCTGTAACATAACAACTTGATGTTCTCAATTTGTTTATTCAACACAGCATGAACAAATAGGAGAAACTGCTGATTTCATCTGGTTATAAGACATTCTAGAAACCCTGGTTTTCCACGAATTATAGAAATTATTTCCTATGTATACAATATTTTCAAAATTAAAGATACCAGTATATTACAATAAATATATTAAATATAAATATTTAAATATATTATATTTAAATATATTAAAATAATATAAATTTAAACTGCTACTATGATTACCATGTTCCTGTCAAAAGCAGTAAAATTCCCTCAGTAGCCCCCTTGCTTATCCACATACATAAAAATGTATGTGGATAAATAACCTCTATCTGTACATCAAACATTTTATGATCTATACAATAGTATCTCTGATCAAATTGAGTTACATTGTATTGATTTGAATATCGCTTTTGCACATTATGGACAAAACCTGCATAATGTTAAACTAATATTATGTTTCCTGAGAATTTTGTATTAGTTTTACATTATGTTTCCAGCCATTAGAGCTGTGAAGACATGCCCGACTGTACATTTGTAATAACTACAGGAATTTAAGCAGAGGAAAGCATTATTAAGATTTTCAAGGACTAAAAAAATGCTCTTTCAGTATCCATGTGATTCCTTCTCTTTCTCTAGAACTAACAAATCCAGACTAAATTAAACAAATATAGAATAAATGATAAAACAAATGATTGCATAGTAATACAGTAGATTGCCATGTTTCAAATTGAACATTTGGGAGACATAATGTTTAGATAACTGAATAATTCTTTTTTTTAAAGCATGGAATGCACTTGCTTTTGTACATTGCCTTCAGTGTAAAGGCCAAAGCAGGTAAAATTATGAAAGTGTAGACTCCACATTATCCCTGGGTGACCATGAAGCAGCAGAAGTGGCTGGGAATAGCAGAAGTTGAATTATCCAAGGAAGAGGTTCCCTGGAGACCTGAGAGTCAGTACAGATAAATGTCCTACCTGGATCCCATCCAGCAGTTTGCTCATACACCAAAAGCTGTCAGCTTCGATGCTTTGCAGCACATCTTGAGACAGGTTTGTTACATCAAAGTTCTCCACATCCTCTTCTAAAAAAAGAAAAGTGTACCATTATAGAATAATGCTTAGGGATATACACCCCTTGTCTGTCTCTACTATTTATTTTGTGTCTTTCTAAAAACAGAAGTGATATCCCATCAGGTCTTCCTTTTCTTGGTAGAGTTCTGCTTCTTTTTGTTGGCAGAGTTGTAACTTCTACAATGTGAAAGCTGGAGGGAAAATGTATAGGCAGTTAAATCACTCAATGGCTAATTACATACTGGATTTTGTTGATTTATAACTACATTTATGACCATTATGATGGCAGAAGATGTTCAAATCTCAGAAGCTGAGAAGACTATGACTACTCTGAATTGCTATTGCTCAGAATTGGACAACATGCATGACTTAAGTCCCATGACTACCACAGCCGAAAAGGGTCTCCAAAATAGGTATATGCACATACACATACAAAAGACATGCAAAATCGAAAAATGACTTTATCTGTTCTTAGCAAAGTTGTGTGTGTGTGTGTGTGTGTGTGTGTGTGTGTATGTTTTTCTTCTAGCCAGGTTTTCCCTATGTAGCCAAGGTTTTTTTTTGTAGCTCCAGCTACAAAAAACAGGGAGGATATGGGTGTGGCCTACTGATGACAGCTAACAAGCTAGAAATGGATCTATTTAGGTCTCCCACCTAGCAGTTAGAGCTTGCTAGGTGTTAGAAAGGAAAAAAGCCCAGAACCGAGTAGATGTGATTCTACTGAGCTGGAGCTACAAAAAAAACCTTGGCTACGTAGGGAAAACCTGGCTAGAAGAAAAACACACATAAACCCTACGAAGAAGTAAGAATATATATATATATATATATACTTAGCAGATAAAATTATCAATGTTTAAAATTACATTAAGGCAAATATGATATAGTTGGTAAGATACCATTCGTGGGGAAAAAATATGCATCCTGAATATATAGTAAGTTATATGCAATAATACAACTTTTTGGAAATTTATTTGCTCAAAGAACAACTGATTTTCTTGTATGATCTTCTAGATCTATTTCATTTGATAATGAGGTCTGGATAGAAATAGATTCCCTGCAGGATGATGTTTATTACGAGAGACAGAGACTGTTGAAAGGAGAGGCGGAAAAGGTTGTGGTTGAATGGAACTGAGGAGATTCTTAAAGAGAAGTTTAAAAAATAAAAGGTCATATATGAGTCAGTGTATGAACATGATGGAACCAGGGACATGGGGAGGAATAATGAATAGTGCTAGTATAAACTACTTCTGTGTCTTTTATCTTGTGTCTTTAATTCATTTGGTTCAGACTTTCATATCTGTGTTCTGCTTATCCTGACAGGAAGTAGTATGATGAGTAAATACAGCGTCTATGCATACAATATACAATTGAGTCCACAGTCACTCTTTGCCCAAATATATTATCTTCAGATAATATTAAGCTCAGGCAATTGTCACTACTGATGAGGGGAAATGACAAGACAGGATTAGCATTTTTTAAGAAGCACGCCTTAATTTCTTTTATGGCAAACTGCTATTCACAAATCCATTCAAGGCAGAAAAATACCTACATCTCGCTATTCTTTGCTTCTCTTAATAGCAGATGCCTTGATCACATCTATCTGAGTGTTTTAATAAGAGACACTTTGGTTTGCAGCACTGAAAAAGAGCTATAATGCAATGGAGAAGTCATTCAAACCTCCGACAATAGTAAGAGCTCTCTATTCAGTACAAGGGATTGACAGCTCTGAATTCTGAAGAATACTTGTTTTTAAAAGGCAGGCACTAGCCTTTATGAAGTGACATCAGGATAGGACTAACCAAAGTTGTTTTGGCCTCTAGTTCCTTGCCTTGGAGATGGCTGTTCCTCGAATCCTATTAACCAGAAAGATTTTACCATCCCTCTCGAAACTAAAAACTTGACAGCAGGACTGTCATTGGTTCTTTCATAAAGTCAGATTCAAAGACAACCCCCCGCCCCCGTCCAATATTCTTGGTTGCTTTCCAACCTTACAATTGCTGCAATTTATTCTGGAAAGTATTTTTTTCTTTCCTAAAATTAATTTCAGTGACTAATACTCTATCTATACGCTCTCTACATGGGGCTCCCCTTGAGGAGCACTTGGAGGCTCCAACTGGTGCAGAATGCGGCCGTGCAGGTACTTATGGGGGCAACATGGCGCTCCCACGTGACACCTCTCCTGCACGAGCTGCATTGGCTTCCAGTGGTCTTCCGGGTGCGCTTCAAGGTATTGGTTTTCATCTTCAAAGCGGTCCATGGCTTAGGGCCCGGTTATTTACGAGACCACCTTCTGCCACTGATATCCTCCCACCGGCCAGTACGCTCCCTGAGAGAGGGCCTCCTCAGGGTGCCGTCGGTCAGACAATGTCGGCTAGCGACCCCCCGGGGAAGAGCCTTTTCTGTGGGGGCACCCGCCCTCTGGAATGAGCTACTCCCAGGGATACGACTGATCCCGGACCTCCGGACCTTCCGCCGGGCCCTGAAGACTTTTTTATTTCTGCAAGCCGGGCTGGGTTAAAAAAAAAATTAATTGGTGAATTTTATGGGTAAGGGGTTTTTAAATTGAGGGAAGCCAAAGATAAATTTAATTTTGTTTTATACTATTTTAATGTTTATATTGCATGTTTTTTTAATTTTGGTTGTTCACCGCCCCAAGTCCTTCGGGAGAGGGGGCGGTACAAAAAATAAATAAATAAATAATACAGAGTTGGACATGACACCAGGTTTGAGTAAATGCAATAGAAACTATAAATTTCAGGAACAAGAGGTAAAGAATATATGATTTGAAGGACTGGCGATACAATCTCCCAGCATTTTTTCACTTTGAAATAATTATCCAGGATCTTGAAAACAGCAGGATTTTGGATCATAGGGGTCAGCAATTATTTGTATGGGTCCCCCCCCTTTCTGAGTTGCTTCTTATTCTAAACCAGTTTCACAACAAGCTAGTCAGCCTTGTAAGGGAAAAATGGCTGTGTGATAAACATTTATATTCCTGTATTGGCTCAGTATTACCCTCTCTGGTATGCAGGACATCTTTATAGTGTTTGAGAATAGCCTTAGTAGGCAAATCTTTCTTTTTTTTATCCAAATCAATTTTTTTACAATAACATGGCTTGTGAAATGTAAATGTGGGGTTCTTAAGGTAAGCTCAGTAGCTAGTACTTTTGGATTTGTTATCCAGGCAGCTGACATTGGACAAAATAAATCAATTGAAGGGCCACTTTTATCCTAGCCTCATAAATGTGAAACTGCACTCTCTTGTTTCCCGGGGACATCCACCATGACCCAAAGATGTTCACTCCAAAACCAATCTTAGTGATCCACACAGATATAAAATTAAAATTATATTTAAATAGTCAAGAAGCACCTTCAGGCACATGCTTGGTATTGTAAGATGCATATCTTGAAGTAAATAGCCTTTTATCCAATAATTCATTTTCTTATGTTCTGATGTTCCAAGCTTGCTATGTCATAACTTAGCTACATAAATGCAGGTAATATCTTTCACAATAGCGATAACACATAGGCTTATAGTATATATTGCTCATAGTCCTTTACAGAACTCTTTGGGTGGGATACAATGTCATTATTTCACTCCCAATAATCTGGGTCCTCATTTTACCAACCTCAGAAGGATGGAAGGCTGATTCAACCTTGAGTCCATCAGGATCAAACTCCAGACTGTGGGCATTTTAATCACTGTGCCACCACGGCTCTAGAATTTCTAGAGCTAATATGTAACTAATGCTATATATGTATCCTCCCAAGTTAAGTTTAACTGAGTGAATTACTTGATTTTGTTAAAGTGAATTTACCACCAAAATACTTTTTAAACAAATTCCAATAACTTAATTGGAATGGTGAATGAAACCGGACTTCATTTGATATGCCCTTCATTCTATTTAATTGAACCTAACACTCAACTTGCTGAAAAATAACAACCTCTATCTTTACTGCTTCTTAAGACTAACCATCAAGTTTAGAAGAAAACATATTACTGAACAGCAAGGAGCCACCAACCCTGTGGCAGCCCAGTAGTGAACAGTGTATAAGTAGCATTAGTGTAATGGAAATGGCTGTAGGGGACACAGCGAGAGAAGCAGAGATAAGAGATGCTTCTGGCAGTTTCCTGAATCTATTGTCACCAATGCTTATTGCAAATTTATGAAAAGACTTCAGACTCACAAAAGCTTAACAGCTTTTAAACAATTTTTTAACCATCAGAGGTCGAAAAATGACATCTAGCTCTAAGTAATTTGCATCTGCAGCAATTATAAACTGTTTCCCCACACCTCTTTCACCAAACTTGAAAGGAGAACACCATTCAATGAGACCAGCCTAAGGCATCAGCATAATCAAATGAAACAACCTCTTTAAGAGAGAAATCAGAGTTTCTGCCCAATACTTCCAATGCTAGTTATTCAGTTTCTAAAAGGAAAGGAAAGTCCTCACAGAATCAGAGGGATTTTCACACACTCAAAAAAGCAAAGGCAATGGACCTATGTTTGAGTCAAGTGACCAAGGCTGAAATCATATCTGATCAACCAGTTTTCTTTTAATAGTACCATTGTCAGGGTTCTAAGGAATACATCCCAGTTCAATAAGAATGCCGAAGCAAGCAAGTTCCTCAAAGAACATTTTCTTTGTCACGTTTCTGGGGAGGAATGGCAAATTGAGGCTCTGTGGATTAGCGGGAGGCATTATGTCTGAAAAGGAAACAGGATGCTGGATCCAGAGTGCTGAAAATTCTTCTCTCCAGATCAAGGAGACATCTTCATATCCTGACCGTTTTGTGACAGTAATTTCTGCTGCCTCCATCTATCTTCCAAGATGTTCTCCATCTAACTTCTAGCCTTTAATTCCAGTGTCACAGAGAAATAGGGACCTCACAGCCTATGCAACTTTTCTATTGATTTAGAAGTTAAAAGGCAACAAGCAGAAGATTATCAATACTGCAGCCTCCTGGCTATGCAGCTTCTTAATTTTTTTCTCTTCCCACTTTTAAAAATTAAGGCAGAACCCAAAAGAGCATTTATTTATATGGGTTTCATTTATAAATATTTGCTGTATTAAAAATTAAAATAGATGCATTCATTGCCCCTGTAGCTTCTCATGATTGTTTGATAGGATTTTAATTTAATTAATTTATTTTTTCAACATGGATTGGCAAATAATTTTGATCCCTGAAAAGGTCTTAAGAGGCTCCCTGAAAGGGTCTTGAGAGATTCCCAGGGGTTCTAAGACCACATTTTAAGAAACACTGGTCTAGAAGAATATGATTAAATGTTTCAGCCTTGTTGCCTCTTCTTGGGAGACAGACCAATCTCATCAGAGATAAAAAATTAAATTTTATTGAAAAGGATAAAAAGACAAATACTAACTTTAAGTATTACATTGTACAACATTTTTTAAAAAAATAAAAGAATAGAGTTCCAGAATTCTCCAGATACAATGAAAAGCCATTTAAACAAAATGTAAGATAGAATTGGTCTGCAAAAATAGAATGATTTTAGTAAATCTCTTATAAAAGAAGCTGTAAAATATTTTCATATTATTTTACAAATTACAACAATAGTCTAAGGCAGGGCTGTCAAACTCCTGGCTCACGGGCTGGATGGGTCATATACTGGCCATGCCCACACCCGGTTTAGTGAAGGGGAAAAAAGTCCCAATACGTCACATGACGACGCCGTGACGATGTGAGTTTGACACCCCTGGTTCTCCTCTAAGGAGAATATTATTTTTGTTCATGAACAGGCTTCCCAAACAGATTGGGAAGGGTAATGATTTTATTGCCAAGGCTGCATTTTAACTTCTTTAGTATCTAAAGGTCATAAGCGCCTTGGGTCAGTGACATCATCCAAATAGGCTAGTTCAAAACCTTGAGACAGTTTTGGGACTGGAGGTTTCTGAAAAGTATTTTGCTTCTGTAAATCAATCATTTTCCAGATGTTTATCAGAGTTAATGATCCGAGAGATATATGCCTCTGTAGACAACAGATAATTGCTATTTATATTTATTCTGATATCTAAACTTTCTTTCCTTCTTTGAACATTGTGATAATTTTTGTTTCACCTTTCCCCATATATATTTTTTAAAAGTCATGCCACCATATCACTTTTCCAGATCCTAATCATAAACTCTTACCTTTTTGATTCTTGGAATGAGGTTGAATTGTAGTAAAATGGTTGTAGAATACTTAGTTTTTCATTTAAATTCTTAGTTAAGGCTAATATTATGAAGAAAAAAAACATCTTTGCCATGGATGCTTATTTCATGTGCAGGCTTGAAAACATTCTTTTTCCAATACTTAATCTGAATGCTCCTGAGCCTTTATAATATTTTTTAAAAGAACTGTAATATTTTTCAAAGTATTAACACTCCCGGTCTTCTCAGTTTAAGACAGTTTTTTTCCTGTTTTTCTCAGGTCTGAATAAAATTTATCCATTTTTAAATCTCATTTCCCCTCCCCTCCACACCAACGTTTCCCAAACTGGCTGCAGAAGAAATGGACAGAAAATGTTTGTTTCCAAATGAACTCCTTTCTAGCCCAGTCACCTCAGGTTCATCACTGCCCTTATTTAAGTGACTGCAATTGTATACTTTGTTATTGTCATAATAACAAAACAACAACAACAAAAAAATCTTGGCAACTGGTGTGCATAACCTGTGGGGAATTGCAAACTATCTTCTTATCTCACAAATAATTTGGCTATTCTGATGGTTAACTAAGCAATTATTAAGGGATTATAGAGAGGAGAGTTGGCATCGTTGTTAAATCTTTTCCCCAACCCAATCATCCTTCTCATCTGGTAAACCAGTAGGGAACATCATCTACAGTTTCAGCCTCAGTAAACCACTCTAAATTATCCATCACATTTAACAGATGTCAGATTCCCCTGGTCTCCTGGTGGTATAAACCCAGGGCAGCTGGATGGTCTGATGATTTGGCTGACTTAGTATGTGACAATAAACAAAAAACAATAACTTTTTATATCCAGGTAACAAAAAAAAAAGGGGGGGAGGAAAAAGCACTTGATCCCAAAACTTGCTGCTATATATAGGTGTTCCTATATTATGCTATATTATTATTTGTTTAATCATTATTTATTAAATAGGTAACAAGTACATTGGTTTGCACATGTTAAAAAAGCAGCTTAAAAACTCGCAGTAGTTGGATTCACATAACTTGCCACATCGCTGATTGAATTGATGTGTGAACTCAGCTACAAATTGAGGTTGCATTTGCGCCACATGTAAATCAAACCAAAGTAATTTCTGTTTCATCAGATAAAAGATCACTCACTACATTTTCCAGCTGGTCTGATATGTCACTACTCCTACCATTTCCAAAATTAAGGCAATGGCTTTACCCATAAATTTACACACAACTGTTGCTTAGTTTGGACATTTAAAACTTGATTTATTCAACTATGATATGTACAAGCCTTTTGGTTACTCATCTTACTATCTTTAGCTGCAATTAATGTAAGAAGTCACTAAGTTTTTCATTTTTGTCCAAGCAAGGAAACCATGTTATTTGCCTGAAAATAAGCAATGTTATATGATGATTAGAAATTTAAAACCTTGGCTTGATCCAAAATGAATATCCATAGTTTCCTGATTCACATAAAACAGGATATTATGTATTGAAATTTTGGGCTTGGCTGCCATGTATTATACATATAGGAAAGGGAACAAAAGAACAAACAAATCAGTGAACAACTTGCCTCCAGAAGTTGTGAATTCTCCAACAACAATTTTAAAAAAGAGACTGGACAACCATTTGACTGAAATGGTATAAGGCAAGGGTGTCAAACTCAATTTCAATGAGGGCAACATCAGGTTTGTGTTTGACCTCAGGGGGCTGGGATGGGTGTGGCCAGGGTGGGCATGGCCAGCTCAACATCACTCATGTCGGGGGTGCCTATGGTGGCCCGAGCGCTCTGCCAGCAAAAATGGGTTCCTGAGCTCCGTTTTCGGCTGCAACGGCCTCCTGCAACCCTCTGTTAGCGAAAACGGAGCTACCCGCGGGCCTCTCAAGCTCTGTTTTTGCTGGCAGAGGAACCATGGGCCAGTCCTTTGTTGTTTCTAGAGTGGCCCCGCAGGCCAGATTTAAGTACCCTGTGGGCTATATCTGGCCCATGAGTTTGACACCGCTGGTATAGGCTCAAACTCCGTTTGAGCAGTGGGTTGCACTAGAAGATCTCCAGGGTCCCTTCTAACTCTGTTATTCTATATTCTAAGAAGGACTGATTGTAAGCCAGATATTATTGTACTTCTTGAACGAAAATACTTGCTGCATTTAGACAATCAAATTCTGTGAAAGGATCCATTGAAAGTAACCATATTCAAACCCAGAATCACGTTTTTTTAAAAAACAAAACTCGCCAGTCATTAGCTTTATATTAGCTTTGTGCACATTCCTGTATAAATGTGTTTCTTCCTTTCAATGATTTGGTAAGTTTAGGCACCATAGTAACTATAATTACAATTATCATCAAAATATGGCCTGATATCTGGGGATTCCTTCACAAATCACTGTTTCCAAGTGTAGCACATTTGGACTTCTTTTGCTAGATCAAGACTGTAAGACCGTGTGTGTGTGTGTGTGTGAACTTAAAGGCAGAGCAGACTATCCAGAACAGATGTTACTTTTTTAAATTCATATTTTTAAATATACAATTTTAAGAATGGATGCTAGAATTTGTTTGCTTTCCAATTCCATCTCATTTCTTTTTTTCTGTCTTATCAAATCCTGTAGATTATAAATACCTTCTGTTTTGATATCCACATATATTTGAAGCATTTAGGTATTTTACATGTGATGGTTACATGACAAACATGGTTTGGGGAAATAATATGAATGCAGTCATAATGGTTGTATATGAAAGACAGACAAAATGCAACAAATATATATAGCTCACTCCCGATCAGATACTTCTCCCTCTTCCAAAGGAGAAGCAATGGCTACTACAGCGCAAGCAACCCTGAAAACTAGAGGTATGGGTTTCTGGCAAAAGAAGAAGAGAGCTTCGGAAAATCCTCTCGAGTATATTGCTCAACACAAACATCTGTTCTGCAAGAGCCTTAGACAGAACCTGCATAAAAAAACCTGGATATTCAACATATGGCTCTGACAAGAACTGAAAGGCAGCCAACAGTTTTGCAGCAGCCACTTGAAGCTGGCATGAAGAAGAGTCTAATGTGGCTATGATTGACACTGCAGCTCAAGGCACCACTGAACTAGGATAGGAGAAGATTAGTACGCACAACACTGGCTCGCTATGCATGTGGCTGCTGGGAACAGCAAAGATCTCTAGATGGCATTCAACCAAGAAGCTTGGAGATTGCTAACCAGCAAATGGAGTTAATTTACAGCAGGACTAGAGGCCAGCTCATCTTTCTGCCTGCAGACACTGTCTAAAATATGTAGGATCCTGTCAAAAAAAGAGATGTACTTTTTCCCACCTTACTGGGAAACCATCCATTTATACAATGACAGCATGAAAAAAAGCTATGACTGTTTTGAAGGAATGGACTTTTGGGAGCTTCCTTATCTTTTATTTCAGCACAGAAGTGATGAAATAAAACTGAAACGATCATATTGAAACTGAGACAATCGCAGAGGAAGACAAATTACCTTCTAAGTATGGATATTTACTGTGTATGCCAGCAGCAGAGAGTGTCGTCTTGACAATGTGATTACTACAAGCTGCCCGCAGTGAAGTCACCAAGGTTCCCTACCTTTACTATTTGTTTAAAATTTAATTTTTGTTTAAATTTGGAGGCTGAATGCACTGAAAAATGAAATGTTGGGTTTCATCCCACTAGTTTTACTTCTATATGTGGGCTCAAAGCATCCACCTTGTGGCCCAACCTGATTACCCATAAAATTATTTACGGAAGAGTGGGTTCTTCATAACCATTATAATGTATCATTTTAGGTGATGAAGGAATGTAACAATGGGTCAGCGGAGACTGACAGGATGACAGCACAGTGGGGATGGAGTGAAGAAGGTAGAAGAAATATGTATCTGATGCACTCATCCCGTGTGTACATTAAGTAGGGAGCTGAGATTCATATATGAAAAAAATGTGGCTCAGTTCAAATAGCATATTTAACTGAGTCAACGTCAGAGCAGTTTTATGATCCAGTCCAAGTCCCATCTAGTAACTCCTTCTGGAAAAGATTGTAGATAGCAACAGCAATAGCACGTAGACTTATATTCCGTTTCACATTGCCTTACAGCCTTCTCTAAGCAGTTTACAAGCTCAGCATATTGCCCCCAACAAACTGGCTTCTCATTTTACAGACCTCGGAAGGATGGAATGCTGAATCAACCTTGAGCCAGTGAGAATCGAACTGCTGAAATCCTGGCAGCCGGCAGTCAGCAGAAGTAGCCTGCAGTACTGCATTCTAACCACTGCACCACCACGATTGGTGCAGATTGTAAAGGGGCTTGAAAAAATCCTAACCACACTAAATACAGATATCTACTGTTTGTCCAAGCAACAAGGAAACAGCTATTGACCGTAATGAAACCTCATCTGCCTTCTCCTGGCAAAAAGGGAATACCATTCAGGACTGAAGAAAATGAAAATAAGTATTCCCCCAAACAGCAGACTTTAAGCTCGGGAGGGTGACTCTGCTGCCAGATAAAAAATAAACAACCTGGCTTGATTAACAGTTGACTGTACTCACGAGTATTGTCTGGACATCATATACGGATTGGGATTAAAGGAATGAACAAACTTGATAATAATTTGTGTGGGTATGTGGATGCACATGTGAACAGATATTTGTGATTTCAAAGTTATCTTTTTTAAAAATGAAACTCAAGATTCCAACTTGCCTCACAGATTATAATGTGACTTGATTTTTAACAGGTCAAGTTTTTCTACTGTAGAATGGAATAGTTTAAGACCGGTTGTTGCTCACTAGGACAGCAATTCTGTGAAATAACACTATTCTCCATCGAAGAGGAAAAACGTCAGTCAGGATGGGTATACGTCCCGTCTAGCCAATGACCGAGCACCTTCCAAAGCCAAAGCTCCGCCCCTTCGAGGCTGCCCCAGTTCTTCGTCTCGGTCTCAGCAAGACAGGACGTGTCCTCCTCTGACTGATTTTTTTCCTCAGCTTCAATATCGCTGTTCCAATCTCCATTCCAACCGGCAAGTGATTTCTCATTCCTGCAGGCTTCGTGCCTCGCTGCAGGGCGAGTTTTTGTTTCTTCCCTTTAATTGCTGGCTACGTTGAGAAGGCCGTTGCCTAGCAGCAGATTGCTGGCGCTAAAAGCGTGTGCGCCCTCTCCCTGAGTCGCGTTTAGAGCCGGACAGCCAGCGACTGAAGAGCGCCCCTTTCCCCAGCTGATCGGCGCACGGGGCGATCGGGGAGATAAGGCTGGAGCGGACGCTTGCCTTTAAGCCCAAACGGAGCCTGAGTGCTAGCGGCGGTGAGGCGCCCTCTCTCCTTAATTCTTGGTGCAGGGGCTCATTAGGGAGGATCGAGCTGTGGTGATCTCTCCCCTTGCCTAATTAACTGTGTGGATTGAGTACTGCGAAGTGCGGATCGTCCTCTCTGCCAAATTACTGCTGCTCTGAGCTCCTAGACCTCATTTCTTCTGTGGACGCCATTTCAGTGCCTCTGACTTTTCAAAATGGCGTCCGCCATGCGGAGCTCCGATGGGCCTACTTCCTCCTCACGTAGGCGCCATCCCAGCGATCCCCTCGAGGGACCTTCTGCTTCGCTGCCTCCTCCGAGCAAAAGATCCCGCTCCAACAGGGATAAGGGCCAGTCCTCAAGGGCCCAATCCTCCAAGTCTGGTTCTTCCCGGGAGGAACAGCACCGACATAAGGCCATGGAAAAGGCCTTTTTAAAGGCGCAATCTCAGGCCCAGCATCCAAACCGCTCTTCATCTCTGCCTCCTTCACGGCCTTGCTCCCCTCGTTCGATCAGGGAACTCTCTCCGGACATTGCGGATCTTCCTCAGACGGTCTCACCTTCGGAGCCCCAGAGATTATTTCAGACCATCCAGGATTCTAATCAGCCTTCGGCCTTGCTTCCTCCTCCCCCTCCTCCTCCTGCCTTGTCTTCTCCAATGACTGCTTCCTTGGAGGCCTTCATATCCAGGGCCATCCGTCAGTCGATTGCGAATTGCCTGAATCAATCTCCTACAACTACCGCCTCGGGGGCATCTCCACAGGCCCCTCCTGAGGCCCCGGAGGGTTCGTTGTTGGATCAGGGACATTCTGTTTCCCGGGCTACTCTTGACCAACCTTCTGTTTCTGACGGTGAGGAGGATATGGATCAAGCATGGTCAGATGATGAAGGCCTGGGGCCCGACCAGCCGGCCTTTATTGGTCTCTTTAAGCCACAGCTCTTCCGCTCCCTGCTGTTCAAGGCCATTGCTGTTACCCGCTTGGGTTCCCCTCTATCTGCTGTTCCATCATCAACTTCGGACCCGGCAGCGGCTATGTTTGCGGAACCAACCAGCGAGCCTGACACCATCCCGGCTCCAAAGCTTTTTACAGATGTTTTGCATCGCCAATGGGCTTTACCAGGGTCTGGTCCTAGCCCTAACGGACTGGACAAGCGTCTTTACAACTCTGCCTCGCCATTAGCGGATATCTTACAAGCCCCGACTGTTGACCCTCCTATCATGGCCTTGACTGATACCTCTCATCCCGCGGGTCCTCCCGAGGATTCTCTCCGGCCTGAGGACAAAAGGGCGGAAAAAACTCTCCTGAAGGGTCACCAAGCTACAGCCTGGTCTATCCGGGCTTCAACATCTGCCTCCTTCTTTAATCGAGCGGCCCTTCTATGGCTGAAACAGCTGCAAGCCAGGCTTCCTCTTTCAGACGCACGGTCACATCAAGACCTAAATAAGATTGCTGCGGCTTTGGAATATTCGGCAGATGCCACTTTGAACTCCACTCATTTTTCTGCCAGAGCCTTAGGTTCTAATGTGGCTTCTCGCCGTCTCTTATGGCTGAGAAATTGGCAGGCCGATGTACGCAGTAAATGGCAGCTGGCTTCGGCCCCTTACGCCAATGGCTCCCTTTTTGGTTCGGCTCTGGAACCTTTGCTTGTCGAGACCAGGGATCGCCGGAAGATTCTTCCCCCTGCTAGTCATCGTTCTGATTCCCGTTTCTCCTCTTCACGATATCAGTCCTTTCAGACCTCTGGCTTCTCTTCCTTTCAGCCCCGGGGACAACGTTCCTTTCCTTCCAGACCCCAACAGGATCCCCAGGTCAGACAAGGGACCAGGTTTCCCCCTCGGAAACCTTTCCGGGGTGGCAGGGGGGGTCGTTGGTCTCGAAGGGGCAGGTGAGCAGCCTTTCCAGGCCCCTATTGGAGGTCGCCTTTCCTTATTTTACGAGCAGTGGGCTTCCTCCATCAACGATTGCTGGGTGCTTACCACAATTTCCCTTGGTTTGTCATTAGAGTTTTCCTCCCTCCCACCCTCCCGTTTTATTCCTTGCCCCATTTCTCGTGACCCAGTCAAGGCAGGTATTGTTTCGGCGGCTATTGAACATCTGTTACAGATTGCCGCTGTCGAGAGGGTCCCTTCTTCCCAACAGGGCCATGGGTTTTATTCCCGCCTTTTTGTTGTCCAGAAAGCTTCTGGTGGTTGGCGTCCCATTTTAGACTTGAAGACCTTGAACCGACACATTAAATACCGCCGGTTCAAAATGCACTCTCTTTCATCTATTCTGGAGTGCATTCATCCTTCCGATTTTCTTTCTTCTATTGACCTAACAGATGCTTACCTGCATGTCCCCATTTTGCCTTCTCATCGCCAGTTTCTCCGATTTGCTTTCAAAGGGTCGCATTACCAATATAAGGCCTTACCCTTTGGGCTTTCCTCGGCCCCCGGGGTATTTACGAAGATCATGGCCTCGTTAATTGGATTCATTAGATCACAGACAATTCGCCTTCAATTTTATTTAGATGACATATTAGTTATGTCCCCTTCCCTTCAATCAGCCCAGCGGGACTTGTCCTTGGTTCTGTCCTCCCTTCAGTCTCATGGTTTTTCTATAAATTGGTCTAAGAGCCATCTGTCTCCTTCTACCACTATCCTTCATTTGGGGGCCTCCATTGATACCACCTCCTCCACCGTTTGCCTCTCGCCGGAACGCCAGTCCAATATCCGTGCCTTGGCTCGTCAATGTCTTTCGGCTGGCTCGGCATCTGTCCTCCTTCTCTCCCGACTATTGGGAATGATGGTTTCCACTTTCGGCATTACGCCCTGGTCACGTTTGCATAGTAGAGAGCTTCAATGGCTTCTATTACCCTTTCAACGGGCTAACCTAGATTCCTCTTCCCGTCGTATCACTATTCCTCAACCGGTCCTCCAATCTCTTCTATGGTGGATTTCCTCCGCTTTATCCCGGGGGTCTTCCTTCAGAGAACCACAGAGACTCCAGCTTACTACGGATGCGAGTCTCTCTGGCTGGGGCCGCATATGCAACATCACATTGCTCAGGGTCGGTGGACTTCTCAGGAATCTCTTTTAAGTATTAACTTGTTGGAATTGAGGGCCATTCGGCTCGCGTTGTTACAGTTCCGTGATTTAGTGGTCAGTAGGCACGTGTTGGTCCTAACCGATAATACTACTGCTAAGGCCCATGTAAACAGGTTGGAAGGCACTAGGTCGCAGTCTCTGATGGGCGAGGCCCGATTGTTGGGTTTATGGGCCGAGAAACATCTAGCTTCCATCCGGGCAGATTACATTTCTGGATCTGACAACGTCCAGGCCGATTCCCTCAGTCGCTCGCAGCTGGACCAGAGCGAGTGGTCTATTTTTCATGATCTCTTCCGGGATATCGTCTCGAGATTTGGCTGTCCGGTTGTGGATCTATTCGCCTCTCGTATGAACCATCGTCTTCCCCGTTATTTTTCCAAGTTTCTGGATCTTCAGGCGGAAGCCACGGACGCCCTTCACAGCCCTTGGCCTTCGGGATTTTTATACGCCTTCCCTCCCCTTCCATTAATTCCCAGGGTCATTCGGAAACTACTCGAGGAACAGGCTCAGCTCCTCCTGGTAGCTCCATTCTGGCAGATGCGCCCCTGGTTTGTGGACCTGATAGACCTTTCAGTGGCTCCTCCTTGGCAGATCCCTGCCTCCAGGGTCATCTTATCACAAGGGCCTCTCATTCATCCGAACCCGGGGTGGCTTCGTTTAACTGTCTGGCGGTTGAGCGGCTCCTGCTGACGGGAGCCAGGATCCCCCCTGAGATCGTTTCCACTATCCAAGCTGCCCGCAGGCCTTCTACCGTCAGGATTTATGAAGCTACTTGGCGGTCCTTTGTTTCCTGGTGTTCATCGGTTCCAGTTTTACCTACTTCAGCTTCCATTATCCACGTGTTGATGTTTCTTCAATCGGGTCTTCGCGAAGGACTTCGACCTAATACGTTACGACGCCAGGTGGCCGCCATTGCTTCTGTCTTGTCCTGCAGTTCGAAGGATCCCATCTCTCGCCATCCAGTCATCACGACCTTCCTGCGGGGAGCTACCAATTTACGTCCTCCCACAGTACATCGGTTTCCAACTTGGAACTTGAATAAGGTTCTGAAGGCTCTCATGGCCCCCCCCCCTTTGAGCCTCTTCGCTCGGTCTCCCTACGTTTCCTTTCGTTGAAAGTGGCGTTCTTGGTGGCGATCACTTCCTCCCGCAGGATTTCGGAACTGGCAGCATTATCTGTCCGGGCGGACCTTTGTATTTTCCATACCAAGAGGGTGGTTCTCCGGCTTGATCCAGCCTTCGTGCCCAAAGTAAATTCGACCTTTCACAGAGCACAGGAGCTTGTTCTCCCAGACTTCTGCCCTCGCCCTACCCATCGGCTGGAGAGGGCTTGGCACTCGTTGGACGTCTGCCGGGCGCTGAAGATTTATATCGCCCGTACGGCCTTGCACCGAAAGACGGAGGCTCTGTTTGTTGCCTTTCTCCCTTCCTCCCTCGGAACGTGTGTATCGAGTGTGACCTTGGGTCGTTGGATTAGAGCTGCAATTGCCTTAGCTTACCGACAGTCAGATTCCCCTCTGCCGCATCCCATCACGGCTCATTCTACGAGGAGCGCCTCAACATCGGCAGCCTGGGCTACTCAGGCTTCCCTCGAAGAAGTTTGCCGGGCGGCCACATGGACTTCTATTAGTCCCTTCATCAGACATTACAAGGTGGATTCCTTTGCTTCCGCTGATGCTGCTTTCGGCAGGAGGGTACTGCAGTCGGTTCATGTCTCCTGAGGGCTTCCGGACCGGTTTCTTCCCTCCCTGGTGACATCTGGCTTTGGTATGTCCCCATCCTGGCTGACGTTTTTCCTCTTCGATGGAGAATGGACGTTGGTCTTACCTGATACGTCCCTTCTCGACATGAGGAAAAACGTCAGTCAGCCCCACCCTTGGTCTCGTTCCGGTGGTGGTTGGGGGGGGGTGATATTAATTCTCTCTTGTTTCAGGAGGACACGGAGCACGAATTTATCACTTCGCCTCACCGAAGAACTGGGGCAGCCTCGAAGGGGCGGAGCTTTGGCTTTGGAAGGTGCTCGGTCATTGGCTAGACGGGACGTATACCCATCCTGACTGACGTTTTTCCTCATGTCGAGAAGGGACGTATCAGGTAAGACCAACGTCCATTCTCCCTTTGTTGTAATTTAGTATGGCATCTATGAACAGAAAATCCTAAACATGGCCATTAGTTCTAAAAGGAGAACTTTCCACAGGAGACAGATCCTGGCGCTTGACCTTGCAAATATAAATCAGCTTAATCTTCTGAAAGGAACGAGAACAGAAATATTGAATAACAGGCAATTTCCAAATCTGCATGTTCCCCAGCAACTGAATCAATGTAAGATTTAGAAGCCATATTTACTGTCTCCTATATCTTCAATCAATAGAACACTACAACGGAATGGAGAGAAACTGGAAGCAGGTGATTATAATTCATGGGAAGCTCTATTGCAAGGTTGATACATATTCTTGGAGGGACTCCTACATTAATAGTTGTAAAGTATTTTCAAGAAGTTGTGAAATATTAAGGGGCGCAGTGGCTGAGCAGTTAAGATGCTGAGCATGTTGACTGAAGTTCGGCAGTTTGAGTCCCAAGTATTGCATGATGGGGTGAGCTCCCATTCTTGCCCTAACCTAGCAGTTCAAAAGCATGCAAATGCGAGTAGATAAATAGGTACCACTTCATTGGGAAGGTTACAGAATGCCATGTGCTTGGGTGTATAGTCATGCTAGCTGAATGACCATGGAAGCATCTTCGGACAATGCTGGCTCTCAGCTAGGAAACAGAGATGAGCACCGCCCCCTAGAATTGGTCCTGGCTGGATGGGGGAAACATTTACCTTTTTTTAAAAGAAAGTTTTTATGGAATGATCAGATTTTGATTTTCCGTATCAAAATTATGACTTTTATTTGAAGACTGAGGTTTTAATGCTCTTCATTTTCAAGTATACCATTGTGTATGTATTTTGATCTTATTGCTTCCTGTAATGGAAGGATTAAAAAAAAAAAAAACCATTATGAACACAATTGTAAAGCTAGTGTTTTTAGTTACAATTCAATTGGTATCCCAGACAGCAGATACAGCAACAGACAAACAGTGCCTGCAGGCCTCTATACTCTCTCATCTCATGAAAGTGGGTAACAGTGAGCAGATTCTCAATGAATTACTGAAAACTATACAGCAAATAAGATGCTTTGAATTTTATTTTTATTCACAACTA
The DNA here is from genome assembly GCA_022577455.1 of Arizona elegans. Classification (NCBI taxonomy): domain Eukaryota; kingdom Metazoa; phylum Chordata; class Lepidosauria; order Squamata; family Colubridae; genus Arizona; species Arizona elegans. The sequence goes on from JAKOOJ010000002.1 coordinate 155,555,122, forward strand.
AAGAGTTGTATGAAGATTTGGCAAACTTGTGGATAATTTGGAATAAATTGGAATATCCTCATTTAATAAGTTATTATGGTTGGATTGTAAAAAATACTATTCATCCAAGTATAATATAGGCTGGCTTTCCAATTCTTTATGTTGGAAGTGCAATATATAACTAACTATCCTTTTGACAAACCAGGCACTCTCTGCCTGCCTGGATCCCTATCTGAGTCTCTCAATCGAGGGCTGGCGTCGAAGTTTCTCCACTTGATGGTGTTCAGGGGAGTTCAATCTCACAGCCTGGAAGATGGGTCAGGAAAAGCCATGCGGTGTATATACTCCATGGCAACCATGGGTTTGTTCCAATAATCTCAAAACACATTAGTGGACATATGTCAGACTTTCCTTTGCTTAATGGCAGTTTTGTGGTGATCTGAATCTAGTGAGCATTATATCTAGCCCGCTGTTGTGGTTAGATCACCTTCTAGTTCAATTAAAATTGATATTCAACCTAACTGAGCATGGGGACAAGCAAAAGTTCAAGACATCATGAAAAAGGGGAAATCCTTACTTTTTTACCCTGTTCCCCCCCCCCCCCCAAATAAGACATCCCCTGACAATAAGCCCAATCGGACTTTTGAGCACATGGCAATAAGGCCAAGCGCTTATTTCAGGGTTCAAAAAAAATATAAGACAGGGTCTTATTTTTGGGGAAACACAGTACTTTCCCTACTTTATTGCACTGATGGAATGTCAGGAGCAGCATACAGATGTAATCATTATTGTTAATAACATTACCTTTGTTTTCCCTATGGATTTTTTTGTTTCAGTTTATACTTCAGTTATATCTGGTTTAGTTAGTTGTTATTTGGTTCCTGTTTTCTTTTTATATATTATGCCATTGCTTTTTTTAAAGGCATAATGTGGTTGTTTTGGCTTTTTTTTTTTTTTGCTTTAATTTATATGCCGCCCTTCTCCGGAGACTCAGGGCGGCTTACAATGCGTTAAGCAATAGCCTTCATACTTTTGTATATTTATACAAAGTCAGCTTATTGCCCCCACAATCTGGGTCCTCATTTCACCTACCTTTGAAAGGATGGAAGGCTGAGTCAACCTTGAGCCTGGGGAGATTTGAACTTGCAGTAATTGCAAGCAGCAGATGTTAACAACAGTGCTTTAGTCCACTGTACTACAGGCTTTGGCTAATACAACATAGCTGCTATAGATATAATACTCTATCTCCCAGTCAATATAGTTTATTCAAATCACATGAAGTTTCACATGAAGGTAACATGGTTACTATCAACTAGATTGCTCCAGTATTTAATTAATACAAGTTTTAAAAAATCTTTACCAAATGATATCAAATTCTGTCTTGTTTTTGCCTTGAAAAGTTCGGTTGACGTTGAATAAAACTGGTTATTGAATGTATTAGGAATGGTAACACATGTGGGAGAATAAATGGAACGCTTACCAAATGTTTATTTTGTCAACCATAAAAACTTCCAAATGAGCATTCAACAATTCTGCCGCTTTGATAACCACCTTTGGGACACTAAAATTTTACTATAGTTGTAGTTGTTATAACCCCCACAAGCCATTCTGCCAGACAGCACTGGCTGAAACAAGCAATGCTCAGCAATGTTCAATGACATCCGCTGATCTGTTGAGAGCAGCAGATACACCATATATGGATCTGACACTGGCACAGATCCCGAAATGCTCATGGGCTCTGCAACTTCATGAAAGCAACCCTTTGTGCAGCAGGCTAACAGTGAACAATTTGAAAAAAAGGCAACAACATACAAGAAGAGGAAAAAGAGTTTGGTCCTGTTCACTAGCCAGGTATTTGACCGGTGATTCAGCAAAAGCAATTTTGCCCTGATGAGAGCCGCCATGCTCACTTGTTAGTTTTTAAACAAAGAGAGAAATGCCATATGGTATGGTATGGTATGGTATGGTATGGTATGGTATGGTATGGTATGGTATGGTATGTATGATAATAGTCGGTGCCAATGGATGATTTCAGAAATAATATCCTTTGTAAACTCCTTGGCTGTTATCTGTAACTTAATTCACTGAATGACCATGAACAAATATAGACCTCTCTCAAAACCAAACAAATGATCTGACATATATATCAAAGAACTAATCTTTGGTAGACTTCTCAAATTGATCTAAAATGAGGGTGTCAGCAACCTTATCTCTACTAAAGAAGGATTAATGAGCAGCAGTGACCTCATGTGCCAAGGGTATTCATCACCACACAAGGATAAGGCAAGAATCCAGCAAATACAACGTTGAGAGGTACAAGTGTCAGAACCAGTTTATTTTTATTGGAGATAACTAATTAAGAATGCCTATCTCCAAATAAAGCAGTGATTTTCCTATACAAATGTCATGAGAGTGCTTGCTGGTTTGCTGATTCAGCCACTGGAGTATAAGCTACATAAGGGGTAGATATACCAGAAACAGTTCAAAGCACAGTTGATGGGCGGCTACTCAAGGAAGTCCACCGAAGAAAGAAATAGCGGAAAGGCCGCAGTGAGTTCCAGATTCTGAAGCTTCACATCTCACGAGAAGCTACATTATTATATGCAAGGAATAATTAAATTGTCTGCCCAGCAAAATAACCAGGTAATGGCCTTTTTAGTAAAAGCACTATTCTTGGGCTACCCTCCTCATAGTGAGGCCTACTTTTACCATCAGTCAGAAGTGTTTTATAATAATATGCAAGTTAATCATTCTATTTTTTTTCCCATGGAGGGCCACTGAAAATTGATTGGGAAAAAAGTTGGCATTAATTGATATTGATAAATTTATTGTTTAATCATTAAATGCCACATAGAATATTTTGAATGATTCTTAAGAAGAATTAATAATTTAATTAAATGAAATTCAAATGGAGCATTATCTTACAAGTTCTACTGATAAGACTGTTAAGAACAGTAACTGACATAAAGTCTTCCTAGAACAGACCAAAGACCTAGTTAGCTCCCCCCCCACCCCGGCCCCCATAGTAGCCAGCCATGAAGCTCACGCGTATAAATGAAGCAGCAACCATGCTGCACGGAAAGTTCCTCATCAACCATATTTAGAACATGAAGGGTCACATCATTAGATACATGCTTAGAATAGCAAGTAGGAGCATGTCATGAAAATAAAAAAATTAAATGACCACATTTCCAGGCTTAGAAAAATAAAAACATGATAAGGCACAATATACCAATAACCAAGGGAGCTGAATATTCAATTTCCATGCCATCCCTTACTAACCATTATTTTCACAAGTTCTATTTTATCTCATTTATAATTAGGAGAGGACACCTACTGTATATATTTAAGACATAATCTCAAATAATCATCAATATTCAAAATACATCTCTTATCAGATTTCATTGTTTCCAGTCATTTATTCAACATGCACAAAATACATGAGTTATTCCATTCTCCAGGAAATTGCAAAAATTGGATTACTAATCTTTGATGCATAGTAAAAAAATAATTTATGAAGACTATCAATGCAGGTCAACTGCCAATTAAGCAAATGACTAGTGTATGAATTATCTATATAAATAAGTTTGATCAATGGCAGGAGGATTTGCAGAATGTGATTTTATTTTTTCATTTTTTTTTAACAAAATAAATCTTACAGATCATGTAAATGTTTGTGATAGCATCAGTCCGGCACTGTCATCATCAGAGAAGTTTTTTTGACCCTTCCGTATCTAGCCTACAACTTTGGTATTCCTTGTAGAGTTCTCAGGTACCAGGTATATTTGATGCTGCTTTGATTCTGAGCCAACACAAAACCAATCAGATTTCTTTAAATCAGCTTTTAAACTAGTAATTCTCTGCGTATATAATTTGACCTATATAAAGGCTGCATTATTAGTTCTTCATTTCCTGTGCTTTTTGATGGTTTTTGCTCTAAATCAAAAATGCATTGCTGTTATTATGTGTTATGTAGTTTCTCTGAAAAGCTCTTTCCTTTCCTAAATATTGTTCGTAATTCTGTTTTTGAAGCCATTTTTTCTGCATGTCAATATTATTAAAACTAATAGAATATGCTACCTTGTTCAGTATTGACTGCTGATGGGTATTTTTGTTTTCACTGTACAGGGTAAAAGAGGTGGACTTCAATTAGAAGCACTGCTTTAATGTAAAAGAAGAATCTGTTCCATGACTAGATCTTTAATTCATTAAGCATTCCAGATTATTCTAAAAGGAAGGTGGAATTATCTCCATGTATCCTACAAGATACAAAATTGTAATAAGGAGTAGTGCCATTCTACACCTTTCTAAACAATTCGGAAGCAGAGCCCTCCTAGTACCTGATAAAAATTGATTTGCATAATACATCTTGATTGCAAAATGCTGTTATTTTTGGCAAACAATGTAAATCTGACACTACCACAGTCATTACTCTTTGTGGAGTTTTTCTCACTAATGACTTGTTTTACCTTACTGACAATCACAGCTAGACAATAGCCTGCTTCTCACCACCACCACCACTCCGGGGGAAAAAAAACTTTTTCTGTCAGATTTAAGACATGATTGACAAAAGTTAATCCGGGACAGAGATGATGGTGAATCAATTTGCAGCTCTACCTTTATATACTGTAATGAAAAAGCATTTCAGGGATGATGAAGTTGATTCAGTGATGACAATCTGAGTATTCAACAGCAAGAGCTAATCATATACTTCAGCCATCAAGCATCGCTTACCAACATATTCAGAGAGGAACACAACAAAGAATGGAGTGACCAGGTCATTAATCCCTTGCACGTAGCCGCTGGCAGGGTGTCGGATGGCCCAGATAAACAGGATTCGTTCAAAGATCTAGAGAGGAAGAAGGAAAGCCAGGTGCTTGAGTTAGCCATGCCCAAGGAAAGAGAAAGAAGGAGAAAGCCTGAACAAGTGCAGGGGAGGAAGAGGTTGTGGTAAGAGTTAGAAATGCAGAGTGACTAAAGAAATAGCCAGGGTTGAGGTTCTTAGCAGCAAAAGAAGATTCAGCATACAGTGTACCTGACTCCTAGGATGCCACGTGCAGAAGCCAGCAGAAATTCAGAATTATCATAGATGAATATTCTGCTCTGAAAAGAGTTTATCTATCCTTTTCCATTGTCTATGTGATTAAGCACCTAGAGGGTTACAAGCTGAAAGGCAAAGGAGATGCTGTTTGGGGATTACCTGGCTTCACTTCCTCCAAGGACACATATTCATGGATGGAACCCTGAGGTTGTTTCAACCCAGATCTGCAGCCATTGGAAGTTCTGGGGAAGATCAGATACCTTCTCAACTTTTTTAAACCTTTCCTTACAAAATTAAAGTTGTTTCTTTTTAAAACGAGGGGGGAAAATACTGGCCAATTAAGCCGTATACCTGCTTATTTGTTCAAATATTTCATCAAAGGGAACAAAAGGCACCAGGTTGGCAGTACTGTCATTAATGTGAACTATCATTAAGCAAATGGTTGTAAATTGAGGATCTTTCAAACAGGTGTTTGGAGGTCAGCAGTTTCATGACAAGTTTAATAAATGTCACGCCTAGTTCAAAAGAGCAGATAACAAAAGATTTTTTTAAAAAGCACTTCTGGAAATCCTGGAGAATACAAAATGTTGGGCTAAATTCACAAGTATTCTGACGTGGATTAAGGCGGTTTCCTGTTGTTCTAGTCCAACATGTCTCCTACCTCTGTTATGTAAGAGTCTTTCCAAAGTCACTATCACATATTTAGCAGATGCTCTTATATCTACTGTTAAAAGTTTGTTTTCTGCAATGAGGTTTCTTATTTATGGATAAATATAGGCAACAAAAGGCCTTCTCACAACTATCTGGTATGGCCGAAATTCATGAACCTTAGGATGAAGCTACTGCTAATACGTACACAGCAGCTCCAAAACACACTGTCAAGTTCAATAAATCACTTCTGCAGAATCAGCAAGGTCTGACAGACCATACATTGCAGCTCCTTGACAGAGGTGGTCTAGATTCTCTTGTTTCCTTCAAATATAAGAATAGGGCTCAGGCTTGAGGCCCCTGATAGGTTTTCCAGTTGCACACCAGATTTAGAAACATTAACCCCAGCATGCTTCAAGTCCTCATGGTGATTTCTGTAATTGAGAGAACTGACATTCTACAGAATATATGTTGTTCACACTTCATGAAACATTAATAATAAATGAATAGCTTCTCTGTTACATTTGCATCCACAATGACTGAATTTAGTAGACAAGCATCTGAAGTCTGTTGTTTCGAGAATATAAAATCTTGATGGAGGTATTTATTGCTACTTGTAGGAAACTTGTTGTAGCAGAACAATATAAGCAATATCTCGGTGCCCTTGGTATAAATTCCGTGACCAGTTTTCCTTTCAAGAGTCTGCACAGGTTATTTTATAACTTTCAGGATAGTCAGCAATGGCATTTAACATAATTGTGACAGATAGCTCTCATTAATCATATTTTGAACATGGCCATTTGTTTTGCAGCACTACCACTTATATTAATGGTTAAGTATTCTAGCTCTTAAGCTGATCAAAGCTTTTAAACAACAATGGCACAGGCCATTGTCTGCTACAAGGAGAAAAGGGACATACACCAGAAAACAAGCCATGACAATGTGACTATTCATTTCAAGGCCAACAGCACAGGACCTTGTTAGGTATTTATTTATGCTTCATAAACCTGAAGAACTGAATCAATCTATTATGGTTTTAGACATACCTTGCATTAGTAATCATAAATTCCCAAACCCAATCAATGCTGACTCCTAAATATAGAAAACCTCATATCTGCTATACACAAGAGCTAGGAATGGATTAAGATCATTTAAGCTTGACTGAAAAAGCATGATTTGTAGGCATCAGTAAATAATCAGCAGAATCAGATTGGCCAAAGCTAAAATAATTTATACCTTAAAACATGTTTCGTTATTAATATTTGGAATTCAATTAATCTAGCCAGAGGTCTGCCATTTAAAACTCTACTAAAATAGTTTATGTTCGTAGGCAAGTCACCTCATTGCTACAATATGGACTTAATGCAGTTTTGCTGGTGATATACATTTGAGAGGACACTTAAAAATCAGAGATTATCCCTTCATGAAGTCACTACTTTCTGTTGAGGAGTTTCTAAAAATACTGGCTTAACTTCTACAGAGCCTTATCACTAGAGAGCATCTAGAAAGCCCACACAGACCCCTGCCTAGTAACTTCCTAGATACTAGTAGCATCCTCAGAAGACTTATTCTGGGTACTTATTACTGAAAGAAGGATTGAAAATGCCTGGAGAAATGAATCCCTTGGTTTTCACGCCTTGATTTTAAATTCTCCTTCAAAGGTATTCAAAATGGCATACTGTATAGTCAATTTTTCTTCATCAGAAAAAAAAAATCTTTCCAACTGTACTGTTCTTATTGTTCTACTAATCTTACTTTGATTTTAGAATACTTTCTATTCTTCTAATATTGTCATATTTTTCTTCTTTTGATTTGTAAGCCACTCTGGGAGTCCTTACATAGCAGGATATTGGGGGCTATAAACAGACAGATAATATCAGAACATTGTACCCTTGCAACTAACTAAATATAACTGTGTATAGGAAAAACACTTTATCTTACCTAGTGCATTCTAAAAAAATTTAAAAATATGGAGAAGTTGCATCTTTTTCTGTTGAAAGTTTGTAATTTCATGCAATATTTGAATATATGGATTCTTATGAAAAGTTTGTATTTATACAGTACTGAAGTTATTGAGCTGCAGATTGAAATGTTAGTCCTGTCTAGTTCTTCCTGTTGATTTGCCTGCAACATCTAGTAATATATCATATATAATGCAATGCCATTGTGTTACAAATTTCTTTATCCCCACAGCAATGGCTGGTAAAATAAAAGGAAACAGAATGCAACATTATCCTATCAGACACTTATATTAATACATATTCCTACGAAGAAAGATAGGGAAATATTTATCTGGTGGCAATGTGCATTCTTTTAAAATTTCATAATGATTTTTGCATTTCCCAAATGGTGCGCTTAAGTAGAATATTGATAAAATATTCCTGCAAAAATAAGTGTGCCTGCATGATTCATTTATATTGCATTTTGGAAATGCAGCGTATACTAGATAGCCACCTAACTTTTAGAGTAGAAAGAAAGTGTGATTTAAAGAAAAAATCTATCAGAAATGCCTTGAATAGTACAAGGCAGTTAACCCTAGAACATTGTTTCTTGACTTCAGCAAGTTTATGATGTTGGACTTCAATTCCCAGAATTCCCCAGCCAGCTAGAAGTTGAAGTTCACACATCTTAAACTGGTTGCCACTGGGTAACAGTTCTCAGAAAATCAGTAATAATTGCGCAAAACAAAAATTTCAGTAAGCATCCTTGGTCACCAACATCAAGAGTTAAAGGGCTTAGCAGGGCGGGGGAAAAACTTCTCACCTCTTGAACTAATGGTTGCTGGAACAGAGGGATGAGGGGATTTGTCCGTGGAATGTCTATATGGATCTGAAAATGATTTTTAAGAAAATAAAAAGAAATTAAAGACTGCAAACAAATCTTGCAATCTGCAAATACAAGGCAATATTTCCATGGCCTAATATAAACGGAAGATAGAATGTTGTCACTGATTCACAGAGGACCAATATTATAGCATGTTCTTGCTCAGCCAACTAAATAGAGCTGATGACTCAAGGGTATATGTTAATGATCCAGCACAAATATGCAAGCTTTGCAGGAATAATCCCTTCAAAAGACTACCCTAAAAAACCTAGGTGATTTCCCCGCAGTAGCTTATCTCTGGGTCAAGAGTGCCTGCAACTCTTGGAAGACGCCCAGGCAGCAGATGTGCCAGCCTGATGGTTATGAGGTTCCAGGGATCAGTTTTGTAGGCAGCATAGGGGAAGCTTTCCTCCCAGCTAAAGAGCAACCAGCCCACACTGTCAATGGCAGGAAGGAATATACAGTACTATAGGGCTGCTTCAACAGGAAGGAATAGGGAAGTCTTGTGTAGCTTTTTCTTTTCTTTCCAGTGAAGCAATTCCAGTGGCTCTCTCTGGAAAGAAGCGGAAGAAAGCATCCTATTTCCTAGAGCAAGGTGTGTTGGAGACTAGACCTCTACTCCACTCCCCTCAAACATGCTTAAAATTGTGGATTTCCCCAAAAGCACTGACCTGCAAGCAAGTTCTTGGAGAATAAACACAGTTTCTTGTGCATACATATGTTTATATGTCTGCTGGGTATATACCGTATTTTTCAGACTATAAGACGCACCAGTGTATAAGATGCACCAAGATTTCGAAGAGGTAAGCAAGAAAAAAAAAGTTTTTGCCCTCCCTGGCCCCCAGGAGCACTCTGCAGGCCTCCCAAACCCTCTGCACATCCCGTTTTTCACAAAAATGGGACGCACGGGGTGGGGCTTTGGGAGGCCAAAAATGGCTGTATTTGGTGTATAAGACGCACCAACATTTCCACTCTCTTTTGGGGGGGGGGAGTGTGTCTTATACTCTGAAAAGTACAGTATGTATATCTGGAATATATGGCCTTCAATATCTGACATAGCTCTGAAAGACAAAAAGGCTATCTATTCCTGTTCTAGGGTCATTCGTCAGATCAGTTTCATGTCTGCTGATTAACGAATAATACCTAGAAAGTGTATATTATTATCTAGTATATTATTGCCAATGTTAATTTGGGAATCTGGAATGGGAAGACCCATTAAACTACAGAACTCACTGAGTGACTGAGTGACTTGCCCAGAAACTGTCTCAGCCAATCTATCTCATATGGCTATTGTTCTTCAGGTAAATTTCTTGACTTTCCAAATACATGCTTTGGAGCTCAGAAAAGGTGGGAACATAAATGCAAAGAATTGTAACTAAACAAATAATGGTCAGAACTATAGAACTACATGCAATGGGGGCGAAGCTGAATCTAGAGGTTAGAAGTCTGAGTACCTGCCGATAGGTATCTTGATGATGCTCCTCATTTCTGGAATCATAATACTGTTCAATGAAGCCGAAATACTCTTCTCGTTTTCGTTGTAAAGTCAGCTTCCTTCGTTCCATACTGGCAGGGAGATAACCCTATAGAAGACAAAACCTGTCAAGTCAAAATTCTTCCACTGTGTTCCACAATCCTATCCAATTTTCACTCCAACCTGCCCAATCCTAGCCCACAAGAAAATATTTTAGGAAAGGATATAGGATTTAACAAGAGTTCAACAAAAAGTTTGAAAAATGCAGCTTCTTCTAATCAAGTTCTCCTTTGGGGGATGAAACTGCAACTATCAGCATTTTTCCTTAAAATGCTTAAAAGCATTGGAGACAGTCTTACTTTGGAAACTACAATTCCAGCATCACATAAAGATTTCTTGGGAATAAGGCTTTTTGGAGGTCAGAAATACTGTTGTCATGTAACTTCTCTCATTTTCTACAGAGACTGACTTTGGAATTCATTGGCATCTTGCTTTTTCATGGCATAACTAACATCAAATATGGGCTATTTTTATTTCTAAATCAGTTTTTACAAACCTAAGCATAAAATGTACTGTTCTCCCATGCTACAGTGTCATATTCCTCTCAAGAGATCTCAGGCAGCTTGGTTAAGAAAGGCTTGGGCTAAAAATCCAACCAGGAGCTGTGTTTGCCTGGAGCCCAGTTATGCATCTTGGATACATTTTCATTATGTAGATGACACAAGTTGTCCTAGGTCAGAGGATGCAGCACTCACTGATAAAAGTCGCCAAGTCACAGGACGAACCTCTCTGGGGACACCAGGCCAGCTGCATTTCCTCAATTCATCTGCAAAGGGGTAACAGTGAATTTATTCATATTAACTTTTTGGGATTTTTAAAGATGGCAGAAAGGATATACTTTTCTCCCCTTTGGGTAAGTAACTTGCTGCTTCGATATGTATGGCAATAGTGACTATGTTTTTTTTTTATTTTAATTCTTTGAAATTTAAAATTGGATTTAAATATGTATGGAAATAAAATGATAAATCAAATATAATCATTGGGACTCTGTATAGATCTACAACTGTACTGCTTTAGTCCTCATACAATCCTTGCTTGATCTCTTCCAAGACTATAACATTAACATTCTTGGCTAACTTGGCTAGGGATGATCTCACACTAGAATCTCATGTTACACAAGGACATTTATGATAACCCAAACATGCTTGCGCCACAACGGGAGGAATGTGGTTGTTTATTTATTATTTCTAGAAACCACAAAAGTTCTTGAGGTACTTTTATCATCCCAACATGTGGACTCACCTAGATCTGTGTTTTGGCTGGACAGAAGCTGCCGGAATTTTTCCAAGCGAGTTTTCTCACGCACCGTCATGGGAGGAGCCCCAGAAGCATTTTGGTCAGAGATGCGAGCGACAAGTGGAATGATGGGTCGGAGTGGGAGGGATTGCTGTTTGTGGAGGGGGTTGCGCATACAGGCATCCTCTAAAAGAGTTTAAAGAGGTCCATCAGGAGTATATTGGGCAGCAGCAAACACTGGAGCTTCCAGAATCCATTGTTTTCTTCATGCCTCCAGAATCTCCAATTCCAGGAAGGCTTCCACACCTTTAAACACACACATGGCAAGGAAAGTCTCCATACCCATGAATTTTCTCTCCCATCACTGAATGATGGCAGAAGCTTCACATGTTGAACTGTTTCCTGCCATGCTGTTATTAAAAAGGTATGCAAAGAACTTAAGGATTAGTCAAGATAAACCATGAACTGATCTATTCCTGCTGACCAAGTTATCAAACTGTTCTGCTTCACTCATTCACCAAGAACCCCTGCACAGGAATACCTGATATTTTACAATTTTCACTATGCTTGACATAACTCTTAAGGAAAGTGCAGAGATCCAATGATTGTAATGGTAAAAGTATAATGTTATATTGTTAGCAATTTAGATGGATGGCTCTTAAACCACTTTCACTGATGTCAAGATTACCTGGCCTGTCCATCAACATTATACAAAGCCAATACTCTCTCAGCTCTTCTTCCATCATCTCCACCTATTCAATCCCTTCCATCTGTTTCCAGATTTCAGGCTCTTTCATTCCTTCTTCCTTCAGCATGCTAAACAACAAAATCAATAGCACAGAAGAGGAAGCACCACATCTCAAAAGCAATCTAGCACCCCAACTTCCTCTATACTTCAATGCTAAAAAGCCAAACAATTTCCAAAAAAGAAATAGAATGTGGTATGGGCTTTGATGCCATCTGGTGGTAGCTTTGCTATCAGATGGCTACTTTTTCAAAGCCAGAAAGCAGAATATACTTTGCTCATCATTGCAGTATGCAAGATAAGGCATGCATTATCTTAATTGTTTGATTAATATTAGGAGTGTACAATTTCTGGCTTGAGGATGCCATTAGGTTTTGTGGTAGAACCCATTTCAAGGGGAATTTCAGGGACCATGCAGGGTGAAATGGATATCTCTAGAACAGCGGTTCTCAACCTGGGGGTCGCGACCCCTTTGGGGGTCGAACGGCCATTTCACAGGGGTCGCCAAAGCCCTCCCTCGCCCCCCCCACGCCTTCACTCACCCTCACTCTCTGCTCTGTTGGATCGCCGGCCGTTCGTTTACCCCGCCCACTCCCAAGCTATTGCTGCCTCCGATGGCTAGAGGAAAAAAAACTGTTTAAAATCTTGCCGCGGGGCTTCAAAGGGCCGCCCTAGAGCCAGTGGTGCAGCCGAACCGTTTGTTAAATTGCTGGCTTGCCCCGCCCCTCCGCACCACTATTTATTGCCAATAAATAGTGGTGGGCGAGGGGCGGGGGAGCCAGCAATTTAACAAATGGTTCGGTGTTTTTTTGTAATTTTATTGGCCCCCGGAGCTTCAGCATAGGCTAATTAGCCCTTGCTTAGATCGTCTCCCGAGCCCTAGCTGATTTGCTCTCAGCTGTTTTGCTCAGGGCTCTTTTGCTTGCTTGGAAAGAGTGCAGATTTTTTTCCCCCTAGCTATACTGAAAAACGAAAGAGAAAGTAAAGCAGGCTGTTGGCTTTGCACGATGGAAAATTAGGCAGGCAGATTTCTTTTCTTTTTCCTCACCAAAAAAGGTAGGTGCAAACAACGGGAAATTTAGGGAAAAAGAGATTTTAAAACACAAAAGAAAAAAAGCTCTATTTAACTAGGGAATTGTAATAATTGAGATACTATTAATTGTATATTGTGTTGAAAGCAGAAATGGTTAAGTTGTGGTTTGGAGGAATATATGGGGGAAATTATTTGGTTTATTATTATTGGTAAATATAATTAATTGATTTGTAAGAAATTAGATTGCATGGAAATAATTGGAATATTCATGTTCATATTGATTAATATACAAAAAAGGTAGTTATATAACTAATAGATTTATATTAAAATGTTGAATTCATATTAAACAACTGTAATATTACATAATTAACCAATGTGAGGATGGATATAAAATAGATGACAATGGGAAGGGGTATAATATAGAATAGAAGGGAAAAACTGAATTTGATTAAGATTAGAGATGAGGATGAAGGGTAATATTTTTTACAAAAATAGATGAGGAATATGGCAAAAAGGAAATATAGAAATTGTAAATTTAATTGAAATGACTAAACACTGTTTAAATTTATGAACCGGCCAAATACTCTGTTCAAAGAAAATACATTGTATGTTTGTATGTGTGTTTCTAATTATTGTTATTTATTCATATTTGTTCTCTTTTATTCTTTAAAGTTTAACAATTCATTCTTTATCTTAATATCTTTATATTTGTTTGGGGTTGGCTTTCTTCCCTTTTATCTTTTTTATTGTACAGCAATCTTTCTCCTCAAACCTACCACCACTCTCTTTTCTTTCCTTCTTACTTTCTCTTCCTCACCCTCTTCTTCTCCCTACTTCCTCTTCCTTTCTCCTTCTCCTCCTCTCTTCCTCCCTCTCTTACCCTCACTCCTAGTCTAATTTCCCTTCCCTTCCTTCATCCCTCTCTATTGCTGTATCCTTTTATGCATATGGACTACTCAGAGGGCTGAAAAAGTTATTTCTGACTGGTCCTCGCACTTTTGACCAGTCTTTGAACTTACGACTGTCCTCACATTTTACATTTTTGCCCTATCTTGTCACCATGGTGAAGAGAAGCAGTTGTGAAATGAGTGACACATTGTTAAGAATGCTACAATGGGCATAAATGATGACCAGTCATAAGTGCGAAGACCGGTCAAAAGTGCGAGGACCTGTCAGAAATCACTTTTTTCAGCCCTCTGGGTAGTCCTTTTGTGCATATGGACTACTCAGAGGGCTGAAAAAGTTATTTTTGACTGGTCCTTGCACCTTTGACCAGTCCTTGAACTTACGACTGTCCTCACATTTTATGTTTTTGCCCTATCTTGTCACCATGGTGAAGAGAAGCAGTTGTGAAATGAGTGACACATTGTTAAGAATGCTACAATGGGCATAAATGATGACCAGTCATAAGTGCGAAGACCGGTCAAAAGTGCGAGGACCTGTCAGAAATCACTTTTTTCAGCCCTCTGGGTAGTCCTTTTGTGCATATGGACTACTCAGAGGGCTGAAAAAGTTATTTTTGACTGGTCCTTGCACCTTTGACCAGTCCTTGAACTTACGACTGTCCTCACATTTTACGTTTTTGCCCTATCTTGTCACCATGGTGAAGAGAAGCAGTTGTGAAATGAGTGACATGGTTGTTAAGAATGCTGCACGGGCATAAATGTGAGGATGGTCATAAGTGTGAGGACCAGTCAAAAGTGCGAGGACCTGTCAGAAATGACTTTTTTCAGCCCTCTGAGTAGTCCCTATACACATAGCCATGGCCACCCGGTCACATGACCAGCTAGCCACACCCACCCAGTCACATAACCTCCAAGCCATGCCCACAAAATAAGCCACGCCCACAGAACGGGTAGTAAAAAAATTTAGAACCCACCCCTGGTTGGGGGTCACCACAACATGAGGAACTGTATTAAAGGGTCGCGGCATTAGGAAGGTTGAGAACCACTGCTCTAGAATATCTGTAAAGTTTAAGGTACTGATTTTATCCCCTAATCTTCCCTAAAATTCAAAGCCACCAACGAAGCTGTCAACATTTTGGCCATTTTGGGAGTGGAACAGAAAAAGAATTCTGGTAGGCTGCATGGCGACTTCAGGCTGTATATTTTACACTCATATCTCACATGCAATATCAAGATTCTGTGGTCAAAACTCTATGTTCTTCCCAAAAGTTTCAAATACTTTTTGAGTACCTGTTCACTAACTGAAAGGCCTTTATCTACAGAAAGAGCACACTCATTCACCCCCACCCTCCAATAAACATGCAATGACTATGCTTGATATCAGTTAGTAAGAATGACTAACAAATACACTAACTACTGCTCATAAAAGCATATCAGATCTATGTGTGCTCTGTAAAGGAACGTACTTTTAAAATACACCATTATAATTTCACCGGTAAGAAAAGCCAAGGTCTACCAACTACAGTACATAATCAGATCCCAGGATTCATCTTGTCTAGAACTCAAATATATTGTAACCAATGTCAATAAATAAATATGAAGTTCAAGAAAATGCTTATATATCTGCATCAATGTATTCTGTTCCTGCTAAATACGGGACAAAATAAAAAGTTTAAAAAAGCATGAAAGTCTTGTTTGCTGGGATATTGTACTTAGCTAGTCACCAGCTTTCAGGATTTCATCACAAATTAACCACACACATAAAAGGCTATTTCTTTGTCCATAAGAAAAAAATGCTTTTCTTGGCTAAAACAGATTGAAGGTTTTGAGAATATTCCATTCTGCATTTGCCTACAAATGCAGCATTTGTACAGAACTGCAGAATTCACTCTCACAAATTTGGTGGGATATAGCAATACACTGCAAAAAAAGCCAAGAGCCATAAGCAACGTACCAGGTCCTCTGGATAGCTGGGCTTCACTATTGGATTTGATGACTTTACAATTGATTGGTGCGTCACTGAGAGCTGCCTGGGGCCACTCGGGTTTCATACGCTGTGATTTTCTGCTGTGATTTTCCAGGACTTGTGCTGCTGTGGCCTTGGCCACTTTAGAGTTCAATGTTTGGAAAGATGAGAAATCTTCATCTTCATCATCCCCAATATCCCAAGCATCACTAGTGTCCCGAGCAAACTCATGAAAACTGCTGGCCTTCTTATTTTTCAGAGATAGCGTGTTGATCTTGGAGCGTTCCTTGATGAAGCTAAAAAAAGTAAAGTGATACCCTGTATTGAGAATTGCACTCATTTTTTCATTTCATTTTCATTTTATTAGATTTATATACTGCCCTACTCCCGAAGGACTCAGGGCAGTGAACAGCCAGAAAGATAAAACACACAAACTACAAAATTTAAAAGACAATATAAAAACCCATTAAATAATTTGGCCCAAAACAATTTAAAACACCTCTAATGTTTTAAAACCAATTTTAAAAATTACAATTAAAAGGGAAGTTAGGCCAGGCCAGCCTGTTGAAATAAATAGGTCTTGAGGGCACGGCGGAAGATGTGTAAATCCGGGATCCTCCGTATCTCCGGGGGGGAGCTCATTCCAGATAGCAGGTGCCCCCACAGAGAAGGCTCTTTCCCTGGGGGCTGCCAGTCGACACTGTTTGGCCGACTGCACCCTGAGAAGCCCCTCTCTATGTGAGTATACTGGCTGGTGAGAGGCTATTGGTGGCAGAAGGCGATCCTGTAAGTATCCTTGTCCTAAGCCATGGAGCGCTCTAAAGGTGGTAACCAAAACCTTGAAGCACACCTGGAAGACCACCGGGAGCCAGTGCAGCTCACGAAGAAGAGGTGTCACATAGGAACGCCACGTCGCTCCCATAACCACCCGCGCGGCCGCACTTTGAACCAGCTGGAGCCTCCAGGTGCTCCTCAAGGGGAGCCCCATGTAGAGAGCATTACAGTAGTCCAGGCGGGAAGTGACGAGGGCATGAATGACCGTGCGTAAGGAGTCCCAATCCAGAAAGGGACGCAACTGGCGTATCAGGCGGATGTGATAGAAAGTCCTCCTGGCCACAGCCATCAAGTGCTCTTCTAAAGACAGCCGTAAATCCAGGAGGACGCCCAAGTTGCGAGCCCTCTCCGTGGGGGCCAATGACTCGCCCCCAATAGTCAGTGATGGCACCAACTGACTATATTGGGACGCTGGAAACCACAGCCACTCAGTCTTGTATGGGTTGAGCCTGAGTCTGTTTCTCCCCATCCAGATCCGTACGGCCTCCAGGCACTGGGACATCACTTCAAGGGCATCATTGGGGTGGTCCGGGGTGGAGATGTACAGCTGAGTATCATCAGCATACTGATGGTACTTCACCCCGAAACCACGGATGATTTCGCCCAGTGGCTTCACATAAATGTGAATATCAGTTTTGATATACAAATTTTCTTTGCCTATGATAATCTTTCATCATCATTTTCATTTAATGTATCAGTTGCTCTCCCTCCATCCCACTGTTCCCTCTCTTCCCTTTCAATGAGCCAAAGAACAGAAAATAATTTTAGGCAAGAAGCAAAATATTTCTGCCTAAGTCCATGATGTAAAAGGCGGTCCATGAAACTTCCTGTGTGGTAAGCAAAGCAAAACTCTGGTTTTATGTTATATAAGTAGAATACTAAAGAAGTATAAACCACACATATATAAGACATGTGAAAATAGAAATGTTAATATACTATTGCTCAAATTAACATGTATATTGAATAAAGACACAATTAATCCCTTTGTTTGAACAATACTGTTAATTTGCACTCGCTTTATTTTCAGTTATATGAATCATAATCCTAGCATCAAAGAACCCAGGATATAGTCTTTGTCTGTTCAGACCAAGAAACCTACATGAATTCCAAGAAAGTAAGGTAGATCAAATGGCATTTTAAATGCAAAAAAAGGAATTCCTTAAGAATACATCAGGAATCCCTACCAGTAATCCAAAGATAATGATGGTACTGAGCCCCCATTTGTTCCACTGGTCTTTGCTTTAAAAAAAAAGAAAAAGAGGAGGCAAAGGAACCTCACATGCACTTTTTCAGTCATAAATTTTAATACAAAATGAAGTTAACTAAACTGACAAGAAGAAGTAAATTTGAAATAGTTGCATTATAATCCAGAAGTCGGATGTTAATAACAATAACAAATAAAAGACCAAATTTAGCCTGTACATAAAAGCCAAATAACTGTACATAGACCAACATAAAAGGAGGAACATATCACTGATACTGATTTCTAGGTACAGTGTTTCTCAACCTTTGCTGGCTGGGGAGTTCTGGGAGTTGAAGTCCACCCATCTTCAACTGGCCAAGGTTGAGAAATATTGCTCTAGGTCCTAGGATAACAATGGTTGTGCCCCCTGAAATTCTCAACCATCTTTCCTCACTCTAGGCTTTATTATTAAAGGACTAAAATAAATGTGTTAAATCAATGGATCATGGCCTATTGTCTGAGAAGATTATGCATATTGTCTTCACTGAAAATTCCAAAACAAAAGTGGTTAAAATATAAATTTTAGTAAAGAATTTTTCATACTTTAAAAGATAAAGCCAAAGAAAAAGAGAAAAGTTACAAGAAACAAAAGTAAGAAAGACAGAAAGAGAAGCAAAGGTGAAGAAATAAACTACTTCTGATCTTTTCAATAGTTATTTACAAATTCATTATCCCTCCTCCCACCTGAATGGTACACTAATTGCATAGATAGATATATAGATCTATATTTTCATCGTTCATATAATAATCAATAATGTATAGACTAAATTCAGTGACTCCAATACAACCACTTCAAAGTTCAGCAGTTAATATTCTTGAAATAATCATCCTTATCCTGATTGACACTAAAATTGGCCTATGCATGTCTTTGGCCTTCTTAAATCCCAACTGTACCCTTCCCTTTACAACGATTCAATCAGTAACTGAAGCAGTGATAAGGATTTACAATAAATGACTTAATGTTGTATAGCCCATAATATAAATGCAATAGGTTAAGTGATATCAGTGTGAATGAAGGATAGCCAAAAGTAAAAAAAAATCTCAAAAGTAAATCAGCATAGAATTTATATATTTATGAAATGAATATTTCACATTTCTTCATAAAATCATATTCACTATTTAAATATGACACCTAGTCATAACAACCTAGTAGTTAATGCTTAATTCATTTAAACTTAAATACTAATTCAAGTCTGAAATTTTACAGGTTTTCCCCTTTCCACTGTTATGTTTGTAAAAACCAAGCCTCTTCTTGCCAAATAAAAGCAAAGGAATAAGAAAACCTCTCTCTGGGGAAAATGCTACACAAAATTCCCATGCACCTATTTATTTACACGTTGCCAAACTTCATCCCCTTAAAAGGAACTACTAGATCTGCAAATCTGATGTTAAACAACAATCAAGTAATAACGGTGTTGATTTCCAATGATGGTAGTTGTTAAGGATATTGTTGTTACCAACCAGCAGAGTAAGTGCACAGAGAAATGGTTCTGAGAGCAATGAATACAATAGTAGTTAGTAGTTAATAGTAATAGTAATAGTAGTACAGTAATTAATGGAGACATAATACTCCATATTTCCTAAATTAGGATCAACACTTGAAACCCAATTGAATTCGGTATCCCTGAAACAGACCAAGCGGAATTGGACTGTTTCTAAATGTCTAAATCAATATTTCAATCAAATAGTTTGATCAGTCTAATATACTCCTTTACATTCCTCATATTACTTTCACATAGATCATGTAAACCAGACTGACACTAAAACTGCACTACATATGTTCATTGCCCTTTTGAAATCCCACCTGTTCCTCTCCCTTTACAAATTAGCACAGATGTTCAATTTTATAAACTATTGGTTTCCTGACTCAGAGAAGGCAATGATTGTGAAGATGTCATCCCATAATGATTTAATAGTTAAACCATCATCTCACTATATGTCCTCCGCTTAATGGCGAATAGTTTTTTCAAGAAAGCAAAATATAAACCTCAAAGGAGTATTGATGGTTCAAACAGAGTATCCAAGTACTTCAGTAGAACATCATCAACCAAGGTAATATATTTTCCTATTGTAAAAATGCCTTCTCATAGAAAAGATAGAATAATTTGCCATTTTTACTATATACAGGTAGTCCTTGTTTTACAGTCATTCGTTTAGTGACTGTTCAAAGCTACAATGGCACCGAAAAAAGTAACTTATGACAGCTTTCACACTTACAACTGTTGCAGCACCCCCATGGTCACATGATCAAAATTTGGGTGCTTGACACCTGGCATGTATTTATGACAGTTCCACAGTCCAGGGCTCATGTGATCACAATATATAATCTACCCAGCTGGCTTCTGACAAGCAAAGTCAATGGGGGAAGCAAAATTCGCTTAACAACTGCAGTGACTTGCTGAAAAACAGTGACAAAAAAAAGTTGTAAAATGGGACAAAAGTAAGCACTAAAAAGTACTTACTTTTTTGTGAGCCGTGGGTCCAGTGGAGGATGCTGAGCTCCATAAACAGGTTGAATACTGTAAAAGAGACAAGACACACAACCAATATTAGATATATATTTTGCCTTTCCTTCAAGAGTTCAAGGCAATCTCAATTTTCCTCTATATAACAATGTTTCTGAGACAGAATGGGCTGAGAGATTAGGTCTGGCCCAAAATAATCCAGTGAGTTTTGATGTCTGAAGGTGAATCTGAATTTGGGTCTTCTTCACACTAAAGCAACAAAGAGCACTGGCTTTGAAAATAGCCATACAGTACTTCAATAACCACAGAAACAACTTCAGCATCCTCAAAATTTCATAATAATTCAGAGTTGAAGGGTAGTTCTTTTAGGAGGAGGACAGATAATTCTTTTGAACTGCTATGGTAATATGAGATTAAGCGTGAGATTGTGAAAAGTTAGGAATTAAATGCAGAACAAGTGTTCAACTCCAGTCATAGTATTAGAATGGCTGGGTTTGGTACTCTACAGCAATTAATGAGTGAATCTTGCCTTTCGACATTAGAACTATTACAGAAATAGTTTAAAGAATTTTTAAAAATCACTTTGGCTTTGGTTACATGAGAACCAGACCATTATGGCTTATTCAATAAACCAACCCCACAAAACATAAAAAACCTAGTATATAGAAGAAAAATGGTGACCTAATTTGACAATTAAGCAATCAGAAAGGGATTCTACTTAAAAGGCCTTCCCGTTCCCCAAGGGGGGAGGGAGCCAGATTTTAACTGCTTTTTTAAGGCAGAAGAATTGGGGTCTGTTGTATATTGGGAGGGGGGATTGTACCAGAGAATATAGGCAGTCATTAAAAAAGGCATGCAAATCCTGTGAGATGGGAAAGTTTAAAAGCAGGAACTTGAAGCATGTTCTCCCTATGGGAGCATGTGGAATGGACAGATGTTCTTGAGAGAAGACAGCCCCACAAGTAACTCAGCATTCTGAATCACAACCAGGAGTCTATTATAAGCAAATTATATTATATTATATTCGGTTATATTATAACCGAAACCTGACATACAGCTTACGGAATAGTGGTGTTATATGGGTGAAATGAACTGCACCCATTACTACCTGTGCTGCTGCCATTGAAACTTCCAGATGGTCTTCAAGAGCAGTTTATATGCTATAGTAATCTAATTGGGAGGTGACTAAAGTGTGAGTGAGCATGAATAAGGGCTCCCAGTCCCGGAATGAATGCAACTGGTGCACACAACATAGTTGTGCAAAAGCCCTCTGGGCTACTGCTGTTAACTGCTCTTAGGGCAAGAGTTTGAGTCCAGAAAGATCTCCAGGTTGCACATCAAGTCTGAACGGGGCAGTGCCATCCCAGTTTAGAATGAAAGATGGAAATAACCAGATCCAGAATCCATAAACACTCTGCTATGGCAGGATTCAGGCACAGCCTATGTTTTCCTATCCAGATCCTCAACAGTTTCCAGAGATTTTTGACAGTTTCACTTGGATAGATAGGGCCAGAGATATATAACTGAGAATCATAAGTATAAGCCCCCCACAGTTTATTTTATCTAGAACTTAACACAGTGAAACAGAGGAATATAATGACAAAACTATGCAGAATTTTAAGGACCAATTTAGTAAGCATTTTTAATAAAGCTATCCAGCTACAAGGAAAAGCAGTAACAGAATTGACAATACATTGTAAACACCTCTCCTTTACTTCGTGCCAAGTAGTCATGTGGAAGTGATTTCCCATTTTAATAAGGAACTCTTTGCTAGTTTCCACAACATTTTGGCCCAAATCAAAATATCGCTTCTATCCCTTTTAGCAGATTTAACAGAAGCCAGCTGACAGAGCTTTATGTATGCCAAGTGATTTTTTTTTCCTGCTTAGTCTGGAATTAGCTGCCTGATAGGGAACAAATCATATGCTCATATTTTTCTAGCCCATATAAAACATATATACAAAATTGCAAACTATGTCTATTATAAACAATTTATGCACATTTACATTACACAGTTCTAGGAGAAGTAAGATAGCCATGTTTGGAAATCCTGTATAAACTGACTATTATCTGATAAAAATTATCAAGCTTCAGGCTGTCATAAAATAAGGGGAAACTTTGCACTCCCTTCTGCTGGTGTAAGATATCACAGCATTGATGATGTTGCAAAGTACTCACATCAAAAATGGAAGAAGTTTATATTTACTGGTTGGCTCTGGTTCAAGTTGGCTCATTTGCTTTCTTCAAACCAGTCTAGCTGGTTGAGTCAACTTTACTGTTTAAAACAACTATAGATGAAAGCTGTTTCACAGAAAGGCAGAATTATATGCAAGCAGGATGTGGCACTATGATAAGACATCCAAAACCAAAAAACTGCTACTGCACTAACAAAAATACTGTTTCTTTCTTTTCAAGTGCACATATTATACAACATTTGTCTGCAATGTTCCTAGACTTCTGAATTGTCCAAGTATTCTCATAGCCAGAGAAGTTAGAGTAATAAAGATAGAAACAAGAATTACCTATTTGGGAAGAATTTAAAGCTAGCAAAGCATTCCAGACACCTTACAGTAGTAGTTACATGGTCAAGATGAGGTTAGAGGACCAGTCTATGAACTATACAGCTTTTGCCTCAAATTGCTATCCATGAAGACTGCTTCTTAAGTTTCTCTACACTTTTCTCAGTGGCATATTTATTTCTGATTTTGTCAATTCATTATTTCTTAATTCCTTTAAGATTGCAAAAAAAAAAAAAAAGTTTTCTCATATTTAATTAGTAAAAGGGAGCAATCTAATCAAATCTCACAGTCTAAATGATATAGTTAAAGAGAAAATATCAGAATATTCCAAAATGTTGAAATATTGGAAAATATTCCACTGCTGATACTCAAGTACCTCTACGCCCAAAGTAGTAAAAGAGGAAGTTAAGAAAAAGATGCTCAAGAATATAATCTTATATGAGAAAAGCGCTGAAAGTTTATGCATGCACAAATTTTAACAAGAGCCCAAACTTTGCTAGAAAGACATTGGTTTGAAGAAGATATAAGAAACCTACAGTATATTTGTTCAGCACTCCTTACACATAGAGCTTATGGGAGGAGGAAAAGAAGTAGGGGGACAAAAATCCCTCTTAAATCATAACTCCTTATGATTCAAATATTAGAGCTTCCCTAAATTTTATGTTACAACAGGGGCCAGTTGCATCTTTAAAGATGGAATAACTCTCTAAGAAAATTGAAAATTCGAGTCTTCTGCTCCAGCCTTGTGTTATGGAAGTTCTCCGGAGGACTTTCTGGGCTGATGGTAGGGAAAAGTTTTGTAATCATTGCTCTACAGCCGGCCTAACACATTCTTTCGGTTTAAACACGATTAATTAGGGTTTTTATTTCAACTTTAACCGGAACTCTCCGCAAAAAGCATTGGCCTAGTAAGCATCACGCAGAGATGCAAACAGATCAGCCTGCACACCAATGGAAGACACGGGCGGCTTTTCACTTTCTCGGGGAAAGCGGCACGATCTGCACCTGCCTAAAGCTGTACCTCGACTGCCTCCCTAACCACCACCAACGCGGCCCGCAAGGCAGAGGTGACCAGGGCATCGTATTCCCGGAGGCGGGTTTGGAACCTGAGAACCGATCAAATTAGTTACTCCGCCACTTTTGATTAAAAAGACCGGGAGCGTCACATCTCCGAGTGGCAAAAGGGGAGTGGGGGGGGGGGAGATCAGGATTGCGGGATGCTGCCGATGAAGAAAGGCAGCCCCACGGCTGGGAAGATCCAACTCTTGCCTTCCATGCCAGGCAAGGGGAAATCCCCTGCTTCAGACCACCTCCAGGGTTCTCCCTACTCCTCCTCCATCCACAGAACCGAGCGACTGAAGCAGCTATTCGCTTCAAGAGCAGAGAGGCTCGACCCTTCAAACGCACTTCCGAGAGATGAAGGGCGACAAAAAAACTAGGAGCCAAGCCGGCTTTGCTAAGTCAACCTCTGCTCCCCGGGGAACAAACGGATCGGTCGGCATCCATGCCCGGACGGAGCTTCCTTTACTCACCTGCCCGGTAGCTTCGCGCTCCGTTTCCAGAACTGCTTGTTGCTTTCCGCGGCCATGCCTCGGACAGAGGCCGAGGCCCTCGCTGGCCCGGTAGGGAGAGGGGACAACCCGGGGCGATGGGGCCCGAATCCTCCGGCCGAGACCGTTTCACCTCCTCCTTCCCGGGGTCCCTTTGCCAGTCCCCAGTGCCGCCATCTTGGATTCGGGCGGGTAGAATGCACCCATTGGCTGTTGGACGGAAATCCCCAAAGCTTGACCAATCCACAGTCCCATCTGTAGAGCCACGTGAAGCACGAAGGGAAGAAGAAAAACCCAAACCGGAGGAATCAGAAACCTGCCAGAGAATGAGAGGCGGGACAAGCGATCACAAGCATCACAAGCGATAAGGGGGGGGGGGGGGGTGAATGCATGGAGGGAAACGGGGGGGGGGGGCGAGTCACATGCGCTCCAGGGAAGGGGAAGCGGGAAAGGCGGTTTAACTGTCAAAACCAGGCGCGGGAAGGGAAGAGTTGTGTATAAAGCAGGTCCACCGAAAGTCGCTCCAAGAAAGTATCGATTTGAGCATTCAGGAAGTGCTTGAGGGTTTTTTTTTTTTTAAAGAAAAAACGAAAAAGCGCCGGTTATTTGGCCATATAGTCGCATTTGAATGTACATAAGTTTGAAATGGACCTTCTTTCCCATGTGCTTTGAAACCTAGAGATAAACAGTTCAGCAAGTTAAATTAAAAATATAAATACAAAATCAGGTGGAAACTTTACAATAATTCATGTTTTGATAGATGGATAGATAGACAGATATATTTATTTTTCTCTATTCAATTATATTCAATTTCTGGCAAGATATTTTTTCAGAAGTAGCCTCCTTCCTAGGGCTGAGAAAAAGTGACTGTTTCAAGATCACCTAGCTATTTTTGTGCATAAAGCCGGATTAGAATTAAGGGCTCCCAATTTCAAGTTTGATGTCTTAACTACTATGGATATTTTTCAACTTACATGTGTAATTGAGCATGCAATTTTGCTCGTAAATCGTGACTGTTAAGCGGGTTGCCAGTGACCATGCCTGAATTTACAACTATTTTTGTGGTGGTCATTAAGCTAACCCACTTAATGAGGCCTTTTTTTGCAGGAAAAAAGAAGTAAACACCGGTTTCCAGCTAAAATATCATAAATTGCAGTCATGTGACTGACGTGTTGCAAAAGGCCATGAATGCAGGTCAGTGTCTTCTGGGATTGGTGATCGTTGGAACTTTGAATCTGGGTTGTAAATAGTTTTTTCATAATTATGAATGGTTGCTAGGCAACTGACCTTGAGGATTACCTGTACACCAAATTGGCCCTGGTCCATTATATAGCTCCCTTGTAAAAAGGAAACCCTCTCCTGTTCTCTACAGTAATCATAGTCCTCAACTTATGACCACAATTGAGCCCAAAATTTCCATTGCTAAGCAAAACAGTTGTTAAGTGAGTTTGCCCCCATTTTATGACTTTTCTTGCCATAATTATTACGGTAACATGTTTAGTCATGTTTAGTCACGGAGATGTCTTAGGACAGTGCTGGCTCTTCGGCTTTGAAACGGAGATGAGCACCGCCCCCTAGAGTCAGGAACAACTAGCACATATGTGCGAGGGGAACATTTACCTTTATCTATGACATGATATATAGGTAGTCCTCGACATACAGCCACATTTGAGCCCAAAAGACAGTTGTTAATTGAATTTTGCCCCTTCTCCGTATAGGAGGGAAACAGCAGTCAGGCTAGGGAATGACTCCTCTATATAGCATAGGATCGAGTCTGCTAAATTTGCATGGCTCCGCCCTCTTGGCCCAGTGTTTTGACTCAGTCTATACTGGACAGACGTGTCTTCCCAGCCTGACCGTGTTTTTCCTTTCAAATAAGTAATTGTGAGAGAAAATTTCTGCTTATATCCTCCTTTCTGAATTGAGATAATCTTTCTACGATTGCTGACATTCTGCTCGCATTGTGTCGGGTGACAGACCTCAGTGAGGCGGGCAATTTGGGCCTAATTGAAGCTTCCCCCAGCCACCGGGGAAACGACGCTGCATTTTAACTGCCTTTGCCTAGCAGCCTTAACTGCCTCCAGCTGGTTTTTCTTAGCCCAGAGATCGCATTAATAGCCGGATGGCTAGTGTTCTGGGGGAAGTGCTGGTCAGCATCGTGTGTCCTAGAGGCTCTGCCGACATCGTAGATCGCATTTCTAGCCGGATGGCTAGCGATCTCGAGACACCGCCCGTCAGCGCCGAGCTTGTGAGAGCTTCTGCTTCCACTGCCGATCGCCTCAATAGCCGGACGGCTAGCAATCTTACACATCCGCCATCCAGAGACTAGCTCGCAGCGAGTTGACTGACAAGAGGATCGTTTTATTTCCCGGGCGGCTAGCGATCCACGGTTCTTACGATTTGGGTGTCTCCACGCAGTGAGTTTTGCCTTCGGCGACTTTCTGTCCTTACAGTTTAAGTGGGCGGCCATCTTAAGTGCAATAGGACCTAATCAAAATGGTGGACGCCATGCGGTCCAAAGCCTCGGCACAGGGAGGCGGCGTCCTCTTGACAACCCTATGGAGGGCTCCTCGGGCCTCCCTCCTCCATCCAAACGGGCCAGAAATACCAAGGCAGCCCCCTCAGCCTCTCTTGCCTCATCCTCCAAGGAGGATCAGCGGTGACATAAAGCCATCGAGAAGGCCTTCCTCAAGGCCCAATCACAAGCTGGGCTGGAGGTTCAACAACCTCGACCAGGGGTTCCCTCGAGGTCTCATTCACCAGCTCCTACGCAGGATGACCGCTCTATACGAGAACTGTCCCCAGATCTGCTGGCTGCCGTGGGCACCGCTCCCATCCCAGGGAAAGAGCTCCTTTTTCAATCGTTGCCTACTCCTGAGGCATCTCAGGGCAACCTAGAGGCTCCCCCCGTACCAATGCCTCAATCCCAGGATCCTCACCCTCAATTGCCTGAGGCCTTTGAGATCATTATTGCCAGAGCCATCAGGCAGGGCTTGACCCAATGCATGCAACAGGGCAGTTTTCTGCCTAAGCCAACCACCTTTGTGCATTCCCACCAGGCTAGTCACATGGAGGATTCCATGTCAGAACAAGACCTGGCTGACTCTCCAGTGTCAGCTGATCAAGCTTCCATTTCAGAGGCGGATGAGGTCTGGGAATCTGCTCCATTCATAGGTCTCTTTCGGCCACAAGTATTCCGATCTTTACTTCATAAGGCCATTGCGACTACACGTTTGGGGGACGTTCCTTCTGCCTCCATCACGACCAACTCTTCGGATCCGGCGTCGGCGATGTTCGCAGAACCTACAATTGAACCAGAGACTATTCCGGCTCCCAACAAAGAGGGGTTCCAGAGGAGGGCCAAACAGGGATCTGGTAGTTATTTTTGGATATCTTTCACCGTCAATGGTCTCTTCCAGGGGCTGGGCCCAGCCCCAACGGACTTGATAAATGACTTTACAACTCCGCTCCAGGTCTCTCTGATCTCTTACAACCACCGCCCGTGGATCCACCCATTGTGGCTCTTTGCAATGCTCCTCATCCCACTGGGCCGACGGAGGATTCCCTGTGCCCAGAGGACAGACGCGCTGAGAAGACGCTGCTCAAAGGGCATCAAGTAGCTGCCTGGTCCATCAAGGCCTCATCCTCTGCCTCTTTCTTCAATAGGGCCGCCCTCCTTTGGCTCAAACAACTCCAAGAGCGTCTGCCTGCCTCCGGCACTAGGTCGCATCAGGACCTGAATAAGATATCGGCTGCCCTTGAGTACTCCGCGGATGCAACTCTAAATGCGACCAGATTCACCGCCAAGGCACTGAGCTCTTCCGTGACCTCACGTCGCCTCCTGTGGCTCAGGAACTGGAACGCGGACATGAGAAGTAAATGGCAGCTGGCATCTGCGCCTTATTCAATAGTCTAAGATCTATTAACATTTTTATATAGTTGTAATACATTTTCCCATTGTTAACTGAAAATGGGGATCTCTAATTTCTTGTTCAATTCAGTCTTTAAAATTTGTATATCATATTGATTTATTGATCAGAATGAGGAGAGAAAACATCAAGATGCATCAAGAGAAAGGTGAGAGAAAGCATCAAAATCTAGGCAAGATGGGCCGCATATACATTTAATAAATAAATACATTTTCCAAAAATAATAATTTAAAAGGATATAATGGTGATAGGAGATACATTTAATCTTCTATCTTTTCAACCCTAAAGAAAGCCCAGGAAGGAGAATATATGATAAGGGAAACCATCTGAAATTTGGAATAAGTCAAAGGTTAGGCATGATGGTACAGTATACAGGTAGTCCTCAATTTATGACTGCTTGTTCAGTGATCATTAAAATTCACAATGGTGCTGAACAATGGGGATTTATGATCAGTCTGCGTAGTTGTGGCTGTTGCAGCATCCCCAGGGTCATGTATTGGTGATCTGAATACTTGGGTGCCCTGCTTGCAATTATGACAGCTTAGTGAGCTAAGGTCACATGACTGCCATTTGTGACCCTGTCAGTTTCCCAAAAGCAAAGTCGCCCTCACCATCTTTCTCCCAAGGAGGCCGTTAAGAAGCATGAGATTCCAGAGATCTTGCATTCTTTAACACACACCCACAGCCTTGCCAGCATGCTTGTGCATATGGGAAAAAAAGAACAGTTGAGTTTTATCTTCAATCTAGGGGCCATATCCCACATCTGGTGTTATTTTATAAATCCTTTGGAAAATCAAAATTTATCTAGCGTACATATTATGTCTGAATTTTATCAAAAGTTTTTCCATATGAAGTAATAGAACTATAGTTTTGTATTATCTGTCTTTATTCAAATCAATCAGATCAAAGCTGCATATTATCCATACTGTCTTCTTTCAACAACTCTGGTTTTTGGTTGTTTGGTTTGAAGTTTTGACTGGGAAGAGCACTGAGGACTCAAATAATTTGGAACCTTACTGTTAGAGGGTATATAATCTACTTAGAGTCTTTTGGGGTATAGAGCATTGTATGAACCCAAATAAGTAAATAACATGTTTCTTAATTTGTTGTGTAAGCTGTAAGTATACAGACAGTCCTCGCTTAGCAATCATTTGTCCAGTGACTGTTCAAACTTGCAATGGTGCTGAACAAGGAGACTTAAAACCAGTTCTTGAAATTGCGGCCATCATAATGTCCCTGCAGTCAGACGATTGTAATTTGGGCACTTGGCAACCCGCATGCAATTATGAGGTTGCAATCTTCTGTGGGTCACATGATTGCTATTTGTGACCTTCATTGCTGGCTTCAGATAAGCTGGCACAGAGTGCAGCGGAGCAGGCAGTCCTTAGGATCCCTATTGTGGCTCATGTCACACCACTGTTCCGCAAGCTGCACTGGTTGCCGGTTTGCTTTGGATGCAATTCAAAGTATTGATAATCACTTATAAAACCCTTCATGGCATGGGTCCAGGTTACTTGAGGAACCGTCTCACCCCAGTGGGACTGGCTCGCCCCATCTGTCCCAGAAGTGAGGACATACTACGAATCCCATTGGTCAAGAAATTTTGACTGGTGGGGTCCAGAAGAAGTGCCTTCTTGGCTGTGGCTCCTACCCTTTGGAACATCTTATCCCCCTGAGGTGAGGTTGGTTCCCAGCCTTATGACTTTCCATAAGAGCCTTAACACCTGGTTCTGCCAAATGGTTTGGGGCTTCAATGGGGGAGTTTCATACTGGAAGTGGTTGACTAATTAAAAGCTAATCTCCTCTCCGCCCCTCCCTTGTGTATCCATCTCTCTCTTTCTCTATCTTGTGTTAAAGATTTTACTTTATCTGCTCTGTCATTTTACATCCAATGGTTTTAATGTTTTTAAATGTTTATTACCCGAAAATAAGACCTAATCTTATATTTTTTTGAACCCTGAAATAAGCGCTTGGCCTTACTGCCATGCACTCAAAAGCCTGATTGGGCTTATTATCGGGATATCTTATTTTGGGGGAAACCGGGTATGCGGTAAGCAGCCCAGAGTAAATTTGAAATAATAATAATACTAATAAAAAGTGAATGGGATAGCTGGCAAGAAGTTGCAAGTTTTGGTCACATGATGTCACATTTAATGAGTGTGTGCCAGAACTGATCACATGATTTTTAATTTTATAACTTTTCTCTTCCTTTACAGAAAAGATGTAAGGATGGTGTTCTGGTTCTATAATTCAGCAGTTAAGTAATCCAAAAAAGGAAATGTCTAGGACCTGATAAATAATGATTTTCTGATAACAGAATCAGACTTATCATGGTGAGAAAAAATTAATTTTAATTTTGCAAGAAATTAATGAAAGCAGAGATGCATAAATCAGTAAAAATTCTGGAATGCAAGGAGACCAATCTACATCTGAATAAGAATAATCTTAGAGTGAGAACCACTGTAAGGGATATTAGTGATTTCCTAGTTTTCTAGCCTTCCTAGTTTTATTGAAAATGTAACTTCAGTATTCCCAAATATTACTGGCTGGAAATTCTGGGCATTAAAGTCTCAAATCTAAAGGCATATGATTGAGAAAACTTGATTAAATTGTGAAAAAATAGTGACACACACTGGTAGAGAGAGGTTTCCTGAGGATGGTCTCCAATACGAGTCTGAAAGCTCAGAAGATGAACCCTATGGTTCTGGTGTCCAACCCAGATTGGATCTTTCAACATTGTCCTAGGAC
Organism: Arizona elegans; assembly: GCA_022577455.1. Lineage (NCBI taxonomy): Eukaryota > Metazoa > Chordata > Lepidosauria > Squamata > Colubridae > Arizona > Arizona elegans. The sequence goes on from JAKOOJ010000002.1 coordinate 155,586,320, forward strand.
ACATATATTCGCCTTCATTTGTGTGATAAAATTATACAAGTACAGATTACAATTTTAAAACCTGTAGAAGAATAGCATATTCATATATTGTGCTGAGCCATAATATGATTTGTTTGGTTTTGATAAAAGGTTGTGCAACCCCTGGTATTTTTAAATCATCATTGTTAGGTTTAACATATGGCAACCAATTGTAGTTTATTGATCATAATTAAAACCTACCTTAGAGTGATGAAACAATTCATTAAATACTTCCCTAGTGGCAGTCTCCAAATAGATTGGATCATATTGGCTATCATACGGGATAGAAATTGTGCTGTTGAAAGGCATCAATTTGGGAAAACATTGAACAGTAGAATGCATATAAAACAAATACGCAACTCACATTTTATTTTTTAGACTAACATATTTAAATTTGGATTAAATATAGATTTAATATAGATAAATATAGATTTCTTTATGTAGCGCTGGTAATTTTTTCCATATTACGTGGAAGTGATCCTATTTTTTTTTTCCCCAGGCAATTATTACTCCAGACACAGTCATTCCCCTGTTTGGTGATGGCATCTGTGGCATAACACCAAAAGCAGGATCAGTTGTTGCTGGTGTGTACATGATCTTAATGACCAATATGTATCTTATCTTTGAGTTTCGACACCTTAACCTTACATTAATTATCTTGGGAAAGATTAAAGTGAAAGGCTTAACTTGGATTATTCCATATTGCTATTATACAGCAATAGTTTTGGCTTTTATAACTTATCCTATATGTTTCTATTATTTATATTGTATCTATAAGAGAAAAACTATAGGTCTTTATGTATACTTTGCTTGGATAATCTTTTATGATGCACTCAACATAGTCATTGTAGTCGTGACTAGCCAGATTGGACGTCTATTTTCATTTCCGATCAGTCCTTTAGAATGGTTTGGATTGGCCATTAGGATTCCTGTGGATTGTTTTTGGCTTTGTTTTATTATAACATATGTTATGTTGCTTGTTGAAGGAAAACGTGTAGGGAGGGTGTCAATGAGGCAGAGGAGGACATCTAGATATATTACCGAACCTCCTAAATTTAGACTTGGTATAAGTGTCAAGAGAGTTCATTGGTAGTTATCAAAATACTGTTCTATGCAATTATGAACATCAGGCCTGCAGAATACCTGGCATATCAAAAAATAGGCAATTAATATATTCCTATCTATTAGTTATCCAATACCTTTGCCTATTCAGAACAATGAAATTAGGGTGATTGTCAGAAACATGGCAGGCTATAATATATACTGAGTTCATAACCAATATATGTATGTAGTAAGTAATGCTTCACATTGTTTTACTTCATTATCTTATTGAGTTAATCTAAATGTCTTTAATAAAGATAAATTTCATAATTACTGTACTTGGGTCTCTGGGCTTGTTTGTATCATTGATGATAAGGAGTTAATTAGGGCAGGATGACCATTCTGTTTCCAGCCTATAATTATACTAGATGTGTCTCTGAAAAACAGGACGAGAGATTTGGTGGAGGAAAAAAACCTCTAATAACGTGTGAAACATTTTGATGTGTACATATACAGGTAGTCATCGATTTACAACAATCCATTTAGTGACTGTTCAAAGTTACAGCGCAACTGTAAAAAGTGACTTACAATCATTGTAGCACCCCCATGATAACGTGATCAAAATTCAGATGCTTGGCAACAGACTCATATTTATGATGGTTGCAGTGTCCTGGGGTCATGTGATTACCTTTTGCTACCTTCTGATGCACAAAGTCAATGGGGAAGCAAGATTCACACACAGCATTGCAGTTGTTAAGTTTTTACTAACTTAACAACTGCAATGATTCATGTAACTATTGTGGCAAGAAAGGACGTAAAATGGGGCAAAATTAACTTAACGAACGCCTCACTTAGCAACCAAATATGGGGGCTCAATTGTGATTGTAAGTCAACGACTACCTGTATTAAAGACACAATAGGAATATTTTACTGCTAAATGCTTAATTTAGATCAACTAATTTGCTTTCTATAGGTCAAATTCACGTAGTCTTATGTTTTTATAATAAATACAACATATGGGTTATTTATAAAAGAAATGTAAATAGTAGGGTTAGGTAGGTAATCCTTTAGAATATTTTCTTAACAATTATTTTCCCTTTGGCAGGATGTATTATTAAAAAAATGTTATATGGTAAATACAAGATACAGTACTGTTGGGCAACCCTTGACTTCCTATATTTTTTGAACTTCAATTCTCAGTATGGACAGAGTCCAGGAAGGAAGGGCAAAATGTAATCCCCTCAAAATGATTAGCCTTTCTATAAAAATACTTTTCCTGTTGCTGAATTAATTATTTTCAGCGGACAAAGAAATGTGAATCCATGCAGAATTTTGAAAGTGCAATGTGATTTTATGCTATGGTAGGTAGATAGTACAGAATATGGAACAGGTTTTGCATTTCAGTAGATCCTTGAGAAAGGTATGAAGGTGACAAAAATAATGGCTATTGTACATGTATTGATTTAGAAAAGCATACAAAAGGAATAGTTTTAAATTATAAAATGTTTTATGTGAGTATCGAATTGGAGTTTGGTTGCCAAATGTGGTAAGGACAAATGTAGTAAAGGCAATCTGAACATATGTGAGGATAAATGGAATACTTAGCATGTAAGATAAGGATGAGTGATGTTGTTTAATATTTTTATGGATAAGTATACAAGGAATGCTGTAAACTTAGAAGTATATGAGTCAAGCATGTGAAAATATTTGTGTTTTTGCTACCTATGATGCTATGTTGCTGGCTGAGAAAATGAATGGTAATCCAACTCACATTGGAGGGCAAATACTTGTGTGGATTTTACTTTGCATTTGCAACAGATTTATTTCACACCAGAAACAAGTTTACCAGAAACAATGAAGACTAAAGTACCTGATAGCTCAGCCACACAGATCCGGGTTGCAACTGACTTAGAAGAACTGTCTTGCACGAATAAGTGAGTCTTCCTTCTCCCTAGAGCAGGTGTCTGCAACCTGCGGCTCCCGAGCCACATCTGGCTCTTTCGTCCCCCTGGTGTGGTTCCCTATCTGCTGAACCCATCACTGGCTGGCCTCGCCTTCCCCTCCCAGTCACTCCTCGCCTGGCCTGAGAAGGTAAGGGTGACGGCGCGGGATGGAGACTCTCTCCATATTCCAGAGCGGGAGTGAAGCACCCCTGTACTTGCCATATCTCGCAGGCACTTCTTCCAGCCCTTGTTGGTGCTATGCATACTTCTGTCGCTCGGGGAGATGCATGACTTGCTCTCCGCCCCGAGACACTGTCTCAGCCCATTTGCGACCAATGCTCTGCATTGTAATGGGTTTCATGAGGAGGAGGGGACACCATCTCCCCATTGTGAATGCGCTAAATTTAACTGCTGCGCAAGGCACTGTGAGAGCAGCGGGCAGGCTATGGAGGTGGCAACAGCAACGGCATTGGCCGCAGCCAGGCCGAGCCAGTGTCCCGGGGTGGAGAGCAAGTTGTGCATCTCCCCGAGCAACCAAAGTGTGCGCAGCACCAACAAGTGCCGGAAGAAGCGCCTGCAAGATATGGCAAGTACAGGGGCTCTTCGCTCCCGCTCTGGAATATGGAGCGACTCTCCATTACCTGCCGTCGCCCTTACCTTCTCAGGCCAGGCGAGGAGTGACTGGGAGGGGAGGGCGAGGGGTGGGGCCAGCCAGTGGTGAGTTCAGCTGACAGGGAGCCACAGCAGGGGGATGAAAGAGCTTCATTTATCTGGGAACCTGAAATGACTCTTGATTTAAATATGGTAAAAAGCACCCAATGAAGAAGAAAAAAACACCAACCCTCACCTGTTTTTGGAAATGGTTCAAGAGGGAACACATGCATACACACGAGACAGAGAAGGGGGGGGGAGATGAGAGAGGGAGAGACAGAGAAAGAGAGAGACAGGGAGATATACCTATTTCCCACAGAAAATACCAGGAGCCACAAAACCTGGGTAAGCATGGCTGGGGTGTGTGTGTCATGTGATTGGGTAGGAGTGAGTGATGTTGAGTTGGCCACAACCACCCAGGTTTTGTGGCTCCTGGTGATTTCTTTTCTATGGGAAATGAATCCAAATGGCTCTTTGAGTGTTTAAGGTTGCAGACCCCTGCCCTAGAATGACCTCTAGTGTCTTCCACTTCAAAAAGAAACTGGCCCCCTTAAAAATTTCCTGTTGTTGAAAAAAAAGTCACACCAAAGAGAACGAGTTTATGTTTCCTATAAGTGGGCAGTAGGTGGTGCAATTTGCCTGCAAGCAAGAACTGCTGGGACCATAAAATAGAGAAAGTCATAGAAAATAAAGAAGTTAAATTGTTCTGGGACTTGAGAATTCAAACAGATGGCACCTGCTACATAACACCCCAGACTTAACCATTATCTATAAGAAAGAGAAAAAAAAGTCTGGATAGTGGACATGACAGTACCTGGAGACAGCAGAATAGAAGAGAAGGAACTGGAGAAGATAACAATATACAAAGATCTGAAAATAAAAATAAAATGACTGAACCCGCCCCCCCAAAGATAGTAGTAGTAATCGGTGCCTTGGGTGCAATCTCAGAATTTAGAGGAGGAAAACAAGAAAAAAAAAAAAGTTTTTGGGCTCTGCGTGTCCCGTTTTTGCCCTCCCCGGCGTCCAGAAGCACACTGCAGGCCAAAAATGGGCCTGTTTTTGGCTTCCAGAGGCCTCTGCGGGTCCTGTTTTTGCCCTTCCCGGCATCAGAGAGTGCCTGTAGAGTACTTCTGGATGCCAGGAGGGCAAAACCGGGACCCAGGAGGCCTCTGGAGGCCAAAAATGGGCCTGTTTTTGGCCTGCAGAGTGCTTCTGGAAACTGAGGAGGGCAAAAACGGGATGCGCAGAGGGTTCGGGAGGCCAAAAACAGGCCCATTTTTTAGGGGGGGATGTGTTGTATAGTTCGAAAAATATGGTACATCCTGTGACATCTCAAACACCATCAAATGTCAACATCTGCCTATTCCATATCCTTGGGAAGAACTCGATGGGTAGGTTAAAATGCCAAAATCCAATCTATACATCTGGATGTGCGATGAACCATAATAATCTATTGTCTTTATAGCAGGCAAACATATAGGTAGCAAGAGGAAACAAAGCAGTATTTATTTATTTTCTGTGGAGGAGGGTTGACTGTGGAGGTCTACATTTTGTTCTCACATACTTCTCAAGCTTTCTTCAAAGACTTTCTTTACAAAGGACTGGCTGTGCTGGTACACATTCTCACATTGCTCAAGTAGCAGGGGTGTGACTAGATTTGAACCAATCATTATTCAAGCTCTACTGGCATCTACCCAACGCAAAAGTGAAGGACAGCCCAGGACGGTAATTTTTATAGAGATTTGTTTGCTTTTTAAACATTACTAAAAGGTCTGGAACTTGAATATGTTTATGCAGAAAGGACTTAGATTTAATTGTCCTTAATACTCTATTATATTTATATTGTATGCAATACTAAAGGTACTTCATTGAATGAGCTACATTTTAACTGAGAGGAACTGGGAATAGATTTGGCAATTGTGCCATCTTTTCCTTTCTGCAGACAGAAAGTCCCAGGTGAACTAGGACAGCAGTCCTCAACCTTTGCGGTGTGGGGAGGGGGAAGAGGGGATCTGGACAGTGTGAGTGGCTGGCTGGCATGCATGCATGCACACGTGCAGCTCAACTTGGTGAGAGGTGTGCCAGCACTCATACACATGTGCACACAGTTTGCCCCTCCAGTTGCCTTTTGAAAAGCATCTTTGGGACCTCTATATAAATTCTGTTCCTACATATATTGGTGCTGAGAACTGGAAATCTGCCTCATTGGGGATTTGGTTGCATACCAACCTCAATTCCTGGGTAAAGAGGAGGATTGGTGTTAATAATCTGTAAGAATCTGATGGTGACCAGCTCATTGACTCAGTAGCTGGGTGTGAGGTCCTCTATGAGCCAAGGTGGCATAGTGGTTAGAATGCAGTACTGCAGGCTATTTCTGAAATTTGGCAGTTCAAATCTCACCAGGCTCAAGGTTGATTCAGCCTTCCATCCTTCCGAGGTGGGTAAAATGAGGACCCAGATTGTTGAGGGCAATATGCTAACTATGTAAACTGCTTAGAGAGGGTTGTAAAGCACCGTGAAGTGGTATATATATATAAGTCTAAGTGCTATTGCTATGAAGATAGGTGCTGGTAGTCCTAGTTTACAGCTAGTTTTCTCCCTGAGATCCTCAGCCTTAATCAATTACCCCAACTATGTGCCCGGGTTACCTATGTCTTGGAGGCTGGGAAGGGGTTGGAAGTCCTTGGTTGCCATGACAACCATAGGCCTGCCTTAAGCCATATCACCAATCATTTGGGGGAGGAGCACACATTGGACTTGGTATTTACCTCAGCAGCTAGTTTGTGATCTGAGAATGGAGAACATTAATAGCAGCCTTTTTGCATGGCTAGATCATTATCTTGGCAGACTAGAATAATGCTCATTATTGTCCTCTCTAAGGGAGACAGACTTAAGTTGATCCACCCCATACAATTTGGTTTACAGTGAGTGCCTGGTAATTTCTCCGTAATGAAGCAGGCAATCTTGTAGCCAGTCTGGTTGAATTCTGGAACAGAGATAGTTAAGGTGCTTGACAGGGTTTATATTCTTGATTCTATGATGCATAAGTAAGTTGACGGTACTCTGGAAACCCCTCAATCACCAGTAAATTTGACGCTTGCCATTCTTAAATAATACTTGCAGCCAGAGAGGGTATGATAGCAAAGGGTGGGTACAGGAGGATCAAATACACTACATGACACCTATTAAAGATGCTATATATCTACTTTCCTCTATCATATTATCAAGGAAAATTTCTTATATATTGCTGTCAGCCTATTAGAGCAGAGGATAAAAATGGTATCAGAAGAAAATCCAAGAATGATAAAAGAGGTGAAATTGATTTAAAAAAAACAGTATAGCAATAGAAATACAACAAATGTAAAAGATGTTTTAAAGTTTTGCTCAATATCAAAAGATAACAAAATAGGTGCCTAGCAATCTATTCTTTAAAGAGCATTTCAGGCAATACGGCGTGGCAGCCATGTACAATATTTGTTGTACGCTTTCCGTAAGCAATCTTATCACACAGACCCATGGGAGTTAGTATTCTTCGGTTCAGCTGATGTAAACCTATGCACATTTTACATAACGTGCAGTTCAAATATTGTAGCTGGTGTTGCCAAAATGAATTGGAAGTCCGAAGGACACATGTTGTTTATTCATACAAAAACTCCACAGATGGCCGTAATCTTAATAATAAAAAGAAATGAGACATAGAAGGAAGCCGTAAATGAATCTGCTTTTGTACATCTTGATTTCCTGGTTTTGCTTTGTCTGCGCTGTAGGAAGATTTCTTTAACAAGCATTTATTGAGACAAAAGTAGATTTACATTTATAAGCTTAAATGTATATAAATACTTGATGTCATCAATATTGAGTGTAGGAAAGAACATTACTCTTCATTGCTAAAGCAAATAGGCTGCTACATAGTGTATATAGTTTTATTTTGTTTTTTATTTTAAGGAGATAGATCCAAAGTTCAATTATCATTTACCAATGCAACATATACCTATAGGCTATAATAATAACTGTAATAAAATCCTATCTGGATGCAATTTAGAGAAGGAAAATGGCAGGGAACATTGCATTCTTGTGTCATTTGATTCAATGCTCTTACTAAGTAGTCAATTCCAGTAAGAATTTATTTTGAACTTCAAATGGCACATTAAGAATATTATTAAATAAAACTGATGTGTAGTTCTGAGAATGAGGAGTCATTTAAAGTAATACTAAGTTGTGCATTAAAGTGTCCAAATACAGGCTTCCGGTTTGCTGCTGGCCGCCGCCAGACGTTCCTCTGGGATCGTCAGCTCCCTCTGCCTGTATAGAGCCGCCGTTACAGCGGATGGCGGCTCGAAAAAACTCCGTTTCCAAGAGGAAACGGAGAGAGAGCCGGCAGGGGTGGGTAGAACTCCCCGCAGAGTCCCAAAAGTTTTTTTTTTAACTTTTGGGACGGAGCGGATGAGAAGCCCCATATCCCCTGCCGCTGCTCCGGGCTTTGGGAGACCTCTGCCTATGCAGAGCCAGGCGTCAAGAGCAAGCCTGTGAATCTAAAAGAATAATTAAAGAAATGAAGAACTGGACCCTTAATACTGAACCGCAAGTATTTCACCCTTTCAAAAACTATTTAAAAGAAAAGAGCAGAGGAAAAGAGGGAAAAAGAGCCTTCTAAAATGGCGTCTGCTGTGGCTGGAGAAGGGCTAAAAGGGAAAGTCCTTCCGTTTTTCATTATTACAATGTAGCGGAATAAATATCATTGGCTATATTTCTAGAGAAACCTCGCTCCTGTGCTGCTCAGAAGTTTTTTTTAATGAGGGAAAGTCTTTTTGTTTTCTATTTCTTCTCTTATTTTTGCTAAATCTTGTCTGTGTGGGAAATGGCATCAGGACTTATACAGCTGGACAAACAGGGGGGGGGAATTTCCCCCCTTAAGAAATTGCGCCAACAAATTTCAACTCTCCAGCGTCAGAAACCCGATTTTAATATATTAGAATTTATCCTTGAAGAGATTGTAAGAAGGGATGAGATTGTGAATCAGCAACTTGAAAAATTTAAGCAGGAAATTAAAGAAATTGGTGAACTGGTGAAATCAGAGTCTGACTTCTTGAATAAAAAGATTTCAAAAGTTGCTAATGGTTTATCAGGCTTTCTGATTCGGATGGAGGCAAAGACTGAATTATTAGAGACTAAAATGAAGGAAGTCGAGGAGAATTTGGATGACATGACTCAAAAAATTAAAAAGGATTTGATAAACATTCAGGATAATAGCTTGGAAGACAAATCTAAAATGGAGACTGACCAAAAGATTGGTAATGAGGAAAATGTACAACAGAGGATTGAAAGAGAAGTTTTAATGATTCAATATAATTTTACAGAATATGCAATTAGATTGAGAGGTCTGCAGGAAAATAATAGAGATGATTTAAGGAAAGTATCTTCTGAAATTCTGGCTGGGATCTTAAAGGTTCAACCTGATGAAGTGTATTGCAGGATTGATAGAATTTATAGAATAAACTCCTGGTGGGCAAAGCAAAGGCAACTGCCTAGAGATGTGGTGATCTATTTTACAGATAAAGAAATTAGGAATAATATTGTGCAGAACTCTTTTAATTCCAATTTGCAATTTCATGGAAGAAAGATTTGGATTTTCAAGGAGCTCCCGCCCAAGATGTTAATGGAGAGGAAGAAATTTGGCTTTTTAGTGACTGAATTAAAAAAAAGAAATATCCTATTCAGGTGGGACATCCCAGCTGGTTTAATATTGAGATATCAAGGCGTAAGATATCAATTGCACACTGTTGAAAAAGCGGAAGATTTTTATCAAAAAATTCTAAAAATGAATTTAACACCTTTAGGCATAATACAGGATAAGCAAAAGGAGTTGGAAATAAAAGGAAAACATCAAATTACAGAGGCTGTGATGGATAAATTGTCTTTGGACTTCTTGGAGACCCCAGCTGGACTGTTTATAAATAAGAGAGCAGTGTCATCCGAACCCAAGGTGATGAATCATCAAGTCACAGACAAGTGCGCAAATCAATCAGTTGATATACAAGTGATGGAGAAGAAAGATGAGATGATAAAATTAACCCAACAAGAACAATCCACAAAGCAGAATGAAAATCAACCAGCAGATATACAATTGGTAAGCAAGAAAAGAGGATGGAAATTCAACCCGAAAAAGAAAAAGAAAAGAAACAGATCTTATAGAAACAGCAATTTCCAAACTAAGCAACAGTGAAGCCAGGCGCTTTAAAAAATGAATGAATATTAGAAAAGACAGTGGTGGCGAACAATTGTCTGATACTATCCTGAGGATTGTGGCAGATCTCTGCAAGGCCATGATTTTGGGAAGTGGAAAGAGCCTCACTTTGTTGGATTTGAATCATCTAATTTTTTCTTATTTACTTTTTTTTTCTCTTGGAAATATATTATAACTACTTTGAGTTATAAGGCAGGAGAGTTTTGCTGGGGCATGCAGAAGATCTGGATGTTACTCAGTAGGATGACGGGAATTAACAATCCTGATGAATACCACAACTATAACCATACGGATATATTCATAATTATAATGTCACTCGGGTAGTTGTTTTTACTTTTATACAGGTGTGAGGATATCTACTACTGATGGGGGCAGAAGATGACTGAAGATTTTGAACAAACTGTTGCACCAGCATGTTATTTTACCCTATTATGGGTGATGGATTTAACAATCTAGTGGAAAGACATCAAAGAAGATATTATATGGATTATAAACTTAAAGTTATTGTCTTTTCTCTTTTTATATAATGAAATGCATATATAGATATGTGTATATCTTAGTAAAGTGGGCAGTTGATTATATTTAGAATCGTATTGCATGATTTTGTAGGAATTGAAGGGCTGAAATAGGTTAGTTTACTGATTGTTATAAAATGGGATGCATATATAGATATGTGTATATTCTAGTAAAGTGGGTAGTGGATTATATTTAGAATTGTATTGTCTGATTTCAAGTCATATATTTAGAGGAGTGGAGGAAGTGGACAGAATTGAACAAATTTGGTTGCAGGGAGAAGGCCGATTTAAAATGTTATATTAATATATATAAAAGATTAAAGGTTAATTTGTAATAATACTCAATAAGTTTAGGGGAGGAGAAAAAGGGCAGATTACCGTAAAAATGGGAGTTATAAGATTAACAAGTTAAGGGTCAGTATTCCGAGAAGGGATTAAGGGAAAGGGAAGATATTATGTATGTAACTAGTTATGAAATAGCCTATTGTTGTGAAGAAGTCACAGGGGGGGTTGGGTGGAAAGGGTGGGTTAGGGAAGAGGGGGGGGGGGAAAGGGGGAAAAACTTGTATTTGAAAACTTTTTCAATAAAAAAAAAAAAAAGTGTCCAAATACAAATAGAAAAACAAGAAATTGAAAAAGTTGCATTTTGGTTACTATTTAGAAAATAAATAAGTGCTTGTAAGGCTGTAATGCTATTAACTGATCAATGAGTTAACCAAGAAAGAAAACCATATTTTTCTAGGATACTATAGTCCTGACCAATTTTAGAAATTTGTTGGGATGTAAATGCTGCCTGCCAATGATTTTTATGAATTTGCATGAATAAAAATGGGGAACAAAATGATAGCATGAAGAACAAGTCAAGCATTATAGGAATTCTGAACTATAACCAACATCCATAATCAGAAAAATTCCTGATGTGTTTTAGAATAAATAGCAAGAGAGAGCAGCTTCAATTAATGAAGATGAAGAGTTCTCAAGGGTTTTTTAAAACAACATATCACAAAGAAAGACTTTGTTAAATATATTCATACTATGTAGTAATTTAGGCAAGTCTCACAACAAACTTTAACCATTATTTAATGAGACCCAGACCTAATAACGCATAGGTCTTTTATTTGAATGCCCATTTATAAGATAATTATTTTATTGTAAACAAGAATGAATACTAAATTGTCATTTGGCTTTGGATACATTTTCCATTAATTACTTTATTGGAAACCATTGTCTTTTCAGAACTGAGCAGCAGATAAACTGCAGAAATTAACTTCTGTCTGGTAGTATTATGCTGGGCTGTCCAAGGCCTTTCTTAGATGCTATTATTCCTGCTGCCACTCAGGGGATATTGACCATTCAGGGTCAATATTCTGTACAGAGAAGAAAAATCTGAAAGCTCTGTAATACCGCAGAACTATGTATAAGGTATTGCAGTAGAAACTAAATATTGGTAGCCAAGGCAATTTATATCTGAAATGTCATCACAGGCACATCATTGTTTTGCTGAGAGTTTATAATCAGAGGGATGACAGTGCTTTACTATACAGTTAGAGCTAAAGTTTTTATACAACTGAATGTAAGACATATAACCATTAAATATCCAGTAGACTGATTAAATCAAGTGATTCCATTTTTATTTAAAACAGCATGTATAAAAAAAATAGCATTTCTCAATTCCCTGTACAGTATTATCTATTTAAAAAAAACAGCAGACTACACACCAAATTACTTAAACAAATTTTGACAGTGTTGAAGTCCAGGACATCTTGCTCCCTTTCAAAGTACAGCACTATATACACATGCTATTTATACATATCCTCCCCATCAACACCAGTTAAAAAGTCTCAAACATTTGGAGAGGCTGAACAGCAACAGTTGGAAATATTTACAGGTGATGGGGAAGGGCAGTCAGCTGTTCCATACAGAAGCAAGATATCAAACAAAAAGGCAGAAGATAATCAAAGAAGGATTAGAATATGAAACAGAAGTAGATGCAACATAGCAGAACAGCTATAGCAGTGAGGTGTATGCCAAGAATTCGCATGATTCATAAATAAAATAAATAAAATCCTACCAGTTAGGATATTCAATTTTTAAAACCTTAGAAATAAATTAAAAAACACTGAAGTAAAAATATTATAACTACAATCTTCTGTACACCAATTTTTGTTCTTGTATTCTGTACAAATTTACATTTACAGTTGCATTGTTTGTGCACTAGAGGATGCCTTCATGTTCCAAAGGCAGCAAAAGCAAACACAGAGTTTATACTGGACAGCAATTAGGGTTGCTAATATTATCTCCTTCATTCTGAAGTAGTTCTTTTGAAACTGGAATAAATTTTAAGACAGGTAAATCTGTGAGAAAGCAGCAGTGAAGGAATGTTCAAGTATTTTCCCCCAGCACAGCTCAGTTTGCAATTGAAGGCACTCAGAACATGGTAGTAGTAACACAGTGAAGGCAGGTAGCCGATCCAAATCATTAACTCCCTCCCTTCTCTTGTACCAAACATCTCTAGTTCTTTGCACCACTCATTTCATATTCTAGGATTCGGCTTGTCCAATTCATATAGTGGTGAGAAGATTTATAAGTCAGACTCCTGAACAGCAAGTCCACTCTCCCACAAGAAATGGGTTTCTTCAGACTTAGAAAGTCATCAGGCAGCCTGTGTCTGGAAAAAGATGAGTCACATTTCTATAAAAGTCTTCACTCCACCAGATCAAATACGGCAAAATTTTGTTTTGCTCCTCAGAAGGATGAGACACACTATTTGCTAGATTCTTGAATTAGACTATGCAAGTGGATCTCAGCTGTTTCCTGAGGCAGGAGAACATCTTGCATCCAAGAATGATTCAGAAGATCTTCAAAGGATGGCCTGTCAGAAGGCCTTAGAGCCAAACACCACTTAATGAGATGCTGACATTCTACAAAAGAAAATACAAAATTAGCAAAGGTTCACTGATGAAGAACATCTACAAAATGGAACGTTATAAATGCTGCTGCAAAATCTCCATAGGTTATTTAATAAAATGAGATTGCTTTACACAGCTGAAACTGTTGAAGCCAAAACATCCATTCATCCATGCTTTATTACTTTGCCAAGGTTATGTAAAATCAAAATTTCTTAGATTGAGTTTTCAGGAATGCTACCTTCTAAACCTTGGCTAAAAGCAGTCATCAAAAATTCAAATCTTAAGATGTTGCTTTATGTGACAGTGGCACGGGCATATTATTGCTTACTGCTTATCCAATATACTAAACAAGTTATTTGTGAACAGCATTCCAGACAGAATTTCACTCACCCCAAATTAAGACTTACCTGAAGAAATCCTTTGACGAAAATAGACCTGGCCTTTTATAATCTCTTCATCATGCTCAAAAGGAATATCCCCACACACCATATCATAGAGTAATACCCCGAGTGACCAGACAGCAGCAGATCTGCCATGATATCTGTGATATCTGATCCATTCTGGAGGACTATAAACTCGAGTGCCTGAAAACAGATGATAGATCATCAGGAAAAATTTAAAAAACTACAAAATTCAGACACAAGTACTCTTAAATCTTATAGTTAGATATACATAGGTATAAATTTCGACAGTCTCCATGGACACTAATCAAGAGGCATAGGAATGAAAAAAGATCTAATTTTCAATCATGAAAAGATTAGTATGTATTTCATCTTTAAAAGGAACTTTTATATCATTTGCCTATATCTTAAAAAAATTTAGACTGCAGCTTGTAAGTGCAATGCCAGAAACCTCTTGCCTAGATGTCTTTGTTGTAGTGCTTGATCTCTCTCCCTCCTCCTCCCTCTCTTGGCAGGAAGCAAGGATACTGAGGTCAAAGCTGCTTGCCTGGTTTCCATCCACGTGACTGTTGTTTACAAACTTTGAGTTGTAAAAAGATACTTCATAATCCACAAGGGGGCACTAGAAGCTTGGGAAAGTGCCTGAAAGAAGGCAGCAAACCCATCCTGGTTATTAACCGTTAAATTAAAAACAAAACAAAAAATTCAAGGCAGCGCGTGCCATTTGGGAACCCAGACCAAAAAACACAAACAAGCTGCAAGCCAGCAGTGATTTTTGAAGTAAACGGCTCTTAAGTCTTCCACGAGTCTGTTAGCAACACAAGCAGTTTGTTTTGTTTTCTGGGAACAGTTTGAATACACAAGCAGATCATATTTCTATTCTAATATTAATGCTTAAATTCCTATCACTACAAACTTGCTTTCAAAAGACCTTTATTTGCATTTCTAGCCCTAGGTGAGGTTATTTTAAAATGATCGCTCCTAGATCAAATTTCACAACGTTCATGCCCTACAAAATGCAGCTTCCCTACTGAAATGATTAATTTAGTGAGTCTGCAAATACAGCTTTTAACAGTAACCTTTTCATCTAGGCTTCATATTCAGACATCACAGGGAAGGACAAAATACAAAAACCTCTCCTCTTCACTCTTACCACACAGAAAAATTGCATGACATCTATATTTTTATTTGGACTTGTAGTTAGACTACCATTAAAACATAAAGACTATTGCATGAATATTTTACATGCAACTTAGCATACATCCATTGTATCTAGCAGGTGAATTAGTAATCATAACTTGAAAACAATCTGCAATAGATTTTTTCCCAAGGCATTTCCTTTCCACATTTTTAAGTAAGGTTGTGAGCCCATCAAATTTAATAGAAAAACAATCTCATCAGCAGTAGGTTAGCCACAAATAGGCATTAGTTCTCTGGGCAAGAGCAATTTTATGCAGGGAATGGTTTATGAGAATCAAATATACTTCAGAGAAAAGACAAATCGTTAAAATCAGAGGAAGAACTTGTTCTATTGCTGTGAAGTTACCTAAAACACAGGCTAGGGAACACTATGTTTCAGAAATGAAACCTCCTAGCTCAGTTTTGAATTAAAACTAAGAACACTTACCATCAAAGTCCGTGTACACTGTGTCCTTGAGCAGTGCCCCAGATCCAAAGTCTATAAGTTTGAGCTCTCCATTGCTCAAGTCAATCAAGATATTCTCATCTTTGATATCCCGATGCAGGACACCACAACTGTGGCAATGTCGAACTGCTTCCAACACCTGACGGAAAAAGCTACGGGCCAAATCCTCAGGAAGAGCACCTCGTTCTGTGATGAAGTCAAATAGATCTTGAACAGGATCTGGCCTTTCCAAAACCAAAATGAAACTGTCTGGCCTTTCAAACCAATCCAGCAGGCGGATCACCCCTCGAAATCCAGAGCCAACCTTTTTCAGCAGCAAAATCTCCATGGGTACTCTCATTCCACCAGGCTGCATAAAGAATGGGAAAAGGGGGTAAGGAAAAAAATGATTTGTGAGAAGGAATACAAGTTGAACCTCAACATCCAATACTGACTGTGAATATCTTTCTACAGTAACAAACCCCAAGCATTCCTCCCTTCCCCACAACTTACCAGTTCTCCCCATTCAGAAACCCGATCCCGGGACACATGCTTGATAGCCACCTTCAAATACAGGAAGGGAGGGGGGAGAATAAAAATTAATATAGATAGCAGCCAATGCTAAAGAAAGGAGAATATGCGAGTTTACTGGGGAGGCGGGAAGGGCAAAAACAATAGGGAACGATGGAGGCTGCGAGAGGGCACACTCCACTAGAAACCCATCACTCACCGGAGCTCCATCTGCCAGCCTGGTGCCTGAGTAGACAGAACCAAAGCCTCCACTGCCGAGCAGCGGGCCCACTTGGTACAGCTTCTCCAGGGATTCCTTTTCCTTTCCTACAAATAGCAGGAAGGAAAGATCATTTAAACCCTGTCAGACATGTCCTTGCCCCCCCTCTTCAAAACAAAGCAAAGCAAAACAAAAGCAAAAACAAAACAAAAATCAGTCCACTCCAATCCAGCCACTTAAACCGAGGTATTTCCAGGTCATCCATCCATCCATCCATCCATCGACCATTCCCGACTGGTGGTTCCAACCTCCCGCCTCCCCTCTTCCTTTCCGTCCTCTTTTCAGCTGACCTGGCAGGGGCTTGACGGGGTGCAGATCCCCGCCGGGCGTCGAGCATAGGTGGGCCAGTGAGTTGATCTTAGAGAGCAACATCCCCGCCCCGTCCGCGTGTTCCAGGCAGGCCGGGGCTGGCAGCAGCGGCAATGTCTCGGAGGAGGAGGAGGCGACGGCGGCAGCGGCGGCGGCACAACTGCCGTCTCCTAGGCACGGGCGGGAGCTGCGGGCGGGGTCGTGCCGGGCCAGCCTGCTCCCTCCCGTGTGGCGCGGCGGCCCGGCTTCAGCCGCCTGTAGTAAAAGTGGGAGGGAGCAGAGCTGGGGTGGAGCCGGGGAGAGCCGGCGGGCAGGTCTCCAGTCCGGGAAGACTCCGCCCACTGGCGCTGCCTCGGCCAATCCCTGCTGTAGCTGGCAGCCCGCGCCGGGCCTCTTCGTCAGAATGGACTGCTGAGGAGGCTCGACGTGGCGGGAAGAAAACGGCGCCAAAGAAGGGGGGGAAAGGGGGGGGAGAGGGTAAGAATGAGAAGCTGGAGACCGGGAGGAGGGGGCTGGAAAGGGCTAAGATCCTTGGCGGGAAAAGGGAGAAGACAGCGAGGAGAGGGAGTCCTTGGAGGGTTGATTTTTTTTTTTAATGTAAGGAAAATGCATTCATGGTTGCCCGTCTTTTTCTCACCATTCTGTCGTTGTCGGAACATGAGGGGGTAACATTCAGTGGGTGCATATCTCTTCATCTCTGCTGCCTACCGTGCAGTCGTTTTTAGGCAGGGAGCTCCCTGCCACACGTAGATACGTATGGCGAGGAGCTCCCTGAAACGGCTGCAGATGCACCCACGCCGACTCTGCTTGAAGACTCCTCCTAGTGACTCATGGCTTCTGATGGGGGGAATCCTGTTCAGAACTTCCAACTGCAGCACTCTGCTTTCTTCCGAGTAAATACCAGTACGTGCAAGAAACTTAACAAAACGATAAAGTGGCAATTAAATCGAACGCCAGTCCTTTCCACTGTAAGGGATAAAACCTGTCCAACAAGCTAGATTGCTATTAGTTTATCCATCAAAATTAATAGGCATCTTGTCTGCCATTCGCACAAGATTTCGCTGGAGTCATCTTTGTAGGAAAATAGCAGATATTGATTTGAAGGGAAATAGATTTAATAATGAAACATAAAACAAGCAGAACAAAGCCACCATAAAATCATAGATGCTTATGTGGCCAATTGGTTTCTAGTGGAACCAAGTCAACAAAAAATTAAGCTTCCAAGCACCAGTTCTGTGAATTCTACAAAAATAGTTGGCTGACTAATCTTGTTTATGAAAGGTCCTTCAGTAATTTTTCAGATACACAGGATAGCCACCCAGTTCAGATGGTATAGTTTTAAAAAAATGTTCTAAATCATAACATATTTTTTTTAAATAGAATGAATGTTATCAGCATCCAATTGGGCCATGATTTTTGTTATGTGAAGCTACACAATAGTCAAAATACTTTTATATTAATTTTCTGCTAGCTATAGGTTCCAAGGTAGAGGTAGAACTCTTCCTTAGAAAAGAAGAATGCACATTGTCAACAGAAGCTTCTCTAATAACTACTTGGTTTTTAATTTTGGAGAACTAGTATAACAACATTCCTAACTATTTACAAAAACTACATTGTGATGACTCTTTATTTGAGCAAGTATAAATAAAGTTATAAATCCCTATATTCCACACTGTACTACATTAATTTTAATTAAAATTTATTTGTGTACTATTCACTTTTGCAATTACAGCAATTTAACAAAGTTCCTTTAGTTGACTGTTTTCATCAGCTGGTACTGTTGCTAGCTTTTTGTTTTGTTTTTTGTTTTGCAATTTTTGTCTTGTTCTTAGATCAGTATGGGCATTGTACAAAAATAAAAACCTGCAGATGTTGAAGGCAAGTTGTAAATTTAAGTTTGATATTGATTTTACTATACAGGGAAGTTTGCACAGATAATTTAAAAAGTTGTTGTGCAAGATTTCATTTTCCAATGAAGTCGAAGAGGAACAGCTGTTTTAAAAACAAGCATCACTACTTACTTGGAAGCCAATTATTACGGTAATCTGAAAGTGAAACTCTATAAATACTAGTGAAACTGACAGATTATTTTCATGTAAGAAATAAGGAGTACATACATCCCATGGTAAAGAAAAGAGAAAATGGGAGGGAAAGAGATTGATTTTGGGATTGCACTTCTAACAGTATTTAAACATGTATCAACTGGGTATAAAATGTTCTGAAGACAGAATTCTGCATTTATTAACTCATTTTGCAAAAACTATATGAATGTGGAAGGTGATGTGAGATTAGAATACTAATAAGATTTATTTGGTTTCATTTTCATAATCATTCTGTTGTAAAATTTGTATCTTGAAAAAAATAAAAGATAATCCAATATATATAATAAGAATGTACCTGGCTGCCTGAATACAAATGACTGTCTGAGATGGAGAAATCATTTTGTTCCTGAATAGGAATTCAGGTGGGGTTTTTTGCTTATCCCAGTGAGCAGTTAAAAATCCAGTTGCCTTTTGAAAAGCACCTTTGGGACAATCATGACCTTGGATCGAGAATCTCCATATATTTCTAATCCTTAATTTCTGTGATTCTACTACCGTTATGCTAATTCAGCCTTGCACAAAAGAACTCAATATAGGCCCTCCTTTAGTGTTATCAAGCCTGGCCATTGTCAACAATGGATCTGATTCAGAAGTCCTGATTAGGAGTGACTGCCTTAGGGTCCAAAATGGTTGTGCTTTTAGGCAAAAAAAAAAAGTAACTGAAAATCACATGATCCTCTGCCATTTCAATTCCAGCCATTATCCCAGTCTGTCTAGCAGTGGCTGGTCTTCTCAGTATTTCTTATGGATTTCAAATAATTTCTAGCATGTAATAGCTATTGTGCTATGTTATCATGTTGGTGAGAGAGAACTACATCTTTACAGTCATTCAGCTTTATTATTAGTTGAAGACAATTAGGAATTGGCAGGGAATTATATCTAAAAATAGTCTTTTTAGAGAAATATTTTAAAATTATAATATGGATATATAATGGAATATGGATATATATGGATATATAAGGGAAACTAAGTACAAGCATGAAGCTTAATTTTCCTCCTGTTTTGTACAAATTCAAATAATGCTGTATTGGATCCAACTCAGTCTTTAATGCAAGGTTATCTTGCAAGCATGATGGCCATTTCTGATAACAACAAATGTCTTTATCATCAGCACTAGGAATGTCTGCCATGTTTGGCTGAAGTCAGCCTCATTGGAATTCTTATGCTAATCTTGTCATGACTTCATCTCTTCCTGAAAATCTGATCATGGAAAATCTGTCAGATGAGCTCTTCTTAGTTGATTAAGTTTTACTCAGTAAAAAGGAGAAATCCCTATGAGAATTCTTTGACCAGAGTGTCTTTTTACAGATGTTGGCTGATGAGATGCTTTCCAGAATTCCAAAGATAAGATAAACAATTTACCAGCATAGATTTCTGATGAGTCAGTCTATTAACATTTATAGAATTTCAGATGCTAACATCTAAATTGCTACAGATGAAACCCAGCATCCCTCTGTGTGTATGAGTAGGTGTGCAGTGTTATTTCTTTATAAAAACACTGGGTGTTTGCACCATTCCACACATATTTTGAAGACTGATTAAATAGATTGTGTTTTACTAGAAATTCCAGTAGGGTGTTAGGTAGTGTGTGTGTGTGTGTTTGTGTGATTCCCAAAGTCCCAGGAGTTTTGTTTTAACTCAAAATAGCCCCCATTTGGCATAGGATTCAAATAATTCTATCCGGTCAGCCCTATTATGGAAACATCAAAACCCAGTTAATTACCACATATTGCTCCACTACCTAGTGTTCCAAGAACTAAATAGAAAGAGCAGCTGTAAAAACAACCCTCTCTATTACTGAGCTCACTGTCAAGATTTAGCAGGACGGAACACACCTCACAGACCCTGGCCCCAGTAGTCAAGCCACACAAACCTAGGCATGCCTAGCCAGTAGAGGAGGGCTAATGAAGCCTTTGCAATATTTTTCTGGTTAAAGAATTCCAGGAAGTGCTGTGGGCAAGGCTCCAAGCTGTTTCTGAAGAAAGTGGGTGGTGACTTTTGACCCAGTTCATTAATTTAATTGTATTCTGCTGTAAGGAGATTCGTTTGAATACTAGCTGACTGGATTAAATGTGTCCCGAAAACAGGCCCATGCACATGTACACAAACATACTGGGCAGAAACAAAAAGCATCTGACCACTTTTCCAAATCAACATAGAAACTGATACTGATTGTGGCACTACATCATCATTCACTATAATTATCCTATGAGGTATTTCAGGAAAAAATGGAAAATGCTTCATAATAGAGGTAATATTTTCCTAGCCCTCAACACAATATAGAATGTGCCCTCATATAATATGTACTTAAACAGATGCTTAATAAATTTATATGTAACTGTGAATGAAAAAGGATAATAAAGGTCTAATACCTTTTGGCTAAAATAGATTAGATAGACAGACAGACAATGAACCTTTTTACTATTTAATACAATAAATAGTGGTTTATGTTCTGTATAAAATATCACAGGACTATGTGGTCTTATATTCATTTATTCATTCAGTAAGCTGCAAGCATTTCATGCAGCATCTTATCTCTGCTGTTTGTAAATAATAATAATGTCAAGAAAAAGCATGTGGCCAATTTGTACAACAGATCAAGGGGAATGTGCATAAAGATAAAATCTGGCAGTGCCTTATAACTGGAACATAAAAAAAAAACTTGGATCATTAAAAAAAGATTTTGGCAGTTTAGGAGCAATCTATTCAAACTAACGCAGTTAAGACCAGAATTGAAAGATGATCAGATAATTCAAAATGCTGATTCTGCAAAGAAGCAGAAGAAACAATAGATACTATATTCATCTCATGCAAGAAGATTGCACAAACTGATTGTAAACAAAAATATAGTCATCAAACTGATTCACTGGAACATGTATAAAATTATGTGCTAGTAAAATAAAATTGGTGGGGAATTGAATAAATAATTGAAAATAAGCAGGTTAAAATTTTGTGGAATTTCCGAATACAGACTGATAAAGTCTTGCCTCTTAACACATCAAATATAACTGATTGAAAAGAGGAAAATGTGGATAATTGATGTGGCAATGCCAGAGGATAGTAGAATAGAAGACAAAGAATTGAAGAAGATAATAAATTATCAGGATCTGGAAATTGAAAGATTATGGCATAAACCTACTGTGATAGTCCCAGTGGTTATTGGTACAGTGATTGCCGTGTCAAAAGATCATAGGCAGCATTTAGAAAATCTGCACTTTGAAAAAAATTTCCATCAGTTAATTGCAAAAAAGTCACACTGCTTGGATCTACTTATATAGCATACTAATACATTACAACATCCTAGGTTCTTGGGAAAAATGTGATTTGTATGAAGGCCAACATCAGCTAAAGAACTGGAAGCTGTGACTTCACATTATTTTGAGAGGATAATAATATCAAAATTGTAGGAGTAAGTACTAGAGAAAATAGTTAATACCTTTTAATTCATAACTATTTACTGAATTTAAATTTACTGATATTTTTCTCCATTCTCCTACATGAAAACTATAAAACAACAACAAAGAGTCTACATTTATATATTTTTTCCCAGCATGCATCTTTTAAATTTTTGTAGAAAGTTTGAAAAAAAAAAGCCTTCCATATTCAGCATTTGGCATTATAAAAACAGGTGACAGAGTTATGTTTCGGTACACTGCCTGGTTTTCTTCAATTTCTATTTTGCAAAAGAATTGTCTCCATCTTCTGTATGCAATTTTTGTTTTAATAGGTAATATTAATTCAAGTGAAATAGTCTTATGGAATTTTAAATGCAAGGAGGCTATTTCCTTCAGTTTAATAACATTATAATACAGGCAGTCCTCGACTTACAACAGTTCATTTAGTGACCATTTAAAATTACAACAGCACTGAAAAAAGTGACTTATGGTCACGTAATTTACATTCGGATGCCTGACAACTGACTCACATTTATGATGGTTGCAGTTTCCCGGAGTTATGTGATCCCCTTTTGCGGCCTTCTGACGAGCAAAATCAATGGGGAAATCACTTAACAACCGTGTTGCTAATTTAAGAACTGCAGGGATTCCCTTAACAAATGTGGTGAGAAAAGTTGTAAAATAGGGTAAATTCACTTAACAAATTTCTCACTTAACAACTTAAATTTTGGGCTCCGTCGTGGTCGCAAGTTGAGGACTACCTATATAATCTTTCCAAACCTGAGGCTCTTCGTATGTCTGGGTCTATAAAACCCATAAATAACATTATCTATGGCTATTCTTGAAGATTGTAGAAATGTTGACCCCAAACATCCAGAGGGCACTGGGAACGTTGTACTAAAAAGCATAATTCTTCTACCTTAGGAGTGTCAAACTCGTGGCATCACGGCGGCGTCACATGATGTATCGGGACTTTTTTCCCTTTTGCTAAAACCGGGCATGGGCATGGCCAGCACGTAATGCGTCCAGCCCGCGGGCCAGGAGTTTGGCAGCCCTGTTCTACATTATCAATATTTTTTTTAAAAAAAACTTAAACCTTTAGGTATATTTGGAGTGGCAGACTCCATGATTCTATGTAAACATGCAGTTAATTCTTAAATTACAGAATTCCAGTGAGGATATCGCGTATACAAAGCAAAGGATATTAAAAATTCAGAATAAAAAACAATTTATTGATAGAAACCCTGCAAGGAGGGTGAAATGAAAAAAGTGAAAATTCTAGTAATTCATATATTGACAAATTGCCCTGTGTTTTATCCTCTTCCTTAGTTCATGCTTGGGGAAAACTGGTACTGTGTATAAGGAACAAAACTGCACTATAACAATTGGCGGGCAGCCTTGGGCATTTCAAAATTCTCCGTAACTTCCAAGGGACAATTTTTCAATCAAAATATAAAAGTGATTTTAAAAAATCAGTTGCCCAACAAATGATTAATTTGGAATTGTTTAATGGGAGAAAGTTACAAAACAGATGACTCAATCAGTACTGAATTCATGATAAGCATCTGTCCCTAGTGAAAAAAAATAGCAGGAAGTCAGATTCAATCCATGGCAAACAAATTAAGCAAGGGTCACATTTTAAGCTATGACCCTATACTGCTTGTAACTGAAGTAGCAACAGAATCTGGTAACGGGCGATAATTGGTGGATTAATACTACTTCCGCCTGGATATTTTAATTTAGAATGGCAAAATATTACCCTTGCTCAGTGGAGTCTCCTTTGATTTCATCATTCTTTTTCTCTTGCCATTTTCTATAAATTTAATAGTCTGTGTAAATAAATACATTTCCTGAGATAGGAACCTCTCCACTGTAAGTTTGGGATCACTAGCAATTGTGGATTTTTGCTTATAGAAAGCAGCTCTCCTTCCTTCCTTCCTTCCTTCCTTCCTTCCTTCGTTCCTTCCTTCCTTCCTTCCTTTAAAAAAAATTATTCTACTTGTACATAATCCCCATAATAATTCATGCCATATGAATTACACCGTGTGTAGTAAATGGTGAATATGCAAAAGATTGTATTCTATCAACCTCTCATGCCAGGTTTCTTTTAAATCACTAAGGGTCACATTTGAGCCAGTATCTATTGTCTGACTGCAGACACTTTGCAAGTCTACTAAAATTATGCATATTAAAAAATTAAGTCACTGGAGAAGCATAAATAGATGAGATTATTTATGTGCCCCATTTCTTAGACCAAGTGGTTTAATTTTATATTTTATATTAGAAGTAGGAAGCTATGGCATACCAAAACTAAGAAAAATTGTTGGTAGACCAAAGGGAATAAGCCCCAAGATTGATCTAAGATATTTTAGCAGCTAATCAGACCAGTAAAATGGTATACCTTTTCTACTGAAGATACACAAGTTGACTGGGTTGGTAGTTGAGTGTTTTTCACCACTAAAGTAAGACCACCACAATGTTTTCCATGGTACCTGAAGTTGCAGGATAGCCTAGGAAGGCAGCTACATGTAACTACAGTACTGTACATATGTCAAGGGACAAGGTTTTCTCTTGCAATAGAAATGGATAATTACTGCTTTCAGGAATATGTTACTAGAAGTACAGTAGTTGCTCATTTTGCCTAGAGGTAATTCTGGCCTTTGCCTTCCCGCAAGCAGCCTCTTCTGGTCCTTTCTTTTATCACCCATTTGAAATATCCAGCTAAAGTAAATCAGAGTGGATATATTAACCTGAATGTTAAAACCATTCAGCAAGAACAAACCCAACCCTCCCTTTGCAAACAGACACAAAACTCAGGGTGAAAAGGAATAATTAAAAGACAAAAGAGTGGAGAGACTTCCCTTGAGTATGTATTGATGAACATTTATATCCTTAAATGAGCTGTCCTGCTGGCTTCTTTCTGTTAGTAGTTGATTATTAGCACACTTGCCTGATTAGATGGTTGATTTCCTTTGTTTTCTGCCTAGATTCCAGACTTCTGCCTGGGAAAGGGGTCATGAGGGGATTTCACTGGTGGCCATGTGTATAGCTATGCCTATCCCATGTTTTTCTGGATTGCTGGAACTCACATGACCTGCTTACCTTAAGTAAACTTCAGACGACTTTTTGAAAGTGTCCAATCTTCTTGCTCTAAGCTGCCATGTGATTCAACACCAAATAGCCTGTTCCTTGTTCTGAACAGATGATTACTGAATTCTTGAAAAGAATGGCAACCTGACAGTCCTTGAGCTAATCTTCTATTTACGAACATTAGACAAATCTGTCCTACTAACTGGCATCAACTGACTTGCACAGATATATAATCAACAGAAAATTCTCCAACTGTTTCCTGTGATCTATATGTCAGCATTGATTTGTGTCAACATGCCAAAGAGAGCCCAATAAATAAATAATTAAGATAAATGTTTCGTGAGTATCACTGGATTTGCTTTAGTGAAGGACAGTTAGAGATTGATTTTGCAACAGGAAGAGGTTCTATTACCCCAAGGCATTATTTCCCTTTGGGTATTATCCTAAGGACAGCCATTAGTTCCAGATGAGCGTGTACAGGAGTCTTTTGTAAACAGGCTTTGCTTGTAGCTGCCCAACAGCACAACTTCACTGAAAACTGATGGGAAGTTAGTCTGTGTCCTGGCAAATAAGACTGCCCCAAATCAGTGCAAATCTGAAATGTGACATTTCATAGAAGCAGATGTCAATGACAGTTTCAGTTTCCATCTTTCACTGAGGTTCCTTCGGTCAAGTTTACATATCCAAAGGTTTATTTACATGTACAGTTATCTTCTATTCACAAAAGCTTCTCATTTATATAAAGTTCATGGAATTGATAAGAGAATACAAGAAAGAAAAAAAGTATTTGAATATCTATGGTCTTGAATATCTTGAATATTTATGGATTACCACTGTAATTTAGGTGAGTAGTAAGTGGCCCCTTAATAGGAAACAAATCTAAAGGTCACACTGATAAATGTATTTTACAGCAATCCTAGTCCCCAGAATTTTTTTAAGTGACAAAAGATTAGGAGAGGGAGGGCAAATTCCAAAAGAGGACAGGTCATATCTACCCCAGAGATGCCAGAACTCTTTGTGCAGAACTTGACCATTGGCATTGGTTCCACATGCTATGCTTTGAAATGGGAAAGGCTCCTTGCCTACATCAGCATCACACTGTTCAGGGACTTTTGAAAGGACCAGAGAGGAAGAAAAAGATATGCCTATTCCCACCACACACTATTAGCCAAGTTTGGTATTAAGCAAGCATGGCTTTGGAAAAGAGAAAGGATCTCCTTCCTCAAACAAATATTGTTGCTCTGTTTGTCTGAAAGTGCTTATTTTAAGATTCATGCTTGGGGTTCCTTGTCTATAAATACAGACTACTGATTTACAGCTGTTTGGAAGAAATGTCCATCTGGGTTCAGTTCAAGTGGGGGAAAAGACACTGGATTCATGGAAGTTGCTTGGAAAGAAGGTTTGTTGATGAACAGGATCACATGGCTTGAGATCATGGGCAAAAAAAAAGGCAGAGATGCTGAGCGTGCCTGGGTTTTATGCCCTCTGTTGGGCTTTGACTTTGAGCTTGTGTTCTGATTGGTTGTCAGACTCCCTTGGGGCCATGCAGGGGTAACTTTGTAAATTGTCTTTTGAGTCCCAGGCTTGGTTGACTCTTGCTGGGTGATGATGTAATGAAAGGGCTTTGGGCAATCCTACTATGGCTCTGCCTGAAGGAGGTAGAACTTTGTTATGTAGAATAGACTGGCCCAGGCCTTAATGGCCCATTGACAAAGGTGCGGGGGGGGGGGGCTGAGTTTCTGCCTCCCTTTTAGGGGAAATATTCTGCCCTTGTAATATTTCCTAAAATATCTCATTTTCCTAGGAGAGGGGTGGGTGCTAACTTCCTACACAGCCAAGTTTAGGCTAGAAAATAAATCGTTGCCTCCCGCGGGCGAGATGCATCACGTGCAGGCCATGCCCACCCCAGCTCCGTGAAGGGAAAAACATACATCACGTGGATGGCAAAGTGACCTCCTGAGTTTGACACCTGTGATATAGGGGAAAGTTCTCTTAAATTAGTGAACTATGAAATATTTAGCGTACTGCTGATTGGATTGCAAGAGAAGAGTTTCCATAATGGCAGATTTTAAAGCTTCAAAAAGTCCACTTTTTCCACAATAATACTCTGAATGGTTGGCCATACTGTAATGTATCTTTTCCCATGGCTTCAGAGCCATTGGACTTGCCATTTCTATCTATCACATCTGGAAGGCACCAGACTGAAGAAGGCTGTGCTATTATAGTACAGGACGGGAAACTGCTTAATTCTCCTAAGAGGTTTGTAGTCTCTTAAAATCCATTAAGAGAATAGCATCCACAAAGCTTAATGCTGTTGTCCCTAATATAACAGTGACCAGCAGGAAAAAAAACATTTTTGTTTCCTGCATGGAACTAATTGTACATAAAATTCTCCTTCCGTGTATATTTAGGTGTTCGTAAATAACAGTTCATTTGCTTCCTTTCTCCAAGTTATTGGAGTGTTCCAGTGCACAAAAGGAATTCCAACTTGATACCATTTTTTCTGTGCTACTTTGGAGTAACCTACTTTTCTAGGTGATATCTTCACAAAACCCCTCCTCCATTGCCACCTCAAATTACAATAGAAGCTGTCAAGGATGGTTATAAGCTATTACACTTCCTTTAGCACTTTCGGTAGGGTGCTTTTGCACAGATATATTTTCACCTCTTAAATGCATTCATTCATTACCCTGCAGATCTGGAAAGCATGTATGGCCTTCCCTGACTCCTTAGTTGTCTTCAGAGCACATAGGCAGTCTCTCAGACATTGGATGGACAACACAGTCCAGACATAGAATAGAATAGAGTTGAGTTGAGTTGAGTTGAATTGAATTGAATTTTTATTGGCCAAGTGTGATTGGACACACAAAGAATTTGTCTTGGTGCATACACTCTCAGTGTACATAAAAGAAAAGATACATTCGTCAAGACTCATAAGGTACAACACTTAATGATAGTCATAGGGTACAAATAAGCAATCAGGAAACAATATCAATATAAATCATAAGGATACCAGCAACAAAATTACAGTCATACAGTCATAAATAGGAGGAGATAGGTGGTGGGAACGATGAGAAGATTAATAGTAGTGCAGACTTAGTAAATAGTTTGACAGTGTTGAGGGAAAGTGTGGGAAAGTGAAAGGTCATTGAAAGAGATCTACCTTATTACATTCCTACCCTTAGTTCTAATTGCTCATTAAAGCATGAACTGGGAAAACAAGAAGGATGCAGCATGCTAGTTTATTGCCAGTTCATTGAGTATTGTTCAGTGGTACCAAAGGGTGTCTTTCTGTACTGGAGTATGTAAACATTTTTTGCTGTTCGCATTCCTCTTATTTGCTTATGTCTCCCTGCAGTGATGCTATGAGGACAGGACTTGAAGCCAGATTCCAAAGACAAAACGTAGGCTTTTTAAGGGCCCAAATGCAGAAAAATATGCATTTGCAAGTAAAATAACCAACTAAATAAGATAGGGCATTCATTCAGAATGTCTAAATTATCTAAACGGCCTTGTCTTTAAGTTCTTGCTTTCTCAAACTGACCCATATCTGCAACTTTGAAATAGAGGCTGACTTCGCTGGGCTGATTTATTTAGTTGTTTTTTGAAACTGACATTGAATTTTGAAAAAGACTTCAAGATGAGACAAAAATTAGGGTCTTGGGCATGTGAAAACCTTTCCTGTAATCCAGCTGTCATGGTCATCTCTCTGCTCTGCTAGTAAGGTGTTAAGTTAAATACATGATATTTGCAACCAAGTTTTATGTTTCTGTACGTTCTCCTGGCTGAGAAGCAGCTTCCATACAGACATCAAAGGGTCAGTTCCTAACACTGGAAACAATCCATCCAGTTCTTCATTCTCTTGAGCTGCATTTCACTCTAACCAGAGTTGCCTTGCATGATAATCAGGCCTAATTACTGCTTTATCCCTCAATTGTTCTGCTGGGCCTTTGGAAGTATAATGTCTCTTTCTCAGCTTACATGTACATTTCTTCCTGTCCCCTCACCACAAGCCTCTTTCTTTAGAGCTACTTAGATTTTTTGCCCCCCTTGAGAGTTCGCCATTACAGTTAACAAATTGTTTAATAACTTTTTAAAGGTGGGAACAAAAATATTTTCTCATTTCAATTCACAACACACATTACTGAGTATCTTTCCTTGACTGTTAGAATGTTCTACCGTACTATCCATCCAATCCTGGGGCACTGCTTAGTTTATTCCTAAAATCTATGTTGAGATCATTCAAGCAGACATATAGCTATCATGAAATATCAGCATTCTGTCTGGTATTGTAAGGTAATCCTCTAATGCAGGAAAAGTAAATAAAATTTTAGATGTTTCTGAAATTATTGTTCATAGCCAAGCAATTGGCACATTGCTTTATATCAACCTTTTAAATACATTTTCCATTTCTTTTTTGATTCTAAGTGTATTTAGCTTAGACGTAGATATGGTTCATGCATAATGCCAAGTCAGAATTTTTAAACCACTGCTTGTTCAATAAGCCTTAGTCACATGGCTTACACAGAAATGATACCATAATGGTTAGCATCTCATATAATATTAAACCAGAATCAAACAATGTAGACCAGGATTATGTATTAAATGTTTTAGGCAGTATACTTTCGTTCTACATTATATACCTATCAAAATCATTAATGAAAGGAAGAAATACATGCATATAAATGATGGGTATTGTATTTTGCCGCAGCTTCAACTCTAATTTATTCCATCTGTGAATACGACTTGACTAAAACTTGCAGCCGAGCCCTACATGTTTGCTGAAAAGTAAGTCATGTTGAAGTTTGCAAGAACATGTGCTTAGAATTGGATTACATACGAACATATGTATTTTCTTGTTTGTTGATAAATAGATCCTAATGATTGGAGAGAGTGATAAAGGCATATAAGACATTCAGAAAAGTGAAGAAACAAGAATCAAGTCGGCGTAATCAAAAAGCAGGTATCTAAAACCACATTGACTATTCTGAATTGCTGTGGCTTCAATTCTTTTGGTCATCCATTTCTTTCTAATCATCTACTCTTTGATGAACTTTTAAGATTTCCCAGAGCTTTTAATATCACCATTATATAAATGTTAGATACATAAAATCCATCATTAGATTTATTGCTTTAGTTCAATAGACGCTCCAGACCCAGATTTTTCTTGTAATAAAAAGGAGAGGAAAGCCAGTTTTTGTAGTGGTTTTTTTTCTCCCCCTTATTGGAGAAGAAAAGGACCAAAGGGGAGTTGAATCCTCTGGATAGCTAATATTTCTTAGGAACCTCTCTCTTTTTTCTTCTTTTCCTTTTGTTGGGGAGGGGGTGGATTGTGAGGAGAGAGAGAGAGACTCAATGGAGGCCCTTTTGCCATTGCTAATCTGCTTTGTGAATGGAGCCACATGGGGGATTGGGGGAGGGAAAGGAAGCCACATGCCTGACATTCCTTTCTCTGGGTGGGCTTCTTCTCGCCAGACTCTCAGGATGTGGGAAATGGAAGATGAAAGAACTGCATTTCCAGCCTATCAGGTTACAATGCCTGAACCAGAAAAGAATGAAGGAGAGGAGGGGTGGATTTGCAGAGGGAGAGCCCCACTTTATTAGAAAGTGTCACAGGGAGAAAAAGAGGGTTTGGGGAGGAGAGAGTTTGACTGAGACCTAGGATGGCAGCTCATGTTTTGTTTCACATCACATCAGAGCTGAGGAATTTCCTCTGTTCTGGAGGTGCCTTACAGAAAAGGGGCAGAGTTTAAGGCTAGGCTGGGATGAATAATGGTCCAGCAGAAACCGATTAAGTGTGTTACTAAGTGATAGCTGTTTACAAGCAAAACCTCCTGCAGTGCTGAGGAAAGAGAGCCTGGCGAGGTGTGGGAGAAGCATATTTGTGTGATTTATGCACAAAATCTATTGGAGATAAAGAATAGGAGCCATGGGTTTAAAATCCCCTCTCTTTTTCTGAATTCATGTTGTATAGTTATAATTTGGATGGCTAATTATAATCACACCATAATAGATTAACTACAGGAAGAAATGTGGGGTCCTGGCTGATTTTTTACCCTCTCTGCTACTCAACAAGAGAACAAAGAAGGAAGCCAGCACATTTGTTGATTGTCAATACTTTGTCAGTAGATAGAATCATGGAGTTGGCCATCAAGCCCGACTGCAGTGATCAGTTAACATGCCATACCTTAATTATGGAAAAGTTTTCACAGTGCTAATCTAAAGTTTAAAAATAAAAATGGATATAGCTATATATTGGGTTCTACATAGCTTTTTACTTGATTTGCTCACTGAAGCCTTCAAAATCCCCAAAGCACATTGCAGTCAAAGCATTGCATTATTTCAGTTTTTTCTTAACTATCTTCCTACCAGATTTTTCTGCCTTTCTACGTAGTCAAAACTCAAGGATTATTATTATTATTTTTAATCAAGTTTTCAGGGTGGAATGACAAAGAAAAATCGGAAAAGTTTACATCTCACAAGCCACCATTTCTGAGGCTTTTGACACTAAATAACCCAACATGTTAATGCATGCTGCTCAATTGCTTTCACTTGGTTCCAGACCAGGGATGTTACTTTGATAGCGTGTTTATTGTACCATATGAACTAAGACCTCTTGCTTGATTCTCCCAAACCAGAAATCAAAAGCTCAAAGGAAACCGTTAGGATGGTGATAAACCAGGGAGCCACATTTGGCTATTGCATCTGAACATTTAATGTTAAGTTAGGGTTTTGCATTATTAATCCTTGTATAAAATATAGTTAAGCTGCTTAGAATGTTACTTGATCGGAAGTAACATCTACTAGGTTGCCAAATATGACATCAATGGAGCCTTATTTTCCTACATTGCTTGTCCGGCATTTTCTGTTACAGTTCATGTTTTATAACCTGGAGCACTTATATTAAGAGCAAAATAAATTCCACAGATCAGCTGTTCAGGAGAGGAAATGCATGTGTATGTTAAAGCTTTCTTATCAAGCCTTCCTATCAGGGGTGAAATGCTCCTGGTTCGGACCGGATCACCTGATCCGGTAGCAATGGAGGCGGGTGGTTCGGAGAACCGGTAGCAAAAATCCCTGCCTCCCCCCCGCCCTCCATGACCAGCTGAGCCACGCAATCATCAGAGGCTTTTTTTTAATTTTTAAAATCATTTTTTCTACAACCTCTTCGGCCGAAAAAATGCTTTTAAAAGTAAAAAAAAAAGCCTCTGATGATCGGGTGGCTCAGCTGGGATCGTCAAAGGCTTTTAAAAGCATTTTCAGAGGTTGTAGAAAAAAATGCTTTTAAAAGCCTCTGATGATCCAAGCTGAGTTGCCTAATTGGCAGAGGCTTTTTTTCTTTTAAATGCCTCTGATGATCCCAGCTGAGTTGCCTGATCCGCAGAGGCTTTTAAAAGAAAAAAAACCTCTGCCATCAGGCAACTCAGCTGGGATCGTCAGAGACTTTTGAAAGCATTTTTTACAACCTCTTCACTGAAGAGGTTGTAGAAAAAATGGTTTTAAAAGTTAAAAAAAAAAATTGGCCACGCCCACCCAGTCACATTACCCCACCACCAAGCCATGCCCACAGAACTGGTAGTAACAAATTTTAGATTTCACCACTGCTTCCTATGATTCTTTAAATGGTGAAATTTATGTTAATAGCCTATTTTCCTAATTTTTAAAGCTGAAATTTCCTTTTGGTACTAAAATAGAACTGTTTAAAATGCTTTGTTTGAGGTTGCTCTAGCTGTTGCAGTAATGTGTCTCCCATATTAAACTTCCCTCTGGGATGTGCACTGCAAAGCAGAATTTGTTCTGCATTTTTGGAAGGTGTTTTTCCACAGAAAACTGCTACTAGTTTTGTCATTGTAATTCACAGGACCCTCAAAATGTTACTGAAAGATTGCAGGTGAATTTCTTAAGTAGCAGTACGAATGATGCTATGTGGAACAGCAGAGATAAACCTGGATTATATTGATTGAACATAAATAATGCCAGGAACTCTAATGTGAAAAGACTGAATGGTAATCATAATATATAGTTTTGGGGAAAAGTTTTTAGAGGGACATTGCTGAAAACAATTTCAAACAATTTTTACTTACAAGTAGATCATGATTGGGGTACAAGAAGAGATGGGTGGAGTGTGGTTACGTTTTGAAACATTTTTTTAAAAAAATGTGTTGGTTCCAGAGTAAGCCTAACTAGGAGAGAACAAAAATGAAATTTAAAATGTTAGTTTTTCTTCAAGGGTATTGTTGAATGATCTTACAGGATCATGGCTATTCCATATAGTATGAAGTAGTATGGATTTTGAAAAAGAAATATTTTGAAATAAGGGCATATCAGATCATTTCCAGATTGTATTCAAGAAGTCAAGTTTGACTCAGGAGACCACTGTACTTTTAAAATCTCCCATATATAGGCTCACACTTTATACCAATGCAGTTTGAGTTGCTTTTGCCCCTGAATGTGGTTGTGAAATCTTTTTAATGTGCAAATTACTGATTGATGTTAGAATAGAATAACAGAATTGGAAGGGACCTTAAAGGTCTTCTAGTCCAACCCCTGCTTATGCAGAATATCCTACACCACTTCAGACAAATGGTTATCCAACATCTTAAAAACTTCCAGTTTTGGAACATTCACAACTTCTGGAGGCAAGTTGTTCCACTGATTAATTGTTCTAACTGTCAGGAAATTTCTCCTTAGTTCTAAGTTGTTTCTCTCCTTGATTAGTTTCCATTCATTGCTTCTTGTTCTACCCTCAGATGCTTTGGAGAATAGCTTGACTCCCTCTTCTTTGTGGCAACCCCTGAGATATCAGAACAATGCTATCATGTCACTTCTAGTCCTTCTTTTCATAAAACTAGACATATCCAGTTCCAGCAACCGTACTTTATATGTTTTATCCTTGAGTCCCCTATTCATCTTTGTTGCTCTTCTCTGCACTCTTTCTAGAGTCTCAACATCTTTTTTACATTGTGGCAACCAAAATTGGCTGTAGTATTCCATGTGTGGCCTTACCAAGGCATTATAAAGTGGTATTAACATTTCACGTGATCTTGATTCTATCCCTCTGTTTATGCAGCCTAGAACTGTGTTGGCTTTTTTGGTAGCTGCAGCACACTGCTGGCTCGTATTTAAGTGATTGTCCGCTAGGACTCCAAGATCCCTCTCACAGTCACCACTATTGAGTGAGGTACCACATATGCTGTACCTGTGTATTTTGATTTTCTTGCCTAAATGTAGAACCTTACTTTTTTCACCATTGAATTTCATTTTGTTAGGTAGCACCCAGCGTTCAAGTCTGTCAAGATCCTTCTGTATCTTAAGCCTATTTTTCAGAGTATTGGCTATTCCTGCTAGTTTGGTGTTGTCATTTGTTATGGGAACAAAACATGTTCAGTGTTTTGTTCCCATAATCCCCTCTTGAAACTGTTTAAATGTTATTGTTATTTTGCGGGCAATGGCTGACAATTGTGTCACTTTCTTCCCTAAAACTCTGCTTTAAAATGGTTTTATTCCTAATAGGGTGCTGGTGGAAGTGGAGAGGGGATTTATAATCTCAGAGATTTTCCTGGGAGGAAAATAACTGAAGATGCTTAGATCCCTACCACACTGCCTCTAGTTTTGCTCCCCAATTCCTCCAAAAGAGTCTTAAATTACTTTGCAGTTGTCCTCTCTGCCACCAACCATGACACACAGAAAACATGACCTAAGCAATAAGGTGACAATAGAAGATCACAAACGCAGCACCCAACTAAAGCATCTCCCTATCTATGGTTTGTTTTATTTAGTATTTAAAACATCTGAGCGTTGGCAATCAGGGGGCTACAGAGCCTCCAAGGAGTAATTCCTTTGGGAAGTTATTAAAACAGCAGAGAAATTATAACGTGGAGTGCCTTAATCCCTGAGGATGCAGGAGAGTCTGAAAGGTGAGGCAAGAATTCCCACTAATGGGGAAAAATCTGCCCCTAAGCTCACAGAACTTCAGCCCTTTCATTGAAGACCAGATCCAATGTGTTCCTGTTGAAGCACAGCTGATCTGGAAATGTATCAGTTCAACTGCCAGAAGCAATATCCTAGGATAACACGGTAATGAAACTACTCTGAGAGCAGTGCAAACAACCATGTGTAGATGCCCTTAGCCATGAGAGTAGAGTTCAGTTCATTTCTCTCTTTTCCTAGACTGATATTTAAATGCAGTCCACTGCTCTGCATGCAGACGGAATGAAATAGTGATAATGAAGGCTTTGCCCCAATTCTGCTACCATTCATCTTTGCCTTCGCAGGAGCCTCCAAATCAGACTTGAGGCAACACAGAAGAAAGAGCTGCTCTGCTGGTGTTTTTGGTGTTCTCAATGGACAGGCACAATTAGATCTCAGTTTTTATTTACTTTTTCTCCTATACTTTTTTGTTACCCATTTCACCCCCCCCCCGCCCCCGCCTATGTTTTTTTCTCCATTACCCCAAAGTAGAATATAGTTTTAATTTTTTTAAATATTGTGAATTGCCATGTATTCCAGAGGAGTAGCTATGTTAGTTTGTTATAACAAAAATAACCGAGTCCTATGACACCTCAAAGCAGCCTTCCCCAGATCACTGTCCTCCAAATATATCCCAAAGGTGCTTTTTCAGGAGGCAACTGGACTTGTTTTTTCTTTGAAGACATTTCGCTTCCCATCCAAGAGCTTCAGCTCTTCTTCAGTGGGGAATGGAAGGATTTATATTCTTTGCAGACAGCTGGTCATTTGCATCCTTTTAGAGGGTTGTTCAAACACTTGGAGGTTTATCTGTGTACCCAGGGTCACCTGAGTAGTGCTCCTGGTTCCTGTACTCTGCATTTTTTCCCTCTCTGGAAATCCATTCCATGAACACCATTCAAAGAGTGTTCATCCCAAATTGTATAGCTAAAAGTCAAGGATCACAGTGGGAAAAAAAATGGACTCAGATTAAATATAAAGAAGACCAAGCTAGTGACAGCAACAACCAGCTTCAGAAATAACAGCAATGTTGCTGAATTGGTGGAGAGTTTCTGCTTTTTAGTATCAACCATCAGCAGAAAAAGAATAAGCAAGTCAAAACATTGCTACTGACTTGCACTTGATAGAGTAGCTATGAAGGTCTTGGAAAAGATATTCAAATACTGTGATGTGTCTATGCCTACAAAAATCAGAATAGTGTAGGCAATGATATTCTATGTGATACTTTATGGAAGCAGAAGTTGGACTTTGAAGAACCAGAACCATTGGCACCTTTGAACTTTATAGGAGAAAACTCCTGAGAATACCACAAACATTTAAGGAAACAAATGGATCCACAAATAAATTAATCCAGAGTTCTGACTTGATGTACAAGTGATCAGGCTCAAAATACCTTACTTTTGATGCACTATGCAAAGATCTTCCTCTAAGTCGCTGGAGAAGGCTGGAAAAGGTGGAAGGAAAAAGAAGACTAGCAGCAAGATGGTCGGATTCATTTATAGTGGTGACAGGTGCACCATTGGAAGATTTGAAGGATCAGAGTAGAGACAGATTGCTGTAGAGAAAATCTATGCGTTCATTAAGAGTCAGTGCTGACTTGAGGACACAAAATACATTGGTCTGTGGGTCAGTGATGTTCCAAACCAGCATTGTGATTTAATTTTCACTAGGTAGCTTCAATGTTCTTCAAAAAAAAACCCACAACATTTTTCAGTTCATTTATGCCTGGCATCAATAGTTCTGCCCAAAGATACTACATTAGTCAAGTGAATATTTCACTTCACTCTCCCGCTCCCCCCAAATCTGTAAAGCAATCCATTACAGTGCGTTGGGAGAATTCCCAACGGAAGCAGCCACTTTGTTTTGTCTCATGCATTTAGTCATAGTAACTGCCTATCACTGACAATCCAGCCTTTAGCTAGGATTTCATTCAATATCCTTTGGCTTCATTCCAGAATTTCCTCCCTTCAATTGTGTAAGGCCGACCATATTTCCTAGATGCCACTCTATGTCTTTCCTGTTGTCCGCTCATTTTAAAAAAATAGAAATACATAATGAGCCTGCTGAGTCTCTGGGCTTGGTCCATTCAATTGGTAAACAGAGCACTCTAATTGTCAGAAGGAGGATTCATTCAGAAAGAACTAGCTCTCATGTGGAGTTGTTGCCATGGTCTGGCTTAATGAGCACTAGCCTTGCTAGATTCTGGCCATTCAGAAAACCCAGGCATGTGTGTCAAGTGCAGTGCTAGGATACATACACATCACCTTACTAGTGGTGACTGCAAGCACAGGGTAGAAGTTTCAGTTGTATCCAACTTAAGTTTAAGAGAAGCACACAGACTGCACCCTTGTAGCCAGAGTGTCACAGTGGTGGGTTGCTACCGGATTGGGCGAACTGGTAGCGGTGGTGGTGGGAGGCTCCGCCCACCTACCTGGACGCTTCTGTGCATGCGCAAAAGCGCCCCACGCATGAGCGAACCAGTAGCGATGGGATTTGGAACCCGCCCCTGGAGTGTCAGCAACTCCCTATCGTTGTTAGAATATGCCACATATTCTTAGACCTGAGACAGAGTGACTAGCCCAAGGTCACTCAGGTTCCAAGAGAAGGGGGAAAAGCAAGAGAATCAATCAGTCCTTTGCTGCCAATGGGGGTCCTTTGCTTATCTGCTTAATCAATTTATATAGGTACCCTCTCAACATAGGGCAGCGCACAATTAGAAAAAAATATTACTATAAAAATATTATTATACAACACAACAAGACATAAAGCAAATTGCACTGGGAACCACTCAAAAACCCAAACAATCAACCTGACTGTATAAATAAAGAGGGAAATAAGAGATCCAGCCAGGGCATTTGATTTGCACAGGACCATGTTTGCATGACAAGACACAAGCATCTCTCAGTCAAACAACTCCTTTTTGCATGCCAGAAGCTCTAGTATTGGGTTACTTAAAATTAGTCATCAAATGGCCATGTCACTATTCAAAGGAGACTGACAGGTTGTTGCTTCCCTATTCTCTGGTTTTATTCCTCCTCCCCTTGCCACTTCTCAGACATGGAGAAAAATCTGTGATTTGGGTCACACCAACAAAGAGAACAGGGTATGGAGGAGAATCACCCATTTCTGGGGGGCCCTTCCCTTGTAAAGTTATGGGTAGTTTAAAAAATGATAACTGAAACAGAATATTCAAAGGGCCTCTCCAGAACTCTTCTTGATTTTCTTGAGGTATCAGAAATCACATTTAACTCTAAGCTAATAGATTTCATGACTTGGAGAAATTTAGCTAATCAATAGATTAGGTCTGTTTGAGGCTACATTTAATTTGCTTTGCTTTTCTTCTCTCTCTCTTTTTTTTTTTTTTTTTTTGTTATTGTTGTTGTTGCCCGGATATGCTTATGCTCCACATAAGGCTATGATCTGTTGACTTTTTCTCAACAACTTTGAACCCACCTATTATGATTTAATATTATGTGTGAACCAGAGGTGGGATTCGCTTACCTTTCCTACTAGTTCGCAAATGTGAGCATGTGCACACGCTTTGCGTGCATACACCACCTCTGTGCATGCACACAGCCTTCTGGACATGTGCATTAATCATGCATTACATCCGGGCAGGTAGGCGGGGCCTCCTGCAGTCACCACCACTGGTTCGTGCGATCCGGACAGAAATGGCTGAATACCACCGCTGGTGTGAACTAAAATATTCAAATATGTTTAAGACACTGATAGAAAAAGATGTCTTGAAGTGTAAAATTGATCAATAGATTGTCAATCAGGTACAAGATTGTTTCCTGAGTTATAAGCTAATATTTTGGAAATAATACCAGATGTTTCATACCTAGTTGTTCTTTTTCCACTCTCCTTGGGAGTCAGAGCTTTGTAGGAAATATGTCGCAAATGGATACATAGCAAAACATATATTTGATTCTTGCACTACTTTAACCAGATTTCCTCTGAACTCATAGTGAACAGAGCAATTATCTCCTTACTCAAGGATTTAATACAACATGAAATGAGACCACTGAAACAAATAATCTTTTCTTCATTCTGACAGTTTGTGCACACTAATCTTGGCATTGCTTTGGGCTAGAATATCATAAATTTGCTATATCAGGTTCAACAATACAAGCCCCTTAAGTAGCTACTGGGGCCTCAAAGACTGGTAATGTCCATTGTTTTACATTAATGCATGTCCTGTCACCCTTTGTCATATGGCCATCATTTCATTTCCCTGTGCCTTAGAATAATGTTACAGTGGAGGCATAGTAAAAAATTCCAATACTACGTTTTAGAACCTACTTCTTGTCGCTAAATATAGAGCTATTGCTACCCATTTCTGCTACCCCAAGGGGAATATTGAAATCAGAGGGTATCTTTGTTAAGTATTTCCCCAAACCTAGACTTGGTCCTGAATCCTAACATAAAAGCTATTAATAGCTTTTTTTTCTGGATGTATTCAGATACTCTTATACAAGAGATAAACATTTCACAACTACATTCTGTATCGCTGCATTTTTATAGTGAGAAAAATTCCTACTGGTTGATTTTTTGCAAGTGGCTACCTTAATGAAAATCAATAGAATTAATCGTATTTTGTCAAGCATCTCATTCAGTCTTTTCCAACCAGGTGCCTTGCGAAGGTGCTGGAATAAACTCATATAATTCGTAACTGCTATCAAAGTGGGAGGAAGGTGATAATCATCACAGTTGATGCCAGAGCTACCAACACATGCAAAAATAAATTGCTATGGAACATTACCACCTTTAAAAAAAAACTGTTTCTTTGCTGGCAATCATCTTTCTGCATAAACAGATTGTCCACATTAAGAAGAGGAAAACCGATGAAAGGATGTTAAAAGATGGCATGAGAATTAATAAGTTAACATAGCATCCAGGTGCTCCATAAAATTGCAATAATATATTATGTATATTGCAAGTTAAAAGGTGTGCCGGCAAGCCTGCTGAGTTTTTACATGAATATATAGCAGCTCTACTGAATGGACCATTTTTGAAAAAAGGACAATTTGCTCAGTGATTATGTATTATTTACACAGAAAATATCCCTGTAAATAAGGAATCTGGAATTAGAGGACGGGATAGTATGTCCTTTTACCAAGGAAATCAGCTGCAAAAGGGGTTGGCGATTCAAAAGTGGCTAATATCAATAGGATATGCTAGATTACTTTCCTGCTGAATACATGAGGCCTAGGTATCTTTTTAGAGCAGCTGGACTGGGTGCTCAGCAAGATTGTCTTCCAACAGAAGTACCCCGGCTGTGTCCTCTCCCCTCTCAGATGGAGCTGGGTCAATTTTCATTGCATGCCCTTGAACCCTTTTCGATATAAATAAGGAGGAAAATGGCTCTTCAGCTGTTCCTGACTGAAAGCCAACTGCTTTAACATTTGTGAAAAGTGAGGTCATGTGGATGAACTCCAGGGGTTAGGGGTTGGGATGAAAAGGAGTGGAGTGTGCAGTAGCAATGCCTTTTCTCTGAAGTTTAACTCTCATGTAGGACTAGACAGCAAGTGTGAGATCAGGGAAACTTTACCTCCTGTCTGAGATCAGCACTTCTGTTTCAGAAAAGAGACACAGCCCAGACCCAGTTTATCACACTAATTTCCATTCACTGACAGTGGCAGGTAGTTGCCTCTTGGCTTGGCTTTGATCCCCTCCTTCAAAAAACCCCAGCAAAACCGTTGCAGGAGAAAGAATTCCAGCCATCCCACAAAATGGCCTTTTAAGGGGCTGCTTCAGCATTAGAGTTGCTCCCTTGTTTATTTTTAGAGTTGGAACAGAGATAATGAACTGCTCTCTGTTTAAACAAGGCCTTAAGGTGAAAAACCTCACTGCGTGGCTTGAACATGGATGGACTACTAAGTGGATGCCACCAAATGGGCTGTATTGGAGAGGGAGGAAGCAAACGGCTAGCAGCAACCCAAACTCTGGCTTAGATAAGCAGCGATGGGAGAATAAGGCCATAGTCAAGGAAGCAGGCAAAGTGAGAATGCAATCGGGATCTACTGTGGATCACTTTATATATACAGACAATATCAAAAGAATAAAGCATTACTGCAAAAAAACCAGAAAAGCTCAGTTTTCTCCCAAGTTTGGGAGAAAGTGAATGGATGTATATTTTACAAATGAAAAGACTATGATTGATGCTCCTCCAGCACTGATCCTGCTCTGAAATGGATTGATATGAGGTCTTCCTCATGGTCAAATTGAAGCTGACTCAATTAGCCTTGAACAGCAGAAAAATACAGCATATGTTGTGTTGTCCCCATTGTCAGTCCTTCTTCCAAGCCAAATTAAAGGTCCAGGTTGATTAATTTCCCCCCTGACCAACTTCACCTGTTGGCAGGACACAACCACTAATCACTCTTTCTAATGGGGGTGAG
Organism: Arizona elegans; assembly: GCA_022577455.1. NCBI lineage: Eukaryota > Metazoa > Chordata > Lepidosauria > Squamata > Colubridae > Arizona > Arizona elegans. Next base: position 155,627,719 of record JAKOOJ010000002.1, read on the forward strand.
TGGGGTGAGTTTAGACTGAAGACTAGAGTGGTGGGTTTAGCCACCTGTTGTCCTACTAACAGGTGGCAAGTGGAGAGAACTGTGTGATGTAGTAGTAAGGAACAATGTTGATGCTCTTCTCCACTCTTCACATCTGAACTATAACTCATCAACCAGGTTATTTCTGAACAAATGTACATTGTTTTTCAGACTTTTTTTGTTACAAAGTAAAACGATATTCTGAAACTCAGAATAGAATAGAATAGAATAGAATAGAATAGAATAGAATAGAATAGAATAGAATAGAATTCTTTATTGGCCAAGTGTGATTAGACACACAAGGAATTTGTCTTGGTGCATACACCCTCAGTGTACATAAAAGAAAAGATACATTCATCAAGAATCATAAGGTATAACACTTAATGATAGTCATAGGGAACCAATAAGCAATCAAATCATATTAAGAAACAGTCAATATAAATCGTAAGGATACCAGCAACAAGGTTACAGTCATAAGTGGGAGGAGATGGGTGATAGGAACAATGAGAAGATTAATAGTAATGCAGACTTAATAACTAGTTTGAGAGTGTTGAGGGAATTATTTGTTTAGCAGAGTGATGGCATTCTGGAAAAAACTGTTCTTGTGTCTAGTTGTTCTGGTGTGCAGTGCTCTATAGCATCGTTTTGAGGGTAGGAGTTGAAACAGTTTATGTTCAGGATGCGAGGGGTCTGTAAATATTTTCACAGCCCTCTTTTTGACTCGTGCGGTATACAGGTCCTCAATGGAAGGCAGGTTGATAGCAATTGTTTTTTCTGCAGTTCTTATTATCCTCTGAAGTCTGTGTCTGTCTTGTTGGGTTGCAGAACCAAACCAGTTATAGAGGTGCAGATGACAGACTCAATAATTCCTCTGTAGAATAATTCTTCTGTTATCAGCACTGTAGAAACTTTTCAAAAGCAATAATGCACATCGCTAATAGAATGCAGTTGGCTTTCCTAGCACTGGATTATGCTCTTACAGAAGATAAAGCCATGTTTAAGACCTGTTAATTGACAAAGAAAATGCTGATTAGGAATTATATAGACAAGGCTTCTTGAGAAGCCAGATATCATGTCTCTCTTGCATCCCAAGTCAAAATGGCCCTGGAGAACAGTACCCAGTGTGCTTATGGTAAAGTGGCCAATAAAATCTGGGCAGGATCTAATCTCCAACTATCACTGAGCTCTTAACTGATTAATCATGCTGGATCAATCACATCCATGGCAAAAATTTAACCTTAACACTGGAACAGGTAAAGCTTTAAACTGCCTCAGATATGGGCTGGGCTGAGATGAAGGCAACGAAGCTATGGAAGAGAGAAAACCAGTGGCCAGGGCACATAGGAAGAAAGACACATTGGGTAGTTTGAACAAATGCAAAAGAAGAGAAAACAGAAAACAAACAATTACTGGAATTGCTTAAAATGTCTTCTTAAATGGCACAGGAGCCCTATCTTCCTTTTCATTAGGCCAGCCCAGTATTATCCAATCATAGAGTCCACTAAGCTTTTTCAGTGTATTGAGCATGCAGATGCCAAAACAAAGAAGTAAATATTACAACCTACTTTGTTTGAAAGAGAAGAAACATAATTTCATAGCAAAGCTCTAATTTGGCAAAAAATGTTTCAAATAGCAATGTGTAGACTGCGGACAAGCTACCCTCAGTGAGGCATTTTACCTTGTGAAACACTTTGCTCTACCACAATTCATCAAGTTCCTAATGAAACTTGAAACTTTGCCTTGACAATCTGAAACAGGGAGCAGTTTTGTGAAGTTGCTTCAAAGGGGCGTATTACCACTTGCATCTCCAAGAAAGTGAAGCATCCCTTTGAAGATCTTTACTACTCCACTTTGGAACTGTAGCAAGTTCAATTCAGTTGCATTCCATGAACAATAAATCATAATCCAGAGTATGATCAATCTATAAGGACCTTGGAGATCTTTCTGTGATTATCAGAAGCTAGCATGGATTGACAACAAGAGGTCAAATGTCTTCAGGGTTGCAGGGACTTTTGCCTCAACTAACCATTTTAAGGCCAATTTGGATATTGTGGTAAGGCAGAGGGGAAGGCAAATTAGATTTTAAATACTAACTAACTAGGAGATTCAAAAGAAAAATGTCATATCTTGAAAATGCACCCAAGACCTGAATAAATGTGGACTTGTAAAGCTGTATTGATACAATACAGGCAGATGCCTGATATATGAAGCCTGATGCTAATATGCAAAGAAAACCTTGCTCTAAAGATTTACAACCAATCAATGGCTTTGGGGCTGATTTAATGTTGTTTTGAGACAGGATTTGCAGATGATCTATGTCATCTAAGAATTGTGTGGTTTCATTCTCTCCTACGTCATCTAGCTTGTTCTTCTGAAAGCCACATTATTGAAAACTTCCTACATAAACTTCCTCTTTGTCCCCATAATTTCTCACTGAAATATTTTTGTCTCTAATATTTTAGTTGTTAGAGATTTAGTTTCTCTTTGTCCTGCGTGTCCTTCTAAAATAGCAATAGCAATAGCACTTAGACATATATACTACTTCACAGTGCTTTACAGCCCTCTCTAAGCTGTTTACAGATTCAGCATATTGTCCCCAGCAATCTGGGTCTTCAAAATCCTAAAGAATTTTATAACAACATTTTTCTTACAGTGTTCAATTCTGTGACACATTGCCCATTATAGTTCTGTTACAGAAATCACATATATCCATATCCCTCAATATAGTGTTTTCTATGTGGCTTTTATAAGCTGGGTTTGTGAAATCTTTTGATTCTGTATCAGTGGAATCCAAATTCTGCAGGAGAAGCAGAAACACACTGAATTCTGGCAATTGTTAAATATGCATGAGTTGTTTCATAGTATATAATCATTTCCACTTTTCTTCATTTAGGAAAGAGGCAGAACTACACAGGGAACTGTAATACCCCATCTGACCGCAGACATTTTTTACTTATCTTGTGAAAAAGCCTTTGATTTCTAAGATTTCAACTGGCCTGTTTCCCACTTTGGAGCCTATGTTATGGAACAACATTTATAACATTTACCTAAAATGAAATAGAGGAAAGCCAGGATTTCCTGGAAATTACATTCTGTTGCCAATAAGTTGTATGACAGTTTGCAATGGTTTAACTATAACCCTGGTGGCGAATCTATGGCACGTGTGCAAGAGATGGCACACAGAGCCCTCTCTGGGCACGTGCGCTGTCGCCCCACCACAGAGTATGCCATAGGGAAGGTGTCGGCAAGCCGCAGGCTCTTTCGTCCCTCTGCTGTGGCTCCCTGTTGGATGATCACACAACTAGCTGGCCTCGCCCCTCGTCCTGCCCTCCCAATCACCCCAAAGGAGTCTTTGAGGGTTGAATGCTGAGAGGCATGGATTTCCTTCGCCTTCTGCGTTCCCACACTGCGCTGAAGCGAACCAAACGGACAGGGGTCTCCTCGCTAAGTGGCCCCGCCGAGCCCGCTTGCAAACTCCACCAAGCATGGCTCCAAAAGTTTGGTTTGAGCATTGCTCTCGGCCAGCGCCAGCACTGCAGTGGCAGAAAAGGTGCGCGCCCTGCCTACTCCGGTCTCGCCAGCCAGAGGTGGGGCTCCGTGCTGCTACCTCCCAGCCAAAGCACCACGTTTGTTTGCTTGCTGGCCGCCTCCAAGGAGGGAGCTGCCCTCAGACCACCTGGGCCCCCACTGCAGGGGGAGAGGGGGGGGTTCTCCCCGATAGGATCCAGGTTGGAGTTGCCTTATTTTGCATGGAACTCCAACGCTTTGTTTTGCCTGCCAGCCTCCACGCCTCCTCCACAGCCCACAGGTTGGATTCACACGACACGTGAAGCTAGGCAGGAGAGCATAGGTAGGTAGGTAGGTAGGTAGGTAGGTAGGTAGGTAGATAGATAGATAGATAGATAGATAGATACAGAGAGAGACAGAGACACAGAGAGAGAAAGAGACAGAGACAGAGAGAGAGAGGGAGGGAGGGAAAGAGAAATGATATTACAAAAGTTTTTCTTTTTTATTGTTGCTAAACGTAATATTTCAAAAGCAGAAAAAATGAAGGGGCATTTATCACATTTTTCTTAGAACAATTAGCTGAACTCTGTCTTGTTTATCATTACTTTAGGTAATAAAACCTTATTATTCAGGGTAAATTGCCATGTTGGCGCTTTGCAATAAATAAGTGGGTTTTAGGTTGCCATTTGGGCACTTGGTCTCTAAAAGGTTCGCGATCACTGAACTATAATATACACCCATATTTCTGGGAAGGATCATTCTCAGGGTTGGCCACCCACCCACGGGTCACAACTACTGGTTCACCTGAACCGTTCTGTACCGGCAGCAGCCCAACACTGACATAGGCCACATCAGTAGTGGGTTGCCCCCAGTTCGCACCGGTTCTATAGAAACGGTAGTAAAGCCGACGGGAAGCTCCGCCCACCAACCCCGACGTCACTAAAACGCTTCTGCGCATGGGCAGAAGAGCGCGTGAGCAAGCAAAGCAAGCACGTGCACGTGGCCCCACTGCAAACTGGTAGTAAAGGTAAGTAGAACCCACCCCTGGGCCACATCAAGTGATAACAGTTAATGCCCTTTACAGCATTTTCTTTAAAACCAGCCTCTCAAAGCACATGCTCTTCATCCTCCAGTCATATGGTGGTGGCATTACCAACATACATGCAACCTTTGGTTGCTAAAAAGAGGGCATGCTTTAAAAGTGCAGCAGCACCCAGATACAGATAGGTCTCTCCCTCAAAATGTTTTTAAAGGAAAGGCTAGTAGCATGGCTACTTTACTTCTACAGTGGCCATTCTAATCTCTCCTTAGAAATACACCCAACAATATGCAGAAACGTGCCATTGCCAGTGAAAAAAGGTTTGCAGAACTACCTTATGAAAAATGACATCACTGGACTATCCTTTGATAGAGCAGTGCCAAAGGGCAGATGGTGCAGCTCGGATAGGTCAGTTCATAGCAGACAAGGCTAGGAAGCGGCTGTCATGTCCCCTCTGGAACATCTGTTTCTAGGAACTGAGAGCTAATGAGTCTTCTAGTAGTTCCTGTTCCTAGTCAAAAGCAAAAGCAATTTATAAAATGCAGATCTTTGCAGGTCAGGCAGATGGAGATTCTGCTTCTTTACCAAATGAAGTTGAGCTTACCCCCGGCAGCAGTCTGCATCTCTGCATACCGCCTCCTGGAATGAAAAGAATTGCTCCTTTCTCAGGTGCATTCTCCAGATTCTTGGCTTTGTGAGCGCAAGCAGGAATGCTGACCTTCCTGATCACGGGGAAGCCTGTTCCCCTGCCTTAGGGAAACAGGTCCCTGAGATCATGAGCTGGGGGTGGGGGAGGAGTAAGGTAGGGCAAAGTGTGTTTTCCCCCCCCCCAGCTTTTTGTGTTCCGACCATACTTCAATCTAACCAAGCTCTTGGAGAGATCACATGGAGAAAGCAAGGCACGTGAGAACTTGTTTTCTTCTGCTTGACCATTCTAAAAAAGGATCAGATCATTAGCAGTAGACCAGGGCGGGATGGCGGGGGGGGGGGGGGGGAGGACGCTGAGCAGAAATTTTCCTTTGGGAATGAACATACATTTCTCCCAGTTTAATCACTAATACTACTCAATGAGAGTGAGCACAACACAATTCTCCCGTGGGAAATGTGATCAAAACTGTGATACTTCCTCTTTCTTGCTGCTACTGCATACTCCTTAACCTCTACGCTGATTCATAACTTAGAGTGGAAAAGCAGTGATGCTAAGAAGGAATTCTTGAACCCATACAATATTTTGTATTTGTATATTTGTATTCTGCAAGTTGGAGTAACTTTATCTTTACATGGACGGACGCTAAAACATTATTTAGAGGAGAGGATGACAAGTCCTTTTACATATATTTGTTATTTCAGTTTTAAGGAGGTTTGGCACACACACAAAACAATACAGTATTCTGAAGATGAAAGGTAAAACAAAACAAACACAGAAAAATCACAGAGGCAGCGCAGAGGCATTTTAGCCCCTGTAATGCGTGCTTGCTGTTTGCATCCAGCATTGACTTCTTTTCCTCATAATACTGAATGTTCTCACTGGGCTTCCGGGCATCTGTAAAATAATGTGATGTGTGGAAGTGTGAGTGGAAGGTGAGCCTGAGTATTAATTAGCAGGAGCTAGCAGCAAAAGGCATTTGTACTTGATTTATTGCTCAATGTCAGCCTGGATGAGGAAGCAGCTTGGTCCTGTGATTTGAAATTGGAGAATAATGATTGACATTATAAAGTCACATTGCAAGCTAGTACATTGTGATCTGGTACAAATTTTATGGCATTGGGATGTAACATCTCGGGCACAGCCCATACCTGATCCCCTTGCATTGTCCCATCCAGATGCTATTGAACAAGGGCAGCCTTTGCTATCCTGGAAGCGAAAATGGAATCCCAGGGCTTTTGGCCAAGCAACCTGTCCTTCTCTGTCCCCTACCAGCCTCACAGTGGCTGCTTTCTTGAGCAGGAGCCAGCTGCCTCTCAACACCTAACAGATTCTCTGTCCTAATAGGGAAATAAACTTTGTCTGCTTGATTATTGTAGAGCGTTTCCTTGACATGCAGATCCAGCTTCAACTGTTGGCCTGTCCAGTTACTTTTGGGGAATTGCTGCCAGCCAGGGACAACCATGCAGGATGAAAGAGATTGAAGCTGTCTATATCTCCAAGGTATGCGTGTGACCTCCCTGAAACATGTTTCTGAAATGCCAGCTCAGAATCCAACAAGCAGAGCCTTATGCCTGGCCTCATGAATTAGTATCAATGATCGCCTCCAACTGGACCCTCAGCATGTCATGACAATACTGTACAACATCCAGCTGAGAGTGACTCCTGCTCAGCTCCAGGACCAAAACAAGAGAATTCCCTCAGCTGGTTTCCTAGATACAGGATGCTGTTATAATAGTTGCTTCATTTATTCCCCCCACCCTCTCCATTTCTTCTTTTCGTCCTTGTACCTGATTAACTACTGCACAGATAGAAGGAATCCAAACCCCAAGTGTGCAGTGTGAGGGGGCAGAAACCAAAGCAACAGCTTTGCCTGGGCAAAACAAACCAAAAGCTGATTCAATAGCAATTTAGTTGGAGGCAAGGCAATCACTCTGAAAATCTGCTTTCCTTGGAGAGATAGGGATGCTCAGAATTCCTATTAAGATGGAGATAGTGGGGTAATTTTTGCTTCCACAGCTAGTTTTGAAGGCCCTTGGGTATGTGTTGTTGTCTGCATTGGTTTTTCCAACCTGTTGCATCAGGAAGTGGGATCTTTTGTTCCTCTGATGAGATCATCCCACTGGATATTAGAAGAGGCTGTGGCAAAAAGGTGTGTCTTGAATAGTTTAATACATAATATACATCTGGATGGAATGGATTGTGAGGATAACCTTGAGGAACAGAAAGTAGAGCCGCAAGGAAGACAATGGGTGGATAAGAGAAATCTGAGTTCAAAGCAGGAATGGAATTTGAGAAAGTGCTATTGACCTGACCCTCCTTAGTTCTCTTGAAGGAAAGGGTAGGGAGGAGAGGTGCATTCAGACGTGCAAGATTCTTTTACTGTAACTTTATAATAAAGGCAGTATTAGCAATCGCATTCTTGGTTTCCTGTTCACATGACTCAATATTCCACTTGAGTCAGTTTTCATTGAAACAAGTATCTCTCCTTCTTTCTTTAGACTAAGACAAGAAAGAATAGGTTTAGGGAGATAAAATGATACTTCTTGCCTGCCCACTTTAGCATATAATATTTCTTCTATCACCTCTTAGGTTGCTTGATATCAGTGAATGCTCTGCTTTTCCCTCACAAATGAGTTCAAATGAAACCATCCTAGCCAAAGTTTCACCCTTCCTTTCAGATATCCAATGAAATGATGCAGATCAAAGGGATCTAAGATTTTCAGACTAAAGGCCAGGAAGGCAACAGAGAATGGTAAAAAAAAAAACTGTCAAGGTGGGTAAAAAAAAAATCTGTCAAGATCACAATGGTGTGATCGAACCTCTGCCTGTTTTGGGGGAATAGCAAATAGCACTTAGACTTATATACTGCTTCACAGGGCTTTACAACCTTCTCTAAGTAGTTTACAGAGTCAGCATATTGCCCCCCAATCATCTGGCTCCTCATTTTACCAACCTAGGAGGGATGGAAGGCTGAGTCAACCGTGAGCCTGTGAGACTCAAACTCCCAAACTGCAGGCAATCAGCAGTCATCAAAATTAGCCTGCAATACTGCATTCTAACCACATTGCCACCACGGCTCATCATGGGCCATTGGTTTGATCACACTGCTGCAGCCATCATCTTGACATTTTTTACCAGATCCTGCAAATCCACATGCTAGAAGTATTAGCATGTAGTTAGAACAAAGTAGGCAGGGCCAGGACAGGCCAACAATATATTCAGTGTAACTTAATCACATTTATTTATTTATTAAATACAATGAACATGTGAATTCCTCAAGTGTTTATTCTTTTTTTTTATTGCCTTAAATTTTTTACTGTATTTTCATGAAATATGACTTAAGTCAGAAACTGAATTTCAGGTTATATCTCCTGACACACAGATAGAATTAATGTTTGGGCATAACCCCTCTGTTTTCTATAAAATAGCCATATTCTTAAAGTCAAAATCATATTCATCCCATTTTAAATGCATAAAGCTACTTTACTAATTTAACATTTTCTTAATTGGTGCATTAATTCAATCAGAAGGGAAAACATTTAGCTTATCCATGTAAGTTACTTAAGTATCCATTTGTTTAGTTGATTGGGGAAAAAACCTTTTCTTTGGGCAGAGAATCAAATTCTATCTAAGGATCATTCGAAAGGCCACCTTTTCTATCTCCCATATCTCTGAATCCAGTTAAAATGCACTTGCAAATGAATTTGATTTTTTTTTTTTTACTATTTCCATCTGTATTTGGGTAACAGCACATTATGGTTGTGGATATGTTTATATATTTGCGCTACAGGTCATACACAGAGAACCACCAGTCAAGTCTTGCTTGCCATTCTTGCCAAGGATCAAATGTGGAGTACGCCAACCAAAAGACCATCTTCTCCTGTACCCTGAAATCAATATTTGAACACAAAACCCCCTCCCCTTTGTCTTCAATCCCCCTTACGCCGTTGTACTCCTTTACCTAATCAGATCAGTGGTGGGATTCATAATTTTTTACTACCGGTTCTGTGGATGTGGCTTGGTGGGCGTGGCATGGCTTGGTGGGCGTGGCAGGGCAAGGATACTGTAAAATCTCCACTCCCACCTGACTCCAGGGGAAGATTATTGCAAAATCCCCATTTCCTCCCAATCAGCTGGGACTCAGGAGGCAGAGAATAGATGGGGGCAGGGCCAGTCAGAGGTGGTATTTACCGGTTCTCTGAACTACTCAAAATTTCCACTACCGGTTCTCCAGAACTGGTCAGAATCTGCTAAATACCACCTCTGAATCAGATCATTATAATGGTATGAAGGTATGAGTTGGGGGTGAGACAAGAATCCCTTCAGGTGCTAAGGCTGCTGAGTCACAAGAGGTAGTCACTGCCTTGAAACAGTCTTTATCAATATATGCAAGGCTTCTGAAGTCTCTCACACTTATAATGTCATGGAGTTAACAGAAAGGAGGGGCACAAGCACTGATTGTGCACCCTCCTCATTTGGAAGACAACCTCATTTGAACTCACTATAAAATTCCACAAATGGGTAAGAAACAATTAAAGGCTGATGTTGACCTGTCTCCAAATCTTCTTTTGCAATCATTATCCACTTTTCAGAAAAGGATATTTCCTGCTCACTAGGAAACTATTTTATTGTTTTGCCTTTCTGGAACATTAGGTGATGGTTGCTGAAAAAGCTGCTTTTTCCGTTCTTGTAATCAATCTACTAGAGCGTGTGTATTTGCATTTTGGGGGATTTCAACATATAGAATGAAAATGCAAAGTGGACAGAACTATATCATGCATATAGATACTGTCAGTATTTCTCAGTATGGGGAGGGTTAGGGGAAGCCTCTTTAAACTTTTTTTTTTTTTTAATTTGATTTATATGCCGCCCTTCTCCGGAGACTCAGGGCGGCTTACAATGTGCTCAGCAATAGCCTTCATACTTTTGTATATTTATACAAAGTCAGCTTATTGCCCCCACAAACTGGGTCCTCATTTCACCTACCTTAGAAAGGATGGAAGGCTGAGTCAACCTTGAGCCTTGGAGAGATTCGAACCAGCAGTAAATTGCAGGCAGCTGTGTTAATAACAGGGTGCGTAGACCACTGTACTATCAAGGTTAATGTTCGAAACCCCAAATTTTGCAATACAAATGAAAGAGACTTCTAGGAACTACAAAAAACAAGAGTTGAGGACAGGCCCACCAAAGATTCTAATAATGTTGATACTTTGGTGATTATTTTAATTTTAGGAGCATCCTCTCTTCAACAAGCAGATGACTTTTCAATATTTAAGAAAAGAAACCAGAGAGAATGAATTGTGATTAAGTTGTATTGCAAAGTCATATGAGAGCAAACTGAAAGAAAAACTTTAATAACTGGGTTGCATTAGTGCTACTGAGCAAAAAGGATTCAGAAGGACAACATCTGTGTGCAGGAAGTACAGTCTGCTTAGCCTTGGCCTGGTTGAATATCTTTCAAAAGAGTGAATTCTGAAGACAAATTCTTAGTTATATTGGGGGCAATGAGAATGCATCACTGCTCCAAAATTTGAGACAGTAAGATAAAGAAATTATTTATGCACCCTAAATAGTTTCCTGTTTTAGACTCCTATAACTCTTTAGAACATGGTGAAAGCTAGTTTACAACTAGCTCAGAATGACCAGGTTCTCTATACAATGGAAGCTGGTTATTCTCAGCTAGTTGTAAACTAGCTTTCACCATGATACTAGTTCTAGTTCGTTTATAGCAGCTAACTAGAACTCAGTTTTGTTGCTGTGTATTGTGTTTGTTAACTATATGGGAATCTATATATGCCAAGCTCAATATGCAGATATAAAAAAACATTGTTGGCTTCATCACAAAATGGAGGGAGGGAAGTTAAACTATCAATTTCACTACTTAAACCCCCCTAATCCTAAAGTTATGCTCCAGACCTCCATAATTCTTTAAACATGGTCTGACTATTCTGATGATGTTGTGAGAAAGCAAAAAATGTTCCTGATCTAGAAGAAGTTTCAACTGGTCTTTCAGGAATACTGATATTTAGCATACCACAACTCCTAGGGTTTGCAAGTTGCTCCAATTAAAAAATAAACTCAGCCCTTGCAAACCATTTTTAGACATTTGCTAGCAGGCAGATGGTGTGGTGTGGTGTCAGCCTTTCTAATTCCTAACCAAAGGGCGGAAGACACACAGTTATGGGTGCATTCCTCCCAACACAGAAGAACACAAAGAACTGTCTCTGTGATGCCAGAAACTATTGCAGCATAATAGCCAGCTTAAACTATGGACCAAGAATTCTTGGATTTTGCTTCTGCCATGATAAATCACTAGGTGATTTAATGCTCTCTGCTTTTTGCTACTTGTTCTCTGCAATACAAGAGTTAATTATACTGACTTGATTTACAGAGATCATAAGGAGATTATAAGGAATAAAATGTTTCCAAAGCACTACTGGCATATAAAAATATTTTATAAAATTTAATTTATTTATTATTGCATTTCAACAGGCACGAAATAGATCATGCTTATTGAACAGCATCCATCTTTGCAAAAAAACAAACAAACAAACAAACCTGGTGATACACCTAACCTCCACACAGATCTACAATATTAAAAGATAGCTCTGATCATCCTATATTATGGAATTATGGGTGATTAGGGAAGCTGGCTGTAGGGGTAGTAAAAACAAAGCCAAAATGGTGGCTGTGATCATGAATTAAAGCTCTACCCCTTTTTATGTGTGACACATGTGTCACCCATGAAACAAAAGGCAGGGCATCAATCATCTATTTGCAGCTGCCATCTTGACTTTTTTAGATACCTCCATGGAGATCCCTGGCCTCCCAGTGAGCAATCATTTTTCCAGCATGTCCCACCTATTCCTCTTATTCGTCAGTCAATCAGTCAGTTGGTTTTTGAGTCAGTTTTGACTCCTGGCAACTATATGGCCAAGTCCACAGAATTTACTTAGCAGTATTTTCAGGAGTGGTTTGATCTTGCTTTCATTCTAGGGCTGAGGAGAGAGTAACCGGCCCAAAGTCACTTAGCTTTTATGCCTAAGGTAGGACTTAAACCCCCAAAGTTCTAGTGCAGTATATTTAACCACTGTAGCAAACTCTCTTTCTCTTTACGTTTTTATGTAAATAGTAGCTTTCCTCAGTGTGCAAGTTATCTCCCCATCCCCTGCCCTCAGGCCAAAGCTAGATTGATTTCCGGACTAGGAGTAAACACTCTGAAGAACTGAAAACCATCAGTCACAAAATGTAGACTCCATCTTTGGACTTTCTTCTAGCATGGTTCTCCAGATTTGAGATGTTGGAGATGCTTTTCAGGGAGGGAAGGGTTATTATTTTGACTTTCAAAGCAGATGTTCAGAGCTAGTGTGGTCATAACATTTTAGAGATGTTGGAAGTCATCTTGTCCAGCCCTTGGAACCAGTGCAGGAATCTTGCAACTACAACATCTTTGACAGATGACTACACAGTTTCTGGTTAAGTACCATGAATTCCCACGGCATTCCATCCCACTACTGTATTAAACTGTTTTTTCCTAATACTTAACTAGAAATTATTGCCTTATTAATTAGTCATACCATTCTAAACAGTGAAGAATGAAGCTGTCTCATCTTTTGCACAGCAGTCCATCAAATATTTGAAAATTTCCGATAAGCTTTTGATAAACTGGGGGGGTCAGTTTACTTCAATTATAGTCAGTTTTCATTAATGTGTGAAAACATACTTACCCGATCATCAAAATCAATATTTTAATATCACACATAGGTCATGGATTAGTTGTGTAAACTGCCAACCAGTAGTAAGACCAGGATTTGTCTCTTCTCACATGATAAATTATGACTGGGGGAGGGGTGGAAGAAGACAAATGGAAGAAGGGGAGAGAGGCAGCAATAATCTTGTTCAGTGACAAAGATGCTGTTTCTTAGGGATAAACCATATGTTGTACAGAAGATTGTTATACAGTACTTAGGATACCTTGAAAGAGGTGGTGGTGAGGCCCCTCCTCAAGAAGCCTTCCCTGGACCCAGCTGTATTAGCGAACTATCGTCCAATCTCCAACCTTCGCTTTGTGGCGAAGGTTGTTGAGAGTGTGGTGGCGTGACAACTTCCCCAATACCTGGATGAAGCTGTCTATCTAGATCCATACCAGTCGGGCTTCAGGCCGGGGTACAGCACAGAAACGGCATTGGTCGCATTGGTTGATGATCTCTGGAGGGCTCGGGACAGGGGTTGTTCCTCTGACCTGGTCCTATTAGACCTCTCAGCGGCTTTTGATACCATCGACCATGGTATTATGCTGCGCCAGTTGGAGGGGTTAGGAGTGGGGGGCACCATGTTGCGGTGGTTCTCCTCCTTTCTCTCTGACCGCACCCAGTCTGTGTTGGCAGGGGGACAGAGTTCGACCTCGAGGCGCCTTGTTTGTGGGGTGCCGCAAGGGTCGGTCCTCTCACCCCTCCTGTTCAACATTTATGTGAAGCCGCTGGGTGAGATCATCCGTGGTTTTGGGATGAAGTTCCATCAGTACGCTGATGATACTCAGCTGTACATCTCCACCCTGGACCACCCCAATGATGCCCTTGACGTGATGTCCCAGTGCCTGGAGGCCATGCGGATCTGGATGGGGAGAAACAAGCTCAGACTCAACCCCTCCAAGACCGAGTGGCTGTGGTTTCCGGCGTTCCGTTATAGCCTGCTGGTTCCATTGCTGACTATTGGGGGTGAGATTTTGGCCCCCTCAGAGAGGGCTCGCAACTTGAGTGTCCTCCTGGATGCACGGATGTCTCTAGAAGATCATGTGACGGCTGTGGCCAGGGGGTCTTTTTATCAGGTTTGCCTGATTCACCAATTGCGTCCCTTTCTGGATTGGGACTCCTTGCGCACGGTCACTCATGCCCTCATCACTTCCCATCTGGACTACTGTAATGCTGTCTACATGGGGCTCCCCTTGAAGAGCATTTGGAGGCTCCATCTGGTCCAGAATGTGGCCGTGTGGGTGATTATGGGAGCGACATGGTGCACCCATGTAGCACCTCTCCTGCACGAGCTGCACTGGCTCCCAGTGGTCTTCCAGGTGCGATTCAAGATGCTGGTTACCATCTTTAAAGTACTCCATGGCTTAGGACCTGGGTACTTACGAGATCGCCTTCTGCCACCAATAGCCTCCCACCGGCCAATAAGCTCCCAGAGAGAGGGACTCCTCAGGGCGCCATCGGTCAAACAAGGTCGACTGGTGACCCCCAGGAAGAGAGCCTTCTCTGTGGGAGCACCTGCCCTCTGGAATGAATTGCCCCCGGAGATATGTATGATCCCAGACCTATGCACCTTTCGCTGTGCCCTCAAGACACTGTGTTTCAACAAGCTGGGCTGTCTTAAACATGAATTTTAATGGTTATTTTAGTTTTTTAATATTGGGGCCAAATTATTTAATACATTTTAAACGGTTTTTAAATTTTATGGATATATGTTGTTTTATTGTGGCTGTGCACTGCCCTGAGTCCCTCGGGAGAAGGGCGGTATAAAAATTTAAATAATAAATAAATAAATAAATAATAAATAAATAAATAAATAAATAAATAAATAAATAAATAAATAAATACGTATTATAATGCTTAGGGAGACAACATTCAAATCAGTGTTCCAATATCTCAGGAGTGGCCACAAAGAAGAAGGCTTCAACCTATTGTCCAAAGCACCAGAAGGCAGGACAAGAAGCAATGGGTGGAAACTAATCAAGGAGAGGAGCAACCTAGAACTAAGGAGAAACTTTCTGGCAGTGAGAACAATTAACCAGTGGAACAACTTGCCTCCAGAAGTTGTGGGAACTCCGTCCCTGGCAGTTTTTAAAGAAGAGATTGGACAGCCATTTGTGTGCAATGGTGTAGGGTCCCTTGCTTGAGCAGGGTGTTAGATTAGAAGACCACCAACTCTGTTATTCTGTTAAAATTCAGATTCCTGCAGAGCGGTGACAAGCAAGGCAGAGCTTATCTTGTGGATAGTTGGAAAGATAGGAGGAGAGCCATGCACTCCAGCTTGAAGGGTTTTTTTTTTCCTTTTGTGCATGGCGGGTGGGAAGAGGATGATAAATTACAAATGGTAATTAAGTTCTAAAACTTTTCTGAGTAGTGACAATAGGGAAAGAATGTAGAAATCACAAAGGAGGAAGTTCTGCTGGAACAAAAAGTGTCCTTATTGATATCATTTATCAACATTAGAATTAGTCTTTTTCTGACAGAGAGACAAGGAAGAAGGATTTCCAGCAATCTGATCAAGTTTGGTTTGGTTTGTCTGTGAGAAGAATATTCAAACTTTTCTTATCTTTCCCCTTTTGATTAGTTCAACTGAAATGTTTTTATGGTGAATTTTTAATTCCGGATATATAATTTATAAATGCTTGTATAACACTGAATGATTATTATTAGCCACCCAGAGCCCAAAGATTATTATTAGCGATTTAGAGTAACCCAACAGTGAGATAGGCGGCAAATAAATTTAACAAGGAAATAATTTTTACTTCCACCAGTGAGTAGCTGTCATTCTTTTTTTAATGAAAAGAAGAAGTGTCCTTCATTGTTCCCGCTGTAGTAAAGTCAATAAAAATCTTGTGACATCAGAAAGTCCAAAGATATGTTTATGATAACGTAAGCCTCTATGAACTATAATCTACTGGATTAGATGAACAGTCATGAGTTACTATGTTCTAATATAAAAGCTAAGGTGATTTCTAAAACCTTTCTGAAATTTTAGCTGGTTGGATGGAGTTTTAGTTATGAAACCAGAGGTGGTTTCAGCAGGTTCTGACCAGTTCTGGAAAACCGGTAGTGGAAATTTTGAGTAGTTCGGAGAACCAGTAGTAAAAATTCTGACTGGCCCTACCCCCATCTATTCTCTGCCTCCCAATTCCCAGCTGATCACAAGGAAATGGGGATTTTGCAGTAACCTTCCCCTGGAGTGGGGTGGGAATGGAGATTTTACAGTATCCTTCCCCTGCCATTCCCACCAAGCCACACCCATCAAGCCATGCCCACAGAACTGGTAGTAAAAAATTTTGAAACCCACCACTGATGCAAACAATAACAAAGATATGCTCCTTGTACTTGCAAAATATTTACTACCTAAAGTTTACATACCATGTAAAGGAACCTGGAGGGACAGGAGAGAGAACCAGAATTTCCTAGCAATTCTGTTCAATTTCAATAGTTTAGCTGTCAGTTGGAAAAGTTAGTTCTGCAGTGGGACAACATTACCTGAAACATATGCAAAATGTGGTAGCTATAGATCATTCCTATGCACCACCAGTACAGATAGTCCTCAATTTACAACAGTTCATTTAGTGACTGTTCAAAGTTTCAGCGGCACTAAAAAAGTGACTTATGACTGTTTGTCACACACTTATGACCATTGCAGCATCTCCATTATCACAAGATCAAAATTCAGATGCTTGGCAAATGGTTCATATTTATGATGGTTGCGGTGTTCTGGGGTCATGTGATAAATTTTTACGACCTTCCAGATTCACTTAACAACCATGTTACTAACTTAATAAATGCAATGATTCACTTAACTGTGACGAGAAAAGCCGTAAAATGGGGCAAACTCACTTAACAAATATTTCACTTAGTAACATAAATTTTGGGCTCAATTGTGGTCGTAACTCGGGGACTACTTGTACTCCTATTACAGTACTGAAGCAGAGGCTTGGCTCCTTCTTACCTTTTCTGATGTGTAGTTGTGTAGATGGATAGACAATTGTATTTTTTTTTAAAGCTCCCTCTAAAAAACAAATGCATGGTATGGGAAACAAAGAACTCAGCCATTGGAACTGACTTTAGCATTTGCGCAGCACGAAAATTGGAACCGAGCTAATAAGTGCAGAAGGGCTGAAAGTGCTGTGCAAATATGCAATGCTACCAACTTTAGACATGTATCATTTTTACCAGATCTTTGGCGCCACAGTCCATCAGTGCATCCCTGACTGATTTCCTGTTTGCATTCTTGCAATTTCCTGAACGGGAAACAAATCCACCGCTTTCTCATTTCATCACAGAACACATTCATGCTTTCCTACAATGGATGGCACTGACCTCTGGTACTTAGATCTGTGAACCTATTCAAACAAGTGTGGCTACAGTGGCCTGTTTGGATAATTCTCGCAAGGCACAGTTGCAAATTTTGCATGGCCACATAGAAGAAGGAATATTGTCAATGTACAAAACCACAATGCCCAAAATCCAATTTGGGGCAGAAATCCCTGCAAATCATGTGCTTGTCATTCAAAATGAAATGTTTAGCGTGGAACGTCACAAACTCTCCCCTTTGCTCACCCAGATGAACTACAGGTCTTCCCACATTTGATCAATATAAATGCAGTAGAAGTAGATGCATATAGCAGTAGTAGTTAGACTTATATATCCCTTCACAGTGCTTTATAGCAGTGGTGGGTTGCTCCCGGTTCAGTCCGCTTTGGCCGAGCCGATAGTGGTGACGATGTGACGTCACAGAACCAGTTCTCTGTAACTGGGAGCTGGGCTCTCCCGCCCGCCCCCGTTTTATTCGTACCTTTATTTCTTGGTTTTTATCCCAGTTGATAGGTGCGACAGAGTGGATTGCTGCACCTCAGCTGGCCAGAAACTTAACGCACTTGCGCGGAGCGCGAACAAGCAAAGCGCATGCTAAAGAGAACTGGTAGTAACACGGTTGGAACTCACCACTGCTTTACAGCTCAGTCTAAGCGGTTTACAGAGTCAGCATATTGCCCCCAACAATCTGGGTCCTCATATAGTACTTCTATTCCTTGTAGCATGCCTAAATAAATAGTTGGCTCAATTAATAGAATCGCACATTGCAAACGGTTGCAACAGCACAGATGTGCTGGACTCAGTCCCCCTTTGGTGGGTAGATAGACGTCTCACTTCTACAGAAATTGGAAATTGTCAAGGGAGTCTTGATATTCCATCCTGACAGAACGGAAAATTAGGCCAAGCTGAATTGTTCCACGCAAATTTTTGCGTGGTCAGGGGAAAACAAAAAACAAAAAACTTCTACATGGTCTTCTCTTTAGCTTCCATCAGGCTTGGTTTTGGGCAAAAGTGGGTCTCATTAGCCCCTGCCAGAGAGAAAAGTATTGTAAAAATCTGAATCTTTAGTAGCACAGTCTAGTTCACATATTTCCCCTATTGAGACACATTCCTCCGCAGCACATACCACTGGCCTTGTTATCATCACCCTTTGCTTGTTTGCTGGAAAAGGGTAGTGAATGATGTTGTGACCCAATGCTTCCTTCCCTTCCTGGAAACTATGCTGTCAGTGTTACGCTACATGTCTGATAAATGTCTTTCACAAAAGATAGCAAAAATAAAACAAAAACAAGAACAGCTACTGCACTTTGGAGGTCTGAGAAGTGGGGGAGGTTCTTTCTCTCTTCCTCTCCTCCCCCGTTTTTTCTCTCTCTTCATATTGCCTAATCCCTAGCTGTCTCTTGATTACATACAGGACTGGAAACAAGTTGTAGGTTCTTTTTTTGTTTTTGTTTTTTGTTTTTACTGCATAAACAGAATAATTTTCTCCCTTAATCCAGTTGTAAAAATTGTTCTCTTCCACTTCTGAGATTTGGCTAAAAGAGGACACTTTTTTTTCTCAGCGAGATCTAAGAACAATTACTGTAAAAAATTATGTTGGATCAATGGCTGAAAAGTTTTGCCTGCACTCTGAATGCTGAACAGCAACTGCTGGTGCTCCTGTTATCACGTGCGTTTCCAAGTCACCCACAATACTTACATATCCGCATGTGATCGTGTACACTTTGCATGCCTAAAGATAAATTTCTTTTATGCTTTCAGATGTAGGCAGTGCTGCCGAGAGACTCAGCCTGGTTGTAGATGGCAAGAATTTGCACAGAGGCATAACTGGGATTGGCACCGTCACATAGAAAGTTTGGGAGATGTACAGGGAGCAATGCAGTGGTGAAATCCAATTTTTGTACTACCAGTTCTGTGGGCGTGGCTTGGTAGGCGTGGCAGGGGAAGGATACTGCAAAACCTGCATTCCCACCCCACTCCAGGGGAAGGATACTGCAAAATCTCCATTCCCACCCCACTCCAGGGGAAGGATACTGCAAAATCTCCATTCCTACCCCACTCCAGGGGGAAAGGTATTGCAAAATCTCCATTCCCACACCACTCCAGGGAAAGGATACTGCAAAATCCCCATTCCCACACCACTCTGGGGTCAGCCAGAGGTGGTATTTGCCGGTTCTCCGATGTACTCAAAATTTCCACTACCGGTTCTCCGAACTGCTCAAAATTTCTGCTACCAGTTCTCCAGAACCTGTCAGAACCTGCTGGATTTCACCCCTAATCTAGGGCATCACATTGAGAAGGCAGCTCTATACCAACTCTCAGAGGAAAAGAAAGCAGAGTAGAGGCAACAAAATAGGGAGAAAATAAGTTTTGTTTGTGCTCTGTTAATATTTCTTTTAAATACTCCAAAATATTTGACTATTTTGATAACATTGTAAGAATTCTTCACCAATTGAAGAGGAATATATAGCCATTCCCAAGGGGAAGGGTGAAAACAACGGGATACCCAAAGGTCATCTATTCAAACCTTTTCATATGAATCCTACTTTTATTGAGTACCGATTTGTTCAGTTTCTGCCATCAAGGTTTCACAGGACAAGGATGGGCAAAGCTCCTTGTGAAAAAGATCACGGCTCTTTTAGCTGAAAAAGTTGTCTGGAAAACAATGAAGAACAGGGCAAGCTTGCTTCAAACTCGACATGGATTGTAAAATGTGACACCAAGGCAAAATTAGAAATGTCATTTTTAAAGACCAAATTGACAGGTGGAATCTGGATACCAGATGATTGTATGAAAAACCAATGTCTGATTATAAGAGGTTCCTCAGCATGGATCAACAATCCTCTAAATAAATGATTAAATGGGGACCAACAAGACACAAAAACGATCTATAAATCTCCCAAAGACTGAGAAGCTTCCGAAGAAGACAGCATGATATATTCTAACTTCTCATTCTGAGCAATAAAGTGTGTTAAATATTCACGACTCTCCTTCATGCAAATTAAATTATAAGCTATTCTGAGATCTTACTTGGTAATAATACATAACTTTTTGCAATTCAGGGAGGATGAAAAGAAGGTAATGATCCCTAATGATTGCAGAGTTCAGGAGCCTATGGTCATATGGAACCATCCTCATATTTAACGACAACAACAGCAAAAACGTAGGAGAACTTGCTGGAGTGAAAAAGGGGCAGATAAAACTCTTTTGCAGGTTGTCATCAATAAATTAATTAGAGTGTCTAATTATTTCTGATAAGGTATAGCCATGTTTTGCATGAATCTAAATCCAGAAATAAGGTTTATGTTAGAGAATTAAATGAGAGGGGAGGTATGTGCTTCCCTGCTTTCAAACACAGGTAAATCAGGAAATTTATGTAATACTGAAAGAGGCTCCCTATTTGAGAGAGATGGGTGGTTCAGAAATGTGAAAAATAAATAAATAAGTAAATGGAAAGCTTATGATATTTCAGGTACAAGTAGTCCTTGACTTAACAGCCACAATTGAGTCCAGAATTTCTGTTGCTAAGTGACAAATTTGTTTAGTGAATTTTGCCCCATGTGGGGGTTGTGAGTTTAGTCTCACAATTTAATCTCAAATTTCTTCCTTGACATCTTCAGTCCTTGCAAAGAAGGCAAGAGTCTAATCTACAGGTAAGGGACCAGGAAATTCAAGAATCTTGGCTACATCTTCAGAACCCCAAAATTGAAACTAATCTACCCCAAACATGTCCAATTGGTGTTCCAGCACCTTGTCAAATATTGCTAGAACTACTGACATAAAGTTGGCATGAATGCAAGCAACTTACACTCAAAATGCATAGCATATTTTTTGTACACAATTATTTCTTCAACACAACAGTGAAGAGAAAGTATAGTTATTGTATCTACAAAACAAAAGGAATTCCATCGGGTGGAAACTTCCTTTCTCAGGCAGCAGATAGTAACGTGAGAAAACAGCAATCTATAATAAATAAGCACCCACAGATGCTCCTAAGGCTGAAATTATTGTTCCTTGTATTACTATTATGATTACTACAGTAGCATGTTTACATGGCTGCAGTCCAGGACGTGCTAGCATTTTCCATCAAAGCGTACCACTGAGGGATTTTAATAGTTCACTTCCAGGCATAGTCATTTGAGGATAAGATGCGTTGCTTGGTTTATGATTCCTAAGGATCAAAGAAATATTGTTTAAAAAGTATTTTACTTTACAAATTTCCTTTAAAACATGTCATGGGAGAAGTTGTTTTTAATTAAGGCATCAGCTCTCAAGCTATAGTTTAAAAAATTCTTGCTGAAATAGGCTACAAATAACTCCAGTTTAAGATTCACTGCTCCACCCCAAATCTGAGTTATGAGTTCAGCTTGTATTTTTTTAAAAAAAAAAAAAAAATCAGGATTTTTGTGTTTGATCTGGTTCTGGAACTTCCCATCCTTTTTTGGGACCCCTTAGCATCATGTAGAGCAAAAGTCATAGCAGGTGCCTTTCAGATGTGTGAAGATAACTCCCAGGCTTTCCATTGCATAGGGATTCTGGGAGTTAATAGTCCCAACGCATTTAAAGATTAACATACCACGAATGCTTTAAATTCCGAGGGCAAAGAATAAACATTGGCAAAGACACAATTAATGTGAACTATGTTTCTTTGTCACTTAGATCATACCAGCAGATTAAACAGTATGGCACAAAGTTGGAGAGTTCAGTGCATTCCCTCTCACCAGAGGCTTTCAATCAAACTCTGAGAAAGCATTTAGAGCAGCCTTTGCAACCTAGTGTTCCTTTGCTGAATTGGACAACAATTCCCTTCATCCTTGATCAGGATGGAATCATATAACATCTTCATCTAGCTCTAGTATGCTTTGGGTTTTTTTTTAGGTCTGGGTCACTAAAGTGAGTATGGGTGAATGGGTGGGTTAGAGAAGACGACCTATAAAACCCCAGGCAACCCTATGATTATTTTCATACCATCTATCTGATGGTATGAAACCTGGCAGCATCTTCTGGCAGCATCTTCTTTTCCACCTCAAATCTATAAACAGAAAGGCATTCCATCCTTCCTTCCTCTGCTGCATTCCATCAAAGCATCCAAATAAATGTCAGGTGTCTCCTTTGTCACTGAGTAAGGTAAGAAATGCTGGTGAATCAGATCCATTACTTTCTCCACCTCTTCCTGCAGCCACTGACTCAGCCATCCTCCCAAGCTGCCAGCCTTACTTTCAGATTAAAGAAAATAGATTTCCTCTTAACCCACTTCTCTTTGAAGCATATCCTAGTGTGGAAGCGGAAGGCAGCATCACAGGTGAATCACGGATAATGAGCAGGTAAACTTGCCTTGTGCAAGTTTCTTCCCTGAGCAGCACATGTTGTGGCCTGTCTATCTGCTAGCTAGCCAGCCAGCCATTGTACCTCCTTTGTTCAGGATGGAAGGTGTGGGGCCAGGGTACTCAGACTTAGAAAGCAGACAGATCTGTTTTGCAGTGTCTTCCCTTCCCGAACAGCAGCCTCTCCAAAGTTGCAGACACATCCATCTTCTGTCACCATCCAAACTCCCTGCGGGATACAGGGACATCACCTGCATTAATAAGCTCTAGCGCTTTTCTTTGCACAGAATATCAGTGCCTTCCAAGTGGAAGATTTCTTTTCAGTTAATTCACTTGAGGCTCTAAAGAACAAGTTATTACCATGCTTGCAACATCTCACCATAATGGTACGACTTGATATGGCACGTTCAATAATTTCTCTCATTTCCCTTTTCCTTTTCTCGGTTTAGAAATCTATATACATTACCCTGTAATACCTAGTTCAATGAATCCAAGTGCAATCATTCTTATATATAAAAATTAGAGAACAGTTCTTCAGGAGTGCTATGATGAGGAATCCATTATCTCAGTCTGACGCAGGCAAAAAAACACAAAATACATGCCTCCCAACCAGCAGAGAATTCTGAAAGTTATCAGGAAGAATGTACGTCAGATAAATCTCCAGATCAAGATCCAGAATTAGAAAAGAACTTTAATTTCATTGAACAGCTCCTTATTGAAAACTTCTGTAGTGTCTTTTTTTTTTTTTTTTGCTGAATCCTGAATATTTTATTAGGAGCATTATTTCAGATCCTGTGGGTGGATGCGGTAAATATTCATACTCTAAATGTAATAGTCTATACTTAGTTTTTAAAAGTCATCCTAGGAATCTGCTGAATGGCGGTGTATAAATACCTAAGAGCAAATAAAGGCAGATGCAAACAAATAAAAGCAATATTAACTTAATATTTAACTATGCATACTTTAAAGCATTATTTAGTAGATCCTTATTTACAACACTAATAGTAAGGAATAACAAATGAAAGAAGAGAACTGTAATTAAATTCATCAGGAAAAATAGAAGTTATTGCTAAATTATGTGTCTCCTATGAGAGCTTTTATATCATGCAAACCTTCCTTCCTTCCTCCCTCCCTCCCTCCCTCCCTCCCTCCCTCCTGTGACACCTCATAGTATGAACACTTGCATTGCCAGATATGAGTTGCAATCTTCCTATGGGTTGAACCTGCCACCAGGTTCAATCAAACAACACCATCACTATATCCAGGGGTGAAATCTAAAATTTGTTAACTACCGGTTCTGTGGGCGTGGCTTGGTGGGGGGGGGGGGTAATGTGACTGGGTGGGCGTGGCCAACTTTTTTTTTTTTTTTACTTTTAAAAGCATTTTTTCTACACCTCTTTGGGTGAAGAGGTTGCAGGAAAAAAATGCTTTTAGAAGCCTCTGACGATCAGGCAACTCAGCTGGGATCGTCAGAGGCTGTTAAAGGCATTTTTTTTCTACAACCTCTTCGGCCGAAGAGGTTATAGAAAAAATCCTTTTAAAAGCCTCTGATGATCCCAGCTGAGCTGCGCGATCATCAGAGGCTTCTTTTTTACTTTTAAAAGCATTTTTTCGGCTGAAGAGGTTGTAGAAAAAATGCTTTTAAAAGTAAAAAAAGCAGCCTCTGATGATCGCGTGGCTCAGCTGGGCATGGGGGGGGTGTAGGGATTTTTGCTACCGGTTCTCTGAACCACCCGCTGCCATCACTACCGGATCGGGCGATCCGGTCCAAACCGGGAGCATTTCACCCCTGACTATATCCCTTCTATAATTTTGGTCCCATCTTCCTATTGCTGCAATTGCATGGTTTTCTAGAAATGGAGAACTGAGAATGACAGCTGCATTTCACTCTGGTAGCTTAAATGTGCAGTAATCGAGAGGAGGTATCTCCCAAACCAGTGGTGGGATTCAAAAATTTTTACTACTAGTTCTGTGGCATGGCTTGGTGGGCATGGCTTTGTGGGCGTGGCAGGAAAAGAATACTGTAAAATCTCCATTCCCTCCCCACTCCAGGGAAAGGTTACTGTTGAGTATTAAGTGACAGTTTAAATAAGCCACTCATGAATTAATCCTGAGAGCGGGAAATTTAGAGAGACGTCAGTGGCTGAAGCCGCGGACAGCTCCTGTTTAAAAAGGGCTGCCGCTGCTGGAGTTGCCATTGCTGTTACGGAGCTTAAATAAAGCATTGAATTTATACTTTGTATCAAGTCCTTTCTTCAACCGCCCGCTATTTAACAGTTACTGCAAAATCCCCATTTCCTCCCGATCAGCTGGGACTCGGGAGGCAGAGAATAGATGGGGGTGAGGCCAGTCAGAGGTGGTATTTACCAGTTCTCCAAACTACTCAAAATTTCCACTACCGATTCTCCAGAACTGGTCAGAACCTGCTGAATACCACTCCTGTCCCAAACCTGGCCTTCTTCCCACCCCTGGCCTTTTGCATAGTACTAGAGCTACAGTTAGATAAAGGGGGCAAAACACAGGATTATCATACAGAAAATGTGCAGAAATTATGCTTCCATCTTTTTTTACTGATTTTTTTTTGGTAGGGGGGAAGGATTGCTGAGAAGGGAGCAAAAGAAAAAAGAAATTCTTGATGCAAACACTAAGAGGACAGGATGGAGCACCCAAGTTTCTTGTCAATAGCAGAATACTATTTGGCTGAGACAGTTCTGTACACCAGGCAGGAAAATTTTAATGGAACCTCTGTTTCTAGTCAGCACTGAGCATCCCAGTACCAAAAAGCCTGCAACATACTGGTAACTAAAATAGTGTGAACAGCCACTCAATTTCTGCTCTGTGTCAGTTTGAAATCAGAAGATTTATTGTGTTATCTGAAATACTTTGGGGAGATCACCAGGTAGAACCCACATCCTTTCTAAAATGGCAGTGCAATCCACATTAAAAAGGAGAGGAGATTTCATTATGCAGGTAAGGCTGCCATTCTAGTTATTTTTACCCTTCCTGCAAAAGCTGCTGTTCCCAGAACTCGCCTTCAGCTGATTCCCCTGTTTTGTGCACACTTCAGAATTAGTCACTGGATACCTGTGAGAGCAATCTGGACTTCCCACCACACCTCTCTTCAGTGTAATCTTAATGTACACACTTCCCCTAAAAACCCAAATACCAAAATAAACATAAACGAACAATTAAAACAATATAATGAAAGTTTTGGAAAGATAGATTTACTGTAACAATGCTAAAAGGGTTTTTTTACACCTCCTGTGGACCCTGTGTGTACCCCTTCAAGGGAGGCACATCTCACAATTTGGGATACTCTGCAGGACGAAACAACTGGCCTTTGTGGCTCCCAGGATAATCCGCAGCAATCGTCTCTAGCTTCAAAATTAGGGAATTGAATGCTCCCCTAATTAGGGCACGATTAGGGGATTGAAGCATCTTTTAGCAAGCATGCAATACATGCGATGTGTTTTGTGAGCTGCCCAGAGTTGTGTTTTAATATGAGAAGCAATACAAATATTATATATGCACACATACATACATGCACATATACATATGCTGTGGGTTTTGTTTACCTGATTGCACCTGCCATTTTGAAGCCATTGCTGTGAATGCTTCCGACTAGGCCTAAGTAGCCCTAACATAAAAGCTTTTCCTTTCTGTCACATTGAAAAACTGCAATCTGAGAATAGTTTTGAGATGCTTATCTTCTAGAGGTCACATCAGAGGTGGGTTTCAGCAGGTTCTGACCAGTTCTGGAGAACTGGCAGTGGAAATTTTGAGTAGTTCGGAGAACCGGTAAATACCACCTCTGACTGGCCCTGCCCACATCTATTCTCTGCCTCCTGAGTCCCAGCTGATCGGGAGGAAATGGGGATTTTGCAGTAACCTTCCCCTGGAGTAAGGAGGGAATGGAGATTTTACAGTATCCTTCCCCTGCCACACCCACCAAGCCACACCCACCAAGCCATGCCACGCTCACCAAGCCACACCCACAGAACTGGTAGTAAAAAATTTGAAACCCACCATTCGGTCACATGTTACACAAAGCCTCAGGTGGCGCACATGTTCCCAAAAGTTTTAAAGCAGAATTTAAAAAGGGGGGGCTCAAATACTCTATGCTTCTCTTACATATGGTATCCAATTAAATTTCTATTAAGTTTAGAACAGAACCAAGACAATTTTTTAAACAATCATTTTTTTTATTACAGCAATTCATAGAAAAAAAAATTATGTAAGCTGAGACAATGTCTGATAAAAAGCTCCACAAAAATTGGTACGTTACCTGAAAGACCTCTTTGCCCTGTTGTAAAAACAAACAAACCATAAGCTCCTGAGGAAAAAAAACCTAATTTGAATATTGACAGATGAATAAACACATATCCATAACCTATTCCTGCAAATCCAATGTCTGTTAATAATTCTTTTTGTCTATCCCCCATGTGTCCACTATTCTTGCTTGCAAATCATCAAGCAGAACCTGGGTATTCTGAACACATAATGAATTGTGTCTTTCACATGTGTGTCTAACTCACGTACAGTGTGTTACTTCTCTCTAGCTGTAGAATTCCAAGTTTTCCTTTTCACTCCTTTGGGAAGCAATAACTCAACTCTTGGGGCAAGTTCAGAAATAATTAACCTGAGCATGATTTAAGGTGCTACAACAGAAATCTGTTTAACCATGACCTGTAGCCTCCCAGTGACCTCTGAAAATCACTAGAAATTATCTGAACTAAAATGGCTGTTTATAATGAAAGGTCAATTGGTGGGAGGATTAGGGAGGTGCTGAAATGTATTGGCCACTTTTTCCAGCTTGTCAGTTTCATCAGAATTGGCTTGCACAATCACATGAATCCAAAGCATAATAGGGATGATTTTAGTTGTCATATGACTTCCCTGTCCACCACATGGTTCTATGCATTTTCCCTCCTGATTGCTTAATTTAGCCTACAGAAGAGTACTGTTGAGATTACAGCAACTATACACTATTATTTATTCATTTTGTTTTGCGTTGTACTTCCAATGCAAGCCCCAAAGGCTTAAGATACATCATGAAATACTTCAACATAATATATAGAGTCAACAGCTAAGAAAGATGAAAGGAAATAAAATGTACCTGCTTGATTTTTGTTATCAAGTGACTAGCAGACATCAAGATGGACAGATACATGCATAAAATATTCTGTACATGCTAATGTACAGAATATACATAGATGCAAATATTGGAGTCCGTACAATTTAAATTGGGGTACAATATACTACACCATGAGAATAGACTATGGTGACCTGTATTAGCTTTATTAGGATTTTTTTTTGCTTTATTTATTTCATTGATTTATATAGCTGCCCATCTCTCATACATGATTCTAGACTGTTTCTAGTTGCTAATGTTGCTAATAAGCAACTTCAAAGCTGTTCTTTCATATTGTTCTTTGTTTTAAACAGGGATTGGGTGAACTGTCTTTCAAACAGAGAAACATCTTCTATAAAGTAGGACACAGGATCATCCTATTTATTTCTGTCCTCTGGAGCAGTGCAAAATAAGATATAATACACAGATTGGATCTATGCCTATTGACTTGGAAATATTTGTAACTTAGTTTCAACCAAGGTGTATATCCAAGTTTATATTGATACTGGTTAGTTTTATGCATTATACTGGTAAGGATGAAGAAACTGTTTTTACTGGTATTTCTTCTGCTACAAACTAGGAAAGGCTAAAAGAAGGCAAATACCTTCTCTATTATCCTTTTTAAAACGGCAGTTTAAGATCCACAGCTGATAGTCAATTTGCAGAGGTCCAGGCCATCCAAAATATGTTACCAGATTACCCCTCCCTCAAGACACAAACTGGTCCCAAAGAAGATAATTTGATACGAGAAGTCTGCAGGTGATTCCACCACCCACCCACCCACCCACCACCCACTAAATCCAGGGATAGTGTCATTTAATCACCTGGAATAGACTGTACCATCCTTCTTACAAATCTTCCAGGAAGATTCCAAGAGAAACAGCCTCTAGCAAGTTCCTTCCTGGCTAACTAACTTCAAGGTAGGGTAACTATTATTTATCTAGGAATGTAACCAAATATCCTTCTTGAGGTTCCTTACAAGGGAAAAGGTAATAGCTGTGTGTCTTCTGTACTAATGGCAACCTCTGGATCCTGTTTTACTAGAAGTGTCTGTTACAATACTGAACTATGATTTTTTTAAATTATTATTTGCTGAATAAATAACTGTGTTGGTTTGCACAACATGCTAAGCCGTAGCCCGTAGTTTACAAATAGAACAGTGAGATTTATATAGCTTGATAAGCCAAAACCAAGTAAACCAATTATGTTTGAACCAAAAGCCAATCTGGGAAAGCTGAACAGTGTAGCCCAATATATTTAGATGGGACCAGACAGAAAGGCAGGCATAACTGGTAATTATAAAGATGCATGGATTTTGCTGACAAGTTGGAATTGTACAGCTTATGGTTTGCGCACAGACTTGGAAATTAGGCATTATCAGCTTCTATCAGCCATTCACCGAATGTGTGATCACAACAATTATTTTGCTTGTTTATTATTTCTTAAAGAAAAAGAACTACAAAAGACTTCAATACAGGGAAAAAGTAGGTATTCCATGCAGACCAATTCTCAGAAAAATCCTTGACTTTATAACTACAAAAATTTAGATTGGCTTCATTATGTTCTGTAGGACAGAAGTTTGCAGAGTTTGTTTCCCACAGTAGGTAGCACTAACAAAAATATGGACAATTGTTTTCCTGTACCCATTCAAATGTACCTTGAAAAAGACAGCTGACTTCAAAGGATTCACAGAGCAGTAATAACAATATTAAGTGAAAAAGATTACAACCTGGATATTTCCTGGGAATGATTGATTGCATGGTTTTTGGTTCAAATATATGATTAACATATATCCATTATAGCTAAACAGCTTAATGAAGTATTGCATAAGAGAAATTTCAGCTTAATGATATATTGTATAAGAGAATCTTCAGCAACTGGCTAATAACTGGCAAAACATATCTGATTCGAAAAGACCCAGCAAAAGGGATAACACCAGGAAACTATAGGCCAATAACATGCCTGCCTACAATGTTTAAATTACTCACAGACATAATAGTGGACAACATACAAGATTATTAGAAGAAAATGGCATCCTTCTAGTATAACAGAAAGAATATAAAAAGAAAATGTAGGTGCAAAATATAGACTTCTGATTGCTAAAATTGAAGATCTGCAAAAGATGAAACCCAATCCACATATTGTTTATATGATTGATTATAAAAAGGCATTTGATTTATTACCACATAGTTGGATCATCAAATGTTTAGAAACAATTGGTTTCAGTAAAAACATTACAGTGATTATCAAAAAAAAAAAAAATGAGACAGTGGAAGACAGAATTGGTGGTTGGAAATGAAAAACATGGGCTTGCCAACATTAGGAGAGCCATCTTTATCACCCTTATTATTCATCATTGCCTTTCAGTGATTCTGAAGAAAGCAAACCTTAGCTTGCAATCAGCAAAAAAAAATGATAATAAACCTCACATTTGGTTCATATAGATAATCTGAAACTTTATGAAAAATAAGAATCCAGTCATTGACAAGCACTGTAAGAATTTTTAGCCTAGATATAGCAATGGAATTTAGCGTAGAGAAATATACTACAGTAGCAATAAAGAGGGGAGAAATCACAAACAGCAGTGGAATTAAAATGCCAAATGGCCAGACCTTCAGGATAAAGGCTACAAATATCAGGACATTTTACAATTAGATAACTTCAAACATGGGCATGTTAAAAATGTGATTAGTAAAGAATACATACAAAGAATGAGAAAATTGCTAAAGACAAATCTGAATGGTGGAAACATTATCAAAGCCACCAATACCTGGGCCACACCTGTGATATGTCATACTGCTGGAATTATTAACTGGACCCAAGCTGAACTGACAGTTTGGACCAAAAAAATCCAGGGAAACTGATGACAATTCAATGTTCATTACATTCCTCTAGTGATATTGATAGATGATACCTGCCCGACAGAAATGGATGCAGAGGTTTATATCAAGTCTAACAAATTGTAAAAGAAAAAAGTATGCATTGACTAATTATGTAAAAGATAGCCAGAAACAAGCATTGATACAAGTTAAAAATTATAACATACTAAATATACAGGAAACAAAAAGTGAATGTAGAAATAATAAAATAGAAACCTAAACAAAGCTGGCAAAGAAAAATATTACATGTGAATTTCTATAAAAAAATGGAGAGAAAGCTGGCAATGGCTTACAACTGGAACATTAAAAAAACCCTTAAGACTTGATTTTGGCTGCACAAGAGCAAGCTATTTGAACCAATGCAATCAAGGTCAGAATTGAAAAACTATCAAATAATTCAAAGTGCATATTGTACAAAGAAGGAGAAGAAACAGTAGATCATATGCTCGGCTTGTGCAAGAAGATTGCACAAACTGAATATAAACAACAACATAACACAGTGGCCAAAACAATTGACAGGAACATTTGTAAAAATTATCATGTGCCAGTGAGCAATTGGTGAGAATATAGAGTTGAAAAAGTAGAAAAAAATGAGCAGGTTAAAATACTGTGGGATTTCCAAATACAGACTGGTTGAAATGGAGAAAGTGTGGGTAATTTATATGGCAATATCAATGGATAGCAGAGTAGAACACAGAATTGGAGAAGATCACAAAGATCCTGAAAATTGAAAATGAAAGAATATTGCATAAATGAGGTGTGGTTATAAGCATACTGGATGCCATACCAAAAATGCCAATAAATCTTGGATGGCACTTGAAAAAAATTCCCATCAGTCAATTGTAAGAAGCCACACTGCTTGGATCTGCAAATATACTACACTGATACATTATGCCATGCTAAGTTCTTGGGAAGGCCTTGATGTGTATGAAGGCCATCATCAACTATAGCTTTGCATGATGGTAGCCACTGGAGCTGGCCAAGGGCTCCAGGTTGTGGCTGGGTGACGAGCAGGCTAAAGGCCACCAGGGCTACAGCAGCTTTGAGCTGGTAGGTCCTGGGGCTGGCCAATGCCTCCCAGCCTACAGCAGGTTTCTGCATGCCATTGGGCCCCAGGCTTCCCAGGGCCTCCCCCACTTCCTGAGGTACCCCTGTGCTCTGCCCCGTATGTCCCGTATGGTTGCTTAATTACCGCAATTGAGTGTGCCAGGGTTGCAGTCATTGTGGAAACATCTTGCTTAACAACCATTTCACTCAACAATCGAGATTCTGGGCCCAATTGAGGTTGTAAGTCAAGGACTATCTCTACTGAATAACAAAGAGGCCATAAAGGCCAACAAGAAAGACTAAATGAAAAATAGAAAAGACACATGGCAAAGCAAAATATTACCTGGCCGGTACATAAAAATCTAGCAAGCAAAGCAAGACCTGGCAATGGCTAAGAGTAGGAAAATTGAAGAAAAGGACAGAGGGGCTAATTCTGGCTGTAGAAGACCAAGTCTTAAAAATAAATATATATAAAGCCTCAATGGAGAAGGCAACAACAGATGGCAAATATCATGTCTGCAAAGAAGCTGAAGAAACAGTGGGAACAACCTAATTAACTGCTGCAAGAAGACTTTAATAATAATAATATCTTGCCTTTTTAATCAGGATATTTTTTGTTTAATAGAGCCCATAGCTGATGTAATTTGAAAAATATGAACCAGAAGCAATACCTGTAGCTCTATCTTCACTAAACTGGTACTGTAAAGTTAGGCATTAATACACCTTACATTCTCAGCTAAGGTAATTATTACCCATCCTGGAAATGGTTGGCCTAATGTCTCATATAGATATCAGCATGGTGTCTGTAGGGGGAGGAGAGAATGTATAGCATCATAGATGACATGACATCATTTTGCAAATGATGCATATTACATATTATATATCATCTGTGTTATGGCACCAATGACAGGAATTATTTTGAGCAATGACATGTTCATGGGACATCATCATGGCTTCTATTAGTTTCCTGTGGGCATCAGGTCAGGCAGGTTATGACAAATTTTGCTTGCCAAGCCAAGACTGCAGCGAAATTGGAGCTTGGGAATCTTTTTAGGCTGAAACTGGCAATGTCATCGACCAGAAGGCTAGCAATGTATTTTCCATGCTTTAACAAGTAACTGAGATAATATTATCTAGGTTCACATATTATTCTAAGCCATAATGTAGTTGTTTGATTTTATATTAATGTGTGGCATGAAGCCAGCCAATACCATGTTGGTTATGACTTAACCTGTTGTGGGAACCTAGCAATTATGGATGTGTCAACAAACCATATTTAAACAATAGCTAACACAGCACGTGGACAAAGGTAATGACAAACCTAATTAAGTAGAGACTGGAAATTTCCTCCCTGTTTTTATGGGATTCATTTTTACACATTTGCGTTGATCTAGCAATACCTCTTTGCAAGATTATTTGTGTTTATAATTAAAAACTAAAAACTGCCACAATATGTTTTATAGGACTAATGTGTATAATCAGAAATAATCTCTAAATTCAGTTAAGTTTACTGCTAGGTAAATACATGAAGCAAGACTGGCAGGTTACATAGATCCTGACTTGTATACTATTCTAGGAATGAACTGTTCTAGGAATCCCATGCATACTTGTTTTTTAAGCATCTTCAAATCAGTATTGATAACCTGGCTATTGCCTAAATTAGTCCCTGCAGGTTTCTTGGCAAGGATTTTCAGAAGTGATTCGCCATTGCCTCTTTCCATGAGCTGAGAAAGTGACTGGGCCAAAGTCACCCAGATGGCTTTGTGCCTAAGGCAGGACTAGAATTCATGGCTTTCCAGTTCTAGAATGACACACTATCCATTGTATCATAGGGGAATTTGTGTCTGATTAAATTTGCAGATGATGGTCTATCACATCAGTGTGCTACATTTTTTTCTGAAACAGTAGCAGTCCTCTAGAGAATGAAGCTAAACTTTTTGGTGGTTTCTGAACTGATGAATGATTGAGTCAGGGGAGGAAAAACCTTCTAGTTAAGTTCAGCAATACTTTGCTTCAAAATACCGTTCTTAAAACTATTTGGTCATTTATAGATAACGTTTGTAGAGCCAGTTTGGTGCAGTTGTTAAGGCATCAGGTTAGGAACCTGATAGATAGGCATCAGAAGATTATGGTTGTAGTCCTGGTTTAGGCATGAAGCTGAAGAATCTTGGGCTAGTCCCTTTCTCTCAGACCTAGGAAAAAGTCAATAGCAAATCAGTTCTCAAAAAATCCTTGTCAAGAAAACTGCAAGAATTGGACATGATTGAATAGAAGAAGAAAAAGAGGACCTGTATGGTAGGATAGGGATATAAAACTTTATGTTAAACATTTCTGAAAGAAAGACAGGCTACAAAGGAGAGTAAATCTCTTTCTATATCCATTCTTTGAAAAGATGGCTGGGATTGCCGAATACATTAAGCCAAAAACAAAGAAGCCTCTTTATGACTTATCATCATGTGTAAATCCAAACATTTGCTTCGTAAACCCAGATAATTATAGTTTTTGGTAGGCCATGGTTTAAAACATGGCTGAGTACGAAATGTGTGACAATGCCTCCATGGCATAATGATCTATACATTGCCTCAATCTGTAAAAGCTGGGTGAACTAAGGGCATGCGGTAAATCATGACATTGATCTGGGGTTGCCAAAGTGCAATTTTTTTTGACCCAATTATTTTGATCACGAACATCTTCATGAGGATGGGAATAAAGACAAGTGACATAATGGCAAACAACACCAATGAGGATCTCCCAAGTGGAAGAGTAATACAAGCTTTTGGCACGGTTTGAAAGACTGCCCTAGATAATGTGCCAGATACTTTTCCAACAGATACACCTGTGAAATGATTGCAGGTGCCTGAAGGAGGTGGTGAGTTTGCACAACACCTGTATACAATGCACCTGTTTCTGGGTACATCAGAGTTCAGGAGCTAAGATTACAACATTCATCGTTAAAAGCAACACACCATCACAGATATTGGATAACGTAAGCATTTATTTTCTTCCACTGTAGGCCTAAAAGATAGTCCAAAGCTCTACCACAGGAAAACAATCTTTTTCTAACCTGCATGTTTTCTTTTCCTAAAATATGTGAATCCTTTCACTTTGCACAGATTGATTCAGTTAGTATCAATGTGAGATAATTTAGCTGCAATAAGAATATGTTTGAAACAGCTATTTACTTTTTTTTTTCCCTGGGGACCATTGTAGTAGCATAACATTAAATCCATTTTCCATGTCTGTGACTTTCTCAGGCCAGATAAATCTTTATTATGGTTAGTCACGAAGTCAGTCAGATGTTTAGACTGGATTTGGCATTTTTATCCATCTTTAAAGTCCTTCTCAAGGATCTGGGGTAGATGGTGTCAAAGGTATCCTTACATAAAGTAAACTGTCCTAAGTAAAGCTGCCTTTTACAAGTGACTAATGGTGATTTTGACAATGCTGACGGTGCTCAAGTACTGCTCCAGAAGATTTGGGATTGCACCCAAGAGAACTATTACTATTGGCACTACATTTGCTTTCTTTTGTCACCATTGTTCTATTTCTATTTGCCTATATTTATATTTTGTAGTAGAATGACTGTGGCGAAAGGAAGATAGTACCAATAGTAATAGGTGCCTGGTAAAAGCCTAATAATTCAAGTCCCAAGGGCCTAACAATTATTATTATTTATTTGTATCCTGCCTTTATTATTTTTACAAATAATTCAAAGCAGTGAACATATCCAATACACTTTCCTCCTCCTATTTTTCCTACAACAAGCCTTGAGGTGGGTTGCAGTGGTGGGTTCCTCCCGGTTCGGCCCGGTTCTCCCGAGCCGGTAGCAGTGATGATATGACATCACTGAACCGGTTCTGCCCCC
Source organism: Arizona elegans (assembly GCA_022577455.1). Classification (NCBI taxonomy): domain Eukaryota; kingdom Metazoa; phylum Chordata; class Lepidosauria; order Squamata; family Colubridae; genus Arizona; species Arizona elegans. The sequence continues at coordinate 155,663,252 of JAKOOJ010000002.1, forward strand.
CCCCCACCCCCCATGTTATTCTTACCTTTTATTTGGCCCCACCCCCAATCTATTGCTGCCTCCTGAGTCCCAGCTGATGGCTAGAGGGAAAAAAACTGTTTAAACTCTTGTTGCCGGGCTTCAAAGGGCCGCCCTACAGCTGATCAGTGTTAAAAGAAAACAAATGAGTAGACCAGTGCCTGCAAAAATACATGAGTAGATCAGTGCCTGCAAAAATACATGAGTAGATCAGTGCCTGCAAAAATACATGGGTAGACCAGGGCTTGCAAAAATACATGAGTAGATCAGTGCCTGCAAAAAATAAATGGGTAGATCAGTACCGCTCTGCAAGCAGTTAAAGGCCTGGTAGACCAGTACCTCTGCTAAATCCTAAATTATTGTCAGATGACCATCAAGCCACGCCCACAAAATAAGCCATGCCCACAGAACTAGTAGTAAAAAAATTTAGAACCCACCCCTGGTGGGTTGGGTTGAGAGAGATTGACTGGCTAAGGCAGGACTTGAACTCATAGTCTCCCACTTTAAATACTAGACTAATCTAGCATGTCTAAGAATGCAGTCAGTTCCTAGATTGTTAAATTAAATTCATGATGTACCATAACTATACTTATCTCAGCCCAGTTTGTTTGTTTGTTTATGAATAATGTTTTTAATTTCCATTGCTAACTGAAATGTATCTGTTTAACAATCAAACTGCATTCTCAATATTTATTAATTCTACACTAATATTACCATCAGATCCCTAAACATGTGCTAACAGAGAATTTCCATTGCACCTCTGTGTGTGCTGAAGAAGTGCTTAAATCAATCTACCTCAACCGGAGATCCTCCAGCAATTCCTACTTCTCCTATTTGAAGAGCATCAGACTGGGGGAGGCTGCTTTGAATGTGAGAGCAGGGGATCTTGGTCAGATAGCAACTCTTTCTCAAAGATACTAACTGAGCTAAGGCAAACACCTCTGAAATGCTGAACAGTTACTTATTTAGTCTCCACAGTTCTATCTAAAGTGCTCAACAGTGAGAGGAATTTGAAGATTAGGGATGACCATGACTATGTTCTCCTGAACAATTCATGCTTACCAGATAAAGCACTGCAGAAAAACTTCCACATGAAAGAAAGGAAGTGAAAAATGACTAATTACCAGAGTAGCGCATATGAAGCTGAAACCTAAAGCTGCTTGCAAGAGTTTCAGGTGGCTGGTCTACATTTCTAAACCTCAAATGGATGGTGGGAACTGAAATGTTCCTCAGCAGTTCTTATCTGACCCAACATTCAGTGAGATCCCTCAATTTCCGAACAGAATTTTGGACAGGAGAAAATAATTTAGATCAATATTTCTCACTACCAACTAATGCATAGGTGGATAGCTTGTCTTTATGTAGAGCTCATCTTAAAAGTTTGCATGTTTCCAGATGAGAGCTCATATAATAATCTGGCAGTGAGCCCAGCCTATCAGACTATTTCAGGTTAGCTTTCACCTGTGCGGGCTTCTGGAGAGCCAAAAGAACTTTTGCAAATATGAGAAATGCATTTATGAGACACCCCACTCAGTCTTGGGAACAATTTACTTTGTGAGCAAAGTGACAACAACAGACAAGTGAAACAGAAATACAATAGCTAATAATTCAATTTATTCTGGCAATGGAAGACAATGTCATAATTACCACAGGGAAACAACGTATGAAATGTCTCTTGTTGTCCTCCTTGCTGTACAATGTTTTTGCTCGATTTCCAGGCATTTTCACTAATCTTGCCCTGGGGAAGGTCATTGAACTTGGTGTTTACATAGATACCACTTTAGAGTGTTGAAAATCTTTGTCATAGGCAAGTCATATCTTTTTTGTTTCGCTGCTGTGGATTTGAAAGTTTGGTGAGGCAAAAATGCACTAATTGCTTTAAGAGTACATAATCTCCTGGTTCAAATATTGCACTTAACTGACTTTTTGGTTTATGAATTAGTGTATTATGTGAACACAGTCACCTATAGTAGGTTTAGCATACCATGGTTTAGTGTAAAACATGAATCCCATCTATGAGGGAGTAGCTAAGGTGAAACACGGCCAACCCTTCACCTATTAAACTGTAACTGGTGATGAATGTTGGGCCTCTTAAAATTCTAGTAAGTGGAAAACAGAAAACCTGTCAGCATCCTGTAATACTGTGAGTCAAATGCACCTGACTCCCAGGTAGTCAGCTCTGTCACACCTTGCCCTTCAGATAATGCCCTTGCAATACTCCTGCCATTCCCGTCCTGCTTCCACCCACAACTCTAACAGACTTTCACCATGCACTCCACCCTTTTTCTCTCACTACCATGTGGACAATGAATTTAAGTCTACATCTTCCATTACCTCCATTCTTTATAATTCATCTGTTTTTCCTCCTTCTAAGAAGATTCTAGCACATGCTGGAAATGCAATTCTGCTTGAAGGCAAAATGTAATCCAGCTTTGGTACCTTCAAGAGATTCTCAAAATGATGTTCAGGAATCATTCTAACCATTGGGAGACAAGAACATGGGGGAAGGAAGGCAAACTGAGGTATTTTAAAAGGGTGTTGTCTTACCTGAACGCCTGTTTTGATTGCAATGGGTCCAGCGGTCAGGAATGGGTTAACTCTCGTCTGATGTCGATGGACCGAGTCTGCTAGCTGATAAGCTCCTCCTCTTCCTCCTACTTCCCAGCTTTCTGACAAGGAAGGATGTGGCAGACCAACACTCTGAGCTGAAAAACAAGATTAGTGGACCCCCACACAGGACCCCCTGAACCGGAAAGGGCTAGAAACTGGGTGGGGCTGACCCACTGCAATCAGAACGTGTTGAGGGTAAAACTGCCCTCTGCAAAGTGGTGCAACCGACCAGACAGTGAATAGATACGTTGCTTAGCAAAACACACAGATACTCACAGACTCTGAACGTTTAAAGAAAAATAAACAGTCTTTACTTGTAGTAAAAAAAACAAACTTGGCTTCTCAAAACAAAGATAACACTTCTTCAAATAATCACGGTTCAACACACAAACATAGTTTGCTTACAATTCCAGTTCTCTTCAATAACACAGACACAGTTCCTTTCAGCAGTTCAACCTTCTAATAGCAGGAGCAGAAGTGAATGAACTTCCTGCCTTCTTTTATGTCTGCTTAGCACAGCCAATTAGTCATCTTGTAGCAGTTAAAGTTACAGAACATAGTTTTCTGTATATCACCTACCCAACCGTAGGATAAGCATCCAACAGAACAAGCATTCAGGTAAGACAATGATCGTGGGTCCAGCGGTCAGAATGGGACATGCCAAAGCAGAGGCCCTAAAAGGAGGGACCTGCTCGGACCGGTGAGGCCAATCCTCTGTGCACCTGTTGCAGCATCCAATGGCCAAAGGCCACATCCGCCAAGGCGTACCTGTCAAGTTGATAATGGCGGATAAACGGGGTAGGGGATGCCCAGGCGGCGGCCCGACAAACCTCCTCCAGGAAAGCCTGAGTAGCCCAAGCTGCCGAGGTAGAGGCACTCCATGTGCAGTGAGCCGTGAGACGGCGAGGGACAGGCAAGGCCTGCCGTCTCATAAGCCTTAGCGATAATCGCCCAAAGCCAACGTCCCAATATCGCCGAGGAAACCTTTTGACCAAGTATCGTGGGCTGAAATGAGACAAGGAGAGACTCCGTCCGTCTCAGCGAGGAGGTCCTCCTGACGTCTAAGGTGTGCCAGGCCCTTTCAAGAGGGTGGGCCGGGGCAGGGCAAAAGTTAGGGAGGACCAATTCCTGGGCCCTATAGTAAGGGGTGTTAAGCTTGGGGAGGAACGTAGGATCCAACCTAAGGACAATTCTATCGGAATGGAAAACACAGAGGTCAACTCTGGTGGACAGAGCTGCCAATTCCGAAATATGTCTGGCCGACGTGATAGCAAGTAAGAAAGCCACCTTGTATGACAGGAATCACAACCCCACCTCCTGAAGAGGTACAAATGGTCCCCAGGTTAATGCATCGAGGACCCGGGGTAGATCCCATGTGGGATACCTATGTACTGGGGGGGGGGGGAAAGGTTGGGCGCCCCCTGGAGGAACTGCCTGATTAGGGAATGCTGGACAGGGAGCCCCGAGCCCCACAACAAAGAATAGAAGAAAGGGCTGTGACTTGCTTGTGAAGGGTTTTGGGGGCCAAACCTGCCTCAAAGCCGTCCTGGAGGAATTCTAACACCTGATCGGTAGAAGCCGATGTGGAAACGATGGCCCGTCTGTTGCACCAGTCAGAAAACGAACGCCAGGTAGAATTGTAGATCTGGGACGTCGAAGGGTGGCGAGCCGCCTGTATGGTGGTAATGACCCTTGAAGACAGCCATGTCTCCCTCAGCAGGTGCTGCTCAACCTCCAGGCGGTCAGCTGTAACCAGCCGGCATCCGGATGTAGAAGGCATCCCTGTTGGAGGACAACCTTGTCTGGTGGAAGGTGCCACAGCCGGAGTGCTGACAAGGCCCATAGGTCCGCGAACCAAGGACGGCAAGGCCAATGGGGGGGGGGGTGATCAGAAGGAGTTCCGCCTGCTCCAGCAACATCTTCCTGATGACCTTGGTGATCAGGGGACGGGGCAGAAAGGTGTATAGGAGGCCAGGTGGCCATTTGCTGGGTGTCCAAGGTGTCTGCTCCTGGTTCCAGGAACCGTGAGAAGAACCTTGCCATCTGATGATTGGCCTGGGTGGCAAAGAGATCCACTTCAGGAACGCTGAGGCAAGCGGTGATCTCCCAAAATAGGTCGGAGTCCAGGCTCCATTCCCCCTGGTCCACTATGGTCCGACTGAGCCAGTTGGGTGTTCGCCACTCCCAAGATATGAGAGGCCCGAAGCGACCTCAGATGAGTCTCTGCCCAGGCTCCCAGGCTCTCGGCTTCCTCCATGAGGTGCCGAGAGCGGTCCCCTCCCAGGTGATTCACATGGGCCTTGGCAGCCACGTTGCCTGTCCGGATTAGGATGTGTCTGTCTTGAACCTTGTCCTGGAAGACCTGGAGGGCCAGATGGATGGCCCAGAGCTCCAACCAATTTATATTGTGACCCAGGTCGGCCCGGGTCCAACGGTCCTGTGCCATGGTTGATGCGAGGTGAGCTCCCCAGCCCTGAAGGCTGCCATCGGTGGTCAGGATGAGATAATGAGGTTCCCTGAACTCTCTTCCCTTGAGGACTGCCCCTGAGACATACCAGCGGAGGGAAAGGTGGACTTTGGGAGGGAGACGGATCTAGGTGTTGTTTCTGATACGGGAGCAGGATCCGCTGCAGAGCCCTGCAGTGGAGACGGGCCCACGGGACAATTCCTATATAAGAGACCATCTTTCTGAGGAGGTGGGACAGTGACACCAGGGAGACTGATCTCCCCGATGTGACTGACCTGACCAGAGACCGCAGGCTGGACAGGCGATCCTGGGAAAGATAGACCTTGATCTCTAGTGTATCGATTATGGCCCCCAGGTGTTGAATGCAAGTTGTCGGTACCAGATGGCTCTTGGCCAAATTGACAGAAAAACCGTGGGCTTTCAAGACCCGGAGGGTGGTGTCCAGGTCTTGATGCGCTAGACGCTCCAAAGCGGACTGGACCAGAAGGTCATCCAAGTAAAATTGGATCCTTATCGGCAGCATTCGGAAGTGGCCCACTAGCCCGGCCATCAATTTGGTAAACACTTGGGGAGCCGAGGAGAGGCTGAAAGGAAGAGCGCGGTACTGATAGTGACTGCTCGCATGGCAAAACCTGAGGGATTTGCAATATGTTGAATGAATGGGGACATGGAGATAAGCCTCTGTCAGTGAGGTAATCCCTGATCCTGATTCCCTCCAAGATGGACTGGAGGGACTGCATCTTGAACCAACGGTAAATAACCCAGCAGTTCAAGGACTTGAGGTCTAGAATTGCCCTCCATCCCCCCGAGGATTTCTGAATCACAAACAGGTGAGAATAAAATCCTTGTCCATGCTGCTCCCGAGGCACCGGCTCTATGGCTTCAATATCGAGAAGGGATTTGATGGCCGATGCCACTAGGAGCTGGGCCAACCGATCCTGCGAAAGGGGGCATAGGAGAAACTGTTCCCGGGGGGTGGAGAGAAATTCCAGGGAGAAGCCTGACCTGGCCATCTCCCTGACCCAAGTGTCCAAGGTTACCTCCTCCCATTGGCTGGTAAACAGAGCCAGGCAGTCCCCAATGGGAGGGGAGGACATGCAGTCAACGGGACCTGCGGAAGGGGTGAACCTGCCCCCCCGAAAGGGACGCTTGAACTGTCTCCTCTGAGCCGGAGGCCCTTGGCGATCCTGCGGGCACAACTGCCTAGAAGGGAAGTATCTCTGGGACCTGGATCCTGAATAACTGCCCTCTGAACTCCGAAAGGGACGAAAGGAGGTAGATGGACATTGGTCAGACCTGCGGGACATGCTGGGCAAAATGCGACGTTTATCCCTGGATTCCACCAGTAGTGGTTCCAGAAGGCCCCAAAGAGTTTAGCACCTTCAAAAGGGGAGGTGGCTAAATGCCACTTGGACTCGGCATCAGCTTGCCACTGCCGGAGCCAAAGCACCCGATGGGCAGCCACAGTTGAGCCAATAGACCTGGCCGCAAAGCATGAAGTGTTTAAAGTGGCATCCGCAGAATATTCCAACGCTGCCAGCACCTTATTTATGTCCTGCTGTGAACGGGTATCTGATATGGGAAGGCGGTCCTGGAGCTGTCTCAACCAGAGAATGGAGGCTCGATTAAAGAACGAGGCAGCCATGGCTGACTTAACAGACCAAGCTGTAGCCTGGTGGGCCTTAACGAGTGAATGCTCTAGACGTTTGTCCTCTGGATGGAGGCTGTCCTCTGGGGGACGCGTTAAATTAGAAGGAGCCAACAGAGCAACCACTGGGGGGTCGACAGTAGGCACCTGTAGCAGGGTGGAGATATCTGGGGCCAGGTTATAAAGGCACCTGTCCAAACCATTGGGGTTGGGACCCGAAGCTGGGGATGACCACTGCCTTTGTAACAGATCCCAAAACAATTTAGGCCCCGGAATCTCTTCCACCTCAAAGGCGGGCTCCTCAAAAAGGGGACTGTAGGGGTGGCCTCCTCCCCGACTTGGGGGCTTGATGGGTGAGCCCCAGGCCAGTGGTTGTTTTGGCCTTGTGTTAAAGAGATCGGAACAGTTTAGGTTTAAATAACCCCACAAAGGATGGTTGATCTGGGGACAGGTCCTCATCCTCAGACATGTCCAGTCCCTCAATTTTTCCCCAGTTAAGGAATCCTGGCCTGAAGACCCGACAGAGGGGGCTAGCACCTGGGCAGGGGCCTGCTCAGTGGATAAACATGACCCTTTCACATCAATATGGGAAGGTGACTCTGACACCGAGGAGGAGGTCCTGCGAGTTCAGCAGTAATGCCTTTCTGGATGGCTTGCTGAATGAAGAAAGCCAGGTCTGGAGAAATCAGGGGCCCTGGTCTATCAGCCTCTGAACCCTGAAGGGTAAAAGCCACAGCAAGGGCTGCTTGAGGTTCTGAAGAATGAGCCCTAGGTGGGGATGGTTCTGATTGAGGCCCAAACAGAGCCTCGTTGCCCCCACTTTGTTCCGTTAAAGGAGAGGGATCCCCATCAGTGGATAATGCCGGAATAGAGGCTTGGGGAGCCGGAGTCACCCCAGGTGGGGTTGAGGCAATAGCCATAGCCTGGGCCGGCTGATCCTGTTCCTTCACTGAGGCTTCTTTAAGGGCCTTTTGGATGGAACATTCTATGGCCTGATGGAGTCTCAATTCCTCCTTAGCACGGGACGCACTAGATTTGGAGGCCCTGGAAGTGGTGGGGGGCTTCTTGCTCCATTTGGCAGGGGCAGAATAAGAAGATCCTGGTTTCTCATTATCTGTAAGGCATGCTTAGTGGCCTTAGAGTGCCTGGAGGAGGCCATTTTGAAACGGAGGCTGAGAAGGCTAGGCCTCTAAATTGCACGTGGCAGGGACTCAAAATGGTGGCCAGAGATAAAAAGGGGCCGAGAGGCCTGTAGATTGAGCATCCCAAGAAGGGAGAAGGAGAAGGATCGCCACTTGCCCAAACGCCCCCAAGGAGTCTTACAATACTGGAGGTAGAGCCGACCAATGGCTCTGCAGTAGGAGCGCTCCGGCGGTTGCTTCTTTCCAAAGCCTCTGATCAGCTGTAGGGCGTACGGCTAAGCACAGGAAACACCGCTCCGTAAGCTGTTGGCCAACAGCGAAGCCGCCGATCCACATGGCTATCAGCGGCAGTCGGCGTTAAGTCAACCCACTGGAAACAAGTGGAGCCTGCAACCAGCAATGCTGGGAGGCTCCTGCAACAGCTCTGCTCTCAACAGAAAGTCTCAGGCGAAAATAGACAGAAACACCTAGCCGGAACAAGGGAAGGAATGGAGCCTGCTACCAGAGAGACTGGGAGGCTCTTCGTCGAATCCAGCGGAGGACAGCAGTATCGGGCGTGAGCCCTTCACGTTGTCAAGGGGAAGGCTCTACCAGAGACTGGGAGCTTGCAGCCCTGATCTACCGCCAAGTGGTCTTTAGCGAGCTCAGGCACAAAACCCTTCACGCTGGTAAGCTCAACCACAGAAATCAGAAATCTGGCTAGCTATTAAATGGCAGCAATGAGATATAGAAAATAATAACAGTAATCAGGAATTTTCTAGCCCAAATATGCCAGCACTCACAGATGCAAGGATGAAAGTGCTTTTTCTTCTTCTTGTGCCATACCTGTCATCAGATGTTGGCGATCATGTTGGCGATCCTATTTTTATCAACAGCAAAAGAGTTTTGTCCAAACCAGTCCCTTAGATTTTGAAGCCATTAGTTCTTCTTCTGCATGGACCTCATTTGCCTTCAATCCTTCCTTGAAGGATTAAGTGCTGTATTTTTCTGGGTGTCGCATCACATGCCCAAAATATTCTAACTTTAGCTTTTTTATGGATTTGATTATTTCCCTTGGCTTTTCCAGGTGGCTTATCGCCTCCTCATTTCTGATTTTGTCAACCCAATTGATACGTAATGTAATAAGCCTGTAAATCCACATTTTGAACGCTTCTAGTCTCTTCAAGTGGCTTTCTGTCAGAAACTAACTCTTCACTTCGTAGAGCATGATAGAAAAGGTGTAGCATCTGACAAGCCTGATTTTCAATTTGAGGCTTGAAAGTGCTGATGGGTCATTATTCAGTACCTGAAGTCAAAGGGGAAATGTTCCAGATTCTATTGTGGGGCTCAGTACACAATGGATGTTTTAAGATAGTCAGCGGATTCCTTTAGATGATTAGTTATTCCATTTCCCAGCCCTTAAACTGAAATCAGCTTAAAATGCATTCAAGGTTGCACTGGATCATTTTGACTATTTACAGTTCGATTTAAACTGCACAATGCTATTAGCGCAGGAATGTTTGCCAATCTAGATGTCACAGAGAAATATCAGACAATCAGCATTTCACCTTTCTGGCCAACAGTATAGCAGAGAATGATCGACTAAGCAATGCTCATTGTCACCCAGTAACTAAACGTCTCTTCTGCCTCTTCAGGTCCATGTCTAAACATATACTCCTTTCCTCCCTTCACAAAAGTTATAGAAACTAAATTGCTAATGTTTCTTTGGGCTTTTCTGCTTGATGTGTTGGCAAACCTCAGTTGCCTTCATAATTGTAGGTGCTCGTGTGCTGTGATTCCTGCTTTATAACCTATCATTCCATCCAACACTTTGGACTGAGAGATGGTGGGAGGTGAGGTGAACTAAAATTTTCTACCATGTGTACACAAAGTACTACTTCCAAGGCAATGACATTTTGTATTTCTGAATTAGCATTTGTTGCCTGGAAATCTATGAAAACAATGCCAGTGGCACACAAATATATCAAAATTGCTTTGAATTGTAAGCCTCTGACTATAATATGTAATCAAAGTGGGATTTATCTGGCCACTTTAGTAGGACTGTGCCTCCACCTGGAGCCCTCAAAGTGAGGATTTTTCAAGAAACACAGTATTTTGTAGAAAAGGCCACTATAGAAATTTGCAAAATTACTCTAACACAGGGGTGTCAAACTCAAGGCCCATAGGCCAGATCTGGCTCACAGGGTACTTATATCTGGCCCATGGGGCCATCTGGAAACAGCGAAGGACCGGCCCTATGGTGCCTCTGCCGGTGAAAATGGAGCTTGGGGGTGAAAATGGAGCTTGGGAGGCCCTCCCAGGTACCATTTTCACTGGCAGAAAATGGCATAAAAAGCCATTGAAGCCAAAAATGGCACTCGGGAGCCCGTTTTTGCTGACAGAGCACTCAGGCCACCACATGCATCCCAACACGAGTGACGTTGAACTGATCACACCCACCCTGGCCACTCCCACCCCGGCCCCGAAGGTCAAACATAACCCTGATGCGGCCCTCAATGAAATCGAGTTTGACACCCCTCCTCTAGCATAATCAAAGTACTGGGTGGTGGAAACGCACAGCATAAATACTGTTTCATAGACAAATGCTGCAATCCTAAGCAACAAGTGCTGGCAGGTAAATAATAATATGTACTTTTGAAATTATATCCAAATATATTCATATACAGCAGTCTAGTTTCTCTCTACATATATAAAAGAAGCTCAGGATTTCGCTTCTCTATAGGAAAAGAGGAAAGTGACATCCGCAGATTCTATATTTTCAAAAATGGGAGATAAATCATTCATTGTCTTTGTTTTTAAGGATCAGAATACACTGAAATTCTTAGGGGCAGCCAAAATCCATCAATGTACCACATGCAGCCTAATTTAAATGCCTGTTACCTTTTCCCACATTTTAAGTACAAGCAGACTCCAGGGCCTCATCATACGGCAGCTTCACTCACATCACCTCTTCTTGCTTACGTACATGAAGAATTTGGAAGAACTTGGGTATCTTAATGAAGGCATAGCCCTAACATAAAGCTTGGTATAATACGAGGAATGGCATTTTATAAACCATCACATAATCAGAGGCACATCTAAAAATAGGGAAAGAGAAGTCCCAATAATTCAAATGTTATGGCTTCTAATTATGGTTAGAGCACTAGCACTCTCTGATTTTTAGTTTAAGGGTCAAATTAAAAAAAAAGTGTTACACTTTAATTCAATAATCTGAACTAAGTGAACATATACAATACATACATGACAAATAAATTAAAAAATGAAGTAAATATTGTGTGCACATCAGTAGTGGGTTTCAATTTTGGCCGCTACCGGTTCGCTCGTGGGTGCTCGCACGCTCGTGCACACATGCAAGCTTCTGCGCATGTGCAGAGATGTCTGGATGGGTGGTCGGAGCCTCCTGACGCTACCAGTTCACCCGATCCAGGGCGAACTGGTAGCAACCCACCACTTGTGCAGATGAGATACCCTGTAATATCCTCTTTCATTTCCTCTCCTTAATATTTATGAGGGATATGAAATGATAATACTTGCCCCCACAAGTATCTTCTTTCTAAAACTCAAAATTCATTGTCTAGAAAGGGAAAGAGGTGAGAAGATAACTATATGAAAAAGATGTAATGGAGAATCCAGAGCAAGAGAAGATGAAGATGACTAAATTGCAGAGTTAAAAACATCACCAGGTTTTCATAGGAAAACTCGGTTCTTCAAATTTACTCAAGTATCTCACTGTTGTTGTTTTTTCCACAAACATGTCACTTTTATGCCAGTGACAATGAAACATTCTTCATTCACTGAGCTGTGAGGCTTTAGACATTGTGTTACAAAAGGGCTTGGGATGCTGGAAAAAGTTATCTCATTTCTAAACAAAATATTGCATGTAAAATGCAGAAGAGGGGGAGGGAAAATACTGAGGCCAGATTCATTCAGATTAAATTCAAACCACTGTCTTATGATTATCCATGTACTGTCTGGCTTGTCTAGCTATTCAGGAATGTAACCACACTGGTGTGGGAATTATTGTTTTTTTTTTTCTTCCAGATGAACTTTGCAATAGGCTTGAATCTATCAGGAACATTGCCAGTGAAACTCCTAGTCACATGTGATTCCTGCCTTTTCCTTTAAACCATGCAAATATATTTTTGATGTATATATGTTTTTAACTTCTAACCATTATTTCTATGCAATAAAACAGTACCAAGATTTACCCCTTGACTAAGCCATAGTAGTTTGCTTATTCATTGTTTGACTAAATCACATTTGGCTTGGTTCATGCCATAGCTCATGGTGTACAGAGCACAATAGTTAGACTCAGGGAAGACAGTAACTCAAAATCAAAACGTACCACTGTGGTGCAGTGATGTAAAGATATATGGGAACAACCTTTTGAAGCTGAGTCCAGAGATGCTGCCTAGTCAAATAAGAGACAGCACAGTCCATAGCTGGATAGCATGGGGAACAAGGGGCTCAGAAGATACCCTTCCTAATTTCTCACTTTTAGCCATAGAAACTCAGTGTATGACTTTAGGTCACTCACTTTTGCATGTATACTATCATAGCAGAAAGATAAGATATGTATATCTAAAATGACCAAATCTGGATTGCAAAAATCGGTTGATCACAAGATGGCAGGGAAGTTTTATGCCTCTCTTTTCTGCCCTCTCATGGTCACCTGGAGTTTTGCAATCCCATCTGGTATCTCTAATAAATTTAACAAAGAACCAAATTTTAATGCAATGTGTTAACCCAGTCAGTTATAATGAATCCAGTAATAAGACTTCCATGTAACCAAGAACAGGAATCTCTTGGTTTGGGTACAGCTCCACTTTTATACACTGTAGCATCTGCTATTGAGGCTCAATAGGTAGAATTGGTTCAGAAAAGATCAACATCCTAATTACAGTATTCATTAGATATTATGCTAGAGGGGAGTATAATGGAATATATAGTGGGAAATATTTCAAATGAGTGTCATCCTTTGGCAATATAGAAAGAAAGATAAAAAAGCTTGGGCAAAGATTTAAGGCTTTCATCTAGCACTGAAAAGAAAGTACATCTTTCTTAGAAAAGAATTTCAGAGTTTAACCACTGCCACCATAAAGTCTCCATTTCTGGCTTTCTTGCCTTCTATCACAACAGTTTATAACAAGGCAAGAACAAGAAGCATCTTCAGACACCTTTCTCTTGTGGCAGTTTTACTTTAAAAACTATTTCGGACTAGATTGGTCCAAGATTCCAAATAACAAGTGTATAGCCAGTATATAGCCTTTAGAAGGCAAGAGATGTCAATATGACATGGGCTCATACTGAGCCACAAACCATGTTGTTGTCTAGGATATTGTATCATGCAAAAGGTGGGCCTCCCATCAAAGCAATTATTCATGGGTGGGAAACTTTTATGGCTGGAGAGAAATATTTTTGAGGCCTATGAATGCTCCAGAGATGGTGGCTAGGGATTTTATGACATCAAAGTCCTCCAAATGTTGGACTTTGTCGGGGAGGGGGAAAATGGAAGAATATGAGGAGAAAAACAGGTGGTTTAAGCCTGGTACTGTGTTTCCCCCAAAATAAGGTCTTATATTTTTTTGGACTCTAAAATAAGGACTAGGGTTTATTTTAGGAAACACGGTTTCAGGGTAATCAGCCCAGCTGGGCGGCCCAACCCCACAGAGCGCACCAAAGGTGGCGAATGTATAGAGGCTGAGATTCTCTGACAGCAGCTGCAACCCACTTGCCCCTTCATCAGTACACTCTGGGGCAATGGGCTAGAGCAGCCAGCTGGCCACAGGAGGCCCAGCTGGCCATATTAATGTAGCGGTACCAGCAGCAGACGGAAACAGAGGCACGGAGGGGGAAGGCACACAATCCAGATGCACTGCGCAGGCAACAGGCAAGCCAAGAGACAGGGATGGAGTAGGCGGGATTGCAAGTGTTGGGATCACCTGCCTTCCCATCCCTGCGCCTCTGCCTCCATCTGGTGCCAGTGCCACCAGGCAAAAAGAAGCCTGCCACGGCTGTCCGCCTGCTCTGGCCCACTGACTCTCAGCTTTCCCATGGCCCTTATGGGGCATCCAGATCACTTGCCTCCCCCACATCTTTGCCTCTGCCAGCTACTTGGGCAGGTAATCAACTCATCTGCGCTGTGCAGGCTGCGGCTGCTGCCAGACACTGTTGGTCCCTGTGCCTTCGCCACAGGTGCTGGCCAGGCCCCCCTGGGCTGATGACAATTTTCACTAGGGCTTATTTTATTTTTGGCTTATATTAGGTGCACGCTTCAAAATCAGGCTAAGGCTTATTTTCAGAGAAACACAGTAGAATCTTAACTCTCAAAAACAAATGCAGAAGCCGATTAAAATGTTTTTTCCAAATCTTTCCAATCCTTTCTTCTGACCAAAATCAAAAATAGAACTGCACCTTTTCTAGGGTGCTCTGGGCTCCACAAAATTGAAATTGGGTAGACAAATTGTTCGCCCTGACCACATATTAGTAGAATCTAATTTCTTCATTACACAATTCTGTGGAATAAACATACCTCTGATGTGCAAATTATAAACAACAAATATTCACAGTGTATAAAATATAGTGCTTAAGAAAGAAAGGAGAAGGAAGAGTTGGGATGAAGGGAAAAGTTCTTGACAGAAGGACTAACATTCAGAACTGGTGTGTCAGGAGCACCAGGCTAACTGGTACAGAACTACTGCTAGTATATTTTATTGGATAACATTCGGAAGAAGGAGTCTGCCAGTGAAGTTTTTAAATAATCCCTTCTCCTGGTTTGTAACAATTAGTAAGTAGGGTAAATAGCTGCAAATAAAAAACAAGTAACCCATTGGAACTCCCTGCCTCAGGTTATTATGGAGGCAAGGAGTTTAAAAATTAAAAGACAGCAACGAGTGAGATTAGTACCTTCGTATTAGTTAGAATGAAAATTACAAAGTTCTCATCCTTCAGGCTATTCAGCATTATGAAGACTTGTTCTTCTCATGGAAGTAAAATTCTTGTGCACAATTATGAGTTTGATCAAACGTGCACTTCCCCGGCAGCAGAGAGTACTGCAGACAAATGTTAGAAGAAGTTGCAAGGTGAATGGCTCTTGAACCTTTTCAGTGTTCCTAAGAGAATGATTCAATATATGCACCCCTTTTTCAAAAAAGTGCTTAGAACCAATAACTTGTCAAGTGTGAATTTGATAATATTCTTTATGGTCCACTTCTTGTAAGTACTGTACACCCACTTGCACATAAATCAGTTACCTTTTGCACTGAGATACTTTTAGAAAAAGCCTATACAGTATTGGGACAATATTTCAAATCTGCTGGTTTATTCCTGAATTCACTGACCTTGTAACAAATTTTCTTTTTCATTGCAGCTCCTTGTAACATTAGCCAACAGTGCTTGGTGCACTTCTGGAGAGAAATTCCTATATATTTTCTAAGCCCCATGAGTACATAAACGTATATGAAAATGTTCCCTTTTGTTTCCTTACTTTCCTAACATTAAAAAACTGTGAGAACCTGATACTGGGAGCAGTTTGAGGATAATTTTACCTCAGTGAGAACCTATCTATGGGTTTATTTTCACCCTCCTCTCCCTTTTTCCCCTTGTTGTTGGAATGGTTTTTTTTAATTTATTTTGTTCTTGCTGATTTGTTCAATATTTTTGAATTTGAAAACAGAAATACTACTATTCCCTCAAAAACTACAAAAAACATTTTGTATTCTAACTAACAGCTGAAATTTTATGTGGGACGTGTGATTCCCTCGATCTTTTTGCTGATTTGGTTGCTGTGCTATATTTCTCATCTCCAACAAGTATAACTATACACAATGCTCTATTATTCTGCAGGCATTCTTCTGTGTATCTTTGTGTTATTTTTCAGCAATGTTATCTGCATTGTGGAAATCAATGTGGGATGAGGCGGCAAAAGGAGTTAAACAAAAGCATCTTTTCTACTTTTTTTTTTTAAAAAAAAAACTTAGTAATGAAGCCAGTAGCCAGTGGTACCTGATAGATGATGTTGGTGATACTGAAAGCAAGAGATTGCCTCCGCTGTCTGCAGCATTGATTAGCATGGGAAGAATTGGATTAGGATTCAAACTAGCAGGGATTTGTACCCAAGAAGATGCCATCAGGAGCCAATTTGGATATTTTTACTGCATCAGATGAAGAGACAGCACATTCCCTTGGTTTAATTGAAAGCTGGTGCTCTGGGTTTGGCTTAATCCGCCCTCCTCCTCCATTAGATAACGTCTCGCTGAAACCACACTCTGCAAGCTCACAGCATTCCAATCTGCTGATTCCAAGTGGCTTCCTGCTGGGGCTCTCTGCTGCGCGAGCAATACATTTGCTGATGGGGCAGAACAACACCTCACTCCTTTTCTTGTCGCTTTCCAAACCTGGGCACCAAACTGGCAAGAGACACCCCAGCTGAAGAAATCATGCCCCACCCAGGGCATGACCTCTGCTGGGAAAGTAGGTGACTGCAAGGAAGCAAGAAGGAAGAAGCCAGGTATGCTGGCTGGTAGCCCTTTAAGAGTTAACAGGGATGAATGGTGTAAAACAGAATAGACATGATCAAAAATCTCCAAGATGTCCATAGTGGGCAGTAGAAAGATGTGCTGACCTAGCATAAAGGACTTGAAAACATATGTTGCTAAAATGAGGCAGACATGAATGGAGAACGCAAAAGGCCTTGTTGCAGTGCTCTGAAGATATGATGACATTGCTCCAGCAGGTTCTAACAGGTTCTGGAGAACCGGTAGCAGAAATTCAGAGATGGAGATTTTGCAGTATCCTTCCCCTGGAGTGGGGAATGGGGATTTTGCAGTATCCTTCCCCTGGAGTGGGGTGGGAATGGAGATTTTGCAATATCTTTCCCCTGCCACGCCCACCAAGCCACATCACACCCACCAAGCCACACCCACAGAAGTGGTAGTAAAAAAAAAAATTGGATTTCATCACTGCATTGCTCCCTGTACATCTCCCAAACTTTCTATGTGATGGTGCCAATCCCAGTTATGCCTCTGTGTATATTTTTTTCACCTTATGTTTTTGGTGGACAAATAAAAATGCAAGGAAGTGCTGGCCTCCTAACGCCTTTTGCAGCAGCTGGGAGAACTATAAACATGGTACTAGATGACTGATTGGGATATTTCTAATCATACATTGTTGATGCTCAGACTTAAGGTAAATAATTGAGGGAAGAGGGATCTCTGCCATCTCAAGCATAGCCAGTGACTTAGCTGGAGGTAATGGAGGAAATGTAGTTACTATTCCTTTCTGTTTTCCACCTATACTTAAAATAAAGGAAAACAGGAGCTCTTATGAGATGTCCCTGCATGGAATTCAGTTCTGTGCAACTTTTCCCCTTCATTTTTTTGAAATGAAAAACAGAAACCAGAAATCTGTTTTTTTTCCTTGCAAAGTAACCCAAATCATTGCTACATTTTTCTATGCAGGGAAAAGTGCACAAGCCATTATATGTTTTCATTTTCCAGAGAAATAAGCATAAACATCCTTGCATATCATGCCTAATATAGTTATATTTCCATATTGTTGATTTTGACATCACATAATCATACTAACTAGGGCTGCTATTTTAGAGGATCCAGAATCCTTCCTCCCAATTTTCTCTAGCCCAACCTGGTCTCCCATGATCTCTTGCATCACACAAATACCAAGAAGCCTTCATGATATCTATTGCCTCTTTCCAAAAGGCCAGGCAGGCTTAGGTTGAGCATATTAGCTAATCAGTGATGGAGACACGTTCCATGGCTGTCAGGTTTCAGCAGTGAGTTTTGCAGTGGAGTATATTGTCTCTACGGTTAGCAATCTAGCCCTAGAACCAGTGGTGAAATCCATTTTTTTTTACTACCGGTTCTGTGGGCGTAACTTGGTGGGCATGGCAAAGGAAGGATACTGCAAAATCTCCATCCCCTCCCACTTCTGGGGAAAGATACTGCAAAATCTCCATTCCCACCCCACTCCAGGGGAAGGATATTGCAAAATCTCCATTCCCACCCCACTCTGGGGCCATCCAGAGGTGGTATTTGCCGGTTCTCCAAACTGCTCAAAATTTCCGCTACCGGTTCTCCAGAACCTTTCAAAACCTGCTGGATTTCACCCCTGCCTAGAACTTTGTTCTGCAGGTTCCCTTTTCCTTGTTTAACACCTACATGAAGTCACTAGGGGAGGTCATTGATTGGCACAAAATACAGAATCATCCATGTACTGAGGACAGATTGCTTCATATCTTTGCCCTGGCCAATCAGATGATGCTGTCAAGATACTGTCCTAATGTCTGGATGATGGGGAGGCCCAAATAAGGAATAATAGACTTCAGCTCAATCCTAGCAAAACCTAGTGGCTGTGCCACTATCCCCATCCCCACTCCTGAAGCTGGAGATTTTCTATATTTGGCTGTTCAGATTCAGTGCATAATTTGGGAGTTCTCCTAAACACCCAGGACCGGCTTGAGGAACAAATGGTCAGGAGAATCCTTGCACAATATTGTCTTCTGTACCAATAGTGCCTCTTCCTGAATTAGAGGACCATGCTTGTTGTCACTCATACCTTAGTCACCTCCCAGTTGGAATACTGCAACATACTATATATGAAACTGTCCTTGAAAATTTTCTGAAATTTACCCTGCATGACACAGGACCATGCAGGACCATGTTTGTCTCATTGTTTCTGCCCTAATTGTACAGGTAGTTTTTGCTTAGCAACCACAGTTGGGACTGGCAACTCTGCCGCTAAGTGATGTCACTAAGCAGAACATCACATGATCACAATAGTCATTAAGTGAGACATCACACAACTGTGACTTGATTTTTACTGCCAACCTCTCCATTCACTCTACATACCAAAAGCTGGTTGTGAAGTATGTAAATGGAAATCATGTGACCATGGGACACTCTGATAAACACCACAGATGCAGTGTCTGAATGTCAGTCATGTGACTGCAAGATGCTGTGATGGTTGAATATGCGAGGACTGGTCAAAAGTTACTTTTTCAGCATCATTACAATTTTAAACGGTCCATAATGGCAGGCAGTCAGTAAGTGAGGTCTACCTGCACAGTCACATTTCAGATCCTTTCCTTCAACCTATCTCACTTGATAGATATATTTACAAGGTGTATAATACCCAATTCAACCACTATGATTCTGGGTGACACACAGCAGAAAAACAAACAAATGAAAAAAGAAAGACACATAACAATAAACAGTACAAAATATAAAATGAAAGCCAAGCATTTCATAAAACCATCACAAGGGGACTTCCACTCAGATGGCCCCTAATGTCTGGGGAATGTGGGAGGTGTTGCAGACCTATCCTCTAGAATAGGGGTGTCCAACCTTGGCAACTTTAAGAATTGTGGACTTCAACTCCCAGAATTCCCAAGCCAGTGTGGCTGGCTGGGGAATTCTGAGAGTTGGTCCATAAGTCTTAAAGTAGCCTAGAATGGTTTCCCCATCCCTAACAATCCCTTCTTTGATGACTTTTAGAAAGGTATTAAGAATTTGTTTTTTCCCCTGAGGGCCAGGATGACTGGAGGTTGTACTTTGTGAGGTGTTAATGCATATTGATGATTCCCAATTATCTTGGTTACTGTTGTAATTTGATTTTATACTGTTGTACACTATTCAGAGTTGCATTGTGTGAGTTTTTGATCCATATAAATGTATTAAATAAATAAACAGTTAATATTTATTATTAAATTTATTTTCCCTATACTAGTCTTTTTCTGACTATAATAACAATCTTGACAGTTTCTATAAATATTTAGTATTTAGATCTACCACTGGTATCAGTCACAGCATTCATGCATCAGCTGAACCTGCGTGAGGAGGACAGAATGTCACTCCACTTTGCAAATATGAATTATATAGGCAAAAAAGATCCATTTACGAAATGGCTTATTGATTCCAAAAAATGTTAAGTAGTAACTGCCTGGCAGCAGAGAATGGAATAAAAGGAAAGTAGCATGAGAATATAACATGTAAAAATGCTAGTGTGGTGGTATCCTGGTTAAAATGTTGGCTTGGCAGACTCTGATTAAACTTCCCACCCAACCAAGAAATTATTTCCAGACCAGTCACTGCCTGTGCTTATAGCATGGTCTTGCCCCTGGTTAATTGAATTATGGTTTATCAATCATCGCAATTTTCTATGTTTGCATGATTCATCTGCACCGTCAGCATCAGTGGTGAATTAGTCACAAGGGCTTGGTTATGAAGATAATATGGAGCACTTTGAGTTCTTGTCTTGAGATCCTGAAGGAAAGATAGTATATGATGCAGCACATGAATAAATAAGCAGCGAGTGTATGAATGTCTAATTAGGCATTTCTGTACTTATATAGACTGGAAATGTCACATATAAACCAACTTGAACTGTGTAAAGACCAACAAATAGATCCAATACGGCAACTGTTGTGCTGAGAAAGCTGTCCTTTTGTTTTCTAGCCCTGTTATATTTCTTTCCCCACAATCTTCCTTTTTATTTGCTATTATTCAAGTCTTATATCCTGCAACAGTAGGAAAGAGTGTATTCCTTAAATCCTTAACTTTCTTAAGAGATGTTTGGCTCTCTTTTGTGTATGTGTGCGTGTTGAAGTTTCTAATCCCACTGGTTTAAAGAAAGAGTGAGGCTCCTACTACTCTTCTCATCCCTTATTGATTCATCCAGAGCTTCGAACAGAGGCTATGCCCACAAAGAAATGTTATATATTATGATTGGCAATCTTCTCTTTTGCTTATTTCCCATCTTCAACAGGCAGCTACATCATGCTTTTCCAGATTGATTCACTCTAGATGCATTGGACCCCAAAGTCTAGTATGTTGGCTATGGGTGATAAGAATGATAATCTAACACATCTGGAAGTGATCAGGTGGGAGAGACTGGTGTATAGATATGCAACATTTATAACAGTGACAGGGAATTATTTTTTCTCCAGCAGCTTGCACTTTTTAAATTGTTATTATTATTATTGGCAACTAAGGAGTGCTAAGGGTGTGGCAGCAATAGAATGATGTCAGTTATGGGGCAAGTCCAGAATTATAAACTATTGTTCTCCATGAGAGATTATGCTCTTTGTTTTTAATAGTTTTTTTTTTCTTTTCCATTCTCAGGGACTACTTGGACAGGTCCTTGCAGTTTTCTTGCCAAGATTTCTCAGAAATGATTTGCCATTGCCTTCTTCCTAGGGCTAAGAGAAAATGACTCGCCCAAGATCACCCAGACAACTTTATGGCCAAGGCAGGACTAGATTGCACAGTTTCCTGCTTAATAGCACAATGCCTTAACGTCTACACCAAATTGGCTCTCATTTATAATAGTTAGATATATGCTCTATAAGAGGCTTAATATTCCTATTTCCTTTATTCTACTTTATTTTGTATAATAAAAAACAGCATACAGTATAAGGGGGAAATGATCTGGGTAAAATATACTACATTTCAGAAATTATTGCAATTAAAATTGTATAGTTATATACAACTCAGCTTTTCATCCTTTTGAGGTAGGTAAAATGAGAACCCGGATTGTGGGGGCAATGAGCTGACTTTGTATAAAAAAGAACACCGCTTGGGGGGGCTGAAAGCCCTACTAAGCAGGTATATACAAAAGTATGAAGGCTATTGCTTAATGCATTGTAAGCCGCCCTGAGTCTCCAAAGAAAGGCGGCATATAAATCGAACCAATAAATAAATAAATAAATAAATAAATATACATACTCAAAATATAACTGCTAGAACTTAAATAGAAAACCAACAAATGTAATCTTGAGGGGGAACATGGTTAAGGTAAATCAAACTGGGTAGTCCTTCAAATGGTTAATGACTTCAACCAAGTGTAGACTTAGAAGACAATCTCAGAAGAAGACAATGGTAAACAATTTCCTTACAATTACTAAGAAGCTGAATGAATGTGTCTATGAAGTTCTCAGGAATCCCGTTCCACTTAAAGAAAGCCTTTAATCCTAAATAGGAATCCACAACCTCAATTCATTAACACTTCACACTCACAGTTCTTAAATTCTGATGAAATACATTGGATTTCTATTTATTTATTTATTTATTTATTTATTTATTTATTTATTTATTTATTTATTTATTTATTTAAATTTCTATACCGCCCTTCTCCCGAAGGACTCAGGGCAGTGAACAGCCACAAGATAAAACACATAAATACAAAAATTTAAAATAGATTAAAACGAATTAAATAATTTGGCTGAATTTAAAATATCCCATAATTTAAAACAAATTAAAATTTATATTTAAAATTTATATTTAAAAGGGGAGAAGATTTAGGCCAGGCCAGCTTGATGAAATAAAAAAGTATTGAGCGCGCGACGGAAGGTGCAGATCCAGGATCCTCCTTATCTCCGGGGGGAGCTCGTTCCAGATCGTAGGTGCCCACACAGAGAAGGCTCTCCCCCTAGAGGCCGCCAGTTGACATTGTTTGGCCGACGGCACCCGGAGGAGCCCCTCTCTATGGGTGCGTACTGGCCGGTGGGAGGCTATTGGTGGTAGCAGGCGGTCCCATAGATAACCAGGTCCTAAGCCATGGAGTGCTTTAAAGGTGATAACCAGAACCTTGAAACACACTCGAAAGACCACCAGGAGCCAGTGCAGCTCGTGCAGGAGAGGTTTTACATGGGAACTCCACGTTGCTCCCATAACCACCCACGTGCCTCCGAGTGTACCTCAAGAGGAGCCCCATGTAGAGATTGTTACAATAGTCCAGACGAGAGGTGACGAGGGCATGAGTGACTGTGTGTAGGGAGTCCCGATCTAGAAAGGGACGCAACTGGCGGATCAGGCGAACCTGATGAAAAATCCTCCCGGTCATGGCCGTCAAGTGCTCTTCTAAAGACAGCCGTGAATCCAGGAAGACGCCCAAGTTGTGAGCCCTTTCCATGGGGGCCAATGATTCACACCCAATAGTCAGCGATGGCACCAGCTGACTATATCGGGACATCGGAAACCACAGCCACTCAGTCTTGGATGTGTTGAGCCTGAGCCTGTTCCTCCCCATCCAGATCCGTACGGCCTCCAGGCACCGGGACATCACTTCAAGGGCATCGTTGGGGTGGTCCCGGGTGGAGATGTACAGCTGGGTGTCGTCAGCGTACTGATGGTACTTCACCCCAAAACCACGGATGATCTCGCCCAGTGGCTTTACATAAATGTTGAACAAAAGGGGTGAGAGGACCGATCCCTGCGGCACCCCACATATGAGGGGCCTCAGGGTCGACCTCTGCCCCCCTGTCAACACAGACTGTGACTGATCAGAGAGAAAGGAGGAAAACCACCGTAGTACGGTGCCTCCCACCCACAACTCTTCCAACTGATGCAGCATGATACCATGGTCGATGGTATCAAAAGCCGTTGAGAGATCTAACAGGACCAAGACAGAGGAGCAACCCCTATTCCGAGCCCTCCAGAGATCATCAACCAATGCGACCAATGCTGTTTCTGTGCTGTACCCAGGCCTGAAACCCGACTGAAACGGATCTAGCTACGACGTTTCATCCAGGTACTGGGGAAGCTGTCGCGTAACCACACTCTCAACAACCTTCGCAACAAAGCGAAGGTTGGAGACTGGACGATAATTAGCCAATACTGCCAGGTCCAGGGAAGGCTTCTTGAGGAGAGGCCTCAGCACCGCCTCCCTCAAGGCAGCGGGGAAAGCACCCTCACCCAATGAAGCATTTATAATCCCCTGGAGCCAGCCTTGCATCACCTCCCAGGAAGCCAGCACTAACCAGGAGGGACACAGGTCCAACAAACATGTGGTCGCGTTCAATCTACCCAGAATCCTGTCCACGTCATCTGGGATCACAGGATCAAACTCGTCCCAGATAACATTCTCAAGACCTGCCTCTGTCACCCTCGCTGGACCTATCCAGTCGGAGTCCATACCTTCCCGAATCTGAGTGATTTTGTCATGCAGATATTGAACAAAATCCTCGGCTCTTCCCTCCAAGGGGTCCTCCCGTGCTTCCTGGTGGAGCAGGGAGCGGGTCACTCTAAACAGGGTGGCTGGGCGATTATCTGATGACGCAATAAGAGCAGCAAAATGTTGCTTTTATCGCCACTAGGTAATTCTTAATATGAGATCTTACCAGTGTCCAGTCGCATTCAGAAAGACTAGCCCTCCAACTACTCTCTAGGCGTCTTTTCTGGCGCTTCATCTCCCTCAGCTCTTCGGTGAACCAAGGAGCCAGGTGAGATCGGCACTGGGTCAGAGGCCGCAAAAGCACGACTCGATCTAGAGCTCCAGCGGCCGCCCTATCCCAGGCGGCCACTAGATCTCCAGTCGAGGCGTGTGCAATCAGGTATCAGGTTCCATCAGGCGCCTGGGGCAGTACATCTTACCGGTTTCACCTCCCTGCGGCGGGGTACCGCGGTTCGAAGGTCAAGGCGAAGGAGAGAGTGATCCGACCATGACAAGGGCTCAATGACTATGTCCCCTATCTCAAGATCACTCAACCACTGTCCAGAGACAAAAACCAGGTCCAGTGTATTTCCCCCCATGTGCGTAGGGCCATGAATTAGCTGGGTCAGGTCCATGGCCGTCATGGAAGCCATGAACTCCCGAGCCACCTCAGATGCCTCGCCCACGGATGGCAGTCCCCCATGACCATAAGTCTGGGGGTATCAACCGCCACCGCAGCGATAACATGAAGTAGCTTGGGCAGGGCTGCAGCCACGTGGCAGGGAGCCAGGTACGTGATCAGCAAACCCATCTGAACCCCATGGCCCCACTTCACAAGGAGGGACTCACAACCGGCCGTCTGAGGAATAGTGGTCTCCCTCAGCCTAAGGCCTTCTCTAATAATAACCGCTACTCCCCCGCCCCACCCCTGTGGCCTCGGCTGATGGAATGCGTGGAAGCCTGGTGGGCATATTTCTACCAGAGGGACCCCTCCCTCCAGGCCCAACCAGGTCTCCATAATACCCGCCAGGTCCACTCCCCCCTCCTGAACAAGATCACAAATGAGGGGGGCTTTATTTAGAAAGGATGGACCTGGCATTGCACAACATCAATCGAAGGCCCAGGCCCTGAGGGTCTGTGCAACCTGGAAAACGAGTAGAGCTTTGGGGGCTGGAGCGCCCTACCGCTTGGAGACAGTGGGTGCGTGCTCCCTTAACATGATATGGCTCCCTGCTCCCGCCATATCTACCCCTCCCACTCATAGTACCAATGGTGGAAACACAGTCTGGACAAGCTTGACCCCCCCCCCATCAGCCCTGGATCCCCCCCACCCCCCGCTGCAAGTCCTGGCCTGGCCTGACCCTTCCCTAGGTGGGTTATCCCCCAAACCCACAACCCTAGTTCCTATCCAACCCCCCTCCCCCGTTCCCATACCCCTTAAAAGTTTAGACAAAGACAATTTTAAAAACCCCCGCAGCCCCCTCTTTGTGGCATGCCACCTCTCGGGGTTCCAAAGCCCGTCATCGAGGTAGGCCCTCGATAGAGTGGAGGGCCAAGCCTGCGAGAGGGGGGAGTCTCGCAGACCAAGAAGCTCCGCTGCTGAGTACATCTTAACCAACGGGTAAGCACGACCATATCCTAGGGTCTATAAAAAAGGACCAGGGGAGAAGACAAAGAAATGGGGGATCTCAAAAACATATTTACAGGACCAAGTCCACTGTCCTCTCACAACAGGGGACAAAGTCCGGAGCCAAGATGACCACAATCCAAGGGAGGGCAATAGATCCTACCACCCTCTCACGGTGGTTAGGTCGGCTGGTCAGCCCCCTCTTGTGGTGAGATGGCAGCGATGAACCAATGAAAACAGATAGCGTCCGGATGTCAGGTCCAAAAACCGCCCTCTCACGGCGGTTGGTCCAATGGTCAAATCCCCTCCGCTGACAAAGTACATATATGTAAAATCATCCTGGTTCAGCCCCCAGGGGTCCCGACATCCAGACCACCCTCTCACGGTGGTCAACTGATGTCCAGCCCCTTCAGCCGACGGGATGCAGCAATGTACCATCCTCCATTTCAGATGAAATGGCCCTCAGTCAGGGGGGTTTAGATAGTATAAGCATAGCCAGGTGAGTCCCACGGGCTAACAGCTGGTGCAAATGGGCCCAGTCTTAAAGGGGAATGCTGGAGGAGAGAGAAATGGGGCAAAAAAGTGGGGCAGTTGTCTCAAGCTCCCAGCCCTCACACAACCAGTTTGAGGCCTCCTAGGCTTGGGAAAAGATCTCACACCAGGTCCTAGCCCCAACCCTGGTTGCAGGTCTCTCACTCATTTCGTTGCCCTCCCTGACTCCACCTCCAGTTCCAAGTGGGGGGGGGTCGCCAGCGTCCTCTTGTTGTTTTATTTGAATTTATTTGAATTAAATTATAATAATTATTTTAACATTGATTTCAATACAGCTGATCAGCAGTTGCAAATGTTATTCAAGCATCTATATCCTCTTTCCCTCCTCTTTTTAGTGAAGCATCAATGGCCACCTGTGGATCACATGCTACTTCCTTGGTACACCCAAGACTTACTCTTAGTTCCCTTATGCCTTTCTGAGGGAAATGTGCATCACTGGCCAAAATCAATCTTTCTTCAAGACAGCCAAGAGAACTCCTTCTTTTCTATGCTTTCCCACCAGAGTTGAGCTTTTCCTATGGCTGCCTCACTTATTTCCAGGGGTGAAATCCAGCAGGTTCTGACAGGTTCTGGAGAACCAGTAGCGGAAATTTTGAGTAGTTTGGAGAACCAGTAGCGGAAATTTTGAGTAGTTCAGAGAACCGGCAAATACCACCTCTGGCTGGTCCCAGAGTGGGGTGGGACTGGAGATTTTACAATATCCTTCCCCCAGGAGTGGGGAAGGAATGGGGATTTTGCAGTATCCTTCCTCTGGAGTGGGGTGGGAATGGAGATTTTGCAGTATCCTTCCCCTGCAATACCCACCAAGCCACACCACGCCCATCAAGCCACGCCCACAGAACCAGTTGTAAAAAAATTTGAATTTCACCACTGCTTATTTCCATTTCAAATGCAATACTGTTTCCTCCCCTCACATGAGAGATGGACAGTGGATCGCTGATGACATTACCACCATTTCTCCCCAGAGGCAGGACTTTCTCTGCTTTATCAGGTCATTGCAGATTCATACAAAACATTTGAAAAGGTAAAGAGGGTTTCTCCCCAGTGGAGTCTTATCAGACTTTTGAGCCTTTGGATGCAGCTTTGTTTTAGTTCATGTTCCAATTAAAGATGGAAATGACATTCAAGTGAACAATTGCTAATTCTCAGAAGATTATCTGAGCCTGGCAGCTGCCTCAGTGTCTCTTCAGAACAGGGTATGCCAAGTAGGCCTCTTGCTTTCTCTGATGGGCAAATCTTTGACATGAAAAGACATGTGTGGTCTCTCTCAGTGGTGGTTAAAACCGGTGTTACCACTGGTTCGCTTCATGCATGCGCTCCGCGCAAGCGCTGTATATTAAGGAACAGCTGAGACACGGCAATCCGTTCCGCCACGCCTTTCAACTGGGCTAAAAACGACTGAATATAAGGTATGTGTAATGCAGGGGACGGTGGGAGGGCCAAGCTAACCATCAGAGAGAACTGGTTCGCTCTCACCTCACCATCTCCGCTACTGGATCGCCCGAACCGGGAAGTACCAGTAGCAACCCATCACTGGTCCCTCTGCAGAAAAAAGAGAAACAAGAAAGAATTACAGCCCCTTGGTTTATTTATTTATTTATTGGTTCGATTTATATGCCGCCCTTTTCCGGAGACTCAGGGCGGCTTACAATGCGTTAAGCAATAGCCTTCATACTTTTGTATATACCTGCTTAGTAGCACTTTTGGGGGCTCCCTAAGTGGTGTTCTTTTTTATACAAAGTCAGCTTATTGCCCCCACAAACCGGGTCCTCATTTCACCAACCTCGAAAGGATGGAAGGCTGAGTCAACCTTGAGCCTGGTGAGATTTGAACTTGCAGTAATTGCAGGCAGCTGGTGTTACTTAACAGTGCTTTAGTCTGCTGCGCCACCAAGGCTCTTGGTTGCTGGAAGTCCATTTACTACACTTACTATTTGGCTACTAAATTGAGAACTTTATAGTCCTCCCCCCCAACCTGGTAACCTTGGGGGTACTGGAGCCTGCATATTGGTAAAGGCCAAGGTAAAGCATTTCAGAAAAGCCAGCATACTCTCTGGTTTCAAACCTATCATGACCTTAGTCTTTGTACTACATAACAAGGATTTTAAAAGTATGGTATGATCAATCAGAAAGTCAGTTTGGTGTAGTGGATAAGGCAACAGGCTCAAAATCAAGAGTGGAAGTTCTAGTCCTGCCTCACAGCCCTAGGAAGAAGACAATGGCAATCCACTTTTGAAAATGTTGTCAAGAAAACTGTGGATTTGTTCAAACAGTTACAGGAGTCCATGCTTATTTGAAATATACTCTTTCCCCCCGGGGAAAAAAAGCTTGATTAGGACCAAGCAGGAAAGCACTGTTCCTATGAGACACCTATGAACATGGGTGGGTTCTACTTACCCTTACTACCGGTTTGCAACAGGGCCACGCGCACATGCGTGCGCCTTTCTGCGCATGCACAGAAGGGTTCTAATGATGTCAGGGTCGGTGGGCAGAGCCTCCCGCTGGTTTTACTGCCGGTTCTATAGAACCAGTGTGAACCGGGGGCAACCCACCACTGCCTATGTAGATATGAATGTGAAGAAGTTTGAAACAGATATAGCCTTTTCAAAGAATATTTATAGTTGTGTACTTATTTTAGAGGTTTGACCAACACATCTGGATGTACCAGCTCAGGAAAAGATGTGTTGTTCTTTTAGATAATGGAAATCTGCTTCAGTAGAAATAGAGAAGAAAGAGGGGGAAAACATACCCCCTGGTTTATCTGTCCTCCATGCAATGAACTCAACAGGTATTAGGAGATTCAAGAAAGTCAAGATGGCAGCCCTGAACACACAGCTGGAAGAGGGCAGGGCTTTAATCACATGATTGTGGCTGCCATTTTGACTTTTTTTTTAGCTACCCTACAGATGCCTCTGTTGCAGAGAAATACAACTGAATGGCCCAGAAATTGGCTGCATTTTGTCCATCATCTCGAGTTACCTGCTTTGCTCATTTTATCTTAACCAAATGAAATGTTGAAGATCTCAGAAGCCACAGCATTTCTCCAAAAGCAGACCCTTGTGGGTTTCTTTCCCCAAACTCAGTGCTTTAGTCTATCAGAGTTTCTTGTGAAATCGAAAGAGGCAATGATCTCTTCCTCACTGACTACCCTTCCTTCGCTATTTCCAGGGTGGCCCTGTGGGCCAGATCCAAGCACCCTGTGTGGTGGATCCAGCCCCGGGCCTTGAGTTTGACACCCCTGATCTAGTACATTCCAGAAATAATCAAAAGATTATGCTCCAAGGGAATGATAGGACTTGTACCCTGTTTCCCCGAAAATAAGACATTCCCTGATAATAAGCCTAACCGGGCTTTTGAGAACATGGCAATAAGGTGAAGTGCTTATTTCAGGGTTCAAAAAAATATAAGACAGGGTCTTATTTTTGGGGAAACACAGTAGTCCATCATGTCTGGAGGGCTCTTGGTTTGTAGTCCATCATGTCTGGAGGGGAAGACTGATGTACATCATTAAAATAATATAAATGTGATTGGAATCAATAGTTTTACTTTGTGCTCTTCTTTCATTGTCAGAGTCTTTTACTTTTAAAAAATCCATTACCCTTTGAGTAAAAAGGTGCCAATGATAATCTGCTAGCAGCTTTTAAAAGCACTTTGAAATATAGGTACTTATAAAAAAATGCAAATGGCAATGACGACCCAAAAGGAAGATATTTCCATTTTCTACAACATGAAGAAATTAAGATGATATCTGTTCTGAGATAAATCCTAAAATCATGCCCATGCTGATTTTAACTTTATAGTTAATAATTTTATTACAATATTTTTCTGATAAACTCTGCCCCAAGTAAAAATTTAGCTATTATAAAAATGCAGGGTTTTGATAAGATATTAATAAAGTAAGACTGTGTTCAGTTAATAGGGAGGGCCACAATCTGCTTAACTGAATTAAGCACAACACACTATCACCTTGATTTACACACTAACTACACACTAAGTTATCACCTTGATTTACATTCCACACAGACTTGATCAGACAAGATGCAAAATGACATGTGTTCTAGAAAATTGTGCTTGGCTATGAATGTCCTAGCTCTGAGATCCCCAAATGACACCAATTTCTCTTTTATTTTCCTGAAGGAAATGAAGGGAACAAGAATACTAGCTTTTTAAGGGGGGGGATGGGAGGGGGATGGTCTTTAAATTAGAATTAGGAAATTAAAAGCAGGCTTAGAAAGCTGCTTCCTTTTTCACCAACTGTTGGCACTACCTGAAATTCTGAAGTACTGGCAAAATTCCTCCTTAATATTTATGGGCCTTTCTGAATTTTGCATCTATAGTACAAATATGCTCTTTAGCAATAACATCCTACAGTGGGCAACATTTCTTACTGTTCCCCCTCCCCCTCTGTCAAAGGCAAAATTAGGTGAGCACTGAGTAGAACTGGGAGAGGGGTTTATTGGCATTTTCAGGCTCATATGGAATAACCTCTCTAAAAAAAAGCTGTACGGGGCTTGAAATGATGAAACAATGAAATGGGTGTGAGTGTAAAGTAGACACTACAAAATAGTGTAATATTGAAATGATTGGACCGATTCCTCATTCCTGCTTTTCAAAAAGCACATTAATGATGAGATCTGGAAATAAGTATTTGCTCTCTATGTAAAGAAAGAAAAAGAGGAGAAGAGAAATGCTAGGCAAATATGTTCAACTTTGTACCCACAATCTGTTTTTGTTTTTAAATGTAACTCCGCAGCTGCCATTTTCAATTCTTTTGTGGCTGATCCAATGATGGTCTGTTAAGGCAACGAATCTTCTTTTGACCCATGCTTTCCCACATCTTCTAGAAAGTTCATCATTTTATTCTACCTTACAGCTTTCAGTGGGCACTCCTTTAGTATCTCAAGCATGATCTGCCTAGCTCTAGTTTTGCAAAATTTCCCTCCCTCCCTCCCTCCCTCCGTCCTGCAAACACTTTAGCTTTCAATGCAGGCACATCACAATGAAACTACAATGCTTCAATCAGCACAACTGCACTTGTGGAAGCTGAAGTGTCCATTCTTCCTTGCTACAGTGAAACACAAAGATCAACGAACAACCTGTTCTCTTTTACTTTGATTAATGTAGCACCAGAATAATGATGGTACAGGGAGGAAAGGGAAAGAGGAAGCTCTTTGCTAAGCCAAAAGAAAGAATGTGGGAAGGAGGAATAAATGCATCCATGTGTACACACATTTGGAAAAGCAAAGGAAAGCATGGGGGACTAGAAGAATGGAACAATTCACCAAAACAGGTGTCTCCAAACTTGGCAACTTTAAGACTTGTGGACTTCAACTCCCCCATGATTGTGGACTTGTGAACTCCACAAGTCTTAATGTTGCCAGGTTTGGAGACACCTGCCCCAAAGAAAAAGACACCCAACAATAAACTAGTCCACGGGAGCCAGCCAATAAAGCTTACTTTCCTAGATGGAACAAATGAAAAGCATGGGAATGAACTGGCAAGTCCTATAGTGGTTGTACTCTATACTGAGCAGTCCACCTCTGCTGTAGCCCTGTAGCCAAAGGTGAGTGGGAGCAGCAAAGCCAGAGGAAGCAACCTATTGGTTTGCTTATCCATCAATCAACCTATTGGTTTGCTATGGAGGACAGCATCATTGGGCACTGAATCAGAAGAAAGGCAATAGAATCAAGCAAGGATCAGCACTTGCAGCAGCAGGAACGTTGGCAAGTTGATATAATTTTCTCTGTTCAATTCTCCATAGAATAGGTGGAAAAAGACTCTCCAACAGTACGTTGGCACTACAGAAAGATTTTACACCAGATTAAAGATAAAGATTATACCAGATTAAGATTAAAGCCCAGAAAATGAGAGTTACATGCTCTCCCCTTTCTCCCATTCTAGGTCATGCATATTTTATCTTAAAACAGAAAGCATATATTTTTTTTCTCTTTGGAAATATTGTATTTTTCCCATATGCAAATCAATCAATGAATGAATTGACTAAAATTCATATGGGTTGCAATACACAGGCAGGAATCAATGAAAGACGAACCACTGACCCCACCTCTTCTGCTAATCGATTTTATCAACTTTTTCATGACCTCACCTCCAGTTATCTCCTCCACCCCATTTTTCTTATCTCACTTTTTCTAAGATATTGATTTATACAGGGATACAATAACAAAAATTCAGCATTATTTTGAAGACTGCTTGGAAATAATTGAGCCTAGGTCCCAGAAGTAGGAACTGGATGGCCATTTGCACGTATCTGAAAAAGAAGACAAAATACAATAAAGCTTTGCCCCACATCTTCTCTTGATTCCTAGCCTTCAGTTGCTCTAGTAAGTCCTGTAAAGAAATTGCTAGCAAGTGTTTGTGAAGTTCTAATAGTAAGTTTCTGAGTGAATCAAAACTCTGGACTTAATCAGCCCTTGATTTGACCAGCAAGCTTTTCTGTCCCTTTCCTATTCCTATTTCCTATTCCTAAAGTAATATCGCTTTACCCATTTTGTATCACTGTCCAGGCACCATTTTGGCTTTTTGGAACACCCTCAATGCCCCCGGTAGATGGTCAATCACTGATGTAGAATGATTGATGCCCAGCCTGCTATTCTCATTACTTACGAGTTCTGTTCTTTAACTGGGCAGAGTGCTTGATAAACTCAGATTTAGATGTTTTAAACAAAGCTTATGCCCCTGTGATTTCCAGAACAAAGATTTCCAAATCCCACTGCCACAATATAATTATTTTTAATTCTCCCTGCCACCCTATGCTTGTAACAGAAGCAGAATATTCTTTTAATTACAAGGTACCGATTGACCATATGAGTGTTTTGTAATCAGAAGCTGTTACCTAGTTACTATCTGCTGGATTCACTAGAGATTGTTGTGGCAGACAAGTAATTGATCTTTGATTTTCTCTCTCTCCTTCTTCTAATTTCCTGATAGTTATACGGCAACTCTGCAGATAATTGCAACCACATCTCTGGGAGTATGCAGTTTCTATGCCTTGCACTGATACTGTTTTCTTTTCTTTTTAAACCCAGTAGTTACTCATTTGGCAGCAGCTTGTAATTATAGAGTCAGAAATAACTACCTAGATCAAAGGCACTTTAAGGGTAAGCAAAGAAACAAAATTCTTTGCAG
Source organism: Arizona elegans (assembly GCA_022577455.1). Classification (NCBI taxonomy): domain Eukaryota; kingdom Metazoa; phylum Chordata; class Lepidosauria; order Squamata; family Colubridae; genus Arizona; species Arizona elegans. Next base: position 155,696,406 of record JAKOOJ010000002.1, read on the forward strand.
ACCAGTGACGTGCTAGGGCCCAGACAGCATTTTCAAGGTATGTTCAACCCTCACCCAAATAAAACAACTAGCTCCATTCCCCAAAGAATACAAAAAGTGAGGGGGAAGGGCCTTTAAGCTCCTATCTTCCTCCTGCCAACACTGATCAAATTCTTTAGGAATTTCAGCTTTGCCTTTCTCATCTAGCAATTACGTTCGAGTTTCAGGATGTTTAATGTATTAACATGAGGAGAGAATCACAGAGTTCATGCCTGAGCGCTCCCAATAATTTGCCTCAAAATTCATTTGCTACTCTTTGGCGAGAATCCTATCTATAATTAGGGAATGATGAACTTTTTCAAATATTTTATGGGAGTAATCTATGAGAATAATTTATTCTAGTTTTTTAAAAAAGTGAGTTACAAAGGAATACAGCTGTAACCATTTAAAATGGCCGAAACCATTGACCTCAACTAAAGGAGCAATCTTTGATATCTGGAGTCTGATCTACCCTGGAAGATTTTGAGTCATTCTTCTTCTACCAAAACAATTATTCTCCATATGTATTGGATATCTCTTACAAAACATGTTCGATGGAAGCCAGACAAGTGTAAATGTAGTAAATAAATCATCTGGTCCTTAGCAAATGATACATGTACTCTAAGATTCCATAATATATCTCTAGCCTAGCCTAAACATTCTTTACTAATCTGCTGAGGTGAATTTACTAATCCATGCAAATTTATCTCTTGCTCTTTAAAATATATATATATATATATATATATATATATATATATATATATATATATATATATATATATATATATAAATTTTTTTATTAACATTCAGAAATATAAAAAACTAATGCAAATTAAGAAAAATGTTTTAAGAAATGAAAAGTGCAGAGAAATAAGGGAAAAAAGAAAAAATTATAACGACAAAAATCAAAGAAAAACTATATAAAAATGATGTCTCTCTTCATCAAGACAAGTACAACCAACTTCAGTATTTAATCAACTTTTCTAACATTTCAGTCAAACATCTATTCTTCCCACATCTCATCTTTCATCTATAAACAAATTATAAATCCTAGCTATGTCATCTTAATCAACAAAAGTCCATTAACAGTTACCAGAACATATATTTTAAGCTTAATCAGATAAATCAGTTTCATATTCTTTTACTTTTAACACAGTAACTTATCATTTTCTCTACAAATACAACAAAATTATACTTCCCATATTTCTTTTCTATAAATAAATCTTTAAAACATCATCAGAGCTTAGTTTAGAAAAATCCAATGCTACCACAAACAGCGATATATTAAAAATCTTAATATTTAATCTCTTCAAATAGTGTCCAATGAATTAATTTCTTGTCTCTTCTCAGAAACTTCATGAATTTAACATATACTTTATTTTTAACATCATATCTTACCACTTTCTCTAAAAAGTATTGTACAACAAAATATTTCTTCTTCCCATAGCATACCTATAAACAAATCTTTAAACCTCATCATCAATGAGAAATCCATTAAGAGCTACTAAAAATAATAGCACATATCTTTTAACATTGATCAAATAATCCAACTTTATATTCCTTCTTTTTATTTAAAAAAATCTTGGTGTTTATTTCCTTTTAAAAATGCCTAAAAGCTGGTTTCTTTTCATTTCCTCTTTATTTTTATCTTTATCTAAATTTAACACATTTCAATTGTAAACCCAACATAAAAAAGTTGTCCAATTCTGAATTATTACTTGTGTGCCTCTTTTAAGACATCAGTCTCATTTGTAAATCCCGTGTAACACCTTTTTCCTTATCTCTTAGCTCTTGTCATTTTTAAATCCATATCCAAAACAGATTCTCACTTGTATCCTTTTCTGCTTCCTCTTTTAAACTTGTTTTTATGATAGCAGAAATTCTTTTTTTAAAAAAATTCTGAGTGCATTGTTGACAAATAACCTTTAATTCTTTGAAAATTAAACCACTTTTCTCCATTTTGTATTAATGAGTCTCTTCTCCTTTAATTATAATCTTTATTTCTTTCTGTTTGCCTCTAGCTTTCAAAGTCTCTTCTTATTATATTTATGTCTAATCAGCAACATTTTCCCATGAGATGATTTCTTAACATTTAGATTCAAAATCTTTATATATTTTAATAGAATTTTAAACAACCTTACCAGTGGTGGGTTTCAAAATGTTTTACTTCCGATTCTGTGGGTGTAGCTTGGTGGGCGTAGCAGGGGAAGGATACTGTAAAATCTCCATTCCCACCCCACTCCAGGGGAAGGTTACTGCAAAATCCCCATTTCCTCCCAATCAGCTGGGACTCGGGAGGCAGAGAATAGATGGGAGCAGGGCCAGTCAGAGGTGGTATTTACCGGTTCTCTGAACTACTCTGCTACTGGTTCTCCAGAACAGGTCAGAACCTGCTGAAACCCACCTCTGAACCTTACCTGCAGGAAGGATTCTTATAAGTAATTTCAAAATCATATTTCCAATCCATCTGGTCCCTTACTCCATTTAAAACTTCAACTTTCTAATTCCTGTTTATTTTCAATTTTTTTTAAGTTCTTAAATTACATGAAGCTTCTTTTTTTTTTAAATTTGATTTATATGCCACCCTTCTCCGGAGACTCAGGGCAGCTTACAATGTGTTAAGCAATAGCCTTCATACTTTTGTATATTTTACAAAGTCAGCTTATTGCCCCCACAAACTGGGTCCTCAATTTACCTACCTTAGAAAGGATGGAAGGCTGAGTCAACCTTGAGCCTGGGGAGATTCGAACTTACTAATTGCAGACGGATGGAGTTAAATTACAATGCATTAGTCTGCTGAGCTATCCAGGCTCCTTTACTCTTTTTCTCTGAGGATTGAAAGGAAATCACCTGGTGTGATGTATCTTGTCATTCTGAACTTTCTTAATGTCTCACAAGCAGTTAACAAGCCATTTCCTGAAGTGATTATGTGAACAAGAAGGTAAACTCTTTGTCTGTTTGAAGGCTTTGAACTGCAGCATGGGCAAAGCTGGCTTTCCTGTTTCCCAGAGGTCTAAAACCCACCAAAGACCGTTGTTTAAACAGAGGGGAGCATGAGTATGGAGCACTATTGGTTATCCAAGGTTCTCCCCTTTATCCAGAGAGGAATTTTAAGGTGCCTATTCATTTGTCAGCTCCTTGCTCTCCTGCAGTTGTTGGCTCCACTAAAAGCAAAGGCATCTTCAATCTGCCATTGCTTCTCCAAAAGTATCAAAACCTTGCATACTTGAAGACTAATTGTTTTAAACAGACATTTATTTTCTCTGTATTTGAAAATCACTTTCATAAGGTGGTTAAAAAGTTAATATTTGGGAGAAAAAAAAACAGAAAATTAAAACGTAGACAATATTACTACTAAGTAGATTTCATTCCAGTACATAAGGCGAAGATGCAATATTCAGGAATAAATGCTAATTTGGGCAGTGATTATTCTGGTCTAAATACTTCACTATTGTCACATTTCTTTTCTTTTCTTTTGGAATGTATATCCTGAATTCTTCAAATTCAGAGAAATGGGGTATTGTAAAATAGAGACAGGTGTAAGGGGAAAATATCCAAGATACTTTCCTGGATTTTCCCATTGTTCCTTGTGTGCTTCTAAGCCTATTCTACTTAAAATAATTGTACAGAAATGTTCATCCTCTAAACCAGTGGTTCTTAACCTGTGATTCATGGACCCCGTGTGTGTGTGTGTGTGTGTGTGTGTGCGCGCGCGCGCGCGCGTGTGTGTGTGTGTGTTTGTTTGTTAATGTCATCAGAGGTTCTGCAAAGGCTTAAAGAAATGTTATGATTTAAATCTTGAGTTAAGACTTGGTGGTCTGTGGCCATGGTCCATGGTCACAAAAGGTATTTAAAGGGAGTCCATGGTGAAGAAAAGGTTGAGAACTATTTTTTCTAAACAATCTTTCTAAATCTAATGCTTGTCAGATGCCTCAATAATTCTAGCCAGTATGGCTCTCAGGAGTTGTAGCTCAACACATCCTGAAAGTACTAATTTTGGAAAGGCTATTCCGTTTCGCTTCATAGTGTAAGTAGAAGCAGATGGAGAATATGCAACTGAGAGCTGGGAATAAGACATTCCACTTTTTGAAGATTATAGAACAAAATGGTGCTCCATAAAACAAAATAAAACTGTGCAAAGAGGTATCCAGAAAAGTAACATGTCCACCTGTCGACTATTCACAGAAGCAAGAAGTCAGATTGCTGCTTGCCTCTGCCCATATAGCACTTTGGCGTTCAGCTTGCAAATGAATGTCTAATAGAATCCTCCTCTTAATTGTAGCTCTTGGCAACTTCAGCCATGGTGCAACCACGGCAGGGATTCATGGTCAGCTTAAAGAGATGACTGATGGCTTGAGCAAGGAAGAGAAGGCTGGAGGCAACAGCTACTTCAGGGATTATTAATGAGCAGCGAATGATGGGAAATGCAAAGATCAATTGAAACAAAAGAGTTCAATAGTAAAAAGAAACATTTGCAGTGTAACCAGAGTCCATTTTTCCATCTCAACTATCGGAAATACATCCTGTTAAACATTCATCCATTATCTTGCATTGCAAATGCATTAAAGGAACGAGGAATTATCCATCAAATATACTGAGACTGAATGCCCTCCCTCGTACAGCCTCTCTTTAGAGATCTGCTTCAGAAAAAGCAGCCTAATCAACTACATTTTGTATTAGAAGTGCTACAAAAGACAACATCAGAGAGCTCCCCGTAAAGGGATTCTACCTGGAGGAGTTCAGTTCTGCATGACATTAAGCACACTGTGAATTCAGTTTCCCCTTTTTGCTAAGCAAATCTGATTTAATGGACTTTCTTCTCCCCAAATAATCCAACAAACTAATTATAGATCCATGAGAGAAGTGCAATACAGTTACTCCTCAACTTACAAGAGTTTGTTTAGTGACCGCTCAAAGTTACAACGGCACTGAAAAAAGTGACTTATGACCGTTTTTCACAGTTATGACCTTTGCAGCATTCCCACGGTCATGTGATCAAAATTCAGATGCTTGGCAACTTGTTCATATTTAGGACCGTGGCTTTGTCCCAAGGTCACATGATCCCCTTTTGCGACCTTCTGGCAAGCAAAGTCAATAGGAAAGCCAGATTCACTTAACAACCGGGTTACTAACTAATCAATCGCAGTGATTCACTTAACAACTGTGGCAAGAAATGTTGTAAAATGGGGCAAAACTCACTTAACAAATGTCTCACTTAACAACACAAATTTTAGGCTCAATTGTGGTTGTATGTCAAGAACTACCTGCAGTTCTTTAAAAAAATTCTTGGTAAGGGATCAATTCAGCCCCCTAGTAAGAAATATCTGTCCCTTCCCTGAAGCTTGTAACTTGAGAGCAAGAGGAGAGCATCAAAAAGAAGGGAAAAAAGGGTAACTATACCAACTCCTTCCTTAGTCCATCCTGCCACACAGTCCCAATCTATTTCCTAGGGCAGTGTTGGTGAACCTTTTAGGCACTGAGCGCCAGAAACCCAAAGAGCAGATGATCTGGCCAGTTGGTCTTTGCGCGCACATGCACGCCAGAAACCGGAAGATCAGGTGGCCGGTGCGCAGGTGTGTACCGGAAACTGGAAGATTATCTTCCTGGCGTGCACATGCAGGCCGGGCAGCTGCTCTTTTGGTCTCTGGTGGTCCCGCGCACATGAAGACCATCTGACTGATGCGCCGGAACCCGGAAGAGCAACAGCTTGCATGCCCAGAGATATGGCTCTGCATGCCACTTCCGGCACACGTGCCATAAATTCGTCATCACAGTCCTAGGGTAACATGGGCTGAAACAACAACAAAAGTTACCTATCTTCTTCTTTGTAATTCTACTGTTTTCTTCTTATTATTGTTTTATTATTATTTATCCAGATCTATTAAGTGTTTATCCCCAGCCCAGCAAAATGACCCATATGGATTTAGGAATAGGGGAGCAAGAGAGCAAGGTAAGAAGTCCCAGGCATAGAGAGAGCCATTGAATCTACAACCTGAAGTAAATAGGCAGTAAAATAATAAATATTTGAGATTATTATCAAATAGCAAATTCTCATTCAGCAAACCTGTTTTCTACATGTACAGTGCACTTTTATAAAAGACTACAATTCCAATAGCTGACAATTATATCCAGCAGAAACTTGAATATTTCAAATTCTGTTTAAAGGTACCTCTCTGCTGAACAGCATATTTAAAAATTAGAGCTCCCGTTTGGGGATTAACGTAGGAAATATGAAGAGTCTATTAACATTAAATGGGGGAGGGTCAAAGCACACTTCTACTGTAGCACAAATCACTTGTGTTTTCATTGCAGCACAATGCAGTGGGTGGTTTCACACCTTGTGCCAAACCATAATATGATTGGTTTAGCTCTGGTGTAATGTGTTGCATAAATCCAAGCATTAGGATTTGTAAACCATAATTAATGCAATGTGTGAACTCACTAAATTATCGTTAATTCAACACCCCATGATTAAACAAACTGCACATAAATACAGTAAGTCTCACATATTTATTATTGCTCTTATCTACTGTATGTAAATATCCCAGGGCAAATACAATAATAAAAATATTAAAATACAAGTATTTTGTATGCTACTTCAATGCCCCCCAGTGTATCTGATAAATTGAATCCATGCTGAGTGGTCTGACCACATGGAATTCACCTTTTGTTCCCCAAAGAGCCTTTCCCAGATAATCCCATTTCTACAAAAGCAGAGTTGAGAATGAGACTGCAGTAATATAATTCTATCAAGTATTGCTTGAATAGTGGATTTAGTCCTTAAATAATGCCCGATTTGCTAACTAGACTGAAGATTCAGAAGTGGAATAGAGCACTCTACAAAAAGGCTAGCTTGTATTTATGCCGTTCCCAATATTTATAAAATGGAAGAAAAGGGTAAGAGGAAGAAGGAAAGAGGAAGAACAGTGTTTATAATTGCTTATAAACATCTAAGAAAGATACCTACTTGATCTCTTTCCAACATCCCTCTTTGTAAAGAAGAAGTGATGAAACCCAACTGCTTATTGAAGGAAGTAATGCATAATTAATTTAGCTAAACCGATTGTATGGATTTTATTTGGAATTCTTGCTGGTGCATTTCTCCTTCCTTTGTTTCCTTTATATTTTCCTCCTCTCAATAATCTTTTATATCCAGAGGTTAGTCTGCATTGGTTTCAGAAGGAAATTTTAATACTTTCTCCACATTTAAGTCTGCCAAGTTACCAAACTATCTTTTGTATTTCAAGATTGTTACCAGGTTTGCTCTGAATGTTTTGGTTTTGAACAGGAAAATCCAAAGCGGGTCCTTTTCTTTCTACAGTTAGGCTAAAAGGAGAAATCCGAGGTAGAAGATTCATCATGACTAGTGGCATAAGGAGAACCTTTAAGAAGTTTAAATTGCCCCCTCATCCTTTCAGGTTGGTAACAAAGAAAGATGAAATTATGAAGAAATAAATCCATTAACATGTTACAAAGACTTGCTGGAGCAGATCAAAAGAGCCAAGGTGGCACAGTCGTTAGAGTGCAGCTACTTCAGCTGACTGCTAGCTGCAGTTTGGCAGTTCAAATCTCACCAGGCTCATGGTTGACTCAGCCTTCCATCCTTCCGAGGTGGGTAAAATGAGGACCCAGATTGTTGGGGGCAATATGCTGACCCTGTAAACCGCTTAGAGAAGGCTGTAAAGCACTATGAAGTTGTATATAAGTGCTATTGCTATTGCTAAAGTTTTTAATAGTCTTCATTTTGATTCTCATGGTGGCTAGCCAGTTCCTATGGAAATTTGACAAGCAGGAAATGAGTACAGTAACATTTTATTAAATAGTGTTATTTATACAGGTTTACATTGCGTAAGCAAAGAATCAAAGGATTGGATAAGCCTATATTATTATAAACTCTATGGCTACATTCACCCCATCAGGATGGCTAATCAAGCTTGAAAATATGCTTCAATGTGCAAAATTTCTTATTTTAAAAGTAAATCTGACAATTTAAATCTGACAATTTAATTCAGATTGGAAATCATTTCTAAAATAACTACATGGATCTCTGTCTCTCTTTGGACACTTTGTAGAAAAAAAATACTAAACAAAGTAGAGAAAGGAATATGAAAAAAAGAAATAAAGAATATAATACATGGATTCATACCACATTAAAAATTTGGACTTCTATACACATAAAATCCCTATTTCTACTTTATAGGGTTTCTAATTTAGAACTGGATAGTATCTATTGTAGTTCATAATTTTGTTGTATTCTGTGATTGATATTGTGCTGGCCCTGGTTCCTGATATTGATGTTTTGTTTACAACTGAACAGTAATTTTTCAATGATATAATATAATATGATATAATATAGCCAGTTATTCACAATCAACTAATTTTTCTGGCATATTATAATACTTACGGCACTTGCATATTCTTTATTTATTCATTTGCAGTTTAGTCTTTCTTCCCTTTTCTTTGTTTGTTTGCTTTCTTTGACATGTTTAATAAAATATATTTTAAAAAAGGAATATTTTCTCTGAAAACTTCTGAAATTGGAAAAAGAATATTTGTTAGATTTTTAGACTTCTGCAATCAACTCTCAGTGGTTTACAATAAATACAGAATCTGTAGTTCAATAATAATATAATAGGAACATAAAAAGAGTATTCATAATTGTCTTAATAAAAGCACTAGGACACAGTCCTAATTAATTAAAAAAGATCTCTGCACCAAGCAATAATAGAGCTTTGTAAGTAAAACGCAGCACTTTGAATTTCACGCAGAAATCTCTTGACCAATCTTTCATTTATAGATTTGACCTTTTATTGGCAACTCTCACTCCATATTTCAATCCATTTTGTTTTACAGTAGAACCAGTCAGGTGCATTTGCTCAGTTAGATGAACTTGAGGAGAGTAAGGAGATCAGTTGTCAGAGATCCAGGGACTCGGAGTTTTTAGAATATAACATTTTCAAAAGATCAGCAATGTTAACCTCATTATGAAATCACTATTTAAAATCTAATATTCCAGGATATCCAGTTTGTCCTGGAAAGGATTCAAATGTGGTGTGAAGGAAAAATTCTAAACATTTTTGCCATGAGTTAGAAGCTCTTGTTCTTCCCGGAATCTCCTCAGTCGTTTGAAAAAGACAGCCTATCAGCATCCCAAAGCAATTTAAATGTGGTCAAAGTGTACAAGAATGTAAAAAGAATCATTATGATGGCAGATGAGGGCAGTTTGCCAGTAGCAATTAAACCAAAAAGAGTGAGATTATTTCAGTCATCTAGTGAACAGCAAACAATAGTCAAGAGTAAAATTGGTAGACTGAAACATCTTGCTGAGAGAAGTAAGCTCAGCTGATGCATTTGGCCAGTACCCTTATTTTTTTAAAAAAAATCTTGCTTCAGAATGCCATTCAAATACCAATATTCCTATTTAACCCTTTCCTTTTGCTGAAGGAAGCCACTTCACCTTGTTTCAATTGGCCTGCAGAACTGATTTTATGTTCCTTTCCTGCCAGTGTTGCCTGTGGAAAAGGATTTTTCCCTGAATTTGATAGCAGAAGAAACATCCTATCCTGCTTGCATCCCTATAGAATTAATGTACACTTAGATGGTAAATAACAATCTGGTGATGAACAGGATCTACAGTCAGAGATAAATGAGCTTCCATTCTTTATGCTGAGCTGTGCAAAAGAAATGGAAAGAGACTCTCAAGAAAATGAGACAAGAGAAAGAAATAGTATGAAGCAAAGAACCCACTTCAGCTTATTGACAAGGGCTTTCATCTTTCATGAAAAAAATATATCCATGTCCCTAGGGAAGACTGTGCTACTAATTATGGTTCATATTGAAAGGATTTGGGGAGGTCTGCAGTAAAATGAGATGGCAAATGACTATGTCTCCACAATTGGCCTTGTGGGCAAAGCTGTAAATCCAGGTTTAAATATGAGGGTTTCCCAGTTAATGCTTTAAAAATTCATTTCTAATTTCCCTGAAAGCATAGCTGCTGTGGTCTCTTATCAACAAATACACAGAATTAATTCTCTTCAGTTGTGTAGCTGCAATTGAATTCATGCAGTGCTAGGCTAAGGTGACTGGGTAAAAACCTTTGCCTTTAACAAATATTCTTACAAAAATGCTGTTTGGAACATCTATTATTTTACTTGCCTTGATAAGATCTAAGCACATTTATGCATGTACCATATGCAAAACTCCTTTCTTTCAAATGGTGAAATAAGTACTGAAAAATTCATCATGCAGGAAATGAAGAAAAGATATTAATTATCTAGCCAGCACCTTCCAATCATCCCGTTTAAGCTTCAGAGTTTTATACATGCTTGCCGAAAGATGCTTCTTTCCTTCCTAAAGATCCATTCCTTTTACTTCAACAGGAACACTGTATTATTTGGAAGTTCTTGGTCTGATGCCTCATTCATAGCATGTGTCAAAAAGTAAACACAGTCTCCTGTCAGGTACGTACGGTGCAAGGAAGTGGCAGCATTACTTCAAGCTCATATGTTCTGGAACTTTCTCATAAGGCTCTCATAAGTCAGTGAAAGATCGTAGCTGATATAAGGAAAAAAAATATATCCAGTTAGAGTTGTTCTCCAAACCTGGAATGATTGTGTTACTATTAAAAAATGTAAAACTCAGGATGAATAATAACATTCTTATATTGTGGAGGGAGAACATGGCTGTATACCTAGTGACCCAATTAGTGCAACAGTCAAAAAAGCCCAGGTCAATATGGAACGCATCTTAAAGCACAAATTCAGAAAATGAGAAATAGAATATTAGCAAGTATTACCTATTACAGAGGTGTCAAACTGGATTTCTTCGAGGGCCGGATCAGCATTGTACTTCTCCGCGGGCTGGCAGGGAAAGGGAGGGAAGACAGGACGGACACCTTCTGCAGCACTCTGCCCACCAAAACGGATCATGGGGAGGTGTGCGCAGCGCCCCCGCACCTCGTTTTCACCCTCCATGGCCTCCAGCAGCACTCTGCCGGCCAATAGCGGGTCGCACGGAGGCCTCCCAAGGCCCCCACGTGGCCCGTTTTCGGCCTCCCTGGCCTCCAGCAGCACTGCAGGAGGCCAGGGAGGCCGAAAATGGACGCAGGGACCTTGACATCCTTACCCTATTATATTACAAGACACTTATTTTTTAAAACAAATTTTATTGCTTTTAAATTGATAACAAAACAAAAAAAAACCCAAAGGGAATAAAATAGAAACATATATACATTATGAAAAAATACAGAACAAGTGGCTAAAAATAAGTGAAGCAAAATACAACAGAAAAATATTTTAAAAATTAAAATGTGGAGTATGTTGTTACAACAGTAAAAATTACAAATCTATATATAAGCTAATGCAAACATTATTCATATATTTCTAATATACTTATATGACTATTGCCCTTTTTTTAACCTACTGTATTTTGTACAAATAAGTCTTGTATTTCATTATATTTATCCATACAAAGTTTTCATCCATAGGCTCATAAGTAGCAAGTGTAATTAGGTCTTCAATCCATTGAGTAAATGGAGTCATACATTTATCTTTCCAACGTTGCAATATCAATCTTTTAGCTATAATAAAGGCATGGAAAATCCATTAACGTTCTCCAAATTCCATACACTAGGTTTGTAATTCAAGAGAATATTATCCTCTGAAAATTTTGTTGCACACACTTATATAGTCCACTACTATCTCCCAAAACTTAATAGATATAGTACATTGTAAAAAAAAACATTATTCTTATTAAATCTCAAATAAAATGCTGTCCTAGACAATCCTTTTCTATACAGACATCCAATAAATTCTAAGAATTTTGTTGTTGTTGTGTAAGTTGTAATTTAAGGTCCATTGACTTACTTGCTTATAGAACTCTTCCATTGTCTAGGTAATATAAACATCTCTAATTAATTATTCAATCATCTCTTACTAACTGCATATCAAATTGATTTATTGATAACTAATATTTATGGAAACTAACAGCAGGTGTTTAGTTTTAAAAGAGGTAACCAATTGTTTTAGTATGAAAATGCTTCTGATCCAATACTGTTAATAAATGTTGCAGCTGTAAATATTGCCACTGATTTATACAGTATATGATAGTTGATATTTTTCTCTCGGCATAGCATATGGTAAAAGTTCATTCTCATCGTCTAACAATTGGTGGAGAGTTAATATCCTTCCATGTTATCTTTTTTTTCAATTTTTATTGTTGGATTTCCCCATACTTTTGATATACACACGCCTAAATATTTAATATATTTGGCACAAATATGGAATTGATGTTCCTTAAATGGATGCGTAACAAAATTTTCACTTGTTGGCATTAACTCTGATTTGAACCAGTTAACAGAACATCTTGCTATTTTTCTAAAGGCAATTATCATTTACAACAACACTGGAATAATAGTAGGAGGTTTAGAAGTAAACAGAAAAATGTCATCTTCAAATAAAGACAGGTTATATTCAACTGAATTAAACTACTCTGTAAATTTATTTATTTATTTATTTGTTTGTTTGTTTGTTTGTTCAACTTGTATGCCGCCTTTCTCTGAAGACTCAAGGCGGCTTACAATGCATTTAAAAACCATATATAAAAACATTAAAAATTAAAACATTAAAAACAATTAAAACGCATTCACACCATTCATGGCCGGATCTCGCCAGATCGCAACAGCGAAATCAACGGCCCCAGGCCTGCTGGAAAAGCCAGGTCTTCACTGCTTTTTGGAAGGCCAATAGGGTGGGGATGGTCCAGATCTCAGGAGGTAACTGGTTCCAGAGAGCTGGGGCAGCCACAGAGAAGGCCCTCCCCCGCGGGCCTGCCAAATTGCCCTATGATGTCTATGATGTCTAATAGCACAAGCCAAGGGTTTCAAAAAACATGAAAAAGCAAGGGTGAAAGTGACATCCTTTTCTAATTCATCTAAATAATGGGAAAGTAACAGAAAACATACCATTAACCTTTGCTGTAGATGTGGGTGTCTGTAAGAGACTTATTGAGGCTCTGATCATTGAGAGTGAGGGCCTAGACCTAGACCAATAAGCATATTGCTACAGTAGTAGGAATAATTTCTTTGTCACTCTTTTTCATGATTATCAGAACTCACAGACAATCTACCTAATGGTGAATGGCCACTCTAACCAACTGAATGGCCAGAAAATTATGGCCAAAACAAAATGGTCAAAGGTCCATCATGTATATATTAGAGGGTAAGAACTCATCTCCTCAGAACATAACTTTATATGCTGCCCCAACTCCAAATGACTCTAGGTAGCAAGACAAATGTTATTAATACCATGTGAAACATTATTTATTTATATTTCATATTTCTTAACCACCCATCTCCCTCAGAAAGATAATAATACTGTATGTAGTTCCTTCCCATTCCCCAGAAAAAAAAGTGCCTTGCAGACATTAGTCACAATGATTAAAAAAGCACAAGATTGTTCTATAGATTATAAAAAGCATCTTTCATATTTTGCAACTATGCATGTCATGGCAGAACCATCATTGGACTAGGTTTGTTGGCTGGGAATAGACAGCAGTGGCAAAAGCCACTATTAAGCTGAGTTAATGGATCCCAGCTTTAATATAACTGAAGATCTCTAAAGTTTGGAATAAATAACCTTTAGAAATACCCTAAGAAAGATCTGCCTAGGGTTTACAATTATACTTCCAATTCATTTGCCAGAGAATGTGATTTCAAAGCCCATTCTCTACTTGAATGCCCAACTGTAAGTCAATGTTTGTGCATGCCTTCAAGTCAGTGTTGATTCCTGATAATTGCCTGCACAAGTACCTGTATCTTTCCAAAATCTTTCCAAGGAGTAGTTTGCTGTTGCCTGCTTCTAGGGAGAAGGAATGCTCTCTCACTCTTTTTTTTTTTATTATTATTATTATTAAATGCTCTCTCTTGACAGAGTGGGACTGGTCCAAGGCTGACTTCATGCTTAAGGTAGATCTAGAACCCATGGTGCCCTGGTTTCTAACCAGGTGCCATAACCACTACAACAGACTAGCACTCTAAGTCAATTAGCAAAAGATAGTAAATGTCTTGGGCCTTCCAAATATGAAATAAGTTTTATCCATCTCTTGATATCTTCCTCCCTGATTTTCTCTCTCCCCACAGGAAGTCTTTTATATCATGTATCTAGGGAGATTCTGAGTCATCCAGTTCATGGTTGTCCCAATGGTGTTTTTCAAAAGGCAACTGGACTTTGTTTTTCCTTGAAGACATTTTGCTTCTCATCTAAGAAGCTTCTTCAGTTCTGACTGATATATGTGTCCTGTCTTACTTCTTACGTGACCAACAGAAAATGTCTTGATGGATGCACTTCATGAACATTTTCTTCATTAAATTACTGATGAATTCCTGATGAAAAGCTACCTGGAACTCTCTTCCTTAATCCCCACCTCTTTGACATTAGGAAGGTGAAGAGGTGAGGGTTAGCTTATACGGTACATAATTACATCACAATTTAATTTGAAAAGAGCCTGTGTCGCATTTAAAGCAGAAACATAATTTTAAGTAATGAACATTTATCCTTCCACCATCACCTTCAACTGGAGCAGATAGAGCAGTTAAATTCAGAGCAAGCTCTCAGTTCTAGGCCAGGTACTTTAAGGGATTGTGTTGATTTGTGCTGAAAAATCCAAAAAGGAGGGAAATCCTTGGCTTGCTGTCCAAAGTCTGTGATCATGATTTGATTTCCTTTATAATGGTAGAAGTCAGTATATTATGGTTTCTGCAGAAACAGATTTAAAAAGAAACATCAGCAGTAAGAGTCATCCTAATTTACTCTAGATTTTAACTTCTGAAAAGTTAAAATTCCATTTGTATTTTTTTTTTAAAAAACAGCCTACCGTCATCATTCAAGCCATTGCTAAAAAGCAGGGGAAATAATGTATACGCTTGCATATAAGTTCATCCGTGGATAAGCTAACCCTCTTAATATCTGTATGCTTTAATTTTCATAACTGGAATAGCTGTGGCATATCTGATGGATTACCCATTTTTCATGGTATTTAAGTTAAGAATTCAAGGGTCGGCGTTCCAAATAATACTTTCTTGTCATTTTAGTTCATTTGGCAATAAGAAATACAATCTACTGAATAATTGGTTCCTTTGGATAATTTGGTTAGCATCCATACTGTTAAGGTTTTGGGAACATCACTAACAGCAAGCTTTTCTCTATCTGCACCAAGTCGGGAATGCACACCATCCACCCCCCACCCCCCAAAAAAAGGCTGGTAGATCTGGTGAGTTAGTGACCCATCTCTCTTCTTTGGGACATTAACCGTGATGATTTATCAGATGTTGAAGAGAGTGACAGACTTGTGCAAATTACCCAGCGGGAATGAGGGAGGGGGGAGGCCTGGATTCTGCACTTATTCAATCTGGAACAACTCTGACCTGCTGACAAAGGCAGAGTTATTTTTAAAAATCCACAAGTCAGCAGAAATCTCTCTCACACAGCTTTAGCTGCTGTTACTGCTACTGCTGCTGCTGCTAGTGATGGTCAAAATTAGCCAGGAAAACTGATGCTAGCCCAGCAGATAATAGCCTCAAAGGAGATAGGTGAGACATATTCTGAGAAATACCCCCTCTCCCCCTAATCCTTGCCTCTCAGGATGAGTTATCCTAGGGAGCAGAAATGTGCCATGCTACCTTCCCCATAGGTTACTCCCCAGGGAAAGCCATCCCAGCAAGATTCGGCATTCTGAAAAACTAATGCCTGATTGCCCTGTCTACTCTTCTGAGATTCCCAGTATTCCTCAACGTAAAATGTGTATAATGTACTCCCCCCCACACACACACTTTTCCCTCCATGCTATCTGTTATGTCCTTATAAGGACATCCGCCCTGATTGGCTGCTAGCCATCGGGCGGGAGATTTGAATCCCTGTCTAGGGGCGGTGCATCTGCCTGGAGCGAATATAAGGAGAGCTCCGGCAGCGCGCCAGCAGTCTTGACTTGTAACTTATAAAGTTGCTAAATGTATCGAGCTGGTCACGTCTTCTGTTCCTGCGCCTGATCTAACACTGGCGACGAAGGACTAGAGAAGAGAACCTGAGCAAGACTCGTGGCACGATCGCCCACCGAGCTGAAGTCACTAAACCACAGCGACTCCCAGAATGGCAACTCCGCAAGTTCCGATTGCCGCACTGAACCCATTCGACCCATCCCGAGAGAAGTGGAGGTCGTACATGGTCCGATTCCGGCAGTTCCTGCGAGGAAATGGCTACCAGAACCTCGACGATGAGCAGAAAAGAGCCCTCTTCCTGGCTCACTGCGGATCGGATGTCCTGGAGATGGCGATTGACCTCGTGGCACCCAGGGACATTGAGGAGATGTCCTGGAACGATCTGCAGGAAGTCCTACAGGAGCACTACGCACCCACAGGCACCCCAATCGCCAATAGGTTCACCTTCCAACAGAGAAACCAGCGGGAAGGTGAATCCATCAAGGAATTCGTGGCAGCGCTTCGTCAAATCGCTGCCAACTGCGAGTTCGACAACGTGGACAATGCCATCTGAGACCGCATTGTTTTTGGAATGAGAGATGTGGGGCTACAGAAGAAGTTCCTCAGCCGGAAGAGGATCCCACTCAAAGACGTCCTCGACGAAGCAACAGCGGCTGAAACATCCAAGAAGGCAGCCGCCGCGATGGTAAAAGCTAGAGGGATCCACAAGATCCACAAGTCGGGCCTGGCCTCATCAGACGACTCAACCACGCAATCCGAGTCTGATGAGGAAAGGGCCGTCCACAAGGTTTCCCGCCCCCCCCAGGCGGGAAAACCCACAGCTTGGCGACCGGGGAGAACGATGCGGCAGCTGCAAAGGCGACCACCCCAGGGCAACCTGCAGATGGAGGGACGCAACCTGCCGCCGGTGCCTGAAGAGGGGGCACATCGCCGAGGCCTGCAGAGCAGCAGACCCAGCCCCGGAACCGCCCAGACCACGATTCCGCGAGAATCGCAAAGATGACCAGAGGACATCCAAACGGTCCTCGAACCAGCCCAGGCGCAGGGAGGAGGAATACCCACGTAACAGAACTGCACCAGACCACCATCACACACACAAGCGACGAAGGGACCACCAAGTTCCACGTGACGCTGCTGGCAGAGGGGTCACCGTGCAAGATGGAGGTAGATTCTGGATCCGCCTACTCCATCATGGACTGGCAGCACCTACAGCAGCTGAAGCCATCCTGCAAGAAGACCCAGCTGAAAACCCCGAAGTCGAGGCTTGTGGACTTCAACGGAAACCCCATTGGAATCCTGGGCAGAACCACCATCCACATCAAATACAAGGACTTTAACGGAGAGCTGCCCATCACCATCGTGGAGAACAGCCGACCGAATCTATTAGGAGTGGAGTGGTTTAAGCCGCTGGGGCTCTCCATCGAGGGCATCCACGAAATCCATAGGGACGAACTCGACACCATCCTCGAAGAGTTCAAAGAAGTCTTCGATGGTAAGCTGGGGAAATTTGTGGGGAGGCCAATCTCTTTCAATCTGGACAAGGGAATCACCCCAATTAGGCTCAAGCCCCGCCGAGTTCCGTTTGCCCTACGGCCTAAAGTAGACGAGCAGCTGGATAAGCTGATCGCCCAGGGCGTCCTGGAACCGATCGATCATGCCTCATGGGAGACCCCCATTGTGACCCCACTGAAGCATGATGGGTCTGTGCGCATCTGCGCCGACTACCGTTGTACCATCAACAAGGCGTTGGCACAGAGCGCATACCCAGTCCCAGTAGTGCAACACCTGCTGCATTCCCTGGGATCGGGCTCAATTTTCGCAAAACTGGACCTGGCCCAGGCTTACCAGCAATTGCCAGTGGACGAAAAAACGGTGGAGGCACAAACAATTGTCACGCACAGGGGGGCATTCAAATGTAACCGCCTCCAATTTGGAGTCAGCGCTGCCCCCGGCACTTTCCAATCTATGATGGAACGCCTTCTCCAAGGCGTTCCAGGGGTGGTGCCTTACTTCGACGATGTGCTCATCTCCGGTGACTCAAGAGCTCAACTCCTTGAAAGGCTCAGGCTTGTCCTGCAGCGATTCAAGGCCAAGGGCTTGAGGGTCAGGCGGGACAAGTGCATCATAGGAGTACAGGAAGTCGAGTTCCTGGGCTACCTCATTGATAGCACAGGCATCCACCCCACCAAATCAAAAGTGGAAGCAATCCATGAAGCTCCAAGCCCAAAAAACAAAACAGAGCTTCAGGCTTTCCTTGGGTTGCTCAACTTCTACGCCATTTTCTTAAAACAGAAAGCCACAGTTGCTGAGCCACTCCACCGCCTGCTGGGGAAATCGGTTTCCTGGGAGTGGGGCCAGGAAGAGGAAGCAGCGTTCCGGGCCATCAAAGGACTATTGACGTCCAAAAGCGTCCTCATCCAATACAGCGAGATGCTGCCCATCAAGCTGACTTGCGATGCGTCGCCATACGGGGTGGGGGCAGTCCTCAGCTATGAACTGCCCAACGGCACGGAAGCCCCAATCGCCTACTTCTCTAAGACAATGTCCGGCGCAGAGCGCAACTACAGTCAGCTGGACAAAGAAACCCTGGCCATCGTGGCTGGAGTGAAGCGTTTCCACGAATACCTCTACGGAAGACATTTCACCATAGTCACCGACCACAAGCCACTCCTGGGGCTCCTCGCAGGCGACCAACCCACCCCGACCTTCATGTCCCCACGGATGACAAGATGGGCCATCTTCCTAGCCGGCTACTCCTATAGGCTCGTGCACCAGCCAGGCACAGCCATAGGAAACGCCGACGCGCTCAGCAGATGCCCGTCAAAGAATCCAGTCGAAGACCCAGCCCCCACGCTCCATCTACTCCATATAGATGACGACGCCAGTTGTCCGGTGTCATCCGCAGATGTGGCCGTCCACACCCAAAAGGACCCCACACTCCGCCAAGTGAAGTCATGGATCCTCAGAGGGTGGCCATCGGAAAAGCAAGAGGAAAAGTTCAGCCCGTTCGCCAGGAAACAGAAGGAGCTGTCCACCATAAAGGGCTGTCTGCTATGGGGAGACAGGGTGCTGATCCCAAGCACTCTGCAACGGCGGATGCTAGAAACGCTGCACAAAGGGCATCCGGGCATCGTCCGCATGAAGGCCCTGGCACGGAGTTATGTCTGGTGGCCCTCCATGGACAAAGACATCGAGCAATGGGTCTCCAGATGTGACCCGTGCCAAGAAGTTCGCCCAGCGCCGCCGCAAGCCAAAGTCGCGAAGTGGGAGACCCCCAGCAACCCCTGGGCGAGGATCCATATTGACTTCGCGGGTCCGATGCACGGGCGACACCTCCTCATCGTGGTAGATGCCTTCTCCAAGTGGCTCGAGGTGGTGCCCATGGCATCTACCACAACAGAAGCGACGATCCGAGCCCTGCGCCGTCTGTTCGCCACACATGGACTACCGGACGTGCTGGTC
This sequence comes from Arizona elegans, assembly GCA_022577455.1. NCBI lineage: Eukaryota > Metazoa > Chordata > Lepidosauria > Squamata > Colubridae > Arizona > Arizona elegans. Next base: position 155,715,877 of record JAKOOJ010000002.1, read on the forward strand.
TCGGACAACGGCCCCCAGCTCACATCCCTGGCCATGGAGTCCTTCCTGGCAGGACTGGGCATCCGCCACGCCCTGTCCGCCCCCTACAGGCCGGCTGGAAACGGGCAAGCTGAACGCATGGTCAGACTGACCAAAGAAGCCCTCACCAAGATGGGCCCGGGAGACTGGCAAGAACGCATAGACAATTTCCTCCTCACCCAGCACATCACGCCACATGCCACCACCCACAAGAGCCCGGCCGAACTGCTGATGGGCAGAAGGTTGAGGTCACCCCTGGACCGGCTGCACCCACAATACAGCCCGGAAGTGACCACAACCGCCAGCCGCCAGCTTCGCGCCTTCAGCAACGGAGATTCAGTTTTCGCGCTGAATTTCAACGGCTCTCCCAAGTGGCTGAAGGGGAAGATTGCCAGCACAACCGGCCCCAAATCCTACACCGTCGAGTTGGAAGATGGACAGGTCTGTAGACGGCACATCGACCAACTCCAAAAAAGGTGGGGGGGAGCACACGAAAACCAGCCTGACGAGGGAGGCCTACAACACCCCGACGAGGTAGGCCTCCAACAACCCGGCCAGGTAGACCTACCACACCCAGACGAGGTAGGCCTACAACACCCCGGCGAGGTAGGCCTACAACACCCCGACGAGGTCGGCCCGGCCCACTACCAGGTACTGTCACGTCGGCAGTCCAGCGAGGTAGACCGGGGCCAACCGCACGGGGGATGGCAACACCAACCCAGCCAGGTGGGCACCCGGCACAACAGGGCCAGGGAACACCAACCCAGCCCGCAAGTAGACCGGGACCTGCCCAGAGGAGGAGCAGCGCACCTACCCAGCGACGGCAGCCATCACCAGCCCAGCCAGGGAGACCGCAGCTCCAGGCGAGTAGACTGGGACCCAGCCAGGACGGGCACCCCACCACCCAGGGGCGAGGGTGGCACACGACTCCCCGGCGAGAGGGACCCCCGCCCATCGCAGAAGACAACCTGGAAACAACAACCCGGCCAAGAGGACCCCACCTGACGGTAGACCAGGGACAAGGGGGAAGGGAAAGCCGACAACAACCCGGCCAGGGAGACCTACACCACCCCGGCAGGGGAGACCTCCGCCGCCCCGCAGGGGCAGCCCCGCAACAACATCCCGACCAGGTTGACCACCGCCAACCAAACGGGGGAGACCTACACCAGCCCAACCGAGGGGACCAACGCCACCCCTGCGAGGTCGGACAGCACAACGCAAGCCAGCACCACCCGCAGCTGGCGGACCGGACCCGAGGGCACCGAGCGGAACCACCACCCGAACGGCAGCAAGCCGGACCACAACCGAACCACAGCGCCCGGGAGACCAGGGAGGAGCAAGAAATGGACTTACCGAGACTCAGACGCTCTTCCCCGGTCGGAACCGAGCAACCGAGACAAGGCGATAGATCCACAGGCCAGGAGGAAGACCATCGGAACCAGCCATCCAAGGTCTGCGGTCCGGCCGGAGGCGCTGGGGGTGACCCCGCTCACTCGACAGCCGAACCGAGCCCGGTTCCGGAGAGGGAACCAGGAGACGAAAGAGCCCCGTCCGTCCAGGCCGGAGACAGAGAAGAAGTGAGACTGCGCAGGTCAGCTAGGGTGCCGAGGCGTCCTACGTACCTGCGCGATTACGTGAGTTTTGTGGACGAGATTGACAACTCGAACTAAGGGGGGAGGAGTGTTATGTCCTTATAAGGACATCCGCCCTGATTGGCTGCTAGCCATCGGGCGGGAGATTTGAATCCCTGTCTAGGGGCGGTGCGTCTGCCGGGAGCGAATATAAGGAGAGCTCCGGCAGCGCGCCAGCAGTCTTGACTTGTAACTTATAAAGTTGCTAAATGTATCGAGCTGGTCACGTCTTCTGTTCCTGCGCCTGATCTAACACTATCCGGTAGATTTGTTGCTTTCTGAGCATTAAAGAAACCCAGAAGCTCAGGGGAAAGATTGTAGCTCAGTGATAGACTTCATGCTGACATACAGAAGCCCTTATGGATAATTGTTAGCATCAACAGAGAGGCTGGGAAAGATTCTGATCTGATGCTCAGGAAAAAAAAGCATGGCAGCAAAACTCTCTCTCTCTCTCTCAGAGAGAGGCGGGAACTCATAGTTAACACATGTTCTTCACTGCCTTTCATCATGGTTGATATGGATATCATCCAGGAGTGGTATTCACTTACCTTCGCTACTGGTTCGCAAATGTGAGCGTGCACACACTTATGGACCTTCTGTGCATATGCAGAGCATCAAAAACAGGATGTGATGACATCCAGGCAGGTGGGCGGAGCCTCCCGCAACCGCTGCTACCAGTTCACTCACACCGGATAGAACCGGCTGAATACCACCACTGATCTCATCCAAACCAGGGGTCTCCAACCATGGCAACTTTAAGACTTGTAGACTTTGCTGGCTGAGGAACTCTGAGAGCTAAAGTCCACAAGTCTTAAAGTTGCCAAGGTTGGAGACCCCCTAATGCAAACCATCATTTCCCCATGCCATCAAAATTTCTGCTATGTCTGTCAATACATTCAATCAGGGAGTTAAAAAGTAAGAGAGGGTCTATTATAAATGAGGACAGAGCTAAGTTTTTTAGAACCTTGATTGGTGGCTTTGTTAATTAGTTTATGCCAGTGGTAGTACTGTGGCTTTGGTATATTTTTCATCTCAAAATGGGGAAAAAAAATTGTGCTGCAGTTGTCAGCCAACATTGTTTCCAACATACCTAGAGACTTCAGTTGGAGAAGGCTGAAGTAGACCATGCCAAGATAGATGGATTACTGTTCTGGTTCGGTATCCTGAAAAATGATGTTTTAGGGGAGCTTTGTTCATCAGGAACATTACACAATAGCATAGCTTTTTAATATAATAATTTAGACATGTACTGTAGCATTCCAAACTAAATATGATTAGTCTTGCCAGACAACAATTGATTTTTAGGTAATTAGGTAAATTACCTAAACGATTAGATAAATAAAGGAAAGGATCTTATTTAAATATCAAGTTTCCCCCAGTAATGTCAGAATATTTCCAGATGACCAGGCATTTTGGCTTCTAATGCTTCTGATTCTTTAACATACTGCCAGAACTGTTGTATTTAAGCTGCTTACAAGGCTCAAGGCATCATAAGCATGAGGATATCTCTTCATTTGTGAGTCCACAGCAGACCTGAGCACAGAGAACAATTAGTCAGTTAGTATTTACTTGGTCCATCTCTTTAATTTCATGTCTCAAATTAAGTATCTTCTTCCAGGAAGGAAGGAAGGAAGGAAGGAAGGAAGGAAGGAAGGAAGGAAGGAAGGAAGGAAGGAAGGAAGGAAAGAAAGAAAGAAAAATTGTTTTGCTTTCTAATCTTCTTATGCTGACACAGCAGTTATACTTTATTTGGGATCCAGCCTTTTGGAGCCAGATGATCCCTTGCAAACTTTCTATAAGTCACCTCTTGAAACAACAGTATACTTCCAATTCTGTAGTGGCAATTGTTTTTAAAATTACTTATTGGTAGTTAGAACATCACTTGGACAAAGATTTGAACAAATAGGCCAATTGTAAGAATCTAGTTATCACATCATGCAAGCAAGGAACAGGTTCATCTTGGACCTCTATGGAGTCTATACCTGCACATGGAAGAACGCCAAATATTGGCAGGTCATAGCATGAAAAAAACATGGGCATTAAAAAAAAAAGACCTAGATATTTGGGGAAATATTGTAAATTTTCAAAAACTCTAAAATTGGAATACATTTAGCATACAATAAAATTCTGAGTACCATGAACTGATCTGGCACTAAGAGTACCTACACACCATCTCATTGGACCTGCAATCCGAGGAGAGGAGAGGAGAGGAGAGGAGAGGAGGGGAGGGGAGGGGAGAGGAGAGGAGAGGAGAGGAGAGGAGAGGAGAGGAGAGGAGAGGAGAGGAGAGGAGAGGAGAGGAGAGGAGAGGAGAGGAGAGGAAGTTGTTTGGAGCATGATCTTTGGGTTAAGCTAACACTTGCTTTAAAACACAGTTCTTCCTTTTCTCCCCCCCCCCCCTCACTTTTTTTTCCTTTTAATCTGGTTGTACCAGGCAAGCCAACAGAATTCAAAAGTCCCCAGTGGCTGCTTTTCTACATAAGTTACAGAAGGTCCTTGGACCTCCTGAGCAGCTGGTGTGAGCCTGTAATTACCATAATTAGCTTTGGGACCGTGTTCCATCCCAGTGCCAATTTTGTTTCTACAGTAACCAGACAGAAGTGTGTGTGAGCCTTTGCACGCACCCCAGCTGGAAAAAGCTCTTTTTACAATCAGAAAGATCATAAAAAAAAAAAAAAAACCATGGGTGCCAGTGCCAAGCTGCTGGCTTCAAATAGAATTTCAGCTCTGCAATATTGGATCATACAAATCGTCTTCTCATTGAACAAAAAACTGTTTTGAACTACCAGTCCCTGCCATCATCTTCATTTAAAGGCATAGTAGTTAACCAATTCCTGGTGGTCAGTTATTTTGAAAGAAGTTATGTGAAGTTGCTTGATGAGTGGTATTAGATGATGATAGACAGACAGATAGATGATGACAGACAGATGATAGATGATATAGATAGATAGATAGATAGATAGATAGATAGATAGATAGATAGATAGATAGATAGATAGATGATAGATAGATATAGATGAGAGAGAGAGCCAATATAATTACTTCTGAGCAGCCCTTCTCAGTCTAGTCCTTTCTAAATGTAATGAACTGAATATTTGATGTGCTGTTTGGGAAATTGGGGTTCAACATATCTGGAGGAGAAAAAGTTTAAAACTGTTGGCAGTAGAAGTGTGGGAACAAAGAGAACAGAATATTTTATACAATGAAATAAATATGACCTCTTCTTCTAATTGAAGATATCAGAGCTCTGCAGAACAGAAGTTTCTTAGCTCAGCAAGGAAGGGTATTGTGTAGCTCAGTAGGACCCTCATTTTAAAAGTGATTTGGTTTCTTTTGTCAGTTACTCAGCTATAACAATACAAGCCAAAATTATAGTTCTAAATATGAGGAAGTTCCACCAAACCCAGTGGTCTTTCTGTGCTCTACATATGCATTATCTGTCAACCTTACAAAGTCAACCAGATGAGCGAATTCTGCTTTTTTTGGTCAGCTTATGTTAACAACATCTTGCAAGGCTGAAAATACTTCTTTTTCCCTCTTCACTTTGTAGCTGCAAAACTAGAGGTTCTCTTCTGAATCTCTTTCCCCAGCCATATTCCTGCTGCAGACTAAGCTACCTTTTATGTGACTGTTCTCTCTGTAGCATCTCATTGACTTGCCTCTCAAGGTCATTCCAACATACCATTATATTATCTGATGGACATAACACTGTCTTGCCACTTCCCAGCAGGGAAAGTTAGTTAGACTGGTAGATGAACCTTCCGCTGTGGGAATGGCATAGCCTAAACAACACATCTGATTGGTTAAAGAGCTACTAAAACCGAGGCAAGGAAAGCCACCAAGCACCCGCCTTGCAATTGCCCCGGTGGTCCTCCAGTATCATGGCCTGTCTGATCCAGACTCCTTCTGCCTGTTATGACAGAGCCTCACTTGTATTGATTGAGAAGCCTCACTTGTATTGATTCCTTCCTTGAAGCCACTCTTCATGATTCCTCCTTCGTAATATTCTAAGGCTGTCAATTAGAGTGAGACCAAACTGTTTACACAATAAATAAATAAATAATAAATAAATAATAAGCAAGCCAAAACATAAACACAAGAAGAATAAAATAATTTTAAACAAATTATTTAAGCAGGCCTGGAGCTACTAATAGTTTATCCATTCCTATGTCCTTCTTCCGGAGTGCTCAGAGCAGCATGCACGGCTAACTTTCCCAACCTAATTCAATTCTTTTCAAACTCCCTGAAAGAAATGAAGAGATTTTCCACAGGAATGAATGAAAAGCTGTCATGCTATGCCAGCATGGTAGTGATTGTCCTGATTCCTTTTCTTGTCTTCTTGTGTGTTCTGTGACTAGTTAACCAAATGTATTATCTGCTTAGGTTGGCAGGGGAATATTTTGAGCTGTTTGCTGATAAATAGCTAATAGCTTGTCTGTCTACTCCCTGCTCCAGGGGTGGGTTCTACTTACCTTTACTACCGGTCTGCAGCGGGGTCGCGCGCATGCGCAGAAGCGTTTTGGTGACATCGGGGTCGGTGGGTGGGGCCTCCCGCCAGTTTTACCACAAGTTCTATAGAACTGGTGCGAACCAGGGGCAACCCACCACTGTAGCAGTTCCTGAAGGAGTTCCTCCTTTAGGAATACAGAGGCTAAAGTTAACATAGCAGTGATTAGTTCAAGATGGTGTCACCTTGGGTGTCCATCCTCTCATATCATCATCTTTCAGGAGTCCGTTAGACTAGGGGTTCCGAACCCCAGGTCTATGGACTGGTATCGGGCTGCGGCATGCCACAAACTGGTGTGCGCAAAGAAGCAAAACCCCATGCACAGAATGCAGGCAGCACACGAAACCACGCCTCCTCCGGCCCATGGAAAAACCTCTCTTCATGGAACCAGTCCCCAGTGCCCAAAAATTTGAGGGCCGCTGCATTAGATACATACTTTAAAAAATGCCCGTCAAGACACAGGCATACAACACCTCTATGCCTGTGATTTGTTAAGGCACAACTATATGGCTGAATTAAAAAAATTGATACTCACTGTCATGTGAAATGGTCAGATATTCCTTTCTGTAAGCAGCATGTTCAATTCTGCTGGCCCACAGCTGCATGATTTTAACAATTTTTAAGGACTGCAATCTGTAGAAGAAAGAAAAGGAGGAAATAAGAAATGTATTAAGTGATGTCTTCCCTTCCTGCCTGTACTCACCCACAGTCCCTTCTTTCATCTACTATTGTATGGCCAGACAGATTATAGCTCACTACAGATTTCATCAGACAAGCCCTCCTTGAACTGGTCAATAAAACGTTTCTTATTCCTGCCCACATCCTGGGCCTGCAGTTGAAATTCTGTAGCCTATCCCTGTACCAGTGCTCAATCAGTGAGGAACTCATCTGGTCTTAGAAGTAAGTACATGTTGTTTGCTTTGAGCTAGAAAGGAGACAGTATCTATTTGGCAAAGAAACAGGCACCCAAAGCCAAATTGTAGGCTCTAGTGGCAGGATGTCTAGAGACTGTGTCTGAGAGAAGGCCTAGTTTGGGTGGGTTTTATAGTCTGAGCTCACTGGATCATCTGGGTAACCACCTGGTATAGATTGCAGAGCAAGATGTTGGATAACTGCTCAGTGGCGTCCTCTGTGGATCGGTAGCCATTCTTTTGATTCTGGAACAGAAGTATAATGGCTCCCATCTCTTCCTTGTGGGACTGGAGAGAGAGCAATCAAGCTATTGGGCTGCTGGTTTGAATTTAGCAGAAGCTACTCAGACATTTTACACAGCAAAGAGAGATAAGAATTTTCATTGCATACTAGAATAGAGGATTTAAAGCAGTCGATTGCCCTCGACTGCTTTAAATAAACATAAGATTGCTGTCTCCTCTTACACCTACTGAAAGTAAAAACTAAAGTTTTTTTTCCCCTTACCTTTCCCAAAGGTTAATGAACACCTTGCTTTGTGTCTCTTGGGCTTGATGTTATGGAACAGGTGGGTTGATGACATATTTGGCATTCCTGTTCTGGGAAACTAAGTTCCAACGAAACTCCCATGCTTGGTGTCTGTGCCTGAATAAAACAAGAAAAGGCAGAAGCACAGTTGGATGTAGCTCAAAGGAGCTTCTCACATAAAACTTTACACATATGATTTATATGTATAGTATGTATATATGTGAATGTGTTAGAGCAGGTAGCAGGTGTGTTTCCTGCTCTAACATATGCCAGTGAAACATGGACACTAATCTCATACTTAATACAAAAGCTACAAGTGATGCAAAGAGCCATGGAAAAATACATGTCGACATTACAAGACAAGATAGAAAGACCCATACATGGATTAAAGAATAAACAAAAGTGTACGATATCCTCAAGAGAGTAAAAGAATTGCAATGGAAATGGTCTGGTCACATAGTAAGAAGAACCAATGGCAGGTGAACCAAGGCAGTCATCGAATGGATCCCACTTGACAAAAAGCATCCACAAAAGAGACCTAAAGCAAGATGGATTGATGACATCAGTGAGTATTGCAGGCCCAATTGCCAAAAGAAAGCTCAGGACCGTATTGGTTAGAAAGATGTGGAAGAGGTCTTCATCCTGCATAAAATGACGATAGTGATGATTATGTGCCTGTGTGTATAAATATACAGGTAGTCCTTGACTTACAATAGTTCATTTAGTGACCATTCGAAGTTACAACAGCATTGAAAAAAAAGTGATTTATGACAATTTTTCACACTTACAACTGTTGTAGCGTCCCCATAGTCAACATGATCAGAATTAAGACACTTGGCAAATGGCTCATATTTATGATGGTTGCAGGGGCTGGGGTCATGTGATCATCTTTTGCAACCTTCTGACAAGAAATGTCAATGGAGAAGCCAGATTCATTTAACAACCATGCTGATAACTTAACAGCTGCAATGATTCATTTAACAATTGTGGCATGAAAGCTTGTAAAATGGGGCAAAACTCACTTAACAAATGTTTCACTTATTCACAGAAATTTTGGGCTCAATTGTGGTTAAAAGTCAAGGGCTACCTATGTGTGTAGGTAGAGGCGTGGATGGATAGAGGAGCAGTATTTGATTTCACTAACTGTACTAAGGTCACTGCTAACCTAGCAACGTTACCAGAACTTCAGCAGGATATTTTTTCCTTTCCTATCTCAAACATCTGTCACACACAGAATCCCCCCTATATTTCAAGCATTCTTTCTCTGCAATGAATATCTTAACAGGAATATTTGAATAGATGGACTATGATGCTCAATGCAAATGATGCTTGAACTTCTATCTCTCTTTTTTCTTTTTTTGTAACAGAGAGAGCTTGGAGATGTGAGGCAAGGCCTTTTCAAAGTTCTGGTATAATTTTTCTCTTGTAGTAGCTCTGTTTATTGAAAGAAAAGATAGTTAGAAGATATGGAGTATGGTTTCATGTTCAGCACCGCAAAGTGCTCTTCACTTACAAAGCCCAAATTCACCTCTCTGGGATTTCTCTCTCAGCAGTCCAAATTTCAATTTCTCTCATCTCTTTTCTCGAAGAAACATTTGATGGAGCCACAGGGGAAGTATAAACAAGAAGCAATAATGAAGCTTGAACACTGGAGCAGCCTGAACCCTTCCTTTGCTAGGTCCATGGAAAAATACAAGCCTTCCTGTGATCCCCAAAAGACTTGAGTGCAACTTCTTCAGTCCCTCTGAAAGTTGGCATTGAGTTGCAATTTTAATGTAATAGAAAGGTAAACATTATTAATAACCAAAAGAGAAGCATATATTATTGTAATTGTGCATAAATGTAGTCAATTTTACATTTTCCCCTATCAGATTGTTCATACCTTCAAGGCTACCTTTGAATGGCCTTGAAATAAGGGGAGAGTCTGACTTTAATACTGCATGGGTAAGGATAACTTAAGCTCACCTTGGATATAAGATGAAGGAAATTTCATGGGGATGAAGAAAAAAAGTGTCACTGGGCCATGATTGGGCCATAATTCAGCATAAGTGCGGGGAACAACTCAAAGAGTATGCGCAAAAGCTCAAGGCCTTGTGTTTTCCTGCAGTAGATAGCAAGGGCTGAGAAAGTCATAGCCCTTCGGATGTCACTGAACTACAATCTCCAGGAGTCTTCAGCATTGATATTGCTGGTCTTGTATAAAATGAGAAGTGTAACTTAGCCCATCTAGAAAACCACCCTTTGTTTGAAAATTCCTGTCTCCAAGTTGCCCTCCAAATGTAGCCAGCCTCCGTTGCTCTGCAATCCTGCCCTGCTAATTAGGTAATTGCTGGAATCATCTCCCACCCACTGGCTCCTCTCTGGCAGCAGCACTCTTGGCTCCTCCTTTTCCTGGCTCCAAGAATTTTCCAAAGACAAAATGAAGCCAGTCACCCATTGAGTCTGGAGAGGTTGAGTTACGTCCATAAAGGCCAGTGGGAGTGTTTAGTCTGGGGCACTCATAAAGGACTGAACTGTGCTCTGTGCTCCTGCAGATGCACTGAGGAACTGAGGGCCGCTTGGTGAATGCCCTGGATCACATAGAAAGATCTGTCTTTGTTCTCAGCCAGCCTGTATTCCTTACTAAACATCACTCTACTCTCTGTTAGGCACTGTGTTTGTAGAATTCAGCGTCTGAGGGTTTCAACCTGGGTGTTAACTTTATACATTTCACAGCTCCAGTGGTTAAATAAATATATGGTGCCATGCTGACTTGCAGTCAGACTTAGAGGGGAGGATGTGCGGGGATACATGGCTTCATTGTGTGATTTAGATGAATTAACTGATCTAAGAATCACCAGCTTTGAAATGGGATTTGATAATGCGTTGTTTTCTGTGATGAGGAAGTACATTCATTTTCCCTGATGAGAGTGATGGTGGTGAGGGTGATGATGATGATGGTGACGGTGATGTTTTCTGGCATAACTACTCCTTTTTATGGTAGATTACTAGAAGGATTATCAGAAAAGAGAATACCTTTCAGATGTGTTGGACTACAATTCTCATCCCACTATTTTGAAACGATGGGGGATTGTAGCTGGAAGGCATCATATTGGAGAATGCTGAATTTGATCTGGATATCAGAGATTTCTGATAGCCCTCATCACAGACTGCATGAGATACTTGATGATAGACACTGACAGAAAGGAAACTGCCTACAGTATCTCCATATCATCCATAATTTTGACCATGTCTGCTCATCAGCCTCTCCTAGAAGTATGTTATTCCTTTGCATCAAATGTAGCCAAGTTATTCTGTTATTCGTAATTCAGAAATATAGCCGAACTGAGCATCTCGAAACAACTAAACATAAAATGCTTTCATCCTATCAGTGGACTAAACCTCACAAGGTATGTAGTCTGCGTTCTTTTGATAACAGATAAAACGTACGTGGGAAAAGAGTGCTCTCTAACTATGTGACATTCAAAGATGCATTGATGTTTAATTTTTTTTTTAAGGTGAGTCTTAGGGGATGGAATTAGCCCAGCATTTATTCATCAATTTAGAGTGCTGCAGGCACACGCCCTCTTTTCTGATCTCTGGAATTGTTAGCAGCATCATTCTTATGATGACGGAAGAATTGAGATTTCAGATTGAGCTCTTTCCTGTACCCACTAGATATTTGAACTGATATCCAGTGTGGGGACCTGGATCAGCAGTGATAGATGCGCATGTAAAGTGAAGAGGAGGAAAATGTTGGGAAAATGTGACCATGTCACACTTGAGTTCTCCATCACCATTGGAAAAGGAATAGATTAGTGTCTTTGAGAGTTCCTGGGGAACTGATATATCCTAGAAAACTGGGGGACAGCAAAAGGAAAGATGAGGATCCTCTAAAATAAAGGTCTATGCCGGGCAAGGTTCTCAAACAGATAATTAAATATCTTATTTGTAGGCACTGGAGTGGAATGCAACAATTAACAAGAGACAGCATACCAGACTAACCTTATCTCTCTCTTTTAAAAACAGTTGCCAGTTGAATAAATCATGGAAATGTGATGGACCGGAGTGCATCGTGACCTCAACAAAGCATGCAACAAAGTTTCTGAGGATATTTTCATTAACAAAGCAATGAAATATGAACTAAATGATGCAAATGTCATGGTTTCATAGTTGGCTGAATAATTGTACCCACAGAGAAATCATAAATGACTGTGTATCAGGCTGAATAGCATGGAGTGGACTTTCATGCAGTTCTTTCTTAGGTCTGGTGCTTTTTCCATATTTTTATTAGTGGCCTGAATGAAGGGGTTGAGGGGGTAAATATCAAATCTACAGATAACATAAAACTGGGCAGAATGGTTAGCACTTGAAAAGATAAAAATGAAACATTCTAAAAGAGCTAGATAGGCTTGAGCAGTGGGTCATAACTAGCAGGATTGAATTCAACAGTAAGAAATATGAAGTGCTGCAAAAGGAATAAAAGAATGAAACACACAAGTATAAGATGTGAGACCTGGCTTGGCAGCAGTACATATGAAAAACCTCCAGCCAATTTATGATGCAGCTGCTTAAATAACAATGCTCTTTGGAGATATATTAACAGGAACACAGAGTCCATCTCACTGTAATTGTTCCATGGTTCTCTGCCTTGGCTAGGCATGACTTGAAATACTGTATTCAATTCTGGGCACAAGAGACTAAAAAATAAAACCCCAACAAACTGGAGCTACTTCAGAGCAGGGATGATGTGGAGACTAAAAGCCAAATCCTACGAGGAACAGTTAAAGCAATTTTTAGAAAGCTGAAGAGTTGTGACATAGTGGGAGGAATGGACCTGCTCTGTCATCCAAGTGGGCAAGACCAGAAAAAAATGTGTCAAAGCTAAATTCAGATTAGAAATCAGATGGGATTTCCTGATTATAAGAAATAATTTGCCTCGTGGAGTTAGTATGATTCCCATACCGGAGTCCTTCAAACCAAGTCCAAAATTTGAATAGGTAGGTATCCATTTGACTTCTGAGGTTACTTCCAACTCTATCTTTTCCTTAAAAAATCTCTGCCTTAAAAAAAAAATGTTTATCTTAAGTTACTAAAAAGATTGCATAAAGCAGTCTCCCACTACAAACTAATTTACAATTGACAGACTGGATGAAGATGTTTGAAGTTGTGTTCTAATGTATTTGGATAAAATACTTCGGAAAATAATACTCTGCTGAGGTTGTTATAGTTCTGCCCTGACTTCACCTTTGATTTTAACTCTCATTGGGGTTAACTGTCATTATCTTCTAACCATACTCTTTCACAACCTACTTGAGTTTTATTTCATGATCTTCCTGCTTGTACACATTTTCACAATAGTCTTCAGCTTATGCTTATTTTTATCTTAAATATCTTGCACAAACTGCCACCGAGTTATTAAAAGATATAGTGATTGTGGAAGCAGAACAATTTGGATATTTGCGGGCCATAGAAAATTAAAGAGAAAAGATTACTATAAGTAATCTTGCTGTAATAGTGCAAGAGCTATTAGGTAGGGATCATTAGTTATGAGCTAACTAACTGACACAATCAAAATCAGAAAAAAATAAACTGGGTTTTTCAAACTAAAACTATGCCATGTTTCTCACCCACAACTCCCCCCACCCCTCTCAAAAAATAGTTTGTGTAGCCTATTGGAGTGATGCATAGGTTCTGTATTTGCATAAAACCTTAATACTTCATCAGCAAGAAGCCAGAACACATTCATATGGATATTTTTCCACAGTGACATCAAATTAACTGTGGGGAGAAGTTAATTCACATTCTGAGTGTCTTTGAAGCCAAATTTGGTAATGGCCATAGGTGTGGAGAAACAGACAAAAGGAAACAGTATGAAACCTCTTCCAATCTATCTCTAAGTCGTGCTGTCAGAGAGAACAGATATGTTCCTTCGTAAGTCAGTAATCTTAGCACAGTACATCCACTGCCAACATCACCAGTTTAATTTATTTCTATCCATTCAGTAGCTGCAGTTTCAGTAACAGATGCTAATATTCTATCCATCTGGAAGTTATGAATACTTAGTACTAGTCTTGTCTTACACCAGCATCAATGATGATCTGAATTAAAGGTTATAATTTATATCCCAACTGCTTTGAATTATTTGGGCATAAATGCACTTCAGACAGTAAGGTGGGAGGGGGGAAGAGAGATTAAAGAGCAAAACTCTCAGGAAGCATGGAATAGGGGTACTCATTGGTACTGAGAAAACCTATTTTGCAAGAGAAGAAAATAAGTCCAAGGTTGGTCAATTTTGAAACAGGCTGTTATCTACCATGCTTTTAAAGATTGGGAAAGGGTTTTTTCCCCCTGTTTAATGTAAACAAAACCTCTAGTGTGACCAGTGAAGCACCTCTGAGACATGTAGCTCTCCAGAACATCTTTCTGCAAACTTAATTCATCCATCCATCACTGAGTGATGGTCTTACAAAAAGATACTATGAATATCAGAATCCTCCTAGGAACACTGCATTATGATCTTTCAGGCACATGATGTCAAAAGCAAAGAACTTTTTCCCGTCTGTGACAAATCCTGTGTAGGTTCAGCACATGTCTGAAGATAATGAAACATAAAACATGTATAATCTTAAGTAATGAGACACCCATTTGTGGGGCAACGCTGTCATCATATGCAGAAAGTAAAGAGACAGCCAAGTGACAGCTATTTTAGAGATTAGGAGATAAATGGCAACACCCTATGGTGATATATTGCCAAATTCACTGTCATTTACACCCTTATACTGTACCCACACCATTGCTCATACCCAGTCATCATACACATTATACACATTCATGTATACCCACCATCCCATAAACTGGCACCCACATACCTGTAAACAAACATCTTTCCCACTATATGTACTTATACTACTTTACAGAAGAAGACGTGAATGTGATGAATACATTGGAAAAGAAACCAAAGAGAGATAACCAAGAGGCTTTCAAAACAGCAGAATTCTGTGAGCAAGACTAAATATAGTTCCAATTGTGTGGAGGAATTAAAATGAGTTTCCTAACAGTTTTCTGACATTCACTGTGCTTTTCTATGCACCAGATTCTCCCTGCTGTAATTGTGAGGCTTCATATAAATCTTGCCATCACAGCAAGGAGAGGTTGAGACCCCCACAAGATAATTGCTGGGGAGTTTCATTTGATTACTGCACAAATCTGAATCCACACCTGGTAATGCTTTAGGAAAGGCATTTGTTTGGAGCCCTTATCTTATAATCATACATAGATTGATTAAGGTTGCAATTAATAAGCTATAGCTTTCAGATATAACACCTAAAGATGAACACAACCCAAATTACAATATTAGTAGTGACAGTAGATAGAACAGATTAATAGGAAGAAATGTTACTAAAAACCCAAGCTGGCTTTAAAGTTCAATTAGGACCATATAAGGAGGGGAAAACATTTTTCTTCTTTGTTTCTATAGAGTAGAATCCTCTGCAAGGAACATACTGTATAACTTTGTTTCTGCTCTCACGTGCAGACATAACCTATGTCTAATATGTACACCCAAATCCTTTCAAAGGTGATCATTTTTAATTCAAAATGCAGCATTAATCCAATCATAAATACACCAAAAACCAATTCTAACTAATCTTATGCCACTTATAAACTTAAGAGAGCCGTAGAATATAAAAGTTCTTGTTTCTAACCTTTGCAGTTGATAGAAGTTAAAAGGCCTTTGATCTGCACCCCCCCCCCCCCCCCCCTTCCTCCTTTTAAGAGCTTTCTGATCTTGAGTCAGAGAACACATCCACTTATAAAATACAATGTTTCCTTAAAGGCAATAGATCACTGACAGGCAGGAATCTAACGCTGGAAAAGGCCTGGAGATTTAGCACCTCTGCCTGGCCAGGAAGATCTCTGCTGATAAAGAAGTTAACAAACAGAATATTTCCTGCTAACCATAAAAGTTATATTTCGTGCTTTCTCATGGTCATAAAAACATGACATTAGTTTCTGAATAGACCTATCAGGCTGGCATCATAAGGCATTCTTGCACAAGAACAAACTGTGTCACTATCTGAGCAACAGATCAAGAAGTTCAAGTTCTGGTCTTGCCTGTGCCATCATTTCATACTAGGTTGCCTCAGACCACCTATCTGCAATAGGGATAGGAATGATGGTAGATAGTACAGGTTTACGGTATTTTCAAAGGTTGCTGTGAGGATCATAGTTACAAGTGAGCACTAATGCATCATAAGTGTACAAGTACTATGTCCATGAAAGGGAATGGAAAGAAAGTTGTATAAAATTTGAAGATACATGTTTGGAAACAATTCCTAAAAGTTAATGGGAATAATGTCATCATAGTGGGTTAATACAATAATCTGTTAAATAAATGAGTAGTGGCCTACTCAGTCTATTGTTGTGCTGTTGTCTATGAATAAATTCAAGTCCCCTCTCTGTTTCCCATCTTTTTTTTTGTATTTAAATTTTTTTATTATAAATTAGAAACAAAAAACAGAATAAACACTATAACAAAACACAATCACATACATACGACTGAGGTTGATTCAACCCCCATATATATATACAGTTTCTAAATAACATTACATATCATCATACTACAGCTTCAGTTTGGTTTATCATACTGCATCTTGCATTTGTTAATCTTCTTATATCTAATATTCCCTTATTTATATTTAGCTTGCTATTTACATATCTATGCTACATGCTTCCCTAACATCTACCTCATGACATTTTTACTTCTATCCATTGGTACCATTTATCCCAGCTTTGATTGAAAGTTGATTCTTGTCTATCTTTAAGTATATACAGTATGTTAATCTATCACATTCTGCACACCACAAAATTTTGTTGATAATCAACTGATCCGATGGTACTTCCTTCCCTTTCCAAAGTTGTGCATATGCAATTCTAGCCGCAGTAGTAATGTGTATGAAAAGATACCAGTCTGCTTTCCTTATGCCCCCGGGGTTTATTCCTAGCAAGTAGACCTCTGGTCTCAGTTGAAAGCTGACTCCTGTAATCTCCATGAGCCAAACTTTTATCTTACTCCAATAATTTTGGGCTTGTAGACATGTCCACCATTGGTGGTAAAATGTACCCCTGGCTGACCCACATTTCCAACTTTCTGCTGAGGTTCCAGGGAACATCTTTGTGATACTTGCTGGTGGTATATGCCATCTATATAACATTTTAAATATATTTTCTTTGAAAGACACTGCCATCGTCATTTTCACATTTCTATTTCATATTTGTTGCCATTTTTCCAGATCTAATGAATATCCAATATTCCTCCCCCAGGCTATCATCGAGTCTGTAACTATTTCCTCAGCTACAAATCGGGACAGGAGGAGGTTATATACCTTAGTGATACATTTCTTATCACCTTTCAGGAGGGCCTTATCAAACTCTTGTGGTGAAGTGAACCCCCCCCCCGGCTTTATCTTTTTGATATCTTGCTTGAATTTGTGCATATGCCCACCAGTCCAAATTGATTCCCCGTATTTGTAGTTCCGCTTTAGATCTAAGATTTCCCCCACCGTCCAACAATTCCCTGTATATCACATGTTTACAAGACTTTGAACCAGATTTGGATCGGACAACTCTTCAAACAGAATTCTTGGCCATTCCAATTATATTAAAAGAATGTATATAAAATACTTCAAAGTTTACAGGGATCAATCAGAATAGAAGTGGAAGGGACCTTGGAGGTCTTCTAGTCCAAATCCATGCTCAAGCAGGAGACCCTGTACCATTTCAGACAGTGGCTGTCCAGTCTTTTCTTAAAAACCTCTTTCTGCTGATAAAAAAGACACTTCAATCAGGGTTGGGTTTTCCCCCTGTTGTTTTACTGAGACTTCTGGAATTAATTCTCCAGCTGCAAGAATTAGAACAACCAGGCAAAGGTAACTGAGGAACGTTATTAGGACACAGGAACCCTTAATCAATCAGTAACAATAACCCAATGTTATAACCCAATGTTTAATCCAGCAGCCCCACTTCATTCCACTTAGCTTATTCCTAGTTAATGAGCACAGGATGAAAGCCTTAATCTTTTATCAATAAAGCTGGTGCAATTCTTATTTCTCCAACCAATATAGACCTTATATAATAATATTATATAATAATATTAATATTATATAATATTATATAATAATATTAATATTATATAATATTAATATTATATAATATTATATAATATTAATATTATATAATATTATATAATATATTATATAATAAATTAATATTATTATATAATAATAATAATATATAATAATATTACAACCATAGACCTTGACTATGTGTCAGAATGGTCACACAATTGGCAACTCCAAATCTCAACCAACAAATGCTCTGTCTTATACATTGGCAAAAAAAATCAGAACACAAAATACAAGCTGGGCGGATACGACCTCGTAGATGACTCACACTCTGGCAAGGACCTTGGAGTACTCATCTCTAATGATCTAAGTGCCAGAGCTCACTGTAACAGCATTGCCAAAAAGGCATTAAGAGTTGTTAACCTAATCTTGTGAAGCTTCTTCTCCGGTAATATTGTACTGCAAACTAGGGCATTCAAACCTTTGCTAGATCACTTCTCGAACATAGCTCATCTGTCTGGAACTCGCACTTCATATCGGACATTAATACAATTGAGTGAATCCAGAGATATTTCACAAGAAGAGTCCTGCACTCCTCTGCTCATAACAGAATACCTTATGCCACCAGGCTTGAAATTTTGGGCTTATAACTACACCACCTTTGGTCCGACCTAAACTTAGTACACAAAATTATCTGCTACAACATCCTACCTGTCAATGACTACTTCAGCTTCAACCGTAACAATACACGAGCACACAATAGATACAAACTTAAGGTAAATCACTCCAAACTTGATTGCAGAAAATATGACTGGTCAATGCCTGGAATGCACCACCTGATTCTGTGGTTACTTCCCCAAACCGCCATAACTTTAACCTTAGACTGTCTACTGTTGACCTCACCCCATTCCTAAGAGGTCTGTAAAGGATGTGCATAAATGCACCAACATGCCTACCGTCCCTGTCCTACTGTCCCCAAGTATTTGTATCCTTATCCTGTATTCATAATCATGTTTATACTTATATCTGTTATCTTACATGTTTGAGAAAAATAAATAATAATAATAATAATAATAATAATAATAATAATAATAATATCATGATTAAAGTCTGACTTTGAGTAATCTACTGTAGCACAGATTATGCAGTTAGAAAGCAACGTTTTTTTTGTTTGGTTTGTGACTGATGTGAGATTCATTCACCTTTATACACTGTACATGGCCATTTTGATTTAGGTTGAATCCAATACACAGTTTATTGGGAATGAGTGCCAAATGGATAGATGGACAAACTTCTGAATCACAATGGATTATACAGTTACTTGGTTTATTTACTCCAAGCTGCCTGACAGCACAATTTTTGCATTTAGAAATTTCAATCTTTTTTTATGCCTTATAAAATACAAATTGTCTCAGCAATCTGAAGTTTCCTTGAAAAATGTAGAGAAAGAGAGAGACAGGTTGAAAAAATGACACTCAAGAGATAGTTAAAATTATATATAGATTCATAACTATTCACCTGTGAATCACAAAGCTATTATACTTTGTATTTAAAAAGTACTTAAATAATGTACATGTTTAGGGACAACTTATGTCTGATGTAAAAACTGGAATATTTTTCTCTTGCGCTGGCCAGTGACCATAATAAAAATGTGTTCTAGTTCTATAGTTTCAAACAGAGGGCCTCCAATCTTGGCAACTTTAAGACTTGTGGACTTCAACTTCCTGAGTTGAATTCTGGGAGTTGAAGTCCATAAAAAATTGCTAAGGTTGGAGACCCCTGGTTTTTCTCACAATTGCACTGAGACAGGGAATCTTACGGGATTACATATCTGGCCTGCAAAAATCCAGACAAACAATGGATGGCAGCAAAGAGTTAGTTTCCTGAATCTCTTTGCTGCAATCTAGAAATATTTAGATTTTTGCAGGTGAGATGCAGGATCCTTAGGGATCCATCTTACCTGCCTTACAATCCCCAATCTAAATACCTTCTTTTCTGAAGCTGAATATAATTCAGTTAAACTGACCTAACTCTTTTTGATTTCAGTTGGACAAATCTTTATGCTTCCATTAAAAGATGGTGAGGCTACACTTACTTCTATTCAGGCCAGTAATTGTTTTCTAATTTTCTTCAAATGCATATTATTCTCTTAAAAATATACTTTTCAACACTTTCCCTGTAGTTTAAACCTTTATTCATTTCAATTCTTGCAGAATTTGTATTTCTTTTTTAAAAATCTTGCAAAGATTAAATACGACGGCATCAATAAATTCTAGATAGCAATTCCTAACTGCTCACTTGAATGTTTAAAAAAGGCTTTTTCTTTAATGATAGTCTTTATTTTACTGCTCTAGCTGCAGTAGCTCCCACTTCATTGCAGTACATAGTAGTTTTATGACTTATTACAGCAAATCAAAATAAACACAAAAATTCAGAGCACTTCAATATGAGGTTTCTCAGCTACTGTAGTTTGAAAGCAGCTCTGATCCTCCATGTTCCAATAGTGTTAGCACTGGTGGAGAGCTGATTTACTTCCATCTCAACTGCGGTGTAACAGAAACAGTTATAAATGTGATTTTGAGACAATGGGATGCTATGTCCCATTGTGTGGTCTTCCAAATCCTACACAACACAAAGAGAGAGAGAGAGAGACTTTATTAAATAATTTTTACAGAGTTAAAAGATAAACATGAAAAAATGTAGACAAAAAGAAAGAAAGATAAGAAAAAAGTATTGAAAACACTAGAAAGGGAAGACACAGGAAAAAAAAAAGATATTTAAAATATCCAATCTTTTTTACTGCAAATATGGACATATGAGATATAATTTTCCCACTTCAAAATTATATAACATAATTCCCTTCTCCTTATATACAGTCCTTTTTAATTGTGACATCCCGAAATCACCAGTTCATATTTCTCCATTTTCAGCAAAATGTCCATAAAGAGTCTTTTATAAAAAGTAGTTGTTTTTTCCTTCCCTAATCAAAACAGATCAATGTACGCATTTCTACAAGTTCTACCACCTTCACAGTCCATTCCTCCATTAAAAATATTTCTATATTTTTCCATATTTGTGCATATAAGAATAATCCGCCAAAGCTTGAGAAGAGACTGGACACTCATCTATCAGAAATAATATAAATATTATGGAAGAGCAGGGGGTTGGACTAGATGACATCCAACATCCCTTTCAACTCTGTTACTGTTACTGCTACTGTTACTGAGCTCTAGGCTCTGTAAGGGAACCATCTGCTTTCCAAGTTCCCCTCAGTAGTCCAAACAAAGCAAGCAGTTTTGAAATGTAGACATGTTTCAGCACATAGAATACTAAGGTTCTATTTCCTGTCCCCTCCCCCTTTCTTGAGGATAAATTTTTAAAATAATTTTTCTATATTCTCCAAGATCTGGATCATATTCAACCCTCATTCTCTGCATTTTAAATTAGCAGAATTGAAGATAATCATGGATCACTTCAAAATGCCCTCAAGGATTTCAGAAGGGAAAAAGCTCTGGTAAAATGGAAAAGCATCCAGGTCTGAAAGAAATTCATTTCAATTTTCCAACAATTCTGCCCCATCAGGTAGAAGCAATACCTGATTCTTTCCACCTTGATTGAGATTGTTCTCAGCGGATAAATATTTCTTCCATTCAGGCACTAAAACCCTCAGCTAGCTTAACCCTTATAGTTTTTTCCTATAGTACAACAAAAATGTACCCCAATAAAGTATACTCTGATAATTATATTCCAATTTATTGTTATTTAGGACAAGATGACACAGCTTTTCAGCTGAGGGAAATTTGTGAGATATATTTTTACAGCTTTTCTTGGCTGTATCTTGAATAAATACATGTATGATATTCTCTCACATATGAAAATATGAAACATGAAGAAATTATAAATGGTTCCCAGGTTGCACAGTTCTTAACAGATGACTATATGAATTGCTACCCTGTTCCAGTTTTTGTCTTGGCTATATTTTGTGCAGTTGTGTAATAATACTGACAGCGGTTAAAGTGGAAGGGGCAATAGCCAGAAACTGCTGAGGAAAGAAGTTTAGCAGACAACTAACTGCAAAAACAACTGCAAAAACTAGCATAATATATGGCAGCACAGGAAATATACATATATTATATGAGAAGAGAACACTTCTTTAGACTTCTGTAATGTTTCTTGAAGAACTACAGCATCTATGTAATTTTCAGAAGAAATACAATATTCCTAATTACATATGGAGTACATATACAACACATGTTACTGGAGCACTGAAAAATAACTACACAACAAACAGGTACTGTTTAAGCCATATAATTTAAAAAGACACACAAGAGACTATAGGTCTCAGCAAACCCCAAAGCAGATTTTAGCAAAGGCAGCCACTACAATGCTTATAAATTGGGGAGATCTTTCAACTATTAAATCCTGTAGAAGATGTGTCTATATGGTTGCCTTCAGCCTCTGAGAATGGATTATGAGAAAAGGATGACATTATTACCTATTTTGTTTGTGAGTAAACAGAGCATACCCATCTATTTCTCTGACTGAATTATGAGGAAAATCAAGATGCCCTCTGATCAGCATCTGTCTCTGAAACCCACTACCATAGGAACAGGTGCTCTAGTGGGAACAGAGGTACAAAGTGATAATTCTACAGATTCACACCAAACCGGATAGTTTAGTAGTATATATTGTTGGCATCAGGCCATTTCTATTCTGGAAATGTCAGTCCTCAGTTATGGCAACTTGTATCTGATCTTATTAATGGGGGGGGGGGGATGAAGTTGGACAGTATGACCAAGAGGTAGATTGGGAAGAATTTCCCAGATTATGTTTTCCAGCCTCTTGCAAGTTTGAAAAGGTTTATTACCACGAGTCCTTTACTCACAATTTTGAATAACTACTGGTCCCTGGGTACAAGCCAAAGGAATAATGCCAGATATATTTGTACAAAGAGTGAAACTGCCCTTGGAATCACAGAAGGGGTGGGGGAGACAAGGAGGAGAAAAGCATGGCTTGTGTTTATTGGACAGAAATTTGAATATCTGAACAGAGGCCAAACCTCTAGAAAGACCTGCATATATGGCATTCAGGTTCTGCCCTCATGGGTGATTCACCCTCCACCAAAATGCTAATATTTACTAACAAGGCTCATTATACAACTAAAGGAAACATTGTACCATTTTCGAAATGCCATTTCAGGGCATTTCGGGGCATCCTTTGCCAACTGTTCCTGTTGGGAAGGAACAGTTCCTGCTTTGCAGCAGGACAGAAAAATAGTTTCTACTCAGACTTTCCTATTATTCTTTTCCTAGTTCTGTGGATTTGGACAACATTTTAAGTGGGAGTCTCTGTTCCCTCTGCCAGTTCTACCCTCCCATATTCCTTATCCATATATGTTCTGGTTCTTTGAGTCTCAGTGAGGCAGGAAGGTTGGGATCAAATTCTCAGCCAGATCTTCCTCACAAAAGAGGAAGAGGGTTCCTCTTCCACAAGAGGGTTCTTGTGAGCCCAGTCTTGTAATGAAAAGAGGTTGATGTTTGTTTGTTTTTTAGCTGAATGCCAGACATAGTTGCAGTGTAACAGACTGATGCTATACAGGATAAAGTTAGCTGGAGAGTTTTATCTTCCCTTTTCCATTTATATTATTGAATGTTCCTCACTTTCACAAGTGGTGTGAAGTTCCAGAGGCTATGACATGAGTTTTAGATTTTGGGGCTGAAAGGCCATTGGAAGTATACAACATCCTTGCACATAATCACTGCAGGGAGACTGGCATTCGTACAAGAATGGAAGAACGAGGATTTACCAACGGACTCAAAAATAATTTATAAAATTATGGAATGTGTGGAGTCCGACAGACTTACAAAACTGATCAAGGGTAAAAGAGACTCAGATTTTTATAGTAGTTGGAACTTATGGTATGATTGGATCCAGAAACGATGGAAGAGAGATAAAGGATAATGTTGGATTATAATTATAGATGATGGTATAATTATGGTAATCAATAAGTATTGGAAATGTAAATTTGTATATAAGAATATGTAAATAATAGCTATTTTTACTTTCTGATTATTGGTGTATATATACATGGATATTTTGGTGATGTTACACCATGATAGAAAAACTATTATACATTTGTTTTTGTTTTTGTTTTTTTGAACTATAATAAAAATTAAAAAATTAAAAAAAAAAGAGGTTGATGTTTGTTTGTTTTTTAGCTGAATACCAGACATAGTTGCAGTGTAACAGACTGATGCTGTACAGGATAAAGTTGGCTGGAGAGTTTTATCTTCCCTTTTCCATTTATATTATTGAATGTTCCTCACTTTCACAAGTGGTGTGAAGTTCCAGAGGCTATGACATGAGTTTTAGATTTTGGGGCTGAAAGACCATTGGAGGCATACAACATCATTGCATTAATACTAACCTCACATGACAACAAGGAAACCACAGACACGACACAGAATTTATCTCCTGTCAAGAGCACCACACATCATCATTTGTCATCATTATGATTAGTGATATCGTCCTCTTTGAGAATTGCCAACTTTCATGAAAGAAGCCAAAGAGCACCAACTTCCTAAGAATGTTCCATATTTGTGTTAAATGAGAAGGATATGCAAGGTCTCTGTTCAAATATTCATGGATTTAGGTAGCTAAAATCCAAACAATAGCATAATCTTGATTGTCCCAAACAAACTCTATCCAAGAACATTGTCTATATCCTTGAGATTCATATGTGAAACATACCTCAGGCCATCACTTGCACAAGGAACCAGCTTATCACCTAAACCCGAAGAAATGGAGAAATAAATAATCTGGTCCCTTTATCACTATAGGAAGAGATTTCTGAATACTTCACAACAAGCTGTATCCTCCCAACACATAACAGAATTCATAGCTCAACCTTCAGAGGTGACTATCTGTAAACCATTCCTTCCATTATTAGAAGAAAAGGTATATTGTCCAGTTAATCTTCCCCAGACAGGATACAAGTCTGAAGGAAATACATGTTTATTTAACTTCAGAAAAGCAGAATTCTTTAAAGATCATAGAAAAAAATGAGAACAGGCAATCTTGAGACAATGATGTGTTCCTCCAATGTACAGTAATAAGTCCAAGCAGGAGTAGGCATTTTCATTTTATTTATTTTGATTTTATTTATCAAATTTATTTGCCACCTGGCTCATAGTTAAGGCAACTCTGAGCAACTTAATATTATTGTATTATTATAAATTAATGCAATAATGTTTATTTTAAAAAAATCAAGATCCTTCAAAAGTTTAAGCACCTCACAATGCTTCTTGTTTTTCTGAAGTGTGGTGTTTTATTAGGTGAAGCTCAAATAATTTGCAGAATAGAAATAAAATAGCAAAAGCTGAAGAAACCAGAAATGCACATCTGCTAAAGACATAATGGTAAAGGCACCCATAAAGATAACAAATGGTTGGTAGTCTCTAGGCATCATGGTATGCAATCCATATGATTCTCTTGTGTTTAATGACTTTGACTTAGAATTGAAAAGAAAGTAAGCTTTGTGGGTATGTTTAATTGTACCAAATGGGTACATAACCAGATATATTTGTCCCTGTTGACCATAACATAGCAGTGAAAAATCCTAGAAATGTGTTCAAAGCCAGATCTAATTTTAAAAAAATAGAGGCTATGTTTACGAAAATTAGTGTAAAAGCTTATAGACTTTCACATATAGTTAATTTAAATTTCTGCTAAATATAAAGTCAGTACAAGGAAGCAATGACTCTTATGAAAGAGGATAAAAATATTTATGGAAATAGACATCTTTAGAGCTAAGGGGCATTGTAGGAAGTTCCATATTTCATGAAGAACTCGTTTTAGCACTAAAGCTGCAAGAAACAGTGCAAATTGGAGCAGATATAATATTAAAAATAGATTGCAGAAGCTGCTAGCACTTTTCATTAAAGGAAAGGTGAAAATTTTAATTGGGGGACCAATGATGTCAAGAGCCATCTTGCTATTGCCTACAAACTAGAACTTTTCCAGTTTATATATGATCCTAAACTGCATGGCTGCTTTTCTCATCAGATTCTGATGTTAAATAGCCTTTTGCTCGTTCCTAAGTTGGGATGCTGACATCAAGTCAGCACAAATGGCTTCCAATGTTTACAGTAATGTAAACAGTCCCCAAACAGGAGCCTTCCACATGTACATGGGCAATTACTCTGTTAATTGAAGACAAGTCCCATTTAGCCATGCTGGTTAACAGTAATGGGAATTATTGTCATGCATATTCAGAAAAATCTTCGTTGGGGAAAGAATGAATTGATTTGCCTCAATTCTGAGTGGGAATCATAAAATAAAAAAGGAGGAGCAAATAGGTCACTTGTGAATAGCTTGAGCCAAGAGGAATGCTGGCAGGCCTCCTCCTCCTCCTCCAGGGTGCTAAACAAGGTAAAGAATCTAGCAAACACTCATTGCAAAACTATGCTTGGAAAAAAAAAAAACCCGAAGCAAAACAAAACAAAACACAACTTTCTCCTTGTAGAGTCCCTTTTGGGTTGAATGTCAGGAAAAGCGAAAGTATGGAATGGAATTTCCTGAGTTACAACTACAGCAATTAAGAGTGGGCAAGCTGCCCTTGTGCAGAATACCACAGTGGAGTTATTTCAGGTGATATACCCCAGTCTCTTTCGTGGGGAGGGAATGTTTGTTCTCTAGACAGAGTTCACAGCCCCAGGTCTGTACAGATTTAAAGCTGGAAGGTTGGGGCAGTAAGTAGGATCCAAGGCACAATGGGGACTATGATTGCAGTGACAGCACTCTGGGCTATTTATAACAAGCTCTGCTTGATGGCTTTCGCTGTGGTGGCAGCTTTGGGAGATATTTTTAGCTCACTGCAGGATTCACAGTGATGTTTGCACTGTGACTGTGAGCAGGAGGGGTGACATAAATTGGGGTTTGAATAGAATTCAAGAGGACAAGCTGCCTTCTTCATCTTGAAATGCATTTGTAACAAGAAACATTGTCTCTCGGCAAAGCAGCCTGGGGGCTCAGAAAATGGCTTCAGGTGGGAGAGCTGGCCGCTATCCCAACATCTCAAGCAGCATACATGGATTGGAAGGTGTGTTCTGCATAGCCAACTCATAACATGGTAAATACCGTTTCTTAACAAATCTGCCACTTCTAAGCAATGTAACGAGACATAGCTTCTCCAGGAGACATTCTCCCACCCAGTTTTTCTTATTCCATTTTTTTTTTTTATGATTGGAACAAACAGGACTCATGTTTGTTCCAAAGCAAGTAGGAGAAAAGGAAGGCATTGTAGGAGAAAAGGGAACAGGCATTGTTGAAGGCTCTTTGGAATTGCAGATGTGTTAAAAAAATAATTCCTGGGTCATACAGATCAGAGGGACTCCAAGTTAGAGAAGACTGCATTAAGGAGAAAGAGATGTCTATAGCAATCTGAGACTCTCAGAATGTGGATACCTGTATGTTGATGTCGTCATGAAAATCCTGCCTTATGTGTTTGCATCCCAACATCTAACACAAGTATGTATATTACAGTACTTGTACAGATAGTCCTCACTTACTGAGTGCAGTTGGGACCAGCAACTCCGTTGCTAACTAATATGGCCATAAAGTGAAATGTCATGTGACTGCATTGACTTAATAATGTCAATTGCAAGTGGAGTTGTTAAGGGAATCACACACATTCATTAAGTGTGACATCACATGACCATGACTTGCAACTTCCTGCTAACTTCCCCATTCATTTTGCCTATCAGTAGCTGGCTGTGAAGATTCACAAATGGCAATCACATGACTGCAGGATGCTGCAACTATCCTAAAGGCATGTTGGTTACCAAGCAGCCAAATCACAATCACATGACCATGGGGATGGGGATGGAGCGGTGGCTGCAACTTTGAGAATGGGGCATAAGTCTCCTTATTCAGCACCGTTGTAATTTTGAACAATTGCTGAACTAATGGTTGGTAAACGAGGACCTCCTGTATCATAATGCCATGATGCCCATTTCATCAGCTCTTCTTTGCCGCAATAGATGCCCATGGGGAGCATGTGACCATAGTTTTCAACGTGTTCCATTCAGTCCTATGATTTTAATATTCCCCAAGTTTGGCTCATTTTTTTGAAAAAGCCATTGGTAAGGTGAACACTGGTAGATTTCCTGCTTTGCCAGAAGTCCTGGCCAGAAGTCCTGGCCTTTCCTGCCACTTCAGCAATACCTTAGGTCCGTGATGGTGAACCTTTTTGGCACAGAGTGCCCAAACCGGAAGGTGTGTGTGTGTGCACATGTGCCAGAGCTCTGGAAATCCGACGACCAGCTGGCCAGCACACATGCACGCCTCGGAAACCCAATGACCAGCTGGCTGAGCTGGGGCGATGGTGCGCATGCCCACAGAGAGGGCTCTGTATGCCACCTCTGGTGCTATAGGTTCGCCATCATGAACTTAGGTATTGTTACAAGCAGCTCCTCTGCACAATTTTTCTGTCATTTTAATGGCCAGGCTAATTAGGGAATAAGAAAGCTGTCATATAATACCTGCAAGGCATTGGCTGGGGAAGGCTGCATACACACTGAAATGTATGTAAGTCTTACTCATATATTTCATGGGTCAAGAGATGAAATGGCATCTGATATGAAAAGATAAAGTCAGTTAAGAGTGGGCCTAGAGAGGGTAGTTTCAGCCCAAATACTTCTTTAGGGCTAAACTACTCTCTTCCCAGGATAACAGGATAACAGAGTTGGAAGGGACTTTGGCGGTCTTCTAGTCCAACCCCCTGCTCAGACAGGAAACCCTATACCATTTCAGATAAATGGTTGTCCAATCTCTTCTTAAAAACCTCCAGTGATGGAGCACCCACAACTTCTGGAGGCAAGTTGTTCCACTGATTAATTGTTCTAACTATCAGGAAATTTCTCCTTATTTCTAGGTTGCTTCTCTCCTTGATTAGTCTCCATCCATTGCTCCTTGTCCTGCCTTCAGGTGCTTTGGAGAATAGATTGACTCCCTCTTCTTTGTGGAAACTCCTTAGATATTGGAACACTACTATCATGTCACCTCCAATTCTTCTTTTCATTAAACTAGACATACCCAAATCCAGCAAATGCTCTTTATATGTTTTAGCCTCCAGTCCCCTAATCATCTTTGTTGTTCTTCTCTGCACTCTTTCTAGAGTCTCAACATCTTTTTTACATTGTAGCAACCAAAACTGGATGCTGTATTCCCAGTCATTGTGTTGTGCGAAAAAGGACAGAGGAATTCAAGCAGGGTTATTCCTCTTGTTCAGTTGTGGGCCCAAGGGCAAAGTCCTAGAGTGCCATCATAAAATTTGAAACCACTCTAGGAACTCATGTTCCCTGACTGTTTGACTTTTGACTCTCCCTACCTACAACTGCTTGAAGAAAGAAACACAACAAGAAAAAGGACAAAGGTTAATAAGTATCCTTTGGCTTAGTTTGCAGTGGCCTAGATCAAGCTATCAAGTATTTTAAAAGTGTTGTTGTTGTTGTTGTTGTTATAGTTCATCACATAGTCAGCCAGATGTTTAGAATGATTTGGCATTTTTATGCACCTATCAAGTCCTTCCCAGGGACGAATAGAATAGAATAGAATAGAATAGAATAGAATAGAATAGAATAGAATAGAATAGAATTCTTTATTCGCCAAGTGTGACGGGACACAAGGAATTTGTCTCCAGTGCATAAAGAAAAGGTAGATGTTGTTACTTGATAGTGTTAAAGGTATCCTCAGAATCCATGGAACTCATCCAGTCCAAGATACTCCCATTTTTTAACCTTCTCTGATTGCTTTCATACCATTACTTAAGTCATCCTAATGTCTGCCACTCTGAATACTTTCACTGTTTTCAACTTGCTTGATCCATGTTACATTCCTATTGTGACTCATATTGTTTCCACACAAAAAGTTTGAGAAAATTATTATTATTATTATTATTATTATTATTATTATTATTATTATTATTAATAATAATAATCATCATCATCATCATCATCACACAGTCAGCCAGATATTTAATAGTTGATTATTATTAAAAAGAAGTATCAGGAAATGATGGCCTGAATACTGTCAATAATGGTCTTTTCTGTTTGATTAAAGCGTGAAGAAGCCTGTCTTGCAAGTGCATTGGAGTCTGCATTTCCCCTGAGTAGTGGCTAATTGGGTCAGCTGTACCATGCAAACACAACCAGAAGGAAGTTGTGTATTGTAGCACATACTAATAGATGCTCCCACCTCATCAATACTGCTGCTTGTCCTGATGCAAACATCTTTCTGCACTCTCCATATCATGACCTAATGACCATATTGTTATGTACATTGGGGGGGGGGTTGTGGAAGGATGACCACCTTGCATAGAAGCTACTGTTTCTCACCTAAAATGTTCCAACCCTATACTGCCAAAAAAAAAAGAAAATTACATTGGAGAAATGACAGACTCTAGAAGTGTTCCCCGCCTCTCTCTTTCCTGCTCCAGACAGAAAAATCTGTGCCAAACTGCACTGTCTGAATTTCTAATAAGAAGACTGACTTTCTCTATCCATTTCTCTCCATCTCTTAGCTAAATACATAAAGACTGCTGTTGGGATATCCCCGTAATAGAGGTTCTGCATATCCACTGAGCAAATGAATGGGTCTTCTAGAACCCAAACCTTCCTGAAACTGTGATCATGATGATAAAATTAACATTAGATGACGATGGTAAAATCATTTATTAAATCTGATGTAAGTCAGCTCATCTTTAACCATAGATACAAAACAGATGACCAATATCTATTAAAGGGAAATGCTGCTCCTGAAGCTAATATCAGAAATTTTAGTTCAATTGCGGTGGGGGGGGGAGGGGCTGCACCAGTGGTGAAATCCAAATTTTTTTATTACCGGTTCTGTGGGTGTGGCTTGGTGGGTGTGGAAGAGGAAGGATATTGCAAAATCCCTCTCTACTACTGGGGGAAGGATATTGCAAAATCTCCATTCCCACCCCACTCTGGGGGTATTTGCCAGAGGTGGTATTTGCCGATTCTCTGAACTACTCAAAATTTCCGCTACCGGTTCTCCAGAACCTGTCAGAACCTGCTGGATTTCACCCCTGGGCTGCACTGATATTTGGACTGATCCATGGCCATCAGAAAACCTGACTTGTCATTCCTTGTTTCTTGCCCTTCGTATACATGCAGACAAAGCAAGACTTGCTGGCTAGCTTCTGCATGGATCAATCTACCACCGCCTGCTTTTATTCTGGAGGGATTGTTCCTTGTTACAAATCCCCATGCCTTTTCCTTGTTTTCCCAGATGTTTGTTTGCATGTATGTCCCCAGTTCACCCTTTCCCATATTATCTTATACAACACTAACACAGACACTTTTCTTCCTTTCATCATATGGTTCCATTGTCGTTCTATAATGATGAATATAATAAAGAACAGGGTGTTCTTTCATTCCTACAGTCCTCTGTAGGTCCATGGAAGAACTGATAGTTCAGCTTCACAGAAACCAGAGGGCAATGTTCCTGTTTGCACCTTAGAGATGTTTAAAAATAAAGGGCAAGGAAGGGAAACTTTACAGTGCAGGATGGAGGGAGTGGTGAAGCAAGGGAGTTTATTTGGACCTTTTGTGACCAAAAGTAAGGGAGATATAAGGGTTGAATGGGATATGAGTTTTTAGGGTTGAGGATACTGCATTGACTCATCGGTCCACATTGGATTCACCACAAGATGTTAACTGCTGAACTGACAGTGAGGATAACAGCCCAGGCAGCATAACAGTTTGGCTACCTGGGGCAGTGATCACCCACTGGAAAGGAGGAAGCATGCCAGGCATTGAAGAGTTGGAGATACCATTACAACAAAAGAAAGTACATAGGAGACCAACCATTCCAAAGATCTTGAGATGACTCACATCACAAAATGGCAGTTTTGAGCCGCAGCTAGAAAATACGAGCGCAGAGCAAAATGGATTGGGATGTAGAAAGTTAGCACCCACCCCTTTCCTAGGCGAATGAAATATTTTGGAAAATATTAAAAAGGCAGAATTTTTTTTTTTATTTGATTTATATGTCGCCTGTTAGATCGGCGCAGGAATGGAAGACGTGACCAGCTCGTTACATAAGTAACTTTTATTAAGAACAGAAACAGTAGCAAGACTGCCGGTGTGCTGCCGGAGCTCTCCTTATATTCGCTCCCGGCAGACGCACCGCCCCTTGCCAGGGATTCAAATCTCCCGCCCGATGGCTAGCAGCCAATCAGGGCGGATGTCCTTATA
The DNA here is from genome assembly GCA_022577455.1 of Arizona elegans. Taxonomy (NCBI): domain Eukaryota; kingdom Metazoa; phylum Chordata; class Lepidosauria; order Squamata; family Colubridae; genus Arizona; species Arizona elegans. The sequence continues at coordinate 155,747,852 of JAKOOJ010000002.1, forward strand.
AGGACATAACACTCCTCCCCCCTTAGTCCGAACTGTCAATCTCGTTCACAAAAGTCACGTAATCGCGCAGGTACGTAGGACGCCTCGGCACCCTAGCTGACCTGCGCAGTCCCACTTCTTCTCTGTCTCCGGCCTGGACGGACGGGGCTCTTTCGTCTCCTTGTTCCTTCTCCGGAACCGGGCTTGGTTCGGCTGTCGAGTGAGCGGGGTCACCCCCAGCGCCTCCGGCCGGACCGCAAACCTTGGATGGCTGGTTCTGATGGTCTTCCTCCTGGCCTGTGGATCTCTTGCCTCGTCTCGGTCGCTCGGTTCCGACCCGGGAAGAGCATCTGAGCCTCGGTAAGTCCATTGTTTGCTCCTCCCTGGTTCCCCGGGCGCTGTGGTTCGGTCGCGGTCCGCCTTGCTGCCGTTTGGGTGGTGGTTCCGTTTGGTGCCCTCGGGCCCGGTCCGCCGTCTGCGGGTGGTGCTGGCTTGTGTTGTGCTGTCCGACCTTGCAGGGGTGGTGTTGGTCCCCTCGGTTGGGCTGGCGTAGGTCTCCCCCGTCTGGTTGGCGGTGGTCGACCTGGTCGGGATGTTGTTGAGGGGCTACCTCTGCAGGGCGGCGGAGGTCTCCCCTACCGGGGTGGTGTAGGTCTACCTCGCCGGGTTGTTGTCGGCTTTCCCTTCCCCCTAGACCCTGGTCTACCGTCAGGTGGTGCCTGGGGTCCTCCTGGTTGGGTTGTTGTTTCCAGGTTGTCTTTTGCGATGGGCGGGGGTCCCTCTCGCTGGGGAGTCGTGTGCCACCCTCGCCCATGGGTAGTGGGGTGCCCGTCTTGGCTGGGTCCCGGTCTACTCGCCTGGAACTGCGGTCTCCCGGGCTGGGCTGGTGCTGGCTGCCGTCACTGGTTGGGTGTGCTGCTCCTCCTCTGGGCAGGTCCCGGTCTACTTGCAGGCTGGGTTGGTGTTCCCTGGCCCTGTTGTGCCGGGTGCCCACCTGGCTGGGTTGGCGTTGCCATCCCCTGTGCGGTTGGCCCCGGTCTACCTCGCTGGACTGTCGACGTGACAGTACCTGGTAGTGGGCTGGGCCGACCTCATCGGGATGGCGCCGTTCTGCCTCGCAAGGGTGTGGTAGGCCTATCTCGTCGGGGTGTCGTAGGCCTACCTCGCTGGGGTGTTGTAGGCCTACCTCCTCTGGGTGTATTAGGCCTACCTCGCCGGGGTGTTGTAGGCCTCCCTCGTCAGGCTGGTTTTCGTGTGCCCCCCCCCACCTTTTTCGGAGTTGGTCGATGTGCCGTCTACAGACCTGTCCATCTTCCAACTCGACGGTGTAGGATTTGGGGCCGGTTGTGCTGGCAATCTTCCCCTTCAGCCACTTGGGAGAGCCGTTGAAATTCAGCGCGAAAACTGAATCTCCGTTGCTGAAGGCGCGAAGCGGGCGGCTGGCGGTTGCGGTCACTTCCGGGCTGTATTGGGGGTGCAGCCGGTCCAAAGGTGACCTCAACCTTCTGCCCATCAGCAGTTCGGCCGGGCTCTTGTGGGTGGTGGCATGTGGCGTGATGTGCTGGGTGAGGAGGAAGTTGTCTATGCGTTCTTGCCAGTCTCCCGGGCCCATCTTGGTGAGGGCTTCTTTGGTCAGTCTGACCATGCGTTCTGCTTGTCTGTTTCCGGCCGGCCTGTAGGTGGCGGACAGGGCGTGGCGGATGCCCAGTCCTGCCAGGAAGGACTCCATGGTCAGGGATGTGAGCTGGGGGCCGTTGTCCGAGACCAGCACGTCCGGTAGTCCATGTGTGGCAAACAGACGGCGCAGGGCTCGGATCGTTGCTTCCGTTGTGGTAGATGCCATGGGCACCACCTCGAGCCACTTGGAGAAGGCATCTACCACGATGAGGAGGTGTCGCCCGTGCATCGGACCCGCGAAGTCAATATGGATCCTCGCCCAGGGGTTGCTGGGGGTCTCCCACTTCGGAACTTCGGATTGCGGCGGCGCTGGGCGAACTTCTTGGCACGGGTCGCATCTGGAGACCCATTGCTCAATGTCTTTGTCCATGGAGGGCCACCAGATGTAACTCCGTGCCAGGGCCTTCATGCGGACGATGCCCGGATGCCCTTTGTGCAGCGTTTCTAGCGTCCGCCATTGCAGAGTGCTTGGGATCAGCACCCTGTCTCCCCATAGCAGACAGCCCTTTATGGTGGACAGCTCCTTCTGTTTCCTGGCGAACGGGCTGAATTTCTCCTCTGGCTTTTCCGATGGCCACCCTCTGAGGATCCAGGACTTCACTTGGCGGAGTGTGGGGTCCTTTTGGGTGTGGACGGCCACATCTGGGGATGACACAGGACAGCTGGCGTCGTCATCTATATGGAGTAGATGGAGCGTGGGGGCTGGGTCTTCGACTGGATTCTTTGACGGGCATCTGCTGAGCGCGTCGGCGTTTCCTATGGCTGTGCCTGGCTGGTGCACGAGCCTATAGGAGTAGCCGGCTAGGAAGATGGCCCATCTCGTCATCCGTGGGGACATGAAGGTCGGGGTGGGTTGGTCGCCTGCGAGGAGTCCCAGGAGTGGCTTGTGGTCGGTGACTATGGTGAAGCGTCTTCCGTAGAGGTATTCGTGGAAACGCTTCACTCCAGCCACGATTGCCAGGGCTTCTTTGTCCAGCTGGCTGTAGTTGCGCTCCGCGCCGGACATCGTCTTAGAGAAATAGGCAATTGGGGCTTCCGTGCCGTTGGGCAGTTCATGGCTGAGGACTGCCCCCACCCCGTATGGAGACGCATCACAAGTCAGCTTGATGGGCAGCGTCTCGCTGTATTGGATGAGGATGCTTTTGGACGTCAATAGTCCTTTGATGGCCCGGAACGCTGCTTCCTCTTCCTGGCCCCACTTCCAGGAAGCCGATTTCCCCAGCAGGCGGTGGAGCGGCTCAGCAACTGTGGCTTTCTGTTTTAAGAAAATGGCGTAGAAGTTGAGCAACCCAAGGAAAGCCTGAAGCTCCGTTTTGTTTTTTGGGCTTGGAGCTTCATGGATTGCTTCCACTTTTGATTTGGTGGGGTGGATGCCTGTGCTATCAATGAGGTAGCCCAGGAACTCGACTTCCTGTACTCCTATGATGCACTTGTCCCGCCTGACCCTCAAGCCCTTGGCCTTGAATCGCTGCAGGACAAGCCTGAGCCTTTCAAGGAGTTGAGCTCTTGAGTCACCGGAGATGAGCACATCGTCGAAGTAAGGCACCACCCCTGGAATGCCTTGGAGAAGGCGTTCCATCATGGATTGGAAGATGCCGGGGGCAGCGCTGACTCCAAATTGGAGGCGGTTACATTTGAATGCCCCCCTGTGCGTGACAATTGTTTGAGCCTCCGCCGCTTTTTCGTCTACTGGCAGTTGCTGGTAAGCCTGGGCCAGGTCCAGTTTCGCGAAAATTGATCCAGATCCCAGGGAATGCAGCAGGTGTTGCACCACTGGGACTGGGTATGCGCTCTGTGCCAACGCCTTGTTGATGGTACAACGGTAGTCGGCGCAGATGCGCACAGACCCATCATGCTTCAGTGGGGTCACAATGGGGGTCTCCCATGAAGCATGATCGATCGGTTCCAGGATGCCCTGGGCGATCAGCTTATCCAGCTGCTCGTCTACTTTGGGCCGCAGGGCAAACGGAACTCGGCGGGGCTTGAGCCTAATTGGGGTGATTCCCTTGTCCAGATTGAAAGATATTGGCCTCCCCACAAATTTCCCCAGCTTACCATCGAAGACTTCCTTGAACTCTTCGATGAGGTTGTCGAGTTCGTCCCTGCGAATTTGGTTGATGCCTTCGATGGAAAGCCCCAGCGGCTTGAACCACTCCACTCCTAGCAGGTTCGGTCGGCTGTCCTTCACGACGGTGATGGGGAGCTTGCCTTCGAACTCTTTGTAGGTGACTCGGATGTAGGCTCTTCCTAACACTCCGATGGGGTTTCCCCCAAAGTCGACGAGCTTGGAGTGTAGTGGCTTCAGCTCTCGCTTGGTGACGCTGGGATGCAGGCGCTTCAACTGCTGCCAATCCATGATGGAGTAGACCGAGCCCGAGTCTACCTCCATGTTGCAGGGTGCTCCTTCCACGTGGATGGTCACGTGGAACTTGGTGGCGTTGTCCGAAGTCGTGTGTGCGATGGTCGTCTGGTGGACCGCGCCGCTCCGGGGAAACTCGTCGTCTCTGCGTCTGGAAGGGCCAGAGGACCGTTTGGATGATCTCTGGTACTCCTTCCGATTCTCGCGGGGACGGTGGCTGGAGGGCTCTGGGGCTGGTTCCTCGGCTCTGCAAGCTTCGGCGATGTGACCCCTTCTGTTGCAGCGTCGGCAGGTCGCATCTCTCCACTTGCAGGTTGCCCTGGCATGGTCCCCTCTGCAGCTGGCGCAGCGCTGCCCCTTGTAGTTCCGTTGGGCGGTTTCCCGCCTTGGGGGTCTGGATACTTTGTGTACGGTGGACTCCCCCTCCGACTCGGATCCAGCTGTGGAATCCTCTGTTGATGATTGCGCTGTGGAGCGAATCTTGTGGATTCCCTTTGCTCTGCTTACTGCGGCAGCTGCTTTCTCCAAGATTTCAGATGCGGTGGCTTCCTCCACCACATCCTTGAGCACGAGTTTCTTCCTGCTCAGGAATTTCTTCTGCAGGCCTCTGTCCCTCATGCCGAAAACCACGCGGTCAGCGATGGCATTGTCCACATGGTCGAACTCACAGCTGGCTGCGATCTGGCGTAGGGCGGCCACGAATTCCTTGATGGTCTCACCTTCCATCTGGTCCCTCTGATGGAAGGTGAAACGGTTCGCCACCGGTGTTCCTGTTGGGGCATAGTGGTCTTCCAGGATTTGCAGCAGGTCTGCCCATGGCACTTCTTCGATGTCTCGTGGTGCTACGAGATCGATTGCCATGTCGAGGACCTCGGAGCCGCAGTTGGCCAGGAAAATGCCCTTTTTCCGGTCATCATCGGCATCCCTGATGTTGTTGACTCTCAGGTATTGCCGGAATTTCACTACGTAGGATTTCCACTTGTCCTTCCCTGGGCGGAAAGGAGCAAGGGCTGGCAAAGTGACTTCAGCGGATGCCATGCCTTTGGAATGCCTACTGTAGTTTCAGGTGCCGGAGTCTTGGTCTTGTTGGCTTGGTGCCGTGAGGTTCGTTTCTTCTCTCTAGTCCTTCGTCGCCAGTGTTAGATCGGCACAGGAATGGAAGACGTGACCAGCTCGTTACATAAGTAACTTTTATTAAGAACAGAAACAGTAGCAAGACTGCCGGTGTGCTGCCGGAGCTCTCCTTATATTCGCTCCCGGCAGACGCACCGCCCCTTGCCAGGGATTCAAATCTCCCGCCCGATGGCTAGCAGCCAATCAGGGCGGATGTCCTTATAAGGACATAACATCGCCCTTCTCCGGAGACTCAGGGCAGCTTACAATGCGCTAAGCAATAGCCTTCATTCTTTTGTATATTTATACAAAGTCAGCTTATTGCCCCTACAACTGGGTTCTCAATTTACCTACCTTAGAAAGGATGGAAGGCTGAGTCAACCTTGAGCCTTGGTGAGATTCGAACCTGCAGAAATTGCAGGCAGCTGGTCTTAATAATCAGCTTAATAACAGGGTGCCTTAGACCACTGTACTACCAAGACTCTTAGCCTTGGTAGTACAGTGTTTAGATGTACTGTTTAGCAACAGAAACTCACCACATGGCAGCTGGGAAGATTACATCAGCCAGCAAGGCTAGCTAAGACCCCCACCCCCTGGGAGTCTGACAACCAATCAGGATACTCTTTCTGGGGCCCAGGAAGTTCAAAGCCAGAGAGGGCATAAAACCCGGAGACTCGCAGCATCTCGGCCCTTTTATGTTCAGGAACTCGAACCATGTGATCCTGTCCACCATTAAACCATCTTTCCAAGCAGTCTCCGTGTTTCCAGTATCTTTTTCCCCACTTGGAGCTGAACCCAGAAGGATATTTCTTCTAACAAGGAGAAGGAAAGTATCATCTGCCTTCCACTCAGGAAGCAGGATATGGCCTATGCTAATGGTCATTACTGACATTACACCTTACATGAGGCAGCTTACCTCATTTTCTTCTTCTTCACATTTTTTTCCAATGCATTTTTAAGGTAAAAATGGGTTTTCATAAAATTCTGTCCATATAAACATGCTGCAAGAGATTTTGTGCAGTGTTCAGGCATGTACCTTTAAAGCGCTCCATGGCTTAGGACCTGGTTATCTACGGGACCGCCTGCTACCACCAATAGCCTCCCACCGGCCAGTACGCTCCCATAGAGAGGGGCTCCTCCGGGGGCCGTCAGCCAAACAATGTCGACTGGCGGCCCCTAGGGGGAGAGCCTTCTCTGTGGGGGCACCTACTATCTGGAACAAGCTCCCTCTGGAGATACGGAGGATCCCGGATCTGCGCACCTTCCGCCGCGCGCTTAAAACGTTTTTATTTCATCAAGCTGGCCTGGCCTAAATCTTCTCCCTTTTAAAATTTTTAAATTTAAATTTTAATCACTAATTTTAATTTGTTTAATTATGGGATATTTTTAAAATTGAGCCAAATTGTTTAATCTGTTTTAATCTATTTTAAATTTTGTATTTCCGTGTTTTATCTTTTGGCTGTTCACCGCCCTGAGTCCTTCGGGAGAAGGGCGGTATAGAAATCTAATAAAAATAAATAAATAAAAATAAATGTATCCCCTACTGAATTGGGGATAAAAGAACTAGCCCTTCAGATGTTTTTGACCACCCTTGCTATAAGTCAGGCTGGCTGGGCTTGCATCCAAAATATCTGGATGCTGTCACAATGCCAACTCCTTTCATATATAGAGATAATCTACTTTCATCTTTTCTCCTTTTCTGCTTTGGTCCTCACTTATATATTTATAACTGCGCTGTCATATAACAACACATCATCTTTAAAAAGGCATCTTATTCTGGCCTGCAGCCTTTGTGCAATTCTTGAGTGACTACCACAAGATTTCTAATTCCAAGCCATTTGCTCAGTGTGTCATGCTATGTCTGCATTGCGCCCTCTCTCAAGTGCACACGCACACACACGTACACACACACACCCCTACACACACACAAGTTGCTTTTCTGGTCTCAGATATGTTGGTTAGGCTCAGAGGCAGATTAATTAGCTTGGGGATCCAGGGATTGAGGTGTGAGCCAAGGCCCTATGGCAGATGCACTGTCCAGATGGATAAAGTGACTCTGTTTGTGCCTATCTCAAGAGGGAACTGTTCTTTCCCTTAACTAGAGCCATCCCTCCTGTTGGCAAAAAAATAAAATAAAATAAAATAAAATTTTAAAAGCAGCATCTCAGACAGCCTGGGATGTTTTCCAGCTCAGAAGTTTTCTTCTCCAGCTGAATACATGGTAGGAGGCTCAGTGCCAGGATGACAGAATTTGCTGCTTTAAACAAGCTGAAGAAATCCTTGCTCAATCACAGGATTCCTTCTCAATAGACTCTAATACCCTAAAATCATATGGGGACTATCAGAGCCCAGAAGCACATTTTCTTCTGCAGGCATGTACCACAACATTGTTTGAGAACAGAGGCCAGAGTGGAGTGTTTTGCCTGTCATCTTTCGTCTGTTCTTCTCCCATGTCCTTTAAGCCTCTGTGGAGCTTGATATTTGAAGAGATCTATTTGGGAGTCCATAATACAAGTGATAGGCAAAGGTGAGGCAGTTCCTCCTTCTCCTGTACCACCGCATCTCACTCATTTGCCTCTAAAAAATGGGCCAATCAGTTTCGTTGCCCTAGAAGTTCTGCTTTTGGATTTTCTCAGATCAGCGATCCCAGCATTTGAGGAGCCCACTCTTCAGGCTGAGGGCTTCCAGGATGTTTTTAATCTTTGGGCAATCAGCTCTATTTGCCTGGGTTACAGATCTCTTGGCAATGCATGGGAGGCTGTGGCGTGGATAATATAAGTCAGCCACAGGCATGCAGATGGAATGCAGAGGGCGTAAGTCCTCCTCATCCAGGCAGTTTCACAGTTTATTTTACACCCTATTAGATTCCAGCTGGCAAGAAGGCTCCCTATAAATATACATAAGGGCCCATTTACATGACAGTTTATTTGGACACAAATTCCACCACGGCCTGGCAGGCAGCTCTTTTGTAGCAGCTAAAATTTCTCTCTGCAGAGAGGAGAAGATTGTAGAATCAGGAAGGGGAATTGTGCAGCTACCAATAAAGGTTAATGTGACCTGATAGCATGGAGGTGAATGCCCTGATCTCACCTAGAGATTGATGGGAGGAGATCAGCTGCTATTTGTTCATAATTTACTTTTCATGCCATTATATTGCACTTTTCTTCCCATGCCTTAAGACCTTACGTGAATGTCCCTGTTCATTCCCACAGTAATCATTTGACATGCAGATTCCATGAAATCAGAAATGTTGAGCAGGCCAGATTCCTAACCAAATAAAACAATCTGTTCAATTGAATGCAACTGCAGTCTTATTTAATGCCTTATCAGGGAGATGGGTGACATAACCTGTAATATACTTTTCTTTAACATGACGAGGTCAGAAATTGGTAGTCTGGAGCAGTGGTGGCCCCCGACCTTTTGGGCACGAGAGACCGGTTCTGTGGGGAAAGATTTTTCTGTGGACCCAGAGGGGGCATAGTTTCATGTGCTGCCTGTATACCATGGATGGGACTTCACTTGTTTGTGCGGTCTGGTTTCTGGTGTGCTGTGGCCCAGTGCCGGTCCATGGACTGGGGGTTGTGGACCCCTGATCTAGAGCTTCTCACCTTCATGCGTTATTTTTTTCCAAACATCTAAAATCATTTATATAATCCCACAATGCTTACTTTGTGTTTAAGTGACACAAAGTAGGTGTGTCACTTGTGTAGGTGAGGTAGTAAGTGCTACCTCACCTACAAGTGAGGTAGCATATATTATTTAAGGCACCCTCCAAGATCATCACAAAAAAAGGCAGTACAGACTAGAAATTAAAACAGAGGCAGGAAACTTCTTCTTCTTCTTCTCCTTTGTATTTCAGCTTCCAAAATTCCTGAAAATTGGTCATGCTGCTGTACTAATAGTTTTACTCGAAATAACTGGTGATCAATGATTGCCTATCCCAAAATCAGAATGTTGGGCAGGCTGTATGAAATCAAAACACAAGAATGATGTTCAGTTGGCAATGCTGGGCTAGTTGCTTTTTCTTAGATTAATTCACTTGTGACTAGGCTAGAAAAAAAATAAAATGGAAAGAACAATATAATATAGTTATAGTATATAGTTTACATACATTATATAGTATACATGAGTTTCTTGGAGGAAAGGTGGGGGTGGCACTTCAAATAACAATAGCAGTACAGCAAAAACTACAATTTTACTGAGAAACCTGTTAAGAGATTGAAAGCTCCAGACCACTTTTAAATAATATGATTGAGAAACTCCCAGCAAACTATGATACAAAGACAGACATCCAATACAATGGAGGTGAATATTTTGGCCATATAGCTCAGAATGACTGGGTTCCAACAATGTATTTTCGGATGGGAAGTTTCTTAGTAGTGGAGACTGTCTAAATTCTGAGCCTTTGGCATTCAGCCAATTACCCAGAAATTCAATTTAAGCTGTTTATTTGTTCTTGATTGTTATTCCTCTACATTATTATCATTCTTCAAAGTCTCCAACTGAGATAAGGACCACATTATACAAGGGGTTGCTCTGCTAAGGACAGACCCTGTCTCAAAAGTTCACGTCATCATGGGTAACCAAGGTGATGAGAACAGAAGGATTATCATCTTGTGCGCAATAAGAAACCAAGAGACGTAAAATCAAGGTAATCACTTGTTTAATTCTCATCTGAAACACGTCATATGTGCTGCCTTGGGACCAAAATGCCTGATTCCCCACTTCAGTGCTGAGCTTTCACAAGTCAGAGTTCTCTTTTGTTCATGTAACTGAATTGAAATTACAATTGCCAGTAAAAATGTGGCTTCCAATGGTTGTCAAGAAACCTGTAAGTAGAATAGCTTGCCAGTAAAACCCTCTCAATTAATTATTATTTATACCAATTATGTAATCTATGTTCAGAATAGCACACTATTTCTAACAAAAAATGATCTGCTTACTAATAGTCATTTGAAGGTTACATAGAGGCTGTGTTCACACAACATGAATTATTTAGCCACTCCAGGTCTCAGTTATCTGATTCACCTCTGCCAACAAGAAATAACCTGGACAGATTAATCAGTCTTCCATATTTTTGGTCCTCCCAGCTCCCACAAAGAAGGCTGGGAAGCTATCACTTTCTCTCCCAGCAGAGAGTGGCTATTTCAGCACACAGTTTGCTTATGATCCATGTACATCATACACAAGAAGGACTTACTGGAGAAGAGCCTAATGCTGGGAAAGATGGAGGGCAAAAGAAGAAAGGGATGATAGAGAATGAGGTGGCTGGATGGAGTCACTGAAGCAGTAGGCATGAGCTTAAATGGACTCCAGAGGATGGTAGAGGACAAGAAGGCCTGGAGGAACATTGTCCATGGGGTTGCGATGGGTGGAACATGACTTCGCAACTAACAACAATGACAACATCATACACTTAGTATTGCATGTTAGATCATAGTTCAGCTTTCTCCAATCTGGTTGCCTTCTAAATGACTGGATGTCCATTCTTAGAGAGGGCCAGTTTGGAGTAGAGGTTAATGTGTCAAGCTAGAAACCGGAGGAACATGAGTTCAGATATCACCTTAGGCCTGAAGCTAATTGGGTGACATTGGGCCAGTCACTCCCTCTCAGCACTAGGAAGCAGACAATGGCAAACCCCTTTAAAATCTTGCCAAGAAAATTGCAGAGTCTTGTTCAGGTAGTCCCTGGGAGCCAAAGTTAACTTGAAGGCAAACGCATACAGTTCTCCGAATTTCAGTCTAATATAGCTGAAGCAGCTGCAGTCTAATACATGTGGAGGGCACCAAGCAGAGGCAGCCTGTGACAGATAATCTTCATAGTCATACTTTTTAAAAAAAGGAGGAAGGTTTTTTTTCTTATGGCTGTAGGAAATGCAATAAATATTCCACTGTTATCACAAGAGTATTTAACCGCAAAGGCAAAGAAATATTTTGCAAAAATATCAGTTTGAATTTTACTAATACCGGAATAAATATGTCACAACAAAGACCCTTACCCAATTAAAAATAAATTCTTAGTTGGCTATTCTCATTCATCAACTAAAATTAAATATTTGTTTAATCTATAGATATCCTGCATATGAATACAATGAATCGTTTTCTAGGATTTTTTTCTTGCTTTTAGATAATACAAGTAGTCCTTGACTTATAACAGTTCATTTAGGTCTTATTCCAAAGTTACCAACATCACTGAAAATAATGACATGACCATTTTTCACACTTTGGTCAAAAATTCAGGTGCTTGGCAATGACTTATATTTATGATGGTGGCAGAGTCCCAGAGTGGTGTGATCCGCTTTTGCAGCCTTCTGACAAGCAAAGTCAATGGGGAAGCCATATTCATTTAACCACCGTGTTACTAACTTAACAGCTTCAGTGATTCACTTAACAACTGAGGCACAAAAGGTCATAAAGTACAGAAGTCCTCAACCCCCAGTTTGCAGCTGTTGGAAACTGGGCTGCGCAAGTAGCAGGAGAGCGCATAAAGGTCCATTTGTCCATGAATGGGATTAGGTTGCTCACGCAAAACCATACTTTTCCACCCTACCGCCACCCTCTGCCTCCGCTGCTGTTAGTCCGCAGAGCCAAAACAGTTGGGGATCGCTGTCATAGTAGACAGCTACATAAGCATCTGTCCTTAACCACAATGATGCCAACATAAATGAAACATACATCAAGACATCGCCATGCAAGCTCCGCATTACAACAACACGTGCAAATACATAAGGGCCAGGACTTGTGTTCTAACACCGCAATGCACAATTTATCCTTTGCCCCTCTTTTCAGATGTCTATAGGCAGCTCCATTGTAAGAGATATTTAGTAGTCTATTAAATATGGTGGAAACATGGCTTGTGCTCCAAAATGTATCTTGGGGGCCCCATAATTCCAGCCTGCACTTTGGGAGAGATGCACTGCAATCAACACAATTATTTATCACTCAGAAGTCTCTAAAATTGAGGCCTATTTCTTTCCACACTTCTGCTTGGTAGAAAGATCACTCACCTGCTTGTCTCTCACTTTTTCTTTTTAAAGTGGGAAGGCTACCTTTCCACAATTTTGTCCTGCAGTCCAGCCTGCACCCTGCAACCTACCACAGATGAAAACAAGGATATCATGGACAGACTGAGTTCCATCTATTGATAGAGGTCAATGTCCTAGAGGGGAGGGAAGGGAGGGATGAAAGAAGGAAAGAACGGGAGCCTTTTTTAGACCAGAATCCTAAGTACATTTTCCTGGGAATTAATCTTGCTGATTCACCTTAATACAAACATTTTCCATTAAGTGAATTCTATTCTGTCCATACAAGGACTAACTCTCAAAACTACTTCAATGTATTCAGGATAAAAGCAAAGATCTTGAGAGCTGTTTTTCTTTTCACAAAACAAGGTATAGTTTTATATCGCTCTAAAACATGAAAATATCTGGTGCTCAGTTACTTATAGGACATATTGTTAATCTATTTAAGACTAAGCCAAATGTCAATGAAGATTCTCAGTCATCCAGAGAGAGTGTCTGGAAGCTGAGTCATGGCAACTGAACTTCTTTTCTTTTTAGTCTGAAACAGGGGTGAAATGCTCCTGGTTGAGACCGGATCAACCGATCCGGTAGCTATGGAGGCGGGTGGTTCGGAGAACCGGTACCCAAAATCCCTACCCCCCCCCCCCCCCCGCCCAGCTGAGCCACACACTCATCAGAGGCTTTTTTTTTACTTTTAAAAGCATTGTTTCTACAACTTCTTTGGCCGAAAAAATGCTTTTAAAAGTAAAAAAAAAAGCTTCTGATGATCACTCGGCTCATCTGGGATCGTCAAAGACTTTTAAAAGAAAAAAAGCCTCTACTGATCAGGCAACTCAGTTTGGATCGTCAGAGTCATTTAAAAGAAAAAAAAACCCTTTTTTTCTTTTAAATGCCTCTGATGATCCAAGCTGAGTTGCCTGATCGCCAGAGGCATTTAAAAGAAAAAAACCCTTTTTTCTTTTAAATGCCTCTGACGATCTAAGCTGAGTTGCCTGATCGTCAGAGGCATTTAAAAGAAAAAAAGCCTTTTTTTCTTTTAAAAGCCTCTGACGATCCAAGCTGAGTTGCCTGATCGTCAGAGGCATTTAAAAGAAAAAAGCCTCTGACGATCAGGCAACTCAGCTGGGATCATCAAAGCCTTTTGAAAGCATATTTTTACAACCTTTTCCCCGAACAAGTTGTAGAAAAAATGTTTTTAAAAGTAAAAAATTGGCCACGCCCACCCAGTCACATTACCCCACCACCACCAAGCCACGCCCACAGAACCGGTAGTAACAAATTTTAGATTTCACCACTGGTCTGAAACATTTCACTGCCTATCCAAGGAAATTCTTCAGTCGGAGCAAGTTGGTTAGAGGGACCAATTAAGACTAGGCCAACTGATTAATTATAATTACATTCCGACAGACCTATGCTTGAAATAAACACATTAAACTCAACTCAACTAATTTGTGAACAAAGATGCCCCATCCCCAATTAGTTCTAGTAAAAGCTTCATGGATGGCAATAATTTAATTATCTCCTATATGTTATTCAGCTTTCATGGTCCTTTTTTTTTTTTATTCTGAACTGTCCCAAAGTTCTGAAGCACAACCTGTAAGATGAGTAGGATGTGTAGGGAAGAGAGTTGATACCTGCCTCTTGTCTCCCTGGGGAGGGTCATCCCAGAGATAGAAGTGTCTCTCAGGAGCTGGCCACCACCGCAGTCATGTTCTTGCATTTGTCTAATTTTAATGTATGCCGATAGAAATGGTTAAAACCTTCTCATGTTTATATCATGATTATTATCTGAGTCACAGCTGGGGTGCTGCTAATTAAATGTATTTCTTAATTAACAAGATCACAGAGAAAGCATGCCAGCCGGGTTTGGTTTTCAATCACTGTTGACAAAAGCAGCTGATGCCAACTTTGAGCTGGGGGTGGATGGAAAGGAGGAGCTGTCATCACTGGAGATGCTGGGTTATCTCAAAGCCAGTAAGAACCAGTTTGCACCCCAACTGGTATAACCAGAAAGATCAAAGCACATGGAAGCAACAGCAGTGTGGTTGTTTTACCATACGTCCAACGTACTTCTGCCAGTATCAATTCCTATCAGTTTAGCTTACACCAGTGGTGAGTTGCCCCCGGTTCGGACCAGTTCTTGCGAACTGGTAGTAAAACCGGGGGCAGGCTCCATCCACCCACCCGGATGTTGTCACAGATGATCTGCGCATGAGCAGAAGTTCGGCGCACACGCAATCCCATTGCAAACCGGTAGTAAAGGTAAGTAGAACACACCCCTGGCTTACACTGATAAGCCAGGGGTGGGTCTGGCTTACGTCTGAGGCTTCCACAAAGCGAATTCTATCTAGATACACTCAACCCTTTTATGATGCATCATGAATAGATGCTCCTATACTACATTTTTGTGGCCTATGGAGTTCCCTTTTGACCATACTACCAACCTTAGTATCAAACTGCTGAACATTTTCACTGCATTATTTTGCCATTTTATAAGAAAATTGTATATAACTATTAAGCAGTGGTGAAATGTAAAATTTGTTACTACCGGTTCTGTGGGCATGGCTTGGTGGTGGTGGGGTAATGTGACTGAGTGGGCATGGCCAACTTTTTTTTTTTTTAACTTTTAAAAGCATTTTTTCTACAACCTTAAAAGATTGCAGAAAAAAATGCTTTTAAAAGCCTCTGACGATCCCAGCTGAGTTGCCTTTTAAAGGCACAGGCTTTTAAAAGTTTTTTTTTTTTCAACCTCTTCGGCCAAAGAGGTTGTAGAAAAAATCCTTTTAAAAGCCTCTGACAATCCCAGCTGAGCCGCGCGATCATCAGAGGCTTTTTTTTTAACTTTTAAAAGCATTTTTTCGGCCGAAGAGGTTGTAGAAAAAATGCTTTTAAAAGTACAAAAAAAAAAAGCCTCTGATGATCGCGCAGCTCAGCTGGGCATGGGGGGAGGCAGGGATTTTTGCTACCAGTTCTCCGAACCACCTGCTGCCATCGCTACCGGATCAGGCGATTCAGTCCGTACCAGGAGCATTTCACCCCTGCTATTAAGCCATAAATATGCTTAGGATATTAAGTTAGCTCCCACATCTATCTCTCTCTCTCAAACACACACACACAGAGAGAGAGGGGGGGAGGGAGAGAGAGAGAGAGAGACTGTAGTGATAGACAGACACACACAAAAGCTGGAGTTGCATGGATAGGTAGCATACAAACATAGGCAAATAAATAAATAAAACTATCCCAGTTCTTGGAAATCCTGATTTTGTTTGCCCATTGTAGTTGCCGTTTTGTACACTATGAACATTCTGTGTACATAGACAGATACACAGAGAAATATGAAAAATTGCCTTTCCAGAGATATTTTCCTATTCACTCCCACTGACTTTTCTGTAACCTTTTCATCTTCCTGGATTCCCATGGCATGGTTTGGAATTCCCACCCACCGTCCATGAGAGTTGATGCTGTTGGGAATTTTAGTCCTAACACTTCTAGAAGGCATACGGGGAAGGCATTCAAAGGAACATATCTGCCCAATTTTGTTGCACAGTTATAATCCACTTAAGGAGATTTAGCTTTTCAGCTGTTATCAGCTAGGTTCATAATTTTGTAGGAAAGTATTTATGCTGCAGAAAACTAGTGCTATTTTTCAACTATCTTTTAATATCTCTCCTGGTCTCAAATAAATGGCAGATTTATTTATTTATTTATTTATTCAAATAATCATAATTTTCAGTTTCAAAATTATCCGTAATGTTAACATCATTAAAAGATATAAATAGAGAAAGAGTTTAACAGATATTATTCATTAAAATAGAGTAAGAAGAGCAGAATAAAGTAATAAAGTTTTTTGTTATTAAAAATATAGAAAATGTCAGGCAAATAAACAATTTTTCACCTAGCTCCTGAAATTTAGCACCATCAATCAACGATCACAGTCTGCTTTCTGATGGACAATATATGGCTGAATGACAACTCCCAACAGCCCAACCAGCACAGTTAATGGTGAGAGCTGCTGGGATTTAAAATTTAGCAAAAAAAACAAAAACAAAAACAAAGCCTTCCACTTTTTCCAAATAAGGAGTGAGCAGTTTTCTAAGGAGAACTTCTGATGAAGATCTTAAGATATACTGGTATTAAGGTCCATTTGATCCCAAACCATATCTGTCAAACATTCTTAAAGCTCCTCTATGTATTTTGACTTCTTGAAACATGATTTCAACTAATCCACTGTTCCAACTTGAAACAATGAATCTTGAAAGCCAAGCATGATGATAAGGATAACCAGCTACAACTTACCTCAAGCTGCTTTTTTGGTGCTTCAGAACAATAAGCTGATGGAAAACAGACATTTGTTTTCCAAGAAGAATTTTCCTGAATCTGATGCCCTCAATTATCATTATCCTTAGCCAGGCTTGCTAAGGATTCTGTGAATTAATTAACATAGTCTAAAATGTGCAGGGAGCATCAGTTTGAAAAAGGCTGGACAAATGGATAAAAGTGAAAATATAGATGTCAATCACTTCAGTGTTATAGAGTGGGTTATCAACAAGTGTTATGTTCTCCTTTACAGACAGTCGGAGAGAATAACAGAGTTGGAAGGGACATTGGGGGTCATCTAGCCCAACCCCCTGCTCAAGCAGGAACCCCTATACTATTTCAGACAAATGGTTGTCCAATCTCTTCTTAAGAACCTCCAATGTTGGAGCACCCACAACATTTAGCACCGCAGGAAAAACAATGGACAGGAAGCAAGAAAAGCTACTGGAAGGGTTTCTAGGTCTTGTTTCTGCACCCTAATAAGGCCGATGCCAAAGAAAATGATGCACATGCCAGTTTTTGTGCCTGGGGCTGTTTCTGTATGGTCTGCAGTACACAGGCAAAACCTTCTTTCCTTCTCTTGACTTGAAGGAGGGATTTTGTGCAACCTGATATTTTGAGGGACTTTCTCTTCTGTTGACAACCTCAGGGGGAACTGCTTGTTCTTTCAAGCACAGTGTGGCATTAGCCACTTGTACAGCTTGCTTCTCATTTGATTGTGATGCTCCCCATGCAGGGCTAGAATAATTCTGAACGTCTCTGCCTGCAGCCTGCACACTGCGGCCCTCACAACTACCAGTATTGCTTTCTGTCTGCTTACCAAACATCACGATGTGGAGCTTTAGAGACCTTCCTTGAAAGTCTCTCTCTTTCTGTAGAGCCTCCTCTACAGAAAGACACCCCCCCCCCCAGATGTAACATAGGAAAACTGTCTGCCAATTACGAAAAGGGGAGTGTGGGGGAGGCTGAACTACTTGCTTTCTGGAAAGGAACACATTTCAAGCTCCAGGAATTCTTTTAATCACCAAAAAGAATCTGGTAGTGCAGAACAGAAAGTTTGGACTGAATCTGTGGAGGGGGCAGCATTTCAGACTTCAGATATAGTAATCAATAAATAAACTGTTTATAAACCAGCTATTTTGAGTTAGATTAATACTTATTTTAGCTACTGTTTTGCAATGTGTTTCAACTGTTGGTTTTCATAATCTTCTAACTAATTCAGAAAATCGGGTATAGTTTGAATTCCGGGGAAGAAATAGCAGACTGAAGACAGTTTTGTGAAAAGTGGAGCTGACAACCATGGCAGAATGAAGAGCCAGTGAGTAGACCAGCTCTTTGATAATTCCTCTCCAGGTAAAGAGAGGACTTTAGATCACCCCAAGTGCTTCAGATAGTTGTTCCTCACAAAGTCTCTAAATGAGGGAATAGCCAACTTGATCAAACTGTGGTTGATACATTTGAAAAGACACTGTGTTTGTATATTTCATTTTCTAATCATTTCAGAAATTGCTTGTTAACTGCTTTTTATCTTTTAGAAACTTTAGGATCAATATGTTTTACAGCACAGGATGGGTTTTCTTCAATCCTTGGGGGGGAAGTTTTAACTACAAATTTAAGGACTTCAGAAAACTTTGATGGGTGAGCAGGACAAAAAGCAAAAGGGTATTTAAAGGTACAAGCAGTTTAAAAGATACAACTAAATTTGAAATAAGATTTTGCTAAAAATTACTATAAAATTACTAAAATATAACTTAAAGATAAATAAAATGTCTTCTTTCATTCTGTGAAGCATATACAGAGCCATACTCCGTGCTACTTCTATTTCTAAACTATGATTAGATGCTAAAAGACTCTATATTGCTGACAAGGAGCATCAAGACTATTCAATTGAGATGTAAGAATTTTGCTGCCCACATCAAAAGCCTAAGAAGTTCAAAGTCTTGATTCTAGAAAAACTTGGTCAACCACTGTGAGAAATGGAATGCTGAATTTCTTTTATTTTTGATGAGTAAGCCTAAATTGGCTGCCATAAATATCAAGGCCAGGGATTAAGCCTTCTCTATAATAGCCCTCTCCCACCAAAAAATCTGGAATACGTTGCCTTCGGAAGTTCAGTTGGTTCCTACCGTCCTTTCATTCCAAAAGGTCTTGAAGATTATCTTATTTCAATGGCCCTTTTATAATTAAGTTTTAATGAGGGGTGTGTGTGAGAGAGAGAGAGGGAGAGGGAGAGGGAGAGGGAGAGGGAGAGAGAGATGGTCATTAGCTTCTTATCCTTACTATTCCAGTAAAAGATGACTTACTGCATGTTGTCTCTGATTCTGGTGACTGTGTATCAGTTCTTACTAATAGTCACAAGTAGCTTTTTCAGACCAGGAATCTGTCTTAAGCTCTTTTCAAGCTATTTCTATTGCTGGCATCGTCAAATGACAAACTGCAGTTCCCATCATTCTGCTGACTAGTCCAGGCTGGAAAAATGATTTCTATGGATTTTAACACTGCATCATGTTATAAATACTCTCCTTATACTCTCCCCACTTTTTTTTTCCTAAATAAAGTAGCTCACGCAATTGCTGTTTTTAATCAGGGGGAAATAATTCTAGCCTTCCAATAATATTCAGTGTATTGTTGTTGCTGTTCATGTTGGTTTGTTTATAGTGACTCTAATTGGTATGAGGACACAAGTGGTCCAGGAGGCAAACCTGAGGCCATCCAAGCACATACAAGGACATCCTCTCTCTACACCAGAAGCAAAAGGTAGAGTCTCAGTTGTTTTCCCTGTCTTGAGCATTTTACCAGTCACTGTAGCTTCACTTCTCCAATAAAAGGCTGCGGGGGTGTCTGGCTTTCTTGGCTGACTATGAGCAGCATTAATGGGGGTGATTTCTTTCCTATGTGTGTAATGTTTTCCCTGCAGTAATTGCTCATTCTTCCCACCCCATCACCTCCTCCTCCTCCCATTGTCTCCTCCCACTGTGTACCCCACCTCCCACCGGAGAATGAGGAGGCGGACTAGATTTCTCTTCAGTCTTGACAGCCAAATCGTGTGCTACCTGAAAAGCGGCAGGAATGAATCACAGTTGAGCCTCCGTAGTGACTCACACATTTCAGGCATTCAGAGTACAGGGAGAACCAAGGTTTCCAAATGAAAGCACAAATGAACACACTCCCATACTCTCACACACGTTCATTGTAATGCTTCTGGAAATCCTGAAGGCGTTCTCTTTGGGAACTTAGAAGTCATATGGATCATTTTTTCCCCTCCACATGGCTTATTGCCTCTAACATGGAAACTAGGAGGTCAAATTCTCTGTGTACACTGAAGATCCTTTATCCTACTTTGGCAAAAATGTGTAAAAGCAATTGGAGGCCTCTCTGGGAGTGGTAGCAGGCAGAACAATGTTTCCAGTATCAGTTGCATTGCCAAGACTGTACTGGTACACAATCATGAACATAGTGCCTGACTAGGTGGTTCAGTGGCTAAGACACTGAGCTTGTCGATCAGAAAGGTCGGCAGTTCGGCGGTTCAAATCCCCAGTATAGGATTCCTGCTTGAGCAGGGGGTTGGACTAGATGACCTCCAAGGTCCCTTCCAACTCTGTTACTGTTTACCTATGTATACATACAACAAGCTGGCACTCACTGGAGTGAGAAGTGAAGGAGGAAAAAGGAAGGAAGAAAGGAGGAATAATCTCTGTGCATCGTGGTTTGATATTGTAGGGAAACTACATGGAGTGACATGCAGGCTCAAAGAGTATCTCTAGGCCCAGGAGGTATTTAAAATAAATAAAAATGGACAGAGCCTTCATCTTCTTTTGCTTGCAAGTATGTCTGGTTATCCAGAAAGAAAGCAAAGGTAATCTGGAATGATAGCATCAGGTAGAGGGATAATAACATTTATGTTTTCATCCTCTACTTTTCTATCTTGCATTCTATCCTTGTGTTCAAAGTTGCTAAAAAAAATTAAAATAGAACAAGAAAACATAGAACATAAAAGATTTTTTTTTAAAAAAACACAGATAAATAAAAGAAGCCCTAAAATCTGGAATGTCTCTTGGGAGAATCCTCACTGGTTTGTTTTCTAGTAAGTGGTTGTTTTGTGACACAACACACCAGTCAATTCGTGAGAATCCTTATAACAAGCTCGTCATCTCGAAACATCTCTAGAAAGGTAGCTAGGTTAATTTCTGTTGCAGACAAAACACCAACAATTCCCATGGCACCTTAGAGACAGATTGAAAGGACAATTCTGATATTAGTGCCTGCCAGGAATTATGACCTTGGTTGTTGCTACCTGCAAACAAATTTAGTGATAAGCTTACCAGTGCATATGGAAGTTGAGCTAAAACTCTCTCTCTTTTTAAATTTGGTAGTGGGTACTATAGCTAAATAATGCTGCAAATGTTAACATCTGCTGGAGCAATGGATCAGAAATAGGGAAATCCCAGGAAACCTAATGCAATTAATTTCTGTTTAAATGTGCACAGGCTTGAACGGATAAATCTACCATCCCTTCTACCAGTACTAAAATACCTTTTTGAGGTTCTTGTGACTTTGTATAATCAGAAAATATTTTGTTTGAATTTCATTTCTGCCATGAATTGATTAGATGGCATTTATGCAATCAGAGCTTTGGACTAGGAAGACTCATATTTAAACTGAGTTCTAAAATGTTACTAACCCTCTTTGTCCAATATACTCTATTCCTATGTGAACAGTGAAGAGCTGAGTAGCCTTTCCAAGTCATTTTACATTGCTCAGTTCTATTGCTTAAATAGGCTACTGCTTTTCTGAAAAGAGAAATGAACACCACATCCTTAAGTTTAGCTGCTGTCTCGCAGGAGTGGAATATGGGGTTCATAACCAGGATCAACCAACGAACCTGAATAGCAAGAGTTTTAAGATTCATAAAATAAAGTATTTATCCCTGGGGAATTTGCGACTACTATATTGTATATAATTGGTTTCCAATTTCTATGGCTTTAAAAAGGAATTGGATGCATCAATGTGGAATGTATGTTATGATGTGTATGTAACATAACCATATGTTACGATAGCTATATATTAACTCCAGTATCAGAGGCAGTAAGGCACTTCCACATTATCACTCGATGGACCCCTTTCTTAGCTTCTTTTTTCACTTACAGTGATAATACAACAAGATTCCCATGAAAATGGAATCTAGCCATTATAGCACCTATTTATTTTTTTAAAAGGCAAAAGGAGTAATCCTTCTAACTATTGGCCTATTAGGATTTCCTTCAGAACTGTCTAACTTTTGAGAGCTTGGACAATTTATTTTCAGCTCTGCTGTGTTTATTTGAAGATAAAGCAAAGCTGGTGTTTTTCTCTAAATCACTGTGGGCCACTTCCCCACCCCCCCATTGATGGGGATTCTTGCCTCAATCCATTCCCCCCACCCCCAGTTCCTGAGTTGTTTTATTCTTTCCCATCCTTCCAAGAAGTCTAATATCCTATTTCTGGAGCCAACAGAATGCATAGTTTAGAATTTGTCTCCCCTTCTGCCCCATGCCGGTTGCCATAGTATCATAAAATCATATCTATATGCTTAGAGACATTAGGAAAAAGTCTGTTTGCAAAATTGCTGGCATGCCATCATTTTCTCTTTAGAATTCAGAGCATTTAGAATTCACTTACTTACTTTAGAGGATTTCAGTGCTTTTAATTACATTTGTTTTTTACAGTTCATCTTCCCGGGCATAGTCCCTCCCCTTAAACACTATGCAGCATTTTTTTTAAAAAAAAAAAGACAATCAATACATTCTGGTGAGAGAGAAGTCCCTTAATGATGGGCTCCAGCACAAATCTGAAAGCTCAGAAGACTAAACCTCTGCTCCCAGTGACCAACCCAGATTGGATCCTGCAGAAATCATACCAATGCACACAACTCAGCACACAATGTACTGAAAAACACAAGGGGTGGCATTGGTTATTTATCTTAGTTCCTTTCTGTATGAAATGGAAATGAAGGATTTTGGTTATTCTAGAATTGGTGGTAGCTTATTAGTAGTCCAGTGACTGGGTCTTTTTCCTACAGTCCTAGTGGTCATTTGGTGGTTGAGCTGGGAGATGCCACATGATGTTAGTTGTAAGTTTGAGGTTAGCAGAAGTGACGATCATAGATTAGTTTTAATGCGAAGCTGCTTTGTGAGAAAATGGAAGGGTACTAATGCTGATGATACCTATTGGTACTAGTACCTGGGGAACTTGGGCTTGAGAATGCTAGTGGATTCAAGTTCTGCTTATGGATTTTCTGCCAGCATGTAGTTGGCCACAATGGGAATATGCTGCTAGGCTAAATGAATCTTTGGTCTGATTCGGGGGGCTGTCTCTGTTTTTAACCTACTGTGTTCTAACCCAGTGCTAGTATCTTCAATATGAAAGATTTTTTTATAACAGTAACAGAGTTGGAAGGGACCTTGGAGGTCATCTAGTCCAACCCCCTGCTCACGCAGGAGACCTGTACTAGGGATTTGAACTGCCGAACTGCTGACATTTAGATAACAGTAAAAGCTAACATTTCAGGTATACAGATTACAACAGGACAGGGGAACCTGTGGCTCTCTACAGATTTCAGAGGCTCCCAAAAGATAGTCAAGTCAGGGATGTTGAGGAGAGACGGTATTTGTGGTCCTGGTGGCTCAGCAGACTGATAGCATTGTGATTAACGCCAGCTGTCTGCAATTATTGTAAGTTCGAATCTCACCAGACTCAAGGTTGACTCAGCTTTCCATCCTTTCTAAGGTAGGTAAATTGAGGACCCAGTTTGTGGGGGCAATAAGATGACTTTGTATAAATATACAAAAAGTATGAAGGCTATTCCTTAACGCATTGTAAGCCACCCTGAGTCTCTGGAGAAGGGTGGCATATAAATCAAATTAAAAAAAATATATGTGAAATATAAAAATGATATATAAACAATTGTTTTATTCTGTTATTTGCAACACTTACCACCTGCTTGTAGTACAACAAAGTTCCCCTTCCTTTCTTATTATTTTTTTATATCTTTAAGTTGCAGATAGGAACATTGCTAGTTCTTGTGGAGCTGAATTATCAATTCATCTTTGTTATAAACTTTCCATTGACCTACAGCATAATGTAGGAACAAAAAAACAACAACACCTAGTACTCTATGGTTACTGCAGCATAGTGTCAGGCCTGGAAGCCTGTAACAATTTACTGCACAGTAGTAAATGTGGCAGGTCTGAAGGCCCAATACAAAAGATGGCTTCCAGGCCTGACACATTGGACATTTGCCTTCCATGCTTAGATGTAAAGGGCAAGAAACAGAGGAATGGCCAGCCAGAAGTTAAGGTGAGCACTAGCCTGGCCTCTTTCTAACCCATTGCAGGTTGGCTTGAGAAGCAGACAAGAGCATCATGGGAGGTAAACAGCTTAGCCCACAGTGAAGAACTGCTCTGTGGAAGTTCAGTAATTAGAAGACACAATCTGAGAAGAAGACCATGAGCCAAGACTTCCCTAGGGCTGCAGAATAGACAGGGCTAAGTCTAGGCATTTGGCATCCTAGGTAAAATTAACTTCTGGCACACACAAATACACACCCATAGTTTGGCTCAGCTTCCGATTTTGTTAGGAAGGAGCCCTCCTGTCTCTTTTTTCCCCCTTAGGGTTTTGAGCTTTGCATTTACAATGTTCAGCCCCAGCATTGTGTAGTTTGAAAGTCATTTGTAGTTTAAAATTTGATCACAGAGTATAACTTACTACCTTGGCAGTTTAGTTTACCATTATTTACATATTAACAGAATACTTCCATTTGCACACACACCACACATGAATGCATGGACCATTGTGTCACAAGAAGAGGGGGGCAACCAATTCTCCAAAGTACCTGAGGGCAAGACAAGAAGTTGGAAGCTCATGAATGAAGGATCCAACCTAGAACTAAGAAGAAATTTCCTGAGAGTCAGAACTATTAATCAGTGGAATTAATAGAGCCTTCGGCCTTCAGAAGTTGTGGGTGCACCATTACTGGAGGTTTTAAGAAGAGATTTAACAGCACTTGTCCAGAATGGTATAGACCAGGGGTATCAAACTCGATTTCATTGAGAGCTGCATCAGAGTTGTGTTTGACCTCGGGGGACTGGGGGGGGGGGCATGGCCAGGTGGCCAGGGTGGGGCATGACCAGCTTGATGTCACTCATGTTGGGGACACCTCTGGTGGCGTGGGCAGGGCTGGGGGTATCCACTTTTGCTAGTAGTTTGTTTGCTAGTACTCTGCCAGTGAAAACTGAGCTTGGGGGGCATGCACAGCCCTCCAGGGCTCCATTTTCAGCTGTGATGGCCTCCTGTAGCCCTCTGCCAGTGAAAATGGAGCTGGGGGGAGGGGCACATGTGGCCTCCTGGCAGTGGTGAAATCTAAAATTTGTTACTACCAGTTCTGTGGGCGTGGCTTGGTGGGGGGGGTAATGTGACTGGGTGGGCATGGCCAACTTTTTTTTTTTTACTTTTAAAACCATTTTTTCTACAACCTCTTCAGCGAAGAGGGGCCTTGAGTTTGACACCCCGGTATAGGGTCTCCAGGGGGTTGGACTAGAAGACCTGCAAGGTCCCTTCCAACTCTGTTATTCTGTTACGTCCTTCTCCTATCCCATAAATTGATGGAGAAAAGAAATAAGTAGGAACAATCTCTGGTGCAAGATTGTCAAGTAGCATCAAGGAAAATCTGATATTGTGGATACCTCTAAGGTTCCTTTCCACTTTTTCTTGCTAAAAGCAGGAAAAGCTATCAGCAGATGCTAAAACATCTGCTGAAATTCACATGTTTATATACAGTATGTGCAGAATATAAATGGCATAAAATGATATAATGATACATTTCAAGACAGGCAACCTGTAGTTCCAAGGACACTTGGAGTTTCCAAGACCTCTTTTGCAGTCCCTAGAGTTCATTTTGATCACTGTAACTGAAAACATGTGCTGCAGGTTCTCACCGTGTTGAGATCAGAAACCAATAAAATGGTAGTGAAAGCTCTCTAAAAAGAATAACATGGTTTTAAAATGAAGAGGACATTTAAGGTTTTGTATAAAAGCCAAAGAGGAAAAAACAAATCCCGCTCCTGCTTATGTACATGATGTGGCTTGCTCACTATAGATATAAGTCTTGGACTCTCGAGAAAATGTAATATCCCTCAGAGGGAGGGGGTAATCTTCCACATGTGCATAATGAGCAGATTATAATCAAAAAGTAGCCAAGATTCGATTTGAGATTTAAAGAAAACAAATGCATTCTGAAGCGATTCAATATTTGACTATTGTTTGCAGTTTGGAAAGCATCAGAAAGTTGCTGCATTAACAATGGGTTGAAAGCAAATACTCATAAAGATGATAATACCCTTCACAGTTTCAGGCAGGTTACTTTATGGGTTTCACTGAATTATGTTTTTAAAATATTTCCTTTGCACTTGTTAAGGTCAAAGCAGCAAAAAGGAGGAAAGGATTACATAGTCTTTAAATTCTCCAGGAAGGTGCCTGTAGAGTTCTACTAAATCAGTGTGGAAAATACCCTACATGACATGCTTGGTGCTACTTGTGGAATATTTTTAAAAACACACACTCATTGAACACATTTTTTTTAATTATCTTCCTTCAAATAGAGATGTCTAAGCCAATTAAATACCCAATTTGGTGTAGTAATTAAGGCAGCAGGCTAGAAACAGGAGGACTCTTTGTTCTTACCCCACCTTAGGCACAAAGCCAGCTGGGTGACCTTGGGCCAGTCACTTTCTCTCAGTCCTAGGAAGGAGGCAATGGCAAACCACTCCAGGAAGGAAGGGAGGGAGGGAGGGAGGGAGGGAGGAAGGAAGGAAGGAAGGAAGGAAGAAAGAAAGAAAGAAAGAAAGAAAGAAAGAAAGAGAAAGAAAGAAAGACTGCACAGACTTTTCCAGGCAGTCTCTGAGAATTGGACATGATTGAACAGAAGAAATAAAAATAGAATATAATAGTAAGAACCACTAATAGCAGAATAGCACTCCTCCAAGCATGATCTCAAACAAAGTTTGGGGAAGTGGTTAAATTCATTCATATCAATACCAGACAGCCTGTCACAATGCTCAAATTCTCCTCTTCGCCCTCCCACCACAAAATCCTGTTTTGTCCATATATGTAAGAAAGGTGCAGAATGCCCACTCAGTTTTAAAATTGCCTTTGAATCTCTTTGTAACAATTTAAAGTGATCTTCAAACTCAAAGGTAGATGAATCAGTCATATATCTTTGAATCAAATCACTCATTTGAAGTTTTAACCCTTCTAGAGCAGAGATACAACTGGAATCTTTTTACTTGGAAGCCTAAATAGACTTGAGCTATAGAAATGTGCCCTGGAAGAAAAAAATGAAACTTGTTGAAGCATAAAATTAAAACATTTTTTTCAACAGTAATTGGATTTTTCCCCTCCCTTTGTTTGTATTTCTTGTTGCAATCCCTTCCTGTTTGGGTTTCAATCTGCATGTACACACAGATAATCTCCAAACATAAATAGTCAGCAGAAAACTGGAATCACATTTTCCACTGCAAACCGAGGTATGAAAAGTTGCAAAAACATTAAGCAGATCATCACATTTTTACTCAGAAGATGGTAGGATGAAAATGGTGAATATACATGGATTCATCATAATATATATTCATAGCATGATAATTTTTGGATTCTTGTTGAGCAAAATGTATTTCCAAAACTGTATTGTTGTCTTACTGCCTTTATTAGATCCAGGTGTGCACCTGATGTACATTAGGCCCAGACAGGTTTCACTGTCCTAACTGTTCCAGATCTGTCTTTATTGCAAACAGTTAACAATGGCCACATCAGAAGTCCAACTCCTCCATAAATACCCACAGTACCTGTTTTCATAATTTGTATGTTTGTATTAAAATACTATCAAATTTCTGAACTGAAAAGTATACCACTACTTGGAATTGCTGAATTGTCTAATTCTCAAAATCTGAATAACTGGCAAATAAAATAAAATTAAAATAAAATAAAAATAAAATAGCCGCCCTGAGTCTCCGGAGAAGGGCGGCATATAAATCGAACCAATAAATAAATAAATAAATAAATAAATAAATAAATAAATAAATAAAATGCTATTTGATTATAAAAGCAAATAGGATATACTATATGATGTCATGGGAAAACTATTTCCTGTTTGGTAAATGTGATTTTGAAGTTAATAATTCAGAACTTTTTCATTCCATGTGGCACACAGATATGTACAGTTTTATAAAGTGGAAATAAAAGTTGTAATTTGCACATCTTTCTTGATTAATACCATGATATTCTTTCCCAGAGTGGTAGGATGTTCCAAGAACATTTTTTTCAAGATCAAATTTATAATATTAGAAATAAAGAGGATATGCTTTCGGCATATGTAAGAAAATAATTATAAATATATGTACAACATTTGCATCAAAATAGCAATAGCACTTAGAGTTATACACTGCTTCACAGTGCTTTCCAGTCCTCTCTAAGCAGTTCACAAAATCAGCATATTGCCCCCAACAATCTGGGTCCTCATTTTACCCACCTCGGAAGGATGGAAGGCTGAGTCAACCTTGAACCACTCGGGATCGAACTCCTGGAGTGAGCAGTGACCTAGCCCTGCAGTACTGCATTCTAACCACTGCACCGTAACAAGGGTAACTTACATTTGAAAACTGAATCAATTTTGTCACAGTTACATTATGCTGGGAAGAGCAATTGCCTTGCATCTTTGAAGGCCTCTGCTGTGTAAATCCTGGCAGCATTTGTAGGAATTCTTGTTTCAGCCCACCTCCATGGGCCCTAGGAGATCTTTCAAAGGGAAATATGATATTTCTAGCAATATTAATTCTTTGTTTATGTAACATAAACCAAATATATTCCTCTTCCTCCTGGGCATCTGCAGAGGGATATGTCTGAAAGGTGCACTGTGACATGCCTATGCAAATCGCACTCTTTTTGTACGTGTACAAGACACCACATACGAGAACATAAAGAGATGGTGTTTCCCTAGTGATAGCACCATATGTTGCCATTTTGACAACCTCCAATTGTCCAGACAGCCATGATATTCTTTGGTCAGAAGCCCATAGTCAAAGGTTTTTTGTTCATGCAACATCCTTCCTTCTATTTAGTCCTTGCATTTTAATGAAAGGAGATTTCTAACACCATTTTAAGATACGCTGTTAGCCCAAAGGCAGTTTTGTACAACAGCCCTAAGTAACTTGTTTCTAGTACTGACACTGGCTGAAAATGTAGCCAGTTAAAGAAATCTTAGGCATTCTGTCTGAATGGCGATTACACCACCCCCTGATTATGGATTCTCATGCTTTTTTACTCTGCCCACCTGTGCCAGGAAAGAACGTGCCAATTTGTTTTCCTGTCTGTGGATGGATCTCTAAGGAGATATGGTTTCCATTTGGCTGAGCACACCATATACAGCAGTCGAAGAATCATACAGTTGGAAGGGTGCCCAGTGTAAGAGTTGCTTGTTCACCATAAGCATTTCACCAGACCAATCAGAGTGGGGGGAATCTGTGACACCATTGGTTGAGCTTTCTTGCCTTCTCTTGGTCCATTGTTTTACTGGTCCTCCGCTGAAACAATATTTTACCAATTCACTGGTGGAGGGGAAGGGCACTTTTATTGTAGGAAGGTATCTTCTGAAGGAGGGCAGATGGGTAGGAATTCTAAGATGAAATAGCTGTGAAGAGCAGCTATCAGGAACTGAGGGAGGGAAGGTATTCTTGCCATAATGAATCGGCCCATAAGGAAATGAAGTAAAACAGGCAGAACATAGAGCAGCATGGCTCATAATGGCTGAAGTCAGAAAGTCTTTACACCGGGCTAGGCACAAGTTGAGAATGATGCTGTGTACTCTTGCCCTCAAAAAATGGTCAGTGGGCTGTTCTTACGCTGGACAAGCAGGCTGTGAAGATGAGCTTTTAGTGTTAGTGATCTCATAGTTATGGCAGCCATCACAAACAGGTGGAAAAATATTGGAACTGAACTTTACTTTGTTCCATTTTTAACTAAAAATTACATGGGCATTACTAATGCTTGAACTAAGTGACCCTTCTAATAAAGATATTGCAAATCATAAAGTTATTTTTTGTTTATGAATGAAATGAGGAAGTTTCATTCGTATAAACCTCAGGACAGAGTTCAGCGTATATCTAAATATACTGTCACTGCCAATTCAGAGGCTCAACAAATAATGTTTGCTTCTTCCTCCTCTTTGCTGAGAACACTGCTAGAATTTCTGCCTTCCTTTGGAACAGCAAGAGCCTTGGCAGTGAGCTTATATATTCCTGAGTACAGAACTACAGAATAGAATTGTCTTCTCCCTAGCAGTATATCTAGGGAGATTCTCTGTCATCCATGTCATGGTTGTCCCAAAAGTGCTTTTTCAAGAGGCAAATGGACTTTCTGTTTTTTTATTGAAGATGTTTTGCTTCTCATCCAAAGCTTCTTGGATGAGAAGCAAACTCCAACTCCAAAGAAGTTTTGCCTTCTTTGGAGGCAAAACGTGTTCAAAGAAAAACCAGAAAGTCCAGTTGCTTCTTGAAAAAGCATTTTTGGGACTCCCTAGCAGCAATTTACCCTCAAGTTAGGGGACCACTGTTATGTCTAAGGCAGGCAAGAGTAGGATAGAAATCCAAAGACTGCCTGGATATCTATGGGAAAGCCATTTCCCAGTGACTTCTGTCCATCTAGGAAGATCTAGCAGGGTGGGTTCTCCCTGCTATCCCTTTTCAGGAGTCATAGAATGTGCCTTTTCAAAAATAACTCCTGTCTTTGGAATAGCAAATCCCTGAAATACGATTACTTCCCATCCTGGTGAGTTTTAAAAAGCTCATGTTGGTTGTGATTATGACGAGTGAACATATCCTGTTTAGGCTTTTTTTTCACTATTTTGTTGGGAGCATTCCTCAGGCACTAGGGCTATCATATTTGTAATGTAATTATAGTTTAATTTTTCTTCCTGGAATGAAGGGGGTGGTGCAAGGCTTCTGAGATTATAGCAGCATATAATACCTGTTCAGTAAATAAATTGCAAATTGCTGAGTGGTCAATCCATCCATACTGTATATTGGGGTAGAGAAATATTTGGTCATCCAAGTTAGGACTCATATGCATACAACTCATTAAGGTTGCTTTTTTTTTTCTCAAGGATGATATTACTTTTCACTTCCTTTCACTGGGTGGAGATGGCAATCCAACAGGTTTCTTTTATCTTAGAGGTCAAATAACAACATAAACAACATTGACCCATTTCCCATAGCTATCGCATGCAATCTATTCTCACTTAGTCGGGTTTTTTGTCCTGTTTTTTTTTTCCTGAACATAAGGGAGCAAAGGTAGATTACAAATAGAAATAAAACTATAATTTTGCAACATGAATTCCACTGATCCATAAAACACCATCACATCAGCACATTACTGCAATGCTTTATAAACTACCATTCTTGGGAAGTTTCCAAGTGCTTGAAGTAGGTATGCCTTACGCTAAGGAAGTTCTACAAATCTCATGCTTTCACTGTGTACCTGTGACTTTGTTTCCTATAAAATACACTTGTGTGTGGTATGCTGTTGGTTTCTGTACTATCATTAACAAGCTGAGCAACTATTGACAACAAGTGCTTATATGGATCAAGGGTTAACGGAAAGCAATAAAAGAATAAGACAGGTTACGTTGCCAACTTCAAAAGCCTCTACAAAGCATTATGTCATCAAATTAAAGATGAATGCACCAATTATTTCTGCAAACAGGAGGAAAAGCTGTTAAACTCAAACTCTATGCGAGCCTTTTACAACTTTGCTAACTGAAAACTTAAAGACTCACAAGTGATTCCTTAAAAGGACAAAACGGGATTGATTGTAATGACAATGTTGGTCAGGCCAGTCTCTTCAATTCATTTTTTAGTTCAGTTTTTGTGGATAGCAATGGTTGCACTCCCTCATTTGCAAGTCGAACCACATATAGTTGTAGCAAATTGCTGAATATTAAATTTACAGTAGATAATATTGAACTAGCATTATATAATCTAAAGCAATCACTATCCACAGGACCAGATGGTTTATGTGCTTTTTTCTTGAAAAAGCTTGCTACTGTCCTAGCTGAACCTTTGTGTACAATTTTCAAAGTATCGTTTCAAACTAGTTCTCTACCTCATCTATGCTCATTAGCAATAGTTATACCAATTTTTAAAAAGTGTGACCCTAGTTCAGTTGAAAATTATAGACCAATCTCTTTGTGTTGTGTTACTTGCAAAGTTATGGAATCAATTATAAACCAATCCATTGTTCACCACTTAGACAAACTACTTGCTATCCGACAAACAGTTTGGCTTTAGGAAAAACTCATCCTGTAATCTACAACTTTCGCACTGTAAAAAGTTGTAGACTACATGTCTTGAACAAGGCAAAGCTGTAGATGCAATTTATATAGATTTTTGTAAGGCTTTTGATACAGTAGTACATGATAAACTGCTGTTGAAATTAAACTCTGATGACATTTCTGGTCCTTTGCACAAGTGGATTGCTGCTTTCCTAATAGGCCGCAGAAAGTCAAAATAGGGATCTTGCTGTCTAATCCTGCATCAGTTAACAGTGGTGTTCCGCAAGGCAGCGTCTTAGGTCCCACGCTTGTCTTGCTCTATATCAATGATTTATGTGATCAACTGAAAAGTAATTGCATCCTTTTTGCCGATGGCGTAAAATTATTCAATACGCAGATAATTCTGTTGTTTTGCAAAGTAATCTCAACTATGTGTCTGAATGGTCATCTATTTGGCAACTTCAAATTTTGATCAATAAATGCTCTGTCTTACATATTGGCAAACGTAATAAGAATGTCAAGTATAAGCTTGGTGGCATTGAACTAGCTGATGACCCTCATTTTGTCAAGGACCTAGGTGTACTTATCTCTGACGATCTATGCTCCAAAGTTTACTGTAACAGCGTTGCTAAAAAAAGCATTAAGAGTTGTAAATTTAATTTTGAGCAGTTTTTTTGTCCTGGAAACATTGTATTGCTAATTAGAGCTTATAAAACTTATGCTAGACCAATCTTAGAGTATTGTTCAACTGTTTGGAATTCCCACCATATATCTCACATCAGTACAATTGAGCAGGTTCAGAAGTATTTCACAAGAAAAGTCTTGCACTTTTCTGTACGCAATAAAATTCCTTATGCTACTAGGCTCGAAATTCTCAGTTTGGATAACTTAGAACTGTGTCGCTTACGGTCAGACCTAGGTATTGAATACAAAATTATACGTAGTAATGTTTTACCTGTAAATGACTTTTTATGTTTTAATTGCAATAATACATACGCTAACAACCACTTTAAACACAATGTAAATCGTTCTAAACTTCACTGTAAAAAATATGATTTCTGTAATTGAGTCGTCAAAGTCTGGAATGCTCTACCTGATTCAGTTGTTTCAGGTACAAATTTTCACAGTTTCAGTCACAAATTGACTTCCGTGAACCTTACATCATACTTAGGTGGTCAGTAGAGGAGACGTGCATAAGTGCGCTAACTTGCCTATCGTCCCTGTCATTGTATTTTTATTCTTTTATTCTTGTTCTCATTTTTGTTTGCCAAATTATAATAGATAGATAGATAGATAGATAGATAGATAGATAGATAGATAGATGCAATAAGGAAACTAGATGCCAGTCTAAAGTGATAGGTGCTTTTCCCATGAAATGTTCCAATGATGGTTATGCATGATATATCTTATAATCTGTCATCTCCTGGTGGAAGGCTGAGGCTTAGGCCATTGTCAGATTATAGAGATCACACCCAATTATGACTGTTTGTCTTGGGTAAGGCAGAAAGTGGAGGAAGTGAGAAGATCAGTTTCTGCCCTCTCTAGCATGCACTTACATCTCACAACTGGGGAAAGAAAGGATATTTTATGAATACATTAAAAGTTATAGAATGAGATTAGCAAAATGGTGAGCCAAGGGACCCCTCACCTTATATCTAAAGCATTAGTAATATATTGCTGGGGCATCTGAATTGCTCTGAGGGCAAAATGATATTACATACACACATCTACAGACACTGATTCACATCTCCAGAAGTGGGGAGAAAGCAATCACAAAAAGCCTACTCACAAAGAAAGAGTAGCACTGCAGAATGTCCTGACATTGAAATAATTGCCAAAAAGAAGTGAGTTCTAGAAGGAAAGAAAATTGACTTTATCTAGTAAAAGAGAAAACAGCCCTAAGACACAAATATTTTGGAGTGATTTTCCCCTGGTTACAATACCATGTGACTAACCTAAGTCAATGCCAATGTTGAGTAAAAAGCAATCATATGAAATGGGATTTTTAAAAACTGTACCAAAAAACATTGGAAATCTTACTGAAGCTGTAATTCTGCCCCCAGGTATCTGACAGTTAAGTCCCACAGCAACCAGTAAACTAAGTGGACATGAATACATCTCTCTCAAGTGGAGAGACACAATAGACCTCTCTATATTATTTTCTTGGTAAAAGCTGTTGCTTCCTTTGGGGATTATTTCCACCCCCACCCCCCAATTCCAATCTTGGCTGTAGTCTTGGGATTTCCTAGTGCTTCCAGGCAGGAACAGTCTTGCTCTATGTACCCATTCCTAACTTCTGGAATGTCTTTGGATTCTGACCCTATATAAAAGCTGACGATAAGAATTTTGAGTTTGAATTGTCGCTGGCAGAAAGAGGTCCCAAGAATGCTGAATTCTGCATTCAGTGCTACTTTTTCTCTTCAATGCAATGTTACTGTAATGGAATTATCAGGAATACACTGCGTAGCCTCAATCTCTGATGAGGCACACGAGAGCTTGAACTTCACAGCATAAATCTAAAGCTGCTGCGTTCCTGGTGCCAGATCTGACCCATTTCCTTGCTACCCTCTTTAAATGCTTTGTACGTGGCTTGTTCTCTTGTCACTTTCATTTTTTTAAAAAAAAGAAATAATCTCTGTAGCTTTTAATAGATCACCACATTCTCTCTCCTTCTTGTTTTATTAAAAAAGAACCTGATCCAGTTTAGCATGTGATCTTCGTTTTCCCTGCCTCCATTTAAAAAGCTGCCTTTCCTTTGGCTCCCATCGCAGGTCCCTGTTCATGCAGCTGGCAGCCATATAAGAATGCTGGAGGGAGCTGTAGCCAGACAGCCACGCCTGATAATGCAGCAAGGAAGGGGAGAGAGAGAGAGAGAGAGAGAGAGAGAGAGAGAGAGAGAGGGAGGGAGGGAGGGAGGGAGGGAGGGAGGAGGAGGAAGAGGAGGAGGAGGCAGGGAATGTTCTCCTGTCCTTGGTTGAACTCCTCACTGGCTCACTCATTAGAGATGCTGCCACGCGGCGGCTGCTTCTTGGGAAGCTTCTTCCACACAGGGATATTTTTAGTGCCTGGTTTATCCTCTGAGCAGCAGGAACTTCTGCATTACTCTTGCTGCGTAAAACAGGCTGTCAAAGGAGCTGCCAAGGCAACGAGCTGCAGTTCAGCCAGTTTTCTCCAGCTGGGACTCGAAAAGCTTGTTCTGCAGGCAGTGCGGGGGGAAAAAAAGTCGCCCATCTTGATTGCATTCCTTTGCCCTTCAAGAGGAATTTCAGTCTGGAGTCTTGAGTCTCATCCAACCATAACTAGGTTGGAGAAGCTGCCCTGGCCTTAAAGAGAGCCAGGAAAGGCTAGCAAGTCCAAATTCTCCCTAGAGAGGGCCAGGAGAATCTCCTTACCTGACATGTCAGGAGGATGCAGGCACATCGCACATACCACCACAAAGCCACAAATTTTATTTATTTATCAAATCTATATGGCCACCCATCTCATGAAAAATTGACTCTGGGCAATGTACAAGTTTAAAAACAATAAACGTATAAAAACAATTATTACTAAACAATTTAAAAATTTCAAGAGAGCAACAAATTTTAACAATAATATTGGAGCCACCTCAATATTTCACCAGTCCCCTGACGTCCCCAGGCCTGCTGACATAATCAGATCCTGGGGAACTTCCAGAAGTTCAACAGGGATGGAGCTAGCCTCATTTCAGAAGAAGGGAGAGAGGATATTCCATAAAGTGGGTGCCATAGTCTGATAGATGTGATGTGCTGCATACTGAGTAAATTAGAACACGGGTAGTTCTCCACTTACAACCGTTTGTTTAGTGACCGTTCAAAGTTACAACGGCACTGAAAAAAAGTGACTTATCACCATTTTTCACACTTATGACCATTGCAGCATCCTTATGGTTTCTTAAGCAAGATTCAGATGCTTGGCAACTGACTCATATTTATGACGGTTTCAGTGTCCCAGGGTCATGTGATCATTTTTTCTGACCTTCTGACAAGCAAAGACAATGGGGAACCCAGATTCACTTAACAACCTTGTTACTAACTTAACAACTGCAGTGATCCACTTAACAACTATGGCAAGAAAGGTTGTAAAATGGGGCAAAGTCACTTAACAACTGTCTCACTTAGCAACAGAAATTTTGGGCTCAATTGTGGTTGTAAGCTGAGGACTATCGGTACAGGTAGTCCTTGAGGTACGGCCCTAATGGAGCCAACCCATTACAGTTGTAAGTCAAAAATATCATAAAATAATGAGACTCAATTTTACAAACTTTTTAATCAAATTCATTAACTGAATCAAATGGGTCGCTAAGTGAATGTAAATTGGGTTTACTATTTCCTCCCCTTTGTTAAATGATTGCTGCCATCATTAAGTGAACAGAGAGGCTTTGGGGTGGAACTTCTGACTGCTCCCCATCAGCTGTTTCCGGCAAGGTGGTGCAAGCCTTCCACCCAGGAATGAACGCGCCTCCAGGCAGGCACCCAAAATGAGGTTGGGGGAGAGTTACAGGGAGCCGGGCTTGCAGCCTGGGAAAAAACATTGTTGTTGCTGATCAGTTCTTTAAGATTAAAATATGATAGTGAATGAAAGTAGAAGAGTTGAACTGGGAAAAAAAAGCTTAGGAATATGTCTAGGATAGCACATTACTGGCTGAAAGCAAAAATGATCTCAAGCATCTATTATCAACAGCAAGGAACAAGATCTCAAAATAGACCTGCGCTATAATGTGAGCAAGCCAAAGATCGATAATTTTACCTTGACAGTGAATAAATAGAAATAGTTAACAATTTCAGTTATCTTGGATCTTTAATCAATAACAAAACTACAAATAGCCAAAAATTGCTCTTGGAAAAAAAGTCGTCGTCAATGCAGTGATATTTCTTCTATAAAGATTCAACTTGTTCAGATGATGATGTTTTCAATAATAATCTGTGGATAAGAAAGTTGGACAGTGAAGTGACAAAAACAGAAGAAAATAGATTCTTTTGAATTGCGGTCCTGGTAAAAGATACTATGAGTACTAAGGACTGCACAAAGAACACATCAGTTAATACTGGAGGAAATCAAGCATAGGCAAGCCTATTCCTTTCATCAGTTTGGACACCTGATGTGAAGAGAATGATCAGTATAGAAAGATATCCAATTTAGCAAGGTTGAAGGAAAACAAAACTAGGAAAACTGGTAGTGCAATGGATTTAAACAATAACAAGAGTTGTGGATGTCACTGCAGCAACAATTAGTTTCCTGACTGAAGACTGAGGGCAATTATCCACTGGGCTGCCATGAGTCAACTTTGACCTGACAGCAACAACATGTCACAGCTCCTATGATCTTTTTGTTGTCTGTGCATTTCAGATCCAAGGCAACTAAGTCCTCAATTTGAAGATAGATAATAATTCAAAAATGGATCCCAATAAAAACAGATCTTGATGCAAGAGTACCACTGTGATTATAAGAAGATGGCATAGATATGAAGGAGGTGCTGGGACTCTTTGGAGCAAAACATTCTGGTAATTATGTTTGGGTTTATTGCTATTGTATATGAAAGTCCTTACCTTACCATAGATGTCTGGACTTACCAGGTTTTGATGTGCTGTTGTCTAAATCCCCTTAAAAATAATTGAGTAATTCATCCTTTCCCCTAGGGAACTACTAGACGACATTGTTTTAATGATGGTACTATGAGTAGGCCTACTCTGTGAGAGCGTATTGGTTGGTGGGAGGTTATCGGTTGCAGCAGGTGGTCTCTAAGTACTCAGGTCCTAAGCCATGGAGCACTTTAAAGATAAGAACCAACACCTTGAAGCGCACTCGGAAGGCCACCGGAAGCCAGTGCAGCTCGCATAGAAGAGATGTTACATGTGAGCACCATGTTGCTCCCATAATTACTCGCGCGGCCGCATTCTGGACCAGGTGGAGCTTCTGGGTGCACTTCAAGGGGAGCCCCATGTAGAGAGCATTGCAGTAGTCAAATCGGGAAATGACGAGGGCTTGAGTGACTGTGAGTAATGAGTCCCGGTCTAGAAAGGGACGTAATTGGCGAATCGCTGATAGAAAGCTCCTCTGGCCACGGCTGTTATATGATCTTCTAAAGACAGTCATGCATCCAGGAGGATGCCTAAATTGCGAGCTTTCTCTGCGGGGGTCAATGACTCATCTCCAATAGATAGTGATGGGACTAACTGGCTGTACCGGGATGCCGGCAGCCACAGCCACTCAGTCTTGGAAGGGTTGAGTCGAAGCCTGTTTCTCCCCATCCAGATTCGCACAGCCTCAAGGCACCGCGACATCACTTCAAGGGCATCATTGGGGTGATTTGTGGTGAAGATGTACAGCTGAGTGTCATCAGCGTACAGATGACATCGCACCCCAAAACCACGGATGATCTCCCCCAACAGCTTCACATAAATGTTGAACAGGAGAGGCGAGAGGACTGACCCCTCTGGGACCCCGCAAGTAAGGGGCCTCGAGGGCGATCTCTGTCCACCTGTCAACACTGACTGCGACCTGTCAGAGAGGTAGGACGAGAACCACCGTAATACGGTGCCTCCTACTCCCAGCCCCTCCAACCCGTGCAGCATGATACCATGATCGATGGTATCAAAAGCCGCTGAGAGATCTAATAGGACCAGGATAGAGAAACATTCCTTATCCCGAGCCCTCCAGAGATCATCAACCAACGCGACCAATGCTGTTTCTGTGCTGTATCCAGGCCTGAAGCCGGACTGGAATGAGTCTAGATAGACAGCTTCATCCAGGTACTGTGGGAGCTGTCGTGCCATCACACTTTCGACAACCTTCGCTAAAAAGTGAAGGTTGGAGACTGGACGGTAGTTTGCTAAAACAGCCAGATCCAGAGAGGGCTTCTTAAGGAGGGGTCTCACCACCGCCTCTTTCAAGGTGGGAGGTAAGAATCCCTCGCTCAGAGAAGCGTTAATAATTCTTTGGAGCCAGCTACGTGTAACCTCCCGGGTAGCCAGCACTAGCCAGGAAGGGCACGGGTCCAATAAACATGTGGTCGCATTCAGCTTCCCCAATAACCTGTCCACGTCCTCAGAAGTTATGAAGTCTGATCAGTTTTTATTAAAGTAAATTTTATTTTATTTTATCACAATCTTGTCCTCAAGTAACAGTTCTCACCAGATGTTGGATTCAACCTTTTTAAAGTTATGACTATTGTGTAAGTTGTCATGCTATCTGGATGTCTTTCCAAACTGACAATTTAGCAATAAACAAACAACTACTGAAGTTGACATCTTTATTTACTTGGGATCCTTCCTGAGCTTCAAACTCCTAATTTACTGTTGAGTGATTTCTCAGCTGAGATATGTTCTCCATACAATCTGCTTTATTCAACTTTAATCTGAATAAGAACTTCTGGACTTGCTTTGACTGCTTTATCCAGAGATTAAGATCAGGAGCTGGAGTGCAATTTCAAATCATGCATGTTATTTATGTGCAATTGCTATCCTTAAAATACATTTTTAACACTGATGACCTGTGCACCCTATTCTTAGTGTGAAGCTTTTGTGCAGATTATAGTATAACTTTCTTCTGAGGTTTGTCAATAGTGTCAGCCCCTTGGAACATCTTCCAAGAAACTTCAATTTATGGGCTACAGGCTGAGATCATGAAGGAATTCCACCCACCCACTTATATGCATTCTGCTCTTACTCTCTGTTTACTTTCCCATTTCTTCTCTGAGGTTGCTGAAGTTCTACTACTCCAATAAAATAAAAATTATAGATTCCTAGTTGTCTCTGCCAACAAAGTCTTTGTGTTTTAGTATAGTAGAAATTATGTCCTTGTTAAATTTAGGCCAGATTTCTTATGTAGGTCTAGAAAAAGAGACGCTTGAAAGTATTGAATATTGAAACTTTTTTTGTGCCATAAATAAACAGCATGCTAATTTATGTAGTTGTGTAAACATCTGCAGGAGCAAGACAGGAGTTCAAGAAGGCATTTAAAACTTTCTTTCTCTGGTATATTTGTTCCACATTGCACAAAGATTAAAATCCTGTAACAGTGTTCCTATTCTAGGCCATCTGGATAACTAGGAATAAAGTTAAGAAACTTGAATACATCAATAGAATGATTCCAAATAGGAATAAAAAAAAACAATGAAATTATGCTTTTAATTATAATATAGTATACCCTAACATCCATCACCCCCTTTCAAAAAATCTATTTCCTCTGTTACATAAAGAGAATATGTGACTCAGCCAAGATTTTGAATTTGAGATTTGAGTTTCAAAGCCAATAAAATACAAATTGAAACAACTAAATTCAATGAATGATTCAAGCATAGGCAATAATTTTAGCAGAATGGGATCAAAATAGAATGATGTATATTTAGAAGACATTAACTATTTCAGTTAATTAGCCTTATGAGTTTCATTACAATAAAATCTTGAAATATTCCTTCTGCAGATATAGATAGCTTCTAAAAATACAGACAGCTTCCTGTATCTTTTGCGCAAAAATTCAGAAATTTATTTACTGTACTGATTTATATACTACCCACCTCACAATTATGACTCTGAGTGGCGAACATAGATTTAAAAAACCAATGGAATAAATTTAAAATCACTGCTGCATTCTGGACTAGTTGAAGTTTCCAAGTGCAAGGGCAACTCTGTATATAGAGTGTATTGCATTGAGGAGATGATCAAGGCATAAGTGACTGTGAACAGTGCCTCAAAGTCCAGGAAAAAGTACAATTAATTCATAACACAAAGTTGCATAAAGGTTGCATCCTAACCACTGCTGCCTTCTGTTCTTCAAACAGGAACCATGAGTCCAGGAGAGCTCCCAAATTACACATGGGTTTTTTGGGGGGGTTATATAATCCTCTCAAGAACTAAAGGTAGAACATCCAGGAAGTCTAAAGTCACTCAGTCTTGCTAGATTTGAGCTGAAAAATGTCCTTCCTCATTCCTAACTGACCCCTAGAGCCCAACTTTACAGAGTCTCACATCTGCACGGCAGTGCCTCTAAAAGCCATTAGAGAATCACAGATGACCATAGCTGTTCCACCACCACTACCCTGGAGACTTGGCTAATGACACGCCAGAAATCCAGACATCACATTTCTGAACTCCCACTTGTGGCCATCCAAATTTCAGTAATACTATACAGGCCAGGTTAGCGCTCTCAATCATAATTAAGTGATGGATGAGGTGGGTTTATTACAAGCTGACCTGACATTAAAAAGCTCCATCCTCATCATCAACCTAAAATCACCATCAAGAGGTAAATGACTTGATTCATTGGTCACTTCTGGACAGCATTTAATGGTTTCACGTTAACAACTCCTCCCCAATTAAAATACACACATATGTGCGCACGCGT
Organism: Arizona elegans; assembly: GCA_022577455.1. Taxonomy (NCBI): domain Eukaryota; kingdom Metazoa; phylum Chordata; class Lepidosauria; order Squamata; family Colubridae; genus Arizona; species Arizona elegans. The sequence goes on from JAKOOJ010000002.1 coordinate 155,789,033, forward strand.
GCGCACACACACACACAAACACAAACTCAATTCCTCCCATCCACTTTCACTGAGCAACTAGGGGTACAACTTCCCTACTCTTACTAGCTGGAAAACCTAAGGCTGGCCACTCCTCTACAAATCAATTCTCATTTGGGGGGAGATTGCTAGAACCAGTCACAGCCTCTTCCTCCAAACCAAGCACAACCTTATCATTCCAATGAAGAAAAGTCTATCCATTATTATGCTTCCAATAGAAGAGAATATCTGTAGCTCAGGGTTGAACTGTGGAGTTTCTGGTGCTCTCTGAGCTGTCAACATAGTCAACATCATCATTACTGATGATGTTACCCTGTTGGGTAATGAAACATCTGCTAGTAAGCAACCAAGTTCCAGAGAACACCAAGAACTCCACATTACACTGTCCTTTAAGTTAAAGACAATACATTAGGCATTGATTTGATTGATTGAACTGGATGCTTTTCTGGACAATAGGTTTATTGGCAGAACTCATTGGCAAATTTAGTCATCTGGAAATGATACATTATGTGCTACTTATGCAATAATTTGTGGGGAAAATAGTTATTTGTTTATTTTATTTATTTAGAAAATTTATTTGCCACTCATCTTGTATCCAACAACTCTAGGCAGATTTTATTATTAGGACGTATGTGTTATCTGTCCTGAGCATTTAATACACTATGATACCAAGAAATAATCCATATACACACAGTTGTTTAATAGCAAACACTCTATTAGTTTTTCCTCACAACTGAGACAGATTAGATCAGGAGTCCCCAACGGCCTCTTGGGAATTGGCCTGTTGGGAACTGGGCCACTGAAGTGCTGGATGAGTGCAAGAAGCTTCATTTGTGCATGTGCGGGATGTAGGTTGCACACATGAAACCATTCCCATACTGAAACCGCCAAAGCTGCTGGCGTCAGTCTGCAGAACCAAAAAGATTGGGGATTCCTGATTAATAAGGACTCTGTTACAGCATAGGCAAATGGTTTGAGAGGTAAGGAAGAATAAAAATAAAATATCTGAATTTGAGGGAAGTTAGAAGAACAGAGAAGAAAGGAAAAAACAAAATTTAAAAGTGCAGCTGAATAAATCTGAAAATCTCTTTTTACTTTCAAGCAAATCCACTTAAACATATTTTATTAGAGGAGTGAGACAAAACAGCAGAATAGGCCTCCCTAACCACTCTGATAGGCAGTTTGTGCTTTTATAAAATTCATTGGCTGGTTATGTTAATATCTGAGAGCCCATCACATCACTCAATTTGCTCCTTTAGGTTTCATCATATATGGAAGAAAGACTACAGCATTGTTTCAGACCTTGTAAAGCCAGAAGCACCAAAAACAGCATTAAAAACCACTCAAGGCACACGACTCAATCCAACACTTCAGACTGCCCCATGAATTCACTTTGAGGCATCAAAGTGAATCACCCTTTCATGGCTTCACATAGTCTTTGAAAGGACATCTGGAAGCTTTGTTGCTAATAAAATTTACTGATGAGCAATAAAGTTGGCTCAAAATATGAAAATATGTATACTCGGCTAAGAAGAATCAGAAGCAAGGGATTAAGAGAACCTGCACACTCTGGGGTTCTCAATATTTATATTATCGTGCACAACTGGCCCAGAAGTTAATAAAGACGAGCCAGAAGTAAGTGGAATCACCAGTGTAATGGAATTGTTAGCTATTGCAATTGTAAGCTTATCCAGGAAAGTAACCTTGTAGACAGAAAATAAATAGTTATAATAGAAGAGAATACATGTAGCTCAGGGCTGAACTGTGGAGTCCTTGGTAGTCTCTGAGCTTGGTTCTTTGCTTGCAGACATTTCATTAACATATTCATTAAAATAAAAGTTTCTATCTGGCCATTTTCTCTATAGCTACCTGTAGGAATCTATCGTACTATAGTATCTGTTTTCTTTTGATACATAATTTAGGTAAATATTTTCTACATGAGATATTCTGTCTTTCAAGATTCAGGGATATTTAATTACGTTTCAATATCCATTCTGCTTAATCTTGATTTTTTAACATTTTTCCTTGGACTTATTTTATATGAAAACATAATATTCTTCTGAAATGAGTTATTTATGGGGCACAAAAATGGCAGCCTCCCCCCATCACCAAAAGACCATCATACCCACAACAAGAGAAGTGCTTCTACTTTGAACCCAGTGAGAGTGGTGGAGGGGGAAAAAGTGAACACCGGCAGTTTTCCAACTAAACATTCTGAGCCAGAAAACATTTGGCTGGATTTATTAAGTGTTAGACAGATGAAAGATAAATAACGTCTGATCTTAACTGTGCAGAGAGAGGGGAGGTGTAATTACAAAGAAATGCAGACGGCTTAAAGTGGAAGTCAAACTGTTCTGAGGAAACACTATTTTGAGTGTTACAGAACAAACAGGATTGCACTCAGAAGCTGCTTTTAGCTCAGTGACTGAGGGGTGATCCTAACACCCTCCTTAACCTATGGTTGAAGATTCCCAACAAACCCTATGTAGAAGACATGTCCTCAGGATGCAGCTTTTCACCTCGTCTCTAGCCCACAACTGAGGAGTTAGTATTCAGTTTTAGGTGCTCTGGTTTTAAAGTTCTTTTTTTTCTAACTTTTTCTCCAAACAAGCTTGCCATATACAGATCACAATTGACCTTTAATGACAACTGCCAGCACTTTGAATTGTACCCAGAAACACTGGCAACCAATGCTGCTCACATAGTAGGGGTATTACATATATCGAATATTCACACTATTTACTATCCCTGAGGCTGCATTGTGCACCAGTTGAAGCTTCTGAATTCTCTTCAAGAGCAGCCCTATGTAGACTGCATGGCAGTAATCCAAGTGAGAGGTCACAAGGTCACAATATATTTTGTGTTTCTGGGGAAATACATCTGGGCACTGCAAGTCATAGTTACTTATCGTTAGCATGGCCACTCCCTTGTAGCACTTACAAATTTGGGATACTTGAGAGCCAATGAGAAAATTGAGAAAAGTTCTAATAAGTTTTCCCCTTCCAGCATGATTGACGAGAGATAGGTGCAGAGGATGAGCATTGTAATGGGCAGAAGGGAATGCTCCAATGATCCTTGCAACCCCTCTGTGGTGCCTCTGACTTGAAATTTCAATTACTTCCAAGTTTTGGAAGTTCAGTAAATCTGACTCTGAATGTAGCCTAGCTGAGAAGGTTGTGGTGTCGATCTGTGAATGGCCTTGGGGTAAAGCGGAAATGAGCTCTCTCAATATGCCATCTGACTTCCCTCCCATTTCTCCCTCACCCATTATTTGCAGATGGATTATTTTTGGACATAGATTTACCTGTTTTCCAGAAGACTGGAGTTCTGTTTTCAGAAATATTCTGAGGGATAGTTTATTGATGCAACCTGTCACTTGAGCAACTTGAAAAATGGCTAAAATATCTATCGCAGGTAGCCAATCTATATTGCTTAAACCCACCCACGCATTAAAAAGCGTCACTAGTAAAAAAAAGGGGTGTTTTTCTCACCAAGTGGTGATGCTGGGTGGAAGGATGCACAACGCCAGGGAAATCAACCAATCACTGTTCTTTATTTGATCTGCAGTAAATCTGTTAAGAACAGTACCACTCACAAGACTTGATAGTAAAGAAGATGATCTTGACCATTAGGGCAATGCATATTATGCCATCTTACTTTTCTGCCTGTTCAAGGACTAGAAAAATGGACATTATTAGGGCTGTTAGGAAGAGTTCTTCAGCCATCTAGCGGAATATCTCAACTTTGTTCTGTTTATGGGTCCATAATGGGTTGCACCAGGAAAATATTGACCTAATGATCCCTAGAAGTCCTCAATTTTGTTTGTGTATATAAAGAGAAGGGATTTCCCCTTGGAAACCCACTTTTCCTACAAAGCTTTTAGAGGTGAACATCTCAGTTGTTATTGAGGGTGAGGCCCAGCATTTTGGTTGCTGCTGCAAAACGCCAGGTTGATCAATAATAAAGCTCCTCTTATTTGAGATCTTATTGGTGATGAATAGGCTGACTTGGCATATATTACCAATACCTGGCTGGGCCCCAAAGCAAGAAGCGGTCTTCTTCCTGAAATATGCCCATCTGGGTGTAGGGTATGTCACTAGCCAATAACCCAGGGCAGAGGAGTGGGGATAACAGTAGTTCTCCAAGAGTCTCTGTTGGCCTTCAAGGATGCTGTTCCACAAGTTGCCAACTGTGCGACCATGCTTTTGAAAATATTATTGGAAGTATTGCTACTGTACCAGCCTCTGCTGCATGCGTAGCAACCTCCTAGTTGAAAATAAACTGTTTCAACTCCTACCCTCAAAATGACACTATAGAACACTGCACACCAGAACAACTAGACACAATTTTTTCCCAAATGCCATTACTCTGCTAAACAAATAATTCCCTCAACACTGTCAAACTAGTTACTAAGTCTGCATTACTATTAATCTTCTCATCGTTCCTATCACCCATCTCCTCCCACTTATGACTGTATGACTGTAACCTTGTTGCTGATATCCTTACGATTTATATTGACTGTTTCCTAATATGATTTGATTGCTTATTTGTTCCCTATAACTATCATTAAGTGTTGTACCTTATGATTCTTTTTTTTTAATTGAAAAAGTTTTTCAAATACAGATTCCCCCCCCTTTTTTCCCCCTCCTCCCTAACCCCCCCTTGCCCCCCCTCCCCCTGTGGCTTCTCCAGAATAAAACCCAAATTAATAACAGATTATATAATACTTTACCATCCTTTTTGCTCCACCCCCCATATGCTAACCCTTTCTTTCTAACAATATTATTATATCCCCCTTATACTATACATTTCAAAGCAACATTCAGCTGTAAAATTATATAACAAATCATAATTTGGGAATTTCAGCTCATAATCTATCCATTTCCTCCTCCCCCATGCATATATCTCTTAATTCAAATCTTTTATGTATATTAATATAGCATAACATCCCTTTTCCAAAACTAAACAATCAGTAAGCTAACCTATCTCCATCCTTCTAACAATATTATTATATCCCCCTTATACTATACATTTCAAAGCAACATTCAGCTGTAAAATTATATAATAAATCCTAATTTAGCAATTTCAACTCATAATCTATCCATTTCCTCCTCCCACATGCTAACCATTTCTTTCTAACATTGTTATTATATCTCTCCTATACTATACATTTCAAAGCAACCTTCAGCTATAAAACTATATAATAAATCCTAATTTGACATTTACTCAATTTATAATCTACCCATTTCCTCCCCCGTGCATATATCTCTTAATTCAAATCTTTTACGTATATTAATATAACATAACATCCCTTTACCTAAACTAAACAATCAGTAAGCTAACTTATCTCCACCCACTTTCCTACAAGTCTACCATACATAATATTTTCGATATCTTTGTTCTTCTGCCCACATCACTAAAAAATATTTCCATATATAAATAAAATTCTCAAATGACTTTAATCTTGTAATCCATATAATATCTTCTGTGATGTCTTTCAACTGGATTGTTAATTTCATCACCCATGTTAAGGTAACATCAAATTCTAGTTCCAACAGTATGTTCAGTATCTTCAATTACCATCTGCCCCCATCAATAGTAAGTATTTTCGTATAGCAAAAAACCACCCGAGTGACTTTATATTTGTATTCCATATAGTGTCTTTTGTAATGTCTTTCATCTAGATTATTCAATTCAACCACCATGTAAGGGTAACATGATTCTTGATGAATGTATCTTTTCTTTTATGTACTCCGAGAGCATATGGACCAAGACAAATTCCTTGTGTGTCCAATCACACTTTTCCAATAAGGAATTAATTCATTCTATCTATCTATCTATCTATCTATCTATCTATCTATCTATCTATCTATCTATCTATCTTGTCTGAGCTCTTGGGCACTGTTTCAGGGTAGGCTGTGGAGTTCACCAGGCTTATGGTCTTGGAGAACTTCAATTTGTCCCTGGGGCCAGACTTGGAAATGGTTGCGGAATTCATTGCCACCATCATTATCATGGGCCTATCTCAGATTATCCATGATCCAAAGTGGCCACACATCAGACATGGTTTTCTCGCCATTTCTCGCAAGAAGTGGATTAGGAGGCCCTTCTTTCAGTAGCTATGCAGTCGATATGGACTACTGCAATGTGCTGTACATAGGACTACCCTTGAAAAGTATTCAGAAGCTGCATCTGGAACAGAATATGGCAGTTTGGACAGTTTGCCTAGGGCAAACTGGACAGGGCATAGGCCCTGAGTTTGCCTATGTAATACCTCTGCTTGTGAGCTGCATTGGGTGCCGGTTTGTTCCTGGGCCCAATTCAAGATATTTAAACTTTAAAATCCTTCCTGGCATGAGCCCAAATTATCTGAGGAACTGTTTTGTCCCAATTACATTGGCCTGTCTCATCCTGTCAGGCTGGAGGTACATGTTGCAGACCCTGTCAAGGAAAAAAATTGAACTGGCAGGATCTAGGAAGAGAACCTTGTCTGTCATTGCTCTCACCCTATAGAACTCTTGCCCCCTGGATTGAGGTTGTCCCTCTTCTTCTGACTTTCTGGAAGAGTATTAAGACCTGGCTCTGCCAACTAACATGGGGATCCAAGAATGGAATGCAATCTTGGTAGTAGCTGGTAGCTTGAGGGCATTATTTCAGTCTTTTTAATTTTATTTTTGTATGGATTTTATAGGGTTTTTACTTTGGTTTTTTTATCCAGAGTCACTTATAAAGTGAGATGGACAGTGTATAAATCAGATTAATAAATAAATAATGTTCTTCTATGCCAAGAATGGTATAAACTTCAGTTTTTAAAATATGGATTAAAGAATTGCAATAATCTTTCTTTGGTCTGTAAGAGTGATTGTTCTCCGAATTGTTATGCTGAAAGGATAACAATTTTCACTAATCTGGAGCAGTATCTAGCCCAAGTTTGTCCCATATACTGAATGTACTGAAAGAAGTAACACAGTGCCACCACTTGGTCTGAAGACAGAGATAGGAGAGAACAAGACAAATCAATAAATATACTAAATATAAGAACAGATCAATTTATATTCATATACAACACATATATAATATAGGTAGGCCTTAATTTATGACCACAATTGGGATTGAAGCATCTATCGCTAAGTAATGCATTTGTTAAGTGAATCGTGTCCAATTTTGCAACCATTTTTTGCCATGGTTTTTAAGTAAATCACCTGAGATTGGATAACCATTTGTCTGAAATGGTGTAGTGTGTCCTACCTGAGCAGGAGGTTGGACTTGAAGACAACCAAGGTCCCTTCCAACCTTGTTATTCTGTTTAAGCAAATTTGGTTTCTCCCATTGACTTTGCTTGTTAGGATACTGCAATGATCATAAGTCACTTTTTCAGTCCTTCATAATTTCGAATGGTTGTGGAATTAATGATCATAATACAAGGAGTACCTGTAAAAAAAGGATATAAATTGGGCAGAGGTACATGATCCAAAAAACACCAAAGATAATTTTAAAATACCTATGATATTGTCAGATTTCGACTGATCTAAGTGGATGCATATTCTTTCAAACTGAACTTTGAATCAATGAATTAACCCACAGAATCTTTCTGGGCGATTTAGGAGAATTCCCAGATATTAATAGCATTTCCAGAGTCTCACAATCATTTGAGGGGCTAATTCAACCCATGCAAGTTTTCTGCATTTGTGGACAGAACAGAATCAAATGAAAAATTGATTTTTTTTTTGCTCTAATTTTGATGTATGTTTTACACTGGTTTATGTAGATATGATAATTTTTTTGCTTTTTATATAGCAAGCTAAATTAGGCTCATGTTGAATAGTTTATGAACTAACTTGTTGAGTAAACCAGTTAGTATCTTGGATGTGGGTATGAGATCATTATATAAGTCATAAGTTAAGTCATAATAAGTTACATTTCTTTAGTACAGAATGCTCTGTCAATGCAGTAATTTTATTATGCGGATATTGTTCTTCCTGCCACTTTCTACTTCTGATCATGATAGATAGATAGGTATTAAATGATGAACACTCTCAAACTAGTGCAGGAGTCAGTTCCATGTGCTTTGGGACAGACTGACCAAGCATTGGCCTGAAGTGGAAAAGAAAGATCAAGGTCATATGCTTGTAGAAGCAACACAGCAGATATACTTACCCAGCCTGGATTTATGAATGGGTAGGCAGATGCCACTTCCCCATTGTGACTCTTTCTCATAGTATATATTTGGGTCAATTTACAAGAAAAGGTTGGCAAACATGAAGACAACAGGAAGGAGGGAAATTCCAGTAATAGCCTCTGGCCCTTCTCCATTTTTAAGAATGGGAAGTCACTGAACTTCTCATTGGGGATTTCAGTTTCTGCTTCATGAGGAAAAAGATCCTTTTCTCTAACCTTTGTTTAATATTAGATCTTCACAGCAACTGACAAACACACCTTGTTCCTATTATGTGCTTCTCTTTGTATCAGAGACATGCATTTTTGTCAGCTTCCTGGCAAGAAGAAGGGAATTTGGAATAAGTCATTAAGAGACTACCATTGATCTGGACTTGGAGGATGAAAAGGCCTTGGCCTTGGCCACCAGTGCTGTTCCTCAGGAGGAACTCTTTCTCCAGCTCATACTATACTTTCATATCAGTAGGATTTGTTGACATTCGAGAGTTCATATGAAGTTAGCTAAGCCTCAGAATTATAGCTCAGCCTTCAGTTGCTATTTGAAAAAGGCCTGAGGGGAGTTTACAACTCCCATCTTATCATGGCCAGTTGCCAAGTCTACTGTTAGTCTCCATCTGTGATGGGGATGATTTTTGGACTTTGGAGTTCAGTCAGCGATCAGAATGACTCAAGCCTTGCATTGGATGCATCATACATTCCTGCCCTTTCACCTACTGTTCACATTTGCTCAGTTCTAACAATCACATGAATCATCATGCCTAAGAATTGTTTTCCCATAACCTCCAAGTATATTTTTAAATAATAGATATCATCTAACTGTGAAGTTAGACTGTACTCTGTACTCTGACTGTACGGAGGCTTGTTCCTCTGGAGTTGATAGGAATCTAAGCTCTAGAGCCTTTTCTGCTGATTTCATTCTTTGCAGTCAAGCATTTCTTTTCTGCAGACCAGTGCAGATACCTTTTCTATGAAGCTAACAGATGAGGGATTATTTTGGCAATATCAGCTAAACACTAAATAGACAAATAAACAATTACTGTACAGCTTTAGGGGCACCTACTTGCTAAGGTCTCATATAATACTAAAAAAAGCAATATCCCCATGAAATATTAAATGAACATTTAAAGGCATGTTTTCCTTAAGCAAACCAAGAGAAAAACAAGCCACCAGACTCAGCAATGCTTTTAAAAGAGCAATATTTATTCAGCTTTCATCTGGATTCAGAGCCCATTTCTTTGAATCTCTTCCCTGTCTAGTGCTATAACTCAGGGCAATTTCAATAACAGCTCTCACAGTGCTCTAAATAATCATATAAAGTGGGCCTAAGCTTAGTTTTAAGCTTTATTTTGGTACATCATCAGTCTACTGCTAACCTTTTCCTAATCACTTTTCAGACAAGTAGACTTCTGTGTAAGTCAGCATGTGACAAGAATCAAACTCTAATGTAAAGACCCAGAATGGCAATAAAAATAGAGACATGGTGACCTTTGGCTAGGAAGCAATTTCTCAAGTTTATTAGCCTGATGAAAGCAGGAAGTCTATTACAAGGATGAGAAAACCTTTGGTAACTGGACTAATGACAGCATGGCCATGTGGCCTTGTTTTGTCCTGTTTTGTAACAAATTGCAGATTCATCAGAGAAAGGTTCTGTTCCAACATACCCAACCTGGTACCCTCACATTGGCTTCCATATTTGCTAAAAAGCATAACCAGGATTGCTGCTCTGGGATTATAAAAATTGCAGTCTTAACTCATCTGGAAAACATCAAGCTGGAGAAATCTATTCTAAGCTTTTTTGATGTGGGAGGCATGTTTTTCCTGAGACTTCTCTAGCTTTTAAAGATGTTAAGCTAACATACATTTGACTAATTTTGTAGAATAAGCCTGGATTCGTTGGGGGAAGAAAAGTCAAATGGGTTTGAGGAAAGCAGACAATAATATACATCAGAAAGCAAGAAAGTGGAGTTACCATATGGCTTTAGAGACATTAGTCCTCTTACTGGGCATTAGAGTAGGAAGGGTATTAATCAGTTCTTGTCTTTCTTTATTGCAACGAACAGGTGAAACCTATGGGCAAAGAAAATCTGTTTAATGGTACACTTTTGAACAAAGTGTATCCTTTGGTTTCCAGTTAATTTAAATGTCTTATCCTCATTGAGCTTCAGAATATCATCCTGAGGGATAATTATGCCATGAGATGAAAGATAAATATATAGTCAGTCAGTCAGTCAATAAAGACTAACAGTATCTACATTGTCCCAAGGGGTACCTAAGAGGAGGCAAAAATTCCTAGAGGTGAATGAGATTCTAGCAAGTCAAATTGCTCTTCATATATCACAGCAATGAAAGGTAGGAGAACTCTGGGCCAAAATGAAGTCTATCCCCATGTCAATTGGATTTCAAAATAATTTAATGAAACCCTCAAGGATCAGTATGCTTTTATATATAGATAGTACATACATTTGAAGCCTTCACTAATCCTCCAGAAGTAGAATGGAAAAAAGCCAAAGGAAACTGTATCATTAATATATAATTTTTGGATGAATCACAAATGAGTTTCTGTACTGTAAAGTAAAATAGTAAAGGAATTCCTGTGGATTTTATTCCACTAGTCATTGCTGATTATAGGGGGCGGTGCTCATCTCTGTTTCAAGGCCATTGAGCCATCGCTATCCAAAGACATTTCCACAGTCATGTGGCCAGCATGACTTCACAGAGTTCTGTTACCTTCCTACCAAATTGGTACCTATTTATCTACTTGGATTTACATGCTTTCAAACTGCTAGGTTGGCAGGAACTGGGGCAAGGACAGGAATTCACCCCGTTGCGTGGCTCTCAGGTCTTGAACCTGGGCTGCTGGATTTCCAGACAACAAAACCAGCATCTTAACTACTGAGCAACTGTGCTGCCCCTTCCGTATGGTATAAGTTGAATATTTATGTTAACAACGAACGATCTAACACTCAGAAATCTAGGTGAGCAAGAAAATGATTGAAATGGCACAGACCTCTGTTTTTATTGTACCTTGTACCGATGACAGCAAAGAAAATGCTGGCCAATTCATTTAGCAGCTTTTCCTAAACTGGCATGCTCCATGTTAGGGTTCCCATCTTCCAGCCAAGATGGTCAGACTGAAAGTGGTTGATTGATTGATTGTATGTACAGTATGTATATATGTATAAATAGATAATTATATATATATATAAAATATCTCTCTCTCTCTCTCTCTCTGTGTGTGTGTGTGTGTGTGTGTATTTGTTTTCTGAGGTTTTCGCAGGTGTTTGTATATAGGTCTTTGGTTATTCGGGTTTTCTCCCGCATAAAATTGGAAGTGTCTTGCCGATGTTTCGACGAAGTCTCATTTGTCATCTTCAGGCTGGTGTTTTCAGCTTCGTGCTTCTAGGAGCAATGTGTGATCGCAGCTGTTTCTTCCTTTTAACTGCCAGTGGGAGTGTGAACTGTTTCTTCCTTTTAACTGCCAGGGGAGTGTGAAATAATGTGTGGCAGCCATCAGTGGGGGTGTGAACTGATGTGTGGCAGCCAAGTCCCATCCAATCAGTTCACACCCCCACTGGCAGTTAAAAGGAAGAAACAGCTGCGATCACACATTGCTCCTAGAAGCACGAAGCTGAAAACATCAGCCTGAAGATGACAAATGAGACTTTGTTGAAACGTCACCAAGACACTTCCAATTTTACGTGGGAGAAAACCCGAATAACCAAAGACCTACAGAGAGAGAGAGAGAGAGAGAGAGAGAGGGAGGGAAAGAGAGAGAGATGATAGATAGATAGATAGATAGATAGATAGATAGATAGATAGATACACACATACAGACAGACATACACATAGACAGATATAATAAATTTTAATCTCCTGCTTTTCAGCCAGCTTCTTCTCCCACTAATCTTCCTGAAGTTTGGACAAACATAAAAAAAAGAGAAATCTCGTTGGACACGGTCTGCCCCTTTCAATTAGCACCAGTACTCAAAAAAATTTTCATGTCCCTCTCCTCATCCCCCTGAAACATTATAATGTAAAACAACCTATCCACAAATATCCTACCACATATTTTTTTCTGGGACTTCAAATTTGTCTTCCCCAAATTGACGAGATTTCCTACTTTCAGCACAACACCCCCCCCCCCCCGCACTTGCTTCTTTTGACTGTTCCGTATTTTATAACTGAGAGTGCACCCTGGTGTACAAAACCTAGATTGCACAACACATTCCACAAATATACCGGTATTCATATTTCTGGTGCTGCTGAGGACCCCTTTTTTCACAATTGTACAAGTATCCCTCTAAAACAGGGTCTCTGTTTCAAATAAGTGAACGCAACTTTTTTGCAAGGCATAGTAATAGATTAATTTTATTTTGTTTAAATTCTTCTCAGTTCTGAGTCATATTTTTGCACCTATAAATAATGAGTCACAGATTATGCATTAAAAATAATGCAAATGCTTTTTAGAAAAAAAAGTGTAAAAATAACTTATATTTTCAAAGAAAGCATGAAAATCTATTGCATTATTAAGGTCAGAAAGTCACAAAACATAGTATATGCAAATGATAAAAACATGCCCGTTTAATGCATATTTACACATAGGGCACACAGTTTTCCTTCCCAGAAGCTTAAAAATTTAGATGATTTAGTGATCATTTTAGCAAAAAAATTTGATTTGTAAAATGTGCAGTAATGATTACTCATAATTTTTTTCTTTTATCTTGAGCTTGGCCTCGCTTGGATCAGACACCACTATTGTTAAAACCACCAAAATCTTCCAAATAGACATCATCACTTAAATCTTCTTTAAGCCACGAACGCTCTTCAATTTAAGTAAATACAGAGTCTCCTTCAATTCAAATTTGATTCCAGCAGTTTAACAGATGAGTCCAGACCATTTTCTTTATTGTAACGCTCTGCCATTGCCTTCTTCCATTATGGGTTTTTTTTTTAATTAATTATTTCTATGTCTAGCTTGCAGTTCCAGAGTCCCCTATCCTAGCAGTAATGAAGTTCACTGCTGTTTATTTTATAAACCCTGAGAAGGTCATCCAGGTGCTACCCCTGATGTCTTTCATGGAATGAAATTCTAATTTGGGGGAGGGGACACTTCAAATAAAAAACCAATTAAAATAGTGGAGAGACATAAAATGATGTTAATTTAAAAAGCAACAGTTGAGATATGACAAATCGATGACTTCTCATGCCAAAGCCACATCTCCTGGAAAAAAGTAATGCTAAAAGACACCGGTGAAGTTCTGCAAGAGTTCAATTTGTTTCAAAAAGTCAGATTTATTTATTTATTGATAGCATCAAGAAAGACAGAAAAATCACTTCAGAGCATTTATATGATAGCAACGTCCTTTTCTATTTATAGTACTTCTGGAACAAGGCAGGTAGCCATATATGATACCTGACATACAGCCTGCATTATATGGAATGATGTGGACCATTATTCTAAAAGTTCACAAAGGAATTTCAGCATTTACTGTATTATTAAATTATTTGGACATGCACAGTACCCATCTTTGCAAGCTTTACTCTTGTTTATGCTGTAACATCCACTGAAAGTGTTGGAATATCCATCCCAGAATTACCAATCACTATGTCTTACCTTGGAATGTTAAGAGGAGTGTTCCAACCTATCTGATGGAGATGATAGAAATTTTGGAATTCTGAAAGTATGTCATGCGTAGATAAGGGAAGGTAAAAAGACGCAAACTCTGACAGAACAGAATGTTCTCTTCTATTTCCTTTAACTTCCTCCTAGTTGCTCCTTGCCAGTGCCAACTTGCTTATCTTTTTCTCTGGGTAATAAATAAAGCATGGAGTAGCACCCATATCACCATGTTATCTTCCGCAAAAGCTTATAGGTCACAACATTATTCTCGTATTTTAAAAAAAATATTGGAAGTTTGTGCTTTCAGTTGGAGTTTCCAGTATTCCTTAAAAAAAAACACCAAGATTTTCTAAAAACAGAATAGCTTCCTGTAAAGGGGCAAGGAAGACATCCTCAAGTAGTCATGGACCAGCGGTGAAATGCACTTACCTTCCCTACCGGTTCGGAAATGTGAGCATACGCACACACACGCTCGCTATGCTCGCACACGCCTCTCAGAAGGTCAAAAACGGGACGTAATGACATCCCGGTAGGTGGGCGGAGCCTCCTGCCGCCAGCCCTACCAGTTCACGTGAGCCGGATAGATCTGGCCTGATTTCACCACTGCCATGGTCACCATTTTAGAATATTAAAAGGAGAAGGGAATCGAAGGGACAGGAAATAGCACTTGGGCAAAGAGAAATCTTATCACAATGATCCCTGGGGAAAGGTGGAGAGTAGATGGAATTAGCAAAGGGAAACAGTTTCAATAATTGTTAATTTTAACTGTATTTATCTCTAAAATTCAGCTTGTGGTAATTTAATGGTTCATCAAATAAACATTGATATCCTGATTCTGAATAATTGACAATAAAATACAAAGTACAGATAAATGGTTTGAAGACCATTGTAGATGGGTATTTCCATCAATGTAATGATAAGTCCAGTAAGACTGAGACATCAAAAGATAAGCAGAGGTTTACTGACCTAAAAGGAAAGGGATTGCAACTAAGAAAATAATCAGCTAAAGAATAAAATATATACTTAGAAGTGTCAGAAAATAGACTACACAATCTGTAGCCATTAGTATGTAGTTGTTGAAATAAATTCAGATACTCCAATCTTATTTCTGGTTTAAAACATTCAACTTGTTCGGTTTCACCAACATAACCTCCTAAAATATCTTTGGGTCATTTCCTATTGTACATGGCCAATCTGATCCAGCATTCAGTCTCCAGTTGTGATCATTCTGATATCTTTAGAAATTCACTAAAATACCTGACAGAAAAAAGAATCATCTGCCATTTTTCCTACATTATTTTTCTAAATATGAAGATTTAATTTAGCTATTATAGTAAAGTAATTTGACCAACCTCCATGAATATATCTAAATGTTTTTAAAGTAGTGTATGTTAGCAAGCCATGCACACAATTCTCTTGGGCCCAAAAGAGAGGTTGAGTCTGTCATAGGTTATATTTTTTAGTTGGAATTGGGATAAAGAACCCATTCACCATTTTTTAGATATATAGATAGATAGATAGATAGATAGATAGATAGATAGATAGATAGATAGATAGATGGAAGGAAGGAAGGAAGCACTTTTGGATTCTTCAGTGTCAGAATCTCTCATCAGAGAATAATTTCCCTGACATAGCTGTAGATCAAAAAAGGTCTATGCACAAACAGGAAGTATTATTTGTACCAGCATGCAATATGGATATGACATTCTCAGAGATTCTTCCCATCCTGCTTACAATCTTTTTGGACTGTTGCCTTCTGGCAGAAGATACAGAACAATTACTTTACTTTACTTTTTACTTTTATTTGATTTGTATACCGCCCTACTCCCGAAGGACTCAGGGCGGTGAACAGCCAACAATAAAATACATACATACAAAATTTAAAAAACAGAAATAAAATTGAATTAAATAATTTGGCCCAGACAGATTAAAACCCCAATCAATTTAAAACAGATTTAAACTTTGAAAATTAAAAGATATTAAAAATATTAAAATAATTTAAAAAGAGGGAGAAAGTAGGCCAGGCCCACCTGGTGAAATAAAAAGATCTTTAGAGCGCGGTGGAAGGTGCGCAGATCCGGGATCCTCCGTATCTCCGGGGGGAGCTCATTCCAGATAGTAGGTGCCCCCACAGAGAAAGCTCTCCCCCTGGGGGCCGCCAGTCGACATTGTCTGGCCGACAGCACCCAGAGGAGCTCCTCTCTATGAGAGCGTACCAGCCGGTGGGAGGCTATTGGTGGTAGTAGGCAGTCCCACAAGTACCCAGGTCCTGAGCCATGGAGTGCTTTAAAGGCGGTAACCAAAACCTTGAAGCGCACCCAGAAGACCACTGGGAGCCAGTGCAGCTCGTGCAGGAGGGGTGTTACATGGGAGCGCCATGTCGCTCCCATTACCACCCGCGCGGCTGCACTCTGCGCCAGTTGGAGCCTCCGGGTGCTCCTCAAGGGGAGCCCCATGTAGAGAGTGTTACAATAGTCCAGGCGGGAGGTGACGAGGGCATGAGTGACCATGCATAAGGAGTCCCGATCCAGAAAGGGATGCAACTGGCGAATCAGGCGAACCTGATGAAAAATCCTCCCGGTCACGGCCGTCAATTAAAACTCGGACCACACGTTTTCTGAATAGTTTTTATCCCAGAGCTATAATTGCACTCAACAATGAACTAAAGGGCCACCATCAGTGAGCTGTTGGACAGTATTACTTGATCTGTTGTGTGGATGTTTGGATGGTTTAGGGTGGAGAATTGTGGTGGGTGGGAGTGTGTGGGGATTGTTATGTGTGTTGGACCTGGTCTTTGGGTGTTAAGTGAATTTCGTTGTATGGGTATACTGTGTATACACGTACAATGACAATAAAGTTATTTATTATTTATTTTATATGCACAGGACAGTCTATCAATAAAAGTTTGCAAATTTAAATGATGAATCAACAATTTATTAGGACTTGAATAGTTCGCTAGATATACAGTAGTTTCACTGGCAGGCTCACCAGCCAGCCAAGGAAATCTCTACTAGACAAAAATGCTATGATTTGAAACCAGTGAAAAGTTATAACTGAAAGATATGACTGAATTTATAACACAGATTTGGTGCTTATTACAGTGGCAATTCAGAGTCTGCAATAGCCTCAGAAGAAGCTTGAATTATTCCAGATCATCAAACGAATCTTCTTCTTCTCCTCCCCTGGCTGATTGTTCAATGGCTTTCATCCAGCGCTGCTTCAGTTCTTCAGTTTCAGCAACCAGGGTATAGGTCTGTTTGGATTGTACCAACTGGAAGATGTGACGGGGATTATGCTGATATGGCTCCTTGATACAGTAACCCAACAGAGGGATAGAGGCATAGGCTTTGACATCCTGGGTTGGGTGAAGGAAAGGTTCCAAACACAGTTATTTTCAAATGTCCCATAACTAATTTCATATCTCTGTTGAGATATGATCACTTTGTTACCATCTCACTGATATGATTCTGTACTACTGAAAGCCCAAACTAGTTTTGTCCATAGTTGTCTGGGAGTTCCCCCCGCCCCCCTTTTCAATTTGGTTTATTTTGTTTTACCAAAAACAGCCTCAAGAGGCTGCTGTTGCTTAACTATGGAAAAGTTAACTAAAATTGTTGCATACAGTCTAGATGCACAGCCATATAAATGTAATAAATAAAATAATTGCTTACTTCATTCCTCTCTATTCAATATTTTTATTCACAATCAGGAACTCCCAAAGCTAGAATTTGAAATTTTCAGATCACTCTGAAGTATATTTGACTAAGCAGAATTATATATTAAATTATAGAAAGTCTTCTTGTTTGTGCTGGGAATTGTGCATCCTGCCTCACATATATTCTGATTTCTACCTTGGTTTCTCATCAATTACTTCTGGTCTCATGTCAAACCGCAGCACATGGCTCAGCTTGGACTCTCTACTTCTTACTGCTTTTCTGCTCAGTGGAATACATTCAACCTTCCCTGCCCTGGTGACTCCCAAACATGTAAAAGTATCAAATTGGGGCAGGGATGGGCTTCAAAAATTTTAGCAAGGGGTTCTCTGACCGGTTGCTGGGTGGGCATGGCCATGGTGGGTGTGGCCTAATTGGCCTCATGCACCATGGCGGGGAGGGGGGTGTTTTTGCCCTACCCAGGCTCCAGAGGCTTTTCTTGAGCCTCCAGGAGGGTGAAAATTGCCTCCCCAGGCTCCGGATGCCCTCTGGAGTCCCAAATATCCTGAACTTCCAGTAGGCCCATTTTTCGCCCTCCCCGAGCTTCCACGTGTGCCCTACACTTACCTGCATTCAAAACAGGCCGGGTGGGAACTCTGGGGAGGCGAGGGGAGGGGAGGGATAGACATGGCCAGTCAGGAGTGGGATTTGGGGTTCTCCAAACTGCACAGAATCTTAGCTAGAGGTTCTCCCGAACCCCTGCGAACCCCCAGCAGCCCACCCCTGAATTGGGGTGAGATAATTTCCCTCCAGAAGTGGAAAAATCACTGGGAAGAATGAAGTTGGAACAAAAATGCTTCTGTAATTAAATAATATTTAAGATTGTGGAGACCCAAGCTCAAGTCGACGCTTAGCCATTGAAGCCCACGAGTGCCCTTAAACCAGTCACCATCTTTCAGTTCCAACCTACTCCATGGGATTCTTGTTATGAGGGAAATAGTGAAATAAATGATATATGCATCACCCTGAGCATATTAGTCCATCTAATATATTTTCTGAGATTATGCTGATGGGAAATGGTGGAAGAAGGGAGAAGCTGAAAAATATTCACAACTACATCTTACAGCTAGTTTGTAATGAAGAACTTCCTGTCGCTGATTTCTCTGTTCTTATAAACCCAAGCTTGATGTTATGAAAGAATTAATCATCAAAGGGCAGGGTTCTAGAAGCAGCTCATTTGTAAGCCTTATTAATTTCCATCATAATAAACTCTATGCAAAAACATACCTGAGGTGCAGCATAAATATACAACACCAGTGGATCATCTCGTGGGATCACAAACCAGCCACGCATGCTCCCCTTTCCATTCTTATCCATAAGCTGCAGAAAACTGCACATTAGGCTTTGCCCTGATATTTCTGCAGATTCTTTCTGCCAATTAAACAAATAGTTCACAGCATTATTAATAACTCTTACCCAAAAGAGAACATGGAGATTTCATTCAGCTGCATAGCTAAAATCCACTGTGGAGCATAAATGTATCTGAAGTACTTTATAAAGCATCAACACTGATAACTAAGTATCTTTCCTTAGTCCAGTAAGTAGCTTGACCATCTCCCGAAAACAGCTATAGACAAAATTGCTCCTCAAAATCTAATCACATGATGTAGGCAAAAGTTTGCTGTTTAAACTTCTTCCACCTCCTATTACTTTGCCAGGATTCATAAAATTATGACATTAGAAGGAATCTCATGACCTTCTAGAATGAAGTATATTTGGCAGATCTGATTCAAAACAGGTAATGTCATGCACCCCAAATTTCTAGTTCATCCAGGCTTTCCATGCATTGATAATGAAACTTCATAATGGCCTTGCAATCCAGAATTCAGCTGGCTGAATGGAACCAGCAGAGCCTTACATTTCTTAATCCCAATCTAACTAAAATTAAACAGATGTATTTTTCAGTGATCCTTTCTATAAGGCTCTTTTTCTTTTAAGGTAAAAGCTTTTCTAGTTGCATTCCTAGAACAGTCAGAGGCAAGCTAACCTGAGAGTCAGTGTTTGTCTAAAATCAATCAAGGAGTTTATCTTGGATGGAAGGACCTAAACTAAGCTTCCCATGCCCAAATTAGGCACATTAACCAGAGGTTCTTAATATGTATGCTAATATATACTAATTAGTCCCTTATGCACTGCATTTAGAAGCAGTTGTTTAGTTCTTGAACCATTTCAAATTTCAAATTAGATTTCAAATTAGTCTCTAGATTAGAGATTCTAGTCTGCATAAAATAGCATGAGCATACTCAGAATAAAACGAGGTTTGGGCTACACGTATAGCATATTTGCCAAAATGTGCCAAAACTAATTTCTTCTTTAATTCAGCCAAAAAAAAAAAGTTGCACATGGTTATAACTAAGGTTGGTAAATTAGCTAACATATTTTCTATATTGTACAAAATTTCAATCCATGATCAAAGTCATAATGGCAACAGGTCACATTGTCACAATTTATAGTGATACTTATGCCATATAAAAGATTGAGACTTAGAATGTAAGAGAAGTAAATGGAAAAGAGCAGGAATTAATGAATGAAATCCAAGAAAAAATATAGATATATTACAGGCGGTCCACATTTAATGAACACTTGTTCAGTGACCATTCAAACTTTTAATGATGCTGAATGAGTGGTACTTGGAACTGGTCCTTCAAGTTCTGGCCATCTTAGATTCCTCATGGACACATGATTATAATCTGGGCATTTAACACCTGGCTGGCAATTACATCATTGCAGTGTCCCTTAGTCATGTGATCATCAATTGCAACCTTCATTGCTGGTTTTGGACAAGCAAAGTCAATGGAGAAGGCAGCAAGTCTCACATGGCAACTTCATAGTCATAGGATGCTGCAACATTAATTGCAAGCAGGTGCCAGGTGCCTGAATCACTCATATGACTAGAGGGACACTCAAAACAGCAAGAAGTTCAAAGTGTGGGATTCACTTAATGACAACAACCAGGAGTGCTGGAACTAGTATGATCATATGACATCATGCTTTATGACTGTCAATTAGCAACAGAAATTCTGGTCCCAATTCCCATTGTTAATTGAGGACTACCTATACATGAAAGAGCTAAAACGTATATCAGACAATATGAATTGATGTTTAGGTAGTTGTGGGTGCATAAGGAAATTTGAATTTGTAGGGTGGTAATAGCTGCATTTTATGCTCTAGTGATAATGGGACAGAGAGATGAATCTGCTAAAAACATATTCAAGAATAGATTAATCTTTCAATAGAAATAATGGAAAGTGGATGTGAAAAAGAGGCTATTGAAGCTACTTGGTACAGAATGAAAAGAAATATGTTACTGGGTCCCAAGGAAATCTCTAGAATATGGTAATGAAAATTATTAAATAGGATGCTTGATGGCAATGGAAAGTGAAAAAGGCCATGAATGAAGAAAAATACATATAATAGAATTAGTGCTGCAAGAAATGAACATAAAAGGGATTTGAATAATGTGTATATAGAGAAACAATAGTTGCAAAGAATATAGCTATAGAACATACAACTATTAAAAGAGGCAAAGAAAATGCAGAGCAATTTTTGATGGAAATCAAAAAATGTTCTGAAAATGGTAAAAAGAGCTAAACAAGAAGTTGGTAGCAATTAACAACAATGAAGTGATTTTTGGATGAAAGTGTAATAAGACAGTGCTGGAAAGAGTATTTTAAACATGAATATGGGAAAGACAGAGGTATGTTGAAGAGTGAAATTGAAAAGAATCTTATAAATGTTACTGTCCAAGAAAAAAAACTGTTGAAAAAGTTATAAATGCTGCAATCACATTGAAAAATTGTAAGGTTGTAGGTAAAGATGGTGCAAATAGAAAATGTATTTATTTAAAAATATAAAAATACAGAGAGGGTTTTTTTTAATGGCATACTCACATACTCACATACATACTCATAAGTAAGCCCAACCACAAATAAATCTGATTCTCATTTTTTTTCCACCAAACTACATGAAAAATGTACCACCTAGACATAAGCCAGTTGTGAAAATGTAAAATGGATCTTTTCTGGAAACAAAAACATGTATTGATACAAATATAAAAACAAAGAAGCCCTCCAGAATATATTGGGGGGAAAAAACCCACAAAAAACCCTGAAGATTGGCTTATACAGAGATGAGCTTATCTGCAAATATATACAATATATTGAGGTGGTTTGATCATAAAGAAAGAAAGAATAATGAAACAACCCTATGAAAGAAGAGTGAAGGGCTCAGGAGGAGATGAGAGTCTGAGAAAATCATAGTTAACTCTGATGACAAAGAAGTGAGATGTTAGTTAGCTTTAGCCATATTTCGTTTCTTTTTTCCCCCTTGTATCTCAGGCTTTTAATATCCTTGGCTCTTCTATGTTTTTCTCCTTCCTGTGCTGCATAATGTTGTTTGCCTGAAAGGAAAGAACTATGTGTGCATGCTTCTGTATAGGTCATGTTGATGGGGAAGTGTTTGCTGCATAAGTACTTTCAAAATGACAAAAGTGAAATCGCTGCAATAACAACATTCCTACCCAGAAGGTCAAGTTATCCGCAGACCAAGAAACAAGCTTGAGAAAAGAGAAGAAGCACACCTTCCAACTCTACTTTTCCCTCACCTCCAGAATGCCTTTGTGCTTCCCATGCTGCTCAACAGGCAGCAAATTCCCTGTGAGGAAGACATAGCATTCCGCACAGACACGTTTGAGTCCATTCTTGTCATACTGCAATTCAGCCTTGTATTCAGAACACCGGGCACACACCACCTGCCTCCAGAAGAAAAACCACAGGTTTGGAGAAGGTTAAATATGGTGAGATTTTTTTTAAAAAATGTTTATTGTATCCAGTTCTTGGAGACTGCTTGGACAAGTCCAGGGGTGAAATTCAGCAGGTTCTGACAGGTTCTGGAGAACCGGTAGCGGAAATTTTGAGCAGTTCAGACAACCGGCAAATACCACCTCTGGCTGGCCCCAGAGTGGGGTGGGAATGGAGATTTTGCAATATCCTTCCCCTGGAGTGGGGTGGGAATGGAGATTTTGCAATATCCTTCCCCTGGAGTGGGGTGAGAATGAAGATTTTGCAGTATCCTTCCTCTGCCATGCCCACCAAGCCATGCCACCCCCACCATGCCAAGCCCACAGAACCAGTAGGGAAAAAATTTGAATTTCACCCTTGGACAAGTCCCTGCAGTTTTCTTGGCAAGGTTTTTCAAGTCTGCCATTGCACTAGCCATAATCACTCTTGTTCTCAGTACTAGCTCTTCAGATCAGCAAAACCTATCAATTACTTGATTGTTCTATCCCAAAACAATTGGGGGTGGGGGGTAGAGAACAAATAAGCTCACTCACATAGCCACAGGCTCGGCAGTGATGCCTTCTTCGTGTGATAGCATTGAATGGCTCTTTGCAGCGCATGCACATGGTGACCAGCTTGTCTCTTATCCACTGGGGAGCCCACTTGCCCAGCTCCTGTGACTGGCCCTGCTGCAAGAAAAGAGACTCTGAATCAAGCAACCCTTTCAGTCAACCTCTGGACACACAGGGGGTGTGACAGCCTCAATTCAAAAGTAACACGTCTAGAGTAAATGTGACATAATGACAAAACTTTGTTAGATGCATTTTCTGTACATCTCCCCCTCCCCTTTGTTTATCAGAGACTGTTAAGGTCTTTGTAAATTTACACAGTTACAATCTTTGGAAAATGAGCTCATGGTTTTAAAAGAGGAAATGAATATCGGTAGCTCTAAAGTGCAAATGGGATAGTCACAATAGGTGTGTAACTGGAGATTTACACTGGAGTCTTGCGTCTCTGCTTCTTGCCCTTGGCTTGCAGCCTTGAAGGTTTCACTCCTCTTTTCTTTCTTGTTGATGGCAGACTGGAAGGTCTGGGAGGAGGAAGAAAACATTTTGAATAGAAGGATTTCTGAAAAGAAGCTTAGTTTCAATATATTTTTCATGTAAAATGTGTAAATAACAGCTCCTATCTATTTAATCTTAGACTGACATAATCAAAGATGAAGCATGGGTGGATTTATATATGGGTGTATATGAGAGGGGGATTTTAAGAATAAAGAGGGAAGTTCTAAAACCTTCCCCAGCCTTGGCTTAAATTCTGTATAGAGCTTTCTGTCTTACTTCTATTACCCATTGTATAGGTAAATGAAATTGACTTCCCTTTAAATGCATGGGGCTGCTGCCCTATCATATAATGCAGATGTGGGCAACTATGGCCCTTTTATGACTTGTGGACTTCAATTCCCAGAATTCCTGAGCTAACATGGCTGCCTCAGGAATTCTGGGAGTTGAAGTCCACATAAAAGGGCCATAGTTGCCCACCCCTGACATAATGTGTTTGAGCCACTAAAGATCCCCATGTTCCCAAAGGTCTTAATCTAGTTGCCAAAATTAGAAATTACCAGCATCAGCACCTTCTATATTGAAGGATACTGCATTAATTGTGGGTCATTTCTTAAGGTATAGCTATGTGGTAGCATCCAACTGACCTTATCTGATCTTGAATAGCTAAATAGGGAAGGACACGGTTAGGACTTGGATGGGAGAACCCTTAAGAAATACCAAAGTTAAGTCACTTCTACATTGCTCTAAGAAAACTACAATGATATGTTTATGAAGTCTGACTTAAAGGAGATTTTATATCTCAAGAGAAATCTAACTTCCAAATCCTCCCACCCCCTCCTTCTGTCATTTCAAAGAACTAGGGAGGAAAAATGCTGAGAAACTTTCCCCATCCCATTCATATTTTGGATTCAGATTTCTCTTATGAGACTATTGATTATTAGGCTGTAGCTCTTCTTCCTGTCTCTCAAAATTATTCTCATAACCCATTATATTTATTGAGAGTATTTTGGTTTCTTCATTGGCCAGGATGCTCCCTAAGCTTTAAAAAAACAAATTGCAGTAATGGCTACCTTAAGCCAGGCATCCATCTCCTCCTTGGACCTGCAGAGAAAGAGATGTCATTTATTGGAGAGGTAGAGTTTACGTTCTTTTGCTAGAATTAAAAAAAGGCTACATTTGTTGTTTAATTACCTAGCTTGCAGTTCTAGAGTGCGCTGCTTCCCTGACACAAGGAAAGCATGAGGAAACTGTACATCATTTAGTTCTCGAACCTAAAAGAAAAAAAAATTAGAGCACTGAAATGAGAGTAAATACTAATGTACTTCATACAGCTCATTCAGTTGTATATGATTTAAACTATGAAAGTATGCTTACTTCAGACAGATATATAATCTCCCTTGGGGTGGGGGGGTTTCAGTGTGGAAAATTATTATTTTCTGGTGTGAAGCTAAGTGGAATGGGCACAGCACTGTCTCAACTTTCAGATAATCAGAACATTTTTAATCTGTTTCCTTGACTTCTCCTTTGAAGCATGGTTATGTTCAGGTTTTTGTAGTTCTCTATTACTGATATTATATGTTGTGTTTTTAACATTAATGTTTGGAACAAATGGAATACGAAAGAAATACTTTTCTTACTTCACTTTCCCCCTTGCTAGAGCAAGCCCAACGTCCCAAAAGGGATTGGTCCCTGGTTTCTTGGACTGTAAAGGCAAGGGGGAACAGATATAATTTGAGACTTGCAAGATTGGTGTCAGCGTTGCAAGGTAGTCCAGACAAGAAGGACACCCAGAAGTACTAGCTCTAGTAATCTTTATTGTAAGGTTACAGTTGCAAGTCTGAAAGTACATATCTGTTTCCTTCTTTACAGTCAAAGAAACCAGGGATGGTCCCTTCTGAGACATTTGCCATACCTTCTGCAGATTGAGCTGCCTCTTATCTGACCGTTGTCTGGACTATGACTCTTCCCTCTGTCCAGTGGTGGGATTCAAGTAATTTAACAACCGGTTCTCTGCCCTAATTATTTCTTCCAACAACCAGTTTTCCAAACTGCTCAG
The DNA here is from genome assembly GCA_022577455.1 of Arizona elegans. NCBI lineage: Eukaryota > Metazoa > Chordata > Lepidosauria > Squamata > Colubridae > Arizona > Arizona elegans. The sequence continues at coordinate 155,814,457 of JAKOOJ010000002.1, forward strand.
AAAGGTTCTCCCGAAGTGGTGCGAACTGGCTGAATCCCACCACTGCATCTGTCTCTCAAGGTCATTCTCACATACCATTACAGCAGGAATGGTATGTGAGGAGCATATGGCAAGGAGCATATGGCAAGACATGTATAGAATAGCTGAGTGATCCTAAGGAAAAGAGTCCATTGCTTTAAGGAGTTGCAGAGAGGTGTTGACTAGCAATCCCTGCATTTTCTAAAGTAAGATTTTTCAAACTATGTTCTCCATGACAACTTGATGAAGTTCCACGAGAAACTAAGTTCACTCAAACACAACCTATTTTCTGCTACTAGTTTTTGCCTCTTGATCAGGGGCTCTGGGAAATACTTTTAAACTAACAGATTCTGTAGTATAAAAACTTCGAAAACCCCTGCTCTAAAGCAGATTTATCTTCAAAAATCTGCAAAGCCCTACCTAGCACTTTACTTGTTCAGGGGGGGGGGTGTCTCTCCCTCTCTCTTCCTCCTTTCGAATTCTTGAATTCTCTGCCCTAGTTGCAACTCTATCCAATCTTACTCAAAGGAACTTCCATAAAAGTCATCACAGCTGTTTTCCAAATTGACCTGAATAAATAAATGAACAGACAATAAAATATTCTGACCTTCATGCCATTGACATCAATCCGATGGCGCACTTGAAATTCGGCACCAACTTGAATGACTTTTGGTACACAGTACAACAGCAAGTTATTAAACTAAAAGTTGCAAAAACAAAACAAATACACAAATACACACTGGGTTTGAAGAAAGTTGGACAAAACCAAATTGCTATTAATAAAAGACCAAATAAAAACATATCTCTTTCTCTCTATAGACCTTGTGTCATCACTTCAATGTAAGAGAGGTCAGGAAACAGATGTCACAAGGACTATAGAAAATCTATTGCTTGCAAGGTATAATAGCAATAAAAGCCTTCCAGAGGTCCAGTGCAGGTTTAAGCCTCGTATTCTATTTCAGACCCAGACACATCCTGCAGCAGCTCCCCATCTTACATGTGGCCTGAGCCAGGCCTCCCAGGGTCTCCTCCAAACCCCAAGTCATCCATGCACAACTTCCTGCCTTGGTAGGTCCCACAGCCTTGTGCCTCTTTTCTGACCCAACAAGTCCCACAGATCTGGCTCTCCTCCCTGCCATGTCATACTTTGCTCCACTTACCGTATATACTCAAGTATAAGCCGAGTTTTTCAGCACATTTTTTATGCTGAAAAAAGCCCCCCTCGGCTTATACTTGAGTGAGGAAAAAAATGCCTTTTTTCCTGCAACCGTTTTGGCTCCCAGGGGCTGCAGAGAGGCTTTCTAAAGGTAAAATGGGGCATGGGGGGGTGCGGCGCCCCTCCCCCGTGCCCCTTTTTGGCTCCCAGGGCTGCAGGGAGGCTTGCTAGTGGCATGAGGGGGGTGCCTAGCAAGACTCCATGCAGCCCCCTGGAAGCAAAATTCTCTTGTGTAATTTTTTTAAAGTGTAAAACTAGTCTATTATGTCTCAAAATAAAAGGGAGATCAAAAATCCAATTAGTGCCATGTAAATTCTGGAATCCCCAAAGACCTTTCCCATTGTATTTATTAAACAAATTTACCCAACCCATATACAGTACTTTTAAAGTTATTGTTGATACCATATTGTTTGTGTTGATCCTCTTTTCCGCTTACAGAGCTAGTTTACTGTTTTTCTTTGAAATCAATATTCAAAAACATTTAACCTACTGATGCCTCAATTAATGTAATTTTATTGGTATCTATTTTTATTCTGAAATTTACCAGTAGCTGCTGCATTTCCCACCCTAGGCTTATACTCAAGTCAATAAGTTTTCCCAGTTTTTTGTGGTAAAATTAGGTGCCTCGGCTTATATTTGGGTCGGCTTATACTCAAGTATATACGGTACTTCTATCAAAGAGCATCTTTCCAAAATTTCTCCCAATTGATGTGATTCATGGCTTTCCTACAAAGGCCACTTTGTGCCATTGTGGAAGCGGGCGCCAATTTTATGATCTCTCAGAAGGACACGATTTGGAAAATTGCACCTTTTGGAGATATAATGAAAATGGCATGGGGGACCTGTCCTATTGAGGCCATGCATCACATCATCCAAATGCTCTTCTGGAAAGGCAATCTCTGGAAGATATAAGTGGAGCAAGGCATGATGGGGCAGGAAGGAGAGCCAGTCAGGTTGTGGGCAACCAGTTGTAAGGAAAGGCAAATTCAAGCACACAAATTTTTATCAGGAGACCGAAGGGGTGCTGCAACAGCTATAACTTTGAATATAGGTCCATTCATTCAGCACCATTATAATTTTGAAGTCACTGAATGGATGTTTATAAGTCTAGGGATATCTGTATATCTTCACTTTTTTCCATATTCTTTTTTTAATATTTCCCATTCCAAATAATTTGGGAGTCAGAGAGATGTCCCCTTCAGAAACTTGATACAATTGTCCTGCTCCATCATTTTACAACTAATAAACTAGCTGCCTAGAATAGCCGTATGGCGAGATAGGTGGCAAATAAATTTAAGAAATAAATAAATAAAATAAAAATATCTCACCAGGAACAGGTATCTCTCTGAGGTATTGCTGTACCGGAAAGAGATTTTCTGAATGGGTCCTTCTTTAATAAATTCATTAGAAGGATCAACAATGTCATCATCAAGGCCTAGCCTGTGATATACGTCCCATAGGTTTTGGAGTCGTTCCTGCAGAAATAATGGGATAAAGATTCACAAAATGGAAAACAGTATCTCGGCTATTGAGATACCTACCTGTAGTGAAGGAAAATGAGATGACTAATCAGCTGCACCATGGGTGTCAAACTTGCCACATCACGTTGCCGTTGTTGTGACCTCAGCTTCCTGAGTCATTAAAACACATGAATAGTCCCAAAAACCTCTTTTATTGCAACAGCTTTGAATTACATTCATTCACAACTGAGTCCCAATTAGTCCTTCGGGATAATCACCAAACTTTATCTCCTTTGACACGCTGCCAAAGACCTACTTGGCAAAGCCACACAGAGTCCAGAATCAAACAGAGATGCCAACTGGGAACAGAATTAACAATGTTGCTTGCCTGCAAAGGCCCCACATGCCTTTGCTCCTCTTATAAGCCTTATGGGATGGGCCAATCATCTCCAGGCCTTACTCCCGAGTCATCCCCTTACTTTTAATTGTTCTTGCCTTCTGGCAGCTCTGTGCATGCACGCACTAGGAACAGGCTTCTCCTGTTCCTCTGCCTCTCTGATGTCCTAACTCCCAGATGGCTCTGGCCCCATCTCTGCCTCCGACGCAGAGCTCTCATCTGAGTCTTCCCCAGACTCCAGGACTGGCCATGTTCCTCCCCAGCCTCCTCACTGTCTAACTCCGTTACCAGCTCTGCAGGCTGCTGGCGGACCACAACACCTGTCACACGATGGTTTGTGACGATTTTCCCCTTCATGGAGCAGGGGTGAGCATGGCCTGCACGTGACACATCCGGCCTGCAGGCCACCAGTTTGACCCCCCTGAGCTGGACACTCACCATTTCAGCAATGGCAGCATTAGAATGTTTAGCTGCTGTGAAAATCATCTCCAAAGCTTCTGCAAGAAATAATAGTATTCTTACAACTCTTTTATACAGTTAGTTCATGACCAATACTATCAATTGTGACCCTGAGCAACAGAGGAATAGTTTGTACAAACTATGGCACATTAGAAAGAGCACCAGTACCATGAACATCTAAAATCATTCAGTAAGGAGACCAGGAGGCATCATTTCAAAGGCAAGATTGATCACTTTTCTCTTTTTTTTTTTTTTTGTTGTTGCTCCCATTCTAAAAGAAAGGACCAAAGTAAAACTCTTACTCTGTGCATCTTCCTTGTCTGGTGATTCCAAAGGTAGTTTTTGAATATAATCCTTCAGGAGGAGTTCATATCTGGGAATTCTCTGTATTGGTTCCAACATGTGATGCTGCAAGGTTAAATTAGCAGACACTTCCCATTTCTGGACAGAACAATGACAATTAGAGAAAAAGAAAGTAAAACCAGGACAGTGAAGGATTCATTAGTATCCATACATATATACATACACAACCTTCCTATCTTGACTACAGATTTCTGCTAAGGCTCTGTTTTCACCCTAAAGCCTTGCTCCCTTTGATGAATGGGAAAATAGCTCCTGAAATAAGCTTCACTTCATCCTCAAATTTCCCAATCAGAAAATCAGCAACCAAACAGTACCAATCTAGGTGGACACCACCACCTCAAGGTACTCTTCATGCCTATGAAGAGGCTTATTCTCAAAACTGATCCTATATATATAGTTCCTATAGTATAGCCCATCTATTTTCAAAGGCGATTGTAGTTAGTAAAGAAAAATTAACATCTCTTCTTCTAGACTATCACCACTAAGGCAAGTTTTCAGCCCAGAGACTGGGTTTGGTTTTTTTTAAGAACACAACCAAAAAGGAAAGATACACAATTGTGAAAGGAAAGCTTAGTCATTCCTCCCTGCAAACAATAATTCTCCCACACATGCAACAATTATGTTTTTTTTTAAAAAAAGTAATGAATTGGTGCCAACAAAAAAATATTTTGAATTATTAAACTGTTTTGAAATTGAATTGATAAAAAGGGACTTTCTAGGAGAATCCTATTGAATAGAAAAGGATTAACACTTTCTTTATACTCTGACCCTGTACAACATAACAGTACATGCACACAGAGAATAAATGTAGTAAACTACTCTTCATGCTAACAGAAGTTCCTTTCCTAAATCTAATTCCATGGACAAAAAAAAGAAGAGAAATTTAATATTTCTGAAAGGTAATAAACGGAGAGGAGACTCCTTTCCAATTATCTTATTAGATCTTGGACATGGAATTTTTTTTTTAAAAAAAAAGATTTTTCTTCATTTTTGTACTTTTTTAACATATTCCTATCCTGCATTGGAAAGCATGGAAAGGGACTATATGGGATTCTAAGTCTACCCATTTAAGCCTTCTACTATGCAATGGTTGAGAATAATCATAAGTTCTTAATATTCAAAGCAGTAAATCCGGAAATTTCAGATAAGATGTATGCACACTAGATTATATATCTAAACAAATATATAGCTACCTGTGTTTCCCCGAAAATAAGATCCTGTCTTATATTTTTTTGAACCCTGAAATAAGGGCTTGGCCTTATTGCCATGCGCTCAAAAGCCCGTTTGGGCTTATTATCAGGGGATGTCTTATTTTGGGGGAAACAGGGTAATCAAAGTAAAACCAACCTGAATTTTAAAAAAATAAATTGTATAATGAGCTCTGAAACCATTTCACCTGAATGCTTGAGATGAGTTCCTGGAATGGCAAGGCTTTTTCCGACCACACAGTGATCAGATGCATCGCGTTGTCGAAGTTCTTCACATATTCACTATACATCTTCAGGAAAGGAGCCACTTTCTGGATGATATCCCCAATTCTGGGATTGGAATCCCTGTAGCAAGAATTATAAGAGAACATTGTTGGTATCTCAACAAAAAAAAAAGGCTAAAATAGACTAGTAATCTTGGAGAAATATCCAGCTGCATCTATCACTGGTCTTATGACTGGATATAACTCATCTTTTAATAAGCAATTGTTTGATTCTGAAAAATACATCCCAGCAAAGTAGTACTAATTTTCTTTTAACTTCTTTTCAAAAATGATTACAATAGGTTGCAGATGGTTGCACCATCTGTATTCAGATGATGAATATGTTTGAAATATATTCCAAATAGGTAAACAGGTAATAAATGATCTGTGTCATCTTTTCTCTTTTGTTGAAGCCTTTTTATATTACTCACTATGGTATTTCACTTTTCAGAGCTTGTAATATGTGTTGAAGATAGCAGGTACTTCTGTAAAAACAGATATAAACTTGCTCAGTTAAGAACAGAAGCTCACAGAGATGTATGCCTTAAAGGCTATTAAGGGGAGAGCCATATCAAAATAAATAGGGACCGATAGGAATATAATGTAAATCTATTTAAATCTACAAAGTGCCAGGGTAAATACTAAAAAATACTTGCTTATTACATTCTACCCTAGAGAAAATCTGAATGGTCACGATGGATTAATGCCAAATTGATGGCACATAATCAATCAATGAATTGTATTACATTATAGGAGTGTTCATAAGAAGTGAATTGTTGCTGTGGGTGTTATTTTTTATAGAATTTAAGAATACAAACCGATGGAATAAATCATTAAATAAAGAAAAATAGTATCACTAATATAGCAACATTAGTATCAATGTTCTAAAAATGCTGTTTGTCAAAATATCCTTTTCTCTGCCTACTGTGGAAAGAACACAAAATCAGCTAGTCAGCCATTCAGGGAGGTATGGTATACTGAAGATTGTTCTATAAAAGTGAAGCTGATGATCACAGCAAAGATCAAAGAACCAGTGAGTAGACTGGTTCCTTGGAACCTCTTCAGATAAAAAGAGGACAGGAGATGGTCCACATGTGATCCAGATGACTGCTCCTTGTGAAGAAAATTTGGAATAGTGGTTTTCTGTGGGTTTAAGCACCAGGAAACAATGGGATTAGCCATTTTGCTCACAATGGCAGTTGACTCTTTTAAAGGACACTAAATTTGCAAAGCTCGTGCTCTAATTATTTTCAGAAATTTCTCATTAACTATTTCTAAGCTATTAGAGACTTTTGGAACAGCATCTATGAAAACAACAATGAATCATTGTTTTGAACTGCCTTTAATCCTGAATTAAAGAGAATATTAACCATAAGCTTAAGAATTTAACGAATCTGAAATAAACAGGAAAAAGCTAAATAAGAGTTTGATTTTACAAAGTTATAAGTAGACTAAACACCCAGGTAAAATTAGAATAGTGAAACCTTTATAATAAGATTTTGTTATTAATTATAAACAACAAATATTTTATAATGGGAAACAGATCGTTTTGTTTTTAAAAGCCATAACAAAGATAAGCAATTTCCTGATTTGAAAAACTGACCCTAGAGGGGATTAAGGTTTTAGACAAAGGAAACATTTATAAAGTTGTAAAATGATTCAAAAATTTATAAGAATAAAAATACTAAGGAAGTTTTTTGAAGAATAGAATCAGAAAATAAGCCACAATATCAATATTGTGTAATAATGGATAGACAATGTCCAAAAGATTTTGTTGAAAACATCACATATTGTATATAGAACAAATTTTATCTGACAAGATAGATAAAACCAAAAGTGGATTTACAGTTGATAGGCCAAGAGAAGGACTTAGAAGGACTTAGAAAAGACTGTTTCACTGGATTTATAAAAGAAACTTGCTGAGGTTTTAAAATTTAAAAGAGAAATATAAAAGACAAACCAAGAAAATGTCTTGGATTTTTTTTCCTATTAGATTTACAAAAGAGGCTTGTTAAAGACTTAAAAAATTCTGTGCAATGGGATAAAGAAGAAATTAAGATAAAATCAAATGCTACAACAATATTTGAATGAAATGAAAATTAATACCGATAAAAGTAAAAGGAAGGAATATGAAATTGGTTTATTTGACCAAGGTTAAAACAAGATATGTTGTTATTTCTGACATGCTTTTATGAACTTTCTGCTGATACCAGCACTGAAAATATTTAGGGATTTGTTTTACATAAAAAGTAGGATATGAAATGGAGACATAATTGTTTGCAACCTTTGAGGGGATAAAGAGTCACTAAATTGTTTTGTGCTTGTTGTGATGAAAATTGAAAGTGTGAGTGGCACGATAACCTAGTGGTGAAGATGCTCACCTCCCAGTTGGAAGGTTGAGAGTTCAATCCTAGGTAGCAACAGATGTTTCTTTCCTAGAGTGCAAAGCAGTGGTGGGTTCTAAAATTTTTTACTACCAGTTCGGTGGGTGTTGCTGGGGGGGGCGGGCATGATTGATTGGGCGTGGCCAATGTGACATCACTCACACACTCAGTCACATGACCCCCCCCAAGCCATGCCCACCAAAAAGGTGGCTAAATTTTTTGGAACTTTTTGAAACTTTTTTTTTGACACTCCGGCCCCATATCCAGGTCAGGACACGTGGGGTGGCGGTAGTCATCTTGGCTTTCCCTATGTTGCCCTTCCTGGCCGAAAAGCACCCCTTCTCGCCTCTGATGGGCATTCTTTGTGGTTGCAGTCGGAGCAACCCACTCCGCCAACTCAGGGCAGCGGACTCAGCTGCAGCCCAGACGAGCTAGGGAACTGCAGGGAGCCTCCTGCATGTTGCACCCCCTCCCAGCCTTCCCCCCGTGCCTCTGCACCATTTTGGGTTACCATCTTACTGGTCTACCCCCATCCCTGTCGCAACTCCAACGGCAGCGGCTTCGGGAGACGCTGGTGGCATGGAGGCGCAGGCGAAGACTGGGAGGGGGATGCAACTCCCCGCAGTTCCTCAGCTCGTCTGGGCTGTAGCTGATTGAGGTGCTTTAGCAGCCATGAGCTGCACTTTCCTCCAAGTCTCACAGAGTCTCCCTCTGCCACCCACAGCGCTTAGAGGAAAGCACGGCTCGTGGCTGCTACCGGGCTGCCCAAGTCCCTATCATGGCTCCAACGGCGGTGGCTTTGGGAGATGCTGGTGGCACAGAGACATGGGCGAAGGCTGGGAGGGGGGTGCAACACGTGGAGGGCTAAGTCCACTCCACTCCGCTTCCCCACATCGTTTACCCGTCCCGTACGCCTCCCTCCGACCCAGCCGCCTTCCTTGCTGGCATCGCTCCTCAGCGAACTCTTCCATCCTTGGCTGTTGTGAAGAAGCGGCAGCTCTGGGTGCGCCATGCCCGCTTCGTTCTCTTTGAGAGCTGCTTTGCACCTTGTTTGCAAACAGGCTCTCAAAGAGAAAGAAGCAGGCATGGCACACCCAGAGCTACTGCTTCTTCGCAACAGCCAAGGACTTCTTCCGCTTGGAGCTCCAAGCTGCAGGGGGGGGGGGCTGCAACTCCAGCAGCTTCGGTGGGCTCCTTCCCTCAGTGGTTTGTTTTCTTTTACCTTGTCTAGGTGTCTTTTGATCTTTCTCGGGCACGGAGAAAAGTGACCTTGTATGAAGGGACTGAGCCTGCTGCTGAATTTGGAAGCCGAGAGGCTTCTTTTCCACCCAGCCACTGGTGCACAACGCCAGAAAGACCTCCGGTCACTGCCGCCATCTTCGTGTATGCGCAGCTTTCTTCTCACCGGCTGAAGGACTTTTCGGCACCCTGCGGACAGGCAGCTGAGAGCCTTCTTTGCTCTAATCAGCTTTGGGTGGGCAAGCAAGCAGCGACTGGGGAACCGGTTCATGGCCTGGCTGCTGTTACTACTGGTTCGGAGAACTACTTCCTAAAGTTACTACCTATTCAGTAGAATCAGGCCAAACCGGGAGCAGCCCACCACTGGTGCAAAGAAAGAAATATCTGCGGCAAACTTCATGTGGCATCAAGAAATGTATCCAGCCAGTAAATGCTCAGCTCCATCCAATTGCCCCAACTCAACCTCAAATCCAGAGATTGCAGAGTAATAAGGGAGAGTGATGATGGTTGGAAGCCACTTTTTAATATATTAGTCTTCTCTTTATTATAATCTTTTCTATTTCTACTCTTTCTTTTTTCTTGCACTTTTTACTCTCTTTTCCTGTTCTTTTTTCTTTAAGTTTAGTTTGTATTAGGTTTTACTATTATAACTGAAATTCTTTATAAAATTATATATACATATAAAAATAAACTCAGTTAGAAGGTTGCATTAGGTACCATGTACCATAACACAACCTTCTCCATACATAAGATGTTTTTCCAAGATTGGACAAAGTGTTCAGATAAGACTCTCAGTGACTCAAGCTTAAACTACTTGAATCTAGCTTTCAATAAGCTATTAAATTTGTTATATTTTTCCAGGAAAGTAGTAGGCAAAAAAAGACAAGCAGGCTGATTTCATAACTTACCAGTCCTCCATTCGTTTTTTCAGCTCTGGCAAGAAAAACTGGGAATGGAACTGGTAAATGGAGGAGATATTAGAGAATATCATTTTGACTACATCTTCCGGAAATGCCTTTGTAGATCTGGCTTCTTTCATTAACTCTGAGAAAAACACCTGTAAAGAACATTCTAGTCAATGAAGAAACACGGTTTTAATTACAATACTTCACCCTACTTTTCAACCCAAAAGTCTCCTGCAGAAACTTCTGTAAGATCAATAACATCTCCCTGCAGACCTGGATGTTAAAAGCACAACGTAAAGGGTGGGGATGCGGGGGGAGAGAGAGAGAGAGAACCCGGGAGAAGAAAAATCAGGAAATTTGGATTAGCATTTTCGAAACTTATGGCAATTAAAGTACCAACTGTTATAATTATCATATAGAATTATAGTGGTTATAATTACTATAATAGTAATTAAAGGTCATGTGGAATAGAAACAAAATAAAAGGTATCATATAAATAAAAATCCTTAGCAGAGCAGAAGAAATGATTCTGCTTCCATCCCTCATTCAGCTACAACCAGATAAGTATTATAAGATACAGGGACAGAACTGACTAAGGGACAGATAGGATTTTTATTTTTCATATAATTTTCCAAATCAATGTAGTCCCATTAGGAGAACAGTTAGGAGTTACTTTGATAGTGGAATATCAGAAAGGGCTCTGTTTTTACTATGTGAAAATTTTGGGATTTTCAAAGTATTAAAAATTGCTTGCTTGGTACAGAAATCTGAGATTAATTGAATTTTAAAAAATAAGTTGTACAGGATGAAAATAGCCAGAAGGCAATTTTTATTATATCTTCATGCATTGTTATTAAGTAAAATAATAATCATGGAAGTAGTTTATTTTCAGCTTTTTGATAGTGGACATCAGAAAGCTGAAATGCAGCTTTCTGCAACCAACCTGGTCTAGAAGATGAAGGCGGACCACATAGGCCTGTTCTGTTTCCAGCAGCTCCAAAGCTATTTTTTTCTCCTCTGGTTCCTGTGAATACAGAGTAAGGAGAAATAGGTTTGGAAACCTATGATTCATAATCATTTAAAGTATTTTGATAAAGTGAGATATCATTAGTGATGATATGCAACTTTTGCAACTTTTGAGACTGTATCACCAACATAGTAATTCAGTAGTAATCGTAACTGTTTTCCTTTACAAAATATCTGAAATTTCTCATGAATTTCAATGAACCTTTTATAAATGGTTGTAAAATCAAGTCACCTACATAATTTATAGTGGGATATCATTTTCTCTTAATTATTATTAACAATGCAAATATGAAACAGCTCAATAATTTGATTTTGGTCATAACTATCAAAGTGTCTAATGTCAAAATATGCTTGATTGTCCCACAGCCTTTCTACACACCATCCAAAGAATATTTATGGATTATCCCTGGTTTGCAAATCACAACAGGAGAATCTGTACACAATATCAATAGTGTCTTGGTATAACCTATTACCTGATTCTTGCTGCTTCCAGATTGCATGGTGAAGTATGGCTGAGAATCTGAGGCTTGTTTTGCCCTCCAGTTGCTGACGGTGATCTTGCCTCGAAAAGAGTTGAGACATTTGACAGGAAGCATTTTAGGAGCTTGCTGTTGCTGCTCTAGAGACTCTGTACTGCAGTGCACCTGGCCAGGCTCTATAACTGCAGCTTTCTTAATGTCTCTCATGGCTTTTTCACATGTCACAGGTGGCAGCATGGAAGATGCCATAGGATTTGGAGTTGTTAGTTGAAACCTCAACTGAGGAAGGAGCTCTTCTTTCTCAGAACTGCAGCAGGGCCTGTCCACAGAAAAACAAAGGTTTTAAAAATTTCTGTTCCATTTACTTCTTCAAAATAAAAAGGGAGGACCAAACCAAAAACAAAACATGTATGCCTTTATACAAGTCAATATGCATATTCAATGTAATAGGATTCATTTAAAGGCAGAATTAAATAGAATTTAAATTTCATCACTGAAAACAAACAAGAGGCCAACAGTGTTATGTATTGAATATATATAATTGTGTTATCCCTGCTAAAGTGAAACTAACTTTTAGATGACCCTAACTGTTAACTCCAACTGTTTTGGAGAGAAACTTAGAACATTCATATTTGGGTGGGCTTTTTCAAGGATTATGATTGGTTAAGGCCCTGTGGGCCTAGAGTATAAATTACAGGCATTTGCTTGCTGTTCCTCAGTTCCAGTTTTGAGTCAATAAATGTTGTTGTAGCTATGCTGGTCTGCTTCTTGCCTACTGAAGCCCACTACTCAATAAACAGCATAGATAGGTTACTAATTTTGAACATGCAATTAGAGTTATGATTTGTCAACAGTATGATATGCAGGAATGACATCATGCTGTCTCTAAAATAGGAAAATTTCACCCACTGACTATTGGATATCAAAAGAGAACAAAGCAGAGAAAACTATTGTTTCTTCTTTGTTGATAATCCTTGATAATGCAACTTTGCAAAGAGTTTCTGGTCTATTTGTGGATTAGATCTTTGGCTGCAGAAGTAATCCAATTTGTGGATTAGATCTTTGGCTGCAGAAGTAATCCAATCCTCTTCATAGTGATCCAAGATCCAAGCTTGTTTTTGGTTCTAGAATTCAAAAAAACAACTCTAATCTCCAATTTACACAGTAAAGCCATAAATGCCTGTTGTTTCTTTAATCATACAAAATGAAGTTTGGAGAAACTGTAGAACAGGGGTGTCAAACTCAAGACCCACAGGCTGGATCCGGCTCATGGGGTGCTTAGATCTGGCCTGTGGGACCGCCTTGGGAATAGCGAAGGACCGGCCTGCGGTGCCTCTGTCAGCGAAAATGGAGCTTGGGAGCTTCGTTTTCAACGGTGACGGTGTCCTGCAACCCTCTGCCAGTGAAAACAGTTTGGGAGGGCTGCTCCTTTTCACTGGCAGAGCACTCGGGCCACCACAGGCGCCCCAACATGAGTGACATCGAGCTGGCCATGCCCCCCCCCCGGCCACACACACCCCTGGCCAGGGCCGGATTTAGATGAAAAGAGGCCCTAGGCTATTCCACTTATGAGGCCCTTTCACCAGTGGTGGGATTCAATTTTTTTAACAACAGGTTCTGTGGGCGTGGCTTAGTTGGGGGTGTGGCTTGGCAATCATGTGACTGGGTGGGCATGGCTAGCTGGTTACGTGACTGTGTAGGCGTGGGTAGCTTGTCATGTGACCGGGTGGGCATGGCTATGTGCATAGACTTTTTTCAGAGGGCTGAAAAAAGTCATTTCTGACTGGGCCTTGCACTTTTGACCGGTCCTCATACTTATGACCATCCTCACATTTATGCCCGTGCAGCTTTCTTAACAACCATGTCACTCATTTCACAACTGCTTCTCTTCACCATGGTGACAAGATAGGGCAAAAACGTAAAATGTGAGGACAGTCGTAAGTTCGAGGACTGGTCAAAAGTGCGAGGACCAGTCAGAAATAACTTTTTCAGCCCTCTGAGTAGTCCATATGCATAAAAGGATACAGCAATAGAGAGGGATGAAGGAAGGGAAGGGAAATTGGAGTAGGAGGGAGGGTAAGAGAGGGAGGAAGAGAGGAGGAGAAGGAGAAAGGAAGAGGAAGTAGGGAGGAGAAGAAGAGGGGGAGGAAGAGAAAGTAAGAAGGAAAGAAAAGAGAGAGGTGGTAGGTTTGAGGAGAAAGATTGCTGTACAATAAAAAAGATGAAAGGGAAGAAAGCCAACCCCAAACAAATATAAAAATATTAAGATAAAGAATGAATTGTTAAACTTTAAAGAATAAAAGAGAACAAATATGAATAAATAACAATAATTAGAAACACATATACAAACATACAATGTATTTTCTTTGAACAGAGTATTTGGCCGGTTCACAAATTTAAACTGTGTTTAGTCATTTCAATTAAATTTACAATTTCTATATTTCCTTTTTGCCATATTTATTCCTCATCTATTTTTGTAAAAAACCAATATTACCCTTCATCCCCATCTCTAATCTTAATCAAATTCAATTTTTCCCTTCTATTCTATATTATACCCCTTCCCATTGTCATCTATTTTTATATCCATCCTCACATTAGTTAATTATGTAATATTAGTTGTTTAATATAAATTCAACATTTTAATATAAATCAATTAGTTATATAACTACCTTTTTTGTATATTAATCAAAATGAACATGAATATTCCAATTATTTCCATGCAATCCAATTTCTTACAAATCCATTAATTATATTTATCAATAATAATAAACCAAATAATTTCCCCCATATATTCCTCCAAACCACAACTTAACCATTTCTGCTTTCAGAAATATACAATTAATAGTATCTCAATTATTACAATTCCCTAGTTAAATAGAGCTTTTTTTCTTTTGTGTTTTAAAATCCTGAACTCTCCTCTTTTCCCCTAAATTTCCCATTGTTTGCACCTACCTTTTTTGGTGAAGAAAAAGAAAAGAATTCTGCCTGCCTAATTTTCCAACCTTGCAGCAACAGCAAAGCAGTTTCAGTTTCGTTTCTCAGCATAGCTAGGGGGAAAAAAAATCAGCACTCTTTGCAAGGAAGCAGAAGAGCCCTGAGCAAAACAGCTGAGACAAATCAGCTGAGCGCCGGGAGGCCAATTAGCCTATGCTGAAGCTCCGTGGGCCAATAAAATTACAAAAAAACCACCGAACCCTTTGTTAAATTGCTGGCTCCCCCGCCCCTCGCCCACCACTATTTATTGGCAATAAATAGTGGTGCGGAGGGGCGGGGCAAGCCAGCAATTTAACAAAGGGTTCAGCTGCACCACTGGCTCTAGGGCGGCCCTTTGAAGCCCTGCGGCAAGAATTTGAAGTTTTTTTTTCCTCTAGCCATCGGAGGCAGCAATAGATGGGGAGTGGGCGGGGTAAGCGAACGGCCGGCGATCCAACAGAGCAGAGAGTGAGGGTGAGTGAAGGCGTGGAAGCTGCTTTCTCTACCCTGCTCTCTTGCGTCCGGAGCCGGTGGGGAACCACGTGGCAGCCCACGTGGATCCCAGGCTGTGGAACTCAGGCTAGGGAAGGGATGGGTAATTGTGGCTCTTTTACAACCTATGGCCTTCAACTCCCAGAATTCCTGAGACAGCCAAGCTGTCTCAGGAATTCTGGAAGTTGAAGTCCACAGGTTGTAAAAGAGACACAATTGCCCACCCCTGGCTACGGTAGGCTGGCGCCGCGCGGGTGGGAGGCGAGGGGCGGGCGAGCCAGCAATTTAACAAAGGGTTCGGCTGAACCCCCTAGAACCCCCAGAATCCCACCACTGTGTAGGCCCCTCTTGATCTTGAGGCCCTAGGCTGAAGCCTAGTTAGCCTATAGGAAAATCCGGCCCTGCCCCTGGCCCCCAGATATTAAACACTGACCTCATCACAATCCTGATGCGGCCCTCAATGAAATTGACTTTGACACCCCTGCTGTAGAATATTATAAGTAAATTGATCTTTCTCAATCTCTTCAATAATCTTGCCTAACACATTATAACATGGGAGCCATAATGAGAGGAGAAATATGTAAACATGTTTACAGTAAATCTGATTATCTCTAGATTTTGGTTCAGGAATTCAAAATTTAATATATAGCACCACTTCCTTCCTCCCCCCCCCCACAATTTTGTGAAGGATGGGCTGGGAGAGGGTGACTGACCCAAAGTCACCCAGCAAACCTCCATTAATTACAGTAATACCCAACACCTGAAAAAATTGCTATGCCCTGAGATAGATTACAGATGGATCTCTAAGGCAAAATATGCAGGGCATAATATGGAAATTTGTCATTATTACTGATACGCTCCGATAGGATTCTATGCTGAGAAGTAAAATATAAACAATTGTAATATTGTCCACATGCATTATAGCAGGTACAATGCATGTGATATCATTTAAATGAAGGTAACATATAGAACAATTAATATCACTTTTTCTATTTGTAATTTCATAAATAGCTGTATTTGAAATTATGTCATTGTTGCAGTTAATAATATTGATTTTTAATTCCAAAAATCTTTACTTTAGTATAAAGTACTATACTCTCTACACAAAACTAAGTCTCATCAAGTTTAGTGAGGCATTTTCCAGTTTAGAACTGCATTCTACTTGATGCCATTTACTGTGACTTACTTCTGAATAAATGAAGGAATGTAGCTAAATATCATAAAAATGAATCTAACCAATTCTCAATACTACCTTACAATATGAAAAAATAGATATGGGGTGGAGGATCCTCAGAAGTGCATTCTGTTCTCTTTCTTCCTTTCTATGTTGTCATCAGATTTTCTGTTTCTGTCTCTTATAGATAAGATCAGCCTATGCAAAAATAAAGCTGCCTTTCTTTTTCCAAACTGAGTGGTACTCCCAAGGACTACATCCTCTTTTCTGTTTCACAATCTTCATAACGTACTTAAGCTTCCTCAACTCTTCCCGAAGTCAATAATTATTTCCTTTTACCAAAGTTTCATTTTAAAGAGCAAACCACAGTTCACAATCAACAAGAGAACTGTACTCAGAGGGTTGCAGATCAGCCAAACCAGATTCATAAAAATGGGAACTCCTAAATCATATAATAAAATTTCAAAAATCTATTTGACCTGGATACCAGATCTAATCTACAAAACTCCAGGCAACCAGTAGATTGTAGCAAAGGAATTAAGTTTGCTATCCCATTCTTCCTGCACAGCATTACAGTTGTTGTTCCTGAACCTCTTTTCTCTTTCTCTTTCTTCTGAATAGTTAAAGAATCTGGCCAATATATCTGAATAAAAGGACTAAATCCAGCTAATTCCATGGCAAATTCTAGTTAGCTGAAAAATAAAAGTATCTCAGCATCAAGTATGAGAAACAGAGTTTCCAAATATCATGTTCTATTATAAGGCAGCAGAACATTTAGGACAGATTTGGAAACTACACCTTAAAAAATTAAATACATTGAATATACCATTTCATAGCAGGGAAGCAAACTTCTTAACTCTAACCTAATTTAAACAACATTCACATCAAACCTTTATTATAGTCAAATACCCAAGTAATTAAATAACTTCTATGCAGGTCTATACTCCAAGGTTTAACGCACCAAGGAAAAAATAGTCCTTATCATTTTTCCAAAGAGGAAAGCTACCTTTGTGTAGCACAATTCTCTGACTTCAAAGCATTTTCTCCTAAGCGGTAATATAATAAATTCTATATTTCAATCTTCCACTATTTGAGCTTTCTTGTTCATCTGGCCTTCAACCACGATATTACAACAGCTCCCCAAATCCCTTGTACCTGAAGTTCTCAAATATATGCACCAGGTTGACCACTGAGGTTTCTGGAAGCGTCTGTTTCTCCTCCATCATCCTTATTCTTCTTTATGGTCTCTTACTTGGAACTTTTCTGAGAAATAGCTGCATTAAAAAAACTGATAGGACTAAGTGAACAATCTACAAATTGTCTCTTTCTCTGGGAGACAAGAAAAGCTTCTTGTAAATTACATCCTATAAACAGGAAGCTTTTGAGGAAGTACTGAGGGCAAAACTGTAAATGAAAGAATCAAAATGCAGAGCTTCACAAAATATATTTTGTATTAATTATAATGTATTTAACTTTTCTGTTCACTTACCATTGTCTCTATCTTGATTCATGGATATGGTTCTGTTATATTATTAAGTTTTCATTTATTTATTTGTCAAAATTATATAAAACTCAATGCCACCAGAGAGACAGAAAAAAAGAGCTTGTCTGGGGGAAACCATGTTACAGAATTAATTATAAATGCTTATATATTAAATATGTTTTTACACGGTTTTGCAGTTTATCTTTTAAATCCAGACATTGATTTGATACATGAAAATTTAAATCTTTCAAACTCTGGGCTGCACCATATGACTACTTCAGGGTATATATATTGTTTGCATGACAACCTGAATAGACAGACAATTCATTAACTATTGAATTGTATACCAACAAAACCATATGAGTACTTTTGACACAACAGATTTTCTTTTTAGAGTGAAGCTACTCATAAGGAACACTTAAAAAAAAGGAATTAAAATTAGTGGTATGTTAAAGAATATACAATATAGTACAAGGTATACTCTAATTGAAGTTGTGTTGCAAAATGAAAATATGGGGAAAGAATGAAATCTTAATCTGAAAAGTAAAACTGTAACCATTTTCCCGTAGGAATCTGAGAACTGTTTACAAAAAATAAATAAATACATGCTTATTCCCATTTTGCAGATTGGAATGAGGGCAGGCTGACTGATACAGAACTATCATGGGACAGCAATAGTCTATAATGTAAGCCGAAACTGAAATAAGATGAGGAAATATGGTTTGGAATGCTAATGGTTTCTATTACCACTATATATTGTTATTTATCAAATGTGTATAACTACTCACCTCACTGACATGATTCATGGCAGTGTAAAATAACAAAATAAAATAAAACAAATCTCAAATAATCCTTAAAAACAATTAATAACGTATTAAAAAATCACAGGAGATTGCCCTAAAATACGATCATATACAATACAACCATCTTATAGGATCCCCATTACAGTAGAATACCAAGCCAATTGGGGGGTGGGGGGAAACTTGTTTTAAGAGATTTCTGGAAGGACAAAAGAGTTGGGGCTGATTTCATTTCAGGGGGAATGATGTTCCAAAGGGTAGTACCACAGCAGGAAAGACTCGTCTCCTGATCCCATCAGATGGGACCTGTAACATTCCCTTCTGTCAGACCTAATGGGAAAGATAGATGTAACCAGGGAGAGGTGGTACCTCAAACAACCTAGTCTCATATTATGGAGTCTTACATTCAAAAGCAGCACTTTTAATTGAACACACATAGTACACTGGCAACCAATGTAGCTTCAAAAGCATCACTTAGCTCAATGGGTGTGCAGATTTATGATTATTGTCTGCATACTGATGACCTCAGTCACCCTTTGGTGAGGGATGATCTCACCCAACAGCCTCATGTCCATAGATGTTAAACTGAAGAGAGGATCAAACCCTATGGATCCCACAAAGGAGGGACTGAGGGTGAGAGTGCTCACTTCCAATCAACACTAATATCAACCCCACAGAAAGGAAGAGGATCAATACAGTACAGGGCCTTCACTCTTCAGACTCTTCAGACTCTTCAGACTCAACGCAGCCAATCCAGATGGATACTATTATATTGTCGATGGTATCAAAAATTGCAAAGAGGTCAAGAAGAGCCAGCAAGATATATTACTCCCACTATGCTTCTACCAGAGATCATCCAAAAGCATGTCCAATACCATTTCTGTCCCAGGCCCAGGCCTGAATTCTGACTAAGAGAATCATATGATCTGCTGCTTGTTCCAGGGTCCACTGAAGCCACCTCATAGCCACCTTTTTCACAACCTTCTCTAAAAAAGAAGAATGGATACTGGATGAAAATTGTCCACTATGGTGTGATCTACCAATTGCTTCTTGAGGAGGGAGCAAACAAATGTCATTACTTATTATTATGGGAGATGTTATTACTACATTGTTACTATGGTGCTAATCACAGCCCTCTCATGATTTCAGCACAAAGATGATGAATAACTCTCATACAAACACTTTTATGCTGTCATCTTGCCCCTTTTGTGGTGAAATGTAACATTTCTTCTATAATATATCTGGTGTCATTACTCTCTTTTGAAGGCATGTCATTAACAGCTCACAGCTTACACAGTAACAATGTATTCCTGTCCTAACAATATTTCGAACAAGAATCTTAAATCTGGAACTAATGGGAAGATGTCAAAAAATCACGGTCTCTATATTGTTAAATATAATCACTTTTCACAGATGTTCTTTCACAGATCAGTCTGCGGTATCTAGATCAAAGATTAACATTTTGACATACTGCCTTAATACTTTAAAACATTAATTCTTACTTCTTTTTTTTGCTCTGCAGACTCCTTCCCACTTTTAAAAATTATCAAAGATCCTAAAAGAGCTTTTGTCTGTATATTTAAAATGTATTAAAAAGTAAAACTGATGCATTCGTAGAATATTTATTGAATTATGTAAAAGTAACACTATTAAACCCACTAGCTATTTATAGCTCAGGGTTGAAATGAGGGGTCCTTGGTAGGCTCTCTGAGCTTGCTTCCTAGCACTAATTAGAGGAGGGGTCTCCAAACTTGGCAACTTTAAGACTTGTGGACTTCAACTCCCAGAATTCCTCAGCCAGCTTTGTTGGCTGAGGAATTCTGGGAGTTGAAGTCCACAAGTCTTAAAGTTGCCAAGTTTGGAGACCCCTGATTTAGAGTATCTAGTTAGGATAATGAAGTAATGAACTTGGTATCTGTCTTAGGGTAATGAAACTTTTGCAAGAAAACAAGCAAACTCAGAGAACACCAAGGATCCCTCAGAAAAACGAGTTCATATTTAGCTGAGTTATTCGAAAGACCACCAGGCGGCTAAAGTTTCAGAGATTTTTCAGGCGGCACAATAAGAGCTCTTCCGAGCGTCGCAGCGAAGAACTTCGGTTCAAGTGTTCAGAGCCAATGAACACAACAAGGTAAAACGCATTCAAACATCCGGCTGATCGCTTCGAACCATTATCCAGGCAAGAAATACACTGCTCAAAAAAATAAAGGGAACACAAGCAGAAGACATCCGAGATCTGAATGAATGAAATAGCCTTATTAAATATTTTGTTCTATATACTGCTCAAACAACTAAAGGGAACACAAAACTACTGTATGTAACGAATATATAGTATAGTTTTCCCCTCGGCTTCTTCTTTATAACGGACGTGTGAGTTTTATGTCTCCACTCCAGTGGAAGCGGGCTCTCCCTCCAGCCAGTCCTTGACCGAGATCAGCCAGTGTCCCCGGCTTGTGCGAAACGAGGGACCGAGGTCAAGTTGCGAGACTGGATTTTGTCACAACCAAAGGGCAATGTCAATGGAGATTCTCAGTCATCCAGATCATGGTTGTTCCAAAGATGCTTTATGAGGAGGCAATTCGGCTGTTTTGGGTTTTTTTGTGTGTGTTTTTTATTTTGAAGACGTTTCACTTCTCATCCAAGAAGTAGTCTCAACGATCTTCTAAAAATGATCAGCAGTCTGCAAGGAATATAAATCCTTCCATTCTCCACCATCCAATCAGAGCCGAGGAAGCTTCTTGGATGAGAAGCGAAACGTCTTCAAAGAAAAAAAAAACCAAGAAAAGTCCAGTTGCCTCCTGAATAGAAGAAAAGCACCTTTGGGACAACCGAAGGGGAATTTAGCACGGGGGATCTGGAGCGCCACGCCAATCATTCGACGTTGCTATGTGGCTTCGGTCTGCAAAGCAGGTCTGCATGGGGGAAAAAATCACTTTCTTGCAAAAATAAAATAAAATAAATGCTCGCCGAAACACTAAGGCCAAATGCAAGTCAAATATATAAGAAGATACCAATTCCTTTCTTTGATGCTGCCCTCTGAGGACAGGCGTGCGAAAATACAGATACTGCAGGGAATTTTTTTTCCCCTTTTTCTTTTTGCTATGGAGAGTTCGCCATCCGCGCAGGGGCGGGGTCTGTGGGGAAGGATAAGAGAAGAATCAGATTACTTTTCCTTTTCAATTGAATCAATATAGCAGAAAGATCCCGTAGTCGGCCTCGCTCCTGCGAGACCAGAAGCACAATCTTTCCCTTCTGTCTCTGCAATAGGAGGGAAACGCGATAGTCGTACTCTCGTTTCGTGTTCCGATTTTGCCCTTCCCGTTTCTAGATGCATTTTATCTCTATGTGGGAGGCTGGCCAAGCCAGCTGCTCCTTGCGATTGGGCGTTTGGCTTCGAAGGCTGTGATGACGCAGAAGCGTCTGGTCATGTGACCGTGGAAGAGCTCTTCCTGGTTGGATGCGGGCGGGGGGGAATGGCTGACATCCCTGTGAGTCCTGGGATTACTCCCGCCGGACCGAGAATGGGACCCGGTCCGGCAGAAGGCGCCGACGCTCTTTTCGTGGCCCTGAGCGCTGGTTTCACGGTCCTCAGCCACCCGCTGCTCTATGTGAAGCTTCTGGTGCAGGTGAGGCTTGGGGACCAAACCTCCAATGTAGGTTTCGGAGATGTCTTGTGTTTGGGGACCTGTGGACTAGCAGCTTTAATAGGTGAGAGGCGACCGTGGAAGTGCGGGACGCCCCACGAAGGCAGTTCTTGGTGGGGGCTTCGCTTTTTGCTCCTAGGGTCTGATGAAGGGCTGTCTTCGCGAAAGAGGTGCCGGTTTCCCTACAGCTCCTCTTTGGTGCTTGCACAGACATCATAAAGGAATTTGGCTCCTTAGACTAGCTGCTTCTAAAAAGGCTTAAAAAAAAACAAAAAAAACAACTTGGCAGCTTTAAGATGGGTGGACTTCTGGGGAGGATTAATAGATCCTAACAGATCTGTTACTGTAATTTGGTGTGGGTGGGTTAAGGATGTGAAGTCGTTTCACCATGGCTTTCTTCTGATGTTTTATTGCCACCTCTAAGAGCCCCTAAGATTTACTGCTGGCTTTCCTTCCAAACAGTGGAGTGATCCTTTTGCTTTTGATTAAGTGCTTCAAATAACAAGCTCCTGACCTTCACACCTTCCGCTGCGAATTAAAAACATGGCTGTTCACATCGCCCAGCCTGGACTGAGCGGTTTTTTGATTATTTTAATGGGTTTTAATATATGTTTAAATTATATATTTATATATTTATGTATTGTATGTATGCATATTTATGTATTTTATGTTTTATTGGGTTTGTTTTTATTTGTTGTGAGCCGCCCTGAGTCCTACAGAAATAGGGCGGCATACAAATTATATTAAATAAATAAATAAAATAACAAGGAGATAATAGCAATAAGCACCCCTGCCTATGGAACGATAGAGAAGGTTCTTTTCTACTGGTGAGTCTTCTCAAGCATATTTAATAATGTGTTTTGGTTCAGAAAAAAATTAATTCAATGGAAAGGAGAGAACTAGAATGTGTCTGATATTTTTTGCCAAAGTGTCTAGACTTCACTTAGCAAAAAAAAAAAAAAAAAAAACTACTAAAGAAGTACCGGTGCTTTGTGCCTATAAATAAAGTGTGTATGTGCACGTGTGTGTGCATATATGCATGCACACCAGGCTAGAAACTTGTAGAGCATGAGTTCTATCCCTGCCTTAGACATGAATCTAATTGGATGACTTTGGGTCAGTCAGTCACTCTCTCATCCCAGGGAAGATGCCCATGGTAAACCACTTCTGAAAATCTTGCAAGAAAACTACAGGGATTAGTCCATGCAGTCACTAGGAGTCAACAGTGATTGAAATTAAAAAAGAAAGAAGTGAATAGAGTAGGGGTTGAGAGCAACAAGGAGTGGCCCCTATCTGAGCTATAAAGCTATGGATAAAGTTCACTAGGGTGGAGATATTTGTAAGAAACTGGTGTTACTTTTTCCAATTTTTTTTTTTTTTAGGTTGGGCATGAGCCTCTACCTCCAACTGTTGGGAGAAATTTACTGGGGAGGAAAGTATTTTACCTTCCTGGATTTTTTACGTATGGTGAGCATGTCCTGATTAAATTTGCCTATAGGTCTAATGAGAATAATGTAACCAACTCAGATAATGAATAAAAAATATTAATACATTGCTAACTCAGATGTCTTCCTTTTAATATAATTGCTGAGTATACTTTTCTATAATTCTATGTATCCACTGAATGAAATCGGACTTGCTTCTAAATAGAAATCAGATTTTGTTATTATTGTTTAGATGTATAACATACTTAGGGAAATGTTTTGTTTATAATGCTAAGAGTTATTTGACATACAAAAGCAATATAAGATTGATTCTTCTTCATTTAGAAGACTTTGTGCTTAGAGCAAAACTCACAATTTGATCCTTAATATGTAAAAAAAATCTAGTGATGAATAAGCCATTAAAAAGTTTATATTTCTATTTAGCTTTTTTTCTTTTTCAGTAGGCAAACAAATTTAAATATATGAGCATCTTTTAATCATAAACGATTAAAAAATCCCTTCATTAAAAGTCCTTTTCTATAAAAAGATTTTGTTTCAATAATAATTGAAACATTTTGTTTCAATAATAATTACAGCAATTGAGGATTCGGCTAACTTCTTTTTATCATATTAATCGGCATTTGCTGATTGATATTGATTAGCAATCTATTTTGGAAGAGATGGGATCTCATTTAAAAATGGGGGGGAACGTATGTGACAAGTACAATAACAGAAAAAAACACATTTTTTAAAAAACCCAATAATTTGCATTTATTAGTATTTGCTGTTGATATACAGTATAAAACTTTATTGTTATGTAGCTCATAATTAGGATCCTTTGGTAATACAGAGGTTTTTTTGCTTGCTGACTACATGATTGAACTCTTACTACTATTTTATAATCATTTTGTAGACTTGTTTTAATGAAACAGTTTCTCCTATAAACATAAAAGACATATTTAGGGAACAAAATTTACTTTCGTTAGCTAAATTTAGAGTCAGTATATTTGCAAGCATATACTGCAAGCAGTATATGTTATAATACTGCAATTGCAGTATTATAACATATTAGGGCATTTTTCTTTTCTCTCCAGCTATCTGAAGTTTATAGTACCTTAAA
Organism: Arizona elegans; assembly: GCA_022577455.1. NCBI lineage: Eukaryota > Metazoa > Chordata > Lepidosauria > Squamata > Colubridae > Arizona > Arizona elegans. The sequence goes on from JAKOOJ010000002.1 coordinate 155,838,984, forward strand.
CTCTATAAAATTCCTTTCAAAAATTTTGCAGATAATAATCTAAAGCCTTTTGGATGGAAGGAGGCAACATAGCTAAGCACGAGTTAAAGGAATCTTCATACTCTACCTTAGCACTATAAAATCCAATGTAATTCTTAAGATCACAGTTGAAAGAATAGTTGAAAATACAAGATTTTCTCACAATTTTTACCATCTTAGTGTCAGTGGATAGTTTAAATCCTAACGTGCATTATTATATATAGATATCCAGTCAACTGAATGTTAGGGATTTTGCAGAATCATGATAAAGTAACTTCAATGTAATTTATTTCTAGCCAGGCACATTGTGGAAGTGGATGGGAAAATGGGTCTTTTCCGTGGTCTTTCTCCTCGTATCATCTCTAGTGTTTTATCTACCATAAACCGAGAACAAGTGAAGAAGGTACAGTATGTCTCATATTTGTTTTCTAATCTCTTTGTGCTGAAAAGGTTACTTGTGAGGCCAAATTGTGTAATAAATGTCCAGGCCAACACTTTCTCACAGCTCAGCTGTGAAGTTTCAGCTTCTGCATTGGCCTAGTTGGACTTTGGAAGGGATTCAAATTCAAAAACAGCAGCAGCAGTGGCAACAATGGCAACAGCCCTTCTTGTTGTACAATAAAGCTATTTCTTCCAACCAGTAATAGTGAAATATTTGTTAGAACCTGAGGTGTTGAACTTGAAAAGCAGTGCCAGTAACTGACCTCATAGAGGAACCCCTCAAAATATATTGGACTTTTTTAAAAAATAGTGTGAACTATTTCCTGAGTTGTACAGAATTTTATGCCACAGATGCATAGTGATGGCCTTCCTGGACCATATTTCTTATTAAGGCACCACCATCAAGTTGCTTTAGGACTATCTGAAAGTATTCAACCTTGCAAGAATAATAAAGTGTTCATCCTTTCTTAGTAATCTTTTGCTTCCTGTGAAGGCCTGTTAGTTTGTATATCCTTGGTCTGTCTTTGACAGTGGGATTGCTAATTTCACTTTCCTAATCTTTAATTACACATCCTCATTAAGAATGGGGGATGGGTTGGTCTGTCTCTTGCCAAGACAAGTTGGCCACCATCCATGCCTACTTGCAAAGGTCCAAAACCTCAGCACTGTCTCATTCAACTATGCAGATTATCATTTCCCTCCATTGTGTCCATTGCTTGGAAGAGAATTTCTTTCATCTTTCTTCAACCAAAGTGTAGGCTTGTGTAACCATGCTGTTACCATGAACAAGAGAAACCAGCATGCTTTAGAGCTGAACATTTTCAGAATAGGCAGAAATCTGTGTTTCCATTACTATGTTAATGCAGCAGTGCTATGACTCAAAAAAAGAAAAGTTGAGGTGTATGGGTGTGTGGAAGGGAAAGCAAAGTTAAATGATTATCTGGTTAGTCTTCACTCCATACTCCTAGTCTTTGACTTACAACTGGTCATTTAACAGAAGTTTGAAAGTACAGTGGCCTCAGAAAGAGTGCTTGGAGGGGAGAAGAAATCCTATGGTGGGCTGAAGAAATGAACTTTAGATTTTTGGAATCTAAGGTGTTTTTTTTTCTGCAACCCACACACTAGTTCCCTTCCTTACATGGAGGGGAGGGGAAATACTGCAATGGGCTCCAGAAACAAAGCTTGAATCCTGAAGATTCTCTTTTGGCAGGCAACTCTTTCAATCTGTCTGCTTAACAACCAGTGTGATTGCTTAAAAATGCATCTGGGAGAGCCAGGATTGTGATCATTAAATAAAGTGGTCATATAGGCACCTCGCTTAATAACTGCCTCACTCAATGTCTGAGATTCCAGTCCCAATTGAGGTCATAAGTCGAGGGCTTTCTGTATATTCGATTATTGCATTAGTCCAGGTACTGGTTACAACAAAATACAATGAAGATATAGTAAAATAATCACCCCATGCACGCTCCAATTCCTTGGAGGATAAGTACAGATGGAGTAGACCTCTCCTCTATCCAAATCATGGGCGTATCACTGTTAGAAAAATCTCATATGTCAAATACTGTTTGTTTATCATAATCAGGTCTCTATGAGTATTAATTTACTTTCTCTCTTACACCTCAGGCCTTCCCTCTAGAAGATATGGAGCATGTTTCCAATAAGGATGATATGAAGACATCTCTCAGGAAAGTGACAAAAGAGGTGGAACTTTAAAGCAAATTTTCATTGCTTAAATATTTTGTATTTGGAAAGATTATATATTTCAAAGAATAATTAAGATCGATATGAATGTTGAATCCCCAAATCTTCTCTTTTCCAGTGTGATTAACCCCAATTTGAAAAAATGCCTCAGAGCCTTGTGAGGTGGGAAAGATTACATAAATAGTGTAAACTTAAGGATGCTAAGATTTCTCCTACTAATCTATTCTAATACTAAACACTAAAATGTTAACATGTTTTTCTCTATTTATTTTTAATAGATATAATCTTGAGACTACTAAAAGTGTGGCCAATCTTTTAGCATTCAGGAAGTTAAAAAATGAACTAACACTTTTAAACATTCCTGTAATACACAGAGTAAAACTGAAGTATTTCTCAAACTTACATAGCTTGATTTCTTTTTTCCTCTTTCAACTTACCCCATCATGTGTTTGCTGCATGGGTACTTTGGGGTTCTCTTTGTCATCTTTTCAGCCTCTTTTTACAGGTAGTCCTGAAGTTATGATCATTCATTTAATGACCGTTCAAAATTACGGGGCTGAATAAATAGTACTTATGCTCAGTCCCCAAGGTTACCGCCATTGCAATGCTACTTCTAGCGTATGATCAAATTTCAGGCACCTGGCAGCACATTCTCACTCACCACTATAGGGATGCTATCATATCCCGCACCCACTTGTTCCCCCCCCCCCCCATGTGTGCCCTTTTGGCCCCTATACTCAGCAGCCCCAGCCATCCTGTGCTCCACTGCCCAGCTGACCTCTGTCTTGCTACTCCTGCTAACCCAAGCCTGGCCCTTTGCGAGGCAGCTTCTGGCTGCATAAGGCTTTCTTCCCAAGGTCATGTGCAGCCATTTCCTTGTATGAAACCTGGATAAAAAGGGCTTGCGTGGCCATTACCACATGAGCCCTGGATTGGCAATGGCAGACACCTGGTGAGGGAGTGCAGAGCAGCAGAGACCTCAGAGAGCAGTAAGTCAAGGCCAGCTGGGACTGGCCTGGGATTTTTTGGGGCCGCTGGGGTTTTGCATTGCACTGCTGGGGCAGCTGGGGCTTCCTGGGCAGCTATAGCTTTGCACTGTATTGCTGGGCGAAGCTGGGGCAGCTGCAGCTTTGCACCGCATTGCAGTTCAGAGGCTTCTTGCAGCCCTAGAGCCATGGTGTGCCAAGAAGCTCCTGAGCTGTGCAGTTCTAGGACTATTTGCCATCCCAGGAGACAGGGTGCAGGGTGGCCAAAGGGACATAATGGACAGTTGAAGGGAGTTGAAAGGTATGCAGTCCCTTATCTTGGAAGAACAGAGGCTCAGGACTGGGAGGGACCAAGCTAGGAATGGCTTGTATTGAAATGGGTCCTCCACTAACGATTGGTGGAATTTGGTTAATGACAGCAAAAGGAAGTGCTGGGATTGTGTTTACAAAGCAATGGCACTAAGCATCATGTGACATCAAGCTTTCTGACCATATTGCTTAGCAATGTAAATTCTGGTCCTGGTTACCATCGTAACTCAAGGACTACCTGTATCTGAATAATATACAGTGTATGACAGTCCTTTAGAGCAATAGTGTATATCATAGAGAATGACTTAAGTAGCATAGAAACTATATTACTATATTCCGTGTAATCCAGCAAATACTTTTTTCAAATAAGGAAATTAAGATACTTAAAACAAGAAGTTTCCCATTAGGGTGTACTTTTTGTGAGATGATTTGCTTAAGATAAAAAGTGCTCTATTTTGATATTTTATCAGACTTGCCATGAGATGACGATGCAATGTGTATCCCGAATTATTTCTCATCCACTTCATGGTGAGTTATGGAATCTACTCTTGTCAAGTCCCATCTCCACTTAAACATTCATTATGTGGTATTTTTCCATATAAAATTATAAAATTTATACTTCAAATTTATTTTATTTACATAAGATAAGCACATTATCTCACTTTACTATGACCAATTTTCAGTTGAGTCTGAGGTAGAATCAGTGGTTATCTGTCATGGATAGTGTTGTGCAAAATGTTTCAACCTGAAACATTATATTCAACTTCAGCATATAGTAAATGATTTGGACATGACATGGATTTACCATATTTTCCGGCGTATAAGACGACTGGGCGTATAAGGCGACCCCCGACTTTTCCTGTTAAAAATATAGGGTTTGGGCTGTACTCGCCGTATAAGACTCCCCCTCTTCCAATGCATACCAAATAAAAATTAAAAAACATCAACTGGCTCACCCACAATGTAAAAGTAGCTGTGCTAGATCCAAAATGGCCCCTGCAACAAGCAGGAACCTCACACAAAAAGTCCAAAAACCCAACTTTCACGCTTTACACACACAAAATTCCACATACAGCTTTGTGAGATTTTGTGTGTTTGTGTAGTTAGAGTGAAACACTACAGAAACACACTAAATCTCAGAAAGCTGCACAAATATTATTTTATTTTATTTTATTTTTATATGAAAGCTAAATTTAAAATTTCCTAAACTTTAAATGGCTAGGTCTAAAAAAGAACAACTAAAAAAAAACTCCCAATTAACTTTGGGAGCTTTTTTTAAAGCTCCCAAAAGGGAAAAAAACTTATCCAATAGAACAGAGATCTCCAACCTTGGCAATTTTAAGACTTGTAGACTTCAACTCCCAGAATTCCTCAGCCAGCTTTGCTTTGCTGGCTGAGGAATTCTGGGAGTTGAAGTCCACAACTCCCTGCCTGCTTGATTGCAGGCAGGGAGTTGCTTGCTGATGGAATGGATTCAGGCAAGCGAAGCAAGGCAAGCGTTGGCAACTAGCAGCTAAGGTAAGCAAGCTGGAGGGGGAAAACTTTTTCTTTTACATGGCTCTGGCGATCCAAGCTGAGTTGCCTGATTAGCAGGCAACTCAGCTGGGATGGTCAGAGCTTGGCTCGGCAGAGCCATTTAAGGCTCGTCAGAGCCTTTCGGGCTGGTCTGCCTGGTTACAGGAGAATGACACCCAGCATATAAGATGACCCCCGACTTTTGAGAAGATTTTCATGTGTTAAAAAGTCATCTTATACACTGGAAAATACAGTAGCCTACCTCTACTTTTCATTCAGAATTATCTATTTTGAGTTGGGATCACTTCTGATGAAGTCAAAACAAGGTGTTTCGGCAACAGAATCTTTTGCTCTGAGAAGCTTTTGCACACCTTTGGTTACATTGTCCATATATTACCATATTTACCTAATAAGACACCCACCCGACCACATTAATCAACTGTAACTGAGTAGAACTGATGATCTATTGAAAACAAAGGCATTGGCAGGACATACAAATAGCTAGATGTTTCTTTCGAAAAGTATATATGCCGTAAAATTAGTCGGAAGATTACTCCGACCTTGCAAAAAGATCTTTTTTGCCCAATATATTTGTTTTTAAAGCTTTGTCTTCTCTTCTTCTCTACTCTGTCCACTTAACTTCCACCTTCCTGGTGCTATTCCCCTTCACTTCTTCTTCATATCCCCCTGTTTTGCAGTTTTTACTGGAAGTAAGGAGGTGTGTGAGTTTGCAAGTGTATGTTTATGAATGGAGTTTGAGTGTATAATAGTTTTATATGCAGTGGGAAACTTACTGCTTTTATAATTGGGTGTCCTGCTTTACAGAAAATACTATAATAAGTTATTAATGTTTGTTTCTTTGGGCCCTGGCCTATATTGGAGTATAGTTCCTATCAGGCTCATATATACTAGTATACAATATGTGCACAAAAGTATTTTATTGGCACACATTTCCTGAAGAGGCATTTTCAGACTGGCTTCAGATGGAATTGACAATTCTAGATTAGCAAAATGGAAAAGTCAGGCACATCACAGGATTTTTGTCTGTTGGTATATATTTTGTTCCTATCTACTTTTCCTGTGGCAAAATGTCCTCTTAAATTCAGAGTCATCTTCATATTTATAAATATTATATATTTAATATCAAAATAAGTAAGGCTCTAAATTCCAGGTCACTAGGAATACAAGCCATTGTTATTACCTTTGCAGATAATTGTTTTAGGTTTCATCTGATAGATCACTGTGGGAAGAGAATTCTGAATTCCAGACACCTGTAGAATATTTCAGTTGAAACTCCTTTTGCTATTATGAAAATATCTTCAATTTTGACATATTTTCTCAGTATAAAAGTATGTAAGTGAACTACTTCTATATTCTTACCTCTTGTTTTTTCTTTTGAAGTAATATCTATGCGCTGTATGGTCCAGTTCGTAGGACGAGAAGTTAAGTACAGGTGAGATTTTTTTTTTTTTAATTTGATTTATATGCCACCCTTCTCCGGAGACTCAGGGCAGTTTACAATGCGTTAAGCAGTAGCCTATCATACTTTTGTATATTTATACAAAGTCAGCTTATTGCCCCACAAACTGGGTCCTCATTTAACCTACCTTAGAAAGGATGGAAGGCTGAGTCAACCTTGAGCCTGGTGAGATTCGAACTTACAGTAATTGCAGACAGCTGGTGTTAATCACAATGCTTTTAGTCTGCTGAGCTACCAGGCCCGTCAATTTTTAACATTCTATAGCAGGGGTCCTCAAACTTTTTAAATGGGGAGCCAATTCCCAGTCCCTCAGACTGTTGGGGGGGGGGCAGACTGGCTGGGTGGGCGTGGCTAGGTGGTCATGTGATTGGGTGGAGGTGGCCAATTTAACAGTCCATTTTTTTGCCTTTCTCCTTCCTAAACTGTGTAAATTGTTTTCAAAGACTTTTAATTTAAAGCAGTACATATAAGCCCAGAGCAGCTTTTCAAGGCTACACCCCCCCCCTTCCCCTATTCAAACACCGGCCCTGGTTCACATGGCTGTGAAAAAGACTTTTAATTTAAAGCAGTACTTTACAAGCCCAGAGCTGCTTTTCACGGCTGCGCTAGTGCCTTGAAAAGTACCCCTCAGCTGGCCTTCCACCTGGTTTGCTGGAAGATAAGGCCCACGGCAAGGGGCAGGGCTTAATCACACCACTCCGTGGGCCGGATACTTTGCATTGGCAGGCCATATCCGGCCTGTGGGCTGTAGTCTGAGGATGCCTAAACTATCCTTAATCTGAGAAAACAAGGGGTTTTATAGTATTGCACTGGCCTGTGATAATAAAATATTTGATAAATATCAATAATTATTTCTAAGAAATATATGTTTCTTTTCCTGTTGTTGAAGTATACTGGCAGCAATGCAGTAATTTACTTTAGGATGAAAAGGTGTGAGAGAGCACTTCGGCCCAGATCTAATGGTTTTCCTTTGTCAACAGCAATATATTTAGTTCAGTCAAGACAATTTGGAAAGAAGAAGGACTCTTGGGATTCTTTGTGTAAGTAAGTCTATTCCAATTGCCAGCAAATTTAATTAAGCCTGAACTTGCTGTATTGTTGAGGATCAATTCTCACACCACTGAGAAGAATCAGCTCTTGTTCAGAACAATCAGCTTTCCTTAAGTGTTATAATTCAGTTCAAAGTTCAGAATTGTTTATTAAACGTGCATTACATGTGCTAATGCCTTCTGGCATTATATAAAAGAGATAATGCTTGACAATTTATTGTCTCCCGTGGTCAGTCACAATTCATGTTCCACATAAAAATAACAATCTCTCATAAAACAATTGGACTTGGAACTTTTCCCTTCATAAAGTTCCTAGATACATTTTTGAAGAATTGCAAGACCTATTTAAGCACAGTGAATTATTAGGACTGATTCAAACTAGGAAATTATTAATCTGTTTCAGCATCTACATTTTAATCAGTGCTAAATTTAACTTAATGATATATAGAATAAATCAGTAAAGTTATTTTGAATCGGAAAATAGACATCACTGTATTAAATTAGGAATACGATCAACCTATACATTTCCTGGTCACCGGTTTAGATTGGCATCTCATACGATTGGCTTTTCCCAAGATTCTAAAAAAAATCTTAAAGAGTTTCTCCTTTAACTTTTCTGAATGGCTCAAATCCTCTCTAACAGCAAAAAAATGTTAAAATATTGTATGGGTACTTTATAAAATGAAGTGAGAAATCCAGATTGTTGCTTATGGCACAAGGCTGGAATGCAGGAGACCACAAGGTCCTGCCTTAGGCACAAAGCCAGCTGGGTGGCCTTGAGCTAATCACGTTCTCGCTCAGTCCTTGGAAGGAAATAATGCAAATCACTTCCAAAATCTTGCAAACAGAAATGAGCAACTTAGTTTGGACTGAGAGATTTTTAAATGGCACACTGGTAGCCTTCCTCCAAAACTCAAATGAAACCAGAACAAAACAGTATGTAGAACCGAGACAAATATTAGATATTTAATTTATAAGGAATTGCAATATTGAAAGATGACATTGCTATTGCTCACTTACTTAATAATCCCCCTTCTATTCATTTCCTATCACATTATCACCTTTGGAAAGTCTTTTGAGAGGATGTAAACACTCAGGAACATGGCAATTTTAACCAGTGAACAGTTTGCATGCCTGAAAGCTATCTTCCAGGATTAAAAAGGGTCTTTTCATCCACTGTATCTTGCCTGGCACAGAGTAGCCAACAAAGGGGTAACATCTAAAGTATATGGACTAGTACTAGTATTAGCAGTTAATTAGAAAATAGAGTAGGCTGTAGCAAGAATATGACTTCCAGTCAGTATGGACTCTTTGATGGTTGAGTTAATAAAATGTTTTTGTTGCAGTTAAACATAGGCACATGCATAGTTAATGACTATTATCCTATAGATATAGATACAATACTAAATGGCTCTCACTCATCCTCATTGCTTTCTGCATGCTCAAAATTATTTACTACTACTGAATTAATATTCATATTTATGATTAGTTTTCCAAGGCATGTTGCTGTGTATCAGATTTCTTTGTTCTCTGTGCATTAACATTTGGCCTGGGGTTCATTCTTCCTTTTCTTTCCTCCCTGTGCATTAGAGCATTGATGAAGTTCTAAGATCTTGTATCTTTCATTTTCTTACCACATGCCTTAGGACTTGATTTAGTCTCTAAGTTCCAAACATTCTCTCTAGGGTTTTTGTATTCCAAATACAAATTTCATATGTATAATCTTTACAGACTTTGCTGTTGTTATTCTCTAAATTGTATGAGGTTAATTTAAGAGTGTTTTTATTTAACATTTTCTCGTATTCTTTTCTTTTCCCTCAGAGGTTTAGTTCCTCATGTCCTAGGTGATCTTATTTTTCTGTGGTGTTGCAACCTTCTGGCTCATTTTATCAACACTTATGCTGTGGATGACAATGTGAGTGATGACCTTCCTAATCTTATTGGACTCTAAAATTTCTTCCCCAACGATCCATTGCGGTGTAGTGGGTAAAACCTCAGGCCATTCTCAGCTAATGTGCACGTTCATACTCAGCCATGAAAATTCATTTTGAACCAGTTGTATATCTTCAGTCCAATCTACCTCATGTGTGGTGGTTGGAAGGATAAATAGACATCCCCAGGTAGACTTTCATACAAGCCTGGGAGACAGGGATATAAATCTAATAAATAATTCATGATAATGTCGAGCAAGAAAATGGATTGGAAGAAACCAGAATTTCACAAGCTTAAGTATTATTGTACAACAATCATTTCCTTCTGGTCAGTTTTTTGTTTTGTTTTGTTTTGTTTTGTTTTGTTTGTTTTATGCCGACAGTTTTCCCATATTCACTCACTGTCTTTTTTTACAGAAAGTAAATTAAGTCTAAGGAAAAACAAAATCTATTGAACATTGAAAGCTATTTCGTAACTAATAATAAAATTTGGTATTTCTGGTTATTAATAAGATTCAAATATTACAGTTGATCTGGTGTTACTAAAGTTTATTATAGTTGAGTAGGGTCTTCTAATTAATCTCCTGAATTTTTTCCTAAGAAAATTATAGTTCCATTGTTTGTTTGTTTTCTCACCTCTTTTGAGCCTAAAATGATGCCACTCCTTCTCAGGGTCAGTTACTGATGAGGTTGCTGTTGTGTTAAGGCTTCTGCCATGATCTTTGCATGTGCCTTAGCAATAGTTTATTGTCAAGTGTATTTATTTAACACGTATGTTGCCCTGGTCCCTAAGAAACATTAGATTTGGATTATTGTTGGTTTTTCTTACAGTTCAACCAAGCTTCTGTCATTCGGAGCTACACTAAATTTGTGATGGGGGTATGTAAGATTTGTGCCTTTTGTAATGTGTATAGTTGTATGTTCCTGATTCATGGCTCTTGTCTCTCCTCCCAGGCTTGATCTTTTCCTAATATCTTGGGAGTCAGTTTCCAGCCAGCATGGCCAAAGACAATTCCACTCCCTGAATTGGGGGGGGAGGGGGGAGACAGAAGTCTTGGCAGCACTTTTCCAAATAACAGATTTTATTAAAAGGCATAAGCTTTTGTGAGCTGTGGTTCACTATTCAGATGTTTGAGTGACTTGATATACATGTAATATAAAAGGAGATGTTGGGAAAGAGAGAGAGGAAAACAGGTGGATTACACAGATGAAAGTTTAGATATGAAACAGATTACAAATACCTCGTCAATTGATAATTGTAATATGTAAAAAAAAAAAACCCAACCCATTGTGTTGAGCTCTTGAGGCGCCTTGAAAATTTTTCGATCTGTGTGAGTTCAGCAACCTCAGAAAGTCTCATCACACACAAATAGTTACAGAAGCCAAGCCTTTTCCTCTCAGGTCTCTAGTTGGATAGTTCAGTTCCATGTGATTGGAGATCTAACAGTGGAGAAATTGATTTCTGTCCCACTCCCTTGCTACTTTATCCGGTATCAGATGCCAGTGCTGAGCAAGCAGATGGGGAGCAGCTCCATGTAATTGGAGTTCCGGTAGAAAATGAGTCTGCTCCCCATGCATGCTTCTCTCCTTGCTCTTATAAGTCCTAGCTGTCTGGAGATGGCAGATCCCAGCCCTGCCTGCGTCATAAATCACATCATAAATGAGAGAGCAATGATCATTTGTATCGCAGGCTTTATAAAAGAAATGGAATACACTACAATAACCCTACTGTAAGTAAAGGCAATATCAGTTTACATCTCAGTTGGCTGGGAATAAGACAAAAGCAATATCATATCTTTTCAGAACAGTTAGTGAGAAATCTTGTGCTGCAATTAATAGGAACTGAAGATATATTCTGTTTTCCAGATGTACATATCAACAGAAAAGTGTAGCTGCAATATACTAAGTACTGAGAACTCTCTTAAGTGCAGACTTTTTTGTTATTTACAATTGGTTCTGTGGCCCAGTAAGTTGGTTATATGTATATTACTGTACTAATACGTAACCCAATTCTGGTAAAAAAATAGTAAACTGGTCCTTTCCTATTTCTTTTGCACAAAGCCTTCTTTACCTACAGTATTTACTTTTTTTTTTTCTTAACTGTGAAGAATAGAAAGAATGCCTCAGATATTTCTTTGTTACAGATTGCCGTGAGCATGTTGACATACCCTTTTCTTCTTGTGGGTGATCTCATGGCAGTGAACAACTGTGGGTATGTGATATTAATCCCCACCCCCACTCCAGCAAATACAGCTTAATCTCTCCAGTGAAAATTTAGTGGGCTTCCTGTTTGGCTGAATTACTCAATAGTCTCAATTTCGTAGATAAAAGACTTTAAGTCTTGTATGCATAAAGAAAACCAACACTACTTGAACACTAAGAAAGAAAAAAGAGAGAGAGAGAGAGAATAGGCTTTATTTTATATGGATAGATTTGCAATCAATGAAGGAAGAAAATAACTGGTTTGGTTGTATATGTGTCTGGTTTATGTTTGGAGCAAACATTTTTATCAACCACATCCATTTTTAGTTTAATAAATATAAAGCATATAGATTCTTTGCAAGTATGTTTCAAGTTTATAAAAATTGACAATTATCAAATGACAGAAAACTTGAAGAATTTTTTATCCTATAAATTTGTGCAATATCTAACTATAGAATGCACATAACATTTTTTTGCAGATAACTTCCTTTCTTTTTTATTATAATTTATTTTAGAAGTGCAGTCAGAAAAAAGATAAGGGAAGAATAAAAAGAAGAAAAGAGAAATAGGGAAAATTAATAGAAAGGGGAATGTACAGGCCTTATAAAACCAGCTGTAACATTTCAAAATTACATGATATACATCTGCCTGCTTCAGATCAATGTAAAATACTTAGTATTTTAGGTCAGTCTTAAAATTAGTCAATATTAAACTTTGGTCAGTATATAATAAACTGCAACCATATCCAGTGTCTATGGAGATTCTCAGTCATTCAAGTCATGGTTGTCCCAAAGGTGCCCCACCATCCAGTCAGAGCTAAAGAAGCTTCTTGGATGAAAAGTGAAATGTCTTCAAAGAAAAAACAGAAAGTCCAGTTGCTTCTTGAAAAAACATCTTTGGGACAACCGTATCCAGTATGAGCAAATTATAAAGTACAGACTAAGATTTTAAAAATTGAAATTTCTGCCTAATCCAGAAAATGGGCATATCCAGCACATCATAGAAACATTTATCATAATCTTATGTTAGGAAAAACACAAGCCAGTTACTTTCTAAGGTAAAAACATGCTTTTTTCTCTAGCAAACATACTTGTTGCCACATATGCCTTGCTGGTTACTTTCTCTGTCTCAGTACTAGGTCATGTGTGTGTTCTCCTCTGTGACAGCTTTCTCTGCTGTGTAGGTTACTTGCAGGGCTCCCTCCATATGCCCCTGTGTTTTCTTCTTGGATTCATTGTTGGAGACACCTTAGTGCTCAGGTGAGTATCATTCTTTCTCTGAAATGGATACTGGCCCATGTAAATAATTCCATCTTTTTTTCTTTCTTTCTTTCTTTTTTACTATTTCTTACCTTACTCTGAATTACAAGAACATAAAATCAAGCAGCAGATAAAATGGCCCTTTCGTTGACTATGAAAAAGATTGTCTTCCCTCACCTTTTATCTTTACATTTTCTTCCTTTAGTCTTTGAAAGCTCCTTCAGTCTTTTCCCACTGAAGGGAATTTACAATACATAGGTTCTTTATATGTGTTTTATATATATTTAAGTAGAGATTTCCTAGACATGTATTGCTAAAAGGCACAACTAGAAATTTGGCAAGGAATGGTTGGAATCCAGTTTTAAATTTTGCTTTGTTTCTTATTAAAGCACTACTTTTTATTGAAAATCAAGACACTTTTTTAAAAACTTATCTGTGCATCAAAATATTTTCAAAAATTTTTATTGATTCCTGTTTTCTTTCTACCCTTGTACTTTTAACACTTGAGGTCATTAGTTGCATTTTTCTAATTATATATATCTCTTGCTTTATTTTAATCCAAACCATGACATTATCATTTGTCTTTATATCCGTATGTTTTATTTTCTATAATGTTAGTATTGTCAGTTCAGTGGTGTTTTTCAGCATATATTGAGATGTACAAACAGGAACATTCTATGCCTTTATTAACTTCTTTTTAAAAAAATAGAATTACAACATCATCAGAACATATTATCAGATGATAACTTGATTCTTGCAGGCTTTGGATTCTGCTCATTCTTTTCTCCCCTCCCCCCCCCCACCCCATTTGCTTACAGATACCCTAATTATATATTGTGTCTAAATAGGGGCATCAGTCTATGATTTTTCTGTGAGTTGTGATAGTGTTCTCCATGCAATAAGATCTCATTCTTCTTTCCTCTCAAAAGTTTATACAAACTTCATTCATGTGCAGAGGTGAAAAAATAGAAATATTTGAGAATTAAGGTTGTTCATTGGAAGGAACAGTGTTTCATTTTCATGTCTAGTAATCTTGGATAGATTTTTGCAAGTGAAAACAGATTTTGTGTTGCCTGTGATATTTGCATAACAAAACCTATAGAACTGTATCACATTATTGCTTAGTTTGTAACTAAGTTAATCATATCAATTTGTAACCATTTAGTGATACAGTAGATTTGTTCGAAAAACAAAAAAATGACACTTTTAAAAATAAACTTTAACAATGTATCTCAATCAGCGTCCAAGGTTTTCTATTCATCAGACATAGCAAGAACTTGAAACTGATTTAACATTCAATATAAATCTACCCAAAAAAATCAAAAAATCCCACTGTGGTACATTTGAGAAGTCTCTCGTTCTAGTGGCTCTCTGGCTCTCATAACAAAGAAGCTGTATATTTTTTAAATTGAGTTTCTATAAAACCTTTTAAATACCACTGTTCGGAACCAAAGAGTTTTTGATTCCTTGTCACTGAACCTTGCTCGCTTAATGTCTTTGTCGTGCTGCCTAAAAGGAAAATAAAGAGTGTCTTAAAAGCTTCTAAATAGCTAGTGTGGAGAATTATTATGCCCTCATGAAGGCTTTGGGAAGCTTCCATTTGAAATCCTACTAGGAATAGAGAAGAAACAGATCAAACACTAAAATGGGGTGGGAGGGTGGAACCAGGGGTTGCCACTGAAAATAAATTTGTGAATCATGTGAATTGAGTCTCTAGGCAATTTCTTTTCCCTGGCTGACATCATCCTGTAATAGCATTATATTTGCTTTCTTTCATCAATATTCAAAAAGTTACATTTTTTGTCCAGCCCTCCGCATTCTTTTTAAAGATATATATTCCCATGCTCACTGAGCTTGGAGTTCCATTGCCAGGTATTATGGACTCTCTGTCCTTGTGATTATTGCAATTCTTGGTTGATCGGCAAGAAGTTGCAACAGATCTTAAACCATTTTCTATAACATATTCCTCTTCTTTCTCCAGGGGCAGCTCTTCAGAGGTTCCAGTCTACTTTTTCGTAGAGCATCTACACCAGCAACTTTTTTTGTTGACTAATTTCATTTGGCAGACAGAAGCAAACTTAGATCCTTGTAGAAGAGACTCTAAAACAGTTCGTTTTTACCATTCTTTTTCATTTGTAAAATGGAAGGTTTTCAGCAGTAAGAACAGCTCATTTCAGTAAGCTTGACAACAAACAGTTCAGATATTTCTGGCCAGATCTTGCCTGCCAAACGAAGGGGACAGTGCTGGTCAGGCCTTGGATCAAAGGAGCAGCCCAAATAATAACTTTTCATAGTCATGGCTTTGCAGGATATAAGAAGCTGATTTATATTTTCCCTTAAATAAGATTTAAGATGGAATGCATATTCCCCCCTTTAGTACCATTAGAGAAAACAGCTTAAACTTTATCTCTTTATCAGTTTTGGGTTTTGCCATGTTATTAGTCTATATATTAAATCCAACTGATGTTGGAATACCTTTCATTCCTAACATTTAGCAAAACCACAAAAACTCTTAATAGTGAATTTTTTAATCATGACGTGTATAAACCTGATTGTTAAGTTTTTATAATATCTCTAGGCAGCTTATTTTGCATTATCTATTTTTTAAGTTAAATATTTGACAAAGGCACTTCTTAAGTGGAACCTTAAACCCTAGGGTAGAATGGATTATATACATGGATCTATCCAGAATTATTTTTATTTTTATTTTTTATTTAGTATTGATTACAACTTTAAGCTTGATACAGGTAGTTCGCGACCACAATTGAGACTAGAATTTTCGTTGCTAAGCAAGGAAGTTATTAATTGAGTCATGCCCAGGATCTTTTTGCCATGGTTGTTAAGTGAATCATACAGTTGTTAAACAAATCCAGCTTTCCCTATTGACTTTTCTTGTTGGAAGCCAGCTGGGATGGTTGCACATGGCAATCACATGATACCAAAACTGGTTGCCAAGTCTCTGAATTTTGATCACCTGACCATGGGATGCTGTGACTGTTATAAGTGTGAGGACCAGTCATAACACCTTTTTCAATGCTGCTGTAACTTTGAACAGTCACTAAACGAATGTTTGTAAATCAAGAAATACTGTATGTTGTGATTTAGGAAGAATTCTGTGATAATGAAAACTGGGCTGCAGAGCCCTTAGTACAAGAAAATGTTGTGTATGTATGATAGTTGAGTTGTGGTAGTTCTCATGTCATACAGAGACATTCCAAATGTCAGACAGAAGGATTTTTGATATTAAGATTCAATACAGCTGCAAAGATAATACATCTGACAATAACAATTATCATATCTATAAGTCAGGATTTTGGGGTGATTTCTGACCAAAGTAAAGTAGTAAGAGCCAAGAAAAGGACTTTGCTGAATACCATGAGCAGTATTTCTCCATGTTGTATAAATATGAAATAATGTTGCACTACATTACTGATTTTATTTTTAATAAATGCTTGGCTGGATAGGGATGTCTACTGCAGGTAACTTATTCCAGCTAAGCAGCATTTATAATGTGAACACTTAACTCATTAGATCATAGTTAGCTTTTCTAGTATTTACTTCAGACTGTAAGTTTACTGATTCAAAATTCACTAAGTTAAGTTGGAATGACTTTTGGACAAACCGCTACAGGATTGCACTGTTCAGATAGTTTTTACTGCTGAGCTTTTCCTAATGTTTAAACATTTAAATGTTTAACATTTAAACAACTTGGCCTTACTTACAATTCCTACAATCAAATTACTCATTATATTACTTTTCGCTACAAGGAAATCTGTCAATTAATGTGAGTCCCACTTTTTAGCAGCTTTGCAAATAGCATAGTAAATTTATATTTCTGGTGAAGGAATATCTTTTTTATCAATTAAATATTCTTGCCTGCTGACAAATTGTCATATTCAAATTACTTACTCATGTGAATAGTCTTAAATAGAGCCAAAGGAAGACTGTGTACTGTAAATGAAAGTGAGAATTCATGTGGCTTCAGTTCTGAATTTTATACAGTTAAATCATGCATATCACAAAGGTAAGAAAAAGCTATTTTCAAATTGCAGTCATGCAGAAGATACCACAAAGGGAATATGGGAAATATGCTGCTTTGTCTTTTTGGTCCTATTATTAAAAACCTCAATTGATGTTGAGTTTAGTCAAGCTTCATCAGGAAGCTTGACTAAAGAATGAAAATGTAACATTGGGATTCTGAAGTACACTAATTCACTGTGCAATATTAATACTGAAAATGCAGCTTAGCAAGCTGTATTCCAGCTTTATCTATACACAGAAGAAAGTCTTGTTTCCATTTAGTGTTGCTGTAAATAGAGCCGGTGACTCCATCCCACTTAACTTTGGTGATAGGTTTTATGTTTTCTGCATGTGTGTATGTATTACTCAGTAATTCCCAAATGGATCTGAGCTGGCTTCAGGAAAAGTGCTTTCTGGGTCAGGAGCCAAGTGCATTAATTTTGTAACTTTCATACAGTGAAGTATGGTATGTCTATTTTGTCATTGTTTTTCTTGGTTTTTTCTTTTAACCCAGAAAGAAAAATGTTCACAATCTCTCACTTCAGAAAAGTTGTAGGAATTCTTTAAAAGGGATGAAATGTGTCTTCCAAATACAGTGGCCCAGAAATTTTATTTTATCATCATGATCTTTTGAACTGATATATTTGTCCTGATGATTTGGAGATTACATCTGAAAAACATATTGTGTAAGAATTCGGCACAATTAAGTGGGGAACGGTTTTTATGGATTCTAGAAATGCAGGTGCTTCCATGGCTTCTGATCTTTGCCAAAATTTTGAAGTTGTTTATGTCAACATAAATGTACAGTTACAGCAAATTAATTCAAAGCTTACTTGACATCTGTTTGAAAATAAAATATGAAAATGACCTCAAGTTAATATTGCTTGTTAATATAAATAAGTAAATTAATTTAAACCTTATTTGACATTTGAAAAATAAAATGTGAAAATTATCTCAATTGTGTTAATATTACTTGTTAATCTAGGTAGATTTGTAGTTTTTATCTATAAATACAGCTAGTCAAGGAAAAATTTGCACATTTGAATCTAGTTCCTTCTGCCTCTGATATCAAGTGGAGAATATAAAATCCAGGTCTAATCAAATGAATAATATTGTCCAAAAGCAAGCAAAATGCTTTCCACTCTATCCAAGCCATCTTAAAATGGTTCTTGTCTCTTGTCCTGAATTAGATATCAGAGCTGATGTTATTGTTTTAAGATAAAGATAAGTGAATACAGAATACAGGCCAAGAAAGTGAAATTTTGAAGGCATTTTTTTCTCTAAGTAACAGGGCAGCCTTTTTTCTGAAGTTCTTTAGCAAGTAACTTCTAGAATGTAGATTATTTTAAAGAGAATGATGATATTTGGTATCTTGATTAGGTTGCAATATTCTTTTAAAATAAGGATTGAACTAGTAGGTCCTAGTTCTTATTTTATTCATTTATTTATTCTTATCCATGCTATTTTTAGACAAAATTTTAAGTCAAGGTTATTCCTTTTATCTAATCTTAAAAATCTCTTAGCGTGCTTTTAGTTTTGTCAAAGTTGTTAATCATAAAATGTGCAAATTGAGCTCACCCATGATGTACAGTTATATTTATATGAGTCAAAGCTAACTACATGAACTACTTATCTTTTAAAGATACCAGTTTATGACATACTTACATAGATTAAATGCTTTTATAATTAGGAACACTATTCTATTTATATTTACTCTGAATTAAATTCTATTGACTACAATATGAGTTGCTCCTATGAAAGCACATACTGTTACAAGCCAAGTATGAGCTGGTAAAACCCCAATGAAGGTCATACCTGTGTCATGTAATGATTCATTAACATTAGACAAATTATTGTCTCTTAGCCTCAATCAGTATCCACTTTTTCAGTCAGGAGAAAAGTGACATACTTAATGAACAAGGTCACTGAAGGAATGATTAAATAGGGATTACTAATGCTTTATATATGAAAAGCTCTGAATAGTACTATTCCATAAACAGTTTTTTAAATAAATCTGATGGTGGTATTACCCTTCTTTAACTAGAAGATGATTATATATCTATAAAAGCCATATTGATTTTTAAATTAGACTATACAGGTGGTATTTTTTTCTTTCCTGTGCTGTTTGAGATTTCTTATCAGGCTGCTAGCTTCTGTCCTTAATTTAATCTAAAGGCCAGTACTGAGTTTTGTTCAGTCATTGCCTTTTGAAAATAGTCTTATTGTCATTACATGACACAGATACTCCCCATCTATTGGGATAACTTCAGACTCATGACAGGCTATGACTAGATACAAGGCAGATTCATATGGCTAGTCTGAATGTTCCCATACTTCTCCCAGTCTGTTCTCAGAAGCATTTGATATATTTTACAATCTGCTTCAGAGATGATGCATTTGTTTTTTTTGCCAGATCCTATTCTTGTTTGGTTGAGAGAGGAGGGATATATCAATTTCTGCATTTTTGTGTTCAGTCAGCTGGCAAATTGCTGACTGATTTGGTTGTACAACTGAGTAGTGTATTAATAAGACAACAGAGAGCAGACGGTATGGATGGTTTTTTTAAATTCAGCAAAGGTACAGAGTTACTCAAATTCAGAATGCAATTTGACAGCAGAACGTTTTCAGATTCATTCATTCTAAAGCCATCAAAAGGTTATACAGTATTGTTTATTAAGTATAGTACAGGGTTTAAAATGCAATTTAAAATAATACAAAATGTTGTAACTATTTTAATTTTTAAAATATGCAATTTTAAATTGAGAATCAAAAGTTAAAATATATACAGTAAATTATTTAATAAATAGATATGAATTATCCCTCTGGCTCTGCAAGGGATAAATAATGAATTTAAACAGTTACTAAGCTACTGTAGTATGGGTTCATAGTTAACTAGGATTGCATATAGAATGCCATTGAAGAATTTCTGAATATCTCAAAGCTATGTGGCAAGAGGAAGCCTTTCGGATAACTTGGATCTTAAAACTCTACTACATTCCACCAAGAACTTGGCAAACAACTTGGATGGAGCAGTTCTTTCTAAAAACCCAGCTGTGCTTGTGGTAGGTCCAGCCCAGACTTTGCTGGGTTGAGAAGGCACCAGAAGTAGAACAGTACCTCAGATCTACTAAAACAGGATACATGCAGCTGAGAGCTCACTTCCTTCTGATCGTTTCCTATTTTTAGCATAATACAGCTGTTTTGAATTTTGAGAACTATTTCCTTAAGCAAAGTCACTAAGTACCTCCCATTTTGTGATTCTTCAGTCTTTCTCAGTAACAAACTGTGGCAAGTGGTTCACTTATTTAAAATTCATGGTGTATAATTGTGTTTTTCTCTGTATCTTACATGTGTCTTGAAGGAGAGCATATGCCCATCTCCCTCTTTATTTGTTTCCTGTGTGTTTTATATCTAGTTCCGTTTGGAGATAATGGTATCATCTTGAACAGCAAATGATTTTCCATTTCATCTCCCCCCCCCCCATTATGAAGAGACCTGCTGTTTCCAGAAAATTGTAACTGAAAAGTGTTAATCTTTCAGTTTTTCAATGTACGTTTTGATATTTTGCAAGCAGTGTTCTTAAAAAAAAACAGAGTCCAAATAAAAGTTTAAAGCAACCATGGCTTTAATTGTCAAAGATGAAATTGGAAAATTATGTATGATGGAAGAAAAGAATTTAGTTGCTCATCTCCACCCGCCAAAATTCATCAGTACAATCATTAAATTATTTGAAACACTTGAGTATCTATGTCAGAGCAGACCTAGAAAGGTTTATATTTTTGAAGCTTTATACTCAAGCAGAAGCTGAGATAAACGTTTGAAATTTGTTCATATTACAAAATTTCATTTAGTTTTGAATCTGAGAATTTCAAAGTTAGGTTTTCAATGCAGGTGTTTTTGTCTCAAAATTCAATGGTTCCTGGCATACTTGCATTATATAGTGGCTTGCTTGTTTGTTCTTTTTTAAAAAATAAGATATTAATTCTAAAAGCTGTTTAGCTGCTACCATTTCCCCTCATTGTTAGAAAAAGATACAAAATTTTGTTGCAAACTAATGGAGTGCATTGCAGAAAGTAAAATCCATCTTCACAAGCTTGCAAGATAAGCCCATCTTTACAGATTTGCAATTTAAAATCAACTCTGATTTTGTGAGTCAGGATTTGGCTATATGTACTTACCTGTAAAATCATGCTGAGTAGTTTTAAGATTAAATCTCTCACAATTTTGAGTATTTGTCATTCCTTTGAAGCTTCAGCAGTTTAATGATATCCTTGGATGCTTTTAAACTTTAGACTTTCATTATCATAAGGTTACTATAATGCACCATTCATATACACAGCTAATCTGTAGCAAAAAATAATTTAATAGAAGCCAGCTGGAGTCAGGCAATTCAAAATATACATAACTTCAATAACAACAACCAATGCCACAAAAAGAACATACCCACACAAAAGGAAGGAAATCGGGCCACTGAATTTTAGAATAAAGCTGAATGGCCACTAAACAGAGTTAATTGGACCGGGAGTGGAGAAATCAAGAAACTTTGAGGGTGAAAAACAGAATGGAGTATCTGGGAAAGAGCAAGACTGGTTGAACACCTAAAGAGAAACTTTAGTCCAGGCCCTAAATGTCAGTGGTGCATCAATATCAAAATTGTGAAATCAAACATTGATACTGATCTGGGGTAGTTGGCAAGCATTTAAGTAATCACAATATTTGACCCATTAGTTTAGGAGTAAATATGTTTTAGATCTATCTTGATTGTCTAAATTTCGTTCTAAAGGAGGTGACAATTTCCCAGGTATAAGGCTCAGGTAGCTTCTCTGTACTGGGTTAGAGTATAGCCTACTGTGCGGAGAAGATGCTTTCCAGTCAGGATAAGAGAGTATAGGATATGACTGCAGATGATGCAGTATTGCTTGCTAAACAGAGGATCCATTATTGATGCCGTGGAGCATGCCCTTGGCCTAGAGTGATAGGAATGTTTGCTTTCCTTTGCTCCTGTTGTACAGTCCCAGAGCAGGCAGCACGTAGACAAGAAGACAACAGATCCCAACAGGAGGGGGAGAGGGGAGTAAACTTCCCACGAAGGGCATGACTGGATTTTGCTATCCATTAATCCCTAGTCTCCTTTCTTGGTGTTTGGAGGTGACATTAGGAAGCCCATAATCCAGCTCAATCCTTGAATGCTGAATTCAGAGTGAAAGTGGCAGGCATTGAAATCATGTCTCAGTCAGGAGCAGGATAAATTATGTTTGTCCTGCTCCTCACTTGAGAGTTGCAGATATATTTTTTAAAAACAAATTAAGATTCATAGAAATTATAAGGATAAGAGCAAAACAGAATACCTCTGTACAAAACATATTTAGGAATTCAGGAATTCAATTTTTTTCTAGAATGAGCCGGTCCATTCTGGAATGGTTCATACATTTCCAAACGTATATTATTCAAGACAGGAAAAAAAATCATTGAAAAGGTAATTATTTCTTATTATGATAAGTGCACTTCTGGAAATATGTGAACCACATCCAGAATATGTCAGACATCCCATTCCAGAGGAAAAAAATGGCTTGTTCTGGAGCCAACCATTCTATATCGCACAATGTTTTTCAACAAAACAAAACGACTAGAAATGACCTGGTCTAAATAAAATTGTAGTCATTAAAATGTTAGATAATCATTATAGAGATCCAAGTTCAAGTTTCTATATGATCATGGATCTCACTGGTGACTTTGGACTATTAATATAGTCCATATTACAGGGTTTTATGAGGAAAAAATGAGGGATCCCAATATAAATGAAAAATTGTAAATTGTAATAGGAATGAGGTAATACAGCTGAGATGGGCTGTTTTAAGCACAGCAAGAATTAGAAACAGTTTGAAGTATGAACTTATTTTATTAGATTTTTTTCCCCACCTTTATTACTTTATATGTATCTCAAGGTGACCAACATACAGTAATAATATTCCTTCCTCCTATTTTCCCCACAACTCTGTGGGGCTGAGAGAGAGTGACTGGCTCAAAGCCACCCAGCTGTTTTTCATGCCTAAAGTGGGACTAAAAGTCATAGTCTCTGTTTTCTCAATAGGGAACCTTAACCATTACACCAAACTATCTCTTAGTATCTTAATAGATAGGCACAGTCACAACTCCCACGTTTTAAAACTGCTCCATATATTGGGCCCAATCACAAACCTACCTACTGTTTGTTTATATTAATAGGCAGATGCATGGATCCTTTTAAGTAAGAAACAATATCTAAACCTATAGATAGCAGCATAAATGAGAACACTTTTCTGCCTCTATTATTATCTAGATCAGAAAAGAACCCTCTAGTCCACGGATGTCAAACTTGCAAGGTGATGTTTCATGATGTTTTTCCCATTCATGGAGCTGGGGTGGGCATGGCTTATGCGTGATTCATCCGGCCTGTGGGCTGCCAGTTTGACACCCCTGCTCTAGTCTATTAGAAGCTGAACTATCATTTATTGGCTAAGCTGCATGAAGGTGATGGAAACTGAAGGTTCACATTCTTAGGTAAGTGTAATTGAGTGTTTGAAATTATATGTATTGTTCATTCAAAATAGTAAAACTATTTAATTTAATTTAATGCCAAGAATTCTTTCAGTTTTCTCATACATACCAGATTATTCTGCTAGACAAAAAAGGAGCAATGTGAAGAAGGTGAAGTGGAGAAAAAGGCCCAAATATTCTTTCTCTCACCAGCCATGCAAATCTTTAAAAATTATTGGTGCATTTCTTACTGTTATTTCTTATTCCTTTAAAAAATCTTATTCTTTATATAGAAAACATTTATCTTGGTTTTTCTGACAATAGTTATTATAAGCAATACTGAGCATTACCTCAGTATTTTTAAATGATCAAACCAGTGGTGGGTTTCAAAAAATTTTCTACTGGTTCTGTGGGTGTGGCTTGGTGGGCGTGGCAAGGGAAGGATACTATAAAATGTCCATTCCCACCCCGATCCAGGAAAAGGTTACTGCAAAATTCCCACTTCCTCCCGATCAGCTGAGACTTGGGAGGCAGAGAATAGATGGGGGCGGGGCCTGTCAGAATTTTTACTACCAGTTCTCCAAACTACTCAAAATTTCCATTACCGGTTCTCCAGAACTGGTCAGAACCTGCTGAAACCCACCTCTGGATCAAACTATATATGATAGGCTCAATTTGAGGTACAGAGTACAGGATATGGACAAGAGTACAAGATGCTGTCTAAATCTGGAAATCACAAATTCTGATAATTTGTCATGATCAGTTGTGAGAATTTGTTTTTTTACAAGGTCAAAGTAAAACATCGTCATGTCATATTTTGACCCAAACAACTAACAAATGGAAATTAGGCTTCCTGCCCAAAATGGAGAATTTAGGATCAGTAGGTGACACAGGATAAAGAGGTAGAAAATGTGAACATTGAGTCTACTATATGGGATTTGCTTTTGATAACCCCACAATCATTGTTTTTCATAATGACTTATTAGATCTACTGAAATAAAAGATATTTAACAAACTTTCTGGATCCTTGAGTGCCTGGTAATTGTTTCCAGTCTATCCCATCAGGAGATACTTTGAGATTGGGCAAGCTTGTTGGATGGGGCATTTGCTAAGCACAGAAACTTGGAAAAGTGTCTTATAGGAATAGCTGAAAGATGTGGTAGGGCATGCTCTTCAAGCTGGAATGCCAGGGAAACATCACCATATGGCTGACTGGTTTTTGCCAAGCATACATCCTAGACCCTTCCTTGGAGTAACAGCAGTGGGAAGCAAATTACTCGAATAGGCTATTGAGTCCCTTAATGCAGGGGTCCTCAACCCCTGGTCCATGGCACAGTACCGGGCCATGGCCTGTTTGGAATAAGGGAGTGCAAGCGGACAAGCTTATGAGCATGTAGAGTTCCATTTGTGCAATCAGTGGGCACAAGAACAAAACCATCCCCTATACCACCACCACCACTGCCAGTCCTCGGAGCCGGAAAGGGTGGGACTGCTGTCTTAATGGGTCTCTTTTCAGTATGCAAAGAAAAGAGGGAGCAGTTGTTCAGCTTTGCAATGAAAAGTGGTTTTTTCATTTGATCCTGATCCCCACTATTTTCATTCTTCTCTCTGGGCATTCTCCTAGTCACAGGGTGGACTTCCTATTCGTTCTTGTAAAAGACTCACTATGACCATACCCCCACTGTGTTTAGTTTGAACAGGAAACTCCAGGGCAAGGAACTCTTTGCCAGGCCAACATCACAAAGTTCTAGAGCAGTTCTAGAATGAGGAAAAACAACTTTCCAGATCTTAGGTAATAACTGATTCACACAAACTACCTAGGTAAGATAATTAATACAGTAATAGTATATTAAAGTAAGACAGAGCATAGGAGTGAGTTTTAGCAAGATTTAAGCATAATACGAAAATAATTTTGTAGAAAAAAACTTCTGGTGAAGATCAAAAGGGATGACTTTCAGCTGTGACATTTGTGTTCTAATCATTAGCAGCCAGTGGCTTTGATCTGGCTTTATTTTAATTTTATTATTATAACTATCCTTCCAGGTAAGGAATTGGTTTTACTGTGTTAAGATGAGTCCCAGTTTTACATGTATTACATTCTATGATTTGTTTTCAATCCCAGATTACATGTTTTGGGAGTTGTATGCCATCCAGAGTTAAATGATTGGAGCAGCCTATAAGCATACTAACTAACAAAATAAATCGTACCTCTTTTGTTATTCAATCATTTCAAATGCATTTGCTTTTATGGCTCTGATGGTTGGATTGCTTTTATAATTTTTTTCTCTGATCTGATTTTTCTAATCACCATTTGATTATTTTTTTTTCCTGAATCCTTTAGAATTTTTCATGCTGTGAAATTGATGGACTTTTTTTAAACCACAGGATGCCTTCGGATGATGTAAAATATCTTAGGCATTGTAAAAAAATAAAATGGTGACTGCCAAAGGCAGCTGCTTTCACTAGAGAAGCATAAGCCCCATTCTGCCCCAGAATCAGTGATGAATAGGTATGAATGAGACAACAAAAAACCCCAAATAATAGCATTTGTTTCTTAACAAATGAAGACTGAAGCAAATGATTTTCATTCGGTTCAGGTTTGCATTCATTACGAAAAAAATTTGCATCCCTATCAGCAATTCCTTCTTGTTTTATTATGCAAAAATAATGGAGAACAAAATAAAATGCCATTCTGCAGCAAAAACAAATAACCCCAAAACAGTTTTTTGCTCAGGTTTTCTAATTGCCAGTATCTTCCTTAATCTTAGAAATTTCACAGGAGTTGTGAAATTGATTTAAAACAAATTGTAAAAAGATTCTGATCTATTTAGTTTTACTTCTAAAGGCAATTTTATATTGCTTTTATTTGTAATACTGTACAGAAAAGGGAACCCATCATTTGAAGTAATAAAACATATTAATACAATATTCACATTAGGGGAAGAAATATTTAAAATATTTCCAGATTATCTTCAAATACTTCAGGTTAGGTACAAAGCTGTTTGTCATGGCAGAGCCCAAATTGCTTTTAACCATTTCCATTACTTACTTCAAAGGCCAAGTCATTCTTCTAAAAAAAATCCCAGAACAGATCAAAAAGAAGTGGATGTGTTTAGTGTGCATTTTTTCTGCTTCCTCAAGATTGATGTGGATAGTACGCAGTACTTATTTGTAATTGTTGGGATCTCTTTCTCTTAACAATAGCAACCTTACTGTACTCTTCCTGCCAGCTGATGTTTATTAAGTCATGATCCATCTCTATATCTAGCCAAAAACCCCATCCTAGATTAAAAATGGGGAACGTTGCAAGCCAAGAAAAGATTGATGGCTTTGTTGCTGGCATCACAATTTATTCCCAGTGCCACAACACCAACCATGTAGTATGATTGGTTATATTTTCATGACAATGAAATCTACCTTACAGAATCATAACGGGAGAACTCAAATAAAAAAGATGTTTGCCCTCATGGAGACAAGGAAGGAATAGGAGTAAGAAAGCTGACCATTTCTTTTTCAAATAGAGATATATTCAAATACATGAATACTGTATTCATTTACATGTTGCTTTTTGTCCAGTATACTCAATATGGCTTAGAGTTTAAAATGATCCTAGTGCAGAAATATCCCTGGTGTTATCCTGTTTTTGAACATGGATTCTTTTAGCCCAAAATTGGTAGGTTTGCCTCTAGAGGGCTCTGCTTGGTTCCAAAGGCTGCTGAGCTGTAACAGCGGCCATTTGTCACCAAGGGACACCACTCAGTCCAGTTAATTTGGTCGGGGAAACGTGCTCGTAAAGCTTCGCTACATTTCTTTCAAGCTGGAGAAATCAATTCTAAGCAGTTTGGATAGGATACAAGAGGCCCAGATATAAAGGTCGCCAGTTGGGAGGGAGAGAAACTGAGAAATTGCCAGGTTTTGTTACAGGATTAAAGGCATTTTTAAGGATCCTATTTTTCTTGTTGATAGGAAAATATGGGACTGTCTGGTAGGAAGAAATATATAGCTATAATGTTAGGTAAAATGGCTTCTGTTCTTACCCCAATGGGTGAGACTCATTTGTTACTGGAAAGACTTTGTCTACAACCATGATGCCCAAGAATATTTCAAAATAATTTTTTCTCCATATAGAAGGCTTGGAAGTTCACAACTATAGAGAGAGAAACAGTGGGGTGGTTAATACTACTTTCCTGGCTCGTTTTGGTTCTTTCATTTCCTTTACCCCTTTAATTCTAAATTGCAGGAGCAACATGTAGAGAGCCACTTATGTTGCACCAGATGTAAGGAAAAGCTCCCCATCATCCCCTTGCTTTCCCTTGATTAAAACATTAGAATTCTTTAATCTCTCTGAATTGAGTTTCTCCCTTAAAAGCTGCCTGTTCTCTTTGATACACCAAAGCAGTTCTTGTCACGCTGCCAAAGGAGGCCGGGAGGAGTGTCACACAGCTCAAACTTTTACAAGCTGAGTGAGCCGGAAAACAAGCAAAGGCACACATACATAGACAGAGAGAAAAAGAGAGAAAGGGAGACAGAGAATGAGAAAGTGAGAGAGAAATCTTATTTTTAATTTTTGTTTTTGTGACATTTGGCTATGAATGTATTTTTTTTTCTTTTTAATTTTTTTTTGTCTAACTTGACAAACCTTTGTGAAACTTGGAAGAGAGGAGACAATGACGTCACTGCAATCTGGGGGTGCCTTTTGCGCTGCCTGTCAGATCCAAAAGAAAAGAACAGAGCAATAAAACAACGGCTGTCTCTGTCTCCTTCGTTAAACATGGCACTAATTGGATGTTAATTTCTCTTTGCTCTTCTCGCTGTTTGATTGTGAGAACTCGGTTCTCCCCCACCCACCCCCAGCAAGACTCTTGCCAATAGCAGGGAGTCCATACTGTATGTTCCCTCCCAACCGTGGGCTCAAAACAATTCAGAAGCCGGGCAGTATTAAAAATGCAGAAAGGGGAGGGGAGGGAGGGATTGGATTTGGGAGTTTCACGAAGCTCAACATTTTCCATTCATTGTGCTGTACAGAGTTCGGAGTATTCCCCCCCTCCTTGTGTTCTGTCCAGTCTCCTTGGCAGCATGGAAAAAAAGAATTAACCCAACCACTACCCAACCCATGTGTGAAACAGCATGTAGGAGAACTAGTGCAGACAAGAAGCTGTTGCTGTCTTTTTCACCTGGGTCACCCTTAAGGGGTGTTTGTGCTTCTTAGCTTGAATTCTAGAGGGTCCTGAGTGCATCTGATTGATTCCTAATGTACATGCATGCACACCCATGCATACAACGGTGCAGGGGGAAAAGGTAAGTTAAGTACAGGGTTGAGGAAGAGCAGGGTGAAATTTACCAAGGGAGATGGTGGGTGGGTGGAGAAGAAGAAGGGGAGGGGAAGAAGCAGGAGGGGGTGGAGGGTAGAAATGTGGGAGTAAAGTCCTACCTGGGATCGGTGCCAACTTCCTGCACAGGGCTGCAGACCCGCAGCTTTGAGCAACCCACCAGAGGCGACTTTTCTCTCTTGTCACGATTCCAAGAGGCAAGGAAGGCAACAGGAACAGGTACAACAGATGTAAAGCAGCCTTGTTTGCCAGGGTGTTGGTGGGTAAACCCTCTTCTCTACTCCCCCTTCATTCCCTCTCCAATCCTTATTGCAGACAGCTGTATTTTTTAATGATCCTTCCAAATAGGGTCGACGAAGAAGGCTTTTTCCTTTAATTTTTTTTTTAAAAAATGATTTTATTGTACGGCTTTGGAGGGGCGAAGGGGCTTTTTATTCTCTTGCAAACATCTCCTGTCCATTAGGATTAACATGCAGGAGATGTGACTGTCACTTTGCTTATTGACAGTTGCCTGTACAGGGATGGGAAATGGCTTTGTTCCGTGCTGCCTGGGAAGCAGTGCCAACTCTGACTTGGCAGCTAAGCCAGAGTGGGCAGGGAGAATGCGGGGAGAGGGAGAGAGAGAGAGAAAGAGAGAGAGAGAGAGAGAGAGAGAGAGAGAACGACTGCTGAGGCTTCCAAAGTGGAAATGGCTGTAGGCCCATTTCTGAACGAGCAGCTATTCACTGCCCCTTTCGCTCGCTCGCTCGCTTTCTTTTTTTTAATTTCTTTTCTCTCTCTCTCTAAGGCTGGCACAGAAAAAAATGGAAAATGGGAGCTGGAGGGAGGGTGTCCTCTTCTGGCATATCTCGGTAGTTTGTTTGCTTGCTTTGATTTGTTTTTAAACCATCCTCATTTCCATTTATGCCTCTTAACTCCATTTTTGCCGCCGACAAAAGAAACATTTCACAAAATGAAACTGCTTCTTGTATAAAATAAAAGGGTTGTTTTGTGTTTGTTTCCTTTTTGTTTCCTTTTGTCTTTCATCTTCTTTGGCTGTGTTTTAAAGGAGCTTGCCGCCTCCAACATCTCAAGTTAGGAAAGTAGAAGTCAACATTTATTTTATGTACATACCTTGGGCTGCTAACACAGGGAGAAGAGAGAATGAGCTGCTTGTTTTAACTGGCATGGGTTGAAAGAATAGGTATTGGTTGGAAATTGCCCTTTGGAAATGGTTCTCAATAGAGACTGAGAAACTTTAGAGATATTTGCTTGGGAGGGGGGGTTCCATGGATTTTTCCCCCCCAGTTTGCTAATAAAGGGAGACTATTTGAAGGGTATATTGAAGTGGAGTTCCAAGTGGAGGAATTTGTGCCAGCTTCTCTTTATGCCAGCCTCTTGTCGGCCTTGGCGTCTCATTCGGATGAAGCCTGGCATGCAGGCACCGCCCATTTCTTGGCGCTGAACTGCTCTGAGAAGGAAAAGGGAGCGCATGGGGGGGGGAGAGCTGTTTCACTGAAACTGGCCTTTCTTGAAAAAAGAAACCATTCCTGATGATTGTCCAGATCATCGAAGTTAAAGCCAGCGGCTACTGAGCAGCAAAATCTTTCTCCTTCCCGGCACATCTCTTTCTGGTACGAAATCAAATGTAGCTCTTTTGAAAATATTTTAAAATGCCATTTTATTTGTCCAAGTGCTTTGGCACTTGCTACTCCTACATCCTTTCTTCCCTCCTCCATTCTTCTCGCTTTTTGTGTTAAAAAAATCCATTTTTTAAAACCAACCCAACTTGTTGGTGGGCTTTATTATTTATTATTTCTCCTGACTGTTAATCAGGATTTCCTTTTGATTTTTCAAAATATTTTGATTCTGGGTAATTGGAAGCTAAGTTTTTTTTTTTATTATTATGGATTTTTGCCACCCTACGCAGGAGAAAGAAAATTGTTGAATCATATCAGACTTGCAATTCAACATGGCAGCCCCTGCTAAGATTGTCTAGTTTTGCAAGGCTGAAAGACATTGCAAGAAATGCCCCTTTCTGGGGACATAAATTTTGAGAGAGCTAACAAAGGGATAAAGAAATAATTAGCTCTTTGGAGGAATGATTGGGGGGAATTTTATATGCTGTCTTCAAGAAGAGGGAGAATTCGGCCATGTTATCCTCATCTCAGTATTTTGTAAGTGTTAACTATTTGCAATCTCTTCTGTACCTATCATTTAAATGATGATTTGTTACACATTTTCTTTTTGTTTCGCTAACACAATTTTGGACTTCACCAAGATAATTTGGGGTATTAGGTTGTTTTGTGATATTCTTCAAGATTTGTTACATGAAATCATGATTTGTTTTTTATTGGGGGAAATCTATAAAAGATGTTTTTCGGAAACAAGGAAAGTGGGTGAATTTTTCAAAATACCCACTTTGCTTAATTTTCCCTTTCACACTCAAGAGCCTTTCTCCAGTTGCCGCTGATATAAACTTTGATGGGCTACTCTACAGCAAACTATATACCTTGCATTTTCCATGCAAGGTTGGAATGGAATTTAGTGGCTTTGATTTGTGTTGATAAAACTGGCCTCTTTATGTCAAGCTTAATTTAGGCCTCTGTTGTCCAAAACAACAGAATTTGTTTCTCTGAAAATTAAAAAAAACCCATCAATAAGCAATTGAATTTTGGTAAACATTGTGCTGTTAACAAAACTTTTTTTCTGCTAATAACAATTTTTCAGGACAATAAGCAGAAAAATATCTTCGCTCTGCTCACTAAAAGCACGTGTTGAATGTAGAGCTTTAACAACTGCTTTTGTGAACTGTGAAGCAAATAATATTTCATTAATTCCTTCTAGATTCCCTGTTTCCCATTGTAATAGTAATATTGAGG
Organism: Arizona elegans; assembly: GCA_022577455.1. Lineage (NCBI taxonomy): Eukaryota > Metazoa > Chordata > Lepidosauria > Squamata > Colubridae > Arizona > Arizona elegans. The sequence continues at coordinate 155,870,605 of JAKOOJ010000002.1, forward strand.
ACAGACTTTGGTTCTAGTTTCTCTCATTCTTAGGCGGGCTTGCTTTAGTTGGGGAAAAAAATCCCTTCTTTGAAAATGCAGAATCTCTCTTTTTTGTCCACAATTTTGCCAATAATCTATTCGCTAGAAAACCCATTCTCTCCTAGATGAAATCTTTATAACCCTAAGAGTAAAGAGTATTTCTCAGTTCTTGATATTTTGCGAGGTTGTCTTTCATTTGAGTAATTATTCTTTTCATTTCATATTACTGTGCATTTGCTATAATCCACCATTTTGTATCACGCTTTCCTTGTCTTTCTCACTACTTTAGTGAGTCTGAAGTCTGACTATCCTAATATAAATTTCAACATTTTGTTACCAAGAAGGCGTGAGGTAAAATGTGATATTTCAGATAATGTCTTGATGAATTGTTGACTTCCCTCATTACACACATACCTACCCCTGTGCTGAATTACTCATTACTGAATTTCTGTAAGGCCCAAATCAGATTTAAATGAAAGTGTTAAAATTCTGCTGAGATCACGATTAGGAAATTTGTGTGGGTGCACAGAAAATTGCATGATGAATTTTACAGAAAAATTAATATATCCAGCAAGAAGCAAAGACGACAGTTCAAATGCTCAGAATCTTTTTTACAATTTTCAATTTAAACTTCTGTACTCCATGAATCCATGCTTTTCCTATCACTGTCCACAATGTTTTCAGTAGTACTATATACATCCCTGAAATAATCCTTTCATCTTTGGGGTAACATGTATTAATTACTCAAGAACATTCAGAGATGGTACTTTACTATTTAATATTTAAGAAAACAGCCAAAAATCTATTTATCAAGTTGCCTGAGAAATGTGAGGAAGACTGTCAGAAAGAACAAGGTGGTGGCAGGGATGGGCTACCAACACCATTTTGAATTAGGCCAAGCTCAGCAGATATTCAACCAGGTTGAAAATAAAGGGAGATACTTTTAACAAGAAGCATTGTCATTTTGAGTACTTTACTTCACATTTTTGCACCATCCCTAATAGTCAGCTATAGACATGTGGTTTATTTGCTAGCTTTAACAGCATAATTGCTGTTAATTTGACATAACCTACAATTTAAAATTTAAAAATGTGGTCTTCATTGAGAAAACAGAAATTTGGTTTCCCACTGTTTCCAAATATGTTAGTGTAATTTAGAATATGGTGGTTTTCCTCCTATATCACTTTCTGATGTAAAGTTCTTCCTTGACATTTTTTTCATTTGTGAATTATTTAAAATTTTTCATCAGTATATTTTTTGGTTTATTTCCGTTTTTTGTACTTTTAGCTAAATATGTTATTTAGCTTTGATCCTCTGTCACGTTTAACTTTTTTTTTTTCTTTTGAAGTACTTATTATTCCTTTTGTAAATAGGGTTTCATTGAAGAAGGAATTTTAGGGAAGCAGGAAATAATATTTGAATTTATACTTCCAGAAGCACATCACTGGAACAATTTCAATAGTGCAATTGTGCTATTGAAGATCTGCCATTGTAAAAAATGGTTACAAGAACCAGAATATTGGAGCAATGTAATTTCTAGACTGGGAAATTATTTCTAAATTAAACACTACATGGCTGAAAAGGGAATGATGGAAATCATAACATTATACACAATACTCCCATTTCTTGGTGTATGCAAGAAACCATTTGTTTAAGCAACCCTCAACATAATTTGTCTAGCTACTAAGTCTGATCTCAAAACTAGCTTATTTGATATTAATGGCTTAATATTAAACAAGCTAACTTAGTTGAAGAATACAGCACTAGTATAGTCTTTCATAAAATGATGCGGTAGCAATTTAATAATGATAAACTTTGGAGACTTTTTGTCCCATTGAGTTAATATTAAACATTTTTCAAGAGATACTGTAGGATTCTTCATACAGACTTATTCAGAATTTATTCAGACTTTCAGTGTGAATTTCTAGAACTTTCCTCAACTTTGGCTCCTCAGTATAAATTGGAACACAATTCTTTTTACTCCCTATCAAAGGTTGGATATAGTATTTACTACCATTCTGTAAAGTACAGGTTTGTGAGTATATTTCTATTGGCTAGATTATGTATCCATCTTCGTCTATGAGAAATTAAATCCAACGTTCCTGATTTTCCCCCCCTCCTTTTCTTTCCAAACCTCACTTGAATTTAAAGCATGTCTATCAACTTCAGTGAATTTCTGTTGATTTTTTTAAAACTACATTTTACAGTATTTTTTTTAAAGTACCCAATAGTTTAGGTACCCTCCCACTACAGCACTGAAATGTCATGATTTCTGTTGGGATCTTATCAAATATTAACAAAATGTAATGAGATTCAACATTCTTATTAAATTTGATTACTTTTGAGAAGTATCCTGAAGAAATGCTGAAATATCACTTTGTAACTATCATTTTATAGGGAACACTTCTAGAGACTCTGTGATTTCAATGTTGTGTGTATGTATTGATAACGTCAGGGTAAAATGATAACTGATGTAATTACTTTATCTCTTTAAGATGGCAGACTAAGTGAACAGTGGTTCTGTTGCTTGACAACCAGATTTTGGTTACCAGTTTTAAGTAGACATCACTTTTTTCTTTTTCTCTTAATAATTCATTCACTCTACGGAAAGTATCAAAATGTGTAACTTGATCATAAGTGCAGCCCTACTCCAAAAGTTGTGGTTTTACCTAACTCAAACATTCGCTTTAATGATCATTTTTTATTTGTTTAATCATTGATGTGATAAAAATAGGTACACTGTGCTTTCTTTGGATCAACAAATTACAGGTATGAGAATCGCAAAGTGAGTCATAAATATTTAATATGTTAACATTTGTTTTTAAAAATTATTCTGACATGTTAAGTTCAAAGTGCATATTTCCCTGTATCACAGAATGGACAATTCAAACATTTATATTAAAATGTTTAACATAGCAAATAAAAAATGGTTTTCTCACGAACCCTTCCAGTATTCATGATACACATTAAAAAAAAGGGAAGGTGGCAATAATGCCTTGATTGCACATTCATGGCCACATTTGACTTTTTGATCTTTCACCAACAGACTCCCCTTTACACTTACTTGTTTTACCTCATTTTTTCAGACATTTTGTAATATCCCTCTGCTGCCCAGTGAATGAAAGTACAGTGAAATCTTGATTTACCTTTCTTTACATTTAAAGCACCAAATGTGCATGGTGATTTAGATCAATTATGTAATAACATCATTTGCATCGATTTGGACAATTTGCATGACATCATTGCACAATTGATGAAAACTGTTGCAAGTGACAGATTTGTATCATTTCTGCACTGATGACATCATGGAAATGATATTTATTCAGTTTATATACACTTTCATATTTAATAGACGTATGTTTGTTAAGTAAACAAACAATTCTAAGATTTATGCACTTCTCTGTTAATTCATTAAAATGAATTTAAACTATATGCATTTTTCCCACTTTATAGAACTATAAATAAACTTTTTGTAGTAGGTCAGGGAATCATTGGTATATGATTCAAAGGTATCCTTGCCAATACCTAGCTACTTTTCTCCTGTTAATGAACTTTACTTATGAACCATCCTGTAAATTCTCAGGAGACGTAGTAGAACTCTCCAGATGTTGATAAATTATCATTTCCAGCATCCTTTGCCATTGGCCAAGGTGCTTTTGCAGCTAGAGTGTGTAGTCCAACATTTTCTGGCTGGTCACAAGTTCTTTGCCACTATTAAAGTTCTTCCATTAGTCATTTGAACCAGACAAAAAGGAGATTATCCATTAAACTCTTCTATGCAGCAGAGGGATAAAAGAACCATAGCTGTGTTAGGGAGAAAACAAGTCTTGACAGCATTTAAGGCATTATTTGTACACAATTAATATGTTCAAGTCTAGAAATCTCAATATAAAATGATTGAGGGTATAACCAGACCTTTGCTTCTTATCCATATTGATGCTTGCCAATGCCTGTTTCATTGAAGGACATATAATTATGAATTCAAGGGATCCATATTAAAAGCAGTGCTATCAGTGGACTAGCATTAACAATTGTTGTAAACTCTTATTTTTCATAACTTGGGGAACCACTGGAGGTGACTACTATATTATATACCACTTCCCCCTTCCATCCCCTGCTTGCTCTCCACCCATTTTTAAATCTCATATTACTGTATTTTCCTTGTTTGTTTTATTATTTCATTATTTTGCTACTGTTCTGTTTACACTTTTCATTTCTGTTTTTTCTGTTGCAAGTCACCCCACAGCGAGAGAGGTGGCAAATAAATTTAACAAATAAATAAATTTTAATGCTTAGAATTTGAAATGCTTTCTTAACAAGCTGTTTATATTAAAATACATTTTTTATTTTATTAATTTTAAAAACATACACACAGAGAAAAAGAAAAAGTATAAATAAAACAATACACAACATATATAACATTTAAACGTAATGACTTATTTCCTAAGATAGTACATCAGTATATTACGTTTCTCAATATCTATATCCACATCTCACCTTATATAACTATATTTTTTTAAAGTTCTATTTTAACTCTAATATGTCTCGTTTGGTACACGAGTTGGTTCAAATCTTTTGGGATCATCTTTTATTTGGTTTTCTTTTTCTCCAGCCATTGACACCACTTATGCCAAACCAGGTAGTATTCAGATTCTTCCTTTTCTTAGATTTCTTTAGTGAGTTTGTCCATCTCGATATATTAAAATACATTTTAATTCTTGTATTCTAAACAGATTTCAGTTAGTTGATCACCTCCACATTTAACTTATCATTGTGATGAGGCATAAGATAATAATACATTACAGTGATTTGATTTCTATTACCCGATATCAGTATTTATATTAGAATCCAGTTTGCTTAGGCTAAGAATACTTCATATATAATTTTGTTTAATTTTTAAAAAATTGTTTAGGAAACCTTTGATAATGCAACAGAAGTTTCTTTTTCTCCCCTTCCTACTGTATCTGCTGTTTGTGCCCAAAATCTGTTCTGACAGATTGGAAGACTTTTCAGTCTGTGGAAACAGTTTACAGTAGCTGAATTGTGCAATCAAACTATACCTGCTTCATTTGTTTATTTATTTGTCAAATTTAATATTTTCATTTTACTTGTTTGCCATGCCATGTCATTGTTTCCCCTTTCCCCCTCTGTGGCATAATCTGGTAATGCACTGACTAAGAATGTTGAATTGCTAAATGCTATAAGACATTATATCCTGTCTGTAAAGTTATAGTAATTAGGATTGGGCAGGCTTCAAAAACTGTTCAGAAGAGGGGCTTTAGAGTTCAGACCTCACACAAGAGTGAGCCCCATACTTCTGCTATTCATTAAAGGAGCCAGAACTTTTCAGGCTTCTGAAAAAATATGCCATTGTTTTAAGGGGTTGTTTAATTTAAATAAATGTATTAAAGCAAAGATATATTATGCTTTCAGACTCACATAGAACCCCCACAAAAGCTGCAGCTCCATTCATTATGGGAGAGAGTAGTTTGTGATTTCTTCTTTTTACACATGAGCTTCCTCTTTATGTTGGAGATAGATAGATGGTAAACAGACAGTTTTTATGTACTCTGATGTCTGGACTTACAAATTTATCCATGGAAGTCATTTCTTTAAACCAGTTCCTCTGTTTTCACAAAGTATAGGCTCCTCTATAGGAGAAGTTAGACTTTCAGCTACATTTCCCTCTATATCTATTCATTATAGAGTATTGGTAACTTCTAAAGCAACATTTCCCAAATCGATGTCCTCCACAGGACTTAACGTTAAAAAATCCTGACATTCCAAGACAGCTAATAATCATGTTGGCTTAGAATTCAGGGAGTCCCAACAGATCTGGAGTTAATTGAATTGAGAAAGGAGCTCTGAAAGACATTATGGAGTCTACAGTATAACCTAACTGGACTCATGATTAATGTCTCTAATGTATCTAGTGTTGCCACTGGAATAAGGTATACTGTATAGCACTTCTAAAACTTGCAAAGATAGCATAGACATATATTCTCTATTTGTGAAAACTCACAATCTCAGAAACAGAGCAGCTATTCTGCTTACAATTCACAAGCTTCATAAATAGCTTTCTACAGATAATCCCATTTGAACATTTAATTCACTGCCCACAGCTCATAGGTTTGAGTCATGCAACATAAAAAGGGCTCATCAGCATGTCCTGCTAATCCAGGGGTGTCAAACTCATGGTCTGTGGATCGGATGTGTCACGCGCTGGCCACGCCCACACCAGGTTTAGAAAGGGGAGGGGGGGAAAGTCACGATACATTATATGACAACGTCGTGACAATGCAAGTTTTGACACCCCTGTGCTAATCTGTGGTGCAAAGATCCTTCATTGTTTTTCAGGTCATGTCTTCATCATTTACTCTCCATCTCAGTAGCCGTCTGAAAGTCAGTATAAAATATTCTAGCATGAAAGTAATATTTTACTTCTAATCACGGCAGGAAGCCTCTCATGTGGACATTCTAGGATGAATGGAAAATGATCCTTGTATTGGTAATAGCTGATTCCAGTTGGCATAGAAGATCTGAATGAAACTTGTCTGGCTTCTGGGCTCTGTGCCTCTATGGCTATTTGTTCTGTGGTTGAAAGAGATTGTTAGATTACTATCCAGTTGGCATGTTCTGAAATGAGACATTTTAGTTGAGTTCACAGTATTGCAAAGTACTACTACAGTAAGTCCCATATAAAAGGGCAGTTGAATTGAACGTGGGAAGTGTGCTTCAAATTTCTTTATTATTTCTTTTTGGTGCTGTGAAGAAAATTTAGCGGCCTTCAATTATTAAGATTTTATAATGTGATCTGCTGATTATGCCTATTGATCAGGTTTTGGCTTCAGAAGCAGATTTTAGTAAACCCTGTGATAATTGAATAGCAGCTATTTGAATAGCAGCAATGCTTGTAACATTAGGTCATTGACCTATATCTCACTAAGCATGATATGGGCCACTTCTAGACAAAGACACAGTCCCAGTTTTGGAGTGAAATTATCTTCGTAACAATCCAATTATATTTTGACTGGAGGCTAGCCATTACAAGAAATGTCAATATATCTTTGTTGTTTTCTTGAATAGAAAATGGCTATAAAGGCAGCAAAAATGAGGACACCTGAAATATTCATAAAATAGCAAAATAGAGGAGAGGATATCTGAAGGTGCTGGTCACAAATGTAGAGGAGGCATTTAGTGAAGATCCAACTACTGGTATTTGTCTTGCTTTCCCCCTTTTGATCATCTTGGCTTTTATTCTCTTCTCAATGGCAAAGGGAAAACAAAAGGGTAGCCCATCCTCCCACTTACAGAAGTATGTTCATCTTCCATTCTAGATCACAAAGCCAAAACACCACTGATCCACTCCAAATATAAAATGGATGCTGAAGGGCTGAAGATGGAGTCAACTAGAAATAAGCTCCCACAGCAGCCATTTTCTTTTTCTCTGGCACGTTCTCAAAATGTCAAATGTTCCTATTGGTTCAAAAAGGTAGCACTTAAGATCTGGCACACATTAGAATTACCGAGTAATTACACTCAGCTATTACTCACTGCTCCAGTATGGAAAGCAGGCAAGTAGGAAAGACTCCTCTGATCTTACCTTTAACACAAAAAACAGCTGGCTTTCTCTTTGTAAGCATGTTGTAGAAGAAGCCTTCTAGAACCTATAGACTCCATAATTGCTTTAAAATATTGAAATATTACTACAGCTTCCTACTAAGGCAGGGTCAATAGTGTTTGACATGACCAGGTGGTTTCCATTACTCCTGCCTTTTCCCATTGGGAAATTTTCCACAGTTTATGTGTTTATAAGCTGAGTCATGATTCTACTTTGTGCCAGCAAGCAGTTCTAGGAAAGATGCATTTCTCCTTTACATCGGCCAAATAAAAGCATGAAGCCTCAGAATCTGATCTTTGTCAAGCTTAACTCTTTGGTCCTGTTTGCATAGAGACAAAATGTTTTCTGGAACGTTGGTTATTCTTTTCTAACCAACATTCTCCAACGTTCCCCCACCCCTCTTACTTATTTCCTGCTTCCCTTTTTCAAGGCAAGCAAGATGGCTGCTGCCTGGTTAGGAGAGGGAAACAAAGAAGCTGGGATGTAACTATCCAGTCATATTTGAGCCTAGCCTTTTTGACTCTGTATGCAGCATCCTCAACAAAACACAGAAAGTTGGGCCAGAATAAAACCTGAGTTGGAGCCAAACCCCTGGGGGTCATTTTGACATCACTGGGCATTGCAAATAGACTGGAATGCCAAAATGAGTAATTACTGTAAGTTATCATTGGAGCATTTCTTGATACAGTACAGTGGGACTGTGCCTCAAATCAGTTGGGAAGATTGTGCATAGCATCAAAGGAAATGGTCTTATTATCCATTTCCTGATTTCTGAAATCAGTTATTATTTGATTAAATGCCAGAACTGTAAATAATTTTATATCATTGACCAATGTGATTATGATAAGACATGCTGTAGGGCAGTGCTTAAACCAGTGTTTTTTAAAACTTGACAACTTTAAGATGTGTAGACTTCAATTAATTAGGGAATTATGGGAGTTATCTCATTTCTTTTTTAAAAAACATCTATCTTTGCATGCTTTCTGCAAGGTATTTTAGTCGGTAAAATAAATACTTCTCTGGCATAGAACTAATTTGCAATTACAATTTGTGTTATGATTACATTTAGAAATAGTTTATACATGATTATTGGATAATTAGTAAATCACAAAGATGATACAGGAACATGAAAGTTGTATGTGTGTATTTGTAATTATAATGAAGTTTTAAAGATTTCAATATAGTCAAGCTATACTTATCTGTATATCTCATTCCTATTATTCAGAGAATAAGCCTCAGTGAATTAACCTGAATAGCTGTATACAGTATTATACCATCAGTCAGTACATTTAAACATCTCAACTCACACTTACTAGAACTGTTGCTCAGAATTCCTGATTTTGATTATAGCTGAAGCAAAAAAGAAACAGGGGAGGGGGAGGGAGACAGAGAGAATGTCAGTTTTAAAATGTAGTATAAGAGGTATCAGATCTCTGAATATTCACTTGGGCTGGTTAAAAAGGTAGGACTTTTTCCCCAAATAGTGTAACATCTGTGGTTGGACTTTCTAAGTCCACTATACACCCAGTACAGTAGTCACTTGTTGCAGACTTCCAGATAGCCTTATCTCTAAGAAAGAGTTACTTTGCAGAGACGCTGCATTTTCCCAGTCTGCCAAATTTTGTTGCTGAGAAAGTACAACTAATTCCCACAAGGATCCATTCATTTCTCTTACAATTGCCATGTGATCACCGAAAGTGCCATAAACTGCATAAAATTATTTGTAATTTTAAAAACTAGTTCCATTTAGGTTCTACTTCATCTCTTCATCCAACCTTTTTAAAAGAACAAGGGAGAGATCCTGGCAAGATGGATGCAGACAGAGTCATATTCGGTCAAGGAGATTAAATATACCTATTTAAAAATACAGAGCAATGATCTGTTTTCTTTCCAAGCATTTAAGAACAGTTTTAAAAAAATCATAACTAGAATGTGCTCTGATACTAAACTAAATTTCACCAGATATGCCGCCAGAAGAGATTTAAAAAGCCAAGTTGGCAGTCATGATCATGTGCCTAAAGCTCCACCTCTTTTTACATCCAAATATGTAAAAATAGGGCCAGTCTCTTACTATGTAGTTGTGGCCACTATCTTCTCCTTTTTGACCTTCCCTTTTGTAGATGCCTCCATCCTTCTCTCAGGTCCACATGCTAAATCAAGGGGAGAAAAATGAAAATTACCTTTCCCCTTTGAAATGCCACCTGCAATGGCATTGCCTTTATGTTTGTTTTTCACTCAGGTAGCCGCCATGTGTTGCCTTTCTGCCTTTCCAGAAACATGGTGACTGGATATTTTTATATATGTGCATGTCAGTGGTGGGTTTCAAAAATTTTTAGTACTGGTTCTGTGGGTGTAACTTGGTGGACATGGCATGCTTTATGGGCATGGCTTGGTGGGCATGGCAGGGGAAAGATACTGTAAAATCTCCATTCCTTCCCCAATCCAGGGGAAGGTTACTGCAAAAACCCCATTTCCTCCCGATCAGCTGGGACTTGGAAGGCAGAGAATAGATGGGGGTGGGGCCAGTCAGAATTTTTACTACTGGTTCTCTGAACTACTCAAAATTTCCACTACCGGTTCTCCAGAACTGATCAGAATCTGCTGAAACCCACCTCTGGTGCATGTTATGAATCACAGTGTGATTTTAACAGAATGATTCTTAGCTGCTTAGGAAGTGGATATAAACAATAAAGTTAGGGACTCCAAGTAGTATTTCTATAATTTCACTTCTCTTTCTTGAGAGCAACGCCTAAAAACAATAATTCCATTCCTTTAAAACAATACACACAAAAGAAAACATTTGATTATTGCTATTGCTGCAGGTTTACAAAAATAGTTTTGAAGCAGGATATTCGAACAAATATTCAGCATGCAGCAAGTCTATGCTGTTTCTGAAAGTCTTAAACATTTCAAAACACTTTTGCTGCTGCTCTTGCTGCTTTCATTGGAAAAGGTTACCTGAACCGAACATCAAATTGCTGCACCGTTTCTGTCGTAAATCTAAATGACAAAATGGCTGACATTCAGCCATTTTGTAAGAATGCAGGCAGCAAAATTAATCCTGGGCTTTTGTTTCAGGTTAATTGTTTCCAAGTTTGGCTATCACACTGAAGGACTGACAAGATTTTAAGGGAGACTGGCACCACTTTTCTATCTGGGAACTGCCTCCGATAATTTTGGCAGCCCTGCTCTGGACTGTGCTTGTACAAAAGCTGAAAGCACCATCTACTTATAAAGCAGCTATTTTGTTCCTTGTTTTTATAATCTGCCAGACTCTCTTGATAAGATAGAGCAGCACCTGAAGCTATAAATGCTTCTGCAAAAATATTTGGGTTTTCAGGCAAGCTTAGCATTAGCAATTGCTTGTGTTTGTTTGCATACAAAATGCTGTTTTGGCTGCATTTGGAATGTGTTGGCTTTGCCAATGCTAGACTTTTAAGACAGTCGGTCAGAGATGTTGGTCATGGACAGTGGCACTTTGATATAAAGCCACAGGAAAACATAGATATTACATCTCTTTTCTTAGAAATGTGCATGAAATAAGGATTCAGAGCACTTGCCACAAGGGAGATTTTTTATTATCTATATATGATGACTTGGGAACCTTCCAGTCATTAAAAACCCTAAGTGACCCCCCACTCCACAATATATTGTAGCATTTGCACTGTTTTACTGTGTCCAAATAAAGTCCCAGTTCCATATTTTTCATCAGCATTCATTCTGAAGATTTGAATAGATTTCCTCTAAAATTATGTAGAAACAATGCTGCTTCCTTTTATGAAATTTCAGGCTGTGTGGGAACATAACTATTTTTATAGGAGATTGAAGTTTTCCAAGTAAATATATTATTTGAAGATGGGGTGAGGGTTAAAGTTCAAAAAGAATGGTTTTTAAAAATGCTTAAAAACCTAGTTTTGTTTCTTGTTGGGGAGCAATAAAACAAAACAAATAGGTTTTTTGTAGCCTTTATGCTAGACACATTTTTTTGCTCAGTAATACCCACTGAGAATCTTTTATGTTCAAATATTCTATAACTGTTGATAATTATTAATTGCTTGTTTCAATTAAATCTTTAAAACAAGCTCTTCTAGTCATACATGAAATGTTGGGTACAGTTTCAAAATGAGTGACCATGCTTTTGATTTCTATTGCTGTATCCAAGAATGTGAATTTAGAGGAACAGAAGTCTTTAGCATCAATTTTATTTAATATTTACAAATTTATCATATCTTGTGAACTATTGGGGCTCCATTATTATGAAAGAACTAGTTGTGAAATTTAGTGTATACCACTGAAACACGGGATTTGCTCCTATGTGACTTCCGTGTTCTCCTAGGTGTTCTGTTCTCAACAGCAACTATTTTCTATTGTGCCTTTACATTCTCTATTAAAGCAGGGGCCTAATCACACGCTGACCCTTATTGTTATAATAAAAATAGAAACAGGGTTTCCTGGATCAAATTAGGAGTACTGTAAGTCACTGTGGTGGTTTAATTCCATGTTTGCTACTTATTATATCCAGAGAACTTCAAATATTTAGAAATCTGAATTTCTATACAGATATAAGTGCCCAGCAGGGAGATAAATAATAGAAATATGCTTCTACATCAGATCTCCAGATAGGCACTACGTAAATCATGTTAGTTTATACAGGTACAAAATTTTGACTTGGTCATATCGTAGAATTAATGCCAGGTATGTTGTACTGTATTCTTTTAAATCTTAAAAAAAATTCTATTGGTGTGGGGTGTGTGTATGCATAGACAAATTATATGATACAAAATTATATACATACATACAGTATGTATATATGTGAATGTGTGTTTGTCAAGAAGCAGTCTTTTAACAATTTTTATTGAGAAACATTAAATATTTCACACTCAACATTCATTTGTCTTGTCTTCCACAAGTAGATATTCTTCAGATGTTTTAGACTTCAGCTCTCATAAACTTCAAATAGAATAGTAACATTAAAATTTTAGCTCAGGGGCTTAGTAAAGAGCCTAATTCAACAATTTGAAAAAATGAATGGAGTAAATTAGGTTTTTTGATCAAGTTTGAGGCAAATTCTGACTTAAGGTTACGTGTTTTCTGTTGATTAGCATGGGTTATTCACAAATACTTACAACATTTATTGTATCTTACATACATAGATTTATATCATGCATTTCTTCCGAAGACTCATGATAACATGGGAATCTTGCTGCAATTTAATGTGAAGTAGGTTAGCTGAGGAAAAAGTCACATGGTAAGTTTCTATGGTTGAGGCTGGATTTGAACTTGGTTCTTCCAAGCTCCAATATTGCACTACAACAATATACTTTTAAGGAATGGAATAATCTTTGCAAGGATAATAAATGATTCCAACTTCAGAGAAATAAGTGCAAAGATTTTGGAGCTAGGCATGTTAAATCACAGAAAAGAACAGAAAGGAGAAAGAATGTTATGGTTTGGCCAAACATAAATTGTACTCTAGCATACTTGCCCACTTTTGTGAAAAAAGATAGTGTACAAATTAGTGGTCGTAAAAATGAGTTTGTAAATCATCTACATAAACAAATTTTAAAGAAATTCAGTCTGGTAAGAATCCTTCAGAATGGCTTAAGATTATGAAAAGGTACTTAGAGCTCAATTTTTTAATATACATAATGAAATGTATATATAATTAAATATATATACATGTATACCTGCAAACATAAAGTTATAGGCTTGGCTCATACCTATAATGGAGAGGAGGGGACTGTTTATAGAATCAGATGACATTTGCCGGCAAAGATTAGCATTTATATTTCCCTCCTAGATACTGTTGATGAAATCAAAAGATGAAATCAATCCACTGTCAAGCTAGACTGAAATACCACTATCTGACATGATTGCCTGAAAGATATATGTTGCATTAGAAATGTTGGTTGCAGTAAAAATCCAATATTTTCTGTGGAAAACTGTATTTAAAAATTATTGATTAAATAAAATTGTCTAGAAAAATAGAAAAAAGTTATGTATAATTTTTTAAAACCTATATGGGAGTTAATTGTGTTACATCTTTTTAAAAACTTTATTGTTACTTTCATCTTTAAAAAAATACTTTATTGTAAAAAGACGATATACAGCTTCAAATTTTTCAGGATGCCTTTATTATTTTAATAAAATAACAGCCCCACTTGAAAGCACTGAATTGATGAAGTTTGGTTTTCTTTGGGGTTTCAAGGGTTTTTTCTTCAGCTTCCTGCTGAAAACTGGCAGGAAGTTGCTACTTTTCAAATGTTTATCACTGAACCTAGGAGCTTGATTAAACTGTAATAACAATACTTTTAAAAAGGAATGTGGAGGCAAGTTGATATTATAGAATATACTATACATAATTTAACCACTTAACTGCAGGAGACCACTGCATGGTGTCATTTTTAGAAATGGAAGTGCATATGGGACCGGGGGGGGGGGGGGTGGAGGGAGGCAGAGAAGAAAGAGTATCAGAAAGAAAAGTTAGCCAGATGCCAAAATGTCAAATGCATGTAGTGAATTAGTGCTACATGGTTGTAGAACCTAACTTTAATCCTGGTGGTGCAGTGGTTAATGCAGATAAACTCTGCCCACAGCCTGGAGTTCGATGCTGATGGGGCTAAAGGTGACTCTGCCTTCCATCCTTCTGAGTCAGTAAAAAGGGGACCCAGATTGTTGGGGACAATATGCTGACTCTGTAAACCACTTAGAGATGGCTGTAAAGCACTATGAAGCGGTATATAAGTGCTAGGGCTAGGGCTATTTAGGTGTGTTCTTCAGAAATCATTATCTCTCACTCTCTCATTAGGATTATTTTACTATTTTGTTTTTACATTTTGAGCTACCATTTCATTCAGCACTTGAATGAAAATATTTTCATTAAAAAATAAGCAAAGATGAGGAGAATAAGAGTGGATAAATATCCTTTTTAATTCCTAACTTTCTTACAAGTCACAGTTTTAAATTTGTTCCATCCTGGTTGTCACATTGTAGGAACCTTTTAAAAACAATATAAATATTTGTTTTCATTTTTCCCGCATTTCTAAAGTGTTCGTTATTTTAGAAAGGGAAAATTGTTTTGTCTCCAGTTCTGCTCCTGTCTCCAGTAGCCCATTCAAAGGCTGTTCTTAAAGCATAAACTCACTAAACAAATCATTTTTTCACATTAAATTTTTAACTAATTTATGTGTTTCTCTTAATTATTTGCCCAATATACAGAAAAAGAGAGAGAATGGATTCTACTGGATGCAGAAATGATGGCAGAAGGTAAGCCAAGAAAGTTGCTTTTCTTCCAGTTCTGTTCCTTTCTCCAGTAGCCCCTTCAAAGGTTGTTCTTAAAGCGGGAGACCCCATGCACTAAAAAAGAGCTATTCTGAGATAAAACAGCAATAAAGTCTGTTTTCTCCCATTCTCAGAACAGCTCATGTTTGGATCTAGACCTGGGAATGCTCTCTAGTCTATACACTATTTTTCATTTATTATTAATTTTATTTCTCTGTCCCATGTAATGGCAATTGAGGTACTATAGGTACTATTGCTGATTAGATAATGGACTTTGTCCGTCATCTAAAATCTGTATTATTCTAACTAAGTTTATAATTCAACTTTTAAAAATGGACAGATCTAAATTATATTAAACACAATATATTATAAAATTATTCATTTTTTCCTCCCTTAACAGATATTCTTAACTAAGGGGGGAGGGGGCAAATAAGGAATTGTACAGAGAAAATTATGCTGACTAGGGACTTTTTTGCAATGTAGCCTTCAGTTAGTTGTCTTCCATGTGTGAACTGAGTGGAAAGGAAGCCAGTTTAAGAAATTCTTATCTAAGTTTCAGCTTCTTCCTCCACAACAATGACTGCCTGATATCCAACCTGGTCAGAATTACCAAGGTTTGTAATTGGTGGATTCCCCTGTTTTTTTACTCCTCCCATCCACATTGGAAAAGCAAGCACCAATTGCTTTTCTTTTTTATGGCCTTTGGTTTTGAGTTCTGATAGAAAAAAATAAGTTTTATAGTTTTTCCTGTCACATAGATTAGAAATGGAAAATTGCTGCAAGGAAGGAAGGAAGGAAGACAGGTCAGTGTTTCACTGCTCCACAAAAGAGAGACTACATTTCATTGTTCTACTGCTTAATCTGAAAACCAAAAACAAAACAAAGTCTAATATCATAAGAGTCCAACAGTTACAATACAGTATAAAATGGCTGTCGGAGAACAAAGATTGAGAAGTACACTGCCTACTAGCCATTGGTGTAAAATGGAATGAAGTGCAGCAGGTGGGACCAGGTACCTGACTGCCTGTTTCCACCAGAAGAGGGCAAGATGAGTATTTTTCATGCAAATCAAGAAAAGATCATCTTCCCAGCAGCCGAGATGCGGGCTGAGGAAATGATGAAATGATCCATTCCTGCCCTTCCAAAATGGGAGGAAGAAAGAAATCAGATCAGTCCAATCTGGTCTCCACTCTGTATATACTTTCATGGGAGAAAAGGGCAACTACAGAATGAAAATGAAAATTGTGGAACTGGAAAAATATTGTGGAACTGGAAAAAAATTATAGTGGGTCTCTTTTATCAAGCTTTATCAAACTGATTTATTGTGGATGTTTGAAAAAAACCCAATGAAAACTTGCTTCAATACAACTTCAAGAGCCCAACGCTTTGTATTTGCTGATATTTCCTCATTTTCTGTTTTTGTAGATTGCATTTGATCAGCCATCTTTATCTGAACCTCAAGACCATCAATGTTCTTAGCCATCATTGAAGTTTGCCAGTCCTAACCATCAAAACAATGCTGTCCTTGAGGCTGAGGTAGTAGATTGAATAGTTGTGGAGCCATCTTCTCCCTTTGAGCTAACTATACAATCTACTGTCTTTCCTAAGGAGACAGTCAATTCAACTGCTCCCATGGGATTACCCATTCCCACATGCAAGTTATTGACATGAACAATGATCAATTTGGGGGCCTTGGGTGTCAGGCATGCAGTTCTACAAATATGCAAATGTGTGAGGCCTTTGTGTTGCTTTGTGGAGGTGAGGTAGTAGGTTGTATAGTTTGTGGGAGGGATTAAATCCCATTTCAGGTGATAACTATACAGTCTATTGCCTTCCTTAAGGAGCAGCAAATCTGCTTTAAGAGGTGAATGATATAGCTATTATATGCTACACTGAGCAACCCAACAAAACCCTGGCTCCTTCCTGATTCTAAATTGGAAGAAAAACTTCTACCTGTATTCTGGATTAAATACAAAAATCATGCACTTTTTTTCTTTGCTAGATTTCCTCATATGATATGTTCCTTTTCTCTTTTTTCCACCTTGGATTTCCCTTTCTCATCCTTCCAGCACACCCACATTGCAACTCTGCCCCTTCTCCCACATCTGTGGAAATCTAGCCATCAAAGATTTATGTTGAACACTTGGTAGTTTAATTAAAAGCCTTCCTATATTTGACCTTATCTCTCATGGCAAAGTGATCTTATATACCTAGCTAGCCAATGTAATGGCCCTCATTCAAAAATATATTAGCATGCTAAAATATATACATCCTAATAGGAGCTTGGATGCTGGGAACTAGCATATATATCAGTTTTCCAAACACTACTCATGTGCCCAGGTGGCTGTGTGATCCCAACTTCCAGTCTTTTTTCTCTCTGAAAGGTGCTAAAGAAGGTTGTTGTAATCTGCCCCTTATGCAAATGTAACATAATACAAATGATATTTGTGTATGTCTGCTTCCAAGTGTGAAATTGGGATAATGCTATTAGGAAGTGTCAACACACAAGAAACGATTGCTTCGTTTATTTGGCTTGTTATCATTATTGCAAAAGCTTTTGTTGCTCATGTCATTATAGATTTGCTGAAATTATATTCATTTCACTTCTCCTTCCTTCCTGCGGTGGCAGGAGCAGCACAGCTGGTTTCCCTCATTATTGAAGCATGTGTCTGTGGAAGTCTGCCCCATTTGTTTCCTAGGTTGGCGACCCCAGGGCAGAAGAGCCCATTTTCTACTGATCTGGCCCAGACTTCCCATCTTTGTTTTTTGGATTTAAAATGGTTGAATTTTGAGGGGTTGGGAAGCGCAGCTTTCTCATTGGTGGAATCTCTCACCAATGCCTGACCCCGGTCCTCCCCTTCCCCAGCAGCAGTAGGCCAGGTCCTTCTCCATGACATTTCAATGCTCTCACACAGGGCTTCAGGGAAGTTTAGCAAGCAGTTTTCTTATATTCCCCACTATTGTGAATACGTGGTGCAGCAGAACAAGGAGAGAGGGGGGGGGGAATCTTGGCTGGCAGCCATTTTTTGTGCTCGTCAGAGGAAGGGACTGCTGGTAACTCAGCCTGAGTTTTCAGGATAATTGTCTGAGAGTGAGTGTAGGAGAAGACTGGATGTGTTTTTTGGTGTTGCTTTTTTTAAAAAGCATTGGTGATGTGAAAAGATCCTTATCTGTCAGAATGCCCTGAATGTTACATTATTTCAGGATACTTGTTGTTCATTTATTTATTTAGTGAATGGCATATCATACATGGACTAGCAAAATATATTAACATTTCACCTAGATTAGTAAAACACAGTAAGATATAAATGTTAAAAAGCTCTATGTTCAAATACTAATGTCTAGGCCATCTAAGCATTGAAACGCAGTATCATTTGTATTTTTAAAAAATCACATACTGAACCAGTATATGTCCTCAGCTTACAGCCAATCATGCTGTGATCTACAGTTTGACATGGGACCTGCAGTCACACTTAGGAGAAGATACCATGCCCCATTTAAACAGAATCTCAGCAGACGCTATGTGAGGTGTCAATCCTATTCAGAATTGCTGAGGTGGTAGTTCAAAGCCTGGCACCTTTTTTGTGGGGTCATTATATGTCTGCCTGTATCTATGTCTGCCTGCATTCAGCAACCCATTTGGCTTTTCATTGGGAATCAATGCTAAAGTATAATCATAATTGGGCAGACGATGTGTAAGTGCCAATGGAGGCTTCCTGGTTTTGAGTCTTCTGGTTAATAAATGAGGAAGATCAGCATGCAGTGGTAGAAGTGAGTTGTTCATAATTTTTCTATATTCTTTCACTAATGATCTTTTCTTTGTAAAGCTGGTGGTGCTATATGGATCAGAACAGGAAGCCAGCAAGTCAGAGTAGTTTTAATATATACGCTTATAATCCTCATGGTGTCATTGAGTCTGGCATCTAATTTACTAGTAGGCAGCTGTTAAGCCATACAGGGGCACAGTATTCTGCTGCGGAGTAGACCAATTCTAGTGCTGATGACCTGAGGGTGGCAGCTGAAGCTCCCCATTTAGTTCCACATAATTTCTAGAATATATTGTTCCTAGTATTCATTTTTGCTGCCAGATTCTCTAGATGTATCTTATAAGAGGGAGTCTGTTCCAATGTTATTCCAAGGTACTTTGGATGGGGATTATAAAGAAGTAAGTTGTTGTTTGGGTAGATATTGCAGCTGACATTTTCAAAAAAATGATCATGTAATCATGAAGCAAATAAAAATAAAATAGCAATCCCCCAAATCAGCATTAACATAGATACTAATATAAATGCATTATTTTACCCCTCTTTCAAACCAATGATTTAAAAGAACCCATCTATGTTAGAACTGAATACCCGCCCCCAACAGACGGGGAGGAATAGGAGACCACCTAACTCCAGTTTACAACACAATTCCTGCAGCAGTTCCAAGAAGATTCCACAACAAACTACACCCTGATTCAGGCGATCCTGAGGGCATAGATAAACCTCCAAGTGGCCTCAACAACTATCAGAGAGAGTTCTAATGACCAGATGACTGCAAAGAAATACAATCCTTCCATCCCCCCACCATCGTATCAGAACCTATTCTTCCATCTTCCCACCATCCAATCTCAACTGTCAGTATCTATCCTTCCATCCCCCCCATCAGAACTGATGAAGCTTTTTGGATGAGAAGTGAAACGTTTTCTTCCTCCTCCTCAAGGAAAAAACTGTCCAGTTGCCTTTTGAAGAAAAAAAAAGCACCTTTGAGGCAACTATGACTTGGATGACTAAGAATCTCCACAGACATACTTCCCACTTTATTTTTTCAGATCAATGGGGTAAATACCTCTATATGTCTATATTTGTGCAAGTTTAAAACTTTAGGAGATATCAGCCAATTTGGTGGACAGTGTTACATATTGCTTCTGCTGCCTAATCCTTAAAATAGTCTGAAGTTGGCCTATAATCATCTCTAGAATGCAAAAATTAAAGTTACAGCAGCTGAATCACTATCAGAGCAGAAGTAAGAAACTGAAAGGTAAATTTCCCCCAACCAAAGCAAGAACCATCATGTGCTGCCACTCTATGGTGCTTTTGGGCAAGAAAATCAGTTTTATTTTTATTTCAGATGCACCACAGTTGAACTATCAATCAATGGATGTGGCTCCTGGCTGATGATATAAGATTAGATGGTACTAGAGTTCTGAGCTACTGCAAAAATGTAGTATGCAAGCATCTTTTTGCTTTTTCTAACTGTTATGTATATAGTTTTGGTGGGAAGTTTGAATGTTAATTGGTCAATTGTGATTGGTCAGCTCCCTGGCCGGCAAGGTATATAAAGGGAGCTGTGTTACTGTAATCTTTGCTGAAATCTCATACTATATTAAAGAGCTGTTGTCATGCACTACCTTGCTTCTGCCTCCTCAATCACCCAACCTAACACTAACTTATCTATAGCTGAGTTTGATTTGGCCTTGTCTGTGGCTTCATCCCATTCACCAATTATGAATTAAGAAATTCAGCATTTCTGAGTGTTGGAGGTTATGGAAGAAAGACAATCATGCATATAACATACATAGGCAAACACGAGGGACATTGACTCTAATTGGACATTGACTCTCTACATGGGGCTCCCCTTGAGGAGCACTCGGAAGCTCCAGCTGGTCCAGAATGCGGCCGCGCGGGTGATTATGGGAGCGACTTGGCGCTCCCATGTGACACCTTGCCTGCGCGAGCTGCACTGGCTCCCGGTGGTCTTCCGGGTGCGCTTCAAGGTATTGGTTCTCACCTTTAAAGCGCTCCATGGCTTAGGGCCCGGTTATCTGCGAGACCACCTTCTGCCAGCGATAACCTCCCACCGGCCAATTCGGTCCCACAGAGAGGGCCTCCTTAGGGTGCCGTCGGTCAAGCAATGCCGACTGGCGGCCCCCAGGGGGAGGGCCTTCTCTGTGGGGGCATCCGCCCTCTGGAACGAGCTCCCCCCAGGAATACGACTAATCCCAGACCTCCGTACCTTCCGTCGAGCTTTGAAGACCTTCCTATTCCAGCAAGCTGGCCTGGCTTAAAATTTTTTAAAGGGTTTTTAAGGGTAATGGGTTTTAATACTTCGGGAAGCCAATTGGATTTAATTTTGTTTTAAATTATTTTAAATTTTGTATTGTATGTATTTTAATTTGGCTGTGCACTGCCCTGAGTCCCTCAGGAGAAGGGCGGTATACAAATTTAATAAATAAATAAATAATAAGTAAATAAATAATTGTATTTGCCCTGATTCCAGGCCAATTTGAAATTCTGAAGCCTGCACAGATAAAGAAAGAAATCTTTTCAATGGAGAACAGCAAACAATTCCCAATGGGCTGTTTCCTTAGGCTGAAGAAGTGTGATAGAGTACTGTGATGAAATAACAATATCATTGCAAATTTCAAAAAATAGTTGGCTTTTCCTCATTTCCTCATTTGCTGATAGAGGGAGGAGGCTTCTATGCTGTAGAAACTGCCAGTAGGTGGGGTACACTACCATGCTGGTAGTGTAGAACAGTTAAAAGATTTGAATATTATCTTCCATTTTAACCCTTTTATGTTTTGTCGCTTCATCCAGCTCTTTTCTTTTCAGAAAAAAAGTCCATTAAGGAGGAAAACACCACACAATGCCTTTTAATCAATTGCACTAGCCATTTGTTTGAAGAAGAGGGGGGGAAATCCCAAGAATCTTGGCTTACATATCCTCCTGTAAAAACAGGATGCTTCAAGCTTGATGCTTGCCAAAGAAAATTTTGAAATGTGCTTGCAAGGAACACACATAGTTCAGCAAATGACATGTCTTGGCATGTATTCCAGCCGGACATTACGCGGTTAACACACTTGCTCTCTTTTTACAGCTTTTATACTGTGACTGCACTAACATGATTTTTGTCACATTTAATATGATTTATTTCTTTATCTTTAGTTACACTGGATTCTTCTGTCAGTTTAACTCTTAGTATTTCAATAAGTATTACTAGTGGGCAATTCATTTGAAGGGTTTAGGAATTTCCACATAAGTTTTTTCTTTCTTTCTTGTAGCATCATTCTCCACCATTCAAGAATTTTTACAGGAATACCCATGTATGGTAGCTTTATGTTTTTCTTACTGGAGTGGAGGTCTATTGACCAAAAAAATAGAATAGCTGCCTTTTGAATTATAGCAATTACTGTCTTCCTCCTGCTCCATCAATTCCCAATAAGTGTTACCTCTCTTCTTTTGCACTCTTGTACTATTTTATGTCCAGATCTGTAAGATATAAACGTTGCAATAGAATTACATGCAGTAAGAATTCTGGGTACTAGGTTATTTGGTCTAAGACAACTCCAAAATTATATTTTAAAAAAAAAAACATCTTAAAAAATTGCATTTAGTTCCTTGCCAGGAGTAATTCAAGAACTCAGCATCTCAGAGTTTGTATAAACTTTTGTTTAAGCAAAAGCAGATGGTTATTTTCATGTCCAATAGTCCTGCACAATTTTTGACCGTGCATAATGTTGGGCACAAAAGTGGAGCCAAAAATGAACTTTTACAGTAATGCTAGTGTCACGCCTATGAAAGAAAGTTTTGGATTTTCACAACGGCAACACTGAATCCAATTTGCCAATGATGGGTTTCCCCTCTGGCAGTGGTGGAATTAATTTTTTTTACTATCGGTTCTGTGGGCGTGGCTTGGTGGGCGTGGCAGGGGAAGGACACTGCAAA
This sequence comes from Arizona elegans, assembly GCA_022577455.1. Taxonomy (NCBI): domain Eukaryota; kingdom Metazoa; phylum Chordata; class Lepidosauria; order Squamata; family Colubridae; genus Arizona; species Arizona elegans. Next base: position 155,893,237 of record JAKOOJ010000002.1, read on the forward strand.
ATCCCCATTCCCTCCCCACTCCTGGAGGAAGGATATTGCAAAATCTCAATTCCCATCCCACTCTGGGGCCAGCCAGAGGTGGTATTTGCCAGTTCTCCAAACTACTCAAAATTTCCGCTACCGGTTCTCCAGAACGTGTCAGAACCTATTGGATTTCACCCCTGCCCTCCCAGTCTTTGTTCTGAAAGAAGAACAAAGCAAAGCAGTTCTTTTTTGTTCAGTGGAAGTGCAGAAGCCACTGTTAGCAGAGAGGAATGAAACACCACGGCTGCTTATCTTGGTTTTCTCCATTTTTGTAGGTAAGGATTGTTTTCTTCAATTTTGTTGATGGACATTGTTCAGTCTCACAATGGCATGAAACTATAGCAATTGTCCAAAGTGCCAAAGATTGCCAATTGCTTCTTGCCCTTCTTTCCATCTTCAAAAAGAATATCGTCATCCACACAAATGGATTAAAAATTAGTTTTTCATTAGGTCATCTTGCTTTCCACATATGCAAAATGTTCTTTCTGTCCTGAACATGAACAGTGAAAGGACAGAGATAAGGCATTTTCCTAATCCCCAAAAGTTAAAAGTGTAGTATTTTGAAATTCCAGAAATTTCAGTAAATTATAAATACCTTTTAAAACATTCCAAATGTTTTAAAATGGAAGCAACCTATTTGCTTGCTTATATTAGCTGATTTCACATAATGACTGCTTCTCAATTAAAATTAAAAAGATGATTTAAGATGATCGTAATAAAGCAACAATGAAATCAATTAAACAACACTTGAAAAGTGAAGAAAATAAACTCCCCACAAATACAGTTTGATTTTTAGTGGCTAGACAGTACATCCTTGTAATATTGTTGGCCACAGTATGCAAGCAGTTTGCCACTGCCATCTTCCAAGGTAGCCTTCCAGTTTCTCTCTGTACTGTACAGCTAAATGAAGAATTAAAGATAATCAGAAATGTAAGCTTGAGAGAAGAAAAAGCTTTCCACCTGATGCCCATAATTAATAAAACTGCTAGATAAGCTTCCACATGATGTGACTAATTTCTCAAACAGGAACATTTTCCTAAAAGCCTATAGCATAGGAAAATTGGCTAACTGAAACCTGCATTTTAAAAAGGAGATCTAATGCAGATATTAGAAATTACAAACTAGTTAATATTTGCTACTGCAAGCAAACTCTTGTCATATTCTCAGTATTGTTAAGCATTTTTAAGTTATATATTCATGTATTCCAGTAAGTAATCTACCTAGATTAACAAGCACCAGACATTAGATATTAGACTGGTGCTTGTTCACTTGCCAGTAACTTGACTGCCATTAGGAAAAGTGAGTCGTTTGATGAATTTTCTCATATCTTAAAATCATTTTAGTAATTAAATAGGGAATATGAAAAGCTCCCAAAAGATCACTCCAGACTGGAAGAATGGATGTTAGACTTGTAAATGAGGTTTAATAGAAGTAAATATAAATTATGTTTAAAAGCTATAATCTCACATGCATGCTGATAGTAATTGACTGCCAGTAATTGACTAGCAAAGGGTCTTGGATTTATATGGGTTACACACAAAAGTATAGCTCACCCAATTGAATGAGTGCTAGAACATCTAGGTAGAATTCTATTGATGCAAACATCAGAAATTTACAGAAAATATAAAGAAATCTAGTTATCACTTAACATAAATCTTTGATGCAAATTCCAAACTAGAATCAAAAGTGAAATGAATATACTTTACAGGTTTTACACAAATGAAAGAACACACAAACACACACACACATTAGATTTTCGAGAGGTTTTCTGTTACAGGAAGTGTAACCAGATATTTATTAGAAACTAAAGGCTCAAGTTGCCACAATGAAGGAAACTATTATCTGAATTAGAATGTTCAATCTGTTGAATGATAAAGACAATCCAATTCAATGAAACAAATCCTGAGCAAATAACAATATTTTAAACTGATGTCTAAAAGAAAGCGTATATATATATATATATATATATATATATATATATATATATATATATATATATATGCATATTCTTTCTAGCCAGGTTCTACCTACGTAAGCTAAGTTGTTCCTCAGCCCTAGTTCTGTGAAATCTCATCACAAGTTTCTGGGCTTTTTGTATCCTGCTGAAAAGCAACAACTCTGTGCTGCAATTTGGGAGGCTCAAATAGCTATTTCTGCCTTATAAGGCGTCATCAGTGAGCCACACCCTCTTCTCAAGTATCCTCCCTGTAAAGGTACAATGTGTCTTTTTCTTTTTTTGTAGGCTTTTATGTGCATATTCTTTCTAGCCAGGTTCCATCTACGTAAGCTAAGTTGTTCCTCAGCCCTAGTTCTGTGAAATCTCATTCACAAGTTTCTGGGCTTTTTGTATCCTGCTGAAAAGCAACAACTCTGTCCTGCAATTTGGGAGACTCAAAAAAAAAAAAAAAAAGACACATTGTACCTTTACAGGAAGGATACTTGAGAAGAGGGTGTGGCTCACTAATGACGCCTTATAAGGCAGAAATAGCTATTTGAGTCTCCCAAATTGCAACACAGAGTTGTTGCTTTTCAGCAGGATACAAAAAGCCCAGAAACTTGTAAATGAGATTTCACAGAACTAGGGCTGAGGAACAACTTAGCTTACGTAGGTGGAACCTGGCTAGAAAGAATATGCACTATATATATATATATATATATATATATATATATATATATATATATATATATATATATATATATATATATATGTAGGTCTTTGGTTATTCGGGTCTTCTCCCACGTAAAATTGGAAGTGTCTTGGCGACGTTTCGACGAAGTCTCATTCGTCATCTTCAGGCTGGTGTTCTCGGCTTCGTGCTTCCAGGAGCAATGTGAGATAACAGCTGTCTCTTCCTTTTAACTGCTAGTGGGGGTGTGAGCTGATTGGGTGGGAACTTGGCTGTGTTCTGATTGGGTGGAGGTGTGTTCTGATTGGTTAGGGGCTCGGCTGTGCTCTGATTGGATGGGGGGTTGGTTGTGCTCTGATTGGCTGGGGGTGTGTTCTGTTTGGGTGGGGGCTTGGTTGTGCTCAGCTTAGTCTGAGTTGCAGGGGGATTTGAGCTGGTGAGCTGCGTTGTTGTTGTTTGGCTTCGTGTTTGTGGCCGTGCGAGCTCTTCATGGTGGGTGTCAGTCTGCTTCATGTATGGATTGGAGAGGTTTAAAGTGGCTAATGATGCAGCTGCAGTCTGGCTTCTGGTCCTTGGTCGTGGCTCATTATCAGTGTGGGTTTGAGTCTGCTTTCTGCATGGATGTGTGGTGGTGACATCCTGTGTGGCTCTCGTGAGTGTGGGGCTGGTGTCATTCGTCATGTTAGGGACTCGTTTGTCAATAAGGGCGGGTTTCCAAATGGCTGGTAGGCGGGAGGTATCGTCTCGTTTGTTCATGCTGTGTGGGCGTTTTTCTATCTCGATGGCTTCTCTGATTATTCTGTTGTTAAAGTATTCAGTTTTGGCGATAGTTCTGGTCTTTTTAAAGTCAATATCATGTCCTGTGGCTTTAAGGTGTTGGACCAGGGAAGAAGTTGGTTCTTCTTTTCTGACTGAGTTCTTGTGCTCTTCTATGCGTGCACATATTCGTCTGTTGGTTTGACCGATGTATGTGGTGGGGCAGGCGGTGCGTGGGATTTCATATATTCCTTGATTTTCTAACTCAATTTTGTCTTTGGGGTTCCTTAGAATGGTGGATATTTTTCGTCATCTTCAGGCTGGTGTTCTCGGCTTCGTGCTTCCAGGAGCAAATTTGCCTGAAGATGACGACTGAGACTTCATCGAAACGTCGCCAAGACACTTCCAATTTTACGTGGGAGAAGACCCGAATAACCAAAGACCTACATACAAACACCCGCGAAAACCTGAGAAAACATTATATATATATATATATATATATATATATATATATATATATATATATATATATATATAATATGTTTATATATATATAAACATTTTGTCTCAAATTCATTTTGACCCATATGCACATCTATTTTTTCTAATATATGCAATTCTATATGCAAATTTGTCAAATGCATACATTTGTACAAGCAGTTTAATATAATACATCTTGTGTGCATTCTTCTTTAGCTTCTGTAAAATTGCTGTTTTTATGCATAGCAACTTCAGAGAAGATTAACTTCCATCAACAATTTGTATTTGGTTCACATAGTGGTTCAAAAGTAAAATAAAGTAAATTTGCCTTTAAGTATGAATTTCCCACTTATCCCAACTTGATAGATAATCCAGAGGAGGGCATTTAAAAGTCTGTAAATAAAACCATTTCTAGTCATTAACCATCTCATTTATGAAGAGGAGAATCCTGAAGCCTTAAAAAAACCAGCAGAACTTCATGAAAACAAATGAGAGCAAATTGAGACTGACATGTGAATTTTGTCTGAACAAAAAGTTGTAGCCAGGGAAAAGGCCTCAACTATATGCTTACATTCCTAAATGACATTTCCCAATTTGGCTGTCATGTTCTGCAGCATTTGAAATTACAAAATGTGTTCTTTCATGACAGCCTTACATTTCACCTCTTGCAGTAATCCTGATTAAATATTGTTCCCCAAAATGGATAACAAAATGGATACTGATGGGATCAGGTTTGCTCATAGTGACAGCTATTGCTGCTTTCTGCTCATCTAAAATTACCAGTCTGGCTACGATCAGAGCTAGGACTATCATGGTGCATGTTGTCACTGTGTGATGCAATGCATTTCCAGAAGTAAATGGAACTATAATGCACTCTTACAATTTGGAATGCGAGTGGGAGAGTAGACAGTGAAATCAGACGTTTGGAACAGCATATTGATTTCTACGATTGTAGCATTATACTACCACTGGAGGGCCTCTAGCACAATCATTCAAAGACACTGTGCATTATTCCATCTCGTTCTTTTTTCTTTTCTTAATGGAACTTCTCCAGAGAAAAATGTAGTAAGACTGGAGGGGGCATTTTCTGAACTCTGATCTCTAAGCAACAGAGGGCAATTTTGCCATCATAGTTTCCTCTTGAAGTGCCAAATGTGGACAATCAATCTGAAGTTTAGATCAGCAGACTGGTTTTCTCACAATTTCAAGGAGACATAGAAACTGCCCTGTGAGTCAGGGAATCCATAGCACAGCTCTGAACTCCAACAGCAAGGACCTTGGAAGGGAGCTGCCTTTTGTGCCCATTGCATGCAAATAGCTTTGTTGGTGCCAGGGTGCATAGAACCGCCTCACCATTGGTGGTCGCCATAGTGAGGGCTGTAACCTCAGCCTGGCACAATCGGGCCTCCCAGAGCTTTGCTCTTCTTTCCTGCAGGCAGAATGCGTAATTCAGAGACTTGTGAAACCTCTGACGAATGGGAGGGGGAACTTGGAGCCAGTCCATGAATTTTAACAAAAAAGCTTGTGTTCAGCAGCTTTAGCTGCTATAGCAACATGGCTGCAGATAAAGAGTGTTGGCTCTTCCACCTTGCAACTCTCTTAGAGGGCAGGCAAAGAGAAGTAATTAATGCCCATGGCCAGCATGGCAAGGGAGGGTACTCCATCAGGCTGCCTCTCATTAGCTTGCTTTGGCAGCAAGAGAGATTTATGGCTGCCATGGATCTTGCTCTTTAAACCTGACAGCAGTTTAAAAAAAAATATTGGTTAATGCCAACCAGGGATGATACTTTCACAGATCTATTATAATATGTAGTGTGGGGGAGGGGGGAGTCATCTGAAGCAAACTGATTTACAGTTTTAACATTCCCATCTATGATCAATATTATTCACATTCTTTTGCCCATTTTGGCTGTATTTTTGTAGCTTCTAATGTTTTTAATAATTATAATAGTTGTTATTTGTGTATTATTGCTTTTTAACTTCCTTGTATGCTGCCAAAAGTCCCTTGTTTTGCAAGATGGGGGCAATATAAATTTGAAAAATACACTTAAAAATACATTTCATCAGAAAATTCAGCCAGAGTCCCCCTTTGGTATCCTCTGTACTTGACAGCTAATTGTTTTTCTTTAGGAGCTAATGCATAACAGAAACCGATGGAAGGCCTAGTGTCATGGTGTCTGGAGGATGTGGTCATCAAAGTCAAGGTCGTAGCCACTTTGTGATCAAAACATGAATTGTGTTTATGCATATTTGCCACTAAAAGAGGATCTACCCTCTTTTAGATCTTCCCATCTAACTTCAGGCCTGGGACCCAACCAAGTTTTCAAAGATTGCCTTCAGTAGGCACTGTAGGAGCCATGTGGATCTCCTACAGAGAAGGTCAACTTTCTGGATTCTATTGACTAGCACTGTTTAAGTGATGGAATCCAGAACAGACTAACCTGTTAGAGCATATAGAATGGGCAGACAGGTAACAAAGCCATGCAGGGTTTTATAGGTGACAACCAGCACTTTGAATTCACCGGAAGCCGGCTGACAACAAGTGCACCTCATGTATCAGGAATGGGTATAGTGAAGCTTGCCCATCGTTGGTGGTGCTGCTGCCTTTTAGACCAGACATAATTTCATAATGGCCTTTATGGGTGGCCAAAGCATGGGTGATTGTGAGAATGGCCTCTCAGTCCAGAAACCATACACTCGTGCACAAGATGAATCAGTGCAAAGGTCTGCTTTTCTATAGTTCTATAGTATCTCCTTCTCAAGCCAGAGTTGAGATTACAGGAAGAGTCCTCAGTTGCAGATAAATCCTAAGCAAGAGAGGGCCACCCCATCTTATGACCAAAGTGAAAAATCAAATATTTCAACAATATCACTTGGTCAGCCAAAGGTTCAGATTAGCTATCATCATTAGTGTACTGATAATACTTGACATCAAGACAACAAATAATGTCCTCCAACAACTTCATCTAAATGTTCAATAGGGTATGAGCGGGCCAAGGGCACAAGGCTTTAGGTTTGATCTCTCTCATCTCCTATTAACACTGAGTACTTTAGATTTGTGGCCTATCCTCTATAGGAGCCATGCCTACCTCCAGAGGAGCTTGAATATGACTGCCATCATTCTCAGTGTGAAAAATTCTGCAATCAATGTCCCTTTAAACACCCAGTTTAATAATTCTACACACTCAGAAAAGTTTGTGTGTTCATTTGTTTATACTCATACGCCAAGGTTAAATTGCTTGCTTTTGATGAATGCAGTCCATAAAAACAATAAATCTGTCACTATTTAAAGTGCTACAAAAAGCTGTTGTATGATCGTTTCACTAAATTCCAAATTCATGGCACAGTTAGGGAGAAATTATGTATGTCTGCCTACATTGTTTAATGATTACTTCAGAAAAAAGACCTCAAAAGACCTCAAATCCTTATGTCCCAAGTTTAGGATTTAGTCCTCAGAAATACTAAAAGTTTGTCAGAATCTAAATTGCTTGGTTTTGCTGCTTCATATAAGAGTTTTTGAATTAAGTAGTTGAACAGAATTTTCAGGCATCTTTTTAAGTCCTCCAAAATTTTCCCCACCTACTTATAGTTTTATGGTACAAAATGCTTCTTATGTCCAAACTGGCTTATATGCCTCATGTCTTTTTTGTAAAGGCAAACATTTTTTCCTTTAAAGTCCTCAACATGACCCAGCACATTAACATAACATTAAACTTTGCAAGGAAGAGATTTCATGACATTCCTTCCACTCCCTGTTCCCAGGGCTGCATTATGATTTTTGTGGACCCCAAACACTTCTGCATTTATGGATTCTGCCACCATAAAAACTGTTATTAAAATTATATTTAATATAATTTTCAATATTTTATTCATATTCTTAGTAGAAATATTGCATATATATGTGTATAATTTTGTAATTAATTATGACGTCTATTACATATCATAAAATTTACTAAATTGTAGTATTCATGCTATGTCTAGAGGTTAGAAATAATTCCTTTAGTTTGAGCTTCAAATTTTATGCATTCCTTGCCTGTTTCAATTAAACATATTAAATATTTTTGTGTTGTCTTTTGCCATTACTATAGTAACTTTGCTGGCTCTAGGCTCTGTGGCTACTAATGGATAAGTCAGTCCAGCCTGTTCTCAACTTCACCATGCCATTTTCCTCTGAAAATGAAATCAAACAGATCAAACCATAACATTTGATCATATCTTCCTGCAGAGAGATTCATGTTTTGCTTAGAATTTGATCTTCTTTAATTCTTCCCAGCATCTCTGGGCAAAAAAAAAGCTTTTTCCAGATTTAACATTGTGCCACAATGGCTGCACATTTCAACACAGGTCTGCAGGTTACTGACATGCATTAATTTACATTTTTTTACAATTGATTTTTCCTCAGCCTCTCAGGATTTGGAGGGGTTTTGCTTGTTTGTTTTTGCTATCTAGTGAACCACCAGAAAGTGAGGCAGAGGTGGGAGCAGGAAACAGGGAAATTATAGAAAATTCTTTCCTTTGGCGTGCTGTATATGTGTGGAATAATTATTAGATCCACCCAAAGAAAGCAGGACTTATGGGTAGGCACAAAGGATAATCAGCCAGATGGGGATAATTCAAGTGAATTCTGATTAGCAGGCTGTACAGCGTGCTCTCTTCAGACATGAAAATGAAGAAGTACTGCAGACATGCTTGATTGCAGCAATACTAGTCATCAAAAACATTTTTTCTGGCTTTTTCATGAACCTTTGGGGGGTAGTATTGAAGAGCTACTGCTTTAATGGTTGCATTAACTTTAATGCACAGATCCCTGAAATGAATTGCAGAAAGGGGCTGTGCTTGCTCTTATTTATTTATTTATTTATTTATTTATTTATTTATTTATTTATTTATTAATTAAATTTTTATACCACCCTTCTCCCGAAGGACTCAGAGCGGTGAACAGCCAGAATTAAAATACATACAATATGAAAATTAAAATAATTTTAAAAATAATTAAATCAATTTGGCTTCCCCAATTTAAAATCCCTTACCCATAAAATTAACCAATTAAAAATTTTAAGCCAGCCCGGCTTGCTGAAATAAGAAAGTCTTCAGCACCCGGCGGAAAGTACGGAGGTCCAGGATCAGTTGTATCCCTGAGGGTACCTTATTCCAGAGGGCGGGTGCCCCCACAGAGAAGGCTCTCCCCCTGGGGGTCGCCAGTTGGCACTGCTTGACCGACGGCACCCTGAGGAGACCCTCTCTGTGGGAGCATATTGGCCAGTGGGAGGTTATCAGTAGCAGAAGGTGGTCTCGTAGATACCCAGGCCCTAAGCCATGGAGCGCTTTAAAGATGAGAACCAATACCTTGAAGCGCACCCGGAAGACCATGGAAGCCAGTGCAGCTCGCGCAGGAGAGGTATTACATGGGAGCGCCATGTTGCCCCCATAATCACCTGCGTGGCTGCATTCTGGACCAGTTGGAGCCTCCAGGTGCTCCTCAAGGGGAGCCCCATGTAGAGAGCATTACAGTAGTAATGCTTTTAGCCCCAAGTACCTCTAAATTATTCCCAAAGTGTACCCTACATATTGACTAATGTTCTTGATGCAACACATAGATTCATAAAAATTAGATCTACTCATAGTATAGCAATATGAATGTTGGCTTACAGTTCTGAAAAAAGATGAAAACTGCCAAGAAGTACAGGCAGCCCCTGCGTTAAGACTGAAATTCATTGGTAAGTGTATCTTGAACTTGAATTTTTATGTAAATCAGAACTTGTACTTATAAATGTACTTGTACTTATAGCCTGTAACTAAACTCTAACTAAAAATGGTGGACAACATGCTACTTCCTTGAGCCGCCAAACCTTTGAAGCTGCGCAATGTTTTCATAAACTGCTGAAAACCACTGAAAACAGGTGTATATTAGGAACATGAGGTTTCAGCGGTTCATGAAAACATTGCACCTCCACCATTTTTTGTAGTAAGCAGCCTGCTTGTAAATACATGTTGCCTGTAAGTCAGATGTTCTTAACCCAGGAAATGCCTGTATTCTGATTTAAACATGCATTGTAGACCAGTAGTGAAATTCAAATTTTTTTACTACTGGTTCTATGGGCGTGGTTTGGTGGGCGTGGTGTGGCTTGGTGGGCAAAATCTCCATTCCCACCCCACTCCAGGGAAAGGATATTGCAAAATCTCCATTCCCACCCCACTCTGGGGCCAGCCAGAGGTGGTATTTGCTGGTTCTCCAAACTATTCAAAATTTCCGCTACTGGTTCTCCGAACTACTCAAAATTTCCACTACCAGTTCTCCAGAACCTGTCAGAACCTGCTGGATTTCACCCCTGTTGTAGACATTTGAGGAATAGAAATGGAGCTAGCTTGAAAGGCTGAGTCTCTGTCCCAGGAGCATACTTGCTTTCTATTCAGCATTGTGTTCATCAGTATCATTCAGTGCCTAGAAGAAGGAATAGCTATTGAGAATATTTAACCTTAAACATCTTTTATCTTGCAATTATACAAGTGCTCCATTATCAATTCAGTTATTAGCAAATGAAGCACTCTCTTTTATGCAAGAGACATCAAATCTGTGAAATATTCTTGCTGAACTCTCAATCCTTCAAAAGGCCTTAAAAGTTATATTACCTTTTAAAGCAATAAGAATAAGTTGGTGGTGTTATAAGCAAGAGTCTATCACAATTTAACTAATGCAAAAACAGCTTAAGCACTATGGTTGCTCGGACCTATATATACTACCAAGTTCAAATTGATTTACATCTAAGTGATAGAACTGTGCAGAACTTTGGAGAGTCTGTGAAGAAAGAAGAAGCTAAAAGTCATTGTTATATGACTGCCCAAGCACACAAACTATTTTTGGCTAATAATCTGAATGTGGGGAAAATGCTGAGAGACGAAAAGGTATGGGATATCACACAGAATGTCTCTCTCGTAGGAAAAATTGAAATGGATAAGAAGCTATCAAGAAGGAGTTGAATGAAAGTTGGAGAAAGGGAGAGGAGAAGAAGAATGGCAAGCAAACAAAGATGGAATTGGGCTTTCTTGGGCTGCTAAAGAAAAGCAGGATTCAGGACACCAAAATGGATTTGGTGTAACAATAACCTTTTAAGGAAAATGACACAACATGGAATAATTTCTATACTGAACACCGATATCCAGAGAGAAAAGAGTAACTGGAGACCCCAGAAAAAAAAGCCTATCGGAAGCTTCCAATTAAAGTTAACTGAGTTCTTGATTAATTCTTTGGAAAATTCACTAGCAGCAACTTTTTAGGAATACCATCATTTCAATAGAAGCTGTGCTATTGCCAGCAGAGTGATAGTTAATTTTTGAATTGTAGAATAGCTAAATCACAGGGAATTTGTTACATTCCAACTTCCAACAGAGGAGGGAGAGCATAACTGTTTGTACATACTTGCTGAATTATGTTTGTTCAGCTGACCTCCTTTATCTTTGTTATACAGAGAAAAATTGGAATGGTTCTGGAAGATCTTGCATATGATATTGTGTTTGGTCAATACAAGTCATGGCAGATTCACTTTGCTTCAAGGTGCTTCTTAAAAACTGCCTTGCTTGGTAACGCAGTCTGCCCTGGCTTTTAATCAATGAAATAAAGATGCCACGTGCTCTGTGCTGAAGCCTCTCCCAGCTATTGGCAGGAGAAGGAAGCTTCCAGAAGCATCATGTCAAGGCACATTGTGTTCCTTGCAGCACAAAGCATTTGATTGAGGCAAAGCACAGCTGTCTTACATAAGCCCATTAAGTGACTGGACAGAGGGCAGTCAGAGTTACTTAGTTTCTCCTAAGGTTCAGGATAGGATCAAGTGCTCACCTATTAGTAAGAATGTATACTTTTTTTTAACCGAGGCATCATCAGTTCACCATAGAGGGGATGCATATACAGGTGAAACTCGAAAAATTAGAATATCATGCAAAAGTTCATTTATTTCAGTAATGCAACTTAAAAGGTGAAACTAATATATGAGATAGACTCATTACATGCAAAGCGAGATAGTTCAAGCCTTGATTTGTCATAATTTTGATGATTATGCCTTACATTTCATGAAAACCCCAAATTCACAATCTCAGAAAATTAGAATATTACATGAAATCAATAAAACAAGGATTGTACATAGAACAATATCAGACCTCTGAAAAGTATAAGCATGCATATGTACTCAGTACTTGGTTTGGGCCCCTTTTGCATCAATTACTGCCTCAATGCGGCGTGGCATGGATGCTATCAGCCTGTGGCACTGCTGAGGTGTTATGTAAGACCAGGATGCTTCAATAACGGGCTTCAGTTCTTCTGCATTGTTTGGTCTCATGTCTCTCATCTTTCTCTTGGCAATGCCCCATAGATTCTCTATGGGGTTCAGGTCAGGCGAGTTTGCTGGCCAATCAAGCACAGTAATCCCATGGTCATTGAACCAGGTTTTGGTACTTTTGGCAGTGTGGGCAGGTGCCACGTCCTGCTGGAAAATGAAGTCAGCATCCCCATGAAGCTCGTCTGCGGAAGGAAGCATGAAGTGCTTCAAAATCTCCTGGTAGACGGCTGCATTGACCTTGGACTTAATGAAGCACAGTGGACCAACACCAGCAGATGACATGGCTCCCCAAATCAACACAGACTGTGGAAACTTCACACTGGACTTCAAGCATCTTGCAGTGTGTGCCTCTCCATTCTTCCTCCAGACTCTGGGTCCTTGGTTCCCAAATGAGATGCAAAAGTTGCTCTCATCAGAAAAGAGGACTTTGGACCACTGAGTAACAGACCAGTTCTTTTTTTATTTAGCCCTGGTAAGACGTTTCTGACATTGTTTGTTGTTCAGGAGCAGCTTGACAAGAGGAATACGACATTTGAAGCCCATGTCCAGGATCTGTCTGTGTGTGGTGGCTCTTGATGCACTGACTCCAGCCTCAGTCCACTCCTTGTGAAAGTCCCCAACATTTTTGAATGGCCTTTTCCTGACAAGCCTCTCCAGGCTGCGGTCATCCCTGCTGCTTGTGCAACTTTTTCTTCCACAATTTTCCCTTCCACATAACTTTCTATTAATGTGCTTTGATACAGCACTTTGGGAACATCCAACTTATTTTGTAATTACCTTTTGAGGCTTTCCCTCCTTATGGAGGGTGTCAATGATGGTTCTCTGCACAACTGTCAGGTCAGCAATCTTTCCCATGATTGTGATTCCTACTGAACCAGACTGAGAGACCATTTAAAGGCTCAGGAACCCTTTGCAGGTGTTATGGCTTAATTAGCTGATTAGAGTGGGACACTTTGAGCCTAGAATATTGAACCTTTTCACAATATTCTAATTTTCTGAGATTGTGAATTTGGGGTTTTCATGAGCTGCAAGCCATAATCATCAAAAGTATGACAAATCAAGGCTTGAACTATCTCGCTTTGCATGTAATGAGTCTATCTCATATATCAGTTTCACCTTTTAAGTTGCATTACTGAAATAAATGAACTTTTGCACAATATTCTAATTCTTCGAGTTTCACCTGTAACTCTCTTCCCCTGGATATGACCTGCATAACTCTCTTCCCCTGCATGATGCAACACTTGCAAGGTCATAACCCTAACTGTAGAGTTGAATTTAGGTGTGTTGAACCTAATCCCGTCAAGAAAAGGATGACAGTCAACCCAGGGATATATGATTAGCTTAATGCTAAACATAATTCTAGGCAGCAGAGTGTTTGGGAGACAAACCCTATTTTGTGCATTGTAAAATAAATAATAATCTAATATGCTTTTAATTTTGATGGTGTTTAAAAACAACAACAACAATGCTTTGAATACAGGAAAAAGGAGTCCCAAAAATGAAGCCCCAGCCTGCATTTGTCCCCTTTCTTCTAAAAGGTTTCATTCTCAAGAGATTTTAAAATCATTCCCTCAAATGTACAAAGTACTTTTTAAATCACAACAGAGTGATTAACTTAACCCTGATCCCAACTCCAAATCTATATAGGTCCAAATAAGTATCAAATAAAATGAAATCTACAGCCAGCTTTACCTTTTGTAAAAGTTAAAAGTTGCTTGCAAATTTTAACCTGAAAATACAAGTGTGTATGTGCACATACCCAAAAAAAATGTGTACATATATTTGCAAACAGGTATGTGCATGCAGACACCATATAGGCTTGGGGTAAAGGATGGCAAATGCACCTCATGGATGCATCTTTTTCCTGCTTTCCAGGAGCTGATTACTTAAAACTCCACAAAAATTAAAAGCCTCATTAGGGTATTATTTATTTGACAAACACAATGGGATAGGTCACGTTGATTGGCCAATGGCCTTAATAAATTTTTTTTGTTGCTGTATGGGCTATTTGATATGAATCAAGAAAAGCTTCTCAGACATTCCAGCTCAACTCTTCCTTTAATAAATTGTCATAAAGATCAGCTAGCCAATAAAAAACAATGCATTTTATAAGCAAAAGGTTTTTGAAATTTATTTCAGAAGTATTAAAAACCATGCCTTGCAATGCTGCTTTATTGTACCATTTAAAATGTTGTCCCATTTAAGAAGACACTGTATCTTTCCCAAGATTCCGTTAACAAAAATATAGTATCTGCAGAGTTTTGCTTCAAGTGGCACCTTCAACTGGATCTTAGCTAGGCCAGCTGAGGTTTGTCAAAAGATGAACTCATTACTCTGAAAACTATAAAAGATACGGATCAGATCAGCATTTGTCTGGCTGTGATGTATAAGAGATCCAGCTGCAACACTTTGGCCTCCATTCTTCATAATTTAAAGCTACATTTATCTAGTTATGCCTTCAAAAACATTTCTCATCTTTTCATGAATCACACATTCCTGCTGTCTAATTGGGGTTAATAAGGAAAAGACATTACTCCTGATTTATTTTAGATACGACTGAATGAATTTATACTGCAATACTTCAAACATCTCTACATTAGGAGTGAGTTTCATTCTGGTAGAACAGGCTTAGCTACAGCTAAACATAAAAATTGCAGGCATTAATTTTTTCAAGATTGACCACTGCCTGTGGAATCTTGGAAATGGATCAAAATCACCATCAATGAGTAGTCTGATCATCTTTGTGAAATGCAGACGAACTTAATCTACAGTGTCGGGCTGGACGAAAGGCAGTATCAGTGTCATATTTTGAGGTGTCACAAATTATTCCAGAATAGAGCATCAAGGCATCCAAACATGCTAATTCTGATACGGCTGCAAAAACAGAACATCTGTCTGTCACAACAGTTAAGATTCATATACTGTTACCTTTGAAAGCAACTTTTCTATATGCTGTTCAGCTGGGCTAGAGTACGTTTTCATATATCATACTGGTGGATAGTCATAATTCCTTGGGGTATTTGAAATGAAAGATGCTACACCATAGAACTGACTTGCTAAACGAAGTGTGCTGTTGTAGCTATTCGTATCTTTAGAGGAGATATAGTGTTGCAATTGTAAATCCAGTCAACTTGAAAGTACTGTAAGTACCACTGAATCTAACAAAATAAATGTCTATGTAAATGACTGAAACAATTCAAGATAGTCAAGTAGCTTCAGGTTGAACTTAAATGCAGCCTGTTCACAGAGATACTTATTTACGTGATTACCAATAATCAAGCATCATGTCTGTATAGGTAGTCCTCGACTTATGACCACAATTCAGCTTATGTTGCTAAGCAAGACAGTTGTTAATGAGTTTTGCCCCATTTTATTACCTTTTTTACTGTAGATATTAAGTGGATTACTGTAGTTGTTAAGCTATAACATAGTTGTTAAGTGAATCTGGTTTCCCATTGACTTGTCAGAATGTCGCAAAAGGTGATCACATGACCCTGGGACACTACAACCGTCATAAATACAAGCATCCAAATTTTGATCACATGAACATGGGAACGCTGCAATGGTCATAAGCATGAAAAAGACTCAGTGCTTTTGTAACTTTGAACATTAAACAAATGGTTGTAAGTCAAGGATCACCTGTATCCAATGACTACAATGTTTTTTAAATCAACAACATTGCATGATAGCTAAGAAAGAATCATTTCAATCAAGTATCATTTAATAATAGCAACTGCTAAAAATGGCTGTATGAATCAGGCTCATAAAATGATTCCGTTTACACATGCAGACACAAAAGCAGCTTTTCCAACTTTATTATTGTCCATTAATAATATTGCCTGATCAAAATATTTTAGCATGAAGAGTCCTGAAAGTAAAAAAAAAAAAATACTCGTAACGTTTGGATGAGGACACTCCATTCACTTCACGCTCAATATTTTATTCCCATGGGCATTGCTTATTTAGTTTTAAGATTACATTGTTGTGTACTAGGTTTCTCTGGAAACTCCTTAGCCAAGTTTTCCTAGTCAATCATTTACTGTATCCACCTCTACAAATAGGACATGCAGTACAGTATCAGCATGCCTTACATTTCCAGAGGATATGATGAACCCAAAAGTTTGTTTGGGTTTGTTTTTCTAGGTCACAAAGCTTCTGCATTTATATCAAGAACAAATGAATTCCTATTTTGAAATAAGGTAAAGAAGTTGGTAAAGGTACATGCCTATGCTTTGCTTGTGTAATTTATTCTATTTTCAAGTTCCAGATTTCTTTTAATAGTCTGACATTTTTGGCAGAGAACAGATCAATAAAGAAGACTGTACTGGGGACATTCTAACCCTAACTCAAAAGCAGGACGGGAGGAATGAGAATGGCATGCGGGCACAGTCCTATAAATAAATATGCTACAAGTAAGGTGATGTGGAAAATTGCGTCGGGGCTTCAGATCACACACACAAGCCGAAGAGCTGTTATTACTGAACTTCAGGCCAAAGTCATGAGAAAAGCAAAGAAGAAAATCAGATGTTTTCCCACAGCCTGAACTGAGGAAAATGTAGAGGTAGTGGAAACAGAAAACAATTCCCAACAAACCCTTACATTGCTGAAAATTCTGTTCTATGGACCAGTTCAATCCACATTTGATGGAGTATTTGCTCAGCTAAGAGAAAAGAGAAAAAGTGTGCACACAGACACCCATATACAGGCATGCACAAAGGAAAAGAATGGAGGAGTTTAGATATACAGGTAGTCCTTGACTTACAACCTCAGTTGAGCCTAACATTTCTGTTGCTAAGCGAAACATTTGTTAAGTGATTTCCCCCCCATTTTACGACCTTTCTTGCCATAGTTGTTAAGTGAATCACTGAAGCTGTTAAGGAACACATTGGCTAAGGGAATCTGCTTTTCCCATTGATATTGCTTGTCAGAAAGTTGCAAAAGGGATCATATGACGGGGGACCCGGCAACCGTCATGAATATGCATCAGTTGGCAAGCATCCAAATTTTGATCATGTGACCCTGCATTTGATGCAGCAAGTGTGAAAAACGGTCATAAGTCGCTTTTTCAATGCTGAAAAACGGTCACTAACCAAACTGTTGAACGGTCACTAAACAAACTGTTGTAAGTTGAGGACTACCTGTAAAAATGTTAGATTGTGTACTACTATAAACTGTGGAGCCAGTAAGGCCTGGTGTTTCTAAGAGCATTGTTTCGAGTGTGCCCACACCAACTGCACTTGCTATGTCTTTGCCATCGGGGAAGGGAGCCAAAGCAAGGTGCATAGGGATATCCGAAGGTCAGCTCCTCAAGTGCAGCCTTTATGTCCTCCGGTTGGCTGATCTGTTTACACCCAAGGCAGGGCAGGCAGACAGACATTGAGGCTGCCTTACCTGCAGAAGACTGGAAAGAATTGCTGCTCCTCTGTAGGGCTTTGGTATAGGCCATCAAACGATGGCGTGCTGGCTTTTTAGAGATGGGGAGTTTAATAGTGATGGGGGGTGGCTTAGGAAAAAAATAAGGCTTAGGGATGATGGGGGGCTTAGGGACAGAGGGGGTCTTGGACACAGAGGGAGACTTGGGCACGGAGGGAGCCTTGGGCACGGAGGGAGCCTTGGGCACGGAGGGAGTCTTGGGCACGGAGGGAGTCTTGGGCACGGAGGGGGTCGTAGGCACGGAGGGGGTCGTAGGCACGGAGGGAGTCTTGGGCACAGATGGAAGTTTGGGAGTGGAGGGGGTCTTTGTAGTTGTGAGAGTAGTTACAGGTTGCTCAGTTTTGATCAAGGATGTTTGGGTTGTGATTAAGACATCAGCAGAAGTTGGATGCTCTGTGCCAGTAGTTTCTGTTTCAGGAGAAATAGAAGACGGGATTAAGTTTACAAAAGACGTAACACTGGTTGTGGTCATCAAGGATTCATCAATCCCATCCGTGCCTGTCTGCGGGTCAGGTACTGTAAGATCCACATCCGGCCCTTCTGTCACAATGGGTTGTGCTTCTGTGCCAATTGGGAAACCTGAAGTGGTGTCTTGATCATCTGTAGTGGGAGGTTCTGATCCTGTTTCAGTGCCAGTTTGGGGACTTTCTGGTATGTGTGCTGTTGAAACTGTTATGATGGACTGAAAACTTGGGCTTGCAGTTAGGATAGTAGTTGCTTCCGACTCAGGGGCTGTGGGTGGTACAGTAGTTTCTTCTACATCAGCATCTGGTAGAAAATACAAATTGACAGCAAGTCAGCAATAATTTGTGGGGCAGGGAAATAGCACTGCACTTTGACACACATTTTTATGCTGCTGGAAGGGATTGCTGTGTATGTGACTCTGGTGGCTATCCCAGGTTGAAAATTTTGGATGCCTTTAAAAAGCAGCACATAGACATTTGCTTTTAAATTAAATCTAGATGCCATCTGGATTTTAACAGATGCCGATGTTGCTTAGTTGGTGCTCTGGAAAGCTCCATTGCAATCCATTATAAGGAATTCCGAGTTCAGACATTTATTTCATAAAAGATGAAACAAGCATTTGTGCCTCCCAGAGGCACTGCAACTATTTAGAGCATCATTTAAATGGGATTCCATTAGGACGCAACAAAAGTTAATTATTTAGTTTGGGCTTCACCAGCCTGGGTACCAGATTAGGAAAAGGTTATTTAATTCTTATATTTTTAAACAATATCAAGAAGGAGGATTTTCTATCTCAGACAACAAATTTATTCTCATATTTAGCATCGATTGACATAAAATACTGTGAAGAGATTAAGCATGTACACATATCCATTAGCATTGGTTTCCTCATACCTCATGCATAACTTACTTGGCTGCTTATCTCATACGGTGATTCCAGGCAGCTCACAACAATCCATAAAAACAATATAACAATAGATTATATTCTTTCCTACCCCTCCATACCCACCAGAGCATTGGTGGCACAGTGGTTAGAATGCAGCATTGCAGGCTAACTCTGCCCACACACCAGGAGTTCAATCCATATGGGTTGACTCAGTGTTCCATCCTTCCAAAGTCAGTAAAATGAGAACCCAGATTGTTGAGGGTAATATGCTGACATTTGTAAACTGCCCAGAGAGTGCTATATAGTAAAGCACTATAGGGCAGTATATAAGTCTAAGTGCTATTGCTATTCCCAGAACATTCATCTTCTGACCCAACCTTAACCTAGCCCAATTCTGGAGGGAAGAGACAAGATTTCACAACCTTCATAAATGCTAAAGGAAGGGAAGGCAAATTTATAAGGAAACTATTCTAAAGGACAGGATGGCTAAAGAGAAGAGGTCCCTGTGAGGTCCTATAAGATGACAATGTTTAAGGAAAAGGACTTGGACTACATCTATCATGTAGATGTCATGATATCATGGGGATGTCATGTTTGCAAACCACCATGAACTAGACATGTATCATTGTAATCAGACGTCATCAAGAAACCACGTTCCTAAGGACCAACTCGTGATTTTAATTAATTAATTAAATGCATATGGTTGCCTACTCACAGATCAATTCCAGGTGACTAACAGGGTTTAAAAAACATTGCTACAAAAAGCAACCATAAAAAAATAAAATGCATAACAAATCTAGAAGTAAGCACAACAAACATATTTCCATTTCCAGTAGAAATATTTGATTTGTGGTTACATGAGACAGAAAGCTTAGTTTGATCTCTTCTTTTATGTGCCTGCCCAGCCTAGTGCCTAAGAGAAAATCTAGTTTTTCCAAACTTTATTAATGGGAGGGTTGGTGTTAGCCAAATCTTTTGAGAGAGGCTATTCCATGAGGCAAGCATTGTGACTGAAAAGGAGCACCTGTTTACTTGATGGAATCTAGAGCATGCCAATCCTATTGGATCTTGTATAATAGGCAGTGATAATTAGAGACAGACTGTCCTGCAGGTCTTCTGCCATATCTAGATCCTATTTAGATGAACATCAATACCTTGTTTTGTACTAGTAATTCCACTGGTAATCAGTGCAGCTCATACAGTAGTAGTTTACATACAGTAAGCATACTAAGATGCACCCATAACTATTCATGCTACTACGGCATCAGCTATAACTATAAGATGTCTTCAAGGACAACACCATGGAACATGTATTGCAATAGTCCAAATGAGAAATCTATGACATAAATGATTGTGAGTATAGTCTCCCATGCATTGTGTGCTATTTGCTATGAATGCAAAGCAAACAAAATGAACTATGCGAAGTTTCACCTAGCCACAGCTTCCAACTGCTTTTTGAGCAGGAGCCAAGAGTCTAGAAGATCTAAATTTCAGATCTCTTCTATCTGGAGAATTGCAACCCCATTGTAGGTAGTCCGTGGGTTGTGAAGGCATATGGGACTCGGATTGCCATTGCTAAGTGACGAGGTCATAAAGCACAATGTCACGTGACTGCATCTCTTAGCGACAGCGATCCCAACAGTCCTGGTTGCTGTCTTAATGGGTCATTAAGTGGGAAAGGGTGGGAGTACCAGGTAAAGAGTGGGAGAGTATTGGGGACCAGGGGCTATATGATGCAAGTCCAGGGAGGTTGGGCAGGGGCTATTAGAGCTATTTGTGATCTTGCCTACCAGCTTCTCATTTGCTTATGGGAAGCTGGAAACAAAGGTCACAAACAGCTATCACATAACTGAGGGTGCTCCAGCAATACCAACTGGTGTGAACCAGTTGCCAAATGACCAAACTGTGATCACATGACTAAAATCAAGGTGCACCAGCTGGAACTTTGAGAACCAGTCATAAGTACTACTCGTTCAGCACCATCATAACTTTGAACAGTCACTGAACGATTCTGGTAATCAGACCTTTCTGGAATTGAGTGGCTCCGATATCTATAAGCACCACTCAGTGTTGCCAAGGTTGAGCCTAAGTCACCTCGATCAGCCTCAGGCACTGCGACAAAACCTTAATAGCATCACTTGGTCAGATAGAGATTGAGATAAATAACTAGGTATCATCAGTTACTGGGCCTAACTCAATGCCTTTGGATGACCTCCCTTAGCATCTTCATGTAGATGTTATAAGACCTGGAGAGAATTTTGAGCTATAAAGGACTTCATCATGACAGAAAAATAGTCATTTATATCGTTCTTTTCCAATATAAACCTCAGTTGGAACTCTGGGGTAATTTGTCAGCAATAAATGTCCATATTTTAATCCGCTCATTATTCAAAATAGCATAGCTATGAGAGAGGATGAAGTAATCCCCTCATTACTTTGTTCTTGATGGATTTCAATTGAATATGTCACTGTCTCCATAGAAATATGTTTGATTTGTGGTCACATGAGACAGAAAGCTTAGTCAGAAATGTCTGATCTGTTTTATACATGCACTTTATCACAATAATCACAGTTACTGAATTATAAAAAAGTAAATCAGCTTCCCTCTTAGGACAGTAGAAGTCAAACACATCTACTGGTCATCAGTTTTTGAAATGGTGTATTAGCAAAGTAGCTACCAGCAACAGAATTAATTAAATTTAAATTCAACAGATAATCGTGGAGGAAAGAATTAATCTTCTAGGACATAAGCAAGATGCCTTTTTTTCAACCTGCAGTCACAGGGGAATATTTAGCCTCTCAAGTTCCACTGACTTACCACAGAGGTTGTTGTTGCAGAAGTAGCCATCTGGGCACATGGAACATGAAGCTCCCTCGATATATGGCTTATGTCCTCTTATATTTCCCCTAGGAATTAAAAAGTGAACATGTGATGCAGAAGAGCAAAGCAGAAGCAGCTTGTTCCTCTCCTATAGAAGGTAGCAATCACTAAAATATAGAAGGTGGTCATCTTTGGTACCCATCAGTGATTATTTAATACCAGGAATTCCATAAGGAGAAAGAGCTAAGAAAAAGATGCTATGTCATTCTAGAATAATTTACATAAAAGGCTCATTTGTCCACATGTTTATGTATTCTGGACATTTACGTGTTTGTAATAAATTTCTAAGTATTTGTGTTTTTATTTGGAACTTTGGATTCTTTGATTCAGAGATGTCTGTGAGGGAGAGAAGTTAAAATAAAGTCAAGACGGCAACCACATCTGTTCAATAAAAATCTCATCCCATTTTTACATGTACCATATTGACAACACATTTCAAGAGGGTCATGGTCAGAGGTGAGTTTCAGCAGGTTCTGACCAGTTCTGGAGAACCGGTAGCAGAAATTTTGAGTAGTTCGGAGAACTGGTAGTAAAAATTCTGACTGGCCCCGCCCCCATCTATTCTCTGCTTCCAAGTCCCAGCTGATTGGGAGGAAATGGGGATTTTGCAGTAACCTTCCCCTGGATTGGGGTGGGAATGGAGATTTTATAGTATCCTTCCCCTGCCACACCCACCAAGCCATGCCACGCCCACCAAGCCACGCCCACAGAACGGGTAGTAAAAAAATTTGAAACCCACCACTGGTCATGGTGTCTTTTGTGTGGTCATAGTCAGCATCCTTACTTTCTAACACTATCCCCTAGGATGTTCCTGCTTTGAATGATGAAAAAGAGAATATAATTGTATTCATGTTAACTATATATTTATGTATTTACACCCCAAAAGTTAATTAACTACCATCCAGTGAATCCTTTACTGCAGAATGTAGGCTGCTTTAAGAAAAAAATATATTTAATTTTAAGATTGATACCGAGAATAATTGCAATTTAGGTAAGATGAACTCCTGAAGTTGGTTTACAATGAAATCTCTAGAGCTCTTAACATATTCTAGAACTAGAAACATACAATTAAATCCAGACAATTATTAATAGTAGATACTGTGATCAAATGTCAGTTATACTTTAATTAGAAATGGAATAATGCTTCTTTTGTACCAGGTAACATTATCTGATTAGCTGTTGTAGTAAATCTGAATATTTAATTCTATAAATTGTATTTATATTTTCTGTGGCTGACTTGCCTTGAAAGAAAGGAAAATATTACTAGGTCTACTCTATTTAATTGAATATACACAGTCATTTTGAACTATTCACTTTCAAAATAGGTTAACACTTAGCAAGATAATTTCATTTGCATATTCATTATTGATAATTGTTGTTTATTGATGATTATTGTTCATATTCGGGGTGTTCTTGGGGTAGGTGACCATGATGATAAGATTGAAGTTCTGCCCATTTTTTATATGTGTCAGGGTTTGCTATAGCTTGCATACACCCCTTCATACACACATCATATTTTACAGGTTTCTAGCACAAGGGAGACATGCCAAGAAACAACCAAACCATCCAATCTTGCAAACTGCTGACACAACAGTTACACAACTATATCACGCACTCTCACATAGTAAATGAAGCAGTTTTGTGGTACACTCACAATGTTTGTGTCTACATTTCGTGGGGAGCAATACTGACTTTTTCTGTGTCACCTTCTTCCTTGTTAGCAGATCCCTTTGATTATGGAATGGCTCACCCCACTGCAAAGCTGTTTGAAGCAACTGCCAGTGCAACAGCTGAGGAATTTCAGTCAGCACATCAAAACAATATATTCTCATGGATTGGTGGAGCCTTTTAATTCTTGCTTTGCAGTCAGTAGAATCCTGTTTGTGCTATTGATTTAGAAGAATATGTTTTATGCACCTGGTTCTTGCAGTTACTATCAACCTTAATTTTTCTAGGTCATTTATTCTGATTTATTAGTTTTTCTATTATTTTTTGGACAGTGGGCAGTTCAGAAATTGTTTTCACTTCACTGGGGAGGTGGGGGAGAATTCCTGAAACCCATAATAAGGGCCAACATCAGTGGTGGGTTGCCCCCGGTTTATTAAAACTGGTGGGAGGCTCCACCCACTGACCCAGACGTTATCATAGATGATCTGAAGAGCGTGTGCAGGTGCAAGGTGAACCGGTAGTAAAGGTAAGTAGAACCCACCCCTGGCCAACATGTGCTTTGCATGCAAAAGACCCCAAAGCCTGGGGTCTGAAGCCTGGGCTTAAGGATGCAGTACCGAATTAAATTCACCATTAGAGTAAATCCATACTTTCTGTAGTCCCTCCATCTGCACTGGTCACCCAGGACTTCTTGAATGTTCTTTTCCAGTTTAAGTCAACTTAAACAGATGGTTTGCTCTACTTCCTTCCAATCTACCGACAGCAACATATCTAACTAGTTACAGGGTAGGGCACATTCTCCCCACCTTTCCAGTCGGCTGGTTGCTGCTTTATTCAACCTTAACCATGGTTTCCAGGCTCCCCTGATAAATCTCATAATCAGTAACTGTGGTTTGTTTGTTTGTTTTACAGTCTTTGATTGATTCAATGATGGCCTATAAGCCAATGATTGTTCTTTCTAGAAATTCATTACTCCATTCAAATCTCACATTTCCCAGTGGGCACTTTTTCATTTTCTGCCCAGATTATATAAAGGATGGTTCCCTTGCTTTCCTACCCCTTATCTGCAAAACTTCCCTGTTCTTTTTTATTTGTTTTTTTAAGCCGAGGTATCAATTCTTCCCTGCTACAAAGTTTACATGGACCTGTAGTAGAACACAAAATGAAGGAACAAGCTGTTCTTTTTCATTAATCTTTAGAGCATGAGAACAACGATGACACAATAAGCAGGGGGAGAAAGAAACTTACGGGGGCTGGTAATTGCAGACCAAAAAATGCATGTCAGTATCGTTGATCAGTTCCAGGGTTTCACAGAATGTTGTCTCACAGCCAACACGCTCACTGGTAGCCCAAACTACCTATAGAAGAAAGCAATAGCCCATTTATTTCATTATCAGAAAAGATGTCTATGAGTGACATCTGCCTAACCTTTACTTGGCTACTGAAACCATTTATCTACACGTCTATGGAGATTCTGAATGGAATCTATGGAGCTGAGGAAGCTTCTTGGATGAGAAGCAAAGCATCTTTAGAGAAAAACCAGAAACTCCAGTTGCCTCTTGAAAAAGCACCTTTGAGACATTTATCTGCATGTTTTCTTCAGAATTTTTCAGGCAAGTTTTCAAATTGTGCATGCATGGATTTTTTTCATACATATTGGCCAATATTTTTACTTAGGTTTTCTAAAGGCTCATTCCTGACCTTCTATTACAATTTACATTGTATGTATGTTTGTACAAATGCATATTTTTCCTAGTGTGAAGCAATATGTTACTAGCAATATGTTACTTCTTTAGAACCATAGACCTGACCTTGTTAGAGATGGTATTTAATCAAGTATTTCTCCATGAGTGGATTGGCATGCAACAATTCCTCTCTTTCCATTCTCAGTTCACTATTTTCATCACAAGATGTGTGATGAAATTAAATCCAATCTGTCTTATTACAAGGATAGGGGTACTCATTGCTCATTCACATTAGGCCAGATTACAGATATTAAGAGTCCTAGAGAATCAGAGGGTCAGAAATTTTCAAGTCCTTGTTTATTATTATTTTCCTTTAAAAAATACAAATTGATATCATGCAGTGTCCTGTATACTTAAACTCTTTTGGAAAGAAGATGTGGAAGCAACTGCATCTCTTCCAATAAGCAACAATCTCAAGGTCAGATTAGGGGAGTTCTGAGTTCAACTACTCAGTCAGCCTTGAAGTATGATGCCTGCCTACTTTATACAACATTGTGAAGATAGAATGGCAAGAGTCCTTGGCAAGCCTTACATCCTATTGAAATATTAGCATTCGTTCCCAAAAAATATAAGAGCAATATAAAATGAAAACAATCCACCAGGACTAGGGATTCAAATCTGCTGGTAGGCAGGATGATAATTTCATGGCTTTCCCACAAAGGGTCATGGAAATGAACTTTTCCTAACAGCAACAACTGGTTGGAGCTATTCAGCTGAATTTAGACTGTGTCATCCATTTCAGTATCACTGAAAATCACCAGGACCCTTTTTCATGAATGTGTGCCATTAGAATTGTAGTCGCAGTTGATGGATACAGCTTGCAGTTGATGGAAGTGAGTTTTTTGTTTTGTTAAAAGTTTTATTATATACTAATCTAACCAGCACTGTGTGCATCCAAACATTTTCAAAATGAGAAAAAAAAAAAACCTTGGTAACTGACAAGTGGATTATGATGCCTCTCACAAGACTAAGAGAACAACTTCTGTACTACAATCTTAGCTGGGAATTAAAATGGAAGCCAGAACCTAAGAAATTCCCTCACTTGCAATCACTGTCAATTTTGCGCTCTATAGAATAACTTTTATCTTTCTATCACTTATAAGCTCTCTATCACTCTGGGGCTCTTCATTTCAGTAGGTAGCACAATAATACACCATTTCCTAGGCATTGACTACAAGCCTCTACCAAGATATAATTTAGATACCTGGGTGTAATGACCACACATTTCCCCCTCTTTACACGCCAATGTGCTGTAATTATAATACTCGTACTCCTTATA
This sequence comes from Arizona elegans, assembly GCA_022577455.1. NCBI lineage: Eukaryota > Metazoa > Chordata > Lepidosauria > Squamata > Colubridae > Arizona > Arizona elegans. The sequence goes on from JAKOOJ010000002.1 coordinate 155,919,811, forward strand.
CCAATCTTCCATTGCTAACTTTAGATCCAGGTTTCCGGTCATGGCAAAAAGATTCTCGCCTCGGTAGCCACGTTCTTGATTATGTTCCCAAGTACATTTTGTTGAGTAGTTTTTGGCAAAGGCTTCCAGTTCTGAATCCCAGCTCTGAAATCACAATAATCCAAAACATCATCAACATCAAAATCTCACAGAGGGGCAAAGTACAACAATGAATACCCAGAAAAATGGCCAGAGTCCCAGGCTTCCTAGAAATAGCCATGCTTAATGCCATCAGGGGCTAGAAAATTGGGGTCAAGAATCTCGATGGTTGTTCCCAGTTTCAGCTGGAAATAATCATTTGCACTTTATATGCAGAAAATCATCCATCCAAATTAGTTCATATACCCCACATTCCAGGTTGCTCAGAGACTTTTGGAAAGCTGAAGCTTCTTGAGGTTACAATCTTAATAATTTCTGGCTATAGAAGACAATGAATGCTGGTTCCTGAATTCCTCTAGCAACATTTACAAATTGCAGCCAAAGGTAAATATGTCATCAGAATTCAAGATTATTAAATTATCTCATAATTGTTCCTTTCTCCATGTTATTGCTGAAATAAGGAAGCTGAGAGGATATAAAGAAGAGTTTTCAGATATAAATGCCATATAGAAATATTTGCAATGAGAGCTATAATACTGAAATTCTGCAGGTTTTTATCTTCCTTACTTGATAAGCATTTTTGTTTCTCCATCATGTCATGTAACACAGGCAGTCAACATCTAAATATTTTTATACTTAATCCATGACTATAACAGTTGTACAATATTTTAAATATATTTCAGTATCTTTCCTTACATCCTATGGTACATAATGCAAACTTACACAGTGCCAAATCTATCAAGTGGGTTTACTGAAAACTTGCTGAATGAGGTAGTAATATTTTCGACTATAGCTGTAAAATATTTTTAAAGTCTCCATGGCACTTTCTTCATGTGGAGTAAAGTAGCACATATCCTCCCTCCCCCTCCCCACAAAGGAAAAGAAAAGGAGCGAGGCTAACTCTTATGCTGAACTAGGTCATTAGACCAAGCCAGGGTTTTATGCAATAGGGCTGTGATACATCTAAAAAATGTTCTCTCAGTGCAATAATCTTGCCCACCCAGCAGAAAGAGCTTCAATCCAAAAACTCACAGGCTGCCACCACATTTGACATAATGTGGAGGAAGATTCTCCAGCCAGTAGCTGGTATGAATCCTCTTTTTCCCATGAAGAGGAAAGGATAGTAAACATGCAAACACTCCCTGGCGCAACATGCCTAATTGAACAGCTGTGCTAGACTAGAGCCAATGCAAACATCTGGCATACATTGCTTAATAGAGTCCAACAGCTGTTTGTCAACTGAACCCTCCAGTGTAGTGATAGACAGGCCCTTCTTATCCAGCTGTGCTCCTTAGGCTACTTTAGAAGCAGTTGTCAAGCAGGAAGAACTTTTATGTATGGAGGACGACTAGGGAATACTATGGTACACAACTCAAGTTAGTACTCAGTCCTGGACCATATTCTGTTATGCAGTTCCAAGTGCCTCTGGTACAAAGTAGTCAGGCAAGGGCATAGATTCAGTTGCAGAAGGGTTCGGAAGACTTCCTGAAAGGACTAATTTGCAATGCAGGATGCTCAGCACTTTAGTCAAGAAAGGAATGAAATTTGTTTTAATTTCCAAGTATGTGAAATAACACTGGTGTAGATCTGATATTGAACATAGGATTTCTATCCCTGTGATAAATGTGGCTTCTGGTACAGACCATATCATTCTGTAGAACTTGGTCACAGTTATATATATTAGGCAAGATTCAATCTATCAGAATAGGCATGTGTTTAGTGGTGTAAGGGGACGCAGTGGCTAAGACACTGAGCTTGTCGATCGAAAGGTTGGCATTTCAGCGTTTCAAATCCTTAGTGCTGCATAACAGGGTGAGCTGCTGTTACTTGTCCCAGCTTCTGCCAACCTAGCAGTTCGAAAGCACGTAAAAAATGCAAGTAAGAAAATAGGGACCACCTTTGGTGGGAAGGTAACAGAGTTCCATGCGCCTTTGGCATTTAGTCATGCCAGCCACATGACCACGGAGACATCTTCAGACAGTGCTGGCTCTTCAGCTTTGATTAGCACAACCCCCTAGAGTCGGGAATGACTAGCACATATGTGCAAGGGGAACCTTTACCTTTAGTGGTGTAATCTTACCAGTTTGTACTGGATTTCTATGAACTATGGATTTTTCCTTGAAGGGACTGTGTCTCAGTCTCAATGAATACAGTAAGTTCACAGAATCTTTTGCATATCTGATTTTATAAAGGAAAGAAATCCCAAGAGGAATGGAACCAAAAGCAAAGGAATTTATACTTCAGGGAATCATCTATCTCTACAGAAGCCTACTGTTGACTTGCCATTTTCACAATTTCCCTGTGGCCTAAACATAGCACTAGCATATTTGTGCTATATAAATCCAAGTTGCCACTAATGGGTGCCAAGTTGCATCCATTGTCTATGCAATTCAAGACAATAAGTTGCATCTTTATATAAAATACAAGTCCCTTTTTAAATGAGTTGAACACAGAGCACCTACAATGTATTGCCTGCTCTTTCTTTTCCAACCACAGCCAACTCAAAGGAGGAACATGGGTCAATTCTAGGATTACAGAGATCTGAACACTGCAGCCCTATCCACCAGTAGTGGGTTTCAAATCCCAGTGCTACTGGTTTGCTATCGGTAATGCGCAAGCACGCGCGCTCGCATCATGAACTTGCGGCGCTTCTGCACATGTGCAGAACGTTTTTGATGACGTCTGGGTGGGTAGGCAGAGCCTCCTACCACCGCCACTAGTTTGCCCAAACCGGGGCGAACCGGGAGCAACCCACCACTACTATCCACCTCCACCACAAAAAGATTGTCCCTGCTGCTCTAGAACAGTCTTCTTCAATATGGATCTCTTCACTCTTCCCATGAACCCTACCAGTGACCAGGGACAAGAGGAAATGGCCTAGGCCTGGGTCACCTGCGGCTAGCAACAGCTCCCCATCGCCCCGTGCGCTCACATAGAGAGGGCCTATTTGGGGTCCCGTCGGCCAAACAATGTCAGCTGATGGCCCCTAGGGAGCGAATCTTCTCTGTGGGCGCACCTACCCTCTGGAACCAGCTCCCCTTGGAGCTCCGGGTAGCTCCTTCGCTCCTTTCGCTGTGACCTTAAAACATGGCTGTTTCGCCAAGCTGGCCTGGACTGAATGGGGTTTTAATGGGAATTTCAGTTTTTATTGTTGAATTTTAATTGGACTTGTTGTTGTTTATTGCTGTGAGCCGCCCTGAGTCCTTGTGGAGAAAGGGCGGCATATAAGTCCAATAACAAATAAATAAATAAATAAATAAATAAATAAATAAATAAATAAATAAATAAATATTATAAGAAAACCAGCAGAGACCCAAACTGAGTAGCATAAGAAGCAACTTCTTATTTCAAATTATCCTGATTTTATATTGCAAATGAACAAAGACTATATGTTTGCTCATCTGGTTTTGGGCAGGGTTGGGAAGGAAAAAGAAATGGCACAAGAAGATACCAGAGTCAAAAGGTTGATTTTGGGGTGGATACTTTAAGAGAGAGAAAAGCTTCCCACATTTATTCTAGTATAAAACCAGTAGTCCTAAAACTTAAGGTGGCTTTAATAAGAAAGAAAGGTAGTTCATTAAAATTAAGCATTTATAAAAGAGATTTGGATCATTGAACCACATTTAGAATTTCAACCATTTCAGGTTGGAACCAGTAGCAGGTGAGACCATTTCTTCAAGAATTTGTGTTTAAAGTAAGCTGCATTTTTACCAGCCAAGTTTTATTCACCTTATTGAAGTTGCAAATTCCTGGAGAAAAGCTATTTTTTACAATTCTGTGTTGTTAAAACCTCTGTAGAAAGAAACCCAGAGCTATAATATACATCAGAACAAGATGATAGAAACCTGACCGCTTGAGATAGTTCTAAAGTAATGCCATTTTTAAATATTTGTCCTTGCACAGACTACACAAATACACACACACACACACGGCCATGCATCTTTTTTCTGCCACAAATAAAGAACTGACTCACAGCAGATGAACACTTCAAGCTTAGTCTGTTCCTTCACATAAACTAAGCTATGTGTGGGAGATGGTATCAAAAAAGCCCAAAAATGGCAACTACAACCACACAATTAAAACCCTGGACCTTTCTTACATGTACCACACATGCAACAACACATAGAGAAGAATACCAAGGTGAAGTAATTGCTACTATTTTAAATTTTTGACCCCATTTCCTACAGATACCACTTTGCTTTCGTATGCCTGGGCTATGAGATAATAAAGAGCCGAGGTGGCACAGTGGTTAGAGTGCAGTACTGCAGCTACTTCAGCTGACTGCTAGTTACAAACAGTTTTCCAATCTCTTCTTAAAAACCTCCACAACTTCTGAAGGCAAGCCATTCCACTGATTAATTGTTCTAAAAAATTGTTCTAAGATACAAGATTAGCATCTTAGATGCTTAGTTCACAGCCATCTGACGAAGAAACAAGAGCAGGAAACAGAGGCACATTAACACTTATTATGAGTAGCCATATATTCATAGCCAGTCCATCTTTTTTTTCTTCTTTTCATAATGCTTACTTGGGCACATTGTACAGCAAAGTATGTGACACACAACATGCTGGCCTACTTAAAAATGTAAAAAAGGGAAAGATTAAACTTTTGGCAACTTTTGGTAAACTGGACTCCAGAAGAAAATAAATGAATCGGTCATAAACTAGGAAATGCATTGAGGGTGATGTATGCTGGACAAGCTATAAATCAGGTTTAGTTTTTCACCCGAGTCACGAAATATCATATTGTGCCTGAGTCAGTCTGAGATTCAAAATGTCCGGTCCAACTGTAATGGTCAAGTACCACAGTTGGTTTCCAAGAGGGAGTCAACCCAAGTTATTCAAACTAATTCAAGAGTGAGGAATACACATAACTCATAGCTACAGGTTATCACTATATCTCCTTTCTAGGGAGCCCTTAAATGCCTAAAGCTCTTATTCCCCACCCATGCTCAGTTGAAACTAAACAACCCTAATTTATGAGGTCAGATTTGCAAAGCAGCTGCCTTCAATTGCCTTCCCCTGAAATTGGCCAAAATCCTTTGCCTGATGATCTTCTGATACTCCCCGCACTGTAACTGACATTCCCATGAGTTGGAAGCTTAATTTCCAATTCCAGGTCAGAATCTTCTGCTGTATATCAGGGTTGAGAGCTGGAGGAGAAGCATCTGTGTTTTCTTTGATGGTCCTGGGCTTGTTCTTTTAGTTTCTGAGTTAAAAGGCTGGTCAATTTGTTCATCTTGTGAGGAAGAAGAGAATCCAGCTGAGACCTGATATTTGGGAAGTTGGAGAGATGATGAATGGGCATCAAACCCAGAAGATTGAGGAAGGAACAGGTTGGTTAGTGCAACCAAGACTTTTATTGAACCCAGGAAGGGGGGATTAGAAGATGCCCCTCCAAGGAATATGCAAACTTATGGGAGAGCAAAGAAAAAATGGGAACTAATAAAGAGGGAACAATACTGAAAAGGAAAAGTAGACATTGGTAAATCATTCACAGAGGTTACAGCATGTAAGATTTGCTTTCCCTGCATGGATGAGAATGTCAAGCAGCAGGGGAACCATCAGTCAAGGACGGCAGGGGCCGTAATGAAAACTGAGCATCAATCCAGCCCAATTGCCAATTTACCAACCCAGTGCAATTCAACTTGGACCTTTTAATGCTGATTTCAGATATAGCTGAGACAAGTCTTTGCGTGGAATTGTCTGAAGTTCCTTCATCTTGCTGAGAACCTAAGTGAATCCCTTTTCTTTCTTAAGACATACACAGTCATTATAAGGGATGCGATGGCTCAGTGGCTAAGACGCTGAGCTTGTCGATCGAAAGGTCGGCAGTTCAGCAGTTCGAATCCCTAGTGGCACGTAACGGGGTGAGCTCCCGTAACTTATCCCAGCTTCTGCCAACCTAGCAGTTCGAAAGCACGTAAAAAACGCAAGTAGAAAAATAGGGACCATCTTTGGTGGAAAGGTAACAGCGTTCTGTGCGCCTTCGGCGTTTAGTCATGCCAGCCACATGACCACAGAGACATCTTTGGACAGCGCTGGCTCTTCGGCTTTGAAACGGAGATGAGCACTGCCCCCTAGAGTCAGGAACGAGTAGCACATACGTGCGAGAGGAACCTTTACCTTTACCTTACATGGTCATTGCAAAGTTGTTTGCACCATAACACTCAGAAAGGTTACCTTCATATTTCCTACCTATCAAACACATGAATGTGTTCCATGACAATAGAAAGACATTCCCCCCGAATGCCTAAATAAGCATAATAATATGCTCAATAAACCTCTTAAACAAAGTTCCGGTCCAGGAATTGTCTTCTGCTTTAGCACTACCAAAAATCAGCTGAAACTTAGTGGTGAGGAAGATTCAAGATCCAACTGGTAGGTTTAATTATGAGAATGAAGGTTCGTAACTGGGACTTCTCAGAAAAATCCATTCGTATATTAATAGCATTTGTAGTCTTGGATCCCAACAAAAGGCATACAAGTCCTCATGTTAGGACCACAATTAACACCAGAAGTTTGGTTATTAGGCAAGAAGAATGCTACATGAATCACACCCAATTTTACAAACTTTTTGACATAGCTGTTAAGTGAATCAGTGGAGTTTATTTATTATTATGTGGTTGTTAAATGAATCTGGCTTTTCCCATTGACTTTGCTTGTTGGAAGACAGCTGGGAATGTCGCCAATGGCAATCACATGATTCCAGGATGCTGCAAACATCATAAATATATGCAGGTTGCCAAGTGCCAAATTTTGATCACATGAGCGTGTGGATACTGTGACGATCATACATGAAACAGTTGTAATTCACTTTTTTTTAGTGCCCTTGTAACTTTGGTCACTAAACAAATGGTTGTAAGTTGAGAACTATCTGTAATCAGCTAAACCACCTTTATAGAAATGAGAATCCAAACAAAATCTATTATCGAAATAATCATAGAAGAAACCAGAAAGTAAATGAACTACCCCAAAGATTTCCAAACTCAATAAATCCATCCTCACATTTTTAAACATGTCTAATTTAATCTTTTAAACATACATTCAGATATTGGATAAATGAATGAAAACATGGCTGAAGAACTGATGATGAAGAAAAATAGAGTGACGCTGTTCTGAAATCTTCTGACTGGTTTGTTATTTTTTATTTTAAAAATAATATTTTACAAGTACCATTCCACTTAGAGTTCATCCACATAATCACTGCCACTTCCCAAAGACAGTTGATGAAAGTCTTTATCTAAGACCCTTTTGGCTTTCCATCAACGTCTTGTTTTGTCTCATCTCTACCCTGCAGCACATACAGGGTGGGGTGCGGTCAAAAAGTCCAAAGAACAGCTGCAACTATATATTCAGAACCACCCATTTTATGAGCCTTGTGCTTGCAAGAGGTTACAAAAGATGGAGGACTTTGTTTGAGCGATCATGACTACGATCATGATTTTTTTTTTGGCTTCCTTCCCCTCATGGAAGTCCCTGTTTCATGACTGGTGCAACAGAATTATTATGGGCTACATGACATGTATTCTGTTACAATCTCACTGTCTATTCCAATCAACTGTACAAATAATGAGATTTTCATATCAAACAGATTAATCAACAACTGGATAGCCTTGCTCCAATTCTAGCACAAAATGTGCAGTACAAGTAGTCATCAACTTACAACCGGTCATTTAACAACCATTTCATGTTACGGCAAACTCAAAAAAGTTACTTACAACCTGTCTTCAAAGTTACAACTGCCACATCATCCCTTGGCAGTCACGTGATCACATCTCAAAGAACCTGGCAACTGGCTTGCATTTCTGACTAGTTGCAGTGTTCCACAGTCGAATGATCATATTTCTGGCAAAATAAAAAATAAAAAATGGGAAAAAAGCGTCCATTAAATAAGCTGGATTTGATATGATTCACTTAACAACAGAATGATTTGCTGAATCCTGTTGGTGACTTGCTTAACAACCATAGTAAAAACAGTCACAGGGCGACTCACTCATCTGATGACCGCAGCGACTTACAAACAAAATTCTAGCTCAACTGTGGTTTTAAGACAAGGATTACCTGTATTTGAGACTGGCGTATTGATGATTGCAAATGAAACTGTTTTAAATGCATTCGACCATAGATGTAATACTGAGATGCTGATGTAGATCCAGGCTGGGTGCATTATTCCCTTTTTGTGATTCACAGCCAGATGGAGGGCTCTAACAGCTGCATTTCTCATTCCATTAAATATGGCTTGGCAAGCATAGCTCAATGTATGTAAGTATTTCCATGACAACCAGCACTTACTGACCCAAACAAAATAAAAAGCATGATTTTGGATAGGAATTCATAACAGGAAAAGGAGCTAACCATGGGACCCTAAAGCCTACCCTAAAAAATAAATAACTCTGATACGGATTGTCAAGATAATCATCTAACAAGCACATTTAGAATTTTTTTTTTTAATTTGATTTATATGCCGCCCTTCTCCGGAGACTCAGGGCGGCTTACAATGTGCTCAGCAATAGCCTTCATCCTTTTTGTATATTTATACAAAGTCAGCTTATTGCCCCCACAAACTGGGTCCTCAATTTACCTACCTTAGAAAGGATGGAAGGCTGAGTCAACCTTGAGCCTTGGCGAGATTCGAACCTGCAGTAATTGCAGGCAGTTGGTCTTAATAACCAGCTTAATAACAGGGTGCCTTAGACCACTGTACTACCAAGGCTCTTTTTGAGGGAAGTAGCATGAGCAAAAAGCACAATCCCAAAAAATTTGCACTGAACCCAATGCAATACAGCAGCAAACCTCCCGTTCACAAAACCCTTGAGCAAAAAGTAGCACCATTATAGGTCTTTTTCATGCTTTGGGGCAGAAAGGGAACAAAAGAGAACTGTCAGCCCCTGGGGTCAACAAAGTCCAGATGATGGCAGGATCACACTATCAAAGCCCTACCAGCCCTTTTTAGATGTGGGCAAATGTCCTTAGCAGCCAGATTTATTAGCATTGAGTTCTAATAAGGGAAAAGGATTGATTCAGAGCAGAATCATGTTCAGAAAGCATGATGATCAGATTGGTACCTGGGCTAGGTACCTGGGAAGACACTGTGCTACTAACATGCCATTTGTACCTTCACACCCTTTTTTATGAGCCATGCAAAACTGACTGCACTGCTGACATTTTCAGTGGTGAAGTGTAAGACCTAAAATAGGCTTCGGACAATTAAGAAGTGTCTCAACACGTTTTTTGTTTCTGAGAACTTTGTTTTGGTTGGAGGGATTATTGGGATTTTATGTTGCATTAATTGCCATTACTATGATGGGCCCTCGTTTTTATTTAGTCTGTGGCACTGTTCCCTGTCCTTGCCTTCATATGCTGTTTATATTATCCTGAGAAAGTTTGTTTGTTTTTTTATAAGAATTCACAGATGCATTTTTTAGAAAAAGCAAAGTCCCAACTTTCTCCCCAAAACAAGACGGGAAAAATCGGAAAATCCAGCACCACCTATGTTGGGATGTGATTTATCCACCTGCTGCATCTTTCTCCTCCATCAGAAAGATAGTAAAATGCAGCCTTCGGTCACCAAAACCACATGCTTCCATGGATGAACCCTGAAAGGAAATTCATATATTTTTCTTCTTTCTGGGCTAGTAAAAGTAATGAGAAGACAGCCTCCCAAAATCTGCCACTGCCCTTTGGTCTTTGGCTATAATTCTACTGATGTTTGTCATCAAAAGAGTCAGTTCTCAGGATTCTGTTGCAGGTCCACTTGGTCTCTGGGGAACAACCTGCTAAAAGCCACACGGACCGCAAGGCAGAGGTGTGGTTGGAGCCACAGCTATTAGCAAACACCAATCATTGCCCTTTCAATTTATTCCAGTCTAATTTATTACTCAAACCCCTTACACAAATCATTTCTACTTAAATTAATTTTCTGGCAAGGGACCAATTTCTCTTCTAGCAAGCCTCCCCCTCCATATTTTTTCTTACCTTACTCATACCTGCTCAAAGCTCTCTGTAGATGCAGCTCTCCACCAGCTGAAAGAGAGTGGATTTAGGGCCTGTCTGAACTTATTGCTTAACTGCTTGGGTCCTGTGCTCATACCACCTTAATTCGTGAGAAAATTGGGTCCAGACTGAGACATCTTGACAACTTGAAAGGTATTCAGCTCAAAATGCAGGGTACCACATTTTCTGATCAGACTATTTCCCTGCTGTTATACTGCCCTGTCTTCCTGTTCCAGGGAAGCAATGATTAGTCACCTTTCTTTCTGTCTTCCTAGATTCTCACAGGTGTGAAAAACAATTGGAAAAAAAATGTACACACACATATATACTCACACAAAGTGAAGCACTGAAATGCATGTGCAAACAGGCATAACAAACCTGTTTTGCATGTCTTTTAGAGCCTCCTTTATTATAAATTTTGTAATTACTATAAGGTAAAGGTAAAGGTTCCCCTCGCACATATGTGTTAGTTGTTCCCGACTCTAGGTGGCAGTGCTCATCTCCGTTTCAAAGCCGAAGAGCCAGCACTGTCAGAAGACATCTCCGTGGTCATGTGGCCGGCATTACTAAACACCAAAGGCACACGGAATGCTGTTACCTTCCCACCAAAGGTGGTCCCTATTTTTCTACTTGCATTTTTTACGTGCTTTCGAACTGCTAGGTTGGCAGAAGCTGGGACAAGTAATGGGAGCTCACCCCGTTACATGACACTAGGGATTCGAACCACTGAACTGCCGACCTTTCGACTGACAAGCTCAGCGTCTTAGTCACTGAGCCACCATGTCCCATTACCATAGTTCTTGCAAATAAAAGGCTGATTATTTGAAACAGTGCAGTTTTTTAAAAAAAATATTTTCATTTTCCTGAGCTTTTTTGCTACTTTTCCTTGTGCTTTTTTTTTTAAGTCATAGAGAAAAATCTGACTTATGACCGTTTTTCACAGTTGCGACCTTTCCAGCATCCCCATCATCATGTGAACAAAATTCAGATGCTTGGCCACTGATTCGTATTTACGACCGTTGCTGTGCCACATGGTCATGTGATCCCCTTTTGCGACCTTCTAACAAGCAAAGTCAATGGAGAAGCCAGATGCACTCAACAACACCCGCGTTCCTAACTTATCAACTGCTGTGATTCACTTAACAACTGTGGCAAGAAAGGTCATAAAATGAGGCAAAACTCACTTAACAAATGCGTCTCACTTAACAACAGAAATGTTGGGCTCAATTGTGGTCGTAAGTCGAGGACTACCTGTAGTCATTGTGCTATCCTAGAATTCCAAGTAAAATGCAGCTCTGAAAGTTTTGAAAGAGCATGGTAGGCTCTGCTCTAGTTGAAGGAGTGTTTCTGCTTCATCACGGGAGCCAATTAATGCTGGAGTTAACTTGAATGAACTGAAGCATACTAACCCAAATGGGCACGAGCTCAAGGTGACATAACATAGAAAAGTGTATTTTGGACGTGACTCAGGAAAATGTCTTCTAACGTTGCTTTAGGGGTCAGTGAGGGATTAATAGAAGGTGACATCATCCCTTACTGCCCTCCAGAAACAATTGTCATCCCATTCTGGTGACAGGACAACATGGCCATAGTCTCAAAATGTGCTGCTGGTTTTCAATCAATGGCTACTTGAAATCTCAACAGAACAGTTTGCCTTCATTTACAAATTCCTTTGGGATATGTCCAGCCTTTGATTTCCACCAAGCAAATCAAATCCCGAGATTCTTTTTTTGTTGAACACTAGTTTTAAGAGTCTGAATCTGTTTCCCTCACTAACCAAAAAAAAAAAAAGTAGGAGGGGCAGAAATCAGTCTGAATAGCAAAAGGGGAACATTTATAAAAAATACACAAAAATGTGCATGTGTATATCAATCAATATATTTACCTTGTCGTCAGTAACATTGTTGGTATTATCCTACTTGTTACAAACAGAACCTTAATGAAGTTGCAGCTGGTTGACAGGCAGGCATGGAGAAGGGGAAATAATGCAATCAGTAATAGCAAATTCCTGTTTGATTATTGTGTTTCCTAGAACAGTAGCAGAGCTGGGATGTAAAAAAATCTGTTTTGTATCCCATGCAACTAATGAGTTTCATGTGCTGAAACCATATTTTCTAAAAGGAAAAAAACACACATACATACACCACCATCAACCACCCACCTGTAAAAGCCCAGAGGATGTTTTCTGAATAGAACTGTAATCCAGTATCTATGGGTTCTTCATACCGAAAATGAAAGCCTGTTTAGCCCTAGTATTATAACGTGGTACAGAACTCCTGTAACCATGGCCCACACTGACTTCCTTACCTTAGATTCACACAAAATACTCTAATTCATGAAATGCAGGAATTTGATAAGAATCAGAGGATTGTTCCATTCAAAAGTTCCAGAAGAAAAGTTAGTTTTCTGTAAATTCCAGGTGAGCAGACTGACTTATGAACAGAAAAGCTACAGACACACACTCACACATATTATCCTTTGCACAAAATTAGATCACAGTTGTTTTACAAAGTAGTTAACTTGTAAAATACACCAGGAGACAGACACAAGGCATGTCCAGAAAGGCCATTTAACTGGTCACTGAATTCAAATTCCTCACCTTTCTTTCCTTCATCAACTGAAGACAGGGACACCAAAGGTTTTTTTTTAAAAAAAGTTCATTTTTATAACACTCAAGAAAAGCTGCTATATTCATGATAAGAGATAGAAATCTCTGAATTCCCCAACTCCACCAAAGCTCATCACCACAAACTTACCAATTTTCGCATGTTTGCAGCCGAAGGAGAAACCATGGAACGATACAGGTTATGCTGGTCCACGATCTGCTTCTTTTCCTCATCTGTAAAGGACCAGCTCAGCTCCATCGCTGCAAACAGCAGGAGGAGGAGGAGGGAAAGGAGGGGAATCCGCAGGCCTGAGCTCAGCATTGTGGCACTGTCTTGTTGTAACAGCCCACGGGTCTGGCAGACAGCTTTAAATCCTTTCCCAGAGTAAGGAACACCCAAAGCCCAAGAACTGCAAGGAGGATATTTATCTTTTTTACTAGAAATGCCTTTCAGAGCCATAGAGGGAACACACCCATCTCATATAGGATCACTGATGGAAGATGAATGGTCCTTCAGGGACAGTCAGAGAAACCATGGCTGTTTGATCAAATGGGTAAAGGGCAGGTTGTTTGGCAGGCCAGGCTGCTCTAGCCTTGCTCGGCACATTATTAGCTCTAAAATTTAACCCACTGGAGCGAGCGTGCATATTCCACACACTCCTCACATTCTTGTTCTCCAAACTCATTTAACACTAAGCTGCCCACCAGAATTGCTTCACTCGTTGGAAAAAACTCTTTGGACACACGGATTTCGTGTAGTGATGCAATCAGCAATACTGACTTCTTAAAGAAAAAAAATGGGATCAAAGCCATTGCTAAACTGACTCAGCCCTGTGGTCCTTTCAGACCATCGATGATCCTACTCATCCCAGGCTCAGGAAATGTGGCAAGGCTAACAGATAAGCCAGGATGATCCTTTTCAGATATGGGGATACTATGGGCTGAAAATTACATAAACCGTAGGTAGCGGTTTGTCATCCATGTACTCAGATGGAAAAAATATTAGTGACAGTTTTGCATTCACAACACCGATCCTGGTTGAACTGAAAAAGATGGGTAATGTATATTATTCTGACATCCTCTGGAAACAGAGAACAAAAAGATAAAGGTGCTGCAATAATTCAATAAGAGACCATTCTTCTGCCTATCGTACCTGACCTTGGGTACAAAAGGGTTAATATATAGTTGCATATATTTCCAGATATTTTTTTATCTAAAATAGGTATGTTTGTTATATTTTGCAACTCACATGAATCCACAGTTCATACTTCGTTCACTCATGGCTTGTTTGTTGGTTTCTTTTTTGTTTGTTTAAGTCCTAAAGACTTCCTAGTTTCCATCCTTGGTCAAAGAAATTTATATTGATACCATTTCAGGTTTTTCAATGCTGCATAAAGTACAAATCTTGCTATCTAGCATTATTTGCAAAAACCATAGCACATGTTAAATAAAGGTTGGTTAATTGGTTGTTTTTTCTTGCTTAAGTGGATCACTATAGCTAAGGACAATAAATAAATAAATAAAATAATTACAGAGGAAGCAGCTCTAATCTTGAAATTAGGTTGTCATAACTAGTAGTCTAATTATCATGTCTATTTTCATTCTGCATATTCACCATATAATTGTGTAGATCCAGACTCAGTTATGAATCTTTGACTCATATGAAATTAATGAGGAATTTAGTGGTAAATCCATAATGAAATTTCAGACAATATCAAATTTGTCAGCTTCCCATAATATGTAGCAACAATTACTTGTGAAATCTGGTGAATACTAATGGGCTGGATCATGACTAGTTTACATGTAAAGTAAACCATTAAAATGAGTGTTATTCATAGTCTGCTTGTACAATATCAATTTATTTTATAGACCCCTTACACATATAAAATAAATAAGCTAGCAGAGCTCGGGATGATTTAAAAAATCAAATTGTACACTAGTTGGAGTGATGAATATGCTCCCAAGTTTTTATTCCAAAATAAGGTCATTAACTAATTGCATTCAAGATAATTCCATTAGAAAATCCTTTCAAACTGAACACACCGTAAAAAATAAAGCAGCATTATTTTAATAGGTTTATTTTGTAGAACACATTCATTTCAGAAGAATGTCAAATCCTCATAATATTTGTCTTTGTCTAAAAATAAGCTTCTCTTGGTCTCCTTCTCCATAATCTATATCAGGGATGTCAAACTGGTGGCCCATGGGCCAGATGCATCATGCACAGGCCACACCCACCCCAGCTCTGCAAAGGGAAAAAACATCATGAAATGTCACATGATGGCAACGGGACGGCACAAGTTTGACATCTGTGATCTATATAAATTCACCTGATCCATCAATATTGCAGGCAACACTTAATGTAAGACACATGAAGAAATTGGAATCTAGGCTAGAATCAAATAGTTGGATAAACCAGGAACTGGGAAGTCTGTTGTAGTATCTAAAATTTGGTTCATCAATAAGACTGAAAACATATATATTGAACATAGTAGCCAATGTCATAGTCACCACATTTTGGCCATAGGATCAAAAAGAAAGGTGTAAAGGTGCATGAACCCACAGAACTAATTTGAGGCCCAAATATGCAATTTCCAACAACAGAAATAAAATTTAACGGAGAGTTCTTCACCATGCAAAAAAATTAAAAACTGTCCATGCAATATTTATTCTTAGAGCTCATACTTTGTTGATATACCTTGAATTGCACAAAGTTTTGTACATTAAGGAGTTCTATTCATTCCTCAAATCAGCTGCCATGAATGTGAGAATAGCTCAAAGAAAGTCCCAGATTTCTTGAAGATTATACAACATTTATGTAATGGTTAAAGCACCAGGCTAGAAACCAGGAGACTGTGAGTTCTAGTCCCACTTTAGGCATCAAAACTGGCTGGATGACTTTGGGCCAATCATTCTCTCTTATCCCAATCCACCTCACAGGGTTGTTGCTCTGGGGAAAATAAGAAGAAGGAAGGAATATTAGGTATGTTTGCAGCCTTGAGTTACTTATAAAAATAATAAAGGCAGGCTAAAAATATATAAATATAAGTAAATAAATTTATTTTGGGTTGAGCTCCAACTCCATGTGCATATTGTAGATATGAATGGAATAAATGCTACAAACTGTAATCCTCTTTATAACTCACTCCCCTCCCTCAAAACACATATCAAACAGCCAGATGGTTAAGAGGTTTTAATGTGTGTGCTGTTAGGAATTTCTGTATTTTTCCTGTATTTGCCAACATAGTGTTTTTGCTATAATTTTGAATTGCTTTATGACTTTGATGAAGCCTGAAACATGAAGCTGCATTTTGTAATGAGAGACAGGATTGTTGTTCTTTTTCTCTTTCTGGCTTTGCTTATGTTTGTATTAAGTTCTAGTGAGCATAAAAGTCAGAATGCAGATAAATGGCTGAGGAGACACAGAGTCTGCAGAACTGCCAATAAGGATACAGCCAGGGTCATAAAACACACAAGACATTGGGAGGGGACCGAGTGGGGACTGTGATATGACCTCTATCACAGTTCTCCGACCCCAACTATGCGATCTAGCAAACCAGAGCAGACCCATGGCAATACTAAGGTATTTGATGGCCACCCTGGATTCTCCATCCTGACCAAAGACAGATCTGCTCTTTTGGCTTGTCCCATATCCAGAATAGGCCACCCACCATTTGCCGACTGCTAGAATGGAGGTGACTGACTCCCGGCCTACTGCAAATGGAGTCTCTGTTGTTCCACTTCAAAACTGCTGTTTTCCATCTTAAAACATCTTAAAAGATTTTAAACCTTCTAAGTGGATGGTTTATAGTTGCTACAATGCCAAGCACATCCTTTCCTCTCACGGCCAGTCACTGTCCTCTGCAACCATTTTATCCTGGACTGATGATCTGTTATGTTCTCTACTAGTCAGCAGCTGGGTTTTTTTTTTTAATCTTGCAGTTCATCCAGCAATGGCCTGTTAAGTAAATAAACTTTCTTTGCCACAAGTTTTCCTGTCTGCTTTAGAAGGTCCTTGCTCCATTCAACCCTTACACCTCCCAGTGGGCATCATTTTTGCCCAGATGTGGTGAAGCATATTCTCTTACATTCCCGCCCCCCCCCCAGTCCTCCAACAGTGCTGCAAGACACTTCCCTTGCCATTTTTTGTTATCTAAATTTTTTTGAGTTGCAGTGAGGGAAGGCACTTTAGAATGAAGCTACACAATTCCAAAGAATGCTCTTTTTGCATTTGTGAAATTCAATTTGATGCAAAAATTTCTACAGCAGAAATAGGTACAAAGGAACAATCTGTTCCTTGTTTGATCCTTGTGGCATCAGAGCAACAATGAGACAATTAAAAAGGGGGGGGAAAGAGAAATGGTCTACGTTAGCATCAGAGAATGTGGGAAAGCAATCTGAAGGCGTCTGTGTGCGCAAACATCTGGGAAAGCAAAAAAAACACCACCACCAAAGTGAAGAAGGTACAATCCCAAAAGGATTAAAAAGATTGTGCTGTGGCAACCCCAGTCTGGAGGACTGAACACCAAGCCAGTCAAACTGTGAAACCCCTGCAATCTGTCAACTTGTCCCAGGGTGGTGATAGTGGTGTATGAATGGGTTTTAGCGATGGTGATCTCTTCCCTGACTGAGGGGTTTGACTCTTTGTTACCTCTTAAAGAAGTTTGCTCCCAGCTCAAGAAGCCGTCAGTGGATCCCACTATATTGGACAATTTTTATCTATTATCTAACCTTTGTTTTCTGGGGAAGATAGTGGAGAAGGTGGTTGCACAGAAACTTCAGAGGAACTTGGATGAAGTGGATTTTCCAGATCCCTTTCAGTCAGGATTCAGTCCTGGGTATGGGATGGAAATAGCATTGGTCATGCTTTTAAATGAGCTCTGATGAGGGTGGAATGAATTTTATGCCTCCACCCTTGTCCTACTTGATCTCTCTGCTGCTTTCAATACCATTGACCATAGTATCCTTCTGGATTGGTTCAAGGGACTGGGAATGGGTGACGCTGTGTTTCCTAGTTCACCTCCTTTCTCCAGGGTCAATTCCAATCAGTGGTGATTGGGGAGAAGTGATCCCACCCCTGGCCTGTACAATGTGGGTGCCACAGGGTTCAACATCTACATGAGACTGCTGGGTGAGATCATCCATCACTATGGAATGAGGATATGATGATACTCAATTATACATCTCTGTGAAAGCCTGATGGGGAACAATAGGCATTAGTTGAACCCTAGCAAAGTTCAGTGGTTTTGAGTTTTGAGGCCTGTCAGTTCTAGGACTTTGCCATCTTGAGTGCTCAGGTTGTACAGGCCCTGACAGCCCCAGAATGCAATCCTGATTCAAAGAGCAAGTGGCTGTCATGGCTAAAGGGGCATTTGCATACTTTCATGTTGTGTGCCAGTTATGCCATTCCTTAATTGTGAAGCTTTATTCACAATTACTCATGCCTCAGTCACCTCCCAATTGGATTATTCTAAGATGCTCTACTTTTAAGTTTGCTTCCAGATCTACTTCAATGTAATGCCTTTCTCCTTTAAAGTCCTTTGTGGCATGGGACCAAGTTATATGAGAGACCACCTTACCCAATTACATTTGTCAGTACTGAAATGATTTCAGTTGCCTGCACTGGTGTAATCTAACCTCACAAATTCTTATCATGAGACTTCATCAGGAGGGGTTTAAACTGTCCACCATCCTTATATCCAGTCCTCCTTTCATCCCTTACCTCAAACCTTGAAAAACATGTTCCAATGTCAAACTGTGGTTTAATGCACTATATATAGCTTGCTTGTTAAGCTGCTTTCTCTACATAAGCTTCAAACTACAGATTTATATGGAGTTTTATATTTTTAAAAGGAAATCTGGCTTATTAAACACAATTCAAATTTCTAATCTGACACTTCAAGGAAACAGGCCTAGCAGCAATAATCGCTTACTGTGGGGAGAGAATCCATTTTACAATCTATTCCCAAAGACTTTCTGGACCAGCCACATCTTAGGACTTTTTCCTGAGCACAGACCATGTCCATTAAGGCATCTAAACAAACATATGAAAAGTCCCATATGTTCCTCTTCCTGTAAGAATCTTGAATCTTTCTTTGCTTCATTAATGTTTGTTTTGCAATTCTCCCATACGAAAGTTTCAACATAAACTTTCAATTCCTGTCCAATTCATAAACTTTCATAAACTGTCCAATTCCCTTCCAATTTCACCCTGGTTTATTAAAATAGATTTTTTTAAAATCTCATATTTAAATGTAGTGAAGGCATGCCATTGTGTTGTGAATTAAGATTGCCATTCGTTTTCAGTAGAGTGCAGGACATTTTCATTTATTGCTGATTAGATTCAATTATCATTTACTGAATATAGCATAACTGGTTACATTTAGCTCACATACTAACTCATAAACTGTTATTTACAAAATGTCAATAGCTGGGTTTATTTACCTAACTTACTAAGTCAAACCAAACGATACTAATTCAGGCACCAAGTGGGCACTGTCAATCCAACTGTATCAATATACAGTGCACTGTATCAATGCATCACCAGTGTACCAGGGAAACCAATAAGATACCTTCTAATAACCTGGACCACAATCCTCCATCAATAGTTCTATAGTACACCTGTAACAAATTTCCCAGAAGCATCTTCATTTCACCAAGTTTCCTATGAGCTTCCAGGATTCTGAATTAGCTTGATTTACTATTCTATGCTTGGTATATTTATTTGGACATGGATAAAATTAACTTTGTGAATGTATTGTACGGTACTAATAGGCCAGTAATGAAAAGTGGTTGGGAATTATTATTTGTAGTTACCAATTGCAGAATGACATTTTTCCACCCACAGACAGGAAAATTGATCCTTTATAGGGCCTGTAAATAAATCTAAAAATGAATGCATAAAGAATTTATCTCTCATTATTAAGTGCTTTAACCCTGAACGTATGATCTCTGACTGACTACAATACACTTGTTACATCTGCAGAAGATATAGTTATACAACAGCTGCATGTGCTTTAAGTTTTGACAAAATGTAGTCTAAGATCCAAGATGACAGACTTTCAATGAGGCCCTTATTCCTGTGCATAAAAACATATTAGGAACATATGAATGTTGTCCTGGCTCAGAGCAATAATGCAATAATTTCAGAATATCCCAGAAAAGAGTCGTGACAACATTGGATAAAATTGCCATGCACATGGATGAGGCCACAGCTGCCTACTGTGGTTCTTGGCACTCTTTTAAAATACCTGGTTTGAGTTGTCATTCTGTATAGTTTTAGATTAACATGGTCAAGTGATAAAAAATATTCACTTGCCTAAAAGATGAACTATTCTTTGAACTCTGCTGTAAATATTGTTCCATGTAAAAATTGCCCACATAAATCTATAAAAACAGATCTTACTGAAGTATCAAAATTGCAGTGTTTCTACACATGATGTAGAAGCATGAAATGTAATACAGGCGTAGTTCTACACACCCTACTCATTAGAAAAATCTGAAAGTTAACCTTCCCATCTCTTTCAATGAGGGCATAGCCCAAATATTGTCATTAGATTGCTTCCAAATACATGAGATAGAATTTGATGCACAAATGGCTCACAGTATTCTGGTTACCAAAACAAGAGTGTCTCTAGAAAAGTGTGGAAAGAGTAAACAATAGTTGCTTTATCTCTCCATGAAATTTTCTCATACCCCAAGTCCTACACAAATTTTATCTGAAACTCTGAAAGCAGGACATTTCATACTGAACTATACTTCCAATTAGGATCAGCATTTTAGTATTATACGTAGTGACTGATGTTCAACTATTTCTTCAGATTTGGAAGGAGGCAGGGAGCAAGGCAGAACTTAATCCTCATTGAATGCACTTTGATGTTTCCATATACTTAGCCTTACCCGTTTTAGTGTTGCTTACAAAATATATTAGTCCATCTTCATAACATGAATTTAATCATGTGTGCTGAAAATTCAGGTTGCAACAAAGTTCACTTGTTCCACGTGGGAGAAGGTTGTGCAGTATTCATGTATGCTCAATTCATATCTAGTGATAATAATAATGCATAACTTTTGTGTTTAGATTAGCGTAACCACTATCACATGAGATCAATTTGATGATTAGATATCTTAGTTGGAACTAAATGTAATAATGTACTCTCTTGCCTTTGTGGCACACCAACAAAAGGATACACTATTGTCCTAGAGTTTGCATTGAATCCTCATAGTTTCTCAGGTACAGCTCAATGTGACTTTAAATTTGTAAAGACTTATAAAATTAGGGCCTTGTTTTTTTTAAAAAAATCACTCAGTACTCAGTTCACTTACTCATTTCAGTAGCATTTGAAAACATTATATTTTATATTTTAAAATTTGCTGGGAGTCCAATGTTTCCCTGAAAATAAGACCCTGTCTTATTTTCTTTTGGGCCCAGAAATAAGCACTGGAGCTTATTTTCAGGAGTGGCTTAATTTTTTTGAGTGCCACCGCCATGAGATGGGGGTGTGGAGCTGCCCGACGTGCACACTGGCTTACCTCAGGGCCCCCATGACACCACGCCCCGACAACTGCCTGGCAGTGGCAACATCAACAGCAGGAGCCCATGTGGCTGCCAGCTCATTTCCGGCACTGGCACGGCACCAGTGACACAGCCAGGGAAAACACTCCCATTCCCAAGCGCCCCATAAGCACCCAAAGACTTTTCACCCCGACGGAAAATGAGAAAGACTCAAACCTTTATCTGCTTCCAAATGGGACGCTTTGAAACAGAGCAATTAGCTGCATTTCAAAGTGTCCCATTTGCAAGCAGACAAAGCTTCATCTCCCTGTGGGCAAAAAGTACACGGCAGAGGCATGGAGGGGAGGCAGGCAATCTCAACACTCCGCCCACTCCCTCCCAGTCTCTCAGCTTGACCGCAGTTGTGAAGACGCCCTCCCCCTCCCAGGCCTGACTCTGCCTGCTGTTGGTGCCGCCACACAAACCTTCTGCAAGCCTCCTGTGAGCCAGGCAGCTGCACAGCACATCTCCCCCTGCCTCTACACTCTGACGTACAGGTGTCTGTGCTGCACCAAGGGGCTGGCAGGCCACGCCCATCCCCTGGGCTTATTTTTGGGGTAGAGCTTACATTAGGCCCACCCCAAAAAATCAGGCTAGGGCTTGTTTTCAGGGTGGGTCTTATTTTCAGGGAAACACGGTATTAATACCTTATACTGTATATTTCAAGAGGTGAATAAAATAAATAGCTCAGTTGATACATATTGATTTCTTCTCATCATCTCTAATTCTTGCATTAAAATATCAAGTGATGTCAAGATGGATGTTATCTGCCTTCTATTTCCAAAATTTCTTCCCCAAAGACACCCATGCTTTGGAAACCACATTTTTCCTGGAAATATCCTTCACTTCCAGGAGTCCATCATAGATGATCCTCTTCCTTTTTCTAACACCCTCTTTATTCAAAAAATCCCAGAGTCACAAATGTTGTAGTTTAAATTAGGCAATGAAATAACCTATATATAAGTTTTGTGTGTGTGTGTCTGGGAGTATACTGTAAGCATATTTCTTTGGCAATTAAATTGTTTTGTTTTCCCTTCTTGGCAGATGGCATATTGCTAAAGCATACTCCCCCATGCCAATTTAAATACTTCATGATACAGCATATATACACAGAGGCTTTTGATAGAACATTATTTATTTAACAAAGGAAAAAAGCCATATGGGGCAAAGTGCATCAACAATTATATTTAATTGCAAAAAGTAAAAATTGACCTCTACTTTCAACATATAAATCTGATTTATTTACACTCTTTACAACCATTTCCCAATATTTACAAAAAGTTGCAATATATTACTTTATAATTGTTAATAAAACTCTGCATGTATTGCATATTTACATTCATTTATATGAAAAGTTCCATAATTCAGACTATATGGGTATTCAATACACACACACAAATACTTCCCAGGCAACCCTTAGCCTTTATAGTATACTGTATAAAGTAGCAATGAGACACATTATCACTATTCTGCGCATGGACAAATAATATTAAAACACACTTTAAAACAAGAAACTTGATTATTTCCCTTAGTCAACAAAAGAGCAGATAATTTAGTTTCTTTAAAAAGTCATCCCTTCCAGGCTTTTTTAAGCTATACATTTCCCAAATAAATGAAACAAACAAACAAACAAAAAATCCCAGAAATATTCTGCGATATAAATGCCTTCCATTCAAAGGTAGCTGAATTTTTGGTGAAGATTTTGTCTTTGTAGGCAAACAGTGGCTCCAGGGAGACCTAACTGTGCATCCCTAATTTATACCATACGCTCTGCCAAAGTTACAGATTTTTAAATTGCCATTATTTTCAAACACACAACTCTCCTATAAATATGAATAATCATAGGTAATCCTCAATTTAAGAGTATAATTAAGCCTGGAATTACAGATGTAAGTCCTTGAGGTCGTAAATCAAAACATCAATATGACTAGACCCAATTTTTTGACATTTTTGTGGCACTCGTTAAGCAAATGCAGCAGTCATTAAGTGAATCAATTTTCCCCAATGGCTTTTGGCAGAAACCGGAAATAAAAGCCAAAAACCAGCAAAAAAACCACTGCAAACTGTGGTCACATGACCATAGGATGCTGCAAATGGCTGTAAAGGTGACCCGGCTGCCAAGTGCTCAACATGCAATCATGGGACCACAGAGTGTATATGCATGCAGCCATTGTATCAATATTGTAACTTCAAAAATGGGCACATAGGTTGTTGTTTTTGGGGTGGGGTATCTGTCATATTTTCAAGCGACTAGTCATAAATCAAGGACTACCTGTATCTGCAATTTCTACTGTGTGCAAAAGAAACCCCTTTATGATTTCCCTGAAATTGTTTACAAAATTTCATAAAGCTTGTTTGCACTTGTTATATATACCTTGGTCCTGAGGTTTAAAAACTGAAATCTTGGAGGAAAACCGTAGTGACCTGAACACCAAGTATCCATAGATATGAATGGGCAGCCAGGTAACCTTCAGTAAACGCTGCTCATTAGATCACTTCAGTTCATCACTTCAATGCAGTTTGCCCAAAGACAAATATTTCATTCACTTCTCTGCAGTTAGCAAACAAAAATCTGCATCTTGGCCATTGAACCTAACCAAGAAACAAACTACCAATGCTAGTTTAGGATTGTACCTACAAGGATGTAATGTTTAAGTTTTATAAGTACTGCAGTACAACACAGCAGGTAGGTTGTTTCTCCAAAAGAAGCAAAGAACAGATTGACCAACATATACAGTGAATATCGGACAGGAAATCTAAAGCATTTTATGCCCCCCCCCCAAAATAATCTATCAATATCATGCAACAGGGTGGCAAAAAGTGCGGAAAACATAGCAACGATGAATATATATGTATTCATTTATTGCCATATGCTCTGTGACAGTCTTCGCCTGCCTGGTGCCTTCCAATAGTAGTATGCATCCCAAATGGAACAACTGAGGATCTTATCTAAGTAAATGCTCTTAATCAGCTAAAAAGCAGAGAACTTGGATCTCGGATTCCTCTTGAGCAATTACTTCTGCTTTTAATTCCTTGCAGCTTGTAGAAAAGGAGGAGAAAATGTACTGGAAGTTTGAAAACAAATGATGTAAACTCCAGAGGGAATGAGACTTGGACATATGCACAGCACCTCCTAAACCCAGATCTGAAAGCCAACACCAAGACAAAAAGTGCACGTGGAAAACCAGAGTCCAAAAGTAGGATAGATACATTATCTCCTGTCCAACGTGCTAACAATATCCCGGTTTGTATTTGAGAGAGAGAGAGAAAACAAACAAACCATTTTAGGGAAATGTTTGTACTTTTAAAAAATTGTTACCCAGAGACCCTCAGGCTGACATCAATTCCCTGCCCTCCAGCACATTATTAAACAGTGAGCATCACTGACATAAATCTGTTAAATATACCTACATATTTCACTACCAAAGCAGAAACAACTTTCTATAACTTCGTAGATTTAAGTGGTCTTTGTCATCCGAAATGCTTTGGATTTTTTTTCTTTTATATTATTTGCATAAAAATTAAAAATATGACCAACATGCAGTTCAAAGCGAGCAGTATTCTCTGGATAGATAGGTCTATATTTAACCTTGATAAAAGAATGAATGAAAAAGAATTTAGAAACCTAGCTTTTTCATTAAAAAAAAACCCCAATAGAGATGTCAAGTAAGAAATTCCACTTAGGATATTTATATACAGTGAGGTTTTTCATCTATTACCTATACATGCCTTCTGAGAAGCAAGTACCATTAAACTTAATGGGGCTTATTCTCATATAAAATGATATAGAAAATATTAATGAAAAACCAAACAACACATTTGCCACTTCTATGGCTATCATCACGCATGCACGCACACACACTTACGCCTTTAGTAAAATATTTAGCCCAGATTACAAAGGTTTCTTTTTTATATACAAACCTAAAGTGACATTATAATGTGTGAAATTTCTGTTTTAAAAGAAGATAAAAAACACTTAAGTATGCAGTTAAACATCAGTGATGAAGATTAAGTTCCCATCCTCTAGACGTTTAAGTTTCATAGTCCTATCATTTTATTTATTCACAAATCCTTTAACCATCCATAAGGCTAATTTCATTATCATAATTTAGTCCCTCAATACCCAATTAGTTATGCATGTTTGAGAAACAGAAGGAAATAAACAAAATTTGTCTATTTGCACTAAGTCATGAGAATGGGATCATGATTCTGACAGGCTCCTTTATCTCTTACTCTGCTGAACAATTAATAATTAATCCAAAGATTCTAAAAACAAAGATATTATTCTAGTCCAATGTTTAAAACTGTTTTCTTTACAAATTAATGCAATTCTGCTTCCCATTTTATTACATTTTAATAAAAGAATCCCCCCCCCAAAGCATATAAACTTGTACAAATATGCGCACTAGTCTCATTGCTGGCCCGGCTTCAGCCTGACACATCTGCAAATTATCTTAGCATAACAGGAACCTAAAGATTCACTCAAGGGAAACACCTCTACAATTTCTGTGCTAGAAAATAATCCCCTCTAAATATATTAGATAGATGAGTTCACAAGAACCATGAGGAAATGCAAAAACCTGGGAAGGCAATCAAGAATCAAACATTGACAATGCTAATGAAAGAGAAAATACAATTAATGCTTGTAGAGAATGGCAAACATATTCATGGCACACATTAAACATTCCACACTGCAACTCTGCCCACAAACTATCCCCCTCAATTTTAAAAAGATCTGGAGACATTCAAACCAAAATTTTATAAAATGCTTTCAAGAAATACTTTCCCAAGCTCAACTCAACCATGATAACAAATTAAAATGGTAACTAATTTGGAATGTCCAACTCAGACCCTCTCCAAGTGCTTAATTTTCAGAAGAGGATGCTCAAACAAGTCATTGCTCTAACAAATTTGGCTCTTATTACTCATTTGGGGGGAAAATGGATTTGGCGTTCTACTGACTTAGTCCAGGAAGAAGTGTCAAGAATACATATTTCAGCATTCATGAAAAGAGATGGAAAAATATATTTGCGGGATGCTTTTCTCTGTCAAGCATATAAACCCCACCTCAGCCAAACAGTTTGGTGATGACTGCATAAAGTCACGCTGTGTTCTTAGGTAGAAAGACATGACTTTTTTTCACTGGAAAGAATATTCTGAAGATGTGTCATCACAATATAGTGAAAGAAAGAAAAATGCAGCTGTGGATCAAATTCCTGCATTCAAACAGAGGTGTAGAGGTGTTTCCTGTAACATAGGGTAAGAGCCTGAGCAAATGCTTTTCTCAAGAGACATTTTTAATTTCTCAGCCTATCCGATATTTTAGTAGTTTGCTCTTTTAAAGCAATGATCCAGAGACATCAGCAGCTCTGACGTTACTTCTTCCAAGATGTCTGGAAAGGAATATTTTGAGACAACTCCTTCTGCAGTATCAAAAGGAATAATGTTCACAAAGAGTACTTCACAGAACTCCCCCCCACACACACACACACAAAATCCATCAGTCAGTTTTCAAGAATAACTCTACTAAAAGCTAGAGGAAAGAGGTTTTCCAGTTTGTACCAAAACATTTGAAAAGGCAAGCCAGTGACCTTGAATAAAATGTTCTTTTAAAAGTGCACAGCTTTCTTCGTTGCAGATCAGAAGGGAAAACATATCACTGGGAACTGTAGTGGTAGCATCCCCATAACTTTTGTGACATTGAGGTCTTGCACATTGAGTTTTCAACTGGCAGATCCATCACAAACGACAACGGGTTCAGATCCTCTGGCGTTAAAACTTGTTGTCCAAAAATCTACATTTGTAAAACCTTTGGAAGAAAAACAGTAACACCAGATTATTATGATTTATTATTGGATGCTATTGGAGGTGACCGTGCCCTGAAACATCCCATCGTTCTATTTCCATGGTATGCAAGTACTTCAACAAGCTTCCTTGCCAGTGTCCAGAATGGGACAACTCATCATGGCCAGTTCAGCATGAGACAACTTGGTGAGGGCAGCTGAAGGGAGAACCGGGCAGGCAAACAAAGCAACTAAGCAGAGTGGAGAGCGATGGCGGCAGCTGGAAGTTTCCCACCAGAGGGAGACCCAGGTGAGTGGGCAGGCAAGCAGATGGACAGAGCAGAGTGGTGATGGCTGGGGGCTTCCCATTTTCACACACACCCGCCGCTGCTGCTGCACCAAGATCCAGGCCATTCAGAGTTCAGGGTATGAGGCAGCAGCAGCCGGGTTCAGGCGGTCGGTGGGAGGAACAGCCAGGAGGTGGCAGAGAGAAGGCACATCCCATTTTCACACACTCAACCGCCACAGGCTGTTCAGTAGCAGCAGCAGTGGGAGATGTGAAAATGGGACATTACCCAACTTCCAACACCTCTCTCCCACTTATCCTGCCCACTACCACTGAACGGTCCAAACACTGCTGCCGCTGCCAAATTCCTCTGAACTCTGAAAGGCTTAGAGCTCATCACAGCGGCAGCAGCAGGGGATGTGAAAATGGGAAGCCTCCAGCCGTTGCTACTGCCATTCTGCACTCTGCCCGCCTGCTCACTTACCTGCCCATCTCTCTCTCTGATAGGAAGCCCCTAGTCACTGCCGCTCTGATCTCTGCCCACCTACTAAGCTCTATCTTTAGCTGCCTGCAAGAAGTTGGTCCTATGGCGAATTAGCCACATTGAGTTGTCCTGCAATGAGTTGGTGGCAATGAGTTGGCGGAGGCAACTTGGTGGTGGTAAACTGGCCATGCTGAGTTGGCTGTGCCGAGTTATCCTAGACCCACCAGTATCTTACATGAAGTAAATTATCCATATATATGTTCTGGTCTTAACAATATGTTATAGCTTAGAGAAAATCAATTTGTTAAGGCTTAAGCAAGATTTCTTTGGAAGTATAAAAAAATTACTTCAGCATATGTCTTCATATGAACTATTTCATTAAGTGGCCTCAATAAAACAGACCTAATAGTCTCAAGAGTCCACTTCAAAACTCTACAAACATCAGTACATCCATGACATCGCTAGAGAGCATGAGGTTACCCCAACTCAGCCCAAAACTGTGAGACCCCAACATTCTTGTATGAGATTTTGAGAATAAAAATTCATGTAATTTTAAAAGAAGAATGGATGGTCATTGCCTGAAAAGGTTGCCCACCCTTTGCCTGCCTGACTCTTGCTATGTTCCAATATAATGTTTATACATAAGCAGTTCTACATTCTCTTCTTTGAACTGTGGTAATCAATCAAGTTTGGTCTGGCCTAGCCTTGTACAACAATGAAGCAACATTATTTACTAAATTGTAGCCTTCCCATAAACAGCACTTTGACTTTTGGCTGCTGCAATAGACTCAACACAAACTTCCTATAATGCCAAATGCAGTTTTCTAGGGTAGAAAGCCAATTTAGAAGACCACATAGTATATACAGAGTTCATGTTTTTTTCCCAATAGATAGGGTGTGGAATATATTTTCTCTATTACTGCATTATAAAGTTTAAAGCATTTAATAGGGCAAAGTGTCAGGAGCTACAAATCAGGGCTTGCTTTTTTTCCAGCAGTAACAGTTAATTGCAGCTAGTTGCTGTTTGTAGGATAAACTCCTATTGCTGTATCAATTCTCACCAATATCTCCAGCTTCCAGCTCTACCATCAATGTCTTGCAGTGTTCTCTGCACAAGAGAGATGGAATAACATATAAGTTGAGCTGACCACTTCCTACCACAAAGGTGTTCTGCAGTCTGTATGTCTGAAAAATAAAAAAAGAAGGATTGTTCATTTTATTATCACCCAGAAACCTTTATAGTTTTACTGGAAAGAAAATAAAAAACATAAAATTGAATTCAAAGAAATTAAAGGCATAGATAATGGTTTCTTCTCTAGAGCTCCTCTGCAACATCAAACCAGAGCCAAAAAAAGTCGGACCCCATAACCATCTGGTCAAGGATCTTGTCAACCAAGCAGATCCAAAGCTTGATGCTACCCAGTGACATTGGCATAGCAAAATCTGCAAAATGGCAGGTATAATGTTGCAATCAGAGCACCATCCCTTTTCTATATGCATGTGGCAATACACACCAAATTTGTTGCCCCATTGCGTATCTGATAGGTTTGAATAGAAGCAGCAAATGCTCAGCAACATTACACCTGTCTTGAAGAGCTGGCTATTTGTTGGGTTTCAGTTACGTTTGTTCATTTTCAACCACTTTTCAACTCACAAGAAAAAAGAGCAGCCCCGCATTGAAATCTTCTTCTTCCTATTGCTATAACCAACTGGACTAAAGACCATTCCTCTCTCCTCACAGAGGACAGGATAAATAACAGTTTAGTGAAAAAGAAGAACAGAACTGTCTGCCCTGAAGGTGACAAAGTCTTCTGCCCTCTCTGGGCAGCCATTTCCTTCCCAATCAACCCTTTTAGAACAATGTTAGCACTAACAACATATCTTCCTTTTTTTCCATATCTTTCTACCTCACATCTTTTTTTGTTTCTTAATCTGAGGGCATGAGGCCTTTTAGATTTTCTACTGCATAAACCATGATCAGAGCCCTTTAAATATAAATATAGAATACAAATGCTTTTAGAAAAAGTCATTCTTTTTTCAGCCTAATGTTCCTGGTGTAAATGTAAAAAGAAGTTCAGAAATATTTTAACACTAAACACACCGACCTTATCTTGAAGCCGTGGATGGTGGATGAGGAAACAGCTTTTTAGAGAAATGTCCTTTGGAAACAGCAGCGAAGAGAAGATGGGAAAAATCTCTTGCAGAATCTGAGATTTATTCTGAGGGGTTTGCCTATGGGACAGTTTAGAGAATAAGCAAGACAGCAGGCACCTCACAATGGCATTGCTACTGAGTTCTAAACCATTTCAAAACAGTCATTGTTTGCCATCCTAAAGGGCTATCTGTATCTGGCTTAATTTAACATATATGTCACGAAAGCACGCACACAGTCACATACAAATTAGATGTCAATGTGGGGATATGAGCATTTGGATTAGAAAGTGAGCCTTCTTTAGCTAACTTTAGATAATCTACATTCTCCAAGAAAATAATATAGGCAAGGAATCAGGGGACTGGTATTATCTAAGATCAGATATAATCTTAAAGTTTCTGTCTGAAGGGGGAAAAATCACACTTATTATCAAATTAAACTCTGAAGAAGTAAAACAAAGAAAGGCGTCACCTAGTCCAGCATTAACTAAAGCCACATGGGAAAGGCTTTGGGAATCCTAACTTACTCATCATTCTAGGAAAATGGAGGGCAGGGAAACATGAGAAATCCCAGTGTGGAGACTTGTCATGATTCATACTGAGATACTGTGCACCCAAACTGTCCATAAATTCATAAAAAAATACAGCATTGGATGATAGGGAACACTGTATTTCACAAATAGGGAATGCCCAGATATGACTCAAAGTATCAACCATTACGGTCCTGCAATATTTATGTAAAAACCACATTCTTCCAACCCATTGCCAGAGAGCATGTCCACTGGAAGATTCAAAAATATGAAGGGAAAAACCTGGTGTACAAGGTAACAAGGAATTTAATCTTGAACTGAACTTTCAAACAAGCACAGATTTGCAAAAGGCTTCTCAGCCTTTTGCAGTGGAATTTAGGATCCTGCAAGAACTTGATGGGATTCCGGCGGGGGTTGGGGTGGAATCAAGGGGGGGGATTGAATGTTGTCAATCTTTTATCAGTAGAGCTCTGCCTTTTGATTAGGGTTCTACAACTTTTTAAAAAAAATTAAGAGCGTCCACAGCCAGGGAAAAAAATGAAAACTCCAGCTTTGGGTTAATAAACTATATAAAGGGACACTTCATAGACTGGAAACAATAAAATAAATTCACTCAAGGGCAGATTAAAGATGTAAAGCCCTACGGGGGAAATGGAAATTCAGAGAAGAAATATCCCTTTTCCTTTTTCAAGAACTTTTTGTTGTTTTCAGAAAAATTGGGGGTGAGGAAGAGAAAGATTGAAATATTTCATTTGAAATTCTACATAACATGATTATGTTAAGAATGATGTTGGTTACTGATTGAAAACTGTCACATTAAATCAAGAAATATACTAACATGTAAAATATTACATAAGCTTGTAATATGCACCGCTAAGCCTTCGGTTTTCAAAAGCCCATCAAAATTTTTTAAAAAATAATTTTTGAACCTGCCAATGACAATAGTAGTCCAGTAATTAATAGCTCTATGCACAATTTGCAAATTATTTGGAAAAAGTTCTTTAGTCTTATATGGGAACAAAGGGGGAAATTAAAAAATGGCAGCCATATGCAATCACAGGTCCTTTTCCAAACTTCTATCCAAGCTTGAAAAAAATATTATTATTTTTTTGAAAATAACTTGAAATAACTGACTAAGTAAAGCAACATTTAAAACAGTAGCATCTTTTTGCAAGCTCGTGGACAGGTGCAGTGTCTGTAGTTGTCCCACACATTTTTCCATATCATTTTCAAGAGTACACAATCCTACCAATTAAATAACATTTCTTTTGGCAAAATGCATATGTTGCATCTTGATTCCTTGCTTTTTTTTTCCTCCACATGTTTGTTTGTTTTTTGAAAAATGGCACTTTCAGTATCTGGCTCATGGGATAGGAACATCTCATCCGTGTCCCATCTGGTTCTTAGTTCTCCTAATATTTTAATTCTGTGTTGTTTTAATCTTTTAATCTTTCAACTACTTTTACTTGTTTTATAACCTGCAAGCCACCCAGATTCATCTTGTAAGGAAGATGGGCAACATAAAAATAAATAAATAAATGAATGAATGAACTCACAGGTTCCCCAAAGAAGTATTTGCAAAACTGCAATAATGATAGCTACTTTCCAGTTATTAGAATTCAAAATTGATTGAAAAGACAACATCTAGTCATAGCAGTTAAAGTAGAGCAGAGCACACAAAACACTTTTTATCTAGTACCGTCACTTTCCAACTTCTGCTGGAATAAAACAACCCCCTTCAGCATTCTGTACGGAAGAAACATCCAAAATCTTGTATATTTTGTCTATGCACTGCCCATCCCAAACCAATTGTTCCATGCACAGAACACTTTGTACTTCATAGTTATAATAGATATTAAAAATTAAGCACTGTATATGTTTTAATTTCTCCAAAAATTCCTTTTAAAAAATAGAGCTTTTTTTCAAAGTTTCCAGAATTTTCACATTTCTTCGACAGACTTGAATCCTGAAATCATTTAAACAGTACAGTAAATGTTTACTGGAACCAATTGATAAGGTAGCAGTGATCTATTTGTAAACAGGAGTCAAAGGTTTTTGCACGGCCTCCAATCTACACAGACAGAGCACGATCCACTATCCCTCCATAGGTGGGCATACTGCCATAGTGCAGTTTACAGGCTTCATGGTCACCTCTAATCCAAAAGATCAAAAAGCAATTGTTATATATTATTCAGTACCCCTTAGCAGCCACATAAGCTTAATATAGCCTCTAAAATATGAGTTTTTCCTGAATAAGAGGAAACAATCATGTTGTTGAGTTTGATAGCCTACTACTAGTACGTAATTCAATTCCCTTTTTAAAAAAAATCTGCATATTGACAGGACCACTTCTCCATTTCAATCAAGAAAGATAATTCAAAGAAGAAAGAAGTAAATTATGGGGATAGCAACCGTACCTCTTTTCTAGTGCTGCACCTCATCCCTACTCCTTGCTCTTCAGGCCTCCTGAAAGTTGCATCACTGAATGTCAGCTGGGGCTACTGTTGAGCTAGTGCTAGAGAGGCAGGGAACCTCTAACAGCTCAAACTCACCAGAAAACAGGAAATGGAGCTTGCTGCTTGGAAGGGCTGCTCCATAACTCAGCTGCCTCCTCTTGTATCACAAAATTTGTCAATTCGGGGTAGAGGGACTGAAAATGTTTCATTTCAGCATAAGAACGATACTGTCCTGTCTGATGAGAAAAGGATGACATTAATTTTATTAAAAGTCTTTTCATATGTCCAAGAGGTTTGCCACCATCTGCCAGGTCCCGCCATACTATTAAGTTACCTTGATCAAGAGAGGCTGCCCTTGCAGCTGCCTGACGTCCGATAGCTGCGTAATGTCAATTGGAGCAACAAGAGTTTTCATGGAGCAGCAGCAAGAACACTTGGCAGTTAGAGACATATTCCGTCTACAGTCTAAGCCCCACCACTCTGGACATTCTTTGGAAAGGAAGGAGAGAAGAGATGTATGAACTTCATTCAAAATTTCAATTTTAAGCAAATAGCAACCAATTCCAATCATTAGCAGTTCATTTCTAAACCGGCTGTGGAATATTAAGTGATTACTGAAAATTTCCAAGGCTAATTCATGAAGGGAAAAAAATTTAAACTCAATATGGGCCACATCAGAAATAGTCCAGGTGCCATATTTCATAATCTATTTTCCAGAAACTCTTAGAACTTGGTAACATCTGATAATGTTGGATCCATGATTAAGACAGATAAATACTTACATTTTTGATAATCAAATGTAAAACTGAAGAGTGTAGCTTAACTACATGCAAAATACATTTAGGCATTACGGCTATTCCTAATCAATTTAATTAGAGCAATAATAATTACACCAGTACAATGAAATTACAACACTTAACAATTCTTTGGGGAAATCCTTTCGTTTGACTAAAGCAGCTTAGCTCAAGTGGCCTTGTTGTGATACTGCACAACAACCCAAGATAAATAAGGTTTTATCTTTTAATGGTCCAATGTTTTGTTAATAATAGGGTACTTAAGTAACTCATTCAGCACAGACCATCTCTGTATATTAGGAAAATTATTTCTAATAATTTGCAAGAAGATACTAATAATATCCAGAACTATATTTAAAAAGAGAAAGGAAAGAAGCCTATTATTCTTTGGGGAAAGATTTCTTTTCTCACATCATAACATCACAATAGCTAATTCTTTCCAGTTTGTTACTCTGAATTCTTGATGTACTACTACTGGATATATGCTAAAACAATCATAATATGATTTGTTTGGAAAAGATACATTAAAATTATTTCAAAAGGATAGCTGATCATAACCTTGCATTTCTCTGAAAGATAATATTTTTCAAAAGAGTTTCATTATGCCTTTCTGAAAAAGATGTCTTTCCTATTCATCATACATAGCTTTAATAAAAAAAGAGATTAGTAAAACTATTTAACAAGGCTATGGATAGCAAGTGTCTAAAGACTTATCTTCTATGACAAATTTCAGCCTGTGTTGCAATTTCTATTATAGTCTAAGTGCATGCTAGGGCCAAACAATGGAAATCCACGATAAAAAAGACCATTAAATTGTTTCTGAACTGTTAATCTCTGAAAATATATTTGTAATTTGTATTAATATTTGTATTGTTTGTATTTTATCTTGGCTGTTCACCGCCCTGAGTCCTTCGGGAGTAGGGCGGCATAGAAATTTGATTAAATAAATAAATAAAAGTGTTTCAAAATTTTTATTCGGTTTGTTTGGCTATAATTTAAACTACGTATTTCATTTGGATAATTCAGAGTTATTGTTATTGGGATAATAGCCAAGTAGAATTGAAAACAGGCATTTATTTATTTTAAAAAATAGTCTGAATTTTATTGTTGAGAGGCGGCAACCTTCCCAAAAAGTGTAGTAGAAAAGGAAGGTCTTGTTAGAATTTGGGCAGATGGGAAAGGGGTGATGGAAAAATAATGGTCTGAGCAAAGAAAATGTAACTACAGAAATACACAAGGGAAATGAATTGGACCTTTATAAAACTAGTCTTCTATTTTTCCAATTACACTCCTGCATTCCTTTTAGATTATCACTTTGCCCAGGCACACTCAAGGGTTATTTCAGTTTTCAGTGTAGCATGCTTTGTATATGAACAGGTCATAGATATTTAGAAAAGTACCAATATTGCTTCATGGTATAATTAAAATAGAGCATTAAAATGTACAATTGGAAAATAAATTATTCTTGGCTAAAGTCATGGGATGATAAAGGACCACCAACGAAGAGTGAATTTTTCCCTCATTCTATTAATCACACAAAGTTCAATCATTCTCAATTGTTGTACAACTACGGATTTTCATTATTCTAAAATATTGGTTCTATAACATACACCTGCAAAAATATCAGCACATAGATATATTTTCTATCCAGCAATTAGAGTTGAAGATGTTGGGGCTTTTAGAACTGTGGCTTTTCTCTCCATCATTCTAGATTAAGTGTATGAGTTTCAAACTTTGCCTGGGTGGGGTATCTTTAGCCTCCAGATGTCTAATTTCCAATAGACTCAATCAACTTAGCCAACAGGAGGGAGGTTAAAAGTTGCAGTTCAGCAACATCTGGAGGGTCACAGGTTCCCCACCCTTGTCTAGACTTTGAAGGACAAAAAGTGAGAGAAGAAGCACATTCTGCATGGATAAAGACAGCCTTTCTCCCACCCTCCCCAGTCTAGACATTACTGACTTTAACATCACTCTAGTGTTTTAAGTATTTAGCATCCCTCATTGTGATTAAGGTACAATTTTGATTTGTCATCATAGCATTTTTCATCCTGTACAACATCTGTAGTTACCAAAGCAACTTCCTTCCTTATCCTTTCTGTTGTAGCTAATCTTGTTTATGTATTCTATAAAGGATAAATAATAAACCTGCTTGATCCTTCAGAGAACTATCTAGCTTAAAAATATAAATCTGATAAATAAAATAACAAAAACAATAGCAAAAGTGCTTAGACTTATATACCGCTTTGTAATGTTTTACAGCCCTCTCTAAGCAGTTTACAAAGTCAGCATATTGCCCCCCAAAAATCTGTATCCTCATTTTACCAACCTTGGAAGGATTGAAGTGAGTAAATTTTCACAGGTCAGAATCGAATTTCTAGCATCAGCAAAATTAGCCTGCAATATTGCATTCTAACCACTGTTCCACCACAGCTGTTTAAGTACTCTATAGTGCAGAGTTCTCCAATCTTTCTGGCTTTGCAGATTGGTGGAGTGGGAGAGGGATGGTTCTGCACAAGCTTGCGCCCATCACTTCCGTGGCCCAGTTCCAAACAGCTCAAGGCCTGGTAGTGGGCCACGATCCAGGGGTTGGGGGGGAGGCTGGTCTAGAGTATTTAAAAATTAAATGCTCTATTAATCCTCTAATTAAATACTCCATTCTATACTACCTTGATTGTGTTTCTACAAAGCGTACATTTCATTTTTATATACTCCTGAAGTTTAGCAAAGTAAAATTTGTATCTACCTATCTTCATACCTGAATTTCACCCTGAATTTCATGGCTTAGGACCTGGGTACCTACAAGACCGCCTCCTGCCACCGGTAGCCTCTCACTGGCCAGTACACTCCCACAGAGAGGGGCTCCTCAGGGTGCCGTCAGTCAAACAGTGTCGACTGGTGGCCCCCAGGGGCAGAGCCTTCTCTGTGGGGGCACCTGCCCTTTGGAACGAGCTCCCCCCGGAGATACGGAGGATCCCAGATTTATGCACTTTCCACCATGCCCTCAAGACTTTTTTATTCCAACAAGCTGGACTGGCCTAACTCTTTTTAATTGCTTAATTTTAATTTGTTTTTAAAAATGGGGTGTTTTAATTAGTATGGGCCAAATTTGTTTAATATGTTTTAAATTGTTTTTAAATTTTATATTGTATGTGTTTTATCTTTGGCTGTTCACCGCCCTGAGTCCTTCGGGAGAAGGGCGGTATATAAATCCAACTAAACTAAACTAAACTAAACTCAACCCTTAATTTCCAGAATATTATTGGGTTTTTCCATGACATGTCAATGCTAGTAAATCTTGCTTTCTTTCAATTGTCCATTTGACACAAATTTCCACTCCCCTCTATTACTTTCTAGCTAGTTCTGTCCATTGGAGACTGGACTATGCTAACGGGGATTTCAGTTTTGTTCATATTTGTTTTTTCAATTAATTCTGCTTGAAATGTTTTTTATATGTGATCTCAGGACTCCCAATAAAAAAGGTAGAAAGGTAGGATATGCATATATTGATTATTTAAATGTAAATCATGTAATTATATCTGACTAAGCAAGAAAATGGGAAAAATAAAAGATTGTGAGAGCAGTTCACTAAGGATAAGAGCAGAAAAATGTGTTCCAAGAGACCGTGTGCTGCAGTATAAAGTGTAAAAAGCTTGTTTCCTGAAAAGATGCCTATAGTTGATTAGGTGACAGCTTCCTGCTGAAGAATCTGAGAGTGTAAGAGGAACGTGAGGCACTTAGACTCCAGGATGTGAAAGAACAGGAGAGTTAATAGGAATCTAAGAATACATATGAATCTTTGCGTAGATTTTTAAAATAATTGCTGAATGGCAATGTTTCAATTTTTTTTTTCCAAGCTTTCAGTGTCAGCCTGTATATTAACAACACGCAAATGTTCTAAATTCTTAACGTGAAATTAACAATATAATTGGAAAAGATTTCAGATTTTCCAAAGTCACAACTGATTTTTTATGACAACCAAAATGTATTAATAGAAATAGAAAACGGAAATCTTGCAAGAAACCTTAAACAATGAACTGGAATACCCCATTTTAAAAAATTGGATGATTAATTTTAAACAATATTACATTTTTATCCTGTCATCTTAAGAGGCAAATACTTAAATATGTTTAACAAAAATTGGCTTTCAGTTCTGTATCTTTGAACTTTAACAGGAACCACTGAAAGATCCCACTACTCAAGGTGATTTGAGGTGTGCTAAATGTGGCTGGTTTTGCTCTAGAACCGGGGTCTCCAAACTTGGGCAACTTTAAGACTTGTGGACTTCAACGTCCAGAATTTTCCAGCCAGCATGTCCAGAAGTCTTAAAGGACCCCAGCCCTAGGCCAGATAACAATATTGCTCATGTATACACTAAACAAGCCATAACTGGCAATTCTGTACAAATCCTAGGCAAATGCTCTTATCACAGCAATAAAATTCATTCTAAACCAATGTAATTCCATATGGCTTACATCTTGCTACACATTTGCTTAAGTAAAGTCAACTTTAGAACTTTTCTGTACATTAGGAACTGAGTAAGCCCAATAATTCCATGATTACACCACATGTTTTCCAAAGATTGGCTCATAGTTCAATCACCCAAGCAGCAGAAACTGTAATATGTATCCCACCCTGCACAGCTTCGGTAACAGTCCACACTTTTTCTTGGCATGACTAGGTGCAAATGTTATGCTGCAGAGGGTCTTTCCATGCCAAATTGTTTTCTTACTTCCAGAGAAAAAACATTTGCTGCTAGAAAATGGAACCAATATTCCCCATGTATGTTGCTGAACAAACGCAGCACAGGGATACACTAAGACAGTACAAACAGGAGAGACTCTCTCTAGCTAAGTTCAGTTCCTGGGTAGCAAGGGCCTACTAAACTTAGTTTTTTGAGAACAGCCAAGGTCTGCTGGGTGCCATAAGGATTATAAACACAGAGCCTCCAGAGATAGACTAGACTGCAACAATTTGAACTGCTCTAAAAATGCCAAAGAAATTTTGCAAACAAGCTCTATTAGCCATGCTGTGCTTTTAATTGTCATCTTCAATTCAGTCATTGCTCTGCGTTTAATATATATCAATAGATAATACTTTAGTCATAAAATTTAAACATTATTATAATGTGTAGAGTAATTATTCTGCCAAAAGAAATGGTGTGTTAAAAATTATCTGTCAGTGAGAAAAATTAAATGATTCAGACTCACTGCAAAAGTAGAACACATTTCTTGCCTTCATTAAACATAACTAACGCAAATTTTGCAAAATCAACACACATCTTCTTAGTCATTTCACTAGTCCATGAAGATATAAATCATGGGTGTCAAACATCACATGACGTATTGTGACATTTTTCCCCTTTGCAGAACCGGGGTGGGCATGGCCTGCGCATGATGCATCCGGTCCGCGGGCTGCCAGTTTATACCCCCGATACAAATTCTTCACTTTTGAGAATTACAAAATGACTGACTCAGCAAACTAACAAGGTTCACTAAACTGAGAAGAAATGTGAGCTGCTGACTCGGTTAACCTGAGGGACCGTCCTTTTTATTGATAATGTGCCACTAAGTTGGTGCCAACTCTTAGTGACCACATAGAATTTTCTTAATGACAATCTATCCCTAACCCAGTTCTTCAGGTCTTCCAACAACATATTCATCACCACTGTTAAGAGAAGAATGTAAACAAAGACATGCATTAACCCAATGAGTTGAATTTGATGCTCCTGGTATTGCCATTCAGATGAACAGATGTTAAAGTCATTTAGTAGCTATAGCAGATACTAACTCTTGTGTTATTTAATAACACAATAAAAACACATTATAGGTTTAATTATAGGTTTAAAAAAGAAACAACTTAGAACTAAGGAGAAATTTCCTGACAGTTAGAACAATTAATAAGTGGAACAACTTGCCTGCAGAAGTTGTGAATGCTCCAACACTGGAAATTTTTAAGATGTAGGATAACCATTTGTCTGAAGTGGTATAGGGTTTCCTGACTGGGCAGGGGGTTGGACTAGAAGACCTCCAAGGTTCCTTCCAACTCTGTTATTCTATTCTATTCTATTCTATTCTATTCTATTCTATTCTATTCTATTCTATTCTATTCTATTCTATTCTATTCTATTCTATTCGTACAAACTGTCTCAGGCTCCATTCTTGCTTTAAGCTCTTAAAATTTTAGACAAAGGCTAGAAATTCAAAATATAAGGCCAGACATGAGGAGTTAATTAAAACCGCAACATTCTTAAATATCAATTTCGAAAGTCATAAAAGTTTAGTACTGTTAGCCTCAAATCACCTCGGCTGGTAAGAACAGCAGTCATGGTTCACTGCAAACTAGATGCAAAATGGCTTTTTTTTTTGCCACACAGATGTCTTTTAGATGCTTACAATGCTTACCATTCTGAAGCAATGAATGAAGGAAAACTTCATCCCTTAGGCTGGCAAACCTACTCATTTCCATGCCAAAATTAGCAACCATATTCCATGAATTCATATCTTTAAAAAAACTTCCTTTTATGGTCAGAATAGAGTTATTTTGACCCCTAAATCTGGAACAGGTACGTCAGCAAAGGGCAACAAAAGAATACAGAGGGACTGTAATAACTTTAAGGAAAGCATACTTTTCAGAAATCATATCTTTTTTCTATTTTTCAAGCTATTTTTCATAGTGATCTAGAAATGTTGCAAATGTATTTTCAAATCTCAACTACGAAAGAAAACTTGTGAAGTGGTTAAGAACAGCTTAATAAGCTATTACAGAATGTTCAAATGGTGATTGCAAAACTGCTACAAAGTTTAGAGTAAGTCTCATCTCAACTAAACACTACACAGCAATCCTTATTTTAGAATAAGGTGGACAGTATTCCAAAGAATCACTCATGTAGAATCATCTATAAACCTGATAAAAACATTAAAATTATCCTAAATGCAAAAAAGAAGAGCTTTCAGCTTTCCAGATTCCCACAATAATGTGTCTGCTGTCAGAAATTACAAGCAAACAATTCTCCTGCTGAACAACTGCCAAAGTATGTTAAAAAGAACTTGCACCGCCCATCTTTAAAAGGGCAGGCTGTCCATGAAAAACTAGGTCCCAACACATGTGTCTGTTATTAGGTTCCAGATTATAAGAAGAAGAAGAGCTGTTTACAATAAAATTCAGCAGGTTTGGCAGCATTTTAAACCCTGATGATAGCTCTGAGGCATCGGGCTATAGTTCACACCGGAGTGGTGGAAGGATGCTGCAGCTGGATTATGCAAGAGGACAACATCCTCTTGGGGCAATATTATTTTCTGGTGGGTCTTAGAAAGAACGTATTCATTTGCAATGGGAATCTCTGTGCATGCTCTAGAGCAGACCTAACTGAGATCATCCAAATGGATTTAGTAGGAAAAGGCCCTGGAAACTGGCTGAAAGTCAAACACCTAAGGCTAAAGGCAGCTGCCAAAGACAGAGATTATTGCTGGAAACTTTTCCAGCTAAATGGATACTGACTCCACCCTTGCTCATAAATTAGGGTTTGTAAGTATTGTTTAAAGGTTCTAAAATGCAAAACAAAAAAGCAAAAAAAGCAAAAACAAACAAAAACAAAAAACATTCTTAACTCCTCTCACACCACAATCCTTCAGATTTAAGTTACAGCTCACTGCCCACAAGGAACTCTGCTCGTGAGCCAACCTAAATGCTTCATTGGCACTTTCCCACATCTTTTTAAAACAGATGCCTCTAAAAATATCTGAACCTCTTTTGTTAGGAGCCAAAGTTATTTTTCACCTGACAATTCCTGTTCCACATTTTCCAAACAATTTCATTGAGGTAGGTGCATACATGTCAAAATACATAATTAATTCTCAGTTGTATTGCTGTAATCAGAGCAATTCAATGATATTGCTGGTATATGTTCTTAAGGGACACGTTCAAACTCTAGAGCCAGTCTTCATATTTTAAAGTTTAAATTAAGCCCTCAAACAAATCTACTTCTCTTTGGGATTTATAAAATTAGCAATATACTGTATACATTACTTAAATATATTTAAATATGGAAAGATGGGCCTTTCCCCCCCATAAACGAGAGAGAACTGAACTACAACTTGTAGTTCTGATTCTG
Source organism: Arizona elegans (assembly GCA_022577455.1). Taxonomy (NCBI): domain Eukaryota; kingdom Metazoa; phylum Chordata; class Lepidosauria; order Squamata; family Colubridae; genus Arizona; species Arizona elegans. The sequence continues at coordinate 155,961,698 of JAKOOJ010000002.1, forward strand.
ACACCTTGAATGAATTTAGACTAACCATGCTTTTCATAAGCAGTTTTGGATGATGACACACATTTTTGATTCCAGACCACTGAGCTTTCAACACTTTTGACGGGTTATTCAAAGATAATGACAATATAATAAATTAAAAGTAAGGCAAAGGGAGCTCCCATTTCAGGCATTACACAATCTTGCCTTTTTTTCTAGCTTGATCGCAACCCAAATACTAATGGCAAAAAATCAACAGCATTTGTGGTAGATGTGAAATGACTTCTCACATGCTGTTTCTTTCAAAGATGGTTGCAATGCTAATTGCACATAATGCTAATTTATAAAGAAACTTCTGAGAAGCTCATAGTATGAAAATGGAGAACAATAATTTAATCTCCATTTCACAGAAACATGGATAACTGAAGGCAGTAAAAGACCTAGTAATCCATCAAATCTGCTCTTTGAGTTTGTTTTTTGCTTTCTTGTTAATTTATACATTTTAATTATTATTTTTATTTATCTTTTCAATTTTTGTCAGATGATGGACATGTGTTTATCCAAACAAGCTCAAACTCAGTTACAGATGACTGATCCATTACCTCCGCTGGAAGTTGGTTCTAAGTTTCTACTAATCTTTTTGTGAAATAATGCTTTCTAACTTACTTTTGAATTTCCCTCCTGTCAATTTGAAGTTATGCCCCCATGTTCTTGATTTTTGCTTCAAACAGAGTTAAAACACTCTGGTCTTTTGTAAAGTATCTTGGTGATAGATAACAGAAGACTTTGCCAGTGGGGGAACAGCACAATGGAGGTGGCTGATTGAGTAATAACAGATCCCACCTTCCCCCACTCCGCCCCCCCCATGTGTCTTTGGTTTTAATGTTTAATTTTAACTTTTTATGTTTTAACTTAAATGTAACTGTAAGCCACCCTATGGTAAGATAGGCAGCCAATGAATTTTATAAATAAATAAAATGATTTGTGGCAGAGAACCAAGAAATATCTATGAAAAGCTGAGGCAGCAGGTTTTTCCTCTATTAACCTCTTCATTTATTTGTATCACTATGTATTCCAGCACACTCTAGGAGGAGATTTTTTCAGATAACATATAAGGAAAAGAGTTGCATACGCCTATACGCTGTTCAATAAGGAGTGAGTAAACCCTTGAGACAACCTGAAAATGTCCTTTAACATACGTATGCATCATCCCTGATCTCAATTCTCATATAACAATATCGGGGGGGGGGGGGGGGGGGGAATTATTTCTAATCAAAACACAAGTTATTTGAAAGAATAGTCAATATGGGCTGCAATTCTTGATATGCTGCTAAAGTCCCAATGAACAAAAAAGACTTCCTTCCAAGGCATGATAAAATAAAATTAGATTTTAAATGCCATATGTTACATATACAGTAACATGGGTAACAGAATCTGAGAGTTATAAAATGATTGAATGAAAAGTGATAGGCAGGTCCTGTCCCTTCAAGCAGCCAAGTCTTACAATTTTTCAAACTGTCCTTTTCCCCCTCAAAATTGCTCTTTTACTTCAGTTCAATCCTTTATTACAATCACTGACAACAATACCATAAATCAACAGCAGACAAAAGAGAATAAAACAGTATAACATAGTTGCCGTTTTAGCAGCTGCTTCTGTGAAATTCCAGATACACCCTACCTTTCTAAGTAAACCGCTAGAACTGTACAGTGTAAATTCAATTCTTCTGTTTTCATGTACCAGATAATCTCCCCTTTAAAGTTATGGAAGTTATGGGAGCAGCATGGCGCTCCCGTGTGGCTCCCCTCCTGCGCAAGCTACACTGGCTCCCGGTGGTCTTCCGGGTGCGCTTCAAGGTCTTGGTTACCACCTTTAGAGCGCTCCATGGTTTAGGATCGGGGTACTTACAAGACTGCCTTCTGCCACCAATAGCTTCTCACCGCCCAGTACGCTCCCATAGAGAGGGGCTTCTCAGGGTGCCGTCAGCCAAACAGTGTCGACTGGCGGCCCCCAGGGGGAGAGCCTTTTCTGTGAGGGCACCCATCATCTGGAACAAGCTCCCTCCAGAGATACAGAAGATCCCAGATCTGCGCACTTTCCGCCGTGCCCTCAAAACATTCCTTCTTTCAGCAGGCCGGCCTGGCCTAACTTTCCCTTTATATTGCTTTTGATTTTGTTTTAAACTGGGATGTCTTGAATTATCTAGGACCAGAGTGTTTAGTATATTTTAATTGGTTTTTTTAACATTTGTATTACATGTATTTTTATCTTTCGCTGTTCACCGCCCTGAGTCCCTCGGGAATAGGGCGGTATATAAATTTAATAAATAAATAAATAAATAAAGACTAGGATGCATTTATTATTGATACATTTAGAGCAGGGGTATCAAACTCACATTGTCACAGCGGCGTCACATGTCATACTGTTGACTTTTTTCCCCCTTTGCTAAAACGGGCATGGCATGTGACACATCCAGCTTGCGGGCCACAAGTTTGACAACCCTGATTTAGAGAGTTGCTCCAGAAATAGAAACTATGAAACCACTATATTTTCTGGAGCAAAAGATACAAACCAGAATCTGATGTTGTTGTTTTTTTATTGCTATGAACATCCAACAGTCCATAGAAATGCCACTATGATACATAGAACATGATCCTATCAAATGAATCACTAAGAGCAAGAATCTTCTATTTTTATCATTAATTTATCATTTAAATAGCCAGTTCCTAGGAATAATTTTTTCTCTGATTATGTGTGAATGCAACATTTTAAAATGATAATGTTTCTATTTATCCTAATTGAGAAGATACTTCAGTGGTAATGACTTTTCAACTATGTATTCAATTCAGACAGCTTTACCTATGTTTGTATTACACCTTGGTTGTTTATTATATCAGTGTTACACTTTCTAAGAAAGGAAAACTGTTGACTAATTTATTTCAAGTTTTTTTTTAACAGTGCCTTCCTTGTATATTTCAATTAATGAAAAGTAAATCACCTACTCCTCTGTGCAATTAATTAATTAATTGGACAGATTCGCTTTCTAGATCCTTTGACTTAACTGTTAACAGTCCAACTACAAACAAAATTTTGTCAAGTGGTAAATGGCGTATCTCTAAGATTAACCTGTTTATACGTATTCATAAACAGTTACAACAGTGATCATATAATTTACTCATATAGATAAAAACGAGACTGGTAAAATACCAAGTTTTCCAGGACTTGAAAACTTGATAAAATTGCTGGGAAAATTAATTTATTTTTCTTCTGAGCAGACATGCCAAAGTAATTTTTTAAAATTTAATGAGTAAAACATTTCGGGAAAAGCTAGTCTCTTAATCATAGTGACACCCACCAGAAAAAAAAAAAGTAGGAATTGTGCTTTGAAATAGGCTAGAGAGCAGCAGAAGATTACAGGAAAAGTGGGAAATAAAGAAACTGCCAAATCAAGTCTTCTAAGTCTTTGAATAACGACTGAGTACAAAATATTAGAAATTTAACCTTTTTAAAATTATTTCTTTTCTAAAACATCCTGTATAAACTGGACCAGAAATGGCATAAATATAAATTCTGCATAGGTTTTGAGAGATAAAAATTCATTTCATTGAATTCACATATCAAAAGTGAATACAAATTCATTTCAGATACAAATTCATTTCATTGAATTCACTCATCAAAAATGCAGAACTGAATTAATCTAGTTACTGATCAATGAGTCAATGCACTTAAATATATATATCTTCAAAATGAACCTTTTAAAATCAATCAGGAAATAGTTTTAGCATAAGGAAAAATACCTTAATAGATTGCCATACAGTCACTAGAGCTAATTTGTTAAGTTTTGTTACAAAAATAAGAGTGGAACCAAGGTGTTTACTGCAAGCAGATTTGACTTATTCTTTTTCTTTTCACAAAAAGCAGGATGCAGTGTTATTTTAAAAATAAAGAACTGAATAGCGGTTTTTATTTATGTCATCTGCATTTATCATACGTAAAGCACCCAGCTGTTTTAATTTAATGATGAAATAAATGCTTAGATCCTTACTCTCCAGCATGTATTTCTTGGTAATGGGTAATGGCAGCAACCGGATATGATGAAAGAGGGAACCCCATGGATGGGTTTTGGTGAGTGTGTTTTCAGATGGTGAAAGTGTATATGGCTGGATCATGAAGTATGCCGTTAGTAAAACTACTCCCAGGGTAACCAATCCCTGCAAGAGAAGAGAAGAATAAGATCATTAGTATTACTAATTCCATCTAACATTATTCCCATGCAATAAGCATGATAGTACAAATGACTGATGATGTAAATTTTTATCTGAGAGATTCTCGAACTTTGGGGTCAGGGGTCACTGGGGATCATTATGGGAGGAAGGTCACATGGTTTGTTGCCTTGTTTATTTTCAAACCTGATCAGTGAGGTCAGCAAGCCAAGTGGGGTCGTTGCCAAAAACTCACTTTGGCTTACCACCCAGATTTGTCTTGGCAAGTTGACTGCAAGCTTCAATGGCAGGAGCACATTGTGTATCAAAACGCAATTTTGCTTTTGCTCCTCGTTTTACCTATGAAATCCATAGTAGTTTCGCAACTTTTGAGATACTCTCTGATATTAACAAGTCACTAATAAAAATAAGTAATATATTTATTTGGGATCCAATCCTAACACGAATAAAATCATTAGTTTTATTCACAGGAAAAGAGCGGTTGCACAAATTAACATCATTATACCTTAAAATCTGAGAAGCATGGATCTAATCACATTTACAGACATTTCATCCTATGGAGATTTCAAATTGCAGTACAGGTAGTCCTCAACTTACAACAGTTTGTTTAGTGACCGTTTAAAGTTAGGTCACTGAAAAAAGTGACTTATGACCATTTTGCATACTTATGACCGTTGTAGCATCTCCATGGTCATGTGATTTACATTTGGATCCTTGGCAACTGGTTCATATTTATGACGGTTGCAGTGTCCCGGGGTCATGTGACCATCTTTTGCGACCTTCTGACAAGCAAAGTCAATGGGGAAGCCAGATTCACTTAACAAAAGCATTATTGATTTAACAACTGCAGTGATTCATTTAACAAATATGGCAAGAAAAGTTATAAAGTGGGACAAAACTCACTTAGCAAATTTCTCACTTAGCAACATAAATTCTGGGCTCAATTGTGGTCTTAAGTCAAGGACTACCTGTACACTTTGTACAAGAACATGGAGAATCCAAAACTGTATTACCTTATAGAGAACCATTAATAGAGGAAAGCGCGGGGGTCCTCTTTGTGGTTCATTTTTTTCCAAGAGTTGTTTGATGAATTTCTCAATGGCCTTTTCAGACATACCACACTGGTAACCTGTCTGTCTCACCAAGTCAATAGTCTCCGAAAGTTTATCATAAATACTGAGTTCACTAGTCGAAAGCTCCATGTCCTCTGATGAAAAATCCTATTAGGAAAAATTCAACACAATTAAGAAACTATTCCAGTGCCTCAAGGAAGGTGACAGAAGACAGTAGATTTTTTCTAATATGCCTGCCAATCTGATTGTGTGAGTAGCAAGTCTAGTTCATTCAATATAATATAATATAATTCATTCAATATAATATAATATAATTAATGGAATCAAGGTATCAGCATTCAGATTCTTGAAATAAAGTCATTTTATTCATCTCAGTAAACCACAAACAGATACTATCAAGCAACAATTGTGTGTTCTCTTTTGTTTATACTAAACAGAATTGGCAGATCAAGAATTGCTGTAACTCTAAAAGTTTCTAGAGTGGTACTGCAGCTATTTCATGCCTATGAATAATAGTTGACAAAGAACAAAGAACAGAAATGGGATGTTGTATTTATCAAATACAATAAAGAAATAATCAAATGTAGGAGTCAGGACTTCAGAATGCAAAGCAATTTCACTATTGCAAAAGCAATGGTTTATATGCTTACAACTTAACAAACATAGATATGAACCACACTATCTCTGGTCAATGAATACTCAAACCATGAAAATGAAGAAAATGTCTTAATGTTATAGAATAAAATGTTTCAAACAAAGTGCCATTTGCTAAAACTCAGTCACTGCTTCTTTTACCATGAGATACTGCTCTATTTATGGTACTCAGCAATATAATACCAAGAGCAGCCCATACTTGCACAACAGAAAATCTGATAACATGTTTTCGGAGAAGAGAAAATATTTAGAACATTAAATCCTTCTTAAAGGACTCTTCAAGGTCCTGGTGTCTGATAACATCATGCAATCATGAACTGGAATAAAATAACACTATTTCTATGAATGGAAAAAGACCCAAAATGTCTGGAGATCAACAGGAGGGAACACCATGCTAATATATACAGCATCATTATTTAAAGATAATGTTTTCATCATTGTTTTAATCTTCTAACCTTCTGTTACCCATATGATGCTGAGTAGATAAGAGACAGGATATCTACCCCCAATTGCACCAAGCATTTGTACAAATAATCAGCACCAGCATAATTCCCAGCGAAAGAGAAATGCCCAGAGAAATAAAATTCCACATGCTTTTGTCAATGTCTATTTACTTTTACAAAATGCATTAATACAATATTTTCCTCATTTAAGATATGTGCTATTTATGGATATCAAATAACATAGACACAACTCATGTGACTTCTGCAAGTGTGATTGTTTTCTGAGGGAAAAACATAACAACAGGAGCAACGTTTTATGTGGATATATATTCAAGCATCACTTACAGTACAAATGTATTGAACTCTGAAAGGTGTTTCAGATATGGCAGGGGAGTAAAAGATAAGTGTACGTATACACCACTTGGCATGATGTTGGTCCACAAGACTATATACTTCCTCTAACCTCCTTTCCTATGCAAATGTCTAATGAAACAAAATTGTTTTCTAAATACAGTTAATAGCAATCATTTCTGCAAAATGCACAGAGTGGTTGTTGTGGGGAAAATAGGAGAGGCTATTATGTATATCTTAAGCTCTTGAATGAAAGATGGGAGATAAATTTAATAAAATAAATAACAGTAGACTTTTGTTGCAACCATGTTGCTTACTTAAAAAGACTGAAAAAATGACAAAAAAAGGAGCTTCACTTTATTCAGCTTCTATAACAGCTCTGAGCACCACAGCAAGTGCTGGAATAGAAAACAGATATAGAAGACATACTTAGAGCATTTAATATTAAATTATCTGATTATTTCACAATAAAACTCAGGCACTTGACTGCTCCATGTGGAAAATAGTACAGAATAGGTGTACATACACACACACACACTGTTGGACTTTATTGACCTTTTGCCAAAATTAGGCAAAAGGCTTCTCACTGCCAGATTTTTTTTAATGTCAGCTGCTATTGATGCTCATAAATAGTTTTCGATTATGTTAAATATGTTCAAAATGCCAACAAGACATTCAGTGCTATTTCATATATCACGAGACACTGTCAAAAAGACCAACTGGAATGCAAAACTTTGCAGTTTCTAAACTGTAATCCATAGATTACAATAAATCCATGTTACCATAATGTTCTTTGTTGGAGTCCTGGAACATACAGTCGTACTGTACTATCTGAATGCACTAACTTAAATAACTTAACATCAGGATCAAGAATTTAATTATGGTAGATATTAAAGGGAGTACTTTATTTAAAAAAAAATCTCTATGCACCTGTCCGTCCATCTATCCATCCATCCATCCATCCATCCTAGTGCTAAGTAACATCACATTAAGGGGGAAAGCCTTGTAAACATCACATAAGGAGAAATCCTTGCAAAATTCAACTTCATGATTTCCATCATTACCTACCTAATGATATAGAACTTTCCTCAATTACATGACACTGTTAAAAAAAACAAAAAAACATCCTCATCCCTCAAAGCACCTTTCCAGCACGGAATACAACCAGGTCAGAAGCCTCTGACATGAATCTACGGCAAATCCTTTGAGACTTAAAATCACCCTACTGGCAGTCAAGGATAAAAGGGGCTTGTGTTTCTCCATCCCACCCTGGTTCTCTTTTGCTTTCTACCGCCACAAAGAAGCAATCTTGAAGTGTGTCTGCTTCGGAAGGCAACCCCTATATAACCTCATATGGAGAGGGCTCATTCCCAGGAGGCGCGTATACGGGCTTGCAGGCTGCCCTATAATTCATCTGGCCACAAGTAGCCAGGAATCCTCCAAAAGCCATTCAAGTTGCCCTTTCAAACACGCCCACTACCACCCTCCTGGTCTCGCGCTGGTCCGGCGACTTGTTTCTCGCTCCCCCCCTCCCTCCCTCCCATCCCCTCCAGGGATTCCCCCACCCCACCCACCCCTCTCAAGAGATACAATCTGCAAATATCATTCCCCACCCCAACGGCAGCCTCGGTCCAAGTTTGGCGGTGCCTCTCCCGCTTCTCGACAGCGCGAACGCCTTCTCACCCCATGAACTGCCCCGGGCGGGTCGAGTCTCCTGGATTCAACATGGACCCGAGAGGCCCCTCCGAGCGAATCTCCAGCCGATACACTCCGGGCTTCCTGCTTCCGGAGTCGGGAGGAGCGTGGCTTCATATTCGCAGCGGCACATTCGCCTCAATAGATCCCCGTTCGGCCGTCTTCAAAGCGCGACGGATTAAAAAGTTAAAAAAAAAACACTTTTCCTTTCCTAACTGGCAAAGGAAAAGTCTTCTTCTTCTTTTTTTTTTTTTTTTTTTGCTTTTTAATCAGTCGCGCGTACAGCACTCTCGATATACCCGTCCTTGCAATAATGAGCCCTTAAATTGGCAGCTTTTTTTCTGCCCACCACGCACTGAACCACAAACAACATTGTAGCTTCCTGTCTCCAGAAAATGGGGTTTACGTAAACTATTAAAGCCGGTGCGTCCCGTACACACAATTCGTATCGGAAGTCCACCTGCTTAACTGAGCATAAGTTTCTAGTACCCAGCGAGGCTGATACAATTCAATTCAATTCAAACCTTTATTGTCAGAGTACAACATGTGTACAATGAGATTTGTTGGATACTTATCCTACGGTTGGGTAGGTAATATATAGAAAACTATGTTCTGTAACTAACTGCTACAAAGATGACTAATTGGCTGTGCTAAACAGACATAAAAGAAGGCGGGAAGTTCATTCACTTCTGCTCCTGCTATTAGAAGGTTGAACTGCTGAAAGGAACTGTGTTGGTGTTACTGAAGAGAACTGGAATTGTAAGCAAACTATGTTTTTGTGTTAAACTGTGATTATTTGAAGAAGTGTTATCTTTGTTTTGAGAAGCCAAGTTTGTTTTTACTACAAGTAAAGACTGTTTATTTTTCTTTAAACGTTCAGAGTCTGTGAGTATCTGTGTGTTTTGCTAAGCAACTTATCTATTCGCTATCTGATCCATTGCACCACTGTGCAGAGGGCAGTTTTACCCTCAACAAGATTGGCTGAACCTCCCTTTGTGCACCCACCCCACCCCAATACAACTCACAGTGAAAGACAATAAAAGAAAAAAAAAACCCTAACCCAGTGAATCCTACTAACAAACACACAATCCTACTGCACTATGTGAACTTATTGCACATCACACCGATCCCGAAAGTCAATCGCACTATGTTGTTGTAAAGTTATTTTTCATTCAGAAGCCTAACAGCCCAGAGATAGGTTGGAAAGCAAGTGGAAGTAACAAAGGCAAAGTAACTTCAAGAGGTAAATGCTTTTTCAGATTTCAGCTTCTTTAAGTTAGCACCCACCCCTTTCCTAGAAGAATGAAATATTTTAGAAAATATTAAAAAGGTAGAATATTATGTTTCCCTGGATGAGAAATGGAGAAGCATGTTTTAAAAGACCAAGCAGCTCCCACCTTCTTGCCCCGCCCCTTTGTTAATGGGCCAGAGGCAGAAACTCAATTCCCTCCCATCTTTGTCAATGGACCATCATCTGCAACACAATAGGACCCATCTAGCAACAGAAACTCACCACATGGCACCTGAAGATTACATCAGCCAGCAAGGCTAGCTAAGACCCCCACCCCCGGGGAATCTGACAACCAATCAGGATACTCTTTCAGGACCCCAGGAAGTTCAAAGCCAGAGAGGGCATAAAACCCGGGGACTCGCTGCATCTCGCCCTTTTTCTGTTCAGGAACTCAAACCATGTGATCCTGTCCATTATTAAACCATCTTTCCAAGCAGTTTCCGTGTATCCAGTGTCTTTTTCCCCACTTGGAGTTGAACCCAGAAGGATATTTCTTCTAACATGACAAAACTCAAAATATCCAGAACTTCACTGCATCCCAATGCACAGAGAAAAGCTAAGAAAGCCATTTTCATTTAAGATCATCATTGCAAAACCAATGATAAAATTAAAAAGAAAAACGACATAGAGCTGAGGTTTTGGGAATATCTTCAATAGTTCCCACATCTGACTTTTTAAAATGTAGTCCCAAGGTAAATGCATCTTTGTTCATCCAGCATCCAGCAAAAGGCTGAATAAAGTGGCTTTGCTTTTGAAAGCAACCAAAATAATGAGTCCGAGGTAGCTTCTAGCTGGTTTTAGGAATGAAAAGCTTTAAGATCAATAAATCCCAAATCCTTCCCTGTTATACCATATAGGATTAAATAAAATATTAAAATGCACCATTTTTCTTCCCATTCTTTGAAACCCTCTACAAATAATTTTAACACTCCCCAGCACATTTTTTAAAATCGAATTCAAATATACTAATAGACAATATGACAACTGCTTTATCCTAAATTCTAATTCTGTACACTGCTTCATGAATAATAGATTTCCATTTAGTCACTTTCTTTAAAGCCTTGATTTGTTTGTTTTCTTTATAATTTGGGGATCTTGAATTTCTTCATTGTAAACTTTCCATTGAAAGCCTTAACAGCCAGAATAGCAAGTCAGTATGGCACACAGGTTAAAGTGCTTGGTTGGATAACAATTGAATCAGGGGTGAAATCCAGAGGTGGGTTTCAGCAGGTTCTGACCAATTCTGGAGAACCGGTAGCAGAAATTTTGAGTAGTTCGGAGAACCAGTAGTAAAAATTCTGACTGGCCCTGCCCCCATCTATTCTCTGCCTCCCAAGTCCCAGATGATTGGGAGGAAATGGAGATTTTATAGCATCCTTCCCCTGCCATGCCCATCAAGCCATGTCACGCCCACGAAGCCACACCCACAAAATCAGTAGTAAAAAAATTTGAAACCCACTGCTGGTGAAACCCTACCGGTTCGGACCGGTTCAGGTGAACCACTAGAGATTATTGGCATCAGTTCGCCGAACCAGTAGTAATCACCCCTCAGCCCCACCCACGCCCGGCTGGTTGCTATTCACTCTTCTGGCCGCTCGATATTCCACAGAATTCAATGTTAAATGCAGCAGAGAGAATGCTAACTTTTCTCCCTCCATGCGGAACGGAGCTGCTGCAGCCTGTCCCTTTAAGGTAGTCCCCAGGAGGAAGGGGGCCAGGAGGGAACCATAAAGGGAACAGCAGCTCCATTCTGAATGGAGGGAGAAAAGTTAGCATTCTCTCTGCCACAGAATTCAATGTTAAATGCAGCAGAGAGAATACTAACTTTTCTCCTTCCATTCAGAATGGAGCTTCTGCAGCCTGTCCCTTTTAAAGTAGTCCCTGGGAGGGAGGGGGTGGGGGGAGCAGCTGGAATGGAGCCGTTTTTGTGAAAGGCAGGAAAATGGGGAAGGGGATTTTCCTGCCTGTCATCCATTCCTCAACCTCAGCACAGACTGAGGGAAGGGTGGTAGGCAGGAACATTCCCCTCTCTATTTTCCTGCCATTCGCGACAAGGAGGGGCTGGAAGGGGAGGGGCCGGTGAGGAGCCCCTCGATGTGAGTGATGTTGAATTGGCCATACCCACCCAGACACATGACCTCCCCCAACAAGCCTCACCCACAGAACCGGTAGGGGAAATTTTTTAATTTCACCACTGAATTGAATGTTCAACAGAATTAGGCCTAAATTTATCCTTAGCTACAGGAACTCACTAGGTCACTTTGAATCAGCCACTATCCTATAGCCACTATTTTAAAAAACGAAGGAATTTTTTGTATGCTGCCTTGATCTGAAGAAAATTTACAACATATAGATATTAAAGTATGTAATATTTAACATGTATATAAATCAGCAATACAATATTTTAGAGAACTGATATTTACTATTTTTTCTTAAGTGATTTTTTTTTGCTGGGTTGCATGAAACTTTAACTCTTGGCCATAGATTCACTTGAAATAAAACTCAAAATGCAACAGTATGAGATACAGTTTATTGTTCCAATTATCATATTTATCTGAGTTTTGTCATTGTCATTTCACTCATTTATAGGATATTCATTATCACTATACATTTTTCTTGTTTTTAATCCAACTTGCTTTTAAAAGAGTTGTTTTGATTAAGATCTCATTTCACTGTTGATTTTCAAATTACTGTAAAGATTTAAATTCTGGAAGAAATTCAAATTGGCCCAAGCTTAACACAAGTGATTAATTTTAAATTGTGTTGCTGCCATCTAGTGGAGACATTTCAAACAAGGTTGATCATGAAAACGTGTTTCTGTTGTAGCAATTTGATACCTGAAGTAAGAAAGGAAATTTGTACACAACTGGCAGTTTTCTTGAAATCCTTCTTCTGTGCATTCAGGACTATTAACAGATGATGGAGAAAACATACAAAGAAACAAGCAAATGGATGACTCACTAAAAATTAAAACAATAATTTAATGTTCTGCTTGTATCTCAGTAAACATAATTCTATTCAATTATGTCTATTTACTATTATCTAAGCAATTTAATTTAAAATCCCCTTTTCTCTGGAAATTGGAGACTTGGCAATATCATCATCCTGTCTGTGCCTTCAGGCTTCCCCACAGCTACCCATGCCATGTTTTGGCTAACAGCCCTCAAATTGCCTTTTAGCAAGGCCTTACACAAAGATGTATAGCCATCTAGAGGTCAACAGAGCAAGTCTTGTCCAAAATAAGTGGGTCATAATGAGGGCAAGGGAACCATTCATTTATTTGTTCCCTTATTTACTTGTGTTTGTAATGTAGTCCAATCCCACAGGTCTCAGTATGGCTTAAAACAACCTTCAATAAAAAGGTTAGTAACAAACAAAACAGAATGTTGTAATTAAATGTCAAAATAAATCTGGACTTTAAGGGACACTCAAAAAGCTGATAACCAAACAGGTCTATAGGTAATTCTTGACTTACAGTTCATTAAGTGACTGCTTGAAGTTATGTCACTGAAAAAAATGACTTATGACTGTTTTTCACACTTATGACCTATGGTCATGTGATCAAAATTTGGACGCTTGACAACTGGTTCACATTTATGTTGGTGTCAGCCTCAGCTTTGCCTGCTTCAGCTGGCATAAGAAATGGGGGGGAGGGACCAGTTAAGGGGGCGAAGGGGGGGAAGATTGCAGGAGGTGTTTTACCAATGCAGGAGGTGTCTTTCTAAGAAACGAAACTGAATCTCCAAAGGAGCCAGCTGACCAACTGCCCTACATTCCTGATGGATGACGTTGCCAGGCGTGATGCCACCTGACCTTTGGGAGATCTTTGGATTGGATGATGGTCAATGGACACGGGGGGGGGGGGCTTACTAGATGCTATTTCGCGCGTTTTGCTCACTTCCAGCTTTACCTGGGTTGTGATCATTTCATATTCAGTAAAAGTACTAATCTCTTTTAAAATATTGAGTTTGGGTTTTCTTTCCTGGATATTGAAGGAAGCATACCTGACAGTCGGCTACAGTGTCCTGGGTTCATGTGATCACTCTTTGTGACCTCCTGACAAGCAAAGTCAATGGGGAAGCCAGATTCACTTAACAACCATGTTACTATCTTAACAACTGCAATGATTCACTTAACAAATGTGGCAAGAAAGGTCATAAAAAGGGGGTGAAATTCCCTTAACAACTGTTTCACATAGCAACAGAAATGTTGGGCTCAATTGTGGTCCTAAGTCAAGGACTACCTGTACTTCTGATATCTTTTCTGCCCCCAAAATTCTATAGCAAAGATATGTTTTAATGGCCATCTCCTCAAGACTGGCCAATGTTCACACCAGTGTAGTTAGTTAGTTAGTTAGTTAGTTAGTTAGTTAGTTAGTTAATTTGTTTGTTTGTCAACAAGTTCAAGGAAACAAGTAACAGTATAGACATAGACATGGATACATGAAAAACAATTGGCACAAATAAAAGGAAATAAATAAGCAAAATATAGCCATAAACAGATAAAATGAGTACAAATAAATGGGAACAGTAGGACAGGGATGGTAGGCACACTGATGAGCTTATGCACGCCCCCTTAGGGACCTCTTAAAAAATATGAAAGGTCCATGGTAGACAGTTTAAGGTAAAAGGTATGGGGATTAGCAAGACTAACAACAGGATCAGGTAGAGTGTTCCAGACATTTACTACTCTATTGCAGAAGTCTTATTTCTTAAAATCAAGATTAGAGTGAATCACATTGAGTTTACATAGTTGTTTTTAATCCCAGGCAAAACTCTCCTAATTTCATCAAAATGTTTTAATTTACTAAGTATTTTTCAATTATTATGATCTTTTAAAAAGTGCCTCAGAGGGAGACCACAGCTGCGATATAAGGATATTTGCAAGAGGGATCTAAAGGCCCTGGGAATGGACATTAACAACTGGGAAACCTTGACCTCTGATCGTTCAGTTTGGAGGCTAAAGACGCAGCATGGCCTTCTCCAATTTGAAGAGACACTTGTTCGGCAGGCTGAGGCAAAGAGGCAGTCCCGGAACCAGTGAAATCTGGGGGCTGGGCAGGGGACAGAATGTATCTGCCCTCAGTGTGGAAGGGATTGCCACTCTCGAATTGGCCTTTTTAGTCATACTAGATGCTGTTTTAGGACCTCTTTCCAGAGCACGATACCATAGTCTCTTGAGACTGAAGGATGCCAATGATGATTTTTTAATGAAAAATCTTTCCAGAATGTAAATTATTTTGAAATTGTTTTAGGTAAATGATTTTGCAGATGTTTCAAATCAATCAAAATAAAACAGAAGATGAATAATTAGGTCCAATATGGATGAATTTATCTAGGATTATTACTAATGGCCGAGAGCTCCTTTCTGATAGTGACTCACAGGTTACATTCTGCTTTGCTTTTTGCCAATAACTGATGTCCACATTGACCAACTTTGCTACTCTGAAAAAAAAAAAAATCAGATTCAGTTAGTATCATTTCCTAGGAAGTCCCAAGGCCAGGCTGGAAAGCAAACATTAAAAATCATATAAGAAAGCAATGCAAACTGTTTCCATACAATTGCAAGAAAACTACTGTATAAATATATATATCGTTCATTGGGGGTGTTACTTGGAACCCTGACATATATATGGGTGTGGGGTTATTA
Organism: Arizona elegans; assembly: GCA_022577455.1. Taxonomy (NCBI): domain Eukaryota; kingdom Metazoa; phylum Chordata; class Lepidosauria; order Squamata; family Colubridae; genus Arizona; species Arizona elegans. Next base: position 155,977,051 of record JAKOOJ010000002.1, read on the forward strand.
TATTATTATATTATATTATTAATTTATTATGTGATTATTCTCTTATTAATTTTATTGCTTTATATATGAGGTTTTTATATTCTTGTAAGCCACCTTGAGTCGCCATGTGCAAATAGGCAGCAATATAAATTTCCTAAAATAAATAAATAAATGCCCAAGAGTTCCTAGGAAATAAGTGCAAAGCTTCACCTTAGAGCTTTGAATCCACCATTCATGGCCACAATGTTAACTGTTCTAGCCACATTCTGAGGACACCAATGGCAGGGAACAAATTAAAACAAATTAAAGCACAATGGCAAGAGTAGAATAAATCTGCATCTTTCTCCCCTCCCCACTTCTCCTCCTCTGCATGTCATTAAAATTCTATGGAGAAAAGAAACCGAACCGTGTATTGGGAATAGAGTACTTTATTTAAAGTTCTATGAACTGCAGCTGTACATGGATATCATATACTTAAAAATGAAATTGGTACAGTATAAAAGAAATATTATACATTAATGGCAATTCAATACCTACTTACTTTATCATTCTTATGCCAATATTTATCAGGACAAGGATGTCATAAACAGAAAAATACACACTATGATATGATATGCAGAACAGAATAATAAGCAATATAGATAACTTTCCACAGATTAAAATCTTATTTACCATCAGTTGGGAATCACAAAAAAGACCCACCAAATTGTATTAATAAGCAGAGGAAACTCTGTATTAGAAAGAGAAAGAGGGGGGTAGCTTAATTAAAGACAACCCATGCTGGTATTTCTCAAACTTGGCAACTTTAAGATGGGTCGACTTCAGTTCCCAGCATGCTGGCTGAAAATTCTGGGAGTTGAAGTCCTCTCATCTTAAAGCTGCTAAGCTTGAAAATACACTGCCGTATTCTGAACTGAGCAAGGGATAAATATTGCTCTAGAAGCCTGGAGAACTGGAGTTGCAAGGGAAAAAGTTATCTGGATCATCTTTGCCACAACCATTGAAAGCTAAACTGCTGCATGAGATTCAGGTGCTCAACATTTCCAGAACTCCTTGTGACTACTAGTTCTGTAAGATGCATATGAGGCCAGCCTTTCTATTAGATAGCATACAGTAATTTCAGGAGGTACTTTGGGATTTTCTCTAGGTGAAGAGAAACAGATATATAAACGGGGATGGGGTGGGAGACAACACAGCAAAAAATGTGAAATATTGTGGCTATGTGAAGAATTATAGGTAGTTCCCTCATCCAATCTCAAAGTGCAATACTTCTTCCATTATTTTTTCAAAAACCAGTATTTGTTGTTGTTCTTGTTCCACAATCCAAAACATATGAAATAAACATTTTTCCCCCAGCACTGGCACTGTTTTCAATACAGTCTCTTTCATGAACGTGGCATCCCCTACAGCAGAGCACATACAATTGTCTCTTTAACAGATATATTTTAATGAGCAATGTAAGTGACTTGTAGTATTATTATAGTAATCACAGACCCCTAAACCAGGTCTATTGAATTAGATGGCTGAATGTAGGGAAAATAGAGTTGATTTCATAATTGTTTGGCAACTTTCCAATGGAGAACAGTTTGAGAATCTGTAGTGGAAAGAACAGGTCAGGGATCCAGAGTAACTCAAAGTCTGAAATCTGTAAAGTGATGACCATTCTCAATTTTCATCTGAGTGGCAAAACTTCTTAAATTATACAAGTTGGATTCAGTCCAGGTTCAAGAGGACAAACAGTATACACAATCACGTAGTGGACACAAGGATCAACAGCCATTAGTCTTTTCCACTTTATAAACAACAACTTCTCTTATTTTTAAGTTGCACTGACAAGTCTAGAGCCTTCTTTTTTAATTGGTCTTCCTGAGTTTTCATCAACCTATTATAAATACAGAAACAAATAGTCGGTAGACTGTTTTGCATACTATATAGCAATAGCAATACCACTTAGACTTATATACCGCTTTATGGTGTTTTACAGCCCTCTCTAAGAGGGGGCAATATGCTGAATCTACAGATTCAGCATATTGCCCCCAACAATTTTGGTCCTCATTTTATCCACCTCGGAAGGATGGAAGGCTGAGTCAACCTTGAGCCTGGTGAGATTTGAACTGCCAAATTTGAGGCAGCCGGCAGGTAGCAGAAGTAGCCTGCCATACTGCACTCTAACCACTATGACACTATGGCTCATATTTTCCAATATTTCTGAGACTATTTGAAGTAACAGGTCTCTTTCATGCAGTCTACCCTTAAACAAAAAGTATACAGTACCGAAGTTCACACCCATTCTCCCCTTTAATAAAAATAGTCTGGGTATAACTGACATCATTGTATTCCACAATGAATATTCAACAAAGTTTTGGTAGGAGATGACCAGATTGAGTCCAAGGGAGGAGTCAAGCACGTCATCAATCTTGAGTCCCTTCGCGCCCACAAGAGATCTAAGTCCAGCCCACCTTGAATTCCATTGACTCTCATCTACCACAAATTTGCCTTGAGCATTAGTAGCTCAGATTCTTGTAGAGAGTGTTAACATGCAATAAACTTTTATTCATTCCTTATGTCCTGTTTTTTTTGCCCTTGACAATTTCACTAATTCATTCACTGCTTAGGAAGATCTCTATTGCTATAGGTTTTTGGATGAGAAATGTATGAGTTTTTCCTGTTACAATCTAAGTAAGAGTTGGCATTAATTACTCACCTGACTAACTGTACTATGGATTCTCTGACATTGTAACCTGAAGCAGCACTGCATTCATAAAATGGAAGTCCATACACCTGGCACAAAATATGAAAGAGACAATGATGACAAGGAACACATACTTGTTTCGAACTGACAGATTTTACACTTAAACCAGTGGTGAAATCCAAATTTTTTTACTACCGGTTCTGTGGGCGTGGTTTGGTGGGCGTGACAGGGGAAAGATACTACAAAATCTTCATTCCCACTCCACTCCAGGGGAAGGATACTACAAAATCCCCATTCCCTCCCCACTCCTGGGAAAAGGATAATGCAAAATCTCTATTCCCACCCCACTCTGGAGCCAGCCAGAGGTGGTATTTTCTGGTTCTCCGAACTACTCAAAATTTCCGCTACCAGTTCTCCAGAACCTGTCAGAACCTGCTGGATTTCACCCCTGACTTAAACCTCAAAATTGAATACAATTTTCAGTCTTGCTATTTTATCTGGAAGATGCAATATATCACAGTGGATATTATCAAATGTTTGTATTCTTGTTTTGGATGGAGTGAAGTAGAGAAGCTGAGTCTCCCCCAAAAAAAGGTTTTGTCATTGGCAAGTAATTTGATTGAAATGAACCCACCTGCCAATGTCAATGAAATACAGGTATAAATGCCAATGAAGTTCCCTATCCTCCTTTTTAGCTTTTGTATCCTGTTTTAGTGTACCATCAACATAGACCTATACTATTATTATTTTTCTATTTCTCCCGGCAGAGAGTAAGTCTTGGACAAATGAATATAAAAGAGTCAGGGCCAAGGCCAACATTTGAACATGTCTGTTATAATTAATTTAACATTTCACCAAATAATTTATTAAACATTTTATTAATATTTTATTTAAAGTAATTAAATTAGTGGCAAATGTTTCCAGATAGCATCAGATTATTTTTACCATCAGTGGAAAAATAATTAAAATAAGAGAAAAAGCAGGGAAGTGTACCTTGGCCAAGTATGTTCCATTCTCTACAGATACTCTCCTTTCCACACTACAGTCCGTTTTGTTACCAAGCAGAAGGACGACAACTTCAGCTCCAGCTCCTTCCTATGAGGGAGCACAGAATTCTTCAGATATTAAATGAAATCAAAATGCTTGATTAAACCTTTCAACAATAATAAAAGAAAATATATTGTGATTAAGTTTCTTAACCATTAAAAAAAACAGTATACTCATTTACTTGGAGATATAAAATATGCAAGATCTACTTTTAATTGCCTAATTTTTTACATTTAAAACAATGGCTAGTTTACAAATAGTTGTTTTGACAATGGCTTATTGCATAATTGTCAATGATTTGTTTCACAACCACGTAAGTCATAGACCATGCCATACAAACCATTTCTATTGAGATTCTCAGTTGTCCAGGTTATGGTTGCCTCAAAGGTGCTTTTTGAACTGGATTTCTTTGCTTCTTGAGGAAGATGTTTCACTTCTCATCCAAGAAACTTCTTCAGTTCTGACTGAATCATTCAAATTCATCATTCAAATAAAGTCAGAACTGAAAAAGTTTCTTGAATGAGAAGCGAAACATTTTTCTCAAGGAAAAAAACAAAATCCAGTTACCTTTTTGAAAAGCAGCTTTGAAATACACAAATTTCAGAGTTCTGCTCCATGACTATTTTAATAACACAATTTCCAATGTATATGCTTTTAAAAGTTTTTGATACAGTATTATATCTATGCAGCAGCTGCTCGGTGCCATATACTTTTAGCTAAAATTTCTAAACTGTATTAGAGTAACATCACAGAGATTGATCCTGGCGAATAGATGGGGAAGAAATGGAGGTAGTAACAGATTTTATTTTCCTGACCTCGAAAATCACCGCAGATGGGGACTTCAGCCAAGAAATTAAAAGATGCTTGCTCCTGGGGACGAAAGCTATGACAAATCTAGACAGCATACTAAAAAACAGAGACATCATTCCGCCAATAAAAATGTGTATAGTCAAGGCTATGATTTCCCCAGTTGCAATGTATGGCTGTGAAATTTGGACCATAAGAAAGTCTGAGCACCAAAGAATTGAGGCCTTTGAACTATGGTGCTGGAGAAAACTCCTGCGAGTCCCTTGGACTGCAAGGCGATCAAACCTGTCAGTCCTAGAGGAGATCAACCCTGACTGCTCTTTAGAAGGCCAGATCCTGAAGATGAAACTCAAATATTTTGGTCACCTAATGAGAAGGAAGGACTCACTGGAAAAGAGCCTAATGCTGGGAAAGATTGAGGGCAAAAGAAGAAAGGGACAACAGAGAATGAGGTGGCTGGATGGAGTCACTGAAGCAATAGGCTTGAGCTTAAATGGACTCCAGTGGATGGTAGAGGACAGGAAGGAATGTTGTCCATAGGGTCGCAATGGGTTGGACATGACTTCACAACAGAGATTGAGCTGCAATCCTTAATGTATTTATCAAAGCAATAAATACTGTCAGAAGCAAATTATGTAACCACACACAGCACCGACCAATATTTTTCTCCCTAAATTGTTTCAAATTTCTAAGAATCATCAAGATCAAAATTAGAAAACTGAGATTAAACAACAGTGGAAAATATTATTTATTGTTTACCTGGACACAGTTCAGCCAGTACCGCACATCTGTAAAACTGTATTCTGAGGTGATGTCATACATCAAAACAACTCCATCAGCCTTTCGGAAAAACTGCTTGGTGATACTGTGATATCTGTCAGGAAACAGGTGTTATTTTTTCACAAATATGTATGTGCATACTGTACATAAGTGTGTTCATACTGTACATACTGATTCATGTGCATGATTGTGTATGATAAAAAAAATTAAAATCTATCATATTTTCTTTTCAATTTCTTGGAACCTAATTTTCTTTAACAACTGAAACAGAAGGGAAAAGGTCTTTAGAGTTTATATGTTGTTTAATTTATTTAATATATTTAATATGTTGTTATTGTTAAGAATAGAGCAACATGGTGGCCTAGTGGTAAAGATGCTTGCCTCCCATTCGCAAGGTTGAGGGTTCAATCCTTGGTAGAGGCTGATGTTTTTCTTCTAGGACCCATAGAAAAAATATCTGCTGTGAACTCCGCATGGCATCAGGAAGGCACCCAGCCAGTAAATGCTCGGCTCCATTCAGTCACCCCGACCTCTACCCCAAATTAAGGGATTACAGGGTTGTAAAAAGGGAGTTTTGTTGTTAGGAATACTGAATGCATATATGTACATACAATGACATACAATATCTTTTAAAATACACAAAGCTACAAATTTCATAAACTATACCAGACAACTATTTTAGGATGGATGGATAGATAATTTCTGGATCACAGAATTTAAGTATTCTGCTACATTGGTCAGGACCTCATAAGTACTGTGAGTAACACTATTCTGGAGATCCCACTTTAACAAAGATTCTTAAAAGGCATATTAAGAATGGCCAAGGCCCTGAATCTAAATCTTATAAAGTAGTCCTGAACTTATGACAATAGAGACAATAAAGAATTTTGGTTGTTAAGCAAATCATTGCATGACTAGATCCAATTTTGCAACCATCTTTACTGTGGTTTTTAAGTAAATCAATGTGGTTGTTAAGCAAATCAAGTAGTTATTAAGTCAATCACCCAGTCGTTAAGTGAACTGAGATTTTGCTGATCAGAAACCAGCTGAGACATTCACAAATCATAATCATGTGACTACAAGACAAATGTTGTAAATACATGCCAGTTGCCAAGCACCCGAATTGAGATTGTGTGGGCCGCAAGGGTGGTGCAATGGTTGTAACTTTGAGGACGTGCTGTTAGTCACTTTATCCAAGGCCATGGGCATCATTGTTAAACAAGTCCTTAAGCCGAGGATTCTCTGTAAAAAGGGATTGAGGAGTGGATACATTTATCCTTGAGATAAGGGACTTACGATTGCACTTTTCAACCACTTGATAAAGAGCCTCTATCCCGCAAAGAAAGACATAGAATAATGACCTTAAATTACAAAAGGACTCATGGGATACAGTGTTAGAAAAATCTTCAAAAGGTAATGACAGTTCAACGTTGGAACTAATTACCTGGAGAGGTAAATACATTTTTATGATACATTCATATAAAGATTAGACCAGTGGTGGGATTCAAATAATTTAACAACCGGTTCTCTGTCCTAATGATTTCTTCCAACAACCAGTTTGCCAAACTGCTCAAAAAATTAACAACCGGTTCTCCCAAAGTGGTGCGAACCTGCTGAATCCCACCACTGGGTTAGACAGCTTTTAGTCAGAAATGCTACAATTTGGCTTCTTACGTTGATTAAGCAATTGCACTGAATGGCTGAAATGACGTGAACAGTTGCATGAATGATCTGCTGATGGGAGTTTCCCTTCAATAACAGAATTTGCAGTTATAAAGCCATGCAACAGTTCTGGGAACAAACATTATCCATCCAAATTAATCACACCAGTCTTGAGCATAGTCCAAAGTCAGTTTCCTAACATTTTGTCCTTATTTTTGCAGCCTTTATACTACCTTTCTTGTCCAGCTGTGTCCCACAGACGTAAAGCAAAGCATTTGCTATCCAAAATCAGGTTTTTGATCCGATAGTCCATTCCTACAGAATACAATGCAATCATTTACAATAGAATTCAGGTCAAGCTTCAAGCTGGCTCAAATAAAACAAAACAAAACAAAAAACCCTGAGGAATGCAAGCAGGAATTTTACAGATAGGAGTGGAATATTGAAGATCAATCATTTTGCAGGTGTTAATAAAATCAAGGTTTTACCTAGCATTGCTATTTGCAGGCAGAGAATGACTTTGGATTGTCTTTCATGTTAACTATACCATTAAAAAGAAAAGAAATAGAAGCTTATGCAAAATCCTCCTAGGAGAAATGGGATAATGTAAAGAAGATATACATCCTCCCTATGTTTTCCTTTAAAAGTGTGTACAGTTCAACTTAATAACAGAATAATAACAGATTAACAAGGTTGGAAGGGGCCTTGTAGGTCATCTGGTCCAAACCTCCACCCTACACATTTAAAGCATGGTTGTCCAATAGTATTACAATGCAAGGAAGGAACAACATTAGATATATAAAAGAAAAAAATAATGTTTTACATTATTTATCAGAAGTCCTACTTAAATAACAAATGTGCCAGGACAAAAGGAATTCACACTATTGGTGCATTATTTATATAGCACATCCTGGCACTTAAAAGGGCCACGTTGGTTGGAAGATGCCTCCAGTATACAAAAAGTTAATTATCTCCAAAAGGGACCCTGACAGAGGCAATAGGAAGTGCAATGGGACAGCTCGTCACAGTCAACTTGCTGTGGGACAACTCACCACAGGTCAGCTTGCTGCAGGACAATTCGACAGTTCAACTTAATTATTCAAAATAATTTTCAAAATAATTTTAATTTTTGTCATTCAGATTTCATTTGGTCCTTCTTTTGGCATCATTTCGCTAATGATTCTATTCCACTGCTTCTTCGATATTGGGAAAACTCTTGTGCCGCAGCAAGTTGGCTATGGCAAGTTGTCCTGTGGCGAGTCAGCCACGGGGAGTTGGTTGCAGCAAGTTGGCCATGGCGAGTTGGCCGTGGTGAGATGGAAGTAGAATCAGCATTAATAGTAGGTGGTATTCAGTACAAACCAAGGGCTTCAAATCAGAAAGAGTTACCTCTTTGTATGCATAACATGAGCCCATTTTTAAAAAAAAAAACAAACCAAGAAATCTGTTTTCCTTCAAGATATTGAAGGAGTTGTTTAGCTCCATATAGCTAAAATCGTTATCTTTTCTTTTTTAAAAATCCTACTTTGTTAAAGAATAGTTCCAGCTAAAATTTATTTGCATCCTGTTGGGTTACATTTGAATAACAATAAAAACAGCTATTATTTTTGCTGCTATTAATGTAATATTACATTAAAATGACACTTGCTGTCATTTATTGGTCATCTGGATTTCTGTAACCCAAATCTGATAGTTCTATTAAAAGAGGCATAAGTCAAAGCAAAATCAAAGAAACAAAGAAAACAAAACCAGAAAAACCTATATATTTTCACATGATTTTCAAGCACGATTCATACCTATTGTTGCAGTCACTTTTGCTTCAAAAGAATCATTTTGCAACTTGTTTAAAAAGGAAGTTTTGCCAACATTAGAATCTCCTACAAATAGCACATTATAAAAGTGATCTGGATGAGAATACAGAATGGCCGTGTCTTTAGAAGTTTCTTTATTCATTTGGCAATCACAAACTTCTGTTCTAACACTGGTTTCTTCATTAAATTCTGCACTGGCCTCGATTCTTCTTACACTCAGATGGACCAATCTTTCTCTTCTGCATTCTGTTGAGTACATCTTTAACCTTTCAGCAAGTTCTGTGTGCGTTCCTGGTCCAAACATATTCTGTAACTGACTGCTTGGATTATGCCCTGCTGGTAACTTGGGTAGAGCCACCTTGGGCAGAAAATACTCTGATGGCATGTTTTTCAGTAGAGGATGTTGAGTCTGAGATACCTTTCTATCTAGAATTTTCATTTTTGCAGACTGGTTTGCCACACCTTCTTCAGTGGATAACTGTGGAACCTGAAGGGTATCCTTGTGTTTTAAAACGTTCTTTTTATGTTCAGGTTGGGTTTCCCCTTCTAAAAGTAGAATCCCACTTTCAATTGGGCTTTTCTTGTAGTCACTGACTTGTATTGCTGAGTCTGAATAAACAAAAGGTTGAATCATAGAAACAAAGCTTTCTCTCAGTGTAGGCTCTGTAGTTTTGACTTCTGTTCTGATTTTAGAAAAATTTGCTTGCTTCATCTCCAGATCTCTGACTTGTACATGAACTGGTACTTCTCTAAACTGACCTCCTGCTTCTGAAATAGCCACTTCAGAAATTCTATTTTGTATGGTTTTGTATGTTGAGCATTCTTTTATTGGAGACAGAGGCATTATATTTTGTTGAGAATTTCCATGATATTTAATATGATCCAAGGGCTCTTGTTGAAAACCAAAATCATATATTTCTTGATAACAGGATCCAGACATTTTGTTCTGTGCTGCAATAGCCTCATTCAACTCTTTAAACAAAGAATTTGTATCTGAAGGCTCCTGTAGAAAGTATTGATCTTCATCTACAAAAGGCTCTATCAAAGGATCCTCTTCAGTGGAAATCACTCTTCTACAGGATTCTACATCAGCTTCAGTCATTGATGTCAAATCATCAGATGTCCTGTCACATCATTAACAATACAAAGGAAAAAAGAAATGAGTACTCTTAAGGATACAGATCCTGAATTCTGAATGCTAGTAACACAAAAGTACCTACCAGGAATATGGAATTCCTACATGCATTAAATATCCTTTAGCCTGTCCATTATTGAATGAATCCAGGTTCAACTCCACCTTGCCATAATGGTACAGATAGTCCTTGAGTTACAATGGCAATTGGGACCAGAATTTCAATCACTAAATGATGCAGCTGTTCTGTTCTGCTCAGCTGTAAAGCACAATGTCACATGGCCCCATCACTTAGCAATGGCAATCCCTGGCACATCATTAAATTCCTGGGTCATTAAGCAAGCACCACCTTACAACTTTCTGCCTGTTTTCAACAACCAAAATGAGTGGGAAAGACTGTAGGAAGTTACAAGTCCCAGGCAACTCAAAAACAGGCCAGCGGGCAGGTAAGTGGGAGAAGGTGGGAGAAGGTGGGAGAAGGTAGGAGAAGGAGCAAGGGGGTGTATGAGTAGCAGGGAAGGCATGGCAAAGGTAGAGGGGTGTTTGGGGTGGCTGCTGATCGGTGGGAGAGGGTACCTGTTAGATCAGGCGCAGGAACAGAAGACGTGACCAGCTCGATACATTTAGCAACTCTATTGGTTACAAGTAACAAGTCAAGACTGCTGGCGCGCTGCCGGAGCTCTCCTTATATTCGCTCCCGGCAGACGCACCGCCCCTAGCCAGGGATTCAAACTTTCCCGCCCGGTGGCTGGCAGCCAATCCGGGCGGATGTCCTTATAAGGACATAACACTCCTCCCCCCTAGTCCAAGAAAAAGAGTTCAGTGTTCGTCAATAAACGTGACGTAGTCCTGCAGGTACGTAGGACGCCTAGGCACCCTACTTGACCTGCGCAGTCTCATTTCTTCCGTGTCCCCGCCCTGGACGGACGGGGTTCCTGTGGCTCCTGGATCCTTCCCCGGAACCGGGCTCGGTTCGGCTGGCGAGTGTGCGGGGTCACCCTCAGCGCCTCCGGCCGGACCGCAGGCCTTGGCTGGCTGGTTCTGGTGGTTTTCTTCCTGGCCTGTGGATCTTTCGCCTCGGCGGTGCTGTTCGGTTCCGACCCGGGAAGAGCGTCTGAGTCTCGGTAAGACCCCGGCTGTCACTTGCTCTTCCTCGGTCTCCCGGTGGCTGCGGTTCTGCTGCGGCCCGGTTCGCTGTGGTCCGGAGGGTGGTTCGGGCCGGTGCCCTTGGGTCCGGTCTGTTCGCTGTGGGTGGTGTTGGCTCGGGTCGCGGTGTCCCACCTTGCAGGGGTGGCGCAGGTCTCCTTGGCCGGGCTGGCGTTGGCCTTCCCCGTCGGGTTGGTGGTGGTCGACCTGGTCGGGGTGTCGTTGTGGGGATACCTCCTCGGGTTGGTGGAGGTCTCCCCTGCCGGGGTGGTGCAGGCCTCCCTGGCCGGGTTGTTGTCGGCTTTCCCTTCCCCCTAGTCCCTGGTCTACCGCCAGTTGGTGGTTGGGGTCGTCTGGGTTGGGTTGTTGTTGCCGGGTTGTTTCTTGCGTTGGGCGGGGGTCCCTCTCGCCGGGGAGCCGTGTGCCACCCTCGCCCATGTGCTGTGGTGTGCCCATCTGCGATGGTCCCCGGTCTACTCGCCTCGCGTTGAGGTCTCCCTGGTAGGGCTGCCGTGGGTTGCCTTCACTGGTAGGGTGCGGTGCTCCCCTTCTGGGTAGGTCCCGGTCTACCTGCGGGCTGGTTCGGGGATCCCTGGCCCTGTTGTGCCGGGTGCCCCCCTGGCCGGGTTGGTGTTGCCATCCCCCGTGCGGTTGGCCCTGGTCTACCTCGCTGCACTGCCGACGTGACAGTGCTTGGTAATGTGCTGGGCCGACCTCGTCGGGATGGTGTTGGTCTGCCTCGTAGGGGTGTGGTAGGCCTACCTCGTCCGGGTGTGGTAGGCCTACCTCGCTGGGGTGTTGTAGGCCTACCTCGTCTGGGTGTTGTAGGCCTCCCTCGTCAGGCTGGTTTTCGTGTGCTCCCCCCCCACCTTTTCCGGAGTTGGTCGATGTGACGTCTCACGACCTGTCCATCTTCCAGCTCGACGGTGTAGGATTTGGGGCCGGTTGTGCTGGCAATCTTCCCTTTCAGCCACTTAGGAGAGCCGTTGAAATTCAGCGCGAAAACTGAATCTCCTTTGCTGAAGGCGCGAAGCGGCCGGCTGGCGGTTGCGGTCACTTCCGGGCTGTATTGGGGGTGCAGCCGGTCCAAGGGTGACCTCAACCTTCTGCCCATGAGGAGTTCGGCCGGGCTCTTGTGGGTGGTGGCATGCGGCGTGATGTGCTGGGTGAGGAGGAAGTTGTCGATGCGTTCTTGCCAGTCTCCCGGGCCCATCTTGGTGAGGGCTTCTTTTGTGAGCCGGACCATCCGTTCCGCTTGTCCGTTTCCGGCCGGCCTGTACGGAGCGGAGAGGGCATGGCGGATGCCCAGTCCTGCCAGGAAGGACTCCATGGCCAGTGATGTGAGCTGGGGGCCGTTGTCCGAGACCAGCACGTCCGGTAGTCCATGTGTGGCGAACAGACGGCGCAGGGCTCGGATTGTCGCTTCTGTTGTGGTAGATGCCATGGGCACCACCTCGAGCCACTTGGAGAAGGCATCTACCACGATGAGGAGGTGTCGCCCTTGCATCGGACCCGCGAAGTCAATATGGATCCTCGCCCAGGGGTTGCTGGGGGTCTCCCACTTTGCGACTTCGGATTGCGGCGGCGCTGGGCGAACTTCTTGGCACGGGTCACATCTGGAGACCCATTGCTCAATGTCTTTGTCCATGGAGGGCCACCAGACGTAACTCCGTGCCAGGGCCTTCATGCGAACGATGCCCGGATGCCCTTTGTGCAGCGTTTCTAGCGTCCGCCGTTGCAGAGTGCTGGGAATCAGCACCCTGTCTCCCCATAGCAGACAGCCCTTCATGGTGGACAGCTCCTTCTGTTTCCTGGCGAACGGGCTGAACTTTTCCTCTGGCGTTTCCGATGGCCACCCTCTGAGGACCCAGGACTTCACTTGGCGGAGGGTGGGGTCCTTTTGGGTGTGGACGGCCACGTCTGCGGATGACACCGGACAGCTGGCGTCGTCATCTATGTGGAGTAGATGGAGCGTGGGGGCTGGGTCTTCGACTGGTTTCTTTGACGGGCATCTGCTGAGCGCATCGGCGTTCCCTATGGCTGTGCCTGGCTGGTGCACAAGCCTATAGGAGTAGCCGGCTAGGAAGATGGCCCATCTTGTCATCCGTGGGGACATGAAGGTCGGGGTGGGTTGGTCGCCGGCGAGGAGCCCCAGGAGTGGCTTATGGTCAGTGACGATGGTGAAGCGTCTTCCGTAGAGGTATTCGTGGAAGCGCTTCACTCCAGCCACGATGGCCAGGGCTTCTTTGTCCAGCTGACTGTAGTTGCGCTCCGCGCCGGACATTGTCTTTGAGAAGTAGGCGATTGGGGCTTCCGTGCCGTTGGGCAGTTCATGGCTGAGGACTGCCCCCACCCCGTATGGCGACGCATCGCAAGTCAGCTTGGTGGGCAGCGTCTCGCTGTATTGGATGAGGACGCTTTTGGATGTCAATAGCCCTTTGATGGCCCGGAACGCTGCTTCCTCTTCCTGGCCCCACTTCCAGGAAGCCGATTTCCCCAGCAGGCGGTGGAGTGGCTCAGCAACTGTGGCTTTCTGTTTTAAGAAAATGGCGTAGAAGTTGAGCAACCCAAGGAAAGCCTGAAGCTCCGTTTTGTTTTTTGGGCTTGGAGCTTCATGGATTGCTTCCACTTTTGATTTGGTGGGGTGGATGCCTGTGCTATCAATGAGGTAGCCCAGGAACTCGACTTCCTGTACTCCTATGATGCACTTGTCCCGCCTGACCCTCAAGCCCTTGGCCCTGAATCGCTGCAGGACAAGCCTGAGCCTTTCAAGGAGTTGAGCTCTTGAGTCACCGGAGATGAGCACATCGTCGAAGTAAGGCACCACCCCTGGAACGCCTTGGAGAAGGCGTTCCATCATAGATTGGAAGATTCCGGGGGCAGCGCTGACTCCAAATTGGAGGCGGTTGCATTTGAATGCCCCCCTGTGCGTGACAATTGTTTGAGCCTCCGCCGTTTTTTCGTCCACTGGCAGTTGCTGGTAAGCCTGGGCCAGGTCCAGTTTCGCGAAAATTGATCCAGATCCCAGGGAATGCAGCAGGTGTTGCACCACTGGGACTGGATATGCGCTCTGTGCCAACGCCTTGTTGATGGTACAACGGTAGTCGGCGCAGATGCGCACAGACCCATCATGCTTCAGTGGGGTCACAATGGGGGTTTCCCATGAGGCATGATCGATCGGTTCCAGGACGCCCTGGGCGATCAGCTTATCCAGCTGCTCATCTACTTTAGGCCGCAGGGCAAACGGAACTCGGCGGGGCTTAAGCCTAATTGGGGTGATTCCCTTGTCCAGATTAAAGGAAATTGGCCTCCCCACAAATTTTCCCAGCTTACCATCGAAGACTTCCTTGAACTCTTCGATGATGGTGTCGAGTTCGTCCCTGTGGATCTCATGGATGCCCTCGATGGAAAGCCCCAGCGGCTTAAACCACTCCACTCCTAACAGGTTCGGTCGGCTGTTCTCCACGATGGTGATGGGCAGCTCTCCGTTAAAGTCCTTGTATTTGATGTGGATGGTGGTTCTGCCCAGGATTCCAATGGGGTTTCCGTTGAAGTCCACCAGCCTCGACTTCGGGATTTTCAGCTGGGTCTTCTTGCAGGATGGCTTCAGCTGCTGTAGGTGCTGCCAGTCCATGATGGAGTAGGCGGATCCAGAATCTACCTCCATCTTGCATGGGGACCCCTCTGCCAGCAGCGTCACGTGGAACTTGGTGGTCCCCTCGTCGCTTGTGTGAGCGATGGTGGTCTGGTGCACCGTTCTACTCCGGGGATATTCCTCCTCCCCGCGCCGGGACTGGTTTGAGGACCGTTTGGATGTCCTCTGATTGTCTTTGCGATTCTCCCGGAAACGTGGTCTGGGTGGCTCCGGGGCTGGATCTGTGGCTCTGCAGGCCTCGGCGATGTGTCCTCTCTTCAGGCATCGGCGGCAGGTCGCGTCTCTCCATCTGCAGTTTGCCCTGGGGTGGTCACCTCTGCAGCTGCCGCATCGTTCTCCCCGGTCGCCATGCTGTGGGTTTTCCCGCCTGGGGGGGCGGGCAACCTTGTGGACGGCCATTTCCCCATCAGACTCAGATTGCGTGGTTGCCTCGTCTGATGAGGTCAGGCCCGACTTGTGGATCTTATGGATCCCTCTTGCTTTTACCATCGCAGCGGCTGCTTGCTCAGATGTCTCAGCCGCTGTTGCTTCGTCGAGGACGTCTTTGAGTGGGATCCTCTTCCGGCTGAGGAACTTCTTTTGTAGACCCACATCTCGCATTCCAAAAACAACGCGGTCTCGGATGGCATTATCCACGTTGTCGAACTCGCAGTTGGCGGCGATTTGGCGAAGCGCTGCCACGAATTCCTTGATGGATTCCCCCTCCCGCTGGTTTCTTTGCTGGAAGGTGAATCTGTTTGCGATGGGGGTGCCTGTAGGTGCGTAGTGCTCCTGTAGGACTTCCTGCAGGTCGTTCCAGGACATCTCTTCAATGTCCCTGGGTGCCACGAGGTCAATCGCCATCTCCAAGACGTCCGATCCGCAATGAGCCAGGAAGAGGGCTCTTTTCCTCTCATCGTCGAGGTTCTGGTAGCCATTACCTCGCAGGAATTGTCGGAATCGGACCATGTATGACCTCCACTTTTCCCGGGATGGGTCGAATGGATTCAGTGCGGTCATCGGGGCTTGCGGGGTAGCCATTCTGGGGTTCACTGTGGTGTAGTGACTTCAGCTCGGTGGGCGCTCGTGCCGCGAGTCTTGTTCAGGTTCTCTTCTCTAGTCCTTCGTCGCCAGTGTTAGATCAGGTGCAGGAACAGAAGACGTGACCAGCTCGATACATTTAGCAACTCTATTGGTTACAAGTAACAAGTCAAGACTGCTGGCGCGCTGCCGGAGCTCTCCTTATATTCGCTCCCGGCAGACGCACCGCCCCTAGCCAGGGATTCAAACTTTCCCGCCCGGTGGCTGGCAGCCAATCCGGGCGGATGTCCTTATAAGGACATAACAGTACCCAAGAGTGCACAAGTGGCAGGGGAGGCATGAGGCAAGCACAAGGCTCAGGGAAGATGAGTGAGGGTGCATGAGTGGCTGGGGAGGCACAATGTGAACATGAGGCTTAGGGACAGTGCGGGAGGATCTGTGGGTGGCTTGCAAGGCTTAAGAGCAGAAAGGTTGGGAGAAGGAGAGCAACTTCCAGTCATCCCTTCTGGCTTCTCCATTGACTTTGTTTGTGGGGAAACAGCAGGGAAGGTCACCAATGGCAATCACATGACTTTAAGGACCAGCCATAACCACCACTTGTTCAGCACTGTCATAACCTCAAATGATTGTTGAACAAGTGGTTGTTAACCAAGGAATATCTTCATTTACCCTTATTAGTATTGTGGGGGAGGGGGAATGGCTTCTGCTTTTTACTAGCAGCAGTAGTAGTAAGAAGTTTGGAGCCCAGTTCATCAAGTAATAATTTTCTGTACTGAACGTAGATATCCACTTTTGCAGAAGATTCAAAGAAGTTTTCTTAAAGGGTTTTTTTGGTCTGTTATAAAACACAGTCTGAATTGCTTTTTCCTTTGTTCTCTAGCATGTGAGTTAATGGATAATGGAAGCTCAGAATTCAAACTGGGTTTTAAGTTCTTGAATACACCTGTTACTTCACTTGCCTTAGAAGCTCCTGGCCCCACCTATACAGGAAACTATTCCTTTCCCTTCTATCCTATCTTTATATAAAAGCTGTTATAGATGTGTTTTGACCCTTACTGTTGTATAGAGCGATCCATTTTATCCTCATTCAGAACATATTCCATGTTCACCTCCTGTTGAGAGAAGATTGTCTCATCTAAATTCACAGGCTCCTTAGAGAAGGAAGAAAGGCAAGAAGAAAAATATTTAAGATTAATTCTGTATTTAGTTTGTTGGGGGAAATGCAAAATACTATTCAGCATGATCTACTACTGTGACTTTCCCAATTTCTAAAGAGACAATTGTGCAGCTTTTTTTTTATTTTTGACGTGATAGGAACCAATGGGGAACAAAGGCAAAAAAGCACAGCTCAAGGACTTTAAGAGCCCAGCAGCAATATAAACTTCCGCTGAATCAAAGTGTTTCACATACATTCCTTTCTTCAGCAAGTGAATCAAACTTTTAAACTTTATTATCATTTATAAGAAAATAGCATAAAAGATAAGTATTTATTTTCCAAGCTCTTCTATCAGAAGCAATTCCTATAAGGAAACACTTAAACATCTTCAGTGGGACATTTCATTTCTCTGCAACATACTTTGGATTTGTTGAAGTTTCTTTATTAAAGTTTAAAAATCATCCATGAAACTAGAAATAAATATCATACTATCAGATTAAATTTACTTGCTGATGACTACATATGTATAGGAGTGAAAATCATTTTGGAAAATATAAATGAAACCATGACGTATCCATCTGCAGAATTTCTAGAAAGTAGCATAGCAGTAGGAAAAAATCAAATAAAATAAATACTTTTTGAACTTTATTGTAACTTGAATCTAAACTTTATTGATTACAGCTACCAAAGGTAGGCATAGCATAAGGTTAGATATGTACTTCAGATAATTTTTTAAACTACAGTTTTATTTTTAAAAATAAGCAAAATAGCTAAACAACATTCTGTATACCCGATGAATTAATTGTAGTCCATGAAAGCTTATGTAAGAAATAAATGTGTTAATTTTAAACTTTTAAGTGCTCTTAAAGAGATATTGCTATGGATGCTCCACTAAGATTGGAGGTTTTTATATGATTTTTACAAAATTGTTAGCTATTTAAAAAGAATATAGAAGTTACATTAATAAAATTGTACGTGCTGGGGTTTTTTCTTTTCTGTTAAAGCTACAAAGATGAAAGATGAGAAAAGCTGTTATCCATCCATCTACCTGGATCACTGAATAAATCTTATACAGTTTATACAGAATAATTAACTTAGAAGGGAATCCATTCTGCTTCTAATCAAAGGACACAAAGCAAACAGTGGCTCATATAGAAACACAGAAAATGAAGCTTAGTGAAAGCAGAAATTGTGTCCTATTAAATTCAATGACCAAGTAAACCTTAGATATTATCAGAAAGCTACCTCCAGTATTAATTCAGAAGAAAATGTTGGTGTCAGCAATGAGCAAATAGTACCTGCGCAGAGTGAGGATCCTTGCTGGTGTCTCCCTCCATTTCCGTGTCTCTGCAAAGAGAAGAAGGAACATAGCACAGAATTTTCCATTTCTTCCATGCACCTTTGCGAATTGCTTCAGTAGAGATATACACCTGGCAGCAGGAATACAGTCAAAACTAATAAAGTAATGTGTAGAGAGGGTGGTGCAAAGAGAAATGGGTGTTCTCTCAAGGGGTCAAGGAAAAGAGAATAATCACACTGCATCCCTAATAAAGGTTTTTCAAAAACAGAACAGCCTCTGAATATTTATTTCAAGACGTGTTAAGAGTACCAGTACAATTAAAATGCTCTTTCTCCTGCCATAACTCCACATGCTTATCCCACCTTTTTGTGCAAAATTATTGGGGGATGAAATTGAGCTGTTCTATGCTTACCAAGTTACCATGGTGCCTGTGGAGCAAATTAATAGATATTGATGGGAGTGGGTGTTTTATTGTTGCAAGCACTTATCCAGATGGGGAAAAAACCCACAAGCATTTCCATTAGCTAAGAAGTGTCTCATTCAGTCCTGCAAATAATCAATCTGTTTCCTGCACACCTTAGCTTTTCTTCCATGATGGAACTCAAAGAGATGTGCGTTTGTTTTTCACATTGTTTGTCAGGAGTACAGAATATATGTCCATGAACATTTTATGGACAAAATAGTGAGAATATACTTCCCCTTCACTATTGCTTCAGTTCATTTTCTGCAAGAAATTTGAAAATGACCTTTCATTTTCTTCTCTTCTACCCACTAAAAAATCCTGAGAACAGAAAGCAAAACTCATTGTCCTGTCCTGAGTTGTTAGAAATCATCCTGCAGCAGCAGCAAGGAAAAAAGCCATCTCAAATCTTCCAAACTTTTGCACACAGTTGATCTCCTGCCAAGTGGTGTAGGATGAACAGGTACAGAGCCAATCCAGGAGCAGCAGCAAAACAAAAAAAACCAACCTCGCAAATTTCATGTGGAAGTGTCTTAAAACAGCATAAAACAAAAATTAATAGTGAATAAAACATAGTGGTTTTATTTTATCAAAATGCTCAAAAAAGTTTGGAAGATCTTCCCCCGCAAGGGTATCACATAGGCAATAAACTGACTTGTAGCAGTATGCCTAAGAGAGTAGATCTTAAAAAGAGTCTTGGATTATCAATTTATGGTTCTAACCCTCAGCAATTTTAAGATTGCTGGTTTCATGCTCCCAGTAATCTCCTGCATTGGTCTTTTCATCCTGTAAATGGTAAAGGTAAAGGTTCCCCTCACACATATGTGCTAGTCGTTCCCAACTCTAGGAGGCGGTGCTCATCTCCATTTCAAACCCAAGGAGTCAGCGCTGTCCGAAGACATCTCTGTGGTCATGACTAAACACCAAAGGCGCATGGAATGCTGTTACCTTCCCACCAAAGGTGGTCCCTATTTTTCTACTTGTATTTTTTACGGGCTTTCAAACTGCTAGGTTGGCAGAAACTGGGACAAGTAACGGGAGCTCACCCCGTTACGCGGCAGTAGGGATTTGAACATCTGAACTGCCGACCTTTTGATCGACAAGTTCAGCATCTTAACCACTGAGCCACCGTGTCCCTCTATGTTTCATCCTATATGTATGTTTTATTCTGTAGGAACCCTCAAATCAAATCTGAGACCTTTCAAGTCTCAAAGCAGCCCTGCATAAACATTGCAAATATACAAAAAGTTCCAACAAAATTCACTTCTAACCTATACAATCCATGCTTTTACAACATTTACAAAAACAGAACCAAAGAAGCAATTAGGCAGCTGAGTCAAGGCAAGTAAAAATTCCCACCATTGCAAACATTAGCATTATGTGGCAAAGTTCAAAACAATTTTTTTTAAAAAAAATTGTGATCTCTCATGGAATCCCAGTTGACAACAGCTGCTGTAAAGATGAGAACAAAAGTCGTTGCTTTGTGAGAGCTTTGTGTCGTTTGACCGCAAATGATCGATATTAGAATCAGCAGGTTTTTATTTAACGTGGAGCTTTTGAACAAAAGAAGACCCAGATGTGCTGCTGGGCCTAGGCAACAAGGACCAGGGCTCTGAATCCAGTTTTCCTAGCCCAGTGAAGTACAAAGAAGAGGGGGAAATCATTTAACAGCAACCAAATAAAAAACAAGGGTGGGAAATGCAGGAAGACTATGGTCCTCAAAAGTGATGATGCTCCTCAACAGTGGAAGAAGAGATAGGCATAATATAGCATGAGTGGCCAGTGCACTGTGCATAGAACATAGAATAATAGAGTTGGAAGGGACCTTGGAGGTCTTCTAGTCCACTCCTTTGCTAGAGCAGGAGATACCATTTCAGACACTTGGTTGTCCACTCTCTTTCTGAAAGCATTTGGGACCAACTGAAATGTGCAGACCTTCTTCCAAGGCAACCACCCATACAATTATTAGGACTCACCTGTCTTCACTGTACAGTTGGGATATTCTATCCTTCATGACATCCAGGCACCTTTCAGTCTTTTGAAGCTGATGGAGGGTTTGATGGAGCTGATTTTCAAGGCTGCTCTTGATTTGTTGCAGCTGCTGGGTTTGGGTGCTGGTCACCAGTTGTTTCTCCCTGAGACTGAGCAACTGAGTTTCAAGCTGAGAAATAAAAAAAAATCCAGTAGAGCAGTAGAACCGTTTAGTATGGTGGTTAAGGCACCAGGCTAGAGACCAGAAAACTGAGAGTCCTAATCCCACTTTAGCCATGGAAGTTGACTGGGTGACTTTGGGCCAGTCATTTTCTCTCAGCCCAACACTTCACAAGGTTATTGTTGTGGGGCAAACAAAAGAAGGAAGAAATATTATATCTGCTGCCTTGAATTATTGAAAAAACATAATATAGGCAGAATATAATTCTTTAGTTGGCTCCGGAGGTAAAAATAGAAGGAAGGCCAGGGATGCTGCTATCTTGGGCTCTTCTTACAAGAGAAGCTAGATAGTCTGATGGTGGTAAAACCAGATGGGACCTAGTTTGCTTAGGGCTGAAGGCTTGGGGGAGGATGGCAAAGTTAATGAAACAGCTGGCAATTTTCTACTCTCCCCTCAGGAGCCTCGTGTCCACCATGATGCCACCTTGCCGTGCCCAACTCACAATTATGTGTGCCAGCCTGAGCTAGGAATAGATGGCAAGCGAATGAGATGGCAGAGAAATCAGAGGCATGCGGGGAGGGGGTGTTCGGCTGCTATCCAGGCACTTGCAACTTCTGTGGCTTCTCACTTCTTTTTCACCTTCTGAGCAGGGGTGAAATCCAGCAGGTTCTAACAGGTTCTGAAGAACTGGTAGCGGAAATTTTGAGTAGTTCAGAGAACCGGCAAATACCACCTCTGGCTGGCCCCAGAGTGGTGTGGGAATTGAGATTTTGCAGTATCCTACCCCTGCCACGCCCACCAAGCCACGCCCACCAAGCCACACCACACCCAAGCCACACCCACAGGACCAGTAGTAAAAAAATTTGGATTTCACCACTGCTTCTGAGCCTTTTCAGTGGTTGTAGAGCAGGGGCAGGGAAGAAGCGGATTTATTATCCCCCACTTGCCTTTCTCCTGTCCATCCACTTTTAATAACCACTCGTCAGGGAGGCTCTTCTGCAACTGAATGTTTTAAATCTCCCAAATCAGAATCTGGGTTGGAAAAAAGCAGATGGCGCTCCACCCAGTTTGTTCAGCCTATTCAAAAACTGGGCCTTGACGCAAGCTTCCATTGGAAACAACCTTTGACACATCTAGAACTCTATGGAGCCGAGGTGGCACAGTGGTTAGGGTGCAGTATTGCAGCTACTTCAGCTGACTGCTAGTTCAGCAGATCAGCAGATCAAATCTCACCAGCTCAAGGTTGACTCAGCCTTCCATCCTTCCGAGGTGGGTAAAATGAGGACCCAGATTGTTGGGGGCAATATGCTATTTAGTATACTGTCTTTGGTGTAAGCCGCCCAGAGTCCTCGGAGAGTGGGTGGCATAGAAATATGAATAATAAAAAAATAAATAATAAAAATAATAAAACTCCTCCAGGGATCACTAGGGACCAAGTGGCTGGGGTTATGCAGGGGAAGTGATAATGTTACTAATATCTGAGAATGAATATTCTTCAACTAAGCTATACATAAGTTTATTTTTCTTTTATGTTTCCACCTAGCGCAACTCTGTTCCATAGGTAAACAGATCTCTTCAGTCTTGTGACCTCCCAAAGGACTGCATTTTGCATAACTTCCACCCAATGGGAATTCCGAGCGTGCAATTATAGAATTATGAAGGTTGCACTCCATCAGTAATTGCAGGCAGCAAATTGGAAGCTGGCAACAAAAGCTCAAAAATACCAGAATAGTTTCAAGAGATACCTCCCTATGGCATTTCAACCTGTCCAAGAAGATCTAGAAGGAAGGACTCCCTCTGGATTCTCACTCCAAAGGAGTGTCATCAGCAAGGGCCACCAGGGAGAGTTTGCTCAGTTGCTGCCTCCATTGGAACAACATCTCTCCCAAGCTCAGGCTGTCACCAGCCTTGCAGCTTCATTAAAGCTATTAAGCCCTGAGTGTTCCAGAAGGCATTCAGGGTGGATGGGATTATACCCCTCCTACAGTAGTGTATGTTATGTACTTGGGTGTGTTTGTTGTTCTTGGTGGTTCAAAGGAAGAGTATTGCTTTAATCTTGTTACCGGAAAGTAGGAAAGCAATCTGCTTGCTTGGAGTCATTAATAGTTACAGCAGGTAAGAAGCCTAAGTACATAAATATTTCATAGCAAGCTTCCAAAGTGGTGTCACTTTCTGCTTGCGGTAAACAACAGCCAGTGTTTCTGCATAAAATTGAAAGTATTGAAAACAGCAGCTTCAAAATGATTTGAAACAAAGGACAAGCTTCCAGCAGGTGGTGCTGCTTCTGTTTCAAGAAATTAACTCCTATCAATCAGGATGACAAAATAAAGTATATTTTTCAACCTGAAAGTGGAAAAATGCCACAGTGCTGTGAAAGATTGAAGAAGTGATTGCAATCATATGCTCTTGCTTACTTCGTGTCCCACTGATATTTTACCTCTTTTTGATCAGTGAGGGAATGCTGAATTTCCTGTTCTCTAACATCCAATTCTTGCTGCATCTCCGTGTAATGCAACTGACTCCTGGCTTTACTCTGCAACAGAAAATTGTAATGAAACTATAAGGTTGCAAAAAACAAAAATCCCAACAACCAACCACCCTAATGCATTTCTATACATGAAGCTTGTCTTCTATAAGTCAGGCTTTGAAGAGAAGGTTGCCCTATATACCTTTGGAGAAATTGTCAGAAATTCAGGTTTCTGGACAGACTGGCAGCCATAACTCTTCCATGATAATTTATTCTATATCTATCCACTCTTGTTTTGTGTTCTGGTACCCAATGCTCATGGCCCTCTCTGTGGATTTCACTGTTGGGTCACCCATCCCAAAATATTTTTACAATATTTGGAGTTCCCCACTGATACTTCAGTATTGGGAGTTCCCCATTGATACTTCCTTATTATGCATGGATGGTGCCATTGTGACAACATAACAATACACAAAGATTATCTATTCATTAATCAGTAAGCACATAGAAGAACATGAATAAGCCCTAGTGTGGCTAAAATGAATATGTAATATTTAATGTAGGGGCACAATGGCTCAGAGGTTGAAGACACTGAGCTTGTCCACTGGCTGCCTGGGTTCAAGACCAGAGCGCCATGCGATAGGGTAAGCTTCCATTATTTGCCCCAGCTCTTGTTCACTTCGCAGTTTGAAATCATGCAAATGCAAGTAGATAAATAGGTATCACTTCCATGCACCTCAGCATATAATCACGCTGGCCACATGACCATGAAAATGTGTTCAGACAACACTGTCGCCCTCAGCTAAGAAATGGAAATGAGCACCACCCTCTAGAATCAGACATGGCTGGACATGGGAAACCTTTACCTTTAATATTTAATGTGTGTTGTAATGTAATGTTTAATTTCAGCATCAATGCACAGAGAATTCCACACTTTAATGTTTTAATGTAAAGTGATACGGTAAATTCATCTTGTATTTACTCTAGAACCAACACTGAAAAGTAAGAGAGGTGAAAAGCCATAATAGGAAGAGGTACTGTATATGTCAACCAGATTTTTCAGCCAGATTTCTCCCTACATTATAACTTTCAATCCCTGCCCTGGCTGAGGCATCATTTAAATAATGAAGTCTAAAATACTAGAAGGTACCACATGGCAAACTCAGGATATATTCCGGAAAATAAACAGAAGGGTGAGGAAAAGCATGCAGCTTCTGTCTTCACCTGCTAATTTCTGTCAAATAAATAGTCCTTGACTTACGACCACAACTGAGCCCAAAATTTGTGTTGTTAAGTGAGACAGTTGTTAAGTGAATTTTGTCCACTTTACAACTTTTCTTGTTATAGAATTCGTATTAAGTAAGTTACTGCTGTTGTTGAGTTAGTAACAGGGTTGTTAAGTGAATGTGGCTTCCCCATTGACTTTGCTTGTGAAGGTGATTACAAAACCCCGGGACACCACAACTATCATAAATATGGATCAGTTGCCAAGTGTCTAAATTTTTATCACATGACCATGAGGATGTTGCAATGGTTGTAACCGTGAAAAAATGTCATAAGTCACTTTTTTCCGTTGTCAATGTAAACAGTCCCTAAATGAATGGTTTTAAGTCAAGGATTACCTGTTTTATAGTCAGATACTTTATATGGCCCTTTCCTTCTAATTTGGAAGGGAAAAAAAATTGAAAGAAACTAATATACAAATACATATTTAAAAGAACATAGAAAAAAAGGGTAAGGGAGGGACCCTATAAACAACATAATACAAGTATCTAAGTAACAAATTGCAATTCCCATCATCTCACTCCCTTATATGTTGAGAATTGGTACTCTATTCTTTTCTGATGAATATGAAGTTATTAAACATTTATAATACAATATATAAATTCTCTTAACATACAACCTGAAGTAGAGGCAAGTCAGTTCTGAATGCCCTTCTGGAGAAAGACATTTATTCCTCTTCCATTTTTTGAATATTGGGTGCTCTGATTTTCCTGGACCTTTCATGTTATACATTTATTTAATTTTTACAGCCTGCCTCAATCAAAATACAACATAATAAAAGTATAAAATGGTACACAGATATAAACCAACCCACCAGCTCCAAGACACACACTGTTAACAATGAAATAAGGTTGAAGGCTTGGAGGAATAGAACTATCTTCAATCTATTTTCAGGAGGAAGGAACTATTTGAGGAAGGAACTTTATAAACACCTCTGGAGTTTAGAAATTCCAAAATGGGGAGGGGGAAATGACTGCCATGGAAAAGGCCTCGTATTTCATCCATGTCCTCACTGGATGGCCAGATTCAATTCTGCTTTTATTGAAGAGGAAGATAAACACACCCTTCCCTCCAATTATTATATAGGAAAGTAATCCCACATTACGATGTTGCAGGTAAATTTGTCCCAAGTTATTGAGAAAGATTTTTTTCAACAAAGGATAAATCCTGAGAACTGGCATGGTCCAACTGGGCACCTACCTCATTCTGCAGTTTTTGTTTCTCCCCCTCAATTTGCTGCTCCATTTCCTCATATAGCTTCTGCACCTTCTTATTGTGATCAGATATTTGTCTAGCAGAGTGCCAATAAAAAGATGTTAAGGGATGTTTATGCACACAAAGAGACTTTTCAACTCTTACTACGCTCATTTATGTTCAGTCTGCTCAGTAACTGATTTTACAGGAAAACTCTTCTGTAATCCTAGCCCAACCTCACCAATTCCCTTAAGATCGACAGACCAGAGGCCATTGGTATGCCCCACTATTTCTTCTACTGCTATTCCTTATATTTTTCCAAAGCAGCCTTTCCCACTATAGCTATTCTTAGCTATGTTGGGATTATCATTCACAGATGTTGCAACAGTTCTGCAGAGCCCCATTTTAGAGGAAGTTATCTTAAAGAAACAAAGCTGTCAATGAAGTCCTTATTTACTTATGTTTACTTTGTTAAAACTAGAGGGTCATATATAGTGCCAATGTGGAAAAACAATAGACCTCATGAAAAATCTGACCTCAAGCATTTGCAGCTATCAATAATGGCTTCTAATTCCCAATTATTAACTTCTTCTCTCCACTTCACTCAATTATAGTTTACATGAGGAAAACTTGGCGCACTAGATTGGCTACAAAACACTAATCCCTGAACTCAAAGTTCTCTAATCCCAGGTGTATGTGCTGACCTCATATAACATACTGAGCCAAATCCAAACAAACAATGCCAAGGCTTAAACCAATATGCCAGTTCAGCAATTATGTATTAACTCTGCTAATTGTAGCTTATCTGACAAACCATAGTTCAGCAAAATATGCAGGATTTGTGAACTCAGGCTTTGTCTCTTTTTTTTTTTTTTTTTTTTTTTATTGCAAAAGTTTTACAATTACATTTTCACCCCTTTTTTCCCCCCCCCCCGCTACCCCCCCCAAACTTCCCAACCTCCCTAACCCACCTTAACCCTCCCCTCCCCCCCGGACTTCCTAATATACTCATATCAGATAAAAGGAAAAAACCCTCCTTTATATATAAGACTTAAACCCCTCCCTCCCCCTTACAAATTTTCATCTTCATTACCTTAACCTCTTTCTATCTTAATATAACGTTTTCAAATAAATTTTCCTCCTGATTACCTTAAAAATATTTCTATCATAATATAACATTTTCTAACAAATTTTCATCCTCAACCTTAAAAAATTTCTATCTTAATATAACATTTTCTAGCAAATTTTTATTCTCAACCCTAAAATATTACTATCTTGCTATAACATTTTTAAATAAAGGCTATTTGATACTTCCTAGTTTGATATTTATGCTGAACATAATCTATCCACTTCTTCCATTCCCATTCATAAGTCTCTTGAGAACAATCTTTTAAATATGCTGAAATCTTCGCCATCTCTGCAAAACTGGCCATCTTCAGAGTCCATTCCTCAATCGTAGGCAGCGCTTCATTTTTCCAGTATTTACCTATCAACAATCTTGCTGCAGTTATCATGTACAATATCAATTTTGTTTCACCCAGTGTAAAACCCTTAACTATACCCAATAAAAACACTTGTGCAGAAAATTGAATTTTTTTCTTCAAAACGTTCTGCATGACCCACCAAATTTTTATCCAAAAAGCCTTAACTTTCTTACAGGTCCACCAAACATGATAATATGTAGCGTCTATGCAATCACATCTCCAACATTTAGGCTGGACATTAGGGTACATACACGACAATTTTTTAGGATCTAGATGCCATCTATAAAACATTTTGTAGAAATTTTCCCTCAAATTCTGCGACTGCGTAAATTTAACATTCTGAACCCAAATTTTTTCCCATGTTTCCAACATCACTGGTTCTTCAAAGTTTTGTGCCCACTTAATCATACAGTCTTTAACTAATTCAGTTTCTGAATCCCTTTCTAACAAAACATTATAAAGTCTTTTAATATGCATTGGACCTTTCTCTTTTATGTGTCTAACCAATTCTTCCTCATGCATCATAATACCAATTTTTTGGTCCTCTTTCCATCTCAATTGCAATTGATTATATTGTAACCAAGTTAATTTAATCCCTTCAGCCAACAATGTCTGTAATGTCTTCAGCTGCCATCTGCCCGCATCTGTAAAAAGAACCTCTTTGTATAAAAACCCCCCGAGTGACATTATATTTGTATTCCACAAGGTATGACCAAGATCCAGCCATAGCGGTATTTTATAATTCCAATTGTTTCGGTGCTTCTTCCAAACTCTCAGCAAAGAATCTCTAAGTATATGGCTTTTAAATACTTTATCCACTTTACTGTCGTAAAATAAGTAAGCGTGCCATCCAAACTCCAGATCAAAACTTTCTGCATTCAGTATTCCAGTCTTTTTTCCTCCAAACCAATCACTTGCTAAAGTCAAAGCTGCTGCATCATAATATAACCGTAGGTTTGGAAGTTTAAGACCTCCCCTTTCTGGAACATCTTGCATAATTTTCAATTTTACTCTTGGTTTTTTCTCGTTCCAGACAAACTTGTTCACTCCAGTTTGCCATACTTTTAGTTGTTTATCATTTTTGAGCACCGGGATCATTTGAAACAGAAAAAGAAATCTTGGCAAAATGTTCATCTTAACTGCTGCTATTCTTCCAAGTAAAGACAGCTGCAGTTTTTTCCAAGTCTCCATATCTTTTTGCACCTCTCGCCACAATACCTCATAGTTATTTTGAAACAATTTCATATTTGATTCTGCAACCTGAACTCCTAGATATTTTACCTTTGGTACAATCTCAAAGCCTGCCCTCCTTTCTAACTCCACTTTACGATCTTGTGTCATATTTTTAACTACCATCTTAGTTTTTCTCTGATTCAATCTAAAACCTGAAACTTTACCATAGTCTTGTATAATGTCCTTCATCTGAATTATCGATTCCATTGGCTGTGTTAGGGTAACAACCAGATCGTCTGCAAATGCCTTTATTCTGTAATCCTCTTGCCTTATCATTATACCTTTCAAGGTGTTAGAGTCCCTTATTGTATTTAACAAGACTTCTAGTGTTAAAATGAACAACAGTGGGGACAGTGGACATCCCTGTCTTGTTCCTTTTTCAATTTTAAACTCTGTTGTCAGACTTCCATTAATAATGATCTGTGCCTTTTGCTCTTGATAAATTGCTGAGACCGCCTGTATATATTGGTCCCCAAAGCCCATCTTTTTTAAGGTCTTTAGTAGAAAATTCCAATCCACTCTGTCAAAGGCCTTCTCAGCATCCAGAAAAACCAGCACTGCAGGGATCTGTTTATTTTTCTCAAGATATTCCAATAAGTCTATTACTTGCCTTACATTGTCCTTCATGTGCCTACCCTCAATAAATCCCGCTTGGTCATCATGGATCACCTTTTGAATTACTGGCATCAGTCTGTTGGCTAATACTTTTGCATAAATTTTATAATCCGTGTTCAAAAGAGATATTGGTCTGTAATTCTCCGGTTTTTTGGGACCTGCTTGCTCTTTTGGTATCAATGAAATATAAGCTGTAGTCCACGATGGAGGTACTTTTCCCCCTTGTTGTATGTTACAAAATAAGTCTCTAAGTTGTTCCACCATTTCTGCCTGCAGAGTTTTATAATACACTGCAGTCAGACCATCCGTTCCAGGAGCTTTAGCTGTTTTTAATTGTTTTATTGCTGCTATTATCTCCTCCTCTGTTATAGGATAATCCATTCTTTCCTTTTGTTGTTCAGTAATTTTTGTAACTCTTTTATCGTCCAGATATTTTTCTATAAGTCCATTCTGCACCTCCTCTCTGGCATATAGTTTAGTGTAATATTGAAGAAAAGCTTCTTTTATTAAATTCTGTTGAAAAACTTCTTTCCCCCCAATATCAACACTATCAATAGTCCGTGTACTCTGTTTCTTCCTTAATGTGTAAGCCAACCACCTGCCTGGTTTATTAGCGTTGCAGAATGTATTATGCTTCGCATATTGTAGATTTGTTGCTACTTGTTCCGCTATAAGCATTTGAAATTGGTCTTTCAGAAGTTTTATAACACTAAGTATTCTTTCATCTGTTGGGTTTTTACTAAGTAGCTGTTCTTTGTCCTTTATTTCTGCTTCCAGTTCAAGTCTTTTCTTTTGTCGAATCAGCCTATGTTTAGAGTTCATGTATATAAGCACCCCTCTCATATAAGCTTTGCTTGCATCCCACACAATTTCCATTGGGGTGCCTTTATTCAAATTCATTTCAAAAAACTCTTTCAAATGCTTTTTAAGTTCTGTTATATTCTTCTCATATCTAAACAAATTTTCATTTAGTCTCCAAGAGCGTCTCTCAGTCTTGCATGTCTCAATTTCTATCCAGACTGGGCTATGATCAGTCAAAGTTCTTGGCAGAATCTTTGTTCTTTTTGTCCTAACAAGTAAATCATCAGACAGCAGAATAAAATCGATCCTGGAAAAGGATCTATGTCTATCAGAGAAGAAAGTATAGTCCAGTTCTTTTGGGTTATGTATTCTCCAAATATCTTTTAATTCCAAGTCTTCTTTCATATCAAAAAAAGTCTGTGGTAATCTAATTCTTGACTTTGCCAGAGTCTTTTTATCTAATTTAGAATCAATTACTCCATTCCAATCTCCCATAATTAAAATAGATCTATAATCCCATTGAAGTATTTTAGTATGCAGCATTTTATAAAAATAGTCCTGTTGTTGATTAGGAGCATAAATTCCTATCAAGAGAATTGGATTATTAGCAGAAAATAATTCAATTGCTACAAACCTACCATCTTGATCAGCTTCTATAAGTTTGGCTGTTAATTTTTTATTTACGTAAATAACCACACCATTCTTTTTTTGGTTAGTTGAAGATATAAAATGTGTTCCTAATTTGGAGTTTTTCAAATAGTTTTGATCTTGAGCTGTAATATGCGTTTCTTGCAAGCAAATTATATCATTATTATGTTGTTTTAAATATGCAAATACTTTCTTCCTTTTTTGTGTTACATTCAACCCATTCACATTCCAAGATAAACATTTAATCATCATTCTCCTTCTGGAGCGAAGCGCAGAACTTTAGGATTTCATCTGAAATCTGTCCTGCATTTCCCACAGCCCCAGCCTTGTCTTGTCTCTCCTGCCGTAACTTTTCTTTCAGTTCCTTGGCCTTTGCTCGGGTTATATGCTGGTCCTTGACTTCAGCCGCCCAAGCCGGCTCCAAGATTGGAGAAGGTTCCAGCAAAGGCTCATCCAGAAAACCTCCTTCGGCACCCTTCAACTCTACTAATTCCTGCTTAGATTGTTGTTGCAATTCTTGAGATTGCTTCTTGTCACTCTCTTTAATCTCCAAAACTGTAGATGAGCGTGGGGATGGAGTTCTTTCTTTAAAAATATCATTATAAAATTGCTCCGCCTTCTCCACAGTATTCAAACGGTGTTTCTCTCCCTTATATCTCAAAATTATGCCAGTTGGGGCATCCCAACGAAATGGAATTTGACTATTCTGCAATTCTTTAACAAGGAAACCATACTCTTTTCTAGATTTCAACATCTTGGGTGGGAGCTCCTTGTAAACTGTAATCTTAGATCCGCTCACTTGCACAGAGGTGAGAAAAGATTTTTGCAAGATATCATTTCTTATTGCTCTGTCTGTAAAATATATGACCACATCTCTAGGCAGTTGTCTTTGTCTGGCCACCCACGAGTTAACTCTATAGATTTTATCTATTTTACAAAAGACCATCTCAGGTTCAACTTTTAAGATCACAGCTAGGGCTTCAGCACAGATCTGTCTCAGGTCTTGTCTCTCCTCTTCTCTAATTCCTCGAAGCCGTATAGCAAATTCCATTGCACGAAATTGCATCATAACCATATCATTCTCCACTCTCTGCATCTTGTCATCAACATCAAAAAATTTATGGTCATTGTTTTTCATCTTGGCATTAACTTCTAATTTAAATTCATCCACTTTTGTCTCAACTTTCATGATAAATCCTGCCAGGCCAGACGCCACATCTGTTATTTTTTTGGTCACCATCTTTTGGCTCTGCTGCATTTCCTGCATGATTTCCTGTTGTGACTTTTGAATTTTTTCATCTATTTTATTTATTTTATCATCCATATCTTGAAATTTCTCATCAAAAAGATTTGAAATGAATTCTTTTAATTCTCCCATGTCCAAATCTTTTTTTTTGACTTGTGGCTGCGTATCCTGTTTACGTGGGGGGGATCCCCCCCCTGTTTTGCCTTCCTGCTTCTTTGAAGCCATCCTGCCACGTAAGCTGGCTTTCTTAAAAAGGGAGGGTCCGCCTCTTCTGCCACCTCCACAATACTTTCTAAGAAAGTCCCCCAGATTTCCTCAAAGCAGAGCTATAGTGCAGCAAAAGCAAGTAAAAGGGAGAGATTTTCCTCTTATTTCTGTTACAGCCGGGGCAACTTTGTAACAACTCTTTAACTTTGTGGCAAAGCAAGATAGTTTCACCAATCCACACCCCCTAATTCATTTGCTAGGCGCCATTTTTCCAGTCACTTTCACTCGTTCCGAAACTTTCACTTCAGTAAAAAACAGTTCAGCAGAAAACTAATACTTGCAGTTCAAATTTTCAGGGGTCAGGTGGAATTCGGATGATTATTTGAGTTGTTTCCTCGCTGTTTAAGGGTTTCCTGAGATCGGCTTGTTCTGCAAAAGCAGAAGACGTCCCACGCCGCCCGGAGTCTCAGCAGGTTGTTAGGGAGCCGCGCCTGCTTCCTCCCCAGAAACAATTCCCTGGGGGGGTTGCAGGGGCTCTACCTGTGCCCCGCTGCCTCTTCTTCTTTAATCCGAGGGATTTAGAAGATTTCAAGCCGCTCCACGATCGGGGAGCGGCTCTACAAGCGGCGGGGGGTGGCGGTGCTAAAAGAAGGCACCGTCGCCGCCGAAGACGAGGAAACCGGAAGTCTCAGGCTTTGTCTCTTGATAAAGATTTCTGAAGCTAAAATACCTGCCTTCTTTGCCCTCTTCTGATGTAGGCATGGTTCCTACATTATAAAAAACAATGGTTTATTTTAAAAGCAACAGTAGCTATAACATGCTATGCTGTATGACCGTGATGGCGAACCTATGGCACAGTGCCACAGGTGGCACGCGGAGTGATATATTTGGGCATGCGAGCATTGTCTTAGCTCAGCTCCAGTGTGCATGCACACGCCAGCCAGCTGATTTTCGGGCCTTCCGACCCACCGGAAGTTGGGAAACAGGCCGTTTCCGACCTCCGAAGGGCCTCTCGGGGGTGGGGAAGGCTGTTTTCGTCCTCCCCAGGCTTCAAGAAAGCCTCTGGAGCCTGGGGAGGGTGAAAAACAGGCCTACAGGGCCCACTGTGCCATCACATGCCAAAAGTGGGGGATGGGGGGGTCACGTGCACATGCACAGGGGCGGGGCACATTGAATTATGGTGTGAGCATGCACACGTGTGACCTCCGCACTCCCCCCGCTTTTGGCACGTGGCGGCAAAAAGGTTAGCCATCACTGCTGTATGATTTACAGATCTCATGACTATATTTTGCACATCACACTAGTCATCAACAAATCAACCACCACAACTTAGTATGTTATGTAATTCAGGTACTGAGTTTTTTTCCCCCATTACAGTTCCATAGTTACTTTTCCTAGAATTGTGTTGCTTTCCCCATTTTAAAAATCTGTTAATGAAAACACATCCCATATTTCCATTTCTATGCAGTGACCTACATTTTCAGTAGTAACTGTATCTTCTCTTTTTCATGCTTAGCTTCCTTGATCAAGTGTGTCATTTTAGCCAAGAACTCCTTCAGATTTCCCAGCAGATGTGGTTCTGCTTCCCAGAGCTGCACCCAGATCTTCCAGATTTCTGACTTGCTACAATAAGAGGAGAATTTATTGCTTCCTGGTCAATATTCTGGTTCAATTGCTTTTATTATTTTCTCTTATCCTAGTTCTAGTTGAACATGAATAAATCAGCATGGAAATGTGCATTAAGGCTGAAACATTTCTATTGCCAGCATTGAAATATCCATATTTCCATATCAATTATCTTGGAAGTGATTCATTTACAGGTAAATCACAGATCATCTTGGGTAAATAAGATATAATAATATATATGCTAACTCGATTTCAATCACATCAATTGACAAGTGTAATGCTTGCTGCTGGTACTTAGTGTTCCACACAGCTGAAGATAACAGCTGCAAAATATGTTGTAAAGACACGTAGGGATATCTATGAAGATAAATGGGATATCTAGGGATAGAGGGCAGGAGGAGTTACATAAACAAGGAAAAGATTTCTACCTATGCTAAACTGAGCAGCTAAAACTAATTTTCCTGGAAAATCAGAAACAGATTTTACACCTCATTGATGGAACTTGGGAGTTCTAGTAAACAAACAAACTAACAAAAAATAAAGTCTTGTTTTTGTCTGTCCTTTCTATAGCGGGTCTTTGTCTCCTGTGATGGTGCTTTATTTTTCTGGTGCTTTATTTTTCAGGTGATTAGGGAAATTTAATTTTGCATCTTCTTTAGCTAAAATTGCATGGCCAAAGCCCAAGGTTTTGCTATTAGATTTCAAGGGCACAAGCAAGGAATTTATAGATGTCTTGCAAAATGGATGGAGGGAAAATCTTCATCAGCCATCTTTTCTTTAAAGCTTATGGGATCACCTATATCACCTTTAAGGTCCTTATGTTAATTTAACCTGTTGATTTGTATCAAATCCATTTCTCTTTCATTCCCATCCTGCTTCCATTTAACTGCAAGAATCAGTATGAAACATATGTAAAACGATCATATTGTTCTTACTCTTCAAAGACATTATCAGCTCCCAGTTGGTTAATAAAAGACTCAAAATGTTTCTTCTCCTCACTATTAATTTCCTCCAGGGACAAGTTTGAAGTTGCCTTCATCAAAGCTGTCTTCCTCTTCCTTTGTTATCAAGATCGGTGAGCCCAAAAAATGCCCTGCAAATAAACAAACGAAATCATGCCACATACTCATGTGGCTGAGTACAGTATCATGGAGCTACCATATGAAAAATATAGTTGAAGATGTGTGGACTTCAACTCCTTGATCTCCACCTCCTCTAAGGCCACCTATAAGATAAAATGAAAGAAAAGCGGGAAGGTGGCACAAAAGAACTGACATTTGAATTTTTATCAAGATTTGCTCATTCACTATTGAACTCCTTAACCACACTAAAACAGAGTAACTAGAAGCTTCACTTTACCTGCATTTCAGACCGTGGAAAACTTCTTTGCTTTCATCAATCCCAGTTCTTTTCCATAATTAAATAACCCTTCTTCTGAGAATATCTTTATAGGTTTTCACAGGGGCTTCTTGCTCCCAGGGACTAAGTCTAAATGTTCTGCCATTAGCCGGCATTCTCTACTTGAACATGGTTGACAGCTTGATTGGGTGGGGAGGGTATTTATCCTTAATGTTTACATCCTCAGTAGCCTTATTATTTTGACATAAGAGACACACGTGGCACAGTATTAATATTTAACTGCACTAACATTTCACTCACAAACTTTTGTACAACAAATTAAGCCTTAGTTAATTGAAGCATAGTTTATATAACACACACAACCACAAATTATTTTTTTTAGCTGGCTGAATTCAGATAATTCAGAACTTCAATCTAAAGAATCCCAGGATAATTTAGGGCAGTATTTCTCAACCCCAGCAATTTCAAGAAGTGGGGGAGGCTTCAAATTCCAAAATTTACCAACTAGCACGCAGGCTATGGAATTCTGGGAGTTGAAATCCACGTAACTTGAAATTGCTGACTCATAGAAACACTGGTCTAGGGCAGGGGTGTCAAACCTATGGCCTAAGGCCAGACTGGCCACACCCAAACCAATTAGCGAAGGGGGGAAAGTCATGATATGTCACATGAGGATGATGTCATGACATAAGTTTGACACCCTTGGTCTAGGGTATTGTATAAATCCAAGCATGGGTAACCGATCGAAGTAGGTTGTTCCAGGTGTATTTGCTTGTTAATTGAGACATTTTTAAATTAAACTCACTCAAAGGTTATAGAAATTAGAACCAGGAATATAGATTTACATACTTCAGCATGCAGTGTGGACAGTTGCAGAAATTTCCTGATCTAGTAAACATTCCTGGGTTCTGAAGTGATTTGGCTATCTAAGGATGCCAGTAGATTTCCTGCACCTGGAAAGAAGAAAATATCTTTCATATGAATGATCTATTTTCTTAAGGAACTACTTTCATAATATCTGATCTCTAATTTCTAACTTCCTGGTTCTAATTTGGCTGTTATTAAGCGCCAAGCTCAGACAATAGATCAACAATATTTATAGCCTGTAGACATTTTTATTTCCTATCTACAAAGATTTTTGTGGCTTATGATAAAATATATTTAAAATGTCCAGCTGCCAGGTGTGGGGAGGCTGTAGCATGTATATAGTTTGCAGAAAGTTCTGTGCTCAGTACCCATCTTTTCTAGCTGAATGGATCAAGGAGAACTGCAAGAGGAAAAATATACTCTCTCCCATTATTTCAGGAGAGAATCATAAACACTGTAAACACTTACTGTAAAGAAAGCTATAAAACATGATTAACATAGCTTTTGAAAACAGAGAAATTCTCAAGAATCCATGTGTGGGTCCCAGTCCATGTAACATACTGCCAAGTTCATTCAGTTTCTGTAGCCCACCTTCCTCCCTCTCTCTCCCTCTCCCTCTCTTATAGACATTTTGTGCTTTTAACAACTGACAGGTGAGATTTCAGTTTGTGAAAAGAGGCACAATAAGGAAAAGCCAGTGCATTTTGATATGCTGCACTTGGCTTGTTTTTGGAAACAACTGTTTCAGAGACTGGATTTACAGATGTTA
Organism: Arizona elegans; assembly: GCA_022577455.1. Lineage (NCBI taxonomy): Eukaryota > Metazoa > Chordata > Lepidosauria > Squamata > Colubridae > Arizona > Arizona elegans. The sequence continues at coordinate 156,013,650 of JAKOOJ010000002.1, forward strand.
AGCCATAGTTTGTTTAACTAAGGTTCTAAAATAAATCAAGAACTTAAACTGCATTCACTCAGTCATACACTAGGAGTTCCAATCTATTGTAACTTATTTTATGTCACATGCTAAACCAAAACCAGTCAAAACACATTATGGCTTAAAGTTATGTATGAACTCAGACCCAATTTCCACCATTAAAATAAAATCTAACTTCAATATAAAAAAAAAAAAGCCTTCTCAGCCAAGTGAGAAATGAAGCATAACTTGAAATTTAACCCTGGCTGAATTCTTAAGGAAACTTACCTGTCAATAAAAAGACAGAGCATTTAGGGCTCTCTACGGTGAAGGATTCATCCACTTTAAGAGATGGTTCCCTTATTTCTTTTTTTTTTTTCAAGAGGAAGTTACTGCAATTGCAGAGCAGGGGGAGGTTTCATCTGCTGGCTCATTTCACCAGCTGTTCTGAACCATCAGTTTGTCATTTTCATTCTTGCTCAACCCACCTCTGGTTTAGTTAGAAAAGGACTATCCCTTTTTTTTTTAAAGATTTAAGCGCCATTTGGCTTCAAGGCAGTGCTTCTCTTGCTGGGGAATTCTGGGAGTTGGAGTCCACATGTCTTAAAGTTGTTAATGTTGAAAAACACTGCTTTAAGGGCATTCTGGAGGGCATTTCACAAAGCAGTGAGACTGACCCCAGGAGAACACTTAAAACTGATTTTGTTTCTTTTGCATTTAATTCAGATTAAATAGGTAAAGGTAAAGGTAAAGGTTCCCCTCACACATATGTGTTAGTCATTCCCACTAGAAAGGACTAGCGGGTGGTGCTCATCTCCGTTTCAAAGCCAAAGAGCCAGCGCTGTCCGAAGAGGTCTCCATGGTCATGTGGCCGGCATGACTAAACGCCAAAGGCGCATGGAATGCTGTTACCTTCCCACCAAAGGTGGTCCCTATTTTTCTACTTGCATTTTTTACATGCTTTCAAACTGCTAGGTTGGCAGAAGCTGGGACAAGTAACAGGAGCTCACCACGTTACATGGCACTAGGGATTCGAACCGCTGAACTGCCAACCTTTCGATCAACAAGCTCAGTGTCTTAGCCACTGAACCACCATGTCCCTTGCAGATTAAATAACATTGGGATTATTTCCCATTATTTTATGTATGTATGTATGTAATCTTATATTAAATATGGCATTTGATAACTTTTAGCATTTAGGAATGAGGATATTCCTAAGATTCTCAGCGACCATTCATACTAATGGCATATATTGTATTTCTCAGAATACCTTTTGGAGAATTTGGTTTTTTCCATATTTAATGCAAAATTAGAAATTTGTTAGTTATTCTTTGTTGTGCTAAATGTAAGACAGAAGCTCAAAATGAAATTATTTTTCAAGTCAACTCTACACAGGATATCTTTCTGAGTAAGTAAAGGATTATCACAAATTCTTGTCAATCTCGGTTCATGCAGCTGTGACTGAGGTAGAAATATATTAATATTTCAATATTGTATAATATAGAAAAATATACTTTATGGAACATAAAAGTATTTATGCAAAGGTGCAGTCATGAATTTCTATACTGGAAGAGTTTGTCTGAATCTAAGCTGGTCTGAGATGGAAGCCAATAATTTTTTTTTCATTCAGGTTCATTGCTGTTTTTCCTAACAATACCTAACTGTGTAATAACCTGCTTCCCTTTCTGCCACATTGTAAAGGCACATTGATTAGCTGTTATTAAAAGGGACATTTTAACAAGCAATGGTGCCTTTGAACCAATGTGTGCATTGCTTATCTCATGCTAAGTTAAGACTTGGGAACAAGATGTCACAATCAAAAAGTTAGCCTGGATAGAAGCCATAAAATTGAATTGCACCCTAATAACATCCTACAAAATTTGAAATTCAACTGTATTATGAGTTGATCATTCTAAGGATCAATATAATTACAGACCCAGGCTCCTGATTTTTTAACCTAATTCATAGTTTATGTGAGAAAAGCACTTCAAATATTGCAGAGTACGGTAGTAACTATGGACTTTTGTATTTTATTCGGTAATCCCTAGAGTTTAGATTGTCTTATCAAGAACACATTGTGTATTAACTTTTTCCAATCAGGATTTATTAAGTGTTTCTAGATTATGCCATGAAAGAAACGGAAAGCTCATAAAAAACTCTTTCTTCAAGACTACTTGTATAGAAACCAATCAATTGTACTCTAATTTCTTATACTTTCCCCACTATCAGTTTTTCCTAGGTTCACGCAATATCCTAATTATAACAGATTGTTTTGGCTTAGTGTATGGATCTCAGGCTCAGCCACTGTAATTAATGGTTCAGTGTCTTTCTGTAAACCTAGTTAATGGTGACTTATTCAGTAAACCACAATTAAGCAAACTAATTATTAAAATACAACAATGGAAATGGCTTGATAGAATTGCTATTTCCATATTGCACTTATCTATGATTAACTGAATCATGATTTACTGACTGTAATGTCAGGTTTAAAGGAGATTGGCTAGTCTGTAATTCAGTAGATTGTTCCACTGAGTTTTTATCTTGATAAAATATTTTGTAAAGTCCTTTACCCTCTAAAACTATTATTTTTAAAGGCCAAACAAATGTCATCACTGGACAGAACATTACTATGCTCAATTCTAAATGAAACATGCAAGAAATTCACACCAGACAAAGTGCTGTTCCATTATGAAGTGGCTTTATTTTACTCCCAGATTTAGTTCAGCAGCATTATATTCACAACTGGATTAATGCTCAAGAATCCCAGCATTATCCTGAATGTAAAAGTGCAACTGTAAAAGTGGCCAGATGTGTCTATAGAAATTCTAACCAAAAACTTCAGAAGACCCTAAGGGAATTTATTATATAAAAATGCCTGAAGCTGTTTTTCTGATAGGTTGGCCCTTGTGCAGATGGCATGAATCAACATGAATCTCCAAAATCAAGCAAGCAAGCGTCTCTTTCATGGTTAGGACTTAGAACTGAATGTTTGCAAGCTGCAGATGACCTGATAAAAGAAGCGATTTCCCACAAACACCACATGTTATACTATAGTAAAATTCTGACAAGGGACCCTTGTCCCTAACTTATTACAAGGAGACTGCAATAAAGCCATTGCATATGCAAGCAAATTTGCCATTAAGATGGGTTCCAAAGTTTTGATTATAATATAATAAGGCCTGAACTTTTGATTATAGTAGCACACTGTACCCAGGATTATTTGATAGGAAAGTGCAACAGCAAGTATTTATAATAGCCCCAAATTCCAAGCAAAAATAATCGGTAAATTAGGTTATCTCATATTAATTTAAGTGATACAATTGCCAGTTTGACAATGACTCTTATTTAAAGTCACTTGGAGAACACACAGGCAGCTATAGGAATTAGAGAAAGCAAGTCTGAGTCCTTATATCAGCCTCTATCACTAAGTTGCTATAGCAGTGAAATAAGGCAACAGAAAGTCAAAGATTATGCTTCATCAACCCTTGCTGGCACACACTATTTTCCCTCACTAATCACTACAGTGCTACATAATTACAAATGGTCTGCATTAAAGACGATTCAATAGCTAATTAAGGTGGCAAAGAACATACTGTATGGAAGAAGCAAGTAAGACAGTAGTGAAGTATGCCAGATTTTATGATTATACCCAGGGGTGCTATTCAGCAGGTTCTGACGAACCGGTAATGGAAATTTTGAGTAGTTCGGACAACTGGCAAATACTACCTCTGGCTGGCCCCAGAGTAGGATGGGAATGGAGATTTTGCAATATCCTTCCCCCAGGAGTGGGGAGGGAATGGGAATTTTGCAGTATCCTTCCCCTGGAGTGGGGTGGGAATGGAGATTTTGCAGTATCCTTCCCCTGCCATACCCACCAAGCCACACCACACCTACCAAGCCACGCCTACATAACCAATAGTAAAAAAATTTGAATTCCACCACTGATTATACCTGTCCCTCCCACAAATATTATGTGTTGTATCTTCTGTTTTTTGTGTTATTGGGAGACAATTATATCATGTATTCCTGTACAGTTATATAACAAAAGGACATATAAATTACCCAGAAAAATAACTGATAAAGGCTACAATATTTACAATATTTCCAACCCTACCCTCTTCACAGCAGTGTTACGGTTTAATGCACACTTGAACCCATCATAACCATAGATTCTTCATCTTTAAGAAAATCCCTTAGCCTGGGGAAAAAAAACCCAATCCATTCTTTTCCTCTTCACAAAATTTGTTTAAACACAATAGAGTAAAACGTCGTAGGAAGATCAAAGTCTAAGATATTATCGTATACTTCTGTTGATTCCTAGACCTGCACCCGCATATAATGAGTCATCATATCAAGCTTTTCCTGAGGCCCATAAAAGGTGACAAGTAAATGACACATAAAACAGACAATGGCCCCCTACACACTTGGCCCTTTAGATATGATTCCTCCTGCTGCAACAAGCATATTTAAAGGTAAGATTTTACAATATTTCATTGCACATAAGAATCCAGTGCTATCAATGAGAAAAAAAATTATATCCTTCTGAAGTGTTGTACTAGTCCACTAAAAGAAGTTTACATAAAATAAGAGATTTCTGGCTCTTCAGAGAAGGAACTGTAATGCTGATTAGCTGGTCCTTCAAAATAGCCATCCTGCATGAGTTCACTGGGTGTGGTACCCAAGTAGGTCATTCCAGCTAATAATAATAAAGACAGGTCAAAATCTTCATCAACAGACTACATGGATGGACTTTGCTTGCAGTGTTGTTATCATGGCTTTGGCTTATATGGGCTTGTTCGTCGCTTTGAACCATAAAAGTCTAGAAAAGAGCAGAAAAACAAATTATTATTTTTTACTTAAAGGGATAAGACCAAGTGCCCAAATGGGATTCAAACATGTCCATAAGTCTGCTCACAGATTTGAGTACAAACATCAGCCAACAAGGCCTTGCATCTCCAGAACGGACATAGCTTTGGTAAACCTTAATATTGCAGTGTTTGTTTATTAGGGCATACACTCAGGAAATACATTTGAAATAATAATTGTATCACCAAATGCCAGTTTTTGTTTCCTTTTCCTTTTCTATTGTCACGGAAGACATGCAGCCTGATAAATGTGATTAGGTAGAACGAATACTCCATCTATAATCTTACATATTATTAAACCAAATACATAAAATGTTTCAACAGGGTGTCTTTATACACATTTGCTATGTCTACAAATTAAAATGAATTTACTTGCATAGTTCCCAATGATGAATGAACATTAAGTTTGTTCAAGATTAAATACACACACACAAGCTGACATATCACAGTTCTTAACATCATCTGTGGCAATTAAATATCTTCTAAAAGTCAAGACACAAATGTCCAATTTTAAATACAGTATTAAGCCCAAATTGTGAGGTTTTTTTTTAAAAAAAAATGGGATTTGGGTTTTATAAAACTTCATTTCAGTTCCAGTTCTGAATATTAACAACTCCTTGAGTTAACACAAAGAACAAATAGAGCTGCTCCATTCTTACCTTTGATACTTGTCTGCTTTCTTTTCAAACATCTGGGGGAATCAGCCTTACAAGCTTCAAGGTCCACCTGCACTGGTTTCTCTGTCTTTGTGTGCCTCTTGAAGAGTGCTGGAGGACTCCGGCTCTTTTCCCCTGTACAGCTGTTCTCCTTTGTGTGACCCAAGAGATCTGGAGATGGCAGCATATTTAGATGAGAGACCTTTTCCCATTTGAAATTCCCTTCCAGTGGGGTTTCTGTTTCAAAGTCAAAGTTCCACTTTTGCTGGGCTTCTTCCAGCTGGACCTTCATCAAGGACTGAAAGTCCTTCTGGAGCTGTTCATGATCAACTGGTCCAAAGAGATTTCTGCATAGTTTCCTGCTGCAGGAAGGCTGAAGGATTTTACTCTCAGAAAGAGGCATGTTTCCTATTGGGAGAAAGATCAGGAACATTTAAAAAAGGAGAAGTTACTTTTTGCCTCCAAGTCAGTAACAATTAAAAAAAAAATACAGTAACTAAGTCTCCTTGAAAAGCCTATCAGGGTAACATTAAACATTCTGATTCAAATTACTGGAATTTGACAAAAATAGCATAATTTAATGTAATTAATCAAAGAACTTCAATATGTTTCAAAAGAGTGATAATATATCTAAGCATCATTATACCTAGTGACACCAGCTAAGTGTGTCAGAGCTCAAATTAAAATTCATTAGAAACCTTAGTTAGAACGCAAGTTTGGATGAGTGGGACCCTTTCATATTCTGGATACAAATCATATCTCTTAAAAAACTGAACCACATAGAATTGTACTTATGAGATCCTTGGGACATATTTTACCAAGAGTTCACCCTGAGAAAGAAGCATGTCAGGGAATATTTGAAGAATTAAAGTTTCTTTGGAGTAACTTTTACCAGCTCCCAAGTAGATGCTCTTTGCCCTATACATGCCAGTATTGTTCTTCCTAATGTTTAAACAGTTTTGAACACAGAAAAGGATTGCCCAATAGTTCTAAGTAATTAAATGCTTCTAGTCCATGGAGAACTAAACGATTTACACAACACAAATGTTAACTTTGTTGTCTCATGTAATCTTTTTCTTACTGGAACAGTACCGCTGGGCACCAACAAAGGCAGGTATAATGCAAAAGGAAGTCCTACATTTAATATACAGCATTTTGCAATGTGCAAAGATTGTATATGTTAAGATGGCCTATGAAAGTGGAAATTTCCATTGTCAGATATCTACTCTTTATACATCACCATTCAGATAGGCCTAATGTTTTATTTCGGAATTTCTGCTGATTTTCTGTATTTATTCACTCCAAAAGGTACTTCATACAGGACTCAAATACTTCACCCACTTATATTCTGAAGTACTGTTAAAATAGAGACTAGAACAGCAGCAAACTCTCTCTCTCTCTCTCTCTCTCTCTCTCTCTCTCTCTCTCTCTCTCTCTGTGTGTGTGTGTGTGTGTGTGTGTGTGTATAATCAAATAGGGCGAGACAACAGAAACAGGGTCACAATACAGGCATACAAAGGACTGCATTGTGATGCTATGTCTGCCATCTTGCCTTTTTTTAACCTTACTCTTTGGACTGGATTAAATTAGCCTGGAATAATAACCTCTGACTCCCCAGATTTAAAAAATAGAAAAGATGTATGAAAGATATAATTTTACATATCCGTTCTACATTTGTGATAGCATTGTCATATCATGAAACTCAATACAACACAATAAAGTTCCAGTTTTAAGAACCAGGTAATTGTAAAGGAAAACCCTGAATCAAAAATAGACTCTAACACTAACAATTAGCAGAATAGTACTTCTCCATCCATATCTTTTTAACAGTGCCAAAGTCCAGGTCTGTGATTATGCAGCACCAATCATCCAATTTCTGTATATGTTAGAATTCTTCCAGCCATAATAGAAATAGCACTTAGACTTATATACCTCTTCACAGTGTTTTACAGTCCACTCTAAGTGGTTTAAAAATATCACCATATTGCCCCTAACAATATGGGTACTCATTTTACTAACCTCGGAAGGATGGAAGGCTGAGTTAACCTTGAGCCGGTCAGGATCGAACTGCCAAACTGCTGTGCAGCCAGTAATCAGCAGAAGTAGCCTGCAGTACTGCATTCTAACCATTGCGCCACCGCGGTTCTAATGGATTAACTACTTCAATGTATTTGATGTCTTTAACCAATAAAGAGCTACAGTGTAGTGTCTGCTCATTATCTCCCCTCCATTCAAAAGGATCGTCACAAGGCAAGTAGCTAAGGTTTATATTCTGTATCCATCCAATAAAACCATCCTGCATTAATGCCATTTTCAGTTATGAAGCCCATTAATGAAGAGCAGACTACTAGAGAGCCTCCAAGCATGATTTCTGACTAGTGTATAAACTGAAGACCCATTTCACTCTTTGGCAAGCCACCTTTATTTGAGTAGATATGTATTTTTCCATGCAAAAGCTCTGGATCAAAACACAATTGAATTGCAATGCCCATGTCTCGTTTTATTTGGTCAGTGCTTCCCCAAACAGTTTTCACATCTGCATTGCTTAGCATACTGATGTTGCTAAAGGAAAGGCAAAGAGATTAAAAATAGTAGCAGCCTTCACATGCCCATTACATGCAGCTATGCCAGATGACATCACTCAGAGCTTTAGTCACATCAGAACAAGTCCAGGCAGGTTCGTAACTGCCAAGGACAGGCCACAACTTGATGAGTTTTTAACTCACCACTTCAAGTCACTAAAACAGGATGCTTACCAGATATTTGCAGTGCTCAACTATTTACCCCAGAAATATTAACTCTGGATTGTGTTTTTTTTTTTATTCTTGTTCTTTTGTTGGGAACCAGTTTCTAATGAAATGGCAGGCATGTATGGCTATGGAATTCTGAAAATTGAAGTCCACACATTTTAAAATTGTCGATGTTAAGAAACATTGGTCTAGCTAGCATGCAGATAGACAACAAGCTTGTGGACTTTTGACATGCTTCAAAAGGAATGAAGGCACAACCGACTGTAACAACAACATCTGTCTGATAACAGTGTTTGCATCTCAACTGAGTTAAGACCAATCCACATAGCACCAAATGGATCCCAGATCACAAATACTTGTAGATCAATGTTTGGGGAGAGATATCATTAAAATATACCGCATTGTATACTGTATGCTTTCAATATATGACCAAAACAACTCTGGGCAAGTTTTTAGATGGCTTCTCCTATTCCTCCAAAACCCCTGATCACTGGAACTCTCTGCCAAAAAGAGACCAGGCTAGCTCTATTTTTGATGACCTTCTACCAGCAGGCAAAGGTATTTTCAAGACTACACATTTCTAGCTTCCAAACCAACTTTAGTGAAATATATTTTAAGTGTTCATTTTTCAAAATGTATCATTTTAAGTGTTATTCAGAACGTTTTCCTTATCTTTGTTGCCTTCCACTTGACAAAATATGACAAAATATAAATTTAGTAAAGCAGTTGAATACACACATATACTGGTTCAGTTTTCAATGAATTTAAGCAATAAGTTTTTAAGTATTTTCTTATGTCATCCACATTCCCCCAAATTGTACAATTAATTAAAAAAGTAGTCTTGGTTAATTCTAACTGAGTTCCATTGTGGACACTTGAATACTAATGTGTATACAATATCTGTAGTGCATTAGTGCATCTGACTTGAGAAAAAAAACTTGTTTGTGGCTTCATATCCCCAACCACAATGGGTTATAGTGTAGTGTGTCCCTTGAACCCATCTTTTACTGATTCAGTAAGCAATAACTAAGTATGTTATGCAATTGTTCTTTAGATTTGTTCACACCTTGTCATTCAACTATGAATTCTCACAAGTGGTTCCACTACAATGACTTGGTTCCCAACCTACCTCAAGCCACTAACCGTGGTTACAAACCATAATGGTGGAATGTTCATAAATGCTAAATCACGAAGAAGGTGTAGGGAAACAATAACATAGAATATAAAATACTGATATACTAGATTTAGTAAAAGCTTGTTATTCTGTAATCATTAGGTTCCTGTAACATATATATTGTGCTTTTTGTATCACATATATTATTCCTTTCTATTTGTATCTCCTGTTACAAACATATTGTCATTAGGCCTCTGAAATGTATCTGGTATTTGTCAAACGTATGTCTCTGCCATTTGACCTGCTCATATCAATCTCTTTCTGTGCCACCTAAAAACATGGTACGTATCCGTTGGAACTCCAGCCATCAACAAAGGGGTAATTTACATCTCAATCCTAATTTATGTCTGATCTGGATAAGATCTGGTCTTCAGGAGCCAGGGGCTAAGTGGCCAATTAAGTGAACAAAGATAAGACTAATTGGAAGTTAGATTCCTTTGCAGGGCAACAAAGAATACACAAACATAAATTAAGGGGCCAGAATTGGGGATCTAACTGATGCTTTAAAGGTATAAAACGTGGTTACATCTTCTCTGAAGATGTGAACCCTCCCATATACATATCTCTTTGTATGTGTTTGGAATGGTTTTACCCAGCCTTTTGTCTTTGATCAAAGATTAAATGTTGATTCTTATTCAAACCTCCGTTTAAGTCTTTCTTTTTGGTTCACTGAGAGCTTAAGCGTATAGCCGGACCTTACATTTCTGGCGCCCAACGAACGTGGGGCTTGAAGGCAAAGTTTTCCTTCAAGGTTGCCACATTTGGCCCCCACATACAGCCAACCCCCTTGTGGTTTGGCGGCCTTCACCAACGGCGGACGGAAGAAACCGGCGAGGACCAGAGACGACGTCAAGAGCGCTCCCGGCAAGTTTAAACCGGTGACTTCGACCTGGTCGGCCATCGGCAGATTCTGTTTCCAGCCAGACCTGAACGCCCTAATTGAGGCTTGAACTGGGTATTGGGGAAGATTGTCCTCTGCTAGGTGAGTAGAGACTTTTTATTTTGGGTGGGGAGGGGAATGTTGCTTTGTGAGTGTGTGAATGAGACGAGGGAAATTCCTCAGAGGTTTGCCCTCGAAGCGACGTGCGGAGATCCAATCTGCATTTCTGATTATCCGAGAGGAGATCAGCCAGAGACGATCGCTTTGAAAGGAGTGTGACTGTTGGAATAAGAACCTGTAGTGCAGGAGAGGGCTCTGACCAAACTTCGGACCCGCAGGGGAGGTCTGGGAAATCTCTTAGGGAAAAAGAGAGGGTTTGGTTAGGCTTCGCACCGACGGAAAGGTGTGGGAAATCTCCTCAGGAGACAGAGAAAGTCTAGTCAGGCTTTGAGCTGACAGAAAGGAATCCCCTGGAAAATGGGCAACCATGCTGGTAGTCCATTCGGAATGAGTAACTTTGTAAGAAAAACAAAGCCGTGTTCCCCTCTGGACTGCGTGTTAGCCCATTGGGACACAGTAAAGCCTATTGCAGAAAAAAGATTGTTCTAAAAAAGAATAAACTGAAAGCCCTCTGCACATCCATCTGGCCAACCTACTTAATTGGTCCTAACGTAGGAACCTGGCCTCCAGAAGGCAGCCTTGATTTAGATTTTGTCAACAAATTTGCTGAATTCCTGGCTGCCATAGGATGAACTGAAGAGGAGCTTTACATTAGCTTCTTCTCCAATCTCCTTTGCCGCCCAGACATACAGAAAGCGTGTGGGCTCACTCCAACACCCTCTTCTAAAATTTGCCCCATTGTCACTTTTGCAAAAAAGAAAAAGCTATCCAAAGTGACTGAAGAAGAAGAGGAGTTTCCCCCACCATATTATGTTGCTCCCCCTTCCCCTGATGTAAATGCTGTGCCTTTAATGGCTCAGGCACCTCAGGCAATAGCACAATCTGCTGTGCAGAATCAGGTGCGTCCAACTGCCCCTCAGATTAATCCACAAGCTCAGGTGCTTCCAACAACATCACAGCCATCCCAGGCTAATCCACAAAGTTCAACATCCCAAGCAGCCCAAGATCTGTATCCAGATCTGACAGCTTTAAGTCCTCCTCACACTAGGACGGGACAGACTTACGCACCTGCTGATCAACCGGGTCCCTCAGTCCTAGCCCCCCTTCGACAAGTTCCTATGAAAGATGAATTGGTGTTTGTTCACACATCTTTTACTACCAATGATCTTTTCAATTGGAAAGCAGGACTTCCCTCTTACAGGGAATCCCCCCAAAGTTATGTTGAACTCGTTCAACGTGTGATGGCCACTCATAGACCTAATGTGCCTGATATTTTTACTCTCTTATCGGCACTCCTGTCTACTGAGGAAAAACAACAAGTTCTTAAAGCCACCACAGCACACTACAAAGCTGCTAGAGAACATGGCATTCAAACTAATAACGATGCCCCAGCTTTATGGCCTGAACCCCTGATTCTTTTTAGCCCCAGCTATGAGGTTGATCCCAACACAGATCAGGGTGCCCTCATCCTCCAGAGAGCCAGGGATGCTATCCTTCAAGGACTGAGGCTCGGTGTTCCAAAAACGGTGAACTTTCACTGAGTTCATCAGATCCTTCAAAATCCAAAGGAATCCCCCACTGATTTTTTGAACCGTTTGAAAGATGGATTTCGGAGGTTTACTGACCTCGACCCTGATAGCCCAGCTAATGATGTTTTGCTGAAAATGACCTTTGTGGGACAAAGTGCTCCCGATATAAGAAGGAAATTGCAAAAACTAGAGACCCCTACTGCTAAGGACTTAGAGGCCCTCATTCAAACAGCTTTTACTGTTTATTCCCAAAGGGAGGAAGAGGAAGAAAAGAAAGAAGATAGGAAAATGAGAAAGCAAGCTGCTCTTTTAGCAGCGGCTTTGAGCCCCCAAAGTAAAGGCAGGAGGAGACCCCTCCCGAAAAATCAATGTGCCCGGTGTCATCAAACTGGACATTGGTGGAGAGAATGCCCCAACGAACCACAACGGCCCAATAGGGGATGCGGACAAATGAGGGGAAGGGGAGGATACAGACCTGATCCCCCGCAAGCTCCCCTCATGTCAGCTCAGGCTCCTGAGTTTTATCCAGAAACCTACTGAAGGAGCTCTGGAGGGCCAATTGCTTCCCCAGACCCTCTGATAGAGCTCAAAGTGGGGAACAAATCTTATTCCTTTTTGATTGATACAGGAGCTACCTTTAGCGTCCTGAATGATAAATCAATCCCTTGCCTCTCTTCTAAAACCACCCCCATTGTTGGAGCAACCGGGATAGAAGAGAATGCCCTGATCAGTCACCCAATGGAGGTTGAACCAACCAAGGGATCATCACTCCAGCATTCCTTTCTAATATTGCCACAATGTCCTATCAATCTTCTGGGGAGGGATCTGCTAGGAAAATTGGGGGCCGTTATACAATGCTCCCAGCAGGGAGTTTCCCTGCTTGAAATTCCCCCAGAAAGAGCTTATCTTTGCTTCCTAGAGAAAGAAACAATCCTTAGAGGACCTGATTCAAATAAAATAAATCCCCAAGTTTGGTATCAAGGAATCTCTGGGTTTGCAAAATTTGCTACACCCCACATGGCTCAGCTCCTCCCAGATGCCCAACCTATCTCTATTCGCCAATACCCTATCAAACGGGAAGCCCGGCTTGGCATTAAAGCACAGATTGAACTTTTTCTGAAAACTGGGCTCCTTGTCCATACACAATCATATTGGTCAACACCAATTTTTCCCGTTCCTAAGCCTGATGGGACTTGGAGATTTGTTCACGACTTGAGGGAGGCGAACCGTAGGCTCCGCCCACTTCATTCAGTAGTGTCCAATCCATATACGTTACTGACTACACTCTCTAGTGACTAGAATTGGTATACGGTCATAGATTTAAAAGATGCCTTCTTTTGTATCCCTCTGGCTAAAGAGTGTCAGTCATACTTTGCTTTTGAGTGGGAAGATCCTTCTGATGGTTCCAAGTGCCAGCTGACTTGGACTCGCCTACCACAGGGCTACCGTAACAGTCCAACTGCTTTCGCTGCAGCCCTTGCCCAGGATCTTAAAGACTTTGACACCCAACAAACTTCCCTCCTACAATATGTGGATGATTTATTAATAGCTGGCAAAGACCAGAAAGATGTTGAGGATACTTCAATCGCCCTCCTCAATCACTTGGCTGAAAAGGGCTACACAGTATCTAGGAAGAAAGTCCAATGGGCCACTCAGGAAGTACAGTATCTGGGTTTTGTTCTGCGCAAAGGCTGTTGGCTCCTACATAAAAGGCTATTTCAGCCTTACCTACACCCACGAATGTTAAACAGCTACAGACCTTTTTAGGCATCACTGGCTATGCCCGGCTGTGGATTCCAATGTATTCTGTCATTGCTAAACCCCTTTATCAATTAACTCAAAAGGACATGGCCTGGGAGTGGACAGGGGAACATCAGAAAGCATGGCAGGACTTGAAAGATGCATTGGGCCGTGCCACTGCCTTGGCTTTACCCGATCAAATGAAAGGCTTTGAACTCTTTGTTTCTGAAATGAAGGGTTGTGCCCTGGGCGTTTTATTGCAAAAACTGGGCCCTGAAAGAGTTCCTGTGGCTTACCTTTCAAAAATCCTGGATCCAGTGGCCAGAGGCTGGCCAGCCTGTCTCCGATCTGTTGCAGCCACAGCTATCCTCATCCAGGAGACTCATAAAATAACTTTGGGGGCTCCCCTTAACGTTTATATGCCTCATTCAGTTCAAGCTCTCCTCGAACAGAAACTCCCAGCATGGGCCACCTCATACCGGATTTCTAAGTATGCAAGCCAGATTTTAGAATCAGACTCTGTTTAGCTTCATAGATGTGAAAGGCTGAATCCAGCTACCCTTTTGCCTTGCCCCCCCCCGAGGATGGTCCACAGCATGACTGTTTAGCTGTCTTGGAATCCATGGTAGGCATTCGTGCAGATCTTAGGACTGAACCTTTTGAGAATCCTGAGTCCCAACTCTGGACTGATGGCTCTTCTTTTGTAAAAAATGGAAAAAGATACACAGGACTGGCTGTAGTTTGCAGAGATGGCCCCCTCCTCCTACGACAACTCCCCTCTCACTGGTCCACTCAAGCAGCCGAGCTTTTAGCCCTGATCGAGGCATGCCATCTGTCAGCTGGACTGCACACTAATATCTATACTGACAGTCGTTATGCATTTTTGGCTGCACACACTCATGCCGCTCTATGGAAGGCTCGTGGCTTTACTGGTGCAGATGGGAAAAGCCTAAAGATGAAGCCCTTGCTAGAAAAACTTGTCACAGCTGTCAGACAGCCATCCCAGCTAGCTATCATTCATTGTCGAGGACACCAGACAGACCACAGTGAGATCTCTCGTGGGAATCGGGCTGCTAACTATTGGGCCCGCCAAGCTGCTGAATCAGGCCCTGCTGTCAATCCCAAGAATCTCTCAGCTTTGCTTCCCTGTGACCCCACGCAACACCTTCCTGCCCTATATGATACTAGGGACCAGCTACACCCTGATGGCAAGTGGTGCGATGGGTGGTGGGTCGTTCAGAATAGAATCCAGCTCCCTCAACAAATGGTGTGGAAACTTGTTCAACGAGCTCATCGCATGTCTCACAGCAGTCCTCGCCCACTCCAGAAGTGGCTCACATCCCGCTATTGCAATCCAAACTTGTGTGGCATTTGCAAGACTGTTGTTTCTCAATGTGACATCTGCCAAAGGAACAACCCCAGAGGGGGCAGTCCGCTTCCTCTCGGTCGTCTTCGAACTGCCCGATACCCAGGGGAGGCTTGGCAAGTAGACTTTACTGAACTCCCAAAAAGGGGAGCAAAATCTAACCTTCTTGTATTTGTGGATTTATTCACTGGATGGCCAGAAGCCATCCCTACCTCCACCCAAAAAGCCAGAGAGGTGGTGAATGCCTTAGTTGATCACATTATCCCAAGATTTGGGGTCCCTAAGGGTCTTGAGTCTGATAATGGCAGGCATTTCACCTCACAGGTTACTCAGGATGTCAGTAAGTTTTTAGGCATCCCTTGGCACCCCCACTCTGTTTGCAGACCACAGGCTTCATCGAAAGTGGAACGTTTGAACAGAACCCTGAAAACACACTTGTCCAAATTATGCCAAGAAACCCAACTCCCCTGGCCTAAGGTACTACCACTAGCCTTAGCAAGAATTAGAGCTCTGCCTTCAGGGAAATTAGGATTGTCACTCTTTGAAATGATGTATGGGAGACCCTTTGTTGCTTCTGCCCTGCCAGATTCTAGTGAAGGGGAAAGAAATATCACCTCATATTTGCATAATCTGGCGCAGGTTTTGTCCTCTATCTCTAAACAGGTCCAATCCGCTTTACCCCCAGCTGCTGACGTGCCACCATTGGCTGAACCGGGCCAGTGGGTAAGGATCAAAGAACTCTCTCCCACCTGCACTCAGCCCAAGTGGTCTACACCCCGTCAGGTTCTTCTGAGCACCCCCACGGCTGTGAAAGTGGACGGCGTCAAAGCGTGGGTCCACGCATCACGAGTCAAGCACGTCCCTGAGCCCCCTGAGCAGTGGCAAGTCCAACAGCTGGAAGGACTCAAGCTGAAATTTCACCGCTCCCCAGCATCGCCTGCTGACCTGTTCACTGATGAACTGGATAGACTGGACACCCATTGAATATATTTAGTTTGCTGTTTTGTTATCTTTGCTGTTTTTCTGCTCTGTTGCTGCTGGTTTCCCGGCATATTCTTTGGAAAAGGTGACAATGACTCTGCTCTTTATTTTGGTTCCACAACTTGTCTCAATGTTTTTGATCCTCGGGACTTTTATACCCGCAGCCAAACTCTTCCAGTCCCAGTGTGAACAATGTTTGGTTACCACTCGCCATGGCAATCAAGTTACCAGAACTCTTGTCTATCACTCTCATTATGATTGTCAGGACAGCAATAACACATTCTGTGTCCACAACACTACTACCTATGAGATCTGTCCTAATAACGGAAACCCCATATGTTTTAACCCCCAGGGTTCCCGTTTCATCCTGAACATTGAGGTTACTGGTTATCGAGGTAGTAAAAAATCTGGTGTCTCTCTCGGGAGGAATCAGAGTACTTCTCAGAATCCTCGGGTTCAAATCTGTTTTGATGCCTGTTATGCTATTGAATGTGGTTCTTTAGATTGGCACCAGTCATATCGTACCTTAGAAAAATACCTCTATGAGTTCTGTTACAATCCTCCTGCTATCTCATATGGTGTTTCTTCTCAGTCTTATACATACTGGCACACTAAGAAATCCCAACCTCGACCAGGACCACCCCTAAGTGGTTGTTATGGTTCTAGCTTCTTTAATATCTCCCGGGGGGAGGCCACATCAACTTGTCATCTTTATAAATGCAACCCTATGTGCCTACTTTTCAATGCTCCCCCTCCAGGCACATTAAATGTGGGTCTTGGGATAAACAGACGGGGAACTGACCCCTTTGGCCAGATTGAAATTAAGGTTACCAGAATAGTGCATCAGCCTGAGCGCTTCACAATTTTCCATTCCTTTTATGAGGAAATGGAGAAGAAAGTAGAAATTCCTCCAATAACAAAAAACCTTTTCATAGACTTAGCTGAGAGGATTGCATCATCCCTCAATGTGACTAATTGCTACGTCTGTGGAGGCACGAATATGGGGGAACGATGGCCATGGGAGTCCAGGGAACTAAACCTGAATACTCTTCCCCAACTGAACCTCACATGATCCTTAAAACCATCCCTACTAAATATGTACCTCTTTTACAGCATGATGGAAAGCATTCCATCGTTTAAATAAAAAGAGTGAAATGTAGGGAAACAATAATATAGAATATAAAATACTGATATACTAGATTTAGTAAAAGCTTGTTATTCTGTAATCATTAGGTTCCTGTAACATATATATTGTGCTTTTTGTATCACATATATTATTCCTTTCTATTTGTATCTCCTGTTACAAACATATTGTCATTAGGCCTCTGAAATGTATCTGGTATTTGTCAAACGTATGTCTCTGCCATTTGACCTGCTCATATCAATCTCTTTCTGTGCCACCTAAAAACATGGTACGTATCCGTTGGAACTCCAGCCATCAACAAAGGGGTAATTTACATCTCAATCCTAATTTATGTCTGATCTGGATAAGATCTGGTCTTCAGGAGCCAGGGGCTAAGTGGCCAATTAAGTGAACAAAGATAAGACTAATTGGAAGTTAGATTCCTTTGCAGGGCAACAAAGAATACACAAACATAAATTAAGGGGCCAGAATTGGGGATCTAACTGATGCTTTAAAGGTATAAAACGTGGTTACATCTTCTCTGAAGATGTGAACCCTCCCATATACATATCTCTTTGTATGTGTTTGGAATGGTTTTACCCAGCCTTTTGTCTTTGATCAAAGATTAAATGTTGATTCTTATTCAAGCCTCCGTTTAAGTCTTTCTTTTTGGTTCACTGAGAGCTTAAGCGTATAGCCGGACCTTACAAAGGAAAACCACATTACAACTTACACTGTGAATCCAGCCTTGCTGCCTGTCGCACAACTGCCAAAATTAATGTTTCACTTAGCTAGTAGTCCAACTCGCTCAGTACCTATTGAAACCAATTATTCTGGAACTGTTACCGCTAACTTCCCCAACGCTTTCCAGAAATGTTGGACTACAACAACTCCCAGACTCTCCTTAACTTTGGCTGCTGCCGGCTATCAGAAAATTATTTGCCACCTCTGTATCAGGGGAGATGGATCTTTGTAGATAACAACGCCTACTGGTGGAAGGAAACACAGAAGACGTAGCTATCTCAATCGCGGCACAAAATTTAGCCTCCGTTTACCCTGCAAACTTCAATTTACCGTAATTGTTTTCTGCCAGCGCCAGCCAATCAAAATTTAGGTCACCATTGTTGAAACAGTAGCTATCCTCCCTTTCTCTCCCGCACCCCCCCCCCGCCGCCCTTTTCCAGCAGTTCAGCGACCCGTCTCGCGGTTGCAAAAAAAACAAAAAAAGAAGTTTTGGACGCGCCACCGTCCGCTTTATTTCAACGCTGGAACCCGCCCGTCTTGTCGGACGTTTCACTCTCTCTCAAACAGACCCTTTCCCAACTCGACCCCGGCAGAAAGCAAAACAGGGACTTCCTTATCACCACGGGAGGAGCCGAGGAGATGTGCGAGACGCTCACAAAGCTCGCCCGGTAATGGGGGGGGTTGGGGTTACGTCATCTGGTACCACAGCAGCCGCGTCACGTGCCGGCTTGGAAGTTGCGAAATCGCACTCGCCACACAGACCGACAGGATTCGCTGCCAGGAAATGGGAAACGTGCGCCGAATTTACTACGGCTCCGCCTCTCTCTTTCCTTCCCACACAATATTGCCCCCCTTTCGCCTTTGGGGCTTTAGGGTTGGAGCTCTTTTTTTCAGTTGCGTTCTTTACTTCACCCTACCCAACCGCCTTTGTTAACAGGCGCAAAGGAATGAGAAAAACTCCAGGGCGCAACCCACGCACGCGAAGTGGCACCTTTGGGATTTAGGCGCTCAGCAGCCTCCATAAAAAGCTGGTCTAGGTGCTTCTTCCTAAACCAGCTTTATGACTCTCTACCTCGCTCCCTATCTCTCTCCACACACACACACACCCTTAGTAGGGGAGGTGGGGGAGAGCGGAGGAAGACCGAGAATACCACAGCTGCTGGAAGACACGAATTTCATAAGTCAGTAAACAAAACCAGCCTCCGTCTAGCCACTTTCCTGCCACCGCCTCCAGCGCGTGCCCGAGTTTGCGCGCGACTCTTTAAAAAAAAAAAAAAAGCAGCAGCGTAGCTGGGGCTGATTCTCTAAACAGAGCGAGTACAAAAATAAAACTCCGTTTGGGAACAAGGAGTTCCCAACTGAGACAAGAACATCGGCGGGGCTGGGCGGAGAGTCGGAACTCGTGCGTCTAATGGCCCACCCCTCCCAGTGACATGGGCTATTTCTGCTCACAGAAGCCGAGGGAGACCTTAGGGAAAGACATCTCTTTCGCCAGGAAGGTGGTCTAGCTCCCTAATACAAAACGAAGGCGTTTCTAAACGTCCCTCAACTGGCAGGGCTGGGCCTATTCTCTTACATCAGCCTCAGAGAGTGACTGTCACTGAATCACTCCCAGCCGCCGCCTGACTTCCCCACCCTCTCGCAAGCGGCGGCCGCAGCCACCACAGCCGCCTCCTCCTCCACGCCAGGGCATGCCCTGACAGACTCCTTTCCTAGGCAAAAGTATAGCGCAGCTACTGACCCAAGAGCACCCCTTTTGGTGAGGCTGGAAAAGGCTCCTTTAGCTCCTCTTACAGGACTCGGCTAAGGCCGTGGGCATCGCCACTACCCTCTTAGACACGCACGCACCCGCTTCTAGGAAGAGCGCACAAATCAGTTTCCCTCCGGGAAAGAGAAGTCTTCCTGACAGAAATCTTCCTGCCTTGTTTTTTCCTATTTTTCTTCTCCCCCCCCCGCCCCCCAAGAACGTCTCTCCGATTATCAGCCCAAACCTGCTACTTCTCCTTTTGCTGTGACGTTTTAATTTTGGTGTAAAAGAAAAAAAGATAAGCGAACGAGTAAATTGTAATCAAAAGGCACGAACATCGCACCAACGCGACAGTTTCTGTCCTCCGTGTCGCGGTCTTCAAACCAGCCTTTCAGGAATAGGAGGGCAAAATCGACCGCAATTCAAAGTTCACTCATCGAAGAGATTGAAGAACTTGGGTAAGAAGCGTCCAGCTGACGCTCTCATTTCAAAAAAAAAGTCTAATGTCATTTGGCGAGTATCTCCTCCTGGGAGCAAGGAGGAAAAGCGCGAAAAACCACCCCATCACTATCCACCTAATGAGCAGCGAGAGGAGGTGGAAAGAACAGGTGGAAGGACGAGGTCATCTCTACGGGAATGCAGAATCTGCTTAAACCGGGATCTAAAGGGTGGGGAAGGCAGAGAATCACCACGGCTACTCGGTTCAGGTTCCATCGGTCCGCTGATCTTTCCTTCCCTCGCCAGACAACGTTCCATTTCATACTCACAAACTATATATGGTGGATTGGATAATTAGCCCATCGTAAGAGGCTAATGCTCGATGCTCCATCGAGAGTCTCTTAATCCAGAAAGGGGGGGGGGATAGCAAATTCCAAAATATAGGAACACAATTCCATCCAGAAACATCCCCCCCTCCAAAAAAAACCACAACCTGACAGTACCTGCGCGTGTCTGGAATTGTCTAAACAGCTCTCCCAGTCCAGGTAGGGAGACAAATAGAACTCTGATATTCCTATAAAATGGGACCATATATTCATAAACGAATCCGAACAACACGCCCATATAGCACTGATGCCATAGCCCAGCACCCTCCCTACAAACAGACGGGGGAAATGTAGGGTAGGTTAGACGCAATGCTCACCTCCCTCAGTCGCTCAAGGAAAAGCGCCCTCTGGTTCGCAATTCTGAGCTCCGCCGCTCCTGCAAGACTACATAAAGCCTGCAAAAGCCCGCCTCGTGAAGAGGCGGGGTTTTGCTGCTTTTCTCCCTCCTAGGAATTTCCGAAGGTCCGCCTTGCTAGTGAGCAGAACTTGCTTCGGATCGTTCGCGCTCTCACGCACTGACCCTGGGAAGGAATCGGACTCGTCCACACGAGACGTGAGAGGTAGCTTAATTAACTCGCCCGGGGTTAATTTAAGAGTCTCAAAAAGGAGTACAGCCTCGACTAAATTTTAAATTCAAGCAGCCGTGATTCTATGGGCCCTTTTAGGTTTTCTGTTCCGTATTAACAATATTTACAGCTGATTCAAACAGCCTGAGAGAGGAAATTGTGACCAAATTTATTTCAAGGATGAATAAGTAGAATAGCCTTTCCCAGCCTTCCTCTTCTACTGGACTACTGGTACAATTCCCAGTGAGCATCACCCAAAAGTGTGGTTTGATTCGGACAATCTTCCTGTGTAAGAACAAATAGAAATACAAGCAGACTGATCATACCGATATACCCTGCAGGGAAGAGACCATGCCTGACAAATTTCTGCTTGATAAAATACCACATTCAGAAAAGTAATCCTCATTCAAAAACTCACCCCTCCTCAAAATGCAGGACCCAGACAGACTGAGGATAGCTTAGTCCTGCAGTGCTAGATTTAGGAATAAACCAAACAAGCTGCATTTTACGCTTTCACAATCACAGCACCTCACAAAATTTTAAAATATCAGTTTGTTGATTTTGCAAACGAATTTGTTATTAATAAAGGTGATGCTAATTGTCAGCATTTTGTATATATATATATATTGTGTCAAAATTGTTTAAAATATATTTAATATTTAAGTACTAAAATTTTATTTATATATATATATATTTAAGATGGCTGGAGAATTCTGGGAGTTGAAGTCCAGAAATTTTAAAGTTGTCAAGATTGGACATCCCTACACTAGTACATCTCTCTTCCCTCTAATACGGAAATAATGAACAATTTGTGGCCTTCTTCCGGTCATCTGAAGTCAGCAGCCTGATGTCTTTTTATAGTGTATTCGGTTTCTGCAAGGATTTAATAAACTATTATGGTTTCCAATATATTCCTCTGAACTGATCATTAAGAGTCTGTGCACTGAAAAAGATATTCTTACATTCACAATCTGTATCAGGAAAATCGAAATTACCTGAACCTGTATTTTTTTTCCTTTCATTTTTTTTTGGGTCTCTTTAAGTTCAAATCCTAGGAAGTGGTGTTGTCTGATAAGGCCTTGGTATGTGAGCAGAGCCTTTTAAAGCAAAATATGGAGCCTAAAATCTTCATATTTGTTTAAATTAAAATACTATTTTAATAAAATAATCACAAAATTATGATCCTTCTTCTCATGTTTTATTTTCCTGAGGATTAACTTCAGCTCTTCACTGTACCTGTAAACGCAGACCTCGGTGTGCACATGTGTCACCTCTTCTGCAGAAGCTACATTGGTTGCCAATTTGCTTCCAGGTGCAATTCAAGGTGCTGGTTGTCACCTTTAAAGCCCTTCATGGTTTGGGACCAGGCTATCTGATAGATCGTTACTTGCCAATCACATCCACCCAACCCATTAGAGTGAGGAGGCAAGGAATATTGCGGGTCCCATCCCCTGCCTACAGAGATACATATGGTGGGACCCAGAAAAAGCGCCTTCTCTGTGGTGCTCCCTCCCTCTGGAACATCATCCCTCTGGAAATTAGGCTGGCCCCCACCCTGACACTCTTTCGGAAGGCCCTGAAGACATGGTTCTGCCAGTGGGCCTGGGGAAGCCAGAGCAGGAGAGAGCCCAATAAATGCTAGTATGAGTTTGTATTATCACTGGGATAGGGGAGTGAAGAGTCATTTTATTTTTATTTTTTATTATTTTTATTTCTTTTATATTGTGTTTTTATTTCCTGTTAGTTGCCTTGAGTCACCTGTGAGCTAGCAAAATAAGTTTTCCAAATAAATAAAATAAATAA
This sequence comes from Arizona elegans, assembly GCA_022577455.1. Classification (NCBI taxonomy): domain Eukaryota; kingdom Metazoa; phylum Chordata; class Lepidosauria; order Squamata; family Colubridae; genus Arizona; species Arizona elegans. The sequence goes on from JAKOOJ010000002.1 coordinate 156,036,518, forward strand.
ATAAAATGAATAGCAGTAGCACTTAGATTTGTATATTGCTCCATGATGCTTTATAGACTTCTCTAAATTTATAGAGTTTATAGAGTCCACATATTTTCCCCAACAATCTGGTTCCTCATTTCTCTTCATTTTTTACGTCGGAAGGATGAAAGGCTGAGTCAACCTTGACCTTTATCAGGATTGAACTTCTGGCACTGAGCAAAGTCAGATGGCAATACTGCATGCTAACCACTGCACCACCACTGCGCCATTGTGGCTCTAAATGGAGGATCAGAGTAAGCCTTCCCCATTCTCTGGTAGCCTCCAAATGTATTGCATTTCAGTTCCCATAGCCATTAAATTAAATTAAATTAAATTAAATGCCATCCAGACTCACTTGATAGTGAGATGGATGGCATATAAATTAAATAAGTAAACCTAATCAAAGGCTGGCTATGAGAGAGAATTAAAATCCAATAATCTGGATCAACATCATATATCTGTTATATGACAATATTTTAAATACCTAGTCTCTGGCCAAAAGAATTTAGAAAAGACAAGATTTCCTCATTGCAACTATTTAGGAGAAAAAAATTATAACTCTGGAATATTCTCCTCATGTAGAAAATCCAGACTCTATAAATAGCAGAGTCACTTGGTTGAGTTCAGCAGCTATAGAAATTGAATACATGAATAAAAATAAATATATGTGTGGTTTCCCCTACAAATAAGGGGAAGTTGTTGTCCTCTGGGTATTGCTGAATGTCAGTTGCCAGGATGGCTTACCTGTGGTCATGAAGTAACAGTAACAGAATTGGAAGGGACCTTGGAGATCATCTAGTCCATTGGTCACTAATTGGTGGTCCATGGACCACTGGTGGTCCGCGAGAAAATTTTGGTGGTCCACTGAAAAATTATTTGCATTTTTTTATATTACATTAAATCAGGGGTCCTCAAGCTACAGTCCCTGGGACGGATACGTGCAATGTACATTTGTGTTGCTGCCCCTCCCCCTGTGGGATCTTTTTGTGGGTTAAAGGGGGCAGAAATTCCAACTCGGGGTCTGCTTCGGTCTCCAGGTGTGGGGCTTTGGGCGAAGGCTGGAGGGAAGTGCCACTGATGGCAAGGAGACAGAGGGCCTTGTTCCAGTGGGACTGCATCATGGCCTGGAACTGGCTAACCATCTCAGCCCGCTGAGTCTCCAGGCGCCAGCACCTGGCCTTGCACTCCTGCAGGTCTTTCCTCTGCTTGGAAAGCCTATGCTGGTAGTCCTCAGTGTGGTGCTTCTGCTGAGCCTCCTCGGTCAGATCCAATTTGAACTGAGCCAGCTGTTTTGCCAACTCTTTCTCATGGTAGCTGCTTAGCTCCAACAACTGCTTTCTGTTGGGGCCCTAAGGAGCCCGGACAGGGAGGCGAGGAGTGGCTGGCGGGGAGGGGTGAGTAGAGGCCGGCAAAGCACCCCTCGATGTGACATTGAGTTGGCCATCGAGTTGGCCACGCAAACCCAGTCACATGACCACCTAGCCATGCCCATCCAGCTGGTCATTAGGCAGATCATATTAGTGGTCTGTGGGATTTAAAATTATGAATTTAGTGGTCCCTGAGGTCCAAAAGGTTGGTGACCCCTGATCTAGTCCAATCCCCCCTGCTCACACAGGAGACCTATATGAGAGATTCGAACCGCCGACCTTTCTGATCGATAAGCTTAGCGTCTTAGCCACTGAGCCACTTAGGGAGCCACCTAAGAATGGTTCAGGTTGCTGGGAGTCGTCACTCAGCAACTTAGAGAGTCATTGTTCCTCCACTTGAATATAGCAATAAACGTCTACTGTATTATGATCTTCAAAAACTAATTACAGTTGGGACAGCATAAAATCTCTTGGGAAAAGCATAGGAAGCGGGAATAGCAGCAGAATTTACCAGTCTCATAGAAAATCAGTGCGTGTTTAAAAGATACAAGCTCCATGAACTCATAGTATTTCAATACAATACAAAAGTGAAGTAAACAGCCAGTAGTTTTGAAAATTCACTTGTACATACAAACGGTAAATGTCATCTTCACATTCACTGAATAAGCTGATTTCAAATTGCTGTATTTTAGCAAAGAACATGTTTGGGCATGAAAGACTGAAGAGGCTGCATCCTGACTACGTGTATTATTTCTGAACAAATAAACATTTATTCAGAATAAAAGTTCTTTTTCAAAATTTTTAGTTTATTCAAAAAAGATTAAAATATAAAACACCAAGATATTTTTTTAAAAAAAGAAAAAAATACAACAAAAAAGACATTAACAAAAAAAGTGTATTAAAAAATAACTAAAACTAACACCTCCCTAGTATAAAACAATATTAGTTTCCCATCCCTAGTGAAACAGATCCAAAAAAATTCAAACTCTTAAAACTACTGAATCTACTTGCAAATTGTTTGCCTGTCATCTAAAATTTTGAAAAGAAGAAGAGTACTATATAGTACAGTACTATATTGTGGTCACAATTATTGTACACAAGCTATATTTATTGTGTTGTGCTTTCATTCACCCTTCACAATTGAAAAATAACTAGATTTGATTCAAACCTGATTGCTACCTTTATTTCTGGAAGTCCACCTGCATATTTACCAGCTGTTCAACTGATGCAGAAACTTCTTCCCATCATTTCCTTTTTATTTCACTATATCCCATTCCTTCCTGTTGTGTTTTTTGAGACATTTTGAGTTTTGTTAGGAAAACAGAACTAGCAAAGATCCTTAAGTATGTCATATTTGTGACATGTCATTCTTTGTGCCAGCCACTGGTTCTTTTTTTCTTTTTTCTTTGGTGGCCAACCTCTCCAGTTCGGCTGGTGTAAGACCTCCCCCTGGCAAAGGGCCGCATGTGAAAGATTCCCTTGTTGTACCCAGTCTCTCTCACTCAACTAAACAGAGCAGAGAAATTATGTTTACAAAAAAATAGAGTGCAGGGCCTGGGAAGGCATTAATTTCATGCCAGAAACAGTTGTGGCTGGTGGCTATGAGTTAGCAGCTCTCTGTGAATTTAAAACAAAAAACAAGCAGCATCTCTTCTCCATATGTTTTAAAATGCTGCCAAAACAGTGGGAAACTCCTATAAGTGGAACAATAGCAGAAGCTGTTTTCTTTTTAAAATAGGATCACATGCCTTGTTCCATTGATAGCCGTGAGCTAACAACAGTGTTCCAAAATGTGGAATTTATGCTACACTGAAAACTAGGCCATATGATAAGAACCAGATCAATGTTGCTCATATTTCTTCTACATGTCCCACATTTTCTCTGCAGTTTTTATCACTACAGCAATGATTCCTAAACTGAGCCACTTTTCCTTCCCACCACCCCACTCCCTCTGTATTGCACAAGGCAAAAAGGAAGAAGGCATAAATGCAAGGGGAGAGAGGATCTTAACAGGACCCTGTCACTATGATAAACATGGAATCGGCAGGCACTCCCCTTTAATTTATACTTCTCCGAAGAACACAAAATAGTGCTTAGAAATCATTCTGCCAACTTTGCTTTATTCTCACGTCAACTTTACTTGAAAGTTTAGCTTGAGAAATTGTGGCTGTATTTGCCTTAACCAGCTCCCTGGGATGGAAAAAGAGATATTAAAAAAGAGAAGTATGTCCCAGACACTTTCCTTGGATCACGCTTCCTGATCTACTTGGCTTTTTAAAACTTGTTAAATTTAAATCTATAGAGGCAAATATGCCACAAAGAACAATACAGGATAACAGAGTTGGAAGGGACCTTGGAGGTCTTTTAGTCCAACCTCCTATACCCATAATGGCGAACCTATGGCATGCGTGCCACAGTTGGCACACGGAGCCATATCTGTGGGCACGCAAGCGTTGCCCTAGTTCAGCATGTGCATGCCAGCCAGCTGTTTTTTGGGTGTTCTGGGCCCACCGGAAGTTGGGAAACGGGCCATTTCCGGCCTCCAGAGGGCCTCCAGGGAGCTGGGGAAGGCCGTTTTCGTCCTCCCCAGGCTCCTAGAAAGGCTCTGGAGCTTGGGGAGAGTGAAAAATAGGCCTACTGGGCCTACTTGGCCATCGCATGCCAAAAACAGGGGGAGCATGGGGGTCGCACACGCATGCGTGGGGGGGCGGGGTGCATAGAATTATGGGTGTGGCACACACACGCGTGACCCGGTCACACTCCCCCCATTTTTGACACACAATGGCAAAAGGGTTAGCCATCACTGTCCTATACAATTTCAGACAAATGGCTGTCTAATCTTTTCTTTAAAATCTCCAGTGATGGAACACCCACAATTTCTGGAGGTAAGCCATTCCACTGATTAATTGTTCTCACTGTCAGGAAATTTCTCCTTAGATCTAAATTGGATCAAAATACCAACCATAAAGCATTATGCTTATTTGCAAAAACGCCTTTCAACTTTGCAAAGGTCTTGCTGGCAAGGTAAAAAACATTCAGAGAAGATAGCTTGCTTTCTAGTGCATAACTATTTTGGGACTGACCATACACATGTGGCAGCCATTATGTGTGAGGGCATCTACCACAGACTCAGTCTAACTGCTGAAAAGTTATTAGTTTTGCATAGCACATAAAAAATATAAACTAACCAGACAGGCCGGTTTGCAATTGGATGATTCAGTGAATCAGGTAAACGTAGCCAGGAGAATGTAGTCCAAGAGGACAAGGGTGAGTGACAAATCTGAACCCAGAACTCACTTCTGCACACTTTCTTCTTTTAAGGGCAGGTTGGCTGTAGGAGGTTTCTCAGAAATGTCTGAAGGGGGTTCTGTTATGCTAATATTGGATTAGTCTCCCAGTTTGTAAATGTATGAATTACAGCAAGTTAGGCAAGCATCTGTTTCTGAATATGCTCTGAGACTGCCAGCCATAGAAATCATTGTCAGGTGGTTATAGGTGTAAAGATGTAAAATAAAAATAAATTGTCTGAGAAACTCTGCTCCAGATTAAAGATGAGTGAAATAGTTATTGGAAGAGCAAAGAGGCAGCACAGAAGGACCCTGTATCGGTATTTTTCTCCCTTACAAGAGGGGCAGGCAACCTTTGACTGGATGTGTGCTAAACTCAACACTGTTAGGAGTGAGACTGAGGCCACAGGCAAGTGTGTGATGCTTCCCCCCCCCTTTTTTTTTTGAGGCATAAGTGTATGGGACTTAGATAATTCAACTTGGTAAAGCTTCTTGTGGGAGCTGCACTATACTCTTAAAATGTTCCCTGCCTTAAAATAGTAAAAAGAAGGCTCTTATTTTTCAGCAATAGGGATCTGAGGAAACTCTGAGGCAGGGATGTCCACAAGGTACAGTCAAATGTGTGAAGATGGCAATTGTGATACACATAAAAAAATTGGCAGAGCTTCAATTGCACTGTTGTGGCTGTTATCTTGACATGTTTGACTGTCGACATTTCTGTTCCAGAGCCTTCAGAGAAGAAATTCAGGGACCACAGGCAGTCCTGAAAGCATAATTTGCCCAACAGGACAAAAAATAGGCTTTAGCTCCACAAGTGAAATTGGCAAAAAAAAATATTTTTCTTTACCATTCAGGTTTCCAACCACTTCTTATCGATTTCTCTTTCATTTTGGTTTTCATTCCCCACCACAAAAAGCAGAAAGACCCATGTCAGGTTTACTAAGTAGGTTTAATTTCATTGAGATACTTTGAATTCTCCCTACCTTTTTGTGGGTATTCGTTCTTCTGCAAACTTTGAGTTTCTCCAGCATAGATCTTTCATTTGACTATATTGGATTGGCTCCAGCACTGATTATAAAGCTAAGACTTCTATAACCATAATTTAAGCCATAAATGTCATTTCCCCACCCACCCCATTCAGTTTATAGGTGAAAACAGCAATTGCTCTTTTTTATTAGTATTCATCAGTCTCTGGTGTTCACTAACCAATTACTGACTGGGTTACAAAAGAGTTCATAAGGGAAGAATATCTGTGTATTCCCTCCACTTTTTCCTCCCTGCTGGGAACTCAATCTGAATATAAAAGAACTGTTGTTATCTGTAAGACAGCTAGCAGCCAGCCAGATTTGGGGTTTTGTTCTTGTGACCTAGAACAAAGAAGTTAGAGCATATTGTCACACTCTTATTGTTGCCATGTGTTGAGAGGTCATTGCCCAACCATAAAAGGCTTTGCTTATTTCAGGCAGTACCAAATCCCTTTTTATTCATGTCCACTGAATGAGAGCAATATAACTTATGTATAGCATTACCTTTGGTCAGCTGAAATTCCATATCTCTAGCCTCCAATGGAATCTGGGCTCCAATAATCTGGATGACTGCGCCTTGGTATAGTAGCAATAGTACTTAGACTTATATACTGCTTTACAGTGCTTTATAGCCCTCTCTAAGCGGTTTACAGAGTCAACATATTGCCCCCAACAATTTGGGTCCTCATTTTACCCACCTTGGAAGGCTGGAAGGCTGACTCAACCTTAAACCTGGTGAAATTTGAACTGTTAAATTGCAGGCCCGCAGGCAGCAGAAGTAGCCTGCAGTACTGCACTCTAACCACTGCACCACTGTGGCTCATAGTGATATAGAAAGCTCTCTTTGCTGTAGTCTAATGGTCATTCAGATATTTGCAGTCAGGTCTTCTTCCTTAATCTGTTTAATCCTCAAGAAAGTTATTGTTTGGTATTGTGGGAATTTGTGACAGACTTGATTGTTTTTGAACATGAGAAGTTTAAGGCTTTTGTTAGGATTTTCTTTATTACATGCCTATATATTGGAAGCAAACAATCTACATAAAGCAACAATTCCTCAAAAAGCAATCCATGTAGCTTCCACAAAGTCAAATCAGTTTCAATTAAAAACTCTTGTCTTCTTTAGCATCTTGTGTCTTTTAACCTCAAGCTGCAGTTTCTCACATAAAGTCTCTATTTCTACAAATGAATATGATAATTAGGGGACAACCCAGTCAATAATAATTATATATTTTTGCATGATTCTAATATAATCGAGCCAAGATAAGTGTATCTGGAATGACAATATATTCTGTTCTTGTTTACTTCAAGTTCTATTTCTCTGCCCTTCTTCTATTGTTTCCCTACTGTCTATTTTTAGACTGAAAGATCCCTGGGGGAGGAGCCTGTCAAACCTGTATTTTGTAAAACACTACACACATGAGTGGTACTACATGAATAATAGTTATTCTTTTCTACTTTATATAATTAAAAGGTTTAACTGTTCTATTTATATTATCTTATACTGTACTGAGTCTTAATTAAATATGAAACTTTGCAGTATGTTAAACAAGCATTCTTTTTCAGAAAAAACAAAAACAATATTATATCAAGATTTAAAAGACAGTCTTCCTGAAAAGTAGAAATGATTTCGCCATCAGTAATTATGTCATTCATCTTAGCTAGCAAAAATTAATTAGAAAAATTAAAGGGAAATTTCTATGACTCATTTCCAAAATGGACAGAGGCACAGACTACATTATGAATTTTTATTTTAAAAAAGTCTTTGTAGATTCATTGTAATCTGCCGTACTCCATGACAGATTTTTTATGACTATTAGAAATTGAAATTCACAATTGCCCTATTATCAATCCATCAAAAAATATTTGAAGCTCAAGATCTCTGCCCTTACAAGATTTAGTAAATTGTTTAGTAATTTCAATCTTCCACTGACAATGCAATCTTGTCTTTCAGTTAAACCAGAGTTAATCTATATTGGGATTACAATTCACAGAAGTCAAATTCATGCCAAATTCTGGAAATATATTCCAATACACCTGAAGGATACCAGATTGGAATGATTGATTTATGTCACCTGGAAGGCAGTAGGAGCTTAAGTATCCAGAGCTGTGTAATATTGAACATATGTTGGGATAGAGAATTATCATAGTATGTTCCCAGAGTTACAGCAGATGCTTTGCCTTAAATTGTGTAGGTTCCCCATAAAAAGCGTTAATTTGAGTTTCCCCTCTGAATCATAATCTTGTTTGTTTATCTGTGACACAGCATTCCGTGTGAATCCAGATAACTATAGTTTGTTCAATAAACCATGGAATGTCAGGATATGTAAAGCAGATCATAGACCACCAGATCATACATCACCAGGTGAATAATCTCTTCAGTGGGATGTGGTTGTGGAGATTGCTTCTGTAAATGCCAGATCCTATCTTGCTCTCTCCATTTCCTATGCCAGACAGTCCCCCAAACTGCGAACCAAAGGATTCTCTCCTCATGCTGATTATTCATATCCGCTCATGATTTTTGCACTCTTGGAGCTTGATTTATTGCATTAAGATTTTTTCCCATCTGCTGACAATGGTAACTCTGTGGTAATTTACACTTACTTTGTTGAAGAAATGTCTACTACAAAGACGACAATAATGAAAGGTGAAATGATGTGTGAAATCTGTTTGAAACAGAAGAAAATATCTTGGCCGTTGATATAATACACTGAGAAGAAAGCTACGCTACATTTAATTGCTGTGCTATCTTCATCAGGGCCGTATCTGTACAATAAAGGAAGAGAGACAGAGAGAGAGAGCCCATGCTGTGATTTCATCCACGCTGCCCAGAGCACTAGTTCCTAATGTTAATACTGAGAGTTGCCTTCGTTTAACATTATCTATTTCACATTGTAGATTAATGAGGCCAGTTGGGATATGTTTGGACATGTCCAAATTTCTCTGCTTAGCTCTGTGGTGTGATTGCTTTCCTATGTGGTTTCACTGAAATTCTTCTTGACGATTGCTTCCAGATTTCTAACGGTATCATGTGCAGCTCTTTTTTTAAAGAAAAAAACTCTGTATTTTTATTGTTTAGATGTCTCTAATAGGCAAAAATAAAATAAACAGAGAGGAGTCCTATGAGAAATGCTATTACCTGAGGCATTTCCCACAATTTCAATTATATAATATAGATCAGGAAATTGAAGCCAGGAGAAAAGATATACAAGCCTTCAGTTCCCATTCAGGATCCCTGGAGACACTGCCAGTTTGATTTCTGATTTTTTTTTTCATGCACCAGGCATCTGTACACACAACTGTTGTAGGCACTCACACACTTTCAAGTCTATCTTTATTCTCATATAGTTACATCTCTAATTCATAATTCATAATTTACGAGAAGAGTCCTCCATTCCTCTAACCGCAATAAAATACCTTATGCCACCAGACCCCAAATTTTGGGCTTAGACAACTTAGAACTACGCCGACTTCAGTCTGACCAAAGCATACTACATAAAATTATCTGCCACAATGTCCTTCCTGTCAAATGACTACTTCAGCTTCAACCGCAACAATACACGAGCAAATAATAGATACAAACTCAAGGTAAACTGTTCCAAACTCGATTGCAGAAAATATGACTTCAGCAACAGAGTGGTCTGCACTACCTAACACTGTAGTTTTTTCCCCACACCCCCAAAACTTTAACATTAAACTGTCTACTGTTGACCTCACCCCATTCCTAAGAGGTCTGTAAGGGGTGTGCATAAGTGCACCACCGTCCCTGTCCTAATATTCCTTTTTACTTACTCTTTTCATGTATTCAAATTATGTTTATACTTTTACCTGTTATCTTATATATGCTTGACAAATAAACTTATGATTATGATTATGAAGGCCCTCTGTTCTGCAAGAGAGAAAACAAGATGTTTCACTAGTGGTAAATGTTAAAGTTTCCTCTGCTTGACCAGAACTGAAAAGATAGTATAAACATTTCCCTACTACACCTCACACAATCACTCGTGTATTGTAAGGGAAGTTGGTATATACCTTAGAATATTGATTGGATTTGTTTATTGATGACTTATGGAAGAAAACACAATTGGCTGTATTCAAAAAGTATGTTAAGCTATAGACCATGATATATAAACCATCAAGACTGATTTCACATAATTTACAGCAAAACCACACAAAAAATTATATTGCGTTTTAACATATTGCATGAAGCAGACAATTGTCTGAACTCAAAAACTCCACTAAACAATAGTTTGATAAATCATGGTTTATTGAATTAATGACAATGAACTGGAAAAATGGCAGTTCAAAAGCCATTGAATATCCTGGATCCCAGAGACACCAGAAATATGAATGGTGAATAAAGGGGAAATGTTGAACACTCAAACAATAAATAGTAATCATTTGTGTTATCCAATCCATGTAGCAGGCTCTCTAATCTCAAAAGAACATAGAACTGAGCTGGAAACTATTGATTGGCCACTGAAGATGACTACAGATGTCTAATAATGGACTGAAGAAGAAGTAGCAATTGGAATGTTACTGCTGTCTAAAATTTGGGAACTGCTGAAGAACAATCTATTTAGTTGGTGGAATCATAAGATTTTAGAGGCGACAAAGAGATAGTGGAATAGATTGAACAGAATCAGTATAGATAAGACAGAAAGATGAGAAGCTGAGGATAGAAAGAAAAATGTAAGTGAGCAGATGACAGAAATAAGGTGAATTGCTAAACCATTAGGGCACAGAAACGTATGGCTATTGAGTGATAAAATAGGTGCTCAGAATCCAGGTAGAAAAATGGTTGGAGGAAGAGGACACCAGAAATTTTTTCCCCATCTTAGTACCCTCAGCCTGGGCAAATGCCATGGGAAAAGTAAGTGATCAGGTGGTTGAAATGCTAGACTACCAAACAGCTAGTAATAAACAAGAGCAGATAACAGGACAAGTGGGATCAAGAACAGTTCTAGGTTCTGATTCAAGAACCAGGAACACCAATCAGTTTGTCATTGGACCAGGCAGGCTAAGAATAGATAGAAAAAGAGGCCACCTGGAGTGAGAAAGTACCAACTGTGGTGGAGATAATTTTGCTTTTGCCAATCTATGACAAGGGTTAGGGGTGCAGACGGGTGAACCAGAAGATTTTAAGTTAAGGAATAGAAGAGGTAGGTGTGAACATGTGAAGTGTAATGTGAATGCGTAGATTGAGAAGCTAGTAGTCAGAGGACCAGCTCATCTAAATTTGTGCAAGGTGATGTTCTGGTAGAAAAGCAGAAGGAAAGATTTATATTGAGCATGAGGGCAGCTTTGTTGCTGAGAATATAGGAACAGACAGATTAAGAAGATCTGATGGACTCATGAAAAACGATAGGCATAACCAAGTACAGACGTGTAGGGGAAGATATGATGAGAAGTTCTGGACAGTCACAATGGTTTGGTATATTATTGTGTATTTGAATTTAGTCATGGTTGTTGTTTTTGTTACTACTATTGTCCCCTGGTAATAAACAGTTTCAGGGTACAGGGGGTTCTATCTAGGCTATTTTCTCAAAAATGAACTTCTAGTTTTCGAAAATCATTTTCCTTGTTTATGGCTTAGTGTACTAGATGAATCCAGCTAACTGTGATTTATTCAGTTAAGCAAACCATGGATTCAGTATGCAGCATGAACATGGTTTAGACCATTAGCCAACTTCCAGATTAATGGGTCTTTAGGAATGTGCTTACATATATTAGTCAAATGTATGTAGTCTGAATATTGACAAAGGGAAAAAAACCCTGATGTTATATTTTGCCATATTCCCATTAGTTTGGAAAGGTGAGAGAGTGCCACTGTCAGTCTCCACAAAAGCCAGCAGAAACAAGATAAACTATTCTAAGTAAATGTTGAAGCTCAATCTATTAAAACAAACAACTAGGAACAGATGTCAAATGATCATTTGAATAGAAGGCTGGTTCTGTACATTAATGACCTCACTGGATTGTTCAATCATTCTGTAATCAGGGTGGAGACAAGTTGGCAAACCAGTCAACCTGGAACCTTGAGTGAAATGCCAGTTTCATTCCTCTCCTTTTTTTTATTGCAGGGTGACTATTTATGATATGAATAATCAGACATAAAATGTCTGAGAGGATAGTTCTTCAATAGTGGAAAGAAGATTCATTTGAAAAGGAAGATTCTGTGCGATGTGCCTGAACATGTTTACTTTTTCTTTCAATGCATATATAATTAGACTATATCTATATCTATATCTATATCTATATCTATATCTATATATGTGTGTGTGTGTGTATACACACACACACACACACACGTATGTATGTAGTGGTCTAATTTTAGATAGATAGATAGATAGATAGATAGATAGATAGATAGATAGATAGATAAATAGATAGATAGATAGATAGATAGATAGATAGATATAGATATATGCTTACTTTTCATAGGATTTATGTGTGTTTTTCTTTTAGCCAGGTTTTTCCTATGTAACCAAGGTTTTTCTGCAGCCCTAACTCAGTGGAATCACATCAAGCCAAAAATAGATCTATATAAGTCTCTCACCAGGCAGCAAGGGCCTGCTGGCTGCCAGAAAGAAAAAAGCCCAGAACCGAGTGGATGTGACTCCACTGAGCTAGGGCTGCAGAAAAACCTTGGTTACGTAGGAAAAACCAGGCTAAAAGAAAATATGCATTACTGTTCTAGTCAGGGTTTTTCTACGTAAATCAAGATGTTTGTATAGCCATAGTTAAGTGATATCCCAAATCACTATTTTGATTTATGTAGGAAAAAACCTGACTAGAACAGTAATGCACATATAGACCTACGAAATACATGCCAGTTTCCAAGAGACTGAATTTTGAACATGTGACCCTGGGGATGCTGCAATGGTCATAAATGTGAAAAACAGTTATAAATCACTTTTTCAGTACTGTTTTAACATTGAAGAATCATTGAATGAATGGTTGTAATTCAATGACTACCTGCAATATTCTGGGTCTAATATGTAGCTATGTTCATCTTGTTGGGAATTGTATCCCATTCAGCTAGTTGCAGTCTAATACATCTGGAAAGCACCAGCTGTAAAAGTCTGATTGGATGATGTAAGTTTTCTTGTGTAAATAATCCTTCAATAGTACAAATGAATGTTGAAAGCATAGTGTGAAAGAGACTGGGCTGCCCTCATTATGTCCACATGGTAATAAACATGTGACAAAGCAAATAATGAAGTAGAGTCCACTCACTCTCGAGCAACCACTTATTTTTAGTGCCAAAGCTTATGGCAAATTTCAAATATGCTACATATGGAAATATTCTTATTGTTTTTTCAATTTAAATAAAAACTTTTATGCCAGTGCCCTCACATGGTAGTTCCCTGAGCTATAAATGTGAGAGACGGAGGGAGGGAGGGAAGGAGGGGGAGAGAGAGAGAGAGAGAGAGATGGTGGAATCACAAGATTTTAGAAGAAAAAAAAAGATAATGGAAGAGATTGAACAGAATCAGTTGAAGAGCATGTTTGCAGCCTGGCCCCAGAACTCTGGGAGAGAAATTGATCTTGCAAACAGGTAGCAATCTCTTCTTTTGGAAATTAATAACGGAGAACAATGTTTTATTCCATATCCAGTGCTTTCAGATATTTGCTAAAGAGGTAAGAGCTAAATACATCAGTTATTCTTTCAACTCCAGATAAATGGGGGGAAGGGGACAGGGGAAAGGGTGTTTTAAGATAGATGATTGAAGAGGCAGAAAATAATATCTATTTATGGACAAAGCAACTAGAAACAATTATTCACCGTTATTTTATGCAGTGGATAGGCACATTTGTTTATTATGCAAAATATGTTGATAATCAGCTGGTGACTCACCAGTTTACTCAGAAAAATAAAGCATTAGAAGAGTAAGACATTTAAACATTCAGAAATGCATTAATATGTCTACAAAATCCATATGCAAATAGTGAATATTTTTGGTGGAATCTTATACCGGTAATCCTCACTTAACAACCACTCCTTCAGCAACAGTTCAAAATTACAATAGCACTGAACAAGGAAACTTACACCCGGTCCTCAAAGTTGCAACCGTCGCAGTATCCCCACAGTCACATGATCAAAATTCAAGCACTTGACAACCAGCATGCAATTATGACAGTCAAGCATCCCATGAATACATGATCATCATTTTGTGACCTTCACTGCTGGCTTCTGACCAAGTCAGTGGGAAAGATAGCAGCAAGTTGCAAGTCACAGAAATGTGACATCGCACATAACAACCAGAGGCAATTTGCTTAATGACTGCAGTTGAAAGTGCTACCCTAAGTCAACATGGTTCCATGCCTTTTTGCTTAACAACCGCATTGTTAAAGCAAATTTAAATTTGTTTTTAAATTTTTAAATTTGCTTTAAATTTAAAAAATGCTAAACAACTGCGTTGCTTACCAATTGAACTGCTAGTTCCAATTACAGTTGTAAAATAGGATTCCCTGTATAAGCAGAGGACACATTTACAGATTTGAGTAAAATCCCTAAATTGGTAGGCTCTTTTCCAGGGCTGAGGAGGGAAAGCAACAACTATTTATCATAAAATGTCACCTTCTATATATAAAAATGCCACCTTCTAGGCATTGGAGTGGGGATAGAACAGAACACCTTAGGAAAACACTCAATGGCTGAAACTATAAAGAGTACATGTGCATTTCTTTACTGCAAATCCCATTGAGTCCTTCAAATACTAACTTAGCTCCTGGAACTTACATATATTTGCTTATCTGAAAGCTATTCTCTGCCACCCTAACACCTTTCTCATGCAAATACAGAAAAATGGCACTTCCAGATATCCAGGGAAGAAAGCCGGCAGAATACTGTCTTGTACAATGTTCTAGATTTGATCGGAGCACCATTCAGCTCTTATGTCTCTTCCCTAATATAAACCCACACGGAAGCTGAATGTGCAGCTCTGTGGCTTGCTAGCAGCACGATCTATCTGAAGGAAGCCAACAACTATTTATTAAGTCCCAACTTGCCATATGGGTATTTTATTACCTGAACCCACTCTTTATTTCGAAGGTTTCAGTATTCTGATTTAAAATGCCCATGAGGGTGTCTTGTGTCCTTTTCCAAAGAGAGAAAGACAAAGGCTTCCCACAAGAAAAGTTACTGTTTCACACCTATTGTGCCAAATGCATCTATAAAGAGATGTCGTCGTCCGTGGAAATTGGTCTCTTAAGGTTGCAATTGTATACATATATATATATGTATTTGCATTCAGGCCTCATTGTGCTCAGCAGGGCTTACTTCCAAGTAAACATGCCCTGGATTGTGCTACAATTTTTTGATGGATTTTGTTATCTCTACTGACAAGCATCTTTTTTGAAAGAAAGCAGAGAAACGTGAACACCCTTAATGGAGTTCATGCTTCAGTCAGCGCCTAAATGAAACCTGTGTTTGGCTGAATGGTGCTCACATCTGAGAGGGGGGAAAAATGTTTCCCCACCAGTGCTTTGAAGTGCCTCTATTAAGTGTTTTTATACTAATAGGATTTTCCCAGGAAAGAAAGACAAAGCACAGAATGCTTCATTAACACTGCCCCTCTACTAATTTGGATCATTTAATTGCCTCCCTCCCTGCTATGCCATATTCAGACATTGTTTATGCCATTTAGAAAGCATCTTGATGGGATCCAAAATGCAGCAGTGTGTAAACATAATCTTGCCAAACACAATATAGATGAAACATATTCTGAAACAAATTCTCTCAGCTGAGGGTGACACTGCTGGTCCAGGCAGTCTGCTTGATTGATTCCCTGAATTTCATTCTTTCTCCCCATTCATTTCCAGTCATACTTATTTTGGAGTTCATTCCCTAAAATTAACATAATTGCTCTGGGAATATTTACTTGTATCTGGCAAGAGTTTAGGCTGATGGAAAGAAATGTTATTGTTCGAAGGCACTGCATTGAAAAGACAGCAGGGGCTACCTAAATTTTTCTTCCAACATCTTTTTTTTTAAATTATCCACTTGTTGCAGTTGCATTGTAACTAAGCATCCATTCTATTAAACAGGTGAGAAACGTAAAGAACCAGAAGCAGCATATGATGCCCAGAACAGAAATAAGAGGAAGTAAGGATGGTTTACAAGGATGGAAATCTATAGAAAGTTATAGCATACCGTTATGAACTAATTTTGGTTATGCTTTTGTTTCCTTCTTTCATGCCTTGAATTACTACTTCTTTTACAGTTTGTACTTCAGCATAAATGTTGCTTATCCTGAAAAGGAAAATAAGGCAATGGCTATACAGTAATAATACAATAAAAATAATCTGTGGTCTTTGACCTTTCCCCAGATATATTCTTACCAGACTGATCATGGTTTTTACCTGATTATCATACAGAGTCAAATCCATTTTATTATTGTTTGGTCTGGAAGTTTCATATAATTGCTGATGTTCATTAACTCTTAATTTTTCCTACTTAATTATATAATACATCCCCATATAAACTGCTGTAGTGTAGTTTAAGTAGCCTTGAAATATTTTAAACATAAATTTTAGGTTTCCTTCTGAATACAAGGAACCTAATTCTTGAAAGCATGATCTGTGTATTCATTGTTATTGCCCCATTTGCCTGCTGGACTGTGCACATTTTTTCTAGAAAATGTTCAATTAAAACAATGGGATTTACTTAGAGCTTAAGTGAATAGCAATTATGTT
Source organism: Arizona elegans (assembly GCA_022577455.1). Taxonomy (NCBI): domain Eukaryota; kingdom Metazoa; phylum Chordata; class Lepidosauria; order Squamata; family Colubridae; genus Arizona; species Arizona elegans. The sequence continues at coordinate 156,052,916 of JAKOOJ010000002.1, forward strand.
TTAAGGAGTCTTATCCTTAATGTAGTTCCTTTTTTATTTATGTGGGAGTAAATTAAACCCAAAGATGTTTATTTCTACATAAAATAAATGTATTGCATTGTCCAGCTGCCAGAAAGAGGTTTGATGTAATTATTAGCAAGAGGTATGAAAGCACAGCAATTTTATAACTAAATTGCTGGCTTAATGTTTTAATAGATAAGAATAAATGAAAATCTGCCTATCCCGTGAAGGTGCTGAGAATATGAAGTATTGAACTTAGTAAAGTCCAGTTCAAATCAGCTCAGTTCCTGATGACTACACAATTATGTCCAAATTGTTTATTGATAACAGAAAACTAATGCTTTACTACCAATTTTTCAAAGGTTTTTTTCAACTTCCCAGTCCCAGTGACCCAGAGATTTCCTGGTGGCCTCCCATCCAAGAACTAGTAAGGCTTGACACTAGTTAACATTTCAAAATCAACCAAGATTGTCTTGATGTTGCTATCTAAATTGGTTTAACATTGAAGGCAGCAGCAGTTGAATTATTAATATTATAATTTATATTATATCTACTAATTCCAACATTTTCAAAATCCAATTCAATTCATAGATCTTACTAGCTCTAAAGTATTTTAGTTTTGGCTCCTTTTGTGTGCCAACCAGCTGTTCTCGGTTTTGTGTTATGCCAGAATGCAGCTGGTGTTTTTAACAGTCTACAACTTTTGTCTTCAAATAAGATTTTCTTTAGCACTCAGCCTAATGCTAACTATAAGGCAAGTTCAAAATGACAAACTATGTTTCAATAAATTAAAATACCAAAAATAATAGCCTTGAATTTTCCTTATTTGGGAAGGTGCTAGAAAGACTATCCACCATCCCATAATGCTTCCTGACCCCAGAAAGCTAAGTGGTTTAACAATTACAGAGCACTTGAAAAAGCAGAAACATCTTTCACTTTTTTCCACTCATCCAAATATTGAAAGGATTTGTGAGGGCAGAGGGAGAAAGCTGGCTGTTCTTATGGTAAATCCCAATATCACTTTAATTAAATGAGTGGAGGAAAAAGCTACATATATTGATCTGATAGCCAGTCAGCATCATGCCTTAGATTATGTCTGGGCTAATATACAGAGGGTAGCAAGGCAATTTAAATGTTACTTGCTATGTCAACACCAATGCAGCTACTTAATATACACATCCAGGATTACTTCTAAATTAGTCTTTTCATAAAATGATGGGTTTTTAAGAAATGTTAATCCTTTATCAAAAGCAAGCCCAGAGAGCATACAAAAAGGCCTTTCTCGTAATGTCTCAATTCTGTAATATTCTTGACCATGAAAACCCTCCAAAACTGTTAGCAGATGCATTAATTAAAGAAAAGAATTAAAACTTAGCTTATTTCCATAATTATCTTTGTATTTTAAAGGCTTCCAATTCAATTGTCAGTGTTATCAACCAGATCAGACATTAATACCAAATAAACGTAGTATAAGACCAAAATTTATCAACAGAGCCTGAATGGACAATCTTGATATTTTTCAAAAGCAAGTTAGTATCTACAATATTGTAGATGCAAAAAACCCCAACCAGCAATGCATTGTATGAACTAACCATAAAAATGGGCCTGGTGGCTCAGCAGACTAAAAAGCATTGTGATTAACACCAGCTGTCTGCAATTACTGTAAGTTCGAATCTCACCAGGCTCAAGGTTGACTCAGCCTTCCATCCTTTCTAAGGTAGGTAAATTGAGGACCCAGTTTGTGGGGACAATAAGCTGACTTTGTATAAATATACAAAAGTATGAAGGCTATTGCTTAACACATTGTAAGCCGCCCTGAGTCTCCGGAGAAGGGCAGCATATAAATCAAATTAAAAAATAAAATAAAATAAAATAAATGTTTCTGCAATATAGCCTACTAATTGGCAATTTATAACACTGCAAATAACCAGTAATTCATAATAAAAAGGGTTACTAGTAGATACTTGTGCAGTGTGCATTCCAGATTTAAAAATGGAGAAAAAAATCTTCTTCTTGAAAAGTAATGTATCTAATTCTCATTTTTCTTATTTGTAATAAAGTACTGTGGATTATTGCTTTGAATCAGTTATTTGCTTCTAGGATGTTGCTGGAAAAGCATAATTAAAATGCATGCCTTTGAATAGATTACATATGCATGCATGCCCACATGAATGTTAATCATCATGCTAAATTTCACGCCAGTTCATAGAGAGGTATGAAACATTTGTACAATGAGTCTGAATCCTTCCTTTCCACTCTGCTTGATTTTCAGACTTCAAGAAGGGGTATTCAGATTTCTGAACTAGATTAAGTTTTAAAAAGCAATATTCCATAGAGGTATAATTGGGAAGGGATCTATGGTTTACAACAGTCTCAAATTATAAATTAAGTGAATTAAATGCTATTGAACTTACTTTACCCAGAAACTCCATCTCATAATTGGAGTTCCTTTCTCTTTTTCATCAACATCAAATGTAGAAATCAAAATGCATCCACTGCTTTAATTAGCCCTCATAAACATACAATGTCCCTGTTTTTATTGGATCATCAAGGCTGCTATTTATTAAAAAAAACATCAGAAATATGGTTCTCGTGTTAGAAATATGTGACTACCATGGCCAGAGTTGCTGTTGTTACTAAGGGATCAACCACACACAGCTCTTCTTTACTTTTGGCTGTCATTTCTTAATCTCTGACACTTGGAAATCATTACAGATGTGTATAACTTGGCAAAGATAAGCCTGATATACAATATTATTCAATCTTCTAGATTCATGTTATGCCTTAGGCTAGATTAGCAGCCAAGTTTACCCATCAGGCGATGTTTTAAACTATCTATACAGAAAGAATTAGACTCTCTGCTCTGCAAGAAAATTTCTGAGTGTCTGCCCAGGTGGCAGAGAGAAAAAGAGCTTCCTAATTTAGTTATTGCGGTTCGAGATGGTTCTGTAACCAAGTGAACTGCAACATCAACAAACATTTTCCTCTAGCAAATAGGGTAATTTCCCTGATCACCAGGCTTCATTACAATACCGGTGCTGTAGAGATAGGGAAGGTCTTGTTCTGGGAGCCAACAGCCACTTTGATCCCCGCTTGTACTGCTGTTGCAGAAAAAAAAAACGGTAGTTGACAATGATGCACTGGAACTTCTGTCAAAATTAAGATGAAAATTGCCAAGGGGTTAACAATGTGGGGATGGAGATTATTTTATCCTCAAGCCAAGGTAGAGCAGTGGTTAATATTGGATTGGAACCAGGTTCAAGTTTCCATTTCATTATGGAGCTTTTCATCAGTCACTTTCTCTCAGTTTAATGGGACACACAAGTGATCCATGCATGATATTTTAAGGTTTAAAAGGAAGGTGGGAAATACAGTGGATATAGAAAACCTATACATCCCTGTTAAAGTGCCAGGTTTTTGAGATAAATGACTTCAGAATTTTTTCCACCTTTAATATAACAAATAAACTGTGCAATTCAATTGAAAAACAAACAAATCTTTTTTGGGGGGGGAATAACAAAAAACTTACAGTAAGTTTGCATATCCTTAAACTAATACTTTGTTGGAGCACCTTTTAATTTTATGACACCGTTCAGTCTTTTGGATAGGAGACTTTCAGAATGGCATGTCTTGCCTTGGGAATCTTTGGCCACTCTTCCTTGCCAAACCGCTCCAAACCTGTCAAATTGCAACAGAGTCTTCTATGTATGGCCCTCTTCAAGTCACCCCCAGATTTTCAGTTGGATTCAAGTCCCAGCTCTGGCTGGATTATTCCAAAATTTTGATCTTCTTCTGATGAAGCCATTATTTCATTGATTTGGAGGTATGCTTTGGGTTGTAATGTTGAAAGGTGAAATTCCTTTTCATCTTCAGCATTTTAGCAGAGGCATGAAGGTTTTGTTCCAAAATTGAGTAATACCTGGAACTGTTCATAATTCTTTACACCTTGACTAAAGCCCCAGTTCCAACTGAAGAAAAGCAGCCCCAAAGCATAATGCTGCCATCACCACCGATCTTCAGTGAGGGTACGGTGTACTTTTGATGATGCACTCTGTTTTATTTTTGCACCAAATATACTTTTTGGGATTATGGATAAAAAATTCAACCTTAGTCTCATCAGACAGTAACACATTTTCCCACATGCTTTTGTCAGACTAGATATAGGTTTTTATATCTGTAAATGGAAGAAATAATGTAGAATAGGCCTGATTTACACTTTAATATAGTTGGTTCTGGTTGTTTTATTGCCTCTTTACTTGGTTATGTTAAATAATTAAGCTCATCCATTTCGAATAAAAAGTGTGGACAGATGCTGAGGGACTTCAATTATTTTTAATAAAAATCACCCTCCCCAAAATAAGGACTCCTGTACTAGCATCTGAAAAAATTGTCAAATGATTACAGCATGGAGCTTTCTGGACTACTGTACAACTCTCAAGATTGCCAACCAATCTGGTTGCCAGCTAATAGGCACAAATCCCTTGTGTACTTATGGCTTTAGTTCTCATTTTGCCTTGGAATCACCATCCATCAAAACTAGCAGACCTGAAATTCTATCCTTCTGTGAAATGACATACAAATGCAATAGAGGATGTTTGAATAAAATCTTGGCCAGTTCTATTAGGGCTTTCTAATATCTTTAAATCTCTTTAAAAAAAAAAAAACCTTCTTAGAACTGAAAAGAAAGAAAAATTCTGGCACTTGTAGCTTCTCAATGAGTATTGCAGCGCTATGACATGGCAATTTTGAAGCAGGGTAAGTTAAATGACAGAAAAGGCTTTATTTATTTCACCAGCTGTTGTAAATTGACAGTAGGTTACAATAAAAACAAGAAAGAGGAAGTGTATTCCAGCCAGCAGGACCATATAAAGCAGGCTTCATCCTGCTTCATCACCAGTTGAGTTTCAGCAACTGCAGCCAAATTCTCACCAATGACCTCAATGCCCACAGTAGATTCCACAGCAACATAATTATTTCAGCTAACAGGGACCCAAATTGTGTAGGATTTTAGAGAACCAGCACATTGCATTTTCCCTGGAAAAGGATTGGTAGCCAATGCAAGCTTTTAGCACTGTCGGCCCTTTGAGTTTGCCAGAGAACAACCCTGGTGGCTGAATTCTTTGCTGATTGGTATTTCTGGATTAGAGATAAAGCAACTCAGTACAGAGAACATTACAATATGATCACTAAATGAATCATGATGGAGTTGATGTTTACAAAAAAAAAGGGTGACAAATAATCTACACATTGGTATCCGGCTCTGATGGGAGCACATTTGAATTGGAAGGATAGAAAGACAGGAAGACGTGAATATAGTGAATTAGATTTATATTTCTTTTTCTTAATATCCTGCCTTTCAATTATTTTGCTCACCAGTTCTTCTTTTTTTGGACTTTGCATAATGTCACTTATTCCAAAAAGGAATCAGCTAATTAATATGTATGGCTGTGTAAAATCTTTGCTAATAAACAGTAAGTATCTGTAAGTCAAAGCTATAGTTGTAATAGATTTCAGAAAGGGGAATTGTAAATTGTATCAGCTTCTGTACGCTGCGTTCAGTATCTTTCGATAAACATAGCTTGAACAATCCCATATAATGGAATAATCTTTAGGTTTTGTGAAGAAGATGTTAAAAGGAATGTGTAAATGCTTATATAGTCTGTTATTTTAGTCATCTGCTTCAATTTTATCAGCATCCAATGAAAACAGAAGATGTTAAGATTTCAGTGTCAATATGCTCTGCATTTTTTTTTTCTTTACTTGAGTAGAAGGTATTCAATTGAGATCATACATTATTTAGGAACCTACAGCTCTTATCTGCTAGTGAAGGTGATTCCTGGGAGATTCAAAAAGATAATGCAATTTGATTGGCATGTCTCCTGCTGTATCTTTCCTAACCAGATACAGTATTGGGCAAGACTCCCGTTTCCATTCCTGCATACTTGCTAGAATTCTCATGGACTTCACAGCAGAGAGAAATACAGTGCAAGTGGTACCCTACCAGCTATCGATGCTGACAGCCTCAGTCAGTTTTGCTCTCTCCAATACCGCATGCATTTCCTAAATTCTGCAGCCAGAACAGGTTCTTTCTCATCTGAAATTCAGTTACAAAGGCTTCGTCCTATGCTTCCCAGCTTCTGGCAACTAAGTCTGCCACCCACTGGACTTATGTTTTGCAGATCATAAGGAAATCATGAATTGTGTCAATATACTGCTAGGCTCTCATTAAATTGTATGACTAATTAAATGTGTCTGTTGGAAAACATAAACCAGGATTACACACTGTGCAGAGCCAGGTGCAAAAAGTATAGTGGTAGATGGGCATGTGGTCTGCCAGTATTTTTTGTAACCCTCAGATTTCATCTTTTTTTTGCAGGAGGAGGTAAGAGGCACAATCTTAAGCTCAGAGAGAGCTTTATGTGCCCATTTCATACTGTAGGACCCCCCAACCCTCCTCAAATGGATTTTGGATCTGCTTATTCTTGGAATACAGCCCTTGGCATGCCAGACAAAGCCAGAAGTGCCCCTTAAATCACCAGAGGTTGTTTAAAAGCAACTGACCCCTGCAATGCAGGTCACAGTTGCATAATCAGTGCTCCCAAATCTAAAATAAAACTACAGAAGAGATGCTAAACTTTAAGCAGAAGCTGATGCTTTTGCATTGATCTTTTAAGTAAGTTTGATGTCTTGGCAGATATTCAGAATATTTTATTCCTGCCTTACCACACTGGAGCTGCCTGAGCTTGAGCCAGGATGGAGAAACTGAAATGAAAACAATTGAAAGATGGAAGAAATATGCAAAATGTTGTGTCTGAACTGTTCTAGGCAGAGAACAGCTGATTTGGGGTGGTCTGTGCCTGAACTAAAACATGTGTATTTTAGATGTTTTGTTCCAGACATGGACCAAAGGGAGGCTGTTTCCAGTATGGATTGAAAAACAGATTCTATGCCGGATGCTGAGTTGATTGTTGCAGTTGAAATACTTCTTTTGCATTTTCCTTCTGGACCAGAACAGGGTTGGGTTAATACTGCTGTTTAAACGGGGTGGGAGATGACTTTTGTGACATTTCCATTGTAGCCCTTGATTTATAGAATACCTTCCCCCCTTAGATCTGCCAGACCCTCATCTTTTTAACTGCCCAGAAGGCAGGGAAGAGCTGGCTTCCATCCCCTCCAAGTGGGATGGGATGAGCTCAGAGTGGGAGAGAACGTGTGGGTTGTATTAGGGGAGTGTGGTTGTGGTACCAAGTTTTTCTAGTTATTGGTTTTATTATTTTTTGTTTTTATTGTGTATATATGTGGTTTTATTTTTAGTTGTAAGCCACAAACCAAAGTTTGGTTTGATTGGCAGCTATACGAATGTTTTTTAAAAAAAGAAATAAATAAAACTGCAGTCATTTAAAAAAACACCAGGCACACAGGAAGCCATTCTAGATCTGGGAGAAAACTGCCAAGGGAATGTGTTGCAAGGCCGCTGGGCTCAGAGCAGGACTGGTGTTGTTCCTGGACTTGTAGTGACTAGTGATAACTACATGGCTAACTAACTACAACCTCCAAAGCAGGGGTGAAATGCTCCCGGTTCAGACCGGATCACTTGATCCGGTAGTGTTGGAGGCAGTTGGTTCGGAGAACCGGTAGCAAAAATCCCTGCCCCCCACAATTGCCCAGCTGAGCCGCGCAATCATCAGAGGCTTTTTAATTTTTAAAAGCATTTTTTCTACAACCTCTTTGGCCCAAAAAAATGCTTTTAAAAGTTAAAAAAAAAAAAGCCTCTGATGATCACGCGGCTCAGCTGGGATCATCAGAGGCTTTTAAAAGCATTTTTTCTACAACCTCTTTGGCTGAAGAGGTTATAGAAGAAATGTTTTTAAAAGGAAAAAAAGCCTCTGCCGATCAGGCCAGTCAGCTGGGATCGTCAGAGGCTTTAAAAGCATTTTTTTACAACCTCTTCAGCCAGAGGTTGTAGAAAAAATGGTTTTAAAACTTAAAAAAAAAAGTTGGCCACGCCCACAGAAGCGGTAGTAACGAATTTTACATTTCACCACTGCTCCACAGCCCCAATTCCATTTTAACTGCTGTTGTTCTTATAATTTCAATTTTGATTTAATGTGGTGGAGTGCGTGATGGCTAAAGAGATTTTCCATTTCGTCATTTTTTAGATCAGACCCTGTTTGAATTTAAAAGAACATTTCTGTCATTTAATCCAAATAAGCCTGCTGTTGTATGAGCAGGAACTAATTTTTCCAACCTGATGGATGCTGATCGCATTACAGTACTGCTTTCTGAATACATGCATGAAGATTCCTTTCTTTTTCTGTCCAGAAACTTGCTTTAAAAATTTTTTAACTCCACCATCATGCCAATTTTAGACTAGCTAGGGGCCTTTTTCAAACTATCTTCACCCACTCCAAGCCCACTATAGTACCCACTGCTCAGAGACATTAGGACAAAGGGAAGTCAGCGCCAATGTTTGCTTGTTTGGAGAGAGACACTGTAAGGGGGCTTCAGCTGAACTCGTAAGAGTTCTTTGGGGGCACCATGGTGGGTAGTGCTCAGGAAGAACCCATTGCTGAAGCAATTCTACACACTGCACAAGCACAGATGACAATCGTTGATGTGCCTCCAATTTCCTCAGCAGCCCAAGTTCTAAGAAGGAAAGTCTGAATTCCTAGCATGTGATGGTAATGATGCTTCAGACCGGAATGGGACAACTCACCATGGCCAACTTGCTGTGGAACAATTCAATGTAGTCATTTAAAATAATTTAAAAAATATTTTAATTTTGTAACTCTTGTCCCGTGATGAGTTGTTCCATGCCGAGTGAATTCCATATGCCATGGTGAATTGTTCTATGGAGAGTTGGCTGCAGCAAATTGGCCATAGAGGGTTGTCGTAGATCCACTTCAGACATCCCAGCACATCATCTACTACCAAATGGATATGCTGAGTGGCCAAGGGCAGAATCTGATGGAAGAACTTGTCCTTTAAGACCCATGCCTTTGGTGTGCAACTCCTACAGATAGGAACGATATGGGGCATTGTTCAATCTCACAGATACTTCATTTCCTGTTTAGATGTAATTGGCTTCCTTCCTACCTCTGGCAGTGCTAGGTACCTGTTTTGTTGATTAGTAGTAAGGTTTCTACTGTTAGGCAAAGCGTTATATTTGCACAGTGGTTCCAACAGGTGGCAAGTGGTCCAAGGCATTAAATATGAAATATGACACCCTTCAGATGATAGATTTTGAATGTTCAGCCATTCAAGTGCCACTTCATCTAATTTTCTGACTACCACATGCCCATACCTTTTTCAGCAACTGAATTGTGCCTTCCTCTCTGTATCACTAGGACAGGGCAGCAGGCCCCAATATGGTGTCCATTCCACCCCGGACATTTGATTCCATTGAGATGGAGGGTATTTTTTAACTTCTCCTTCACAATCCACCAGTGGGAGGGTGAGATGTTTGCTGCTGTAGACCCAGCGCTTCCCAGGTGGGTGTTGCTTCATGCAGATGCTAGATTCATGTGGAAAATGAGAAGTGCACAGCCATTAACCATGTTGAGCTGGTTAATTGGGTAACCAGCACTGAGTCACGTGCTACCAAATCTCAGCTGTGGCTTTATACAGTGGAGCCAATCTATGAAAAGCAACTTGGCAACTTAACATTGAGTTGATCTTGGTTTGCAGAGGTCCAGCAGTAGGATTACAGACCTGTCACACGGCTTTAATGGACAAATATTGTAAGATTCCTGTTTATTTCTACCTGAGTGTGAAGAGGAGGTAGATGTTCCCATTCGGTGAAAATCCGAGTTACTTTTTAAAGAGGCTGTTGGACAGGTAGCCACCTCATGACACTGACTGCACGCACCAGTGTTTCTTTGCAATGAATCTCAAGTGCAGAAATAGCCAGACTGGGAGTTTCTACATTTTCTTCTTCAAAATATGCTTGAAGAACCTTGATTCTGAGGATGACATGGCATTGGCAACCCAATCACACTGCAATGGCCAAAACTCTTTTGATTCTTAGTGTGTCAGTTTGTGACTCAAGGGTGAAGGAAACAATCTGTCTGCTCCCGAGAACTTTTGGTTGCTCCAACTTATCTGAAGATCAGATTTAGGTGCAGCCAAGACAAGGAATTTGGAGCCTGGGATTCTGCCTGGCAAGCCCAAGAACACCAACCTCAATTCCAGTGATCAAAAGTTGCTTTCCAAAGGAAAGTAGAAAGTTGAACCTGCTTGTTTTGGGCAATTGATGTAACGGTCTCACCAGATCCAGTAATAAGTTATCCAGCTATACGCTTCTTTCTCACCAACTAAGAGGTCTTGAGCAAAACAAAAGTCTCTCGGCTAAGTGGTGTGGCAATATCACAATTCACACCTGAAAATGGATTTCATTACATGTCCTCAAGATGAACATCCCTTTGCTGGACTTCTCAAAACAATCAGTGAAAACGGAGGTCTATGTCCTTATCTCAGTGTCCAGACTATTTGATCAACTCACCTTGTCAAGTTCTTAATCTCTTATTAAGTCACCAGAACAGGCAAGAGATCAGTGGGATGGGTCTCTGGCTCATATCACCCGAGATGCCCATCGGATGAGAGCCACACGGTTCACTGATGTTGAGATTCAAAATGCCCTTTTGTGCAGTTTCTTCAACTTCAAAGGCATCCTGAAAACTCCCAATTAACAAGATGAAAGGTGTGTGTACATAACTAAATTCAGCAAGATGTTACCATGTTCTCTCCCCTTCCCCAAATTTCTGCACTGATGGCTTTTTTGGTTCAGTCAGCTTTCAGCTGAGTTTCTGATGGAGTGCATTTGAAAGCAAAAAATATGGTAATGGGTTGATTGGCTTAAGTTTGAATATGGATGTTGCTCATTCTCTCTCCTTATGCCTTTAATTTTATAGAAATTTTAGAATGTATTTTAAAAATGCAAAGATGATTCTGTATGCATTGTGTACAATACTCTTGTGCACTGTTGATACAATTGATTGCGCATTTTACTAAACAAGCATGCTTGACCTGTTGGTGCAGTTCTGTCCCTGTAGCACTCAGATGTGCAAAAATAAGTTACATGCAAGAGTCATTAAGTATTGTATTTGATGTTTTGACAACAAATGTAATTCATTCCGTATACATAAATATAATCTGACTGGAATGTAGTATTTTCTGCTCTAGAGGACAGGATTGATTGGAAGTGTTCTGTCATGCACAACATAAGGTAGCCTAGCTCCCCTCACATTTCACTAGAATGCCTATACCTCCAGTGAAAATATTTGCTCTTATGCATGCAAAAGCTAAGATTTTGTGGATTTGGGTTGAATAAATGTAGACAGTTACTAAACGGGAGCAAAGAATTACCCTTTTCTTGATCAGAATACTGTGGCCATAACATCTGAAAACTTACGTTTTCAAAAACTGAGGTGACTTCAAAATGGATTGACAAAACGTCTGAATGGTAATGTTTGCATCTGAAACAAAAACATTTTCTATTTCATACACACCTAGGAAATAAGAATTAACCATCTTAGACGTATATAGAGTATTAATTGTAGTCTGTAACATGAAAGACTGTTGCTAAACGAAAGATTATGTAAACTGGAAGTCAGAAATACCTAGAGGGGCTAGGTGCTTCATATCCTGTACATAAAACATTAAATCATTTTCCAAGATTTTGTCAGTTACAAGTAGAAAAATAGGGATCACCTTTGGTGGGAAGGTAATAGCGTTCCATGCACCTTTGGCATTTAGTGCCAGCCACATGACCACGGAGACGTCTTTGGACAGTGCTGGCTCTTCCACATATGTGCAAGGGGAACCTTTACCTTATTTTTTTTCCTGAATCTTCAATTATTTATCGATTCCCACAAAATATGTGTGTGGATACAGTATAAATGTAAAATGATTTGTTGTAGACCACATTTATTGGTTTTCTTCCCTTTTCTTTTAACATTTTCCTTTTAACTAAAATTTAAGATATTTTTCAATGAGCAAAAATTTCTTTCACTCAGTCCAAGTATAAATTGACTTGACAATACTGAACAAATTAACCTGAACAATGACAATATTGATTCAATTAAGTATATATTTAATAATTTTACTGGAAGAGTGATTATTTTCTATAGACTTACTGACAAACTCCAAGCTGATTTAACCTCTCAGGAGAAGTAAAAATACAATTATGCTTATGCTGCTCTCCCTCATCAAGTATTCAAGAGTAGCATCTACTTCCCAGCTGAAACTGTCAACTGCAAAGTCACCAACTGATTCTGCTCAATGGTTACTGAGGTTACTATCAGTATCTCAAGCTGTGACTAGTATAATTTTAAATTTATTTACAAGTAAAATCAAAAGAAAATTACAAGCCTTGAATGTAATAACACAGGTTAGATGTAATTTTCTGAGTCAGAATTCAAAATTAACTATATTGCATTTGAGAGTATTAAACTATAGTAACCACCTACACTATCATAGTCTATTTTAACTGAAGGAACTTTTAGAACTGTAGCACATACCTTATCCAAATGATGTATGATGAGCATATATGCAACCCACAATAATATAATCTCCAAGTACAAACTTATTAAAAAAATATTAATTACTTTATATTGTTTTTCCTATTAAAAGAAATTTAATTTAGCAATTAAAAATCCACCAGCTTTTGCTATCAAATATTAGAGAGGGTTCACAGAAGAGAGTTCCAGCACTCTAAAGGATAACATCCTTTCACAGATCACAATGCTAATTAGGACAAGAACAACCACCAAGTAAACAATTGTTATTACTTTGCTTAGGCCAAATAACAAAATTATATACAGCTATCCCAAGAATATACCCATTTTTTCTTGGATCTACTAAACATGTACCTGAATTACCAGGATTTACTGCACAATTCTTTCAGTGAGGCTCTGTAGTATACCCCCTATACAAGTTTCAGAACTTTATGTTTAGGGGGGATTTAGAAAACAGAAAGGTCAAATTTAACTAAGATATTCAAAAGACTAAAAGATAAGAAGTTACTTAGTTATTACTCCTTAAATACATACTACTCCTTAAATAATTATAAAAATTACCAACCGAAATTCAGCAGTTAGTTTCTTTTAAAAAAATACAGCAGAGTTTGGGCTACTTCATCACATGAATTTAACTACATTAGGTGAGTTGACTTCCAACTCCTACTGACTATGCAGTCCTGTGAAAGAAAGTACACCTTCCTTGAGTTCTAGTTTTACATATCAGGACATAGTAAAAATCATCCGGTCCTTAAGAACCTGCTGTTCTTAACAGCAGGTAAATACAGATGAACAATGTGACATATTTACACCATGTCATTTATTTTACAAAAAGAAGCCAAGGGTGTACCTTCTTTTTCACATAACTGTAAGGACCGACCATATTGTTCTTGGTAACCACAAAAAGGTGGCTGCCAGTATCTAACCTGAAACCCTAGAATTACCAGCTTGCCTCCCAAGTACTAATCAGGTTCTGATTCTCCCCCCCCCAAAAATAAGTCATCAGCTAGGTAGCAGCCAGTTCTTTTAAATGAACAATAACCTCATTACCTACTTTCAACTAGACATTGTCTATAAAGTAGACCTACATGCAAAATAAGCACGTTTATTCTTCTCAGATGTTCTTAAATGACATTTGAATTTATTAGTTGTGAACTAATAGTTTAAAGAGCTATTTCCACAATGGGCTCCTAAAAGATGAGCTGTGCATATAATGCTTTATGTCTGATGTAACTTGACAGTATATTAAATCTTAAGAAGTTCCTATTTTATACCCCCTTTGAAGACCTTCTGTTTAAAAACGAATTTAGGATCTTTAAGTTATTTTTAAAAACATATGAAGAAATTAAAACAGATTTATTTCCACTGGCATGGATTTAATTTAAATGCATGAGACCAATAAATATCTGGGTACAAAATCAATGTATATTTTGGCATTCAAATCACAAACCTTCAAAGGCTTATGTGGATAAATATTGCATGCAATATTTAGGGGGAATTTTAAAGCTCTGTAAACATAAGAAAAATAATTTTTGTACTTAATTTTTACTTGCAGGGCTGTAAGCTAACTTTTGATGTTAAAGCTTGAATTCTTTATTACTCAAATACAAGAGTAACGGAAGAAAGCATGCTAAGCCAAACTTGAGTTTGCTTGGAAGTTATTAAGGTTGAATGTGCCTTCAAACTATTAACAGATTTTAATTAAACTATACCTAAGTCAACTTACATGTTTTATTTTGCACGAATGGTTGTCAAGATACAAGAGTTAAATCCTTAGAACGGTTTGTAACAAAAACTTTAATCTCCAAGAGTTTACAGTGACAAGACAATTTATGCACAATGAGGAAAATTTATATCTACAATGTACCCTTATACATATGTACTTATCCAAATCAACAGTTAATCTGCATTACAAATCTGTTTTAGCAGTAGCGCTCTACAGAAAAAGGTGTAATATTTAATTGGAATTTTGCACAATAATGGGAATTCTGGCATAAATCAGAACTCAAGACAGATTTAGAAAAAAGGCTAGCTACAAGTTTTCAATCTTCTTGTTTGACATTAGTTTATTCTGATCAATTAAGCCTCCACCTTTCATACTGCAGAGATTGTCCATTCACAATTATAGCAAATATTCATGATTTACAAGTCTATGTGTTAATTTATTTTTGAGTTTAGCTTTTGCAGATTCTAAAAGATGACCCAGCAGATTATGAACATTTGCTGCTGTAGGTTTCTTTAAGATTTGTTTGTTTATCTCTGCAAGGTAACTGGCTAACATTAAAATAGTTTATGCTTAAGGGTACAATGTAGAACAGGTTTATTACACTTTGAATGACCTGCTCAAAACCATATACATTTTCACAACTGTTACATGTCACTTGTTACAAAAAAAAAAAAAACAAAAAACAAAATTTGACAGCTAAAACATTTTTAAAATGCACCAAGCTTTATGAGGTCTTAAACAAAACAATGTTCTGTACATACTGTCTTCAGACCAAAATGTGACTTCCTGTACACCATTCTTCCTGAAGTTCTATTTCCTGTCATTTGACCTGGAACGGCTAGAGCATACACAAATTTAGTCAAACAATGATAAATGGACTCCAAAATATATTTCAATATAATGTAAACATACAAGTTTAATTTACATTTGAATATTCAACTTGGCCTGTATATATTCAAAGAGATTTTTAAGGACAATAGATTATATTTTAACATATTTTTAATCACTCCAGTATATGAATGAGTCCATATATTCTTACCTACGAGATCTGGAAAATGAACGGGAAGGCTTATGATTTCTCTCCCTTGAGAGTGATCTCTCTCTCCTTCTATCTCTAGAAAGGGACCTGTAAAGGAAATAGTATCGTAGTTAGTTGCATCAAAAATCAGGTTCTAGAACAGCGTCCCCCACCCCACCTTTTGAGCACCAGTGACCAATTCTGTGGAGGTTTTTCCATGGATCAGAGGGGGCGTGGTTTTGCACGTCGCCTGCATCCCACAAAAGGGGCTTTGCTTGTTTGCAGGGCCAGTTTCTGGCATGCCATGGCCCGGTGTCAGTCCACACACCAGGGGTTGGGGACTCGTTCTAGAAGATAAGTGTTTATCAGTCTCAAATAGAAATAGTGTTAAATATTTTCAATTAACACTTGTGGCTGATGTATACATATAAACTGTTTTCTAGAGAGATTTAGAGCTGTGATATATTAAGCTCTATCAATGCTTCAGATTCATGGTTGGCATTCCCTAATAGATTCCATATGAATGTTTAGTACCAGAAAAAATCAAGGATGACTTCAGAATAAACTGTGAATAAACTATTCAGCAAAAAATTAACAATTCAATTCAGCTCTTTGGCAAGGAAACTTATTCTGAAGCCTCCCAATTGAAAATTAAATTTTTCCCCTTAACAAATTAGAAAAGGTCAGTTTAAAAGGTCATTTTAAAACTATTAAATTATGTTCAGCCATGTCCTTCCATTCTGTAGTTTTCCTCAACTTTGGCCTCTTCAAAGTGTGTGGATTTTAACTCCCAGAATTTCAGAGTCAGCAAGCTGTCTGGGTAGTTCTGGGATTTTAAGTCCACATATCTTGAGATTGTTGTGCTTGAGAAACACTGATCTAGTGTATGGACCATTAGTGCATTACAGTCCCTATTCCCAGATCTACAATGTAAGTCAGTTTACATGACTTACTGAATTTGTGAAATGTTTTCATGGCACAGGGAATGTTTCTTTATATATATGTGAAATATTTTGGCAATGCATGATCAGCCTCAACAATTTACCTGCTACGACTACGGGAAAAACTCCTCCTCCGTGGAGATCTACAATCAAAAAAGAAAGGTGAGTCTTCATCAATTCAACACAACTGAGGTGAGGTAATTCCCAACTTGTCAAGTCACTGTTGGGCCCAGTGAATGTGCCAAGATAAATGGCACCCATCGTCCAGCAAAATGGAAAGATTCAGGCATTAAAAAGACTCAGCGTGATCAGCATGTTTCCAGCCATGAGTTTGTTTTAACTAATACCATGTCATAGCAAACCTGTCTCCAATGCAGCACTTCCATCTCAACTAAATCCACTGCCTAACAGACTATATCAAAGTCCCACAAGTAGTTCCAAAATTGGTATAACTAGTGTTTTGGAACCCATGCAAGGCAGAGTACCAAGTGAAAGACTAACGCACACAGTGACAATGACTAATTAGAGCTGCATCTGTGAATGTAATTTTTAAAAGGTCATAGTGTGTTTAGTCTAAAGAACCTTAGCTTGCCCAGTTTATCCCATAAAGTAATTGTTCTGAAATAGTTAGTAAAACAATTTAAAGGTGAAAGGAGGTGGCAGTTTTTTTGCAAGGAAAACCAAAGTTAGCAATTAAGTTTGCCCAACTCACATGCAAATATACTGCAGCTTAGTTATTTATATTAGATTCCTTAACACCCTTAAAAGTTTTATTCAAGCAACATATGTATGTTACCACGAAATTATGCACAGCCAGCCTTTGATTGAGAAAAAATAATTACTTATAAGCCGCTTACTCCTTATTTTAACCAGCAGTAAACTGTATAAGCAGGAAAAACTTACTAGTTTTTGGTTTCAACAAGCTAGAAATGGTGAGGTGAGGCTGCCGGACTGACTGCCAAGAAGAATTTGCTGAAAAGGTTTTGCCAGATGTTGCGTTGTATTTAGTTGGTTGGCGAAGGGGGTGTTGTGGATTTTTCCTGCTTTTTTGTTAGCCGAAGGCTGCTGCTGTAGTTGTTGTGAAGACATTTGGTAAATAAACAGCTGAGCTGATTGGCCGGGAATGTGTGGGCGGTCGAGGTGGCTGCTGCCGATTTGGTTAAGGTTGGAGAGAAGGCTGAGAGAAACAGCATGCTCGGGAACCAAAGGGCGGTGCAACCTGACGACTGGCCATGCCTGGGTCATGTGAAACGACACCAGCCAAGCTGAATGGGGCGCGCTGGTCACATGACGCTGAAAGGGCTAGTTGACTGGCTAATGCAGACTCAGAGGGTGGTGAGAAGAGACATGATGGTGACTCTGTAACGGGTTCATTTTTATTAATAGATGGACCAAAAAGCATAAAAAAATGAAAAACAAGCCATCAGTACAACCATCTAGCAGCTAACAAATACTCCTATTGTGTTCTACAGTGAAAGGGAACAGGTTTCATTATTTTGTATGGACTTCATTCATCTGCAATAGGTTGAGATCAGCCCTTGCAGAAATCAGGTTTTAAGTATTGAAGTGAGTATTTAACACTTCATCAATTTTCCAGGTCAGAGGATGCATTACCAAGCAATCTGCTTTTGTTTGGGGAATTCATAACTGCAGAATTCAAATGAGGCAATAATATTTCAACAGACTTATTACAGTCGAAATTTAGCTGAGTGACTATTCATTGCTTCAGAATCCATAAAACAGTTGCCTGCTTAGCATCACTTGTGCTAAAGGAAAAGCAAACTGAGTGAAAAAATCCAAGCTGTTATATGTAATGTTATCAACAATGAAGCAAAAAAAAAAAAAAAAAAAAAAAAAAAAGCTGAAGTATTGGGACAAAAAAGGGAAGTGACTAGATGAATATACCTCAGAAGAAAAGATGATAATCCACGTTAGAGGATACTATCAACTGGTACAGGTACCAATGACAGAAGTCAGTGCTCTACAAAGTGTATCCCTCTAACATCTGCTTAATGCTTTAGAATTTGGTGATTTGGTAAGACAGTGCAGGTTTCGAAAAGTCTATTTTGCCAAAATGGTAATACTGCCAACATCATTAATAAAGTTATTTCATCCTAGATACCTGCGGCGAGGTGGAGGACTTCTCCTGCGATAGTCATCTCGAGGTCGTCTACCCCATGAGGGAGGTGGGCCACGGTTCCGACTGCGTTTTTCACCATTGGACAGCTCCACCCTGACCCGACAGCCACACAATGTTCTGGGAAAGATCATGATTGATATTAATAGATTTAAATCAAACAACTTAAGGACATGTGCTCATACAGTTTCCTCTACTAGGGGACAGGGATGTTTTCCAATGTTTTAGACAATTCCTATCAGTACAGCCGGTGGTCAGAATAATCTGAACACAGAATCTTGCAAGCCAATTTATTTACTTTGTCCTAGTGCTCACATACAAGCTATTTAATTATTGAAGAATGTCAACAGTACAAGTACAAAAATCCAAAATGTTATTTCATATTCACTTTTTCAGTATAAAGGCTAATATTTAAAGAAATTAACATGCAAATATAATTGCTGGTAATATGGTTGGATTGTGTCATTATTCTTAAATGTTAAGAATGCTTAAAATTTTAAATACTAAATCAAAATACCAAATGATAGAACATTTCAGTATTTCTAAAATCTGCTAAAAATAGCATATCTTTTGAGTTGCTTTCAAATTAAAATCTTCCTAAGCTAACAATTCATACATTGATCAGTACTTAGAACTACCTGCAAGAAGTCCTTTACTTCAAATCCTTTTAAAGGAATATTTTAACATGGTTTTTTTTCCCATTATTCATTTCATTTTTAAAAATCAGAATGCTCCTTTGGAGGTTTCCCAAGAAAGTCATAAAGAAATTTACCTCCCATCTAGTTCTCTCACTGCATCGGCAGCATCCCGTGGATCTTCAAATTCAACAAAAGCAAAACCAGGGGGATTTCGAGCAACCCAGACGCTCCGCAGTGGTCCATAGTAGCCAAAAGCTCGTTCCAATTCAGTTTTGTTGCCATTATTCCCAAGGTTTCCTACATAAACCTTGCAGTCCAGTGGACACGAATCGCGATGCATCTCTGAAATTCATGCAAAAATGGTGATCAAC
Source organism: Arizona elegans (assembly GCA_022577455.1). Classification (NCBI taxonomy): domain Eukaryota; kingdom Metazoa; phylum Chordata; class Lepidosauria; order Squamata; family Colubridae; genus Arizona; species Arizona elegans. The sequence goes on from JAKOOJ010000002.1 coordinate 156,072,262, forward strand.
ATGGGCAAAAACGACAATCATAGCGGAAGGTAATCCATGTATCGATTATCAAACAAGAGAAATTTATAAATCGCACCCCGCTTTGTTACAGATAACGCTAAAGTTTTTTTAAAAAACGTTGTGAACTATCAACTTCCGAGTTCATAAAGGTTCACATTTATCGAAAAAAAAAATGTTCTGATGTCAGAAACTTGTTGAAATCCGAACAATGATCTGAATTTGGAGAAGGTAAATTAGCTAACTCAATAGAAAATCAGGAAGGTAACCAGCAGCGACTTTTTCCATTTTTGTTGCACACACACCCCCCATTGTTGCTGTGCAAAGTACATACATCACCACATACTCGGGGAAAGCCTTTCATCAGGTAGGCAGACGAGCCCACCAGTTAAATAAACCTCGTGTTCGTCCACAAGGAAAAACATTATAGGTAGAAAATGGCGCGCCCTTTTTTTAACCGCTTTTACCACAATATATTAACCTCCCTCACAATCTCCATCTCCCTTTGTCTATCCCCTCGTTCACCTCGCGTGCGAGTACAGTAAAAAAAACTACAGTCCATCTCCTCTCCCGTGTATGCGATCAATCTCTAGTATCGCAGTAACTTTGACGCTTTTCCGATCACACAAAATGGCGGCGGCTCTTTGTCCGCTAATACAACCGCGAGGTCTTCTACGCTGACCCAACCCCCTTTCCCTCACCGGTTTCCTAGCCAGGAATGTAAAAGACTCCCGCGAGCGGCTTCTAGTCTTTTCCTTCTTCGCCTCTACTTCGTCCTGCAGCCCCGTAAGCGCGGTCGGAATCGCTTGCTTTCCCGCCAAGACTCGATTCCGCCGTCTCTTTTACTTCTCCCCCACTGGACAAAATGGCGGATGGCAACTCCACGCCCTGAGTTTATATACCGCCTGCTCAACTGGCACGTGATCAAAACATTCGCCAATAGCAAGAGACCTCTCTGATGATTGACTTTCTCCAACGTCCTACCCTCTTCCCGGTGCACAGCTCAGACTGAGAGTGCTGGTCGGGAGGGCACAGCCGATTCGCCATAGCAACCGTTATTGTAACCGCAGGGAAGTGGCGAGGGAGGGAAAGGAAGGAATAGGTGGTTCCGACAGTGGAGCCATGGGGGCCTGGGATGGGGCGGCGATTACATCGGTCGTGTTTTGCGCTCAGGGTTTTCTTGCGATGCATAAAGGCTCAAGGAGAGGGTTGTTGTTTTTCAGGCACTCCATTCTTTCTAGGGAATAGTTATGTCCCAGTTGATGAGTGTTTTTGAATATCAGGACTGTGTAATGCTATCTTAACTACAAACCGCATTGTGTTGCGGAAAAGGGAGGGAAAAAAAGGGATGTTTATCCAGACCTGACTTTCCAAACTAATGTTACAGCTCTGTTTCGGATATTGTTGATTCAGCACTGAATGAAAGTCATTTCATTCTACATACTTTTTTAAAATTATACCTTGCAACCGAAAACTTCCTTTAAATAAGGAAAAGAATGATTAGTAATACATAATTTCCCGTTTCCTGGCTATATTGCTAACTGGCCAAGTACACTGCTCAAAAAAATAAAGGGAACACAAGCAGAAGACATCCGAGATCTGAATGGATGAAATAGCCTTATTAAATACTTCGTTCATTACATACAGTAGTTTTGTGTTCCCTTTAGTTGTTTGAGCAGTGTATAAACTACTGTATGTAAAGAACAAACACCTCCGGGTTGCACATTGAAGGCCGGGCTATCAACATAATGATTTTAAATTGGGGTATTTTAAATTTTTGGGGTTTTAAACCGGCCAAATCTATTTAATTATTTTAATTTTTAATCATTGTTGTGTCTTGTGTTTTTAAATTGGCTGTACACCGCCCTGAGTCCTTTGGGAGAAGGGTGGTATAGAAATAAAATTATTATTATTATTATTATTATTATTATTATTATTATTATTATTATTATTATTTCATTCAGATCTTGGATGTTTTCTGCTTGTGTTCCCTTTATTTTTTTGAGCAGTATATTTTGCTCCTATGTATATTTAATTTGGATGTTTTAGTGTTTTTATTATTTTAAAATGTTTAGAATATGTTTAATATATTTTTTTTGAATTGTAAACTGCCCAGAGTCATTGACTGAGAAGGGTGATTACAGAAATTGAACAAAAAAATATTTTGTGCTAGTGATTTAACATACTTGAACTCTAGTCAGAATATGAAAACAATTTCAAGGGTCAAAAACCCCAACTAAAGCAAAAAGTTCATGCAATTTTAAGTGGAATCACCTTGCTCTGTTTATCTTTGGACTAAGATGACAAAAGGAGCTAAAATAATAATTTTTAAAACTTAATAATTTATTTTTGTGCCAACAGACTCCTAGCAGAAAAGAAGCAACAAATGTTCCCAAATGAAAGCTTTGATGACTTGTAAGGAAAAGGGCCTCTGGGACCATGCCAAGTGCACTTGGGTGGGGTAGTGAAGAAGGAGCCACACACTGGGAGAAGTGACAAAGTGGGAAAAGTCTAATTTATGAGGAGTAGTTGTGACAGTTGAGGGTTTGGACTATTGCATCAATAGGGTGTCTCTACCTTTTCCATGGTAAACTCTGCCTTGGATTCTGTAAAACAAAACTATTTCACCCCACAAAAGTTTTTCCTGCAGTACACAACTTAATGTTGACGCTTTTCCTGCAGTACACAATTTAATGTTGACGTTTTTCCTGCAGTACACAACTTAATGTTGATGTTTTTCCTGCAGTACACAATTTAATGTTGCAGGCTAAAACCCCACCCTAGTCCTTTCTCTTTTTGCTGATGAATTTGTTAAAGACCAAACATGCAACAGGTCAGTGGGGTATACTGCTTTCTTCTTTTGGCAAGATACAAACTCCTGTCTCCAATTCCCAAATACCACAGCAGATTTCTGGAAGACCTTACAGTAGTCCTTGACTTGCAATAGTTCATTTAGTGACTGTTCAAAGTTACACCACCACTGAAAAAATAACTTACGACCATTCTTCACCCTTAGGACCATTGTGCATCCTCATGGTCACATGATCAAAATTCAGAAACTTGGGAACTGACCCCTATTTATAACAGTTGCAGTGTCTCAGGGTCATGTGATCACCGTTTGCAACCTGATAAAAGTCAATGGGGAAGCCAGATTCACTTAACAACCGTGTTATTAACTGCAGTGATTCACTTAACAACTGTGGCAAGAAAGATTGTAAAATGGGGCAAAATTTACTTAACAAATGTTCCGCTTAGCAACAAATTTTGGGCTCAACTGTGCTCGTAAGTTGAGGACTACCTGTATTGTCATTACCTACATTTATGCAACTTGCTAAATTATGACTCATAGTTTAAAATGAGTGATCTGACAAGCCATATTTATTACATTATAAAATGTTTTTGAACCATAATACATTGTGTAGTTTCCTTTGGACATGTGAATGTAACAACTGAGAATTGTTATTAATCATGATTTATTATTTAGAATAATGCACAAATAAATCATTATGACTTTTGGGATTCTGTAGTTTGAGCTCTAGACCTTACCTTTGCTGTTCGAAAAACATTTATTTCGGTTGCTCTTTAACTATTGTTCTAAAAAAGGCTGTGTAACACGTAAATATCCTATCCTATGTGACTGATGTCTTATATATTTTGCTCTAAAATGATAGTTTGCAGCCAAGTGTCTTAAATATTCCTCTGAAGGAATATTAAAAAATGACATAAATGTGCTACTGGAATTCACAGAGGACATGGTATAAATGTGTGGTGTTTTCTAAGAAGTACCCGATGCTTGTTTTGGGATCAACTGGCTTCCAAAATATAAATAGGACATGGTTGACATGGACAATGTCTTAGTATACCCAAATTGGTGACAACTTGCAGTTCTTCCATGAGGATGTTTTTTTCATTTTTATGCCTTTTGGGGATTTCAAACTTGTCTGGTTTTTTTGCCCTCTTCCTGGTCTAGGCATGTACACTGTATTGTAGCTAGTGCATTGGTATAGTATCACTAATATCTCTATCTTTCTCCAAGTGATTTTCTCATGGCAACCAAGTTTTGGAGAGGTCTTCCCATCCACACTAGCATTGATAATATTTTTTGGTGCAATGTGAAATGATAGGCAAAAATCTGGATTACCAGTAGATGGAAGCAAATAGTCTTTTGCATCTTTCTCTATGATTGCAGTCCAACCTAGTAATGGATACCCTTGCCACTGATCTTTAGTATAGAGTAGAATACTGTATGCAAGTGAGTAGCTCAAGTATAGAATATAGTATGGTATATACTTTGGCCTGGTGTCATATATGAACTTGTTGCACTTTGCCATCTAGTGGTGAGTTAAGTAAATCTGTTTGCCTTTCTGATGATGATAATAGTTTCATTTTTTGCTTTCACTGTTTCCTGTGTTCAGCAATTTGGACATAGGTGCCCCACTTTAGACATAGCTGCCCTATTATATTTTATCATCTCCATCACAGTAGTTTCCTAGTATTTTTTATGATGCGTAGAATTTGAAGCAATGTCTAATTATCAGGAAGCTATACAAATTGTTTTAGCAGTGGGATATTCTCAAATCACATTGTATTCAACACAAGGATATTCAACCCTGTCATGTACTCTTTAATAATCCCATTTACTTGGTCAATTGGGACTGTAAATAATTTATTTTTGTTCATATAAAATTCTTCTCTCCTGCAGTTTTCTTTTGGGGAATGTATTCTTTCAGTTTCACCCCCTCTAGTATCAGTTGTCAAAATAATTTACAATTATTATTTCAGGTAGTCCTTGATTTACAATCATTCATTTAGTGACTGTTCAAAGTTACAATGGCACTGAGAAAAAAGTAACCTATGAATGGTCCTCACCATCAGGTGATCAAAGTTTGGATGCTTGGCAACCGGAATGTATTTACAATACTTGCAGCATCCCGGGGTCATGTGATCTCCATTTGCAACGTCCCCAGCCAGCTTTTGACAAGCAAAGTCAATGGGAGAAACTGGATTCACTTAACAACTATGTGATTCACTTAAAAACTGCAGTGAGTTGCTTAACAATCGTGGCGAAAAAGGTGACAAAATTGCCCATGGCTCACTTAACAACCAGCTTGATTAGCAACAGAAATTTTGGTCCTAATTGTGATTGTAAATCAAGGACTGTAATCATACTATACTACCTTTCTTTTTTTTTTTTTACAATTCTTGTCCCATGAGCATTATCCCTATTTTTATCATCACAGCCTTCTTTGCTTGGCCACTCACATCTTGATGCCTCCCTGCCAGTAGTCTTTGCTCTTCTGGATTCATTTCTTTTAATATCTAAAGGTTTACTATGTAATTGTTGTCCTTTACCACTGTAACTATATTTAGATATCTGTAATTAAAGTAATTGCCTTCTTTCTCACATTATTTCTGCTTTCATTTCTCCTGATGCTTCTCCTGATGTAAATAGATGCTTTTGTCTGCTCAACCACAGCAGTACTTTTATAAATAAGCAAACCCTCACAAAATATTACTTTCTCTTTTTGAGATCTATAACACATCAAAACATGGGTAACTTCACTGGAAAAGGTTTGCCTAATTTAAGAAACATATTATTAAACTGAAACGTGTTAAGGAGAGCAGGAAAAAAGATAATGAAAGGTCTAAAAGTTATTAGCTATAGAAAGGTTGAAAGAATTGCATAATGTTAGCCAAGAAAAAAAGACAAAAAAAAAAAATAGCAGTTACTGTATCTTCAGAGTTTCGAAGGATTTTCACATTAAAGATTAAGCAAATTTGGATTTTCAGATCAGAAAAATAGGATTTGAACTAATAGGTGTATATTATTCCAAAGTAAATTTTATTTAAACTATAACCTGTTTGCCAATAAAAGAGATTGTCTCAAATAGTGGACACCCTGTCGGAGATAATGCAGCTGTTGGTTTTTTGTTTCATTGAGAAAATGGATTTAATGGTTTTGAGGTCACAATCTAGAACTCTTATTATTTCTGACTCTACTTAATTGCAGAAGTTGGTGATAGTTTTCTAATTCAAATTTCCATATTAGAAAATAGAAACTTAATGCAATCTTACACTATCCAAGCTTGTGGATTTTTTTTTTTTACTTTTCAGTATTAGCGGCGGCAATTAATGATCAAGTATGTATAAGTAGAATAATAATAATAATAATAATAATAATAATAATAATAATAATAATAATAATAATAATAATAATAATAATTTTATTTCTATACCGCCCTTCTCCCGAAGGACTCAGGGCGGTGTACAGCCTATTTAAAAACACAGACAAAACAACAGTATAAAATTTAAAATAATTAAATAGGTGGCTCAAATTTAAAACCCCAATAAATTTAAATACCCAATTTAAAACTATTGTGTTGATAGTCCGGCCTGGCGGAACAACAGGGTCTTCAATGCGCAGCGAAACACCCGGAGGTCGGAGATCTTACGAATTTCCGGGGGCAGTTCATTCCACAGGGCTGGGGCTCCCACAGAGAAGGCCCTCCCCCTGGGTGTCGCCAGCTGACATAACTTGGCTGATGGCACCCTGAGGAGACCCTCTCTGTGGGAACGGACTGGTCGGTGGGAGGCTATTGGTGGCAGAAGACGGTCTCGGAGGTACCCGGGTCCTATGCCATGGAGCGCTTTAAAGGTGGTAACCAACACCTTGAATCGCACCCGGAAGACCACTGGGAGCCAGTGCAGCTCGCGCAGGAGGGGTGTCACATGGGCACAACGGGTTGCGCCCATAACCACCCGCGCGGCCGCATTCTGGACCAGTTGGAGCCTCCGAGTGCTCTTCAAGGGGAGCCCCATGTAGAGAGCATTACAATAGTCCAACCGGCGAATCAGGCGAACCTGATAAAAGGCCCCCCTGGCCACGGCCGTCATATGCTCTTCCAAAGACAGCCGCGCATCCAGGAGGACACCCAGATTGCGAGCCCTCTCCGTGGGGGGCAAAGATTCACCCCCGATAGTCAGCGATGGCACCTGCTGACTATATCGGGGCGCCGGGAGCCACAGCCACTCGGTCTTGGATGGGTTGAGTCTGAGCCTGTTCCTCCCCATCCAGACCCGCACGGCCTCCAGGCAGCGAGACATCACATCAAGGGCATCGTTGGGGTGGTCTGGGGTGGAGATGTACAGCTGAGTATCATCAGCATACAGATGGAACTTCACCCCAAAACCACGGATGATCTCGCCCAGCGGCTTCACATAAATGTTGAACAGGAGGGGCGAGAGGACCGACCCCTGCGGCACTCCCCATGCGAGACGCCTCGAGGTCGACCTCTGTCCCCCTGCCAACACGAACTGTGAGCGGTCGGAGAGGAAGGAGGAGAACCACCGCAAAATGGTGCCCCCTATTCCTAACCCCCTCAACCGCTGCAGCATGATACCATGGTCGATGGTATCAAAAGCCGCTGAGAGATCTAATAGGACTAGGACAGAGGAGCAACCCCTGTCCCGAGCCCTCCAGAGATCATCCACCAACGCGACCAATGCCGTTTCTGTGCTGTACCCCTGCCTGAAGCCCGACTGGTATGGGTCTAGATAGATAGCTTCATCCAGGTGCCGGGGAAGTTGTCGTGCCACCACGCTCTCAACAACCTTCGCCACAAAACGACGGTTGGAGACTGGACGATAGTTGGCTAATTCAGCTGGGTCCAGGGAAGGCTTCTTGAGGAGGGGCCTCACTACCGCCTCTTTCAAGGCGGCGGGAAAGGCACCCTCACTCAGAGAAGCACCTATAATCCCCTGGAGCCAGCCTCGTGTAACCTCCCGGGAGGCCAGTACCAACCAGGAGGGACACGGGTCCAATAAACACGTGGCGGCACTAATCTTACCCAGAACCCTGTCCACATCCTCGGGAGCCACAGGATCAAACTCCTCCCAGATAACATTCTCAAGACCTGCCCCGGTCTCCCCCCGTGGACTCATCCAATCGGAGTCCAAGCCATCCCGAATCCGAGCGACTTTATCGTGCAGGAATTGCACAAAGTCCTCAGCACGACCCTGCAAGGGATCTTCCCGCACTCCCCCCCGGAGAAGGGAGTGGGTCACCCTAAACAGGGCGGCTGGGCGGTTCTCTGCAGATGCGATAAGAGCGGAAAAATGGTTAGATTTTGCTGCTTTTATCGCCACTAGGTAGGTCTTGATATAAGACCTCACCTGTGTCCGGTCGGAGTCGGATTGACTAGTCCTCCAGATGCTCTCTAGGCGTCTTTTCCGACGCTTCATCTCTCTCAGCTCCTCAGAGAACCAAGGAGCTAATTGAGATCGGCATCGGGTCAGAGGCCGCAAAGGCACGACACGGTCCAAAGCTCCAGCGGCCGCCCTTTCCCAGGCGGCCACCAGCTCTTCAGTCGAGTCGTGTGTTAGAGTCTCAGGAAACGGCCCAAGCTCCGTCAGGAACCTTTCAGGATCCATCAGGCGCCTGGGACGGAACCATCTAGTCGGTTCCGTCTCCCTGCGGTAGGGGCAGGCGGTAGGAAAGTCTAGTTGAAGGAGTGAATGATCTGTCCATGACAAGGGTTTAATATCTAGGTCCCCTCTACCAAGATCATTCAACCACTGACCAGAGATAAAAATCAGGTCCAGAGTGTGTCCCCCTATGTGAGTGGGGCCTTGAACTAACTGGGTCAGGTCCAAGACTGTCATGGAAGCCATGAACTCCCGAGCCACCTCTGATGCCTCACCTGCGGATGGAAGGTTGAAATCCCCCATGACAATAAGTCTGGGGGTATCGACTGCCACCCCGGCGATGACATCGAGTAGCTCGGGCAGGGTCGCTGCCACGTGGCAGGGAGCCAGGTACGTAGTCAGCAAACCCATCTGCACCCCACGGCCCCACTTCACACAAAGGGACTCACATCCGGCTATCTGAGGAACAGTGGTCTCCCTCGGACAAAGACTCTCCCTAATGATCACCGCCACTCCCCCACCCCTCCCCTGGGCCCTTGGCTGATGAAATGCACGGAAACCTGGCGGGCACATCTCTACGAGGGGGACCCCCCCTCTTGGCCCAACCAGGTCTCCGTAATACCTGCCAGGTCTGCACCCCCCTCCAAAATAAGATTACAGATGAGGGGGGCCTTGTTAACCACCGACCTGGCATTACATAACATCAGCCGCGGACCCTGGGCCTGAGGCTCTACACAACCCAGGACACGAGTTACGCATTGGGGGCCGGAGTGCGCAATCGCTCGGAGACAGCACGTGCGCATCCCCGACACTTGATATGACCCCCTGCGCCCGTCATACCTGCCCCTCCCATTCAAGATTTCAATTACACAGCCCTTTCTATCGTCCCCCTGCCCCCCGGTTAAATTTCCTTTCGCGACCCCTCTGCTGCAGCTAATCAACCCATCATTCCGCACAGTCGCTATCTGGACCCCCCCAGGTCCACTTTTACAACCCCCACCCGTCCTCCTGGGTCCCCTTAAAATTTTCCTTAAAAATTTTGCTAAAAAATCCCTCAGCCCCCTCTTTGCTGCATGCCATATATAACAGTAAACTTTCTCTCCATAATGTTTTCCTCCGTGCTAACTAGCTTTCCTTGGTGCCATCTTGTGTAGATGGAGTTTACATTTATTTTTGGTGAATCCAGACTAAAAGGCACATCAAAAGTTGTTAGCAAACAGCACGCATTCCAAATTACATACACATTTGTAATGCTTTGCCACTAATATTTAATGACACATATTTCTAGTCATTCTGGAGAAGTTTTAAGAGTCAAAGGTTGCCTTCTCCTACCCTAAAATTTGCAATTGCATTAAAGCTGAGAAATTAGTTTTTGAAGTTCAGAATGGAGATTTTAGGGTGGATTATGAGAGTTAATGCTAGCTTTAAAGAAATCTAGTCTGTGTGGTTGTTAATTCTAACAGAAAGGTTACATATGAACTGTTTTACAGTACTACCCGTTACTACAACCAACTGAACCTCTGGTACACAATTTGGACTAACCTAATTGGGATTAGGAATCCTATTATATTAAATTAAATATTTTAAAAATCAAGTTTTAAAACCATTTTATTGTCTATCCATTTAATACTTTTTCTGATGGTAATCTCCTATATTTTCATTTGACCCACTACAATATACAGAAATAAACAACAAATACTTTTTGGAGAAGAGAGACATTTTTTGCCCAGAACATTTTTGAGTTCAGCATAGGAAGCCAAAATTGAGAATCATTAGACTTTCATTTTTGCCTGGCTGTTCTTGGTCTAATATGAATATCACCACATTATAAAGCATCCATAATTTCTTTAGTGCAGAAATTAAAAATGCTGGACAGACCCAGTCTCTGAATCCAGAACCATTTTGATCTTTCTTTGAATGCACCTTCTCAAATATAACAAAAGAGTAGCCATGGCAGTGCATTTGATCCATGATAGAATGCATGACGTGGTCATTCAGCCAGCATCTTCCAGTTGACATTCAGTTGTTCAGATGAATGTAAACATAATTCTTAAAATAATTGCTGTTTCCTTTCCATTCATTTCCATTAAATTAAGGCAATCATAAAGCTGAACAGCAAATTAGATCAGATTTTTTCGACTTGACTTTGTCTAGTGCTGATTAGTCTGTGAACTTGTAACTAGGTAGTTCTTCTTTCACAAAGAAATAATTTATGGGCACCCTGAAAACTGAAGAGAAATCACAAAAGTACCAATTTAGCAATCTTTATTTAAAAGTTTTAATTGGTTACAGTTTTTAACTTTTTCAGTTAATGGCTTTTACAGCAAGAGCTGAAAATCAGGCTACAGTATTAGAACCCTTAAGTGAAGTTAAGAAGTATGATGTCAACAAATATAAAAAATCCTACACTAGGCTACCAGGCCTGGGGTCACAAAATTAAGTTTATCATAAGATATCAAGAAGTTATGTATCCTTTATCCCTTTGCTGTCATCTAAAGGTTGTCTGAGGTTTGGCACGTATTAATATTTATTTGCTTTGTTTCTTTTTTGCCTCTTTCATTAAATAAACTGAATTTTAAATTTTACCATAAAGTGTACTTATTTACTATGTGAAGTTAGTCTGCTTAAACATGGTTTGCTATGTAAACAATAAATGGCTACATATGAAGCTATAAACTATGGTTTACAAAGTATAATAGCTCTCATTTTCTCTTGCTCTGTCACACTTATTTATTGATACTTTTAAAAAGAACCCACTCAAGTGATCAATATGCAGTGGGCAAACCTTTGGTGGCTGGAGTCTACATGTTATAGAAGGCTGAGAGGAAGGCAGTAATGAGATGGAGAGTGGCTTCTCCTTGTCTCTTGGTCTTGGAAAGATAGTGCGTTGCTGTTTAAATAATTTAAGTCTCATTGTGGGGCTTACACTATAACTAATCCATTTGTTTATCTCAAAATCATACCACTGATTTTCAACTATTATGACAGGTCCATTCCCCCCGGGCTGCAGCCCACTATCGGACTGTGGCCTATTCGAAATCAGGCCCCATCACTTGCACGGCCCGGTTCTTCTCTCCCCTCCACCAGGCCACCAAGCCACAAAGGTTGGGGACCACTGTATTATGACACACCAAAATCTAGTAGCACAAATAATAAGGATGCAAGAGGTATGCAACTCAGAGGATATGGGATGCCTTCCCTTACTCTTAACATATCTTATAGCATCCATTGATACTGATTTTGAAATACATGTCAAAAGGTGTCCAACGGTTTTTCAGCTTATTTATTTATTAAATTTTCATCCTGCCTATCACCCTCACAAGGTTACTCTGGGCAATTTACAACTTATGGAACAAGAATAAGAATAATATAGAACAAGAATAATTAAAATATCAAAATATTAAAAACTACACAGATTAACTCATTGTTAAAAACTGTACTAAAAGTACAGTTCTAAACCGTACTAAGTAAGCTAAGAGATGGATGAGGTCTTCTTACTCTGATTTGATTGAATTGTGCACCCCATGATTAAAACAAAAAATCACCCATGACTTGTTATTGACTCACTTATTGTACTATTTTATGATCCTATAAAGAAACAATACTGCAGTATCAAATATTTGATAATATAACTAACGATATCCCAATGCCTCAATCACTAATAAGGGTATCTATTAAGTAGATTTTTTTTTCTTCCGGATTGACTGACTTCAGACAGAACACGCATTTCATTTACAAAAGGGCAAGGGGGGGAAGGTCTTATGGAATATGATGCACAGTTCATACCTATTGTTCATGAGGCACAGAGTAAGTATAAAAACAGCTCTGAAGAATCATTCTGCAGTGTAGAGCAAGTTCACCGGAGTTCCAGTAGCATCAATAGAGTCCAGCAGGTTAGCCTGAATATACTTCAGTAGGAAGACATATAATAGTGAGTATTGAGTAGAAATCCTTTACAAAATTCATCAATAAGTGATTAATATTCTTTAGAAATTGGAACTATTATCTTGTATTGTTCATCAAGTCTTTTGCCGGGGGCGGGGGGGTCATTGCATTTGCTTTATGGTTTTCAAAGCATATTGTTTTATAGGCATCTGTTCTTGGTTTTCCTCTATGATATGATCCTTCCCTAACTTGACTATGCTGGCTGGCAATGGGTGCTGAATTTGAAAAAAATCTGGACAGTATTTACATGAGGAAGTCTGTAACCAAGTAAATGTAGACATTTTTTTAATGAAAGGAATAATAGGAATGTATTTAATAACTGCTTTTTTTGCCTTAATACAAATAACATGTAAATAAAATGATGGTACTGAACTGATACTGTCATTCTTATGATACTAGCGTTATTTGATTGATATACATTAAAGCAATATGAAAGATCAATTCTTTTACTTCTTTTTGATTGAGATATATTTATTCTTATTAGCAGTTATTTAAAGATGACATGTTATAATTGTACTTCAATTATTATAATTTCATCTCATTGAAAAGTTTACAGGACCAAAAAAAGATTTCCTTGTCAGAAAAACATCTACAAATGGCAAAAATTATATCCATCTTTTTTCTTGCTTGCTTTGCAACGTGTCAAGAAACAGAAAAGTAAGAATTTCATATAGAATTACGTAATTTTCTCTTGTTTTGCCTCTTGCATGTGAAATTAACTATTAAAATGTAATGATACCAGTATTTTACTAGTTAAAATTGTAGAAAAAAAATAAAACAGGAATTTAATGTTATCTTTTTCAAAATTATTTTTCATTTAAAAATTTGTGACATTTTCTTTTTAAGGCAAAGTTATCCTGTAGCCAGAAAATAGCAAAACTAAATGCAAGACTCTTCTGGTATTTTGTTAATTCAAAAGAGGATTTGGAGAGCATCAAAGTGAATCATAGGTACTGATGCTGAACAATTTGACTCAGACTGAAAGCTCACATTTAACTTTCTGAATTCAAAACCCAACTAGACTTGATGCATAAAGAGGCTGGGATTTCTAATTTTTCCAGCCATTCTTTCTCAACTTAGCCCAGCTCACTTCAAAGGGTTGCCATTGTGGGGAAGATAGCAGGAGGGAGCATTATGTATACCACCTTGAATTATATAGAAGCAAGGCAAGATATCAACCTAAATTAAACGATCAACAACAATGTACAGTATTTCCATTTGAAATTCTTGGATTGCCGTTAAATGCTTGAGCAAGGAGTTGGATGTAACATGACAACAGAATGCTATCTTGTGTTCTTCTGTGTTCAGTCTTCATCTTTTCATCTTTCTTTGTTAAGTCTGTAGCAGAAAGTGAAAGAGACTGGAAATGTTTTATTCTTCCATTCTAAATATGCTTCTGCTTCTCAAGGTGCTGATTTTTCACATTTCAGTAAAAGAGCTGTGACAGAACACCAGCTGCTGAACGACAGAGGAAGAACCCTTCAAGGTTTAAAGCGACTCATGTGGCTCCATAATGCCATGGGGGGAGTGCATACAGCAAGTGGCCGAGACCTCTCCCAAGCACATGTCCTGCTGACCTCAAAGGAGCATGATCTCTCAGATCTCTATGACACCATGGATAGAGAAGAAATGTCTGATATGATGGAGCCTTTTTTGCTAGAGCTCCTGGGGAGGGACACATCTTTTACCAAAATACCGAAAGCCAATCTGCTGCACTATCTTAAGAATGGAAAAGGCTATCAGCTCCTGCAAGATCTTTCTGATTTATTTCAAATGGGAAGCCAAGATGGCAAAAAAAATCTTAGTGCTCAGATGTAGATTTCTAAACCCAGCTGCTGTCTTTTTGTCTGTGTCTGACCTGAATTATGTACTGTCCGAGTTAGGACAGAAATAAAGTTATGCTATAATTAGATATGCATGTTTCTGCCATTTATTACTTCTCAATTTTTACAGGATACCAGAATACTTCACATTTCTAATTTAAAACAATGGGCCTACTATGAGAGTTTGCTTCTACTGGTTGCACTCAAGAAAAAGTGAACAGATTTTAAATAAAATTACTGGAATAATCAGTTGAATCAGAAATAATTTGAACTATTTCCGTATAAAGAAACCATTTAGGTATATCTGTGGAAGAACTGGCTGTAATTTTCCAAATTGTTAAAAGTGAAAAAAATTATATCCAAGTATTCTTGAGTCTTTAAAGACTAGTTCCATGAAAAAAGGTATGATTTTACATGTTCCAATGATAGAAATACTGAATGGAATGTGAAATGACAGGAGAAACAGAACAGGTGTTATTTTCAGGCACCATTCAAATAAAAATGCAAGATAATATTCAGCTTTCTGGGCCATCACTCAAATAGGAATTTAGGTTTAAGTATAAGTTACAAGAGTAACTTATACTTAATGGGAGAGCTAATCAATTGGGCTTGATTATCAGTCAAGAATAGTGCTTTGCTAATGTTAATGCTGTAGGTGCTGCGTAACCATCATAACATTTATAACACAAGTAATCTAATTCTGATTAATGTATTTGACATGTATGTGACTTACAAGCTGCAGGTGCATATTAATGTCCATTGTGCAGGGCAACATTTTTCAGGAGTCTAGCTGAATGCCTATTAGATGGTGTTAAGCGTAAATCTGTTTTGGGACATTGCATATATTTTTGGTACATTTTCAGAGAATCTCTTGACCTACATCACAATTAGATTTGTGAAACATCTGTGTTTCTTTTTGCTAATAATAAAGGTTGTGGTTTCTCAGTTTCTAGTTTATTTGGAAATAGAAAAATTAACTCATGCCATTTTATTTTGGGACAAGAAAACATACAAGACCACTTCCATACTTTCTGAAGGAGTGATAAAAGGCACAAGCATATAATACGATAATATGTCTGAGTAATGCACACTCTACAATTGCTAAAATATATACAGCAAGTAAAAATGTACCTTTATTGCCAAAGTGTCACAAAAGAGTGTGCAAGCATTTGACATCTTCAATTTTAAAAAAATTAAGAGATGATACAAAAACAGTGAAAAGTGGAAAATGAAATGAAATGATGTAATTGCTGTAATAGTTCACACTCAGTGAGCTAGTTGAAGGTGTTACAGTTATCAGGTGATACTACTATTCTGGGATTTTTTTTAAAAAATCAGATGTTAACCCTTCATTTTATGGCTTTTCAACTTTTGCTTAAGATTAGATGGTGTGTGTGTGTGTACTCCTTCATTTCCAGAAATAGAAAGGCCTGTCGTATCATTCACATGAACATTTTTGCAACATTTTGCTTGATCCCTAATAATGGAACAGCCCCCTATGAAGTTTGGATTTATTTTCCTTCATGAACCAAGAGATCTATCTATTATTATGCAACCAAAAATATAAACATTTATTTACTATACATGTAATAGACAAACTCTATTCTGTCATAAGAAAATGTCAATAAAGATTCTAAGTGGTATTGTGAAATATGTAAACTTACCTGCTCTTTATGTAGAACATACCATAAAGACATTATTCTTCTGTAAATTGAAAAAATAAAGCAAGTTTTAAAAATGTTAATGTGGAATTCAAGATTCCTGTCAAAAAGCTCTATGAAAATGTCTCTTGACAAAAAGGATGGCTATCCCAGCAACGTGTGTTTTTTCTTACAGTTATTATAAGAATATTGAACTTTAGGTAGATTTATCCAAAGAATTTTTCACCTAGGTGTCACATTCTATTCAGGGTGTCAGCAATTTTGTGGTACCACAAAGAAACAGAATTAACAGGCATACTTTTATCAGACAAGCTAGCAGTAAAACTTTTTAAAAGCTTTTTCAAAAAATTGCATTATAATTGCATCTTATTTTTTAAGTCTAGTTTAATAGTTACCTGGTCGATAAATAATGTAGCTGTACCTTGTTTAAAAATGATCCCAAAGAAGTGCTTTGGATTTCATGTGAGCATAAGTGCAGCATCTCATTACTATTAAGGAAGCCCAACATCTGTGTGAGCTAGAAAGAAAACATGCATTATGATTTTGCTGCTTTATGTAAAGTCCAAAGTACTTAATAATTTCTGAACTGCACACAATCTAATAATCAGTTTATTATTTATAAATGTTTGCTCTGATTGAACAGTTATTTTGATACAGCCAACATATGATACATGATTATATCTTACATGTTATTTATAGTTGGGTTATATAGAGAAGTTTCGCTAATATGACCTAACACAGGGGCGTCAAACTCAAGTCATCAAGGCTGCATCACATGACATATTGGGATTTTTCCCCCTTTGCTAAACTGGGCATGGGCGTGGCCAGAGCGTGATGCATCCAGCCCATGGGCTGGGAGTTTGACAGCCCTGACCTAACAGCTTAATACCCTGGGGCCAGAATTTTTTTCACTGATGAGATTCTTGGATTGGATCCAATCATCTACAGATTGGAGAAGTCTTGTGTTGTCCATTGAGTCATTTCCTTAAATGTCTCTTTTAGAAAATTACCACATGAAGAAATTAGAATTCTTGGTTCTTCCAAGGATGTCAATCTGTGTTTTAATGAACTGTGATATTTTTAAATTCTAATGCAATAGTCATATTCATCCAGTGCAAAAAAAAAAAAAAAATCCAACAACTAAATGCTGTAGCAAGCTTAAAACTATAGCTGTTCTATCTGGGGCATAATCTTTCATCAGGATACACTGCATATGATATCCACCAATCACTCTTACTAATGTGGTGCTAGGGGGTAATTGGAGTTTTGAAAGCTTGTGGTAGATTGAGCCATCTGTCAGAATTTAATCCACAGGATGGGTGGGAGTTTTCCACTCCTGCTTTATTGGATTTAATCCTGTTGACCAGAAACTGCAGATTATTTATTTGGTAGATACTGTCTGTCAGTGATGCATAGAATTTGATTTGCCTATTAATTTGTATAGATAAACCAATGGTGCAGGGATAGGTTCTACTTACCTTTACTACCGCAATGGGATCGCACATATGCGCTCACTTCGCTCACACACGCACCTTGCTTCTGCACATACGCAGATTGCTGATGATGACATCCGGGGCGGTGGGTGGGGCCTCCCGCCGGTTTTACTACCGGTTCTTGTGAACCGGTCCGAACTGGGGGCAACCCAACACTATAGTGATGGGTTTCAAATAATTTTAACAATCAGTTCTCTGCCCTAATGACCAGCTGGGTGGGCATGGCCATGGTGGGTGTGGCCAGGAGGTATGACAGGCAGCACTCAACCTCCTGCACCCCCCTGGGAGCAGAAGCAGACAACGGGGGGGGCAGTCCGTGCCACCCACCCCCACACCCTATTTTGGGTCTAGTAGGCCTTCCTGCACTTACGTGGGAGCCAAAATGGGGTGCGTGGGGACTCCTAGAAGGGGCGGGGCAGGGCCAGCCAGCAATTTAACAATCGGTTCGCCTGAACTGACTGAATCCATCACTGAAAATGCCCCAACTGACAGGTTGTACAAGCCAAGCGAGTTGAATCTTAACCCATGGATTAGATGCTGAGGCTTCTCAATAAAAAATAACAGGGTCTGTTATGTGTGGAAATCTTGATCACATACCTATGAAAGTCCAGGGAACAGCAAGTGTACTGGTATATTATTTTACATGGTGCTGTTCTGTTCTGTTCTGTTGTTTTGTTTTGTTTTGCCTGAAGAAAGTTCTGCACTGCTCACCTTGTTCTAGAACAAACTGTTATGGATTAGGGCTGAAAATAATACATAGTATTAGTGTGCTTCGTGGCTGACTGATTGCTAGAAAGGAATTTTCCCTTCACCAACCAAATGAAAGCAGACTATAATGTGAACTTTGCTGTACCTTTTGCAGCAGTGACTGGGTCTCTAGCACAACTGTAATGGAGATTATTCCTTGGGTTTAAGGCCCTAGCAAGAATTTTGTGCAATCCATGAGACACTGATTCCACCTTCCTTCCTCTAGTGCAGCGGTTCTCAACCTGGGGGTCATGACCCCTTTGGGGGTCGAACGGCCATTTCACGGGGGTCGCCAAAGCCCTCTCTCACCCCCCTCCCCATGCCTTCACTCACCCTCTGCCTCTGCTGGATCGCCCGGTCGCCGTTCGCTTACCCCGCCCACTCCCATCTATTGCTGCTCCGGAGTCCCAGCTGATGGCTAGAGGGGAAAAAAACTTTAAATTCTTGCCGCGGGGCTTCAAAGAGCCGCCCTACTCTCAACTGTTTTGCGGAGGGCTCTGTTGCTAGCTAGATGCAAAGAGGTAAATTCCTGGAGCAGATTTCCCCCCTAGCTATGCTCAAAAAGCAAAATTGAAAGTAAGCAGGGTCTTGGCTGCAACGTGACAAAATGAGGCAGAGAGATTTCTTTTTCTTTTTCCTCACCCAAAAAGGTAGGTGCAAACTGCAAACAATGGGAAATTTAGGGCAAAAGAGGAGATTCAAGATTTTAAAACACAGAAGAAAAAAAGCTCTATTTAACTAGGGAATTGTAATAATTGAGATACTGTTAATTGCATATTGTGTTGAAAGCAGAAATGGTTAAGTTGTGGTTTGGAGGAATATGGGGGGAAATTATTTGGTTTATTATTATTGGTAAATATAATTAATTGATTTGTAAGAAATTGGATTGCATGGAAATAATTGGAATATTCATGTTCATATTGATTAATATACAAAAAAGGTAGTTATATAACTAATTGATTTATATTAAAATGTTGAATTTGTATTAAACAACTGTATTATATAATTAACCAATGTGAGGATGGATATAAAAATAGATGACAATGGGAAGGGGTATAATATAGAATAGAAGGGAAAAATTGAATTTGATTAAGATTAGAGATGAGGATGAAGGGTAATATTGGTTTTTTTTAAAAAATAGATGAGGAATAAATATGGTAAAAAGGAAATATAAAAATTGTAAATTTAATTGAAATGACTAAATACTGTGTTGGAAGAAATATCCTTCTGGGTTCTGCTCCAAGTGGGGAAAAAGACACTGGAAACATGGAGACTGCTTGGAAAGATGGTTTAATGGTGGACAGGATCACATGGCTTGATGGGGCCCATTGTGTTAGTTTCTGTTGCTATTGTGTTGCAAATGTCCTTTGACAAAGGATTGAGTTTCTGCTTCTGGCCCATTAACAAAGGGTGGGGGGCAGGAAGGTGGAAGTTGCTTTGTCTGTAAAATATGCTTCTCCATTTCTCATACAGGAAAATATAATATTCTGCCTTTTTAATATTTCCCAAAATATTTCATTCTTCTAGGAAAGGGGTGGGTGCTAACCTCCTACAACTGTTTAAATTTGTGGACCGGCCAAATACTCTGTTCAAAGAAAATACGTTGTATGTTTGTATGTGTGTTTCTAATTATTACTATTTATTGCTATTTGTTCTCTTTTATTCTTTAAAATTTAACAATTCATTCTTTATCTTAATATCTTAATATTTGTTTGGGGTTGACTTTCTTCCCTTTCATCGTTTTTATTGTACAGCAATCTTTCTCCTCAAACCTACCACCTCTGTCTTTTCTTTCTTTCTTACTTTCTCTTCCCCCGCTTCTTCTTCTCCCTACTTCCTCTTTCTTTCTCCTTCTCCTCCTCTCTTCCTCCCTCTCTTACCTTCACTCCTACTCTAATTTCCCTTCCCTTCCTTCATCCCTCTCTATTGCTGTATCCTTTTATGCATATGGACTACTCAGAGGGCTGAAAAGGTTATTTTTGACTGGTCCTCGCACTTTTGACCAGTCCTCGAACTTACGACTGTCCTCACAGTTTACATTTTTGCCCTATCTTATACCATGTTGAAGAGAAGCAGTTGTGAAATGAGTGACATGGTTGTTAAGAATGCTGCACAGGCATAAATGTGAGGATGGTCATAAGTGTGAGGACCAGTCAAAAGTGCGAGGACCTGTCAGAAATGACTTTTTTCAGCCCTCTGAGTAGTCTCTATACACATAGCCATGGCCACTCAGTCACATGACCAGCTAGTCACGCCCACTCAGTCACATGACCTCCAAGCCACGCCCACAAAATAAGCCACACCCACAGAACCGGTAGTAAAAAAAATTAGAACCCACCCCTGGTTGGGGGTCACCACAACATGAGGAACTGTATTAAAGGGTCACGGCATTAGGAAGGTTGAGAACCACTGCTCTAGTGGCTACTCCTCAACCCCTGGAGATACTGTGCTCATTGGAGGCTGGCCTGTTTGTACTTTTTGGAAGCAAATCCCTGCTGGACACCAGGCACTCTCTGCACTTGAGGGGTAGGGGGTGAGAGGTTGAAGTACATACCTGCTGCAATGAATTGGTTATGGACGACTTTTGATAAGATTCATTGACAATGGCATGCAACTTGACACTGACACCTCTACAAATTGCTTCCTGGTCAGGCTGTTTGGGATCCTGTTCATGGATGGCAAGATAAGACACATAACAATCTAAGGAAGCTATTCATAAAATGGCTGGTTGCCCTGCGGCAGGTGCCTGCCTGGTGTACAATCCATTTCGCAGTATACCAAGCACTTTTAAGCTTAGGGGTACTATCAACACAACTCATCCATGCATTACAATCCTACTATGAGAGATCCAAAGATCTACACCATGTATTCTGCTGAACTGTCCTCCTTTCACCATTAGGTTATATTTGGTCTGGCTGTTCATGGTGACCCTTTTTCACAGAAGATTCATCATTTGTCTCTGAACAATAAGCTTCATGCATACTACACTTGCTGTATGAGGAAGCTACTCAGTAATACAACAATCCAAACATCAGAATTGTAAGTACCCTTGCATAAGAAGGATGGAACTTCAGCATTAGCAGGTTCCCCTGCTCAGCATCCTCAACATCCACTTCTTCCTTTGACAGTTGTGCTTATGCATCCACCACTTCATACAGTAGTGTGATTGTTTCCCAACATTTCCTGCAAGCTGCTGTCTAGGTCTCATAGCCGGGGAAAGAAAAGTGTTGCAGTCATTGTTGTACATTAATCTCATTTGGGTAAACCACTTGACTGTGTTTATGAAGCACATGATAGTCAGAGAACAGATGGAGAACATATCAGAATATATGAAAACTGGAAAACTCAAGTTGCATTTCTGGTCTTTCAACCATCTGCAAAAGTATGTTTGGGGAAGAGAGCTGTATAACTGTCCCAAATACTCTATAATGCTATGTTCACACACACCAGTGGTTGAAAGCAGCCCAGTAGATGGTTTCCTGTGGAGATCAGGTGTCCTCTCAGTCCAACAGTAAAAACCACAATGGCAATCTACTCAGCAACCAGATAAGATGCACTTCAATGAGCTTGTAGTATTTAAGAGCAGTTGGCTAAATCCCACCCAATAGAGAGTAAGGAAGATGACTTTAGTGAAGATAAGCAGGTCCTTTGCCTAGGCAACAGAGCCTGCATATATCCCTCAAGGCCATCTCCTTACCCTCTACATACCTCCTGGCCATAACATTAACATGAAAGCCTTTGAAGTGGCAGATTAACAGTATTTATCCCAGTTGAATTTGCCACTTCAGCTTCAGTTCAAAACTTAGAAACTGGTTGGCCTTGGCTGGGATGAAAGGAAGACTGTCATGCAGAATTAGGGAGATGCCTGAATGCATGCAAAGGTTAACATGGCTTCTTCTCTCTTCGACTCAAACACAAGTCTTTGTATTTTCCACAAGTTTCACATTGGGGGGTGGGGAGGAAATAGTTTATTACTTGTTCTGACTTACAGCATTAAATACTGCTCGATTTGCAAACCTAATAAGGTATAGTTAGACTGTACTCCTTGGAGATTGCTTCTGATAAGAGACGCACAGAACTGCTAATTTCGAGAACTATTGTCCTGGGAATTAAGACAATAGTATCTTGTTGTCTGGTTTCCAAATAAAAACTTTTACTTCATTCCTATATCCATATTTCATATATTGTATTCCACTCACTCTGGAAATGGAATGGCCTATAAACTGTAGCAATGAATAACTGTTTTCCCGTTCAGTGTTCTGCGTTCAGATTCATTAATTTGATCGAGCTTTATGGTATTTCTGAATTGATAGTAGAGGTTAGAGCCAGTGGTGGGATTCAGCCAGTTCGCACCACTTTGGGAGAACCGGTTAACTTTCTGAGCAGCTTGGTGAACTGGTTGTTGGAAGAAATCATTAGGGCAGAGAACCGGTTGTTAAATTATTTGAATCCCACCACTGGTTAGAGCCGTCTCCTTAAAGTTAGCGATACACCATTTTGAATAACTGTATACAAGGACAGACAGATATCCAAAACTTTTCAGCATCGCCATCCTCTGTAGATGGGAATCGCACTCTTAAACCTACCAGTTAACATCATCACCATTGAGATTAATTGCTAATGCTGCAACCTGGAAATACACTCATATTTACTCGGGAGTAAAGTAATGCCCTGGAACATATTTCCGTATGAATACGCCTAGTGGTAAAACGCACAATTCGCATTGCACAGGAAAAAGAAACCACCAAATTCTTCATATACGCTCAAAAACCGGATTTAATCACAACTTCGCAATAGCCCGAGAGACAACCCGGCGCACGCGCGCCTCTGCACTCGTCTAAAACAAATTGAACGACCCCGCCTCCGCGAAGACCCCGACCAGCCAGCCAGCCGCGCCTCCCAAAGAAGGCGGAAACCTGGAGAGCTTTTGCGCATGCGGATGAGGCCAGGCTTTTGAGCTGGCGCTTGTCCCGTCGCAGGCTCCGGCTTTCTTTAGAGGGGGAGGCGGGGTTAGGCCTCCGGAGCGGCTTTCTGTCTTTCTATCTCTCTCTCTCTCTCTCTCTCGTGTCCGGGGCCTGAGCGGGAATTCATCGGCGAGGCTTCTTTTTTCGATTCCAGGGCTGCCCCGTTTGGAAGAGGGCGCTGGTAAGTTACTCTCCTCCCCGCGCCTCCTTGTCCTTCCTCTGTCTTCAGGGTCCACCTTTCTACTTCCCTGCAAAAAAGTTATGCCCGGCGGGCGAAGACCTCTCCTCCGGTGCCCATCGTGCTGGGCTCGGCTCGTCCCCTTTCTGGTGGCGTGGCCGTATTCGGCGGAAGACGGTGGCTCTGCTTCCTCGCCCCTTTTTCTAGACTGGCTCTGTCGATCTTTAGCGGGTCGCGCACCTGGCGTCTTCCTCCTCTGCTTTCTTTGTCCGCACCTGCGGTCTTTTGTTTCCTTTCCGCGGAACTTTTTTTTTTTTTTAAGGAGGAAAGCTTTACCCGACTTTTTATATTTGCTCCCACGTATGGTTGGCACGCGCAAGACTTTGATTTTGGGGACGATTTAAATGATCAGGGATGGGTTGTTGTTTTTTTTAAAAGGATTCCTACGGTATATGAACAACGGCTGAGTAGCAGCTGCAGTAGTTCAGGAAACTTTTTTCGGATGTCAAATCAAGCAAAACATGTTAGTGGTTTTTGAATATCCCTTCAAAGACACTCTTGGGTCGAACTAAGGAGAAATTTCAGCTGCATTCTAAGCAACTGCATATCATTTCTTGTAAAGAGTACTGAAGGTGTTTCCAGATTGGCTAATTATGTTGGCGGCATGAAAATAGGCACAGGAACTTCATTAAAACTGCTTTTTAAACGTTTTTAAAGGACTGGCAGCTTTGCGACCAACATTTGCTGCCTTTGCTACCTTTAACTTCCAGTAATTTGAGTAATCTTTTTACGTGTTTTAGAGAAAGAATGAGGGAGCTAAAAATTATTTCCTGACATAAATACTGCATTTCTTTCTGTTTTGGTTATAACTCTGGTTTTTTTTAAAAAAAGAGGAAGTCCAGTGTGTGAAATTATTTTGTAACAATATGGCCTTCAAATGTGCTTCCAGTTTGGATTACTACTTGTTATTGTATTGCATTTCTGTGAGTTCAATATGAATCTTTCCTTCAATTAAGCAAAAAGAATGTAAAGAACCTAGCCTCAGAATATTTTTATTTTTCTTCCCATCTCCTAAAGTAATTATGGCAATGACGGGTCCAGCACCTTGTTCATCTATGAGTAACCATACTAAGGAGCGAGTTACAATGACAAAAGTGACATTAGAAAACTTCTACAGTAATCTGATTGCGCAGCATGAAGAAAGAGAAATGAGGTAAAATATTGTTATATGAATATGGGATACTTTCTTAATTTCAAGATTAAAAACTTGAATGCCTCAAGTGCACTGATCTTTTATTATGCTGAACAGTTTTTGTAACATTTCTTTAAAATGCCCAACAGTAAATATTTCTTGACTTGTCTCTGCTTTATGAAAATGAGTGGAAAGTTTTTCCTGAATTAAAAGCTGTTTTTCTTCTCCTAGCTTAATGTTTTCTTTCTTTTGATTTCAGGGTGTCCAGCATAAACATAACTTGTGTTGCGAAATATGCTTGGCTTGATTGAGCATGATAATCAAAAGCAGCCTTTCTAAGTACATTTTTTTGTCTTTCCTGCAAATCTCACCCTTTAAATCATATATTTTTAAAACAACTTTTCTGCTCTGAGTAGTCAGGAAGGTCCTTAGCAGCTTTCTGTATTTCTTTAGATAGCTGTCAGAAAATACTTTTTTGTAAATGCATTCCAGTACATACATATTTTATTTCGTTTGCGGTATTTAATACATATCTCAATTTTCAGTTTGGAAGTTATTGCATAAAACTTTTTTAAAAGAGCACTAGGAGCAGAAAAGAAGCACAATATTAAATATAGTAGTTGAGAAACTAAGTATAGAAAAAAAGCTCCTTGTGGTGTCAATATGACAGCAGCCCCCAACCTTTTGAGCTCCAGGGACCATGGAAGGCAGTTTTTGGCGTGGTTTTGCACACTGCTTGGATCCTGTGTTTCCTGGTGGATCACAGACCCATGCCGGTCCATAGCCTGGACATTGGGGTCACCTGCAATATGATATTGGATGTGATGTTGCTCATCACTTCCTTTACTCCAAAGATGGGGAGTAAGGCCCATAAAGAATATTTCCTAGTGGAAGGAGATTCTTAAGGTACATGTGTGTTGAGCTACTTAAATTAGCTCTATAAATTAATAAAATTAAATTTTATTGGTGGACGAATAAAATATTAAGTTTTCAGATTGTGGGGGAGTAGACAAGAGTAATAGTAATTAAGATACAATGGATGAGCCTGTTGTTGGCTTATCTCATAAATGGTAATTAAGCCCAGGTGAAAAATCAGGAAGAACTATTTCGGATTATTCAGAGCGACTCTTATTTAATTAATCCTCTTGAACTGAGGCTGGGAATTTATAAATTACATTGGATTCTAGAATTCATTTGTAAGTTTGATTTAAGATAATCAAGAAACTTGATAGAAAGTTAAGATTCTATGTTTTAAAAACTTAAGGTAGCATACTGTTGATATAGGAGTTGTAATAAAATGAGACAGCAGTAGAAATACCTATGAAATCATTGAGTGCATAAAATTGTTCTAAATTCTAGGACTTACTGAAACACTAGACAAAACACTAATTTTTGCAATGTAATACAAACATTTCCACATTTTGCTCAACTCTGCTGGACTCTGTTCTTTAAAATGACAACTTCTAAACTCTGTTTTTATTATCATGTACTCCATGTTTCTATGCCCCTTGTGACATAATGCTAGTTCTTTCATAATATAAATAACTACATTTGCTATCTTTTTTACATACGGTAGTCACTTTTAGAGGCAGAGCTCAGATTCACATTGGAGATTAATGTGAATGTTTTTGAAAGACAGATATTCTGCATGAATATAGAGTGTGCTAGATATAATGTACAAAGTGATAGAATACTCTATCTGGTTGTAGGTTATATTGCTTATTCCTATACTCTTTCTAGATTGTTGTTCAGTATACTTGAAGACAATGTTGTATGAACAATTGCATTATAACGCCGTATGTCATGTTAGAAGTTTGGGGAAATGAAGTCCCACACAAAACAAATTTAGGCATCTTAAAACAACTATAATTTTCCGAATACTATCTTAGCAGCTGAATACCATGTGTATAAGGTCAATGGAAAGAAAACCATTTTAGTATGCAGTAAGCAGACAGTTGCACCCCTCCCCCCATTCAGTTTTCATCAATAGCAAAGGAAGCACAAAAAATTATTTTGTCATCCTACATATTCCTCATATACTTTCTGCATTCTGCGTTTTCCATTTCTTCAATTTTCTTGTGGGGAAATAGTTAATTATTTCACCCCCGCCTTGTTATCCTCAATTCTAAAAGAGGCTGACAAACATTAGTTATAAAGACAATGAGTTAAAGATGTGTATTTGATGTTGAGGTAGGAAAGGCTTGTTGATATAGGAAGTAGAGATGATCAGGTTCTGTCAGCCCTTTGAAGTAATCTAGACAGAAAGCACAAACCATGAACCCTAACATTCTCTTTACTGTAAAGTAAAGGTAAAATGTATTGTATTGTAAGGTAAAATAACAGAATCTTTCCTCAAACTGAAAGCAGTTTTCCGCCTCTTTTACTTTCCAGAAAACTAGAGAGAGCCCCTCCTGAGATACTTCCCATGCCTCTTTCTTCTGTGGACTGAGATACTTTTTGCATGATAGTTATTTAGACTTCAGCTCTTCCTTTTGTCTCCCAATGTCATTCTAATACAACTTTACAGGTTCTGAGTTCTGGTGTAGGTTCTGGTTACTTTCACTCAGTTCTCCTCTTGGAGCTTAAGTGATATAGTGGTTAAGATGTTGGAGTGGATATCTTATTCTGTTCTATTCAATCTTATTCTAGTCCATATTCAGCTGAAGCTCAGTGGATAATGTTGGGCTGGCCAGTTTTTCCTAATTCCACTATATGGCAGAGCTGTTGGGAAAAATAAATGGATAATTTATTGTGTACATTGACTTGAAATCTTGAAAGGAAGCTGGAATAGAGACCTAATAAATATGTTCCCATTATGGAAACACTAAAGTTTTATAGTTGTGTCTTAAGCCATAAAAAATCTTTCAGTTGTTTTTGTAATAACTCGTGTGTGTGTGTGTGTGTGTATACCTTCCTTCCCCCCTCCCTCCCCCCTCTGCTTCAGTTCAAATGGGTAGGTTGACTCTTTTAAAAAGCAAGTATAGCTGGAAATAATATAAACAACTTAGTTTAACTTGAAATAAAGTTATCTAGATTACATGAAAAGTAGCATTCATCTTGTATTGCTAATAGTCTGCAGTGAATGAAACCTTTACTTTAACAATATTTTCTCTCTTTTCCTCTTTTTCTATTTTGAAGCCAGTAATGAATGAAGTAGCCGTCGATCAGGCAGTCTAATATTAGGTTTTTATTGAACTAACTTTTGTACCTGGAATGCAGTATTAAAAATTTAAGATGCTCTATTCACTCCATTAGTATATGGAAAGTGGATAAGCTATTTTGAATAGGAGACTAAAAGTAACAACTAAATTGAAAAGGAGGATAGTGCATACCTAAATAATGGAAACATTTATAAGCCAATGGTTATGCTTATCTTTCAGTTAAGTTATTATGGAATCAGTTTTATTTTTTACCCAAATAAGTGTATTAATAAGATGAATGAATCAGGATAATGGATCTTTCATTACCTTTTACTAATAATTTGACTTTTCAAGAGTCACCGGGTTGAACTGAGTAAAAACTAAATAAATAAATACATGAAAAAATGAAAATAAAAACTATCTGTGCATACATACAAGTTGTGAAGGTAGAAAGCCTGCAGTTGCTTTGGCAATTTTCAGAAGTGACTTGTCATTGTCTTCTTCCTATGGCTGAGAGAAAAATGATTCGCCCTAAGGTACCAAGCTGCTGTTTTGCCTAAGGCAGGACTAGAATGCCCAATCTCCTGGTTTCTAGCTGAGTGCCTTAACCGTTATACCAACTATCTCAATTTATAAAAATACTATTTTTTAAACATTTTTTCTCCCATTAATCCAATCTGTTGGGTCTTCACAATTTTAAAATCAATTTTAAAGCTGATTATCAATCAGTCCAATCCTAATGGTAATATCCATCCAATTAATTCTGATTGCAATACGATGTAGACAACAGTGGAGGCTGTGCTGTTACACACTTTTTCCTTCCACAATATATCTGCTCTCATGGGGCACACTACAGTACATAGTATACATCTGATGCAAAAGGTAAACGTTGAAGCCTTTGGAAACCTATTTCCATGATGCTCTCATTTTTTCCCCTTAGATATACTGTAGGAAATGGGCATTAATATGTGAAATAGTTTTCAGTATATACAAGTACAAAATGGTCTGTCTTAGCAAAGATCCTAATGTTCCATGAATGCTGAGGTGTTCTACATCACCAGTAAATAACCAGGAAAAAGATCTTGGGATTCTGAAGAATAGCTTAATGAAACACAATGTAGTGTTTTGTTGCTATGAAGGACATAAAACTATGCAGAGACCATTAGAAGTTCCAGGCTTCTTTTTAATAAATTTTGGAATGGAAAATAATTCCTTCCTGAGGGAGATGGTATATTTCTGTAAAGCTATTTAGTTCATTCATTCTAGTCAGAAATTGAAATTGGTTTTTTTCCCCAGTTATCTATTTACCCACCCTTTCCTTCCTTTTGCTACTTATTGCTGTGATGAAGGTATTTCCTTGATAAGAAATTTCATTGGGGCACATAATGGAACAGAAAGAAAGCTGTGTTTCTACTAAAGGCCTCTTTCCACAGGAGAAGAAAATGTGAGAATCCTCTCTACTGGTTTTACTAGTTTTAAAGGACCATGTTAGATCATATTAGTTTTGCATACTGAATAGGCTTTTGCAAGTATTAGTTTGAGTTGGCTGTTCCTTGTCTTTGCAGTTAGACATGGTAGGTGTAGTCATGAAGGTCTCTGATCACTTAAAGTGGGGTGTGTGTTCAGTAATCTTTTCAGTTAGAAGATCAGTTATGCGGAAAAAGATTTCTAAAAAAGTGCTGGACAATCTTTTGCAGTATATAGCCATGCCATTTGTATGTTGTGAATTAAAGACCTGTAAAAACTGTATGCAATAAATAGCAATAGCACTTAGACATATATACCGCTTTACAATGCTTTACAGCCCTCTCTAAGCGGTTTACAGAGTCAGCATATTGCCCCCAACAATTTGGGTCCTCATTTTATCCACCTCGGAAGGATGGAAGGCTGAGTCAACCTTGAGCCTGGTGAGATTTGAACTGTCAAATATATTTAGCAGATACCTTTTAATTGTCAAAAATAAGAGTGGTTGTTAGTTTAACTCAATTTAACTCTTGGGATTGAATTTACTTTTGTCATCTTGATTCTGGATACATAGCCAGAAAGGGCTATAATTTTCTGTTTACTGCTTTTGACCTTCTAGAGTTGTGGAGAGCTGGAGGCACTTGTATTACAGCGACTCTGCTCTTATTTGTAAAGCTGTTTCTGAAAATATTTTCTGCCCTTTAGTAGTTATATTAAAGGAGCCTGCATAAATTTATACTTTTTTCCTACATGGTTCAGTATTTATATGAAACCACTGAATGGAGTCAACAGATGAAAAAAAGATAAGGTACAATGATGCTGATGATGCCTAAGCTCTATTTCTCTTGTCCATCAAGATCAGGTGAAACTATACAGATGTTTGAAGGCAGGAATAGGATCAATAAGGCAATAAATTGAAAATCAACAAGAAGGTAGTACTGTGGATTATTTGTTTCCCAGTCTATAGATTAGGGCAATAAGACTGTTCTGGCACTCTTAAGGTATTCATTCACTCCACATTGACATCGGGGGCTAGTAACTAGCAGCATAGAATCTCTTACTAGCTCTTTTGTCTGGTTTGTCTGCACATCCTCAATATAAATAGCTTGATCACAACAGACTATGCTATTGTAACCTGCTAATTAGATCATTTTAAAGGGCACTAAATGGGATAAAATACTGCATATTATAAATATTGTAGCACAGCATGCAGATTCTGTATGAAATGACAGTGGCACGATCCACATAATTTTAGTCTTTAAAGAACAGAACTGGATCCCAATTTATTACCAATCCCAATTCAAAATATTTTAACACATATAACTCTGATTACTTAAATGAGTGCCTTTATCTGTATTGTTTGCTAGTGCCAGTGCTAGTGCCAGTGCAAATGTTGTTCATATTATTATCAAATGAAGCAAAGATTTTTGGTGTTTATAGTAATACATTTCTGGAGTGGCACTTTGTCTCTGGAACATATTTTCACTGGAAATTAGGTTGGCTAATTTCAATACTAGATGAAAATTTTAAACCATCTTTTTTTTTATAATGAACCCTATATACTGGAAAATGATGGAAGAAGTCGTCCCTTTTTTTTTTTTTTTGCACCAATGTGTTATTTTACTGGGTTTTTAAATACTTTGAATCTATACTGACATCATTTTTATGATAAAGATAGAACTGTCCTGCTTTTTATGGAAAGAAAGATAATAATATAATACAGATAGTCCTCAACTTACAACAGTTCATTTAGTGACTGAAGTTATATCACTGAAAAAAGTGACTTGGCAGTGTTTTACACTTATGACTGTTGTAGCATCCTTATGGTCACATGTTTTACATTCAGATACTTGACAACTGACTCACATTTATGACGGTTACAGTGTCCCGGAGTCATGTGATCATCTTTTGAGACCTTCTGACAAGCAAAATCAATGAGGAAACCAGATTCAGTTAAGAAGCTTGTTAGTAATTTAACAGCTGCAGTGATTCACTTAACAAATGTGGCAAGAAAAGTTGTAAAATGAGACAAAAAATTCTCACTTAAAAACATAAATTTTGGACTCAATTGTGCTTGTAAGTTGAGGACTGCCTGTAAGAGAAGTTTGAATCTCTTTCAAATTATATTGCAATTTCTCTTTTATTTTGTCATACTTACATTTACTTTTAAAAATTGAGAATTAATGTAGAAGTATAGGACATCTGCTTTTCACATTTACTCTGTAGTATGGTGAAATTATTTGTGCACTGAGAATCAAATATTAGATGGGATTTGATATGAAGCCTATACATTTTCCGTTACCTCAATTAGTTGTTGTTTTTTAATCACAAACCTGTATTGATCAAAGTAGTAAAATGTTCCATAATTGACTTATATTGGGTTACATAATATCTAAAACTTGTTTTGGATATAATCACATCATTTTTCATACTTTGGTGTGATATTCTTTAACAAATAAAAAGATAAATGACTTAATTATTGATCAAATACCATATACCAGGCAGGATATTGACAAATAACATTCTGAATTTACTTTTTTAATTTAATTCTCAAATTAAATCAGTTTTAGTCCTAATGAAGGAATGTAGTGAAAATACAAACTCCAAATTTCCCACATTGTTTCTTGTTTTTTGAAATGACTTTGTTCAATATTGAAATTGTATGCATCTAGACAAAGATAGGGATTTCCTAATCCATGATATTTTCAATTTTTTTTTAGACAAAAGAAGCTAGAAAAAGTGATGGAAGAAGAAGGCTTAAAAGATGAAGAGGTATTATTGCATGTGCTAAAACTTGTTGGTGATTATGTACCAAAGCTATCGCTGTGAATGACTATACTTTAATTGTTGTTGTTTCTTTCTTTAAAAATATATTAGAAAAGACTAAGAAGATCGGCACATGCCCGAAAGGAGACAGAGTTTCTGCGACTGAAAAGAACAAGGCTTGGACTAGAGGATTTTGAGTCTTTAAAAGTAATAGGCAGAGGAGCATTTGGGGAGGTACGATTTTGAGACTAATAATATTAGAAGGACTAATGATTTGAAGTTTTAGCAAATGACAGAGCCTGTTCAATGTGCTCTGGGCTTGGAAAATATTCAGGGTCATTCCTGGCTAGTACTTTGTTGGGATCTGTATCAGATCTAAGGCTAAATTGAGAAGCTGAAAAAATATCTTGGAAGAAGGCAATGGCAATTTCTTGTCCAAAAATCATGCTGATTTACATAAAAAGATACACAATTTTGGGTAGTCTATTTTTAGTGCATGTGTTACGATTACCAGTCTTTTGTATATGACTATAAAAAGATGTCAATAATATAGTATGTCTTCTAAAACAAATGAATAACTAGGCAATAGTTGATTTTTAACATTCTGTTTTACCAAATGATATGGAGTTTCATGTTGATCTCCATAATAATCTACTAATTTCTGTATCCTAAATTATATACGTAAAAAAAACTTAGCTATTTTATTAATTAGAAGACAGTATTTTATTTGCTAATTTGAAAATCGGATAACATCAGTTAACTTCATTTTTTCAACTGTTTAAAAGTTCTAATTTATCCACCAGAGAAGCATACTGGTTGCACCTTAGATTGGATTCATACATCATAATATGTTTCTGTTTGGTATTAACTTAGACCAATGAATTAAATCAGTCATAGTGGTTTATAAACCATAATGAATGAATGGAGCTTTTTGTTTTGTTTGAAGTTTCATTATATTGTTGTAGTGCTGTTACAGATTATTCAAAATCTTTGGTTATCTCTTAGTAATCATGTCCCCAATATTACTTTTTGGAGTTGATTTTGAAGACATCTCTGTGATTGCATCCGTCCTAGGGTTTGAACACATCCCTGCAATGCAACATTGCCTCCTCATGACTTTTTTTTTTAAGGAATTGTTTTAAAGTTACAATCATTTTTATAAATGATGTAAACAGCTTCAGGATTTTTACATTGAGAAGTGATACACAAATATTTAAAATAATACCACCATCCATATTGGCTAGTGTTTATTATTAGATAGCATTTTACTGCAATGAAACAGAAGTAGGTAACCCAGTATCCTAGATTACATTTTGGACATCAAGTCTTATAGGTACTAGAAGTGTTAATTGGAACTTATGGGAGTAGCAGTTGAAAACGTGTGGAAGGCACAAGATTTATTCCTGCTGATACAGATGTATATGCTGTTATAAAGAAAGAGGTCGGTTTCTGTCACTTATTAACCTTAGCAGAGAAAAACTGAAATATCTGAGATGTATTAACACAAAAACAATTGGTGTCTAACTTCTAGGTGCGGCTTGTTCAGAAGAAAGACACAGGGCATGTATATGCAATGAAAATCCTACGAAAAGCTGACATGCTAGAAAAAGAGCAGGTAAACTCAGTTTCCAAAAGGTTTATGCCATCTAATTCTTACTATTGAAGTTGGGGTGGTGGGGTATGTTTTTTGATCAAACCTTTAGACTGGTAATTGGATTTCTTGAATTACCACTCTAAAAATAACTGGAATTTCTGGAAGGTAAGTGATACTTTCCTTGAGGAAACAAAAACAGTCATTTTAGTCACTACATTGACTCAATATTAATACTGATATTTTTGGAACTTTAGCAAAAACGAGCTCCTCTTGAATTTATATCCTTTCCATCTTCATTTAAATACTGTTGAATTTTTAACATTCATTTTAAACTATTTACATGGGAGTAACTCTCATAGGACTTAACTGAACATTTGTAGAAATCCTAAAGAAAATGCTCTGAAAGTCATTTTAATTGTGAATATTGAATGAAGGATATGTCAGGAACCAGAGTTGAATGAATGATGATTATTTAATACTAATAGCACTTACACTTACCATATTTTTCGGAGTATCAGATGCACCAGAGTATAAGACGCAGCTTAGTTTTTGGGGAGGAAAATGGGTGGGGGGGTGGAGAGACATCTGCCTACCAGGTATTCATCTGGCTAGCATCCTTAGTCTGGTCAGCTTCAGCACATTAGTTTGCTGGTTTTTTTATCCCCTGCTTGGGGATAAAAAACAGCTTCTAAGGCACAGTTGACAGGAAGCAGCAATGAGAACAGCAGGCAAAGCATGGGGAAGATCGCTTCACTCAGCTATTGCCTAGTTAGGGCTGAAAAAAAAGCTTCTAAAGAACAGCTGAGAGTCTGAGCAAAGATCCGGAGATGCTTCATTCGCTAGCGCCTCGTTAAAGCACATCTGAGAGTTGAAGGAGCAGGCAAAGCTGGGAAGATCACTTGCTAGTGCCTCATTAGCACCTCATTAGGGCTGAAAAAAAACTTTAAAAAAGCTACATTTGGAGTATAAGACGCACCCAAATTTTCAACCTCTTAGAGGGGAAAAAGGTGTGTCTTATACTCCAAAAAATCCAGTATATACCACTTTACAGTGCTTTACAGCCCTCTCTAAGCGGTTTACAGTGTCAGCATATTGCCCCCAACAATCTGGGTCCTTATTTTACTGACCTCAGAAGGATGGAAGGCTGAGTCAACCTTGAGCTAGTCAGGATCGAATTGTTGGCAAGTGGCAGTCAGCAGAAGCAGCCTGCAGTACTGCATTCTAAGTAACTAGAAGGCAAATTGACCGATTAAGAACAATTTTAAGTTTATCTCTATGTATTTATATGTTTCCAGCTAATAATTTCAGCTTTTGATTCTTCAAATAGATATGCCTTTAATGGAAACTACAGTGGGTCTCGAATGCAGTAGCCAGGCTTCTGTTGGGTGTCCCTCACTGAAGGCACATAACATCAGTCCTGGTTCAGCTCCACCGATTACCCATTGTGTCCAAACCAAATTCAAAAGTGTCTAACATATAAATGCCTTTCCTTTATGTGGGCAGGTCCCTAGCTATAATGACTCATCATTCTTTAACCGGGAGCTCTGTTTATCTACTAAGGATCTGCTGAAGATGTTGCCCATGAAGGAGATCCAGCTAGAAGGATATTCTGATCACTTTTAAAATGTAATTTGAAAATCTCCCCACTTCTGAAACGACTTACTAATGCAGATTTTCCAACTGCATGTTATTTAAAATATTCTTTGGCTACATCATTAATATTAATTTTGCAATTTATAGACTACTCTTTGCACAGTGGAAATGCAAGTGATTAACAAAATAAATACTGAATTAACAATGAAAAGAACATTTGCCAGAAATTATGATTCAAAAGTTAAAAAGACTAATGCTAAAGCAGCGGAGAATAGTGCGGACCTGTATATATTTCTCTTAATAACCCCAGTCGGTATGGTCAACGGTAGATAATTGTTTTTGCTGTAACTCAGCAATATGTGAAGGACCACATGCTTCCTATATAGTCACTGAAGATTTTAATGAGCAAATTGTACCGGAAAGTTTTTGGTTTTGTTTTTTTTTTGTTTTTTGTTTTTTTGCTTTAATTTATTTGCCGCCCTTCTCCGGAGACTCAGGGCGGCTTATAATGCGTTAAGCAATAGCCTTCATACTTTTGTATATTTATACAAAGTCAGCTTATTGCCCCCACAATCTGGGTCCTCATTTCACCTACCTTTGAAAGGATGGAAGGCTGAGTCAACCTTGAGCCTGGTGAGATTTGAACTTGCAGTAATTGCAAGCAGTAGATGTTAATAACAGTGCTTTAGTCCACTGTACTACAGGCTCTTACTCTTACTAATACAGTATCTGTATTAGACTACAGTTCGTTATTTTCATGATGGCTTATGTGTCCCAAATGGCAGTCATGCTACTGGGTATTTATAAAAACAGTTCATTTTAAAATTATGATAGAGGTAGAAATGCCTGAATGCCTTTTACAAATATCTGAAAATGGTACCTGTAACTAAATACATTCATTTATATATCCATCTCCAGGTTGGCCATATTCGAGCAGAACGAGACATTCTAGTGGAGGCAGATAGTTTGTGGGTTGTAAAAATGTTTTATAGCTTTCAAGATAAGCTAAACCTCTATCTTATCATGGAGTTTCTACCTGGAGGTAATTATTCATTGTTGTTTGTTTTTGAATTGTTTACTTTTAAGATGTTTATTTGAATCAGTTGTTGGGGATATATGTTCTGATTCTGAATTTAATTCTTGTTAATAGGTGAAAACTCGTTTGAAAAATGAAGTAATATGTGAAAGTTTTGGCCTGTCAAAAATGGTTGCTTGTGCTGGCATTCCTACTGAAGTAATGATTGTGCTCCATTTTGCGTATTTGCTGGGGGAGTAGGGGAGCCTAATCAAAGCCTGTCAGCTTATTGCTCAATATCTATCTTTTTAGAGTCATAGCTAAACTTGCAGTTACTAGTTTTCTTATCTATAAAACAATCGCTGTTTTAAAAAGAAATGGTAGGCGTGAGGGAAATAATATATTCAAAAGTTAATGTTGATATCACAGACAACTATAATTGTGATGGGGTGGTTATTTGTAGTAATGGTATTTTGTATGTCCTTACTGATAACTTTCTTTAAAACAGCATTGATTAGGGTAAAACATCCTGAAGTAATCCACAGCAGGTTTTTGGAATGGGAAGATATTTTTTGCGTGTTTGGAATTGTATCTGTGAAAATTCTAGTGGTAAAGAAAGCAGGAGACTGAGTTCAACTTCCAGCTCTCTCTCTGTGTCTCTGTCTGTCTGTCTGTCTGTCTGTCTGTCTCTGTCTCTGTCTCTCTCTCTCTCTCCCCCCCCTCTCTCTCTGTCTCTGTCTGTCTGTCTCTCTCTCTCTCTCTCTCTCTCTCTCCCTCCCTCCCTCCCTCCCTCCCTGACCCCTATCTCAAAGGGATTTGTAATGTGGGAAAAATAGGAAGAGGAAGGTTTCTTGGATATATTTGCTACCTTGAGTTATTTGTAAAAATAATAAAGTCAGGATGCAAATAAATAAAAAGGAGTAGATGAAATTGTTCCAGAGAAAAAAAGATTTTGTAGAGAATACAGAGTACCTTTTATAAGTATAAGCTCAGTTAAGTGAAGTGCCGATAACTGTTTATAAAAGAGGTGAATTAACTTGCCTTCACTTTCTTTTGTGCATGCAGGTGATATGATGACATTATTAATGAAAAAAGATACCCTTACAGAAGAGGAGACTCAATTTTACATAGCAGAGACTGTGTTAGCTATAGATTCAATTCATCAGCTGGGTTTTATTCATCGTGATATCAAGCCAGATAATCTTCTCTTGGACAGTAAAGTATGAGAGCTATTTTTTGGCTAGCTTTTCTTTAGCATTTCCTATTAGAATGCTAGGATTTTATCATTTTTTAAAATTATTTAGAATCATTCTAAATAAAATTATCTAGAATAAAACTCTCTATTCTAAGCTTGAAATGTATATACTACTAAAGCTCTCATGTCTGCTTTGTTGTTTGTAACCTTCAGTTGAACAAAATGGTGCGTCACAGAGCAACAATTTTTGAATCAATATATCTCAAATGGGTTAATTTAGAGAATGTGTCCAAAATCTGGGACCCATCAATCTCATGGGATTGAAATTTGGCAATGTTGTGGCCACTTCAGTGCTACCACAGCATTGCACTGCTGTGGCACATAATCAACATTTCCAACACTCCCTGCCAGCTTCCTACAGGGAAGGCCAATGAGGAAACTGGCAGGAAGTTGGAAATCACTCCTGCTTCAACTTTTTTTTTTTTTTGGCCTGCCGATGATCATTCTGTTTCTCTGTTTAGGTAAGGAAATGTCTTTAAAACGATAACTCAGTGAATCGTGTGGTTGTCTAGTGGAAGTCTGTTGTTAGCACCTGCGACTTAGCTCTTGAAATATTGTCATGGCACTTGAAATACTGTTTAAGGGGCACAATAAATAAGTAAGGAAAAGATGCAGTTCTGTTAGCTAGTACCCTTTCTTTCGGATGTTCCCTTATATTTTTTGCTGGCCTTCAAGAAAGAACATATTGAAACGGGGTTGCTTCTTAGGAGCTTTATGTGTAGAATTAGACTCATGACAATGAAATGATTTTGATTGAAAGCAAGCTAACCTTTTAAAATACTTTTTAAACATTCTTCCACAATATCTTAAGTAAATATCTGCATTTGTAGAACATGTAAAACATGCATCTTTGTATTCCGTCATAATGGCCCAAGATGCAAGCCAGTTAAAGGGCATTCTGCAGCATGGGCAAACCTGATCATTCTAACTTTGCTGAAAATGAAAATGTATATGGTTTTTCTCAGGGAAGATTCCAGAACAATAATCAGCAGGCATCTAATAGAGCTTTCCTTTTAATTTATTTTTTAAGTGTTCCATCTTTTGCACAGGATACTATTCTGTTCACTGTAACAAGAAAAGTATGAATGCCTATCACGGAATGACAGATGTGATTGAATCCTTGCATTATATTATTGATTTGATTAAGAATTCCTGGGATACTTACTTATATTACCTTTTATTTTCTTTATTTAAAGAATCCACCTGATTCTGCATAGCTGATTGTGTGATTAATAGGCAAAGAATAGTATACAGAAATTGTCTTTTTCTTAACTTTATTTTAAAATATGAAAGTTCATCTAAAAAAAACACCAAATGTGTGATATTTGCTAAGTATTTAGTGTTTGAATGCTATTCTGTGCTGTTAATTCTCTTATTTTTGCATTGTTTACTTTCAGGGCCATGTGAAGCTGTCAGACTTTGGTCTTTGCACAGGACTGAAGAAAGCACATAGAACAGAATTCTATAGGAATTTGAGCTATAATCTTCCTAGTGATTTCAGTAAGCCTTTTTATATCATTTAAAGAAACTTGTAATCACCCAAATAATAAGTGCCCTCAAATATTCTTTCGTTCTTATCCGCTCTGAGTCTACCTGGTGGTCTCTATGTTTAGAAGAGTTTGTTTCCTTTGTGTGTGGCTCTCACATACTTATTTAATTTTAAGTATTATTATCTTGCAATTTAGCAGAAAAGTAGCTTATATAAAGTAAGTAACATACAAAATGCTTTCTGCTTTCAGGCAGGTTATTTTCAGGCACAATATACAAACATAAAAGAAAAGAGTCTAGAAAAGAGAAAACAAGCAAACCAGGCACTACTTCATAAAGCTCTTATAAACAGGCACACTGTCGCTCTTGCCTGTTATGATATACATGTAATCCTTGGTTAATAACCAATCACTTAATGACTGTTTAAACTTACAACCCATCCCCAAACGTCTGTCTCTGTCTGTCTGTCTGTCTGTCTGTCTGTCTGTCTCTCTCTCTCTCTCTCTCTCTCTCTCACACACACACACACACACACACACACACACACACCAGTTCACATAATTGCATTTCAGGCACTTGATTGGTTGCAATATCCCATAGTTACGTGGCTAAGGTTTGCAGTGGTTTTGCTTGCTTCTGGCAAAAAATGCCCATTTGACAGAATGGATTTGCTTACCAACCACATGGTGACGTGCTGTATGAGTAGCTTAAAAGCAGTTGTCAAATCGAATCAGGTAACAACCACATAACAACCACAACAACTTGAGACCAAAATACTCAGCCTGAGTGTGATTGCAAGTGGGAACTACCTATTAGCTTGATATGGATACTGTTCATATGTTAAAGTTAAAAAGATAGATCTTCTCCTTAGGAGATTCTGCTCATTTAAAATAAATGTTTTGGTAATTGTCTCCTACATAATAGTACTGGTATCTGTATAAAAAAAATAAACTTGGGAGTGTGATTTAAATGTCCTTTATACAACATGTGTAGCTTTATCCTGTGCCTAAGGACAACCCCATTAAGCTTAGATATTGAAATGCTTTTATCTTGGAATTGTACCTTCAGTTCAGCTTTTAGCAGTAATTGATAAATAAAGCAGGTGAGATGTTGCCTTCATATAATACTTTTGTGAAGTTGGGTAGCTTATTCAGAATTTATGCACGTTTTTGACTTCTTGCTGTTTCTAGCTTCAAATGCCTACAAAATATTTGATTAAATACATATATTTTAGGAATATTTATTAATGCTATTCATTCATATACAGCAACTTTCCTCTTGCACTAGTTTATTCTTTTCATTGCATTTTTTGGGAAGGAGAGAGGAGAGAATGTGGGCCATTAGGGTTCAGAACAAATATATAAAAAGACGTTAACCATGTTATAATTATTTCTTCTTTTCAGTAGATAAAAACAGTCCAACATGGAAAAATACCAATGTCATTTATCTTTGGTTATTTATCTTCAGCTTTTCAGAATATGAACTCCAAAAGAAAAGCAGAAACTTGGAAAAGAAACAGAAGACAGTTGGTAGGTAGTGCTCTCTAGATAATTTCTTATATTACTTCATTTGAAGCAATACACTGCTGTTCAACCAAGAAAGTAAGAAATTCCTTTAGTGGCTCACATAAGATTAGTTACAAACAGGACAGTCCTTGCAAATAAGTATGTGATCATAAATAACACCAAAACAAACAAAAAGAAGATAAGGGAAGAGTGAAGAAAAACACATTTGGATTCTAGTTCTTAAATCAAATGGAAATACTGGTAGTTGAAAAGGGAAGTAGAAATGAGTGGAACTGGGGTCTCAGTAAAATAGGCAGAGGAGACACCCTTTTCTGGTAGGGATTTCTTCTGTAATTATTTCTCTGTTCTGTTAGTGCAGGTTAGATAAAGCTCCTATATATAGGAAGAGTACAGGTGGTAAGCATTGCTAATGCTTGTAGTAGCCCTGATTCAGGAGTCTGCACTCCTCTTGTGTGGAGGAACATTTACATATGTAGATGGTATAATCCTGAAAGCAGTGTTGTGACAAGTCTATAAGATCCTACAAACCCTTTCATTTTTCATTTTTTTTTTTTTCATTTCATTTTATTAAATTTGTATACCGCCCTACTCCCGAAGGACTCAGGGCGGTGAACAGCCTTTGAAGGCATTGGAAGAGGGAGTAAAATAACTTGCATTCTAATATTATCATATAAAAATGATGGTATTGATAAGAGGACATGGCCCAGCAGCATATTAGATTTCCTCCATTAGTAAGCCATACTGTTCCTTTGTCACAGATATTCAGGTCAATCTTCAGATGTGATTTTTGGGAGATCTGACAGAACATGCATTAGTAAAACTCTTATCAGTTTTAGTGCTATAAAGCAAATGTATCTTGTCTCAGGATTATGAAATCCTGGAGAAAGGAACAGCTGCTTTAAGGTATTACAGACAGATGCCAGATATATGTACTTGGGAAAAGCTTTGGGAGATAGAAAGCAAACAACAGCACAATCTTAATATTTGTTGACTTTTTTTTTTTTTTTTTTTTTTTTTTTTGCTTTAATTTATATGCCGCCCTTCTCCGGAGACTCAGGGCGCCTTACAATGCGTTAAGCAATAGCCTTCATACTTTTGTATATTTATACAAAGTCAGCTTATTGCCCCCACAATCTGGGTCCTCATTTCACCTACCTTAGAAAGGATGGAAGGCTGAGTCAGCCTTGAGCCTGGTGAGATTTGAACTTGCAGTAATTGCAAGCAGCAGATGTTAATCTGTTAATAACAGTGCTTTAATCCACTGTACTACAGGCTCGTCATTAGACTTGATATTAAATATTGCAACTATTAGCCAAACTGATTTAGCAAATAGAAATGCTATAATATTTGCATTAATAAATAATTCAGTCTGAAGTAAACTGCTCTCCAAAAGTACATTTGTGTTAAATATTGACTTAGAAAGAAAATACCACCCTATCGCCAAGTTTCACATCTCAAGCTTGTTTCAGGGAATTATTACAAAAGCAGTATATCTTGCATAATTTTCTTCGGCTCACAGATGGAATATTTCTAAAATCATTGAATAAATACTGTTTCATTTCAGGCTTTCTCCACCGTGGGAACTCCAGATTATATTGCTCCAGAGGTCTTCATGCAGACAGGGTACAATAAGCTTTGTGACTGGTGGTCCCTTGGAGTCATAATGTATGAGATGCTAATTGGTAAGGAATAACATAGTAGATCCAAATTAGAGCTATGATATGGTCACAGATCTTAATCTGTTCCTTGATTTCTAAACAGAATACAACTTGAGGTGAAACATTATCTTGATTTTTATTTGCAGTTGTAATGTTTAACTTTGAAATGAAATGTGTGGAGGTAGGAATTGGTAACCAGTGTAGGCTTGCTTCATTAATCACTGATCTAACTTTTATGTTTTTCTCAGGTTACCCTCCTTTCTGTTCAGAGACTCCTCAAGAAACATACAAGAAAGTAATGAATTGGAAAGAGACTTTAATATTCCCCCCAGAAGTTCCTATTTCTGAGAGAGCCAAAGATCTCATTTTAAGGTACCTAAATCTATAATTGCTAACCTTGAAGTCTTAGAGAGTGATGAAACTGGTATTTTGGTTTTCATTGCACAAACACTAATGTGCAGTCTTCAATGATTTGGGTTGTCATTTTCTGAAATTATAAAATTGCTTTATAAACTATCTAACTCGGGCACTGATATTCAAGAGTATAAGTGGAGCTGTTCAAGAAATGAAAAAATAGTTCTGTTTTGAGCTAGAAACAAGCCATCATGTTCTAGACATTTTCCTGAACTGTTGGGTTAGCCATGATTTGGCAGAAATAGAATTAAAAATATTTAGGTTGATCCATGTTTTCAGAAGAACAAAATCTGGATTGGAGAGCAAATCTAGCACGGTTGGTGCGCATTGTCCTCTACCTTGCTTCCAACAGTAATCTGTTGGCCCACCTGCCTTTTTCCCAGCTTCACCATTCCATCCCTTCCCTCAGCCAATGCTTTCAGCCCCCCTCCTCCCATATGGTTCACCCAGCACTTTTCCCTATGCTTCATATTGCATAGAAACAGGAGAGCATTGGGTGTATTCCAGAACATGCACTCCATTTCCTTCAAACAAGAGATTTGGTCCATATGCTGCATAAACTGAAAATCCTATATTCAGGACAGCTGCCTACAATCTGATGCTTTTTAAAATGGTATCTTGCCTTTTCTTTGTTTTTTGACTATGTTCTTTCTTTTGAATTTAATTTTTTTCCTCCAAACAGTGCATAGATTTGGTTGTACCTATGTAGTTAACATTTCATGAATAAATGCATGGAATGTATAGCTAACATGGCTACAATCATGATTATATGTAATA
The DNA here is from genome assembly GCA_022577455.1 of Arizona elegans. Taxonomy (NCBI): domain Eukaryota; kingdom Metazoa; phylum Chordata; class Lepidosauria; order Squamata; family Colubridae; genus Arizona; species Arizona elegans. The sequence goes on from JAKOOJ010000002.1 coordinate 156,115,376, forward strand.
TTCAGTCCAGGGAGGGGGTCCGATTCTGAATACTATTACTGAGGAATGTGAGTGGGTGGATGCTGTTTCACGTGTGTCTCTACTTGTGGGATTCTCTTAAGTATCTGACTGATTATTAAGGAAGGAAATAGAATAATAGAGCTCTTAATACCTTAGCATAGAACTGTGCTGGACTGAGTCCACCTTCACCATCCAATGGGGGCTTAAATTGTTTCCTATTTTCTTGAAAAGCCAATATTTGGCTTTTCAAATAAGCCAAATATTGCTTATTTGAAGAAAATAAGCATCCTGATCACATTGAATAAAGAGAGGAGGGATTGTATTCCTATATGTATTACTTTCTAGCAATTGAAAGTTTCATATCTCAAAGTGCAATGGAAAGGTTCTTATAAGACATCCAGGGCTTGGGGGAAAACCAGTGTTTTTCATACAAAAACAGTATTTCATTAGTATGTTGATTTCATTCATTTAGTATTTTGATATATCATATTAAAAACTATATTTTTTCAGTATGTTCTCTAACTCCCTGGAAAGCTGTAAGGCTCTGCATTTTTTTTCCAGTTTGTTTTTAGCAGTAGCATTGTATCAGCACTGATACTCTTATTTTTTTTAGGTTATTAAGGCTTGCCTCAGAAACAGTTGTGCTGTCTTGGAATGAATATATTTATTTGTCTGCTGCGGATACTTTCTTTTCTAGTTAGTAGTTCATATTTAAATACTTCTGAATCCTCCATGGTGTCTTTGTCTTCAGATTTTGCTGTGAATGGGAACATCGAATCGGTGCCCCAGGTGTTGAAGAAATTAAAACAAATCCCTTTTTTGAAGGAGTTGACTGGGAGCATATCAGGTACAGTATTTTCTTCTCAGCTTTTGTTCAGTTTTCACACAGTAGGGAAAGATTGCGACAACTATGAGCGTGGTCGAGATTGAGTTTCAATAACACTGTATATTCAGTTTACGGTAGAACAAATTATTTTCCCTTGCAAGACCACTTATTTAACTCTGCTTCTCTTTCACAGGGAGAGACCTGCGGCAATTTCCATAGAAATCAAAAGTATTGATGACACATCAAACTTCGATGAATTTCCGGAATCCGATATCCTTAAATCTGCAGGTATATTATTAATCTCTTTGGCTTTATTTTATTCTTAAGTGAGACGTTAGCTTTCACTGATTCTCTCAAATAATAGCCTTTTCGTAGAAAAAAATCACTGCAAATCCTTAGGCTTTTTCACTTAGGAGCAGGGTGGATCTATGGTAGAGAGTCTCTACTTTGGGGATGTCATATCTACTCTTAAGTAGTATGCAAAAGTTTCTCCTCCAGAGACGGAGGATTCTGGGAACATCAGAATATTCCATTTTGCTTTTGACAAAACACTAGCTTCATAATACAGTAGTAAACTATTTCCCATTACAGAAGATTTATTTTCAGGAAATGAGCAGACCAGTTCTGAAATCTGTCCAGATTGACAGAATGTTGTAGTGCAGGGCTTTCAAACTCCTGGCCCGTGGGTCAGACATGTCACATGCTGGCCATGCCCACGCCCGGTTTAGCAAAGGGGGGGGAAAAGTCCTGATGTGTCACATAATGCCGCCATGATGACGTGAGTCTGACCCCTGTTGTAGCTTTTCTTAGAATTGTACGTTTTGCATATCCCTGCCGTTAATTTTGCCTTAGCTGATGGCAATACTTAGCTGGCCTTGACTGATCTCAGAAGCTAAGCAGAGATTAACCTTATTAGCACCCGGAAACAGTAGATGAATCCCAGAAATGGGAGCTAAAAAAGAAAAAGAAACTCCAAATTTAGAGGAGTTTACTACAGTCCAGTTTTAAGACTACATCTAAAAGAAGGCTGGCCAGGATTGTAGGGTAAGAATGATAGAAAGCAGCTGGCATCTTTGTGATTTTAATGTCTTTCCCCCTCCTTTTTGATATTTTTTGATACGAAATGCATTGTCATGAATCACTTATTTCATATGTGATTAAATGCTTTATTTTTTTTTTTAAACTCGTTCTATGAGTTTAAAAGCTGATTTAATTTAGCAGGGTTGATGTCATGCTCTTTCCTTCCTCTCTCCCTCCCTTCTAGATTTTTAATTCTTTCTTTCTCTTCTTTATAATACATTCAAGCTGAATGACAATATTCTCCCATCTTGCAACTCTCTTAATATTCACAACAAATTTCTGTCGTGTATTAAATGGTTTAATATTCCTTCTGAATTTTGTTTTTCATCAGTGACCACAAGTAACCATCCAGAAACAGACTACAAGAACAAAGACTGGGTCTTTATCAATTATACCTACAAACGTTTTGAAGGCCTGACTGCTCGAGGGGCAATACCATCCTACATGAAGTCAGGAAAATAACAGCTCTTTGCTAGATGGTTTACTTTTGTCTCGAAACTTTTACCCCGGGGGGGCTGTGAAAGTTTGAAGAATGCAAAATGACATCTTATGCTCTGTTTACATTACAAGTGATGGAACGGGGAAAATTCCACAAATCGCACTTACAGATGCATTTGCAGATTTTATTAATTAATCTTTGGTCTTTAGGTAAATTTTTTTAAGACTGTTACTTCATCAACAAAGGAAAGAGGCTTTTAATTACGAGTATGATGTGTTCTGTCTTACAAGTGCTGTCTGAAAATACAGCTCAGTTCTAAGGGCTAAGGCATTACAGAAGAAGCAGAACAGTAATTACTATGGTGAGAGAGCTGATTCTCAGTAGTTTATCCCATAGGATGGCAGAATCTCTTTTGCCTTAAATATAGGGCTATTCGCGTTTTTTGATAGCATCTTTTCAGTCCAGTAATGGCTTCAAAACCTGCGGCACTTTACTGCTGGTACTAAAATAGTCATCTGGAAGTATTATGCCTTTTAATAAATTTCTGGTATGTATAACATTATGTAGTCTATAAGCAATGTTATGAGCAATGGTGGCAATTTCTAGTAAAACCTGTTTAAAGAACATTTTTTTCTATTTGGTAAAAAAAAAAGCAGATCACTAGTAATAACATTAACACTTTGTAGGCAATACTGTAAGGAAATAGGAAACAATATGTCATCCTTCCTTCCCTTCTTTCAGATCTTTTACATATAAAAGCCAATATATAGTTCTAAAAAGAGAATGATTCTAAGATTTCAAGCTTCTATAGTTTTGTAATGCAAATTACATGAATTCATATTGTTTAATCAAAGTTTCTATTTGGTTGTAGTAGTAATTACACTGGGCTCTTTGATACTATTAGGATATCCAGTTTATCCAGGCAAATCCCAATTCTCTACACAATGTACCATTTACTATTCTCATTTACTGATCTGTGCCTGTAATTTAATTTTTAAGTATGTAGGATGATTTATTCTGTCACGGCACAATGATTATAAAGAAACGTACCCACTGGACTTTTAAAAAACGATTTTTTTTTTACTGTAGCTATATACATGCCATTGTGACATACATGTTCTCCGAGAGTGTGCCATGTGCCTTTCTACCACATAAATCAGTAATTTAAACTCTTTTTCCTCATCCTTATTTTCAATGCCACAAGTTTTGCTATCTCCAAGAGTCTGAGAAAGGCTGCTACTCCAAGTAGCTTTCTAGATGTGAATCTACACAGAAACGTCAGTGAGGAAGAAGCAAATGAAATATTTGCATTTAACTTAAGCCTAAAGGAAGCAAGGCTTGCTTCTGCTTTTAAGTATCTATGTGCCTAGTTTTACAATTACCACGTTTGGACGTGTCTCATCCATAATGAGGCTAGGATTTTGCTTACTTGCTAGATAATGATGGATTTGAAGTTAAATTCTGGTGCTTGCTAAATATTGAAAACATGTAGCATATATAACTGGTGCTTAATAAGCCTTAAAAAGCTGTAGAAAACCCTCAGGGTAACCAGATAGCTTAAGAGAGTTGACCAGCCAACAACTTTTCAAAGGGAAGAACATTTGTGTTACATTCTATTCCATTACAGTAATGTGTTTCTTTTGCATTATGACAATATAGTACATAGTTGTTGTGCACAGTGTGATAGATTATGAATGCAAGGATAGTATGCATGTGGGTAAATTGAATTTACAGTACAAGGTGTAATTCTGCTTGTCTTTTGTAATTAGGAAATATCTAGAGGGATTGTGTGTTTTTTTATTTTAGTGAAATTGAATAAAGCATATTGCTATAAGCAAAAGACTAACTGAGTTCTGCAATCTGGACAGTGGCCAAGATCTCAGTAGACTATCCTGTAATTGTGTAGTGTGCTTGTTTGCCATTATGACTGGCTAAATTCAGGACACTTACAAACAAGGATAGTATATTGACAAGCTTATGAAAATTAAAAATTAAATCATTCATTTTTTAAAAAAACAAACACTGCCATTTCCCCTTGCATGGAAGCATTAGCATTTGGATTCCAATGGTGTGTTTGGGAACACTATAAAGCAAGGGTTTTAACAAAATAGTTTATATATTTGAATGCATAATGCTGGCACCTAACTCACAGTTTAGAGAGTGGTCCATATGAACTTGAGTCCTTATTCCTTCTCATTTTGACCCCAGCTATGTTGGTATTGTTCTCAAAGTGAATTAAAAGTCCCAGCTAATTAAAATGTGAAAGTATTAAGTTCTAACTTAAAAGGAACCCTGTTAAACCTTAATTGCCATTATTGTTAATGTTATTTGTGAACTCATAACCATAATTGTGCTGCACTGAAGCACGCAATCCCCATAGGCTGCCACTTTCATATTGCTGGCTCTTCACATCTTGCACAAGCTCATAGTACTTTTTGAAAGTCACTTTTCTAGGATGACACTTCCTTGTTCTAAAGCAATTTTTCGATCTAATTGGCCAAGCAATTATATTATACTAGTAAATGCAAGTTGCTATATTTTGCTGAGCTGAATTATTAAGTAATCACTGATGTATCTTCCACATATCCCCCAAACTGCAAAAGTTTTGGATTTTGGCCTGCTGGGCCATGGGAGAAAATAAAAATCCTGGCTTAAGGTAAATATAAGCAACACACTACTGGTTGTGTATGATTCCTAGCAGGTTATACTACACTTAGGTACTGACTAGCCGCTGTGCCTGGGTTCTGCCTTATTTTGGTAGATGACAATTATTTTGTATCTGCATATGGCTGTTCCTAAATGCAATGTACAATTTAGTACACTTTGTATGTGATTTGTTGGTTTTATTTGGAGACCAATTCCATATGGAACAACCTTTGCATTCTGAAATGTATAAAATTCATTTTCAATAAATGTAGTTTTGCTATTTCTTGTGGTGGTTTTCTGAATTTGAAAAGTTACTAAAAGTTGCTTCATTATATCTTATGATCAGTATGTGACTAGATGTATTTGTTCAGCATATTTTTCAAATGCAGTTGATTCACAACTTTATTCCGGTTAGTAAATTTATATACTTGCAAAAAATCAACAAGTAATTTAGGAAAGGGAGACAGGAAGAAAAGAAAACATGGCATCAGGATGTTGATTAAAGGAAAACTATAGTTGTCCATATAAACCTTTTCTCTTACAAAGAGGGATATCGTGCAAACCATTTTGGTTATAACCAAATCTGGTTCACATGTGATAGAAATTAGATGGCAGCATTTAGAATTTGTAAGATCAGTTGTAGATATATTGTATATGTGCACACATAAGTGGAGCCTATTAAGTAAATATAGATACACATATATGCAATTTCTACTGATCCTCCATGGCTGAGAAGGCATCAAAAGAAAAGTCACAGGAAAATAGATTAAAACATACTTTAATAAAGTCTATGAAGAAGTATATAAAATAACTTTTACAAAAAATACTGAAATAGCATGAACTTGTAAATGCTAAGCATTGATTTAACTTATAAACTAAATCACAATAACTTATAAACTAAATCACAATAACAAAAGAACAAGGTTGTGATTACTGAATCGAAATTTTCCATTTGCTCAAATGCAATGGGAGGGGAAAATAAAAACTTGCCTCAATTAAATATTTTTTTAGAATATATCTGTGTGGGTAACTTTTGAATTTGTATTGCCTCTATTGCTCACTCTAGAGACCAGAGTAGTTCTACAAGAAATGCTGCTGGCCTTTGCATGTGAGATAGATGATATTCAGTTCACTGGGATACAATGAGCCTAAACGCCACAGACCTGAATTTGTTATTGTTTTAATTTAAAAGTTACTTTTTTATTTTATCTATCCAGTGAGTTAGATTCAGTTTTGGTCTGAAACCATGATTTTCCTAAAATTCTGATTTGGATCTGGTCCAATGGCACAATCATTGCTTTTTATCTGCTACAGCAGTAATCGGGAACCTTTTTGGCACTGAAAAGGGAGCGCATGCGCATGTCTGGGCCACAACCCGGAAGAGGAGCTGCCCAGCGTGCATGCACGAGCCTGAAAATGAACTTCCGGTTTCAGCTAATGAACTTCCGGTTTCAGCCAGCTACTCTTCTGGGTTTCTGGAACACATGTACACACGACAATCAGCTGGCCAGCGCGCATGCTCACACAGGACAACGGAAGACCAGCTAGATCTAGTTTCCGGCACTGCTGCATGCAAAAAGGCCACCTGATCATCATGCGAACATGTGCGTCAGAAACCCAGAAGAGGAACTGGTGCTGCCGGCCTGCCAGATGACATGGATCCATGTGCCACTTCAGGCATGCGTGCCATAGGTTCGCCATCACGGTGCTACAGCAAATTTTTCTAGGTCTAGAAATTGCCTCCAGATGTTGCTGAACCAGATGTTTCTCTACACCCTTCACCATTCATGCTTTCTGGGACTGTTGGAACACTGTAGCCCATCAACATGTAAATACCATGGAGTACATTAGATATGATAACCAAATTTGCATTATTGACATTTGAAAATCGGGAAAAAATGTCAATCAATTTAGAAATTGCCAAATTTAAAACAAATTTGTTTAGATGACAGGCCTCCAAGGAAATATTTAATTTGTATGAGAATGAGCTGATTGTATTCCATATTCAAACTTACTTTACAATGTGGCTTGCATAAGATTATGCACTCACTGATCCCAATATTGACTACGGCATCTAGTTCTAGGTACCACAGTTTAAAAAAGATTTAGATAAATAGATTCAGAAAGGGAAATAAGAATTAGCAGCGGATTAGAAACCAAGTCTTATTACAAAAGAAGATTTAGGAATTAGGAATGCTTAGTTGTGAAAAAGAAAAAAAGGGGGCACGGAAGTATAATATTCTTGTATCTGAAGAAATACTGTACCTGAACAAAAAGGACAAGACCGGTTCTCATTGATCGTGGGTCCGGTGGTCATCTTCCATGGGGAATGCTCATCCGATGACGTCGGATCGGGTCTGCTAGCTGAGAAGCTCCTCCCTTCCTGTAGCCTCCCAGCTTTCAGACTTGATCCGATTTGGATCAAGTCACGGTTTGAGCTGCTCCTTAAAATTGGAGGTTTTTTCTAACTTTTAATTGGAATTTTTCTAAATTGTTTCCTGCCTTCCTGCCTGTTTACCCCCCCGGGGGGGGGAATATTTCCAGCGAGCAAGGTTTCGTCCCAAGGCCGCTGAAGACCGCTTGCGGTGGGATAGGCTCCCATTAGGTAGAGCCTTCCCTGACAGCGAGAAGGGCCCCCTACCTATGCCGCTGTAGCAGCCCTTCGGCAGGAATTAAATTGATCGTTTTCCCCGCTGCCGCATCGGCTCAGAAGGGGCGGGGAAAGTCGGAGCCTCTCTCCTCCGCTGGGCTGCATCGCGCCAGAAGGCGCAGGAGCTGTGACCTTCCTTAAGGGGCTGGATCGCCTGTGCTTCCACCGGCTCGCCTTTCAGCTCCTTTGGGACCGCGGGCAGGGCGGTTCGGCTGCCCAGTGCAGCAACGTTTTGGCGCCTCCTGGGCTTTCACCCACACGCCTGGAGGGATTTAAAGGAGAAGCAGCAGAGCTTCGGAGGTTTGGAGCTCAACGCAGGCGGCTGTAAGTTTCTCCCTGAGGGGGGGGATAGTTTAAAGGATCTGAACCCCCTCCTTGCCCTAATTGCTCTTTCTTTGGCAGACGGCTGTGGCAGCCATTGCTAGGCCATTCCAGGGATCCCTCCTCTCCTCGTGGCGGCCGCCATTTTGACTCTCCTGCTTCCTCCGCCATTTGCAATTCTGCGTGGTCTGGGCCCTTCTTCACGATGGCATCCACCAGGCAGTCCAAGCCCAAAAGACAGGGCACTTCCTTTGACCAGCCTAGAACTTCAGCTGAGGTTCCTACAAAAAAGACTAAGAAATCCTCCTCCAAATCTTCAGAGTCTAGATCAAGGGAGGAGGTGAGGCTGCACCAGGCCATTGAACGCTCAGTACAAAAGGCCCTCAAGGAGGCCTCCATTAAGGAAGCTGATATTTCAACCACTGTCCCTGCTCGGCCTCCTCCCCTGTGAGACCTGAATCCATTCCTCAGGCCCAGCTTCCAGCCTTGTCCCCGGATGGGGATGGGATTGGTGTGCAGCCACAGCAACAAGTTAATGAATCCCTTTTTGGGAATCAGGAAGAAAGGTCCCCTAGGGCACAATCTCCTGTGGCGCCCAGGGCTTCTCCTTCTCCAGCCCTGCAGAGTACGGATGACCAAGTTCAAGAGGGGCCTGTAATTTCCCCAGAATTGGTAGCTTACATACACCAGGCCATACAGCAGGGCATTCAAGCTGACAGGCAGAGAAGAACAGCCTCATGGGTTTCTGACTCACCTTCTCACATAGATGTGGAAGGTTCTGGCCTCATGTCCGATAGGGCTCAACCCTCTGCCAGAGCTCATTCATCAGCTTCTTCTGTCCAAGGTTCTCTCGCTGGTGAGGATGTGAAGGATGCTGAGTTGTCTGACGATGATGACTTATCCCCAGACCAACCTTCTTTCATAGGTCTATTCAAACCACAAATGTTCAGATCTTTATTGCATAAAGCTAAGCTAACGACTGGTTTAGGGACACCCCGTCCTAATCCGACGGGGGAGGGGACTTCTTCTTCTGTACCTCTCTTTGAGGAACCTCTCATTGAGACCGAAGAGATCCCAGGGCCCAAGTTGTTCAGGGATGTTCTCTCTAAGCAATGGCTCGCTCCTGCATCGGGGCCTAGACCCAATACACTGGACAAGCGCATATATAACATGGCCCCGGAGTTTTCTTCCCTTCTATAGGTGCCCTCGGTTGATGCTCCTGTTGCAGCCCTTTCGGCGTCATCGTATACTGCGGGCCCTCCAGAGGAGAACCTCTGGTGGAGTACGTATTGGTCAAGTCTCACCAAGCGTCTGCATGGGCAGTCAGATCTACAATGGCAGCTTCTTTCTTCAACTGGGCCTCCATTCTTTGGCTCAAGCAGCTACAAGAACGTCTTCCAGTGTCTGACTCTCGCTCCCATCAGGACATTAACAAGGTACTGGCGGCATTAGAGTTTTCGGCCGATGCCACTTTGAATTCATCTAGGTTCACGGCTAAGGCCATGGGGGCGACTATCATGGCCCGTAGACTTTCCTGGCTCAGGCAATGGCAGGCAGACGCCAAATCTAAGTGGCGCCTGGCGTCATCCCCGTTCAAAGGCTCCCTCTTATTCGGGGCTCCACTGGAACCTCTCTTAGCAGAATCCAGGGATAAACGTAAATACTTACTGGCCATGTCTCGTAGATCAGGCCAAAGATTTCCCTCCTCTTCCTCTTCCTTTCGTCCCTTTCGAGGGCCAGAAGGAAATTCCTACCCTCGCCAAGGTCAGAGGTCCTAACCATCTAGACAATTCCGCCCCTCCGAGCGTCAAGGGTTCCAATCTCAGCGGGGCCAATTCAAACGCCCCTTCCATGGGGATCGTGGGCGCTCTGCCCGCAGATCCCGCTGACGGTTCATCAAGCCTTCCCATCAGCGGCCGCTTGGCCCTGTTTGCCAGCCAATGGGAGGCCACGTCCTCGGACGTCTGGGTCAGGGAGACGGTCAGGGTGGGCCTCTCCCTCAAATTTCTCTCCACCCCCCCAACTCGATTTCTCAAATGCCCCTTCTCTTGGGATCGGGATCGCCGGCTCCTGATGGGATCGGCCATTCAACATCTACTCGAAATTCAGGCCATCGAACCGGTCCCTCAGGAGCTGCACGGACAAGGCTTTTACTCCCGCCTGTTCGTCATTCAGAAGTCGTCGGGGGGGTTGGAGGGCAATTCTAGACCTCAAATCCCTGAACCGACGGGTCGTCTACCGTCGGTTCAAAATGCAGTCCCTCAGCTCCATCTTGGAGGGTATCAGGCCTGGGGACCTCCTTTCATCAATAGACCTGACAGAGGCTTACCTCCACGTCCCCATCCACACGGATTTCAGGCAGTTCCTTCGCTTCTGTTATGCGGGTCGTCATTATCAATATCGAGCCCTCCCATTCGGCCTATCCTCGGCACCCCGAGTTTTTACGAAAATCATGGCCGCACTAGTGGGCTACCTCCGGACTCTTCCAGTAAGGATTCAGGCCTACCTGGACGATCTCCTCATCCAATCGACTTCGGAGGATCTAGCGCGCCAGGACTTGGAAACCACCCTCCGGGTCCTGGAGAGCCACGGTTTTCCATCAACATGGCCAAGAGCCATTTGATACCCACGACTCGCATACAGCACCTGGGGGCCATCATCGATTCGGTGGAGGGCAAGGTTTATCTTTCCCAGGACCGCCTGTCCAGCCTGCGGTCACTGGTCAGGTCAGTGTCGTCAGGGAGACCAGTCTCCCTGGCATCCCTGTCCAAGCTCCTGGGAAAGATGGTCTCCTGCATCGGGATCATTCCTTGGGCGCGTCTCCACTGCAGGGATCTGCAGTGGTTTCTGCTCCCGTACAAAAGCATCAACTAGGGACTTCCGACCGCAAGGTCCTCCTTCCCCACAAGGTCCTCCTCTCCCTCCAGTGGTGGTCTTCAGCAACAGTCCTCAAGGGGAGAGAGTACAGGGTGTCCCAATACCTTATTCTGACAACAGATGCCAGTCTTCTGGGCTGGGGGGCTCACCTGTCCTCGTCCATGGCCCAGGGGCGTTGGTCCCAGTCCGACTTGACACACAATATAAACTGGTTGGAACTTCGGGCCATCCATCTGGCTCTCCGGATCTTCCAGGATCAAGTGTCAGACAAACACGTTCTGATACGGATGGACAATGTAGCCGCCAAGGCTCATATAAACCGCCTGGGGGGGGACCCGGTCTCGCCACCTCATGGAGGAAGCCGAGAGTCTGGGAGCCTGGGCGGAGTCTCACCTGAGGTCCCTCCGGGCATCTCACATATCGGGCGTGACAAACACCCAGGCGGACTGGCTCAGCCGGGAGTCGGTGGACCAGGGGGAGTGGGCACTCGACCCGGACCTGTTTCGGATGATCACCGACCGCCTGGGCCTCCCTGTGGTGGACCTCTTCGCCACTCGGACCAATCGCCAGACAGAGAGGTTCTTCTCTCGCTACCCGGAACTGGGGGCAGAGGCCGTGGACACAATACACAGCGACTGGCCGGCCGGCCTTCTCTATGCCTTTCCGCCTCTGCCCCTCATTCCCAAAGTCATCAGAAAGATGCTGTTCCTCCGGGCGGAGCTCCTGCTGATTGCTCCGTTCTGGCCCCGTCGGCCATGGTTCGCGGACCTCCAAGCCCTGTCCATCCGGCATCCCTGGCGTCTTCCTCGTGACAAAGTGATTCTTCGTCAAGGGCCACTGCTCCACCCGGATCCGGCATGGCTTCAGCTAACCGCCTGGCGGTTGAGCGGAGCTTGCTGACGGCGGCCAGGGTTCCTTCTCGTGTCGCCAGCACCATCCAAGCGGCTCGACGCCCTTCAACGACACGAATTTACGACTCCACCTGGCGCTCCTTTGTGTCATGGTGCAACCGTCGCTCCATCGTCCCTACGGCGGCCTCCATGGTGCAGGTACTGGTGTTCTTACAGGATGGCTTTGAAGCGGGCCTTGCCCCTAACAAGCTCCACTGAAAGGTCTCTGCCCTGTCCACCATTTTGTGTTGTGGTTCTAGACACCCCCTCTCAAGCCGTTCCCTTATCCGCCTCTTCCTCAGGGGGGCTTCTAACCTTCGCCCGGGGTCTATCCACAGATACCCTTCCTGGGATTTGCCCTTAGTGCTAGACGCCCTCACTAGGGCCCCCTTCGAGCCCCTAAGGTCAGTGGGCCTACATTTCCTGTCTTATAAGATCGCCTTTCTGCTGGCCATAACTTCGGCCAGGCGAATTTCGGAGTTGGCAGCACTCTCCATCAGGGCTGATCTCTGTGTTTTTCATTCTGACCGGGTGGTACTTAGGTTAGACCCCACGTTTCTCCCTAAGGTGAATTCCCCTTACCAGAGCATAGGAACTAGTCCTTCCGAATTTTTGTCCACGTCCCAGCCGGCCCTTAGAACGGGCCTGGCACTCCCTGGACGTGAGGAGGGCCCTTCGGATCTACATCCGTCGGACATCTGACTTCAGGAGATCGGAATCCCTTCTGGTCTCCTTCCAGCCATCCAGTATGGGCCAAAAAGTCTCGTCCATTACGGTGGGGCGTTGGATCAGGGCCACCATAGCCACACCATACGGGTCCCAGGCGTTGCCAGTTCCACCCCGGATCACGGCCCACTCCACCCGCAGTGCCGCCACCTCGGCTGCCTGGGCCACCCAAGCTTCCTTAGAGGAAATTTGCCGGGCTGCGGCCTGGTCGTCCCCGACCCCTTTCATTAGACATTATCGACTAGACCAGTTTGCATCTGCGGATGCGGCATTTGGGCGTAGGGTTCTCCAACAGGTCCTCCAGCGGACCTCCTCATCGGCCAGGGCAAGTCCCTCCCTATAGTTCCAGGCTTTGGTATGTCCCATGGAAGATGACCACTGGACCCACGATCAATGAGAATGGGCTTTGTCTTACCTGAAAGCCCTTTCTGATTGTGGTGGGTCCGGTGGTCAGCCCCGCCCTGTTTATGCCCAGGGCCGATTCGGCGGGGTCCTGGTGTCCTGTTTCCTTTCTTGCAGCTCACCGTGTAGGTCTGCTACAAATCGTATCTCATCAGAAAGCTGGGAGGCTACAGGAAGGGAGGAGCTTCTCAACTAGCAGACCCGATCCGACGTCATCGGATGAGCATTCCCCATGGAAGATGACCACCGGACCCACCACAATCAGAAAGGGCTTTCAGGTAAGACAAAGCCCATTCTCCATCATTCCAAAGTGCAAGATGCTCTATAATCATTTCAAATTATAAGAAGGCAAATTATAATAGAACGGAAAGGAAAAAAAACTTTTCCCCTTAATATTAACTTTGGCATTTATTCATAGAAGTGGGGATCTCCTCCACTGTTCTGACAATAAATGTAAAGTTTTATCATGGCTTGATTTGATACATGAATTCAATTTCCATTATTAAAATGTTTTATTATTTATTGCCCAACCATAATCCCAATGAAAATAAGTTGTTAATGAGAGGAGGGGATCACAGAAACTCATTTTATCATTTTTGTGAACTGCACTTATGAGAGTTTGAGGACTCCTGCTATATATAACTTTCTACTGAGCCTGCTGATTATGTTTCCCAATTGACTCTTTCAAGGGCCAGTCTCAAGCACTCTGATTGTCCCAAGGTGCTGAGACAGCTAGGAAACGTACTCCTACAATTGATCTTAGCCAAAATGCTGAGAAGTGATGACATAAAACCTGACATCCTTGCTAGTATCAAAGATTAACATCTTTAGCCAAGAGGACGGATTGTATGAAACAACCACAAAGGGTTTACCATACTCAAGACTCACGATAGCTGCTGCAGTGGAGGCTTTCCTGCAACAGTCACTTTCTTAAAAAATGCTGTGGAATCCTTCCACAAGGAAGTTCTATCCGTTCAAGTAATGCTGCTTTGCAGCCTTTGCTTTGGGTGGGGGGGGATGTTCAGCCATCTTCGTTTATCCAGTGTTACTGCTTGAATGTTTGAGCCCATTTTTTTCTGCAAATGGTACTTTCTTTTGTATTCCAGTAGCTTATTTCCAGTAAGCACAATTTAGGCATATATGTAAAGTAAGACTGGTCCTTTCCTTGTAACTAATTTGAGTAGTTCACTGGGCACCCACAAATTCCAATTTCTCCCTGTTGATGCTTACCTTGGTAAGCGTGTCTGATCTTCCTTTCTGAGCTATTATGTCAGTATTAGGAAATTGAAGAGAAAGGTGACAAAAGTGCATGCATTGTAGGTGTGTTTCTCTATAACTATCTACTTCAGTCAGGTAATGGAGGATGAAGGGTACCAAACTCATTGCTATGATGCTGATAATGGTTGTAATACCACAATGGAATCCTTCATGATATGGTACCTTTTAAAACTGAGTCTGTGTAGACTAATGTTAATGAAGACTTTAACACATTTTTATGTTGTATTCCTTCAATTCAATGGAACCTCAAACAGCTCAACGTAGACTTTATCACTTGAGGCACAAATGACCAGTGTCAAATTATCCCACTTCTAATATTTTACACAAAGTCTTTCGAGAAAAAGCTCTAATGCTGGGAAAGCAGGAAGGAAAAGAGAAGAGGAGGACAACCAGCAGCAAGATGGGGGGACAGTGGCAGGGGCGTTGTAAGAGCACTGTTGGGAGACTTGAACAAACAAATTAGGGACAGATCATCATGGAGAAAATCTAAGTGGTAGGAATCGAAAATGACTTGACATATAATCAAACAATCCTTTCAATTCAAATGAGGTGAAAATAGGTTTCCATTCTTTTAGTTCCAATTCAAGTGTTTAGCCACAGGGATAAATCTTAACTTAATTCTCAGATTTCCAGTTGTCCTAAGAGAATGCTTGGGACCCTCAAGAAGCAAATTTGATAAAAAAAAAAATTAATAATAGTCTTCCGGGCTTGAAAAGACTATATTTGGAAACTATAGCAACCATGACAAGAAAATTCGTCTCTGAAATGGGCATTAAGTCTCCACCCAAAAGCTCAGTCAAGTCCATTTGAGAGTCATTTGTACTGCTTAATTAATCTGCCACTTCATTGGCATCCATTTGAGAGAGAGGTGCATTTAATCGATCAAGCTCGTCTACCTGGGGAGGGTGATGCAACATAATCTCTTGATCTTCTGCTACGTCTTCACCTGCCATTACAAGGTTTGTTAGAGATTTGCTTCTAACACACTGGAAATCAACATGCCGACTTTTTCCTTCTTCCTTTTCCCAAGACATCTGGATGAATGGACGTTGAACATAGTTATAGATAACTTCAGAGCGTCCTCCAGGCCTCTTTTTCACTTTCTCCTTACAAGTGGGGTAACCTGAAACACAGTTATTCTGGTATAATTAATAATAATAATAATTTTATTTCTATTTAAAAGACAAACATCAATTCAGCTGCCTGCAATTACTGCGAGTTCAATTCTCACCAGGCTCAAGGTTGACTCAGCCTTCCATCCTTTCTAAGGTAGGTAAAATGAGGACCCGGTTTGTGGGGGCAATAAGCTGACTTTGTATAAAATATACAAAAGAATGAAGGCTATTGCTTAACGCCTTGTAAGCTGTCCTGAGTCTCTGGAGAAGGGCGGCATATAAATAAAAATATAAATAATAAATAAATAAATAAATATCCTCCCAAACTCCCCCCCCCCAACTCCAGTCCCTAGGTGTAAGCTAAATTATTTCTTCAAGTAATACATATTCCTAAAAGGATAATATCCTCCTAAAAAGGAGACCATTTGGCCTGGGAGGATTGATCCCAAGACATTTTGAGGCAGAAACTAGACTGAAAAAGACTGACACAAAGAAGAGACTTTCTCAGCATTGAAAATATAAATGGAACTGACTCATGTGTTCAGTACACAAAACTGAACTATTATGTCTAGCTTGGCCTTGAGTCAGGTTGCTGCTGCTAATTTCAGAAGGGAGGAGCAGGCTTTATATAACATCCACCCACCCAACCCTAATGGAAAACTTCAGAAATAGCCAAAGCTCAAGGAATGTTAAGCATAAGGGTTTGTCAGGAACTGACAGGGTGGGTCATTCCAAAGACCTCAACAAAATGTATCATTTAAGGAATCTGCAAAACTACATAGGGCTGACTAATAAAATCAGTAAATTGATGTTTTGAAAAGGAAAGTGCAGCTACTGTCCTTTTTAACAGTTTGTATTACTTAGGAAACGCTTTACATACCTTCAATGCCAATTCTTATATTTTTGAGGCCTCGTTCTTTCAAAACAGTTTTTGCAACATCCCGATTCTCAATGTACTTGAAGAATCTGTAGAGCTTAGAACTATACAGAACTTGGAGGTGAGAAAAAAGCCACATGAATTAATGACTATGAGTACAGCATTAGTGAATATGAGTACAGCAGCCATTCTTAAATTTGCTGAGATAAACAATAATTGGGCAACTTTTTTTTCCAAAATTTTTAAAAACCAGTTGAAAATATTGGTGATTTCCAAAGACCCTATACTAGCCTACAAGGAAGACTGGCAGTTTCATAATGTCAAAAGGCCTCCCTCTCTGATACAATTTCTATTTTTTCCCTTGCTCCTATTTCTGTAAAAGCAGAAATGTTTACTTCTTTCCCTTAAATTAGGAAGTTCCTGCTTTTCTCAGAAAATTCTTGCTGTGGTTCAGCAGCCACAATGTGATTTATTTTCCCTGGAGCAAATTCTTGCCTCAATATCCTTCTGCTCTGCCAAGCAATACTGCAGCCCTGATGAAGCTTCTCTCTCATTCCCTTCCCATTCCATTGATTCTGCATCTTGCTCAGGGGTGAAACGCTGATCCGGTAGCGATGATGGCCGGTAGTTTGGAGAACCGGTAGCAATGGCAGCTGGAGGCTCTGCCCACCCGCCTTAGCCTCTGCAGCCCACTGGCCTCCCTTGCCCTTCTCTTTCTGGGTGCAGCACTTCTGCTTGTTGGGCCACTTCCCCACAGCGCTTCTGCTGGTGCCACCACGCAAGTCTCCCATGAGGAAAAAGAGAGAAAAAGCAAAGTGGTTGGCTGCAGAGCTGCCAGCTTCAGGAAGTGGCCCAACAGGCAGAAGAGACACGCCCAGAAAGAGACTCTCCTTCTTGAATGTGCCGCCATCATCACCGCCCTGGTCCATGCGCTGGCTGCGCAAGCGCACTCCATTTATTGCATTCATTCATCAGTGGCAGGTTGGATGTGCGCTTGCGCAGCCGGCGCATGGACCAGGGCAGCGATGATGGCAGCACATTCAAGAAGGAGAGTAGCGCAGGTAACTTTTGGGTGCTTGCCTTCCCTGGCAACCAGCTGTGGGAGAAAGGTAAGGAGTAGGACATGCCACGTGATGAAGGGTGAGCGGGGGCGGCTCCGTGGCAAGGCTGGAGTTGGGGAATGGTGCATTCCCCGACCCGTTTGACAGGTGGTGAGCAGGTGGCAGCTCCGTGGCTTCAGTGAATGGCGCATCTCTGGGCCCCAGCCCCCGACCCAAAGCGAAGGGAGAGCGGATGGTGAGAGGGTGTCAGAATAGAAATTTAAAATGTTTTCCTACCGGGTTCTGTGGCATGGCTTGGTGGTGGTGGTGTCTTGTGACTGAGTGGGTGTGGCTGTGAGTGATATTGAGTTGGCCATGCCCACTTAGTCACAGGACACCCCCCATCAAGCCACGCCCACAGAACCGGTAGGGAAAAATTTTAGATTTCACCC
This sequence comes from Arizona elegans, assembly GCA_022577455.1. NCBI lineage: Eukaryota > Metazoa > Chordata > Lepidosauria > Squamata > Colubridae > Arizona > Arizona elegans. The sequence continues at coordinate 156,132,995 of JAKOOJ010000002.1, forward strand.
CTGATCTTGCTCATGGACCTTGTAATAGCCTTCTGTTTGTGAATGTTTTACTTGGAACTTATCTTTTTTGAATTCCCCAAAGAGGTTTAGCATCTTGCTTGCCATCTTGTTTTTCAAGCTGCTAATGTTCTACAGAAACTCTCGTCCTTCACTCACCATCCACCATTCAATGGTAGATGGTGAGTTAGTAACTTTCTGCCAAAGTCACATCTGGAAAGGCATCTGAACAGAGAAATGCTGTCTTGCCATTGCTATGTCTTTGCCACCCTGCTGTTGGCTTTGAAATGCAATGTAGACATGGCACCATACCAGTGGTGGGTTTCAAAATTTTTTACTACCGGTTCTGTGGGTGTGGTTTGGTGGGCGTGGCATGGCTTGGTGGGCGCGGCAGGGCAAGGATATTGTAAAATCTCCATTCCCATCCCACTCCAGGGGAAGGTTACTGCAAAATCCCCATTTCTTCCCGATCAGCTGGGACTTGGGAGGCAGAGGATAGATGGGGGCGGGGCCAGTCAGAATTTTTACTACCGGTCCTCCGAACTACTCAAAATTTCCGCTACCGGTTCTCCAGAACTGGTCAGAATCTGTTGAAACCCAACTCTGCGCCATACCCACTAAAAGCCTATGAAGTTTTTCAATGCATTGATTTATATATTCATATTTCTTCATTGCTCCACTCAGATATGGCTTTTTATCATTTATTTGCATCCTGCCTTTATCCAACAGGCAGGAGGCATCTTCTTCCTCTTATTTTCCCCACAACAACAACCCTGTAAAGTGGGCTTGACTGAGAGAGAGTGACTGGCCCAAAGACACCCAGCTGGCTTTCATGGATAAGGCAGAACTTGAACTTACAATCTTCTGCTTTCTAGCCTGGTGCTTTGTTCGGTTGATTGGTTTATATGCCACCCATCTCTCTGTCGAATTGTAAGGCATTTCATACCCATATCATTTTCATAATCATATTTTACAAAGCGTTTAAAATACCAGTGCAGAAACTTCAGGAAGCACTGTATTTTTCCCATGGAAAAATACTGCTGTCGAAAGAAACAATGTAATATTCCTGTAGCAAGGAAATTATCTATCACCCAAGCAATTAATAAACTAAAATTGTACATTTATTGCAAAGATTATATTATGTAATTTATAATGGTATATGACCTTAAACATACAGTTTTACATTCAGCAGTGTAGTATGTCCTGATCAATATGACTTTTATATTCTTAACTGTAATATTGGGATGCACAGACTCTTGGAAATTGGTATTTGCACAAGACACTATCAGAGTTTTTTAATAAAAGTGCAATGTTATTTTTACTTTAAAAAGTATTTTATGTAACGTTTAAAAATACTTACTTTGTGAATATTCTTCCCCCATTGGAGGTGGATAGTCTTCATCCCAGTCCACTATGTCTTCATCCGTTAATACGACAATATGACATTCACGCTCTCCTTTTTTAGCACTACTAACCATTATTGGCAGGATTAACTCTTCCAAATAGCTATCAAACTGCTTATGAGCCCCATCATTGGACAGTTCATGCAATAATGCACCTAAGGAAATAAGATATATGGATTTCCTGAATATGGCTGAATATTATACATCTAACTCTATCAGTCTCATATCAACTCAACAGCAAGATCTAGCACAAAATATAAAAGCATATAAATGTATAGAGCAGTGATGGCTAACCTTTTTTTCCTCAGGTGCCAAAAGTGTGCACACACCCATAATGCAATGCCCCCCCACTTGCCCTGCCCCCTACACATGGGCACATGACCCCCCCCCGCACTCCCCCACCTCCTGCGCATGCATGACCCCCCCAGTGCTCCACCGCCCCCGTGCATGCGCACACGACCCCCACACCCTGTGTTGGGCCTAGCAGGCCTCCCTGAAGCCTCCTGGAACCAAAACCGGGATGCATGCGTGACCCCCTGACCTCCCGCGCATGTGCACGCATCTCCCATATGTGCAGTAGAGACCCAAAAATCAGCTGGCGGGAGGCGTGCGCGCTTGTGCGGTGGAACTGACTTAGGGCGACAGCTCGCGTGCCCGCAGAGATGGCTCCGCGTGCCACATGTGGCACGCATGCCATAGGTTCACCATCACAGGTATAGAGAATTGATATGTTTCTCCCTTAAGTGAGTGTTCCTTACTTTAAATCTCTCCAAAAGGGACTGAGCTTTAACTCTCAAAATGCTAGCCAGCATGATCAATGGACCCATGATGGTTATAAGATTCTGGAACAGAAGTTAGCATATCTGGAGAGCACTTGTGTGCGGAAGGCTGTTATAAATGCTGTTATACTTACTTAAATCTTGACACTTGATTGTGTTGAAATCAAAATTGATGCAAAGATAGTCACAAGTGTCTCTGAGATCAGGAATAGAAATTCCATCAGGACAGTGAATGATTCCAGTTTTGTAATAATTCTGAAAAGTCAAGGGATAAAATATTATTATTAATACATTTCCCCATTAAAAACATTCAAAATAGTATGCACAGGCAATTGGTCATCTACTGATAGTTTAGGCATATTGTTATGCTTTACATATCGTTGGTACATAATGACAATTATTTTCTATATTTTTTTAAGAGCTGACCATTAATAGTGTTATATCCTTCCTCCCTCCCTGAATAATGAATACAGAATAAATCATATGATAAAAATGTGAGATTATATATGTGTGTATGTCTCTGTGTGTACATATCATGTTCAACTTTGACTTTGTATTTGCTAGATGAGTTGAATTCTACTTCCAGAATTCCAAGTCTTTTCCTGTGTGGATTTGGGATTCAAAGCTCAATATATCATGGAGAGCAATCCATCTAATGTATTAGGAGCAGACAGATCCAGGTTCAGGTCTGCTCTTAACCACTGTAACTCACTGGGTGATTTTGGATCAGTCACCCTATCTCAGCCTAACCTATCTAATAGGGTCGATGTTGTGGAAATAAAATGCTCAAAGATCCCTAAGCAACTGTATGAGCTCTTAGAGGGAAGATAAGATATAAATCTAACAAATAAAATTAAATAAAATTTTCTCCCTCAAATGGGGAAAAATGAGAGAAAAATCTGAAGTCTAAACAGAATAAAAATACTTATCAAGAAAATGAGAATTCCCTTGAAGTTGAAAGCAAGAACAGGAACTTTACAAATAGGAGAAATAGCTCTGCTTCTGGAATATCATGGAATTCCTCACCAGCACAATCCGAAAAACAGCGGAACTGATGCCCTCTGCAATTTCATATTCGCCCTTTTCATTTGGACGAGTGAAGTTATATTCTCGTCCTGGTCCGAACATTCTGAAAAACAGAAAGAAATTAAGGTAGGAAGATCAGATTAAGACCACTTAAGCAAATAATAATTTCTATATTAGCAAGCTATTATTGGGGACTATCATGAAAATTATCTAGCTTTTACTAAATTTTTATTTTTTGAAGCCTAGAAATTGAGATTGAATTGCTAACACTGAATAGGAAAACTAGATCTAAGCACTTGATATAATTTTACAAATACCATTTACAGTCCTGCTTAGTCTGGCCATACCTCTATGATAGGAAAGCATGTAGAACAACTTCTGGAATTCTTTACACCTCAGAGTCACTTACCTTCCCAACATTGTATCAGGATGGGCTATGAAAATTTGTGGGTTTACAACAAATCTTGCTCCATCTACAATAAGAGTCACTTTCTCTGGGGCTTGGACTTGTGGACTATTGCTCAAGTTGTTAGGATTGTTCCCAGACTGTTCTTGTGTACTGTAGTAGCCTTGATTTCGTTTACTCCCTCCTGGGAAGAAAATAATATTGGCGTATTCAAAGCCATTAGAACATAGAGAACTTGCTGGATGAAAAGCAGATCTGAGCTGTTCTTCTAAAGACATCAGATATGATCAGCATCTGAATAATTGGCATCAATGATTAGATTTTAAAAGTCCACCTATAACTCAAAGTGATTATTTTATTTGTATCCTGCCTTTATTATTTTTATAAATAACTCAAGGCGGAAAACATACCCAACACAACTTCCTCCTCCTATTTTCTCACAATAACAACCTTGTGAGGTGGGTTAGGCTGAGAGAGAGTTAGAGAGCTGAGAGAGAGTTACCCAGCTAACTTTTATGGCTAAGACAGAACTAAAACTCAATCTCTGCCTTTCTAGCCTTAACTACTAGACCAAACTGGTTAATGAGATTAATTATATTTAATACATGTTTTTTTTTTAAATAACCCTGTTATCCCCAGCATCAGGGTGGAGTTGGGGCAACTGAATGGAGTTGAGCATTTACTGGCCAGATGCCCTTCCTGATGCCTATGTGGAGCTCACAGTAGATATTTTCTCTTTGCATCCAGAGAGAGAAATATTTGTCACTACCTAGGATTGAAATCACAGCCTCTTGATTTTGAGGTGAAACTTCACCTCTAGTCCACCATGCCGCTCAAACGATATTTAATACATTAATTATGGGTTAAAACAGAAATACCCCAATGTCATAAGAAAAAGCATCACGGGTTTAGAATACCTATAGACAGATTCTTCTAGCTGAATTAATATAAAACAATGCAAAATTGTTCCACACTTCCTTTTTATGATATAAAAAAGATGGAAGAGTCCAGATGGAAATTGTGAATGGCTCAGTCTTTGGTACAGTTCATGTCCTAGGCAGGTTGATTATATAATAAAAGTATTGTGTTTAAGGATCTGTAGTAGTTTGATCAGACAGAAGACTGATTCACACTCTGCATTCATGTTTCTATAATTATGTAAATTTTCACACAGCTGGTATGAATTTATCTAGGGATAGAACTGCAATCTCTTTGTTTTCATATTTAGCTCATTTCATTTGATTGCAATTTATCTATTTAGGTTTTACACTATCAAAAAGAGACAAATATAACCTAATGGGCTATGCACACCACAGTGCATCTTAGTCACAGTATGATAACAACTGGTTAACGATTCTGTGAAAATGTGGTCATTAATAACTTGATCCCAAAGACCACATTTTGTGGTACATTTTATTTTTATTTTTTTAAAAATGGTTTTGTCCTTACCATGATTTCTGCACAAAGGAAACATGTTAATGCTGTAACTGCCCTGCTTCACACTGCCTTTGTCCTGATCATGGGTTGAAGAAGCTAAATTCTCAAGTTCTTGATTACTCAGTTTCTCCATTCTACCGGCATGACTAATATTCACTGGCAGTCCTACAGGAAAGAAAAAAAAGGATTTACATCACGACAAAATCTCTATCTATTCTTTCCTCAAGCAACATGCAGATGCTTAAGGCCATAGGCAGCCCCTGAAGGTCCCTCCGCATGCTTTGCTAACACAAAAGAGGTAGAAAATATATGAAGATGCAGTATAAACCCTGGAATCTCATATTACCCATAAAAACAAAGACAAGGTGCCAAAGTCTCTTAGCTACCATATATGTGTGATATGTTCCTACTCACTTTCTGTGCCTTAATTCAACTATCCAAATTTTAACAGCAGCTCATGGCTTCCAACAAAAGATGGCCAAAATCATCAATTAATAAAACCTGAATGGGAATTGAGACTGTGGTCTCAGCAGCATATTCTTATCTCAGCTTGACTCAATTTGGTGCCCACGAGATATGTTTAGCCTGCACAAAGTATGTATGGAAACTAGAAGGCACCAAGCTGGGGAAGCCTCTCTAATCACTTCACCATGTGGGCTATGACTTCATATGATGTTTTTCTCTCTTAGAATTTAAATGTTTTTGTTTCATACTTGGCCTTTACATTTACCAAAACATTTTACAAAGATCTAGCTCTCTGGAGAAAACTCTAATGTTGTGCAAGGGGATGGAAAGAGAAGAAAAGGATGACCAGCAATAAGGTGGACAGTCTGTGTTACAGTGATACTGAGTGCATCATTGGAAGATATGAAAGATCATTGTAGGGAAAATCTATCCATGTGGTTGCTAGGAGTCAGCAATGACTTGGTGGCATCTAATCAATCAAACACGCAGGTAACTATGAACATTGATTTCATACAAGATCTTGTTCTACATACACACATGAATGGGGAGAAGAACATCAATGAAGTGGATCACATGTTCAGGTAGTGAAAATATCTATTCTGCTAGATGTGTTCTTATTGGAAAGCTTACCGGCAGATTCCCAACAGTTTACACCCAGCAAACTAAACCAGAGACATGGCCACTAGTATTCAGATTTGCACACCATCCAAAAGAAGTAGCCTCATTAATCTTATGTCCCTGGCTGTTTGAAGAAATAGCACATGGGAATAATAAATATCTAAATTAAATAAATGTAAATCAATTTCCTTTTTTGTGATAAATTCACTTTTCTGTTACATATAATGTTGCCTATACCTTCTTAGCCCAAATCATTGGGAAACAGTGTCTTTTGGGGAAAGAGGTGGTTTGAGTTAGTTTTGACTCTTAACAACAAGATTTCAGAAATGACTTGCCATTGCCAACTTCTTAGGGCTGAGAGTGGCTTTGTACTTAAAGCAGGACTATAACTCACAGTCAACCAGTTTCTAGCCTGGTGCCTTAACCATCACACTAAACTGGCTCTTTTAACTATAACACGAAATAACATCTAAGTTTCTAAGTTAGCAGCTAATAAAAACGTGCAATACTGTTAAACAATATTTAAGATAATACCGTAAATCTAATGAAATATCTATTTGTTTTTCCAATCTTCCAGTTAATCATTTTTACTAGCAACCCAAAACTGTTCTATTGACATACTCACATTTAAAAATAAATCCAGTTCTGTAAATAGTATCACAAGACAGTGGCTGACATATGAAATGTGTTTAATTTCTTTTCTCAACACAGCACATTTCACTGCATGACTCAGAAACAACATGCAACTTACATAGATTTTGGTCCAGGGATTTGCCTTTCTGGCTCTTCATCTTCCTACTTAAAATCATCATCAAATTACAGTATGGCTTAACCAGCTACAGAAATTGAGAGATATTTTTTGTCAACGAAACCCTCATCTTGCTTGATGAAGGTCCAACAAACTCAAAATTTTCAAAAAATTTTTGCAACTTGACTTAAGGAAGATATGTGCTTAGTGTATTTTGGAATTCTACTTATGATTAACATATTACATTCAGTCTTTGTATGTATACTGTATACAATAGTGCCGAATTTCATGCATAATGCCAAGCCTTGATCAACTATGGTTTATTGAACTAACCACAATTGCTAGGTTTGAACAACAAGCTGAACCAAATCCCAACAAGGCATGTGGCAACTTAGTTTGGACTATGTGTACAGGGGAATGGTTGCATACTTCCAAAAATGATGTGAAGGAAATGCTTTGGAATATGCAGAGGCCTGAAAAGAATGCAGATATTTCAAGATATCTACTATTAAAGTTAATGCAGCTGTTAAAGCAATGGCATTTGGGGGGGGGGGGGGAGGAGGCTGCATAGAACCCTGAAAAAAAATCATTCTGCTTTATTTCTGAAGTACGTACAGTTCTAAGTTCTACCATGGAAACCAAAGGTGATTTGCTGGCCCTCTCACGTTACACTTTCTCCCAATATGGAAGTATTAAAGGCATGCTCATGTTTCATTATGAAATATTAGATTTCTATCAGGATATGTTTATAACCACTACAGAATTGGTTCTAGAGCTCAGTGCTTCTGTATTGATTAGTTTCCGGATTGACAAGGATTCAGGAGACGTTTTTTTTTAAAGAATCACCTTCCAGCTTTCCAGACAGAGACTGGCAAGAAAAAAACCCACAAAGTCTCACATTGTTTTTGCTTCTCTTATTGGGGCACGTTAGATAAAATTGAAGAGGCTAACAAATTGGTGATGAACTTACATATCCTTAGATATAAGCATTGCTGTTGGGGACCTATCATTGGTAAAGACAGCTGGCAGAGAGGCCACTTTTCAGGAAGGGCCTCTGTATCATACAAGAAAGACTTGAAGGCTGGTGGGGATATTCTGGTAACTGACTTTGTAAAATATATTCTAAGTAGCGCTCACAATAGCACTTAAGACTTATTTACCGCCTCATAGTGCTTTATAGCACTTTCTAAGTGGTTTACAGTCAGCATATTGCCCCAAAAATCTGGATCCTCATTTTACCGACCTCAGAAGGATGGAAGGCTGAGTCAACCTTGAGCCAGTGAGGATCAAACTCCTGGCAGTGGGCAGAGTTAGCCTGCAATACTGCATTCTAACCACTGTGCCACCACGGACACTTGCCACCATAGCAAGTATCTGAAGAAGAAAAAAAGATGAAATGGAGAAGAAAAAAAAAAGCCCACAAAAGGATACATTTCTCATGTGTTAAAGATGGTCCTGGATATATACAGATGTCCAATTATATAAATTATTATTATTTAATTTATTTATTTATTATTTATTTATTAATCAAATTTCTATACCACACTACTCCCGAAGGACTCAGGGCGTGAACAGCCAAGATAAAATACAGATAATACAAATATTAAAAATCCCTTAAAATTATTAAGTATTTTGGCCAAAACACAGATTAAAACATCCAATTTATAAAATCACAAATTAACAATTTAAAAGAGGAGAGTTAGGCCAGGCCAGCCTGCTGAAATAAAAAAGTTTTGAGAGCACGACGAAACGTGCGCAGGTCCGGGATCCTCCGTATCTCTGGGGGGAGCTCGTTCCAGATGGTAGGTGCCCTCACAGAGAAGGCTCTCCCCCTGGGGGCCGCCAGTTGACACTGTTTGGCCGATGGCACCCTGAGGAGCCCCTCTCTATGGGAGCGTACTGGTCGGTGAGAGGCTATTGGTATTTAAGGACAAGTAAGGAGAAAAACAAAGCATTAACTGCCCCCTCTGAAAGAGTCTTGCCACTATAAACCCTTTAGAATTGGGTTTTCTTTGTGCTACGCTTCCCCTGTGAAACTGCATCTGCCATCCACTTTAGGACCAGGGAGGCGCCAATCTTTTTCAATCCAAGAAAGCCATCTAGAGCTGATTCTTCCAAGGAGGTCCATCTAGAGCAGGGATGTCAAACTCAATTGCATTGAGGGCCGCATCAGGGTTGTGTTTGTACATTTACCATTGTACATAAATGGTGAGGAGGTGGAGAGGGTTGGTAGTTTAAAATTTCTGGGCATTTATATCTCGAAGGACATCTCATGGACTATGAATGCTAACATGCTTATGAAGGAGGCACAGAAGAGGTTGTACTTCCTGAGAATGCTCAGGAAGATAGATCTATCTCAGCATCTACTTCTGTCCTACTATCGCAGCACCATTGAGTGTCCTGACATACAGCATTCTTGCATGGTATGGGAGCAGCTCTGTAGTGGACAAAAAAGCTGAACAGAGAATCATTAAACTGCCCAGAATATCATTGGACTCCAACTACCAGCCCTGGATGACATCTTCGAATCTCGTTCTTTGAGAAAGTTGCATAACATTCTCAGAGACTCTTCCCATCCTACTTACAATCTTTTTGGACTGTTGCCTTCTGGCAGAAGATACAGAACAATTAAAACTCAGACCACACATTTTCTGAACAGTTTTTATCCCAGAGCTATAATTGCACTCAACAATGAACTTAAGGGCCACCATCAGTGAGCTGTTGGACAGTATTACTTGGTCTGTTGTGTGGCTGTTTGGGTGGTTTAAGGGTGGGGAATTGTGATGGGTGGGAGTGTGTTTGGGGATTGTTATGTGTGTTGGACCTGGTCTTTGGGTGTTAAGTGAATTTTGTTGTATGGGTATACTGTGTATACACATACAATGACAATAAAGTTGTTGTTAATAATAATAATAATAATAATAATAATAATAATAATAATAATAATAATTTATTTATTTATTGCGATTTATATGCCGCCTTTCTCCCTAGGGACTCAAGGCGGCTTACAAAATGACAACTTCAATACAAATCACAATACAATACCAAATTAAAATCAGTAACCCAATTAAAAAACAATTTAAAATTATACCAGTGTACCCCCAAACGGATCAGTTTAGTTGGCGGAAGAGCCACGTCTTCGGCTCACGACGGAAGGAAAGAAGGTCGGGCGCTGTCCTGAGCTCAGTGGGCAATCCATTCCAGAGAGTCGGGGCTCCCACAGAGAACGCCCTCCCCCTGGGGGTCGTCAGCCGACATTGTTTGGCCGACGGCACCCTGAGGAGGCCAACTCTGTGAGAGCGCACAGGACGATGGGAGAACGGCTGGAGATGGTCCTGCAAGTACCCTGGGCCTAAGCCATGAAGGGCTTTATAGGTGAGCACCAGCACCTTGAAACGTATCCGCAGTGCCACCGGTAGCCAATGCAGCTCACGCAGGAGAGGTGTTACACGGGAGTATCTAGACGCCCCCGTAACTACCCGCACGGCTGCATTTTGGACTAGCTGAAGCCTCCGGACACATCCCAAGGGCAGCCCCATGTAGAGGGTGTTACAGTAGTCCAACCTAGAGGTAACAAGGGCGTGAGTGACCGTGGCGAGGGCATCCCGGTCTAGGAACGGGCGCAACTGGCGCATAAGACGGACCTGTGTGAAGGCCCCCCTGGTTACGGCTGTCAGATGGTCATCTAAAGACAGCCGAGAATCCAGGAGGACCCCCAAGTTGCGGACCCTATCGGAGGGAGCAAGGGTTTCACCTCCGATCATTAAGGATGGAACCTCCAGATCCCGGGATGCCGGCATCCACAGCCACTCAGTCTTGGAAGGGTTGAGTCTAAGCCTGTTCCTCCCCATCCAAACCCGCACCGCTTCCAGGCAGTGGGACATCACGGAAAGGGCATCCCTAGGGTGGTCAGGGGTGGAGATGTAGAGCTGGGTATCATCAGCATATTGATGATACCTCACCCCAAAACTACGGATGATCTCACCCAGCGGTTTCATATAGATGTTAAAGAGCAGAGGAGAGAGAACCGAGCCCTGAGGCACCCCACAAGTGAGAGGCCTCCGGGAGGATCCCTGACCCCCTGCCCAAACAGACTGCAGACGGCCCGAGAGATAGGAGGAGAACCACCGTAAAACGGTGCCTCCTAACCCCATCCCCCTGAGCCGCTGCAGCAGGATACCATGGTCGATGGTATCGAACACCACTGAGAGGTCAAGAAGGACCAGGATGGAGGAGCAACCCCCATCCCTGGCCCGCCAGAGATCATTTACTAGGGCGACCAATGCTGTTTCCGTGCTGTGGCCACGCCTGAAACCAGATTGGTAAGGATCCAGGTAGTCAGTTTCCTCCAAGAATTGAGGGAATTGCTGTGCCACCACGGACTCAACAACCTTCGCTAAAAAGCGAAGGTTGGAGACTGGACGGTAGTTGTTAAGTACGTCAGGATCCAGGTTAGGCTTCTTAAGGAGGGGTCGAACCACCGCCTCTTTAAGCGCAGCGGGAAAGACCCCTTCCTTTAATGAAGCGTTGACAATAGCCTGGATCCAGTCTCCAGTCACCTCCCTGGCTGCCAAAACAAGCCAGGAGGGACAAGGATCCAGTAAACATGTGGAAGACCCCAGCCTACCCATAATCCTGTCCACGTCATCCAATGAAACAGGCTCAAACTCAACCCAGATGTCTCCACCGAGACTAGGCCCTGTCACCTCAACGGACTCTGTCCAGTCGGAGTCCAACCCGGTCCGAATCTGAGTGATTTTATCTTGCAGAAACTGTGCAAAGTCCTCAGCACGGCCCTGTAAGGGGTCCTCCCTCGCTCCCTGATTAAGGAGGGAGCGGGTCACTCTAAACAGGGCTGCTGGGCGATTTTCTGCAGATGCAATGAGAGTGGCGAAATAGTTACATTTCGCCACTTCCATCGCCACAAGATAAGACCTAATATGGGTTCTTAGTTGTGTTCGGTCGGACTCGGATCGGGAGGATCTCCAACCACCCTCCAGGCGTCTTTTCCGACGCTTCATTTCCCTGAGCTCCGCGGTAAACCAAGGAGCTGCCCGGGATCTGCGTCGGATCAGAGGCCGCAAAGGCGCGATTTGATCCAATAATAATACTATCATCATCATCAGGCTTGTGTTTGACCTCAGGGGGCCAAGTGGGCGTGGCCGGGGTGGGCATGGCCAGCTTTACATCACTCATGTCAACAGCACCTGTGGTGGCCCGGGTGGGCCTGGGGGGAACCCTCCTGCAGCCCTCTGCCAGCAAAAACAGAGCCCGGGAGGGACATACACATCCTGCCCGAGCTCTGTTTTTACTGGCAGAGGCACTGCGGGATGGTCCTTCACTATTTCCAGGGTGACCCTGGGGGCCAGATATAAGCACCCTGCGGGCTGGATCCGGCCTGGGGGCCTTGAGTTTGACACCCCTGCTCTAGAGCAACGGTGTCAAACTTGCCACGTCACCATCATGTGACGTATCATGACATTTTTCCATTCGCAGAGTGGCAGTGAGCGTGGCCTGCGCGTGACGCATCCAGCCCGTGGGCCGCCAGTTTGACACCCCTGTGTCTAGAGACTGTGACTGTTTATATTATAAACAGTATAGAAAAAGGTTTTCTTGGTGCATTAAGATTTTGTTATAATAATTTTATTAAACATTACAACTAAAAAGATAAAAACTAACACAAACTAAAAGAAGCCCTGCAAGAATAAAAAGAAACAAATAGAAATGCAAAGCTCATCTAAATATAGAAAGAAAAGTAAGCAATTCAGATCACTGTATAATTGATGGATAATGGCTGCTCTTCTAGCCTTCTAGCATTACTAACTCTGCAACCACAGAAGCACAGAGGAGGACGCCTTTTGTTCTGCTGCTATTTTCCATACTGTTGATATATAATTAAAAGGAAGAGCCCTACCAAACCAGCAACTCTTCCCGAACAACATTAATACTTAAATAGCAACAGATATAGACAGGTGAATAAAAAAACATCTGGAGAAAAAAATTTTGCTTCAAGCAACTTGTAGCATAGCAAACATATTTCCAGACATTTAATGCTTCTTTTATATTTATTTGGAAGATAAGAAGGTTTGAGGAACAGTCATTTTTCACCAAGGAAGTTTTAACTATCAGAAAGCAGAAATTATTAACGTCCTCTTTTTCAGAAGAATGGATGGAAAATTTTGAGCATTGGAAATAACTTGGAAAGCATGATGGTTCCCCTTCTGCCACATTAATTTATTAGGAGAGGTGTGACATGCACCTCCCACTTGATCCTCAAAGATTATAGGGAAGACTATAGGGAATCTTTAGGTGGTTTGAATTCTCTATAGGTTAATATATACAACAAGAAAACACTTTTATTTTATTTGAGAAATGGGAATGGCTTATTAAGTGAATACTTATATTCTCAACCTATATACTCAATCTATTTATTGAGACAAATGATCTATTGTTGCAATTTTTAATGTAAACATCACTGCAGAGTGGAAATGTTCTCAGCCAAACTAGCATGTGAAATCCAAGCTGTAAGGGCTTCAAAATCCTCTATACTACAGTACTAGAAAATCCTTTACAGACATTATTTACAAATGTAATAATAATTTAGAATTCCTTTTTAGAATATGCAAAATCATATGCTAAAAAAAATCTAAGGAGTCATGGCAAAAGAAATGGGAATGTCTACTACATGAATATCAATAGAAGACTATCTTGGCATTTATTTATTATTCATGATTTACACAGACACGGGGGATTTAAAACTACAACTAATTCAACACAAAATATCACTGTATTTCATGCTCTCCCCTATATGTCTTTTTCTGGAAGAAACTAATGGGTCCAACTGATGATTAGAGATGTGGTACTCTAGATGCTGATTCATATGTTACAGTGATGTGTAATACTGCATTTCCTTTTGGACAGAAAATATTTTACTTAGCAGTGGGACTAGATCAGCTCCAAATCTATGCCAACCATTTAATTTAATGATTCTATAAAAAGAGATGACTCTCCGGCCTCTGCTTGAACACATCTAACAAAAATTGCAACATTCTTGATCTCATTAATACAGAAGACATTGAGGCAGGGATAGGCAATTATGGCAGTGGATTTCAACTCCCAGAATTCTAGAGCCAGCCATGCTGAGACAGGAATTCTGGGAGTTGAAGTCCTCAAGTTGTAAAGTGGCCATATGGTAGTTGTCCACCCTTGCAGTAAGGATTAAATCCTTCAATTTACCAGTTAATCAGGACCTGAGGCATAGCCCTGCTCAGGTGACAGAAAGCAGAGTAATGTGCCAGGCATGACATTTTTAATGTTTCCTTTCAAATTTCCTGAATTTGGTTTCTGAAACCTGATCGATCATTTTGCTTCTCTGATTTATTTCTCAGATTTCACAGCATCAAGCAATTTGGGAATATGGTACACTTAGTTTATCACAACACAGCAGATTTTGCTACTATTCTTTATTCTACATTGACAATTTTAAAAAAACAGGTTAGATTTTTAAAATGCTTTTTATCTTTTGTTTTGCCAGACTACTTTATGTTCACATAACAGAAAAGACATGTATTTTAAAATATTCCCACATAATTTACCTTAATGTAAATTAATTGTTAAAATAGTGTTGCAAAACCTCCGTCTCAAATTATATTTGTTCACTGCTAGGGGAAAAAAAACCTAATATCCAAAGCAGTTTATCTGAATATCGGCTGAATAACACCGACAAATTGACAGATAATTCGCCCTAGAAAAACGAATGGATCCGAAATATAGTATTTTTTCCCCTACATCTCGGAATTACGTGAGAGTAAATCTCTATATTTATGTAGACAAGAATGAAAAGAAGAACGATACCATAAAGTTGCAATGTACGATACCATTAACCTTGGGAAGGGCTTTCGTTCTTCATGGAGGAGCATCGCCCTGGAAGAAGGAAGGCCATTGCCGAGTCCAACCTCTGCCCAACCCCGGGATCTTTTAAGGAGGGATCGCAAGAAAAACGAACTCAAGATCCCTGCTCGCTTGGAGCTTCTCCTTGAAGGCCCCGCCTTGCAAGAAACCTTGCAAGAGAATCTCTCCAACACAAAACCATGCACATTTCCTCCCCTCCTCCCATAATTTATTTTTTCTTTTGGATGGCCGTTTTCAACCGTCCTCAGGAAATTCTACATTCTGATGTTTAGCCTTTCCGCCGATACTTTTTTCCATGCCTCAATTACGTAATGCGATCGAGCTTTAAAGGGCAGAAATCTCAAAACCATTGAAAAACACTTTCTGTTTCTTTCAGGCCGCAATTAAATATATGCGTGGAAAACTTTGCTCTGATCGACATTAATTTCTATTCTGGACTCAAGTTCATACAGAAAAATGTAGAGAGGCAATTATTTGCATCTACTTACCGGCATTCGCTGAGGGATCCCACTTAATGAATCAGCGCTGCAGCCTGGAAATCTACTTTCAATAACGATGTGGCTAAATCCAAGCGGCAGAAGAGCTGATATATCCCCACCTCTTCTAAATCCAAACGATTATTCATGAGCATTATTTCAAATTAAGAGTCCCTGCCCAGTAAAAGAAAAGAAGAGAGAATATGTTTATACTGTACAGTAAGCACCTTTGCTCTGGGAATACTGCCCTGCAAAGGATGTGAGTTCAAACTGCATGCTTTAAAAATCGCAACAACCACTGTTTTATTTATTAATTTTTATTTGTATTTATTAAATTATTAAATGTTATGCCCCCCATTTCCCCTACAAGGAGGCTCTTTTTTTCTAATTGTTAAATATATTAAATATATTTTAATAAATTATTTATTATTTAATAAATATATTATAAAATCTATTTAACAGTTATAAAATATTTTATTCCCTTATCTTATATTGCTCTATTAATTCATTATTGCCCCTCTCTAACTGAGGGGTTCCCAGTGTTTCTCAGTCTTGACAAGTTTAAAATCAGTGGACTTCAATTCCCCAACTAACATGACATTTGCAGGGAGTGGATTCACTAATAAAGTTACCACTTCTAATTCTGATTCTGGCATGCCTCTGCAAGCTACATACCTAGTGAAATAGGTATTTGGAGAACTACAGTATTTTATACATCATTTCCGTGGGACTAAATGGAGAATTCTGGGAGTTGAAGTCCATGCATCTTAAAGTTGCCAAGTTTGAAAAACACTACTTCGGAATGTTCCCAGGAACCAGTGCCAATTAATTTATGTTTCCTGGACCCTTTTCTGAAAGTAAAAAGATTTGCTGTGTAGGATCTGTTCCTGCCCATGATGCCCCAAGGCACCTAGTAAAATTATGATACTCTTCTTTTATGCTTGCATCACGACAGAACAGCACATGTTTTGTCACTCTCTTTCTCTCCTATGGAGGCCTAACTCCAGTGAGCTGAGATTTTCCCCTATTTTCCAGGCTTTCGCAGAGATAATGTAGTGACATTTTCCACTAGGAATAGGCAGAAGTCTGGATCGGGGTGGGTTCCACTTACTTTTACTACCAGTTAGCAGCGGGACCGTGCGTGCTTCTGTGCATGCACCGATAATCCATGGTGACGTCATGGCAGGTGGCCGGAGCCTCCCACTGGTTTTACTACCAGTTCTATAGAACCTGACTGAACCGGGAGCAACCCACCATTGGTCTGGATTCAAAGAGCACAATATGGTTTCAAGAATTTATGGACCAGGGGTGTCTGCAGAAGCGGGACAAATGTCCAAAAAGCAAAGATGAGTCTAGGATTAGATGATCAAGGCCCTGCCAAAACTGTTTTCTAATAACAAAGGACAGGCTATTGGGAGCTTCTTACAAGGGCAGCTGCATCCTTTCCTGGCCTTGGATAATTGCTCTCTACCCAGTTTCTTGTTGATAGCTTCTCTAAAATCTATGTACGGTTGATGAACTTCACTGAGTCTCTTGTACATACTTCTTTCCACATTTAAGCTGTTCTAATATATTCCATGTCAGTTATTACTATCTTAATATCCACATCATAAAAGTCTAATAATTTAATGAAAAGGAGGATTTCATTAAAATGTATCTATATGATACCAAACACAATATCATATAATGATACCAAACACAACATCATACAATAAGCTACCGTAAATGATTTGTTTGGTTTTATGTCAAGGCAATCCACCTATAATGGTCTGTAAACTGAAGTTTGTTGAATATGGTATGAATCCAACTATTTGTGGTTTATTAATAAACTATGCTTAAACCATGGTCTAGCACAATGTGGCTATCTACTAAGGAAGGAAATATGAAAGTGCCAATTGATTGACTTGTCTTTTTATCTAAAATATTTCTAAAATGATAAAAGCAAAATCTAAGAACAAAAATAAGGGAATTAAACAACAAAAAAATAGCAACAACATTAAAGCATAGAACATACAATAATAGTTGGAGGTAACCTTGGAGGTCTTCTAATCCAACTCACTGCTCAAGCAGGAGACCCAATCCCATTCCAGGCAAATGGTTGTCCAGTTTCTATTGGAAAGCCTCCAGTGATGTGCACCCACAACTTCTGAAGGCAAGCTATTCTATTGGTTGATTCCTCTCACTATTAGGAAATTTCTCCTTAGTTCTAGGTTCCTTCTCTCCTTGATTAGTTCCCATCCATTGTTTCTTGTCTTGCCTTTTGGTGCTTTGGAAAATAGTTTAACCCCCTCGTCTTTGTAGGCGCCCCTTAGATATTAGAACATTGCTCTCATGTCACACCTAGTTTTTTTCATTAGACTAGACATGCCCAATTCCTGTAACAGTTCTTCATATGTTTTAGCCTCCAGCCCCCTGATCATTCTTGTTGCTCTTCTCTGCACTCTTTCCAGAGACTTTTTTACATTTGGTGACGAGAACTGGATGCAGTATTCCAAGTGTGGTCTTAATAAGGCTTGTAAAGTGGTAGTAGAATTTCACGTGATTCTATCCTTCTATTAATGCATCTAGCTATTACCATAAACACATTAAAAAGCTTGAGGGAAGACTGTGTAGTGTTTTCAGATCCCAGTTTCATCCCAGTTTGTAAGTTGAGGTATGCATGTATTGGGGACTCATCAGAGCCTAGAGTTTGAACCCCATAGAATAACCTAACTATATCTGATGTGTCCTCGGTAGGAGGAGACCAGTCACTAGTACCTTCCTCCTGGTGATTCATAAACCTGAAAATACCTCATGGAATATGCACTGTGTAAAAAAGAAATACACCCCTCCTCTTTGGAGGTAAGGTCTAAGTCTAAGAGCTTGATGGAGGGTGGACTACATCTGGCATTCTTAGGAAACACAAAGGTATTTAATACAGAGATCTCAAGCTTTAAAGGTGAACAACAAGTGAAAGAAAATAAGAGACCAGAAGGTCTTTGAAACTGCAAAAGCACGTACAACTCATCGTACATGCCTGCCATCTTGTAAATGTTGACATACTATATCCCTGTGAACATCACTAAGTATTTTTCTCCCCTCCCACCCTTGACATTTTTGGGGTTAATGGGTACATTTGATATTTATTTTATTTTTTATTTTGTTTATTGAATTTATATGCTGCTCTTCTGGACTGTCAAGGGACCCTTGTTGGGAAAATGTCTTAAATGTTGGACACATCATCTCCTTTCATCAGATTGTTTCTTTCATGGTTCAGAATACTTTCCTATTTACCATCTTTATTCTGCTACTGTTATGTACATACAAAGATTAAAGCTGGAATAAGCAAAGGCTGTTCCCTTTGAGATTCTTCATGCTAACAGCATTATTTTCAGTGGTGCTGAAAAATCCTGTTCCTTTTGATAAATATAGATACTGTACATAGATAATGTAAATTGTTGCCTGTTGTTTGTTGTTGCTGCTGTCTATTTTTCTTGCTTTTTATCCTGGTTTTGCCAGTTAACTCTGTTTGACATTTGCTGGGTGTTTAATAAATAAAGATCAGGCTAGATATTTTGCTAGCCAAACTGAGTGGCTTCTGTGCTTGCTCTGATCTGGATAGAGAGAATGACTGAGAATGTGCTGGATACAAACTAAACTGGAAATTCCCCTCAGTAATTTCCAGCAATAAGCATGAGCACCAATGGCTGGTCACAAACTAGTGAAATTACTTCCTGCTACCCATTCTTCCTCCCAAGGTATTCTCTACTACCTCAATCTATTTTTATTTTCCAAAGAAAGTTTTAATCATCTACAATATTTATTTTCTGTTTCTGGGAACCAGGCTGCATGTAGAATTTACTGGAAATAAAGAAGGTGGTGAGGCTGATTTGCTATCAGCCAGCTCCCAGTTTGTTTGTTTGTTTGTTTGTTTAAAAATTTCAAATATGGAATGCTAATTGCTACTCTGAGCTTGAAACAAAACATTTCATCCAAATATCTCATCAAAAAAGACTGAGGTATATATTGACAGAACAAACTCAAAAGCAGTTATGTAAATCCAAAATATTTTGACGATAGAAAACAATGGAAACACACCCACACACCAGGAGGTGTGGCATTACTACTAATTACTACTATGCTGTCTCATTCTAGACCATCTGTAGCTTCATCATGGCTTTCAAAGGCACATCTATATAGAGCACAACAGAATACTGTAGTCCAGTGTTTCCCAAACTTGACTCTTTGAAGATGTATGGACTTCAACTCCCAGAATTCCTCAACTGGTTGGGGAATTCTGGGAGTTGAAGTCCATACATCTTAAAATAGCCAAGTTTGGGAAACACTGCTTGTAGTCCATTCATGAGGTGGTTAGGGCATGAATAATAATCTGGAGGGTCTTCCAAATCAGGAACAGGCACAACAAGCACATTAGATGGGTCTATGTGAAGACTCTCATGGAAACAGCTGTTTTCTCCTCCTCAAGCAGGAGTTTGAATCCAAAGCAACTCCCACATTGCCCAATCTCAAAGGATAATGCTGCCTTATCCAAGACTATAGAGATGGAAGCTTCCCAGGATCAAATCTTCACAGCCTCTCTAGACACTGGAACAGAACATTGGCAGCAAGTCAAGGATGGTCCAGGATCAAGATGCACAATTGAATAGTATACTAATGATCCCAAACTCCAAATCAATGTATGAACTCAAGCACTGGATGTAGAACAGGAGGGGGAAAGAGTCAAGCCCCTACATTGTGCCACAAAAATTGCCTGTGGATTTGACCATTTCCCCAACACTGGCACCAATTGAAACAGGCCACAGAAGAAGGAGGAGAACCCCTGTTAATATGGTATCCTCCACCCTTAGTCCCTACTGCTGGTCCAGAAGGATATTGTGATTGATGGCATCAAAAGCCATTAAGAAATGAAGAAGCATAAGGATAGATGCAACATCACATACCAGCTCTGCCAAAGGCCATCACAAGTGTGAACACATTCATCTCAGTACAATTAACTTTTATGAAGGTGCCAGACCTGGGCTACAAAAATCTGGACACCTGCTAGAAGGCAGAAAAAATATGAAAGATATCCAGACAATGTTAATCTTTGCTGCATCTAGAGATCATTCAGATTTTAGTTTTCTAGATTTGGTAATCTTACAATTCAATAATGGTGTCTTCTCAATGTATTGTAAACTGGTAGTAGGTAGGCAGTCACTTGATTTCCTACATTCACTGATGCCCAGAAAACTAAACGGTATTGACTAATCTAGGCTGATCAGGTTGATAATGAGATTTTGGCAGCAAAGTTCCTGGAACCTTACCCTTTCATTCAAGTAGTGCATTGGTGGCTTATTTATTACATGAATCTGTAATAAATCTGTAAAGCTTTGAGACAGTTTACAGCAAGAAGCAGCAAATTGGTTCTTTAAAACTGATCATATTTAACTATCAGGATAATTTCTATTACCGTTAGTAGCATAGATCAAAAGTAATTCAAGGATTCTATGCTTGTGTATCAGCACAATTGCCTTAATGTATCAGAAGGAGAATTGCCCCCTGACAAGTACCAGCTGAGGTGCCAGGTGGTCCCCAAAAGTTGTCAGCCATTTCACATTTTAAATGGGTCAGAAGAACACTTTGGAAACTTGAGGATTAATTATAGCGAGTTTAACTAGATTTAGTTTTGTCCCGGCTTCACCACTTTTGTCCTAGCCTCACCTTTTTAAAAAGTGAAAAGGGCTTGGCACACCCCCTCAGCCAAAAAAAACAAAACAAAAAAACCTAGACTGAAGAGGACTCTGACTTGGTTGCCTAGCACAGAGTTTTCTTTGCATAACTTCCAGGAGAATTAAAACACAATGTCCCCCCCCCCACCCCCTCTATTTATAAGTCTGCTGATGGCAGCAGACTAAAGCACTGTTATTAACATCAAGCTGCCTGCAATTACTGTAAATTCAAATCTCACCAGGCTCAAGGTTGACTCAGCCTTCCATCCTTTCTAAGGTAGGTAAAATGAGGACCCAGATTGTAGGGTCAATAAACTGACTTTGTATAAATATACAAAAAGTATGAAGGCTATTGCTTAACGCATTGTAAGCCGCCCTGAGTCTCCGGAGAAGGGCGGCATATAAATCAAATTAAAAAAAAAAAACCCACATTTCCCAGGAATACCGTGACCACGATTTGCATACAAGTTATTTAAATGGACTATTTATTTATTTATTTATTTATAATTCTGAAGGTAAAGTGCACATGCACCCGCGGTTTGTTCGGAGGCACCAATTGATATGGCAAACCTTCCTTGGAATTAAATAAAAACAAATATTAGCACGCCTTCTTGGCTTGGTTTGACTCCGCACCATAAGCCAGCGTTTGGAAGGGGGGAGGGGCGGGTTTCTCCCCGCAAGGTTTCGCTTGTGCTTTCCTGCCTCGGGGCAACGGCCCTAGTTTTGGGGTGCGAAATCGCAACCCCGATCCATCGAGCGGGCAACACGAGGTCAACCCAACCCCGTCTGAAGAGTTTACGGTTGGGGGGGAGAGGGGGGGAGGCGTCGTGAGAGTGCAGCGCGGGTCTTTGGAAGCGCCGCCAGTCCCGCAGGCGGTTCGCCGAGGGGCGGAAGCTGTGAGGCAAGAAAAGAAACTCAGAGGTCGCTCCGGGCGCGGACGGCGGCTGTGTGAAGGGCCAACCTCCAGCACCTTTCCGAGCGCCGCCTTTCGTTTTCGTTTTCCGGAAGGACAGCGAGCACCGCCTGGGCTGAAGGAAAGCTGGGATTGTGCGCGCATCTGGACGATCCCGGCCCCACGGTTCTCCCTCTCCCCTCGACTCCCCTTGTAATGCAGGTAAGGGCTTGGGGAGAGCAGCAGGTGCTCTCTGACCTTTCGATCTTCCCCTTGCTCTCCCTGCCCTGCCCCAGCGCCCTAGATCCCCATAGGCTCCGTCCGAGCCTTCTTTCACGTCCTCTCGCCCAATGCATTCATGCTAGAAGGTCTGACCCAGGCGGCGTTTCCCTGAGCCGCACATCTCTCTCCTTCATACGGGCTAGAAACACGGGATGAATACATTGAGGCGGTTTGGAGGGCAGCGTCTCTGCACGGGTGCTTCCCTCGTTTCAGAAAGCGTTGGGGGGGGGGCGGTTTCTCTGGACTAGGCTGAATCCACGGAAAGCATTCCCCTTGGAGGTTCAAAAGAAAATCGTTTCAAAATGGACAAAGTCTGGAATTCCCCAGACTTTTCACAAGAAAAGGGAGATGTTAAGCAACTAACTGTTTTATTTGAGAAACAATGTTTTTTGTTGGGCAAAATTAATCCGGGTGTGTGAGTTAATGAAGCTGTTTCAAATGGGGAAATAGTAGCTCCCTTATTCTAAGGCTAGATTCATGCAAGCAAAGCTTAAACACTTTTCTTTTTTTATTCGGGGCTGTATCCTTCCCTCTATCTTAAGCTCTGGGGTAGAAAGTGGAAGGGAGCTATTTTAAGCCTACATTTTCAACCAGCCTTCCTCAACCTGGGGTCTTCGGTTGTGGTGCAGTGATTCCCATTCAGCATTTATTTTTATTTATGTATTTATTTATTTATTTATTTGTTTGTTTGTTTGTTTGTTTGTCAAGCAAATATAAGATAACAGATTAAAGTATAAACATAATTTGAATACATGAAAAGAACGAAGCCTTGCTTCAGGGCATGTTTTCATTCATGTATTCATTCAACCAATCAATTTCTATAGCTGCCCATCTCAAATAAGTCTTCAAGGCTAGGTCAAGGTCATCCTCAGTTCTGAGAGAAGAATGATCCCAAGAGGAGTAGTTATGGCAGAAGGCAAGTCTCTTAATCCCTGCAAGCCAGCATTCCTTAACCCATGGGACTCATAGTATGCCATTGTTGGGAATTATGGGTACTGCACTTTGACACAAATGATAGTGCCTGATTGGGAAAATTTAATTCAGATAAGGGCGACCTTACTTCCTCCCTTTCTTTTCCCAATTAGCACTTTGCTTTAGATCAGCAGTTTTCAGATTTGGCAACTTTAAGATGTGTGGACTTCAACTCCCAGAATTCCCCAGCCAGCAAATTGAGTTGAACCTCTGTAGATCTTAAAGTTACCATGTCTGAAAAACGCTGATCTTAGAAGACCATGTGGGTTATGCGTTACTGTATGAGAAGCTGTAGAAGTCTTATCTTTTGTAAGTCAAAAGACATTTCTCCACAATCAGAGAATGAGGACAACTGAACACCATCTGTGGGAACATTTGTTTAAACCATGCATTATTGTTGTGTACACTGACATGGTATGCTACTCTTTCTTTTGAAAGAAAGATCTTTGGAAATCCTTTACTTATTTACAGGCAGGTTGCATGATATACAAGTATATATATACTGCTTGGCAGGACAGAACAATTTACAGTCAAATTAAAAGTGGGTACATGTATAAATATAGATATATAAAATATCAAACCAGTAAAAATGACACCCCATATGCTATACCATTATAATTAAATTACAGTACTAAAAATAATTTTTTTAACAAGCTACCAGAACAAAACTGAAATGAAAGCATGTAGGCATCTTTCACTTTCATTTTCTTCATCGCCTGGTATTTAAGAATGAATCTGAAACTTTTAAAAGTCAATCTTCATAACACATGCATGCAATGGTAAAAGAATTGCAGCTGCAAAATCAACAATGGTTCTTGTGATATGATGAAGAATAAACATAATTTGTTTATTATGGAATATACATTCATGAATTAAGAGTTTACTTCAACAAATATTAGGTGAACTCTACTCTTAGGTATAATTTCTAAACTTAGGTATTTATTGATTTGTGAGTTTTAACAATCTGCAGCTGCTTTCTTTCCAGATTTCAGGATTGTCTTCCAGAATGTGGCCAAATAAATTAAGATGGTGGTTTTAATGGTGACACACATAAAAATCAGTGGCGCTTCCATCTCACCATCATAGCTATCTTGCCTTCCCCCCACACATACACACCCTCACATGCCTCTGCTAGGTAGGTGTGTGTTTGTGTTTAATTTCCCAGACTCAACAATCCTGGGATTTAGCAGTGATCACCCTTGCAAACACTAATCAACTCCAGTTTAGGTTACCTGAGTGCTCACTTCATATGCTTAATCTCAGCTCCTAATTTCTACACACACACACACATACACAGAGATTTCAATTTACAGAGTTCTCAGTTTACAGTGATGTGTAATATATATCATGGGCTTTGTTTAAGAAGATACACATAAACACTTTAATGTAGATAATTTCAAACAAAGCTTTTTATATCCGTTTCTCAGTCTTCTGCTGCTGGTTTCTGTACTTTCCCCTCTGGACTTCCTTATGTCTGAGGAAGGAGAGAAAAGTGTCTCTTTTCTGGACTTTTTGGATTCAAAACATATTTGCCAATCTGCTCTGTTCTTCCAAAAGCGTACAGTAGTCTTTTCCACCAGCCAATTTGTTCAGCAGATCTCTCTCAACAGAATGGTTCTAGGAATGCCCAGCAATTTTTTCTTAATTACTTAATGTTTTTAATAACCCTTTTATATATCTACAGCTTTTATCTCATCCTTTCTCTGTGTATTTGATCCATTTTATTCACATAGCAGTTCTGGGGTATAGTTTAGCTTTGGAGACAATTGTTGATCCAAGTTTTCCCATAAAGAGTAGGAACAATTTTTCACCTGGTTCTTTCTGCTGAAGCGTATTGGTTCTAGTTACATTACAAACATTTTCCTTCATAGATTCTTACTTATCCAGCTTCTAGGCAGTGCAGAGTAACAGAAGAGGCACTGGGGAAATACATCTGAGTTACTGTATAGCTTCAGTGTCTTTCTCTTCCCTTAAGGTTGAAGTGGCAGCTGGCTCTTTGACTCCTGTGGCCACATCAGCTTTGCCCTTACCATTGAACTCCACTTCGAAGACATCAGTAAAGTCGCTGTATGATGGACAAATCTGGACATTGCCAGGCCGACTCAGTGAGTAGATAAGGTATTATTTAAGGCAACTTTTCAAAGGTGGTTCCTTAAAGCTTTGTATATGTGCTCTGCAAGCTTCTCCAAGCTGAGCCACCGAGTTGTAATTTTAATGTGACACTAAACAGAAGAATGGCATATATATTTTCTTATTATCTGTATTAAATGAGTTTATTTTTATTTTGATTACATTTAAAAATTAAATCTAATTTAAATTTTAGCTTGGTTCTTCTACTTTTTGGAGTACAGTTCCACTATACCGTTTGTGGTTAAGCAATCTTGGCTTAGAAAGTGTTACCTGCCCCTAATGTAAGGACAACACTATACAAATTAGTTGTCTTTGGACTGCAACTCCAGTATTCCCCAGCTGTACTTATAGTCACATAACTATATATAGCACATCTTGAGTTGGAGTCTATCAGATCAGGCAAAAAATTGCCTGCAGTCAGTGAGATTCTAGGCTGATACATCTTGTAGACATCTGGTTGAGGAAACAAGGATTAGATGATCAGTTAGTTGGACCTGGCGTAAGGTTGCTTCCTATCACAGAGAATATTCTTTTTTAAAAATAATCTCCTTTTGAAAATTTATTGACCTATGTTTAAAATCTATGGAGAGTGTTATTAGTTGGAGCGAATGAGTTCTAATAATAATTGCCAAGATGTCCTTTACTTGCTTTTTGAGGCATTTTATGCTTCTTCCAAAAGAAGGGCAAAACATTGATTGGGTAGAAATGTTAATTTACATGTAACCTGGTTTGTTTTCAGGAATCCAACCCTTTCTATGGAGCAAAGATGATGTGATTCACTGGCTAAGATGGGCTGAAAAAGAATATTCACTCAGGAAATCTGATGATAGTAATTTTGAAATGAATGGAAAAGCCCTTTGTATTCTCACCAAGGAAGATTTCAAATTTCGGGCTCCTAATTCAGGTTAGAGGTGTTGCCCTCCTTGGTCAAGGCTTTGTGTGTTTGCATTCTTATCGCGGAATTATCCCATGTAGCAAGTATAAATGAGGAATAACTCACAGACTATGAGATGCATGAAGTCTCTAATGTCCTTTGAAATAGATTTTCCTTCCAAATTGTGTTTTATTGACAAGAAATTATTAAACCCATGGATTGGGCAGCTTTACAATATGATAGATGTCTGATGGAAAGAACATTGCATTGCATGCATTGCAAGTTTTAACAGAAAATTTCAGATTCCCACAAACATGTGCAACAAAACTATATTTCTAGTTTGCAAACATTAGAAATTCCCCAAGTTGAAATAGTTGAAATAAACAGCAAATGGAGAGGGTGGAGGTACTCAAAAATTGCATCATTTTTGTCACCAGTTGGTATTGATACAAATACCAAATGGAGTGGGATTGGTATTTATGTTTCTTTTCTCACAGGAGATGTATTATATGAATTACTCCAATACATAAAGACCCAGAGAAGAGCCCTTGTGTGTAGCCCTCTCTTTAACATTTCCTTTTGGGATATAGACCATAACCTGACCCAGAGCGCTGCAGAAGGTGAGTGCTGTGCAACAGTGGTTATATGCATCATGCTAGATAATCTTCGGCTCACATTATGGGCCAGTATCTATACAGGAAGATAAAATCCTCCGTACTGATCCTCCAGAGCAGGGGTCCCCAACCTTGGCAACTTTAAGACTTGTGGACTTCAACTCCCAGAGTTCAACTCTGGAAGTTGAAGTCCACAAGTCTTAAAGTTGCCAAGGTTGGAGACCCCTGCTCCAGATGGTTCCATATACAGTCTTCAGCACCTCATTTCCTAAATTAGGAATTACCTCTTCCTGAGATCTTGCAATGTTAATGCTCAACAGCTTATTGGTTACCATACTGACAGAACAGGTTTAATTGATAATGTGCCGTCAGGTCTGGTGACCCTTAGTGACTTCATAGATTGTCTCCAGGAGATTTTGTCCCCAAACTGGCCCAAACTTAGTATACCCATCACTGCTGAAATTGAGTCAATCCAACTTGCTTCTGGTCAATTCTTCATTTATTTTCTTCTATCTTTTACAACATTAGAAATTTCACTTTGCATAATATATTCAAAATATTATCTGAGCCCGGTTGTGCCTCAGGTGGGAACTCTGGATTGATGTATTCATTGAGCCATTTGTTTGAATTCTTTATCTGAGGTATTCTCAGGAATCTTCTCCAACATTACTAGAGCAGCTTATGGGAGGTCAACTACAGTTCTGTAGGCAAAGCATTCCTTCACATAACTTTCTAATTTAAAGATATGACTCAAAAGGAAAAAAAAAAAAAACAGTTGGGGAGTTAAGATGAAAGTAAACTAAGTGATCTTTATAGCAAAGCCGCAGGAAGTGGCTCCTGCTATACTGTATGTCTTTTCCATGGATACATCAGTTAGGATGGCATTAGCTTAAGCAAACCAGTATTCTGATTCAGTCAGCTGAATGTATCTGTCTCTCTGCTGCCTGTCTGCCTACAGTAAAGTTTAGGTAAATAAATAATGAATTTGTATGGATCACTATCATAAACATTTACAAAATATTCAAGAATTGGTCTAGGCACAGATAGCCTGGGACAAACCTGATAAGAGTTTTCTTTATATAAAAGAAATATATGACCAAATAGACTTCAAAGATGACTATGTTTACAGCAAAACAACCACAGCTAATGTATCTAATCGCAGTACCTTCTGTTACATCGATTTCCAGTTGATTAGCATAGATCTGCCTTTCCCAACCTGGTATTTCTTCAGATCATTGTACTGTACTTAGTGAGCTCCAGATTGAAGAGGGCTGGCTTAGAAAATGTCAAAAGCTCTGTTTTGAATCTGGTCTCTTCTCACAGGTACCAAGTGCGAGTTAGAAAATTTCCCAGCTAAGGTCCCTGCATTGCCTTCAGAATATCCAACAATCTTCACTAGTCATGCAGGTTACTCGAACTCATCTCAGTCTTCCACCAAGACACTCTGTACTCCTGGGATGACCCCTCTTGCTTATAGCAACCCAGAGATCAGCCATGGTGGAAACATTTGCTCTTTTCCTGTAAAATCAGCTGCTCTGGTCAGTGGAAAAATAGCAGGTAAGGGTAAGGTTACCAAGATGTTATTGTTTTGCTATGTAGTTGACAGAAATGCTTACCTGTTCTTATACATCATGGGCATTTGCTCCACTCCCCCCATTGGTTAACAGCACCGATTTGGAAGCATGGGAACCCAACTTTATTCACTATTCAGCTATGGTCACTTGCAAATGCATCCTACAGCTGTCTTTAAAAGTGATGCAGTGTAGCAGGAACTAATCCGGGGTGAAATGCTCCCGGTTCGGACCGGATCATCCGATCCAGTAGCAATGGCAGCGGGTGGTTCGGAGAACCGGTAGCAAAAATCCCTACCTCCCCCATGCCCAGGTGAGGCGCACGATCATTAAAGGCTTTTTTTAAAAAAAAAAATTAAAGCATTTTTTCTACA
This sequence comes from Arizona elegans, assembly GCA_022577455.1. Classification (NCBI taxonomy): domain Eukaryota; kingdom Metazoa; phylum Chordata; class Lepidosauria; order Squamata; family Colubridae; genus Arizona; species Arizona elegans. Next base: position 156,161,678 of record JAKOOJ010000002.1, read on the forward strand.
ACCTCTTCGACCAAAAAAGTGCTTTTAAAAGTAAAAAAAAAAAAGCCTCTGATGATCGCGTGGCTCAGCTGGGATTGTCAGAGGCTTTTAAAAGAAAAAAAACTTCTCACGATCAAGTAACTCAGCTGGGATTGTCGGAGGCTTTTAAAAGCATTTGTTTTACAACCTCTTCAGTCGAAGAGGTTGTAGAAAAAATGATTTTAAAAGTATAAAAAAAACCCTTGGCCACGCCCACTCCATCACATTACCTCCCCACCACCAAGCCACGCCCACAGAACCGGTAGTAGCAAATTTTACATTTCACCACTGAACTAATCCATGTTATTCTGTCTTGAACAACATTTCTCTCAATGTAACTAATTCTCAGACTGTAGGTTACTTTTGGATTACATCTACCGGCTCCTCTCTGATAGCCAGTATGAATCAGTTATCAAGTGGGAAGACAAAGAAACCAAGATCTTTCGGGTTGTAGATCCCAAAGGCCTTGCTGGACTCTGGGGTAATCAAAAGGTACTAAATAAGGCGATCCTTCTAAACTCCATAAGTAGAGATAAATGTCTGTTCAGATGCACTGATTAGGACTAGTACTCTCAGCCTACCTGGAGGGCACCAATTTGTACATCTTCTATAGTCCCCCAATGTTCTTTGGAGATAATTTAACAAAGTTATATTCCCAAGGTGTGGGTAAATGTACATTTGTCATAACATTGGTCAGTTTTGTTAAAAGTAGAGCTGGGAATATCCTAGCTATTATGACAGATTAAAGGGGAGCACAGAAGATGATTTGATACAGTCTGGGACAAAGGGAGTACTTGCATGTATTTATTATACAGTATGTCTGCCTTGACTTTCCTGTAAGAATTCAAGGTAGCATGCACTGGCATTCCTCATTTAATCGTCAGAACAATTTGGCATAATAAGTTGAGCTGAAATATTACGACTGGCCAGAGTCTGCTAGAGATTGAATGGGGACTTAAATGTGGGTTTCCTAGGCCTTAGTTTGCTATCTTATCATTGCATCAGAGTGTTTCCCTTTTACATTCTTATAATTCTAAATTAATTCATAAAGCTAGTACTTTAACTGTATGTAAAACAAGGTATTTATGTTCGGTTACATAATTCCTATCCTATCTCCACTGAAGGTTATGCATGCAGGTTTCCTGACAACTCTTTTCTAATTCAAATTAGTAGTTAGGCAGGAGAAAGCAAACTGATGTTATAATCACAATTTTAAACTATTTTCAGAACCGAAGGAATATGACATATGAGAAGATGTCAAGAGCATTGAGGCATTATTATAAACTCAACATCATCAAAAAGGAAACTGGACAGAAATTATTATTCAGGTGAGGTCAAGATGCATCCCTGAACCTTTCCCGCACATTTCCCCTCCCACAGTCCTTGTTCAGTGGGTGCTCTCTGCAACTTTACTTAAGAGAAACAGAGTAAAAAAATTTCTCTCAAATGGTTTGGTCATCAAATGACTGAGATGTGTGAAAGGCCAAGTTTCACACCCTATTTCACACCCTGTTTGAATAACCCTATTGATACCAGAAATGAGAAGATGATACACATCTTTTATTATGTTGATTAAGCTTATGAAACTTATTTAGAATTGAAAACAGTGGCAAAAGAGTAAAAAGAAAGGATAACTCCTGGAAGCTTTAACTCAACAGGAATCTTTCAGGAACAGCCACACATCCAAAATACAGTGCAACAAAAACACAGCACAAATCAGCCCATAAATTAAATGTTAGAAAGGATTCTAAACTGTACCTAATTCCACATTTCAAAGGATGGCTATTTTCTTTCTCTGCTTTTCCTTTCCTGATAAGAAGCCAGTCTGAATATTTATTTATTTATTTATTTATTTATTTATTTATTTATTTATTTATTTATTTATTATATTTCTATACCGCCTTTCTCCCGTAGGACTCAAGGCAGTGTACAGTCAAGAAAAATATAGACACACAAACATCATAAAATTGCTAATTAAAATTATTACTTACTTTGGTCAATTAAATAAAACCCAGAATTAGATAACATTTAAAAAAAAAAATCATTCACATGTTCATATGTTTAGCCCCGCCTGTTGAAACATCAGGGTCTTGAGGGCACGGCGGAAAGCACGGAGATCAGGGATATTCCGTATCTCCGGGGGCAGTTCATTCCAAAGGGTTGGAGCCCTCACAGAGAAGGCCCTCCCCCTGGGAGTCGCCAGTCGGCATAATTTGACTGATGGCACCCTGAGTAGTCCCTCCCTGTGAGAACGAACTGGTCGGTGGGAGGCTATTGGTGGCAAAAGACGGTCTCGTAGGTACCCAGGTCCTAAGCCATGGAGCACTTTAAAGGTGATAACTAACACCTTGAATCGCACCCGGAAGACCACCGGGAGCCAGTGCAGCTCGCGTAATGAGCTGCGCCCATAATCACCCGCACGGCTACATTCTGGACCAGTTGGAGCCTCCGGGTGCTTTTCAAGGGGAGCCCCATGTAGAGAGCATTACAGTAGTCCATACGGGAGGTAATTAGGGCATGAGTGACCGTGCGCAAGGCGTCCCGATCCAGAAAGGGACGCAACTGGCGGATCAGGCGAACCTGATAAAAGGCACCCCTGGCCATGGCCGTCAAATGATCTTCTAAAAATAGCCGTGAATCCAGGAGGACACCCAAGTTGCGGGCCCTCTCTGTGGGGAGCAAGATCTCATCCCCTATTGTCAGTGATGGTACCAGCTGACTATACCGGGACGCCGGAAGCCACAGCCACTCGGTCTTGGAGGGGTTGAGTCTGAGCTTATTTCTCCCCATCCAGATCCGCACGGCCTCCAGGCAACGGGACATCACAGCAAGGGCATCATTGGGGTGGTCTGGGGTGGAGATGTATAGCTGTGTGTCATCAGCATACTGATGAACACTCACCCCAAAACCACGGATGATCTCGCCTAGCAGTTTTACATAAATGTTGAACAGAAGGGGTGAGAGGACTGACCCTTGCGGCACCCCACAAATAAGGTGCCTTGAGGTCGACCTCTGCCCCCCTGCCAACACAAACTGCGAACGGTCAGAGAGGAAGGAGGAAAACCACCGAAGCACGGTGCCCCCTATTCCTAACCCCTCCAGCCAGCACAGTAAGATACCATGGTCGATGGTATCAAAAGCCGCTGAGAGATCTAATAGGACCAGGATAGAGGAGCAACCTCTGTCCCGAGCCCTCCAGAGATCATCCACCAACGCGACCAATGCCGTTTCCGTGCTGTATCGTGACCTGAAGCCCGACTGGAACGGATCCAGATAGACAACTTCATCCAGGTATCGGGGTAGTTGTCGCGCCACCACACTCTCAACAACCTTTGCAACAAAGTGAAGATTGGAGATTGGACGATAATTTGATAATATAGCCGGGTCCAGGGAAGGGTTCTTGAGGAGGGGCTTCACAACTGCCTCTTTCAAGGCAGCGGGAAAGACACCCTCACTCAGAGAAGCATTTATAATCCCCTGGAGCCAGCCTCGTGTAACCTCCCGGGAGGCCAGTACCAACCAGGAGGGACACGGGTCCAATAAACATGTGGCAGCGTTAAGCTTGCCCAGAATCCTGTCCATGTCCTCAGGAGTCACAGAGTCAAACTCTTCCCAGATAACGCTCTCAAGACCTGCCCCTGTCTCCTCCCCTGGATCTACCCAATCGGAGTCCAGGCCTTCCCGAATCTGAGCGACTTTATCATGCAGGAATTGTACAAAATCCTCAGCTCGACCTTTTAAGGGATCTTCCTGTACCCCCACCTGAAGTAGGGAGTGGGTCACCCTAAACAGTGCAGCTGGGCGGTTCTCTGCAGATGCAATAAGAGCGGAGAAGTAGCTAGACTTCACCGCTCTTATCGCCACTAGGTAGGTCTTAATATAAGATCTCACCTGTGTTTGGTCAGATTCAGATCGGCTTGTCCTCCAATTGCTCTCCAGGTGTCTTTTCCGATGCTTCATCTCTCTCAGCTCCTCGGAAAACCAAGGAGCTAGACGAGATCGGCATCGGGTCAGAGGCCGCAAAGGCACAACGCGGTCCAAGGCCCCAGTAGCCGCCCTGTCCCAGACGACCACCAGGTCCTCAGTCGAGTTGTGAGCCAGAGCCTCAGGAAATGGGCCAAGGTCCATCAGGAACCTTTCGGGGTCCATCAGGCGCCTGGGACGGAACCATTTGGTTGGTTCCGTCTCCCTGCGGTGGGTGGAAGTGACTTGAAAGTCCATGTGAAGGAGAGAATGATCAGACCATGACAAGGGCTTGATGTCTATATCCCCTATTCTTAGATCATTCAGCCACTGATCAGAGACAAAAATCAAGTCCAGAGTGTGATTCCCCAGGTGGGTGGGGCCTTGAACTACCTGGGTCAGGTCCATGGCCGTCATGGAAGCCATGAACTCCCGAGCCATCTCCGACATCTCACCAGCGGATGGCAGGTTAAAATCCCCCATAACAATAAGTCTGGGGGTTTCCACCGCCACCCCGGCTATAATGAATAGATGCCTCTCCTCTGGGAATGTAAAGCAAAAGAACAAAGGAAAAAAAATGGGATTCCCCCATCTTATTTCTAAAGCTGGTCTGATGGAGAGAACCTTCCTGTCCCTGCTTGGTTGCTCAGAGTTTATGTTTTTCAGACTTTGTTGATTTTTGCCCAAGGGGTTGAGTCAGAGGATTAACAATATCTATTATCTTGATAGGAAAGGTGTGATATGTTTTTATGTTGATATTTTTCCTGGTTGCCATGAGCCACCTAGGAATACCAGGCGAGATGAGTGGCTATATAAATTTCATAATTAAGTAATCTTGATTGACAGATTTAAGCACAATAACTTTTATGTATTTTTGGGAGGATGTTTTTTCCTCCTTCATTACAACTTTATCCTTTGAATCTTGGAAATTCTGGACCATAATCCCTTGTCAACAAAATGAATTACAATTGCATTTTAATACTTGACTAATGTGTTTTGAAATTCTATGCAAATAGGACTAGAAGCACATTTTTCATTTTAAAGTATCTTTTCATATAAGAAAGCAGGGATATTAGCATATCCAGTGCAACACTGTTTGACTTCCTGCATTAACATAAATATTTTAATAGATTCAGAGCAATCCCTTTTCGTCCCTGGATTATGTGTTTTTGTGTGTATCTCTGTGTGTATTACTGAAAGGAGTCGGGAGGGTATTGGATTATCAGGAAAAAAAAGTTGATTTTTTTTTTAATGCTTAATTCCAGATTCCTAAAAGTTCCTGGAGAAATAAAACAGTACACAGCCAGTAAATTGAACAATGAAGAGCAGAAAGGAGAGGACTCAAACATTTTACCAGAAATCTCACTATAGACATTTGCCAATTTTGCCATGCCATAGTGGCCATCAAGAGCTTGTGTTAATCAGCAGGAAAACATTTGATGTCTATATGAAGACAGAAAACAAAAAAGGCCTTGGGGAATTGTGCATCCTGTAAATGAAATGCAAAGAACTAATCCATTGGACGTCTGCTGTCAAACATAATAGAAATATTTGTGCAAAACAAAGTTTAAAAACTGAATCCGCAGATCAGTTCTAGTTCCTCAGTCATGTTGCTGTAGAATTTCTTAGGTGTTCTCAAAGTTATTCTCCTACCAATATAAAAACACCTCATGGGAAATTAAGTAGTTTTTCACCTGGAAAATAACAACAAAAAGCCTCAGATACTTGCAATGATCATTGTTACAGATTACTTTCAGAATAACAGAGTTGGAGGTCTTCTAGTTCAACTCCCTGCTCAAGCAGGAAACCTATAGCATTCTGGACAAATGGCTGTCTAATCTCTTCTTTAAAACTTCCATTCATGGAGCACCCACAATTTCTTGAACAAGCCAGTGATTAATTGTTCTAACTGACAGGGAAATTCTCCTTATTGCTAGGTTGGATCTCTCTTTGTTAAGATTTTATCAGGGGTGAAATCCAGCAAGTTCTGACAGGTTCTGGAGAACCGGTAGTGGAAATTTTGAGTAGTTCGGAGAACCGGCAAATACCACCTCTGGCTCAGGGGTGGGTTCTACTTACCTTTACTACTGGTTTGCAACGGAGCCACGCGCACACTCTTCTGTGCATGCGCAGAAGCGTTTTGATGACATTGGTGGGCGGGGCCTCCCGCCGGTTTTACTACTGGTTCTATAAAATCGGTGCAAACCGGGGGCAACCTACCACTGCTCTGGCTGGCCCCAGAGTGGGGTGGGAATAGAGATTTTGCAGTACCCTTCCCCTGCCACTCCCACCAAGCCACATCACGCCCACCAAGCCACGCCCACAGAACCGATAGTAAAAAAATTTGGATTTTTCCACTGGCTTTTATCTATTAATTCTTGCCTTGCCTTCAGGAGTTTTTCAAAATAGGTTGACCCTTTCTTCTCTGTGACAGCTCCTCAAATATTGGAAGACCGCTATCGTGCCACCCCTAGTTCTACTCTTCATTAGTGATACTAACATCTAATGTGATTTTGGTACTACCCCTCTGTTGATGCAACCTAGGACTGCACTGGCTTTATTGGCAACTAGCATACATCTGGCTCAGTGGTGAAATGTAAAATTTGTTACTACTGGTTCTGTGGGCGTGGCTTGGTGGTAGTGGGGTAATATGACTGAGTGGGCGTGGTCAACTTTTTTTTTTTTTACTTTTAAAACCATTTTTTCTACAACCTCTGGCTGAAGAGGTTGTAAAAAAAATGCTTTTAAAGCCTCTGATGATCCCAGCTGACTTGCTTGATTGGCAGAGGCTTTCTTTTTTTTAAAAAAAAAGCCTCTGACAATTCTAGTTGACTTGCCTGATCAGCAGAGGCTTTCTTTTTTTTTTAAAAGCCTCTGACAATCCCAGTTGAGCCGTGCAATCATAAAGAGGCTTTTTTTTTAATTTCTAAAAGCATTTTTTCAGCCAGAGGTTGTAGAAAAAATGCTTTCTTTAAAAAAAAAAAAGCCTCTGATGATTGTGCAGCTCAGCTGGGCAAGGGGGGGGCAGGGATTTACATAGTATGCTACATAGTATGAGATCTCTTCCTCTGTAGTGGGTTTCTTCAAAAGATAAGGCTGTGGGGAGTGTTTTACAGGAGCACATTGTGACCTTCGTTGCCAGCTTCCCCATTGAGTTTGCCTGTGAGAAGCTAGCAAGAAATGTTGCAAATGGTGATCTCGTGATTGTGGCTTGCTGCCAAGTTTTAATCGTGAACTGGGCACCTGTATGCCCAGAATGCAATCCTATGACTGCGAGGATGTTGCCACAGTTGAAACTTTGTGCACCAGTCGTAAGTCCTCATTCGGTGTTGTCATAATTTTGATCTGTTGCTGAATTAGTGGTGGACTACTTGTATTATGAATGAAGCCACTGTGTGTGCTTCAACAATTAGACTGGGTTGAAATCTCTCCAATATAGGGCATGACATGGCTTATGTGAATCCAGATAAAGACTTGCTTGGCAATATTTAATCGTTATCAAAGTCAGCTATGGGATTCATTTGACTTTCACTCTGCTTACTTTTAAAGAATGGAAATAATTTTCTTCTTAGAATTAAAACAACATGAAATTTGCAAATCTAAGTGTTAATTGCTTCCTGTATGTTTTGCTTGATTCTTCCAGCAACCATTTCCTGATTGCTGGCATTTCATTGCTGTTAGTACCCTTGCTAGTAAAAGGATGGGAAGCCTGCAACAACAACAACAAAACTTGATTTGTAAAGAAGTAAACTTGATTTAGGACAGTGTTAACCTCTTTTCCCAGGCAGTCCACTCAAGGTCACTGGGAGAAAGAAGGTAAATGAATTACTGTAATCATCTATAACAAATTATCATTTGGTGCAGCTTTCACAGGTAAAAGTTTGCCCAGTTTTCTTACAGATTTTATAATCTCATCGAATTGCCGAGTGGTTTTTATAGATCAAAATCAAAGTAATTAATTATATTTAATAAATAGTTTTTATCTTGTACTCTGAAGTTTCTATTTTGTTTGTTTTATAAGAGATAAATGGGATCTGCGGTAAAATATTTTTATTTATATGCTATGCTGCTGGGTTGTTGCTGCAGTCTCTAGATCTTCATTTTTTTCATTCCTTGACAATTTCCCAGCCAGTCTTGCAATCCCTCACTCCTTTCCTCACCCAGCAGCAGCCATTTACCTGCCTGCTGGGAAGGGGGAAGGGAAGAAGGAACACCCATGAACCCTTCTTGGTCCATGCAACCTCCCCACACCTTCCCACGACCTGTGCCCCTCTCCACTTGCCTTCCCTAACTCATGCAGCACCCGTTGCGCACCCCATGCAACTTCCATGACCCATGCAGCTTGTTTTGGGGACCCCACTGTGTTCCTTTTCAATCCACAGACCCCCAAATGTCTTTCTTTGTTCTGCAGCACCTTTTGCATACCCCTGTACATCTCCCCCCCCCCCCCCCCCGTGAATGTTCCCTGGCCCATGCAGCACCTATTGAACACTTCCTTCCTGATCTATGCTACCCGTATATATATATATGCCGGCTATCTCCGGAGACTCAGGGCGGCTTACAATGGGTTAAGCAATAGCCTTCATACTTTTGTATATACCTGCTTAGTAGGGCTTTCGTGCCCCCCCAAGCGGTGTTCTTTTTTATACAAAGTCAGCTTATTGCCCCCACAATCCGGGTCCTCATTTTACCTACCTCGAAAGGATGGAAGGCTGAGTCAACCTTGAGCCTGGTGAGATTTGAACTTGCAGAAATTGTAGGCAGCTGGTGTTACTTAACAGCACTTTAGTCTGCTGCGCCACCAAGGCTCTTTCCTTCACCCCATAGCATCCCATGCACCCATCCCAACCCTGTGATGACTCTTGGGCACTTACATGCATTTCACAACCTGTGCCGTCCCCGTGCACTGTCTTTAATTTGCACAGCACCCCTTGCTCACTCCCAAGCAAGCTTCTCAACCACTTCCCACCCAGGCCATTCCCAACTGATACCATACCTCACATACACACACTGACCTTCATGCATCCATCCTGACCTACTTTTCCTTCATGTAGCCAACATGATCCACAGAGCACCTAACACGCGCCCCCCCCCCAACACCCTTCCCGACCTATGCTACTCACCTATTTGCTCTTCCCAACCTGCATGCCATCTCTGGCAAAGCTCCTTCACATCCTTCCCAACCCATGCAGCAACACATACTCCCACATTTCTAAGCGCACTCACTGCTTTCCTCACCTGGCAGCATCTGGTGTATAAACAGATACATTTACTGAGATCGTTTTTTTAAAGCTGGACTGTTGTGCAGGACATTTGCAGTCCATGGGCCATACATTGTGCAGGCCTAATTTTACATCTCCCTTGATGCAGAATCATACTGCTCATATACAGACATCACCTTCAGATTACTCTGATAATCATAGTGACTAGTTCAACTTTGGAAATAACTGACTGCATTTTGGACCTTGTATGTAAGAGACACTAGTAAAGGGTTAGGTTTTAGGTGAATTCTTTGTGGCGGGTAGTCTTACTGATCTACTTTGTACACTTTCACTTGCCTTTCTCCCTAGCCAAGCTTTTTCAAAAACGCTTTGTCTTCCAAATATAATTGTTTGGTGCTAGGCTTAGAATGGGCTGAAATCTCTGATATTTAGCATGATATGGATAGATAAGTTGCAAGTGAAAGTGAAGGCATTCTGATTATGCATCAAAAGTATGAAGCAAAATAAAATTGCCCTGCACTTTATGACTTCAAAGCACAGCAGGTGTTGGATGTTGACATGAACTGCCAACTGAATCTTATCATAGTGCTGATAAAAAGAACATTGTTTTCCATTATATTTGAACTGATGTCAATAGCATTCATTTTATTTAATTTTATTTGGGAGGTGTATCTTCTGCTGGTTCATAATCTTAGTAAAAGTTCGAGAGGAGCCATATTTTTTAAATGGCATGCTTCAGGAAAAAAATGCTATGTTTGAGTGGCATTATCAGCATCTGGGGAGGCAAGGGGACAAATAACATATCATGACATCAGCCATTGCACATGATGCAATTTATGTATAAGTGTCAGATGTCATGATATAAGTACGTAAGCACCATTTGCACCATAACATGTGCATCATCATCATCATAGCCGTGGTTGTACAGTGATTAGAATGCAGTACTACAGGATCCTTCTGCTGACTGCTGGCTACCAGCAGTCCGAGTCTCACCAGCTCCAGGCTGACTCAGCCTTCCATCCTTCCAAGGTCAGTAAAATTGCGGGGGCAATATGCTGACTCTGTAACCTGCTTAGAGAGGGTTGTAAAGCACTGTGAAATGGTATATAAATCTAAGTGCTACTGCTATTATGACATTGCTATAACTTGTTAGAAATACTGAGTGCCAAGCTGAACCATGTGCAAGCCCTTGACTTCAAAACCAAATCTTTTAAAATTCGGAAATCCAACTGTTAACATTTTTCTTTACAAAGTATGTAGTATTAAAAAATGTTACCTTGATTTTTGAGACACATTAGACTAGGGTGCAAAAGTTTATAAAATCCTTATACCCTCATAATTGAAGCATTTTTCAAACAAGTAAAGACAAATTTATTTGTCTTTACTTTCCCTCGGCATGAGGGGTCTTTGGGGTATTAACCCTATATGACTTCTCTACCCTCCCCCGAAAGGGTTGCTGAACCCTGGGCCCCTTTAGTTCCATCTGGGGACCCCGCCCAGGACCAGTGATCAGCGAGCTGGGACTTGGACTTGGATGGCTGGGAAGGCGCTGGTTTTTTCTCCCCCATGGAACTGTCTTGTCTTTGGGTGGGGATTCCCACTGCCGTGAGAGGGCAGTTGTGGTTCTATGACATCGAACCAGCCATGCAGGGATGGCCAAGAATACCACCGGACAGAGCTCCCAGTGGACTTCGGGATGCCGTTGTGGTGAGAGGACGACGGTGATTACCAGCTATGCCTCACCCAGGTGTTGTGAGGGGACGCCTGGGCGAGGAAGTTCCCGATGTTTGGGAGAATCTTAGCCAGTTCCCAGCCCATTATTAACATCTCCTGTTTGCTATTCTTCGCACTCTCCTCCATGGCTGTCTATGGCTCCACAATTATATTCAAGATCGGACTTATGGGCTTTAAGGAATACCCCCCATTCCAGAAGTGGCCCTCTGGCCTTGCCAAGAAATAACTCAAAGACGGGTCCTGGGATCCCGAGAGGTGGGAGGGAGAATGCAACGACTGGGGTGGGTTTGGGGGGTAACCCACAGTTGTCGGGCGAGACCTTCCTTCATCAAAACCGCCACCCCCCCTACCCCTCCCCTGGGACCTTGGCTGATGGAATGCATAGAAACCTGGAGGGCACATCTCAACGAGGGGGACCCCCCCCCTCCTGGCCCAACCAGGTCTCCATAATACCTACCAGGTCCGCACCCCCCTCCTGAACCAGATCACAAATGAGGGGGGCTTTATTTACCACGGACCTGGCATTGCACAACATCAACCGGAGGCCCAGGGCCTGAGGATCTGAACAACCCGGGTGCGAGACGAGCATTGAGGGCCGGAGTACGCAATCGCTTGCAGACAGCGAGTGCGTCCTCCCCTAACACGATATGGCCCCCTGCTCCCGCCGTATCTGCCCCCCCACCCACAATGACGATGGAAACGCCCTCCCCAATATAGGAACTAGCCCCCCCAGCCCTCCCGACAACTGTGGGTTACCCCCCAAACCCACCCCAGTCATTGCATTCTCCCTCCCACCTCTTAAAAAACGAATTAAAAATGCATACAAAGAACTCTTAAAATCCCCAACGTCTTCGTGCCACCTCTTGGGATCCCAGGACCCGTCTTTGAGTTATTTCTTGGCAAGGCCAGAGGGCTACTTCCAGAATGGGCGGTATTCCTTAAAGCCCATAAGTCCGTGCGGCATAACAGGAGTAACAGGGTTCGACTCAACCCTTCCAAGACAAAGTGGCTGTGGCTTCCCGCGTCCCGATATAGCCAGCTGGTGCCATCGCTGGCTGTGGGGGCGAGTTATTGGCCACCACGGACAGGGCTCACAACTTGGGCGTCCTCCTGGATGCACGGCTGTCTTTAGAAGAGCATATGACGGCCATGGCCAGGGGGGCTTTTTATCCGGTTCGCCTGATTCGCCAGTTGCGTCCCTTTCTGGATCAGGACTCCTTATGCACAGTCACTCAGGCACTTGTAACTTCCCACCTGGACTACTGTAATGCTCTCTACATGGGGCTCCCCTTGAGGAGCACCCGGAGGCTCCAACTGGGGCAGAATGCGGCCGCACGGGGGATTATGGGAGCGAGGGGGCGCTCCCATGTGACACCTCTCCTGCATGAGCTGCATTGGCTTCCAGCGGTCTTCCGGGTGTGCTTCAAGGTGTTGGTTACCACCTTTAAAGCGCTCCATGGCATAGGACCTGGGTATTTGCGGGACTGCCTTCTGCCGCCGATAGCCTCCCACCGACCAGTACGCTCCCACAGAGAGGGACTCCTCCGGGTGCCGTCAGCCAGGCAATGTCGGCTGGCAACCCCCAGGGGGAGGGCCTTCTCTGTGGCAGCTCCTGCCCTCTGGAACGATTTGCCCCCGGAGATATAAAGGATATCGGATCTCCGGGCTTTTCGCCGTGCCCTAAAAAATTTTCTTTTCCATCAAGCAGGGCTGGTGTGAACCCCCCACCTTTTTAGCTTTTTAAATTGTCAATGGGTTTTAGTTTGAATATTTTACATTTTGGGCCAAAGTCATGTAATTCTTTTAAAAATTTTAAATTTTGTATTGGTATGTGTTTTAGTTCTGGCTGTGCACCGCCCTGAGCCCACTAGGAGAAGGGCCGTATACAAATTGAATAAAATAAATAAATAAATAAATAAATTCCATTATAATGGGCTGCTGAAAGTAGCAGAAACTAACGGATGAACTACAGCAGGGGTGTTAAAACACACGTCGTCATGGCGTCATCACGTGACGTATCACAACTTTTTCCCCCTTTGTTAAACTGGGCATGGGTGTGACCAGCATGTGATGCATCTGGCCCGCGAGTGACGAGTTTGACAGCCCTGAACTACAGTATTCACAATTCCCCAAGAATACAAGTTCTGATATACTTGATTTAAAAAGAGCAGCCGTTATTCTCTCAGAGTAGATGTTATATATCAACAAAAGTGGCAGAGGTCCAGACAACCTGGCCAATTTGTTACTTAATATCTGATTAATTATCTAATAACTATGTAATACATTTCTGGAATACTGTACAGTATAAAATGTCCTAATTTGCCATTTTTGTATGTTAAAAGGTTCCATAAACAAGTAAATACTCTGTCGTCATCTTGATTGTAATTGTGATTAAGATTAGGGAAATGTCCAAAGTTTAGTTTAGTTTAGTTTAGTTTAGTTTATTAAATTTCTATACCGCCCTTCTCCCGAAGGACTCAGGGCGATGTACAGCCATGTTAAAACACACATAAACTCACAAAATTTAAAAACAATTTAAAACGAATATATTAAATTTGGCCCACAAAGTTAAAAATTGACAAACAACCCAATTTAAAATTCATATTCTAAGCCAGCCCGGCCTGTTGGAACAACAGGGTCTTAAGGGCACGGCGAAAGGTATGAAGGTCAGGGATCATAAGAACCTCCCAGGGGCAGGTCATTCCAGAGGTGCCCCCACAGAGAAGGCTCTCCCGCTGGGTGTCGCCAGTCGGCATTGTTTGGCCAATGGCACCCTGAGGAGTCCCTCTCTATGGGAGCATATTGGCTGTGGGAGGCTACCAGTGGCAGAAGGAGATCTTGTACATACCCAGGTCCTAAGCCGTGGAGCGCTTTAAAGGTGGTAACCAGCACCTTGAATCGCACCTGGAAGACCGGGAGCCAGTGCAGCTTGCGCAGGAGAGGTGTTACATGGGTGCGCCGTGTCGCACCCATAATTACCCGTGCAACTGGCCGCATTCTGGACCAGTTGGAGCCTCCGGGTGCCCTTCAAGGGAAGCCCCATGTAGAGAGCATTACAGTAGACCAGACGGGACGTGACGAGGGCGTGAGTGACCATGCGCAAGGCGTCCCGGTCCAGAAAGAGATGCAACTGGTAAATCAGGCGAACCTGATAGAAAGCTCCCCTGGCCACAGCCGTCATATGTCTTCTAAAGACAGCCGTGCATCCAGGAGAACACCCAAGTTGCGAGCCTCTCTGAGGGGGTCAGGATCTCGCCCCCAATAGTCAGCGATGGAGCTAGCTGGCTATATTGGGACGCCAGAAACCACAGCCACTTGATTTTGGAAGGGTTGAGTCTGAGCTTGTTTCTCCCCATCCAGATCTGCATGGCCTCCAGGCACCGGTACGTCACGTCAAGGGCATCATTGGGGTGGTCTGGGGTGGAGATGTACAGCTGAGTATCATCAGCGTACTGATGGCACTTCACCCCAAAACTATGGATGATTTCACCCAGTGGCTTCACATAAATGTTGAACAGAAGGGGCGAGAGGACTGACCCTTGCGGCACCCCACAAACAAGGCGCCTCGAGGTCGACCTTTGACCCCCTGCCAACACAAACTGAGTACGGTCAGAGAGGAAGGAGAACCACCACAACACGGTGCCCCCCACTCCCAACCCCTCCAATCGGCGCGGCATGATACCATGGTTGATGGTATCAAAAGCCGCTGAGAGGTCTAATAGGACCAGGACAGAGGAACAACTCCTGTCCCGGTCCCTTCAGAGATCATCAATCAATGCGACCAATGCCATTTCCATGCTGTATCCCGGCCTGAAGCCCCACTGGTACGGATCTAGATAGACAGCTTCATCCAGGTACTGGGGAAGGTGTCGCGCTACCACACGCTCAACAACCTTCGCCACAAAGCAACTGGACGATAGTTCGCTAATACAGCTGGGTCCAAGGAAGGCTTCTTGAGGGGCCTCACCACCGCCTCTTTTAGGGAGGGAGGGAAGAACCCCTCCCTCAACGAAGCATTAATAATCCCCTGGAGCCAGCCTCGTGTGACTGCCCGGGAGGCCAGCACCAACCAGGAGGGACACGGGTCCAATAAACATGTGGCAGCGCTAAGCCTACCCAGAACCCTGTCCATGCCCTCAGGAGTCACAAGGTCAAACCCCTCCCAGGTAACATTCTCAAGACCCACCTCCGTCACTCCATCTGAATCTACCCAATCGGAGTCCAAGCCATCCCGAATCTGAGTGACTTTATCATGCAGGAATTGCACAAAATCCTCAGCTCTACCCTGCAAGGGGTCTTCCCTCGCTCCCAATTGAAGGAGGGAATAATGATTCCAGATTAATTTATGCAAATTTCCATGAATTCAATTCAAAATGTGAGAAAATTGTAAGCTATCTTTAAAGCCAAAATAAATTCTAGTATAAGAAAGTTTATGGAACTACATATTATCACGTTTGGTGGACCTGTAAGAAAGTTAAGGCTTTTTGGGTAAAAATTTGGTGGGTCATGCAGAATGTTTTGAAGAGAAAAATTCAATTTTCTCCACAACTGTTTTTATTGGGTATAGTTAAGGGTTTTACATTGGGGGAAACAAAAATGATATTGTACATGATAACTGCAGCAAGATTGTTGATAGGTAAATACTGGAAAAATGAAGCGCTGCCTTCGATTGAGGAATGGACTTTGAAGATGGCCAGTTTTGCGGAGATGGCGAAGATTTCAGCATATTTAAAAGATTGTTCTCAAGAGACTTATGAATGGGAATGGAAGAAGTGGATAAATTATGTTCAGCATAAATATCAAACTAGGAAGTATCAAATAGCCTTTATTTAAAAATGTTATATAAGATAGAAACATTTTAGGGTTGAGGATAAAAATTTGTTAGAAAATGTTATATTAAGATAGAAATATTTTAAGGTTAAGGATGAAAATTTGTTAGAAAATGTTACATTATGATAGAAATATTTTTAAGGGAATCAGGATGAAAATTTATCTGAAAATGATATACCAAGATAGAAATAGGTTAATGTAATGAAGATGAAAATTTGTAAGGGGGAGGGAGGGGTTCAAGTTTTATATACAAAGGAGGGTTTTTTCCTTTTATCTGACATGAGCATACTAGGAAGTCTGGGGGGAGGGGAGGGTTAGGGTGGGTTGGGGAGGTTGGGAAGTTTGGGGGTGGTAATGGGGGGGGGGGAAAAGGGGGTGAAAATGTAATTGTAAAACTTTTGCAATAAAAAAAAAAAAGAAAGTTTATGGAACAAAGGATTGAATCAGCAGAGTTCTAATAAAATGCAAGACAGTTCTTTAATCATGCAAGATAGGTAACTATTGAATACTTAATGTAATTATGTAGTGAAAATGCATAGCTTTTATAACCTGCTTTTGAGAAAATGTTTCTACAACTTCAAACTTTTAAAGAATATTTCTAGCTGTTCAGAACTGCTGAGTAGCCCTGTAATTCCAGATAAAATGTGAATGCAATGAACAACATATTTTATAAACATTTTATTGGTTTAATAGTGTACACAGTACTTACAGTTGTATCTATTAAAGACAAAATACACTTCAAAATGCAGAATAAAAAATTATAAACTTTTGAACTATATACAAACTTTGCATTACAATTTCACAAATATCAATGCCCCAGCTCCATTCACAACCCAAAAAGAAAAAAGAAAAAAAAGTTTTTTTTTTACATGCAAAATTTTGGAAAAAACATCACTTGGGGGTTACCTATTCCCTCCCTAAGTTTCAAGCCACTTTATATAGGCTCAACATTCCAGTGCTTTCTAATTCAAAAGAAGAATTCACATGTTCCTTAAACCCACTACATCTTTATCCTTAAGTCTATTTCCAATTAAGCATGTCATGGTCTCTCTTTTCATTTCTAATTAAGAGTTTGCATTTGGTATTATTTTACTTTTAATTTTTGCTTGAGAACAAAACATTTTGCATTATCTTGTAGTTTGAGATTCTCAAGATTAAAAAATAGTTTGAAATATATTTGTCCTACACACATGAAATCTAAGCCATTGGAATAATAGATTCTATTAGGTAATTTACGCCATTACAGAAAAAAACTAACTATAGAAATTTTCTAAAGACTAAAATTAAATAGGTTTCTGCTTCATCTATATACAGAAATCACAAAGACCATTTTTATTTCTATTTTTAATAAATATAAAGGTTGCAATGGCTAGATAGTTTTAAGTTGCAAATGTATTGTTATGTTTTAAATATACATTAGAATTAGGAGAACCTTGATCCTCTTAATACCCCAATATGCAGTATTAAAATGACATCTGAAAACAGGAATTTATGGGAAGAAAAATCCCTAACCCAAACAATAAAGTATCTTCCCCTCATTCAGCATTATTTCAAAATGCATCAGTGCTTTTAATATTTACAGCAACCTCCCAAACCTGATGTTCTACAGATATTTTGGGATCAATCCCAAGAATTCCCAGAAAGCATACCCTTTGGGAATTGTCAATGGGAATTATAGGAGCGATGGACCTAAACACATCTGGAAGATAAAAGATGTAGGAAGGCCAATATACAACAATAGTAGAAAGGAAAATCCATTCCCCACCCACAAAGCATTAATAGTTCCTTCACTAATACCATCACTTAAATACCAATCAGATATTTGTTATTTAAAACAGTGAAGATGAACAATGAAATGCTACATGCTGAAGCAGCCAGCTGAAAAACAAGACAATAATCAAATACCCAGTATACTGAAAATATAAAGGAAAGATCAGAAAGACTGAAGGAAACACATTTATAAATACCCAAGCTATAATACAGACTTAAACAGGACTTTACAGATACCAAATGAAACAAATCCCTTTGCTGCCAAGAGCTTAAGTTAGAGCACTGACTTCATGTGACCAGCAACTGCTTAAAATTCGGTCCACAGCCAACTCCAAGTTGAAATTTGTCAAAACTAATTCCAAAGGTTTACCAGCCTGTTAAATATAAGTTGTTGTTTTTATAACAATAATTTGCATTTACATACTCTCTCTTCATCCCTTTTGAACTTGCTTCTATTTCAAGGAATAAAAAGGAATTTTGTGAAGGCAGACTTCTCCAAGCTACAACAAAATTTAAGTGAAGACCAATGTCTACTTTTTCCAGTAAGGGACCACTTCTTTCAAAATCACAAGACCCCCTTTTAAAAATGTATTGGTCAATTACCACTTTTTGTATGCAGTACTTGTGTCAAGCTCACTGCTGTTTTTCATAACAGACCAACTCCAGTATTCCTCCATTCTCAGATTTGCTGAGCAACTGAAGGGCTGAAAAGCAGACCTCTCGGCATTTACCAGAATTAAGTAATGGAAGATATACAAATGAAATAAAGCGGTATGTGCAGGAAGGAATGTCAGATCTGATGTCAAAATCTGAATGATCAAGTGAGATTGCAAAAAACGATCATGGTTTTACAGTTTTGTGTAAGAATAAAACATAAAACTTGGTCATTCAGGACCAAGGGGAAGAAAAAGCTCTTCACAAGAGGAAACAATAGATTTTGAATTGTTAGATTTACAAAGTACATTATATGTAAAATTTGAAAGGAGAGTTTATATTTTCATATCCAAAGCAGTCTGAATTTTGACAGGATATAGAGAGTTTTGATTTGGTTACATGAATGGTCCTTACATACTGTCTGATGTTCACAGGTCAGTATTGCATCTTATCCTTTGATCACAGAAAATCAATGGGTCCAAGCAAAGAATTAGTTTGCATAACTGGAGACATTCCACAACCTGCAGGACCAGGTTTTAGGGGAGCAAGTTAATGAACTTTAACTGTCAAAAACACAATTCTGGTACAAAACACTTCACTAGCCATAAAATCAATGGCCATTCCCTGAGATGAGATTAATTTTGACCCAGATAGATATATGATGGACAGTATTTCAAGGACAACTTTCGGCATCTTGTCAAGATTTTATGAGAGATTATGCTTCAACAATAGAAAGTTATGCTGCTAGAAAGTAATAATAATCCTAATAAAAAGCGGCATCTGTGAGACTAAAAAAATCACATTGAAAAAACAAAACATGTCAGCTCTGGCTGTTTCAAACATTAGTATTTCTGTGTGGTTCAAACCCCATAGTTTCCGAACGGTATAGCTGTTGTATAACAAGTCAGTTATTGCTATTGCTATCAAGCTGGGCCTTTGTCCTGCCAAGAATGTTAAAGGCCTCTTGAGCCAGACTTTCAATCCCCGGTCTGAGAAGGGTGAATGGACACTCCATTAGTACCTCAGTTGATTGAATCCACTGCATTTAAAAGCTAAAACAAATGACTCACTGCGAGTATATTATTTGTTCTGATAAAGAACAAGGTTGTAGCAAATTTTCCCCTTCAGAAGTTGATTTGATAGAAAGGAGAGGGAACAATAGCAGAGACACAAGATGTTTGTCCAGATGTTTTGTTATTTAGTTGGTTGTTAGGATACTCTAATCATCTGTGTCATAGCTTCTTCACTTGCCTGGCCAGAATCCTGTATATATGTAAAAAAAGGTTTTGTAATCTCTATTATCTATTTCATAGTATCTATACATAAACACGTATTATTTAAAGGTAGACATTATGTTGCTATGGTACAAATCAGGAATGACAGAAACTTGCTTCAAGGAGACTATCTGGAGAAGGATTTATTATACAGTTTCTACTTGGAATGTGGTACTCATACTAATACAGCTAGATGTTAGCTTACTATACCTATAGTATATACCATATTTTTTGGAGTATAAGACGCACTTTCCCCCTCCCCCAAAAGTGGGTGGAAATGTCTGTGCTTCTTATACAGTGAATATTGCAGTGGGGAGGACTTGGTGCGGCGCCGATCAGCGGTTCTAGGTGGTGGGAATTGCTGCCGCCGGAGCCTATCACTGCCGCCCATTTGCAGTGATTGGCGGCAAACGGGCGGCGGCGAATGGGTGGTAGAGGCATATAATTTTTTCCCCTTGTTTTCCTCCTCTAAAGCTAATATGTGCCTTATAGTCTGGAGTGTCTTATAGTCTGAAAAATATGGTATTTCAACATCTAGCAAAGTAGGTTACAGTATTGCATGTTTAAGGGATGGCCAATTGGCAGAATGTAGGTAGCATCTGTCTCCAACTCCCCGGATAGATTCTGCTCCCCTTAGATTTTCCCTCAGTATACTATGATGTTTATATAATCAGTATTATATACACTATGCTGCAATACATTTGTTTAGCCAGCTGCCATGTCTGCAGCCTTGTCATTCTAATTAAGTATTGTAGAATGGCAGGCTTGTACTTTAGATTCCTGCACACAAAGCAACATCCTTCAGTGGATAATTCTAATTTGCTTCTGAATTATGAAATGTGCAAAAGAAGGCAATATCAGTGTTTTGCAGAAAACTTGCTAAGGAAGCTACAGTATCAGACTAAAGAAAGGCTTATTATGAGGGTACATGTTTAAAGGTCTTAATTGTCAAAAAAGAAGGCATTACTTGTTTGCTATTCACATATCATGAAAAATATATTGTTGTTTTCAAGCAAAATAGGAAATGCAATATTTAATTTGCTTCAGTATGAAATGAAAAGTAACTAGAGTTGGATCTTATGTACCTACAATCTCTCTTATGAATGAGTATGAACAGAAGTACCATAAACTTTCTAGATCATAAGATATATCGTATTTTTCGGTGTATAAGATGCACTTTTCTCCCCACAAAAAGTGGATGGAAATGTCTGTGCGTCTTATACAGTGAATGTTGCCGAAGCTCCACCCACCCACCAGCCCCCACTCTTTGGCCTCTGCCTCCCGGCAATTTACCTTCTTGCAGAAAACAGCAAACAGCCCGGTCAGCTTCAGTACAACCTGATTTAGCACAAACAGCTGATTGATGGTTGGATTGGCCTCCCAGAATACTGCCTATCAGCTGTTCCTGGCTGCAGGGATTGCCACTGCCTGTCACCACCTCTGCACACCCCACTTTTGGCCTTTGTGCACCCCGTTTTTGGTCCATTCCAGGTGGTGGGGATAGGTTGCCTGAAATGGGCCAAAAACGGGATGTGTGGAGGCTGAAAACAGGATGTCCGGAGGCGGTGATAGGTGGCAGAGGAAATGGGCAATGACAGCGGTGATGAGCAGTGGCAATCCCCATAGCCTGGACAGCTGATAGGCGGTATTCCGGAAAGGTGATCCAACTGCCAATCAGCTGCTTGTGCTAAAGCTGACCAGGCTATTTGCTGCAAAGAGATAAATTGCTGGGAGGCAGAGGCAGATTTCCCCCCCTTGTTTTCCTCCCCCAAAGCTAGGTGTGTCTTATACTTCAGAGCGTCTTATAGTCTGAAAAATATGGTAATTTGAATAGTTATTTCAGTGTGTGACTGCTGACATCTTCCGACACTCCTAAGTCTACTTAACACAATTAAATCCAATGAGCAGGGGGCAAAAATGTCCTGTGGATGGAAAAGTCACTTTCGAATTTGCCACTCTTGAAGCTGAGAGCTAAGGAGGTGGAACTGAAGGCTCTGAAAAGATCAATGGGAGAACAGGCTGGCATGTAAACCATACGATGGAGAAGGAGAGACAGGGGTGAGATGCACTGCCCAACTCCCCTTTTTAAGATCTCTCTCGATTTTTTATGGGATTGCCCAGACTGTAATCTACCAAAAATGGTTCAGCCAAACTCCTGAACCATAAAGAATTGGTTTCAGATGTGGAAAAAACCCTATTTGTTAATGCCTTTTATGTTTTAAGACCATCCAACCTCTCAAAGTTCAGAAACAAATAGTGTTTATGATTTCTAACGTAAATTTTAAAATATGTAAATAAAAATAAATAAATAAGCAGAATTATTCTGTGAATAACATAATTTTTAAGCTGTTCTATAAAGGAAAGGAAAGCAGATCATCTCACAATTAAGTAAGATTTCTGTCAAAGCCAGTTGCTTTGACAGCGGTACTGTTTTTGAAACTACCTATACTATAATATACTAACAATATAAATTTTATTTTTATATAACAATTTAAACATATATAAGAAAACATGCTCCCACACACTCACAGGGAGATGACTGTTTTCTGAGATGTATTACTTAAGTGTTCCATAGTTTTTTAATAACTGAGCTAGACAGGGTGGATTTGATTTAAATCGAGTTGATTTAAATCACAATTTAAATCATGATTTAAATCACTAGTAAAAAGGCTTGATTTAAATCAACTCGATTTAAATCATAATTTTTAAAGAGCAACTGTCATCTCTGCTACTCCTTTGACCCACTGTTGACTCACCGATAGTCCCAGTGTTGCAGAATATACAGCCTCATGCTACATAACTAAGCTCCATTTCATGCTGAATAAACTAAATTATTTATGTATCTTAAATAGAAAACTATCTTACGATAGATTTTTACCCCAAAAGTTTATTAAAATAAATTCGATAAAAATCAAAAAAATCCGATTTAAATAAAAAAAAATCTGATTTTTTTGATTTTTTAAAAAAAATCATTGATTTTTATCCACCCTGGAGCTAGATGAAAATGTCAAAGTGAACTAAGTTTGCATGCTTTGTAAAGTGAGAAAAAAGTAACAAGAATTCAGAATTTATTTCTGGTTAATGCTAAATTTGTAAATTGGAAGCACCTACCCATGAAGATCAACTTAAGTAAGTAAATACATTTCATTTACCTGCATATGGGGACTATCTTTTTCTTTTGGAGAAAAGAAACGTCCCCCTTCTCCTCGTTTCCTTGCCATCGCATGACGATGTCTGGATTCATGGAGATATTTCTGTATATACAATTACAAAATTGTAGAGCTGAAAGCACACCTTATGTAATGCTAGAACACACATATATATCCATCCATCCATCCATCCATCCATCCATCCATCCATCCATCCTAACTAAAGACCAGGTACTGAAATGGTTGAAATAATGCTAAGGCTAAAAAGGAAGAGAAAAATGCTTAGTATCAGGGGTCACCAACCCTTCAGACCTCAGAGACCACTAAATTCGTAATTTTAAATCCCATGGACCACTAATATGATTTTTAAAAAAAAGATAAATAGTATTTAGTGCAATATAAAAAATGCAAATAATTTTTCTGCAGACCACCAAAATTTTCTTGCGGACCAACAGTGATCCGTGGACCTCTGGTTGGTGACCACTGCTCATTATCATCTAGTCTGAAAGAAGAAATTTTCCCAAAATCTAGTGTTGAGGCCTCACAGACCTAAAGAGCATCAATTGTAATTAACTTATTCCAGTAATTTTAACTAGCATTTTTACAATTAGGCTGGATTGATGTCAAGAGGTAAAAACAAAAGCCCATTTGGTCTTTGATCTACTGTCCAACACTGCCTTTTCAGTAAGGGAAACCTCAGATGCTTCATAAAGGAAAACTATGTTTAGGGATCAAATGAATGTTTGATCAAATGATCAAATGTAGAACCATCAAAATATATCAACGTTTATATTTTTTGATCAAACAACTTCTGCTTTAAAATAAAGGTGACTTGTTACAGATTTCTTATGGCTACTGCTTTTTTCCTCCCAGCTCTCATGATGATAAAAGAAGAAATATCTAGGAACTGCCATCTTTCTAACAAATGTGCACTAATTCCCCACACAAATCATCAAACAGAAAAGTTGGGACCTGAAGACTTATATAGGCTGCCTGTATAAGTAAATACTCAGAGATCTTGGGCCTGGAATCTAGCTGGAGTAACTGCTAAATATTACTTTAACTAAGAACAAGACAGTATTTGGAATGACCTGTAAGTTAACCTGGACTGCATAAAAGTGAAAAAGGAAATGTGGGCATGTCTGTAGAGCTTCTTTCGGTATTTAACTACTGAGGCATTTTATCTAATTCTAATTCCTGGGCATCTCTAGTAGAAAAAATAAAGAAAAGAATTGCTCAAAGATCTGAGAAAAAGAATGAATGATGATATTTTGGGGTAAGTTATTTGTTTGGCTAGAAAGATTAGAGAAGAAACAAAAAAGAATGAAAAGAATACAAAACATATAGAAACTCTTACATGGCTAATAATTTTGAGCTTTATTCTTTTAATGTTCAGAACCCATCTCTTTGTTCATGGAGTCACTTTGTATTATGTAACTATTCCTTGTATAATAACCAAGCCTCCATATTACCTCATATAATTAAAGTTGCAAAGACTGCTTATTTCTTTCTCCAGGATAACTGATTCATTTCTACATCTTGCTCATTTATTGCACTGTCAAGTCTGTATTTCTTAAGAAGAGATAACCAAAATTTGTACCACTGTCCTAAACAAATTTGTGTCACTGTCTAAACAAGGCATTAGTATTAATGTGTTGAACTCCTTGTGAAAATGCATTGTATTCCACATGTACAATTATACACATCTTCTCTTGTCCTTCTATGATCGCCTAAGAACTTTTTCAGTAATTTTCAACTAAAATTTATTTTAACTCATTAAAGTGTATGCAATTTCTACGACTAAAAAAACATAGGCAATCTACTTCTAGTGACTTGCCAAGAAAGACTTTGAAAACCAATAATCTATTTCTATTCATTAAACAAAAAGGCATCAGTTTATACTGTAAATATGGTATCCTTTTGAGTCCAATATGATTCATTATAATTTTGGGAAAAGACTTTTATAGATGGGTGTTACTGAGCAATCGTAATGCTATATAGCTATTTATCTTCTGCGCCTCATGAATTGTAATAGCAATTGATAATCTTACCCGCCTCTCTTTAGGTATTTTTCCTTCAGCTTCTAACTTGGCTCTTGCTTGCCTTCTCTTCAAAATCCGGTGATACTGTTTTGCATTTACGTACAGTGGCTCTTCCTCCAACATCTCAGCCCCAGGCAAAGGTATTCTTTGGATAGCTGGCACTGATCCAGCCCCTGGCACCATCTATATCAAAGCAGGGACATATACTGATTAAATTGTTTCTCACCAAGAGGCACGGAAAGACAAAGTAGGAGTGGGAAGTGAACACAACCAACTCCTAGAATTCAACTCACTTCCTGAAAAAATATTCTCAAAATTCTGCAGCAAATCTCATAGAAATTAACATAAAAGTATCTGTAGTTTGAATATTTCTATTACATCAACTATATTCCAAATATGCAAAATCAAAGCAAATTTCTTTAAAAATAAAAAAGCGAATGGATATCAAGATAAAAAGAAATGATCTAGTTTATAAATCAAGCTGGCAATCTTTTTGGTGCTGTGGCTCATGAATGTTTCTGAGAAGGGGCTTTGCAATCATTCAAAAGTACTCATTCACATATATCACACATACTAATAAAACAGCCCATCATTGGAATGGAGGGAAATTTCATTATTCTATATACTCATGGATAATTTGAGTATTTTAGGTTCCAAAATGGACCTAAAATTGACTTTGGCTTATCCATGTATGGATTTAGCCCCAAATACATACCATGCTACTTTTCTAAAGTACTACATTTCTCATATATACTCACATATATGTTCAGCCACTGATAAGCCCAAGGTTCAAATTTCTAACCAAAATACAATGAAAAATGTAGATAGGTGATATCTGTGGATTGCACATTTTTAATGATATTTTGGTTAAAAATTTGAAGTTCATCTTATCAGTGGATGAGCTAATATAGTACTTTCCTGCCCAATGATGCTACTATACATTTTGTTTGTTTGTCCTGCTGGCAAGGTTCAGGAAAATTAGTTATTGTAAGCAACTTTGCTGGGACAAAAGCCATGAGAAAAAAATTGGCAATGTTCCCAAAGGCCACAAAGTTTGCCCATTTGTGGTATACAATAATACACAATAATAGAAGGGGGAGTATAGAATGCAATACACACCATGACCATTCCACCAGAGTTAACCACATTTCCAGCAACCGGCAGAGTCACTGTTACTGTCCCTTGTCCACTGCTAGTTGTATTGGTGTTGGCTCCAGTCTGAACAATCTGTGCTCCAGCCAAACTGGCTGCTGGGATGGTGATCATGCCTGTAACAGGGACTGTAACTTTAAACAGAACAGAACGCATAAAAAATAAGGAACAAATTTAATCCCATTTCAAATGTTATTCCCTCATTCTGAACCATGCTTATGGATGTTTTGGATATGATTTTTTAAACTGAGATCTAAAATGACCTATCCATATGCGAGTTAAGCATGTATTTCTAAACAAAGCTAACCTAGCATGAAATTCAAGATTTCTGCTAAATACCTTATTGTTAAGGCAATAAGTATTAAAATATAAGTGATAACTTACTTTTCACTTGTTGCTAATTGAACTGTATCATTCCCACAAAAGAATAATAATGTCCACTAAGCTTTATATAGGCTTAAATAAACTCATGGAACAGAATGCTACAGACAGGAAGTGCTAAAGGGCTTTCCAGTTCTATGGGAATGCATTTCTGAATATTAGCTATTGGGAACAGGGATGTCTGTTATCTTACACATAAGTTAGCAGAAAATTCATACTACATGTTAGCTTCGAATAGAATTAAGACCACATAGTATTTTAGATTAGGCTCTTTGAAGTGAAATGCAAATGTAGCATCTGTTGACATCTGTTAAAACAGAAACATCTTTATCTTGTACAGATGCTACTGACATGCATATATACATACCTCTAAGAAAGTATGTCTGGTAAAACATGGAACTGAAGAAAGAGAACAGTGTAGCTCTGAGGTGATCAGGAAATAGTATGTAAACCAGATGTCGGTATGAAAAAACTGGTGCTCTGGGAAAGGGAGCACTCTCTAGTACTCCCCTCTAACAGGAGACTGGAAAACTACCAGAAGAGCAAATACAGCTCTTGTTAAAGGGCACACTGTAGAGAGGCTTTCAAGGACTGTATACAACTTGTTAGCTACCCACTCATGTTCCAGAAATTTTAAAAAATGCATGTAATTCTGAAACAGTTAATATTTCTTAGAAAATGGTTGTATCACATAGAATTCCTACCTTGTTGAAGAATTGTTCCATCAGCATTAACTGGTTGATAGACAATTGTCTGACCTTCTGCTGTCTGCGCTACCTGTTGTCCTTGGACTGCAATCTGTGGCTGGGTCTGCAGAAGCAAACATCACACAAAATTAAAACAGTAATATAAAACTATTATACCTTGGAATTTCCCATGGTTTCACATAAAACACTATGCCAAAAATCAATTTTCCTGCATGTTCCATTGACCTTCCTCCCTTTAGTTGAACCCCTCTCCAACTTCTTCCCCCTTTTAATATGCTACCTGTGTTTGGCCAGCTGTTACTGCTGTCTGTGGCTGCTGGATGATGATTTGCTGTGTCTGGCCCTGCTGGCCCTGAACTTGTACCGCTTGTCCACCTTGAATCTGAATCTGACTAGGCTGGACCAACTGAATCTGTAGACATATAAAATAGAATAAGATGCTGTTATCTACTATTCCTAATTATGGCTTTAATTGATTATTCTGAGGCGATTTGTTAACCAAACAAAAGCTAGGGGGAAATTACGCACATTAAATAACAAAAGCAACAATAAAACAATGCTGAAGGATGAGTTTGCTGCACCACTATATGTATTTTCTACAGCAAGAGTATTAAAAAATACTCCTAGGAAACATTCTTCACAATTCAAAAGAATATGAAGTCTTAAGCAAGAAGTGTTTAAACATATAGTATTAGCTCTTCTTCATCAAGCAGGGGAGTATTCTTGCACAATGTTCAATATGACCCCAATTAATAACATTAAACTAATTTTATTACAAAGATTACAAAATGAAGCTGAAATCTCATCATTTGGAAGCAGCGCATTATATTTATTTTTATAAGTCTTTTCCTTTAAAGATGAAGGCTAGGCAACTAACCCAAGTGCTACTACCAAGTATTCCAGCAACATCTGGAGAATCACAGATCCACCATCAGTACTAATGATTTTGGGAAGCACCAATTGGATTAAGTTGAGAGGCCCTATAGGTAGTCCTTTACTCAACTGTAATGGAGCTTGGAATGTCCGTCATTACAGTCATTACATTAAAGTCATTACAGTCATAAGTTGAAGCACCCACATGACCAACCAAATTTTATGACCTTTTTTTGTGGTGGCCATTAAGCAAATATGGCAGTTGAAAGCATAACCAAGGAACACTGTAACTGGCTGTAAAAGTGTGCTGGGTTCCCAAGGGCCTGAAATGCAATCATGATTATGCTGTCATCAGAACTCTGGAACTGGGTCATCAGTACTTTTGAGGGGATTGTCAAAACTTTGAAGGATTGGTAAAAAATAACTGGTTGTTAAGCAAGGCCTACCTATATTACAATAAAAAAGGTAAACACAAATATTATTTTGTTTCACAGAGTAAAAATGTAAGAAATTTCTTCTACAGAAATTTAATACTTTTTTTAAAAAAAGAATTAAACTAATTTATTGAAATAATTTACATTTATTAGCAAAAAGAACATAGATGAGTTCCTGTTCATTCAGACATATTGCATCTTTAAATTTCAGTTGATGGGGAAAGCAACAAGTCATGTTACTTCAGTTTGAGCTTCCTTGTATTTTCCTAGGCAGAGGAATATTTTTTGGTATTTTTCTAGATACAGCTGGTTTATCTAGAAATGTATGGATTCATTTGAACCCATTCAAATTAATTAGGGAAAATGCTAGTACAGAATCTTTTCCAAATTGCTGAATCAATCTGAAGCTAGTAATTTGATGATTTAGTCTTTAAATTGATTTTGGTAAATCGATTTGATTGAAAACCAATTTAATAGAATCACTGCATTGCTTAACACTAATTTGTACATCATTTGGGCATGCTGACCTGCTGAAGTCCTTGTGATCCTGAAACCGGAACTTGCATAATAGTTTGACCCTGGCTTCCAGGTACAGCCTGTACCATAATTGGTTGACCAGTTGATGTGATTAGCTGGCCTCCACTCACTTGTACCATCAGTGGCTGACCCTGGACCTAAAGAATGGGAAAAGAAAAGAACCACAATGAAACACAAGCTCAGATAAGCAATTAGCTTCAGGCACCAATATTTTCCTATGTAGAAGTTCTGCAGAAAATCATCTTCATAATAATATACCATCAAAAACAGTATCTGCCTATTCCAGGTCCCTGAAAAGGCCTGGATAGGTAAATAAAAATGTCAAATCAAGTCTAAATATCTGATGACTGTGTGACTAAACATAATAATATAAAAATATGAAGGAATAATAATAAATACACATATATAAAAATACAAAGGAATGACATTATTAAGAAATAAAAGAACAAAATGTAAAATGTGACTGGAATTAAAGATAAAGAAATTTGCACAGATTTGAGCACTTTGAAGAATTTGAGGCAAGGAAACTTGAAAAATAAAAAAAACAAAGCAAATGTGTATGTAAAGCACAATAAGGAGAACTGCACAGGCTACAGAGTAACTGAAACAAAGAATCGTGCCACTATAGAGAAGATCAAGAGACATGACAATGGAATAATTCAGTTCCAACATAACTTGCAGTTTAGAGCAAATCAGCATTAATTCTACAAAACTCTTGAAAGTAGGAAAGGACTGACCACAAAAAATGAAAAGCCTGACAAAGCAACCCTAACATTTGGGACAAGTTTGTGGGACAATAGGAGTCACAATAGGAATGTACATGGGCCAAGCAACTTGAGCTCCATGGATTCTGACTAAAGTCATTGGCAAACCCATCTTTGAGGGTTTTGGAAGCATCAGAAAATAAAAAATGGCTAACAACTGGAAGGCCATTTCTAATTGAGAAGGAGAAAGAGGAGGAGGAAAAGGGAAATGACCCTGAAAATTGCAGGGTGCAAACTCATAACCTGTTTCCCAACGACATATAGCTAGTCCTGAACATAGAAGTTTGATCATTTGAAGTTACAATGGCACTGAAAAAAGTGATTTATGACTTATGACCATCACAGGGTTATGTGATTGCCATTTCTGATCTTCCCAGCAGGCTTCTGATAAGCAAAGTCAATGGAGGAAGTCAGATCTGTTTAATGACATTGTGATTCAGTTAACAATTGCAATAATTCACTTAACAACCAAGGCTAAAAAGGTCGCATATTTGAGCACAACTCACTTAACAACTGTTTTGAGTCGCATATTTGACCACCTGTTTGCAACATCTCAAAGCAGCCACATGTTTTTCTAAGACTGAATCCAAAGAACTGCATACTATATCATCTCCTATTAATTTGAGGCACCAAGAAGTAGCAGTATCTTTTGAAGATAGGCTGCTAAATTTAATGAAACTCAAATGTTTTTATGAATACAGGGAGTGCTTGACTTACAACCATTTGTTTAGTGACTGTTCGAAGTTACAATGGCACTGAAAAGATTGACTTATGATTGTTTTTCACACTTACAACCATAGCAGCATCCCCATGGTCATGTGTTCAAAGTTTGGATACTTGGCAATTGGCATGTATTTATGACGGTTGCAGTGTCCCAGGGTTCTGTGATCACCTTTTACAGCCTTCTGACAAGCAGAGTCAATGGGGAAGCCACATTCAGTTAACAACCATATTATTATCTTAACAACTGCAGTGATTCACTTAATAACTGAGGCAGGAAAGGTTGTAAAATGGGGCAAAACTCACTTAACATCTGTCTTGCTTAACAACAGAAAGTTTGGGCTCAATTGTGGTCATAAGTCAAGGTCTACCTGTATGTGCACTTGTAACTAATTCAGACATATTTGGGACCTGAAATGGAAATCCAAGTACAGTATAAAATATGAATGTCTTCTGAAGGGAGACATTCTATGCGACTTAGGCCAGCTAAATAAAAACTCTTTCAAAACACTGGATTTTAATTTTCATAATTACCAAATTATGGATTTGAAATTGAATATATATGGATAATTTTAGGCTGGAAAAGACTAACAAAATAAGAAATAGAAGAGCTAAAAAGGAACATATTGTAAAATTCAGAGTAGGTCAATGCAATGCAAATAAACTTTATCAACATTATTTTATTATTTCTTAGATATAATAAAATACTGAATATTTTGAAAAGTGTAATAAAGCAAAAAAATTCTAAACAAGAAAAAAGATATCTTTGATGACATCAAAAGATGGATGTTAATGTGCTTTGTAACACTAATCCTTAAAAGGGCAGAGGAAACGGAAAGTAATAGTAGTCTTGTCTTTTTTAACAAATGATAAGAGTCTTCACATGACATTTACCATTTCAGAAGAACACAAATCAGGATTTGAAATCTTTCTTCTCCAGTATTTTAATATTTTAAGCTAACATATATTATTGATTTTTGTCCTAAACGTAATCCATTAACTAAATCTCTCAAACTAAAATTCTTTTTTTTTTTTTTTGCAAATCTCACTGGTAAAAGGGAAAACAACCCCTCAAATATATAATTTTAAGTATTCTTTATTAAAAAGATTTTTTGAAGGGTGGCAAGCCCGCAGTCCCTACCCCCCCCCCCAGCATATTATCCCTATTTTTAAAAATCTGTAGTAATAGAAGTTTCAGATAAGTTAGTTTGCGACATGCATTTTTAACTGGATAATCCAACATTTTAACAGTTAATTTGACTGTTATCTGCTACAGTTAGAATGAACTGTCACCCATACATATGCATATAGTTCATATATTGAACTATAACTCCTTTGATTCACAGCAAGCATGAGAATCGGTTGAGAAGCTTATTCCATCCCATTTAGGAACATGAGATGTTATTTATAATTAAAACTGCCACTATTTTTCTGTTTCCATTTCAAGCCCCAGTGCAAACACAGCATTGAACATGCAGTGATAGTGTGATTCATGCAGTGCTCACACAAATACAACAGATAGATCACCACTACCTGGAGGGTCTGAACTTGCTGGCCTGAGGCAGATGCCACCTGAGCCTCAGTCTGCAACTGGACAGCAGTCACACCACCCTGCTGCTGGGAACAGGAACAGGAAGAGCTTGAAACTTGGCAGGAGGAAATGCTCAAGACAAGATTAAAAAAAAAAACTGCCAGAAGAGACAACAGGCCCTACAAGGAGGAATGAGTGAGTCCATTTCTAATGTGGTAGCCTATCAATGTTTAATCTGAATATTATTCTCAGGTCAAAAAGAAGCAAAGTATACCCTTTCTCAGTGCAAAGTTTGGAAGCTCTAAATAAGGACAGAAAAGAAACAGACGACTGACTTGTGGCTTCTGGAAGGAAGAAATCTGAACACACTGATATTGTATTGTGCCTAAATCAGTGTAGGCCTTATACTGTGATCTCTCTCAGAAAAAAGCATTGAAATTTAAGAAACATAGATAACAAAAACAAACCCCAGTATAATAAGCATAACCTAATTTACATTAATCCAAGAGATCTCTAACTTTATACGTAGTACTGTAGTTAAGTATTAAATTATCTTATGCAAACATCACCCACAAACAAATCGTTACATTAGTGTTAAACCGGGCCAAGAAATAGACATACCGTTTAGTTTTCATAATTATGTTTTAATGTATAGAGATTGAATGTGCCCTTGTAGGGCTATGCAAACCATATGGAAGTACAATTCATTTTGGCAGAAATTTGGCAGACGTACCCTCTGTGCACATATATGAGCAAAAACACTGGGGAGGAGCGTGATTGCTTTTACACTCGAAGAAGTGATGCTTCTTTTGCAGCAAAAAGGATAACCCAATATTTTGCACAATTCTAACAATGAATATGGAAGTACCTATTCTTCTGGGCACTTAAAACTGTTAAGAACCAACATATTGAAATCTGAATTACAAATAACTATCATACCTGTTGCTGTATTTGTCCAGCCTGCACAACTATCTGTTCTGTTGAGCTACTGCTGTTTGTGGTATACTGCTCCATAGTTTTCTGTATCGATTCTTTATCCAATCTTCAATCAGAAACCTAAAAAAAAAAACATAGAACATTGTCAGTGTGTACTGAGTGCAAGTTATCTGGGAACCCTAAACTATCAAAGTGGGTCTATCAAATGGTAGAAATTGGGAAACAAAGAAAATTTCTAGGTGAAGCAGAATTTCAAAATGGAAACTTACTGGTGGCATTAGGGGCAGATGACTGGGCTAAAGTACTGAGCTTCTAGAAGTTATGAGAGGGAGGATTTTTTTAAAAATTATTATTATATTTGTATACCACCCTTCTCCCGAGGGACTCAGGAGGGGTGAACAGCCATGGTAAAAACAATGTACAACAAAAATTAAAAGCTTATCAATCGGCCAAATTTAAAACATCCAACTAAGATCATTTTAAAACCCCTATCAAAACCCAATTTAAAAAACCTTTATCCTGTCAGTCCAGCTTGCTGGAATAATAGGGTCTTCAGAGCGCGACGGAAGGCACGGAGGTCGGGGATCCTTTGTATGTCCGGGGGCAGTTCATTCCATAGAGCTGGGGCCCCCACAGAGAAGGCTCTCCCCCTGGGGTTCGCCAGCCTACACTGTTTGGCTGACGGCACCCTGAGGAGGCCCTCTCTGTGGGAGCGTATTGGTCGGTGGGAGGCAATCGGTCCTGTAGATAACCAGGTCCTAAGCCATGGAGCGCTTTAAAGGTGGTAACCAACACTTTGAAGCGCACCTGGAAGACCACCAGGAGCCAGTGCAGCTCGCGCAAGACGGGTGTTACATGGGAGCGACGAGTCACCCCCATTATTACTTGCGCGGCTGCATTCTGGATCAGCTGGAGCCTCCGGGTGCTCCTCAAGGAGAGCCCCATGTAGAGAGCATTACAATAGTCCAGCCGGGAAGTGACGAGGGCGTGACTGTGCGCAGGGCGTCCCGATCCAGAAAGGGACGCATCTGGGAGATCAGGCGAACCTGACAAAAGGCCCCCCTGGCCACGGCCGTCATATGATCCTCCAAGGACAGCCGTGAGTCCAGGAGGACGCCCAAGTTGCGAGCCCTCTCTGAGGGGGGTAAGATCTCATCCCCAATAGCCAGCGATGGTGTCAGCTGGCTATATCAGGCCGTCGGGAGCCACAGCCACTCAGTCTTGGAGGGGTTGAATCTGAGCCTGTTCCTCCCCATCCAGATCCGCACGGCCTCCAGGCAGCGGGACATCACGTCAAGGGCATCATTGGGGTGGCCTGGGGTAGAAATGTACAACTGCGTGTCATCAGCATACAGTTGACACTTCACCCCAAAGCCACGGATGATCTCACCCAGCGGCTTCACATAAATGTTAAACAGAAGAGGCGAGAGGACCGACCCTTGTGGCACCCCACAAGTGAGGAACCTCGAGGTCGACCTCTGCCCCCGTCAACACAAACGGCGTATGGTCAGAAAGGAATGAGAACCACCATAGCACGGTGCCCCCCACTCCCACCCCCTCTAGCCGACGCATCATGATACCATGATCGATGGTATCAAAAGCCACTGAGAGATCTAGGAGGACCAAGACAGAGGAGCAACCCCTGTCCTGGGCCCTCCAGAGATCATCAACCAATGCGATCAATGCCGTTTCCGTGCTGTAACCCGCCCTGAAGCCCGACTGGCACGGATCTAGATAGACATCTTCATCCAGGAATCGAGGAAGTTGTCACGCCACCACACTCTCAACAACCTTCGCCGCGAAGCGGAGGTTGGAGACAGGACGATAGTTAGCTAATACAGCCAGGAAGGCTTCTTGAGGAGGGGCCTCACCACCGCCTCTTTCAGGGCGGATGGGAAGACCCCCTCACTCAATGAAGCGTTGGTAATCTCCTGAAACCAGCCTCGTGTAACCTCCTGGGAGGCCAGCACCAACCAGGAGGGACACGGGTCCAGTAAACATGTGGTAGCATTAAGCATCAAACTCTTCCCAGGTGACACTCTCAAGACTCACCTCCGTCATCCCGTCCGAGGCTATCCAATCGGAGTCCAGGCCGGCCCGAATCTGAGCGATTTTATCATGCAGGAATTGTCCAAAATCCTCACCTCTACCCTGCAAGGGATCCTCCCTCGCTCCCACCCGTAGGAGAGAGCGGGTCACCCTAAACAAGGCGGCTGGGTGGTTCTCTGGAGATGCAATAAGAGTGGAGAAATAGTTGGATTTTGCCACTCTTA
Organism: Arizona elegans; assembly: GCA_022577455.1. NCBI lineage: Eukaryota > Metazoa > Chordata > Lepidosauria > Squamata > Colubridae > Arizona > Arizona elegans. The sequence continues at coordinate 156,196,642 of JAKOOJ010000002.1, forward strand.
TCACCACTAGGTAGGCTTGATATAAGACCTCACCAGTGTCTGGTCAGATTCGGTACGGCTGGATCTCCAATCGCTCTCTAGGCATCTTTTCCAGCACTTCATCTCCCTCAGCTCCTCGGAGAACCAAGGAGCTGGTTGAGATCGGCACCGAGTCAGAGGCCGCAAAGGCGCGACACAGTCCAAGGTTCCAGCAGCCGCCCTATCCCAGGCGGCCACCAGTTCCTCAGCCGAGTCGCGAGTCAGAGTCTCTGGGAATGGCCCAAGCTCCGTCAGGAACCTCTCAGGGTCCATCAGGCGCCTGGGACGGAACCACCTGGTCGGTTCCGTCTCCCTGCGATGAGGGGAAGCGGTTCGAAAGTCTAACTGAAGGAGCGAGTGATCTGTCCATGACAAGGGCTTAATAACTAGGTCTCCTATTGTAAGATCATTCAACCACTGACCAGAGACAAAAATCAAGTCCAGCGTGTGTCCCCCGATGTGGGTGGGGTCATGAACTAACTGGGTCAGGTCCATGGCCGTCATGGAAGCCATAAATTCCCGAGCTGCTTCTGACGTTTCACCGACGGATGGCAGGTTGAAATCCCCCATGACCAGAAGCCTGGGGGTATCCACTGCCACCCCGGCTATTACGATGAGCAGCTCAGGCAGGGCTGCTGTCACGTGGCAGGGAGCCAGGTACGCAATAATCTGCACCCCATGACCCCACTTCACAAGGAGGGATTCACAGCCGGCTATCTGAGGAACAGTGGCCTCCTTCGGACTAAGACTTTCTTTAATAATCACCTCTATCCCCCCCCCCGCCCCTCCCCTGGGTCCTCGGCTGATGAAATGCACGGAAGCCTGGTGGGCACATCTCCACGAAGGGAACCCCCCCCGGTGGCCCAACCAGGTCTCCGTAATCCCTGCCAGGTCCGCTTCCCCCTCCTGAACTAAATCATGAATGAGGGGGGCTTTTTTAATCGCAGACCTGACATTACACAACTGCAGCTGAAGGTTTGGGTCCTAAGACTCTGCACAACCTGGAATACAAGAGGCGTCTTGAGGGCCGGAGCATGCCACCGTCGTAGGCAGCAGGTGCGTACTCCCCGAACATATGCCCCCCTGCGCCTGCCATATCTGCCCCTCCCACCCACTATTTTGATGGAATAGCCCTTCACCTCAGCCCCCGGTTCCCTATCTAAACCCCCTCCCTCTCTCCTCCCGCCTTGACCCTCACACCCACTCAGCCGCTCTGAGGTTCTGTGGAACACCCCCGCCCCAGGTCCTTCCCACCCTTCAAACCCCTTCAAAATTTTACACAGGCCTTCGTTAAAAATCCCTCACTCTCTTTTTTGCTGCATGCCACCTCTCGGGGTTCCAAGACCCGTCATCAAGGTAGGCCCTCGATAGGGTAGAGGGCCAAACCTGCGAGAAGGGGGAGTCTCGCAGCCCAAGGAGCTCAGCTGTTGAATACATCTAATATGGGAGTAAATGGTGGCTTATAACCAGGGGGTCGACTATGATGATTTAGAAGTTCAACAAAGAGAAAACATAAGTCTTAGGTATTTGTACTTTGGAAACTCCACTGCCCTTTCAGGGCAGTGGGAGGAGTCTCAAGATAGTCCAAGGTATCAATGGTGTTGATGTTAAAATAACTGCCAGGAGCCGACTCCCTCAATACTCATGTCCCAAGATATGATTCTCTGTCCGGTTAGGGAGAGAAGATGGAGCAACGTCAGCCCATGTGGCCAGGAAACAGAAGTCAGTGTACAAAGTCAGTGCAGCGACCATATCGGGAGATGATAAAGTGGGGAGTAGATGGAAAGATGGTAGTTTCCAGCAGACTGGACATGGGCGGGTAGCAAGTGACTATCCTAGGCCTGAAAGCCGGCCCAAGAGAGGGGGGGAAGCAGTACAAAAGTGTCCAGGGGAAAACACCCCTAAATCATCTTCTAGTCCCCCAAATCACCCCGTCTTTCCCTGGTCACATTGCTGCCCCATTTAATCACCCCCAAGACATTGGTGGTGAACAGTCCAGGGTGGAACCCTGGTGGTGGGTTTGCTCCCACCATCTCCCTCATAGCTCTTCGGCTGCTGCCGCCATCCCACCACCAGCCAGCGGCTGCCATTACCGCCACCTCTGCTGCTGCCACCATCGCAGCCACTGTCAGCCACCTCGCCTTCATCCTCGTCTCCCCTAAACCCTAGAAACATGTTGGGCTTCCACCAAGGGTGCTGCGTTGCTGATGCCACCGCCATCCAGGCGGCCACCAGCTAAGGGATCACCGCCGCAGCCATCCGGCCGCCCCGCACCTCCTCCGTGTCATGACCGACTCCTCTCGGTCAAAGATGTCCTGGAGAGCAAGAAAGCTCTCAAATGGTCGGCGAAAACCTCCTCTAGCCAGGTGGGGGCCTTAGATGTTGCAACTGGCCCCCAGAAACCCCCTGTAATCGCCAGTATTACCCCTTTGGTAATCGCGGCTCAGCAAGGAGCCGCCATCTTGGGCATGCACTTATCAAGCAATTTTTTTACTATAGGTATTACTGCATTTATTACTCAGTTTATACCTTCTTATCCTCTTGGGAATTCAAGAATGCACAGGGTTTTTACTCATTTTACCCCCATCAACAATAGGCAAGGTAATAGGCAAACTGTTCAGTGGGAAATTTACATCCTCTTGGAAAGGAATTTATAATTGTCAACAACAAACATCTGATAGTTTCCTACTTAACAGCTCTAAGTATATTGGCCTGCCTTTCCCAACCATCATAGGTGAAGATATGGTGCTATAAATTAGGTAATTATCTGTAGGGGATTAGGATTGGTGGAGACTGAAGTAGTGGAAGTACCTCCAACAGATCCAAGCATGAGGTAGGTTGAAACCAGCAGGAATGGGACTACAATGGTTCAGGTAAACAACATTCAAATATTCACATGTTCTGATTAATTTTGCAGGACACTGCCAATGTTAATTCAGTCAAGAAACTGGAATTGTTTTTCATCAAATGTATTTGTACAAGACACATTATTTCAGCAAATCCTACTGATGTTGACTTCAGGTCTGAGGTCTGACTTCCTTCTAAATTCAATTGTGAGGCCAAGGAGGAGACAAGCAGGCTATATGATTGTGAGATTTTGTATTAATGAGTGGAATAACTTCCCTCCAGAAATTGTGGGTGCTGCAACACTGGAGATTTTAAAGAAAAGATTGGACAGCCATTTGTCTGAAATGGTATAGGGTTTCTGCTTGACCACGGGGTTGGTTTAAGAAGACTTCCAAGGTTCCTTCCAACTGTTATTTTGTTACTACTAAATTCTATCCTTTTTATTTTCAGCAGAAAAACGATGCACATTTGTTAAATTACAGAGATAGCCAATTGAAAACTGTTGTACTTATATTAGAAATATTACCTTCTTTTCTCTATTTTAACTACATGTTAAGCTTACAGATGAAACTCGAAAAATTAGAATATCGTGCAAAAGTTCATTTATTTCAGTAAAATAATTCAGTAATTTTAAAAGGTGAAACTAATATATGAGATAGATTCATTACATGCAAAGCGAGATAGTTCAAGCCTTGATTTGTCATAATTTTGATGATTATGACTCATGAAAACCCCATTTATTGCATTACTGAAATAAATGAACTTTTGCATGATATTCTAATTTTTCGAGTTTCACCTTTACTTGCATATAAACAGTAATTTGATTAGCTTTTTTTAAAAAAAGCCAGTAATACAACCCATTCCCTTTCTGCCACAAAGCATGGTCTCTGTAAGCTTTTATGTTCAATGGTATAACATATAAACAAACACAGAACATAATGAAACCACAAAACAAATACAAATCTATTGTTCCCTAACCTTGAATTTAAGAAATTTTATACTACATACTATATAGTATCCCCTCTTTGTCATATGGAACTATGTTGAAAGCCACTAAATCATGTTGTACAGGAAGTACATAAAAAGATTTCAAGCACAAAAAAATACAATAAATCACCATAACGTTATTCTAACACGAGAGAAGAAAACATGCCTTAACTCCACCGTTTATTGAAAGGTTCTTCTTTCGGGTTACCGGTCAGCCTATGCAATGTACATTTGTAGTAAGGTATGAGAGCAGTTTATAACGGGCATAAGCAGCAGTGGCTTTCATCTGAGGCAGATTATTTTAGTATAATTGTAACCCGATATGTAAGGAAAACCCCTTTGTTTTGTGTCATGGGAAAAAGCAGCTACGAAGAGGCCTTCTCGGTTACAATATCGGTCTCGACCGAAGGCGTATTTTTTAGAGGCAAAAATTTGGCAGAGCAGCTGACGGAGAAACGCAGCGCTCCCAGCCCCGCGGTGTTCGGTTACAGACCGTGCCCTGAAAGGCGTGCGAGTGAAACTGACCTCCAGGGCCAGAGGCCGCCAAACACAGGATGGCGAACCTCTTACACAGGCCACTGAAAGCCGCCCCGTGAAGCCACCGGAGGAAACGCCCCACGGGCTTTCTCTCGTCCCCTTCCTCCAGCGAAGGCCACACAAAGGCATTTCCGAAGGTCCTCCGGCGGTCCCGCGGGGACCGGCCGAGCAAGACTGGACTACCTAACCCTATTCGCCCCAAACAGTGACATCCCGGTTCCCACGTCAGCCACCCATCCCACTTCGATGTAGGTTCCGGGCGCCAACGGGCCACAGCCACTCGCTGCCCCAGCGCTCGCCCAGCCCTAGCCCGCGCGCGGCCTTCTGACTGGCCACTCGGCCCCGCCAATCCCGGCTCTTGGGCCGGCGCTCGGGGGCTCCATATTGGCTGCTCGAACTCACCGTGCCTTGCTCCCCCGGTTCGGGTCCCGCTCTGATTGGCTCCGCCACCGGTCCCCGAAACCCAATCAGCGCCTCCACTCAGCCGCCGCGCAAAATGGCGCCCAACCCCCCGAAGCCCAACAAAGAGAAGGCGAGGGTGCCCTCGCGCAGGCGCGGTAGAAAAGTTCCTCCCGCGGATGCTTGCGCTGGTTTAAAACTGCACGCATGCGTTGGCTTCTTTCGAACTGACGGGTGCGTTTGGACCGTTTCTGTCCCCTTTCAACCCCTCCATTCTCGAGATGGCTTTTCTACGCATGTGCGGGACAATTTTTTCCCCCCCAGAAGCTTTTTTTCAATGGCACTTCACGGATCCCCTTCTTTCTATAACGCATGCTCTTGGCCGGTGCCATAGAGTCCTCTTCCTAGGGAGGCCCACGCGAAGGCTGACATTTTGTGTGTTTTGTTTAAGGGGCTCCCAAAGACGGTTGCCATAACAGAACTTAGAACTTAGTGGGAGGCGAAACTGATTGCTGCCGTTGTATATGTACAAGGCTGGTGGCCGGTGTGGTTCTTTTTTTTTCTCCTTACTTTCGCCATTGCTGGCTTAGAGAGTTCGTGGGCGGGGGCGGGCTAAGGAAAAAGACGTCATGCCTTGAAGGCGCCTTGAGGGGCAGCCGCCCGCCCTTTGGTGCAACTTGGCCGGTTGTCTCAGAAACAGTATTGTTGTGGCCCTGGATAGGCCTTTTCACACGAGAAGGCGAAGGATGTGTTAAAAAGTCTCAGAATTAATATTTTTTTGGGTGCGGGGGAGGTTATCGCTACGTAACTGGTGCCCTAATTCGTATTTGATAGTTTGGGTTTACAGCAATTATATATATATATTTAGTAGTCATTTCTCTTTGTTTGTTTTTCCTGCCATGAATGTGAACATTATTATTTTCTAGTCCTTGTAGCTGAAAAAAAAACCCTGTGATCCACTCAGTTATGGCTAGTACCCGGATTTCTGGAAATGAAGAAAGGGTTTGTAGTGGAGTTTTTTAAAAAAATTATTGCAATTCAGTTTTGAATTCTAAAGATAGTTTTAGCTGGTCTCTTTAAAAAAAACATCTTGCTATGGAGGATTGATTTTAGGCTTTTGTTTGTGCAGGAAAAAAATCCTAAATCATATTTGTAAAACTTGGAATTAATTTTTCCATAGGTTTCACTTCATCATAATATGCTAGCAATATAGTTCTGCCAAATAGGTTATAATACAATCCATTTTCAGTACTACTTTTTATATTTTATCCATCCTCTAATAATACATTCTGCAACGTTAAGTCAATGCTGTTTTCCTTTTAACAAAGTGGCTACTATCTACTAGAAACTTTATGGAGCCAAGAGGAATAGTTCCAAATAAATATGCTAAAAGAAAGGTGAGGCTTGACGCCTAATAGAATAGAACAGAATAGAATTCTTTATTGTGTGATTGGACACAAGGAATTTGTCTTTGGTGCATATGCTCTCAGTGTACATAAAAAGACAAGATACACTCGTCAAAAATCACAAGGCACAACACCCAGTGACAGTCATACGGTACAATAAGCAATCAAATCATACTAGGAAACTATATCAATATAAATCGCAAGATATAAGCAACAAAGTTACAGTCATGCAGTCAAAAGTGGGAGGAGATGGCCAACAGGAACCATGAGAAGACCAATAGCAATAGTAATGTAGCCTTAGTAAATAGTTTGACAGTTTGAGGGGATTATTTGTTTAGAGTGATGGCGTTTAGGAAAAAACTGTTCTTCTATCTAGGTGTCTTGGTGTACAGTGCTCTATAGCTAGTTTTGAGAGTAGGAGTTGAAACAGTTTATGTCCAGGATGCGAGGGGTCTAAGTATTTTCACAGTCCTCTTTTTGATTCGTGCAGTATACAGGTCCTCAATGGAAGGCAGGTTGGTAGTAATTGTTTTTTCTGCAGTTCTAATTATCCTCTGAAGTCTGTGTCACTGGTGTCAGTGCATATGTCTGGATGTATATTTGCTTCCATGCATATTGCACTATTTTGCAGACTATGGACCTTAGGCATGTTGTGCAGAGGCTGTGTTTGCTATATTCTAAGTCATAAATCATGCTTGAAAATCACAGTGATATAAAATTCCAAATTATGTGAAATTTAATGTGATCTGATTGAACTTAAGTGTGTTCTGTGAACATCACTTTTATATGATATACATCATATATAATAATACATAAAAATGATATTTTATATGATATATTATATAAATTAAATTAGAATATTAATTAAATTAGAATAGATCATCTAAGGACAAAAACTCTCCCAAATAATTTCTCCTTTGCACATTGCAAAGAGGTAATAATTATACAAAGTGAAGTCAAGGTGAAGCTTCCTTGCGTTTTTACCTTCTGCAGTGTTATTGATTATATTATAAACAAACCATAATATAAACTAACCCAATTTAAATCATGTATATTTACTTGAAAGTAATTGGAACTTGAATATAATTCATTGGACCTATTGAAATTTTGATATGACTGTTTTTTAGTATTGAAAATGAAGGTTTAAGAATTGTTAATTGTTAATCACAGGTAATAAGCCTTTAATCCAGTATCACAGGTCATTAAGACAGAAATTGTCCTAAAGTTCTGCAGTAAGCGACAGGTACCTTTAGAAAGAATAGAAGAGTTTTCTACCATTCTAATGTTTAGAGCATAAATGATTTGTTGATTGTTAGCATGGAATACTTAAATTGATTTTATGTTACAGCATAAGAGTTCCCAGAATAGATTGCTGCATGAGTCTATATAAGAAGTTTCCCAATATCTCAAAATCTATTTTTATATAGCATGAAGCCTTAGATTTCAGTAGCAAGAGATAAAATAATTACTCTCTTAAAGGTTTATAATTATTATTTTCCTGATATGTTTGCAATGATATATGTTTTCTTAGTGGAAACACACCAGATTCTGCTATTTAGAAAAGCATACTAAAAAATTCAGTGGCACTCTATAAGTACTGGTGGCGTAATTCTCTGTTTTATAGATTCACCAAGTGCCGTTCACAGAGTCCACAACTCAGAGTCCCCTAACTCAGCAAATGTAGAATTTTGTTTCCAAAATAAGTTAACCAGTTGTGTCTGTTTTAACTATAGTTGCTAGTAGTCAGTGTAATGATTCCACTGAAGGCTTTAAGAAAATGATTGCTTAATTCAATGGAAGTTCCTTTTGAAAAGAATTATGACGATGATTCAAAAGAAAAATGTAAAATTTTAGTTTTCCTAATACAAATTTAAAAATAAGAAAGGCAGTTGAATAAATTAAAATAAAACAAGTCAGTAATCCAAAACGTATAGAGCTGTCAACAGATGAACAGCCAGGTAAGAAACTGACATTAAAATAAAGCCAACTTAGTATCAAATCTCCACAAAGAGGAGGATCCTGAATCTAGGTGTTAGACTTTAGAAAAGTCTCTTCTGTTTCTTTGCACAATGTACAGCTGTGAAAGGAGAGAAAGAGACTTTAATATTTATGTGGATATATGCCATCCTTTGGATATTAGAGAAAACAGCTTTGAACTTATTATTGTAGGAAATCAAGAAAATGTCTGAGAAAGTGGCAGTTGCAAGCCAGTGTAGTACTGTTGCCCAGAAAACTAAATGAAATCACCAGGAGTTAAGCTCAATTTATGGATGCTGGCAGCATATGTTACTGAAGGCATAAGGCATATTTTTCTCGGAAATAAATTCTATTTCATTATTTTATTTTGTGCATATCTCAAAAGAAGCTCTATTTTATATAGTAAGAAATTTAGTAAATACATTTTAAAATCTCTCGTGTAGCAGTCAGCAGCTTAAATTGTGATATTATCTTTATATATTGCCTTACATTTTCTAGTTCTGGAATTTTATCTCATATATTGAGTCTTCTCTTTCATTTTTACCCAGATTAAATATGTACAGGGAGATCTTTTTACTTGTCCAGAAACAGATTCCTTGGCGCACTGTATTAGTGAGGATTGTCACATGAGTGCTGGCATAGCTGCTGTTTTTAAGAAGAAGTTTGGTGGTGTTCAGGAACTTTTGAACCAACGTAAGTAAAGGGCTACGGTAAAGCAGTTTATAGAACCACAGAATCTAGGTACTATACAGTAAAAGTGAGCATTATGCAAATAGATTTCTTCAGATGACAGATACTTTTTTTTCTGTCCTGCTCCACTAATACCTTTATAATATGCTCCAGAGGGGGGTTTTTGAGTGCGGGAGTTTCTAGACTAGCTTTTGAGGACATTTAGTGGTCAGGGATAATTGCCCCTTCTTATTTCATTGTTTCCATGAGAAACAATTTAAAACAAGTATAAACATAGTTAACAGTAACAAAAATAATACAATTATTAAATAACAATCAGTAGTTAAGCTTGCCTCAGAAGAGGTTTAACTTGCTGTAGCTATATGACTCTTTCAAATGGAGCTGCTAATTTTCATCATTGTATGCCCCTTCCTTGTGAAACAAGCAGCCAGAAGTTCATTACTTTTGTTTAAAGTATCTAAACAAGGCCTGTGTTAGCAACAGCAGCAGCAACAACAACAAATGAATAGAACCACTAGGTGATTGAAGAGCTTACTTTGCACATTAGCTCTATGCCTGGGACTTTGGAGACTATTGATGGGGCAGGAATTGTATCAGTACATTATAGTTTTTAAATGTGACCTATATGTAGACCACAGGTGTCAAACTTGCTGTGTCACGTTGCTGTCATGTGACATTGACGTTTTTCCCTTCACGGCGCTGGAGTGGGCGTGGCCTGCGTGTGACTCATCTGGCCCATGGGCTGCCAGTTTGACACCCCGATGTAGACTATTAATACACTTGCAACCAGTTTATTCAGTTTTACTGCCTAGTATAATGTGGAATTGTAACTTGGAAATGTTAGAAATATGACAGTGATCACATTACCTCACCTTTTTAGAACAAATCTTATATAAGCACTTATCTAATTTTTACCTACACTTGATTAAGTGTAGTTCATCTGTAACTCATTGAATCCTATGCTGTACATTTTTCATACATGGTCAATTTATATATTGTTTAGTTTCTTTGTAAAAATACATGAGGATAGGGGAAGACATAGTGGTTTCTTATATGTTTGTTACGATAGTTTTGAAAAATATTTTTTTCAAACATATTTTCAGTACTCTGGAGATTAGGAATTAACTGATTTTTCTTAAAAAAATCTAACATAGACAAGAAGACTGGAGATGTGGCTATTCTGAAGAGAGAAACTAGATACATATATTACTTGGTATGTCATTGGGCACATTATTGATACTTATTCTACAGATAAATATATGATTTATGCATCAAGAATTTATGATTGGCAAAAGTTAAACATCTTCTCTATTGACAAATATTGCTGAAATTTTTAATAGTTTCTCTGAAGGAATTGCTATAGAAATGCAATGTTTACTGCATGAGAAATTAGCTGTGGTGGTGCAGTGGTTAGAATGCAATGTTGCAGGCTAATTCTGCTGATTGCCAGCAGTTCAATTTTCACTGGTTCAAGGTTGATTTAGCCTTCCATCCTTCTGAGGTCGATAAAATGAGGACTCAGATTGTTGGGGGCAATATGCTGATTCTATAAACTGTCTAGAGAGGGCTGTAAAGCACTATGAAGCAGTATATAAGTTTAACTGCTATTACTATCTAATAAGTTTTCACTTGACATCAGATAATCACGTTTTTCCTGTGATAAATGTTATTGTTTCAGTTGTAATCAAAGATATTCAATGATTCATGAAGTTTTACTTCGATCTCTTTCAAATCATTTGAAATGATTAAACCAAATCATTCAGAAGTAACATTTTAAATCAGATTTCTTCTAAATAAATTGTGTTTATAATTTGAGTATATTCCTATTATGTCTATCTGAAAGCAAGTAGTGAATGGGTCTGAAAGATTTTAATTAAATTTTATTCATTTATCATTATCCTCTAAATTATCATCCAAAAAGATATTTTAGAATTTATTCTATTTCTGCTTTTTTTCCACTAGACAGCACACATTATAACACCTAAGAATTCCTTTGATTGATGAATTAAGAGTGCCATTTTATATTTATTATTAATCACTACAGCAGGGGTCCCCAAACCCCAGTCCATGGACTGGCACTGGGCCAGAAACCAGGCTGTGCAAACAAGTAAAGCCCCATCTGTGGGATGCAGGCAACATGTGAAATCATGCCCCCTCTAGTCCGTGGAAAAAACCTCGATGGAACCAGTCCCTGGTGCCCAAAAGGTTGGGGCTGATGCAATACATAATCAATGAAAATTTTTGAGGATCATTATATGACTCTTTCCCAATGCAGTCTATAGAATCCCATTACAGTAATTACTGTATTAATTTCATAAACATTAATTTTAAAGATTTAAAATCTAATACATGACCATAATATATTAGTTAACTGCAATCCTTTGTATGTCTATCCAGAAGCAAAGGATTTGTTCCTGGGTTACGGCTGCTATTTGGAACATGTTTATCAAGGATTTCCCACTGAATTGACAAGATTTCTAAGTAGACACATAACATGCAACATAAAAGGAATCAAATCTAAAATGTGTCTAATCTACATTTTACCACTTTTTAGATCTCAAAGAACAAATATTTTCATAAACCTACATATGACAATTTACGGAAGAGTTTAGAAGCTATGAAAACCCATTGTCTGAAAAATGCAGTAACTCACATTTCTATGCCAAAGTAAGCTCATTTTTATATTATAAAGTTACTATATTATATTTACACATTGACAAAATAGTTTTTCATTAATTGAAAATCTAATTTTTTATTTATATTGAAATATTTTGCTTTGTAAAAGCTCTAAAGCAAGGCTTCATAATAAGTCCAAAAGAACTGGAAGAGCTGCAGACTTTTTAGATTAAGCACATTCAGAACATATTTTTGTATATTTAAAGCAAAAGACCTGTTTTCATTAAATTTGAAGGTGTTATTAAATGGAAGAGAATACTTTTCAAGTTCTGATATATGATTGTATAACTGAGAAAACGTACAGTGTTTGAGAGCGTCACACTTCTATAGCTTGAAAAATGTGACCTAAAATGAAGCTGCTTGTTAGATGGTCATAATTATGGATGAGGTTTTTTTTTTAAATCTAGATTTTAGTTTAGTGATATACCTAATAAGTTAGTGAATGAATTTTAGTTTCTTAGAATGTTACACAACACTCATATTTTTGTGAGCCATAAGACTTTTTTCCACGTGTGGGCTAATATTAATAATAATGGGGATGTTTCTTTAGAAGAAATCAATAAGTGTGACTATTGAGAGATTTGCCATGCGATTAGTATTGTATCATATTTGCACCTAATATGTTGCTTTGAACTAATCCTTATTTTGGCACTGCTTATATGCTTCCTATAAATCATGGTGAAATAAATATTTCAAAGAAAATATCCCAAAAAGACATCTTGTATCCTCTGTATTTCAGGATTGGTTGTGGACTTGACCGACTGGACTGGAAGAAAGTTTCAACAATGCTTGAAGTATTTGAAGATACAAATATTCATATTACAGTTTATACTCTTTAATTCCTAGTATAATTGTCTTTTCTGTTTGTTGTTATATCCTTGTATCTTAACTGGCATAGACTTCTATCTTGAGATAGAATTATCTCAATTTCAGTATCCACAATTCTTTAAGTCATCTGCTCTACTCAATTTTTTTTAAAGAAGTCAAAATGTGCATTCTAGTGTTCAGATACTTTGTGTATCTATCTCCTATTTAGCAATTGGAAGATGTTATTTTGAGAAAAACACTGAATAAAACTGAAAATTTTTGATCTAGATTGGCAATCATGTATTCTAATCAAGAAATTAGAATAAGGTGGAAAGTTATGTTTCAGTTAAAGATTTAAATGTTTACAAAAAAAATCAGATGTTCACGTATATAAATAAAAGAGCTTTTCCAAATACAAGTTTTATGTATTTATGCTTTTGAAATATTGCAGTATATCAGTTGCACATGTAAAATTATTCCTGTCCACCCAGGTCCATTGTAGAAATGTATGGGGGTGCTATTTAAACATTCCATGAACAAGTTCATACACATCATAGAATACTGGATCAGATTTGCTTAGGTGGTTTCTTTAACAGAGTACTTATTGCTAAAGTAGCAAATGAGTGCTAGATAAAATAATTTAGTGTGAATATAAGGGCAATTTTTGATTATCTCCAGGCCAAATTTATAATAAAAATGGATAATGGAATAAAAATCATATTTTAAATCTCTTATGTGAAAGAGGTCTTTTCAAATTAGAAATGTAATTGGGGACAACTTACTGAAAACTAGGTGTGTTTAGTGAGATTGTAGTCTTGTCATTTGTTTAATTTTAAAAAAATTATAATAAAAATGCTTTAAATAAATTTTATAAGCAGCTAAGCCAACATTCATTAGGAAATTATTTCTCATTGTTTAACAGAGACCAAACTTTTTTATAATATATATGTTAATCAGTTCACAAGTGCAAAAATATTTCTATCTCCCTCAACCAATGCTTTGTGAATGCTCACTGTCAATAAAATAATTAGTAATCTCTTTCCCTATTAACATTTCCCTTTGATTTCTCCTACTATTCACTGCATATTAATTTTAAAATTTTAAAAATTAAAAATATGCAATTGTTAAATTTATTTTTTTAAGTTTCTTTGGATGGAACTTTTCTAAATTTACAAGTGATAGAATTTTGCTTTGATTTTGTTCTTTGTTTATAATATTTTTTCTTCTATGTGAATAACAGCACTGCAGGTTTATGTATTTTAAAAAATCAAATCCCTACATGCACCATAATAAATGTATTTTTAGTCTATCAGCATAGCAGTGAGTCAGCTGGAGACTTCTGGTGTTTCCTGTTTCAAAGCAGCTTTGGAAAACTGAATTGAGAGTCCCAAATGTTGAGAGTATATCATGCTTGTTGCTCCATGGGTTGGCACATTTTTTCCTGGAGAGACAGAAAAACAGGCACAAAGTGGTTTTGTCAGCAATATGGTGTTTTATTTCTTGCAAAATAGGAGAACTAATATAAACATTCCTTATTTTGGAGGGGGTTTGATTTCTTCACTGTTCTAAATTCATAAAATTCATTTGTCACCCTTTATGTAGCCAGAGACACTTTCATAATAGCTTCTTCAAATCTCTTGATAATTTTATAGAGATTGAGATTTTTGCCATATAGGATATGAGATAGGTGGCAAATAAATTTCCTAAACAAACAAAGCAAATTTAATGTTATACTTTTAAGATTCTAGGTTAATTTTATTGTAATTATATGTTTGTTTTAGTTGATTAAAATACTCTAAAATATTATTTATGTTCTTTTTTATATTCTGATTCAAATTGATGTGATTTGCAGCATGGAGTTTGTACTGCAGAAAATGCAGCACCACTTGAAAAATACTTCACTATAATTGTTATATTTCTGTTTAAACAGCATAGCAGATGGATTAGAGAGAGAGAGAGAGACCTAGTTTAGTGTTAGAGCACAGATGTCAAACTTGCTGCGTCACATTGCCATCACATGATGTTTTGCTACGTTTTTCGCCTTCGCGGAGCTGGGGTGGGTGTGGCCTGTGCATGACTCATCTGGCCCATGGGCCACCAATTTGACACCCCTGTCTGTGTTAGAGCATTCCTTTGCATTCAGAAATATTGTGTTTCAATTCCACTAAAGTATTGCTCCCTGAAACATAAGCAGCTGCAACTGTTGAATTAGAGCAGCTTTATGGGTGGAGTTCTGAGAGTTGAAGTCCACACCTTAGGGGTGCCAAGTTTGAAAAAATACTGAATTACAATAGATAGATCATTGGTTTGGCTTCTTGTAAGACTGATTCCTGTATTCATTTGCTATTTCCACCAATCGGTTTTTCTAACTGACCTAATGGAATCATTGCCCTATGGAAGTGTGGTGAGTGAAGAAAGAATGGATTCCATGGGATCCAGACTCTAGAAGCACTATGGAAAAACAAGCTGTGAGTCAAGGTTGGAGCAGAAACAATCTTGTAAAGAAGCAATAAAGATGTGGGGTTTTTCTTTTAAAAAGGGGGAGCAACTCTATATTTTGCATGTCATTCACCAAAGAAGTGGGATTACCTGCAGTCATGTAGAAATCTGTGTTAAAGATTGGGGAATTACAATACATAGCTAGAGATTAGTGAAACGTGCAGATTAGAATTCTAATCTAGAGGCCAATTTGAGTTATGGAATTTTGCTATTTTTGTGCATAATCCAGTCTGAGGGAATACTGTTGTAGCTGAAAGCAACTTTGGAAATCACTGTCAATTTGTTTTACTTTTGTGCCTTTTTAGCCTGTAGTGTTCTACGTTTGATATGCATAGAAAAGACTTGAATTCTTGATACTTATTCTGGGATCAGATTATGTTTCTCCTTGATCAACCTACTGCCAGGACATTTATTTCTCCTTGCTGTCTCCTGAATAAATCTAGAGGGGTTCCTGCAATGTGCCAGCAGTTGATAAAATAAGACTCAGTATGCCCCTGCAGTGAAATGCAGAGATGTGTGCTCTAATCTACCCAAAGCTGCTACATTAAAAACCAAAATTAAATTTAGGATGGTCTGAAAAAGTACCCTAAACAGGGAGATTTCAAAATCACACTTAACACTAACCTCAGTGCAAAAGTTCAGCAAGCTTTTCATCATAAAATTGGAAGTTCTCTTGAATGTCTTCCCAGGGTGTAAATGCCTTTGCTTCTCCCTCCTGCTCTACAAAGTTTTGCCAGAGATACTCAAAATCTTGAGGTTTCATGATCCTCAATTTACAACCAGCTGTTTTCATTTTCTTCAAGGCAGCTTGCATGTCAGGTTCCTCCCACATGAATAGACGACCAACTGCAATGGAGAGATGTAGGTTCTTATTCTTCTGAAGTGCTTTAACTATCCGATCAGCACAGCCGACACAGGGGCTACAACTGACGTACCAGGTGACACTGTAGCGCAAGCCAGACTCGCACTTGGGCAAGATGGTATTGAAAAAGGCATCTTCTGCATGGGCTGCTGCATGTTCATCTTCCAGGTAGCCCCGTAATATTTTTGACTCCTTGCCCTGAATCTCTATGATGTAGCATAGGAAGGTCTTGTTTCTTCCTGAACTGTATTCAACATTCTTGAACTGGAAATTGAAAAAGAAGGCTGGAAGCCGTTCCCTGGAGAGAGGAGTGAAAGTATCAGTGTGGATACAGAGGTTATAATGTAACTGCTTAT
Organism: Arizona elegans; assembly: GCA_022577455.1. Classification (NCBI taxonomy): domain Eukaryota; kingdom Metazoa; phylum Chordata; class Lepidosauria; order Squamata; family Colubridae; genus Arizona; species Arizona elegans. The sequence continues at coordinate 156,212,703 of JAKOOJ010000002.1, forward strand.
ACAGTTTCGATTTTGTTAAGGTAATTTTATAACAACACTATTGTTCCCCAAAGTATACAAGTGGAAAGTAACTTGACAATAGCTATTTCCCCCTTACAGTTTATGTAGAAGAAACCTCACCAATACGTTTTCTGGAGCTATGGAATAGGAATTGCTAGGAATTTGCTTTGAATTGAGAAAAAGTAAAAAGAGACGAATCTCACAATATTACAACTGTTACCAGCTTTTTTTTTTTGAGCAAATTTTTTTCCAGTATAGTGCTGTCTAAATGTATCGGGCAACATTTCTCACCTGGATAAAAAAAAATTAATAGAATTTCAATTCAGTAGTTTAATTTATTGGGATTTACACTGGAAAGTTGTGCAAAGCGTAGGCTGTGTGCTATGTACTGTTTTTGTATTCTATTGAAGATACATCCAATTAAAAGCATAATTTACATTTTGCTCATTTTCTTATTTTCTTTTAGAATGGTGATGCAGTCTACTAGAGAAGTATGTAATTATTCTACATTCTAAAGCCAGTAGCCAGTAAGCACTTTACTCACATTTTCTTTACTTTTCTACCAGTTTCCCCCTCAGAATAGATTTGTTTTAACTCATACACGTTACCCAGTCAATATTATTTTATATAAAAGAATAAAATCAATAAAGCACAAATAGTTCTTATTTTACTGAAAATGGGTGACATAATTCTTGAGTCCTTGAAAATAAACCTTTAAAAACATTTAGCACTCTTCTTTAATTGCAATGTACTTTAAATAACTTTTATATCAGAAGCCTTATGGAAAATAAATGTAAATCTTATAATGTCTTCCTTTCTTTATTATTCTTTTAAGTACGTGTTCAGTGAGACGTGAATGTGTGAGAATATTGCAGAATATTTTCAATGGTAAATTGGTAGGAAAGGAAAAATGCTTAATTTTCCTGTCCTGTTTTTTCTCCTAGTGCCCCAAGTGACAATATTAACAATACTAAGTAGCCTAGCTGTTGCAGTGTAAGATGATGATGTAGAAACAGTGTGATTGTACCTCCAAAACACTTAAAAGTCTTTTTCTGCAAGTCTGTGGCAATAGCAATGGATAATAATTTTTTTTTGCCTTTCCATTGCAGACAATCTCTAATGCCCCATCCCTTCTACTCCAGTCCAGTCCAATTAAAAGATTAAGAAGGAAAGCAAAGCAATCTTCATAATACATGTATTCATAGACTTTGGATGCATGCATGTCTCCCTTATAATGATCATTGCCAGGAAATTCAGCTTCAGTACCTCTTCAATTATCCTGATTTGTTGGCAGTTGATCTATACTGCTGTGAAGTATGAGATATACAGATTTTAAATTAAGCTTTCCTTTCTGTATAATATTGATGTACAATTTGTATATGCTGTTGGAAAGTTGAAGTTAGAAAACTTTAAGTCTTTATTTTTGAAAAATGGTTCATTCCTGTTATTAGTTTTTCTCTGGGTTCCAACTAGCAAACCTTTATACTACACATTTTTTAATAGCATGCTCACTATTAATGAATACTGAAGTAGTTTTCTCATTATTTTTATTTACCCTAGGAATTACAGGTAGCTCTCGATTTAGAACAGTTTATTTAGTGACCATCCAAGTTACAACAGCACTGAAAAAATGACTTATGACCCTTTTTCACACTTCTGACCATTGCAGCATCCTGTTGATCATGTGATCAAAATTTGGACACTTGGGAATTGACTCACATTTATGACCGTTGCAGTGTCCAGGGATCATGTGATCACCTTTTACAACTTTCTGACAAGCAAAGTCAATGGGGAAGCCAGATTGACTTAACAACTGTGTTACTAAGTTAACAATTACGGTGATTCACTACGGTGCCACAACTATGGCAAGAAAGGTCATAAAATGGGGCAAAATTCACTTAACAAATGTCTCAGTTACATAAATTTTGGGCTTAATTGTGGTTGTAAGTAGAAGACTACCTGTATATCCATATGCTACTAGGCAAATATTTTCAATCATTTCATTATGATTATATGAAGGGTGCGTCCTGAAAATAATTGAATCTTCTACCTCATAAAATTGTTTTTTTTTTTAAAAAAAAGAAAGAATAGATTTTGTTTGGCTAAATAAAAATTGCAATAAAATAAATGGCCAGATTGCTCTATTGTTGACAGACAATGCAGAAAATTTTGTGATATTTTTAAGATTAAAAAAATGATTATTTCACGAGATTTTCTGAACTACAGTACAATGTAGTTTCATTTCCACATTGAAATAAAATATAGACGCCCAAAAAGCAATGGTGGCTATGCACAAGAGAGTTATTTGGTGTTACATTAGCATTCTTGTACTAGTGAATGGATTGGTCTTTATTTAATCTGTATTAAAGAAGTAAAGAATTACTTCTAGATTAGTTCTTTTATGAAAAGTTATATTTTTAACATTGCCTGAAGAGAGCCATCTATCTACCCGGAGATCAGTGATAGGATGCTATTCCTGCTAAATTGCTTATGTCATAAGTTTAAGTTTTTAAGTTTTAAGTTTAAGTTTATTAGATAAAACTGGTTATAAAGGAAACTGGCTTTTAAAAAATAATTATGGATTTCAGGTTTTGGCAACTATGCTGACCAGGATTATGTCTGGGTTCCATTATTCTTGATTAGTGGACTTTCCTGCTTCTTACCCCTCTCATTCATGCTGGAAATCAAGCACCAATTATTTTCTTTTTAGTGGATATCTTTGGGAATGTGCTGTGAACTGATAAAGAAAAAAACAACAACTCATCATTTGGGCTAGAAGGGGAAAGTGCTAGAACTCTTGTCAGTTTCACCTGGTTAAAGTGTGATGGGGACAGGTTGAGGGTTACATCATATTTACCTGGCAGGGGAGATAACATAATCATGAAGTGGTTCTAACTACTTAATTTTGGCTGCAGAACAATGTAGTGTAAATGAATGATCCATATATCTCAAGAAATGTACATGGCTACCTGTAGAATAAATTAGTATGTTGAAAAATGGAGCAAGGAATAATCTTAATTCTAAAAACTGATCAGGCCATAGGACACACAGTTCCACAGATACATCCGCTTGGGGCAGAGTTAAAAGAAACTTTGGCAAGAAAGCAATCTAGTGATTGTAGCTGAAATGTTTCAACTGCCAGGGATAATTAGGCAGCACTGTTGCTATTCTTAAGGTTTTTAATTCCTTATTAGCTAAATGTCTTTTTTCATCATGCTAATATGTAAATAATTGAAACTATAACTTAATTTTGTGGCCATGGGGGTGATGTAAATCTTAGAATAATACTGTTTTATGGATAAAACGTTTAAATTAAATCTGACGAAGAAAACAGGCATCTTATTGAAGATGTAAAGAAATTTAACAACATTACAAAAGTAGGCTACTAATGTTCCTTTTATTTTAAATAAGACTCAATCTATTAAATGAAAGTAATTTGACACAGACTCAACTGAAAATTTTAGGACTGGGATAAAATTCCAATATACAATCATTCTAAACTAATCTATGATGACATTGTTGCGATGATGACATGAGGCTGATGGTGAGAAAGACCTCACCATGTGTGTGACCTTTAGCTTCTTGGAGATAACATGAAATATAAATATAATCAATAAATTAAACATTATGCTTTCCTAGTTCCCCAGGGTACATATTTTCTAATTTGCTTTTCCGGCAGTCTAAACAGAACTGCCAGCATTACAGACTCTGCCTTCCATGAACCTTTTTAATTTGGGGCCAGTCACTCTCTCTCAGTCCAACTCACCTCACAGGTTGGTTGAGGGAGGATTAAATAAATAAATGATCCTACATAGGATCCTACCCCTAAGTTTAAGTCACATCTGCTTTCAGGTGAAGGGCAGCACTTGGACTTGAATTACATGATGGGGAGTCACACATCAAAAAGCCTTATTGAGGTCAAACCAGAGATTAAATATGATTTATTCCACTCACAGGTAAGCTTAAAATTACATATTTAAGTAATGTTATATATTTTAATAAATATTAATGGGTATCCTTCAGTTACACATTTGATAATTTTTGTTATGATTAAAATTACAGTTTAACAACTTTTGACAGTCTCTGGGTGCCATTGCCTATGGGGACACACACACACACATGGGCTTCGTCTTTCAGTCAGTACTATTTTCCTTTGCATTAGAAACTATTCCTTTAGGCAGCAGTTCCTGTAGGACAGAATACCTCCAAAGGGTTAGAAGAGGGAGCTGTGAGGGCTGTGTATCGGTCCTGGCCTTGTTAATCTTGTACGCTGCTAAAACACCATTACCTCAAAAGTGAGCAAGGTTCTCTGAAGGGAATGGAGAAATCCCATTGTGTGCTTTGATTCAGCTACCAGAATATCTTGGGGAAGCTTTGATTCAACTGACCAGAAGCAATGCCCAAAGGCATTGAACCATGAATTGGGATTATTTTATAAGGACTTTAGTGCAGGCGTGTCCAATCTTGGCAACTTTGAGACTTGTGGACTTCAACCATGGCTGGCTGGAGAATTCTGGGGGATGAAGTCCATAAATCTTAAAGTTGCCAAGATTGGACACCCCTGCTCTAGTTTATAATCTTACTAGGAGTTCAGTGGGATTTATTGCCTAAAAGATGGAGCATTTGCTTACATTCTTACTGTAGTTTCAAATAATACAATATTCTCTGCAGCAACACTGACATTTACAAATTGGCCCACATTGCCTTGTTGCTATTTTTACCATTAGACAAAGGAATGACTAAAATTTAGCCATTGCTCCACCCTGGCATGACTTAATGGGCTAGGCTAGAAAAATTAATGCCTATCATAAGAACTGAACCTTAGAGAGCTTTCATTTAGCATTTGTCTATAGATTTGGATAATAGCAAAGTATAGTCTCAGGATTTCACTGCAAGCTTCACTTTTTAACACTTACTTTTCATAGGTCATATGTATTACTAAAAAAGCAAATGGCACAGACAGACAATGATCCCAGCTGACAATGACTTGACAATACATACTGTATCTAGATCCTTCACTGACATTTATGGTAATTCAAAATGAAAACTGAACTGGCCCATCTGAGGTTCCATCTAGGAGATTGTAGGATTTGAAATCCAACAAATTTGTGTGTACTTAGTTGATTAAAGGTGTGATAAACCAGTTAGTTGATTTTTTTATTGAATGTGTGCCATCAAGTCAGATTTGAGTCTTAGCAACTACACAGATTGAGTTTGTCCAGGAAATATAATTACAGTAATTAGTTGTAAAAAGCACCAAGATAGTGCTACATGCTTGATTCTGAAATCATATGAATATTTAATTCAATTATAATATTAATTCAATTATATTTAATAACATACTAAACTGTACAAATGCTTAACAAATTTTATTTTTTCTTTGATTCCCCCCCCTTCTATAAATGATTGCAGAAAAGAATTCCTGATACAGAATGATCACTCAGGCTAGGTTTGTTTTTTTAAAATGTATTTCTCTTATCTGAATCCTTACTTACCACTCACTGCTGCAATCAGGCCTTTATCTGTTTTTAAATACCCCCAAATAAACAAGCAGTTCTTATTTTTCCAGGGAATGAATTTAGCCTTAAGTTTGTCTACCTTTTCATTTTACCTTTCAGTGCTTTTTAACAGAATTTTTGATGTGGAAAAATGCATGCTTTTAAGCAGTCTTATGGGCTTCGCAAAGCAATACTGTGCAGCTAAGTCATGGATAAGATTTATTTTCTTTTTTTCATTTGCAAAGGGAGAATAATCATTTCAATGCCACACATGATCATGCTAAAATAAGTGGCTTTGCTCCAAGTATATCTCAGTTCATCCTGGCTGGATATAATTTAAGTCTCTCCCCATTTTATTGCAGGACTCAGATACAATCTGCTTTCATTATTAACAGCAAAATCCTCACATGTGAGATTGGCATTTCTTTTTAAAGAAACTTGCAAACATGCTAGCTTACGCAGATTCCTAAGCAAGGAGTTGCTCTGTCAACTTGGCAATGAAATAGGGCTCTTACCCTGTGACAATTTCAAAGGGTGGCAATTCCTCCAGTTCCTTTGGCTTTTCCCCCTCCGCCGATTCCTCTGCATTTTCTGCATTTTCTGCCTTTTCAGCCTTTTCACCATTCTGGGCTACTGGAGGTTGTTCCTGCTTCTCAGCCATCCTGTTGTACTGTAGTGGGTGCCCAAAGACCACAGCAGTGGCCAAGAACTGGGCACAGGCTTCAGAAGCAGAAATGGAGCAGGGAGGGAGACAGAGAGCTGGAAATGGCAGTTCTCAGGAGCTATATATGGAATGGGAGCAGTGGCAGAGATGGGAATAGGCTAGGATGACCCCCAGCGCTCTCAGATATCACCTCCTTCACTTTTAACTCTGGCCTGAGACATTCTTTTGCTCCTCTTTTATTTTAAATATGAAGTGATGAGTGGAGCGTGGGTGGATTAGGTAATGGGGGATGCAAAAGTAACCTATTTATCCATAGCCATGACAGAAATCTGACACGGTGCAGAAGAGCTGGCCGCTTTCCTATGCTCTTGGACTTACTGAGATGCCTTCTTCCTGCCCTTGAGGGACTACCTTCCAGAGGTGTCAGAAAGAGGCAGGTAGCTTTATTAAAAAGAATACTCCTGATATTATTAGGTGGAACTGAAATAAAATGTCAGAGGGTTGGTTTCTTTGTTCAAACCTGAATTTTGTTCCTGACATGAAAGTGACAGCTTTAAAATGCCTTACTTCTTAGGCAGATGTATTGAAAAGCACAGACTGAAAATATTTCAGGTGAAAGTATTGCGCTATTATCTGAACCTAATTGATTTCAGTTTCCTCACCTCCTTAGGCAGCTGACAGAAAACCTGTTGGACACAGTTTGACTTTCATTGAAGATTTAAGAATGCTATTATAAAAGCCTTCTAATGCTCAGCTGGCTTTTTCCTTTGTGACTTACAGTCAATCTGGCAGTGGGAATATTGTGCTCAGCTGGAATTCCAAGTTAAGGGACCAGCACCAACTGCTATTATCTTGAGGCAAGATATTAAAATAAGAAAAAGAATGTGCAAATGAATGTGGAAATGTGAAAAATCTAACTAGATGAGGTATGAAATTGATTCCGCTTGAGATATGGGATGGACTCTGCAGCTGGTTTGTAAGAAGTAAAAACTTGGTTCCTTCTCTGAACTGCAGTTGGTGCTGCAGCAAGGAAATGAAAGTGCACTAATTTTTCTTATTAGAGGATTTAAGAAATATACTGCTTACTCATTATTCATATTCACTCAGCAATATTATTTTGCAGATAATTGTATTACTGAGACATGCAAGGTAGAAGCTAAAGTATGGTAGATAATCTTATACTTTGTACTCACTTTTACAACCTTTTTAAAAAAAGTATTATTATGATATCAAAACTGCTTAGATGGTTGACATACTGTTATACATTGATACATCCCATGATTCTCAATTATTTCTGATAAATACCTATTCTATAGAAAGGCAATTTGAAAAAATAAACACACAACAAAGCACTCAACAAGCATATTTGTAAAACGTATACATTTGCAAATATATATTAGCCACATTGCTAATTAGAATCTGTGTAATTTACAAAAATAATATGTGATGTGAATTTAAAATGTTTTTAAAATGTATTTAATTCTTAAATGTTTTTTATAATGATTGTGAGCCGCCCTGAGTCTTCGGAGAGGGGCGGCATACAAATTGAATTAATAAATTAATTAATTAATAAAAATAGTGACATTTTTTTGTACTTCGGCTTATGAAAGATGAAGCACTTTTTTTGCTGGTTCTTTTACCCTCTGCAGCTCTTTCAGAATTGAATGTTTGAAAACAATATCCAGAATGGTTGCGAATATAGCACAAATGGCTATGTTAGAGAGAACGGGGAACAGTGAAATACCCTGTCTTGTAAAATTAAAAGTAGATTTTTAAAAACAAAGCTAACTCTCAAAATAACCCAGTAAACCTTTGTAAGAGCATTTCAGTCTATCTAACTCAACTTTTTCTTATCTAAATGAAATGTTTTATTTTTTTTTCTTCAGTTCTTCTGTTTAATACTTACAAAATGATTGCCAATGTTCAAGCTTCAGAATTATTTAGCAGAATTTCCATTGTACCAGTACCGATTAACAGGTAGTACCAGGACTTGATTGTTAGGATATGTAGAACAGTCATGGTGTATTTGGTAACCTGCATTGCTGGTGTGGGTTTTGTTATAAAAATTGGCTAATTAAGAACAAATGCTAGATATATACCAGTAGATTGCAACTATATTGCAGCGTAACCCATTCAAGATCCATGTTGGACCATAACTCCCATAATTCCAAGCCAGGTAGCTGGGGATCATGATAGTGGTTGTACCATATATCGAAAGGGCACTCTTTGATTTCATCTTATTAGGAGAAGTGTTTTTTGTTAATTTTTTAAAAATAATATGAAATACTTTTGGCACAAAGTTTTATTGTTTTTTCCCCTCAGTGTTAACTTATGTTTAAATTCCAGTATTCCAAACCCATGACTGTCACATTTGACATTTTACAGAGGAATTATAGGGATGGGAATCCTGAGCTGTTGAGTGATACTCTTCCCCTCCTCTTCTTGTGTCCCTCTGGCCAGCTTTATTTTTGGAAACTCTTGACTGCTGGATTAATCAGGGTCCCATCATTCTTACTGCTTTAACTTTCACTGGAGCCAGCCAAACCTTGCAGATCAATGTTCAGCTTTAATCTTATCTCTGGAATGTAGATCTGGCCTAGAAGTTTTCTCTCCTCAGCTGCTGCTAAACTCCTTCTAGGGCAGAACTCGGCATTTGCACAGACAGACCACCAAGGGCTCTGCGTAGACCAGCCACAGATGTTACGTAGCGATGCTATGTTTTACAGATCAAATGGTTTATTTGATTCTATACATACAAAAAGCTATGTTTATTTGCAGACATAAAAGGGTGTACGTGTACACATACCGCCCCCCCCCCCCCAATCTATTAGAAATAGAAAGAAAGCATTGCAAAACAAAAGGATGCTGACCAGGAACCTAAACTACTTTACTGAAATAGAAACAGTCCATGTTACAGATTTACATTTCGTCTCTTTTTGCCCCTGGTGGGTTTCAAATCAGTTGATTCATCTTATGCCTGATAAAAAAAGAGACCTCGCCCATTGTGGAAGAAAGTATGTTCTCCTCCCCCAAACCAGAATGGGGAAAGTATAACAAGAAGCAGAACCCTGAATTTTTCTAGTCCAGTTATAACTAAGAAAGTCTCCTGATTGAAGATGTGGAAAAGAGCCACATGTCATACCATTGTTAGCCACAGTTTGATCCAATGTGAGGGCAACTGCCTATGAAAACCTTAGGGAAATTGGTGTTCTCAGCAGGCTCTACAACACATTTGTTAAAGTAGTGTGATCCTTATGCAAAACTATCTTCTGTAAACTGGCATTCTCCAGATGTGATGGACTTCAATTCCCATAATGCCTTACAAGTCATTGGTTATGCTAGATAGTTATGAGAGCTGAAGTCTAGATATCTAGAACTAGAGGACATAGAAAAGTTGATAAAGTTTTTTTTCTAGCACATACATATGGGACAATATACTTAGATGTTCCATTTGCTGAATATGCAGTAGCATCCACATTGGATGACTTATCAGCTTTGTATAATAATTAGGAAATTTATTTTATGTTAAGGCAGCTTTGTTATATAAGTAAATAGAGTTTAAAAAGAATGGTTGCAATGATTTTCTATTGCATACCTTTGACATCCTCATTTTTAAAATTTCATTGTTTTTATAAATGCAGGTTGACATGAGTCACTTTTTCTATGACAGTTCAAATGTCATCCTGACACACATCTCATACGGTTACGTCCAATATTATTCAGTACTTCTATATTGCCCTGCCAAAATTGTCCTGCAATCTGTCAAGTTTATTAAAAACAATGCAGGGATTCTTGTTCTTTTTAATGTTCAAACATATTAAAACAGTAACAATCTTAATTTCTACCACTTATAAGGCTGGTCAATCACAATTTGTGATCTAGTCTTAACTTTACTCACTATGACTAAAGCTAGCTTTTATCTCATTTTCTTATACATATTGTGCAGCAGTCAAAATTGCCTTGGCTCTATCTATTGACAGCTCTCCATAAAATTATGTTTGTGTTTAGGATCTTTTGTCAATCAATTGTTTAAGGGATGCTTTGTTGGATTGCACGCCTATATTACCATAGCTTTGCTGGATGTCCAGCAAACTAACTAGGTTATTTTTTAATTATAAAGAATTTTGAAGAGCAACAGTCTCACCGGTACAGGATCAGAAAATATTTAGCTGGCCAAAGGCAAAAGTGAAATAAGACACTGTATCATGCAGAGACGAGGTGTGCTCTTTAGAATAAAAGGGACAGCTGGTTATCAAAATAAAACATATCCCTGGATATGTTGTCTGGCAGTAATTCCAAAGCTTCACTGTCCCTTCCTGTGTAACTATTGCAAAGCAATAAACAATGAATTAGTAAATAGTAAAGTAGGGGTGTGTGTATCCTTTGTTTTTCCAGCTTTGTAGGCCATAGCATCTCTCTACCCCACTCCTAATTCTTGGGAATTTTTCCAGGAGTGTCAGGAAGGGATTGATAAGTTTTCATAGCTGAAATCTTTCATAGCATTTGCTCTCTATTGTAGAACCATGCTCAGCATGGAGTAGCAGCAGCATGGAAAAAAAATCAAGGAGAGAAATGCTCATGTCATATGATAGCTAGCATTGTCTTTCTAGAATTAGTTTGAATTTTCTCCCTACTGATCAGCATCCTTAATAAGATTTTCAGAATGCAAGTACGTCTGTAGGAGATGACATGAGTTAATTCAGTGGAGTCTAATGCAATAGATATGCTTGAATAATCTAATAGCTAGGTATATTTTGTAAATGGCCATAAACTTAGACAACCCATTTGCTTTATGGAAATCAAAGAGTTCTGGGACATAAGTCTTCACTAGATAATTCTATGGGACATGATAATGGGAAGTAGCAATTTACCATTCATCATACTTCCTATTCCTGCTTGCTTTGAGATTTCCATAACTGAAGTCTCAGAAGGTAAATGCTATTGCATAGAACAAAAATTTAGATAAATATTACAAGTACATAATTTTTTAAAAGTTGTTTAAAATATTTCACTTGTATCTCTGTACATATAATGGTGTATTAGAGTTTTCCATTCTGTATACAAAGTAGGTATGAAATTGGCTGTGCTTCCAAGTATGCTTTTGTTCTGGCCATGCTCACTTTCTTCTAGTTCTATGCAAACTTTCTTTTCTTTCTATCTTGTAGCATAATAGTTTTGCCTACAAAAGATTCCAAATTCTATTCCTGGAATATCCAAGCCATGTTGGGAAAAGCTCCTGCTTGAAATTCTAGTGAGCAAGTGCCTCTCTGGTTAGACCAGTGTTTTTTTTTTTAACCTCGGCCACTTTAGGATGTGGACTTCAACTCCCAGAATTCCCCATGGAGTTGAAGTTCACTCATTTTAAAGTGGTGAAGGTTGAAAAACACTGTCCTAAGTGTTTGCAAAAGATACCAAAAAACAATGTTTTGTCATGAGGAATAATTGTGTTTTCTTCACGTCACTAGATGGTGCTATATGTTTTTAAATCATAGGCTCATGAAGCAGTACAGATACAAAGATGGTGCACTGAAGGATTATCATACAACCTATCTGCAGCTCCTTAAAGCAGCCATTTCTTTTCCTGGGACAATGTGGTGGTTGCTATCCGCAGTTGCAGGCCATTATGGGAAAATATATTCCTGGTTTCAGGAAGAACAAATTTACATGCACTTCCCACAACCTCCAAAGCAGATTTTTCCTTCTGATTGAAAGCCCTGCTAAATCACAGTGCGTGTGTGTGTGTGTCTGTCTGTCTGTCTGTCTGTCTGTCTGTCTGTCTGTCTATCTATCTATCTATCTATCTATCTATCTAATCTATATCTAATCTCAATCTATATCTCTATATCTGTATCTATATATCTATATCTATCTATCCGTCCACATCCATCCATCTATCTATCTATCTATCTATCTATCTATCTATCTATCTATCTATCCCATAGTTCTACATGCACACATACACTGCAATTCAAAGACATCCAGCAACCCAACCAAAACAGCACACTACAAATAATAAAAAGAGAAAATGAAGATGGGAAGAATAAAATCAGGAGAACAATTGTTTTTTTTAAATGCTTCTGAAATAACAACAAGGAATGGGCTAATCTGATCTCAACCGAGAGTTTATTCCACAAAATCAGTACTGCCATGGGAAAACAACGCCTGTTTGTTTCAGACTCTTGGAACTTTAAAAAATGTGAGATTAGTTTCTCTGAGCTAATTAACTGTCTGTTCCTGATTGGAATAGTTGGTCCTGCAGTTAGTCAGGTGCCAAGCTTTAAAAGGGCTTTACAAGTTAACATCAGCTCCCTAACTTGTACCCAGGAACCAATGTAAGGTTTGTTATATGCTCCCAGTGACAGATGCCAAAAAACATGTTGATGCAGTTTTAATCAGCTGTCCCATGATCCATGCAATGGTGAAAAATAGCTAAGTTAGAAAACATTAAAAAAAAATCTCTGGCAAGGTAATGCCTCTATTAGAACAAGGCACAACCTTTAGCTAGCTTTTGAGTTATTCAACTCTTTGCCAGGTTGGCATGAAATAAAATATGAGAAAGGGGATGGGGGAGAGCAGAGCATGGTATTGAAGCCCCAAAATTCACAGTTTATAATGGAAATGCCGGAACTGTGCCCATGTAGGCTTATGCTGCAATCTTATGTTACCTTGGAATAAAGCTCATGGAATTCAGACGGATTATTTTAAATAAGCTTAAAGATTCCCTTGGATGCTGAAAAGATTTCAGGGTATATCATGGGCTTCTGGAACAAAGAAGGGATAATAAATCTTTTCAAAATACAAAATCTACAGACCCCAGCACCAAACGGAACTTCTTTAGTTTAAACACCAGTATCTCTGTATTGGAAAGTTCTCTCTCTCTCCCCCCACCTCCTCCACCTCACCTTGCAGTAGCAAAAAGACTATTTTACTGGAAATTATTCCTTCTCCATTCCAAACATTTGAATCTTTGCATGCATTTTAGGAGATGGAAACCCAGCTACAGCTTTCTGGCTTACAGCACCACCCACTTACTGCTTTGGCAAAATCACGGCTATCAGAGCAACTGACTCCACCCTGGCTCTACAATCTCTTTCAGAACTCAGGGCCAAGTTGTGCTATCTTTCGTACGTGTCCCAATTTTTTCCCTTCTGGAATTGTCCCCCTTCTGCTTTGCCAAGATAACTGAGCTGGGAACATGTGGAAATCAGGGTGCTGGTATTCGGAAGAACAGAATTGCTCAGGATATTGTATCTGTGCTAAAACCTTTTCACCTTTGTGATAACCTGGGAGTGAGGGAGTGGAGCGGGGAATGTATAACAGCTTGTCAGGTTTTCTTATGTGTGTCATCACTCCCATGATTTACAACAATTGCTAAATTACAGTCTGGACACCCAATAATCCAGCCCTAAGGTTTGCCCTTCTAGGAAGGATATGTTTCCTTTTCAGAGTTTTCTTTTTTTCCCTCTTAAATGCTAGATCATGTGCAGTGATTGCAATTAGATGTTGGCATAGGTGGACACACTGAATCTGACAACAATACTTTAAAGAGGGGGATCCTTTTCCTGGAATTTCAGACTTGTAAAAAATACTTTTAACTCTTTAAGAGGTACAGGATGGGCATTCATGCATTGCATATCCCAAATTACCTTTCCTCTTTTGAGTCTTTGATCAATGCATAAACTCACAGGAAGTATATGCAGCAGTCTGGCACATGGATAAACCCACCCACACCAGGTGAGGTGACAATATTAAAAAAAAACACCTTTCTAGTTCCCAATTCAGTGTATTTATTAATTAATCCAACAGAGAAGAGTCTGAATTGATCAATTAAATAAAACAACAGATATTTTATAAAAGGGAATTGATTAAATATACCATGGTTTTCAATCAGCATGAATCAATCTTGGATTACCTTTACCCAGCGATATCCCGAGACTTCTGGTTTTTATACTTCTTGAAGGCAAAGCAATTTTATCCTACATGAATGGTTGTTTTTTTTAATACTTTCCAAGAAGAGAAAGCAAAATAGTGCTTAATGTCTTGGATGATCTGGTATCTTCCAGGTGTTTCCTACCATGCCAAGCATACTGTAAGGCTGAGTCACAGAACATTCAGTCTGGAATGAAGATTAAGATAGATTTTGATCTGGACGTGTCTGAGCACAGAATATAGTTCAAGAAGTGGGTAGGGGAACCTTGATATATCCTTTGCTCCTACAGAAATCAATCTTTATTCCCAATGTAATTCAGGCCAAATATTGATTTTTATTTTTATTTTTAGGGGCTTGTTGTTCTTTAGTATGTCACCTTTGAGTTGAGCTCATATCTTGATGAGTTAGTTTCCTTGACATAATATAAATGAGGGTTGTTATATCTTCTGGATTTTTTTTTACTTCCAAGTCAGTTTACAACACTGGACTTCCCAGCTAGTCCTTCATCAAAGGACTAGCCAAGATAGATCCTGCTTAACTTTGCAGAACCAGCTAAATGATACTTTATGTAGGTAAACAACTTGAACATTCAGTTGGATAAGTGAAGTCCACTTGCTTGCACTTAGATGTTGAAAATGGATAAAGTATTCCAGTATTTGGATGTATTTTTCTGTCAGCCTTCCTGGGTTCCTCTATACTTCGCTACTTTATAAAACCATTCTTGTTTGGAGATAGGATGTTGCCACTATAGGATGTTATGCAGTGGGTGGGCAGCTGAAGGGATCAAGGGGACATAGTTTGAAAAAAATATTGTTTTTAGCTATAGCTAATAATGTGATACATTCCCCCCCACCCCAAGGCATATACTCAATTTGGTTCAAGGTTTCGTGCAAAGGTAATATTCTGGTCAAATCAAGAGGTCAAAAACACTTGCAGGAAACAATTCCTTGGTTCAGTTGGAAATTATACTTTTATGTCAGACTCTGGCAAGAATGTCTAGGTTTGAAGAAAAATGGGGTGCATTGGAGAATTCTTCCAATGGCACCCTGTGTATACAGTAAAAATAATTGCTAGAGGAATAAAAATGATATTTAAGAGGAAGCAAGTGTGACTTTTCCATACAAGATTATGAATACATCAACTCTTCCCATTTACACTTGGGTCTTGGTATAACTGGCATGGGGCATTTGTTTAAAGAAAATAATGTTATCAAGCCATCATTTTTTCCTAGGCTATTCCCTTGGTTAAACTGAGTATTAAACTTCTCAATGACTCCTCTGCACTTTCCTGGTACATTTAAACAACAAAAATTAGATTTTTTTTCCCTTTGAAAAAGTTTCCCCATTCCAGAGCAGATTGAAAGCCTAGCAGATGTCTAGCTAAAGATTTATAATACAGGCATCAATATTAGCTATACGTTAAAAAAGATTCTTACTGGCTTCAGTTTATGAGCTCCAAATATCAGACTCTGCTTAGTTTAGGAAAAATGGAACTCCTTGGCTATGAAACAACTGCTCAGTTGCTGAAGCTATGCAAGTCCTTCCACACCAAATATGAAGAATTGCTGCAGAAAAGCAAGTCAGAATTTAGCGGCTAATATCCTCTTTAAAGCCCAACTTCCAAAATAAGCTTTACTCTAGTTAAATGTAACTTAGAGCAATGATGTTACAATATAGCACTGCTGAAATTTTATCTGTAGATATTTCAAACAGACAGAGTACAAAACTGTAGAAGAAATTTAAAGATTTAGTTGCTTTAGTACCTTGCTACTCATTTCTTCATATTACTAGGATTTGCTTTATATCCCAGTTTATTACTCTTTGTCTTGAACAATCATTGAATGATTTAGTAAACATTCTAAACAACCCAAGGCACCTGCAATAAACAGTACCCATCATTCTGAGATTTACAATAATTAACTCTTATCTTCCAAGATATGGATAACTGGAGATGGTATCCTCATTAAGTGCACTACAGAATCTACCTCTGGGGCAGTAAAACAATGACAACTTCTCTCAGTATGACCCTGTATACTGAGTCCTGCTTCATATTCTGTTTTAGAAAAATTGTCTTAGATGAAGCCAAGAAATAAACAGACCATTTCATCCCATGCTTGCTTACGGTAGAGTCCAAGCAATGGGAATATTTTATTGGATGAATACCGTATTTTCTTTAGTCTTTCACACCAGATTCTGAAGTAGAAATGTTGCATTGACAGGATCCATGAAGCAAGCTGGTTACCAACCATGGACTGCTAGCAAGATATATACACATGTGTATACACATTTAAGTGCGTCTTCAAACTTGCTTCCTTTTTCCTTGCAAAGGTAGAGTTATCCTTTTTATTTTTGAAGCAGATTATTGAACTGAGGCATTATGATGTTCCTAAATGGCTTATAGTTATGTGCTTTTAATCTGCTCCCAGTTGCCTAGTCCAGATGTTTGTTGCTTGGACAGCGGAATCTAGGAAGGTGGCATCGGATTGGAAACATCAGCTAAGCTGGTCCCTATAGTTACTAAGATCCTGCCCATTTGAAAAATAATTTGGAAAAAGTGTTCTGGACTTTTAGGGCCACCTGTTAGGTGACTTCTAGGATCACCTGTTGATTATTTCTACTGACAGTGGCTCAGCGGTGGCTGAGTATACAGTATAATTTTTTAAAAATGCTCTGCTTATATTCCTATGTTTATAGCAGCATCAGCCCCAAATATGCTTTTCAAACAGGCCTGTACTGTAACAAACTTAGATGCATAAACATTGGAGCAATTGGATTTGCAGTTTAATTACTGATGTTCTTTCCTCATAGCCTTCATTAACCATATGCACTTGGGAACACCTCTTCACCAAAGTTAGTACAAGCTATTTGAATACACTATAACAATATTACAGATGTAGGTTAAATGCAAATAAAAGCTAGATATCAATTTCCATTAGGGATTTGCCAGCAATGTAAGGAGCATTAAAACTTCTTCACTGCCTGTAAATAGTTATTTCATTTTTTATGGCATTAAAGCAGAGCTGATGTGTCCAGATGGAATTTAGCACTATTGCGATTGCAAAGAATTAGTGTGATGTTTTATGATGCTCAAACAGCACTGAATAAAATTATTTGGTGGAAGTCATTTGTTTTAAGGAGCAGATGCTTAGCTCACGAGATTACCCAGAATTTTCTGGAAGTGCTATTAACTAACTGCTTTCAGCTGTCTCTTCAAATAGTAAAACATATGAATTAAGTCAAGAACTGGAGTTGTGATACTATGCGCCTGATGCAAGAGAGGCTTTCAGCAAACATTTTCTTCAAAAATTTATTTACTTATTAGGTCTGTATGCTGCCTGTATAACTCACAAATCCCACTGGCTGGCAGCAACAACAAAAGAAAATACCGACATCAATGCAAAGAAATAAAATGTCCAGAATAAAAAATATAAATATAAAACCGAGCAATGAATTTGACACAGATGGCAACTTCTCATTAATCCCCCATGCTCTCCAGAAGAGCTCAGTTTTAGATAACTACCATAAAGGGCTAATCTAGTTCTGGATGAGTTTATTCCGAAATATAGGGGGATTACCAAAAAGCAGCCCCTTTCACTTCACAAAAATGGGGCACCATGAACAGTTTTTTAAGGAGGAACCTTAGAAGAATTGACTCTTCTTAGAGGAGATCCTGCATGTGCCTGTTGTGGCCCGTCAGCGGCCTCTGCAGTTAGTAGCTGATTCCGACAGCGAGGAGGCTGGTGTGGTGATGCACCAGCAGCCTATGCAGATGGCACTCGAGTCAGACTATGAGGAGGCTGGAGAAGATGTAGTGCCAGAGACAGGGATTCAGCCAGGGCCTTCAGAAGCTCCAGAAGCTCCCATAAGTGAAGAGGAAGAAGAGGAGGAGCCTCTACTTGATGCACGAGCGCGCAGAGCTGCCAAAAGGCAGGAGTGGTTCCTCAGGAGGAGGTCTCCTCGAGAGTAAGGCTTGGGGCTAATTGGCCACTCCCCTAGCCTATTTAAGGAAGGATGACTGAGGCAATTTGCAGGAAACAACTTCGTTCATATTCCTTTGCATCTTGATTCCAGAAACGTCTGATTGGCTCTTGCTTCTTTCTTGTCAGTTTTCCTGCAAATTGTTTCTGGGCATTCTGCCAACCACAGTAAGATTACAGTTATCTGAAACACTGTACTTCAGAATTGAGTTATTATTCTTTGGATTCTTGTCGGCTGTTAATGAAGTTAAATTAACAGCCCTTGTTCAGAAAAGACTGATTTATACTGTACTTGTGTTCGAACAACTACTAAGAAAACTCATTAGAAGTCCTTAATTAGTAAACTAAGGTTTGTATGGACTTTGTGTGTGCTGCGTTCTTTATGGTCCGTAGCTGGAGCAGAACAGCGTCAAAACATCAAGCCATAAATGGCTTTATGGGTAGCAACTAGCACTTCGAATTGTACAGGTAAATTATTGGCTGCCAATGCAGTGCTCACAATACAGATATTTCTCCAGCAATAAACGTTCTTTGAGAACTGCTGCATTCTGAACAAATTACACCTTCTGGATGATCTTCAAAGGCAGCCCCAGAGAGCATCTAAACTTCAGGGATAAAAGGCAGCGTATGGATGGACGTGTGGAGAGATGGAAGTGGAATGGTTTGCAAGGACAGAAATGTATGGAGAGGCAATAGCGAATGGGTACTGGTACTGACTCAATTGAATTTGCTTTACTTTTTCTTTTTATTTCCTGCCTTTATTTTCTTTTGTTCATGATTTCTTACCACTTTTCTGCATTTTTCATAATATTGCTTTCCCCAAAGGGTCATATATAGGGTGATGGAGATATACATAGATACATAGATATATTAGTGGGTATTCTAGCCAGTCAGTAACAAGATGTTTTCATGGTGCAGACTGAGGCATCCTTTGCTTCCCAGCTACCATCTGACTGCTAAAAGGAAGATGTATATAAATATATATATTAGCCCTGCCACATTATCAGTGTTTTCCTTGGAGTTTTGATAATGATTTGTGCAAATATTTTATTTTGTGCAGTGCCTACACAAATAGCTTGGAATGTGGCTTTTTATTTTCAATCTCCAGGTGTCTAATTGATATTGGAGCCACAAATGGAATAACTGGATTGGCCTCCTTTTGCAGGGGATGCTCTGCCTAGAGCAGGGTTTCTCCAGCTCAGCAAGGTTAAGGTGTGGATTTCAACTCCCAGAATTCCACAGCCAGCATGGGGGATTC
The DNA here is from genome assembly GCA_022577455.1 of Arizona elegans. Lineage (NCBI taxonomy): Eukaryota > Metazoa > Chordata > Lepidosauria > Squamata > Colubridae > Arizona > Arizona elegans. The sequence goes on from JAKOOJ010000002.1 coordinate 156,232,029, forward strand.
TGGGAGCTGAAGTCCACACATCTTAAAAGTTGCTGAATTTGAGAAACCCTGCTCTAGACTGCTCAACTTGGTGCCAAAAGAAGAGAGGCCCTACCCTGAAGACGCTGGTGCAGGTTAAAATATATAGGAAATAAAAGGAAATAATAAACGTTTTGAATTAATCCTAGCGGTCCAAAGCCTGTATGGGTGCTGGAGTGGAAAATCTGTTGCATTTGTGCCAGCTGAGGACTTGAAGGAAATGAAACAGATTGCAGGCAATAAGACATAGGTCAGCTCCTTCTCGTCACCTCTTCTTGTATTTAATTTGAGTTTAAGAATCCTAATAAAAAAGTGATCAATTCCACTATAAACTGTGCAGGGTGGAGTCTGAGGGCCTTTCTGATTGTCGATTCTCTTCTCTATGGCCATTCTCCCTTTTGCTAGCTCTCATCTGGTTTCTTTCTCTCACCCAGGACAATAACTGTGTTGCTTATGAAGCATAAAAGCAGGAGCAAAGATGGTTCTGGACTGAAATATCCCTACTCCAATGTTGGCTTCGTTGACAAGACCGTGTGTGCAAACTTTTCATTTATCATATTATCCCTTTGACAATGTGGAGAGGCAATGTTCACATTAGGAGGCTCAGCAGGGTAGACAGCTGCACTTTTTATGAGGGCCGTTTGTCTTTCATTACAATTTAACCTTTCTCTGAACAAAGGGGGAAAGAGCCTGTGATAGCAGGTGTGGATGCAAGCATTCTTTTGGAGTCTCTTTCTATAGGCCACTGGCCAATCTGCCAACAGGCAGGGCATTAAGAATAGATGATGATCTCATAATTCAAGGACTAGGTATAAAATAAGAGTGCTGGAAGAACTATGGTTCATTGCTCCATTCATCCTTGAGGTTGGTAGGTTGCAAAGTAGAACCGAAGGGCTTTTTGCTGTGAGTTGTAGGATGGGAACATTACTCAGCAAAAGGAATATTTTCGAGCATGGACATCCCTTTGATAACAATACTGTCATTCAGTATTGCTGTGTCAGTAGAAAGTGTATATATTGACTGTCCTCTTAATTCCCTCAACACTGTCAAATTATTCACTAAGTCTGCATTACTATTACTATTAATCTTATCGTTCCTATCACCCATCTCCTTCCACTTACGACTGTATGACTAACTTGTTGCTGTATTCTTACGATTTATATTGCTTCCTAGTATGATTTTATTGCTTATTTGTACCCTATGACTATCATTAAGTGTTGTACCTTATGATTCTTGACGAATGTATCTTCTCTTTTTATGTACACTGAGAACATATGCACCAAAGACAAATTCCTTGTCTGTCCAATCACACTTGGCCAATAAAGAATTTTAATCTTCTAATTTAGTTATTTGAACTATTTTCATTCAGCTTTAGTGGTTCTCCTATGATGCCAAGTCTATACATTTTTATGGGAGGCTTAAACTTGGAGGCAACTCCAAGCTGCCCTCTTTCCTTATAACCGAGTTATCCAACATGGTGCTTGGCAACAGACAGCCTCTGTCCCATCTGATTTTCCCCAACCTATAATTTCAAAATGGAGGTCAATCAAACATCAATTTCCAACTTCAGTTTTATTTTTTAAGAAATGTTTTAAAGAAGCCTCAGAATTCCACATGTGTCTGGAGGCATTTTACAATAAATTCTGGAAGGGATTAGGCAGTGAGGCTTAAAACAAGCACTTTGATACAACTAATTTGCTCCACATTTTATTGAATTACAGTAAAATGCTTGCCACCTTTGAAGCACTGGAGCAAATGACCTTTTCCACCAGCATTAAGGTTTCAGTGTGGAGAAATTTGAGTTTTTGACTGAAGGAGATATTTCAAATTGGATTGTTGTAGCAATTGACACTGAAGTGACATGGAGCTGTGCAGCTTTCCATGGCCACAGCAGGTAGGCAGAGGGCAAAGCATTAAAAGTATACAAAATTATCTGAAATAAACATTCTGTGGCCAACCACTTCCAATTGTATGAGCTCTGAAGAAAACATGTTTTAAAATTTGTTTTCAAAATTATTCTAGAGCAGAGGTCTCCAATCTTGGCAACTTTTAAGACTTGTAGATTTTAACTCCCAGAATTCCTGGGAGTTGAAGTCCAGAAATCTTAAAGTTGCCAAGATTGGAGACCTCTGCTCTAGAGATAACCATTCCCTTGGTCAATTCTTTGGTGAACTTACTGGCTGAAAGTGTCCACCCTACCGCACCACCACCTCAGTGAGGAAGAAACTTTTATAGAAGGGAACAAGAGACTTGTTTTTAGTTCCATTTCTCTCCATATATAGGACACAAAATTTTTGAGTTTTGTTTATTGGAATACAATCTATGCAAAATGTTTCAAGGAAAAAGAACATTCCAAGGAGTTGTTTTATTCCAAATTGAGACTTTTTTTTTCTTATTGCAATATCTGTGAAACGTATTTGCTTTCTAGAAATTAGTGTTTTGTGATTAGTCTTCTTTGGTAGCATGCAGTAGGTTCTCAAAATTCCAAATTCTGTTTCTAATGCAAAGTATTTTGAGGCTTCTGTTTTAAAAGTGTGTGTAAAGTTTCCTTTCCTGCCAGAAAATAGGAGAGGTATAATTTACATATTTGGAAAAAGACTTCCAAATGTTTAATCCTGTGCAGAGCAGAAGCCCAAAACTCAGGGGGGAAAAATGAAGGCCCTCAGATCCAAAAGGGGGCTCTCTGTAGTAAATAGCTGTAATGTCACTGAGACCGAGTGTGTCTATGGCTGTTCAGACTGCAAAATCCCCAAGAGTTCTTTGAACAGCTGCAGACACGGAGCTAAATAGCTTCCATAGGAATTACTCTAACAAGCCAATAGTCAAAACCAGTAACTTTAAAATTTTCAGGTATTTAATACTCTTCTTTCTGTTGTTTTATATGTTCAAATAGATTGCAAACCACGATAATGAAATATTATAACAAAAACATTGATAGTTTTTCAGCAACAGAGTTGGGCAATGGGTGGAGCTTTGAGAAGTCCAGTTTCTATTGCTCCCAGTATGTTTGGCAAATAGTGATAGAAACTGGAGTCAAACATTCATTTGGACCAAATACTGTCTTCCTCATACTATGCAAAATTGGGTATGACTTAATTTGGGTTTTTTGTTTTTTGGAATGGATCCTGTGCATAATAGATAAATGAAAGAACAGTATTATTATCTTATAATAATATATACACTTGCTTGAAACCAAGCTAATTTTTGTTGGCATGCAATGATGACAACCTCCATTTTATGAAAAGTGTACAATTGTGCAATTCCTTACATACCTGATGAATAAGCTTATTGGAATTCATCAGGCCAATTAATCTTCGGCAAGAGTGGACAGCAGAGGTGCTCAATTTGCTTCCTCCTTCCCATTTTGGATAATGCTTCCAGAGCCTTTCCAAAAGTCCTTGTGAACTGTAATTTTCAATGTGGAAGCAAATAATACAACTAATTGCTATATTTAATTAGGTTTAATAACAGCTATGCAAAACATTTTTGCTTTGATCCATCCTAAACTTGTATGTGTATGAAGTATCCCACCCTGAGACAGAACATTCAGCCAGTTGCTGTGGGTTCTGACAAGAGATCTTTTTGTGAATGGGCGAATGGAGATCTTTTGTGAAAATTGAAACAATAAAGAAAACAATTTAAGGGATTTTTTAAACTGAATGAAATTGAAATGAATTGAAATACAGCTCTGCGTCCTTGCCTTGCTTTTTGAAATATGGATCACTCGCGTGCCATTTAAAGGCCAGGAATGGCCCTCAGCTCCAAAAGGGATGCACCCCTCCACACTGTATCAGATTGCAATCTAAGTCCTCCTTTCTATTTTCCATTTCAAACATTATGACTATATAACTTAACTGACTTTTTCCTTCATTAACTTCTGGTCATTTCCAATTCCCTTTAATTGTCTATGCTCATCAGACTGCCAACATGGAAAATACAATCTTACACTTTAGAAACAGAAAAACAGGAAGGAAAAAAACATTGCATATTCAAGCTGCTACATCCAGTCCTGGATATAGCATTATCAATACCTTTTACGGCATTCACACTCCAGCGTGATGACTGTAAGTCATAGGTACCTTTCAGAGCACCTGCCCTTTTCAATGATTTTCTTAAAAACAAGAGAAGATTCAAATATAATTCAGAGCTCTCTGCTCAAAGAATAGAGAAGCATATGAATAAACACGTTTTATTTTAATGTGTGTATATAGTATATATTTTACAGACCTTGCTGTATAGCATTTATTTTTAACCAACGAACAACGTGCTAGGCACTTCACAATTTGAGGATTTTTTTTTTTTAATAAAAGAAGTACATAAAAGAGTCAGCTTTCTGGTAAAAACCCAATACATTTCCTCATGGATATGGCATACAGTGAAATACTTGTACATTTATGGTGTATGATAAGGCATATTTTTTGTATCTCCAGAAATAGCAGCCCACCTCCCAATAGAGGTTCATTTCCTTTTTTTCCTATGATAGAGGTAGAATGGAACCCACCTGTGGTTCTTTTTTACTTAAAACATGATTGATTTGATTATCTTCTTTATCCAACAACAACAGAAAAGTTTCTCCTCCTTGATACATTGAGGCCAGATGAAGCACCTCTACCAGCTGCCATCCTATATTTAACTGTATTTCCAAACCTCAACCCAATGCAAGTAGAAAGGATAGTTAAGATCTCAACAACTTCCTTCAAAAAAAGAATTGATTCCAAAACCTGTCTTTCTATCGTTGGGTTTGACTGTACCTACCTACAGTAAATGATTTGAAAACTTCCAGAGGTATTTTGTGAGTGGAAAGCTCTTGCTTTCTCTGGCAATTCAAATTTCTAAATAAAATAATGGAAAAAAGGTGATTCTGGGCTGCTTAGCAGAAAGGCTAGTACCTATTAAACAGTTTCCCAGCCAGCACAGGAATTTGGGGAAGTCCACACATTTTAAAAGTTGGCAAGTTGCACTAATTTATTTCCCTTTAAACTCCTTAGGAAAGTGGGTTCTAAAACAGGGTATGATGCAATAATAAGTAGCCTTTTAAATTAGAGATGAAGCAACGTCATTCATTATTATATTCCCTTCAAGTATTTAACTTATAAAAACAGAACTATAGCTAAAGGGAGAAAAAACCAACATATTTCTTCATTGACTGGACAGTTCTTATTTTACTTCCATTGTTTTCAGCCTTCATGTATGTAAATTCAAAGTTGCCACAAATATAATCAGGAATGTATACAATGCTTTAGTGAGGCACATATTCCATGGTTCAGATGGAGAATTTAAATCAAATGATGCTATTTAGTTCTCAAAAACCAGTTAATGCCAAGTCCTTTATGTACTGAGGCAAATAAATCTTAAATCAACAGGGTGACAAATATCAGGCTCAGGGTTACATGTTTATGGGTTAAAATACTATGCTCAGATTATTCACATTTTAAAACAAAAATGAAAAAATTATTATTAGACATTGTTGTTCTCTCCCCCATTCCCCACAAACAATACTGTAGTAACTGGCAAGATGATGTCGATTTTTAAACTGGGCTGAGAGTCCTGTCACACTTTCAAATCTTAATGGGGAAACTCAGTGTGATTAGCAATGGCAGGCAACTTTCTCTTAAAAAGAACTTTCTACCATTTCCATGGTTTTTCCTAGCGGGTCAGGCAGAGCGGGTAGTGGTGTAAGGCAACCCCTCAGTTCAGATTGGGTAGCAGAACCAATGCTAGAGCATCTTGTGTGCCTTGCAAACTGCAGCAGGATTTTTGGCAGGGTCCTGGGATTCCATGACAGTTATGCCTATAATGAAATGTTTAGAAGGCCACATGCTGTCTTTTCTTGGGGGAAATCTGACAAAGCAACGTCCCAAGCATCCACAGTTGGTAAAGGCAGAAGAAAGCACCATGCTATATAGTAAGAGGCATCACAGGGTATTTATTAAACTTCTTCTGGCATATTTACTCATGAGCACAGTAGAAATGAGACCCGCATTTTCTCCAACTTGCAGGGGAGGATAAAAGGTGGACATATGAACATTTTATGCAGCAAGGCAAATGACGTTCTTTTAAGCCTATCTGCAACTAGGCATTTATTCTATGCAATTATTTGCCTGCACTAGTCAACTGGAGTTCCTCAAGCTTCTGGAAAATGTCCTTTAGAAGTCATGTCCAGCTTTGCTTTGTAAATCTCACTGGGTATCCTCTTTTTGTTATTTATGCATTTGAGGGCTCACTTTCTCATTCATATAAAGCCCAAAATGTTTTGTCACCTGAGGCAGAAGAGCAAATTTTCCTGCTGCTTTTCTTGCTTGCAAAGGTAAGGATTATCATTCCAAAACTAGCCAAATTATTTTGACACCCAAGGCAGAAAAAAATCCACAACTTCCAGTTTCCCCTGTTGTAAAAACAATCATCAGTTCCAGGGCCTCCAGGAGGCACCTAAGGTAGCCTCAATGCTGCCTATAGACAAAGTTAGCCTAAAGCAAGAGAACTGTGTGGGAATGATGATGGCCTTCACATAAACTTGTCAAAGACAGTAGAATAATGGCAGCAGAGAGAGGAAAACTTTGCTGCTTGGTATAAATGAGTCAATGGAAGGACCAGAAACCTAGATCTCAACAAACTCTAGAGCCAATAATAGGGGAAAAACACAGCCTACTACAGTGCCTGTAAGCATATATAAGGTGTTAAGGTTAACTGCACCTGGCTAAATGATGCTCCTCTCCTAACTATAGTCAGTTTCAGTGATAGGGCCTTGGTTTCCCTTGGACCCAAACCTGAGAATTCTGAGGTAGATTCACCCACTAAGTGAAGGGGAACCCTTTAGGCAAACTTGAAACAGGACCTCAGAAGAAGTTATTGAGGAAAAATGCCCAATTCATTTGCAGCACTGAGGAAGCAAAATTAACTGCAATAGATGCTTCAAGTACTTTGCAGATCCCAATGTTGATCCTAATGTTAAAAAAGATGACTTTTTTCAATGCCCTTCCAAATTTCTGCTCTTGACTGCTACATATCAGTAGCTGCTTTAGCACTGGTTTTGTGGACTACAGATAAAACTATTCACTGCACTGGTGAAAAATGGAGCAAGCTTCAGTGACTCTAACTGTATTCTATTTGCTCTGGTTGTAATTATGACCATCATACAATTCTTACTTACAAGAAACATCTGTCTGAACCCCTAACTATAAGTTATCTTATCTTAAGTTATTGTGCTGAACCATTCAAACAAGAAGGTCTTTAGAAAGGGTTCTTTTACAAAGAATTTCTGGAAATAAGGTTTATTCTAAAGATTATATTCCAGAATTGAAAGCATTGCCAGCGAGTTCCAGCACAAAAAAAGGGGACACTCTTTGAAGTAAGCAGGTGTAAGATAAACATGGCAGAGTGCCATGTTTAGGAATAAGGGAGAAATTTGTTCAATTAATTTAGGAACTTACCAAGCTCACCAGTATGAATCTACATATTGCAATCTGCACAATTTGCAATTCAAAAATAATATAAGTGTATATATTGAGATGTGCACACAAAAATGTCTATATTATGTCTATATGAATACAGTTTCTAAAGAAAGCTCAAGAAGAAAAGTGCTTTAAAATGAGTATATTAGATTACTCTTCTGCCACAAGAGGTTCAAACATTGGCCAAATCCTCAAACACTGATTCAGGTAAAAGAAATAGATATATTTATCTATCCTTTTTCATGACAATTAATTTAAGACTATGATCAGGTTCAGATTGATACTATCTTTAAACTGAAAACTGCTAATGTTTTTCAGTATTAAAAATAAATTGACATATGCATTCAGGAAATCTCAGGAGTATCTTTTTTTAAAAAAAATTCAGAAATATAAAAACTATTCATAATATATTCAAGTCAAGTCAAGTCACCTGCTTAAGAATTTTTGGTAATTGTATGGCAGGAAAAACTACTTAGGTTTCACTATTGAGTTATGGCTTTATGAAATGTGCAAAGAGAACAGAGTTGTATCCAAAACGTCAGTTTTTCCTGACACAGTAGTAGTTTTATCTCAGATGTCAAAATGAGAGTCAGCATTAGAAAAAAGCTAAACAAAGTAAACATTTGGAAGAGTATTGGGAAAAAAAACCAGAACTGACTTTGGATTTTTTTTAAAAAAAACCCAAAATAAAAAAACCCCAAGATTAAAAAACAATTATTTTGAACAGAAAATTTCAGCTTTGCATATTTGCCTGCTTTTGTTACAAAGAATTCTGTGTTCCCATTGAGATGTTTCATGAAACAGGCAACGAGGAATTTAGTTAAGCATGATCCAAATAATGTTAAACACTTGTATATTCCACCAATTTCAGATGGAAGATTAAACACATATTCAATTTCCCACTGAAATCAATACAAGATTGCAGCCTGATTATATGCATATTTACTTAGAAGCGAGCCTCACTAATTTAATAGGAAATGGCCTTAAAATTTGCTCAACTTGGCTGAATTTTGCCAATTTTTCATTAGGGAAAGCAGATTCCAACTCCTGTGACAGCAGGAAATCACATTTTGTCCATCCTTTGGGTAAGACAGATTTAACGATTGTCAAAAATAATAATAATAATAAACAAGTACAATGGAACCTGAAGAAATGTTCTCATTTCTTTTCCACCCAATCCCAAACACACATCCACCTTTGAGGTGAACCACAATCATACCTAATCAAAAGGGAAATAGAGCACCATCCTTTGAAAAGAAGCAAGCCTCATTTCTTAATCTTTACAAGCAGCTGACTTTCTTCACCTCAGAAGAGTCATTACAATATTGTTTCAAAGCAAGAGGAGCTACTCTGCCCATGTTATAACCAACTTAGGACAGCAATTATCAAGTGCAAGAAAAAGTGCCTATAAAATAGTGTAGCTACTACCACTTTTTTCTCATCTCCTCTGGAATATCTAGATATATATTCATATCTAGCATATCTAATCTTGTGTGTGATTCTCAGATAAATCCTGAGAGCTCTACAATTACTCAATTATTTCAGCCCTTGTCCAGCTCGTAGGAGCAGAACTGCTCAAAATTGGTTTGCACCAGATCAAGGAACATTTCCCTTGTGGTTTTACTCTTTCTATGGTGATGAGGTTCAGCTGATTGAGAATTCAATTAGTCCTGAGAATGATCTCAAAGACGTGGTGTTCTTCTTAAAAAGACCTTGCAGAGGAAAGTGCATCTAATTTTCTCATCTGCAATACCATGGAGTTTCCCATGGAAGAACTGCTGGTCAATGGCCGCTTGATGGAATAAATTCTGCCTCAGGCTTGGTTCCACTCTTCTTTTAACTAAACTACAGGCTCTTCAGCTTTGGAATCACCACGCAGAGGATAAATAAATAGATGTCCTGGTGGAATAGAAGCTGGTAACATGCATAATTTCCCCTTTTGTTGTTTCTTGGATCTTTCTTTCTTATGCAACAAACCAGCAGCATTTTCCTTTCCTGTCATTCACTGAAGAAACGCCGTAGAACAAATTGGCCCAGCAAAATCACGGCTGCTACCATCAACATGTATTTCCAATAAACATTGCTCAAGTCCAGTGCTGCCACCTAGAGAGAGAACAGTACCGTTATAGATCCGTTTCTATATCAGCCTTCTCCAAACCTGATGCTATCTAGAAGTGTTGGTTTTAAACTTCCTGCATTACCATCAGCCTGCTCACTGGGAATTACAGCCCCCCAAAGAGGAAGCATTAAGCTGGGGCAGGTTGTTTTAAGATCTTCTCTCAGTATATTCCCGAGTAATTCCAGAAAGGGACACTAGTATCTGAAGAACTAAAAAGTATACACTTGGTTTTTAGAAGGAAGACAACTCTCTACTGTGCCTTTCTTCACAATTATTCATCAAGGTCCATGTGTTATTTTACTGTTTGTTTAGCTGTTTTGCATCATGGTCCAGAGGCAGTATGCGTGCTCTAGAAACAGAAAATATTAGCCTCAGTATCCCCAGATAGATTTACGAATGCCCTTCCTGGAAACCATTTGGAGCAATTTTTAACTGTGGCATATAAATTATAGCAAAGCAATCAACCCATCTGCCAATCAATCAATCTTGGACAGCCTCCATCAAACAATGCAAAGCTAGAAAGGCCAATTATTTGACCCAGTTGAAAAGACAGCTTCATAGGTTCCAAAGGTCTCTGGCTCAAATTCCTGTCAAGAGCAGCTATGCATTTTCTTTGGCCTCCTCAGTTGAAGGAACCAAATAGCATGTTAGAAGTTATGTCTAGAAGCCCTAGACCAGTGTTGGCGAACCTTTTCAGCACTGAGTGCTGAAACGGGAACACATGTGCGTGGGAGAATGCCGGAAACTGGAAGAGCAGCTCCCGGGTGCGCACACGCGGGAGCACCAGAAACCAGAAGAGTGGTTCCCTGGTGTGCATGTGCGTGTCAGGAAACTGAGCTTCTAGTTTCCGGCATGCGCATGCATGCCAGTCACCTGGTCTTCCAGTTTCTAGAGCGCATGCACACATGAAGACCAGCTGGCCAGCACATGTGCGTGGCAGAACCCAGAAGAGCTATGGGCAATGGCTCTGCGTGCCACAGGTTCGCCATCACGGCCCTAGATAGTTCTTGCCTATCAGAATAGATTCTAGTTGCCTAAATGGAGAAGTAGACTTGATACAAACTAAAGAATACTCTTGCTTCTTTGGTTCACTTACCCATCCTCCTTGCTGAGCAATCCATCGTGCAATGCGATTGTGTAGCACAAATTCAGCCATGTAATGTGCAATTCTTCTCAGGAAGCCAGTTATGCCATGCTGGTATACATGGATTGCCATTCTATAGCCGAAGCCCAGCAAGGCTATCACACGCCCCCAATTGATGCCACTTTCAAACAAACTGGGGAAGAGAATGGTCAGCTGCAATTAAAGATTTTCGGTTCTTTTCTGCTTCAGGAAAGGCATTACACTGATGCCGCGATCACAGCAACTAATATTTCGTTCATGCTAATGGTTCTAAAGGGAAGAAGAACTGCAGCTTGATCCTGGGAAAACACTTCTGCAGTTTAAGGAACTGCTGACAGGTGTTGTATGTGTACTTGTGCACTTTTTAAAGCTGTGTTTCTTAACCTTAGCAACTTTATGATGAGTGGACTTCAACTCCCAGAAATCCCCAGTCAGCCAACTCCACTCACCGTAAAGTTGAGAAACACTGTGTAAAGTAGCTTTCTTCCTCTGAATCTGATCGGCTTCCCAGACCAATAATAATCATTATCATGATGATTAGGTTTTGATTCCAGCTTTTTTATATATAAAACTCATGGCAATGAACATTAATACTCCTATCCCCTGTTTCCCATTACTTGCTCTTACAGTAAATCTAGGAGAAAGGCTGAGATGCCACATGTTTCAATCCCTAGGCTTTTTGAAATGGTTTTGAAAACTGGACGTTAAACACAAAGATGTGTTCTATTTCAGACTGGACAACCTGCCATCAACAATCCCCTCGTTTGCCAATCCTGAAACACTAGAACAGTGATGGCTAACCTTTTTGCCATCGCGTGCCAAAAGTGGGGGGGAACGGGTGGCGGTTGGGTGCATGCATGCCCACACCCATAATTCTATGTGCCCCGCCCCCATGCATGTGTGACCCCCCCTGTGCTTCCCCTGCTTTTGGCATGCGATGGCACGGTGGGCCCGGTAGGCTCGTTTTTCACCCTCCCCAGGCTCCAGAGCCTTTCTAGGAGCCTGGGGAGGGCGCAAACTGCCTTCCCCACCTCCCAGAGACCCTCCGGAGGTCGGAAACGGCCTGTTTGCCGACTTCCAGTGGGCCCAGAATGCCCGAAAATCAGCTGACCAGCGTGTGCATATGCACCAGAGCTGTGCTCGCATGTCCACCAATATGGCTCTGCGTGCTACCTGTGGCACATGTGCCATAGGTTCGCCATCACGACACTAGAAAATCCCAACACCAAAATTTGGCAACAAATCACTGAATATAAAGCAGTGCAAGTTCATACCAATTTCTAAGGGGGAAAAGAAATGACAAGTTAATTTTTTGGAAAAGTTCAGCAACCTAAACAAGGAAGGTGGGGGGACACACCCTAAAAATGATGGAAAAATATGAAATATGTGTCATTACATCTTTGCTTTGCCTTTCTGGTCACTGGCTGCTGAAAATAATAGCAAAATGCAGCTCCCCACCCCCCCTTTGATGTTTTGCCTGTCCGCAGGAAAAAAACTAAGTCCAGTTGCCTCTTGAAAAAGTACCTTTGGGACAACCATGACCTGGATGACTGAGAATCTCCATAAATATTTAAATCTGCAGGATCAGCTCTAACCTGGCTATCCCACTCTGGAGGGAAAGAAGCTGGCCTGTCTTTCCGCTACAATGTCCATAAAGGCTTATTCTGCCACCATGATGTTGGGCAGCATCCTTTTTTAAAAATCTGTGCTTGCGTGTAGCTATAGATGTTTCATTTTTAACTTGGTATATGGTTGCTTAGAAATAATTTTTAGCTATCTGATGGGGTGAGTCTGATATCCAATTTTAAAAATCAACTGTATTACATTAGAATTTCAATGCGGCTGAAAACATAGCAGGCATAGCATGGAGTGTGTTCCCGTACATAGCAACTGAGAAAGAGGAAAGAGAAAGCACAGTAGGTGCTGTTTTACCTCAAGGCAGCAAAATGGTGAAACTTGGTTTCCCAAGGAGGGGACAGCAAGAAAAGAGGACAGGAAAGAGAGTTAAATAAACTTTAGATGGAACAGGAAAACATTGTTTGTGAATGTAAAGATGCATGTATACATATTGTCACTGTTTTCTCTCTGTTGGTGATTTTTACACTTTGTGGTTTCTTTTCTTTAATAAAAATCAAAGGGAAAAGAAAGAAACAGAAGGGAAAACTGTGGCTAAATCTTTCCTAAGCGGAACACCATAAACCACTTTTGGAGTTCCATACAGCCTCTTGTCTGGGTATCACTATCATTATAATCTCCAGGTTCATAACAGTTTTCATTGCCTTCATGATACTTCTGATGGCCTAAGAACCTGAAGAGGAATTCTTCTGAATCAGATCAAAGGCCATTTTTTTAGTCCAGCATCCTCTTTCCCATGCTAAGGTAACACATCTGGCAAGGTCAGTAGACTACTCTTGCTGCTGTATCCCATCAACCAGCCCTGAATGGTAGCCACTGCTGTGTGTGATTGATTGAAGACCCCACCCTCTTTTTCCAATCTGGCTTGGACCCCATCCTGCATGGAGCTCCAGATGAGAGATATATCCTGGGTGTGATTTGGTTTCATGTAGCTTCAGTGAGGCTGTGAGGCAGCTTCTGAAGTCAGAGCACCTTGTCCAAAGTTGATCCTTTCTTTCCACCTTCACAGGGGAAGATCTGACATACCCTTTGCTCTGTGGGAACCTTTTCCAGAGGCCACAGAATTGCAGATTCCTTGTAATTAATACAGTAAACAGGAATGCAAATATGTAAGGTTTTATAAGATGCCACAAGGCTGGCCTTACATTCAGAAGATTAAAAAAAAATATTTTAACTGAAGAACCAATTGCCTTTCCCCCTACACAGTAGTAAATCCAAGACTCTGCTATCAAGAGGTGCTTTATGTAACAGAGAAGATCCTCCAATTCTCCTGAAGGTTTAAAAACCATTTACACAGAACATGTGTTACCCAAAGCGACAGCAACATATGATTAAATTAGGGGCTGGATTTTGGAACCAAGGTAATAATTAGCATATTTTTTTAAAAAAAGGTTTGATATATCTGATTATGAGAACAGCTTAAGCTAGATGGAAAGCAACCCCCCCCCCCCCCCCCAAAGATCAGAGTTTAGATTTGTGATTTTAATCTGCTCCATTCTTGTTATTTGTTTGGTTTGCATCCACCAGGGATCCTTGTCATGTACAAGCAGTATAGATGTTAACATCAACCACAACCTTAAAAAAAACATAAGCATCAAACTCTGGTAGATGGCCATGGTCTCACTTACCTGGAGGCTATTCTGGTGAAGTACTCATATGCATTGTCCTGGGAAGGCTGCAAGGACTTCAGCATCTCAGAGAACTCCTTGTCATACCGTGCATTGATGTCATCAGCAATGATAGCTAAGCGTCGACCCACCTGACTGTTGACGCTGCACAATGAACGAATGAACTGGTTAAATTGGAACATGGAGGCAGACTAAGTAAACATTTAAGAGCCTGTGGTACTTACCTATTTGGCTCCTGCTGAATTGCAGCAATTTCTGGATCAACTGGCACATCCCCCTCAGTTTGCTCCTGCTCCTGCTGGTATCGATGGAAAGCATAGCTCTGGAACACCTCCTCAGTCTGTTGAGCTACCAAGTCCTCTGCAGAAGAGATAACAGGATCCTTCAGCGATCAGCAGCTTCATTTTGAGCAGAGGTAGGTCACAATCATTGAAGCCCAAGGCCCTCTCCTCTCAGATCAGGCCACTGAATGTCACGAGCAAAAACACCAACGTTCAGCAGGACATGTTTTTCCCCCTTCCTAAAACACTGAGAATGTCTCTTAAGCCTTTAAAGCAGGGGTGTCAAACTTAATTTCATTGAGGGCCACATCAGGATTGTGTTTGACTTTTTTGGGGGGGGGTGTCGGGGGGGCCTGGTCAGCTTGACATGCAGCCCTCCCGAGCTCTGTTTTCACTGGCAGAGGGCTGCAGGAGCCCATTGTGGCAGGAAACAGAGCCCAGAAATCCTGCGTGTGGCCCTCCCAAGCTCCATTTTTGCTGGCAGAAGTACCATGGGCCAGTCCTTTGCTGTTTCCAGGGTGGGCCCACAGACCAGATCTAAGCTGGATTCAAGCTGGATCTGTGGGCTGGATTCAACCCGCCGGCCTTGAGTTTGACACCCCTGCTTTAAAGGAATTAACACATCTATTTCCAACCTCTCCACATCCACTTTTTCCCAAGGAGTCCAGGCCACAGAGATATGGTTTTCTCTTCTTTACTTGCTTATATTATTATCACAAAACCCTGTAAAGCAGGATAGACAATTTTTTCTGCTTATAAATCCAGAAAACTTTCCTCATTGGATTTAATAATATGTTTTCCCAGTTAAAAGTTGCTCAAAGCTGCTTATGGACAGAACATCACCTAATAGTAATGTGCCAAGATCATCACTGACCTTGATAGTCAAGTCAGAACTTGAATCTTGTTTTCCTGGTTCAAGTATTTTCCAATTAATTCTCTCCGAATATGTTCAGCAACATTGTCTATTATACCGCAGATGCTGATGGAAAAAGGCAGCTTCTGCTTAAGGATATTGACAGAGTTTGACTCACAATTCATCTTTAAGAAATTAAAATTCTAGATTTTAGCTAATCTGCAGCTTGTTTCTTTATCCCAAGGGTACTTTTCAAAAGGCAACTGAACTTTCTTGCTCTCTTTTGCTTGAAAACATTTCACTTCTCATCCAAGAAGCTTCTTCAGTTCAAGTGAGTCCAGCTGCTTTTTGAAAAGCATCTTTGGGACAACCATGATCTGAATGATTGAAAATCTCCATAGACTTGTTTCTTTATGTTGCTAATCCCCCAAAAGGGAGTCTAACTCAATGGGGGAGGGGTGGGGGAGAGCTTTTCCATTGCCTTTCTTATCCAGTTTTGTTTTTTAATCTCAGCAAATACGTACAACATGGCATTCTGAACTGCTGCCTTTACATACAAAGGAAGAATTACTGTTACTAAACAGCAAAATAACTATATTTGCCTTCTGCAATATAAAGAGCAAAGAAATTTCTTAAAAAGAACTGTGACTTATGAATTTACAGAACTTAATATCTGATACCTAGGAACAGAAGGAAAGAGCAATGGTGAAGCAGTAAAAACTGAATGGCTTACAATCTTCCTCATGGTAATTTGGTCACCGATATATTAAATAACAGAAAAAAATCCCCCAAATCATATTAAGCATGATAGTATCTTAAACTTCCACAACATACTATGGCACACTTCACCACATCATCCCAAAAAAGCCAGGTCTTCATAGCTTTCCTGAATGAAACAGTAGTAGGAATATGGCTATTCTCATCTCTGGGAGCACCTTTTTTTCCAAAGAAAGGGGAAGAACTGCAGAGAACTCTCACCTAAGAGCTCATGATGATGAAATGCCCAAAGTCTCAATTCTGCAGCAAGCCTTCTTTTTTTTAGTTCATCAGATGGTCAAATTTCACTTAAGGAAGGCAGCCTTGAAGGAGCTGGAAGTAGAAATTGGGCTCAAATTTTCAACCCCCCTTATTCTCCATCAGTCTACACTTATGGGCTACGTTCTATACACAGGTGAGGTACAGATGTCAGTAGTCTATAACAGGGGTCTCCAACCTTGGCAACTATAAGACTTGTGGACTTCAACTCCCAGAATTCCTCAGCCAGCTTTGCTTATGAATTTGTTGAATTTTGAATTATGGGAGTTGAAGTCCACAAGTCTTAAAGTTGCCAAGGCTGATAATAATACTCATCATACATTGTCATAGTCCATGCAGGCTGGACTATAACTGTGCACAACTAAGAACTCACTAAACAGAGCAGCAACACAAAAGAAGACAATGCAATCTGCAGAAAAACAGCTGGTAATAGGATTATTCCCCCCCCCCCCCCCCCAGCATATTTGCTTTTCCCTCTACACTTCTCTCTCCCATAACTCTTTTTTTTACCCATTAAAACACCCAAAAAGATTTTGCTGAGAAATTTTACTCTGGCCTTGAGAAAGGAAGTGGGAGAAGTGAAATGACTCAGCCCTGACAAACTGTATGAGAAAACGTGAGAAAGAGAATCAGGATAGCTCCGTCTTGGCTGTGTTGTTTTTAAAAAAGAGGATAATACATATTCTGTTAATATACTCTGCAATAATAAAATAACGTTCCTAGAATCCCTGTGGTGCCTATTTCTTGATCTGATTTACCCTGGAGGGCTGACCGATTTTAATATTTCATATGCTGGATGAGAAGAAATGCAGAAGAGAAGGCAGCAGAGAAAGAGATTAACCCTTCGTCATTGGTTACTTCTTCTAAACCGTGCCTGCCCCCCCCAAGCTATTTTTAGCTGTTTTGATAAAAGACCTAGGCCTATTGCCAGTGTGTGGCCTCTCTACTCCTGAAGTGCAAAAGACAAAGCCACAGTAGAGAGGGCTGCATGTACTTTACCCTCTGTTCCCCTATATTTCAACTGAGAATATGATTATGTGTGCTTAATGGATATTTTTTAGATATTTTGCTCCATTATATTTCTTTTCAGCTAGCAAGTAAAGCCAAGAAATGCAAACTTTTGCTCCTCTCATTTCCCAACAAAAAAGCAGGACATTTTCTATTGCACTAAACTATTGTAAGGTAATATCCAAAGCAATAAAGATTCTTTCTAGCTGGAGGATCATTATCATAGGCCAGCAGAATGCTAGTAAAATGCTGGATTGTGGAAATTCAAGGTAAAACTAAATCTAGCCCTATAGCTCACTGATGATTTTAGGACAATTCAGCCTAAATTATCTTCTAGGATTATTATGAAGGTATTGGGGAATGGCTATATGTCCTGAAAATTCTGAGGCCAGACAGCACAAAATCAGAATGCAGTAATGCAAACATATTGACACTAATGCTTATCATATATATATGCACACTTCCGTGGAGTAAGCTTCAGTCAAGTTCAATTCCTTGTGACTTTAGATACATGTGTATTTTACTGTTGTGAGCCACCCTGAGTCCATTGGATAGGGCGGCATATAAATCGCATTAAACTAAACTAAAAACTAAACTAAACTAAACTAAACTAAACTAAACTAAACTAAACTAAACTAAACTAAACTAAACTAAACTTGTCCATACTATTTTTCTTAATCACAGTAAGAGCTATTGCCTTCTTCTGTGATCCCCCCTCCCCCCGCCAATTTCCCAATTTAAAGTACAGCCTTGGGACAGAAGCATCTGCAAAATTTGTCAAAACGACAAAACAAATGTGGTGATGGTACCACATAAAAGTTGCTTCTTGCATGTACAATATTACAATGAATATGGGATAGATCTTGTATCACAATTGCAGTGCCTTTTGTGATTTGTCCTCCTGTCTGGGATTTCCTTGTGATCCTGCATCCAAGAGCTAAGTAAACCTGACTCTGCTTATTTCTTGAGCCCACACAAGGTCACAAAGTCTTGTGGCAAAGAGATTGGAATGTTTAGAATGATCTTGAAAATGCCCTCTTCTACAGGGCATTACGAATCATTATGAGATGCCATGTACTTTTATATGGATTATGTTATATTTATCATTTATGTTTTATATCTAACAAAATTTAAAATCACCAAAGTTTCATGTAGGTCCTGTATGCTCCTGCCACTTGCTATATACTTCACCATGTACTTACTGTCATTCCCAAAATCATTTAAGGTCAGAAGCAAGTTGATGCCATAATTCTGTACACATTGTATGTGCCACTAGTACTGCTGAATGTGGCCAGGGTGGGTTATCATCTACAATGTTTGGGCTGCACATTTGACATTCAGCTTCTAGATGGGTTTAGGATTAGTATCTTTATACTAAATGCAATTAAGACCTCTCGTCAAATGTTTATGTCATGTATGGACACTGCAGGTTAAAATAAAACATTAATTTTCAGAGGATTGCAAAGGACGATAGCTATAACCTACAACCTTAAATGAGGTTTTGTGGTTAGTGCAGTGCTGTGTTCTTTAGTTTCCGGTTAGGGATGAGTTTTTTTAAACCAACCAATCTGCAATATTATGAAATATTCTGTGCCCCCTCACCAAACCTTCTTCTCTCCTTTCCCCTCCAACAAGACCGCACTATTACCAACAGCCATTAGGGGAAAAAAAATCACCAATGCTCTTTACAAAAACGTTATTTCCTTTTGCTAAGATTTTTGATATTTTTTAAATAAATCTCCTTAGTAGGATTTGTATTATGAAAGGCAAAATAAAACTAGTATCGTCAATAAGAAATTATACCAATGAAAGCTGTAATGCAGTTAATATTTTTTGTACTATGTCAGTGAACCTCTTGCTGGCTTTCCAAGCTATTGACCTTTCCAAGCTATTTGCAGCCCTCCTCCAACTAATTGCATATTTATACAGTATCTATATTATAGAATGAAGATTGGAAGTATATGGGAAAGTCTTTCATCTTTCTCTTAAAGAAGCCACTTAAATTATTTTCAAGAGCTGAACTTTCATTGGAAGGCTAATTAAGGTGAGGTACAATGGAGGGTTCTGATATGGCTGAAAAATCAGAAGAAATGAGTGCCTTGCACCAGATCAGCATAAGTTGGGAAAGGAGAACAGCCGCAGAAAGAAAAAGTAAGTAATTGACTCATATTTTCATTGAAGCATTGCAAAATCACCCACAAGTTACAAGCAAACAATTAAAAGAAATCTTTTCCCTCTGCAACCTAGCTAACTAAGAACACAGTCTCTATTTCTACCATTTCTTAGCAAAGTACTGTAAATGAATCCTGAAAAGGATAAGAAAATAAGCAAAAGAGCATTTTTTGAAAATTATTCCTTTTTTAGTCTGCTTAAAAGAAAACTTTCAGGACATTTAAAATGTAAAGTGAACTGTCTCTAAAAAAACAGCTATAAAATTGCATTTGGGTCAGGTATTATTAGACATGTTAACATAACTTCTGTTACCAAAAAATCAGGCAGCCTATTATTGTCCACACTATTTTCTGTTGCCTTAAGACCCTTCACCCCCAACCCAAAGAGAAACCTGACAGCGTAGATTTTGTTACTTAATCTGCCTGAAAAGCTAAACATTTCATCCTCCTCATCCTCCTTTGGTGACATCATTCTACCAGCATCATGTCATCAGCAGCCGTAAAAAACACAAAAGTAAAAAACACAAAAAATATGCATCTCTCTACTCATCTTTAAAGGATACTATTCCGGGACAGAAAAAGATGTAACTTTCAGAAAAAGAAAAAAACCACAGCTCCATGCAATTTTGAACCACACTATGTTTATGGCATTATATAATGATCTTTTTCAACATGCTTTTAAATAGGCTTTCAAGTTTGGATGTTAAGAGCCCATTCTTCTTGTCTCATAGGGCCATTTAAAATTGTTCTACTGTAATTCACTAACCAATTCAAATAAAACTGGTTATTTCCTCCTTGCTAGTCCTCTTGCATTAATCTCCTTGAACTATAAATTGTTGCCTCATAGGCGAACAGCAATGAATAATAAGTGGAGTGATAAATAAGTATCTCACATGCAGGAAGTCAATAAGTTAGCTCATACAGCAGGATTTAAAGAAAGAGATGGTTATTGTAGCACAAACGGGAAAGAAATGTGCTTGCTGGAATATAATAAAATGATTCCTAATTTGTACAAAACCCCCAGATACTTTTGTAAAGTATCTCACATTGCTAACAAAACTTTTGTATATTTACATTTTATAGTTAGTCATTTGTTTTTTCCCCCCTGTAAAACTTAAAAAGGATAAAAATAATAATTGAAGTAGACCAAATTATGTAACATTAGCTAAAAATCCTGGTCATGCAGTATATTTTGCTCCATATTATATAATTAAGTCTGCTTTGGAACAAGCCTATGTAAGTTAAATAGGCTAGATATTCATTCATTCAAATTGTTGAAACATAGTTAAATATTCAAAATTTTCAAAATAAAAAAGGGCATATTCATATGCATATTCTTAATTTTGATCTCAAAGCTCCAATATCTCAACAATGATTTTAACTTTGCACTAATTCTGTGTATTTACTTTTTAAAAATTCAGTAAATAAGCCAATGTGATCCCAAAGTCACTGAAAACACCACTATCATTCATTGATTAGGAATTATTCATAATCATACATTGGGCAGGTGTGTTCTTTTGTATAGTGAGTTCTACAGGGATATTTGTGGCCAGATTATTACCTCCTTTTCATCTATATTTCAGGGGTACCCTGATCATTTTTATTTGCAATATCTGTTGGATATCCAGGATAAATCTGTCTAAAGTAGTAAAATTTTGCTCCGTTATGTGTAAGCTTCACTTCCAAATGTCTACTGAGATTCTCAGTCATCCAGATGATGGTTGTCTCAAAGATGCTTTTTCAAAAGGCAACTGGACTTTATTTTTCTTGAAGACATTTTGCTTTTGAAAGAACTTTTGAAAAAGCATCTTCGGGACAACCATGACCTGGATGACTGACATTCTCATTTGGGAGCGAAGCTTACACATAATGGAGCAAAATTATGGAAATGTAAGGAAAAACAATGAAAGTCCCGTTGCCTTTTGAAAAAGCACCTTTGGAACTTCACTCACAAATCGTTGCTAGTCCTTGATGTTAGGGGTTTGCTTGTTTTGCCAAACATTTTTAATGGTCAATGACTAAATTAAAATTTCTGAGGATGCAAATGAAGCTGTAGCAATGAAAACATACTCTATGCATTAATGCATACAAAATGATACTGCAGAACTCTTATCTCAAGACTATGCAGTGGCATAAGAGCCAAGTACCCTAGTAACTAACATTTTATCTCAGATAATCTATATAGCAGGTATCCACTTAAGATTATTATCCCCATATGGTTGAGGCTAATATTAAGCACTTTATCTATAGTTTTTTAAAAAAATTCAAGGGTTTTAAGACATTTGCATTGAGAACACAGCAAATTTTTTCCTGTTAAATCTGCACACAAGATATACACACACACCTCTCCTGCGCGAGCTGCACTGGCTCCCGGTGGTCTTCCAGGTCCGATTCAAGGTTTTGGTTACCACCTTTAGAGCGCTCCATGGCTTAGGGCCTGGTTATTTATGGGACCGCCTGCTGCCGCAAACAGCCTCCCACCGGCCGGTACGCTCTCACAGAGAGGGACTCCTCTGGGTGCTGTCAGCCAAACAATGTTGGCTGGCGGCCCCCAGGGGGAGAGCCTTCTCTGTGGGGGCACCTACTATCTGCAACGAGCTCCCCCGGAGATACGGAGGATCCCGGATCTATGCACCTTCCGCCGCATTCTCAAGACCTTTTTATTTCACCAGGCTGGTCTGGCCTAACCTCTCCCATTCTCTTTTTAATGTAAATTTTAATGTAAATTTTAATTTGTTCTTAACCTGGGGTTTTAAATTTGTCTTGGGCTAAATTGATTTAATTAGATTTTACTTCTGCTCTTAAATTTTTGTATTCTATGTGTTTTATCTTGAGCCTGTTCACCGCCCTGAGTCCTTCGGGAGTAGGGCGGTATATAAATCAAATAAAATGAAAAATGAAAATGAAATATATGGATGGGAAAGTTGAACTAAATAGCCTATAAACTGCCACAAAATTGAAGAAGCTGCCTATAGGTGAGATGAATGCAAATGCCAGTCCTAAGTGGTTTAGTATATTAATGAATATATTATAGCAGCATACTAAATTTTCTTCTAAAACAGAAATCTGTAAAATTATAATCCAAATTATAATTATAATTATAGTCCAAGATTATAATCTTGGACTTGATTCCAAACAATATACTGTCCCATGTGATATTTGTATGTTAGTGACAAAGCTATGCTTAAATTTAATATTTGCACAGTCTTAGGCAACTGCATCCCTGGGATAGGAAATAAGAACCTGCAACAAGTTTATCTCTAATGAGATGTTAACACACTCCTAGCAAAATATTTGACAATTATTTTGGGAAACAACTTGAGGCGTCTGCAGAGTCTAACCCAGCAGAACCCCTGGCCCCAATCTAAAAGTTTTCATACCCTGGTAATTCACAAATAATACCAAAAGTCCCCTATGCTCAGAAAATAAATTTACCTGCTGTGACATATTTTAAGATGAAGCTTACACATTGATCAATTTTTTCTAATGACTTGCACATATGGGTGGATGACGCTGAAATATGACTGCCAAGCTGAAGGAATTATTCAAAATTGTAGCTGAGCTTCCAACAGTCTACTACACAATGCACACACTCCAATAATAATTTTGAAACCCTCTCCTTGGAAGCAGACTTGTCAAATGAATAAATTACACCAGATACTTATTCATTTCTCCTTCATATCAGAATACAGAAAAAGGATTTTTTTTTTCTGGGAAAGAAAGAGGTGCCAATAAATTATTGGGCGCAGTCATAAAATACTGCACATAGATTATGCCTACTATGACATCAACAACTCCACATTATCAAGAGCTGATGCAGATGTCATTTTATGGTTCCCATATATCAAATGCTGGTAACTGAATGAAACCTCAGTGGATTTTTTTTTCCCTTATAGCTGCTTATCATGTCCAGCAAAAATTGTTCTAAAGTGACAGCCACCAATAAAACAAAAAGAATTATTTCAACCTGATGATTACACATATAGTACTCCCCTTTATCTCCTTGATACAAAAGCAATACTGATTATATGTATGGTTAGTCACTTTGCAATGGCTTGATTATATACTTTGGTGCCCTCCAAATAATAGGGATGTTTATTATCGGTCACCTGGGCAGAAGATATGGATGAGACTTTTTTCTCCACTTAAGCAAAAGGTTTGGATCAGGGGTCAAATGTAAAATTTGTTACTACTGGTTCTATGGGCGTGGCTTGGTGTGGGGGGGTAATGTGACTGGGTGGGTGTGGCTAACTTTTTTTTAAGAAAACTTTTCAAAGCATTTTTTCTAATGCTTTGAAAAGCCTCTGCCGATCAGGCAACTCAGCTGGGATCGCCAGAGACTTTTCAAAGCATTTGTTTTACCACCTCTTCGGCCAAGAGGTTGCAGAAAAAAATGCTTTGAAAAGCCTCTGATGATCCCAGCTGAGCTGCGCAATCATCAGAAGCTTTTTTTTTACTTTTAAAAGCATTTTTTCGTCGGAAGAGGTTGTAGAAAAAAATGCTTTTAAAAGTAAAAAAAAAAAAAAAAGCCTCTGATGATCGTGCGGCTCAGCTGGGCATGGGGGTGGGGGTGTTTGCAGGGATTTTCTCTGAACCACCCACCGCCATCACTACCGGATCAAGCGATCCAGGCCAAACTGGGAGCATTTCACCCCTGGTTTGGATGTAGGTTTTTTGATTTTGAGAATTAAATAATAGGAAAAGCAGTTACTGCACACTTATTAATTCAAAGAAAGAAAGACAGAAAGTCCTAACATGCCTGCTCAAAATCTGAATACAAAAGTACTAAACAAGCTTGCTCCAAATTAGAACCACCCAAATCCAGGGGCATTATCAATATTAGGTATTAATTAGGTTTTATGTTCAGGATGGGGCACACTGGGAAGCAGGAGGTGAGGATTGTAACTCTTAGTATACTCAGAGATAATTTACAGAGATTATTTACATTTGCAAGAAGTGAAGGATTGCTCCCCTTTCTATATGTTAATCCACCTTCTGTTTAAATCCTGGTGCTTCTGAGTTGGCCTCGGGAGGCGTGTTTGATGTACCCTCTGCCATGATCCATTTGTTCTTCTGATCTGAGTTGATCTCACTACATAAATTCCTACAAAAAGCATTAAAATGTGGTAGAGCTATATTCTTAGCAAAAGCCATTGCTACTGTCAAGCTTAAGAAGCTTGCCAATTGGTTATTCATTACCAGAGGCAACTATGTTTACCTGATGTCGTTTCCTGAGATGATCTGCGCCTTTCTCCTGTTCTTCTCCTGTCTGCTGGGTTGCTGCCATTCCATGAGGCCATGTTGGTATGTGCTTTGGTAGAACCGAATTAATCTGAAAAAGACAGACAAAATAGTCCTTATAACTGTTCCAGGATCACAAGCCCAACTCTCGCTTTCATCACTCAAACGTCTGCCTCACTTTCTTAAAAAAGCAATGCCCCCCACCCACCATCATTCCTTCCCTCCAAACATTGATCCTTAACTTCCTTAACTTAATTTTTGACATTTATCATTCCAGTTATTCTCATAGATATACAGCAAAACAATTCCTGAAAAGCAGACTGGAAATGAGAGCTGCTTAAAAAAAACTTGCAATGATTTGAATTGATTTATTTATTTAGAAATTTTATATTTCTGTCTACTCGCACATGGCGATTCAAGGCAGCTTACAAGGATATAAAAACACCATATAAAAGAAAAAATAATAATAAAATAATAATTGCTGAGACAGCGTTAGACGTCTACAGGCAAATAACATATACCTATATATGCAATACCCATACTTTCAATTCTGAGATTGGCAAATTGAGAGCATAAATAAATATGTCTATATCTGATGAAGTTGCACAGCAATGAGAAATATTTATAAATAAAACTTAAGTATAATATCTTATCAAGTTCCAATTGTTCTCTGTATATGCCAAATTGTTCTTGTCTTTTTTATATTTTGCTTTGATCTGTAAGTATGGCCACCAGTCAATTTTTATTCCTTGTTTTATTAGATCCTGTTCTGACTTTAAATTTCTGAATTCATCTAATAGGTCCGAATATCGTACTATTTTATTTAAGTCCAATACGTTGGGATAGATTATGGCATCCATCGTTGATATCCAAACTGGAACTTTCATACACTGATTTTTCTTTATAATATTCCAAATATTGATCAAAGCATTTCACACTAGATGTCTCTGGAAGTATGTATGCGTCTTAATTTTTCCTTGTCAAAGGAATGCATGCCATCCCAATTGGAGGTCATGGCCTTCCAATATTAATATTCTCGTTTCTTAATTGAACTCAATCTTTTAACCAAGTTATTGCAACTGTCTGATAATATAATTCCCAATCGGGTAGGCCGAATCCTCCTTTGGTTCTGGAGTCCTGCAGAGGTTTATGTTTTATTTGGGCTTTTCCCCCCAGCCAAATAAATTTATCTATCATTCTATTTAGATGTTAAAAAAACGGTTTCCCTAGTCTAATTGGTATCGATTGAAATTCATCTTTACTACGGCTATTCTACTTATTATAACTGTAATTTGGCCCAGATATCTAAATCTTTTTGTATTTGTTGTGTCTTCTGAAGAAGAAGAAGAAGAACTGTCTTCTTTTATTGTAGAACATTTTGCCCTAAGCCAAATTCCTAAATATTTCACCTTTTTAGCAATTTGAATCCCCAATTTCCTTTCCAATTCTTCCTGTTGTCTTTTTGTACAGTTCTTCATTAACATTTTGGTTTTTTCCTTATTTATTTTAAGCCCTGCTACTTTACCAAATTCTTCAACTTCATTTATCAAGATGGTTCCCATCTCCAAAGGATCTTCCATGATAAAAACTAGATCATCTGTGAATGCTTGGACCTTGTATTCCTCCTGTTTGACTTTCAAACCCTTTATTGCTTGATCGTTCTTAACAATTGTCTCTTGTATTTCTCCTATTCTATCATCTAATTTTCTTATGGTGCCTTTAACTTCGTCCATGTCATTTTTCAATTCCTCATGATTCTTTCCAATTGATTCTTGAGTCTTCAGAAGTACCTCCTGAATCATATTCAGAGTTGTCTGCCTGCTTTGTAGATTCATTGGGGTCCCTCCTTTCTCACCTCCCAACATATCTCCTATCAGTTTTTGTCCTGCTGGAGAGGCAGTCATTTGTGTAACTTTCTTTGCAATTCCACGCAGGATGTTGTTTTTGTAAAATTAGGGTGTTCAGGTCTGATAAACTCAATAATTCCAGATATCGAGGAACTCTTTTATGTATCTCTTTGAGGGCTCCAATTATGCTTGGTGTAAAACAATAGATTTCCTATAAGTGTTTATTATTAAATTAAACATAGTGCAATTCTTGGCTTTCTTGGCCTCTAAAGAATAGATGAGCCATGGTCCCAATTCTGATACCTGCTTTCTCCCAACTCCAGCTTAAATTAGAGACGTTTATATCTGAGATGGCATGAAGCCACTCATTTTTAGCCTTTCTTTCAGCAACTCCAGACTGCTTTTTAAAAGTAATGGCCATTTTGATCTTTTATGAGAAGTTTGGGAGTGATTTGCTTATGTGCCCAAACCAATGTAGATCTACTCAAAGTAATATGCAGCTGAAGTAAATGCTGATATGACTAAGCAGAGAATCTGGTGCTGCTGTGAAGGGCTGGCTGACAGGCTGGTAAACAGCTACTATTGAAAGAGGAGGGACAGAAAATGATATTCTGGAAGAGTATGATAAACTCACCATTCAGTGGGTATACAACGCAATGGTTGGCTGGGTGCCCTGCTTATTTATTTCTGATTAATGCAGCCCAACAATTCTAATCCCCTTCACAATCCCATAAATCTGCCCTGGAAAAAAACCCACTTTACTAGCTAATGAGACTCAAGGCCCAATTTCTGACTCTTTCAGTTGAATACAGATGTTGTTAATTGCTTTGGAGTGTCCCTTCTCTTGCTTATGTAAGGAATTATGAGGTTTAGATTTATCAGCTTCTGTGTCTTCCTGAGTCTACTTCTGTTTTCACTATTGTTTGTCATATGCAATGATTTCCCAGAATCACCTTAGTCATAATTTTGATAAAGAAAGGGTTTCACGAAAGAAGGAAGTTGTTGTTCTTTGTGTGCAACTACTGTAGGAGTTGGAAAGACTGAAGAGGCAAAGGTCTGTTTTATAGTTAGCACTAAGGACCTGTATGACTTGGACAAACTGATAAGCAGTTGCTTATTCCTGGCTTTGCTTACTGATGCATCTATTTACTTGGGACTGGTTCTGGTTCCTCTTTCATTTCTTCTGCAAAAGAAAACCACTAGCATTGAGCTGAATTAACTCTTTTCTAGTTGGAAGGAAAGAGAAGAGAAGAGGAGTAAGGTGGATGAACAAAGACAACATGTGCATCCTTGGGAGACTTGAAAGAACAAGTTAGGGATAAATTGTCATGGAGAGCATCTACATCTGTATCTATGTGATGCCGGGAATTCAAAATGATGATACATCAATCAGTTGACGGAGGCTCTGAACTTGCTTGTACATTCATAGGTTTATTTTACATTTCTAACATGCATGATGAAAATATTTTAAAACCTTTTTCTATTTTAAACAGAGACTGAACCAAAAGAAAGTTAGAAAAAATACAACCCCAGACAAACTAAGAAACAGAAAAAATAAAAACATTCCTTATAAATAATCTATATATATAAAAGCGAAAACCACTCACACATTAATCATGAAATCTCCAGAACTGTAAAGCCTACAAACTTGAAATTTGCCACGTATGTTCCTCTTGGCTTCTAGGTGCTCACTAAGAAAGGATTTTTCAAAATGACCATCAGAGCATTAGTATTTCCTATATTATTATAACACGCTCTGATGCTAATTAGCTAGACGTTCTACTACCCTCCCCCACTTGAAAATAACTCTGGAGAGAATGGGATAGTATAGGACAGGCTTCTGTGGGGCAAGCCTCATGGAGAGAAGAGGCTAGAAAGCCTGAGAGAGAGAAGGGGATAGGATAGGAGATGTTTCTGTGGGGCAAGGCTGAGGGAGAGAAGGGGAGAGGAGAGGCCTCTCCCTCATTAATAAATAATACTCATTAATTTTCACTCTTAAGTATCAGTTTATCAAGCTGTAGCGGAGCATGGGTATTCAGCTAGTAATAAATATACTGCTATCTTATATATTACAAAATATATCTATCATAATAACAACGTCTTCTGATTAGTAAAATATACTGCCTTTTTCAAACTAGATAGATCATGTATTTGACAAACACTGCTTAACATTTTAAGTATCATTTTTCCAATTTCTCAATATGATTCTTCTAGCTCCTCCATTTGATATACCTACAATTCCTGATGTACAGATTCCAACATTTTGGTAAATAGTTCAACCTCATATTAACATCCTTAACGTTTAGAGAGTTTCCTATAAATTTGCTTATACATATTAACACACTATTCCAAAGAGATATCAATTTACCCAATGATTATATCATATGGGTTGGTGAATCCTCAAACATTTTATACTGCACTTCCAAAATAGAAAATCTGATGTCCATCTTTTAAAATATACTCTTTGGAGAGTCCAATACACTTTAAATACATTTTAATGATCTGTACGTACCATTTTAGCAATCAATTTATTGATGGAAGAATTTGATACTTGGAGGCATGGAAGATTTTAACATGTCTTGTGTGGTTTGCTTAATACAATGTTAAGTCCCGAGGGATCCTTTACAGTAAAAGACAGGGTGATGTTAAGGTGCTTTGTGCTGCATAATCACCTAAATAGTCTTGTGGTTGCTATAATGTCATCTGGTTGTTGGGATGGTGGATCTAGCTTTTAGATGAGATCCAGAGAGTCTCCCCATCCTTGCCTTCTCCATAGACATGTGAATATGATAAAATATCAAAGCCTCTGCAGGAGTAGGGAAAATGCAATGATTCATTTCCTTCTAATAGGCCTTATTGTTAAAGGAGATGGTAGTCTTCAAATTCTGAGATAATGTGACCCTCTAACATGATAAATCATATATGGTTGTATGGGAACTCCCCTCCCCATAAATAAAAGGCATTATTTCATTGGGCTACTGTTTGGCAAGAAATATACTACATACAGTTTTCTAAGGAGATTCTCAGTCATCCTGGTCATGGTTGTCCCAAAGGTGCTTTTTCAAACTTTCCTTGTTCTTCCTCAAGGAAAAACAGTAATAGAATGGTACAATTTTATAGAGGAAAATAAAGGAAAACACTGACTCTCACTAACAGGTATGTTTCTGCAGACATTTCAAAAACAACAGATATATTATAAGACTAATACATTCACAGAGATGCTGGGGCCATGTACTTAGTTTTAAGACATCCGGTGGATTGCCAATATGTGGCAATAGTTTGCTACATGATCAACAGATATCAAGTATTATTACAGTATGCAGAAATGAGAGACTGGTTCATCTCAATGGGGTCAATCCATTTCTATCCACAAATGCATTAGCTTTCAATAAAATCAAATTACAAAAACCTTACCAACATTTTTTTTAACAGAACAGATGTCAATGCCTAAATGTGTTTGGTTTATTTCTAAACCAAATAAACATGACAGTATACAAATATTCCTTTCAGATTTTCATGCTATAATTTAAGGATCTTGACACACAGAAGCCTTGCACCTCTACTAAGAAATGTAAGCAGGTGGACAACTGATTTGTAAGCTTAGTACCACTCATGATCCAA
Source organism: Arizona elegans (assembly GCA_022577455.1). Taxonomy (NCBI): domain Eukaryota; kingdom Metazoa; phylum Chordata; class Lepidosauria; order Squamata; family Colubridae; genus Arizona; species Arizona elegans. The sequence continues at coordinate 156,262,060 of JAKOOJ010000002.1, forward strand.
GCCTGAATCCCATGCCTGAAGCATATTGCAGTCCCTTCTTTAAGTTGCTTGGGACTCTGGTCAACAACTACAGTTTGAGAACCTCTATGTAAAGAAATAACTAATCTCTGCAATGGGATCTTAATTTCTAAGTAAATAAGGGTTTAGTCTTAAGACAGAACATTTTCTTCCCCTTACTTGAATTTCTGAGTCCTTGAAATGTCATAATAATCGGTATTTTTTTCAGAATAATTCACAGATGGATAAAAGGGAAAAGACACATCATCTTCTATGAGGGCATTCAGTAAATTACTGACAGTAATGAAATAATCTGCTGAGCCTATTTTATATTTATATGGAGGAATTCTTTGCCACACATACAAAAGAATAGGAAACACCATGAGAATTAGCCCACTTAGATTATTATGTCTAGCACTGAATGTATGTGTGTGTGTGTGTATAAAAACATTTTTTCAAATGTTATTCCTATTTCATTATTTATTTGGTGAAAAGATGTCACTGCATGTTGGCAACTAATTTTGTACAATGATACAATTGTACAAAATCACCATGGAGACTACAATGAGCCCTCCATACATCACTGAAATGAAAAACTAAAGCCATTAATAATGGCAACTGATAAATTACCACTGCATCAAGTTATGTCAGTGAGACCAATGTTGCCAAGGAATTTCACAGAATTCTAGATCTTTAAGTTTCCTGAAAGGTTTTATTCAAAATAATATTGGGTTGCACTAGGAAGGTAATTTGTGTAGCATAATTTACCACATTATGCCAGGACTGAGTATGCCCATTTTTCCTCTACTGACTGTTTATTTGATAATTCATTTACAGATATATAATTCACTTGGCTGTTCCTTTTTTTCTTTATTTGCACAGAGTTCCTATTGGGGGAAAAACTATCAATCCTGTATAATATAGCTTGTTGACTGAAGGCAATGGCAAGTAAATGTAATATAAAATGTATTATTTAGGTCACAGTCCTTGCCCATTCAACAATTCTAGTTAATGGAAGCCCTGATGTTCAGCCTCTTGGTCTTATGTAAAGATTTTTTCCCATACTCTGGTTATTTAACCACTATTTTTTTTCCCCCAAGACTGAATTAATGCTAGAACTTGAATATAGAGTTATGTTGGAGAGGCACAAATCAAAGATACAATATGTGCCTAGTCTACCACCCATATGGCAAACTAAATGAACACTATATTTGAAATTATTGCTGCTTTTAAAAAAATCTTAAGATTTTAAAGGAAAAAATAATATAATCAGTATATGCTTTGACACAGTATATACTGTTTGGACACAAATATAATAACCCTAATGTGTTTATTCAGAAGAATATTTCAATACTTCAGATGACATAAGAACACCATCTAGTCCAGCATTCTAATTAACATAGTGGCCAATTAGTTTCCAATTGGGAAAATTGCAATTCTTGTCTTGTGGTATCTTCCTTTATTGGTTCCCAGCATTTAAGGCATGGTGCTGATGACTGGGGCCACAACAGGTTTTCTTTGAATATCAAAGATCTACTCCATAGACGAGGTACGAGGTACTATAACAGAGAAGGCATACTTATATCAGAATGGGACAACTTGCCACAGCCAACTCACCACAGCCAATTTGCTGCAGAACAATTCACGGTGGGACAATTAGACAATTCAAATTAATTATTTAAAATAAATAAAAAAATATTTTAATTTTTGTCACTCAAATTTCACTTTGTCCCTCCTTTTGCATCCTTTATTTAATTATTCTATTCCACCATTTCTTTGATATTAGTGTAACTCTTGTTCCGCAGTGACTTGGTCGCGGCAAGTTGGTATGGCGAGTTGGCCATGGTGAGTTGGCTGTAGTGAATTGTCATAGACCTTGTTTACAAGACCTCATCTGAGAACATTGATTAATGGATGGGACATGAAATATGTCTGCTCTATCAGACTTTGAGAGATAGACAGAAATGAGGGGAGAGAAGTGATCCCTCAGACCACCTCTCTTCCTTCATTTAATGATAAACAGCCATCAAAATTCCTACCCACTAATAGTCTAATCCTCTATGAACCTGCAGAGCGCAGTCCTCTTTTAAAACCATCCGAATTGGCTATTGTTACCACCAGACTCTTTGCCAACTTTTCTTGCCAGATAGGCTCAGACATACCCAGTTTATAGTTGCTCATTTTTGGACATAGAATTTACCCTTGCTAGAGAGATAAATAAGATCTTCTCCAATTTCTAATTAAAGTTATAATTTGCAAGAGGAAGACAACAAAATGGCATAAAGGTAACATTGGTTCCAAGTGTTGTCTATTCTCTAGAACAGGAAAATTAGCTAAAAGCTGCTCTAAGTTTAATATCGTTTTGTGTTTTCAAGCTGATCCCTTTTCTCTGGCAATAAAGGGAAGAGCTGGATTAAGAACCACAAAAATGATTTGGGAAAAGTGCTTTAGGGATCATGGGAACACCACACCTTTCTCCTATTCAAAAGCCAGCATACGTTTCTTCAGGGTTTCCCCCCATTCAAATAAAAGCAACTCGGAAAGGAGTATCATCTTCAGGATTGTGTGGAAGCTTGAAAAATGTTGGTCAGCTTTAATGAAGCACCTATAATACTCAGAAATGTTTCCAATAAAAAGAATTCCCAAGCATACTATGGTACCTTATTCTTTTCTTCCTTCAGTTCCCTGGTATTGCTCCCATATTCCATTGTAATGCAACAAAAGACAAGCTTTCAATCACCTCTTTTTGTTTCACTGGTTTCTCTTGCAGTCATTTTCTTCCCTTTCCCCTTTAATTTTCCTGGTACAGTTTTAGACAGGAGAGCAATCTGTCCTGCTGTTAGAGAACTAGGTTCAACAATAACCACAACTGTCAAGCACAGAAGAAATGATGCATCACCAAGTCTATAAAGACAATTAGCAAATTAATACAGGAAGTTCCTTGACTTACGACCACAATGGAACCCAAAAGTTCTGTTGTTAAGTGAGACATTTGTTAAAGTGAGTTTTGTCCCATTTTACAACTTTTCTTGCCACAGTTGTTAAGTGAATCACTGCAGTTGATAAGTTAGTAACCTGGATATTCAGTGAATCTGGCTTCCCCATTGACTTTGCTTATCAGAAGGTTGCAAAATGTGATCACATGACCCTGGGACACAGCAAAGGTCATAAATATGAACCAGTTGCCAAGCATCCAAATTTTGATCACATGATCATGGGGATGCCGCAAAGGTTGTAACTATGTAAAACGGCCGTAAGGCACATTTTTCAGTGCCATTATGACTTTGAATGGTCACTAAATGAACTGTTGTAAGTCGAGGACTACCTGTATAATAACAAAAAAATAAAATAAAATAAAGAATAACCGAAGTACCTCAGTGGTTCCTCCAGGCAACCAACCGGCAACTCCAGGCAATAAATGTTCCTCACATGCAGTTGCCAACCTTCGCTTATTTTTACAGCTCTCAATAGTTACAGGCAGTGATAACCTCAGTGCACATAATACAAGACTCCTCTTGCTTTCTTAGAGTAAACAATCCATTGGGCCTGCCCCACACAAAAAAATTTAGAGTCTTCCGTGTTAACACTCCTCTCACCTTTTATCACAGTAAATCATTTACCACGCATCCTAGCCTTGGTTTGCCTGTAGCAAGGTTACAGAGAACATAAGCTTGACTTAAAACTGAGCCAGATTCTTAAGAAGCCCTATTTGAACTTTATTGTATCAAACATAACGGCTGTTTTGTTAAACAAATTATTCCAGTTGTTACTGGCCCAAATGCCACCATGTGCTTGGGAAATATGTTTCTAAACAACTTAATACCTTTGTTTAACCATGGCTAATTAAATAAACAACAGCTGACTGAGTTTATATATCCCATTATTTTTATCACGTGGTTTAATTTTGGCTTAGCATGTTTTGTGAACTCAACAGATTCTCTCAAATCGTGAAATATACAAAGCGAAAGAGTGTATTAAACAGTCAAGTCATTTTGTTAATTCATTCAACTGGCATCTAAATTGGGTGGGGAGGGAATTCTATTTGTTTGTTTATTCTCTTTCACAGTAAATAGCAAAACTAGGCTAGGATTGGTTCTTACTTTGATATAAGGCCATCAAGGAATATCAAGGCACGAAAGTGGTCTTGGAAGCCCCCTGCAAAAAATATCAGAAGGTACTAAGGGCAAACCACTTCCCTACTGCTGTTAATAAAACCACACTGATAACAAAGCACCAAGAATGAATCTCAATTGGACTCTACCCCTGGGGAAAAAAGCAATGCATGGAGTATTTATACTACTTCATTTTTGTCTCTTTGCAGCTCTTTGTTGCTTTTGTATATTGTATATTGTTGCTTATTTAGAGGGGAAAACAACTGTGAAAGTAATTCCTTGGGGTTTTTTCTCCTTTATTCTGCCTTCCTGTTCCTCAGCTATCCCCAAATTAAATCGGCAATTGAAAATGAAGAGTTGTGACTGATAGATTGAACTGATAACTTTTTTTTGGATAATTATGAAAGTGAAAGTCAAATATATCTGGGCTATACAAATTAGGGTAGAAGCCACCTAAAGTCAGTCCTATGCTATGTATGTTTTTTTGTCCTGGATAAAACATTGTGTTCATATGTGCGTAGGAGAAACAATCAAAATGATTAATCGTTAGGTAGAGGAAGTTCAGAAAAGCCTCATTTTCTGATATCTAAGCTAAATCAGTGCCTTATATTTATAGTATTAAGACAGTCAGATTTAATAATACTTTAATCTTTAAAGGAACAATTTATAAAACCATATTCCTAAAAAAATCCACCTTATACTGCCATTCTTAAACTAATGCAAATATTGCTGTAAAATACCTTGGCAACTTCCAGATACATGAACTTGAACTCCCTGAATTCCCCAACCAGTATGTCTACTGCCCACAATTCTGAAGAGTTGAAGTGCATAGATCTGGAAGTTGCCAAAGTTGGAAAACAATATTCTAAAGCTATATCACAAGTTAGATTTTGCCAAAGCATAATCAAACTATCTACTAACCAACTCCATGCAAATGCATGAATTGGCAAAACACAATGAATCTTAAGTTAAAGCTAAACTGGCAACCCAATAAGGTCCCATCTCATATGCTTCCTGTTGTGCAAACCCTGATTTTATTTTTTATTCAGGTGAAACAAATGTTAACTCTGGCAACCAGAACACTTAATACTTGTGATAACCTGTTTTGCTGTGGTCGGTTAAAACGGAAGTTTTTAGTTAGGGATACCATGGGTTTTAATTGTTTTTAATGGTTTAACTTTTAATGTTTTATCTATGGTTTTTAAATGCATTGTAAGCCACCTTGAGTCTTCGGAGAAAGGCGGCATACAAGTCGAACAAATAAATAAATAAATTCGCAACGTTATCGGAGCAAGCTTTACACTTTCCGGGGGCTAATTTTAAAGTGGGTTTTGTTACTCCCATGAAAAGTCAGTCAATTATTTCGTGCAGCCCTACATTATAAGGCACAAGGAAAAAAAAAAAAGGACCAAGTCAAAACAACCACCAATGAACATTGATAACGCACCTCGAAAACTTGCTACGGTTAACAGTACCATCGCTAAGAGGGGGGGAAAAATGAACGTAGATCCGTTAGGAAAACACGGACACCCCTTTCTAAATTTCACGCCCCGGGTCATACGCTTATTAATCCTGGATATCTGCCAGCCCGTAGTTCCCAACTTACAATATCTTTAAACGACGAGAGCGAGGTTTTCTCCCCAGCGATGCACCGCAAAGCTCGGAGGAAAGAAGTGCTTATTATTGCGTTCTGTTTTTCGGCAATCTCTCGCCTGGAGGCTCCTCGTCCTTCTTCCCCGGGTCCTCCCTGCTTTGACTCTCCTGCTCCTCGGAAGCACCTCTAGGCCTGCGGCGCACTTTTGCTCAGCCCGAGCAGGCGGCGCTTCAGGGCGCAAGCGTCCCCAGCAGAGCCTCGCATCCCCCGCTCCGCATCCAGCCGAAGGCCCGAAGAGAGAGACCCCACCCACAGGAGAACCGACCGACCCCCCAAAGAAATAGATGCAATATTTCTTCCTGCTTCCTCGGGCCTGGAAGAGGCAGAAGATCGCGGCTTCTGCACGGCACGGGCATCCCACAACGTCAGGACCCGCCTTCGCGCGGATTCCCCGCCTTTCCCGGCCGCGGCACTCACCCCGCTTCTAGGGATCGGTGGCGAGACGGCCGCGCCCTTCCCACCCCACCCCAGCCGGCTTTTCCACGGGCTGTTCCGAAAAAAGTCTGGACGATGCCTCGCCAAGCTCTTGCACCGCTTTCGCTCTCTGCCGCCCGCGGTCTTGCGCTGCCGGGCAGGCAAAAGCAAGAGACTCTTTGCTCCGAAAGGAAGGATGAAGTCCCGTCCCCCCCCCCCACCAAAAAATCATAGATATAAACCAGGTGAAAGCAACGGGACTTCTTGCAGCGCCCTCTAGAGGCCGTGTTCTTCGTAGCTGCCGTATGTTGTGCAGGAAAATGGGGGGGTGGGGGTGGGAAAGGAATCGCTTCCTTTTGCCCTCCGCAAATGGGGCTCGAAAAACGTATCTTCTTACACGGTGTGTGTGTGTGTGTGTGTTACACTATTGTAGCCCCTGTGGTTTATGGAAAGCGGAGAAAAAGGGTTTAATCCAAATCCAAAAGGAAAACTTGCTAAGTCTATAGGACAATACCATTCATCCTGTGTGTCCATTTTTTTTTCTCAGTGGTGACTCCTGGATTAGTCCTGTACTTTGTTTAACAGATTAACAGAGTTGGAAGGGACCTTATAGGTCATCTAGTCCAACCCCTCCCCCCTCAAGCAGGAGACCCTACACCTGTGATGGCGAACCTATCGCATGCCACAGGTGGCACACGGAGCCATATTGCCCTAGCTCAGCTCCAGCATGCATGCGTGCACTGGCCAGCTGATTTTTGGGCCTTCTGGGCTCACTGGAAGTTGGCAAATGTGCTGTTTCCGGCCTCCGATGGGCCTCCGGGGGTGGGGGTGGGGAAGGCTGTTTTTGCCCTCCCCAGGCTCCTAGAAAGCCTCCAGAGACGGGAGGGCAAAAAATGGGCCTAACGGGCCCATCGTGCCATCACATGCCAAAAGCGGGGGGAGCATGTATGGGGGGGCAGGGCACATAGAATTATGGGTGGCACATGCGCGTGTCCACCCTGCACTCCCCCAGCTTTTGGCACGCGATGGCAAAAAAGTTAGCCATCACAGTCCTACACCATTTCTGACAAATGTCAGTCCACTCTTTTCTTGAAAGTCTCAAATGACAATCACTTTGAAAGTGGTTTGCCATTGCCTCCTCTCTAGGGATAAGAAAGTGACTGGCCGAGGGTTTCCTGGTTCCTAGCCTGATGCCTTACCCAATGCTTCAAACTCCACATCTCCCTATCTCTGAAAACCATTTTTGCTTTTTACCATTTCCTACATTGACTAGTTTCTCACCTTTCTCATTAATTCCATTCAACTGTGTATTTTTGCAAGCTTCCTTCTTTTCTCTGCTCATCCACTCTTCTTTCATATATTTCTTCTGTGACTTGATTCTTAATTCATTATTTAAAATGCACTCAGTGTTGCCAGAGTTCAACACTGAAGCCTGTTATTCCCCATAATTTCAGGCATTGGGATAGGACATCAAGAGCATCACTTATTTCATCGGGTTAAAGATGTATTGATACCTCATCTCGCCTTGATATATAATGATGGCAGATGATCTTATCTAATAGTTCATGTAGATGTTAAATAGAAAGGGTACTAGAGCTTCCTGGTGAGTAATGTCGAGTTAAGATATCTCTGTAATGGTGATAGAGATGATGATCATGGCTAAGAATAAAGAATTGGCAAGTAGATTGGTCGCCCAAAACTTTTCTGGACAAGGAGAGGATGAGAGATTGCCCTCTTGTGCTCTGTATCGCTGCTCCTTGGGAGGAGGTTGCAGGACAGGACAGAAGTTTCCCATGGGTTTGAATGTCAGGTGGCAAAGGGAACCCTCATGCTTTCAACCATGCTTTCAACTTTTGAGCACACCAAGTTTATTAACTCACTTTCTAATTTTCTTTTGAAAATTACTTATTCAACTGCATTAAGGATATTGGAGGTCTTCAAAACAAGTTTGAAAATGACTATCTTCATTTTGAATAAAAGAAAAATGAGCTATAAACTTAAGGACATAAAGAATTAGAAATAAATGGAAAAGGTAAATAAAAATCTGATTTAAGAAGGTTATAAATGAACTAAAAGATCAGACACACTTGTAATAATGGTAACATTGTCTCAAAGGTGCCTTTTCAAAAGGCAACTGGACTGTCTTTTCCCTGAGGAGAAGGAAGAAGAAGAAAACATTTTGCTTCTCATCTAAGAAGCTTCATCAGTTGATTTGTGACCATTCATTTAGCAACCATTCAAAGTTACGATCAGTGGTGGGTTGCTCCCGGTTCGCACCAGTTCGCAAGAACCGGAAGTAAAAATTTATAGTAGTTCGGAGAACCGGTAATAACATTGGCTGTCCACGCCCCCGAACTGGTCCCTGGCCCGGTCGCCACTCGCTTACCCTGCCCACCTCATCAGAGGCTTTTTTTTTTTACTTTTAAAAGCATTTTTTCTACAACCTCTTCAATGGAAAAAATGCTTTCAAAAGTTAAAAAAAAAAGCCTCTGATGATCCTGTGGCTCAGCTGAGATTTGAAAAGCCTCTGACGATCTCAGATGAGTTGCCTGATCGACAGAGGCTTTTCAAAGCATTGTTTTCTGCAACCTCTTAAGGTTGTAGAAAAAATGCTTTTAAAAGTAAAAAAAAAAAAAAGAGTTGGCCACGCCCATCCAGTCACATTACCCCCACCAAGCTACAAAATAAGCCACGCCCACAGAACCGGTAGTAAAAAATTTTAGAACCAACCTCTGGTTACAATGCGGCTGAAAAAACTCTGGACTTTGCACGTACAAGTTACGACTATCACACCACGCCCACAATCACATGATCGCAATTTGGACACTTGGCAACTGACTTGCATTTATGACCAGTTGCAGTGTCTTGTGGTCACGTGATTATGGTTTGCAACCTTTTTTGCTATTTTTCGGAAGAATAGGTTCACACGACTGTGGTGTTCACTCAGTGATTGCAGATTAGCTTAATGACCATAGTATTCCACTTAACAAGTTGAAGTCCTCACATCTTAAAGCTGCCAAGGTTGAAAAACATTGTATCCGTGCCACATGCACAATTCTGAAAACTTAAGGGGAAGTAAAACTGTTCCACATGAATCAATATAGGAGGAGAATAGCAATAGAATGTACCAATTAACTTCTCCATACCCATCTTTAATACTAATAATAACAAAAATCCTGCAAGTGACTACATAATGTTTAGTATAGTGGTTAAGGAGCTGGCCTAGAAACCAGGAGACTCTGAGTTCTAGCCTTAGTTATGAAAACTGGCTGCTGATTTTGGGCCAGTCATTCTCTCTCAGCCCAACCCACTTCACAGAAGTTGTGGGAGGAGTAAAGAGTATTATGTATGTTCACTAATCTGAGTTATATATAAAGTAATAAAGACAGGGTAGAAATGTAATACATTAAATAAAATTGTATAAAATGGGATATACAGGTAATCCTTGACTTACGACCACAATTGAGCCCAAAATTTCTGTTGTTAAGTGAGTTTTGCCCCATTTTACAAGTTTTCTTGCCAGAGTTGTTAAGTGAATCACTGCAGTTATTAAATTAGTAACATGGTTGCTGAGTGAATTCGGCTTCCCCATTGACTTTGACTGTCAGAAGGTCGGACAAGGTGATCACATGACCCCGGGACTCTGCAACCGTCATAAATATGAGTCAGTTGCCAAGCATCTGAATTTTAATCACATGACCATGGGGCTGCTACAATGGTTGTGTGAAAAATGGTCATAAATCACTTTTTTCTGTGCCGTTGTAACTTTCAATGGTCACTATATAAACTGTTGTAAATCAAGGATTACCTGTAATACAAATGGCAGAGAAACTTACCTGTAAGCAGTTGAAAATTTTAAAATCATGCATAATTTCCTGCGTTTGGTAGTTGACATGCACGCTTTTTTGACTATCTGACAGTTTGCATTTGACAGTTCTGCAACACCTCCAAAAAAAAGGAGAACAGCAAAGCACTGTAAATGGTGGATCTTAATCCTGTGACAATTTCTATAAGAGCACAAAACATCTGCAACATACAATAGTAAAAAAAAATGGACATGATATATCAGAATGAGTCTCCTTGAAAGAGAATTGGACTACAGCTTGATGGAACCATATTTTTTATTTCAGTTGATGTACCCAAATAATAATAGGGAAGTTCTTGAAGATAATTATCACTAATGATATTGGAATCTGGGTATAATCTTCTTTCTATGGAGCTTTTTTTGTTCTGAAAAATGAATGAGTGTGATGCAGTTAGCTGTTGACATATTCTTTATTTTCTGTCTGATGAAAGTTGTGCCAATTCAAAGGTAAGACAGAAGCTTCAAATCATGCAGGGGCCTGGACAGAGCATCCATCAGGCGTTCTCTAGATCAAACACATCTTTATTATGTGCCATCTGACAGCAGAAATGTTTCTGCTGGCTGCCATATAATTCTTGTGACACTGTGCGGACTGCATACATAAACCTTTTTAGAACACAGAAGTCTACGACAAAAGATTCTTGTGGCATGCAGGAGCTAAAACATTTAACATGGCTTAAAGTTTAATTAAAGTCACAACTTAAAATTTCATGGGCTCCTCTGTGTCACATGCATGACAATTTTGTAACCAAATAAAAATAACAAAGACTTATTCGAGTTGAATTGCACTTCTGGTGATGTCATGGACTCATTCATGAAATTTTTGTGGTGAGAGGATGGAAGTCATTGCTTTCTTTGACGGAGGGCTATTGGCTTCCCAGTCTTGCGTATCCCATGGATTTATCTAGTCATCTCCTATCTGTGTACTTATTAGGCCCATCGGTGCTTAGCTTCTGAGTCCAAACAAAGGTTCTTTCCATTGCCATTGTGTTAGTAGCAATGATGCTACTGCAAGAGAACCAAAGGATTCCAGAGTTCTGGACTTGCAGTTGTAATTGCTAGTGTAACTGAGCAATGACATAGGTAGTCCTCGACTTACGGCCACAATTGAGCCCAAAATTTCTGTTGATATGACAGTTAAGTGAGTTTTGCCCCATTTTATGACCTTTCTTGCCTCAGTTGTTAAGTATCACTGTAGTTTTAAGTTAGCAAGATGGTTGTTAAGTGAATTTGCCTTCCTCTTGACTTTGCTTCTCTGAAGTCGCAAAATGGATCACATGACCCCAGGACACTGCAACTGTCGTAAATACGAGCCAGTTGCCAAGCATCTGAATTTTGATTAGATGACCATGGGGATCCTGCACATAAGTGTGGACAACGGTCATAAGTCACTTTTTTTCAGTGACATTGAACAGTCATTAAATGAATGGTTGTAAGTCAAGGACTACAAACGGCAGCCTCTTTGGGTTCAAAAGTTAAGGAGTGATGAACCTAATACATAACTAGCTCTATCCTACATCTGAGAGAATTGCTATATTATTTATCATAAATAGCCTGTGGTTGATGATACCATGGCCTATTAAAGTCTAAGGGCAAAGCATTTCAATACTTAATTTTGCTGTTGATTGTATTTGCAATGTAGGTGCTAAAAGAAAGGAGTGTTTAGACTAGAAGTCTGATTTAGTTTTAAGTACACTGAGATAATATGTTCTGTTTATTAAGAGCTCTCAAATATTAGCCTGAAAATTTAAGGCCTTGCTAGTCTGAGGATCTATTTTGTTCACAACAATATTAGCTTTGCTGCAATTACCAGAAAACAGTTAATGAAAATGCTACTGAGTGGACCTGGATAGGATTTGTTGAAAAAATAATTGCTGTAAATTGAAACTGATTAATTTGGAGAGAGAATAGAGGATCAAGAGTATATGTAGAATTGAATTATGCTTGAAATTTTAAAAGAACTCAATCTAGATAAGACAGACACATTCATGAAGGGAGAAGTAAACTTGATAGGGCTGCATGCCCACAAAATGTGAGTTTGCACCAGGGATGAAATGCTACCAGTTTGCTCCGGTTGGGGCAAACCAGTAGTAAAAAAAAAGTTACCGGTTCATGCGAACCAGCAGTTTAAAAAGTTCCTCTGAACCAATATTTCCGACTATCAGCTGTGCCGCGGGGTTTAGCTTTGCTGGAAAGCAGGAAATCCTGCTTTCTAGCAAAGCTAAATCGCGCGGCACAGCTGATCTCACCCCCTCGCTACTCTACTTACCTTCCCAAGCCTCCTTTTGGCACGTACTGCGCAGTGCGTATGCACGGCCAGAAAACCGGTAGCAAATCGGTTCAGATTTCACCACTGGTTTACACCTCCAGAATTCAGCACTCTTGGCATATCGAGATAGTGGGTTTAATATGCCTGCCTTCAGTCTCTAAAATGGCAGTATAAATTTCCTCTGTCCTGATAGACTGTCACTTCTCTGCTTTGGGAATAAAGAAAGCAAGAGTTGCTGTTCTAATAATTTCCTGGAATGAGGGCATTCATAATGCAGCTATTGGTGTCTGCTTTGCCTCTCCCAACAATTGTGCACTCCCAGCCAGCCATGCAAGAAAAACCAGTCAGTTGCTACTGCTTTATTTTCTTGTGGTTTTATTTACCATTGCTTGTATTGACTGCAATTTGATGTTATGACCTGATAGTATTGTGAGCTGCCTTAAGAGAACATTCCTTGAAAAGTGCCACACATTCATACAAGTATGCATATGCTCATGTGTGCATACACAAAGACACACGAAGTTTCTTCCTCTAGAAATACGCTACTTATCCCAGAAGATATTGACATTTTGCTAGTAGAGCACATGCCTTACATCTGAAGATTCCTGGTTCAGTCTGTAGTACTTCTATTTAAAAGAGTCAAACAATGTGAGACATGACATTTCTCTTTAAGATTCTGGAGAGGTTGCTGGTGTTTTAAGCTTCATGGTTAGCATTTTAAAAGGTGATATTAATACTTTTAACATGGCAGTCTAGTCTTTTATTTATCTTTAAGAAAGCAATTTTTATTTCTTGCTATGCAAGAACTTGTATTTTCAGCACTAAACAATAAGACTGTATTCTGAAAGTCCTTGAATACACTTGCAAGTTTAAGGAAGATACAAATTCAGCTGGGAAAGAGTAATGTAACCCATAATTTTGCCACCTGCCACATTTCTATTGTTCAAGTCTCACATGTAATCATTGTCTTTCTTTGTTTGATTCACTTGTTTTCTAACGTATCACAGAAACTGAATATATGAATCCTTTATTTCTGTGCCCTGTAAAAAGAATTGATTCCCCCCTTATTAAAGGCTCTTTGCTTTGCCTGAATTACTGTACTTGATGATTCATATTTTTAGGTGGGCAGAGAAGCCCCTTTGCAAAGGTAAAAGTATCTTTCTCACATTCAGGGATCAAATTCTTATTGGCATAATGCCAAACTTATGGTGCCTGAGCTTCGCAGCAACACTGGTAGACAGTAAAAGGCAATACTGGGATATTTGGATGAATGATGATGCACCCCACTGTTGGGCTGCATTATAGGTATCCTGTTATCTCCTATGTAAAATCATTATTCAAATGTTATTAATTACCAAGAGATTGATAATTTAGGTCTAAGACACAGCTGTTTATGTGGAAACCTTCCTTATTATAGAATTTCTGAGTATTAGATTATGACTTTTACTTTCAACAGGGCAATTGAAATTATGAGAGGCAGTCCAAATACATCTGGAAGTCACTAGACTACGAAAGTGTAATGGGAGGGATAGACATCTAATCCAAGATGCTGAAATCCAGGAAGTCCCTCTTCTTAGACCCCACCCCCTTAGAGAACCTCAGAATTCCCAGAGGATTCTGAGCAGTTGGGTTTTCAGTTTGAAGCCTTGCTTTCAATCCTTTGAGTGGAGCAGCCATCTTGCCCCATAAGTGGCTCAGAATGGAAACTCTTACAGCCTCCTCTGTTTCTAACAGGGCCTGGGTGCTTCAGTTCTTCCGAAACCTATTTGGAGGCAGCAGGCATGTGACCCAAGAAGGGGAAAAACCTACGGCAGGTGTGAAAGAGAAAGATGACATCAAAAGTGAGCTCTTGGACTGTGCCCTGTCTGACACTGAAGTAGCCATCCCAAGCCAAGAGTCTTCCATTCCCAAGATGACTTCAAGTGAAATCTGCCCGGTGGTAATGAGTAGCCCCACTGAAGAGCTCTCCCTGATGAAGGAAGCAACTCTTGGAAACACTGCCCTTAAGGATGAGAACAAAGTCTCTGCTTTATTTAACTCAACAAGGATGGACCTAGGAGACACAGCCCCCTTTGCTGAATCTATGCTAAGTAACAATGAAGGAGTTTCTGCTGCAGGAGAGGAGGATCATAATTCTAGTGATAGAGGAACACTAGGAAAGTAAGTATTGTACTACCAATGTTGTGGTTACATATCATAATGTGAATCAATATTTCTGATTGGCCTCACATTACGCAGACTTCTAGTTTTCATGGTGTACAGTCTGAGACTGGCTCTTTCCCATGTTATCGGGGACAAGTAAAAGTGATTCTCTTTTTGGATTGACTGTCATAATTCACTTAAGCCCTGTCTCATTCGTGGCAGAATGTGAACAGAGAATTAGATAATAATCTAACAGGGATTTCTATTAATTAGCTTCTAGTTATAGAGGTCAAGTTGTTTCTATTTTTATTTGGCTATGATTGGCTAAGACAATAGGTTTCCTTGTTAACTTTCCTTTAGATAGAATATCATACACTGAATTGATGGCATGAGGGTCTTCAGATAACTAAAGCCCGTGGTATGAGGCTCATACAGGCATGTAGGGAAGGAAGAGCAGAGTTGGCAGCCTGCCAATGTTTCACAGCATCCACTTGTTATCATTTTGACATGCTGCCAGGAGTGAAGGATGCAAAGTTAGAGAAAAATCCAGCAGAACTAGACTTGGCACAGGGGGACACATGTAGGTTCTGAAACAGGATATAAATCTAATGAATACATGATAATAGTAACTTTGTTCGTGGGAGAGCTGCTCTTATTGAGAAATATGCAGAAGTGAATGTTGGCATTTGTCGGAATTCATTTGGCAACATTGCACAAATTTGCTTGTCTCTGAGCTGCTGCTCTTGGACGAGCTTTTTCAGAGAAAGCCTCAATCTGTTTCATCCTATGGTGCCCCAATTCCTGGAAGACTGATGAAACCCAGCAGCAAAAACAGAATATTCCTTTCACAGAAGAAAGGCCTTAGAACACACTCCAAACAAAGTATGTTACACTACTCTAAAGGGGTGGGAGATGGGGAATCCTAAGGATTTTTCTGAAATAAAATGTGACAATGTTAATTTGCCTTCCACAAGCTAAATCTTTTGTGGGGCTTTTGTGAGAGAATTAGTAGTAATTAGGAATTAGTAGAATTAGTTATCTTGTGAAGGTAGCTTTGAGTATTATGGTTTACATAAACAATGACACCAGGACTAATGCTTTATGTAAGCTTTTCTGAGTGAAGAGTTTTCCACACTCTATAATTATAATCATGGGGACTGAGTCACTGGGCTGATTAGCAAAAAGATTAATAGCTTAATTTATACAATCAAACAAGGGGTATAGCTTCCAGATATGTGTGATCCTAGCAAATCCAATTCACTCTCCTTCCTTATTCCAAGTAACACTGTTGTCAATAGTGCTAGTTTTATTGACTCCGGCAACGTCTGTGCCTACATTTATGTGGTACCACTGACATACCAAATAAATAAAGGATTTGGGCATAGGTATTAAGGTGGGAAGAGAAATGGGGATTTCCCCTTCCCCATGATAGGTAAAGAATCAAGTGCAGGGAGTTTATTCTTCAGAGGAGTACTCATAAAAACCATGTTTTGGATTCAGGCATGAAATCACTCCAGTTACATATGCAGAAGATGGAGTCTCAATGGCTGCTGGATCCATGGCAGATATTAAGGATTGTAATGTTGAAGATGAAACGGAGCATCTGCTGAAAGGTGAAAAATGGAGGATGGTTATTCTGATCTATTTTTCAAATAGCTATGGTTAATCCTATCGCTTGCATCTCCTTTGATACATGAATACTGAGAGTTTAAAGTTGTATTTAAAGAAACCAGGAGACATGTTACGCTATATTGCGCTAGAAGGGCCATTAAAATGAATGATTGGGAGCACTACATTCCATCTGACTATATTGGCTGGTTTTCTTAGGAAGAAGATAATCCTATTCTTATATAATTTGAAGCAGGATACACTATACTTTCCTAGAATTAGAAGGAATCTTGTAGCACTCTTTCCCATCAACACATTTAATTAAAAAGCATACTGTGTGCTTTTAGATGCTCACAAAAGTTTATGCCTTTTAATAAAATGTGTTAGTCGGAAAAGGTGCTACCAACTTGTGATTTTTGGCTACTGTGGACAGCTGTTCTACAATATCTATTTTACTTCCTAACTAATACTGCCAGTCAGGGCCCTTTCTTTCCACTTCTTAATTGAACAGAGCTGGAGCAAAAGGAAAGGCTGAGAGAGCTGCAGGTAGGTTTGGTCAATTGTTGGAGAATACAAAGACACTTCCAGTTCATGTGCAAATGTCCTGCTGCTCTGGGCAAGTGAGCAGTTTGTTCCTTTAAATTGCTTCTGATTTTTGCCTGTTTTCTTTGCACCACACAAATAAATAGAGTCAAATACATGATACTTTTATTGTCTGGGTTAAGGGAAGAGGCAGAACCTGGGAAAACACTGGCTGTTGAAAGCTGTTGTGATGTGGCTTTTCTTTCCTGTAGAAGATGTACAAAAAGAATCTCCAAAATCAGAGCTCTCTCCCTGGAACAGACTCATCAATATGTACAAGCAGCGCCGGAGGCTTCCTGCTTCTAAAGTGGTAATTATGAGATAGGAAGCTTTTAGAAAAGCCTTTTCTTTCTCTTCTTTTTCTTTCTTCGCTTGTCTTGCTGCTGCTGCTGCAAAAGACTTTTTTTTAATATTAGCAATATAATTCCATTGAGGAAGGTAAGAAAGCCATAAGCGAAAAGCAAGATCCTGGAGGCTCGCACACATTTCACGATTCCAAGAAAATTGTTTGAGAATATAAAAGATGTATTCCATTAGATCAAAGAAGTAGAATTTTAGATATGGAAAGTACCTTAGAGATCATCTGGTTTGGCTGCTGCGGTGCCGGGTCTTCTATTGGCTGAAACATGAAACTTGACAACCAGCCTCTGTTTGAAGACCTCCTTAAAGAAACCACATGTTTTCTTAGGTTCTCCAAGAAATATACAGGTTTAAGGAGATGCTGATAGGTCATCATACCCTGTCACCACCTCCTTTGCTCAAAGTATTTTCCTGGAATCAGAAACAGTATGTTGTTGTGTTATTATTACTACGGGTAATAGTAGCAATTCTACTACTTCCACTAGTACTCCTAATATTAGTAGCTCTACTATTTCTACTCTGATGTGCAGTAAAAGGAAAGATTTTCAGGAAGAGCACAGTGGGAAGTATGAGTCTATGTGTCTGTGCTCTTGAGTGTATAAATGTATGCATATATTTTGGCATATGTATATAAATATGCTGGAATTTGACAGTGAAAATCCAGGTTCAAGTCCCCAGTCAACCAGAGAGCTCACAGCATGATTTGAACTCAAATCTCTCAATCAATCTCTCTCTCTCTCTCTCTCTCTCTCTCTCTCTCCCTGCCTCCCTCCCTCCCTCCCTCCCTCCCTCTCTCTCTCAACATTATATGTGGTGGTGGTGGGAAATGAGGGAGCACCCCCTCCCTGCTGCTTTGAGCTCTAAGAGAAAAGGTAGGATATAAATGCAGAAATAATCTAAACATTTTGGAAGGGGTACATTAGTCTTTGCCAGAATGTCTTTTGTTTAAGAAGGTCCATTTAGGGTGATCTGAGATTATATAAAAATCCATCCCAAAGAAGCAGTAGTTATATATGAGTTGTAATACTTTTGTACTTAGTACATAGTAAAGCAGAATTCTTTGAGGTATTTAAATTCTTAAAATATAGAAAGGCTAAGTAAATGATGACAGGATTTGCACTCTGTATTCCCAGCTCCATAGTTACGGCCATGCTTCAGCTTTCATTCATTCTACAAATTGCTCAAAGAAAAAAAAGATAACCTTTGAAGTGTACGAGACATTTTTAAGGAAACAAATGACATAATGAAATCGGCCAGAAATCTAATCTTCAGGGATTTCTTTTCTGATGGAAACCTTTGTAGTTGTGATTTTTGACAACTCAGTACTTTGGAGAGAGCAAATCTTCTTTTAACATGCTTTTGCAATATATTCACAGCTGAATCATGCCTTCAGACATTGCCCTAATTGTCCTACAAAGCTGTATGAGATGAAATGGCCTCTGCCATAGTTAGGAGTGTCTGTTTCTGTCAGCAAAAATTATAGATCTGCATTAGAAAGGCAGACTTACTGTTGTCTAAAAGTCTTGTCAAGCTGCATGGTACATCCAAGCCAAGGTGGCAAAAGTATTCTCCTAAACAGCTATTTCTAAATAAATGCTGCTGTTAAAGTCATTGTTTAAGTTTTAGTTTAGTCTTCAGGGTTGCTGTTGTTGTTTCATCGATTCTTCACTTTCTTTACTTTTTAGAAGTTTCCCATTAAGTCTTTGTGTGGCTGATTAGATATAACCTGATTTACAAGCCTGCTATGTGTCTGCTTCTGATATCAGAAAAGCACAATTGTCTCTTCCATAAAAGCTTAACAGCTTTGCCTTTGGGGCTTCGCTTTGGAAAAATAAACTGACATCAGGTTTCACCTTATTACAGCAATCTACTACATTAGATGTAAGGAATGTTCTTCTTAACTGACAGACACATTTACTTACTTGATTACAATAAAAAACAATTGTAAAAATTGAATAAAAAAGCAGTGACTTGGGAGAATCATTATAGTTTGGCTGTCATACGCGTTCTTATTTTTCCCATGTTGTCCTGGACACTATCAGTGTGCAATGGAGTGGGGAAAACAAAATGGCCACAATGAAAAAACATAATGGCTGCCATGTTTTGTAGTGTAACCATTTTATAATGTTTTGGGCTGGTACAATTTTGGAACACAATGAGAAAAACAGAATGCTTGGCATTAAAAGGCTGCCCGTGCTATTTTTCTTACAGCTTTTGCACTGCTTTGCTTTACTACTGAGGTGCAATTGGCTGAGACATGGAACAAAGCCTTCTCTATAGTGGTGGTCATTCAGGAAGTGGAATGGTCTGATACAAAAGAGGCAATTGGAGATACTTTCTCCCCTGTCTTTCTTCTGAATTCCTTGGCCATTTCCCTCTGTGGGGCTGTGTGTTACCCCAGCCAGATTTAATCTCTGATAACAATAAGGGCATTATCTGTGGTATTTTCTTACTATGATGCAAAAGCAGTTTGCCTTTGTCTTCTTCTGGGGTGCATTTTTAACTTTCCTAGTCCAAGCTGCACCTCTGGGGTTTCTTGAGAGTCTTCCAACTAAATACAAAATCTGAGCTTTGGCACTTTATACAAGGTCACTTAGGTGCCACCACTTGACCTGCTGCCCATAGTTTTATTAAAGATATATACCAGCTCAAGTTAATTTCTGTATGTAGAATGTAGGTGGGGAGGAGTTATTTGTTTTAACCAACAAAGTATCTTGGACACGCTATAGTGTGATGGCGAACCTATGGCACCGGTGCCACTTCGGGCACGCGGAGCCACGTCACCTGGCATGTGCGGCATCACCCATTTATGTTCTGGGTTTCTGGCGCACGTGATGATCAGCTGGCCTTTGTGCATGCAGCAGTGCTAGAAACTGGAAGAGCTAGTCTTCCGTTTTCCTGCATGAGCATGTGCGCCGGCCAGCTGATCGTCATGCACGCATGCGCACCAGAAACCTGGCAGACATCAGGTCTTTTCAGAGAAAGACCTGATGTATCCTTTGAAGCTCCCAGAGCTCTATACTGTAGCTACCTCTGGTTGTACAGTACCTTCTTTCATATGTAGAGCTGATATTGTTTATTTATTTATTTATTTATTTTATTCTATTTTTATACCGCCCTTCTCCTGCTGGACTCAGGTCGGTGCACAGCCAAAGATAAAAACAGTGCATACAAAATTTAAAATTTTAAAAGAATTAAATTAGTATTGGCCCAATAAAATTTAAAATATCCCAACTAAAACCAATTTAGCAATTAAAAATATCTAAGGGGTGGGGGGGGTCAAGCCAGCCCAGCTTGATGAAATGAAAAAGTTTTAAGGGCATGGCGAAAAGCACGGAGATCTGGGATCCTAAGTATCTCCGGGGGCAAGTCGTTCCAAAGGGCCGGTGCTGCCACAGAGAAGTCCCTCCCCCTGGGGGTCGCCAGCCAACATTGTCCGCCGACGGCACCCTGAGGAGTCCCTCTCTGTGGGACTCTGTGTTTAAAGTGTGGAATTGCAAAGCTGCAAATGGAAGGGACTTTTAAGAACATGACAATAATCTTCCATTGTGGGCCTTTTGTGTACCCAAATAAAGCACACTTTCAAATTTACTTTGTAAGAGTATTAATAGTAGTTATTATTTTGACTAAATATTTGGCTTATCCTACTTCTGCTTTTTTCTAATGAAAGTATTGTTATATTATGAATGACGGAAGTCTCTTCATCTTTCTAGGTAGATCTATCCTTTTGTCTTCTGAGATATAATAATTTTTCTGTAGATATGAATGTTTTGCTGGATTTATAGCCTCTGTTGTTGATATTTGATATAAATTTACATAAAATACACCTGAAAGCTCTATTTTTGCTTTGTGAGAGAAAAGCAGTAAATGTGGGTTGTTGAAGAAGGCCTAAAAGATAGTAAGTTACTTGAGAAGGACCCCACTGCAACACTTACTTGTACCATCAAATAGTTCTAGCAGAACTATTTTGTTGGTAAATTAGTGTCAAAATTGCCAAGATTGTACTTACTACATATTTTATACTGCTCTTCCCTGCATCTTATAGTGGTTATATACTTTGTATCTTCATTAACAGTGGAACTTGGTCCAGGTAGTCCTCGACTTATGACCACAATTGAGCCCAAAATTTCTGTAATTAGCAAGATGGTTAAGTGAGTTTTGCTTCATTTTATGACCTTTCTTGCTACAGTTGTTAAGTTAGTAACACTGTTGTTAAGTGAATCTGGCTTCTGCATTGATTTTGCTTGTCAGAAGGTCGCAAAAGGTGAACACATGACCCTGGACACTGCAACTGTCATAAATATGAACCAGTTGTCAAGCATATGAATTTTGATCACATGACTACGGGGATGCTGCAATGGTCATAAGTATGAAAAACACTCTTTTCAGCGTCATCGTAACTTTGAATGGCCACTAAGTGAATGGTTGTTAGTTGAGAACTACCTGTACTAGCTTGGACCTGGCACAAAGATATCCTTCAGTATGCCTTTAGTAGGAAGAAAAGGAATTTAAAATGACTTGTTTCATTGAGAACAATTATGGCAAATTATCACATCAGTGTGATGTTAAGCATTTTCAGTTTTATTTGTTTAACTATTTATTGGCTTTATTTCTTCAATTTATATGATTACCCACCAGGCAAATAACTCTTATTTGCAGATTCCACTGTGGCTACCCATCCAGGTAAGTCTTCAAGGGGCTGTAAGGGACATGATTTTCACATGTTATGCATATACTTTCAATATGTATGCTCCCCAGTGTAATCTTAGGTCTTTTTGGTAACATCATTTCTGGTAAAATCAAATAATAAAAATGTAATGCAGTCATATGATCCTATATAAAATAAATCACTGAAAATTATTTGAAATGACAAGTAGATTCTTGAGTGTCTATGAATATTAATTGACTATAATTAAACTTTTTTTTTTAAATAGAAAAGTAGAAAATAACTTGCACCATGTAAAGTCAAAAACATTACTTTACTGATTCAGTTAACACAGTGGGCAATTTCAAATAATTCCTTATCTGTGTTCTGCCTGTACTGTTTTGTAGTCCAATGTTCAGATTATTCCAACGCAACCAGTAACTGAAGATGAAGCCACACTGGATCTTATGATATATGGAATTGCAAATCCCAGTGCTGCAACATCAAGTTCCCCTAAGGCTTTTTGCATCTTAGAGTAAGTATATTTTGAAAGGTACCTCTCATTCTTTGGAGACTTGAGGGGGATAGCCCTGAAAGTCAAACCATCTGCAGTGTTACACCCATAACCTAATGTAATAATAGGGATGTGTAAAGAAAAGTTACGGCTCATGCTCATTATAGATAATGGGAGTCTAATGATTCTGAAAAGAACTATGTTAAGAAACTTGACCCTAGCAAACAATTTAGAGATTTCAGTTAGCGTGGTATAAAAATCTGACAGATCTGTGGGGGTAGATTTAGGAAAAAGAAGGTAACCTTTTCTTTCTTACTGTTTTCCTGTTGTACTATATGCAGTATATAAAAAGTTTAGACTAAGAACTAACAGATACAAATCTTTGTTTTTAATTACTATATTGTGCAGAGAAAAGAGATCTTTAATGCCATGAATCCATGTCCTTTTCGCCACTCTTAATCCTTTACCTCTATTATTACTGTTCGGGGTCAAAAAACACATTTCCCTTTCATCATTCATGGTGCATAGTGGTTAGAATGCAGTTTTGCAGGCTAACTCTGCCGACTGCCAGGAGTTTGATCCTGACCGGCTCAAAGTTGACTCAGCCTTACATTCTTCTGAGGACAGTAAAATGAAGACTCAGATTGTTGGGGATGACATGCTGACATTGCATCCCACCCAAAGAGTGCTGTAAAGGACTATGGAGCAGTATATAAGTCTAAGTGCTATTGCTATTGCTAATATTTCTCTGTCTCCTTCACTGGGCACCCAACATCTTGGAGGCCACTGATTTAGCTTAGCAATTTATTTTCTTTTTAATTCACAGAGTAATATATTTCAAAATGTATGCTCATTCCAAAGGAAGTGGTATCTCAGTTTACTGCTAGTTTAATAAGAAAGGAGCTGAGGACAGAGTGGATGTTTCTAAACAAATTCAGGGCAGCTACTTCAGTATCTGTTGGATAAAAGTCATTGAATAAAGTCAATACCATCTGTAAGGCAAAAGCAAAACCAATGTTAATTCTATGAATAATCTGCATTTTAATTACAGAAATATTAGGTGCAATAGAAATTGGAAGAGGCAATTTTGTTTCTCCGCTTGCCATGTTTCTGATAAGTATGTCCTGTCGGAAGCCATGCTTGTATTTCTAAGAAAATGTTCTACAAATTCACAATGTTTGTGTATGTGTGTTTGAGAGATAGAGAGAGAGTCAGAGAGAAAGAGAGAGAGAGAGAGAGAGAGAGAGAGAAAGAAAGAACTAAAGAGGGAAAGAGAGAGTAAAACAGTGACAACCTGATAAACTTATTCTCCAAAGACAGCTTTTAAATTTTTCACTAAATGGATTGAAGATAAAAAGCATATTTGAATTTGGAGCACAGGTAGCATCTGGGGATAATACTAGGTATGACCACTTGGTGTCACTGTCCAATTTAAAATAATTTTACTGAAGCTTATTTTCAATGATACCAATCACAAATTTTAGTAAATGGAACACAATGATCATAACACACTGTAATAATTTTTAAAGGGCAGGAGAAAGATGGAAAGACAATAGTTTTTTAAAAAGTTTGAGGTGTGAAACAAATGGTCTGGAATGTTATGTTTCAAACAAAACAACTTCGAAAATCTTTGCTTGAAAATTTTCTTCATTCTTATGTTGGAAATTGAAATATCGATGTCCCAGAATTGAAATATCGACAAACAACACATATAAAAAATGTATTCCTGCGAATTAAGTATGGAGGCACCTTCTCTATGTTATATGATAATTTATTTAGCCAATACAATGGATATATCAAGAACATATTTATCTTTAATATGCGGAATTTCCTAAAGGAAATCAATCCTGACTGTTCTTTGGAAGGACAGATATTGAAACTGAAGCTCAAATACTTTAGCCATATAATGAAAAGAGAGGAGTCATTGGAAAAGTCTCTGATGTTGGGAAAAGTTGAAGGCAAAAGGAGAAGGCAGAGGATGAAATGGTTAGATAGTGTCAATGACGCAGGGGGCTTGAGTTTGGACAAACTTTTTGAGACAGGGGATCCTGGCATGCCATGGTCCATGGGGATGCATAGACTTGGACACGTCTTAGTGACTGAACAACAAATAATAGGGGGATTGATCCAATGTTATGTTCACAATGGTATCTTTTTATTGTTTTATATTCACATATATATTTATAAAATACTGATAACATGCCACTGCAAATGTGATAATAATAGAAAGCCAAACCATATGAGTTAATATTCTAACTCCTGAGTCTCCTTTTCAGAAATAAGGGGATCATGAGCAACCTTTATTCAGCATTCTCTGCACTGTGGTACAAAATCTGTGTTGCATTATCCTAATGTTAAGATTACAGGAAACTTCGTTCATAGAGTTTAAATTGACCCTCAGTTGGTTAATTGGCCAAACCTAGCGTGCATGCATCCCCTTTTTCCCTATTTGTTTATATTCCACCTGCAGCTGCAAAGTTTCTTCTTAGTGTGATAGATTAGAAATACAGCTACAGAAACACGGAAACAAATAATGTGAGATGTGATGAGCTATCTTAAGCTCTCATTATTCTTCTGTTTCAGCATTGAGGACCTGCTAATAAGATACAATATGGGGAAATCTATGTAGAACTCTGATCATTGACCTTTAGGAAACAGTTCAATAGATTCTTCCAAAAGTTTTGTGATGTTTTTTCAGCTGGTTTAAAATTGCATACTTTTATGTTAAGCCTATAGGACAGAAGTCTTGACAGCAGAAAATGACATTTTTTCAAAACAGAGTTGAACAGAGTTGCCTTGTGGTGAGATGGGTGACGACTACTACTACTACTACTACTACTACTACTACTACTACTACTTATTATTATTATTATTATTATTATTATTATTATTATTATTATTATTATTATTTTGTAGAAGCTGTTTGCAGCATTTAGATTTAGAGGCAAGATTGAAAATGGAATGAAAGTACTGTTGAACTCATAGTAATCCCAAGAAAGACCCTTCTATTTCCAATTTAAAAAAAGCAAGAATTTGCTAAGTTACGGCAATTCTAAATTTGTTTCTAATATGTGTACTGTTGCTTCTTTTTGTCTTCCCATGCTTCGTTTCCAATCAAGACTGCCTGAAAATGAAATTAGGGAAATGGCTGATGACCATGAAATAGCATGTCAAGATACAGGATCAAATGGTAGTCCGAAGCATTTTCAGGTACAGTGTATACTCAAGTACTGCAGTGGTGGGTTCCTCCCGGTTCAGCCCGGTTCTCCCGAGCCGGTAGTGGTGACAATATGACATCAGCGGACCGGTTCTCCTCCCTCGTCCCCCGCCCCCCCCACATTATTCTTACCTTTTATTTGGCCCCACCCCGAATCTATTGCTGCCTCTTGAGTCCCAGCTAGAGGGAAAAAAACTGTTTAAACTCTTGCCGTGGGGCTTCAAAGAGCCACCCTACAGCTGATCAGTGTTAAAAGAAAACAAATGAGTAGAGCGGTGCCTGCAAAAATACATGAGTAGATCAGTGCCTGCAAAAATAAATGGGTAGACCAGTACCTGCAAAAATACATGAGTAGATCAGTGCCTGCAAAAATACATAAGTAGATCAGTGCCTGCAAAAATAAATAGGTAGACCAGTGCCTGCAAAAAATAAATGGTTCTGCAAGCAGTTAAAAGCCTGGTAGACCAGTACCTCTGCTAAATCCTAAATAATTGTCACATGACCATCAAGCCATGCCCACAAAATAAGTCAAGCCCACAGAACCGGTAATAAAAAAATTTAGAACCCATCCCTGAAGTACTGTAGATTTTTGTTCGGGAAACTTATAGCTGCAATATTCCATACATTGCTGTGGCCATCTTTTCTTCAGAGAACATCTGAGCTTTGGAATCAAGATATAGTAACTGTCAAGACCTCATCAGTTGCACACAACATCCTGCCTAATGTGAGATGTTGGAAAACTAATTTAAGTAGAAACACATCATATGTCTGAGTTGCAGACACATACTGATTCAGCAATTCTAAAATTAGAATTGTGTGGTATTCTCTAACTGAATTTCCTTCCTCTTTCCCCTATATTTTGAACTATCATTTGAAACTGCTGATGAGAAAACAGAATAGGCATTTCATCTTAATGAAAATCCACCTTTGGAGACATTAGCCCTCATGCTTAGCACTACATCATGCTGAGCCAAAAACAAACTAGCCATGTTAAATTTAGCACAATACAAAAAAAATAATCCACTGTGGTTTAGCATAATGCAGAGAGAAATCCATTGACTTGGTCAACAAAAGCATGCTTTAAAATATCCTGACTTGGTGTCATGTGAGAAGACAACTTTATTTCCAATCCAGACTCCATATCTTGATTGCAATATGATTTTTTTTCACCTTTGTATCTGATGAGCTCAGAATGAGATTATGTCTTTTGGAACATTATTTATGCAATATATGACGGTTAAGTTCCTAATCAACTCTCCAGTGTTTCCTGTCATCTGGCTTCAACTAAGCAAAAATTCCAAATATCTGCAGTGAACAAAGGGTGGCAGAAAACACAAAGACAGCAACTGCCTCTTCCATATGCACAAAAAAATGTTTGGAATGTAATAGCATACAATAGTGCCTGCTACTCAGCATGTGTATGTATTTATAATTTACTGCCCTACAAAAACACATCCTTGTTGTTATTCCTTTTCTTTTTTACTTTATTTTATCTCATTTTCTGTTTTTCTCTTTTTGAGGCATAATTGTTCAAGAATGGTGATGCATTTTATGTTCTGCTCAAGAACAATCTAACCATGAAGCTTTATGAGTTTTTTTGTCTGAAATTAAAGGATTAGAAGGGCTGGAAGAAAGAGCATAATTATTGCCATCTCATTGAATTCTTTCATTTGCTATCTTTGGAGTCTATTGGAATTGTGGAGGAGGATAAATTTAAACAAACAAAAAAACAAACATTATCCAGATTGGAAATGAACTATTTCTTGATCATCATAAAAGGCAGCTGCCTTCTAAAATCTTTCAAAATGCAATGGCTGCTGGCAGTTAGCTAGAGCCAATGAAAGCAATGAGGCCTGTTCATGAGGCATTCTTTGCTTGTGCCATTCAGGTGGCAGGATAGCAAACAACTTTTTGTATAGTTGTCAGAAAAATAGATTCTGCATATCCTTAAAGTGTAATAGTTTGATTGCGAGACAAGCTAATCTTTTCCAGACTAGTATTCTCTCTAGATTTGGGTCTGTAGTTTTTAAAATTCCCAGCCACGATGGTCAGTGGCTGGAATTGTAGACCAGGATATGACACTAATTTGGAGAAAATTATGGAAATCTTAGGTAAATGACCAGTAACTAATGGTAGGAAACTATATATTTACTTTTAAATTGTAGAATTCTTTTTTCTAGCTTTGGAGGATGGGGTCTGATAGCCCTCATTTAAATTATGATGTCCAAAGCAATGTGTATTGGGCACACTGTGGAATATCAAAATGTTGGAGTTTAGTCACCCAGCACCGTCTTTTTGCATGATACCAAACCAAGATATATTAGAACATGCTTTGTTGAACAAGTCAATTGTTCCTAGTGCTTTCTGTCAGAAGTGCTATTGCAAAGGCTGATTCACATAAGAGGAAGACCATTTAAGAAGCCCCATCTCAAAACAGTAGTTGAACTTATCCTTGGCAAGGTCCTACAGTACCTCTTGCACTCAACTGTTTCTCAAGAGTGGCTAGTGAGAAGGACAACATTGTAACAAATATTAGAATAAGACAACAGAAAGTTGACTACTTCTGTACTGTAACATTCTTTCTGTCTTCTCTTATTATTTTTAGAGCATGTTGTGAAATAACATTGCTGGATTCAACTTGAGTCTGACAGCATTTACCTTCTCAACTTTACACAGGGCAGATCTACTGGAAAAAAGTATTTTCTATCCACCAGGACATTTCAAATTTTTGTGTATTTTCTTCTTCTTCATGGAACAAATAGCTGCTCATTATCTATGTTCTTTTATTTTCTGTGGACTAAGTCTGTTAATATTAGCAGATGTGTTTTAGCATATGTTTCAGACAGATAAATTGTTCTATCCTCCCTCTCTCAAACTCTATTGCTTCTCTTTCTTTCTTTCTCCTCCTAGAATGCAGTTTTACAATGAATTTATATTTTTGTGTTGAGCATTTATCCTGGCACTTAGCACATTCACAAGACACATGATGCACTTCCCCAATTGTCTATTTTCCTGTCAATATTCTGAGTTTGGATTGGTTTTTTGTTTTTTGTTTTTGCCTGTGTTTATAGCAGTTGTTTGGGATAATCACAATTTCTAAACACTGCTAAGTAAAATATTTTATGATTCATCCTACAAAGAGTAGTTTTAAGGTCCAACTGCATGGAATCGGTAGAGAAGCAAAATTACCTGGCTTGTGTATTTAGGAATGAAGCTGGGAAAGTTATACGTTATTGGAACATTGTAAGGAGTATGGTGCTGATAATGAGGAAAAAAAATAAAAAGAGACACTAAAGCAATCCTTTTACCTGATGTATCATGACTTGAAAAGTTTAGTTTGATATGAAACTGTACACCATGGTCTCAGTTATTTGGGGGAGAAAGAACAAATGGGCAGGAAATGACTATATTTTTTTTAAAGCTACAGTACTTCACAAGTACAGAAATGAAATCTGACTCTGTGCATAGCAGCCATTTTAAAAAAAATGTTAAACATAGTTTTTGTATAGACTTTTCTGTTCACAAATAGGTTGAAACAAACCTGGCAGAACTTTGCAGGGTTCTTCATTGACAGAACACAAATCTCATATTTTATGTACTTGCATTGCTAGAAATTGGCAAGTGCTTAAAGTCACACATTAAACACAATGGATCCTGCACTGCATTCAGTAGAAATGCCTCCTCAACAGCCATTGTGCTTTGAAAAAATATCCTCACTGAAATAACACATACAGAAAATGGGTTTCAGTGAACATTTTATCACAGCTGAGGTGACATTTGTCACAAAGATTCATCACAAGGGGCAAATAGTTATAACTCTTCCTCTGAAAAACATGGTTGAAGAAGATGTAGTATGGCTTCCTATTTTTTTTAAGGCATTGTCCCCTTGGATCAGAGGAAAAATACCTACCATGTCCTTAAAAATATTATTCCTATTCCTTTCTTCTTACTATTTCTTTTAAATTAAGGAAGGCATATACTGCTTGATGCAGAGACATAGATTCCTTCATACAGATATTTAAAAACACAATGCTACCATGTACACACTATTTCAATTTTGGAATTCCAACTTTAAAATTTTCATTATAATATTGATGTTTTTAAAGGTAAATTTTGACCTCAAACACTGAACAAGCTTTGTGCAATTCTAAGCCTTATTTCTTCTTGTTTCTTTTCAGTATGAAGTGCTCCAAAGTAATAGTTATTAGAAAACAATATTGAAATAAATAATTGAAAACAAAATTGAAATAATATATTGGAATAATATTGGAATAATTAAATATTCCACAAACACATATTAAAATATACAGGAAATATTTTATTCTTTCTATTAGTATTAGTAACTTTGATCAGGCATTTGGGACTATTGACAGCAGGCAGTCTTTTTCAATATTATATATTACAAATAGCTGCTGTCAAAGTCTATATGCAGAAAGTTTTTTTATTCTTGAAATTTCAGATTCTTTGATATTCTCTTTTTAATCACACAGCAGACTTAGGTCACAAAATGAATCTGTCAACTTTTCTCTATCCGGATCTCTGGCTTTTTATTCAGAGTTTAGCTGTGAAACTTAGGCCAAAACTGTTCTACCAGCCTAAACCCCTTGTGAATATTGAAAGTTCACGAAAGGAAACACCTTGTCATCCTGTGTTAAGATCAAGTTTTCAGCTCATATGCTCCCTCCTAGGGATTTCTGGATACAAGTTAATTATTATTGTGCAAGTTCTATTGATTATGCTTTATGAGGGTAAGTAGCACTATTCATAATTTTAAATGTCTGAAAGCAACAGTGTGGCAAGTCTTAAGCTTTCAATCATCTTTCTTGCACTAATTGTCCCATAAACTAAGTAGATATAGCCCATTTCCTGAATTATATCTTTTCAGACATTATGTGTCTGATAGATTTGTGCAAAAGTCTGTAGCTGCTGTCTTACAAGAACCTCCTAGAAAACAAGGCTTCTGAATCCAAATCAGATCCATGCAACAATTTATGGAGTGGTTTGAGCTATTCAGGTGGACAAGTAATACTCTTGAACTTAACAATGGCATTTTGAACAGACTTAAGGTACTTAAAGGACTGTCATTTAGAACATGGAACACAATTCTTCAGTGTTCAGAAAAAAACAATGGGTTTAAATTCCAACAAGTAGATTTCAGCTGAACACCAGGAAGAATTTCCTAAGCATACAAATTGTACAACAATGGAACAGACCTCCTTTGGAGATGGTGGATTTTCCTTTGCTGGAAGGTTTAAACAGAAACTGAGTAGTCATATGTTATAGATACTGTAGTACTGGATTCTTGCACTTGTTAGGGGATTGGGCTAGATGCTATCCAAAGTCCCTTCTAAAGCTTGCATTTCCTGATTCTATGATTGTAACTATAATATGATAGAGGTTAGGAAGTATTGGATTTGAACGTGTAAGGATTTCCTGAAGTGATCCTTGACTTGATTTCTTCTTTCTGTTTTCTGTTTTCTTCTCAAAAATGTTCACACATGACACATTACAAAGGGAATTATAACCATACAGTTACAGATTCAGATTCAGGAATGATCATTCCAAGAAATCATCAGGAGTCAAGCTCACCTGAAGACTGCTTTTTTTACTTGAGGAAATGGGAATTAAGTCCTATAACCTCAGTGAGGCACGCTTCTGAGGAGATATATGCTTAATTTTTCTCTCAGAAGTGAATTTAATCTTAACACACAAAGAACCAAAGAAGCTTTTTGGATGAGAAATGAAACATTTCTGAAAGGACCCCCTCCCCCCCCAAAAAAAAGTCCTATTGCCTTTTGGAAAAAGCACCTTTGGGACAACCATGACATGGAAGATTGAGAATCCCCATAGACACGTAAAACGCAAAGAAGTCTTTAGCCAGGGTCTTGTCATTGTCTACATTTCTCAATCTTAAACCTGCTATTTGCAAAGTTAATAATTTATGTTCCTCTTAATTTTTTAATGTGAGAACTTTCCATTGCTTTATCATATTTGGTGATCATTAGAAGGTTCTTCCTGTCAAATTTCATAAGCACCCATACACAGACAGATAATATTCTGTTAATAAAAAATATAGCCATCCATGTTCTCTCTTGATTTTATATAAACTGACTGAAGGTGAATCAAAGATACATTTACCAAAGCAAGCATTGGACTTAATTATTTCCACAGATGCTATAATTGTGTGTGTTTTAGTGTGGCAAAGCTTACTCCCTGGATATTAAAATGTGTGATTCCAGTTATCAAAAAGGATTTTTTGGGGAGGCATATTACACAATGCATTTGAGGTTCCTATACTTATCACAGAATTTGTGAAGTGGCTATCCGCTTGGTAATTTCTCAAGTGTGAATCATTATTCATTGAGTCAGTATTACCATGTCATGTCTACACCAAGCAAAGGAATACTGCAAGCCCTAATTTGTGGTCATGTAGGAGCAAGCGGAGGCATGCTTCACCACAAAGTCAGTTTTCCAGGAATACGACATGCTGTTCTGTAATGAATTCACATAATCTTATGCCATGCTAACCTGTCAAATCTGTTCAGGCAATGATAACATCAGTGGTGGGTTGCTCCCGGTTAGCGCCGGTTCTATAGAACCGGTAGTAAAACCGGCGGGAGGCTCCGCCCGCTGACCCCGACATCATCAAAATGCTTCTGTGCAGAAGAGCGCACACATGAGCGATGCAAGCACGCACGGCCCCATTGCGAACCGGTAGTAAAGGTAAGTAGAACCCATCCCTGCATAGCATCCCTCCCTCTTTCTTCCTGAATTAATAGGTAGCAAACTGGCTTCTCACATTGATTCTGGATATCGTATTATCATTACATATTTTAATGGCCCTTTTTGCATGGTGTGTAGATTCCTTCTGCATGTGTTTCATAGCTGGAAGTTTTCCTAAGCTAATTCTTATACAGACAGAGAACTCAGTTCTTTATTTACTAGACACATCTTTTGTTCTAGGAGACTTTAATCATACTCTAACTTTTTAAAATCTTGCTTTTTAACATAATCCTTGTTGCTCTACACATTGATACTAGTAATATTTATTTTTAAATACAATACAGAATAAAATATATTTTTTTTAAATCTGAAGAACAAATATGAAATTAATTGGTTCTGATTTAATTGAAGTGGTAATCCATGTTCCCATTGGATAAAACCTAACCGATTTACATAACCGTATGCACAATAAACTGTGGTTCAAGCATAGTTTAGTTGAATTATAGTGATAATAGAAAAGCTGCAAGTTTTTTAGTCATTGTGAAGAAATGATATTTATGGCTCCTTGCTACTATGAGATTAACTGAAGTGGCAGACTTTTTCCCAATAAAATGCCCAAAGAGATCACAGACATGAAGCAAAACAACTTTGGAAGAACATGCTGATACACTTTAGAAATCATGCTAATGAAGCCACTATAATGCATATGTGATTGCAGACTCAAGAAATAAAATGCAAATAACAGAGCAATAAGTTCAAGGTTTGCATTTTCAAATAGATACACTGTATGTCTAGGTTCAGATGGCAGCTCTCCTCCTTTTGCAAACACCATGATTTTGAAGCACCTACATTCTCAGTGTTGTCTGCAACATAAACTCTCACTTCAGATTTTCTGCGGCCTTAGATTCCTTCTCAGCAGCAAGAAATGTTCATGCACATGAGTCCACCTTTTGCAGAATAATGAATTTGCATGGATTTTTCTTTGGTTTTAAGTGTATGGTCAACTATGTGTGGAATTTTAGCAATTGCTGTGATAATGAAAAGCATTCCAAAGAGATGCTGTATTAATCTGACATATTCAACATAGGTGAATTTCAAAGATATTTCTGCACCTCAAAATTTTAAATAGTTCACAAAAATCTCAGTAGTTGTCTAAAAATCTTACTAAGCTGCCCATTAGATGAATAATCAAGTAGGTGTTTTCTCTCATATTCATTTGACAATAATGATATATTATTATTAATAATAATAATAATAATATTTGTGATAGATTTTTAAATGTTCAGTTGACTGACTTTCATGTTTAATAATGATGATGATGATGATAATAATAATAATAATAATAATAATAATAGGAAGTAAATAAAGGAGGCCTTTTAAAGATAACTAAAACAAAAGCAGAATATAAGAAAGAAGTAATTGAGCAGCGAGCTGAAAATTGGAAACACAAAGCTCCGCATGGCCAATACTTGAAAAGTATTGAAGGCAAAGCTGACCAGAAACTAACTTGGAACTGGTTAAGATCAGGAGTACTGAAAAAAGAAACAGAAAGCTTTATTTTGGCAGCTCGAGAACAAGCCCTAGCCACAAACTGCATGAAGGCAAAAATTCAACATGTTACCACCAACAGCAAATGCTGCCTCTGTAATGAGAAAGATGAGACAGTCGACCACCTGATAACTGGGTACAGCAAAATTTCACAAACTGACTATCTATAATGCCATGACCGTGTTGCTAAGATCATTCACTGGAAATTGTGCCAGAAGTTTGGATTTGAGTATAGCAAAAACCACTGGGAACATCGGGTTGAGAAAGTTTTAGAGAATGAGAAAGTCAAGATCTTGTGGGACTTCAGGATTCAGACTGACAGGCACTTAGTCCACAACACACCAGACATAACAATAGTTGGAAAGAAAAAAAGTATGGTTCATTGACATTGCAATACCTGGTGATGCACGGATTGAAGATAAGCAGCAAGAAAAAATCACAAAGTACCGGGACTTGCAAATTGAAGTTGAGCAACTGTGGAAAAAGAAATCGTGTGTTGTCCCAATTGTAATTGGAGCCCTTGGAGCAATACCCAAAGGGCTACCCTGCTATTTAGAAATTCTAAATTTACCGGACTTGAACATTTTGACTCTACAAAAAACCACCTTACTCGGAACAGCTTACATCCTCCGATGATACCTTAACAGATCCTAGGTCCTTGGTTAGGACTCGAGCTGCTGAGCTATTAACCAGCCTCAAAGGCTGTGAATCTCACCAAAGATTAAATAATAATAATAATAATAATAATAATAATAATAATAATAATAATCAACTAATGCCATGAAAGTGAAAATACAAAAATCCACTGACAATCCAAACTGCCAACTTTGCAACGACAAAGTTTCACACTTAATATGTGAGTGCAGCAAAATTGCGCAAACTGATTACAATGCTAGACATGATTAAGTTGCTAAATTAGTCCACTGGTCATTATGTAAAATATATGACATACCTGTATCCGGAAAGTCATGGGAGCACAAAGTGGAAAAAGTTATTGAAAATGAGACAGTGAAGATCTTATGGGACTTTCAAATACAGATGGATTGTCATATGGAACATAACACGCCAGATATCACAGTTGTTGAGGGCTGACGCGTACAGTTTATTGATATTGCTGTACCAGGAGACACCAGAGTCGAAGAAAAAAACCTGGAAAAAATTACAAAATATTGCGACCTGGCCATTGAGACTACACGGCTATGGATGAAACATGTAACAGTGATACCCATTGTCATCGGGGCACTTGGTACCATGTCCAAGAATTTTACAAAACAGATCAAGAAATTGCAGCTTCCTGCAATAACATCAGCAGAATTACAAAAGTTTGCGCTACTCGGAACAATATACATTTTAAGAAGATACTTGGTTGATACCAGTGGCGGGTTGCCTCCAGTTCACACGGGTTCTATAGAACTGGTAGTAAAACTGGTGGGAGGTCCACCCACCAACCCTGATGTCATCAAAATGCTTCAGCGCATGCACAGAAGAGTGTGTGGGGGCGGCCCTGTTGCAAACCAGTAGTAAAGGTAAGTAGAACCCACCCCTAGGATGCTGGCAGCAACCCGTATCAACCATTAGCACCAGTCAATCGTATTTGTGATACATATTTAAATGTTCAGTTGACTGAGTTTCATGTTTAATGAATAAAAGAGATAATATTAATAATATCACAGTTGTTGAAAACTGAAGCGTACAATTTGTTGATATCCCTGTACTAGGAGGCACCACAGTCGAAGAAAAAGAACTGGAAAAAAATCATGAAATATTGTGACCTGGCCATTGAAACTACACGGCTATGGATGAAACATGTGACAGTGATACGGGCATTTGGTACCATGTCCAAGAATTTTACAAAACGCATCAAGAAATTGCAGCTTCCTGCAATAATACCAGTGGAACTGCAAAAGTCTGCGCTACTCGGAACAACATACATTTTAAGAAGATACTTGGTTGATCAGACCCAGAGCCAGAGCCAGTCAATTGACTGAATTTCATATTTAATGAATACAAGTTTATAATAATAGTAAGAATAATAATTTGACAATAAACAGATGTCTTATTCCTCAGGTAACTGTCTCCTTTACATCACAACATCCTCATCGCAGCAACAGGATATTTGCAAATGTCTCTGAGTAGCCATTTTCCTACTGCTTGATTCCTCCATTTGGGCTGGGGTGTTTCTCCATCTTTTACCTCTCTAGACCTTGATCAGTCTCCAGCTGATTCACTGTGCTATTTCTTCTCAGAAGAAACCTGTCAGTCTCTCTTGTTCTGCCATTTCAGTTGAACTATCAATCAATTTTCTGAATCCTTTGCACGGCCAGCTGCCCTCTCCTTTTGTTACCTGTAGGGCATGGAATCCCCGTTGGGCAAGTGCCGAAGGAGAAAAATCTCATGTTTTCACCTTTTTTCTTTTTACTTCTTGCTCACAGGTGAATAGCCTTTTGGTCTTTCTTGACTTAAAGCTTTGTTTTTTATTCTATTAGGATACTTCTTTCTAAGCTGGATGCTCTTTTGCCTCTGCCTTCCATTCTTAGCCATTGTGGTTTTGATAGCAACAGATACCAAACAATCAACAGATACAGATTGCTTTCCTTCACACACACACATACAGAAGTCAAGCTTCCCCTTCCCTCCTTTAGTCATGACAAAAATGCACCAAACTGTTCTCCCCTCTCTCCCAATAGTTGACTTATATTGAGGTTTCTCTTTTGAAAGCAGACTATAGGCCGAACGTTTTGTGTTGTATCATTAACTCCATTAATCAGAGCTCTGAGAAATGTGTTTGGATTAACTGTTTGCATCCAAATTACTAAAAAGAAATATAATTCCTAATTCGTATAATTTTAATATTCTTGATTATCTTTGGGAGAGACTTCTTACCTTCCAAAATCCTCAGTTCAATTTCCTTAGTAACTCCAAGTTGTCTAGTAAGAAGCATTTTATCTCTCCACTAATCCCGATCTCTGTTTACTTTGTCATTTCTGATCATTTGCTCTCAATTTATATTCTAGTGCAGGGGTTCTCAAACTTTTTAAACAGGGGGCCAATTCACGGTCCCTCAGACTGTTGGGGGGCCAGACCTGCTGGTTGAGTGTGACTAGGTCATGTGACTGGGTGGGCATGGCCAATTTAGCAGTCCATTAAACAATATACACAAATTAAACTTTGATTTGTTATGCTCCTGGGGGTGGAAAGCAGGTTAGTGAAGGGATGTGGCTGCCTTGGGGGTGGGTGGGTGAGGGACTTCTGTTGTGAGTGTGTGTGTCTCTCTCTCTCTCCTTCCTTTCTCTGGAGGCTGGGGAGGCCAAAATTGGGCACGTTTTTGGCCTCCTGGGGCTTCCGCGCATCCCATTTTTGGCCTCCTCAGCCTCCAGAAGGCAGGTGGGGGCCAGTGGGTAGGTGGGGCGATGTGGGTGAGGCAGCCTTGTGGTCCTGCGTGGGCCAGATTAATGGCTTCAGTGAGCCATGTCCGGCCCATGGGCCATAGTTTGAGGAACCCTGTTCTAGTGGCTAGTCAGTGTTGGTGTGAGTAGTCTTGGTGGGATTCTTTGGTTGAGCTGTTTACTGTTGGCTTGTTTGGCAATTCTGTGATTGGGGTGTTGTTCACCTCTTGATTGTTGGTTTGATATTAATCTTTGTATTAATCTATGCTCATCTGGATATTCATTACTGGTGTAAAGATATTTTGGACTTTTTATTTCTTTTTTGACTTGTTGATTGTCGTTTTTGCACAATATGTAGATGTTGTTTATATCTATGTGTCTATTGATGGCTGATTTGTCAGAGTTCCAAGATTCCAGGAATACTAGAGAATACTAGAATTCTAGAGGCATGCTTGCATGTGCAGCTGCAGGTGAGTTGGGCGACAGCTCGTGTGCCTGGAAAAATGGCTCTGTGTGCCACTTCTGGCATGCATGCCATAGATTTGCCATTACAGGACTAGGGTGTGCCTAGAGTAGTAGTGGGACTCAAATCTTGGCACTACCGGTTTGCTACCAGGCGCACGTGGCTCTTCTGTGCATGCGCAGAGCGTTTTTAATGATGTCTGGGCAGGTGGGCGGAGCCTCCCGCCGCCACCACTACTGGTTGACCTGAACCAGGGCGAACCGGGAGCAACCCACCACTAGTCTAGAGGTTCAGTTTGATTTATAGCAGCTTGCTAGAATGATGATTGCTTCTTTCAAAAGAGCTCTAGGAATCTAAAGGAATAAAAGAGCTCTAGGAATAACAGATATCTAGGAAGATATCTGTTAATAGAATAAAATATTTCTTTCCCTTTAATCTATAATTATTCTGCATATCCGCAGATCGTATTTGATGATGTCCTGGTGGGTGGGTGGAGCCTCCCACATGCAAGTGAGCTGGTAGCAAAGGTAATGAAACCCATCCCTGATGTGATGGTGTAACATTGTCTAGTTGCTGTTTATGATTATAATGGGCTTTGTTAATAACAGTTTCTTACAGTAAGGTCAGACATCAGACCATGCTCAGTTGATTTACTAGAGGATATAGTCCTAAGAATTAAACAAAAGCTGGGTGGATTCACAATCATAGTTTCCTCCTTCCCCAAAAAAACTTAAACAAAAACTAATTTGTTATTAATCAAGATATAACAAATAAGTTTCCGTTTGGTTAATACATTAGGTATGTCATAAATAACTTTATTTTTAATTCAAAACTAGAAGATATCCATTGTTGGAGAGCAAAACCTGTTCTATGGCATCTATTACAGAGAGATAGAAAAAGAGGTAGTTTTATCAAAATACAAAACTGGAATGTAGTCTGATGCTGAAGGATATATATAACGCACTCACACACATATTCCATCTTTAGAAAAAAAAACTTTTATATATATAAGAAAGCAGATAAAAACCTCTCCTTCCCTGTGTTTTGAGATTATTCATAGATACTTTGAATTATAGTATTCTATTCTTATAAGGAAAGTTCTTTTCTGTTGGAAAATAAATGAAGGTCTCATATATATTATAATGTCCAATGACTATACAAGATTTTACTGCTGCTGTTATTGTATAGCACAATGCTACACACAAATTAGAAAATAGTCTTCAATTATAATTTCTCAGCACATGAATGTTGAATAAGACAACTCTTGCTGAAACTCTTACCTTCACCTTATAGGCTTTACTTTAGTTTGTATATTTTAGTATCTTACATGCTGAAATTCTATAAAACATAAAGCAGATTTGAGGCAACAATAAAGAGAGAGTGGTACCTTCATTACCTGTATAATCTCTCTCCTTTGGTCTAAAAATGTTCTAAAGAGTAAAAAGCAAAGATACTGTGATGATCCCAAGTGATAAAGAAATAGCATTTCCCCAGTTTAACGGTTTTAACACAAATTCCAATGTTTTATGCCTGAAGGAAGGGAAATTGATTTCTTGTGGGATCTAGTAGAAACATTGTTTCCTCACTTATTAATAGAGAGGCCTTTTGCATTTTGGAGATGCTTGTCAAGCTAATAGTTACAGCAGAGGAAAAAAATCAACATGGTTACTCTTTATTGTTATTGCAAAAAGGCTAATGTGGTTTCTGGCTGCATTAAGAGAATCCACATTTACAAACCGCAGGAAATAATAGTTCCAGTTCACTCTGCACTTTGAAATAATTGTGTTTTCTTCCGGGCATAGCAGAAACTGGAATAGGCTTAGGGGTGGCAGTAATTGGCATACAGAAGATAATTCTTATGAGAATCATATATTAAAGGAACTGGACTTGTTTAGCTTGGAGGGGAATAAAAGTGAAATATGGTAACCTCTGAAGACTCTAACACAGAAGACTGCAATACTGGGGGTCTAATTTACACAGGAATTACGGTATCCCCATTGGTGGATTAACACAAGCTCCAATTCATCCTTCTAATGTAATTTCGCCTGCAGAAACAGCTTATTCTCCTCAACTGATTTAATAACAATTGTTTTGGATAATCACAAGGCTTCCAAGTGCTGTTGAATACAACAGCAATATTCATACAACAAGCTTTATTTGGCTATTGAATTAACCCAGAGTCCAGACCCAAATAATTTTGGGGACCATAAACCAACCCAAAGGTCAGAGTTCACACAACGCACTAAGCCACAGAAAAGGACTACCATTTACAACCTTTCTTGCCACAGTTGTTAAGTGAATCACTGTAGTTGTTAAATTAGTCAAACTGTTGTTAAGTGAATCTGGCTTCCCCATTGACTTGGCTTGTCAGACGTTCGCGAAAAGGGAATATCATAAATATGAGTCAATCTTCAAGAATCTGAATTTTGATCACATGATTTTGGGGATTCTACAATGGTCATAAATGTGAAAAACTGGTTATAATAAGTAACTTTTTTCAGTGCTATTGTAACACTGAACTGGGGTGAAATCCAAAATTTTTCCCTACCGGTTCTGTGGGCGTGGCTTGGTGCGCGTGGCAGGGGAAGGATATTGCAAAATCTCCATTGCCACCCCACTCTGTGGCCAGAGGTAGTATTTGCCAGTTCCCTGAACTACTCAAAATTTCCGCTACCAGTTCTCCAGAACTTGTTAGAACCTGCTGGATTTCACCTCTGCTTTGAACTGTCATTAAACGAACTGTTCTAAGTCGAGGACTACTGGTATATGTAACAGCAATTGGAGCCTGCAACTGCATTCTATGGATCATCAAAAACCCATTGGCTTTTCTAGAGCCTGTCCCTAGTCTTCATATAGTTATAATCATGTTATGTTGCATTGCTTTATATATGTTTATTGAACAGAAATGATCATAATGAGCCACGGTGGCACAGTGGTTAGAATGCAGGCTAATTCTGCTGATTGCCGACTGCCTGCAATTTGGCAGTTCAAATCTCACCAGGTTCAAGGTTGACTCAGCCTTTCATCCTTCCGAAGTGGGTAAAATGAGGACCAAGATTGTTGGGGGCAATATGCTGATTCTGTAAAACCGCTTAGAGAGGGCTGTAAAGCACTGTAAAGTGGTATATAAGTCTAAGTGCTATTGCTATTGCTATTGCTATACACATAGAAGGATTCTAGCACAGAACATGCCTTGTTCTACACAATAGCATATTCTATGTAGAGTTCTATTTATACAATTTTTTTGAGTGTGGGATTAGAGTCCTTGAAGGACTCTTTCTGCCCTCATTTACTTTAAGAAGCATTCACAAGTGACAAACCAAACATTTTTATATATAATCTTCTATAATGGAAATATAATTTTCCCGTGCTTGTGTGTGCATGTATATGTATACTTATATGCAAGACATCTCAGTATTTTCAATAGCTGCAAAAAATTAATGAAATATTTCATATTCTTCTGCTGAGGTGATCAGTGATCAGAACACCTGCATGCTTCCCCTATTTTTCAGTATCTAGTTTACCATCTAGGTGAGAACAAGATATTCTGGCTTTTCAGCAGAAGAGAAAATATTTAATGGCTGCAATCCGAACATTTCCAGATTTGTTTTTTAACGATGCTGTTTAACCTGCGAACATTATCTCTCCTCCTTCAGTTGTTGGTGGAGGCTCACAGAAAGTAACTCTGCAGTTTATTGCATAGGTTGGTAATAATTGTCAGGAATTAGCTCTGGAAGGATTTGTAGAAAACTTGTTTTCTTTTGACACTAAAATATATTTTCATTGATTCTTTTGTGTTCTGAACATTCAGATAAGAAACACCATGCACTCTCGGCAGGGGGCAGAGGGATTCTGAATGCTGAGATAATTGCAGGCGCAATTATATGCATATTATTTAAGAAAGTTGGCTTAACATGTTCATAATGAAACAGAGGATTCTTTGGAAGGAAGAAATAAAACTGGATGTCATTCTTACATAGTTGTGCTTTTCTATTTCCCAACAACTCTGGAAGTCCCAAATAGTTTACCCATTAAAAATGGTCTGGGATAAGTATATCTATCATACTGCAGCAGATGAAAATGATTTCCATCCAACTGTTACTTTATAGGCAACCATAGCCATCCTCACTTGGATGCAAGGATAAAACTGATCAGAATTTTGACTGAACCGCCATCAGTAAAACCATTCTAGTGTTTAACCACTACTGTTTGCAGGAAGAGTTAAGAGTTAAACAACATGCATTGGTACTGTCATACTGTCATTTTGCAATAAAAACAGCAAAAAAACCTGGACAAAAATCTGGGATTGAAAATGGATAATGAGAACTGCTAGCAGTACTCCGACCAGGATTTGCAATACAGCATGACCAAAGAGGTTGATCCAATGAAAGAGATTCTTTCTTTCTTTCTTTCTTTCTTTCTTTCTTTCTTTCTTTCTTTCTTTCTTTCTTTCTTTCTTTCTTTCTTTCTTTCTTTCTTTCTTTCTTTTATAAAAACCCACATTTCCAAGGTTGTTAAAACTACTTCAAATCAGGGGTGAAATCTAAAATTTGTTACTACTGGTTCTGTGGGCATGGCTTGGTGGTGGTGGGGATAATGTGACTGGGTGGGCATGGCCAACTTTTTTTTTTTTACTTTTAAAAGCATTTTTCAGAAATGTTTTTGCAGAAAAAAAATGCTTTTAAAAGCCTTTGACAATCAGGCAACTCAGCTGGGATCATCAGAGGCTTTTAAAAGCATTTTTTTACAACCTCTGGCTGAAGAGGTTGGAGAAAAAAATGCTTTTAGAAGCCTCTGGTGATCAGGCAACTCAGCTGGGATCGTCAGAGGTTTTTAAAAGCATTTTTTTACAACCTCTTTGGTTGAAGAGGTTGGAGAAAAAAATGCTTTTAAAAGCCTCTGACGATCCCAGCTGAGCAGCATGATCATCAGAGGCTTTTTTTTTTAGTTTTAAAAGCATTTTTTCGGCCAAAGAGGTTGTAGAAAAAATGCTTTTAAAAGTAAAAAAAACCAGCCTCTGATGATCGCATGGCTCAGCTGGGCATGGGGGGCCCAGGGATTTTTGC
This sequence comes from Arizona elegans, assembly GCA_022577455.1. Taxonomy (NCBI): domain Eukaryota; kingdom Metazoa; phylum Chordata; class Lepidosauria; order Squamata; family Colubridae; genus Arizona; species Arizona elegans. The sequence goes on from JAKOOJ010000002.1 coordinate 156,304,625, forward strand.
TACCAGTTCTCTGAACCACCCACTGCCATCGCTACCGGATCAGGCGATTGGGTCCAAACTGGGAGCATTTCACCCCTGCTTCAAATAGGCGAACGATTTATATGATCTGAACAGAAACCATACTTCAAATAGAAAGAGAAAGCAGAGCTATTTGAAGATACTTCCATATTTCTTCTTATTTTTTATTGGACTAATGGCACAATAAGCTCATTGCCATTCTAAACAAGAGTTAAAAGATGAAGTGAAGCAATAAAACTGATTAAGGTGGGCTGTAACTGAATTGAGATCCAATGAAATCTTATTTTAATCTACAATAACAAATGTAGCATTGAGCTCTGTGAGGAGGTTATCTTTACCAATCTGTGGTAGACACAGAGTTAAATTGTTTCGGAAATAAGTTTAATTAGTCCCTTAATATTGGTGGCATTTAGCTGTTTTAAATAGCTGGGAACTTTCCAACAATCAGTTAATATATTTCTTACAAAGAAGCTACAGGTACAAAAAAATTAGCCTAGCTTTACACATCATTCTAAACTATAATGTAATTGTTTGGGGCTTACTGTGGTGGTTGAATTCAGCTACTGTAGCTTGCTGTTATGTATAAACCAGATCTCTATGGTGTATTCAGCATGCAATGCTTAAACAAAATCCTGTCTTAGCTGGTTGTGAAAACTATGTGCACTTTTTGTAAAATGTAAGCAATTATCTCTGCATGTTTTCTATAGTTCTCGCTGCCAATAGCGTTCCTAGGGAGTCTGAGTAGGTACCCACAAGCCCTGTGCAGTCTATCCCAGAGAGGGCTGAATTTTCCGTCCCCATGCCAATGAAGCAGGCTCTGGTTTCCAGTAGCTGCTGGTTAATGCCTGCCAGCTTCCCCTGGCCTTGATTCTTTTCCACCAAGCCAAGATCTCTGTCTCACTGCCAGTTTATCCAGGTTCTGGAATAGCACCTGTTAATTGTTCTGCTATTCTTTGCTGAACTGAATCCTCACTCATTCTTACTCTCATATTAAAAGCCCAAATTTCCCAAGAGAAAGTTGTCACCTCAACTAGGGGAAAAGTACTTGCCCAAACACCCAGAAATACGCCAATAGGGTAAGAAAATGTATTTTAAAAACAGAATGCGCTGACTTCATTAATTTATTTCTATTTGACAATAGAAAACAAGCATTGGGCTTCATTATCATTTTGTTAATATACTGCTGACTTAAAACAAAAATAAACAATAAAGGCAACAGGACAAAATCAGCAGCCCGCAGAATAGCCTCAATCACATAGTTATCAAAATGCTTTTCAAATTAAAGTTGAATTGATTGGAAAACTAAAAGACCCTTAGCACTAAAAAAAGCTGTTAACAATGGTTCACCAGGTGATCCATTCCAGAGAGGGTGTGTCCCCCCCCCCCATTTTAACATTTTATTATGTCATTTTAAAATGTTCAGTTTTAACTTTTTTGGGGGGTGGTATAGCAAGGTTGAAAGGCAAGAGATTAATACAGTAACATAGATCAATTTATATCTACAATAGTTGAATAAAGAAACAAAAAAATGGAGTATGAATCAAGAAAATCCACACTTCAAAACTCATTTCAAAAAACGTACCTCCAGACATATTTCAGAAGATAATCTTACAATATGGGTAAGTATATAAAGCTTAATAACAGCTCTTTAAATTGCAATTGCTTCGCAGATGGCAAAGCATTGTTATAATAGCCATGCTAACAAGCTTGCTGTTTATGTTGGAATAATTATAAATTTGGGTTTATTTTCAAGGCAGTTCCATGTATAATGGCATTTCAGTGTTCCAAAAGAGAGATTTCCAGGGCATAGATCAATTATACTTCATCAATAGAGTTGTAATACATATTTCAGTCTAATTCAGCATTTCGCACCCTCAGCAACTTTTAAGATATGTGGACTCCAACTCCAGGATTCGCCAGCCAGCATGCCATAAAATGTCACAAAGATGAATAACGAGTCTTCTAAAATTGCATTGCTCATCCTCCTCCTATTTCCAAGATTGCTATTTCTTCAATAAAATATTATAGCATAATTTATACAAAAGTGTTACTTAATATCATACATACATAGTTAGCATTTCTTTTGCCTTTTTACTTTCCAGGGCCACAAAGGTATTCACAGACCACAATAGTTTCATAGTTTCATATCATGGTGATGCAACACACAACCTGTCCTTTTCAAAACTACATACAGGATCAAAACACATCCACAAGATGGACAGGGCATGAACCAGTGATGGGTTTCAAATTTTTTTACTACCGGTTCTGTGGGCATGGCTTGGTGGGCGTGGCTTGGTGGGCATGGCAGGGGAAAGATACTGTAAAATCTCCATTCCCTCCCCAATCCAGGGGAAGGTTACTGCAAAATCCCCATTTCCTCCCGATCAGCTGGGACTTGGGAGGCAGAGAATAGATGGGGGCGGAGCCAGTCAGAATTTTTACTACCGGTTCTCCGAACTACTCAAAATTTCTGCTACCAGTCCAGAACTGGTCAGAACCTGCTGAAACCCACGTCTGGCATGAACATTGTTTCATCATTTCTCTCCCCACTCCCACTCCCACATATGCCTATGCAGATACCAGTGCTTAATTATGGAACTGGGTCTGAGCCCTCAGTTATATTTTTATATTTAGATTTATGGTATATATTGCAATGCTACCTTTTCTTGGGCTTTTTATATGGTTTTTGTTTCTAGGCTGATTTCAGTTTTTGCAGTTTTTAACTCCCCCCCCCTTTTTCCCCCTATCCAAATACGTTCACAATCACTTATCTGACCTATTAGTGTCTAACAACAGCAGGCAGGTGCCCTTGCATGGATACCATGTTTGTAATAGCATGCACATTTTTATGTTATCTCTGACACAATAGATTGCCTTTATGGCCATCAGATTGCCGAGGCTCAGGCTGCCAACTCCTGATAAAGATTCTTAAAGACCGTGGAATGGGCAGGAACTTGTACAAATATAAATGTATCCCAGCGAATGCGAAAGGCCGGGGCAGGAAAGCTGCTTGGAATGGGAGGTTCCTGCATCACATCCTTTCACCTAGTAACCTACTCAGAAACTGCCCTGTTTCCTAAAGATTAGCAAGTGAATGACAAATACAGCCTTCCCCAATAGAGACTGGCTTTATTGCAACTTTTCAGATGGCTCAAAAGGAAGAACGTCAGGCTAAAGCACATTAGGTCTTCTCTATAGTTTGGTGCCATTCCAGATCACCTCTTCCTGAGTATTGGTTCTCTGGATTTTGCTCCTGATTTTGTCACCATAAACCCGCTTTGCCTTAGGTCGAAATATCGAGCCAATTGGGTCAGTTGCTCTTCTATCTGACAGCAGGCATATGAATTCCTAATGCCCTTGTCACTTCCTTCCTTACTGCGCATTAACCACAACATTTCCCTGTCATATAAAGCTTGTGCATTCCAACGAATAATGGAAAGGGCATATTCTAAGTCTGTGGTCACTTTAAGGTTAATCACTAGCTTTACAAGAAGGGAAGCAAGACTTGTTTTCCCCTTCCCAAAAGTTGGCACTGACCTGAAGTCTGTTTTGAATTGTGATCTAGCTCCAGAGCTAGTGTCTCCATTGCATACAATACATAAACCATACAGAGTTGTGGCAAATTGAACTCTAACCTATACTACCTACCCTTGTGACTCCCTGTCTGGAGCTGCCACTCTATTCAGCCTATGGCCTACAGATCTTGCAAGAAGTTTGTTGCCTCAACCAGCTGCCCCATTAACTTAAATTACATCATGGGGTTGCTCTACATCAGTGGTTCCCAATGTGAGGTCCAGCCCAGGCCCCACAGAGGGGCAATTTGATTTTTAATGGGGGCAATTGGAATCTTGTATAAACCAATTAATGGCCTTTTAGGCTTCCTCTGCATGAGTAGGAGTTCACTTTTTGAATAGTAAGAATTATATGTCACGGTGGGGGGGAGCATCAGGATTTTAGAGATGCTTAGACGGGGCATGGCCAAAAAAAGGTTGGGAACCACTGCTCTACAGCTAGCTGCTGTGGCCATTGCAGGTAATCCTTCTTTAGCGGCTGTCTTGTTTAGTGACTGCTTGTAGTGACAATAGCAACAAAAAAGTAATTGTGACCAACTTTCACAATTACAACCTTCACAGGCCTGTAAAGCAAAGGAAAGCTGAAGTGAAATTAAAAAAAAGCACCGTTGCAGTTTTACTTAGTGATCACTTCGCTTATAAACCGAGTTGCTGGTCCCAACTGTGGTTGCTAAACAAGGACTACCTGTACAGGGTACCAGACTTCCTCCCAAATAGGGGCACTGCTTTTATCATGTATCATGCACAGTGCCCTGTACAAAACTGTTTTGCTCCTTCTGCTATCACCCAATCTGTCTCTTGAGCACCAAGGGGTTAGATTCCACAAAATAACACCATTGTACTGAAACTGTCTTTGCCTATCTGGAAAGAGTTTTCTCTAAGCCCAAATGAAGTCCCCCCCCAATTAGCAGAACTTTTTTGGGGGTGGACTTAGACTCTCTTTTCCAATGCAGTGGCCCAGGTCACTTGCTGTTTTATATAGCAATACAAATAGCACTTAAGACTTACATACACTGCTTCCTAGTGCTTTATAATCCTCTCTAAGCAGGTACTGTATGTTTTGCCAAGTATCAGGGCAGTGATCAGGAATCCAGGCAACTGGATCTTTTGGATCCAGAGACAATGAATACTCCAATCAATAAAGGGATTTTGAACTCATTATTAGCTTAAGCAAATAGTTTGAAAAGCATAACATAAAATGCATACATGCTTGATGTGACTAAAGATCAAGCTTTAGAATTTATTTTTGATTGGAATTGTATGATAAGGCTTTAAAGATTTGTTTATAAGTGAGGAGAGATTTCTTCTGCTTTATGTGTTAGAGAAAATATAAGTTTAGATTATAAAATTGAATTTTAAAATTAAGATTAAAAGATACATGTTAATATTTCTAGTAGCTCTTGATAGACTTTGATCAGGATTGAATGGTGTGTTTTTGTAATGTGACTATTGGTAAGGGATGAGATATGGGAAGAAGAGGGTTTTTTTAAAATTGAGGTACTACTAGAGAATGTGTCAAGTTCGTCAAATTGTTTATATTTGTCTGGAGGGAGAAGAGAGTCATTTTTATATATATCTTTTTTAAAAAAACTTTTCTTCTTGTTTCCTTTACTTTTTATATTTGTCTGTTTGTATTAGCTTTTTTTATTCTTGTATTTGTAAACTTTAATAAAATTATTTTTAAAAATAATGATGGTGACTACAATGATGCAACTAAACTAAAGTTTATATGTGATGGAGCCAGGGGTGAAATCCAGCAGGTTCTGACAGGTTCTGGAGAACCGGTAGCGGAAATTTTGACTAATTCAGAGAACCGGCAAATACAACCTCTGACTGGCCCCAGAGTGGGGTGGGAATGGAGATTTTACAGTGTCCTTCCCCTGGAATGGGGTGGGAATGGAGATTTTGCAGTATCCTTCCCTTGTCACACCCACCAAACCAAGCCACGCCTACCAAGCCATGCCCACAGAACCAGTAGTAAGAAAAATTGGATTTCACCACTGGATGTTGCTGAACCTTGGTGGCAAAGTGGTTAAAATGCAGTATTGCAGGCTGACTCTGCAAGCTAATTCAGTATTCCCACTGCTACGGGTTCGATCCTGACCGGCTCAAGGTTGACTCAACCTTCCATCCTTCCACAGTCGGTAAAATGAGGACCCAGATTGTTGGGAGCAATAAAAACCAATTAGAGAAAGCTGTAAAGCACTATGAAGCAATATGTCAGTGCTATTGCTCTTGCTATTTGTGTGTTGCATATAAAAACCAGGCAGAGCTTCAATTACACAATCACACATGGCCACCATTTTGACTTTTTTGACTGCACGGTGCAGACAATTGCTAAACAGGAACATGAGCTTATCACCACCAAAGGGCCTTTTAATTTTTCTTTATTGATCCTATGCTTGATAAGTGCCTGTGTGCCCCTTTACATCACAAATCCCCACCACGACACTGAGAAATTTACAGGCATATGTTTACATTTTAGTATGGCCCTATAAATTCCTGTTCTCCACAAAGTCTAAGGAACCAATGATAATTTCATAATGCTTTGGATTGGATTTTCCAATGATTTGTTTGAGTGTAATAAGATTGTTGAAAATGAAGTCCTGTTCTAAGTAAGCAAATTAGGGCCTTTTCACACAGTAGGAGAAAACTAAACCAGCATAATGTTTGCTGTCCCCGTTGCTGAACTGAATCCTGCCTCAGCTGCCTATGTTCTGATTGACAGCTAAAAGGTGCTGTCCGGATCACGTGTGCCAGGGCCTCACATGGAACATAATTGCTCAAGTCCTCAGTTTTTCTGATCTTCTTCTTCAGCATGTCATCAGGACGTGAAGAAACAGCCACCAATCCTGGCACTGCAGGGGCACTAAGTGTACAGGTTTAACTCTAAGGCTTTTCTCATCACCACATTTTCCCAGGCTTTTTTGCTAGGCCCTATCTGTTGCAACCTGAGCTGGGGAAAAAAAAAAGAGTACCAGTGTCATTAAGCTGAGTCATAAACAACGTTTTTACTTAGAATTTCTCCTCCTTTCCGTTCCTTTCTTGATTGAAGCAACACATGCAGACTTCTGTTTTCTGTTGTATTCGGAAGGCAATGGAGTTCAGCTGGAAGGTCAAGGGGATAGGAATAAAATCCAAAGCTTCTTCTTTGTGTCTTTTCCTGCGTAGTACAATTTTTGCTGAGACTTCTCTTTTGTAGTGTCATGTCAAGGAAGTACAAATACAGTAAGATAAAAGAACTATTGATGAATCTCTTAGTTTTGTTTCTTTCTCTTTTTTTTAAGGTTACATTTTATTACCCTAAACATCTTCTCTAGGGGGGAAGGTAAGTACAGCATGAAGAATTCTACTGAAGGCCCATCTTTCTTAGACTACATTGTACTTTCGAGCAAATGCTGAATTCACTGGAGTGGGAGAAAATTTGTCTCAGAAGCCAAGAATTCTTTCTTTTATATATTTTTTTCTCCCTAGAGAATTTTTACTTTCTCAGATTTGGCTAGCAAGACAAAGAACTCAGTGTTTCGTCTGTTCCTTTTAACACAGAGTTTTTTTCACTTTCACATTGTTGGCTGTTTTATCTCCAGATGTTTTTTTGGCATTGATTAGCTTAATACCAGATGACATGTAATGCAAAAAGTCATTGTTACATGCAGATTAGTGCCCTGATATTTCATTCAGTGAAATTTTTATTTACTTTGCACTTAGAATCAAGCGTAATTCTAGTATATTTTAGTTGGTATTACCATCCTCGGGAGAATTGAAAGGTATTTCAGTTGTACTGGTCCAAGGGGCACTTCAAAATGGAAATACAGTCCCATTAAGCTCCATGTAAACAATAATGCCCATTTTACCTGATCTGTTGAAAAGTAGTGACTCAGTGATTGTTTCTATAGAATGTCCATTGTTATCACCCACTGGAGCCACAATCCTATTTGTCTCACTAAAGCTTAACAAAAAGCTTAACTAAAGGATATGATAGTTGGGAAGAAAAAGCTGAAATGGTAATTCTCTAAATTGGGGTTTCGACTACATTTTTACTACGGGCAACAAATAGGGTTAAAATCTCCCATTTCAGGGTGATATAAAGAAAAGGAAAGAATCCACAACATTGCAACTATCTTTGGTCCAATTTATAGTAGATGTTTGGTTTAAACCATGATGCTGTCAGCACTTCAACCTGCATTTACTCTAGTGCTGACATAAGAAGGAGAAGAGGGGGCAGCTGGCAAGAGGACGTTTGACATTTCACCTACTTATTTTCCTTGAAGATAATATCCCCTAGGAGATGAGAGGGAGTGGGGACATTCCTGGGAGCTTAGGTAGTAGATATGGGGAGAGTGATTTGGAAGAAGGCCAATGAGACGCAGAGATTTGGGGAACAGAAAGGGAGGGTTTGGGGTCAGGAAGTCAGAGTTGGCTACGCCACGATCGGGGGCAGATTGTCGTGCTTAATAAAATGAAAGATTTCTTCAAAGACTATCTGTTTGGAAATGCAATTTATTTTATTTGAAGACGATATCGAAACCTGACAGATGCACAATCTTTTGATGACTTGGGAAGGTGAGGGTCACAGTGGGAAGATAATAATGCAGATGAGTAGAGTTAGGCTGTGCTTTTTCTATTTTGGGAGGATTTTCTGGAAAAAGAGATGGAGTTGGAGTTATCTTCTTTCTTTGTAATCACCCTATTTTAGTGCATATTACAGATTTTCAACTTCATATAGCAGGAAACATATTGTTGAGTATCAGCAGCTATATCACCAAATCTTGGTGCCTATGGAGATTCTCAGTCATCCATATTATGGTTATCCCAAAGGTGCTTTTTCAGGAAGCAACTGGACTTTCTGATTTTTCTTTGAAGACGTTTCATTTCTCATCCAAGAAGCTTCCTCAGCTCTGACTGGATTTATACTTCTTGCAGACAGCTGGTCATTTGCATTCTTTTAGCAGGTCATTAAGGTCACCTGGAAGTTTATCTGTGTCATCAGGGTCACCTGAGTGGTACCTTCTTAGAACTGTTGAAAGGACTGTGTTGTAGATTGGAGATATATATCCTTTCCCCTGTGTTGAGTGGGAGATAAAACACCCAGATCTAAACTGAGTAATGTGGTATATGCAGTACAATGCAGTGAGCCATGTGCAGATCTGTACATTGGAGAAACAAAACAACCATTTCATAAGTGCATGGCACAACACAGAAGAACAAACACATCAGCACTAGATTCAGCAGTCCATTTGCATTTAAAAGGCACAGGCCACTCTTTTGAAGTCAACAAAGTCCACATTTTGGGCAGAGAGGACTGCTGGTTTGAAAGAGGGGTTAAAAGAGGCCATCTGTGTCAAAATTGAACAGCCCTCTCTCAACAGAGGGGGAGGGATATGACATCATCTATCTCCAATCTACAACACAGTCCTTTCAACAGTTTCAAGAAGGCTCCACACCCATTTGCACCATTCAGGTGACCTTGATGACACAGATAAATCTCCAGGTGACCTTAATGTCCCACTAAAATAATGCAAATGACCAGCTATCTACAAGGAGTATAACTCCTTCCATCCCCCACCATCCAGTCAGAGCTGAAGAAGCTTCTTGAAGAAGCTTCCTGAAGAAGCGAAAGGTCTTCAAAGAAAAACCAAAAAATCCAGCTGCCTCTTGAAAAAGCACCATTGGAACACAAAATCTTGGATTTAGAGGAATGGAACATCAGGACTATTGACACCCAGTTTGGCATAGTAGTTAAAATACCAGGCTAAAACCAGGAGACTGTGAGTACCAGTCCTGCTTTATGGATGAAGCCAGTTTCATGACCTTGGACCAGTCACTGTCTCTCAGTCCTAGGAAAAAGGCAAGGCCAAACTACTTCTGAAAAACTTATCAAAAAACCTGCAGGGACTAGTACATGCAGTCACCAGGAGTCAAAGGTACTCTCTTCCCCTCAAACCAGGATTACATGTTTCCAGTCTTGGCCCTTAAGAAGCCACTGGAGTTGGAGAAATTAGATATTAATAATAATGTTTTACTGGAGTAAAACATGACTCACTGGAAAAGAGCCTAATGCTGGGAACGATTGAGATCAAAAGAAGAAGGGGACAACAGAGAATGAGGTGGCTGGATGGAGTCACTGAAGCAGTGGGTGTGAGCTTAAATGGACTCCGGGAGATGGTAGAGGACAGGAAGGCCTGGAGGAATGTTGTCCATGGGGTTGCGATGCTTCGGACACGACTTCGCAACTAACAACAACAAATAATGTTTTTTTTTTTAAAAAAAGTTGCCTTCCTTTTTACAGAGCATGTCTTTCAAGATCACAGTCTTATTTTTGTTTTCCTGCCCTCTCTTCTTGCCTTTCTCAAACATGTCCTCCAATGTTGTGAAAATAGTGACTTTCATAAAGGGTAGATGAATTCCATTCAAGTAGCTGGCATAGAATAATTTACACCATGTTATTCCTCCTGCAATTATTAAACTGAGATTTTTTTATTTTTTTTCTTTTCTCTTCCAACCTTTTGCGTTAGTTGTTTCAAATCTAGCCCGATTTTTAATAGTATCTAGCTCCTTAATGTGGCCATATATGCCAGCCAAGGTAGGCATCATTCTTTTTCTATGTGACTTTAGACTAGAGCTAAGCTATTTGTGCTCATGTCTATTAGAGTGACCTTTGTAATCTTGAAAGGATATCCATTTAAATGCAACTATGGGCAGAGTGGCACAATCTAAGTGATTCAGGAAAGGCTGTTTGCACAGAGTGGTGGACTTTGCAACCAGGGGGAAAGGCCAGTCCTCTGAGGATCCACAACTTGAAAGGCTTCCTTGTGAGGGATTGCACATGGAGAAAGAATGTGACAGAGCCAACAAAAGAGACAGTGTCTTGGAGACCAATTACTCTGCTGCCATAACCACCCTGAGTCACTCTGAGATGCTTTTGAAGCTACTCCCTTTCCTGAGACACTCCTGTTTTAATGTACTGTATTCTGTAGTTTACATGGACTGAGGAAGGAAATACATTTATAGATTCTCTCTTTCTTTCTCTTTGAATTATAGGGCTGGAAGTATCAAAGAGCGCATTACTTTTGGATTTGGCAGGCCAGCTTTTTGGTCAATCTGGTTCAGACGTTTTTCAAAATGATAAATGTAATCAACATGTGATCGTGAAGAAAATCTATCCGTTTTTGCTAAGATTTCAATTGGCAGATAATCAAAATGTGAATGTTCCTTGTCTGCCATCAGCATCTTTCTTCTCGGTGATTCCCACATTCTTCTTTGTAAAATTTAGCTCTGCAAACAAATCCTTTGGTTTTGATTCATAATCAACTTCTCCATACTTCCCACAAGAGCAGATTTTTTTCCCTTCATGTATACAGGTAGTCCTCAACTTACAACAGTTCATTTAGTAACCGTTCAAATTTACCATGGCACTGAAAAAAGTGACTTATGACTGTTTTCACACTTATGACCATTGCAGCATCCCCATGGTCATGTGATCAAAATTTGGATGCTTGGCAACTGGTTCATATTTATGACAGTTGCAATGTCCTAAGGTCATGTGATCATCTTTTGCTATCTGCTGACAAGCAAAGTCAATGAGGAAGCCAGATTCATTTAACAATTATCTTACTACCTTAACAACTGCAGTGATTTACTTAACATCTATAGCAAGAAAAGTCATAAAATGGGGCAAAACCGATTAAACAAATGACTCACTTAACAACAAAAATTTAGGGTCAATTGTGGTCGTAGGTCAAGAAGTACCTGTATGAGGTTATTGAATTAAAGTATCATGAAGCATGAAATCTTTGAGAGATGGATCTTTATAGTTTATTGAAATATTCATGACTTAATCAGAGATGATGGGGATGTATAATAAACAAAACATGTGATTCATATTAGAGTTGCATACACAAATTTGTATCGTGTTTTGCACAGAGCTCTTGATAAACAATGACTTGGGTCAGGTTACATGCACATAGATACGGGCTGATTTCCAAATTCATTGCAAAGTTAGAATAAATGATGAAAGGCAGTAAGATATGGACAAATAGCATTGAACTTTTTTACTGAAACAATTTAATATTATGATCTGAATCAACAAACTCTGAAACTAGCTAAGATAACAGCTACTAGGCAAATAGTTATCTCAGTCTGTTGCAATAGTTTTTTCCCAGTTTGCTATTCAAATTTAATACTTGGACTGAGGCAGATATTGCTGCTTGGCCATACAATAGAAGATCTTTGTGTTAATTTTTATCTCTCCAAAGCAAGAAACTTCTTTAATCTCAGCCATGACCTTTCAACTAGAATTTCATGGTTGCATCTACAAAATATTCTGATTGATTGACTGATTGATTGATTATATGCCATCAAGTCAGGATCAAATCTTAGCAACCACATATATTTTCTCTATGATAATATGTTCCTAACTTAGTCTTTCACCTATTCCAATGGTGCACCCATCACCCATTTTATTTTATTTTTTATTTTTATTTGATTTATATGCCACCCTTCTCCGGAGACTCAGGGCGGCTTACAATGCGTTAAGCAATAGCCTTCATCCTTTTGTATATTTATACAAAGTCAGCTTATTGCCCCCACAATCTGGGTCCTCATTTCACCTACCTTAGAAAGGATGGAAGGCTGAGTCAACCATGAGCCTTGGCGAGATTCGAACCCTGCAGTAATTGCAGGCAGCTGGTCTTAATAACCATTTTAATAACAGGGTGCCTTAAACCCCTGTACTACCAAGGCTCTTACCTTACTGCTGGTCATCTCCTTCTCCTCCCTTCAGGGCTCATTTTTCCCAGCACTGCAGCCTTTTCCAGAGAGCTATAGTAGACCAATGACATTTAGTGAGGTTCTATGGCTGAGAATGAACTTGAAAGTGCCCTAATCATAATAAATGAGTATATATTAATCAGCATAAATTATAAAATATCCATCAAATAGCTTTCCTTCGTATTAATTTTTCAAAATTATTTTACAAACGATCACACCAATACATACAGAATTACAAATTCTTTTTCTTACAAATTATATACGGCATGTACAACAGTATTACAGATGAGAACTATTATATTATTTCGTTTTGTTTGGTGGAGGGCAATGGTCTTTTTGTTACGGAAGGACCAATGGCACGTCAGAGACCCGGGAAATGGATTGTTTTTCCTATTCGTTAAAAAGCAAGCAAGCAAGCAAGCAAGCAAGCAAGCAAGCAAGCATTAATTGGTTTATAGCGTTCCTGTAAGTTATTTGTGCGGGTAGGTGGTGGAAATCCCGAGATTCATTCCAGATGATGGGAAAAGCAAGAAAATCCCAGAACAGGACAGGAGCCTTGCAGCTGTACTATTTTTATGTAATCTAACCAAGCTGGACAAGGTGAGAAACACAATGCTTGACTTGTGCATAAATTGCTTTAGTGGAATCTCAGTGGAGAAAAGGACAAGCTGATGAACATCATTTGCTCTTCAAGAACCTGAAATAGGTATCATAGAAGAAAGCACCTTATCACCACAGAATGCAGGATAGAGAAAAACGTCTTAAAATGACAGGAAGACAGATTTTGATTGATTTTTAATAAGAGCAGGTTGACCTTGGAACTAATTAACTAAACAGAGGGTGAGTTCCCTCTGCTTGGATATGTTCTACAGAGATGACCATCTGTTGGGGATGGTTTAATTTGGATTTTTGGCAGCACAGAAGAGTGGATTCAGTGGTCAAACAGTTCTATTACTTAAAATTAATTAAACAAGAAAGTAAACTTTCAAAGACATTTTCAGGGAATGACTGCTGTTTTGAAGGTTAGGAACGGGAGTGCTTCAAAAATTTTAGCTCTGCCTGATTGCTGGGTGGATGTGGCCATGGTGGGCTTGGCCTAGTTGGCCTCCTGCACCATGGGGGGGGGTTTGCCCTCCCCGGGCTCCGGAGGCTTTCCTTGAACCTCTGGGAGGGCGAAAATGGCAACCCCAGGCTCCAGAGGCCCTCTGGAGGCTGGAAGGTAGGCCCGTTTTTGGCCTTTCCCAAGCCTCTGCGCGTGCCCTGCACTTACCTGCATCCAAAATGGGTCGTGGGGGCCCCAGCCCCGCCCACCCCTGGTTAGGCTCCTACAAGGGAAATTCACATCCTATTTGGTCATAAAGTAGCCTCTGTGATCTTGACTGAGGGTTGTAACAAAAAAAGAAAGAAAGATGGGGTGCAGGTGAAGTCATGCTTGGTGGTCTCAGCTCCTTAAGGATTGCATAAAATGTATCAGGGATTATCTGTAATGTATGAATGTTCAGTATAGTTCATAAAAGATCCACTTTCAAGAACAGCAGTGCAACTAAAGCTTACCTTAATTCTGGCTATTTTCTGGGATAAATGTTTCTAAATTTGCCTTGATCTTAAAAAAAAAAAAGAGAGAGCAATATTTCTTGACAGACCTGAATTTTCAGTTTCCCTAGAGAAACAGCATCACATGATTTCCCAGGTCTGCTATATCTAGGAAGGGAGAAAAAAATAGAACAGTGAATAATTGTGAGTCCAACATCAGTCTCTTTGTTCTCGAAAAGAATGGATTCTATTTTTAAATATGTTTGTTATTACAACAGTGACAAGGTAAATGGAAAAACCAGCATATAAAAATGTAGATCAGAGGAGGATCCTATCTGCTACTGAAGTTGCCAGGCTTCTCCAGGGAAGTGGTTCATGGGCACTGTCACAAAAGAATTGCTATGGCAGTGTAGCTACTTTAAAAAAGGTACCCAGAAGGTAAACAAAGCCATTTGGCTATAGCCGTTTCCCTCTTTGCTCTCTAAAAATGCTTTTAGGTTCTACGTAGGACTCAGAGGTTAAACTTGAAACTGGTGGTTTGCTCTAAAGCAGGGGTCTGCAACCTTAAGCACTCAAAGAGCCATTTGGACCAGTTTCTCACAGAACAGAAAATACTGGGAGCCACAAAACCTGGGTGGGCATGGCCAACTTGATGCCACTCACTTCCACCAGTCACATGACCGTGCTAGCCACGCCTACCCAGCCAGTCATTAGGGCAGAGAACCAGTTGTTAAAAAACACTGGGAACCACAAAACCCTTTTGACATATCTCTCTCCCCTTCCTCCCTCCCCCTCTCCCTCTGTATCTCTCTATGTCTCTCTCTCTCTCTCCCCCTCTCTCTGTATCTCTGTCTCTGTCCTGGCCGCTTCTCCATCCCCCACCGTCATCCTTACTTTCTCAGGCCAGGCGAGGAGTGACTGGGAGGGGAGGGCGAGGGGTGGGGCCAGCCAGTGGTGGGATCACCTGACAGGGAGCCACAGCAGAGGGCCCAAAGAGCCGCATGTGGCTCCAGAGCCACAGGTTGCTGACCTCTGCTCTACAGCATGTTAGTTTATGCATTTTTTTTTGAAAGATAAGGCACAGGATAAAAGCATTGTTCTTCCAATGAAGTCAACATAGCTTCAGGATGTGTAAAACCTCTAATGCTTTGTTCATTAGTTTGTATGTGAGGACAGATGATCTGCTGTAGCTATGATCAAAGGAGTATTTTGGAAGTGCTGGGAGGTGCAGACATGTTCTTTCCCATTGGGTCTCTAGCCAACAATTACCACTGTAGTTATTTCTTTTCCAATGTTGTCCTCCCTATTTAGTCATTTTTTTCATACCAACCAACTCCCCTTCTCCCTCTTTTTAATCCCAATTCTCTCCAGGCTTCCAGCAAGATGGAGAAGAGCAGATTTCCATTATATTATTTGGGGAAGAAGAGTTGTATTACTACTACAATATTTTTGCTTTTACAGGAATTGGACATTTCATGATCTTTAATAATCTATTTGGAAAAAGAGGCATTTTGTACTCTTCTGCTTCAGCAATAGTGCAGCGGAATAGTGCAGCGGAATTCAGCAATAATTCCGCTCATGGCATTGTTCCAAAAATAATGTTGTGAAATGGAAACTTACAGTTCTTTCCTCAGTTTCCCCTGCTGTATTGTCAGTTTCAATCACATCTCCACCTCCTTCTCCTCAGTAACAAGCTATTTAATTTCAATTCTCCTATGCTTCACGACCTACAATAATGGCACGGTCTGCTTTTCTCCTCCCTGGGGCTATTTCTGCCTGGTCTCTTCCCACATTTCTTTATTTCATGTTATTTTTCAGCTGGGAAAAGACCAAAGCAGGATTGAGCCATGGTGGCGCAGTGGATAGAGTACAGTACTGCAGGCTACTTCTGTTGATCACTGTCTGCCAGCAGTTTGGCAGATCGAATCCCACCAGGCTCAAGATTGACTCAGCCTTCTATCCTTCCGAAGTGGGTAAAATGAGGACCCAGATTGTTGGGGGCAATAGGCTGACTCTGTAAACTGCTTAGAGAGGGCTGTAAAGCACTGTGAAGTGATATGTGAGTCTAAGTGCTATTGCTAGTGCTCAAAGGGCCATAGGTGGAAGAGCAGTCAAATCAGTCTGAAGACGCTCCCCAGAGTCCTCTAGTGGGGTCCGTTCCATTCATGCTGTGTTGCCCTGATCAAAGATGCCGCACAGCAGCAAATATTAGGCCAGCATTGTTTTGTATTTCTCAGGAATGTAGGGAGAGGATTTAAGCTGATAGTGGGACAAAGACTTAGAAAGAACAGAAGTCTAGGATAAATAGGAAGATTATGTACTCTGAACGTTTATAACGTTTATAATCCATTAATATAGGTAGCCCTTGACTTACAGTTCATTTAATTACCATTTGAAGTCACAATGGCACTGAAAAAACTGACTTATGACCACTTTTCACACTTATGACCACACACTTATCACCATCCTCATGGTCACATGATTTATTTTCGGATGCTTGACAACTGACTCACTCCCGGCAGGGGTGAAATCCAGCAGGTTCTGACAGGTTCTGGAGAACTGGTAATGGAAATTTTGAGCAGTTCAGAGAACTGGCAAATACCACCTCTGGCTGGCCCCAGAGTGGAGAGGGAATGGGAATTTTGCAGTATCCTTTCCCTGGAGTGGGGTGGGAATGGAGATTTTGCAGTATCCTTCCCCTGCCATGCCCACCAAGCCATGCCCACTAAGCCACACCACACCCACCAAGCCACGCCCACAGAATCGGTAGAAAAATAAATTGGATTTCACCCCTGTGTCCCGGGGTCATGTGATCCCCTTTTGCAACCTTCTGATAAGCAAAGTCAATGGGGAAACCAGATTCACTTAACAACCATTACTAATTTAAAAACTGCAGTGATTCATTTAACAAATGTGACAAAAAAAGTCGTGAAATTGGGACAAATTTCTCACTTGGCAACATAAATTTTGGGCTCAATTGTGGTTGTAAATCGTGGATTAGCTGTATGTATCTGTAATTCATTACATTATCTGTAATTCAGATACATTACAGTTGTTCTCTTTTCCTTTTGAGTGTTTGTATGTGCACACATCAGTGGTGGGTTCCTCCCGGTTCGGCCGAGCCGGTAGCGGGGACGATATGACATCACTGAACCAATTCTCTTTGTTCGGGAGCTGGGCCCTCCTGCCCCCCACGCTATTCTTACTTTTTATTTGGCCCTGCCCCCAATCTATTCGCTGCCTCTCGAGTCCCAGCTGATCGGCTAGAAGGAAAAAAACTGTTTAAACTCTTGCCGCGGGGCTTCAAAGGGCCGCCCTATAGCTGATCAGTGTTAAAAGGCAGTGTGGTGGTAGACCGGTGCCTCCTAAAACAAATGGGTAGACCGGAACGCTCCAAGAACAAATGGGTAGACTGCTACAGCTCTGCAAGCAGTTAAAAGCCTGGTAGACCAGTACCTCTGCTAAATCCTAAAGAATTGTCACGTGACCATCAAACCACGCCCAAAAAATAAGCCACGCCCACAGAACCGGTAGTAAAAAATTTTAGAACCCACCTCTGGCATATGTGTAGGAAGAAGACAAAAGAAGTAATAGGAAGACTTGGGAGGCTACTGTAGGAAGTTAGCACCCATCCCTCTCCTAGAAGAATGAAATATTTTAGGAAATATTAAAAGGGCAGAATATATTTCCCTGGATGAGAAATGGAGAAACATGTTTTAAAGACAAAGCAGCTCCCATCTCCCCCCAACCTTTGTTAATGGACCATCATCTGCAACACAATAGGTTCCATCTAGCAACAGAAACTCACATGGCACCTGGGAAAATTACATCAGCCAGCAAGGCTAGCTATGACCTCTGACAGCAACCAATCAGGATACTCTTCCTGTGCCCCAGGAAGTTCAAAGGCAGAGAGGGTATAAAATCCAGGGACTCTCAGCATCTCGGCCCTTTTCTGTTCAGGAACTCAAACCATGTGATCCTGTCCACCATTAAACCATCTTTCCAAGCAGTCTCTGTGTTTCCAGTGTCTTTTTCCCCACTTGGAACTGAACCCAGATGGACATTTCTTCCAACACTACACTTGGAAAATACAAGGTTCCAGTACACAAAACTCTACATTAAGTGTTCAACACCTTTATTTTTCTCTTCCTTTTCAAGGATTCTATCATGTACTCTTTGGAGATTCTCAGTCATTCAGGTTACAGTTGTCTCAAAGGTGCATTTTTTTTTTCTTCAAAAGGCAACCGGACTGTTTTTTCCTTGAGCAAGAAGAAAAAAATGTTTTGCTTCTCATCCAAAAATCTTCATCAGTTGTGATGGTGGGGGGATGGACAGATAGGTACCCTGTTTTCCCCAAAATAAGACATCCCCTGATAATAAGCCCAATCGGGCTTTTGAGCGCATGACAATAAGGCCAAGCACTTATTTCAGGGTTCAAAAAAATATAAAACAGGGTCTTATTTTCGGGGAAACAGGGTACCTATCTGTCCATCAGGCTGGATGGTGGGGGGATAGAAGGATAGGTTCTGATAGGGTGCAGTGGGACAGACTGAAGGATTTGTTTTTCTTTGCAGTCATCTGGTCCTTAGCACTCTCTGAGAGTTGTTGAGGCCACTTGGGGGGAAAAAACAATCCAGTTGCTTTTTGAAGAAAAAAAAGACCATCATGTGCTCTCTTTAGCTAACACTTTCCTTTATTTAGAGAGGAAGAATTCTCCTTCTGGACAAAAGCAGAGGAGAGGGAAAATAAACCAAGCCGGGGGGGGGGGGGCGCTGGGAAAGTGTTGGGAAGGTGAAGAGGACACTCATTGGCAATGCCAATGTCAGTAGATAAGCCAGAGCAGCTGCCTTGTAAAGAATTCAGCAAGATGCATGAAGATTTAAGAGAGATTTAAGAGCCTTGGTGGTGCAGCGGACTAAAGTGCTGTTAAGTAGCATTTAGCTGCCAGCTGCCTGCAATTACTGTGAGTTCAAATCTCACCAGGCTCAAGGTTGACTCAGCCTTCCATTCTTTCAAGGTAGGTAAAATGAGGACCCGGATTGTGGGGGCAATAAGCTAACTTTGTATAAAAAAGAACACCGCTTAGGGCCCCCCGAAAGCCTTACTAAGCAGATATATACAAAAGTATGAAGGCTATTGCTTAACGCATTGTAAGTTGCCCTGAGTCTCCAGAGAAGGGCGGCATATAAATCGAACCAATAAACAACAACAACAATAATAATAAACATTCCCATCTTGCCTCTAATCATTTGGGTGATCCATTTCCAGTTATCTCTCAAAAGACAGGAGCCAACCTTCAGCCATGACTACCAGATTGTAGATAGGATTGGGCGATAGCTGGATGTTTCTTTAAAAGAAAACTGGCTACCAGGTAACTGACAAGTTGGAGGGGCTACAGGGTGAAGCAGACAGGAGAACTGGACTCTACTATTCTGCTTCTTAGCCATGTTTCTTTTGAAAAGTACCTCCACAAAACATGCCAAGGCAGGAGTGAGTTTCAACAAAGGGCTAAATCTACTGGTCTAGACATCTGACAAAACTCACTTCCTCTCTAAATCCCATTTCCATCTCTCTTATAATAATAATAATACCTCTATTAGTGAATATTGTCACACTAAATAATGAGATTTGGTGGGAAGGCAGAGAAATGAAGCTAGAAGAATCCATTATTGGCTGCCTTAACCCTTTTTGTAGAGCAGAATGAAGACATTTCTATTAAATAGCAAACAACTGGGAATGTCAGTATGAAGAGAGAAACACATACTTTTTTTTAGCCCAGTAGTTAGAAGGACAATATTTTACCTGAGCCTTGGAGGTATGCCTTTAGTTATAGGAATGCTGCCCTGTGCTTCTTGGAGAAAGGGGAGGAATAGATGTACTAAATTCACCTGTCCAGATCCCACACACATGTATCATTTTAATATTCTGCTAGGCTTAAAAATCCCTTCATGCCTGCAGGAGATCTAAACTTGCCTGCAGGAAATGATTTTAAAAAAGTCAAGATGACTACTAGGACAGTGCCACTGAATCTCCACCTACTTTTTATGTGCAACCCTCATTTTTAAAAAAGTGGAGCTTCAGTGGCACCATCAAGGCCACCATCTTGCTTCTCTTTTTAAAAAAAACATTATCCTGGCTGCAGACAACTCCAGAAGATAGAAATTAGAAACATGCTCCATGGAAGATGGAAGCATTAAAGCATAAAGTTAGAGAACTAATTTGAAGATAGCCTGCTTCATTTTTGGAAACCAATTTTGGAATTTGGAAGAAAACAATGTATCTGTTGCTGCTTCTTTGGATAACAAGGTTGTAGTTCCTTTCCTGACTGCAATGCAGACCAAAACTCTCAGAAGGTGACATTCCCCTCATCTCTGCCTATCTACTTCTCATCACTACACTTTCCTATCTTCGGAAAAAAGCTGAACAGGTCAAGTTACTGCTTGTAACGCACAGCAGTCTTATCAGTAAAAGGCAATCTTAACATCCCTGTTAGGCAACAATTCCTATTCTTGCTTGTTTTTAATCAGAACATAAGCAAAGTCTGGCTGGATCAGGCAACAGCCCTTCCTTATGCAGCGTTTGCTTGGTGTTCATGAGCAGATGGACATTCTCTTCTGTTCTTGCTCCCAGCATTCTGCCTGCAATAAGGAGGTAGCCCTGAATCTTCAAAACTAATAGTCATTGAGAGATTCTTTCATGAAAGTTATCCAACCTTTCTAATCAGTGAAATGCTGCATGAAAAACTGCAATCTTTAGCCCTGTTCTAAATCTGCTTTCAGTCAGATTTCTTCATTGGCAGATCAGAGGTCTCGGTATTCTGACATAGGAAGAAAACTTTTTTCTGGTCACTTTATGCCATGCAGGATTTGATCACATCCTCTCTCAATTACAGGTTTTCCATGCTAAAGATTTGCAACATTCTAGCCTTTTCTAGTAAGTGCTCTGATGAATTCTGTTGCTCTCTGATGCACTTTCTCCCACTTCTACTGTATACTTTTCAAATGAACCAGAAGTTCATTCATTATTCCAGTTGAGGAAGTATCATTGATTTTTACAGGGGATTGAGATGACGGCAGTTCTGTTTTCAAATCTTTTTTTCCTGGTTCCTGATATAGGTGTCCGCTGCCACCCCTCCAGGAAAACCCTTCTTTGATATAACTCAGGTACTACAAGAAGTTTTCATATGAGTCGTCCAGTAGAAGAATGCCCGGGATTTTTTTTAAAAAATACTTTTTGGATTTTCTTTATTTTTATTTTCTTTATCCGAAAAAACAAAACAAAAACCCCACTATGCCGTTCTGGCATGTATTGTGTATACAAATAGAGCTCCAGTCCCTTTAAAAAACAAACAAACTTCGTTGCTGCTAATTTCCTAGCGAAACAAAAGGGAGAGTCAGCTACAGCAATTCGTGCATGTCTTTCCGCCTTCGTTGAGTCGCCGGAGGGCGAGTTGCAGCGCCTGCCTCCACAGGAAGGCAGGCGCTGCAACACCCACTAGGCAAGGGAGGCCAAAAAGCAAAATAAATAAATAAATAAATAATAAAAAACAACGTTCAGCGCTCTTCCGATTTCTACGCCACGTGAAACGCGGCGATCAAAACAAAAGTCCGTCTTTTCCCTCCTGTTCCCCCCCCCCCGATTAAAAAGCCCGGCAGAAATAACTGGTGTCGTGCGCGCCGCGCGTTTCGATCGGATGCCGGGCAAAAGAAATCAAGGCATCCAGATCAGATATTGGCCCAAGCAAGAGGAGAAGCCGAAGGCGCGCGTGTGTCTGCTGGGTGCGGGAGAACCTAGCGCCGTTGCCTTGCCTGCGTAATCATGTGCAGTTCCGGGAAAGGCTAACATACATTTTCGTTTTTGGGCTTTCCCAAGCCGAATGGTTTAGGCGAAGTGAGGGAGAGAAAAACGACAGAATGAATTGATCCCCCTGTTCTCGTTCCCGCTTCAAGAGGGCAACATTCTCGCTTTCTTCAGCTTTTCTCTGTCTGGGCTCTTTTTTCGAGCCTGGAAAACTTTCTACGGTGGGCAAGGAGGCGGAGCTAGCAGGGGTGTGGCTTCCAATCTGCGCTTTCTGCCATCAAAATTTGCATTGAATATTTCATCCGGACTTCCTGATCGCTTTCTATTGGCTGCAGGTAGAAGGAAAGCTTGTAGGCACGAGAGTGACAGTGGGAACTCATGCAAATCTCTGGTCAATCCGTCCGCTCTCTCCCCCCCCTTCCCTCCCCAAGAGCCCAGCCGCCTAGCTCTATTCCAATCCCGTCTCTTCGCTCTGGTTGAGCGAGCGTAAACCACGACCTGCCTAAACGCAACCACGTGTAAACTGGCGGGAGAGGAGATCTTTGCCAATGCATCGGGTGGAGGAGCTTGTGGATTAGTAAGTTCCTGGTGCCCCGCCGGGCACATGGTGAAGCGCTTCTGTGGGAAGTGAAGGCAAAGGCAAAGGAGTAAAAACGTCGGGACAAAAAAAAAAAAAAAAGCGCTGGAATCATGAATGAAATGTCCAGCTTTCTGCACATTGGGGACATCGTCTCCTTGTACGCCGAAGGGTCGGTCAACGGCTTCATCAGCACTTTGGGGTGAGTCAGGAGCAGAGGAGGAGTGGGGGCGGGTGGATGGGTGGGAGCGGTGGGGAAACGATTGGGGTGGCTCTGGTACAAAGGAAACGGACCCCCTCCAACCCCATCCCAACAAGAGTGGTAACCACTCTTAGGTGCATAGCTAAGGACAATGCCAGCCGCATTGCAAACCGATCTGAAGTTTTGAAGGGGAATCCCTACTTTCCCAATCCACATCCACTCAAGTCTTGTGTTTTTAAGAGTTTTTACGCTTCGCGGGGTGGCGTGGGGGGGGGGGCGGTTGGCACCTCGCGTCTCTGCCTTTAGATGAAGCGAGGAGCTTGTTGGTTAGAGAGCCTGAGGCGGGTGGGGGAGTTCCCTGGGCTTGTTCGAGCGAGTCTGTGGCCGGTTGCAGTCGACTTCTCAACCAGCAGAGGGGGGGGGGGGGTGTCTAGCTTTCCGGACCACAGTGCCCCAATCATTTCGGTGGGTTACTTGAGCCTGCCCTGCGGAGGTTTGGAAGAGTGGTAGGCGGCTGGCCTGGGCTGTAGGAACTGCTACTGTTGCAACAGGAATGTAAAGATACTTTAGGGCAGTGTTTCTCAACCTTGGTAGCTTGAAGATGGGTGGACTTCAACTCCCAGAATCCCCCAGCCAGCAGCGCTGGCTGGGGGATTCTGGGAGTTGAAGTCCACCCATCTTCAAGCTTCCAAGGTTGAGAAACACTGCTTTAGGGGAAAAACAAACAAACAAACAACAAAACTAATGCCTGGTTGGAAGGAACTTATTCAAACAATGTATTTTTAAAATCGGGGCATCTGTCCTGGTAGTTCTCTAGAATAGAATAGAATTTTTTTTTTTATTGGCCAAGTGTAATTGGACACCCAAGGAATTTGTCTTGGTGCATATGCTACCAAGTTGGTGTTACCTGGTTGCTTATCAGAATAATCATGGAATTGTTTGTCACCTTCTTAGATAGGAGGTAACCTGAAAGCTCTTTTGCCTACAGCAAAACTGCCACCCACATAATTGCACAAAGAAGACCAAATAACATAATAATACAGGATATGCTTGTAAGGAGAACAAGTCTCCTTCATCAGAAGAAGTACTTTACTCACTCATTTCAGTGACAGCCCCAAACTATTGGTGCCCTTAATGCTGCCTGCAGGGTGTGAATTTAAAGCAAATCTCTACAAAAAAAGAAGGCCCTGGTGTAGTTTTGGTTAAAATTGAAAAAGAAAACGGTTGTGAAACGGACAGTTTTCCCAAATCAGCATGGCCTGGCGTATTTTATGCTGTCTGTTTCCACTTAATCTTCCCACTCTTGTCCCCCCCCCCACACAATTTCTTTCACCACATTTGTCCCTTTCATCTTCAGTTTGTGAGGCTTTGGGTCAGGGACTTTGTCACCTCTGGGTTCTCTACAGAATCTGGTTTATAGCTGGCGCTCAGAAAATGCTAATTAGCAGCGATGAATCAGTGCTTATAAACTGTGACATAACCTGCCGAGTAACTTGTCAGTACTTAGAAACTGCCAATGGTTGCCAACCAGCTCTGCTATTTTATTCTTTGTTTGGGGATCCATGTGTTCCATAAGTGTTCTTGAGAAAAATAACAAAGCAATCTAACTGTTTATATATAGGTAACTTCTCTCTGTCCAGGATCTTACTTAAAATTAATCCCTTAGGTAAATGATCTGGTTCTATTCCTTTTCAACCTCATCCCTTAGTAGCCAGTTTCTGGCTAGATAGCTAAATCTCATACTGATTATTCTAAGATGTTAATGGGGTACTTGCTATATTTCTGCAATGACTTTATGAGATCCAAGTAAATTGTTAGCAGATTTAAGTGAGGTAGATTCATGTCAGAAAAAAAATCTAGCACATATTTGACGAATTTGGACAGAGCAAGCAGAGCTTAGGTAACAAAAAACAAATCATGCTAGCTTTCTGTGAAAACAGGGTCCTTTACTGTTACATTTCACATAATGTAACATAATGATCATCATCATCATCATTATGTCCCCGCACAAAGCAAATTGGGTAGTAAATATTTTCCAGCAGTTTCAATCATTTGCAGCATATTTGGCGTTGTCTCATAGCCATAACAATATATTGCATGACTAATAACATTTCCCCCAAGAATCCCTATTACTAAAGTTCTAGAGAAAAAAATGATATTTAGAAAACACCTGCAGATGTTCTGTGCAAGTGGAGATTATGGTACTGTCCAGATTTATTGTGCTCCTTGTGGTATACCATAGATTTTGATGAATTCTTTCCTCAGAGTTATTGCCAGGTCTCCCTATATGTAAACACTGGCTGATAAAATTCAATATCCGCAGCCTTAAATAATGTACAGATAAGTGGATATATAATTATAGAATTATAAATAGGTGTATTGGCGTCCATGAAGGAATGAACACAATGAAATATTATGAAAAGTGGTAGATTTTCACAGGGTCTTGAAGATGAGTGGCCACAAGGTTTTTGCACAAAACAACCCTATCTTTATATGTAAAACCCAATTTGGTGCAATGGTGAAGGCATCAGGCTAGAAACTGGGGGGCCATGAGTTCTACTCCCACCTTAGACTTCTGGTTGACCATGTCTTTCTCAGCCCTAGGAAGGAGGCAATGGCAAACCATTTCGGAAATCTTGCCAAGAAAATTACAAGGACTAGTTCACGTAGTTGCCAGGAGTTAAAGACTGACTCAGAAGTAACAAAAATGCAAACAAACGAACAAGCAAACAAACAAAATAAAAATCTTTATGTGTCAATTGCACCCATTCTTAGATTGGGGAACCCTATTCATGGTCACATATACCTTTTTTTGCTTCCTACTTGGAGTATTGCATTACCTTTAATGTCCTCAAAGACCTTTCAGAAGCTACAATTGATCCAGAACGTAGCAGCACCTGTATTGCAACATAATTTTGAAAGCTGCACTGGCTTTATAGGCAATTCAAAGTGCTGGTTGTCAGCCCTTCGTGCTCCAGGATCAGGTTATTTGGTATCTCTGATCATGTTTGCCTATCTTATGAGATTCAAAAGAGTGATCCCCTTCAGATCCCCTATATGAAACAGTGTCTTCCAATGGGACCCAAAAGACATGCTGTCTGTGTTGTGATGCTTTCTTTTTACAACAGCGTACGTCACAAGATTTGAATGTTTCCAATTCTGCTGGCCTTCCTTAAAACTCTAAAATCTTAGCTATTCTTCAAGCACCTGATTGGGACACTGGATGAGTCCATCTCAAAAAATGAGTTTAGGATTTTGAATATATTTTGCTTTTGGCCTTTGTGTTATTTTACACTGTGTTGTTTTGTTTTTATTGTTTATCGTATGTGGTTACTAATCCTTTGTTGGCTACATTTTGTGAATTGGGCAACCACATAAATCACTTAAGTAAGTAAATAACTACATGTCAAAAATCACTTTAGCCATGAAATATTCTCTTGGACAAAAATGTTGACTGCTAAAATGGAGAGTACAGCTGTCTGTGACCAATGTGGAAGCAAAGCCAAACTCAATTAGAAAAAGTGATAGAGCTATAGGCAAAAGAAAGTAGAAGCATGGGGTGATTGGGTAGGAAGATCTACCGGTATTTCATCCAAAGTCTACTAGTCAGCAGACACAGTTCGTGCGACTGATTGTGGCCATTGCTTAAAACAAAAGTGAAGTTTGCATTAGTTTTTGAAATCCATGTAATTTACAATCCAAATTAAATGATGCAAACTCAAAAATAAGTCGTTATGCTTGCCCTAGATAATAACAATGATTCTTTATTGATTAGGATTGGGCCAGATCAGAATATAAAATACAGAACAATAGTGAGATGTAATTGTTAGAAAATAGTGTAAAAAGTGTAAGTAAAAGAAAATGCAAGTCATATCTCCGTGACTCCTGCAATTTACTCCATTCAGATTCACATATGCAGTTTTGTTTAGATAACGGGCCTTATTATATGTCATTTTCCGATTCCAATAGGTCATTCATCTAATGTGCGATTGAAGACATTGATCGATCTTTCTTACACAGTTGACAAATAATAAATTTAATAATAATAAATTCAAATTTCTCTAACTTCGGAGTTACCTACCCTAGATTAGGGCCAGTTTGGTGTAGGGTTACTGCACCAGGCAAGAAAGCAGAGACCATGAGTTCTAGTCTTGCCTTAGGCATAAAGCCAGCTGTGTGACCTTGGGCCACTTACTTTTAGGCCTACAAGAAGGCAATGGCAAACCACTTCTGAAATCTTGTCAAGAAACCTTCAATGTCTTGTTCAAGCAGTCTCCAGGAGTCAACACTAACACAAAAAGAGAAAGAAAGAAAGAAAGAAAGAGAAAGAAAAAGAAAAAGAAAGAGAGAAAGAAAGAAAGAAAGAGAAAGAAAGAAAGAAAAAGAAAAGATTGCAGGCTCTTCTTTCTGAAGTTGTTTGTGTTGTCGATTCAAATTTCTGCCAAATTTATCCAGGTCATTAAGTGGTGGGAACATGAAAGAACCTCTTTCATTGCTCTGCAGTGCAGAAGAGAGAAATACGGTATATCCATACGAGGAGAGCTAGTCACTGTCATTACTGTGACTAAGTAATGAGATTTCAGCCTGGAGTTCTTGATTTGCCTGTATGTTTAAAAAAAAAAAACCCCTGAAGCCTATCTTCACATATATTATGGGGATTATATAATTCTATTTTCATGACATAGAAGCTGATTGAAATAAATAAATAAACAAAAATACAATTAAATAATAAATATTTAACACAGTATTTAACCAGTGTTAATATAGTTTATGCTACTTTTTGACAGGATGCCTGTGCAAAATAGTTGCAAAATTAAAAAAAAAGATAAATTAAAATGCAATTATTGTCTTTATCCCCTTTACAATCATAATTTATTTTCTTTGCTTTATACTTTGTAGACTATCCATATTTTTTTCTCTTTTAACACACTTACTCTGTAACCAATATGTGACTTACTGTTGAACTTTGGGGTTTGCTGATGATCCTAGCTCATGGTGGAACACAGCTGTGGGCCATTTTAGATATTCATATGCAACAAAATTATATATCTTCAAATTTGTTATTTAACTTCTATGCCACCCATCTCACCTTGGGTGTTTACAATAAATAAAAAAGGTAAAACATGAAAACATTAAAATAATAAATATTAACACCAAAACTGATTTAGACTTTGTATAAAATTACAAAGTTATACAACTTCTTTGTGATGAAGAAAAGCACTTTGCAAGAATGAATGAAGTAGAACAACTCAGTTGAAGAAATGTCGTTGAGATTTGTAGAACTTTTGAAATAGCTTGTTTCTTAGGCCATCTTTCAGTCCTTGCTAGGGAATAGCCATAAACATGTTAGTCAGCATATCTGATCATTGCCATTTATGAGAAGATTATTAACCTGATTTTAAAACCAGTTTTACTGTGGTTATTAAAATAAGTCCCCACCTTCTCCCTGTGTTTATCTTGCTCCCTTCCTTTCCTATCTCTGTCAATTTTTAAATCAGTTTTGGTGTTAATATTTATTATTTTAAAGTTTTAATATCTTGCTTTTCTTGATTGTAATCACCCTAGGTGAGATGGGTGGCATAGAAGATAATAAATAAATAAATAAATAAATAAGCCCAGGACAAAATTATAAATAAGATTTTTATCAGGATACCCATCTATATTTGACTTAAAGTCTCCTATGAATTCAATTTGATTGTAAAAATGTTCTTACATTTATCAGTTATAATCAATTTAGCTGTGTTGGAGTGACACAGCAAATCACAATTTACCCAGATTTCACTTTAGTAGTGAATGAGGAGCAAGCTAATTCTTATCCAGCTTGGCCATCAGCATAGCTAATAAACCACCAATGTCTATAACCTTGCCACGGTCACTCACGCCCTCGTTACCTCTAGGTTGGACTACTGTAACACCCTCTACATGGGGCTGCCCTTGGGATGCATCTGGAAGCTCCAGGTAGTCCAGAATGCGGCCGCGCGGGTAATTACGGGGGCCTCTCGATACTCCCATGTAACACCTCTCCTGCGCGAGCTGCACTGGCTGCTGGTGGCGTTCTGGATTCGTTTCAAGGTGCTGGTGCTTACCTATAAAGCCCTTCATGGCTTAGGCCCGGGGTACTTGCAGGACCATCTCCAGCTGCTCTCCCACTGTCCCGTGCGCTCTCACAGAGTGGGCCTCCTCAGGGTTCTTCAGCCAAACAATGTCAGCTGATGGCCCCCAGGAGGAGAGCGTTCTGGAATGATTTGCCCACCGAGTTCAGGACAGCCCCCGACCTCCTTCCCTTCCATCGTGAGTTGAAGACGTGGCTCTTTTGTCAACTTAACTGATCCGCTATGGGTGTACACTGTTATAGTTTTAAACTGTTTTAATTGGGTTGTTGATTTTAATTTTATTGTGATTTGTATTGGATATTGTTTTTGTAAGCCGCCCTGAGTCCCTCAGAAGAATGGCGGCATATAAATCACAATAATAAATCACAATAATAAATAAATAAATAAATAAATAAATAAACCATGGTTTGATTAGCATGTTGTCTGAAATCATGCCAGAGAAATAAGCCAGAAATGAAGCCAAGAATAGTTTGTAGCTTCCTGAGCTGGCAAGTGCTAGATAATTTGGTAGTTCAGTAGGAAAAAACTGAGTACCTTTACTGGCTCTTCCAGTGTCTCTAGTGCCCGCCAGCCAGTGAGATGAATAAACAAATGAAAAATCCTATCACCTTAGGTTGTTCATTTTTGAAATATCAGATCTGTTTAATTGAACCCATTGTTTAATGGTTGGATCAGGTCCTTTGTGCTTAAATTTCAATTCTAGATCATATTCTTTGCAAAGAGTGGCATTGATAGCTGGCCAAAATGCTAAAATTACACAAAATGACAAGGTTGGAATGAATGTAGGACACAATTAGAGGCTCTGTTGAAAAAATGAAAGGTTGTTCTCTTGCAATATAAGAACCTGTTGGTTACCAAATACTGTATGTCAAATCAGAATTACCTCAAGGCTAAATAAAACTGCCAGTTGCAGCCTTTACTTAACCTCAGATTTGAAGGCTTTACATTACTCTTACAAAAAAAAAAAGGTAATGCTGAAAGGCAAGAAAAATAATATTCAAATAAAAGAATGAATGTAAAAAATAATGTTAATGATATCCACAGAATTCTAAATGATCGTTCTTATTTTAATATAATTAACATGGTTTTCACAAGTTCTTCTAGTTTATTTCTGTCCAGAAATAAATAATTACTTCTAGGTAATTATTATTGCAGAATACTGTGACTCTGTCTCGCTTTTGATAGAGGGTTTGGTGGGTTTTAGCTATCAAAGAATAGCACTGCAAGCCATATAAAAGGAATGGAAAACTTTTATCTCTTTAGCTCTTATTGAACTTTTGATAAGTATAGCCCATACAAACAAAAACTCTTTTGGAATACTCTGTAATTTCAAAAGTGGGAAGGGATTCTGAAAGAAAAAAAAACTTAAGAAACACCGGTCTATATGAACTCTTTTCTAGATTTAATGGGTACGTTGATAGAAGAATGGTCAGTTTCCTACTTCTCTAATATGTCCAGTGGATTCTCAGAAAAAGGCTTCTGCATCTATATACAAGTGAAAATCTTGTACATTTAAGGAGAGACCTGAAACTGGAATCACTGTCCATATATTTAAATGTACTTAGAGAAATCTTCATATACTGGGAATAAAAATGCTAATTTCATGTCTTTTCTTGGTGGTGCCTTGGGAAGTTTTGCAGGACTCTGTGATTGATTTCATGTAATAAGGTCATTGTTATGTATTGATACTTTTAAGCGGGAGTTTCAAACCTGCCTACGTTTCTGATTGGCTGACAGTCTCTCCAGGATTGTATATAAGGAGGACTGCAGCCTCTGAGTTTTTGCTGAAGTCTCACTGTATATTAAAGAGCTGTTGTCACTTGCTTGCTTGTGCCTCTCGTCATTCCCGAACCACTTCATTGGCGACGAGGATGGGATTGAGGCTACAAGAAGCCAACCAGTGAGACCACGAGCTTCAGCTAGGCGACGAGGCGAACCACAGGAGACATACCGGACATGTCTGCCTACGTTCCGCCCAAGCCTTTTGATCCGACCCGCGAAAAATGGGTCTCGTACCTAACAAGGTTCGAATGCTCGCTAGAAGCCAGCGACATGCAGGGCCTCTCGGCTAATCGAAAGAGAGCCCTATTCCTAAGCCACTGCGGACCGGACGTGTTCGAGATGGCCGAGTCACTGTGTGAGCCAACGCCGGTTCAAACAGTCTCATGGGACACCTTGATGGCAACTCTCCGGGCTCACTACGCTCCCGTCCCCTCCAAGTTCGTGCAGCGATACCAACTGAGGCAGCGCGTCCAACGAGAGGGAGAGCCGGTCAGCGCGTACATGGCCAGCCTGAGAAAAGCCGCAACTCATTGCGACTACAGAGACTTGGATGATGCGTTGCTTGAGCAACTGATTTGTGGTGTTCGGGACATTAGGCTGCAACGGCGTCTGCTCGCCAAGCCTGATCTGACGCTTGCCGGAGCCCTTGACGAGGCCAGGGCTCACGAAGCCTCCACAAAGGCCGCTGAAACGCTACAGCGTCCGCCGACCAGCAAAGACAGCCCCAAGTCTGCCCCGGTGCACAGAGAAGACGCCGGATCCAGCTCGGAGTCCGAGTCGGATGAGGACGTCTTCCGAACAGAGCACCGGAGAAAAGACACTGGCAGCCCCCGGCGAAGCTGTCCCAGCTGTGGCGGGCACCATGATAGACTGTCCTGCAAATACAGAGAGGCTATTTGCAGGCGTTGCGAGAAGAAAGGGCACTTGGCGCGAGTCTGCAGAGCCACTCTGCCCAGAAGACTCAAACCACGTGAGCGCCGCAGCCAACCGGAATCAGCGCGCCAGAAGCAGCCAACGAGAGAAGGCGGCGCGAAAAAACGGCGCGAATTTGAACCGCGAGATGGCCGCAGCATACACATCGACCAGGCCAGCACAACGGTCGAGGACAAAGTCAGCACGGTGGTCGAGATCAACGGAAGACCGTGCTCGATGGAGATCGACACCGGATCAGCTCTCTCTATCATGTCGTGGACAACCCTAAAGACCCTCCTGCCGTCGTTCCGGAAGGATCAACTCTCCAGACAGAGACTGCGCATCCTAGACTACCAGGGGAACCGAGTCCCCCTCGAAGGTGTGGGCACGTTCCGGGTCACCTACGGAGACTACGAAAGAGACCTGCCGCTGACCATCGTCACGAAGCAGCTGCCAAGCCTCCTGGGCATGGGGTGGTTCCGAGCCCTTGGCATGGGCTTCACCGGCGTCCACCTGATGTCCAAGTCAACCCTGAAAGACAGCCTCCTGTCCGAGTTCCAGGACGTTTTCGGGGACACATTGGGCAAGTATGTGGGGACCCCTATTTCACTAAACTTAGACCCCAACGTAGCCCAAGTAAGACTAAAGGCCAGAAGAGTGCCGTTCGCATTGAAACCAAAGATCGATGCAGAACTGGACAAACTGATTAAGCAAGGGGTGTTGGTTCCCGTTGACCATGCCAAGTGGGAGACCCCCATAGTCACCCCAGTTAAGTCCGATGGCTCAATCAGAATTTGCGCCGACTACAAGTGCACGATCAACAAGGCTTTGCAGCCGAGCGCCTATCCGGTGCCGATCGTGCACCATCTACTACACTCCCTGGGCCCCGGAAAAATTTTTGCCAAATTAGACCTGGCCCAAGCCTATCAACAGTTACCGGTCGACGACGCCACGGCAGAGGCGCAAACGATCGTGACTCATAGGGGTGCATTTAAATGCACCAGGCTCCAATTTGGGGTGAGAGTCGCACCCGGCTTATTTCAAAGCACCATGGAGCGCCTGTTGCAAGGACTTCCGGGAGTAGTCCCCTATTTCGATGACGTCTTAGTCAGCGCCCAAGAAGAACACCAGCTAGGGGACAGGGTACGGAACGTCCTGTCCAGATTCAGAGAAGCGGGACTAAGACTTAAAAAGAACAAGTGCAGGATAGCGGTCCCCTCGGTAGAATTTCTGGGGTACAGGGTGGACGGCACAGGCATCCACCCTACCGAAAGCAAGGTGAGGGCCATCAAAAGCGCACCAGCCCCCAAATCCAAAGCTGAGCTCCAAGCCTTCCTTGGACTGCTAAATTTCTACTCAATGTTCCTAAGAGATAAGGCCACGGTCGCTGATCCCCTTCACAAACTCTTAGGGAAGAATGTACCATGGGTCTGGGGGAAACCGCAAGCGGCCGCTTTTGAGGCAGTAAAAAAACTCCTATCTGAGGACAGTTTCCTGATCCAATACAATGCAGAGCTGCCGCTCGTCTTAGTTTGCGACGCCTCCCCCGTAGGAGTTGGTGCCGTCCTGGGCCATAGACTGCCGAACGGCCTAGAGGCACCCATTGCCTTCTACTCCCGAACTCTGTCCAGCACAGAACGAAACTATAGCCAATTGGACAGAGAGGCTCTGGCTGCGATTGCGGGGGTTAAGAAGTTCCACGAATACCTCTATGGCCGAAAATTCGAACTTGTGACTGACCATAGACCGTTGCTAGGACTGCTAGCAGGCGACAGGCCAACCCCCGCTGCCCTCTCCCCCCGTTTAACTAGATGGGCGATTTTCTTATCGGCCTACTCGTACCAGCTCGTCCATCGGCCTGGGCGGACCCTGGGTCATGCGGATGCCCTTAGCCGTTGCCCCCTTCCCGACCTGCTGGACAACCCAACACCGGAAACCTCCGTCCTGTTGTTGGACACGTTAACCTTGGGGCCCATCTCCTCCGGCGAGGTGGCGAAGGCATCAAATAGAGACCCTGTTATCCGGACTGTTATGGGTTGGGTTTTGAAAGGGTGGCCGGACAAGGTGGTCGGGGAGGAGTACCAAGGTTTTGCCAACAAACGAAATGAACTGTTTACGCAAGGGGGGTGCTTACTGTGGGGTGACAGAGTGGTAATTCCAGCAAAACTACGAGATAGAGTTTTAGAATTATTGCACGAAGGGCATCCTGGCATCGTTAGGATGAAGTGCTTAGCCCGCAGCTATGTCTGGTGGCCCAACATGGACCAGGTCATTTCCGAGTGGGTGGGGAAGTGCAGACCCTGCCAGGAGTCTCGCCCCGATCCCCCAGTAGCGCCCATCCGAGAGTGGGAGAAACCAAAAGGCCCATGGGGGAGGATCCACATTGATTTTGCCGGCCCGTTCCATGGCCAAACGTTTTTAATAGTAGTGGATGCCTTTTCAAAATGGCTCGAAATTGTATTAATGCCATCCACAACGGCCGAAGCGGTTATCAAGGCCCTAAGAAAGTTGTTTGCCACCCACGGCCTGCCGGATACCTTGGTATCGGACAATGGGCCCCAATTTACAGCAACCCTTTTCGAAGGCTACTTGGCCGGCCTGGGGATCCGCCATGCCCTATCAGCCCCATTTCACCCGGCTTCCAACGGATTGGCTGAACGATTTGTCAGGACAGCCAAGGAAGCACTGTCCAGATTAGACAATGGGGACTGGCAGGCCAGGATAGATCAATTCCTTGCGGTTCAGCATGCATCACCATGCACAGCAACTGGGAGAAGCCCAGCAGAGCTCCTCATGGGGAGAAAGCTCCGGTGCGTGTTGGACAGGCTTCACCCTAACTATTCGCACGAAAACTTTAAGGGAGAGACCTGTGGCTTAAGGCAGTTTCAGGTCGGGTCCCCGGTGTTCGCTCGCAATTATGCCAGCGGTCCTCTGTGGGTTGCAGGAACCATAGTGGGGATAACAGGCCCAAAATCATACACGGTGGACGTGGGGGTAGATAGACTCTGGAAGCGCCACATAGACCAACTGAGGAAACGGGTGGTTGGCGAGGCAAACATCAACGCAGACATGTCCGAGCCTAACTATGACCACTTCTCCAAAACAGCTAACTCAAGCCCGGGGCCGCGAGAATACTTAGCTGACAAGCCCTGGTTCCAGCGCCGCCCCAGCGAGTCGCCACTCCCAGCCGGGGATAACCACGCCCCGGACAAAATCCAGGAGGTTCCATTGGCGGAGCCGGGAGAGACAAAGAGTCCCTCCGACCAGCTCGACGCCTCACCAAACACTGAACTGCGCAGGTCAACTAGGGCGAGAACTCAGCCTAAGCACCTGCGAGACTTTGTTTGTACATATGTTAATTTTTGAGTGTTAGTGCCTTCTGGGAAGGGAGGGGTGTTATGTATTGATACTTTTAAGCGGGAGTTTCAAACCTGCCTACGTTTCTGATTGGCTGACAGTCTCTCCAGGATTGTATATAAGGAGGACTGCAGCCT
This sequence comes from Arizona elegans, assembly GCA_022577455.1. Lineage (NCBI taxonomy): Eukaryota > Metazoa > Chordata > Lepidosauria > Squamata > Colubridae > Arizona > Arizona elegans. The sequence continues at coordinate 156,339,397 of JAKOOJ010000002.1, forward strand.
CTGAGTTTTTGCTGAAGTCTCACTGTATATTAAAGAGCTGTTGTCACTTGCTTGCTTGTGCCTCTCGTCATTCCCGAACCACTTCAGTCATATTTATAACTTGTAAGAAAGTTATTAACTCATTTCTTTATGTTGAATTGGCCTGTTTATTTACCAAACTTTGTGTATTCTAAATAGAAAGATTATCTAAAGTCTGAAGCTGTTAACTTCCTCACCACCTGTTTCCTGAATCTTTAACCAAACTAGGGACTGCATCTGTTTTCTATTTTCAAAGCCTGTACTGTACAACCTCACCCCTACCCCTGTGCTGTATCTTGGAGATCTGTACTTTAAATAGTGGGTCTAAAACATGATTTTGAGTGAAACATCATGAATGTTTTAGTGTCTTCAGCAAAATATTTTGTGTTTCTGGCCTAGTTTTTCTCCCTCACACATCCATCTCATTCTTGCTGTATAAGTATCTCCAATTAGACAATCAGATTAAAGAAATCCCTTTAATGTTAACTTTATCATTTGGATGCTACAGATTTTTAAAGCACCCACTGACTTCCTGTCTTGCTGAGAACTAATGCAGTATCTTTTTGATCCTAAAACAACATGATTAATGTTGAACGAACAAGAGAGTGGGGTGCCCTATTCAATAATGCAATGATGCTATGTCTTCTGACATATATAGATCACATGCTGCTGTTTTCTATCACAGGAGATTCCACCTTAAAACTAAGATTGGATAAGACAAGTCTGGGATAATTTATATTCTGTGGTACTTTAACATAACATATATGCTAATTAAGAACATAAAGAAAATCTTCTAGGCCAGGTCAAAGCTCTGATTAATTTAGTTTTACAGAGTCACCAATCTACACCTAGTGGGAAGCCTATAATAGATCAGGAAGAACATCACATTTAGTCCGTGCCATTATTATAAATTATTCCTGTTCAGTAACAAAATAAAATGGAGGATCAAAGAAGGAATGTTGGCAGATTTAAACCTGAGCAAAAACTTCATTTGGTGACATTTCTTGTTCTTGGTGCATTGAATCCTTTCCTTCTTTGCGTTGTACTTTATATTCGGAGTGACTGTCTTACTATGTTTATGTGGGTAAGGATAAAAAGTATGTTATGCTTATTATGTTAGAGTATTTGCTGCTAGTTTGGAGTATTACTTACATCAACATGAGGGGAGATACACCCCTGATTTTAGGCAGTTGTGGTTTGCTGGGTTTCTGATAGTTGCAGAAAGGGGTGCAGGAAGCCACACAGGGACTGGTGGCTCAGGTGTCTAGCTCTGCAATCTTAGCTACCAAGTTTTGTGCATCATATGTGTTTTCTTCTTCCTTTATGTTATGTTTTGAACCATAAGTAACGATCTCTGCTATTTGATCTGTCCCATTTTAGCCTTCTGCAAAATTAAGTCTGCTGCTTTGTGACTACTAAAATGCAGGATTTCTATTTTGGTGAACTCCCTTTTGGGACAATGTAGTAATTAGCTAGGACTGGTGCTAATTAGCTCTAGTGACACTTTCTCAGATATGGTGCACTAATTGTTTGATTGCAAGCATATTGATAAGGAATCCTGTATGACCTATTTGTTATTAGCTTCTGAGTGCCTTACAGTGTGGCTAAATCTCATATTCATAGTAGTATAGGCTTGGTTTGGGTAAAATTGAAAAATACCTGAAGCAAAGCTTTTCTAGCTCAGAGGAATATTTTCTTTTATTTTCTCATCCTCTTGTATTTCTGCTTCTGATCTACTGGTATATTCCACAGACTTTATTTGTTGTAGCATTGATCTAAAGAATTATATGTAGGCAATGTTCTTTGTGCTAACATAGAATCAGGGTTTAGCAAAAAGCAAACAATTGCTTGTCTGAAAAGTTACTTGGCCATCGTCTTCCCTTGTCCTTTTGAAAATTACAGAATTAAAAAGGTATGCATTTTTATTATGGTTAATTAGTCAACTGAGGTGACTAATTAACTTCTGAAATATAGATTTAACATCAGCAGTGTGTACATTGATTTCTCATTTAGCAAAGATAAGATCTCTCTTTCTATCTTTCTACCTATTCTATTCTTCAGCTTTCTTTTATGGCTGCCTAGTTCTTATCATGATTCTAGACGGCCCACAGCAATCAATAAAAATAGAGGTAAAAATAAAAATAACCTTCCCTCCCAGTCTCCCAGCTCAACCAGCAGCCTAGCCCAATACTTAGGCCAATCGTACATTTGGAATTTTGAGACTCTCCTACTGGTGTTCTCATAAAATGGCTAATATTGTTGGAAGCCCAGAAATGGAAGTGACAGGAAAGATGGCTTAATCTAACACTTGCTACTGCACTATAATGAATCTCCTGCTACTGATAACCATCTTAGCTCTGCTGGCAGTTGTAAAGATGTAGATTCCACCAGATCTAGAGAGACAATATCCTACTGCTGAACAGCTTGTGATCACAGACAATCTGATCTTCTGGAAAAGCAGAAAACAAAATCGCTCCATTTTCTGTGTGGCAGCCCATTAAATACTATCATGTCAGTTCTCATTCTTTTTCTGGATTTCTTTAATAATAGCTTGTTTGACTCATTCCTGCAAAAAGTTCATTCAAGTAAAAACTTGTAATGTTACTCATGGTGTGGATGAATTTCTTTATCCAAATCGTCAAAGCAGTACACTTATTCAATTAAGAAAATTGCAGTAGCAAATGAATACAGGTCACTCATGGCTCAGATTTGGAACCAATCCATCTGTTTATATTTAAAATAAAGCTAGTGTCTGCCAAATTTGCCTTGGGATTTCCATGATTTTTTCTTCTTCTCCTATGAAACAAGCTTCTGTTTTTGTACCTTGTGGCTGATGCGTGCTTTCAAATTTCTGTTTTGGGTATTTTTGAGTTTGTTTCTACCACCCTGCGGCCATCCCACACCTTTTAGCTTCCCACACCTCCTAGCTGGAAAAGATTCATGGGAGGAGTACTTTCATGATGACTTCCCCTGAGGCAGGATTTTAAAACTATCGGCCTCCCTCTTTGCTTAGAAATCAGGAACAAAAATGCATCCCTGTTGCAGCTTTAACCCTGGCCTTTCAACAGATGCTTCAAAGTTCTGTCTCAGTATGTGGATCTTGGGACCAATTGGATCTGGAACCTTTTCATGTTTGGTTCTAAATACAGGCCAACTGCTCCAAACAAATCTGGAGCCATAAATTCAAGGTTCCTACTTGAAGAGCAGGTGTCAGCTGTGGCTTGGAGGATGCTCCAGTTTGTGCACTAACTGCTCATTTCGAGATTGGGAAGCCCTGCTTACAGCCACCCGTCTCTTGCTCACTTCTTGATTGGACTACTGCAATATGGTATTCATGGGGCTGCTCTTGATGACCCCTTGGAAGCCACAGATGATTCATAATGCAGTGGGAGCAGTTATGGCCATCCTTCAATATGCCCATGTAATATCTCTACTTTACAAACTGCGTTAGTGACTAGCGAATTTCCAGGTACAGTTCAAACGTCTACTTCTCTCCTACAAAGTCCTTTATCCTGTAGGGCTGGGTTACTTGCAGAGCTGTCTTATCTCCAGTTATTTTTGTCCAATAATATCTGAATGAAAGGGCATACTCCAAGTTCAACTGGACAGGCAAGGTCATCTGGTGGGACCCAAGATGACTTGGGTCACTTATTCCCCCCCCCCCCAAGAATGGAGGACCTGAGATATGATGGCCCTGACTTTGCTGGCCTTTCAAAAAGCATTAAAGGTCTGATTCTTTCCCAAGGCACTATGTTGGAGGATGGCATGATCCTATAGGTGAATTTTTCCTGGGACTTTATCTCTTTATAAAGTCATGCTTCGTTTTTATTATTTGTTTGCTGTGTTGTTTACATGAATTTATTGTTTATTAATGATGTTTGCCATCCTAAATTGTGTGCAAAGTACAGGTAGCTCTCGACTTACAACAGTTCATTTAGTGACCATTCAAAGTTACAATGGCACTGTAAAAAGTGACTTGTGACCGTTTTTCACACTTATGACCGTTGCAGCATCATGGTCACATGATCAAAATTTGGATGCTTGGCATCTGGCTCATGTTTATGACTGGCTCATGTTGCAGTGTTCTAGAGTCTGTAATCACCTTTTGCAATCTTGTCACAAACAAAGTCAATGGGAAAATCAGATTCACCTAACAACTGGTTTACTAACGTAACAATTGCAGTGATTCACTTAACAACTGTAGCAAGAAAGGTTGTAAAATGGGACAAAATTCACTTAACAAATGTCTCACTTAGCAACAGAAATGTTGGGCTCCATTGTGGTTGTAAGTCAAGGACTATCTGTAGCAGCTATAGACAGAGAAATAAATAACATAAAAAGGCAAACTGAAATATATATCTATGTTAACATCAGAATACATTTTGAACTTTTTAATTGTGGGGGGAGGTTGGCAGATGAATTGTTTTCCCCATCTATTTTTAGAGGTATCCAATTCAGATTTTGTATGACAAGTGTGTATAATGCTGAGAGAAAGAATAGAATAGAATAGAATGGAATAGAATAGAATAGAATAGAATAGAATAGAATAGAATAGAATTTTTTATTCTATTCTATAATTTTATTCTATAATTTTTTATCAAGTGTGATTGGACACACAAGGAATTTGTCTTGGTGCATATGCTCTCAGTGTACATAAAAGAAAAGATACGTTCATCAAGAATCATAAGGTACAACACTTAATGATAGATCCTGATGAGATATCATTGTTCATATATGTGGAGGACAGTATTACACTAAATGATTTTTGGGGAACTGTAAAATTGGGGAGGAAATGACAAGTGATAAATGAGTGTCAAATATTATTTAGTCACTGCTGAGATCATCTTTATAAGATGACTATTAATGATGCGTTAGTGAGATTGGATATGCCTATGTTTCATCTTGTTTTTATCATTGAAGATTATTCTATTTTGTTAGCATAATGAAAAAAGCAAATAAAACCAATCACATGTCTCGTGCGTGTGTGAAATATTGATTAGGTTGCTGAGAGAAAAATATCTGGTGCTGCCAGGCGCTCTTTAAGTAATTCTGCCAAGGAGAAAGGATATGTTTTTTATTTCTGACATTTGAAAGAGTTTACTGTGCATGTGTCCTAAATTTAGTAACAAATGTTTGGCATTTGCACAGCATAGTGAAGGGGAAGTTGTGGGTTCTCCAGATGTTGGGCTGCAAGTACCAGCATCCCTTATTGTTAGCCATGTAAGGGAGGGGCAGATTGATGGAATCAAAACATTTTGGAAGACCACATATTCCTCAATTTTCATTTTTCACCTTTATTCTTTAAGGAAGCCCTTCATTATTCCTTTAATTTGCGAGATACATATCTTGCCTTTCTTCCAGAAGCTCAAGGCAGAAACACAAACCATTTCCTCCTACAATTATTCCCATAACAGCAACTGGCCTCAATTCACCCAGTGTATTGAATCTAGGTCTTCCTAGTTTTAATTGAGCACTTTAATCCCAACGCTATAATAGTTTTATGTCAACCAAGCTGGGAAGATCTATAAATCGTTGTCATTGTGTACATTAAGTGGGGTAGGAGCAGCTTTTGTGATCATTTGAGGCAAATACAGTGTGGCTGGATTCCAAATGAATTCTGCAATTTATGATAGGACTTTTATTAGCATGGAGTCAGATAGCTGAGAGATATCTGAGAATGGGAGATATTTGCAACAGAAGAATACAATGGTGAGAATAATTGCCAATCATAGTTGAAAAGGTAATGTTTCCCTAGCATTCTGCCTAATGACTCTGCTTCCTATAATTTGTCTGGGCTAGAACAGAAAGGGAGGAGGACATTTGTGGAGTGATCACATTAAAGTATAATATGATTTAATGTTGCTGTGTTAAGACTAATTCACACATAGTACTCTCACTCTAATTATGGCTTAGGCCTAAGCATCTCTGCCTTGTTTACACGTAGTAAGCCAGGTTCACAAACCAATCAACCTGCATATATCTATCAAGTTACATCAAAATTAAGTGAGTTACACTGTGGTTTAGCATGATTTGTGCACCCAATTAGTATTCCAGGAGGATGTGCTAAGTGGAACTGACAATTTCTTGACAGGAATATGGAAATGATTTGCCATTAGGAAGAGCATGCTCTGGGAATAGATAGTGTTGGCTAGTAGAGTCCAGAAGAAGAGCCTTTTTTGTGGTGGCACTTGCCCTTTGCAATATATTCCCCCTGAGATTATATTGCCCCAATCCCTGCTAGCCTTTTGTAGGCTTGAAATCTTGGTTCTGTGCTTGAGGCTGAATGAAGGTATCTTCATGCACCCATTCAATTTATATGGCTATTTTATAATTTTAGGTTCTGTGGGCATGGCTTGGTGGTGGTGGGTAATGTGTCTGGGTGAGCGTGGCCACCTTCTTTTTTTTTTTTTACTTTTAAAAGCATTTTTTTTTACAACCTTAAGAGATTGCAGAAAAAAATGCTTTTAAAAGCCTCTGACGATCCCAGCTGATTTTTTTGGCCAAAGAGGTTATAGAAAAAATACTTTTAAAAGTAAAAAAAAAGCCTCTGATGATCACGCGGCTCAGCTGGGCATAGGGGGTGGGGGCAGGGATTTTTGCTACCGGTTCTCCGAACCATCCACCGCCATCGCTATCGGGCGATCCGGTCTGAACCGGGAGCATTTCACCCCTGGTTTAGGGATAATTTCATCTCTTGGATGTCTTCCGGATATGAACTTAAGCTTGGAGAATTCCTAACCAGAATGTCCAGTTTTGGGTGCTTAGGCAAGGATCATCTTGTCGTGGGTCTCCAGTAATAAGTGTTTATTAGTAAAAATGGAGTTGTTTAGTCTAGACCAGTATTTCTCAATCCATCTAAAAGTTGCTAATGTTGAGAAACACTGGTCTAGACAGACTCTTTCCAGAGTTGCAACTTTTACACTAATCTTTTTTCAGAGATGGATCATTGTTGAATATGGTTTCCTTTGTCCCCACTTGCTCACCCCTTATTCTTTTAAGAATGGTCTTTTTGAATATTCATGTGCACACACGCACATGCATGCACACACACAATTTGTGCTTTCATTATATATCTCCATCCTAATTCTTGAATGTCAATTTGTCTCATCCCACAGAAAATACATATGATATTGGTAATGGAATAAGACTTGGGCAGAGGTCAGGGCTACAATGACAAAAAAGCACTGCAAACTCCATCCTTGTTTTTTTTAAAATTTTTTTTAAAAATTTGATTTATATGCCGCCCTTCTCCAGAGACTCAGGGTGGCTTACAATGCATTAAGCAATAGCCTTCATACTTTTGTATATTTATACAAAGTCAGCTTATTGCCCCCACAAACTGGGTCCTCATTTCACCTACCTTAGAAAGGATGGAAGGCTGAGGAAACATGTACAAAATGGGTGGAGTCACTGTCACATAAGGTTTTCATCATTCTTTTCCCTTTTCCCCTTTTTCTGCTGCCCCCCTCCCCAATATGTCATTGCTTGGGCCCTACTTTGCAGAATAATGAATGGAAGGGTCATATTAGAGGCCATATCCTCTAATAAACTGATTTTAATATTTCTCTCAACATTTCTTGCAGAGACCCAAGTCTTCCTTTGGTATATGAAAATATTCATTTTCTGACTCTGAGCACCAAAATTTATTCAGGTTACAAATTTTTACTTTTGGGATCTTAATCACCAAGACAAATACTTTCCATGGAGTATTTTTTTCAACAGCAGCAGTTCAGGATATGAAAAGGAGCATCTTCTCCCTTTTAAGTGCAAATTTTAAATTTTAATGTGTTTTAAAATATGGGTATTTTAAATTAGGGGTATTAATTCAGTCAAATTTATTTAATTCATTTTATTCGATTTTAAATTTTTTATATGTATGTGTTTTATTTCGTGGCTGTTTACCGCCCTGAGTCCTCCGGGAGTAGGGCGGTATAGAAATTCAATAAAACTATAAACTATAAATATGCTGTTTGTTTTGTACCTTTTAGACAAAAGTTCCTACTTTGATCTTTCTACTCTTCCCCTCTGGTACTGCTTGTAGCAAGTCACAACCTGAATTTCACCCACAACTGTTTTCTGTCTTTAAAATCTAATATATTAACACATAGCCATTTCTTTCATTAGCAGCTTTCTAATTTGGTTGATAGGCTGTTATGTATCTGAACTTAAGTTACTGATCCCCAGATCTGTTCTAACTCATCAGATCTACCACAGCTGTAGAAATCTGCTGGATGATTTTAGGTCAGTCCCACCAGAGGTGGTATTCAGCAGGTTCTGACCAGTAGGGAGGGAATGGAGATTTTACAGTATCCTTCCCCTGCCACGCCCACCAAGCCATGCCACGCCCACAGAACCGGTAGTAAAAAAATTTTGAATCCCACCACTGAGTCCCAATCAATCCAGCCTATCTCACATGATTGTTATCAGGGTTACAAGGAGGAAGATCCCCAATGTAAGATCCTGGAGAAAAAGCAGGCCATCAATCTAGCATATACACCCGGTGTGCAAAAATAAAACTAAAAAAAAGGAGAGAATACCTGGAAAGAAGTCAACTAATGCTACTGTTAAAAGTAGTATTTAGCTTCCAGCTGCCTGCAATTACTGCGAGTTCAAATCTCACCAGGCTCAAGGTTGACTCAGCCTTCCATCCTTTCTAAGGTAGGTAAAATGAGGACCTGGTTTGTGGGGGCAATAAGTTGACTTTGTATAAAATATACAAAAGTATGAAGGCTATTGCTCAACGCCTTGTAAGCTGCCCTGAGTCTCCGGAGAAGGGCGGCATATAAATCAAAATTAAAAACAAAACAAAACATTTTAACAGAATGTAATCATTTATGTATTACTTCAAAAACAAAGGGAAAATAATGGCAGCAGATATGATGGAAGCTAGCAAATTAGCAGGAGTTAAATATCTAGAAAAGTCAGGAAGAAGATGCAAGTTTGAACTTATTAACATTTGAACTAGATAACATTGTAATTCTTGTGAGTCTTGGTGGTGTAAGAAAGGTCATTTCATTTTTCTTTATTAAGAATGATGAAATAATTCTTTAGACGGTAGCTGTGCAATTAAGTGTCTGCAGCATGCTTTGATATATCTGAGGTAAGCAAGTCAAATACTGACTCCTCTCTTTGTGCTGTGAGGACACCACACACAATATATTATATATTTGGTACTAACTAAGCCTGGGCCACATTCTAACTTTTGTGACCTGATTGTTAGTTTGAAATTTATTTGCTTCATAAGATTGCACTTGATCCTAGAAATAAGTGTTATTCAATTGAGTATGAGCTGTGGTGGTGCAATGGTTAGAATGCAGTATTGCAGGCTGACTCTGCCTACAGCCAGCAGTTCAATCCTGATTGATTCAAGGTTGACTCAGCCTTTCATTCTTTTGAGGTCAGTAAAATAAGGACCCAGATTGTTGGGGGCAATATGCTGACATTGTAAACTGTTCAGACAGTGCTATAAAGCACTATGGAGCAATATGTAAGCCTGAGTGATATTGCTATTGCTAATTTTAATTGCATGTCAACTGATGTCTCTTTTCATGTAAGTGTGGTGGTCTAAGACCATAGTAATTACAAGGTACTATTCATCCTCTTTCCATGTATTTCTGTTTTCACTGTTATTACATTAGTCATACTGGGTTCTTGGATGTTTGTATGGGAGGAGGACATTCCAAGTGAATTAGAAAGAGCAACTCCAAATTCCATCTGGCAAGGCAATGGAGGGAGTGGCCTACAGATAATAACAGCAGTTTATGGAAGAAAAAAAGGGTTTTATATGATCTTCGTAATTTGAAGTAGCTCCAACATGTTGAAATGAGAATCTTTAGCCAGTGTGTATTTCTCTAGAGCTGAGGCAAACAATGTGTATTTTTTGAGTTTGTGTCAAACTACCATATTTAAGTGGCCAAAGCTGTTAAATGCATCTATTTTCCATCTCTTAAGATGGTGATTTCCCTTGCTCCTTTGACACAGGAAGATAACAGCTCTTGTGAAAATTAAATTTAGGCTCTTTGTGTATCTGAGGTGAGCATATTTTCTTTAGATAAGAGCTGATAACTATTTTGTTCCAAGAATTGGTTCAAAATGTGGTTGGGTCCATGTGTATTTTTCATGATACAGGTTGCATTTAATTCTTGCCGGCACCAATATATTGTAATATTAAAAGCAGGGGTGGGTAGGGCTTTTCCTGGGAGTCTGATAGTATAAATACTTGCAACTGTCTCTTCCAAACTGCTGTTCTTAAGCAAGCTGGTTGAGGATCATAAGAGTTTGTAATTCCAAGATACCTAAGCGGCATCAAGTGACAAAAGGTTGGGCTACATGATCTAGAATAGGAGTAGACAATATTGTAACAATATTGCTTTCATGCCGTTTGCCAGGCTTTGTGCTTCATTTAATATTATTTTTTTTAAAAAAAAGGTTCTAAAAAAATAAGAACAATAAAGAGAAAGTGACAAGTTACAAGATAACCTGTAGCATCAATTTTATTTTTGAGACTGCTTTTTGTCTCCATGTTCACCTCAAGGATTACTTTAGAAAAATAAATATGGTGGATGACCACTATCCAGACCTTTATTTGTAAATGTGGTCATTTGTCCAGCAAAAAGAGAGTAAATGGTAGGCTGGTAGAACCCTTAGATATTAGAGCATCTATCGGAGCATAAGATCATGAAATTTGCTTTTAGTAGATACGTTTTCTGATAATCCTGCCAGTCATTTTGCAAGAGTGCCTACAATGTTCTCTCAGAATTTCAGATGACTCTAGCAACCAGATAGCCATACCCAGCCAAGATTAAGAGGTAATCTTTCATATAATAGATACAGCTTTTTAAAAAAATTTTTTGGAGACTTTTGATTCAGCTGGTTTTTGATATTGGTACCTTAAGGTTTGCTTCACAACTCTTCCACAGTGTCACAAAAATGTTTTCCATGTGTTTAATATGGGTGTTTGTATCCCTTAAATGTTCTCACAATTGACTAGTACTGGTTTACATTTTTATTTTGGCCTGGTTTTAAGAGCAACAAAGACAAGAAACATATTAAAAAAATCTGCAATATCATTTGTCACCTATAATTAGGCAGTGAGACAATTATGAATGGTTAAATAGATTAAAGAGAAAGAGATTAACAGCCCCTCTTTATTCTCTTCCACCCAAGAGTACAATTTCTCAGTTTGTTTTTGGTTAAAAAAAAGAAAACCAATAACCAAAGGCTTCATCAGTCTTCTGTTGATCATATAGTAAGTCAATACCGAGGTGTCAAGAGATGAATGAATGTCAGCCTTCTTCCAGATGTGCATCTGCCATTATTCCCACAATCATGTTTTTTTTCAGCAAATCAGCAAGTTTTATGCATTTGATGAAAGCTAGATAAATGGGAAGGAAAGACCTCTGGTGACAGAGGGAAAAATCCCCTTCATTTGTGCAAGCTGGAAGAATTTATAAACTGAGACTAACAGATACATCTAGATATGTTGACCCGATAACATTGCCAGCAGTTTAGGAATTTTCAACAATCCAATCATGGGTTTGGATAAAGACTGTCTCTAATAGTCACCAAGACAAATAGTCACCCAGGGTGAGGGCCTTCTCTGTGGGAGCTCCAGCCCTGTGGAATGAACTGCCCCCGGAAATACGTAAGATCTCCGACCTCCGGGTGTTTCGCTGCGCTCTGAAGACCCTGTTGTTCCGCCAGGCCGGGCTATTAACATAACGTTTTAAATTGGGGTATTTTAAATTTCTGGGATTTTAATTGGAGCCTAATTATTTAATGATTTTAAATTTTAATTGTTGTTTTGTTTCTGTGTTTTAAATAGGCTGTACACCGCCCTGAGTCCTTCGGGAGAAGGGCGGTATAGAAATAAAATTATTATTATTATTATTATTATTATTATTATTATTATTATTATTATTATTATTATTATTAATAGTTTCAGTATCCATTCTGACTGCTCTAAACTAGTCTTTTTTTTTTTAAATTAAAATTTATTATAATACAATACAATACAATACAATCAGTCAGACAGTGTTACTTTTTCACACAGGTCAGATCAATTCTTCCTTTATGTTTCATAGTTCCAGTTACATATATATATCTTAAAATTTGTATTAACTTTCATCTATTATTTATTCGGTTGTCAATCTACCTGTATCAATCATTCCACACTGTATAGTATTCCTATATGAAATACTATTTGGAATAAACTAGTCTAACATATGAAAATCAGCAGTTCTTTTAAATCTTGGTGACTTCATCTGTGCTGATAATGGCCATTTCACCCTAACCTACATTCCTATTTTAACCATGCTGATGAAAATAATGTGTTTTAAAGCCCATCACAGATTAGGTGTTAAGATTGGGAAACACCTGGTTAAGCTCTCCTTTTTTTGACCTGAAAAAGAATTGCACTAAAGACAGAAGGGACAAAGTGGTCTAGCAGGTGGAACCTGATTTACTAGGGGATCTTGACTGCCTAATGCAAAAACAACTTGTTGCTCAATACTTGGCAGTGGGCTCTGATAATGGGCCAAATGAAGTCCCTATTACATTTTTAAAACAGAATTACTGTATCGCTTCTATGGAGGCAATTTGTGGGGAATATTATGCTTTTAGTTGTTAGGGGAAACTAAAATGAAATTGTACATGCTAATTCACATTTCACTGGTGTGTGTATAGATGAACCATAGTTTTCCATTGAGGAATCAATATAGTATATAGGTTGAGGTGCTAAACATGGACCAGGCAGATCCCAGATGTCATCATATGATTTTGGGCCAGTTACTCTTTCAGCCCAATCTATCACCCAAGATAATTAATGTATGGAACAACTCATTTATACACTCTCGAGCTTTCAGGGAAAGATAGGATATAACTGCACTAATTAAATAAGGAAGCAAGATAATTATTTGGAAACTTTTGTGTGTCTTGTGTGTCAGGATTAAAACAGCAGGTTATTATTAATTGATAGCCATCAACTGTAGTAAACCTGTAGTAAAAGATCTTTCAGAACCAATACCACAACACTGAATGCTATCTATTTAAGAAGAGAAGGATTTGGTAGAAATAATTTATTCTCTGTTTATTCTCAATTTATTTTCTGTATATCCTGCAGTGTGTAGTCTTTGGATTATTACTAAATCATGACTATCAGTTGACAATTGGCTAATCAGTGGATTACTTATGGACATTTCTCTTTTTATTTACCACTAAAGAAGGTAGTCGTAAAGCAAGAACTGGAAATTTTCCAGATGTCACTGCATAAGACAAGCAAAAGAAAAGTCAGGTTCTCTCATTTGATTCCAGACATCTCATAATGCCATACTCATTTGAATTTCTTCAAGATTTTAATAATTTTAAAATGTTGCTTTATTTGGGGGAAGTTAGAAATTCTTCTTGGGAAATTGGCAGAGGTATGAAACAGTAACAAGAAAGAACCTAAGGAGGATTGAGCATGGTCAAGGAATGACACAGGGTATCCTGGATGTGGTTTTGGCTGCCTAGGATGGGAATCTTTTCCCCAGACTGTAATTTACTGCAGGTGTTTCTTATACATAATATTCAATATTACAATAGCTCACCTAAAACCCTTCAGTTTTTATCGGGATTCTGAAAATTATTGAATTAAAAAATACATTGATATTGAACAATATTAGAACTAAATAAAAACAGCATTGTTGGAACTACTATGGATTAATACAAGGACCACATGCAATAGGAGAGGGAGATTTTTTTTTTTTACAGTTTTTGGCCACATTTTATAGCTTGCATATCATTATGCTTTCTGCCTCAGTGCTATTGATTACCCAGGAATCAATGTGGAATGATTAAAATTTATTGTGTCCATTATAGCGATTACAACTGAAGCCCAAAAGTTATGATATCAAAGCAGGAAAGGGTGAAGATATACCAGAGGGTGATGCCTCTGGTCTGGTACAGGTAGTCCTCAACTTACAACCACAATTGAGTCCAAAGTTTCTGTTTCTAAGTGAAGCAGTTGTTAAGTGAGCTGTGCCCCATTTTACAACCATTGTTTATTTTTAATGAAATTTTTACCATAGTTAAGCAAATCATTGTAGTTGTTAAGTGAATCATGTGGTTGTTAAGCAAATCTGGCTTCCCCCCATTGACTTTGCTTGTTGGAAACAGGATGGGAAGGTCACAAATGATGGTCACATGACCATGGTGATGCTGCAATGGTCATAAGTGTGAAAAATGGTCATAAGTCACTTCTGCCAGTGTTGTAACTTTGAATGGTCACTAAATGAATGGTTGTAAGCCAAAGATCACCTATAAATGATCTTTTCTGAATGATGGTCACAGTTATTTGAGACATCTTGTATCTGGAAGCTTTTGAGTTAAAATACATTAGAGACTTCTGCTTTCTGGACTCTTGAGAAACCCACTTACCAAAGCATCCTATTATTTTACAGCAAAGTGATTCTGTTGACATACAGAAAATAACTTTTTAATGGGACATAATAATTATACATTAGGAAATGCTGCCCAAATAAGCTATTTCTAATGTTTTGCTTATGCAGACAAGTAACATTTTCACTGAAAGCTCTCACAGATACCATATAAGTAAGTTATTTCTAAATGCTTTTTAGCATGGGCTATACTTGATATATTTGAAGCAATATTAAAAATGCAACTTTTAAAATAAGTTAATGTGCTTATTTTCAGGCATAGTTCATTGGAAGAATGTGGTAGGACACAAGGATGCTTGTATAGCAAATTACATTGCAAATAATACAGCCTTCATTATGATATTGAAAACATATATAGGATTAAATTATTATTACATTATCTTCCCCATGAACCAATGATGCCTATGAACTATAGGTTGGGAACTATTGACCTAGATAAACTATAGGCTGGATTCACACTCTAATCTAAACTATAATGTGATTTATTTATGGATTAATGTAAAGTGTGAACTCAGATATTGTAGCTTGGTGTTATAAGTGTTGTAAGAATGTTAAGTCATTCTTTTTTAAACCACACACTTGTTTTATATGAAGTGTGAATCCAAACATATGGGATGGATCATAGCAAAACATCAGAATTCACTGATTGCATGAAAAAGGTTCCAGAATCAATCCCTTGATTTCTACAGTGAAATACTGAAGATTGTGAGTATACTGAGCTGTCGGTTGTGTCTACCTGGCCGAGTATGAAGCAACTCAAAATATTTACATCCAGAGTCTTCTTGAGTTCTTTTATGAGGAATCTGTGAAATGGAGAGAAAAACATAGAGAATTCAAGATATGTTTTGACGAGGATCATCATTAAGGAATTTATCATATTTGAAATCTGTCATAAAGAAAAAAAATGTTATTGTAACTAATGCTGTCTTGGCTATACCCCTAATATTTGGAGTTATCAAGAATTGGGTGGAGTTGGGGTTGACTAAATGAATAACACTGGAAAAGCTCTATCCCTGATTTAAACAATGAATTATTGATAGTCTTTTTTCCAACTTTTTTTTAAAATAAAGGATTAAGGAAGAAGACTTTCAAACAATATGGTCATTTGTTTTGGAGGTGTTCCATTTATAGCATAATTTCCATTCTTTTCTTTTTTTAAATTAGCATGATTATTAATTCTGAGGCAACATTATAGCAACATTATAATCCTGCAATATGTACATTTAAAAAAAATTGACATAAGCAGTACATACTATAAAATTAAAATAAAATCATGTTCACCTCTGGTCCAACTCACACATTTCAGAGGAAACATCTGTTTTCACACACAAGTTGTGTGCTCTATGTCTTGATTTCCATGCCTTTGAGTTTCTTCAGTCTGTTCTCTCAAACTACTTTTTTTTAAAAAACTCCCCAGAGTTTATATAACGGTTGCTGTACGTAGCAATGCCAAGCTGCAAATGACAATGGAAATAATGGGATGTCTAATGTGAATCTGTCAGGCTTAATTTGATTGATTACTCTCCTTTTACGTCTTGCTTTTCAAGATACCGATCTAACCAAAGCAGCTTACAAGCAACATTAATAATTTTAAATAAACACACACACACCCCTAACAGGTTTTTTTTAAAAAAACCAAAAAGAGCCTTCAAAATTCTGGGATCCTTCTTGCAAAGTAAAGCGTGGAAATGTCCCTGGATATGAAGTGGGATGAGAGAATTTCAGAGAGAGATTTTTCACCTGCTTTCTTCTCTCTGTAAGAATTGTTTCCACAAGGCAGCTAGTGGCAATGGAGCCACTAGCTGCCTTGTTTAAAACTCTTGCCTTTTTATTTAGTTCATAAACACAACATATGCTACGTTTTCTTTGTTTTAATTTCATTTATTAATTCATGTTTTTACTTGTACATTTAAAGTTACGATCTTTCTTTTGTGTGTCAGTTACATCCAGATGAACCCATAGATCCTGACCTCCATCATAACTTTGATCAACCAAAGGGCTTTCATACAATGGTTTTTAGTAAGAGAAAGACCAGACTAAAGTCTTAGTTGAATCATGTCTTGCATACAACTGCAAACAGTAAGCACAATGTTGGTGTTTTAATTATTACATATTTTAAATTATGGAAAAAGGACAGTTTGAACTTTGCCTATTGAGTCCAGATCTCCCATACTCAGCTTTCAAACAAAACTGACCAATCACTAGATGCTGGCAAATAGATACAGGTAGTCCTCGACTTACAACAGTTCATTTAGTGACCATTCAAATGTACGACGACACTGAAAAAAGTGACTTATGACCATTTTTCACACTTACAACCATTGCGGCATCCCCATGGTCTCATGATAAAAGTTTAGAAGCTTGGCAACTGACTCACATTTATGACGGTTGCAATGTCCCAGGGTCATGTGATCCCCTTTTGCGACCTTCTGACAAGCAAAGTCAATGGGGAAGCCTGATTCACTTACTGACTTAACAATTACATTGATTCTCTTAATAAGCGTGGCAAAAAAGATCAAGAAATGGGGCAAAATTCACTTAACAAATGTTTCCCCTAGGAACAGAAATGTTGGGCTCAATTGTGGTTCGTAAGTTGAGGACTACCTGTATACAAATTTGGTCTTAATCTAGGATCTGTACGATCCTCCTCTGATGTATACTTGCCTAAGAATGGAGGAGAGATTGTAAAAGCATGCTGTTTTCTCTTATTCTACTAAACAATAGAGGAAATGTTATATGAAAATACAGTTAAGGTTCACATAAGCGTACAAAGTTACAGTTTAAGTGTGCTTTATATAGCAAGACATATTTGAGTGCCTTTGCACAGTATAGTTGATTGTATACCTCCCAGAGTCCCTCTGTGAGGGAGATGGGGGGGCTCTTAAATATGATAAATAAATACATAAATAAATAAAATATTAAATTAAAAACAAGCCATGTTGTGGTTTGTGAAATGTATGAACCAAGCTATAGACGGGAATGAGAAATTTTAAAGCCTGCATAGCCCACCGATATGGACCTGCCTTTATTCAGTAGGTATCAGTGATTAATTGTTAATTAATTTACAGTACGAAGCAAATACATAAAACAGCTGTGATTTTTAGAAAGTTTTGGAAATGTTGGTTGACAGTCAGAATGACTTTCTTTTGAATGTACTCGGTGTCAGAAAGATGGTGTACTCAATATGCAGTGTTTAAGTGATTCAAGAGTATGGAATGGTTAACCTCCAGATGTTTAAAAATACAAATCAGCTTATTCAGAACCTTAACATTGCCCCAGAAATAATTTTAAATTGCAGCACAAAATGCCTTTCTATTAGTTATCTATTCTAGAATCTCATGCTAAATAACAATTAACTACTCAAGTTTAGTTCTAGAATTAATTATTTTAAAGCTTTAAAAGAAGGAATTTTTTTAAAGCATGGGGACAAAAGTTTGAAGAATTGATATTGACTACAGTTTAGTTTAACCAAACATTTGTCCTGAATGATTCTTAATAGAAAAACTTCTGTTAGGACATTTCTGTTTACTGTTGAAAACCACAAGAGTTTTTCCATTTGTGTTTGTTGATATTTCTGCATGGATTGAACCTTATTACTAAATATCTGACTGCATAAGTATCCCAAAATATGATTCTTTTAAGAGGTGATCATCTACATTCAATAGTCCGAGACTAGTTTTAAAAATTTGCATTGCCAAGTTAAATTATTTTCTCAGCCTTAGTACATGCAGAACATTAACTAGACTCCACAGTGTTAAAGTGGATGAGAGGATGATAAAACAGACTGAGTAGTAAAATTACAAATTACCTGTCTAAATCAAAACAAATTTGCTTTTTGCTTTTTTATTTACGATATTTATATGGCTGCCCATCACATGTAGCACAACTCTGGGTGGCATACAAAATAACCTTTAAAAACAACTTCTTTTTCTCTTGTTTATTTTGCAGACTGGTGGATGACCGCTGTGTGGTGGAACCAGCAGCTGGTGATCTGGAAAATCCACCTAAGAAGTTTCGAGGTAAGAAATGTTTTGATAAACATTTTAGATTCTTTGTTTCTACATAGACACTGTAGTTTGAAGTAGAGTTAGTCCAGATACCGATAATGTCAGACTAACTTAATTGATATTAATGTATCTATCCTACAGAAAATAATTGTATATAACAAGCTATTATGTGTCTCAGGTTATAATTTCTGTTTAAACAGTCCAGTATTAGTTTCTGCCTTAGATTTGAACAAGAAAGTATCTTATTGCACCCCTGATGACTTTGTGACAACAAGATGCAGGTGGTTTGTCTTTGCTATCTTCAGGGCTTTCTTTCTTTCTTTCTTTCTTTCTTTCTTTCTTTCTTTCTTTCTTTCTTTCTTTCTTTCTTTCTTTCTTTCTTTCTTTCTTTCTTTCTTTCTTTTTACTTTTCAGTCTAGTATATAGCTCTGGTACTTCTTGGTAGTCACCCATCCAAATACTTGCCTGCTTAGATTTCCAAAATAAGCCATGGTACGATAGGTCATACTGCCTGAGGCAATGGCAAAATTAATCTATCCATGATTTGAATAATGTTCCAACTGAACAGGGATTCATGGCTTGTTGCATTTCAAAGAATTCAGATGCTTAAGACAAGAACAAATCCTAGGTTCCAATTTCGTCTGGTTAAAATAATGAGTGTCAGGCTAATAATCCAAGCTTGGAACTAATGTTAAATGTTATAATGTTAATGTTGAGGTAAATCCCTCAGGTCATTTGGGTGTTCTTTTTGGCAAGTTGGAATAATTAGGCAGAACGCGGTCAACACACTTGTTCAAACTCAGGTGATTAGGCTGTTGATGATTTTCTGGCTCAGTAGGATTTTGGGAGGCTGATTATCATTTTTCCCCTGCATAGATTTATACCTAATATTAGCTGCCTGGGAAATGCCTTTGAACTTGAAAAGCAAAGTGAAAATAGACATAAGAAGACACGCTCAAAATTTAGTAGAGTTCATCATATATACAGTGTTTTCTAGGCCAAATATTGTCATTCATCTCTCAACAGGGCAGTCCTGTGCTCAAACTGAGGACATCTCTGCAGGCCCAACCCATTAAATCTTGATTCTACTACATCTTATCTTAAAGTATACAACCACAACTTCTGTTCAGATTGTTAGTGTCTATTGTAATTGTTTCCAGTTAAATGGAAACAGTTCTCTAGAGCAGGGTAGAATAAACCCTAAGATGAAGAATAGGCTTGTGTAGAGACATGCTACTCTGACTTGTGATGTAGTAGGTTTAACATCATCCACATGCTTGTTCTGGTGTGGAAATAAAGTTGGCTACCAACTTCATATCACATCCTCCTTTGGGCTTCACTTTTGCAATACAACTTTACTATCCTGTTTCAGATAGTGGACCAATCATTCAGGCCAGGGCCAAAGCTATACAATAGAACAGTTGTGTGAGTTTGCTTACAGCCACTGTGCTACACCGACTACTTTCTTGCAATCCTCAGGTAATTTACAAAATACAAACAGAGTAAAAATAGCAGACTTAGTGGCAATAATCAGGTAACTTAAAGAGAACAGTTTGGTTGCAAAACTATGTATATGTGAGACGATAACTCTGATAACCTATTGGCAATATATTAAAATTGGGAGTTTGATTAAAGGTGGGAATGAAATGTTGAATGCATACTGAGAAGCTTATCTGTTCAAGGAACTTTCCTCCAACGCTCTTGGTGGATATCTCCTTCTCACTTTATAATGGATATTTCTATGGAAAGTCACAAGGAAGACATTTAGGCATGGCTGAATAAACATCTCTAAATCTGCTCAGGGATTTATGGGAAATTTGGCCACATATTAACCCCCCTCCCCAAATTGTTTTCATCATTCTTTGACAGTTCCTGTCAAGGCTGCACAATGTGTTTTCATCCCTCTTCCCTTCCCTTCTCAACAGCTCACAGTGCTTGCTTAAACAGAAGGGCTGTTTTATTACTTTGACTTACAAGCTGCCAATAAAATCAGAACCACCTCGTGCTAGTTGCTACACATAGTGGGAGGAAGCCCCACCCAAGAACAATATATAATTTGAAATAAAGAGGAAAAAAATGAACAAAATAAGGATTACGGTAAACAGACCTTCTGAGTCTTTAAGCCTGATAGAATTTTAGGATAGAAGAGATCCACTGTTCCAGTGTACTAAATAACATTACAGTTTGTGGCAAATGCCAAAGAAAAATATTACACTGAAAAGACTTAGCATTAGTAAATTGTACTGCTGCCAAGGTAGATAATTAGAGCCGGTGAATTGCCTTGATGGTCTGGAATCCTTGACTTCCTGGTGGTTTGAGAACATGAGTCTGGAAGGCCTTAGAGAATAAAGCAGTGACAAACTCTCTAACTGAAGAGACAGCAATTTTGAACATTCCTGTACCAATTATATCTGAAGGGAATGGGGTTTGGGAAGGCAGCTTTATAGATACTTGGTGAGGAAGTTACTGTTTCCTTCTGTCACTGGGAAAACTGCTATGTTTTCTGTGTTCCAACACTGTAACAAGGCTTAGGTTGGCGGCTCCCTGCATTTGTGGGCTGTGATGATGCTGGAGAAAGTTAACCAGCTCCTGCCCCACTTCCAAGGAACTGGGTGATGTTATAAGTGGTGGGATAAAGAGCCAGCATTATTCCAGTCTAGGCCAGTGATAACTAACCTTTTCCGGACCAAGTGCCCAAAGTGCATGTCCAAACCCCTAAAATGCAATATGCGTGCATCCCCCATGCCTGCGCCCCACCCCCTGCACATGCGCGGGTACACCCCACCCCCGCGCATATGCGGCAGAGACCCAAAGACCAGCTGGCCGGTGGGAGGCATGCGCGCATGCGTGGCAGAGCTGAGCTGGGGCAACATCTTACGTGCCCACAGAGAAGGCGCTGCATGTCACCTCTGGCACAGGTGCCATAAGTTCGCCATCACGGGTCTAAGCCAGGCCACAGCTTCCTTAACGGAATATAGTATCTGACTGTTCTTCAGGTATTCCTCTGGAGGTCACCAAATATAGACCCAAGATCATTCAATGCAGCCCAAGCAAGCCAAAAGGTATAAAATACCTATTCATCCCTAGACTAAATCGTGGGTGACTGAAGCTTTGCAAGCATTCTCTTAGAAGGATCCCATTGTTCACTGTTCTATGCATACTCTTCTTTTTAAAATGATTTTCACTGAAATTTTTTAACAGTAATAAAAGCTAACAGTAATTAAAATGAAAGAGAGAAAGTGAAATAGAAGAAAAAGAAATGTAAAGAAAAGATAGGAAGTGCAGGAAATAAAAGAAAAAAGACATAAAAAGATGTTGAAAGAAACAACTTCTTATCTTCTTTACAGCGGATACCAACGAACTTGGTAGCTCTCCTCCGTATTTGAAATTATGCTACATATATCACTTCTTCTCACATCTCAACCTATTTTCAACCTGCAAATCTTAAAATCAGTGACAGTTCTGTCCAGTTTCAGCAAAAAAGGTCCATAAAAGTTTCCCATATTTTATAAAAGTACTTATCCCTGGTGAAACAAGTCAATAACTTGACACTGACATTTTGTTCTAGGACTTGGTCTCTATCCATATCTTCTTTTATCCATCCTAATTGTTTTTGAGGCTTCAACAGCCTTTTCCTTACTGTTCTCACTAAGTTCCCGTCTTTCAAATGCATGTTTCAAAATTATAAATGGAAGTAGCATTTTGCAAATTTTGCCATATTACCTTTTGAGAAATCTAATTGTCTACTAATCTCAGGATTAGAAGATCAGCAAAACTCAGGATCCTTTTGATACTTTGGACAAAATGATGAAAGGACTATTTGTATCTCAGCAAAATGATATTGTTTTGTCATTTCTCCCCCAGCCTCTGATTAGCAATAAATTACATCTTATTTAGTCAAGCTTGTTTTCTTGCATATTTAGTGCTCTTTGACTAGAAAAGGGGAAAAAAATCCTTTCCCCTTTTCTTGGGGAATACAAATTTAGCAAATTAAGAGGTAATTCCTTCAGTGGTGCTGAATATGAAGAAGTGTAACAGACTGGACATGCATGGAGGAAATTTTAATTAACAGTGAAGGAGACATTGGTGGATGGGGCTTAACTGTGAGTAAGTGCTATAAAAGGATTTTGGTTTGGGGACAGGAATTAGTGAAATAATAGGATTGCCGAGTGCCTCATATGGAATCATTCTATTTCCAGCTGTTTCTAAAAAAATACTGCAATACAGTTTCAAAAATTAGAGCAAGTTAACGTAGTTAATTTTTTTAAAGAGGCAGCTTACATATTAGAATGTTTTTGTTGTCAGTTTGCTTTGAAAGTTTATTTGTTTAGGGAATTTATATTGCTGCCTATTCATACATGGCAACTCAAGGCGGCTTACAGAATATAAAACCTCATATAAAAACTATAAAAATTAACAAAAGACGAGTCATATAATAAATTAATATAATAAAATCACCCCTCCCCCCGGCGACAGTATCTCACACGAGCCATTTAATGAGCTCCATCTTGCTCTGGGTTCCCCAGGCCTGCTGGCAGAACCAGCGCCTTCTGGAAGAGTGCTAGAGTGGGGGCCATTCTAATCTCTGCGGGTTGATGTTGCAGAGAGTTAAAAGCAGATTCCCCCACAGTAAGCAGTCCACTACCTTATACAAGTAATCCTCGACTTACAACCACAATTGAGCCCAAAATTTCTGTTGCCAAGCGAGACATTTGTTAAGTGAATTTTGCCCCATTTTATGATGTTTCTTGCCACAGTTGTTAAGTGAATCACTACAGTTGTTAAGTTAGTAGCATGGTTGTTAAGTGAATTTGGCTTCCGCATTGACTTTGCTTGTCGTAAGGTCACAAAAGGTGATCACATGATCCCGGGACACTGCAACTGTCATAAATACATGCCAGTTGCCAAGCATCTGAATTTTGACCACGTGGCCATCACAATGCTGCAACAATTGTAAGTGTGAAAAATGGTCACAAGTCACTTTCTTCAGAGCTGTTCTAACTTCGAACGGTCACTAAATGAGCTGTTGTAAACTGAGGACTACCAATATCTTTTTAAAGTTTAAGCAACATTGGAACTAAGGAGGGAACTTTGAGGAGTTTGGTGAGGGTGAAGCCTCCATATCAACAATCATATGAACACAAAAAATACTACCGGAGACAGTACTTGTCTTTCATACAAAAGCATTTGCTTTTCTGTAGAAAATAGCCTGGTATGGAGGAGGAGCAGGAGATTAGAGATCCCTTAAGCAAACAAGCTTGCCTTAGTCTGGACTACTCCCATTTGGCACACTTTAGCTACCCCTTCCTTGACTCAATATTTAGTAATGATTTCCCATTCAGAGTCGCTGAATTTGAAGTCTGTCTTTAGCTATTGGCTGCCTCGTGTCTTGGTCCAAAGGGAAAGTGGGATGAGTCACCAGAAGGGTAGGGCAACTCTTGGCCTGTAAAAGAGTGTGTAATGGCCAAAGCAACCACACAACCACAAGCTAGCTGAATCTCTGCACTTCTTTTCCTTAAAGCCCTATTTTCTAGTACTTCTGTGTCCAAGTGTGGTAATTCAATTTTCTCTCTGTATTGGGGTCCTCCCCCAAGTGAAATTCTCTTCCAAACTTTACAGAAAGAGCTTTTTCAACCATTCAGCATGGAAAGGATTTGCATAGATAGACTGTTTACTAACGAAGATCCTATCCTGTAGTACCTGTGCTTAGAAAATTCTTGTTCCTGTTCTTTTTTTTTTTTTTAATTTGATTTATATGCCGCCCTTCTCTGGAGACTCAGGGCGGTTTACAATGCGCTAAGCAATAGCCTTCATTCTTTTGTATATTTATACAAAGTCTGCTTATTGCCCCCACAACTGGGTCCTCAATTTACCTACCTTAGAAAGGATGGAAGGCTGAGTCAACCTTGAGCCTTGGTGAAATTCAAACCTGCAGTAATTGCAGGCAGCTGTTCTTAATAACAGGGTGCTTTAGACCACTGTACTACCAAGGCTTTTTTCCCTCCTCTCACATTTTTAGGAATGCCTTTGTAATATTATAACTATTAAATCTAATTTAGAATCTAGATTTCAGTATAGCCTTCATATACTGTTCTTGGCCAATTACAGAATGACTGAGGAATTCTGGGAAATGTGGTCCCAGTACATCTAAAGGCTACCAAACTATGGAAAGCCGAAAGCTTTCTTGAATGGGGATTTATATATCTTCTTTTTAATGCAGTTGAATGTAGTTGCATGCTTATGATCGCTGTGCTTTGTTCTTTGTGCTTTTGCATGCTGCAGCTGCTGAAGCATAGAAATCGTTCATGGATCTTCCTTCTAAGACAGTTTAAATATGTTTTCCAAACCCCTGTTTAAATTAATTTACAATTAATGTATCTGTAGTACATTAAAAATTAATTCTATCACTATCAGCTTTCTTTCTGGTATGGTTTTCTTATTATTTGCATTCTTTCTCTGTTAAATAGAATTCTACATTTTAGGAAAAAGGAGAGCCTGAACAAGAAAATGAGGAAAAGAAACAAAGCATAACCCAAATTCTTTTGAAAAGCATATATTGCAACCTATTGCTTAAAAAGGAGAGATAGTATCTATTCCAAGCAAGGTATGCATTCTGAAACACTGTAGATAAATCTGATGGAATGAAAATATCTTCCAACTAATTGCAGGTTCAAGCAGGTAACAAACTCTGGGCTGTTGAATTTTTTTTCCTGTTATCGTTTGATCTAGCTCCGTCCCTTTGCTTTCAAATGTAGTTCTAAAGCTGTAAATGATTTGTGAAATTAAAAACATTTTTCTTTTTCTTTTTCTTTTTCTTTTGCATTTGATGTGGAAAGCAAAGCAGTCCTGCAGTTGGCAGGATTAGGGGGTCATCCTATTTTTATATGTTTGTATTCTGCCGTATTCCGCTAGGTGTGTCTTTACATCCTCTCTTGTTTCTTCCTTGTTGGGAACACACAAAAAATCATAGTAGGAAAAAAACCCTGATGTTGGAATGGGATTTTTTCAGGTGCTTCCAACTTTTCTGCATGGATATATGACATTAGCTATAGTGTAGGTTTTTGAAACAGAATTAATATTGCAATTATAGAAGGCTAGCAACACTTAGGATATATCTACAGATTTTTAAGCTTTATCGCTCTTGGATTTAGTGCAGTGACCTCTAACCTTTTGAGCACCCGGGACGGGACTGGTTCCACCGAGAGAGGTTTTTCTGTGGTCTGGAGGTGGGATGGTTTTGCATGCTGCCTGCATCCCCTGGATGGGGTGCCACTTGTTTCTGCGGACCGGTTGCTGGCATGCTGTGGACCAGTGCCGGTCCATGGACCGGGCATTGGGGACCGCTGATTTAGTGTATTGACCCTGAAGCCAATTCATTAGGGCTCAAGTGCTTTTTCTCTTCTTGATATTGTCAGATTCAGTGGAAACAATTTTAGATTATTACAGTCAAACTAATTAAAATAGCATTGCATTAAAAAAGAAATGCTGATCCTTCTAACTTAGAAAACATAATTTTATTAAAAGTTGCCTGAATGAAGAAGAGGCATCCATAAGGGTCTATGTCCTCCATACAGATAATTTTTTTGGTATGGATTAAGTCATCAAACACTGAAACTTTAGGATGGAGATATTAAAATCAGTGGAACATAATTCCAGATTTGGGATTTATTGGAGGCCTATTTAGTTATAGCCATTGGAGATTCCCAGGTTTTCATACTTGGAGTAATCAGTTTCACTTAAAAGTACTCTTTTTTCTATTTAGCACCTGTATCCAAAATGAGGACACCTATTGTGAGCCATTTAAGAATACAGGTCGACATTTACTTTATCCTTGTCCTCATTTTATATGGTCTTGGGAAGCATTAGGGTTGGGATGAATCTAGCTGAGAACATGCTTTATGTATTTTATGAGAGCTGACCAATGAAACAGGTAATCGACTAGTACAAGTATTTTATGACAATGATAAGGATTAGGCTTATTTGTTCTCATGTAGCTTAGTTTAGATCATGGCATTTCTGACACAGGAATTTCTTCTTCTTCTAAGTCAACTGATAGCTTGAAACCCCAATAACTAGGTTCATCAAAGATTGCTTCAGCATTTCTTTTTAAACATGTATATTGTGACTCATGGAAATGCCCGTTAGGATGACATACATCCTTATAACTTTTTATTGCAAAATATACAGCCTAATCACAGCGTCTGGGAGAGAACTGACTGCATATTTCTAGAGAAGCAGACTTCTTCAATGAAATAGCTTTTAAGATGCAAAAACTCATGTATCTTGCAGCAACTGTTGAAACCAGTGAGGAAAAATAGATTTCAGTTATAAAGTGTCTGAACTTGGCCAGGACAACAAAAGCTGGGAAGTTCCTGTTCCCTCTCACTCCTAACTTTTCCCAAGGCTTTTTCAATATGGCACTTATGTTTGAACATGTTGGGAGAAAACAAGGATAGTATTCAAGTCCTGTTCTTTGCTAAATGGGTATTTTAATGGTTGGTTGTGAATTGAACAAATAATTTTACTGCAGGCAACACATCCTTCCCCACTGTTGCATGCCTTATATTATTATACATGTATAACGGTATAAGAAGACAGTAGATTCCATGATGGGTGTTGTTCATAGACTCCATCTAGAATCTCAGCAGTATCTAGCAGAATCAACAATGGGAGGCTGACATTCTTTTAGTAAAGTATTCATACCTCTGTCTTGCCTTGTTTTTCAGTCCTCAGGGAAAGACCAAAATTGAAGTCATTGAATCACTGCTAGAACTTAACCCTATAAATGATGCTCATGAAAATACCCACACATATTCCTTCACTATTTTTGGCTGAGGCAAAAAGTGGGAGGACCACTGAATTAAAGAGCACTTAATCTCCGTAACCTTATGTTCTTTGTCGACTTTTTAATTATCTGTTTCCTTTCTTCTTTGTTTCTATATTTAAATTGAAGTTTAAATAAAAGTTTCTACTACCAGTATGAATTCTAAACATTTTGTTCAGAAACTACCTTTATTTTCTTCCCTTCTGATTTTGAGCAAATTGGAAATAGAGGGAGCTGGGCATCCAATTTGCTTTCAGGTAACTAGAGGAGGAAAGTAGAGAAAAGTGCAAAATATTGACCTTTATTAACTTTATTAACCTTTATTAACAATGGTTACATGATATGGGATTTCTAAGTTCTTGCCTTGGGAGATATTGAGGAGGGATGTAGCTTTATCAAAGCCCAATCAATCTATTATTCTTTAGTTTCGTTAGGCAGGAAACTCATATGTTTACCTCTATTGACAGGACTTTTTTTACGTATTACTTTAACTTAATGATCTAATAAACTTCTCTAGGAGAAGCCTAGTATTATTTTCTTCTCCCCGGCATCTGTTTTTCAGTATTGAGGGATTTGGGAAATGAATATTTAATTGTGTTTGAATATGTACTGTCAGCATGAAGTAATTTGGAAACATAGTTTGACCAGATCTGTGTTGTTAGCAGAAGTGAACCTAGGTTCTACCACAGAGACAAAGAACTGGCTATTGACTTTTTTTGCAAGGGTGTAATGACCCAGGGTTTACGTGCCATGAGGCTTTCCCACAGGACAAAGAATCTTGTGAAACAAGATGTAAAAATGGCTCCCCTCCAGAACCACCGAGAGCTGTGTTTTTGCCGGCTTATTATTCCTCCTCTAGATAAATAACGTATTTGCCAGCAGTTTGGGATACGATCCAAGACTGGAAATGATTTTCTTTTTGTATCTGAAGTGTCTGGATTGCAATGAGTGACATCAAGAGCTTTGATCTCATCTACTTGAGGACATCTTTCTCACGAGTAGCTTCCAAAGCTGACTGGAATTAGCGCTGAGTTGCTGTCTGGCTCAATGATTTTCACAAGTTTTATGTAGATGCGGAATGCTATGAAATTTGATTCAACTCTGGGCAGGGTTGAGTCTAATGTTTTTTCTCCATGGTGTTGTCTCACTTATAAATGTGCAGGGGCTGTTACTTCTTGTTCTTTCTACATGGTTCTGTTAGAAAAGTGCCTTGCCCCACCTTCAAGCATTCTTTCCCAGGAAACAGTGAACTTTTGAAAAAGCAGCAAGGTATTTTTCAAAGAGAGAGAAAAAAGTTAATATCTTACCATTCTCAAATTGAATAAGCAATACTGTATAACCATGTTGGCCAGGGATGTGTGGGAGAATAGTCAAAATTCACTGAAACCATACTTCATTAGGTCCAGGTTTTATATTAGTTGCAAGATTTTTTTCAACTCTTCCGCAAGCAGGATAGCTATTGCCTCTGGAAAATCAGGGTCCCCCCCACCTTAATTTAAAGGTACCGTCTCCTGAAAAATATTTGAGCCTTCCTTTTCTCTGAAAATGAATATTCTTCCTTTCACAGGAGATGAAGCATTTTTTAAAGGTAGGAGAGATATTTTTGGGCCCAGTTTTAAAGCAGCCAGCAAATGTGTTGTTGGCATTTTTGGCAGCTAGTGCATTGGAGTTTCCCTTTTGGTGCAAAGATGATGAAGAATTGCATGGGGTCCATTTTTCCTGATATATTCCCTAGCATTCACTTTTCTGTTTTCTGGTGAGGAGGCATTTGAGACCTTGCTTAGGAGGAAGGGGAAAAAAAATGCTTGCCAAGAGAGGAGTCAAGGTCATGAGATAAAGGGGTGGAGAGAGGATAGGGAACTGATGGTGTCAGTTGGCTATACTGTGGCTAATCAAGTGGCCTGCCTGCAATCCCTTAAGTTCCTCTCCCGTCTGTTAGAGGAAGTGCCTTGTTGCCAGTATTAAAGTAGGATTCATTATTGTCAGCTCTGGAATGCATGCATATATGGGAGAGCTGGCTCTGCAGAATTATTTTCTGAATCCCAAGCATAGATCTGGCACTTTCACTACTGCAATGTATCATTCTGTAATGGACAGTATGAAGAAGATACCGGTATATTCTGTAGGCATGTGCTGCATTTGTTTCTCTTCCTCCTAAATAAATGCAGGCTGACATTCCAGTGGCAATTTTATCTATCTTCTGTATTTATTCTGAAATGTATTTCATGTCAGGAGAAAGGTAGGGAAGAATTAGTCTAACTTCATATTAGAAGGATTCTACTGTTTGTCATTGCCTAACAGATGTGGATGCAATGTCATTTAAAATTGGTCTTCAGTTGTAAAATATACACGAGAATTTGTTTTCTTATAAACAATATAAGCCATAGATGAGTTGGCATTTATGATTATCTGCTCAGTGACAAATGTCATAAATGTCATTACACACACACATTGTATATACATAAACATAAATAAAAGCTGTTGTTTTGAGTTATGTTCAGTTCCAGGTGACTATACAGATCTGCCAGTGTAGTTTTCTTAGCAACAATACAAAGTAATTTTTCATTGCCTTCTTCCATATTGTATACACACACACACACACACACACACACACACACACACACACACACACACACAAAGGTATCCATCTAACCTACAGAGTATTATAGTCTCCCATCTAATTATTAACTACATGTAGCCTAGACTTGTTGGGCATGTTGTCCTAGACTGTGGGATGGAGTGTCTCAATGGCTAAGACACTGAGTTTGTCGATCAAAAGGTTGGCAGTTCAGCGGTTTGAATCCCTAGTGCCGCATAACGGGGTGAGCTCTCGTTACTTGTGCCAGCTTCTGCCAACCTAGCAGTTCGAAAGCATGTAAAAAATGCAAGTAGAAAAATAGAGACCACCTTTGGTGGGAAGGTAACAGTGTTTTGAACTCCTTTGGCATTTAGTCATGCCGGCCACATGACCAAGGAGACATCTTCGGACAGTGCTGGCTCTTAGGCTTTGAAACAGAGATGAGCACCGCCCCCTAGAGTCGGGAACGACTAGCACATATGTGCGAGGGGAACCTTTATCTTTACTAGTCCTAGACTTACAACCATTTCTACTGTTCAAAGTTATAGTGGTGCTGAAAAAGTGACTTGCAACCGGTTCTTGCACTTAATGACCATCACAGTGTCCTTGCCATCAGCTGATAAGAATTTGGGTGCTTGGCAATCAGAATATATTTATGATGGATGTAGTGTCCCAAAGTCATGTGATCACCATTTGCAAATTTCCCACGGCCTTCGAACAAGAAAGGAAATGGGGGAAAGCCGGATTTACTTAACAATCACAAGATTCACTTAATGACCACAACAAAAACCAGGCATGACTGCATCACTTAGCAATGGAAGTTCTACCTCCAACTGTGGTCCTAAGCCAAAGACTACCTGTGAGCTTGACTGTGCTCAGTTTTCTAAGTTCAAATATGTCTTGCTAGGTGTGCCATGTGCTGTGACAATGTATACAAGTCCTTAGATAATTTGCATTCTCACATAGCTGTTTTGCACTTGAGTGGCGAAATTCAGCTGACTTTGGTAGTGTATCTACATTTTTAAAGGCTTTTTTCCCTGCTATAAAGGTTTTTCCCCCTAGATTTGTATCATATGTATAAGATTCAATTGATAACTCATCAGTGGTATCTCTATTTATATCAGAGTACAGTAGCACTTAGTAATAATAAACATGAAATAAATTATGGTATTAGAATGATCACTTCTTAATTCCTTGGCTTCTTCTCATTGCAGATTGTCTCTTCAGAGTATGTCCCATGAACCGCTATTCTGCTCAAAAGCAATACTGGAAAGCCAAACAAACAAAGCAGGACAAGGACAAAATAGCTGATGTTGTACTATTGCAGAAACTTCAGGTATGGTAGGCTCCCAAATCATCTTCTAATAGCCATGTTTATTTTGATTAAACAAATGGTTCCTCTCTTTTGTCTTTGCTAAAATATGTGTCCCTGAACTGGTCACCATGTTTTAGGCACAATCTGACCAACACAGAACAAAAGGAAGGACAATGTACTGCTATTGATATAGCCTAGAATTGCATTTGCTTTTTTGCCACTGCACTGTGATTACCTTATGATCCACAAAGACATTAAGGTCCTTTTTTCATGTATTGCAGTCCATTTTTCTTACCTAAATAATAGATTTTACATCTGCCCCTGTTGACATATATTTTGTTTGCTTCTCCCATTATTCCACTTGGTAAAGATCATTCTGAATCATGATACCTTATTTTCCTACTATGTGTTATCTATAAATTTTATGATCCTATTTTACAAAGATATTGAACAGAAGCCTTAAAATTGCACTCTGTGGCCTGCTATTCAGAACTTTCCTTGCTCGACTTGGAGACATTCATGCATGCTTATTTTATATAAATGTTCAACCATTTAGTCATCATCAGTAGTTCAGGTTTTGCCATCTGATGTAGTACAATATTAGAGGAGACTTTGTAAAATGTTTTATTGAAGTAAAGCTACACCTTGTCCGTCACAAGGCCAGGTAAATTTAACTTAAAAAAAAACCCACATGGTTTGGCATTATTTTTTCTTGATATCCCAATGCTGGTTCCAGTCAAGCAATACATTCTTTTCATATACCTACAAATAGATTACTTAATAATCTTTTCTCTGAATTTTGCCTTGCTTCTTTGCAAAGTTGTCAGGCCTGTAATTATTCAGGTCTTCTTTCTACCACTTTTTGTACACAGGAACAGCAATTACCCTTCTCTAGTCCTCTAGAACTGTGCTTAATCTCTGTGCTTTCTCAAATTTCAGAACAAGAGTATCTGCAATGATATCTACAAGTTCTTGGAGATTTAAAGTTGGTCATAATAGCCAAGGTCTCCCTAACCATCTTTTTATTTCCTTGAGGTTGCCAGTCTCTCTCTTTCCAATTGTTCTGCTTAGGTCCACTTGAGGACAGTTTCCTTTTCAGAGAAGATGAAAGCAAACTAGGAAATACGGAGTCATCTGTTACTTATCCCACTATCTTCTAACGGCGGACCCAACCATTCATTTTTCTTCCAACTATTCTTTTTTCTTCCTTTTACTATTGACAGAGCCAAAAAAGCTTTTTTCCCCTTTTCTTTTGGTTTCCCTTGTGAGCCTAAATTTATTTTGTGCTTTAGCCTTTCTAATCTAGCTATTTGCTGCTAAATATTTGTTGATACGCAACCTTGGTGGTTAGATGCATCCTGTATCTCTTGTACGTGTATCTTTTAAGTTTCAGCTAAATGAAATCCACAGTAGTTTGCTAAATTGCCCCTACTCTTACTCTAGCAAGATTAAAGTGGAGTACCCCACTGGGCTAAATTCAAGGCTTCTTTGGTTTTAAGAGTGGAAAAGAGTGGATATATAAGCTTCACTCTGTTGGAACACCTCCACAATTTCCTGCTGATAGGAGCCTCTGAGGCAGTGAAAGATTTCTAGCCAGCTATTGTTGGAAGAAGCGTCTGTATAGAAACTTCATCTGACGTCTATAAGTGATGAAGGAGGCTATTGGAAAGGTTAGAGAGAGAGAGAGAGAGAGAGAGAGAGAGAGAGAGAGAGAGAGAGAGAGGAGAAGGCTCAAGGTGAAATAAAATGTTTGATCAAGGCAAGTCATATTTCCTCTTTGTTCCAGTGAAAAAAATTATGTCACCTCCATGATTAGAAGCAAAGCAAATCTAAGCCAACTCCCCAAGCATAGGCTTCTTATCTAGGGCAATCTTTCCCAACCAATCATGGTCAGGAGTTTTGGAATGCAGCTCCACATATCTGCAAGGTTGGTGAGGACTGATTTATGATTGTTTGCTCTACTCTTCCTGTGTCTTTCACACATAAACATTTAGTTGGTGGAGTTCTTCCTCCTGTATGAGGAGGAAGAGAGTGTTCTGTTTCAATGTGTCAGTTTGCTTTTAAGGCACTGGATTGGAAAGAAGGAGGCGGAGGGAAATCTTTAGTGTATAATGCCACATTTCCTGTTTTATCTTCTTGACTGAATGAGTGCGAACTAAAAGTGCACAAATTCGTTTCCAGAGCCACATGGGTTCTTTTCAGAAACCCAGACTTTCTAATAGGTGAAACCTGGCTTAAAAATGGTAACTTAAGAAGGACCTTGGAGTCTTAGTGGACGATAACTTAAACATGAGTCAGCAGTGTGTGACAGCAGCCAAAAAAGCTAATACAATCCTTGGTTGTATCAACAGACATAGAATCAAAATTACGTGAAGTATTAGTACTGCTTTATAAAGCCTTAGTAAGGTCACATCTGGAATACTGCATTCAGTTTTGGTCACCACATTACACAAAAGATGTTGAGAGTTTGGAAAAAGTGCAAAGAAGAGCAACTAAGATGATTAAAGGCCTGGAGACAAAAACATATGAAGAACAGTTGCAGGATTTGGGTTTGGCTATTCTAGAGAAAAGAAGGACTAGTGGGGAGATGATAGCAACATTCCAGTATTTGAGAGGAGGGGGTCAATTTATTTTCCAAAGCACCAGAGACCAGGACAAGAAACAAGGGTTGGAAACTGATCAAGGAGAGAAACAAGGAATTAAGGAGAAACTCCCTAACAGTGAGGACAACTAACTAGTGGAATAGTTTGCCTTCAGTCATTGAGGGTGCTCCATCATTGGAGGTTTTTAAGAAGAGACTGGACAATCACTTGTCTCAAATGGTATAGGACGGTGATGGTGAACCTATGGCACGCGTGCCACAGGTGGCATGTGGAACCATATCTGTGTGCACACGAATGTTGCCCTAGCTCACCTCCAGCATGCATGCGCGCACCGGCCATCTGATTTTCAGGCCTTTTGGGCCCACCAGAAGTCAGGAAATGGGCCATTTCTGGCCTCCATGGGGGTGGGGAAGGCCATTTTCATCCTCCTCAGGCTCCTAGAAAGCCTGGGGAGCCTGGGAAGGGCGAAAAATGGGCCTACCTGGCCCACCATGCCATTGCGTGCCAAAAGCGGGGTGGGGGGGTCACATGCACATGCACAGGTGGGATGCATTGGATTATGGGTGTGGGCACGCACAAGAGGGACCCCCACTGCGCTCCACCCACTTTTGGCACACAAAAGGTTAGCCACCAGTGGTATAGGATCTCCTGCTTGACCAGGGGGCTGGACTAAAAGACCTCTAAGGTCCCTTCCAGCTCTATTCTCATTCAAAATAACTAATTTATCTCTGTGTGGAATATGCTTGTGGAATGAATGCTGTCTTGTCTAAGCAATTGCTTGAATTTCCTATGTTTGTTCTATAGTTTATAGTAAAATTCAATTGCCTCTCATTTTTCTGGATTTTTGTCAAAGCACCTTTTGCAATGCAGATGATATATTTAATATATATATATTATGTATATATACATATATATATATATACATTAATACGTAAATATTGGAAATATAATGATAATTATTTTTGTGGGAAGAAAGAAGTATCAAGGTCATAACGTAAAGTGTCTTTTCTTACTTAACCTATTGTATTTAGCACATGCATATGCTATCATGTGCTTCATCATAAGAAAGAGAAAAAATGCACATCCAACAAAAAAAAAATCTGACTGAAAAATTGTCCAGTTCCAGTTTGGAACTGGATTTTCACAGGAGCATTTGATAATGCATCGGAAAACATTTTTCTCCCTTTTCAAATTAGTCTGACTACTGCTTTTCAATCAGAGGAAATAAATTTCCAAAAATAAATAATGGAAAATAGAATAAAATAAATGAATAAAAGAATGGAAAAACTAAAGTATATTGAAACCTTTGAGACTGGAACTATTAGAGATAATTCTATTAGAGATAGTTGACTAGTGCATATTGACTCAGAAATAACTCTCACTGGTTTCAATTGGATGTATCTCTAGACAATTTGACCTCTAGACTTCCCGGATTCGATGACATGAAGATGAACATTTTTGAAGGGTCTTGGGTTCAGGAAGGCATCTGAATTTCATTTTGGTGCTATGGATGAAGTCGCTGCCCAGCCATACATTACCAAGTATCACAGGGACATATTTGCTAAGTTCCATTGGCATTATCACAGAATCGGTCTCTTGACACTATTCTCCCTTGGGCCTTTAGATGCTAAGAAAATGACCCTTTTCCTGAGCTCCTGTTATCAATTGTTCACAGGTTTTTCTTTTCCATTTTTGCATGTGCTCCATGTAATGCCCTCACTGGCTCTTTTGTGGCCTGCGAAACAAGCAATAAATTACAGTTTAGGAAAGCTTTGAGGATGAGATGAGAAGCAGACTGAGTTTGGTTATATTGAATTCTTGGCTTCACTGCTTTATTGTTCACTAATTGTTCCTATAATTAGTGAAATGTCTACAATAAATACCACTTTACATGCATTTAATGTGCTTTTACTGGTAATGCTGAGTGAAAAGCTGTAGGCCCATCCCTAGGTAATGTACATCTAATTCTTTTAGATTTCTGGTTTCTGAGCTTTCACGAAACATTTTCAGCATTTCCATGAGCTATACACTTGCAAGCGAAAGAAAAACGAAGTATAAGAATACTGAATTTTAATCCCAGTGTAAATTTTTAATTATATTTATGAACCACAGGAAGTGAAACCCTTAAAAATAAAATTAGACTGAACTATAGAGAAGAGTAAACATTAGGCCACTCCTGAGACATTAGTTGCGTTTCTGATCCTTTTCTGTTGCGTACTTAGGTCCGTTTCACTATCTGCTCCTTCCCATACATCCTGTTCTCTCTCCAAGCCTTTTAGCCTCAAGGTTTATTTGCTTATTTTTCTTACCATTCCTTTTGCCGCCCTTATTTCTCTGAAACCAGCTTCTGCCCCAAGCTGTGCGTGCTCTGCTTTCATCTGCCAGACTGAAAAAATCTAGTCAAATATTAATCCATTGTTTGCCAACATTACTATTTAGTTGCAAAAAAATAGTAAAATAAAATAAAAAAGCTTGGTAGCCTTTTTTTTTTAAAAAGAGTTTTGGATTACCTGTGAAGCAACCTTAAAAAAAGCAACTTCTGCCAGGATTTGTGGTTTTGTGGTTTACATGCCAAACTGGAAGATTGTTTTATGCCACTGGTTTTGAAGTGCCTGACTCATGGCTAATGGCGATTTCTTCACGTCTCACAAGGTTTCTGTTTCCTCCTGGACTGGCTCAGAAATCCCCCAGCACCAGTTCTGAATTGCTTAATGGGCACTGACTTAAATGTTACTTTTGTTGCACTGGTTTTGCTGCAGTTCGCATATATGAGAAATGAGCCTCCTTCATTATACCCTCCATGAAGTATGTGATTGAGATAGACAATTTCTATGCAAATAAGCCAGGCATGGTTCTGTCCGAATACCCTTATAATTTTTATGGACTTGGGAAACTTTTAGCTTTTATTTAAAAGAGATGTGAAAAAATATT
The DNA here is from genome assembly GCA_022577455.1 of Arizona elegans. Classification (NCBI taxonomy): domain Eukaryota; kingdom Metazoa; phylum Chordata; class Lepidosauria; order Squamata; family Colubridae; genus Arizona; species Arizona elegans. Next base: position 156,376,108 of record JAKOOJ010000002.1, read on the forward strand.
CACAGCTTTTGAAAGCAGTGGCCTTACGTCCTTCTATATTTGATGGACTTCTGAAACTTTAGCTTTTTTTTTTTTTTGGTTGAGAAAGAGCTGCTTCTTCTTTACTTCCTCTTTTGCCATGTCAGGTATCGAGGGAAAAAAAAGAGCTAGATGTGAAAAACATATTCACAGTTTACGAAAGCAAATGGGGTCATTCTCTACTGCTTTTCTTCACTAATAGGTTTCTAAAGAGCTAGCATTTCTAGAACCCAATTTAAGGAGCTATTAATAGTAGAGCTAATGTCCATTTTTTAAAAAAAAATTAATTCAATCATTAATAATGTAGTTTGATGTATGTCTGTGGACCTGTGCTGCTTTTATATGTGCAGATAAAATAAATGGGAACAACCATGTAATCTTTGTCTTTGAATGATGAAGCTATGTAATACATGAAACTATAAAGTATCTTTTCCTTTCATATGCTGCTTATTTCATAGGCATATATAGGTGTTAAACATAGTTCTTTTTTTGTGGGGGGGGCAAATTTATATATCTTTTAATTGTTTTTTAATATTTGTCCTGCATGTTTTTTAATTTTGGCTGTACACTGCCCTGAGTCCTCAGGGAGAAGGGCGGTATAGAAATTCAATAATAAATAAATAAATAAATAAATGCTTAAGTAATTAGGGCAGATGTGAGCCACCTGCAATCTGTAGCTCAATTGAACCATGTACTCTCCATCTGAAGAAATTTGGTGGAAAAATAATTCATGTCTGTTAATACTATCCTCCTCCTCCACCCAAAAATAAAGATTGAAGTGGACATGTTAACATCTGCAAGGCAAAATGCATCAGCTTCTATCCTACCCTATCCGCTCTGTTGCCACATGCCCTGTGGAATGAACTGCCCCCGGAAATACGTAAGATCTCCGACCTCCGGGTGTTTCGTTGCGCATTGAAGACCCTGTTGTTCCGCCAGGCCGGGCTATCAACATAATAATTTTAATTGGAGTATTTTAAATTTTTGGGGTTTTAATCCGGCCAAACTTATTTAATTATTTTAATTTTTAATCATTGTTGTGTCTTGTGTTTTTAAATTGGCTGTACACCGCCCTGAGTCCTTCGGGAGAAGGGCGGTATAGAAATAAAATTATTTATTTATTTATTTATGCAGCAAACGAACAAACACTTTCAGCCTTGCCTACTTGCCTACTTAATAGCTCGACCAACATGCCTTCAATGACTTTCAGAGAAGATCTCCATCTGAAAAAGATTCTTTGCTCCTGAATTAGGAGTGCCTTTTCAATTGTAACTCTTGCTGTAACCCAGAACCCTTTGATGGTAGAGCCCAGATTTGATTCTAGCCCAGGAATTTCCCAAGTGGACTCTTGTGAAGAATAGAATTTCATTCATTCATTCATTCATTCATTCATTCATTCATTCATTCAATTTATATGACTGCCCATCCCACCAAAAAATGACTACATAGAATACAGGTAATCCTCAATGTATGAGCCCAATTATGAGACAATTGAGTCCCAAATTTCTGTTGCTAAGTGAGACAGGTGTTAAGTGAATTTTGTCCCATTTTATGACTTTTCTCCCACAGTTGTTAAGTGAATCACTGCAGTTGTTATTAGTAACAAGGCTGTTAAGTCAATTTGGCTTCCCTATTGACTTTTCTTGTCAGAAAATTGCAAAAGGGGATCACATGATCGCGGGCCACTGCAACTGTCATAAATATGTCAGTGGCCAAACATCTGAATTTTGATCATGTAATCATGGAGATATTGCAGCAGTTGTAAGTGTGAAAAATGGTCATAAGCCACTTTTTTCAGTGCCGTTGTAACTTTCAACGGTCACTAAATGAACTGTTGTAAATCAAGGAACTACCTGTCAAAACTATAAAACAGTAATATAAAAAACAATTAGCAAATCCAGAGAAAGAGAGTTCAGCAGATATTAATCTCAACGGAGCTACCTTGTTCTGACGTAGGCTTCCCCAGCAGCACGAGTCCTAGTCCCGATAAACCCCTTTTATTTAATTTACAGTGAATTCCTCTCCAGCAAAGTCTTTCCTCTCCCACCGTCTTTCAAGATAGTTCACAATTACTGACCTTTATCAGGCTTGGAGAGTGGCCAGGCTGATATCTTTCAGACACCGCAATACTTGGCAAGAATGCAGTAATGAACTAATTGTCTCCTGCAAACTCCACTCCCCTTTCACTCCTCTTTTATTCCCTCTGGGAGGGACCATTCATCATCTATCTGTGGCCTTACTTCCAAGTCGACCCTTGTTCTTTAGCTGTTCCCTTCATCTGGGAATTCTGTGCATGCCCACACTGGAAACAGGCTCCAGCTGTTTGTCTGCCTCACTGATGTCTGACTCCAAAGGCAGCTGATAACTGGCATATAGCTCTGGCCCCCTCTCTGCCTCCGACTCAGAGCCCTCATCAGAGCCTTCCCCAGACTCCAGGACTGGCCCATGTTCCTCCCTAACCTCCTCACTGTCCGAATCTGCTGCCAGATCTTCTGGCCGCTGGCGGGCCACAACATGCCTCAGGATTGCACTGGTTCCACTGATTCCCCAATGATATAAATGAGTTTTGAGAGATTTCTGGAAAATTAATTGCGATGAAGTCAACCTCATTTCAGGAGCAGATGATATTCCAAAGCTGAAAAGGCTCATTTTCTGGGTCCAGATCTAATTCCTTAGCAGAAGGGACCTGCAACATAACTTTTCTGTCAGCTCTAATGGGGTGAGCAGATGTAATTGTGTCCCACAAATAACCCAGCCCTATGCTATGTAGTGCTTTAAAAGTCAAAATCAACACCTTGAATTGGACCTAGCAATCAGTGCAGCTTGCGAGCAGAGGTATAATGTATACTGTTCAGCTGGGGAGACTTCTCTTTTTCTTGCTGCATTCAGTAATTTTTTTTAAAAAAAGAATATCCCATTTCTAATTGTGAACTTTTAACAATTTTTTATTGATATCTTCAAGAAATTGTATGGCAGAATGTGTATAGTTAAAAAAATTAGAAATGTAGACAGTGATTTACTGGAATTTTATTAGTTTATGTAACCTGTTCAAGTCAAATGACTTTCAGAAAACCATTAACTATAATTTACAAACCATAATTGCTAGGTTTGTATAACCTTCTAAACCAAAATTAAGCAAACTCTACCATGATGTGGCAAAATATATGGACCCCCAGCCTCTATTTGACTCTTGATCCTCTTCTAACAAATATTTTCCATTCTTTAACAGTTTGCAATTGGATTCATTTTGCTGTGTTTTACATTTCTCAACAGCATGCAGCTCAGATGGAACAGAAGCAAAATGAAACCGAGAACAAGAAGGTGCATGGAGATGTGGTGAAATATGGAAGTGTCATACAGGTGCGTAATATTGTTTTTCTCTTGGCTCATTGCCCAGTCACCAATTTAAATCTCCATGTTCTTTTAGATAGCCAAATTTATGTTTACCTAGAACAGTTTTCTCAAACCTGGGAGCCCCTTAGTTACCTGGACTACAACATTCAAATTCTTAACAATATTTAAGCTGGTTGGAGAATTCAGGAAATTGATCTGGACAACATGCAGATCTGGACAACATGCAGATTGGAAAAGGGTGAATGTCTTTGGAATGCCTGTTCATGAAAGTGACTTTTATATTACCTATCATTATCATTTACCTTGCTCACAAAGTATAATATCATTATGAAAAGAAATGGAAGAATGGATATGGGTTGTGACTAACGTGCACTAAGTCAGAGAATTTAATTGTCACTATTAAACCGGAATTGACTCAAGACATTTTGGAGTATCAGAAATTAAATTGTTTCTTACCTTATGCATTTCCTAATTTGGAGAAAATTGAAAGAAGAAATAGCTGGCCATTTATCACCCTCTATAGTGGTGGCCCCAAATTAGGTGTCGTAATATAATTGCTGCTTGCAGCATTGACAATGATAGCATAAAATTATAGCTGTGTCCTCTCCCTTTTAAAATTTTTAGATTTAAATTTTAATCACTAATTTTAATTTGTTTAATTATGGGATATTTTTAAAATTGAGCCAAATTGTTTAATCTGTTTTAATCTATTTTAAATTTTGTATTTCTGTGTTTTATCTTTTGGCTGTTCACCGCCCTGAGTCCTTCGGGAGAAGGGCGGTATAGAAATCTAATAAAATAAAATAAAATAAAATAAATAAATAAATAAGTGCTGGAGAAAATCAGGAGATTCAGATGAATATAAATATTAGAAGCTTAAGCTCTCTACAAGATTCTGACAAGTCAAGTGAAATGAGCGGGAGATAAGAAAGGCATTCAAGCTGGGCTGGGCTAAGATCTCTTGCAGGTGTGCAGGAACTCGTGACTTATGATGCATTTGACTCCTCCCTTGGGCTCAGCCTGGTCATCTCCTATAAGGAAGTGCGCTCTCTCTCTCTCTCTCTCCCTCCCGCCCCTCCTTTCCCCCCTCTAAAACAGATCAATCCTTCCAGCACATCAACATGGAATAGTATCTTAACTGATATAGTAAAGAGAACTCCCTCCCTCTCATCCATTCTTTACATTTAGCAGCCATAAGATTGGATGATATCAGATAATCTTATTGATTACATGATCTCAGGTTTCATATTAAGTGGCGACCAATAAATTTTATAAATAACTAAATAACTGAATAATTAACTAAATAAATAAATGCACAAGCAAAGAAACTTTATCCTATTATGATATTCTCACTAGAAAAAATGATCTACTTTGGAACCAACTGGCTGATACAATATATGGCAATGGCTTCAGATTAATCATTAAGTATATTACGAAGCATTAACTTGAATGACAATCAAAGGACTTTGTAATGAATATGCCTATTGTCTATTCCCATCAAATAACTTAGTTTGATGTTTCAGAGAGAATTTATATCATGCTTGTGATTTTTACTAAGGGGGATTTGAGATGAAGCTGTAAAGAGTTTCAAGTAGAGGAGAAGCTGAAGATGTAGATTATTTGCCTACTGAAAACGTACTGTATTTTTTGCTCCATAAGTCACATTTTTTTGTCCCCCAAAAGTGGGTGGAAATGTCTGTGCATCTTATGGAGCGAATATTGCCAAAGCCCCACCCACCCACCGGCTCCCACCCTTTGGCTGTTTTCGGCCTCCGCACGGCATGAGTTTCCTCAAAGTTACATTTTTTTTTTTTATTGCAAAAGTTTTACAATTACATTTTCACCCCTTTTTTCCCCCCCCTCAACCCGCCCCAAACTTCCCAACCTCCCTAACCCACCCTAACCCACCCCTCCCCCCAGACTTCCTCACAATATACTCATGTCAAATAAAAGGAAAAACCCTCCTTTGTATATAAAACTTGAACCCCGCCCTCCCCTTACAAATTTTCATCTTCATTATATTAACCTATTTCTATCTTAATATAGCAATTTCAAATAAATTTTCATCCTGATTACCTTGAAAATATTTCTATCTTAATATAACATTTTCAAATAAATTTTCATCCTCAACCTTGAAATATTTCTATCTTAATATAACATTTTCAAATAAAAGCTATTTGGTACTTCCTAGTTTGATATTTGTTCTGAACATAATCTATCCACTTCTTCCATTCCCATTCATAAGTCTCTTGAGAACAGTCTTTTAAATATGCTGAAATCTTCGCCATCTCCGCAAAACTGGCCATCTTCAAAGTCCATTCCTCAATCGAAGGCAGCGCTTCATTTTTCCAGTATTTACCTATCAACAATCTTGCTGCAGTTATCATGTACAATATCATTTTTGTTTCCCCCAGTGTAAAACCCTTAACTATACCCAATAAAAACAGTTGTGGAGAAAATTGAATCTTTCTCTTCAAAACATTCTGCATGACCCACCAAATTTTTATCCAAAAAGCCTTAACTTTCTTACAGGTCCACCAAACATGATAATATGTAGCGTCTAAGCAGTCACATCTCCAACATTTAGGCTGGGCACTAGGATACATACACGACAATTTTTTTGGATCTAAATGCCATCTATAAAACATTTTGTAGAAATTTTCCCGCAGATTCTGCGACTGTGTAAATTTAACATTCTGAACCCAAATTTTTTCCCATGTTTCCAACATCACTGGTTCCTCAAAATTTTGTGCCCACTTAACCATACAGTCTTTAACTAGTTCAGTTTCTGAATCCCTTTCTAACAAAACATTATAAAGTCTTTTAATATGCATTGGGCCTTTCTCTTTTATATGTCTAACTAATTCTTCCTCATACATCATAATACCAGTTTTTTGGTCCTCTTTCCATCTCAATTGCAATTGATTATATTGTAACCAAGTTAAATTAATCCCTTCAGCCAACAATGTCTGTAATGTCTTCAGCTGCCATCTGCCCGCGTCTGCAAAAAGAACCTCTTTATATAAAAACCCCCCGAGTGACATTATATTTGTATTCCACAAGGTATGACCAAGATCCAGCCATAGCGGTATTTTGTAATTCCAGTTGTTTCGGTGCTTCTTCCAAACTCTCAGCAAAGAATCTCTAAGTATATGGCTTTTAAATACTTTATCCACTTTGCTGTCATAAAATAAGTAAGCGTGCCATCCAAATTCCAAATCAAAACTTTCTGCATTCAATATTCCAGTCTTTTTTCCTCCAAACCAATCACTTACTAAAGTCAAAGCTGTTGCATCATAATATAATTGTAGGTTTGGAAGTTTGAGACCTCCCCTTTCTGGGATGTCTTGCATAATTTTCATTTTTACTCTTGGTTTTTTCTCGTTCCAGACAAATTTATTAATACCAGTTTGCCATGCTTTTAGTTGTTTATCATTTTTGAGCACCGGAATCATTTGAAACAAAAAAAGAAATCTTGGCAAAATGTTCATCTTAACTGCTGCTATTCTTCCAAGTAAAGACAGCTGCAGTTTTTTCCAAATCTCCATATCTTTTTGCACCTCTCGCCACAACGCCTCATAGTTGTTTTGAAACAATTTCATATTTGATTCTGCAACCTGAACTCCTAGATATTTTACCTTTGGTACAATCTCAAAACCTGCCCTCCTTTCTAACTCCAGTTTACGATCTTGTGTCATATTTTTAACTACCATCTTAGTTTTTCTCTGATTCAATCTGAAACCTGAAACTTTACCAAAGTCTTGTATAATGTCTTTCATCTGGATTATCGATTCCATTGGCTGTGTTAGGGTAACAACCAGATCGTCTGCGAATGCCTTTATTCTGTAATCCTCTTGCCTTATCATTATACCTTTCAATGTGTTAGAATCCCTTATTGTATTTAACAAGACTTCTAGTGTTAAAATGAACAACAATGGGGACAGTGGACATCCCTGTCTTGTACCTTTTTCAATTTTAAACTCTGTTGTCAAACTTCCATTGATAATGATCTGTGCCTTTTGCTCTTGATAAATTGCTGAGACCGCCTGTATATATTGGTCCCCAAAGTCCATCTTTTTTAATGTCTTTAATAAAAAATTCCAATCCACTCTGTCAAAGGCCTTCTCTGCATCCAGAAAGACCAGCACTGCAGGGATCTGTTTATTCTTCTCAAGATATTCCAATAAATCTATTACTTGCCTTACATTGTCCTTCATATGCCTACCCTCAATAAATCCCGCTTGGTCATCATGAATCACCTTTTGAATTACTGGCATCAGTCTGTTGGCTAATACTTTTGCGTAAATTTTATAATCCGTATTCAAAAGAGATATTGGTCTGTAATTCTCCGGTTTTTTGGGACCTGCTTGCTCTTTTGGTATCAAAGAAATATAAGCTGTAGTCCACGATGGAGGTACTTTTCCCCCTTGTTGTATGTTGCAAAATAAGTCTCTGAGTTGTTCCACCATTTCTGCCTGTAAAGTTTTATAATACACTGCTGTCAGACCGTCCGTTCCAGGAGCTTTGGCTGTTTTTAATTGTTTTATTGCTGCTATTATCTCCTCCTCTGTTATGGGATAATCCATTCTTTCCTTTTGTTGTTCAGTAATTTTTGTAACTCTTTTATTGTCCAAATATTTTTCTATAAGTCCATTCTGCACCTCCTCTCTGGCATATAGTTTAGTGTAATATTGAAGAAAGGCTTCTTTTATTAAATTCTGTTGAAAAACTTCTTTCCCCCCAATATCAACACTATCAATAGTCCGTATGCTTTGTTTCTTCCTTAATGTGTAAGCCAACCACCTGCCTGGTTTATTAGCATTGCAGAATGTATTATGCTTCGCATATTGTAAGTTTGTTGCAACTTGTTCCGCTATAAGCATTTGGAATTGGTCTTTCAGAAGTTTTATAACACTAAGTATTCTTTCATCTGTTGGGTTTTTAATAAGTAACTGTTCTTTATCCTTTATTTCTGCTTCCAATTCAAGTCTTTTCTTTTGTCGAATCCGCTTATGTTTAGAGTTCATATATATAAGCACCCCTCTCATATAAGCTTTGCTTGCGTCCCACACAATTTCCATTGGGGTGCCTTTATTCAAATTCATTTCAAAAAACTCTTTCAGATGCTTTTTAAGTTCTATTATATTTTTCTCATATCTAAACAAGTTTTCATTTAATCTCCAAGAGCGTCTCTCATTCTTACATGTCTCAATTTCTATCCAGACTGGACTGTGATCAGTCAAAGTTCTTGGCAGAATCTTTGTTCTTTTTGTCCTAACAAGTAAGTCATCAGACAACAAGATAAAATCAATCCTGGAAAAGGATCTATGTCTGTCAGAAAAGAAAGTATAGTCCAGTTCTTTTGGGTTATGTATTCTCCAAATATCTTTTAATTCCAGGTCTTCTCTCATATCAAAAAAAGTCTGTGGTAATCTAATTCTTGATTTTGCCAAAGTCTTTTTATCTAATTTAGAGTCAATTACTCCATTCCAGTCTCCCATAATTAAAATAGATCTATAATCCCATTGAAGTATTTTAGTATGCAGCATTTTATAAAAATAATCCTGTTGTTGATTAGGAGCATAAATTCCTATCAGAAGAATTTGACTGTTAGCAGAAAGTAATTCAATTGCTACAAACCTACCATCTTGATCAGCTTCTATAAGTTTGGCTGTTAATTTTTTGTTTACATAAATAACCACACCATTCTTTTTTTGGTTAGTTGAGGATATAAAATGTGTTCCTAATTTGGAATTTTTCAAATAGTTTTGATCTTGAACTGTAATATGCGTTTCTTGTAAACAAATTATATCATTATTATGTTGTTTTAAATATGCAAATATTTTCTTCCTTTTTTGTGTTGCATTCAACCCATTCACATTCCAAGATAAACATTTAATCATCCTTATTCTCCTTCTGGAGCGAAGCGCAGAACCTTAGGATATCATCTGAGATCCTCTGTCCTGTTTTTCCCACAGCCCCAGCCTTGTCTTGACTCTCCTGCTGTAACTTTTCTTTAAGTTCCTTGGCTTTTGCTCGAGTTATACGCTGATCCTTAACTTCAGCCGCCCAAGCCAGCTCCGAGATTGGAGAAGGTTCCAGCAAAGGCTCATCCAAAAAGCCTCCTTCAGCACCCTTCAGCTCTGCTAATTCCTGCTTAGATTGTTGTTCTTTAATCTCCAAAACTGTAGATGTGCGTGGGGATGGAGTTCTTTCTTTAAAGATATCATTATAAAATTGCTCCGCCTTCTCCACAGTATTCAGACGGTGTTTCTCTCCCTTATATCTCAAAATTATGCCAGTTGGGGCGTCCCAACGAAATGGGATTTGATTATTCTGCAGTTCTTTAACAAGAAAACCATACTCTTTTCTAGATTTCAACATCTTAGGTGGGAGCTCCTTGTAAACTGTAATCTTGGATCCACTCACTTGCACAGAAGTGAGAAAAGATTTTTGCAAAATGTCATTTCTTATTGCTCTATCTGTAAAATATATGACCACATCTCTAGGCAGTTGTCTTTGTCTGGCCACCCACGAGTTGACTCTATAGATTTTATCTATTTTGCAAAAAACCATCTCAGGTTCAACTTTTAAAATCACAGCTAGGGCTTCAGCACAGATCTGTCTCAAATCTTGTCTCTCCTCTTCTCTAATTCCTCGAAGCCTTATAGCAAATTCCATTGCACGAAATTGCATCATAACAATATCATTCTCAACTCTCTGCATCTTGTCATCAACATCAAAAAATTTATGATCATTATTTTTCATCTTAGCATTAACTTCTAATTTAAATTCATCCACTTTTGTCTCAACTTTCATAATAAATCCTGCCAGACCAGACGCCACATCCGTTATTTTTTTGGTCACCATCTTTTGGCTCTGCTGCATTTCCTGCATGATTTCCTGTTGTGACTTTTGAATTTTTTCATCTATTTTATTTATTTTGTCATCCATGTCTTGAAATTTCTCATCCAAAATATTTGAGATGAATGCTTTTAATTCTCCCATATCCAAATCTTTTTTTTGGGCTTGTGACTGCGTATCCTGCTTACGTGGGGGGGATCCCCCCCCTGTTTTGCCTTCCTGCTTTTTTGAAGCCATCCTGCCACGTAAGCTAGCTTTCTTAAAAAGGGAGGGTCCGCCTCTTCTGCCACCTCCACAATACCTTCTAAAAAAGTCCCCCAGAGTTACTCAAAACAAAGCTATAATGCAGCAAAGACAAGTAAAGGGGAGAGATTTTCCTCTTATTTCTGTTGCAGCCGGAGCAGCTCTGTAACAACTTTTTAACTTTGTAGCAGGACAAGATAACTTCACCAATCCACACCCACTAATTCATTTGCTGAGCGCCATATTTTTTCAATCACTTTCACTCATTCCGAGACTTTCACTTCAGTAAAAAAGTTCAGCAAAGGACTAATACTTGCAGTTCAAAGTTTCAGGGTTCAAGTGGATTGCGGATGTTTATTTGAGTTATTTCCTCGCTCTTTAAAGGTTTCCTGAGGTCGGCTTGTTCCGCACAGGCAGAAGACGTCCCACGCCGCCCGGAGTTTCAGCAGGTTGTTAGGGAGCCGCGCCTGCTTCCTCCCCAGAAACAGTTCCCTGGGGGGGTTGCAGGGGCTCTACCTGTGCCCTGCTGCCTCTTCTTCTGCAATCCTAAGGATTTCGAAGATTTCGAGCCGCTTCGCAATCAGGAAGCGGCTCTACAAGCGGCGGGGGTGGCGGTGCCAAAAGAAAGCACCGTCGCCGCCGAAGACAAGGAAACCGGAAGTTACATTTTATTAGAGATGTCATATTGGCACATCTGGGAAAACCCGAATCTGAAAGCTTCCACATTTTCCCCACCGAAAGAAAAATTCAAGTCTCTGCCCAACACCCACAAGTCCATCACATGATCCAATCAATTATCGTACCCATTGGAGATGCCTCCCAGTTTCAGTTGTCCAGGTGCAGGGCAAGTTGGCCTTGACTTCATAAGAAAGGAATGTTATTATGAATATATAATACCCATGCTCTATACCATCCCCCCTCCCAGTTTCCCACAGTAGTTTGAAGGCCTAATGCAAAAGATGGCTCCCAGGCCTGACACAAATCTCCCCTTCCCCCTCTCTCAAGGTCATCCTCTATACTCTGTAATCGTAGAATGTAGTCTTAATTTTTCTCTCAGGCTGTTTATATGAATATGGGCCATGAATGATTCAAAGTATATAAAAGTTTATTTTTGTTTTTTTATATAATAATTTTTATTAAAGTTTACAAATGCAAAGATGAAAAAACTAATACAAAGTAAGAAGAATATAAAAAATAAAAAGTATAGAGAAAAAAATGACAAAGTAAAATGATATATAAAAAAATGACTCCCTCTTACTTCAGACAAGTACAAACAACTTCAGTAATTTATATCCTCTTATATTTCAATAAAATTTATCTTATCTCTTATCAGTAGACCAATTATACAATCTTGTCACTCAGTGCTAATCAGCAAAAGTCTATTAAGAGCTAACAGTAATAATAACATATATATTTTAACCTTAATCAAATCAATCATTTTTCTTCTTTTCCTTTTAGCACAGCAACAACACTTTCTCTAAAACTACAGCAAGAGAAATTTCTTCCTGTATCTTATCTGTTATCTATTAGCAAATGTTTTAATTCAGTCATAGTTGAGAGAAATCCATTAAGAGTTACAAAAGCACAACATATATATTTAACCTTGATTAAAGTAATCCACAAAATCTTCATTGTAAAATTTTAAACAACCCACAGGAAATACTCTATTAAGTCTGTCTGGCCTCTTAATCCATTTACAACTTTCCAAAATCAACATTTCAGTCATCCTGTTGGTATTTAATCAAAAATATATATTTTTTCTTTTTAAAACCCTAAAACTTGCATGAAGCTTATCCTCAAGAAGAGAAGGAAACTCATTCAGTATGATGAAACTTGCCCTTCTAAAGGTTCTCAATATTGAAAAATGAATTAACAAGCAATTTCCTAAGATGGTTAAGAGGGGATCTATGCAAATCCAGTGTCCATCTGAAGGCACTGAACCATGGCTTAGGTGAGATGACTCCAAGAGTTCTGAAACTCACTGGAGATTGCTGGCTTATAGCCTCCTTGTGAGGAGTCTCTGTATAGAGCAGTTATGGGCGATCCTGGCCCCTCCTTGCTCTGGAGAGGAATTCTGAGGAGCCAGTTCATTCACTAGTTCCTCTTTCCAACACAGCCATTATGTCCAGTCTACATGGAGCTGTCATTGATCCATTGTTGCTTTTCCACTCTGTTTATTTTTTCAGCTTCTCCACATGAAGAGTAATAAATATCTGACTGTAAACAAGCGCCTACCTGCTCTACTGGAGAAGAATGCCATGAGGGTAACACTTGATGCCACAGGCAATGAGGGATCCTGGCTGTTTATCCAACCCTTCTGGAAACTGAGAAGCAATGGAGATAATGTGAGTATGATAATGTGATTCCTCCCAATAGATTTCTCTTGGGTTTATAAATAGGGATTATTTTAGGTTTCTCTACTTCTTACTGGACTGGGTTTCACTTTTAGACAAAGAAGCCTAGAAAGGGGTATCAAGTTGGCTTTAATTACTTAGTTTCTCAAGGAATCTGTGATGGGACATCCATGATGGATTTTTATCACAACCCTGATATCATTGAAATCCCCACATTTCTTGTACTTAAACTATTAGGGGAAGGAACCCAATGGGAGATATTATGCCAAGCTGATAGTAAAAAGATGTAGAGTCATGTAAATCCAGAGATTGATTGATTGATTCATTCATTCATTCATTCAGTCATTCATTTTCTGTAGCTGCCCACCTCAACCAAGTGATTCTGGGTGGCTTTCAGTTTTAAAATGATAAAACAATGAAAACAACTAAAAATATTATGTGATCCTTTCTCAGGTAGTTGTTGGAGACAAAGTAATTTTGAATCCTGTGAATGCTGGGCAGCCACTACATGCTAGCAACTATGAACTTGCTGATAATCCTGGATGCAAAGAGGTATCAGAAACTGGAAGAAGTGAAATGTTGGTTTGGGGAGAGCGTAGAAAATTATAGTAGAAGTTCAGTCATTATTTGAGATTTATTTTAGGGCATATCATTTTGTAATTCCTTGTTTTCTTAGGTGAATTCTGTCAATTGCAACACCAGCTGGAAAATCAACTTGTTTATGAAATTCCGGGACCATATGGAAGAAGTGCTTAAAGGGGTAATAAGTGTGTGCATATCCATATTTAATTGTTATGCATGTGAATTTTAGTTTGTTGCTTTGTTATGCATGTAAGCCAAACTTCAAGCTTTAGAATGGAATAGAGCTAGAAGGGACCTTGGAGGTCTTCTAGCTCAGCCCCTGCTCAAGGAGGAGAACCTATACCAGTGATGGCGAATCTTTTCGGCACTGAGTGCCCATACCGGAATGCACATGCGCACGCTCACACGAGCACCGGAAACCCGAAGATCAGCTGGCTGGCGCGCATGTGCATGCCAGCCAGCTGGTCTTTGTGTGTGCTGGAGTACCGGAAACCCAAAGACCAAGTGGCCAGCACATGCCAGAAGAGCAGCTGGCAATGGCACGCATGCCCACAGAGAGGGCTCTGCGTGCCATCTCTGGCACATGTGCCATAGGATCGCCGTCACGGACCTATCCTATTTCAGATAAGTGACTGTCTAGGCCCTTCTTAAAATCCTCCAGTGATGGAGCACCCACGACTTCTGAAGGCAAGCTGTTAATTGTCTTCACTGTTAGGAAGTTTCTCCTTAATTCCAGGTTGCTTCTCTCTAGTTTCCAACCATTGTTTCTTGTCTAGCCCTCTATTATTTTGTAGAATAATTTGACCCCCTCTTCTTCTCTCAATACTGGAATACTGCTATCACATTGCCCCTAATTCTTCTTTTCCTTAGTCTCACTAGCCAAACCCAAATCCACTTTTGATTAAGACAAAAGTGGCAGGGTGAAGACAAACTTTACCAAATATGTTCTATTAATTTAGCCTCAATTTCAGTTTAACTGAATTAATTATTCCTAGTTGTTTTTCTCTTTTATCTCTTTTATTAAAATTGACAATTTGGTATCAATTTCTGAAGCAAATCTAGGGGCTATATCCAAGGCTTTTAAGAGCTGCATATTATGTTGGGACTAAGGTTGTGTATCCTTGGTGTTTTCTGTAGGTGTGAAAAATGTCTCTCACTTTCTTCTCAGTAGTTCAAAGTACGGAGCATTGTTTTCCTGCTGTTCAGTTTTCAGTCAAATTATTAATAAAAATTGTATAACGAAACCCTTACTGGTAATTGGACTGCTACAAGCAAATAGAGAAATGCAATCAGGTGCAAGAAATCAGGAGCCAGGATAGAGTTCAAAAGCACTACGAGTTTATTTCATGCTACCTATGCACAAGAATCTATAAATGGTCAAGGCAAATTGGCACCAGATAAGAATCAATAGACTTCAAAGGGGGCTGGACTTAGGTCTCTTTTAAAGGCATAGAGATTCCAAACTGATGATGTGTTTGACCCTTTCCTCAGGCTCAACGTGATCATCTCCTGCAAATCCATGATTTGTACACTCATGTATTAGGTATATTTTGAGTTGTTCCACATAAATCATTAGAGCTTAGATAGTTAGTCTAAGTCATTAGTTAGTCATTAGTTAGTCATGCCTAACCTGTCCAATAATTTCATTATTCTGTTTTCCAGTATGCAGAGGTGTATGTCCAATGTGTTCACACTGCTATTGTTATGATTACTAACACTAAATTATTCCTTTATAAAAAATCATGTTATTTAGTTATCTCATGTAAATGCTTGTACAGGTAGTCCTTGACTTATGACCATCATTGAGCCCAAAATTTATGTTGCTAAGTGAGAAATTGGTTAAGTGAGTTTTGCCCCATTTTGCGAGTTTTCTTTCCACATTTGTTAAATGAATCACTGCAGTTGTTAAGTTAGTAACCCGACTGTTAAGTGAATCTACTTTCCCCATTGACTTTGCTTGTCAAGAAGGTTGCAAAAGAGGACCAAAAGACCCAGGGACACTCCAAGCATCATAAATGTGAGTCAGTTGTCAGCATCCGAATGTAAATCACGTGACCTTGGGGATACTGCAACAATCATAAGTCTGAAAAATAGTCATAGGTCACTTTTTTCCGTGCCATTGTAACTTTGAATGGTCACTAAGTGAACTGTAGTAAGTCAAGGACTATCTGCATATAGTAATTTGTATTTCTTTTTTCAAATAGGGTGATGTTGTTAGATTGTTCCATGCAGAACAGGAGAAATTTCTCACTTGCGATGAATACAAAAGCAAGCTCCATGTTTTCCTTCGAACTACCTTGAGGCAATCGGCAACATCGGCCACAAGTTCCAATGCACTCTGGGAAGTTGAGGTGAGTTTTAGGTTAACCCACAACTCCTTGTTTTATTTATTTATTTATTGGTTCTATTTATATGCCGCCCTTCTCTGGAGACTCAGGGTGGCTTACAATGCATTAAGCAATAGCCTTCATACTTTTGAATATACCTGCTTAGTAGGGCTTTTGCCCCCCCCCCCCAGCAGTGTTCTTTTTTATACAAAGTCAGCTTATTGCCCCCACAATCCGGGTCCTCATTTTACCTACCTCGAAAGGATGGAAAGCTGAGTCAACCTTGAGCCTGGTGAGATTTGAACTTGCAGTAATTGCAGGCAGCTGGTGCTACTTAACAGCAGGCACAGCAGACTTAGCATTCCTTAAGTACTGGTGTAATCTGAGTGCACTTAGACTTAGATTTACGGTATATACTGCTTCGTGGTGCTTTTACAGCCTTCTCTAAGTGGTTTACAGAGTCAGCATATTGCCCCCAACAATCTGGGTCCTCATTTTACCCACCTTGGAAGGATGGAAGGCTGAGTCAACCTTGAGCCTGGTGAGATTTGATCTGCCAAACTTATGGTAGCTGGCAGTCCGTACTGCATTCTAATCACTGTGCCACCACAGCTCTGTTATATTTGTTTGTGTGGTGAAACCAACATATTTATGTGGATATAAATTTTCTGGCCCCAAGTTTAGTTTATGATAAAAAAACATTGAAATGGAATTTCTGTGGAGAGTGGCATTGCATTCTGGGGCCATTGAGATGATGCTGATAGCAACAACAATAATAGCAGTAACAGTAGTGCAAGCATTAATTCATGCTCTCCTAACCTCAGACTCACTATTTGTGTGTTGACAACCAACTTTGGTTATGGGTGTCTGCAGGTCAGCAAATTAGGGCAAATGGTGACACTTGCATGGTGTTATTATTGTGTGCTATCTGACATTTATATACAGGCATATAAGGTTTGCATTTACATGTCATTGCATGCATATTTCAGTTCTGCTGTCATTGCAGCTTGATGCCGCTACATCATTGGATAAAACTTACAGATACAAGTTAATTTTTTCCTGATTTTTTTCCCCCCAGGTAGTCCATCATGATCCTTGTCGAGGTGGAGCTGGACACTGGAATGGTTTATATCGCTTCAAACACCTTGCCACTGGGAATTATTTAGCAGCAGAGGTGAAAAGAACTACATAAATTATAGCAGTTTTAGGTGCATATACACAGTAAGACTGTGGTATCAGTTTCCATGAAACAATGGATATGAATACATTTTCACTGGCTCAAAAATGACAAAAACCAACTTTCCAAAGTTCTCCAGGACACATTCCACATCATAGATAACAACAAACACCAAACTGGTGGAGTGAAATAGCATTTTTGTGGTATTGTCCACAAAAACTGTTCCACTGTTTTATATTCTGGCTCTCAAAGGGAATTGATCACAACCAGGACAAATTTGCAAAAGGTATCTTGTAAATAACATTGCTTGCATTTGGATTTTAAGGATCCTTTAACAGGAGATAATCTATTCACCATCAAGCCCAATTACTAAATGAGTTACATGGTCCTGGAACTAATTCAATAACCATTAATATGTGTGTCCCTTGCCTGCCTTGGCTTTTGACATTTAACAAGGAAAAGAAAGGCTGATTGAGTCCATCAGTTGATAAATTTCTGCTTGAGAGAAGATGGTATCAGTCTCTGAAAGGCATAATAATCAGACTGGATTCAGAAATGTGAACAGCTGCCTACTTTGATTCTAAAGCAGTGCAACAGACATCCTTAGATAAAGTTGATTTTCTGGCTAAATGTCCATTTAATTTGAGGAGAGAAATTATTTTCCCCCCAAGTCGCTTTATTGAATTATAAAAGATGAATAATGTATTATAGAATACATATAGAGATAAATTACTTTAATCCTCCTTTAAGTATTGTTAAGAGAGAGACAGAAGGAGTTCATATACAGATCTCTCTTAAAGTATGAATGGGTATGTTCCTGTCACACTCTCTGTATCTATTGGGAAAGTTCCACTGAATAGGACTAAAATCATATTTTGTAACATGTGCTACTAAACTATCAACATATGCTATGATACACCCACTCACACAAAGGTTCTTGTTTCATACCCTAGTTTTGTTTTGTTTTTTTCCCATGAATAGCACTGGGGAAGCATTAGTTTTGTGTTCAAGCTCAGGTTTAATGAGAAGCATAAGGTTTACATCAATTTACATTCTTGTGTTATGAAAACTATAAGCAATCAGATTTGAGGCAGGGAGGTTTAACTGAAGCCATTTTAATTTTCAGCATAGTAGAATTTCTCCAGCAACCATTTGTACTAGTTGCCAAATGTTCTCAGCATATTACATAGATACTAAATGGAAGTTAGAAAGGAAAGAGGAGATTTTCCCTATCACCTAAATCATCTGTTTATTCTGATCTTTAGTTCCAGTTTCAGAGAAAAAATTAAGTTAGGTAGGCTGCTTTTTAGAATTTCAAATGATCAAGATCAATTTATTTTAGTTCTTTTTTTTTTATCCTGATATTCTTTCTTCTCAGGAAAACCCTGGCTACAAGGGAGAGGCAGGAGAGTCAAAGCCATCGGTAAGCTCTCTTGAGTTATTCATACTTGTGAATTACCAATCAAGTTATTATAGGAGGATTGAACAGGCAATATTTAAAATTAAAACTTCATTTGATGTCACAATTTGGTCTGAATGCGTTAGCAGGAAAAATCCTTCACATTGTGGAAATGTGTTTTGGACAATGCCAAATCAGCATTTTTGTAAACACTTGAAGACTATTGTTAAGGTGATATTACTTATTTCTAACACCTTGGAATATAGTGTTGGAATACCCCGTGTTAACAATTCCTTCATTAAGAATATTAAACGTTTTTATGCTCGTAAAATGAATTGATTTAATTATCTTAATACATGTTTTCTATGTTGATTGGAGTTCCAGTTCATCTACTATATACTAGATTAGTGTCTGTTAAAAAAAGAAACTAGAAGTTGTAATTATTTAAGCAATAGAGAAAATTAGTGTTTCTGAACAAGGCTGGAGAATTTGGAAGCTCCCCTCAAAGGTTTCATGAAGCAGTGTTGGTCATTGTGGTGGGCATGGACTTTTGTGGTCCTGCTAACAGAACTAAAATCTTCTTATCTTGTCACAGGCAGGAACTAATCGTGTTAGTCGGAGATTCACAGGTGAAAAGATCAAGTACCGGCTTGTAGCTGTACCTCATGGTAATGATATAGCATCCCTTTTTGAACTGGATCCCACTACGCTGCAAAAGACTGATTCCTTTGTCCCCCGGTACGTGGCTTCATCCAGAATACTGTATTTTTATGAATGGGAACAAAGACAATAAACACAATCTATAGAAAGATGCTTTTTTGGGGGGCATGTGGCGTGGAGAGCTGG
Source organism: Arizona elegans (assembly GCA_022577455.1). Taxonomy (NCBI): domain Eukaryota; kingdom Metazoa; phylum Chordata; class Lepidosauria; order Squamata; family Colubridae; genus Arizona; species Arizona elegans. Next base: position 156,395,272 of record JAKOOJ010000002.1, read on the forward strand.
CAATTCAATAGTGTAGAGCAGTAAGAGATATATTTATTTAAATGAATGCTTACAATATCTTGAATAAGGGTCTCCTTCCCTTTTAATGTTCTATAGTAGTCTTGAAAAAATACTCTGAAGAGGAACAATGGGAAATTTGGTGGATCATTTCAATTTCTTTTGGGCCTAATATTGTCTTGTTAGACTACTTTCTATGAATGGATTCAGGGTAGATTCAGTTTTAGTTTTTCTAAACATTTATCTATCTTTTTACGCCATCTCCTTATCTTCCGTGCATGTATAAACTTATCAGCCTCCGTGTTCTGATACATTAGGCAGAAGCGAATCAGGAAAATAGGACAAGAAGCACTTTGGGATATTGCAAGTAGTAAATAATATATGCATTTCAAATATCACAGCTCCTCTTTTTACATCTTTATGGAATTAGACATGAGTGCACTAAAGGTTATTCTTGACATCCAGTAAGTTATGAAATGGATATAATTCAGAGTTTGCAAATGTAAAGTTGTGTTAAAAGTATTGAAATTTAAGATTTTATTTGCTTCAAGTCTTGGAGTTGAACTCTAAGTGATTACTATATTCTTCCTTCCTATTCCTAAAACCAAAGTACATAAACTTGGTAATAAGTCCTGAAACAGAAGGTCAAGATTATATGCTTACCATTTATAAAGTGGCCATGAGCTCTTATGGAAAGTCTGTTGAGGAATCATATGAATTCTCTATTCATTTTTAGAAATTCCTATGTTCGATTACGTCACCTCTGCACCAATACTTGGATCCAGAGTACCAATGTACCCATTGACATTGATGAGGAGCGGCCCATCCGTCTTATGGTATCTTTCTTCCTTGATCAGAAGCTAATACTACTAATGTGGGAAGCTGTTTGCTTATGGAACTAATGCTGATTGGAGGTTTCTGCCCTTTTTGATCTAGTCAGAATTTTAGAGCTAGAATTTTAAGCAACTTTCAGAGGTACCTTTAGAAGAGGTTATATATTCAGAAATGGCTAACTTTGTGATGGTGTTGCTTTCTTTAATTTCTAAGACCTTTAGAAGAGGTTATATATTCAGAAATGGCTAACTTTGTGATGGTGTTGCTTTCTTTAATTTCTAAGAAGTTGGAATGCTCAGTTGAACTGGGATATGAGACCCCAAACATAAACCAAGTTATTCAACCCCACAATTCACATCCCTTTTTTTCAGGCTCATTCCTAAACATTTTCATTTTTTTTTTAATTTGATTTATATGCCGCCCTTCTCCGGAGACTCAGGGCGGCTTACAATGCGCTAAGCAATAGCCTTCATTCTTTTGTATATTTGTATATTTATACAAAGTCAGCCTATTGCCCCCACAACTGGGTCCTCAATTTACCTACCTTAGAAAGGATGGAAGGCTGAGTCAACCTTGAGCCTTGGCGAGATTCGAACCTTGAGAGCTACAGGAGATTTTTCTTCTCCTGTAGCTCTCAAATACACACCATCTGAAATTCATGCATATTCATTGTCCTCTTGCTGCTTCTTTCTTGCCTTGCAGACTGCCTAAATCTTCCCATTGCTCTCTGCCACCCTCATCAGGACAGCTTGTTCTTTGGAATGGGTCAACTCTAATATTCTCTTCGTTGGCCATTTTCTCATTAAAACCACAGTTGTCTCTTGGATCGATTTTATATTTGTCAGTCCTCATTGTTTTCTGTCTAAAGAAAATGGTATTAAAAGTGGCTCATGATAAGCATTTAATATTAATTTTTAGTATTTAGTATTATCTGGCTATGATGTAGAGAATATAGTTTGCAAATATAGACATTTGAGAAATGCATGGAACTAGATTATATGATTCTGCTTTTCAGCTTGGTACCTGCCCAACCAAAGAAGATAAAGAGGCTTTTGCCATTGTTTCTGTTCCAGTATCAGAAATCCGAGACCTGGATTTTGCTAATGATGCCAGTTACATGCTAGCTAATGTGGTAGAGAAGATGAATGAAGGATTCCTTAGTCAGAATGACCGGAGGTAAAAAGAGCAAGTGTTTTGTAACTCTGGACATATAAGAGACAGATATAATCAATTTGTGTGGGATTAAGTCAATTAGCCTGAAGGACTAATACATGGCTACCTTTTGCAAGAATCCAATTTTTGTTCTGAAAGAAGATATTGTTCACATTTATGACGTAGTCTAAATATTGTTTTGACTTGTACAATGAAATTTTATGCAGTAGATCCTGAAAAGTTAAGTTCAAATTGTAAATAACTTTGAATGTTAAAGACCTAGGCAAAACATTTAAAAGGCATGACTAATGTTTATGTTGTTTTTGTTTCCTATGAAATAACTATTTGTTGTCCAAATAACTGTTGCATGATCCTTGATTTATGCAATGTGTTTCACTGATGAAATTAACTATGATTTCTCTGGCAGGTTTGTCATCCAACTGTTGGAGGACTTGGTTTTTTTTGTCAGCGATGTACCCAACAACGGTCAAAATGTTTTGGATATTGTTATTACTAAGGCCAACCGGGAAAGGCAGAAACTTATGAGGGAACAGAACATACTGAAGCAGGTGATTTATTCTCCAGAACAAAGTAAACATGCTCTTTGCATTATTAAGTGAAGAGTTTTCAGTATATTCCCGAATATTTTTGCAATTCTGCAATGAAGTGTTTCTAAGACTGCAGACAATTTCCCTGGTTTACTCCGGTAGCAAGATATATGCATATTGTTTTAAAATAGGTATCAGTTAGAGAAATAGCAATGTTGCACCTTTTGACCTACTTGTTCTAAAATGACAGGATTTATGAAGCGCTGCCTTTTCAAATTTGTTCAACTTTTAAAAATCAATATAATGAAGACTTTTTCTCTTAGCTGAACTCAGTTTGAGTAGACATAGTGTGCGCCATGTCTATTCTTCAAAATGAGACAGTCATTTGAAACCATAATCTCTTGCCATTGAGATTGTTGAAACTTGAAGTCCAACACACCTGGAAGGCACCAGGTTATTCATCCTTACTGTATTATAGGAGGAGGGGTAATTTTCAAAAGTAAAATTAAAAAGGGACAACTTGGATAATGGAGAAGCATTCCTTTGAAGGGGAAGTCTTCAAGTCCCCAGAGAACATAATAAAAGCCATCCTGAGCAGGTTTCTGCTAGTCCTACAAAAGAACCAGATTTATTTATTTAGCATATGGTTGGTCACATACAGTATTAAAACACTTCATTTTTACATGTTAAAAACAATTAAAACAATAAAAAACAGTAAGAAAACCTAAAAGGAAAACAGAAATAACATTTCAAAGTTTAATGTCGAGTTTGGAGAGCCAGTCAGTAGCTGCCGTTGTTATGCAGAGGAAATCCCTAGAATCTCCTGGATACCTTCTGTTAGGGCATTCCCTCACTATATGCTGGATAGTCTGTTGAGGGGCCCCGCAATCACATTGTGCTGAAGGTGTCTTTCCCCATTTATACAGGAAGTCAGCACACACCCCATGAGTTGTTCTAATTCTATTATATGTCACCCATATGTATTGGGGTAGGCTAAATCCTGGAGGTATACTACTAGGACTGATATGCTCGGAGACATCTTGGGGGGAACAGCTATTCCATGCCTCCATCCACTTTTGTGTGGTGTTCTGATGATTGGCCATCAACTTACGCACTGTCAAGATTAGTGGATTTCTTGACTTTAATCGGCATCTTAAGAGATCAGGAATGTATCCATGTATGGGTAGAGAGGAATTTAATAGGATCTTACTACACTCCTGAAAGAGAGCTTCTTGTCGTCGTAAGTGCGGGGGGAGTATGTGACTAAGAACTGGTAACCAGTAACTAGGTATAGGTTTTATGCACCCAGTAATTAGCCTCATTGTATGGTTAAGTTGAACATCAATAAGTCCTGTATGTGAGCTGTTTATCCATACAGGTGCATAGTATTCCGCTGCAGAGTAGCAAAGCCCGAGGGCTGCACATCGGAGAGTTGGGGCTGAAGCTCCCCAAGTTGTTCCGCATAGTTTTTGTAGGATGTTATTTCTGCTGTTAACCTTGGCAGCCATATTCTGGATATGTTTCTTAAAGGACAGGGTCCTGTCTAAGGTGACCCCCAGGTATTTTGGTGTTGCCTCGTATGGGAGCAGTTTGTTATTTAGGTATACATTGAGTTCTCTTTTTGTCAATTTGTTGTTGAGGTGAAAACATGATGTAACTGTTTTACTTACACTTGGGATTAACCTCCATTGGTGGAAGTATGTGCTCAAAGTTGTAAGGTCGGCTGTAAGTATGCCTTCTGTAGCTTCGATGTCCTTGTGGCTACATGCTAATGCCAGGTCATCAGCATAAGAGAACTTTTTTGATATTGTGGGTGGTATATCAGAAATGTATAGATTAAATAGAGATGGAGCCAGCACGGAGCCCTGAGGGAGTCCGTTATTCAGATGTCTTTGCTTACTGATTTTGTCACCCATGATGACTTGAAAGGTCCTTGCTGAAAGCATGTTATTTATTAGGCAGCCCATAGTCCTACAGGGGACAGCGTGAAGGAATTTCTTTAATAGGCCCTCCCTCCATACTGTGTCGTATGCTGCTGTGAGATCCACAAATACAACAGATGTTTTCAATTTATTCTGATAGCTGCTTTCAATATGGCTTGTAAGACTAAGTACCTGATCAACACAGCTCCGATAAGATCTAAACCCAGCCTGTTCAATCAGTATTTGTTCGTTAATTTTCTGTCTGATTCTGTTAAGTATCAATCTTTCAAGTAGTTTATAACAGACACTTAACAGAGCAATGGGGCGATAGTTTTCTGGCTTATTGCTTTCTTTTCCGGGTTTTAATATGCCGATTACCTTGGTTCTTTTAAATTCTGGAGGGAGCATACTGGAAGTTAGGATATCTGTATAGAATTTTGCCAGCTATTCTCTTGTGCAAGGTCCAGAATGGATGATAAATTCTGGCATTACTCCATCAAAACCAGGAGATTTTCCAGCTTTGACATTCTTCAGGGCAGTGTCTATTTCAGCTGCTTGGAAGGGTCGAGCGCATTCTTGGTAAGGCAATCCCAGAGTTTTTAGATGCTTTAGTTCTCTTTTCAATAGTTTAGTATGTTTCTTATCATGGGGTACTCTAGTTAAGTTGACAATGCGAGTTGCTACTTAATCTGGAGTAACCTCTTGTTGTTTACGTTGAGCTGGTTGGTCTCCTCCCAGTTTTCTCAGTAGGCTCCATGCCTTCCTGCTTGAGTGTTTAAAATCTAATCCAGACGTAGTGTGCTCCCATTTTTGCCTGCGCGCCAGGTAAAGATTATGAAGAAGTTCATCAGCTATCTCAGCATCATCATCCTCTAAAAGTTTTTGGTACAGGTTTTCGCAAGTTTCATTCCATCCTGGGATATATTCCTTGTGGAAGCCATGTGGAATGTATTTTTTAGCCGATAACATAATTGCTCCAACAAAGCGATAGTAGCTGTTACTAATTGCTGGAATACGTCCTATTGTGTTCTCAAGATCCATCATGTACTTTTCCCAGTTAGCCTTCTTCAAGTTTCACCTTGGTCGAGGTATAGATCTAATAATAGGTATCTTTATTCCTGTTTTAATGATGACAGGTCTATGTCGACTATGGGGGAATATTGGTAGCACTTGTCGGGAGGCAGGTATAGGTTTGGTATTATCTTGTGTAACAAAATATAGCTCTGGGTTGTACTCTTTCTTCCATGCAACTGATTTAAAAGTGCCTTGATCTTTAGCATCAAAAACTAAGTATAGATTGTTCTGCTCTGCCCATTCGCAGAGGGTCTTGCCATTAGTATCGTTAAGCATATATCTCCATTGAGTATGGTGGCTATTAAAATCTCCTATGTAGATGCTTGGATGTGAATCCTTGGGAGAACTGAGTTAGGCCAGGAGACAGTAGGGGGCTTATAGATGTTCATGACTTGGGTATCTCCAATCTTAGTTGTGATAGTGTAGATGTTATCCTCACTGCTTGTTTCTAATAGATATGCATTTTCAACCTTAATATGCACATATGTTATCAGGCCATAAGTTTGATGAAAAATAGTGCCTAAGACGTCATATCCAGGTATTCTTCCTCTGCTTTTAAGCTGCTGTTCATTCTCAATGCGTGTTTCCTGGATCACAGCCAAATCAACACAGTTTCAAGTAGTAGTTTAGAGAGATGTTCACATTTTGATCTACTACTGCCTTCGATGTTAAGTTGGCATATGCATATTGAACTTCCAATATTCCGAGTCATTTTAGCATTGGTATTTGTTATTTCTGCTGTTTCTGCTAGTTTTTTGGAACTTAAAAGGTCCTTAAAAGGATTGTGGGGTTGTGTGTGAAGCCAGGAGATCCTCGCGGATGTCTGGCTACCAATCCGTCTGTTACTCATTTAGCACCACCCAGGAGGCACGTGTGACTTAAGGATTGCCACGGATGCGAGTAACTTTGCCTCCCAGATAGAGAACTGAAACTCAGAATCATGTCTTTATACCATTCAAGAATGGCTGATCTCCATCTCTCAAGATGCAGATGCGACAAAGGCCCGGGAATTAGCTGATCTCTTGGGTAGGATAACATAGAAGTAAATCTTCTGTTGGAGACACATTCATAAATACTTGGAAAGACAGTTGTAAAATGAAGTATCTTGACTCAAAGTTGTATCCTTTTTTTTTTGGCCAACATTTTAAAACAGTTTCTATCTAGTTCTGAAGCTGTTTTGGAATTGGGATTAAGCCTGTTGCTTAAGTCTTCGGGGCTACCCTTGAAGAGTGTTTGAGACTACAGTTGGTCCCGAATGCAGCTGCACGAGCTATCGTGGGTGCACCTATATGCACCCACATTACACCAATTCTCCGCGAGCTGCACTGGCTCCCTATTGGTCTCCGGGCACAATTCAAGGTGTTGGTTATTACCTTTAAAGCCCTACATGGCTCAGGGTCAGGCTATCTTTGAGATCACCTTCTACCGCATAGCTCCCAGCGACCGGTAAGATCCCACAGAGTTGGTCTCCTCCGGGTCCCTTCAGCTAAACAATGCTGGCGGGCCCACGGGGGAGGGCCTTCTCTGTGGCTGCCCCAGCTCTCTGGAACCAGTTACCTCCTGAGGTCCGGACTACCCCCACCCTATTGGCCTTCCAGAAAGTGGTGAAGACCTGGCTTTTCCAGCAGGCCTGGGGCCGTTGATCTCGCTGTTCAATCTTGTGAGATCCGGCCATGGATGGTGTGCATGTGTTTTTAATGTTTTTAAAATGCTTTTATAATAATTTTATGTTCATTGTTTATATTATTTTTGTTATAAGCCACCCAGGAGTTGGGCGGCATAGAAATATGATTAATTAAATTAAATTAAATTAAATTGCATTTCATTCTTACCTATGATAGATTTTTTTGAAACATGTTGATCTGGCCTCTTAGCTTTTACCTCATCCAGATGAGATTAAGGAATTTAGTGATTTTACAGTCAGTAAACCCCAAGTAAATTTGTTCATCAATAGATAAAAGATATGAAATATTCCAGAATCATGACCGGATGGCTTGGAATTCTCCCACCATCCGCCAAATACACTTTTCAGTTGGACTGACAACATCCTTTCTGTGCCAAATAGATCTTTGGAATTCTGAAGGCTCCATTTAAGGAAAAGGGTGAGGAAGGCCCACTTGTACGACTGGAAGAGCTATCTGACCAGAAAAATGCTCCCTACCAATACATGTTCCGGCTCTGCTATAGGGTACTGAGGCATTCCCAGGAGGATTACCGCAAGAACCAGGTAAGCATTTACCAATATGGATATGGATATTGCTGGTTTAGGGTTGGTTTAGAGGATTAGTTCATGATTAGTCTAATATACATTTTTCTGGACTATTTAATCTTAAATGATCCTTATAGAAGCATATCAATTAAGATTTATTTGTTGTATGGGTTTGCTTTTCCTTAATGATATGTAAGAAAATTGTTATATATACAGCATTATCGTTTGGAAAAATCTTCACATTTTTGGCTATTCAGTAGTTGCTAAATTAGCTCACAGTTTTATCATGGAATTGCTCTACTCAGATATGATTTCTCATTTTCCAGGAACACATTGCTAAGCAGTTTGGCATGATGCAGTCACAAATTGGCTATGACATTTTGGCTGAGGACACCATTACTGCCCTCTTGCATAACAACCGTAAACTTCTTGAAAAGCACATAACCAAAACTGAAGTGGAAACATTTGTGAGTCTGGTGCGAAAGAATCGTGAACCCAGGTGGGTATCACTTAAGGTCAATGGAGCAAATTGGGTTTCATATTTTTAAACTAGCTCTTCTGCACTAGTTAACAGGCATCTTGCATGTTTCTTTATGTGAAAAGACATTAGCTGTGGATTTTAATTATATTATGATCATGTTAAAGTTTAATTAAGAGTTTAGGCTCATTGTTGATTTGTTTGCTGTGTTGGATAATTGGCAATCGAAATAGTGCTCAGGTAATTAGTTGTAAGAAAAGTGAACTGGCATAAAGGCTTTGATAAAGTTATTAACATCCCAGGGTCAACATCAGTGGATTTGATAGATAAAATATTAGTCCCATTCCAATCCAAAGTCTGAGATGAGTAAAGTTCCTTATTGGTAGCTGAGGTTCAATGGCCAGAGCAGAAATAATTGTCTGGTCCAAGTAAAGGATCAGTTTCCAGGAAAGTAAATACAAGTGGTCCTTGTTGAACATCCACTTGTTCAGCAGCTTTTCAAAGTTATGATGATGCTGAACAAGGAAGACTTACATCAGTCTGCCCAGCTAAAACAGACAGGAAACACGATTAAATGAGATAATTCTAATTTATTGTAAGACTACATTCACAAAATCCTGCAAGTCTAAAGACTGAATCTCCCCATCTCCACTTTTAACTGTTTGATCCATGAGAGGGGGTCCTTTCTAAGTTTCTTTCTCAATTAAGTGACTAGGGACTCCTGTCTCTCATGTCTGTTTCCTAGGCAGTAACTCAAGTATTTCCCAAGATCCTGCATACATTCCATTCCATTTACATCTCTTCTTTGTAGATGTGGCCGTTGCAGCATCCCAGTGGTCATGTGTTTGTGATGTGAGTGCTTGGCAACTTACATTTATGAAGTTGCAGCATTGCACGGTCTCATGATTGCCATTTGCAATCTTTGCTGTGGGCTTCCAACCAGCAGAGTCAATAGGAAAGCTGGCAGAAGGCAATTACATATCCATGGGATGCTGCGACTACATGAAACTCATCTAATAATGGAAACCAGGACTTCCACAACCACCATTGTAAGTTGGTGCAGTCTCATGATGTGCTTTATTATTGTATTACTTAAGAACAGAGTTGCCAGTCCCAATTGCCATTGTTAAACAAGGGCTATTATACTGCTTTGAATTAAAATACATCAGTGCATTACAGAATTTGATACAAATTGTTCCAGCTTCTGATTGCTTTAGTTTGAGTGCTGGCAACTCCCATTTTCACCTAAGCATAGTTGGCACTGATTATCTTTGATTATTGAAGTTGGACTACTCAGGAATAAAAGTCTTCTTGAGTTTGACTCCCCCTTCTTTGTGGCAACCCCTGAGATATTGGAACACTGCTATTATGTCTCCGCTAGTCCTTCTCTTCATTAAACTAGACATACCTAGTTCCTGCAACCGTTCTTCATATGTTTTAGCCTCCAATCCCCTAATCATTTTTGTTGCTCTTCTCTGCACTCTTTCTAGAGTCTCAACATCTTTTTTACATTGTGGCAACCAAAACTGAATGCAATATTCCAAGTGTGGCCTAACCAAGGCATTATAAAGTGGTATTGACAGTTCACATGATCTTGATTCTATCCCTCTGTTTATGCAGCCCAGAACTGTGTTGGCTTTTTTGGCAGCTGCTGCACACTGCTGGCTCATATCTAAATGGTTGTCCACTAGGACTCCAAGATCCCTCTCACAGTTACTACTATTGAGCAAGGTACCACATATACGGTACCTGTGCATTTTGTTTTTCTTCCCTAAATGTAGAACATTGCTTTTTTCACTGTTGAATTTCATTTTGTTAGATAGCGCCCAATGTTCAAGTCTGTCAAGATCCTTCTGTATCGTGAGCCTATCTTCTGGAGAGTTGGCTATTCCTGCCAGCTTGGAGTTATAATTGGTTGTTCTTTCCAAAATGCTTCTTCATGCAACCTGGATCTTTACTATCTTTCTGCCTTCTGGTGCCAAAAGTACATAGCAATGTTTTTTTAGATTAGACAGTTTACATTCCAGATCAGGATTGGAAACAGGCCAGAGTTAGGAGAAACTGGCTGGCTATTGGGGGCGAATCACTCGCCCCCACGGAGAGGGCTCGTAACTTGGGCGTCCTCCTGGACGCACGGCTGTCGTTAGAAGATCATTTGACAGCCATGGCCAGGGGGGCTTTTTATCAGGTCCGCCTGATACGCCAGTTGCGCCCCTTTCTAGATCGGGACTCCCTACGCACAGTCACTCAGGCACTCGTCACTTCCCGCCTGGACTACTGCAACACTCTCTACATGGGGCTCCCCCTGGGGTGCACCCGGAGGCTCCAGCTGGTCCAGAACGCGGCCGCGCGGGGGATTATGGGGGCGACGAGGCGCTCCCATGTGACACCTCTCCTGCGCGAGCTGCACTGGCTTCTGGTGGTCTTCCGGGTGCGCTTCAAGGTGTTGGTGACCACCTTTAAAGCGCTCCATGGCTTAGGGCCGGGGTACTTACGAGACCGCCTTCTGCCACCAATAGCCTCCCACCGGCCAGTACGCTCGCACAGAGTGGGCCTCCTCAGGGTGCCGTCCGCCAGACAATGTCGGCTGGCGACCCCCAGGGGGAGAGCCTTCTCTGTGGCGGCGCCCACCCTCTGGAACAACCTCCCCCCAGAGATACGTACAATAACAGACCTCCGGATTTTTCGTCGGGCCCTGAAAACCCATTTATTTCAACTAGCTGGGCTGGCTTGAGTGAATTTTAAATTGATTTTAAATTGGGTTGTTTTAATTTGCAGCCAAATATTTAATTATTTTAAACTGTTTTTAAATTTTGTATGTATTGTTTTTTTCTTTGGCTGTTCACCGCCCTGAGTCCTATTTTGGAGAAGGGCGGTATAGAAATTTAAATAAATGAAAATGAAATGAAATGAAGCGTGATTTTTGCCTTGTTTTGGTGCTCAAAACCAAGTGATCTGATAGTCTTCATATTTCCATCGTATGATGAGGGTGTGACAGAAAGCCTGTCAGTTGTTCCTTTTCATTTTACAACTTTTGTGCAATGTGGGATTGCCCATCAAATTGCTTGAAAGATAATTTGAACCCTTTACTTCTATTCCAGGTTTTTGGACTATCTATCAGACTTGTGTGTGTCAAACCATGTAGCAATTCCCGTAACTCAAGAACTGATCTGCAAGTGTGTCCTGGACCCCAAGAACACTGATATCTTGATCCAAACTGAGTGAGTATCCAGTGTGCCCTTTTTCCTTTGAACAATTGTACTACTGTCCTCTTCCACTACTACTCTTTTTACTATCCTGATGTGACAATGCTAATTATTTTCAGTTTATATCAGAGTGTTAAAAAATAAATGTGCTGGGCCAATAGTTTTATATTAAAATATATTTATTAAAATACTCTTGAGAGGAGATGCAGTAATGTAAGCTTGATCTCATTTGGTCAAATTGTGGCTGTGGGTTGTTAGAAACTGGGCTGAAGTCTGAGATGGCTATCTTTCAAACCTTTTTTTTTTTTTTACTGCTAGAGGAAAATTTCATAAAGATCACCTTCCTTCAAATGTACATATAGAATGCTGGTTACATATGGTACTTTTTATTACTCTCTTGGAAGGAATCAGTATATCCAAATATTAAACTGTGAGATGATTTTGTAACCATTATCTTGCAGTTAAATGATTTTGGAAGAAAAAATAATTAAAAGAAAGATAGTGAAGCAGATAGGAAGAGAATAATTCACCACACTTGACTCAGTTCAGAATTAGATGGCTTTAGGTGATTTCTTTTCCTAGAAAGAGAATGGAAGCATTTTTGTTTTTCAGATTGAGACCTGTGAAGGAGATGTCTCAGACTCATGAGTACCTGAGTATTGAATTTTCTGAGGAGGAGGTCTGGTTGACCTGGACTGACAGAAACAATGATCATCATGAGAAAAGCATCCGACAGTTGGCCCAAGAAGCGCGAGCAGGGAATGCCCATGATGAGAATGTTTTGAGTTATTACAGGTAATACTTTGCTTCCTGTGACCTAACTATGTTCCTTGTGTCTGATCGTTGACTTATTTTTTTTTCAAGTTTAGTAGCTTTTGCCTCTTACTGAATAGTCTTTGTAAACTGGACAAATCTTTACTTTCTCATCCTTATTGTCACCATCTGAGATGGCGAGTAGCGAGGCCAAGCCCCTGTGCGCTGTTTCAGAGTTGCCACATGCGGGAAGAAGGAGGGATCATCACGGATGGGTGTGGGATGATGGGTGGTGAGAAGGACTCATGGAGGGGTGGGACGAGAGAGCACATTAAGAAACTGTGACGTTCGAGGCCAGCATGGAGCCGAGGAGTCCAAGGCCGGCTGACAAAGGAGGGATAGGTGGTTCCTTGCTGGAGTAAAACTTCCCAGAGGGCAGGGCATGCTTATTGCACTTTCTTTTTCACAGCTTTACTTTTGTCTTCACAGATACCAACTGAAGCTGTTTGCCCGCATGTGCATGGATCGGCAATACTTGGCCATTAAAGAAATCTCCAAGCAATTGGGTGTGGAGTTAATATTTCTTTGCATGGCAGATGAAATGTTGCCCTTTGACCTCCGAGCCTCTTTCTGTCATCTCATGCTGCACGTACATGTGGACAGGGATCCACAGGAGAAAGTAATGCCTGTGAAATTTGCACGCCTGTGGACCGAGATTCCTACAGCAATCACTATCAAAGAGTAAGCCATTAGAAATCTTTATGTGGGAAAAGGGAATGAGACATGAAGAGACAGCAGCATAGCATTTAGAAGGTCCTGCTAATTCCTATTCATCCCTTTGTACTTATTGAGAATAGGAATATAAATGCAGCCACTGATATGTAATTTTGATTCCAATTTGAAATCTATTTGTAGGACTTAAACATGCATAAGGTTATCTTATTATGAAAGGCGGGAGGTAATTTGCACTACAAACCATATCCCTTTGATTCATTCAGTTCCTTTTGTTTTGTAGCTATGATTCCAATGTGAACAGTTCAAGAGATGACAAGAAGAATAAGTTTGCCAGCACAATGGAGTTTGTGGAAGATTATCTCAACAATGTAGTCAGTGAAGCAGTTCCCTTTGCTAATGAGGAAAAAAATAAACTGACTTTTGAGGTGAGAAACTTGCCTTTGATATGTTGTGGGAGTTTTCCTCCCATGTGAGACAGGATAATTGCACAATTTCAGCTTCTGGCAAGAGCAAAGATCACATTTGTTTCTTTGGAAATTGGTTTTCTATGTAGTCAGAAGAATCCAGGATTTTGTTTTAAGTGATTTTTCACTGTGACTGCTTTATGTGTTGTTCCAGAGCTAGTGCTCAGTCATCTAATTTGGTTTCTTCCCCTGTATTGAACCGGCATCTTTCCAGGTTGTCAGTCTTGCCCACAACCTCATCTACTTTGGCTTCTACAGCTTCAGTGAACTGCTGCGCTTGACACGGACTCTTCTTGGCATCATAGACTGTGTCCAGAACCCTCAGTTGATGATGCAGGCCATGTATAATGAGGACGTGACTGGTAGGTCTGGCAAGCCCTGACAGAAGCTGAGACCAAGTGCAATGCACTTATTTATATTCATAATGTGTGAAGGAAAAAGTGGGCACTTTTTTTTGAAGTGGGATAGATTTTTTTTTATGCATATAAAAAAACTGAGTGGCTTTAGGTATTGTATACTTTTTAAGTTTAAAGTCAATTAAACTATGAAATAAGTAATGAAACAAATCTTAACTGAGGAGGAGATATAGTTCAAAGAATTTGCCACAGTTATGTGATTACAGTGGGGATTTCTTCTATCCATATCCTTAATTTGCTGTGCAAACCCTCAGGGATCTGACTGAACATAGGGGCAAGTATTAAGTTTGGTGGAATGTGGTTTCTTTCCTAGGGAAAAATGTCCGAAGATCTATCCATGGTGTTGGCCAGATGATGTCTACTATGATGCTGAGCAGGAAGCAGTCCATCTTTGGTTCATCAAACATGAATGCCGTGGTTGTTCCTGAGCCAGCAGATAGGGGAAGAAGCATAGAAAATGAAAACATAGTAGTGATGGAAACAAAGCTGAAAATTCTAGAGATATTGCAGGTTAGAGCAAGTCAGTAGTTCTTGTAATCACACACTATGAGCCATGACTGTATGACACAATAGCTGCTTCTGCTGGTTATTTATGATGATGACTTTAGAGTTCATGATATGATAAAGAGTTTAGAGACTTTAGAGAAAGGAAAGGAATGATAAAAGGCTAGAAAAGTCTGTAGATTGGCTAGACTGGGTGTGTCCAACCTGTGGCCCATGGACTGCATGTGGCCCTGGACAGCTAGTAATGTAATCCTATAAGATAATAAAAATATTTAAAAAAAAAACAAAGGAAGTTTTTTATTTATATATATTGTATGTTTTATATGTGGCCCAAGATAAGTCCTCTTCACTTAATGTGGCCCATGCAAGCCAAAAGATTGGACAATCTTGGGCAAGACTGATCATCTTTTCATATTCTCTTCTTATACCTAGTTCATTCTAAACGTGCGACTGGATTACAGAATCTCCTATTTGCTCTCAGTGTTCAAGAAGGAGTTTGTGGAAGTTTTCCCCATGCAGGACAGTGCAGCAGATGGAACAGCACCAGCCTTTGACTCTACAAGTAAGCTCCAGCTTCTCCTGGTACTTCCCCCCTTTTTTATTTGAAATCAGAAATCTTTTCTGTCTTCATTTTGCCTTAGTGTTCAATAATGCTCTAAAAGTGGATGGATGTTTGATTGTTAAATGAAAATCTGGATCTACTGTGTGATGATAGCATATCTGTAGGAAATGGGAATGTTTAGGATCATCATGATTTCTTACAAAGAATGAGAAATGGCCATGTTCACTTCAACAGAAGATGGCTTTGAATGTAAGATACTCTCCCCTCCTCGCTGCCCCCAATTAAGGATTACACATATATAGAGAAAATTCATCTGCTCTATTTTGTACAGCTTTGGCATATCTAAGACATTTTAAAGCTAAAATGAGGGGGCGGGGAAGATCTACTTTTCTCTTCACTTAAATATAGCGGTGATTGAGAAACAGTTGATGAGCTAGTTTAGATATTTCCTTGTCTTTTCTTTTTTGTCCCCCATTATCTCCCAATTGTTACATTTTTGTTTCGTATGCATTTTCTTTCCTTCTAGCTGCAACAATGAATCTGGATCGGATTGGGGAGCAGGCTGAAGCCATGTTTGGGGTTGGGTGAGTTTTAATGTACTGGTTAGTTTTCCATTATTGATGTTGGTTGCTTTTCCCATACATAGCTAAAGCAATTTATCCTCTAGTATGGAGAGTTCAAAGCCAGAGGCTGATTATGATTTCTTCTTTCTTTTTCTCTTTGGGCTACAGGAAAACAAGCAGTATGTTAGAAGTGGATGATGAAGGAGGACGTATGTTTCTCCGGGTACTAATCCATTTGACAATGCATGATTATCCACCTCTTGTCTCAGGCTCTCTTCAGCTTCTCTTTAAACATTTCAGTCAGCGTCAGGAAGTCCTACACACCTTTAAGCAGGTAACGTTCAGTGTAACTCTTAGTGGTAGGTACATTTTGCAGTTCTGTAAATCCTTTCACCTTACAGTTCATTCTCCTTGGAACAAATTTACATGATGTGTTTATTTCTGCTTTGCTATTGAGCATGCTGCCTCTCTTTGGGCCTACTTATGATTTATGGAACTGGAAAACACCATTTTTTATCTATTTTGAAAAGTTTGGTATACTAGACTGGATGCCAATAGTTTTCTGGTATGTATGTTAAAAATAGCAAAACTGCTGGACCCAGCTTATTTCAAATGATAAATGAAGGAATTATTTATATTTAGTATACTTTTGATGTGCTGACACTAACCATATAAAACCAGTGGTCATTTTTCTAGAGATACAGTGTTGGTGCACTGATGATTTACCTAGAGTGGGAGTGAAATATCTGCAAGAAAACCACTAAACTCAAAGAGCACTATGGACCCCACACAGCAGAGAAATCATGATGATGTTATTATTTTATTTATTTATTAAAATTTGTATGCCACCATATCTCTATCATGTGAGAAGCAAGGTTCTATGAGCTGGTTTTATCCCTAATACCATCACAACCTTTAGTGGTTTCAACTCTCCACTGGTTTCAACCAGTAGTGGAATTCAAATAATTTAACAACCGGTTCTCTGCCCCAATGATTTCATCCAACAACCAGTTCACCAAACTGCTCAGAAAGTTAACAACTGGTTCTCCCGAAGTGGTGTGAACTGGCTGAATCCCACTACTGGTTTCAACCCTATTCATAGGTCAACATAAAAGGAAGCTGTATGCTTCTTCAGGTGAATGTTATACATTTACACCTTTTGCCAAATCCACAAAGGTGACAATGGCAATATTGGGCTGTGACTGGAACTACTGCATGCCAGGAAGCAATGTGGCCCTTCTTTATTTAAATATTATTTCTGAAGGGATTTCTTTGTGGATCAGAAATATCTCTAGGTTATCTCGAGCGATGGGGTGCTCACATATAACACCTCTCCTGCGTGAGCTGCACTGGCTTCCTTTGGTCTTCCGGGTGCACTTCAAGATGTTGGTGACCACCTTTAAAGCACTCCATGGCTTAGGGCTGGGGTATTTGCGAGACCGCCTTCTGCCGCCAATAGCCTCCCACCGACTGGTTCGCTCGCACAGAGAGGGCGTCCTTAGGGTGCCGTCGGCCAGACAGTGCCAGCTGATGACCCCCAGGAGGAGAGCCTTCTCTGTGGCAGCACCTGCCCTCTGGAATGACCTGCCCCCTGAGATACGCATGATATCAGACCTCCAGACTTTTCGTCGGGCACTGAAAACATACTTATTCCATCTAGCCGGGCTGGCTTGATCCCATCCTCTCAGTTTTTTAATTGAATTTGGTTTTAATTGGGTTGTTTTAAACTTGGGCCAAAATTATTTAATTGTTTTTTAAATTTTATATG
This sequence comes from Arizona elegans, assembly GCA_022577455.1. Taxonomy (NCBI): domain Eukaryota; kingdom Metazoa; phylum Chordata; class Lepidosauria; order Squamata; family Colubridae; genus Arizona; species Arizona elegans. The sequence continues at coordinate 156,412,457 of JAKOOJ010000002.1, forward strand.
CTATGTTTTATTTTGGCTGTACACCGCCCTGAGTCCCGCAGGAGAAGGGCGGTATAGAAATAAAATAAAATAAATAAATAAATCATCATAAAAAGAAACGTATCCCAACCCTTGAATTCCATCAGACCTTATGAGAAAGACAAATGAATCGTAAGCCATAGGCTTTCACCTTGTATCCCTTTGTGTTAGCCAGCAGCATAAGCAGAATGAACTGATGTTCTTTATGGTAACTTCAATCAGGTCCAGCTACTTATCTCTGCTCAAGATGTTGAGAACTACAAAGTGATCAAATCAGAGTTGGACAAACTTCGTATGATGGTGGAAAAGTCAGAACTCTGGGTGGAAAAGAAGGGTAACTCCAAGGGAGAAAATGGACCAGAAGGGGAGAAGAAAGAGAAAAAAGAGGTAAATTCACACCAGTTATAAGGCAGGGAACACAAAAGTAAATCTGGATTGAAAATCGGTGGGATTTTAATCCTCAATTTACATAGCAGTAAAGATGAATTTACTACTGAATAAATATTTGGCAGGAAGCAAATTATGAATCTCTGAGGACTATTTAAAACAGAATATTATCCTAAACTTATCAGGAATAGTGAGAAGAAACACAGTGGTGGAAATTATCAGCATTATTACTGTACTTTTCAGAGTATAAGACACATTTCCCACCCCAAAAGAGGGTGGAAATGTTGGTGTGTCTTATACACTGAATACAGCCATTTCTGGCCTCCTGAAACCCTGCCTCGCACATCCTGTTTTTTTACAAAAATCGGGCCTGCAGAGGGCTTGGGTGGCCTGCAGAGTGCTCCTGGGGGCTGGGGAGGGCAAAAACGTGACACGTGGGGGGTTTGGGAGGCCAAAAATGAGCCCATTTTTTGCAAAAACGTCCCCAATCCCCCATGCATTTCGCAAAAATGGGACACGTAGACTGTTTGGGAGGCCTGCAGAGTGCTCCTGGAGGGCAAAACCTTTTTTTTCTTGTTTACCTCTTCGAAATCTTGGTGCATCTTATATTCCGGTGCATCTTATAGTCTGAAAAATACGGTAAATACCATAATAATACAGCTTTGATAAACAATGCAGACACAATTCCATCAACTTAAACCCAGTTTGTAGCAGAGCAGATTTGTTTTTAAAGTTGGCCTAGTTTTTGGTAGTTGAACAGTAACAGGACAACTCATTGAAAATGAATCAAGGTAGATTTCCCCTCCTTTAACTCTACATGTAGCCACCTAAATACTCTTTATCTTCCTTTCATCCTCCCAGCGTACTACAGATGAGGAACCTGGGACCCCTGGAGAAAAAAGCAGTGAGAACTATCAGCTCATAAAAGGGGTAAGCAGTTATATCTGATACTCTCACTAGACAAAATGTGGGAAAATATTGCTGACTCAAGCACATGGGGATGAAGGGGATTTGTTAACAAAAGCAAATGCAACACACTACAGAACAGGAGAGCTTTGTAATACAATATTATATAGTCCCAGAATACATATCTGTTGCCTGTGCCTTTGGCTGAGAGACTAAAATCTTTATTTTTGAATATAGTTATAAGATGTATAAGCCACTTGTTATTCACAAGAGACCCCGGAGCATTGTACATAACTCAAAAAGACAAAATAACAACAAAACACTATTACTGTTCAGCCAGTGAAGTATATACAGTAAATAAACTGTGAGCTTTCTTTGCAGGAGTATGGAGTTACTTTGAATTTATACTGAAAATAAAATAAAATAAAATAAAATCAGGATTAATCTAGTCCAAGTGTAATATATGAAGCTGAGGTACCAGAGGCGAGGGTTATTTGTGAGACAAAATTCTCCTTTATAAATTCTCAGGGCTTCTCTTATTCTTAGTCTTTGGAGAAGAACTTCAGCATCCATGAAAGGAATTCCTACTCTAACTTCTTTCATTTACAGTTGTTGGAGTTTGAACATTGAGAAGCACAATTAGTTTTTGCATGTAAATTAACAGAATGTGAGGTATTCCGTGCAACTCAGAACTTGATTAAGTAGGCATTTCCAAACAGATAGCTCAAAGCACTCCCAGTCAAAAGACATTATGCAGCTATATTGTCTATTCCACCAATTCTTCCTTAATTGATTTTTGGATTGGGTGAAAGAAAAAAGATGGAAGCAGTGGTGAGAAAACACAGATGAATTACAAATGAAAAACATCATTTGGAGTGCTGTAAAATTCTGTGAACTGAAGCAGAACAATTGTGTGATAAAAATCTCATTTTGAAGCATTTTGTATTGCAAAGCTGCTGAAGCTACTTTCTCACGTTAGCCCTCCTACATGCAGTTAGAAGACAAAAATAAATCACCCACCAGGATTGTCATGTACTGTTCCATCACCAATCTGCAAGATAGGAATAGTAGTAATAAATAATATGGTGGGTAGGTTGTTCTCAGCTCCAGGCTGTGTTGCAAAAGTTGTCTAATACTGCTGACCAGCACTTAAAGGATTGCTACAAATTGTCCAGAGCTTGACATGCCAAATCAGGACTACATGGTACCAGTGGATCATAAACTACTGTTCTAAGCCACTGACTCTCCAACATACAATATAGAAAATCTGCTTTTGCTTCAGTAGGGCACATTTTGAGGGATATCTTACTGTTTTATCCCAAATAAGAATCATGTTTGAAGGAATATAAATCCTTTGCTGTTCTCCTTGGGGATACCTGTTGTGCCTGATTCTAGTTATATTAAAATCTTGGATTTGACCATTGATGATTCTTGACATTTCTCTCTTCTATCTCAGAAGACATCTATCAGTGCATTTCATTATGAACTACCAAAATAAATGAATGAATGAATGAATGAATGAATGAATAAATAAATACATAAATAAATAACCAATTAGTTGGTTCTTTTGGTACCTTTAAAAAACTCTGTCTCATCCTCCTTGTTTCTCCCTGTTTCTCTTTCACTCCCTTCTATTCTACCTCTGTCCACAGCATTTCATGCTGCAGAGATATTATAGAGTTATTTTAGGGCTCGATTCCCGGGTTATTTTTCTTCCAGTTACTGTGTTTTGGTTGTGAATATTTTTGCATTGTTTCACATCTGCTGATACTTAATAGTATCCTTGGCTGCATAAGCCCAAGCAGAAAAACAACAACAATAATAAAAAAAGTATTAGACGGGAGAATAAAAGTGCCATTCCGCCTCTAGTAATGTTTCATCCTATCATGTTTTTTTAAGGAGGACAAAAGAAATTGTTCCACAGGAAGGGGTCTTATAATTTCACAATCTTATTTCAAATCCATCTTGACCCTTAGTTTGTCTATATAAACTTAAATATAAGGATGTTATATACAGTATACAGTATATGTATAGTATGTGTATATTCATGTGTATGTATGTGTATATATACACACATACACACTTATACCTATACATAACATCCTTAAACTTGTATTTAAAACTTATTTCCCTAAGGATTGAAGGGACTCACTGGTATTATAAAACATATCCCTCCAAAGGTTCTTAATAGTTGAAAGGCAATTAAGAAACAGTTTCCAAAAGTGGTTAAGAAACAAGGCTTTGTATCCATATAAATAGGTTATGGGGAATGAGCTTGATTGAAATCTCTTGACTCGCTGTCTGGCTGCCCATCTCTGCTGCAATACTGTCCTACCTCCTTCAAGGATGTCTACTTTTCCTCCTCACCAGAAGTGTGGAGTATTTTTCTCTTACCCTGTCTTTCATTAGGTGTTTTCTTTATTATGTCCAGATTCTGGAGCGACTAAATAAAATGTGTGGTGTTGGTGAGCAGATGCGAAAAAAACAGCAGCGTTTGCTGAAAAATATGGATGCCCACAAAGTGATGCTGGATCTATTGCAAATCCCTTATGAGAAGGTAGGAAGAAGCAGGTGGAAGATGGACACTTGGTTGGAATAGCGGAAGGTGGGGGCTCTTAGGTTCCTTTTGGATAATAAATTTACTTTAAAGGCATTATTCGGGGAATTGTCTAGTCCAGAAGTGGGCAACTATGGCCCTTTTATGACTTGTAGACTTCAATTCCCAGAATTCCTGAGCTAACATGGCTGGCTCAGGAATTCTGGGAGTTGAAGTCCACAAGTCATAAAAGGGCCATAGTTGCCCACCCCTGATCTAGTCCAATCTTCCTTAAAAATGGTAATTATATATCTAATTCTTTCCTTTTTCCATTTTCTTGAAAGCTTCCAAAGAAGGAATTTGTGCAGTTTTTCTTGGCAGCTGACTTTTCTTTTGTTTTGAACATATGCAGGGTGATACCAAGATGTTGGAGATTTTAAAATTAACCCACCAATTCCTACAGAAATTTTGTGCGGGCAACCAAGAAAACCAGACTCTTCTCCATAAACATCTCAACTTGTTCCTTACTACTGGGGTAAGAAAAAAGGGACAAATAAAAGAAGGTGGAAATGTCCAAAACAACAACAACAACAACAATGTGTTGGAAAAGTTAAATTCTGTTAATTCTCCAATTTCTGCTCAGATTAATTTGCATAGTCTTGACAATAAATATAATAGCTTCAAATGATTTATAAGGCCAAACAGGGCTGGGCTTGCAGTTTAGTCATAATAAATCATGTGATTCACATAGCAGGTTGAGAAGCAAAGCAACAGACTTTGCTTCCCATCTGCTGCTTAGGGGTCCAATCATAATTCCTACATCCATGTCTTTTTCAGAGTCGCTCTAGCTACTGCAGCTGTCACTACGGCCCACTAGCTTACAAGAAAGCAATTGGCAGCACTCCTAAAACTTTGCTTTCCAAACTGTAAAGCTCTCCATTGCTCAGCAAGGCTCTCTGAATAAAATTGTGTCAGAGAATTTTTGCCTTGGTGGCAAGCAATGTTTAAAATTTAAATTAATTGCTCTCTGCAGATACTTCCCATAAGGACCTCTATTACCATAGCGTTTTCTGAGAAAGGTTGCTTTTCTCAGAATGGTAAATAGGACATTAACATGCCCTAAAATACTGATGCTGCTATTCCAACCTCCACTGTAGCAAAAACATTTCAAAGGGTTGCAGCGAATGAGGATGACATCCTGGGGGGAAGGGGGAAACAGGTTCATGATTAGGGCCGTAAATTACGTGGGGTCAGAGTTGGCTTCATTTGGGTATGTGGGGACATGGAGCTCCTAATAAATAACTGGATTTCTTTTGAAGCTTGGCTCCAGGCTCATGATTTAATTAGGGCATCCGGGCCGAACCCTGACAGCAGGTGGACCTATAGGTCCAGCTCAGGTGGCACAATATCATATATTACTCCTAAAGCCAAATTAATATGGACTTTTTATAAAAACCAAGCCATTGTGAAGAATACAGTTATTTATGAAATAGGAATTGCATTTTTTTCTCATTAAATGTTTGGATTCCTCCTTGAGTGAACCATTTGACCTTGTTTGTTGAAAACAGATAGTATAATATCTTGCTAATTTGAGGTGGGAAACATATAGAAATACAACCCAAGCCTTTAAATAGGTATATCAATTTAATGTGGTAGTCCAGATAGGAAGCATGACCAGATGTACTTATTTTATTTAGTGTAAGATTACATTGGGAGACAATATTCTTTGCGCCTCGGCATATGGTCATGCTGGCCATATGATCACAGAAGTGTCTTCTTTGGATAATACTGGCTTTCCTGGCTAAGAAACAGAGAAGACCATCACACCCTAAAGTTGGAAATGACTGGACGGGGGAAAGCTTTATCTTTACTTTTACCTTTTACATTAGAAGAATCTTGCAAACCTGGAAGTGCTTTTTTCCCTTTTCACTTTACAACCCAAGAAATTAGGGAGGAGCTCTTCTGAGATGTTTGCCATTGTGACATTCCTTTTGTAGCTAAGCCGCTTCTTGTTTGATCATTTTCTGGCTTTAGCTGTTTCCCCAGTTCTGAGATCATTCCCCCACACAAACAAAGACAATTCCACTCAGAGGAATGATCTCAAAAGACATCTATCAGACCCTTTCTAGTCTCAGATGAGGTGGGTGCCTTACTTTCCACCTTCTATTTTATTCTCACAACATTTTGAGATTGCACCTAACTATGGTAACCAGAAGGTATTGAAAATTGGGCTTTTCCTAAGGGTTGATACTAGATAAACAGAATAATAATAATAAAAGATGATTAAGATTAATGTTAGTGCATAATCTCTTTTGAGCCAAAGGCTCCAATCAACTTTTAAATAATGTACTGATTATTTTAAGACAAAAATATTAATTATTTGAATTGAATGTTATTAAATTTACCAGCGGTAGCTCTGTGAACGCTGTGAGGCTTGAAACTTAGGTACTTGCCACAAAACATATGGGTAAGTGAAGCTGTACATCAAAAACAAAAACAAAACAACCTTGCTTTTAGAAAATACGGATGGTGGTTTTAATTTCTGGGTATTTTGTAACTATTTTTGCAGAGCTTGTTACACTGAGTGGATCCTTATCCAAATCAATGTATCTCCTTTCCAAATAAACTTCATAATCTCTATAAAAAATTAACTTTTATTTAATTTTCATCATATTATTACTTCCCACGTATTGAATGATTTGTACTTTCTCTCATATTAAAAACTATAGTTGGTTAGCAAATTCTGGAGTGTCTATGGAAGCTCTTCCAAATGTTTTACTACATGTATGTAATCTACACATTACACATCGGGTTTAGATACATATGAGTGATGACAATTTTTTCTTGTCAGCTTATGGAGGCAGAGACAATGCAGCACATCTTTCTGAACAATTATCAGCTGTGCTCTGAGATCAGCGAAGGGGTGCTACAACATTTCATCCATTGTCTGGCTACACACGGGCGCCATGTTCAGTATCTTGATTTTCTTCACACTATCATCAAGGCCGAGGGCAAGTACATTAAGAAATGCCAGGACATGATCATGACTGAGGTGAGTTTCCAGATCTCTGGGAAAGAGGATAGAAAAGACGAACAGGATAAAATACGTAGAAACAGACTAGGAAATGTTTACACATAAGTAAGGGGTAGCCAGTGGTGGGATTCAACAACCGGTTCTCTGCCCTAATGATTTCTTCCAACAACCAGTGTGCCAAACTGCTCAGAAAGTTAACAACTGGTTCTCCCGAAATGGTGCGAACTGGCTGAATCCCACTGGGGGTAGCCATTGTCAATTAGCAGGGGGAAACCAGGTAATCTGGTAAGAGGCCCTAAGAAATTACAGGGTGAGGCTCTGATTTGGACTATACCCATTCCTGCATCAAGAACTTCAGGAAGCATTTGTTCCTTACAAACCTCTTGCTCAGCCTTCCCGAAACATGAAATACAAATTATCAAGATAGTACAGTATCTTAAGATACTGTACATTTTTACAGATAGTAAAAATGAGCTTTGGAAAAATAACAAGGCAGCCTGTCTGATCTTATAATCAGATGTGAAGTTTTCCTCCAAATGTCTGTCAAGCTTTAATAAAGAAAGGTTGAATCCTGGTGAACCTAAGGTTACAGTCTTCCAAACTGGGAGTTGATTTGTTAAATGGCTATTAATATATAAATCTATAGGGGCACATTAAGCAATTTAGCAGCTTTAATGTAACTATTTTTTTTTCAATTTTGTAATGCATATACTTACTCTATACATTTATTCCCATATATAAAATGGTTGCCAAATTACATAACGCAAACAGAGCTGTAATACTGAGTGTATGGGGATGCTATTACTCAGTGCAACAGATGCCACATCCAGATGTTCAAATATTCCTACCCATTTCCCATCCCTTCTATTCTTGCTTGCTGTTTTGCAACCAACTTTCTCATATATTTTTACTCATTTGATCTCAGCTTGAATAGTCAATGGTCAGGGATGATGGGGATTGTGGTGGAAAAGATGTGGAACCAGGTTGGGGATACCTTTGTTAAGCTGTATAGTAATGTATAAGAACCATTCTAATTCAATGTTTTTCAGACTTGGCAGCTTTAACATCTGTAGGCTTCAATACCCAGAGTTTTACCAGCCAGCATTTTAAAGTCACCAATTTTGAAAAGACTTAGGTTCTCCTTGGTATGGTTTACTCTTCCCCCTACTAGTGGAAATACAAATTTGTATTAAGATTTTTAAAATCTGTAAATTGGAAGAGTAGCTGTTGCATAACAATTCTGTCATATTTTGTCCCAGGACAGCTAATGCCAGGACATAGAGTTTTATTTATCTGATAGTATACAAATACAATGGAATTTAGGAGAAAATAATATTCTAGAAGGATAGAGATATACTGCACTTGGAGCCAAACAAACAAGGATCACATGCTCCTACGGTTATTTCAATCCCAGGAACTTCAGACCATACTGTCTTAAAAAATAAGGGACTAGAGGAAAAAAAGATTCAATATAGGAAGATATCTCCTGTTAGTAGATTTGCTCTGTATGTATTATGAGTAAACTCTACTATGATATTAACAGAAAAAGTGGTAGGACCTAGCTGACTTTGATTGATCCTGAAAAAGTTAAGCATGGTTGTACCTGGCTAGTATTTGAATGGAGGACCTTATTCAGGGCTATGCATTAGATTGAAAAATTGAAAGAATGGTCTAAAAAGGTGTAATGGTGAATTCTTGCCAAGACAGTAACATAGATGTAACCACCAGGGATTGAGCTCAACCCAGGGAGCAGGTTATGGCACATGAGAAGTAGGCTGGAGAGAGCCACAAAGTAGATATTTAAGCAGAGTTTTGTTCTTTTGCTTAGATGCCTTGTCTCTTTGCTGCAGATTACCAATGCTGGAGATGATGTTGTGGTGTTCTATAATGATAAGACGTCCCTGGCTAACATGTTGGAGATGATGACAGCAGCTCGGGATGGGATAGAGGAGAACAGTCCCCTCATGTACCATATCTCTCTGGTGGATTTGCTGGCTGCCTGTGCTGAAGGCAAAAATGTATATACAGAAATCAAATGCACCTCTCTGCTCCCTTTGGAAGATGTGGTGAGAGTAGTCACTCACGAAGACTGCATTACCGAGGTAATGGAAGGATGCACAGTAGATGTCATCTATGACTGACAGATGGCTCTGTAGTTATTATGGGCTTCTATCCTCATGTGATGAGGCCAGGCTCTATATGAAGAAAATGTGTTTTCTAGATATATGTCACCTGTTGTTGTTAGTTGCGAAGTCGTGTCTGACCCATCGTGACCCCATGGACAACCTTCCTCCAGGCCTTCCTGTTCTCCACCATCCTCTGGAGTCCATTTAAGCTCACGCCTACTGCTTCAGTGACTCCATCCAGCCACCTCATTCTCTGCCATCCCGTTCTTCTTTTGCCCTCAATCTTTCCCAGAATTAGGCTCTTTTCCAGTGAGTCCTTCCTTCTCATTAGGTGGCCAAAGTATTTGAGTTTCATTTTCAGGATCTGGCCTTCTAAAGAGCAGTCAGGGTTGATCTCCTCTAGGACTGACCGGTTTGATCGCCTTGCAGTCCAACGGACTCGCAGGAGTCTTCTCCAGCACCATAGTTCAAAGGCCTCAATACTTTGGCCCTCAGCCTTTCTTATGGTCCATATATGTCATCTATGCTTGTGCAAAACAGATAAGTTTGCCAAAGTAAGAAAACAAAGACTGGCCAGGTTTAGAAAGTCCTGTTCAATTACCACTGGGCAGCTTTATAGCCAGTAATTATAAGAATGAAAGACTAATAGTAAGATCTCTCTATCAACTCACATAATTCTATCTCTTTGAAGAATTTAAGGGTGTTGTAGGATTAGGCTTGCAATTAAGTTGTCCAGTATCTTCCTTACCAGAGAGGCCACCAGAGGTTTGGGAATCATGAAGATTATGGTATTATTTTTCAGCCTTATCTTCAGTATGGGGCTCTTTACAAGAATAAAATGGATTTACTTCCTTGATACCCTGTCATTTTTCAGACAAAAGCAGGATGTCAAATTGATGATCGTTTTACGAACTGCTACTTGGCCAAGTCCCTGTTTTGATTTTTACAGATGTAGATAATTTTCTCAAGAGCATAAATGGTGCTAATAAAGAGGAAAGCGCTATCCTCCTGGCCTTCCACCCCCAAAAGAGTGATGAGTGCATAGGAGCTTTGGTTCTATTCTTGCAACATGCCCAGTCTTTTAATCCATCCCTGTTTTACTCTGGTCTTTCAGGTGAAAATTGCATATGTCAATTTTGTCAATCATTGCTATGTAGACACAGAGGTGGAGATGAAGGAAATCTATACCAGCAACCACATCTGGACACTCTTTGAGAACTTCACCCTTGACATGGCTAGGGTAAGTCTTGAAATTTATGAGAAAATCCTTTGGCCCCGAATATGTGTACAGGTAGCTACATAAATTGATGCCTCCACTTTGTCCAAATTGGTGCCATCAAAACATATGCAAAGGATATCAGGCTGGGAAACTTGAACTAGTTTAATAAATTAGTGAAAAGAGCTTCCTACATAGCAACTGATAGTCTCTGAAATTCAATGCTAAAAGTGCTTTGTTGCTCATCGATTAAAAAATAGATTCAATCACTTTCATTAGTGAGTCCTTAGTGATTCCTTAAAGATGATTAATGATTAATTAGGACTAATTATCATTAATTATAATCATAAACATTAGAATTATGATTCATTATTAAGTAACAATAACCAAAAGCAGAAAAAGCAGCAGCAGCTCCAGTTTTGGGAGTGCATACCAGTTGTAGGGAACAGTGTTGGGCAAGGAACTTGTCTCATCTCTTGCTGTGAGTATCCCAGACGTATCTAGTTCGCTACTCTTAAGTAGGTAATTGTCTGATCCAGAAGGGCTGTTCATATATTTATATAAAGTTGCCCCCCCCAAAAGCCCCTATATTATAATTCATTGAACCCAAACTATTTTTGTTATACTTTTCATTAGGGTACCCTGAGATGATGAAGTGAACTGTGGCTCATGAAAACTTAGCCCTTTAAAAAAAATTAAAATCCAAAAAAGTGCTATCAGAGTCCTGATCTCCCCCCCCACCCCATAGACTAATGACCATGGCTTTCCTCTTACAGGGAAACAAAGCAATATCCTCTGGTTATGTGTATTATCTTACAAAAAGGTTGGCCATGACAACTAGCTATTCTAATGCAGTAAACCTTTGAATATTAAAATTTGAAGCCTACCGACACAGTTGCCATCATCATGCCATGCTTGTGAAGTCCCTCTCTCTGCTGTTTGACAACGGAATGCCATTCTTTAACAAGATAATGTTTTATTACATTGTCTATTAGGATCACAGGTTACACACATTTGTTCCTGCTTGGCAGAAGGCACAGCCCTGGGAACTCTCTGCCAAGGTTTGCCATTCAGAGAAGATTGATGCCATACAGTAGACAAAAAGCTCCTCCTGTGCTCATTGCACTGTGGAACTGCTCAGCTATCTGAATGAACTAATCCGTGGTTAAGAGTTGTAACATTGTGAACTGCAAAAGCTCATCTCTGCCAACCAATGATTAGGATGCATGAAAGGCAATTCTGTCACACCCACAGCCTCCCCCTGCAGCATGGGACTAATGATAGGATAGAGCTGCTGTAAGGATTTTTTTTTAGATGATAATGAGCAGATGCTTAATGTTGTTCAAATTTTGTTTTATTTCTTCCTTCAGGTATGCAAGAAACGTGAAAAGCGCTTGTCAGATTCTGCTTTGGAGAAATATGTGCTGACTGTGGTGCTGGACACAATCAATGCATTCTTCAGCTCCCCTTTCTCCGAGAATAGCACTTCCCTACAGGTACAATTGAAACCTTACAATGGTTGAATCTATTTTCCATTTCCTTTTGTAAGTAAGAATAATTGTTTGAAATATAATAGAACATGTCCACTCCTGATAACTCTGAAATATGACATCTGTCGACAATACTAAATTGCTACATGTTTCTTTTTTGATGAAAAAAGAACCTGAGAAGCAGAATAATCTTCACATTCACTAATATATAGACTTTTTAAATCTTTTGATCTTTGTTTTAGAACGGTCATTTCTAATTGAGTTGATCCCAGATTCTGTTTAAAGTGCTAATTTAACAATTGTCACTCTTAAGATGTTATTAGATGATAAAACAGGATGAGTGAGAGGGTGAATCCATAACTGGATATCTCAGCTTACTTGTTTTTAAATAACGATAGCTAATTAGATCAATACAAAAAGTGTTAATCTTTTCCCTTGTGCCATTTTTCCCATTCAGGTTTTGCCTTTCTCTTGTGTCATTAGTGACTTCTTCACTAGAGGAGAATATCTTGGATTGGGACAAATTAATTGCCATCAGTTAACCGTCCCAGAGTGGGGCAAAGTATTAATTGCCTAAATATTATTTCAGACCTGAGTCATGTCCCATATCACAATTGCATTTTTTAAAAAAATGTTGTGGATCTTGTAGACTTATCTCTTTGCACTGGGTGGAGCTGCAATGGAAATAAAAGCAGGATTTCAGCAGAGGTCCTTAAAATGTTTCCTCTCTCTTTCAGACACACCAGACTATTGTGGTGCAGCTTCTCCAATCTACCATGAGACTTTTGGAATGTCCTTGGCTGCAGCAGCAGCAAAAGAGTTCAGTGGAAACTTGTATTCGCACATTGGCTATGGTTGGTAAGGAGCAACACCTATTCATCGCTTTGGAATGAGGCAGGGCAGACTTCAGGCCTGCAGGATCTTTCTGAGATCCACCAGCAGAAGCTGCTTCAAAAGGCATAGATTTGATTACAGAATAATAATTAATTAATAGATTAATAATAATCAATAATCATCATAACAATCATAATAATCAAGTCCCCATCTTCTTGTCATTTCAGCTGTATAAAATGGAGAGTGAGAGTTATTTTATGGTTGTCATTGTAAAACACATTAACACGCACTGCAGCCATCAAAAGTTGCTTAAATGGGTGGCATAAAAACTGTAATAAATAAATAAATATATAAATATAAGGAAAGCAGGCCAAATGTTTTGTCCATCCTTGAATAATACAGTTTACAAGTGAGGAAAGAATGGCGAATTCCTGCATTATATAGCAGATTAAAAATTGTGAGAATTCTCTGAGTATGCAATTAACACTGTATACAGTACGATGTGACCTTCATTTTTGGGGTGTGATCTTTATTTTATATAGTTTGGTAGAATGACCAAGGTTGTTGTGTAGTGGCCAATTTACTGTTTGAACCCAATATCATCCTTGTCATCAGTACTATACTTAAAATATTTTCCTCAATAGAAATGTTTTATTCTTTTAGCGAAAAGCCGGTCCATTGCCTTACCCATGGATTTGGATGCCCATGTCAGCTCCCTGCTAAACAGCAGTTTGATTAGCAATGCCCAAAGGAATGCTTCCAACTATAAGACAGCATCCCGTACTTTCCCTCGGGTTTCAGCTACAACCAATCAGTGGGACTACAAGAACATCATTGAGAAGCTGCAGGTACAAACTCATACTGGTTTTGAGGGACCACTATATGCTTCTCTCTTAATCAGGTATATCTTAAAAACAAGAATTTAAATGACCCTATTCTGACCCAGCTCCTCGACAAACCCTCCGTATTTAAATCAATGATTCCTTTATTAGGAGTGCCAGCAGCCCCGACAAAAAATGTTTCTCTCTCAACGCAGGCTAACAATTCTGTCCGGCAGGGAGATGAATAGTTGTCTGCCACATCTATTCATCTCTGCCCCCTGCCTTTTATCCCCAGAGCTAGGGTGGGGCTTCGCTAACAATGGTGGCTCTTCTGTCCCAAGGATCAGCCCACAGATTTCCACTGCTCTCCTCTCCTCTGCCTTCTGCGCATCCGCACATCAGGCACTGGGTCCAGCTGTTCCTCCTCTTCCTCATCAGCCACCTCCAGACCTGGGGGCTGTTGACTCTCAATCTGAGGGCTGACGGACAGCCCAGGCTGTGCCTCTGTCTCTCTCTCTGACAACTCCATTCCCTCTTCCCCCTTGGAGCTCTCAGGTTGCCTAGATGCTGACCCTGACTCCCATGCCTCTTCCTCATTTGATTTGGCTGCTGGAGGGGACAGGGGCCAACAGGGGCCAACAGGGCACAACAGATCCTCTGGAGTAACTCAAATTCTATACTTCTATACTCCAGAAGCTTGGATAATTTGTGTATATTCCCCGGGAATTTGGGTTGCAATGTGCTGGAGCTCTGATTGATTGATGGGTTGACATTTTATTATTGTATTATTTATGGTTGTTTGTTGGTGTACATACGTATATTGTAGTTTTGTATTTTTATTTTTAGGCTTTGTTTCTGCTTTTTTTTTAAGCTAGTGGTTTTCAACCTGTGGTCTACAGACCCCTCAGGGGTTGCAATGTCGGCACAGGGGCTCCACAAAGTCTTGAATAAATGTTATGATTTAAATCTTGAGTTAAGTCTTGATGGTCCATGGCTATAGTCTGTGGCCACAAAAGGTCACAAAGGTATTTAAAGGGTGGTGTGGTGGTGGTGTGGTGTGGTGTGGAGAAAAAAGGTTGAGAACCATGGTTTTAAGCCTTTCAGAATACCTTGGTTGAGTTGAGTAGTCATATCAATGTTTTAAATAAATAAATAAAATTTAGCATACTCTGGCTTACTTTCTGTATCTGGTTTGCTTCCACTTATTTGGAGAGAGGCACTTCTAAGAGCTTTACATTGTTTTATAGGGTAATCTCAGGATCACAAAACACTAGTTTGAATTAACAAATAAATAATAGCTCAACACTGAAAATGCTATGCCATTACAGGACATTATCAATGCCCTAGAGGAGCGCTTGCAACCTCTGGTTGAAGCTGAACTCTCAGTCCTGGTGGATGTCCTGCACTGTCCAGAACTACTTTTCATGGAAGGGACTGAGGCCTATCAACGTTGTGAAAGTGGTGGCTTTCTCTCTAAGTAAGTAGGTTCTCTAGCTATAGAAAAATGTAGACTTTGAGGAACACTCCCAACTTGTGTCATTATTGCTCATAAAAGTTTTGTGAGACAAGGGTCTATTTGTTGATTTATTGAATTGGAGCCTTCAGCTGTATGCTCCTACTGATCCAGTTACAGCAATCAAGTTAGATTATATCAAATAACCATTTCAAGTTTATATTGAGCGGATATCATGCCATAATTTATGGCAATCAGGAATCATCTCCTGAAAAACAGGAGTCAGAAGAACAGAGAAAAAGTACAGGGCATATACTGGGAAGAGGCATAAATAGATTTTAGAACTTGGCAGAGCTGAGACAATTATATTAATGTGCCCGTTTAAGTAAAGAATCCAGACTATTTCTTAACACAGCTAGTTTTTATCTGTGGTGGAATGAATACTGTATTTCTGTGTAGCAGGATTATGGTTTGAATTCATTTTTAAAAAATCATCATCTAGGTTAATCCAACACACTAAAGACCTGATGGCAACTGAAGAGAAGCTTTGCATCAAAGTATTGAGGACACTGCAGCAAATGCTGGTGAAAAGGAACAAATACGGAGACAGGGTGAGTAGTTAAGAATGCTTATTTTTACCTAGATATGAGGTCTATTTGCCAAATATGTTTCTTATTCTTTATTGTGTTTTCTGAAAATGCTTGAGTCTTCTCTTAATCAAAGCTCTTTATGATAAATCATTCGAACTTTGCAGGATATACATTCTGATGCCCTCTTTTCTGACCATCCAGTGAACAACGAAACTTTTAAGAGGAGGACAGTGGCTTTCCTGTGTGTACTGCCTCCAGAAACAAGTTCTATGCACTTGATTAACTTGTCCTTCATGCGTTTATGTCCAAGAATCAAATTCTTTAGAAAAAAACATTCAGCAAAAAAACATATGATTGACCAAGTTTCTTTTTTTAATGCTAGGGCAATACATTGAGGAAAATGCTTCTGGCTAATTACTTGCAAACCAAAAAAACTGGCTCCAAAGGTGAAATTGTTGACTCTTCTGGTATTGGTAAGTGGTGAACCAGTATTAAATTATATCTTCTCTCATTTCTTCTTTGCGTTCCTTATACATATATCTTCAACTACTGGGGGTTTTTTTGCTACTTAACTGTCATCATCTTTATCATTTTACCCATTGTTTATCCACTGCAGGATGAAGGCCTCTTCCGCATGTTTCCAACCAATAAGGTCTTGAACTTTCTTTTGCCAATTGGCAAAATAAACTGTATGCAGCTGATATTGAATAATTTTTCCAAGGTTTTTTTTTAAGTAAACATATGTTTATTAACTAGATGATGATGATGATGATGATTATTATTATTATTATTATTATTATTATTATTATTATTATTATTATTATTTTATTTCTATACCGCCCTTCTCCTGCGGGACTCAGGGCGGTGTACAGCCAAGATAAAACATTGCATATAAAATTTAAAAACAATTTAAAAAACAATTAAATAATTTCGGCCCAAGATATTAAAAACAACCCAATTAAAACCAAATTCAATTAAAACTTAGAGGATGGGATCAAGCCAGCCCAGCTAGATGGAATAGGTGTGTTTTCAGGGCCCGACGAAAAGTCCAGAGGTCTGATATCATGCGTATCTCAGGGGGTAGGTCATTCCAGAGGGCGGGTGCTGCCACAGAGAAGGCTCTCCCCCTGGGGGTCGCCAGCCGACACTGACGGCACCCTGAGGAGGCCCTCTCTGTGCGAGCGAACCGGTCGGTGGGAGGCTATTGGCGGCAGAAGGCGGTCTCGCAGATAACCCGGCCCTAAGCCATGGAGCTCTTTAAAGGTGGTCACCAACACCTTGAAGCGCACCCGGAAGACCACAGGAAGCCAGTGCAGCTCGTGCAGGAGAGGTGTCATATGTGAGCGCCCCGTCGCTCCCATAATCCCCCGCGCGGCCACATTCTGGACTAACTGTAGCCTCCGGGTGCACCCCAAGGGGAGCCCCATGTAGAGAGCATTGCAGTAGTCCAGGCGGGAAGTGATGAGTGCTTGAGTGACTGTGCGTAGGGAGTCCCGATCCAGAAAGGGGCGCAACTGGCGTATCAGGCGAACCTGATAAAAAGTCCCCCTGGCCACGGCCATCATGTGCTCTTCTAAAGACAGCCGTGGATCCAGGAGGACGCCTAAGTTGCGAGCCCTCTCCGTGGGGGCCAGTGATTCGCCCCCAATAGCCAGCGATGGCACCAGCTGGCTATATCGGGACGCCGACATCCACAGCCTCTCGGTCTTGGAAGGGTTGAGTCGGAGCCTGTTTCTCCCCATCCAGGCCCGCATGGCCTCCAGACACTGGGATATCACTTCAAGGGCATCGTTGGGGTGGCCTGGGGTGGAGATGTACAGCTGAGATGTATATCCTATCTTTCCTCCGGGAGGTCAAGCTGGTGTACATAGCATTTTCTCCCATAGATTTTCTCTATTAGAAAAACCCTGTATGGTAACTTGATCTGAGAGATAGTAATTAGCCTAAAGTCACTCAGTAAACTTCCATAACTGAGGATGGACACAGTGAGATGGGTAGCATATTAACTTAATAAAGTAATAAATATCCCTGGTCCTAATCACATCTTAATCACTGATATATTGCATTCTATTTATTCTGATTATTGATCCTTCTACCTCATGTTTGCATTGAATGTTAAAAATTATATTTGGGGTCTTTTGTGTGCAAAACATATGTTGTAATGCTGAGATATCAAGGGCTGCATAAGGATTTCCCCCATTGCAAGTTTACTCTCGGAGCTATTTGTGGTCACACAGAGGACAGACTGAAAGCTAAAACAACAATTATTGCAAATAAACTTTATGAATGCAAATTGTTTTTAGGTTACTACTTAGGTGGCTAATAATGTACTCCTAATACAGTTTAATTGAGGGCCAGTTTAGTTTAAGTGTTGGACTAGAAATCGGGACATTGTGTTCTAGTATTCCCTTAGGCCCAGAAATTGGGAGACAATGTATTTTAGTGATCCCTTAGGCCCAGAAGTTAACTGGATGATTTTGGCTTAGACACTGTCAGTCCAGTTCACCTTTCTGGGTTGTTACTGTGGAGAAAATAAAAAGTGGGAGTATTAAGGGCAACACCTTGATGTGTATAAATAAAGATGGGATGTAACATCTAATAATTGTATTAGTGATTTTGCTTTTTTTTTTTTTTTTGCTTGAATGGTTATATATGCTGCCTGAGACAAAGAGTTAATGAAACATAATATTTGCATATCCAAGGGAGATACATTACCCAGTACATCAGCTTTTCTCCCCTTACTAATTTGGCTATATATTTTAAACTTGTTGAATGGCCTCCTTTCTCCTTAATGTGTGTTTGCATACAGGACAAGACCAGGACTGGTCAGTCATTGCTGCTGTTCAGTGCCGACTGGACAGAGAAGGGGCTACCAAACTGGTGTCTGACCTTATCATGAACACCAAAAATGAGAAGATTTTTCAGGAGAGCATTCGCTTGGCTATTCGACTGCTTGATGGTGGCAACACAGAGATACAGGTATTGCATTTATTTCCATTATGGTTCTGGTGCATTGCAAATTCAGAATAACTTCTAATGCCATTCCCTAAGTGTGCGATATAGCATCTCATCCAATACTTAA
The DNA here is from genome assembly GCA_022577455.1 of Arizona elegans. Classification (NCBI taxonomy): domain Eukaryota; kingdom Metazoa; phylum Chordata; class Lepidosauria; order Squamata; family Colubridae; genus Arizona; species Arizona elegans. Next base: position 156,430,950 of record JAKOOJ010000002.1, read on the forward strand.
ATCAAATGTTTTTTATTGCATCCGTCAGAAATGTAACTGCATAATTCATTTTCCCAAATAACATGTGCTCCCTCTGGTGGCTTCTTTAGGGCTTGCTAGGACAAATTCAACATTTTCTATTGTTCTTTATTTTGGAAAAGAAAGTATGTCCGGCTGATTATATCTATTGGTTCTATTATAAACATATGCATGTATTTAAAGGATAATAAAGTACTTTTCCTATTCCATAATGAATTGCCATACCACTAAGATTTCAAAACAGCATTTTATGAGGAAATATAGTGATGAGATAATATTATTTATATGCTAAATTTTACAGTGAGCACTAGACCGCCAAGTATTAATTCAACATGATTGTTGTACCAGGAGGAATACATGTTCTTTTGCTATTCAAAGAGACAATTCATCATAATATGAAATGTGACCTGCATATCTGCACCCTGAGTATGAATCAGTGTACTGTATTTACTTCCTGGTTGATAATATGCCAGCAATAGGATGTTGCCTTACAAATGTAATCTCTGTGGCAGAGATCTTAGCTAGAATAGAGTGGAGATGCTTGGGTGAACCATGCTTTCATTGGGCTTGTGGCACACTGGCAAAATATGCCCAAACTGACTGGTACTATCCTTATCATTACTAGGGAATGCTGCACGTAGCACAGTTGGCAACCTAGTTTGTACATTTTCTGGCTTACTAAAATAATTACCTGAAAGTCTCAATTTACTGAAGCCTTGATGTTAACATCAATGTGGAGCTTAACATCTATGGGCCCACTTGGTGATGATCTGAGAAAATGTGGAGAATAATAATAATAATAATAATAATAATAATAATAATAATAATAATAACAACAACAACAACAACAACAACAACAACTTTATTGTACGTGTATACACAGCATACCTATACAATGAAATTCACTTAACACCCAAAGACCAGGTCCAACACACACAACAATCCCCAAACACACTCCCATCCACCACAAATTCCCCACCCCTAAACCACCCAAACATCCACACAACAGTCCAACAGCTCACTGATGGTGGCCCTTTAGTTCATTGTTGAGTGCAATTATAGCTCTGGGATAAAAACTATTCAGAAAACGTGTGGTCCCAGTTTTAATTATCAAATGCCCTCCTAATGTTTTAAATTGTGAGAGCAACACATTTGGATGTACCCAGTTTGGGAAAGGATAATCATTGCACCCGTTTTTCCTCTTTTGCCTCTCTGAAGAAATCTTTTTATAACTTGATGACCAGTGATAAGAAGTCAGAAAAGTTCTTTAAAGTTGTTCATGACCGGATGAAGAAGGCACAGCAAGAAGTTAAGTCCACCGTGACAGTGAATATGAGTGATATAGGCAACAAGCCTAGAGAAGACAAGGAGTCTCCTGATCACAACAGCAAAGGTATGTGAGAAGTGCGGTGTTTGATCTGACAGTCTGGCTCAGGAAGCCTTAAATCTGTCTGAATCTGTAACTATCTCTGAGCATTTCTTAGCCCCATAACAATTAATCCTTGGATTTCAAAATTGGAGAGCAATAATGATTTCTTAAGTAATATCTCAGAGGTGAAATCCAGCAGGTTCTGACAGATTCTGGAGAACCGGTAGCGAAAATTTTGAGTAGTTCGGAGAACTGACATACCACCTCTGGCTGGCCCCAGAGTGGGGTGGGAATGGAGATTTTGCAATATCCTTCCCCTGGAGTGGGGTGGGAATGGAGATTTTGCAATATCCTTTCCCTGCCACGCCCACCAAGCCATGCCTACAGAACTGGTAGGGAAAAAATTTGGATTTCACCCCTGTATTATCTGCCCTGAATTTTATTAACATTCTCTTTTCCATTTTTATCGATAGTGTTTTTCTTTTAGGTATTCAGAAAATGTAAGGTGTACTTGGACATTGCTAGTTTAGCATCTTTAGTTCTTGAAAACCAAATCACAGCTTTGCTTGAAAAACTGCTGTAGCAGTATAGGCTGACAATAACATCTAATTATTGTGTGTGTGGATTATCGGTGATATAATTATTGTCAGCCTGAAACACTTTCCAAGTTCAATTTCCCAGTACCTATTAGGCTTTGGATAATGGATAAATGCATCTTGTATCTCTGCATTACATAGTTTAAAGAGGTTTGTTTAGTGAAGTGTCAGAGGAATGGTTTGTTTGTCTTCGACACAATTTAAAGAGGCCTGCTTTCTTACAGGAAGAAGAGTAAACAGGGATGCATGCTGATAGGGCTTCCTTTAAAGAGTTGGGCAGAATACATCTTGGTTTAGTGTTTTTAGATAAATATAGCAGCTTGCATGCTGGCAAATGATCAGAGTTCTTGTTTGCAGGACGAGTAACAACTTTTATGTTGCCTAATGCACCATCATCCCGTTATGCAATGGGTGTAGGCTTCCATTCAGCCCATGATGCAAGAGACAGAAATCAGAATAACGAAATGAGTATGTCAGTCTTGATCATGGAGCCAATTCTTCGCTTCCTGCAGCTGCTGTGTGAAAACCACAACCGGGATCTCCAGGTAGGTGTTCTGCAGAGAATAGGGTGTCATGGTTAGGTTAACTTCTGGTAACCCCAGTGATTTGATAACTTTAGCAGGAGTGTCTAATTACCAGTTGTTTAGTTGGAGCAGTAAGTAATGTATAGGTAATCCTCACTTAATGACCCTAATTAGGATTGGCAACTCTGCCACTAGTTCAGAATCGCAGTGTATCTATCACTCTAGGCTCCATACTCCTAGAGATCTTCTATCTTTTCCCACTGCAAAAATGCCTATTTACAACACAGTTCTTTCAGCAGTCCCAAAAAGGTTCCACGTCCTTTGCACTATTTAGGTGACCCTGAGGGCAGAGATAAACATCCACATGGCCTCAACAACTCTCAGAAAAAATGCTAACGACCAGATAACTGCAAGGAATATAAATCCTTCCATTCCCCACCATTCAGTCAGAACTGAAGAAGCTTCTTGGCTGAGAAGCGAAACAGCTTCAAGGAAAAACAAAGAAAGTCCAGTTGCCTCTTGAAAAAGCACCTTTGGGATAACCATGACCTGGATGACTGAGAATCTCCATAAACATTTGCCTGTTAACATTTTACTCTATATCTTACAGAACTTTCTCCGCTGCCAGAATAATAAGACCAACTACAATTTGGTGTGTGAAACACTGCAATTTCTGGATATTATGTGTGGGAGCACTACAGGACGGCTGGGTTTACTGGGGCTTTATATCAATGAGTACAATGTTGCCCTCATTACTCAAACTTTGGAGACACTGACAGAATATTGCCAAGGACCCTGCCATGAGAACCAGGTACTGTGATCCTACTTGTGTATAAAATACATTGATTCTTAATGAAAGAAATTAATTGTCCAGGAAGAGAGTGAACTGGCTTTGATTTCTTGCTCAAGATGCTGAACAAGACATTAGTGTTTTCAGTAATTTCTGACCATCTGGAATGGGGATTTTGAGGCAGTAATGAATTGCAAGCCATTTGGATAACTCCATATATTAATCCACAGAGCTGCATTGTGACCCATGAGTCGAATGGCATCGATATAATCACAGCCCTGATCCTCAATGACATCAGTCCGCTCTGCAAATATAGAATGGATTTGGTTCTTCATCTGAAGGTAAATCGGGCAACAAGACATACATTTACGGGGTGGGGAAGGATGAAGGACATAGCAAGGAATACGTTTACATATTCTGTGATCATGGGATTAGATAGAACTAGCTTTTTATATCAAGTATGGAGATGCTTGTTTCCCTTTTTATTTACCGTACGTATTTATTCATATGCTTTTATCCGAATATAAATTAGAAGCAGGCTATGAGTGTGAAGAGGTGATAAAATAATGTGAACACATAAGACCATTCTTCTTTCTAATGCAGAATTATTTCCTTACATTTTTAATAAGGTTCAGCCCTTATTCTCCTTTCTAACAGGAGAGACCATGCATTTAATCAAGAACCACATACAAGTAGTCCTTGACTTAACAACTATTTGTTTACTGATCGTTCAAAGTTACAATGGCACTGAAAAAAGTGAGCTTATGACCATTTTTCACATGACTGTTAGAGCTCCCCCATGGTCATGTGATCAAAATTCAGACCCTCAACAACTGGCTCATTTTGATGACCGTTGCAGTGTCCCAGGGTCATGTGACTTTCTGACAAGCAAAGTCAATCGGGAAGCCAGATTCACTTAACAACTGTGTTACTAACCTCACAACTGCAACGGTTCACTTAACAAATGTGGCAAGAAAGGTTGTAAAACGGGGCAAAAGTCACTTAGCAACTGTTTTGCTTGGTAATGGAAATTTGGGGTTCAGTTGTGGTCATAAGTCAAGGATTACCTGTATAGTACATGCTCTGTCAAGGATTACCTGTATAGTACATGCTTGGCATTTATGTAAAGGCTATTGCAGGAGTTTTGTCTAGACTTGACCTTCATGTGCTGATTCAGAATTTGTACTACAAAGTACCTTAATGAAAGAAAGGCAATTTTTTTAAAAAACTGAATAGGTTGCGATGGATTATTTCATGTGCTTTCCATGTGCTTTCAATACATGTCTGCTGTCTTTTTATCAGGATAATGCCTCCAAACTTTTGCTAGCCCTGATGGAGAGCAGGCATGATAGTGAGAATGCTGAGCGGATTCTCATCAGCCTCCGTCCCCAGGAATTGGTAAGGAAGATAAGGGGGTTTAGGAATGTTGGTATTCACGGTTTTTGTAATTTTGCTATTTTTTAAAAAAATGGAAGATACCTGGAGTTCATTGAAGACTCTTGAGAAAGTTAAAAAATCAACAGGAATATAATTCCTTAGCAGAATTTCATATTTCTTTGTGTCCAATATTGTTAACAATTTTTTGACTTTTCCAAAGGTGCTTTTTCAAGAGGCAATTAGACTTTCTGGTTTTTCTCTGAAGATGTTTCACTTCTCCTCCAAGAAGCTTCTTTAGCTTTGACTGGATAGTGAGGAATGGAAGGATTTATACCCCTCCTTTTTCTTCAAAGAAAAACCTAGAAAGTCTAGTTGCCTCTTGAAAAAGCACCTTTAGGACAATCATGACCTGGATGCCTGGGAATCTCTATAGACATTTAGCTATGCATTTTGGGATGAGCACCCTTCGAATGGTGCGGGAGTATGAACGGATTTTCCGAAAAATTGCAGAGTGCAGGAACCATTTGCGCTCCTGTTTGAGATGCAGACAACACAGACTCATCCCTAACAGCTTGCACCTGTGTTCAACAGTAAAGGGACGCAGGGCAGAAAACATCCTGCAGAAAGCACAGCTCCAACTTCTCAATGGAAAAAGAAGTATAAATTTTTCCATTCCCCACCATCCAGTCAGAGCTGAAGAACCTTCTTGGATGAGAAGCGAAATGTCTTCAAAGAAAAACCAGAAAGTCAAGTTGCCTCTTAAAAAAGCACCTTTGAGACAACCATGACTGAGAATCTCCATAGAAATTTTTTGACTCATTAGAGCTGCAAGTTGCTATTAACTGTTTGGTTAAAGATGGCATCTAAAAATTGGAATGGGGGCATCTTTTCATTCTTGGAGATATTTATTATACCAGACTGAAGTAAACCCTCATAGTTGTGTTTCAATATCAATCTTCATTGTGATAGATGAGTACACTCTCATTGAGAACTTTTAAAATCATGTCAGCCTTTTTTTTTTTTCATTGACAAATTCAACTGAAAATCTAAGAGATTTATCAACCATAGTGAACTTATGGTACTGTTTCAGCTAATTCAAGAATAAGGGTGTTAAAAGTATTTGGGATACTAGAAAAACCTATCATAGATTTCATTTCAAATAAAATATATGATCTGTTGAAACATAGGTGACTATATAATTTATGCTACTAATATCTGTTTTAAAATATTTTCCATCTCAAATGTTTCATGCTATTATACATATTTTGAAGGAGTATATGAAATTTGAATATTTAGAAAATAATCAATTAATATGAGAAAAAGTCACATGAAAAATAAGGATGTTATTGCTTTATTTTTACAAAATCATAGAATATTATGCAATTCTGAAAAAACAGATTAATGATTAAATAATACATGTGAAGCTGGCATGGAGCACATTTGGACTAATTTAAACATCCCTCATTTATATATACGTCTCCGTGATCATGTGGCCGGCATGACTAAACCCCAAAGGTGCACGGAATTTGTTACCTTCCCACCAAAGGTGGTCCCTATTTTTCTACTTGCATTTTTTATGTGCTTTCGAACTGCTAGGTTGGCAGAAGCTGGGACAAGTAATGGGAGCTCACCCCGTTATGCGGCACTAGGGATTCGAACCGCTGAACTGCCGACCTTTCAATCGACAAGCTCAGCGTCTTAGCATCTGAGCCACCACGTCCCCCACTATAAGACCTCTGCAAGTTCTAATCAGGTCTAATTTCTTTCATCTGAAAATTTTAGTATTTTTAAACGAGAAAAATGTTTTTATTTAGATTGAACTGAAATTCATATAATATCAAATCCCATAGTATATTGTAGGTCTATGCTTATATGACTACTTTACCATACATTGTTACATCCTGTTTATAAGAAGTCATTACAGTACAGTCCTCTCTGCACCCAATTTTGATTTTCTGTACCTTATTTTGCAGGTCGATGTCATTAAGAAAGCTTACCTTGAAGAAGAGGAATGTGAAAACTCTGAGGTTTCTCCTCGGGAAGTTGGACACAACATCTATATTTTGGCCTTACAGGTATCATAGATTTATTTATTACTTACTATAAATTTCTCTCTCTTGTTGTGCTGTAGTGCTTTGGTATGATAAATTAGAAAGGGGTCTTTCTCCCACATTTATTACATTGAATGGCCTGGACAGATTAATTAAATTTTAATTAAAGCCATCATAGGAAAATTTTTAGCTTCATTTGCAATTTGGCTAGTGCTTCAATTTCGATCAATAGATAAGTTGTAATTTACTTTCTTTAGAAATAAAGGGGTTGGGAGTTCTTGTTTTCCTTCCGCTTCCCCAAATGATTGATCATTAAGTGTTGAATATATAACCCTTCCTAAATATTTACTCATACTATGACAGGTTTTTTTTTTTTGGATAATTATGTCCTGTTGTGTTGTCTTGTAATCTTATCTCATAATCCTAATTATTCAGCAAAGAACAGGGATGTAACTTATTCAGGTAGATGTAGTTGTCACAGCATAGAAAAGAAAAAGAAAAAAGCAAGTGGGGCTTTTATTTGTTTATATGAGCTCCAAGTACAACTCACTCCACAATGAGAAATACCTGGGGAAAGTCATTATCCTATTGTAGTTATCATGCCTAATTCATCCTTAGAATCCAGTGGAAGGTTAACAATTAAATTGGACGTGGTTTAAATGAACAGCCCATATAACTTGAGCCCATGTTTTAGGTAGAGAATTGGCATAGTTGATTGCAATGTAATGCAGTAATTTTGGAAATTTAAGATTCAGTTCAAGGAAGTTTAAAAAAAAAATATAGACAACGATCAAGTTCTCATACCATTGTTAATCTGCATATGTGGTTTGTCTTTATATTTTAGCTTTCTCGACACAATAAGCATCTTCAGCATCTCTTAAAGCCTGTGAAACGAATTCAGGAGGAAGAGGAAGAAGGAATCTCTTCTATGGTATTTGAATGGCTTGAATATTTGTTTGTTTGTTTGTTTGTTTGTTTGTTTATTTATTTTTATTTTATTTTTTAAATTTGATTTATATGCCGCCCTTCTCCGGAGACTCAGGGCGGCTTACAATGCGTTAAACAATAGCCTTCATACTTTTGTATATTTATACAAAGTCAGCTTATTGCCCCCACAAACTGGGTCCTCATTTTACCTATCTTAGAAAGGATGGAAGGCTGAGTCAACCTTGAGCCTGGGGAGATTCGAACTTGCAGTAATTGCAGGCAGCTGAATGTTAATAACAGGCTATTAGTCTGCTGCGCCACCAGGCTCTTATTTATTTATTATTTATTTATTGGTTCGATTTATATGCCGCCCTTTTCCAGAGACTCAGGGCAGCTTACAATGCATTAAGCAATAGCTTTTATACTTTTGTATATACCTGCTTAGTAGGGCTTTGCCCCCCCGCCCCAGTGGTGTTCTTTTTTATACAAAGTCAGCTTATTGCCCACACAAACCGGGTCCTTATTTTACCTACCTCGAAAGGATGGAAGCCTGAGTCAACCTTGAGCCTGGTGAGATTTGAACTTTCAGTAATTGCAAGCAGCTGGTGTTACTTAACAGTGCTTTAATCTGCTGCGCCACCAAGGCTCTTTTCCCATTAAATGTTTAATGTTCCCATTAAAAAGGGGGATGACTAGGAAATACTATTTGGATATTGTGTCAATCCCTGTGTGACAGAGTCCATTGGCCTTCCCCCATATTTGGAGAGGATAAAGACCATCTGTTTCAATCATCCTTTGTGATGATGGAATCAAAGACACCAATTAATTGAGATACTTACGGTTACAGTACATACATAAATATGTTATGCTGGAGAGCAAAACTATTACTATCATAATGTTTGCAAACAGTCCTTCTATGAGAAAACAGAAAGATAATTTTTTGAGATTAAAAGTGCCCACCCTCTGGAACAACATTCCCCTAAAGATCAGGATGGTCCCCTCTCTCTTTGGGTTCCAGAGACCTTTGAAAACCTGGCTTTGGTGTCAGGTCTGGCTTTGAGGTTTTATTATTTGTTTCAGGCTCCTGTTTTGTTGATTTTCTTGTTTGGTTTCATTTTAGTTATTTATAATTTTAGTTTGGGCCATTTGCCTGGTTATATGTTTTTAGCTGTTTTTGTATTTCTTTCTAGTTGTATACTGCTCAGATTCCACCAGAATTGGGCAACCAATAAAATTAAATAATAAGATACCTTTAACAACATCAAATAACAACATCATCAAAACCAGAGCTGTTCCTACTGGGTATCCTGCCAGAAAAAAATAGCAAAGAAAATATTTATTTGATTATACATACAATAACAGCTGCAAGGATTGTTTATGCACAACATTGGAAAGCAGAGAAAATAACTTTGGAAGGAGAAGTAATTAAAAATTTTTTAGATTGTGCAGAAATGAATAGATTGACTTTGATGATTAAAGAAAGAGAAGATTCAGAATATTTTAAGATATGGAATCAATTCTACTATTGGTTAGAAAAGAGATACAAATAAGTAAATTAATAGTTATTTATAAAAATGCTATAATCAGAATATTTTGTTAGTGATGAATTGTTGTAATTGATTGGATGAGAATGAAGACAAAAGAAATAACACATGGAAGGAATGACTGATGTATTAAATGTTTGTTTGTTTAAAAAATAAAAAGTTTTTTTTTAAAAAAATAACAACATCAGTCTATCCCAGTTATTTGGGAAGAACTCAATAGCTGGATAAAAATATCAAATTCACTCTAAACATCTGATTGTTTGATTATCTGTAATAATAATAGCAGCAGAATGAGTGGTATATTGAGGAAAAGGAGAGTATAGAAAAAAGGTAGGGACTTTGGGAAAAATAAACAAGAAGGAAGGAAATAGGGTTGTGAAACTTAGATAGTTTTCAAGTATACTATAGGGACATGAAAATATTGCATTATTTATGGAGCTAGATGATGAATTTGTGACACTTTTTGTGATTGTTTTTATGGTTTTGCTATTTCATATAATGTGATATAGTTACTGTATATCTGTTAGAGGCTTACTTTTTTTAAAAAAAGTATGGATTAACAGAATTATGAGAATAGGATTGGAAGGTCGCTGTATGAAATAGGTTGTGAATTCTACAATTAGTAGCTGAGGCAAATAATAGCATAATACAATAAAATTGCACTTGCAATTTAGGGCAAAGAAGAGGTGAGAGGAGAATTGGTTCTGCCTCTCTAGTGGTTAGAGGAAAATGGGTGGGCAAAGCAGTTCTGAAAACTTAGCCTCAGATCTAAAAGCATTAATTTTCTTGAAATCAGGCTCCATTTCTTATTTCCAATATAGTGCAGTATAACATTACACTAGTTAATACATTAGAAAAAGTTCTCCCTTCCATAGAATGTTTTGGAATTCTTCTAAAGCCTGGATCTTGGAGTCAAAGGATATTAGTTAAGGGGGAAGAGGAAAAGTTGAATTTTCTGAATCAACCGTAGTTTATAGAGAAGATGCAGTAAAGCAAGGAAAACCATGAACTGGATCATTTAGAGCAATCTTTATTAGTGATTAGTGGGGCTGACAATGACCCTATAATTCACTTTGACTTGCCTCTTAAGTATTGGCAATTTTCCTTTCTAACAAGAAAAATGGATCCTATCTCTATGTGAAAGCAACCGTGAACTTGGCTTCTTTCTCTTACAACAATGCCATATTATTTGCTACAGTGGAACTTGCAGGTCTGTGATGAATTCTTCCTGTATATTTCCATTGCCATCAGTATTTAAGTATGGGCAATCTTTCATGAAAAGTCCTTGTTTATAATATGAGTGAAGTCATAGTCTTGTGACTCCATATGGATGCTACGTTATATTAGATCAGAAGAGCTACAAAATTCTATATTGATGGTTTTACTGAATACTTTTACATTCTTGTCTCACTTTCATAGGGCACAACACTTTCTTGCTTCTTTGGATATGACTTCATGTAGAAACATCCCTATAATTAAACTAACTCACCCTTTATCTTCAGAGATGGAAAATCAATTGCTTTGTGTTCAGTCTGTTGTTCACAGAGCTTAGGTCCAAGACCATGATCACTATTCATTGTAAATCCATTTCTTTTGGGATTCATGATTTATAATTTACAGATTATTACTCTTTGGCTTTAATTACTGTGACAAATTGAAGAGCTGTCTCTCACTGGAAGCACAAGCTCTGTTTGCTCTTTATTAATTATATTTTTCTCCAATCTTTCCCCAAAGCCTTTCATTTTTTAGTAAATATGAGAAAATGTACTGTTAATTATAATTGAATACAATTCCCTTGGGTTTTAAAATTGATTTCTGAGTTAATATAAATTATAAATATAAATTATTTTTTCCTTTGCTTTCTTGCAGCTTATTTTGCACAACAAGCAACTGACCCAGATGCTGAAATCGACAACTCCTGTCCAAGAGGAAGAGGAAGATCCATTAGCTTACTATGAGAAACACACATCCCAGATAGAGGTGAAGTTCACTTTTCCCGAACTTGCTCTATATATAATTAGGGTTTTTTTTTAATGTCTGGAAGCCTGATTTGCTCTTAAGATTACTGAAATTATATATAATATCAGCTTCCCTTATCTAATAACATATAGCTGGTCAACCTATCAATGGAGTTTAACAAGCAGCCTTTCTGTAGCAATTCTGTCCACCATTTGCTTGGCTCTTGCAATATCACAGAAAATAAATGGCAGTACAGAATTAAAATGAACTACTGTTCACAGAGATGTTGTGAACTTATATGTGGGAATTCTAAATTCTGTATTTGTTGGTGGCCAAGAAACGTATTATCTTTTCATACCAGGTACAGAATATTAATTTCAATATTGCAATTCCCATTAAGTGAAGAAATTGATTCCGACCTGTGTAAGGTGATAGTACATTAACATTATTGCAGGACTTTTATCTTTGCACTGCTTATAAAGTCCTCACTTCTTTCTGCTCAGTTATTTTCTCTGAAACCCCATATTCCCCTTCTAATGTATCTCAGAATATCTTCAGGGAGTACGTTCAAAGGGCTGGGACGCCAATAGAAAAAGTTGTACCAACTGAACTAAGGCAAACTTTCTGGGATGATATTAATGTGAAGAATTAATATAGAAAGATGAATTATCTTAAAAGGGCTGAACTTAAGCTGTCAAGGGCTTTAAAGATAATGTCCAGCACTTTGTATTTTACCTGGAAAAGAATTGACAATGCAGTGTTTTTAGAATATGTGTAAATGGCTTATTTCATTTGGTCATCTCCCAAGATCAGTCTGGCTTCTGAGCTTTGTATTGACTTAAGTTTCTGAAAAGCAGCCCCACAAAAGGTACATTACAATAGTGAAGTTATCAGCATGGGAACTACAGTTTTAAGATCATTGAGTAGCTTTCAGAAAAGGATGCAGTTGGCATATCAGCCAAAGATGATAAAGGGTACTTCTGCCTATTGCCTTAGTCTGAAAAAACAGAAAGAGATTCAGTTGAGAAGAATTTCCAAGTACTTCTTGTGGGAGAATGTAATCACATTCACAATAGGCAGGTCTATGACTACTTTAGAATTATGGTCTGTTTCACTGAGCACCACCATGTTTTATTGTCCCTCATCCAGCCCATAACCAACTGTAGGAAGTTATTCAAAAATTCTAGAAACAAGATGCATCTTGAATATTAACTTAGATCAGTGATGGCTAACCTTTTTGCTGTCGCGTGCCAAAAGCTGGGGGAGCATGGTGGGGGTCTCTCTTGTGTGTGCCCACATCCATAATTCAATGCGTCCCAGCCCCCCCCCCAGTGCATGTGCGTGCGACCCCACCCTCCCGCTCTTGGCACGCAATAGCACAGTGGGCCAGGTTGGCCCATTTTTCGCCCTTCCCAGTCTCCCCAGGCTTTCTAGGAGCCTGAGGTGGGCGAAAATGGCCTTCCCCATCCCCCTGGAGGCCAGAAATGGCCCATTTTCCGACTTCTGGTGGGCCCGAAAGGCCCAAAAATCAGATGGCCGGTGCACGCATGCACACTGGAGCTGAGCTAGGGCAACGCTTGCGTGCCCACAGATATGGCTCCATGTGCCACCTGTGGCAGGCGTGCCATAGGTTCGCCATCACGGACTTAGATCTTTAACGTCGAATGATAACATAATGATAAACAAATGAGTTCATCTGTTTATCTGACAGAATTTCCAAGAAATTCAGCTGGAATACTATGTCCCTAAGGCTTTGCACTAGTACAGAGCATAGGATAATATTGCCACAGTGGCTAGCAACAGATTCTGCAATATAATAGTGAGCAGAGGTGGGTTTTAGCAGGTTCTGACCAGTTCTGGAGAACCGGTAGTGGAAATTTTGAGTAGTTCGGAGAACTGGTAGTAAAAATTCTGACTGGCCCCACCCCCTTTTATTCTCTGCCTCCTGAATCCCAGCTGATAGGGAGGAAATGGGGATTTTGCAGTAACCTTCCCCTGGAGTGGGGTGGGAATGGAGATTTTACAGTATCCTTCCCCTGCCATGCCCACCAAGCCACGCCCACCCAAGCCACACCCACAGAACCTGTAGTAAAAAAAATTGAAACCCACCACTGGCACGTACATGCACACACATGCACACATGTACGGACACACATACTGAGCCACCAGAATGGACTTGGTTAGAAATGTAGGTCATTTGCAAAAAAATTAAGTCTAAGAATTGCAGGAGAAATATAACTTAAAACTCTGTTTTTCTCTAGATTGTACGCTTGGATCGAAGTATGGAACAGATTATCTTTCCAGTGCCTAACATCTGCCAGTTCCTGACCAAAGAGACAAAAAACCGTCTGTTTACCACTACAGAGCAGGATGAGCAGGGCAGCAAAGTCAGTGATTTTTTTGAGCAGTCATCCTTTCTCCACAATGAAATGGAATGGCAGAGGAAACTGCGCAGTAAGTCTGGAAAAAGGCAATGAGATTCCTCCTTCAGATGGGAATTTGGAAAGCACCAAACTACATGTTGGCTTAGTTCCTGCAGCATTCTGCAGCATCTGTCAAGTAGAAATACCACTGAAACCTCTCTTTTTCTGACTTTGAAACCGAAGTGTTGAAGTCTTGTATACTGCGCCCCAGTTCAAACAAAAATTTTCATTTCATGCAGTCCATCACAGGTTACAATTGCTGAGAAATTGGCAGCTTTCTATTGGCTGGTTTTTGATAGGTTTAGGGAAAATTTGGAAAACAATTTAGACTTTGGGTGGGAATTTTCTGACCAATTTGGAAAGTTGCTGTCTAAAGCAGGGGTGAAATCTAAAATTTGTTACTACTGGTTTTGTGGGCGTGGCTTGGTGTGGGGGGGTAATGTAACTGGGTGGGTGTGGCCAACTTTTTATTTTTATTTTTAAAAGCATTTTTTCTACAACCTTAAGAGGTTGTAGAAATGCTTTTAGAAGCTTCTGATCATCAGGCAAGTCAGCTGGGATCGCCAGAGGTTTTTAAAGGCATTTTTTCCCCTACAAACTCTTCTGCTGAAGGGGTTGCAGAAAAAAATGCTTTTAAAAGCCTCTGACAATCCCAACTGAGCCAAGCAATCAACAGAGGCCTTTTTTTTAATGTTTAAAAGCATTTTTTTGGCCGAAGAGGTTGATGATCGTGCAGTTCAGCTAAGCATGGGGAGGGAGGGGGCGCAGGGATTTTTGCTACCGGTTCTCCGAACCACCTGCCACCATCGCTACAGGATTGGGCGATCCGGTCTGAACAGGGAGCATTTCACTCCTGGTCTAAAGGGAGATGGCATTAAGATGCGCCACCATCCAGCAGCATCTGCATTGGTATCCATGAGGGCAGATTGATGACAGCAGTGTGCATTGTGGCAGTGCAAGCCCTATCCATTTTGTACGTGCCTCATTAGGTTGCATTCAGATCCCCAAAAGGAGTGTGCAGCCTAACAGTGTGATCTTTTTTTCATTTTGATGAAAAAAAAAAACCTTCTATATCACAATCCTGGCATACAATCATTTCCTTCCATATTTATTGCTAATTCTGAATTGTCTCCCTGCTTATTCAGCTTTCTCTAATATGTTTGCTGGCCTTGAAATATCGAAAGTAGAACTAATAGCCTGGGAACGTTTCCAAAATAAGACATTCCATGAATATGAGGGAAAGGCTGGGTAGCCAGCTCACTAATACTAGAAAATCTAATTAAATTATGCCGATTTTCTTTTAAACGCTTAGTCAGTGCTAGCAGCCCTTTCCAACCCCGCAACAACGGCATGGCATCATCAGGTTTTGTAATTTTGTGCTGCCTGCTCTGGTTGATTGTGTGTCCCTTTAAGCACTGATATATGAATGCAGTGTTCCACAGATGATAAAGGCAGCAGAAATAAAATGAAGACATAATGCTTGTTCAGCTGGGTTTGCTGCATTACCCTGTGTTTTGATAAACTCACGTATGACAGCATTTGGAAATTGTGTCCCACTTTCAGGCAATTGATGCTGTTTGTAATTGAGTTGAGGAAACAAATATATTGATCTCTGGCCTGGTGAATATTTGCAATAAGATTGCTAGAACTCTGGGGAAGCTTGTGCTGCTACTTAGAAGCATGATATTTACTTAGCTTTGCCTCTGTTTCCATAGGCAATAGATTGATGTACTGGTTCTCTCGCAGAATGACGCTTTGGGGAAGTATTTCCTTCAATCTGGCTGTCTTCATAAACATCATCATCGCTTTTTTCTACCCTTATGTTGAGGCCTCCTCAATGGGTAAGCATTCACTCTTGCTTGACTTTTTTTTTAACCTCTACTCTTGCTATTCACAGATTCCTTTGCAGAGACCCTGAACACTGATATCCTCTTATACCAACTGTAATGTAGTCTTTCTTTTGACAACCATTATGCATTTGCCCCTGAACTTTGCAGGAATACAATTCTTCAGAAGTAGCCTTTCTGCAAAATTAACACGTCATTGGTTAGCCTGCTTCCTAGTAAGAGCTGCTGTTCCATTCAGATGATATGCAGATTTCTAAAACAAAGGTGTCATTTTCACTTCAGGGGGTGCTTTGCTGGCAACCTCCTTAGTAAGCTAAGGATGAAAACAGTATAAATACATTGAGACTCCTGAATCGGGACATGGTCTATTTAATACAATTCAGTGATGCCATTGTACATAATTAGAGCTATACAGTAAGGCATTTATATCTTTGTTGCCTATCAGTATTGCTAGTCATGCAGGTGCAGTTTACCTGCACAGTTCTGCTCAAGCCACTTTTTGCATTGGGTGCTTGATAACTGGCTGACTTCTCTGACAGTTAATGATCAGGAAAAGCCACCATGTGTTGTTATTTTCAGCTATAAGAGTGCTATGTTATTAATAAATACTATAAATATTTGAGTTTGTCTCTTAATTTTCTAGGATTGCTGGATTCCCCATTGATTCCCTTGCTTTCCTGGTTTTTAATCTGCTTTTCCATCATGGCTCTGTTTACTCAGCGCTATGGCCTCCGACCACTCCTAGTGGCCCTGATTTTACGATGCATATATCATCTAGGCATCGGCCTCACTCTGAACATACTGGGAGCTCTCAATGTAAGTCAATTAGTTACCCAGAAATCAGGCATAGGTTAGGATGCTTATTGATGTCCAGAAGTTCTCTTGAACTCAATAGAATGTATTTCTAGATAGACATGTTATGGGAGATAGACATAGATGGGAGATAAAGATAGAGTTTTGGCCCATTTTATGACTGTGCTTGCCACATCCGTTAAAGGAATGATTGCTCTTGTTAAGTGAATCTGACCTTCTGCCTTGTCAGAAGGTCACAAAAGGTGATTACATGACCCGGGGATACAGCAGCTGTCATAAATATGAACCAGTTGCCAAGCATCCAAATTTTGATCATATGACCATGGGGATGCTACAAGAGTTGTAAAGTGTGAAAAATGGTCATAAGTCACTTTTTTCAGTGCCATTGTAACTTTGAATAGTCACTAAACAAACTGTTGTTAAGTCAAGAACTACCTTATCAGGGTATGTGTCAGGGATCAGTCATAGAATTAAAATATTTCTTTGTGGACAAATGAAAAAGATTAAAAATACAAGTAGATTTATATTAGAGTTAATTAAAAACAGTGCAGCATCATATTAACACAATATTTTCCCTCAACTATATCTGTCTTGTGATTGTTTTGCAGCTGACAAATAAGATCGTATTTGTAGTAAGCTTTGTTGGCAATCGTGGGACATTCATCCGAGGATATAAAGCCATGATCATGGACATGGAATTTCTTTATCATGTTGCCTATATCTTGACCAGCGTCTTGGGACTTTTTGTACATGAACTTTTCTACAGCATCTTGGTACAATAATCTTATCATCATAGTCATTAATGAAAAAATATGATTTTGTTTTTCTTGCTTTTTCTTACTCGGCATTTTGTCTACTTTTGTGGGTGTCTGCAATTTTATAAGTTGCCTAAGAAGAAATATAATTTAGAGTCTCCACAAATTTAGCAGACAGAACCTAACATTTGTTCATGATTTGGGAAATTTTCAGAGTTACACAGTGTATTTATCAATATAATGGGTATGTTGATACTCACAAAAATGTACTACAGCTACTCAATCTTAAATTTATTTGTATGTTTGTTTGTCAGATTTATACAGCTGCCCATCTCATATGATGTGATCCTGGACAGTGTACAATAAAGTCTATTAAAACTACAGAACTAATATTAAAACCAATTTAAACCAATTAAACAAAAATATGGATTAAAAACAAGACCACAAGAAAGAAAATATTGCAGGATTTTGTGAGAGAAATATTACATATAATACAACCAATACTTGGGCTCCTATTAATCCCCCGTCTTGCTGAAAAAAAGAAAATATTTTGAGTGTTTTCCAGAAAGCCAGTGGGGTGAAATTCTGGGAATAAAACTTACAGAACTAGAACAATATTTTATAGTCCTTGGTCTTTTTGTATTGATTTGACCTAGGAAAATTTCTTTTTCAGCTATTTGACTTGATCTATCGTGAGGAGACTTTATTTAATGTTATCAAAAGTGTGACACGGAATGGACGTTCAATTTTACTGACAGCTCTTCTGGCCCTCATCCTTGTCTACCTCTTCTCCATTGTCGGCTTCCTCTTTCTAAAAGATGACTTCATTCTGGAAGTAGACCCACTGCCCAACATCAGATCTAAAGGTTTGTTCTCCTACTTATGTAAAGTATCCCCCTTTCCATCCTGAAGTTCTGATCAACTTGAAGAGGACAACATATTTTACAGTTACCATGAAGTGGTTCTTTCTGTTTTGGTATTTAGAGAGGTTATTTATTTATTTGTCCATCCATCTGTTTATGTATAAGATTTATCTGACTGCCTGAAACCATCTGGGCTCTAGGTGGCTTAGAGAGATTTAGGTATTAAGAACAGATTAAAATCAGAAAATTTGAAAATATTACAAACCTAAAAATTTATCAGAATGTAAACATGTCATCACTCTATTACAATCAATCTCCAAAAACCTGCTGGAAGAGCCATGTTTTCACTTGCCCCTAGAGTCATGAGGAAGAGATCCCTACACATTTCATGGGGCAAGCTATTCCAGAGGGCAGGAGCTGCTACCGAGTTAGTTTGCTGTCAGTCTGCCTCCTATTTTACCTCCTGGTAGGAAGCAACCTTCAGGAGAAGTTTCCCAATTGTCTAAATAGGATAGACTAATAGAGAAATGAGTTAATTTCTCCTATTTTGCAGGAAGTCAAAATATATATGTTTCATTGTTTAGTATTTCTGGACTTCATCTAAGCTTGAGACATATTAGAAAATATATACATGCTGTATATATCCATCATACCATTCATTTTCAGGGCAGGAAACATGTAGAGCACAGAGGGATTAGAAATAGTAGTAAAAAGGAGGGCATGAGAAAAAAAGAAGTATAGCTAAATTTTTATTTACAGCAAAAATGTTCCATACCTTTTCCATTCCATTCCATTCCATCTCATATCGTTCCACACTATTCTATAAGCATACCACTCTTCCATATCTTTCCAGCCTTATAAACAAAACTTGCTTCCAGTCTATACAAATCCATTTAGCCATATGTTTTTAAGTCTTTCCTTTTCCTTTGACTCATTTATTTTTCCTTCCTATATTTGTTTTGCAATCTGATCATAATTCAGTCTCATACCATTTCAACATAGTTTGTTCATAAGATCTCTCATTTTTTAATTCAGTCCTTATCATTCATCAACCATTCTTCCATTTCTATGCACATTTCTTAAGAATCCCATCCCCACTGAATTCAATTAATTTGTATGCTTTTCCTAATGTATTTCCACTTCCATATAGCAAAGTGGGCAGAAGCATCCTGTTAAAACCATCTTTTTCACTTATTTTGACAAGTATTGACTCCTTATACTAGGCCATATGCTATTATTTTTCTTTCTACCAGGTTTTGCATGTCTTAATGTTTTTCCATCCTTTTTTTCTCAACTTTAATAAACATTCTGCAACAGTACACCAATTCATCTACTTGCTCTAGTTATTCACAATTTATGTGAAACTTGCAGTAATTTGTTCCATTTTCTCAGTCACACATTTCTTTGCTCTTGAACACATTAATTTTCAAGTCCATGCTCCTCAGTGCACCATACAGTTTATAATTTGAATTTTAGGCAACAAAACAACTTCATTTGCATGTGCAAGTACACATACATTCCTGAAAGATTACAGCATATTTTCCGATGTTAGCAGACAAAGATTTGCCATCAATTCAACAGAACCTGTCTCTGAGACAGGCTGTTTAAATGCAATCTTATTTATTGATAATTTCTCCCTTTTGTTTTAATTCTGCCAGTTACAAGATCAAAGTATGTGTAATGAGTTTAGGAGCAAGCGAAGAGACAACTCGCCCACAATATAATCTAATTCAGCAGATTAAGCAAAGGAGGGAGGAGAGGGAACAGAAAAGGTATCCAACTCAAGTTTCCACATGTTAAACATCACATAGCTTCTCCCTAAATATGCTACATCATATTGTTACATTTATACAGTTATAATGTCTGTACTTGTAGACTTACAATTGTTTAACATTCACGAAGCATTTATGACTTTTTGTTCACCAATTTTTTTGTTTGGACATTAATCATTATAGCATTAATTTTAATTCCAGTCTTCGACACATCATTGGCATTCCCATGAAGATCTTTAAAATGCTGTCTCCAGCACTCCTACACTTTAGTTTCATCCCAAACTTGTCAATACTTTTATTTTTAATTTTATTGATTTTGCTGGAGGCTCCTTGTTATGTTCTCCTCCAAAATATTTTTGATTTCTCTGAAAATCTTTCAGTATTTGCACTTGCTTCTTTCCAACTTAACCATTTCTTGTTGTATTTGTTGCATCTATTTTTTCCTCTGTGAATGCAATATACAGTATCTTTCTCATCCTTATTTTCTGCAGCATTCATTTCCTTTTAAGGATTTCTTCTCATCCGTGCCATCCATATTTCTCGTTAACTCCACACACGTCTGTGCTACTTTGTAACATTGTTTTCACTGGTTTCTAAACAGCTTCCACATCTTATGCCTGCTTTCCCATTTATTCTGTTAGGTGATGCAAACAAGGATCCCGGTTGTTGTTGTTTTGTTTGGAAAAATATGTTTTTATTTATATTGATTTTGTTCATAAAAAGCATCCTGTTCTGAGATTACTATCAACTAGTATATTTTATGCCATTTTATACATCTTATATATTTTGTGTACTTTTTGTTTTTCTTTTTTCATTTAATAGACATCTGATTGTACTTTATAGTTCTATTAAAAAGAAATGTGACACTACTAAATATCCAGGATGTTTGTCACAGGAAGCCACTTTCTGGATGTTTTTAAAAATTATGAACAGAAATGGGATGTTTTGACAAATCTTCTGTCTCTTGTACTTCCAGCTACAGATTCTATGGAGATGCGAAGCAACTTAGGCACTTTCATGGAGACATGCAGCAATGATAAAATAAGCTGTTCTTCCCCTGATACAGTGCCTGAAATTTTGCAAGGTAAAGGGATTGTTAAAACATGGTCCTCAGATAGGGACCCTAATAAGAATAAAGAGAAATCTTGCATCTTTTACTGAGCATATTTGGCAGTGCGTCTTCAGCGAAATTATTCTGTGCCTTACTTAGGTCAGAGGGAAAAGAAAGATTGCCTTTGATTTTCCATTTAAAACAGCAATAGCACTTAAACTTATGTACCACTTCACAACTTTATAGTCCTCTCCAAGGGATTTACAGAGTCAGCATATTGCCCCCAACAATCTGGGTCCTCATTTTACCTACCTCAGAAGGCAGGGGTGGGTTCTAAATTTTTTTACTACTGGTTCTGTGGGCGTGGCTTATTTTGTGGGTGTGGCTTGGAGGTCATGTGACTGGGTGAGTGTGGCTAGCTGGTCATGTGACTGGGTGGCCATGGCTGTGTGTATACTCAGAGGGCTGAAAAAAGTCATTTCTGACAGGTCCTCGCACTTTTGACTGGTCCTCACACTTATGACCATCCTCACATTTATGCCCGTGCAGCATTCTTAACAACCATGTCACTCATTTCACAACTGCTTCTCTTCACCATGGTGACAAGATAGGGCAAAAAACATAAAATGTGAGGACAGTCGTAAGTTCGAGGACTGGTCAAAAGTGCAAGGACCAGTCAAAAATAATTTTTTCAGCCCTCTGAGTAGTCCATATGCACAAAAGGACTACCCAGAGGGCTGAAAAAAGTGATTTCTGACAGGTCTTCGCACTTTTGACCGGTCTTCGCACTTATGACTGATCATCATTTATGCCCATTGTAGCATTCTTAACAACCGTGTCACTCATTTCAGAACTGCTTCTCTTCACCATAGTCACAAGATAGGGCGAAAAACATAAAATGTGAGGACAGTCATAAGTTCGAGGACTGGTCAAAAGTGCGAGGACCAGCAAAAAATAACTTTTCCAGCCCTCTGAGTAATCCATATGCAGGGGGGGCAGAACTGGTTCGGTGACATCATATCGTCACCGCTACTGGCTCGCGGGAACTAGGCCGAACTGTCAGAAGGATAGAAGACTGAGTTAACCATGAGCCGGTGAGACTCAAACTGTAAACTACTGGCAGCTGGCAGCCAGTTGAATTAGCCTACAATACTGCATTCTAACCACTGCACCACCATGGCTCTTAGGATGCAGGATTGCCTTTGTAGGCAGATATCCTAGCACTTTAAAACCAGAAAAGAAGATTCATCTGAATTAAAAGCAACTATTATAATAGCCGTTACTGCTTGTTTTGGGGACCTCCTCCAATATGTTCCTTTATGTCTTTTAAACCGGAACCATGAGGACCCAGATTGTTGGGGGCAATATGCTGACTCTGTAAACTGCTTAGAGCGGGCTGTAAAAGCACTATAAAGCAGTATATAAGTCTAAGTGCTATTGCTACCATTAGGCAGAACAGCCAGATTCCCCAAATGATTTCCCTTGTTCGAGCAACTGGGAAAAACAGAGAGAATCCCAGAGCTCTGAAGGTTAACTAAAGAGACTAGTCTGTTTATTTTCAGATGTGTTGTTTCTTCTATTCCAGAACAAGATAATACAGAAAGAGCTTGTGACACGCTTCTCATGTGCATACTTACAGTACTAAATCATGGCCTGAGAAATGGAGGTGGTGTGGGTGATATACTCAGGAAACCATCTAAAGATGTGAGTACCTATGTAAGAGGTACCTATGTAAGAAATAACTGACCAAGCCTTATATTTCTCTGAAGTCAGGAATGCTTCAGAATCTGCCAGATTGCATATAGTACTTTGAGGCAAACAGGTTGAATACTCTACAAGGGTAGGACCACGCAGAGATGGATTTATGTCTCACACACAAATTTAAATGTTGCTCCTTTTTGTATTTAGTTGAAAAGTTACTTATTTATTTAAAATATCATGCAGTTGCCCATCTCACAAGAGTGACTCTGGGTGCCATACAAAGATTAAAGCAGAAACCATAACACAAATGTTACGGTACCCAAATTAAAGCAATAAAAGCACATTCACAGCAGCATTACTTGCCTAAATTTTGGACCCAAATGTCTATGGAAAGAGGTCTTCAGCATTTTGCAAAAGATTTAACAGGACATCTAGTTCTCCTGGAGAATGCTGTTCTATAGGGCAGGTACTGCCATTGAGAAGGCACCATTCTAAGTAAGGTCCAATAAGATGACATTGTTAGATGGAAGAGACCCTGAGCACACACTTTTTATTAGCTGTAGTGACCAAGCAGAACATTGGGAGAGAAGCAGCCCCTCAGATAGCCCTTCTATGTCATGTAGAGCTTTATGGTGATAATTAACATCCTGAATCAAATAACTGCATTATGGACCAGCTGCAACTTCTGAATACTCTACAAGAGCAGTCCCGTGCAGAGTACATTACAGTAATCCAAACAGGAGATAACTGAGTCACCATGAAGAAGGCCTCATGGTCTAAGAACTTCTCTCCAAGCTACTTGCCTTGTTTTCTGTCTGATCACCTTTCCTTTATGCATTGGTGTAGCTACTTCTTTTTCAATGTTTAAGTCTTTCTATTTCATATTAATTAGTGTTTTGATAATATACTCTGCATGTTCCTAGTAACCACATTTTTCTTCAACATTTTCTAGTGGGCAATATTTTTTGATATGGCACTGGAAAAGGGAAAGATATACTTGCTGATAATGACTAATATGATTTTTTTTAATCTTATAGGAATCCCTGTTCCCTGCTCGAGTGATCTATGACCTCCTCTTCTTCTTCATTGTCATAATCATAGTCCTTAACCTCATATTTGGTGTCATCATTGACACCTTTGCAGATTTAAGGAGTGAAAAACAGAAAAAAGAGGAAATCCTGAAAACAACATGTTTTATATGTGGTAAGTGCTTAGAGAAAGGCAGTTCTTACACTCAACAAACATCTTCTGAGAATTTGCAAGGAAAAAAAAAACTTTTTCTTAATAACATTTTATTAATATTTTATTTTAGTAATGCTTACATTTCAAGGGACTTGTTTAAATACAAAACTCTTCTCCATCAGTGAGAGAAAACTAGTTTTATAATAAACAGGATTAACTCTTGCTCCCAAATGAATTTTATGAAACACTATTTCTGAAGGATATTGTATGGTGGATTTAAAGGACTCTTGAGTTTATCCAGTTTGCATCAAGATAGTTTTAAGAGATTGTTCTTATAGTAGAATGTAGAAATCTATGAATAAAGAGTGTTCCATGTTGGTATATTAAAAGAATCAATATGCATGATTATTCTTCTGACAGAGTTAATAGAATATACATCTTGATCTATGGCAGATCTTTGAATTGTTTGCAGTGGAGTGGAGAGGATTTATAGACCCAGTCTTATAATAATAGAAGCAACAAAACAATTTGTTATGCCCCATCCCTTAAATTATATAGAAATGGAGAAAGCTTGGATCTTAGTGGATGATTAGGTTAGCTTAGCTTAGCTCAGCCTTTATGGAATTACTGGGAGCTCTGCTTACTTTGCCTTGTCTTGGTATTCTACTCAAGACAAATTCCTGGACTAAAATAGATGTGTGAGTTTTATATTAGAATTTACTTGATAGAGCCCAAGTTTAAAAACAACAAAGTAAAACCCGAAGGATTAAATTTACTTATTTTCAATTTATGGCATACTGTTAGGTAGAAAGTGCAGCATTTCTTTAATGAAAGTATGGTTAATTTCACTACAATATCTCACTGACTGATGCATCCATAGATCATCTAGAACAGTGATGGCTAACCTTTTTGCCATCACGTGCCAAAAGCGGGGGGAGCGCAGGGGGGGTCACACACGCATGTGCCCACACCCATAATTCTATGCGCCCGCCCCCATGCATGCGTGCATGTCCCCCCGCGCTCCCCCCACTTTTAGCAGACAGTGGCATGGTGGGCACAGTAGGCTTGTTTTTTGTTTTCCCCAGGCTCCAGAGCCTTTCTAGGAGCATGGGTAGGGCAAAAATGGCCTTCCCCACCGCCCCCCAGAGGCCCTCTGGAGGCCAGAAATGGTCGGTTTGCCTCTGGGGGGAGAAGGCCATTTTTGTCCTCCCCAGGCTCCTAGAAAGGCTCTGGAGCCTGGGGAGAGCAAAAAACGGGCCTCCCCCCACAGGCCCTTTGGAGGCAGGAAACAGCCTCTTTCCCTACTGCAGGTGGGTCCAGAAGGCCCGAAAATCAAGGAGCTGAGCTCACGTGCCCACTGATACGGTTCTGCGTGCCGCCTATGGCGGCGCCATCACGGATCTAGAGGAAGTGTGCTGCCCTTCTGAATAACTTCTTTACATGTGGACACAAATTTACAATTTTTAGTTCTATTCAAGTTTGCCTTGAATAGAACTAGAGCATGGCAGCACAAGGCTTTAAGTTTAAGAGTGAGAATGTAAGCAGCCTGAAAAGGAATGAAATCAGTTTCATACAGGAGTACCTGTGTTTAACTTGCTTGTAGTTTAATATCCATTTTGCAGCTTCCAGGGCACCCCTGGATTGCGCCAGTGAAATGTGGCAACAAAATCATTGATTTTTGATGGTTCTGTATTTATTTTGCTAAAATAAGAGACTTCATCCTAATTTAAATCCCACATTAGCTAACCTTTCCAATGCATCTGATGCAGTGAGGTGGAGTTCATGAAAACTACCTTTTAATAAATATGTTAGTCTGAAAAGATTCTTCCAAGACTCCTTGGTTTTTTGGCTAACATAGAATAAGAACTCTCATCCTACATGAAAGTGTTCTAAGTCTCAATGCACCATTTTTGTCTTTTATGTCTTCAGTTTACCTCCCAAATGAATGGAACATTTTATCACATCCCCCTCCAAATGAAGAAAAATGAAAATACCCCCCAAAATGTTGCCCTCCCTCCTCTTTCTAGATTTCAGAGCAATATGAAGCAGTCAATCAGGCATAGCTGTCTGAACTCGGGAGATAGTCTTGGCATGAGAGATGTTTAGCCTGAGTAGAAAGAAATGATGGATTGGTTTCTGCCACGTACAGAATTTTTGAGAAGTCTTGTTTTAACAAATAATTCATCTAAGTGTCCAAACTGAACACCCTCATATGAATTTTTCTGCTCCACTACAATTCATTCATTTTCTCTTCCAGATTACTGAATTTAGACTGAAAATATCTCAAAGGCTATCTGTTCTAAGTGTCTGCCACAAACAGGGCCATCAATCCATTAGGTAGTGTCCAATCTACTGCATTCAGATTGCTATAGACTACAAGTGGAGGACAAATGCGCTGAAGAAAAATGGTCAAAGAACCAGACTTAGCAAGAAATGGAGGATCATAGCAGTTTCTAAGTAATATTACATTTCCTTTCACTTTCTCTACAGGGCTTGAAAGGGACAAGTTTGACAACAAAACGGTATCCTTTGAAGAGCACATTAAATTTGAACACAATATGTGGAATTACCTGTACTTCATAGTACTGGTGAGAGTAAAGAATAAGACAGACTATACAGGGCCTGAAAGCTATGTGGCGCAAATGATCAAGGTATGCATTGTATAACTTCATAGACATGAAGTAATAATCAAGTTTGTTATTCTCTTTGAAAGGTCTGCCTGATTTTCTTCAAAGAAATTCTGCTCACTGTTCTATTGATGCTGTCCATTATGAAATTCACACCACACTTCACATGATATTTGGTTTCTAGTTTTTTTTTAACAGATGGGGATTATCTTTTTAAAAATTATTGAAAAGGTCAAAGCTAAGAACCTAAATGTTTGTGACTGAGGAGGAGTGATTACTTTTAATTTCCGGTTCTCTATGGCATTCACTTTCTCTTCTGTGGTTGACATGAGAAGGGTAATGGCGGTGGAAGCCATACCAGCGTTGCCTTGGTGAAGGCATATCAATCCAATTTTAGGACTGGTTTTGGAACAGGGGTTTGCCTGGTTGTCCTGTGGCATGACCTTTGCCAAGACGAGGAGACTATGCAGTCTTATTGAACCATGGATTCTTGGTGGATTTGTGATAGTGAGCCACCCTATTGCTACAGCTCCACTTTTACTTGGAAAGATTCTGAAACATGCAGGCAGACTATTGTTCTTTTCATGGAATTTATATAATTCATGTTTTCACTAATTACTTTGGCAATCAGAATGTAGGCTGAATCGCCACCAATTTATAAATGAATCAAATCAGAAAAGATAGATAAGTTGAAATATTTGACTGAATGTTTAGGCTGTTCTGGAAAACAAATAATTCCACCAAATATATATGAAAATGATATTAGATTCATCATTGCCACAAGCAGTAATGTTTTGGATGGTTCACAGCATTTGCTAATCAAATAAGATACAAATATTCTGTTGGTACTTTTATAATCGGGTATGTCTCATATAGATCTATGACTGTTCCTGGAAAGAAGGAACACTGTTTATATCCCATTGTTCTTGCAATTTTTCAGAGTATAAGATGCACCCTCCAAAAAAGTGGGTGGAAAATTCTATGAGTCTTATATAGTGAATATTGCAGCGGGGGGGGGGAGGGGGGTTGGTGCGGCACTGATCAGCTGTTTTAGAATGGGCTGCGGTGGCGGCAGTGAATGGGCCGTGAACGGGTGGCAGTGGACAGGCTACAGCGAACAGGCCAGAAAAATACCGGATGGATGAAGGGAGGCAGAGACAGATTTTTTCCCCTTGTTTTCCTCCCCAAAAGCTAGGTGTGTCTTATATTCCGGAGCATTTTTTAGTCCGAAAAATACGATACTCGAAATAGCCTGGAAACTTTTAACTATTCTATGTATATATATTTCTACACTAGTTACAGTATATTTCCACATTTCAAAATGTTTATTTTGATTGTCAAAATTTCCGAAGATTGGGATTAGATTGCCTTAAAGGAGGTTCTCTGATATTTATCTTCTAATTATCATTTGAGATTTCTGCTAGGTACCTTCAACCCATTCATCAAGTGAGTCAGTAGCTCCAAAGGAGAAGGCATTAATAGAAATGCCAATTCAGAAAGACACTTACATAGTATTTCTGGCACTTACATAGTATTTTCACTTCTTCAGGCATATTAGACATTTTTTATTTTAGGTTATATAACTCATACAATTTTACTTCCATCTAGGAAGATCTTACTGTTTTCACTGTCTTACTATATGTTTTGTTCTAACAATTCTAAACTCTGTTTAAATTCCTGTTTTTTAAAAAATAATCATTGCAGAACAAGAACTTGGATTGGTTCCCTCGGATGCGAGCCATGTCCCTGGTCAGTAATGAAGGGGAAGGAGAACAAAATGAGATCCGATGTCTTCAGGATAAACTGAATTGCACCATGAAGTTGGTATCCCATCTCACTTCACAGCTGAACGAGTTGAAGGAGCAGGTAATCAAAACATCCAATATTTTTTTCTTCTCTTTACTGGACTATATATTTCTAAATTTTAGAAAGGGCTAGGATAGTAAGTGTCAAGGTATGTATTTTGAAGGACAAAAATGTGTCTCACTAAAAAATGACATACTGATTTCAGAAAAATGTAGAACGTGCATTTGGTTTTCTGAGAAATCCTCAGCTATAATGTCAGAAGTACAATTTACTATTCACGAAACAGCAAGCTTCCTCTCAACCCTGTTTCAAATTATGCTTTCCATTTACTTGCACCAAATGCCCAATTTACTTTGTAATCAGCACAAGGCTTGCCTTTGATGGAAACCATCTACTGATTTTTTTAAAAATTAATTGTATTTGGAATAGTTTAACCTCTAGTACAAAATATAGCTGCAGTGCATTATAAAAGTTTCTTGAGGATATTTATTTATACCAATAACTTGTATGAAGTGGAGGAACACTGAAGAAAAGGTTAAGACATGTGCAACAGCCATGTTATTGCAAACTATCTGAAGTCATTTATAGTTCAAGA
This sequence comes from Arizona elegans, assembly GCA_022577455.1. Taxonomy (NCBI): domain Eukaryota; kingdom Metazoa; phylum Chordata; class Lepidosauria; order Squamata; family Colubridae; genus Arizona; species Arizona elegans. Next base: position 156,459,540 of record JAKOOJ010000002.1, read on the forward strand.
ACTATAGATATTGTGAATCCTTAATTAGAAAAATTAAGAACCATGTTTTAATGTTCCTTTTTTTACTGCAAATTTCAGATGACAGAACAAAGAAAGCGGAGGCAACGAATGGGTTTTGTGGATGCCCAAAACACAGTAAATCACTGAGACAGTGGAATCCAAGACTTCAAACAGAAACTGTAGTATATAGATACTACTGTAGTATATAGATACTACCTGAAGAGGTATTGGTACTAAGTTCCTTGCAGTTTTTATCGACAAGGAACATTGGTCCAGGCTGTGACAGTTCGTAAAACCTCAGCACTTCCTTTAATCTCTAGCAGGACTGATTGAAGGCATTCAATTCAGCAAGAAACTGAAGCCATGACTAATTGTTTCTTCATATGCATTCAGTTTGCCATACCTTTGAACTGTATTATAACTGTTCCTTCTTTTTTTCCTTCATGCACTACATTTGGATGGCTACATAGCCAGGTGCAAATAGAATTGACAGTTGTCAGCAAGTAGTAGCCTGCTACCTTTTTAACTTATTCAAAGATATATGGAGAGTCACCATATAAGGATTTCTTTGCAAATGTTTCATGTTAAACCTTTTGAAGATATCAACATTTTGTGTCTAGAATCACATCACAACCAAGGAGAAATTGCAAGAAGAGATTCTATTAAGTTAATAGTTCAAGCAATCATATAATTCATGAAATAGCTTTTTTTCCCTTCAATTGACAAGACTGGACATTAATGAAATATTGCACGTTCATGCTGCAGTACGAATGTGCAGTTTGTGCCTTGTTCACTCAATAGAATAGTATAAAATATTTTTAGAATTCATCCTGCTTCCAAGCACGAGTTTGTCGGAAAATGTTTTAACTGTCATGGGTGTCAGAAATATCAGTTATAATTAGTCTACATCAGTAACGGAATGGAGCCGCAGAAGAAGTGGGAGGAAAAAAAAGAGTAAGTCTACAAGTATAAAAGTTCTGAAATATGAACTTAGACGTTCCTTGACAGAATAATTTGCTCCTATGAATTTAGAACATTTGTATAAGAAAAAGCCCCCTGTAAAATCTACTTCTGCGAGCTGCTGTCAAATGTAAGCAAAAGACAGAAAACAGTTGTCTGTATTAAGTGTGGCCACTTGTTCCATTAGCACTAGTCTATGGGGGAAGGCTAGAAACAATCAAGGAGTGAATCGGTTTCATTCACATTTGGACCAAAGCAAAGTGTTCTTCAAATATACAGACTGCTGTGCAGATTTAGCAAGAAAGGTTTTTACTAATCATAAACCCACCTTTGTAATTTATCTTCATCTGGTTTGTTTCTCAAACACAGTTTAAAATGTTAGTATGTGAATCTTCTGAAATTTAAAACACAAAATCAGTATAATAAATGGAAAGCAGATGAATCAACAGTCTTCTTGATAACATTGGTAACTTCATAAAATGACAAATCTTGATTAATTTTTTAAATAACTGTTAGTCACCCAAGGCCAAAGTTGAGTTCCCCAACCTTTCTGGCTTTGTGGACTGGGTGGGGGTGGGATGGGAAGGGTTCTGTATGAGCGGTGGGCAAGCACATATGCGTGTAGCTGCATTTGTTCAAGCGATGGGCATTGTGTCCGCCACTCATCCAAATGGCAAGCACGCACACACTTTCCCACTGCTTGTGCAAGTAGTGATGGGCTTGTGCCCACTTCTTCCACAGCCCGGTTCCAAACGGCTCAAGGCCTGGTAGTGGGCTGCGGCCTTATGATCCCTGATAAATTCTTTCCCTCCATGGAAGCCTCTCTTCCTGGTTCTATGGAACCATAGCAACAGTGACTTGTGAACCACAAGATCTGTGTATACATATTTTAGCAAGCATGCTATTTTTTTAGGATGCTAACATGTCCCATTGGTCTTTGCTGTTATTTCCTGGCCACTGAGAATGGACTTTATCTACACTGCAGCAAAAAAACATTTGGGAGCTGCCCATGTATTTGGAACTACTCTGCTATCTCATCGATTTCACAAGCAGCAGTCACAGAATAAAAATTTGTCCTCAATATTCGATTCTGCACAACATATAAGCTTCTTTCCCCTCCTCACCCCGAAAAAGTGCTGCCTTTCCAGTAAACAACACACAAGCTAATTAACAGTAAGAAGCCACACATCTTTCACAGAATCCCAATGTTAGATTTTTTTTTGACATGAACTACAGTTCTGTTAGGGTCCAACACATCAGTTGCAAGATGACATTCACTAGTGCAGATAGGTAAAAACCCATAGCATATAACTATATCATTTCCTGTTCTTCAGATGGACTTCCTAAGACTTCATAAACCATGTAGTCAAATAGAGCTAGTTTATCCCATTCCAGAATAGCTTTCCATTGTTCTTTGCTGGTAACAAGGAGGTTTAGCTGTACTGGCAAAAACAGTGCTTTACAAAACCAGTTAATGACTGAGTTATTATTTGGAATCTTCTTTGTGATGCTTGGCAGAGAATTTTTCACGTAACCTTTTCAATTTTCCAAGCTTTCCTTCTTCCAGTTGCTTCAGTTGTTCTGCAATAGTAGTAGTTGAATAAATTAAGACAGAATACTTTCTAAAAAATAAGTTTTATATTTTGCCTACTATTTTAAGAGTGCTTTACAAAATATAGGTGACTAATATACTTCTTCCAGTATGCAACTGGAAGTCACAAGAAATTTTACCTCCCTAATCCACATGCCTTTGCGATCTATATAGCTGAATATTCACAATCACAAGCAATAATTCTCTTCAAAACCCTAAAATGCAAAGTATTAGTTTCCATCTAAATTTCTGCTTTGTTGCCTCAGGCAATATGTTTTCTTTATTCAATACAGCAATTCTAGAGCCAGGAAAAAGTAACATTTTCTATATATATTCAACAAAAAACTGCATTTTAGCTCCATGCCATCCATTTTAAATGCATTATGTTGAGTGTATAAACATATACAAAAATTAAATAATTACAATAGAAAATTATTAAATGATAATAGCTTTTAGCCTTAGCTTTTATATAGTGTACCCTATATAGAGGAGGCATTATATATTTAGATCTATTCCTCACATCTTTTTGATCCAAAGAAGAAAGTAAGTGGACAAAGGATATGGAATTCCTGTTACAATTCTTATATTACACGTTAGTGTTTGGCTGATCCTCAGCACCGCATAAAGGTAGTCCTTGACTTACAACCGTTCAAGGACTATTTCAAGGTATAACAGCCCTGATAAAAGTGATTTACTATCAGTCCTTGCGCTATAACCGTTAATCAAAATTCAGGTGCTTGGCAACTGCCATGTATTTATGACAGTTGCAGCATCCTGGGGTCATGTGAGTTCCATTTTGCGATCTTTCCAGCCAGTTTCTGACAAACAAAGTCAATAGGGGAAGGTGGATTTGCTTTACAACTGGGTCATTCACTGCAGCGATTTGGTTAGCAATCATGGCAAAAAGTTAGTGGAATAAGGCATGATTCACTTAACCCCTTTGTTTAACAATGGAAATTCTGGTCCCAATTGTGGTTGTAAGCTGAGGACTACCTGTACATCCATTTCTTTCGACTTCTCAAATACAGCAGTGAAATATTAAGAGTGGAATGATATATCATATCCACTGAATTCCAAGAGTCATGTGACTTTAAACGGAAGAAATATGAAAATGGCAGTTGGGGCTATGGGAAATGGCTTGCTCCATTAAACCTAAAGTAGCCAAGAAGTTTACATTCTTATGTGGAATGATTCATGCTTTTGTTTTTAAATTGTTCACAGCTTCTTTAGATTAAAAATGGATTATTGTGTATCACTTTAACCCAACATGCAATTTACAGCCACTAAAATACAAATCTCAATGAGGGGCACTGAACCAGTCCTTTACAAGTGTTTTTAGAATATATTTGAATTCATAGCAAAGCTGTTGACAAGACAAAGTTAGTGGCAGCAAATTCTTATGTGTAAGAAGAAGAAAGAAAAAAACTGTACAAAAACTGTACATAAATCTAGTATACAAAAGACACTAGGTTTATGCCAATAAAGGTTGTTGTCCCCGTAAATAGACTCCAAGCAGTTACTGCAGTTTAAATACCTGTTGCAAGAACCAACTTGCATTCCTCCACTGGCACTCCAGAGAAGTTTGTATCTCTCAGACGTGGATACTATTCCAAAAAGAAAAAAAAACCAGACATATAAATATATACCTCCCCTTCTGATAGAGAAAAGTGCTTTTGACAAGGTAATGAAATAAATGGCAAGAAATGAAATACATTTGCTAGGTACTAGAGTATTGTTATGGTAATTAACAGACTTTGTGCATATTCAGGTATATAAATGCACATGTTTCAGACTTACTTTTGAAGATTATACAAAATTTTAGAAGAATGGGATTGTCTTTTTCCTGAACTAAGATAATGAACAGATCTAAACAGTATGCCTATTAGAAAATTATAAAGAGAGTAGTCATTACATAATCATATTTACCACAATGGCAGAACTCACCTTATTTCTATAATAGTTAGTATGAATTTTGGCTAAACTTTCAAAAATTTCATCACAAGTCACTGGGTCGGCAATCTGCAAGAATAGATGGTAGTAGAAAAGGAATTTAAAAATTACATATTTCACAACAATAATTAAAAACAGATTGTATGTTCTTAATGTTTAGAAGATGTTTCAATTATAAGATCCCGGATCTGCGCACCTTCCGCTGTGCTCTTAAGACCCTCTTATTCCAGCAAGCCGGCCTGGCCTAATTTTTCTCCCCTTTTTTAAATTTTAAATTGAAATTTTAATTGGTTTTAAATTCATTGGGATTTTAATTGTCGTGGGCCAATATTATTTAATTTGGTTTTAAATTGTTTTAACTTTTGTATTTCTGTATTTTATCTTGTGCCTGTTCACCGCCCTGAGTCCTTCGGGAGTAGGGCGGAATACAAATTTAATAAAACTAAAACTAAACTAAACTATAACTGCCATACCTATTCTGTTGTCAAATGAAAAAAAAACTTCCTAAAATAGATTTAACATGAATCTTGTATGTTTTGTCACTCTTCTATAAATCAAAGTATATCCATAGAAAGAGTACATATGTGATTGAGTAAACAGACGTAAAATATGTCCATATAATGAACCTGGAGATCTACAGGTCCTCCCAGATCCCAGGACTGAAAAGTCACGCAGAGGCTTCCCCTTCGAGCTACGCGTGCCTGCCTGACTCTGAATCGCTTGATTCCCCCATTCATAAACCGGTAAGGCGGCCGGCGGGAAAAAGGAGCAAGTTCTGAACTTTTCACAGCCTCCTATCCTGCCGCACGGCCATTTAAGAGCGCCACAGCACAGCCCCTTCCTCGCTCTGGCCCGGGACGAAGAGGCTTTATAGCGGCAAAGTAAACGACCTTGGCGCGGCCAATCGCCCAGCTCAGCCCCTTACACCGCAAGCCCCCTGATGCCATGGTCCCACCTGGGTATTCTCTCCCTCACGGAAAGCCTGCATCACTTTCTGCCGCACCACGACTCCCAAATCACGCCCGCGCTTGGTCTCCTCCACGGGCCACTCCTCGCAGAGCTTCAAGAAGCGCCGGTATCGCGCCGACGCCATCTTGGCGGACGTTTACCCGGCTCTATTGGAGGCCGGCTCACATGGCCTAGCCCGGGCTGACTACGTCACTCAGTTTTGGCCCACGAAGTTGGCGGGCGGGGTCTATTACGTGAGAAGAGAAGATTGCGCCTGCGCAAAGGGAGCTGGCCGATACTGAGGGATATGTAGTTTTAATCACCGGGATCGCAGTTGTAGAGTTACGGGAGAAAGTGAGACATTAAGAGATGAAGTCAGACATTCACTAGGGATTGCATTGATTGTATTTGGGCCAATGGCTGTGAGCAGTGTTTCTCAACTTCTGCGACTTTTAAGATATGCGGACTTCAACTCCCAGAATTCCCTCAGCCACCTTGGGAGTTCAGAAACACTGCTGTAACCCGGGACTTGTTACAGGTAGTCCTCGATTTAAGAACACAATTTGAACCCAAAATTTCTGCTTGTTAAGTGAGTTTTGCCCCATTTTATGACCTTTTTGCCACAGTTAAGTGAATCATTGCAGTCATTTAAGTTAGTAACACATTAGTCTAGTGCAAGGGTGGGCAACTGTGGCCTTTTTACAACCTGTGGACTTCAACTCCCAGAATTCCTGAGCCAGCCAAGCTGAGCCAAGCTGGCTCAGGAATTCTGGGAGTTGAAGTCCACAGGTTGTAAAAGGGCCACAGTTGCCCATCCCTGGTCCAGTGAATCTGGCTTCCCCATTGACTTTGTCAGAAGGTCGCAAAACTTGACCACGTGATCTCAGGACACTGACCATCATAAGTAGGAGTCAGTTGGCAAAGTGTCTGAATTTTGATCACGTGACCATGGGGATGCTGCAACGGTTGTAAGCGTGAAAAACAGTTATAAGTCACTTTTTCAGTGCTGTTGTAATTTTGAGCGGTCACTAAGTGAACTGTTGTAAATCGAGGACTCCTTATATTAAGCATTTGAAGAATAGATTTGCCAATACAAACGGCATTACAAATAAAGGCTGAGAGGCAAGTGTCCTGAGCAAATGACAATAAAACCAGAATGGTGACACCTGTGCCCTATTGTCACAGCGCAAGCTATGCTCTCTTGCCCTTGTGTGATGATATGGCAGGCAGCCATGGGGCTGGTTAGGACTCTGAAAGCCCCCCCCCCTTTCCTTTTAATTGATCTATAACATTGTTTTTAATAATCCTAGCCTGTTTTTAAATTTAACTTTTATATACAATTTTTCTGTTTTAATATTTTATTGTACATTGATCAGAGCCCCTCTGTGAGGGAGAGGAGCAGTTCCAAAATGTGGTAGATAAATAAATAGTCTTTCAGGAGAAGGGTGGTATAAAAAATTAATAAATAATAATAATAATTCACTTTAGCCTTGTCCCAGAATGTCAAGGGCAGGATTTCCCTTCTATTCCATATACATTTCATCACTTCTGCCTCCAATGAGCACTTTTGCTGAGAGCATTATTGTATCAGCAAAACTAGTGTGCTGGTGGCTTGAATCAATAATGTATCTTTGGCAATGTAATCAAGTGTTTGGTAGGTCAGGGTTTTGTAATTAAGTTAGGGGCTTAATTTTTTTATTTATTTTTTTAAAGATACCCTTGCAATAAACATCATTTCCCATCTGTGCATCTCACTGAACACTCACTCTCAGTAAGCATAATAAAAAGCAGTTGCAGCCCCTGGCTTTCTATAACCACCAAATACTTCACAACACATGACATTAATCTTAACAAACTCAGTTCTTCAAAGTTTCCCCTATTTTTATTTTTTAAGAACAGGAAAAAATATTAAAATGCAAACTATCCTAGCCTTTGAGGAAAAAAAAATACCCATCCCAAATACTCTTTGGAGGTCTTGAAAACATGAGATCTATATTCCTCAAGAACAGTTAAGGAGACATTAAGTCACTGATTCATCTGACACAGATCTACAGTGAGGACGCTGTGATGTCATTCACTAGAGAAATGTGATTGGATGGTAGTCAAAAGAAGGAAGACTGATGAGGTGGAATTACCAGCAAGCCACGTAGCAGACATATAGGCCAACTACAAATACCTTGGTATTCTACAGTCATATGGGAACCACAATCAAGAGACGGAAACATCCAAGTATCACCAAAAGTTAAGATAGGCCCTAAGAGCAAGCTCAATAGGAAGAACAAGATCCATGCCATCAATATATATGCTCTGCCAATGTGAAAACTTGAAGCTCCTCAAAATGTACCCCAAAATGCACACCCAGAGACTGTGCACATCTGGAAAGAGGGCAAGTAGGGTGTAGTGAGGGTCAAAGCCATTATCATGGGTGAAACCCAGAACATCCAGGAGCATACCCGTAATATGGTAATCAAAGATGAGCTGTTGAGAGAATACTTGAGACAGCAGAAGACAAAGGAGGAAGACTAAGCAGAGAAAGTGCCATGGCAAGACAAGACCCTGCACAGGATGTACCATTGACAGATAGTTAAGTGGCAGATATTGGAGAATTCTACTTGTGGCTAAAAAGAGCTGGACTAAAACACAGCACTGAAGCACTGATCGTAGCAGCACAAGAATAGACACTAAGCACCAGTTCCACAAAAGCAGGGGTCTACCCAGTGGTGGGAATCAAGTAATTTAATAACAACATCTGCCCTAATGATTTCTTCCAACAACTAGTTTGCCAAACTGCTCAGAAAGTTAACAACCGGTTCTCCCAAAGTGGTGCGAACTGGCTGAATCTCACCACTGGGTCTACCACACTAGACAGTACCAAGGTACAGATGTCAGAGACAGTCCAAAACATGATATAAGATGCAGGCAGGAATAGCATAGCTGAACAGCACAACTAGAAAACAGAATAACAGAGTTGAAAGGGCCCTTGGAGGTCTTCTAGTCCAACCCCTGCTTAGGCAGGAAACCCTACCTTCAGACAAATGGTTATCTAATATCTTTTAAAAAACTTCCATTGTGGGAATATTCATAACTTCTGGAGGCAAGTTGTTCCACTGATTAATTGTTCTAACTGTCAGGAAATTTCTCCTTAGTTCTAAGTTGCTTCTCTCTTTGATTAGTTTCCACCCATTGCTTCTTGTCCTACCTTCAGATGCTTTGGAGAATAGCTTGACTCGCTCTTCTTTGTGGCAGCCCCTGACATTTTAGAACACTGCTATAATGTCACCCTTAGTCCTTCTTTTTATTAAACTAGACATACCCAGTTCCTGCAGCCGTTCTTCATATGTTTTAGCCTCCAATCCTCTAATCATCTTTGTTGCTCTTCTCTGCACTCTTTCTAGAGTCTCCACATCATTTTTATATCGTGGTGACCAAAACTAGATGCAGTATTCCAAATGTAGCCTTACCAAGGCATTATAAAGTGGTATTAACACTTCACGTGATCTTGATTTTATCCCTCTGTTTATCCTAGAACTGTGTTGGCTTTTTTGGCAGCTGCTGGACACTGCTGGCTCATATTAAATGGTTGTCCACTGGGACTCCCAAGATCCCTCTCACAGTTACTACTATTGAGCGAGGTACCACATATACTGTATCTGTGCATTTTGTTTTTCTTCCCTAAATGTAGAACCTTACTTTTTTTCACCATTGAATTTCATTTTGTTAGATAGTGCCCAATGTTCAAGTCTTGTCAAGATCCTTCTGTATCTTAAGCCTATCTTCAGGAATGTTGGCTATTCCTGCTAGCTTGGTGTCGTCTGCAAATTTGATGAGTTCCACATCTATCCCCTCGTCCAAATCATTGATGAAGATGTTGAAGAGTACTGGGCCTAAAACAGAGCTTTACTGTTTACCACTGTATACTTCCCTCAATGTAGATGCAGTTCCATTGAGGATTATACGGTCAGCCAGTTATGAATCCATCTGGTGGTGATGCTGTCTAACCCACATTTTTCTATTTTATCCAGTAGTAGGTTGTGGTCTACTTTATCAAATGCCTTACTGAAGTCTAAGTAAATTATATTGACAGTATTCCTCTGGTCCACTTATTTTGTCACTTTGTCAAAGAATGCAATAAGATTAGTCTGGCATGATCTATTTTTGACAAACCCATGTTAGCTTTTGGTTATTACTTTGTTTGCTTCTAGGTGTTCGCTGATTTGTTGCTTGATTATCTTTTCCAGAATCTTCCCTGGTATTGAGGTCAGGCTGATAGGTCTGTAGTTTCCTGGATCTATTTTTTCCCCTTTTTTTGAAGATGGGAACTACATCAGCTCCTCTCCAAGTTGATGAATGAAGGGTTACCTTTCTTCTTAAAATATGTGCAAATTTACTTTCTGGAGAGTAAAAAATAAAAAGAAGTATTGTTCTGCTCCCAAATTGCTTCAACAGATGTCTCATCTTTAGGGGGCAGAATGGGCTAAGCTGGGGAAAGGATAGAGATGTATGTGGATCAGTGCTAAAAATGAGTAAAATTGGAGAATTGTGAGAAATCCAAAGGAAACCCAGAATTTGTGGAAATGTTAATTCCATCTTCGTACCATTTGTGTTAGTACCATCTCCGCTTGCTCCCAGTGATGCATTTACAAAGGAACAGAATCCTTCATAGGTGTGGGCACCCCTGAAACTTCTCATTGCTGAGAGCAGGAGGCAGATGCATAAAACCATTTATGTCATTCTATTTGTGGTGGCATCACTGGCAGATGCTTGATATATAGGTAGGCAGATGCTTTTTCATAGGGCACATCATAATTTCAGGGCACTATGTTCTCTAGTATAATTCCCCAGTGCTCAGACTTGACCAGTAACTCTGAAAGACCCAATTTAAGAGGAAGGAAAGGTTAGCTGGATGTAATTTTAGAACTGCAATATTTTTATTCAATGCTTATACAACAAAATTTAAGCATTTGTCTGGTTATAATACTCATTGAATTGACCCAGGAAATTTAGGATGTAACTGGGTTGTTCCATTCTATGCATATTTACTCAGACAAAAAGAGGAATTTAATGCCATTTGCCTAAAATTGCTTAGAGGAACTTCCTGCAAAGTTAAGCTTTTACAGCCTTGATGTTTTATAGCACAGTTATCTACAATTCTGTGCTGTAATAAATCCCACTGAACTTTATATGGCATCCTCCCTGGAAGTAGGATACAACTGCAACTTTTATTTATACATTCACTTAAATGTGAAAGATGTTCCATCAAATATATATCAATATGCTTAATTCAGAAGAACTAGCTCAATATCTTATAGTCTGCATTAGTAGTTATAACAGTTATAATCTAGATTGTTGCAGAAAATGAACATATGCATAAATTGCTTTCTTAATTTCAAATTATTATTTTATAAATATTTGACACAACAAGAGTTTGAGTTTGACAAGCAGCTCAAATGAAGACAAATCCTTTTGCACCCAGAGCCGATGACTGTCTATGTGGAATTGCTTTGGATTTTGCGATGTCAGTTTCATATTAACAGTATTCAACGTTGTGAATAATTTCTAGCAATTTCCTGAAGCTGGGCAACAAGCTAAGTGGAATATGTACTTGGCCTAATGATTTAATCTGCTTGTCACACAATTTGTGGTTGCTCACAGGCCACATTAAAGAAACATCTAGATAGCAAAAAGATTTCCCCGGAGGTCTGGTATTTAAACTAGGAAAACATGATTTTACAGCAATTATGTAAATATTGACAGATCTGTGAGAAATAGCATAAGGAAATATAGACACAGTCAATATGTTGTAAGGCCCATACACTTTATTTACAGTTTCACACTCCGTCTTGCCTGCATATTTCTAAATCTATATTTTGTATTTACAACACTCAGCGGATTTTCCATATGACATGGGAGCAGTGTTCTTTATTTACCAGTAATATACTCCATATTCCTGTAAACATTTTGTGAAGTTTGTTGTAATGGTTATCCCACATGCAAGAAAAATACATACATGCATAGAAATGTTGAATATAAAATGTCTAGAGGATTATTGGGCCCATAATGGTATCGGTACACCCATGTTTCAAGATTGTCTTAACTCCTCTGCAGTGTAACTCTGACCTAAAGTATCAAGGTATGAATCCCTCCATAACTGCTCTTTCCAGATTTTGTGCCCTCTCTGTAACAAGTCTCTTCTTCCATCAATATCTTACATTATTTCTCTGAGAATATCTCATACCCTCTGCTTTTGATTGTGGCTCTGATTGTACTTATTCTTTGGAAAATACTTTGGCATAGACCCATGATGGCGAACCTATGGCATGCGTGCCCAAAGTGGCACGCAAAGCCATGTTACCCGGCATACGCGGCCTTGCCTGTTTATCTTCTGGGTTTCTTTCTAGCATGCATGCGCAATGATCAGCTATCCTTTGGTGCACCGCAGTGCTGAAAACCGGTGCACACATGCACTCTGGCCAGCTGATTGTTGGGAGTGCATGCACACCAGAACCCGGAAGTTGGCTTTTCCGGAGCGCAATCCCTTCTCGTGCGTGGCAGTGCCGAAAACAGCCCTGATGAGTGTGCGCTGACATTTTTGTGCAACCTTTTCAGCATTTGGTGCCGAAAAGGTTTGCCATCACTGGCATAGACACTAGCATGGAATACAAAGGAACAAGGAGTTAAAATTTTTAAAGTACTGCTGTTTAGTTGCTAAGTTTGTTCAAAAGTGATTGTCCTTCTTAACTCATCAAATTGGATGAATTAAGCTGAATTGTTTTAAGGACCTGCCAGCCTATCTTCATAGCTCTTTTCATGAGTTTCATAATTGCTTGGTCCTTGCTCGCCCTGCAAATCTGAATGGCTCTTCATTAAAAAAAGTCCTGAAATCTTTACGTTATTTTCAAGTATGCTTTTTCACAAATGATATGAATAGGCAACAGTAAAATTAGAAAATAAAATCGTCCAATGGTTCACAATTATGAGGACTTCTGCTCAATCCATAGTGGCATATAGTATCATTTGAGCTTTCCTTAACAAACTGCCCTTTTTATTGCTGTAGTAGCTGGACGGCTTCCTACTGTTATAGCCCAATGTGCTGGTTCTGCTATTTCAAATCACAAGTCTTTAATTCCATAATTGTCATTCTCCCATGGATATACTCTGGAAAATTTTAATTAAGTTTTCTAGACCAAAAATATAACCGTGATCTGGTCCCTCATATCCCGAGTCTTTGTAAGTTGTGTGAGCAAAGTCTATCATGCGAACATCAACTTTAGGATGGCTATTTCCATGTGAAGCAGAGCAGACTATGTTTTGATAGTGTCCCTGAGGCTCATTTTCTGAAGACACTGTTTTCTCCAGTCCCTCATAGTTTATGAGAAGTGAGCTAGAGAAGAACCGGTAAGAATTTTGATTTTTGATGACAGATAGCAGAGTATTCAGCTGAAACAAAATTGGTTCCACAAGGTCTGTTCTAAAATGATTCCCATTGTGAAGGAACTGGCAAAGGGCTTGCTTGAAGCCATCTGGTGAAAGTTTTCGTCCATAGTACTTATCCTTACAAATATATTGGATGGTATCTGCCTGGTAAACCTTGAATTAAAAACAATAACAATCTATATTAGCCATCTGTTTTGCAAATTGTAATTCGTTAAGTGATTTTATGTATTCCTTCTGAAAGCCTCAATAGTACATTTTGAATGTGTGCGTTAGAAGCTTACTATATTTATCTTTATCACTGCAAGGCAGAACTACAAAGTCCTGCATACAGAGAACTGAAATGTTGAGAAAGTACAAGCTGGGATCAAGGTTTTGCATTCATTTTAACATTATTTATTATATTTGTATAGTATCTTTCTTTTCAAAGTCTCTTTAGTGCGTTCTTTCAGTAAACCAATGACGTACTTGGGCTGAGCTAGTTACTGGTTTCCATGTTACCCAGCAACATTCAGAGCTACTATATCATCTTTTAAAAAATGTATATGTCAAAGGATTTAATTTAATAGTGCTTGATGGCAAAATAAATTTATACTCAGGCAATCCTGTTCTGAAATTTACTTTCAGTTGCCACACTGACAGAAATGACTGCTTTGATGATTACACAGCTGCAATTATTCAAAGCCACAGGACAGCTTTGTGTTCTAAGGAAGAATTTATTTAGTAGATGATTGTCTTTGACTTAGATCATCTGCTAAAGTGTCTCTCTATATTAAAGTAGTTAGTAGGAGGATCAAACCCTAAAATAAAACCTGCAGCTCTAATATATTTACTTTATATAAATTATCCTTATTTTTAGTGGCAAAGAAGCTGATGTTTAGCTTTCTTCAGAGTGTAAGGATAATTCAGATACATTTAAATAAATGGGCATTCCTCATCTGAATAGTGGACCATAGTCACTGCATATTTGTGTCTCTATACACTTGCTTATCTTAGATAAGAGATGACATTTTGTTGTGATTACTATTTAGTTAGTATTAGCTGCACTGTGGTGGGGTTTTCAGTGATTTTCAACATGACCAATCTTTTCCCCAAAAGATTTCAGAAGTGTACACATAACTTTTGTAAATTATTTTTTGGAAAACTGTAATTATCACCGATCAACAAGCATTTCAGATATACTATGTCTTTCTAAGCACAGACCTAGGCTAACACAGAGATGCTTGGATGGAAAATCATATTGGAATTTAATTTATCCCCCCACCCCCTGTTTATTTACAATCACTAAATTCATGGTACTATTTCATGGTAACACATGTAATTTTCAAAACAGATTTCTGCTCACCTGCATGCCACAAATACGGACTCCAAGGGAGGCTGATGTACTCTGTTCACATTTCTTTATTTGGCGTGCTTTCTTCTCCTCTGATGCATCATCACCATGCTGCCTGGTTCCCATTTTTAAGTCCAAAACACATGGGTATTTATATTTGGATACAACATTTTCTAGTAAAAGAAATTCTGGATGTACTAGTTAAGGAAATCAGTATTTTACTTAGGTTTACTTTGCAGTTTTTCATTAGTTTCTGTGCTTAGCTTCTTGTTTCCATTTCAGCTCATTTATCATGAGAAATGTGTCTCAGAGCTATCTGTCCATCATTTTCTATCCCTGGTAAAGGTCAATAGAATATTTTTTTCTTAGAGAGGCCAGCAATCAATGTACATATGTTGAAGTATAGTTTTAATTACAAGGTTGGGCTTTCAGATACTATTAGGATGTGGGTATCATGGTTCCTTGAATACAATTTCTAAGTGCGTAGTCTTTTTTAAAAAATTATATCTGAAAAGATATAATTTCAGCACAAATTCAAAATTTTGTTGTGTCTCTGTATAACATTCTAGTGGAAATGCAATATTTTAAATATTTTTATAATCTGGATTATAAGAATCCAAAATTCTGAGTTGTTACACATCAAATATAAACAGTGAAACTAAAAAAAATATATGAGATGCAAATTTGGTTTCCTGCAAATGTTTACTAAATAGGCATGGTAACACTTTTGTTATAAGAATATCTAGAAATAGGATGCATAAACAAGATTAACACTGTTAATTATTACTATACTGGAGATACATGGCTGCCTTTGTGATAATTGTTAAGTGCTAAATAAATTAAATTCTGCATTTTTGCTATTAT
The DNA here is from genome assembly GCA_022577455.1 of Arizona elegans. NCBI lineage: Eukaryota > Metazoa > Chordata > Lepidosauria > Squamata > Colubridae > Arizona > Arizona elegans. The sequence goes on from JAKOOJ010000002.1 coordinate 156,474,617, forward strand.
AGACAAATCCAGATCAAAATATTTGAGAGTAAGTTTCATCAGGTTTAGTGTGTACATTGCTGCAATCTTGGTCCCACTGAAATACATGTTTACCAACATAACCAGTGTGTAATTTAGACTTAAAATGTTGTTTTTGTCATTAACATATTGCACTTAAACTTTTGATAAACTGTCCCTTTTATGTCTATACTTATAACAGCACTAGCAGCCTTTAAAAAGTACAAATTATCAATTATACATGTGTACTGTAATGTTCAGCTAATTCAGGAAAAAAGATACGGTGAGGTTTATTTTCCTTATACTTGGAAGACATGCGATTTAGATGCTGCTTGTGACAGTGCAATCCCCAAGGATTGAAGCTGTTATTTGCCTCTTGGTTCCCATTGGCATCCTCCATAAGTGATGATACATCTTGGTGGTACTGAAGATCTGTCTGCAGTCGTGTGTTCCCATGGCAGCTAGACACAAAGGAATCTGATTATCTTATTGTCTGGAAGGAAAAGATTACGACTATACATCTCAGCATATATACGTGTTTCTATATCCCTGTAATTTCAGCCAGATTTTAGACATAGTATTAAACCTATGTAGTCAGAAGTAGGATTCTGCAAGTCCACAATTCAGACTGCAGCCTGACATAGTCATTTGGTACATTGTTTAGAAGTAAACCTTACTGAGTTCAGTCTGACTTCTTAAGAATGTGGGCACTAAACTGCAATCTTCATTGTGAGACAGAATGCTAAGGATTGTAACGTTGTTGTTGTTGTTAGTTGCAAAGTCGTGCCCGACCCATCACGACCCCATTGGACAACATTCCTCCAGGTCTTCATGTCCTCTACCATCCTCTGGATTGTAACCTACCCAGTGTTAATAGTTAATAGCACACAGTTATCAGTTAGTCATGACCAGCAAGCAGTTTTCTGATTAATGAATATAGGGAAACTTTATTTTATAGTTTAAAGAACAGCACAACGAACCAACACTTTAATTGAGAATAAATCCCCCAAATTGTGCAAATAATTCAGACTTAGTCCATTTTTATCTAAAAGAAAAACGTTCATGAGCTTAACGTGCCTCTTCCCTCTCTTCCTGCCAATAAAAGAAGATTAGATAGATCATCTTCCTCAATTACTATATTGGTGAAGTTAAGCAGCTTATTCTGTCCAAGGGCAGCCTCAAGGTGTATAAAATCTGTTTGACTTTGTCATCTATTATCTTAGATGGAAATCAAGTACAGTATCTGGGCTGGAAATAGAGTCAATATAAGCAAGATTGTGATTGGCAATGGAGGAATAGGTACAATATAAATCTAACAATTCATTTAAAAAATATTCATGCTAGTACAGTTTTCTGCATGTCAAAATAATTGGATAATCCTAGAACTCATTTGTGGGGCAAGGCCCATATATAAATGTGGGATTCATGTTAGTAAATCACTGGATGGAAACCAGAAAATTAAGCTTTCTTCTTTTGTATTGTATTTGTGGCTTTTTGTACTGCTTACCTGCTTTCAATGACATTTGTGAATGAGCTATGATTCCATTTGACAAATGTGTGATCATTCTTGCTGGTTTTTGCTTGGTTGAGTTTCTGCCATATTGTCATTGAACACTCCTTTGAGGTGTTATCCAAGGAAGTGTGATTATCTGTGTGTGGGCAGGCTACAAGATTCAGATTTCCCATGCTATCCTTCTTGAGGTACACAGATATTATACCTTTAAGTGGAAAAATAAATTGCATCAACGTGGCAGAATTGATATGTAAATTCATATACATAAAATCTGATACAATCCCAGATTTTTTTTACCAATTTAATAAATGTTCACTGTTAATTTGAGAACCCCCATATCAGGGGTGAAATCCAGCAGATTCTGACAGGTTCTGAAGAACTGGTAGTGGAAATTTTGAGTAGTTTGGAGAACTGGCAAATGCCACCTCTGGCTGGCCCCAGAGTGGGGGGGGGGAATGGGGATTTTGCAGTATCCTTCCCCTGGAGTGGGAAGGGAATGGAGATTTTGCAGTATCCTTCCCCTGCCCTGCCCACAAGCCATGCCCATCAAGCTACACCATGCCCACTAGCCACGCCCACAGAACCAGTAGTAAAAAAGTTTGGATTTCACCACTGTCCCATATTCAAAGCAAATAAAATAAAATGTAGTTCTTAATACAGAGTTAAACTGCAGTTCAACTTGTCACAGAATGCAGTGATGATTATAATATTAGACAATTTTAAAAGATCAGAAACAAATTCATGGAAAGAAAGGTAAGCAATTACAAGTAGGTATTAATTATGTCTATGTAATACAGCTGCATAACAGAAACAACAAGAAATTTGTTACGAATTTCTAGGGAATACAATTAAGAGACTGCTTCAGCCCTCAAGCTTCTATCAAATTCTGGTGGGCCTTTGTGGAAACAAGATGTTGCATTATGTAACTTTTGATTACATCACAGCTGAATTCTTTTTATTTGCTCGACATTTATTCCAAACCATGTTTATATGAGACTTTATAGAGAAGTAAGAGAAGGCCTTGAAGAAAACTGATTGATTAAATGCCATCAAGTCAGGGTCAGTTTCTAGTGACCCCATAGTTTTCTCTGTCACAATTTGGTCCTACAGGCATTTAAAAAATGCACACATTGCCATTGTAATTGAGTCCATCTACTCATTCTACTCTTCTTTTTCACAGTATTAAAATGTGATTATACAAAAAGAATAATAGAGTAGAGTTGGAAGGGACACTGGATATCCTCCAGTCCAACCCTCCATTCAAGCAGGAGATCCTATACCATTTCAGATAAATGGCTGTCCAATCTCTTCTTAAAAACCTCCATGGAGAGAGCTCCCACAACTTCTGAAGGCAAACCATTCCACTGGTTAATTGTTCTCATTGTTAGAAAGATTCTCCTTAGTTCTAAGTGGTTCTCTCCTTGATTAATTTCCATCCATTGCTACTTGTCCTCCCTTCAGGTGCTTTGAAGAATAGATTGACCCTCTCTTCTTTGTGGCAGCCCCTCAAATATTGAAACACTGCTATCATATCACCCGTAGTCCTTCTTTTCACTAGACTAAACATGCCCAATTCCTGCAATCGTTCTTCATATGTTTTAGCCTTGTTGGTTTTGTTCTTCTTCCTTAGTTTAGCACTTGCACATAGGTAGTTTGTGGTCCACAGTCAGCACCTGACCATAATTTTAATGCTATAACTGAGTTGCTATACCTCCTTTTAACAATAGTATGGTCACTTAATCTTATGTACTCCATTTGATGATGTCCATATATAGGCATTGTTTAGTTGTATGAAGAAGTATTAGTTAAGAAATCATTGGATACAGAAATTGATAATTAGTTCTCCTGCTTCATCTCCTGCAGCAACTATTAGGAAAACATGAACTTGGCCCAGGAAAACAAAGAAGTACGAGAAAGAAACCCAAGATTTCTTTGCCTTGATTCTCTTTGATATAAGAGGTAGAGAAGAAGAAATACTGACAGAATTTCTATTATTACAGCCTATATCAGTAAAATAGTGTCCCCAGTATTTTATGTAGTGTCTTTTTCCTGACCTAGGTTATCCTGAAGGGCTGACAGATATATGTTATTTTGGTGTGCTGCCATTTCTTTAAAGTATGTGGAGATGTCAACAATGGATGGGGGATAATCAATCTCTCCATGTTCATATTGATCCAAAATTCTTGCTGTGTGCTCAAGCTCCTGAGTTGCAGGAGGTTGGCAAGCAAAATAATATAAAAGGCCTAATCCCTGTGTCGGAATGTTGGGTGTGTCAAATTGCCTCCGTAAAGTAGAGAATAAGGATATAAGTTAAATTACACAATCAACTGGAATCAACCACAGTCAAGCCTGTCTTTCTTTCCTTCCATTTTTTAAAAAAAATTGATTTATATGCCGCCCTTCTCCGGAGACTCAGGGTGGCTTACAATGCGTTAAGCAATAGCCTTCATACTTTTGTATATTTATACAAAGTCAGCTTATTGCCCCCACAAACTGGGTCCTCAATTTACCTACCTTAGAAAGGATGGAAGGCTGAGTCAACCTTGAGCCTGGCGGGATTCGATCTTACTTTAATTGCAGACAGCTGGTCTTAAATTACAGAACTCTGTCTGTTGAGCTATCCAGGCTCCCTTTCAGTATGATTCCATGTCCTCCAATTTGGGTAAGGAGAGGAATCTAGAGAAATCTTGGCAAGAAAACTTTGTCTGTATTCTGATAGGCATCTTCACAGCACCAAAAGAGTTGAGAGAAATTAACTATAAAGTCTTCACAGGTTAAGGTTAAGATAGACAGAGAGATGATTGATAGATAGGTAGCTAGATAGATGATAGAGATAGATAAAGAGATAGATATTTAGAAATAATTACCATAAATTAAATTAAAATATATCTCACTAAATATTAGAAAACGCTAGTATACTTGCTTAATTTGTTACCCGTGTTTCCCTGAACATAAGACTGGGTCTTATATTATTTTTTGCTCCAAAAACTAATGGCTTATTTTTCAGTTAGGTCTTATATTTGGGGAAATATGGTACTAAATGTGTCCGTCCGGCTGATAATCTTAAATGGGGTACTTATTTTTGGGGTAGGACTTATATTACAAGCATCCTGAAAAATCATGTTAGGGCTTATTTTCCGACTGGATCTTCTTTTCGGGGAAACACAGTTCTGTTGACTGGAGATTTCAAAATCCTTTAAAATTAAACCAAACTTGGTCTACACAGCTCTAATTCCAGGACTGACCTCTCTAAAAGACAAGCTATGAGACACCCTATTCCTGCATTTCAAATTGATTCCAGTGCCCATTCTGTAGGCATTCTGAAGCTATCTGATTAGAAGGTTCAGATTTACTATTATATACAGTCTTTTCCTTGAACTTCTCTATTGAGTAGTAAGAGAGCATGAAGTGCCTTTAATTTCCCCAGATGAGATAATCATTTTTGGAAATCAAATAAAATCCAAATCAGGCAAAGAAGATTACTTTAAGATTTGATTTCACCCCAATGTAAATTGTGATTAAAAAGTAGTATAGCCATATTATCTAGTCTTAACCTTTCCTTTAGTTATCTAGAGTGCTGCTTTGCTTGTTCTAAAATAGAACAAGCTCTTTTTCACATTGCCACATATGTGACATTTGAGTAATGTGCCTTGCCCTAAAATAATACACCATGGAAAGCAAAAGTGGGAGCTGTCGGTTACTAAGAAGTAGAACTTGTTGTTGAAATATGTTAGAAGTTCTTCCAAACAGGAATAAACATGACATAATCAAATTAGAATAGTCCTCTCATATGTTTGTATAATTTTTCAAATGCTGAAGGCTCAGAAGTAAGGGTAAAGGACTTGTATTATCCTCAGTACTGTTTTCTTGGACAGCAATTATAAATTAAGTAGTTGTTTCACTTGTAACATTGACCAAGAAAACTTCTAAAAGTTATTTTATTGACCCCACTGTTATACTGTGGAATACATAATCTTTACTCTGACATATGGTACATGTTTTTACCTTAAACAGAGCATCCACATTTTTGTTTATTCTTACAACGCTTATTATTTATTAAATTGTTATCTTGCCTTTATTACTTTATAAATAACTCAAGGCAGCAAACATATATAATACCCCTTCCTCCTCCTATTTTCCCTGTGAAATGAATTGAGCCCAGCTGGTTTTCGTGCTTAAGGCAGAACTAGAACTCACAGTGTCCTGGTTTCTTGGCTGGCACCTTAACCATTACATCAAACTGTATAATATATGTGATACCCAGCCAAAAATGACTTAGCCAACAAACACAGTTGAGCAAAGTCATGGTTAAATAAGTAGCTATCCTCCAAGTCTGTTTCAATTATGTAACATTGTATCAGTAAGTTAGGATTTGGGCTTAATGGCTTTTTAAGATTGCTGCCATTTCAAAATGAGATAAATACCCACAGTGAGAATGGGACAAGTATGTGCCATTATATGTCCCAGGGGTTCAGTAGGCAAAGAAATTAAACTTAATGTGCACAGTCCAAAAGTTTTGAAAAAAATATTTCTCTCCCAGTTGGATAGTGCCAGAAGCTTGCAAACACTGTTGCAGCAGAGAATTGGGAGTTGTATGTCTAGGTAAGCCTTAGATCTTTAGGTTCAATTTAGGTCTGCTACAGATTTATTCTGTACTGTTAAAATCACCTGCTGTGGTAGACAAAGAAACCATGGCTTCTCCCACTGGTTCTTCTATCAATCCTTTCATCCAAGCTGCTAAAAAGCAAAATGACTACAAGATTGGAAGGGGGAAATGGCTAAGGAACGGGTGGGAGAAATCACAGTTATTCAGTCTTTTCCTACTTTCAAAAGGCATAGGACTAATTCTATATCATGACAAGGCAAATCTAATTTAAAAAAAAAAACATCTTAGTATTTATTCCATGTAATAAACAATGCTCTGTAATTCTATATTTCAGCCATGCTTCTCCTGTTGACTTAAATGGAGCTTACATGGCTGAGGTGTCAGACACCCTTTGACATATTTATGCCATTCCCAATAAAGCCTGGCGGGGACACATTTGCAGCTCATAGTCTCAAATGACAGATTACTTTTGATCATAGCTGGTGGATGAGGCATCTTTGACCTTTTGATGACACATCAGTGATAGTGGGCCATCTTCTCAAGGATATTACAGATTCTACTTAGTAAGCATAGCATTTTCAATTCTAGCTCTACTTCCTCTCAGCTGCCCCTACTGAGAGTCTTGCATAGCATTGCTCTTTTATAAGCACCCCCCTCCTCAGCAACATAAGCTACCTGAAGCAATATCTGAATAATTTTAAGATTTAGATGGGAAGTCAGGGCAAAGCAAAGTTGTCAATTCACTATTTTTAATCTCAAGCTATACCTTTACATACATACATACATACATACATACATACATACATACATACAATATGGAGATTGCTAGGATCTGTAGCTCAAACTTTTCAAGGGACAGAAGTAAGGGGATAACTTTAGAATCAATAGCAGTTGTTAAGGTAATCTGCAAACTAAATATACCCACAGATACTAAATGTAGAAATTGTGATGGAATATGAAATGTTTCCATTCCAAAATTCAGCATAAACAATTGACATTCTTATTTTTATCCACAATTGACAAGAAACTGTATTTTTGTAGTCAGCTTTTTTAAATAATTTATATATCAGAGGACTCCAAGGAATATTTCCAAAATTCATTTAAAATTGCATAGCAAAAAAGTTGCTGCATAGCAGCATTTTCTTACTTTACTAAACTTGTTTTGCCTGTATTTAACATTCATTACATTTTCCTAGCTCAGAGGTCTCAAGATGTCCTAAACACCTGTTCTCACTTACTGGTAAATCTGGATGCTGTTCCTTTTTCCATCTGTTTAAAAAAGACCAGAGAAAATACAAGAGTATATCTGAAAGATATATCTATATCTCATCCAACACCTGGCATCTGTATTGCAGTCCTAAATTTATAAAAATGAAGAAGAAATATATGAAACAAGGGGTTTGTGTGTATCAGAAGGTTTTGGTGTGATAAGGTATCAATTTCACTGTCAGATTTAATCCCCTTAGTCTTTGGGATCGTATGATATCAAAGCAGAGCTTTTCATATATTCCTCCTCTTTATGTCAGGCATGCTGAATCAGCTTCCTCTTAGTGCCTAAAAATGCTTGCTCTGTGTACCCAAAGAGACAGGAGAAGGCCATTCTGACTCATGAATCAAGCTGTCTATTTTTGTACTTTATCTAAAAATGGGGACAGATTCAATCCTGAATTGTCAGGTAGAGAGGCACATTTCATAGCTAAAGCAAAACAATTTAAAAATAACCCTAATTTATAAGATGGAATAGAATGACAAGTACAGGAAGGGCTCTGAAGAACCAAGCCAGACTGAGAGTCTTAAGGCTGCAATAAATGCTGGTTGGTGTTTTTTTTTTAATTTGTTTTTGAAAAGAGGGAAGATCATTTTATCGATCAACTATAAACTTGGGGGAAAAAAAACAGTATGCCACTAATATGAATGGATTAGCCTAAAACAATTGATTCTTTGTACGTTCTATGAGATAAAGAAGTTGCTTTACAATTATTTGTTTTGAAAAGAAACATTTGGAAGTCTCTAATAGGTGAGGGACACATAAGAGCATTTCCTGCATAATTTTTTCTTGACCCAAAGGGTGGTAACTGAGTAGAAAAGAACTAAACAAGTGGACCTTCCCTTGTTATATAGGCTTCCAAATTGTTTGGAGGAAGGGCTCATGCTACTGTTGGCATGTTGTTTAAAATTTAAAATCCACAACAGCTTTTGAATACTGCAGGACTGCTCATCAATCTAATGAAGAGAGAGACCATAGAACCAGAAAATGTTTCTTATGGTGAAATTTCTACACTGTGATAAACCATAATATACTGGTAGTTGGATTTTAAATAGCATCTTGGGAAAGGCCATGGCCTATCCTTTCTATTTGCTCAGCGGTGGGCAACTGTGGCCCTTTTACAACCTGTGGACTTCAACTCCCAGAATTCCTGAGCCAACTTATAATATAGCCTGGTTTTTTGTGTAGTGTATGTGACCCACAAAATGACTTAAGATAACTTAAAGGGTGCAATTAGCATATACTAATTTGAAAGACTAATCATTCAATTAATGGCCACTGTCGTTGGAAGAGTGGATACATTGTGCAATTGCCACTTATTCCAAAGAAATGAACATAACATCTCCTACTGGGGTTGTGTCTACTGCTCCCACAAAGCCAACTGGAATCACTGAGGGGCAATTACAAACTGGTAAAACTCTTGGCCATTTTCAAGCTTTTACTTTCCCCACATTTTAGGTGCACTTGAAGATGGTTGCCTGCCAAATATGCATCTTTCTATCTTCCTTCCTTTCACAGATGAGAAAAAAGAAAAAAAAAACATAGGCCAGGTGGTCTATTGTTCTTAAAGTAACCTTAAGCTTTGTCTATGACAATCCTAGGGGTAAGAGGAAAAGTGGGGAGAAAAATCCTGACATCACGATCCATATTTGGAAGATACTGTGGATACTGTAGAGAAAGGTAAAACGAGAGTTGAAAAAGACTTGCAAATAAAACAATGTGCCAGATTCCAATTAGCCTGTTGCAGCATAAACAGTCAAGACTCTCATTGTACCAATATGAATTATATGTATGACTGTAGAATTCATCAACATATGCAACATAGTTTCAGCACATTTATTATTGCAGGGCTCAAACTTGTTTGGCTTTGTACATGGCAGTGGCAGGCAGAGGAGAATATTTACAGAAGGTATCAGGTTAGAAACATCTCGGCAATTCTTAGAAGCTGTTTTGCTTTGAGTCTCTATAGCTCTGCTGCTGGATGTGTATTTTTAAATAAATAGGCACATTTATTTACTGCCATGTGTAACATAAACCTGAACAAAACCTACTTGAAAATAAGTCTAATCTCATAATGAGCTCTAAACTAGACAAGTAATTTTGGGAGAGAAGATGTTGCCCAAAGGAAGGCATTTGTTTCAAGGTTGTCTAATTTGTACTGAAATGAATAAAAAGGCGGTTTTATCTGGAGGTAGCCTTCTGAAATAGTGCTAGCTTGTAATAGACTTAATTGGTGGAAGCTGGGCAACATTTTATAAAGTGATATCATTACATAATGGCTCTTAAACTACCTCAAAACCTCCAGGAGTTATAAATATATGCAACTCTATAAAAATATCTAATTCCATAACTCCACTGGTGAATCCATGCCAAAAATATAGAGCTATTTCTACTGACGTTCCGCCTGACCTTTAGTTTTCTAGGAAAGCGTTCAGATTTTTTCAAAGGTGATGTCTAAAGATAAGTTGATACCAGGCCAGATGAAAGGGTTTTTGGGGTGGCATGCCCTAAAAAATTACAGAGGGCTAGTCAGTGGAATTTGTATTTAATTCTGGTATTCCGAATTAGGAATTCCATTACCATACTTGTAGGAAAACTAGATCCTTAGGTATTGAATGACAGTCATGTACAGCAGAATATCTGAAGCAAAATTATGAAAACCCGTTCCTTCATATTTTTAGTTTCAAACAGCTTTCTGAAGAAACTTTCTAGTTCCCAACAAACCTCTTTATGACTTAACACTCCAGCCTGCCATTTGAAGCAGCAGGCTGGGTATTGCTGTGTAGAACTTACTTTTGTGAAAGTGCTTCAACCTATTTAAAATGGCACACTTTATGTGAATTCCTGTGGTGGTTTTTGCAGGCATGAAATGCCTTCTTGCTAAAAGTAAAAGCTATATACTGAAACTACAAAGTCTTGTTCCTTTTTTGCCCACCAAAAAGTAATTGCCTTTGAGTGTAATTACAAGGATACCTTTGAATGCATTTCACATGATATACAGTATCTGTGAAAGATTCATATATCTGAGCTGTTGATTAATAACATTTGCAGAACATGCTTGGGTGAATTTATCTGCCATTGGGTATAAAACCTTCTTGGGACACTGATAGCCAGCCAAAAATAGCAGTGAGATAACAAAAGAAGATGGGAAGAAAAATGCTACTTTTTATAGAGGCCTACCATACCTAAGCTGCCAAAATCCAGATAATCATTAGATGATACCAAAAAAAAAAGAGCTTTTCTGTGGCTCAGTGGCTAAGACGCTGAACTTGTCAATCGAAAGATTGCAGTTCAGTGGTTCAAATCCCTAGTGCCACGTAACAGAGTGAGCTCCTGTTACTTGTCCCAGGTTCTGCCAATCTAGCAGTTCGAAAGCATGTAAAAATGCACATAGAAAAAAGGGACCACCTTTGGTGGGAAGGTAACAGCGTTCCATGCACCTTTGCGTTTAGTCATACTGGCCACATGACCACGGAGGCGTCTTCAGACAGTGCTGGCTTTGAAACGGAGATGAGCACTGCCCCCTAGAGTCGGGAACGACTAACACATATGTGTGAGGGGAATGGGGAATATTTACCTTTACCTTAGAGTCTCACCTGGATTCCTACAGGCCAAATGTGATAGCTCTACTATAGACTTGGACTTCAGACAACTTTTGGGAGCTAGCACTTATGAAAAGATTTCTTCATTTCATAGCTCTTTCTGCAATATTATAGAGAGGGAGAGATTTTTTTTTTAATACAAGCTACGCCTGTAAAGTATGCATTATTTTTCAAGAGAAAATGAGCCATCTTGATGTTTTCATGTTAATGGTAAAAGAATGAAATAAGAGACGTGGGAGGTGATTGTATATTCTATTGAGCTCAGATAAGAACTCTTAAAATGCAGGCATTCTTGTAAAACAGCTCTCGGCTGGAAAAGTGCCAACTCAGCCCCAGGGGGACAATTTTATGTTTAAATCTTGCCTCTTAGAAAGAAATGGGGTGGAAGGGGTTTTAATTGGGTCAGCCCATCTTCCATTGCTTCACAGCCAGGGTAGAATGAACGACAACTGAAGCAATGTGCAGCCTGAATACATATTATAAAATTGGAGCAAATGGGGGGATACTTTTGGTTGAAGCAGCGATATTTCCTATTATATAATTCATAGCAATGTATTTGTTCCCTATCCCATTTTGAAAATTATTGACTGCAAGCTCTTTTTATATCTCAAAATGAAGTTTTCTCTTACACAAATGGGCTTGTTTCAAATTCTGGGTCTGCATGAATTCAACTTAACAAAATTATGCAAAATTTTGCTGTTGATTTGAAGCGACCTGTGTTTACTTTATGGCTTTATTGACTGGTTTGTACTTTATTTATATTTTGTTTTCCAGATTTTATATTCTATTAAGTAGCCAGCGTCCTAGTATGGCTTCAGCAAAATGTAATGATATAATGAAAAGTATTTCTATAGAAAATATTAATATCTGATTGGCAATCTTTCAGAAACTCTGATTCCCAGTCAGAACAAACCTAAAGGCTCATCAGGCTGACCTAAGTCATTTTTTTTTTTACCTTTCTGTGTGAAAACTGAACAGATTGGTAACTGAATCTTACTTCCACATCGGAAACAAAGTTCAGACAGAAAATGTAGGCTTAGAACTAGCAAATAAGTCAGAGAAGTTGAAGAACTATTGCTATATTCTCCTCAGACATGAAGTTATGAATAGACTTTAATACATAATACCGGTACATTATAGTTGTTCAAATAATTACCATGCAATGCATTTAACTCAATTTCTACTGTTTTAAAGCTTATTTGTGTTCTGTTTTTCTGTTATTTGTATCCTACTATTTCTCTGAGGAACCTATGACTAAATGCAAAGAGATCTTCCCACAGTATTCCTGATGAAAAGATACTTGGGCCAAGAGATTATGAAATCCTGGAACAGGTGCTATTTCTTTGGAGCAGATATCAGCATCAAAATTAGATAAGATGTCTAGGCTAGTATTGTATATCTGATCTCACGGTATTTCATTTTATGTGTTCTTTCTCATACCAGGAAATGGGCAAGGATGAATATAATCTGATTTAACTAATTTAAAGTTTAGTGTATTTTTGTTTGCCAGTCCCTCATGCTTTTATTTATAAAACTTTGAATATTGGCTTATCTTTCTAAGACAACTAAAAGCTGCACAACATCAAAGAGATACATAAGGGTTGTTCCAGTCCAAGATCATTGTGCCCCTCACATATGGAATGGATAATGATCAAAATCAGAATGGGAGCTTTTCTGCAATTTAAGTCCTTCCCAGTCAAGTTTTTACAATAACGAATAACATGAATTAAAACAAATCAAATTATAATGAATAATAAGCTATGGAAAAATACTCCCCCCCACCATCCCATTGCTAGTAAGCTTTAGATTTGGTTCTTTTTTCCTTTATTTACAGTCCAGGAGACATCATCTCATTATGGAAGGTATAATATGCACAGATGGCTTCTTTACATGGAATCAAAACATGATAAAGTCCAAATGGACTAACTTACAGTACAAACTCATCACTACTGCTGAAATATCTGCAGCATCAATGGGAAAAAAATGCTTAAATGAGGGCACTTTGGAGATTCTGTCTGTTAGTAGTAAATTGGCTTCTTCTTCTGTTTCTGTATTGGAAAAGAACTTTATCTCTTGTTTCTCCTTTCTTTGATGGGTTTTTAACTCCCCCTTCTCCAAGTTGTGGTATAAAAGTGGTAAAGCATTCTAACCATCTGGGTTTGCAATCACAACTGCAACTAGCTTTTAGCTGACAGGTGTTCGTTCATCTGAACCATTAAAGCAACATTAGCTGCATCCTGATGATAAGACACTGAAGTATTTTCCTCCATCTATTAATCCAACCTTACCAAAACTACTGAGAATCACCAGTATCAAACCTTATCTTAAAATAATTTCAGTGCAATTATTTCCTGGACAATTGGACAACACAATCCATGGTATCATCTATCGTTTCAAACAACAAAGTAATTCACTCCCTCACTTTCAGCATCATTTAAAAGGGTCACTTTTCATCTCTAATTGGTAAGAGCACACAATAGGTTTGGTTTTCCTTCTGTTTTCTTACTCTTTGCAAGCTTACTTATTTGAAAGGCAGATTATCTAAACATTGGCATGTGCCATCCTCCATCACATATTCAATTTTCTCTGCATATAACATATTTATATTTGCAGGTTCTTAGCCATAGTTCCACTGAAAGTTGGAACATGTTTTCAGATGTGAGGTATTTAAGGAATCAGGTGTTAGACAGAAATATGAAAAAATGATAAATGCTGTCTGGACGTCCATAATATTTGGTAACCAAGGCAGGACAACTTCTTCCAGTGAGCTTTTATAGAGTAAGATCATCTTGCCTTACAGATACCAAGAAAGACACAACAATCACTTTCTTGCTCCTGTCTCAGATTTCATTCTTTCCTTTCACTAGTTGCTAACAACTGCCCTGTATATTTTTAATGGCTTTGAACAACATATCATTTCTCTGTGCGACAAGGTCTAGTAACTTCATTTCTTTCCTGGCAACTGGAGCAGAAGAGGTGGTATTTCTAATATATATATTTTTATAAGCATTGTTTGCTAAGCTCATGCCCTTAACCTCTCACTATTAACCTTGCAACATGGCCTGTGTTTTATTTATTCAGAATCTACTGGCCCTTATTTCCAAATATGTGCGTTCACAATTTGAATCTTAGTCCTACCTTTGTAACAAGGAGTGAACTGTTTCATTGCTGTTGGAAGAGCTTCATAGAACCATTGCTCTTGAGAGACAAGTGGCTTACAGACAGTGCAGTCATCATACTTCATCATGCTCATATGTCCTCCAACCTGGTGGATGAATGGTTCCAGCAGGATTCCTTTCCTAGTTTCCCCGATATCCAGATTATTCTGCACCACCATGATGTAATCAGAGACACTGGAGTCTTTTTCTGTCGACTGTTGCTGAGTCTTAAATGGAGGAGCCACTGTCTAACTAGGATCAGAAGGTGTCTTGAGGTTTTTATGCCAGCAAATGAACTTGGCGACGAAGCATATATGCCCTTTGGCAGTTCAATAATCCTTCCAGAACTTTTCTGCGCCCCAAAGTATACATTCAACAGCTGAGGGGAAAAGAAAAAAAAGCAAATGGCATCATTCCTTCTCCTGTGACACATCCACTTATCCACTCCCTAGTGCACTTGTTACAGCATGTAGCATCTAGTACTCTGGCCCATAACTTTGCACATGTTAAATGAATGTATTGCTAACTTTGGGAAAAGGGTGAGGTATTTTCTGGGATTCCAGATCTGAAAGACTAAAATGGATTCTACTTAGATTGCATGGATAGCAGTGTCTGGGTAAAAAGATAAGGAAAGTTAAACCAGAACAGCTAGCAGGCTAAAATTGCCTCTCTGACAGCAGCCTAATTGGACATCCCAACAGCCATCTAACACTAACTTATTAATAAGGGGTTCCTTCTTTCTTCTTGTTAAAGAAAATTCAGGTTGAGAAAAAAATACATGTTCAATTTGTTTATCCCAAAGCTGCTCCCAACTGGCTTTTCAACCTTCATTCATGGAGCCCTGGAGCAGATGTTCCCTACCAAGAAGGTTATTAATATTGTTCTGTGAATAGTAGTCTCTGGGCTTTAACAATATAGTGTTAGTAAAAGGGATATTCACCCTTCCTTCAGGGAATCATTTTACCATTACACTATCCATCTTTCCAAAAGACACTTGAGATCAGAACATTCCCTACTTCAGCACTAGGACTTGGGGAGGGGGTTTCTTTCTTTCTATCCCTCCTGAAGTCACATCAGGGCATTTTATTTTTATTTATTGATTATTTTGTTCAAATAAATTAATTATAAGTTTTGATGTGATTTCAGAAGAAAGGGAGAAAAACATTACAGTTGTACCTCCAGGTTAATAGATATAAAACTCCTTTAAAAAAAGATGGAGGCATGGGAGGTGGGTTTCAACCTCCCCTCACTTGATACAGCTCACTTTACAAAAAATCAGGATTCATCTTTTACCTTGTGGTGTTTATACCACAGATATTCATAACAGTTCTTCTAGGACTGACAACCTACTCAGTTTTGGTAGAGGCCCTCTCTTTTGCACACATCACAACACAAAGACTGGGTTGACATTTCCTATCAGGTTATAATGTAGTTTTCTGGACTGTGGCTCACAGAGATGGTTGTGGCCTACTCAACAAACTAAACAAGATTTAGTGCAGTATGTGAACCAGTGGTGAAACCCAAATTTTTTTTCTACTGGTTCTGTGGGTGTGGCTTGATGGGCGTGATGTGGCTTGGTGGGTGTGGCAGGGAAAGGATATTGTAAAATCTCCATTCCCACCCCACTCAGGTTAGCCAGAGGTGGTATTTGCTGGTTCTCTGAACTACTCAAAAGTTTCACTACCAGTTCTCCATATTGTTCAACATTTCCACTACTGGTTCTCCAGAACCTGTCAGAACCTGCTGGATTTTATCCCTGATGTGAACCCAGTTAAAGTTATGCAATAGGTCAGGGTGTCCTTAACATAAAGCTAGGGACATATGAAACAATATTGTATTGCTATCTTTAGAAGTACCTAAGGCATAGCCAATAAAGACTGTGATCATACCATACATATATTGTGATTTTATGACAGAGGATAGTAGATACTAGAGAGCAGGAGACATTGTAACATGGTGTGACCTGACTTATACTAAATTCTTGATAGAACTCTGAAGAAAATCAATAGAACCAGGTGGGACCATGGTACCTGCATCTTCATCTGACTCAGGGTCTGGAATAGCAACAGTATGTCTTCTGTCTCCATATTATCACTTAATCCATTACAGTAGTCTGCAGGCTGTTTCCAAGCCTATTTATTGTTGTCCCCAGATTTAAGATTGTGACACTGAAATTTGACAGCAAACTGCTAAGCAACAACACTATGTCTCCTGCCAATTTTCAGTGGGAAACTCTTTACACAGAAAGTAGTTATTAGATTCAATAGGTTTATACACAGAGAAAGCTTTAAAAAACAGGAACCAGCCCCTTCGTATCTCTGCTCTTTCCAGTACTGTTATTATGTCACTACCCTGCCTGCATATCTTTTGGCTACCAAAATAATAAAAAATGCAAAATAAGACTTAGATAGAAGAACATGGCAAAGAGGATTAAGAAAAAGATCTCCAGGTCGTTTGGAATAGAAAATTGGTTAGAATGATAGTTGGATAATAGGAGCATTATAGGAACACTAAAGGGGGATAAGAGTAACAGCAGAGAAACTGAATGGAATTCTTTATTTCTTTCTTCTCTGTGAAAGATGTAGAACAGATTCCTGTGCTTCAGCTGGGGAAACCTGGACAATGGATACTAATAGTCATAATAAGAGATATGTTATAAATCAAATAGATAAGCTAAAGATAGATCAATCCCAGAACCAGACAGCCCTCAAGCCCTCTTAAAGAACTTGAATATGAAATTATTGAATTTTTCATAAAAATACTCAACTTCTCTTCAACATCAGAATCTGTTACCAAGGTCTGAAACAGTCATTGTGACCTAAGTTTTTGAAAAGAGATTTATGGGTAGTAAGGGAAACCAGTTATGCTAACATCTGTTTTGTGGAAAGTATGTTAAAGTATTATTAAAGAGAAAATAACCAACATAGAAAAATAAGCCTTTCCGAAAAGAAACCAATAATTTCTGCAAAAGAAAATCTAGTTTCACCTATTTTCTAGGTGAGGTGTTATTGTACACCTAGATTTTAAAAAACCATTTGACAAAATTCCTCAGCTAGCTCAGTTGTCAGAAGGACAAATGCTTTCATGGCTTGGCATTTGAATTTTAAAAAAAGGAAAGAAGAATGGGAATAAACAGGTAACACTGGTGAGATGTACAGACAGTAGTGGAACTGGTGTTTTTAAGGTTATATATAATTTGTGAAGAGCTTCGAAAGGGGTCAAGCTTGGTGATTGGGCATGAAAATGGCAAATGCAATTCGGGGTAAAATAAAGTGTGGGACAAAAAGCCTCCAAACTCCATATATGGTATATGCTAATGGAAACTGAACTGGCACCACTTAACCAGGAAAAGAATTTTGCAGTCAGGATGGACAGCATAATTGAAAATGTCAGCCCATATGCAGCTGCTGTAAAAAAGGTAAACTCCATGCTTGGAATCTTTGGAAGGGAAGTGGAAACAGAATTGCCAATATAATACTGTTCTTAAATAACACTGAAGTGAGATCATGCTTGGAGTATTGTGTATCAGACTTATGGGACGCTATGTTTTCAATTTGGAAGACAAGATAAACATCATACAAATATTAGGAAAAAAATGTGATTCTAACTAGCAGACAACAAGAATGTATGAAGTGGATTCTGGATGCGTGCTGCAGGATGGTTTTTACTTACAGGATTTAAATAGTACTGTTGCAAATGTGTTATGTTAAATTTTAAAGCACAAATTAGAAGTTTAGTTAAGGAACCTAATCAAGGCAAGTGATTTTCAAGAAAATGTGCCATTTAAACTTTTCAAATGGTCACCTGAACACTGGGGCAAATCTCCTGCAACTAAGAAGAACATGCAGCAATAGGTATTAAAACACCCTCTGCTAGCAACAGTAAAGGAGACAGGAGTCCCGTTTTAACATTTGGATCTTCTAATATTGCTGTTGTACAAAATTTCTTGTTTTTCATTCCTGTTCTCATAGAGACTAAAGATAGACTAGAAAACACAATTACAAAACTAAAATCATATGCAAAGTTTTACTCAATACTATTAAATGGTAGCTCTTCATTTGGCCATAGGTTGAAACAAAGTAAGTGACTTAACTACCTGTATATATATTTTCTATATGGTAAGGGTGTTAAGCTTACAACTTTTTTAAAGCATGTATATTACATGTACATTTGGTTTGGACAACAATTGGATTTCTCTGAATTTCTAAAGCTACACAATTTTCAAATCTCATTGACTGACTCAATGACTAGAAATTTTAGGAAGCTATTAAGCCTGTTTTTGTCCAATGTATGATTTTCTATAGGCAATAGGACTTATTTGTTTGTTTGTTTGTTTAATTTTTATGCCACCCATTTCCCTTACAAGATGACGCTTTAGTTTTGCTAATAAATTCAAAGGAATGATTATAGTTTGTTTTCAGGCAAGGAAAATCAGTAGCATCCTTTCACAACCTATGTAAACTGCCCATATTGAATGTATTAAGGACATCCTCTTTGGAACAAGACTGCCCACTGCATAATTGGTCTCTGGAGGATACGCTAAAGGCTAGAATCCAAGAGATCCTGAGTTCTAGTCCTGCCTAAGCATGAAAGCCAACTGGGCCTGTCACTCTCTCACAGCTCAACTCACTCACAGGGTTGTTGTTTTGGGGGAAATAGAAGGACGAAGGATTATTATGTATGTTTGCTGCCTTGATTTATAAAAATAATGAACGTGGATATAAATAAATGCATAAACAAACAAACAAACACGATACTAGCACTCATTATTGTGAGGTGATTAATTTTAATAGAAACATTGCAAAGAAACTGTGCCAGTTTAGAATGAAACAAGATTGACAGCCAGCCCCGGCTACTCCCTGACCATTACATTCAATAGCAAAAGCAGAATTATCACACAGGAAGCTGCAAAGTAATTTTATCTGACTTAGGGGTTAGATGTAATTACCATTATAGTTAGATTTTTAGAATATGCTATTCCCAAGAGTAACTTTAACAAGACTTTTACACATTCGCGTTTCTTTCCCCAAAGCTCCAATTTTCAAGATCACACAGGGTAACACAAAAAAGGGAACCAAACTCTGAGTCCAAAGATCTAAAAATAGTTGACTGGTGCAATCTGCTTACTTTTCCCTTTGTGCATTTCAGTTTCTCATTACAGCCACAGAGTTATATATATGCGTAAGTCTCCCTGTTGATTTATACCTGCATTACTTAATGTCTGATCAACAGCTGCTTGTAGATATGGGAGGAAAATTGCTTAATTTTAGTAGACTCTACTATTTCCATGTGGCTATTTCATGCATGATGACTAGAACTGTATTATTCTTCAGTGTATTTCTAAATCTGCTTTTGCTCCTCTTCTCTCATCTAAAAGAAAAACTATCTTTGGTGACAAGAGCATTGCAAATGAAAAGCTCCATTCTCTGCAAGGAACCACGTTTCAGCCCCGATGCCATAAATTCTTGTTTGCAGAAACCCCGAGCCCTTTTAATCTTGCATTTCCTTTCCTGAAAGAATATGATGTTCATAAACTTTATAGCTAGTCCCAGCATCCCTCATGTACATGAAGCAAAGAAAGATACCATTTGTTTCCCTGAAAGATTTATATGACTGCTTTGCAAAGCTGGAAGATTGCAGAAAAGATGGGAGTCACATTTTCCTGGATTGATTGGCCACTAAAATGCTCTGTTTCTTGCCAAGACTTCTGGAATAATGGGGGTGAGATGAGGTGTCTATGGATACACTACAGATAGTCCTTGATGTATGAGCATAATTGAGCCTGGGATTACAGTCAGAAGTCATTGCAGTCATAAACTGAGACATGGCTGGACCTGATTTTTTGCGACAATTGGTAAGTGCCATGGCCGTTAAGTGACAGTGGTTGTTAAGTGAACCTCACAGTCATTAAGCAACTCAATTTTCCCCATTAGGCATGTTTTGTCAGAAACCATAAGAAGTAAGTGCTAGAAACTGACAAAAAAAATTGTAAATCGCAGTCACATGACCAAGGGAGACTGCAAATGTAAATGTGGGCTAGTTGCAAAGTCCCTAAAATACAATTTCATGACTTTGAGGGGTGGGCCTGGCTGTTATACTTTGAATCTGGGTTGAAGTAGCCTTGGAATGGCCCATGGTAACTCTGAATGGTCGCTAAACCACCAGTAGCATGTTTATAGCTATCTTTTGTTATTTTCTTTTAATTATGTTTTTTTTAAATAAAAGATATGTCATAACTTTTTAAATTATGGATTCTGGAATAATAATATACATCAGAAAGATTTAATCAAAATATATATTTGGTCAAGCCTAAGCAGAAGATAAGCTACTTCGGCTGAGCCTTGGTGGCGCAGTGGTTAGAATGAAATATTGCAAGCTAATTCTGCTGACTGCCAGCAGTTTGATTCTCACCGGCTCAAGGTTGACTCAGCCCTCCATCCTTCCGAGGTCAGTAAAACAAGGACCCAGATTGTTGGGGGCAATATGCTGATTCTCTAAACTGCTTAGTGAGGGTCATAAAGCACTGTGAGCGGTATATAAATCTAAGTGCTATTATTAGTGCTAGTGTTATTTGAAAGCTAAATGGACTCACATTTGGATAGCACTTGAAATGGAGACCACATGGAAATCCCAGGGTAATAAGTTAGATGGAAAAACAAAAACAAAAACAAATTCTTGAAGAAGGCTATAGCTAATCAGTTAGATTGCAAAAAAGTTTGTAATGGAATATGAGAATGACAGAAGAGAGGGTGGGGAAAAAAGAGATGCTTCGTAGGGAACAATCAGATAAAAGGGGGAGGGAGAAACCAGAAGCATCATGGCGAGACCGGCTGGAAAAATAGCGGGCTCCGACGAGCTCTGCGAAAATCCAGCTGGACAAACCTCTGTTGGAGGGTCTTCAGACTTGAACCATCCTATAGGGATGGTGAAGAAGGAGAGATGCCTTTGACAACCAAGAGGAACAGGCAAGTTCCTCAAAAGGTCGGAGGCTGCGCTTCGAACCGGTGGTGGGAGTGGCAGCCATTGAAAAATAACCGCTCTGAAGCTGGGGCAACCAGACTAAGTTTTTTGTACAGAAGCGGTGTCTGAATGGAGTGCTGGTACCAGGTGAGTGATTGGCCAACTCACAGGTAAAAAAGAAAAATTTTAATAACTTTAAAAGGTGTCCCGGAGCAGAAATGAGCAGCTAATTGGCACTTGGGAAAGTTAATGGAGGGAGAAGAACAAAGAGGAGATTAAAATACCAAAGCCCAAGAAAGAAAATTTCACAACTGGATTTAAAATTGGATTTGAAGAAATTAAAAATAATAAAAGAAAAAGAAACCCAAGGAAAAGTACTTTTTATGTGGATTCAAAATATTTTTGACAGCTTTGAGACTTAGTTGCTCTGAGAATATTGTGGATTTGAGAGAGATATCTGCTGGTGGAAAGAGAGAACTGCAATCTTGGTTGGAAGAGAAGAGAAAATAACAGCTGTGACCTTGACTAATAAAAGATAATTCAAAAACTGTGAGAACTTTTAAGGAGTATTTGTTTTTCTGAACTGCTTGGTTTCAACTTTCAACAGTTGTGGAAGATAATAAAGGTTTAACTTGGAGTGGATTGAATAAATGCTGGAATTGGATACTATTTGGAATTATAAAAAGACTATATGGACTTTAAAATTTTAATTAAATATAAATCAAAAGTTTTAACAATTTTTTAAAATTGACAATATGGAGTTTTGGATGTGTGAGGAATTAATTGAGATGTTTAAAAACGTGTGAATCACTAAAGGATAATAAAAAGTCAGAAAATAATATTGAAGGAAAAGGAATTGAATGCAAAAAGCAGTTAGATGATTTCACTGGGATTAACAGTGGTAAAAAAAGAGTGGATGGGGGGGAATATCGCCCCAAAAGAATCAATCAAAGGGAAAAGAAGGAAAGAGTGGAAAGAGATTAGGAGAAAGCTTGGGGAGAATTACTCGAGTAATATATCTAAAAGTGAGAAAAAGGATTCAGGAGAAAAGATATAATAAATACAAAAAGAAAAAAAAAGAAAAAGAAGAAGTTAAAAGAATGAGATAAAAGGAGGAAATTATTAAGAAGTGGAATTTTGGAGAGACCAAGAGAAAATGGTTAAAGAGGGGAAGAATAGTGAAAAGCAGGAAGGGAAGTAAGATATATATTAGTAGATTTAAGGGAACTGTATTAATATTATTAATTGTGGGTCAAATAAATTAAAGGGTTTTAATGTTAGAAGTGAATATGATGATGTTTATTGCTTATAGCAAAACAGAATAGCAGATGAAATATGAAATGGCAATGGGGCTTAATTATGAAGACAAGTTAAATTAAGAGACACAACTGAAATGTTAAAAAGTGGGATGGTGATTTTGAAAAATATATACTGTAAATGAAGAAATAAGATAATTAATTGATGTTATTGTAAGAAATTAAGAATTAAGGGCAGACAGTGATACTGTTTATGTATTAAAAAGAGATTAAGATAAAATGTGGATGGTTAATTAAGTTAAAGGCTTTCAATGTAAAAATTGAATATGATGATATATACTGTGTATATAAAAAGTGGGATGGGGATTTTGAGAAATATATTTTGCAAATGGAGAAATAAGATAATTGATGTTATTGAAAGAAATTAGGAATTAAAAGACAGATAGTGATACTGTTTATGTATTATGTATTAAGAAGATATTAAGATAAGATAAAGAAATATGGAAAAAGAATATTATGGCCAAAATTGGAAATATGTAAAATGTACTTGGGGAAAAAAAAGAGAGATGAAATAACAAGATATGGTGAAAAATGATGAATTTGTGATGAAGAATTATATAAAAGGGATGAATTTGGAAAAAGCAGAAAAATTGGAATAGATTACAAAAAATAAGATAAATAAAATGTATAAGATGTGATCCAGTCAACACTCTGTTCATAAAATATGTATGATGAAAGAAAAAAATTAATAAAACTTGTTTACAAAAAAAAAAAGATAAAAGGGGGAGGAGTCTGGAATTGAGTAATGGCAGAGAAGACTTTATAAAGGTTCCACCCTAATTAAACAGGCAGTAAAAACAGTTGGAGGGAGATTTGTATTTTAAGATTTGCAAGATTCTGTTAATATAATCTTATAATAAAGTGGAATTAGTTCACATTGTTATGTTTCCTGTCTGGTCTACTTGGGAGCTTGATAAAGCTATATGGATGAGTCTAATGTAATCATCAGATATGAAGCTTGACTCAAAGGAGACATTTGATAAGGTGGCTCTAAATCATATTTCCCTGTCAATATTTGTCTAAATTGTTTTTCAGCCAGGTAAAAGCGCTTGGCGTTTAATATTTTCCTTGCAGTGTAGATTTGGGCTATTTTTTTCCAAAACAAATCTACAGTACCTGAATCAAAGAATATTCTGCGAATCTGCTTCTGATTCAGAAACACATATGCAGTAATTGTTTTCAACTCTGAGAGATTGAGCACATGGAGCACCAGAATAAACGAGAAGATGATCTGTTGTTATGTAAGAGATGGAAAGGAAGAAGGGAAGCCTTTCCAGGAGCAAATTAGAACTTTGAATGTCATGATAATTTTCAAAATGAAAAAAATAAAATAAAGATATACTTCTTTCTACTGCTCAAAGCTTAGACATACATCCCTTTGAAGATGAACCCATAGGTAGGACCACTGTTCATTTTCAAATACTGTAAGCATGCTTAAAATTTTATTTATTTCTTAAGCTTTTTACAGTGCCAACTCCTGAAATCTCTCTGTGGTTTACTTTTGTAGCCATATTTTAATTTCTGATGATTTTGTCAAAGCAGAGAAGAAAAGTGAAGAAACTACATGTTTGCAACGGGTATCTGCCATTCATTCGCCTCTAACCACTTGTCTGCCTGAAATATTTTAGTAGGACTATGAGACTAATGTATACTCTTCTTGGTAATTGCTTCAGATTTATATTTGGCTGGCCACTGGGAGCTTTTTCCTGTAATGTATCAAACCTCAGTTGATTTAAAAGGCTATTGCTATTTCACTAGGTTCATCAAAAAGCATTTAAAAGTGATGTACGAAACCTTTCCAAAATGACATCACTCCAGAAAGGTTAGTGTTTTAATGGAATAAGCTGACTACTGACTATATAATAATAATCCATTTCTTCTCTATGCTTACAGCAACAGTCAGGTCTGGATCTGGAAAGGAAAAAGTCTACAGGAAACACTGAGGTTTGTCCTTACCCAAAGCAGTTCTTCTGCAGTCTCTCAGGCTTTTCAATCATATCCTTCCAGATGTGCTGGACTTCAGTTACCTTAATTACTATTTCTAGCCAGTTGAATCAGCTTTGAGAGCTCAAGTTTTGAAAGTCAGCTCTTTGGGGAAAATTGATTTAGGGAATCTTAAAGGCTAGCTAGTTACCTTAATTAGTTTGCAATAGAAATTTTACAGTTTACACAGCTTTCTCTAGAGAGAATTTATTGTTCAAGTTTCAGGATTAATATTGCCCCTTATCATCCTTACTAACCTTGCTTCTTCCTGATCCAAGTGGACAAGGTATATACCACTTTAAATATCAGCTCTAATAGACCACGGTTTTAGAATCACATGGAGAGTTTTACTTAGAGGGTGTTTTTTTTTTTTAAAAAAAACATGAATACAGACTAATCCCATTAAAAACAATTACTTACCTAACTGCTCCTTTCTTTGTTGACAGTCATTACATTCATAGCCACAGTAGTTTGTGAGTATCCCACAATCAGCAGGAGTGTGAATCTGTTGGGTTGCTTTGCAGTCCTGCAGTCCT
Organism: Arizona elegans; assembly: GCA_022577455.1. NCBI lineage: Eukaryota > Metazoa > Chordata > Lepidosauria > Squamata > Colubridae > Arizona > Arizona elegans. The sequence continues at coordinate 156,499,555 of JAKOOJ010000002.1, forward strand.
GCTAGGATGTGTAGCCTTAGTGTGGGAGCTGGGAGTAAGAGAGGAAAACGAGTTGGACTGTGGACCATCATCTGACCTTCTTAAGACATTCTTGGCAGGCATGTGTTATGTCCAGCCAACACCTGATGCAATTGGACTACATGGGGTTAAATGGAGACACTAGGAAAGGGAAAAACATGACATTGAAGGAAACAAAGGTGTGACTATGAGCTGCCTCATCCATTTTACTTTCTCTATGCAAACCAAAGGTTCATTGAATCAGTGTATGAGAATCCTGCGACAATCACTTGCCTTGAGCACGTTTCAATATTTTTCACAGCAAGTAGCAGTACCACATTCACTGCTTTTAAAATTGTTTAAGCATGATCAGACTTGGTTAGTATTGGAAGGGAGATCATTAGGAAATTAACTGTAGTTTATATTGGGAAATAAAGAAACAAAAACAAACAGAAGAAAAAAAATACAGAAAAAAAACACAATGGCAATTCGTTTCTGTATTGTTATCAAGAAAACAACACAAATGCATCCACCTAGCAATCAGGAGGCTTCTCCCCAGCATTTGTTTCTTATTTTTATGATCCTCAAAATGGGATTAGATTACGTCTGCAATCCAGACTTCTTTGGATGCCATTTCCATTTTCTTTTGAAGCTGAATGTAATGCAAAAAGGAGCTGGAAAAATAGACGATAAAAATATCTAATTTTTTTCTTGTCAGCTTCCTGATTTTGTTCATAAGCCCAAGGGTTCCCCTCTTCCTTTAACTTTTTATGCCCCCATCCTCCAGTTTTGGCTTTTTGTTTGAAAAGCTCTCTTGCTTCTCCTTTTGAGAGAAAAACTCAAGGTTGTACATATTGCAGTATTAGGTCTGCTTTATGTGGACAAGAAGAGCATTGATAATATATTGGATTTTAATTAATTTACCTCAAAATATTCAGTGAAAACCAATTTGGGAACAAAGCTGGTCTGCCTCATCTAATTATCTTGAGGAAAATTAGATGCTCCTATAAGCTTCCTTTAGGAGTTGCTATAGGCCAAACTATAAATGTAGGAGGGGAGATTTGTGAATAAGAGCAGCTATAATTAAAACACTAATTCGAAACTGCTGGGAGAAAAGAGAGATTGGACCAAGATTGTAGTTGTCAATGCAAGTGTGTGTGTGTGTGTGTGTGTGTGACTCTCTTTCCAATGACTTCTGAGACCACAACTATCCACGGTTAAATGTACAGATATAATTTGAGTACTGATATATTTTATCCTCTAAAGCAAATAGTAGCTTCCAGAAAATATTTTTAATTAAGGGGATTGTAAAGGGGGAAAGTTCCCTCAGGGCTAAACTTCCCGCTGCCAAGGTTACTATGAATACTTTTAAAAAGAAGGGGGAGGGGGAAAATTTATTCATAGAACCCACTTTGGGAGCCAGACAAATGTTCAAAGTGTTCAGTCTCAGATCATGCCAAATGCACAGGAGTGACAAGGCTCTATGAAATGCTGAGAGGTGCAGGACAAATTAGCTGAGACTGAAGAAAAGTGAGATGAAATAAACCAGAGAGAGGCAGCAAGAACAACCAATACTCTTAGTAATAGAATATCATTTTTTATCTAGGATATGTTCCTAAATTAGGCATTCCTCCAAAGGGCATAAAAAACAAGAAAAGATGTGTTTGTGAAAGAGGACACCACCAACTGGAGAGAAGGACAGAATTCACCACTTGGACATGGACATGAACGTACAGAATGTTCTTAGAAGTCAAGCATTACTGCAAAATTATGAGGCTGTTTCAAAATTCAAGCTTGTGATGGATCCTGAAAAATGGAATCTGATTGGAATTAGGAAGCTCCTGCCAGAATGGGACAACTCACTGCAGCCAACTTGCCACGGTCAACTCACCACAGCTAACTTGCCATGGACAACTGCACCATGGAACATCTTGCACACGACAATTTAACAATTTAATTTAATTATTTAAAATAAATAAAAATTTATCTTACTTTTTGTCATTCACATTTCATTTTTCTCTCTCCTTTTGCATCCTTTCTTTAATGATTCTATTCCACCATTTGTTTGATGTTAGTGTAACTCTTGCCTTGCAGTAAGTTGTCCTGTGGTGAATTGGTTGCAGCAAATTGGCTGTGACAAGTTGGCCATGGTGATTTGGCCGGGGCGAGTCGGCCAGAGTGAACTGTCATAGACCCACACCTGCAAGACAGCCGGCCAAAGCAAAACAAGATTCTTAAATATCACTTGACCAGCTCAGATCATAACACCATATACAAACCACAAACTCTTGCAGGTCAGACTGGCCATTATTGATACATCCTCTTCCATCATTGTTGCAGATAAACATAACTCTGAAGAACATTCTGTGCATTCTATATAAATTCTAACTGGCTGGAAGTCGTAAATCTTGTTCCCACTTCTTTTTCACTGGCATAGTACTGTTGATCATGTTTCTTCAAGTTGGTGCCTTCCAATTTTATTGAACTATACAAGCTGAGGTGGCAACTGCATTTCTACTTGCTCAGTAATAATATAACTTTATATTATTGTAAACTTTAATAATAATATAACAATGTTGAGAGACTCTATTTACCAAGCAGTATAGGTGGGCATGGGATGTTGCAAGTACACCAAAAAGTTGAAAAAGAAAAATGGGGATTGGAAGAATATTTGAAGAACAGTGAAAAAAATGCATTGAAGCGAGTACACCATGAAGGCTTGAGTACCAAAAAGACTAAACTTGCCTATAAGAAAGATGAAATGAAAAATACAAAAGAAACATGGCAAGGCAAAATATTACATGGCCAATGGATAAAACCACTAGCAAGGAAAGCAGCTAACAACAAAACCTGGAAATGGCCAAGAGCAATTGAAGTTGAAGAAAAAGATAGGAGGGTTAATTCTGGCTGCACAAAACCAAGCTTTAAGAACAAATGCATATAAATCCAGATCTGAAAAGACAGCAATAGATATCAAATGCCATCTCTGTAAAGAAATTGAAGAAACAGTGGACCATCTTGTTACAGATTGACTACAAACAACGGCATAACAAGATAGCAATAACGGTGCACTGGAGTATCAGTAACAAATACCATTTGCTTGCAAGCAAGAACTGGTGGGACCACAAAACGAAGTGATAAAAAATAAAGAAGCTAAAGTACTCTGGGACTTTATAATTCAAACAGAGAAGCATCTGCCATACAACCACCCAGATTTAACAATTATTGATAAGAAAGACAAAAAAGTCTGGAAAGTGGACTCCAGTTTCTTGGAGACAGCAAAAGAGAAAGAACTGGTGAAAGTGACAAAATACAAAGATCTGCAAGTCTTTGAAGTAGAACGAGTCTGGCAAAAGAAAGCAATATAGTACCGATAATAATAGACTCCTTGGGTGCAATCCCAAAGCATCGGGAGCGACACTATTGTCATTGGCAAAATCACCATCAGTCAGGTCGAAAGACAGCTTTGCTTGGAACAGTTGACATTCTGCGATAATACCTTTAATATTGCTAAACAACATTTACCTATCCCAGTTCCTTTAGAAGGCCTTGATAGGTCCATTCTGTAGATTTGGCTGACTGAGTGACCAACAATAATAATATTATACAGTAGATGTCTGATAGATGCTGGGTGACTTACACAATCCAAAGTAAATAAGCAAGCAATACAGTTAAAGATATACACATTTTAAAGGTTTCACTGAATTACCCACAGATTTAGTTAGACTCTTCAATGCTGGCAGAGCAAACAAATACATAAATACAATTAAAAGCATACAAATGTTAAACTTACACTGAATTACTCATGGGGTTTAGTTAGGTTTTGCAATGCTACAGTAGTACAGTATGCTGTCTAATAATGTTAATAAGTGCAGGAACATGACTGCATATACTTCCTGTTGGTGGGATATAAGCAAGGGTGTGTTGGCTTGCAAGACAGTCTCCAAAGTAGAAATCTTAATTTACATAGAATAGTGTAAGCATGCTTGTGATAAAGCTGGACTTTAGCTGTGTTTGGGCTATACTGGCTAAATGGCCAACCTCACTGGTAATGTTATCAAGGAATGCTGTATGTAGAATGGGAATGACCAAGGTGTGGCCAGGTTTGTTTTTTCTCTTATTAAAAAGCATTATATAAAAAAATTAATAAAGTTATAACAGATTGCAGAGAGAAATTATGTGGGGCCATCTGTTGATAAACATTATATATGGAAGAATGCAACTAAGAGGGTAAGAGAAGTAAAGGGTGAAGAATAAATAAATGAACATGCAAGTGGAAATAAATATGTAGATTTAATTATGAATGAAAGGGCTACAATGTATATCTGCATTATGAATAAATATCACCTACATGTTGTGAATGCATATGAGAGTAAGGATTCAGAGACTTATAATAATTGAATGTTGACATTCCACTGGATCATGATGATTGAAGAAACAGAAAAGAGCTTTAGGAAAAAATGTGCAGAATTCTGAATGAATTTGTAATCTGAGATGTTATATGAAGGGAAAGAGGATTAGAAAGTACATAACTTGAGGGCCCAGGAATGAAGTAAAATGATGATTGATTAGTTAGTTTCATCTTAGAAAAAATATATTTTTATTTGAAATAGAGTATATGGTTTAAGGATAAGTCTGTTCATGCATATATATGATAAAAGAATGAATATATATCTAAAAGTACAATTTGTTTATGGGTAGTGGAAAATATTGAAGACTGAGAATTTTCAAACTGCTTTTATAACATGATATCCAGGTGGGATTCTGCCTATTGCTGTTATTTTTTTCTGGATTTTGGTTGAGAGATTTTTATTTATTAATTTTTATCTGTATTTATTGGGGACATTATAATATTTGTTTGCTGCTGGCAATTTATGGCTGGCTATGTGTTGAATAAATTAATCTAATGAATAAATCAGCTAGATAAAAGATGATGAAATATTCTGAATCTGGGACAGATCATAGTTTGATAGTGTTAAAAATGCATCTTAAGGGAAAATGGGCAAAAGGGAAGGAAACAAAAGGAAAGAATTGAAAGAAACCAGAGTGAAAGTAGAATGATTACAGGAAGAGGACCTGTGAGACTCACAAGACGTATTAGAAGATAGATTAATTTCCTGATTGTATGACTGGAAAATGAATATAAGAAAAGGAGAGGTGGAAGCTCTCAGGACAACACCTTACAGATCTTTAGCAGTTTGTGAAGTCGTGCAAATGGAACATATGAAAAAAAAATGCTTCATATATCACAGCTAATCATTAGCACTACCCAGTGATTTATTTCGAAGAATATAGTAGCAAAGCAAATTTTGCGATATGAAAAATGATGATTTTTAAGGAAGAAAAATGTGTGTTGATATATGATCAATTCTAAAAGACCCAGAAAAGCATTATTTTTAAGTACTATGCTTTGTTCATTCACTGGGTAAATTAATCAAACTTCTGGTGTTTTTTCACTTTGAATAACCTAAAGACCACCCTTCCCAGCTCAGTATCATTGCTGATCTGACTCTTCAGCCCTTGCTTCTAATGTCTGCTCCGTGGATTACTGTTTAAAAATGCAATTCAAAAGTTATTCAACTACATTAGTCTGCTTTTTGGCTACAGCAAAGTTAGATTAGAGAGTGAAAGTAGGATACTCTCTTTGTTTAAGTGATCCTAAAGATTCAATGTAATGTTACTAAGAAAGTCAAGCAATGGAAAATTTGCATTCTGATCTTAACTCCCCACCCCCCACCCCTGACCTGGAGAAACTCTCTTGAGTTCCCTTGAGAGACATCTGGGAGATTCACAGGACTATAAACATCTGTCTGTCTGTCTGTCTATCATCTATCTATCTATCTATCTATCTATCTATCTATCTATCTATCTATCTATCTATCATCTATCATCATCTATCATTTATTTAGTATACGGCATCTATAGAGGTCATGCAATCACTGATATACAATCTCTCTATAAAAGGGTTTAATAATCTTCTTATTCATCTTAACCCTTGGTATACAGTAGATTATAGCTACTAGTTGGTAATTTGTTGACATAACATCTAGTTTTGGGTTGTGCGTGGAGTGATAGTCTACCCAGAATCTCCAGACTATTGGTCTAGAATGCTTCCCTTTTTCTCTGCTTAAAATTGCCTACAGATAGGAAATTAGCATGTCAGTTAAAAACTCTACAGGAGCTCTTTGCCTGGTGCAGTCTGATCTGTTATTTCCAAATACAGTATCAGAAACATAACCATTGCACAGATCTGCCAATAGGAAGTGAATACAGCCATATCCCAAAAAGGTATTTGCTGCTCTCTGCAAATCCTGGCTCCTTAAGATACCCACAATATGTGCAATTCACAGCAACATACACATGAACATAACACAGCATCAGCCAGTAGCATCTAATACAGCTTTTTCTGAACTATCCACCATAGCATTGGCCAAGAATTCTGAAATTGGTGGTAGACAGGAATGATGCTCAATTTGGAGAAAACTGAATTAGAGACGAATGGTATGCTAGTTTACTGCAAATTGCTGGGTAAGCATAGGCAAGACAAAGTTCCTGTATTGAACATATCAGGCAGTTATGGTGGTACTTGATATAAATGAAGATAGCCAACCAAAGCTTTAGACTTCAGGGATAAAGTTATCTAAAGAAACATCACAGCAGTATGGCCTCAACATCAAATGCTGAAAACAATAACACGGCTTCAGCATTTCATTGTTGTACTTCACCCAGTCCAAGGGTTCTTTTATTGATTGATCTAGTGGTGAAATCCAAATTTTTTTACTACCGGTTCTGTGGGCATGGCTTGGTGGGCATGCCATGGCTTGGTGGCATGGCAGGGGAAGGATACTGCAAAATCCCCATTCCATCCCCACTCCTGGGGGAAGGATATTGCAAAATCTCCATTCTTACCTCACTCTGGGGCCAGCCAGAGGTGGCATTTGCCAGTTCTCCAAACTACTCAAAATTTCTGCTACTGGTTCTCCAGAACCTGTCAGAACTTGCTGGGTTTCAGCCCTGGATTGATCCCAAATGTATATATGTGTGTGTTTATGTGTGTGTATTGCAAAAGCAGTTTATTACCACAGATGGATTTTTAAACAAATTGATGTAGCCCCTTAACCATACAATAATGCTTCCCAATCTGGTAAAGTCAGTCTGAACGGGCTGCAGTGTTTTTCCAAATGATTTCATCTCTTTTTATAACTTGTGAGCAGAAGAGGGAATTGAGATTCCAGACGATACTTTGTGGTATGAAATGTGGAACCATAGAAAGGTTATCTCAATACCTTCCAGCAATGTTTTTCTGACCTCTTCCCCTTTAGTGCTCTCTCTCTCTCTCTTTCATCAGCGCTTGCAGGATGTGCAAAACTGGACTCCTTGGATGGCAACTATTTGAAGCAACTTCTTGTCAAGGAGCACTTGGTGAGACAACCCAAATGATTTAAAGTAGCTCTTCTCAACCTGAACAACCTCTGAACAACCTCTGGAAGTTTATGTTTCTGATCTCAGAATTCCATAGCCAGTGTGACAATTGCAATCAGATGCAATAAACTTTTGTGACTCTTTTGTGCTTATATGGCTTTATGCTCTGAATAAAAATATAGATGTTTTCTTATAAAATCAATTTTTCCATAATTAGTGTATTTATATGAATAATACATTGTTCAGTAATGATTTGTGTAATAGAATGAATATGCAGTCTGCCAATTGATTCAATGCATCTTGTATCTTTCTGTTGTCCCTTAAACTTGGCTTCCTAATCTTATGAAGCAGCTATAGATTGAACGCAGTAGAGGGTTCATTCTATATTTCTACATATTGTCATCTGTCCACAATAATATATTGGGCCAAGAAGGGGGGGTCCCCCTCGTAGAGATGTGCCCACCAGGTTTCCGCGCATTCCATCAGCCAAGGGCCCAGGGCAGGGGTGGGGGGGTGGCGGTCGTTATAAAGGAAGGTCTTGATCCGAGGGAGGCCACTGTACCTCAGATAGCCGGATGTGAGTCTCTCCTGGTGAAGTGGGGCCATGGGATGCAGGTGGGCCTGCTGATCGCGTACCTGGCTCCCTGCCACCTGACAGCAGCCCTGCCCGAGCTTCTCAACGTTATTGCTGGGGTGGCGGTTGATACCCCCAGACTTTTGGTCATGGGGGATTTCAACCTGCCATCTACCGGTGAGGTGTCTGGGATGGCTCGGGAGTTTATGGCTTCCATGACAGCCATGGACCTGACACAATTAATTCATGGCCCCACTCACGTGGGAGGACACACTCTGGACTTGGTTTTTATCTCTGGTCAGTGGCGGAGTGGTCTGGATATAGGGGATATAGTTATTGAACCCCTGTCATGGTCGGACCATTCTCTCCTGAGACTGGACCTTTCGACCGCTGCACCCCACTGCAGGGAGGCGGAACCGACCAGGTGGTTCCGCCCCAGGCGCCTGATGGATCCTGATAGGTTCCAGAGGGAGCTTGGGCCAGTTCCTGAAACTCTGGCTCACGACTCGGCTGAAGATCTGGTGGCTGCCTGGGATAGGACAGCCGCCAGTGCTCTGGACCGAGTCGTGCCTTTGCGGCCTCTGACCCGACGCCGAACCTGCCCGGCCCCTTGGTTTTCCGAGGAGCTGAGGGGGATGAAGCGCCGGAAAAGACGCCTAGAGAGTGGTTAGAGGGCCAGTCGCTCCGAATCCGACCGAACACTAGTTAGGTCTCATATTAAGACCTATCTAGTGGCGATAAAAGCGGCAAAGCATAACCACTTTTCCGCTCTTATTGCATCGGCAGATAACCGCCCAGCCGCCTTGTTTAGGGTGACTCACTCCCTCCTACATCAGGGAGCGCGGGAAGACCCCTTGCAAGGGCAGGCTGAGGATTTTGCACAGTATCTGCACGATAAAATCGCTCAGATTCGGGAAGGCTTGGACTCTGACTGGGTAGATCCCGGCGGGGTGACTGAGGCTGGTCTTGAGAATGTTATCTGGGATGAGTTCGACCCTGTGACTCCTGAGGACGTGGACAGGATCCTGGGGAGGCTAAACGCAACCACATGTTTATTGGACCCGTGCCCCTCCTGGCTGGTACTGGCCACCCAGGAGGTAACACGAGGCTGGCTCCAGAGGATCATAAATGCTTCTTTGAGAGAGGGTTTCTTGCCTCCCGCCTTGAAAGAGGCGGTGGTGAGGCCCCTCCTCAAGAAGCCTTCTCTGGACCCGGCCGTTTTGGCAAACTATCGTCCGGTCTCCAACCTTCGCTTTGTTGCGAAGGTTGTGGAGAGTGTGGTTGCGCGACAGCTCCCACAGTTCCTGGATGAAACCGTCTATCTAGATCCATGCCAGTCCGGCTTCAGGCCTGGGTACAGCACGGAGACGGCATTGGTCGCATTGGTGGATGATCTCTGGAGGGCTCGGGACAGGGGTTGCTCCTCTGTTCTGGTCCTATTAGACCTCTCAGCGCCTTTTGATACCATCGACCATGGTATCATGCTGCGCCGGCTGGAGGGACTGGGGGTGGGAGGCACCGTGCTGCGGTGGTTCTCCTCCTATCTCTCTGACCGGTCGCAGTCTGTGTTGGCAGGGGGGCAGAGGTCGACCTCGAGGCACCTTGCTTGCGGGGTGCCGCAAGGGTCGGTCCTCTCGCCACTCCTGTTCAACATTTATGTGAAGCCACTGGGTGAGATCATCCGTGGTTTTGGGGTGCGATGCCATCTGTACGCTGATGACACTCAGCTGTACATTTCCACCCCAGACCACCCCAATGATGCCCTCGAAGTGATGTCCCAGTGTCTGGAGGCCGTGCGGGTCTGGATGGGGAGGAACAGGCTTCGGCTCAACCCTTCCAAGACCGAGTGGCTGTGGATGCCGGCGTCCCGGTATAGCCAGCTGGTGCCATCGCTGGCTATTGGGGGCGAGTCACTGACCCCCACAGAGGGGGCTCGCAACTTGGGCGTCCTCCTGGACACAAGGCTGTCTTTAGAAGAGCATATGACGGCCGTGGCCAGGGGGGCTTTTTATCAGGTTCGCCTGATACGCCAGTTGCGCCCCTTTCTGGATCGGGACTCCTTGTGCACAGTCACTCATGCCTTGGTTACGTCACGCCTGGACTACTGTAACGCTCTCTACATGGGGCTCCCCCTGAGGAGCACCCGGAGGCTCCAGCTGGTGCAGAATGCGGCCACGCGGGTGATTATGGGAGCGACGTGGCGCTCCCACGTAACACCTCTCCTGCGCGAGCTGCATTGGCTCCCGGTGGTCTTCCGGGTGCGCTTTAAGGTGTTGGTTCTCATCTTTAAAGCGCTCCATGGCTTAGGGCCAGGGTATTTGCGAGACCGCCTGCTGCTACCGATAACCTCCCACAGGCCAATACGCTCTCACAGAGAGGGCCTCCTCGGGGTGCCGTCGGTCAGGCAATGTCGGCTGGCGGCCCCCAGGGGGCGAGCCTTCTCTGTGGGGGCACCCGCCCTGTGGAATGAGCTGCCTCCCGGAATACGATTGATCCCGGACCTCCGGACCTTCCGTAAAGCCCTGAAGATGTTTTTATTTCATCAATCCGGCCTAGCCTAAATGGTTTTTAACTGGGATTTTAAATTTTATGGATTTGGGGTTTTAAATTGGGTAGCCAATTATTTAATTTTTTAATTATCTTAACTTTTGTATTTGTATGTTTTTTAATTTTGGCTGTTCACCGCCCTGAGTCCCTTCTGGGAGAAGGGCGGTATACAAATTAAATAAATAAATAAATAAATAAATATATATATGTGTGTGTGTGTGTGTGTGTGTGTGTGTGTAGTTTCTTCCCATGTAATTGTGGATATATCCCTAAAAGGTAGAAGCGACGTTTTGACAGAATCTCATCTGCCATCATCAGGCTTATGTGAGGAATCTTTTGCAGTAACAAATATATTATTATTAATAATAATATATTAAATAATAAATAAATAATAAATAAATTTATTATTTAATAATAAATTTAATAATAAATTTTTTATATATATATAAATAATATATTATTTTATATATATATAATGTGTGTGTGTGTGTGTGTGTCTTTGGTTATTCGGGTTTTCTCCCGCGTAAAATTGGAAGTGTCTTGGCGACGTTTCAACGAAGTCTCACTCATCATCTTCAGGCTGGTGTTTTCGGCTTTGTGCTTCTAGGAGCAATGTGTGATCGCAGTTGTTTCTTTCTTTTAACTGCCAGTGGGGGTATGAACTGATTGGGTGGGAGCTTGGCTGTGTTCTGATTGGGTGGAGGTGTGTTCTGATTAGTTGGGGGCTTGGCTGTGCTCTGATTGGATGGGGGTTGGCTGTGCTCTGATTGGATAGAGATGTGTTCTGTTTGGGTGGGGGCTTGGTTGTGCTCGGGTTAGTCTGAGTTGCAGGGGGATTTGAACTGGTGAGCTGCATTGCTGTTGTTTGGCTTCGCATTCGTGGTCGTGCCACATCTTCATGATGGGTGTCAGTTTGCTTCATGTATGGATAGGAGGGGTTTAAAGTGGCTAATGATGAAGCTGTGGTCTGGCTTCTGGTCCGTGGACGTGCCTGATCATCAGTGTGGGTTTGAGTCTGCTTTCTGCGTGGATGTGTGGTGGTTACATCCTGTGTGACTCTCGTGAGTGTGGGTCTGGTGTCATTCTTTGTGTTAGGGACTCGTTTGTCAATAAGGGTGGGTTTCCAAATGGCTGGCAGGCAGGAGGTATCATCTCATTTATTCATGCTGTGTGGATGTTTTTCTATCTCGATGGCTTCTCTGATTATTCTGTTGTTAAAGTGTTCAGTTTTGGCGATAATTCTGGTCTTTTTAAAGTCAATATCATGTCCTGTAGCTTTGAGGTGTTGGACCAGGGAAGAAATTGGTTCCTCTTTTCTAACTGAGTTCTTGTGTTCTTCAATGCGTGCACTTATTCTTCTGTTGGTTTGTCTGATGTATGTGGTGGGGCAGGCGGTGCAAGGGATTTCATATACTCCTTGATTTTCTAACTCAATTTTGTCTTTGGGGTTTCTTAGGATGGTGGATATTTTTCGGTTTGTGCAGAATGCTGTCTTGATGTTGTGTTTGTGGAGGATCTTGCTGATTCTGTCTGTGGTGCCTTTTATGTATGGGAGGAGGGCTTTGCCGTTTTCTTGTTCTCTGTCTTGGATTTTAGTGGGGGTTTCTTTTTGGATTAGGTTGGTGATCTTATTTCTTTGGAATCCATTGGATGTTAGTACGTTAGTGAGAGTGTGTAGTTCGGTTTTTAAGTGTTGTTCATCAGCTAAGCGATTTGTTCTGGAGATGAGTGTCTTGGCTACGGAGTTGATCTGTCCTGAGTGGTGGTGTGAGAGTGCGTGCAGATAACCTCAGAAAACAAATATATATATATATATATATATATATATATATATATATATATATATATATATATATATATATATATATATATATATGTATGTATGTATATCTAATACCATTGTTGGAGCAAAGGGACCATTTGGATTGTCTTTTTTTTTTGGTTTTCTTTTTATCATACTTCAAAAGTTGAGCTCGTATAACATTAACATTTTTCTTAGACATTTCAGGAAGTTTTTTTCTTTGCTGCCGAGTCAATTAGCACAGAATGGTTACTTAACACCTGCTAACCCCCACCAGTATTCTTGCAGTGACATAATTCATATGACTGAAATATAGGCAACTAGACAGATTGGCAGCCAACGGCTTTCAGAATCATAAGGGCACAGCGCATGCTAAATGATAGGAGGAGAGAATCCCCTGGGAGACAAAGGTCCCTTTGATACTTGCAAGCAGGTGTTTCCAGCTATTCTCGCCATGCCTGGGGCAGGCATGATCACATTTTCCAAATGAGGCAATTGATTGCTTTGCAAAATAGGTTATCAAAGCTTTATATACCATCTTTGCACAGGCTTACAGAAAGTTCAACCTATTAGTTGCTGTAAGAATTTTGAGTCTGGAATGCAAGTGATAAACTCCTGGAGCCACAGCTAATCCATGTGATGTCTAAAATGTTGTCTCAGATAATGTATCTAAACACAGCAAGAGGATGTTACTGTACACAATCTTTTCTTGTACAAATAGGAATTGAAAGTTTAGGAATCTAAACTTTTTCTTTATTACATTCTAGATCCCAGACAATTCTGAGCAGCTTCATAGAGTAAAAGAATATGATAGGAAACAATACCAAATAAAGCATGGAACATACCCAGCATATTGAGGGAAATCAGAAAAAGACAACATAGTTTAATTGTATCAATTCAACCTCTCTAAGTTTTTGGTCACAAGGAAGAAGGCAGGCACATACAGAGCTGTATGAATAACTGGGGGATTTTCTGCTTCAGTGGGCTGGTGCTGCAACAGAACAGGTGACACTACTAAATTGATGTGACATGGAACAGGCCAACTCTATTAGAGTCAACGGGATGGGCACACTGGGGATAGGAAGTTCATCAAGAAATCAGGTCTTATATCATGAATGGTTTTATAGGTGATAAACAGATCCTTGAATTGCAACAGAAGCCAATTGGCAACCAGTACATCTCATGTAATAGGGGCGTTACATGGACATAGTGGACTTTGCCCATCATTGTCTGTTGGACTATATTTTGGGTCGTCTCTAGCTTCCTGGTAATTTTTAAGGGCAGCCCCATGTTGCAATAGTCCAACTGCAAGGTGACCATGGTATGAGCAATTTGTGGAAGCCTTCTCAATCAAGGAATGGGTGCACCTGACATACAAGATGAAACCTGTGCAAAGGCCTTCTTGTCTATAGCTTCTCATATAGGAGTTGAGATTTCAGTATGAATCCCAAGTTGAACACAAGTCCTGAGCAGGGCAGCACAAACCAACTGTAAGAATAAAGATGGAAAATCCTCATAATCAGAAGAACCCAATGCTCAAAGCCACTTGGTCTTGTTAAAGTTGTGCCTGAGCTTGTGGTTCCCCATTCAACTGTCTCCAACTGGAATAGGATTTCAAAAGTCTTGCTTGGTCAGTTTGATTAGATGTACAACTGGAAATTATCAGCATACTGAACATATGGGACACTCAGATCAATAGATGATCTAAAGATCATCTCATGTAGAGATAATCTCATGTAGACCTCGTGTAGATATTAAATAGGAGGGCTGAGAACCTTAGGTCTTGAGACATCCCACAAACTTTTTAGGCTTGATGTCTTATCTCCAATGATCCTGAGAGGCAGACATCACCATAATGGTTGCAATGGCCTGCCATCTCCTGAGCATCCTTCACCAGCCAGTAGAAGCAAGGATCTAATAAATAGCAAGTTGGATTGACAGTTCCAAGTATTCTGTCCACTTCCTCAGGAATCACAGAATCACATTCTTTTGAAATAAACAGGACAGACAGAATAACAAAATATTAGAGTTGGAAGGCACCTTGGAGTCTTTCAATCCAACCTCCCGCATAAGCAGGAGATCCTATACCATTCTGTACAAATAGCTGTATCTTCTTAAAAACCTTTCTCATCCCATTGCCATGTTGGCTGGGGAATTCTGGGATAGATTGGCTCCTTTGACCATCTCTGGATAAAGAGAGAATGCAAGATCATCCAAGCTGTGCTCCATGTGGTTTATTCACACGAGAAGATTGCAAAGGGCAGATAATTGGAAGGTGAGAGAATTGAGAGCCAAGAAAATTTGCCATACTTTCTCCAGTACAGAACCTTTCAAGAATTCTTAATTTGCACTTTCTGTGCTAATCATTTCAGAAGTTGCCTAGTCATTACTTTAAAGAAGTTAGACATCTTCAAAATGACAGGCCTGGAAACACTGGGTGAGTGCCTTCAATCTTTTATATAAGAAAATGAAGATGCATCTTTTTTAACCTTTAAGAATTTAAAATAAATAGCAAAAACAAGATAAGCTTGTGGCTACAGAAAGTTTTAAACTGATTAAGGCTCAGAAAATGTTTGAATATTGTATTTTGAATACAGGTAGTATTCAATTTACAATCCCAGTTAAGATCATTATTTCTATTATTAAGCAAGGTGCTGCCCAATTTTACAACCTTCGTGTTGACAGGGGGGCAGAGATCAACCTCGAGGCGCCTTGTGTGTGGGATGCCACAAGGCTCGGTCCTCTTGCCTCTTCTGTTCAACATTTATGTGAAGCCGCTGGGTGGCCGCTGGGTGAGATCATCCTTGGTTTCGGGGTGAAGTGTCATCTGTACGCTGGTGATACTCAGCTGTACATCTCCACCCTGGACCACCCCAACGATGCCCTTGATGTGATGTCCCGGTGCCTGGAGGCCGTGCGGATCTGGATGGGGAGAAACAGGCTCAGGCTCAACCCATCCAAGACCGAGTGGCTGTGGCTTCTGGCATCCCGATATAGTCAGTTGGTACCATCGCTGACTTTTAGGGGCAAGTTGTTGGCCCCCACAGAGAAGGCTCGCAACTTGGGTGTCCTCCTGGATACACGGCTGTCCTTGGAAGAGCATATGATGGCTGTGGCCAGGGGGGCTTTTTATCAGGTTTGCCTGATCCACCAGTTGCGTCCCTTTCTGGATTGGGATGCCTTACGCACGGTCACTCATGCCCTTGTCACGTCCCGCTTGGACTACTGTAATGCTCTCTACATGGGGCTCCCCTGGAGGAACACCTGGAGGCTCCAACTGGTCCAGAATGCGGCCACGTGGGTGGTGATGGGGGCGACTTGGTGCTCCCATGTAACACCTCTCCTGCGTGAGCTGCACTGGCTCCCAGTGGTCTTCCAGGTGCGCTTCAAGGTATTGGTTAGCACCTTTAGAGCGCTCCATGGCTTAGGGCCCGGGTATTTACGAGACCCCCCTTTGCCGCCAGAAGCCTCCCACCGACCAGTATGGTCCCACAGAGAGGGGCTCCTCAGGGTTCTGTCAGCCAAACAATGTCAGCTGGTGGCCCCCATGGGGAGAGCCTTCTCTATGGGGGCACCGACCCTCTAGAACAAGTTGCCCCCGGAGATACGGCAGATCCCGGATCTGCACACTTTCCGCCGTGCCTTAAAGATGTTTTTGTTTCATCAAGCTGGGCTAATCTGACCATATTTTTTAAGTTGCTTTAATTTTAAATTGCTAAATTATGGGTTTTTTAATATGGGGGTGTTTTAACTGTGGGCCAAATTAATTTAATTGGTTTTTAATATTGTTTTAATTTTTGTATTTCTGTATTTTATCTGCTGGCTGTTCACCGTCCCGAGTCCTTCAGGAGAAGGGCGGTATACAAAATAAATAAATAAATAAATAATAATAATAATAATAACAACAACAACAACAACAACAACCTATTTTTCCAAGGTTGTTAAGCAAATCATTGCAGTTGTTAAGTGAATCAGGCAGCCATTAAGGAATTTCTCTCCACCCCACTACCCCCCAATTGACTTTGGTTGTTGGAAGCTGGCTGGGTTGGTTGCAAATGGTGATCATATGACTCTGGAACATAGCATCTGTTGTAATTACATATTGGTTGATAAATGTCCAAATTTTGATCACATGGGAAAGCTTGATGGTTTTAAGTGCAAAGACCAGAGAAAAAGTCATTTTTTTCAATGTCAATGTGACTTTAAATAGTCACAAGAGGAATTGTTGTAAGTCAATGACTATCTGTATTAGGAGTCTAACATTAATTTTAAAGAATAAATGCATTTTTTGTGGAAAAGAATATAGTTTTTAATATTGGAGACATTACAAGATAATGGTGTTCAGAGCCAATTTTTGAGGAACAGCATTGGGACTTTGAATCAATAATGTCAATTGTGTTTATCTTCCTGGAAACAGTCTGTTCCCAGAAGAAGATGTTAGGGTAAATATACAACAAAATCTATCTGAGAACAACACGAACAAGCATTTGAACAAGAATTTATTATTAGACATAAAAAAATTGGATGAAACTTAAAAATTAAGAAGGAAGTAAAAATAAAAATTCTAGAAAATAATTGGAATAATTTTTATTTACTGGACTTACAAAAAAGGCTGATAAAGTATTGAGGAAATTTGAAACAAGGATCAACAAGCATTTGAATGGATTAAAGAACAAGATTGTTTTACATAAAAAGAAGGAACACAAAATTGGTTTATTTGATCAGGGTTAAAATGGGACATGCTATTTCAAGGGGTTCTTTTTGGATTTGCTGATGCCTGGAGTGGAAAAAATGTATATTAGATTTCCTCACAGTTAAGCCTGATGCTTAAGCCTTTCCCTACAGTTACTTTATGTATCCTAATCTGACAGCATTTAAATTGGCTTTCACTTAAAATAAGGATTTTTTGTGAGCTTGTTCTCTTTAAAGGGCATGTTAAATTTCAGTATTTTGTTCATACTAGGATACAAATTACTTTCTAAATGTTAACAGTTGAGATATAAAATGCTGACTTTATATATGTTAATTAATGTTATTGTTTTAGGGCTCGGTTTGGACTTTTTGGATTGGAGAAGACATTAGTTACTTATGGGTTGAACAGTATTATATCTGTGAATTTAGAGGAGACAAAGAGATAGTAAAATTGTTTATACTTTGGATGAGGGTGGGAAATTGCTTTCATGATTCTTTTTCTCTTTTTCTCCATTATTTTCTTCTTCCTTGCACTTCTTTTTTTTCTTTTCTAGTTTGTATTATATTTTACTTTTAATAAAAATATTAAAAAAGAGAGAAACTGCCTTAGGTGTATGCTGTATGTTATACATGTACACACACCACACCACACATACATATGTGCCAGCAGGGGTGAAATGTAAAATTTGTTACTACCGGTTCTGTGGGTGTGGCTTGGGGGGATAATGTGACTGGATGGGTGTGGCCAACTTTTTTTAAAAAAAAAACTTTTCAAAGCATTTTTTCTAATGCTTTGAAAAGCCTCTGCTGATCAGGCAACTCAGCTGAGATCGTCAGAGAGGCTTTTTAAAAAATACCTCTCTGACGATCAGGCAACTCAGCTGGGATTGTCAGAGACTTTTCAAAGCATTTTTTTACTGCCTCTTTGGCCAAGAAGTTGCAGAAAAAAATGCTTTGAAAAGCCTCTGACGATCCCAGCTGAGCCGCACAATCATCAGAGGCTGTTTTTTTTCCTTTTGAAAGCATTTTTTCGTCGGAAGAGGTTGTAGAAAAAATGCTTTTAAAAGTAAAAAAAAAAAGCCTCTGATGATCGTGCGGCTCAGCTGGGCATGATGGGGGGGGGGTGGCGCAGGAATTTTTGCTACCGGTTCTCCGAACCACCCGCCACCATTGCTACTGGATTGAGCAATCCGGTCCGAACCGAGAGCATTTCACCCCTGTGTGCCAGGTATATAAAAGCCAGGCCTCATAGACCAACCGACACATGCACGCGCACACACAAAATACATACACAAACAATATTATGATTGGCCTATGGCATCTGATTCTGAAACACAATATATTTTTAAGCCTTGCATCCACAATTCTCTTTAGATGCAGTTACATAAATGTGAAAAGTAGAATAGCATATAATATAGAAAAAGAATATATGCAAAATTATAACGTTTAAATGAAGTTAATAATAAAATGACACAATCCATTAACCAGCATCAGTAAGAATTACAGCAATGTAATCATAGTAATTCAGGCAATGTATTGGGATCAGGCAGTGAGTTTTCTTTTATTTATTTATTTCAAAGCCATTCAATAGATTCTGACTAAACTCTATACCTGCCCATTTTCTTCCATGCCAAATGACTTCCTTAATCATGATGCAGCTTATTTGCTTGGTTTCTGTCCTTTGCAACTTTGAGGATATCCATTCTGGCTTGCCTAGTTGATGATGTCAATCTTCCAGTGTTACTTACGCTGATATGTCAGCTGGGCTCGATCAGGCCAAGAAAGAGCACCATATAACTAGGTCAACTACTGGCGATAATCCCTGTCTTGCCCCTATCAGCCCAAAGATGCCAGAGAAGAAGCTGACCAAGTCTACTTCTAATTATTTAGTGACAAGGAAAATTACGTCCCCTGGGTCAATCCTTGCTTAAGGCAGCCTGAGATCATGAGGCAGCCACATATGGCACATTTTAAAAGGCCATTAAAAATAGCCAATTGTCCATTAATTTCACACCTATCCCATATTCCTGTCTCATGAGCAAAGTGGGGAGGAATAAAAATATCATTCTTTGGCACAATCTGGAGGAAAAAGGGAAACAAAACAAAAATGTTTGGAAAAATAGAAGATTCAGACATGTCCACAGCAACCTTAGGAATACTATGGTATCAAAACCTACCAGACAAGGGTTGTGTTAGCCAGGACACATAACAAACACCATGGTTTCCTGGTGGAGATTGCTGAAAAATTTACCTTAGTGGGAAAGGATTTCTAGCCCGTATCCCAGAACCTCAGCATGGAAAACATTGCACAATCTAATCTATCTATCTATCTATCTGTCTGTCTGTCTATCTATCTATCTATCATCTATCTATCTATCTATCTATCTATCTATCTATCTATCGGACCCGGATTGTGGGGGCAATAAGATGACTTTGTATAAAAAAGAACACCGCTGGGGGGGGGGCCCCTAAAGCCCTACTAAGCAGGTATATACAAAAGTATGAAGGCTATTGCTTAACGCATTGTAAGCCACTCTGAGTCTCCGGAGAAGGGTGGCATATAAATCGAACCAATAAATAAATAAATAAATAAATAAATAAATCAATTAATCAATCAATCAATCAATCAATCTACCTACCTACCTACCTACCTACCAGGGGTGGTTTCTACTTACCTTTACTATCAGTTTGCAATGGGTGGGCGCGCTTGTGCGCTTCTGTGCATGCGCAGATCGTTCATTATGAGGTCCGGGATGGTGGGGGGAGCTTCCCGCTGCTTTTACTACTGGTTCGGAAGAACCGGACAGAACTGGGAGCAACCCACCATTCCTATCTATCTATCTATCTATCTATCTATCTATCTATCTATCTATCTATCTATCTATCTAATCTACCATATTAAATGCCCCTCTGCACAGCTAGCAATTCTCCTAGTATAGGCACAATTTATATGCTCTCTATACTGCTCAAAAACTCCATTTAGAACTTCTAGACCTGGAAAAAAGGAAATGCTACATCACTCATAGCTACTGCATTGCAGTCTCATAACTCTTTGGGAAGGGTCCTGAAACAAGGCTTCAAGGTTCAGATTTATTAGGATGAGAAGTGATAAATAGCCATGGAGAAGGATCAACATATATAAGATCATCTTCCACGAATGACACGGATCCCAGCAACATCTGGGGCTCATTGTGTCAGAGGATGGAGTTGGGAAGCAAAATAATAGTGTGGGCCAGTCACTGTTTTGCACATTGCACATCCTTGACTGATCGCTCACAGCAATGTGGAACAGCTCTCTGGAGCAGGAAAATAACTTTAGCTCATCCTTTGATGAGTTTACAGAGCCTATATTATTGAAATGAAAAATATACATTACGGGTTCAACACCGTTCTTTTCTAACAGGCTTGTTATACCATTAAAAGGCACGCTTAAGTCATGCCCTAAAGCAATGCCAGTTGTCAATATGATGAATGAGGGAATAGATTCTTCTTAGCAACATTGATTCATGTCAAGGAAAGGTGAGATGAAGAGCTGATATTATAAGAAAAATATGAAATTTTAATCGCATGGCTATTAGTTTAATTTATTTCAAACATTTATATAGCCACTCATCTTGTACCAAATGCTGGGTGGCTCACAACCAAGAGATAAAATAACATCTATTTACGACAAAAATATTAAAACCAAAAAATTTAAACCCAAGTACTTAGCACCATATCTAAATTTCTGTGCAGTCCACAACAAGTACATCTCACAGCACCCTGTCCCAGCACTTGGGCTAAAAGCCAGGTCTTGAATACTTTTCAGAAGATTAAAAAGATCCTGCCAAACCTCAGAAAGAAGGATATTCCAAATGGATATAAGATGGCAACATTTAAGGAACTTGAAGCCTACCCACCTTATCCATTATGATAGGATGGGCAGATACCCTTAGAAAGAGGCAGTCCCACAAAGAGGCAGTCCCACGTAGGTTGGTTTTTGTTAAAAAGGTAAAGGTTCTCCTCACACATATGTGCTAGTTGTACCTGACTCTAGGGGGCGGTGCTCATCTCTGTTTCAAAGCCAAAGAGCCAGCGCTGTCCGAAGACATCTCCATGGTCATAGGGACCAAAGGTGGTTCCTATTTTTCTACTTGCATTTTTTTACGAACTTTCGAACTGCTAGGTTGGCAGAAGCTGGGACAAGTAATGGGAGTTCACCCAGTTATGCGGCACTAGGGATTCGAACCGCTGAACTGCCAACCTTTTGATCGACAAGCTCAGTGTCTTAGCCACTGAGCCACCACATCCCTATATTTTTCTTATAAGACTTTAAAAGTAATAATTAGCACCTTGAGTTGCACTGGAAAGGACTTGGGAGAAAGGACTTTTGTGCAGGTAGCACAAAAGAGGCTTAACATGAGGCAATGATCATTACACACGTACTGCCACATTCTGGACCAATTGTAATTTCTAGCTGGTCTTCAAGGGCAACCCCATGTACAATGCATGTTGAATTTCCACATAAGCTTCATGAGTTCTGAGGAACTCTAAAAGGGCAATATACCATTTGGACAGGCAAGTACCCTGTCTATCCTATCACTCCATTTCCCTGTTGGATCAGGATCACTTGCATGAGATAGCAGGGGAACTAATCACGGCTTTATTCAGATTACTCCTTGGGCCTGCCATTTACACCATATTAGCATTGAAATTAATGGTTTACTTGGCTTAATGGAAATGGAAGGCTGTACTGTCAGGAGGTGGTCCATTCTTCCCCACTCTGATCCTGCTTTATGGGCTGCTTTAGAGTGGAGCTATGCCACATCAAAGTCTTAGTTCCTTAATTCCTATTGAGAATTACCATTTCAAGAGCCAAAGATAAAGCTTCCCACAGGGAAGTAAATTAAGTTTCCCTCAGAGGAGCAGGCCACATGCAGCTCTGGCTTTCGACATCTCCCCTGTGACAATACTTGGTTGCCTTCTTTCAGAGGAGCTTCTGACTAAATACTATATGGGATTCAAGAACACCTATTACTTTCCACAACTCATGAGGACATTTCATTTCTTCAGATTCCTGGTTTTCCTCCCTAAAGTTTAATCTCATTTCTGGAGATGGGATGAGAACCTGAGTCCTGATATCCCACAGAATGGTTTCCATTATCTACTATCTGGAATCACTTTCCTTCCGGTTAAGAGGATCGGACTGGGATGCTTGTCTTTTTGCTGTGCATCCTTAATTTTGCCCTCCTCTCCGAAACATGTAAATAAGCTCATTGCCATTAAATAATTAAGCAAATGCCTAACAAAATTCACAGCTGTGGCTCAGAAGCATTAATACCACAAATTCAGTTTTCTTCTGAGCGTAGCTGCTCATCGCATCAGAGGCTACTTCCATCAGTAGGTTGCCTGGATGTAATTATAAATTAACTTGACAGAATTGCATTCTGACACCCAGACTTCTGGATAAAGCAGCTGCACATCTGGAAGGAAGGTCAAGAGATAACTTTCATCTTCTTTTAATCTACTAGTCTGCTGCAGCCTGAGGCTGGCAAAATAACTTCCCCCCATGGAAATGATAAATATATTAGAGGCATAAAAATCAAGTTTTTTATTCAATCAGACTTCACATAAGCTAATAAAAGTGATGATTACGAGTTTTTATCAGGAGGCTTATGGGACATTATTAGCATTTTCTTAAATAAGCATCCTGGAAAGAAGTTAGATATGTCTTTGTTATATTTTCATCTCAATTACAATATAAAGACATTTCTTCACAGAACATCTTTGTATTCTCTCTCCTCTCCCCATTACCACTCCATGCAATCATTTTCTTGATGCACGGAAAAGCAGGAAGCTATCTGATGATTCAGGAGAAGAGGTCATTCTCTTCTCTGAAGGATCACTAATCAGATAGCTGCAGTTTGTAGGAGAAACCTTCAGCATGTACTTGGAAGAGAGATGGAAGGGCATTGCATGCAGAGGTCATTCCCTTAGACCCACAGTTCTTCATGGTATCATCCAGCCATTGTTGAAATGATATAAAGGTTATTGTCATTATTGTTATTTTAGCCCAATGCTGGTGAGATGATTCAAGGAAAAGCTATAATTTGCTAGTAAGAAAATACCCCCACTCTCTTTTAAATGCACCCCAAGCCTTTTTTTTACTAATAATTTTCATTATTTGGTAGCATCATCCAGTTATTGTCATGCTAAAATAAAGCCTGACAACATAATTATAACAATGGTTGGATGATTATATTGGATGATATAAATCATATGTGAGAAAGTGGCCATAGTATTTCATCACTACATCAAAAGAATTTGTTTCTACCTACAACAACATCAATGCTACTAATAATACTACTAATACTACTAACATACTAACAATGCTGCTGCTGCTGCTGCTGCTGCTGCTCCTGCTACTACTACTACTACTACTACTACTACTACTACTACGGTTCTGAAATCTCACATATAGCTAGATTGGGTTCACCCTAAATCCAGGCTAACAAAATAAAATTGATCTGTTAATAAACCCCAAAGCCAAACAAAACCCCACATCCCATGATGGTCTGCCTTGCATAATTCATTAGACAAGGACTTGTATTGAGTTACAAAACACCCAGATCTGCTAGTCTAGTCTAGTCTGGTAATTTGTGCAAAACCACTCCCAGTGCCGAAAGACCTCGTTGCAACAAAAGCCGACATGCTGATCCAATTCTCTTGATTTAAATTGAGTAATTCCAGACTCCCAGTTTTCTTCACTCTTCTTATAACTGTTCAAAATAAAGCTGCTTGTTATAGCTCTTTATTGAACAAGAACGTGATTGAATTTAATGGCTGTACGGAATTAATGGAGTGAACAAGGGAAGAAAAAATCCTCCGAACACATCCAATTGTCTCTGAACGCCTTAACAACTGTGTGACATACGGAAATCAAAGAGGATTAGAAAGTGAGCCGTGCGACATACTGAAATCCACAGAATTAGAAAGTGAATTGTATATGTGCATGCTGAGGTGCATTTTTTTAAAGCCTGCAATGCAAGCAGTCAATGCTGCTTTATTTCACATTAATCCCTCCAGAAATTCTCACTGGTTCCTGAGACCCAATTTTACCTTCCATTATAATTTACCAACCTGAGTACCACCCACTCTCTACTGTATCAGGAGGAATAGAATCTCACTTCCATACCAACAATAAATAGGCTCCTCCCCATCCCTCAGAGGAGCAGTTCAGGTTAAGGGCTGCAGAAGAGATATGTAGCTCTTATAAATTTGATGTCTAAGGGTAGATCCTTACTTTCTTCTTGGCCGAACATCAGTATGGATTGCTCCCTGCTCCCTGAATCAGTGGTGAAATGTAAAATTTGTTACTACTGGTTCTGTGGGCGTGGCTTGGTGGTGGTGGTGTAATATGACTGAGTGGGCGTGGCCAACTTTTTTTTTCTTTTAAAACCATTTTTTCTACAACCTACAACCTTGAAGAGATTGTAAAAAAAAATGCTTTTAAATCCTCTGACGATCCCAGCTGACTTGCCTGATCGGCAGAGGCTTTTTTTCCTTTTAAAAACATTTTTTCTATAACCTCTTTGGCTGAAGAGGTTGTAGAAAAAATGCTTTTAAAAGCCCCTGATGATCCCAGCTGAGCTGTGCGATGATCAGAGGCTTTTTTTTTTAACTTTTAAAAGCATTTTTTCGGCCAAAGTGGTTGTAGAAAAAATGCTTTTAAAAATAATTTTAAAAAAGCCTCTGATGGTTGTGCGGCTCAGCTGGGCAATGGGGGGGGGCAGGGATTTTTGCTACCGGTTCTCCGAACCACCCGCCTCCATCGCTACCGGATCGGGTGATCCGGTCCGAACCAGGACCATTTCATCCCTGCCCTGAATGCAGGGGTGAAATTTCTCTTTCCTAGCTCATCCCAAATGTACTTCAATCCTATTTTTTTCCAGCTTCAGTTCTATTCTGAGCCATTTTAGACTTTTCAGAGCAGATTATCTCCAATCCTTTATTGTGTTCTGAAAGCAGTACCAGCTATGGCTTTGAGGAGCTGTGGTGGTGCAGTGGTTAGAATGCAGTATTGCAGGCTAATTCTGTCAACTGCCAGCAGTTTGATCCTGACTGGCTCGAGGTTGACTCATCCTTCCATCCTTCCCAGGTCAGTAAAATGAGGACCCAGATTGCTGGGGGCAAAACGCTGGCTCTGTAAAGCACTTAGAGAGGACTGTAAAACACAGTGGAGCAGTATATAAGTCTAAGTGCTATTGCTATACACCAAACAAACTATCATCAACTCTAGAAAGTCATGCCCCATTCATGTCTCCCAGTGAGCACCTTTTCATTAGCAGACAATATACAGTATATAGTTCAGAATTGACCTGAGGAGTCCTTGGTGCTTCCTGTGCTTGGTTGTTTGTAAATGTTTGTTTCATTACCACTGGAGGTAACATCATCAGTGCTAGTGAGTCAGTGGTGGGTTCTAATTGGCTTTACTACCGGTTCTCTTTGTGTATGCGCTTCGCGTGCGATTGCCTCTTCGTGTGTCCAATCACACTTCTACTCTATTCTACTCTACTCTACTCTACTCTACTCTACTCTACTCTACTCTACTCCACTCCACTCCACTCCACTCCACTCCACTCCACTCCACTCCACTCCACTCCACTCCATTCCATTCCATTCCATTCCATTCCATTCCATTCCATTCTATTCTATTCTCTAGCCAAGACCTGGAAGAAAAGCCAGGTTTTAAGGCTTATTTAAAGAAGGTCAAAGTGAATTAATCTTTAGAAGGGTATAATTCTAAAGAACATACGATAGATAAGGTCTGGGTCCCATAAGATGACATGATTTAAATAAAAGATTTAATTGTTGGCATGCAAATTATTGAAGAAATCTCAGGAGAATTAAAACAACAACTCACAGCTACTTCAAAGAAATCTGAACATTTGTAATAATTATATGGTATAGTTGCCAGCAACTATGGCCAATTATTTGTTTGCTGACAATATTCAAGCTGCTAACTATTATATTAGCAATTGCAATTGTAAGTGAATAACATACTTAAAGATTCATTATATGCACCTAAACAAAATGATAACTACCAAAATTTTGTCTAAAAAGATGTTTCATTTTCTTTCATATTGTTAAAACATTGATATGTTTGGCATTCAGTAAGTTCCAGAATTTTGTTAAAGAAACTAGGGAAAAAATTGAAAACAATCTTGATGTTAAATGGCAAAGAAATCCAAAATGTAATCATCAGAAGAGGAATTTTTCAAAGAGATCTTTAGATATTGTGATGTGTGCATATCTACAAAGTGATACAAAATAGTGCAAGCCATGGTATCCTCTGTGTCTCTCTATGAAAGCAAAAGTTGGACTTTAAAGACTCACGATAAAAGGAATATTTACTTTTTTGAATGTTGATGTTACAGGAGACTTATGGATAACCAAGAAAACAAACAAAATAAAAATTCAAAATAGATTGAATTTTTATACAATTGAATACAGAATGTTTACTCTAGACACAAATGACTAGACTCAAATTAATCATTTTAGACAATTATCTCTCTTCGATAATGCTGGGAAAATCAGAAGGAAAGAGAAAAAGAGGATGACCAGTAGCAGTTAAAGCGGCAATGTTGGAAGATTTGAAGGTCGGGCTGGGGACACATCATCCTGGAGAAAATCTGTCAGGATGGTTGTTATGGGTTAATATGGAATTGATGGCACATAATTAATCATAATCAATAGAGTATCACAATTATGAAATGTACTGAAGTATTTTTGGAATGAACTTCAATAATCTGGTGTTAGCTCGCTAATTACATTAGTTGCATGCAGTAGCAGAATAGTTACCTCAGGAAACCTTTGCTTTACATGCTAGTTTATTTATATAGCCAACCTTAGGTTCTGATTCAAGAACTTATTTGCAGACTCCTGGATGTGAGCTATGGAAAAGCACTTAAAATGAGCTGCTCTTTAAGACTCAAGAGAAATCAACGTACTGTAGCTGGTCTGGTAGCTGTCCTCCACCATTCAATTCTAATTCCTCTTATGCCAGAATCTGTAGCTCTGTCTGCATATGTGTACAGTTGCCTTGTAGCCCCAGGAGATTGGCAGGGTCTCTGTGATTTTGGTCTGCTTGAGCAACTGATGCTCAACATTGTGATATTTCTAATTATCTAACTCGATTCCTTCTGGATTAATATTTTAAGAGAAAGCATGGAGTTTTCTCATTTCAGTTTGCTCCCTGCTCCTCAGTCAAGTATAACTTTCAGGTTGTTCTTTCAGTTCCTCAGGACCTCTCTTTACACTTTTCCATGAATAATCCTATTTTTTGTGTGACTTTTCTTGTCCACATCACCTTAAAGAAAAGTGCATGTTTGGCAGTTTTCACAGAGATTTCCTATCTCTTAGAAATCACATAGGCACCCCCTCTGCAAGTGTATGCTGAAAGCTGAAACAATTGGTAGCCCAGATATTAACAAAGCATGCTAAGATCCTCCTAAAATTACAATATGGGTATTACTCGCTTAGCAACCACAATTTGAATCAGAAACTCAGAAACTCAGTTGTTAAGTGCAGTGATTGTTAAGGGAGGCCACGACTGTACTTGCAATCTTACTTCAGTGTTCCTTTGCTTTACAGACCCGTGAATATCATAAACGTGAGGATTTGTCACGAAATTACTTTTTCATTGCTATGGAAATTGTAAATGCTCAGTGAATGAGGCAGTCGCCAAGTGACGACTACCGGTGCTCCTTATTATCCTGCTACTATGTCATACTGGCCATTAACCTGGACAAAAGCATCTTTTCTATTCTATACCTAGCACGCTCCCACTTCTCAGTGCTCCTGGAAATATGAATCCAGCTCAAAAATCAGTTCTGGCATGGTCTTTGACCCAATGTGGGGAAAAAAAATAACACTACAAGAGCTCAGATTTGTGTGCAAACAGTGCTTATATTGGGATAGCTCTAAACTTCAATACAAAAGTAATATTCGTTTGAAATTGAAACATGCATCCTTTTTATAAATAAGCAAATAAGATACTATCTTAATGAATAAAGGCAGAATTCCGACTGGATCTGGGTATTGCCCTGTTCAACCTTAACAGAACTTGTCATATAGACTATAGAAGGACTTGCTGGAATCCATTCTAGATTGTGCTACATTTCCATTGGATCAGGCTTCACAATGATTTTAACACACACATGTCATCAACTGATGTTTCCAGAGGGCTCTTTTTATTATGCAATGGTTCTGCATGATGAAATAGAAGATGTTGCTGTCTATTTGTAAACCCTCTATATGTCTATGGAGATTTTCAATCATCCAGCTCATGGTTGTACCAAAAGGTGCTTTTTTCAAGAGACAACCGGACTTTCTGGTTTTTCTTTGAAGACATTTCACTTCTCATCCAAGCAGCTTCTTATATCTTCATCCTCTTTAAGAGGATGCGAAACGTCTTCAAAGGAAATCCAGAAAGTCCGGTTGCCTCTTGAAAAAACACCTTTGGGTAAACCTCCTATATTTTCTCTCTCACTGTTGCTGCTTTTGTGTGTGTCCTAGTTAAGGCACCAAGCCAGAAACCAGAGGCTGGTGAGTTCCAATCTCTGCCTTAAACACAATGCCAGTTGGGTGACCTTAGACCAGTCACTCCCAGCTCCTAGGAAGCAGGAACTGTAGAGCTACTTTTGATACACACTACAAGAAATCTTTTAAGGGCAGTTGCCAGGAATTAAAAATCGACTTGAAGGTACAACTTCCCTTTTTACTTTGAGGAGTGGGGGGAATTAAAAATTCATTAAGGGAAGGTTCAGAGACACTGGCAGTCCTCACTATGGAATTCTTCGGTGGAAGTCTTTGGTGCAAATTTTACTGTACAAGTGGGGAAACAAACATTTATGTTGCGTAGGCTTCACAGTATTTTATTTTATAGTGTGTGGTTAGGTTTCATCATGCTTTAAGAAGCTATTGCCACTTACGGCTTCTCAGAATGTGCTTTTCTCCCTGCAGAAAAGAAGTGTGAACAAATTATGCCATATGAATAGATTTCATGCTTTTAACATATTATTTCTAGGAGGCATTTCTACCTAGCTAAATGTGATAAAGTTGTGTCTCTGTTAATAGAAAGTTGTAAAAGAACATCAATAAGAGAAAGATTAACAAACATTTGATTCTTTTGTATTATGTTATAATATAGATTGAGAGATTTCTGCCTGAATTAACTCTTCATGTACTAGATGTTGGCTCATTATAGTTGGGTTGATATTCATACATCATTGACACATCTATTGTATGGATCCGGTAGGGGGAAAAAGTCTGAAATATAGATTTAAAACTCTGTATTAGTGTCACTGCATTTATTCTAATAACATGGAAAGCTCTTCAATGAGAACTAAGAAGAGCTTATTCCTTTTGCACTACTTCTTTGCCAAGACAAATGGATGTAATGTGTGCAATTCAAAACATATGATTATTGTAGTTTCAAGAGACACCAGTTATTATGTCATTAAGACATCTTTTATACATGATAACTGCAGTGACATTGTATATACAAAGATGGGAAGAGTCAGCATTGCCCACAGTGGAGGAACGGTTGGTGAAGATGATGTAACTTGTTGAGATAGTTAAATTTGCTTCTTGATCAGAGAAAAGATAATATGTTTATTGCTAAGTAGAAACCATTATGGACTTTTTGCGTGAAACAGAAAAAAAATGAAATTACGATTTATGGTTATGTTGATTAGATAGGCTAGATTATAGAAAGAAGAGGTTATGTTTTATATATAAAGTAAGATGTAAATTTATAATTGTACTTAAAACTGCTATAAAGATTGAAAGATACTTCTTTGTATCTTTTTTCTTTTCTATTTTTCTTTTACTTTTCCCCCTTTCTTGCACTTTTAGTTTTCTTTCGATTTCTGTCTTTTCTTTTTTCACTTTACATTAGTTTGTATTAATTACCTGTTTTTTCAAAAAATCTTAATAAAATTATAAAAAAAGACATGAAGATAGGATTCCCAAACAAGAGTCCATGAAATATTGTGACATTCCATTAAGATTTCAGATGAATGACAAGTATCCAAACGTAGCTGCCCGTATTCTTGTTTACTTGTTATCTTTTATTCCCTTGTTTCCAGAGCATCAGTGTTCCAAAACGACAAGTCATGCTGCTTGTAAGCTATTTTGGTCATTTTGGAACATGGATGTTAGGCCAGTGATGGAAATTCTTTGCTTTGCTTTTTTGCAAATTATCCAATATTACAGTCCACAATACATGCATGGGGAAATGCAGCAGGTTGCAGATCTTTCAATGCTTCAGTTGAGATTGTAATCACAAATTTACAAATAATCACAGCAAAAATGGAAGCTATGCTCAGTTCAGCTCTTCCGAACAGGGAGATTATTGCAAGATACTAGGTTTTAATTTTTAGGAAATGTGAAATGACTCCTCCAAGATGTACGGAACAGCACTGTCAAAAAAGCAATATCCAGGATCATTTTTATCAGTCAGCCTTAGGCGCTTCCTTCTGCCTTTTACTGATTTGACTTTCCTAACTCAATCTTTTCTTATTTCACTTTCCCTAGGTATCACACCCAGAGTGGGGAACCAAAGGCTGCAGTAGCTTATCATGACAATTTGGAATTCATCCCATGGCTGATAATCAGTGACACCCCAACAGTTTTTAAGCCGTCAGTTAGGCATTGCTACATTGCCCTGACATTATGATCTGATGCTGAATATATGCCTTTTGTAAATTGGTAACCTGAACACAGAAGAACACTAAGTCTCTAAATGGACTGACCTCAGCTCTTTAAATAGCTTTGGACTGCAATACTAGACCTACTAACTGCGGAGGATGTCTCAATGAAATGGTGTGTGGATGTCTTAAGTCTGAGTTAGCGTTATAGGCAGTGCTATTAATTACGGACACCGGACTCACTATCTCTTTACAAATCTGTTGAAGTATTTCTCTCCTTTACAAATTGATGGCAAAATTAATTCAGGATGTTACTAATGGCAATTAGGTTCTACCCAGGAAATTATAGAAGACATGCCTTGGGACAAATACCTGTGTCTAACTCATGTAATTCTGCTTCTCTAGACTACATAAACAGACCCCGTGTCCTGATTTGACTCACCATGCTTCCCTATTTTGTTGCATGCTAATCTTAGTTGTGTTATAGAGGTATTTCTGCAAATATCAACCTCAATTAGTTAGGAAAAAGAAGTATTTGCACTGAACACCCAGGGATCAATTCATGCAGCAATAAGGAACCTAGATTTGCTATTAAGAGTGTATTTAATAGGGATAATATGGGATACATTCTCCCCGTCTGTTTGTTTCATATATAACTTCAGATATACTTGTAGTTTTGGGAGGTGCATTAGCTGCATTTCTTCCTTGAATGCCAGGTGTGAGATTGTGCTCCAGAAAAATAAATGAACTGGAGTTCAACTAAATCTGACTTCATTTAATCTAATAAAATAAAATAAAAAATTTAATTTTAGTTGGCCCATCCTGAAGGCAGCATCTAACAGCTCTTGATCTTAAGAAGTAAGCAGGGTCAGACGAGGTTAGTCCTTGGAAATCCCAGGACTGTCCACTGGGAAGTCAAACAAAATACTGGAGTATGCAGATCACTTTCATTATTTTTTTTTGCCAAGAAAATTGCTTACATGGGCCCGTACCATTACCAGGATTTATGCTTGAATTGAAATCGAATTTATTAACATTTGAAATGATTTATTCTGTATATAGGCTGCTTTCTGTTAAATTACACTTTGATGATGATTTTGGAAGAGGGTTTAGCCACTACATCCAACCCTACTTCCCTCCCTAGGATCTATGTGGCCCCGGGAATTAGATATTTATTTTATTTTATTTAAGTATACATTTAAAAACACACAGGTGTCTGTATGAACTCACTGGGGATTTTGAACAAATACACAGAATAACATTAGAAAATACTCTTGGAATTAGTTTTACCACTGTAAATGAAAAGGAGTATTCTATGGCATCATATCCACTGCTAAACCATAATCTAGCTAAACTCTGGCTAAATCCCAACACAATTTTCCCCCTTGGTTGGAATATATGAAAGTCATTTCTAATTGAATAAATCAGTCCTTGGTTCATAGTCTTATTATCTCATAGTCTAGTTCTGCCTTCATTTGTCACGCATTTTGCAAGCTCCCTTTCTTTGGGGATTCGTCTAGCATTACATAGATGAATGATTTCTAAGAATTGTTTATACAGTTGTCATGTGGAATCTGTTCTAGATGTCGTCAGTGTTTTGCTCTCTAGGAAGAAATAAATAAATAAATGCAGGAAGAAGACCAATACAATAAGAGATAGTTTTTTTTTCTTCCAAGTGCACATGATTTAGTGGTCCAAAGTTCACTGCTTATATAAGCCTATAAACCACCATATCATACCCTTTGTGCTCCCAAATTTCTGGTGTACCAGATGTGGGAGATTCTACATATCTCCAATATCTTTCCTCTTTTTTCAGAAGATTGAATATTTTCCTTAAAATCAATCCCATCCCCTGATGCAATCTTGCTTTGCAATGCAAGAAAGGATACAGGATTTCCACACATAGAGGTTGTTGATAGACATCTGTGAGATGTGGGCAGATACAATCCTGGCAATGTAATTTTGATGGCTAAAAGCACAGCTGGAGTATCTATTGGCTTTCTTCTCTGTTAATGAGCTTCAATTATTAACATCCCTCACCACTGGCTATGCTAACTGGAGCTGTTGCAGGGCCAGAAATTTCCCATCTTTAACATACACCTGCTTTCCCATCTGCCACTCACCTTGAATATGATGAGGTCATTGGCCTGTTTTGTCCTGCAGATTTATGCCAATGCAAAGTTGTGTACCATGTGTTTGGTGCATTTAACTCCTTGAATGTCCTTGAAGAAGGACTATTAATAACAAGACTGTCTAAGGCAGGGCTGTCAAACTCCATGCCCACACCCAATTTAGCAAAGGAAAAAAAGTCCCAATACGTCATGTAACGCTGCCGTGACGATGTCAGTTTGACAACCCTGGTCTAAGGTATAGGGCAAATTGGTTTCCCCCAATGATACCACAGGCAACTGATTTGATAGCCAACTGATTTTTATACCAACATGAACAATGTTGGTATAAAACTATACCTGAAACCAGTTTAAAATTGTGCAGGATCAACTGTAATATGTAGTAATCTTTTCCAGGAGAGGGCACTAGCTATGGAGACTCTGGAAAAATAGTAGATAGTGGGTTGTCAGTATTGTTCAACATATGTTATAAGGCAGAGGTGTCAAACTCAATTTCATTGAGGGCCGCATCAGGGTTGTGTTTGACCTTGGGGGGCGGGGGTGGGCATGGCTGGGGTGGGGTGGGCGTGACCAGTTCAACATCACTCATGTCGGGGACCTATGATGGTCTGAGCGCTCTGCCAGCGAAAACGGGCTCCCGAGCTCCATTTTCGGCTGCGACGGCTTCCTCAAACCCTCTGCCAACGAAAAGAGCTTGGGAGGGCTGCCCGCTCCGTTTTCGCTGGCAGAGGCACCATGAGCCGGTCCTTCACTATTTCCAGGGTGGCCCTGTGGGCCAGATCTAAACACCCCATGGGCCTTGAGTTTGACACCCCTGTTATAAGGTAATCACTCAGTTTAATGGAGAAGCAGCTGTGCAATGTGAATTTAGATAGAATCAGAAACAAAGCACGTACTTTATGGTTCACCAAACAAGTCACTTCAAGCAATTGTTTTCATGTTTATCTGCTAGATTGATTTGTCTTAAAATACAAATGCACATTTTAAAGACAAATTTTAGACACAAAATGAACAACTGCTAATGGTACAACCTTTATGTGTAAGACAGCAATAACTGTGTAAGATAGAGGCACTTGGTAACTTTAAGGGGTGCTTGAGACTGTAGGTAAAATACATCAAAGCTGCATAGAAATCTGCACAATATTACTTTGCTTCCTGCACAAATTCATTATTCTTGTATCTGAAAAATGAACGAATTTCAGAGTACACAATTGATAATACATCTTTTTTTTATCTGTTTTACATCAAAACAGATTGGTCACCCTCATTTCAGAAGACAGATTTTTTTTTGCAAATGCTAATGGTATGAAGAGAAAGAGTATCTCAAAAAAAAATATCCAGTTGCATCAGGCAAGATAAATCAGATTGACAAATGATAGTAGACATTACCAAGAATTACAAGGAAACGCTGCTGAGGGTTCAAATCCAAATATGCCACATGCATTCATTCAAATATGCAGGGCGCTTTGTATAAACATCCATCAATTGCGCTAAAACAGGGCTAAACATTATTTTATCATAAACTTTCAGGAACATAGTCTATTTTTTCTGTTTTAGTGAAACCTCTGCTCTGATACAAAAATGCCCATAAAGAGAAAATATGTGCCAGAGGCTTTATATGGAGGATTTCCCTCCTTTCCACAATCTGTTGACTCTCCTCAGAGAAGCTCCAAACTTTATGTGACTAATCAATGCTTCTCAGGAGGAGGAATGATCAGGAGTATATTGGGATGTCCCAACAGAAAAATTTCGAACTGCTATATTAATCTAGGTCAGTGGCTAATCTTTTCAGCACTGAGTGCTGAAACTGGAGCATATGTGCGAGCGCATGCACCAGAGTGCCAGAACCCGGAAGAGAGCAGCTGGCTGGTGCGCATGTGTGCAGTGGTCAGCTGCTCTTCCGGGTTCCATCGCACGAATGCACATCAGACAGCTGGTCTTTGCGTGAAGACCCACTGGTCGGCATGCATGCGCGTGCCAGAACCCGGAAAAGCAGCTGGTGACGATGCGTGTGCCCACAGAGAGGGCTCTGAGTGCCACCTCTGGCACGTGTGCCATAGGTTCACCATCACGAATCTAGGTGGTCTGCTAGATTAATCTAAATTTGAAGCAAACAGATAAAAGTAGAATGTGTGCTTCTCACTGTCTGCTCCAAGTATCAGCTTCAGTAATTCAAGAAGGCAGTTCTGCAAGAGTCAAAATCTGAAAATGTGTTAGTAACCCAAGCTTGGTGATATCTTAAGGTGATAAATGAGGGTGAGGGTTTTTTTTTTTTTTTTTTTTTGCAATGTACAAGCCTTCTTATCAATCCTAACAGTATTGGGATGTGTGCAGATCATGTCTCTTTCAAACTACTTTTAGTCCTCTTTAGGAAGATTTACTATCATGGAATATTTTTAGCTGGACTGCCTATCAAAATGAATAAACTGGGTTGAACAAAGAAGCTGTTAGAAAAAGGGATAGTGATTTATTTGTTAGGATTGATTTCAGCCACACTGTTTTTTTTTAATCTGTACTGCACAGGTAATTTGAGTAGCTGTCTCTGGTTTCACCCAGTGAGCTTTGACAATTGTTTGTTTTGTGTCTGGAGTTTAATTGTCACCAACCTTGAAACAGGAAAGCAGAAGGAAGGGGCTCTCAGCACTGCTCCAAAGTATGCAAAGACACCTTAGTGTTATAAAGTACAAGGGGCACTTTCATGTTGCCTAATCATATGCTGATCCAAAGTAAATCTTGTTAGTGCTGATACAGCTACCGACCAGAAGGACAGTGGCTAGAGCCATGGGATTTTAGAATTTGCATTGTTTTAATACTGTATTTGTTTACTAACAGAGTAGGTATGCATTAGGCCTTTATCATTCCTATGTTAATGGGCAGGCAGGAATAAAATTCTTGCAAACCTGTTTACTAAACCCATTGCTAATTAAAAAGAATCAATTCTGTGAAGTAACCATTTTGTTCCTCCACACAATAAATAAGCAAGAGGAGGTATCATTTGTAAAAGCTATAAGGATTTCTAGAACAATGGGATAAAGTAAGGAAGCCATTCTGTTGCTTTCACAAATCAAAGGTAATACACAATCAACTTCGAAATGTCCACCTCCTTTAACTAAAAGCTAAAACTTCTGCAGGTGGAATCTACTTATGCACGCACATAGATCACAGATCGTATCCAACAGCTAGCAGTGGATGTTTCTAAATGAAGCTTTTGCCATGCCCATTGCCTGGATTTAGTGACAAAGTTTTAGAAAGGATCAAGACTTCATCATTTTCACCACCTGAAATCTTCTGTGCTTTCCTTTTCTGTTTCTTTTTTCCACAAAGCCATCAGTTAACGAGATAAAAGAAGAGCTTCTGCACTATTGACTGGCAGCACAACGTTACTCGTTGTGCAATATGACAAAAGCACACACTTTTTTGACCCAACGAAAGACGTCTTTGTTGAAGAAAGGATGAAAAGGAACAAAAACTGGAGAAATTGGATATTTTTCCAGACAGGTTAGTGCTGAAAAATGGTACCGAGATGCCACACCATGCATTAAATGTTCATGCATTAAATTGCAGACTGCTTGCCTGAAAAGCAATTATATCATTCAATTAGTGAACCATCTACTGATCATGTTAAAGAAGACGTCACATGTTTCCCATTCTTAATTGGTCTTTTACTGGAAAATATTTAGAAATGGTAAAGGGTTAATGCCAGTTCCTTTCTGAAGGGGAAAAATATTTTTAAGTTGCTGACCATAATAAGAGGTAGTAGCCAAGTTCTGATTCCTAAATCCCATTATGCTAAACTTTCTGATTTATCTGTTAATTAAATCAAACATATGAAATGAATTTTGATGTAATATCCAGTGGTGTAAACAATTTGAATGCTCGTTGGACTGGGCTATGGTAAGCAGGGTTTTGGTGATATTCCACTTTCTATTTCTTTCTATTTTATTTTATTTTGGGGCTGATATTTCCCAGTTGAGTTGGCATTGCTCCCAACCCAAACTTCCTAGAAACGTAGCCCAACATCAGCTGTCATACCTATGGGAAACGACATTCAGGATGGAATGATTTTAATGAAAATAGAAAATAAGGGCAAGTTTTGTTTTAGAAGCCTAGCTGGTAGTTTTTTTTCCTTTTTGACTGCAAAAAATCTGATGGCATTATCAGTGCTGATTAAGATAAATCCTGAATCTTGCCAGTGTGCATGCATATCAGATTTAAAGAAGAAAATAATCTGTATAAACTGTGAACTATTCAAGACAGCAGCTTTTACTAAGAGGTGCTATGGAACTTACAGGCTTATTCATGTATCCAGCTGATGTTAATTATAACTTTGCAACAGAACATGCTTCCGTACTCAAAATACATCAGCTTCTATGTGAAGCATTTGAAAAAGGCAAAGGAACTCTATACATGCGTTTCTCATGAAGACACTCTGGAAAAAGAAACGAGGCACTGCACACCATAGGTAACACCTTTGAATCACAAACCTTTTCAAGGACAAAAATAAAAAAAGTGCTCTGTAGTATTGATATTCCTACCCATTGTATTTAAAATTGTAAATTGTATTTAAAAAAATACAATTTTCAGACGGGAATCATCCCAGTGTATGTCTAGTTAGATTTCTAGCTCTTGTAGCCTTTAATAAATGGAAAGCAATAGCTCCATTGTTAAAATGGGTTATATTGATTATAATTTTCCAATTAATCCCATAGTTGTTTTTGCGCCTGCTCAGTTTTATGTGGTAGATAAAAAAAATAACATCAAAATAAATGCTCTGTGGTAAAGCAATTATCTTTCGTGAAACTGAATATTGCAGAGGTAGTGGATAATCAGAGGTAGTATCATGTATAATCTGTATGCCAGTGCTGCTTGCAGTGATTTTCCATCAACTCTTAACATAAAAATTGGGCAGTACTACAATCAAATGGTCTTTACTAATATTCAAAATTTGTTATAGAAACCTTAAAAAGATCTTAATAGACTTTCAATAGTATTGGAATAACACACTTTATTCTAGTCAATGGAATAACTACTTGAAGCAAGAGCTTTTCCTGATTTCATACATTTAATGGTATATATTATTTGTTAGAAAGAGGCAGTTTGATCATGAGTGGTATTAGAAAAGCTCTTATCTAAAATGAATTGATTTTGTTCACCATAACATTTAAATCAGTAATATATACCTGAGTATAAAAATCTAAAAATCATGGATTTATTGAGTCAGAATCATTTTACCTTTTACTAATATTATGGTACTTACTTGTTTCAGAAGCAAAAAGTCTAGTAACTTACTAAGTCTCTCACTTCACTCCTAATATCTTTGTTTTTATGATTCAGTGAATATAGTATTTCAAATACATAAAGAGAATTGCATGACTATTACCGGTAGTTCATATAAGTTTTATATAATTCTGGCACTGTCTATCTTGCATATGGAAGTTTCCTTCCCATGTTTTCCTTCTGACCTTTCTTTTTCCATGAAGCATAAGTACGAATATGACCATGTGATGTGCCTTAAAATATCCTAAACAACCAGTTGATTGGCAGAATGTTAATGTAAATAGTTGTCAAACACTTGTTACAAAAAGTGGATCCTTTCATAATGAGATATTTTAAAAGAAAATTTAGAAAAAGGATTCTTTCCTATATTGATACAAGTACAACAGCAAAATCTGATTCTATCTATTTATCTATCTATCTATCTTCATCATCATCATCATGGTGGATAGCCATTGTCTAACCACTGCAGGATGAAAGCTTCTTCCGCATGTTTCCAACCAATACGGTCCTGAACTTTCTTTTGCCAATTGGGCCTGCAATACTTGATGATGTCATCAATCCATTTGTTTTAGGTCTCTTTCATGGACAAGTAGGATCCATTCTATGACTGCTTTGGTCCACCTGCCATCAGTTCTTCTTGCTATATGACCAGCCCATTTCCACTGCAATTCTTTTACTCTCTTGATGATATCGTATACTTTCATTTGTTCTGTAATCCATGTGCGGGTCTTTCTATCTTGTCTTATAATGCCGAGCATGCATCTTTCCATGGCTCTTTGCGCAACTCGTAGCTTTTATATCAATTGTGAGGTTAGTGTCCATGTTTCACGGCATATGTTAGAACAGGCAGCACACACTGATCGAAAACTTTTCTCTTCAGGCATAGGGGGAAGTTGCTCTTGAAAATTATGCTTAGCTTGCTGAATGCCTGCCAAACATAATTTTCAAGAACAACTTCCCCTATGCCTGAAGAGAAATGTTTTCAATCAATGCGCTACCTGCTTTGATATAGCTATATTACATTTAAAAATCCAGTTGAGAACAACTCCAGAATGAAAAAAACCTGTTATAAATTATTTAAAAGTCACCATATGTCTACCAAATTAAACTTCAATATATAAACTTGCAATATTTTCCATGTGCAACAATTAGATTTAGACAGGCTAGTTTTATTAAAATCTTCAGCCACAATAATCTGATCCACAGCCAAAGAAAAGCTTTGGCACTAAATCTTGATGTGGTGGTGGGGCTTGTTTGCTCGGGGAAGATGAGAGCTATGCCAGAGGTTCAACAATATTGCACAGGTCTCATCAGAGGAGCCAGATGAAGAATGTCACTCCCATAAACAATATGGTGAGATGTAATTTACAGAAACCCATACTGGATTGGTGTTCACCTGGGCTAACAAGAACCACGGAAGATACTTCTTGGACAACTGGTGACAAATGGGTTTAGGACTAGGATTTAGTCCTCATGGATTTAGGACTGGGCTATAAGACTATTTGCTGAACAATCAAGGTTAGCAGATGCAGGACTACTGGGAGAAAAGATGAAGAAGAAAACCCATCACAAATATGCAAAGGTTGAAAACAAATAATAATAATAATAATAATGTACTAATGTATAACATGGCTTCAGTTATAACTGAATACTATGGAACAAAAATCAACAAAGAAGAAGAAAAAAGCCAAAGAGTGTACCACAACTGTTTTTTTTTTTAATTTGATTTATATGCCGCCGTTCTCCGGAGACTCAGGGCGGCTTACAATGCGTTAAGCAATAGCCTTCATTCTTTTGTATATTTTATACAAAGTCAGCTTATTGCCCCCACAAACTGGGTCCTCATTTCACCTACCTTAGAAAGGATGGAAGGCTGAGTCAATCTTGAGCCTTGGAGAGATTCGAACCAGCAGAAATTGCAGGCAGCTGTGTTAATAACAGGGTGCACTAAACCACTGTACTATCAAGGCTCTTTTATTAGTACAGTGATTTCTCAGTGAACAACATTGAACAACTCAGGCCATGGCTATCAATTATCAAAAACATGTGCCAGGCTATCCCATCTCTTTTATATAGCTATAAAAGCTGTATGGATAAAGACCATCAGAAATAGAATTAACTGTTCAATACTGTTCAAATATACAGGCAAGAGATTGCAATGGTGTTTGGACTGGACAAATGT
The DNA here is from genome assembly GCA_022577455.1 of Arizona elegans. Taxonomy (NCBI): domain Eukaryota; kingdom Metazoa; phylum Chordata; class Lepidosauria; order Squamata; family Colubridae; genus Arizona; species Arizona elegans. Next base: position 156,539,867 of record JAKOOJ010000002.1, read on the forward strand.
GCCACCCTCACCATCAACAGGGGTAAAAATAATGAAAACTGAAGGAATCAAGATGCTTTATGGAGATTAAGGAGATAACATTAAGAGTCTGGATAGAGACAATCAGTACAAATTAATTGGGCATTCTTCAGCCTGACAGCATCAAGCACACTGAAGTCAAGAAGGAAGAGAGAAATGAATACACGATGAGAGCGAAGATTTTAAAATTCAAACTCAGTGATGGAAATAACACTAAGGCAATTAATACCTGGGCAATTCCACTTATTATATACATAACTGGAACAGTAAATAGGACTCAAGCAGAACTAAAAAGCATGGATAGGAAGGCTAGGAAAATAGTGACAATGAATTACACCTTCTCCATAAATCAATGTTGACAGACTCTACTTACCAAGGAAACTGGGTAAGCATGGCATGCTACAAGTATCCCTAGATAATGGGAGAAGGAAAGTGGGCATTGAAGGAATATATGAAGGATAGCGAAGAAAATGCACTGATGTTAGTATATCATGAAGGCTTACTGAGTACTGGAGATATCAAACTGTTATAAGAAAGATTAAAAGAATAGCAAAGAGATATAGCAAATATTGCATGGTTAGTACATTAAAAAACAAACAAACAAACCTAGCAGGGAAAGTTAACAATAAATTATGGCGATGGCTAAGAGCTGGAAACTTGAAGGAGGAGACAAAGGGGATAATTCTGGATGCAAAAGACCAAGCTTTAAGAATAAAGACATATACAGCCAGAATTGGCTTTGCAGTTCCTCTACAATGAAACTGAAAAAACAGTGGGCCACCTAGTCAGCTACTGCAGAAAGATCACAGACTGATTACAAGCATTGGCGTGACAAAGTAGCAACAATGGTGCATTGGAAGATCTGCAAGAAATACCATTTTAGAATGCAAACCTGTCACACAACACCCCAGACTTAAAAACTGTTGATACAAAAGACAAAAAACAATGAATAGCAAGTAATTCTTGAGAGTCAGCAGCACAGAACATTAAGAACTGGAGAAAATCACAAAAGACAAAGAACTATAGTTAGAAGTAGAACGACTGTGGCAGAAGAAAGCAAAGATAGCACCAGCAGTCATAGGCACCTTGGATGCAATTCCAAAACAATTGGAGCACCACTTCAATAGCATCGGCACTGAAAAAAATAACCATCAGTTGATTACAAAAGACAGCCGTACTTGGAACAATTTATACTTTGCAACAATACCTTTAATACCATCAAACATCTGCCTATCCCAGATTCTTGTAAGACTCAATAGAAGGAAAGAAATGCCAAAACCAGTATGAACTGACTGTGTGACTGATAATGATAATAATGATGATAATGATGATGATAATAATAATAATAATACATGTTTCCAATATTTAAAAAGTCCTTTTAGATCATGCCCTACTATAAATTTTAAACACTTCTTAATTACATATGTAGTAGATTTTGAATTCTTACCATCCCGTCTCCAAGATAAGAGATACTTTTCCTATAGAAGAATATGAGTTAGGTTTAGGTTTTATATTTCTCAGTTTAGTATTTGTTTCCTTATTTAAGTCCTTCCCCATGAAAATCTAAAAATATTGGACTTAAATTAAATACAATATTGGACTTAAATTAAAACTTCTATGTCCATTATTTTGTCTCCTGTACTCTGGAATGAGAAATAGATTGTCTCAAAATAAAAGAATAACAGAGTTGGACCAGACCTTGGAAATCTTTTAGTCCAATCCCCTGCTCAAGCAGGAAACCCTATATTATTTCAGATAAATGGTTGTCTAATCTCTTCTTAAAAATGCCCAGTAATGCAGCTCCCACAACTTCTGAAGGCAAGTTGTTCTAGCTGTCAGAAATGTCTTCTTAATTCTATGTTGGCTCTGTCTCCTTCATTAGTTTCCATCAATTGCTTCTTGTCCAGCCTTCAGGTGCTTTCGAGAATAGGCTGACCCACTCTTCTTTGTGTCAACCCTTTAGATATTGGAAAGTTTTAGGCAGATATGCACATTTATATTATTTAGACCATGGAAAAGAAAAAAAAAATGACTGTCACAAATCTTGAGTAAATACTCCCCATGTTAACTAGGGAGGGGAAAAAAGCCAAAGAAGTACAAGGTTTAAGACAGTCCTTCTATTTTATGTCCTTAGTTTGCATAAGTATTGTTATGAGTCACCTATATTCTCAATACATTTTGATTTAATAAAAATAGAGTCTCAGTACATTAGCTCAGTGCATTAGCTGAACTTGAACACATTAACAAACCCTAACCAGGGAATTAAACTTCTTTGATGGAGGATTCCAATTATTAATAACAGCCAGACCTATTTGTACCAAATTTTTATTTCCTTGATAAAATGTATAGAGACTAAGTATTTAATAAATAGCACCAGCCTGTTTACATAAAAATAAATGAGCAGTTTAATCAACCATACAAAAGTTTGTTTGGCATTTTCTGTTTGATGTTAGAGAGTAAAATACCACAGTATAATGAATGTGTGCATACTTAACAGGGATGTGCATCTTTGAAAATGATTCAAAGAAGTGCTTCAGTCCTATATGTGAGCATAACATCTCTCTGTTGAGGACTGAAGTCTTATAGTAGTCTGGAAAAAAGAGTATTTTAATGAATAGTGGAATAGCTCACTCAAAATCTGAATCATTTTTCAAAGGGGCTGCAGATCTAGTATTCAAAGCCATCAAGATGCAGGCACTGTGGAAGTTTTTGCACATACCAGCAGAAATTACAAACATATTTAAAACAGGGATTTATTTCATTCCATCCCATGAAGAGTGTATGCATGAATATTAAAATGGCTAATATCATAGAGAGAGATATCTGCTATATGTCTTTGCTCTAATATAAGTCTATGCTACAAATTCAGGGCAATTCAGTTTTTTCTTCCACTTAACCAATAAGATCGCCTGTTGAATTTTTTTTTTGGGGGGGGAGGAGATTTATCTCCTCTGTATCCAATTTCAGCTGATTTCAGCAGGAGGCACATAATGAACTGCCGTGAATTGCAGATAGCTAACTGCAAATTTCATCCATACAATGTTTAATCTGGCCAGCAGGGGGAGGAGAAGAGCAAATTTAAAGCTAATACCACCAGTATTTAAAAATAAAACATGCTAATTAAAAAAATGCCAAAAGTCATAAAAATCCTCAACCAAATATTTATCAAGGGGTCCATATATGTATATATTATTATGAATTCATATGTATTCTAGCTACTTCCGTGGAACAATAGGATAAAGTCATTAAGAAAAAGTAGGAATCTAGAACGACTGACGGCATGTCATTATACAAGTTCTCCAGACTTTACAGCAAAGGTATATGGTATTTTGCAGCAAGGTTTTTTTCCCCTCATTAAAATAACTGGCAGAAAGCTGAGTCTGGAGACAAACAAGGTGACCTGTACAAAAACCACACCATCACATTGAGAGAGAACAATTTGTCAGTCATGGAAGCATTGCCTAAATGCTTGATCACAGAGTCTTCTGTTTGAAGCCAACACTGCAGGAATCAGTAATTGATCTCTCTCTCTATAGTAATAATATGTTGCTTTATAAGTGCTCTTCACCAAGCCACTTTAAATATAGTGAAATCTTTAATATTTTTCATGTTCAGTTAGGTTCTCTTACTACTGCCTAAGAAAAAAGCACAAAGCTCTCCTCCCCATTCTTCCGATTTGTCTCCAAAGGCATACCCCATCTCACCTCTCATGCTATAAGCAGGTGTCAGTATTTGACACAATAATGCAATTTCCTGCAAACCGATAAGAGTATATGTATCTGTTTTTGGCTATGACATTTGATTAACAAACTTCTTTTTTCTTTACAGGTATCTTTTAGCAGGTTCAGTACAAGTAACAGAGGTCCGTAGAATCAGAAAAAAAGTTCTTAATGGCAGCTCTCAATTAAGAAAGTGGTTCTTTTTCTTAAATAATTACATTAGAGGAGATATGTATACATTGGATATGCTCCAACACATCAACATTTACATCTCTTACAGAAAATGGCTACCCTGAAGAGTCATTTCTATTTTTTTAAAAAAAGCATTAACTAGTGTCTGGAGTGCACCTGAGTATGGACGACAGGATCTTCCCTAGCCAGTCGCTCTGCACAGTGTTGAAACATAGTCTTGCCTCATCTGACAGCTAATGATCAGAGTCAGATAGATAAGATGGTTGTGTCCAACGCCAAACCAGCATGTCCTCTCCTGCGACCCTGTGTAATTCAGTCTGAATCCGTGACTCATTGGAGGCAAGAAAATCCTTTGCTCGATCCCAAATGTGCTTCATTTTTCTCCTGGGGGTGGGGTGGGGGGAAAGGGAAATGGATTATGTAAAATTATGCATACATGTACGCATAAAGAATATGCATCATCTTTTAAATATGTTTTATAGCTTCATGTGCTAACAAAAAGCTGAGAAGTGAGTTATAAAATGCTCTGATTTAGAACACATAAGACAGCATCAATGTGGAATCAACCAATTTATAAAAATCCAAGATAAACTTGTAAATTTTTAAGTTACACATATAACCAATCAAAAGATTAGAATTTTAGGACAACCAATACAATTCATTTTCAAGATTAGTCAAGCAGGAAAGGAAGCCTTTTGCCACGAAAGGAATGAAATGGAAGTGAAGGAAATCGTTCTTTGGAAGTTTTTAAAAACATCGAATAGTTATTAATCACGCATGAAAATAAAAACCACTCTTCTGTATACCAAAATACTTTTGGCAAATTATAGGGCAAGTTGGTTGATTTCTAGAGACAATTGGCTTGCTGCTATGAGGCTACAATATCTACAGTGAGAATATATTAACAGCCCTGAAGAAAATGAAGAAAGGCTCACCTTTCCTGAGGTGGGATGAGTGTATCTCTGATATGAAGGATGCCAACATATGGGTATCGTTCCAGATTCTGCTCCCACTCTTTGTAGTGATTTTGGACAGCAGCTATGAAAAAATCAGTATAAATAATCAGAAAAACATTACTGAACATGAAACTAAGAGGAATACACACACACACACACGCACACAGAGAGAGAGAGAGAGAGAGAGAGAGAGAACATTACCTATGATTTTCTGTACCATCTCATACATGGCCTCCTCTTGTTCTTCCCTTTTCCGCCAATAATATTTCAGAAGAATCAGAATCCCCCAAAGGAAAGCTAAACCTGTGAGAAGGAGCACTAAGGTAAGACCTTTCAAAAACAAATGAGCTGCCTTGCATATAAGATTCTCAGAATCTGTTGCCATGTCTTATCTATGCACTCTTCTAAAGACAATTGTATTTTATAGTAAGGGGCTTCTTGACAGCTGCCAAATATCTATAAAGATTTTATTAGATTTTATTACAGATTTCATAAAACCTGACCACTTCTCAAAAATACCAAGTAGCTTTAGCAGCTGGGGTTGCATTTCTTTCACCATGTACATACAGTACATTCTTAAACTAATGAAGAATCTTATAGCACCTAACACATTTATTATTGCAAGAAACATGCATTTTGCATCTAACTGAAGTGGATTATAATCCCTTAAAGTTTATAACACACCAAACTTGTTAAGCCTTTAAAATGCTATAAAACTTTACAGCTGTGCAACTATTATAAGTTGTTGTGAGTGTTTATGCTTTTACAAAGGTCTAATTATATCTACATCCTTCTAATTATATAATTAAAGCAATAAACATGAGAGTATTCACTTTATTAAATTTACGTTGACTAACCCAAAACTAACTCACAAGCTTCAAAACTAAGGGGAAATCTGAATCCCAGCTTTTTCACATCATGTACTCCAAAGCTATGTTCATTATAGCATAATGCAGCTCCAAAAACAGAGTAGTGATAATGTCTCCATATTCTTGCCATCATTTATATTATTCATAGCCTCTGTAGGGAATCCACCCGTTTAACCTTCTCTGATTACCATCATAATATATGACTCAGAATAATAAATATTTAATTAATAAGAAAAATAACAGGTTTCAACAATTGTCTGATAAGATGGGGAAGAGCATCCACTCTACTATAAACACTTGAACAAAAATTGTAAAGTGGTGGTGCACAGTGCACATAGAAACCCTTGATATTTTTTTTTAGATAATAGAGGAAACAATTATTAGCCTGATACTTAGTCTTTCTGATACTAGATCACAAGACTAATTATTTCGTAATTTTTAGTAACTGCTTTCTCTCTCCAATTTTTTAAAGTCATGAATTTCACAAGACGCACATAAATTATCAGCAACACTTTCCTCGCCCCCCCCTGCAACCCCCGCCCCAAACTTACTCCAAAAGAATATAAATAAGTTTGTAACTGCTGTGTATAGAGCCCGATAAAATCGGCAGCCTAACCCCATCCGGGGACGAGCAGATTCAAGACATACCACTTGCTTCACAGTGGTTACTGGCTCTGAAGGCTCTTTGCCTTGTAACCTGATAAAACAGAAAAGAAAAAAAAAAAAGAAATCCCTTTTGAACAATGATCAGAACTTTTTAAAAAAACTTTTGAGGTTTCTCACTTTTCAAAGTTTTGAAAGACTGAGTTGTACAGGCTAACTGTAACCTGTATAAGAGCATTTCATCCCTTGCGTCTTAATAATGTATCAGATGTGGCTTTGGAAAGCAGTAGCACAACAATGTCACCTGGCAAAAAAACAACAACAAAAAAAACAAAAAACAAAAACAAAAAGGCTTCCTCATAGTTTTTTTCAGGATACAAGATACCTGTCCTCGACTTACGGCCACAATTGAGCCCAGAATTTATGGTGCTAAGTGAGAAATGTGTTAAGTGAATTTTCCCCATTTTACAACTTTTTTCTTCTTGCTACATTTGTTAAATTAGTAACATGTGAACCTGGCTTCCCTATTGACTTTGCGTGTCAGAAGGATGCAAAAGGGGACACGTGACCCTTGGACACTGCATCATGTGAATCAGTTATCAAGCATCCAAATGTAAATCACGTGACCATGGGGACGCTGCAATGGTCGTAAGTGTGAAAAATGGTCATAAGTCACTTTTTCACAGTGCCACTGTGTAACTTTGTGTAGTAACTTTGAACAGTCACTAAATGAACTGTTATAAGTTGACAAGTATCTGTATTATGTTTTTAAATGGGGCTCTCCCAGTGACTGCAGAAAAAGTAAATAGTGTTCATACCAGACTATGTTTCTTTGAAGAAATGATTACAATTAAAAAAAAATAACCAAGTAGTCCACAATTAATGATTGTAACTCACTCACATGACCATGTCAACTTATGATGGCAATAGGGTTACAGCTATTAAACAAACCATGCTTGGTTGTTATGTGCAGTGTCACATGGCTGCAACTTGCAACTTCTTGCTGGCTTCCACACTGACTTTGCTTCTCAGAAGCTGGCTAGGAAGGTCACAAATGGCAATCGTATGACCACAACTGCTGTAAGTGTGAGCCAGTTACCAAGTGCCTTAATTGTGACCATGGGGACACTATGATAGCTGCAATTTTGTGGACTGCCCATAAGCCCCCTTGTTCAATGCTGTTGTAACTTCAAACAGTTGTGAAACAAACGATAGTTAAGCAAGGACTAACTGCACTTGAACTAAAATCTGAGAAATGCAGTAGAAGTCCCAGTTTCCAATTCCTTTTAACAAGCATTAACCAACCAATCCAGATGACCATATTTTGGATAGCTAACTAATGTTACACCAGAGCTGTAAATTATAAATGAAACACAGATAATCTGTTGTCTAAATCATAGGCGAGACAAATGCATTCTCAAACTGGCACATTTCATCAGTTTTACTTATTTGATTCATTACCTATAGACTAAAAAGCTGAATATGTAGATAAGCTCTGCTACATATTTGCTCGTAACAGAACACCATTAAGTAATGCATGTATTAAAAAATTAGCAACAGCTTTTAAAAACTCTGTACATTCTTATTTTTGTATTGATCCCGTTCTGGTAGCTTAATCTCTTTAAATGTTGATGGAATTCTTAATTATGGTGAGCAAAGGGGTAGAGTATATTTTGTTTTTCGAAGCTATAACCTGTAATACTGAAGCAAATCTTAATTACATATTTCCATCCTACCAGCCATTCTAAGCAAGCTACTAATGGAATAGTGTGTAACAGGATGGATTCTTCACAAAGAATGGAAAAACATAACACAATTTCAAATATTACATTACAGCCAATTAAATAAATTTAAATAATGAGGTTGAGGAGGAGGAGTATTTTGCAATTGCTGAAGTTTCACGTATATCAACAATTCCATAGATTGGACAAAACTAACAATGCTAAGACATTAATTCTGATATGTCATGAAAACTAGGGATCTACAGCTATGTACTGATGATCACTTTCAAACCAGTACATTTATAGCCCTAATATTTAGATTCTGTCAGCTTACAATTCTGAACAAACTTTTTGATAGAAATCGAATGGACTTCAACATTGCTATTAAAGTAAATAATTTCTATATAGAAATATGACATTTTGCTTCACTGAAGGATTACATTAAAGAATTTAGCATATAATACCACAAATGAAATTTATTTTTACATAATTAGAGCTATAGTAGTGAATGCCAAGTGACTTGAGATTTGTCTGAAAGAGCCTAAGAATTAAGAGTAATTATTTTGTGAGAACTGAAACAATTATTGTTAAGCAGATTTAACAATAATTCTTTTGAAAGATGGGGGGCCATGTAAATATGTTTAATATATAAATAAGCAAACAAGTAAATCTAGTATAAAAGGCATAAAATCATGCCTCTACAAACAAATTAATTCCAAAATGATAGCAAGTTGAAATTAGAATGGCGAATCTAATTAAAAAAAGTTGTGAGCTTCAATTGCAACTTTTCTAAGCAGAATTTCAAATTCACATTTCCAAAGAAATCATTTTTAGCACAAAGAAACAGTCAAGATACTTCTGAGTAGAGTAATTTTACCATACTTGCTGACTTGTACCCAAATAACTGCAAAGGGATGCACTTCAAATTGCACCTATCCATTTTCTCTGCTCAATAAAATTAATATGCTTTCAAACAACTCATCTGCATCTGAGAACTAAGTGTTCAGGTGGGTTCCCTTTCTGTATTGAGTAGCTCTTGATATCTCCTTCATAGTTCAAGAGAATACTCTATAATATTAGGATGAGACAGACAAAAAGTCCTTATAAATATATAATAGGCACTCAGAGATACTTTCTTTAAGACTAAGCAAAACTTAAGGGTGCTTTGCACAGAATAATGTTTAATCTCCAGATACAACTGTACAGCCAATAAACTTCAAATACAAAGGGAATATGCTGGTTCAGAGAGAATTAATTCAAGTCAGCGAGGATGACATTAAGCATGCCAATGAGAATGGTCTCCGAACATGCTGTTGAGACCATCCAGGTTTTAATTAGTGGCCCATTTGTAAAATATCCCTCATAAACAAATGGAGTATCTCCAGTAAATCTCCATAAATCTGCCCATATGAAACCATACTTACTAAATTAATATTCCAACTACTTTTAAAGGAAAAAAAACAAGCCAAGGCATTAAACACTAAATACTAAAAAGACTAAGAGCAGAGAACAGGGGATTGGAATATGGAATATGCATTATTTTTCACATAAAATCAGAAAATACATTTTTACTCCAAAAATGTTTTTACATTTCCAACCACTGGTATTTCAGACAACGTAGAAAGAAGCAGCTTCATGTGATTCTATCCCAACCTCCATGTTGAAAGAATCTGAGAAGAGTGCTTCATGATTTTGCTCTCACCAGTGCAAGATGTGATGGAAAAGTTTCCCAACTGTACATTCAACAATCAGTGAATGGGTCCTATATTGATTTATGTCTGTAAAGTTTCTTAGCTCAGTGAGACATCTGACCCAATCAGGCTTTCCTCTCCTATGGAGGAAAGCTATAGTACATTTCAACCAAACATATGGAAAATATTTTTTATCATAGCTAAATATTTTATCATGCAGAGTTTAGATGCACAAAGCAAATATTGTCCCTACAATTCCAACGTTTCTTTCTATTTTTTTCCTTCAGTGCAGGCAGGAAGGGTGTTGGGAATCTTTTCAGAGTTTCAGGTTTTTATTTCTAACACATTGAGCTCTAGACTATATAACATGATCTGATGAGGTTTTCGGCTAAGAAATTGCAGGCATCTGGTCAGTATATTTTAACTGTTAAAATATGTGTTTTGATGAATAATTTATTATGCAAAAATTTAGCTCACAGTTTTCAAACGTCTGGCACTTTATAATAAAGCATTCAGTGAAAAAAATGACTAAAATAATGATTAGCATAGCAACATTTGATTAATTGGTTAGATTATTAAACTGTCAGAAATCTTTGATCAGTTGACAAGTCGTTCATGATTAGCTGGACAACACTATTTTAATTTTTTTAAGATATCATTTTTTTAACCATGGAAGATGGTAAAAGATACCATATTTGAAAAGGTTTTCTATCACAGAATGTCTCTTTTAAAATAGTGCCTATGTTAACAGAGGTTATTTTCTAAAAGTGAAGTAAAGTTTTCTATTTCATTACTATCATTTCATTTTATACAAATTTGGATTTCTCTAATTATGTGATGACCTAAAAATAATACTTAGCATTTATATACTTCGGAGCAATTAAAAGCCCTTCATGTATAATTACTTGCAACAATTCTCTATGACAAGCCTAAGGAGATCCAAGATTAGTAAATTTCTAATTCAGAGTTATCTTTTAACTAAAGCTAAAATAAACTAAACGAAATTGCTTAATCTGCCATTGACACAGAAAATTTAACCATTCTTACAAAAATCTTTACATTTTATGTTCTATCAAACAGCAGACTATACACCATCAAATTGTGACGTTCCAGATGCTTGATAATTTACATTTTCACAAAATGAGGCAGGTAACTTTATGTGTTTCAACATATGCAGGCAATATTAATGTTGATCTAAATATAAGTGTCATATAATGCCAGATTCTAGGAAACAGAAATCTTTCCAAAGAAAAAAATCCCTCTTATATTCCAAACCATTTCAATGCTTTCAGCTTTACAGAAAATGAAGCAAGCATGTTGCCAGATTTCAAGGGATTCTTGTATATTTAGAACCAACTGTTCTTAATAACTTACCAAATTCCTGAATTCTGATCACTGTCTAATAACCACTGTAATGCATCTTCAAATTTTTTTATTGAATAGCCAGTCACATTCTGTAAGAAAGCATGCCCACAAATTTAAAGTCATCTACATTAATCTATTAATGAAATATTACTATTACTATTCTCTATTTACATTATTATTCTATTGTTTGTCCTCAAGAAAATTAAAGACAATATGTATATGCTGAAGATATCATTGCTTTTATCTTTGCTTTTATTTGTACCATCTGGTTATGAATACTACACAACTATTACCTTATAAATGCATTTACGCGAATATACCGTATTTTTCGACTATAAGACGCACAAGTGTATAAGAAACACCAAGATTTCGAAGAGGTAAGTAGGAAAAAAAAAGGTTTTGCCCTCTCCCAGCCCCCAGGAGCACTCTGCAGGCCTCCCAAACCCTCTGTGTGCCCTGTTTTTCATAAAAATGGGCGAAAAACAGCCTGTTATTATACTATACCCGTGATGGCGAACTTATGGCATGCGTGCCACAGGTGGCATGCGGAGGCATGTTAGTGGGCATGCCAGCTCAGCTCTGGGGTGCATGCGCGCGCCGGTCAGCTGATTTTCGGGCCTTCTGGGCCCGCCAGAAGTAGGGAAACAGGCTGTTTACTGCCTCTGGAGGGCCTGGGGGTGGGTGGGTGGGGAAGGCCCGTTTTTCTTTCTTACCTGGCTCCAGATCCTCTCTGTGTATCTGGGAACGGCGAAAACAGCCTTTCCCGCTCCCTTGGAGGCCCTACGGAGGCTGAAAGGGCCCATTTCCCCACTCCCGGTGGGACAGGAAGTGACGTTTTTTCCTGTCCCCAGCCTCCAGAGACTCCTAGAGAGGCTCCTACAGACTCCTAGAGAGGCTCCTAGAGACTCCTAGAGAGGTTCTGGAGGCTGGGGACAGCAAAAAATGTCACTTCCTGTGACACCAGGAGTTGGGAAATGGGCCATTTCAGCCTCCGTAGGGCCTCCAAGGGAGTGGGAAAGGCTGTTTTCGCTGTTCCCAGATACACAGAGAGGATCTGGAACCAGGTAAGAAAGAAAAACGGGCCTACCAGGCCATCATGTGCCAGGAGCGGGGGGGGGGAGGGGTTGTACACACATGCGCGTGGGCACGTGCGCGCGCGACCCTCTCCCGCCCCCCCTCTCCTGGCATGCGATGGCAAAAAGGTTAGCCATCACTGTACTATACTATATTATATACTATATACTATAGTATATATACTATACTATATTATACACTATACTATATTATACTATAATATTATATTATTATAAAACGTCCATCTTATACTCCAAAAATTTTCAACAAAAATAACTTGTTGAAAAACTAAAGATTTATAATAGAGTAAGTACAATTTTATAACCACAAAATACATTGCAGTGATTTTATATAAATATCATATTTTTAGCTATAGATATTACTAAAAACTAAAAAGGGGAAACATGTTTTTAAACAGAAATAGCTAAATACTAGTTGCTCTAAAATATAGCAATTATTTGGCTTTTCAAGGGAAAAGGAAGAGCAAATATGGGCAGACACATTATTTGGGCTTGTTTCTCAAAGAAATAAACTGAAAAGAAATGGCTTAGGGGAAAACCACAGAAACTGATGGGGATGGGGTGGGAGGTGGCACAATTAAATGAAAGCATTTCTTGATGATAACAAATACAATATATTCTAGTATTCCTTACCTCTATATAGTCCTTTGCTTCACTAAATGGTATGCATTTACTTTCTAAATTCTCAGGATTTCCACACTCAAAATTGCCTAGGAAAAAGAAAAAAAAGTTACCCAGATGGAAAGAACCCAACTTTAGACAATTATGAAATATGTCAAATATGAGCCAAGAGTTTCCATTTCATCATTGTATAATTGGTTAGAAGCACATATGTAGATCATATCCTTATTAAGTATGTATGGTATGTATGTATGTATGGCCTAGCAAAATAAATTAATATTCTTACGTAAATCATCATCTAAAGAAATAGAGCAGCCTAAAACAATAAAAGTAACGTTTTTTACTTTCTTTTCCATTCCCAATACCCTTTTCTTTCTATATCATGCATTTCTGGATTATAATCCTAGAGCAGAAGAGAGTAGAAGAGAGAAATCAAATTAAATTTATTTTTACAAAATACCTCTAAGCACCCTCTATAATCATGCTTCTTTGGACTTACTCTAACCAAGTGTGAATGGATTGCAATCTAGGCCAGCTAGGGCACTTTTAAATGCAGAAAAACACATTAACTAACAGTAATGTTCATTTAACAAGGAAACATTTACCAAGAAGACATTTAGTTCTACAATGCAGGCTATAAGGAACATTGACAGAGAAAAATGAATAAGCCTGAAACAAAGGAGTTATAGGGGTTGTTACAATCAAAAAGGAAAAAATTAAAAATCTTTACATCAAAATACTATCTGGAGTTCATCATGTTTTGTCAAGATTATAAAGGTTAATCCTCTAAACATTTATAATAAGAACCTGATAATCCAACTGGTTCAAGCACATTTCCTAGTTTAATCTCTTTTATAACTTCAGAAACTTCCTTATATAATATGTCAAAACCTTCACAAGGCAACCTTCCGCTATAGGGAAGAAAGTTACCAGAGGGTTGGAAAAATGGTCAGTATAGCATGAATAAATAAAGATTTCACTTTAACCTTGAATGACAACAAAGTTATTCTAACAGTTCTAACTGGTAGACTCAAAATATTTTTGCAAGAATTTATTCACAAGGATTGAGTTTGGTTTTTATTAAAAGACAGTTAAAGAATTATGTTAGAAATGTGCTGAATGTTTTGGAATTTTGGAGCAACATAATGAAAACACACTGATCCTCTTAGATGCAGAGAATCTTTGGCAATTTCAACTGGTTTTCTTGTTCAAAGTTTGGAAAAGAATGTTATAAAATGGGTAAAATTGATTTACACTTATCAGTGTAAATATACTTTTTACTGTGAGATACAAAAAAGGAACAAGTCAGGAATGCCCAGTCTGCTTTCTTGTTTATTTTGATTCTTGAAATACTGAATAGATATATATAACGAGGATTGTGAGAGTAAAGATTAAAAAAGAAGAAACTTACACATTAAGGGCTTTTGCAGATGACTTGGGATTGGCCCTGGAAGATGTTTTAAAGATGTTTGAAATATCAATGGGCAAATTAAAAGAATTTGGTGCATTACCAGGTTTCATGATTAATAAACGTTAGACGAAGATGTTAACAAAAATGTGAAAGTAATGATCAAGCAGAACTAATGAATAGTATGGGTTTTAGACTGATAAAAGGGTAAAATATCTGGGTATCATTATGACAAATATGAATTGTATGTTATTTCAAAATAACTATGTTAAGTCATGGAATGAAGTTTAAAAAAGATATGTTAAGATGGAATAAACTACAATTGTCATTGTTGGGGAGAATTTCTGTGAGAAAAATGAATGTCTTGTCTAGAATGATGTTTTGTTTCAGACAATAACTGTTTTGACAATTGAAACAGTGGCAGAAAGATATAGTTAAATGTGTGTGGCAGAGGAAAAAATTACAAGTTAACAGTGTTACAAGATGCAAGGGAAAGAGGAGCATTGGATTTACCTGATCTGAAATTGTATTTTACAGTTTGCTGTTTGTTTTGGGTGAAAGAGTGGGTATTGCTGAGAAATAGAAGGCTTTTGGACTTGGACTTTTTGAAAAGACATGACCTGAGATCTGGCTGGGATGGATTTCTGTGGTATGACAAAGTCAAGGTTAATGTGGATATTAAAAATAATTATGTTAGATTTGCCATATTGAGAATATGGAATAGATATAAACCCAGGTTGTGCCCTGTGTGGATCTCGGCACAAGAAGCAGAGAAATATAGGAAAATACAAATGGTTAACTTATCACAAGATGCTAGAGCTTTTCAAGGGGAATACAAAATAAGGAAAAGGACTGTGACAGAGGTTATATTAGCTATACAGTTATAGTAGTCTTATTTACAATTACTAGAAAGATTTAAATTAGACAAAAGAATTTATGGTTTCAAACACTGTTAAGAATGAGCTTGAAATAAAAATCTGTACAAATTATAAATAATTGCTAAAACATATACACTTTTAGTGAGACTTGAAAAAGGAGCAGCAAGTGAAAATATGTATGACAAAGTATATTTTATTATAATATAAAGATAGAACAATGGTAAAATATGTAGCTGAAAGGATTGAAATTAATACCAAGTTATAATCTTAAAGAGAACATTTATAAAGTGATGTACCATTGATGTATGTCACCAGAAAATTATCCAGAATATATAAAGGCACTTCACATTTATGCTAGAAGGAACATTTCATCATGTTTGGTGGATGTGTAAAAAAGCTAGAAAATTCTGGATTCAAATACATAACATGGTTTCAGAAGATTTTAAAGATTAATATACAACTGAGACCAGAAGTTTTTCTTTGGGGATTGGAGAAATAGTTGGAAAAACTTATGGAACTTTGTTTTTGTACATAATAACTGTAGTAAGATTATTGTATATAGAAAGATAAAAGATTCAGCCCTCCACAAAGGAGGATGGTTGGTGAAGATGAAGTAACTTTCTGGGATGCCTAAATTGACTTCTTTGATCAAAGAAAAGACAATATCTACGTTTATTGCTGGGTGAAAACTCCTGACTTTTTAGGTGAAATTGCAAAAAATGAACTTATGATTTATGGTTTTGATGACTATATAAAACAGAGTATTAAAAAAAAGTTATGTTGTAACCATAGAGTAAGAGATAAATTTAAAACTGTATTTATAACTGCTGTAAAGATCAGAAGCTACTTTGTATCATTTTCTTTCTTTTCCATTTTTCTTTTCTTGCACTTTTAGTTTTCTCTTTTTTAAATTTTATATTAGTTTGTGTAATTTTTATATGTATAAAAAGATACTATCTGAAAAATGACACTAAAGCGTGGGACATTCAGAAAGGATAAAAGGAAATACTTTTCTACCTAGCACATAGTTAAATATTAGCCAGGATTGCAATCTGGGATAGCTTTAACTTGGGATTCAAAAAAAATAAATAATAATCATGGATATCATTGATTCTAAGTCAGAATAGCTCTTTATTACTTTTAGCATTCTAAGCAGTATGTCTCTTAATTCCGATTAATTCAAACAAAAGTGGTTCTCTGGTTGCATTATGTCTTGTTTTTGGGCTTCTAGTACATATACAGATGATCCTTATAGAAATAGAGTGCTGTCTTAAAGCCTGACTCCACCATGCCTTATATTCACAACGTATAAAATTGTATTTATATTTAGCTTGAAAATACCCCAATTGATAGAAACAATCATTTTCATACTCCGATTAATCAGAACTTACCAGCTTGAATTGCAAGATAGTTGTACAACTCATACAATATGGTTGTTGTAATTTCTTCTTGTTTTTCCCGACAATACTGAAAAAGGAAGAGGAAAAGAACAGCAAATAGCTCTTTAAATTATTGAATAATTTTGCATGGCAATAGGAAATATTTTTAGTATGTTATTGGTCCCCTTCATAATCTCCAAAGTGCAAATACTGTACAAGCATGAACCGAAAAAAATATAGTTTAGGCATGATATCACAAAATCAGAGTTAGCATTTTAAATACAATTCTATATTGGGATTTGTCTTTTTCAGCTATGTACTGTGGACTAACTTGGAACTATAGCCACAAGCAACAGATATTAAGACTGCCAACTCTATTTTAGCTTGCTTTGAAAAGTAACTGATAAAATTCTTATCAAAAATCTTATTGTTTTTATAAATTATTAAAGCATATTTATATAAAGTCAAGGATTTAACTCTGTAGAACTATTGATTTATAGCATTTGAATGATTTTTATATTAACCTGACAAAAATCGTCTGGAATTCCCATATTAATGAATTATTAAATTATATGTGGAAAATGGAAGAGGCTTATTTATACAACATCCCTAATATTAAGTGGCTAACACACCATGGTTAAGAATTAAATTTAAATGACTTTTAACTTACAATATCTGTGCTTTTTTCACAATCCACGGTCAAAAGTTTTACTGTGAATGAAAATAAATAATTAAATTACTTGCCAAAGCATATACAGAATAGATATTTTACCTATTTTTTTACAATAAGTGTGAATCTGACATGTTTCTTGAAAATGCCCATTCTACTGAATAGGTCTTAACCAAGTGGAATGTGTAGAAATTAAATCTTAAAACTGCAACTAATCCCACTAATTTAAAGGAAATTATTCACAAACCAATAATATTAAATAAGAAAATAAATCACATCTGGTATTCATACCAAAATAAGAACAGTCATTTACTTTGAAGGTTACCTGGGACTACATTAAAAGTGCCATTTCAATTCTTCAATTTGTATGTCTTAAGACATAATTTTTGACAGAAACATGCTGCTGTACAGTAAGAAAAATATGCATATATCAATGGAAGCTTATAGCTTGTCCAGTCATAAATGTACTAATACCATCATTAGCTGATTACTGAGAGGGTCAGCTGTAAACAGCCAAGCCTACACATAGAGTTCAAGCTATTTTATTATATTCTGTTTTTAATTACAGGGATCTTCCCAGTTTGGCAGGTGTCCCTTGGGAACAATGAGATAAAGTTCAAGGAATTCAGGGAGGACCAGTTCTGGTCCTTTTAAGGTTGCACAGTGACTCTTGATTAGCTCTGTGCGTGATTCCTGCTCCCTGCCAGGTTGGGTGCCTCCCAGCAAATAGGTTCTTTATTGACACCAGGGCCCAATCTTGCATTCTTTGGCAAATGGAAATGAATGCTACTTTTTTTAAAAAAAAAAAAACCAGGGACACTGTTTAAAACACTTTGGGCTCAGTAGCTACACTTTTTCTTTAAAGTTTTGCAAAAGCAAAGTGTTCTTACTGTGTGCTCAATAATCATGGACTCTCTTTGTTGAAGTAATTATTATGATTCTGTAGTAGTGAAAAAATATTCAATAAGAGCTACTTAAAACTCCGATTTCCTATGCAGTCAGCTTGAGGTAATATGGGCAAACACACATATGAAGCTCTCAAAACAATAACATAAAGTTTCTAAAATAATTGGTCTCATAATAAATAGGATGGCCATTCTAAGCTAATGTTCTGGGGTAAAAAAACCTTAACATCATAGCTCATATTCATTATTAGCCTTGAAAAGTCTGAAGCCAATTTTACTTGTAAATGCAATATATCCATAAACTGAATGACCAAACTATGACGCAAGGGGGACGAGAAGGATAGAATTGAGACTGAAAAAAATATATATGAGGCAAGTTATGTTTACAAGAGTTTACACGTACAATTCTCCATGGACCCTTCCAGGTGAGCAGGTCCCACCATCTTCACCCAAAGGATGGCCAAGAAAATCACCAGCAGCACTAAGGTTGCTACCCACAGGAACCAGGACAAATAAAATTCTAGACTTTGGCCTTTTTTCCCAGCTTGATGCTTCTGACCTACATATTGCTGAGTCCCGTCCCAACGGCTACCAAAATTTAAATCTCTTTCTGCTCTTGTCCCCAAGATCGTTTTGGTACTTCTGGAAGCTCCTTCTTTCTCTCCTCCTCCTCTCGGCAGCCTATAGGTTAATTCTTCTCCGATTCTCTCGGTTACCGAGGGGCTGGGAGCTGCCCATCTCTGGCTTGTGTAGCTGACCCAGTTGCTCAACCCTCCAGGGCTTTCTCCTGTTCTTGGTTTCCAAGAAGTGCTGGGCTTCAGGCTCTGCTCCTTTTCCCACCATTTGCAGGAGCTTAAACCCTCTTCGCTGGAGGGAGCTGGTTTCCATGGGGCACTAGAAGTTAATCTACCTGCCACCGTCTCCCTCTGATAGGGGGACGTAAAGCCCTCATCAGCTTCTAACTGGGTCCTTTTGGAAGCGAATCCAATACTTGGCCTCCAGGGGCTGCTAAGTGGATCCACCTCTCTAGCCGGCAAGTGGATCCTCTCCGGGGTGAATGGAGTCTCTGTCGGCCAGTGGGGACTCTCAGCAAACCTCCTGCTGCTTCCCACCGCTCCCTCCCTGCGCGACAACAAGTAGTCGTTGCTCTCCTCTTCGTCCTCGTCCTCGCTCTCCCTCCTAACCAAGATGCGGCTCCGGGGAGTCGCTTTGGGGCCAAGTTGGGCGGAGGCGGCGGGCCTCACGGAGCTACTTGAGCTCGGAGGGACCGCTCTGGAGCTGGTGCGGCTCCTTAGCCCTGCCGCCACCTCAGCCCTCAGGCGGGTGAGTTTCTTAGCGTAAAGTTTTCGGGTGGAATCGGTAATCGGCCCCGGCTGGTAGCCCAGAGCCAGCAGCTCCGCCCGCAGCTCTGCATCGGATAACCCCGCTGCGGCCATCGCCGGAGAGAGGGAGGAATCGACACCCTGCACAACCCGGAAGTGGTACCGCCGACCAAGGAAGGACTTGCGCCATCTCGGTGGTGGCAAAGCTTCGGCGTGGCCGTTTTTACAGGAACCTGGGCGAGTTCCGCCCTTACTTTTTGCACCGCCATTTCGAGAAGGTCGAAGTCGGGCCGCGCTGGGATGAGAAGCGCCCTTTATGGTTTATAACAGGGGTCTCCAACCTTGGCAACTTTAAGGCTTGTGGACTTCAACTCCCAGAATTCCTCAGGCAGCAAAGCTGGCTGAGAAATTCTGGGAGTTGAAGTCCACAAGCCTTAAAGTTGCCAAGGTTGGAGACCCCTGGTTTATAAAATATGTTTTAAAAAGTACAAACCCAGCCTCGAGAAACGCCCTTTCTTTTACGTGGCAGATCACACTGGAGATGCTTGCTACGTAAACTTAAGAAGTTTTAGAAAAATTCTCACTGAAATGGAAAGTTTAAAAGAAGATGGCTATTTTCTATTTATAAATCCCAACAGTTAGGTTTCCTATCTGTCAGTGACATTCATGCACAAGATACACATGCGTTGCACAAAGGTTACTAGTGTGAAAGTATTTGTTTGCTTACTTATTTACATAATTTATACCCTGCCCCCTCACTCTAAAAAGTGATTTTGGACATCTTAGGGCTCCTTACATAGACGCATGTTTATTTCTTATAGAATAAATATTTACTTTTAAACCATTTTATAAAAGGGCTCTTTGTATAGTGAATAGAATAGAATAGAATAGAATTCTTTATTGGCCAAGTGTGATTGGACACACAAGGAATTTGTCTTTGGTGCATATGCTGTCAGTATACATAAAAAGACACATTCGTCAAGAATCATAAGGTACAACACTTAATGATAGTCATGGGGTACAAATAAGCAATCAAATCATACTAGGAAACAATCAATATAAATGTAGGGAATACAAGTAATAGCTATCAACAGGGAAAGGATGGTTATTCTTTTGCCCAATATTACTCTGACCAAAACTATAAATGATTTTGTGATATCATTTTTTAATTTTTATTATTTGGACATTTTAGCAATCTAGTTCTACACCTAGCTTGCTTATCCTATGCTAACATATTACACACACACACACACACACACACACACACACACAGACGAGATAAGTAAGCTAGGAGTAGAACTAAATTTTGCTTTCATTTGTGGCATATATTTCTAAACTGAATGTATGCTTAGGGATATAATGAAAGCTAGTAAACTGTTGGACTTTGTGAAAGCCTCAGTTGGCCAAAATCATATTGGATGGTGTTGATCTATATTGGTTGCACTGAACAAAATACAAGAAAGAAAACCAGATATATGCAAGATTAAGAGAAAGGAGATGTAATAGATCAGAATGAAGGTAATGATGTAGAATTAATGAATTTATACAGGGGAGAGAAGATGTACATTTAATTATTGGTGAAAGACAAATAATATATGTTAGAATGAAAGAATGTATGTCATATAGATTGTTGTAGAGATATCTGAAAATAGGAATTGTGAGTTATACTGTAGTTACATATTGTATTCCAG
This sequence comes from Arizona elegans, assembly GCA_022577455.1. NCBI lineage: Eukaryota > Metazoa > Chordata > Lepidosauria > Squamata > Colubridae > Arizona > Arizona elegans. Next base: position 156,560,969 of record JAKOOJ010000002.1, read on the forward strand.
TGAATGGTAATAATGAAAGAACTAGGGATAAATTTAGGGAAAAATTGCTGCCTGGAAAAAAGAATTACTTTATAAGGTGTTATGAATGTATAGGTTCACAAGAAGAGAGAGGTAGAAAAAAGTGCTTGAATGAATGAAAATAGTTGCTGAATGATAAGTATTTGCTTTGAAAAAGGTGAGTTTGTAGTATATAATGTAAGCATTTCAAACATATGACAAAACAATTACTCTGGAAGGATGGTAGATTGAATAGCTTTCAGTGGAAGATTGAAAGAATTTGTGAAGACTACAAAGACAGAGAGAAGTTCTAAATGGAAGAAATATCCACATTATTAATATTAACATAATAATGTTAATGGGTTTAGATGAAAAATGGGCTTAGATGAAGATAAAAGAAGGAAAAGAATGACTCAAAATATGAATTCTATGTGCAAAAGTATTGGAAGATTAATAATGTAATTATAGCAATTGCTTTTATCAAGCATGGTACATATCAAAACACAAACAAGTAAAAAAATTCCATTTAGTACATTGGTTTACAGTTTAACAACTAACCAACTAACTAAGTAAAACAATTCACAATAAAATAAACATAATAAATAAACCAAACTCTATTAAAAGCCACCAGGCCCAGGATCTTACAGAGAGCTAAAGGGAGGGACAAGGGTGACTCCAGAGTTCTAAGGTCATGTCCCTAAAAGTTCTGAACTTGTGATTCTGACAAGGAGAACAGAAAGAAGATCCAAAGGGACAAGTAAGGCTATAGGGAGGAGTAATAAAGAAAGAGAGATAATAGGGAGACTGTGATTGGAGAGCAGTATTTCAGCACTTCAAGGTAGAAGCCAGTGAAGAGTCCTTCATTGCCATGAAGCATAGGAATTGTGTGGAAAGATTCTAGAACCAAACTATTACTTTCCAAATGAGCGATGTAATTGCCACAAATGACACATGATTAGTATAAGTTTAACATTAATTTAATGAGAGTATTTTTAAAAATTTATTTGTCGAGTACGTATTATATAATATATATAAGTATAAGCATGAATTGAATACATAAAATGAATACAATTAAAGGGAACATTTTGACAGGGACGGTAGGCACGCTGGTGCTCTTATGCATGCCTGTTGTTTGCCTGTTATTTGTTATTTGTCTGTTATGGAGGGGTATTTGGACATAATTTGGTCCCCTGCATTCAAAATCTGCTAAAGTCTGTTAAATCAAGGTATCACTGTAAACTTAATGCAGTGAGAATTTTTTGCTAAAATGGGTACTGAATGAATGTGGATTCAAAACAGAAACAATGGAGTAATGTAAAAGAAGTATATTGAGGTGTTTTGATTATTCTGGGAGAATGAATGAGGATCAAACAATATATGAAGGATGAAAGTAAACAGAAGACTGAAAAAGTCTTGGTTGGATGTTGTTGATGTTGAATATTAATGAGGGAGAAGTCGTGATGTACGACTTCCCCCTCATTGATCCAGGCTCCAAGGCGGGAGAATGGACCGATGTGAGTGGCTGAAGCGCTGGACAGCTCCGGGGGATTTAAAAGGAGCTGCCAGCGTGTCTGCTGTTGCTTTTTAAACTGCAGAAATAAACTATTTTACTGCACCATGCCGTGTCCTGCTTCCTCACTCTGACCCCACATCTAACAGTTGATATCTCAAAAACAAGAAAATGTGTGAATGAGTGTGTGGACATGGTAGAAACAAAATGGTTGCAAGGGTAGAAAAGTATTGTTGTTGCTCAGTTGCTAAATTGTGTCCATAGCACACCATGTACACTCTCCCCCCTCCGTCTTCCATGGAGTTTGCCCAAATTTATGTTCATGAATAAATGGCATTGATATAAAATAGATTTAATTAGATTCCTTTTTTTTCTTTTCACCTTTATTTTTTTTCTTACTATTTTTCCTATTTTTCTGTGCATCATGTTACTTATCCCCAAAATGTAAGTGCCCAGTAGAAACTGTGATGCAAAAATCATGAAAAGTGCTTTGCAACATCATGACACAAGCCTCAGCCTTTCAAAGCAATGTTTCAGTGTTGGGTGCAAGCATGTAGTTTATAGATGTATTTTACAATATACATTTCACCTATGCCTGGAAGAGAACCATGTGATGGGTATGCATGAATGTTGTGCCTCATAGACTAATATACTTCTCATAACATAAATTATACTTGGCAGAAACTGAAAAATAGAATTTTAGAAGTCTGTTTACAAAGTATTTTCTTGATATCACATGTAATATATATGCTGATGAAAACTGATACTTCATATATCCTATATAATTATTTCTAATAAGAAAACCATATGCTACAATAAATCTAGCTGTTAAAATTCTACAGGATCCTAAAAGAAATATGTGGATATGGGACATACTGTATAAGCAGCAATCCTAAATGCAAGTCTCAAGGCTGGTCAACAGCTATGATTACTAAAATTCTGGAAGTTTTCAGGGGTGCTACCATTACTCCTCAGACTGCCAGATTTGAGATCCTGTTTGTTAGATTGAGGACCAGGAATTAGCTGAGATAGTTGCTATTATACCAGCCACTTTGCTATATAGCAACCTCCCTGCCCGAGCAAATCAATTTGTGGTCAGGATGACACAGTTCCCCAGGCTTAGGATCCTGGGTGAGTTCAGGTTGCCTTCTCTTGGGGCATAGTCCAAAGTAACTCAGGAATTCATAATTAGAATGACAGCCGTAAACCAGAACATTGAGTATCCAATGCATGACAGGGCAGTGGGGGCTTTGGATCAGATCGCTCCCATGTGACCTCTCCTCTCCCATTCTGAACCTCTTCTAAGTTTACAGAGGGAACTGAAGGAGATGAAATAGGTGAAAAGATACCTAGCATGTTACTGAAGGATATGGAGGAGTGATCCAGTGGTGGGAGTCAATTTTTTTTACTACCAGTTCTGTGGGTGTGGCTTAGTGGGTGTGGCATGGCTTGGTGGGCATGGCTTGGTGGGCATGGCAAGGAAAGGATACTGTAAAATCTCTATTCCCTCCCCACTCCAGGGGAAGGATACTGCAAAATCCCCATTTCCACCCGATCAGCTGGAACTCGATCAGCTGGGACTCGGGAGGCAGAGAATAGATGGGGGCAGGGCCAGTCAGAGGTGGTATTTACTGGTTCTCTGAACTACTCAAAATTTCCATTACTGGTTCTCCAGAACTGGTCAGAACCTGCTGAATACCACCTCTGGAGTGATCTTGACCAATCATATAAATGACAGCTAGGCCTCCTAGTAGTCAGGTGGCAAAGTGCCAAGATTCATCTATGCTTATTTCACCTGCGGATGGCCATTCAGTGGCCTCATTTAAGAGAGACAATGCCTTGGAGGGTTATTGTAAGGGATAAGCTAAACATCTTTCAGATACATTTACCTGGATTCACTCCAGAAGTGGATTCTAACCTTGAAGCAGGTCTTATGGAGATGACTGAGGCTTAGTCTGGCTTATATAAGAGGAGTTGGATTATTTTTTTTTATTTTTTTTTTATTAAAGTTAGACAAACAAAAACATACATACATACAATACACAACATAAACAAACTGTACACTAAAATAAAGTCTTGTAACTTGAACCTTACGGAAAAAGATGATTAATCTTTTTTCGTAAGGAGGAGTTGGATTCTTTTAGATGTGATGAAGTGAATAGGATCCATAGTGAACCTCCTGGTTCACTAAGGCTTTACAAGAGATGACACATGATGGGGTTCTTTCTTGAGAAAAGGTGGTTCCGCCAATCTTTAAAGAAGTGGTTCACTCACGCCTCAACCATTCTGAGGCCCAACCATAATAAACAATTTTCATTTAGTCTCCAGCCTTAACTGTACCTTACCTTGGATGAAGAAGAGCTCTTCCTTTCAGTGAAATAGGATGGCTTTTGAAGACGGAAACTCAGAGACTAGAGTGGATCAAGTAAGAATTGCTTCCAGGGAAAAGGTGTCTGGATCAGTAGCTATAGAGGAAGATTTGCAAAATGTTTGCAAAGTTGATTGGCTGTTTTCAAAGATGGCTTGAGATCTCATTGCAGATGGTATTAGGGTGGGCTGCAAATGATATCAAGGTAGGCTGCAAGTGTGCAACTCATCACATATGAATGTGTGTCTTATGTGCAGAAGCAGGCAGAGTTATTTTGTCACTTTGGTTTAGTGCAGTGCATCACAATGTACTTTTGTTTTGTCACAGTGCCCATGGGGGTTCAGCTTATGGAATATATCTTTTTACCATTGTTATCCCATTTTGTTTTCTTCTTCTTTCCTTTCTTTTGTCCTCTTGTGGCACATATATTAATACTTCAAGATGTTATTTAATGAAATAGCTCTATAAAGTTTACTTCCAGCTTGTATCATCCAAATATGCTGTTAACTGTTCAATTTGCTAGCAATCTAGGAAGAAAGGGGTATGGATTTATAAATTGATTGTGGTGTTTTCAAAGTGGAACGCTCCTGTTATACTGAAGATATGACAACCTTGTGATAGAAACAGTTTTTTATTTATTATTTTTCAATCCCTGTCATTTTGATTATGCACTCTTTTAAAGACAGAAATGGTATGGCATTGTGTGAAATGTACTACATATTACACACAGCCAACAGGAAAATGTATTTCTCAGAAACACAGTTTATAATCCAGTTCAGGGCAAAGTAAGACTTGCAATAGAAAAGGCTTTAATCAAGTAAAAGTAAAAGTAGTTTTAAGACTAACTATAAGGGGTAGGGTGGGCTCATTCCAGGTGCCCACTATTAAATACCATCTGATAGGACTGATGAAGATCTCACTTTTCTCATAGCACTGGGTCAGGAGGGGAAATGGGCCTGGCATTTTAAGTTCTGTGATGGGACTCTGACTTGTTGGTATGAGAGAATGTTTAATTTGTTTTATTGTTTATCTGTTGTTAAGCTGTTCTAGAGTTATTTTCTATATTGTGAGTGTCCATGCAAATCCTTTAAATAAATGCAGGTAGGATTTGGATTATGACAGCAATTGAGGCTGTAATTTCCATTGCTAAATAATGTGGTTGTAAAGTTTAATATTCCATGATCGCATCACTTAGTGACAGCTCTCCCGGAAGACCTGCTGTCCATTGTACACAGTAACCCCAAAACCATATGGGTCTTCATGTGAGAACCTCGTGTGACTGTGAAGTGGGAAAAGGTGAGAGTCCAGGCAAATAAGCCTGTAGGTGAGAGCTGGTGGTATGGGCTGCAGGTGGGGAGGAATTGTGGACAGGCACCATGGAGCAAATAGTGGTCATGAGACTACAGGGATGCTGCAATGACTGCAACTTGAAGACCAGCTCTAAGCCCCCCTCCTCGTTCAGTGCCAAGAGCATTAAAATATTTTTCAGTGCCAAGAGCATTATAATATTTTTATTTTTATTTTATTTTATTTTATTGAATTTATATACCGCCCTACTCCCGAAGGACTCAGGGCGGTGAACAGCCATAGAATAAAACATATAAATACGAAATTTAAAATAAAATAAAACGAATTAAATAATTTGACTGAACAAATTTAAAACTCCAATAATTTAAAACCAAATTTAAAATTTCTATTTAAAAAGGGGAAAGACTTAGGTCAGGCCAGCTTGATGAAATAAGAAAGTCTTGAGCGTGCGATGGAAGGTACGTAGATCCGGGATCCTCCGTATCTCCAGGGGGAGCTCGTTCCAGATAGTAGGTACCCCCACAGAGAAGGTTCTCCCCCTGGGGACCGCCAGTCAACATTGTTTGGCCGACGGCACCCAGAGGAGCCCCTCTCTATGGGAGCGTACTGGTCGGTGGGAAGCTATTGGTGGTAGCAATAGGTAGCAAAATAAAACTCAAATAGGATCTTCATTAGGTTATCAGGCCATTAGGCCATCAGAGTTCAGCAGCATCAAACTCTCTCATTATCAGGAACAGAAAAAGAACTTTCTCTCTTCTGGAGAGCTTTAAAAAGAGAACGAATAAATTCCATCTTGCCTTTATTCTTTCTTTATATATCATGGAGGAGACAGCATGCTTCAACCAGGTTAAAAAACCCCTCATATCTGGAAAAGGATTGGAGAATCAGAAAAAAAAAGTAAACATAGCAAATGAAGAGGAAGATATGGATTAGGATCCTTCGGTTGAGTTATTTTATGGATTTCTCTTATTTTGTGCCCGTGTATTCTGAATCTAATTTTACTGTATCTGTAGTAAGTGTGTGTGCAATAAGGGCCACCCTACATCCCTGCTGTGAATGTGCAAGTTTCTACTATATACTGTACTGCACTCTGAAGATTCAAAATACATGTCAGAATCATGTATTTCTCAAGAAGTGATTATTCTAAGGGAAAATATAACCTGTTCTCTTCCAAGAATATTTTTCCTCTTCATAAAATACCCTATAAATTTAGTGTCAGATATGATGTAGTGGAGTCCAAATGTTGACATGATGTAGTATCAGATACTCAGTAGAAAATGACATTTATTTTCAAAATCTCAGTAAAAATCTTGGGGTAGGTTTAGGGAGAAAGATTAATTACAAGCAATGTAAGAGGGACTTGCGGAGAATAATACAGATATATTGCTTGACTCCACTGTCTGTTTACAAATCTGATCCTTTGTATAGCATTCTGAAAGAAATTTCCTTCTTTGATTTCCAATTTAATATAGATAAAATCTGATTATCTAGCAATGAATTAAGAGGACATATAGACCTGGACTTTTTTTTTTCTATAGGGAATGGATGAGAAGACTCATAATTGATGGGGGGAAAATGAAGCACTGATTTGAAAATTAAATTTAGTACATCAGAGTCATAGAGACATCTATAAAAAATAAATGAAAACAGAAATATTGCTGCTTAATATTTGAATTTAATTAAAGATCATGCAGAAATAGTGACTAATGTTTCTCATAATGACTTAATGACTGCTCACTTTCAGTATCATGAATAAGAGGCAGACCTTCCTACAGAGGTGTTGCTGGAGTGAAAAGAGCTACTCTTTGCTCTAGCATTCGAGCTCCAACATAACCTTTTAATTTTATGTTTTGACTGGGCCAGGAGGTTGAGCAACCTCAATTCATCATCAGCAGAGTGCAGTTTGACTTAAGGTTCAGTTCATCACCAGGCTTTGTTAAATGGGTTTGCAGTGAGATAACTATTTCCCGAAGTGATAAATGATGCATATAGCCTATCTGCTATGACATCTTTTGATTGCAAACCTATTATATAGCCACTTACTACAAGCCAGGCTTATGAAGTAGATTGCAAGCTCTGCAGTACTCCCAAAGTCCTTTAAATGAATTATCTCAGCTATAACCCAGCACAACTTATTTCCAATCATTACTATGCTGCTGAACATTTTTGCATAATATTCTTCTTCAGCAGTCAATTATGGCTCTCGCTCCTGGATTCTGTAACAAATTAGGCTGGATTATTATTAGTATTATTAAAAAAAAACCTATGAAGAATTCAGATTTTGTGACACTGCAGTAGGCATCAGTCATTGTTCCCAATCCTTAACTTACAACCATTCGTTTAGTGACTGTTGAAGTTACAACAGCACTGAAAAACCAGTCCTAGGAGTTCCAACCATTGCAACATCCTCATGGATTTACAAGGATTTCAATATTCTGGGGTCATGTGATCACTATTTGTGACCTTGTCAACTGGCTTCTGACAAGCATAATCAGTGCGGGAAGACAGATTCACTTCACTTCACTTAACCACTATGGTGTTTCGCTTAACAACCATGACAAAAAAGATCATAAAATTGGGCATGACACACTTAACAATTGCCTTGTTTAACAGTGGAAATTCAGGTTTCAATTGTGGCTATAAATTGAGGACTATCTGTAATCCCAATTTCTTGTGATGCTGTTCAAAAAACAGACTCTTAGTCATGGATAGGAACCCTCAGAGTCCTGTGACTGAAGTAGCAGTCTCTGGGATTGTGCTGATTCTAGAACAAATTTATTAGCAATAACAATTAGTACAATCCTTGTCTTAGGTAATGCCAACCAATAATACAATTCCATTTTTCTGTATAACCCTTTGGTTTTTATAGATTTACTTTTTCAGAGCATTGATAAATTATCAGCGTTCAGCATCTTTTCATTTGCATTCACTAAAAGTGCTCTGAAATGATGAGTTCTCCCACCTGCACATTTTATATTTATATTTAAAATTGGGGAGCTTAGTTTTCTGTCAGGTTTTTATTTGCATTTATTTATGGGGATTTTATATTTTATTCTCTTTCTATAAATTTAAATGTTTACAGTTTTTGAGAATTATGGACTCCTGATAATAATTAGATTATAGGAGATGTTTAAATTGATTCTTATTCTTCATGAAAGCTATTAATGCTGTGAACTATGAGTCATTGTTTGCAGTCTGCATTCTCAACACTATGAAAAAATGTATAAAATGCATAACTTTAAACCACTAAATTGCATTTTCTTTTCTTATTTTGTATTAGGTAGTGATGTTAATATGTACCATTCATTACCCTGTCTTGCTATAAATCTTAGCAAAAGAATTCTTGGGGAAATATATGAAATATATACTGTGGATGGCTCTGAAATCATAAATGACTCTAACATAGTTTATTCAAGTCATAGTCAAGTTTATTGCTATTATTGATTAAATTGTCAATCTGGAAATGAATTGCTTCATACTGGGATACAGAACAGCTGGTATTGTTTCTATCACTGGTGTATGGAGAGGTGGCTTTCTACACTACCTAAGACCTCTATGAGGGATTGTGGCTCAGTGGTACATGATTTAACCAAGATTCAATCCACTGTATCCCCACATAGGTGTAATTATACTCCAGCCTAAAACTCAGAGAGCTGTTTCCAATGGAGTTGATGGTTCAAAGTCCTGACTTGTTATAAGGCAGTTAATAGATTTTTATGCAAGATTACTTAGAGTCTGCTGAGATTTCCTGAAGCAGTGTTTCTCAACCTCAGCAACTTTAAAATGTATGGACTTCAACTCCCAGAAGTCCCCTGGCTGGAGAATTCTGGGAGTTAAAGTCCATACATCTTAAAAGTTGCTGAAGTTGAGAAACACTGTCCTACAGGTTAGTATCGAGGTCACAAAATCTGGCCTCTCTATGAAATTCAGCTCCTTTGAGTCTTGCCAAATGAGAATTCAGCACCAATATTAGGCAGAACATTCATTAAGTAAAGATTGCTGGAACCTTACCCAGGCAATTTCACAAGCATACTACTTTGTTCCTAGCATATTAAAAGAAAAAAAAATTAAAAAAGAGAAAACCTTGCATTTTTGAAATATTCAGTCTTAGAAACATAGCAGTAGGCCATATTGCCTCATTTTATAGATTCTTTTCAATTATTCATTTAAAACATCCTCTATCTATTCTCCCAAGTTATATAAATTGTAATAATTTTAAATGCTGCCTCAAGGGGAATGGAATTGTATATGCTGTATGTATTATTTAGTTTTTATATAACACCCCTTTGAGTCATCAGAGCAACTCAGACTATTAGCTGAAAGGTATCGCTAGACTGCTGTAATATTCCATCCACAGAGAAATATCCATCTCCTATTATTATCGTTTATATTTCTGTTTAAGAAGTGTGATGATCTTTGAGGCATGACAAATGTCATTGCATTTTGCTTGACTCAGTTGTAAGAAGAGAACATAGAGGCTTTATAAAATTGCATCAGCTGATTAAAAGCTGCTTGTTGGTGCTACTTTCATGAATAGTTGTCCCTTAAATTATATGAAATACATTTAGAATAAGAGGAAGTTTGCTGTGTGACTTCTGGTTCCTTAGGACCCCTTTGGTCTTAAGTTGTATTCTGATTTAGGATATCAGATCAAGCCTTTTTTCAACTTTGTTTACCAAAGGGAGTTTCATAAAAAAACCCCTTCAAATGATAAACTGTCAACTGCCAGTTTCGTTGGAATGTTAGTACACTTCATGGAAGCTAGCTTAAATATTTCTTCTTGTTTCAGGGATAACCTCAGGAGGAAGTCTAGAAGCTTGTAGGCTTTTGTGAAAATTACAAAGGCAGCATCAAGCCATTGCAACACGACCTCCTCCCCTTTAGTAGAGTATGCACACAATGCATGGACAAAAGCGATGGAGCTTTCATTATTTAACTGCCTCTATTCCTCATGCTCCTGACTAGTCTAAACTTATACATCATCAAGTTGGAATACATAAATGATGACAGGTAATAATATAGAACAATCATGCTATAAATGTAAAATTAAAATGCCTCTTCCATTTCACTGAGTGCAACAATTAGGCCTACAGCCAGTTCTAAGAGCCTGAATTAAGCAGAGAAATAGAGCCAAGTTAGCTATTCAGTGTGGAAAGAAAGAGAAGATAATGACCAGCAGCAAGGTGGATGGATTCAATTTCAGTGGTGATAGGTGCACTGATGGAAGACCTGAAATAGTAAGTTAGGGACAGATGTGCTTTCTAAGAGTCAACACTGACTTGATGGCACCTAATCAATCAAATATGCAGTATATTTTGATATTTTATGAGTCTGTAAATGTCTTCATTCAAGGTAGAGTTGGGGCAACTGAATGGAGCTGAGCATTTATTGGCCAGATGGCCTTCCTGATGCCTACACAGAGTTTGTGATAGATATTTTCTCTGCAACCTAAGAGAGACACATTTAGGATTGAATTCTCAACCTTTCGAATGGGAGGTAAGTATCTTCACCATTAGGCCACCATGCCACTCACATGTTTTCAAATCTAATAAAATATTTTATTCTAGTACTTCCTTCCTGACATCATAAATTGTATTTATTATTTATTTATTTCATTTGATTTCAGTGCTGCCTAACTCCAAACCAAGTCTGAATGGCTTACAATGTAATTCTGCACATATCTACACAGAAGCAAATTCTATAAAATTCAATAGGATTTACTGCTGGATAAATGTATTGAGTAGCCTTCTCAACATTCAACTTCCTTGGCCACTAATTGTAAATAATATTGATAATTTGAAGCCCAAGAAGAGAAAAAAGTTAATAGATTGGCAGATCCAAGGTCCTTTGAATAAAAGTATAACCTTATTAGTATGCAGTCTGCTTTGATGTATAATAACTGATAGTATTTCCGTGAGCTGACTAATACAATGTGTTTCTTTTAGTTGGAATGCATTTGTTTTAAGTAGTTATTATAAATCTTTCTTGCAAACTCCTGGAACAACTTAACAAACTATTATTTCTGAACTTGTTAGAGATATTTTCTTTATAAGTGTGGACTAAGATAAGCCTTGCCAGGAATGAAGAAATAGTCATCTATTGTATGATATAAAATCTGGTATTCAAAACAAAACAGCTGGGCTCTGCTAAAGACAGAAGTGGCCTGATATATTGTGGAATACCAGCAGTTGTAGGAGCCAGCCTGCCCTGATTAGTTGTTGGATAGGGGTGCCCAGCCAATGGGAGAGAATATTCTAGCAATTTTTCAGTGCTTCCAGAAAATAAAAATAGAAGATGATGAAATAATGTTTTCATTCAGTGTCACAGCACTCTTCACTTCTATAGATACTGAAGTAATGAAAGAAAACATGGTAGCGGTACTACACAACACACCCAATCTAACCAAATACATTAAGATTGAAATACCCAGAATCCTGGACCACATCAACTACTGCTTCACTACGTGCTTTCAGGTAATGGACAGATGGACAGATATACCACAAATCAGAATGAACACCATGGGGTCACCACTCTCAGGATTCTTAGCCGAGATTGTAACACAACATCTGGAAATTATAGTACTTACCAAGTGCAGGTAAATTATATTAAAGAATCCAAAATATCTTTACAATCCCCAAGGCATGTCACAATTTATGAGCATCCACAATGTTTGGGAATTGAAAGCTGAAAAATTTGATACGCCCTAAACCAAAAGTATGAATCTGGTATGTAAACAAGTCCTATATCAAAATAAAAAAGGAACAACTAGAGAAGACATGTTCAAAGGAATAAAATTCACAGAGGAAAAAGAAAACACACTATGCTTATTGAATATTCTCAGAAGAGGAGATGATGGCAAATTAAAAATGCAAATCTACTTAAAAATAATCCATGCAAACCAAGTGCTGTGTTACCAAAATAACAACCCAATCTCCCAGGGGCTGTGTGAGAACATTATTCAGACAAGCAGCAACCTGTAAATTGAAGGTTATCTGTATAACCGTTGGCCCGTAGCTACTTCTTCATGAAATCTCATTCATGTTGCACTTGAACACTGATAAGTTGACAAAAATGAATTTACAAGTTTCTCCAAGTTTGTTGTATCATTTCGTTTTGTTGGAAAATGAATGCTTTGTGTTGCAACATCAGGCTCATCTAAGAAGCACATAGTAATTTCTATGGCCATTTATTCTGTTACTATTTCTCTCTTACTTTACCATCATTTTTCAGATCACTTTATTGCTTGTTTTACTAAGCATTATTGAGATATATTCTAATCTAGTAGTATCGCTAGATAATAAAACTTCCTATTTACGACTGTAATCTCTTAATTCGGGGTAGAGTCGGGGCAACTGCATGGAGCTGAACATTTACTGGCCAGATGCCCTTCCTAAAGCCACACATAGTTTGCAGGAGATATCTTTTTCTTTGTGCCTTAGGACAGGAGTCCCCAACCCCCAGTCCATGGACCAGCATCAGTCTGCAGCATGTCAGTAACCGGGCCACACGAACAAGTGAAGTCCCATCTGCGTGATGCAGGTAGAATGTGAAACCACTCATCCTCCGATCTGCGGAAAAATCTCTCTACACGGAACTGGTCCCTAGTGCTCAGAAAATTGGGGGGGGGGGCACTGTCCTAGGAAACATCTGCTGCTACCTAGTATTGAACTGTCAACCTTCTGAGTGGGAGGTAAGAGTCTTCACCACTTAGGCCACCATGCCGCTCTATCAGTAGATATTACTTTGGGGCAAAAAGTGGGGAAAGCATACAGTATATGTCAGGAATTTCGTTATTTTCTCCATTTTTCTTCTTTGACAATAAGATCATGATTTTAGGGAAAAGCAACCAGTAGTCTGCATGAGCAGAGATGAAGTTTATATTCCTCTTCCTCCATTTGAAATTACAATGCTACTCATTGGTGTATGGAATTGGATTATATGATAAACACACTGAATATTGTATTGGGTTTAGTAACAAAGCAACAATTGCGAGGGGCAGGGGAAAAAGTGTCTCAGAAATGTGAAGGTCTTCAGCATGAATTGTATTTAACTGGAAAATTACTGAAATTTGGTATGCTTCCTGTGTTGTGTAACCTGCGACGTAGAGGGGAAGCTGTCATTCTGATGTTTTGCTTTGTCTGATTAATTATTTTTAAAGCTGACGGTGAATGAGATTTTGCTTTTGTTTCCATCTCCTCAGTTTGTTTTAGTGACATTTCCCTTTTTTTTTCTCCTTTGACTATCTGGGGTGGACAGAGGAAGATGAATTTCTTCAGTGGCCTGTTTGCAGCTACCCATGTATTTCTTAGAGTAATGGAGTTTGCTAACCTGGAAACTGGATGAGCTGCTGCTGGTGAAAAAGAATGATTGGAACTGATGGGAGGACAATTGAATGCTGATGACTGGGAGAGAGGAAAAAGGAGTTTCTGAACAGCAAGCTGAGTTGCTTTGCATACAGATGGGGACTGCAGTCTGCTTTCTGCCGTGGCTCATTACAGGAAAAAGCACCAGAAAGAGGCAAATGGCAAAATTCTAAGGAAGAGGAACATTATGCTTATATACAAAAATGGCTAAAATATGACATCTTAAGGATGCAGTCAAGCCAGCCTAATCTGAAGGGGCCAGCTGTAGCCAAAGAATTGCAAAGAACAACCATTTATGTGAAGTAAATAAGGATTAATATTACTGGGCAGATGCACTGGTAAAAGTGATATTGTTTTATTAATTTCATTACGTTACATTAAAAAAATATAGCATTTTAAATTTCTCTTGAATATCTAGTGATTTATAAGTATTGATGCTGCTAGATAAAAGCCTCAATTAATGTAAAAAACAGATTTGGGGGTATTGAAAATTTGGGAGTAGGGAATGATACAACTGGCTTAGATCAGTTCTGAAAACCTTAACCTGCTGTCCATTGAACTCCTTGCAGATGAGCAGTGAGAAGAATGGGTGGGATTTCCTAGAAAAAAAAGGATTCAGAAAGACACAGGATAGGCAGATCATGGGTTATCCACTGTTCAGAGGCTGCAGGCATAGTTCAACTTGTATCTATGTTTGCAATAGATACAATGCAATAAAAGCTTATGCTAGAGGAAAGAATGAGAAAAGGGGCATTTCTTCACATTTTGAAGACTGAAAAAAAAGTTATATTCTTGAGAGTGATTAATTATATTCCTTATAAAAGCTCCCTTTGTCAGCTAGGAGTTGGAAGTGACTCATATTATTTGATATTGGTGGAAAGATATACAAGTAGGGGTGAAATGTAAAATTTGTTACTACCGGTTCTGTGGGCATGGCTTGGTGTGTGTGTGTGTGGGGGTAACGTGACTGGGTGGGCGTGACCAATTTTTTTTTTTTTAACTTTTCAAAGCATTTTTTCTAATGCTTTGAAAAGCCTCTCTGCTCATCAGGCAACTCAGCTGGGATCGTCAGAGAGGCTTTTTAAAAAATGCTTTGAAAAGCCTCTCCTGTGATCAGGCAACTCAGCTGGAATCGTCAGAGACTTTTCAAAGCATTTTTTTTACCACCTCTTCAGCCAAGAGGTTGCAGAAAAAAATGCTTTGAAAAGCCTCTGATGATCCCAGCTGAGCCACGCGATCATCAGAGGCTTATTTTTTTAACTTTTAAAAGCATTTTTTTGTCGGAAGAGGTTGCAGAAAAAATGCTTTTAAAAGTTTTTTTTAAAAAAGCCTCTGATGATCATGCGGCTCAGTTGGGGGTGGGGGGTGCAGGGATTTTTGCTACCGGTTCTCCGAACCACCTGATGCCATCACTACCGGATTGGGTGATCCGGTTCGAACCGGGAGCATTTCACCCCTGTATACAAGTATTGCTTGATTAGAAAAGTCAGATACCAATTGGATGAATGTTTGAACGAATGAATATACGTCCATAATTTTTAACTGCCAAAATTCTTCGAATTGATTCCCATCCAACCAAAAAATGTATTAAACTTTTTAAAAACTGGAGGTCTTTAAGAAGGGTTGGACAACCATACCAAACTCTATACCTATTCCTGTTTCAGCAGGGGATTGGATTAGAAGACCTCCAAGATCCCTTCCAATTCTGTTATTCTATTATTTCTATGAATATTATCTCTGCTTGAATCTATATTGAAAAGTGAAATGGTATGTAAATACTACTGAGTACATTTATGATCATGGAATCAGTACTATCACTGGTGATTGCAGCTATCAGTTAGATACAAGCATTCCCTGAAAACTAGCATCTATACTAGAGAGCAGAAGGGCTGGGTATCTGCTTTTCTGGCAGCAGTGCTCTGATTTCTCAACAATTCAGAATGACAGAAGAATTTACTTTAGCTTGAAAGTATGAAATTGGTTTGATTTAATCTGTGGCACCCATGTCATTTTTTTCCAGAGGGTTTGCTTTCTCTACCTTTCAAATGTTACTGCTGTGAAAACTCTGCCACCTAGATTGTGACAAATTTTCATCAGATGTCAACTAATGATGTTGCCAGCAATGAATATAAAGTGACTTATTGATAGAAGAGAATATTTGTAGCTCAGGGTTGAACTGTGGGGGTCCTTGGTGCTCTCTGATCTTGGTGATTTTCTTGCAGATGTTTCATTACCAAACTAGGTAACACCATTTGTGCTAGTTCAGCCTTTCACGGTGCTCAGGAGTGAAGGTCTGTTCAAGCTGCTCCTTGAGTTTTTCCATGGTGTGCTGATATTTATTCAGTCTGAGTGTGCATCCATGATCATGAACCTTATCATTTTTTTGCCCACTCTCTTAGGCTATTTTCCATCCTGTTGGGCAGTTTATGGGAGGTTTGTACCTGACACTGATGAAGTTACCTAGTTGGTAATGAAATGTCTGGAGAAAACTATTTTTTTTCTAGATGGTCAGACCTGAAGGACTTAAAAAGAGAGACACTGGGCTGTTTGGTAATAAGAAGCATAGTCGAGAATGGTGTAGTGCAGTTCTTGGAAACTTCCCTGTTCATTTTCTAATTCTTGAGCAATATGTCAGTCCCTCACCTATCTCTATCTTCTAATAGAGTTGGAATACTGATAACTTATTCCTCTTTTAGAAGTTGTGCTAAGGACAAAATTTTTGACAACAATAGTTTTTGAGTAGCAATGCATAGTCTCTGAGTAACTAACCAAATCATATAAGACTTGGTTATTTTTAATTTTACATTTTGGTGCCGGCATCACTCTATAAAATTGTATGGTGCTACCCACCAGCTGAAAAGTTTGCTGAGTCCATTATAGTTTACAGTATGTATGCCAAGCCTTTAAGAAAGATCTCTTATTCCTGTGTTCATCATATGTATATCTTTGCAAGCTTGTGCCCAATGATGGATGCATGTCAAAGGCACTTGATTCTTTATACAAAAGCTTATAATTATTAGTAATACAATCAGGTCCAGAAATATTGGGACATCGACACAATTCTAACATCTTTGGCTCTGTACACCAACACAATGGAGTTGGAATGAAACAAACACAATGTGCGTTAACTACAGACTGTCAGCTTTAATTTGAGGGTATGTACATCCAACTCAGGTGAACGGTGTAGGACTTACAGCAGTTTGCATATGTGCCTCTCACTTGTTAAGGGACCAAAAGTAATGGGACAGAATAATAATCATAAATCAAACTTTCCCTTCTTAATACTTGGTTGCAAATCCTTTGCAGTCAATCACAGACTGAAGTCTGGAACGCATAGACATCACCAGATGCTGGGTTTCATCCCTGGTGATGCTCTGCCAGGTCTACTGCAACTGTCTTCAGTTCCTGCTTGTTCTTGGGGCATTTTCCCTTCAGTTTTGTCTTCAGCAAGTGAAATGCATGCTCAATGGGATTCAGGTCAGGTGATTGACTTGGCCATTGCATAACATTCCACTTCTGTCCCTTCAAAAACTCTTTGGTTGCTTTTGCAGTATGCTTTGGGTCATTGTCCATCTGCACTGTGAAGCGCTGTCCAATGAGTTCTGCAGCATTTGGCTGAATGTGAGCAGATAATATTGCCCAAAACACTTCAGAATTCATCCTGCTGCTTTTGTCAGCAGTCACATCATCAATAAATACAAGAGAACCAGTTCCATTGGCAGCCATACATGCCCACGCCATGACACTACCACCACCATGCTTCACTGATGAGGTGGTATGCTTAGGATCATGAGCAATTCCTTTCCTTCTCCATACTCTTCTCTTCCCATCACTCTGGTACAAGTTGATCTTGGTCTCATCTGTCCATAGGATCTTGTTCCAGAACTGTGAAGGCTTTGTTAGATGTTGTTTGGCAAACTCTAATCTGGCCTTCCTGTTTTTGAGGCTCACCAATGGTTTACATCTTGTGGTGAACCCTCTGTATTCACTCTGGTGAAGTCTTCTCTTGATTGTTGACTTTGACACACTTACACCTACCTCCTGGAGAGTGTTCTTGATCTGGCCAACTGTCGTGAAGGGTGTTTTCTTCACCAGGGAAAGAATTCTTCCGTCATCCACCACACTTGTTTTCCGTGGTCTCCCAGGTCTTTTGGTGTTGCTGAGCTCACTGGTGCATTCCTTCTTTTTGAGAATGTTTCAAACAGTTGTTTTGGCCACGCCTAATGTTCTTGCTATCTCTCTGATGGGTTTGTTTTGTTTCTTCAGCCTAATGATGGCTTGCTTCACTGATAGTGACAGCTCTTTGGATCTCATCTTGAGAGTTGACAGCAACAGATTCCAAATGCAAATAGCACACTTGAAATGAACTCTGGGCCTTTTATCTGCACATTGTAATTGGGGTAATAAGGGAATATCACACACCTGGCCATGGAACAGCTGAGAAGCCAATTGTCCCATTACTTTTGGTCCCTTAACAAGTGGGAGGCACATATACAAAATGCTGTAAATCCTACACCGTTCACCTGAGTTGGATGTACATACCCTCAAATTAAAGCTGACAGTCTGCAGTTAACGCACATTGTGTTTGTTTCATTCCAACTCCATTGTGGTGGTGTATAGAGCCAAAGATGCTAGAATTGTGTCGATGTCCCAATATTTCTGGACCTGACTGTAAGTCAGTAAGCAGAACAATGAGAACACGCCACATCATAATCAGTTGCACTGGAAAACACTCAGATAATATCTGAAAAACCACCTAGACAATCTCCCCTATTGTCCCCACTATTTCTCTTTTTGAAAGAGGAGCCTTTCAGATAAAGCACTTTGTAAATGATGGCAGTGGTATTTTGGTCACAACATAGCAAAGGTCTGGAGCAGAATCAGCACAATAAAGTATGTAGCAATCATTTCTAAATATGAGCTACAAGGCACATCTTTAGAGAAAGAAGGGTTACATATAAAAAGTTTGGAGGAAACTTTCAATCAGAGCTGCACTACTTGTTCTTTGGGAAATGTGTTGAATTGCCCCAAACCCAATCACCCACTACAATGTCCTTTGCTCCCTTCGTTTCTCTCTTTCTCCCTATTGCCCCTGTAGAGGACTACTTTTCACTGCTGTTCCATCTCTTTCCTGTCCTAGTTCTTCACTTGTTGGTTGAAGCTGGAAAAGGAAAAAGTCTGTTTTCTGCAGATTGATGGAAATCCAGTATATGCAACTGGAATGCTATTGGTGATATGCTTTGGGGCAGGGACATGTTCATGAAAAAAATAATGTGTGTTCAGTGTGGGTGTTTTATTGGTTATGGGAAAGTTCTATAAGTTAGGGATTTTGAGGATGCATTGTCTAGTGAAGGAAAAACAACTGATTCTTCTGTTTTAAATTTTCTTTGTTGTAGTATAAATAAATAATTTTATACATACAAAAATATATACATTTTATATGTTGTAGTATAGTCAACTGCATGTGTTAAGAGAAGGGTAGAATTAAATGATATTGAAACTATATAGTTCAAATAAATTAGAATGGAAAAGAATTGTTGATGGTTGTATTATTGCAAAAACTTTAATCAAGAGGGATTGTCTGAGTAGAAGGTAACAAAAGATCAGAAATGTTATTTACTTTGGGAAATTTCAGAATTATATGTAACATACAATACTGTTGGGTATTATCTATCAGATTAATTGATTTCATTGTCCTAGAAATGCAAGCCTATGAGATGTCTGCTTAGAAATACAACCCATTGAACTATTGTAAAGTGGTCTGATTCAGTTATGATGAATTAAATATATACATAGGCAAGAATGCATGGGAATGCACCTGAATTAATCTGGGTTTACAAGAGTGATGGGTTGAGTGAAAGTTATCTAGAGAACAAATATAGAGTTATTTGAAACAACAACTTTCTTTTGTATCCTTGGGTGCCTTTTTAAATTTTTCTGACTATACACTGAACAAAATAATCATATATTGAAGCTTCACATTTTATTAGTTTGCATACACATTGTTATTTTGCAGTACAGTGCCTTACAATAGCATTTCCAGTAAATTGATTCTTGTATATTTGCAGAAAATCTTCCAGTCTTCTAATTCTTAGAATATCAGTTAGCTACAGAGATGAAACAGCCAAAAGCCATTATTGTGAATTAATCTTGTGCAGACATCAGCTTGACTCATCCTGATCTATCAGTTAAAAAAGCAAAACAAAGAAGCACATGAAATCAGGTGACATCATGATAAGAATCACATATGTAATTTGACTGTAATTTTCCTTCATTAGACCATTGCTAACTTTGCATACAGTATGATGTATACATTTTTAATTAAGTTTTATTAAATTATAAATTATAAAACATAGTTTTGAAGATCTTGCTTTGGCTATGGAGCTACTTGATACATTTTACTACAGCACACTGTAAAGACTTTTGATATAATTGTCCTGATATTTCCTAGTATTTCCTGATTCCTGGTTTTACACAATTTCCTACGTTTGGATTCTAGTATACTGGCTTTTCAAATGATCATGTTTATGCCAATGTACAGGAACTGAAAGATAATCATATTTTATTGTATTTCCTCATCAAATGTATACACAATCTAAAGCAAGATGCAAGCTTAGAGTTCACTTAACTTCTAAATTTGGTAACAATTTCAGTGGGAAAATGCAATATCTACTCTGAAGCAGAAGTCATAATGCATTGTAATCACAGGTTTTAAATTTTCTTATAACTTTAGTGAAAGTTGCCTAAAATTACCTAGAAATGGAGTACAGAAGATGAAAACCAACAGTACAATTGTCTTTCATCAGACATATGATTTCTAATAGCTGAAAATCTTCTAAAGCACGGGGCCTTTCTGTTATTGATACAGATCTTCACTGTTTCTACTTTTTATGCTAATGCAAACTTCAATATATTTTCTAGTGGTGTACAGTACTATTTTTCGGGTAGGGAAGTGGGGATATTTATTTCTTAAAAAGAAAAACACAGAATCTACACAGTACCGTGTCAAAATGCAACACATGGCAAAAGGCATTTCTGAAATCTCAGGACTTAGATAACTTCCAAGGAAAGAGAAAAGCCAATTTTAAGATTTCTGTAGTGCCATTCTTAGTATCTGACAACAACTCTGTCAGGAGCTCTTTCAAGACATCTTGGTATTTTTCCAGCTGTTTGGAGTTCAGATGTATTCCAATTTCTACTGGAGCAATCATCTATGATGGAGAAGTTGGTTAACATATAAGGCAAGCCAACATTTTAACCACTCATGTATACTAGATAAAATTCCCATAAATGGGAATTTATTATTGATGAATATTATTGGTAAAGGGGTTTTTCAATTCAGATTTTAGTTTGATGATGTGACCTATGAAATAGGGTTAAGCTGCTTTTCTCAAAGGGTGATTGTGAAACTCAGTTTCAGTGTTTTTTGTTCTTACAGGTTTTGATAGTTTATTCCTTTTTGGAGTCCTTTAGGCCATAGTCCAGTTCACAATGAAGCATGCATAGCAGTGACTGTTGAACTACTGGACTGTGGTTGATTCAAACATCTGGAATAGCAAGAACATTAGCTATACACAAGAAATATGGAGTCCCTCAGGTGGCATGGAAAAATCTCTCCTGAAAAATGTAAAAACTCCCAATGTTCAGAGAATAGAATGCAAATAAAACGAATGTATTTGCTCCTGTTGCTTTCTTTCATGGTTTTTGAACATTTTTAATAAGTAACGCAGAAGGATTAAAGAGAATCATGAGAGATGTAATAATTTTGGGATGGATTGGGACATTTTAAAGGGCTCTTGTGGCTTGTATGCAGTCTTTTGAGAGAGTGAGACAAGATTAATTTTCATAATTGCATAATTGCACTCTTTGGATGTTATCTGCTGGGACTTGCTAACAGTGAACGGTAGATAGTATCTACATTTTCAGAATAGTGTTGCTGGCGTTATACAGATGAAATGGGGAGGAGGAAATAATGGGTACAAAATTGAAATGAAGGCACCTGAATTACTTTTTCAACGTTGTTACAAATGTTCTATATCTTCCTTCATACTACTGGAAATGGTGTGATATATGTAAATGTAATGCATGCTAGATAGTCTAGTGGCACAAAAATATAGAGCAAATTCAAGGTGCATCACTTATTCATCTAAAGTACAAAAAATAGGAAAAGATGCACAAGTTGTCAGTTGAAGGCAATAGTTACAGATAATCAGCATATTGGTGGGTGGAAGAGAAGAATTTGTATGCCAAGCTTAAATTCACATTGCATTTACTTTTCCTTGTTCTCATTATTTTAAAAAAAAGAGAGCAAGGATACATTAATCTGAAATGATATGGCTTGAACAGTGATGTGTATACCTTGATGTGCCTATGTAACATCTCTATTCAAGAGCTGCAATGAAGTTCTGGGTGCAATCCAGGGTGTTGGGTGTCCCTTCATGGTTCAGTGCCTGGATATCTGTGGACCTCCTTCTCTCAGTAACATCTGCATGCCCAATAAGATTAAGATGGCCAGGCTTGATGCATTGAGTCCCTTTTCTCATGAATTGTAATCTGCTGGGACCTTGAAAAAAGGCCTTTCTTGTTGCAGCTGCTGCACTTTGGAATAGCTTGCCTACTAACATCAAAATGGCCCCTTTTTCCTGGCCTGCAAAATGTTCATTAAACCTGGTTACTTCTCAGGGCACAGGGATTGGAATTCTATGACTGCTGACTTGGTTTTTGAGTGCGGTATTTCTAGAGTTTACATCTACCTCCTTTCATTTGTCTTCAAATTTCAATTCCCCCCCCCAAAAAGAATGTTAACTGATAGAAGAAAGTCAGAAAAGGACAGTCTAAGACAAATTAGCTACTTAAGAATAATCAGGTAAATGATCCAGTACAGACAAATGAGATTAAAGGAAAGTGGAAAGTCAGTACAGAAACCGTTTATAAACAGAATAGAGTGTCATAGAAACAGTAAAAGACACAGAATCTATTTCTGTGCCTGTTGTATTAGAAACTGAAGCACAAGAGGCAATAGATCACCTGTCAAATGGGAAAACACCCGCTATAGATGAATTAACAACTTGGTTGTTTAACGCTTAGTATGAAACAAGATCGTGTGGCCTAAAGATTGTGAAAGAATGATGTACATACCCATACTGAATAATGGAGATACAACAGAATGCGCAAATTAGCAAACCATTGGCTACTTTATCTCGCAAGCAATGTTTTGCTTAAGATTGTACAAATAATCAGACAGGGAGAGATAAACCCCACATAAACAAGCAGATTTTGGAAAAGGCAGAGGGATACGAGGAAATTATTATTCATAAGATGGGTACTGGAGAAAGCAAGGGGATTTAATTGACTTTACCTTTGCTTTTTTTTTTTGAATAGAGTGAGGCATTGTATTGAACAGCTCATGATACACTGCAAAATAAGGAATGGCTAAGGGGTGTGCCAGAACACAGGATTATTCATATGAAAAATATTTAGAATGAACTAGAAGCTACTGTAAAAACTGAGTTTGAAGACAGAATGCTTCACAGTAATGAATGGAATAAGGCAAGAAGGTATATATATATAGCAAATATATTATAAAATGTTCAGCTGAATGAGACAACTGGCATTAAAATCAAAGGTCAAATGAAATATTTGAAATGACACACATTTTTTAACTGAAAATGTGTGTTTGTGCATGTGCATGCCCAGGTGCATCTTTAAGTAAGCTTTGACTCCTGGAAACTGTCTGGACAGGTCCCTGCATTTTTCTTGGCCAGATTTCAGAAGTGGTTTGCCATTGCCTGCTTCCTAGGGCTTAGAGAATGTGACTGATACAAGGTCATAACAGCTGGCTTCATGCCTAAGGCGGGACAAAAACTCACAGTCTCCAGTTGCTAGCCTGGTGCCTTAACTAATACACCAAACTGGCATTCTAGTTGACAGTAGAGAAATTTGACAGAACTTAAGCTGGAAGGAAAAATGGAAATATTCTGGGTTGATATTAAATATTAAGAAGACAATAGTAAAGTCAACCAACATTTGGTGCATTCACAGTTGACAGTGAAGGTAGCAGTGTCAATGAAAGTAGGGTTGACAATATAGAGGCAAGGGCTGTTTGCTAGAAATTCATATATTTTATATAAAACATGCAGGTCACAGACAGCTGATAATCTCTGAGCAGGTGAAAGAGAAAGTGCAGTATTTATATCCAGTCATACTTTAATTCCTTTAATTCTTTAGCACTCTGACTCCAGAAAGAGAAGTTTTGGGGGTTTTTTTGTATTCATTCACTATCCTCTTGTGCTTTTAAGATGGGTGGATGTTTATATTCTCTGCATTTCTACTATCCTGTCTAGATAAGTTCTTTCAAGTTAGGCTGGAATTTTCTTCTCATTAAGGCTATGTGTCTAGTTTTCTTGGGCTGAAGAATAGTTAAAACAGAAACTGTGTTAATCTTAGGGGAAAGCAATCACAATGTTAGACAAGAATATGAAGGATGAAGATGTTCCCATGACTACAAGATTAGAATGGTTGATGTTATGGTTTTTCTAGTCATGATTTAGAAGATAAGCATCTTCAAATGATCACTTTGAAGACAATAAAATGAACAAGAAGTGTAACAAACACTTATTCCTGTCCAGATAAAGACTAGTTGCTCCTCTAAGATCAGCAAGTCTCATACTTGGAACATAGGATTTAAAAGATGATGGACTAGAAGAAAACTACAATGGTTGGTAAGACAAAAAGTAGAAAACAGTGGATAGACAGAACCAAAGAATGTCGCTGGAAGATCTAAGGATTGTTCAAGATGGGGGTATTTGTCTATATTGTTGCCAGGTTATTAACTGAATAATTCAGTATTACGTTTAAACGAACAAGTAGACTTTTCCCCTTCTCTCTGATTAATGGGGGAAGTAGACTTTTCTGTCCCTGATTACTTGAACTCATCAATGATAACATCTGAGTCAAATGAACTGAACTTCATGTGAACTCAAAAGAAAAGAAATGAACATTCATATTTGACTAGTGATTTATGATAATCTTTCTTTCAATCAACTCCAGTATATCTCATTTTGAAGACTAGAATAGTTTATAATAATAATAGTATTTGTACTGCAAGGGAACTTTTATCAGCTAAAGTGTTTTTGGAAACCTACAGGATATCAAGTTGTGCAAAAAAGAATAAAGCAGATCATGCTTGCAAATGTCTCACTCTAAGAATATTGCAATAAATTTGGCTTGCATTAGATTTCCCTGTAAGCCCCCGATACACTAACTGATATTTCAGAAAAGCTGTCTTGCTATATCTACCTGCTTAATTGCCATAATCCAAAGAATAGTGTACCTTAATTACTTGCCCTTCATCTTCTGCAAATTCAACAAAATCTCTTGTGACAAGCGATTTCTTCTGTGC
Organism: Arizona elegans; assembly: GCA_022577455.1. Classification (NCBI taxonomy): domain Eukaryota; kingdom Metazoa; phylum Chordata; class Lepidosauria; order Squamata; family Colubridae; genus Arizona; species Arizona elegans. The sequence continues at coordinate 156,585,916 of JAKOOJ010000002.1, forward strand.
TTGATTCTTTTCTTTCTCCTGGAGATGTATGGAAGGATACAATAATCAAGTAGGCCAGCTTTTGGGCAGATAATGACAGATACATAGGTGATACAGTTGTCAATAGACAGTTCCCTTAACAGCATGTGTTTAAAAACTATTTTTAGATTCAGAGTCCTGGTTTACTTACTGAAGAATATGACCCACAGGCATACCACAATCTCTTCATCATTGCATCAAATCATATGCTCAATTTTATTTCATGTTCTACAAATTAGATCAACTTATGCAATTTGATGTTGTACAGGTAAGTTAGGCATAAGCCCGTAATTCCAGTTGATCTGACAAAAAGTAACATGTAGTACATTTGTGGGAGGCACAAAGTTGATAAATGCTATAAGTCAGATATTCCTGTGTTGCAGATTCTTTGGCGTACTCTAATCTATTGTATCGATAAGAGCTAAAACACTGGAAGTGCTTTAGTTCTCATAATCATTATGTTGTGGTGGGACTAGCTGCAACTTACAGCTAATTCTTGGGCTTTAAGATCTTTTCTTATACATTAGCTGACTGCTGAGCTTCAATAGAATATGTTTTGACTAGTGTAAGGAACCTTTTTCATGCGGTGGCCAGTGTGGTTATTGGGTATTTTGTTAGTGTGCCACACACCAAACAATGGAGAAAGCCAGGATGTGAAAGTGATTAATTAGACAGGACATAGGTTAATTAGATTGATGTAATGCTATTAATATATTGAAAAATATATTATATTGCATATTGCATAGCATATTGATCCATGAAGAAAATGCATGTATAAATAATACATTTATACTGACCAACTATACTTTTCTCCTTCTGTCACAAACAAAATTCACTTGCATCTTTTGAAGATGTTGTGAAGGTAACTTTCCAGGTTTTGGAAGATTGAATAAGGCCTGTGGTTTCTGTGCCCTGCTTTCATTATGGCATTATGCATATATCATACATGATTTTTTATATATCTTAATAGGCATTTTCTGAGAAAGTAAATTAAGCTTTTCTCAGAGAATATAGACAGTGGTCTGCTCAATTTTCCAGCAATTTCTGCTTAAAGAAATTCTTGTTATCTTGTCTCCTTTGAATTAATTTGGTAATGCACATGGGTTCATTTGGATGGTGTGACAACTGCCTCAGAGACTGAACCCAACAATGCCAAGACCCGAGTAATCATAACTCTTTAAGAAATAGACAATTGTTCTACTTCAGTGAAATTTGAAGGCAGGAAGCAAATCTAAATTATTAACCTCAAAGCCAAATTCTGATTCTAGATTCTAGCTGGTTTCCAATGATTAGAGAATAAAATGATAGTAAAATATTGCTAGAGAAGGACAAAATAATGCAGTAAAATGGTGAACAGATAGGATTAGAAGTGGAAGGAAATCCAATCACTAGAATATAAGAAGATATCCTACTACTCCAAGTCAGACATTGGTCCATTTAGCTCAGTATTGGCTAAACTGATTAGCTATTGATCTTTGAAGTTATGGATAGAAAAAGGATGGTCTTATTGTTCAGATCTTCTTGGAGTTCCCTGGAACTGGATTTAAAACTCAGCCACATTCAGCTACATATAATTTCTGGTCACTGACTAATTTCTTAAGAGGCTCACCTGCATTCTTCTGAAATCTTCACGACTATAGAAGGCAAGATACCCTTCACTCTCTTTAGCCAACATGGCCGTTATGTAGAGGAGCAGAAGACTTGTTATCACATTTTTTGGAACCATCCTAAAGTTTTAAAAAAATAATTTAAAACAAATTAATAATAATGAGGAAAAATGACACTGATCACCACAGATTATGATTTTTCCAGGCATCTTTCTTTGACTTCTGAGTCCATATTTGTCTAATATTTTCAACTGTGGGTGTGTTTTAGCTAGAAATGATTGTCTTAGTTAAAGTTAAGCAATTGTTTCTTGTTCCTGGCTGGAAAGAACCTCCCATAAATGTGATAACTATGAAATATAGCTCTATGGCTTCACTACACTGTTTCACGGCGGTTATTTTGGCAAAAAATATTTTCTTTAGGCCTTTTGACTCTCTGCAATTTACATGTCAATTGGCACATCTTTCTAAACTAGTTTTTCTTTAATTATATGTTTGCGTGGGGAAAAATAGTTTTTGGTGAGTGCATCTAACTTGCTAAACCCTAAACCATGTTTTATCAGCTAAAATGGCTGGGTTCACAAAACCTTTCTTATACAAGAACAAAAGAGTCACTTTAAGACTTGACATGCAATATGTGTACAGGTCAAAACCAGATGCTAGTTCCCAGTTATTAATTTAATTTAATTTAATATTTAAATTTATATACCGCCCTTCTCCCGAAGGACTCAGGGTGGTGAACAGCCAGAAGTAAAAAACATCAAATACAAAATTTAAAAACAATTTAAAAATATATTAAACAATTTGGCCTGACAGTTAAAATCCACCATTTAAAAATTCAAATTAAAATTACATAATTGGAGGGATTAGGCCAGCCCGGCTTGATGAAATAAAAAAGTTTTGAGGGCCCGACCAGGGCCGGATTTAGATTGGAAGAGGCCCTAGGCTATGCCAATTATGAGGCCCTTTCACCAGTGGTGGGATTCAATTTTTTAACAACAGGTTCTGTGGGCGTGGCTTAGTTGGGGTGTGTGGCTTGGCAATCATGTGACTGGGTGGGCGTGGCTAGCTGGTCACGTGACTGTGTGGGTGTGGCTAGCTCGTCATGTGACTGGGTGGGCGTGGCTGTGTGCATAGACTTTTTTCAGAGGGCTGAAAAAAGTCATTTCTGACTGGGCCTCACACTTTTGACCGGTCCTCACACTTATGACCATCCTCACATTTATGCCCGTGCAGCTTTCTTAACAACCATGTCACTCATTTCACAACTGCTTTTCTTCACCATGGTGATAAGATAGGGCAAAAACGTAAAATGTGAGGACAGTCGTAAGTTCGAGGACTGGTCAAAAGTGCGAGGCCCAGTCAAAAATAACTTTTTCAGCCCTCTGAGTAGTCCATATGCACAAAAGGACTACCCAGAGGGCTGAAAAAAGTCATTTCTGACTGGGCCTCGCACTTTTGACCGGTCCTCACACTTATGACCATCCTTACATCTATGCCCGTGCAGCTTTCTTAACAATCATGTCACTCATTTCACAACTGCTTCTCTTCACCATGGTTACAAGATAGGGCAAAAACGTAAAATGTGAGGACAGTCGTAAGTTCGAGGACTGATCAAAAGTGCGACGACCAGTCAGAAATAACTTTTTCAGCCCTCTGAGTAGTCTATATGCATAAAAGGATACAGCAATAGAGAGAGATGAAGGATGGGAAGGGAAATTAGAGTAGGAGAGAGAGGGAGGAAGAGAGGAGGAGAAGGAGAAAGGAAAAGGAAGTAGGGAGGAGAAGAAGAGTGGGAGGAAGAGAAAGTAAGAAGGAAAGAAAAGAGAGGTGGTAGGTTTGAGGAGAAAGATTGCTATACAATAAAAAAGATGAAAGGGAAGAAAGCCAACCCCAAACAAATATAAAGATATTAAGATAAAGAATGAATTGTTAAACTTTAAAGAATAAAAGAGAACAAATATGAATAAATAACAATAATTAGAAACACACATACAAACATACAATGTATTTTCTTTGAACAGAGTATTTGGCCGGTTCACAAATTTAAACAGTGTTTAGTCATTTCAATTAAATTTACAATTTCTATATTTCCTTTTTGCCATATTTATTCCTCATCTATTTTTGTAAAAAACCAATATTACCCTCATCCTCATCTCTAATCTTAATCAAATTCAATTTTTCCCTTCTATTCTATATTATACCCCTTCCCATTGTCATCTATTTTTATATCCATCCTCACATTGGTTAATTATGTAATATTACAGTTGTTTAATATGAATTCAACATTTTAATATAAATCAATTAGTTATATAACTACCTTTTTTGTATATTATTCAATATGAACATGAATATTCCAATTATTTCCATGCAATCCAATTTCTTACAAATCAATTAATTATATTTACTAATAATAATAAACCAAATAATTTCCCCCATATATTCCTCCAAACCACAACTTAACCATTTCTGCTTTCAACACAATATACAACTAATAGTATCTCAATTATTACAATTCCCTAGTTAAATAGAGCTTTTTTCTTTTGTGTTTTAAAATCTCCTCTTTTTCCCTAAATTTCCTGTTGTTTGCACCTACCTTTTTTGGTGAGGAAAAAGAAATCTGCCTGCCTAATTTTCCAACGTGCAAAGCCAACAGCCTGCTTTACTTTCTCTTTCGTTTTTCAGTATAGCTAGGGGGGGAAAATCAGCACTCTTTGCAAGCAAGGAGCAGATCCGTGAGCAAAACAGCTGAGAGCAAATCAGCTGGGGGTCGGGAGCCGATCTAAGCAAGGGCTAATTAGCCTATGCTGAAGCTCCGGGGGCCAATAAAATTACAAAAAAACCACCGAACCCTTTGTTAAATTGCTGGCTCCCCCGCCCCTCGCCCACCACTATTTATTGGCAATAAATAGTGGTGCGGAGGGGCGGGGCAAGCCAGCAATTTAACAAAGGGTTCGGCTGCAGCACTGGCTCTAGGGCGGCCCTTTGAAGCCCCGTGGCAAGAATTTGAAGTTTTTTTTTTCCTGCAGCCATCGGAGGCAGCAATAGATGGGGAGTGGGCGGGGTAAGCGAACGGCAGAGAGGGAGGGTGAGTGAAGGTGGGGAAGCTGCTTTCTCCATCCTGCTCTCTTGCATCCGGAGCCCACGTGGATCCCAGGCAGCGGAACTCAGGCTAGGGAAGGGGTGGGCAATTGTGGCTCTTTTACAACCTGTGGCCTTCAACTCCCAGAATTCCTCAGACAGCCAAGCTGCATCAGGAATTCTGGAAGTTGAAGTCCACAGGTTGTAAAAGAGCCACAATTGCCCACCCCTGGCTACGGTAGGCTGGCGCCGCGCGGGTGGGAGGCGAGGGGCGGGCGAGCCAGCAATTTAACAAAGGGCTCGGCCGAACCCCCTAGAACCCCCAGAATCCCACCACTGTGTAGGCCCCTCTTGATCTTGAGGCCCTAGGCTGAAGCCTAGTTAGCCTATAGGAAAATCCGGCCCTGGGCCCGACGGAAAGTACGTAAATCCGGAATCATCCGTATGTCCGGGGGGAGCTCGTTCCAGACGGCAGGTGCTCCTACAGAGAAAGCTCTCCCCCTGGGGGCCGCAAGTTGACATTGTTTGGCTGATGGCACCTGGAGGAGCCCCTCTCTGTGGGAGCGAACTGGCCAGTGGGAGGCTCTCGGTGGCAGAAGGCAGTCTCGTAAATATCCAGGCCCTAAGCTATGGAGTGCTCTAAAGGTAGTCACCAACACCTTGAATTGCACCCCGAGGACCACCGGAAGCCAGTGCAGCTCACGCAGGAGAGGTGTTACATGGGAGCGCCATGACGTTCATGAGATCAATGTAGGATTATCTATGTATATATAGCTTGCAGTCACATCAGCCCTTTCTTTTAGAATTCTAATTGATTTACTGCAGCAAATGAAAAAGGGAATTTTAACTCTTTCCCCACTGTTTTACAAAATGAGAGAAATCTTCTCTTGTACTCCCTAAATCATTCTTTTTTTCCTAAAATTAAATAAGATAAAATAAAAACTGCAAGCCATGCTCTTAATAAAGCATGTCATTAACATCTTATTTATACTTTTTCTTGGAGTTAAATACAACGTAGTATGCATCTTGAAATTTTGTAACATTTTTGGTTTTATTTGCATTATTAGAATATATGTAAAGCCTTGTTTGCTAATAAAGGAGAATATTTGTAGCTCAGGGTTGACATGTGGGGTCCTTGATGCTCTCTGAGCAAGAAAACAAGCAAGTTCAGAGAGCACCAAGGACCCCTCATGCCTTATTTGGTTCAGGTTTAGCATAGTGCTTAATTCCAGCCATTATTTTTCATAAACCATGTTTGCTTGCTGTACTGTTAACCCAGCCAAGAATGGGCTTTTTCAGTGCACCATGGTTAAACATGTCTTAGCATATGCAAACTAAATGGTATGTTCAACCCGTACTTTCCAGATATTTGTGGACTTCCATTTCTATTATTCCCAGTGAACATGACCATTTCACAACTTAATCTGTATTGACATTTATTTGAACAATGCAATTAGCATTTTGATGGTGCATGCGTAATGACTGAATTTTCACAAACCAATCTTCAGAGGCAAAAACTTCTGCCAATAGATTTAGGTGCTACTTTAGACTCAGGAGTTCAGTTCTTCCCAATCACTATCATTCATGTACATACTGTATATGTATTATGTAGGTATGCATATGCATACATGTATGTGTGAATGTCTGTTTTACAACTGCTTTCTCTAGTCTGGCACCTTCAAAATGTGAGGACTACTAGTCCATGTTGGCTGGCAATTCTGAGAGTTTTAATCACAATATGTTCGCTTTTCAGTATAGAATTCAAAAAAAGATGAACAAGACCTATTTATAGGGACACTTTTTCATGTTATTCCCGCATTGGTATTTGTAGTCTAGAGTGTAAGAGGTTAAGTGCCAACTACCTTGACTATCAAAGACAAAATGTACCAGTAAATACATTAAACAAATAGCATTTTAAGTTGTAAATAGTTCAAAATATAAATTATGATTTTGATAAATTCTTATTTAAACTCAATAATACAAAATCTCTTTTTTAGGCTTGTAAATCACCAATGCCCTACTGATATGCAATTGTAGCCCTTTTAGATGTATTTAGAAAACAGTCTTCTCTGAGCTGAAAACCAAGTCAAAAGCTCCAAGAAATACTTTCTTTAAACCAGTATTTTTTCTAAGTTGCTGAGGGACATCTGTGTTTGCCTCATATGTCGGCCATATTCCAATATTTTTGTAAGTAATTATTGAGAATTTACTTTAAAATTAAGCTGTTCAACAACTAAAGTGCACTTTCAAAAATACCCAATTGTTTCTTACATCTGTTCATTCTCAAAAGATGACTAGAGGAAACCAGGTAGCTCTTTATAGAAGGCAGTCTATCTTCTAATTAAGGAACACCTGATTTTTTTACTACTGGTGCTGTGGGTGTGGCTTGGTGGGTGTGGCATGGCTTGGTGGGCATGGCAGGAGAAGGATACTGTAAAATCTCCATTCCCTCCCCAATCCAGGGGAATGTTACTGCAAAATCCCCATTTCCTCCTGGAACTCGGGAGGCAGAACAAAGATGGGGGCAGGGCCAGTCAGAGGTGGTATTTACCGGTTCTCCGAACTATTCAAAATTTCCGCTAACGGTTCTCCAGAACTGGTCAAAACCTGCTGAAACCCACCTCTGACCTGATAGTGTGATTAGATTAAGCAGATGGCTATTTCTGGGTCCTCATGTTAGCCTACCTTTTTTTGGGTTGCTTAACAGAACAGAGTGAGTTAGGTTACATTGATTGATTGATTGGTTCGATTTATATGCCACCCTTCTCCAGAGACTCAGGGCGGCTTACAATGCGTTAAGCAATAGCCTTCATACTTTTGTATATACCTGCTTAGTAGGACTTTTGGCCCCCTCTAAGAGGTGTTCTTTTTTATACAAAGTCATCTTATTGTCCCCACAATCCGGGTCCTCATTTTACCTACCTCGGAAGGATGGAAGCCTGAGTCAACCTTTACTATTAAGCTATAGCTCATGCTTTACAAACTGCAGTGTTTGAGTTAACGTATCCCGTTATTCCAGAATCAATCAAATCACACAAACGTTTAGTGGAATGTATGATTCCAGCATGGCATAATTCACATGTATTTCTAAGATTGGGGCCATCCTTAGATTTACATAGTCTTACCCCATTTATTTCTAGGTCCAGGCAAATGGTTGGCTGTTATTATATCCAAATCAGCAAACTGTTATTTGGCTGACATATTACACCAATTCACATTATAGTTCAAGGTGTCGTGTGAACCTGGTTTATATTTTATGCTTGTCCTCCAGACCAGAATTGGAACTTGTTTCAAGCAAAGTTCATGCGTAGCTTGGAGGGCAATTAAGGTGACCAGATTTTAACATTGGTAAAGAGGGACATTGTGGGCATGGCTTATTTTGTGGGAGTGGCTAGCTGGTCATGTGACTGGATGGGCATGGCTAGCTGGTCATGTGACTGGGTGGGTGTGGCTAGCTGGTCATGTGACCGGGTGGCCATGGCTATGCGTATAGGGTAAGGTGAACAGATTTTAACATTGGTAAGAAGGACACCATTGTGGGCGTGACTTATTGTGTGGGCGTGGCTTGGAGGCCATGTGACTGGGTGGGTGTGGCTAGCTGGTCATGTGACCGGGTGGCCATGGCTATGTGTATAGGGACTACTCAGAGGGCTGAAAAGTCATTTCTGACAGGTCCTCACACTTTTGACTGGTCCTCACACTTATGACCATCCTCACATTTATGCCCGTGCAGTATTCTTAACAACCATGTCACTCATTTCACAACTGCTTCTCTTCACCATGGTGACAAGATAGGGCAAAAACGTAAAATATGAGGACAGTCGTAAGTTCGAGGACTGGTCAAAAGTGTGAGGACCAGTCAAAAATAACTTTTTCAGCCCTCTGAGTAGTCCATATGCACAAAAGGACTAACCAGAGGGCTGAAAAAAGTCATTTCTGACAGGTCCTCGCACTTTTGACTGGTCCTCACACTTATGACCATCCTCATATTTATGCCCATGCAGCATTCTTAACAACCATGTCACTCATTTCACAACTGCTTCTCTTCACCATGATGACAAGATAGGGCAAAAATGTAAAATGTGAGGACAGTCGTAAGTTCGAGGACTGGTCAAAAGTGTGAGGACCAGTCAAAAATAACTTTTTCAGCCCTCTGAGTAGTCCATATGCATTAAAGGATACAGCAATAGAGAGGGATGAAGGAATGGAAATTAGAGTAGGAGTGAGGGTAAGAGAGGGAGGAAGAGAGGAGGAGAAGGAGAAAGGAAGAGGAAGTAGGGAGGAGAAAAAGAGGGTGGGGGAAAGAGAAAGTAAGAAGGAAAGAAAAGAGAGTGGTGGTAGGTTTGAGGAGAAAGATTGCTGTACAATAAAAAAGATGAAAGGGAAGAAAGCCAACCCCAAGCAAATATAAAGATATTAAGATTAAGAATGAATTGTTAAACTTTAAAGAATAAAAGAGAACAAATATGAATAAATAGCAATAATTAGAAACACACATACAAACATGCAATGTATTTTCTTTGAACAGAATATTTGGCTGGTTCACAAATTTAAACAGCGTTTAGTCATTTCAATTAAATTTACAATTTCTATATTTCCTTTTTGCCATATTTATTCCTCATCTATTTTTTTAAAAAAACAATATTACCCTTCATCCTCATCTCTAATCTTAATCAAATTCAATTTTTCCCTTCTATTCTATATTATACCCCTTCCCATTGTCATCTATTTTTATATCCATCCTCACATTGGTTAATTATGTAATTATGTAATACAGTTGTTTAATACAAATTCAACATTTTAATATAAATCAATTAGTTATATAACTATCTTTTTTGTATATTAATCAATATGAACATGAATATTCCAATTATTTCCATGCAATCCAATTTCTTACAAATCAATTAATTATATTTACCAATAATAATAAATCAAATAATTTCCCCCATATATTCCTCCAAACCACAACTTAACCATTTCTGCTTTCAACACAATATACAATTATTAATAGTATCTCAATTATTACAATTCCCTAGTTAAATAGAGCTTTTTTTCTTTTGTGTTTTAAAATCTTGAACTCTCCTCTTTTGCCCAAAATTTCCCATTGTTTGCAGTTTTGTACCTACCTTTTTTGGTGAGGAAAAAGAAAAAGAAAAAGAAAGAAATCTCTCTCTGCCTCATTTTGTCATGTTGCAGGTTTAGTTTCGCTTTCGCCTTTGTTTTCAGTATAGCTGGGGGGGGGGGGGGGAAATCTGCTCCAGGAACTTTTTGCAGCTTTTTGCAGCTAATTAACCTAGCGGAAGCTGTTAACAGGGGCTGTTTTTTCTATTTTTGCAGGCATGGGTCTATTCATTTTTTTTTTAACACTGATCAGCTGTAGGTCGGCCCTTTGAAGCCCTGCGGCAAGAGTTTAAAGAGTTTTTTTTCCCTCTAGCCATCAGTGGGGATTCAGGAGGCAGAATGAAAAATCGGGACTTTTTTAAAACGCCGCGGGACGCGGGACAAATTGCTCAAAAGCGGGACTGTCCCGCCAAAAGCGGGACATCTGGTCACCTTAAGGGCAATCAAACCTGATTTCTCACAATCCAGAGAAATAAAGTAGAGTGTGCCAAACCTGAAAATCAGGGTATTGGAAAACTCAAGGAGATGAGAAAGGAAGGAGTGGAAATTGTCCTCTGTGTGTGTGTGTGTGTGTGTGTGTGTGTGTGTGTGTGTATTGATCCATGCCTGTAGTTGGGGCAAGAGATTAGAGGCTCTGTTTTCTTTTCTAATACTAGATTATTCGCTGATGAAATAAAGACTGAGGGATTTTGCAAACCCACTGGGCTGTCACTAAGAAACAAGCACATTTATAACTGAGTTTCAAGGCATTTGAAACCGTCACTCAGCATTGCTAAAATGAAATGTTTATTGTAGTTTTAAAGCTGTATTTCAGAATATTTAGGTATTTAAATAGAGAACTTTGTAGCATGGATTAGTCTTTTTCATTTTTTCTTATAATTTATCCCCTGATGAGAAAAGAGTTCTGGTTTTTGAGAATTTTGTATCATTGTTATTATATTTTCAAGTCTCTTCTTCCTTCCATACATTTTGACAAAGGGATGAAAAAAATCAGACAGCTGTAGTGATAAGAAATCTAAAAATACTGTACATCTGGTCAATTTACATTAGTGTTCTTAATTCCTTAATACACCTTGATAGGTTATACTACCAAGAACATGGTTTATCACACCCACTCTATAGGAACCTCAGTTTAAGGGACTGTTATAAACTACTTTCAACATGACTGGACAACAATACTGCATTGCAAGGAACGATTATGTAAACCATTTTTAGGAATTGTTTTAATTATTAAATGCTCTTTCATGAACAAACTTAATGAAGTGTGGTCAAAATACTTAGAAACTTTAATCCTGAGAGTTAATTATTTTTTTAAAAAGTGCTTTCACCATTATATGGATACTGCTCTTGGGTCAGATTTAATTCCAATCAAGCCTTCATGTACTAATAATGCTGTGCAGTTTCTGAAACCAATATTCTTAGTGCTTAGGTTATGGTAGAAGAAAAGGAATTAAATATATCGTATACGCAGTATTTTTACAATATATATATAATTGGATGTGGGCTTACAGTGCATTCAAAATCCACACTACGTATTGCATCCAAGCACCATTTTTCCCATCTTTCAAAGACCAAGGATATTTCTGTTGAGGTAAGGCAAGAAACTATGTTTAATTTATTGTAGTGATTTTACTTAAGAGCATAGATTGGACCTGAGTAATTAGATACTGATTAGAGACCTGAGTAATTAGAGATTAAGTCCTATACTTACTCTCTTGTTCACTTTAATTGATTCTACCGCACAAATATCAAAGGACTGGAATTTAGCCGTTATGGTGTCCATCTATAAAAAAATGTAGTTGAGAACTACCTGCAGCTATTAACCCATCAGCCTTTAAAGCATACAATAATAAATAAGATATAGCCTAAACATCTGTGAAATAAATTGGCTGATTTATCTTTTCAGAAATACTTGATAATTCAAGTGTTTATTTATTATTTAACTCAACATTAAGACTTTTTGTTACTATTCTATAGCATGTTTGCCTGCTCCTAGTTCTCATTGACATAGTTTTCACTGTGTGTCGCAAAGTAGAAAATATCCAGTTTTACTTATTATCAGGGCACACCAATCTGTTACGATTCTGGGCAGTATACGAAATAAACAGTTAAAATACAATAAAGACACCACACTTCTCAAATGTCCAGAAAGGTCCAACAATCATTTAGAAAAACAAGAACATTATACAAGGAATTCTGTCACCCACTCTGACCCAAAGCCTGCAAATAGGGCTTCATGAATCAGAGTGTAAGCAAAAGCTTTTCCTTTCTATGTGGTAGAAGAAGAATACTACAATGTAATAAAATATAAAACAAAATAAACACCATTTCACGAGAAGCTGTTACATGTCTGAAAATGGATGCTAGAGCCCAAAGCTTCAAAGTGAATTTCTGGACATTGCTTTGAGCCAATTGCACCATGAAGCTCAGTGAATCAGAATCATGGCTTCTAGTTTGCCATGATTGAAAAGGGGATACTCGTAACTATATAATACAACCTGCTTCCTGCTTTGAACAGTGCAAACTACCTTTGCACAAATACATTATTCGCGGCCTGGCCTGAATAGATTTTAGGGGTTAGTTTTTTTTAATTGTATTGCTAGGGGTTTTAAATTGGGGCGGCCATTTAATTTAATTTATTCTTAATTATTTTAACTTTTATATTGTATGTTATTTTAATTCTCGGCTGTTCACCGCCCTGAGTCCCTTCGGGGAGAAGGGCGGGATATAAATCTAATAAATAAATAAATAAATAAATAAATAAATAAATAAATAAATAAATAAATAATAAATAAAATCAGTTTACTTCTCTTGCTTATTCTGGATTTTTCTTGAGATTTCCCTATAGGGGCAGAAAAAGCCTTCCAGTTTCCTTTAGTTTGAATGGTTACATCCCTGAATGCCCCTTCATTGCTTGGCTACCTGGACCCAACTTCTCTACATTAATATTCTGATTATACCTTCCAAGCAAACAGTGTGTTTCCTGTCTGTAAACCAGCAATACTTCCAAAACAAAAGAGTCTAAATTGTTATCTTGGGAGCAGGATCCACTTTCATTGCCCTCTTTTCTGATTATTTATTTATTTATGTATTTATGTATTTATGTATGTATGTATTTATTTATTTATTTGTCCAATTTATATGCCGCCCTTCTCCGTAGACTCAGGGCAGCTTACAATGCATTATAGCAATAGCCTGCATGCTTTTATGTATATACCTGCTTATTAGGGCTTTCAGCCCCACCAAGTGGTGGTGTTCTATACAAAGCTGGCTTATTGCCCCCACAATCCGGGTCCTCAATTTACCTACCTCGAAATGATGGAAGGCTGAGTCAACCTAGAGCCTGGTGAGATTTGAACTCGCACTAATTGCAGGCAGCTGGCAGCTAAGTGCTAGCACTTGACAGCACTTAGTCCGCTGCAGCACCGAGGCTCTTTAGGACAGAAAGAGTGGGAAAACAATACTAAAGAGTCACAAAGGCTCAGGAAAAATCTTTCTATTTTGTTTCACAGTTGTTTTTGCCTCTAGAATTTGGTCAGCCTAGAGAGACCCAACAAGATGTTGTATTTGCCACTCATATTTTTGCTTTTTATTTGCCCTTTAAATATTCATAGATTTCATGCTTGGAGAAATATCCGACTGGCTGATATTTCTCCAAAGAATAGTTGGTAGAGTTGTGTTTTCTTGATCCCACCCTGATCCAGATCAAAAATTTCCTCATCTGCTATTTGTAATGGAAGTAACTGAAGAGCTTTCTTTCCTTAGTGAGCAGTAGGCACATAATAGAGAAGAGCTTCCAACTCATTCAGGACCAAAGCAGGAGGTTATAGATCCCAAGCCATCTATTTGTTAAACAAAATTAAGCTATAAGAGAAACAGACTGCATAGCAAATATCACTCCTTCTTTGGCTTTGAGTCATATCAACTATTTAGAGATTTTTGAGAATCAAGTACTGATTAATTAGATTTTATAAATTTACTTTTGTCAGGTCTATGTACAAGATTATTATAAGATGAACAAATGTGGTTTAACTTACATCTATGGTAATTTTAGCATACTGTTTAAATTTTGCCCTACAAATTTTACAAAATATTCATATAAGGAGAAATAGAAGAATAGCAAACACAATTGTTTTACTGAAAAACTTTCTAGCATAGAAATGAATGTGTAGAATGCTTACCTAATGAAAGCCTCTTCTTCTTCTTCTTCTTCTTCTTCTTCTTCTTCTTCTTCTTCTTCTTCTTCTTCTTCTTCTTCTTCTTCTTCTTCTTCTTCTTCTTCTTCTTGCAGATATTTGTCTTAACTGAGGTTCTCTCCTATCTCTTCTCTGTAATCACACAGCTTTTTTATAATCCGTCTCAGGGATTATATGATGTCACCTCATGACATCTACAACTGTTCTTGTTGGCACCTAGAGCCCTTGAGGAATCTGGGGTGATTGGATACACAGGAATGTAAAACTGGCCTGTTTAGCTGGGATTGGTAAAATATCTGAGTTTCTAATTCACATTGATTGCTGCCAATGGAAATTCTGAGCTGTGTTTACATTTCCTTAGACAACGTAGTCAATTTATCTTTGTAATGCCCAATAACCTTAGAATTTAAACATCTTGATGTATGTCACAGACCTCTTCCATGAATATTATCACTAATGCTTTTAATTTTATGGTATTATAAATAAGGTGTCACACTGTAATTATGTGAACAATGAGATTCTACAAGTCAGATATTTACTGCTGTCATAAATGATGTCCCAAATTATTTCCCAAAATAGAATATGCCATATAGACATATTTAATTCTGTATATCACTAGGAATATACTTACCGGTATGTTGCCCAAGTATGTATTTAATTTATTCTTGACTATTTCTGTTCGATATGCTATACCTCTATAGGTATGATAAGTGTGTGTAAAAGGCTAGTTAGCTCTTCAAATTATTTTTCATAATCTATATTCATAATTTTAAGACCAAATCTAGAAGTTTTAGTATATGATTTATTCATTTCATTAGTATAAGCATGTATATGATTTTCTTCTAACCATGAAGGAAACATATTTCCTTTAAATAGCTGTAGACATTTTGAATCTGGACACTACCCAGCACCAATAGCTTTCTGCTGAGGCTGGGAATAGTCTCTGTATGTATAGGATTGCTTACCTGGAAAAGAGAGAGAGAGAGAGAGAGAGAGAGAGAGAGGGAGGGAGGGAGGGAGGGAGGGAGGGAGGGAGGGAGGGAGAAATACTGAGAAGGATATATATTTAAAATAATAGGTGAACTTTACATTAGAAATGGCCCTTTGAAACTCTCCAAATTCTCTACTCTGTTTATGGGCTGGGAAATTGGGGTGGCCGTGTCTTTCTTGAAAAATTCTAAATTAGTTTTGAGGCTGTGGCTCAAATGGTAGCGGAATATAAGACAGGCAAGTATGGTAAAATTTGTTTGCTTCTTCTGTGATGGCTGACAATGGCCCAGATCAAAGAGGTCCAACAGTGGAATTTCACCCAGGTTTTATGACCAGTTTCCACCTATCGTCCTAGTCAATAATGTGATGTTTGACATAAAACACTCTCTGAAAATGTATTGGTAGTTAAGGCACTCCCCAGAGCCTTTTGCATTTATTGTGGTTTATTGCAAATCTTATAAAGTGGCCACAGCTGTAAACCTCCAAGAAGTGCCTAATAGCTTTGCTCCTAAGAAGTTTGTATCTTCCTCTGACAAATTTGTGACACCAGTTTTCATTTTAATTGAGTTTTAATTTTTTACAGCTATGATGGATGTGGTTGTGAGACAGCAGATGGTGTTGGGAACAGCAAATTAATTATCAGGAAAGGTCATTCTTTGAAAGCACAAAATCTTTCACATATACCCCCTCCTTTTTCTGCCAGAGAAATGTGTCTGAAATGTGCCTGCCAGTCATATCAGGGGCCGTTTTTAAAATAATAAGAAAATAGTAGATCAATCATGTTTGTAACTATTAGTGTCGGAGAACAAATTCACTACGTAGATACTGTTTCCATAGCATGTAATTTTGGGCCAAAATGAGCACTTTTGTTACCCGATGTAATCTACTGAGGAACCATTCATTACAATAGCACAATAGTTACATATTTGTAGCATGAAAGGAAAAGAAAAATCATAGCTCGCAAAAGTTGCTAAAAAGCCAGAATTAAATTTAATGGAACAAAGTTTTTGTATCAATGTGATTCATAATATTTCCTCTTGATGTCGTCAGTATCAAATGTTTTTGGTAGTTTCCAAGCCATGAGTAATGTTCAGCTAGCTATTGAGACCATCTTTGCAGATTCTATTGACATCAAGATAATTGGAATAAGGGGGAAAGGTCCTTTTCAGTGTTGGCATCCTGGTTTCTAGAACTTCTCTGGCTTATGAAAACATGGATGGGCAAAATAGCTGTCCTTTTCCATCCCCTGGACTCTGCTACATAGTGATTGGCTTGAAGAACTTAGCTTGCATTACAGGTAGTTCTTAATTTATGACCTTTGACCAAGTTGAAGTTGAAGTTATGAGGCTGCTGAAAAAAGTGACTTATGACTGGTCCTCGTACTGACAACTGTCGCAGCATCTCCACAGCCATATGATCAAAATTTTGGTACTTAGCAGCTAGCCTATATTTATGATGGTTGCAGCATCCTGGGGTCATGTGATCACTATTTGCAACCTAAGCTTCTAACAAGCAAAGTTAATGCAGGAAGCTGGATTCACTTAATGATCACATGATTTAACGGCCATAAAGGACCTCAGCATAACAGGTTGTAAAATTGGATGCAACTCACTTAGCGCCCACCTCACTTAATAACAGAAGTTCCTGTGCCAATTGTTGTCATAAATTGAGGGTTACTTGTAATTCTTTATTACATTTTAAAAAGAAAACTCTATGTCAGTGTTAGTGAACAAATTATGGAAGCAACCCATGGCTTCATAAATCACAAATAGTTAATGCATTGATCCAGGTGCACGTGTTTAATATTCAACAAGGGATACCAAAAACCACTGTACAAATTAAATACAGTGTTGTGTTATATTGGCTTGGCTGGGTGTGCAGCAAAAGTGAACCAGAAAAATCCTGAGGCATTGTTAGGATATGAAGATAGTGGAGGTACTTTTCCTTGAACAACACACAACAGGGAAAGAAGGGAAAGAGATCCTGCTGCCAGGTAATCTTCATGGAAGGAGCACTGGGAGAACATCAAAAGTAGAGGGGTCAGGGATCAACGAGTTTAGGGCCTGAGAAGGAAATGGGGGTATGTTTAATAAATGTGAATGGATGGAAGATTAGCTATATGGTGATCCTGAATGAGAAAGAGTACGGGGAGTGAAAGCTCTCCCATCTCACGAGGAACATCTAGTTTTAAACAGATGGTTGGGAAACAAACTGATCTCTTCTGAAAACCAGACACATTCTAATCCAAGCAACATTTGCAGACTCTGTCAGCTAATGCATAGATACATTCTGGACAAGAGCACAGACTCCTTTATCTGTGGATGTTCAGCTTTGCTAATGAAGAAAAGTGCCTTTGGCAACTTTTAATACATTTTTCTTAATATTAGATTTTTTCCTCTTGCGTACATAAATATTTGAAATTCAATGGGTTTTAACACAGGCCCATTTACATTATAAATATTTTAAATGTGCAGCCTTTAACTTGTGTTTCTATTCTTCCCTGCAGACTGCTTTCATTTTTCCCAATTTCTGTGCAAATGTAATTCATGTTCATTCATTGGAACATAGCAGGGATGGGAGACACAATCAATAGTAAGATTTAACTCCTGCTGGGTTTGGACCACAATGCTATATACTCCGTTTCTTTTCTTTTCTTTTCTTTTCTTTTCTTTCTTTTTTTTTTTTTTTGAGAACGAAAGCAACATTAGAATAACAACACTTGGTGGAGGGATTGTTTTCCTGCTGCACTGTGTTATTTCTTCTGCTTCTTTGCTTCAAACTTCATCCCAGGATTATTGTTCAATCGTTGTCTGGGAATATTATCACTTATTTCAACAAAAGCCAATTCAGTTACAAGCGGAGCCTCCTGTGACAAACAAAAGAGTCTTGATATCATTCCTCCCCTCTCCCCAATAAAACAGCTTAATGATCTTGCTAAAGTAGATGTCTTCTCCTGTACCATGAAGAAGACATAAGGCCTGTTCAAATGCAAGCTATTTTTGCAAGTCAATAATCTCGTACTAGCCTAGTGCATCTCTTTTGTGCTTTTGCTAGGCAGATTTCTTCACTGAGACTGATTGTTTTCTCCTCATTACAATCATGTCCACAGGGGATGAGAATAGCATCCATCTACATTTCTGGAAGCAACTAGAGTCACTTTATGACTGAGGTGGTATACAAGTTGATAATAAGCAAATAAGCAATTTATTGGAATGAAGATAAACCTACAACTTGCTACTGACAGCTCAACTTTATGAAATGTGGATTCTCTTTGAGTGAATCAGGCCCTTCATTTTCATTGGTGTTCCTAGGCTGTGTTTCTTCATCAATATGTTCAGAATTAGTATATATCTATTAGTGCAGTGACCCCCAACCTTTTGGGCACCAGCGACTGGTTCCATGGAGAAAGATTTTTTCCGCAGACTGGAGAGGGCATGATTTCGCATGATGCCTACAATGCCCAGATGGAGCTTCACTTGTTTGTGCAGCCTGGTTACTGTCATGCCGCGGACTGGTGCCAGTCCATGAACTGGAGATTGGGGACTCTTTTATTAATGGACCACACTGAGGCCTTTTGCTCAACAGCGACATTTACCAGGATAACTTGCTTTTCATTTCCTTTCTCTCTTCACCCTATCTTAAAAGAATATATCAAGCTGACAATAATAGTATAAAATACTGCACAGTGAAAGAATTTTACTATATCTATGTAAATTACAGGTACATTCAAATCAACAAGACAGTGATGCAGGATATCTGAGAGCCATTGACAAAGATTGAAACATTAGCTCTAAAAGTTAAAAAAAAAAATAAAAACTAGCATTTGTATTTCTGACAATGCTTCTTTACTCTCACTGATGTCCTATAGAAGCCAACTGATACTTTGTCTTGGTTTTGAAGTCCTAGATGCAATGTTCCTTGTCTTGTTAAAGAAAATTAGCTGCCAGTATGATAAGTCTAGCATGGAAAAAAAAATAACTGCTCATATTTTTTGTAAAATTACTGGGGATTTTTGAATAACATCAATGCATTTTTCCTTAATACTTTCAATATACAAATGCCTGTTTTGTTTCCCAAATCTTAATGCAGTTAAATCTTATTATTTATTTTCAACTCATGAATGATATTTATTGGTATTTGATCACTGGAGACAGCCAATTTTTAGCTTTGACATACAAGTGACATTAAAGATCCTCAATCTCCAGATGGCACAGGCCTTTCATAGGGAAATCATAACACAACTTTTCAGACTGGTAGTCAGCTTTGTAACAGATAATTCTTAGATGTTTGATTGTTCAGCTTAAAGACAACACATTTATAGAACATTTCAATTTCATAGCAGAAGAAGAAGTTCTTAGCATTGGTTCATTATGTTAAACTAATGGTTCACACATTGAAGAAAGAATGGGTGTAATATGCATTACATTTATTACAGTAACTGAAGTAGATGGTTCAGTTAAAATTAAAGAATTTTAATTCACATTTAGGATCCCACTCTATTTATATATATCATTGAAGTTATATATATGTGAGTCTCCAAGGAGGATTCACTGTATATTTGGATTTTATTATTTGGTTTTTATACTTCTGGGCTGCCCAGTATCCTTTGATCTTGGGGCAGGTTATACTGTAAAACTGCAATTTCACATAAATAAATTAGGGAAGGCTTTGGAGATTTCAGGGAGTCTCCAAGTCTAGTGGGATAACCTGGAAAAATAAGCTCATAGTAATGAAATACCACTGGTCCCAGATTTTGATCCAATCTTCTTAGAGCAGCCTCTAACTCTGTGGGAGCAATGACAATGTTAGCTTAACTTCTGTTTGTCTATTGTGCTTGGAAGATACTTTGGCCATTTACACTCCCATTCTTTCCAGTGAACCTGGTCATATTGTACTAGGACAAGAAAGCTAGTGGGAATAGCAATAGCAATAGTACTTAGATTTATATACTGCTTTACAGTGCTTTTCAGCCCTTTCTAAGCGGTTTACAGAGTCAGCATATTGCCCCCCAAAATTTGGGTCCTCATTTTACTTGGAAGGATGGAAGGTTGAGTCAACCTTAAACCTGGTGGGATTTGAACTGAAATTGCAGGCAGCCAGCAGTCAGCAGACGTAGCCTGCAGTACTGCACTCTAACCACTGTGCCACCAAGGCTCAAGAACATTTGTTGGCAAAATGTTGGCTGACATATCCTAAAGAGTATCGAATTAGTGGTGGAAGCATTTGCTCAATATAAGTGCAGAGTATAGAATATAATGAGTATAGAGCCTGTCTGTAGAAAGATAGGGTCTATACTCATTACAGAAGGATGAAAATGTATGTCACTCACTAAGGCTTTTTTGCCTAATCCTACAGGTCTGTTAGTTTTTAATGCAAAAGACCCAGTGGTAATCTAATTGCATAGAGGTGGAAACACTATAGTAAATAGGGGATATTGAAATCACTGTGTAGTAATGGTCACCAACTTGGATTATTTAAAAAGAATTTGAATAAAGAAATAATCTTGGAAATAATCTTTTTTCTTTGAATAAGAAAAAATCTTATATGAATTCATACATATTTTTTATACTTTCATCCTCAGATATATTATTTGGTTGCAGCATTGCCTGATATACATAGCTTTGCAATTAGCATGCATTTTTGCATATTGTTTCTCCTTATGTGTACCCTTGATGTGAATATACAGTTTTTTGTAAACGTTTTTATTAGAAAGCATAGCAATATTTGGAAAAGTGCAGATACTAAGTGATAATTGTTGTTAGATTTGTTCATTGGTTTAGAAATTACCACATTAGGTAGGCTTGCACTAAAATATATCTGATATTAAACAAGAAAGCAGTGCAATGTATTTAAACAATAGAAGCTAAAAGGCAACAATCATTCTTCCAAATTCTTTTCATTCCCTTAATACACATAAAGCCTATTGTGAAGTTTATGAATTGTAAAGCACTGGGCAAAATGAATTTTTTGGTCCGCATTGAATCCATGAACCCCACCACGTAATGGATGGGTGGGTGGAGAAAGGACTATCTGAACTGCCTAGGTACTTCTTTACTTCTTCTTCCAACCATCTGTAAAATAACTGCTCATTTCTTAAGTCTGCTCGGGCATTATGCCTGCTTATATTTCTGTGACCATTTGCTGAAATGCAGCACTTGGGTGAAGTTTTCTTACTGAGCTATGAATGGAAGGATTAACTTTCAGAAGTCACTTTGATTTACTCTGTGTGGATGCAGCTATTTGTATGTGGGGGCAAATTACAGAAAGCTTATTGCTTTATAAAGATGGGTGGGTTCCTTCGTGAGTGCAAGTCACCAGCTCAGTTCAATTTACTATTTACAATTTACATATTCTACTAAAACTTTCATTGCCATGACTTGTAACTGGGTGATATCTTAAAGCTTATAAAGCTTTAAGTTTTAAGCTTTCTGTTTTTAAATTTTGTATTTATGTGTTTTATTCTGTGGCTGTTCACCGCCCTGAGTCCTTCGGGAGTAGGGCGGTACATAAATCCAATAAATGAAAATGAATGAATGAAAAGCATCTTAAAGCTATATTTTTGAACCAAGATACCTCAAATGGGCTAATTTGAATGTACTTAAAATCTAGGACTCATGGCTGCCAAGTAAACGAAATTTTGGAAAGTGCTACTGACTGTTGCTGTGCTGTTGTGCTGCTGCTGTGGTCATGCGGTCATGAGTTTCCCAGCCAGTCCTGAAATTCCTCCCTCCCTCCTCCGCTCAGCAGCAGCCACTTACATGCCTGCTGGAAAATGAAGGGAAGGGAGGAAGGAGAAAGAAAGGGAGGGAGGAATAGGAAGGAAGGAACCCCATATATACTTCCTGGACCATACCACCCCCATGTGCTCCCCTGACCTGCGCCATCCCCATGTGTCTCTTATCTATGTGGCATCTCTTGTGTACTCCATGCACCCTCTCCAATCCATGCCCCTCCTGTACACCTTTCTCAACCCATGTGGCACCTCTTGCATGCCCCCATACACCCTTCCCTATCCATGCTATCCTTCTACTGTTTTTATCTTTGGGCATTCTTCCCAACTTTATACCACCAACCCATGTACCCCCCCCCCCCCGTTGGGATTTCTGGTGCACCTAGACACCTCCTTCCCAACCCTCATGTATCTCTTGTGCACCACCATATAATATTCCTCAATCACACCCCCTTATTCTTTCTCTCACTCAGCAGCAGCTACTTACCTGCCTGCTGGCTTTGGATGTATAACTTCCTGCTGGCTTCCCCACTGACATTTTCCCTCCAAGCTTCCCACAAGCAAAATAAATGGGGAAATTTAAGGGAGGGAGGGAAGAAAGAGAAGAAGGATGGGGGAGGAATGGGGGGGCAAGGAAGGAAGGAAAGAAGGAAGGAAGGAAGGAAGGAAGGAAGGAAAGAAAGAAGGAAGGAAGTTTTCTGATGCTCCTCACCAGTTTCTCACAATTAAACTCAGTGGGAAATCCAGAAGGAAGTTGGAAGTTTCTGCCACTCCCACTGGTTTTTTTCTTCTTCTCACCTGGTGGCATTCTGTTTCTCTGAAACGATAACCCAATGGGGCACAAGTTCCCTAGTTATGTATTAATCTTTCAAAACTATGCTTTCCTATAGCCAGTGGAAGGCTTGGAACATTGAGCTGAAACAGCTACCTGAGGCAGAGTTAATCTTGACTTCAGGAAAAACAACAACAAAAGCAACTTAACTGTAAATGTACCTGGGCCTTACCTCTACCCTGTCACACACTTAAATCTGTCTGATCTACTCTAATGGATTGATCTACACGTTTGTGCACACCCATCTGGTTTGGGTCAGTTGCCTGATAGCAATTCATAGATCATGACCTGTCACATCCACTCAGGTTCACCTTAGCCTGAAGCTGCTGGGAATGAATCCAATTATAGGATAAAGAGCTTTCTTCTCTTTCCTTTCAGTAACTAGCACTTTCCAGCTTTGTTTCCATTTAACCCTTTTTCCTGTTGAGTGATATGACAAACCACTGATAAAACAGTTCAGCTTCTCAGTCATGTATATATTTTTTTGTCTATTGGGGAAGAAAAGAGTCCAGGAGAGAGGCAAGAAAGACTGGTATAAAATGAAATTTCTTTCTCATCTTTAAAGGAAAACAGCAACACTTTCTGAAAACAGGAAATCAAGTCAACTCAGAATGTAAGGACTTGAATAATTGTCTAGCCTGGCAGTTTAGCTCTTTGCTTGATCATTGGTTTCCAAAATGACCTTGGGAAGCATGTAATGACTGTCTTCCAATTATTTGGTTTTCTAGCACCCTCATCACATTGCATGTTCTGTGTTAGGACAACTGCCTTTATTTGTAATTTATATAGATCGTTTTCTCTGAGCTTGTAACCAATCATCAAAAGATATATATTAGTTCAATTTGTCATATTCAACGTACATGGTTAAATTGAGGATGGCTTTCAGTTTTTATAATTTTTAGAAAAGGAAAGAGACAAAGTAGTGGTAGAATTATGACCACAAATATGTAAAGCATGTTAAAGGGAAAATAGTTTGGAGAACAATATATTCTGCTTAAATAAATCAGAAAGATGGGAGTATTTGTTGAGAGTATTACAATCACAGCTCATCAGTTGCTGGAAAATGACTTGTAGGTCTTTATGGGAGCTAAGATCAAGAGAGTCTTCTGAGGAGAGAGAGGCAGAATTAATAATGATTAAAAAAAAACAGGAATACAACAAGTCTTCTAAGATAAGAATTTAACAAATTATAAGGGCAGAGGTCTTGACTTCTAGAGCTATTGGAGAAAGTTTGCTGCTTAATCTTCTTAGGTGGTTACTGAAACTGCATTTTTGGGTGGCCAGTACTAGACACTGAACGATGTAGCCCTATCAGTTCTTTTCTCATTCCTTGTCACAAAATGACAAGGAATTATTGTTTGACAATACTACTGACCTTCCACAGGCTTTTACTGCATCAGGCATGTTGTTCAATACCATCTATGTGAATTATGAAAACACTGGAACATGCTATTCAGAATTTGGGAAGACATCTGGCTCTACAAGACAACCAGTGCCCTTGAACACTGCTTAAATTCAAAGTGAGCTGCACAAAAGGGACCTAATAAAATTAAATGCTTTCAAGACTAACTTTTTTTGGGGTGGGTGGGAGGAACAATCAGAAATTAGTCTTGAGGTTCATCCTCTTTTGGATGGGTTTGCATTCTCACTAAACAAAACTAGTCCATGATTTAAGAGAGTTGCTTGATCACCAGTAGAAGATTTATAGGTGGCAGCTACAGTGAAGAACTCCTTTGCAAATTGCAGCCAGTATGCTAGCTATTATCATTCTGGTCAGATCTAGCAATGCATAGTGATATTTTGGTGATATCAGTCTTGGACTACTGCAACATGCATTATACTTTTAGCCCTGCAGGTAGTATAGACAAGAAGCCCAACCAGGAATACTATCTCTATCTTTATTATAAGATTGCATTAGCAGAATCTTGCAGATGAAAAGTATTTTCTCCCTCATATCCTTTTATTGTCTGGAAAACTATGGAGTGACTCTTCTGAAACATTTCCCAGACCTTTCTTCCTGTGGGCTGAAATAACTTTTTCACACTGGTCCTGTCCTCCTGTCTCCCAAGGTCATCCCCATATACCACTACAACATGGGATGAAATTGCAATTACTTAAAGTGTGACAATTAGGATACGAATAGTTGCAACATGCAGGGTTCATAAGGCTCCAGTATCAGATCTGTAGAACTTGTTATTGGTTTACAAAGTACAGATTAAGTTGTTGTTGGTAGTATCTAAAGCTCTAAACAAATTCTAAAGGGTTTACGGTAACTATTTAAGAGAAAGAAGATAATTTAAGACCACCTGTATTATAATTAACATTTCTAGTCATTTAGATAATTAGAGAAGCCCACCTGAATATGCTCTGTAGACAGGGGCACATTTGGTTATGAGCGCTATTCCCGCAAAAGATCTCCAAATCTGAAGATTTTTCCATCTTTAACTCTGAATGGGCATTCCTCTAGATCAGGGCTGTCAAACTCCTGGCCCGTGACCTGGATGCATCATGTGCTGGCCACACCCATGCCCAGTTTAGCGAAGGGAAAAAAAGTCCCAATAGGTCACGTGATGCTATGATGATGTGAATTTGATACCCCTGATCTAGAGAGTTGGTGAACAATTTGGGTGTCTTCCTGGACTCATAGCTCCTGTTTTAGGAGAAGGAGGCAGCTATAGCTAGGAAAGGCTTAGGACAAACCCATCTCATGCATCAATTGCACCCACTTCTGGATTAAGAAGGTCTATGTATTATCACTCATTCTGTGGTCATTTATTTGAGTACCCAGTGTTGCTTTTGAAGAGCATTTGGAAGCCGCTCAAAGTGTTATTTGTCATCTATAAAATATACATCCTATAAAGCATAGGCCAGGTCATCTGTGGGGCCACCTGCCTTGAGTTGTTTCTGCTTACCCCACCAGATTTGACAGGACAGGACAGACATGCTCCAGCTCCGTTCTAGTAAGCAATGCTATATTGCAGGATCCAGGAAATGAACCTTTTCTGTTGTTGCATTTACCCTTGGAACAGAATTCCCCCCTATGGCTCTATGACCTTATGCTAATCATTAAAGACCTTCTCTTTTTCCCCCAACCATGAAACATAGCATGATTTTGTCTTGTTCAATAAGTCTTATTTGTCGAGATGCATTCTGAATTCTGCCACCTGCCTTTCCATTTCTTTCTTTTTTCCTTCTTTTGTTCTTAAAGCCATTTTGTCAACCTTCAGCTCATGGCTTGAGATAAGGACTCAAGTACATGATGCCAATGAGCTTTATAGGCAAACCCATTCCCCTTCTGAATGGACACCAGAGTTAGGATAAAGGTGAACAGATAACTTAGAGAGAATTAGTTGCCGCCTGGGAACACTGAGAATCACAATAACTTTTGACAGGAAAGTGATTCATTGTTATGATACAGAAAGAACTCAAATCCTTCCCTCACAATCCTCTTGACCTTTGACAAAATAGATTGACCTCAATCTCAGCAAAGTTTTGTGATTTACCAAGATTTAATGGTATATTAAATCTTATGCCAATTGCAACGGGCAAATTTGCCGGATGATTTGAGTCTGGCAAATGAAAATATTTCCTCAAAAGATGAGGAGAAAGTGCTCTTTACTTAGAGCTCAGTTCCAGCTTTCAAAATCCTGTTGCATTCTTAATTAAAGTTCTTTCAGACACAGATTGAAAATTAAAGGCTGAATATTATCAACAACCACAGATGAGAGTTTCTCTTTTATAAAATTATTACTATATTCACAGGAAGCAACATTTCTATTAAAGAGGTATTTTTTGAGGTATCTCTGTCCTATGAAGGAAGATAAATTGCATGATATTTGTGGGATTATATAGAATGCTCTTATAATGCATATATTTTTGAAATAAAAAATATACATGAAATGCCTAAACCCCAATACTATTTCTTATTTTAACTAGACTATCAAATAAACAATGATAGTAGTAAATGTCCAACATGAATTTTTCATGTTTGAGAACTTCAATATGTTTGAAATTGGTGTTATTTATTTATTTAGCTTACTTTTGGCCAATGAAAAGCTGCTTATTGTGTTTATGTGAATATACTTGTCTCTTCTAAGTATCTATCCTGCTTAGTTTCTCAAAAATAAATCTAGCTATATAACTCATACATAATAATCTACTAGAGATTTTAAAAGCAAGGTATATATTAAAGTGTATAAAATATACAGCAGTACAATAGAATAGGAATCAAAGCATTGAATTTCTAAAGCTTGAAAAATACTTTCTAGGGTTTGATAATAAACATAAAAATATCACTAGGTCTTAAAACTAATTTCAATGGATTAAACAACTAAAAATCTGCTGTGAAATATTCAGTTTAATGCATTAATAAATATAAACTATGTCTTATCAAAACTATTTGGGTGTTTTCTTAAGCAGCTGTTTTTATTTAATAATGGCATCATTTATTTATTTTTTAAATTTACCTGCTGCCCATCTTGCCACAAGGTTACATAGCATACAGTAGTTACATAATTAAGCAAAGCCTCAAAAAAGATCACGTAGACTCATTTCCTTACTGAATGTGGACTACAAGCTTTTTATAGGACTACTAGGAAAGAGAATATTTTTTTAACAGAATTAAAACTGTTAGATCGGCGCAGGAATGGAAGACGTGACCAGCTCGTTACATAAGTAACTTTATTTAGAATAAGAAACAGTAGCAAGACTGGCTGCGCACTGCCGGAGCTCTCCTTATATTCGCTCCGTCAGTCGCACTGTCCCCTGACAGGGATTCAAACTTTCCCGCCCGATGGCTGGCAGCCAATCCGGGCGGATGTCCTTATAAGGACATAACAAAAACATTAGACTTGATTTATCTGAAGAGATATCTGAGATATCAAATATCTCGCATGTTATTGACAATATAAAATAAAAATAAGTAGGTAAAAATAATCTTCCTTGATACAAAGAACATTTTTGACAGTTTAGAATGATCTTTCATGGTTATAGCTCTGAAAATAATGAATTGTAGCTCAAGCTTTCTCACATGGATCAGAGAATCTGTAAGAAGGCAAGATAATAGTGAAAGTGTTTTTTTTACACACAAGTATCATAATGAAGGGGAGAAGACAAAGTTGTACCCTATCTCCTTATTCTTATTCTTATTCGCATTAGAGCCATTGGCAAAAAGACAAAATTTCAGGCCGTGGCCAGGGGGGGTTTTCTATCAGGTTCGCCTGATACACCAATTGCGCCCCTTTCTGGATTGGGACTTCCTATGCACAGTCACTCAAGCACTTGTCACTTCTCGTCTGGACTATTGTAACGCTCTCTACATGGGGCTCCCCTTGGGGTGCACCCGGAGGCTCCAACTGCTGCAGAATGTGGCCGCGCGGGGGATTATGGGAACGACGGGGTGCTCCCATGTGACTCCTCTCCTGTGCGAGCTGCATTGGCTTCCGGTGGACTACAAAGCCAAGGAGAACACTGAGGGATATGAATGAATTTAAAATCTTTATATCTCAAAATTCCTAATAGTTACTGGGGCTTATTTATAAGCTGTTGGTGAAATACGAATCAGAAACTGTTTAAAGGAATTTAGCTACAATAATTGTTACATAGCAATGGGAATTTGAAGAGAAAACAAATATTAAATTTACACCAAATATTACACTTGGAAAAAACTAGCATAAGAGTTTTTACAGCTGGTATATTACTCCACTATCAATTGCTAAAATGAATAGTTCACTTTCTAAAAATGATTGGAAATGTAACAATTGGGTTGATTCATTTTTTCATACTTGCGTTGTGAAACTCAGCCATTTTTGAAAAATTATTTATAGTAGAATTTTAAATTTCCTTTTCAACTTTCAATTTTTAAAAACAAACAAACAAACAAACAAACAAACAAACATTACCTTATATTAAACCTTATATTTCCACAAAGTATACTGAACTACTTTTAATACACGGTAACTGCTTCATGGGTATTTTATGTTTCCTACTGGAAAGTGTGTACAGTTAGCTCCTTCTCGAGAAAAATGGCTAAAATAAGTTGCAGGAGTAGTCCTCAGTGTCCAAAATTACGTATTTTAGAAACAAATTTAACTCATCTTGGGAACCATTTTTGGATCAAAATTCTATGCATGGCCTGAAACTGATCTAAAATTTGGTTTCCTTTAAAATAAAGTCTCCATAATCTTCATTTAAGATGGTATTACCTTACTAAAACCTCTTACTATCCTTATTCAGACATTTTTTTTAGGCAACCTAGTTTTTCCTTAATGCTGAGACTGTATTTGTTTCCTGAAACTGGCAGTGGTGGTGTTGGGTGTGCTGGGGGAGTAGGAAGAGTTTACAAAATCCGTAGAACAAGACAATAAAACAGGACAGATTAAAAGGAGAGCACTAATGAAAAGATATTTTGATCCATTGTATGAAGGCAAGCAGTGGAAAAGACTGGAGACAAAGCAGGCAAATGAGCAGACAAGAGATGCATTTGGAATTGGCACTCAGTAGGGTATATAGAAAAGGGATGCGGTGGCTCAGTGGCTAAGATGCTGAACTTGTCAATTGAAAGGTCGGCAGTTCAGCGGTTCGAATCCCTAGTGCCGCATAATGGGGTGAACTCCTGTTACTTGTCCCAGCTTCTGCCAACCTAGCAGTTCAAAAGCACGTAAAAAATGCAAGTAGAAAAATAGGGACCACCTTTGGCGGGAAGGTAACAGCGTTTCATGCGCCTTTGATGTTGAGTCATGCCAGCCACATGACCACGGAGATGTCTTCGGACAGCACTGGCTCTTCAACTTTGAAACGGAGATGAGCACTGCCCCCTAGAGTCGGGAATAATTAGCACATATGTGCGAGGGGAACCTTTACCTTTACCTTTAGGGTATATAGAGCTATCTGGGCTCTAAGTCAACCGCTTAGAAATTGTCCTCTCCTTGGTGGGAATGCTCAGATACAAGTTGCCAATGTGCAGCAATTGAAGGAGGAAGGGAAGAGATGTACTAGGGAACTTCTTCTACAAAGATTCAGAGTGGAATCCCACAAGGGTTTTCCCTTGACTCCTCATCTACAGTGGAATTATCCCTTTCCAGGCCGATGAGAGGAGAAAGAGAAGCCTGGTCTTGTTTTAGCTTAACTCCACCCAGCTATCTATCCATTCCTCTGCTATATTTCCTGTTGTTTCATGTGACCAGTCTTTATATTCTAAGATTAAAGGTAAAAGTTCCCCTTGCACATATGTGCTAGTCATTCCTGACTCTAGGGGACGGTGCTCATCTCCGTTTCAAAGCCAAAGAGCCAGCGCTGTCTGAAGACATCTCTATGGTCATGTGGCCAGCATAACTAAACTCCAAAGGCACATGGAACGCTGTTACCTTCCCACCAAAGGTGGTCCCTATTTTTCTATTGGCATTTTTTAGATGCTTTCGAACTGCTAGGTTGGCAGAAGCTGGGACAAGTAACGGGAGCTCATCCCGTTACGTGGCACTAGGGATTCGAACTGCTGAACTGCCGACCTTTCAATCGACAAGCTCAGTGTCTTAGCCACTGAGCCACCTCATCCCCTCTAGGATTAGAACAGAGTGAATCAAGGTTCACTTGTGCCTGAAGACCTCAAGTCAGCCTTTATAATTGTAGACTTTTGGTCAAGTCTTGTATCTTCAATGAGTGATGTGGGGAGGACTTGGCTTTGGAGGTTTGCATACACACACATCTATGCATTATAGGGGGCCGAAAAAGGAAGATCGGAAAAAGAAGAAAGGGAGAAGCAAGAGTGGTGCAGCACAGAGAGGAAAAGCATGGGAGAGACTGGTTAGTATTCATTCTGCAGTTGGACCGATTACTAATTTACTACAAAAAGTACATGATGGATAAGTTAATTTACTGCTACAAGCACAAGATGAATGAGACTGCAAATATATCCAGGAATAAGTCCCACTGAATCAAATGAGACTTGCTTTTGAATAAACATGCATGCTTTTTTGATTTAGGTTTTTTTCACTTGGGTGGTTCAAAGCATTAAGTTATTCAAAATAACTCTACTTAAATATAACACATTTCTGAATGTCTCTTTTACAATAAAGAGTTCTCATGCCCGCTTTTCTCAATATTAATTGCTAGTAAATCATTAGCCCTATTTTATTTCTATTTCTTTTGTTGCTTTTAGTGTTGTAACTTTTGCTGCTTGCTAGAATTGATATTTTTGGGGACAAGCATGAACAACTTGCAACTTTTTCTTCTTTTTTAGCATCTCTTTGAAAAGGGTTAGTTTAAATAACTGGTAGAACTTGCTCTTAGGAGAGTGGGAGGCAGGAATTGGGGCAGTCGTGGGCTGCCCCCAGTTCGCACTGGTTCTATAGAACCAGTAGTAAAACTGGCAGGAGGCTCCGCCCACTGACCCTGATGTCATCAAAATGCTTCTGTGCATACGCAGAAGAGCGCGTGTGCGCACAAGCTTTGCTTGTGTGCACGTGCGCACATGGCCCTGTTGCAAACTAGTAGTAAAGGTAAGTAGAACCCACCCCTGGATTGGGGAGAGAGAAGGAATAACGTGGGGTGAAATATCAGAGAAACAGTCTCCCACTTTGAAAATCATGTTTTTTCCAGAAGAATCTTGGAAATTGTACTTTGTTAAGATGCCAATATTTTTCTGTTGGAGATTCTAACAAGATTCGGACAAGATTCCCCTTTCAGTTACTAGCTTCTAGAAAAGACCATGATTATCTAGAAAAACCATGATTATCTAATGCATATCCTCTTCACGTATCCATCCGAAATAAAAGCCTCCATCTTTAATTTATCTCTTATGTTTATTTCAATAGTTCAATAAACCTAAAGGGATCTTTTATTATTTCTATCTGTATATGCTTACATGCATTTCTTGAGAAAGATGATTTATTGAAGCATAATATTTAAATTATAAACATTCCATACCAATCTGGTAACCTTTAATTTTCCACAGTTCAGATTGTACCTTTCTATTCTTCACATTTATGTCAAATTGCAACCCGCACTCTAATTTGGTTATACCACTCCAAAATTACTCTCTGTGATCTCTTACTATTGTTTTCAATTTGAGTTTTAAACTGAGACTGTTTCTGAGTGAAATCAGTTTATCAGTATATGCACAGTGATGTAAAATAAATTTGTGATGGATTTTTCCTGTGCTAATTGCTTCAGTGTGCAAAAAAGGAAGTCTATTGTGATGGCACAAGTTTGAGCCTAGATACACTCCATTGGAATCTATTCCCCCCCCCCCCCCCCGTTATACCTTCTTAGCTTCTGATTCTAAGAACTTCATCAGCTAGTTGTAATCCTTGTCCTTTTTTCTAGAGGGCTGAGAAGAAAAACTCTGGGATGCTATGAAATATTTAACAATTCCTGGAATTGTTAGATGGAAATGGCACAACTGAGTGTCCCTGATTCAACCTTTGTTGAGGGAGAAAGGGAGAGAGAACAACTGAGGAAAGACCTTATAGTTCCAAATGCTGCTGCTACTTAATATAGACCAGACTTTCCCAATTTGATGGCCTAAAAGCTGCTGGTCACCTTTAAAGCCCTTCATAACTAGTTCCTGGCTATCTGATAAATCACTATCTTCAACTGTCTCTGCTCATCAAATTTAGTCCAGTCCCCGAGTGTACCCTAAGTCCCATCAGTTAAATAATATCATCTTGTAGGATGCATGGCTACTCTATTGCATTCCCTACCCCCAGAAGGAAATACTCTTGAGCTTTTTGTTGCTCCCACCCTTATGTCATTCAGGAAATGGCTAAAGACCTGGTTGAACCCAACCAGTTTCCTGATTGAAGTAATTGGGGAGCCCTGTGTTTCGCATTGCTTTTTGTTTTTGTACTTTTCATTGTATTTGTTGTATTTTTCTTTTAATAAGTTGTAGGATACTCAATGTCATTTGGGAGTAGCCACTGAAGTAAAATTGCTAATTATTCAATTAATTAATTGTCTTCTTGTTGTTAGCCGCGAAGTCGTGTCCGACCCATTGCGACCCCATGGACAACGTTCCTCCAGGCTTTCAATTAATTGACTAAATGGGTTCTAATTCACCTTTTCGTGTTCAGTTTCAAAGTTCAAGAAAACAGACTGCTTATAGAAGTAGAATTTAAATGGAAGATTACCACCAAGCCTGTGGGCAGAAACTGATAAGTGTTCCTAGCTGCACCTGCACTAAGCCAAGGGTGGGCAACTGTGACTTCTTTATGATCTCTGGATGTCAACTCCTAGAATTCCAGAGCCAGCCATGCTGGTTTAGGATTTCTGGGAATTGAAGTCCACAGGTTGTAAAGTTGCCATAGTCCCACTCCTACACTAAGCCAATAGAAATCAGGCTATTGCCCTTCTCTCCCACCTTCCCTCTTTCTCCAGAATGATTCTGGAGAACTTATGGTGAATGTTGGATGCCCAGGATTGCTTGATTTTATGAGTTTAGATGTTTATTTTAGCCTACCCAAGGATATTTTCATTTTTAGGTCTTGCTTACTGTTTATTGTAAACCAGGAACAGTCTTATTGTGGTAGGCATATTTTATAGGTAAATAAAAATAAGTGGAGTCTTAGTATTAAACTTGTTGCCTGGAAGACCAATGCTAGATCTAGAAGTATTTCCCAGCAGTGCATTTCTCCCTTCAAGGAAGAGTACAAGCCACCTAATCTGGTAATCCCCTTGACAATTAATATTTCAGTCCTGTTTGGATTAAGTTTCCTCTTGCCATCAGACTTCAATGTGCCTGGAGCCTCAAATAACAGATCAGAGCAGTCACCATGGAAATCAAATTGGAAGGCGATGCTGACCTGTCTCTGTTTTGCAAATCCTCACAACTTCTCACAGTAGTTCCATGAAAGTATTAAAAAGCAAAAAAAAAAAAAAAAAAAAAAAAAAAAAAAAGAAAAAAAAGGACAAGAACAACCTCAGTATGATATTTCATGCAAAAGCTGTAAATCAAAACTATGGCTCCTCAATCATCCCTTCTAGAATTTCTTCTCTGAGAAAACTTAGATTCATATTTCCCAGTTGGTTGTCAGTGAGAGTGCATTGGGGCATTCAAGCATCTGTCAAGTGTTTTACAATATTTGAAACTGTCACCAGAGTTATATCCAATTGCTGAAAGCTGTATTTCTACTTCTCCCCACCCCCAGGGGAAGAGGTTTTATTGCGAATTAGAGTCGTGTGAATACCCAGTTTGGTATATTAGGCAGTCTTGTGCTGAAGTTTGTCAATATTTGATTTCCTTGTTATGTGTTCTGTAGGCACTTACCAAAAGGATTTAAGAAATATCTACGAAGTGTAGTAGACAGTGCACCATTTCTAGAAAATCTAATGATCTTCTTCATGTATCTTTTCGGTCACTATGCTTGAAATCTGGAACAGTGTTCTTCCAGAGATCTGTATGATTCCCCTTCTGATGATATTCTGAAAGGCTTTGAAAATCTGGCTAGTTTCTCATGCCTTGAGTGAAGGTGATGAGTAAATCCCTGTAAGATTTTCTCTTGTAAGATTTTGTTTCATATGCTTTTTCTGGATGCATATTATTTGTTTATTGTTTTGGCTTTTTATAATGTAAAGTGACCAGAGTTGGTTGGAGTTGGGCATTAAAAAAAATCTAAACAAACAAACAAACAAACAAACAAACATTTTTCCAAAGAGATGGCCAAAGCTCCGGAAGGTGCTCTGAGCTTTGGAACAGAGCAATCTTTCTGGTTATTTTCATTCTAGTTGTAAGACCAACCCATTCTGCAATTCATGACATTTCCTCAGTATTCCATCATGGGTACAAAATAGGAGTTCTGAAACGTAGTTCCAGGAATTGATTGCTCGGACCCTTCCTGGCAAGAGATTTACATTTTCTACGTAAGTATAGCCATGATTTCTATTTTACAAGGACAGTTCCACTGCTTCAGACTTTCCTCATTATGTTTATGCTGAATCTATTTCACAGTTTGCTTGTCTCTCTACATATAAATCAAGATGTGTAATTTATATGACGTTCAGTGTCCTTGTTTACATTTTCTAAATGATGCATTAATGGCAAACCTATATATTATAGAATATCAGAGCTCACCCAAAAGAAGTCCCCCTATTCAACTTGGTGACTAAGACCAGGAACAAATAATAAGCAACAATTGATGGTATCCTCCTTGCACTTTCATTCTGGAGAAAGAAAAAGGCATTTGCATAGTGAGGCTTAAATGGATTTAAACAGCAGTCAATTTAGAAATTTCAAAGACAAAAGATTGGGTTTTTCTACCATTAAGCCACAAGGATATAGTTGTAATGGTAGATAGCTTGCTTCTTGCTTTAAGGGAGGATTATGTATAATATTGAACATCTCTCATATTTCCTTTAATTTTCTATCAGTGATTCGACTCTGCTAAATTATGCTTAAGTATTATCCTAAACTGCAGGTTTTAAGATTGCAAAGTGCAAAGCCGATCTCCAGTAAAGAAAACTGCTGACCCTTGCCTGCAGTGCTTTATGAAATGCTGAAGTAGGTTATAACAAAAGCTCATTTCCAAAGGTGAACAATGCACTATTATCACCCAGCTGGGTGAAGAAATAAATCAGCCTGTTTTGCCACAAGCTAGGTGGAAATAATAGTATTTATGAGAAACAGGACTAGAGGTACCAACTTGTTCTTGTTTTCTAATTTCTACTGAAACGTATTCTTTCAAAAGGAAACAAGATTTATTTTTAGAGTTAAGATGTTACATTTGCTCAAAAATCAATGTGTGTTGCCATTTTCTCTCCCCAAAGCACTTCCTATCATGTAGTTTATTTCTAATTGCTTTGTTTACAAGTAGGGGATTATAGTCTCTCAGGACCTGAATACTCTAAGAATCAAATATTTCTCTGTATACTGCTCAAAGTAAGAATTATTTCTGAAGTTTTGCTTCAAAATGGCTCTGTGTTCCTTTGGTGTTGGGGAGAAGTAGGATATTAGGATGTCTCTGCCAAAAGTATGGGCTCCCCTCCCACCTCCCATGTGTTCCGAAACAAAAAGTAAATGAAAATACAGCTGGACAACTCTTAAAGACATTTAAAGTACTTTAAATTAGGGGTCTCCAACCTTGGCAACTTTAAGACTTGTGGACTTCAACTCCCAGAATTCCTCAGCCCGCTTGGGAGTTGAAGTCCACAAGTCTTAAAGTTGCCAAGGTTGGAGACCCCTGCTTTAAATGGAGGATTAAAAAAATGAGAAGAAAGCCTTTCTCTCTACCTCTTTTTAAAAATGTCTCTCTTCCTATAACTTTATACAAGTTATAGGAAAGCAGAAGGAATGATATTTCTACCTGAGCCATCCCATAGGAGGCCTGAGAAAAGACACGAATGTATCATTCATTTATTTATTTCTTTTATTTTCATCAAGCATGTATTTTGTGACAGATACAAGTGTAAATGTAATTATAAATACATGAAAAGAATACGAATAAAAAAAAACATTAGGACAGGGACGGTAGGTACGCTGGTGCGCTTATGCATACCCCTTACAGACCTCTTAGGAATGGGGTGAGGTCTACAGTAGACAGTCTAAGGTTAAAGTTTTGGGGATTTGGGGAGGAAACCACAGAGTCAGGTAGTGCATTCCAAGAGTTGACAACTCTGTTACTGAAGTCGTATTTTCTGCAGTCTAGTTTGGATCGGTTTACCATGAGTTTGCATCTATTGTGTGCTCTTGTATAGTTTTGGTTGAAGCTGAAGTAGTCATTGGCTGGTAGGACATTGTAGCAGATGATTTTATGTACTATGCTTAGGTCAGACTGAAAACAGCGAAGTTCTAAGTTTGAAACTTAGAAAGCAACAAAAAAAATATTAATGTGTAAATATACATATAATTTTCTTCCTACTGACATATAGAGCCTGATAACTGAATTTTCATCCAGTTTTAGTCCAGAAAGTACACAATGAACACTAACTTTTGAATTACAGTGGATAATTTGCCAGTTCGTTGATGTTAAGAAAGCAAATGCCTATACTTTCATATGGTTGCAGAGCTTCCTCTCTTTGCCTTATCTTTACATACGTGGCATACTTGACATACTTTACAAACTCAGTTCCTCATTTCTACATAAACCAAAGGGCTTATATTAAACTCTTAACAGCCAATATTGTATACGCTTCTTTAAGCCCCTGGAGTCACCATGAGTGATTTGGGTGATCATATAATTTTTCTGAATAAATAAATATTAGGGTGGATTCCAGGGCCCGACCACTTGATCATAGAGCATCAGAACTCAAGGTTGACTCAGCCTTCCATCCTTTCAAGGTAGGTAAAATGAAGACCCGGTTTGTGGGGGCAATAAGCTGACTTTGTATAAGAAAGAACACCACTTGTGGGGGGGCAGGTATATACAAAAGTATGGAGGCTATTGCTTAACGCATTGTAAGCCGCCCTGAGTCTCCGGAAAAGGGAAGCATATAAATCGAACCAATAAATCGAACCAATAAATAAACTCTCACTCCATTGTCCAGCTTACTCTTTTCTCAACAGAATTGGGAAAAGGGTCCCCCCTCCCCAAGAAAGCACTTCTTAGATCCTGGCTTCTCTACCTGCAGGAGATACATGAAGTCAGGTGAGGCAGCTCTGAATCCCATGAAGGGGTTTACTATTTTTTTTTACACAGAGGTGTTTTTTTTTTTAACAAGAAAAGGTCATGGTTTAGATTTACAACAAAACTCAAGGAGGTTTTTCACCAGAAGCTTCATCCTTTCCGTATCCCTGTTTGGAACTGGTATCACTTTGTACTTGTATCAAGACCTCAGAGTCCTAGTGAATTACACTAACCACTCTTAAAATATAGTAAAAATTTAATGGATTGGATTTAAATAATTTAATATCAAATTAAAAAGTGATAAATATTTTGAAAGGAATTACTAGCACCCATCAACAAATTTTCTTTCATCCTGTAAGAATGATATTGGCAAGTTCTTAAACATAGCAAAAATTGTGTTATACTTGAAGTAGTTTTTCCCCAAAACCTTGGGAATGTGGTGATATTTTCTGATATAATACCCTAAGTATGTGATACAATTCTATCTACAGTAAGACAGACATAATTTCAAGGAGTAAGTATAAAAAGCTTAGATCTAGAAAGGAACTAGAATTTTCCTGCTAGAAAGGAACACACTGCTTAAACAGAGCTTTATTGCATCACATGTATAGAGAACCCGGGAGGCAAATTTAGACATCCAGCTCTTAAAACAGGATATTGCCATATGCTGATGACAGACTTCAGACCACAAACATCCAGGAGCATAAAATTGAATTGCACATCTCAAACTCTATCCTTTGGCAAATTCACTAGACAGTATTTATGAAATAAGGTCTTGCATTGCAAGTTTGAAAACATTATCATAAACAGCATGTCTCTATAAAGCTGCATATTGCATTACCACTCTATCCTTATGAGATGATATGAATTGAATAAGGCTGAATCTTCATCCTCTCCCTTCCAAAATACTTGATTTTTTTTTTTTTTGCTTCAAGTATAAAGCAACTCTTGTTGACGTACATAGAAAAATCCATTTCCAGCACTGTCACAGCAAAACAGCACAAGAGTCATCCCTGTTTACAGAGAGCTGTAAATATTTGCAATTCTCGGTGCTTAAAGAAACAGGTGGACAATAGGGACCAACTTAATTGAAAGCAAATTTATCACTGATGAATTAAAGCCTCTTTATCTCTCCCCTAACTTATTATCAGTCAGGTCTGGGTTGTTATTTCTGCTGCTTCAGAAAGATCACATGTACTGATATTTCCTCCACATCTGCCTAATGTTCATATAGATGAAAAACGTCACTTCTCATTCTGCTGGACACATTTCCAGATGGGGCTCGGAATGAACATTGTCAGTGCAGTGTTATCTTACTGCATAAGGAAATTATGATACCATACTTCTTATGAAACTGGAAGCAATAATGAAAGATTAATGGGAAGAACCTGGTGGCGCAGTGGACTAAGTGCTGTTAAAGTAGCACTTAGTTGCCAGCTGCTTGCAATTATTGCAAGTTCAAATCTCACCAGGCTCAAGGTTGACTCAGCCTTCCATCCTTTTGAGGTAGGTAAAACGAGGACCCGGATTGTGGGGGCAATAAGCTGACTTGGTATAAAAAAGAACACCGCTTGGGGCGGGGGCCGAAAGCCCTACTAAGCAGATATATACAAAAGTATGAAGGCTATTGCTTAATGCATTGTAAGCTGCCCTGAGTTTCCGGAGAAGGGCGGCATATAAATCAAATAAATAAATAAATAAATAAATAAATAAATAAATAAATAACCTGACCATTGACATGATTTGAAGGTGGGGGATTTCATTTACATTAGACTTCTTCTCTTAATATGGCTTAAATAGACAACTGCAAGAACAAAGTATGTTGTACTAAGATTATGGCTTCTAATATGCTCCTGCAAAGAAAATTTCCCCCTTTTCCAGGAATACTTCCAAGTCATATTAGTTCTGTGTTCTTATTCTTGTGTTGCAAGAATAAAATATACTGTGCAA
The DNA here is from genome assembly GCA_022577455.1 of Arizona elegans. Lineage (NCBI taxonomy): Eukaryota > Metazoa > Chordata > Lepidosauria > Squamata > Colubridae > Arizona > Arizona elegans. The sequence goes on from JAKOOJ010000002.1 coordinate 156,624,990, forward strand.
TCTGACCACAGCTAATAACATATCATTTTTTTCTGAATATTAAACAGAAGGCTTTCTTTCATTCAGGATACATCCATGCATCCTCATTTTGGGACAATAGACTCTCAAAATTCCGCTTACGTTGAAGGAATCCTCTCAACAGATTGTTGAGGCCCTCAAGAGTTGATCAGTGCACCCTCCAAATGTCCTACAGCAGAAGCTCCAAAATGGTGTTCTAGCCATTTTTCCATTTCCACCCTCCTCTTTCCCTCACTGCATTTGCTTTGCGGAAAAGAGAAATCAGGCTGTTGTGAGGGAAAAGAGTAACCCAACCGCACCTATTCCCAGATATCCTGGAGAGGAAGGAAAAAGACCTCAGGAAGAGAAGGAATTTAAAATCTGAGAGGTAGTCACCATAGGGACTATTACCTGCAAAGTCCTGGTTCTCTCTGAGCTTTGGTTGCTTGCTTACAGATGTTTCATACTCAACCTATCCTGAAGTTCCAGAAAGAAAACATTGTAGAACTGACATCAATGAAGCAGCAGCTAAACTAGAAGTTGATTGGCTCAATAGTGGAAGATTTCCAGAAGAGTGATGGCAATAGGATGATGTAAAACTATTCAACACCACTGACAATGCTGCTACTCTACAAAAAGACCTCGACTATGTGTCAGAATGGTCAAACAGTTGTCAACTCCAAATCTCAACCAACAAATGCTCTGTCTTACACATTGGCAAAAAAAATCAGAACACAAAATACAAGCTGGACGGATATGGCCTAACAGATGACCCTCACTCTGCCAAAGACCCTGGAGTACTCATCTCAAATGATCTAAGTGCCAGAACTCACTGTAACAGCATTGCTAAAAAAGCATTAAGAGTTGTTAACCTAATCTTGTGTAGTTTCTTCTCCAATAATATTGAACTGCAAACTAGGGCAGAAAAAACTTTTGCCGTACCAATTCTTGAATATAGCTCATCTGTCTGGAACCCACAATGCATATCGGACATTAATACAATCAAACGAGTCCAGAGATATTCCACAAAAAGAGTCCTCCACTCCTCTGCTCGCAACAAAATACCTTATGCCACCAGACTCAAAATTTGGGGCTTAGACAATTTAGATCTTCACCGTCTTCGGTCTGACCTAAGCATAGTACATAAAATCATCTGCTACAATGTCCTACTAGCCAATGAATACTTCAGTTCAACCAAAACAATACAAAAGCATACAATAGATAAAAACTCATGGTAAACCGATCCAAACTAGACTGCAGAAAATATTACTTCAGTAACAAGAGTTGTCAACGCCTGGAATGCACTACCTGACTCTGTGCTTTCCTCCCCAAATCCCCAAAACTTTAACCTTAGACTGTCTACTGTAGACCTCACCCCATTCCTAAGAGGTCTGTAAGGGATGTGCATAAGAGGACCAGCGTACCTACCGTCCCTGTCCTAATGTTTTCTTTTATTCGTATTCTTTTCATGTATTTATAATTACATTTACACTTGTATCTGTCACAAAATACATGCTTGATGAAAATAAAAGAAATAAATAAATGAATGATACATTCGTGTCTTTTCTCAGGCCTCCTATGGGATGGCGCAGGTAGAAATATCATTCCTTCTGTTACAGAGGTCCCCATAGATGAGCCGCTTCTGGATTCTCCTTCAGAGGTCTCAGCTGGACTATTTATAAATACAAGAGAGGCGGCTCTGGATTCTAAAGTGATGACTTATCAAGTTACAGACCAGCATGGAAATCAATCAGTTGATATAAAACTCATAGAACCAGAATGGAGATTTAAGCCACAAAAGCAAAACCAACAAGATCAAGTTATAGATCAGCATGAAAACCAAACAGTTGATATACAATTTATAGAAAGGAAATCAGGATGGAGATCTAACCCACAAAAAGTCAAGAAAAGAAGAAGCAGGTCACACAAAAACAAAAACTTTTAAACCAAACAACAGTGTAATGCCAGTTATTTAAGAGATGATTGAATAGACTTCCGGTTTGCTGCTGGCCGCCGCCAGACGTTCCTCTGGGATCGTCAGCTCCCTCTGCCTGTATAGAGCCGCCGTTACAGCGGATGGCGGCTCGAAAAAACTCCGTTTCCAAGAGGAAACGGAGAGAGAGCCGGCAGGGGTGGGTAGAACTCCCCGCAGAGTCCCAAAAGTTTTTTTTTTAACTTTTGGGACGGAGCGGATGAGAAGCCCCATATCCCCTGCCGCTGCTCCGGGCTTTGGGAGACCTCTGCCTATGCAGAGCTAGGCGTCAAGAGCAAGCCTGTGAATCTAAAAGAATAATTAAAGAAATGAAGAACTGGACCCTTAATACTGAACCGCAAGTATCTCACCCTTTCAAAAACTATTTAAAAGAAAAGAGCAGAGGAAAAGAGGGAAAAAGAGCCTTCTAAAATGGCGTCTGCTGTGGCTGGAGAAGGGCTAAAAGGGAAAGTCCTTCCGTTTTTCATTATTACAATGTAGCGGAATAAATATCATTGGCTACATTTCTAGAGAAACCTCGCTCCTGTGCTGCTCAGAAGTTTTTTTTAATGAGGGAAAGTCTTTTTGTTTTCTATTTCTTCTCTTATTTTTGCTAAATCTTGTCTGTGTGGGAAATGGCATCAGGACTTATACAGCTGGACAAACAGGGGGGGGAATTTCCCCCCTTAAGAAATTGCGCCAACAAATTTCAACTCTCCAGCGTCAGAAACCCGATTTTAATATATTAGAATTTATCCTTGAAGAGATTGTAAGAAGGGATGAGATTGTGAATCAGCAACTTGAAAAATTTAAGCAGGAAATTAAAGAAATTGGTGAATTGGTGAAATCAGAGTCTGACTTCTTGAATAAAAAGATTTCAAAAGTTGCTAATGGTTTATCAGGCTTTCTGATTCGGATGGAGGCAAAGACTGAATTATTAGAGACTAAAATGAAGGAAGTCGAGGAGAATTTGGATGACATGACTCAAAAAATTAAAAAGGATTTGATAAACATTCAGGATAATAGCTTGGAAGACAAATCTAAAATGGAGACTGACCAAAAGATTGGTAATGAGGAAAATGTACAACAGAGGATTGAAAGAGAAGTTTTAATGATTCAATATAATTTTACAGAATATGCAATTAGATTGAGAGGTCTGCAGGAAAATAATAGAGATGATTTAAGGAAAGTATCTTCTGAAATTCTGGCTGGGATCTTAAAGGTTCAACCTGATGAAGTGTATTGCAGGATTGATAGAATTTATAGAATAAACTCCTGGTGGGCAAAGCAAAGGCAACTGCCTAGAGATGTGGTGATCTATTTTACAGATAAAGAAATTAGGAATAATATTGTGCAGAACTCTTTTAATTCCAATTTGCAATTTCATGGAAGAAAGATTTGGATTTTCAAGGAGCTCCCGCCCAAGATGTTAATGGAGAGGAAGAAATTTGGCTTTTTAGTGACTGAATTAAAAAAAAGAAATATCCTATTCAGGTGGGACATCCCAGCTGGTTTAATATTGAGATATCAAGGCGTAAGATATCAATTGCACACTGTTGAAAAAGCGGAAGATTTTTATCAAAAAATTCTAAAAATGAATTTAACACCTTTAGGCATAATACAGGATAAGCAAAAGGAGTTGGAAATAAAAGGAAAACATCAAATTACAGAGGCTGTGATGGATAAATTGTCTTTGGACTCCTTGGAGATCCCAGCTGGACTGTTTATAAATAAGAGAGCAGTGTCATCCGAACCCAAGGTGATGAATCATCAAGTCACAGACAAGTGCGCAAATCAATCAGTTGATATACAAGTGATGGAGAAGAAAGATGAGATGATAAAATTAACCCAACAAGAACAATCCACAAAGCAGAATGAAAATCAACCAGCAGATATACAATTGGTAAGCAAGAAAAGAGGATGGAAATTCAACCCGAAAAAGAAAAAGAAAAGAAACAGATCTTATAGAAACAGCAATTTCCAAACTAAGCAACAGTGAAGCCAGGCGCTTTAAAAAATGAATGAATATTAGAAAAGACAGTGGTGGCGAACAATTGTCTGATACTATCCTGAGGATTGTGGCAGATCTCTGCAAGGCCATGATTTTGGGAAGTGGAAAGAGCCTCACTTTGTTGGATTTGAATCATCTAATTTTTTCTTATTTACTTTTTTTTTCTCTTGGAAATATATTATAACTACTTTGAGTTATAAGGCAGGAGAGTTTTGCTGGGGCATGCAGAAGATCTGGATGTTACTCAGTAGGATGACGGGAATTTACAATCCTGATGAATACCACAACTATAACCATACGGATATATTCATAATTATAATGTCACTCGGGTGGTTGTTTTTACTTTTATACAGGTGTGAGGATATCTACTACTGATGGGGGCAGAAGATGACTGAAGATTTTGAACAAACTGTTGCACCAGCATGTTATTTTACCCTATTATGGGTGATGGATTTAACAATCTAGTGGAAAGACATCAAAGAAGATATTATATGGATCATAAACTTAAAGTTATTGTCTTTTCTCTTTTTACATAATGAAATGCATATATAGATATGTGTATATCTTAGTAAAGTGGGCAGTTGATTATATTTAGAATCGTATTGTATGATTTTGTAGGAATTGAAGGGCTGAAATAGGTTAGTTTACTGATTGTTATAAAATGGGATGCATATATAGATATGTGTATATTCTAGTAAAGTGGGTAGTGGATTATATTTAGAATTGTATTGTCTGATTTCAAGTCATATATTTAGAGGAGTGGAGGAAGTGGACAGAATTGAACAAATTTGGTTGCAGGGAGAAGGCCGATTTAAAATGTTATATTAATATATATAAAAGATTAAAGGTTAATTTGTAATAATACTCAATAAGTTTAGGGGAGGAGAAAAAGGGCAGATTACCGTAAAAATGGGAGTTATAAGATTAACAAGTTAAGGGTCAGTATTCCGAGAAGGGATTAAGGGAAAGGGAAGATATTATGTATGTAACTAGTTATGAAATAGCCTATTGTTGTGAAGAAGTCACAGGGGGGGTTGGGTGGAAAGGGTGGGTTAGGGAAGAGGGGGGGGAAAAGGGGGGAAAAACTTGTATTTGAAAACTTTTTCAATAAAAAAAAAAAAAAAGAGATGATTGAATATATGAAAAGATAGTTGAGGCGAAGTATTGGTTTATATTATCCTGAGGAGAGTGACAGACTTCTGCAGTGCTGTACTTTTGGGATGTGAAAAGGGTCTTAAACTGAAATGATTGGAACTATCTTTTTTTTTTTTTGGACTCTTTGATAAATATACTACGTTTATGCTGAGCTACAAGGCGAGAGAGTTATGGAATTGGGGCACGCAGATGATCTGGCTGTTACCCTATTATGGTGGTTGGAATTAATAATTTGGATAAAAGACACCTCTATAGACACTATATGGAATACAAATATAAAGTCATTCGGGTGGTTGTTTTTTTTTTTTTTATGAAGATATTTGCTATTGATGGGGGCAGATGGTAATTGAAGATACCGAACATACTGTTGGAATTAGGATGTGATGTTACCCTAACATGGGTGATGGAGTTTACAATCCAGCTGAAAGACATTACAGAAGATATCATATGGATTACAAGCTTAAAGTCTTTTTTAAGAGGATTTTATTTACATAAGGGAATATTTTTTAGTGGTGTGGGCAGAAGAATAAAGATATTACGAATTATTAAGTATGGTAGTCTTGTAGGAAAGTGGGTGGAGACAGGTTAGCTTATTGATTGTTTAGTTTAAGAAAAGGGATATTATGTTTAGATATGAATATATGTAAAAGATTTGAGTTAAGAGATATAACGAGGGGGGTGAAGGAAATGGGTAGACTATGAATTGAATAAATGTTAAATTAGGATTTATTATATAGTTTTATAGCGGAAGATTGCTTTGAAATGTTATATTAATATACATAAAAGATTTGATTTAAGAGATATATGTATGGGGGGTAGAAAAAGGGTAGATTATGAGCAGAAATCGCTAAACTGGGAGATATAATAATATTATTATGCTAAATTAGGAGTTATTATATAATGTTATAGTAGAATGTCATTTTGAAATGTATAGTATAAGGGGGATATGATAATATTATTAGAAAGAAAGGATCAGCGTATGGGGGATGGAGTAAGGAGATGGTAAAGTATTATATAATCTGTTATGAATTTGGGTTTTATTATGAAGAAGCCACGGGGAGGGGAGGGTGAGGGGGGTTAGGGAGGAGGGGGGGAAAGGGGGAAAAATTTGTATTTGAAAAACTTTTTCAATAAAAAAAAAGAGTTGTCAACGCCTGGAATGCACTACCTGACTCTGTGGTTTCTTCCCCAAATCCCCAAAACTTTAACCGTAGACCGTCTACTGTAGATCTCATGCAATTTCTAAGAGGTCTGTAAGAGGCGTGCATAAGCGCATCAGTGTGCCTACCGTCCCTGTCCTAATGTTTCCTCTATTTGTATCTATTTTATGTATTCAATTCATGCTTATACTTATATATATTATCTAATATGTACTTGACAAATAAATGAAAAAATGTCAATTTTAATTAATGAAATATATACAAAACAAAGGATTAAAAATAATTTCTACAGGGCATATCAATCTGATGCACTGTTTCTATTAATTATTATTAAAGTGTTAGCGGCGTAGTTCTAAATTTTCTAAGCCCAAAATTTCAAGTCTGGTGGCATAAGGTATTTTGTTGCAAGCAGAGGAGTGGAGAACTCTTTTTGTGAAATATTTCTGGACACATTCAATTGTATTAATGTCCGATATGCAGTGCAGGTTCCAGACAGATGAGCTGTATTCGAGAATTGAATACAATTCTTTTTTTTTTTTAATTGTATTCGAGAATTGAGAAACCTTACCTCTAGAGAGCTGCTGTTTGCTTGCTGGGAGGTGATGGTGATAATAGTGGTAAACATACCTATTTAATAATCCACGGGAATGTAGATTTTTGGGAAATTGTTTTTTATTGCAACATCTACATGGGTGAGAAGAGCATATACATTCTGAAGCTATTCATTATTTTTTTTTTCAAGTAAAGAAAGAAATTGCTGGAGATTCTGATCATGGAATTTCTTATATCAAATCTAATTATGCCAGGAGATGCTATTAGATTTTCTTGCAACTCACTCGGGCTCGGTTTGGTGGAGAACTAAGCTTTTCCCTTCATTTAAGGAAATAGCTCTCCTTATTTAAAAAATAACCCCAACTTGGCAACTGTTCTCAGTGTCTGCCTTTGAAAATGGTTTCTATACAAACAAGTGAGGTAATTCTGCCTATATTCTGCTTATGGAGCCTTCCCCAGACTGTACCTGGAAAATTGCTATTGGGATTGAGTTAAGGGAATGAGCAATCATTTGGTAGGATAGGCTAAATATTTGAGGTTGGACTACAAGGCTCCATCAGAATTGCAAGAAATATGTGAACAGGCAATTATAAAACATGTGTATGCTCATTGTTTAACAAGGAATAATAAACAAAAATTGTCATACATACCAATAGATCAAAGGTGTTAACCACCTTTGATCTATTAACTACAGAGACAGTTTGCTTTCAGAGGTTGTCGGTGCTCCCTCATTGGAGGTTTTTAAGAAGAGCCTGGACAGCCACTTTTCTCAAATTGTATAAGGTCTCCTAATTGAGCAGGGGGTTGAACTAGAAGACCTCCAAGGTCCCTTCCAAGGTCGTCTGCTTGTGGTTGTGGTTGTGGTTGTGGTTATGGTTGTGGTTGTGGTTGTGCTTTTCCTCCTTCTCCTTCTCCTTCTCCTTCTCCTTCTCCTTCTCCTCCTCCTCCTCCTCCTCCTCCTCCTCCTCCTCCTCCTCCTCCTCCTCCTCCTCCTCCTCCTCCTCCTCCTCCTCCTCCTCCTCTAGTCCAAGAAAGATCCTGCCTATGCAAATATATATTGCTGTATTTCAGATGGGAAGTGAGAAAGACTATTTAGCTTTCAAAATAAATGCTGCTTTCCCATTATGAAGGCTTCTCTCTTATCATTTGATAATCACATGCTTTGGATTTAACAGATATATTACACAGCCTAATTTTTACACAATCCTCTGCATTTTTATGACTTTTAATAAAGAGAGTATACAATCAAAGGACTGCACATCTACCATGGCTGTTTCATCAGTGCTATGAATGGCAAAGCTTTTAGATCATCATTCCACGTTATGTGAATATTTTTGAGGAGTATCAGTTTGGATATTTTTAAAGAAAAGGAAAGCAACAAACCTTTTGACTCATTTCTGAGTTGTAAAAGAATGATGATTGTCCATTGGGTTCGAAGAGGACCTTGACATCTAACAGGTTGTGGACGAAGTGTCGGCAGGTGGCTGGTAAGGCCTAAAAAGAGCCTTGATAGTACAGTGGTTTAGTGCACCCTGTTATTAACACAGCTGCCTGCAATTTCTGCTGGTTCGAATCTCTCCAAGGCTCAAGGTTGACTCAGCCTTCCATCCTTTCTAAGGTAGGTGAAATGAGGACCCAGTTTGTGGGGGCAATAAGCTGACTTTGTATAAAATATACAAACGAATGAAGGCTATTGCTTAACGCATTGTAAGCCGCCCTGAGTCTCCGGAGAAGGGCGGCATATAAATCAAATTAAAAAAAAAATGTTCTGTCATATGTCGGGTAGACAAGTGTGGGTACCATTGTTGCAGCATTTGCAGCTCTGGCTTTGCGGAGTGCTCGCTTCTCTCATGCTATGGTTGTCCTTCTGTCCTCAGATGTCTGGCAGCCTTGGTGGATCAGTGTGCGCCATGTCAATGGATCTTGTGCCAGGGTTTCCCAGGAGGTGGTGTCAATATCCAGGGACATGAAGGAGGCTTTCAACGTGTCTTTGTATCGCTTCCTTTGTCCTCCGTGCAATCGCTTTCCTTGAGACAGCTCACCATAGAAGAGCTGTTTAGAGATGCAATGGTTTGGCATCCTTGCAACATGGCCTGCCCAGCATGTCTGGGATTTCAGCAGAGTGTGAAATGATGGCAGGCCTTCTCTGGAGAAACTTCTGTGTCTGACACCTTGTCCTGCCACCGGATCCTCAGAATTCTACAGAGGCAGCTCATGTGGAAGTGGTTCAATTGCTTAGTGTTCCTCCTGTATACAGTCCTGTATACAGTGTAAAAGAATATATATTATTTGAGGCACCATGCTAGAAATCTGGAGATTGTAAATTGTAGTCCTGCCTTAGGCATTAGCTTTATTGACTTAGACTGGTACTTGGTATGGTAGAGCAGATAAGAAAGCAGAATTGAATTCACTTCTGAAATGATTGCATTTGCAAATGTAAATGCAGTTTCCTCAACATTTTCCTGATAATGCATAAATTAGAATGCACTGTTGTCTTCTTTTCACCTCTAGGAGAGATGGTCAGTATTCAAGTCTAATAAAAAAATATTTTTGTAAAAAATGATCATACAGACATGGGGGCATTCTGGTATGGTGAGTACATTTATTGCATTATCCAACATTCAAATGTCTCCATGTAATTTCACTTCTGCAGAACGATGGAGGCATTATGAATTTCAGGTTAAAATGTCTTTTTCAATGACATCATTATCCTAGCTGTATCAATTCAAAATTAAGTCACTGTGTATTATACCTGATTACAACTCAATTCATTTATTTAAAATGTGAGTTAAACAGATCATTGTAAAATTTGACATGCAATCAAAGTTGGTGTAGGAATTCTTCACAACCCACGGTCACCCAGATCTTCTCATGTCAAGCTGAGAAAGAGAGGCAGAAAGAGAGAGGGAAGATGAAATTTATTGTACAAAACTGTAAATTAAGTGAAAGCATTGGCTGCTTATAACGCAATCGTCTAATGCCTTGTTCCACCTGCTGTGCTCCATTTAACAGCTGCTTTCTCCTCTGGAGAGCTTGAGGCACACTTGTGTTTGCTTGCCCACATCCATGAGTACACAAACCATAGTGTTTATTTTGAGCACATAAACAATAACTGTTTCTGCTCTAGCCTCTACAAAGTAAGATAGGATTTAGCAATAGTAAGTGATGTTTTTTAAAAAATATTTCAGTAGATTCCTGTGTTTATGAGTAATTCTCCAAGTCTGTAGATTCACTCATATCAGTAAGAAAAATGAACTTCATGTGAAATGTATAGCCAATTGCATTTTTTAAAAATGGCAATTTAGGAAAGAACTAGGCAGTAATCAGTATTGGAACACAGAGCTGGGAAATTTGATTCCCTTAGTTTCTACTTGCATTTCTATGGAAAAGCTAAAGTTTTCTTTTTTCAGAGAATTGACTTATCAGATGCATTCATTTCTGGTCCTCCAGCACAGAATTATTCCTTCATGCTCCCAATTTTTCTTGCAAATCTGAAGACTAAGCCAGCAAAGAACTGTCTCACAGTTCAAAGGAGTCTCTGTATAGAATCTTCTTTTCTGACAGGGGCTAACATTGAACAATTTCCTTGCCTTGGATATTCTCATATGGAGTTTTCACCTTTTAGAAACGTTAAGTAACTTTCATTCTATTCAGAAAGACCACCAGTCCTTGTAAGGATGTGAGAATAAGTGTGTGGTTGTTTGGCTTTCTTGTTAAGCATTATCTATCTTCCCTCTATTAACTTTTCTGGTCAACTGGAAATATAAAATCAGGGGCTATTTCATTTGTAGAAAGTCTTTATCAAACTCCTTGCATATTTATTATAGCAATCTTTAGACATAGTGCTCAATCCAATAGTCTTCACCTAAGCATGCAAATTAGGAAACATATTTAAAAACTATATCAAATCTTAATGATTTAATTACAGGTGATTATTTATTACAGACTGTGTTGCACACAACTCAGGCAAGTCTAAGCTTTTCTGTTCTGCTTCCAACACATAGTTTATAAGACTCCTTACAATTACATGCCTATCACTGTTGTTATGCTCACTGAAAGAAAGCTCTATGACTTTTTTTGTTTCTTCCTGATTTGAACATGTGTTTAGGGAAAGCTACAGACTAAACTGGTAAGATCAATCCAGCTGAGGACTAGATAGTGACACTGTTTAAACAAGAATCTTCATTGTGCTCCTACTGGCACAATGAAAGATATTTGGCTTTAATATTCCTTTCTGAACTTACAGAGAACTCTGAAATCTTCTGTGAATGCTTAATAAAAATGCTTGCACAATATGAATATGAAATGCTAGTCTCGTTTTCTACCTTTTGCAAACCAAAAACCTTATATCTGAAGAAATGGGAAGAAATGTTACAAATATAGGGCTGAGGAGAAACCTTGATGCCTGCTATATTTGGCCCAGATTATGGTTTATATGTTTGGAGAAGGTAAGTTAGAAAGGAAGACTGGGTAAAAATAGGAATATAATTCACATTTAGTTATATTTCATGTGAAAAAATAATGGATGTGAATGGAAAGGGCCAAAGGCTTCAAAGTAGCTGTGCAAAGTCATTCTCAATATCATCTTAATTGCACCAAATATTTAGCAGGCACCTAGGTTCTAGAGCAGTGGTGAAATCCAATTTTTTTTACTACCGGTTCTGTGGGCATGGCTTGGTGGGCATGGCAGGGGAAGGATACTGCAAAATCTCCATTCCCACCCCACTCCAGGGGAAGGATACTGCAAAATCCCCATTCCCACCCCATTCTGGTGCCAGCCAGAGGTGGTATTTGCCAGCTATCCAAACTGCTCAAAATTTTCACTACCGAAAATTGTCAGAACCTGCTGAATTTCACCCCTGTTCTAGAGACATTCGAAGTTGTCCTTAGTTACTATATTCCCACTACCTAGCATTTAGAACCCCATTTAAATATACTTCTTGCAAAACTTGCAAAAATATTTCCTTCCTTATCCTAATTCCTTCAGAAGAAGGAAACATTTGACTTCACAAGAGATTTCAAATTTCCTAAAAGATCCATGTCATCTCTGCTACCTTAGTGAACCTGCTTGCTTTAAAGATCAACCAGTTCCGGACCAGTTCAGCCAAACGTTCTAAGCTGTGCAAAGATTAAAACAAATTGCTAGCTCCCCAAAGAAGACAGAGTGTCAGCATAACAGATGTTAAACATTCAACACAACCTGCCAGCTCAGAGCAAATAGCAAACATATTTGGCCCATTTGCTATTTTTCCCCCCAAGAATGAATTTTGATGTTGGCAAGGTGTTCACTCAGTGACATTGGCATTGGGCCACACGGCGTCACTGGAGAAGGAAATTCAGCATTCCCTTTTCTGGCTATTTTATTGTTCATAGTGACAAATAATCTCTCTCTGCCCAATTAAAAACTTGCTGATTAATTAACCACATGGCTTTCCATTTATTAGTTATTTAACCTAATTTTGCATTTGTTTTAAATTATATTTTTTAATTACTGTGAGTATGAACTGAATAGAAAGGCGGACATAAATCAAAGAGGCAAATAGTCCTATTTAAGTATTTCTGAAACAAGAAACAAGTTTCCTTTATATTTAGATTATGTCTGCATATGTCACAGCAGGCAGAGTTGTGCCTTCTGTTGTTCTGCTAAGTATTTATATAAAATATATAATTCTTTAAAACAAAGTCTGTTGCATATTTGGAAGTCAGTCTTTGAAGTCAACTAACCAGTATACATAATTACTTAATAGATTAAAAAAAAAAAAATCTGCAGCAAGATATTTCATGCCCCGATCCTGGCAAACTTCTTTCTTATAGAAAGTACTGTTATTATCTAATCATTCAATGAATATCAAAGACTTTAGACTGGATATTGTCTGATTAATTTGGGTCTAATGAAAAGCCTGGGAATTATGGAGATATCATTGTGGTACATTAGAAATTCCCAGCAAGTTGTTTGTTTGTAAAGTAAGTGGTGTCAAGAATGGTAAATTTAATACTTTCAAATGTTTGATGAATTTCTTTGATATGGTTCCAGGAACTCCAATTATTATTGGTATTACACTTTTTCCCAAAGTCTTTCAACTTCTCTTTGCAAATCACTTTAGTGTATTGGTTTTCCATTTTCTTTGTTTTGGTCAATTTAGCTGTCTCCTGTTATTGCTACATTGATAAAATAGCTTTTTAAATTTTTAATAATTAAATGTCTGATTTGTTATATTTCATGTGTTCCAACTTGTCTCCCTGATTTTATTTGTTAATGTTTTTATCTGCTATGTTTTTACAATGGATGTTTTTAATGTTTTTATGTTGTAAGCCATCCAGAGTCATCCAGATGGGCAGCAAATAAATGTTATAAAGGAATACACATGTTTTCTTAAATTCTTGTGCTGCCAGATAATTTAGAATTTTCAGGACAAAGCAGGAGCATATGAAAGGAGGTGTCAGGAGTAATAAAATCATGTTTATTAAAATTTTTGAAGTTATTAAAAATCATCCCCATTAATTACTTACAGCATCAGGGCTCTTTCCTGGGGCTAGTCTCTGGAATTTAACTCATACAGGAGCTGTTTTCATTAGTCAAATTTTATAGCCAGACAATCTCTCTCTCTTCTCCCCCACCTCCAGGTTGATTAGGTTGGGTGTCAGCAAGGGAAGGTCACATATTGATGAGGATTAAATATTTAGAAAGTATTGAGTGCCTGCTAAGGTGAAAAGAGAGAAATAATTATATAATTGGGTTTAGAGTAGAAAGTTTGTTATATCAGTGTTAGCTGTCTAAACAGCCTCTCTCCCATGTGTTGCTTGAAAAATGTGGGTCAATCACAGGGCATTGTGTCAATCACATGTCTGTTTTATGAATTCCTACCAGATCTTGACCTCCTCATTTTCTAAGATGTTTTCAGGTATGTGGTCCCAGTAGATCTGGTTAGTAATTAAAGCCCAATTTTTTAAATAAATTCTAATGCATGATTTTTACAACTCTAAATGGCATTCCTTATATACTGTAAGGTTTGGGCTATTTTGCTGCACCCTCCAATCTACAGTTTCATCTTTGAATTTATATAATCAGCATTTGCTATTCTTTGAAATATATTCAATTTTGGCTTTGAATAATTGTGTTATTATAATTGTTTATTTGGTTTCCTTTTTTAAGCAATATAAACAAGACCCAAACTGTGAAGATGATAATACTTCCAATATATTAGAAGCAGAAAGCCCACCAGGAAAGCCACTTGGATGAAGAAGGAGTCAAATATGTGCTAAGACAGGGGTCCCAACCCCCGGTCCATGCACCAGCAGTTGTCTGCAGCATGCCAACAACTGGTCTGCGCAAACAAGCAAAGCCCCATCTGCAGGATGCAGGCAGCATGCAAAACCACATCCCCTCTGGTCCATGGAAAAACCTTTCTCCATGGAACTTGTCCCCGGTGCCCAAAAGGCTGGGAGAAGCTGTGCTAAGAGGAGAAAAAGAAATTGCAGAGAAGCTGAATGAATTATTTGTTTCATAGGAGTAAAAATTGGGCAGAGATCTTGTGTCTGAGCACTTGTTCTCAGGAAGGGAATCAGATAAATTGAGCCATAAAGCAGTGACAAGAGAAGTACCAGTCTTTACAAATAAACTGAACATCAAAAAATCACTAGACACTGATGGCATCCACCCAAGGATTATTAAGGAGTTTAAATGTGATATTGTGGATATGCAACCTGGCTCTACATTTGGTCTTTCTAGTTGAGGACTGGACGATGGCCAATGTAACTCCAATTTTTAAGAAGTGCTTATGAGGGGATCCATAAAATATAGGCCAGGTAGCTTGACATCTGTTCTGAAAAAGATCATGGAAAACTAGTAAAGATAAAATTACTAAACATTTGGAGGCACAACCTTGCTCAAACAGGCATCGGCTTCACTATGGAAAGATTCTGTCTAATTAATTTCGCAGAAGTTTTTTGAAGGTGTTAATAAACATGTGGATAAGAGTGAGCCAGTAGACATCATCTACTTTTGATAGTCACTCATCAAAGAATTCTCAGCATGCTTAACAACTAATGAAGAGATTTAACTAGTGGTATCCCTGCAGTAATGTCTCAGGATCAATGCCTTTTAACATCTGATCTGGACAAATTTTAACAAATGATCTGGAATAGAGTGTGATTAGTGAAATAGCCAAGTTTTCTGATGATTCTAAATTGTTTAGAAAGGTAACAAAACAATAAGGGACAATAAAAAGCTCCAAAGAGATCCCTGCACATTAGGGAAATGGATATCAAATGGCAGATGTAATTCAGCATGAATAACTGTGATGCATATTGGTGGCAAAAATCATAACTACTCTTGCAAACTAATGGGATTGAAGCTAGCAGTGACCAGTAAAGAAAGAAGTCTTGGAATAATGGTAAACAGTTAAATGAAGGCGTTGAAACAATATGCATCCACGTTAAAAAAGCCAACAGTGTGTTACAGATAATAAACTGTATTGAAAATAGGAATGCCAATTTCATGATGGAATTATAACATTGTATAAATCAGGGTGCAAACAAATTGGAATATTAGGTGCAGTTCTGGTGGTCACATCTGAGAAAGTATAGTGAAGCTGTAGTGGAACTAGAAAAGGTTCAGAGGAGGGCAATTAAGATGATCAAAGGGTTGGAGCAACTTCCCCTTAAGAAAAGGTTGCTTGAGGTTTTTTTAGTCTAGAAAGGAAGTGAGTGAGAGAAAACATGATTGAGCTGTTTGGGAAAGACTGAAGGCAAAAAGAGAAGGGGACAGCACAGGGTGAGATAGGTGGATAGTGTCATTGATGGAGTGAGCATGAATTTGGGCAGATTCGGGGAGACAGTGGAGAATGGGGGGTGGGGTGGGGTGGTCTGCCATGCTATAGTCCATAGGGTCATGAGAAGTCAGACACGACTTTGTGACTGAACATCAACAAATGATTGAGGAGGCTAGGAGACTAGTGGTCTTCCTTATAGAGTTGGTTGGTTGCTGTGACAACAGGCTGCTGGACTAGATGGGCCATGGTCTGAACCAACAAAGTATTGCTTATGTTCTCATGGTTTTTTTTTTTGAATAAACTTTTGATTTTGTAGTCTTTCTTTACAAACCAGTAGTGGTTTCTTACTGTGGTTGATATTTAAGGTGTGTTTCTCTTCTTCATTGTTTGCTTTACAATCTCCTTCTTCCTTTCAACATCATTTCTCAGCTAGGAAGCATGATTCATGCTCATAAATTGTCTTGTTTTCTGCATACAATAAAACTAATTCAGCTTCTATCCAATCAATTGTACCTGCAGTGTATTGAATGAGCCAAGTGTTTATGGCTTTAATTACGTTTCATGCATTTAATTTTGTTTTTAAAAAATTAGATTTGTTTTATATAATTAGAGCCAGTATTCTTTTTAAGTTGCTCATGTTAAAGAAGCTTTCATTAATTCTACGGTGCCAATTGCCATTCATGTGTAATCCATATTCTTCACAATTTTGTCCGCTTTAATCACCAAAGTTGCACATTTGTCTAGACATAATTACATTCCTATATTCTCACTGAATGTGATCAAGGAGAAGTTCAAGTTCTGCTTTCAGTTTTTTAAGCTATTTTAGATCATCCACAAATAGCAAATCAGTTATGTGGATTTGGTTTCTGTCAATGTTTACTTGTAAATGTATAGTAAATATACATATAATTCCTTTTCTAAATGTTTTTGACTTTTTTATTTTTATTCCAATGATGTTGTTTCAACAGAAGCAGCGATATATTTGTGACAATTTCTGGTGAAATTGTACAACAATTATACTGATATCATGCAAAGTAGAAGCCAAAACTATTATTTTAAATGTAGTAATTCTTAAAGCAGTTTCATTTGAATTTTTATTTAAACAATTAATAATATTTTAGTTTCTTTTTTTTTCTTGTCAAATTCCTTTGGCTGATCAATTATGTGTAATCCCAATTGTTCAATTTTGTGATTATTATTCTCTGGTTAGTTTTCTTCAGGTGAATTTTTTTTATTATTCCATCAGAAATTAAATTTGCCACAGTTTAGGATTCATAGAGATTTTTTTTTTTCCGCTTTAATTTATATGCTGCCCTTCTCCGGAGACTCAGGGTGGCTTACAATGCGTTAAGCAATAGCCTTCATTCTTTTTGTATATTTATACAAAGTCAGCTTATTGCCCCCACAATCTGGGTCCTCATTTCACCTACCTTTGAAAGGATGGAAGGCTGAGTCAACCTTGAGCTGGTGAGATTTGAACTTGCAGTAATTGCAAGCAGCAGATGTTAATAACAGTGCTTTAGTCTACTGTACTACAGGCTCTTACTCTGATTCCACAAAATGGAATCATTCCACAAAATGTTTGTTACTATCTGCTCAATAGCTTTAGGGTCTACACCTAAGAAGAATTTGTTTTTAAGGAAGAATGTTTTAAGGAATGTTTTAAGGAACAATGTTAATTTTCCAAATTTCAATTTTTTGTTTTTGGAATATATGTTTTTTGTATTATTTTCTGTTTGTTTCCCACTGATAAAATCATTTTATGATTGATTGATATTCCAGTTTATTAACCTAGAGTGATGACTGATGCAGTATGGAAATCACCATTTCAATGAATTTTGGAGGTGGTTATTATTATTTCAAGAATAAAGTTTTAATATTCTAGAGAAACAGAATAAAAAAAGCTGTTGATATTCTGGAGAAATAGCTGTTCCAAGATATAGCTCTGAAGTGACCAAACTTCTACAAAGATCCATGCACTTTCATATTTAAGACATCACTCTTTTTTTCCAGAACTAATTCCAGCAACAAATCTGTTTTTTTTCCCTCATTCCCACAAGTTGCTTTGGAAGCTGGAATATGGTAGCTTCCTACACTGCTAGTAGTGGGAAAGTAGATATTTTGAATATTTCATCCCTTCCTCGTTTGTTCAGAAAGTAGATGGATGCCAGAATTAATTCCTAAGCAATACTGCCCCTAGTGTTCATCATAAAGAGAATCTAGCAGATTGTTTCTGTTGAAGGTCTTGACAAATGAAAACTTTGGTGGAGATGGAAAAACAAGAGTAGTCGCAGGTTTCTCTTCTCTGTAGAATGAAAGGTCAATGCTGAAGGAAGCTTGTAGCTGATATCTCTCTTAGCTTGTGGAAGAAGCAATCCACAGTCTTTGGGTTGTAAAAATATACATTGGTGGCGGGAGTTTACTTCTGCATAAGATAATGATAAGATCATTACCCAGAAATTCTTTGGTTTGAAAAACTTTTGTTGTTGTTGTCAACCATATGTATTATTTTGACATAATGCTGCTAGGAACCCTTCTTTATCAGCATTCCTAATTGCTCAGAGATATTGTACAGTATCTCATATGAACTTCATAAAGCAGAGGCTATCTATATGCCTCACTGAGTTGTCAATTATAGAAATATTATATTTCAGTACAAAAATAAGAACCCATCCTAAACTGTCCTAATGGCTAGTATGACATAGAAAGTAACTCTAAATAAAAGGTAAGGGTAAACTTTCATAACAAATTGGGTTTTGAATGTGGCTAGCAATGACTGTGCTGGCTGATGCAGAGATTTATCAGAATAATCATACTGACATGCCAAATAGACTTGGCAGGAAGTTGCAACTGAGGATTTGGGTAACATCCAGGATATTTATTTCATAAATAAATCTGCTTGCATATTCTAAACTTGTTTGTATATTCTAGGAAAAAATATAAACATGTGTAATTAGGTGAAAAGTGCACACAAATAAATACACATTCATGCAAACATTCTTGCCAAATTTATAAATGGCGGGACAATAAGCAGCAAAAATAATAGAAAAAAAGAATAAATATGATCACCCAACCAAAGTTTGATTGATAAGCCAAGTAGGAAATATGCAAAATTTAAGATTAAATATTTACTTTGGAATTTACTGTGATAGTTAGATTCTGCTCTTTAGCCTCTTCTACTTAACAGTAGGTATACACTGCATACATGACAATGCTGCATACAAGTCTGATGAACATAGCTGAAGTTTTTTAGGCTTTCCGCAAGCTAAACCTAAATGGAACAATGTAAATCTAGACTAGTGTTTCTCAACCTTAACAACTATAAGATATGTGAACTTCAGCTCCCAGAATTCATCAGCCAGCATGCTGGCTGGGAAATTCTAGGAGTTGAAGTCCACACATCTTAAAACCACTAAGATTAAGAAACACTGATATAGACTTTCAAACCTAGAGACTATTCCTGCCCTTTTCCGTGTATTGAAGCCTAGGAATTGAATGATTTGAATTCTTTTGAAGCATAAAAATTATAACTGTCAACAGACTGAACATTTTGCATTTCAAGTAAATCTCATTCCTGAATTCTCCCAGAGAAGTAGTCCAATTATGGTAGCAGTTTGCTTTATGAGTTACATTTCCTTTGCAGGAAATTGTTGTTAGATTATAAATGAAAAGAACAAAACATCTTATCCTAGACTATAAATTCAGCTGCAGTTTTGTCCTTTGCACTATCCATGGCCAGCTCTACTTAATTTGTTGTTCTTTGTTTAAGTCACTGGATCCTTGAGAAGAAAGTGACCTTCCAATAATTTTACTTCTAGACTATGCATGGGAACAGAATTGACTTTATGTTTATATTCTGTAGGAGCAGGATAGGAACAGATGTGATTTTTGAATCCATGTATACTCAACAACACTTGGTTAAAGTTCTGTTAATCCTAAAGTTTATTCAAGGTACATACAAATTATGAAACCATTGATGAATTATTCTAGATCCTTCCTTCCTTCCTTCCTTCCTCTCTTCCTTCCCTCCTTCCCAGCTGATCACAATCTAGACTGTCATCATCTATCCCAATTCCTCTGAGTCAGAGGCAGAAAGGCCTCATCAGATGTATAGTCAACATTAGGAACTGCCAGGGATTCAATCAGCCAGAGTAGGTCAGGGAAACAATGAGCAGGATCAAGTGAGATTAGACTCAAATAATGAGGTGCCAAATCCTGGCAGGATGCCTAGTCCTAGAACGTGCCAGCAGTTTCGAAGGACAGAGCAAAAACTATCAGTGTGAGTTCTTAAGAGGCCAGGGTGACATTGCTCCTAACTGAGCTGTGTTCACAGCTGAGACTACTTAGGAGTAGGTTCCACTGTTAGAAGCAACAATGGAACACCGGATCTCTATTACTGTTTTTCTGACTGTGCTCTGCTCTTGGACTCGAGGCTTGTTGACTCAGACTAGCTGTGGAATCTCCTGTACTGGTATTCTCTTGTCTTACCTAGATCAATCTTATTACTTTGCTACTGCATTGGCTCATTTCCCCCAGAATCACCCTGTTTTCCCCAAAACAAGACATCCCCTAATAATTTTTTTTTAAATAATAAGCCCAATCGGGCTTTTGAGCGCATGGCAATAAGGCCAAACGCTTATTTCAGGGTTCAAAAAAATATAAGACAGGGTCTTATTTTCGGGGAAACACAGTACATTGACTTCTTGCGTTCTAGTTCACTCTTATTATCCATCTTATATCTACGGCTCTTCTATCCATAGCCTTGAATTGGGTTCTGTGGACCTCTAGCTCTGGATTCCTGAATCGTTTGCTTCAAAATGAATTGGCACTGGCTGTGCTGTTGCTTAACTATAAGGCTGGATGACACTTTCCTTGTTTTACTCCTGGAACTTTCATGTGACTGCTCAGATAAAGCAGATATTCTACCTGCTTTCTTAAATACAACTCCATTATTAAATCAATTACAAAGTTGCTACTCTTGATGGCTCAGCCTGGAACAGGATACAAAGAGATTTTTGGTATATAAATCCAAGTGTTGTATTTTTCCTCTTGTGTCTCTGTGATATTGCTGTTCTTCTCTCCAATCCATAAAGCTTACAAAGTCCTTTGTTCTACCGCTGTTATAGTAGAAGACAGCAGCATTTTGGAGGCAAAATATATTTTGAATTACTTTTTTCAAAAATCAGAATTAAGATGTATGTCTTGTGAGACAACTTGACCAAAGTGCTTACAATGGAGATAGTCTGTAGATTTTTAAACATTTTTAAAATTACCGATAAAAATAAACATGCTAATAAATGCACATAAAACAATAATAAGAAATAATAGATGTATTCTAAGTCTGCTGGTGAGTTATAAGCACTATTTAGTGAGTCTGCCATTAATGGATCAAAGGCTATGAAAAGAAATGTATAGCATAGCTTCGTTAGCATAGAGTAGCCTTAGAATAATTCTTGGCATTTACTCATGCAGAACAAACTGTGTCCAGATCTATTAACCTTCCATCAAGCAGACTCTGTAACTCTTAACATGCATTAATATCTCCAAATGGTTCAGTTGGAAACAATTCGTGATCTATGTTTTGAATTGTTCACTAAGATGAAGGCTTGCTCATGGTCTACGTTGGATGCTAGGAAAATTTCTCCAATATTCACCAAGTTTACCAGTTCTCAAACTATTTGTTCCGATGTGCAAACATCATTATTTGGCTCACTTGAGAGTAATAGGCCTTTTATTTTTCCTTATTGTAAGTCATTGTATTAATAGCTACTAACTATATCTTCAGCAAGAAAAGCGTGTATTTTGAATAGGAAATTGTCTTGCTCAATTCCAAATCTGAAGTCACATTGTGCTATTGTTGTTCTGTCAAAAGAAGGATCCCATGCTTTGCCTAACTTACACACAGGATATATATGCAAGTAATTATAATTAACCCACTTGAATATTCTATTGTGAATAATATCTAGAAGAGTTTTAGCATTATCTCTCCATGAAATGGAATCACCATGATGTTGTCCTATGATCTTGTTCAATTTACCTTGCAGAAGATGAAATGCTTCAAGAAGTTATCACACTCTATATTTGAACAATATAATTAAACTACCTTTGACAAAACATGATCAAAACTTGTAATATTATTCAGTATTCAAGACTTTTTATCTTTTTGTGACAGTATTTAAAAGTTGGTTCATTACCTTTATCTTGCAGAAAACATTTAAAAACAGGATTCTGGTTATAAATCTTGAAATGCAAAATGATTATATAATAGCACACTTCACTGAGGGGTCTGAAAGCCTGTGATTCACCTTTAGAAGCATTCATTCACCCATGAAATTTGTATTTTTTGTGGCATACCACCAAAACACCAAACAGTTTTATTAAAATTTCAGTGTCTCTTAGCTTGACTTCTTTCTGTGCTATGGAATCCTTGGTGCTCTGTGAATTTGATCATTTGCTAGAGACATTTCAGTGCCCAACTATGTAATGTTATCAGTGTTCCTTCTGTGCTTCAGAAATCTACAAATTTTTGTGGTGTACATCACAGTGCTGCTGGACTAAATAGGAAATCTCAGATTTCAGCTGCATTGCTACACGGTGGAGTCTGTCCAACATCGTGAATATCCCCATTTTCATTAAATTAGGCAAGCATTTTTAATAATCTCTTTGACTGTAAATATTACTGCAACCTCATTATAGTTGTAAACTGGAATATTTACCAAATGGAGTGTTATATTCTGTAGAAGTGATGGTCTAAATTTAAAATAGAGTATTAAATAGTTGTTGATATGTCTGTATTTTCATTAACAGCTAAAATATAAAATGTTGCCAACACTTTCATCCACGATATTATTTTCTACAATGCTGCTGATTTCAAGAAATTAAGAATTATAATTCTCCAACTGCCTAGTATGTGTAGATATTTTTCCATGTGCTCATTAATACTCTGAACAGAACGCATCAAACTATTCAGTTTCATTGCAAACAAGGCATTGTTGATAAGAATTTGGATTTCTTCTGCATTTGAATGCATGTATTTAAGACTAATTTTCTTTTTCTAATTCTCAACTGGACTACCAAACAGCATGTGAATCCTGCTTGTAAAGGACAGTTTGTTTCTAAGTTGTAGCCCACTGTTGATATGAAACTCACTTGACATCCTTCTGCATTTTTGCCATGGAAAATTATCTAGGAGCTTTGGCCTCTTGATAATACAAGCCAGCAGCTCCATGTTTCCTCACTGCATATGAACATTTCACAAAGGAAGACACACTGTGGGATTTTAGTGTAGACATTTCTATAACATCATTTAAACATTTAGATTGAAACAAGGTTGCTGGTTGGGATTTAGATCCATCAAATTCTGAGATGGAGATGGGTTTTCAATATCCTTCTTTAAAATTTCTTTTTGTTCTTTTACTGTAGTAAGAGGATTGGAATATTGTAACTTTCTTTCAACAATATGCAGTCTTCAGTCTTCCCCTTTTGTGACTAAACCTGCTTTGACTGGAGTGGCAGCTTTGCCAGCCATCTGATATTATTCCCATTTCTACTGACCAATCCCATATAGGAAAAGCCTGGTTCAGAAAGATCCAGCCAAAGTGAGGCATTGAGGTGGCAGTGCTGACTGGTAGCATTAAACTCAGAAAGGAAGGGTGTGATGGAGAGGAGAAAGTTTCTGTGCTGTGTAAATGAGGCTTCTCCAGGATAGAATTTGGTAGTTGTAGCTTATTTGGTTTCTCAGTGGTGCTTTTATGCTTTCTTAATGGTTGTTTGGACCAAGATGTAAGTAAAGTTTCTGGACTATTTGTGTTTGTATATGCTGACTACCCTGTTTTCCCTAAAATAAGACATCCCTTGATAATAAGCCCAATCGGGCTTTTGAGTGCATGGTAATAAGGCGAAGCGCTTATTTCAGGGTTCAAAAAAATATAAGACAGGGTCTTATTTTGGGGGAAACACAGTATATCTTGTGCTATGAACTGGTACACAACTTATATCCTTGTACCTTAAATCTTATGACACTAGTCACAGGAGGTGAATGTTTTGCTGTTCATTATTTTAAAGGCTATGTCAACTGAGTGGATGCATGTTCAATTTTTGAAGAGTTATCCCTCTGATGGACTGAAAAGGTCTTTGGTCTCTGTTTATAATTTCATTCCAAACATCTTTGGTCATGACAAGATAATGGCACAGGCAGGATCATGGCACAGGTAGATAGAGATTTATTTGGAAGATGTCTCACCTTTGTTTTATATAGCTCAACAATGGGGTGTGTGCACAATGCTCCCTCCTCTTGTTGTAAGAAATCTGTGAGGTGGGCTGGGCTAGAGTGGACTGGGAGAGAATGACTAGTTTCCATGCCTAAGGAAGGACGTTAACCACTGCACCAAATCTGCTCCCAGTTTTCTCTCAGAGGTGATGGACGGAGAGTCTTGCAGCTGTTCCTTTTCTGCTGCATTGCCCTGATTGGCAGATTCTTTAGTGTTGCACAAAGGAGGAAAGCAAAGCTGAATGATCAATCACTTTGCTGATCACATGCTGCATAAGAAAAATCAGGAGAGCATATTTGGCTGGGAGTCAGAACAGATGCAATAGAGGATCATATCAATAGGAGCAGGAGATTTCATGACGGCATATTTTTCTGCCAGCTCAAGATTGGACGACAAGGGCTTTAGTTCGACAGTAGGATCCGTAGGTTTCTGCTTTTCAGGGGCATTTGGAAGACAGCCTTTTATATTGATAAACAGTAGAGCAATAAATTGATGTCTTAAATAATCCCCATGCTTTATTTGTATGCATGGATGAATTCTAGCAACTGAAGCTAATACATTGAAGCTAATATACATCTCCCTTATGAATCTTTAAAATAAATGGAATCCTGAAGTATTTTTCTCCCCGCTTATCAAGCTTCTATATTTTCAAAATGGCACAGATAACTTTTTGTCTTGAAACCTGTAAATATTTGCTTGAACTCTGAAAGTTTTATGTTCTGCACTAGGAAATTCCTCAACCCTCCACCCCACCCAGTCCCCAAGGCAGAGTTAGCATCTTTTGTGGCAACTTTTAGTTTATGAGCTTGACAGTCTATAAAAGGCAGAATGACTGCCAAGGCAATTTTGGGTAGATATTTTATAAATAACTTATTTGTATGATGACTTGGTAAAGGTAAACCTGAAAAGTGGAAAGAGGAAAAAGAAACCACACCATCAGCACAATGAAGGCACTATTTTTTTGACAGTTCCCTACGCTTTAAAATGCCTGAAAATGAACTGGTGATGTATTTTAGTGTAAAAGATAGACCTATCCTTTTACAAGTTTGAACACCTATTGAGTTCCTAAGATCTTATATTCATGCAAATATAAATGAAAATGTACATTTCAGGATACATACATATAGATATACATATATGCACACATAAACGACGTATTTTACTCTTGATATTGGTCAAAATTTGAGCAGAATTTTTAAAAATTAGTATCTACAACTTTAAGGCTTTATGATTTTGAATGAAAGTATTGTATGATAGGAAGCCTTTTAGAGTTAAAGGGTGATTTTAACTGATTTGGCCTAGCTGAACACCTAAACATGCAATGCATTTCCATATCTCATGTAAAAGCTAAACAAGAATTTCAGTTTTGAACCTCCAATGGGTGGATTCAATGACATCTACACTAAGCCCAATGATGCCAGTTGATATCTTCTGATGCGGTCATACAAACATTATTATTATGTACTTGCAACTGGATATATGGCACAAATATGTGAGTCATAGCATTGATGTGAAGACATCATCTCACATTTTTTATTTGCCTCTCTTAGTCCTCTCTGTGGATTTTCTTCTTTTTCTGCTCCATCATATTCAATTCCTGGGAACTGGGCTGTCTTAACAGCATTATGGGCTCTGGGCAAATCAGTGTACTGGGGCCCCTATGAAAACTATTCACAGGCATAAAAAAGTAAATGGTCGATAAAATTAAACATAATTTATTTTATTGGCACTTCCAACAAAATCGGTGTTAAAACATTAAAAACATGCGGGCTCGTCTCATCATCTACGAAAAAAAATTAGTGTTAATTTCTATTAAGGCATGTTAGTATTAATAAAAAATGCAGTAAAAAGTAATAAATATGTTGCTGTATATATATGATGCAAGGTGCATTGAAGGGTTAACATACACAGATTAGTATGGGGCCCCTATGCTCATGGGGCCCACAGGCAAGTGCCCATCAGTCCCATGCATTAAGACAGCCCAGCGGGGAACTGTCAGGACAAGTCCCTGCAGTTTTCTTAGCAAGATTTTTCAGAAGAGGTTTGCCATTGCCACCTTCGTAGGGCTGAGAGATAGTGACTGGCCCAAGGTTACCTAGCTAGCCAATGGGGCTAGAACTCTCCTGGTTTCTAGTTGATGCTTAATCACCACCCAAAACTGGTCGACCTATGTGGATGCCCATGTTTTCAATGGTCATATTATATTTAAAAACATCAGCTCCCATCAGTAAGCTATCTTACACATCAATCAATACTGATAGCTGGTGGAGATCAGCTTATGAAAGGTTGTTCTCTGTCAAAAGGTGTTTCCAGTGCAGGTCTAGGTTAATGATAAAGAATCATAGAAAGGAGGAGCAAGAGATATGAATTGTTCATCAACAGTCAGCTTCTAGACAGGGGACTGAGCACACCTGCAGTTCATCTGTGGACAATATTGCTCACAAGAGTAAAATCTATTTTATTTTTATTTAAGGCATTAGTTTTAGATTTATATCCTTTCATATGTATTTGTCATTTCTAAAGTATAATGCTCTTTTGTGGGGTGCAGCTCCTTTGTGCAATTGAGGTATCTGTTCTTTTTGAAAGGAACATTGATATAATAAGTCAGCAAGTAGATAAGAAAGAACTTCAGGAGAAAGATAATACAATATATTGAAGTCTAGGAGTGAAATGATGGCAAAAGCAACAGAAAGGCTGTACCCAGCCAAGTCCTATCTACAATGTGTTAACTAGAATTGTCCTTGATTTTCCAAGAAAAAGTAGACGATTCCAGCAAGTAACTAACTCAATTTAAAAGTGTCTCATAAACTGATCATTTGCCAATCTTTCAAATCTGTTTGTGAACAAGGTTTCCTTGCTTTTGTCTCAACACAGAGATACTGTTACTGTTATTGCCACAGGAATAAAGGAGGATCTCCCAAAGGGTTTGAAGGCCACTTAGGTTTGCTAAAAGGGCAACACTCTGTTTCTTCTATCGTGTTTCCCCGAAAATAAGACCTTGTCTTATATTTTTTTGAACCCTGAAATAACCCTTATTGCCATGTACTCAAAAGCCCGATTGGGCTTATTATCAGGGGATGTCTTATTTTGGAGGAAACAGGGTATTATTTCTCCAGTTAATCTCCACTGACATAAAAGAAATTTCAAGGTGCAATTCAAGGTGTTGGTCATTACCTTTAAAGCCCTATATGGCTCAGGGCCAGGCTATCTTTGAGACCGCCTTCTACCACATAGCTCCCAGTGACTGGTAAAATCACACAGAGTCGGTCTCCTCCGGGTCTCATCAGCTAAACAATGTCGGCTGGCGGGCCCGTGCGGAAGGGCCTTCTCTGTGGCTGCCCGGCTCTCTGAAACCAATTACCTCCTGAGGTCTGGACCGCCTC
The DNA here is from genome assembly GCA_022577455.1 of Arizona elegans. Taxonomy (NCBI): domain Eukaryota; kingdom Metazoa; phylum Chordata; class Lepidosauria; order Squamata; family Colubridae; genus Arizona; species Arizona elegans. Next base: position 156,652,261 of record JAKOOJ010000002.1, read on the forward strand.
CATCCTATTGACCTTCTGGAAAGCGGTGAAGACCTGGCTCTTCTGGCAGGCCTGGGGCCGTTGATCTTGTTATAATGATCTTGCGAGACCTGGCCACGAATTGGAGTGCATGTGTTTTAATGTTTTTAAAGTTTTTAATGTTTTAATGTTTTTCTTTTTAACATTTTTTTATGGGATTGTTCGCATTGTTTTATTCTTTGTTGTAAGCCGCCAGAGTCCCTCGGGAGTTGGGTGGCATAGAAATGCAACAAAATAAAAAAATAATAAATAAAATAAAATAAAAAAACTAACTGTTTCTTGGAGCCTTTATTACTCCTCCTTTACAGTAATAGTGTTTTTTTTAAAATTTATTCCAAGTATCTCAATGAGATTTGCACTGTACAACAGCTATTCAATGTTTATCAAAGGACATTACCAAACATGGACATGACCAAATCAGACTTGGCATCTAACCAGTAGTGGGCTCCACTTACCTTCGCTACTGGTTCGGAACTGTGAGCGTGCACGTTCGCGCGCTTGCTTAGCTCACAGGCGGGGCTTCTGCGCATGTGCAGAGCATCTGTGATGACATCTGGGTGGGTGGGCGGAGCCTCCCACCGCTGCCACTACTGGTTCGCCCAAACAGGGGTGAACCGGTAGAAACCCACCACTGCATCAAACTCATTGATCACTCCCAGGATGTAACATACTGCTCAGCATTCAAGAGCAGCCAGCACCAAATGCTCCAGGTCAGATGGCATAAAGAAATCCTGGCTGAACCTACAGCTGTTGTATGTAGGGCATTCACTGGCTGCTTTGAAACTGAACCCTTAAAAAAAAGAAAGAAAGAAAACAGCCACGCAGTAGTTCTCCATTATCAGAAATCTGTATTGTACAGGAATCAGCAATAGTTATTTCTGGTCCTGATTGACCAAGATTATTAATAATGTTATGTTAGACATCCTATTTATGATTTATATTGCTTTTTTCCCCTTGCAATTTCTCTCCATAGAAATATACCATTATGCTGCGCAAGTGGCAGTTGGTGAAGGGCACAAGTTGAATAGATACTATAGTTCTCTCAGGGTGAAATGATTAGGACATTTACATTAAAGTTGATCTTAGCCAAAAGGCCAAGAAGTGATAGGACATATTATTCCAATATTAACCACTTTACAGCTCTCCTTTCCTCTAAAGAGCTCCAAGGGAGATTCCTGGTTCTTGTTTTCTTTCTTTTTGATTCTTATAGGATCATATGAGCACTTATTTCACTGAGCTGCTCAGATCAATCTGCAGCCCACTTCTGCTCCATCTCCAGTAGTTCCTGCTTTCCCTGCCAGTTTATCCTTTCCTCCTCCCTCCCCCATTTATCCTTAAGAAACGGAGAAAGAATAGGTGATTACCAGCAGTTCAGATTGTCTTCTTTTCTGCAGTAGTTAGGTATCAACCCTTCAAGATAGACCACTCTAGGAAATCAAAATCATATATACAACTTCTATTGTAAGGTTAAAGTGATAGAATATTGCAAATGTGAATGTGATTTTCCAGACTCTCTCTCCCTCTCTCTCTCTCTGTGTGTTTTGTATGAACTAAGGAGAGGCTTTTCTGGGAGATTTAGATATGTTATAATTCTGTCCTGGCTTCAGATTTCTTTTATCTGACTGTTGTCTGGGCAGCATCTCTTCCTCCTCTCCTTCAAGGATATTTCCTTTGTCCCCTATAGATAGCTCTTTGCCTCAATTGGTGAAATCCAATTTTTTTTTTACTACTGGTTCTGTGGGTGTGGCTTGGTGGGCGTGGTGTGGCTTGGTGGGCGTGGCTTGGTGGGCATGGCAGGGGAAGAATATTGCAAAATCTCCATTCCCACCCTACTCTAGGGGAAGGATACTGCAAAATCTCAATTCCTTCCCCACTCCTGGGGGAAGGATATTGCAAAATCTCCATTCCTACCCCACTGTGGGGCCAGCCAAAGGTGATATTTGCCAGTTCTCTGAACTGCTCAAAATTTCTGCTACCAGTTCTCCAGAACCTGTCAGAACCTAATGGATTTCACCCTTTGCTTTGCCTCTCTCTTTCCAAGACACATTCTGTAAGATCAGTCTCTAGGAGGTGCATCATTTTAAAAAAAATTAATTATATGCCACCCTTCTCTGGAGACTCAGGGCGGCTTACAATGCGTTAAGCAATAGCCTTCATACTTTTGTATATTTTTACAAAGTCAGCTTATTGCTCCCACAAACTGGGTCCTCAATTTACCTACCTTAGAAAGGATGGAAGGCTGAGTCAACCTTGAGCCTGGGGAGATTTGAACTTACTAATTGCAGACAGCTGGAGTTAAATTACAATGCATTAGTCTGCTGAGCTATCCAGGCTCCTTGGAACAGAGTTGATGAGTCAGAGGGCTTATCAAAGCCAAGTTCAAATGTTGATGTAGGAGATGACCAGGCTGGGCTGAGGGAGGGGTCAAATGCATCATCAGTCATGAGTTCCTTCGCACCCACAAGTCCAGCCCACCTTGAATTCCATTTCTCTTATTTACTGCCAATTTGCTTGGACTGTTAGTAGTTCAGATTTCTGTAGACAGAGCAAGCTTGCAATAAATCTTTATACCCATTTGAATTGCCTGAGTCTTCTGATTTCTCTGGGGCTTGACTGTTAATTTAGGAGATGGTCATGTCATTAGCTTTGCCTGGAAAGAGCCGCAGAGTTTATCATTGTGCTGAGTTGGGAAAGGGAGAGAGAGAGTGAGAGAGAGAGAGAGAGAGAGAGAGAAAGAGGAGGGGGAAAGGTTCAGTTCCCATCTTAATATGAATCTCCTCATTTGTATTTCTGAAGCAAATATAGAACCAACAGGCAGTTATCCTTCAGTTTTGTGCACCCATGTATTTCTCTGATAAAAAAAAATGCACACGTAGCACTTTCATGAGTGGAAATAGCTTACAGAACATATCAGCCTTGGAAAAAAGGATTGTAGAGAACAAACATATTAGACACATTATGCAAAATTGCACCCGAAAACACATCTATTACTAAAAAGGTACAGTGTTATTTACATTGCATTTTTAAAGCAGTTTTCAGACTGATGTAGAAATGGGACAGAATGAATTTAATGCTGGAAAATAGAATCTTGTGAGAAACCAAAATGGACTGATCTAACAGTCCCTAAAGTTAGGCTTTGTAATTCTTATAGGGCCTTCAGTATTAGAAGAAAATAGGAGGCTGAGACACATCAAAGCTCTACAAAAGGCAAAGCTAACTGCAGGAGACAATATATACCATGGGAGCTATCCAGCCATTCTTTCTGAGCCCTGCAATTTTTGCCCATTTCAAGTCAAAGCAAGTGGAAACCAAGTTTGGAGATCAAGCAAATCAACCTTGGCTGTTCTAAAAAGAAAAGCTAAACATTTATGTACTGGGTTAATATTTGGATGGGAGGCTGTAAATTAGACTGAAAAGTTAAAAAAAAAACCAGGAAGAAGACACTGCAAACCACTACTATAGTGTTGGCAGATAATTAACAGGGACATGGACATATAATCACCAGAAGCTGAATTCATCTGAAAATCTCCTGCCCTCAAGCTCAGTGGAAAATATTATACCACCAGAACTGCAATAAGATTCCAGTGTCAATTTAGTTAGCTTCTGTATGTGGAATCTTCCCCTTTGCCTCAGGCAAGAAAATGCCTTGGGGTGGCAAATTTGCCACACTTGCACTGGTTATTCTGAACAGAGCAGGACTGACTTTGGAGAAGGAAATCTGTTGCCCTTGGCTTCACCCATAAGGACTGCAAAAATTGGATGGTTTGATGGGGAGGTGCCTCTGGGTAATTGACCCCTTGGTACAAACAAGACGATGCTTTTTGTGTTGTGTTGCTAGTATTCTTAAAAAGTTTTGAACTCTGTGGTTCAAAGAGAGAGGACTCACGCTCGCATGTAATTGATGATCATATTTTCACAATAATAGCTGACCACAGTTAATACAAGCAACTGAGGCTGACATTTCTTCTATATTTGCCTATATTGTTGTTCTGAGAGATTACCACACATCTAAGGTAGGGTTGTATTGTAGGATTCTGCTCAATAATAATTTGGCAGCAACGAGCAACATACATTTTAAGTAAATCTTCACCCAATTTGGATTGGATAAATCCATGGAGGCTTATCAAATGTTATTAATTTTAAAGACTGAGTGCAGGGGTGGGTTCTAAATTTTTTTACTACCGGTTCTGTGGGCATGGCTTATTTTGTGGGCATGGCTTGGAGGTCATTTGACTGGGTGGGTGTGGCTAGCCCGTCATGTGACCGGGTGGCCATGGCTATGTGTATAGGGACTACTCAGAGGGCTGAAAAAAGTCATTTCTGACAGGTCCTCGCACTTTTGACTGGTCCTCACACTTATTACCATCCTCACATTTATGTCAATTCATCACCGCTACTGGCTCGGCCGAACCGGACCGAACCGGGAGGAACCCACCACTGACTCAGTGTTACAGAAGATGTCCTAGGCTTTAAAATACCTAAACCAATTAACTGCATAACCCCTTCTGTTTACTCAATAGGCTCACATACTGTACCTAGTTAGGTACTTCACTTATGTTTTTTGTAGTGTTTTTGCTCATGTAATAAATGTAGAAAGTCAGCACCCACCTTCCTAGAAGAATGAAATATTTTGAGGAATATTAAAAAAGGCAGAATATTATATTTCCCTAAATGAGAAATGAAGAAACATGTTTTTTTTTTGAGGCAGGAAACAGACTTAATCTTTCTTAATAGCTCTAGCAGATACTGAGGAGGCATCTTTTAGAAATGCAGATTTGGTAATCCATTCAAGACTGCAGCAAAGTCTGAACAAAGGCAGAATGGTAGGATTAGCCCTCACTTAAGATCCAACACAGGACAAAGCCATTAAACCATAATAGGAATTGCCCAACATCCTTTCAGAACATAAGCCCCTTCATTGCATCATCTCAGAGCAGTCCAAACTTCAATCAAACCTGGGAACTCAGACAAATATCTAGGATTTGCATTTTCTCTTTTGCCTATAGAGCAAACTATAGGCAAAATAAACTACATAACCCCTACAGGACTACATAGGAATCTGATAACAGCCAATAGAATACATGTTCTTGTACAGGAAAAGGAAGTTCAAGTGCAAAGCCCAAAAGAAGGTATAAAAGCCACCCACTCCATTTGGTCAACTGCCTAGAACCCATGTGGTTCTGCTTCATCAATAAACCATCTTCCCTTTCCCCCCTTTCCCCAATATTTTTTTAAAAATATAAATAGAAACAGCAACCTATTCAATATCCATATAAACAGTGTGTTGCCTGGTTACAATTCTTTTGAGTAATACTCATCAACATCATCATAATAATTTCTAGTAGTAATCTCATAATGACAGTGCTTTTCCCTCAACATATTAATACATACCAATTATTAATACTAATCAAAATTAATAAGTTACAATAATGAAACCTAATGGTGAAATTAATCTTTCTCTTGTAATTTTAGAAGTTCTAACTTCTGTTTCTCTTATTTAATCATCGATAAAAACAGATCCCATATCTCAAAATATTCAGTGTCTTCCTTTTCTTTAATTTCAAGTGTTAGTTTGTTCATTTCTCCACATTCTAAGATTTTTGTTATTAACTTTTCTTCTATAGGGATCTCCTCGCCCTTCCAGTGTTGTGCAATCAGCCTCCATATTTCCAGTGTCTTTCTCCCAGCTTGGAACTTAACCAGATGGATTTTTCTTTCCACAATAAGGAAAAAGGAAGTGATGAGGAAACCTCTGACTGGAATGTCCGGTTGTGAAGTCTCTTATCATTAACTTTGTGGAACTTGATGCATAGTTCAGCTTTTCTTCTTATCCTCCAAGGAGACATCAGGTGAACACTGAATCCTGATCATTCATTACTGAATTTTTATTAAGTATTTTAGGGTACAGTGAAAATATAGGAAGAGGACTGCCTATATAATACAATAGATTTGCACTTGGGAAGGAAAAACCATTACACTGTTCATTGTTGAACTCTAAAATTTTAATTTAAGAAACCTTCTTTAAAAGAGAGTAAATTAAGAGCAGGGCAATTTACATTGTTCTCAACTCTTTACGAGTTTTAACATGGAGGGAGAGGGAGAGGGAGAGGGAGAGGGAGAGGGAGAGGAAGGGAGGGAGGGAGGGAGGGAGGGAGGGAGGGAGAGAGAGAGGGGGGGAGAGATGCAGTACGTGTGGATTCTAGGAGATGGCTTCCTGCATCCAGTCTAAACTAACATCATCCATTATTTCTCAGCCTTTAATATTTAAAGATGCCAAACACAGCCTTAAATAAAATAATTCTTTTGCAGCAAAGCGATTTTTGCAGAGTCAAAGTTCCTCTCCCTCTGAGGCTCTTAGAGTCGACATCATTAAGGAATTGGCAGTGTCAGGAAAAAACGACCGTTCCCTGTGTCAGTTAATTTGTTATCCAACCAGTTAGCCACAGTATTCCTCCCTGCTTTCTCTTTTGCTCTCTTTTCCTCCCTATTCTTTTGCTGATTCTGCCCCATCTCATGTTCCAGCTGGAAATATCTGATCAAAATGGTTGGAGAATTCTGGGAATTGAAATGTACACATCTTAAAGTTGCCAAGGTTGAGAAACACTATTATAAGATATCACCTAAAGCAAGAAGAAGAAGGAAGCAAATGTCTTTTACTTCTTTTTAAAATTAAACCCAGCACTTTTCTGGAACCAGAATTACAATCTCCCAGATCTGCAAAATATTCAGTTTCCCCGATTTGTGTATTTATGATCAGGCTGGCATTGCATCACCTATCCTCTTCTTTCTAGATTGATTTTTAAGTTAGAAGTTGTATGTCCACTATCTTTTTTTTTATTGTCTTAACTCTACCATCTGTTTTATTATACTGAATTGGGGTGCCTTATATCCCACAATATGTCCTCTTTGATATCCTCCTATTCTGGTTACTGAGCAGTGATGGTTGCAAAATATTCCTATTATTCAAACAACTTGAAGCATGAAAGGTCTCGGTGTGAGCAGTACGTTCTCACAACTGATGTTTCAGACATGCAGACATGCAGAGTCCTACAAGTGAGAATTCACATATGTGTTGGAGTTATTTGGCAGACAACTTTGCTCAAGGCACAGATGGAGGGTACTGGTGATACGGCATCGGGGCAAAAATAAAACTACAACTTGTATCAACACCAGTTCTAAAGAAAAGCAATATTTAAATAGCATTTTTTAACTAGGTTAGGTCAAAATATAACAGGCCCCCCAAAACTGGGATTAGAGTGATAATTAGATCCAAACTGAAGTCCCAATTATTTCCAAATTAACTATATTCATGTGGACTTGCTATTCTTTGCTGCCCCACTCTTTACAGAGAATCCAAACAAGGTAATTTCTGGTATTCCAGGTTTAGCTATCTAGTTTCCCCCATATTTTTCAAAGTGATTTATGGCAATCTCTCCCACACTATTTCAAAACCTTACAATGATGACAGATTGGCCAAGACAGTTTTTAGGATGGTCAAAAGAAGAAATGCCTCTCCCAAAAGAAGTTCATTCAATTTGCACATGCTACACATGAGGATTTCCATTTAGATATAATTGGAATGACGTAAAAAAAGAAATGGAAATGACCACTGCACTAGAATGTTTTAGAATAGCTCTTTTAGGTCTATTTGAACCGGAGACCAGGGCATGTACAATGAAACACAAATTGGTTGAGCAGGCCTAAAGAGGGGTGGAGTGACTGTTTCCCCTTATAGAATTATGCTAATTATGTAATGAATATTTGTTGAATATAGTAGCTAGGCACTTCACTGGTTAGAGCATATCATATGCCTAGTGAGATCAGTGAAGCCATTAGGATGTAAGTATGAGTAATAGGGTAAGAGTATAAAGACAGAAGGGACGTGGTGGCTCAGTGGCTAAGACGCTGAGCTTTCGATCAAAAGGTTAGCGGTTTGAATCCCTAGTGCCACATAACGGGGTGAGCTCCCGTTACCTGTCCCAGCTTCTGCCAACCTAGCAGTTTGAAAGCACATTAAAAATGCAAGTAGAAAAATAGGGACCATCTTTGGTGGGAAGGTAACAGCGTTCCTTGCGCCTTTGGCGTTTAGTCATGCTGGCCACATGACCGCGGAGACATCTTCGGACAGCACTGGCTCTTCGGCTTTGAAACGGAGATGAGCACTGCCCCCTAGAGTTGGAAATGACTAGCACGCATGGGCGGGGGGAACCTTTAACTTTACCTTTTATAAAGACAATGGGATTGTAAAGAACAAAGTGGCAGTATTTTGTGAACATGCTTCCCCCCGCCCCCACAAAAAGGTTTATTTTTGTGTGGTTTCTTAGGGCTCTGCTTACTTTCCAGTATTTCCCTCCATCGTATCAGTATTCCTTGGCCTCCTAAACACTAGGCTAAGCTGGCAGTGTAGTTTTCCTCAGAAAATGTTTTTGTAATGGAGTAGTTAACCCAATTTGAGACCCTGTAGCTGACCCAGTGCTTTGTTTCCCCTGGGAAGATGGATTTGATTTACTGGCATTTTACTTGCCCCTCACCAACCTCTACACTAGGGAAAGGAAAATGTCACCATGTAGCTGTTTTCCTGCATGATTTGAGGTTCACGTGCCTATTGCTGATGGGCAACTTCAAGATCTTCAGCTTTCAATCACACACAGATTGGACAGCCTTTCAAATAAGCAGTGTCTTCAGTCAGAGGCCTGTTCTCATCTGATCTTCAAATAATAGGCTCCAGTTAAAGAGCTTTTACTTAAATACTTCTTTATATGGTTGGGGTTTTTTTTTTTGTGTGCCTCAAATGGTTTTCTATCAATGTGGTTGGGGCTTTATCAATAGGTCTGCCCAGTTATTAATCAGTTTATACTCCACCCAGGAGGGCTTTAATGACTTTTTCCTCTCACTGTTTTTCTCTTTTCTCATTTCCCTCCAAAATAATTCTATTTGTAGAAAAGATGAGGAAAGAAAACTGATGAAAGGAAACCAATAATTAAAGCTCCCTGCAGAACATGAATCAATCAATGCAGGGACATTTGATCAGTAAAGTCATGGCTGTACTGAGCAAGAAGCAATTAGAAGGAAAGGCCATAACTAGGAAAAAGCAAGGACATAGTGAAGCAGAAGCCGGAGGAGGGTTAAGCAAATTTCAGTTCACTGATTCTTGCCTATAAATTGTGCCTTTCCCCATATGTTGATTTATTATATTTCGGCTAAATTCTTCCTCCTAATCCCAGTTTTGCAGCCCCAGTTTAATGGATTCTGATGGTGGTAGAAAAATGGAGGAGATGCATGAGTGCTTCAAATGCTATACTGGTCAGGCACATATTGAATGCAGAAAGTGCTTGGATACTTGTACTGTCTCTCTCTCTCTCTCTCTCTCTCTTCTCTCTGAAGATTTTCTCATGCTACCTGGAGTTATTTTTTATTAAATGATACTTACAATACTCTGCTTCCCCTGCTTAGGCTCAATCCATTGAGGAACATAGGTGCTCTGATCTCCAGAATGTTTGCACATTAACAGGATGACATATTCATTACTAAGGTGATACAAGTTGTTGGGTCCTTGCTTCCTTGTACAATGGCAGCCTTAATTAATTGATTTTATTATCCATGCTATTAAACAAAAGAGAGGAGGAAAAAAACTCAATAGGTGCCTTGAAAGGCACTGTAGCTGGACTCATTAGTGGTTAATTAACCTTCGAATATATTGTTTGGCAGGCTTTGGCATACCAGTCAGCTCAAGTAGTTTATAGGTTGGAAGAAGGATTGCTGAAGGTACACGGATGCCAGCTGTATGTTTTACATGGTGGGAGAGGTATTAAGTAGCTCAACTCTTCCCGCTGAAAACACTCAGGACTTCCCTTTAAAAGCAAATGTATTTGCATAATGGCATATTCCCTCCCTCGTCATTGTTGTGGCCATATTTTTAGAAATGCACAGTATTAAAGTGCATCCTGAAAATATGAGATATCTAGTCCTACTTTAGTATGTATATTTAAAGCACTTTAAAGAGAACCCCACCCCCAACACATAACACCCAAATGAATGTAATTAGTTCTAAGTAGCTGCATTTTAAATAAAGGAGCAATGCTAATCAATAACAATAACAAGAGCCTTGGTGGCACAGCAGATTAAAGCACTGTTAAGTAACACCAGCTGCCTGCAATTACTGCAAGTTCAAATCTCACCAGGCTCAAGGTTGACTCAGCCTTCCATCCTTTCGAGGTAGATAAAATGAGGACCCGGTTTGTAGCTACTGCTTGCCTTTTCATCCCACTTAAAATCAGTTGTTCACTGTGGAGTCCTTATGTGGCCTAAATGTAGGCCCAGCTCTTCTGTAGTTCTTGAGTTTATGGTATTTTATACTTTCAAGTTCCATCAATTCCTTTAGACATTCTTTCAGATGCATCTAGAAATACTTACCTCACATTTGGGTCAACTTGATGTTGCTACTGCTAGTACCATGTTTCCCCAAAAATAAGACCCTGTTTTATATATTTTTTGAACCCTGAAAAAGCGCTTGGCCTTATTGCCATGTGCTCAAAAGCTTGATTGGGCTTATTATCAGGGGATGTCTTATTTTGGGGGAAACAGGGTAGGTAAGTATAACTGGCGCAGAGTCTTGCATTCTTTTGAGCATGTTCATTCCAAATGACATTCTTCTGAATATGGTACATAGCACCATATGTTTTTGTCCCCAAAAGTCAGTTATTTGAGTAAATAAAGAACTCCTTATTTGAAGAGATTCTATAAATTAGGTGGCAATCTATGGGAAATGGAATGACTCAGTAGATTGTGGGTTTTCTTTTTTTAAATATAGCATTGGGAGGTTGTAGCCCTGAATAAAGGAGAGAAAAATGAAGTTGTAACCATCTCTTCCAATTAGTTATTATTCTGCTCAAATCCATCACAGTGCTGTTTTACCTTCTGCAGGGTGCTAACTCTGCATTTACCCTTGTAGATTTGTGCCTTGAATCATAAAAGGGCAATAGGTAATGTGGATGGAATTTCTATTAGTTCTCCCTCTGGACCTATGGTTTGAATATCATTCAGCCCTTCTTCTCCCTCTTTCTTGGCTAAAAAGAAACTTTTAACTCTGTCTACAAAGGAGAAAAAAAAGTATTTTCTTTTGGCCTTTGAAGGGAGGAGTAAGTAAAGCAATGGAGATGCTACTAGGCTGTTTTATGCCTTGGGACTGAAAATACAGCCTTCAAAGGAGACCTTGTCAGTATTGTTTATCTTGTCCTTTAGACTTTCTATAACAATAAATAATCTGCATTCAACTTTCCTAACCTTCATATTTCTGGGTTGCTGACAAATAGGTTGCTTTCTTTTCAATGTCTTTGTTTAAACCCTGCTGCTGTTGCAGGTGAGAGGTGCTCTTCGGCTTCCTGCTACACAAAATGTGCACAGAAATGAGGGGCATTCCCCTTGGATAGAACATTGTTACACTGTTCTTCTGTAGTTTTGCCAAATCTGAAAAGGTGATCCTTTCCCTGAAAAGCTATTGTGAGCCATTTAAATAACCTTTGCCTGAGCTCCTGGGGAACCAATCAAATAGCACCACCTGCATTAACTCACTTGTTACCTGGAGGCAAGACACCCATTTTAAATGATTAGGATAAAACTGATGGATCACATCAGCCTTCTTTAGACAGGCTAGCCAGCCATAAAAAAGTAGAGGCTTAGGAAGGAAATGTTCTCTTTAGGGAATATTGTTGCACCAGATAGATGTCTACAGATTATGGTACAGTAATATACATTTAATCTCAGTAGTTAAATGCAAAAGGAATAGTTAACTGGAAAATGGAAGGTTTATGCAAGAGACTGTTTATGTTCCCCACTAAAAATTGCTCTGGAAACTTGTATTGCAAATATCAGGTTTAGGAACAAAATCACAGCAAAGCATTTTATCCTGTACCCTTTAGTGCTTTCCATTTCCTCTCTCAAAATGCTCAGAAAATGGCCAGATGACTGTCCATTGTTGGATAGAGCTTGTAGTCATTCCCCAATTCCCTAATTTTCTGCTTAAATTCCCACTTTTTACCTTCCTAAGCATTTGTTCTATAGCATGCCCTCAGTACCTTCCATAATTTGTTCCTGAGATTAAGGCTGGAGCAGCAAGTTTTCCTTTGCCTTCGCTAGGCATTAAACTTCAGCTACCATTTTACCTTGATGACAAAGCACCAGCGCAGATATACCTTTCTTCCTGCCTTGCATTCCATCTGATTAGCTATTCCGAAGCCATCTTCACAGACTGCCCTAGGTCCCTAAGTTACATCATCAGCTGCCAGCAAGGTGCACATCAGCACTGCCCCCACTCTTTTGAAATGGACAGCTCCTAGCGTGATTTGCTTCTGTAAGTAGAGCATGGCAGGCGAGGCTGTCGAAAAGCAGAGATAGAGCAATTAAGCATTCATTGGGCACTCTGAGGTCACATTTATCCTGTCCATTACCGTCATGATTCTAAATGATTCCGGCTGACCAGGGACGATTCATATTGGGCTGAAGAGACCCACCTTTCAAAGGATTCCCCCAGAGAAGCCATATTCATTCTCTCCGATATGACAGGCCAACCAACATTTTCCTCAACTTCTTCTTCTGTATTCACTCCTGATGAATGGCTCGCCAGGGGGCTATATTCTTCCCACCAATAACCACTCTGAATAGATATGACTCTGCTGGGAATATTAACATACTGGCCTTCTATTCAAATGCTTTACAGGCATAATTAGATTCAGCTTCAAAAAACTAACCACAAGGCAAAGATCCTGTGATATCTAAGACTGGACTGTGAATTCTAGATCTGGTGATTCATTCAAGATCCTTTATTTCTGTTGTTGGGATGAGAAGAAGGAATATGGTTTCACAAGTGATGTTTGAACCAGCTTTTCATTTCTCAGCAGATAAAGTATCTGGACTAGGATTTATTTTCAATGCCATTTTCTCCTTAAGTGCAAGAGAACATTTAATATGATAGTTTTGCTTTAGGTTTTTTTTTTTATATCACTTTGATGACTTGAACCCATAATTTTCCTGAACCCATCAGTAGGCTCTGCACACCTCATTCTTCAAATCTAGGAGATGTTCTTTATTGATCAGATATTTATTTATGTGCAAACAAAGAGAGAGGATTGTTGGTCCAGCTTTTAAATTTGAGGAACTGACAAAAGCAATCAGAAGACAGATAGTTTAACAAGAGATTTAAAAACTGGCTGCAAGAGTTCAGATACCTGATCACAAGGTTTTGAACTGTTTGTCTCTGTGTAATGTGTGTGTTTACTGATGGATTTTATCATTAATTGATACTTCCCTTTTCTCCCTATCTCTCAACACAATTAATCTGGGAACCTTTTAATTTGGCAGGTGACTGAAAGGAGAAAAGCACTATTGCTTTTTCTCTCTGGACAGCATGAGATTTTGTGATTTTGGTGTAGTTGTTTTCACATGAAGTAAAGGAATTTTCTTCCTGAAGAAAATCTGTCTAATTGATTGCTAGGAGTTGAAAACAACTTGATGGCATCTAATCAATCAGTCTGAGATTTTCTTTACATGCAGATTATCAAAAGATTGCATAAAAAGAAAAAATAGGGAGAATTGGGGTTTTAAACTAGTTTGTTAAGTAGTAGCTTAAACCAATTCTTGAATTAGACTGTTTCAAATCCAAGATGTTTCTCAATATTACAATATGCAAACATTGGCTCATTCTTACATTCTGCTTCTATTTTTACATGTTTCCCGTTTCTTTGAACAAATATACTTTTTTTTTAGAAAAAAAGTCTGGCATGAGTTCCTTTCTTGCTCAGTCTCAAAGTAGAAAGTTCCATAACCTACAACTTTCAGCTGAGGTCTTCCTTAAGCCGGTGTCAGGTTTGGGACAGAGGAACTGAACGGATCTCACCCTCTCTATCTTGGCATCCTCTTTCATAATAGCTCTTCAGTTGTGAAAAGAGGCAGAATTAGGAAGCTTCTGAGGAAGATATTCCCAGACCTGGCTAGGTAGGGTTGGCCATGGAAACATGGAATTCCTGAGAAAAATGTATATACATTGTAGGTATATAGCTAAAAAGAAAAAGATATGTGAATAGCTTTTTCTAAGAAGAGTGCAAATTTAGGGAGAAACACGCAGGTGTATCTGGTAGATTTTTTTCCTGTCTGCTGTTCTCATCACTTTTTGATGCTTCCTAAAAATAACCCATAGCCACTTGAGGTGTTGTTAGAAACTGGAAAACCAACATCGTTAGCAATATATCAGAGCATCTGTCCTTAAATTGACTTAGCTTGTGCACAGGGCTATGTTTAATATTAGGTCACCTCAGGTGGCTGGTGGCAGATGCAGGGACAAGGAAAGATGACAAAGAGCACAGTTTGCCTTGCATCCACCAAGCTAGCTTGCTGCCAATAGGTTGTTAATTGAAATAGGATTCATTGGTTGGAGCAATCCATTTCTATTAATGGGAGGGGAGGGGAGACATATTTTTTCTCTGTCCCTAACAGCAAAATGTTTAAATGATCCTGCATGAGTTAACTTGTAACTTAACTCATGTACAGTTTATTATATAAACAAGTTCAATCCTGACTGGCTTAAAGTGGCTTAAGCTGGCTTCCATCCTTCCACAGTTGGTAAAATGAAGTTCTTGGGAACAATATGCTGATTCTGTAAACCACTTAGAAAGGGCTGTAAAGCAAAAACTATGAAGCAGTATATAAGTCTTAGCGCTATTGCTATAATATATAGATAGATAGATAGATAGAGAGAGAGAGAGAGAGAAGCAAGTCAAGAAAGATGTATTTTTATAAAAGGATTATAAAAGGTTATCTCGAAGACTGGGCTTTTCTGTTCTGTCCCTATCACACAAACAACTCATCCTTTCATTGCACACCCCAACTCCTCAGGAGTGCTCATGGCTAGAGAAGAGCCAGATTTAGGTGGCTGGATGAGCACAATCACAGTGGGTAGGAGAAAGCTTCCAAAGGCTGGAGTCCTTACTGATTGTTTCAGGCCACTGAAGAACTTGAAGAGCTTCAGCATCCCAGGTAGAAAGCTAAAGAATGCTATAAATCAGTGTAGAATCCATGATGGAGTTCAACTGGTCAGGCAGTTGACATGGCCAGGAACAATCAGTGACAGTGGTCTCTTGAAAGCTAGCATCACCTGGCAAGGTAGTTAGCAATGGAACCTGAAGCATCGGCAGCAGAAGGATCAAATGATGAGGCTTGCATGAAGAGGAATTTGGAAGAGGTATTGGCCAGCAGGCTGGCTGGCAGGGGTATCACTGGAGTCTGGTTGGTGGTCCTGATCAATGACAGGGAGTGGGCTTTGAGTGGCAAACTAGCCAGTGGAGGACTCTGGAAAGGCTTCAGCCAGCAGGTTGTCTGGCAGTAAACAGCAAAGAAATTTTGAGAACTGGAGGAACCAAATAGTCAATGGTAAGAAATTGCCCAGAGGGACTGACTGATAAGAGTTCTGCAGATTCAGTGGTGAGTGAAGCTAGTTCAAAGCTCAGCTGGGAGCCCTGAATCATTCTGTTTGGGAGAAGGAAACATCCCCTGCCAGAATACTTAAAAACTCCAATCAGAAGAGGAAAAAGCAGAAGTGAATTACTGCAATTGTTAAATTAGTAACAGTTAAGGTTGTAAAGTGAATCTGGCTTCCCCATTGACTTTGCTTGTCAGAAGTTCACAAAAGGTGATCACATGACCATGGGACACTGCAACTGTCATCAAAATGAGCCAGATTCACTTTACCCTCAGTTGTTGAGGGTCTGAATTTTGATCATGTGATGATGGGGAGCTGCAATGGTGGTAAGTGTGAAAAATGGTCATAAATCACTTTTTCCAGTGCTGTTGTGATGGTTGTAAGTTGAGGACCACTTGTACTCCTTAGTCACAGCTCCCAACACAATAACAGTTAGTACTGGGTATTGAGCAAAGGGAAATGTGCAAGAGCTGTGAGATACAGAGCAGAAGAACTAAAGAACACTAGCATGGCACACTTTATGGAACTCCTTCCCATTCTCTGTAATTCCAAGAGGAAAGATGTTCAGTGAGTGACAGTGACAGCAGCTTCATAATAGCAGGATGAATTATTGTTGAACAAGGAGCTAGAGTTTTCTAATTTGCTGTCTATTTATAGTGCAATGTACCCACAATTCAAGCTGTCAGTGTCACAAATCACCAAAGGAGAGTCTGCAGAGCAGTTAATCTACACCATGTCCAGAGTGCTAATCTAGATAAATGCAACCTAAATCAGATTTAGGGGGGATCTACAATAATGCAAACCAGCTGATTCATGCTTCGTACTTTCTGGAATGACCCATCCTGGCCTTTATGCCAGTACAGATTGAATGCACGTGTGATTAAACGTTTGTTTAAGTGCACTGACATGCATTGGATTTTTTGGTACCATTATAAAAAAAAAAAAAATGAAAAATTGTTTATAGCAACATGGCAAACAAAGAGGTCTCCTTTAGGTGGAATACCCAAACACGACATTATCACTGCAGATTTTATTTGAACCTGTGTTTTCAGTGCATTAAAATACCTCCAAATATATTTATTTAAAGTGTTTTTAAATTCTATAGTGTTTACCTCCTAACCTTGTCACATTTTGATGTGCATCTAGAGAAAGCATACCTTTCTCCTTTGGGAAAAAGCTCACGCTCCCTAATTATGATCAGAATCAAACTCCCTCCCCCCAAAAAGATAAAAGTCTCTTTTCAATTATAAGTAGTATCATGAAAACATTTACTGGTGGAAGAGATAAAAATACAAACCACAGATGGCAATATAAAAAGATCACCCATAGAATAAGATTAAGATAAAATTTTGAGCAGACAGAAGATAACACTGACCTATATCTTATTTAAATAAGATAATCTGCTGTAAATTTATTTCAGGTTGCATAAATTTATTGATTGTGTATAGAGAACATCAATATTAGAGATCATAATCATAAGAGACAATAAAGCAGGATCATTTTCATGGGGTTGATAACGGCACCACAATGGCGGGCACAATTGATCAGATGAAATTCTGCCCCTTCCTTCTTAACATTACACTTATGGAAAAGGGGCCAGGGGTTCAGTGGCTCTCTCATACCTGCTATTTGAAATGGTTGATCTGTCTTGTGGTCGCTCCTTCCACTTCTGTACACTTAGACACATCAACAGCAACTAAATTTAACACAATTTTTAGATAACTTTTTCCTGTGCCTCAGGAGCACTGTTTCTCCACTTTGGCAACTTTAAGATGTATGGACTTCAGCTCCCATAATTCCCCAGTCAGCATCTTGAAGTTGTCAAGGTTGAGAAACACTACATTAGAGAATTGTAGGAACTTTAGAACAGATGCTACATCTGTGCCAAATCATTATACTGAAAATCCAACATCCTTCAAATTTCAGTTTGTTCCTTGAGCCTGAGTGGAAATGGTCAATCCCATTGGTTTCCAGCTTCTTGTTTACAACTCCTGTTTTGATGTTAAAAATAGAAAATCTTTTTATAACTAGCAGAAAGGGAGGCATTTGGGGAGCTCCCTATCTGCCATTTTAAAGCCACAACTATAAATTTAGCCACTCTTCAATTGAGGCATGTCTGTATTGTGCTTTCCAAGTTTTGAAATTTCTTTAATTTGTGAAGTCCTAGTCTTCTCCTTAAGAGTACTTGAATATAAACTTGTATCCTGTGGGCAAGCCTACAACAACTTTGGAACAGTGAGAAACTGATCTATATCTCTAGGTTGTAGGTTTAGCTGTCATTTGGTATATCCATCAAATGTGCCACCATACTTGGTTGACCTTATATGTTTGTGTCAGTGGTGAGATTCAACTGGTTCTCTCCGGTTCAGGTGAACTGGTAACGGCAACTGCGGGTAGCTCCACCTACCCACACATACCAGAGATGGTATTCAGCAGGTTCTTCCAATTCTGGAGAACCGGTAGTGGAAATTTTGAGTAGTTCGGAGAACCGGTAAATACCATCTCTCACTGGCCCTGCCCCCATCTATTTTTTGCCTTCCAACTCCCAGCTGATCAGGAGGAAATGGGGATTTTGCACTAATCTTCCCCTGGAGTGGGTAGGGGATGGAGATTTTACAGTATTCTTCCCCTGGAGTGGGCTGGGAATGGAGATTTTACAGTATCCTTCCCCTGCCACACCCATCAAGCCATGCCCACCAAGCCATGCCACGCTCACCAAGCGACGCCCACAGAACCGGAAGTAAAAATTTTTGAATCCCACCACTGGCCCAGATGTAATCCGTGAGCACTGCGCATGTGTAGGAGGCCGTGCGCATGCACAGACGAGGCGTGTGTGAGTGAAGCGAGCGTGCTCACATTTGCGAACCGGTAGGGAAGGTAAGTGAATCCCACCACTGGTTTGTATCATATTTCATCTCCTCAGAAACAGCCATAAAATCTCAGAAACAGCGATAAAAAAACACTTTTAAATAAATTCTGCATAATTTTTTGCTTATCACAGAGCAATCAAAATCTTCCTTACTATTGCACATCATATTAATGTATCCAGCTCCAGGCAGTACTGATTGTCTGTGCTTCTCATTTTACATTTTGCATTTAAGTATTTAAAAAGAATTTTTAAATTAAAGCAACCATTGAATTCTACCATGAAACAGAAAATTCTCCTGGACACTTAAAAAAAAAAAATGTAAATAGGAAATATACTGATATAAAATGTATTGTCAGATTTAAAAGTAAATTTAAAAGTTAAGGACTTTATATATAATCATTTATCTGTCTTTATGGAAATGGACATGGAAATAACCATACTTGGTGATTTTTAAGTTCAGCATTTTATTCCCATAGTGGCCACCCTGATGTGTTCACAAACCACACAAGCTCAAGGTAAAAGTGAAATAAATTAAGTTCCACTGCAAATGGTCTCTCTCTCTCTCTCTCTCTCCCTCCCTCCCTCCCTCCCTCCTCTGATTTTGCTGGTATTGAGAAATAATCTATTTAAGATTTAGAACCTTTTCAGAGGCTCCAGATTACAATATAAGACAATAAATTATTAATATTTTGATAATTTTTTAGGAGTTGAATGAGGAAGAGATGGACTTTTCAAGATCTATCTAAATATGATAAGGTATATAGAATAAGGAATATCCCTAGGGTTATTTTGGTATAATTTGTGAAAAAGAAGGCAAGAAATCAAGTCCTGCAGCAGTATTTTAAAACAGGATTGAAAATGGATAATAGAGATATAATTGTTCTAAAAAAGATTCTTATTATGAAAGAGAAAAGAATATGCCTTCTTGATTGAAAATTAAAACAAAAGATCCTATTTTGATGGGATAAATTGGAAGGTGTGATTTTTGCTTTAAACAATAGACATTCTGTTCAGAAGATGGAGAGTTTTAAAAAAAGATATAAAGAAGAAATGGAAAAGATGGAAAAAGATGATACTGAATTAGGCACTGTAGGTATGGACCTTTCTAAATTTTGGGAATGAATATGGATTACAAATGTTTAACATGGAACATAAATGGAGCAAATTTCCTCAAAATAGAAAAAAAATTGAAAAAATTATAGCAAGTCATTACTTGCCTATAATGGATTCACATCAGAAAAAAAGAAATAAAACATTTGACTTATAAATCCTTGAGTCTTAAATCTTAAATTACATACAAAAACAGCAAATAAAGTGGTTTACTCACCTGGAGAGAATGTTGTGGAATTCTATACCTTACAAAACATATACAAAAAGAGGAGAAGGTAAAAGAAAAATGAGGCAGACCCAGAAGAAGATGGAGAGACAACATCAAAGACACACTGCAACATCATCAAATAATAATGGTCGAGATCACCAGAAGAGTAAGAATCAGAACTTTGTATCTCCCTCGATGCATGAAACTGTAAAGGAGCATATAAATCCCTGAGTAAAGAAAGAAAGAAAGAGAAATGGATTTCATGAATGAAAGCAAATATACGTGTCCCAGGATAATTTTGTAGGATCCAATCTGGGTCAGTCACCAGGATCAGAGGTTTAGTCTTCCAAGCTTTTGGACTTGTGCTGGAGCTCATCCTCAGGGAACATCTGTCTATAGGAATGTAGAGAATGATCGACCCAGATTGGGTCCTGCAGAAATAGATTTGTTTGTATATTAACTCTCACTTATGCAGTAACTGATGAACATGGCAGATTTGTTAATTTATAGCAATAGGACTTAGACTTATATACAGCTTCACGGTGCTTTAAAGCCCTCTCTAAGTGGTTTACAGAGCCAGCATATTGCCCCCAACAATCTGGGTCCTCATTTTACTGACCTTGGAAGGATGGAAGACTGAGTCAATCTTGAGCCCGTGAAGATTAAACTGCCAAACTGCAGGCAGCCGGAAGTCAGCAGAAGTAGCTGCAGTACTGCATTCTAACTATTGCACCACCATGGCTCTTAATTTTTGGGGTTAAAATGATAGTAAAACTACCCATGATAGAGGAATGGTTGGTGAAGATGATGGAAGATGCAGAGATAACTAAACTGACTTTCTTGATTAGAGAAAAGACAATATTTATATGGATGTCTGCAGGGGTGGGTTCTACTAACCTTTACTACCAGTTTGCAACAGGATTACGCACACGCCTTGCTTCTGCACATGCGCAGATGCTTCTAATGATGTCAGGGTCAGTGGGCGGAGCCTCCTGCCAGTTTTACTACTGGTTCTATAGAACCGGTCTAAACCGGGGGCAACCCACCACTGGATGGCTGATTGGAAATGCCTTACAGACTTTTTTGCATGAAACAAAACTTGGTTATGGTGCCTGCTCTCTGCAATCACATCTCCCCAGAGATTTGTACAGTTTCTATCTTAATGAATGTGCCCCTCCCCCCACACCAATACATGTCAACCAGGGGTGAAATTCAAAATTTTTCCCTACCGGTTCTGTGGGCGTGGCAGAGGAAGGATATTGCAAAATCTCCATTTCCATCCCACTCTAGGGCCAGCCAGAGGTGGTATTTGCCAGTTCTCTGAACTATTCAAAATTTCCGCTACCGGTTCTCCAGAACCTGTTAGAACCTGCTGGATTTCACCCCTGATGTGAACTGTTTAAAGTCCCCTTGTAACAAAACATTCACTGGAAGTGGAATTGATACCGAATGGGGATGGGGGGAGATTCAGACAGGGACCATTGCTCAGTAAACCAAATGGTTTCTATTCCCTGACTGTTTCTCAAAGATAGTATAACTAACATGCTGACCTAGTTGGAAAGGATAAATGAAAAGGTCACATGAATAGGTTTATCAAAAACACTCCAATGTCATGCTGTGGTTTACACTGTGTCTGCCTTTTTCTTTGCCTTGTCTTTGTAATGTAGCAAAGGCCAAAGGCATATAAGCTGTTCCTCTGCTTCGTTTGGAGCAGCTCAGCAGGATGCCAATGCTTTCCAGGGAGTGCAGTGTACACTGTAGTTATTTGCATGCTTAATAAATTTATGTTGCACCTTCAAAATGATTTGGGTGCTTTCTGTTTCGAAAATCATTAAAAAATTCGGTTGTTCTCTCAGATCTTGGGATAAGGTATTTGTAGAGTCCCCATATATTTCCTTTTGTATTGCTTTTTTAATTGGTCTTTCAGCTGGCTATGATTTTCTTATATATATTGCTTTCCTCTTTATTTGTAAGCTGCATCGAGACATTAAGTGGTTGGATGACCTTGAAATGGGCTTAAATAAATACATAGTCCAAAAGACCCTCCCTTCTTATCCTCATGCCACTTTTCATCTAACTGTTTATTTACTACCATTTGGGGGCAGAGGTGCCTATATTAGTGCCAGGAATGTACAGATCCCTCACTGTCCTTGGCCAGATGATGAATACTTCAGGATAGGGATGTTATTTTCTCAAATTGCTCATAAAGCCCCAGTATTTGTCTTCTTTGAAGGCAGGAAAAGGTTCATCTCTATGATGCTGGAAGGTTAGCAATGTGTCTGATACAGTCCTATTTATCTTTCTCTGCTTGGTAATTCACCTCTCAGAAGGCCAATCTGGCAATACCTTCAAGGCAGTGTGAAGACAATGATGAAATCCTCCTGGGATGACAGTTTGTATATCAACAGCTGGTAGCTGCAGGGAATCCAGTGTCCCCAATGATCCTCAGACAGCTTCCTGCCTGTCACGCAAAAAGATGGGGACATGTCACTCTGCCTGTTCATTATATACTTTGCTTCATCCCTCCTTGAAGCACCGGAGGCCCAACTTAGTTGATGCTCTGGGAAAGGAGTGCACCATTTAGCTTATCCACAAAACCACTTCTTAACAGTCATGGAAATAGTATACCATATTGGCAGTGATAAAGATCCTGAATTGATCGTTTCCTTAGAGTGAGAGTAGAGTTTTCCTTAGAGTAGAGTTCTCCACTGAATTTGATGGTGTAGTGATGATAAGAAATGTAAGATAACCAAGTAAGCTGGATGGTCACTGCATAGATGAAGAAAAGTTACTTGGCTTTAATCTAATTTGCCTATCCTAAATGAAAATTCTGGGAAATTGTGTTTTAAGGGCAGAAATGAAAGCTTCTTAATAGCTTACTTTTCAGAAACATAAACAATTTTAAAGCTGACTGGATATTTTGAATATTTTCAGTACCCATTTAAACATACTGATGAAAGGGAATGATTATCAATGATTAAACCTCCACTCCTCCACTCAAATAATAGCTCAGGGTTTTGGAAAATTTCTGGATAATATCTCCATATTATTATTGTACCATATGATTGTCACTGGGTGTTGTGCCTTGTGATTCTTGATGAGTGTATCTTGTCTTTTTATGTACACTGAGACCTTTTGCATCAGAGACAAATTCCTTGTGTGTCCAATCACACTTGGCCAATAAAGAATTCTATTCTAGTCTCTATATTCACTTTCCCAATCAGGAGCTTTTCTTTATGTAAAGATAGTCCTAAAGTCCTAAATTAAGAAAGAAAAGAGACTTGCTCTTCACATTGACTTCTGTTACTTTCTGGTGTGTGAAGTTTTGTGAGAACCCCCAAACCTGAATGGGAAAAGAAGGCTAATCCAATGTTCAGTCACAAAGTCTCTCAGTCTTGGCTCTTATACAAGACTTTTGACATGCTTCAGATAAAATTCAATGCTGAACTCTTCATATGAGGCTCATAATAGCAAATGAGACCACAAATTACTGGATTCAGAATATACTGTATACGAAAAGTTTCAAAATGAACAATGAACTTGTGAATAGATCAGACCAGCAGTGACAAAATTGGTCACAAAGATCCACCATCAATCATTTCACTGTATGGTTTGAATGACTACACAATAATCACAAAACTGCAAATAATAGCTTTCTGTGATGGTTTTGTTGCTACCTATGAACCATTACTATTTGAGGTGGATGAAAAAAGGAGCTGTAGTTTTGAGGTACTATGATCAGCTTTGGAGCCAATTTAATGTAGCTTTCAGCTTAATATGCACTTTCCTTATATATATATTATACCGATATGTAAACCAAAATGCAGATTTTTTTTATATTTACGCTTTCTCGCGTTTTATTATGCAGTTCTGCAGTGAAAAAAGTGCATAAATAGGTGTATACACAAGAGAAAGTAAGCACAAAATATAGTAAATCTGTATTATATTAGAAAGACTAGCAAAAAAAGCATGTCAGGAGAAATATGTGTGGAGTGTTGTGCAAAATTTCAGGGAAAGATTCTAATGAAAAGAATGTGGAAAAAGGACACAACAAAGTTAATGATGGAGAAAAAAATGAACTGGAGTGAGAATTGGAAATCATGGATTTACCATCTTGAAATCTTTGACACACGTATTTGAAACATGGTGACTATTTTTAAACATTGTTCCAGAAACAAAAGCTAAATAGAGAGTTAGAATAAGTATGAAGACATCTGGGCTCTCCTTCTTTACAATTAACTAATAGAGATTTTGTGCAGAGATAAACTCAAATTCAATCCATGACATCCTCTATCTGGAAGACCCAATTCTGAAGGGGTTTGGGATGGTTGGTTTGTTGCTATTTAGCTAGATGTGACTCCTAATAACTCTATGGACAAGTCCCTGCAGTTTTCTAGGCAACATTTTTGGAAATGGTTTTCCCTTGATTTCTTTCTATGTTCAAGACAGAGTGACTGGTCAGTGTTAAAGGTTCCCTATGTTCTATCTCTTTTTCCTAAGTGGCTTCCTTCCCCTATTGTTGCTTGTTTGTTTGCTGGTACTATTCTCAGCCAAAGAGATGCCGATTTTGATGCTGATGCTGTCTGTCTGGGCTACAGACAGTTAAGGATTAAACATTCAAGGCTTCTTGTGCCAGTGGTTTCTGCACCGATATTATTTATTTGATTATCTGGATTCCTGCTGTGATAAGCACTCCATATTCCAGCCATCCTTAGATATGCCCGTCTCTGTTCTTTATGTTGCCTATATGCCAATATTAAGATTAAAGAAGCAATTTGGCAGTTCTATTAGCTTAACACCCTGAACAGATAATTTAACTAGTAAACATCTCTCAGCCACACATTTATCAGCAATAAATAAATGAACAAACAAACAAACAAATAAATAAAAGCACTGTCTTTCATCTCTTTAAATAAATGCAAATGAAAGTAACTGATGATTGTTACTTAATAATCATCTTGGAGGCAACCCATATAAGATATATTAGCAAAACTGAGAATTGATCATCTCAAGGTTTTGACCATGATAATGGAGTAATGGTGGCTTCTTCAGGCAGTCAGCCTATTGTTTCTTGACTGGATGAAGAGGAACATTTTCAAAGCTGGGGCCCACACAGATGTGTTTAGATGACACTTCCCATATTGCTGAATATACTGTGATTTGTAGTCCCAGGAAATTATAAAAGCCCCACAACCATGTTCCATTGACTTAAAATATTGCTAATGGATGGCCTGAGATCCTACAGCATCCCATTTATTGCTGACTGGGGAATTCTGGGAGAAGAAGTCCATACATCTTAAAACAGTGTTTCTCCAATCATAGCAACTTCAGACCCAAAATGGATCTAAAATATTGCAGAGTCTTAATGCATTTATTTAATCCATTAAAAATCCTGACCTGCTCCTATAATTATGCCAATTGTTCTCATAGGGAGGTTATGAACAAAATGGGTGACATAAGCCTCTGTAGCAGAGGGCTACACAGCAGTCCAGCTGTACTATATATGTGGAAAGAACTGCGTTTAGGTTTTTAAAAAATGTTTCCATAGAACATAGAATTATAAAGTTGAAAGGTATCATAAAGATTTCCAGTCCAACCCCTTGCTTAGTGCAGAATCCACTCTGCATAGAAGAAGATCCAGCTTCTGATAGCTTCTGGTGAAGGACAGTCTGTTGTACTGGCTGACAGCTCATATAGTCAGATAACCCTTCTTGATACCTTGTCTGAATTGCCTTCAGACAATTCTTCCTATGAAGTTTTTATCCATTGGTTCTGTTTTGCTCCTGGGACAATCAATTATCCATTCTCTTTTTTTATGTGACACCCCTTCTGATACTTGGACAGCTATCACATCTTCCTGCAGCCACTTCTTCTATGGACTAACTAAACCTATCCATACTCTTCCTCACAGGATTTAGTTTCCAGACTTTCCAGACTGTCTTTGTAAACACCTTTTGAATTCACTTAAATTTCTTATTTGAACAGTGGTATCCAGTAATAGATATAGTGGGGTATAAACAGAGCAGAATTGAACGGAATATTTTCTTTCCATGATTTGGATTCTATATATCTATTAATACACCCCAGGAAAGCATTTGCCTTTGTTACAGCTGCAACACAATGTTGATTCATGTCTAATAACTCAGGTTTTCCCATTTTTTAATTTATCTCTTATGTCTTTTCTTAATCAGATGCAGAATTTTATATTTATCCCAGTTACATTTCATCCTGTTCATTTTAATCCCTTGCTCAAGCCTATCTATATATTTTTTAGTTTTCTCTCTCTCCTCTGAAATGTTAGCTCTACGTTCTAATTTTCCTTCCCTTCAGTTTTAAGTCACTGATAAAAATGTTGAACAGTGCAAGGCCTAGGACAGAGCTCAGTGACACCC
This sequence comes from Arizona elegans, assembly GCA_022577455.1. Taxonomy (NCBI): domain Eukaryota; kingdom Metazoa; phylum Chordata; class Lepidosauria; order Squamata; family Colubridae; genus Arizona; species Arizona elegans. Next base: position 156,678,327 of record JAKOOJ010000002.1, read on the forward strand.
CGCTTAAAAACATCCACGTCAAAGTGGATTAAACATTCTTTAGGTGTGACTCTTCAACTAATTGTGAGTCCATCCGAACTCCTCTTCTTTGTCTATGAACTCTGATGTGATTATTTTAAGGCTTATGTGATACCTTCAATCTGTCCTTGAAGATCACCCAGAAACTTCAACAGGTCAGAATATAGCCTCAGTATGCCCATGTAACACCTTTGCTTTGTGAGCTGCGCTGGCTCTCAGTTTGCTTTCAGGTGCCAGGTTGTTACAGAGTATGGGGCCTGGTTAATTGAGATACTACCTGTATGATCTGGCAGGCTGGCATGGCATGTTCCATGTTCCATTGATTAAACAATGCCATCTATTAGGATTCCAGAAGGAATTGTCATCTGTTCCTTTTTTCTCATCTGAGTTAGTTATCTTTGCTATCTTTGCTCTTCTTTTGTTTTTTGTTCTCTTGTTTTAATTTGTTAAAGCTTTTTTTTTTTACACTTTATAAACTGCTGGGGATCAGGTGGTATATGAATGAAATTAGTAAATGCATAAATAAACATTTATGAACTTTGTATCTCAAAATAGCAGGAATTTATGGGCAACTGTAGCTGAAGGACTTTCATAAGCAACATGCATTGCTGAATGTTCATTCTTGAAGTATAAGAGTTAAGGCACCCCATTTAATTTCTCAGAGCCCTTCCCTCCTAGTTTTTCATGCAAAATCTCCCTGGCCACTCTGGTGTGCTACATAACCACAGCTATGGAACAGTGACAAAGCCTGATCCTGGCTGAAACCAGTTGCTCACTACTGGTTTGAACAATATCTTACTATTTGGGAAAGAAACCTCTGCCTTAACTGTTATTTTTTTCCCCCTTCCTCACCTTCCTTTTGTTCCTGCTCATTTTTATTCCTTTAATTCCCCATCTTTTTCTTACTGCCAATTCCCTGCTTTATCCATTGGTTTATTGATTGCAGCATTTAATGTCTTGCTGTTTATGTGTGCTTTTAAAAACAACTAGTTTTGTGATATCTATTATAGCTGAGCAAGCCCTGCAAACCTGTGGCTTCAGAGAGCCCTCCAACAAAATGAACTTCTCCCCCCTGCTAGCCCTTGCCATGACACAGTTCTGTTGCATTGCCTGAGTTGCCAACTCTCAGTCACTTTGCCACCCAGGGCTAGCAAGTAGTTATTTGATTCTGTTATTCAGTCATTGATGAGGCAATGAATTTTTCTAACCTTGAAAGGAGAACTGCCCAATTGTTTATTTTGGATTTAAAAAACTGTCCCAATTTATTTTGGAATGAATTATAAAAATCCCCCCTCAAATGCAAAGATTCAGTTGGAGCAATAAAGGCCACAGTATATCTTATGGATCTATAAACCAAATTATCTGCCTGTCTGCCTGCCTGCCTGCCTGCCTGCCTGCCTGCTTACCTACCTATCTATCTATCTATCTATCTATCTATCTATCTATCTATCTATCTATCTATCTATCTATCTATCATCTATCGTGGTAATATGCTAACAATGCTGGTCATACCATTATATACTGCTATAAATTTGATCTGATCTTCTTTGGGGAAAATAACTAAGGATTTGAGCCTTCAAAAAAACTTGGAACTACATTAGCTCTGTCAAGAATTTGTCAATCCAAAACTGGACCAGTAGTCCTTTCAGAAATGTAAGGAAATCCACAGTGTAAGAATGAGGTGAATAGTTTTAATTTCCTAAGGTTAGCAATTCCTTTAAATCAGTTTGCCTGTAATCGCTTCACTAGCAACATCAAGCCTTTCCAGCAGGAGAGGTTGATAGGCAGTAGTAGAGTAGAAGACAAACTTACCTTCAGCTGAAAAGCCACTGGAGGGCAGTGAAGATTCACCCTCTCCAAGTGAGAAATGGCTCTCATTAGGGAACAGTTTTGTCCAAGATTTAATACTTCATCGCCACTTCTTGAGATACTTTTGTTAATCATCAATTGGCCAAAGTTAGTTAATTCCTTTATTTAATATGGATCTCTTTCTCTTTTTTTCTGAAAAAAGCTGTTTACTATGAGACAATCTGCCTGACAAAGATTCTACTTTTTCCATTCATTTGCCCAAGGCCACTGTAGTAAGTGTGCATACTTATCAAGAAATGAATGGCTAAATCAATCTTGAAGGTATGTATTTATTTATTTAGAACCTAGGCAGCTTGGACTTATATCATTTAAAATCACCCTTGAATGTCATTGCTTTTATTTGAATGATAGTTCCTTTATAGCCTTCAGTCCCAGTCACTGAAAACCTCCATAGATCTGCCATACTATCACATCATCTACAGAACTTTTTTCTGCCTTTGCATCATCTTCAATGATCTCATTGAAATGGCTTTCACTGTCCAAACACATTTGCATAACTATTATCTTGAACCACATGACTTTATTGATGGCAGAAGAACAGCTCTAATTCTGAACAGTCTGGAAGCCTATTGGCTATCAGAAATCCAGTGACGTGCTGTTATTTGGAGCTTCAGGATAGACAAAAAGGGAAAGAACCCCATGCTTGACCTCAATGAAAGTACTTATAGACTGAGTGCATACATTTTAAGTAGTATGTATGGTAGTCTGTCTGGTTTGGGGCTTAGCATCTTTATAAACCCAGATATGATAGTTTGTAAATCATAGCTAAGAAGGAAGTCAGCTGTCATGGTGCATTCAGCAATCCATAGTTCAGACCAATGATAGCTTGCCATGATGTATGATGCATGATGTAGCAAATAATTGTTGCTACAGCAAATCTTGCATGTCCTCCCCACTGGTGTCTGCAATAAATTATCTAAAACATTTTTAGGACTAATGTGCCTTAGGAGTTTAAACATTTTTATTTAATTGATATTGATGCAGGAAACTTCCTAATCTTTCTTGCCCTCCCAGATAGTGGAACAAGGAAGTGGGCAAGGAGATAAATGGGAATAATTGGTTCTTGTAGTTGTTGTTCGTTAGTCTGCTTAGATGGTAGGCCAGGTAAAAACCATGCTTCTTGACCCTTTATCTTGAGCTGGTAGATGGACAGTGGTGAAGTAAAGGCTGCCTGTGGCACTGGCACAATGCAGAGAAGGGACTTTCAAAGGAAATGTCTTAAAAACCCAAGCCACTTCAGTGCCAGCAGTGGTGAATTCTGCCTCTTACTGGTAGCTTAAATAGGAGTTCAGTTTTGAGGGATATATATTCTCACTAAAGTATACATGATGGAAGTAAAGTGGTTTAATCACAAATACTTTCCCCAATAACTGCAGATGCATTTGATTAATCTATGATGACAGATGCCCAAGTAAAGCAAAAATAATCCCTAGAATTTGGAGATTAGTTTTTATTTTGTTGCTGTTGTTCAAACCAGACAAGATTATATCACAGGTTTGCAGCTGTGAGCTGTTTTGATCAATAAGGCAAATTGTGAGAGATAGAGAAAGGGAATAGACTTCACATATTATTCTTGGGACTGTCTCTCACCTAACCTACTGGGTTTCTCAGGAATGTTGTGCATGAATGATGGGGTTGCAACCAAACTCTGTTGGAGATTCTGACAAGCTGATGCTACTTATAGTGGTCAAAAGTAAGTGGCTAGATTACAGTTGGGTTCCAATGGCCTCTCAGACCCCTTGCCCTAGTTTTCGGAGGTCATTTGACTGAATTTCTCTTGAGGGGAAACAATATATCACAGGAGATATATATAGGGAAGTTGGTTGTTCGCTTCTGTTTCCATGGTGAACTGTATTTTGGGGTGTAGGCTGTTGAGGTGTGTGAGGAAGTTGTCCAGTTTTTCTTTCCCATGTGGCCAGATTATGAAGGTGTCCACATATCTCAGCCAGAGTTTGGGTTTGTGATCAGATTTTTCTAGAGCTTGGGTTGATCTGATCACAAACCCAAACTCTGGCTGAGATATGTGGACGACACCTTCATAATCTGGCCACATGGGAAAGAAAAACTGGACAACTTCCTCACACAGCCTACACCCCAACAGCCTCAACAGCCTACACAGCCTACACAGCCCACAACCTCAACAGCCTACACCCCAAAATACAGTTCACCATGGAAACAGAAGCGAACAACCAACTTCCCTTCCTGGATGTCTTAGTCTACAGAAAATCCAATGGCTCCCTAGGACACACTATCTACCAGAAGAAAACACACACAAACCGCTATCTGCACGCATTCTCACACCACCACCCTGCCCAAATCAACTCTGTAGCCAAGACACTCATTTCCAGAACAAAACGCTTAGCTGACGAACAACACCTAAAAACCGAACTACACACCCTCACTAACGTACTAACATCCAATGGATTCCAAAGAAATAAGATCACCAACCTAATCCAAAAAGAAACCCCCACTAAAATCCAAGACAGAGAACAAGAAAACGGCAAAGCCCTCCTCCCATACATAAAAGGCACCACAGACAGAATAAGCAAAATCCTTCACAAACATAACATCAAGACAGCACTCTGCACAAACTGAAAAATATCCACCATCCTAAGGAACCCCAAAGACAAAATTGAGTTAGAAAATCAAGGAGTATATGAAATCCCATGCACCGCCTGCCCCACCACATACATCGGACAAACCAACAGACGAATAAGTGCACGCATAGAAGAACACAAGAACTCAGTCAGAAAAGAGGAACCAACTTCTTCCCTGGTCCAACACCTTAAAGCCACAGGACATGATATTGACTTTAAAAAGACCAGAACTATCGCCAAAACTGAACACTTTAATAACAGAATAATCAGAGAAGCCATCGAGATAGAAAAACGCCCACACAGCATGAACAAACGAGACGATACCTCCCGCCTACCAGCCATTTGGAAACCCGCCCTTATTGACAAACGAGTCCCTAACATGACGAATGACACCAGACCCACACTCACGAGAGCCACACAGGATGTCACCACCACACATCCATGCAGAAAGCAGACTCAAACCCACACTGATAATGAGCCATGACCAAGGACCAGAAGCCAGACCGCAGCTGCATCATTAGCCACTTTAAACCCCTCCAATCCATACATGAAGCAGACTGACACCCACCATGAAGAGCTCGTATGGCCACAAACACGAAGCCAAACAACAACGCAGCTCACCAGCTCAAATCCCCCTGCAACTCAGACTAAGCTGAGCACAACCAAGCCCCCACCCAAACAGAACACACCCCCAGCCAATCAGAGCACAACCAACCCCCCATCCAATCAGAGCACAGCCAAGCCCCTAACCAATCAGAACACATCTCTACCCAATCAGAACACAGCCAAGTTCCCACCCAATCAGCTCACACCCCCACTAGCAGTTAAAAGGAAGAGACAGCTGCGATCTCACATTGCTCCTGGAAGCACGAAGCCGAGAACACCAGCCTGAAGATGACGAATGAGACTTCGTCGAAACGTCACCAAGACACTTCCAATTTTACGTGGGAGAAGACCCGAATAACCAAAGACCTACATATAACAATATCACAGGATGCATCTCATTACTGGCATTGTTAATAACAAAGGGGTTTCTTATGGAGGTCTTATTTCTTTTTTCTTTTTTGCCCCCAGTGCAAAAGTAAATAGCAATTGTATTGATTAATTTCCATACTGTGTCTGAAATGATATCTATTGTTATACCAGGACATTTTGGAAAACAAAGTTGAGCTTTCCACAAAAAAGTGTTGTAAAGTGCCTTTTTTTCCTAGTAAGCAAAAGAAAGATCTCCAAACAGAAATATCAGCTCAGTGACAAGTTAGATCACACTGTCCTATTTGGGCTGACAGCATTTGTCTTTGTTGAGTGGCATGCAGGATGGAACATATTTCTTAAAATGAGTTGGATGAAAATGGACATTTTCATCCAACTCATTTTAATTTGGATTAATTTAATGAAAGGGAGGTATTAGTGCTGGAGATCCTAATCTGATGGCATTGACTCTTCATGATCTACTGACCACATGGGGGCAGTAAGATGTAGATTTAGGGAAGGAATTTAAAAGTTGAGAAATGTTTCCTCTCTTTGCTATGAGATTGCTAATCTGAGGGCACTTCTTTCTGCCTTTCTTCCCAGATATGCCCACACAGAGCATCTCCTCTTTAATGTTCTTGTTGGGTAGGAAGTACCTAGCTAGGTGCTAGACTTTGTTGATCCCTTTAACGTTATTACCTGTGAATAAATCTCCTGTCTGTCATAGAACATGTAATGTTCTAGAAAATGTTCTGTCTATAAAACTTGATACACTGCTTACACTCTGCTTACACTTGATACACTCATTGCTTAGGTTAGATTCTCAATCTTATAAACATTCAAATGCACCGAGAGAAATCCTCAACCTCCAATAATTACAACTCTCATAAATGTAATGCTTTTTCTCTTTTGTTGTATTGTGTGTAACATAAGTATGATGGCTCTTGGATGGACCCGGGACTATGTAATCCTGGTTTAAAGGCTAATTGATTCCTTCAGTTATAAGGAAAGATTCCTCTGTCCTTATGCCTTGGCTCTAACACTGTCCAAGTGGCTGGGCACACTGCATATCTTGTTCTTAAGTATACCAAGACAAGCAGATATATTTACTCAAACCTTTATTATTATTATTTTTTAAATAATAGGATCCATTTTGCCTGCTATTTAATAAACAAATTCCTTGCTATTAGTCCTCTGAGCTACCCCAACATTCTGCAGTGGTTAGACGAAGTAATTTATAAATCCCCTGTCTTCTTTAATAAATAATATTTATTATTACTTTAACACTTGATGGTCTCTCTGGCTAGCTGTTACTATCTTTCCCTCTTGCTTAGAAGTTCTCTGACAGGCAGATTTCATAAAAGCTTATTTTATTTCTAGAAGGAAATAAGCATCTTTTGTGTACCACCTACTCATATAACTTTCCAAAGATAGGGTATTGGCTAGGTTTCCTTGTAACGAGGCTAGGAACCAGAAAATACAATTCAGGTAATTTCTTCACTAGTGATGTATCATCCAACCATCACTGTGTTGATATAGCCATAATGAAGATAGACTTTACATCACCTAAAATGTTAAATAATGTAATAAACACTAGATAAATGTCCTGTGAGCATGAATACTCAGCCAGAATTCTGTATTCATTCAGATCCAAATCCTTTCCTGGCCAACAACTCCATATACAAGAAAATAAGGTAAAACATTCCTGGAGTGATGCAAATGAACGCTCTTGCTACTGAAGTTTCACCCCCCTCAGGATTCAATCCATCAACAGAGACTCAGGAAATGTGCACTCTGATTATGGGGCTATGCCGGCCCTCTGGAATGAGAATGCCCTGGATTTCCTGTGGGTCCTAAATTGATGGCATTCCACAAAGCCTTGAAGGCCTGGTTGTTCTCCTAGGGCTTAGATTAAGATGGATGAAATACCTTGTTAGATGTATTTTTGTCTGATTTTTTTAAAGAAGAATAACTGGACCAGGGTGAAATGTACTTACCATTCCTACCAGTTCAGTGATGTGCACACGCTGTGCACTGTCGTCTGCATGCGCTCCGTCATCTGCGCATGTGCAGATGGTCAAAACCGGGACGTTATGATGTCTTGGTTTGGGGGGGGCAAAGCCTCCCACCGCCGGGGCTACCGGTTCTCTGAACTACCAGCCACCAGCGCTACTGGCTCCCATGAACGGGATAGAGCTGGCAGCATTTCACCCCTGAACTGGACCCCATTTTAGAACATAGAATCATAGAGTAGGAAGCGATCTTGGAGGTCTTCTAATCCAACCTCCTGCTCAAGCAGGCGACCTTCTACCATTCTAGACAAATGGCTGTCCAAACTCTTCTTAAAAACCTTTAATGATAGAGAGCCACAACTTCCAGAACTGACCCACTGATTGTTCTCACTGTCAGAAAATTTCTCCTTAGTTCTAGGTTGGATCTCTCTTTAATGATCTACCACCCATTATTTATTTTTCTTATTTATATCTTGTTTGGTTTGGTTTTTATTATCTATTATATTATGAATCGTTTGGAATTGGTTTGGAGTTGGATTGCACCTAAATGAATTAAACAAGAATAAAATAATAAAAATTGCAGGAGCAGAGAATAGGATATCAGCTGCAGCTTTTCACAATACAGTTTAGAAACAGTAAAATAGTATAAGGCTTAAGCAAGTGTTTGGTGGGCTAGAAGGTATATTCCCATAGAATAAGGTTTCATGCTCTTCAGAGAATGAAGCAAAATAGAATTTGGGGAGTTGACATCTGGTGAAAGTTTGCTTGTCACAAAAAAAGAGAGATCATTTTACATACAAAAACATTGCTATATCCTACAAATAAAGTAGGTAATCCTATTTTTAATTATTATCTTCTAACTCTTATGTGTACCTTGTCTAGGTCTAGGTCTAAGTAAATCATCAAAAACATTCTGGTCTACTGCCCGTTTTGGCAATATTTTTTCTGCAGATTAAAATGATAATTAAAAAAACATTACAAAATGAACAGACTGAATATGAATAGCTATTTCTTTTTAAACATTTATGAGGTGGCACAAAATTTCTTTTTTTAATTTTTTTTTTTTAAAAAACCTAGAAAAAAAATTTCTCTTCTCTGGCACTTTCTGAAAAAAGTGGACAACCAGGTAATGTTTACAACTGCTGCTGATAATTTTAGTATTTTGCTCCTCTCACCTATTTCTCTTCTGCCTTTGCAGAAAAAAAAAAAGGAACAGTTGTTTTTAAAGGAGATGTCATACAGGGAAGCTGAAATGTCTCAGACTGAAGTTGTGGTTTAACTTGGATCTCTCTGTCTTTTAGAAAGGAATACGGGACAGAAACTCTTCGGAAAGATCCATGTTCCATTCAAAAAGTTCCATCTGATACATTCAAGCAAATTTCAATTGATCTGCACCACAGCTCAATAGAATCAACGAAAGACATTTTCTGACACAGATTTTAACAGTATGTGAAGTGAAGAAACCACTTCAGATGACAGATACCGAAGACAGAAGCTGTATTCCCACGAGCAATTTCTGCTAGTCCCTCTGGGCATTCTTTTCTATTGAAAGAGACAGTGCACCACATATTCTTCTGTTTCCTCTAAACTGATTTTTTCAAATGCTCACTGCCGCTGCCAGAGAACGATTCAACGGAGAGTCCAGTTAGTTTCTGTATGTGGAATAAAGAGTATGTGTCTCTATGTGCATGTTCAAGGAGATTCATCTTGTCCTTTCCTTCAGGCAGCAAACCTTCTTAGATCAGCCCTGACTTTTCCATAAATATTCAACAGAATGTTTTGCCTCAATATTACCCTTATGTAATGAGGTTGCAGAGTCTTGGCTATTCTATTTGCCCTCAAGTTCTCTGGCTTCCAGTGAAATATAACCCCCATGCCTCAACTGGGCATTACCAATTGCCTTGCAAATGTGCTATTTTACTGAAAACTGTCCATGTATCATCAGATTTCACACAAAACACAAAAGGGAGTTCGAGATTGTAGAATAGGCTTTCAGCTTGAATGACAATTCCTGAATTTTTGCCAGAGGAGTGAGTTGAACTACACCGCATCACAGAGAGGCACTTGTGTAGCATATAGAGGGCAAAGCATACTCCTAAAGGAATGTAGTGAATTCTTCCCCCCTGCTGCACTTTCACCAATCTTCTTTTTGCAAGTAGATCTTATTAGCAATAATGAATTTTGTACTTCTGCTGAAAGGGTTTTCAATTAAAGCTTCCCTCGCGCAGCACAGATCTACAGCAGTCATAAGGAGGCCACCCATTGAGACAGGGTTACAAACAAGGTGTTGATATAAAGAAATCCAAGTCCTGTTGGGATTGAATTAAAATCTCATTTTCTTGGGGCAATAATATAGTTAGAAGAGATGCTAATTAACATCGGCCTCCTCTCTGGAGCTTCAGTACAGGTAGTTTCTTGTTGGTGGGAACTGTTGGAGAGTTGAACTCATCAAGAACCCTTGTTAGAGGATGAGCTTCAGAAGAACATAAACTGAAAAAACTCTGAGTAAGTAATCCCATTTAAAAAAGGGAGAATAAAATACTCATAATGTAGCCTGGCATGCAGCTATCAGTGGAATGCTAAAAGACATTTAAGAATATTAAGAAGTACCAGAGAATAGAAAAGTCTTGTTACTATCTAAACACCATCTTGAAGAGAGAAAGACACGGAGTTCTCTTTTGTCCCTTAAACACAGAGACTCATCTAACTATCAATGAGTCAAGTGAGTGAAAGCAACCTCTACGAAGAGCTTCCTCTTCTTTGTCTCTCACCCTTTGCTCTAGTGGTTACAACTTTTCACAAGCCAAAGAAAGAATATAATCTCCAGAAGGAACACTGGCCTTATTTTACATAACCTCTCAGCTTTTTATTCCACCCATCCTTTCTTGAGGGCCATGTTTGTGTAACTATTTTTGTGTTCTTTAGAAAAGCACCATCCACACAGGATTATTAATACTGCCAAATGCTTCAGCTTTGAAGGAGAAAATATGCTTTGGAGCATGCAGGGAGCACCCAGGAGCATGCAGGGAGCATTTTTGGACAGTTGTGTAAAGAAGCTGTGTCTTTGCTGGGCTAAAGCAATTGCTGTCCATAGCTGCTGCATAATCTGGGGGTGTCAACCTTTCGAGGCAGACAAGAAGTATTCCAGGGGTGAAATGCTCCGAGGTATGCTACTGATTCGCTTTGCTACCAGTTTGCTGTACATGTGCATGCGCTGTACACACCAAACGCGTGCTTTGCGCACATGTGTACCACATGTGCTACCTCGCAGCGCTGAAAAAAGAGGCTTAAGAAGCCTTTTCTAGGGTAAGTAGAACAGTGGGGGGAGTGGGACAGTTGTGCCACATGATTTAGATTTGCTAGAAAGCAAGATTTCCTGCTTTCTAGTGAATATAAATTGTGCGGCACAGCTGATTGTCAGAAACACTGGTTTGCCCGAACTGGTAGCTTTTATTACTACCGGTTCGGGCAATCTGGTCCGAACTGGTAGCATTTCACCCCTGAAGTACACCCAGGAAATACTAGCTCTATCTTTATTATAAGATTACATTATCAGAAACTTGCAAGTCCAAAAGTACATCTCCTTCCCCTCCCCTTTATAGCTGAAGAAACTAGGGAGGGTCCCTTCTGAGACATTTGTCACATCCCCATTCTTTTTTGTGGACTGAGGTGCCATTATCTGACCATTGTCTAGTGTGTCTCCTTCCTGTCTCCCATGGTCATTCCTATCTACAATTACATGAGTTAATGCTTCCAGATTTTTTTTTCTTTTGTCCCTTCATGTTCGAAACCCAACATATTTTATCTTTGTAATTATTATCTCTCATAAACAAAAGAAAAAATGGGTTAGTGTACCTGCATAACTGCCTTTCTTTACATGAATATATTCAGATAATGAGACCTTGTGCGAAGATGAGTTGCAAGTGGCAAGTACTATCTATAAAAATCTTTCCCAGTGTCTATACTTTGGCCCAATCCACACCTGTCATCTACTGTCAGGCTAATCCAGTGCCAATGATGCTTTTTATTTTCTGAGAATTTCTGATCCTTTGGCTTGTAGTTTTTGTTCTCAGTCATATTTAGCCTTTTAAATGCATTATTGCTTATTATTATTCATTCCATTGCTATTGAATCTTAATTGTTTTTACTTTCCATTGTAAATTGCCCACAGAACTTTGTTATAGGGCAGATTAAAATAAAGGAAAAACCGGCATCAATTAACTTATGCTTTTGGCATGCATGTCTAATATGTAAACCAATTTAATCATTCAGAGAAATATTTGCTCTCTTTTGAAAAACCTGAGATCTAGGGAAAGATTTATGGTTGCCTGAGGAATCTTCCTATTCATTTATTCAAAATATTGTTTTCCATTACGTCACTTGTTAAAAAGTAATCACACAGTTTTAAAAGAGATAAAGTATTCCTCTAAATGGCTTATAAAAAGCCAGAAAGAAATAAAAATGCAAATTGGTTAAACTAGCCAGGACCATGGTTGTCTATCAAGGATTTTAACAAGGAAGGAATAATGCTAGTACACAAAAGTTGTGGTTCTTATGATTTCATTTGATGTGGTGGTACAATTTTATACCTGTGATATTTTAGAGGTGATGTCATAACACACGGATTATCATTTTAATGTCATCATGATTGCTTATGGATACTACTAACCAGAACAACACAATATGTATTTGGTATCTGAATACTATCAGGGTGTAGGCAAGACGGATCTCCCAGCTACAATTTCATATTTCAGAGTAACACAGAAAGCTGTTTCTTATGTACTAATCAGTCACAGGAGTCAGCTACCAAAGAATTGATGAGGAGGTAGGGAAGGTCATGTAAATCTAGGCCTTGGACAGTACAATCCTATGTATATATATGTGTGCAATTTCTCACTAATGTTATTTTATTTACACACACACAAGCACACACAATAACATTAATGAGAAATTTAAAACCTCATCTAAGTACAAGCGATCATTTTATAATGCACATATATAAAATATCAGGCAGCAACTAAATTTAAAACTAGTTCAAAAATAGCTCTAATGAGGTAATGTACTTTGAAAAATTATTATTTTATTTATTTTATTTTATTTATTTTATTAAATTTCTATACCGCCCTTCTCCCGAAGGACTCAGGGCAGTGAACAGCCAGAAGATAAAACACAGGAAATACAAAATCTAAAATAAATTAAAACAAATTAAATAATTTAGGCTGAATTTTAAAATACCCCATAATTAAACAGATTAAAATTTATGTTTAAAATTTAAATTTAAAAGAGGAGATGATATAGGCCAGGCCAGCTTGATGAAATAAAAATGTTTTAAGCGCGCGATGGAAGGTGCGAAGATCCGGGATCCTCCGTATCTCCGGGGGGAGCTCGTTCCAGATCATAGGTGCCCCCACAGAGAAGGCTCTCCCCCTGGGGGCTGCCAGTTGACATTGTTTGGCCGACAGCACCTGGAGGAGCCCCTCTCTATGGGAGCGTACTGGCCGGTGGGAGGCTATTGGTGGTAGCAGGTGGTCCCGTAGATAACCAGGTCCTAAGCCATGGAGCGCTTTAAAGGTGGTAACCAAAACCTTGAAGCGCACTCAGAAGACCACCGGGAGCCAGTGCAGCTCGCACAGGAGAGGTGTTACATGGGAGCTCCATGTTGCTCCCATAACCACCCGCGCAGCCGCACTCTGCGCCAGTTGGAGCCTCTGAGTGTACCTCAAGGGGAGCCCCATGTAGAGAGCGTTACAATAGTCCAGACGAGAGGTGACGAGGGCATGAGTGACTGTGTGTAGGGAGTCCCGATCTAGAAAGGGACGCAATTGGCGGATCAGGCGAACCTGATGAAAAATCCTCCCGGTCACGGCCGTCAAGTGCTCTTCTAAAGACAGCCGTGAATCCAGGAGGACACCCAAGTTGCGAGCCCTTTCCGTGGGGGCCAATGATTCACCCCCAATAGTCAGCGATGGCACCAGCTGACTATATCGGGACGTCGGAAATCACAGCCACTCAGTCTTGGATGGGTTGAGCCTGAGCCTGTTCCTCCCCATCCAGATCCGTACGGCCTCCAGGCACCGGGACATCACTTCAAGGGCATCATTGGGGTGGTCCGGGGTGGAGATGTACAGCTGGGTGTCATCAGCGTACTGATGGTACTTCACCACAAAACCACGGATGATCTCGCCCAGTGGCTTTACATAAATGTTGAACAAAAGGGGCAAGAGGACCGATCCCTGGGGCACCCCACATATGAGGGGCTTCGGGGTCGACCTCTGCCCCCCTGTCAACACAGACTGTGACCGGTCGGAAAGAAAGGAGGAGAACCACCGTAATAGGGTGCCTCCCACCCCTAACCAACCGGTGCAGCATGATACCATGGTCGATGGTATCAAAAGCCGCTGAGAGATCTAACAGGACCAAGACAGAGGAGCAACCCCTGTCCTGAGCCCTCCAGAGATCATCAACCAACGCGACCAATGCCGTTTCCATGCTGTACCCAGGCCTGAAACCCGACTGGAACGGATCTAGATACGACGTTTCATCCAGGTACTGGGGAAGCTGTCACGCAACCACACTCTCAAGAACCTTCACAACAAAGCGAAGGTTGGAGACTGGACGATAATTAGCCAATACTGCCGGGTCCAGGGAAGGCTTCTTGAGGAGAGGCCTCACCACCGCCTCCTTCAAGGTGGCAGGAAAGGTACCCTCACCCAATGAAGCATTTATAATCCCCTGGAGCCAGCCTTGCGTCACCTCCCAGGAAGCCAGTACTAACCAAGAGGGATACCGGTCCAACAAACATGTGGTCGCGTTCAGTCTACCCAGAATCCTGTCCATGTCATCTGGGTCACAGGATCAAACTCGTCCCAGATAACATTCTCAAGACCTGCCTCCGTCACCTTCGCTGGACCTACCCAGTTGGAGTCCAGACCTTCCCGAATCTGAGTGATTTTGTCATGCAGATATTGAACAAAATCCTCAGCTCTTCCCTCCAAGGGGTCCTCCCGCGCTTCCTGGTGGAGCAGGGAGCGGGTCACCCTAAACAGGGCGGCCGGGCGATTATCTGATGATGCAATAAGAGCAGCAAAATGGATACATTTTGCTGCTTTTATCGCCACAAGGTAATTCTTAATATGAGATTTTACCAGTGTCCGGTCTGATTCTGAAAGACTAGCCCTCCAACTACTCTCTAGGCGTCTTTTCCGGCGCTTCATCTCCCTCAGCTCCTCGGTAAACCAAGGAGCCAGGTGAGAACGGCGCCGGGTCAGAGGCCGCAAAGGCACGACTCGATCCAGAGCTCCAGCGACCGCTCTATCCCAGGCGGCCACTAGGTCTCCAGCCGAGGCATGTGCAAGATCCTTGGAGATTGGCCCAAGCTCCATCTGGAACCTATCAGGTTCCATCAGGCGCCTGGGGTGGTACCATCTTACCGGTTCCACCTCCCTGTGGCAGGGTACCGTGGTTCAAAGGTCAAGGCGAAGGAGAGAGTGATCTGACCATGACAAGGGCTCAGTGACTATGTCCCCTATCTCAAGATTACTCAACCACTGTCCAGAGACAAAAACCAGGTCCAGTGTGTTTCCCCCCCCCCCCCCGTGTGTAGGACCATGAATTAGCTGGGTCAGGTCCATGGCTGTCATGGAAGCCATGAACTCCCGAGCCACCTCAGATGCCTCACCCGTGGACGGCAGATTAAAGTCCCCCATGACCATAAGTCTGGGGGTATCAACTGCCACCGTGGTGATAACATTGAGCAGCTCGGGCAGGGCTGCAGCCACGTGGCAGGGAGCCAGGTACATGATCAACAAGCCCATCTGCACCCCATGACCCCACTTCACAAGGAGGGACTCACAACCGGCCGTCTGAGGAACAGTGGTCTCCCTCGGCCTAAGACCTTCTCTAATAATAACAGCTACTCCCCCTCCCCTCCCCTGAGGCCTCGGCTGATGGAATGCATGGAAGCCTGGTGGGCACATTTCTACCAGAGGGACCCCTCCCTCCAGGCCCAACCAGGTTTCCATAATACCCACCAGGTCCGCTCCCCCCTCCTGAATAAGATCACAAATGAGGGGGGCTTTATTTACTACAGACCTGGCATTGCACAACATCAGTCGAAGGCCCAGGCCCTGAGGATCTGTGCAACCTGGAAATCGAGTAGAGCTTTGGGGGCCGGAGTGCCCTACCGCTTGGAGAAAGCGGGTGCGCGCTTCCTTAACATGATATGGCCCCCTGCTCCCGCCATATCTACCCCTCCCACTCACAGTACCAATGATAGAAACCCAGTCTGGACAAGCTTGATCCCCCCCATCACCCCCGGATCCCCCCTGTCCCCCGCCGCACATCCCAGCCTGTCCCGACCCTCCCCTAAGTGGGTTATCCCCCAAACCCACAACCCTAGTTCCTGTCCAACCCCCCTCCCCAAACCCCTTAAAAGTTTAGACAAAGACAGTTTTAAAACCCCCCATTCAAAAAAGGGATTATTTTTGAAGAATTAGAAATCTTCTTTTGCTTATGGCTTATGCCCTTTCCTTCTTATACTTACTCAGGAACCAATATTTTTCCAATATTCTTATGAGTGGGACTCCTAAGTCAACCTAGAAAAGAAAATGAACGTTCCAGATTAAGAGGTGACATTGTTATTTGATCTTTTCTTACTTCTATTTAATTTTAGCTAAGAAAAAACCCATCATAGACTCTTTATTACCATCTATAAATCTTTTATTAGTCAGTCACATCCATTCTTTGGAACCAGATGCCTGATATAATCATTTTGCCAAAATTGTTTATCAAAAATGTTTTAAATATATGTAAGCTCAGATTTTCTGTCAGTCTCTTTTTCAATCGCTTTTGATTTTTTAACAAGCACGAGAGCCTTAACCTATGACTCTTGCCTTTGCATTAGGTCCAAAATATTAATTATTAGTGCCACCAATTAGTAGTCTGGCTTTATTTAATATCAAATAGTTTGTTTTTCTATAGTCAGAGGCACCCTTAACAATTTTCTCCAGTATTGCAATGCAAAGGATTGTTTTTTCCCTCTTAATTATAAAAGAATGCAATTTTCAGAAGAAGCACATCTCTGCAGGATCCAAGACTGCCTGCCATAGAAAATGGTCCCTGATTATATTTAAATATTGTCTTGTATTTAATTTAGATAATTCCTGCAATAAACTTTCTTCATCTTTACTGTAGTGAAACAGTCTCAAAAGACATAGTCATTTCTTTCCTCAATCCAAAGTCCTAATGTCCAGCTGCTGAATTTCCTTTCATGGGCTTGGAAACTGGTAATTCTGCTGCTCAATGAAATAAAGTACAAAAAGAAGTATAGCAGGAGAATCTAGAGTCATAGCCATAGTTTTCCTGGAAAGATGAATCCATGTAGCTGATGTCTCAGATTGCAAGTGGTGGGAACAACAAAAAATGTACCCATACACAAATTGTTCAAGTACTTATGGTGAAAAACGGAAGTAATGCAACTTGTGGTGAAAAACCAGAAACCACCACAAGTTGCATTACTTCCACATGAGCAACATTTTTGCTTATTCTTTTTTCTGCCCATGATACACTGATTCTTAAGATGGTTGCTTGCCATTGGTTAAATATCATTTCTAAGTGTGTTCTTCACCTTTTAATTACATTAAACAGCCATATCCCTTCTTGCTGATCGATATGGAGAAAGATGATGTAACTGCAATGAACAGTTATAGCTATAATACCAGAAATTTTGAAAAACTGGAGGGAAACACAAGACCCAAGGGACTTCAGTAGTGTTATTATCTACCTTTCCAGGAAGGGGACCAAAAAAAAAAAAAGGGAAAAAGAGTACTGCAAATATAAAAACTGATGCGCACATTGGGTCAATCAGATTTGGTTTCAGAACCATCTCAGTATCCCAAAAGGAATGGGATACGTTTGAAATATGTTTGATTTAAGCATGGTGAGGTTGATCAAAAGGGCTTTAAAATATAGGCTGGGGTGGGATGGGAACAAAACAGGACACAAAGTCTGTACTTTGTGTCCTCTTAATACAGTAATGCTTATAGATTGGAAAAGTAAGCAAGATTAGCTTGTGCTCTTAATAGAGAAGGGCAAATATGATTTAATAGCTTTAACTGGGACTTGGTGGGATGATTGACATGACTGCAGTATAGAAATTAAAGGATGGCATTTTTTTTCCCCAAAAGGGGCTGAAGTAATCAAAAGGGAGGAGGAGATGCACTATATATTATGACTATCCATTCCTACTCAGAAATCTGAGTGATTGAACTTGGCAATGCCAAAAAACGATTAGAGAAGTAAATAGAAGCAAAACTCTTACTGGCACTTTCTACCACCTTCCCAAACAAGAATAAGTTTTATTTTACTTTATTTTATTATTTTATTGAGACACTGCCCAACTCCAGCTGATATTGGACAGTATCCATGGTGTACAAATAAATACTGTATATGTATATGTATATAGATACGGATGGTGCCTTCCAAAAGCAAACTGCAGATCTTTCAAAGAGACATGCTTTAATTGCCCTCACATTTATTGGGAGGAATTTTCTGGTTCTGGGCAACTTTCTTCTTCACAGGATTAAGATAGGCCAGAAGAAACAGCTATTCTTGATATAATACGAATTAAACTGACGAAGTAGATTAAGAGCAATGAGGGAGAGTAACCAGGCAATTCTGCAGTTCTTAGGGAACTAATTAGGGAAACTAATCAGGGGTGGGTTCTAAATTTTTTTACTACTGGTTCTGTGAGCGTGGTTTATTTTGTGGGCGTGACTTAATGGTCATGTGACAGTGGACGTGACTTGATGGTCATGTGACTGGGTAGGTGTGGCCAACTCAATGTCACTCACGTCAAGGGGAGTCATAGTTTTTTGACCACGCCCCTTGTTCCTTCCTCTCAGGCCGAGTTTCAACTCAGTCGGCCTGAGAGAAACATCTCTAGCAGATTTGGCTTTCATTTGGCCATTGTCTGTTTGATTATCTCAGAATCACTGTGAATTTTTTGACCAAACAATTATTTAGGATTTAACAGAGGTACTGGTCTATCAAGCTTTTAACTGCTTGCAGAGCCGTACTGGTCTACCCATTTGTTTTTGGAGTGTTCCGGTCTACCTATTTGTTTTTGGAGTGTACTGGTCTAACCACCACACTGCCTTTTACCGCTGATCAACTCTAGGGCGGCCCTTTGAAGCGCTGCGGCAAGAGTTTAAACAGTTTTTTGCTGCTCTGCCACCAACTGAGAGCATCGGAAACCGCTTTCAGGCAGCTTGGCCTCAATTGCCAATCTACCACCATTGAGCGGTTTACAAGGAGTGGATTGGTTCTAGCCAATCAGTTGAGAAGCTTCTTGGCTTCTCAATTTAAAGCTACGGTGTCTTGGCTTTTTTTCTCTTCTTTGTCAAGTGAGCCCTGATTTTTTCCTTCTAGCCAATCAGCTGGGACTCGGGAGGCAGCGAATAGATTGGGGGCAGGGCCAGGCAGAAGTGGTATTTACCGGTTCTCCGAACTACTCAAAATTTCTACTACTGGTTCGCAAGAACCGAGGAGAACCGGTAGCAACCCACCACTGAAACTAATACTGAATGGTTAAATATGTTTCTTGTACTTAAAAAAACCCCAGATACTAATAAACTCAAAGCAATAATAAAATACAATTCTCACAGTAGGAAAAGCTAATCAGAAAATGAACTTGACATGAGTCAGAGTTCTTGAGAAAAAGATACTTAAATTACAAATGCAAACAATTGTAGTCAGGAGACACCAAAGGTGCTTTTTCAAGAGTATCTGGACTTTCTGATTTTTCTTTGAAGACGTTTCGCTTCTCATTCAAGAAGCTTCTTCAGCTCTTCACTTCAGAGCTGAAGAAACTTCTTGGATGAGAAATGAAACGTCTTCAAAGAAAAACCAGAAAGTCCAGTTGTCTCTTGAAAAAGCACCTTTGAGATGACCATGACCTGGATGACCGAGAATCTCCATAGATATATAGTCAGGAGAAAAAAAAATGTAGGATAACAAGAGAAACCAGAGTGGTTATCTAAAATGCACAATTAAGATATAAAACCAAAAAAAGATATATATCAGGAAGTGAAAAAGGGCCCAGTCACAAAAGAAAAGTATAGAGAACTAA
Source organism: Arizona elegans (assembly GCA_022577455.1). Lineage (NCBI taxonomy): Eukaryota > Metazoa > Chordata > Lepidosauria > Squamata > Colubridae > Arizona > Arizona elegans. The sequence goes on from JAKOOJ010000002.1 coordinate 156,697,922, forward strand.
CCCCAAACTGTATTACTGATGCCAGGACTGTGAAATCTTAGAATGATCAGAGATGATCAGAGATGACGATGATGACAATGATGACAACAACAACAACAATAATAAAACAGCTCCTTTAAATAGATTCAATATGAAAAGAAAAGAATACATAAAAGTACTGGCTACACACCTGAGAGCTGTATGCACCTTGAAAAAAAAATTGTGGCACTTACCAGAAGTCAGCCTTCATGATAAAGAACAAATCCTGCCAGGCTATTCTTACAGCATTCTTTTATTAGGTAACTAATGTAATGGATTGTGAAAAAGTTGTAGATATAATATACCTTGACTTCAGCAAAGCATTTGAAAAAGTACCCCATAACATGCTGATTACCAAGCTAGTTAAGTGCATAATAGATGGCATGGCAACTAAATGGAGTTGTAACTGGTCTGAAAATAATATTCCAAGAATGCTTATTAGCAGTTCCTTATGAAATTGGAGAGATGTTTAGTGGTTACCACAAATTTCAAATTCATTCCTCAATTCATTCATTCTCTCTCTCTCTCTCTCTCCCTCCCTCCCTCCCTCCTTCCCTCCCCCCCCTCCTTTTAGCTAAAGACATAGAGGGAACTAAAAAGCTAGATTGGGCAAGAGAAGCTATCTGTTCATTCTCCTTCATGAGTGGGAGAAAAATGTAGATTTGGAACTTTGATTCTGCTACATTTATGACTTATATCTTACACTCTGAAACTGCTGAATTTCTTCATTAGCAACTTTTCTATTGCCTGCAATAAAAGTAATGTATCATGAGCTGTGTCCTTAAATTGCTATCTGCAAGCCTTCTAGTTCCAGTGCTGATCAGGGAAAGCTTGATAGGAATGCTTATCAAATGGGCAGATGATACAAAATTCTTAGTTGCAAATACTCAACCATGAACTTGAAAGTTTAAAGAAATGGCGTAAAAATAAACAAATAAGAATGAAATTTAACAAAAACAAAGTTAAAGTTCTTCCCTTTAGGAAAAAAAACACACACACTAAAGGCACCTTTATGAGGTGAGCAATATCAAATATAATAGTTGTGGAAAATATGTAGAATAGTAAATGGTTGCAAACTACATGGGGCCAGCGGTGTGAAGTGGCTGCCAAGCAGCAAATGCAGCTTTAGGCTATATTAACATAAGTATATATTTCAAATTATGTGAATTGCCTAGTGGCAAGATCAGTTCTACAGTGAAACCAATTTCTCAGACACATAAAAAGGGCACTGCTCTTTATCAGATGTGTTCAAACAGTAGCTAGACAGCCTTCTGTTTTAATGTTTTAAACTGGATTCTTTCACCGAGCAGGTTAGCCTCATTGATGCCTTCCAACCCTATGATTTTATAATACTAAGGCAGCCCCTACCAGCCTGGATATCACATTCTTGGTTAAAGTCTCACAGTCACTATCCTTCTTTTTTCTTGCCATTACTATTGTGCAAACAGTATGAGAGTGAGCCAGGCTAAGATTCGATATTGGGATAAAACTCAAATATTAGAAATCCAAATCTTTGGTCAAGACTGAAGTGCCTCTTCCGTGCCAAGGTGCTGAGATGACAAACGGTATTTGACGTAGGTACAGAATTGTAAAAGGGCAAACTGACCCTAAACAGATACATCCTGTTGTTTAATGTTTATTGCACCCCAAATGTCATGTAGATTCTAGAGAAGAAATACTGCTTTCCTTACTGTCCTCTTTACTGTTTGTGAGGTGCCTTTGAGCTCCTTATCTCCTTTTATTATGTCTTGAGCTCCGGAGCTGGAAACCTGAGCCTGTGGGAACAGGGCTGTTATGTCTTTCCTAGAGATAGATTAAAGGGTAGCTTCTACGTGTGAAATGCATCATTCTCTGTAATAATTTTGCCTTTAAACTGTATAAATACATGGCCAGAAGAAGCCATTGGTGTTCAGACCCTTTTCTTGTCTTTGGACTGTTTGAACCTTGCGCAATAAACTCTTTCCTGCATTGAAGAGCTTGCCCAGTCCGTTATTTTGTCTACAACAGCTGGCGACTCCGCCGGGACTAGGTGCAAGGCGATATTTCGCTGAGGACCGTTTCGACCCCTCGGGACCATCGGGAGGTCGCTCCTGAACATTCTCCAGGCGCCGCGGAGATACGTCTCCGGGAGACAGCAGCGATACCCCCATGGCCCCAAAGGTGCTCTGATCGAGTCCAAGAACCCTGCGGTGCAGGAAAGGTGGTCTGAACAAATTCCTGGCCAGGAATCTACGGAGTGGGAGCATTTTAAGTGAGTATATTGTAAAAGAATTGTACCTGTCTCATTTGAAGACAGACAGAGGGATTTGATCACTCCCTCGGACTCGGGGTGGCTACCCTAATGAAGTCCATGTCAGGTTGTGTGGGTGGTTAAGCCATCGTATTTCTCATTAGTGGCCGTGAGTTTCCGGGGCTATGAGTCGACGGCAGTGTGGTAGAAGGGATGGGGTTCAGAGCGTGCCAAATACTCTGTTGGCATGCATGTTAAAAGGTTTTGACAAGTATTTTAGCAACCCTTCCTATCCAAAAGAATCAAAGGATCAATTAAAATTCTTATGTAAACATGTGTGGCCACAAAGGGAGATGGGCTGACCGCCTCCCCCTCAGGGATGGTTAAGGGAAGAAACATCGGATAAGTTGTGGGGAGTGATTGTAGTGAATCAGGATAAATATCCTGATCAAGTTCAATATATTGATCAATGGGTGAGAGCCCTGTTGAAAAAAGCTGAGGATTTATTGCAATGTAGGGCTGAAACAGTCGGGTTATGTGTATCTGAGCAGGCAGGAAAAGTAAGCTGCTGGAGGGAGCGGAGGAGGAAATCAGAGGCGTATGAGTGATCCTGGCGTGAAGTCAAAAGTCAAGGGGAGTCATTCGCCTAGAGGTGGCAGTCAGAGTGAGGAAGAGGGGGATGATGATGATGATGATGATTTGGAGGCTGTGGGGGCTGTAGGTGGAGAAGAAAGAGCAGGAGGCACGGATGAATAAAGAGGCTGGTTTGTTGGCAGGGGCACTGTGAAGTGGGATGCAAGGGGGTTTTTCTCCCCCCCTTCCTTTGGAGGGGAGAAAGAGGAAAAGAGATGCTTTTAAAACTTTGTTTCTCCTTTCTGGTGTTTGTCTGGTTTTTTTTAACAAAATAGGCTGTACACCGCCCTGAGTCCTTCGGGAGAAGGGTGGTATAGAAATAAAATTATTTGGAAAAAGGAATTACTTGGGAAAAGGAATGCCCAAGACAGATGGTGAGAAGTAGAGGGATGAGAAGAGCGGATTTTGGGTCAGGGATGTGTGGGCAGCTCTCTGGGAGAAGGGGAGAGCGAGGACAGAGGAGAGGTTTGAGTAGAAGGTTGGACAGACAAGTTCAGGTTGGGGTTTTGGTAGAGGATTTGGAGAGGGCGCAGGGCAGCAGAAAGCGGAAAGTATTGGATTGGCAGACATGACTTGGTCAGATTGAGGGGGACCAAGCTTGGAAGAACCCCCGCCTGAGCCATTAGTTACAATGAAAATAGGGGGTCAGTACAGAACATTTTTGGTAAATATGGGAGCAGGAAGATCAGTTGTAAATAAGCAGATTGCAGCCCCCCGGATCCCATAAAATCCAGGTTCAGGGGGTATCAGGACAGATTATGGGGCGGCAGGTCTTGAAACCAGAGATGTGTGATTTTAAGGAAGCTGAAATCCAGCATGAATTTTTGTACATTCCTGAGTGCCCTATTCCATTGCTAGGCAGGGATATGCTGAGCAAATTAGGGGCAACAATTTCTTTTGATGAAGATAGTTAGAGAATGACCATAAGGCATTCTCCGGAGGAGATTTGGAGGTTGTTTGATGTGCGCTGAGGATAACCTGCTGGGTTTTGCAGTGGGGGTGGAACTAAAACCTGGAGTGGTGTCTGTGAGTAGAAGGCAGCGTCCCGTTTCTTGGGAAGCTATTTGTGCTATTTATGAAAGCATTCAGAGATTTGGAAGCCGGGGTTTTGGTGCCTATTTAGTCCTCCTGGAATACTCCAATTATCCCAATTAAACAGTCAGATGGGTCTTACTGCCCGGGGCACGGTAACTTTACACCCGGCCATGTCAAATCCATATACCCTGTTAAGTTTAATTCCACCCCGGGCTGAGTGGTTTTCTGTTGTTGATTTAAGGGATGCATTCTTTACAATTCCCATTCACCCCATAAGCCAGCCACTGTTTGTATTTTGAGTGGGAGAATCCTTATACAAGAATGAAAATGCAATATACTGGGACTCGGCTGTCTCGGGGATTTAAGACCTTCCCCACATTGTTTGGAATATGGAGATGGTACAAGAATTTAATAAGCAAATTGAGAGATTCCAACGATATGTGATGGAACAAGTACCCCCTAGATTAGTAACTTAATGTCACTCATTTGAACCTGGGGACCAAGTGGAAGATGGAAGGGATCTTTTATTGGTATTATGACTTCTCCACTTGCTATTAAGATTGCAGGATCAAAATCATGGATCCATCGGACACGAGTCAAAGCAGCAGCTGATACCAGCTGGAAAGTGTCCGTGGACAAACAACGTCCAACAAAACTGACATTTGAATGTGCTTAAATAAAGCTTTTGTATTCTATATATAGGTTACCTTGATGTATATCTGCTGATGTCACCCGTTGTAAGCTAAAAAGAGGATGGAGCACCTGCTCTCTTGAATTAGTCCGGAACTTGGATCTTGATGAAAGATTGAAGATCATTGCGGATTCATGTGGGAGGAAATTGGGTGTGGGCACTTTGAGTAATTGGGGTAGTAGCTTTATTGATTATTGTGTTTTACAGATATAAGCAATGGTTTTGTGGACAACCAGGGCCCATTTGATTTCTCAGTCGTTCCGATCCCTAATATTTCCCAACCGGCTGCGGAGTGTGAACCTCTTACAGATGAAAGAAGTCCCTGCTTAGGATACCCTGGAAGCTACCTTTTGATGCAAAAGAACAGAAAAGAGAATTTTCTTTAAATGTGTTGGTTTTGTAATTGTGGGTGTGAGTGTTGTTGTTGCACTCACTGTATTGATTGTGTTTTATGTATGAGCTGTAAGGTAGAGTGTGACGTGAAAATTATAGAGGAGGTGCTAGTACATTATTTGGTAATAAATCCTGAAGAAGTCCCCTTGTAATATTATCTGAAAAGGGAAAAGCTGAATATACCCGAAATCCCTAGCTATGTAACAAATACCTTTGTCAAATTGGCAGAAGACATAGCCCACACTCTGAATGTATCAAATTGTTTTGTATGTGGAGGAACTAACATGGGAGAAAAATGGCCATGAGAAGCCCAGGAATTAAATTATTCCAAAGTCTTAGAAATGGACCATAAGGGTAATCTGTCATATAATAAGGGTAAGGATGGAGACTGGACATTCACTACTAGTCTGGTAAGGAATGTCTGTGTCCAGAGAAAAATTGTGGCAGGCTGTCATCAGGTAGGAAACCTCATATGTACAGGAAAATGAGAAAGTAAGGTATGGTGGTCAGGAGGTAATGCCACAGAGGGAACTGATGAAATGGCCCTGTTTAAGGTAAACGGGTTATCTTTTTTTAAAAGGGTCCCGATAATCAGGCCCTTGAATGGCTGGCTCCTGATGGACTATACTGGATATGTGGTAAGATGGCATATGGGGTTCTACCAAAATCTTGGTGTGGAGCTTGTGTCCTGGGAATAATTGGACCAGGATTCTTTTTGCTTCCCCTTAAAACTCGACAGGTTTTAGGTGTCCCGGTATATGATGAGGTGGGAAACTGAAGCGGTGGTTGAAATCATCACCAACGAAACTGTAACAGGTTTTACTCAATTAGCTAGGGAGAGTGTCAAATCGAGGACATATATTATGCAGAATAGGTTAGCCAAGGAAGGAGGGGTATGTGGAAAGTTTAATTTGACTAACTGCTGTATAGAGGTTGATAAAAGCGGAAAGGTTATTAAGAAAATAACAGATAAAATGGTTGAAATAGCTCATGTGCCAGTCCAGACTTGGAAAGGTCTTAATTTACAGGACATGTTTTCAGGATTGTGGCCAAAGTTACCTGGCCTGCAGGCCATTTTTGGCCTGGTGGGATTAATAGCTGTAGGGTGTATTTTTCTCCCATGTCTCTTACCTCTGTTTGTTACGACTATTTCTAAAAGTCTATCCTTGCTGGTGGAACGTAAGACAACTGCTCAGGTGATGGCTATGTGGGATTACAAACGGCTCCAGCAGGAAGAGGACCTTTGGTGTGACTCGTCTGGATAAACAGATGAGTCACAAAGGAGGGTATGAGCCAGGCTAAGATTCGATATTGGGATAAAACTCAAATATTAGAAATCCAAATCTTTGGTCAAGACAGAAGTGCCTCTTCCGTGCCAAGGTGCTGAGATGACAAACGGTATTTGACGTAGGTACAGAATTGTAAAAGGGCAAACTGACCCTAAACAGATACATCCTGTTGTTTAATGTTTATTGCACCCCAAATGTCATGTAGATTCTAGAGAAGAAATACTGCTTTCCTTACTGTCCTCTTTACTGTTTGTGAGGTGCCTTTGAGCTCCTTATCTCCTTTTATTATGTCTTGAGCTCCGGAGCTGGAAACCTGAGCCTGTGGGAACAGGGCTGTTATGTCTTTCCTAGAGATAGATTAAAGGGTAGCTTCTACGTGTGAAATGCATCATTCTCTGTAATAATTTTGCCTTTAAACTGTATAAATACATGGCCAGAAGAAGCCATTGGTGTTCAGACCCTTTTCTTGTCTTTGGACTGTTTGAACCTTGCGCAATAAACTCTTTCCTGCATTGAAGAGCTTGCCCAGTCCGTTATTTTGTCTACAACAAGAGACAGAAGTTAATGAATTCAAAAGAGTCCTCTAAAACATAGATTTGGCTCCAAGATCCAGAATTTTAATTGTGTTCTTGAGATGTTGCAATGCCATACTCTCACCTTTTTGGATCCAGAATTAAATACTAACTAGCTAGCTATTAACTAATAAAAAAACATAACTAGCTTGCCCAAATAATTGCCTAATACAGTTGCTCCACCAACATGGTTGTTTCTGCAAATCTAGTAATTATTTCTATACTGTCTTTGGTTGAATTCTGGTAGATCCTTTATACTGGTATAACTGACAATATTTCAGTTCTAATACCACTGCAGAAGTAACATCAGTCATGTGTGAAGTTTTGAAAGAGGCATTCAAATGGATAGAAAGCTTTCTATCCATCTGAATGCCTTTTTCAAAGCCTCACACATAACTAATGATACTTCCATATTTCCAATTTTCCATTTCTATTCATGATTGTCTTCACTTCCATCCATCTTGATACAATAAGAAAAATGTTATGGCAGTTAACTCTTTGGAAATGAGAAGGGAAAAGAACTGGGATTTTGGAACTGGTGAAGCAAGACTTTTTACTGATCAATCTTCCCAGAAACTTTACAAAGCTGGATTGTTTCAAGTCAGAAAACCATTTTTCCCACAGTTTCAGCAACACCTGAGCTGAGCCAGCAAGCAATCTACACACAGAATTGCTGTTGTTTTGATAGCAGACATATATGAAGTTCAGAACATGTATGAAATTCTCAGTTTCCCCCTCTAAAAAGCCCCTTGTTTGGCTTTTTGGCTGTTAGTATTTCATATTGCCTAACTACTTATTTTACCATTTTTTCATACAGTGATAATTACTTCCTTCAAAAGTAACTCTTTGTATGATTGGTTTGTTTGCGGCGGACAGCACTGCTTTTTTCATCCATTTTTCTTTGATTTTTCTACAGCAGAGCTGCTCTTTTTGAACCATGTCCAAAAAATCTTCAGGGTTTTTACAGATGTAATATTTCTAGCGCAGACAACAGTTTGCATCTTACTTTTGTTTCCTTTAAGTACCTGAGCTTTGGAGCCAAGTTTGTAGCCTAAAGTACATGATGCAGCAACTTTGTTAAAGCTGAGCAGATTTGAATTTAGGGCAGTGGTTTGGAAAACCTAATACTCTATTCTACCTCCCCAGCACAGCACAAGGATACTGTGCTGGGGAGGGAGAAAACAAATACAATGCAAAAATAAAAGCACTGCAAAATGTACACATCCCATTTCTCTTCCTTCCATTTCAAGTAGTAACCTTACCTTGATATTATTCTTTTTTTTTTTTTTGAAAACGTATCTTTTCCATTAAGCCTCTTTGCACTTATGTTCTCCAATATCCCTTGGGATAAGGTAAAGGAGTTCAGGCTTTTTCCCCTGATGATCTAATCTGTCTCCTTCCTAGAATATACAGGTTCTCTCTCACTTTGTGTGGTCCTTTAGCATTAAATCTTACCTTGTTTGGGCAGTATTTATAGGGGGACAACCTTTTCACAGCCTTTCTAATCCAGCCATAACCTATGTGTACACAGGGCTTTTCTAACCACATTCAGTTCAAATTATCTTGAAAACCAATCCTGCAATTCTTCCAACTGGCATCTACAGTATAGGTTTCTTCTCAGGATTGCTTCTAACAACATAAGCTGGGAAGCTGCTCAACACTGGAGACACATCCAGACTTCTTTCCTATGGCTGCTTGCAGGTTGTCTATGATATCTAAAGACATACAATCTATTTTCAGTTTTGCACACCCCCAAAATCTCAAGCCTTTTCAACTGATTAAATTTATTTCAAACCAATTGTCAGGTGTGCTTCCTTCAAAGTCCAGGAAAGAATGACCCAAACTCCATGTTTTATAGAGAAAGGTACTTTTACTAAAATGAAGTGAACGCAACCAAAGAAAAGCTGAAATTAAAACTATAGGTGCGAAAAGTGCATATAGAAAGCATCCCCTCCCACTGTCCATTGTAAATCATCCAATCCAAAGGTCTCCCAGAGTCAGGTGGAAGCACGTCTGGCAGCGTCATCAATCAGGAATGCCACAATGGTTGACCCGATAGTGACTTCAAAGATTCAGTTTCGTTTCTTCCAAAGTTTCGTTCTTCCTCCAGCACGCTCCCCCCCAGGCCCCCTAGCTCTCCCCCCTCCCGGTTCTTATGGCAGCCAAAGCAGTAAAAGCGGAGGCTGACACCAATCGATGCAATCTTGAAGATTCAGTAGAGATTCTCAGTCATCCAGGTCATGGTTATCTCAAAGGTGCTTTTTCAGGAGGCAACTGGACTTCCTTGTTTTTTCTCTGAAGACATTTGCATTCCATTCTCCACTATCCTGTTAGAGCTGAAGAATCTTCTTGGATGAGAAGCGAAACATCTTCAAAGAAAAAAAAGTCCAGTTGCCTCATGAAAAAGCATCTTTGGGACAATCTTGAAGAATGTTTTTATTGCCCCTGCATTCCTTTTTTGTCCCATGGCAAGTAATTTGCTTACTTTTTATTTTGCACTGCTCTAGGCCACTGTTTTTCAAACGTGGCAACTTTAAGATGTTTGGATTTCAAGTCCCAGAATTCCTCAGCCCCCTTCCCTCTGGGAGGTGAAGTCCACACTTCTTAAAGTTGCCAAGTTTGAAAAAAATCACTGCTCTAGGTTGTATACTATGTTCTGCTTTGCTCTATGCACTTCTTTTTCTTTGTCCCTGTGTTATCAACCCCATCATACTTGGCACTATTTCTGCAAGATGCCCTTAGATGATTATCAATGGTGTCTCTCTGTAGCAATGTGAATTCGGCATTAATGCTCTATGGAACAATGCTGTTCCTATTTTTCTTTGCTTGCTATTTCATGCTGCAGCAGAGTAGTAGGACAAATAACCCCATCATTGTATAGAATCTCATCAACTCAAGGCAGGTGGAAACACTCAAGTATGGTGCAAAATCTGTCATAGAAATAGCATTTGCATTATTTGGTGGCATAAGCAATATCTTGAGGCAGCAAGGAATGAAGGAATGATACGAATAACTTTTTTTTAAAAAAAACTGCTGATGTCAGAGAAAATAATGATCTATGGGTAAAATGCTAGTTAAAGTAGCAAGCAAGGAAAATGGGGATGGCTGGAAATTGAGTATTCAGTCAGGAAAGAGTGCAATAGCATATAAATGGTATAGGTAATATTGAGTATGCTGAAAAATATTACCTGAATGAGTAGAAGGAAGACAAATGGAGACTCCAGATTTTAAGCAGGACTAAATACTTGATATTTTGGCCATCCTACAGCTAGCCATTGATTACTGGGCTAAGAATGCTAATAGACTGGCTCAGAGAAGACCCCCCTTTTCAGAGAAGGAACACTCACATGGTGTAAGCTTTTTCTTACTAGGTTGAAAATGTAAGATTTTACTTGCTAATGTAAACACCATTCTATGATTAGGGAAATTACTGTATATGGACATTTGTTTTATTGTTATTATTATACAATAAATTATTTATAAAAGCAAATATCTTCTTTATCCTTAGATAATATTTATAACTATCTAACATAAATCTATCTAAAATTACTTTAAAAGTTGGACCATAAGAAAGGCTGAGCATGAAAGAATTGAGGCCTTTGAACTATGGTGCTGGATAAAACTCCTGTGAGTCCCTTGGATGGCAAGGCGGTCAGTGGTAGAGGAGATCAACCCTGACTGCTCTTTAGAAGGCCAGATCCTGAAGGTGCAACTCAAATACTTTGGCCACCTAATGAGAAGTAAGGACTCATTGGAGAAGAGCCTAATGCTGGGAAGGATTGAGGGCAAAAGAAGAAAGGGATGACAGAGAACGAGGTGGCTGGATGGAGTCACTGAAGCAGTAGGCATGAGTTTAAATGGACTCCAAAGGATGGTAGAGGACAGGAAGGCCTGGAGGAATGTTGTCCATGGGGTTACAATGGGTTGTACATGACTTTGCAACTAACAACAACAAAATTACTTATTAGCACCACTAATTCTGGGAGAACTCGAATTCTCCCTCTAAAAGTCAACTGATACTTTTAGAACAAGTCTGGAAGAAATCATAAGTCGTAGCCAAGAAGGAATTACATCTCTGGTCTTGCACCTTTTGAGTCCAGTGATTGTTTCCATGCCTTCCATGGAAATGTCTAGATTGACAGTGTCCATCCTTGTCATTTATTCCCAACTCATATATAGGATCTTCCTAGATGTCAAGTATGGGCGATCTTTCTGAAGATAAATTATGTAGATAGAAGTAAATTAAGCAAAGCTATTTTTCTGTGCCAGATACAGAGACGTTTCTTGCTTTTCCTGGTCCAGCAGACCATGGTCTGTGGCAGATTTTTCTTTGGTCTTCCTTCATTAACTGTTTTAGAACTCAGGTACCTCATTTCATACTTTGTGGAATAAAGCAAGTTGGATATTTAGCAATTTAAATTGTGCAAAAAAAAAGTATAATAAAAATCATCAATCACACTAAGGAATCATCTACAGAATATGACAAGTCAAGCAATCAGCATGGATTACAGCAAGCCAAACGTCTTTGGCTGGAGAAGCCCTGGGGTTCATTTATCATTTAATGCAAAGTGCACACAGTGAATCTTATCTGAAAGCCCTTACTTAACGAATTGGCTCCCACGTAATTTCCCCTAATTCAGTGGTTTTCATTCTACTTCATAACATTTAGGATTCATGTTCCCTGGGCAAACCGTGTGTGAGATGAAAGATCAATTGATGCCGTTAATCTTTTCCTTTCCATTTCATAACACCCCCCCCCCAACTTTTTTCTGTTCTGTTGCTCCTGAAATATTGGGACAATATCATCCATTTGTCCCAAATGCTCAGCAAGCAACTGCACCTCAAAATAATGTGCAAAATAACTTGTTGAAATTATGTTTTTCTTAATTACAGTACCTCATTGCACGAGTTTTATTCCCACTTCACAGATGAAGAAATAAGTCAGAAGAAGATAAAACAACAACAACCCTATTATATTAATCCCCAGAAATACAGAGATATGAACTCTTTCTTCATATACGCCCAGTACACTCACCATTTTTCTCATAATTTAAACAGGACAGTCAGTGCTGAATAAGTAAAACACATTTCTGTTTCCAAGAATTCACAACTAAGGTGAAAGCTGGGATGATGACAATGCAGATGTTGTTTTGTCTCTCCTTAGTGCCCTGCTTGAAGAAGAAATCATCCTTAGAGAGTAAGGGAAGAAATGTGTGAGTGACATACTCAATTCAGTGATATAGCGTAGTGGTGAACCCCAGATTTAGACATCTGATGTTACAGTAGGAGGAATTCCACACCCTACAGTGTCAAATGCTGAACTTTCAGACCCATGCATTTTATCATGTGTTACAAACTAAAAGTCCCTATATCCGTGATGGCGAACCTATGGCATGTGTGCCACAGGTGGCATGTGGAACCATATCTGTGGGCATGCGAGCATTGCCCTAGCTCAATTCCAGGGCTCATGCACGAGCTGGCCAGCTGATTTTCAGGCCTTCCTGTCCCACTGGAAGTTGGGAAAAGGGCTGGCCTCCGGGGTGGGGGTGGGGAAGGCCGTTTTTGCCCTCCCCAGGCTCCTAGAAAGCCTCTGGAGCCTGGGGAGGGGGAAAAACAGGCCTACTGGGCCCAGCGAGTCATCATGTGCCAAAAGCAAGGGGAGCACGGGGTGTGTGTGTCACACACGCATGTGCATGGGGGTGGGACACATTGAATTATGGGTGTGGGCACATGTATGTGTGACCTCCCCACGCTCCCCCCGCTTTTGGCACACAATGGCAAAAAGGTTAGCCATCACTGCCTATATGGTGTGTTTAAAATAGTATTTCCTTTGTAGAAAAGAGGTCACACCTTTTTGGGGTTTCTAAACAAAGTAGGTTGGCTGATTTTTCAGATTAATAGGATGGCTATGTTGATAGATTAATAGGATGGCTATGTTAAAACCTTAAAAAGGTTTTGGTTTGGTTTGTACTCAATTGCCACTATAGTCACAGAGCATGGAAGCAGGAGCAAGGTATTATTGGGTGTATCATATTATTAAGCTCAAGGAGGCAGGAAATGAATATTTGTAAGGCTTTTTATTATTTGGAGATGAATTTTTGGAAAGTTACTCTTAATTATTTTGTTTCAATTCTGTGTTATTGAAACTCATGGTTCTGATTAATAAACCGTCACCTGCAATAATTACAGCCAGTGTTCTGAATTTACATGTTAAGCATATTTTACAGAATATGTTAAGCATATTTTACAGAAAATATGCTTAACAAGAGATATTAACCAGGGATGTCTTACCATTGCTTCTTCTGTTATGCAGCCAGTCATGACCATTAAGAAATAATAGGAAAATTAAATCAAGAAATGATGGAGAATATTTGTTGAATGCGTTTGCAATGTTTATTACTCTTATACTATGTAATCCACTACAAATGTTTTTAGAATTTACAAAGAATACTTACACAAATTTGCAGAAGCTTCAGGATTAACAATTATTTTTTTTTAAAAAAAACACACACGACCTTTTGTTTTTTTACATACCTCTTTATAGCCAAATAGGAATCAACAGAAATACCCATTATGTATGATGATTCATAATGCAGATTATAAAAAGTAGTAATAAATTTTGCCCAACTAATTATGACTCTGGAAAACAATTATACAGAATATGATTAGATGGCCTAAATCAATTTACTTATTTAGGATAAGATCAGAGCTATTAAAATTTACCAAAATGGCTATTCAATTTCAAATCCTTCCTTTTAATTTGTTTATTAATTACAAATGCTAGCAAGACAAAGTTGTCTTGTTTTGGTTCAAAGCAACCTCAGACTAAAGAGAGTTGTTGTATCCCCCCACCCTCTGTTGAGAGAGGGCTGTTCAATTTTAATGTAGATAATTTTCTTGACCCCTCTTTCAAAACAGTGGTCCTCTCTGTCCAGAATGTGGACTTTACTGTCTCCAAAAGAATGACCTTTGTTTTTCAGATGTGGATGGACTGCTGAATTTTGTCCTGATATTTAGCGCTCTCTCAACAGAGGAGGAGTGATACAACACCACCTATCCCCTGCCTACAACACAGTACTTTCAGCAGTCCCAAGAAGGTTCCTAACCAGTGATGGGTTGCCCCCAGTTCACACCAGTAGTACCAGTTCTGGTACTATAGAACCAGTAGTAAAACTGGCGGGAGCGCGAGCGGCCCCGCTGCAAACCGATAGTAAAGGTAAGTAGAACCCACCCCTGTTCCAAACCCATTTACACTCTGATTCAGGTGACCCTGTGGGTACAGATAAACCCTCAAATAACTTCAACATTTCTCAGAGAACTAATGATCGACCTTCAGATGACGACCAGATGACTGCTGAGCTGTGGTGGGATTCAAAAATTTTTACTATTGGTTCTGTGGACGTGGCTTGGTAGCTGTGGCATGTCTTGGTGGGCGTGGCTTGGTGGATGTGGCAGGGGAAGGATACTATAAAATCTCCATTCCCTCCCCACTCCAGGGGAAGGTTACTGCAAAATCCCCATTTCCTCCGGATCAGCTGGGACTCGGGAGGCAGAGAATAGATGGGGCGGGGCCAGTCAGAGGTGGCATTTACCGGTTCTCTGAACTACTCAAAATTTCCACTACCAGTTCTCCAGAACTGGTTAGAACCTGCTGAATACCATCTCTGTTGCTGAGGAATATAAATTCTTCCATTCCTCATCATTCAGCCAGAACTGAAGAAGCTTCTTGGATGAGAAGCGAAATGTTTTCAAGGAAAAAAAAAAACTAAGAAAGTCCAGTTGCTTTTTGAAAAGCACCTTTGGGATTTAAAGATATTACACTGTAACCCCAGTTAAAATTTCATACACAATAAAAACAAATGAAAATGAATGTTGTACTGATTGCTAGAATAAGGTTTTTTTGTTTTTTTTACATATATGGCAATCAGATTCAAGAGCTAATTTCAGAAAATTGTATTAATTATTAAATAAGAATGACATCATATTTAGAATGCAAGTTTGCATTCTGGTAAGAATGCAAATTTGTAGAAGGACTAATAATATTTTTTTATTAACAGATGCTAAATCAGTACTAACAATGGAAACACCTAGAAAAATGGCCATGATAACATATGACCTATTCCCTCAAAGGAAAAAAATTAACATACAAATTGAAACCAGTGGAAGAAAAGAAAATAAGGGAGAACAAAACTTTTTTTCCCCCTGTGGGTTATTATAATAAAATAATAATAGAAACAGTAAATTTTAAAAA
The DNA here is from genome assembly GCA_022577455.1 of Arizona elegans. NCBI lineage: Eukaryota > Metazoa > Chordata > Lepidosauria > Squamata > Colubridae > Arizona > Arizona elegans. The sequence continues at coordinate 156,713,034 of JAKOOJ010000002.1, forward strand.
TTAGTAAACTTACTAAATGTTGTAAATTGTATATATAGTACCTAAATATAAGATCCTTGCTATATATGGCATGAAAAATATATTGATTTGAATTTGCACAGCATTATTGTTTGTATAGCTGTTATGTAAAATAAAAAGGAAAGCCTATTTTGGTAAAAAAGAAGAAAAGAAAAAGCCATGTATTGTACAAAAATAAAAATAAAAAAAATAAAAATAAAAAAGCTCACCTACCTGATTATTACAAACACTTGGATGGTGTCTCTTTAAGCAAGGGCTAAGTGCAACTTTGCCCATAGAACCCTCTGAAAAGGCTTCAACCTGTGTAACTTTTTTTTTATCATCATCAAATGAAGGGATGGCATTCTTCCTGGGCTTTTATTGACTCATCAACTTTGGAGGGTATTGTTAAGGAGTACCGATGACTCATGTTCCCCTTAATATAGAGGTGTCAAACTCAATTTCATTGAGGGCTGCATCAGGGTTGTGTTTGACTTTGGGAGTGGGCATGGCCAGGGTGGGCGTGGCTATCTTGACATCACTCATGTCAGGGGTGTCTGTAGTGGCCCGCAGTGCCTCTGCCAGCGAAAACGGGCTCCCAACCTCCGTTTTTGGCTGGGACAGCCTCCTGCAACCCTCTGCCAGCGAAAGCGAAGCTCGGGAGAGCCCATTTTCACTGGCGGAGGCACTGTGGGCCGGTCCTTCACTGTTTCCAGAGCAGCCCGCGGACCAGATCTAAGCACTTGAGTTTGACACCCCTGCCTTACTAAGCATTGGAAGCCTTTGATTAGCCAGATCTGCTTGGGAGGGGCTAAAAAAAGAAAGAAAGAAAGAAAGAAAGGCCCTGATCTGTCCCTGTCCCCACACACACACAAACACAGCCAGCCGAGGGTTAAGGAAACACTTTGGAACGCACCCAGGTCTTATCTCCCACTTGGCAGCGATAGACACACCATCTGCCAAATGCCTTTATTTTCACAAACAGAAAGATAAGATACTAAGGTACAAAAAAGTCCAAGCAGAAATAATATTTCTCCCAGCAGTTCCGGACGAGGCTTTAGTGACTATCCAAGTGACTATTTAGTGACTATTACTTTTGTTCGTCACAAGGATCCCTGACCACTACCCTCTATTATATAGTCTCTGGGGTGTGGTCCAGTGACTCAGTTCTAATCCCTAGCATGCCTCCTAAGCTGCTGCAATCGTTTATCACGCCTTCGGAGGCGTGCGTCCAGGAATGATGTTTCATCGTCACTCTGAGACGAACCAGCTGTCTCCCTGCTGATCTCCTCTCCCTCGGCCGGCACCTGAGACAATGCCAGAGGGGAGGGGCCTGGAGAGGGAGGCCTGGCTGACTCCTCTTCCTCATGCTCGGAGCTTTCTTCCTCCGATGGGACAGGCTCAGAGGGTGGGGCCACAACAGGCCCATTGGGTTTAAGGGTTGCTTTGAATATATGCTGTTTGCTTCAGGATAACTTATACTGTTTAAAGATCAGCGGATATATGTTTATTTGTTTTTATTCATGCTGATTTGATAAAGGGACAGGTAGAATACGGTAATGAGAGCATACATTTCTCATATGTTTTCCACACAAGGGGACAGGGATAATTCAGTAATTCAGGAATGGGCAATGTGCAACTCTCTAGATATTACTGAACTTCAAGTTTCATAAATTTTAGTCTGAATGCTGGGAAGTGTAGTTCGCACATTGTTCATTTCTACTATTGCTTCCCACTACCAATTTAAAAGACTATTTCCGGTTGGGAAATCAATCTCTTTTTTTTCACCCCCTTTTTTTTTGTAGTTTTCGTATCTTGCTTGTTTGTTTATTGGACTTTATGAAGGTGCCTTACGAGCCATTTGTAACTAATCTTAAACGGTCTTTGTCAAAACAGACAACATAAATAATTTATGAAAAATGTTAAACAAATACAAGTCCAATATCCAGAATAAGTCAGTAATATTAAATCAATAAAAACCTTCAAAAAATCACTTGCAGATTCTCTATCACCATTTTGTAAAAATAATAATAATATTGATCTTAGAAGGGCTAGGAAGGGGGAGACATTTCAAGTTTTGTGAAGGAGAAGAGATCTATCAAATGTTGCATTTGACAAGTTTCTAGACGATAAGAAAAAACCCTCAATAGGCATGTTGAGTCTAGCATCTGGTCAAGTGTGATGGATATAACTTTGAATCAATACAGCTTCACAGAGATTCTAGCTGGTTTGCATTTTGGTTTATTGAAAATGTTTGTCCAAAATACAGCAGTTCTGCTCAAGGGTGTGTTTACATAACAATCTTGCCCAGAGGCAAATATATTACAACCCATTTGACAGTACACAGAAGCTTGCAAAGAATTCAGTGGATTTTTTGATGGACTGCATTTGAAACCTTCAGAATGCAGAGATGGTTGATAATCAGATCCAGCTGAATGGATCCTTCCATTTTAAGAAGATTATGGGGGCAAGAATGATTCTTTTCCCCCCCAGAATTTTATTTCTCTTTATATTAAAAGATTTCAGTATTGAAACCAAATATGCAATAGTAGGGTACATGGCTGATAAAGTGAGAATAGTGGAATAGAGCAATCTTCTTCCCCTTCCAATATTCTTCTCAGGTTGGCTATGATATGGCTGTCCTGTTCATTCATAGAAATTCTGCCTTTCTGAACTTGCAAAAACATCTCCCATTTATTTAACCATAAGGAGATCTTTTCAATTGCTGAGCTGTGCAGGAATTTAGAGTAAGAGGTCTTACGGTTCATGAATTATCAATGAGTTAATAAAAAAAAGTCTATTCTGGTTACATCTGCTGTCTTATTCCCATTGCCAATCCCTAACCTACCTCTGTTGCCTTTGTTTTCAAGTCACTGTAGTTCAAGGTAAGGTAACAGATTAGGAGATAAATCTTGGATGGTATTGGAATAAAGGGCCACTTAACAACCATCAGATTTCAGATATTTATTTAACCACGAGGAGATCTTTGCAATTGCTGAGCTGTGCAGGGATTTAGAATAAGTCCAAAAAGGTTTTATTGAGAAGTTGCTTGGGGCAGGCTGGAAACAAAACTAACAGCGTGGAAGGCAGCATAAGCTCTTGGAAATCAATATTCTTTTGCCTTGCTGCTACGTTTATGCATGTCACTGCCAGAAAATACCTATGATGTTTGAACAGAGCTAAGAGGCTATGTCCAATTTCTCTCCCACGGAAACCTCTTAGTTGCTTTTATCCTGGCCTGTTCAGTGGAGAAGAAACTTTCCTGTCCTTCAAGGAGAGTGATACTTCAAGGAATAACCTCTTCTTCTGTTTGGTTTGACCCATCAATTTTTCTGCTGCTTTTTTCCCCCTTTTGATGAAACTTTGCCAATCTCCTAATCATGAGAGCAATACTAAAGGAATCATTGCTGAGAAAGCAGGAAAGCAGTTCAGCTTCTGCATAAAAGGTTAAGTTGCATCCTCATAGACCTGCCTCAGGGTATACATAGACAGTTGCCAAGGTTCCTTCTGTGTATGAGTGTAGTGTTTTTAATACAGGCACCAGGAATCTCACAAGGTAATCAATTTAGAGACAATTTGCAGGTACAAGCTGTACGAGAAATAAAATACCTGTCTCCCCATCATCATAATTGGCCCTAAGAAACTTTGATTTTGCTTTCCCTTTCATCGATAATAATCCACTTCCTAAAATTAAAAAGCTATTGTCAAAGAATTATTCTACACTGCCATCCTTTCCTAAACCTATTAACTGCAGATAATGCTTCCCAAGATTTATTCATAACCTATAATTCACACCCCCTGTTTTTTGAAGTTAGGTGGGTGAAACCAAGAACAAGGCCTTCTAAGTAATGACACCCTTTCTCTTTGCTCTCCATCAGCTTTGTTTGTGTGAAATTTTTAAGGAGTTCTTTATTGCTGTTTTTCTTATGGCTTTATGATGTCATATTTCTTTTCTGTTGCTATTTGTACTACTTATTTCATGTATGTATGTATGTATATATGTATATACATATATACATGTACACCAGATTGATGAGGAGTAAAATATATTTTTAAGTTATAACTTATAACTTTAAGTTAAATAATAAAAATAAAATAAAATTCAAAAGTGACTTAAACAGATCCCTTCCTAATTCACTGATCTATAAATAAGGGGGGGTGTCCAACATAATTATATTTATTAATTGTATTATTATAGAGATTGTACTCTAATCTTAATTAGAGTAGTTTCAGCCTTCCCACGTCATTAATTTCTTGGTCTGATTTACCTAGTGTGGGGCTGAGGGCATGCCTGAAAATTGAAGGATATTTGAGTCAGGTTCTGGATGATCAATTTGGAGAGTTGATAGTGTTAGGTGAACTTGGGCCTGCCTTATTCTCTCAGAGATGGGGGAAATGATCAACAGGTTTGGAGCTCTTCCTAGTGAGATAGAGTGTGTTTTTGCCCCTGCAATCAACTCAGGTGAAGGGGAAGGAGGATGGTGACAAAATGGGATTGGTGGAAAAACTAAGGCCCTCTCCTGGGGAAGGGAGGATATGAGTTGGGGAGATGTGATATGGAGTGGGGGATAGAGCAGGGACTAATATCAGGCTAAGGAGAGGCATGGGGAGATATGACAGGTCACGATGTTACCTGCTTTGAAGGACAACAAATTCAATATTTGTTGCTGATTCCATGTTCCCAGCCTCAGTGCTTGGTCTTCAGACCACCTACACCCTGATTTCTGGCTTAATTTCTGGCTTCTGTTGTGCTTAATGCAGAGTTGGTCTGCAATAAAGTCTGTTCAATCATGGATGAGAGAGGTGCGATCTGGTATGCATTAGCAAAACCTTGTGGGGCATGGAGGGGAGTGTTCTCCTCTCAGAAACCTGCCTGTGACTCCAAGTCACTATTATTAATGAGCCCTGGTTAATAGTGATGATTTATTTATTTATTTATTTAAATTTTTATACCGCCCTTCTCCCGAGGGACTCAGGGCGGTGCACAGCCAACTATAAAACACATACATCCATAAAATTTAAAAAACAGTTTAAAATATATTAAATAATTTGGCCCCAATATTATTAAAAACTAAAACAAACCATTAAAATTCATGTGTAAGCCAGCCCAGCTTGTTGAAACAATAATGTCTTGAGGGCACGGCGAAAGGTGTGTAGGTCAGGGATCATATGTATCTTTGGGGGCAATTCATTCCAGAGGGCAGGTGCCCCCACAGAGAAGGCTGTCCCACTGGGGGTCGCCAGTCGACATTGTTTGACCGACAACATCCTGAGGAGTCCCTCTCTGTGGGAGTGTATTGGCCAGTGGGAGGCTATTGGTGGCAGAAGGCGATCTCGTAAGTACCCAGGTCCTAAGCCATGGAGCGCTTTAAAGATGGTAACCAGCACCTTGAATCATACCCGGAAGACCACCGGGAGCCAGTGCAGCTTGATTTGATTAGAATGCAGTATTGAAGACTAACTTTGCCCATAGCCTGAAGTTCGATCATGATGGGCTCAAGATTGACTCACCCAGCCTTCCACTCTTCTGAGGTCTGTAAAATGAGGAGCTAGATAGTTGCGGGCAATATGCTGACTCTATAACCTGCTTAAAAAGGGCTGTAAAGCATTATGGGATGCTACATAAGTCTATGTGCTATTGCTATTATTTATGAGACAGTAGTGGCTGTTGGATCTTATTTGTGAAGCTAGATTCAAGGGAATCAGATGAATTTGTTGCTATTGCACCAGGCTCCTTGCCCTATAACAGCTTTCCTGCCTGACCTTTTTAATGTTGTGCTGTGGAGGATTTCCACAGATTTAATTAATCATTTTTTAATTTAACAAACATATATCTGCCAATCTACCAGAAAGAACTCTGAGTGGAATCAAAAATAAAAAACACAGTACCATTAAAAATAAAACAATGTGGCAGCTCTGATAAAACTTACTTCCATAAATCAATTACACCATGCCAGCTCCATCCAAAGTGTTAATCACCAACTTGAATTTTACCCACAGGTGTTATGGCGGTAGAGGACTTCAATCTACCTTATCTGAGCCTTGATCGGAGGTAGCTTCGGAGTTCATGGCCACTATGGCAATTATTAGCAGATCCAAGTTATTAACAGCCTGGTTGATAAAAGAGATAACACATTAGATCTGATTTTTGTCTTGGGGCATGGCAACATTATCAGGAGTTGGTGACATCATCATCAATCTCTAGCTATAAAGTGATCACTCCCTGTTAGCCATGCAGTTGTTCCTTCCAGATACTCACTGTAAGGAGGAAGGACATATTTGTCAGTCTACCCAACCCCAGGCATCTGTAAAGAACCAGGAAAACAGATATTTTAAAAAGCTATTATGTAAACAGAAAGGACAGAAACATTTCTTATGTCTGGGGAAGGGAAATAACATTAAGAAGAGACACAGAATGACTCCTCCTTGTCTCTCTAACGCTAACTCTAAGAGGAAGGGGAGGAAAAGCACAATGATGTGCCAACATTGATGTCAGCTCTATGAGGTGAACCAAATCAGGAAACCAGTTCCACAGAAAGCTTAGAACTATACTGATTGAGATGAGATAGGCTGTAGTAACAATGACTTACAAGTTTAGTTATGTCATAAGATTGAGATGGATGGTTATAGAAATTCTATAAATACATTCTATAAATGATGGATAGTACCTAGTAAGTGAGAATAATTGGCTTAACGCAGCAGGAGTACCTTTAAAAACTTTAAAAACAAACAAAATAAAAATTAAAATCACAGGTACTGTATCTGCCATAATACAATACAATTTTGATTTTAGAGGGATAACCAGAGAATATAGAAAACTGAAATCATCAGGGAAATCACCCTATTGTGTAGGTTTACAGGTAGAAAAATTAACAATTAAAATTAAAAAGTTTTTTATATTGGATTGAATAATTATTGAAAACAAACAAAATAAAAAGGAGAAAAGGCAAAACGTTCTTTCGGAATTTCTGGGTATATCATTTCTAGAATACTGAAGTAATGATATATTGAGGTGATAACTTTTAAAGAAATTTTTAAGACAGGTCAATCAAAATGATGTCTTTTAAAAAAATAATTAAAAAAATAATTGTGAAATTTTAACTCCTAGAACTTGTAAAAAATGTGGGGTTTCTTCAGTGCTTCGGATTCACTTCAGAAAAGATGTGTAGGAGCACAGAAGAGCCTATTTTTTACTCATTAAAGGAGATCATTTTCCTTTTTCTTTTTTGTTAGCCCTTTTCTGGAAAACATCAGGGCATTTATTTATTTATTAAATATAAATAATTATATAAATTTATATACTACCCATCCAGGGGTGCGTTCTAACTTTTTTTACTACCGGTTCTGTGGGCATGGCTTATTTTGTGGGTGTGGCTTGATCGTCATGTGACAATTCTTTAGGATTTAGCAGAGGTACTGGTCTACCAGGCTTTTAACTGCTTGCAGAGCTGTACCGGTTTGCTCATTTATTTTTGGAGGCACTGGTCTACCCATTTATTTTTGGAGGCACTGGTCTACTCATTTGTTTTTGGAGGCACTGGTCTACTCATTTGTTTTGGGAGGCACCGGTCTACCACCACACTGCCTTTTAACACTGATCAGCTGTAGGGCAGCCTGTTGAAGCCCCGCAGCAATAGTTTAAACAGTTTTTTCCCTTCTAGCTGATCAGCTGGGACTCAGGAGGCAGCAATAGATTGGGGGTGGGGCCAAATAAAAAGTAAGAATAAAGAGGGGGGGCAAAACCGGTTTGGTGACGTTATATCATCACCACTACTGGTTCGGCGGAACCAGGCCAAATCTGGAGGAACCCATCACTGTACCCATCTTACCTATCTGGGTAGCTTTTCATCACTGCACATACACAAAAAGTAAATTAAAGGTGCTGCCATCTTGTTCTATATATTTTTGATTCCAAGGAAGACATTTTTATTTATTAAGCATCCCTGTTCTTGTTCTTTCTACTCATATTTAGCTCTTTCGCTTTCCTTCAGGAGTGAGGGTACCTGCTCCGTTGATCTGAAACCCACATTCCTGGTTGCTTCCTCATTCCGACATACACTGACTACACAGATTTCACAGGTTCAGCCACTGCCACCATGAGCAGCAGGACATTTCTCAAATGTCTCTTTGATTTATTGCTTTAGTTAATCCTCCAGGAGGCCTGCAAGTTGCCCTTAGCACGTAGAACCTTAGAGGGATAAATCATTTAACAGGTGGTTAACTATTCTTTAAGGTCTGGAGAACATTAGCAGAAGCAAAATTGGGGAGTGAAGATGAAATTATAAAATGAAGTAGGGAAACCACACAGAGACTTGTCATCGTGTCCTGATTTTGATGAAAGGCAATGCTACAGGGCTTCTGTCTTTTCATATTAGGAGAAAAGATGTCCTTTAGGATCAGAACCAGAATAGAGCTAGAAGAAATCTTGGAAGGGACCCCTGCTCACGCAGGAGGTCCTATATCATTTCAGACAAGTGACTGTCCAGTCTCCTCTTAAAAACCTCCAGTGATGAAGCATCCACAACTTCTGAAGGCAAGATGTTCCACTGGTTAATTGTCCTCACTGTTAGGAAGTTTATCCTTAATTCCAGGTTGCTTCTCTCCTTGATTATTTTCCATCCATTGTTTCTTGCCCTCTGGTGCTTTGGAAAAAAATTGACCCCCTTCTCTTTGTGGCTGCCTCTCAAATACTGGAATACTGCTATCATGTCCCCCTAGTCCTTCTTTTCTCTAGACTAGCCAAACCCAAATCCTGCAACCATTCTTCATATGTTTCAGTCTGCAGGCCTTTAATCATCTTAGCTGCTCTTGCTATTAAGCCACATAAATATCCATATGTGTCCACGATTAGCTTTCAGATGTGGGTATAAAGGCAAGTTCATTGGGAGACTGAATAGATTAATCAGAAATAAGGATTGAAATAAGGTGAGGGTGTGGGCATGCATGCATATGTGTATATGCAACATCCTGTGACGGAGAATAAGACAAGGTTAGAACTGAAACAGTAAAAAGGTCAACTCAGCACATAAACTATTAAATACCCACCATTGAGTGTATCCCAACTGTAGAAAATCCATATAAAAATAGCAGTTTTTAAAAAATTCAAATACGGTTTGCAGTTTTACAGGATTTCAAACTTTACTTTGGAAAAATAAAATCTGACCTTTCGAAGCCTGATCGTTCTCTGTATAACATGGGTTCAGTCTTACTGAAATCAATGGGTTTAACTGATTTAAGTCATTCTAGGCCAGGTCAGCAGATACTCTTCCACATAGCCCTCCCTCATCTCAAAGGCATTTGAGACTTATTGAAATTTTTTAAAAAAAAATCCACAGAGGTAGCTACAGTATATGTTTGCAGGTTAAGATTACAACCTTAACATGTACTAGTAGTGAACGTAACTGAACTCAGAAGGTCATACTTCAAAATGATATGCAAGGAGTCTGCAGCATTTAATTGAAAATCTAGCAAGCTGACTTAATTATTTCACTGAGCAAAGGGGAAAATAATGAGCTTAAAAGAGCATGGTCTTTTAATATAGAACATGGTCGGTTTCTTGACAGTTTTGGTATGGAACTCATCTCTGTTGCCAAGAATTACAGTTCTTATATTTTACTTTAAGTTGAGCACTAGCTCTCTGCTTAGCTAGAAAACTGCCTTCAACAACATTTCATTGTCTGTTGTATTCTGTATCTCTACTACAAGCTGTAAGTCACATTTGAAGGAGCTGACATTTCCAAGCCTACTAGGAAGACAGGAGAATTTTTCTTGAGGTATTCTGTTGACATAAAGCGACTGCAGAGGCATGAGCTCCCTGATCCCAGGAGTGGAATAACCTTTTCAAAAAGAGATGGAACAGCATAGTGATGTGACTGAGGGTGCTAGACCTTGTAGGATTTTAATGAAGCTACTGATGAGAGGAGGTGAGGACAGAAACCAGCTGGTTCTGAAGAATAGAGAGATCTATGGAACTGTTTCATGGTGTCCAACAGAAAATAAGAAAGACATGTCCATTGAGTGAACAGGGAATTGCATGTAGTTTGAAGTTTCTTAATTTCTACTTTTGCAACATTTTTTCCCCTTTTAACCGTTGTAATGTCAGATTGGTATCAATAATCTTCTATCTGAAAATTTAAGTTACCACCTTTCCATTCCAGGGAGGGTTTAATTTGATCTAGAACTTAATGGGAGAGGTCACTGTTTCTTAGTATTTACAAATTGCATTATCCCCCACTTGGAGAAATCCCACGCGTGGAAGTTGGAGTTAAGCAGGGTAATGTTTCAAAGAGACTATAGCATTCACTGTCAAAGACAAAGAACAAGTTCCAGAGATTTTTGCTTCTCCTGCATAGAATAAATAAAAAGTCTTTTATTTGCCTGTTTACGTTAACATATTTATGAATAAATGGTTTTGCTTTTATATGAGGGAAGAATGCCATATATTTTTCAGCATGACCAAGAGTTTTGTTTTGAATCAGAGAATACAATTTTCTCCATTCTGCCTCCAGCAAATATCCTTGTTCTTTCTCTGGTCAAATTTTATGGAATGTCATAACAATTTAACATACTGTTAACTTATTTAGGACACTCTCAGAACAAATAAAATCCATTCCATTATGCAAGGAAATAATAGTAAAATGGTAACTAAGTTTTATTGTTGCTTCAACTTCTAGCGTTAATATAAATCTATCATATTTTTTTTAAAAAAATAGAGGTGGGTATGGAAAATTAATTAGCTATGATATGAGTTATATAACAGTTGTTAGAAAAGGGAATTGGCCACTAGCTTCACCCCCAAACACTACAGAACTGCAGCGATTTGATGTAGAGAAGAGTATATTCTAGCAGGTGTATTTTCTAAGGTATCTGCATGTAGAACTGAGAAAATAAACTAAACTGTATAAATGGTTGTTTATTTATATTCAAACTAGCTAGTAGGAGTTCTCTTTAAAAAGATTAGTAGTGTTTCATCTCAGGTAATTTACAATACATTAAAATCATTTACCATGTTTTAAATCCTGCATTTCCTTCATATAATTCAGGGACATAGACATATGTCCCCTCTTGTGCATCCACTAAAACATATTTCTAGCTGTTAATCCCTGAATGCATGGAATAAACAATTATAAACACTTGCATTTCAAATTGAAGACAAAGAGAGCAAGAGCACGAGAGTGAGAGTGAGAGAGCTGTACCATTTTGGAAACATATAAGCATATTTCATTATAGCTGTATTAGATGTGGACAGAACTCAGGGTTGCAGGCTAATTTTTGCTTGTTTGTTTGTTGAACTAGAACGGTAAGATCCATCAAACAGAGATGCTAAAACATAGACTTAGAATCAAAGTTATGAATGCAAGAATTGGATAATGGTTACAGTCTTTGTACACAAAAATGTAATACTGATTGCTTGTTATTATTAAACAAATTAACACCAGAATTCATTAAAACTTATTACAAATCACTCAAAGGTAGTGCAGTGGTTAGAATGCAGTATTGCAGGCAAACTCTGCCCATAGCGTGGTGTTTGATCCTGACAGGCTCAAGGTTGACTCAGCTTCCATCATTCCGAGGGGAGTAAAATGAGAACCCAGACTGTTGGGGGTAATATGCTGACCCTGTAAACCGCCCAGAGAGTGCTGTAAAACACTATGGAGTGGTATATAAGTCTAAGTGCTATTGCTATTGTTACTAGTTACCAATGGTCTCTTGGTCCCACTTCAAAAAGCTGGTTGTTACCTACTGTGCTGCAGATGACTTGTTTTTCTAATTAACAATGGAAAGAGAGGCTGCTTAAATAAGCTTTATCTTCCAGAGCTGCTTTTCTCCATAGCGCACACTGCAAACTAACATGAACTAACTTTACTTGGCTGTTCACCGCCCTGAGTCCTCAGGGAGAAGGGCGGTATACAAATTCAAAATAATAAAATAAAATAAAATAAAATAAAATAAAATAAAATAAAATAAAATAAAATAAAATAAAATAAAATAAAATAAAATAAAATAAAATAAAATAAAATAAAATAAAATAAAATAAAATAAAATAAAATAAAATAAAATAAAATAAAATAAAATAAAATAAAATAAAATAAAATAATAAAATAAAATGTTCCCCACTCTGACTCCAATAAATTAATTGTTGTGTGCATCCTCTGGCATTTTCATGCCTAGCCACCACTGGTAAACCAGACAAAGAGCCTGTGGTATTGTATGCCTTTCAGTGGGAAACAACAAGGATTGTCACCTATCCAATTCCCCACAGCCTCCAGGCACTGCAAGAGAGCATCTATAGCATCTCTTGGATCACCAGTGATGGCGTTGTAAAGCTGGGTATCATCAGCACATTGATGGTACTTCATCTCATGATGTTGAGTGATCTCACTTAGCATTTTCATGTAGATAGCTTTGTTTTTCTTGCTTTTCTGTCCACTATCCAGATTCTTGTCATTAGGGCACAATACAAATATTGTGTTAGTAATTTACAGTAATACAGTTTGAGAAATGCAGTAACTCTGGGATTGATGACACAGTTGCATGACAGACATAGATAATGGCATTCAGAATCTGATACTCTAAAGCAGGGGTGTCAAACTCACGTCGTCACGTGATGTATCAGGACTTTTCTCCCCCTTCACTAAAACAGGGGTGGGCATGGCCAGCACTTGACACATCCGGCCCACAGGCTCTAAAGCTTTAAAGTCTTAAAAATACCTCAAGAAACACAGCATAACTGAATCTCTTCATATGTTCCTCTGCTTAGACGACTTCCTTCTGAAGCATCATGTTCTGTCAGTCACTGTTTTGTCTCCTTGAGCATAATACACTAGATGCTCTTAGCTGTTAAATTACCTCTTTAAGAGTCATGAGCTGGTTCTGTGGATTTAAAGCAGATATTACAAAAAAAAAAAAGTATGAAAAAGGAAAGCTTTGCTTATGAAAAAATAATAGTTATTTAATAGAGTTAGTGTTATCTAATCAGGATGCAAACTGACCCATCAAGTTACGTAGCTAGAGATCTAGAGTTATGATGTGTGTAAAGATTACTACTTGTCATCATCAAATCTTTATTACAGTCATAGACCAACATAGGATACTACTTGGGAATTTAACAACATATAGCAAGAATCCTGAGAGGTAAAGAAAAAATCTACTCTTGAATAAGAGATTTTTTTTTTAAAGTAAATAGAATATCCTCCTGTCCTATGTTCATCTTTATCTTTCTATTGCCAGCTGTCCTTTCCTTGAGGAGAAAAGTTTCATACAAGACTAGATATATTTAAGACAGTTGCAAATAAAAGCAACTGTAAATTTTTAAATATATAAATATAATATTTTTCCGCATGTATGCATATATGTTTTATACCGTATGTTCTCTCCCTCTCTCTCTCCCCCCCTCTCTCTACACACACACACACACACACACACACACACACACACACACACACCAGTGGTGAAATCTAAAATTTGTTACTACTGGTTCTGTGGGCGTCGCTTGGTGGAGGGGGTAATGCGATTGGGTGGGCGTGGCCAATTTTTTTTTTAACTTTTAAAAGCATTTTTTCTACAACCTCTTCGGCGAAGAGGTTGTAAAAAAATGCTTTCAAAAGGCTCTGACAATCCCAGCAGAGTTACCTGATATGCAGAGGCTTTTTTTTAAAATGCCTCTGACGATCAGGCAACTCAGCTTGGATCGTCAGAGGCTTTTAAAAGAAAAAATACCTCTGCTGATCAGGCAACTCAGCTTGGATCATCAGTGGCATTTTTTTTAAAAAAAATTGATTTATATGCCACCCTTCTCCGGAGACTCAGGGCAGCTTACAGTGCGTTAAGCAAAAAAAGGCTTTTTTTCTTTTAAAAGCAAAAGATGATCCCAGCTGAGCCATGCGATCATCAGAGGCTTTTCTTTTTACTTTTAAAAGCATTTTTTCAGCCGAAGAGTTTGTAGAAAAAAATGCTTTTAAAAGTAAAAAAAAAAAAGCCTCTGATGATTGTGCGGCTCAGCTGGGCATGGGGAGAGGCAGGGATTTTTGCTACCAGTTCTCTGAACCACCCACCTCCATCACTATTGGATCAGGTGATCCGGCCCAAACCGGATTTCACTCCTGATATACACACACTTATACACACATCACCATCACCAAAATTTGACAGATCAAATAATATTTTAAAAATTATTACACTGACATAGAACACATCCCTAGTATATCAAAAAATCACTATAATGCTGCCAATATGAAGAAAAAACCCCTACACCATTAATAGTCCCTCTGATGACTTTTTTTTTTTATTACTGTTGCCCCTGATGAATGAATAATGAATAATTTACTGTTGGCTTTTGCATTATGAAGTGTTCTTTGAGTTTAAGTTTCCTGGGGTAATTAACTAGAGCATCAGCTGCCCCTAATCTGACCAAGAGGCAATTCATCTTCAGCACTTCATTAGTAGGGCTCTGTGTCACTTTGATAAATTAATGACAAACACAGGAACAAGCACAACTTACTACCATGATTTCAGCAGCTGAAATCCAAAGGAGACAGCAGAACAATTTAGTAGAGAATATTGTGTACACAGATTCTTTCTCTACTCTCTTGGGTGTGTATACACAATCCATTTGTACAAGGGTTATTATGGGTGAGAGGAGTAATGTTTTGTTTTGGAATTTTGCTTTTCTCAAAGCCTTGGTGATTTCCATGCCCTTAATTGGTGTTCCAAAACTATTATTGCTCAGAATAGCCAGTGAAAAATGGGTTATGGAGAATATAATAGCATGACTGGGTTGTTACATGCACACATGTGTATGTGGTTAATGGAATGGACAAGTCTATTACTTTTCCATTATGCCTCATTAGGAGTTCCACTAGGAGGTGTTCCAACTGCCTTAAATTAAATTTCAAGAAGAACAAAATTATTGGGTTGTTTACCCTGCTTTCTTCTCTCTTTTTCTCCGGTTTCTTTTACTGACCATTTGGATTTTTTCAGGATTTCAGCTGCTGGTATCTCTCATGAAGTGGAAGTTGGGACTTCTTATTGATGAAAAATGTTCTTTAAAGGTTTTTCAGTGATAGAATCATGAAAATTTGTAACTTTCATGTTCTGAAATTCAGAGAATTTATCCATTGTTTAATGTAAATTATTTCAGTTAGCTTAGTTAATAATTGTAATTAAGTTACCGTGTTTCCCTGAAAATAAGACAAGGTCTTATTTTCTTTTGACCCCCCCCCCCAAAATAAGGGCTTATTATCAGGGGGTCTTATTATTTTGGGGGTGCAGGAGGCAGCGAGTGTGGGACTGGATGTCCCATCTCTGCCATCGCCTCCCCTCCCTGTTCTTTGTGCTGGCCGAGTTGCCCAACATGTCCTTCCCCACCCCAATGGCAACAGCTACTTCCAATCCCCACCATCTCTTTATTGAGAGCAGTGGCAGGTGGGATGGGGGAGAAGCAAGATGCATGTCTCTTCTCCCCCCCTTGTCAGGAATGACAGGGCTCCTGCCCCTCACTTAGCTACCTGCCCCCTTTAGGGATGCAATTTGGGGGTGGAAGGTAAGGTGGGTGAGAACCAGGATGTGCGTCTTACATTTCCAGCTCCATCGTGTTCCTCCCACTTGTGTCCAGGGAAACAGGCTGTAAAAGAAAACCTTCTCGTGAGTTCAATCAAACTTCTTGAACTTGCGAGAAGGTTTTCTTTTACAGTGTGTATCCTTGGACACAATGGTGAGGAAAGCAATGGAGCTTGAAAGGTAAGATCTCTGTCCCACTTCTCGCCTACCCCATGCCCGGTGAAGGGGGGAAGAGATGGCAAGAGGAGCCACATCTTCTCCACACGTCTTGCTTCTCCCTTGCCCCACCTGCCACCCCTCCCGATAAAGAGATGGTGGGGAAGGGAAGCAGCCAGGCTGCTTTTACTATTGGGGTGGGACAGGATGTGTTGGGCCATTCAGCTGGTGTGAAGAACAGGGAGGGGAGGGCATGTCCCCCCCTTCCCCCCTCCGGCCTTGCCTCCTCAACTTATTTTAGTTGCACAGCAAGCAACCAGAGGAAACGGTGGGACTGGCTGCGCATGTGTGTAAGTAGTTGGTGGGGGGCCTTATTTTCTGGTGATGGCTTATACCATCACATGTGCTGAAAAGCCCGATTGGGCTTATTATCCAGACATATCTTGCTTTTGGGGAAACACGGTATTTCATGTCCTGGTGATATTTCATCTGGACTATGGCAATAGTTTCCTGATAGGCTTTCCTGACAGCTCTCTGCCAGATTCAGATCCAGAATATGATACTCTGTATGGTCCAGAACCTTTTCTTCTTCATCTCTCTTTTTTCTGTTAATCCTTAAATTGGCTAGGTCTTTGGGAACATATTTTAAACTGTCAGTGCTGCCTTCTGGTTGAACATTGAACAGTTATTTCAATAATTCACATTCCTGTGTTGAGCTTGATCACGCAGTCAGGGTCATTTGGTTTCCCTGCATGTTGGAATGACCATGTCATGTTTCAGAGTTTTCTTTCAATTAGTTTCTGTTCTTTGGAATTGACTTCTGTTATACAGCAGCGGGGGTTTAATAAGTTAAAATATGAAAAGACCTTTAAAATGCTTCTTTTTTCTAAACCTTTATGAAGCTGGAAATTTTTTTTATTGGCAATACTTGATACCAGTTAACTTATCAAAGGGCTGGATTGTACTTAGGTATAAGTGCCATATCAAATGAAATACTGCTAAATACAATTTCTTCCCATCCTCTTTTCAAAAAAATAAAAAAATAAAAAATAAAATCTCCAACTCTCTTATTTATGAAGGATGGAAAAATGGAAAAAATTGGTCTGTTCTTACTTTATTCATCTTTACCAGTATATAGGAAACAAATGAATGTCTTTGTCCTGATCTTATTACTTTGGGGTACCTATATACTCAAGATCACTCAAAAGTCTACTATGATTTTTAGTCTGACAAATCTAGGTAGCCATAAACTCTGATTATTACATTATAACAAGGGAAATTAATTAATTTATATGTCACAACATCTCTTGTTCAGATCATAACAGTTGATGTTCTTGAGAATACAATCCCACTACCCAAACTTGGATGTGTGAGGACTGGAATGCATGTTTTTTTCATGACTTCAGTGGAACAGGACAAAGACTTGAGAAAGATTTGTTGCAAACCCATAGAAAAGTGTTTTCTTTGTTAACAATGTTGTCAAGCCTCTGTCTATTTCAGGGAAACTTTTTTAGGATTTAATACTATGGATTTCTTTTTCTTTTCCTTTTAAATCTTCTGGTTTCCAATCAGATTTCTTACAAAAGCAATTGGTAACTTTTTGTCCTATCATTTGTAAGCTGCTGTTTATCATTTGTAAAGCTTTAATTTGTGCCTTGTTCTATAGCCATTCTTGTGCCTGCCCTGATAACAATGGCAAAACCTAGATCACTGTTGTTTCAATTTTAAGAGAAGAAGGAAAGAAACAAAGGAACACAAAAGAATGGAGAAAGAAGAAAAGAGTGTTGTATTTGAGAAGAAGGATATCCATCCCTGGTGAACACTTCCTGTACATGCTGTGAATAATAGTTAGATTTTGCTGAATGTACTCTTTCTTTCTTTTTTAAATTTACATGGGAAGATAAAATATTGGTCTCTTGTTTATGTATCAGGAAAGCTTTTACTTTGCTGCCTTTCTTTCTCTTTACAATAATAATGGATTATTGCCACACTCCATCAAAATGATTGAGTTGATGAACTTTTTTGAGAGATATTGGAAGAGAATTCTTCTCAGATTCTGAATGTATCTGCAGGATGTGTATCCTATAGGTGATGAATCCAACAGCACACACCCAGAGACTTCCTCATGATAGAAAAATATTAGCTATCACGATCATTTTGATATTTCCAGCATTTGTTCCAGAATAATGTGTTCAATCTAGATTGATATCTAGAAAGCTTTTGTGGCACAAGAACATATTTCACTGATGATTTGACAATGGTCAGAAGCAGATATATAAACCAAGGTAGCAAAGTTTATCACCATTGGCATCTATGTATTATGTGACATGACTTGTATATTTCTTTTTTATATTATATTATATTGTATACCATACACCAGTAATTCTCAACCTTTCCTTCACTAGGGACCCCCTTTAAATACTTAAATACCACGGACCATGGCCACAGACCCCCAAGACCTAATTCAAGGTTTAAATCATAACATTTCTTCAAGCCTCTGTGGACTTTCTGTGATGACATTGCAGCCCTCAGGGATCCATGGACCACAGATTGAGAATCACTGTTGTACATTGATTACTGGAAAGAATCCATTTTTATGCATTTTATCACATTTTGTTTATGCACCAGTGCATGTTTTTCTCAGCAGAAGTGTAGTGAAATCCAGAAAACAATTTAAATGTACATTTGGTTTACAGTTTTGTTCAGGAACTAGATAAACAAAAATTTTGTCAAGTATTTGAGTTGCAGAATGCCAGTCCTGGAAAGCATGGCACCACAATTCCCCATAGAATAGAATAGAATAGAATAGAATAGAATAGAATAGAATAGAATAGAATAGAACAGAACAGAACAGAACAGAATTCTTTATTGGCCAAGTGTGGTTGGATACACAAAGAAATTCTCTTTGGTGCATACACTCTTAGTATACATAAAATACAAGATACACTCGTCAAGAATCACAAGGCACAACACCCAGTGACAGTCATACAGTAAAATATGCAAACAAATCATACTAGGAAATGATATCAATATAAATTGCAAGGATACAAGCAACAAAGTTACAGTCATGCATTCATAAGTGGGAAGAGATGGGTGATAGGAACGATGAGAAGTAATAGTAATACAGCCTAATGTGAATAGTTTGACAGTGTTGAGGGAATTATTTGTTTAGCAAAGTGATGGTGTTCAGGAAAAAACTGTTCTTGTATTTAGTTGTCTTAGAGTGCAGTGCTCTATTCCCCATTTATTTTAGTAATGTTTATTTTAGTTTAGAAAAGAAATAGTTTTGCTTCGTTTAAAGAAACAGGGATACAAATAGTAATGGTAGGAAAAAGGAAAAGAACTTGGAGCTAGTCCTGCTGAAAAGTTCACTATGACATGTGATAAACTTCTGAGGGCAATTCTATCAAGTTTTCAGTGTGACTAGAATAAAGTGAAACAGGACAATCTCATGTACCGAATGGACTTTCTTATTTTGTCTTAGGATTTCTACAGTTGTCTCTGGTAGAACCTGTTATTAACTGGCTAATAAAATGCAGATCAAGGATGAAATTTCTGTCTACAAATGCCAATAAGAGGTGACATAGCAAAACACAAGATAGAAATATTGGTATTTATTTGCTTTGATAGATATAAATTTTGACGCATCTTCCATCTGTGGTGTCAGCATCTCTGACATTCATAATTTACTGTAATAAACAGTGAGATAACAGCAAGTCGCTCTGTGGGATGCAAGGAAAACTTGAATGGGAAATGAATTATATTTTTAGTTGAGATGTTGGTTATTACTGAATAAGAATCTGGACGTCAAATAATTATTGTATAAAATTCAAGCCAAAATGTATTTTCAAGTGAATATTTAATCCCGTCAAAATCCAAATGGTAAATACTACTTAGGAGGCAATAAAAAGATGTATGCTTGGCGCCTCATTCCCTAAGTCAGTATAGAATTCATTCAGGCATAGAAAAGACTAAATGAAAGTGATTTTTCTGTTTAGGAATTAAGAGCCTTGATAGTACAATGGTTTAGTGCACCCTGTTATTAACACAGCTGCCTGCAATTTCTGCTGGCTCGAATCTCTCCAAGGCTCAAGGTTGACTCAGCCTTCCATCCTTTCTAAGGTAGGTAAATTGAGGACCCAGTTTGTGGGGGCAATAAGCTGACTTTGTATAAAATATACAAAAGAATGAAGGCTATTGCTTAACGCATTGTAAGCCGCCCTGAGTCTCCGGAGAAGGGCGGCATATAAATCAAATTAAAAAAAAAAATTGGGTTGTGTTTCCTTCTTTCGACCTTTCTTCGTGAAATCTTTCCAAAGCTGAAATATAATTTGAATAATTTTGAGCTGTACATTGGAAGTAAATAATTTAATTACACCATAAGTTTCAATTTTATACTCAATTCTTTTCCTTTTTTTCTGGGCATTTGTATCTGTCCTAGGTCACAGCAGGAAAGGAATTCATACAAATTCATAGACAGATTCATTGCATAACAAACTGAGAATTAAGCTCCAGACACTGTACTGCATGTTACTTTGTATGTGAACAGTGATGTTCATGATTAGGTAGTTAATTCTGTTCATCCCAAACCACCTAAAGCATTTAAGCCAGCTTGAAACCAAATGATGTTACCAGCTTGGAGTGTCTCCATCTGTTCAACTTCTGAATACCTTATAATTCATTGCAGTTGTCATCTGTTCAACAATGTTGATGCACGATTATATTCTCTCATATAACATAATAAATTTTCATATTTATATCTGATCACAATCATATCCACATGCTCCATTTTTAAATGATTATTAGTATTATACATTTTCCTCATATATATATTAATAAGCAATGCATTTAAGTATCCAGTTTAATTGTTGATACAATGATTAAATTTCTAATCATAGGTATTACCTGAATTTGTTGTACCTTAAGTCTGATACGCCACACAGTTATTTAATCCTCTTTCCCCAAAACCAGGTTAAACATTTGGGATACATTGTTGTCATCTTCATCCTTTTATTCTCTTTGGTGCTGCTTGACTCCAGGACAAACAATGTGGAAAAGCACCTGATTTTGAATGTATTTGTCTTGAATGAATTCTTAGATAATTTAATAACAAAGAAAGAAAATTAACATAATAGAAATAAACTGATCTCATTGAGAAAACCTCTATATAAGTACACAATCTGCACTAGGAAAGCTGCATTTTATAATTACATTTAAACCTATATGATCGAGATGTCATAATAAATGATTGCAGTTCAGTACACCAAGGTTTGATAACAAACCCACATGGTAATTTATTTTCATCCTGTTCATGTCTAGATGCAGCCTTTAGCAATAAAGAACAAAGAGTTTTCCTATAGTATAAGTTCCACTAGGAAACACAATATAAAGAACAGAATTGAATTAGGCTTATGGAAGACAGTTACTGGAAACTAGGATAATAAGCAACACATTAATAGTGTTGAGATGAAAATCTTCTTGTGTATCCAGAATAAAAGGCTTCAGCTTTATTTGTTAATGAACAATTGAACTCATATGCACTACATTTCCACCATATTATGTATCAGTATTGTATGGTTGTATTCCATAAAACTATATAAGATTAATACTCTCAGGAGAAATAGAATATTTTATCGTAAAGAATATAGGGGAAGGAGATGTTGGAAACCAAAATAATTTTAATGTGTCATCTTTAAATTGGAATAAGAATTGATAGTTTGAATATTATGTTAGCAGAGCAGCAGAAATAAACTGCAAAATCATAAAACTGCAAAATAAGCAAGAGAACTTTACCCAAAAGGAAAATAAATAAAGAGTACAATAGGCCTTGTCTCCTAAGTCCTACTGAAAAGCAGGGGGAAATTGTTTCAGTTTCATTGCCACTGCTTGATCTAGGGCAGATTCCATGAAATCCTGGAGTTCCATGAGAACTTAAGAAATGAAGGGGGAAAAAGAGGTCCCTTGAACACAGCCATTTTTAAAAAATCAATAAAGCTTTGCCTCTTGATTATGGGTTTAGGGATTTTTTAAAATTAAGAATGTCTGTGGCCTGAAAAAGTTTGAAAATCCCTTTTCTTGGATACTAACTGCATTTATTTTTATGGGACCTGAAGCTCAGTTGGGAGAAAATGAGGTAAAAATCCTCTTCAACCTGGAAATGAAGATAAATATCTTAAAAAAAAAAGTTTTATAAAAGTTTTGTAGCAGTTTTGCTACATATCTTTTTCAGTATTGTAGTGACATGGGAACACAGATGTCAGGAGCTGTTTTCAAACTGTCTCAAGAGCCATATGTAGAAAAATGAGAAAACTCCTGGGGAAAAAGGAAAAAGAAAAAGAAAGTCTGAGATACAACAAGTTAGGTAAAAGTATTCCAAAGAGATATGAAGTTGGGAGAGAGATTATTCTTGAAAATTGAGAAGAACTTCCCCTTTAATCATGAGTCAACACTGAAAGAAGAATTAAAGAATCAAAAATGGAAAGCAGAAAAATTATAGGAAAAATGTGCCAACAGGAGTTTGCCTCTGGAATTCAACAGAAGGAAGAGATAACGAAACTGTACATTTTCAGTGATTTTTCTGCTCCTTTCTGAAGGGTGAAAATATTGTCTCCTCAATAGCTTCCAATTTTAAGGAATACAGCATGTCCTGAGAAATACTGATAATATATTGTGAGTGATGGAATAATTGCTTCCTACTGAGGATACAGATACAGGGGAAATGTGAGGCAGCCAGATTCCAAGACAGAGGTTATTAAGTGAATGAACAGCGAGAGGAAACATGTAGTGAAATTTAATGGAGGAGTTTAGGGAAATGTCCATAATGATTTTTTTCCTCTTAAACTGGCAATGTATGTTTGGCTAATTTGACTGTCCAAGAAGAGAACAGAAAGAAATAAAAAGCTGTTAATGTTTCCTTAAGGGAAAAAAAAAAAAAAACCCACGGAGATCCATCTCACAAAATCCACTGGGGTTATTTGGTTGTGGTGATAAGTATCTCATGATTATGCCAAATAATGAAATGTGTGTTGTATCTTGGGCTGTTTATTTTTCAATATTTTCACTAATGAATTGAATGAATGGACAAATACTTTCCAGATTAATAGATAATTGGTTAGAACTGTTATTACTAGAGAATACAAAAATAAGGTTCAAAAAATCTTGACAGAAAAGAGCTGAAAATAACAAAACAGTTTTAACAGAGAAATACAATGTTCTTCACTTAGCTATAGGATGGGGAAAACTTGATTTGGCAACCATATTTGTGAAAAAAATAATAAAAATAATTATTTATAAATTTAGTCTTTGGAGGAGACCCTGAGGCTTGGAAAAACTGGAAGCAATAGAAAAAGAGACATTCAAAAGACAAGATCTCTAGATATAATTGAAGGTGTCTTCATGAAAGGTTAAAAAAACAAACCAAATGATGACCACACAAAGTTGCCATTTTTTTTAGCATCTTCCCAAGGACATCACTGCCACTATCACTGACCTTACAGGTACTTACAAACATGGTTACAGAAGCCTTTTATAGTGAATTGCTAATTATCAGGTCATGAAAAGTTGGAGCAACTGAATATATACTGAGTATGAGACAGCAGGATAATGTGATGAGGAAAATGTAAGTTTAGGTTGCATAGTATAGTTTCCAAGTCAGGGAAATTATTAATACTATAATAACAGGAGAAATGACAGTGCTTTACAACTACCTGAGCAAACCAATAGTAAAACAAATTATTCAGAGAAGTTGTGAGTTCATTTTTAGTGCATGTGCTCAAGCAGAGTCTAGTAGGCATCAGGAACAGCTTTTCTTGAATTCCTGCATTTCAGGGGCAGGGGCTAGGACTTTATGGCCTACAAGATCCCTTTCAGCAGCAGGATTCTAGGAAAATTGGTAAATATCTAGCTAATTAAAGTTTTGGAAGTAAAAACTTCAAAGTAGAAGTGAGGTGGAGAATTGTTTCATATTTACAGCATCTTATGATTAAGCAAAGTGCTTAGGGAGGCTAATGTAACAAATAAGTGTGTTATGTTTGTGTAGGGTCAGAACAGCATAAGACAATCTGTCAATCAAGTACATGAATAGAGGAAAATTTGCTTCTTACTGTTTAGGGAAGGGCTGTCAAACTCATGGCCCGTGGGCCAGATGCGTCACGCACTGGCCATGCCCACCCCGGTTTAGTGAAGGGGAAAAAAGTCCTGATACATCACGTTACGCTGCCGTGACAACGTGAGTTTGACACCCCTGGTTTAGGGTCACAGATATGAGCTAGTGAAAACCTTTCATATTTCAGTTAGTCTAGGGCATGGGTGGCAAATTCGATTGCATCACGTGACATATTGTGATAAATCACAATGATTTTTGCCATTGCGGAGCCAGGGAGAGCATGGCCTGCGCGCAGGGGTGGGTTTTACTTACTTTTACTACTGGTTTGTAATGGGGCCGCACACGCGCGTTTCTGTGCATGCGCAGAAGCTTCCTGATGATGTCGGGGTCAGTGGGCGGAGCCTCCCACTGGTTTTACTACCAGTTCTATAGAACCGGTCTGAACTGGAGGCAACCCACCACTGCCTGTGCATGATGTATCCAGCCCATGGGCCGCCAGTTTGACACCCCTGGTCTAGGGAATGGCTTCAGATGTCTCTAGCAAACCTTTTTAAACAGTATTTTATCCCACCTTTATGATGTTTATAAATTACTTAAGGTGTCCAAAATACCTAATACTCCTTCCTTCTCCAATTTTTCCCACAAAAAGTAATCCTGTTAGTTGAATGAGAGCTCATAGTCTCCTGCTTTCTAGCCTGGTGCCTTTGTCACTAGGCCAAAGTCAACCACTTCACCAAAAACCAATCTTCAATTCTAATAAAAAAAAAAACTTATATGAACTAAATCATTGGCTCTATTTAAATCAAAGGAGATTCATCCCCACTCCTTATTAAGTCCTTAAGGTATTTTGCCCCTTGTTTTATAAGACACTGTAGTTCCAGTCTCTTTCCACTCATTCTTTCTTTACATATCATGCAGGTTCTTCTCTCCTCTGTTGTACATGCTTGATTGGTTGCAATAGCTAATTAATAGGCTGCACAAGAAACAATATGCAGATGTTGGTATTTGTTTTAGTGCCTTGCTACAGCATAGAAAACCCAAAGCATGTAATTTTCATTATATGATATCAACATTTAATTCTAGTGCTAGATGTGTCAACCCAAATTATTGCCAGATGTCTTGACAGCTTTAGGATAAATCATAAATAATAGGCTCATAAACTCATTACAATTTTATGGTGTTATACCTATAATTTTACTAGAAACCAGAGTTTTGCACTGTTTTCAGTTATAAAGTCTTGGTGCATTTAAATGATTTCTAGCTTAAATACAGGAGATCTACCAAGAACTGAGGTGAGTGAAATGATAAGCAAGATGAATTGCAATTATGAACTAAGTATTTGGCTTCTAATCAATTCCATTCAAAACCGTTCATCAAAAATCAAGTTGCATAATGCTACATAATGTCAAACAAGGGAAAGACTGAAAAAAAATGAAAGCTGAGATGAAGGAGGTAGGGAGTAGAGTATCCTGGATAAATATGGAGAAAAAGAAAGGGGAAATTAATACTGTTAATTACTGCTAATACTTCAAATAGCGAATCCTGCTTTAATTTGCACATTTGGGAGACTGGTGAATCCAAGTAATGATATTTGGATTTGTAGGTTTGTGGTGTTAATTCCTTTTGGGATTTGATGAAGAGAAGGGGAACTTACTTCCATGCCTTACCACTGATTTCCTTTCCTTAATCAGCCCAAACATTAAATTGGGCTCCTCCTCCTACAGATAGTATGTCTTTTTCATATTCTTCCAGAAAGAAATATCCTTTGATCCAGGGGTGAAATCTAGCAGGTTCTGACAGGTTCTGGAGAACCGGTAGCAGAAATTTTGAGCAGTTCAGAGAACCAGAGAAATGCCACCTCTGGCTGGTCCCAGAGTTGGGTGGGAATGGAGATTTTGCAATTTCCTTCCCCCAAGAGTGGGGAGGGAATGGGGATTTTGCAGTATCCTTCCCCTGCCACACCCACCAAGCCACGCCCACCAAACCACACCATGCCCACCAAGCCACGCCCACAGAACCAGTAGTAAAAAAATTTGGATTTCACCACTGCCTTGATCATGGCACATACTTTACTCCTTCCATAACTTACAGGAAGAAGCATGTGCATCATTGACCAGAATAATGAATTTTACAGAGATGAGGAGCATCATTCAGCCCTCATAAAAGAAGCCCTCAACTGATAGGGGAGAGAGATAATAAACTTAGGGACAACAAGGGCCAAGTGAAGATGAGATAATGAAGGCAAGCGGGAGGTTTTTTAAAAAAGATATTGTAGTATCTGCTTATTCAATTTCACAAGACAGACCTTAGGAATGAGAAGTCAGGGTAATAATTGGTAAAATGACTTCTGGATAATGCTAGTGAATATAGAACTATATAGCTGTCATCTATGTAGCAGTTAGTGATTGGTGGTAAGCATTCTCTTCCATTGTATCCTGATAATATTCAGAATTTGACAGCTGTTGCCAACTTCAGTTTCAGATCCACTCTGAAGAAGCCAACAACAGAGTGTACCAGATATTCATTGCCTCACCCAGCATTACCCAGAAGTCATTTCAACAATAAATAGAGTGTAGCTGTGAAAGCCTATACTCTATGAAGTTAATTATTATTATTAATTTACAGGCGAGTACTAAGAATGTTAGCCCCAGGAGGACTGGAAGAACTGAGTCAGCTGTCAAATAACACTAAGAAAAACTACAGAAATAATGTATGGTTTGATGTATTGCATGATTTACACATTCTAACATAAGGACTAAATTGGGAAAGGACTGCAATGTTGTTTTGAAAGTGCCTGCACATTCACAGCCTGGATAACGCTTGTGTCTTTAAGAATAACAAAGAAGCCCAATTATCAGTACTGTTACCAAGCTACCAATTGCAGTATTTCCTGAATGATTATTAAAGTACTATCCTGCCAATATGCCCCTTCAGACAAGACAAGTTAGAGATATAATGGGTTGGGCATTATAGTTTAACATACCCTGCTTCTAGGTATCGGTCTTGGGGAAAAATGAGTAAATAGAATTCCATGATTTTTAGATTAAAGAAAAGCCCTTAACAATAGGGTATAAAATAGAAGCTTCCATGTTTCTCATCTATAAAAACAGTTAAAATCTCATCGGAGTATCCAAAGAGGTTCAAGAGCCTTGATAGTACAGTGGTCTAAGGCACCCTGTTATTAAGCTGGTTATTAAGACCAGCTGCCTGCAATTACTGCAGGTTCGAATCTAGCCAAGGCTCAAGGTTGACTCAGCCTTCCATCCTTTCTAAGGTAGGTAAATTGAGGACCCAGTTATGGGGGCAATAAGCTGACTTTGTATAAAATATACAAAAGGATGAAAGCTATTGCTGAGCACATTGTAAGCCGCCCTGAGTCTCCGGAGAAGGGCGGCATATAAATCAAATAAAAAAAAAATTAAGACAGTTTAGTCTCCTTGCATACATTGAAATATTAAACATCAAAGAAAAATACTTTAGCTTACTGATGATGATGCACATTTTAGGGTACACTGTAGAAAAATGTGTGTGTGTATCTGTATGTGTGTGTGTCAGTCAAAACATTTTTTAAAATTATTAAATTGAGTTGGGAAAGAGAAAATAAATTTGTGTGAAGGAGACATTAATATTGTCTGGAACTGAAATGGAAAGATTTATCTATCCCTTAAGTGCCAATCACAAGCACAGAGACCAGGTTTTTACTACAGACACAAGATAGTTACTCAGATAGTCAGTACCATCCAGATGCACTGCTGTCAGCTGGTCACCTACAGCATACAGGCACAGGATAGTAATGTTCACAAACCACAGTAGGCAAGTATAAACTTAATAAGGAGACCTGGATTTGAATTCCTCATCCCAAGGCATTCTCTCCATATGCACCGAGTCTTTTTGTCATCCATTGCCTCCTCTCTATTTATAATGTAATATCAATAATCATAGTTACTGCTGTGAGGATAAATTGAATCATTACTATTAAGTATCTGGCAAAATCTAGGACTGCTAGAATAATGTTTCATAATAAAACATCTGTCTGAATACAACATTAAATATGTTTCTGTGAAATTCTTCAACAGACCTCCCCTTTTATGTGTTTTATGATTGGGGAACTCTAACCTCCTTCCCTGTATATGTATATATATATATATATATATATATATATATATATATATATATATATATATATATATATATATATATATATATATATATATATATTCTTTTGAAACTCTCAGTCTGACTGCTACCGCAATGAATACAAATTGCCCACTCCTGCTGTAAGCTTGCCCACCAGTTTTATTTTAATTGGTTCACCTTCTGGTGGCATCAGAATATGTAAGAAGAAAATAAATTCATTCAGTAAAATCAGTGTTGTATATTACATACTTTAATCAAACAGAAAAATGGTTCTGTATAAAATCTGTAATCAGCCTAACTTAAACAAATTAAGCAGACATGCATTTGTTCATTTTGCATAATTTATTTTGCTTCTGCAAAATAGGGGGAGTGAATAAAAGCAACAATCTGGATAGCCCCACTTCATACCATGCATGTTTTGTGAATGTTTAATGCAAGATGTAATTTGCCACTATAAAGGGACACTGTAGATCTCTCTTCGTCACTGTTCATCCCTCAGAGAGCCAGTCGTTGGTTTTCCATCTTCTGAAATCTGAGCAACGCAATGAATCCTGGCATGAAGGAGAAACTGCCAGCATAACACCAAACAGATTTTGTACTCAATGTTAATCTAACACAGATTTTCCTGGAGTCCAGAGTTCATATTTGGATATTAATAGCTCATAAAACTCTTGTATGGGTCTGTAATCTAGCAAACGTAGCACATCCACTTGTGTATACAATATATTTAGAAAGCAAAAAGTAAGTACTGTATGTATCTTGGTGCAATCTTGGAGAATGAAACCTTAACCAAGTAGGCATTGATGTGACCTTTTCTTAATTTACTTAAAAAGTTTTTGTAAGGCACACAACTTTTAAGAAACAGGAAAATAAGAAGAAAGGTTGCAAGCTTAAGACTACATCTAGATGTTTGTATATGAGTCAGATGGTTGACCTGCTCTGCAATTATCAAGTTGCAGCCTGGCTGGAAAACAAGATTTATTTATTTAGGTTATGGCTGGAAAACGAGAAAAGGGGATAGATGAAGTAGAAAAATAATAGCTGTTTTTCCAGTTGAGAATACTCAGCATGTGCCAAGAGAATTCCCTTTGCTAGATGGGGAGGAGTGGTCAGTGGGGAAATAATATTTAAATCCCCAAATCTTTGTAATCTTCAAAGCCTTTGATATTGATTGGCTCTGGTCCATCCTCATCTTTTTCATTCAGGTCCTTTGGATTGGCATCCTATTGCTTAGCTCAATTTGGGACTGTCTTCTATCCAATTTCAGGAATTCATGATGGACAGAGTAGATGTTGCATTTCTCAATACCTGATGGAGACTGCTGCTGAAGTTAGTTAGGCTTCTCATTTCCTATCTTTTTCTATGTCATATGATATAACATTTGCAACATATTGACATACCGATAAAAAGAGAATACCTGGGGATGAAACATAAACAGATTATATTGTCTTTTAATAGGCTTTGTTTTTTTAACACAGCAATAGCATAATTCCAAAATGAGGTTATGCATGATCAGTTTTGCCATAGCTATTGATCAGTATTTAATTTTCAGCAGGGATAATGCAAAGCTAATCAATCTATATTAGAGTTCAGTACCAACTAGAGACAGGAAGAGAGAAAGAAATACATATCAAGTGTAATAAAGATACAGGCAACATTACAGGTTCAAAACCCTGTTAAAGTACAACCTAACATAGTTTCAAGAAAATTTCCTAATCCAGATTTATCAGGTCAGTTTTTTCTACTGAGATCCATGAAATTTATTTTAATTCAGAATTAATTCTGAATTCAGAAGAATTCAAGCAATATTTGCAAGCTGAAATTCATACATTAAATTTAATACATACATATTGTCAAATTCTTTCTTAAAAAACATGCTCACTCTTCAATGGACTTAGAAACAATACATTACTTTCTAAATATGAGGAGAAGGGGAAAAATCACTTATAAGGTAGTTTAGGGATACACGTGAGATTTCTTTTTCTTTTACAATATAATCTTTTACAGTATACAATACAATCTTGTGCAACTCCTTTCATTTCCCACACTTTAATTAAACCCCAAAAAGTAATTATATGGGAATTGCTCCCATGGAGTTTTTCAGATCAGGAAATGTGGCCAGCAGGAAAGCTACAGAAGGCTAAAGATATGGATGCAATACCCCAATCCTCCCCCAAAGCACTGACCTCCATCTTGCAAAAATAAAATGTCAGAAACTGACCAAAATAAAGCATTTAAACATTCTGAAGCACTCAAGAATGAGCTATAAAAACCCAGAGTAAAACCTGATTAAACAGTATGGCAAATACCCAGTCTGGAAGTCAGTAAATTATCTAGATACTACACACATTTGACTTTTTTAAAACTAAAAGCTCCAAAAGGCATATGAATTGAACCTGGTGTGAGGCAGTTCTTGCCATTGATACTGTAATGGTGTCTATACTACTACAGTATCTAATGACTGAAGCCTCAGATTGAGAAGTATCTCACAATATATGCTTTGTTTTTCAGGAGGCCATGGTTCCAGGGGTGAAATCCAGCAGGTTCTGACAGGTTCTGGAGAACCGGCAGCGGAAATTTTGAGTAGTTCAGAGAACCGGAAAATGCCACCTCTGGCTGGCCCCAGAGTGGGGTGGGAACGGAGATTTTGCAATATCCTTCCCCCAGGAGTTTTTTTTTTTTTAATTTGATTTATATGCTGCCCTTCTCCAGAGACTCAGGGCGGCTTACAATGCGTTAAGCAATAGCCTTCATTCTTTTGTATATTTTATACAAAGTCAGCTTATTGCCCCCACAAACTGGGTCCTCATTTCACCTACCTTAGAAAGGATGGAAGGCTGAGTCAACCTTGAGCTTGGAGAGATTCGAACCAGCAGAAATTGCAGGCAGCTGTGTTAATAACAGGGTGCACCAAACCACTGTACTATCAAGGAGTGGGGAGGGAATGGGGATTTTGCAGTATCCTTTCCCTGGAGTGGGGTGGGAATGGAGATTTTGCAGTATCCTTCCCCTGCCACTCCCACCAAGCCACTCCCACCAAGCCACTCCCACCAAGCCACTCCCACCAAGCCACACCATGCCTACCAAGCCACACCCACAGAATCAGTAGTAAAAAAAATTGGATTTCACCACTGCATGGTTCCAACTAAAACATGATGTGTATAATCTTATCCACAATCTCCTTTTCTGTAGAACTGAAGCAAGACACCAGTATGTCACCAGTTGTCTTACTGATTAGGAGCAAAAAACATGCTTTAAAAATAGTGGACAAGCAACTGCATATTCTCACTAATATCCCTCAGTTTGGTAGTTTCCAGATGTATCTGGATTGCCGTTCCCAGAGGAATCAGCCTCCATGACTATGCAAAGTCTTTCAAACACATTTGGAGGACTTAATACTGAGGAAAGCTATATAATAGGAAACCCAAATTCTAGCACAACTACCTTCACAAAATGAAGTAACTTAGTGAATTTCTTTTTATATTAGCCCCTGGAGCCATTAAAAGCACTGAGCACCAGGCAAAATGATGTGTCTTAGAGATTAAAATTGAGCTGTTATTTAGAATCCTGAAAAAGAAAGAGAAGCATCTGATTGAGTCAATAAGCATAAAGCAAATAAACCTAATACAACCACAGCACAAAACTGTCAGCAACAAAAAACAAACACAATTATACTAAATTTTTATTAGCTGTGGTATCTTGACAGCAAAGTGTTGACTGTGTGATAAAAATGGCTACAAACTAAGATTAAATACAAAGATATAAAGATTTGTTAAATAGTCAAGGGGAATTGAAAACAAGGCAGGAATTAAAAGAACAGGGTACAGACATTGATTGGTGGCCTTACATCAGGGGTGGGTTCTAAATTTTTTTACTACCGGTTCGGTGGGTGTGGCTAGGAGGTGTGTGTGACTGATTGCGCGTGGCCAACATGACATCACTCACACATTCAGTCACATGACCCCCCCAAGCCACGCCCACTGAAAAGGTGGCTAAAATTTTTGGGACTTTTTGAAACTTTTTTTTGACACTCCAGCCCCATATTCAGGTCGGGATGCATGGGGTGGTGGTGGTTGTCTCGGCTTTCCCTCCGTTGCCCTTTCTGGCCGAAAAGCGCCCCTTCTCGCCTCTGACGGGCCTTCCTTATGGTTGCAGCCAGAGCAACCCACTCCACCAGCTCAGGGCAGCGGACTCAGCTGCAGTCCAGATGACCAAGAAACTGCGGGGAGCCTCCTGCATGTTGTACTCCCTCCCAGCCTTCCCCCCGTGCCTCTGCACCATTTTCAGGCACCCAGCTTACTGGGCTGTCTCCATCCCTGTCGCGGCTCCAACGGCAGCGGCTTCGGGAGATGCTGGTGGCACGGAGGCGCAGGTGAAGGCTGGGAGGGGGATGCAACACACGGGAGGCTCCCTGAAGTTCCTCAGCTTGTCTGGGCTGTAACTGATTAAGGTGCTTTAGCAGCCATGAGCTGTGCTTTCCTCCAAGTCTCACAGAGAGAAGCACCTGTTTCCTTCTGCTGCCCACAGTGCTTAGAGGAAAGCACGGCTCATGGCTGCTACTGGGCTGCCCCAGTCCCTATCGTGGCTCCAATGGTGGCGTCTTTGGGAGATGCTGGTGGCACGGAGTCGCGGGCGAAGGCTGGGAAGGGGATGCAACATGTGGAGGGCCAAGTCACTCCCCTTTACTGCCCCACACTTGTTTACCTGTCCTAGAGAGTTCGGGCTATGCCTCCCTCCGACCCAGCTGCCTTCCTTGCTGGCGTTGCTCCTGAGCGAACTCTTCTGTCCTCGGCTGTTGCAAAGAAGCAGCAGCTCTGGGTGCGTCATGCCCGCTTCATTCTCTTTGAGAGCTGCTTTGCACCTTGTTTACAAAGCAGCTCTCAAAGAGAAAGAAGTGGGCATGGCTCACCCAGAGCTGCCGCTTCTTTGCAACAGCTGAGAACTTCTTCCACTTGGAGCTCCAAGCTGCAGAGAGTGGGGGGATGGCTGCAATGCCAGAAGCTTTGGTGGGCTCCTTCCCTCAGTGGTTTGTTTTCTTTTACCTCATCTAGACGACTTTGTAATTAAAGGCTGCTCCGTGCTTTTTGCTCTTTCTCTGGCGTGGAGAAAAGTGACCCTGTGTAAAGGGACTGAGCATGCTGTTGAACTCGGAAGCCGAGAGGCTTCTTTTCTACCCAGCCATTGGCACACAGTGATGAAAAGACCTCTGGTCACTGCCGCCATCTTCGCGCATGTGCAGCTTTCACCGGCTGAAGGACTTTTCGGCATCCTGCGGTCAGGCGGCTGAGAGGCTTCTTTGCTCCGGTCAGCTTCGGGTGGGCAAGCAAGCAGCGACCAGGGAACCAGTTTGGGGGCGTGGCCTGGCTGCCGTTACTACCGGTTCGGAGAACTACTTCCTAAAGTTACTACTTATTCGGTAGAACCGGTCTCGGTGGGTTACCAGGAGCAACCCACTACTGCCTTACATGCAAATAAGGAGGTGACGCGAGGCTGGCTTCAGGAGATTATAAATGCTTCTTTGAGTGGGGGTGTCTTTCCCACCGTCTTGAAAGAGGCGGTGGTGAGGCCCCTCCTCAAGAAGCCCTCCCTGGATCCAGCTGTATTAGCAAATTATCGTCCTGTCTCCAACCTTCGCTTTGTTGCAAAGGTTGTTGAGAGTGTGGTTGCACGACAACTGCCTCAGTACCTGGATGAATCGAATTATCTAGATCCGTTCCAGTCGGGATTCAGGCCCGGGTACAGCACAGAGACAGCATTGGTCGCATTGGTTGATGATCTCTGGAGGGCTCGGGACAGGGGTTGCTCCTCTGTCCTGGTCCTACTAGACCTCTCAGCGGCTTTTGATACCATCGATCATGATATCATGCTGCACCGGTTGGAAGGGGTGGGGGTGAGGGGCACTGTTCTACAGTGGTTCTCCTCCTTTCTCTCTGACCGGTCGCAGTCTGTGTTGACAGGGGGGCAGAGGTCGACCCCGAGGCCCCTTATATGTGGGGTGCCACAAGGATCGGTCCTCTCGCCCCTTCTATTCAACATTTATGTGAAGCCGCTGGGTGAGATCATCCGTGGTTTTGGGGTGAAGTACCATCAGTACGCTGATGACACCCAGCTGTACATCTCCACCCCAGACAACCCCAATGATGCCCTCGAGGTGATGTCCCAGTGCCTGGAGGCCGTACGGATCTGGATGGGGAGGAACAAACTCAGACTCAACCCATCCAAGACCGAGTGGCTGTGGTTTCCGTCGTCCCGATATAGTCAGTTGGCGCCATCTCTGACTATTGGGGGCGAGTCGTTGGCCCCCACAGATGGGGTTCGCAACTTGGGCATCCTCCTGGACTCGCGGCTGTCTTTAGAAGAGCATATGACGGCCGTGGCCAGGAGGACTTTTTATCAGGTTCGCCTGATTCGCCAGTTGCGTCCCTTTCTGGATCGGGACTCATTACGCACGGTCACTCACGCCCTTGTCACCTCACGCCTGGATTATTGTAATGCTCTCTACATGGGGCTCCCCTTGAGAAGCACCCGAAGGCTCCAACTTGTCCAGAATGCGGCCGCGCAGGTGGTAATGGGAGCAATGTGGCGCTCTCATGTAACCCCCCTCCTGCGCGAGCTGCACTGGCTCCCAGTGGTCTTCCGGGTGCGCTTCAAGGTTTTGGTTACTATCTTTAGAGAGCTCCATGGCTCAGGACCAGGGTACTTACGAGACCGCCTCCTGCTATCAATAGCCTCTCACCGACCAGTTCGCTCCCATAGAGAGGGACTCCTCAAGGTGCCGTCGGCCAAACAATGTCGACTGACGGCCCCCAGGGGGAGAGCCTTTTCTGTGGGGGCACCTACCATCTGGAACGGGCTTCCCCCGGAGTTACGAAACATCCAAGACTTACGCATATTCCGCCGTGCCCTGAAAACGTTTCTATTCCAACAAGCTGGTCTGGCCTAACTCTCCCTTTTAAATTGGCTTTTAAATTGGCTTTTAAATCAGGTTTTAGACCTCTTTTAGATAAATTTGGATGTTTTAATCTTTGAGCCAAATTACTTAATCTGTTTTTTAATAGTTTTTAACTTCTATATGTATTTGTAATTATTATGGCTGTTCACCGCCCTGAGTCCTTCGGGAGTAGGGCGGTATACAAATATGAAAAATAAATAAATAAAATAAATAAATAAAATCTAGATATAAGAAAGATTTGACACAATATGGATTCCAAAGAGAAGTAAATGAATTAGACAAAATCCTCTAAGGTACAGAAGATAAATTGATAAAAAAAAAATACAATTATTTATTAAGATACAAATTGGAAGAGGAGGTAATTAAATATGATAATTTGGGCAAAAAATTTTGGATACAACATTGAATTAGAGAAATTGGAGAAATTATGGAACAAAAATTATAAACTGACAATGTCTGTATCCTATAAAGAAAATCTGTATAAAATGTTTTACTGGTGGCACTTGCCACCAGCCAGATTGGCAAAGATATTTCCCAATACTGCACCAACATGTTGGAAATGCAAACAGCAAAAGGGAACGTATTACCACATGTGATGGTCCTGCCACAAAGCGAAACAATACTGGAGTAGAATCAGTTCACAATTTGAAGAAATAACCAAACAAAAGATAGAGATGAGGCCAGAAACATTTTTATTAGGAGTACTCCCAAGGTCATACGAAAAAGAAATACAATATTTAATTATCCATATTACAACAGCAGCAAGAATAATCTACGCTCAGAATTGGAAAAATGATAATATATGATCCGAAGATAATCTGATCAGAAAAGTTTTGAAATGTGTGGTGATGGACAAATTAACAAAGGAGATACAAGAAAAAGAGGAAACAGAATATTATTTAATGTGGGAGAAATGGTATGAATGGTTGGAGGAGAGAGATAAAAGGAAAGTAAAAAATAAATAATGGTTGAAATAGAAGTTGAAGTATAATTGCTAATATGAGGAAACAAAAATTGTAAAAATGAAAGTGTGTACACGGGTATTGTTATGTATATATGTAAATAAATAAATATTAGAAGTATATGTATAAAAGATATAGTAGAACTAAGGGAGGAAAAATGTATAAGTATGAAATTTTTGAGTGATGCAAAACCGTTGGAACAGAAAAAGTGTAAAAGCTTTCTTTTTGCTTTTAAAAAAATGTTTTATAAAAAAAAAAGAATGGCTACAACCTGAACATCGACATACAAAAAGAGGGGATTGTAGATGCTTGTGATGTAGGGTAGATCCAGTAGAGATGAAAATGGACAAGGATGTCTCTGGAAACAGAGAGCAGATCACTTTCTTCTGTCCATTAGTTTAGCTATACAAAGTCAAGGATATATGGATGAAAATTATCCCGTTTTATATTCACTGAAATCCTTTGAAAGAGCATGAGAAAATGTGAAAGGTCAACATCAGGGCTAAATAAGTCTCCGTGTGTCTCATATTGTCATCTTTTGTACTATCCATAGTGAATGTTTTTCTTTCCTTAAGGAAAGCCGCTATGAAGAAAGCTGGGGTTGGGATTGTACAATGTGCTGGATTCAAATTCTGCATGGTCCTAATACTAGCATGACAGCAGGAACAGAACTTTATTTATTGCCCTATTTATTTAACCTGAAACCAAGATAATCAACATTATTTTTATGAATCTTTCAACTGTGTATCTTTTTAAGGCATTTTCATGGCAGATATCTGATCAGAGAAGACACATATTCAATGGGAATGGAATATCCAAATTCAGTAAAATTCACAGTGGATTTTTTTAAAAAAATATCCCCAATCACCAAATGCAGGTATTTCACCATCAGATCACTGTTATTTTCTAGCTTAATGACTTCTGTGTTTTTTGTATATCAGCTCCTATATTCCTACTCTTCGTAGCTGAAGTCAATGCGAGCTGAGGAATTGTGAAACTTGAAGTCAAATATATGATAGAGTCAGACTTCTTTTTCCTTTTTTTCCTTTCTTCATTCCTGAATTGAGGCAGCGCCAATATTGGTTTTCGCAAATTCAGG
The DNA here is from genome assembly GCA_022577455.1 of Arizona elegans. NCBI lineage: Eukaryota > Metazoa > Chordata > Lepidosauria > Squamata > Colubridae > Arizona > Arizona elegans. Next base: position 156,749,999 of record JAKOOJ010000002.1, read on the forward strand.
CTCCCATTTCCTTATGCCCGTGATGGCAAACCTATGGCATGCGTAGCCATATCAGTGGGCACCAGTGGTGGGTTCCTCCCGGTTCGGTCCGGTTCGGCCGAGCCAGTAGCGGTGACAATATGATGTCACCGAACTGGTTCTCCACCCCGCCCTCCCCCCCACCCACGTTATTCTTACCTTTTATTTGGTCCCACCCCCAATCTATTGCTGCCTCCTGAGTCCCAGCTGATGACTAGAGGGAAAAAAACTGTTTAAACTCTTGCTGCGGGGCTTCAAAGGGCCGTCCTACAGCTGATCAGTGTTAAACAAATGAGTCGGGTCGTAAGTGCGAGGACCTTCCAGAAATGACTCTGACCAGCTAGCCACGCCCACCTAGTCACATGACCTCCAAGCCACACCCACAAAATAAGCCACGCCCACAGAACCGGTAGTAAAAAAATTTAGAACCCACCCCTGATGGGCACCAAGCTCAACTCTGGCAAGTGCACCGGCCAGCTGATTTTCAGGCTTTCTGGGCCCAGCAGAAGTAGGGAAACAGACTGTTTACTGCCTCTGGAGGGCCTGGGAGGTGGTGGGGAAGGCCCGTTTTTCTCTCTCACCTGGCTCCAGTGCTTCTCTATGAGTCTGGGGAGGGCGTAAATGGCCTACCCACCCCCCCTGGAGGGCCGAAATGGGCCATTTCCCAACTTCCGGTTGGACAGGAAATAATGTTTTTTACTGTCCCCAGCCTCCTGAGCCTGGAGACAGCCAGGAGCACAGGGAAAAAAGGGGGGCCACACGTGCATGCGTGGGGGTGGGGTGCAGAGAATTATGATGTGGGCACATGCGTGCATTACCCCCCCCCGGCATGCGATGCCAAAAAGGTTAGTCATCACTGCGCTATGCCAATCTTCCCCTGTCAACATTACAAGTACTCCAATTTTAAATCTTCAAGGTCTTTTTCCTAATAAGTTTATTGGGGGGGGGGGTGTTTCTCTCTTGTTGGAAATCAGGCTGAATGATACAAAATTTGAAACTTTCTTAAACACATGCGGAAATTATTTGGTTGCTGTTTCATTTAAACAAAATATTTCATGCCTTTTTCACAATTGCTCACTGAAAAAATCAAACAGAATTTTTCTATTTGTTTTGGAGAAATCATCAGTTTTCGGAGATACAAAAATGTATGTCGGTCCACTAATTGTACCTTCCATTAATAGGAACAATTAGCTATTTATTTATGTGGGACTTGCCACTTAAATGGATGTTCACAAATTCTGATGCATAATTAAGAAGGAAGTGTTCATAGAATATACTACTTTTTATACTGGTCAAAAGAGATCATTAATCATCTGCAACATATCTGAGAAAGTTTTCTGTTATTTGTTATGAAAATATTCTTAAATTATCAGAATATTCATTGCTAGAATTACTAGTACCTTACATGTTTTGTGAAATCTTTAATGATTTCTTGTTTGGTAAGTTTGCATCTAGAGGTGTGCAGTATTTGGATCCAAAGTAGGTAAAATGGATTTCAGATTTCAAGCCTAGGCACCTTCTCTGTAAAGTATTGGTCAAAGTGATAGTAGGAACATTTGGAACTGTGAAATGATTACAATAGATCCCAGGAACAACATCACAGCTGCCCATCCAGAAGAGTGCAGTGTTGGGAACAGCTAAGAGACAGTACTGAACCTCAGTTGCCCAACCTCTGGTGGAGAAGCCAAGATTGAAGAAGATACATACCAGAAGTGGTATTCAGCAGGTTCTGACCAGTTCTGGAGAACCAGTAGCAGAAATTTTGAATAGTTTGGAGAACCGGTAAATACCACCTCAGACTGGCCCCGCCCCCATCTATTCTCTTCCTCCAGAGTCCCAGCTGATCAGGAGGAAATAGGGATTTTACAGTATCTTTCCCCTGAAGTGGGGAGGGAATGGAGATTTTATAGTATCCTTCCCCTGGAGTGGGGTGGGAATGGAGATTTTACAGTATCCTTCCCCTATCACTCCCACCAAGCCACATCCACCAAGCCATGCCATGCCCACCAAGCCACACCCACCAAGCCATGCCCACCAAGCCATGCCACGCCCACCAAGCCATGCCCCCCAGAACCGGTAGTAAAAAAATTTGAATCCCACTACTGCATACCACCCATAAGGATGAGAAGGGGAATTTTAACACACCCACCCATCTTGAAAGGGAGCATGCATTCATTATTTAAAATGTTATAAATGTGATTTTTCATAGCTATGTTTTACAAAGAATAAACATAGTTAAAAATTCATCTATTATGTCCCACATTCCAAAGTTTTAGTCTGGAAGTTTTCTTTCCTATGAGACAAACACTGTTATTTTTTTTTCTTGTCCTGCTTCTTTGTTTTATTTATTTTATGAGTCTTGATCATCTTGAACTGAATATTTTGTACATATAAAAAAAGGTCAAATTCTTTAGCTAAAAATAGGGTTTCTATAACTCTTCAAAGTATTTCTGGGTCATAATAGCAATGTTATATTATCGTCTCACTCACATTCAAGGCATCTATCATCTTATTACTGAAGTACTATTTGTCTTGGAAAAATCTTCAGTCTCTGAGGATCTGAATTATGACAGCAGTACTGAAGTAGATGAAATATAAAAAGACATAATTCTATAGATACCGAGTGTGTCCTAAATAAGAAAGTACATAGATTATTGTTGAATCTTTGTGATAACAATGCCATTCATCTGCTGAATTGTTCTACCCATCCTAGAAATCTGATGTCCTTGAGTTTAATTTCTTCCCATGATAACTAGTTTATTTACAAAGAAACAACAGCATGGGATAATGGTAGAAAGCATATGTCGAGTTATCTTCACTGATATGTAGCTGAGCTGAATGCTAAAGAGAGATCTGAATAATTTTCTAGGCTAATTCTTAACTCTCTAAATTGGAAACTTTTATCTGAGGGGAAATACTTGAAAACTAAATGTGCTTTTCCAAAATAAGGAAGAAGTGATATATTCATGCAACTTTGAATACATTACTCTGTCTCCCACCACTTGTTTTTTTTTATTTTCTTCTTCTTTTTGGTCTAGTGGTTAAAGCACCATGCTAGAAACCAGAACACTGTGAATTCTAGTCCAACCGTAGCCGTGAAATCTGACTTAGTTACTCCCTCTCAGCCCAACCCAGCTATCAGAGTTATTGTAGAGAAAATAGATAGAAGGAATATTATATGTATATGTTTGCTGCCTTGAGTTATTTATAAAATAATAAAGGTGGGATTTTAAAAATGTATCAGTTATTGACTGCCTCTGTTTTGCCCAGTAATGACTTCTACAGCCTAATAACAAAATATCACAAGGAAGCCAATTGCTTGTAGTCAATTTTAAAGTTACCACCTTATTACTCCTTTTGCTGTTGAATAAAGATGTTGAGAGAGATGCAACTAGACTCAGTATTGATGTGACAGAAACATTTAAGCCAAAATGGGTACTTTGATTACCATATCTCTTCTATCTCTTTGCTCTTTTTGAAACACTTATATCTGATTAATGTAACATCATTTCTTTTCAGGGACTAAAGACAACTCTCCTACCATATTTAAGAGCCTTGGTGGCGCAGTGGACTAAGTGCTGTTAAAGTAGCACTTAGTTGCCAGCTGCCTGCAATTACTGCAAGTTCAAATCTCACCAGGCTCAAGGTTGACTCAGCCTTCCATCCTTCCGAGGTAGGTAAAATGAGGACCCAGATTGTGGGGGCAATAAGCTGACTTTGTATAAAAAAGAACACCGCTTAGCCCCCCTCCCCGAAAGCCTTACTAAGCAGGTATATACAAAAGTATGAAGGCTATTGCTTAATGCACTGTAAGCCGCCCTGAATCTCAGGAAAAGGGCAGCATATAAATTGAATAAATAAATAAATAAATAAATAAATAAATAAATAAATAAATAAATAAATAAATAAATAAATAAATTTAAGCCATGTGGGTTTGAGGAGAGAAGCTGTATCCATGTCATGGAGGTATGCTTCTCCCCTTACTTCCCTAGAAGGCATATTGGTTCTGCAGATGGCTTGCCATATGCCAAACTCACCCCCCCCACCCCTTGATATCAGATCTTGTAAGCAGATTATCAGGTTTAAAGTGGAAAAGCTTAATTAACAGGTTGTATGTTTACAATTATGTACTTAAATATCTTGGCTTTTTATTGGCTTTGCTGTTTCTCCTTTCTTAAATTTCCATTCCAATTAGAGGCAACTATTCCTCCCCAATTTCATGGGCTAAGATAGCAGTCCTGGAAACCCTCAGACACTTTTCAAAAATAATCTAGGACTGACTTTTGAAACGTTAAGCGTCTTTTTGCAGGCAGCAAATTTAGAATAAAACCGGTGGCAGGTAAGTCCTATTAAAAAAATAAAGATTGGGGGATCTTTTTGCCATCTTCACAAAGAATGGGGTTTAAGAAAGGTTTTTTTTTTTAATTTATTGTAAAGTTCTGAAGTCAGTCAGCAGATTGGCAAAGCTTGACTTGGACAGAAATATTGGACTTGCACTGATGATGTTACCTAGCTTGGGTAATGAAACATCTGCAAGAAAATAATCAAGTTCAGAGACCACCAAGGACCCCTCATTTCAACCCTGAGCTATAAATATTATCCTTTATTGGGAGGTATTCTTGTTCACCTCTAATTGGCAGTATATTTGCAAAGCAATGCATTCCAGCATGCACTTGGAGTCTCAAGGGTTGGTTTGGCTAAAGCAGGGGTCTCCAAACATGGGAACTTTAAGACTTGTGGACTTCAACTCCCAGAATTCCTCAGCCAGCCATGCTTCAGCCAAGAAGCCATGTTGGCTGAGGAATTCTGGGAGTTGAAATCCACAAGTCTTAAAGTTCCCACGTTTGGAGACCCCTGGGCTAAAGGGATAAATTACAAAATTGATAAGTAGACTGTGCATTATTGTTGACTAAAGTCCTAGATTTTACAGCTCTAGATAGAAAGCAAAATCAGCATATGTTGAGCCACTGATTGATCACCATGTATATCTGGCAGAGTATGTTTGATTTCATTGCAAACTTGGAAAAGAACAAAGTGGAAGAAATGACAGCAACAGACAGACAGAAGTATTTTTGAATCTCAAAGTGCCAACCACTCTGACATTCCTTTAAACATCTGATTTTGAATTTTGGAATTTCATGGCTGGTGAACCCAGAGGCCACCGTAAAACCAAAGATATTGTGGCCACTGAAATGTACTTCATTGTTGTACTACCAGTACAAAAATATGTGTTCAGATTTTTTGTAATATTGCAGAGAGAGGCTATTTGGATATCATTTTAGGTTGGTGTAAATGGGTACAAATGTGTATCTGCTGTAAACAGAAACATCATGCACTTTTAAAAGAACTTTTATTTAAATAAATAAATAAATATTATTTAGGAACCTCTAATATTATTAAGTATATAAAAACATTGTTTACTCCTAAGAATTTGTTTAAAACAGATACTAACACCCAGTTCTTTTGAGGCATTGTTTATTATGATACTGGAGATAGCTAATGCAAACTCTAAAAAGGGTTTTGATTATATCTATATAGATTTATGTAAATTAGAATGTCCATCTGATTGGGATATAGTAAGAAAATTAAATGGATACAATGGATACAATTAGATATAGCAACATCTCATTTGTCCTGTCCCAAGCCAGACATACTCACAAAGGAATTTGATGGCAAAGGCTTTACTTTACATTGTGCAATTAAAACACCAGTAGTATCGGGGCAGGGCATGTATACAACTGCACATACAGTTTTGAATAGTCCCAAATTTTTTGGAAACCTGCTGGTAGTTTCCAGTAATCAAAATCCAAAGTGGTGGGCAGAAATGTCACTGGGGGACAGTCGAAATGTCTTATTTTATTTATTATTTTTAATAATAATATTATTTATTTATTTGCCTTTATTATTTTTATAAATAACTTAAGGCAGCAAACATACACTGTTCTGTCCTCCTGTTTTCAAAACAATTACAGCCCTGTGAGGTGAGTTGGCCTGAGACAGAGTGATTGGCTCACAGTAGGCCAACCAGCTTTCATGGCTAGAACTCACAGTCTCCTAGTTTCTTAGCCTGGTACTTTAACCTCTAAACAAACTGGCTCTTATATATTTATATACCCTTATTATTCTTAGCATCATGGATAGGCTATGAGTTGATCCAGATTCCAAGGAACAAAAAAAGGAGGCAGAAATCAGATCCCAAATGGACGGAGTTTTCCATAAGCTGAGCAATTGTTCCCAATGAGAGAAACCAGACTAGCAAGTCTTCTTAAATAAAGCCCAAGCTGATGAATTCACTTAAGGCTGGAATGTCCCTCATGCTCAAGGAGATCTGCTGAATGCCATTGCTCTATTTTCTGTTGCATATGGCAGGGTTCCCCATGGGGTCCATGACCCAGTGTTGGGTCGCAGCCTGTTTGGAACTGGCGTATGGAAATGGTGAGTGAGTGTGTCTGTGTGTGCATGCATGTGAAAGTGTTGTGTGTGCTAAACCATCAGGGGTGGGCTGCTGGGGGTTCACAGGGGTTTGAGAGAATCTCTAGCTAAGATTCTGTGCAGCTTGGAGAACCCCCAAATCCCACTCCTGGCTGGCCCCACCCACCCTGCTCCTCCCAGGAGTCCCCATGCGGCCCATTTTGGATGCAGGTAAGTGCATGGCGCTCACGGAGGCTCAGGGAAAGTGGAAAATGGGCTACCGAAAGTTTGGGAAAGCCAGAAATGTGCCTGTTTCCGGCCTCCAGAGGGCCTCTGGAGCCTGGGGAGGGCAAAAATGCCCCCCTGCCATGGTGCAGGAGGCTGACATGCCCACCCAGCAACCAGGCACAGAACCCCTTGCTAAAATTTTTGAAGCCACTTCTGCAAACCATCCCTTCTCCCCCCTCCACACACACTGCCTCTGCCTCCAGTGCCTCCACCAGCCTGCCAAGCCGGAAAGGTTGGAGACCACTGGCATTTGGCATATTCTGCAGCTGGGCAGTTTTTGGGTTTTTGTGCCAAACTGCCCAAACATTGTTTCCTTTTTCAAGTATCATTTGAAAATGCAATAACAAGCTAGGTGCAATGTTTTGGTGAGTCTACTTTATGTAGTGGCTATTTGTTATTTATGCAAGTTTTTATAGATTTACAATAATTGTTCCATTGTGATCTTCCACATGGAAGGGAAAATGATATTTTTTCAGGCAGGATTATATCAGAAAGGAATTTGTGAAGGCAAGGACTGATATTTGAGTGGTACAGCCCTGCATAAACAGGAAGGTATGTGTGTCTTTAGCTTCCAACTCCAGCAGCATAAATCTTAAGTCAATCCTGAGCACTGTACCTATTCAGAAAGATGGGTGTTAAAGCCTTTCATAGAAATGCTAAGAGATTAAAACTAAATAAAAGAAAGTTTGTGGATGTTATTCAGTCAGCATCTCTCAGCAAACTTACTTGATTTTATTCTAGGTAGAATAAGGTACAGATCAGATTGTTATTATTCAGCTGTCCAAATTGCTTTATTAAAAGCTTAGATAGATCTGCACCTGCCAAGCAAATGGAAGAGAAAAGCTGTATTTTCTTCTCTCTATGATCTTTTTGAGCAAGGGGGAGAGGGGGGAAGACACACAATTTTCCTCCTATTGCCTTACTTTCAAAGCTGATGCTGATTTCTTCCCAAGCTGACGTATATCTGGGGATAGTCCTTCAGGTTCTTACAGGAGAAAGCTATTCTGCCATTTTTCTTTTGCTGTCATTGAGTCACTGTTGATTCCCAGTGACTGTCTGAACTAGTTATTGCAGGTTTTTTTGTCAGAAGGTTTCAGAATTGCTTGCCACTACTTTATTTTAGGACTGAGTGATTGACTCAAGATCACCCAGCTGGCTTTGTGCCTAAGAGGACTAGAACTCACAGTATCCTGGTTTCTAAGCGATTATTTTAACCACTAACCCCAAACTGGCTGTTATTACAGGATACTACAAAAGAAAGAAAAAGGATTTTGAGAAGGAAAGGGTGAAAAAGAAACTATAATATCAATATGGCTTCCTCCACTTAAGCAGTTGAGTTAAGCACTTTCTTCAACTAGCCTTTTTTAGGTATGTTGGACTACAACTCATAACTTCTAACCAGAGTGGCCAATACATGTGCTTGGGTAGGAAGTTATGGTGGTCTAGGCAAGTGAACAGTTTTAGCTCTTGAGGAAAAGGAATTCAGAAAAAATTGAGCAGGACAGTTCCAGTTCAGGCTCATCTGCCAAACATTATTCAAAAAGGAAGGAAGGAAGGAAGGAAGGAAGGAGGGAGGGAGGGAGGGAGGGAGGGAGGGAGGAAGGAAGGAAGGAAGGAAGGAAGGAAGGAAGGAAGGAAGGAAGGAAGGAAGGGACTGCTTTAACATTCAGTGTCACATTCATTATAAAATTCCTTCCAAGTTCTTTATTTCCCCAGTTTTTATCTCATAATTTACTTTTTACTAATGATGACAGAATTAAAACACTATATCAAAGCACCCCAACTAAAAATTATTGAGATTTCATTATGTTTCACGCAAGGTGTTCAGGGATTCTCAACAAATTAAAAAAAAAACCCAAATCAAGAACTATAAGGTGTTCTCCCCAATAACGGCTCATTTGCATTATTATATGAACTGTAAAAAATGGAATTTAACAGAACTGATATTTTTGTTGCTGATTTCATCATGAAGTCACATCAAACAAATCCAAAAGAAACAGAGCAGACATCAAAGCATCAGTCTTTGGTTAGCTTACTCTTCCAGGCAATCAGGGTCATTGTTATCAATCTGTTATGATATATAATAACAGGGTAATCAAGAAAAGTGTCATCCCTCCACCCCAGAGCCATAGTGGCACAGTGGTTAGAATGCAGTACTGCAGGCTACTTCTGCTAAGTGCTGGCTGCCTACTGAACTGCCAATTTGGCAGTTCAATTCTCACTGGCTCAAGGTTGACTCAGCCTTCCAGCCTTCCGAGGTTGAGGACCCAGATAGTTGGGGGCAATATGCTGACTCTGTAGCGACGAGGCGCTCCCATGTGACACCTCTCCTGCGCGAGCTGCACTGGCTTCCGGTGGTCTTCCGGGTGCGCTTCAAGGTGTTGGTGACCACCTTTAAAGCGCTCCATGGCTTAGGGCCGGGGTATCTACGAGACCGCCTTCTGCCATCAATAGCCTCCCACCGGCCAGTACGCTCGCACAGAGTGGGCCTCCTCAGGGTGCCGTCCGCCAGACAATGTCGGCTGGCGACCCCCAGGGGGAGAGCCTTCTCTGTGGTGGCGCCCACCCTTTGGAACAACCTCCCCCCAGAGTTACGTACAATAACAGACCTCCGGATTTTTCGTCGGGCCCTGAAAACCCATTTATTCCAACTAGCTGGGCTGGCTTGAGTCAAACTTTTAAACTATTTTAAATTGGAACTGTTTTTAATTATGGCCAAATTATTTAATTATTTTAATCAGTTTTTTAATCTTTCTATGTCTGGATTTTACTTTGGCTGTGCACCGCCCTGAGTCCTATATTGGAGAAGGGCGGTATAGAAATTAAAACAAATAAATAAATAAATAATAAATAAATGCTATTGCTATCCTGTTTCTCTTATGTTAGAAGATTTTGTTTCTGAGATGCTAGTATTACTTAGTTGACTCAGTTAGAAAATAATATACTTTTAATGGCTTCCTTCCATTATGGTAAAATAAGCAAAAATGCTATATATTTTTGAATACTACAATTACTTCATAGCACCATTGAAAATGCAGTCCAAGAATCTCTGGAATATGCTGCCATGGGGTTATCTGGGCAGCCTGACCTCAGAAAGCCAAAGGTGTTTTTTTTTTTTTAAACACTGGAAAGGAGGACCCATGGACTAAACTCAGAGAGGCTTGGTTGTGAGTAGACTTTGCTGTTAATCTTACTGAAATCAATGAGATTTAAATGATTCAGTAACAGTTTTGCCCATTGATGTTTGCCCATTCAAACTGCTGACCCAACAGTTGAAAGCGGGCGACTGTGAGTAGATTAATGGGTACCACATTAGTGGGCATATTAATGGAGACATGAAAGGAGCCCCCAACTGGGGGTGTTCTGAACAATGGTAATGTCACCTTTCAATCTTTTCAACCTGGAAGCACTTCAGTGCTTCCGACACAACTGTAATAGTAGTGGGAATATTAAACTGAGAAGTGCCCAAATGATGATCACATAATGCTGGGATGCTATAATGATCATAAATGCAAGAACCAATCGTAAAGTTACCTTTTCAGTGCTGTCATAATTTTGAATGGTTGCTAAATGAGGCAGTTAGTAAGCAAGATCTACCTGCATTTTGATCCTTTTGCATTTTGTCAATTAGATTGTAATCTTATAGATGGGGCAGCAATATTTACATGTAGCATTTCAACACTTTATAAGATCCTCATCATTATAATTGCAATGTTAATGACAGGCATGTTACAGACATCTAGCCTAGCTTCATATCTGATGGGATTGGTCTAAACATAGACCAATAGCAGCTATAAGTTGTTTCCCAGATCCTATGTAATGAATATTTGTAGGTAATAAAGAATCTGATCAAATCACAAAGAACACTAGTTAAAGTAAAAACCAAACCAGATTTGATGAGCAAAATTTTACAGCAACAGTCCATGTTTTATTTCTTATTAAGCCTTTACCTGAAAAAGACAAGCACGAGTAGTCTACCTTTGTATTGTCTGAGATATCTATATCTATCTTAGTTTATACCAGAAAGGAAAAGGATAGGGATGGAAAATTAATCCTTCATGCCTCTCACTTCTCCATGTGCAAAGTAATTCCAAAAATATTTTCTCCCAGCTACTGTAACAGTTCCCCCACCCTCACAAATATTTTGGGTTTGTGAAATAATTCTGGATCTTTAAATTTCATTAAGTGCTTGAAAGTTATTTCTGATATTAGAAATGGACATCAAGAATTATGAGATTGTCAGTTGATAAACATGATGCAGATGGCTGAGATTTACAAAGACAAATGGGCTCTGGTAACTCCTTAATAACATTTATGTAAATGCAAGTTCATCTCTATTAAATCACCCTGCCAGAGGCCACAGACAATTTATTGTCAGTAGGACATACCAATAAATGTGAGGCAGAGATGAGGAAAACAGCTTTACAAAGCCATGTGCCAAACTAAATTTTGAAACAGCACCGAATGCCACTCAGAGTCACTGGAAATCAGGGACCATATAAATTTAATAAATTATAAGCACACAGTCAGCCAGGCCTTTAGACTAGATTTGGCAATTTTGTCTACCTATCAAGTCCTCCGCAATGACCTGGGATAGTCATATGTTATATAATATTAAAGATATTGTTGCAGGTTGTAAATCGTCCCACGTAAATAGACTGATGGTTATTTTGCTCCAGATGTTTTGGGATTGTTCAAGATGCCAATTACTACTGTGGTACCACTTTTGTTTTCTTTTGCCACAGTTGTTCCACTTCTTTTTGCAGGTCTTTCTATTTTGTAATTTTCTCCAGTTCTTTCTCTTCTCTTCTACTGTTTCCAGTTACTGCGATGTTCACTATCCAGACTTTTTTTTTTTGTCATTTTATCAACAAGTCTGGGGTGTTATGTGACAGGTCCTTATCTGTTTAAATTCTGAAGTACTAGAGCAATTTAGCTTCTTTTTTTTAAATCAAGTTTTTTATTTTATATTACATATATATATCAATGCATGAACAATGTGACACCTGGGTGCCATACATTAAAGTACAGATAAAATAGTATTATTGATCATAGTTATTACATTCATCCAGCTTATATATTTCTAGTAGTAATTCACATTTATATCAAATTATAAACTTTTTAAATTTCATATTGTTTAAACGTACATAATACTACTGCCATTCAGTTTCTAAACCTCCCTCTTATCCTTGCACTTGTCTTATTTTATAAAAATGTGTCTACTAATATTCCCCTTCTCTTATTTCTGTCTTTAGTCTAACTTTTATTCATGTCACCATTATACCCTGTTTCCCCCCATATAAGACATCCCCTGATAATAAGCCCAACTGGGCTTTTAAGCGCATGGCAATAAGGCCAAGCGCTTATTTCTGAGTTCAAAAAAATATAAGACAGGGTCTTATTTTTGGGGAAACACTGTATTAAAAGATGTTCCCTTTGTATTACAATACTATCCATCATTATTTCATTGTTCAATATTTAAATATACAATTCTAATACCAATCACAATATTATTTAAACAATTAAAGAAGCTCAGTTTCATGTAAAGGAGATAGAATAACCTGGCCATAACCTAACTTGTTTAGTATCATTGACAGAGGAATCAGTGCAATAATAAACAGTAGTGGTGCATTTTTTTTTCTTATTTGTTGATCTTGCATCCAAGTTATTCAGTTGTAATTGCAGCCATCCTGTACATTGGCTTGTTTGTCGGTTTCTTGCACTGAGCTGGGGCTTATATTTGCTGTACAATTTGGCATCTTTTGATACTTGTGTTGTTTCTTTGGAAGAAACTACAATGTAGACAGCCTTAATCTGTTGTTTATGTTGTTTCTGAGAGAAGGCAGAAGACAGGGTGCCTGATTTGGGAATGAAAATGATTCAGGCTTCCAATCCAGCAATAGTAAGGATTCCTTGGATTTTCAACAACTGTATTTCATGCAGTCAATTAATTCAGCACAAATTATTTTGATTAATTGAGGCAACCATTTCCAGTTGACAGCTTTACTATTTTATTGGGCATCATTTTTCATAGGATTCTTCATGGAACCTCAGGTGTCTCACCTGAAAGACAAAGTATTATATCTATGTCATTCCTTTGGACTCTGTCGTCCTTTACACAGATTCCGATGAGGAAAAATGAATGTTTTCGCACCTGCATCTTGTTATGCACTGTGGAAAATGAGGAGCCAGACTTTTAAGCAGGAGCTCAGTTGCTTCAGGAGAGATGTTGGAATATTGGAGAGAAGAATGCAGGAAGAAGGAGAAAAGAAAAACAGGGAACATAGACTATGACTCTGAAACATAAACAAGAAGTCTTGGTAAATCTTGACAGAAGAATCTCATTAGCGGGAGCAGGCAGCATTGGATGATAGAGAGCAGTGGTGAAATCCAATTTTTTTTACTACCGGTTCTGTGGGCGTGGCTTGGTGGGTGTGGTGTGGCTTGGTGGGCGTGGCTTGGTGGGAGTGGCAGGGGAAAGATACTGCAAAATTTCCATTCCCTCTCCACTCCAGGGGAAGGATACTGTAAAATCTCCATTCCCACCCCGCTCTGGGGCCAGCCCGAGGTGGTATTTTCCAGTTCTCTGAACTGCTCCAAATTTCCACTACTGGTCCTCCAGAATCTGTCAGAACCTGCTGGATTTCACCCCTGATAGAGAGGCACAGGTAGCAGTAAAGAGTGGCATCAGAATTGGGGACAGAGTGATAGCATAATGGCATAGGTGCAAAAGGGCTGTGGTATGACCCACTCCACAAGAAGTGAGGTTGCTTTGTCAATCTTGAATGTTAATGTTCTAATTACTGTTATCTATAGGGCTACTCAGCATCACCTTTTGTCAAAGAGTACATGCCAAACAGTTATGCTTTTGCTAAAGGACCTTTGCACTGGCATGGAGATACTTGAATATAGCACAGGCTTAAAGTTGAAAAAAATTACACTTTGGGAGATGGAACTCTTCTACTGAGTCCCAAATTAGAATATTTCTTTCCACTATGGAAAATCGGAACACTGGGTTTATCACAAAAACGTCTTGTCTACAGAAAAAAAGCAAATAAAATCAGAAGTAAGAGAACAGTTTCCTTAGAAGGAGAGATAACAATGATTAGGACTTTTTATGTTAGACTAAAAGTGGGTAAGGAGAGATATAAGAGTGGGAAGATATAATAAACTAATGCATGGCATGAAAAGTGGACGGAAAAAGTATTTCTGTTTTCTTGCAGATGTTTTATTACCCTAACTAGGTAACATCAGTGCACTGATCAGGCACTGATGTTACCTAGTTAGGGAAACGAAACATCTGGGAGAAAACAAGCAAGCTCAGAGAGCACCAAGGACCCTTCATTTCAACCCTGAGCTATAAATATTCTCAGGCAGTGTTCAAACTAAGGACTATCCATTTTAATGAAGTGGAACAGGATTCAAGACTGATAAAAGGAATGACTTTTTCATACAAAGCAATACAGAACAGGTGTGATGGCAACCAGTCTAAATAATTTTTAATGGAAAGGATTTTAATTAACGGTACTTGGGTATGTCAATGGCCACTAAACTTTATTCCTATTTACTACCTCCTAAATCATAAGTTACATACTTAAAACAGCAACTGCCAGTTAGTTTCTGAAATAGTCTTCATTATTGGTAAGGATTTTCCCCCCTGTTCCCCAGTTCTCTTTATATTTTCTTTCTTGACATTTTTAGAATCACATTGATTTCAATACAGGGAAGAAGAATTCTCAGATGGAAATGACTACTAAACATTTTTGGTCTTGTCTTTTGCATTAAATTGAAGTATTTCTCTTTATCTGCTGTACAGAGAGGCTCTTCTTGTTAAGCCCAATGTTTTATGGCCTGGCAGAGCTTCTGTGCTTAAGAACAACACAACAAGCAGAAATTCATCAAGTGAACGCAAAGACAATGACAGAAAATCTTCACCCATAGAAATTCAGTTTGTCAATACTTGCAATACTCAGTAAAATAAACTATAGCATCTGTCTCTACAAATTAATTTCTAACATTGTTCTCTTAAGACACTCTTGCTATCTCTAGGATCCAGGCATGCATAGCTCTCCCTGGATAGCTCTTTTCTTGCACATAAAATATGTAAGCCATTTCTGGGAAGGATCAGTTTGACGAGTCTGGCATCCCAAACAGTCTTCTCTGCACATTGTTGCCAGATCAACCTGAGTTTCCATCCCTCTTCAATGGTTCAATGAAGGACTGCTGAAGAGTGGGTTGTAATCGAACAAGTCTCTTTAGACACCAAGGGAAGTCTAGGCTGTTGAATCTGCTATGCTCTTTGCCATCAAAGTCAAACAAAATGAACTGAAGCAGGTACGAAGCTTAGCTGGCAGCAATCAATAAATCAATAGATACATCAACACACAAATAAACAAAGCCCTGCAGAAGAGAGCGAGCCAGAGAAGAAGAAAGAAAATTCTGGAGGCATGGAATACATTTAAGCAGTTTGGTTGGCTAATTTCCATTGGGATCTTGGACAATACAGATTAGAGAAGTCTTCCCTTTGGGGAAAATCTGGACTATGTTTGATTACCTGACGCACACGCTAAGTATCTGTTTAGCTGGATTAGCAAGGAAGTGTGTGACTAAAAAGCTTTGTATGGACTAGTTTGTATTGTTTAGCAACTTTAGGATGTGTAGCCGGCTGAAGAATCCTGGGAGTTGAAGGCCACACATTTTAAAGTTGCTGAGGTTGAGCAACACTGCTTAGATCACTCTAAACAGAAGTTGTTTACAGGTTTTTTCTTAGTGCTGAGCATCTGGCCATTTGTTTATAGTGTATGAAACTGCTTTTCTCAGACATGGTGGTTATGCATAATTTTCAAAGAAGTGTTTGTAGTTTGGGTATGAGTGTTGTGGTCTGCCAACAGCCTGTGGAGCTGGCAGTGGAGTCAGACAGCGATGAGGTTGAGGAAAAACATGGGCCAGTCCTGGAGGCTGGGAAAGGTCCGGATGAGGGCTCTGCGTCGAAGGCAGAGATGGGGCCAGGGCCATCGGGGAGTGATGTGCGGACTTCGGAGCCTCCAGAGGCTGACAGTAGAGAGGCAGAGGAACAGGAGGAGCCTGTTCCTAGTGCACATATGAGAAGAGCTGCCAGAAGGCAAGAGCAGCAAAAGCAGAGAGGATGACTCAGGAGTCATCATCTATTGGCCCCTCCCATAAGGCTTAAAATACCAGCAACGGCTCTTTGCCTCTTTGCCGGAAAACAACCGTTGAGAGAATTGCTTCTTGTTTGGCTTATGTTATTTGTTTGTTATTGCTTATGTTCCTGAATAGCCAAGAAAAGCCTTTGGCAGTTTCCCTAATTATCCCAAGGTCAGAGATAAACTAAAGACTGGTGTTTTGAGGATTTTGCTTTCATTTAATTTAGAATACTCTGAGAATGAGTTAATTCTCAGCTATTTTAATAAAATCTGTTTGTTTTTTGGAACTGTTTTGCATTTAATATCAACTATATGGGCCTGGGTCACAACAATGAGTAAATGTGTGTGTAAGTATATGAATGAATGTATATATGCATGTATAAACATGTGTGTGTGCATGTGCACATGAGAAAGAAAGAAATAAAGCCAAGGAGCATTATCTAACTCCTTAAAGATCTTAGATGTAGCTATAGCTTGACTTTCTGCATGGAAAGAGTCTCTTTGATCACTGAATCACAAACTTTCATCATAGGAGTATTTGATTTTCAGGAAGGAAATGCTTGGATCTTTAGCTAATTTTGATGTTTTGAAATATCCAACATTTAAGTCTTCCTGGTAGCCTATAATACATGATAACATAAAAAAATTTGCAAAGGCACTTACCAGGTACAGTATGGGTTATAAAGAACATTTTAAAAACAAATATGTACAGAGTTTGTAGATTGTATGATATCCCTGATTTTTATTACAAGTTTTATGGCGTGAGTATTCTTGGGTGCAGAAATTGGAAACACATGCTGCAAATGTTGACACACAATACAGAGGTTGAGCTAGGAAGTTTAACAGATTGCACTTGTTTCCAAAGCAATAATAATAACATCCCCCAAACCTCAAGTTTAGAAGTCAGTTAATTTTGTTTTTTTTTTAAATAGCTTTTTTCACTGGTTAATTAAAATGCAAATGCTAGTATGGGTCTCTAAATCAACAGTCTATCAGCCAGTTGTCAAAACTATTGCACAAGCCTCTCTTGTCCGGAAAATGAATGTAAACTAATCAACCAAATAGTTGAAGTGATCTGCTTTGATTGCTCATTAATTAGCATTCTTTGTTATGAACCAAATCACAGGAAGCTTTAGATAACAGGATAGAATAGCCCCTAGCAATGTTTTGTTAAATCAGAATCAAACTTGAAGTTCTCACAGCTGGCATGACTTAAAGATAGATCTGGTATATTAAGAAAGCACAACTTTCATGAGTTATTGCTACCAGCCCTTTGCTGTATTAACATTGGTCAAATCCTTGGAAAATTGTACATTTATTTCAAGCAGGTTAAACATTTGTTAGGACACATTGTCACAGAGGGTGGCAGAACCTAGTCAAACTTGCCTGATTTCAAAAAGTTAAGCACGATTCTATTTAATTAGCATTTGGATAGGAGAGTGCTAGAAAATGTCAAGATTGCAAACCAGTTGAAAAAATTGAGTCCCAGTGCCTCATTAATGAGTGTAGTGAACCCCCACCCCCCAGGCCTCCCTTTGCTTTTGATTGAGTCTTTTTTGTTGATTTAAACTAAGATCTAAAACCTGGTAAGTATACTTTTGTGTAATCACTTCTCAGCTATGTCTCATGGAATGCTATATTATAAAACCTGGATAAAAAATCCACTGAGACTGTTACAAATTTTGTTCATTCATCCAGCTACTGTATGTTCCATGCCAACACCTTGCTGGATATGGTATCCTTCTTTTTATTATGGGTGAGTATCAGAAAGGTATGAGATTCTTGCAATGAAGGATATGGCTCAGTCTATTAGTGAGCATGATTCAATGCAACAAGCTATTAGCATCTAAATACATTACTTGCAATTTGTTCTATTTATCTATCTATGAGCCACGGTGGCGCAGTGGTTAGAGTGCAGTACTGCAGGCTACTTCTGCTGACCGCTGGCTGCCTGCAGTTTGGCAGTTCAATTCTCACCAGGCTAAAGGTTGACTCAGTCTTCCATCCTTCTGAGAGGGGTAAAATGAGGACCCAAATTGTTGAGGGCAGTACACTGACTCTATAAACCATTTACAGAGGGCTATAAAGCACTGTAAAGTGGTATATAAGTCTAAGTGCTATTGCGATAGGAAAAAGCCTTGCAGGGAGCCACCTGAAATCTCTTGTCACTTCTTTCCAAGTAAGGGCAGAACCATTTACAAGTATTTTAGGGACTTGTTGCTTTTTCACTCACAGTCTTGGTAACCTTCCTTTGAACTCTTGTCAATGTTCCTTTTAAACTCTGGTGAAACATTGGTGGACACACAGGATTCCAAGTTGGTCTTTTCACATGTAATTCACACATAAATGCTCACAGATAAAAAAAAGATGGATTAAAGTCTTTACTAAAAGACCAATTCATGAACACCACATAGTTTTTTTTTAAAAAAGATTGACATGTACTTTCAAAGCTATAGAAGTGAGATTTGATTTTTGATATTTGTCAGGATATCAATCCATTACTGATGAGATATATTGATGTACAAGATGTATTGATCAGCTTTTGATATGCTGGCTTAAATTTTGTCACGGGCAAGCATGGGATTGTAAATGCTTAACTGATGAACCTTTGATAACAACAAAGTCTTGTTTATCAGATTCAGTTTCTTTAATTGAGGTGGATGGTTATTATTAGGAGTTCTGTAGCCCCACAGTAGACACACACTGCAAAATAACACCTTTTGTACAGCAGTATAACCATTCTGCTACTTTCCTCATTGTGACAATGATAAAAAAAAAACCTCAGAAGAGGTTTCCAAATTCCATATTAGTCTGTTGATTAAGTATTAACCTTCTTTGCTATAAGATCTTCATATTAGTGCTCTAACTTGGCAAGAGGGCAAAATATATTATAACATATCTAAATAAATATTATATATATTATATATATAATATATATAATATTTTTGAAACAGTTTTATTACATTTTTAAACAAGCAAGAACTAAGACTAGAATAAAGAAGAAAAAGAAGAAAAGAAAGAAAAAGCCAAAAGTGCAAAAAAGATATATATATAGAATAAAGAAGTAGCTTCCAATTTTGTTTTAAAGCAGCTTGTTTTAAGATAAAGACAATAAAGACTGTGCCTTATTACTATTTCCTGAAAGTAAACACAACTCAGTGTATCTCTGTGTTGGCTGTGTTATTTCCTAACTACTCTCAATCGCTTTTCATGTGCACACCCTTGCTACTCAAGGGTTGCTCTGCAAATTCCTTAACACAGCTTTAAGTAGAGATATAAATTAACCCCATGGTTACCACATAAATTTCATTTTTTCTATAAACTATCTTTTTCTAATTGTCAAAACCATATATAAGAAGTTCATTTTTTTTCTGTTTCATGCAAAACATTTCCTGTCAATAATAAACTTAGTCAATACCTTTTCTCCGATTAAATACAGGTAGTCCTCAACATATGATCATTAAATAGACCATTTCAATTCTGAAGTTCCCACAGCTGTCTCTCCCCCCCCCCCCCCCCCCCCACAGTTATATGACTACATTTCAGGTACATGGCAACTAGTCTGCATTTATGGCCATTTATGTGACATTTTTCCAGAAAATTTGTTTCCGGTTTTTGGCAAAAATGCCCAGTACTGAACAATGGGTTCATTTGAGAACCACAGATTCATTTAATAACCATGGTGATTCACTTAATAACCACTTCAAAAATATTGTAAAATTGGTCACATGATGACTCGCTTTCCAACTATCACAATTTATGACAGTATATACATGCAGGCTCCATTATGGTGGTAAGTCAAGGGCTACCTGTATGCCAATTTGGGATTTCTGCAAATTCTATCATCTTCAATATTATCCATCATGGATAATGTTGGTTCTTTCTACCTTTGTGTACATAATAATCTTACTGAAGTTATGTATTTAAACAAAGTTCTGTTACTTTTTATAACTGTTTATTGATCAATTCCAAAAGAAAAGCCTCCAGTTTCAATTGTACATTAATCTTCAAAATCTTCTGAACTAGCTGAATCCAAACTTTTCGGGCTTTTTTGCACATCTACCAAGCATGTAAAATATATCCTTCTGTTGGTCACATTTCCAACACAATATTTTTTATTCATTCTGGTGATATATATCAACATCATTTTATAGATATTATAACATAATATAAATTTCAGTGTTTCAACACATAGTCTCCATTAGTGTATTGTGGCCAATTTATTTTGTCCATTTTATCATATATTTTTTTCATTAATTCCTCCTCTATTTCAAATTTCACTTAACATTTATGCATTTTAGCAATAACATGTTCATCGTTTGTACACAATTCTGTTTCAAATTCAGTTTTACAATGCTCTACACCAGGGGTCTCCAAACGTGGCAACTTTAAGATTTGCAGACTTCAACTCCCATAATTCCCCAGTCAGCATGTTGGCAGTTGAAGTTGGCAAGTCTTAAAGCTGGAGACCCCTGCTCTAAACCCAAAATAGAACTTAAAAACAAGAGAGGCAAAATAAGAAAAATATAACACCAAGTAGATCAATGGGTTTGAAAACCATCTGAAAACCAACCTTGTGGGGGTAGGATGATGGGTGGTGGGGAGATCATTCCAAAGGGCAGATACTACCAGAGATGGACCTGTCTCCTATCTTCCATTTCATGACATCACCCCAGGGAGGAGAATGAATTTAATGAAAATGAATAGAATGGGAAGAAATGATTCAAAACTAGCAGTCCTTCCAATAAACATCTTTAATAGTATCTTAATAACTTAATAGCAGCAACTGTGAGAGGGATCTGGTGGACGATCAATTAAATATGAACCAGCAATGTGAGGCAGCAGCCAAGAAAGCCAATGCAATCCTAAATTGCATCAACAGAGGGACTGAATCAAGATCACGTGAGGGAGTAATACCACTCTATAAAGCCTTAGACCACACCTAGAATAGTGCATCCAGTTTTGGTCACCACACTATAAAAAGATGTTGATACTCTAGAAAGAGTGCAGAGAAGAGCAACAAAGATGATTAAGGGCCTGGAGGCTAAAACACATGAAGAATGGTTGCAAGAACTGGACATGCCTACTCTACTGAAGAGAAGGACCAGAGGTGACATGAAAGCAGTGTTCTAATATTTGAGGGGCTGTTACAGAGGAATGGGACAATCTATTTTCCAAAACACCCAAAGGCCAGACAAGGAACAATGGATGGAAACTGATCAAGGAGAAATTCAACCTAGAAATAAGGAGAAATTTTCTGACAGTGAGAACAATCAATCAATGGAACAGCTTGATTTCAGAAGTTGTGGGAGCTTCATCACTTGAGATTTTCAAAAAGAGATTGGACTGCCATTTGTCAGAAATGGTGTGGGGTCTCTTGCTTGAGCAGGGGGTTGGACTAGATGACCTATAAGGTCCAGAGGTGGGTTTCAGCAGGTTCTGACCAGTTCTGGAGAACCAGTAGCAGAAATTCTGAGTAGTCCGGAGAACCGGTAGTAAAAATCTGGACTGGCCCTGCCCCCATCTATTCTCTGCCTCCCAAGTCCCAGCTGATTGGGAGGAAATGGGGATTTTTGCAGTAACTTTCCCCTGGAGTGGGGAGGGAATGGAGATTTTACAGTATCCTTCCCCTGCCCCGCCCACCAAGCCACGCCCACCAAGCCATGCCCACAAAACCGGTAGTAAAAAATTTTGAAACCCACCCTTCCAATTCTTTTATTCTGTAGAATGAAACTAGGAGCCTTCAAATAAGCAGAAGGAGAAGATTTGCAATTTCCATAATAAACTCTTGTTTTTATATTACCATTTCTTGCAAGGAGGCATCCATGCCAGTGTTCTGGCCCGGCAGCATCTAATGCGATCCTGAATTTACCCACTCTAACTACCACAGAGACAACAGCATAGTGCACTGTTGATAAAACAATGGATTTTGGTGCAGAATTTAATTGGCGAGCAGGATAAATGAAAAGAACGAAGCAAATGAAAGTGGGCAATGTAATCCTAACTAGATAAAGAAATTAAAAGCAAGGGAAAAGGATAAATTTTTATTTTTAACCAAGCTCTGCTGAAACTGTGACTATAAAAGCACATGGATCCCCAGTAGCATTTTGGACTCGGCAGCCCGCCATCCTGCTGTGAAAATGAATAAGCTTTCGGCATGTGATTAAAGTAAATCACTCCCACTTCCCTTGTTTATGAAAGCTTAGGAGGCCTTTCAAAAAGAACACCTGTTAATAGGATCTGTTTAAAGACCCAGTTTGGAATACATAGATACTCTGTGTTCAACTGATTTCCTGGCAAACAAAGGGGAGTGTTTTCCCTGTAAAATAGATTTTATTGCTGGAAGGATGAAAAAGTTCTAGGATGGTAAACTTCTAAATGATTATATTTAAAACATGAAAATAAGATTTTTTGGAAAAATTAGGATGGTCAGATGCTTCAGTCGTTCCAACCTGCTCTCAAATATCCATGACAGGATTGAGACCAATCCAAACAAACCTAAATAATAATGTTTGTATTATTTCTTATTTTAAGCTTTTATTACAGAAATAAAAAAAAAAACCCAGGCATCCTTCAGTTGTTTCCCATAGAGACGATCTTTTTAAGTTTTAAAGAAGCCTAACATTAAATAGTTTGCAGTAAAGTCAGAATAATAATCCTTGATCTAGTTTTTCATGATGGAAAGTTGTGCAATTGGAGACTGATTTTCCAGGAGGAATGTAACTAGGTAGACAGCTTGAAAAATGAAATCTGGTTGTTTGCTTCCAAAACCACTCGTATCAGTTTGGAAAGAGTCCATTTGAGGGCAGGTAAGCTCTTAAACATCTTACCTAATACTTGTGAGGGACAGATTGAGTGTTTTGAGATGTTCTCCTACTTGGAAGACCAGCACCAAAAGTACCCAGGGATGAGGCTGCTTCCAGACAGAACCACCCTCCCCTTATCAAAGCCAAGCTCAGTTAATCTTTCCATGAGAATTATATGTGACATGAGAATTCAGTTCTTTCAATTGAAGAGAGTGATGGACTCGCAGAGATGTATCTTTACATCCATGCCAGAATTAAAGCAGGCCACATCAACTCCTTTATGGACATAAGAACACTCCCAGCTGTGCTGGTTTAGCCACACCCTGTCCTTTTCAAAGATGCACCAATAGGTAAGTGAACAGCTAGGTAATGAACTTCATCCCATTCATGCCACCAATATAAAAAAGAGAAAGCTAACCCAGAGATGATCACATGGATGAGAGAAGAAGAAGAAAAGACGGCCTGGAATGAGATAGTATGGAGCAATGTCTAGAAGCTTCCAGGTGTGATAGGCAACAAATAGAGCTCAGGCATCTAGTTGTCAGGGCCACAAACTATGATAAGCAGCTGTGACTGCTTGATTTTTGCCTGGAACTTGACTTCAGGTGTCAACTTAATGTTTTGTAGCAATCTGCTTGGAGCTTGTTAGCAGGTCTGCTATGCAGCTTGAAATAAGGGACAACCAGTCTAAGGCTACATAAAATTCATTATTTGGGCAGGAAATTTAGGGAAAGAGGCAAGGATTTCATGTCACTTTAATAGGAAGAGGAAGGAGTATTAGATATTTATTTTATTTATTTATTTTATTTTATTTTGAATTTGTATACTGCCCTGCTCCCTGAGGACTCAGGGCGGTGAACAGCCAAGTAAAAACATCAAATACAAATATTAAAATACAGTTAAAAGATATAAATAAATTTGGCCCCATTAATTAAAAACGATAAACCAAACAATTAAAAACACTTAAAAAATTAGGCCAGCCCGGCTTGCTGGAAAAAGAAGGTTTTAAGGGCACGGCGGAAGGCACTGAGGTCATGGATTCTCCTTATCTCTGGGGGCAACTGATTCCAGAGGGTAGGTGCCCCCACAGAGAAGGCCCTCCCCCTGGGGGTCACCAGCCTGCACTGTTTGGCTGATGGCACCCCGAGGAGGCCCTCTCTGTGGGAGCGCACGGGTCGATGGGAGGTCGTCGGTGGCAGCAGGCGGTCTCGAAGATAGCTAGGCCCTATGCCATGGAGCGCTTTAAAGGTGATAACCAACACCTTGAAGCGCACCCAAAAGACCACCGGGAGCCAGTGCAGCTCACGCAGGAGCGGTGTTACATGGGAGCGCCATGCTGCTCCCGTCACTACCCGCGCTGCTGCGTTCTGGACCAGTTGGAGCTTCTGGGTGCTCTTCAAGGGGAGCCCCATGTAGAGAGCGTTGCAATAGTCAATGAGTTGCCATGAGTTGTTTGTAAAAATAATAAAAATAGGATATAAATAACATAAATAAATGAATAACCTGTAGGAAGAGGTTAAAAGAAATGGAAGAGGACTAAATTAGCCATGTATCTGGTCACAGTCAAAATAACCCTCGCAATTATACTAATAGCTATATATTGCTTGCATTTTATAATTAGAATATGATGGACTGTGAAATGACAACCACAAATCGAAGATGGATAAATGAAGGAGTCAAAAATGTAAGTTGGTGGAGGTGGGATAGAGTTAGGCTGAGAAGGCTAGAGGCATCTTTTCTCTCTCACTGAATGCAGAGAGAGTTTGCTATACCAGTTTCAGGAGGATGTAGTTCAGGAGCTTGATTTAGAGAGAGATTATAAGAGCATAGAAAGCTTTAATGTCACATAGCTAGGGCCACATCTCAATTTCCCCCAAATGGGCCTCCTGCTATCACAAATAAGAAATTCTGCCCATCCTAATCTCACTAGTGAACTTTCAATAAAAAATAAGATTGCTTTAATCAGCTCAATAATTTGGAAGATGCATATCAAGTCAATTCAAGCGTTTCTTCAAATATTGTTAGCCAAACAAAGAGACAGAATAAGTACTTCATTCAAAAGCAAAGCACTAGCTTTTTCTTCAAGACTAGAAATAAAAATGGAATAGTTAACAGATGTCTTCATAAGTTCCTAGTTCTTATGATTCAGTCATCCAAAGAAAAAGATTTTCCCTCTCCTTTCTCATCTAAATTTTGAATTTTATTTCAAAGTAGAATTAATAAGGAAAAAAAGTAGAAGACGTGATTTTTTGAAAAAAAAATAGGGTGAAAGTCATTAGCGTTAGCCTAGGTTACACTATATATTTTTATAATATTGTAAGCACCACAAAGATATCAGCCAAAGAAACTCAATGTTTTAAATTATAATACCAGTCAAGGAAGGGATAGCATCAAGATCAGCATTGAGGATTTTTATCTAGTTTCTTTAAATTTCATTAAGACTCCGACGCTATAACTTTTGTCCATTCATTGGCATAAACAATTATGCCATTAGTTGAAAAAATGAAGAATTATTTCTGAATTATAGATTGCTGGGCAAAACCTGATATGACATTATTTAATATATCCAGTATTAATTAAATCTTGAATTAGTAATAGAATAACTAATGAAAGACGAAGTCTTTGGTACATGAAAAATAGAATGCCTGCTCTTTATATTTACAACTAAGCTTTTCATCATCTAGTCTGCAGAATGAATAAATTTTTAAAAAAACCCAACACATGAAATTAACCAAGAAAGCGTGAATTTAGTTGCTGTAAATATCAACTGCTATAATACAGAATGATGAAAAATTAAACCATTTTCCAATTGCCTAATCTTTCATAACACAGAATTCATATTTACTTGTACAAATTCATTACAAATCTGATTTGGAAACATGCTAGGAAAAATTGAATTTAACGTAAATGAAAGGGAGCCATTCCAGCCAGTTATTGAAAAGCCTTGTTTACCTAGATGCTGGGGCTGTCGTGGAGCTAAGCATGTACATTTGGATTATTTTCCATTCTGTCCAATTCTTTATTAGAAACATAAATCATATGCAATACCACCTGCCTTATTTAAAGAATATGTACACTCAATACAATTTAAACAGGATGGTGAAAATGTAAAGGGACTTCATATTCTATCTCTTGCTCCTTTAAATGGAATATGCTTGTCAGGATCTTGTACATTTCTAGTATCTACTGTGCCAGTTTAAATAAACACATTTTATTTAGGTAACATAAGCACAATCTTGCTGAAACTTAGTGGAATTTCCAAGGAGGGCCAAGCTGGATGTGGACAGCCAGACACACAAACTATTTTGTTATTTTAGCAAATGCAGCTCTCAGCCAAACAGTAATACTTAAAACAAAGTAGAACTTAGATAATACCATAATTGCTGTGCAGTAATTCAAAATATAAGGTCTCATGATAAATTGCAAATTGCAGTTTGAAAACACAAACCACAAAATAACTCACTGCCTGCATACCTATTACTCTATTTCTTTTCAGGATAAACAGTGTCATGCCAAATACAGAACCGGAGTATGAAATAATAAACAATTAAAAATTAAGGACATGAGTTAAGGAGGAGGGGAATTAAATCTAGTTCACATTAACACCATTTTCTATACCTCTTCATGCCTTTCTACCTTTGCAAATGTCCTTGCTCCACTATGTCCATGCCATGCACAGGTTCATAATTTCATTTCATTCTTTAAATTTCTCTTCTCTTTCTTTTGGAATAAGAATTCATCAATTCCATCCAACCACATCTTTCTTGTTTTTTCCTTCCTCTCAATCCATTCACTCTTTCTTCATATGTTTGTTTTCTGATTTAATTCTCATTTATTCTCTCTGCCAGATCAAACCAGCTCAAGATACATTTTTTTTGTATTTGTTCACTATGCATTTGGTCCACATTCATTCAGTGCCTAGACTTTCTTGAACCCATCTCCTTTTGTTTTACCATCTACATATCATCTACATACCCTCTGCATTCAGCTTATCATTTTCCTAATAGATCCAACTTTCACCTTCTACTTAACAAAGGTGAGCAGAAGCATGTTCTTATACAAGCCATTATTATAACTTTTCTCATACATTTATTCTTTGCAATAGGCTACATAAAACCCTTTCAATTTCCATCAGCATTAGCACATCTTAATGTTTCTTCATCCATTTCCCCATCTTTAGTAAATATTCTACCAAAGTGTATGAAGTCACTTATTTGTTCCATCCCCCCCATTTGATATACAGTATAACTTATAATCATTCAATCCACTTTCCCTTTGAAACCCAACTTTTGTGTTCATGAGTACATTTATTTTCAGATCCTTCTTACATCATGCAATCTATCTAACATTCTTTGTAAATCATTCAGTTTCTCTGACAACAACCTGATATCATCCGCATACAAAAGAGGAAGTGAACAACTTTACATATTCATATGTAAAGCATAAAACACTTTCCTGAAAAAATATGATCAAACATTTTTCTCTGGACACAGAAAGCAGTCATGGAGTTAACAAAGGATGGCTAACGTAAATGCAATTCTGTTTACATCTCAAGAGAGTCCCCCCCGCCAATACAGATCTAAGTGGAGTAAAGTGATATAGAAAAAGGTAGAGCCTCCTTAAGATATTTTACTGGCCTAATCAAAAGAAAAGTTCTGTCTTCTTTTATTCTACATCTTCAGAAACTTAATGGCTGGCAATGTAATCTTACTTCATCACTGAGGTTTACACATTGGCCATTCTCTTGGAACTTGTATTATACTTCACTGTTTCTCAGCTTTGACTACTCTAAGATATGTAGACGTCAACTCCCATGGCTGACTGGGGAATTATGGGAGTTGATGCCCACACATCTTAGAGTGGCTAAGGTTGAGAAATAGTGTTATACTTGATATTTTAGATGATGGGAGTACCTAGGATTATCTTTCAGCAGAGTCATCTGGCAAATTGGAATTCCATTTGGAATTGTAATTTAATTTGGACATTCACAACTCAAATGGCAGAGTATCAATTTTCTCCATAGAAAAATATGTAGAAAAACTGGAGCTTAACAGGAGATAAATGTTTCATCCTTAGATCTTTTAATCTTCATTAGAGGCTACATAGATACAATCAGAAATATCCACTGGACAAATGAAATCTAACCATTCAACCAAAATTGTATTGTCCTGATTTTTATCCTGTTATCATTAACAATTTAAAATGTAAGCTGATCAAAATTCAGAATTAAAGCTTTGTTGCTTAAACATTGTCATAATAAGGTCCATTGTTTGTGGACTGCGAGATTTACCTATTGTGTAATACTAGCATTATGCAGCACAATAACATTGACAAGCCTATATTTTACTAACACACTCCTTTTTCTCTCATCCTGCCTAATCAGGATGAAGTCCATTATTCATTTGGAACAATTACAAGCTTTTCCTCATTTACACAAAATCATGCCCTTGTAGTTTGTACTAGTTGGGAATAATTACAGCTGTCTGTACAAAATCACTAAAGCGAAAGGAAACTACTTTTCACTCACAAGTAATGACTGAAATAGTGAGAAAAACCTATTTTCCAAATGAGAGCAGCTCAGAAGGTTAAGTGACCTTCTGAATATTCCTTGCTTTCTACCCACCACTATTAAGGATTTGTTTCATTAGTCATCTCTTTATGTTCAGGTGGTTACCCTTTAATAATCTTTTAATCATAATGATACAAACAAAAGAATAGTCAAATGTGTTATGGAATACCATAATAGTACAGCCAAATATATTTGCTATAATAGTAAAAGAGAGAGGAGATCCTATTTGACCCTTCTTGCATAAAGGCCATCTCTTGATTCAGAGGGGACAACTTCTGAATCTCCAATCTTCCTTTTTTGAGGAAGGTTTTTGAAAAGGTACTGGATTCAGTTTAATTTTTATTAGATCATAAAATAGGAATGTTTTGGTTCGCTTCCAGTGAGGCTCAGACATGGGGTAGAAACGTTATGGTGGAAACAGTACTGGTTGTTCTGGGAATTAATGACAGAACAGAGTTGGAAGGTGGAGATCTTCTAGTCCAACCCTTTGCAGGATACCCTTCCATACTGAGCAAATGGCTGTCCAAACTCTTCTTAAAAACCTCCAGTGATGGAGCATGCACAACTTCAACTTGTTTCACTGATTGTTTCTCATTGTCAGGAAATTTCTCCTTAGTTCTAGGTTGGTTCTCTTCTTGATTAGTTTTCATCCATTGCTTCATGTGCTTTGGAAAATAGATTGATCCCTCTCTTCTTTACGGCAGCCCTCAAAATTGGAATATTATTACCAAGGTACCCCAGCCCAGTCCGTCTTTTCACTAGACTAGACATACCTAATTCTTTTCATTAGACTAGACATACCCAATTCCTGTAACTGTTTTTCATATGCTTTATCACCCAACCCCCTAATCATCTTTGTTGCTCTTCTCTGCACTCTTTCCATAGTTTCAATATCTTTTTTATACTCTGGTGACTAAAACTGGATGCAATATCCCAAGTGTGGTCTTACCAAGGTCGTATAAATGGTACTAACACTTCATGTGATCTATTAACGCAGCCTAGGATTGCATTGGCTTTTTTGGCAGCTGCAGCACACTGCTGGTTTACATTTTAGTGATTGTTCACTAGAACTCTTAAGATCCCTCATGCAATTATTGCTATTGATTCAGGTGCCACCTGTTCTAAACTTGTACACTTGGTTTTTCTTGCCTAAGATAAACCTTACTTTATCTTCATCAGAAGCTGGATAAGAGGAATATACTTCTTTTGTACCTATTAAATTGCATAGTGGCATGCTATACTGTCAATTATGGTATCTTTCTGGACTGAAGTGGATTGGAAGCCTCAATCTTTGGTGGTTCTGATCTTATTTGAGTGGGACACTCCATTTGATGGAGGAATGAGGAAGAGTGATTCAGCTCATGGTAACACAAGTAGATCCTCTCTCCAATGCTCTTCAACTTCTATATGAAACTGTTAGGAGTTTCATCAGATTGAGATGAGAAATCAACAGATTGGTAGTATTCAATTATATGTTGCTACCCTGAGCTGAGCAAGAGATGGAGATAGTAAAAAAACAAAACAAAACCTGGATGTGGAAGAATAAGCTCAAATTAATTCCTGACAAGGTTAGTACTTGCTCTTGTTTCTTGGTTGGTGATCAGAACTTCATTTGGTTCAGGCCTGTTCTTGGAACAGCAGGTGGAGGTTGTGGCCATTAGGCCTCTGTCCAGCTTTGAATAGTGTACCTGTTGCACCCCTGCCTGGACAGGAAAGGTTGTAATGATAACTCATACTTTTATTGCCAAGCAGCCAAAATATTTCATCATATTCTGCAAAGGTTTACCTTTGTAGATGTTTTATTTATAACAAAATGTCTACGCTGATCCTGCTCCTTACTCAGGGCAGTAAGATATTAAAAGGTTTCAGTTTTAAGCAGACATTTGATACCTAGATATGTTACA
The DNA here is from genome assembly GCA_022577455.1 of Arizona elegans. Taxonomy (NCBI): domain Eukaryota; kingdom Metazoa; phylum Chordata; class Lepidosauria; order Squamata; family Colubridae; genus Arizona; species Arizona elegans. The sequence goes on from JAKOOJ010000002.1 coordinate 156,780,159, forward strand.
ATTATTTTATTGTATTGTAAGTTTTAATTGAGTTTTAATTGAGGCAATTGTTCAATATGTTATTTGTTTGTTTGTTTATTTGAATTTGTTAAGCAAAAACAAGAATAAGAGAATAAAAATACAATGACAGGGACGATATGCAGGTTAGTGCACTTATGCACGCCCCCTTTACTGACCACTTAAGTATGAAGTAATTATATATTGTTTGAACACTGCCTAAAATTTTGGATTGGGCAGTATAATTAAAAATTATTACATAAGACTTTATTAAAGTTTATTAAATAAAATAAATAAAAAGTTTCTGGACCACTTCTGTTTATCTGATTAATAAGGAGATATATCTTATATCCTAAACCTCTCAGGGGTCTGATTTCTCATAGCAGATTACAGGATCAGTACTGGAGACTACTCCCACATTTCCACCCAACTATAAAATATGTCTTGATTCAATATCTTCCATCAAGGCAGTATTGATTTCTAACTGTTATATAGACAGACATTCTCCAGGATGATCTGTCCCCAAGCTAGCTCTTCAGATCTTCCAGTGATGCACCTATTTCCACTGTAACTGAGTCCCTCTACCTTGCCACAGATAGTTTTGTCTTTCCTTTTCAGTATTATGGATTTTCAATAATGTATCCAAAATGTGAGCCTAATCATTTGTATCTCAAGTGGGAACAATGGATTGATTTGTTCTGTGATCTACTCTCAAGGGTCTTCTCCAGCATCAAAGTTCAAAAGCATAAATACATTTTCTACCCTGTTGCTTCAAAGTCAACTTTTGATTCCATTGAGTGTCACAGAGAAAACTTTCTGGGCAGTTCTGATATGTGAAGGTATAGACATATCATGGCATCTGAATTTCTTTTGCAAGGCCTTCATTGCTACCCTACCAAGTGCTAGACTATGGCATATTTCTTGCCAGTTGGTTCTTTCATTGCTAATAAACTATAAAATATAGATTTATATTTCATATTTGATATTTTGGTAGTGTCTTCTACTTCACTCAAAGATTAAAATGCTGAATTATTTATAGACAGTGTTGTACATCAGATCAGACCATTTGCTCATCAGGTCCAATCAATACTGTTTATAATGACTAGCTACTCTCTCTCCAAGTTTCCAAGCTGAAATTTATTTTCTAGCATTTGATTCTTTTAAAATGAAGATACAAGAGTTCAATTCTATAAAATAATTTCCATTCTGTAAAACCAGTAATATTATATATTCAATATTTAACCATAATAAGTATGGAAGTTCAATTTCCTACTGAAGAACAACACAAATTATATATTTCTTTAGGACAGTCAGGTTTGCAGTATCAGGAAATTGGACGCTATTAAAAATATATTGTTTAAAATACTTCTAGAGGTGTTCTTCTTGGCCTTTTGATTCCAGATATATTGTTGACATACTGACATTTTTACCATCTTGGAGCTCTTTATAATGTTTGATAAAATCTGAAGTATAGAGAGCAGCAGGCTTGCCAGAACAAGATCTCACATTACCCCTATGAACCATGCTGCTGTGATACTACGATGTTGCTTGAATTGCAGGTTTGATCCTTATGCTTTCAGCTGCTGTCAAGAGGTGTGATCAGGCACTCTGAAAACTTGACATGTCTCATATTGCTGGGATAGAGTTGGCAGGTGCTACCTATCCAACGTGGTGCTGGGTTTGACAGATAATTAAGGGCATGTTACCAGAAAGTCTGAGATAACATTTGAGGCAGTTGCATCTGAAATGTGTCAGTAACACTGTGTTCCATCTGTATGCTTTGCTTTGGAAAAAGCATAAATAATTAGTGCTGCACAAAAGTTTAGAATAGATTTGAGTAGCTTCTAGTATCGAAAAGACTTAATCATGTACCCACTAAAGCAGCTTTTCTCAACCTGGTCTTTTTGAGATACGGGTTTGCAACACCTGGAATTTGCAAGCAGGTTAGCCATAATTTGCTAAGCCTTCCTAAGGTGATCTGGATGTCACAAATTCATCTGTGGTCTAGGATTGCTGTCTTAAGTTCATTGCTCTCCAAATGTATATCAAATCTTTTTTTTTTTTGCACTGAAACCATTTTGCCCCTCTCTTTTCATGAATGATTTATATGCTCACCTTACCCATAACTTTTTCTTAACAATCAAGCCAAACTTTTTTTGCGCATCATAAATATACAATAGGACATCTGTCTAAGTCCATTTTGTAGGCAGAATGGAACAACTTGTTGCTGATGGAGAGCTTACTGTCAGCTGAAGTTTTGTGATACTCCTGCACCAGTCCCACATCATCAATCTTATTCATTTCTGGTGAGTTAGATCTTTCAGCAGTAAAATATACTGCTGAATAAAATGCTTTATTGCAGCTTTCTTCCACATAACTGAAGGGTGGTAGCAGCGAATAGATGCATGACTATATGAAAATTCCATTCACAAATCTGTATCAAAATTTACTGTTGTTTAGTCAGAAACTCATGAAAGATCTAATCAGAACAAAATAGCATAAATCACAGAGCAAAGTGTATTTCACAATTTAAATTAAGGAAGTGAGACTCTGAATTTGCTTTTTACCAGTTCTTCAGTTCTTTGCTTTTTACAAATCTTCAGGATTTGTTATGATGTTGTGAGCTTTCATCCAGGCATGTCACAAAATACTTGCCAGGTACTGATAGACAGTATATCTTGAGCAACTTACTGAAAAGAATTGTCAGAGATTGTCTTTAGGAAATGTTTATCATATTTCAAGCCAACAAGGGTCTGATGCTGGACAGGGAAATGTGTTTAATAGGGCTATAAAGTTTTTGATCTAATTCCAAAAAGGTGCTTCAAAATATTCAGCAATGCGAATGTATTATCTGTGTGAAATGGCTATGTTTATTTTTGGGGTCTGGCTTCTTTGAACTTCGCCTGATGCGCCCCTTTCTGAGTCGGGATTCCTTATGCACAGTCACTCATGCTCTCGTCAATTCTCGCCTGGACTACTCTAACGCGCTCTCTACATGGGGCTCCCCTTGAGGAGCACCCGGAGGCTCCAGCTGGTCCAGAATGCGGCCGCGCGGGTGATCACGGGAGCGACATGGCGCTCCCATATAACACCTTTCCTGCGCGAGCTGCACTGGCTCCCAGTGGTCTTCCGGGTGCGCTTCAAGGTGTTGGTTCTCACCTTTAAAGCGCTCCATGGCTTAGGGCCAGGGTATTTACGAGACCGCCTTCTGCTACCAATAACCTCCCACCGGCCAATACGCTCTCAGAGAGGGCCTCCTCAGGGTGCCATCGGTCAAGCAATGTCGGCTGGCGGCCCCCAGGTGGAGAGCCTTCTCTGTGGGAGCACCCGCCCTCTGGAACGAGCTACCTCGGCTGATTCCGGATCTCCGCACTTTCTGTAAGGCCCTGAAGATGTTTTTATTTCAGCAAGCCATCCTGGCCTGAAAAGGTTTTATGGGTTAGTTTTTTAATTGAATTGCTAGGGTTTTTAAATTGGGGCGGCCGTTTAATTTAATTTATTTTTAATTATTTTAACATTTATATTGTATGTTATTTTAATTCTCGGCTGTTCACTGCCCTGAGTCCCTTCGGGGAGAAGGGCGGGATATAAATTTAATAAATAAATAAATAAATAAATAAAGTGTTGAAGACATTTCAGATTTCCATCCACTCTTATGTACATGAATGTGCAACTCTGCACAGCGTTAATCCTTTATAACAGTATAACTTTATACATGCTTCCTTTGATGAATTGAGATTAATAGGCATTATAATTTTTTAAGCATACAGGCTATCGAAAATATATATTTGTTCAGAAATTTTGTATTACTCAAGTAACACACTTAGATTTCAGTGTGCATAACACTTCGTAGTGGTATTGTTTAAAAACTCAATGAAATTAATTATCTCTCCCCCTCCCCACAATTTTAAACATCATAACATGACTGGCATTGATAAATGTTCTAAAATGTCACACCAAACAAATCAACCAACTATTGATCTGCTGTCAATATCAAGTTTGCAATTGTTTTGATATTTCATACTGTCCATGCTCAATAGACACCGAGGTTTCAGTATTTCTATTAAAATAAAATAAGTCAACAGACTTATTATTTTGCTTCAGTGGGGCCAGCATTTCACTTTATATCTGTGTAGTTTTGTTTACCTACAAACTTGTCTTCTGAGATTTTTATGCCAGCTTTATGATGAAACTGGTACAAAGCTGAGTAACACTGTAAGATTATAGAAGATGAAATCTTGAAGAGTTTGCCAAATTCATTGAGTTCCTTCATAATAAACAACCAAGCACACAAACACATAATGTCCCAAAGGTGCTATTTTTCCTCCAAGAGGCAACTGGACTTTCTGGGTTTTTTTTTTTTTTTTTTTTTTTGAATATGTTTTGTTTCTCATTCAAGAAGCTTCTTCAGCTCTGACTGGATGGTGGGGAATGGAAGGATTTATACTCCTTGCAGACAGCTGGTCATTTACATTCTTTTAGAGAGTTGTTGAGGCCATCTGGAGGTTTACCTGTGTTGTCGGGGTCACCTGAGTAGTACAAGTGGGTGTAGAGCCTTCTTGGAACTGTTGAAAGGACTTTGTTGTAGACTGGAGATAGATGATGTGGTATCCTTCCCCCTCTGTTGAGAGAGGGCTGTTCGATTTTGATATGGATAGTCTCTTTGACCTCTCTTCCAAGCCAGTGGTCTTCTCTGTTCAAAATATGGACTTTGCTGTCTTCAATAGAGTGGCTTTTAAATGTAGATGGACTGCTGAATCAAGTCCTGATAGGTTTGTTCTCCTATGTTGCAAATGACCAGGTGTCTGCAAAGAGTATAAATCCTTCCATTCCCTACCATCTAGTCAGAACTGAAGAAGCTTCTTGGATGAGAAGCAAAATGTATTCAAAGAAAAAACCAGAAAGTCCACTTGCCTTTTGAAAAAAAAAAGCACCTTTGGGACAGCCATGACCTGGATGACTGAGAATCTCCATAGACACAAACACATAATAGTCTCCTAGTGACTTCATGGACACATCCACCTTTTCTCCATTGATAGTATACTAGAGGCACCTTTACAGTAGATATTCTAGGCAGCTCATGACCCTTACAGTGATTTGTTGTGAACAATAAACTCTTATTGATGTCATTGTTTTCTTTGTAACATGATTTTTTGGTGAAGGACTAAACCCCACAGGGCACCTACAAGAATCTGATTTCTGATTTTAATTCCTGGTGCATTTCTCATTTGCACTGATCCTTGCAATGAGAAAAAGATAAGGTATTATGAGACCACTGCTACCTCTCCTGTCCAAAATATTTAAATTATAAGATCCTGAGACATTTTGATTGTTTTATGTGTTATATACAAATGACAGAGGATTAAAAGGAAAACAACTGCCAAACATCTATCTATCCTATCAAATGCTCCAATCAGTGAAACTAAAAAATAATTTACTATTGTTAGGATGAAAACTATACAGCCCAATAGGAAAAAAAGAGACAGACTAGGAATAGTGATAAGAAAGGCCTGGAAAAAGCACAGATTAAGTGTCATGTATGATGAGGGTGATACGTGGAAACAAAAAATTCTACTTTTTTATAGTGATAGCAATAGCACTTAGACTTATATACCACTTCATAGTGCTTTTACAGCCCTCTCTAAGCAGTTTACACATTGTCAGCATTTTGCCCCCAACAATCTGGGTCCTCATTTTACCCACCTCGGAAGGGTGGAAGGCTTCGATCTCCCAAACTACTGGCAGCCAGTGATCAGCAGAAATAGCCTGCAGTACTGCACTCTAACCACTGCGCCACCATGGCTCATTCCTGTTTTATCGTTTAAAACCCTGTATAAATGTTTAAAACCCTGTATAAAAGTTTGCACAAATGATGAATTTATAATGGAAATGTGGGCTTACCTGAATGGTTCTCACATGTTTACAGAATATGACAAACAAACCCAATAGGTGGAAACTTTCCCATTACATGGCAGAACTTTCTACATACCGGTGTATGTTCTGTGAAAGCATGTGTGGAAAAAGACAAAGCCTGGGGATATACTCCTGTACTTAATTTGTCCCATATAATCACTTGTTATTTCCTGGCAAGCATCTTTATTTGATTTACTAAAATTGTCTTTCAAATCATATGGATGTTTCCCGTATTACAATCCACTGAAAAAGAACCATGCAATCTCCACTGTTGTTGAACTATTATCCAACTGCTTCAAAGCCATTATCTTTGTAAAATTGTAATTTTCTTTTCTATATCCAAAAGTCCACATGCTCAAATCAAAGTATCTTCTGAATTCTTCCAGCAATTTTTCTATTACATATTATCCTTAAACTTCCTTTACTTTCCTTCCACAAGAGAGGAAGTTTATATGCAGTAACATTGGAAAGAAACATTTTTATCAGAACAAAAAAGGTTAAGAAATATTCCCCTCACATTAATTTTCCACCTCTGGAAACTAAAACAATGCCAACCGAGAAACCAAAGTCAATAGGTGACACTGTATTTATGTAGTTATTTTAGAAAAAGAAAATCTATGTGGCATTTTGCCCTCCCCCCAAAAGTCTCCCAAGCCAGTTTATAAATCAAATAAAAATGAATACAAATACATCAATCAAATAATCAGAACAGCAACATAGCAAGGTCATAAAACAAATGGGTCAGTTTAAAAATACATCACCACAGTAGGAAATTAAAAGTGAGAAAAACACAGCTGCCATTAAAAAAAACTCAAGAGAGAAGAAGTCAAACCTATTTTAGTTGCCTGATTTTATGCAACCTATCAGGAGAACCCCTGAACCCAAGTCTCCAATATTCCATGCAAAACTCAAGCAGATTATTGCAGGAAAAAAGCTTTCCTTCATAAAACTGATCCCACCCTCCACAAATCATATGTAGTTTCTTATTTAACTATGAAATACAATGGGGTGTTTTGAAAGCAGCCATAAAATACCATCTTATACATAGGTTCAAGTATCACCATGAGGATAACTTCTAATAATGAGATTTAAATAAGTCAAATGCAAAATTTATTGAAGGAAAGTTTGGCTATAATTTTTTGTTTAAAAAATTTAAACAAAATAGCATAATAAACTTTGTTTGCTATTCAAAATTGTTGGCAAACTCTGTGTTTCTCATGTAGGATCAAGAATGATTTTGTTCAGGCACATGGAAGAGGTGGGACAATACCACATCCAATCGTGATATTGCATGTATATCATAATCGTCTTCCAAGTATCTGACCACAAATGAGCATCTTTACAGCAGGATTGTATGTGCTAACTGCTGCAATTGAGTTATGATTTCATGATTATAGATATTTTTTCAAAATCCTGGATAAAATTTACTTTTTCATTAGATGAAGCTTGTGCCTTGAAGGATTGGAAAATGAAGTTCTTGGTACACTCTGACCTTGGTTGCTTGCTGATGATGTTATCTAGTTGGATAATGAAACATCTGCAAGCAAATAACCAAGCTCAGAGAGCATCAAGGACTCCACAGTTCAACCCTGAACTACAGATATTCTCTTCTATTGGACTGAAAAATTGAAACATGCTCACTGGTATAATTAACATCATGACTCTAATAAAAACCTCTGTGACAAAACATTTGGAAAACTTTTCATAATTTATATATTTGCTACGAATGACCTTTACACATAATTCAGAGTTTCTATCTAGGATCAATCAAATAAACATAGACTCAGAAGAAACCATCCAGCCTGCCAAATTCAACCTCCTACTTCTTTAATCAGGAATCCAGATTAAAGAATTCCAAAAGGATGCCTATCTAGCCTGCAGGAATACATCCATCCTAATTGGTACAACTTCTAAAATTAGACAGAGTACAGCAGCTGGTTAAACAGCGGTTGCTGAAAGGCAAAGGCACAGAGTGGAGTCAGAGCAGCGTGAATGCCATTTTGTCAAATAAAGAACAAAATGTTTTTTTTTTTATTTTGGGGATAAGGGGGAGGTATTCCACAGGGCGGAGGTGGTAACAGAAGAGGTACACTTCTGAGGATCTGCAAGGTGGTAATTGTATAAGAGAAAGGCCTGGAGCACTCGTACCTTACCCAGTATGGTGAAATAGGAACATACTCTGGTTTTCATAGGCAATAGTTGAGTATTAATCAATTACTGATGCTCAATGCTATAAAACTGAAAAATCAATGGAACTATAATCCTATATATAAGCCTCCTCAATTTAAAGCCTTTCACATGTATTGGACTATAACTAGAGTAGAACCATATAAAACTCTAAAAGATCAGGGGGCGGACTGTTCATTTAAGGCCATCTTCTATTTTCTTCTGGCTGAATTCTATGTCAAGCCTCTACTTTCTGTTTTTGGTCCAGTGAAGACAAAAGCTGGTGAACAATTTATGGGAAAGCAAAAATATTGTACATTAAAATATTCTTTGTATTATATTAATTCACTGATTATTTTTGTTATTTGGATGATGATGATAATAATGATGTGATGATGGTGATGATGATGATGATGATGGTGATGATGATGATGATGATGATGATGATGATATCAATTCAGTTGAGTCTGACTCTTGGAGATTCCATGGGCCATGTCTCTCTACATCTTCTGATCTTGCACTATTTCTTTGAGTTTTTCTATGCTCTGGCTGGTGTCAGCTTTGATGGTCCGGCCACCATGTTCTTTGATGGCTGCTTTCCTTTTACTGCTAACTCTTCCAAATACAATTGCTTTCTCCAAGGAATTTATCTGCATGACATGGCCAAAGTAAGTGAGATGCAATTTTGTGATTTTGCCTTCTAGTGACATGTTTGGTGTTATGTGCTCCTGTACTTGCTTGTTAGTCACCTTTGCTGTCCAAGGAGTATGCAGTAGCCTTCTCCAGCATCACAGCTCAAACAGTTTGATTTCCTTCCTTTTTTGCTTTTCTAAAGTCCAACTTTCACAATCATAGGAGGCTATGGGATACACAATTGAGTGAACTAATCTACATTTAGTTGTTAGGCTGATGTTCTTGCTTTTCCATATTTGGCTCATGTTCATCATTGCTCTGTGACCCAGTGCAATTTGATGTTTTACTTCTGTGCTGGTTACGCTGAATACAAATGATCAAATAATGAACCAGATTTCAATGGCACAAGTGCCCTTGTTAAAAAAAAAAGATCCAATTATATTGCCTGGTGTTGTGAACCCCCATGATTGAATTCAGTGGAGGTTACTTGTAGGTAGGCATTGATAGGACTATACTACAGCAGAAAGAAATCTATTGAGAGGTGCTCATCAAGGAATGTAATCACTCCTTATCTGCAGGTTTATAAGACCCACTTAGTTGTTAAGTATTTATTATTTGATGGTTATTCTGATGTTTCAAGATACTGAATAAATCATTTGTAAGAAAAAACTTCCTACACAGGAACAGACATTTTATTTGATCTGCTTTCAAGCAAACATCAATATTCCAGCCTACTTCACTCAAGGTATTTATATTATTGTTTGTTCTCCCTTGGCTGATAGATTTGTTTCATTTTCTACACACAACAATGCCTGATTCCTTCTTCCCAGTCTTGTAACCTTGAATACTGAGGAGTTTGATGCATTAAAATGAATCATCATATAGAACACACACAAACAGAGAGAGGGGGGGAGGGAGAGAGAGAGAGGGAGAGGGAGAGGGAGAGGGAGAGAGAGAGAGAGTTTTTACAGATATTTAAAAATTGTACCATAGTGGCTGTAACCATTTTGGAATATCTAAATATATACCTTTGCATTCCAACACATAAACTGTCTTCCGCTGATTTATATCCACTGAATTTCACAAAGTGATATTCAGGTAAAAATATTTTTAAAAGGATACTATAATTATTAGTATTAAAGGCTCAAAAAAAAATTGAGAGTCATCCTTCAGCTATTCCTTGAATATCTGCCATTCAAAGGACAACACCATGAAGTCAATTGCCTAATGCATATCTGAAATATAATCACCTTTATTTATTCAAGAGTACTTGAAACCTTCCACTTAAGCCTCAAGGAGATAATATTTGTTGAAACAATTGAAGGTCCCCTTCTTCAGACAACTCAATTTGGCAAATGGCATCAATACGTATTTTCAGTGGCAAATGAAGGGAATGCAAGGGACAGTACCAAATCTTGGTCTTTGTGTAAGAAGAAATTTTGCGATTTATGGAATGCAAGTTAACTACCCATAAGTTGGGGAAAAGTTGGTTATGAACTATTTATGGGGATGAGTAAAATAACAGATTTCTCTTTTGAATATACATTTTATTGATACATTTTTTTGATAAGCATAAAAAATTCCATATCCATCTGAACTGCGTGTTGTCTGGGCATAGTTGGTTTTAGATAGAAATACAACAGTAATCATCATAATAATCATAATAAATATATCAATATTAATCACAAAGTAATAATACAATTAGTTTATCCATCTTGAAAAATGTTCACTACAATTTTTTTTTTATTATCTGTTTAATCCTTTTAGTTTCTAACCTCTGTTTCTGTTAGTTAACCATTGGTAAAACAAGTCCCATGTTAAAAAATATTCTGAAAATAACAGATTTCTCATTGGAATGAGGATGATTCTTACTAAATGGGGATTCCTCCATTGTATTGTGATTGGACGGACAGTGTGTTATTGGTGAGATTGGTTTTTCCCAAATTATGACTGAAACAATCTCATGACAATTCTATGAATTCTGATGGAAGCTTCCTTATGGTATGAACATTTTCTGATTTACACACACACACACACACACACACACACACACACACACACACACCAGCTACAATCTGCCTGCTGAGAATCCCACCAGATTAGACTGATATAACAAAAGAAGGTTCTTGGCAGAGATCAAGGGAAACAGTGTAAATGCTGTGATACACTGAAGTAACTGCTTTCCTGTTTCCAGCCTGGCAACACCAGTGAAAGTTGAGTTCGTGGGCTTGGAAACGTCAATCTTCTTGACTTATTCAAGACAGTGGGTTTTTAGCTTTCAGATGAACTAATGAATAGCTTCAGACTTTGGCTAACTATTAGCAGCAGTAATTAATATTTGCACTTCATTAGCACCTTTCATCGAAGAACTCAAGTACCTTAAAGGCATTAATTAATGAAGCTGCTCACCTATCAAGTGAACCAGGCAGAAGAAAAATAAGGAACCCATTTTCTTTTGTGGGAAAAAAGTACACTAACCTGGTTTTATTTCAAGGAATATTTAAAATATACTGTATATGTGCTAGAATATGAGTTAGAGCTGCAACTGATTTTTTTTTTTTGAAGGAAGCTTTTTTAATGTAACAGGATGTACATTTTCCTTAAAACATTATAAATGCTTGATATAAATCTTCAGCAGTCAACTGAAAAAAAAATCTGTGAATCGAGTACTGAAAAAAACAGATTGCATCATTTATTTATTTATTCTAACAATAACAAGCTATGGTAATTTTTGGGTGCTTGGTTTGCATTTTTCAAATCAGAATATGCATTTTCTCTAGAAGTGTAGCATCATTCTGCATACTGTTAGACAGTTAAGTAATCACCATAAATTCTTTCCTACTGAGTCATATTTACATTTTTCCCTGTTAGGGCCAAATTGGATATCATTGGGATTGAAATGTATGTTTCAGTAATATATCCCTGTAATACAGGTAGAGTTTCTATTTTTAACTATTACACTGGAGGTAGCACAGCTACATTTGTGAAATGCTAAGTGCTAAAATACGTATATGTTATTGCTTGGGGCAAAGAGATTTTCAAGTGAAGAAACAATTGAGTTGTCCAACTCTCCCAACCTAGCATCCATTAGATGTTTTAAGATTGTAAAGCCCCAATCATTATAGCCCTTTGATAGTTATAGCATCAATACACTTGGAGAAGTTGGAGAAAATTAGAAAAGGCCATGTCCGAAATATTTAGAGGCCTAAATCTGTCTGCTATGTCTAGGTTTTCCAGGAGTCCTTATGCTCAAATATTTCTAGAAGTTTTATAATGTAGGAACTTCTATTCCAATTACTTACAAATAGTGATAGCTCAAACAAAAAGCAGCAGAGGACAAAAAATTAAGGACTGGACCATTTTTTTAAAAAAAATACTCACAGTTTATTTGGGATTATTGTTTGCCTGGATAAAAGAGCCCCTTTCCAGAACATTCTTAAAAACACCATGACATCTAATTCTTTTTACATGACAGTGTTACAGTCACATTATTTGTCCTGGTGATTCCCATCAGGCTTTGGGGAGAATGAAGCATCAAGGCCCAGTTGTACTATTTTATCTGTGTCATTTCTTCTGGAGAAGGATCTGGGAATCAGGAAGGGGGTGGGGGCTTGGCACAATAATGATGTTGTTGGAAACCCTGTTGAGAACAGCTCTTTATTCTTGGCCCCAAAAACTCAATGCATGCTGCAAGGAACAATGAGGAAATGCAGCTATTACTAAGCAATCAGCAAAATTCATGATGACCCACTAAGGACACACTGAAAAGAATACAGGCAATGGAGAAATTAATGGCCCAAAACCAGTGAAATGACACTGACAAACACTGTGAAACTAGGTGAGGCAATACTGTATCTGTTGCTCTGCTTTCCATCTAAATCCACCCAGTTAGTTTAATTGAGAAGGGTGGTAAAAAAATGGCAGTATTATAGAAATCAGGACACAGCCCAGACTTCTAGATATCTATGGAAGTAATGATCACATTACCATTTGCAGCAGCACTGGAAAAGAGTTCTTTCTTGAATCTGACTATGAGGCCAAATAATATATTCAACCATTTGTACAATCGCATATGCCAACAGTCCCTTATAAAGATGAGCTTAAACAAATGAGGATGTATCTTACTCTTAGGTCCTCCATACTGTCATAACCTGAAGTCTCACACAGTTTTTGACTTCTTGTGCAGTTGTGTTTTGAAGAGATTCTTTGCTGAGGATCTGCTCAGTACTCCTCTGGCTTTGTGAAAAAATAAAACAGAGAATAACTTTGTGGAAATTTTAAAGAGGTACCTTACAGAAATGCTGGAATTGATAAGCATGATGATGGCCCTCATCTTTCCCCAGTTCAGAGTCTCATAGCAGGATCACTAGTACACATAGCCTCTTAGGATCTTGCAAGATGAGAAGTGGAGATTTGTCCTTTGATTGTATTCACACCACTGAATGGAGATATGAATAGAATAGAATAGATAGAATAGAATTCTTTATTGGCCAAGTGTGATTGGACACATAAAGAATTTGTCTTTGCTGCATATGCTTTCAGTGTACATAAAAGGGGGAAAAAAAAGAAAAAATACATTCATCAAGAATCATAAGATACAACACTTAGTGATAGTCATAGATTACTAATAAGCAATCAAAACAGAACAATATAAATTGTAAAAATACAAGCAACATGGTTGTACAGTAGTCATGAGTGGGAGGAGATAGGTAAACATAAGATACAATACTTAGTGATAGTCATAGGTTACTAATAAGCAATCAAATCATACTAGGAAAAAAACAACAATATAAATCATAAAAATACAAGCAACATGGTTATAGTCATAGGTGGGAGGAGATAGGTAATAGGAAGGATGAGAGGAATAATAGTAATACAGTCTTAGTAAATAGTTTAACAGTGTTGTGGGAATTAGTTGTTTATTAGAGTGATGGTATTTGGGAAAAAAAAACTGTTCTTGTGTCTAGTTGTTCTGGTGTGCAGTGACCTAGAGCGTCATTTTGAGGGTAGAAGTTGAAACAATTTATATCCAGGATATGAGGGGTCTATAGATATTTTCGCAGCCGTCTTTTTGACTCGTGCAGTATAAAGGTCCTCAATGGAAGGCAGGTTGGTAGCAATCGTTTTTTCTGCAGTTCTAATTATCTGTTGAAGTCTCTGTCTGTCTTGTTTGGTTGTAGAGCCAAACCAGACAGTTATGGAGGTACAGATGACAGACTCAATAATTCCTCTGTTGAACTGAATCAGCAGCTCCTTGGGCAGTTTGAGCTTTCTGAGTTAGTGCAGAAAGAACATTCTTTGTTGTGCTTTTTGAAGATGTTTTTGATGTTAGGTGTCCATTTTAAGTCTTGAGATATGATAGAACCTAGAAACTTGAAAGTCTCTACTGTTGATTCTGTGTTGTCTAGTATTGTAAGAGGTGGTAGTATAGGAGGGTTTCTCCTAAAATCTACCAGAAGATAGGATACCTGCAAACCAATTGTTTAAAAAACAATGACATACCTACCAACATTCCATAGACAAAGTTAATATTCCTGTCCACATATCTAAGAAAATTATTTTTAATACACAGACTTTTGTAGACTGTAACCTGATTTTCATTTACTGTAGTAATTCATTCTGCAATTATCTTTTTAATCAATTATGTCCATGTGTACGAAAAAAGAGAACAATATTTCTAAAATAACACTGGGCAGAAATGGACATAACCTGAAAATAAAGTTTAAGGGTAAAAGCTCCAGCCCATAACAATGAGATTGTAAATGTAACCACATAATGGTCAGTTTATTGTAAGGCGAAAAAAAAAATAATTTATTGGTTTTGCACCATTTTATAAAATAGTAGCTGCATAGAATGAATGAGAAGAAGATTATGCTTTGCATGGTGTCTTGAAGTTCATGTGGATATAGTGACAATAATTATGATGAATGTGCTCTTTATTCCAAGATTGAATTCCCTTTTTGCAGAAGGAGATTGATACCTATATAATGAGAAATCTACTCACCAAGATTCTCCAAATCATTCAAGGAGCCCCTCTGGACCCATTGCTTTGAATATTGAGGCAAAAGCATCACCTGAAAGGTCAGCATTATTTATTTCAGGACCTTTCCCAATCTTCTAAACATTCACAGAAGTCTCTTCTGCCAGAATCTGTCCTGATTTGCAGAAGTGCTTTACTGGTTTGATGAGGACCATGTCTAAAATACCACATATAAGCAATTTGGTTACATGCCAATGAATTAAAAAACATAAGAGGACTCAACAAGCCCGAAATTGCATTGTGTTACCTCTCATTTCCAGTCATATGACTCATTTGCTAGACACTCTATTGTAATGCTTTAAAAGAGATATCTATGTTTAAGTATTTTTCAAAATAATATTTGTATTCAACAAGTACAACATTCTGTTGGGAGGACTAGAGAATCAGCTTAATTGTTTGGAATACTGCAAAGGATACAAAGCATTAGGTCAGGGATGGTTTGTGAAATTATAGCAATACACACAGCAGCCTCAATTCTTAACAATGCTACTGTTTTTATGTGTTTATGTACCTGTATTCCATCTTTCTGTACAATTAGCAGGCTCCTCATGGGTTACAAAATCTTATAAGTGGGTTTACGCTAACAACATGTCATGGAGACTTTGGGCAGAGAGTCTACTTTTTCTTAATTCCTGAAGCAGGAGAGGTTATGAATTTTTGGAACCAATGTCTAAATGGATAAATGATGGATGAAAGTAAATGCCTCAAAATTTGGACTGAATCTATAAAAGGTGGAGATATTTTGTGTTTGACAGTTCTGGGGTTCAGGAAACCAAGTGTTTGCTTTAAATGCAGTTGCATTTTCTTCCAGGCTGCTATATTAACTTAGCTTAGCAACATGTCATTGCAAGTTTGATACCCGTGTAGAAAGGTGACGGATGTGTAGCTATTTGCTTCAAATTGGGAGATTATAAATTCAAAAACAGAACAATTCAATTTGATTTGAATTGTATTTCAAGATATGAAGGTAAACTGTTTTGATCTGAGCTCTTTTGAAATACATTTTTACAAGATATGTGTCCATTAATTGGAAAGCAAAAAACCCTCTCCTCTCCCCTCCCCCCTCCCCTCCTATTTCACCTCACCTTATCATGCCTTACTTTACTGTATCTTGCCTTCCCTTATCTTACTCTACCTTATTTTATCACTTTATCTTACTTTATCTTATCTTGATTTTGTTTTATTTTGACAGAATAGAGTTTAAATAGCAGGGATAACAGAATAAAAATTTCAGACAAGTTTAATTCTGTCAACTTTCAGTGGGAGATTTGCAAGGTTTTCATCACATTATTTCTTAAAATATTCTTTTCCACCTCTTTTAAGGCAGAGATAGGGATAAGGAAAGACAACACCCTAGCTTCTGGATAGTCCAGCAAAGACTTCAGAATTGAATAGTCTTGTGCAGTGGTGGGTTCCTTCCGGTTCGACCCGGTTCTCCCGAGCCAGTAGAGGTGATGATATGACGTCACCGAACTGGTTCTCCTCCTGCCCCCCCACCCCCGTGTTATTCTTACTTTTTATTTGGTCCCACCCCCAATCTATTGCTGCCTCCTGAGCCCCAGATGATGGCTAGAGGCAAAAAAACTATTTAAACTCTTGCCGCGGGGCTTCAAAGGGCCACCCTACAGCTGATGAATGTTAAAAGAAAACAAATGAGTAGATGGTGCCAGCAAAAATTCATGAGTAGATCAGTGCCTGCAAAAATACATGAGTAGATCAGTGCCTGCAAAAATAAATGGATAGACCAGTGCCTGCAAAAAATAAATGGGTAGATCAGTACAGCTCTGCAAGCAGTTAAAAGCCTGGTAGACCAGTACCTCTGCTAAATCCTAAATAATTGTCACATGACCATCAAGCCACACCCACAAAATAAACCACGCCCATAGAACCAGTAGTAAAAATTTTTAGAACCCACTCCTGGTCTTGTGTCTTTTTTAAGGCTGGAAGGTTAGGGGAGCCATCTAACTCAGGAAGAAAGGAGTTGCAAAGCCTGGCCCATCAGAGAAAAGGAGATCATCAGGCCTCTATTTTGGAGACCCCAGCAGTAAAAATGTTATCCTCTTAGTTTATTATTGTTTATGTTTATTATATTTGTATACCGCCCTTCTCCCGAAGGACTCGGGGAGGTGAACAGCCAGCAGATAATATACAGAAAATACAAAAAATAAAATAATATTAAAAATCAATTAAATTAATTTGGCCCTCAGTTAAAACACCCCCATATTAAAACCCATAATTTAGCAATTTAAAATTAAAGCAATATAAAAAGTATGGTCAGGTCAGCCTGGCTTGATGAAACAAAAACGTCTTTAAGGCACGGCGGAAAGTGCGCAGGTCTGGGATCCACCATATCTTGTTCCAGAAGGTAGGTGCCCCCACAGAGAAGGCTCTCCCCCTGGGGGTCGCCAGTCGACATTGTTTGGCCGACGGCACCCTGAGGATCCCCTCTCTGTGGGAGCATACTGGTCGGTGGGAGGCTACTGGTGGCAGAAGGCGGTCTCGTAAATACTGGGGTCCTAAGCCATGAAGCGCTCTAAAGGTGGTAACCAATACCTTGAAGTGCACACGGAAGACCACAGGGAGCCAGTGCAGCAGGAGAGATGTTACATGGGTGCGCCAAGTCATCCCCATAACCACCTGCATGGCCGCATTCTGGACCAGTTGGAGCCTCTGTGTGCTCCTCAAGGGGAGCCCCATGTAGAGAGCATTACAGTAGTCCAAGTGGGACGTGACGAGGGCATGAGTGACTGTGCATAAGGCATCCCGATCCAGAAAGGGATACAATTGGTAGATCAGGCGAACCTGATAAAAAGCCCCCCTGGCCACGGCCGTCATATGCTCTTCGAAAGACAGCCATGTATCCAGGAGGACACCCAAGTTGCGAGACCTCTCTGTGGGGGACAACGATTCGCCCCCAAAAGTCAGTGATGGTACCGACTGACTATATTGGGATGCTGGAAGCCACAGCCACTCAGTCTTGGACGGGTTGAGCCTGAGCCTGTTTCTCCCCATCCAGATCCGCACGGCCTCCAGGCATCAGGACATCACATCAAGGGCATCGTTGGGGTGGTCCGAGGTGGAAATGTACAGCTGCTTTGATCTCTAGTGTTGTTCAGGTATTTGACAGCAAAAGTACTTTTGTCTATTTTTTTTTTTTTTACTGAGAAGCAAGACAAATCTCTGCAACACAAATATTTGAACAAATATTAAGGTGGTTTCTTGAAAGACACTGAAACAATGAGAATATAAATGGGGCCGAGATTGCATTGAAGGTGAAATGAAGAAATAAAGCTGTACAATTTAAGCCCTTTTTGTGAAAAATTTGCTTCCTATTAATATGATTCAACTAAATTCTATTCAAAGAGATTTCTGTCTCACTATGCAATTATCTTTTCCTTTTCACACATTTCAAATTTTGCTACATGATTCTTCTTTTGCAAAAAAAAATATGCATACAGTGTATATAAATGTGTATTTTAAAGGAAGTTGTTTGCAAATGTGCATATAATTAGGTAAGACCTAAAATCAGCCAAGGTGACATTGAAGATAGCATTTTCTTTTTATTTTTGCTGATGGATAGACAGTGGTTGGAATAGGCAGTCTTTTGAATAGAGGTCATCTTTAAAGCAGGGCACATAGTCAACCCATTGCTCTCTCATATTCTTTTCCATTTTATAAGCAAAGAATTATTGAAGGGAGCTAGAAGTCACATTTCAGACTGAATGTAGATCAACCCAAATTGATCATTCCCTGCAGTGATGATTGACATTGGTCTTTGAGTAAATTATACCCTTGTATTTCACTTGTAGTTTAGTTGGCCTAGTAAGTGGCTAGTGAAACAAAAGGCAGAGATTTTCTTAGAAAGAAACATTTAAAATGACTGTTACATTCAACTCATTGTTAACGCAAGACTCATCAGCTGATACATTCAAGATTCAATCATCTAATGCCATTTAGCACCTGAAAATGAACTATATTCTCATGTGAAGCATTTAATGCTTAACATTTTATAAATGTCTTTTTTAAGGAGAATGTTTTAGTTTTAGCTTTATATGCTAATAGAAAATATTGAAACGAATGTTTCAAAATACTGTGATTCAGTATAGTACCAGGGTATTTCTTCCCTCTTAGAAACCAATTATTTCACTTCTAGTTGCTTTTTATTTGCTATCTAGATTTGCTACCCAGATTAAATCCAATGCTATTGCCTTATTACTCCATAGTGGGTTTCTTATCATGCCATTTTACTGTAAGTTTAAAGGTATTAAAAGATTAGCAAAAATCTAATGGAGGACCTTCTTTATTTTTTTCCATTTTCATTCTAGGTTTTTTTTGCAGTATAGCTCTTATCATTAGACATACTGATGGTTTAGAAGCAGGATGCTAAGAGGTGGTGGCAAGGATTGGTCAAGGCTATATATGCCACATGGCCAAATCTATACATATGGTGCAAGCTTATTGTTCATTACTATGGCTGTTTGTTTCAGTTCTAAGTTTGGCTCAACTACTTTTCTGGTGAGCTTCCTTAAATATGTGCTTTGGAATCCCATGATTGATTGGGCTAATAGAAAGAATTAGAATCTGTTAGACCAGGGGTGTCAAACTTTATGTTGTCACAGCGGCGTCACATGATAAATCGGGACTTTTTCCCCCTTCACTAAACTGGGTGTAAGTGTGGCCAGCATGTAATACATCTGGCCTGCAGGCCAGGAGTTTGACAGCCCTGTGTTAGACCTTTCTAGATAGGATACCAGGTTGGGATACCAGGTCCCGGAGTTCCCCCAAACACAGCCACTGTTTTGGGAACTATAATCCCAATACAACAGGTGAGTATCAGGTTGGAAGCAATGGTCTACATAGACATTTTTGAGGTTCAACAATATTTATTATAGAAATTACAATCCTAATAATGACTGCTATCTCCCTTTCTTATCACTTATTTGTAATTGTTTTTTGCAATTACATGGAAAATATCAGCACTGAGAACAAGTCTACAACATATACTGTATGATTACATATCATGTCAAGTCAGAATAAGATAAACAGCTGTATGAATCTGCTTATACAGAAATCAGCAGTTATAGAAACATGTATATGGCACCATATATGGCACCATATATGATCTCTGGATGATTATGGTGCAACCAGGAACCAAAAAAGAGAATATTAGTCATGAGGAGTGAGAAATAAAGAAGTCACAATCCTCATCATGAATGGATACACGGTAGAGAGAAGTTCAAAAGGCTTTTTAAATGCATTCAAAACCTACTTTTTGTCTTTGAAAATCACTTCTCATGAAAATTCATCCAAGTACTAGTCTATAATTAGTTGTTCTTTTTAGTCACTTTATGAAATGCAAGTCTCTAAGATTCAATATAAGATAACATTAAAATAATTAAAATGCAATAATTAACTAGGCAGCTCTGTTCGAAACTACAGTGCCTTGAAACTGTTTCTCTGAAAAAAAGATGCTTCATTACACATATTTCACATGGAATATATTGTATTCATGTGTATATTGCAGGTTTCTTATGAAAATCTATAAAATAAAAAGCAGTTTTTATTTTTAAAAAAATCAGAATTGTCTACTGTGACACTGATGTGTTATAGTACAGAGATTTCAAAATTGACCTTCCTTGGATTTTGTGTCACCTCTAGCCTATAACTCCCATGATTGTGCACTGTTCCAATATGAACAAATAACCAACAAGAGAAATAAAAGATTTGTAGACTTTCAAGATCAAAGTGGAAGTTCATTTCCTCGACAAAATCCATACAGCCATATCCCAGTATGATGAAGTTGCCTGCAGATGTCAGGTGCACTGGTAGTGGGTTTCAATTTTCTTCGCTACTAGTTTGCTATTGGGATCGAGTGGGTACACGGTGCTTCTGTGCATGTGCAGACCATTTTTGATGACATCCGGGTTCGGGTGATTCGCCCGAACTGGGGTAAACCAGTAGCAACCCACCACTGAAGAGCACCTACTCAACCTTCTATTGGATAGGAACCAGTGGTGGGTTGCTCCTGGTTCTGTCTGGTTCTTGCAAACCAGTAGTAAAAGTGGCAGGAGGCTCCTCCCGGACATCATCATGAATGATCTGCGCATGTGCAGAACTTCTGCCCATGCGCAGAAGTGTGCACACTCCCATTGCGAACCAGTAGTAAAGGTAAGTAGAACCCACCCGTGATAGGAACATACATGGCAACCCTTTCTTTTGGGAGAGAGAGATAATCTTAGGATGTCTCCTGCAAACACCATGGCTGCTAATAAAAAATAAATATGCTGGAGCAAGTCAACAGCCAAGCAAATTATCCCTAATGTTGCACCAAGGGGCCTGTTCTTTTTCTGCCTCCTCTTGCTTTGCTCTTTCTCCCTTTATCACATCTCCTGTTTTTTTCAGTGACCCAGTGACTCCATGCAGGTTGGTAGTTAGGAAGTAGGCATTGTATGCTTTTGGAACACCTGTACAAGAGCTTTTTTTGGGGAAAAAAAGACCTAATTAATAAGCTGTTCTTGTTCTCTATTCAAGAACATTCTTCTGGGATGTGCTGCAAAGCCAAGATTGGCTATGTCAAAATGAACGGTGCTTAATTTGCCAAGGTATCAGAATGTTGCAGAAGAAAGGTGCTGCTATTGAATGCCACTTGCTACTCAGACAGGTTTTTCATGCTGCAGAACATGACACTGTTAACTGGCAATTTCAGATATAATTTTGCATACAGAATTTGCACCAAAGGGCCATAACCTGTATTTAATATCAAGGTAAAATCCTAAGGATGAAGAAGAAATCATGAAGATCATCAGCACTGAATATGCTTTACCTCTAAAACAAAATGCTAACAGTTTTTATTCTTTATTTCAAGTTTTAAAATTTAAATTTAAATTTAAAAAATCAAGTCTAATAGTCTTAGAAAGGGCTGTCTGTGTAGTTTTCCACCAATCAGAAAGGAGTTCTATCTGAATAAGAAAGGATGAGATAATGATTACAGATTACTTTACTTACTTACTTACTTACTTACTTACTTACTTACTTACTTACTAATTTTAGATATTGCCTATCTCAGTCTCAGGGTTACCCCAGATAGTATACACTTAAAAACATAAAAACCATATAAAGATACAATAATGCTTGTCTTGATCTTGAACTGTTGAGCCTAAACTCCCATTTTAGTTCTCTCTGGAATTGAGTCAATATTGATTTTAAGACTGTTATCCCCATGGCAATTTGCTCATCTGTGTTTGTAATAAAGATTGATAGATGATTATCCCCAGGGTAATACTAATTCAAATATATCAGAAGAAGAAAAGGGGCACAATCATGGATCTTACTCTTGTGAATGGAGTTATTTCAATATAGCATCCTGAATTATACCTGGAAAATACCAGCAATCAATGCAATTTACAAAGCAGGAGTATCATATTGACAAAGCAAGGCATACCATCAGTGCCCGTGCCACTGCATTATGGACAGGTTGAAGTTTCTCACTGGTCTTCAAGGACAGCTCCATAAAAATACATTGCAGTAGTCAAGTTGTGACTAGATTAGGACATGAATGATTGTCTGAAGGGCTTCTTGATTTGGGAAAGGGCACAACTGGCACACCAGAAGAAGTTGTGCAAATGTGTTCCTGCCATAGTTGCTACCTGCTCATTGAGCAGGAGTTCTCAGTCCCCTATCCCAGATTATGTATCATTGTTGAATGGGGAAGTACAATGATATCCAAGACTACACCTGGAATATTTCTAATCTCATTGGCTCTAATATCCATAGCCACTCAGCATTATTAGAATTGAAACAGAGTTGGTTTCTCCACATCCAGGCCAGTGGTGGGTTGCCCCCGATTCGCACTGCTATAAAACTGGTAGTAAAATTGGTGGGAGGCTCCACCCACCAACCCTGACATCATCAAAACGCTTCTGCACATGCACGTAGCCTCGTTGCGAACCGGTAGTAAAGATAAGTAGAACCCATCCCTGATCCAGGCCCATACAGCCATCAAGCAATGGGACAGAGCTTCAACGGCCCTTGCTTGGCCAGCCTGAAGTCAATGGATCTAATTGGGGTATCATCAGTAAATTAATGATACTTACCTCAATTTATCTCAGATTATTTCACCCACTGTTTCCATGTAGAAGTTGAGCAGGAGAGGAGAAAGCTTTGAGCTCTGTGGCATCTCACAAAGTGGACAATAGAACAGAAGCCATTCTTTTTGCACTTTCCTCCTAGCTTAACTTCTAAAATGTTGGGTTTTTTCCTTTACAGTCAAGCAGAAGAAACTTATAGCAATCATGCTCAGCCATACTATTGTTCCTTCTAGACTACAAAATATTTAACAGAAGAATCTGAAGCCTTCATTCAATTTCAAGTTGATAAGCATTCACTATCACATTTGTTCACAGACATATGAATACCTACCTTTCCCAGTTCCAGTCAATGTTTCTTTATAGGAATCTAGGTAAAATTTCAGCTAAATATTTTTTTGTTTTTCTGTGTGTCATGTGGCAGTTTAGTGGTTTAGTTCAGTGGTTAAACACTGAGAACCAATGAGGCTATGGAAGTGTGATGTCTCCTTTGGACGTCTCCTCCAACTCTTCCTCAGAGGCCAGCTTGTGGGAGAATGAGATCATTTCTAGCACATCAGGAATTACTGACCCTGTACTGCCATCAGAACAGGCTTCGGCTGGGGACAGCTTGCAGGCCAGTGTACAGGAGGGGGAGGAACTGCCTGCTGTGATAGATATCAGAGTATACAGGGCAGAGAAACGGAGGTCTGCCAGATTGCTGGGGAAAAGGCCCTGCCCCTCTTGATGGGTTGCACTGGGAGCTATTTAGCAAGGCAGGCAGAGGGAGGTGTTGCTGAAAGCAAGGTATGTGGGTTGTGGCTGTGTGCTCGTTCATGTTTCCTGAGACTCTGAATTTCTATAACCTGTGAGCTAACAAACATACGTTTTGCCTGGTGGCTTTATGTTCGTTTATTGGACTTACTGTTTGAGCAGCTTGCTCTCTGTGTTATGGAATAATTGGCCATTGCCTGGGGAATTAATCTGACATGCTCGTGGTTGGGACATTTATAAGGCCAGGTGAAGAGAACTGCTGAGGGAAGACAAATAAAACCCTCCATAAACCACACTAACTTGTGAGTATGAGTGTGAGTGTGAGTGAGTGGGGCAGCACAGGAAGCTGTATTTCAAGTGATGTAAATTTTGCTTTCTCAGGCTTTCTCAAGCATGTGTGTATGCAGTATAAATGTAAAGAAATCCTCTGAGTTTGGGAATAAGAAGAGCCATTTGCAGAAGAATGCAGAAAAAGAACAGGTGGACATTCTGTTTTTATCTCATAAATGAGTAATTAACCTGTTTGTAAATCAAGAGAGAGTGAAAAAGAAGATCATGCATCAAGGAAGAACCACCTTAATATTGTCACCAATAAAAGAAGGGCTAATGTACAGAGTCATGTAGTTTCCAAGATTTTGTAACCTAATCAAAATTTATAATAAATAGTATGGTTTTAATTGCATGGAAGTGGTTGGCACTAATTTGTAGTGCTACCTGTAAAACAATGGAATACACTGTAATATGAGTGACGGTCTATCAAGTCTTTTGTGGCTGAGTATAATTTCTATGCATTATGAATTGGAAGGAAGGAAGGAAGGAAATTTTGGGCCATTACATTAATCTTTGTCAAGACAATAGGTAGATAGGAAAAATGTTTGTGTTATTGAAATAACTGAATTATGGTCAATAGAAAGTTATATGATTGTCAGAAGAAGTTCTTATTCTCTGCCTTGCTTTGGACATAAGGTTTGATCTCATTGCTGATAAATTCAAGACAAAAATTGAATAGAAAATTCTCTGGCCTTGACTTTAGACAGTGGGAAAGCAGCATCTCCGTAATGAAATTAGGAGTATCAAATTCAAATCTATGATGAGCCCAGACTTAGAGTACTGTATACCATTTTGGGTCACTGCATCTTTTTTTTTTTAAAAAAGGCACTAAAGAGGAAAACCAAAATGATTAGGAGCCAAGACCAATTCCCCTAACATTGAAGCAACAACTATTTATCCTGAAACAAAAATGGAAGATATAATAATGTACATATAATCATGACTGGCATAGATACAGTTGGGAGATATATTTTCTGCCTTTTTCCACAATCACCCACTGAAATCAAATGCAAGACATTGAATTGCATTTAAAGGCAATTCCAAATATGTTAAGGACAGTCCAGGATTTGGTGTTTGTTTACTCATTTAATCATTTTATAAAGCTAACCTACCAGGAGATGATACATGACAGTGTACATGACCAATAAAAAATAAAAAAGCAATAAGAACCACATAATAAAATGAAATAGAAAACAACCTATTCCAAAACAACAACATTGTATTGTATTGTTTATATTTATATACCACCCTTCTCCCGAAGGACTCAGGGCGATGAACAGCCAACAGATAAAATACAAGAAATACAAAATTTAAAAACAGTATTAAAATCCAATTAAATTAATTTGGCCCACAATTAAAAACACCCCTATATTAAGACCGATAATTAACAATTTAAAAATTAAAACAATTTAAAAGAGTTAGGCCAGCCCAGCTTGCTGGAATAAAAACGTCTTTAGGGAACAGCGAAAGGTGCGAAGATCCGGGATCCACCGTATCTCCGGGGGCAGCTCATTCCAGAGGGTAGGTGCCCCCACAGAGAAGGCTCTCCCCCTGGGGGCTGCCAGTCGACATTGTTTGACCGACGGCACCCTGAGGAGCCCCTGTCTGTGGGAGTGTACTGGTCGGTGGGAGGCTATCAGTGGCAGAAGGCGGTCTCGTAAATACCCGGGTCCTAAGCCATGAAGCGCTCTAAAGGTGGTAACCAATACCTTGAAGTGCACCCGGAAGACCACAGGGAGCCAGTGCATCAGGAGAGGTGTTACATGGGAGTGCCGAGTCGCCCCCATAACCACCTGCGTGGCCGCATTCTGGACCAGCTGGAGCCTCCGGGTGCTCCTCAAGGGGAGCCCCATGTAGAGAGAATACAGTAGTCCAGGCGGGATGTGACGAGAGCATGAGTGACCATGCATAAGGCATCTCGATCCAGAAAGGGACGCAACTGGCGGATCAGGCAAACCTGATA
This sequence comes from Arizona elegans, assembly GCA_022577455.1. Lineage (NCBI taxonomy): Eukaryota > Metazoa > Chordata > Lepidosauria > Squamata > Colubridae > Arizona > Arizona elegans. The sequence goes on from JAKOOJ010000002.1 coordinate 156,806,038, forward strand.
AAAAGCCTCCCTGGCCACATTCAAACATATGCAACATACAAACATACAAACATGTGCAAAGTGCTGGGGAAAAAGGTCATCCAATGGGTCATACCTCCCCAGGCCCAATCCTCCAGATCCAATCCTAGAACCAGGTCATTAATGCATTTAAAAAACAGGAGATATCAGTGTCAATCTCATGGGGAATTTATTGCAAAGGGTGGAATTTATTGCAAAGGGTGGAAACCAAAACAGAGAAGGCATACCTCTTGCGTTCCCTCAAATGGCATTGCCTAAGCAATGGGATCCACTGACTAACTTATTTGAACAGGCAGATGTAGAGATAGACAGTGTTGCAAGCAATCTAGCCCTGAAGGAAAAACAGCACCTTGAATTGTAGGTGGAATACACTGGTAATTCTTACCGCTTGAAGCATAGAAGTGCTATGTTGGCATATCTATCCACATGCTGCATTCTGGACCAGCAGAAGTTTGAGTGGTTATCAAGGACAATCCCAGGTATACTATCCAATTGTAAGGTGATTGAGGTGTGAGTGACCAGAATGGGATCTCCCAATCCAAGAGCACAGAATAGAGTTGTGCAAAGGTGTCTGAGCTACAGTTGTCACCCATTGTTCAGAATAACAGAATGGAAGGGACCTTGGAGGTCTTGTAGCTCAATTCCCTGCTTAGGAAATCTGCTGTCCCACTGTTCAAGAAAGTCCATACCATTTCAGACAAATGGTTGTCTAAACTCTTCTTAAAAACTTCCAGTGTTGGAGTATTCATAATTTCTGGAGGCAAGTTATTCCACTGATTAATTGTTCTGTCAGGAAATTTCTCCTTAGTTCTAGGTTGCTTCTCTGTTTTATTATTCTCCATCCATTGCTTCTTGTCCTGCCTTCAGGTGCTTTGGAGAATACCTTGAAGATGTTCTTTGTGGCAGGTTCAAGCAGCATCTGTGAATATGGTTCTCTCAAATTACACATTGGGCCTGTTTGGTGCAATGCAACCCTATTTAAAATCAATGATGGAAAATTCACAGACTTGTGAATTTACAGATTTTAACACCTTGCTCTACCGTATTAGAAAATGCTCAACTTTATTGCACATTCAGTTGTTAACTTTGATTAAATCAGTTGGACTGTTCAATAAGTTCATTTAATTTTGGGAACTTGTATTTTCTTTAATAGTTTTTTTAAAATCCTAGACTATTGACAGTCCAGTCTGCAACTCTAAAAGCATTCTACTTTATGACACTATAATTGATGAATTTTCTTGACAGCTTTACATTACTTGCAGGAGGCAAGTCTACCCCAAGCTGTGAAACTGTGAAATGGCTTGCATGTTTACTATTAAAAGGTAGAAGAAATCATAGTCCTGTTTGACAGGGTTTTTTTTTTCTACAATGGAGATGACGATATGCACCTCACTGAGGTTTCCCTCATTGAGCTGTTTTTTCCTTGCCTCAATGGATCCTCCATCCCATGGAAGAGCTGGAGGAGGTCACAGCTCACAATGAGGCAAAGTCAGATCAAATGGATCAGTCTTGTTAAAAACAGTGCTGCACCATTGTGATGCAAGTGCCTCTTTTGTATGTGGGTCATGATATTATATCCCAAAGACATAAATATGTCTTATGGCTTTCATCCTTTGATGTAAACAGCAGGAGGCCATAGAGGCCCATGATACATATCAGTCCTTTGCTAATGTATTCAAACCTTACATAATCCAAGCAGAAATGTCTGGGCATGGATCATAGATCTACGGCCTAGAGCTACCATTGTACAATTTCCCTTGTTTTTTCTTTTTTCCTATTCCTGATGCTTTTGCTGACTCTAATATAGAGAATTCGCCTTGAACACAAGAAAGACACTCCTCTGATCCCAGTTTAATTCACCTGTCAGTGTTCTGAGCAATGCCTATGACATTTCTATGTTTAACTGAGCACTAGTGCCTCCGCTGACCTTTTGCAGTAGCGGTCTCAGAAAATGCAAGTTTTTGCCTATTTCACGGCATTCACTTTATTAAAGGCTGATTGGTCTGAAGCTACTATGTGCTCTCTCAAGAGACTGTATATATTAGGAAGGGAAACAACACTGTTTTAGTACTAAGATCTGCTTGTTCATCTATAGAATTAGATCTGAGAGGAACTGACATTTCAGTGTCTGAAATGTTACATCTGGGAGTTCTGATAATTAACCACAGCAGTTGCCATGGCTGAACTGGTTATGTTCCAGTAGTACAACATCATGCTTGTAGATTATTCTTGCAGGTTAAAAAAGCAGTTGCAACTAATGAACAATTCAATTATTCTGTATTTCAGATATAATGCATAATTCAATTGACTCAACCTTTGAAGACACCTTATGATGTTTGATTAAAGTTCTGAATCTGAGAGCTAGGATGATTCTATGCAATGTGGCCATTGGAGTAGCATTTTTTTCCCCAAGAAATATCCATGAGCAATTCAGTATTATTTTGTACCATGATTTCTAGGCTCATTCTGGCTCTGGTCAGTTTGCTAGATTGCCATACTGTTGCTTGAAGCAAGGGATTAGAGTCTGATTACAATTTAAAAAAAGAAGGAAAAATCCTTCTGGTGACCACACACAAAAGCACAACTTCCAACTGGAACGTCAGACTCTGAATGTTGGTGCAGAGCCACCACATATTCTTCAGATGGTGAGAAAAGCTATTTATCTGGGCCACATGCAATAAAAATAGCATTCTTAATTTTCCCTGGGACAGAGACATATCCTACTTAGATCACACACATAAGGGAAAAGAAAACTGAAGGCACTTTCTTCTTTTGTGAAACACAGAAACGAATGCAGTTATACAAATAAGCAAAATAATGGGCAGTAGCACTCTCTGATTCATCTGACACAAATGGAAAAGGGTGTCAGCCTATTCTCCAAAGCACCTGAAGGCAGGACAAGAACAATGGATGGAAACTAATAAAGGAAAGAAGCAACTTAGAACTAAGGAGAAATTTCCTGACAGAACAATTAATCAGTGGAACAGCTTGCCTCCAGAAGCAGTGGGTGTTCCAATACTGGAGGTTTTAAAGAAGAGATTGGACAACCATTCGTCTGAAATGATATAGGATTTCCTGCCTGAGCAGTGGGTTGGATTAGAAACCTCCAAGATCCTTTCCAACGCTGTTGTTATTGTTGTTGCTGCTGTTATTGTTAAATGAAGAGCTGAGCCATTACTAGTTCGTGCTTCTGTTTATGGGAAGGCGTATTTTGAGAGGGCAGCTGGCATTAAACACATGTATGAGGATAATTTTGGCCCGACTTGGACTCGTTCCCTTCGGCGCATGTACATATAGAGCAAGTGAGAGAGCATATGTTCATTCCGTCATCTGTACTTGATCCTCCAGAATTGATTTCTTGGCAGAGAGAAGCCCTCAGTGGAATTTCGGAGCCACCTTCCCTCCCACAGATCTCTAAGCATCCTAATTAATATCTGCTGCATGCATTATTTATTGAGAACAGATGTTCACGTTTAAAGAGTGTTAAGAGGATATCCTTTGCTAATCAATTTATTTTAACTGGTTTATGTATTTACTGCAAACAGAATTTGGACTTTAGCTGCCATTTTTAATTACCTTCTACTCATTTCAGTGATGTGTTAATTAGAGAAGCTGTCCAACCACATTTGGTGCCACATGGGAGCAATTTCTGGTAGTTCAGGAAACTTTCTGATCCTAAAAAATTGCTCCCACCTTATTGTTGGTTGCCAATGTTGCAAAAATAGAAGTTGCAGAAATTGTGTAAGTGGGAAGAAGGACTCCACAAAGCCACAACATTTTTTTTTTTAAAAAAAGACTGTGTTTACTCAAATAAACCATAGCTGAGCCAGAAGTAAATTGATTCTGTTCTGAATACAGTCAATATGGGATCCTAGATGCCTGGAACAGCTTTAAACTGCCTCAGAGTTGTTTATCTGAAACAGTCATAAGTTAGTCATAGGTTTTGTAATTTAAATTAAGGCTTTCTAAAATTCTAATAGTTACACCATGAAATGTAGCAATGCAGTGGAGGGGAGACCTAGACAAACATAAATTACATTAACAACCTAGAATAATTTATTTTTAGGTCAGAGCTAGAAAATACAACATACGTTGCCAGCAACAATTTCCATCTAAAAATGTTTGGATGTAAATTTGGATCATTCTGGACAACAACAATTCTTTCTCACATGCTTTCAGAATAAGTTTGAGTTTGTTTGCTAGATAGTTGATAATTCTGGATAGTTTTGGCTATGCAAAACTCTAAAGAAGTTATACAAGTAGTCCTAGACTTATAACAGTTCATTTAGTGATTGTTTAAAGTTACATCCCTCAAAAAAGAGGCTTATGACTGTTTTTCACAGTTATGACCAGCATCTCCATGATCATGTGATCAAAATTCAGATGCTTGGCAACTGATTCATATTTATGACTTTTGCAGCGTCCCAGTGTCATGTGATCATTTTTGGTGACCTTCTGACAAGCAAAGTCAATGAGGAAGCCAAATTCATTTAGCAACCAAGTTACTAATGACTGCAGTGATTAATTTAACAACTATGGCAAGGGAGGTCATAAAATGGGGCAAAATTCACTTAACGAGTGCCTCGTTTAGCAACAAAAATTTGGGGTCAGTCGTGGTCGTAAATCGAGGACTACCTGTATTGTGTTCATATAATCATACACTTCTGAACTAGTTCTGCCAATACTACTGCAAGTTCAGCTCAGTATTTGGAATATGGGCTGAAAATAATGTTCGCTTTTGGATCAAACCTTATTTCCATCTCTGATGATTGGGTCAGGTTTAAGCCCCAAACAGTAAGTGAACATCACCTAATTAAAAAGAAATAAATGCATGAAATGTGCTTGCTTGAACACTTTCTTTTTTTTTTTAAGAATTAGGTATGACAGCCATCTTCTCTGTGCCCTGTCTATCTCTGACGATTGTGTTCTACTATAGCAGACTTCTGCTGCTGCTTTTGCCATTTTTTTTTTTGCCAGCAAGCCACAAACCAGACAGAATTGAGTATGGGTGGGTCCTTCCTAAGAGGGAGGTATGTTTGCCAACCAGCTATGCCAACATTCCTGTCACTCCAGAAAATCCAATGATCAAAGGCAGCAAAGCAAAGCTCAACCATCCAATAAGGGCAAGTCCATGGTTTTTCTCCCCAATTCCTGCTCTGAAGAGGTTGAGTTCTCTTAACAAGGGATGCTACAAGGCTCAACTTTCTCCTACATCTTATTAAACATCTATTTAAAGCCACGGGGGATAAGTCGTTTAACATTTGAGGCATGGTATCAATGCACATATGAAATCCACTTATAATCTTTACCTGAGACATATTTGGAGGTTCGGTGGAAGTTCTGACCCAGTTTCTACAACCAGTAAAATTCTTGATGAGGAGGAACAGGGTGAAGCTGATTCAAAGACTGACTTGACCCTGAACAAACAAAGAAACAAAGACCCAAACCAGGGGTGAAATCCAGCAGGTTCTGACACGTCCTGGAGAACCGGTAGCGGAAATTTTGAGTAGTTCTGAGAACCGGCAAATGCCACTTCTAGCTGGCCCCAGAGTGGTGTGGGAATAGAGATTTTGCAATATCCTTCCCCCAGGAATGGGGAGGGAATGGGGATTTTGCAGTATCCTTCCCCTGCCACGCCTACCAAGCCATGTCCACCAAGCCACACCATGCCCACCATGCCACGCCCACAGAACCAGTAGTAAAAAAATTTGGATTTCACCACTGACCCAAACAGATATAAATCTGGTAGAAGAAATAGGAAGACATTTCTCCCTTCCAGGATACTATCACAGACTTTAAAGTGGCTATTTTAAAACAAGTGAATTTCACTGTAAACAAATAAGGTACATTTCATCAAGAGCAATTCTCATCTGACTTGAAAAGTTTTTTTTTATCACTTTACAAATGTATTTTGGTTCACCAGAAGCACAATATCTGTCTCCCATTCAATAGCTTATGTGAATGGCCACTATTAATAATGTAATTATCACTTTCCATATTTTTCTGCAACCCCCCTCCCATGGTAGAGATATCATGGCTTATTATTTCTCCTTGGGCCAGGATAATATTCTTTGCATTGGATGAAATGGATGCAGCCCATATGAACTTATTTCAGTGACGGTACACCTTTTGGGCTTGGGATGTCAAAAACCTGGAAAATGTGTCACTTGACTCTACTGGCACATCACACGCACTTCATCCCACCCCAAACAAAAGAGAAACAGATCTTTACATATTCATTTGTAATTCAGTGCACTTCTTGTTCACATGTACACAAAAGCTATTTTCATACAATCGCCGATAGTGCACTCATTATGGAGACTGGTTGCAGATATCCTCTGTGCTTGTGCCTTGAAAATGAGCTTTGCGGCACAAACTATCACCCTGTTCAACAATTGGAGGGCAACTGATCTTTATGACTGCCATGTACCTATTGCATTTTGCAAGTTCCTCTCTCTTTCATGTCACTACAAATCATGAGTCTGAAGATATGGATGGTGATATGGATGATGGATGATATGGTGATATGGATGGTGAGAACCCATTTTAAGTATTGGGTGGTGCAGGATCAGTGGTGGGTTGCCCCTGGTTCACAAGAACTGGTAGTAAAACTGGCGGGAGGCTCCGCCCACTGACTGGGACATTATCAGAAGTGATCTGCGCATGCGGGCACGATGCGAACTGGTAGTAAAGGTAAGTAGAACCCACCCCTGTGCAGGATCTCATATTTTCTTGAGTTTGTATTCATTGTTTGGCAACTCAAAACAGGGTGAATAGTTGTTGGACATTGGAGAATTCTGACATGTCACCCAAAATGTCAAGACATGTCACCCTTGACACACGTGTCATAGGTTTGCCATTACTGGCTTATACCTTAATAAATGTATTAATCTTTAAGATGTCACTAATCTCTTTTTGTTAGAGCAAATTAAATTCCAAGCAATTTGAAGAAATAATAATATGCCTTATTTATAAAGTAGCTATAACATACTTTCTACCAAATAAAAAATTGAGTTCATAAAACCATTGCATAGAATATTGATACAGCAACTAACTTCTACCTATTTTGCCAGCATTACAAATATAAGGGAAGTGAACCTCATTCAAAATCCATCATTGCTGAGACCTTCTAAAATGTATCACCTGAAAAATCTGTTGAGGAACTAGAGGATCGTTCAGTTTTATGTTTTGTCATTATTTTTAAGTACTATTTGGAAAATGTTCAAAGAGCAGGAGAAAAGGGATGGGGAAGTTAAATAGATGACAGCATAACAGTGGTGGGTTCCTCCCAGTTCCGCCGAGCTGGTAGCGGTGACAATAAGATGTCACGGAACCGGTACTGCCCTTCCCCCTGCCCACCCCCCCACCCTCTGTGTTATTCTTACCTTTTATTTGGCCCCACCCCCAATCTATTCGCTGCCTCCTGAGTCCCAGCTGATGGCTAGAGGGAAAAAAAAAACTGTTTAAACTCTTGCCGCGAGGCTTCAGTTTTAATGTTAAAAGAAAACAAATGAGTAGACCGGTGCCTGCAAAAATACATGAGTAGATCAGTGCCTGCAAAAATACATGAGTAGATAGATCAGTGCCTGCAAAAATAAATGGGTAGACCAGTGCCTGCAAAAATAAATGGGTAGATCGGTACAGCCTGGTAGACCAGTACCTCTGCTAAATCCTAAATAATTATCACATGACCATCAAGCCACGCCCACAAAATACCACAAAATAAGCCACGCCCACAGAACCAGTAGTAAAAAGTTTTAGAACCCACCCCTGCAGCATAAGTATCGAAAAACAATAAGTGAAAGAGAGTGATGATCTCAGTCCACTGCCTAGTTAAGTTGAAATGCTTAAAATGTAAATCTATTTGATACTAAGTTAAAATAGGATTTAATTAAACTACTTCAGTTTAACTGGCTTGGGATCAATGTAAGATAAAAAGAATAAAGTTTAACCTGAAAGTTTCTTCTTTAAAAAAACACCCCATATTTTTTATTTCTTCTATAAAATGGAGCAAGGAGAGATTTAGTTACTGATATTAATTTCCAGAAGAAGTGTTACTTCATCTTCCTCATTGTCTGGAAGTTTACAGAGTGTTAGGGTCAAACAAGGCATGAATCTGAGACCAAAGAAAGAGAGAGAGAGAGCTGTACTTTGCTAAGGAAAGAGAAATGTCTCAATAGAAGGCCATAAATCTCTCCTTAAGTATAGCTGGACAGCTGGTCCTAGACTACTAAAAGACTGGAAAAATGAAGCAGCAGAAAGAAGATAGAAAAGAGGCAAATGCAGCTTTAGGCTTCATCAATAGATTATGTGTAAGGAGAGGAAATAATTCTTTTTCTCCCTTTTGCATTGGCAAGACTCCATCCTGAATTCTCTTTCCAACCCAGTTCTGGGTACAGAATTAAAACAAATTCAGCAAAGTGCAACAAAGATAAACCGGAGGTAAGAAACTAAATCCTTTGAAAAAGAGATTAAAGAACAGGCTAGGTTTAGCCTTGAGAAAAGATGATTGGAGTTATGAGATGTGATCCCGATTCCAAACCGGTAGCAAAGGTAAGTGGAACCCACTACTGATCCAAATTGTCTTTTTCTAGCTGTTCTAGATTCACGGAGAAGGAGGGGATGGCAGGTGGGGTTCTCCAGAATGCTTCTGCATGGAGGAGAAAATGTTTGAAGGGATTTATTCAAGTTAGCATCCCAAAGTGATGCTAACTGAAGCCTCTGTATGGATGAGAATGCAAGCAGGACTAGGACCAAGGATTCCATAATGACATCTCATGCATGCAATTTTACCTTTTCCTGTGCAAACCCTGCTCTATTTCACATTTTAAAATATCTGGTTAAATGAAATATTAGCCCTCTATAAGACTCCTCAGAAGAGTCAATTTTGGGGAGTATAATTTTCATTTAATTCTGCCAAGCCACACAGAAATTATTGGCAATTTCCTTCTTTTTAAAAGAGAAAATTTAAAGGTTAGAGCTCTTACTGTGTAAATACTCAGCTGGAATTTAATTGGCTTTGCTGAAGGACTGCAGAAGCTCCAGAATGTTGTGAGAACACAGAACCATTGTGCCAATCCTAGATCAGGACAAATATCATATGCAGATGGGGTCTTTAGGCATTTAATGGGGAATAATGTATTGGACTCTCACTTCCCATTTGGATCTGACCAACATCAAATTGCTCCATAAATACATGTTTCACTGACAAAAACAAAAAACAAAAACTACCCAGAGCTTTGCCATTTTCAATCATCTCAGTAGGGTTGCTGCACATTGCAGTTGATCAAGGAAAATGCAATTATTCTTTTATAAAGCCAGACTGAAGGGATAAACAAGATACATATTATTCTAGGTTTTTTTTTTTTTAAGTACTGTGCAAAGATAGCTTTCCCAGTTTGGGTGGCTTAAATTAAAGCATAATTAGTGGCCTGATTTTTAGTTCAAGCCTCCTACTGTTTCTACTCAGCACTAGGAAAAAATATGAAAACTTGGCCAATTATGTATGGTTCTACTTGACCTGCAAAGCTTGCATTCTGACATTTTCATCAGAAAGCTATTTTCTATTATTTAAAGTCTAATCCAGATGAAATAACATGGGTGGATATACTGTAAATGTCTCACATGAAATGACCAGTCTGATGCCATATGAAATGAAAGAAAAGCTATAGCTAGATTTATAGCCTTTAGCTACGGTTAGTTATCCTTGTTCATCAGTCTCAGGGGCCAGCCGGAGCCCCAAGGGGAGTTGATTCCAGAGGGTGGGCGCGCCCACAGAAAAGGCTCTACCCCTGGGGGCCGCCAGCCAACAGTCTAGCTGACGGCACCCTGAGCAGGCCATCCCTATGGGCGCGAACCAAGCGATGGGAAATTGGTGCTGGCTGCAGGTGTCTGCCAAATATCCTGGGCCTAAGCCATGTAGGGCTTTATAGGCTATCACCAGCACCTTGAATCTCACCTGGAGGATGAGATTTGCTACCAATGCAAGTTGCATAGGAGAGGTGTTACATGGGAATATCGGGATTCTCCCATCACAACCCATGTGGCTGCATTTTGTACCAGCTGAAACCTCCAAGTGGTCCTCAAGGGCAGCTCCATGTAGAGAGCGTTACAGTAGTCAATACGGGAAGTGACTAGTGCATGAGTAACCGTGCATAGGGCATCTCAGTCCAAATAGGGGCGCAATTGGTGCACCAGACGGATCTGGGCGTATGCCCCCCTGGTCACAGTCGTTATATGATCTTCTAAACTCATCCCATACATTTCAAAATATAAAGAACATATGTAGCAAGTGGGAAGATAGACTCTAAAGGGGAGTATAGAAGGTTGTCACATAACTGAAAAGAAGACATTAGGAAAGTTGACCCAATGTAAATGCCCATGCATCTGTACTTCTTGCCTGAGACTAATCAGAATCTGATCAGGCATAGTGCACATATGTTTCTTATCTCTGTGTGTATCTTTATATGTGTACACTGGAAAGCATAGGTCTGTCAAGAACAAGTCTTGCCAGTCTAACATTCTCTCCTTTTTTAATTGGAGAGCTTCCTCAGTAAAATGTGGAATGTGACAGATGTAGTATATCTTGATTTTTGAAGAGGATCCCTGTGGCATTCTGATGAGCAGGAGAATCAAGTATGGGCTAGACGGTATAAGAATCACATGGATACATAGCTGATTTGAAATTCATACTCGAACTGTTCATCCTTATCAAACTGAAATGAAGTATTGAATGGGATACAATCCTGAGCTCTGCATGTGTCAAAATACATGAATGAAAATAATAGAATCAAATTTAACAAAAGGAAATGTAATGCTCTTCCTGTAGGAGACAGGAATCAAATGAGATGGAGGGGCCTATCTGGCTTGTGAAAAAGATTTTGGAACTGCATTCAATTACAACACAAATTTAAATCAGCAATATGATGAGGTTGCAAAAAAAAAAAAGGCAAATAGCATTTTAAGCTGCAGCAATAGAGGTATAGTTGTCAAACCATGCAAACCATGCAAAATTGTGATTCTGCTCTGGGAACCTTAAAAAGGATTTACGCTAACTGTAACACATTCTGAGAATGAGGATGATCAGAGGACTGGAAATTAAATTCTATGAAAAGAGAGAAGATTTAGCGTAGATATGATAGCGATATGAAAGGATGTCATGCAGAGTACAGAACCCAAACTAAGGATTCAAGCAATACAGAGGGAACTTGTGGCAGAATTATAAGGAAAAAAAAAACCTTCATAACAATAAGAACAATTGGACAATGAAACCAATTAGCTAGAAAAGTGATGTACTGTTCTTTGATAGATGTAGACAGCCATCTATGAGGGATAATTCCTCAAGTGAACAGATGGTTGGCTTGATGGCTTAAAGATTTTGTCTAGTCATATGATTCAATGACTTTACAGTTCTAAATATGGGCAATTAAGTACACAAAAGCCCTAAAAGATCTGCTTTTCACCACAGCATGTGATCCCTCATGATCCACATTGCATCATCTCCATCTAAGTGGTCAAGAACTATTGCACCTCTGGTTATCCATACGAGATTGAAGCCAGTGCTGGGCAAAACATGCACCCACTCTCAGAGTACCATCCAAAGCCATGGAGAAAAGGCATTTAGAAACTGGAAGGTAGTAAGACTTAGAACTTATCAAGGAGGAGCAGTAGCATATTAAAATTTATGCATAAAACAGAAAGCTACACTGTAGCATTATTAATTACTGCACTGGATAACAGCTGGGAAAAATAAGTTGTGATTTTTGTGAGTTATATTTGCCTTATGTGAACTTTTTTGGCATACTTCCTTAATATTAATGCTTTTCAAACCATTTCCTTCTAATATATTGGTGCATATATTTTTGGAACAGATGAATAGTTGAAGTGCTTGTATATACAGAATAATAAAGATGAAGGTTTCTCCTATCCGGTCTAGGGGGCAGTGCTCACCTCCATTTCCTAGCCAAGGGAGCCAGCATTGTCTGAAAACATTTCTGTGGCCTTGTGGCCAGCATGACAACATGTCAAAAGCACACAGAATGCTGCTACCTTCCCACTGAAATGGTACCTATTTATCTACTTGCATTTGCATGCTTTCGAACTACTAGGTGAGCAGGAGCTGGGACAAGGATGGGTGCTCACCCCATTGCACGGTACTTGGGTTTCAAACTGCCGACCTTCTTGTTGATAAGCCCAGTATCTTAATTAAAATATTTAAAACAGTTCTTCTTACTGCATCACAGCAATTGAAAAGTGTGAATTCTAGTGTGTGGGCAGTGTAGTTCTGTTATGGGGAATGTAAAAACAATTCAGGTCATACAAAAAATTGGTGTTGAACAAAGTATTCAGTCATTGCCACATAAATACCAGTAGTTCCCTCTTATGAATAGCTGCCCTAAAAATAAAGTCTTACTTATATTGCCTTTGGATCAAATTAATTTTCTTCTGATAATGAGAAGCATTGTGAAAAGGGAAAATCTGGCTTCAATCTTATAACATGCCCCCCCCCCCCAAAAAATGGCAAAGAGAGTAAGAGAGGAAAGGAGAAGAGCTATCAATCTTCGATGAATGTGTCTGTTTAAAAACAATGTCCTCTTAATAAAAGAATTCTATTTACTTAATTGTTTGGTTTTCCAATAAAACTTTTCTGTTAGTATATTTCATACAATATACTGCACTACTTAAATAAAAGAGCCAAGAGAAAATATAGGTTATTTTGGATGAGATAAAAAGAAAAGAAGAATTAAAAAAAAATCTCCAGGGAACATAAATATTTCTCACCAAATTAAACATTTACAGCAAAACTGTTAATGTTAACGGTAAAAGAAATAGAAATAAAAATAAACTATGTCAAGCAAAATGATTTTGAATTTGCAAATAAACCAGAGAAATGCTTGGTGTATAAATTAAACAACAAACAAAAACAATACTGAAACTTCAAGAGGGAGATACTGTGTTAATGGACAGTATGGCAATGAAAAAAGCCTTTCATCTGTATTATTCCAATTTGTTTATCAGGGACATGATATTCCTGTTGAGAAAACAGGTGACTATTTTAAAGACGTTACCACAGATTACTTTTCTACAACGAGAGAATATGCGGTTGAAATTTACAGTGTGTTATAGCCTATATAAGAGAATTTTTATAAAATGATGTAGATGTCACCAGAAAAATTCTCTAAAACGTACAATGTTTTTTTAAATTTTATGCTGGAAATGTAACACAATGTGTACACTGGAGACCTCTCTGAGATAATGTCATCCTTGCAAGGTTGTTTAGAAAAGAAGAATGCCAGAAGTACTAGCATTATTTTATTGTAAAGTTACATTAACAAAATCTTGTAAATCTGAAAGTATGTTTCTCCCCCATCACCTTTACAGCCTAAGAAATTATGGAGGGTCTCTTCTGAGATATTTGCTATTCCCACATTCCTTCTGTGGGCTAAGTGGCCACTTATCTGACTGTTGCACTGGCTGCTGTTCTTTCTCTTCTCTTCCAAGGTCTTTCCCTCCAACCATTACAGGTAAAGATCAGCCCTCTTATTTCTCAAGCCCCCTACTCAGCTAATCCTGACATACATTAAATTATTCTTAGGTTTTTGTGATTATAGTGGATATAAATGCAACTAAAAGTCTGGCTCCCACTACTTTATTGTTATTTTATTATTATTTAATAGAGCACTACTATTTGTAAGACCATTTCAATATCTAAGAAAAGTTTTTCTTACTTCTGGAGACCCATAAAAACTGCTGTCAGGGTTCCAAGTAGCACCCCCAACCAAGTAAGACTCCGAGGTAGGCAATTCCTCAAAGTTCCATTTTATTGGAGATCTCATATTGGCACATCTGGGAAAAGCCAAATCTGAAAGCTCCTGGGTTTTCCCCACCCAAAAGAAAGTCAAAGTCCTGTCCCCTGCACCCACATGTCCATCACATGGTCTAATCACTCCACCGTCCCAACTGGAGGTGTTTCCTAGTCATGCCTTTCCAGGTGCAGGCTGAATGTCCTTGACTCCCAGAGAAAAGAATGTTGTTGTGGCTATCTATCCCTACCCACTCCAAGCAACCCCCCTCCCAGTTTCCCACAGCAGGCCTATGCACTAATTGTGGCAGCCCTGAAGATCCAAAGAGAAAGATGGCCTCCAGGGCTGACAACTGCTCAATCTCATTCAAAACAAAATATGAATAAAAAGAGTTATTTTACCAACATCTTCCATTTTCAGTAGTCTTAAAACCTAGAAATGTTTCAAAGCAGTGAAACTTAAGATCCTCCTAATATGTTGGACTGCAACTTTCATTTACCCCAGCCAGAAATGAAAAATTTAAGTTAACTACATTTAGAGGGTGCCAGACATGAGAAAGGTTATAGTATCTCCTGAGTAATCAGATGGGTTTTTTTTTCAGTATCTCCCATAAGAAATATTCTAACTGGACCAAGGTAGAAAAGATACAGCTGCCTGTGATCAGTGGAAAACAAGACTGAACACAAACCTTAGAAATCAGAAACACTGCTGGAATGTTTCTTTGGCTTTTGACCTTTCTCAATCAATTTAATAGGCCTCTAGTTATATTTTTCAAATTGGATGTTACAGGTTACTGCTCACTTATTTCCCCCTTCTGACCTGGCCTCCATTGGAAGCAGCAAAAGAAACTATTTGCTTTCCATTCACCTTCCTGTCTTAATGAGGAATTGGACTTCCTTAGCAATGATGCCATGTTATCTCAGCCTGCACAGAAATGCCTGCTTTCATCAGTCATTGTGTGGGTAGCTATGGAACATACTATAAAAAGGGCATGGTGGGAAAACAATTGAAGCAGTAAAAAAGCTAGGGTTGGACTAGAAGACCTTCAATGTCCTTTCCAACCATATCATTTTATATTCTATTTTCCATGTTCTAAATTAGAGGAATCTTCCCAGGCATGAGTTATGTCAGTCCTCCATAGCTCATTAGTTGTGACTCTTGACATGTCATATACAGACCTCCAAGAAGAAGGAGCACCTTTCTCTGTTTTCCATAGGCTCCAATTCATGCTCACTGTATTCAGAATGGATGGGCATAAGGAATGTTTTTGAAGGATAAGCTCTGTTAACATCTTCATAAATTTTGAGTGCTATAATGTTGGGGTTGTGAAAGAAACTCTTAGCAAAAATGTCCCACTTTCCTCTGTGCTTAAGGCTGCAAAGAAGGCACTTTCTATTGAGTTCTGAAGGGATTGTGACACCCGTAACCATATTGCAAATCTGCACTGGATCATGGAAAAATCTTGTGAATATCAAAAGATCATTTACATGTGCTTCATCAACTACAAGAAAGCTTTTGAGATGAGGTGTTGATCATGAGAAGCTACAGCGAAACCTACAAGATTTGGAGAGTACCAGCACATCAAGGTTAAGGTGGTGAAATCACTGCACACAAATCAGAAAGCCACTGTGCAAATACCATATGGAGACACCAATTGGTTTAAGATAAGAGAAAGTAGTGTGACAAGGTTGCATTCTGTCCCTAATTCTTATACAACCTGCATTCTGAAATGATCACGAAGAAGCTAGATCTTGAAGAGTTAAAAAAATTGGGGAAAAGATTGGAGAAAGAAACATCATCAATCTTCAATATGCTAATGATATTACTCTCCTCTCAGAAACCAAAGAAGGTCTGGAACATCTGATCAAAGAAGAAGGTGAGAATTTTGATCTCTTTCTGAATATCAAAAAGACTGATCTCATGACCATTGCAAGGAATGGAAACATCAAAACAGAAATTGATGGTTAAGAGATACAATGCATAGAAAAATTCAATTTTATAAGCTTGCAAATCACTGAAAGAGGTGAATGCAGCACAGAAATAAAACATCAGATTGCAATGGATCACACAGCAATGATGAATATGAACAGAATATGGAAAAGCAAGGCTTGCAACCAAATGTAAGTTAGTTTGCTCTATTGTATTCCCCAAAGCTACCTATGGTTGTGAAAAAAAAGCAAGACAGAAGAAAATCAAGTCATTTGCTCTGTGGTGCTAGGGAAGGCTACTATGTATTCCTTGGACAGCAAAGGTGATCAACAGGCAAGTGCTGGAGCACATAACACCAGACATGTCACTGAAAGGAAAAATCACAAAACTGTGTCTTGCTTATTTTGGCCATGTCATGCAGGAGAATTCACTGGAGAAAGCAATTATGGAGAGAGTTAGCAGTAAAAAAAACCAGGCTGCTGAAGAATACAATGGCTGGATACCATCAAAGCTGCCATCAGCCAGAGTATGGAAAAATTCAAAGAAGTTGTGCAAGACTGGAAAATGTGGAGGGACCTGGCCCATAGAATCACCACAACTGAATAGATAATATCATCATCATCATTGAGTTTTTGGGGTTTCACAAGGCTACTTTTTCATTTCAGTACCAGACCATTCTATAAAAAGGCAGAGCCGTTGCAAGGGTAAGTATCTGATTGGCACACTCGAGAAAAGGAGAGCCCATGGTCTGCTCTTAGCATTATTGGGGAAAGCAAGGGTAACAACAGATGAGACACTTATATAGTGTGAGTGGGACATGAAACATACCTAGGTGTGGCTGGGACTGTGATTTTTTTCCCCCTCTGACTTTGAAGGGTTTCCTTTTAAAAGTACTGAAATGTAGTATATTAAGTATATGTTGATATGTAGTCTGCATTAGAGAGCCTAACTTGCATAAAATACAGGTAGTTTTTATTTAGCAACCAAAATTGGGACTGGCCACTCAGTCATTAAGTGAAGTGGTGACTAAGTAAAACCATGACTGGGTTTATGATTTTCCTTTGCTTTTCAGACCTCCAAAAATTGTGAATGTGAGGATCGGTCATTAAGTTACTTTGTCATCATTGTTGTAACTGGGAATGGCTACTAAATGAGGCAGTTACGAAGCACGGGCTGCCCATAATAGGAACATGCGTGGGGTAAAACTGGGATTTGGTTAGACCTTACATTGACTAAAATGTGCCCAAATTGGCAAGTATTGTTCTCACTGTTGCAGGCAATGCTGTATGAGCACAACTAGTCATGACTAAGATGTGTAGTTTGCTCTTTCTTTTTCTTACTAAAATGTATTATTCTAAAGCCTTAATTGATTAAAGCCAGGACAAGTGACGCAGGTCATTATCACTGGGCTCTTTGGGAATAACCATGGGATATGGAAAATTGCCATTTCAAAAGAGGATGATTAAAGCTATGAATTAACTAACGAAAAGAAAGAAAGAAAATATGGTGTGTGTTTTTGAATCCAAGAGAGAGGTGAAAGATATAATAGATCTCTGAATGAAGTTGATCTGACTTGTGGATATGATGAATATATGTATGGAGATGAAGATGAAAGTTTAATTATGAATGAAAGGGGTAAAATGTATGTCAGGAAGCATGAATTGGTGCCACCTAAAGTGTTGTGAATGTGTATTAAAATAGAAAATCATAGGTTAGTTGCATATTATATCTAGTGAATAGTGATAATGAAAAGTACTGGAGAGGTGTTAGAGGAGAAATCATGCACTTCTCTGAATAGATTTGTTCCAACAAAAATAAGAATCTGCTTGGTGACAGGAATAGAAAGATAAAATAAAGAAGAGAGGGTACAAAAAAAAATGTGATTGGCCCATCTGGGGAGCCTAGAATGAATGAGAATTGTGTCCACATATTATTGTGGTCCTGGAATACAAAACAATATGATAGCAAGGGTCTCATAAACCAAGTTCCAATTGTTTCTTACATCCAAAATACTCAACACGTATAGAGTTTTGTTTTGATGGAATGCATAACACTCAAGCTGTTTCCCCAGACTCAAAATGGTCTGATGGAATATTCCAGGTGGTGTACTTTATTCTGAGCTGGAAACAAAATGTATTTCCCATTCTGTGCATATTTCTACAACAAACCAATTTGTACAGCACTAGAATGAAGCAATGACAGGACAGCCCAGACAATCTTGCTTAAAAACTCTCACCTTTCAAGTGTTGCTACTGTCTGTAAAGGACCATACTCTTTTTATAAATCATGTTGGTTTCTTGGGGAATGTGAAAGTTGGAGAACACGTTAGCGTCAGAACCAACAGATTATATTCCATTTTTTAAAAAACATATAAAAATGAACCTGAAAGTAAAACAGTGGAACATCAGAAAAATTTACATTTCAAAGAATGAAATTAGGGTAATTTGCATTTTTTTTTAAAAAAAAAGGTTCTTAGGCAATTTACATTAATAGCTTATAAATTAGGGGAAGAAGCGTGCAAAAACTATGCTAGGAGATGCTGTGAACATAAATGGTTATGATTTTTAATAGATGCTTTTAATGAAAATCAATTTAAAAACCTTGCTGTCATGCAATACTACCCTATTAACACAGACAGTAAAATGAACAGATTTGTATTGACCTTCATGTCCTTACTCTGGGCTACTATACATAAACTCGGGTCATTTGAGAATAACTGCTTTCAGAATTATGAAACTATAATTAATTAATTCTTTTTTAGAATATGAATTTAAAGCACTCTTAGAATGTACCTGGATGCCTTTTAGATAGCTTGGATAACCTTGGTTTTGGTGCCAAGATGGCAAATGGGCAAAGAAAACACTCCTGGACATGTGCAATTTCTTTCCCTTGCTACAAATTAGCTTTATAAATAGATTACCAAAATAAGTGGCATTAGGGGATGAATTACTGTGTTAGAGGATGTGACATGCATGAAGATTGAATTCAGGCATCTCTCACTTTGGTAATTAATAATATGTTTCTTCCTCTTTGGAAGAACAAAAGTATGCAAATTGAATTGACAAAAAAACCTCACATAATATATTCAGAACATTAATGTTTCTTAATTTTAAAATATAGTGATACAGTTGTCCAGAAAGACAGACAATATTTTGTAGGCTGAAGAAAATATTGTTAAAATAGGGATCTTTTACCTTCCAAAACAAGATGGAATTCAGCTTTTAGCATCAGTAGCTCCAGTTTATTGACTTTGCTTGCCAGAAGCTGTCTCAGAAGGCTACAAATTAGAGTGACCCAATTGTCATAATGCTGGTTACCAAATAGCAATAGCAATATCACTTAGACTTATATACCACTTCACAGAGCTTTACAGTCCTCTCTAAGTGGTTTACAGAGTCAGCATATTGCCCCCAAAAATCTGGGTCCTCATTTTACCAACCTCAGGAGGATAGAAGGCTGAGTCAACCTTGAGCTGGTGAGAATCGAACTGCTGAACTGCTGGCAGCCAGCAGTCAACAGACTTAGCCTGCAATACTGCATTCTAACTGTGCCATCATGGCTCATATGCCCAAATACTGATCCTGTGACCATGGGAATGTTGCAATGGTCATAAATGCAAGGACCACTTTTTGCAATGCTATCATAATCAAACAAATAGCTAAACGAATGGTCATAAGTCGAGGACTACCTGTACTTGCAGGTTTAATTTTTAAACATGTATTAAAATATTTAAATTGAGTTATTCTGCTTTTGATGGCTAATATCTCCTAAATAATTCCTTTAGTATTTCCTTTTTTCCACCTATCAGGATTTGTCCAAGAAGGAAATTCTATTTACCTTGTTTATATGTTTATTAAAATTTACTTTCTTAAAGACAACAGTATACATTCATC
Source organism: Arizona elegans (assembly GCA_022577455.1). NCBI lineage: Eukaryota > Metazoa > Chordata > Lepidosauria > Squamata > Colubridae > Arizona > Arizona elegans. Next base: position 156,825,680 of record JAKOOJ010000002.1, read on the forward strand.
TTTACTCATTTTTAATTTTCCTTATTCCTTATTATCAAGAACATCAGCATTACATCTCCATTTCCCCCCAGTATTCCTTTTACTTCCACTTCATTGACAAAGTCTTATGCTTAACGCATTGTAAGCTGCCCTGAGTCTCCGGAGAAGGGTGGCATATAAATCAAATTTAAAAAAAAAGTCTTCCCTAGTCCATGGACTGGCACAGGTCTGCAGCATGCCAGAAACTGGTCCATGCAAACAAGTGAAGCCTCATCCACGTGATACAGGCAGCACATGAAACCATGCCCTCCTCTGGTCCGCAGAAAAAAACTCTTTTCATGGAACTGGTCCCTGGTGCCTAAAAGGTTGAGGGCTGCTGCTCTAACCTGTGAATGACAATCAGCTATTCAGTGTTCATCCTGCAAAGAAAAACACTGCAATACAAGCCAGGAATTTTCCTTAATGGCCATGTTTAGTCTCATTTGTGTCTCAACAGATATGAGAAAATTAAAATTACCTCTTGCTACTACATGTCTCTGAAAGATTTGCAGTTTGATTCTGGAAAGGATCAATTACATTTTCTGCTTGGTTGGATCAGAAATGATAGACATCAATAACAGTGTTGCATCTATTCAGTTTTCTACTTATTTTACCCAGATGCACTATTCAGAATGACCAAGCCATTCACCTGAATTTCTAAAGAAGAGCAGATACTTAAACATCTAGTACAAATCTTCCTGATTTTGTCTTGCTTCTGTCTTTTTGTACTTCAGTTGCTGTAACCCAGTCATAGGATTTCCCTATTAAATTATATATCTCTTATGTTAAGAGTTTCAGTTCATTTTATTTATTTTCTGTACCCTGAATATTAGAGTGTATACAACAAAAACTATGAACTTTATGAGCCAATGTTCTTTCTGATTTTTCAGTCAGTGGTTTAATAGGCTACACCAACACTCCTACTTCTTGTGTAATGCATAAATCTTTATCCGAAGTACTTACATTATGATTTTAATCTCCAAATGCCTAGGAGTTCAGTTTAAGCCCCCTCCTAATGAAGTTTGGCATGTTTTAGTGAAATAAATTCTTACCAGTCCTTGTGAAATATAACTGTCACATGGTAGGAGTTCAAATAATTCAAAGTGCTCCCAGATACCAAATACTTCCATCAGCATAATTTCTGAAGTCAGTTATTTAAGTATTCTCTACTCCTATGCTATGAGTTGCAAGAATGCATACAAAATATCCAAGCTCTCTGGTTTTTAAGCTTCCTTACTGGATCTTCAGAACCCACAATGGTTCTGGGGGTTCAGTTTGATCTCTGTCCTCTACCCAAAACAATCAGAAAGAAGAAATAATTGTTAGAGAATTTCTAAAATTTGGAAGTGCCTAATCTGTGTTCCTTGCAGATAATTCATTTTTAATCCATTTGATTGGTATACATTAATTTTTGTCATCAATTATTGTGACTCTTTCTTTTCTTTTTCTTGCTGTATTCCCTCTGCAATTTCTCCTGACTTCTGTTCTTTTTCCTGCTCCTGGAACATCAGAACCTGTTTCTTCTAAAATGTCCACAAAGCTGCTTATGAATTCCAGGAGTACAGGACATTGCCTATATTTCTCCAAGGTGGCATTGTCACCCATTGGACTTGAATTTGTACTTCTTTCCTTATACAGAATTGCTTCATCTATTGACTCTTGTTGCAGTAATTTGACCCCCTTTGTTTGATCTATCTTACCACTTGCGGAGTGATCATTCATTGCTCCAGTTCTTTGACTTTTTCTTCACTAAATGAAGAAACTTGTTTTCTTCAACAAGTTTGGACTTGTTGGAAAGATATGTCAGGTTGTATTGCAGCAAGAATACACACGTGCCCAACTGAGTACAGGCCATAACTCCCAAGTCATATCTCTTTATCCTCAGTTTTATTTCTTAAAGCATCGCCTTTATTTCTTTTCACCTTCAGCTTTGAGGGAAAATATGGCAGGGACTGTCCCACCTAAACTCTCTTGTTGGAACTCTGCTGCAAATTCTTGTTGTTAGTTCTTCCTTTTTACTGAGTCCTTGGGAAACAGCAACCTTATAGTCTTCCTGTAGTCTGTAGCAGCCTCTCCTTGATCAGCAAGAAAAAAAGTTAATTCATCATTTCGTGTGTGCATGTGTGCCTTTGAGAAATTGTTGACTCCGCATGGCTGCCTCTACTAGTCCCTGCAATTTTCTTTGCAAGATTTTTTAAAAGTAGTTTGTCACTGTCTTCTTCCTAGGGCTGAAAGAAAATGACTGGTCCAAGTCACACAAATGCCTTCATGCCTAAGGCGGAACTGAAATTCTTGGTCTCCTGGTTTCTAGTGTAGCCTAGTATCTTAATTACTGCACCAAACTGGTTCTCTCATTTTATCATACACAATAGATAATCCATCATTCTCCCTTGAGGGTGGAGACAGCAGCCAGACGTGGGTTGTGCTCATTGGTCAGAGGATGGACTGAGCCTGAAATTCTTTTAAAATCCGCCCCCTGTTGCTAGGGCTCCCAGCTTTTTGCTCAGTCATCGGACTGGACAGTTGTGTGGATTGTGGCTCTAGTGACCTTTGGTTTTTTAGAGCTATTCCTTCTATTTGATTCTCAGGTTTGACTATTGGACTGATTTGACTATTCTAAGCATTCTGATTCGGATTTGTTATTCCAGGCCTCTCAGAGGTTTTTTTCCTCAATTCTGAGGTTTCTTTCCTCACTTCTTTTATTTTCATTCCATCTCCAGCATTTATATGGTCAGTAATTATTTTTCCTTATTTGGTGGAGCTTAACGCTCCTGTGGGTGGGGGTGTTACCTGCCCTTCAGCCGTCCGGTTTGGCTTTTCATTTAAAATTAAACAGAGGAGCTTCGCACCCCCTCCATTTGCTGTCTGGTGGCCATTTTATCTCCCATTGAATGTGAGCCTATTGCTGTCCCTAAAGAGAGTCTTGTACTCACCAATATAGCCGTTTGTCGGCTCCGTGGCTTCTCCGGCTGCTGATTATCCCAATCAGACCGGAGCAAGGTTTAGAGGACTCTTTCAGCCCTATATATTATCAAGAGCCTCGCCACGCTAGCCTCGCCATGCTAACAAGCCTCATAATTAAGACTGACAGGGCAGAGGAGCCTCGCGCTTCCTTGCTGCTCTCTGCGCCCAGCGTTAATTAGTTTCAGCTGCTGGGCGCTTCCCTCCAGCGCTTTTCGCCGGTGCGTAGGCTTCGGCTGCTCGCCCCGTTTTCCTCTATCCAGCTGGGGGTTTTACGAGGCTCTCGGGCGCTGCTAAATTTCAACAGGGAAGAGCTGCAATCAGGCACAGAGGAGTTTTCTCTCTCATCGCTCCCTTCGCGCCCTCACCAATTGAGGCGCCAAAAATTGCCTGCGCTTTCTCAGGGCCTCCAGTCTGACCAACTGTGCCCTTCCTTCCCCTTACAGCCATTTTGCCAGCCAAAACAAAATATCTTATACCTCTGAGCTACCTGCCTTAAATAATTACCTTGTAACTCAATCAGACTCATTATGCCCAAATCTTTGGCCAAATCTAAACATGGCCGTAGGGCCACAGTGCGGGCGCAGTCTGTGGCCACAACTGAAGAGGGCCACGCACCGGCTTACAAGACGCTTGCCCCGGCCACGGGCTCTAAGGGTTCAGCCAAGACTCCCACTAAAGAGATTGGGCAGGACAAGCCCCCTACCAACGAAAGTAGGGGAGCCTCTGCATTAGACCTGATGCACCCCAAGGGGCCCAGGTCTACTTCTAGTGGACCCAGACGGGTGTCCTCTTTCACTTCTGATCAGGTGTCTCTCCAGGATTACCAATTGTCTGCTGAATCCATTGATATTTGGGGTTCTTCTTCAAACCAGAGTCATGGTTCCTCCTGTGGAGTCTTACGCTCCCACTCCTTTGGGGCTTCAGGCTCCTCCAATTTCCGTTCCGGTCCGAACCTCTACAGAGGTCGGGCCGGCTGGCGACCAAGCCCAGGTTTCTTGGCGTCCTGAGGACATTCAGCGCATGATTTCTGTCGCTGTGCAGCAATCCTTGGCGGAGCGGGGGTTTCCCACTCCTAATCCTCCCCCCACCCAGTCCGTCCTTGAGGCCGATGAGGAGCCCGAGGACGATTTTAATATGGAGGATGCAATTTCACTAACGGGATCAGATTCCCCTGCTATTTCCTGTGTCAGTGACCACTCCCTTCAGGTTGATGTGGCAGGCCGAGAACCAGACTTATCAGAGGATGAGGGTTTACCTCCAGATCAACCCGCCTTTACAGGCTTGTTCCCTCAGAATTTATTTAAGTCTCTATTGTTCAAGGCGGTGAATGCGGCCCAATTGGGCCCCTCTAACCCCCCGGAACCTACCTCTTCGGCAGGCTCCCTGAACCCGTTGTTTGCTGAGCAACCTAAACCGATAACAGCAATCCCTACGCCTCCTCTCTTTTTGGAGGTCATACATAAACAGTGGTCTGCACCATCTTCAACTCCTGTGCCTTCCTCCACAGACAAGAAAAATTTCATTGTGTCCCCAGACCTTGATTCCTTGCTGTAGATACCTTCTATTGACGCCCCTGTGGCAGCTTTGCTTACAGCGTCTTCTCTGCCAGGGGATCCGGAGGAAGGTCTAAGGCCGGAAGAACGCAGAGCTGAACAGGTCCTGCAGAGGGCCCACCTAGGGGCAGCATGGGCCATTAAATCGGCGGCCATGGCCTCTTTCTCCAATCGCACCACGCTCCTCTGCCTTCGCCAACTGCAAGAAAAGATGGCCTCTGAGGACTCGAGACTGAAACAAGACCTCAACAAGATTGTTGCTGCGGTGCAATTTTCTGCGGATGCCACTTTAAATGCTACACGGTTTGCGGCAAAATCCATGGCCTCCGCTGTTGCCGCTCATCGCCTGGTCTGGCTTCGTCACTGGCAGGCGGATGCCAGACACAAGTGGCGCCTAGCCTCGGTTCCCTTTTCGGGCACGAAGTTGTTCGGTGATGCCTTGGACAAGTTTCTTATTGAAACCAAGGACAAACGAAAGATCTTGCCTGCTGTTTTTCGGAGAGGGGAACCCCACTTCTCTCCATATGGTCCTCGCCCCCCAATGAGGTCTTCAGAGGGCGGTTTGGGCTCCTCCCGTTCCATGGGTAACTTCCAGACGGGGTATCTAGGCCCTAGACAGAGGAATTTTCAGGACAGACCTTCCAGGGAGAGGGCTTTTGGTTCCCGGCGGTGCTTTCGAGGGGGAGGAGGTCGTTCCATCCGTCGCCGTTGTTAGTAGTGCCTGCGATCCTCCCATTGGCGGAAGATTGGGCCTCTTCGCCAACATTTGGGAGAGTACTACTTCGGATTGCTGGGTCCTGGCCTCCATCTCATCGGGATTGGCCATTGAATTTGTTTCCACCCCCCTTTGTCTTTTACTCACTGCCCCCTGTCCCAGATAGCCGAGCGTAGATCCCTCATGGAGGGGGCTATCAACCATCTACTGGCCATCAGGGCCATTCAATGGGTACCTTGTGATCAGGCAGGACAGGGGTTTACTTTAGTCCCTAAGTCATCGGGTGGGTGGAGACCTATTCTGGACCTTAAACGTTTGAACTGGTTTGTAATCTATAGAAGGTTCAAAATGCAATCCTTACGTTCAATCCTAGATGGTGTTCGGAGGGGCGATCTCCTCTGCTCAATAGATCTCACGGAGGCTTACCTCCATATTCCCATTCGTCCTTCCCATAGGAAGTTCCTCCGTTTTTATTATGCTGGGGTTCACTACCAGTACACGGCCTTACCTTTTGGCCTTTCTTCTGCTCCCTGTAGCTTCACTAAGATTTTGGCGACCTTGGTGGCTCACCTCCGGCTTCAAGCCATTCGTCTCCAGTGTTACCTGGATGACATCCTACTTATGTCATCTTCCTATCAGCAGGCCATGTCTGATCTCCGCCTTACAATTCAGACACTAGCAGCGCACGGCTTCTCTGTTAATGTAGAGAAAAGCCACCTTAATCCCTCGACTAGGATGCTTCATTTGGGGGCTATTATTGATTTGGAGCAAGGGAGAGTTTTTCTCTCCCTGGATCGGCAGGCCGCATTGAGATCCATGGTAGCTAAGGTCCTGAGGGATAAGAGGGCTTCCCCTTTTATTTCTTTCCAAACTCCTAGGCAAGATGGTCTCGGCCATCTCGATTGTTCCCTGGGCCAGGTTACACCTTAGAGACCTCCAATGGTTTCTCTTGCCTTTTCAGAGAACGGGCAAGGGATCCTCTCTCACCAAGGTGACAGTTCCGAGGGAGGTGCTCTCCTCCCTTCGCTGGTGGCGCTCTCCAACGCTCTCCAAGGGCTGTCTGTTCCTGGACCCTCAGTGGGTAACAGTGACCACCGATGCCAGCACATTGGGATGGGGAGCCCATTGTGGAACTCAGATCGTGCAAGGTACGTGGTCCAACGTGGAAGCTACCCGCAGCATCAATTGGCTGGAGCTGCGAGCAATTTACCTGGCGCTTCGAGCATTCCAACTTCTGGTTTCTGGCAAGCACGTGTTGATCCTCACCGACAACACCTCTGCCAAGGCACACGTCAATCGCCAGGGGGGCACCAGGTCCCTTTCACTGATGTGGGAAGCAAAAAGACTAGGCCTTTGGGCGGAGAAACATCTGGCCTCCTTGAAGGCGGACCATATCTCGGGGGTCTCGAACGTGACAGCAGACTGGTTGAGCCGCCAACAGGTAGACCATGGAGAATGGAGCTTGCATCCTCTCCTTTTCCAGAGGATAGCTGCTCATTTCGGGAGTCCGCAGGTAGATCTGTTTGCATCCCACCAGAACAACAAGTTACCTCGCTTCTTTTCCTGTTTTCCCTCCAATCAAGCGGAAGCGGTGGATGCCCTGCACTCCCCTTGGCCACAGGGCCTACTGTACGCCTTTCCACCTTTTCCCCTCATTCCGAGGGTAATTCGGAAACTACTGCTGGAACAGGCAGAGATCATCCTGGTGGCTCCACACTGGCCAAGGAGGTCGTGGTTTGCGGACCTCATGCATCTCTCTGTGTCCCCTCCTTGGAGGATTCCTTATACTCCAGATTGCCTCAGCCAAGGGGCGATTCTACATCCGGACCCTCAGTGGCTTCAGATGACCGCCTGGCGGTTGAGTGGGAAGCTCTACAGCGGGACCTCATCCCTTCTGACATAATTCATACCATCCAGGCATCTCAGAGGTCATCTACCCAATGGATTTATTCCGCTACTTGGCGGTCTTTTGCTTCTTGGTGTAAGACTCAGGGGTTTTCCCCCCTCCAGGCTTCCATCTTACAGGTCCTTCGTTTTCTACAGTCGGGTTTGGACAAAGGGCTGTCTCCAAACACTTTCCGGAGGCATGTGGCAACTATTTCTTCTATCTTGACATATAATTCGGTTCATTCGTTGTCCTAGCAACCTCTGATCCAACGATTTCTCCGAGGAGCAACCAACCTCTGTCTTCCCGTACTACATCGATATCCTTCCTGGGATCTCGCCCTGGTGCTGGATTCCCTCATGGAATCACCTTACGAACCTCTTGCTTCTGTCAGCTTACGTCTTTTATCTGGCAAAGTAGCCTTTTTAGTGGCTATCACTTCGGCGCGCAGAATTTCCGAACTAGCAGCGTTATCCACTAGGGATGATTTATGCGTTTTCCATGGGGATCGTGTGGTCCTCAGATTGGATCCTACATTTCTGACTAAGATTAACTCTCCCTTTCATCGTTTGCAGGAACTGGTTCTTCCAGATTTCTATCCATGTCCTTCCAACCCATTGGAGAGCCAGTTACACCCTGGATGTCCGCCGGGCGCTTGAACTCTACATCCAGAGGACTGCGGCTATTCGATGAACAGAATCACTGTTTGTTTCATTTCTACTGTCTTCTTTAGGTCAACGAGTTACTTCTTCCACGGTGGGGCGTTGGATCAGAACAACAATTACGACTGCATACGAACTTCGGTCATTGCCTCTTCCTTCCAAGGTCACAGCCCATTCTACCAGGAGTGCGGCGACCACGGCGGCTTGGTCTTCGAACGCCTCTTTGGACGAGATCTGCAGGGCGGCTACTTGGACATCTCCTTCCCCGTTTATCAGACACTATAAACTGGATAAGTTCGCCTCTGCGGAGGCTGATTTTGGGAGAAGGGTGTTACACCGTGTTGAGGCCCGGGAGGGGTGTTCTGCCCAGACTGTCCCCGCCCGTGATATGGGACAGTGATCTTTGGTATGTCCCATGTCTGGCTGCTGTCTCCACCCTCAAGGGAGAAGGGGCGTTGGTCCTACCTGATACGCCCCTTCTCGTTGAGTGGAGACAGCAGCCAGCCCCACCCTGAATTCAGTCTGGTCATCTATGTTTTTTTGTATTATTGATTTGTTGTTACTGTTTTTCTTTCCACACACCGAGTCTGGATTTTCCTTCGACAAAAGCTGGGAGCCCTAGCAACAGGGGGCGGATTTTAAAAGAATTCCAGGCTCAGTACATCTTCTGACCAATGAGCACAACCCACGTCTGGCTGCTGTCTCCACTCAACGAGAAGGGGCGTGTCAGGTAGGACCAACGCCCCTTCTCAGAGCATGTTCCTTGTAATCAGGAAGTGATTTTCCTCACTCTATATCAGTAAGGACATAGACCCTCCAAATACCCAATCAATGATTATTCCCTTCTTCCTAAGAAACCCTCTACCTAAGGCAATTTCTCAGACAATTTTTCTTTCTCAGACAATTTCTTCCTAGAAACTATCTTCCAAGAGCGTGGGTAACAGACTTTGTTTGTTGAAGAGAAAATATTTGCTCAATCACCCAGAATGGATAATCAGCAACTATTTGAGTGACTTTTTCAGCTCCTAGAACTAATCACACCTAGATGTTCACTCACTTTCTTCTCTTCTCTCTTCTTCCTGATGGACTTTGTTGCCAAATGGTAAATTTTCCCTATATACATGCTCAGTGCACAACTGCTTTTGACAATATTGGAATTTATTTTTGGATATTATTTTTTTTTTCTGTTTAAAGAACTACAGGAATTACTGGCCAGTTAAAATAATTGAAAAGTTAATGATAAGTGCTGCCATATAATAGGAAGTGGTGGAAAAGCTATAACAGTAATTAAAATGAAATAAAGGTGTGAAGGGAAAGCACCATAATATCATTTATCACATCATTGCATAGGAAGAGTTAGGACCATAGGAAGTGCAAAATAGTCCAGACATAGCAAGAAATAACATTAAAGTGCTGCTTATATCTCTTGCATAGTATTGGAGAGAAAACTGCATAGATGTATCTGTAAAATCACCAATTGTTGAACTTTTGCACAATTTCTCTTCTGTGTGTGTGTGTGTGTGTGTGTATTATATTTATATATATATATATATATATATATATATATATATATATATATATATATATGCATATTCTTTCTAGCCAGGTTTTACCTACTAGAAGGAATATGCACATAAAAGCCTACGAAAAAGACATATATATATATATATATATATATATATATATATATATATATATATATATATATATAAATAAATTGTCAGTTTCCTGTTGCTGAAAGAAAATTTGCTTAACAAATTTAAGAATAGGAAAATGTCAGTTATATTTTCACAGGTGAAGTTCTTGCACTTATTTATTTATGGAATAGCCAAGCTGTGTGTGAGAAAGTCCTGACTTTCTTTCTGCAATTATTTCTTCAGCAGTGTGCAGCCTCACTGACTTTCTGTGTATTCATTAGATGTCAAAGTAAGACCTCACAGAAGACCTTGTCCCATTGGATTTGTGCACTAGTACTGCTATTGTCCCCATTGAAAGTGGACTTCTACCTGGGGGGGGGGGGGGGAGATACTATAATTTCTCCTTTTTGCTAAATACATTCAGATAAATTGTCTTCTCCCAAATTTACTGCCAAAGAATGAGAAACTTTGGGTCACTCCATAGTCCAAACATGTTTTCTGTTTCCCACCAATGTCATAACTAAATTTCATCTCTGGTTCAACCATTAAAGCTCTGACCATCAGAGATCTTAATTTTTTTGTAATCTTTCTTTATTCAATACCTTGATAAGTAACATTAGTAAACATGAGAAAAATAATTTTATTTTATAGTGGGAAAAGATTTAGAAAAACAGTGCATAGTCATATATGACTAAAAATAGAATATTTTTAAGTTTTTCTCCTCTGGAGATGCTATTTAACAGATGCTTGTGGTGTAAAAGTTTTCTGTTGGTTTAAATGATTCTCATCTCTCAGCTAGAATGCTGATCTGAGCTAGAGATTTGACCATGGTGAATCCTAGATTCCTAATACCAACCCACCTGTTAAATTTAAAAGAGTCAAAGTGTCAATTGGAACATGTTAAAGACTCATGTCTGTCTTCATTACAGACACAGCACTACACCTTGTCACCACTTGTGCCGTAATGTTGTGATATTTCACACACCATTTCACTAGCAGCAGCTCAAGGCAATTTAGATTCATTGTTTTTCAGCTATTTAAATCTTAGGGAAGGGGTTTTTTGGGGGGGGATGCGTGGTGAGACTACTTTTATAAGCACCTTTTCTTTGAGTTTCTCTTCCTTGCGGGAAGTCTTGCTGCTCCTTTCTAAACTATTTCCTTGCATCTGGATATTTCTTTTTCTGGAAAATATCAGCTGACAATGCACAATAGTAAGAAGCAGATGGAAGTTGTGTATGCAACATCCATATCCATAATCCTGGGAGTTTAGGCATCTGGGAAACTAAATTCTTCAACTATAAATTAAAAGTATGAAAACTAATTTTCATTCTGCATGGTGACTTGCAGCTTCATCTGTTGTAAGGCAGCATTCATCACATGACCAGCATTCTGCTCTGGATATATATATATATTCTTAAGTTTTCGCGAGTGTGTCCTTTCCCCTCTACAGCAGACAGATAATAATAGAGAACCTGATAAAGCTAGGCCTGTAACACATAGCCAAACAGCCAGGATGAGGAAGCAGGAAAAAAAACTGCTGTCCTCCAATCAGGACACAGAGTTACAGGCTAACCAGCATACATCAGCAGCAGCAAACATAGAAAAGCGACAGCTCCGACCTCGCAACACACCCATAGCTTCTAAACTAAACAAGAGCCTGAAGATGACAGGGTTGTGAGCCTGTCGAAACGTTGCTAGAAAGAAAAACTTTTAAGGTACTGGTAGGATTTTAGCTAAGGTTTTAAAGGACCTTGCAGAGTGCTCTGTAAGGATTTTTGGAAGATTTTAAACTAGGATTTTAACTAGAATTTTAAACATTTTAACTAACTTATTTAACATGACCCGGGAAGATTTTAATTTTTTGCATATCTATCTATCTATCTATCTATCTATCTATCTATCTATCTATCTATCTATTTCTTCTAGCCAGGTTTTCCCTACGTAGCCAAGGTTTTTTTTGTAGCTCTAGCTCAGTAGAATCTCATCTACTCGGTTCTGGGCTTTTTTCCTTTCTAACACCTAGCAAGCTCTAACTGCTAGGTGGGAGACCTAAATAGATCCATTTCTAGCTCGTTAGCTGTCATCAGTAGGCCACACCCATATCCTCCCTGTAAAGGCACAGTATCAATTTTCTTACTTTTTCGTAGGGTTTATGTGTGTTTTTCTTCTAGCCAGGTTTTCCCTACGTAGCCAAGGTTTTTTTGTAGCTCCAGCTACAATATATCAGATATATATATATATATCTGATTTATCCAAGAAATCTGTGAAATACAGAGTAGATGGATTCTATGTACTCTAAAATGTCATGTTTGTGAACTGAAATATTTATCTTGGCAGTAAGATGATCTCTGTCTTCAAGTGGCCTGCTGTATTTTGGTACCTCTATGAAATAGAGAAATTCTGCTCTTTAATATTATCCTCCCTCTCTCCAAAAATCCTGAAAATCAGTTCTAGGCCTACATTTTGAGGTAGCATTACATCTGGGAACATGGGTCTCAATCACACAAAAATGTCATTTGAAAGAAAGACTGTTGATTGGCTAGGGAAGAATACAGCTCAAGAGATTAGTTATGTTTGGCATACAAAAGGGCCCAAATTCAATCCTGAATATCTCTACAGCAAAAGAAAAGAAAATTGCTTGCCAGAAATTCCAGGATTATAATAAGTGTAGACAATATTAAGCTCAACGTACCAGTTACCTGACTCAGTGCATTGCTTATAATTGGCAGTGAGTTACACTTAGTCAACTGTCCTTCAATTGAAACTTCTTTAGTCTTATGGGTTTATAGTCATAGCCTGCTACCATGAAATAGCCATCAATAAACCATTGTTGTTTTACAGCTGGGCAGGAGACATGGTGGCACTTCTCTGTCTTGTGTTGCAAAATAACTTGGGTGGTTGTTGGTATGATGCATCCTAGCTTGGATACGTGATAGTGGGATAGTGCCTGTTGTTCTGCCTCAAGAGACAAAATATTCTCAGCCAGACCTATTTATAGTACTATAGAGAAAAGCAGCTGGGAGAAAGCTGTGGCTGGGTGAAAATGACATGGAGGGGAGGAATAAAGCATTTAGCGTTTTCTCTACCTCCCACATTCTAATGTCAGCAGCTTTACTAACAATTCAGTGGCTGCATGCTATGTGCCTAACAATAGCTCACCAGGTAGCATTTCAAGGGTGCAGGAAAAAAGTGGATGATGCATAGCCCTACTTGTGTGTGTGTGTGGGGGGGGGGGGGCAGGATATAATGTTCTGCTTTTGTGGTAGTTCTGGTTCAACTCCCCCCACCCTCATCCAATCATTGCTAGCACTGTCATGGTCAGTTGCCTTGCCCCCAAATCCCCCTACTATATTTGGTGAGAAATTTGGTACTGCAGCAGATTAATGACCTTAGCAAAATGTAATTACACAACAGAGTTCTACTCTTAATAACCACGTATTTTACTTGTCAATGTGCCTTAATTGAAAATGAGTAGGCGATACAAGTTGCAGTGGAGTTGGCTGGCAAGCCTTTAACGCTATATTAATTGTAGTAATTAGCAGTCACTTTATGTTGGAGTCATCTATAAATAGGGGGTCCATTAGTTTAGCAGAAGAGTGTGATTTAAAATGCAAATAAAAACCCAATTAGACATATAAATCACTCGCCCTCCTAAAATTTACTGTCAAAAAAGGACAGTGTGTATGTTTGTGTATATGTGTGTGTATGCACATGCACACCCGTGTGCATTCTCTCCTTCTCTTCCCTCCCTCCCTCCCTCCCTCCCCCCACTCTCTCTCTCTCTCTCTCTCACACACACACACACATGCACGCACACACACGCACGCGCGCGCACACACACACACACACACTGATTTCTGCAGGTCAAATTGTTTGAGCCAGACTTTTTAAAAATGTCATTTGGAAATTCTAGAAGAGGATGAGAACAGCAGAAAGATTCTGACAAATTCGTCCCCATATAGCAATTCTGATCTATCTAACCGCATAAGGCATTACAGGTGGTAATGGAATCTCAGCTGCCTACAGTTATAAATGAAGCTTTTGAGACATTGAGGATGGTTTTCTTTGTGAAACTATCTGTGGCTTTGGAGTGATGCTGAACTAAGGGTGGCTCTCCAGCCTCAAAAGTAAAGCTTCATTTTCTGGATCCAAAAGGAAAACTGAAGCTGAGGTGGAAATCTGTGCTAAAGACTGGTGGCTTACCTTTTGGCCTGAGTCATCAAAACAGAAGACATCATGTATGATAAAATTTAAAGCATGGCTTTAAAGACTGGAAGAGTTCTAAATGTAGTAACATCATGTTGGTTGTTTCTAGACCAAAGAAGAGGAGAGGAAAAAGACTAATGGTTTTTCCCACTCACTGACTTTTATTTATTTTCCCAGATGGCTTGGTATAGCTCAGAGTGTGGAATTGCACTGCCATGCTTTTTCAAAGGCTTATGAATCTGACATAAGGCGACATCCAGTGCATCTCCAGGACCCGGTGGAGGGCATATTTCTGACTGCAGAATGACTAATATGATGATGTTCTTATCTCTCGGAAGTACACGTTCATCTATCTCTTTCTACTAAATACCCAAATGATTTCATTATAAAGTATCTTCTCAATGAATGAAGATAAATGGCTTTATTTCTTCATTCATTCTTTTCTGATTAGCTTAGCTCTTAAATCAACTTGCAAATCTAATAAACATCTTCCATGAAAAAAACAAAACAGCGAATACTTCCTCCTGGTAATATTGTACAAGTGTTGTTGCAGAGCTCAGTGATTCCTTTGAACAAAGGAATTACGAAAACAGATTGAATTGTAAAATAGCTAACCGTGACTTAGAACATTTAACAGTATTTCTCATGGATTAAATGGGGACCAGTGATTTTTACTCATACTTCAGATGCTAAGCAGTTCATTAATGCAAGAAAGTTTGTGCTACATTCAACAAGTTTTCTATGAATGACCAGTAATTAGCTATCTGATTTCCTACATTTCAGTTCCCTTTGATTTATCCTTTCAATATTCCTCTCTTAGTTATGAAGATAATCATACTCTTTTTGCTGAAGAATGCATCTCATTAAATGGACTATAGCCATAAAAATTTAAGTTACATCTATTAACCATAAAGGTATCTCAAGACTCTTCATTCCCTGTATAATCTTCTTTGTATTTCTTATTTCCTCTTTTGTCCCATCATTCATGTTTTCTGTGATGTTTTAAGTCTCATTGTTGTTCTTTCTGGCTATTTTTCTGCTAAGAGATTTTATTTTTGGATATTCTAGTTACAAAGTGTAAGTAATCAAAGGGCTGAAACAGAGTGGATTAGGTTAGCTGAAGCAAATGTAGATATAGTGCAGATTTGACTGCAATGACACAAGACATATTTCCATCCATCGTGACATTTAAACTAAACAAACTGTCATAGCAAATTCCTCCTTTCTCCTCCATTCTTATATCTCATTTTATAGATTGCAAGTTGAGAATAGGCACTGTCAAATTAATTTTTTTAATCAGCCGCATTAGAATCCTGCTTAAATTGAAGTACAATGTAAAAATACTTTCAACAAATAAATTCGCAAATGCCATTAGAGTTGGTTTGAAAAAACTCTATGTCTAAATGTGAAAATGAAAATAGCATTGCTTAAAGGACCAGATATATATTGAGATGTGTTTCATAAATATAACTGAAATTAATAATCTTACACTGGTCATCTTTAGGCTCTTTCAGAGTGAAATACATGTCAAATAAGGGAACATATAGAAATAGCAGACTTATATACCACTTCATAGTGCTTTATAGCCCTCTCTAAGCAGTTTACAGAGTCAGCATATTGCCCCCAACAATCTGGGTCCTCATTTTACCAACCTCAGAAGGATGGAACGCTGAGTCAACCTTGAGCCTGGTGAGATTTGATCTGCCAAACTGCTGGCAGCCAGTGATCAGCAGAAGTAGCCTGCAGTACTGCACTCTAACTACTGCACCACCATGGGCTCTTCCATGGTGCAGTGACTGGATGTTCATAGTTATGATTATTTCCCAGCATATCCTGCAGTGATCAGGATCTATTATTTCATGTTGAAATAATAGATCCTGATAATAATAGAATAATAGATCCATCTGCATTTGGATGCACATCTGATAGCATTTTGCTGCTCTTGATTCCAACTTCCTACTTCTCAACACCCAAATGCTTGGATCCTGATGTGGCTGAAACATACATGCTAGTAATCAACTCTGTTTTGTTTTATTTTATTTCATTAGTGGGAATTGTTAGGTGTGAAGCTGTTTAGAAATTAAATTGAAGGAGAGCAAAGAGGCATCAATTACTGGCCAGGAAGGGTGAACCCTGATTGGCTCTGGTTCTCTGTCCACATTATAGAGACAGAAATTGGTGAAAAAGTGGCCTACAAATCTGGTTGTACTTTCAAGTGGAAGGGAAAGTTAAGTGGCAGAAAAGAAAGTGTCATTTGGGAACTATGGAAAGAAAGAATGAGTAAAAGATAATGGGATTATAAGCACTGATGTATTGATATAGGAATTTGATTACAAGTGAGTCTTGCTTCATGAATAAGACAGTTGCCCTTATTATAGGAAAGTTATTTTATCCAGATGGGCAACATTTTCTATCTGTATTTGCATGGGTGCGTATTGACATCACTTTCTACATACATTCTCAGTTGAAAGAATCTGAAGATGCCTACCAGAAAATAGGCAGTGCTGCTGAAGTGGTTCGGGAATGATGAGAGGCACAAGCAAGCAAGTGACAACAGCTCTTTAATATACAGTGAGACTTCAGCGAAAACTCAGGGGCTGCAGTCCTCCTTATATACAATCCAGGAGGGACTGTCAGCCAATCAGAAACGTATGCAGGTTTGAATCTCCCGCTTAAAAGTATCAATACATAACACCCCTCCCTTCCCAGAAGGCACTGACATTCAAAAATTAACATATTTACAAACAAAATCTCGCAGGTGCTTAGGCTGAGTTCTCGCCCTAGTTGACCTGCGCAGTTCAGTGTTTGGTGGGGCGTCGAGCTGGTCGGAGGGACTCTTTGTCTCTCCCGGCTCCGCCAATGGAACCTCCTGGATTTTGTCCGGGGCGTGGTTATCCCCGGCTGGGAGTGGCGACTCGCTGGGGCGGCGCTGGAACCAGGGCTTGTCAGCTAAGTATTCTCGCGGCCCCGGGCTTGAGTTAGCTGTTTTGGAGAAGTGGTCATAGTTAGGCTCGGACATGTCTGCGTTGATGTTTGCCTCGCCAACCACCCGTTTCCTCAGTTGGTCTATGTGGCGCTTCCAGAGTCTATCTACCCCCACGTCCACCGTGTATGATTTTGGGCCTGTTATCCCCACTATGGTTCCTGCGACCCACAGAGGACCGCTGGCATAATTGCGAGCGAACACCGGGGACCCGACCTGAAACTGCCTTAAGCCACAGGTCTCTCCCTTAAAGTTTTCGTGCGAATAGTTAGGGTGAAGCCTGTCCAACACACACCGGAGCTTTCTCCCCATGAGGAGCTCTGCTGGGCTTCTCCCTGTTGCCGTGCATGGTGATGCATGCTGAACCGCAAGGAATTGATCTATCCTGGCCTGCCAGTCCCCATTGTCTAATCTGGATAGTGCTTCCTTGGCTGTCCTGACAAATCGTTCAGCCAATCCGTTGGAAGCCGGGTGAAATGGGGCTGATAGGGCATGGCGGATTCCCAGGCCGGCCAAGTAACCTTCAAACAGGGTTGCTGTAAATTGGGGCCCATTGTCCGACACCAAGGTATCCGGCAGGCCGTGGGTGGCAAACAACTTTCTTAGGGCCTTGATAACCGCTTCGGCCGTTGTGGATGGCATTAATACAATTTCGAGCCATTTTGAAAAGGCATCCACTACTATTAAGAACGTTTGGCCATGGAACGGGCCGGCAAAATCAATGTGGATCCTCCCCCATGGGCCTTTTGGTTTCTCCCACTCTCGGATGGGCGCTACTGGGGGATCGGGGCGAGACTCCTGGCAGGGTCTGCACTTCCCCACCCACTCGGAAATGACCTGGTCCATGTTGGGCCACCAGACATAGCTGCGAGCTAAACACTTCATCCTGACGATGCCAGGGTGCCCCTCGTGCAATAACTCTAGAACTCTACCTCGTAGTTTTGTTGGAATTACCACTCTGTCACCCCACAGTAAGCACCCCCCTTGCATAAACAGTTCATTTCGTTTGTTGGCAAAACCTTGGTACTCCTCCCCGACCACCTTGTCCGGCCACCCTTTCAAAACCCAACCCATAACAGTCCGGATAACAGGGTCTCTATTTGATGCTTTCGCCACCTCGCCGGAGGAGATGGGCCCCAAAGTTAACGCGTCCAACAACAGGACGGAGGTTTCCGGTGTTGGGTTGTCCAGCAGGTCGGGAAGGGGGCAACGGCTAAGGGCATCCGCATGACCCAGGGTTCGCCCAGGCCGATGGACGAGCTGGTACGAGTATGCCGATAAGAAAATCGCCCATCTAGTTAATCGGGGGGAGAGGGCAGCGGGGGTTGGCCTGTCGCCTGCTAGCAGTCCTAGCAATGGCCTATGGTCAGTCACAAGTTCAAATTTTCGGCCATAGAGGTATTCGTGGAACTTCTTGACCCCCGCAATCGCAGCCAGAGCTTCTCTGTCCAATTGGCTATAGTTTCGTTCTGTGCTGGACAGAGTTCGGGAGTAGAAAGCAATGGGCGCCTCTAGGCCGTTCGGCAGTCTATGGCCTAGGACTGCACCAACTCCTACGGGGGAGGCGTCGCAAACTAAGACGAGCGGCAGCTCTGCATTGTACTGGATCAGGAAACTGTCCTCAGATAGGAGTTTTTTTACTGCCTCAAAAGCGGCCGCTTGCGGTTTCCCCCAGACCCATGATACATTCTTTCCTAGGAGTTTGTGAAGGGGATCAGCGACCGTGGCCTTATCTCTTAAGAACATTGAGTAGAAATTGAGCAGTCCAAGGAAGGCTTGGAGCTCAGCTTTTGATTTGGGGGCTGGTGCGCTTTTGATGGCTCTCACCTTGCTTTCGGTAGGGTGGATGCCTGTGCCGTCCACCCTGTACCCCAGAAATTCTACCGAGGGGACCGCTATCCTGCACTTGTTCTTTTTAAGTCTTAGTCCCGCTTCTCTGAATCTGGACAGGACGTTCCGTACCCTGTCCCCTAGCTGGTGTTCGTCTTGGGCGCTGACTAA
The DNA here is from genome assembly GCA_022577455.1 of Arizona elegans. Classification (NCBI taxonomy): domain Eukaryota; kingdom Metazoa; phylum Chordata; class Lepidosauria; order Squamata; family Colubridae; genus Arizona; species Arizona elegans. The sequence goes on from JAKOOJ010000002.1 coordinate 156,844,304, forward strand.
GACGTCATCGAAATATGGGACTACTCCCGGAAGTCCTTGCAACAGGCGCTCCATGGTGCTTTGGAATAAGCCGGGTGCGACGCTCACCCCAAATTGGAGCCTGGTGCATTTAAATGCACCCCTATGAGTCACGATCGTTTGCGCCTCTGCCGTGGCGTCGTCGACCGGTAACTGTTGGTAGGCTTGGGCCAGGTCTAATTTAGCAAAAATTTTTCCGGGGCCCAGGGAGTGTAGTAGATGGTGCACGATCGGCACCGGATAGGCGCTCGGCTGCAAAGCCTTGTTGATCGTGCACTTGTAGTCGGCGCAAATTCTGATTGAGCCGTCGGACTTAACTGGGGTGACTATGGGGGTCTCCCACTTGGCATGGTCAACGGGAACCAACACCCCTTGCTTAATCAGTTTGTCCAGTTCTGCATCGATCTTTGGTTTCAATGCGAACGGCACTCGTCTGGCCTTCAATCTTACTTGGGCTACGTTGGGGTCTAAGTTTAGTGAAATAGGGGTCCCCACATACTTGCCCAACGTGTCCCCGAAAACGTCCTGGAACTCGGTCAGGAGGCTGTCTTTCAGGGTTGACTTGGACATCAGGTGGACGCCGGTGAAACCCATGCCAAGGGCTCGGAACCACCCCATGCCCAGGAGGCTCGGCAGCTGTTTCGTGACGATGGTCAGCGGCAGGTCTCTTTCGTAGTCTCCGTAGGTGACCCGGAACGTGCCCACGCCTTCGAGGGGGACTCGGTTCCCCTGGTAGTCAAGGATGCGCAGTCTCTGTCTGGAGAGTTGATCCTTCCGGAACGACGGCAGGAGGGTCTTTAGAGTTGTCCACGACATGATGGAGAGAGCTGATCCGGTGTCGATCTCCATCGAGCACGGTCTTCCGTTGATCTCGACCACCGTGCTGACTTTGTCCTCGACCGTTGTGCTGGCCTGGTCGATGTGTATGCTGCGGCCATCTCGCGGTTCAAATTCGCGCCGTTTTTTCGCGCCGCCTTCTCTCGTTGGCTGCTTCTGGCGCGCTGATTCCGGTTGGCTGCGGCGCTCACGTGGTTTGAGTCTTCTGGGCAGAATGGCTCTGCAGACTCGCGCCAAGTGCCCTTTCTTCTCGCAACGCCTGCAAATAGCCTCTCTGTATTTGCAGGACAGTCTATCATGGTGCCCGCCACAGCTGGGACAGCTTCGCCGGGAACTGCCAGTGTCTTTTCTCCGGTGCTCTGTTTGGAAGACGTCCTCATCCGACTCGGACTCCGAGCTGGATCCGGCGTCTTCTCTGTGCACCGGGGCAGACTTGGGGCTGTCCTTGCTGGTCAGCGGACGCTGTAGCGTTTCAGCGGCCTTTGTGGAGGCTTCGTGAGCCCTGGCTTCGTCAAGGGCCCCGGCAAGCGTCAGATCAGGCTTGGCGAGCAGACGCCGTTGCAGCCTAATGTCCCGAACACCACAGATCAGCTGCTCAAGCAACGCATCATCCAAGTCTCTGTAGTCGCAATGAGTTGCGGCTTTTCTCAGGCTGGCCATGTACGCGCTGACCGGCTCTCCCTCTCGTTGGACGCGCTGCCTCAGTTGGTATCGCTGCACGAACTTGGAGGGGACGGGAGCGTAGTGAGCCCGGAGAGTTGCCATCAGGGTGTCCCATGAGACTGTTTGAACCGGCGTTGGCTCACACAGTGACTCGGCCATCTCAAACACGTCCGGTCCGCAGTGGCTTAGGAATAGGGCTCTCTTTCGATTAGCCGAGAGGCCCTGCATGTCGCTGGCTTCTAACGAGCATTCAAACCTCGTTAGGTACGAGACCCATTTTTCGCGGGTCGGATCAAAAGGCTTGGGCGGAACGTAGGCAGACATGTCCGGTATGTCTCCTGTGGTTCGCCTCGTCGCCTAGCTGAAGCTCGTGGTCTCACTGGTTGGCTTCTTGTAGCCTCAATCCCACCTTCGTCGCCAATGAAGTGGTTCGGGAATGATGAGAGGCACAAGCAAGCAAGTGACAACAGCTCTTTAATATACAGTGAGACTTCAGCGAAAACTCAGGGGCTGCAGTCCTCCTTATATACAATCCAGGAGGGACTGTCAGCCAATCAGAAACGTATGCAGGTTTGAATCTCCCGCTTAAAAGTATCAATACATAACAGCTGCCACTGGTACCAAAGCCAACCACTAAATCCTGATATCGGAAACTGGCTTCTCCATAGTACTCAGGGACTTTTACTAACCTTTAATAACACACTGTGCCCACTTGATTAAAAAAAAAGTACATTATGTTATTAGCACAAAATCACATTAAAGTACAAATTATACTACCAGAGGCAAGAAACCCCAACTGCTATAGACCATTGGTTTAACAATACACATTTTTTCCCCAGCTTGACAGTCCCTGTTATGATGAAGACAATTATTAAAAACCCCTCAGCATTGACCAGTTCTTGGTTTAAAATAAGAGTGTTAATCTCAGTCACATCTGAGTTTATTGGTGCAGACTGCAAAGGATTTGGACTGTGCTGCCATATCCCAAGGGAAAATTGGCAGATAACAAAGAATTATCGTTAAGGGGAAAAAAACCTTTGCTCTTTCATACACATTTTTATGAACATGTCTTCCCCTTTCTCTTTTCATTTTAATTAAAGCTGCCTTTCCTATGACAAGCTATAGAGGGATGTGGAATATTTCATCCACTCAATATTTTATCTTTAATGTTATTATACAGTAGAGATGAGGAAGAAGATGGTGAATGTATGCATCCATGTATCTGCTATTGGCCAATTAAGCTTCACGCTGCCAGATAATTTTTTTTTTTATAGAAAGGACATTTGAACATAGGGAGGGTGGGGGGAGAGAAAGGTCACAATTCTGTGGATAGTCTGTACAGTCATTCCCATTTTGAAAATAAATCTTTTATGGGAAGAATCATGTTTTCTATGGAATGAGCCCAACCACATCGTACAGCTGTAGTTATCTAACTGCTGCACAGTTTTCACTGAATACAGACTTCTTTCAAGGCATCGACATTCAGTGGATATACAAAATGGTTGTTTGAACCAGTCCAAAGTGGTTTGCCTAAACCACAATTTATCAGCATGCATGCATACTGAGAATGGCAGTGTTTGCTATTCCCAGCTTATCACAGATGGATCTTGGATTGATCTTTGAGCAGCTGATTCACCCACGAGCTTTATCACAGACATGCTTAAGAAAAACATAGGCTGCTCAGATTGAAATAAACTTTACCATCCTGTAAATTGGTATTTCTAATCAATTAACTTTTAGGAGTTGAATAGGTGCTTCAGCAACAAGAGTCTTTAAACATCTAAATGCATGGTATCATGACTGGGTATTTGCTCTAGCGCTATTGTTCTAGAACAAAAGCATGGAACATATCTGTCATGTGTAAATGCCTCATTCTTAAATGAAAGAAACATATATCCATGGAATGTCAAGAGTTAACTTATTCTCCCCTTTCTAATGTATTCCTCACTAACCACTCCCCACTTCTAATCCCGCCTCTCTGGTATATAAAATGATGCACACTCATTCTCCTAGCTTCTATCTGCAATCACTCTGTGAATATAGAATGCCTTCTGTAAATAAATAATCTTCTATTTAAATATAAAAAGTCTGAATTCATTATTGAGTCTGATCCTCGAATTATGGCAACAATCTGGTAGCAGAGGATGGTTGGCTGACTCAATAAGAAACAGACATGCCAAAGAAAGAAAACTCCAGAAACAAAAGAGAAAGACCCAACACCAGGGCACACAACAAAGAAATGGAAACGGATCAAGAAATGATCGATGAATCTACAATAAAGATGACAAAAGAATCTGAAAACCTCACTACGGACGATGAAGAGGTAATCGCTGAACCCAGCGAACAAGAAGCGAGCGAGACAGAAAACAACACGCTCAGATTAGAAATACTAAGACTGCTGAAAAGCCAAAAAGACGACAAAAATCTCATCACGAACCTCCAAGACATCATAAAAGATAGTGGAGCAGCGAGAGAAAATCACATCAACACGCCAGAACCAAAAAACCACAAAATGGTAAGCGAATTACCCATAGATGAAAATATAACTAAAAGAAAGACTAGCGATCCCGCGCAAAATTTTGAATGGCAGCCATCTTGGATTTGCCAGCCCGCCAAAATGACTGACCCAGAACCAATCAGAAAGCAGAGTTCAAAATGGCTGGCACGAAAAACTCTACACAGCTTAAAAAAGAAAAAAGAAAAATTCTACTCATCAGAAGAATCCGATACAGACACCGAAGAAACATCAACCGAACTACAAATCGAAACAGTTATGAAAACACTCTTCGCAGCCTTTGGCCCAAATCTAAAAATCTCAAAGAAATCAACGAAAGTACCAAAGACAGTCAACCAAATAACAAAAAAAAGACAAACTGCACAATCCAAAAGCAAAGATTCAGAAGCAAGCACGCAAGCGTCTCAACATCTATCCACTCCGGCACAACCGACGAGAACGCTAACGCCCGAACCCAGAGAGCCTTGCAAGTACTCGCCCACACCGCAGACGCTTCCGGGAGCCAGAGACCTCAACTGAGACGACTACGATGAAAAGAAGCAAACCCCGATCCACATCTGGACACCTAAAGCCGAGCCAGAGAGCGAATCTTCAGAAGAAGAGCACTGCGAGGGAGCTGCAGCGGCGAGAACCTCCCCCGACAGCTTCAGGAACGAAATGATCTACGCGCATGCGCAAATATGCCCAGATGAACATAGAAGTAATAAAGAATAGAGGGAACCATTCAGACTAGTCGCGAGTATCCCTACACCATTCTGCAATTATCAACACATACAGGACCATGGACAGCCTCCAGCTGTAAGTAATGCAACAAATAACATTGGAAATTTGCCTAATGATTTTCCAAAATTGAGAATAGACGGTGTTAACTTGCAGGAATGGAGTCAGCAACTCCAGGTTGTCTTCTTAAAAGAAAATTTATTGTTTTTCATAACTAACCCTCCTAAAAAACCATGGACACTAAAATTGGACTGCCTACATCACAGAGCATTTTATTTACTAATCTCTAGTATCTCACCTGCTATTTATCATAGTATTAAGCATAACCTAACTGTCTCAGAAATAATTCATTGTATGTTTAAACTGTTTCATAGTGAAAGTGTGGCAACCACAACTACAATGTCTAAAAACTTTTTCTCAGCCAGGATAAAACCTGGGACTACTATAAGTGAACATTTACTATTACTAAACACAACTAGAGCAGAACTTCATTTAAGGGGAGAAATAATATCTGACCAGACAATGAAAAGTGTTATTATTAATTCATTAGACTCATCATGGGATAACTTCATATCACATTTAGATACAATTAACTTAGGCTATCTATCTATAGAGAGTTTATCAAACAGATTAATCGCTGAAGATAATTTGAGAAGAAGCCGCTACAGTGCACATAAAGAGCATAGGCAGATCAAAAGGGTAGTATTCCAAGACAGGCATCAGGACACAATAGAGTGTTATAACTGTGGGTCTAAAGAACATTATAGGAGAGACTGTCCAAAACCTCCTAGAGAGAGACAAAGACATGACACAAGAAACAGATATCACGATAGACAATCATCCATTGACAGATATAGACACAGAAATTCACCAAACTTTAGAGAACATAGAGGGGGCAGAGACAACTCAAGGGACAGGAAGTCCGGATCATTGTACGGAATAGATAAACACACAATAATCAAAAATCAAGACTCCAAGGACAATGCTTGGCTCACTGATTCCGAAGCCACAAATCACACAACACACGATAAGAAATTATTATCTTCCTCCATCGAAGATAAATTTGTAATTAAAGTAGCAAACCAAGAGGAAGTCCAAGTTATTGGAAGAGGAAATGTAGAATTACCCGGTCTAGGAAAAATAGAGGGGATACTATTAATACCCAAAATACCTCACAACATCCTCAGTGCAATAAAGCTAAGCAGGGACTCTAACATAAATATAATATTCTCAAAGGGAAAAGTAACTCTAGAGAAAAACAAAATAAACATAGGTAATATAATTACCAAAGGAGACCTACCATACTTAATTACAGAAGAAAAATGGTTACACAACATTAATTCAAACGTAGAAACTAACACTAGCACAGAAACAGAAAATGATATAGATAGTGACAATGAAGAACATGAATCAGAACATGATGATGAAACTACATCTGACAACAACACATACACAAACAGAAAACCCATAATTGGAAAGCCAATTCATGATGAATGTGCACACATATTACATAGAAAATTAGGACACGCCAGTTTTCCTGTAATACAAAAAATGATTGAACATGCTGAAGGTGTTAAAATAAAAGACTGTAAAAATTACCTGGAATGTTCAGTATGTAAGTCTTCAAAACTGAGAACCAAGCCCAGACCCAAGAAGGCAACAAGATCAACAAATCATATTTTTAACCTAGTGCATATGGATCTAGTTGGCCCATTAACTCCATCAATTACATATAAAAAATGATATTTCCTCACTATTGTAGATGACTTCAGTCATTATGGCTTTGTCTACACCTTAAGGCATAAGGATGAAACATTTCAAAAATTTAAAGAATTTTATAAACGTGTGGAGACACAACATCACATACAAATCAAACAAATCATGACAGAGGGTCTGAATTCATGTCAAGGGAATTCTCTCATTGGCTAAAATCAAAGGGAATGTTACATTTCATCTCTAGTCCTTTCTCTGCTTTTCAAAATGGAATAGTAGAACATCGAAACTTGACACTACAAACCATGATTAGGTGTACTTTAGAGGATGCAGGGTTAGGTAAGCATTTCTGGTCAGAGGCCCTATTATATTCCAATTATACACTCAACCGACTTTGGTCTAGCGTCATAAACAAAACACCATACAAACTGATGTATAGTAAAAAACCTAAGATAGCCCACATGCATGTGTTTGGAGTTACAGCAGATGTACATATACCGAAACAATTAAGGCATAAGGGAGATAATATGTCCAGAAGGCTTAGATTCATGGGTTATGAAACAGGTACAAAAGGATATAGATTTATTGACAATAATAACAAATTCATAATCTCTAGGACCGCTGTATTTCATGAACAAACCAATTGGTCAAAAATACATCTCAATGAAATACTCCCAATAACAAGGCCTAATATTAAAACACAAGGTAAAACAAAACAAGAAGAACGAACTTGTAATACACAAAAAGACAATACCAAAACGTGGATAGGAAACTGTCCCAAAATCAAAATAGATTCATTAACACAAAAGGAGGCAAGATATTTACATGATAACAATGATAGACCAGAAAGAACAATTAGATGTAACAGAAACCAAATACCTGATCGATTTAAAGATTACGTAATGCACATACATAATGAAACACCAACACCAAACACATATGAAGATGTATTAAAACTCCCTTTGGAAGAAAGAAACAAATGGGAACTAGCCATGGCCAAGGAAATGGACAGCTTATGAGAACTTAACGTATTCACTCCAGCACCAGTCCCAAAGGATAAAACAATTATAGGCACTAGATGGATATTTAAGATTAAAAATTTAGAAGAGGGTAACACATTATATAAAGCAAGATTAGTAGCACAGGGTTTTGCTCAAAGATACCCTGAGGATTATACCGACACATATTCTCCCACAGTGAGAACTGAAGGTGTTAAGACAGCTTTAGTGATAGACTCAGCTCATAATCTTGAAGTTTTTCAATATGATATACAAACTGCATATCTACATGCGAAACTTGATAAAGAAATATATGTAAGAGCTCCACACAGCAAAAACACAAATAGAAATGACACATGGTTATTGAACAAAAGTTTGTATGGATTAAAGCAATCCGGCAAACGTTGGTATGAATGCTTGGTCAACGTACTCAAAACCATGAACTTCAATGCCACAACGGCAGATAATTGTTTTTTTTGTTAGAAGAGAAGGTGAATCATTAGAATTTGTATTAATTTATGTGGATGACATTTTGTATATTGGCAAACACAAAGACAACAGAGATATTTTTGTAACAAAACTAGGAGAACACTTCTCATTAAAGTCATTGGGGAAAGTAAACAAATATCTTGGAGTACACATTAGTAAGACCAAGAAAGGATTTAGCTTATCACAAAAGGATAAAATAATTGAGCTCTTGAACAAATGTAATATGAATAATGCAAAACCTTGTGACACCCCAATGCAAACTGATTTCATAAGAAATATGAATGAATCATCCCCTGAATTTAATGACAATACGCTTTATAGATCAGTTATCGGTTCTCTTTTGTATATTGCTAATTGGACCAGACCTGATATTGCTCTACCCCTTAATCTGTTGTCTAGATATGTCAGTAAACCTCTAATTTACCATTGGGAAGCAGTTAAGAGAGTGTTGAGATATTTGAAACACAGTTTAGATTTCTGTCTGTTATTAGAACCAAACAATGTTAATGAGCCTATCCTCACTTGTTACGCTGACGCTGACTGGGCAGGTGACACTAAGAGTAGGAAGAGCACTTCCGGTTATGTATTCTTCCTTAATAACTGCCCAGTCTACTGGTATACTGGGAAACAGGATTTAGTAGCTACTTCAACCACTGAAGCAGAGTATATTTGTCTGTCAAAAGCATCTAACAATCTCATTTGGTTCAATGATTTATTGACTAATATTTGGAAGAGTCCATCACAGCCCTTCACTATATATGAAGATAATAAGGCCGCAATAGAAATATCAAGAGCAGATGCTATTGGCCAAAGGTCTAGACATATAGATATCAAATACAAACATGTAAGACAATTATCTGAAAATGGATTCATCAAAGCTATTCATTGTGATACTACAGAACAAATAGCTGATATATTGACTAAACCTTTACAATCCAAACAACATAAATATTTAACCTCAAAATTGTGTGTTCAATATTATTCTAATTCTGTATGTAATTATTGTTGTGTGTCAAATCGATATTTAGAGGGGGATTTGTCATGTGTAAATGCCTCATTCTTAAATGAAAGAAACATATATCCATGGAATGTCAAGAGTTCACTTATTCTCCCCTTTCTAATGTATTTCTCACTAACCACTCCCCACTTCTAATCCCGCCTCTCTGGTATATAAAATGATGCACACTCATTCTCCTAGCTTCTATCTGCAATCACTCTGTCAATATAGAATGCCTTCTGTAAATAAATAATCTTCTATTTAAATATAAAAAGTCTGAATTCATTATTGTGTCTGATCCTCGAATTACGGCAACAATATCAGTGATTAGTAGTGCAGCTCTGAGCCCCATTTTAGGTTGCTCTCCCTCTGAACTCCTTCATGAGAGGCAGGGACTGATTTTTGGCAAGATAAGCTGTGCTTGCCTCTCTTTTATTACAAGCATGGCACTTAGCTGCTTCTAGTTCTCATCCTTACAATACCTTCTGTTTGGTCTGCTTGCCCCTCAGCTTGGCCTCCTCAATCTCCTCATTTAAAGATTTGCATATATTACGATTGGACAATAATATGTTTAATCATTAGTCCTGTAAACAGAAGTACCGAATCTACAATATGTCCCATATTTTTCTTTTCAAATCTCGTTAAAATTCTAACTGATAGAGGAGAGGAGAGGAGAGGAGAGGAGAGGAGAGGAGAGGAGAGGAGAGGAGAGGAGAGGAGAGGAGAGGAGAGATTAACAGATTTGGAAGGGACCTTGTAGGTCATCTAGTCCAACCCCCTGCCCAAACAGGAAACCCTACACCATTTCTGACAGATGGCAGTCCAGTCTGTTCTTGAAAGCTTCCAGATGAAGCTCCCACAACTTCTGAAGGCAAGTTGTTTCATTGGTTGATTGCTCTCACTGTCAGAAAGGAGAACAAAAGGAAAGGAAAGGAAAGGAAGGGAAGGGAAAAGAAAGGAAGGGAAAGGAAAGGAAAGGAAAGGAATTTTATTTAAAGAAAATATCTTATAGTCAATCAAAATTTCAGTGGGGCCCACAGGCTGAGTAAGAGAAAGAGAACTTTGGAGTCATAACTAAAAGCAGCAACTGAGGAAAAAAATACATGTTTTTCTACAATTACCATCTTCGTAGCTAATGATTTTAACCACAGATTCTTTTCCTTGAGAAGAAACTTGAATTCAATTTCAGGGGTGCTGATGTATGTAGGTGTGAAGAATACTGCATCTATATGTGGTGGATAATCTATGGATCATGGTTCACACCACATTAAATCAGGATAAAATGATTGCTCATTTGTCACACAGCTTGTGGAAATTTGGTCATTGCTCTTCACACTGAGCCATAATGCGATTTATTTGTTTGAAGACATAGCAACCGTGTTTTATTTATTTATGCAGCATGAACACTGCTTACATATGTGCCAACATGAAGGGCAGATTTATCCTTACTCATAAATTCTTGGCTGAGACAGTTTTTCTACACTTATTTTAGAAATTTTCATTCAAAACAAGGAGATTCTATTCCCAAAGCAAGAAGAATCCATTCCAAGGAGATTATGTGATATTCCCCCACTGGCATGCCATCATTCTTTTCCAATAGAAGTACAAGTTCTATTTCGGGGCAAAACAAGCTGTTCTATAAGAGTTAAATTCCATTCCAAATCTGCTCTGAATCCCTTAATTATGAACCGCTCCAGTAGATATAATTTCCCATTAAGGAGACCTCTGTATTAAATGGGTAGATGGATTTAACTATCATGTCTTGTTTGGCCTAGGTAGCTACTAAATCACACCCCCCTCTGTGCTCCTTAGCTTTCCTGTCTGCATTTTTTCAGAAGACTGCATTTTGCTGAAAAAGAAATCTCAATCCTGCAATGTGCTTCAAGTAAGAGAACAGGGATTAACTGGTTTAAAACGTGTATAATGAGAGCATTTGGAAACATAACACAAACGGGAAAAACCTCTCAGTTGCCGTGTTTTCAATGATCCAGCACTAATTACAGCTTCATCTTTAAAAACGTGTCTCCACCCACGTTTGGCTCAGAGAGGCCTTTGTGGTAGGAAGAAAATGCCAGGGCAATAAAGAACTAAAAGATCCATCTGTTGCCCTGATTCAGCTGGGGCATTGGCTCGATTTCTTTGTTTTCCATGATTCCCAGCAGAAGTCTGTGTTTGAAGCTAATCTCCCTCACACCAAGGATGACTTTTCCGTAAATGCTATTCATGGGTCAACATAGCATTGTTAGAGACCCCACACACCATTTCAGGGTCTGTTTCTGTTGCTCCTCTCTGGGAGGAGGTTTCAAAGTATTTCTAGCAAGACTTCCAGATTCCGTAATAGCTTTGTTCCCTATGCCATCCATCTGGTAAACTTGCAAGATTTGTTTCTCTCGCTACGTGCATGTATACATCTGAACTAGACTGTGTTACTTCTCCATGTCATATAATATATGTGGGTACATGCATATTTATTTATTTGTTTGTTTGTTTATTTAGTCATGTTTATGTTTATATTTGGGGTGAAGACCCTTTGAGAGCTGTATGCAACATAATTTTATTTTAATGTATGCCAATTAGTGTACATTCAAAGTGACAATAAAGTATTCTAAGTCTAAGTCAACTGTATAAGGCTGTGATGGCGAACCTATGCTATATCAGTGGGCATGCCATCTCAGCTCTGGCACACATGCGGGTGCCGGCCAGCTGATTTTTGGGCCTTCTGGACCCACCAGAAGTAGGGAAACAGGCTGTTTCCTGCCTACGGAGGGCCTGGGGGTGGGTGGGGAAGGCCCATTTTTCTCTCTCACCTGTCTCCACATCCCTTCTCTGCGTCTGGGGAGGGTGAAAACAGCCTTCCCTACCCCCTCGGAGGCCATCTGGAGGCCTGAAATGGCCCATTTCCCAACTTCCAGTTGGACAGGAAGTGACTTTTTTTTTGCTGTCCCCAGCCTCCAGAGTCTCTCTAGGAGTCTCCGAGAGGGTGGGGAAGGCTGTTTTCACTTTCCCCAGATGCATAGAGAGGATCTGGAGCCAGGTGAGACAGAAAAACGGGCCTACCGGACCATCATGTGCCAGGAGCAGGGAGGGAGGGGGGTCGCACGTGCATGTGTGGGGCAGGGCGCATAGAATTATGGGTGTGGGCACGTGCGTGCACGAACCTCCCCCGCCCCCCCCTTCTGGCACGCAATGGCAAAAAGGTTAGCTATCACTGGTACAAGATAACACTGCAAATTCCAGGAAGAAAAATCAAGGAAGTGGAGAAGAGACAGATAGATAGAAAGACTGACTGACTCAGAGACAAAATGAAGAAAAAACCTCCAACCTCTGAGTTTGGTATGTAAAACTGTTATATAATAAAGAGGAGGGGGGGAGGGGAGAAACAAAAAAAAATCAAGACAATATATTGCATGATTTACATGCAATATACTGTAGCTTTTTAAGTATTGTATGCATGTGTCACAGATAGCAAAAGCTGAAGCTTCAATTAGACAGAGAACCTGTGATCTTGGTTTGTTTGTTTTTTTGACCCTCATCCTGTAGGTTTTGTTAATGAAATTCCTACAAACCTTTGGTTGGCTGTTATGGAAAATGACATTTATATATTATATATGATACATGTAGAAAACAACATACGGAATTTGATGCAATGCATTTTAATAACATACAGAAGCTGACACAGATTCGAAAATAGTCTTGCCCCATTCCGGTGCCTTCCTGAACTGCAGCTAGATCCAATGCAACATCATTATTCCAGTTCAGGCTTTCACCCGCCCCCCTGAAATTTCAGAAAATCACTGTGACACCCAACAGACATTATACTATATGAAACTATTTGTAGCAATCCCTTATCGTATCTCCTTAAAAACAAAACAAAGTGATATTGTGGGCAATCTTAAATACTATTGTGTCATGCAGGGGTGGGAAATTCCAAAAATGAGCTCATTTCATGTGATTACTGGCTTAATTTCAAAACTCTCATACAAGAAATCAGTGCTCAGAGTTATCTATCCCTTGCTGCCTGCTGCAGTTGTGGGAAGTCGGAAGGGAGTGCCAGGGAACAAAGCAGCATTTGAGTAGAATAGAGATCTGGGTCCCACACTTATTTTTACTGAGTCTAACTACTTGTTTTACAGACAAGTAGTGCAGCCTCCAACAGATTATCTTTGAAGGAATGCAGCTTTGCCATGATTTCCTAGCACATAAGAAGTTATATTTCTATAGGGCACTTAATGCCCTTCTAAATATTTACATCTCTTCTTCAATATTTCACAAAATAACTGGCAGATTACTACAGAGAGTTCATGGCATCAACTTTAAATTAAATATATATGTGATTAAAACAAACACACATATACTATAAATGTACCCGCTAAGACTTTGGATTAGGACCAGCAAGACTGAGATGCCAAGTGTACTAACAGCTAGGATGATTTTGGGCCAGCCATAGTCTTGCAGCCAAAATTATCCCACGGAGTTGTTATGAGTAGAAATTGGAGGATGGAATATGTACTCTGCCTTGAGCTCTTGCCCCAAATGTGGGATATAAATCTTGGCAAACAGTAGGATATGCATCTAACCAGGCAGGTGGAAAAGAAAGAAATAAGGTAGACTGATTTTGTTCCAAAAATTATGTCACAACACATTTGGAGGGAAACTCTTTTCTTTAGGGGACTGTAAATGACAAAATAACCTCTTTAGAGTATATCCATCAAAATTATGATTACGTATAAAAGAGATGTGAACAATACCTTATACAATATGAAAGAATAAGGGCTATATATGAATCAATGGAATACCCAAGAATTAGAGCAGTAGAATAAATGGTGAAATTTTGGAAACAGATGCAAAATTTAGAAAGTGGGGAAAAAGAAAAAACCTTAACAGATCGAAACAAAAGTAAGAATATAAAAACATATATCAATAAGCAAAGTCCAAACAAATTAGTTTAACAAAATAAAAAGTGATAATGTATGATATTGTAAAAATGCTTGGAAATTACTTAAATATAGTATGTTAGGTCTAGCTTTAATACTGTAGTTTCTTGAAAAAAGAGGTTTCCTTGAAATATGCTGATATACATCTAACAGATAAATTACTCCCACACATTCCCCAAACTACGTAGATACCAGTATGCCATATCTGGGCTGCAAAAAATCATATTTCCATTAGATGGCAGTAACCAGAATCAATTGCTGCCATCTAGCGGTCATTAGATGTTTGCATCTCAAATATGGTATACCTACGAAAACCACAATTAATTATTTATATTTGGACTTATAAATCAAAGTGGTGCACCTGATAACCTTCTCAGATCAATACAATCTTTAGATGTTGGTTTGAATCACAGTATGGAATCAGGTGAAATTAATTAATTAATTACTGACTGTCTTATAGAACATTTGACCCAAGCTGCTGGTTGATTTCATGGGTTATGTTGCTTCTTTATAAAAATCTTTTGATAAGAAGTATAACAAACAACAGCATCGCCAGAAAGATCAAAACTTGTGGTAGTTAATGCAGGGCAGTGCCACCATGTTTACCAACTCTCACCTCCTTATGTTCCTCTATCATTTTTCCTTTCCAAGCAGCTGCAGGAAGGCAAAAATAAATGCAATTCCTAGAGCAAGCCTTGTTTTTAAAGAGGGATTTTTTTTCTAGAGAAGAGGAGGGTTTAATCCTCCATCTGTGATCAAATGTCACAGTTGTCTGAAGGTTAATTTAGACCTGAACAACTCTTTTGGATTAAAGCCAGCTCTAGCCCTGATGCAGACTGTGTTATGATATTCGCACAACACTTTAATCTCCCTCATAATGAGGTTAAGCATATTGTGCAAACACATCTCTTGAACTGACATAAGGTAGAATCTCCACCTATACTGAAATTCAGAAAACTCTGCAGGTCCTGCCAAACCTCTATGCACTGCTTGAGTTCAATGTAAATCAATGTAAATCTTATTTAAACTTCTACAGCTATACGGAACTTTTTACCACAATAAAATCACAATAGTTTGAGCCTACGGAATTAAGCGGAAAGCCTTACAAAGAGAGTCTGAGACAACATCTTTTGTAAGTCCTTCAATGAATCCTGATTTTTTAAAATGCGTTTTCTAAAGGCTATAGATGGTATTAATCAGAATTTTTCATACCGTGACACTGGAATTTGGAGAAATTGCATGTGAGTGCTATATATGTGATCTGGATTTCTATTCCGATTTCACACATGGGAATGAGAGTAACTAGATAGTCAACCATGAAATAGGCAATGTCTAAAAGCTTCTGGTACTAACTTCACTAAGAGTTACAGCCAAAGATAAACAGAAGTGTGATATCAAATCCTACTAAAAAAATGTCCTTGGCTGCTAGACAAGGGCTTTCTGTCCAGTCTCACTTCCATTCCTTACTCCATCACAAAGCCCTCTGCAATCATTCTGATTTCTTTCAGCTTTAAAATATAGGGAGCAGGTGGACCAAATAGTAAACCAATCTGTGCCCCTTTCAGCTAACCTGTGGAACAGTACAAAAAATGTTGTCAATGACCAGTTTGAGCTGCTACAGTTCCTGGAGCAACAACAACAACAAAAAATCTCTTTCCCATATGCAGAAAAGATAAATTGCAGGATTCTTCTCCACATGAACATTTTTAGAATATTTTGTGTGCATTTCCTTGATTGCTTTCAGTAAAACTAATCATTTCCTATAAAATAGCAACTGTGAATATACCCAACCACCGATGTTGCTGCTGCACTGGAAAAGTCTTTGTTACACATGGATAACTTGCTAGCAGTTTTAAAACCAGACATGTGGACAACATCAAAGCTGACACCAGCCAGATCTTAGAACAACTCAACTCAAAAAGCAGTGCAAGATCAGAAAATGTGGAGAGATCTGGCCCATAGAATTGCCAAGAGTCAAACATGACTGAATGGATAACCTCATCATCATAAAGAAATAATGGCTAGAGGGGAAGAGAAGAAGAAATATATTCTAAACAGTGCTGGAAGGTAGGCATAAGATATAAGATACTGTGGCTTCAGTTTTAAGTTAGAACTGAAGAAACTTCTTGGATGAGAAGTAAAACACTTTCCAAGAAAAAAAAAACCAAGAAAGTCAGTTGCTTTTTGGAAAAAGCACCTTTAAGACATCTCTTTTTAACTTTAAATTGATTGTATCTGATAGTGGTTAAGAAAGTTAGGTGTTTGTGATTTTCATTACAAGTTGCATTGTGGTTCTAAGCATGATTGAAATCCCTTGATTCCCAGCTGTTCAACTCAGAAGTCAACCACAAAAGCCACAATTCTTGCAGTCATCTCATGAGGAACAGTTGTCTAGAGTGTCTCCTTGATTGGTGAGACTCCAAAATTCTATGCCGAACAGCAATCTCCACCACAATTCTGTCCCTACTCCTTCAGGGTTATGTAGTTCAACATTGAACATCACCTGGACACTATGCCTTCCAACATGAAAATTTTCATAAAAAGTGAGATTGTAGAGCTGAACAGTGAATTGTTTTTGAAGGAAAAGTATTTTACATATATTCAGAAACACTGGGAATGGTTTTATTCTAGATTAATCCTCTGGTTCATTTACTTCCCATCTCCAGTTCAACACTTTCCAGGAACTTTCTGAAACTAGGGTCTTTGCTTGCAAAGAATGTCCTTGCAGAGCGAGTGGCATAAACCTGGCATGGCAAAGTCCTGAGGCTGGATGTTTCTAAAATGTTCACTAGTTTTGAATGATTTCCTTCAAAGATAGAAAAAAAAGCAACAAACCCCTTTCCAAGAATTTTGTTATGTACAAAATGGAATTGATCTTGTGCTTGACTTGCTCTGAAAATTGCATTTCTGCTCTCCATTTATGTGTATTAATTGAACATCTAGCCCATGCAAAGATCTGTTTAAATTCTTGATCAATCCACCTTCAGAAGGCTGCCAAATCGATAGAATTCTAATTGAATAAGAGGTATTTGGGGGAGAGAATTCCTTCTTATCAAAAAAGTTATCTGCTGACTAAGATTAACTCTTTTGGTAGATAGAAAAACAGTGTCAAAATCGTAAAATACTTTGCATACTCATTTTCTATCATTTTTTTCGATTTTCTAGTCACACAATCTTATCTTCCTCTTCCCAGTAAAGTAAGGATTGGACACCACCAACTCCTGTTTACTTCATGTGTAATGTAGCTATAAAATTGCTCTGTCTGAGATTTATATAATGCTAAAAAAAAAGCATCCTAAAGTGGGTTTCATTAAGCATTATGAGAAATAGACCACAAAGTACAATATCTATCACATATGAAAAGGAAAAGTTTCATTTATTTTATATGGCATGTGCCCAAGACTCCAATTCTGAACCAAAGAAGTAATACAACCAAAAACACTAATCTGACATATAAGAGTAACTGCAGGATCTTGCTGCTTTATTAGTATGACAAAAACATCCTTGCAGCATTGTGCCTCAAAATCCATCTTCCCCAACCAAGAGACTTGTAGAAGCATTGTAACTAAATTCCCTAAGGCTATCTTTACCTGCCTTTGATTCCACATTCCTTGGTGGCAAGGAACTCTTTTTCACTTCCTTACAATTCCTATATGTTTATGGACCAGTTTCGTGTTAAGTGCATCATATTAAGGCAGGTTTAATTAACTTATTCCATCGCACACCATATTGACCAACTAATTTTCAGTTATAATTAACTGTGGCACAGGAGGGCCCTCCTCCCAGCCTTGGGGATCCAAGGTCTATATCAGGATACTGCAGAAGGCATAGGTCTATCATTTGTCACTCTCAATATTTAATATCCCCCCCACCCCCCAAGATACTGTTCTGTTCACTCTGGCCTCTTCTGTACCATCACTATTTCTTTTCCCCTCAGACCAGCACTCACCTTATAAACATTATTCCATAATGGATTTAATAAGATCTATATTAGTGTTTGTGATATAATGCCGCTACTTTGGCTAGTCTTACATTTTGGCCTCTGCTATTTTCTTTAATAGATATTCTATCTCTTACAAGACTATTCTTTGGGTTTTGTCACTTACTGGTTTCCCACTTTAATACTGTGGTTGTGAGTTTTATTTCCAGCATCAAGATTTACTACTGTACTCTCATTAAATCTCATTAACTTTCTACCCACAAATTCCTCCAATATAGGCTTACAAAACTCATTCTATGCTCTAATGGCCCATTGGGCCACCCTCACTCATGATGACAAAATCTTGCTTTTGGCCAAATTATCATAACTCTTATTTAGCCATGTGTGAAATTCATTTTGGAGAAACATTGGATTCACTGAAGAATAGAAAAGTGCATAAAAAACTGGAGTTGGATCATAGGAACGAGGATTCATTAAGGGCGTCTCTGATGTCAGCTCAGATTCAGATTTCGATCTAGTTAGAGAAGAAGCTTTAATTTTACTGTGTCTCCTCCAGGTATGACTAAGATTAGGTTGAACTCACTGCTTGGTTTTGAGCCACTGTCTGTGTTTTCTCAATCCCAATTTTCCAGCAATGATAACAATGTAATATACTATTATATAAATGATAAGAAATACCTGCATATTTGGTAATAGGGAGGATTCATATATAATTTTTAAAAGGAAGAGGAAAGATATGGGGAAAGCTGTAGGAAACACATAAATAAAATTTTAACCAGTAACATGGAAAAAAGCTGATCTATGTTTTGTTCTACTATAAACGTCTTTTAAACATAATATAAATCCCATGTTACTATCTCATATAAATAAAATGTATTATAAAAATATTGAAAACAAATGCACAGAATGAAACAAACACACAAAAACAAAAACGTTCTGTTAGAATGAGAGTTTCATTGACATATTGCAATGTGGTTTTTTTGGGGGAAAACCCCTGAAGTTGGTGAGGCAAGAGTTGGTACATTCCAACGACTCTTTTCCTAACTAACTTGCTGTGACTGATGAAGTTCCTTGGATGGGCAACAAAATGTCTGAAACTAGCAACGAATTAGTCCAGTTGCCATGATTCATGGCATCTTTGCCTGGATGATTGAGAGTTTTCAACAATACAGAACAAAAGTAATACATTAGGAAAGGTAGGCTGCTGCTTAGGTAAACAATAAATGCTTAGCATAGGAGGAAGAGGAGGAAGAAGAGGAGGAAAGAGAGGAGGAAGAGGTCCCATATCCTTATTGATAGCTGTTGCTAGAAGACAGAAAAGATAGGCACGCTGGAGCGCTTATGCATGCCGTCTTACAGACCTCTTAGGAATGGGGGTGAGGTCCATGGTAGACAGTTTAAGGTTGAAGCTATGGGGGTTTGAGGGTGTAACAACAGAGTCAGGTAGTACATTTCAGGCATTGACCACTCTGTTGCTGAAGTTTCTGCAATTGAATTTGGAGTGGTTTACCTTGAGTTTGTATCTATTATTTGCCCATGTATTATTTCAGTTGAAGCTGAAATAGTCATTGACAGGTAGGATGTTGTAGCAGACAATTTTGTGTACTACACTTAGGTCAGACCGTAGACAGCATAGTTCTAGGTTGTCCAAGCCCAAAATTTCAAGCCTGGTGGCATAAGGTATTCTATTATGAGCAGAGGAGTGGAGTAGTCTTCTCGAAAAATACCTCTGGACTCACTCAATTGTATTAATGTCTGATATATAGTGTGGATTTCAGGCAGACGAGCTGTATTCTTTCTCACAATTCACTTGATATAAATGTAGATTGACTCATTGAGAGGGTACCATGTTTGAAAAGGCTGCTATATGCCCTATTAAATACAGTCTTAAAAAGTAATACAGTATATTTTGCTTCTTGTTTCCTCCATCAAAAGTAGTATCAGTACGATGACATTTTTTGCAAGAAGTCTTCTTCAATGGTTCATTGTTCCCTTTTCTTCTTTCTCTTTTCTCTTTATTTTTAATTGCTTGCATCACCAGTTGCATCGTAGAGGGTGGGGGAGATAGATCCAAAAACTAAAAACAAATCCTTAGTTCATTGTTAGAACTATCGGAGCATATGAGAATCGAGACATTTACTCATCTTCTGCCAGATACAGGATGTTTGAATACAATGGCTGGATCATAAAAACTTGGCAAACTTTATTTGCTTTAGAAGTAAAATACAGTTAATAGATGCAAATCAATTAAATATTTTTTTAAATGGGAGTCTGAAAATCCAGAAGAGCTGGCAATCAAGTTATATTTCATTTAGAAAAAAGGCCGTACCAAGAATATATTTAGAACCCTAGATCCTAAAACACAGCATCCTAGCACTATCTTTATCCTTTAAGAAGTTTAGCAGAAAATTCATTAGGTCCAATCAGTTGCCTGTAAAATGTATGCAGATCAGATAACTACATCTACATTCTGGTAATCACTCCTGTGGCTATACATTTTAAGACACTAAAGAGAAAACAGTATTTCACTTTTTTTAAGGAAGTAAGCATTGGGTTGATTATTATTGAATAAATGGATTTCATATGAATTCACATAGGCAATGGCCTCAGGAAAAACAGCAAATAGACAAGGCAGTATACAAAGCAACAAAATAATCTAAAAGAAACAGCTTTCAAATAACTGACCTAGTTTGAAATTAGAACAAACTGGATTATGACCGCTAGGTGAAAAGGCCAAATCATAGAGTAAAACCAAGGTAGTCCAGCAATGAGGATACATATGAAAAAGAAAGTAAAACCATGGCTATAAAAGGAGAATTGGATACTGTAGGGAATTGTTTGGGAGACACCCTGCTGCAGCCATCTGGATTGCAATATATCTTCTTCATTTCCTTCAGGTTTCTTGATTGGTTACTCTGGTGTAGTCTAGTGAGTATGGGGAAATGAAAGGTTCTGTATATGTGTATGGTGTGTAGAAATGAAAGTAAAGGAAAGCCTTGCTATATTGTAATCAACAAAACTAGGATCTTAACAAATAATTATTTGCAGGATGCAATCTGAGTCCATCATCGGGATCAGAGGTTTATTCTTCCAAGCTTTTGGACCCATGCTGGAGCCGGAGCCATGCTGGTGAGACAGAAATTTCCTGGGGATGGGCTCCAGCATGAGTCCAAAAGTCCAGAGAAAGAATAAACCTCTGGTCCCAGTGACTGACTCAGATTAGGTCCTGCAACATTATCCTGGGACAGGCATATTTACCATCATTTGAGAAATAATTCTTTGTGTATTGTGTTTAATTTAGTATGTATTATTCACTTATATAGTATCCCATAAACATTGATGACTCACTGGGAGATGTGTGAGTGCATTTCCTACATAAATTCCCAACCATTGACCAAGGCAGCATCTCCAGAAATCTCAAGATGCCCATTTCAACTGTTCCTGAGCCATTAGGCTTTGCAAGAGGGGAAAGCTGGTGATGTCTGCCATAATGAGTCAACCATTCTTCCTTGAAACCATTTCAAGGAAGAATGGCTGACTCTAAGGGTAGTATAAGACCTCAGGGTGGAGAATCTGGCAGGTAGTGGTCACATTATTGACAATAGCAGTAGATTTTTTTTAAAAAAATCTGGAGGTGGCCTATGAGAAATGGAGACATCCAGAAGCCAAAAGAGGAGAAGGATCAGTCGCCCTGACTCGCTATATCAGGGAGATGGGCATCACAGAAATTTAATAAATAAATAAAATAAAGAAGACATGATATTCAAACATGTCCTTTGATGCTTTTGATCTGTTTGCCACATCCGACTTGGGTGCCAATTGATTACAGAATTGGTGGAGGTACCTGGACTTTCTTGGCACTCTGCATTTTTATTTGCAAATGGATGGAGGAAATAGAATCTCCTCCAAGGAAAGGATTGCTGAGTATTTAAAAACAAGCAGCTTAGACCTGAGAAGGGGCCAATTTTGTTTGTTTCATGTGTAGCTGCTAAAAGCAAGTAGAAAATGCCTGCGAGAAAATTGATGCTTTATTAATTGAGAAAAAGCTTCTGCAGCAACAATTGTCAGAACAAATCCAAACTTTGTCAGCCTCTTGAAATACCTTAATATGCATGGACCAAGACTCAGAATTACAGGATGAACTGAGAAACACTGTACAAAATTCAACAACCCAAATTAATGCTCTTAAAGTCACCTTAGGAGACATTGTAAAAGGCTCAGTTCACATTAAAACCAATAACCTGTATAAAGTGGGAAAAAACCTTTAGTACAAAAACAGAAATGCAGATTGCATTTCTAGCCACAAGGCTAAATGATGAACCATGTGTGAGTTTTGTTGTGAGGATGAATGTTGGGATGATAATTGTTGCAATTATATTAGGTCAGCAGCCACTAGTAAATTATTACTGTTAAAACATGTTCCATTCAATATGATGTCTGAGAGAAGGATTGAAAAGTGATTACTGGATAATACATGCTGCAATGTCCATTATTGGAGCTGAATTGCATCAAATTATTAGAAAATCTGTGACCACTGAAGAAAGATTTTTAGAGTGGACTTGGGGTCTTTTAAAGGTTGACATGCAGCAGGAGTCTCCAAACTTGGCAAGTATAAGACTTGTGGACTTCAACTCCCAGAATTCTCCAGCCAGCATGGTTAACTGAAGAATTCTGGGAGTTGAAGTCCATAAGTCTTAAACTTGCCAAGTTTGGAGACCCCTGCCATACAGTATTATTTGTGTTATAAATGAGTTGAGGGCGATTTCAGTAAGCCCTCAAATCAGGGACTTTTAAAATATTATTAAACAGACAGATCTATCTTGGGAGGATTAATGAAATCAAAAAGTCCCAATAGTTATCAGGTAATTTGTGATAACAGCAAAAACTTGCTTTGTTAATAGATATTTGTAGGGATATTTCACTCCCACACCACATGGGCATTCCAAGCCATCTTTAGTTAGGGATTCCATTGAAATAGATTGGCAAACCATGTGAAAAGAATGTTTGACTATGAGTATGCTGCATCCTATCCATCTCAATGCCTTATTTGAAATAATTCAAGAAATTCAGCAATATCTCGATTTAGCTGAGGGATGAAATTAAACAAAAAATGAAAAAAAAATTGGCTAATTCAGAAACAAGAAATATTTGGGACAACCAAAGACACAATTGTAGGGATCTAATGGTGGAAAAAGTTTAGGGTGGAAGTGACAAAAATAAGTTGGGAATCAGATTTTTTAAAAAAGGAAGCTGTGGTGAAATTTCGAGAAAGCAAGAGGACGTATGGCAAAATGAGATGGAAAATGATAGAATTGAAGAAAGAACTGAGGAAAACTTAACACAAAAGAGAGTGAATACAATGAGAGATAAGACATTAAGAACAGAATTGAAATAAATTACTAACTCTTTCGAAGATGCAGATCTTACCTGCCTTTGACTCTCTGGAACCCTTATTTGGCAGTTCCCAGAGAATGCAGTCAGCCTGGTGAGTTTCTTGTAAATAGACATGCAGCAATAAAGAAATAACTTTGATCAGTTCATGGTGTCATTCTGGTTCCTTGTGCCTGGCACCCCTGTATTATTTGGCAAATAAGAAATGTGTTATTTATTTATTTATTTAGCAAATTTATATAGTTACCCAGTTTACAAAACATGGGCAAGGTACAATATATAAAAACAATACAAACTCTAAAATGGAAAAATCCTAAATAAAAGAACAGTAAAACCGAAAACAGAAAACTTGTTTGTATTTGTCACTTCTTGAGATGGACAGTTTTAAAAATCAAATCAAATCAAATCAAATCAAATCAAATCATCCATCCATCCATCCATCCATCCATCCATCCATCTATCCATCCATCCATCCATACCTGAGAGAAAGAACAATTACCATTACTTGGCATCACACAACCACCTTGCTGGTTCTTCAAGGGTTGATTGAAAAAACTTCCTGGAAAGCAACAGAGATGGGGCTAATCTCACCTAAGGGCAATGATGTTCCAGAGGGTGGGCACCAGAGCAGAAAAAGCATGCTGTCTGGATCCTGCCAGATGGAATTCTTAGCAGATGGACCAATAGCATACCTCTCTTGCTTGTCCTGATGGAATTGGTAGATGTAGAAGAGGTTATCTTTCAGATAACCTGGTCCCATGTCATGTAGGGCTTTAAAGGTCAAAACCAGCACCTTAAATTGCACCACATTATTTTTTAATGTGGGTTAATTGAAATAGCTATGGGAGGTTGGAAAAATAATATTTGCATAAAATTCTTAATTTGACAGCTTGGCTGCAAAAATTATATGATGGATGGATGTGCCACCAAGTGTCTGCATAGTCAGGACACCAAAGTACCCTTCTGGTCACACACCATTTAGTTTCTGGATGTTTTGTCAATGATATGATTGTTTTATGGACTAATGAAAATGCACAACAGGAACCACTCTCAACTGGCATACTTTTGTATATAAGACCCACTGGTTATTTAGCTTTGTATGTGTGCCAAAATACAAACTATTCATAAAAAGAGTAGACTCAGTTTGTGATACCCAGTGGGTAATCAGATAGGTTATTTAACCATATTAGAAGACAAGATGGAATATTAACAGAAGGTGGAGTCATTTCAAAATTAATTCTTAGGCTAAGTTTTGGGAATGCTGAAAATGTGGGGGAAAGAACAAACTTAAAATCTGTCTTGATTGGGTTAGGTATAAATGAAGCAGAAATGGCTTTATAGGTTTTTTTTTTTTTTTACAATTCTGTTACATTACCATAACCATATTAAAATATTTCCCAAGAAATATAGCCTGACTAAGTGGCTCAGTGGCTAAGACACTGAGCTTGTCAATCAGAAAGGTTGGCATATTCCCTAGTACAGGTCTCCTACGTAAACAGGGGGTTGGACTATATGACTTCCAAGGTCCCTTCCAACTCTGTTATTGTTGATCAAACTCTTAGCATCTCCTGTTTTCTAACTTTGACAGAATACCCTAAAGTGATGTTACAGAATTGTCGGGACCAAATGTGTTATCTCAGATTGTAAAAATAAGGCAGAGACACTGAACTTGTTATTTATTTATTAAATTTATATTGCCACCTACCTTACACACATGACTCTTTGTTTCTCCATGTCTTTTTCATATTTGATATCTTTATAGATGTTGTAATACTTTTCCTTGTTCCTGCTAACAACTTTCTGAAATTCTTTGTTTAATTCTTTCCTGAGATACTGGGTGGCAGGGGGATGGAGAAAAAATAGTTGAGATCCCTGTAGTAATAACACAAAAACTAGTTTAATTAATACTTCTTTGGCTCAGTTAATTAAAGCTGTTGCATGTGAAAATATTACTGGAAACGAAAATTTGACAAGGAATAAATGATAGATGCCCTTCTGAAATAAGAACACAGACTCCTTTGTCACAACTTCCAAATAGCCTTTATGTTCCTCTGGATAGCTGATAGCTAATCCTAACAGGTATCCACCATGTCAATATCTATAATAATTTCTAAAACTAGTTGCTTTAGAATTATTTGTGTCTATACCTGTACCTGTTATTTGTATATTTACCTGTACTTGTACCTGGTGACATTTCTTAGTCTTCTTTTTATTTAATCTCAATTCCATTTTTTAAATTATACTTCTGAATGTTTATTTCTACAGCTTTCAGACCCCTTGCATTTACAGTTATTACAATAGTATTATCAATAATAGTGACTGCTACTGATGTTTCTTCCTCCTGTTTTGAAGCCACAACAATCTTCTTTCAATCCAGCTTCCCTAAATATACATCCAGCATATAGACAGAGCTTGAATAAATAAGGAGAAAATATACAGTCTTATCTTACTCTTTTGCCACCCTGTAGCCAGCATGTTTTGCCATGTTTTATTTATTTAAAAGATAGTGTGGCTGCTCATTTTAGAGCACAACTGTGGTCTAAACAATAAAAATACAAACATAATAAAACCTATGTTCTGTTCAGACCATGGCAGACATGCGTGCAGGATTCACATGAGAACAATGAGATGTTCTGAGATTTCCATTTTATTAAGCACATTCCCAGCTTGATTTGATTAATACAATAAAAGGCTTTCTATAATCAATGAAGCACACGTTGACTTCTCTTTGGCATTCTTTGGCTTTCTCAATTATTCAGACTATATCAGTAATAATTTATTGTGTTTCTGTCAGGATCAAAACCCAAGAAAGGCACACAGAGTTATTTCTAAGCCGTTTCCTTTATTGTTCCTCAGCTACAGACAGAAATCTTGCCAAACTAAAGCAACTTCTTGCATCGTTAAAGACATACTCTGAGAACTTCTAGGAAGGAGCTATCTTGACCCTCTTTCTCCCAAACAAACTAAATTTTATTGTCTCTTGGTCCCCTGGAATGTAGACCTTCCGTTCTGGTAACTCAGACTAAGTTCTACCTAGTTACTTAGTGTTGGAAGCCAACTTGAATATCTGGCATCTCCTTTTCCAATTTGGGGCTCTTATCTGTGTTGGATGTTTCTAAGCATTATTTTGCTAGCAGATGAAATTAAGACTTTTGTATAATTTTCCTTTATATGTTGATGTTACACAGATTGACTCCTTTTAATTTGTTGGCCTTTATATCATTCTTCAGATTTTGCTGACATACTTTGGTTTGAACCTTTACAGATTCTTCCTACATCAATTCCTGTAGACTTTAGATAATGATCAGAATGCTGATCTAACTTCATCTTAATACTAGAGATTCTGGTAAATTGGGAATATCTTCTAAAATATCTTGGATGTTGATATCTCTATTATAACATAATTTCTGTATACTTCTTCCATCTTCATTTAATCTTCTTGGAATCAGTTACTACATTTATGTTGGCATCATTTAACTTGCCAATTCGAGGTCAGAAATTCCTTTCTCTGAGTTCAGAGCAGGGGTGAAATGCTCCTGGTTTGGACCAGATCGCCTGATCCGGTAGCAATGGCAGAGGGTGGTTCAGAGAACCGGTAGCAAAAATCTCTGCCCCCGCCCCCCATGCCCAGCTGAGCTGTGTGATCATCGGCCAAAGAGGTTGTAGAAAAAAAAAATGCCTTTAAAAGCCTCTGATGATCTCAGCTGAGTTGCCTGATCATCAGAGGCTTTTAAAAGTATTTTTTTCTGCAATCTCTTAAGGTTGTAGAAAAAATGCTTTTAAAAGTTAAAAAAAAAAAGTTGGCCACGCCCACCCAGTCATATTACACCCCACCACCAAGCCACGCCCACAGAACCAGTAGTAACAAATTTTACATTTCACCACTGGTTCAGAGGTCTAGATTTTCTTTGTTTCTCCATGTCTTTTTCATATTTGATATCTTTATAGATGTTGTAATACTTTTCCTTGTTCCTCCTAACAGCTTTCTGAAATTCTATGTCCAATTCTTTCCTGAGATTTCTGTCTGTTAGGGCCTTAGTTTCTAAGGTTTCTTAGTTTCTTCTTGGCAAGTTCCACCAATTTTAATTTGTTCTGATAGTCAATTTGCTTTCTTGTTTCTTGAACCTTGGCAGTCTTTTCACATTCATCCTTAACAACTCTGATTTCTTTCCATAGTTCCTTTAGTTCTCTTTCAATGAGATTCAATAATTGCAGTGATTCCAAATTTTTTTGGGGAAATGATGGGTATATATTGTGGAAAGTGATTGGTTTTCTTTTTCTGATTAACTTGGAAGTTACACATGAGGAATTGTGATTTATTCCACAGTCAGTTTCTGGCAACGTCTTTGTTCTCTTCTGAGGCACCAGAAGTATGCAGTGTGATCATGGTGGTTTAAATTCAAAATCTAAGCCTAAATTTGATTTTAAATGGCTTTCACAAAATCAATTTCACTCCTTGCTGAGAAAGGGAAGATTGGCTAGAGGCCTGTAGTTGTAAGATCTTCTAGTAATGGTATTTTTAAAAGTAGCCTTAGTAAAAATACTAAGTGAGTCTGAAACCACTTTTTCCTGTGAAGAAGAAATTAGAATCTCACATAAAACAACTGAAACCCATCCTGCTAAAACTAATAATCTGTGAATGGCAAGAAGCTAGTGAATAGGTGGTGGACCAAATTTTATCATCTATTTTGTTCACAAAATGGACCCCTCACCTCTAATGCCAAATGCCCTTGAAATACATGGCAAAAAACATTCATGGAAGATTTAGACTCTAGACATCACATGGGAAAATGTTGAAGTACTCACCCAAGATTGAAAATGCTGGAGATTTCTTGTGCTCAATATACTACATAGAATGGGATGATGTAATGCTAATGCTAAATTTTATTCACATTCCTGGATCTAAGCAGAATTATGAAGAATGTGAACAATTTTAACGTCAAAATGTCTAGCCAACATATCATAATGAGATATCAAATATCTTACATGACACTCAACAGTGAATCAGAAAAGTTCAACCACCTAGAAAATTTCTGCTGGATTACACTCAGGAATACAATGTTGAAGACAAAAATTATTTAATTACTTCCATTTACCACTACAGACTAGTTTTGATTGTTATTCATGTTCTCCCAGATTGGCTTATTGCTATCAGTGGGATATGAGCTAAACAGGCTATATATAGTGAAAGGGGATTCCCATGAGCCATTGTTTAATTATATGTGTCATGCACATATTCTACAGCAGGGGTGGGCAAATGTGGCCCTTTTACAACCAGTGGACTTCAACTCCCAGAATTCCTGAGACAGCTTTGCCCACCCCTGTTCTACAGGATGACCAGACTTTAATACAGGCACCAATTATATTAGCTGGGATAGCTTCTAGATTCATTGGAATACATTAGCTTCCCAGATGGATCATCTTAATAGGTCCATACCCTTACAGAAATGAATAATTAATTGGAAGAGATTTGACCAAGATAAGAATATAGAGGTAAAATCTCTTAGAAAAACCTATTTTTGCCAAGTATAAGAAGATCCAAGGTATGTCCAATATGTATGTTGAGCTAGTAAGAGGTTGGAATAGACTCACAACCATTATGGCTATCATAAAATTATGAACAGCTCCAAATGTCATAGTCCTAATATACATATTAAAATTCCTCAAATTATAATATATAATATAATTTATATTATATTGAAAGTTCCCATCAACTTGGTATCCTCAGCATCAAATCCAAAGCTACTTCAACCAGCTCAGATATGAAAGCTATTGGGCAACAGTGTGGTTAATTCCTCAGTCTGTGCTACATCAAAAATGAATATTTTTAGAAGTTCTAACATGGAGAGGAAACCTGGAAAGAGAAATACATCTCTAAAGTTACCCTCTACCCTGCTCTTTTATCTATTTTGATGCTGTGCTAGGTAAATGGGTGGTGGTGGGTGGAAGAGACATCTGGATGGGACTAATAGTTCTTCAACCCATATCTTGATTATACAAAGCGATTAGACCTTCTGATCCACAATCAAACCACAGATGAGGGAAAACTCATTATTTACCTTTTTAAAAAGAGCATGTCTCAACAATCCCCAAACCAATTTCTGTGAATTAAGTTTTCATAAGATTCTGGTAATACAAAAATTACAGAACATGAAATTCTGTTTTCCCATATGGGTCTATAAAAAAGACCCCTTTTCTGAACCTTATTCAGATATTAAGTTAAATTTCAGTGATCTGAACCAGACTTCTTAATTTTGATCAACTATAGACTACTTGTATATTGATCACAAAGTAGATAATAAGGATATCTGCAAACCATATATAGTTGCTTGGTATATTTTATTGCATCATATTAGAACATATCTTATGCCGTACTCACTTTGTAAAACTGAAGTGGATTTAATGTCCAAGAAAATCCATGAAATTCTCAACCATTGGATTTTAAACTGACATTGAATACTGGCTTAATGTTTACTGTGAACAATGTCTCATTAGTTATTGTTATTAATCACTGTTTGATTATGTATTATTCTTTGTTGTTTGCTTTTGGATGATTCTAAATGATAGTTCATACTTCTTTAAAAAAAAAGCTAATGAACACTCAGTCAGAAATGTCATTTTCTATATTCATGTGTTATTTAGCTCATCTTATTTTTTGTGTGAAACCTCATTTTTATCTTCCCATTTCCTTTTCTTATACTTCACTCATTGATTATATTTGATATTCTACTCTACTCTATTCTACTCTGTTTTTGCACCACTAACTACAACTGAGTACCTGCTAATGTAACAACTCTAGGCATCATTCTAACTTAGATGCAATGCTTATGATATGAAGGTTTTCCTGAAAATTAATTGAGGGCAGGCATCTTCTCTATATTCAGTGATAAAGACTATAAGAAGCTGCTGAAAAGAAAGAAATGTAGAAATGGCTGCAGATACCCTACTGAAGGCATAGATGCTGCTGGAGGGGAATCTGATTGACTTTTTAACCCATTAGTAACAAGCACCTAAATTAGGCATTTTTCTTTTCAAGGTTGATTTTAACAGGAATCAATAACCCAGAATGTCAAGGTGTGGATGCTGGACACTGTTCAGGAGTTTGTCCATGTACTTTTAAAATCAGGTTTCTATTCCTTGCAAGTTTATATTGGGACATCGACACAATTCTAACATTTTTGGCTCTATACACCACCACAATGGAGTTGGAATGAAACAAACACAATGTGCTTTAACTGCACACTGTCAGCTTTAATTTAAGGGTATGTACATCCAACTCAGGTGAACGGTGGAGGACTTATAGCAGTTTGCATATGTGCCTCCCACTTGTTAAGGGACCAAAAGTAATGGGACAGAATAATAATCATAAATCAAACTTTCCCTTCTTAATACTTGGTTGCAGATCCTTTGCAGTCAATCACAGCCTGAAGTCTGGAACGCATAGACATCACCAGACGCTGGGTTTCATCCCTGGTGATGCTCTGCCAGGCCTCTATTGCAACTGTCTTCAGTTCCTGCTTGTTCTTGGGGCATTTTCCCTTCAGTTTTGTCTTCAGCAAGTGAAATGCATGCTCAATGGGATTCAGGTCAGGTGATTGACTTGGCCATTACATAACATTCCACTTCTGTCCGTTCAAAAACTCTTTGGTTGCTTTTGCAGTATGCTTTGGGTCATTGTCCATCTGCACTGTGAAGCGCTGTCCAATGAGTTCTGCAGCATTTGGCTGAATGTGAGCAGATAATATTGCCCAAAACACTTCAGAATTCATCCTGCTGCTTTTGTCAGCAGTCACATCATCAATAAATACAAGAGAACCAGTTCCATTGGCAGCCATACATGCCCACGCCATGACACTACCACCACCATGCTTCACTGATGAGGTGGTATGCTTAGGATCATGAGCAGTTCCTTTCCTTCTCCATACTCTTCTCTTCCCATCACTCTAGTACAAGTTGATCTTGGTCTCATCTGTCCATAGGATCTTGTTCCAGAACTGTGAAGGCTTTGTTAGATGTTGTTTGGCAAACTCTAATCTGGCCTTCCTGTTTTTGAGGCTCACCAATGGTTTACATCTTGTGGTGATCCCTCTGTATTCACTCTGGTGAAGTCTTCTCTTGATTGTTGACTTTGACACACATACACCTACCTCCTGGAGAGTGTTCTTGATCTGGCCAACTGTTGTGAAGGGTGTTTTCTTCACCAGGGAAAGAATTCTTCCGTCATCCACCACACTTGTTTTCCGTGGTCTCCCGGGTCTTTTGGTGTTGCTGAGCTCACCGGTGCATTCCTTCTTTTTGAGAATGTTTCAAACAGTTGTTTTGGCCACACCAAATGTTCTTGCTATCTCTCTGATGGGTTTGTTTTGTTTCTTCAGCCTAATGATGGCTTGCTTCACTGATAGTGACAGCTCTTTGGATCTCATCTTGAGAGTTGACAGCAACAGATTCCAAATGCAAATAGCACACTTGACATGAACTCTGGGCCTTTTATCTGCACATTGTAATTGGGGTAATGAGGGAATATCACACACCTGGCCATGGAACAGCTGAGAAGCCAATTGTCCCATTACTTTTGGTCCCTTAACAAGTGGGAGGCACATATACAAACTGCTGTAAGTCCTACATCGTTCACCTGAGTAGGATGTACATACCCTCAAATTAAAGCTGACAGTCTGCAGTTAACCCACATTGTGTTTGTTTCATTCCAACTCCATTGTGGTGGTGTATAGAGCCAAAGATGTTAGAATTGTGTTGATGTCCCAATATTTCTGGACCTGACTGTATATTTTCTCTTCTAACCAATATCATTTAGATGGAAAAAGAGTTCAGAAAAAAATCAAAATCTTCTGCACATGAAAATGTTCTTGCTTCCAAGCCACACAATCTGCATATTGCCTGATATCAGCAACAACCAATGCTTCATAGCTCTTCTGAGACATGCAATGGCAGCTGACCAAAGTCCACGACCCTTCTAGCTACACAGGCCATCAATGACAGCAGAGCAGATCAGCCACTTGCTCTTTAGCTAGCTTTTCCTTCAAAGGCTATTATACAGTTCTTCTCTTATGATTCTTTTCCCATTTTGTAAAATCTCATTGATCTCCCAAGAAATAATGAAGTCACCAAATATTATTAACCTGTGAAGAAGGCAGCTTGCTTCCCATTTCCAGTCTGGTAATTAGATGACACATCCCAGGGGCAAAAGGACCCTGTTGTACACTGGAAATGCTACCAGTGTCATATCACTTCATTATAGCTGAACTCTATGGTGCACAAAAAGGTTTCGTATTGGAAATAGCTATTTGGGAATCCATAAATGGCATAGCCAGAGGGAAATAGCGTTCTTGCCCTTCACCCCTGTTTTACTCCACAGGAATGTTAGCAGCAATCATGAAACCTCTCCTACAGATTCCAAATAAAGTGGGTAATTCATCTCTGAGACTTTGAATTACTATTTTGTCTTTGTTAATAAACACAGGAGTAAGCAACTAGAAGTTCATTCACTTGGCTTATTCATGCCTCTTCAAAGAGTTTTTTAAGCTCATGTTACTAAGACACCAGGGTTGTATTGATGTAGGTAAAGGTAAAGGTTCCCCTTGCACATATGTGCTAGTTGTTCCTGACTCTAGGGGGTGGTGCTCATCTCTGTTTCAAAGCCGAAGAGCCAGCACTGTCCCAAGATGTCTCCATGGTCATGTGACCGGTATGACTAAACGCCAAAGGTGCATGGAACGCTGTTACCATCTCACTAAAGGTGGTCCCTATTTTTCTACTTGCATTTTTTACATGCTTTCAAACTGCTAGGTTGGCAGAAGCTGGGACAAGTAACGGGAGCTCCCCCCCTTACGCGGCACTAGGGATTTGAACTGCTGAACTGCCGACCTTTCAATCGACAAGCTCAGCATCTTAGTCACTGAGCCACCGCGTCCCTTTTATTAATATAGGTAGCCTTTGCTTAATGGCCATTCAAACTTAGGACAACACTGAATGAGTGGTACTTACAACTAGTCTTCATACTTACATTGCTGACAGTGTCCCTCTGGTCACATGATTGCAATATGTGTATTCAGTACTAGCCTCGCAATTATGATGTTTTAGCATCTTGCAGTCATGTGATTGTCATTTGTGACCTTTATTGCCAGTTTCCTACAAGCAAAGTCAATGGGAAGCCAGCAGCAAATGGTAACCATGTGACATCCTTGCTTAAATATAGAAGTGGATTCACCTAATGACAATAACCAGAAGTGCCAGAATTTCCATCACAAAGTGGTGTGGTCATGTGACATTAGACTTTATGACCATGTTACTTAGCGACAGAAATTCTAGACCCAATTACTGTTGTTAAGTAAGATCTACTTTATACTTATTTCCCATAGCAGCCTTTCCTAAACTGATGTACTGAAAGGTGTAGGTATGTAATTCCCATCATCCTTGGTTGATGAACTCGCTGGTGGGAACATTGCTGTTGTCTGGAGCTTTTGGATCTAGTGGCAACAAAGTAGAAAATGACTTCTCTTCTTGATCACCTAGAAACACACTTGTCAAAACTCTTGGCTCCCAAGTAATTCTTTCTTGGCCTCATGAGCTTCAGGGAGATTATTGATAGTTTGTTGAATAGATAACTACAACCTATGACTTCCTCATATTATACTAACAGAAGAATTTGATGAACTCATGGAGTAAGGCAGGCAGGTAGGCAGGAAGGAAAGAAAGGAGGAAGGAAGGAAAGAAAGAAGGAAGGAAATATCCAGTAAATAACCTATCTTTTCAAGTAACCAGAGATCAGCTTTCTATTGATTTATTACTAAACATTTCTTTACATACAGAAAACTAAAAGCCAGGTGTATATTGGTGACAATTTGATAACTCAATATAATTATTGATGTATATCATCTGTTTCTTTTTAAATCAATTTCATTATGATTTTGCTTTATCACTTTGTATTTACTAGAGTGCTCAGTTCACACAATATATTTATCTCCACAAAGCAGGGGTGAAATTCAGCAGGTTCTGACAGGTTCTGGAGAACCCGTAGCGGAAATTTTGAGTAGTTCAGAGAATTGGCAAATACCACCTCTGGCTGGCCTCAGAGTGGGAATGGAGATTTTGCAGTAACCTTCCCTTGCCATGCTCACCAAGCCACACCATGCCTACCAAGCCACGCCCACAGAACCGGTAGTAAAAAAAAATTGAATTCCACCACTGCCACAAAGTTAAGTGGTCCCCAGAGCTAAGGATTTCCTTTCTCTCCTATATGGATGTGCATCCTGGACTCAATACTGAAGGCACATCAAACAACTTGAGAAATTTCACATGTGGACTCTTTGCTCCATCCATGGCACTTTTTGGCAAGGCTGTGCTTCCAACCCGGAGATCTTGAATGATGCAGAGTCCCTGATTATTGGAATCCAGATCAGATCATTACAATGATTGACTGCCAAATGCCTCATCAGTTGGTCTATGGTATACTGTAATGGTTCTCAATCTTTTTTCACCATGGACCCCCTTTAAATATCTTTTGTGGCTACGGACCATGACACGTACCACCAAGACTTAACTCTAGATTTATATAATAACATTTCTTCAAGACTTTGTGGACCACCTCTGATGAAATCATGCCCCCACTCCCAGGGATCTGCAGACCACAGGTTGAAAACTACTGATATACTGGAATCTGTGGAAAGATTCCAGTATAACCTTGAGGATAACTACACAAATGTTACAAAAGATACTGTGAAATAAACCCTATGCTATTGTGACATTCAGCAAAGGGAACTAGAAACTGCAGCTGCTGACAGAACCTGCTTGTGAGCCCGGCACTATGAAGCCTTCACCAGCTTTGAAGACAGGTAAACTGAACAGCATCATACCACAACATCCACCATTCCTACAATGTCTACCACAATATTCCTATTGTGCCCCCATTATACTAGAGTCTATGCTTCCAGATTGGGACTACAAAGCCACCTCCAGGTCTAAAGGTGAACAGCACAACAACATGTCTTCTTTGAACCCAAAGGACTACCACATAGGAATGTAAACAAATATCTTGAATATTTCACACTTCACATTTTTCATGCCCTGAACAATGTTTTGACCGGTGTTTATTAATTTATTATGAACACTTATTTTTAAGATGTGATCTGTGTGTACGGTGAACAGTTGCAATATGAATAGGAATATGTGGGTTGATTTTGAAGAATCTCAAATAATTTCCTTGTTATTATTTGATGTTGCATTCATGCTACTTTGGGGCATTGTAAGCAGATGTATTGTAGTCTCTCTAGCTACCATTCATTTAGTTGCAGTTCTCTCATGCAGGGATAGATCAGACATCTTTGAAAGAAGACTAGGAAAAGATTTAAATTAGTAGTCTATGGGCAAACTCTCTTTAGTTGCAGACTATCGCCAGTGTAATTTCAGTGCTTTTCAATGAAAAGGGAGATGTTTTCTGCTTACAAATGTGATATTTTTCAGACCTTTTCAGTTCATGAATGTGGGTCTATAGATAGGAAAAATAATTATTTTCAAATAGGAACTCCAGATTTTTAAAATCAGGATGAGCAATCTTTGTTGAGTGCCAGTTTGTAGAGCCCCTCTTTTTCAGTTTCCAGCGCCCCTCTTTAACTGAGGATAAAAATACATGAAACCTATAGTCTAACCTAAAATAAGTTTAATGCAGGGTCTGGAGGTTTTTTTTACATTCATCTCTTAGAAAATCCTGAATGTACTCACCTGAATTACACATCTATTTGCATTATATGCCACCATTGCAAACCTAACTCCAAAGGAAAAAAATATGTTTAGCCGGTGGGCACCAAAATTTTTCTTACTTTTGCTTTATCATGTGGATTTTGCATTTTTTTCTAATATTAAAACTAAAAGGAAGAGCATCAATCATCAATCATCCATATTTTACCAGATAGCCATGAAAATGCAGCAGGTATGAGATCCTTCCAAGTTTTATCCCACATCTGTAGTTAATCTATTGATTCTCAGAAGAATATCAGTTCTCATGCCTGTCTTTGTCATTGAAAAATCTGCCTTTGTTGCAAAGTACACAAGCAGTTCTCTTATAGAAAATCTTTTTTTAAAATAAAAAAAAATGCCGTCCCAAGTTTAAATTCTGAATATTGCAGCGTAGCCTGGAGCAAAATGTTCTGGCTGAATTAGTGTTTCTTAAACTGACAATGCCTTTAGCACCAATACCTGTTGACATTAATTTTAACTCTAGTAATGTCTTTGCACTAATTATTATTTTTAAATGCAGAAACAGAAAGGTTTAATGAAGGTCTTCTTTTTCTTTTCTGCCACGGCTTCTAGTGTTTCATGTGCTATCCATTCTGCATTAAAATCCTCATATTAATTAACATGGTCCCTTGCTGAGTATTTGCATATACAGGTTGAGTTTGTCTAATTTCAGATTCTTGTACATTGGTCCCACTATTGCATATTGTTAATTGCAAGTTTTGTTTCAATTTTAATATCTACAGTATTAATTTCTACTGTTCTTCTATTTTGGGGATTTTCATTTCTTTGAGCTAGATGCTTAAAACCCCCATTGTCAACAGCAGATCTATCGTGATAGATAAACAGTTATATAGTTGCAAAATTAACACGAGAACTTTTCAGAATTCTTATTATTGATCAAATGCTGTTGCCAGACCAATTTGACTTGATCAAAGTAACCATATTCAATAGCTAGGAAACTCTATTAAAGGATCATGACATATATTTTCTGGCCTCATTTCCACTCTTCCTGGATCATTTCCCATGGACACTATTGGGGATTCAGAAAGTACATACACTTGGAGGCTATCAGGTTGAGTAGGCTGCTTTAAGCCTTTAGGGACCTGTTTGCAGTTTCAATTATCTTTTGCAGATAATTAATCCCTACTAAGAACATAAAGACTGTATAAATTTAGTCAAAGGCCTATTTAATTCAGTATTTTGTTTCCGTGCCATCCACCCAAAATACTTATGGAAAATTCACAGGGAGAATACAAAAGAGAAAGCACCCACGTTCATCAAAAGGGTTATCACTTTTGATACCAAAGATTTGGAAAGGTAATATTGACAAGTTGGCATTGACAGTAAACAAAAGGTAATTTATCAGACTTCATCCAGGCACAGTAATAAATTCCAATCTTCAATCTCGACCTAAAGTTCGGTAACAGCAGAAGCTTCACAAATCAATTATGAGTAGATAAGTTGCTTTGCTGCAGAGAAGAAGTCATATATTAAAGACAATTTGTGCAGGAATTGAGCTGTGGAAATTTAGCTGTTCTGTCTCTGGCCTCAAGAGTGTAGAAACACCTGCCTAGTGTTTATCTAACAATTTTGTCTGGTCTGAGTCTCACTAATTCCCACTTCACCAACTACAGTCTTTATATAGCCTTAAACAGTGAAATGGACAAGTTTTCAGACTGAGGAGTGGCAGAAGAGGAGTGCACTATGAATATCCATTTAAACTCCAAAACCTTTTCTTTTTTCTTTTAGACTAAAAGCCAAAGAAAAGTAATGATAAATTGCTTCCTTAACTTTAGGGGCTTCTTTGTATCCAAGAGGCTTCCTGACAGAATGAGACGAAAATGAATACCAAGTACTTGAAGTTTCGGAATGTTTATATTTTTATCTATCTATCTATCTATCTATCTATCTATCTATCTATCTATCTATCTATCTATCTATCTATCTACCTACCTGAAGTTGCTGGTGGCACAGCCAGTAGTAAAATGCCTAGTTCATCCCAACTTCTAGCTCCAGCTATACCAGAGTGGTGGCTGGATATCAGTAGGCATAAAAGGTTCAATCTGACCTGCATATAAAGTTTGTAACTTGTTATTGCTATGAGCACACGAAACATCTAAGTTTTACTTTTATTATGGAAGGTAGAATATTTACTTATTTTGTGAGGTGAGTGGACAGCCAAGACACAACTAGTAGTTGAATGCTGATATGTCTGAAACATATTTGTGCTGAATTTTTGGCTAGGAATAGCAAGATACTGTTAGCTGTTTTTTCTCCAAGGGTGGGTAAACCAACCAACCAACCAACCAACCAACTAACCCTTTCCTATAATGCCTTCGGCTAGTTACACAGAAATGTCCTTGGTATCTTCTTCTGGATTGATTGTATAGAACTTTGACTTTCAAAAATCTCTATTGTTAACCTAACTCTGTCCAACTGCATCTCTTGAAATGTTAGTCACTTTTACTTTATTAGATAGCCCTCCACTCTCTGACACTAACATATTTCCACAGAAACAGCTCAGATGTTTTTCAAAGGCTTCTAAAAATTATTTATAGGGAGCAAGATTGTCAAAAATGCTAAAAAGAATTTGAAATTTCTTTCAAATGGAGGGAGGGAAGGAGGGAGGGAGGGAGGGAGGGAGGGAAGGAAGGAAGGAAGGAAGGAAGGAAGGAAGGAAGGAAGGAAGGAAGGAAGGAAGGAAAACTGTTTGGGATATTGTTCTGAAATCATACACAAATCAATGTAATATTTCATGTTTTTCTCTCACGCCACTAATCAGGTCCTCAGCTGGTGTAATTCAACATTTCATTCAACTAATGCTAAAGCCAATGGTACTATAAAGCAGTACAGCTACCATCTGCTCTCACTTTTTCGCTTTCAAATCCTCTTGAGAAACAATTCATTTGATTCCATTTGAAAGAAATTCTCATCTACTACTTATTCTATGATACTATTTAAGTTTCTGGATTGAGACAAACATTCATTCTTATTGTGTTTGAAATGGTTTAGCCTTCTCTTCTCTGAAATAAAGCAAATGTCTTAGAATGTGAGAGGAGTTTGGGTCCAGCTACACTTGAATTCAGCCATGTGGTTCTGCCCTAGTGATTTACAGTAGTTTTCTTTTTCATTTATTACGTAGACCTCTGTTCTCAGCTAAACCCTCAATGCCCCCTCAGAAGCCATTTTAAAAGTGAAATCTCTCCCCAAAGAGAAAGAGGAAGAAAGGAAAAGAAAGAGTAACAAATACATAATTGAATTATATAACATGGCATGAAAGATAGTTGTAGGCATTGACATAGTTATCGATATAACTAATACATGACCAATATATGCATTTGAAAAGCCAGGGAACTTTAACTCTATCCCTATTTTGCTTCCTATTCATTTGATTATGGATGATGATGATGATTTGGGGTAATATAAATTGCAGACATAAAGCCTCAGTATCATATGTATGTCTATTGTGGAGGGAAAAAGTTCCTGCTGATCTGCCAATAATTTTTGCAAATATTTCTGCACTCAAAAATATTTCTGCACTCAATCTACAAACCATCATGAATAAGTCAATGTAGTTTGGCCTTGTTCATAATCCATTCTTAGAATTTTATGTCTTCATCCTCAGGTTGTGACTTTGGGCATTATGAAGGAAAGATTCACCCTCTATTGATTTTCTAAGAAGTATTACCTAATTATTCTATATCCTTTGCTTCCCCTCCCTCATTTCACTCCATGACTTTTATGCATACTAAAATTGAATCAATTCATTGAAACGTTTACCAAATTGGCATGTCCTGATCTGCACACAGTGACAAAGAAAAATGGGTTGTTCTGTTCTCTGGTGTTTCCTTGCTCATTAGGAAAGATAATGCTTTGGTAGCAAGGGAAACATTTGCAGTACGCCTGACTGACAAAAAGATATTATATAAAAGACTCATATCTTAGAAGATAAGTATTTCTTAACATAATAAATATCAGTGTAAAAAAACCTAGCCATAAAATTCCCCACAGATACCACAGGGAAAATTTGTTGCCCAAAATTCTGAACATGGCATGATTATACAAGAATAGCACTTCATGTATTTTTGACTCCCTGTAGTTGTTTATTTATTCATTTATTTATTAGATTTTGTTGCCTTTATTACTTATAAGTAACTGAAGGTGATGAATGCACATAATATTGCTTCCTTCCCCTATTTTCTCCACAATAACAACCCTGTGAGTTGGTGGGTTGGACTGAGGGAGAGTGACTGACCCAATATCACTCAATCTTATATCTTACATAATATTTTCCAATCTTAGGCCTTTCTTGTATGTTGGGCTACACTTTTTATAATTCCAGTTTTCAAAAATATAGGAATTGAAGTCCAACACATCGATAAGGCTTTAGGTTGGAGAAATATATTTAGTACATGTTTAACACTAGGAAGCAATGTAATTCAAAGGAGTAAGAATGAGAAATAAAACAGAGAGTGTGATTATATATGATAATTTGGTTGCTTGGTCAGAGATGCCCCCTTGAAATTTCTCATTTCATATTAAAAATAATTTCACCACTCATTCTAGAATGTAGGTTTCAGATTAGATACAAGAAATTGTGGCAAGGTTTTCTTCATCACTTGAGATGACATTACAGGGTATTAACAGGTGCAGATTTATATTAATTGTGTGGTAAAATCTTTTTTCATCATTTGGCAGGATGAGCACATACAAATAACCCTCACAACCCGAAACAAAGTGGATGTTATTAAAACTAAAGAATAGTTTGAACTAAATGTAATTTGGCTTAATTTTAAGATGCTACGCAAATAGATTTGTAGTTCAAGTGTGAAAAGAGAAGGATCAGAGAGATAAGTGGCCACAGCTGGATATCATCATGAGATAAGGCTCAATGAGACAAATGTTTGGTAAAAATCAGAAATAATGTTGTATTCCAAGGCTATAGGGAAAAGGTGGCTGGTTCTGGAGCATCTATGTGGCTCTAAGACAAGGGTCATGATCCAGGAAGCAGCCAGGAGGGGTAGCAAAAAAGCAGGCTCGCTCCTAGAAATCCACCTCCAAGATTACATTCAATCACATGCTGTGACTATTGTAAATGTGCACAAGTTGCCAAACACTTAAATCATGGTTTTGTGACTGTGGGAACATTGTGACAGCTGAAATTTCAAGGACTGGTCATGGCTCTCTTTTTTTTTTGCACTGTCATAATTTTGAATAGTTGCTAAATGAGTGGTCAGTAAGCAAGGATCACCTATATTGCTATCCATCATACTATAAGGAATGGTTCACTTTCTTGAGATTTTAGGAATTGGTTTGCTGAATCTTCTGTCAGTATCCAAGCAAGAAGTCAAGAGACAAGATTCCCTTCTGGCTAGAGGAAGTGCCTAGAAGGCATCTGTCATTTAAAAGTGAAAATCTGTGTAGCTTCTGGAAGACTACGGCAGTTAATATTACACTAAGTAAAATGAATTCTAAGACTGAGTGCTGGAGGCCTTTTGAGCTATATTAATCTCTGTGCTTTATAATTTATGAGAAACTGAACCTTCCGGATAGGCTTATGCTTGGAATGAAGGTACTCACATAAGCTTGCCCCCATGGTCTGACAGCTATAGGAAAGATTATAAACATGTTTGAATAAGTGAGCTCACCAGTACCTTGCTATCTGCTTTACCAGGTTTGGAAAGATGGAACAGTGGAAAACTATGAACTCAGTAGTTCAGATAAGATGATACAGATGGTGAATCAAGTAGAATTGATGGATCATCTGATGAGTTCAGATAGTGTCCGATAGGTAAACCAAACTAGAAAATCAACTCCACAGGAAGGCTGACGCTACTTTTACTGAGATCGGCTATAATAACAGAGTCTTGCAAGTCTGATTGTGCTGTATCACCTTCTCCTCCTTATATTTCAATTAATTAGGGAGGTATCCCTAATTCCTTAGTTCCTTTGGAATATTATTTCATAGTTCTGGACTTAATATTTATTTATTTATTTATTTATTTATTTATTTATTTATTTATTTATTTATTTATTTATTTATTATATTTCTATACTGCCTTTCTCCCGTAGGACTCAAGGCGGTGTACAGTCAAGAAAAAATATAGATACACAAACATCATAAAATTGCTAATTAAAATTATTATTATAACATAGTTTGGCCCAATTAAATAGAACCCAAAATTAGATAACATTTTTAAATCATTCACTTGTTCATATGTTTAGCCCCGCCTGTTGGAACATCAGGGTCTTGAGGGCACCGCGGAAAGCATGGAGATCAGGGATATTTCATATCTCAGGGGGCAGTTCATTCCAAAGGGTTGGAGCCCTCACAGAGAAGGCCCTCCCCCTGGGAGTCGCCAGTCGGCATAATTTGACTGACGGTACCCTGAGTAGTCCCTCCCTGTGAGAACGAACTGGTCGGTGGGAGGCTATTGGTGGCAAAGGACGGTCCCGTAGGTACCCAGGTCCTAAGCCATGGAGCGCTTTAAAGGTGATGACTAATACCTTGAATAGCACCCGGAAGACCACCGGGAGCCAGTGTAGCTTGCGTAGGAGAGGTGTTACATGGGCGCAACAAACTGCGCCCAGAATAACCTGCGCGGCTACATTCTGGACCAGTTGGAGCCTCCGGGTGCTTTTCAAGGGGAGCCCCATATAGAGAGCATTACAGTAGTCCATACGGGAGCTGACTAGGGCATGAATATCTCTGCAGATATTCAGCTTGCACACAAATCAAATTCTATAGATTGCAGTTCATATTACCTGCGTATGGGCCTTTGTAGTAGATATAACTTATTAAAGAAATATATAATTATAGCCAGCTTGCTACTAAGAAAGAAAGAAATGATTGTTTTCTCTGAACTTCCAAATTCCCTTCAATCAAACTCCTCTGAGCAGTGCTGGTTATAGAAATGTACTAAATAAATAAATAAATGTATTAATAAATAATTTTTAATTTATGTTTGAAATTTATATGACCGCGTACTTCACAAGTGGACCTGTGGGCAGTGATGTAAGATAAAAATATATTCCTTAATCCAGATCAATAAAAAAAGAACAAGTCAAGGCTTCTATTAAAAATATATCAGACTAACATGTCACTCCCACAAATGCCAGGGCTCCATTAATTTCCTGGCCCCAGACCAGTGCCAGGTCTTCACAGTACACTAGAAGGCCAAATAGAGGGGGGAATCTAAGAAGCATTGGAACCATCATTCATAGGTGAAGTGAGGTGGAGCTGCAGAAATAGAAATGTCAAACCTAGCTATGGCAGTTTTTAATCTCACATGTTTGACAGGGCTGTCACCTGCCATGCCTGTCTTAGCTCTGCTGTGAAAGCATCTTCTTTTTAAACAGGCATCTGTGGTCATTAACACTACCACAGCAATTAGACATTCAGGCACTAAACCTTTGGATGTACAGTGTCATCCTTAAAGAAAGGCAAAACAGAATGACTGTGTACGAGACTCACATTTCACAGTTTAGATTTATACCTCCAGTTGTTTCAATCATTCAACTGAAAATTATTGTAACGGAGTTTAAAATGGCATCTGACATAAATCCAATGTGGTCTCCCTCCTTCCATATAAATCTTAGCTGAAAGCTAGGGTTCTCACTTCTGGGAACTGGAAGAAAGAGGTGGCCTAGGTCAGCCTTAATATTAAGAGTGTGAAAGGAACGACTGACCCACTATGTGGCCCTAATGTCTGAACATCATTTAGAAAACTGGAAACTTGTAATGGTTAAGTATTTTTTTTTAAAGTCAGAATGGCAAGTAGGAACATTGTAAACAGAAGATGCATGACAAAATTCATTGACAACAATATAGAAGCTTTTGAGCTACATGAGCTATTCAATTTATTTCTATTAAAAAAGGTGTTTGTAACTATTTTGGTTTTCAATGAAGAGGACCAAATTTATACATATTAGACAATTATTAAGGGATGAGTCGTATCAAATATAACAGACATCAAATCAGGGGTTTTCAAACTGTGTTTCTTTAAATCCAGATTTTATTAAAAATGCCCACAACTTTTATTAAAAATTACCAGGTATTTTAATGCAATGTGCAGTAAACGTCATATATTAAGAAGTATCTGCAGCAAAATTGTATTTGTAAAATTGCCCTGAATTGTGCAAGTGAAATGGGTGGTATAGAAATTTGATTAAAATAATACAATAAAATAAAAATAAAAAGTCATTGGGGATTTCGTGCAAGAGGAAGAGATGGCATTGAAAAAAATAATCATATTTCTTGGAGAGTGGACTGTTAAATACAAGGATGCTGAGAAATAAAAAAATACTCTTAAAATGAATCAGATTCATAGGACAATTGCAACATTTACTAACTACTTGAAAAGGTGTGCTATGGCAGGGTGTCCAACCTTAACAACTTTAAAATTTGTGGACTTCAACTCCCAGAATTCCCCAGCCAGCCACCCGGGAATTCTGGAAGTTGAAGTCCACAAGTCTTAAAGTAGCCAAGGTTGGACACTCCTGGGCTGTGGGAAACAGTGAGGTGAATAAATGGTTCAACTACGAATTCTTTCTCAGGCTGTCCCCTTCCTATGGTCCAATGATAGGAGTAACTCCCTTATTTGAGGCAGTCACTAAGCCCATTTTCCTCTCCTTGTTTTGGGCAACAAGATGATATTGTTTTACTATTTATTGTCTTTACTATTCCAGAATGTTTCTTTTTTAAAGTTTCCAGTCTATGGGTCTTTCTCCCAATCAAGTCCC
This sequence comes from Arizona elegans, assembly GCA_022577455.1. NCBI lineage: Eukaryota > Metazoa > Chordata > Lepidosauria > Squamata > Colubridae > Arizona > Arizona elegans. The sequence continues at coordinate 156,889,011 of JAKOOJ010000002.1, forward strand.
ATGCGGTAAGGTTATGCCTGCTTTGGGAATGATGACAACTCATTCTTTAGGTCTTGTGTAAAACAGCACTTCTTTGCCATTCATTAAAGCGGCCTGACCTTTTTCAGACTTCCACAAAAGCCTGTGAAAAAAAGGTGATGCTGCTTTAAGAGCTATATTAACTTTAAGTAACTGGATGATGTAAAGCCATGGCCCTTTTTCCCAGCCTCTCTCAGAAATTTTAAAGAAGCAAGATTGCTTTTATGAATAGCAGAGGTACCTGCACAAAGGTCAGATAATTTCTTCCAAATTACTTTCAAAGTGTACATAGCTCCATTAGGTTTTTTTTCAGGATTAGAAGAGCCTTTCTGACTTGGTGGAAAAACTATACAGGTAGCCCTTGACTTATGACCATTAACTTAATGGTAGTTCAAAGTTACAATAGCCTTGCAACTTGTATTCACACTTTTGATTATCACATCCACTCCTGTGGTCACATGATCACAATTTGGGTGCTTCTCAGCTGGCTTGCATTTAGGATGGTTGCAGCGTCTTGCAGTCATGTGATCACAATTTGCAAACTTCCCAGTTAGCTTCTGACAAGCAAAATCAATTTGGGGAAACTGGATTGGCTCGATAATCACATGATTAGCATAATAATAGTGTGAGTTGCTTAATGACTGCAGTAAAAATGGTCATAAAATCAGGTCAACTTGACTTATGACTACCATGACTTAGAATTGAGGCTTATCTATATCTGGCTGCTGAAACCATTTTTGCTACCTGAAAGGCTGAAAATATTGCAGTAGCATTTCTTAACTGATTTAAATGCAGCAAATTTGGGTGGGGATAGCAGAAATATTGTGAAAACAAAGGTGAGAAAGACAGTAAAATGTTTCCCAATGTTTAACAACAAAAATTAAAATTGAGAATAATTTCAGCATGTGCAGCTTTTTTCAGCTCCTGCATAAGAGTTTGCCAAAATTTCTTCTTCTCTATAGCTATTAAAGGTGCTTTTGATAAACTCTAGGTTTTTTGACAGATATGTAGATATTTATTGCCCGATATATGCAATAAACTTTCCCCCAAAAAAATATCAGGCAAAAATTATCCTGTTCAACTAACGTCCTCTAGAAATGAAATGGTCTCTAATGAAAATCTTATATTTCTTATGAGATCTGGATCCAAATGAAACCTTCCTCAGGTTTCCATGGTGCCAAGCAAGTCTGTACAGCCATTATGGTAAAAGAGAAATTAGTTGCCGTTTTACTAGCAAAGGATTTTGCCAAATCCTACTCACTTGGCTATCATGTCAGCTCCTGATGCTGAAGATGATGGTTTCCAATGAGAATTTGGTATATTAATTTTGCAATACATTTTAATCAGGGTCATAAGTCCAATTCATGTTTTTATAATCATCATCATGACCTTGAGATATAACAGAAATTAATATCTGCCTTTTAATCTAACTTCTAATCAGGGAGATTATTCTGCTGCTTGTTGCTCCCTTTAAAGGCCACCAATAATTCTAACAAAGGTATTTGTAAGATAAATGTCTTTGTGAGTTGATGTCATGCACCCTTTGACATTGGAGCATCTAATAGAGACAAGACAGCTTAATGAAAATACAATGATTTAGAGACAACCTCAGAACAAGATATCCAATCTCACACATAATAGACTTATTTCATACCAAAAAGGATACTTCATACCAAGCATACCATTTTGTTCTCTTCTGTTCAATCATGTCCAATATTCTCAAAGACCGCCTGCAGAAGTCATAGCACTTTTCTTGCAAGGGTTTTCAGAACTGGCTTGCCATTGGCTCCTTCCTTGGGCTGAGAAAAAAGGTGATTGATACAAGGTCACCAGCTGGCTTTGTGCTTAAGGTGGGATTAGAATTCATGGTCTCCCAGTTTTTAGCCTGATGCCTTAACCATTCGGTTAGTCTGGCTCTCAAGCATGCCAATGGGTCAGTGTTAATATGGTCCATTTTTACTATTTTGGTTAGTAAGGAAAAATTCTGTTCAATCTTTTTTTCCCCCTAGAAACTATCTGTTAAAGATGCAGGTATTGTGGTCATTCATATTCTATATTCCGTGCAACTTTTCCATGCATCTTATTATAATACAGGTACATGCCCCCAATGTATTATTTGTTAATATAAATTTCCTTGTGGTTTTTATTATAAATTTCCCCAATGTAAGTTTTCCTTTTTAACGTAACTATTCTTAATATGTCAATTTTAAAATGCCAAGACTCCTGATATACAATATATGGAGAAATAATGTATAACTTTTTCAAACTAAACTTTCGTTTATAGTTTTTGTTTGTCTGTTTAGAATTTTTTATTTTATTGTTGAAAAACCACACATTTAGACCCAGTTTGATGAAGTTTGTTTTAGTGAATCTTTTAATTTACCCCCACAGAAATTCATAGAAGATTTTGTTTACATCCTTAGTATTTTCTGAAAATCCATGAACCTGGATATTTATTTACATATTACAACAATTCTACACCACAAAATTTCAAGAAATGAATATTATACAATATTTGTTGTTGTTGTTAGTTGCGAAGTCATGTCTGACCCATCGCAACCCCATGGACAGCGTTCCTCCAGGCCTTCCTGTCCTCTACCATCCTCTGGAGTCCATTTAAGCTCATGCCTACTGCTTCAGTGACTCCATCCAGCCACCTCATTCTCTGACATCCCTTTCTTCTTTTGCCCTCAATCATTCCCAGCATTAGGCTCTTCTGGAGAACTGGTAGCGGAAATTTTGAGTAGTTCGGAGGACTGGTAAATACCACCTCTGACTGGCCCCGCCTCCATCTATTTTCTGCCTCCCGAGTCCCAGCTGATCAGGAGGAAATGGGGATTTTGCAGAAACCTTGCCCTGGTTTGGGGAGGGAATTGAGATTTTACAGTATCCTTCCCCTGGAATAGGGTGGGAATGGAGATTTTACAGTATCCTTCCCCTGCCATGCCCACCAAACCACACTCACAGAACTGGTAGTAAAAAATTTGAAATCCACCACTGATCCTTTCATTCCCTGTTGGGGAATGGTAAAATGATATCCTAATCTTAAAGTCCAAATGGTTTTGAAATGCAAATATGACCTCAAGCCTCTATGAATTAATTGATTTGAATCTCCTGTTTGGTTAAACGAATCATAGATTTCTAGTCTGTATTTGTCTGAACATTTTGACAAGACCCCATGTCAAAGGCTAGAGTTGAAACAATATGGGTTTAGTTAGTGTTGAAACATAGCTTTTTTGCAATCTTTCCTGTAAACAGATGTAATTGAAATGTTCATCTTTTTTTTTTACATTTAAAAGTCTTAAGTTAATAAGATATGAGGGACTGCCTATTATTTTATTCCTTTGGAAATTCGAAATGCCCGAATAATTCAATCAAAGGACAATACTAGATGTGAAATACTAGCTGTGATTGCTAATTGTATGAATCCAAAACAACATTTAGTAAAAACAAGAAAAATGTATGTTTGTATTGAGCGCACAGCTCTTATCTTAAATATTTTGAATGTCAGACGGGCAGGGTCTCTGAGGAGAAATAGGAAACAGAATCATAGATTCACTAAAAACAAAATGAGTATTTCATGCTAGTAATAGTTCAGCTAGTGGTAAAAAAAAACAAACCAATAACCTATGGGTCTCTTAACTACATATTGTGAGTTGTGTGTATCTATTTTTGTAGATATATTGGAATCAACAGGAAATTACTCACTGGTAGATTTAAATTCATTGATCTCAATAGGTCTATTCTGAAACTAAGCCTGAATCCAATTTTACACATGCATGAAATTCACAGGAATAAGATATTTTTAAAAATTAAACATTAAAATAAGACAGAGAGAGCCAAGTGGAGTGAGAATTTTTCTTAGGATGACTTGAATTTAAGTTTGCCTTCTGTTTTTAATCCTGGTATTTTGCTGCTCAGTTCTACTGCTTGGTTTTACTGTAAATATCAAGCTTTATTTGTCTTGGTAATAGCATTTCTATCCAGCCCTTCTCGAAATACTGAACATGATAAAGCCACCCCTTCTGTTCTTTGCATAAGCTAACCAACTGGATTAGTTTAAAGTGCTGATCACATGCTTTGTCCTCTGAAGGTTCATAAATAGAATAGTGGTCAGTTTTAGAAAACCTAATCAGAAGATCTTTTCTAAGCCTCACAACAGATTTCACTGATTTGTGTAAATCTGGAGGTTTAACAAGATGAGAAATGAATGATATCCTTGAGCCTTGGTGGCGCAGCAGACTAAAATGCTGTTAAGTAGCACCAGCTGCTTGCAATTACTGCAAGTTCAAATCTCACCAAGCTCAAGGTTGACTCAGCCTTCCATCCTTTCGAGGTAGGTAAAATGAGGACCCAGATTGTGGGGGCAATAAGATGACTTTGTATAAAAAGAACACCGCTGGGGGAGGCCGAAAGCCCTACTAAGCAGGTATATACAAAAGTATGAAGGCTATTGCTTAACACATTGTAAGCCGCCCTGAGTCTCCAGAGAAGGGCGGCATATAAATCAAACCAAATAAATAAATAAATAAATAAATAAATAAATAAATAAATAAATAAATAAATAAATAAAGTATCACTATTTTTAGAGCCATCCTTAAAAATGGATGTGAGTGATATCAAAAAGAGTATGTTGAAAAACACTGTCTGTGTAGGGGAATACAGGAAACACAGAGTGGAGGACATACGTCATGCTTCTGGTCTCACTATATTAGTAGAATTCTTTAGTAGAATACTAGAATTATTTATTAGCCAAGTGTGATTGGACACACAAGGAATTTGTTTCCAATACAAAAGCTCTCAGTGTACGTACAAACAACATTAACCATAAGATACAAACAAGAAGTGATAAATTGTAAGATATCAATAGGAGGAGGACATAGTAAGAAAGATGAGAAGATGAGAAGGTTGAAAAATGAGAAGACGAGAATACAGTAAATATCCTTAGGCCTAAAACAGTGCTGTGGATATTAGATATTCAGTAGAGTAATGGCACGGGGGAAAAACTGACTTTGTGTCTAGTTGTTTTGGCATGCAATGCCCTATAGTGGCATCCTGAGGGAAGAAGTTGAAACATTTTATGTGAGAGATGTGAGGGATCTGTAGATACTTTCTCAGCCCTCTTTCTGGTTTGGGTAGTATACAGATCCTCAAAGGAAAGCAGGCTGGTTGTAATTGCTTTTAATTTGTTCTCTTCCCTATTCCACCAATGGTCAGCTCCACCTGATGATTAATGATTCTCAAACTGTGTTTGAGGTCCACCTCTGTTGGATTTGTTTTTTCCTGCTGACATTTTATAGCTATAGTTTGATACTTCCCTGGTGTTGCTTTTGGGTTACTGAAAAAGTAGCATTCACAATGGATAACTGGAAATGAAGTAAATGATGAATGTTCATTTATATTTATTATTATTATTATTATTATTATTATTATTATTATTATTATTATTATTATTATTATTAATCAAATTATTAATCAAATATTTGAAGTTTGCTAATACAATCATTTAATTAATCTAATTTAATTAATCATATTTCTATGCCGCCCAACTCCCAAGGGACTCTGGGCGGCTTACAACAGAAATAATACAAACAGTGACATATTTTTTTTAAAAAAAACATTATAAAAGCATTTTAAAAACATTAAAAACACATGCACACTATCCATGGCCGGATCTCGCAAGATTGAACAGCGAGATCAACGGCCCCAGGCCTGCTGGAAAAGCCAGGTCTTCACCGCTTTCCAGAGGGCCAATAGGATGGGGGTAGTCCGGACCTCAGGAGGTAACTGATTCCAGAGAGCTGAGGCAGCCACAGAGAAGGCCCTCCCTCACAGGCCCACCAGCCGGCATTGTTTAGCTGATGGGACCCAGAGGAGACCAACTCTGTGGGATCTTACTGGTCGTTGGGAGCTATGTGGTAGAAGGCGGTCTCGAAGATAGCCTGGCCCTGAGCTATGTAGGCTTTAAAGGTAATAACCAACACCTTGAATTGTGCCCAGAGACCAATAGGGAGCCAGTGCAGCTCGTGGAGAATTGGTGTAATGTGGGTGTATCTAGGTGCACCCACGATAGCTCACGCAGCTGCATTCTGGAGCAACTGTAGTCTCCGAACACTCTTCAAGGGTAGCCCCATGTAGAGAGCGTTGCAATCAATTCCATTGGATGATTTTTGAAAAGGAATACAGTAGATGACGGCTTGTATTTATGGGAGCTGAAATCCAATATACCTGGGAGACATTAGGCTGGGGAAAGCTGAGCTGAACTCAGGTAACTTGGGGTTGATCCTACTGGGATATTGATTGGCTTGAACTATTTAGTACCTGTATTTAAGATCTTTGTTTTGAACAGTTTACAATAACTCCAGTTAAAAGATAGAAATACTATTATAGAATAGTGTTTTCAATTAACATTTTATTGATTGATTGATTGATTGATATTGATACATATAGATCTGTGCACATTCTAATATTGGTTATTCTTAATTGTTATTGTGGTCATTGATAATTAGTGGGTTTCTTTTCTGGATGTTAAAACTAATTAATGAATCATGCAAAAAAACACTTCCAGATGTTATCTAGTTTCTAGTATTCTGTCAACTAGATGATACTGAAGATTTTTTAACTAAATGATATTGAAGATTTTTTTTATGTAGCCTTCCTTCCTTCCTTCCTTCCTTCCCTCCCTCCCTCCCTCCCTCCCTCCCTCCCTCCCTCCCTTTCTTTCTTTCTTTCTTTCTTTCTTTCTTTCTTTCTTTCTTCTTTCTCCAATTCAGCTTCTTTCAGGATTCTTTGCTTTATTCATAGATTTGCAGTAGAATAATGCATAGAAAAGCCAATAGCAACATTTGAGCGTACATTAAGAAAATAAAAGTTGAGACAGTCACTGCTCAGGGTTGGTTATGATTCTAATGGGATTCTAATGGAATATAAACCCTGTCAAATATGTACATACAGACACATATATACATACATATTTCTCCAAATGAGTTTTCTATACAACCTTTTCTAATTTATACATTTTGGTAATACGAGTATCACTAATGTACATATTTTTGTATATAGCTTCCTCAAATATAATTTTTGTAAATAATCCCACAAATTTGTTTTTTTAAATGCTGCTTTCCCAAAAGACTGTTCTTCTTCTTATTGTTGTTGTTTGTGTTGCTAGTTGGTTATCCTGGTTAGGCCCAATATAAGAGACTGTAGACTTTCTTGTAATAATAATATTTATTTTCTTCCTCAGGAACACATTTAGACAGCCGTCAATCTGAGAGGAGCGAGAGCTTATATACAGAGGAGGCGGGGCTAATGGTAAGTAGTAACCAATGATAAGCGACACAATGACATCACACCATGACATATATACAAGCACACATATTTACAGATATCAGGTTAGGTATTTTCAACTGTAACAAATCCCCCTCTAAAATACCTAACTAATGGTGAGTTATTAAGATTATATATGTACATTGAGTTTGGAAGTCAAATACACATGTTGTTTGGTTGGTAATGGCTTAGTGAGGATATCAGCAATTTGTTCACTAGTATCGCAATGAACAGCTTTAATGAATCCTATACTTGACAGTTGTCTTACATGTTTATATTTGATATCGATATGTCGAGATCGTTGACCTATTGCTTCGGAAGCTGATATATCTATTGCTGCCTTATTGTCCTCATTGATAATAATTGGATAAACAGGTTCATCCCACACATTAGATAACAAATCATCGAACCAAATTAGATTATTGACTGCTTTGGATAAGCAAACATATTCGGCTTCCGCCGTAGAGGTGGCAATTAAGTTCTGTTTGCCAGTGTACCAGTGCACCGCACAACCATTTATAAGAAAAACATATCCAGAAGTGCTTTTCCTGCTTTTTGAATCAGTAGCCCAATCAGCATCGGCGTAGCAGGTCAAAGTTGGTTTTTCAGAAATGAATGGTTCTAAGAATAGACACACATTAATGCTAGATTTCAGATACTTTAAAATCCTCTTAATTCCCTCCCAATGGTATAAGTTAGGATTGCTTACATGTCTTGACAACAAATTTACGGCAAGGGTGATATCAGGCCTGGTCCAATTAGATATATATAATAAGGACCCAATAATTGATCGATATAAAGTGTTATCCTTGAATGGTTCGTACTCATTGTACACATTCCTATAAAAATCAGTTGATATAGGAGTATCACAAATTTTTGAGTTAATCATGTTACATTTTTGTATGAGTTCCATAATCTTGTCTTTCTGAGATAATTTGAACCCCTTATCTGTTTTGTCAATTTGGACTCCTAAATACTTATTTACCTTTCCTAATATTTTTAAATTGAATTTTTTGCCTAGTTGTTCAGCAAAATTATCACATTTAATCTTGTCACGTCCAAAATATAATATATCATCAACATAAATCAAAACATATTCAATAGAATCATCATTTCTTTTCGTGAAAAAGCAAAAATCAGATGAAGTAGCTACAAAGCCTATATCTTTAAGTATCTTTGATAAACACTCATACCACCGCTTACCAGACTGTTTTAGTCCATAAAGGCTCTTATTCAATAGCCAAATTTCTCCCTTTTTTGTATCTTTTCCTGGGGGTGCTTTCACATAAATTTCTTTATCTAGATCAGCGTGCAGGTAGGCTGTCTGCACGTCAAACTGATATACTTCCAGATTTAAAATGGAAGCTAACACTAATGCTGTTTTCACACTTTCTGATCTAACGGTTGGTGAGTATGTGTCTTCATAGTCATCCGGAAATCTTTGGGCAAAGCCTTGAGCCACTAACCTGGCCTTGTATAGGAATTTACCATCCTCTAGCTCTTTGATTTTATAGATCCACCTAGTGCCAATGGGGGATTTCTCAGTGGGTATGTCTGTTGGTGTATATACATTTAGTTCTCTCAAACTGTCCATCTCTTTTTTCATTGCTTCCTCCCACTTACTTTTTTCTTCTAGAGGTTACTTAAGTATGTCATCATATGTGTTGGGAGTCAGGTGTTTAGCTTGAATAGACAGTACGTAATCATCTAATCTTTTAGGGATTGTGCCCCTATTAGATCTAATGGGCCTATTCTGGGGATGTTCATCGCTATGCATATACTTAGCTTCTTTTTTGGTTAATTGATCTACCTTCAAAGTGGGGTGTCCTTTTTTCCATTCATCATTAACTATTTTTGGGCATTTGATTCTGTTTGTGGATGTGGATTTGGGGTTTGTATCTGATATATGATGTTCTGCGTGCATGTGTGTAATATTTTTTGATTCTGGGTAAATTTCATTGAGATGTAATTTTGACCAGTTCATGTGTTCATGAAACACGGCAGATCTGGATACAATGAAGTGGTTATTTTTATCAATGAAGCGATATCCCTTGGTTCCTGATTCGTACCCCATAAATATCAGTCTTTTGGATACTTTCTCTCCTTTGCGCCTTAATTGTGAGGGGACATATACATCAGCAGATACACCAAATACGTGTAAATGCCCAATTTTTGGTTTCCTTCCATACATGAGTTCGTATGGGGTCTTGTTGATTGTACTGGACCATAAGCGATTTATAGTGTAATTGGAATAAGTAAGGGCTTCAGCCCAGAATGATTGGTTTAAACCAGCATCATCTAACACACATTTAACCATGGTTTGCAGCAAACCGTTTTTTCTTTCAGAGACTCCATTTTGAAATGGGGAAAACGGACAAGATTTAAAGTGCAATATTCCTTGTGATTTTAGCCAATTTGAAAATTCGTTGGATAGGAATTCCGACCCCCTGTCAGTCATTATTTGTTTAATTTTAGTATTGTGTTGCGTCTCTACCATTTTAAAGAACTCCTTAAATTTTTTGAAAACCTCATTTTTGTGATTAAGGGTGTATACAAAACCGAATCTACTGTAGTCATCGACTATGGTTAGAAAGTATCTTTTTTTATATTTAATTGAGGGTTTTAATGGGCCTACTACATCCATGTGAATTAGTTGAAAAATTGATTGTGTGGTGCGAGTGGCTTTTTTGGGTTTTGGTTTGTTTTTAATTTTGGATGAATTGCACACAGAGCATTCTAAGTAATTTTTACAGTTCTTTATTTTTAAATCTTCGGAACATTCTAACATTTTTCGTATGACGGGAAAGCTTGCGTGTCCTAGCTTTCTGTGGAGTAAGTGACTACAATTATCGTGAATAGGTCTTCCATTGTTTAAATTCTCAGACATATTAGTATCAGTGTTTGATGCATTATCATTATTACTTTCATCATGGCTATCTGAATTTGGCTTTTTGTTTCTTAATTGATAGTTTGCATAGACTAGTTCGTTATCTTGTGGCAGTAGGTATGTTAGTCCATCATTTGTAAATAGTTTACCTATGTTTCTGTTGTTCTTAGACATAAATACCTTTCCACCTCTGAAAGTGGTTTCTATTTCATTCTCTATACTTAATTTTAGGGTTGCCAATATGTTATTTGGAATTTTGGGCACAAATAGTACCCCCTCTAATTTCCCTATACCCTTTATATGCGTGTCTCCTATTCCTCTCACTAGGACCTTATTTTGGTTTGCTACTTTAATGTAATATTTCTTTTCAGTGAAGTTGCTTAATATTTCTCTATTATGAGTTGTATGACATGTGGCTCCAGAATCTATGAGCCAAGTGTTGAGTGAATCAGACATCAAAATGTCATTGTTTCTTATTCCATATAGTGATCCTTTCTTATTTTCTCTAGGGTTATTTCTGTACATTTGTCTTTCTCTAGGGTGTGGTGATTCTCTTCGCTTATACCTGTAATCTGGGGAAGTTCTGTCTAAGAAGTGTATTCTCCTATCCTTGTGTTGATATGAGTCACTGTATCCTGCATTCTTGGGGCAATCTCTACTCTGATGTCTTTCAGATCCACATATGAGACATTCATGTGGGTACCTATCTCTGACCCTAAAATCAGTTCTTCTTTGATTTCTACCTTCCCTTTGTTGTGTATGTCGCTCTCTTCTAAGTCTATCTTCAGTAATAAGCTTATTGGTGAGGTTTTCTAAAGTAATTTGTTCTATACTTAGGTTATCTATTAAGATAATATAGTTATCCCAGCTGTGATCTAATGAGTTAATTATAATGCTTTTCATGGTATTGTCAGAAATGGTTTCCCCCCTTTGAATAAGTTCTGCTCTTACAGCGTTTAGATTCAAGATATGTTCACTCATGGAGGTATCATGTTTTAGTTTGGCAGAATAGAATTCCCTAGAAATTTTTGTGGTGGTGGCTACACTTTTACTATAGAACAAATTGAATAATTTTTGGTATGTTTCAAATACAGTTAAATTATGCTCTATACTGGGAAGTATACTTGGTGAAATAGAGGCAATTAATATATAATATGCTTTGTGATGGAGGCAGTCTATTTCATAGGTCCAAGGCTTATCTGGTGGGTTATCAATAAAAAATAAAACATTCTCTTTCAAATATATAATCTGTAAACACTGGTTCCATTCCATTAAGTTGCTTCCATCTAATCTTAACTTTATAAAGTCTGAAGGTATTGTCCCTGAGTGTTGTGAAGTGTTATTCATGTTTAGTAGCTGTCCATGATTTAAGACCTTAGCATACTCACAATAAGGCCTGGGTATGGTAGATGCATGTCTGTATTTACTTATCTCTATGTTGCACTGACTTGTATTTATGTTTTCTTCTTTCTTTGCAGGCTCGTTCTGGGCATGCTCAGTCCTCATTTTTCTCCAGCAGCCGGCGAGGGAGGTTCCTGTGTCTGCAGCTCCTGGGGTGAAGTCCCAGACAGCCTTCTGTTGCTCTGCTTTGTTTCCGGAGGGCCTCTGGTGACTGAAGAATGCCTGGGGTGCTGCTCTGCTCGTCGGGGAGTCTTCTCTGAGGTCGTCAGTAAGTGGAGCTTGAGGCAGGCCGCCATTGCCAATGGAGCCGGGTTGTTCAGGGAGTTGCTCTTCGGTAGGTAAGTATGATTGCCAGCTTGTCTTTCTTCGGGTGGCTAGGCCTTTCTTTAGACAGTCTATTTCTTTTTGGCTTTTGGTAGATGGTAGTTTAGAATTTTCTATTTCATTTTCTGATTGTTTGTTTGGTATTGTTAGTTTAGTCCCGAGTGCTGCAGTCAGCACCTGTATAGCATTGTCTATTTCTACTTCAGTAGGTTGAGCTTTGTTTTGTTTAAATAATTGTTTTTTATTTGTTTTTGGACTCAGGTAGTCATCTTCTTGGTAGGTTTTGTTTTTTATTTCGTAGTTTGAGGTTTGGAATTCTTTTAGTAATTGGTCAGGCATTTTAGAGGTATTAGGTGAGTAAGATGGCTGCCATGAAAAAGGCGGGAAGCTGTCGCCATCTTCGGTGGGGTTGAGTTTCTTACCTTGCAGTTTTCTTGTTTGTTATTTTCGTTTATCATGCTGCGGATTTTCACAAGCAGATTTGATTCAACTGTAGTTGTTTCTATTAATTCTAGTATTTTTCTTTTTACCTCATCTTCTTTGTTTGGTGTTGAGAAAGTTTGTTCTGCTCCAGCTAGTGGTTGTTTGTTTTGTGTTAGCAGTTCATTTTCTTGTAATTGCGTTTGTTTCTTAATATTTTCAAGTGGTGTATATTTGTCAGGAGTTAGTTGAGCTGCCATTCTTTTCGTTATGTATCTGGTGGCAGGTCTTCTTTTGTCATTATGTGAGTCTTGCATCTTTATGTTCGGTTGGGCCTACCAAACCATCCTCTTGCTACCAATTTGTTGCTAGTTGGTTATCCTGGTTAGGCCCAATATAAGAGACTGTAGACTTTCTTGTTATAATAATATTTATTTTCTTCCTCAGGAACACATTTAGACAGCCGTCAATCTGAGAGGAGCGAGAGCTTATATACAGAGGAGGCGGGGCTAATGGTAAGTAGTGACCAATGATAAGCGACACAATGACATCACACCATGACATATATACAAGCACACATATTTACAGATATCAGGTTAGGTATTTTCAACTGTAACAGTTTGCAACTTCCTCAAATAAGGATACTTTATACATATTTTTGAACTAAGAAGTACACTCTGAGGATTATATGCTTATTTGTGACACAATAGATTTCAGTTCAGATAGTTTATACCATTTGTCTTGAAAACAAATCTGTGGTGATATCTTTTATCTAACTTTTATTTATTCATCTGGAACATAATAGGACATTCAACAAAGGCTGGCATCATTTACTTGTTCAGAAACTATCTAGCAAATATTATTTATTCATTAAAAATATTTTAAGCCCACTGACTATCCAGAAGATCTCAGAATGGGTGACAGTCCATTAAAATTAAAATAAAAACAAACAAAACCCAAGTAAAATTAATTAAACATTGAGACCACATAATGATAATCATAGTGATGTTGGCAGGTAGGCAATGAAACAGTGTAAGCAGTCAAAACTAAATTCAGATGCGTGAAAAATCTTTCCTGTCATAGTGGTTGCAGCAGGTTTTTCCCAAGCCTCATCCTTCTTAAATCCAATAATTCTGAATGACAAATCTTGGGAATCCCCCATTGCCAAAGAGAGATCAAAATATCAAGGTACTCTCCTGTTCTCATCTATCTGCAATTTTTTTCCTAACTCTTCTCCATCTTTATGACTCAAAACAAATTGTTCAAAGAATTTAGGAGAGTCTACTAATTAATTGTCAAATTGTCTTTTTTCAACAAGTTGGACAAAACTTCTGAGAAGTAGATTGCTACAACAAAAATAAAAGATGAGAACAACTAAATTGCCAGTTTAAACTCTGCTTCCAGCAAGGATTAAGGTAGCAGATATAATTGTAAAACTACCCTCAGTAGAACCTGTTTGAGTCTGATTTTGGCAGTGACCTTTTCAGTAACCATTTGCAACTTAGCTTAAAAAAAAAAAAGCACCTAGCAGTAAAATACCACAAAGCTTGAAATTCCTCTTCTGCTTTTCCAAGCATGGCTGTTATGGATGAAAATCTCAGCATTTCCATCCACCCTATTTGGCAGAGAGCTGTGCTATTCTAGGTGCATGGACAGTTTGGCACTATAGATTGTCATTTATATGCTTTATTTATATGCTTTAGATGCTGCTGAACTTAATGTTTCATAATTGCTCCAAATGTTCTCTGAAAGGTTATTTCAACATTTGTACTTCCTGGAAAAGATAGATAGATAGATAGATAGATAGATAGATAGATAGATAGATAGATAGATATAGATATAGATGATATAGATATAGATATAGATATAGATATAGATATAGATATTTTGTTGTTATTAGTTGCGAAGTCGTGTCCGACCCATCGCAACCCCATGGACAACGTTCCTCCAGGCCTTCCTGTCCTCTACCATCCTCTGGGGTCCATTTAAGCTCAAGGTATAGATATATAGATATATAGTTTGGTGTATTCGGGTCTTTTTCCGTGTAAGATTGAGAGTATCTTGGTGACGTTTTGACGAGGTCCCACTCGTCATCTTCAGGCTGGTGCCTTCGGCTTCGTGCCTGTGCAAGCAAAGCCGAAGGCACCAGTCTGAAGATGACGAGTGGGACCCGTCGAAACATCGCCAAGATACTCTCAATCTTACACGGGAAAACATCCAAATACACCAAAACTTGCATACCTCTACCCGTGAAAATCTACGAAAACATAAATATATAGATATATAGATATATAGATAGAGATATAGAGATATAGAGATATAGAGATAGATCCTGCCTATGGTGTCTGTGGTGAGATGGATGGCATATAACTTTAATAATTAAATTAAAATGCATACTGTACATTGTTAATCATTCAAGCATGTGCATTAAAATGTATACATCAGTATATATGTGAATTCATATGTCACTTCTATGAACATTTTTGTTTTACTACATTATTTCATTAATGGCACATGTTCTGAGAAATCTAGCAACTGCTCTGGTTATGTCTATTTTTAAAACCACGTGAAAGCATAAACTTTTCAGATTCCTTTATGGATCAGGTTCATATTATACTGAATCAGTCCAGGTAGCTCTGTATTGTCTGCATTGAACACAATGTTTCCAGCACAAGTTCTAGATCCTGCTCAGAGACTGAATTTGAGTACATTATCAGTGAATGAATTTTTTGAACAGCATATGTACTACTTAAATGCCATCGGCATTGAAAAAATTACCAACGGTTAATTGCAAATTGCAGCTTTACTTAAAACAGGTTACATCCTGCGACGATATCTTTAATACATCAACCAGTATCTCCATATCCCAAGTCTTTGGGAAGGACTTGATGGGTGGATAAAAGTACCACATCTAGTCTAAACATCTGGATGACTGGGCAACCAACCATAATAAATTAAATTTATATGCGCCTGATTCCCAGTGGAGTCCGGGTGGCATATTGGTATGTATTGCAGGAACTGGGCATGGCTAGTCTAGTGAAGAGAAGGACCAGGGGAGACATGATAGCAGTGTTCCAATATTTGAGGGGCTGCCACAGAGAGGGGGGAGTCAAGCTATTTTCCGAAGCACCTGAAGGTTAGACAAGGAATAATGGATGGAAAATGAATAAGGAGAGATTCAACCTGGAAATAAGGAGAAATTTTCTGACAGTGAGAGCAATCAACCAATGGAACAGCTTGCCTTCGGAAGTTGTGGGACCTTCATCACTGGAAGCTTTCAGAAGAGACTGGATTGCCATCTGTCAGAAATGTTGCAGGGTCTCCTGCTTGGTGGGGGGGGGGGGGTTGGACTGGATGACCTATAAGGTCCCTTCCAATTCTGTTAATCTGTAAATTTGTTAGGTTCATTTTAAACAAAATGCATCTTTTCCCTAGATTGCTCATCGTTAGATGTGATTGGCAGCCCCAAAAACCAAGGAAAAGGCATCACTGTTCTAAAGTGTTCCCAACAGGTACTATTTACATGCCCAGAAGCAGCCAAAAACAGGCTTTGCTCTTTGAATCTACATCTCTGAACAACCATACTGCAATTAAGGAAGGAAATCATTATTTTAAATGTTTTTATTGTTTTAATTATAATATTTTTTTTTAAAATTGCAAGCCACTCAGAATCATTGGTTGAGATGGGCGGCTATAGAAATGGAATAAATAAATAAATGGAAGCTTGGATTGTTTATTTGTAGCTGTGCTTTGAACAAGCAAAATCATTCTGCATTAAGAGAGGGAAAAAAATGAGGACTTCAAAAGCAAAAGAGGGTAAGAGACAATAGAAAATTTGGCTGGTTGCAGAGGAGGAATAATGGGGCTATTAAATGAATATATTTGCTGTGCAGCCAGCCAAAACATTTCATTAGAACAGTTGCACTCCGCCCTATCTAATAATAATTTCAGTAGAAAAGACAGATTGACTGAGAGGTTTTATTTATTGTGCAGTAGCCAGAGGTGTGCCAGCTAAGGGCTCTGAACATCCCAATGCCAAAGCACGTTTCATCTGCAAAGAGTGTGATGTGATTTGTAAAATGTACCCAAACATAGATGGATGCTTTCAGTTCAGACTGGGATATCGATAGCTCACATAATCCACATCTGATGGTTAAAAGTTGGGGCTGTTCTCATCACCGATTACTGCTCAAATTACTAAAACTATGAACCTAGTACTTCCTGCCTCTAAAATCTTTGGTTTTCCTACCTATTTCAAATAACTAAGATCTGTGGAAGTATAAGGTTTAAATGTCAAATTGTGCTGTATGGATGGCTATTATGTTATGATCATTTGCTTAAATGGAATTAATCTTTCAGCCAATGAATTGTGGTTATTTATCTGTGAGTGATGTACTATTGATTATAATGTATATTGGCACTTTTCCCCATTTTTTTCAAACTGTCAATTTTTAATTGGAAATTCAATTTTAAATTAGGGAGAACAAGAGAAATTGCAATGAATGACAGTAACATTTTTATAAATGTTCCCTATACAAATATAGCATCAGTTAGATAGCAATGTTGTGTCGCATCAGTGCATTTAGAAGACATATTACCAAGATCTAGATTTTTTAAAGGATGTTTAGAAAGAGATGGCAATCAAAAATGTTGATGTACTATTTTGATCTGCAATGGTTACCTTTTTTTGGGCTAGGGCTAGGGAGATCATTTGACTTAGCCATGAGGCTCATAGAATGATGTACCTATTTTTCAGAGTATAAGACACACTTCCCTCCACCCCAAAAGAGGCTGAAAATGTGGGTGTGTCTTATACTCCGAATATAGCTTTTTTGAAGCTTTTTTTCGGCCCTAATGAGGCGCTAGCGAGTGAAGCGATCTTCCGAGCTTTGCCTGCTCCCTCCAACTCTCAGCTGTGCTTTAGAAGCTTTTTTTCAGCCCTAATGAGGTGCTAGCGAGTGAAGCAATCTTCCGATCTTAGCCTGCTTTTCTCATTGCTTCTCTCTCCAAAGATCAGCTGTGCTATAGAAGCTGTTTTTTCCTCCCAAGCAGAGAATAAAAAGCGTGCAAGCGTTTTTGCTCAAAACCAGCAAACTAATGTGCTGAAGCTGACCAGATTAAGGACGCTGGCCAGATGAATGCCTGGTAAGCAGATTCCCCCCCCCCGCCATTTTCCTCCCCAAAAACTAAGCTGTTTTATACTCCAGTGCGTTTTATATGTTATTTAAGTCAATAATTATCTCACATGTACATGCTTCTTTAGATTGTTGGGAGAAGAAAGGGAATATTCACTACTATTCTTATTCATTTTGTCAATCAATCCATGGCTACTTTTATATGCATAGTTAGAGAGTCAGATTGACAATAGCTGGCCTCTCGGAGTTTTCTTGTTTCCATACCTGCTCTTATTCTTGAGGGGAAAAAAAAAGAATAAGCTGCTGAAAATTGGCCATTTTTCCCCAAGCAGCTGTGAGATTCTCTTTTAGCATGACTTTGGAGAGGGGAGAGGAATTGCACAGGGGTTTCAGGCAGCATGCAAATAGTAAATTATTCCTCCCTGATCTAGTTTCTATATCCAATCCAATGAGCACCAGTTATTTATCCATTGAAAAAAAAAATCCAGGGATTAAAACAGTGACTTTCTATATCCAATAGTCTTTTCCCCTTCTTTTTGTTCTATCACCTGTATGTATCTTGAACTTTCTTCTTTAACCTGCTTAAGACTTTGAGAATATTTGCAAAAGTGCATGGCTAAAAACCAAAATCATTTAATACGAATGACAAAAGGGAATGCAAAAAACCTCCTTAATTACTACATTAATTACTCACAGTTTCTGATATCTATTCAGATAGGCCAAGCTGCAAGTCTCTCTGAAAGCTAGCAGTACAAGAGAAAACCATTAACAGATATCAGGACCAGAGATAGTATTCAGCAGGTTCTGACCAATTCTGGAGAACTGGTAGCAGAAATTTTGAGTAGTATGGAGAACCAGTAAATACCACCTCTGACTGGCCCTGCCCCCATCTATTCTGTGCCTGCCAAGTCCCAGATGATTGTGAGGAAATGGAGATTTTGCAGTAACCTTCCCCTGGAGTGGGGAGGGAATGGAGATTTTACAGTATCCTTCCCCTACCATGCCCACCAAGCCATGCCCACCAAGCCACGCCACGCCACGCCATGCCATGCCATGCCCACCAAGCCACGCCCACAGAACCGGTAGTAAAAAAATTTGAAATCCCACCACTGATCAGGTTTGGAATGTCAAAAAAGAAGAGCATTGAATCATGAACCTTGATGAAGAAATCAAGGAATATATAAAACAGAGAGAGAGATCTGCTCTGGAAGTGAATAAATTACCTTCTTCTGCGAAAGATATCAATCTCCAGATCTTAATTTCATGAGATTTGGAGATCCAATGATAGAGAGCTACTATTTTGAAATGAATAATTTATTTCTTTCAATCTCCGGAGCTTAATTTCATAAGATTTGGAGATCCAATTCACAAAGGCATTTTTTAAATGAATAATTTATTGTTTTCTTATTTCACAAAGTTTCTTTCTATTAAAGATGGAAACTAATAATCAGAACAGATGTTTTGTCAAAGATGGAAACTAAAGACCAGAACAAATGTTGTGCACAATGAGATATACACAATGACATCATCATTCCTATGCTGCTGTTATATAACTGCATCAGGACTTCTGTTGCAAGTTTTGCAAATTGAGAAATTCATGTGATAATCTCATGATGTACATGCCATCAATTGTTCCTTCCCACAGCTACAGTTGCCCATATCTAAGGATTAGATGTACAATTATAGCACATATTTTAATGATGAAATGGCTTAAGATATCTGGAAGTAGCCCTTCTTTCATTGCGCCATCATTAATCCATAATATTTTCCCATTCTTCAATTATTTTCTAAGAAAAATCATCATCATAATTGTTATCCTTTCATGGGCTTTTTCAGATGAAAGAGTGAATAAAAGCTATAAAAGGGAAGCGTGGTAATTATAACTTTAGATTAGTTCATATTAGCTGTTATTTTAGTTTTTATTTAAAAAAAAAACCCTTTAATAAACAAGTATTTTAAAAGGAGGAAATACTCAAGGAGCCATACTCTGTAGGCTCCTTATCTTTTCTCTCTTTCTAGCATCCTTTACTTTGCCTCCTAAGCTGCAGGCAAAAGAGAAGGAACAGAAAGCTCTTATCAGAGGCCTAGTGATCTCTTATTGAAAATTTTTGAAATTAGGCTGAAAGCTCATACCAGTAGCTTGAGGGCTGCATGCTGCTGCCTCTGTACTAAAAGGAAGCTGAAGTCCATGTTTCTCATACACAAGTTTCCAAAGTCTGAAAAACCTTAAAGCAGTCTATCTATCTATCTATCTATCTATCTATCTATCTATCTATCTATCTATCTATTGGTTCAATTTATATGCCACCCTTTTCCAGAGACTCAGGGCGGTGTACAATGCATTAAGCAATAGCCTTCATACTTATGTATATACCTGCTTAGTAGGGCTTTCGCCCCCACGCCTCAAGCGGTGTTCTTTTTTATACAAAGTCAACTTATTGCCCCCAGAAACCGGGTCCTCATTTTATCTACCTCGGAAGGATGGAAGGCTGAGTCAACCTTGAGCCTGGTGAGATTTGAATTTGCAGTAATTGAAGGCAGCTGGTGTTACTTAACAGTGCTTTAGTCTGCTGCGCCACCAAGGCTCATCAGTTCAAAGTCCAAATCAGTGTAGGCAATAGTAAACTAAGTCATTGCCAGTTTGCATAGATCATACACAAGGAACATCGTGCCCTTTAAGTATTTTGGATTACAGTTTCCAAAATACTGATAAAGGAGAATATTTGTAGCTCAGGGTTGAAATCAGGAGTCCTTGATGCTCTTGTAGCTTGGTGCTCAGAGAGCACCAAAGGCCACTCAGTTTCCAAACTCTTAACTATTTTGCTTAGTTATATGTCTTAGCTGGAATTTTCCAGGAATATGTTGTCTAAAAAGTTTGGGGAATCTATGTTTCTCTGGGATGCCGAAATGAGAGGCAGTTATTCTTTCTTGCAGGAGAAAACTGCATTTATTGCTATTTGGATAGGTCTTCTTTTTCTTAAAAGGAAAAGAAACATGTTGAAAATTCTTCACACAAGATCATTTCAAGATGTGTTTGTTGAATATTAATGAGGGAGAAGTCATGACGTACGACTTCCTCCTCATTGGTCCAGGCTCCAAGGCGGGAGAATGGACCGATGTGAGTGGCTGAAATGCTGGACAGCTCCCGGCTTTAAAAGGAGCTGCCAGCGCATCTGCCGCTTGCTTTTTAAACTGCCCAAATAAACTATTTTACTGCACCATGCCATGTCCTGCCTCCTCACTCTGACCTAACCTTTAAGAGTGCTTGTTCTTGCTAACTTAGTATCGTCTATCTCCTGTTTAATTCTGCATAGCTTTCATTATAAGATGTGGGCAATATGACTCTTACCTGCTACGAACCAGATGTTCAGAACCCTGTAGTGGCAGCTGCCATGGCAAACACAGATTCTTAGTTATGCCTACAAATGAACCTACATTGGTGGGCTTTATTAGAATTATTTCACACTTCCTTGTTGGGATATTTCTAATTAAATGTATTTCCAGTTAAAGTTAACATCTTTTTTATCATCTATGTGTTCAGAATACTGAAACAGAAGACAGTGCAACACTAATTGTAACAAGGAAAATAGTGGCAACCCTCAAACTGGTACTGCTAAAATGCATGAAGCTTTAATTAAATAGTAAAATGCACGATCATTTTGTAAGACCTTCCTCTAGGGTATAAGAGTTCAAATTACAATTTACCTCACTATTAAAATTCAATAAATGAAAATTTTGTGGCCCTAGGAAGGTTTCACTAAAACATCATAGGCATTATATCATTTTATTAACGTTGAACTTTTGAGTATCATCAAAGAATTTGAGTATTCTTTTGTGAGCCTCCATTCTTTATTTTCTATCAAGAGGTAGTAGAAGCTGATACTGTAGATCTTGTCTATTGTTAGAAGTTGTTGATTAGTTTAAAAATTGGGTGGTTATTAAGGACTGTCAGATGGATTGGAGAGTTAAAAGAACTTCCCAGAAGAATCATTCTACCAGGAAAATTTCATGGAAGTGCTCACCATGAGCCTAACTTTATCCAGTATGGTAGGCTAGAAAACAAAAGTGTTATGAGCTGAGTTTTTGTAGACACTCCAGAATAAATAATCCAACTAGAAAATGTTTTCACACAAGAAAAGATGGCTTAGTCTGATGATGAGGCTGGCAAACAATGTACATTTCACTAAGAGAAAGGAATAACTTTTAAAAACCTAATTCATATAGTTTAGAGCAATCAGTAACAATTTGTAACAATTTAGTGCAAATAGTAACAAACAAGTATTTCTGCCTTGTAAACCAGTGGTGGGTTTCTACCGGTTCATGAACCAGTGGCGATGGTGGTGGGAGGCTCCACCCATCCACCCGGACGTCATCATGGATACTCTGCACATGCACAGAAGTGCTGTGCATGATCGAAGTGCGCACACACATGTGCGCACAGTTCCAAACTGGTAGCAAAAGTAAGTGGAACCCACTACTGTTGTAAATGCTTGGTAATCCTGATAAACTAATGTTATCTTGCCTTTATAAAAGATATCTTCCTATATACCATATTTTTCAGAGTATAAGATGCACTGGAGTATAAGATGCACCTTAATTTTGGGGGAGGAAAACAAGAAAACAAGAATTCTACCTCTGCCTACCAGCATTTAAGGTGGCGCTGCTTTACGCCGCCCTCCTCCTCCTCCTGCAAGCAAGAGGTGCCTCAGAGACTTGGCTGGGAAAGAGAGCATTGATTACTGATAAGTTCTTTTCCAGAAAACTTATCAGGGTGCTCCTGTGATCTGCAGGGACTACTCGCTTTCCCCCAAAGAGACCCCTTGCATGCGCTAGGAGGAGGGAAAGAGCACAGCCTGAGAAACTAACCTCTTTGGGATGGTCTGGGGGGGGGGGAATCTGCCCGGCAGCTTTGGGGAACAAGGCAGGCCCCATGGTTTGCAGCAGGTCACCCCTCTGGCTGCCCAGCGGGCAGCTCAGGGCAGACAGTGTCGCAATGACTTCACTCCCCAGCAATGTGAGGAGCCGCCGTTGCTGCTGCCTAAGTCCTCTCCGCGCCCAGGAGCCGAGCGAGCCAAACAGGAGCTCCTAAAGTGAAACATCCCTCTTTTCCAGCCACCGCTGCCCAGATTCCCCAATGCTGCCCAGATTCCCCAATGCAATTCTCAGAGCCGCATTTCAGGCAGTCAGTTCCCCTGCAATGTGCAGCGGGGAACTGGGAACCATTCAGCTCTCTCAGCTCCTGGGCGTGGAGAGGGCTTAGGCAGCAGCAACAGCAACTCCTCACATTCCTGGGGAGTGAAGTCATTGCGACCATTATCTGCCCTGAGCTGGGCGGCCAGAGGGGTGACCTGCTGCAAACCGTGGGGCCCGCCTTGTTCCCTGAAGCTGCTGGGCAGATTCCCCCCCCCCAGACCATCCCAAAGAGGGTTGTTCCTCAGGCTGTGCCCCGACCCAGATCCCCGCTGCCTGGAACTGTCCGAAAATGTCCAAAGGGTGGGGGCCAGCGAGAGGGTGGAGCTACATTCGGCGTATAATATGCACCCAGATTTTCACCCCCTTTTGGGGGGTAAAAAAGTGCATCTTATACTCTGAAAAATACGGTAGCTATTGGGACATTTGCTTAGGAGGGTATTAAAAATGTTTAAATGATAAGTGTGACTGTGTAATTGAAGCCTTTGTTTTATAGTAAAGTTACAGCAGCTATCTTGACTTTTCTAACATTCTCTCCTCCCATGGATGATCCTAAAATTTCTGTATGTGCCTATAATCCATCTGAGTTTGTCTGAGCAGTTCAGCAATAACTAAGCAGGTACTTCAGACAAGGTACTTCAGGCTTTAACAACCTTTATTTAATTTTCACTCTTTTTTTAGTTGTCTTCCATAGCCAAAAAGTTTGGGATAACTTTGTTTTTCAGCCCGTACTTTCTGAAGAAGCTAAAAGTTAAAATGGATATACTTGTATTATAGAGTTTTAACATGCCTTATTTCTACAGTTGAACAACAACTTATTTCCTGCCAAATTTTAAGAGCGCTATCTTTAGATATTCCACAGGTTGCAAAGTGGGAACTGAGAGCTCCAGAGTGAATGAGAGTTTGAGAGCCAGTTTGGCTTAATGTTTAAAGTATATGGCTAGAAATCAGGAGATGGAGTTCTGACCAGCAGTGAAATCCATTTACCTTCACTACTGGTTTGGGAATGGGAGCGAGTGGGAACCTCTTCTGTGCATGCGCAGAGGATCAAAAACAGGACATAATGATGTCCCAGCGGGTGGGAGGAGCCCCCCGCCACTGCCCCTACTGGTTGGCACGGGCTAGATAGATCCGGCTGGATTTCACCGCTGGTTCTAGCCCCCTCTTGGGCATAAAACCAGATGAGTGACCTTGGACTAGTCATTTCTCTCTGTCAGATCTGGAAGCCATCTTTCTACTTTTGAGCCTTCAGGGTTCAGGCCTACCACATATTCTACTGTGGGGAAAATGGGAGAGGGGATTGTATAGAGTGAAGAGGATACGTAGTCAAAATAAAATTATTTCTAGAAAGTCAAGGCCGTTGTGACCGCAGCTGTGCTGAGAAGAGTGAGGAGGTACCTTTGGTTCCGGAGGGTACCTGATTGATACGTGTGGTAGTCATGTGGGTGAAGGGCAAGGACTTGAATTTTCTTTTGGGTGAGGAAAATCTGGATGCTTAAAGATTTGGGTTTTCCCAGATGTGCCAATATGACATCTCTAATAAAATGTAGGAACTTCAAGCCTTGGAGTTTTATTTTGTTGGGGGGTGTTACTTGGAACCCTGACACTCTCATCCCTAGGAAAGATGCAAATGGCAAACCATTTCTGAAAAACCTTGCCAAGAAAGCTGTGGGGACTTATTCAGGATCACGCATGATTGAACAGAAAACCAAAAATCTAGAGCTGAAAATCAACTTATTCCCTGCCAAATTTTAACAGCACCATCTCTGCTGTGCTCCAGGGGTTGCAAAATGGGAACCAAGAGCTCCAAAATGAGTAATTTAAAAATAATTTTTAAAAAAACCATACTTCAGTGCAGGCTCTAGGCAACAGGGCTGCTGAGGTCTGTTAATCATTTTGCACAGAATTGCTTTACACTACAAATATTACATTCTACAAAGAGAAATTTCTGAGGAGAAGTTTACTCAGATTGTATTCAAGGCCACATGATTATAATTCGTGATGATTTCACTAGGTACATTCAGGTCACCTAAACCTCTGTTCTTATGCTGAAGTACATAACATAGTCTATGTATTCTTTCTTTTAAAGTTTGGATAGTTTGAATTATCTGCAAATAGCCCTTGACATATTGCCTTTGTTTCTTGTGCTGGGTCAATACAGGTTATTTTGTTCTCTTTGTCCCTGTTTACAAGTATGGCATAAACATTATCTTCTTCCCAGTCAAAGCTTAGAAAAATGTTCCTGCACTGTTGTATGATGCCAGTAGTAAATGCTTGATAAGTTAGGAGTATAATCAATTAAGAAGCTAATTAGACTTAGCGAGAAGCGAATATAAAATGTTCCAAATGAATTGATCAAATAAGACAAAATGGATTTGTGAAGCTTAAATTTTGTGAATAATTTAAAGTAAATTAATAAAAACTGCCTATGTTCTCTTGTCTTTATACAGTTTGCTTTGCTTCAGATCAAGAATATGTGATTTGCAACTTTGACATTGAATAGATGCAACTTTGACATTGAATAGATGCAACTTCGACATTAAATAGATACATGCAAAGTTGTGTAGATGGATGGGTGGATTGGTAGCTAGGAAAGTATGGCACACTATAGAACTGTGCAATGCACAGTTTCCAGGGTGCTTTAATTTGTCTTAAGTCTCTGAGATTCCTAACGTGCTCAACAGTATCCATTTTGATTAAACTGCCTCCTTGATGAATTCCCACAGATAGTTTTATCATATTATTTATTCACCCATTTATCACATTTAGGTCCTAGCTTTTCTTTTAAGAAGTTTGAAGAAGAACAGATGAGGATTTCTCTCAATTTATCCACACAATAACTATGCAAATGTGTTAGACTGAAAAAGAATAAGTGTTCCAATGTCAGATTCATAACTGAGCAGACATTCTAAACCTGGATTCATCGTGCCAAATTCAGGACTCACCATTCTATCACGTTTCACACACATCCCGCCACCGCCAGACACCATCACTCAACATTGGATTTCTCATCAAAAGCATAAAAGAATAGCAACCCCAAGGCACCAGAAACCTTGCAGACACAAACAGCTCAGTTCTTTTCCTATTGAACTCAGGCACAATCTTTTATTCCCCAGACTTTTATAATCAAGATACACAGAAGCTTTTAGACATGAATCACATTCCCGGCCCAACCAGACTTAGCTGTGAACAAGGACATTCAAAAACACATGATTCCCACTTAAAAAGAAACCCTACCTTCACTTGGATCAAGTTATATCCGCCTCTTATTTCATTAGCACAGTCTTCCTTCATCGTTTGTTTTCACCTCTATTCTTGCTACTTAACGGCCTGCTTTCTTTGAAAACTCCTGGAAGCCAGCTGCTGGCCAGGATCAGTTCTTGAAAGATTATTAAAGATAGGAGAAACTAGAAAGATCCAGTGTGTCTCAGTTTTTCTGATGCACTGTGCTCCCAGGGTAGCATTTAATTGCTTTTGCAATGATCCTTTAGTCCATGCCAGATCACCCAAGCATCACTGATATTTATTAGTTTGGGGGATTTGTTTTCTATTACTGCTCTTCTCTCCCAGGCCCCTTAGCTTCAGAGTCCACTTCATAGTTTTCATCATTGTACTTGATGTCTTTCCCACCCTTCCCTTGATCAGCGGTAAGAGTTTTTTTAAAAAAATATTACAAATTCAATTTAGTAATGAATTTATTTATTAATGAGTGAGGAATGCTATGCACAAGGATTAGTGGACCACTAATCAAATGCCTAAAAATCAGGTGGCTCTGGGTAACATATAACAAAATGAAAAGAAATATATACAAGCTAATATTAATGTTTTATAAACTTTTTATAAAGTTTTATAAAGTTTTTATAGAAGTTTTTATAAACTTTAAAATTATAAAAGGCACAAAACTGGATCACATAAATCCATCAGAAAGACAACTGCTTAGCATCCATCAAATGAAGCTCTCTAGCTGGCAGGGACCATAGCATGCTCTCTCTTTTGGTGTTCTGCCCCAGCTCCGGATTCCCACACACCAACAGTCCTTATCAAATTTATTAAGTAGCAAGAATAAACCAAAGTCCTGCAAAGATTGGCAACCAGCCCAGAAAGCAAGATAAGACTTTTCCAAAAATGCTCTGTTGATAATTACAAGTTGTTTCTAGCAAGAAACTTACTAACAGCATGTGACTTAAATAGGCTAAGGGAGCAGCCAATTATCCTCAAGCCTTACTCTTGAGGAGACCTCCTCCTCCTCCTGAGTAGCCACTCCTGCCTTTTGGCAGCCCTGTGTGCTCAAGCATTGAGAAGAGGCTTCTCCACTTCACTTTCTCCACTTGAAGGAGCCTCTGGAGGTTCTGAAGGTCCTGGCTGAGTCTCTGCCTCTGGCACCACATCCCCTTCAGCCTCCTCACTGTCTGACGCAAGCGCCAGACAACCCCACACCAGCCTCTTCATCATCGGGATCAGCCATGATCCGCGCAGGCCGCTGGCGGGCCACAACATTTGGATCTGGTGAAATGAGCAGATGTAATATATGTTCTAGGCATATATCCACATCCACATCAACACCCATTTACAAAAATTGTTGTCACCTATCGCAAACCTATTAACAAATTTAGCAAGAAGAGAGATTTTTGCAACTATATCTTCTCAAGTTTCTGTATCAGAGTAATATATTTGGTGTAGAAATGTTTGTTTCCATTTCTAAACATTTTCCTTTATTTTTTAAAAATGCAGTATTTCCTCTAGTTGGGACATGATGCAACTGATGTGTTAAGTAGTTCAATTCTTGTGCTGGAATTCATATGCTGGGAAACCAGCTAAAGCTAATGTTTAAAGAACAGAGCCACCATGTCTACCTTATATTTTTCATTTCATTAAATCTGTACTTGTACTCTGTTTGTCATAGCTGTTGAAACATCCATGCTGGGTTATTGATTTCTCATTATCAAGAATTGGCTTCAGTGTTCTTGTTCTGTTTAATTAAAATTGCTTGGGAAAAGATTAGGGAGTGGCAGTGAGAAATTGATGGTTTTGGAGGTTTAGAAAGGGCATTTTGCTCTATGTTGTGACAAAAGAATCAACGTTGATTTTCTCCCAAAAGTTTCAAAAGCTTTGTCCACCGCTAATATGTCCATAGTATCATGAAATGAGATTTTGAAACTTTGGAATCTTGGCCTCTTCAGAAAGATGCTCATATATTAACTCCTAGTAAATGCATATTCTGGTTAGAAACACTCTTTCAATGCCATTGCCTTTTGCTGTGTGTTATTGTGTTATTGTTGTACAGTGCTTGCTTCTGGAACCAGTACCTGGAGGGATCAAAACATCATGCAGAATAAAGAAGCATTCTAATTTTGTTTTCCTATTGCCAATTCTGTTATTAGAAAGTTATTAACTGGAAAATACATCTATAAAGGGGATGATCATATATTGAGCTGTCTGCATGAGTAATGTAGAAAGAAACAAAAACAATTCTTGGATCATGTGAGAAAATCCAATAGATGTTTTCCTCATCAGTTGTGATGAGGGAGCAATTGCTTGTGGTCAAGAGAAAACAATCCTTCTGATATAAAGTTTGGCACATTTACTTTTCTGGTATACTGTGCCAACCCCAAAGTGCAACAATGTGATAGAAATTGCAGGATGCTATCCTATATGGTCATTGAAAGAACTAATCCTGCAACTTTAGTGGTATAATGTTAAAACATTTATAATCTGGCTAGCAACACAAAGGCAGAAACATGGACCACATTATGCATATCATCGTTAGTTGGTTATCATGGTCCCTAACAAATCATTAAAATTGCTTCTTATTGTTGTCAATCCTTGAATCCTCCACTGATACAGTTTATCAATCTTGCTCAGTATAAAACCAATACATCCTAAAAGAGATTATGTGGCCTTTCTGAATGTAGATGAATTTAGGCTTCACCTATAGGTTGGAAATGAGAGGACTGATATAATGAAGAGCCCTTGTTTGGGAAGACTAAACTTACAATATAACACTGCTTGAAAGTATCCTGACTCTTTAGCCAGGAGATTCCTTTGTCTATCGTCTCAAGTATCCTACATGGCAAATTGTGAACTACAGGTGAAATATATTCACATGGCATATAAATTCCTCTCTAGTTTGCATGCACCTGAATATGAAACTCAAATCCTTTGGCCACCTAATGAGAAGGAAGGACTCACTGGAGAAGAGCCTAATGCTGGGAAAGATTAAGGGCAAAAGAAGAAGGGACGACAGACAATGAGGTGGCTGGATGGAGTCACTGAAGCAGTAGGTGTGAGCTTAAATGGACTCCAGAGGATGGTAGAGGACAGGAAGGGCTGGAGGAGCGTTGTCCATGGGGTCACGATGGGTCAGACATAGTTTCGCAACTAACAACAACAAAAGCTTTTAAAACAACAGATAAATAATGTCTTCTGCATTGACACATATATCCACTTTAAGTGAGAAGAAAATGTTTCAGAGTTGAGGAAGATTTTGGGTACAAACATAGATATAAATCTTACAGATTTTAGGCCCTCATTAGTGTTGAAATATTACAGACCCAATACCTCAGACATTGAGTCATCTATAGAATAGCTCCAGTTTTGGAGCTGGCCCAAGAATGAACAAGCCATAGAAGATTAATATCTAAAAGCAGATCAGTGGTGAAAGGAATACGAACAATTTGATAGAATCCGGGGCTTCCTTCTCCTGGATCATCATTGGATGTTCTTTCTCTCCCTCTCTCTCCATTGTCTATATCATCTACAACTATAGCTACATCTACATCATCTGTATCTTCTATATGTATATTTTTGTATATTTGAAATATATTCAAATAGAGAGGGGATGAAACTGCTGCTGTGAATTTAAAACTAAGATCTATATTTTTGTCAAAATCATAACATAGCTGTGGAAAGTTCTTTTATTCATTCATTTATAGTCTAGTACAAGACAGAATTGTGTAGTTGCACAAGTTAGACATATGCTGTAACTTAAAAGTCCCTCCTGACAGAATGTTATGAATATTCCACAGTTCTGCATCACAGCCAGTGGCTATTGAAATGTCAAGATGATACATAACATGGTATCTTATCTAGCATTTTCCAGGTCATGTAGTTGAAGCAACATTCTTTTCTCTATTCCATCACTGAAGGAGTAGTACATGGGAGATGGAGAATAAAAATAAACTTAAGGTTCCCCCTCCCATAAAAGGTTTTGTTTTCCGGACAAAGGCAACTCGATTTCATATTTCCAAACTAGAAAATATGAAACTCAGAAACCCTAATATTGTAAACTTGCTCGTGGAGAATGCACTAAGAAAACTAATTGCACTGGGTATTATATCTCTATTACAAAATTTTAGATAACCACTATATGCCAGTAAAGAAGTTCAGTCTAATACTCATCTGGAAGTTTGCAGCCCAGATGTGATCACCCTAAATTTCACCTAATTTTAGAGGCTAGACATAGATGTATAAAGAAGCACAGTTGGGAAGAGGTGGGGTTTTTTTTGTTTTTTTGTTTTTTTGGTTGCTGTCATTTTACTGAAACAAATGGCTGAAATAACATTCCCAGGAGCACAAAATGTGGTTTACACTAAATTTCCCACAGGAAAAGTAGTTTTTATCTATTTTGTCAAGAAGATGGAAATTCTGAAATTGTCAGAAGGAATTAACATTGCAAACCACAACCAACCTTTTCATTGCAACATAATAATAAAAATGAGAAATCTGATTAGACATGTCAGAATGCCTTCAGGCTGCATTGCTTTCTATTGGGGCCAGTTTAGCTATCCTTCCAGGTCTTCTTTTGCCTTTACAAGTTGTCTAAACCTGAAAAATAACTTATGCAAAATGTGGAATGACAGCTCTTGCCAATATGTTATGATTCAAAGGTCATCCTCCCAGATGGGCAGATGATGGCTGAAATCCTGTAATGTATAAAAAAAAAGGCATATTGTGGTTAAACCTCTAAAAAACACCAGGTTTATTGTAGTAGAGAAAGTAATTGTGTCATATAGTAGGGATCACTGATCACCGATGAATATGTGTTGGGATCCAGCTATAGGTATAAGGGCATTCTCCGCTATTATTCTTCTTTTTTATTTGATTTATATGCCGCCCTTCTCTGGAGACTCAGGGCGGCTTACAGTGCGTTAAGCAATAGCCTTCATACTTTTGTATATTTATACAAAGTCAGCTTATTGCCCCCACAAACTGGGTCCTCAATTTACCTACCTTAGAAAGGATGGAAGGCTGAGTCAACCTTGAGCCTGGCGAGATTCGAACTAGCAGTAATTGCAGGCAGCTGAATGATAATAACAGGCTATTAGTCTGCTGCGCCACCAGAATGTTTCTAAAATGGAAACATTCAGAAAAGAATAGATGCAAACAATAGTTGCAAAGAGAGATCTTGAAAAGGAATCCTCCCTATTATTAAGCTTGATTGATTTCTTATGTGCTATGAAGTTGGTGGTTGGCTCTTAGAGACCATGTAGCTAGATTTTCTTTGGGAGACTCTATCTGTAACATAAATTATACAGTGTTCTGACCTAGGCTTCCCAAGAGCATGAAGCAGACTCCTTGTCCCGACAAAAACCCCTTTTTATTAAGTTACTGTGAATTCCTCTCATTCACATCCAGCAAAGTCTTTCAATGGAGAATTTACAGTCACAGACCTTATCTGGCTTGGAGAGCTGCCAAGCCAATATCTTCAAAACTTGGCAAGAAGTCTCTGAGAGTCATGAACCAATTAAGTGAACTAATTGTCTCCTGCAAACTCCCCTCCCCTTTTGCTCTTTATTCCCTATGGGAGGAACCATTCACTGTCCACCTGTGGCTTTACTCCTGAATCAACCCTTGTTCCTTAGCTGTTCCCTTCTCCTGGCAGCTCTGCGCATGTGCACACTGGGAACAGGCTCTAGCTGTTCTTTTTCCCCACTAATGTCTGACTCCGAAGACAGTTGACAACTATCAGACAGCCCTGGCCCCATCTCTGCCTCCGACACAGAGCACTCATCAGAGCCTTACCCAGACTCCAGGACTGGCCCATGTTCCTCCCCAATCTCCTCACTGTCTGACTCTGCCACCAGCTCCGCTGACCGCTACTGGGCCACAACATACAGTCATAAAAATTACAAGATCAGCATGGAAGGGCAAGAGCCGAAATTACAGTATTTCCAATGAATAATCTGAACACTTTCAGTGAAGAGAAACTTCCATATCTGTAGGTAATTGGTTCCAGTGTCAAATTATTATTCCTCACCTCCCTCCAAATATTCAGCTGAAATTTATCTTTCCATAACTTCCGGGAACAAGAGACAGTAGAATAGACAATAGAAATGCAAAAATGGAAGCAGTATGCTCCGTCCCATAACGGTTGCCCTTATTGACTGGTCCCACCGGAGGAAAAAAACACTTAATAGACAGTAGTATTTGTCTTTCTTCTTCATGGCATCCTTTTGGATATTTTACAGATAATATTCTGTCCCTATTTAGCCTTCTCTTAATGTTCTACTCCCTATTTCACTTCATAAGGTTTGGCTTCCTCATTGTCCTTTTCTGAAATCAAGGTAAAAAGAAAGAAAAATGTAACTTTTATAGGTTATACTACAGGCTGATACAGATGAAATGGCCAAGATGTACAGAAACTGTGGTAATTTGATACGATCTGAATTTTCAATCCTGTCTTGAGCTAACAGGAATCTGAAGTATTTTAACAATTCTTGGAAGACCCACAACTGAATTGGGAAATATGATTGTTTTTAAAGGATTATAAAGGCATATGGAAATTATGTAAATTACCAATATATATTTCTAGTTTGGATCAGACAATTTTAACTGGGGAACACAATTGCAGTGGCAGAATGTAAATATTAAGGGGTGAAACTCTGTCTACCATCTTGCTGATTTTTGAACTTTCCCCCTACAAACCCTACTGTCCTTGAGTAAAACTGCCTTAACAGAGAACAGAAGCCAAGCTCTTTGCTAACACCTCTTCCCACTAGGCCAGGCAACCAGGGACTGGATAAACTGGGCAGAACTTCCAGTTCCTGCCATACACAATACCCTAATTTATCATTTGCTCTCTTTTTTTTTAAAGGCCAAAGTTTGTAAGAGACACATCTGCTCTTGCAACATAGTTGAATTTTCCAAACTTGTCAATTGTCTGGCAAATTGATTGCTTCATTTAGAACTCCAGAATCATGCATCTTACTCTGCAAACTACAGAGTAGTTTGGTTGCAGAATTAACCTTTTTTTTTTTTAAATCAACTCTATTCCAGTAATCAGGCAGTACCAATGCACACTACCCTTGCCTCTTTGAGAACCAGTTAGAGCAGTACAGACAGCATGGATATATCAAAGTTGTCTCCTGTTCTCAGATTAATTTACCAGCAACAGTGCTTTTTCATCTTCAAAGCTAAGGGCAATGCACCTGGATTATCTATATATTAGAAGCTAAATGCATTCATATTCCAAACCCATTTTCATTGGAATATGTAGCATCACTCTTTCTAATAGCATATGAAAGAAAGCTACAGGACACAGAAATATTGAGTACTTGGATTTGATAATATTTTGAAAGAACTATCTATTATCCAACATTTTTAGAAGGACTAAAACTATTGCCATGACTGCAAAAAAGTGGCAAGAACATTTTTACTAGAAAAGCTTAATGTTTATTTTGAAACCAAAGCACACATTATTTCATAAGCATTGCCATTTCAATATTATTTGTTTTTTTAACATCAGTCCAACTTACTCAATCATTTGCCGCCATAATTTTTTGTTTTTGAACAAAAAAACCCATACACAAATGGTGCCAGAATGCAAGGGAGAAATAAATAAAATGATTATATTTGCTACACAGCTGCCAAACAAGTCAATAAGTAGGGTACAGCAAAACCAGAACAAAACCCACCACAGCATTATGACACTTTAGCACAAATTTAGGAAACAAATAAGTGGGCCAATGCCTGCTATGCGATAAATGGTATTCATCTATTGTGCAAGCCATTGAAAATTTCATACTTTTTCTTAACAATATGAAAAGTCGAGAGGGAATCAGGTTTGCTCAAGTAGTTTAAAAGAAAATGTAATACCACCTCCCAACCATGTATTTTTATCAGAATATAGAAAGTGAAGACAAGTAGCCATTAGAAGCATTTATAAAGATTGAATGAGACAACCCTTTTTTGTGGCTGAATTCCTTTCGAATGCAGGCATGGAATTCAGTACCTCCCAAATAGAAAAAATTCTACCCCTGAATAGGGGTGGGTTCCACTTACCTTTACTACTGGTTCGCAGGGGGATCGCGCGCGCATGCTCACTTCGCATGCACAGATCACCAATGATGACATTGTGCCGGGTGGGTGGAGCCTCCCACTGGTTTTACTACCAATTCTATAGAACCGGACAGAACCAGGAGCAACCCACCACTGATGCTGAAACCCAGCACATCGGACGAAATGATAAATATACATTGGTTTCTTTATTGGGTTACTTTCTATGGGTGAGATTTTCAATGGATGGAAATTTTCACAATGGTGCACTCTTCTGTATTATGATCATATAGTCCCCCATGGTTGTGTAATCTGCTTTGCTTTGTGTTGTCTCTTTTTTGTTTTTGTTTTAACATGTATATTGCAGATATTTTCATGCTCTGGGAGGTTGGATAAGCCAAAGTTTGGAAATACAAAGCAGAGACATCATGGTGCGGGGGATGTATCGACTTGTAAATGGCAGCTTGCAATTGTGCTGTGGATGTCCTGCAAGTTTTTGTGCCACAAGAGCCTTTGTGCCTCTTGACTTCTTTAACCTTCCCTGCACTCTGGGAATGTCCCTGATGCAAAGTAAAAACATTGTTCTTGTTGCGTAGAGAAGACTGAAAAGAAGGAGAGCTGCAGTTGTAGGAGTAAATAATATCAAAATATATTGCAAGTGTGTGTGCAATTACAGAATGGCTGCCATCACACACACTCAGTTTGGTTATAGAATTAACCTGTTCTTTGGAGGGACACAATACAAACCTTTCCCCAAATTTACAGAAACCAAAGTCAGCATGATCAACATGTTATTAAGGTTCTAGTTTCGTATGTTACATCAATACAGTCGTAAGAAAGCAACTTAATGGTAAGAAGGTGCAGCCATTGTGGGAAACATTGCCAAATGCAAATCCACTTAAAGGCATAGGGGAATGCTCCTCCTGAAGGCAGAGTAGTAAAGGAGAGGCACAGAGCAACCTGACAAAGCAAGGAATTTGTTGATGTGAAATGTCATATACTTGAGAAGTATAGTTGAGAAAGTCAGTCCCATAGAACCAATGATGATTACTGAGAAAGCATAAAGCATTTCCACAGTAGCAATGAAATATCATACCAAAGATAAATAACAGTCCATGGGGAGAAAAAAGAGAGTTGGATAAAAAAAAAGTATGAGACGAGTATATAGATAATTTAGCACTAATTGTGTAATTATTTTATTACATAGTCTAAATCACCACAGAAAAGGTATCCTTCAAGTCTTAAATTTCCCCTAGTGAAGAATAACTCCATGTTTGGAAACACAGTAATTATTTCTGGAAAACAAGTTCTGGGCTGAGTAATTTGAGAATTTTATCTCCCGGGTTCTGCTGCAATGTAATTGAGCAAGTGGCAATAAATCTTATACTAATAAAGTTGGTTGATTCCATATTTGGTGTGTGTGTGTAAAAATACATAATCCTCTTTATTACCTAAAGCTGGCATCTTAAAAGGTGCCTGAGAGGGTCAAAGTTTCATCCATCTCACCTAATGATCTATTCTCAGCATCAGCACATGGGATGGTATATGAAAACCAGCAAGAAGGATTTATGAGCTAACCCACCTTCAGAGATAGTTTTCTTTCCCTTCCCCTTCTGCCTTCTCTCCTCCATTTTATTTATGTTTGCCATGCATAAAATTAGGATGATCTTCGTCCTTTTCAAAAGCCTTGTGTAATGAAAATCAAGACTTGTATGTCATAAGTAGTTTCCATAGATTATTTTTTAAAAAAAATCTGCATAATCTTTTCACTTAGAATTATCTCTTTGTGGAAATCAATTTTATGTGCTAATTGTTTTGAGCATGAAGTTGACACTTTCTAGTAGTTCAATAGTTCAATAAAGGAGCAGTTCAGTGAAAAAATGTGACTAAGTCTGTTAATTGCAGTAACTAGGGCTGGAGAAATATCTTGTTCAATTCTCATTTCTTGAATCAATATGAGATCCAGAATGCAGCCATCCTTGGTATTTGGTAGCAAATTTTTTGATCCAATTCTCTGAATAAAATATGCATATAAAAGAAATTTATGAAGGGTCATTCATAATTCATACTCCTAGAATGACAGAGCTGCTTTGAAGATGAACTGAAAGCCACAAATGGTCCAGAATGAGTTAGCTAGCAGAATAATCCTGATTTTGCAGTCACCGCATTGGCTCCCAATAGATTTATGGGCCCAATAAAAAGAAATAACCAGCATATTTTAGGAACCATCTTACCAAATCTGACTCTGATTACCTGGTCCAAACAACTACAGAGGACCTGCTGAAGGTCCCATCTCAAACAAAAGGCAGATGAGATATGAACCAGGAGGTAGGCCTTGTTGGTAGTAGTTCCCATTCTTGGAACATAAATTTCCAGCAATATCTTGATCACAATCTTCCTTGCGTTTTACAAACCACTAAATATCATCCTGTTCAAATATGCCTTTGATTTGGGACAACACAGAAATTATTAAAGTTATTAAATGAATGTATTATTTTATGGATATAATAGTTTATTATTGTTTTGTAAATGTAGAAATTACTGTAAATTAAAGAAATTCAATTTTATTCACTTAATAAATATTAAGCCTCAGTCAAATACGTCATTTGTTCTAGTTTTACACACACATACACATATAAATAATAACATGACACAACACAACACAACATAACAACATGGTAATAGCTGTCATGTCCCCGTTAGAGTCTGAATCTGTGGCAGAAAATGTCCTGGAACAAGAGCTGACAGCGAGTGAGAGGGCAGCTCCTCAGAAACTGGGGAAGGGCAGAGTCAGGCCAGGCAAGGCTGTTTGGAATTAGCAAGGCCTGCAGGCAGGAAGGAGAGACAGAGCTCAGACTAGGAGCAAGAACCACCCCCTCCTGATGCAAGGGCTAGGAGAATGCAGAGAAGGCAGGATCAGTGCAGGCAGAGAAGGCCACATGCGAGGAGAGTGCCCCACCCAGCTTCACCAGGAACACCTGGGGAATGAGACTTAAGGAGACGCTGTGGGGAGGGGCATTTGTCGGGTACAAACACTGAGTTTCTGAAGTGTTGTATGTCAACGTTTGAAGAGTCCTTGCATTCCTTGTTGGCATTCTGGACTAATTATCTGGATCTTCTGCTTCCTGAACTCCTTGCTTTGCTCTTGTTTTGCCAAATACATTTGGGATTTATTGCCGTGCAGCCTTGGGGCAGACAGCACTGGGATGGACTAATTGCAACCAGAGGCTGCTTGAGATTTGGGGGGGGGGGCGTTGTTCTCACTCTGCTTTAGAACTTGCCAATAACGTGGGAGTATTTGGGGAGATTTGGAGCAATAAAGGAGCTGTTTGAACTGCCATCTGTTTGTGTTATCTCTGTGCTGTGTCCTGGGTCATCACAATAGCATTACATTGCATTGGCCATTGACTTTGCTCTCATGGAGCTGTCTTTAATCGAACATTGTTCCCAGAAGTCTTATTGACTTTCCAGTTTTGTTTATAGCCCTGGGATTTTGTGCTGGTCTTCCTTCTAATATTAATTATGCCTATCCCTGCTTAGCTTTTCAAAATTCAGTCAGCACTAACTAGGTGCTATCATTTTCTAAATGCACAGGGACAAATAGCCGCTTCATATGGAGCATGATATCAGTCACTATGGAGATTGTATATGTGTACAATTCTCCCTTGCTAGAACCAAAGTTTCAAGCAGAAGAACATGACAGTGCCTTTGATCTTAAATCCCATTCATGATTTGCTCAACATTCCATCTGTTGCTCATGTTTAACTATTAAAGCCTCTGCATACATATACAAAACAGCATTATCCATATATAACAAAGGAATATTAGCAAATGCGGGGTGGCGGGGGGTAGAGCCTTGAAATTTGCAGTTTTCCTAATTCTATTGCCCAAACACAAGGAAAAGGGAGAATATATGGAAAGAGAAGGGGATGATTTTTTTTTTACACTCCATTAATCAGGAGCTTTTAAAAAATCATTTGGAAGGTCTTTAATTAGTTAAATGTTTCAGCCCTAGAAATAGCTAACTCATTTTCTGTGCTTTTTATTTCACAATACTATGAACAGTATCCTTCTAGTTCTGACCAACAGAAGACGACTGCTACAGCCATTAAAAACAATGCCATAAAAATGTGCCTCCATCTCATAGCAGTTAATTCTACAGTAATATGTTCTTAGTATTCAATTAGCATTTATGTAACACAGAAAAGGATTACCCTATTAAGCCCAAATTAAGTGCCTCCTTCATTAATTAACATTTCTTATTTCAAGTGCTGCCAACATTTCTCTAAGGAAACAATATTTAAACTAAACGAAATATTCACAAATCAAGAAAGGGACACTCTCCTTTTAGTTTTCTTGATCTCTTAAAGATATGGATTCATTGAAGACTTTGCATGGATTTCTCAAAACCTTTTACTATTTTGGAACGGAGGACTTCAAGACAATAGCAAAAGTAATAAAACCACAACTGAGGCTTTATGAGTGCTTTCAGTTAAATTTCATTTACAGTTTCATAACTTGTGTTCTACTGCTCTAAAGAAAGGATGTACAACTCTTATACTAAGGAACATATGGGATATTTTAATTCCTTTTTTTACCACAAATTAATTTCATATTTTCTATGCCTTACAGATATTTTTCTCCTGAATAACCATGTAATCTGCACAGGTTGGAGATACCCGGAACACCAAACACATTTCTAGGTGGATTTTTTTTCTTTTTCTTTTCATGAATAGATTATGCTTTGCTCCCCACCATATATACATGCCTTCTAATGATTTGGCATATGATTAGGAACTCTTGTTCTTTAAAATCTAAGTCTTCCATCCTCTGTAATCAACAGCTTATTAAACTGAATACACACGTTTCTGTTTTGTGTGATGTTTATGGCTGCTGACCTGCTTGCGCTGCGAGACTCCCCCCTCTCGCAGGTTTGGCCCTCCTCACTATCGAGGGCCTACCTTGATGACGGACTTTGGAATCCCGAGAGGTGGCATGCGGCGAGGAGGGGGTTGTGGGGTTCTTTGGGGAAATTTTTAGATAAGGTTTTAAAGGTTTCTGGGAGGGGGGTGGGTTCGGTGGGTTTGGGGGAGAACCTGTCGGGGAGGAGGCCAGAGCCGGCTGAAGAGCACGGCACTAGAGATGCGGGAACCGGGGTCAAGGAGGGGGTTAGAGCTTGTGTTATGGATGGTCATTACATCAGTACTGTGGGTGGGAGGGGCAGATATGGCAGGAGCAGGGGGCCATATCAGGTTGTGGGAGTGCACGCCCGCTGGCTCTAAGCGGTGGCGTGCTCCGGCCCCCAATGCTCCCCTCGTTCCCCAGGTTGCACAGACCCTCAGGCCCTGGGCCTTCGGCTGATGCTGTGCAACACCCGGTCCGTGGTAAATAAAGCCCCCCTCATTTGTGATCTTGTTCAGGAGGGGGGAGCGGACCTGGCGGGTATTACGGAGACCTGGTTGGGCCAGGAGGGGGGGGTCCCCCTTGTTGAGATGTGCCCACCCGGTTTCCGCGCATTCCATCAGCCGAGGACACAGGGGAGGGGCGGGGGGGTGGCAGTTGTCATTAGAGAAGGTCTTGGTCCGAGGGAAGTCACTGTTCCTCAGACGGCTGGTTGTGAGTCCCTCCTTGTGAAGTGGGGTCATGGGGTGCAGATGGGTGTGCTGGTTATGTACCTGGCTCCCTGCCACGTGACGGCAGCCCTGCCCGAGCTGCTCAACGTTATAGCCACGGTGGCGGTTGACACCCCCAGGCTTATGGTCATGGGGGATTTTAACCTGCCATCCGTCGGTAAGGCGTCTGAGGTGGCTCGGGAGTTCATGGCTTCCATGATGGCCATGGACCTGACCCAGTTAGTTCATGGCCCTACTCACACGGGGGGAAACACGCTAGACCTGTTTTTTGTCTCTGGTCAGTGGTTGAGTGATCTTGAGATAGGGGATATAGTGATCGAGCCCTTGTCATGGTCAGATCACTCCCTCCTTCGCTTTGACCTTCGAACCGCCGCACTCCACCGCAGGGAGGCGGAACCATTGAGGTGGTACCGCCCCAGGCGCCTGATGGATCCTGACAGGTTCCAGACGGAGCTTGGGCCATTTCCTGAAGCTCTGGCACACGGCTCGACTGAGGAGCTGGTGGCCGCCTGGGATAGGGCGGCCGCTGGAGCTTTGGATCGGGTCGTGCCTTTGCGGCCTCTGACCCGGCGTCGATCTCGCCTGGCTCCTTGGTTCACCGAGGAGCTGAGGGAGATGAAGCGCCGGAAAAGACGCCTGGAGAGTGGTTGGAGGGCCAGCCATTCTGAATCTGACCGATAAAAGTGGCGAAGTATAACTATTTTGCCACTCTTATTGCATCATCAGATAATCGCCCGGCCACCCTGTTTAGGGTGACCCGCTCCCTGCTCCACCAGGAAGCGCGGGAGGACCCCTTGGAGGGTAGAGCCGAGGATTTTGTACAGTATCTGTATGACAAAATCGCTCAGATTCAGGAACATCTGGACTCTGACTGGGTAGATTCAGCGGGGAGGACAGAGGCAGATCTTGTGAGTATTATCTGGGAAGAGTTTGATTCTGTGACGCCCGAAGACGTGGACAGGATACTGGGCAGACTGAGCGCAGCCACATGTTTACTGCACCCGTATCCCTCCTGGTTGCTGCTGGCCTCTCGGGAGGCTACACGAGGCTGGCTCCAGGGGATTATAAATGCTTCCTTGAGTGAGGGTGTCTTCCCTGCCGCCTTGAAAGAGGCGGTGGTAAGGCCTCTCCTCAAGAAACCTTCCCTGGACCCGGCAGTGTTGGCAAATTATCATCCAGTCTCCAACCTTCGCTTCGTTGCGAAGGTTGTTGAGAGTGTGGTAGCGCGACTGCTCCCCCAGTACCTGGATGAATCGTCGTATCTGGATCCGTTCCAGTCAGGCTTCAGGCCTGGGTACAGCACGGAAACGGCATTGGTCGCGTTGGTTGATGATCTCTGGAGGGCTCGGGACAGGGGTTGTTCCTCTGTCCTGGTCCTATTAGACCTCTCAGCGGCTTTTGATACCATCGACCATGGTATCATGCTGCACCGGCTAGATGAGTTAGGGGTGGGGGGCACCGTCCTACGGTGGTTCTCCTCCTTTCTCTCTGACCGGTCGCAGTCTGTGTTGACAGGGGGGCAGAGGTCGACCCCGAGGCCCCTTGTATGTGGGGTGCCACAAGGGTCGGTCCTCTCGCCCCTTCTGTTCAACATTTATGTGAAGCCGCTGGGTGAGATCATCCGTGGTTTCGGGGTGAAGTACCACCAGTACGCTGATGACACTCAGCTGTACATCTCCACCCTGGACCACCCCAATGATGCCCTTGAAGTGATGTCCTGGTGCCTGGAGGCCGTGCGGATCTGGATGGGGAGAAACAGACTCAGGCTCAGCCCATCCAAGACCGAGTGGCTGTGGTTTCCGACATCCCGATATAGTCAGTTGGTGCCATCACTGACTATTGGGGGCGAGTCATTGGCCCCCACGGAGAGGGTTCGCAACTTGGGTGTCCTCCTGGACTCATGGCTGTCTTTAGAAGAGCACATGACGGCCGTGGCAAGGGGGACTTTTTATCAGGACTGCCTGATTCGCCAGTTGCGTCCCTTTCTGGATCGGGACTCGTTAAATACGGTCACTCATGCTCTCGTTACTTCCCGCTTGGACTACTGCAATGGTCTCTACATGGGGCTCCCCTTGAGGTGCACCCGGAGGCTCCAGCTGGTCCAGAATGCGGCCGCGCGGGTTATGGGAGCGATGTGGCGCTCCCATGTGACCCCCCTCCTGCGCGAGCTGCACTGGCTCCCGGTGATCTTCTGGGTGCGTTTCAAGGTTTTGGTTACCACCTTTAGAGCGCTCCATGGCATCGGACCGGGGTATCTACGAGATCGCCTTCTGCTACCAATAGCCTCTCACCGACCAGTACGCTCCCATAGAGAGGGGCTCCTCAGGGTGCCGTCGGCCAAACAGTGTCGACTGGCGGCCCCCAGGGGGAGGGCCTTCTCTGTGGGGGCACCTACCATCTGGAACGAGCTCCCCCCAGAGATACGGAAGATCCCGGACCTGCGCACGTTTCGCCCTGCTCTCAAAACTTTTCTATTTCAGCAAGCTGGCCTGGCCTAACTCCCATCTTTTAAATTTTTTAATTTTTTTTAATTCGTGATTTTATATATTGGGTGTTTTAATCTGTGTTTCGGCCGAAATATATAATAATTTTAAGGGATTTTTTTAATATTTGTATTATCTGTATTTTATCTTGACTGTTCACCGCCCTGAGTCCTTCGGGAGTAGGGCGGTATAGAAATTTGATTAATAAATAAATAATAATAAATAAATTCATTTATTATTAAATGTATAAGCAACATGATGGTGAAAATCAAGGTTCAATATAGCTGGATTGTCAACTTAAGGTTAGGGTTTCTTATACTATCTTATATTTAGTTTCTTATACTAGAAGGAGTAAGACCCAATAATACCTATTTAGTTGACAATCATAGTTTAAATATAGCATGAAATTTAAATTAAAGAAATGCTAGGTATAAAAACAAATTATTTTTCCCAAATAACTGTGCTACAAAACCTAAATATCTAGGCTGAAGTGCAGTATAGGTTCTCAAAAACAAGTGCACAGCAAGCATTTCATGTTGCATCCAGTTGATACTTGTTAGTGTAAATTGGAGATTCAGCTAGCACAATTCACTGCTTTTGCCATTTGATAAAACAAAGAGACACACAAAACAGGCAAGCAATATATATACATACATACATACATGTATGTATATACATACATACATACAAGCAATATATATATATATATATATAT
This sequence comes from Arizona elegans, assembly GCA_022577455.1. Taxonomy (NCBI): domain Eukaryota; kingdom Metazoa; phylum Chordata; class Lepidosauria; order Squamata; family Colubridae; genus Arizona; species Arizona elegans. Next base: position 156,931,817 of record JAKOOJ010000002.1, read on the forward strand.
ATATATATATATATATATATATATATATATATATATATATATATATATATGTTTTCTCAGGTTTTCACGGGTGTTTGTATGTAGGTCTTTGGTTATTCGGGTCTTCTCCCACGTAAAATTGGAAGTGTCTTGGCGACGTTTCGACGAAGTCTCATTCGTCATCTTCAGGCTGGTGTTCTCGGCTTCGTGCTTCCAGGAGCAATGTGAGATCGTAGCTGTCTCTTCCTTTTAACTGCTAGTGGGGGTGTGAGCTGATTGGGTGGGAACTTGGCTGTGTTCTGATTGGGTGGAGGTGTGTTCTGATTGGTTAGGGTTTGGCCGTGCTCTGATTGGATGGGGGGTTGGTTGTGCTCTGATTGGCTGGGGGTGTGTTCTGTTTCGGTGGGGGCTTGGTTGTGCTCAGCTTAGTCTGAGTTGCAGAGGGATTTGAGCTGGTGAGCTGCGTTGTTGTTGTTTGGCTTCATGTTTGTGGCCGTGCGAGCTCTTCATGGTGCGTGTCAGTCTGCTTCATGTATGGATTGGAGGGGTTTAAAGTGGCTGATGATGCAGCTGCGGTCCTGGCTTCTGGTCCTTGGTCATGGTTCATTATCAGTGTGGGTTTGAGTCTGCTTTCTGCGTGGATGTGTGGTGGTGATATCCTGTGTGGCTCTCGTGTGTGTGGGTCTGGTGTCATTCGTCGTGTTAGGGACTCGTTTGTCAATAAGGGCGGGTTTCCAAATGGCTGGTAGGCGGGAGGTATCGTCTCGTTTGTTCATGCTGTGTGGGCGTTTTTCTATCTCAATGGCTTCTCTGATTATTCTGTTGTTAAAGTGTTCAGTTTTGGCGATAGTTCTGGTCTTTTTAAAGTCAATATCATGTCCTGTGGCTTTAAGGTGTTGGACCAGGGAAGAAGTTGGTTCCTCTTTTCTGACTGAGTTCTTGTGTTCTTCTATGCGTGCACTTATTCGTCTGTTGGTTTGTCCAATATATGTAGTGGGGCAGGCGGTGCATGGGATTTCATATACTCCTTGATTTTCTAACTCAATTTTGTCTTTGGGGTTCCTTAGGATGGTGGATATTTTTTGGTTTGTGCAGAATTCTGTCTTGATGTTATGTTTGTGGAGGATTTTGCTTATTCTGTCTGTGGTGCCTAACCAATCAGAACACACCTCCACCCAATCAGAACACAGCCAAGTTCCCACCCAGTCAGCTCACACCCCCACTAGCAATTAAAAGGAAGAGACAGCTGCGACCTCACATTGCTCCTGGAAGCACGAAGCCGAGAACACCAGCCTGAAGATGACGAATGAGACTTCGTCGAAACGTCACCAAGACACTTCCAATTTTACGTGGGAGAAGACCCGAATAACCAAAGACATATATATACATATATATACATATATATATACATACATACCAGTGGTGGATTGCCCCCGGTTCGGACCGGTTCTATAAAACCAGTAGTAAAACCGACAGGAGGCTCCGCCCACTGACTCTGACATCATCAGAAGCGATCTCGGCATGTGCAGAAGGCACGCGTATGAGTGAAGCGAGCGCACGCGCGTGATCCCATTGCGAACCGGTAGTAAAGGTAAGTAGAACCCACCCATGATACATACATACATACATACGTATTGTTTTTGTTTTTGTTTTTCTTTCCTGTTCCTTCAGATTGTATTACTGAGAAAAATATATTGTTAAAGGCATGAACCAAGAAATCATAGTTGACAGAGTGAAGATCCTAATAGCAAGTTGCAGACAGAAGCAACAGGATCTTTCCAGAGAAGAGTCTTGAAGCTTTGCAATTCTAAAAGGAATAAGAATGCAAGGCCATTGGAAAATTTCAAAACCAGACACATTTTAAATGAAGCATGGAACATACTGAGGAGTAGAGTTATGATTTGGGAATATTAGTAACAGAACACAAGATTTGAGAGAAACAACAAAAACTTTGTAAAGTATTCTCCCCCCCCCCCCGATATATTGAGTCAAGTCAACTTTATTTATTAGTACCCTGTTTCCCCAAAAATAAGACATCCCCTGATAATAAGCCCAATCGGGCTTTTGAGCACATGAACTCAAATAAGCCCTCCCTGAAAATAAGCCCAAAAATATTTAAATGCATGCGCAGCTGGTCCCTGCCATTTCCTCTGGTTAGGGTTAGGGAGACAGAGCTGGAAATCAGGTAAGACAGCAAGAGGAGCCCCATCTTGCTCCACACGCCCCAAAATAATAAGACCTCCCCGAAAATAAGGCCAAACACTTATTTCAGGGTTCAAAAAAAATATAAGACAGGGTCTTATTTTGGGGGAAATACGGTAGGACTTATACGCTTCACTACATTATAATGTAATTTGTTTTGTTTTGGCTTGCTGTGATATGATGTGATGTGATGTGTTGTGATGCATAGACTGAGCAATTTTGTTTAAGATGTTGGGTGATCTCAATTAATTGCAGCTTATTCAATCAATAATGGTAAAGCAAACTTTAGTTTGCTTAAGGAGTAAACTCAGTTCTGCAAGTGAATGCACATCAAATGTAGCTTAATATAACACAATACGAAATCTTGTTCATTATAAAAATGGAGATATAAATCTGAATTGGCACTCTTACTGCTGGAAACACACACATCATTATATTGGTAATGGCAGGAAATAAAACTGTTCAATTCATATTGCAGTCTGCATTTTCTAATTAGTTTATATTCAAATTGGAATACAATTATTTGCCATTATTTGTACTTTTCTGAATATCATATTTTTTTAATTTTGTACATTTTAAGGTATAAGTTTCCCTCTGCAAAAGAAAAATTGATGTTAGAGAAATTCACTGGTAAGTATGCATATTAGAAAAATGGATATGTGTTCATATAGAAGCAAACTAGTGTAAAATACATATTAATTTCATAATTAATATTTCATAATAATAAATGCATATTAATATACAGATCTACTATAAATTTTTAAAGATTAAATAAAATGAGAACAAACTTAAGGAATGAATTGTAGGTTGGAAAAATCAGTCACATTTTTCTTTATGCCCTTGAAGTACTATCTGTGATTAAACTCTACTTTTGACCTTTGTAAACATGATACAAAAATAGCTTAAAAGTAGAAGGGCATATTTCACAGATGTGAAATCTTAACTCTACTACTTGATGTTGTATAGAAAAAGAAACCACAGAAATCATATATGGGTTGCTTATTGGGATTGAATTAGGTTTGAAGCAGTGGTGGGTTGCCCCCAGTTCAGATCAGTTCGCAAGAACCGGTAGTAAAACCAGTGGGAGGCTCCGCCCACTGACCCGTATGTCATCATAGGGGATCTGCGCATGTGCAGAAGATTGCATGCGTGCGTGAGCGATGTGAACCGGTAGTAAAGATAAGTAGAACCCACCCCTGTCTGAAGGCCTAATACAAAAGATGGCTTCCAGGCTGACATGGTGCTTATCCATTGCAAATCTGTGTCATCAACAGAGCCCAATCCCTCTATAAGATCAGAGTTACCAGGTTACTGTCTGGTTTGTTGTAGCTGCGGTCTAGAGGACTCTGGAAAAGTGAAGGATTATTTTTTTTCCTAGTCTCACATTTTTCTCTTTATCGGATTGATTATAAAACATTATAACACTCCTATGCGAATGACACAGCATTTGCCAGAAACATGATTGACCCTCAATTCTTTTCCTTTCTCTTTCTTGATGGCTCACAGCTGAGTCACTCTTCAGTGTAGTTCCACTTCTAACCTGGTAGCCTTGCTTTAGAAAAAAAAAATGATTATTTTCTTTTGCTGTAAATACAATAGAGTTCATGCTTCTTATGCAAATCAGAATATATTTTCTTTTGCTCATAAAGAGCCACTTCAATTTATTTTTCTTTCTCTATAACCAAAACTCGTATTATAAGCCTGTGTTTCTTATTATTCATATGCTATTTCCAAGCTTGAGAGTGGTCATTTAAGAAATAATAACAACAGTATGTTCAAATAATTTCCCTGCACTTTACTCCCTGACTACTGAAAGAGTCTCTCTGCTTTTAACTGTGAGGTGTTTAGAAGAACTTGGGTTCAGTAGACAATCAGTGTCTGGAGTTGTCTGCAGGAGTCTGGGCCTTGGCCTTATGCAGAGCCCATGGCAGGGTATTCTGCAGCAGCAAAGACTTGGGATGTTGAATTCAACCTTGGCCTGTGCATGGAAAAAAATGAAAAGCTTCTTTCTTCCATTTGTTCCAATTTTTAAAAGTTCATTTGTTTGGTCTTCGTTTACTTGAATTGCATCCACATTTGTTTCTTCTTACATTACAGAGATTTGTATAAAAGATTTGGCTAGATTTGACTTTGCTATTTCTCATCCATATGGCCTCAAGTATATCATATTTCACATGGGAGGCACTACGGCATTCAAATTTCACATTTGGAAAAATAAATGTGCACAGTTGCAGCCTTATTGTCAGCTAAACTGAACTGCCCAGGCTCATCGGTTTCAGTGTATTCTCTACTTCCTCTCTGGGACCATTTTGTTAATGATATCAAAAGTTTTAGCTACTTCCATCAGTGGAAAACAGGCCAAATGCAAGGCAGCCAGCAGACAATAATTCATTATGCTTTCACCTGTACTGATTTCTTCCCTGGTTTTTCACATAACAGTAAATCTGATAGCCTGGCCTAATCTGCTCCATAAAATAAAGAGATCAGGGACCATCCTGACCACTGGAGAGGAAATATTCTACCTGTTCTACTGCAGAAAAGGTAGCTCTTCTAACCACTGCGCCACCAGGGTCCTTAGCAATCTGAGCTCCTGAACTGATGGGAGTCAAAGCATGTGCATCCTGCCTCAATGGACTAGATTGGTAGAGACAAATGGAGAAAGATGGTCCCTTACGTAATCTGGTTCTAAACCTTGAACTGTACCTGGAAACACAATGGCAACCAACACAGCTACAAAGTAGTGGTGTGTTGTGGTCCGTCAGTGGCCTGTGCAGATTGTAGCTGATTCCGACAATGAGGAGGCTGGTGTAGTGCTGCGTCAGCAGCCTGTGCAGCTGGCACTCGAGTCGGACAGTGAGGAGGCTAGAAGATGTGGTGCCAGAGGCAGGGATTCACCCAGGGCCTTCAGAACCTCCAGAAACTCCTTTAAGTGAAGAGGACGAAGAGGAGGAGCCCCTTCTCAATACATGAGCGCACAAAGCTGCCAAAAGGCAGGACTGGCTCCTCAGGAGGAGGTCTCCTCAAGAGTAAGGCTTGGGGCTAATTGGCCACTCCCTTAGCCTATTTAAGAAGGAACGCCGCTTGCAACAAGCCGTAGAGAACAACTTTAGTTCACTCTCCTTCGTGTCTGCAAAATTGCTTCTGGGCTTTCTGCCAACTCTAGTAAGACTGTGATTACCTTATCTTAGAATTCTGGCAGGCTGTTAAGACAGTTCATTAACAGCCTTTGAATGATAAAGACTAAGTTATTTGAGTAAAATAAGCTTTGTATAGTGTTTGTGTGTGCTGCATTCTTTGGGGTCCGTAGCTGGGGCAGAACATGGTGTTACTGCATTGAGTAACCATTGCCATTTATCCTTTCTTGCTTTACTTATTGTTAAGCCAGCCAATAATGAGGACTGAGAACTAGGCCAGAACAAAAAAAAAAATCAATCAACAGGCAGAATAAAATATCAAGCCAGAAATTGATAATTCTAAAGAACAAGATTGATGAACAAACCAAGAGAAAAGGTTTGGAACCTAATCAGATATGAGCTAGAAGAACCCATGAATGGAAGGCAAGCCAGAGCTTACACAAACCATGTTGTTGAAGGTTGGTCTCTCTCTCTATGTATTGCTTCCTGCCCTACATTCAACGTAGTGGACAAAGACATTTCAAGAAATGAAGATGTTTCACTTTTAGTGAAAAGCTGCCACCTGAAGTTCAGCATCTCAAGATGTGTAGCAACTGTACACTCATCCAGGCAGTTTTAACTAATGTTAACCATAGCAATATTTAGTCTGCAACCTCCTCCAACATTCCTTATGAACCACTTTGATTATAACTACTCTCTCACTAGGCAATATAATTTGTATTCTATGTTTTGTCTTCTATTTCATTTCTCCACGCCACAGATGAAGAGTGCACAGTGCTTTCAGAATGCTTTGGAATGCTCTCTTGATGTCAAAACTTATGTCAGATTCACAGATTTAAACATTGCTTAGTGTGGCCATTACAGTTTAAGTATGCTCCAGATATCATAGGATTAGTTTTCAAAAATGTTGAATTTTGCATAAGTTATGCTGCAATTTTTAAATATTTTTAATCATTCATATTCTCCAGTGGATAAAGTTGGAAAAAGCAAGGGCCTCACCATAGGCCTTAGGGCCTCTTCTTTTCTAGTCCCAAATCTTGGAAATCTTATTCATTGACATTTTGGGGAATTGGGTTTTTAGCAGCTTTACAAGCTGCATTTTTAAACATAGCTTCATAGCTTATCTTTTTCCCAAAACAATTTCTATATTCAGTGTTCCATTTTGCTCTTCCTATGTTGCTGTGCCATGCTAGCATAGACGTCACTGATATCTCTTTCTTAATCTATAGCTTTAATCCTGTCAAATTTTGATGGAAAGCAAGGAGCAGGTGAGGTATATATTGTTTTGTTCTTGACCATGTTGTTTTCCCATGTAATGGACAGATGTTTATTTCCTTCAAAGAACCTGCTCCTCTTGAGCTGGAATAAAAGTTCACTAGAGGTCATGTTCAACCCAGAAATCCATCAAACGTTCTTATCCCTTTGTACGGCTGAAGGAAATCTGCTCTCTGATTATTTTTCTGGCAGTGGGGCAAAAAAATAATATGAAAACAGTTTACTGGCAATTTCCTTGTCAAAAGTTCCTGTCTATAAATAAAATCAAGATAAGACTGACATGTCTAATAGTCTTTTCTGTCTGGAATGAATTATTCAATTCACAACTGATCCTCTCTAACGGGTTTATATTGCTTCTTCCCTTTCTTTTTTCATTTTTTCTTTTTCTTTTTAACTTTATTGAGTCCTGTTGAAAACTGCTGCCAGTGAGCTAAATTATTCCAGGAAATACTAGCAGTTACAAAATCCTCCTTTTTCACACCTCTCAGGTCCCTCTATATCAGAGTTAAGCTGCTGTTGGCTGATGGATCAAAGCACATTCTATTTAAGCAGCCTCCTTTACTTATGCATACCTTTCAGATGAAAACCCATACAATATTCTTACCCTTTCCCCACTTAAAAGGGAAGGAGAATTAAAACAACCTGCCTTTGCTAGGTCATCAAGTTATGTAACCTATTCTAAAATGGATCACATTAGCAATATTACTACAAGTCTTTATTGATATTTCCTTTCACACAGATACTGTATATAGAAGCAGAATTGGAAGGAAAAAGACAGATCAAAAATAAAAACAGATATGTATGGGGTCAATGTGGGTCACATCTGCAATTCAATCTGTAGCATCTCTAGATTACTGAATCAGGTCATTATTGAGAAAACTTCTGCCTGAAATTGGGAAGCTATTCTTCCTATATAGCTGGGACAGAGAAAAACATGACTTGAAGCAGCTGAACAGCTCTGTCAAGAGACTCCACCAAATAAAATGGAACTAGCTTGAAAACTGCGTGGAACAAGCAAAGCCAATAATTTGTGAATACACAAGAATCATTCAGATGGAACATATTGATATTTGTCACATTTGCTGTCTTTCAGAGGCATCCAAAACTACTGTCCCTGAGGTAAAAAAGGCAAGCATGATTGGTGATAAAAAACCCAACAATTTCCAAATCTATGGAATTATATTAAAAAGGCTCAGTGCTTTGATTATCTGGTTGCATTTTAACACAGTTGACCATTGCTGTAGATATCCCTGCTGTAGATATCTACCATTGCTGTAGATAAAACCAAGACTTTTCTTTGACATTGCTGTTTATAAATAATATGGGAAGTATGTATAAATATTTATACATACTTTATGTGTATATCTCCTTTAGTACATATGTCTGCAATATTTTTTTTTCTTGTGAGCACATTTTTCCAAGCTCTTTTCTTGGAGGTTTATAGATTATAGATACACATACAGTATTTTTCCTAATATATACATTTTCATAATTGTATAAATCCTAAAATCATAGAGTTGAAAGGGACCTTGGAAGTCATTTAATTAAGTGCAGCATCTTCTAAATAATTTTGGTCAGATATCTATCCAGTATCTGTTTGAATAAATACAGTGAAATAAACATATTTCATGGGGCAGTTGTGCTGTTTAATAATCTAATCAAAATCCCTGCCTAGTATAGTTTTGAGCTGCCCCATTTGTAATTTGCTGAGTTGCTATTGCTTCATTAAAAAAAAAAAAAAACTTCTTCAACCAATGATAGGGTAGTTGAAATCTCCAATGTCATCTTTTTAAAAAATCTGGACACCAAAAAAGCTCATCCATATTTTTCACATCTTTAGTCTCTTATAAGAAACTCCTATAAAGAGATCACCACTCTTTCTCACTCCTTTTATTCTTACCCAAATGTTCTAAACAGAATTTTCATGGTCCAATTTGTATTTCTGTGAAAATATTTGCTTTGTTTGTAAACATTGCAACTCTCCTCTCCTTTCTGTTGAGTTTATTCCTTTTGATTAAGTTGTAGCCAGTGGTGGGATTCAAATAATTTAACAACTGGTTCTATGCTCCGTTTTGGGCCTAGTAGGCCTCCCTGCAGCCTCCTGGGAGCAAAAACGGGCCATGGAGAAGCTGTGCCACACACACACACACACACACACCATGCCTCCCTGCACTAGTAGGCCTCCCTGCACTTGCCTGGGAGCCAAAATGGGGCTCCTGGGAGGGGCGGGGTGGGGAGGGGGTACCCAGCCAGCAATTTAACAACTGGTTCTCCCAAACTGGCTGAATTCCACCACTGGTTGTAGCCCTTCAAGTCATATATACCCCTGAATAGTCTGTTCCAGGCTTTTGTAATGCTACCTCTTTTGTTCTGGGTTAATATTTTCCTGATGAGACTGGTGAAGGGCCCATCAAACACATCTTTCACTGCTTTTATAAGCTATATCCAGTGATGAGATTCAAGTAATTTAACAACCGGTTCTCTGCCCTAATGATTTCTTCCAACAATCAGTTTGCCAAACTGCTCAGAAGTTAACAACTGGTTCTCCCGAAGTGGTGTGAACTGGCTGCATCCCACACTGGATGTATCTCTTATTAGGATTTAGATAGAAAGTGAAATCCATGTTCAGCAAACCAAACTTTTCTCAACAGCGTCATATCTCCAATTGTTAACAGCCAGCCACTTTTCCCCCACCTCAACAATCTCTGTGGAATTCTCAGCATTGGACTAAAAAAAATAAAGTTTTGTCCATTGAACTCTTCTGCAACCAAGCTGAAAGAAAACTGGCTCAATTGCCCAAGGAGGATAACATTCTGGAAGTACAATGGCATAGCCTTGATGTTATGCATGGCCAACATTTATTATACAGAAATTCTCCAGCAGCAAATACTACGTAAATTCTCATGAGCCCTATATTGAGATGATATGAATATGATATGAAGTACATGTTTATATCAATTAATCCAGATCAGGAATCATAAACACCTGATATAGATGAGAAATAACATTTTTCTTACTATTTGATGTCAAATAGCGTGATTTCCCAGCACATTCTCAACTTCTCAGCACAACTGGTCAAATTCAGTGTTCTAGAAATTGTATGAGTAGCAATAGCAATAGCACTTAGGCTTATATACCACTTCATAGTACTTTACAACCTTCTCTAAGGACTTTACAGAGTCAGCATATTGCCGCCAATAATCTGGGTCCTTGTTTTACTGACCTTGGAAGGATGGAGGGCTGAGTCAATCCTGAGCTGGTCAGGATCGAACTGCTGGCAGTCAGCAGAATTAGTCTGCGATACTGCATTCTAACCACTGTGCCACCATGGCTCCTAAGTAGCTTTCCAGTTGATCTTGTTGCTTTAAACATGCCTTAGTGGAAACCAAATAAACAAAATGTCATCGTCTGTGCAAATAAGTAAATAAATAAATTTCCCTGCAAGGTTTATAAACAAGTAAAATCAAACTCAAATAAAAAAGCTTGTGCTCTAAAAAAAATCCCAAATATTATCCAGAGATAATTCAATTGCACACAAGATCAATGCTACAAGCTGAACCTAACAATTACCCATGAATATAGAGATTCTTCTAAGTTTCTAGTCACAACTTCCTCTTAATTTTTCCTTTTAAAATGCTTTCAGTCAGAAAATGCTGTTTTTTCTCTTGAACTTCTCAATTTATTCAAAAAAGAATATTTGCTTCAGAAATTATTTCAGATAGAAATATGCTACTCTTATTTTTACCTAGTGATGAGGTGGTCAAAAGATGGATGAGTTGGAGCATCCTGTCTTCTACAATTCAGTTATCTACCCAGTGGCCAGCTGTAGGTTCTTTCAAGCTTCTCGAGTTTCATTAAATGCCAGGAAAAGACCTTATAAAGTCTTATCATTTTTTCCTCCTTCAGCAGTACTTACTGTCATTGCTAATGGAGACGTTTGCTCTTCAGAAATGGGCAGAGAATTGTTTCTTAGTCTCCTGGAAAAATTCAAGAAAATTGTTCGCTCAAGTTCTTTTCCCACTAATTTGGTGGAGATTTTCTAAAGGCCATTTGCCTTTAGCTTCATTTTTAAAACCATTTCAGTAGTTGCTTTGATAGCCTATCAATCAGATAGTACTGAAAAAGATTCTGAATGGTTCACTATGAAGTTTCAATGACCTCTGTGGTAAAACTGGGCTTATTGGCTTAAAAATATCACAGCTGCTTATAAAATTCTTTTGGAGCTAAATAAATAAACTTAAAAATGTCTTTGTCATTACTCCAAAAAAGAGAAATTGAGTTCTTATATTAATATTTTATTTTATATTAAGGTTAATTTCTTTTTAATTATTTTCCTCTCTAACAGCATATTTTAAAAGGAGAAGAAAGAAGCATTATCATATTGGATGCTCGCCTCAGATCCAAAACTGACGAGATGCTTTGGGGAAGGCCTGGGCTAACTATAGTTGGTACCTCCATTAAGAAGTTGAAATTTTTCCAGTGCTCACACAGTATTTGGGCAGTCCTAGGAAAATATATGTTAGTGTTAAGGAGCTGTTACAAGACTACCCATGCCCATTCCAAACCGTAATTCTGGGCTTAATTCCTAAATGATCATTTAATTTCTCAGAAAGATTACCAGTATCTCTCTTTCTTTTTGCTTTTATATACAGGTTATTTCTTTTTCTTTGATTTATATTTTCCATTTTTTCACTGCCCTTGTCCTCTCAGCTTTCTGGCATCTCTTCTTGAAAGCTGATTAACCTTTTATTTACCTATACATTTACATTGTACATGTATCATTGCACACATGTTGTGCATTGACAATAAAGGTTTGATTTTATTTGATACCAGAGAAATGAACTGCTGTTAATAACCCACACTCTCAATAACGTCTTCGCCTGCTTCATGAATAGGCAAAGTGGAATATCTACATATATAGTATTGCAAGAAGTAAAGGATGAATTCTTTTTTAAAAGCAATTTTAAAACCCTTTCATTTGCTTTTTAAAAAAATTTTTAAGTAAGAAGGGGGAAAAAATAAACTGATTTCTCTTCAGATAATTTCTAAGGGCTCCAAGTGCATTGTAAATGGATGCCTTTAGCCATAAGGCAATTTGCTGAATTTCATAGACTGCTTTTGTATTTCTGTTTGCCAAGCAGCGACATCCTCAGCAGAAATCTCTCATGGTTTAATACTCTCTTAACACACTGCATAATTGCTGGGTTTTGTATCGGACTGGAAAGTCTGTAGCATAAAAGGAGGGGCCGAGGCAAACAGTTGGAAAAGAAAAGGGGAACAGAAAAAAAAATCATGACGAGTTCACTTAAATGCATTTGATGCAAAGGAATGCAGCTTGAGGAACATGACCAAACTTGTGGCCCCTACCCTGACCTTATAGATGGAGAAAATGCCATATTTGCAAATGAATGAGATATACGAATGACAACCAAATCCCATTCATACTGAATAAATGTGGCTTTTGATAACATTGCTTGCATTGTAAATATCATCAGCCCTTAACTAGCTTGCTAAGAATTCCATCTCTATTACCACAATACCATGTGCTTCACAGCTACTTGATATTTATTTAGCAGGCAATGAGTCCAATACTAAATCCATGTTCCATGCATAGTGATGGGAAATGAATGACCCAGGGGAGCAGAAAAGCAATGAGATGCAGCGCTTAGTGCCTCCATTCAGCCCATAGTTGCCAAAGAGAAGCAATGAGCAATGGGAGCAGCTTTGATGCAGACCATTGAAGGCCACGTATGTTGTTTTTACTGACACAGTTTGCAAGCATTAGAACTAATTACAAATAGGAATTAGGCAGGGATCCATCCACCATGATGCCATTAATAGATGCCAGAGGCATATGGTGACTGATAAGCATAATTGCAAATATACACATTGTCTTGTTCAGCCAGACTTGTCTTAGACTAACATTCTCTTTCTACTGCTGATCAGCATATATATTTCCCAAAGAAAACCCAAAGAGTTTCTGTGACATCCCGCTCTCTGCTCTTTCTTCTGATGATTGGGGCTCATTGTGCTATGATGGATCCATCTGGCTTAACATAAATGGAAACACATTTCCTGAAGAAAAGCGGGAGAGTTCTCAATAAATTAGTTCCTATTTGATCAATCTGGGAAATAGGCAGCCATTGTTCAAGAAAGAATGGAATGGATATAGAAGGAAATTATAGAGTGGAATGGATTGAGAAGGAAATTATGAAAATTACTCTTTAGGGCATGTAGCGCTTTCATAGAAGTCCTCCACCCCATTCAAATTAAAAGGTACCTTGTGCTTTAGATATATTCCAGATCCAGAACAACAACAAAACAGAGGCACCAGAGTGTATTCCCTGAAGCAGCCTGAACAGAATTGGGGTGCTCCTGAGTGACTCAACCCATCATATAAATGGTACATTTCCTCCAAAAAGCAGGTTTGCAAAATTAGGATGGAAATTTAATTAGGAATTGTTTTTTACTTTGGCTTCCATATTAAAGTTATATGCATTATATTCAATGGGGAAAGGGAACATTGGTAAGAGACCAGTCTTCTTGATAACTGTTAATATTGCCCTTGCATAACCCATTTGCTTTCAAGTTGAGGAGCACTTCTAAGCAAAGTGCTGCAAGATGCATTAAGAAACCACCACCATCACCATTCAGCTCCTCTCCCTCCAGCAATGATGACATCCCTCTCTTTTTCCCCCCACTACCATGGCTGCCACTTATTTATGTCTTCAAAATTATCTCCTCTCCCATCAATCTCACCTGCCGTCCCCTCCGCCTGACCCCATGCTTACTTCTCTTTCTTGCCTCCTTTTTTGGTCTCCATTTTCTTGCCACTTTTCTTCCTTCTCATGACCAACTAGATCAGAGGTGTCAAACTTGCATCGTCGTCATGTGATGTATCACATTTTCCCCCTTCACTAAACCGGGGGGGGCATGGTTAGCATGTGACGTATCCAGCCCATGGTCCACGAGTTTGATACCCCTGAACTAGATGTTTTCCTCAAGCAAATTATCAAAAGAAAGTTCTGCAGTCTTTTGCTAGAAGCTACAGCTGCACATGACTTCCTAAAGGAAATATAATTGAGGGGGGGTGATTCTCAGGGACTAATCTGAGGGACTAATTCTCAGGGACTAATTCTCAGGGACTAATTTCTCTTTAAAATTTGACTGAATTCATCCTCTTAGAAGGGTCTACCATGCCTAATTATTTCATCCAATTCTGTATAGACAAAAACAACCTCAAAGTTTAATCGCAAAATGAAATCTAATTTTTCAACCCCTCCATCTCCCTATTTATCTGATAAATGCAGGTTAACTCCATTTCTCAAGCTTCTGTCTAGAAACCTGGATTGGAGACTGGAAGCATTTAGCATGGCACAAAATAATTCTATTTACTGAATTGAATTGTCTGGTTTTGTGCCTTTTTCTTCTCAGACAGTATGCAATTTAATAAATTTATATGCTGCCCATCTCACTGTCCAGAGTGATTCTCGGTGATTTATAATAGAATAAAGGCTTTCATATAAAAACATTAAAAGTATTAAAATTAAGATTAACCAGAATTAAATAAAAGATTAAAACCAAAAACATGGATGGTATGGTGGTGAATTTTTCTCTGTTGCTCAGTCAACACTTCTAGCTTAATGTGCTCCCATTGAGGCCCCGAGCCAACCACAGAACCAGATTTTAAGGCAAGAAGGGTGATAGTCAGTGGTGGGTTGCTCCCGGTTCACCCCAGTTTGGGCGATCCAGTAGTGGCGGCGGAGAGAGGCTCCGTCCACCCACCCAGACATCATCAAAAATGCTCTGTGCATGCGCAGAAGTGCCACACACTCGCAAAGTGAGTGCACGCACCCGGACGCTACCAATAGCGAACCGGTAGCACCGGGATTTGAAACCCACTACTGGTGATAGTGGATCTTCCCTTAGGAGGCAAGATGTTCTGGGGAAGGCACAACAGAGAAGGCTCTCCTCCTTGATCCCCCACTAGCTGAAATTCCTTAGCTGATGGTGTCCAAAGAAGGCCTCTTTTGCTGACAGGATTGGGCAGGCTGTATGGGGCCTTTCTTTGGAGCTGAAGGCCTAGTTTCCCCTTATCAGTTATTTCAGTAACAGCTACCCGTGGTTTCATTTTTTTTTCCCTCTGACAATGGGACACACCTCCAACTGAGACTGAGAATGTCATATCACTCTGACAAAAAGTTTGTCTGACACACTGTCGGAATTATTTTAAAAAAAATATTGACAGGCTACTTCTCTATATCCTACCTCTATAGGCCAGCAGAGACCTAAAAAGCCTCTGATTTTCTTAAGCAATAAACTGCTTCAGAGCTGAAATAATGTGGGTCATGGTCATGCCTAAAGCAATCTGAATCCAATGGCCTATTATCCAAAGTACTAAAGCAGGGTCCATACTTAATTTTGCCTTCAGTGCATAACTCCTAATTAACAGCTTGTGCAGCCTGTTATTAACCATCATTATCATCAGTGAGTTCACCTATAACTCTCTGTAGAAAACAATTGCTATAAATAGAATAAAAAGATGGGGATAGCCCTGCTGTAAAAAGATCAACCTTTATGACTTGGAAAGGAAAAGACAGTGTTCACTTGAGCAAAACAAGTTTGTACAGACCACTGTTTCTTAACCTCAGCAACTTTAAGAAGTATGGACTCCCATAATTCCCAGGTCAGAATTTTCCCACTTCCTTCCCTTTCTCTTGGAGTTGATTGGCAGAAATTTCTATGCAGTTTTGCCATACTATAGGTTTAGGAGATGATAGTTTATGAAGATCTTTACTGCATAAGGTATCCTTGCTCTAAAGTTACAAGAGCTACTTTCAAAGGAAGGGTTAGGATGGAATTTGTCCAGGTGTGGTGGTACAGTCAAGGTAAAGATTTTCCCCTGTCCAGTCATGTCTGACTGCTTATCTTTGTTTCTTAGCTGAGGGAGCGAGCATTGTCTTAAGACATTTCCATGGCCATGTGGCCAATACTGAGGCAATAAACACTGCTACTTTCCCACCAAAGCTGTGCCTATCGCAGTTGCATGCTTTCAAACTGCTAGGTGAGCAGAAGCCGGGGCAAGTAACAGGGCTCACCCTGTCATGTGGCACTCAGTTCTCGAACCAGAGAATTACTCTTTTCAGGTGACAGGTTCTCCATCTTTAACCGCTGAGCCATCACACCCGTTGTGTGGAGATACAGTAGATGGATGTTTTTCTTCTCTCTCAACCTAAAGAATTATACTTGCACCAGAGATTTGTTGTCCAACTGTTTAGTCATTTCCAGCCTTTCATGAAAAACATCATTTTGCCAAGATTGTCTGTCAGTAACAGCTTCTTTGTGCTCTTGTTATCCCATTGTAGCTTCCTATATAGGAAGATTAATAATGCTGTGAAAGCTGATTAACCTAGTTTTGAGTCTTTCACTCTTTATCTTTTTACTTCTTTGTCTCCATACATCCAATTTAACTATAATGGCTAAAGTCTGTCAATAGAGCTATTTGCCCTTAAAAGGATCTTTCTTTTTCTCTCTTTGTGTGTTTCTTTTAAGTAGTCCAGTTTGGCAGGAGTGGTTCACTCAAGTACTGTAGAGCAGTACAAAATAATGCCACCTTTCCAGGAATTAGAATAATATAATTATGTGGATTACCACAGAACTGTAAAACTTTATAACACTAAAAACTAATTGCAAGAACTCTATATGGTGTTTGTATTAAAGTAATTAAGACTAAAATGTGATACTATATAAGCAATTAAGCAGAATGACATAAAACAAAACAATACATTAGAAATAGTTAAGAGATTTAAAAAGTCTCTTATGTTGTGATGTATACATTTCATAATGTTAGAAATTCATTAGTACGATACGCATGCTACATAAAATGACATAGAATTAAAGACATAAAATAGCAAATCAATGTCAATGTTTAATCCATTATTTTATACTTTACTAGATAAAGTTTAGGGAAAGTTGGAAACACAAAGCTGTGAAACTTAAACCCTAAAATCTAATGATAGGAATGGAACTTACCACTAACTTTAGGACTAAAGAAGTTATAATATGGCTATACAGTATAGATGAAAGAGTAGCAAAAATGAATAAAACAAAATTAATAGTGATTATGTGAATAGTTAATCACATTAAAATTAAAACTATAATTAAAATATAGATAAGCCAAAGAAATATGTTGAGAGCTTTTTGCTATAACTGCCATATGATACTTCTTACTATATGTTGTATCTCTGACCATTCTCTGTGTACGTAGGCTAAGCCCTGATTTGCAGATGTCTACTTTTTTTACTTTCCAGAAATAATGATGGAGCTTATAGGGACCAAATCATTCCTGGAAGTATGTATGATTCTGGAGGCTTGCCCTTCTGCAGCCTATGCAGCAAATCTGTTTCCATTTTATTCTTAGTTTGCAGAGCAAGTAAATTGGTGCACACTGTGATGAAGAATGGGTTTGATCTTTTTTTTAGGGTGTCAGAGAAGGAAATAGTTATGGCCATTGGAGGTACTATTCACGGGCACATTCTGAAGCAACATACTGGAACAGCAGGGATAAATGATGATGAAAATAATACTATAATACGATGACTATACACTGAAAATAAATCTTAGGAGGAAATGTAAATTGGAGAAAAGGAAAGGATGGTGCCGGGGAAAAACATGAAAAGACATGAAATGGTAAAGCCACAAAGGAGGTTAGAGGATGGGTATCTGGAAGGAGAATAGAAGAACAATACCCAGATTGGGGCAATGAAGACAGGCTCTGTTTATTAACTTTCTGCCTCACTGCTTTTGATGCAATAGCTGAGAGATCATGGAGTTGAGAACAGTATATTAAACTATTCAATCTGCAAAGAATCCAAGGGGTAGGAAAATGTCCTTCTCCTGTGTCTTAACACTTAATTGATGAGCTAAATGAGATTAAGTGCAAGGAGTACATCAAAGATGTGAATGGATGCTACACCTCTTTTTTTTTTTAAATGCCCCAGCCTAGGAAGGAACATTCAGCCCATTTTTCATTATGCTCCGTTAAATCACATCAACTCTTTCCTTTTTCTTTGTTCTGTTTCTCCTCTATTTACAGCTGTGTTTGCAAGCGACAGGATCACAAATCACTTAATATCCATTAGTGCAGCTCTCACCAGACTCTCAGCTTTATCATTTTATCTATTATAAATCCCTATTTGCTGGGTTTCAAACTCTGCTATGGAAATTTGCTCCAGCTTCCATTTTTCTTTGGCTGGATCTAGTTCTCAGTTTCTCCTAAATGTTCCAATAATTGTTTCGGAGAAATATACTTCCTTTTCTCTCTCCTCAATTTTACACTAATGAAGAGTACCATTTATAACTTTAGAACATCATATGAATAATTGTGTGTTAGGTAACCTTTTGAAACTGAAGTTGCTGCGGTTCAACTGACTTTTAGATAACAGTTCACAAGTATCCCTATTTTACAGGTGGAAAACTGAATCTGGAAAACCAATAGATTGTTATTTAGTCACAGTTTTCATGTGAATATTTGATAGTAAATCTTTACTATTTCCCAGAGTCAGTTTTCATTTACTCTATAAAATAGGAATGTCTTATCAAATACAGAGCTGCAATAAGAGTGAAGAAATTAAATATTCTGAAACATTCATATTCTGGATCAACTGAGTTGGATTGTCAGCCATCACTTTAGTCATGACAAATTGGAGAAATGTCTAAGGAGTTTCTTAATCATTTAGGTCAAGATTGTCCCAAAGGTGTTTTTTCAAAAGGACTTTCAACTGGACTTTATTGGTTCTTTCTTTGAAAATGTTTCACTTCCCATTCAGGAAGGTTCCTCTCCCGGTTGCACTCTGATTCAGGTAACTCTGAGGATACAGATAAACCTCCAAGTGGCCTCAGTTACACTCAGAGTGCAAATGATCAGCTGATTGCAAAGAATATAAATCCTTCCATTCCCCATCAGAATTCAAGAAGCTTCTTGGATGAGAAGCAAAACATTTTGAAAGAAAAACAAAACAAAGTTCAATTGCCTTTAGAAAAAAAGCACATGTGGGATGACAGATTGGAGATTTCTAATTTCCTTTTCTAGAGAGCTATAGGAATCTGACATGTGGCCTGTTCTTAGGCTTCAAGATAAATTTCTCAACATTGGCAACTTTAAGATTCCCAGGGGAATGCTGGGAGTTGAAGTCCATGCATCTTAAAATTGTTAATGTTGAGAAACAGGCTTTAAGGCAGGAGTGCTCAACTTCTTAGGACTGAGAACTGTACCAGGTTTTGCATAGCACAAGATCACAAAATCCTAAACTAAATTTAGAAGTGATCTTAATGCTCATCCAGTCTAATCTCCAGATTACTATGAGATTCACTCCAGTAACTCTGACAGGTTACTGGATTCAGACTCTGTTTAAAGATCTCCAGTGAATATTGCACTCCAAAAGTAGGTGGGGCAAGTCCCTTTTAAAATTCATTACGGAATTTTAAAAAGTTAAATAGGTGCCTTAAGCAAAGTCAAGGCTTGATGAGGCCATAGTGTTCCTTAAAAATTCCCCAAACATCATAGAAATGCAAAGAGGACAAATAGTTGGATCTACTTACTCTGGGCTGCAATTGTTTTTGCACCCTTTCTTTAGAGCATGACAAATGGGAACATATTTTAAATTGAACCCTAATTTAATGTCTGATTATGCTATTTCTATGTCTAATGCAATAGTTAAGTGGCTTTGCAGTGCTATGGAAAATGTTCCTTTCTATTGAGTCCTTGACTTTAAAGGAAGCATTAATGAATGCTGAATTCTAGTGATAAATGTCCCTGTATCAGAAGGTGACGAGGCTCTAAAAATATGCAGCAAACATAATTGGACATTATCAGGTGCAACTGCCCTCCATGCACTCTTTAAACAAATGCCATTCTGAATGACTAACTCATATATTTTCAATAGACGACAAGGCTACGTTGAATGTCTTTGCTTGGGCAGTTAAAGTAAAATAAAGTAACATACAGAGACATTTCCTCTATTTTATATTCTTCATATGCTTCTACTGCCCAATTACATTTTTTATAATAACTTGATCTAACTCCAGCTAATTAATCTTTGGGTAATGTAAATAGAGTATTTTTAATATGCAGTACCACTCTCTATGCAAATTCCATCTAGGTCATTTCAGAGTTAAGGCTTTTCTGACCATTTTTTTCATGCAAGAACATATCTCCCAAAACAAATGAGGATGTTTGGTTCTCTTTCTTCTGAGTAAGAAAGTGTCAAATTGCCATAAATGTAAAATATCATATCAGTATAGGCTTTTTAGCCAACTTTTAAAGTTCACTAATACAAAGATTAAGATTAAATTAAATTAAGATTAAGATTAATTAAAGATTAAGGGACGTGGTGGCTCAGTGGCTAAGATGCTGAGCTTGTCGATCGAAAGGTCAGCAGTTCAGCGGTTCAAATCCCTAGTGTCATGTAACAGGGTGAGCTCCCGTTACTTGTCCCAGCTTCTGCCAACCTAGCAGTTCGAAAGCACGTAAAAAATGCAAGTAGAAAAATAGGGAACAACTTTGGTAGGAAGGTAACAGCATTCCGTGCACCTTTGGAGTTTAGTCATGCCGGCCACATGACCATGGAGATGTCTTCGGACAGCGCTGGTTCTTCAGCTTTGAAACTGAGATGAGCACTGCCCCCTAGAGTCAGGAATGACTACCACATATGTGCGAGGGGAACCTTTACCTTTACCTTAATCCAAAGATTCCTGGAAAGTATTACGTATTTGCTAAAATAAGTACAGTGAGACTCACAAAAAAATCTGTCAATCTATCATCCTGGGATCTTAGAACTACTCATTTGTCTCAATTCAAGATATGGTTCTAACTTTGAAGAGGATAATCTGAACTAGGTTCTGTCCTTATCATACCAACCCTCCTTCTGTATGGGTAGTCCTTGACTTACAACAGTTCATTTAGTGACCATTCGAAGTTACAACAGCATTAAAAAGGGACTTATGACCATTTTTCACATTTAGGACCATTGCATCCTCTGCAAGGTCACGTGATCATAATTCAGATGCTTGGCAACTGACTCATATTTATGACGGCTGTAGTGTCCCAGTATCATGCGATCCTCTTTTTGCGACCTTCTGACAAGCAAAGTCTTTGGGGAAGCCAGATTCACTTAACAGCTGTGTTACTAACTTATCAACTGCAGTGATTCACTGTGGCAAGAAAAGTCGTAAAATGGGGCAAAACTCATTTAACAACTGTCTCACTTAGCAACAGAAATTTTGGGTTCAGTTGTGGTCATACGTCAACTCCCTGTAGTTTTCATTTTAAACAATCAAGCAATCCCAGTCTAGAAAGAAAAAGCTAAGGATTGAGTAGCTCTAATCTTCCCAACCACTTATCCAAAACAGAGGAAAAAATAAACCAGCCATTCGACTGGACTAATTTTCATCTGAGATAGCAATGTTTTGTACTTTTTTTTTAAAAAAAAAGAACAAGTCCCCAAAGGGCCCAGAAAGCATCAAAATTCTTCCCTTCCTTATTTCTTTCCTGCTTGTCCTGCAGTTTCTTTCCTGCTTGTCCTGCAGTTACAAGGGCATTGTTCTTTTTTAGGGTAATCCAAATTCTCCCTGAAGAATTTTAGATTTTAATAAATTAGAACAATTTTGTTTTTAATTTTCACCCTCACCCTCATTTTTGTCCCTTTCCAAAAATATATTTGCAGATCCTTTCCATTCTTTGCCATTGATTTACTAAAAATCTTTGGAATGCCTCATTAAAATATTCTCCAGATGCTATATTGCATAAATATAAAACTATTTCTTGTTATCCTGTTTCCAGGATAATATAGTAAGATTTGAAATTCTGTATTGTTCACACTCAGATCAGCCAGTCGTGACAGTTTTTTAATTTTATAGATAATCCTACTCTAAAGTGGGCACATTAGGAAAAAGATTTTCTAATGCAAATCACCGCAGACACAAAGCATACCCATTGCAGAAAACATTCTAGTGGGAGACATGTCAAAAAAGGCCATAGATGAGAATGCTAGTAACAAAGAGACTCTTCTTATGGTAATAATCAAAGGTAGAACATGATCTAGCCAGGGCCACAATGATTGGGAAACAGAATAGTTCACAAGTCTGGTTGGGTCTTTTTAAGAAAGACAAGAACTCAAATTGGAAAAAGATGGATTGTTAAGGATATTTCAGCATGATCTACAAGCAGGATCACCAATGTCTGATCAGGGCTTAGAAAGGCAGGA
Source organism: Arizona elegans (assembly GCA_022577455.1). Taxonomy (NCBI): domain Eukaryota; kingdom Metazoa; phylum Chordata; class Lepidosauria; order Squamata; family Colubridae; genus Arizona; species Arizona elegans. The sequence continues at coordinate 156,953,670 of JAKOOJ010000002.1, forward strand.
TTTTCCATCATTAGGTTAATAAAACAATTATAATAAAATGAACATGAAGGAGAATGAATGTAAATCAAAAAAACTGTGATAAATCCATATATCCTAAAATCCCAGCCCTATAATAGTAAATTAATCATAGCTCTTTCAGTGGACATCCACAATCATCATTTCATGCCTACAAGAAAGCACGTTTAATTATAATTAATCCAGTTGTTCTTTTTTAACAAGTTATATAAATGCTTTTATGAAGCTTAAGGAGTATCCCTGAAGATGAATAAAACTATAACTTGTTTGTGCATAACTTTCTTCCATTTCAAGTAATAAACTGAGGATCATCAATCTCGTGTTTTTATGATATAGTAATGTACTATATTAATGGTATATTAATATAATTACTATATTATTGCTTCTGTTAACTGTCTTTGCCTGATTGGGCCACAGCAAGCGACATTAGATTTTTTTAATCACAATTCCACAAGTACCAATATAATGAAGATTGGAACTTTATCCACAGGACCATAGGATAGGAAGAATAAAAATGTGCAGAGTCTGCCTTCCATCTTAATATGTAAAATTTTGCTTTTGAAAGAAGTCTATGAGGCAGACAACTGCTACTAAATACTTCAGTAAAAATGGATATAAAACCAGGCATTAATGCCACTGCCAAAGCCACATTAAATGAGTAAAAGTGATGAGCATTGACTATCATAACCCATAATTTCTCAAGAATGCGAATAATGAGAAATAAGTGTACATAATTGGCTGCCAGGTTTACCATCCCAACAATAAGTGCGGGAAAGAGTCAGAAAGCTTTCCTGAGAGTCAAGAATAGATAAAATTACTATCTGCTTATCACTTGGATTAAGCAGATTTTTAAAGCAAGATGGTATTTAAAGTGGTTTTATATGCCTACATTGAAATAGTTACTTCAGGGTTGGGTAGGGGACTGTTCAAATTAAGCAGAATGTGATGAAGGTGTATCTGAATACATACTAAGGTATATACAAGATCAATTGAACATGCAGAAATCCAATAACAGTTAATTCTATTTTATAAATCACTATGTTAAAGCTAGACATCATCAAAGTCTACAAAGGAAGAAGCTGTACAAGATTGGAAAATGTGGAATGCTGGTCCATGGAATTGCCAAGAATCAAATATGATTGAAGGGATAGCATCATCACGCTAAAGCTAATTATAGTAAATATTCCACTTCAATATTGAAGAACTACCATAGTAGATTAGTAAACTCTCTCAAAAAAGAAAAAGAAATCATAGATTTTCTGGAAGGACTCTGACAGTTTTTAATATGGAGATATATAGACTTAGTATTTGGGACACATGTTTTACTTTATTTTATCACTGTTTGTATTTTGAAATTTAATTTAATAATTTTTGCACTTTATTATAGTTTTCCATGGTAGACAGAAAGTTGGTAATTATGAACAGGTGAACAAGGGGCTTAGATTGACGTAGAAAGCGCCAAAGTTTAATTTTTTATTTGAGATGTTACCGTTAAACTTGACAGAGAAAGCTATTGAAGGATATCAGAAGAAATTGGATAAATTTTGCAATGGTGGGAAAAGACCTAGATTAGTGAAGAAAATGTGGTATCAAAATCAAAAGGAAGGTGGATTAGAAATCCCCAAACTACTCAATTATTATTGGGTTTATGCTATTCGGACTGTGGTAAAAATATTTAAAGGTGAAGATAGTCATTGGAGAGATTTAGAATTAAAAGACATCAAGAGATTTGGCTCAACATGGTTTTTAGATAAAGCAAAATCAAAATGTGTAATCAATAGCTATTGGTTAAAGGGACTGAGTAAAATTTGGAATAAATTTGTTAAAATTTTAATTCCAGATATAATTTTCTTAGGGAAGGCAATTGAAAATTGGCCGATTAAAACTAATATAAGTCGTGATAGGGTAATGGAAGATGAAAATATACAAACTGTAATAGATTGGTTAAAAACTTCAGAAAATGAAAGGAGGAAAAAAGAAATCATTGAAAAATTGGGTTTAGGCTGGTTTGAAAAAATACAGATAGAAAAATGGACTAAGAAGGTAAGGGACAATTGTTCGATAAGTAGAAGTAAAACTGAATTTGAACATTTAGTATTCCAAATTATGAAAGATGAAATTGGGCTAAAGGGACTTGTTAGTAAGATATATAAGATTATAAATTTTGATGGAAAACCACAAAGGGTGATGAAGATGAATTGGGAAAAAGAACTTAATATTAAAATATCAGATTTAGATTGGAATGTGAATTGGAAGAGTAGAATTATGAAGACTTTATCTGTAAGGATTAAAGAGCATAATTATAAGGTTGTTTGGAAATGGTATTTGACTCCATTAAGATTGTCATTGATGGATAACAAAATTTGTAAACAATGTTGGAGATGTATAAGGTTCTAGAATCTATTCCCAATGATGAATCTGTCCCTCTTTCAGTTAAAAGAGTTACGTAGAAATTGATAGAAAGGCAAGTGATCTTGAATTCCCACTGCTGGACAATAGTGGACAATATTAGAGGAAAAATAAGTCTGATCTGGTACAGAAGACCTAATTAGGCACTTATTAATGTTGTACCATCACTAATAAAATGTTTCTGGAGTTAATATTTAATCATACGTCCAATAGGAGATCTAACTTTCTAAAAACACTAAATATGTGACCTGACAATATTTTTTTGTGTGTAAGCAGTTGTGATTTAAAAGACACTAAGGTAAGGTAAAATGGCACTGTAGCAGTGGTGAAATCCAAATTTTTTTACTACCGGTTCTGTGGGCATGGCTTGGTGGGCGTGGGGTGGCTTGGTGGACGTGGCTTGGTGGGTGTGGCAATGGAAGGATATTGCAAAATCTCCATTCCCACCCCACTCTGGGGCCAGCCAGAGGTGGTATTTGCTGGTTCTCCGAACTACTCAAAATTTCTGCTACCGGTTCTCCAGAACCTGTCAGAACCTGCTGGATTTCACCCCTGCATTGTAGACATACATTAGTCAATCCTATTTGTATTCTAATATAATTGATTCCATGTATAAGTTATCAATTCCATATTCCATATTGGCATCAATATAGAATAGGTGACTTTTAAAACCGACTTAGAAGAAAGATCCAGCTTGTCTCTTAATGCATAGGTTAGGAAAAACCAACAGTTGACATATCTTTTCCTGTGCAACTACTTGCAGGCACGATATTTTATTGCAAAACTGTCACCTTAATGGCCCAATAGAATCCTGCCATAATGATGATGCCAGGCTGTTTGATCACGACAACGTTTCTATATGTAGGTACATAAAAAGAAAAAAAGTTGGGCGCGGGAGAGGCAAATTATCCCTTGACACAAACAAGAAGGAAAGGAGCTAGCATACAGCCTGGGAGAAAATTACTATCTAGCACCTGGTGAATTTATCAGCTTTTAATTACATTTGACGCTAATTATCTTGGTACATGGGGGAAGAACAATAAATGGCTGGTGCTCTGTTCATGTAGGAAACTGGCAAGAGAAGAGAAAGCAGGCATTGCTAATTTTTTGAAAGAATCTGTCATTTCAGATTTTGTCACTTCTTTGGAAACAGTATGCTTATACAGCTGCACAGAGAAAATGTATAATTTTGCAAGGTAGTGGTGGTGTTTTTATATATGGTATAATGTTACCTTTACTTTCCCCCTGAAACAGTGTTGTTTGCCAGGACAGAATACATTTTGGCCTTATATGTACTTCACATTACTTAATCTAACTTTTGTTGGCTTCCCATCTAATTAACTAGAAGCTTTTATTTTGGGTAGAACTTACCAAAAGTATAGCTGTGCCAGAATATTCATAAACTCTGTTAGATTTTCTCATTGTACCAACAGACTTGTGTTATACACATAGAGCCTTAGAAATCAAGTTTCTACAATCCACTGAGGCAAGAAGATATCTTCCAATGAGCTGGCAGAACTCAGAGAAAAGCAATGCTGTAGCTGAAGAGTGGAACTATGGGTGCAAAATTGATGAAACCAAAAACTGAGGTGAGGGTTCAAGCACTATGGCCACAAGAAGCTCCACAAGAAGGATACAAATCTCTTATCAAGAAAATAAGAAACCGCGACTTCCGGTTTGCTGTTTGTCCCCGCTGGACGTTCCTTTGGGATCATCGCACCCACTGCCTGTAAAGAGCCGCCTTTATAGCGGAATGGCGGCTCGAAAAAACTCCGTTTCCATGAGGAAACGGAGATAGAGCAGGCTGGGGTGGGTTGAGTCCTCTGCCTAATCCCAAAAGTTTTTTTTTTACTTTTGGGACGGAGCGGAAGAGACTCCCCGTATCCCCAGCCGATGCTCCGGGCTCTGGGAGATCTCTGCTACACGCAGAGCTAGGGGGCAAAAGCAAGCCTGTAAATTTGTTAAATTAATTAAAGAAGACGTGAGCTGGACCTCTGATCCTGAAGCGCAAGTATTCTTCTTATTTTAGAAAAGTTATTGAAGTTGTTTAAGAAGTGAAAGGAAAAAAGATTTTTAAAATGGCGATTGCTGCTGCGACTGCTGTGGCTTGAAGAGAGGCTGAAAGGGAAAGTCCTTCCGTTTTCTATTACAAAGTAGCGGAATGAATACTTCTGGCCGTAATTGAGGCAAAACCTCACTCTCACTCTTGCTTTTTTTTTCTTTTTTTTTCCTGGGGATCTGATATTGATTTTGGTTGGGAACAAGCCTTTTTTTTTTCTCTCTTTTCCACTAAATCTTGTCTGTGTGGGAAATGGCATCGGGACTCACACAGCTAGACAAACAGGGGGGGGGGATTTCCCCCATTAATAAATTACACCAACAAGTTGTAACTCTCCAGTGTCAGAAACCTGATTTTAATATAATAGAATTTCTTCTTGAAGAGATTGTAAGAAGGGATGAGATTGTGAACCAGCAACTCGAAAAATTTAAGCAGGAAATTAAAGAAATTGGTGAATTGGTGAAATCAAAGTTTGACTTTTTGAATCGAAAAATTTTAAATACAGCTAATGGTTTATCAGACTTTCTGATTCGGGTGGATGCAAAGACTAAATTATTAGAGTCTAAAATGAAGGAAACTGAGGAGAATTTGGATGACAAGATTCAAAAAATTAAAAAGGATTTGGTAAACATTCAGGATAATAGCTCAGAAGACAAACCTAAAATGGAGGTTGACCAAAAGACTGGTAATGAAGAAAATGTGCAACAGAGGATTGAAAGAGAAGTTTTAATGATTCAATATAATTTTACAGAATATGCAATTAGACTGAGAGGTCTGCAGGAAAATAATAGAGATGACTTAAGAAAAATATCTTCTGAAATTCTGGCTGGGATTTTAAAGGTTCAACCTGATGAAGTGTATTGCAGGATTGATAGAATTCATAGAATAAACTCCTGGTTGGCAAAGCAAAGGCAATTGCCTAGAGATGTGGTGATCTATTTTACAGATAAAGAAATTAGGAATAATATTGTGCAGAACTCTTTTAATTCTACTTTGCAATTTCATGGAAGAAAGATTTGGATTTTTAAGGAGCTCCCGACTAAGATGCTAATGGAGAGGAAGAAATTTGGCTTTCTAGTGACTGAGTTAAAAAAAAGAAATATCCTATTTAGGTGGGATGCCCCAATTGGTTTAATATTGAGACACCAAGGAGTAAGATATCAACTGAACACTGTTGAAAAAGCGGAAGAATTTTATCAAAAATTTTTAAAAATGAACTTAACATCTTTAGGCACAATACAGGATAAGCAAAAGGAGTTGGAAACAAAAGGAAAATATCAAATTACAGAGGCTGTGGTGGATAAATTGTCTTTGGACTCCTTGGATACCCCAGCCGGACTGTCTATAAATAAGAGAGCAGTGTCATCCGACTCCAATGTGATGAACCATCAAGTCACAGACAAGTGCGCAAATCAACCAGTTGATATACAAGTGATGGAGAAGAAAGATGAGATGATAAAACTAACCCAACAAGACCAACTTATAAAGCAGAATGAAAATCGATCAGCCGATACACAATTGGTAGGCACGAAATGAGGATGGAAATTCAACCCGCAAAAGAAAAAGAAAAGAAATAGATCTCATAGAAACAGCAGTTTCTAAACCAAGCAACAGTGAAGCCAGGGACTTTAAAAAATGAATGAATATCTGAAAAGATAGTGGAGGCAAACAATTGTTTAATACTATCCTGAGGATTGTGGCAGATCTCTGTAATGCCGTGATTTTGGGATGTGAAAAGAGCCTTACTTTGTTGGATTTGAATTATCTACTCTGGATTTCTTTTACTGGTAAATATATTATAATTATTTTGAGTTACAAGGCAAGAGAGTCACGCTGGGGCATGCAGAAGATCTGGTTGTTACCCATTAGGATGATGGGAATCAACAATCCTGATGAATACCACAACTATAACTATATGGATATAATTATAATGTCACTCGGGTGGTTGTTTTTACTTTTATATATATACGAGGATATCTACTACTGATGGGGGCAGAAGATGATTGAAGATTTTGAACAAACTGTTGCACCAGCATGTTATTTTACCCTATTATGGGTGATGGATTTAACAATCCAGTGGAAAGACACCAAAGAAGATATTATATGGATTATAAATTTAAAGTTATTGTCTTTTTTCTTTTTACAAAATGGAATGCATATATAGATATGTGTATATCTTAGTAAAGTGGGCAGTGGGTTATATTTAGAATTGTATTGCATGATTTTGTAGGAATTGAAGGGTTGAAATAGGTTAGTTTACTGATTGATTAGTCTAAGAAAAAGGATCCTTAAGTCATATATTTAGGGGAGTGGAGGAATTGGATAGAACTGAATAAATGTTAAATTTGGATGTAGGGAGAAGGCCGCTTTAAAATGTTATATTAATATATATAAAAGATTAAATGTTAAATTGTAATAATACACTATAAGTTTAGGGGAGGAGAAAAAGGGCAGATTATCGTAAAAATGGGAGTTATAAGAATAATATGCTAAGGGTCAGTATTCTGAGGAGGGAGTAAGGGAAAGGAAAGATATTATGTATGTAATTAGTTATGAAATAGCCTATTGTTGTGAAGAAGTCACGGGGGGGGGGATGGGTGGTGAGGGTATTCTTTGGTATATTTTGCTGTAATTATTCCCAATAAAAAGGTTTCCGGCCTCATTTCAAGTTTTTGTTTCGTGATTTCTTCAATCATTGTTTTAATTTGCTGCCAGTATTGTTTTGCCTTACGGCATGACCACCAGAGATGATAATAAGTCCCTTTCTGTGATTTACATTTCCAGCACAACGGAGATGTATTTGGGAACATCTTGGCTAGGCGCGCCGGTGGAAGGTGCCATCGGTAGAACATCTTGTAAAGGTTTTCCTTGTAGGGTATGGACAGTGTCATCTTATAATTTATCTTCCACAAATTCCCACTTATCCAATTCTATAGTATATCCTATATTTTTGGCCCATATTATCATATTCTCTTTGACAACTTCCTCTTCTAATTTGTATTTTAGTAGGTACTTATAAATTTTGGTAATCATTTTCTCATCTGTACTTTGTAGTATTTTATCCAGTTCATTTGGTTCATTTTGGAATCCAAATTGTGCCCGATCAGTTTTGTATCTTGATTCTATTTGCATGTATGGCCACCAATCAATGTCTATACCCTGATTTTGTAATTCTTGTCTTGTTTGTAATTCTCCTTCACTGTTCAGTAGTTCTTTATAGGTCCTCATTTTCTCTATATCCATGGCATTAGGATATATTAGTGCTTCCATTGTCGATAGCCATCGTGGAATTTTGGTATAATGTTTTCGAATCTCTTGCCATGTTTTGTACAATGATTCTCTGATAATATGTTGCTGGAAATATCCGTGGAGCTTGTCCTTTCCCTCCCACAAAAAGGCGTGCCATCCGCGTTGTAATTCAAAGCCCTCTAGTGATAACATTCTTTTATTCTTAAGGTCTATCCAGTCCCTTATCCAGTTTAGCGATGCTGCTTTATAATATAACTCCCAGTCTGGTAGGCCTAAACCTCCTTTTTCCCGAATGTCTTGCATACACTTTATTTTGATTCTGGCCCTTTTCCCATTCCAAATAAATTTTGTTGTTATTTTATTAAGGTCCTTAAAAAAGTTCTTTCCTGGCCAGATTGGGATTACTTGAAAGAGGTAGAGTAATCTAGGCAATATATTCATTTTTATAGATGCAATTTTCCCCAAAAATGACAGTTGTAATTTGTTCCACGTTTCCAGATCTTTTCTAATTTGTTTCATTAATTTGTTATAATTGTCTTCTCTAATTGTTATTGCTTTTGCAGTAAGCCAGATTCCTAGATACTTTACTCTCTTTACAATTTGTATTCCTAATTTGTCTTCGAGTTTTGTCTCCTGTGCCTTTGTCAAATTCTTTATTAATACTTTAGTTTTTTGTTTGTTAATTTTAAACCCTGCGACTTTTCCGTATTCCTCTATCTTCGCTAAGAGTTTGGTTCCTGTTATTTCTGGTTGCTCCATTATAAACACCACATCGTCAGCGAAGGCTTGCAATTTATACTCTTCTTTCCGTGTTCTCAAACCTTTTATTTCCGCATCTTTCCTAACTTCACTTCAATAATATTTCCAATGAAATTATAAACAGTAGTGGGGATAAAGGGCAACCCTGTCTCACACCCTTTTGTATATCCACATTTTCAGTCATATCTCCATTAATCATAATTTTGGCCGTTTGAAGGGAGTATATTTTTCTAATCATATGTAAAAATTTGGCACCGAATTCCATAGTTTCTAGTTGCAATATGAGAAAGTTCCAATTTAGATTGTCAAAAGCCTTTTGGGCATCTAGAAAGATTAAGGCTACTTGTTTATCAATTCTTTTCTCATAATATTCCAGGACGTTGATAATTGTTCTTATGTTATTTTTGATCTGCCTTCTTGGGACAAAACCGTTCTGATCTGTATGTATATATTTATAAATAATTGTTTTCAGTCTGTGTGATATAACCAACATGAAGAGTTTATAATCTGCATTGAGCAATGAAATCGGCCTGTAATTTTTGACTTGCGTGGGGTCTGTGTCTTCTTTGGGGATAAGTGTGATGATGGTTTCAGTCCAGGATTTGGGGATTTCTGCTTCTAATAATGCATCATTGAGGACTTGGAGTAACAGTTCGTCCATTGCATTTTGACAGTTTTTATAAAACTCCGTTGGTATTCCGTCCGGACCTGGAACCTTATTGTTTTTTTGCTTTTTCCTTGCTTCCACCAGCTCAGACATCGTAATTGGTCTATTTAGTGATTCTCTATGGGACTCCTCTAGTTTTGTGATATTTGTTTTACATAAATATTCCCTAATGTCTTCATCCTGAATCTCTTCTTTCTTATAGAGACTTTGAAAAAAATCTTTGACTATTCGTTTTTTGTCTATATTAGTATGGTATATTTGTCCTGTTTCGTCCTGTAATTGAAATATTGTTCTCCTTTCTTTTTCTTTTTTCAATTTATACGCTAACCAGCGCCCCGTTTTATTTGCATACTCAAAATGTTTCTGTTTTGCTAGTTTAATTTTCTGAGCAATTTCTGTCTGTGTAATCAGATTGATTCTATGTTTAGTAAGGTTTAATTTTTCTATTATTGTTTTGTTATGGGGCTCTTTCTGCAATTCTAATTCATATATTCTAATTTGTTCTAACAACTTATTCCTTAACTGTTGTTTCTCTTTATTTTTTTTAGCTATGTACGCAATTGTAAGACCTCTTATGTATGCTTTAATTGTGTCCCAAAGATTTTGAAGCGATGTCTGTTCTTTAGTATTTATTTGTAGGAACATTTTAACCTCTTTCTCAATCATCTGTATGTATTCCTTATCTTTTATTATTCCCGTATCCATCATCCACCTCCTTTGCTTTTGATGTCCTTTCCATAGTATTTTAATGGGGTTATGGTCTGCCCAGGTGTTCACTGCTATTTCAATATTTTTTACCTCCTCTCTGAGGTCTGAAGTCATCCAGGCCATATCAATCCTAGACCATGACTGGTGTGGGTTTGAATAGTATGTGTACTGTTTTGTTTGCGTGTTTGCCTCTCTCCATACGTCATGTAGGTGTAATTCATTGATCATGTCTTTGAAAGGTTCCGGTAGAGTTTTCTTTCTGGTTTTACTTTGTTTGTTACTCCGATAGTCTTTTTCTATGTCCATGATTGCATTGAAATCTCCTACCATGCAGATAGTTTCATATTCCAGGTCTTTAATTATATTATGTAGCTTTTTAAAAAAATCATTTTGGTTTCCGTTGGGTGCATATATGGATATTAATAATATTGTTTTGGATCCTGTTTGTATTTCTATTATTAGGATACATCCTTCTGTATCTGCATAAATTTGTTTTGTTTTTAGGTGTTTCTTTACATATATTACGACTCCTCTCTTTTTTTGGTCTCCTAGAGCTGCATATAGCCTTCCTAATCTTTGGTTGTCCAATAGTTTTTGATGCTGTTTTTTGATATGTACCTCTTGGAGTGTTATGATATCTATTTCTAGCTTTTGAAGTTTTGTGAATGTCTGCTTTCTTTTAGCTGGTGAATTAAGTCCGTTTATATTGATTGAAATAAGTTTTAGCTCTCCTTCCATCTCTCTTTATTTATCTATTCGTTGTTTGCAGTCTTTTTGTGTTTCTAGTAATCATTTGCGTCTTTTCCCTCGCTCCCTCTCTCTCCATTCTTTCTCTTTCCACTCTTCTCCCCTCTTCCTGGTCTCTTTCTTCTTTCTCTGTCCGCTGTTCCTCTTGCCTCTTAAGTCTCTCTTCTTCTCTGCTCTCCTGCTCCTCCTCCAGCACGAAGTGTTGGTCAAAGAAATCCTGTGCTTTTTCTACATTATCAATTCTGTATTTTTTGTCTTCCCAGGAGATTAGTAGGCCCTCCGGTATTAGCCAGCGGAACTTTATTCTAAATTTATTCAACTGCGCCGTTAAAAAGTTGTAGTTCCTTCTTTGGTCCCTTGTCCTTTTTGGTATCTGTTTGAGGGTTAAAATTTCTTTTCCCTTATACATAGCTGTTTCCTCTCTCATTTTCCTATAGATCTCTTCTTTTAACGATTTTTTTGTGAATCTAATGTGTATTTCTTTTGGTAACTTATTTCTCCGGGCGTAATTCGTGTGAACCCTATAGATTTCATCTATTCCACTTCGAATCTCCTCCTTGTCCCTCTGGGTCACTTCTGAAAATATCTCAGTCATGATTTCTCCTAAATCCTCCTCCTTTTGCTCTTCTACATTCTGAAACCTCAAATAGAAGGATGCCTTCTCCATCTCAAGATATGATACGGTGTCCTCTAGGTCTTTATTTATGGCTGCTTGGTTGTATTCCATCTTCTCCATTCTCTTATTCGTATGTTCTATTCTCTCCTCCGCCTTATAAATCCTCTGTTCATTTTCCTCTATTTTGTGTTATATCTTTCCTATCTTCTCATCCATGTTCCTAATATTATCCTTTATCTCTCCCACATCCGTCCTAAGTTCCTCGTGATTTTTCCTTGTCTCTTCATGGTTGTGGGCTATGGTCTCTTGCATTTTATTCATTCCTTCCTGGATCATCGTTAATACGGAATGGATGTTTTGCATACTAAGAGTGGGGGATGCTTTCTCTTTTTCCGTAGATTCCGCTATTTTCTGTTGTGCTGGAGAGGCTGTGAGTATCATCTGGTTTGATGGTATTTTCTTACTCAGCTTAGTAATTGTTGTTGAAGTTGTAGTTGCCATTAGTATTTCTTTTGTTATCTTCTCCCAGATTTTCATATACTGATTACTATTTGGGCTATTATATTTCTTTTAGTATTTATGTTAGATTGGTGGCTTTCAGTAATCCCGATAGTCCCAGGGAGATAAACAACTAGGGTGAATTTCCTTATCACACTATCACTGTCTATATATAAATTTATAAATTTATCTATAAGTTCTTTCTTTCACTTTTCAATATTTTATAGAGTTCTTCAATTCTTGATGGCTATTTTGCCTATATTACTCTCTAAACATGGGGGTAAAATATAAAGGGAGGGAGCGAGGGAAAAGTCTAATACTTCAGCAATTCATCAATTAACTATCCTTATAATTAATTACTTACTGCCTTATTTAAACTTATTATTAATTACTATTTATCAAATCAATTACTCTTAATTACAGTCCTAGATTCAATTAATCTGTCTAATATAATTTTTCAAAATTAAACATACAAAAACAATGTGATATTTAACTACCAAGATAAAATATAGCACTGAAGTTAATATAAATATATAAATATAATATAAATATATGTTTAAAGTAAATATGTAACTAAATCAACAATTATATATGTAGTATATAAGGTTATATATGAGATTTCAAAAACAGTAGATTAAATATTAATACTTTTTGTGCTTATTAATCACTAATTTGTTATCAGCTTTTAATACAATTGATTATACTTTACAGTTATTTCTTCTTCTTCCAGATCACTCTTCTTTTTTTTCAAATTTGTATCCTTCTTATTTATTGTCTATTTACTTCCAAAGTCTAATGTCCCAATACTTTTAAATTGAATGTCCAATGTCCACCAAAACTCCAAAACTCCAGAATGTCCACCTTTCAAAAAGAAAAGAGATAAAAAAGAAAGGATAGTCCAAGTCCCAATATCTAAGTACTGTCCAAATTTTCGTCCAAATCTCCAAATATCCAAAGTCCAAGAGTCCAAAAATCCAAAGAGAAATATTCCACTTAGGTTATTTTGATTTAACTCCAAAAGTTACTAGCTTCCACTTTAAACAAAGTTTTCTGCCACTCTCTCTTCCGGTATCAGCTGCTTGTTACTTGCCTCGTTGTCGCCTCCACAAAGGGCAAAGTCTATCAAATAAATCCTTTCTCTCCTTAAATTCCGCCTCTCCTCTCCTCTGTAGCAAAATCTTGAAAATCCTAGCTTCTCTGGGATCACTTTCTCCTCCTCAGTTTCCCCTGGATTTCCTCCGATTTCGCCGGTTGTTAATTTGTGCGCTGTCACTGTCAAGATGGAATCCGTCTCCGCTTATTTCTCAGTCGCCGCTTATCTAGCGAAAATTCGCCTCTTAGTTGGAGTTTTATCTTCTTCCGCTTTCAATTCTCACGTTGTGGATTGTAAAAATATACCTTTTGAGCTCTTTTTCTTCCCGATCTTTCCACCGAAGTCTTCTTTATTTGATTTTCGCTTCCCTCTTAGTCAGCTGTCAACGTTCCTGGCCAGCCGGAGCGGCTGGTTTTTCCCCGATCAGGATTAAGGGGGATTTCCTGAACCTTCGGGGGGATTGCTGTCCTCCCCGAGGTCCTCGGAGTTTCCCCTTTTTTCTATTGACCTCTCCGAGGTCAATAGTGCCTAAATCGGCTCCTAAATCGGAGATATTAGGGACTTGGAGAACGGAGAGCCGTTCCTTTCGTCCCTAACCCGCTGACGTCACCGCCGGAAGTCAGGGCAGGACTACATCTTGATCCTATATTGGTATCAGGTATTATCAGATATAATATATTACTAGCAAGCCCAAAGAATGTCAATATCTTTCTTATTCCCCATGATCTCCTATTTCATTTGGACTACCTTTTTATAATGTCTGTTTTTCTTTATCTCAATTACTTAAATTAGGCTTCAAATAAGGCATAGCCATTGGCTGTATATAGTCCTCATCCACACCCTCTTTCATTTCATTGTCCACTAAACACCCTTTTTTCATATATTTGTTTGTTAACATATTTCTTTGGTTCTACATAATTACACATTGTTATAAGGAGCCTCCACATTAACTTTACCTATATCCACCTTCCATTTTATTTTCTTAGGAGATTAGCTATCATAGGATCACACTGTCTTTTCCATGCTCCATTTTCTCCAAGACCCACTGTTAACACAGATAAAAAATAGACTATTCCACATTTAGCACCTTTCATCTTCTTTGTATTCTAATTCTTAATCATAAACCAAAAAAAATCAATCATGCTTCTGGTTTTATATTAAGTTTTGCCATGTATATGCATGAATAGATTTATGTTTGAATTATGTATTGAAAACAAACCTGTTTTTTTTTTTCTAAATAGATATTCATTAGAGAAAAACCACTATTGTTTATTATTGGGCCTCCAAATAACCCATTTTTTTTCCCTGCAGCCTCCAATTTCACTCCTATTTTTCCAGTTGTGGCATCTAACAGAATGGTTTTCTCTCTTCGACATCCTGAATTACATTAATTCTGAACATTGCATCTCCCCAATTAATTTCTGATTCATTCATTATTACTATTCACTAGAACAAAGCATATGACTACCACCAGCATATGAATTTCTATTTTTATATGCACTCACAATAATCTAGGTCAGATGACACAATTTCATACATTCTGACATATTATGGACTGTACATTTATAATGTGTGTGCATGTGTGAGAGTATTTGTGTGCATGTGTGTGTGTGTGTGTAAGTAATATGTATATATTTATAATTAATTTTGTACTGTTGCTTCCATGCATGTATTCATCAACTCCAATTCATAAGGTCAACCATCTTCATGTAGAATTTCCCTTTTATTTTACTTTGACTTCTCAATTCATGCTTTTTAACATTTCCTATATGCCAAATTGCAACTTTCCATATCATTTGGTCATCTCCAATAAGCCCTCACAGATACTGCCTATGCCAGTAATAATGACCTTAGTAAGATGACATTTTGAGTATAGGGAAAGTATAGATCAAGTGTGGCCTGTATAATAACATACACCATATACAACATTCCTTTCTAATGTTACAAACAGTTTTGGTGCTCTCTAATCTTAGTTATTTGTTTGCAGTTGTTTTATTACCTGACTAACATTATCAATGCTAGTAAGCATGGGATTTGCTCACTCTTTAAACATTTTGATCACCTCGATATAAAAAAAGATGTTGAGACTCTAGAAAGAGCACAGAGAAGAGCAACAAAGATGACTAGGGAACTGTAGACTAAAACATGTAAAGACTGGTTGCTGGAATTGGGTATGTCTAGTCTGGTGAAAAGAAGGACTGGGGTGACATGATAGCAGTGTTCCAATATCTCAGGGCCTGCCACAAAGAAGAGTGGGTCAAGCTATTCTCCAAAGCACCTGAGGGCAGGATAAGAAGCAATGGGTGGAAACTAATCAAGGAGAGAAGCAACTTAGAACTCAGGAGAAATTTCCTGAAAGTTAGAACAATTAATCAGTGGAGCAACTTGCTTCCAGAAATTGTAAATGCTCCAACACTGGAGTTTTTCAGAAGAGATTGGATAACCATTTATCTGAAATAGTATAGGGTTTCCTGCCTAAGCAGGGGGTTGGACCAGAAGACCTCTAAGGTCCCTTCCAACTCAGTTATTCTAAGAAATTCTAAGAGATAGTAGCTTGCCTTGCCTGTGTTGGTAGTAGTGGGGTTTTCTCCTTAGCAGTTCCTTGATTAGGCTGTTGTTTTCTGCTTGATTGTTTGTCTAGTGTTAATCCCTGCTTATCTTAATGTTGGCTACTGAGGAGGATGTGTTCTAGTCTTTTGTTTTGTTTTGTTTCTTTCCTAGCCTTTTCTTGTCTGATTTGAATGGTGTGTAAATATGGTTGATTTTTATGTGTCTATTGATGGTTGATTTGTCTGAATGCCAGGTTTTCAGGAATTCACTAGCATTTTAGATTTCACCTGGGCTCCAATATCAAATTAACAACTCAACTTTCCACAAGAGGAGCTGTGTAAGAACATTATTCAGATGAGCACAAACACATTGCAACAACCCAAAACACAAGAAGAAAAAACAAAAACATAGAGACTGTCCATACAGTATCTTCCAACAAAACGGAAACACAATCAAAAAGAACCTGATCATCCACCCCACTATATCACAATCAATATAAGGTATCAAAAGTAACATTACTATACACCAAAAATATCTCAGAAACAATCCACAGGCTATTTACAAACACATGGCATCACCATAACACACAAACCAACCGCAGCCCTCCAAAACATTTTAAGTAAACCAAAAGAACTAATCTATTGGAGATAGATTGCAAACCAAAATAGTTGCCCACAACTCACTAAGCAGGACTACATGTGTATACTGATATACACTCAGAACACAAATCATAATTTTATTTTACACTTTGCACGTTTAGCCCTTGGAAACAGATAACCAAACCTCAGATTGTTCTAACTTCAGAAAGGAGCAGGGAACCCAAAAACTTCAATAAAGCATTTGAGGAGTCTGATTTTTGAAGCGAAACCGGAAAGCAAACAGTACAGATCTGAAAACCTACTTCTGAAATTATATTAAAAATAAAAAAAAGATAAAATGCATGTTGAAATATAGGACAGCTTTAGCATATTAGAAAATTTTACTTAGAAAGTTCAACCATGAAGCTCAGGTTCAGATCCAGTCTGGTATTCATATAAAATGACAGGATCTTATAAAATCTAGAATGATTGACAGCTATCATAACAACATGTGAATTAAAGGATCATTGTTCTGACACCAGTAGTTGTAAACGTCACAGAATATTAGCCCAGTATATTCTGAACATTGTCTTCTTCACACTAAATACAGATAGTTTAAACTATTAGCTAAAAATAATGTATGAGTATGAGGGCTGTATGTACAAAATAAGAAATTCTTGAAATTATTCTGTTTTGCCATATTATTGGGACAATACGTAGCCTAGCTGAAATCATTCAGTACTCAACCTCTTACTTTGCCCAAGAAAACTGAGGTTAGCAACATGGTGCCTATACTGTGGGAGCAATGATTCCACTCCAACTCACATGCCCATTCCCTACCCAAATTTTAAATATTTAAACTTATAGGACACTATTTGAAACTCATGAGATTTCTGAGGATCAGTGGAATCTATGAAATGTCACCATCTGTTAAGGATTTGGGATGAGAATATGTGGAGTATAATATGTAAGGCCGAAAAAAATTCTCTCCCCAAAGAATGTCCATTCTAAGATGTGTTCCAAAAAGGCAAGGTTTTATGTCACACACGATTTGGTGTCCTCAGGAAATTGTTGTGAGCCAGTGCCCTGGTTTTACTGCTGCCTGTCTGACCTTCCTTCTTGCAGTCAGCTGTTGTTGTGAAAGCCATACACCACTTTAAGTTCTCACAATGTCTCTGCATTACAGCATCCCTCTGAGTCACTGAAGAAATGGAACATTTGATTCCAAAATGCTTCGAACCATTATTGTTGTTTTTATTAGTTATTGCAACTGAAATCACAACAGGTACCATGGCAACCCTATCCCCTCCCCAATAAGTCTACTAAAGTATGTTTTCAAAAGACCCTCTCAGCTTTAGGAGACGACTCTTAATTAGTCAATTCCTAAGAAAACAAAAGACCTACTGTTTTGAAGTGAATTCCAAAAGCTTTACTCAGATTTTAATGTTGCCAAGGACAAAGGAGCTCCTCCTCTAGTTATCTGTCATATGTAAAAGGTGGAAAGAACAGCAGATTTAATGTGCTAATCCATGAATGCCTTCCTTTTGGGTTAGCTTACATGAACAAAAAGACTGAACGGTGTAGTGCTCAGGTGTCAAACGCACTGCATCACATTACTGTCACGTGACGTATCACAACATTTTTCCCTTTGTGGATCTGGGGTGGGTGTGGCCTGTGTGTGATCCATCAGGCCCACAGGCCACCAGTTTGACACTCCTGGCGTAATGCAAGGTGAATATTCTGAATTTTTTGGGTAACAAATAGCAGGTCTATTCTGGGCTACAGAACTTTGATGTGAGCAGATAAAAGCTACCCTAGTTTTTTGTGCATGTGCAGGAATACACACAGAGAGAAAGAACTGGCAGCAGTCTTTAAAGTGACTGCATGAGCCTTGCAAAGGACATGGCTGCCCAATTTAGGTTTTATAGCCCTAGAAATTTAAATGCTTATCTCAACCTTAGAAACCTCACTAAATTCAAACAAAGTCATGTTTAATTCTTTCCTATCTCTCTGATCTTTTATGCTTATCTCTCCCTCTTGATATCTTTCACATCCATTTATATACGGAAAAGCAAACAATAACATAAATGTGAAAGCTTAAATAAATTAGTATTCTAGAGGTAGAGATCTTAAAATAATTTTGTTTTACTATAATGGCACTTTAAATCTAGAGCTATTGAAAATCCAATTTGCACTTAGAAACATTCAATTTGTTTGCAGGTGTTTTTCCTTTAAATCGTGCAGATTAGTTTAGTCTAACACAACAAAATCCAAGAATCTAGGACCTATGCTATGATTCAGCCACCTGGACTGTTTTGGGTCCTCAGATCTGGATGATGCTTCTCCATGGAACAAAATTAATTTATCAAGTCCAATAGACTTTCTGAAATATTAGGTTGGCAAAATGAACTTTGCTAGTGTTCATAAAATTCCATTCACATTCATTTTAATAACTAGGCTCTTTGTTTATAGAAAAAAATAAAACAAATCAAGACTAGCTAAAGATTTAAGAAATACTTTATATGTGGTGCTGAACTCTTGAAGTCTTAACTTGTAAAATAAGGTCACAAAATTATTAGCACATGAATTTATTCTAGCATATTGGTTTAGACATAAATTTTGCATAATCTGTAATAGAAAGCAATATGCATTACTTTATTTTATTGCACTTTTGTATCTATTAGACATTGGGGGGGTGTTTGTGTGTATGTATATAAATCAGGAAAGGGAAAATGACAAAAGAAAGTGATAAAAGACTAGGGTACAAATGAGTAAATAAGGGATTTACTAATGTCATAGGGATTATAATTTTCCTGCATATCATTAATTAATTGTGAATAATTGAAATATTATTTTAAAAACTTGAAAATCCCTTTAAGGTGTAAGGAAACATAAATTTCAAGAACCATAATCTACACTGTATAAATCATGAAATGAAATTATGAACTGCAGTAAATTCTGTCCATACTACTAAAAATCTATTCTTAGAAGTCCTATAAAATTAAAATATAGATTTGATACAGAGAGAACTCCAAATTTTGGCTGTGGTACAAACCCATGTATTGAATACTAATGTAGGAATGGTTTCCAATTTGAATTAAATACTGTTGTCAGGATTACTTTTGAGATACACGATTTTTCACTATTTCAAAGCATAGTCCTACAATTTAGGAGTTCTTCTACTGAAGGGATCAAATATCCTTTCTAAAATGTAATATCCTTGCAACTGTTAACATGTACAAAGCTAATTAAATGTACATTGTGGGAATATATGGTTAGGGAAGTTTAGTAAAAACTAGACAACCCATGACCCATTGAGCCATCGTTTCAGAGATATTTCCTTACCTAAACAAAGAAACAGAATAAACACAGGCTTTCCTATTGACTTAAATGAGAATCATGAAGCCAGCAGGAAGTTGCAATCCAAAACTGGCAGGCAAGTAAATGGCTGCTGCCAGATAAAAAAGTCCATTGACTTTTGAAACGTTGTCAGGGAGCATTGGAAATGAGGATCACGAGTCCATGGCTGATGGCAGCACTGTGGCGCCATTAGAGAAGCAGCATGGTAGCATTAAAGCAGCAACAGCTTCCCCAAATTTCATTCCCATGGAAGTCCACTCTATCAGTTAGCCCATTTTCCAATTTCACTTAACTGAAGGCTACAATGGAAATGGGAATTCAGCTTTTAAGATTTGTTTCATTCAAGTATGTATAAATCATTTTCCAATATAGTTGACCTTTACAACATTTCTGCAGTTTATGAAAGAACGATTCAACCCGATTATTGTATTTTCAGCAATTTTTTTAAAAAAATATTTTAGGACTAGATCAGGACTGTGTTAATATATACCAAGAATAAAACATCTTCTACCACTTTTTTCTAATATCAAATAATATTTGATATGTTAATATTCTTCCATTGACATTCCCACTATTGGTACATTGATTCCATTATATACTGAAAACAACATATTCAACAACTGGCATAAACAAGTAATGAAGTACATATGATCCCATAAAAGACCAAGAATTACATTCAAGATTTTAAGGATTCTGAAGAGTGAGGCGAACTGGTGGCTTGAAATTTAAAATTGTATTACTATGCCACTTGCTTAACTTGGGTTAGCCATTTTAGTGGAAGAAGTACAACTTCCTCCAAACAATCTGCTAAAATAACTTTGAATTCATATAAACAGAAAAAAAAAACAATTTAGAAGAAATCCAACCACAATAAGCAATGCATTGAATGTCTCAGATAACAATGGGAAAAGAATTAGGGCTGATTTCTTCCCTTTGCTTCACTATTAAAGATGAAAAAGAAAGCACAAAAACCCTGCTAGACTGAGAGTTAAGTGTTTATTTAGGTAGCAAAATGTGACTATTAAGACAAAGATGATAAAATATTTTGAAACTCTTGAAACAATGGCTTTGTCCACCAGACTGCTTTTAGTATCTTCAAATAAGTAGCATAATATTCAAAGAAGCAAGGGGGAACACATTCAGACTTGACTGATTTTACAGTCTTATAATATATAAATTGAGAGCCAGGTTGCTATAGGGGTTAAGGCACCAGGCTAGAAACTGGGTCCTCCCCTAAGCACCAAGCCAGCTGGGTGATCTTGGGCCAGTCATTCTTTTTTAGCCCTAGGAAGCAGACAATGGCAAACCAGTTCTGCAATTTCACATGGAAGGTATTAGAGGTTTTCTATTTTTACCTAAAAGGGCTTGAGCTCATAATATTAAGGTTATGTACTACTTCAGATCTGAAGTGAAAAGGATGCTTTGGAACATAAAGAAATGCTCATATAGCAGTTGTGTCTGTTTTCAGGATTGCCCAGCAGCTCCGCACAGCTACAGCACAATACCAGGCAAAAGATAATTTACTTAAAGCATATTTCAAGGCATTTTTTTCACTCCATAGCACCTTTTACACTTCAAAAAAAGATGACATCATTTTAAAACAAGTTCTAACTAAAATAAGTATGGAGGAAATCAATTAATTTTAAAAATAACTTCTGAGGATTCACCTTAAAGGTGTGATAAGATTTGAATTCCAGACATTTTCTCTAGTGACAAAATGGCCTACTTAACAAGATTTTGCTTTCATGCAATTTCCTACTTATATCATACTGACAGCCTCAAATATTGCAAAATTATTTTTGAAAATTTTCCTCATACTATATCTGTAACTTATAATGCTTTTCTAATTTATCAGGCATTAATGAGGAATCCAATTCCCACCATTATCAACCTTCCTCCAACTGAGATTTTAAATATCACACTTTTGGGGAGTTTTTGACTTTTATGGGAATCATTTCGATAATTTTAACTGAAACCAAAGCTGCTGCATTTTTAACAATATTCTGAAGTGATCAGGAGTTCACACAAAGAAATTAAGTGTCCCTCATTTAATACCAAGCAGCACATTTCAGACTCATGAATTGCAAAGTGCAAAGAGAATTTTCAAATAAGTTACAAATAATGAGCTGTGAAATTCATAAAGAGCTAGTTAGAAGAACACAAATAATAAATGGATAAATATCCCTGGAAACCACCTTTTCTTCTTGTTCCTATTCCTGGAAAGTACCTGTTCCTTGCTCTGTCATTGGAGTAAAATCAATTTTTGTGTTTATTTATTTATTTTTGTACTCCTTACAATGTCCTTGTAAGCCTCTAAATCATAGTTTCAAAGCACTTCAGTTTTGATACTTGATATTTAATTGCTAGCTTCGAGGCATAGAAAACCTGAGTCATTTATAAATACTGTAAAGAAATAAATGAGAGGATGTGGACCCCTTCATATGAAAAACAGAATTCAAAAATATCTAATAATCTTTAATTACCCAGATGACCAATATGTGGTCTTCTGTTGAGATCCATAATGCTGCACAACCAACTACAGAAGCAAATTCACCTCCTCAGAATGAAATTTTATCTCAAGTGAGACTTCTGTTCATAGCTATAGCCTGTTTCATGCATAAAACTAAAACAATACAATTGCTTGCTTTTAGTTGTATCTGATGTCCAGTGATTTTTGAAGAAGTGGATGGATTTATACATCAAACTTAGTCCAAAGCTACCACTTTATAGTTTAGAATTATTTATAGCAAAGTAGTAACTTCTCCTCTCCCCAAATGTGCAAGCAATAAAAAAAATATATCTCTCAATAATACCAGACCATCATCAAATCCTACTCAGAATGGCTCTTTTAGACGGACGGGGTTTGGTCTCTTCAGATCATGTGTTAGGACATAGGAGGAGATGCTGTAACAAAGCGACAACAAAAGACTTGTCCATCATGGAATCTCTCCTGAAATATCTGAGGCGCTACATATTATTAATTAGCTTGTGGCTGTTTACTGGCTTGGAGTTATAGTGGAGAATCTGCTGCCTGCTTTATTAGGTCTATTCTGGGCTGCAGAAACTTTTTGGAAAAGACATTTCTATGTTCTCCTTTGGTGGTTGTGAGGATTTTTGTGGCCAAGATCTGACTGCTCTTGCTTCACGCCTTATATGTCTTGTGAAGCTCCTGAGTACAGGTAGTCCTCATTTAGTGACCACAATTGGGACCAGCAATTTGGTTGTTAAGCAAAGCAGCCACTAAGTGAAACTAAAACTGAAGCTGAAGTATGATTTCACTTCAGATTTCCTTTGCTTTATCGACCTGTGAAGATAGTGTGAGGATTGGTCATAAAATTTCTATTAATCACTATTGGAAATGCAAATGGTTACTAAATGCGGCAGTCACTCATCAAGAACTACCTGCATGACAATAAAAGATATCTACTGGAGTGGATCTTATTACTCTGCTGTTCCCACAATAAGATGCAACCACTGTGTTTTGTGGTAGAATTTTGTACCAATTTATCTGGGAACCATTCCTGTGGATAGCATAGTAAGAAAAACTAAAAAGGTTTTAGGATAACTTTTGCCAGTGATGGCTAACCTGGTTAACAAAAGTGTGGGGAGCGTGGGGGGATCATGTGTGCATGTGCCTACACCCATAATTCAATGCCTCCATGCCCTGCCCCCCACACATGCGTGCCCCACACTTCCCTTGCTTTTGGCACACGACAGCAAAAAGGTTACTGGTGGGCCTGGTAGGCCTGTTTTTCACCCTCCCCAGGCTCCAGAGGCTTTCTTGGAGGCTGGGGAGGGTAAAAAAGGCCTTCCACACACCCCCAGAGGCCCTCTAGAGGCCCCTACGCTGGGCCCGGAAGGCCCAAAAATCAGCTGGCCGGTGCACACATGCGTGCTGCAGCTGAGCTAGGGCAACACTTGCGTGCCCACAGATATGGCTCTGCGTGCCACCTGTGGCACCCATGCCATAGGTTTGCCATCACAGACCTATGCCTTCTTCTAAATTATGAACTATAAAGTTAGTTTATAGATTTCCTAATTGGCATCTTCTGACTAGAAGTGGACCTCATAAAAATCCACACAAAATAGTCTTCACAAAATAAATTTTATCAATTTTTATTTATAGTGGTGTATCAAGAGGAAAGTCTGGTACATTCAAAACTAACTTGTGAATTATGCAAAGAAAAGTTATACATTTCTTTTTAAAATATAGATATATAACTATGCTTATCTGTTGATAAAATTATCAAATTAAATATTTAAAATGTTATTTCCTCTATATACTTTCTAAACCCAGTATCATATACAAATGGAAATAAAATGAAAAAGTTCATATATTAACCTGCAGATAAGGACCAGGCAAAGGAATTCATGGGAATAATTTCTAATTTCACTTTGGCTGGAATTCAAACAGCTTTGTTACAATTGGGCATTTAGAAAGGCAGGTTAGAATACAATTACTTTTTTTCCCATCTCCTGTCTTACTTCTCTTTATTTATTTATTCAATTTCCGTAGCCGCCCAACTCAACCAAGTGACTCTGGAAGGCTTATAAGTCTAAACTAATTAAAACAATTTAAAAAACATTGAAATAATAAAAACATCCACAGTATAAACAGCCACCATGATGATTAATCAATTAGTAAATCAAGCCAGGTTTTATGGACTTGTTGCCTCTTGCATTTGTCTGTGACACTGTTTGTGCCCTTCTTTCCAAGCTTGGAACGGAAAACCTTGGTGTGACATCTGCTGCTTGTGCAACAACAGGCAGAGAAAGGACAGCTGCTAATCTCAAGCACAGTGCATGCATTTTCTGGACACATCCTGCCTGATGCTCCTTTTATGTTCTGCACTTTTCTTAAGGCCTTGCAGGTATTGATCCTGCAAATGCTTCTTCACTGGAGCCTGAAAGCAAACAACTTAAAAAGTCCAGCTGAGTCTGAACCTTTCAAATCATGTTGACATGTTTAGAAGGTGCCGGATGCTTCATCCTCTCTTCTCTGATATGTAATTATGTAAGTGTCAGAGTGATATAGGGGCTGGAAGTGGCTATAAAACCCTAGAGGCTCCTACAAGCTGGACTCTGCCATTGCAAAGTGTCCAAGGGAGCACTGCTGCTGATTTCTCTTTGTAGCCGAGCTAAAGGGGGATAGCACTTAATAACTGTGGCTCTGGAGCAGAGCAATAGAAGTAAGCATCCCAAGCGGGAGTGGGTGGCGGGGGGGGGGGAATGTGAATTACAGCTGTGCCTCGGAGAAGGAAAGAGCAACGTAGTTTCTTTACTTTCCCAGATTTCAGTTTGCTTGGCCAAATGCTTTCTAGATCGATGGGCATTCTAAACATTCGTGACAAAACTTTCCTGCTATCAACAAAAAATATGTTCAAGTTTTGTGGTGTGGATGAAATCTTTATTTATTTTTTTTAGGCCTGCAAGGGAAAAAATATGATGGGAAAAATACTTTTTCAGCAATAAAACAGAGTAGACATTCAAATCAGAACAGATTTTATTGGGTTCTTTACTTTGACATGTAAATATTTTGTACCCCAAGCTGAGATCAATAAAACAAAACAAAACCAAAATCCAAGTATCCATAATACTGGAATTAGCAATAGGAATAGCAACAGCACTTATATACTGGCCCACAGTGCTTTACCACACTCTCTAAGATGTTTACAGAGTCAGCATATTGTCCACAATAATCTGGCTCCTCATTTTACCGACCTTAGAAGGATGGAGGGTTGAGTCAATCTTCCCATTGACTCAGTCTTTGAGCTCATCAGGATCGAGCTCGAGACTATGGGCAGAATTAGCCCATGGTACTGCATTTTAACCACCTGCATCACCAGGAATTCCTCCAACCATGCATCCTAAAATGCTACCTCAAATATTTAAAAGTTGAGATTTTGTAAAAGAATTAAATCTATAAATTCTGAATGAAATATTGGAACTTTTCTTCCTAGAACTATTCAAAGGAGGGAAATCTGTGAGAGGGGGGCTTGGGGTTGAACAAATAAAAATGTGGCCATAATCATATGATTAAAGCTCCCCACCATCCATTTTGTATGCATCACACATACAATGCTTGTAAAAAGGGTTCTATTGCATGGTTACAACCCATCAGCTTCACTTTTTTGACATTTCATAAGACACAGCTAATTCACATTGAGTATTCTAAAATGACTTTATGTCTTCTTTGTGCATTTCAAAATGAAACATAAACTCAGGATACTTTATTTGAAGTTGGAAAGAATCTACTGTTACTTGTCTCTCTGTGAAACAAAATACCAAACAAAAATATAATTTATAAGAATGTACAATGCAGTATAAGAGAGAATGCAACTCATTAGAATTTTATTTGAGGTGCTGCTGTGAAACTACCTTTCCCTTGTGATATTCAAATCTGTGCTTTCCTTCAGTGCAATCAAAAGGTACAACAAGATGCCAAGATATTCAAACTGATAACTACTTTGAAATGTATTTCTGATCCTTCCTAGGGAAAAATAAATAAACGTCTGATAAACAAAACATTGGTATATAAGGTCAGAGTTTATGGGTTCCAACTGCAGATAATTAAACATTACTTTCTCTGTGACTTTCCTTCCTCTCCACCAGCTGTTCCCGTCAAGGAAAGATAGGGGATACTGAGTCACATGGATTGCCGGTGTGTGTGTGTGTGTGTGTGTGTGTGTGTGAAATCAAAAGAGCTGAGCTGTCCTTGCAGGACCTTAGATGTCCTTGGTCCAAGGAATTCTTCTCAGCTTTTACTCATCCTATATACAATGAGATGGCCATAAAATGCCAAATGTTCCACTAATTCTGGTTCTTCCTGAAGATTTTCTGCTCCTGACTCAATAATTATCTTTCAGATTGGGACAGGAAAGAAGAAAAACAACCTGTAATATCTGATATCTGCCATTTATTAATATAGCTCTGCTATGAAATAGCTTTGAGTCATGGAGAATACCTTATAAATAACGTTGGGCCCCTTCTTAATACTTTTCCAGATTATAAGGATCTAACTCTTCTGAGGACATTCTGTAACTAAACTTTGGTGTCTATTATTATTACTCTTATGTTACTCTTATTTTTGGATTGGATTATTATACTTCCAACAAACTATTGGGATTTTCCATCATGGCTGTTTTAATTATGTACCATGGGTGTAATAGCTGTAATTATCAACAGTTGGGAGTCCTTAGCAAATTTGGCAGGATAATAATGCAATAAATAAATATTTTTCCCATGTATATTTGAGCTCCAAGAATTCCTTCTCTACTGCTTTTGAAATGGCATGGTGTGGAAGACCAGATTCTTTGGTTTAAGAAGAAATAACCAAATTCATATTTTTCAAATCAGTATGCAAAGCAGAGAGCCTTTATCCTTAGAATTCACATATTTCAGAATTTTGTGATATGCCTCATTATTCCATCATCTGTCTGTTTATATGTCTGTTTAGTTAAACACACAAACACACATACACACATACACATACATTAATGAAAAAGAGAAACCAAATTGCAGTTATTTATGACGGTAGGGGAGGAATATTTGTATTAAGAAAATAGTACTTAAAAGTACAAACAATTATTATATTAGAGTTCTTTTCCAATCACATATGAAAATAATCTTAAGGCGGGGGGGGAGGGATCAGAGAATGTAAAACCAACTGATCCGTAGGTACAGTTTGAAGATCTTTTGGGGAGAAATAGCTTGTTTTTGCTTTTGCTTGGCCTGATAACCAAAACAACCCATACATGCAAATATTTCCCTTCTTCTTTTCCCTTTCGTCTGGTTTCAGAAATACCCTTTTGGCAAGCCATTGAACCAGGGGTGAAATCCACTTACCTTCGCTACCAGTTCACAAATGGGAGTGCATGCATGCACTTGCTTTGCTCATGCACAATACTCTGCTCATACGCAGGACTTTCTGCACATGAGCAGAGTGTCAAAAACAGAACGTGATGACATCTAGGCAGGTGGGTGGAGCCTCCTGCTGCCGGCACTACCGGTTCGCCCAAGCCGGATAGAACTGGCTGCATTTCACCACAGCATTGAACTCTCATGTTAGTAGTATTCGAATGTGACTATCATTCTTGTAAATGAGAGCTAGTTGTGATGTAATTTAGGTTATCAGGCTAGAAACCTGGCAGTTGTGACCTTAGGCACAAAGCCAGCCGGGTGACATTGGGTCAGTCACTCTTTCTCAGCCCTAAGAAGCAGACAATGGCAAACCACTTCTGAAATGTTGCCAAGAAAACAGCAGGGACTGACTCAAAGGCACCAACTGATTAAAAAGATTGCTCCTGTATGCCTTTATTCCTCCCATTAGTTATGTGATTGCTTTTGTATGGAAGGTACAGGTAGTTCTAAATTTACAACAGGTCACTTAGTGAGCATTCGAAGTTACAATACATTGAAAAAAGTGACTTATGACCATTTTTTACACTTACACCCATTGCAGCATCCCCATGGTCATGTGATTTACATTTGAATGCTTGACAACTGATTCATATTTATGACGGTTGCAGTGTTCCAGGGTCATGTGATCCCTTTGTGCGACCTTCTGACAAGCAAAGTCAATGGAAAAACCAGATTCACTTAGCAACCATGTTGCTAATTAAACAACTACCGTGATCCACTTAACAAATGTGGCAAGAAAAGCTGTTGAATGGGGGCAAAATTCACTTAACAATTTTCTCACTCAACAACATAAATTTTGAGCTCAATTGTGGTGGTAAGTTGAGGACTACCTGTATTAGCTTTTTAACCTGAAAGGACTGAAGGTATGTACAGCTCACAGCACTCGGGTTCTGCATTGCTTCAAATTTGAATTGAAAAAGATGCTTTAGAACCTGTGGAGATATTCCTGTAACAGTTGTCTGTCACTTCTTTAAAGCAACTGTGTCTGTTTTCAGGATTGCACAGTAGCCTCCCACAACTGCAGTACAATCCCAGGCAAAAGAGCCTTTGGCTTAAGGCATGTCCCAAAGTGACCTTTGTCACTTCAGATCCAAAATTCATCTCTCTTATTGGTCAGCAAGAAGGAGCACACTGATGTCAAGATCTACTCTAAGTAGCAAAATCTGTTCTTTGTTGTTTGATTTTTCCCATCGCTGCTCATGGAGTATAATTTTTCTTCTCCGATATATCTTTGGTTTGATAAGCTGTCGATGGCAAAAGAATTTAATCTCTCATCCTGTCACTTTTTTTTCAAGTGCAGTGAGATGGCAATACTTTATTACAGAACCACTCAACTGTCCTTTTCTATTGATCACCCTTTGGCATAGATGACCTTAGATCAATATGAGAAGGATTATTTAGTGCCTTTTGGTCTACATCAGATGCGAAATTGATGGCGGCCATGTATATGTTTAATTACCAAAATCTGCTGTGGTAAAAAAACGATGTGGCTGGATTTTGGTGTGTATCTTTATAGTAGGTTACTAGAGAGAAAAGTCTACTACAGTAAGGAGCAGATATTTTACTGGAATTAGCAGTTGGGATGCAATCCCAAGAGGGGAAAAAAAACACCTAGAAACACACAGTAAAATCAGTGAAGCTTCGGACTGAAGTATGCATACTTATAGGCTGTATGTAGAACATAAAATATATTGATCTTCTTCTAAGTTCTCTTAATTTTTAACCCTTCAAATATGCTATCATGATCTGTGCTGTTCATTATTGTAATTTTTAAATTGATATTTTTAAATTTTTAAATACAAAAAGTATAACAGATTTAAAAAGGTAAGAAAAAGGAAAAAAAGAAGAAATAAAATATAAACTTATGACTTCCACCCTTCTTTCAATGGAATAGTTACTATCTTATTTGTTCCCTTTCCTCTTTTTTTCCCTATTACATTGTAATTCCCTTACCCTTCTCTTTTAACCTTTTTTTAGTCCCCAAATCCATAAATCATCAATTTGGTCTTTTCTTCTTTCAACAAACATATAAGGTTTCCAATCTTTCCAAAACATCTTTATCTTTATCACATTATAATTTTGATAGAAGTTTCCCTCTTCCTTTTTACACTCCCAAAATTGGTTTGACATTCCTTTATACATTTTTGACATCTTGACTGGTGTCATATACCAATGAGACATCATTTTATAAAATGATGAAGATTATAGTCCCTGTTATAATCTGTTGATTGTAAATAACCTATATGTATATCTCCCTTGAAAAAATACCTCAGCAATTATTGAGGAACATCATTTCAATCTCTTAGTGTAAACTACTAAACATGTGCAAATCTTTACAAACAAAAGTGTCTACATTTGCTGGACAGATGGACAAACTCACAGATTGCAGTAGCTTGGTCAAGTATTTCTGGAATTGTTGTGGGTTTGAAAAATGAAAGCTTGTTAAAAGATAATTATAATGGTTTACCCACTGTGTCCATTATGTTGTACTTTTAAAACAGCATTTGCTGCTAGCCTGCCTGTCTCTACGTTTCTCATTATTATAGCAGCAAAATTTCAGCCTGTTTTCTAAGCTCCAATAACATCCGTTATGCATCAGGGAGAAAAATCATCATTTTTTATTTTACATAGTGTTGCAAAGCAACAAATTTGATAAATTGAAGTCTTTTAGACAAGGGTGGTTATAGCAGATAATTTCAGAGCCCTGGCATCCTATCCTCACATGCCACTATCCTTCACAGTATGAATAGCCATTCAATCCATTTTAGTGGAACAGAAATAAGGTTGTTGAGAAGAGAAGATAATTAACATGGGGAAGCAAAAAAATTTCACTTGTGCTTTTAGAGCCTCTCACCCTATTAGACCAGTTATCTGGAATCCTGAGAGGGCCATTTCTTGCCAGAATGGATTGCAGTTGAATTGAGTTTCATTATATTTTTAATTAAGAGAACAAAGAAAAGGGTGAAAAAGTAATACAGTTGTTACAAACTTTGGAAGAAGTTTTAGAGATTTTTCAATGTATCCATCTGGTTTAACTTTCTTCATTTTTCCCCAGTCATTTTCCAGCTGGTCACTGATAGTAGGTAGAGCCTGCAAAAGGCAGAATATCCAAGGCAGCAGTCAATAAGATGTGTAGGACTGCAGGATGGCAAGGCAGTGGGATTTTGGTCAACAGATTGGCAAACCTCTAAAATTCTTTTTTTTTTTAATTGAAAAAGTTTTTCAAATACAAATTTTTCTCCCTTTTTCCCCCCTCCTCCCTAATCTCCCCTCCCCCTCCCCTCCCCCTGTGGCTTCTTCAAAATAAAACCCAAATTCATAACAGATTATATAATACTTTACCATCCCCTTGCTCCATCCCCCATACGCTGACCCTTTCTTTCTAATATTATTATATCCCCCTTATACTATACATTTCAAAATAACATTCTACTATAACATTATATAATAACTCCTAATTTAGCATAATAATATTATTATATCTCCCAGTTTAGCAACTTCTGCTCATAATCTACCCTTTTTCACCACCACCCCCATACATATATTTCTTAAATCAAATCTTTTATGTATATTAATATAACATTTCAAAGCAACCTTCCTCTATAAGACTATATAATAAGTCCTAATTTAACATTGATTCAACTCATGGTCTGCCCATTTCCTCCACCCCCATAGATATATCTCTTAACTCAAATCTTTTACATATATTCATATCTAAACACAATATCCCTTTTCTTAAACTAAACAATCAATAAGCTAACCTGTCTCCACCCACTTTCCTACAGGACTACTATACTTAATAATTCTTAATATCTTTATTCTTCTGCCCACACCACTAAAAAGTATTCCCTTATATAAATAAAATCCTCTTAAAATGACTTTAAGCTTGTAATCCATATGATATCTTCTGTAATGTCTTTCAGATGGATTGTTGACTCCATCACCCATGTTAGGGTAACATCACATCCTAATTCCAACAATATGTTCGGTATCTTCAATTACCATCTGCCCCCATCAATAGCAAATATCTTCTAAAAAAAAACAAAAAACAACCACCCGAGTGACTTTATATTTGTATTCCATATAGTGTCTATAGTAGTGTCTTTCACCTAAATTATTAATTCCAACCACCGTAATAGGGTAACAACCAGATCATCTGCGTGCTCCAATCCCATAACTCTCTTGCCTTGTAGCTCAGCATAAACGTAGTACATTTATCAAAGAATCCCAAAAAAGATAGTTCCAGTCCATTCAGTTTAAGGCCCTTTTCACATCCCAAAAGTACAGCACTGCAGAGATCTGTCACTCTCCTCAAGATAATGTAAACCAATACTTTGCCTCAGCTATCTTTTCGTATATTCAATCATCTCTTAGATAACTGGCATTACACTGTTGTTTAGTTTAAAAGTTTTTGTTTTTGTGAGACCTGCTTCTTCTTTTCTTGACTTTTTGTGGGTTAGATCTCCATCCTGATTTCCTTTCTATAAATTGTATATCAACTGTTTGGTTTTCATGCTGATTTATAACTTGAACTTGTTGGTTTTGCTTTTGTGGCTTAAATCTCCCTTCTAGTTCTATATGTTGCATATCAACTGATTGATTTCCATGCTGGTCTGTAACTTGATAAGTCATCACATTAGAATCCAGAGCTGCCTCTCTTGTATTTATAAATAGTCTGAGACCTCTGAAGGAGAATCCAGAAGTGGCTCATCTACAAAAACCTCTGTAACTTGTTGTTTTTCCATTACTTCCACCTCCTTCTGCTTATCCTGAATTTCTATCTCTTGTTGATTTTGCTTTTTGAGAACCTTGTAGTAAAATTCTTCCGCTTTTTCAACAGTATTTAGTTGATATCTTTCTCCTTGATATCTCAATATTATGCCAACTGGAATGTCCCACCTGAATGAGATGTTTTGTTTCTTTAGCTCAGTCACCAAAAATCCAAATTTCTTTCTATCTTTTAACATCTTGAGCGACAACTCTTTATATATCCAGATCTTTCTTCCATACAATTGTAGAGTAGAATTAAAGGATTTCTGCACAATATCATTTCTTATTTCTTTATCTGTGAAGTAAATCACCACATCTCTAGGCAGTTGCCTTTGCTTTGCAATCCAAGAATTTATTCTATAGGCCTTGTCAATCTTACAAGATACCTCCTCAGGATGAACCTTTAAAATCCCGGCCAGAACTTGAGCAGATATTTTTCTTAAATCATCTCTATTATTTTCCTGTAACCCTCTCATTCTAACCGCAAATTCCGTCAGCCTGTATTGCATCATTGTAACTTCTTTTTCAATCCCTTGCTTTATATCTTCTGCATTGTAAGTCTCGTGACCAGCTTCCTTTTTAGACTTTACTTCTAAACTATTGTCTTGAATATTTATCAAATCATTTTCAATTCTTTGTATTTTATTGTCCAAATTATAAATCTTATCATCAACTTCCTCCATTTTAGATTCTAATAACTTGATATTTGTATCCATCTTTATAACTATTTCTGAAAAAGCATTAGTCACTGTTACAATCTTTCATTGCAAATTATCATACTTTAGTTGTATCAATTCTTTAATTTCCTGCCTAAATTTTTCAAAATTCTGATTCACAGTCTCGTGATATCTTGCCATTTCCTCCAGGACAAATTCTTTTAAATTAAAGCCATCCTTTTGAGTCTGTAAGCTCAAGACTTGTTCACATAATTGTAAATGGGGGAACACACACCCCCGCTGCTTGTTTGTCAGGCTTTATTAGTTTTAACGCCATCCTGCCACACAGACAAACTCTTTTTAAAGAAAGAAAACTTCTCCCCAAACAAGATCAATATCAAATCTCCAAGAAAAAAGAAACTTAAAATAGATATTTTTCTTCTAGATTCTAGCCAGCACTGTTTATTCCGCTACTTTGTACGGAAGGACTTTCGCTTTCAGCTTTCTTCTTCTTCTCAAGCCTCAGCAGTCGCCATTTTAAACTTTTTTTCCTTCACTTAAAAACGCTTGTAAAATCGTTAAAAATACTTACGATTTAGGGTCCCAAGTCCAAATCTCGTCCTCCTTAATTAAACCATCTGTTGATTTTCGTTAAGAGGCTTGGTCACATCGCCTGGCTCTGCAAAAGGCAGAGGTCTCCCGAAGCCCGGAGCAACGGCGAAGGAAATAGGGAGCCTCATCCTGCTTCGTCCCCAAGAGTAAAAGAAAAGCTCTGGGGACTTCGCAGAGGGCTCTACCTGCCCTCGCCTGCTCTATCTCACATTTCCTTATGGAAATGGAGTTTTTCGAGCCGCCTTTCAGCTGTGAAGGTGGCTCTTTACGGGCGATGGGGCTGGCGGTCCCAAGGGACCGTCTGACAGCGACGGAAGCCCCCTCTAAAATTCTTGATCATAATTTTACAGACAGGTCATTTTTTGTGTATTAAAGGTCTGAAATGGTACCACGGCAGGCATGACATTGTACCCGCTAGCTTGAAGATTTTGAAAACAACACAATTCAAATGCTGCTGCATGGGATCAAGTGGG
This sequence comes from Arizona elegans, assembly GCA_022577455.1. Lineage (NCBI taxonomy): Eukaryota > Metazoa > Chordata > Lepidosauria > Squamata > Colubridae > Arizona > Arizona elegans. The sequence continues at coordinate 156,987,409 of JAKOOJ010000002.1, forward strand.
AATGAAGGTAACTGAAATTGGATCTAAATAAGTCTGCTTTCAAATATGGGGAAGAATAGCAGAAAGAAATCTATAGCGAGATAAACACCAATGTATGTTAAATAGAGATGCATTAATTTTTCATTGTATTTTGGTAGAAAAATAAATGAGCATTTTGACAAGTACCTGATATGCGTTCAGTGGCAATTACTGATGTTGTTGTTTACTCATAACTCAGATTCAAAGATTCTTTCCCCCCCCCCCGTCTCCTATTTTTAGTTTTATTTTCTATTATTATCTTTAGAATGGATGCTAAAAGGTTATCTGTTTTAAAATGTCCCAACAGTGTTATGTGAGAAAAGGAGGAGTGCAAAATAATATTTAGATGGAGATTCAACTGAAGTTCTGTAGCTGATCTTATTTTTTAGCTGTGTTGGATTCACAAGTGCTCTAATTTTTCCTGAATCATTCAGTGTATTCATTTTTAAGGAATGGCACCATATCTGGTGATGTCTCCTTGCATAGTGTATTGAAGGAAAAATGCTCTTTCTTATCTGTCACCTGCACTGTCTCAAAATCCTTCTGCTAAGTGTCTTTTGTCTGCTCATGAACTGATAAAATGTTGGTAATCCACTGATTGTTGATAATGGGAGCAGGTTTGCCCTGGCCTGTGTAGATAAGAAAGCTCTGTGCAGCAAATGAAGGGTGATATAACATAGGGAAAAGGTGACACTCATAGCAGTGAATTGGTGTCAGAATCTTACACAACCTGTCATGACAGGACTCTGTAGACAGGCAACCCCCTCTGAGCACCAGGGCATCTGATCTAACTTCTGTAATTTAAAATCACGATATTCACATAATTAAAATTAGTTCAAGGCAAGCATCAATGCTATTTTCAGAAAAATGCGCAGGGATTCAGGCTGATGGAAACCAGTATTACTAACCCTGACTAACCATTCAGTGAGAAGGATAGGGTGCCACTTGCTGGAGGAAGAGGAATTGTACCAGGGGTGAAATGCTACCGGTTCGGCCTGATTTGGCCAAACCAGTAGCGATGGCGGTGGGTGGTTCAGAGAACCAGTAGCGACGGCAGCGAGAGGCTCCGCCCACCTGCCCGGTCATCGTTACTTCCTGGTTTTAACCAGGAAGTAACCTGTTTTTTACCCTCTATGCTTGCGCAGAGGGTATGCACGTGCATGTGACTTCCATGTATGTTCACTTCTGAACCGGTAGGGAAGGTAAGTAGATTTCACTCCTGAATTGTACCTACATGGGTGAACCTTAATCATTTTATTGCTAGCTACCCAAAATGTGTGGTGTTTTTTTTTTTTTAAAAAATAGCAGATTAGCATCAGTGTAGGGGTATCTCCATCTAAATGCTATTTTTGCAGTCCTCTTTTCCTCACATAACACTGGATTAATTTTTCTGTATAATTGAAGCCCCCCTCCCAAACATTCAAGCATAGTGCTTCATTGTGGTGGGTAGGGGATGTTACTGGAAGGGACAAAGAAAGAATGCCAGGAATATATGTCAAGGTTATAAATTCCCAACAGGGTCACCCAGGGTATGAAAATCATCTCAGCTAAAGCAAGAATATGCCTACATTGGCAGCAGTGATATAGGAAGGTGTTGGAGGTAGGTTGATCATTTTAGTAATAATGGCAATGCATCAATTCATACTATGTGGGAGAAGGCAATGGTAATGCACTCCTGCATTCTTACCAAGGAAACTACATGGATGGAAAATATAAAATGATTGATATAGTGTTGGATGAAGGACCCTTCAGGTGGGATGGCACTCACCATACTATTGAAAAAGAGCTGAGAATCTTTTAGAATACTAATGGTGTTTATGATATGATTTGATTAAAGCCTTCAGAATATTTGCTTGTTACTACAACATGAGCCATGGCAACACAATGGTTACAATGCAGTACTTCAGGCTCCTTCTGCTGACTGCTGGCTGACTGCAGTTTGGCAGTTCAATTCTCACCAGCTCAAGGTTGACTCAGCCTTCCATCATTCGGAGGTCAGTAAAACCCACATTGTTGGGGTCAATATGCTGACTCTGTACACCGCTCAGATAGTGCTGTAAATCAGTATGGAGTAGTATATAAGCCTAAGTGCTATTGCTATTGCTACTATTGCCATATAAGAAAAGAAAATCCAAAGACAGAATTCAGTGGGAATATAGAACACAAGAAACACAAACATGGGAAAGCTCAGCACAGTGAAAGATGAAATGAAGGTAGTACAAATTGACTTCTGAAGCATGAGCAAAATGAGATGGACTTGAATAGGACACTTTTAGCCAATCACACTGTTTATTACTGAAAAAGAAAGAAGAAATAGCATTGCTTCTGTAGTTAGGAAAGGTATGGAAAGAGCAGTACTCAGCTACAATATAATTAATTAAAACCAAATAGACTTCATTGGCAGCCATTTAACATGACAATCATACAAGTTTACCCTCTAACCACAGACGAACGAGAGGAGTTTAATTTGAAATCTACAGAATATTCAAGCTAGATGTGATGCTTGTGATTGGAGAACGCTAAAGTTGGAAATGTTAAGGAAGTTAAAACTGAAGAGAAAAATAATCAAACAATGAAATAGGTTTAAACTATTTGCTCATTTCTTTCCGGTTTCATATTGTGTTTGGCACCCCCTCCCAACAAATAAGACCTTGCCCCTATTTTTAAAAACATACCACAATGACAATCCACTAAAGAATTGGGGAATAGGTGTCTTATGTGTCTAAATCAAAATTTTACTGATAACTTTGAGAACAATGAACTATAATCCCATCATTTTACATATTCCAGATGTTTGGATTGTTTTAGATCATTTTTACATATTCCAGATCTTTTAGATAGCTGTTTTACTCCCTAACTATGGGATTTGGAGGAGGAATGAGAGCTGGAATTTGACAGAACTGGAAGGCACCAGGATAGAGAGTATGGCTTCAAGCCATGTGCAGACAACCAGAAATCTGCAAGCCCCCCCACCCCCTGAAAGTTGCGCTCATTTATTTCTGCTGATCAGCCTATTTTGCAGCTGAGTGGTTAGTGAAATAGATTTCTCTCCCCCCACTGCTAATGTAACAGGATCTCTGAGATGGAAGAAAGGAGTTTTGTCTTTATCTCCTAGCAGGGGCATCCATGGGGGCATCAAAAGGTCAAGATGGTGATAATGATTTTGCTATCAAAAATCTACCCTATATTTATATGCATTGCATGCATGATGCCTTTAAAAAGAAAGGAGCAGGAGTGTGAACACAGTTGATATATATATATATATATATATATATATAAATATATATATAAATAAATAATATATATTTTACCCATCTCACCATGACACCTCGGCCTGTCTCCCAGTGACTTTGGAGACAATTGCCTGCTTCTGGATTCTGATTGGCAGCAGAGAATTAACAAAACAGAATAAATGTGCCAAGAGTGTGTGTTTGTGATGCACTGTTTGCAGGTGTGTACATTTGCAATCTATAAAACAGTATGGACTGCAGTCTTTAGGATTGAAATTTTGCCTACCTTCATATCTCCTAATGATGATTTGGATTAATTGAAACTTGTCTTTGAACGTCTTAGGTGCTTTCACAATACTACACATATCCATGTTCCAATGGTGTTTTCTCCGCCTCAGATGTTTTAATGGGATACTTATATTAAATTTAAAAGTGCTTGAGGGTCACACAAAACTAAGGATCTGCAAAATCTTATCTGTGAAATGTTTCTAGCATATCCAAAGCTAGCTTCTCTGAAAAATGTTCAGGTGTTTTCACTTGAGGATGGATTACCAAATTCTCTTTGAATTTCATAGAAACCTTGGGAATACCGTATTTTATTCTTTTATTTTTTTAGTATATCCACATGATGTTGCTGTTAGGCATAGTGGTATTTTCTGAATAATCTTCTGAAGTTTTTTTTCCCCCCTCTAAATCCCAGGGCTGATTTTGTAATCTCCAAAGTGCCCCAATATCAGTCTCTCTGGAATACTCTTTCTGAATTTTTTGAAAAGGGAAAATAACAGTAATAATTAATCCCCAGTTAATTGCTCCATAATGTCATCCAATTCTATAAAAAACATGTTATACTTTGCTTTCCCTTTTATTACTAATATATGCTTACTGTATTTTATTTTACAGAATTCCTAGACTGTCATTCTGTGCTAAATCTCCAAGGATGAGTTCTAACACTGTTTGGATAGTTGCCTAAAGATGTGCTGTGAACATAAGAAAAGAGTAAGCCCTTTTGCCATACAACCCTTGTATATACCATACCTTCAGAAAGAAGATGTAATGAGCAATTGTAACTGGCTTTCAGAAAAAGTAAGAGGTGAGACAAGTATATACACTTCATATCCACAGAGAAAGCACATATGTTTCAGTTAGGATTCAGATCAGACTGAAATCACATTAGTCACACAGTTGGATGACTTTTGTTAGTACTTGGATGAGTGTAAAATAATTCTCACCTTGGAGAATGAGCCATTAAGGAGAGATTTGGGCAAAAGTATATGAAATCCAGAGACTGAAGGAAGCTTGAGAAAGAAACTCAAAACTACCTTCCCTTCATTTTGTTTAGAAACAAAAGCCTTTCTAAAGAAAGAAACTTGGACTGATTTTCAAGTTTCCATTATTATACCTTACAACAATACATGAAGCAACATTCCTGGAATCTCTGTTTCTTTTGTTGAGTTTCTACCTCAAAACGTTGATATTAATCTTGAAAGCTTGTCCAAGGTTCTCTGAGCTTCCTTCTTTTAATCTCTACACTATCGTCCAAGGCCTTTAGCAATAGCACTTAGACTTATAGACCACTCCATTGTGCTTTACAGCACTGTACAGAGTCAGCATTTAGCCACAGCAGTCTGGATCCTCATTTTATCAGCCTTGAAAGGATGCAAGGCTGAGTCAACCTTGAGCCAGTCAGGATTGAACTCCTGGCAGAGGACAGAGCTAGCCTACAATACTTCGTTCTAACCACTGTGCCACCAAAACTCATCACAATTCTCCTGCTCATTCTTGCTTTAGACTTTGATTTCTCTTATCAGAAAAGACTGTTAATCAGGCTGTTGCTTTCCTCCAGTCTGTCAAGATTATTCTCTTACACACACACACACACACACACACACACTCCACACCCTTGCTGACGTGGCCAGGAAAATACAGAATTGGTATTGTGGCACTTAGATTGACTAGCAATGAAATTCTGAGTGTAATTCAAACTGTTGCTTTTGGCTATAAAGGCCTAAGATGCACGACTATTTCATTTCATTTCATTTCATTTTCATTTTATTAAATTTGTATACCGCCCTACTCCCGAAGGACTCAGGGTGGTGAACAGCCATGAAATAAAACATATAAATACAAAATTTAAAATAGAGATAAAACAAATTAAATAAATTTGGCTGAACCATTTTAAAACCCCAATAATTTAAAACCAAATTTAAAATTCCCATTTAAAAAGAGGAAAAGTTTAGGTCAGGCCAGCTTGATGGAATAGGATCGTCTTAAGTGCGCGACGGAAGGTACGCAGATCCAGAATCCTCCGTATCTCGGGGGGGAGCTCGTTCCAGATAGTAGGTGCCCCCACAGAGAAGGCTCTCCCCCTGGGGGCCGCCAGTCGACATTGTTTGGCCGACGGCACCCGGAGGAGCCCTTCTCTATGGGAGCGTACTGGTCGGTGGGAGGCTATTGGTGGTAGCAGGCGGTCCCGCAAATAGCCAGGTCCTAAGCCATATTTCATTGTATAGAAAGTCCTTGATTTAGACCGTAATGGAATCTGCCCATTATGGTTATAAGTCATGATGGTTGTAAATTGGGTTATCCATGTGACCAATTTGAGTTTATGATCATTTTTTGCAAACCAATGGTTCACCACAGACTGGTTTTGCTGAAAACCGGAAGTAGATGTTGGTTTTTGGCAAAACCATTGTAAAATATGGTCACACGATTGCAGGACACTTCAAATGGCCATAATGGTGGGCTGGTTGATGACCACCCAATGTGGTCATGTGACCATGGAAATGGATTGTTGTTGGAACTTCATAAGTATTCCCAGGGAAGTCCATTGAAACTTTTAATGGTCGCTAAGCAAATGGTTGTAAGTCAAGGACTACCTGCATCTGAAATGATACATTCTATATCCATGATGGTGAACCTATGGCACGCGTGCCACAGGTGGCACGCGGAGCCATATCGGTGGGCACGCGAGCTCAGCTCTGGCGCGCTGTTTTGTACCTCCAGAGGGCCTGGAGTAGTGGTGGGGAAGGCCATTTCGCCCTCCCCAGGCTCCTAGAGAGGCTCTGGAGCCTGGGGAGAGCAGAAAACAGGCCTACCGGGCCCACCAGGCCATCACGTGCCAAAAGCAGGGGGAGCATGGGAGGGGGTCGCAGGTCCATGTGCAGGAGGTGGGGTACATAGAATTATGGGTGTGGGCACGTGCACAGGTGAGCCACTGCGCTCCCCCAACTTTTGGAACGTGATAGCAAAATGGTTAGCCATCACTGTTCTATATAGTCATCCCAGGAGAGATTACTGATTTTTCCACAATTCTGTTATGTGAGAAATAGTGATGGATGTGCTATTTCTGGGTTGGGCATTGATTCTATGGGGCAATTTCCCTTCCCAATAAGATTGTTGTTTCTTCAAAATACGTTAGAAAAAGAGATGAAATTGGAATTATTCTCGTGAGCATTTGTAGTAATTCCTCACATTTTTGTATTTGTCATTATAGTTGCTTTGTTGGAATGGCGGATAATGCTCCATCAAATTATTATAACTATGTTTAAATGTAATCATTTAAATTTTAGTTTATTTACCGTGGATGCTTTTACTATATGCATATCATGAATGTCTAAATCATCAGTTATGAACTGCTTTGAGTCCTTAATAGATTTGGTGCTTTGGAAATTAATTGATTGATTTTTCTGTCATTTTTTAAAGGCTTAAACAAGTGCAGGGAGGGGAAAAAAGCTATTACTGATTATTATTATTATTATTTAAATTTCTATACCGCCCTTCTCCTTTCAGACTCAGGGCGGTGAACAGCCAAGATAAAAACATCTGTACAAACATCAGTTAAAAAATAAGTTAAAATAATTAATAAAATTTGGCCTATAATTTAAAAACTTGTCAATTAAAATCAATATTAAAATATTAAAACTAATCCTAAAATCAAGACAGACTGGCTAACTGAAAAAAATGAGTTTTTAGGGCCTGACGAAAAATCCGAAGGTCGGAGATCACTCGTATCTCTGGGGGTAGATTGTTCCATAGGGTAGGTGCCACCACAGAGAAGGCTCTCCTCCTGGGGGTCGTCAGCCTGCATTGTCTGGCCGACGGCACCCTGAGGAGGCCCTTTCTGTGGGAGCGAACCGCCGGTGGGAGGCTATTGGTGGCAGAAGGCGGTCCCGTAAGTACCCTGGCCCTAAGCCATGGAGCGCTTTAAAGGTGATCACCAACACCTTGAAGCGCACCCGGAAGTCCACCGGAAGCCAATGCAGCTCGCGCAGGAGAGGAGTCACATGGGAGCGCTCCGTCGCTCCCATAATCCCCCGCGCAGCCGCATTCTGCACCAGTTGGAGCCTCCGGGTGTACCCCAAGGGGAGCCCCATGTAGAGAGCGTTACAATAGTCCAGACGAGAAGTGACGAGTGCTTGAGTGACCTCATAAATTCCCTCATTTATAAATGTACTGAAGGTACACTAGTATGGTATTCTTTCCTACCTGATCACCAGTTGTAGGAAATCAGCTATTTTTGTGTGTGTGTGTGTGTGTGTGTGTGTGTGTGTGTGTGTATATATATATATATATATATATATATATATATATATATATATATATATATATATATATATATATATATATTGATTTATATGCCGCCCTTCTCTGGAGACTCAGGGCGGCTTACAATGCATTAAACAATAGCCTTCATTCTTTTGTATATTTTATACAAAGTCAGCTTATTGCCCCCACAAACTGGGTCCTCATTTCACCTACCTTAGAAAGGATGGAAGGCTGAGTCAACCTTGAGCCTTGGAGAGATTCGAACCAGCAGAAATTGCAGGCAGCTGTGTTAATAACAGGGTGCAGTAAACCACTGTACTATCAAGGCTCTTCATTTGAAATGTTATTCATGATCCATGATACTATCATGTAAGAACTGCAACATGACATCCCCTGAACCTTGCTCTAGGTCAATAATTTCAGGAAGGAACTGCAAACATGGAACAATTTGCCACTTTCGCCAATTTGCCTGCCCCTCAACATCAAGGAGACTGAATATTTAGAGACCAGCCAGGGCACCTTTACCATTTTACCAGCAGTAAAATCTAGTGAAGACCAACACTTTCCGTTACTTAAGATCCCATCAGCAAAGTGATGGCAGCATTAATGATGAACGAAGCATGGCTACGATGAAAAGATCACTGAAATGCTTTGTGATCAACACATGCCAACCAGTGGTGGGTTTCAAAATTTTTTACTACCAGTTCTGTGGGTGTGGCTTGGTGGGCATGGTAGGGGAAGGATACTGTAAAATCTCCATTCCCTCTCCAATCCAGGGGAAGGTTACTGCAAAATCCCCATTTCTTCCCAATCAGCTGGGACTTGGGAAGCAAAGAATAGATGGGGGCGGGGCCAATCAGAATTTTTATTACCAGTTCTCCGAACTACTCAAAATTTCCGCTACCGGTTCTCCAGAACTGGTCAGAACCTGCTGAAACCCATCTCTGATGCCAACCTATCTAAAATCAAAGATATATAAAACAATGGTACACCCAATAGCTTTATATGGCAGTGAGTGCTGGCTGACCACCAAATGCATTGAGAACTCTTCACACGTCATGGAGATGTGCATGCTTTGGTTGTAAGGTATTTCTCTTCTTGACCATGTCATCAATGACACAGGCCAGCAGCAAATGGGTATTGCACCAATACCTGAGAAGTAAACGCTTACAGTAGTATGGCTACATCCTGCGAAAAGCACACCACACAGTTGCCTGCATCACCTTCCACTTTAACACAAATGGCAAGTGTCTGTGTGGAAGACTGAAGTGAAGATGGCAAGACACAGTAAATGTAGACATAAAAATGACCCAGTTGGACCTGGATGCTGCGTCTATTTGGTGCAAGAAGTGATTCATCAATCCGAGAAGTGGACTCTGAACCTGCAGTAATAATGTTAGGAAGAAGAAGAAGATGATTTGAAATGTTATTCTGGGAATGTTAATTAAAAAAATAATTTTGACACAAATATTAAGTGGCCAGAAAACCCTTCTTTCTTTGAATCAATTCCTTTATCCAAGGTTCTAGTAATTCTGGAAGTAGCAATTTGATTTAGGGCTATATCGAATAACTGTGGATGCCTGAATTCTCTATTTCTGATTAGCACAAAGCCAAATCTTCCAAACAGCAGAGAACTGGTGTACTGTATATTTTCATAGTGGCTTTAGCAGTCAAGGGGGAAGCAAACCGCAGTCATTCACAGGCTCTTTACTTCTTATTATAGAAGTGAGAGCAAATGAGAGCAATTTGTGTAAATCAGTGATTTACATCGCCTTGCACATGGCCTGCATTTTATTTAGTGATCAGTAAATGCTCTGGAAATGAATGCGAGCTACAGTTCTGAAATCACTCAGTGTAATTCAGATCAGCAATTGCACTTTCCATTTCACTTGTTAATAAAAGTGACAAGAAACGCATTTACACTGCTTTATTTCCTTAGGGGAAAGGGCAAGAATGAACTGTTTTCTTTGGCAGGAGTAAAAAAAATACTTACAGTTACAAAATCTCTATCTATTTGCCTTAATTAAATTTCTCCAAACTATCCTTAAATGTTGTGTGCCTCTCTTAACTGAGGTAATATTGATTGTATTAATAGAAGCATGATAACAGTTAGTGCTGACAGGTTTGGTCATTTTGACAGGACACAGTTCTCACTTGTAAAATTATCTTGATGTACTGTGCCTATGGGCATCAGCAACTGATCTGAATAGAATTGGCCAACAGTATTACTTCTGTATCATGGCAGTATTTTTATTATTTCTTATTTACAATAACTTTTCCTCAACCTGATAATGTCTAGATCAGTGTTGGCAAATCTTTTTGGCATCGAGTGCCGAAACAGGAGCTTGCCAGCTCTGCCTTGCCTTTCGGGGGTCCTCGCACCTCCCTGTCTGCCCCCCTGCCCACCCCTCTGGTCCCCATCAGGGTGTCAGGTCATCCCCACCACCGATCTGGTTCTGCAGCCCCAGACAGGGAGAGAAAGTTGGGCAGGGAATGCTGCATCCCTCTGCTGGAAAGTCAGAGCCCTTTCCTGGCCTCAGAGGTAAGGGGAACGGCATTCCCAGAGCTCGGCTTGGGGGGCCAGCAGGCAGGAGAGCTTCGCCCCAACTCTGGCCGGGATGAAGTGCTCCTCCCAGCTTGCCACTGAAAACAAGCCAGCACAGACCCCCCCCTCTTATCTTCAAATAAACAACTCCTATGCCATGTAGCTCTTTAAAAATTATAATGTCACATTGAATTGCATTCAGAAATCTATTGGGAGCAACTGCACATCATGTAATAGCAGTGTTACATGGATATATCAAGAAGAACCCAGAATTATTTACACCAATGCATTCTGGATCAACTGAAGTTTCCTGATGATTTTCAAGGGCAGCCTCATGTAGAATACATTGCAAAGGCCAAGGTGGGATCAAGACATAAATGACCATGTGAAGGCCTTCACAGTTCAGAAATAGACACCTGGAACAAAAGGCATAGTTGTGCAAAGACCATCCTGTTCTTTCAGTAGCAGCTGAGTCCAGAAGAACTCCCAGAATGAATATTAATAGCAAAAACGTTACAAGGAGCTGAGCTGCTTCTATAATAATGGGAAATTCCCTTAAAGGACTTTATTCATTAGAGTTCCCAATTTTCTCAATGAAATGATCATGTAAAGCACTCTATCATTTATTGTGTTTGTCATCAAGCAATTTTGGAGCATATTTCATTAGCTGGGGAATTAGCTGGCTGAGGATCACTTCCAATTTTAGTTGAACTGCTCTTCTAAATAGATTTATTTATTTATCTAAATAAATTTATGTACACTGAGACATATGCACCAAAGACAAATTCCTTGTGTGTCCAATCACACTTGGCCAATAAAGAATTCTATTCTATTCTAGACATAATAGAGATATATTAAGCAAATGGCAACTTTTTTATTCTCTCCTCCCCCAAGAAATCAGTTGATTCTATCTCTGGATGATTGCCATCCTGCTTTGATACCTCTTGCATAACAGCTGTGTTGCCTGCAGCTCTTTTTCCAGTCTCCCAAGGTCATTCTCACATTCCGTAATCACTGTGGGAGGTGAAGCTTCTAGTAGCCTTGAAAACATGCTATTTCATCCTTGCCTGGGAATTTTCTTTTTTCTTTTAAATCTGGTTCTGTTTTCATTTTATTCAAAACAAATGTTAAAATAGAAGATTCTATTTTTTAAACAAAAACACACAAAAAACCCGATATTAAAAAATAAAAGAAACCTAACACATAGACACATATTATCCCTCCTAGGTGAATACTGTACATTACTACAATATTAGTTATGTACCAGTAGTGGGTTTCAAATTCTGTCGCTACCTGAGTGTTCGTGCGTGTGACACTTCTGCACATGCACAGAAGCGTCTGGGCAGCTGGGCGGAGCCTCCCCCACCGCCGCTACCAGTTTGCCCAATCCAGTTTGCCCGATCCGCAACCCACAAATGTTTTGCACCCCTTGCAAAACAGTCCCCCCATTTTTAAACCACTAAATTTATTTTCAAATCAACCTGGCATCTGTATACTATATTAATGACAAAATAGTTAACAAGAACAAGAACAGCAACAACAACAACAACAACAATAATAATAATAATAAGGCAAGATTCAAGTTTCAAATGTTCTGAATCAGTGTAAGACCTAGAATCAGTCTAGGCATTATCTTTAGCGTTCAATTTTCAGGAAAATACCTACTCTGCTTTCAGGTAGAAATCCTTTGGATTCAAAATATAATATTGGTTTACAGTTCAAAAACAAAAGTAGGCTTATATTATCAGCCTGTATGGTTTTCCAGTCACGAAACTATTAATAGGTTTTGTGAGTTTGGTTTTCCCCCACCATGAGGCATCCTTGTAAATACATATTTACTAGAACAGATTTCTTACTTTTGCCAAAAATTCCTTGGAGATTTTGATCAAATTACTCTGGACCTCAAATTTCATATAGCTTCTCTAGAAATGATGGGTTTTTCTTTTTATCTTTATTATGTTGGTGGTGTTATTTTGTGGTTTGTTCTCTTTTATAAAGCATAAATAAAGAATAAAAAGTCTCTTAGAATATTTTTGAGATAATTTCAATTTCAATTTAATTCTATATAATCAAGTTAAATGTGGAATAAGTGTTCAGTCTGAGTATGCTTGTATTTGAGTCCAAAAAGAACTTTGGAGAGCATGTGGGTATGAGCATCACACCCCGCTACAAATACTTAAGGAGTTGTGGCTTTTCCCAGGATGGCTCAGCAACCATAAAGCAGGTGTGGTGATTCTGTTTACAATCTCTATAAACCCTATTTAGAAACTCCCACCTTTCTAATGCCTACCAGTTCAGGGGTGGGTTCTACTTACCTTTACTACTGGTTTGGAATGGGGTCGTGTGTGCACGCTCTTCTGTGCATGCGCAGAAGCATTTTGATGATGTCGGAGTCGGTGGGCGGATCCTCCCGCCGGTTTTACTACCGCTTCTATAGAACCAATGCGAACCGGGGGCAACCCCCCACTGTACCAGTTGTACATTTCATCTGAGGGATGTTATATATTCCACAAGATTTGGAAGGGCTATTTTTGAATACACCCTCACTCACCCAAATCATGCCTTCGAAAGCTTGGTTCATTCAGAACAGACACCATTGCCTATACATTTCATTCACTTTTCATTAAAACCTTCCAAAATTCTGAATCCACAAATTAGTTTTCAGGAATTTTCTCCTACAATTAGATTTTTATACTGAGGCTAGATGAACACATCACACAGATATTCTAGTGCAGCTGGAGGTTTTTAAGATGAGATTGAAGAGCCATTTGTCCGGAATGGTATAAGGCAGTGATAGCTAACCTTTTCCAGACCAAGTGCCCAAAGTGCATGCACATATGTGTAAATGTGCATGCGCAGCCCTGAACCCCCAAAATGTAATGTGCATGCAGCCCCCAGGCATGCTTACGTAGCCCCCAGCATGTGCCCCGCCCCCTGCACATACACACATGGCCCCCGCATGCGCTCCACCCCCATACATGCACACACACCTCACATGGCCCCGCCACCACACATGCACGCATGCCCTCTGCATACACCCCGCCCCATGCACATGTGGCCCCCTGCATGCCCCTCCCCACCCCCCCCACACATGCACGACAGAGACCCAAAGACCAGCTGGCTCGCGTGCCCAAGAGAGGATGCTGTGTGCCACCTCTGGCACACGTGCCACCGGTTCGCCATCATGGGTATAAGGTCTTCTGCTTGAGCAGGGGTTTGGACTATAAGATCTCCAAGATCCCTTCCAACTCTATTATTCTGTATTTAATAATACTTGAAATAGCATGTTGACTGGGGAATTCTAGGCATTGAAATCCATACATCTTAAAGCTGTCAAGTTTGAAAAATACTGATCTGGTGAATTTCTGCACTGAACAGGGGGTTGGATTAGATGACCAATGAGGTCCCTTCCAACTCATTTGTTATCAGATTTGACAAAATGATTGGTATTGAGATTAAAGGTGCTTCCAATATATGTGTAAACCTAACAGGTCTTCAGATCCACATAGAATGCAATTTGATCATTTTTTTTTTTTAACATCAGCTCAAGCTGGATTCCGTTTATCTAAAAATTACAGACAAGCATAAGGACTGCATGGAAAAAGATATTTATTTAAGTGCTACTCTCCTGTTGTGAATAATCTGTTTAGTTTTAATCTCTTCCGTTGTTTGGAGACAGGTATGTCAGATGAGAATTTATTGAGGCATAAAGTAGTTCATTTAAGAGGATATAGGTTGTCATGGTTTTTACAGAATAGTATTATACTATCAGGGCTCTTGAGCTCTCATCTTGTTTCTTCTTGCCCTTTGCAAAAGTCTCTGCCAAACAGGGGACCCATCTCATAACCTGAGTTTCCATCCATTGATGAAAATGTAGAGAAACATGTTATCAGAATAGAAAATTATCTCAACAATGTTACTTCTTTAAAAAGTATTATGGAAAAGGTAGCGGGGGGAAGGTGTGAAGAAAATAAACTAAGAACATAGTGATGTTATCCTATTAATTAAACAAAAAAAAAATCTACAACAGGCCTGGAACTCCTATCACTGAAAGAACTATATAGCAATCTGCACCTTTTGAATCCTTCATTCATTGTCATCCTTCAGTTTCAAGAGACTATGGTATCGTGCTCTGGAAAGAGATCCTAAAACAGCATCTAGTGTGACTAAAAAGGCCAATTCGAGAGTGGCAATCCCTTCCACCCTGAGGGCAGATACATTCTCCTCCCCGGCTGTCACGGCAGTCAGCGTTGGGTACTTGACAGGTAGCTAGCCAATAGGACCGAGTCTACTGGAGTGTTTAAGTCCCGCCTCTTCCTGTTAGCTCCAGTTTTTTGACTCGGTCTGCCAGGACAGCCGTGTCTATCGAGTCTCGCTATAGCTAGTATTCTCAAATTAGGATTGAATCTCTGGTTTTCTGACTTCGGACTGCTTTGACTACGTTCTGCTCTTCTCGGCCTTAATTGCTCCGATCGCTCACCGGCTGCAGGTGGCGGCTTGTTGGCGCGCGCCTGGGTTTGCCCGGCCGCGTCTCCCGGCTTTCCCGCCCTCACCGGCGGAGGTATCGTTGGACCTGGACCCTGCCTGAACTCCTGCGGGTCTCTATCCGGGCCTTCCGCCTCTTAAGGCTGGAATCGCTGCTTCAGGGTCCCCTTGTGCCCAGCAGCGTATTGGATTGCCTGCCACTTTGCCGCGACTCCATTTTACAGCCGCTGGAGCTAGCGGCGCCGTGAAAAGCTCCGCCTGGGAATTCCCGACTCCCTTGGCTTTCCTAGCACTTCGCTTCAGTCCCACTGCCTGCAAGGGACTGGATTCGGAATTTTTCGGCCTCCCTCATCGCCTGGTAGGTGCTGTAAGAAACTTTTTCTCTTCGGCGGCCATTTTCTTGGGTTCCCGCGCCAGGCCTCTTATTCAAAATGGCGGATGCACCTAGACAGCGCTCTTCCCGCCATGCCACATCGAAGGGGAAACGTCCTGCCCAGGACGACCCAGAAGAGGGCCCTTCCAATGCAAAAGCATCAAAAATTCGAAAGGCCACTGCCCCCTCTTCTTCTCATAAACCATCCAGAGAGGAGGAGAGGCGTCATAAGGCCATTGAGAGGGCCTTTCAAAAAGCCCAGGCCTCTTCTTCTAAGGACCCTGTACCGATGGACTTGAGTTCTCAGGCTACCCTCTCTGGCCCTTCAGCTGTGCTTCCTCCGCGGCCTCCCCAGGCCTTGTCCCCTGATAGGTCCGTCCAGGAGGAGGTTTCCTTTGATGAGGAGGCTCAGTCAGTTTTTCCACTGACACGAGATGATCCTCGGCCGGTTCAGGCCGTGTCGCAGGTCCCTGCAGCGCCAATTGCCAATGATGCCTCCCTTCCACTGCAGAATATTACTCCGGCCTTAGCCAACCTAATCTCCGCAGCCA
This sequence comes from Arizona elegans, assembly GCA_022577455.1. Lineage (NCBI taxonomy): Eukaryota > Metazoa > Chordata > Lepidosauria > Squamata > Colubridae > Arizona > Arizona elegans. The sequence goes on from JAKOOJ010000002.1 coordinate 157,003,156, forward strand.
TCCGTGAGGGCATTTCGCAAGGCCTACAACAGAGGCTTCCCTCGGTCGTTTCGGACCAGCCTGTGGCCAACCCTGTGTATAGAGGTCAACATGCCCATCAAGAGGGTGATGATGTCATCGAAGCAGGGGAGATTGTGGATTTGGATACCCAGGACTCTCTCTCTGAGGAAGAACCTGTCCTTGACAATGACCTATCAGATGACGAGGGTCTGCAGCCGGACCAGCCCGCCTTCATCGGTTTGTTCCGACCCCAGCTTTTTAGATCCCTGCTCTTCAAGGCCCAAAATGTCACCCGTCTGGGCGTCTCCTCTTCCTCCTCGGCTGCCTCGTCTTCATCAACTGATCCAGCCTCTGTTCTTTTTCAAGAGCCTCAGATCCAAAAGGAAGTGGTTCCTGCACCCAAATTATTTTCCGATGTTCTCCTTCGTCAGTGGTCGCTCCCCAGTTCCGGCCCAATTCCAAACAATTTGGATAAGCGTTTTTATAATATGGCTTCTGATTTCTCCCAGCTTCTGCAGGTTCCTTCCGTCGACGCTCCCGTGCTGGCCCTTTCTTCTCCCTCCCCTCTCGCAGGCCCCCCAGAGGAATGCTTACGCCCTGAAGAGAAAAGGGCTGAAAGAACTCTGATCAAGGGCCACCAGGCCTCGGCTTGGTCGGTCCAAGCATCGTCGGCAGCTTCGTTCTTCAACCGAGCCACTATCCTCTGGCTCAGACAGCTCCAAGCTCGCTTACCGCCGTCAGATCACCGTTCCCACCAGGACCTGAACAAGATCATGGCTGCGGTGGAGTTCTCCGCTGACGCCACCTTGAACGCTGCCCGCTTTTCCGCCAAGGCCATTGGCTCTTCCATCACCGGCCGTCGACTGCTGTGGCTCCGTAATTGGCAGGCTGACATTAGGAGCAAATGGCGCCTGGCTTCTTCGCCCTTCTCTGGGGACAAACTTTTCGGTTCCCAACTTGACCCTCTCTTAATCGAAACGAGGGATCACCGCAAAATCTTGCCTGCTCTCAATCGTCGCCCTGACTCCCGTCCTCTCTCCTTCTCTCGTCCCTCTTCCTATCGTCCGCTGGATACTTCCTCCTCGCTTCAACGGTCTCAACGCTCCTTCCCGTCAAGAGGCCAGGCTACTTCAGATCATCAGGTTAGACCCGGTTCTCGTTTTAATTACAAGCGGCCCTTTCGAGGGGGTCGGGGCCGTCCCTTCAGGAGGTCCCGTTGATTCCCTTTCTCCTTTAGCCATAGGGGGTCGTTTATCTTATTTTACGGGTCAATGGGACGTTACCGTCTCTGATGCCTGGGTCAGGTCCACAATCCGTTTCGGCCTTTCCCTTGAATTCCGTTCCACCCCTCCGAAGCTTTTTCTCCGATGTCCCCTCTCCTGGGACCCAGCCAAGCGCTCTCGGATGGACGCAGCCATCCTCCACCTCCTAGAGATTAGGGCTATCCAACCTGTCCCCTCCTCTCAGGAAGGTCAGGGGTTTTACTCTCGCCTTTTCCTGGTCCCCAAGGCTTCGGGGGGTTGGAGGGCTATTCTCGATTTGAAATCCTTAAACCGGCACATTGTTTATCGCCGGTTTAAGATGCATTCCCTCCAAACTATCCTCCTGGGTATTCGGCAAGGTGACTATATGACCTCCATTGATCTAACGGAGGCTTACCTCCACATTCCAATTCGGCCTGGACACCGTAAATTTCTTCGTTTTTGTTACAATGGGCGCCATTTTCAATATACTTCCCTCCCCTTTGGTTTGTCCTCTGCTCCCAGGGTTTTCTCGAAGCTAATGGCCGCCCTTATGGCGCATGTTTCGTCCCTTCCCATTAGAACCATGTTCTATTTGGATGATATTCTCATCCTTTCCCGCTCCTCCTCGCAGGCTCTGCTGGATTTAGATAGGACCGCCCAGATATTACAGTCCCATGGCTTTTCTATTAATTGGTCTAAAAGCCACTTGGTCCCGTCCACCAGGATCCAACATCTGGGGGCTATTATAGACTCAGTTCATGGGGAGGTTTCCTTGTCACCTGATCGCGTTTTGAGCCTGTCATCTCTAGCTAGCCGTATTCGGTCTAGCCGTTCGGCCTCCCTTTCTGACTTATCAACGCTACTGGGCAAGATGGTTTCCTCTTACGGGATCGTCCCCTGGTCTCGTCTCCACAGCAGGCCTCTCCAATGGCTTTTACTCCCCTTCCAACGGACTGCAGTTTCCACTGTTCCAGGCAACGTTCGTCTTCCCCCGGCGGTGATCGAATCTCTCCACTGGTGGATTTCTCCGTCCCTGTCTCTAGGGAGCAAGTTCTTCGAGCCACAAAGGTTAGTTCTGACTACGGATGCGAGCCTCCTCGGCTGGGGGGCACATCTGGGCTCCCTGACGGCTCAAGGTCTCTGGTCTCCCCCGGAGCACTCTCTAAGCATCAACATTCTCGAGCTCAGGGCAGTTTATCTGGTTCTCACGCACTTCAAGCCCCATGTCGTCAATCGACATGTCCTTGTCCTAACGGACAACATCTCCACCAAGGCCCACATAAACCGGATGGGCGGGACGCGCTCCAAACTCCTCATGGAGGAAACCCGGCGTCTGGGTCTCTGGGCCGAGGCCCACCTGAGCTCCCTCAAGGCGGACTACATAGCTGGGAAGGACAATGTCCGGGCAGATGCTCTCAGCCGAGCCAGCCTGGATCACAACGAATGGAGCCTTCCCCCGGGACTCTTCCAGATCCTCTCGGACCGTTTCGGTCCTCCTCAAGTCGACCTTTTTGCCTCCATCAACAATCACTGGCTGCCCCGCTTCTTTTCCCGATATCAATCTCCGGGTGCGGAGGCGGTAGACGCCCTCCGCAGCCCTTGGCCTCGGGAAGTCCTGCTCTATGCCTTTCCGCCACTGCCTCTAATCGCCAAAGTAATTCGGAAACTCCTTCTGGAAAAAACGGAGCTCCTCCTCATTGCTCCCTTCTGGCCCCGCAGGCCCTGGTTTGCGGACTTGGTGGCTCTTTCAGTGACGCCTCCGTGGCGCATCCCGGACAACCTCATCAAGCTGCAGCAGGGCGAATTTTTCCATCCAGAACCTCAAACCTTCCAGTTGACCGCTTGGAGGTTGAGCGGCGCCGATTAACAGCATCTAGGGTCTCGCCTGGGGCCGCCTCTGTCATCCTGGCGGCCCGCAGACCTTCCACTAAGCGCATTTATGACTCGACATGGAAGGCCTTCCTCCGCTGGTGTGCCAAGGCTAGCCTTAACCCTTCTTCTGCTTCCGTGGAGCAACTATTGGACTTCCTGCATGATGGCTTCATCTCTGGTCTTGCTCCCAATACGCTCCGCCGTCAGGTGGCTGCCTTGTCATCTGTGCTACGGTGCGGGGCTTCGGTGCCTCTTTCCAAAGAACCTTTGATCCAGAGTTTTCTGAAGGGCGCTACCAATTTACGCCCTCCTGTCGTTCACAGGTTCCCTTCCTGGGACCTCAATAAGGTGCTTACAGCCCTGACCAAGCCTCCATTCGAACCAATCCGTGAAGCCTCTCTTAGGATCCTGTCCTTCAAGGTCTGCTTTCTGGTGGCAATCACATCCGCCCGTCGCATATCGGAACTCGCTTCGCTCTCTGTCCGTTCTGACCTTTGTCTATTCCACAAGGACAGGGTGGTTCTCCGTCTTGACCCAGCGTTCATCCCCAAAGTGAATTCCTCATTTCACAGATCCCAGGAACTCATCCTTCCAAACTTTTGCCCAGCTCCTCGTCATCACCTTGAACGACTCTGGCATACCCTCGATGTCCGGCGGGCTCTGAAGGTCTATTTATCCCGCACCCAGTCTTTTAGACGAACGGAGGCTCTCTTCGTCTCTTTCCAACCGTCATCTCTGGGATCTCGAGTCTCTTCGGCAACCGTGGGCCGTTGGTTGAGGGCCACTATATCTATGGCCTATGATGTCCAGTCCTTGCCGCTGCCCCGGAAGATCACGGCACATTCTACCAGAAGTGCGGCTACGTCAGCTGCATGGGCCACTCAAGCTCCGTGGGAGGAAATCTGTAAGGCGGCGACCTGGTCTTCGGTGACCCCCTTCATTCGCCATTACCGGGTGGACACCTACGCCTCGGCGGACGCAGCCTTCGGTCGACGTGTTCTTCAGAGTGTCCGACCTGACCCCTCCCTGTAGGACATGATGCTTTGGTATGTCCCAACGCTGACTGCCGTGACAGCCGGGGAGGAGAATGGGCGTTGTACTTACCTGATACGCCCCTTCTCTCCTTTGCTGTCACGGCAGTCAGCCCCACCCTGGTCGGTACCGGTTGATTTCGGGGGTGGGGGTTACCTTTCACTTCTCTTCTGCTTCTTTCGATAGACACGTCAGTCTGCTGGATACCTTCGCCTCAAAACTGGAGCTAACAGGAAGAGGCGGGACTTAAACACTCCAGTAGACTCGGTCCTATTGGCTAGCTACCTGTCAAGTACCCAACGCTGACTGCCGTGACAGCAAAGGAGAGAAGGGGCGTATCAGGTAAGTACAACGCCCATTCTGTCCCTTGCCCAGCCCCCAGATTTTGCTGGTTCCGGGACTGCCTCTATGCCTCAGCCTGCCGAACAAGTGTCTCTTCAAATTGGAGAAGGCCATGCTGCGTCTTTAGCCTCCAAGCTGAACGATCGGAGGTCAAGGTTTCCCAATTGTTAATGTCCATTCCCAAGGCCTTTAGATCCCTCTTGCAGATATCCTTATATCGCAGCTGTGGTATCCCTCTGAGGCGCTTTCCCTGCACTAATTCTCCATACAGGAGATATTTCGGAATCCAAACATCAACCATTCTCACGACATGCCCCAGCCAGTGTAGACATCGCTGTTTCAATAGTGTATACATGCTAGAAATTCCAGCACGTTCCAAGACTGCGCTATTTGGAACTTTGTCCTGCTAGGTGATGCCAAGAATTCAACGGAGACAGCGCATATGAAGGGTGTTCAACTTTCTCTCCTGTCATGCATAGAGAGTCCAAGACTCACTGCAGTACAAGGGTATGCTCAGGACGCAGGTTCTATAGACCTGGATCTTTGTATATTCTGTCAGCTTCTTATTAAGCCATACTCTCTTTGTAAGTCTGGAAAATGTGATGGCCGCTTTACCAATACACTTATTCAGCTCAGTATCTAAAGAGAGAGTGTCAGAGATAGTTGAGCCGAGGTACACAAAGTCATGGACGACCTCTAGTTCTTGTGCAGAGATTGTAATACAGGGAGGTGAAACCAAATGCTTTGAGAATTAAGGTTTACAAGGCAAATTGTTGGAGGAAATATCCTTCTGGGTTCAGTTCCAACTGAAAAGGAAAAAGACACTGGATTCATGGAAGTTGCTTGGAAAGAAAGTTTATTGATGAACAGGATCACATGGCTTGAGTTCCTGAGCAGAAAAAAGGCAGAGATGCTGAGAGTGCCTTGGTTTTGGGCACTTTTGGGCTTTGAATTTGAGCTTATATTCTAATTGGTTGTCAGACTCCCATGGGGCCATGCAAGGGCAACTCTGTAGTCTGTCCTGTGTGCTAAATTTGGTTGAACCTTGCTGGGTGATGCTAAGTTTGGTTGAGCCTTGCTAGGTGATGCAATCTCCCCAGGTGCCATGTGGTGAGTTCGGTTGCTAGATGGGTAGAGGTCAAATCCTATCTTTGTTATTTAGAATGGACTGGCTCAGGCCTTAATGGCCCATTAACAAAGGTCTCTGTGTGTGTGAGTTTCTGCCTCCCTTTTAGGGAAAATATTCTGCCCTTTTAATATTTCCTAAAATATCTCATTTTCCTAGGAGAAGGGTGGGTGTTAATTTCCTATAAATGTGAACACTTTCTACATCGTTTCTCAGGGGTTTTTTTCTTTTGCAATGCAAAATGTTATCTAAACCAAGTTCTGTTACAGAAGGAAAGTTCTGCATCTTTTGCCATTCAGAATTTTTTAAAGTATCAATGTACAGCAACACATTGCTGCAAAACTCTGCCCTTTGTCTCAAGATGCTGAGTTAGAGGCCAGTTCTAGCTCAATCCTTTACCAAGAAATAAAAATGGGACCAGCACAGAGAAGAAAGTCAATCACTAATTATATTCCATGCTAGTAATGATAGCTTTTTAGATAATTCTGCAGCTCTTCACGAGACTCAGCCAGCCCACTCTTTTCAAAATGTATCTGACAGCATTCAACAAAACATCTTCTGCTTCTTTCACCTTCTGCCTGAATCCTGTTTTATATTCTGGCTATATCCAAGTACAAATATAATCTCAACAAAAAAAGATAAATTTATTTATTTGTAAATATATAACTTTATTGAGACAGCTAGATTTATTTCTGTATTGATCTGTATTTTCTCCTGAAAGTCATAGTTTCTTTTGCATTTGCTATGCAGCCAATAAAAGAGGCATTGTGGTGCTTTTCAACAAAATGGATTTCTTTTATGAAATCCTCCTCTTAGCAATCATAAACCTACAGTTTAAAGAGAGATATAAAATCGTGTAATGAACCCCAAGAAATATTTGCTTTGTTTGAGACCAGTATGATAGATGATTTCTTTTTCAGATTGTTTCAATTGGTTAATCAGAGTGTCATGTATTTCTGTTACATGCATTGTATTAACTATGGATATTGTCAAAAGCTAAGGAGAAAAAGATTGATTCACCTGCCTTCAAAAGCACTCAGGTTAACTACAAAAGGCATTAAGGTTCTATTTTCTCTAACAAATCTTCCAATATTTACTATGGTGGTGCCTATCAGGGTGAATCCAGTCTATGTCAGAATTACATGTATCCACATATTATAGCATTTCATATAATCTTTCAGCAATAGTTTTTTTTTAAAAAAAAATGCCTAAAAGTGCTTTTTCAGGAGGCAACTGGACTTTCTTGTTTTTTCTTTGAAGATGTTTTGCTTCTCATCCAAGAAACTTATTCAGCTCTGGCTGGATGGTGGGGAATGGCAGGAAAACCATGATCTGGATGACTGAGAATCTCCATAGACTTTTTGTTTAAAAAATGTTTTTTTATCATTGTTGTGCAAATTTGGAATATATTTTTCAGCAATATATGTCTTTTTTAAAAACCGACTTAGCAGTGAACACTTTTTTAAAATTATCCTTGTTGTACCCATTTTCTCCCCTCAAAGCTTTAATCTAGATGCAACCTAATTCTAACATATGTTTTATGCAATTTTCCTAAATACAGGCTTGTTGTGTTTTTTTTTTTTACAAATGTTTCTAGCTAAGAAAGAGAAGGATTTAAATGTTCCATTCACTGCTGACTTCTTTGCTATGACAAAACCCACTTTAGATGATCACATCATTGTGGATTTGAAGAATTCCTTGATGGGTTTCTTTTCCATCTGTATTATTAATTCACTGTACAACCAGAATCCCAGAGCAGCTCTGTCTCCTCCCCTTTGCTTGAAATAATTCCAAGCTGAGAGTATGAAAGCAAGTGAGAAATGCTTTTGAGCAGAGGAGAAGCATGAAAATACAACCTACCGCTAAGCAATTATATAACACAAAGGGCATGCAAACTCTTGCACAGAACACAGGATTTATATTTCCTGCATAAACTACTGTATGCTCTTGTCTGTGATTAATTTCACCACAGTGGAGAAGGACAAAATTTTCAGTCCCAGTTTCTATTTATTTTGTGAAGCTGGATTTTGTTTTTGAAGAAGCAAGGTGAATTCTTTAGCTTAAAGCCGCCATTGAAATCTTGAAAAAATATCAATACTTCTGATAAATTGCTTCTTACATATTAGGGGAGTTTTAAAGATAAAATGGGTGACTTAACCCTCTGCAAAGCTAAGGATGCTGCTTAGATTCCACCCTCTACCCCAAATAGGGAAACAAACCTTAAATCCTGAAACAGGTAGCTGCAGCCCCATTCTAATGACTTCCCCATAGCTCTGGACAAAAAAGAAAATATAAAGTTTTCCCAATCACTGAAGTTGCCCATCCTGCTCTGCAAATTAATTTTGATTCAGAAGACACTTTGTGCTTATAGAACTGATTGCCCTAAGTATAAATAAATCACAGCATGTACATTATTTCATAAGCAATCATTCAATTTTCTATAGTTGGCACCAATGCTTCACTTTACCGACCTTTTCTTTATCTCATTTTATTGACATTCACTAAAAGGTTGATAATATTTTTGTGCTCTAACAGTTTGTAAAACTTTCTAGTAAAAATATCCAATTTATTGTACCATCTAACACACCTGCACCCCGTGACCACTATCATTCACTATAGGAAAGTGCAGTATAATCTGGAAAGGTCCAAAAACCTTTAGCATGCTGGACTGTGCGGGGTGGGAATACAGATAGTCCTTGACTTACAACCACAATTGAGATCAAATTTTCCATTGGTAAATGAGACAGTTGTTAAGTGAGTTTTGTCTTACTTTATGACCTTTCTTGCCACAGTTGTTAAGTGAATTACTGCAGTTAAGTGAATCTGGCTTCCTCATTGACTTTGCCTTTCAGAAAGTCAGTGACCCCAGAACACTGCAATTGTTATAAATATGAACCGGTTGCGAAGCATCTGAATTTTGGTCACGTGTCCATGGGGATGCTGCAATGGTTGTATGTGTGAAAAACAGTCATCAGTCACTTTTCTCAGTGCCCTTGTAACTTTGAACAGTCGGCAAACGAATAGTTGTAAGTTTATGACTACCTCTAATTCAGTTGTGGGTTCTAGTTGCCTTTGCTACCGGTTTGGAACAGTGAGTGTGCGCAGAACCTTCTGTGCATGCGCAGTGCGTCCGTGATGATGTTTGGGCGGGTGGGCGGAGCCTCCTGCCACTGCCACTATCGGTTTGCCCGAACCAGGGTGAACCGGTAGAAACCACCACTGCTCTAATTGAACCTCAAATTTATGGCATTTCATCATGATCCATGGCATTTTCCCTTGCTGCCACTGTTTTAGAATAAGGCTGCATCCAGGAATATCCATGGAAGTGGGGAGGGTTTGATTTGCACAATGGTGGGTGTGAAAGAGTCCAAGCTCTGCTGATTTTCCCTAGACTTTTGTTTGTGGATGTACAATATCCTGAACCACTGTCTCCAGATTTGCACACTCTGAGGCTGCTGTTGCTTGGATCTGGCTATATGTCCTGAAAATAAAGAAAAAATTTGGCGCCTTCACACAGAGATTTCACACGGAAGACTTTTGTGTCTCTCTGGATCTGAACTTACTCTTCTCTACCCCACTGACCCTTGTGTTGCCGGTTCAAAAAAGAAGCTGAAATCTGGACCTTTAATCACTTACATGGCAGCATAACAGATGCAAAGGGTAAGACCCAGAGAGTGTTTGAGTGACAGATTAATTAATGGGAAGAAAGAACACTAAGTGAGCTCTGCTTAAATGTACACTTACAATAAACATGTATCTGTTCTGCCAGAGGGAAAAAATAATCTTTGCCACTGTCTTCACATTTGGGAGTGGCTCTGAAACTCTGAATCATGAGAGAAAGCTGCCCTTTAACACAAACCTGGGCAGGATTCAATATTTCATAGACATGGAAATTAGTAAATCTCTTTCTTTAGCTACAGTGAAAATCATAATCTAATCTGCCTGCTAATGATAAAACTAGTCAGTCTGACTGAGATGCTTTAATACTGCTATGGATTCACTCCCTTCTGGCTGCTGAATGCAGATACATTTGTACATTGTGATGTTTCAACTTCATTTATGGGGCATTTTTTAAAAAATCTGCCAAATGATTTAAACTTCACTAATACAAATTGCGCGACAGCTCCCACAGTTCCTGGATGAAACCGTCTATCTAGATCCATGCCAGTCCGGCTTCAGGCCTGGGTACAGCACGGAGACGGCATTGGTCGCATTGGTGGATGATCTCTGGAGGGCTCGGGACAGGGGTTGCTCCTCTGTTCTGGTCCTATTAGACCTCTCAGCAGCTTTTGATACCATCGACCATGGTATCATGCTGCGCCAGCTGGAGGGACTGGGGGTGGGAGGCACCGTGCTGCAGTGGTTCTCCTCCTATCTCTCTGACCGGTCGCAGTCTGTGTTGGCAGGGGGGCAGAGGTCGACCTCGAGGCACCTTGCTTGCGGGGTGCCGCAAGGGTCGGTCCTCTCGCCACTCCTGTTCAACATTTATGTGAAGCCGCTGGGTGAGATCATCCGTGGTTTTGGGGTGCGATGCCATCTGTACGCTGATGACACTCAGCTGTACATTTCCACCCCAGACCACCCCAATGATGCCCTTGAAGTGATGTCCCAGTGTCTGGAGGCCGTGCGGGTCTGGATGGGGAGGAACAGGCTTCGGCTCAACCCTTCCAAGACCGAGTGGCTGTGGATGCCGGCGTCCCAGTATAGCCAGCTGGTGCCATCGCTGGCTATTGGGGGCGAGTCACTGACCCCCACAGAGGGGGCTCGCAACTTGGGCGTCCTCCTGGACACACAGCTGTCTTTAGAAGAGCATATGACGGCCGTGGCCAGGGGGGCTTTTTATCAGGTTCGCCTGATACGCCAGTTGCGCCCCTTTCTGGATCGGGACTCCTTATGCACAGTCACTCATGCCTTGGTTACGTCACGCCTGGACTACTGTAACGCTCTCTACATGGGGCTCCCCCTGAGGAGCACCCGGAGGCTCCAGCTGGCGCAGAATGCGGCCGCACGGGTGATTATGGGAGCGACGTGGCGCTCCCACGTAACACCTCTCCTGCGTGAGCTGCATTGGCTCCCGGTGGTCTTCCGGGTGCGCTTTAAGGTGTTGGTTCTCATCTTTAAAGCGCTCCATGGCTTAGGGCCAGGGTATTTGCGAGACCGCCTGCTGCTACCGATAACCTCCCACCGGCCAATACGCTCTCACAGAGAGGGCCTCCTCGGGGTGCCGTCGGTCAGGCAATGTCGGCTGGCGGCCCCCAGGGGGCGAGCCTTCTCTGTGGGGGCACCCGCCCTGTGGAATGAGCTGCCTCCCGGAATACGATTGATCCTGGACCTCCGGACCTTCCGTAAAGCCCTGAAGACGTTTTTATTTCATCAAGCCGGCCTAGCCTAAATGGTTTTTAACTGGGATTTTAAATTTTATGGATTTGGGGTTTTAAATTGGGTAGCCAATTATTTAATTTTTTAATTATCTTAACTTTTGTATTTGTATGTTTTTTAATTTTGGCTGTTCACCGCCCTGAGTCCCTTCTGGGAGAAGGGCGGTATACAAATTAAATTAATAAAAATAAATAAATAAAATAAACAAATAAAGTTTCATATAAATACCTGTTTATAATTGCCTTCATTAAGATCCACAACACGATCCACAATATTTCATTCTAGATTTCAGACTTTTCCTCCTTCCCCTAAAATACTTGGATGATGAGGTCCTCTGGTTGTGATTCTTCAGGTATAAGTTGTTTTTGGAATGCTGGTGAGATCTAGATTAATCTTCTAATATAGCTCTAAATTTTATATTCAACTGAAGGTCACAATAAATTTTGCATGCCATGTCCAGGGCTCCAGTGTAAAAGTGGTTGGAACCAAGATCCATGGCAGGATCAGAGTTTTAAGAATGAAGAGTTCTGTCTTTTACATCCACCCCCTCAATATGTCAAAGAAAATAAAAGAAGGAAGGAAGGAAAGGAAAGGAGTCCCTGCAGATTTTACTCTGCTAAGTCATTGCTGACTAGAGAGTGTGTGCCCATCTCCATTTTGAGGCCATGAATCGGCAATATCCAAAGATGTTTTCACAGTCATGTGGCCAGCATGACAACACAGAGCACTGTTTCCTCCCCATCACAGTGGTACCTATTTGCATTTGCATGTTTTCAAACTGCTAAGTGGGCAGGAACCAGGGAAAGACAGGTGTCATCCCACAAAACTTGAGTCTTGAACCCGGGCTGTTAGCTTTCCAGCTGACAAGCCCAAGTTTTAACCACTGAGCTATCACACCACCCATAAGAAGAAGGATGACAGGGGGTAATGAAATGTTTGACTCGACCCATTCAGTTTCCAAGCACCATTATTGCACCTCTTCTCAAGAATATCTGAATAGAATTAGAATATATGGAAGCATATAAGAATCTTTTTGCTCAGTATGTAGGAAAAAGTCAGAAGAACAGCATATGGGTCCTTCAGTTGTCAATTATTCTTTCATTCATTCCGCATTGTTTTCATTCTGCTTCAGAATAAAATTCTAGATAAATGTTTGGGCCACCAAACTCAAGCCTCCATAGGCTATTCATGATTAGCCATCATGTAAAATTTGTTTACTCTTTTTTTCCCCAAAAGCTGTGTGTCCTTTCAGATACTGTTGGATTCTAATTCCAACATGACTAATTATGTTGGATGATGAGAACTGTACTCCAATAACATCTGAATTACTCATTCAAAGTCCCAATTTAATAGCTCTCAATCTGCCTTTTATATTTGGTTTATTTATTGAATATCAAGATATTCCAGAAAACACAGTTTCCTGCATCCTGCATAAACTAGTCAAAATATATAAAATAAATTGACTTGGTATCAAGCAACAAAAAACATTCACACAGTAGAGATTAAGATGTTTTAAAATATAAGCCATCACCATCATCAGAGAAGATGACATTTTTGTCATAATAAAAAAGACCATCAAAGAACAAATTGTACACAAAACCACTAACAACCTCTTCAAAAGAATAAAATTCATCAGGACAGAAGAAAAAAGCAACACATTACTCTTCCTAGATATCCCCATCAGCAAAGGCAGTGGATGGCAAATTAAAAATACAAGTCTATCGTTAAAATTGCTCACACCAATCAAGTGCCACCAAAGTAACAACCCAGCCTTCTACAAGAGAACCTGTATAAAAACACACTACAGCAATCCTAAACATCAGAAAAAGGAAACTGAATACCTATACAATATATTTTAGCAAAATAGATATCCACGCAACTTCATCAAAAAGTGCCTGACAAAAACTTCTTAATTTCACAACATATGGACAGATTTAAACATAGTTTCAATTGGGAAACTGTTAGTGTCTTAAACCAAGCAAGCCTCAAAATGGTAGAGAATTCCTAGAAGCCTGACACTGAGGTAAATCTGCCATCAACAGGCATATAGATATAAACACGATCTACATGCCATTTAAAAGGGACAATAAAAAAGCCAAAAAGGAAAGTAAAAGTCTAAAATACCTCATCTGGATGTTGATACCAGCAATCAACATCCAGATGAGCAGATATTAATAACATAGTTAACATTAGATCTGTAGTCAAGAAGCAAATAATACCCAAATCAAAGAACTACCAATTCAGACAAAAAAAGCTAACAGTTAACCACAGCCCAGTCAAGGAGCCAAGACCACTCCCAAAAACACTGACTGGGCAAACCATTATGGTAGTATATAAAATGAGAGCATACCCCACTCCCTACTAGCACTGATGAAGTTATCTCGTTTGGTAATGAGATATCTGCAAGAAAACAACCACGCTCAGAGAGCACCAAGAACCCTGCAGACATAATCTATATGGGCTTTAATAGAATAAGACCCTATTAATCAATTAATTAGGGGACTGACTTTATAGTTTGTCTGGATGAAAACAGGGTCCATCTTCAATCTTCAATTTCAAACATGGCTCCTTGAGTTTCTATGTTTGCTTGCTTCTCAATTATTTGGTGTCAACTGTCCTTTTTAGCTTGCTTGTTTTCTTGCTTGCTTTTTTTTTTTAATTCTGCATCTGATACATTTGTAAAAGGAGCTGCCATGATTCTTTGCTCAAATGAGTTTAGCAAATAAAGCCAGGAGCACTCTGGTTCTGTTCTACAATCTATATTGGATAGACAGCTGAATATGGATGACAGCTGGATTGTGGGGGGGAGGGAGGTTGTTTCAAAGATAAAAGTGGCATGTGCCTAAATATCCATTAACTTTCCATTAAGGTAAAAGCTTTTGGGTGTGAGTACTTAGGCATGGACTTCATTTACTTGTGCTTGTGCTTGTGCTTACTTGCCAAATTGACTTGTTCTTTAGTTCTGTCAATTCCAAGTTCTGTTGATCCTCTGTTGGATGGCTAATGGTAGTTAACCATAAGAGCTAGCGATGCTCTGGATATCTTTCCCTTCATTCCTGTTCTCCAGTTTCTCCAAATATTTTTCCCTTCACTCTCCTGTTCTTTCCCTTCATTCTCCTGTTCTCCATAACCCAAGCTAAATGTTTAACACAGCACTTATCAAATATGATAGTAGCAGATAAATCAATTTTTTTAAAACGAAAAAATATTGAAGGGAATGGCAGGCATTTAAATTGGGCTATTTTACCATGGATGACATCATCTTAATAAAAACATGAACTCAGTGTCTAAAGCTATGTGTGCTTATCTGAAAGACTATCCCTCTAAATCTAGCAGGATTTATTTCTAAATAAGGAATTTACCCAAACAACATACACTTTTAAACAGGGCTGTCATTTCAGATTTTCTAAGAATACAAGCAGTAGGGACAGATGCTGTATTTCTTTTCCTGTCTCACAGTTCTATCTTTCAAGTTAGTCTCTGATCAAATTCATGCTGCTACATTCCCTGAATAAAAAGAAAAATTATTTTCAGGATCAGGAAAATCGGTAGGTATTTTTGCATAATGACAGTCCTAAAATATTTAGTAAGCACAATTTATATACTAATGGTTTGTTCTTCTCTAAAGATATTTAGTTTCTGCATTCATTAATTTTCCTACATAATATACAGAGAAATGATTAGCAGCAGATGGAATTTCAGAGAGGTTAAGTATTTTCAAAAGTGACTTTTGCCATAGATAAGAATATAACTATACATAGAACCACTTTCCCTACAAAGTGTATTGTCACATTTTTCTGTTGGCTTACTTTTATTACCTACCATTATAGGAACTAAATGGGAAATTGCCTCCCAACCTTCATTGTCCTATGTAATGGGGAAAAGGAATATTTGCGGGGATTGGAGTGGAAAAAGAAATATTCCATCTAAATTTCTGAACACCATGTTGATCAGCTCCGTAAGGTGTTTTCAGACTCAGAGTTGTAAAAATGTGTATGCACTGTAATACAGGGAGTCCTTGCTTGGTCACTAAGCAGAAAATCATGTGGCCACTAAGGTGTTTAAGTGAAGCAGTATGGTTTTACTTCTGCCTTCTGTATTATTTATTAAATGTAGGTACCCCCCCCCCCCACTCTCAATGTAAAATAAACTGTGCTTGTTGCAAGCAAATTGCAGAGTATGCAAACAATGATTACGTGACTGAAGAATGCTATGGCAGTCATAAATGCACGCCAGTTGCCAAGCATGGAAAAGCAATCATTTGATTCTACAACCCTGTCATGATTGTACATGCAAGGATTGGTCACAAAGTTATGTTTTTTAGCACTGTCGTAACTTTGAACGGTTGCTGCATGAAGCACTTGGTAAGCGAGGACCACCTGTAAAGGCGTGGGTGGGTTCTACTTACCTTTACTACCGGTTCACAGCAGGATCGCGTGCCTTGCTTCTGTGCATGTGCAGATCGCTGATGACTACATCCAGGGTGGTGGGCGGGGCCTCCCGCCGGTTTTACTACCAGTTCTTGCGAACCCACCACTGCATCTGACCCTATTTTAAAGATAACCATTTTTAATGATGAATCTTCCAATGACCTTAAACCACTATGTTTATTGTCCTTGACTTTTGGCATGCTGACACAAGAAAATGGGAACCATAAACTCAATATATTTGAAGATATAATATTGGGAGAGCCTATACTAATGTCTTTGATGCTATGAAATAATTCTTGGAAGTGTTGGGTTTCTAGTTATGTTGCAGGTGATGGAAGTTTGGCCTATAGATTCTGAGACCATCCAACAAATGGGTACATGCAGAAATCTGCAAATGCTAATATGTGATCATGCTCAAAAGCCCAGTGATATCTTTGAAACGGCACAAAGGAACAATATGCAATGCTAAAGCCATCTGTTTTGCAAAGTGTATAAACCTGGCAGTACTTTTGCAACTTAAAATCTTTTGTTTCTGTTGTACTAATAATTTAGGGGAATGGCAATCCTTCAATCTTTTAAGGGGAAGATTTAAAATATGAAGCATACAGGTGAAGGCATACATGATAGGGAAGAAATAAAATAAGGGACTTTAATTTGATTTATTTGGGCAAGGAATAAAGCAAGGGTGAGCAACGATTTTTTAGTTGGTGGGCAAACTTGATAATGAGAGAGAAAAGACTGCAAGGAGTAAGTGATAATGCAAAAGAGAGAGAATCAAGCTAGATGTGTGGGTCAATTTGGGATTTTTCATTTTGCGTGTCTATATGTGGGAAGATATTTTATTGTATTTCACACAAAGAAAGCCAATAAAAGTACAATATGCCACTAGTTTCAAGAGGTAAATGACAAAGCTGAAAATCAAGAATGTGAAAAAAATGTGAAATGGGGCTATATTACAATAAACACAGAAGCATGTGTGCCTAATGTGTAAATAAAATTATTTAAAGTACTTATCCCATACTCAGCTGGACTGCAGATAGGAAGATTTCATTTCTTTTGGAAACTAAAGTTACAGAAAGCAATAGCAGAGTATATTCTAAAATAAATGATACATGCACACTATACCGAGAATAAATACATTAATTTGTAATCAGTTGCAGTTTAGATTATGAAAATATTAAAATATTTTTGAATGGACATCTATACTTGCAGATGCATTTAATATATTGTGAATCTAGTAGATTTGTATTAGTTAATTTTTTTAGTGGCTACTTTATAACTATGTTGTATTTAATGCAGAGTCAGAATTTAATAAGCAGAAGAGGGTCCTCTAGGCACTGTACCATTTTTGTCTACAATACATGCTTTTTAGCTACTGCTGAGCTATGAGCAGATCTTCTCTTTATACAAGTGTGATCTATCTGTTACTTGAAAGACATCTGATACCATATCATACTGTTATTGGGAATTCATTTTTTCATAGTGGTGATCTCTGCGAGAAATTGTTCTTTATGGTTTACCTCCTTGATTGTCTTTGCTGGGATTGGCTGGCCAAAGTTAAAATAAGAAAAAAGATAAATCCATTTGTTTCAGAAAATCCTTCCTTCCTTCCTTCCTTCCTTCCTTCCTTCCTTCCTTCCTTCCTTCCTTCCTTCCTCTTTCTTTCTTTCTTTTCCCCACCCAATATGTGAGGCTAGAGATCATTGTGTTTTGGTTTTGTATGAACACCTCTTTTGTTTAAAAGGCAGCTGTAGGATATAGTATAAATAGAAGATGCAGTGTGGGATCCAGGAACAGGATCAATAATCAATTTGGTGAGTACTCTGAAGCATTTTTTTAAAAGAGGGTGGTGGAGGTGGTCAGACCTACTCCGTCAAAACCAGAAACTTAGTAAATTACTTGCTTTTTCCAATCTCATCTGTACAGAGGCATATGAATTATGAACTGAGTAACAACTTCCTTAGGCCCCAAAGCTGGGGGATTCAATTAGAAAGACTGAAGATAAAGATTAAAGTTTTTATATCTCAACTTGCAATAATACATACATTCACAAGAGAGTCTGGATTAGTTAGCTTGGCTGACCCTTTGTCATTTGCAAGTTCCCCTTGGAATATTTAATAAAATTTGTTGACCGTTCAGTCCCATCTACTGAATCTCAGTTCTGTCTCCTAGATGCAATTAAACTTTGCCCCTTTATATTCTTAAGAGAGTTCTGATATGGCCAATGAAAAATAGGTCTAGTGCTGAAATTCCCATATGTCAGACTTTGGATTAATATGGAAGGCTGAACTTTCACACAACAGTTCACTATTTATTCATCCTTCATTTTCTGGCTGGATAATTAAAGATGAAATTCTTTTGTTAAAGATGCGGAGGAAATGATAGAAACTTCTGTGTGATTTTATGCTATAGCAACTTTCTTTTTGTATATTCCCACAATAATTTATAGAAAGTCTATATATGCCAAACTACTTCAATTAATATAATTCATAAGTTATTTTTCAAGCATATATAAGATAACAGGTAAAAGTATAAACATAATTTGAATACATGAAAAGAGTAAGAGTAAAAAGGAATATTAGGACAGGGACGGTAGGCACGCTGGTGCACTTATGCACACCCCTTACAGACCTCATAGGAATGGGGTGAGGTCAACAATAGACAGTTTAAGGTTAAAGTTTTGGGGGGGTTGGGGAAGAAATTACAGAGTCAGGTAGTGCATTCCAGGTATTGACCACTCTGTTGCTGAAGTCATATTTTCTGCAATCGAGTTTGGAATGGTTTACCTTGAGTTTGTATCTATTATTTGCTCGCGTATTGTTGTGGTTGAAGCTGAAGTAGTTATTGACAGGAAGGACATTGTGGCAGGTAATTTTATGTAGTATGCTTAGGTCAGACTGAAGTCGGCGTAGTTCTAAGTTGTCTAAGCCCAAAATTTGGAGTCTAGTGGCATAAGGTATTTTATTGCAGTTAGAGGAATGGAGGACTCTTCTCATAAAATATCTCTGGACTCTCTCGATTGTATTTATGTCGGATAGGCAGTGCAGGTTCTTGTATTCAAGAATTGGTCTAGCAAATGTTTTGATGGTCTAGTTAGTAGTACAACTACTAACTACAAGGTCATGTTCATATAATTTGTATTTTATGTTTTGATTTTTTTCACCAGTGTGCAAGACAGAGCATTTGTTAGTTGTGATTTGAAGTTGCCACTTGTTAGACCAATTCCATTTTATTCCATCTGATTATTTTTTGAAGGGGCAATATTTTTGCACGGCATCACCAATTAACTTTGACTATTAAATGGCTCTTTACTATTTCTCATCCACTACCAAAAAAAAAAAGTCTCAGAAGTATGCCGACTGCAAGCAATTATCTTTATACTTTTAGGGGTGGGCTTCCAAAATTTTAGCAAGGGGTTCTCTGCCCGGTTGATGGGTGGCCATGGTGGGCATGGCCTAGTCGGCCTCCTGCACCATGGGGGGGGGCATTTTTGCCCTCCCCACGCTCTGGAGGCTTTCTTCGAGCCTCCAGGAGGGTGAAAACAGCCTCCCCAGGCTCCGGAGGCCTCTGGAGGCCAGAAACGACTCCATTTCTGGCCTTCCTGAACTTCTGGTAGGCCTGTTTTTTGCCCTCTCCGAGCCTCCACATGTGCCCTGTACTTGCCTGCATCCAAAATGGGCCACCTGGGGACTCCTGGGAGGGGAGGACCGAGGCCAGCCAGGAGTGGGATTTTGGGGTTTTCCAAACTGCACAGAATCTTAGCTAGAGGTTCTCCTGAACCCCTGTAAACCTCCAGCAGCCCACCCCTGCAACTCTCCTAATAAACCTGTTTGAGGGTTTATTAAAAATTAAGGTTGCTTAGTTGAGAAAAAGTAGCATTGAAGGGAGAAATAGAGATAAGAAAAAGAAGAAGTACATACAGATCTACAAGTGCTGTTGAATTTCAGCTCGCAATATTCAGGAAAGGAACCTGACAACCACAAATGAATTGTTTAAACTGATTAAAAGAGTGGGCAAGCCTTCTAACAGCTCAAGCTCCAGTTTTTAATATTGAAGCATTTCTGTGTAAATATGGCAAAAATCTAGAGTTAAAAATGAAACTCCAGAGGAGAAAACCAAGGCGCGGAAGGCAAAATCCCTTAGAAATCACAGAATCAGAGGAAAAGCAGGGAAAGGAAAGGATGGTGAAAAGGCAAGATGATCTCTTACTACTATGGCAAAACAGAAAATTGGACTAAGGTCTTCCCCAAGAAAATGTCCAAAAGCACCACCTTAGCTCTCCAACAGTTCCTAGCAAAAAGATAAATAGCACTCATAGAAATCAATAAACAGGAATAATTTAGCATGTGGAAACTTGTCAATGTTAGACAGAATGCCAAAACATAAAACCTAAATTGAAGCTTTGTTTTTCTTTGCTGTGTTACCATGTTTCCCCAAAAATAAGACCCTGTCTTATATTTTTTTGAACCCTTAAATAAGCTCTTCGCCTTATTGCCATGTGCTCAAAGGCCCGATTGGCCTTATTATCAGGGGATGTCTTATTTTGGGAAAAACAGGGTAATTAAAAACAAACTCATTCAGATGTAGTGTCCTATATGCTGTGTGCTAATCCAATCCTGTGAATCCATCCCATAGAGGATACAAGTCTCTTGATTAGTGGGACAAATAAACTGAATAAAAATCAAATGTTCTTATGCTTAATTTATGGAATTTATGCCCACAGGATATGGGGAGGATAGCAATTTAGATGGGTTTAGAGGGGAATTAAAATAAATTCCTAGAGGATAATATGTTTCTACTGGTATATATAGTTACCTGTAAGGAAGTCAAAAATCTCCTTTGAAGTCTATCTATATTAACTTATCATGCAGAACAACAAAGGGCATGTCTATAACTTACAGATGAAAAGTTGCAGTCCTTCTTAGTAGTTCCGCATGTTTTCAACCTATATGGTTCTGAGCTTTCTTTTGCCAGTTGGGCTCTCAATACTTGCTGATGTTGTTGATCTATCTTGATTTAGGTCTCTTTCATGGACGCTTTTTATCGAGTGGGATCCATTCTACGACTGCCTTCAGTTCTTCTTGCTGTGTCTCCATTTCAATTCTTTTATTCTCTTGATGATATCGTATACTTTCATTTGTTCTCTAATCCATGTGCGGGTCTTTCTATCTTGTCTTGTAATGCTGAGCATGTATCTTTGCGCATAATTGCACAACTATTATGATTTTGTATCTATTATGAAGTTAGTATCCATGTTAGTTTCTGATTCCGTTCCCATAAATGAAAAGGGATTAGCAAAAAAAATAATCAAAACGAAATAAATCCACCTCTAAATAGAACTACAAAATAGTCTACATACCAGAGATCCAAAACTATCAGTGCTGACTCAGAGAACATATCTTATTCTTGTTTTGTTTTCTTCTCATTCTTATCCTTTACATAAATATTTGTGGATCAAATCTGTAAAAAAGATATATTACCCACATTTTGTAGCCCTTGTACATTAAAGTCTGCCAGTCTAATCTTTTTTTTTTTTTTGTATTTGAGGAATTAACTTTTGTCAGATAATAAGAGAGGAAAAAATCCCACAAATTCATGTCTTGCTTCCTTGCATTTCTTTAAATGCTTTAAACTGAGATTTACTAAGAGACCTTCTGCTGTTTAGGTATTCATTTAAAGCATTTATATAGCCACTCATCATACACTAAACTTTGGACAGCGCCCAATCAAGAATTAAAACAACATAAAAATCACATTCAAAATATTAACACCATAAAGATGAAAAATAAAAACTTGGCACCAAGTCAAGCTTCCAACATGCAGACAGCTCATCCTTTTCCAGTCTTTGGGATACTAAGTACTTTTCAGGAGGCTATGAGGGTAAAGAACTGCCAAACCTGGTCAAACCCTGCCAAAAGATGTTCCATAGGGCAGGGGCTACCACAAAAAAGGCACAATTCTTAGCTCCCATAAGGTAGCAAAAGGGAAGCTTTACTAGGAGCTGTTCCACCCTCCGTAACCTGGTAGGATGGGTAGATGTTCTTAGGGAAAGGCAGCCCCACAGATAACCTGCTCCTGTACCATATAGTGCTTTAAAAGTGATAAACAGCACTGTGAAATGACCTGGAAGGAAACTGAAAGCTGGTGTAGCTTGCACAACATAAGTGTTAAATTATAAACCTAGGAACACCTATCATACGCATACCAGTTTCCAGTTGAATCTTCTGGATGATTTTCAAGGGCAGACCCCTGTACACCATATTGCAGTAAGCCAAATAAGAGATGAACATGGCATGAGCGACCACACAACCCCACATATCCTCCACAACATACTATAATTCTCAAAACAGCTGAGAACACAACCCCTGCATCCATTTTGATGCCATCTTGACTTCTGGAGCTTCACTGTTGAGTCACTCCACCCTGCCAACTGTTTACTGTACTGGAGAAAAATAAAACATTGAACAACTGATAGTCATAATTCTGAAATGCAATGGTCTTATGCATATTAAAAATACATGGATGGAAATACCAGGCTTATTTATAATATATGCAAATTTTTAACAAGTCCCAGGTTTTAGTCAGGAGGCTTAATTAAACTTTTCCCAACCTGATATTCTCCAGATATCTTGAGACTATAGAACCCAGAATGCATACCCAATAAGATCCATTCATATAGTAACTGGAATTTTCTCATAGCATTTTACTACTGCAAGCATCTGCTAAAGCTTATCACCAACCTTGGTTGAACAACAAAAGCATTTTTGTTGTTTAATAACTACTGTTGACACATAACAGTAAATGATGACTGAGTAAAGTGGATGTTTTAGATGTCTTTTGTACCATCAGTTGTTGGGCAACTGATTCAATTGGCTTTTGATTGATTTTTTATAATCTGCACATTTTGTCTTCAGACAATGCTTTTGTTCTGAGAAAACTGCTTTCTTGGCACTCAAAGAACTATATTTTATACTTGGGCAGAAGGAATCTAATGCTTCTCTTAAAAGTATTAGATCTTGTATCTCCCCACCCCCTTTTTCTTTATCCTTACATCGTGCCTGTTGAATTTCTACTTGAAATTTACAAAAGGTACTGTGTATATGTCAGGAAAAGACATACTGATAACTTGTAAATGGAACTGTTAGAATTACAGATACAAAATGTGGCCTTTTTACTTCTGGTTTTAATAGCAATACAAAATCAAGATCTGAACAATTGAAGGTGCTAATTAGCTTGGTATGAAAATCTTCCATTTCTGATATCTGCACATTCAACTCTCATTAAGGGAAAGAAAGTAAACAAGGTGGTTGTTTTTTAACTGTTTGGTTGGAAATCTTATTGATTTCTTCTCATAGGTAGACATATGGTGAGATAACAGAAGACCTTTTACTCTTTACACACCGCTTGGGGGGGGCCAAAAAGCCCTACTAAGCAGGTATATACAAAAGTATGAAGGCTATTGCTTAAAAGCATTGTAAGCCTCCCTGAGTCTCCGGAGAAGGGCGGCATATAAATCAAACTAATAAATAAATAAATAAATAATAATCTCAGACTCATAGTAGGTCATTAGCAAGCATAGCAACCTGGAGCAAATTGCTCCATCTTCCATTTTCACATTAGGGATGAGTTAAAACAGTGGATTTCTATAAATGTCATTCCACCTGTTGCCCTCATGCCAACAGGAAGAATAGCTAAATAACAGAGATTGTCTTCTTATTGACAAAAAGATGCATTGCATTAGTGAAATAGATGCCTTTCGGATACCTAGAATGAAGTAAAAAGGCTTTTCCTTTTTTGCCTATGATTGAGACACCAAACATGAAGAAGACCAGACCTCCTAAATCTTTTACATTATACAAAGAAGGGATATGGCTCAGTGATAGTCTATTACACAAGCTTTATTGTGTATTCCAAGAGTTCATTCTCTACTAGGACCAACTAGCTGAAAAATCTCAATTGGCATAGCTGGACAACACCTCTAACTCAGAGAACCCTAGAAGTTATTGTCAGTCCAAGGGGACAATACCAGACTAAGTCAATGTTTGAAATCTCTTGAATGTTTTCAATTTGTAAACAAACAATTTTGATAGGCACAGAGCTTTTAGACATTCTCTTAAATGCCATTAATTACAATTCACTTTTTATCAATGTATTTTTTAGTACATTATCAATGTATTATGCCCTGCTTTAAATCTAAAGAGCTCAAATGTATTTAGCACAAGAGCACTGTGGGGGTAGTTAAGGCTGGTCATGACTGACCCCAAATACCTAATGAGTTTCCATGACTGAATAAAGTATTCCTATCAAAGTCACACTGTTCTATCCAACTGGTTGTGTCAAGGTGTTTATTAAGCTGTGCTAAGCTTCATGAGTCAAAGCGCTGCTATGGTGATGCTTTGACTGAAGCACCCCTTCACAGTTGCTTCATGAAACAATCCACTCCTTTGCTTCCATAGAGGGAAGTGAAGTGGTTTTGTTGTTTGCTTTACTTGTTTGGAGGACTCCTCCTAGGCATTCAGTAGGGAGAAAAGATTTCTGCACACGTGCTTTAGGAGATGGCCTTGGAATGGCATGACGTGCCTTGATAAGGCAAATAACATAATCAATGTCCTCGCTGTGTAACTCACAATGCCTCTTCTGTGCAAAGCACCTCATTAAGGTGAATTTCAGCTGCCTCAATATTTGGAAAGATGAATGAAGGGCTTTAGGAATAATGCTATTATTAGCAAGTTAGTGGTCAGAAATAACAGCACAGAATGATGTATTATTTTTTCAGTGAAGTCAGTGGAAGCTGTTGTTTCCTGCATGCATGAGTGCCTAGGATTGATAAGCATGTCTAAGTGTTTTTAAATGGTTAAAAGGAATGGCCACTCTTGCTTTGAAACCCAATTTCCAAAATATCTGAGAACATCAATAGAAAATCATTTATTGGTTGAAGATTACAACTGTCTCTAGAAGCAGTTCACGGAAGGGCAGAAGCGACTGGCTAAACTGGAGCTTCGTCTAAAAGAGGCAGAAGGTCTGGATTCTGCAGTGACAGTTCCTCTGAACAGTTTGTCTGCCACCTTAAAGGCAGTCCAACAGAACCTGGAAGAAGCTGGCCGCCTCTTGAACCTCCTCTAGAAGGTCTCCTTGCCAATGAAAGTGGTCCACACTGCTGCTTACTCACTTCAGGATGAAAGTCTGAAGCCCGAGGTCTACAAATTCCATCCGAAAGTGACTGAACAGGAGAAGAAGCTCTACAGCATGGCCAGGCACCTGTATTCCACCAACCAGCTCAAAGAAAACATGGAGAGGGTCATCATAGATCAATTGGCGTTAATGCACAATATTTTTAAAAAGGCCAGAGGAAACCTTGAAGTTCAGGAGTCAGACAACAAAGCCACACCTTCTAGCCTCATCAAGAAGAGGGTTTAAGCGAAGGCTCCGGGGGGTGGGGGGAGGACCTACAATAAAGACCTATTTTCCTTTTGCCAAAAAAAAAAAGAAAGAAAGAAAGAAAGAAAATCACTTATTGGGTCAAGATGGCTCTAGATGCCCAAAATGTGAGGTTACTTTTCTTCATTTTAAAATTTATTTTCATTGGTCCTCTTCAGCCCTTCAGCAGCTAAGCACTTCTTTTATTCATTGAGCAGAATTCATGAAACTGTTTGAAATGTTCTAGTACACGCTTTGCAGCTGGTGTAGAACTTTTCTGATTCAGCTTCAACGTATGCCAGCATATTATCAAAAAGGAAATGTACAGATAAATCTTGATATTGCTATATAACAATAAACATTCTTATAAGAATAACATTACACCAAGATTTTTTTTGTGACCTATACATCCAATTTTAACTGCACATCATTCTCATCAATTAACTAAAAAGGTAAAGATGCCCTTGAGTTGAATCCAAATATTTTAGCAGTATTCATGCAGTTTTCTTGGTCAGCAATTGTGTTATAATTTTTCCAACATCCCAGACTATCCAATGGCCTTGGAATTTCCATATAATTCCCCCATCCATATACAAATCTAGATTAAATACTGGGACGTACAAACAAAACCACCTTGAGAGTTGGGGCTATTTTATTATATTCTACCAAGCATCATGCGTATTAATGACATTATATAAATAATAAATAATAATGCAGATTTTGAACTCAACAATTAGTGCACTGTGAAGCAGCTGGACTGCCAGCAAGGGTTGGGTACTGGAAATATTTTATGCCAATGATTATGGGACTTCACCGCCCCTCAATCTGTTCATGAGCAAAACTGAAAATATTGGTGTTTAGTGCAGATACAAGAAACCAAAAACAAAGTAAAAGATTTCTATATGTTTAGGAGAGTGACAGGCAATTTTTAGATCACCAGCTCTAGTTCTAGCTCCACTCTAGTTCCACTCTAGTTATGTAATTTCCAGAACCCCTTTCCTAAGATCATGCTGCTGAAATTTGGCAGTAAACCATATTTGGGCAAAATATTTTCTTTTAAAAGAAATAAATAAAAAAATAGTCACTACTTGGAGATGTTATCACATTACTGCTACATCTTCCCTGGTCTTTAGAAGTTAAACAAATTAATAACATGAAGGGTAGCTTCTAGCTGAAAAACATTTGCTTATTACTTTTTTTACAACAAACATACATAAAGCCTACTTCTTATCTTACAACATTTTCTTTTAGACAGGAGGCACACAACTTGATGCCTTCCTGTTTACTCCAGGGATTAGTTTGGGACTATAAATCTGAGCATCCCTAATGGAAAAATGTTGATAAATGCTTCAGCTCTGGAAACACTACAAGTCATGCTCTTTTACTTGAACTGCAAAGAGAGTCACATCCTATTAAATAATCAGGGCAGCTTTGACGGCTTCCCCATGTTTTGTGGACCTACAAAGAAGACTTTTCTAGTGAACTTGCAGTAAAATGATTTCACTAGCAAACCTGGTAGCTATCCTGGTAGAAGTGTTTTCTGTGCATGTCCAGACATTGGTAAATGACATGGGAAAAAACTCAAAGCAACCATGCTGAAACTTTGGTCAATCCAACTGATTTGTATAACCCTGGAGCAGCAAGATATGTGGGGCTCTGTTTGCCTTCATTAACTCCCTCAGCCATGAATGGACCATTCAGTTTTTATTTCCTTTTTTGAAAATGAGATTTGACACTAACTTTGTATATGTCTTGTGAAACTGGATGACATTTGGAGATAAATTTGTTCATACTGGAAATATATTACTATGGAAATATATTACCAAGTGGACAATCACTTAAATATGAGTGAGTAGTGTGTGGCGGCAGCTAAAAAAGCTAATACAATCCTTAGTTGTATAAACAGAAGCATAGAATCACATGTGAAGTATTAGTACTGCTTTATAAAACCTTAATAAGGCCACACCTGGAATATTGCATCCAGATTTGGTCATCACATTACAAAAAAGATGCTGAGACTTTGGAAAAAGTGCAAAGAAGAGCAACTAAGATGATTAAAGGCTTCGAAACAAAAACACATGAAAAGCAGTTGCAGGATTTGGGTTTGGCTAGTCTAGAGAAAAGAAGGACTACAGAGGACATGATAGCAGTATTCCAGTATTTGAAAGGTTGGTACAAAGAGGAGTGGGTCAACTGATTTTCCAAAACACCAGAGGGCAGGACAAGAAACAATGGATGGAGACTAATCAAGGAGAGAAGCAACCTGGAATTAAGGAAAAACTTCCTAACAATTAACCAGTGGAACAGCTTGCCCTCAGAAGTTGTGGATGCTTCATCACTGGAGGTTTTTAAGAAGAGACTGAACAGTCACTTGTCTGAAATGGTATAGGGTCTCCTGCTTAAGCAGGGGTTGGACTATAAGACCTCCAAGATCCCTTCTAGCTCTATTCCATTCTGATTCTATTCTGATCCTGGTTCAAATGAATCATTTCAGGGCTTTTTATGAAAGACCAACATCTACATTAAAAGAAATTGCCCTCTCTGTGTAAAATAATATATATTTCCCTCCACCCACTTGGATTTTTGGTGCAGTTGTTAAGAAAGTGATATGTTGCATAGACATGACATTACAAGAGCTGCAAAACAGTTGAAGTATAGCAGTAGTAGTTCTTCTGAAAGAGAATCTTCAGGGTTTTTTGAAGGGAGAACAATTCATTTCTCTCTTGCTGCTGGTGGTAATTTGTATGAAAATGGCAAATGCCATGGCTGTGTCTCAAATAAAAAAAAATTCTGAAAAATGTGAAAAGGAGAGTTGCTGGGACTAGCAGTTATGATAAATGAAAAACAGTTGAAAGGTTTTTGTGTTCTGCTCAGTTGGCCATAGGAAGTCCAATAAGATGGATGGGTTAGGCATAAAAAACATATAGTGCCAGAGACAGAAGGGCTCAAATACCCAGAATTTTCAAGCAATACTCAAAAGTGCTCAGACCTCAAGAATTCTCCGAGTTCTCAGTTAATGTTTCTGCTTTTCGGGGAGGAAAAAAAACAGAACATATAGCAATCTTGCAATACTGGATATGACTTCAATACCCTCTTCTAGTTCATAGTGATTGGATCATTCTGTTAGCATCAGAACAGAATCTAAAGCTATCAATCTCAAAACTGCATGACTTTTCTGTTTCCTTTCTATTTGAAGTTTTATTTGAATGAAATGTGTGGGTAAGATTAGACTTTGCAGCTACTTTATGGCTGTTTTTCCAGGCCATGTTGAATTCCAAATTATTAACAAAATTTCAAATATATTCAGATTAGGATTTGGTGAATTTTGGAAGAGCTATCTGGACTAGGAAATAATTTGCAATCTGTGTATTCGTTTTAATCCTATAACACCATAGTGGTTTATGTACTAAAAGACTAAAATTTCAACTAAGAAATTAGCCATTAATTGTTTTGATTTATTTGGTATAATTCACCTCGTTGTTTTTTTTTAAGGATCATTCAGTTGTTTTAATCTGCCAACTTTATAGTAAGGCAGCTTTTATTCACTATATAGACTCTCAGCACAAGTTCACAGATCTGCTCTAGGTATAATTTCAGATGTTGTTGCAAGGAAATTCAAACATCACATATATGCAATTTGTTAAAATTGAAATAAAGCAATTTCAATGTTGACTTAAGATAAATGATGATAAATGTCCTTAACCAAATCTCAGAAGTATCCAAGCTACAGTATTATTTTACCCTCCCTTAAAATACAACTATTTAAATAATGACACAAGGATAATATCTGGGTATCTCCCAAATCTGTGCAATTTGATTTTCTATTTGGGATTCAACCAAATTTGAAGTATGCTCATGATTAAAAGAATGAGACTATGACGTTAAATTTCCTGCCATGTTAAACTTGCTTTGAAAGATCTTGAATTGTGATGATTCACACATGCAGTGAGTAATGACATTTCACTCTGTTTGTCACCCCTACCCTATTGGGAGACTTTCATATGGGCTCTGAACTTCCCATGATATCATCAGTGCTTGAAAGCTGAGAAGTCAGTCATTGATTTTCTGCTTCTGTGCTGGTTTGTCAGAAACAAGATCAAAACTTATCTTTTTCTTTTACAGTCCTAGAGTCTGCTGACCTTATGAGCAGTTCATTTCCCCATTGGTTGAAACTTCTTTTCTCACTCTACCTCTTGGCTCTCAGTTTCAGTATTCTGTTGCTGGTGCCGGTCTATCTATCTGTCAGTCTGTATATAAGCAGTGAAACTCCTGCTTCCCCCCTCCCCTGATATCCACCATAACAGCATACAGACATATTTAGAGATATGGGAAGAGAATTCTGAGGATAGCTGGAAAAAACATCTGGTTAAGAGATTTGGAAAAAATATTTTTAAAGGTGTTGGAAGAAATGTCCATCTGGGTTCAGTTCCAAGTGGGGAGAAAGACACTGGAATCATGGTGGCTGCTTGGAAAGATGGTTTTAATGGTGGACAGATTCACATGCCTTGAAGATCTTGGGTGAAAGAAAAAGGGAAGAGATGCTGAGAGTGCCTGAGTTTTATACCCTCTCTGGGCTTTTGAATTTGAGCTTGTATTCTGATTGGTTGTCAAACTTCCATGGGACCATTCAGGGGTAACTTTGTGGGTTGTGTTTTTGAGTCCCAAGCTTGGTTGTGTCCTGCTGGGTGATAATGTAATGAAGGGGCTTTGGGCAATTCCTATTATGGCTCTGCTTGAAGGAGGCAGATCTTTGTTATGTAGAAAAGACTGGCCCAGGTCTTAATGGCCCATTGACAAAGGTGGGGAGGGGGGAGGGCTAAGTTTCTGCCTCCCTTTTAGGAGAAATATTCTGCCCTTTTAATATTTCCTAAAATATTTCATTTTCCTAGGAGAGGAATAGTGCTAACTTCCTAAAAAGGAAAGCTATACTTTTAAAACTTTTAAAAAGTGTATGGGGTTTTTTTGCATTTTATGCATAAGCTAGGGTATTAGCTTATTTTTATATGTGTCTTGTTGCTGTCACTCAAAACTTTGATTCAAATATTTTGTCAATACTGAAGATTTCTGTCTTGGTTTTGTGGCATTGCTCTTGAATACTGCATCCGTTCATAATAAAATAATCCCCATCCATGGATAAATGAACCAGCCTGAAACGTATTATTGGGACATAGGTGAATGGGACTTAGTAGCGTTCACCCTACCTAGTTCTACCCATCCAAAGACATGGTTAAGCACTGATTTAGACTGAAGTGTTTAGTGGGAAAAAGTCTCTGCATTTATAGAAATTCCATCATCCTTCCAAAGAAATCCATCTGTTCTGGCTTCACATTTCAGATTTGGTGATGTATCATAGAGGCAGGACTTGGATGTTTTTGGTGTATCATTTCCACTATGTAGAAAGATCAATCTCCTAAATTGATCTTCTTGAGAGAATTTCAGACTTCATGGAGAACCCTATGTAGTCTGTCTTACAAAAACACAACTTGGATGATAAACCTCTTCTTGCGTCACCATGAGGCTGTTTCAGTTTGTCACTGGCCCAATACATTTGATAGTTCATACTTCGGACTTGATTTTTTTTGCTGAGAGGAAAGGAGGGGCTCTGAGTTTGATGGATTGGCAGGATTGATGGATTAAAACTGTCTGTCTTGAAAGAGATATGAAATCCTAAATGTACTGGGGGATCTCACAGATGATAGCTCCTGAGCGCTGTCACAGTGAAAAGAATTTGCTAAATACTTTGAGGCAAATTTCTTGCATCCACTTGAAACTTTATGTCATATTTGTAGCTGTTCTTGGGAAGATATGAGGTGCACATCTAGTCATATTTCAGTTTCACTGTCCCCATGCTCCATTTAATGTGTCTAAATCTATATAGACAACCCCATGTAGTTCAATATTTGTCCATCATAATTATTAAGATCAAGCGGAAAAGGCTTGATATGGTAGTTTCGTAGAATAATAAATGCCTTCAGGTAGCTCCTTCCAGCTTTTAAAGAGAACATACTTAAATTGTACCTCCTAATTATCACATTCTTGGATTCAGAAGTATACCACTACAAATATCTTCCTTGATCAGTATTGTAATAGATGTATGTATAGCCATAAAAGTATTATGGGTTGATGATGCACAACTCTAAGAACAGGAGTTTTTGTTTTTGTTTTGCATATTCCATACAAAAGGCAATTCTTGTTCTTGTTGTGATATAAAAGCATAATTATGGCATTCTTCTGATTATGTGATCACACCCACACAATTATTTTGGCATCACAGGTTTGCTATGGCTCCCATTGGCACTGTTGTGTCCTATTGTCCTTCATAAAAAACTGTGCTTCTCTACTGAATTTTAGCCACTGTTATTTTGAATTAGTAATGTGTTACTTTGTTTTTTTATTTTATAGATTTCATGGATTCTAAGATGCCCCGAAAGCTTTAAAATAGTGGAAAGACTATAAATCAATAAAATAAATTACACTGTTCTATATTAAAATAAAATCAATTGTATGTAACTCAAAAGAAAATTTATATTCTTTAGAAGCCTGATAACGTACTTATCTTACTCAAAATATATGACTAATGGTTTTTCTAACTTATATCTAACGGCAGCACAAACATACCACAACACAGGGGTGAAATGCTCCCGGTTTGGACCAGATCAGGTGATCTGGTAGCAATTGTGGCTGGTGGTTCGGAGAACTGGTAGCGATGGTGGCTCAAGGCTCTGCCCACCCAGCCGGGTGTTGTTACTTCCTAGTTTTAACCAGGAAGTAATGTGTTTTGCGCATGCGCAGAGGGTCTGCGTGCGCATGTGATGCACGCGGCACGTGCACTTCTGAAATGGTAAGGAAGGTAAGTAGATTTCACCCCTGCCACAACATCCTATTTTTTCTGCCATGTCCTTATCATGTCTTCATCTCATCCTCAACCCCTATTTGAGGCAACTTAAAGACATCCTTAGCTGTTTCAGTGTTGACAGAGATGTTTTTTTTTTTAAAGCAAGCAATACATCAGGTTGCACCTTTCCATTGCTTTAGTTAGGTGATGCACTTAACTGACTATTCTATTAATGTTACAGTCAGGTAAGTGCAAAGGGGGATAGAATCAGCCCAGCACCTATTCTGTTCTAAACATTCTCTTCTCCTCCAGCCCTTGAGCATTGTCTTACAAGCCTGTTCCATTTAGGATGTCAGAAAAGTCTCTAGATATTCCAGATTGTATTCCACCAGGTCACAAATTTATCTCCAACTTGGAGGCTTAAATCACCTTGAATAGCAATTAGGCTGCAGTAAATATGGAGATCTAGTGGATTCATTTATTGTCAAAATTTGCTTTTTTCCTGAGCCCCAGATTCAGGTCACATTAAGGAAAATATATTGTGAAGTTTTCCCACTGTTTGGTGTTATTTGGTGGAAGGAGATGGAAAAAAGAAAAGATACTGCACTTATTCTCAATCTGCACTTATTCTGGATATTCTGAACTGAACTGTCTTGAACAGAGTGAAATCTCATACTGCAACCACTTTGCATTTCTTTTATTCTAACCATTTAACATTCTTTCCATCTTTCCTTTTGTTTCCTAAGAAACATTCTTGGATTTATGTCAAGGAATGTTGTTATGGTGCATTTCTATATAACAATGCCTCTTTTTTGTTCAACTGCTTTAATAATAAAGCAATTCATGAATGCATGAGTGTCTTGAAGGTATGATCAGTTTGTCTACATTTTGCATTATGACAAGAAAAATATACAAATAGTTGCAAAAAATAAATAAATAGGAGAGTTGGCATGGATTGTCCAATAATAACTTTGTATTCATACTTCTAAACAACAGTTACTAAGTATCTACATCAAGTCTCTAACAATTACTTTACCACAAGATCAAAAACTCATGAAATCATGAGTCATCACCAAACATAATAAACTGGGCACTTATTGGCAGTTGATTGACATTGTGGACTGTGACATGCAGGAAAGTAACCATGACCTGAAGATGACTCTGCTAAAAGTGGAGCTGACAACCGCATAGATGGAAAAGCTGATGAACAGGGTGGCTCTTTGTAATTCCTCTCCAGACAAGGAGAGGACTTGAGATTGCCTACAAGTGCTCCAGATAATTGTTTCTTATTAAGAGACTACAGGTCAGTAGTTTCCAGCCTGTTTGGGGGTTTAGGAGATGACAGAAAGCAATTTTTGCTCAAACAAATATTGACACCATCATGGACACTGGGTTTGAATACTTTCTTTTCTAATCACTTTTGAAAATTGTTTGTTAACTATTAACTATTAAGAACTTTCAGATTGACAGACTTTACAGCACTGGATGAGATTAAATTCTTGGCACAAGAAGTTTAAATATAATTTTAAGCACTTTGAATATTTTTTTTAATAAGCAGCAAAAGGGTATTAGAATACTGAAACTTACAAATGGACTAAAGGTCCAAATGGATTTGAAATAAGATTTTGAATTAATTAATTATAAGAATCCTTCTTATAATTAATAAGAAATGCTTTTGTTTTGAATTCTTTTAATGTGACTTGGAAGGTCGGGCTCTACAAGAAACCACAAGAAAATAAAGATTATAGTAAAATGAGAAAAACACTGTTACTTACTAATACAGAATGGAGCAAAATCTCCCCAATTGGGGGGCGGGGGGAATCACATTGGAGATGGTTGATGAATTAAGAGGCAATTCCATCTCCCCACCCTCATGCATCCTTTTCCTTCCCTCACCATCTTTTAACCATAATTTCATTGTTGATCGTAACTCCATTTTTATCATTCTAGGAATATTTATCTTACGGTTTTAATGCTTTTAATGTTGTAAGCCATCCAGAGTTACTTCAAAACAAGATGGGTAGTAAATAAATTTAATTAATAAATAAATAAAATACTTCAACATTGGATGATACATTTGAAGAAAGGACCTGTAAAGGACCTGGCTTGAGTCAAATTTTTAAACTATTTTAAATTGGAATTGTTTTTAATTATGGCCAAATTATCTAATTATTTTAATCAGTTTTTAATTTTTCTATGTCTGGTTTTTACTTTGGCTGTGCACCGCCCTGAGTCCTATATTGGAGAAGGGCGGTATAGAAATTAAAACAAATAAATAAATTAATTAATTAATTAATTAATTAATTTAAAGACTGCCTGTCCTTCTAGATAGAGTGTTTTTAAAAGCTGTTATGGAAGAGGAACGACTATTAATGGAAAAGACTGAGACTGATCTGAAAGTGCATTTAAAAAGAACAGGCTATGAGAATGATTATGGAAAAATATTATACTGGATATACACATTAAATTGACTGATGCTTTAATAATTAAAAGGGATATATAAACAACAAACCAAAAAAGTAATCTGGATAATTTTATTCCACTGTATTTACAAAAAAGTTAAATTTTGGATAAGTTTGTGAGAAGGACAAAGAAAAAAATGAAAGAAAAAGTAAAATAAAAGGTTTATTTGATCCAGGTTAAAATAGATATGTGTTATTTCTTGTAATACTTAGTTGACTTTTGCTGACCAGGACTGAACAAGGCTCTAAGGATCCATTTGTAGGTACAATATGAGATATGAGAAAAAGAGATCTTTTGCTGTATTTTATGAGAAGGTAATAAGTTACTAAAAATATTTATACTTGCTGTGATGAAGGAGAAAGACATTTTTTAATATATTTGTTTAGCTTTTCTTCACTGTATTCTAAAGTTTTTTTCTTTTTTCTTTTTAATTCTTTAATTTTTTACTGTTTTGTGTTTTTAATGGTAATGTTTAGTAAAATTACTATAAAAGGATAGTGTAGACACACATTTCACAAATTGCTTTTGAACATTATGCAGATACTTTTACTGTATAAAATGCTTTGTGGAAACTTCACAGTGAATTAACGTTCCTAGTTCTCTACTTGCTACAAACAAGAGATGAAAGTCTTATTTGCACAGGAGTTTAAAACACAAACAAATTGCACTGTTGACAGGTGGAGATTTGTGCTTTTTACTTTTCTGCAGAGGATTTTTAAAAAGACAATTGTTTATCTTTCCTTTATTATTTTTATAAATATGTAAAGGCAGATTAAACATACCTAATACTTTTTCCTTGTCTTATTTTCCCCACAACAACAGCCTTGTGTGATAAATTGGACTGAGAGAAAGTGATGGGCCCAAAGTCACACAGCAGGTTTTCGTATTTAAGGCAGAACTAGAACTCATAATTTCCTGGTTTGTAGCCTGGTGTCTTAACCACAAGTACAAACTGGCTCTCAGTTGTTCATTTTCACATTCCTATATAACACTGAAGGAGAGAGCTGTTTGTTGCAGGGATTATATTAACTTGCCATCTTTTTTTTCCCCATATGAAAGCAAATATACGTGTCACAGGATAATGTTGCAGGATCCAGTCTGGGTCAGTGACCAGGACCAGAGTTTTAGTGTTCCAAGCTTTTGGACTCGTGCTGGAGCCCATCCCCAAGGAACTTCTCTCTCACCAAAATGTGAAAGACACATTTCAGACACGACTCCAAAAGCTTGGAAGACTAAAACTCTGTTCCCAGTGACTGACCCAGATTGGATCCTGCATCTTTGCTTACTGTTAAGGGAAGCTGTTTATTTGTAAGAAGAATCATTTTTACTAGTTATAGGAAAATATAACAAATTCTTCTGGATCAGAAGGAAGTTAGTTTAACCTAGCATCATCCTTCCTTTAGAAAAGCAAGTACTTTTAAGAACCTCATGAGTTGCAGTTAAGGATACTAGGATATTAGTATCACTTTATAAAGCCTTAGTAAGGTATTCCACACCTGGAATACTCCATCCAGGTTTGGTCACCACATTACAAAAAAGATGTTGAGACTTTGGAAAAAGTGCAAAGAAGAGCAATTAAGATGATTAAAGACTTCCAAACAAAAACATATGAAGAGCAGTTGCAGGATTTGGGTTTGGCTAGTCTAGATAAAAGAAGGACTAGAGGGGACATGATAGCAATATTCCAGTATTTGAAAGGTTGGTACAAAGAGGAGTGGGTCAACTTATTTTCCAAAGCACCAGAGGGCAGGACCAGAAACAATGGATGGAGACTAATCAAAGAGAGAAGCAACCTGGAATTAAGGAGAAACTTCCTAACAGTTAACCAGTTCCTAACAGCTTGCCCTCAGAAGTTGTGGATGCTTCATCACTGGAGATTTTTAAGAAGAGACTGGACAGACACATGTCTGAAATGGTATAGGATCTCCTGCTTGAGCAGGGGGTCGTTCGAGAAGATCTCAAAGGTCCCTTCCAGCTGTATACTGATTGAAATCAAGGCTTGCGTGTAATTTGTTTACTTGTTTGTTAAATTTATTTGCTGCCTATCTTGCTATGGGCTACTGCAGGTGGTTTACAACAATAAAAATGTAGCATTGAGGACTTCCGGTTTGCTCTTCGTAGCCACCAGACGGTCCCTTGGGACCGCCAGCCCCTTCGCCTGTAAAGAGCCGCCTGTACAGCGGAAAGGCGGCTTGAAAAACTCCATTTCCAGGAGGAAATGTGAGACAGAGCAGGTGAGTGTAGGTAGAGCTCTCCGTAGCCCCCAGAGTTTTTTTTTTACTCCTGGGGGCGAGCGGATGACACTCCCTATAGCACTCGCCGTTTGCTCCGGGCGTTGGGAGACCTCTGCTTTTTGCAGAGCAAGGCTGCGAAGACAAGCTTTCCAAGATAATTAACAGATTAATCAAAGAGGATGAGATCTGGATCTGGACCTGGACCCTAAATTGCAAGTATTAATACTGATTTCGCAAAGGATATTCAATAAAGTAAAAAAGAGCTTTTAAAATGGCGACTGCCAAAACTGGAGCAGGGAAGCTGAAAAGGGAAAGTCCTCTCGTTTCTTATTAAGCCACAAAGTAGTGGAATAAATGCTCCTGGCTACATTTGAAGAAAAAGCTATACTTTTGTGTTTTCTTCTTCCTGGAGATTTGATTTGATACTGATCCTGTTTGGAAAGAGGTTTGGGTTTTATTTTCTTTTCTAAAAAGTTTGCCTGTGTGGAAATATGGCGTTTAGGCTTATAAAGCTGGACAAACAAGCAGGGGGGGGGGATTCCCCCATTCACAAATTATATGAACAAGTTCTTAACTTACAGTCTCAGAAAACTGATTTTAATATAATTGAATTTCTTTTGGAGGAGATTGTAAGAAAGGATGAGATTATGAATCAGAATTTTGAGAAATTTAAGCAGGAAACTAAAGAATTGGTGCAATTAAAGTTTGATATTTTGCATCGAAAGATTTTAAAAGTGGCTAATGGTCTCTCAGAATTTATGATTAGGCTGGATACAAATACTAATCTATTAGAGTCTAAAGTGGAGGAAATTGAAGACAATTTGGAAAATAAAATAGAAAAAATTGAGAATGATTTGATAAATACTCAAGACAATAGTTTAGAAGAAAAACCTGAAATGGAAGCTGATTGTAATGTAGAAAATATACAGCAACATATTGAAAAGGAAGTTTTATTGATGCAACATAATTTTACTGAATATGCGATCATACTGAGAGGATTACAGGAAAATAACAGAGAGGATTTAAGAAAAATATCTTCTGAAGTTCTGGCTGGGATTTTAAAGGTTCAACCTGAGGAGGTACTTTGTAGGATCAATAGAGTTTATAGAATAAACTCCTGGACTGCAAAGCAAAGGCAATTGCCTAGAGACGTGGTGATTTATTTTACAGATAAAGATATAAGGAATAATATTGTGCAGAAATCCTTTAGGTCTACTTTGCAATTTTTTGGAAGAAAGATTTGGATTTATAAAGAGCTCCCACCTAAGATATTATTGGAAAGAAAGAAATTTGGCTTCTTGGTGGCTGAGCTTAAAAAAAGAAATATCTTATTCAGATGGAATATTCCAGTTGGTATAATATTGAGATATCAAGGAGAAAGATATCAATTAAATACTGTTGAAAAAGCGGAAGAATTTTATCAAAATTTTTTAAAAATGAACTTAACATCTTTATGCACAACACAAGACAAGCAGAAGGAGCTAGAAATAAAGGAAAAATATCGAGTTACAGAGGCCTTTGCAGATGAATTGCCTTTGGATTCTTCAGATACCTCAGATGGATTATTTATAAATAAGAGAGAAGTGGCATCGGATTCTAACGTGATGACTCGCCAAGTTACAGATAATCATGGAAACCAACCAATTGATATACAACTTACAGAAAAGAAATATGAGTTAAAAAAACAAAACCAACAGGATCAAGTTATAAAACAGAATGAAAATCGACCAGTTGATATACAACTGGCAGGAAGGAAATCAGGATGGAGATCCAACCCACAAAAAGAAAGGAAAAAAAAAAAGAAACAGGTCTCACAAAAATAAAAACTTCTAAACTAAGCAACAGTAAAGCCAGTTACTTTGAAAAAATACATGACTGAATATATGAAAAGATGGATGAGGCGAAGTAGTGGTTGATATCATCCTGAGGAGAGTGACAGATCTCTGCAATGCTGTAATTTTGGGATGTGAAAAGGGCTTATGAATTGTTGGATTGGAATTATCTACTTTTTGTTTTTTTGTTTTTTTATTGATTAACGTATTATATCTATGCGGAGCTATAAGGCAAGAGAGTTATGTTGGGGCATGCAGAAGATCTGGATGTTACCCCATTACGAGAATGGGAATTAATAATCCTGAAGAAAGCCACTATTACAGATATGGATTACAATTATAAAGTCACTCGGGTGGTTGTTTTCTGTTATTTATTTATTTATATATATATATATATATATATATATATATATATATATATATATATGTGTGTGTGTGTGTGTGTGTGTGTGTGTGTGTGTGTGTGTGTGTGTGTGTAGATATTTATTACTGATGGGGGCAGATGATAACTGAGGATTTTGAATACTCTGTTGCAACTGGGATGTTATGTTACCCTAATCCAGATGATGGAGTCGGCAATCCAGTGGGAAGACATCAAAGAAGATATTATATGGATTATAAGTTTAAAGTCATTGATTTTGTTTATATAAGGGAATATTTTTTTAGTAGGATGGGCAGAAGAATAAAGATATTAAGAATTGTTGTACATGGTAATCTTGTAGGAAAGTGGGTGGAGACAGGCTAGTGTACTGATTGTATAGATTAAAAAAAGGGATGTTAAGAGACATATATATGGGAGTGGAGGAAATGGATAGAGTAGAACAAATGTAAAACTAATTCATGGGGAAGGCTGCTTTGAAATGTTATATTAATATACGCAAAAGATTAAATGTTAAAGTAGGATTTATTATATAGTTTTAAAGTGGAAGGTTGTTTTGAAATGTTATATTAATATACAGATATAAGTATGGGGAAGGGGGAAAAAAGGGCAGACTATCGATAAATTGGGAGTTATAATAATATTACTGTGTTAAATCAGAAGTTATCATATAGTGTTGTAATGGAATGTTATTTTGAAGTGTTTGGTAAGAGGGAGAAGTAATAATATTAATAATATTACTAGAAGTAAGGGTCAGTATTTGGAGGGGGAGTAAGGGGATGGTAAAATATTATATAATCTGTTATGTATTAGGTTTTTATTTTGAAGAAGTCACAGGGGGGATGGGGTGGTGAGGGGGGTTAGGGAGGAGGGGGGAAAGGGGGAAAATTGTAATTGAAAACTTTTTCAATAAAAAAAATGTAGCATTGAAAAGAAGTGTAAACATAACAATAGCAAAGTAATGGAACAATGGAATAAACAATGAAAAAGAAAACGATGAAAGTACAGCAATATGAAAATAAAAGATGAGTCGGTGAGGAAGCAGGGAATGAGAGTGGAGGGAGGGTTTGCTATCAATCTAATAGTCACCTCCAGTGTGTTAGTCCCCCATTCGGTCTCCAGGTCAACCACAGAGCCAGGTCTGAGTAGGCAGACTTTTTAAGACCAAGGACCAGTTCAGAGTTCACAGAATTCAGTTCCTATCTAGTTGCTTGGCACAGTTTAAAACTTTAAAGATTCTTCAGAAAACCTGGAGAAACCCATTGTTATTCCAACAATTGGTATTTAGAAGTTTACAGCCTTTGCATCTGAAGATTCTACCTAGTAATCATAATTAATAGCAGCTGATAGACTGATCCTCGCTCCAAAGGAAGAGAATTTGTGGTTTCTGCATGTGTGTTTTAAAATATTAATTTTCAAAAACTGTTGTCTTTTTATTATCCCAACACCACTTCTTCTCATTATCCTTTATTTTCTGTCTCAGAAAGATCAGAAACTGAGTTTTCCCTAATCTAATTTATCCAGCTTTTTTTTTTGTGTGTGTGCTTTCAGTAAGAAACAGAAGATAGATTAGGCAAGACACCGACTCATTGTTCACTCAGTTTTTACCTCCAAAATTATGCCTTCCTGGTGTGAGAGAGCTGGTGTGGCAAGAATAGCATAGTTGCTTCCCTGAATGCAAGTAGAGAACTTGTCATGCTGCCATGAACACACTGTTGTATAATTAAAGCATAATTGCATCTTTAAAGTCCATGCTGCATTAATGAAGTCCTTCCATTTAGATCAGCCTTGATCAAGAGAAGCCAGTGGCATTTTCTCTTCTTCAGTTCCGGAGTGAGAGAGAAATTGGGGTTGGGGGGAGGGAAAAAAGTTGGCTTTTTCATCCTACCTGCAGCTAAACCTGCCAGAGTTTGGCTCTCACCTTTCCAGCACCTTTCCTGTTCAGCCATTTAATCATTGTAAACTAGTTTCTGTAATTAGTATAGAAAGCTATTTATCTTGGGCACAGTGGACTGAGGTGTCATTTAAAAGGACTGCAGGTGTCAGAAAAGAAGATAATGTATTAAGCAATAGGAGAGGATAATCCAAAAGAAGACAACATTGATCCTCTGCAACAATTTTAAAATATTTTAGCTTGCCTAATTCCTGTAAGCATCATGGTAAGTGGTGGAATCTTTAGTATTTCGGAAAACTCATGAAAGTAGTGCACTTGTTTATATCAACATGCATGCTATTAGAAACACTAGAACAATTTTCTATTATGAAGACCAGTTTCATGTCACCTTTGTGAAGTAAGTAAGTAAGGCATGAAATATTTCACTCTTTTTTTTTTAACTGCATAAAAAGGTAAAGGTTCCCCTCGCACATATGTGCTAGTCATTCCCAACTCTAGGGGGCAGTGCTCATCTCTGTTTCAAAGCCAAAGAGCCAGTGCTGTCTGAAGACGTCTCCGTGGTCATGTGGCTGACATGACTAAACGCCAAAGGCTCATGGAACACTGTTACCTTCCCACCACAGGTGGTCCCTATTTTTCTACTTGTATTTTTTATGTGCTTTCGAACTGCTAGGTTGGCAGGAGCTGGGACAAATAATGGGAGCTCACCCCATTATGCGGCACTAGGGATTCGAACTGCTAAACTGCCGATTTTTCGATCAACAAAATTTCTTCCAAGCTAGGTTGGCAATGTATTCCCCTTTACAAAGTTCTTTGTGTAAAAGATGTTTTGTATTTATATTGATTTTGAAATAATGTGAGATATTTTTCATAGTTGGAAAGCCTCTAATTTTCTGAAACTTAAGCTTAGCATGTCCCATTTCAGCATAAATTTGACAATTTATTTTTTTTTAAATGTACAAAAATAGCTAGGCACTTCTTTACACAACTCTAATATTAATACATCCCTCCCCAATTCATAGACCTCATCTTATGTCTCCCAATAGGCACATTTTTTTTGTGTATACACACACACATACACATATTGTTGGTTTTAATATTTTTCCTTTAATGAAAGCATTTTTGTATTCATTTTATAAATGGTGATTTGTACCATTAAATTTGGAGAAGTGAACATTTCAAGGCATAGTGGTCTAAAGATATAAAAATAGACAAATTAACATTCAATTTCCAATTTCAAACCAGATAAATTTTTGCTCCATTATAAAATGAATAGTAGAGGCCTTGATCTTGTTCTCAGCAGTCAGGATCTTGATCCATAGTAGCAGCATAAAAATCACCTGGGAACAGAATGATAGAACCCCTTGGTATGATAAGATGGGCATTATTTTTATGTTATAGAAATTCTTTTGAATTGGCACATTTTGTACAAATCTGTACTGTTGTTTAAAAGTGTACTTCCTTTTTAGGGAGGTGATATATAAGTGACTGCTCTAGATGAAATTTAATTGCGATTATATTATAAGGGAAAAAAAAGGAGGATTGACTTATAAAGAGGACAAATGCTCATCCAAACATTCCAAATATTACAGTATTAGAAAGCAAAATAACATTGTTGTCATGGTTTCCAAATATGGACCAAAGAACAAAAATGCCATCATAATTCTGTACTGAAGCCAACCCTTGGATGATAGTGGAGCCCTTCTGCTTTTGGGCACCAGAGATTTGTTCAAATGAAGAAAAAGATGAGAGATCTATAATATATCTAATGAAATTTTAATCTGTGAAACAGTTTATAATAGATGGTGGCTGGGGCAGCCATTTTCCAAAGGGCAGCAGTCTCTTTACTGCTAGAGTTTATGTGATTTTTTGATCCAGAAATGATGTTAACCACATGTCTGCCAGTAAAGTTCACTGTTATTTTGATTGTACTGCAGTTTGAGATAAAATTATTCTCATCAAGAAATCTTGTTGGTGATTAGTCATCACAGGTAAAGTATACAGAGTACTAGCCTTAGAAAGCTATTAAACAAGTTCCTGAAGTTGTTACATCTTCAGGCAGCAATCAGGGCTGGAGACGTTTATCCCAATATCTTTTCCCCAGGAAAAAACTTCAAGGTAAGCATCTGGCTTGGACCTAGCAGTTAAATTTTCCTGCTATGCCCTGGAGCAACATGACATCAGACAGATGACATGACTTTGGACAAACTGCACACTACTCATAGGAGTACTGACAATGCATTTCTGTAACTCCAGTAAATTCATGGGGGTTTACTTGGAGTATTACATATCTGTCAGGCTTTGAATACACCTTTGATAAAAAATACCGTAGTCAAAATAAGGAGCTAAAAATTCTCAAAAAACCCCCAAGAGTCTGTCTGTCTGTCTATCATTCGATATCAATCTATCAATCTATTATCTATCTATCTATCTATCTATCTATCTATCTATCTATCTATCTATCTATCTATCATCTCTATTTGCAAATTAAACTTGTTAAAAAATATCATTTGCAGTACCCTAAACATTTTGACATCATTTTCAAATCCTAACTAATTCAAAGCAAAACCAAATTTATTTTATTATTGGAAAGTATTTTAACAATGAATGTTTATGGAAGATTACATTACTGCAAATACAAACAACCTAATTAGAAAGACTTTGCAAAATCACAGGGCATTTAAACGAACTCTTTCATAGGCTTTTAACTGTTAAAGGAATTAAATATTAATTTTAATTAATTACCAACTTTGGTATTAATTTTAAATTTTCAAAAAGTCTTATACTTTTAATGCTTTTTTAAAATTATCTACTTTGAACACTCATCTGAAAAAGAACATGCATGCAACAAATGAATAATTAAAATTATGCCTGCAACATTCAAAATTTCCCAAGTTTAGACATATAAGTATATGTTAGAGGAGATAATTTTGCAAAGTGAAATTTAGACTTTAAATATAGATAGAAATGATGACAATCCCCCCTAATATATGTAGGCAATTTTGGACAATAGAACAATTATTACAAGGATGATCCTTTTGAGAAAAAAAATCAAACTACAGAAATGTAGGTATAATTATATTTGGTGTATTTCTTTGAAAGCCCATTAAATGAAATCAAAAGCACAAATATATAGCCTGATCAAGTAACAACTTCTTAATGGAAGAAATAG
Source organism: Arizona elegans (assembly GCA_022577455.1). Classification (NCBI taxonomy): domain Eukaryota; kingdom Metazoa; phylum Chordata; class Lepidosauria; order Squamata; family Colubridae; genus Arizona; species Arizona elegans. Next base: position 157,046,807 of record JAKOOJ010000002.1, read on the forward strand.
GTAATAACTGGAAAAATAAATTACATGAAATTTCTGTTGAATGAATAAAGCAAATAGGGAAGAATCCCAGATGACCATAGGATGGTACATCTACAATTTTATGATGATAAATGCTTACCCCCATTCTTGAGTTTCTCTATTCTTCAGATGTTCATATTCTTATTAATATTTGTATATGCGGATTATTTTGATGGTGCACTGTCCGACTAGCTTAATTTTGGTTGCAAAATTAGATGATCATTATGCTTCAACTCCTTGAGTATCAACAACACCAAGTCTAAAGTGGTAACATTCAGTAAGTAATGTACTAAATATAATTGACACCTGGATGTGGAGTTTGCTCCCTTCCCTACTTAGATAGACATATGGGTAAACCACTTTGAAAAAAGCTCAGTGGGGATTGCAACAATTTTTAAAATACAGTTTAAATCACCTAATCATAAATACAGAGCTATCTTGATCCCTGTATTAAATGTTTACGAGATAAAAATAATTCCTGTCTTAACCGATGGTACAAAACTGTAGGACTTATCAAAGGACCCTCTACTTGAACAAAGCTAGATGCACTTTATAAGAAGGATTTTGGGAACTGATAAGAATATGTCAATCCCCACATTTGGAGCAAAAACAGGTACTTACCTTGTATATAGCCATTCAACTATTAAGTCTTCAGCTATTGGCAAAGGATCATGGTAGGCTACCCAAAATGTGCCTAGAAGAATAGATAGCAATGATTCAGTTCATAACAGAGAAGTTACTAAGGTCATCTCAGAGCATGGTCTGTCAACCTAACGGCCATTTAGCAGACCAAAAAAATCTTCAAGTGTCTTGGATATTAGCATCCAAATTGATATGGATTTGCTTGCAACTTCACAATCTTAAAACAGTTGTCTGGAGATAAAAGGATATTCCAAACATAGTAGAAAACTATTTGTCAATGCATTTGGCACAATTTCAAAGAACAGTCTTCACTAGAGCAAGATTTGAGTTGCTGGACTCCATGGTAAAGTACAGGTGATTCCAGCATATGCCATCTGATGAGATGGAGATCTGCAGATACAGAAGACATTACACACAACTTATTTAAATGCCATTCACATATACCAGCAATTTAGTACCTTTACATGCTAAAACAATTTATTGGAACCCCAACACAGATTGTACTAACTTCTGCATGGTACTAGTAAGTATATAGCCAGCAAAACTGTCAAATATTGAGAATGTTTATTTGACAAAACAATCTATTGGGACCTCAAACACAGATTGTACTACTTTCTTCAAGGCACTAGTAAATATATAGCCAGCAGAACTGCCAAGTTTATAATAAAAATTGTTCAGCTGAGGACTTGTTACATATTGGAACATATCAAGGTCACTTGATGGATAAATATTCTCTACGTTGATATATTTATACTTGTTTTAGCCTTGGGTAAATTGATGCTGTGTTGTCTTGATACTGATTTCCTAATCAATAAATTAATTAACTATTTGCTAATTAAATTATTTGCTTCCATATTTATAAATAAGCAACATTTCTCAAAACATCTCAATTTATTTATATTGTAATATGCTGTGATATTTCTCCAGAAGCAAAAAGCACTATGCAGAGCATGTTTTTCTCCACAATCTGTTCCACAGACTGGTCTGCAAAAGAGTGAGCAGCCCAAATCATCCCATGAAACTTTTATAGTTAGTGTAGATTTAAACCTATAACTCACAACTCTGTGAAACATCATGCTACATTCGCTGTTCTCAAAGCCAGCACTGCTCTTTTTTAATCTCTAGGAAGACAAGGTTAACTTCCTGAAAACTGTTCACTGCTTGAATTTGCTAGGAATACAGTTTGTAGAACAATAATTTTAAAATGAAGGCTGTCTGGACTGTAAAAATTAGATAAGCATCAGATTGTAACAAAGAGGAGGAGGAGGAGGAGGGGGGGGATTTGAAGTCCAGATCGTGTAGCCCTATTTAAATCCTATTGATGTACTCAGAGGTTATCTACCTTAATGAGGCATAGTAATGTTGCTGCTAAAGACACTCTTTCTCATAAACATAAGCCATTTTGGCCATCAGTGAAAATAAGTGGACCTAGCTGTTGTGATGGGCCAAAAAAGAATATATGTGTTATTGCTGCTACATTTATAATGCAATGTTCTAGGTTAGCACTCTTCAACCTAGTAAATCTTCAGATGTTTAGGCTTCAATTGCTAAAATTCTTCAGCCAGTATGGCTGTTGCTAGAAATTTGGAGAATATACACCTGGAATGTCTGGAATAGATCAGCTGTTGAAGTTGTTGTTTTAAGAGTCAATGTATGGCAACCACCAAGTACTCTTACTTCCTGGCCTTTAGGTTATGTCTAAGCATTGTGTCTCATTACAGCCTTAGATAACTGAACTTTTATCCCTTCCTCTGTTTGGTTGTAATGTTAATGAGATATTCCATCCAAATACCTTCACCGGGTAGGTTGCTTACCTTCTTTTTAACTTTGAGAGGGAGGGAGGACTTTACTATTTTTTCTCTCACTTGAATTAGAAAAGAAAGACATCAGAAGTCATGCCAGCTTTACCTGGTTAATTAAAATTTACTAGGAAAAAGACAATCCTGTCTTTTTACTGCTCCACTGTCCATCAATGACATAAAACAGAAGAAAAATCCCATCTTTTTATTGTTTTATTAATGAATTTATAAAAGAAAGGAAAAAAGACAAGCCCACTGTTTCCCTTTTCGTAGTTCTGCTGGTGAATTTGTAGAAAATAATTGGCTGTAGAGGGTAGCAGCAGCTTTCTGGAGGGGAGGTACTATCTCTTCACCAGTGGGTTAACCAATAGGATGAAGCTCAGCTGGTGAGACAGTTCAAATAAAATATGACATGTAGCACAAAAGAAAAACAAACACCTGGCAATGGTTGCCTTCTCAATGAGCAAAGGATGGGGCATGTTCCTGCTCTTGAGAAGTAGTCAGTGGCCCATACTTACACTGTGGCAAACTCATCATGCAGATCAATCAACTTGAAGAATTTGTGTGGGAGAAGGGGAAGGATTGCAGTGATCCTAAAAGTGATCCTAAAAGATATGGGCCCAAGAAGTGTAGTCAACTTGCTCATTGATTTTTAAAAGGAATATTAAACTTAATTCTCCCCTATTGTAATTTGTCAATGTATAGCTTTGATTAGGGGGTGTCTGTATCTCTTTATTTGGATGGCTCTGCACTATATGCCGCTTAAAATTGTGCAGTAAAAATGGATCCTGTATGCATGACTAATGCATACAATATACAGATCATGTTAGAGGCTCAGTGGCTTAAAGAACCTGGATTTGCTGGCTGGAAATGGTCAGCATTCTGTACTCTGCAGTTCGCGCCCTAGCACCACATGACAGAATGGGCCAACCTAGCAGTTTGAAAGCATACAAAATGCAAACAGATAAATACGTACCAGTCCGGTGGGAAGCTAACAGTGCTTCATGAGATAGCAGGAAACAACTAGCAACTAGCACTGAACCCACCCAAATGTGAGGCAGAATCAGTGTAGAAAATCATGGATGGTGCTAATGCTCCCGCAGAAAACCATTAGCCACTCTGTGTGTGGAGCTAGTTTGCCCCCTGTGGTGCACCCTGGATAGCATGCAAGTGTGAACTAAACAAACTAGCAATCTTAGGCAGCCAAACTACTCAAATAATATTGTAGACAGCCTGGCACTCAATGTACAAATACCATATAAATAGTAACAGATAATGTTTGGACTGCATACCAGTATTAATTGACATACTGTATACACCTATGAATTGTGTTATTGCTTTCTTAATCTGCACCTTGTAAACTACCGGTATGTATGAATCAGAATCCCCCATTCTCCTTTCAACTTTCATTCAGAAACTCACAACTCTGATTCTCATGAATAAGTCACCTCCCGAGCCCAAAAACACCTCTCTATTGCATTTAAAATTTCTGCTCCGGGGCACAAGGAAATCAAATGGTGATATCAGGCTGCATTAGGATTAACATACTCTGGCCAAGCGCCTAGCAAGTCAGCCATGTTCCAGCCGGGCTTCTAAGTCCTGAAATCTCTTCCGTAAGGCAGTGCCATGCCTCTGAGCTGAATCAAATTTGACAGTGCTCAAGAAAAAGGGGGTCCTAGGGGAGTGGGAAAGTGGTGAGTTGCAATTTATAAAGCCGCTTTCAGTTTGACTGCATTAGCTTTGCCTTAGGCTCTAAAGCAAGACAAAACGAACGCCAAGCAAAAGGGGAGGGGAAGCAGAAAGCTGTAATTGCAATTGCTGGAATTCACTTTTAATGTTAGCTGCTGAATACAGTAAACACATTCCTGCAATCGAGGGAACAGGCATTGATTTTTGCAAGTGCTTCACTGAAAAGCCTCAATCAATTTTATTCTGTCAGAGACTTTTGCCTCTTGGCCTCCAATTATTCAGCCTCAACCTCACCTTCCTCCATTACTGAGGGACTGATCATTTAAAATTAACACACAGACACAAACAGAATCTCTAGCCAAGAGAGGTATACCAAGAGATTCTGCAGAAACAAAAAAAGTGAGGTACAACATACAGATTTTTTTTAAAAAAAATCTGCACCAGGCAATAAGCCTGTAAAAAAAGAATAAGGAGAACAGCACTATACATGACAATTATAGCGACATATCTGGTCAAAGCAAAAAGAAGAGTCAGAGTGGAGATGATGAATTACCAAAGGCTGTGATTCAGTGCAGGCAATGAAGGAGAAACTAAATTGTCTATTGGAACCAGAAATCAGGAGTCTGGTAACACCTTTACAGACTTTCAAATTTTATTAAACTGGATGAAAATTTATGCCTCTTAAAACAATGTGTTGATCAGAAAAGGTGCTATCAAATGACTGATCAAAGGGTACTGGAGAAGCCTCAAGATAGGAATTCAGAGTATTAGATGGTTTAAACTAACATCTGAAGTAACACCAAGGGTGTGTGTCAGTAAATTCAAAGGAGATTAAATGTGGAGGTGGAATGAAATGGAGTTACAATCAATACATGCAATAGTGCCATAGCATGAAAATAACCTCATCCATCTACCCTTAAAATGCATTTCTCTGGTGCAAGGAAATGATTATGTCATGTCATCTCTTCTTCTTGTTAGCATTTTATGCTTTTATGATCATCAATGCATCTGCCCTAGCAATACTGATTTTTAAGGAAAAATGTTTCTACTAGTGCCAGGCAGAGAAATTTTCTGCATTTTCCTTTCATCTTCATGAAAAAGAAGTTGCTTTAGAAATTCTTCCAAAAAAATTCCAATTAGATTTGTTTCTATGGCAGCATTATAAAAAAATGTTGGGGCGCTTTTTTTTTCTTCCCCTAGAACACTCAGGGAAATTACCCCCAAACTGAGTGGGAATTTTGAAAGGGTAGTTCTAGCCTTTTGTTAAGTAAATCAGTGGTCGATAAATGGATCCATTTTTTCAATGGAAATAGAAACTCACGGACATACCAAAATGTAGTCATGGTGTCAAACGACAAAAATAAATCCTAAGGAGAAATATATGCATTTTTGCTGAAATATAAAGCAGAAAAGCCCCAAAGGTGTGACACAGATAGGGTACATAAGAAGAACTGAGAAACAGTGTCTTAGGGAAATAAAGTGAATTGTATCTCTCTTCCCTAAACTACAGCCAAGTAACGAAGTAGGGAATCACTGTTGCCTTCTATGCCAACATACTGATGGGAATTTATTTATTATTTATTTATTAATTTAATTTATATACTGCCCTTGTCCCGGAAGGACTCAGCCAAAATAAAAAACACAGATATAAAATTTAAAAAACAATTTAAGAAATATTAAATAATTTGGCCCATATCTAATTAAAATAAAACTACCCGTTTTGGACATTGGTTGACAAAGTACCTGAAATCCCTTATCTCTTTTTAACCAATACCCCCACAGATGATTTTTTATTAGTATCATCTCTGCCTGTTATCCTATCCAGATTCTATAAATGTTATATTCCAAAATGCCTGTAAAACATCAGATCTGAAAATCTTGCTCTAACATTCAAATAAGTTCCCTAGGACCCATTATGCATTTTCACAGAATTCATTCAAAAACAACAACTATATCTTTTATTGGAGACATTTTTCATGACCTTTTGCTCTCACCAGTGTTTTCTTCCTGATCTTTTCTAACCTAAGCTATAACATGATGTGCCTTTTGACTATTAATGGTAGTCAAGCTTCTTCATGTCCTTCTTCTGTTACCTGATCAGGGGAATTCTGGGAATTGAAGTCCATACAACCTAAAGCTGCTGATCTTGAAAGACACTGCATTAAATTATGACTAATAAATTAGCACTAACTGACTCATAGTTTTCTGTGTTTAACTATTAGCCAGAAAGGGCAAATGTCGATAGGCTATCGGTTCTTTGCAAATATACATGCAAATATTCCAGTAATCTATTGAAAATATTCCAAACAGTTCAGATTAGTCTTGGATTTATTTTAAATTACAGTTAGGAGGTTTTCAGACTTGAAAAGCCTGATTGTCTGAAACTACTTCTCTATTTCTCTTTTTGCCTTTCAGGTATGCACATATACATATTCATAAATCCTGAAGACTTATTTATTCCAGCAAGCCGGCCTAGCCTAAAGGGTTTTTAAATGGGATTTTTTAAATTTTATAGACTTTTAAATTGGGAGGCCGATTGATTTAATCTTTTTTAATTATCTTAACTTTTGTATTGTATGTATTTTAATTTTGGCTATTCACCGCCCTGAGTCCCTTTTGGGAGAAGGGCGGTATACAAATTAATTAATTAATTAATTAATTAATTAAATAAATAAATAAATAAATAAATAAAATATAGCTACCTATATTTGTTAATTAAATACAACATAACAAAGAAGACAGGAGGCAAAGCAAATATTGTCAAGCAAACTTCAAAAAAGACTAAGTCACGTCTATCTATATTTTCAAATGAGAATAGTACTGGAAGCCTGCCATATTTTGCTTCCAAAACTACAATACTTAATTATTTCGTGCATAATCAACAATGTGAATAAAAATAGTTACTATAAGATCATTGAACACTAATTAATGAGGAGTTTGTCATCAAGGGCTGTCCTTTGAACTTGTTATAAAGTTATAATCTAGATTATGGAAGACACTTAAATAGGCATTAATAGTACCAACCAAGTAAAAATGTCTACAATTTTCATCTCCTTTTTTCATTTTTGAGGAACAGGATTTGCAAAAAGTAGGTATGTTTTTTAAAAAAGAAGAAAATGCACAGGACAAAATTATGAGTGAAGAAAATATTAGGAGAAGGGCAGATGAGACCAGGTTCAACATATAACTTGATGTCTGAAGCTCTCTTCTGAAACTATTGTAGAATGTTGTTTCAATTTGAAAAATGAAAAATCAGAATGGCAAATATGTGCTATTCCAAATATTAGTTCAGAAAGTATGAAGCAGGCTGATTAAATTCTAGTCTTGACTATTCAAGAAAAAATATAACGACCCTGTACCATATTCGCCTTTGTGTGTCTATGTATATATTTCCTCTTCCTCAAATGATGGCTATATCAAACTAATTTTTGAAAAGCAGAAATATGTAACCTTTAGAAAAAGGAACAATAGAGATTCATGTGAGTGCACACCTTCAAGTCCGTGTTGACTTCTGGCAATTGCTTGGAGAAGTCCCTGCATTTTTCTTGGAAAGTTTTTTCAGAAGGGATTTAACATTGCTTACTTCCTACAGCTGAGACAAAGTGACTGACCCAAGGTCATTCAGCTGGATTTGAGCCTAAAGTGAGACTGCAGCTCATGCTCTTCCAGTTTCTAGCCTGATGCCTTAACCACTATACCAAACTGGCCCTCTAGAGAGATTTGTAGGACCTGTTTATTCATAAATATATTAATAATTTATGCAAATATTTTTAAAAGAAGCTTTCAGAAACAGCACATTGGAAGGCAATAATAAATGTAAAACAACATCAGACAGATATTCTCTACCAAGTTCAAGAATTATAGATTTTGCCCTGGTCAATCTGAGCAAACCAATCATAATCCCATATACTGTATCTCTGTAGGTAAATATTAAAAAATAATTCCATACAGCTGAACATCAAATCCAGCTGAAATGGTCAACTTCATTGGCCATTCATGAAATATCATTTACTCTCCACCAGAATTAACAAGGCCATGTCATGCCAAGTAGAAAGTTATTTCTTCACTTTGCATAATATAAAATGTGACACATTAGAACCAATTAAATTTGTCATAATCTGATTTGGAATTTTTCCAGTGCTCTATTTTCAGCTTCTTCCCATGTTTGCCAACATCTGTGAATTTGCAGTTCTGATGATCTGTCAGAAAAGTTCATCAAACCCTTTATCAGCTGCATTTTTTTCTTCCCAAACTCAGCACAGATTCAAGTTCATATAAAAACTGACAAACTGACCTTAGCATTAGATTGCTCTTTATTTTAAATAATCTGTTCCTTAGATTAATAACCAGAACTGCTTGAAATTATACATCTCAATCTAAGGAAATGAATTCCTTGTATAAATGTATGCCTCATGTAGAGACTTGGGGACTCCAGTATGTGTAAACTATGAAACAGAGAGTTATATTCTATTTTAGAGCAAACAGCTCTAAAATTGATTTCACCTGTGTGTATAATGAACTATCTCTAAAGGATTCTGACCTGAAAAAAATGTGACTCAATATGATAATGTCCTAGACTTAAATCCAGTTCAAAGTTTGAAGAACCTACCATCATATTTTGTCCACATGACTAGTGATATGGGATGGAAGTTTCTTCTTTTTAGAAGTCTGTATGTGTGTGTGTATTCTATGTGTGTGTGTGTGTGTGAGAGAGAGAGAGACGGGGGGGGGGGGAAGGATATATGAATTTTAAATAACTAAAAAAGTTTTTAGAAGTTCAGATCCGGTAACCAGAATTTTTCAAAGGAGACCTGCTTTCATTGATTTAAAGATTTATTTATAAATAAGAGATGGAACATGGGAAGATTATTTGTTGTATTTTAATAGAAGGCAATAAGTTATTAAAATTATTTATACTTGCGTGAAAGGGGAAAATTATTTATTTATTCTTTTCTTTTTATTTCCTATATTCTTATTTTTTTACTTTTATTTTTTCTTTCTATTTCTCCTTATCTGTACTTTCTATTTTTTTTTATTCTTTTACTTTTATTAGTTTGTATTGGTATTTATCTTTTTAACTATCACTTTTAATAAAATTAGTATTAAAGGAAGAGAAATACTTGCTTTGATTCCATATCCCATGTGTCCAAATCAGCCTAATTCTGGGATAGGGATTTAGCTAAAACTGAAGCAGAACTCTTGTTACAATGAACAAGTATCTGTAGCTGAAAGAATACAGTATTGAAAAATTGGATTCTAATTTCTTCTACTACCATAAAACAGTTTTTCTTGGATATCAGCAAAACATTCTAATGTTAACTTATTTGTTGGAGAAAATTATACAAATATGAGCAAAACAAGATTGTAATATCATTTTTGGCAGTATTCTAATAGCACATGATTAACAATGTATAATTATCCTTTTATTGATTGATCGGTAGATTGCTGGAAACTTTCAACTCCAGTGACTAAAAATATAAGTTACTTTATTTTATTGCTCATTAAAAGGCAGTGGGGACTTTTAACTCTGGCAGGTGAATAAAAAATACAAAAGCAGAAATTTTGAACAGCAAGAAACAATCACTTTTAGCATTCTACAAGCAAGAAGTATCCCTCAAGGCTACTGCTGTGAACTTCAAGCTTTCTTAAGACAAAGAATGGAAAAGGTAGAGTTGTATTTCCAGAGGAAAACAGATTAATATCTTAGAAGTAAATCATTGCAATATTTTTTTCCGCCATATAGCAATTCTGAATGTGATTATGAACATTTTAGGTCTAAAAGAGTCATAGCTTACAATTGTTCACATTGATTGTCTGGGTTGCTGGTTGCTGGTATTTGTACATTTAGGTGCTCACCACATGGAACTCATTCCCAATTTGACTACTGAGTCTGGGAATCCTGAAGATGTTGTATAATATAAGCCTTGATGGTGCAATGGTTAGAAAGCAGTATTGCAGGCCAACTCTGCCCACAGCCAGGAGTTTGATCCTGACTGACTCAAGCTGATAAAGCCCTCCATCCTTCTGAAGTTTGTTTGTTTGTTTATGTACTTATTTGTCAACAAGTACAAGGAAACAAGTAACAGTATATGCATGCCCCCTTAGGGTAAGGTGACCAGACGTCCCACTTTTGGCAGGACAGTCCCGATTTTCAGCAATTTGTCCTGCGTCCCGTGGCGTTTTTAAAAAGTCCCAATTTTTCATTCTGCCTCCTGAATCCCGGCTGCCTCCTGAGTCCCAGCTGATGGCTAGAGGGAAAAAAACTGTTTAAACTCTTGCCGCAGGGCTTCAAAGGGCCGCCCTACAGGTGATCAAGGTTAAAAGAAAACAAATGAGTAGACCGATGCCTGCAAAAATAGAAAAAATATCCCCTTACAGCTTCCGCATAGGTTAATTAGCACAAGTTGATTAGCTCGGCTTCCCCACTCTCAGCTGATTTGCTCTCAGCTGTTTTACGCAGGGCTCTGTTCTGTTGCTAGCTGCAAAGAGTTCCTGGAGCAGATTTTTTTTCCCCCTAGCTATGTTGAAAAGCGAAAGCGAAAGTAAAGCAGGGTCTTGGCTGCAACGTGACAAAATGAGGCAGAGAAAGATTTCTTTTTCTTTTTCTTCACCAAAAAACGTAGGTGCAAAACTGCAAACAATGGGAAATTTAGGGCAAAAGAAGAAAGTTCAAGATTTTAAAACACAAAAGAAAAAAAGCTCTATTTAACTAGGGAATTGTAATAATTGAGATACTATTAATTGTATATTGTGTTGAAAGCAGAAATGGTTAAATTGTGGTTTGGAGGAATATATGGGAGAAATTATTTGGTTTATTATTGTTGATAAATATAAATAATTGATTTGTAAGAAATTGGATTGCATGGAAATAATTGGAATATTCATGTTCATATTGATTAATATACAAAAAAGATAGTTATATAACTAATTGATTTATATTAAAATGTTGAATTTGTATTAAACAACTGTATTACATAATTACATAATTATGTGAGGATGGATATAAAAATAGATGACAATGGGAAGGGGTATAATATAGAATAGAAGGGAAAAATTGAATTTGATTAAGATTAGAGATGAGGATGAAGGGTAATATTGTTTTTTTTAAAAAAATAGATGAGGAATAAATATGGCAAAAAGGAAATATAGAAATTGTAAATTTAATTGAAATGACTAAACACTGTTTAAATTTGTGAACTGGCCAAATATTCTGTTCAAAGAAAATACATTGTATGTTTGTATGTGTGTTTCTAATTATTGCTATTTATTCATATTTGTTCTCTTTTATTCTTTAAAGTTTAACAATTCATTCTTTATCTTAATATCTTTATATTTGTTTGGGGTTGGCTTTCTTCCCTTTCATCTTTTTTATTGTACAGCAATCTTTCTCCTCAAACCTACCACCTCTCTCTTTTTTTTCCTTCTTACTTTCTCTTCCCCCCCTCTTCTTTTCCTCCCTACTTCCTCTTCCTTTCTCCTTCTCCTCCTCTTTTCCTCCCTCTCTTACCCTCACTCCTACTCTAATTTCGCTTCCCTTCCTTCATCCTTCTCTATTGCTGTATCCTTTTATGCATATGGACTACTCAGAGGGCTGAAAAAGTTATTTTTGACTGGTTCTCACACTTTTGACCAGTCCTCGAACTTATGACTGTCCTCACATTTTACATTTTTGCCCTATCTTGTCATCATGGTGAAGAGAAGCAGTTGTGAAATGAGTGACATGGTTGTTAAGAATGCTGCACGGGCATAAATGTGAGGATGGTCATAAGGGTGAGGACCAGTCAAAAGTGCGAGGACCAGTCAAAAGTGCGAGGACCTGTCAGAAATGACTTTTTTCAGCCCTCTGGTTAGTCCTTTTGTGCATATGGACTACTCAGAGGGCTGAAAAAGTTATTTTTGACTGGTCCTCGCACTTTTGACCAGTCCTCAAACTTACGACTGTCCTCACATTTTATGTTTTTTGCCCTAACTTATCACCATGGTGAAGAGAAGCAGTTGTGAAATGAGTGACATGGTTGTTAAGAATGCTGCACGGGCATAAATGTGAGGATGGTCATAAGTGTGAGGACCAGTCAAAAATGCGAGGACCTGTCAGAAATGACTTTTTTCAGCCCTCTGAGGAGTCCCTATACACATAGCCATGGCCACCCAGTCACATGACCAGCTAGCCACGCCCACCCAGTCACATGACCTCCAAGCCACGCCCACAAAATAAGCCACGCCCACAATGGTGTCCTTCTTTACCAATGTTAAAATCTGATCACCTTACCTTAGGGACCTCTTAAGAAACATGAAAGGTCCACGGTAGACAGTTTAAGGTAAAAGGTATGGGGATTAGCGAGACTAACAACAGGATCAGGTAGAGTGTTCCAGACATTTACTATTCTATTGCAGAAGTCATATTTCCTACAATCAAGATTAGAACGAATTACATTGAGTTTGAATTTATTGATATTGATCTATTGTGTTATTATGGTTGAAATTAAAGTACTCATTTACAGGTAGGACTTTTTGGTAAATAATCTTATGAACTAAGCATAGGTCTGAACGTAGACATAGGGAATTTTATTTCGAGCAGAAGGTTTGAGTACTTTTCTAGTAAAATATTTCTGGACCCTTTCTAATGTATTGATGTCTGAAATACAGCGAAATACAGTTGGCAAAATGAGAACCCAGAAATGTTTGGGGGCAATATTCTGACCACTGAGAAAGTGCTGTAAATCACTATGGAGCTGTATATAAGCTCTATAATGAATGGGATGATGTTAATACAAGTGATGTTACTAAATAGGGAAGAAATTGCTTTTTCTTAAAATTATCTTAATTTTTTTTTCTCTAGTGGTTTAAATCACATACCTAAATTGCTTGTCTACTGTACTTTTTTTCTGTGGAGAAACAATGCAAGATAGCTGAAGATGTTACCTACCCTGGTAACAGAAAGCAACCCACAAGCTAGCAGAACAAATCTCCACCCTCACAATTCTAATATTCATAACAGCCTTACAAACACTGCAGTTATAATCTGGATCCGAATAGTTATTCATAATAGCTGAAAAAAATATTTTTCTACATAGTCAAGCTTCAATATCACACCAAATTAAAAATTAATATGCTGTGAAAAGGCTGCAAACTGTTAAATATCAACCTTAAGTTTGCGCCTTGCAAAAGACTTGAAAATTTTTAGAATTATGATTAATATAGCAGCACATCTATCCTGCTATTTTATCTCCTGGTGCTTCATTTGCAGTTCTAAAATAGGATTCTTCTCAAATATGTTGTTTTATATATTTTTATTGTTAAATGAGTGCCCCCTGTATATTAGGGTTCATAATGGAAAGGGAGAATTTTGTGAGATTTATACTTTTTTTAACCTGTGCAAAAAAAAGTGCTATATCTCTAGATGATAATTTCTTCACTAATGTCATAGCATAACTAAAAATTGCTCCTCTACATATAAAAGTATCATCTGTACAGAACATCTGAATGTAATTGCCTATCCATTTTTTGTCTTTCTTTTGCCAGGATAATAGTACATTTCATTATTTTTTCAGATCTAAAGTGTGAAGTCTTTTGTTGTTTCAAGTCTTCTAGAAATGGAAGACACAATCTTTTTCTTCATCATCATGATCTTCTTTTTTTTAATGACTATTGGCTGGATTCCAAAGATGAGGCCATCTACCTGCCTTGGGAAAATCCATTGAATGAGGTAAACACGTAAGCTTCATATTAATACATGAGACTGTGCCCATCCAAAATTATTCAGAAGTACTCTAGTCCACATCACAGCATCTCTCTGCTATTTATTAAACCTGCTCCTCTTTCAAACTTCCAAATGAATCTGAAAAATGGTGCAGAACTGTCTAATCTAATTGATGCTTAAAACACACACATTTTTGAATCTGCAAACTATTAAATATAATAAGAAAAAACTAAAATTTTGGATACTTTCTTTGACCATTCAAAGAATAATCTATTCTATATCCAAAATGTTTCAGCAAAGCCAACACAAGAGAGAGAGAGAGAGAGAGGGAGAGAGAGAGGGAGGGAGGGAGGGAGGGAGAGAGAGAGAGAGAGGGAAGGGAAGGGAGAGAGCATGGGATAGTGAAGGTTAAGGCACAAAACCAGGAGACAGTGAGCTCTAGTCCAACCTTGGAAACAAAATCAGTTGGGTGACTTTGGTCCAGTCACTATCTCTTAGTTCTAGGGGAAAAGACTATGGAGAACCTCTTCCAAAAATCTGTATTCTGTTGGCCTGTGTTGCTTTTGAAGAGTGCCTGGGAAGCATTCCTGAATGAGGTTTAACATATTAATTTCAAAAGACAATAACGCTGCTCTTCTCTTCCCACATCTGTAGAGCCTGTGTGGCTGGACACTGATGGGTATAGCATGCTCCCAATCTCCTATTTTTTAAAGATGATTTTACAGAGTTTTGCCCATAATTATGATATGCTCATTGAGACCAGGGAATTTTGAGCTAATAATTGAAAATGTTATAGGCGTATTTTCTGATGGCCTTAATTATCATGGATTTTCTCATGATCTTAAATATTTTTGCACATACCATAATAAACAATCTCTCTCTCACAATATATTTTGACAGCCACACAGTGCAATTGATCTGATGATGTTATGTGGACAAAATGGGATAGAAGGAGTATTCATATTTGGGAGTGCTTGGAATTTTCTGTTTTGCTTTAAGGAGGGCACTCCACTTCCCCAATGGCTTTTTGTTGGTGATTAATCAGTTTTTATTGTCCATTTGCTTCTGCATGTTGGTAGCACAGTTTCAGGGCAGTCTGGATATATCAATTAGGTTAGCGGTCTTCTTGGCTACCTTTAGTTTAGCCTTGATTCATAATTTCATTAACACGTGGGATCTGTTTTTATGCCATGTGTTCAGGCTCCACATCATTGTTTCTGATACTGTCCACATCTCTCAATCATGTTACTCTTAAGACAGACTCTGGTCACAAACTTTTGTTGTCTGGCCTGGACACGAATATTCTAACCAGTGATGAAATGTAAAATTTGTAACTACCGGTTCTGTGGGCATGGCTTGGAGGGGGGGGGGGTAATGTGACTGGGTAGGCATGGCCAACTTTTTTTTTTCTTTTAAAACCATTTTTTTAAAACCATGTTAAAATGCTTTTAAAAGCCTCTGCCGATCAGGCAACTCAACTGGGATCATCAGAGCTTTTTAAAAGCATTTTTTCTACAACCTCTTCAGCAGAAGAGGTAGTTAAAAAATGCTTTTAAAAGCCTCTGATGATCCCAGCTGAGTTGCCTGATCGGCAGAGGCTTTTTTTTCTTTTAAAAACATTTTTTCTACAACTTCTTTGGCTGAAGAGGTTGTAGAAAAAATGCTTTTAAAAATTAAAAAAAAAAAGCCTCTGATGATTGCGCGGCTCAGTTGGGCATGGGAGGTGCCCAGGGATTTTTGCTACCAGTTCTCTGAACCACCCACCGCCATTGCTACCAGATCGGGTGACCCGGACTGACCTGGGAGCATTTTACCCCTGATTCTAACGCTAATCTTCAAGAAGACAAAACTTTTTACAAACCCATGAAGCAGTCACCCAATTTCTATTTTCTATTTCATCTTTTCAGACAACTGATTACATTTCCTTCAGTGGTGGGATTCAAAACATTTTACTACTAGTTCTGTGGGGGTGGCTTGGTGGGCATGGTAGGGGAAGGATACTGTAAAATCTCCATTCCCACCCCACTCCAGGGAAAGAATAGTGTAAAATCTCCATTTCCACCCCGCTCCAGGGGAAGGATATTGTAAAATCTCCATTCCTTCCCCACCCAACTAACCTGCCTTCCAGCTCCATTTTCCTGTGCGGGGCAACAAAAGAAGAACCAACCAATCATCTGGGACTTGATCAGCTGGGACTCGGAAAGCAGCCAATAGATCGGGTTCGGGGCCAGTCAGAGGTGGTATTTGCCAGTTCTCGGAACTATTCAAAATTTCCGCTACCTGTTCGCCAGAACCAGTCAGAACCAGCTGAATACCACCTCTGATTTCCTTATATATCATTTGTAAAGTTTTGAAATTTAGCTGAAATGAGACCTAGATGCAAAACTGAAAGTTACAAGGAACCATATTGCAAAGGCTAAGAGAAATGGGGAAAGGTATATATGCAATATAAAATCAAAAACAAGTTTTCCCTTAATAGATTTCCCTCCAAGGTTGATGAATTTGCCAGGAGATGTAGCATATTCTCTTTATTGATCTCTCAAAGTCTGTTTTATAGAAAGGGGATTGTTCTAACATATCAAGGTTGCCAGTAATGAAATCAATAGATTTGGGTTGGTCAGTCCACATTTAATTAGAGGAAAATGTAA
Source organism: Arizona elegans (assembly GCA_022577455.1). Lineage (NCBI taxonomy): Eukaryota > Metazoa > Chordata > Lepidosauria > Squamata > Colubridae > Arizona > Arizona elegans. The sequence continues at coordinate 157,063,303 of JAKOOJ010000002.1, forward strand.
AGCAAAACTGGTATGTATTTACCACTATTAATTTAGGATTTTGCTCCTTGTATCTGCTTTTATGCTTATTAAGAATAAAGATTGTCTCTCTGCTTTTCAATAGCAAAGTTAAGTGTTTTTCTCCAGGCATTCATTTAGAATCACAACATCACAATTGCAGTACAATTAGCTTAACATTAACATGTGGTGCAATAAACACAAGAAAGCTTATCTCTCATTTGAAGAACAACATAACATTCTAACCTCTTATCTTACATAATTTAGAAACAGGATGTCTGTAGTGAATGAAGCACCACTCCAAGACCTGTGCAAGAGGTTATTATACCACAATATTGGCAATATCAGTGATATTATTGAGTTTGTCATCTGCACCTCTATAACTGTCTGATTTGGTTCCGCAACCCAAGAAGACAGACAGACTTCAGAGGATAATTAGAACTGCAGAAAAAACAATTACTACCAACCTGCCTTCCATTGAGGACCTATATACTGTACGAGTCAAAAAGAGGCTGTGAAAATATTTATAGACCCCTCACATTCTGGACATAAACTGTTTCAACTCCTACCCTCAAAACGACGCTATAGAGCACTGCACACCAGAACAACTAGACACAAGAACAGTTTTTTCCCGAATGCCATCACTCTGCTAAACAAATAATTCCCTCAACACTGTCAAACTAGTTACTAAGTCTGCATTACTATTAATCTTCTCATCATTCCTATTACCCATCTCCTCCCACTAATGATTATATAACTGTAACCTTGTTGGTGGTATCCTTAAGATTTATATTTACTGTTTCCCTATGACTATGATTAAGTGTTGTACCTTATGATTCTTGACAAATGTATCTTTTCTTTTATGTACTACAAGAGCGTATGCACCAAGATAAATTCTTTGTGTGTCCAATCATACTTGGCCAATAAAAAAAATCTATTCTATTCTATTCTATTCTATTCTATTCTATTCTATTCTATTCTATTCTATATTCTACGTTCAAAGTAGGACTTTGGTGTAAATGTGAGGGTACTGCAACTGAATATCAAAAATATGCAAACCACAAATGTGGCAGAGCCATCTTACTTTAGAAGCAATATATGTTACCATTTAAAGAAAAACAATAATACTTAAGATCCTGAAATTCCGAGTCTAAAATAACCATTTTGTGATATAGTTATTAATCATACAATCCACATTTTTAAATATACCTTCAGCATTTATTATTAGTGACTTGTTTTAAAAGAGGAATGCCAGAGCTTAAAACTGTAGAGGATGCTTGATAAGTAATGTTACTCTGAATTTAATACCGAGTTGTCTTGCAACTGTCACCAGCATTAGCAACACAATGCTAATGCTTGTTCTAGAATAGCCTTGGTATGTTTAATTTCTGTAAATTAATTAGAGTAGAATAAACTTGACATGCATATTTTTATTAATAAATTAGCACCCATGGGGATGCTTAGAGCACCCATTGCTAACTCCTTGTGTGAGTCATTTAAGGACTGACCTTGACTCCAAGGTCAGTATTCCAGATCTTCATTCTGCATTTGAGCTGAAAATCAGAATATTTTTTTTTAAAAAAAGAGTAGCCCAGGTGGTGCCTAAAGTCAACAGTGACCTGACCCTCACTTCCTCCTCCCTTTTCTGTGAAGGAACAGATAGATTAACAGAAAAGAAAAGAAAAGAAAAGAAAAGAAAAGAAAAGAAAAGAAAAGAAAAGGAGGAAAGCTAAAAAAATTTTTAAGGGTATGGAAAACTGAGTGGTCCTTGGTGCTCCCTGAGCTTGGTTCTTTTCTTGCAGATGTTTCATTACCCGGACTAGGTTACATCATCAATGCTGGGTAATGAAATGTCTTCAAGAAAACAACCAAGCTCAGGGAGCACCAAGGAGCTATCATTTCAACTCTGAGCTACTTTATTGGTATGCAAGGCTGTTGATAAGACAAAGAGCTGGCCCCAGAAGGCCAGCTTGAAGAAAGTAAGAAGAACAGCTTAAAAGAAAATGAAGAACATCTTTGGAAGCAATCAGTTTTCTCAGAAACAGAAGCTAATTGGGACTCAGAAAAGTTTCTGAATAAGCGAAAAGTTCCAACCTAACTAAAGGGAAGTGAAAATAATTAAATGAAAAGAAGAGAAATATGATTAAGTCTAGGATGTCATTTTGACTTGGTGTTCTGATACCCCTGGTTTTTCTCTACATTTTGTTTGTAATTTTTTTCTTCCCGCTTCTCACTAAAAGTTCAGTTATGTACTGTTAAATGACAAATCAGGGTCAGTATTTCCAAAAATACTTTGGCATGGTTTAGAGCAGTGGTGAAATCCAAATTTTTTTTACTACCGGTTCTGTGGGCATGGTTTGGTGGTGTGGTGTGGATTGGTGGGTGTGGCTTGGTGGGCATGACAGAGGAAGGATACTGCAAAATCTCCATTCCCTCCCTACTACTGTGGGAAGGATATTGCAAAATCTACATTCCCACCCCAGTCTGGGGCCAGCCAGATGTAATATTTGCCAGTTCTCCGAACTACTCAAAATTTCTGCTACCAGTTTTCCGAACTGCTCAAAATTTCTGCTACTGGTTCTCCAGAACCTGTCGGAAGCTGCTGGATTTCACCCTGATTTACAGGCTTATTAAAGTATCTGAAGAAGGAACGTATGTGGCTGAACATTTTAAAAGCTATGCTTTGCATTTTCTTTCTCTTGGTTCTTTGTCTTTGACCATATTTCTATCAGCTTTTCCCCCCCTGCCATTTCTTTTCATGGTCCAGAATCCAGAAAGAGAAATACCTGCCCACAGATGATAGCTCTGTCTTGGGAATTGAATCATGAGTTAGGATTGCTCTGAACTATCACAGTATTATCTGACCCCCCAGCATTAAGCAGCAACAAGAGACATCTATCTAATACAGAGGTGTCAAACTCAAGGCCCACAGGGTGGATCCGGCCCTCAGAGTGCTTAAATCTGGCCCACAGGGCTGCCCTGGAAACAGCAAAGGACTGGCCTATAGTGCCTCTGCCAGCAAAAACAGAGCTCAATTTTCACTGGCAGAGGGTTTCAGGAGGCTGCTGTAGCTGGAAACACAGCTCAGGAGCCCATTTTTCTGGCAGAGCACTCAGGCCACCACAGGTGCCCCCAACACAAATGACATTGAGCTGGCCACACCCATCCTAGTCACACCCACCCTGGCCCCCTGAGGTCAAACACAACCCTGATGCAGCCCTCAATGAAATCGAGTTTGACACCCGTGATCTAGTAGATTCTAAATACAACTTTGTATCAACAATGAAAAATGAAAAAGGCAGCAATTTTAAAATCTCCTCAATTTATTTTAATCCTAGTGAAGCATTTTTTCTTGAGTCTTTTGACATTTAAAAAGTTGAAGTATGCTTTCACTATAAGGGCACTTCTACTAGAGCAGGGGGCCCCAATCTCTGGGTCGTGGCTCACTTACAGGGCCATAGCCTATTTGGAATTGGGCTGCATGAGTGGCTGGCTGGAGCTCAATTTGCACAAGCAGCAGGTTGGTGAGCAATCGTATGTGTGTGTGTGTATGTGTGCCGGCCCACCACTTGTGCAAGGGCTGCATGTGCATGTGGACACCAGCCTGCTGCTTGCATGGCCCAATTCCCCTCTCCCTCCCCCTTGCAGTGCTGGGCCACCAAGCTGCAAAGTCTGGGTACTGCTGTACTACAGTGATTTGTACCACTTCCGGATCTGGTCCAGACCAACTGATATCTTTTTTGGAGAGCTGAAACCATACAAAGCAATTTCTTTTGAATTGCTATATCCTGTTATAGACATCCTGTCACAGACTACCATAGACATAGACAGTCACAGAAAGTCTTGTTTCCATTAATCTCTTTTTATTCTACCATTAGAAAATCTGTGTCTTGAACCTGAAACTTATCTTATTGCTGCTGTGTAATCAAGCATACAGAAAGCTCCAGGTTCCTTAAGGCTTGCAGCATGAATATGATTGAGTTGCTTTCTGTGCTCCGGCCTCATTGGATAGTGTTCTTGTTCTTCAGTTTAGTCTCAGTCATTACCCCTTGCAGCATAACCAACAGACACTTAACAGACTGGACAGCCAAAGGCATGATTCTGTTACTGCAAGATATCTGCCATGGAAATCAGTAAAGACATTTAGGCACTTAGTCATAAACTGGGCATGCTATACTATGAGTATTTAGTTGCATTCCCCTGTGAAAGAGAAAAAAAAATCACTTGAATGAACAGCCTTAGCAGTAACCACATGTTTAATGATTATGCTTGCTCACATTTGCATTTATTCCAAGCAATAAGTGTACATTGTATCCTAATTTGTCATTCTGCTAGTACATCATGCCTATTAGACATCTGTTGCAAAATCAGATTCCTACATCATCTTTTTCACAGGGTCGCCTTTCTTTAAACATTTTTTCAATATGCCTCCTCCACAAAGAGCCAATGTGTGCCTCTCATAATCCTCCAATGGGACCATTGAAATCTAATTTAAACCATAGTTTAAAAAATTTAAAAAGCACTTAAGTGTCAGTGTTCCAGAAAAACCCCAACTCCAAGTAAAGACGCGGAAGCAAACATTTTTCCAAAGTTCTCTTTATTAGAATAGGCAAACTGGCACATCTGGGAAAACCCAAATCTGAAAAGCCTGGGTTTTCCTTCAGTAAGTCAAAGCTCCCAAAACTATCCCCTTTTCCCCCCCAGTCGATCACATGCTCCAATCAACGTCTGCTCCATCTCAATCCCTGACCACTCCTTCTCCAAATGCTGGATCGCCCTGACCAACAGGAAGAATGCTATTATGTCTACTAACAACCCTTCTCCTTAATCCCCCCCTTTCCCACACATGAGAAGGTGGCAGCGTTGAAGCTTCCGGGCTAATATGGCTTCCAAAGCTGACACTTAAGTATGTAACTCTATCTTAGTTTGAAAGGTTGAATTGTGCTAGAGTTTTTTCTAATGTCTCTCCTACTTTGCACTATAGATCATCATATTCCAGTAAGTATAGGATGACCCTCAGCTGGTAAAATGTTCATTTCTTTGCAAGTAAACTTGGAAAAGTAGAAGGTGATCAAGTTATAGAACGATAGTTGGTAAACACTGAAAGGAAAGGCTGAATAATTCTATGGCAATTAAACTGATATTACTTTTACTCTATAAATCAATCACAGTTTTTTAGGATTAGTGATTTATCCTTGCAACAACATTTTACGGAGTATCTTCTTTCTAAAAAATAGTAGAAGGAGAGCAAAAAATCGGAAGTCTGATAGCACTTTTTTGGCTAGCAAATTTTATTAGAATGCATAACCTTTTGCTCAGCTGCAGCTCACTTCATCAGATGAATTGAATGAATAGATTGATGTAGGATTTAAACTGAGGCAGGAGGAAGATAGTAGGGAAGAAGGGAAGAGAGGATGGTTTATGTAGATGCAGACTTCATGCAAGACAGATCTTCGGGTTTTCTTTCTTTAAAGCATACAGCATGGAAAATAAGATCCGTCTGCCTCTAATTAAGTGCAATTATCCCAGGGGAGTATCGAGGTAGATTTTCACTTTAACACCACCTTATCAATTAACAATTGTAATGTATTAGAAACCCTTTGCCTTATTGAGACCTTCTGAGATTGTCTGATTTCATGAGATTGTACATGAATATGCATGCCATTAATAGAATTTTTTATTACAGTCATTGACCAAAATTACAAACAGAAATACAATAAAAAATAAAATAAAAACAAGACAAGATAAAAAATATTACAATTGATGGTGGATTCATAGGAATAGAATAGAATAGAATAGAATAGAATAGAATAGAATAGAATAGAATAGAATAGAATAGAATAGAATAGAATAGAATAGAATAGAATATACTTTTTTGGCCAATTGTGATAGGACACACAAGGAATTTGTCTCTGATGCATAAGCTCTCAGTATACATATAAGCAACAAAGTGATAAATCATAAATCATAAGATACAACCAACAAAGTGATAGTCATAAGATACCAATAGGCTTAGGTAATAGGAAAGATGAGAAGGATAATAGTAATACAGTCCTGCTACATAGTTAGATACCCTTAGGAATAGACAGTCCTGTGGGAATTATGTGTTTAGCATAATGATGGCATGGGGGGGGGCTGCCTTTGTGTTTAGTTGTTTTGGTGTGCAATGCTCTATAGCTGCATCCTGAGGGGAAAAGTTGAAACAGTATGTCCAGGATGTCTGTAGATATTTTTTCAGCCCTTTTTCTGGTTTGTGCAGTATGCCAGTTCGCAATGGAAGGCAGCTGGTTGCAATTGTTTTTTCTGCAGTCCTAACTATCTGTGCCTGTCCTGTGTAGTTGCTGTACCAGACAGTTACAGGTAATCAAAGTCCTAATCAAAGTCTGTTTTATTTTACAGTGAATACAAAATTTAGCTATGTTCAAGGAGACTGAATTGTATTAATCTAATAACTATATATTTATATTAAAAAACCTTCAAAATGTCCCAGATGCTTTACCAGGTAAGGAGTTATAAGGTGGGGTCCTTGAAGGTACTGTTTAGCAGGACATGTCTCTAAAATAAATTTTATTAATCGGAAAATATGCAACTAGATTCCTGATTTCTTTCCTTCCTAAGAGGAGTACTTTTCTTCATAGTGCTGAATACATTTTGTCCTAAACAGGGCATTCTTTGCCCTTTCACCCCAATATTTCATTTTTATTTTTGAATTGATACACAACACTTTATATAATAATAATAATAATAATAATAATAATAATAATAATAATAATAACAACAACAACAACAACAACAACTTTATTGTCATTGTATATGTATACACAGTACCCATACAACGAAATTCACTTAACACCCAAAGATCAGGTGCAACACACATAACAATCCCCAAATACACTCCCACCCACCACAATTCTCCACCCCTAAACCACCCAAACATCCACGCAACAGACTAAGTAATACTGTGCAACAGCTCACTGATGATGGCCCTTTAGTTCATTGTTGAGTGCAATTATAGCTCTGGGATAAAAACTATTCAGAAAATGTGTGGTCTGAGTTTTAATTGTTCTGAATCTTCTGCCAGAAGGCAACAGTCTAAAAAGATTGTAAGCAGGATAGGAAGAGTCTCTGAGAATGTTATGCAACTTTCTCAAACAGCGAGATTTGAAGATGTCATCCAGGGTTGGTAGCTGGAGTCCGATGATATTCTGGGCAGTTTTACTGATTCTCTGTAGAGCTTTTTTGTTCGCTACAGAGCTACTCCCATACCACGCAAGAATGCTATATTTCAGGACACTCTCAATGGTGCAGCGATAGTAGGACAGAAGTAGATGCTGAGCTAGATTCATCTTCCTGTGCATTCTCAGGAAATACAGCCTCTTCTGTGCCTTCTTCACAAGCATGTTAGCCTTCATAGTCCATGAGAGGTCCTCCAAGATATAAATGCCCAGAAATTTAAAACTATCCACCCTCTCCACTTCCTCACCATTTATGTACAATGGTAGATGTACATCTCTCTTCCTCCTGAAGTCAATTATAAGTTCTTTAGTTTTTTTGGTGTTAAGTGTGAGATGATTTTCATTACACAGTGTCAGCCCTTGTACTTCCTTCCTGTAAGCAGACTCATTGTTCTTATTAATGAGCCTCACCACTGTTGTGGTATCTACAAATTTAATAATTATGTTGGTGTTATACAATGGGGTGTAGTCATGTGTGTACAAGGAATAAAGGAAAGGGCTTAGCACACAACCCGGGGGGGGGGGGGGGGGCTCCTGTGCTTAGTATCAGAATAGAGGAATGGTGAGATCCCATCCTTACTGACTGTAGCCTACCTGTCACAAAATCCCTTATCCACAAACAAATCCTCTGATTTATACCCAAATTGGACATTTTAAAAAACAACCTGTTGGGTAAAATGGTGTTAAAGGCAGAGCTATAATCCACAAATAACAGCCTCGCATATGTCCCCTGTTGTTCCAAGTGATTCCATACAGTATGGACAACAAGACATATTTAATAATTTAATTTAATTTAATTTAATTTAATTTAATTTAATTTAATTTAATTTAATTTAATTTAATTTTTTATTTAATTTTTAAATTTATATACCGCCCTTCTCCCGAAGGACTCAGGGCGGTGACCAGCCAGAAGTAAAAAACATCAAATACAAAATATTTTCTTTTTTTTTTTCATTTTATTAAATTTGTATACCGCCCTACTCCCGAAGGACTCAAGGCGGTGAACAGGCACAAAATAAAACACATGAATACAAAAGTTAAAAAACATACTTAAAACCAAATTAAATAATTTTTGCCCAAGACAATTAAAATTCCCAATAATTTAAAACGAATTAAAATTTCAATTTAAACATTTAAAAGAAGGGGAGAAAATTAGGCCAGGCCGGCCTGCTGGAATAGGAGTGTCTTCAAAGCACGGCGGAAAGTGCGCAGATCCGGGATCCTCTGTATCTCTGGGGGGAGCTCGTTCCAGATAGTAGGTGCCCCCACAGAGAAAGCCCTCCCCCTAGGGGCCGCCAGTCGACATTGTTTGGCTGATGGCACCTGGAGGAGCCCCTCTCTATGAGAGCGTACCAGCCGGTGGGAGGCTGTTTGTGGTAGTAGGAGGTCCTGTAAGTAGCCAGGTCCTAAGCTATGGAGCACTCTAAAGGTTGTAACCAAAACCTTGAAGCGCACCCGGAAGACCACCGGGAGCCAGTGTAGCTCGCGCAAGAAAGGTATATAAAATATAAAATATATAAAATAAATATAAAAACAATTTAAAATGAATTAAACAATTTGGCCCAACAGTTAAAATCTCCCATTAAAATCCAAATTAAAATACACAATTGGAGAGATTAGGCCAGCCCGACTTGATGAAATAAAAAGGTTTTGAAGGCCAGATGGAAAGTACGTAAGTACATAGCATCGTCAGTTAATCTATTACCCCTATATGCAAATTGGTATGGGTCCAAAGTAGATGAAGAGTAGCTTTAATATAGTTCAACACCAGCCTCTCAAAACATTTCATATTTAGAACATAAGGTTGCACATAACCAGCTTCAGCAAGCATGGCAATATTTAGCTTATTTTTCAGTGACTTTGTTTAGCTCCATATTTGTTTATAGTCCAACCTCTGTGATGTATATTATCCATTTTAAAAGGCATACTTCCATTCAGGTGATTTGTCACTAATCTCTTTCCAAACAGCTCCATTTCCCTTTCTATCCAATGCTCTGTATGCTGCAACTTCTGAGCACCTACAATTGCCAGTCCCCCTTTTTCAGCTTTCGATTAAGGCACATCTCTATCACTACCACTACTGTTCCTATTCCCCAATCACTGAAAAAGCTATATGAAGCCAACCCACAATTATCTTCCCAGACATTGAGAGAACAATGTATAAAGAGAACAATAGTATTGTAAAAGAAAGGAGTTAGAAGGCAGAGAGAAGTACTCATGATGAGAAGTTTGAGATAATATTAGACAAGAGTTCTGTAAACTGAGTACCCTAGAAACTACATAAAGCTACAGAATTTCAAAAAGAAGAGATTAGAATAGTAGGAATTCACATATTATATTCACATAATACAGAGCATTATATATTGATCCATTTTTTCTGATATTATGAGCCTGAGCAATATGGAGCTGATTTCATTTCAAACACCCACAAGGAAGTTTTTTTTTAAACAGATTTTATACTTCTGCAAATCCCACTAGTACTTTGGCTCCAATTCTGTTGGTATTCACTATTTAAATATCTGGTTATAACAAGAGTTGGCAATTTAAAATCTTGGAAACATCATCTTGTATGTTTTTAAAAGTACCTAGAACAGTGATGGCTAATTTTTTTGCCATCGCGTGCCAGGAGAGAGGGGGCGGGGGAGGTTCGCGCATGCGGGTGCCCACACCCATAATTCTATGCACCCTGCCCTGCGCGTGCGTGTGCAAGCCACCCGCCCCCCCGCTCTTGGCACGTGATGGCCCGGTAGGCCCGTTTTTCTTTCTTACCTGGCTCCACATCCTCTCTATGCATCTGGGAAGGGTGAAAAGAGCCTTTCCCAGTCCCTCAGAGGCCTGAAAGGGATCATTTCCTCTCTAGGAGGCTGGGGACAGCAAAAAAGTCACTTCTTGTCCCACCAGGAGTTGGGAAATGGGCCCTTTCAGGTCTTTGGAGGGCCTCTGAGGGAGTGGGAAAGGCTGTTTTCGCCCTCCAAAGATACATAGAGAGGATCTGGTAAGAAAGAAAAATGGGCCTTCCTCACTCCTCCCAGCCCCTCCGGAGGCAGGAAACAGCCTGTTTCCCTACTCCTAGTGGGCCCAAAAGGCCCGAAAATCAGCTGGCCAGCGCCCGCATGTGCACCAGAGCTGAGCTGGTGTGCCCACTGATATTGATACGCGTGCCACCTGTGGCACGCGTGCCATAGATTCGCCATCACGTACCTAGAACCTCTTGTAATTTTCTACATTTTAATGATTCATTTAGTGAATATTGGAGTCATGTTGTCTTATCATTTTGAGGTTAAAAAATTAAAATTACCTTACCACAGTCTAGAAAGCAGATTATCTTTCAGAAATGAACCAAGTCATCACCACCACTGAAAAATATAAAAACAATTTTTTTCCATATGCACGATGTAACCCTACCTATTGTATATCATGTATGGCCTCCAATTAACAAAAAATTGACCATCCATATTCTGATTTGATAAAAAGGAAGCAGCTGACAGTAGTAATGACACTAAGGTAATTGAAAATTAAACTGCTAAATTACCAAAATGAATTCCTAAGTGAGAGAATAAAATTTCTGAATTAGAGGTCTTGGTTTTTATCCAAGTATATCCACAAGGTGTTTTCATACAGCTATGATAGATTTGCTCCATTGTATATTTTCCCATCATATTCTTTCACAAGAGATTGAAGACCAGGTTTGTTTGGCGATAAATAATTGGGATTATTGTTTTAATCTTGGACACTTTGATTTAGATTGTAGAATTATTGCTTTCTAAATTTTGTTTAGTCATTATTGTGAGATAAGCAGACATATAACTGATATCATAAATAAATTTGTTATTTTAAATCAACCTCTATGACTAGCTTAGGTCCATTACAAAATTCTCTTCTATATATTTAATATATTTCTATGCCATTTGGAAAACTCTCCCTTTGTCATTTTTATGCAAATAAACTTTTCTTGCCCAAAACCTTTTGAGATATCTTTTCTGGTTCAAGTGTCCTGTCACTTATGTTCTTTAAGAGAAGCATCACTGATCATCAACTCCTTGAATTGCTGGAAGTCAGACAGTAAATTTGATAATAAATTATTATAATATCATAAGTATCTGCATTCTTAAACTAGTATTTGCCTAAGGCAATAGAAGGTCTATCATTTTTTTACAGTGTCATAGACAAAAGGTTGAGAGAATTGTCAGGTCTTAGACTTCTTTGTGGTGTTGATGATTTTGATTTTGGCTCTCCATTTGTTATCCTTAAACAACCCTGTAATGTTCTGTCCTATTGTATTTGCATGCTAATTTACTTAAAATGTTTATATTTCACATACAGATTACAGTTACAGAGAGATGGTTGTTTTTTCTCTGCTGAAGTGGATTTAAATCCAGTTCCCAACTGATGAGGTTTCTGTGGAGGATGAGATGGCAAGAATCCTAATTGGCCCAGATCTGCTGAACATCTACCTTGAAAGCATCTACCAAGAACATTTGGCTGTATAGTTAGAGAGTCATTGGGCCACAAATGTGCAATGTTTGTTTTAGGGATCCTTTCAAAACACTCTCTAATTTTTTCCCCTTGATTTTTGCACTCCAAATTATTCAGTGAAACTGGTGCATTAGGAGTATTTATTGTTCCATTCTTTTAAAAGTAATGTCCAAATCTCCATGCACGGACATCTCGCCATAGTTTTTAGTTTTTTTATACTTTTCCAATGCTGCTGAAATACTTTAAAACTTTACAGAGGAATAGAGGCAGTTGTTTTCCTATGGATCCTTGCTGTAAGAGATTCCATTTAGTTGCCACTCTGATCCAGAGTGGACTCAGAAAGCAGAGGTAAGAAGAAACCAAGGTAAACGTAACTGTCTTTACAGAACCAGGTGAAAGATAAAATAAAGTTAGCATTTGCCACAGCTGGGGATTGTGCGACAGACCCCCTCCAACTGAGGACCAGGATCCAGGAAAAAATAAGAGAGAAACCAAGAGAGAAAGATGGGATGCTCTGTAAGAAAACCTTTCAACTCTTTGTCCATGTCCCCTCCATGACATAATTTGTGGAGACATATTGATAAAACACTATAAAAAAGAGCAGTTCTGATATAATTGTATTGTAATTCCATCACAATTGTTTTATTTGCTGTTATTATTGTACATTATGCACATCGATAAAGCATTGTACACAAAAGATTCTTGAGGTAATCATCTATCAAGATTGTTTTTCTGCAACACTTTATCAATGCAAAACAAGAGAAACTTATTATTCCATATAGTATTTCAAAATCTGGACACACACATCTATTGGCAAAACACATCTGCTTTATGTACAATCAAAGATATCCGTTATTCAGTTGTAGGATAATGTCTTTTACTGTGACAGAGTTCAACTTGTAAGAATCCTTTGGTGCATACAAAGGAATGAATGGTAACTTGTACAACAGGAACTCAGCCGTAATTAATCATCATGCCAGCTCAACCCTGCATTGCCCTTGAATTCTCTTCAAGCTAATTGTATATTTAATTTAATTTCATAAAAATGTTGACTAACTCGTGAAGATGTCCTTCAGTGCAGTGGGAGCCAAGGCAGTATAGGAGAGAATAAACCTGAATTAATCATACAGTAAACAAGATATACATGCACAGAAGTCATATGTCGAAATTCTATAAGCAGATTTGTACTTGGCTGATAAATTGGTTTCTAATGACCCTTTATTTTTTATTGGTCCTACATTCTACAACTGGAACAATGATATCATTCACCAGGCCCATCTCCAATATCATTCTTCTTTCTAAAACAGTTACGAGTCTTTTATGATTATATAAAGAGGCATGCTCAGTAGCCATACACATATTCTTGGGAGTTGTGGCATCACAGGCATGTTCACACAAACATGGCAGTTGTGAAAAGAAAGCAAAGAGTGACTAGATCACCTAAATCAGAGGTCTTCAAACTTGGCAGCTTTAAGACTTGTGGACTTCAACTCCCAGAATTCTGGGAGTTGAAGTCCACAAGTCTTAAAGCTGCCATGTTTGAGGACCCCTGACCTAAATCATTCTTCATCCATTTCCCTTTAAAATACTGCTCTTTCCTGTGTAAATGAAAGTGGAGTATAGGGGCTAGGGAAGATCACACAGGAGCCTAAAATCTCAGGGGGATTTGGCAAATTATGGCAAATTTAAGAAAAGAGATTTGCATAATAGAAGTGTATGAAGAGAATCTAGTCTGGATCTAGAATTTAGAATAGCAGAATACCGAAGAGTAGATTAGAGAACTACAGCAAATAAGTAAGGAAATACGGAAGAGAAAATAAGCTAAGAAAATATAAACAATTAACATAGCATTATAGAAAAGAATTACAAGGCAAAATTATAAATTTGGAAATTACAAGAAATAAGGACAAAAGAAACAAAACATCTTTTGTAAATAAATCTTTCTTTTGGTAATTTTATTTTCTTAATTAATTAATTAATTAATTTTGATTTTTATAGTGCCCTTAGCCAACAGGACTCAGGGCGGTGAACAGCCGAGATAAAACATAACATATAAAATTTAAAAAACAGTTTAAAAGACATTAAATAATTTCAGCCCTCAATTTAAAACAACCCAGTTAAAACCAATTTCAAATTAAAACCGAAAGGATGGGATCAAGCCAGCCCGGCTAGATGAAACAGATGTGTTTTCAGGGCCTGACGAAAAGTCTGGAGGTCTGGTATCGTGCGTATCTCTCGGGGTAGGTCGTTCCAGAGGGCAGGTGCTGCTACAGAGAAGGCTCTCCCCCTGGTGGTTGCCAGCCGACATTGTCTGGCCGACGGCACCCTGAGGAGGCCCTCTCTGTGCGAGCGAACTGGCCGGTGGGAGGCTATTGGCGGCAGAAGGCAGTCTCGTAGATACCCCGGCCCTAAGCCATGGAGCGCTTTAAAGGTGGTCACCAACACCTTGAAGTGCACCCAGAAGACTATCGGAAGCCAGTGTAGCTCGCGCAGGAGAGGTGTCACATGGGAGTGCCTTGTCACTCCCATAATCCCCCATGCGGCCGCGTTCTGGACCAACTGGAGCCTCCAGGTGCACCCCAAGGGGAGTCCCATGTAGAGAGCATTGCAGTAATCCAGGCGGGAAGTGACGTGACCGTGCGTAGGGAGTCCCGATCCAGAAAGGGACGCAACTGGGGTATCAGGCAAATCTGATAAAAAGCCCCCCTGGCCACGGCCGTCATATGCTCTTCTAAAGACAGCCATGCAACCAGGAGGACGTCCAAGTTGCGAGCCCACTCCGTGGGGGCCAGTGATTCGTCCCCAATAACCAGCGATGGCACCAGCTGGCTATATCGGGACGCCAGAAGCCACAGCCTCTCGGTCTTGGAAGGGTTGAGTCGGAGCCTGTTTCTCCCCATCCAGGCCCGCCCAGCCTCCAGGCACTGGGATATCACTTCAAGGGCATCGTTGGGGTGGCCTGGGGTGGAGTTGTACAGCTGAGTGTCATCAGCATACTGATGGAACTCCACCCCAAAGCCATGGATGATCTCACCCAGCGGCTTTACATAAATGTTGAACAGAAGGGGCGAGAGGACTGACCCTTGCAGCACCCCACAAACAAGGCGACTTGGGGTCGACCGCTGCCCCCCTGCCAACACAGATTGCGACCGGTCAGAGAGGTAAGAGGAAAACCACCGCAAAACGGTGCCCCCCACCCCCAACCCCTCCAACCAGTGCAACATGATACCATGGTCGATGATATCAAAAGCCGCTGAGAGATCTAACAGGAACAACCCCTATCCTGAGCCCTATTTATTAATCCCAAGGATTAATAAAATCCTTGCCTCAAACTGGAGTCATCTCCTTGGTTGAACCTAAGTTCAACCCAACTGGGTTACATGGACAGCAATGTAACTATCTCAGAAAGAGGAACCTTATGGCTGACAGTCTGACTCCCTCAATCAACTGTCTGCAAAAACTAGAGCCAGCTCACTTATTCTACATGACTGACATTCAACAGCAAAATAATGATTTTGACTGAGTTGTTTTTCATTTTTTAAAAAACATTATTCTCTCCCAAATCTCTAAAGAATGAGGGGCAAAAATATTCTTCCCCCCTTTCCAGTAATACATCACCACTTATGCCCTATGCTGTCCTTGGAGCTATTAACTAAGGTACAGCCATTGTGCTCTGTTATTTATATTTACTTTTTGCAATACTAAGAAATAAACAAAGGGAAAAGGGAAAAAATTGACAAAAACAAAAAGAACCAAAACAAGAGAATTGAATGTGTCTCCTACATATGTAATATGTTTGTGTGTGTGTGTCTGTATATATGTGTGTATGTATACACACACATGTGTGTGTGTGTGTTTCTGTGCATGCATATGTACGTACATACACATACAGACAGAAAACAAATAAAAATATTGGATAAAATACTGGTTATGAGTATTTTATATATATATGTATATGTATATGTATATGTGTGTACTGTATATATGTGTATGTGTGTACATACATAGCATAGCATAGCATACTTTATTGCGGTCATAGACATGTACATATACATATATGTATATGTATACATATATGTAAATGTATATAAATATAGTTAATATTTTTATTCAGTATTTTTGTATGTATGTAATATGCATACACACACACACACACAAACATATGTATACTTTAGATAATCTATTTGTAATAACAGATAGATAACTATTTGTAGTAATACCGTGTTGAGTTTGGCTGATAACATCACTTAAAAAGCAAAGAAATAACGACTTAAAATTTATAACCAGCTGCCAAGATGAAAACCAACCATATATTGATTGAAATAACTATCTTTACCTGACTATCTGTCTGGAAACACATACCTAGAAACGCTACTACATCTCCAGAACCTTGCAAAAGATTGGGTGGGTCAGAGGCAATCTTATCTCTGGGAGGAGGGTGCTCCCAGAATGGTCAAATGCCAAAACCAGAAATGCCATTCTTCCTAAATCCCATAAAATGACCCTTCTTAATTGATGGAACTCATAGCATGCTTCTTCTGTTAGATATGATAGAATGGATAGAAAGTATTCAGGAGGAGTGATCTCACAACTAATACATATAACAAATAACAGTCTTCTGGTTATGTCAACTTTTTAGCCAATAATATCCCACTTTTTTAAATACCCCCAATTCAATGAAAAATACAGTAACCTTTCCAAAAAGCTACAGCAACTAACATAGGAGTTAACAATATGAACCTAATCAGATTCCTAAATTGCATCAATGTATATGCATTTGTTAAAATAAACAATAAACCAAGCCAGAGATTTAGAACAAAGGATTGTTTGGTGATATTCCTAAATTCTTAAAAAAACTTCCAATCAAAAGATTGAGTTATTGATCGTTACTTGCCCGAAATGGGAATATTAATTTGGTTATTCATCCTGTGAAACACAATCTAGAAAATCAATATAATGTGATTTGAACAATATAATACCATCTGTAAATTGTCTTCCATATGGCAAGACAGTTTGCTCAAAAGTAAGATAAATATTGGTCTGAATATATAGAAGTCAGTATTATATATTGATTAAAAAGGTAACATTTAGGATATGAAACTTAGGAAAGAATTCTTACTTCTATTACTGTTGTTCATGTGAACATTACTAGGATTAGCCCAGATCATAATTTCAGAGCAGATTGATTGAATTGTCTATATGTTATTCCTCAGATGCAGGAGTCCTGTAATAAGTACGGGGAGGAAAGAAGTGGGGCTAGAAGTAAGTCACTGACCTTTTGTAATTATATTTATCAAAGATGTTTTGGTTTAATTTTTAAAAAAAAATCTGTTGTAATCAACAAATCAATGTTCAGCTTTTTACAAACTGCTTTAGAAATTGTTTAGGTGTTACATTTGGACTTCTGCATGGAGGTATTTGTATGCATCACTATCCTTAGTTTAATCCTTTAAATAAACTATGCATAGCACACAAATATAATTATAGATAGGGTAGATCAATTACATAAACAAAATATGAATTTAGGCAAAAATTAATATAAAAAATATTTATACCACTGTTCAGGGGCAATTGGTTTCCAAAATGCACTTGGAGATTTATTGGAGTGTCAGCATATTTCTTCCTCTGTGTGTATCTATATTGATAGATGATGAGAAGTTGGCTTTGAGAATTGGTCCATATTAGGATGCATAGCCCAGCTGTGTATTATAGAAAGAAATGAACTTGGCTGGACTTTTTTTTTTTTTGGCAGCAAAAGATAAATCCAATTACGAATATCTCCAGAAAAGATAAAGAAAAGCTGATAATGAGTCACTTCCAGCCAGCAAATGAAGCAGATGAAGATATTAGAGGACAATATAGATTTAATTAACTCTTTTTTGGTTCTCTGATTATCACCTGAGATCTTTGCCCTCTTATTTAATGTATTCTTATTCTGGGATTTCATACTTTACTGACCTTTGTGTAACTTTCTGTCTCACTCACCAGCTTTCTCTTTTGTGATTCAGTTGACTATTGCTTATATATCACAAAGGATTCTGAAAAAAAGTTGAAGTTAGATTCATCCTCATTATAAGCTTGATATGTGTTAGTTGACTCCATCTATTGTCTCTCTGGGTTTAAATATCTTCTATTGTTAAGGCCAACAACAATATTACATTTTACATACTGAACCCTTTTTCTTGGAAAGAAAAAGAACACTAAAATTAACAAGGATTAGAGGTTGATGAAAGAGGTATTTAGTAATATGTTTACAATGATGAAATAATTTGAGAAGAAATGTTTTAGGCAGAGTTCTGAGCAGTAATTATAAAGTTATCTCAGGGATAATATAATCAAAGAAAGGAAATTTGAGTAATATTGGACATCAAAAGTACTGTATGAAAAAGTGTATTACTTGAAAATGTTGATAAAGGAAGAGAAATACTGTACGTATGTGCTGAGTTCAGGCTTAAGTCTATCTTGGAGAAAAGACTTCATGGATGAACACAAAGTTCATTCTCATCAGGTAACATATAAAGAAATATCATGTAATTTTAGAGCCCTTATATGTTCCTATCTCCAGTATATATGCAAAATGTAGTATAGTATTGCATTAGAACCAGGAAGATCTGGATTCAAGTTCGTTTCCCACCATGGAGGCTCACTGGATAATCAATCATTGTCCCTTAGCCCAACCAATCCTAAAAGCTGTTCTGAGAAAAACTGGAGGAGAATATGCATACTCCTAATGAAGCACACATCATGCTGTTGAATCAGTTTGAAGCTGACTACTGACACAACTGAGCATGTGACATTTGTTCATCTGAAGAACAGAATTACTTCTTTTCCCTTCCCTTTCTGGCCCTGCATTATTTTATTTGAAAATGCAGCATAGAAAGGTATTTTTTTTTTCCTGTAACGTAGCACCTGAACAAAGCTTCAGGGGAATTTAATTATTCATGTATTAATTAAATATATACCCCATCATAAGCATAAGTAGATTATTGATGGCTCACCAAAAAGATAATATAATCATAAATATTAAAAAATAGACTATATACAGAGGCAAAAGTAGTATCTGGTGTTAACATTCAAATACCCTCTGGAAAAGCTCTTCAACTGTTTCTGGAAGAAAGTTCACGTTTGAACTCTTCCAGTAGGCCATTCCAGAGGAGCTCAGATGGAATCAGCTGCATGGTTCTCCCAGCAAAATCCCAGGAAGTGAGTTTGTATGCTCCTTAGTGGAAATTCTACATCTCCTCTCCTTAATATCTGTAGTGGTACAGTCCTCTGAGTGGGAGAAGACTTGTGATTGGCTTTATTCCCTTTGTAGTGCAAAAAGGAGATTTCACAGTTTTTATTAGCTTGAGTGGCTTAGGAAAAAGTACCAGAGAAATGTCAGTAGTGATCAGCTGGCTCATGGTGATTTCTCTCTGGGTTCCAACATAGGGAAAAGTGAAGATGATTGCACAGTTGCCTCCAAAATGGAGAAATTGGGAACTAGAAATGATGTGAAGAGAATGTACCATTTGATTGAAGGAGAAGATCCCCATGAAAAAAAATCTACCGAAAAGCCAAACTCAGATATGTCACTTCAGCAAACAAATTATCTGACTCAGTGGCTCATCTTAACCCATTATTTCCCTTCTCTTCTGCCACTTCAAGGAGCTGTTTGATGGACAAGAGTCTAATTAGGTCAACATTTAATTAAATCAAATTTAGTTGACTTATTTTTATATTTCTTTTTTTGCACTCTGATAATGCAGCTAATATAAGACACAGTGCTGCAGTACAGCATTTTCCTCGATTGCTATCACATTTAGGAAATATAGAAGTACTTAAAAATATGAGACTGTAGAAAATAGCTCAACTTGAAGGGGGAAATCCAAAAAGTATCTCTTCCTATTAACTCTCAAGGTACAAGTCAGGATGGACAAATCTGTCTGTTCCCAGTTTATAGTACTTTTCAGATTTCATGTGTTAACTGCTATTTGTACTACTCTCCTGTACAAAAGTGTTTGTGTAATTATCAGCTTTTATATGTATTTTATTTCCAAATAGACATTTCTACCTACATTTTCTCTTAAAACAACCAGTTTTAAATGTAATCCTATATTTTTTAAACATAATTTATTTATTAATTTATTATTTATTAATTTAATTTGTATACCGCCCTTCTCCCGGAAGGGACTCAGGGCGGTGAACAGCCAAAATTAAAAAACATACAAATGCAAAAGTTAAGATAATTAAAAGAATTAAATCACTGGCTACCCAATTTAAAACCCCAAATCCATAAAATTTAAAATCCCAATTAAAAACCATTTAGGCTAGGCCGGCTTGAAATAAAAACGTCTTCAGGGCTTTACGGAAGGTCCGGAGATCCGGGATCAGTCGCATTCCAGGAGGCAGCTCATTCCACAAGGCGGGTGCCCCCACAGAGAAGGCTCGCACCCTGGGGGCCGCCAGCCGACATTGCCTGACCAACGGCACCCCGAGGAGGCCCTCTCTGTGAGAGCGTATTGGCCGGTGGGAGGTTATCGGTAGCAGCAGGCGGTCTCGCAAATACCCTGGCCCTAAGCCATGGAGCGCTTTAAAGATGAGAAGCAACACCTTAAAGCACACCCAGACGACCACCGGGAGCCAATGCAGCTCGCGCAGGAGAGGTGTTACGTGGGAGCGCCACGTCGCTCCCATAATCACCCGCGCGGCCGCATTCTGCACCAGCTGGAGCCTCTGGGTGCTCCTCAGGGGGAGCCCCATGTAGAGAGCGTTACAGTAGTCCAGGCGTGACGTAACCAAGGCATGAGTGACTGTGCATAAGGAGTCCCGATCCAGAAAGGGGCGCAACTTGCGTATCAGGCGAACCTGATAAAAAGCCCCCCTGGCCACGGCCGTCATATGCTCTTCTAAAGACAGCCGTGTGTCCAGGAGGACGCCCAAGTTGCGAGCCCCCTCTGTGGGGGTCAGTGACTCGCCCCCAATAGCCAGTGATGGCACCAGCTGGCTATACCGGGACGCCGGCATCCACAGCCACTCGGTCTTGGAAGGATTGAGCCGAAGCCTGTTCCTCCCCATCCAGACCCGCACGGCCTCCAGACACTGGGACATCACTTCGAGGGCATCATAGCAGAACAATTATAAGAACAAACTGACATGCTCTAATAATGCCTGAAGCAGGGTCTTCATTATTTCCCCTTTTTGGAGCTTGCCATAGTCAGAAATTTCTGACTTTGGATATGCTGAATTTCAGAGACAAACACACAAGAGGGATCTGGCATTTCATTCCCTTGTCTGAAACTAGAAACTGTTCAAGGAGTCATATGATTATATCCTGTGTATTTCTTCTATTTTTCCCGAGTGAAGTATTGTATGGGACACCACTTGAGAATCACTGAAAGGGATGAATAACCAAGCTCTGACGTCTATGAAACAACAGTTGGCTTGGTCTATATTAGAATTTACAAACACCAAATTTCTCAAGCATGTGTAGATACCACTGATGTAGCTATTCAGGCTTCATTGTTCAAATTTCATTGAAATTGAAAAGGAACTGCATTGATCTCAGGACTGCTTGATCAGTTTCCATCATTTCCAGCAGGCCTTGTGTTCTTCTATCATCTGTTTTCCCGCTGGACTTAATCATGACTCCAAAATAAATCACTTAAAGCAGCATCTCAGCCCACCTCATTACAGGATTGATGTTTCTGATCAAAACACCCAAAAAGTAGAATTCACATTGCTAGAGATTATGATTTTCATTCATTCAGCCCTTACAGCAGGAGCTCTAGCCAAAAGATTTATTTTTGTTTTCCAGCTCAGATTGGTTCCCAAAGCAAATTGCAATTAAAATTCATGTGAAGATACGTACAGTATAATTAGGAATGTGTTGGTGTCAGTGTGGCAGCCTCTTCTATACTTTATCAGCTGATAATACAATCTAGGTTCATCCCTATAGAGCATTATTTTTTAAACTTGACAACTTTAAGATGTATGATTCCGAGAATTCCCTAACCAGCATATTTTATTTTTTATTATTTCATTTTATATTCATTATAAATAATATTTATTGCATTTTTATTTTGTGATATTTAACTAATAATTAAATCATATCATTCTGCTGTGCCACCCATTCTATGGATCATCATCCTCCCTGAAATGAGATTGTTTCCATCTCTTCCAACCTTTCAAAAAATCCCTTAAAACCTGCTTGGGTCAACAGGCCTAAGAATCACAAAGGAATTATAATTTGATTAGGTGATTCTCTTGTTTATAATCCGATGCACCATCTTTATATTTTACAATATTATTTTTTGTACTTCTGTATTTGTTAAAAAAATATTTTATGGTTGTTTTTAACACCATCCAGAATCACATTGCATGAGATGGGGAGCCATATAAATATGATCAATTAATAAATAATACATTTTGAAAGTTTACACAAGGAACTCAGTCATCATAGGCAGGAAAAATCCACCTCCGATAGACAAATCAAGTCTAGGAAGATGAAGTACTTGTCATGTTGTCAAAGTTGTCACTGTACATACCGGTATGTCAAGCACAGCATAATAGAGGTGAAATTAGGACCAAAGACAGCAGGCAATCAGGTTGGGACCTCAAATGTTCTCCATCCAAACCATCAAATTTTTTAAGGAAACAGTTGGAAAATTAAGGGATTCCTCTGAATTTGCAATCACAGACTTCTGAAAAGAATGATGGTAAGTCTAAATTTTTAAAGTTAATTTATTTTAGGATAGAAATCTGAATATGGATGATTTCTTCCCTTCCCCAAGATCCCCAAATACCAAATCCACCATTATTCACAAGAGCTTATTATTATCAGGTGTGCTGAAGGGTGGGAGAAGAAGAGTTTTCCCGAAGATGAAAGGCAATACGGAACATACCTTTCATGAATTTTCTTGAAACTTTTTTCAGGAACCAAGCCAAGTTCTTACATTGATCTGCAGATCAATAAAACATTCCAGATATCAGACATTTTCTGTGTCCATGTTGTTTCACTGCAATAGAGTGGGTTATAGCTATAGAATGTAACTAGCAATGGCTTAATTTTGCAGTATTTGAACTGCTACCAGAGCCTGCTACAATTTCAAATAACCTAAAACTGAAAGAAGCCCTAGCGTACTTAGCTGTCATTGTAGTCTGCACACTGAAAAATGTTAAGTCAAACATCCTTGCCATATTCTGACATGTTTAAAACCCACAGCCAAAGTCATCTGCAGTGGGATGAAAGAAGAGGGACAAATGATGATCCACAACATGAGTTCATGACACAAATGAATCAATTTACCTATTTGCATCTTATAGCATGACACAAGCACTAAATTGGGTCCTTTGCACATTAATATCATGATTCATATGCCATCATTTTAACACATTGTGATTTATAATGGATGTTGCTGCCTGCAGCATTACCTACTAAGCCACATCTCATTATACTATTTGGTGCTCTGCACAGATATTTCAGAAGTTTTCTCCTGGCTGTTTTGCACTACTAAGATCTGTGCTAGATATACATTATATTTACTTAGATTTCACCTGTCCTAGGGCTACAACTGATTTTATGCATCGTTTGTAAAGTACTCAAAGTCAGCCTATATCTGATACAGAGGGTGATTCTGGAGGCTACAGCATTCTTCTATTTTCCTCCCACCACAAATTTCTTGTGAGTTGCTCCTGACACTCCCATTCTCTATTCTGTAAAGCTGAAGAATTCTCCTCACCATGATTTTTACCTATTCTTCTTCCAGTTCTTTTTTCTAACTTATGTAATAACTTTTCCTCCCACCCTCTTCTCCATGCCCAACTTCAGACCAGTCAGTCACATCCAAACCACTTTCAGGTTGATCCTCCTCTAGTTAACTGTTTATATGTGCAATCATCATCTTTTAAATTGTGTTTTCAAATACAGTTTCTATGTTCTGATATATCCTAGGCACTATTGTCACTTTTGGGAGCTACCTGTTGACGTCGCTTTTGTTTCCAAATAAAACAGCACCAGTCTCACAAACCTGGCTTGTTGCAGGTTGATTACATTTGTTTATTAGATTTTTATCTCGTCTTTTTTCCAGGAGTTGAAAGCAATTTGCATGGTGAGCTCTAGTTTAACTCCATGGCAACAAACCAGTAAGAGAGCAAGTGACTGGCCCACAGTACTGTAATCCAATGAGTTTCTATGGCTGGCATTAGACTTAAATCTGAGTGGCTCAAGATTTTAGGCCAATACTTCTACCACTACACTGTGCCAAGTTTCTTTTATGAAACAAAACAAACAACTGTCTCCTTCTCACAGCAACATGTCTTCTGACACTATACAATCAGGATTACAATGGACTGAGAAACACATCCTCTGGTATCACATTTGTGCCAGCAGTCATTTGTGGTTTAAAGGGCTAATTTAATAATATAGATAAGTAGCCAGCAAATGTGTTGAGAGATATGAGCCCTGGTGGGAGACAACAAGGAGCATTCAATATAGATTCAGCAACTGACAGGTAGTAAAGATACTGAATGATCTGAGACTCAATCTGATTCCTTAGCATCTTGCCTGGCCTCATATATATCAGCATCAGAACATCCCAAACTGATGGTTTTTAGGATATGTTTTTCTTATTCTGTAGATGTTTTCAGCAATATCTCCACATTTGGATTAGGAGATTTCCCAAGGCATTTCTTCTTAATTCCAAATCCAGAAAATCATTTTACCAAATCTGACATCTTGGCTACCAAAGCATTTAGATTCTTCAGCACTGTGTGTTGATGTCCACTTGGCCAAATACAGCTGGGTGGGAATTACATAGATTGCCTCCAGCAGATATCTGCCCACAGGGAAAGATGCAGGGAGTTACTTTGCTGCATTTTATGAGCTGTACTGTGAATTTCTTCCAGCACTTGCATTTTAGTAGAATCTGACATTGAAATTACAGTGTTGAAGAGACCCAGACCTGTCAAGAAACAAAGCCATGACCCCCAGGCTGCCTCACAAGTATTACAGATTTCTCAGGCACAATTGTCACAGCTTTTGTTTCTTCTTGGGTAGATGAAAGGCAACATTTTCCCCTTCCTCCTACTCAGCTCTCCAGCAGACAGAATCCTGGAGATGGCAGAAATGGTTTGTGAGATTAATGGGAATACTTTCTCTTGCTCTGATAAACAGAACATTTTATACAAGTTAAGAAAACTGAAGATATGTATACAATCTCCTCTCCCTACTCCATCTCACCCACACATGCTGAGTCTCCTTATTTGACGAAAAACACAAGTAGTTACTGTAAGTAAGTTTAAAAGCAGAGATGAAGAACGTGTTTGCTCACAGGCAGGACACGATCTCAAGCTGGTTTGGGGTAGCCTCCAGGATACTAAATTATATATCCAAAATTCAAAGGCATAGGGGGAAAATGATATGCTTTAAGACTCCAGTAGTCTTAACACACTTACTGCAGTGTAAAAATTCTCCCAAAATGAACTTATTATTATTATTAAAATGAACTATGATTAAACGCTGAACTAGTAATGTCATTTGTCATATTTCTTGGGACCCAACAAATGGAATTAGGTTCTTCTCTGATCTAAAGCAACATCAGGAAAAGATAACAGGCCTTTAAAAGTAAATGGATCAGGAATAATTATTGTTTTCATATTTTCATATTGTTTCCAAGCTATCATGTAGTCAGTGAGAATCAGAAGAATGGAGTAAGGGAGTGGGGATATATGTTTAGTTTAAATAAGTTTAATTTTAAAATTGCCTGTGATTCTTAATCCACAATCTTGCTGTGCTGTCTTCATGATGGAGATGGTTGGAGGAGGGGGATGGTTCTGGGAGGGATGAGCAAAAAATATCAGGGGTGAAGTCAAGAGTCCAAAAGAGTCACCTAAAGCTTGAAAATCATTCTAACTGCCAAGATAAAGCAAGCAGGCAACCATATCACCATAGGTAAATAATAGTGGCAGATTATCACATTAGTGTAAAGGCAACATTTTATACTGGGTGGGAGAATATAATGGTATATAACTTCTATATTTTATCAAAAAAAATGCAAAATGGACAATATCATAGTGCTGGATAATGAACCTTTCATGTTAGATGGCTCTCAACTTACTAGATCTGAGGATTTTTTGGAATAATAATGGTGTTTTTGATGTGGGTAGTTGTTAATGTTGCCATGCAAACTAGAAAATTCAAAGTTATAGAAGCAAAATTACAGTGGGAATAAGCAACATAAGACACATTAATATGGAAAAGCTCAACACAATGAAAGATAAAGTGAATTGACTACACATTGGTATGTGTAGTGAAATGCAATGCAAAGGAGTGAGACACTTTCTGTCAGGAGATCATGCTGTTTATTGTTCAGGATAGGAAAAACAATGAAAGACCTGTGTTGCTTTCATAGCTAGGAAAATAGCAACAACAACACGACTACAATACAAATAATGATCGCATAATATTAATAGATTGTACAGACAACCTTTAATATGACAATTATCCAAGCTTATGCTCCAACCACTGATGCAAAGAAAGAGGAGCTTGATGAATTTTATAGCCAAATGCAATTTGAAATTAAAACAAAAACCAAACATCCATAATACATTAAATTGAGACATCATAGCAAATATCCAACATAACTACACTCATATTGGATTCAACCAATCTCCTGGCTTAATGCCTGGAAAAAAAGTTAGATCTTCACAGATTTCAGGAAGGGCCAGGAATGTATTTTTGAAAATTGGGGAAGATCACAGTAAGCCAAGAAAACTAACAAATGAACAAATAAACCCAGAGCTCTCACTCAAGGTACAAATGATCAGGATCCAATTATCCTAGTAGATCTAGCTCTCTATTGAAGCCTATAATGCTAGGAAAGGGAACAGGATGATCTGTAGCAAAGTGAATAGGCTCAGTTGTAATGGTGACTGTTGGACCACACAAAGGTTAGGGGTAGACCAAACTGAAGAAAATCTATGTAGTTGCTAAGAACTGACATGATCTCATGGCACATAATCAATACTGACTTTTAAATGTATACTTTAATTGTTTACACTGAGTTTTTAATTTGTTTTTGTCTTTTGCACTTGCTTTTATCATATCATCTCTAGAGTTAGTTAGGATTTATTTTATTTATTTATTTTGTCAAGCATATATAAGATAACAGGTAAAAGTATAAACATAATTTGAATACATGAAAAGGGTAAGTAAAAAGGAATATTAGGACAGGGACGGTAGGCACGCTGGTGCACTTATGCACGCTCCTTACAGACTTCTTAGGAATGGAGTCAGGTCAACAGTAGACAGTTTAAGGTTAAAGTTTGGGGGGTTTGGGGAAGAAACTACAGAGTCAGGTAGTGCATTCCAGGCATTGACCACTCTGTTACTGAAGTCTTATTTTCTGCAATCGAGTTTGGAGCGGTTTACCTTGAGTTTGTATCTATTATTTGCTCACGTATTGTTGTGGTTGAAGCTGAAGTAGACATTGACAGGAAAGACATTGTGGCAGATAATTTTATGTACTATGCTTAGGTCAGACTGAAGTTGGCATAGTTCTAAATTGTCTAAGCCCAAAATTTGGATTGAGGCAGATTATACATGTTGAGGGAGTGGGTATGTCTACCTAATTTTATCTCATCTATACAGAAACACAATGAAAATTTGTATTGGAACACATAGCTATACACACAGAGCCATTTTGGACAGTCAACCATTAAAATGTATTATGTGGCTTATTAGCTGCTACTAAAATGTTTTTGTCTTGGGGGGACAGTTTACTTTAGCCCGTAGAAAAAGGAATTAAGCTGTTTGATACAAGAAGCGTTGTTAGATAAATTACACATAAAAAGCAGTATTGCTGACCACAAATTACACTGGTTGCCCTCTCCCATTTCCTTTCCACATTTAGGATTAGTTATGCCATGGATTCATGATCTACATGCCTTGATAACAACCTGCTTGAATTCTAGTGGAGCTTTGAGAGCAGTCACCAATTTCAGCAGAACCACAAGTACAAAGAGATTAAACCAACCATGTTCACTTACACAGTTACCCTGGTAACATCTGCTCCATACAGTTTATTGATTGAGCCTCAGTCAAATTCAATCACAAGTGAAAATGGATTTTTTAATGCGACTATTAGCTGCTTTTGAAAGGCAAATTGAGTTCAGTTATACTGAGTCAGCCATCAAAAAACAATTTGCCAGCAGCCAGAGAGTCCAGACTGGAACTTGGTGCTAGTGACAAAGGGGAAAGTGAGAGAATGAAAG
Source organism: Arizona elegans (assembly GCA_022577455.1). Classification (NCBI taxonomy): domain Eukaryota; kingdom Metazoa; phylum Chordata; class Lepidosauria; order Squamata; family Colubridae; genus Arizona; species Arizona elegans. The sequence continues at coordinate 157,091,262 of JAKOOJ010000002.1, forward strand.
TGAAAGAAAGCCGAAGTAATGGAATGAAAGCAAATTTTTTTTCAACAGATTTCAGGGAGCTGGGATTTATTCGTATTTCAGTCCTCTGCTACCTAGATAGCAAGATTTTCTCTGAGAAAGTGGGTGTCTCTTTTCAGTAGCTGAAGCAACATACTGTTGCTTAGCAGTTCTAGCTTCTCCTCCTTCCAGTGTTGAATTTCTAAATGCTGCTTGGAAGACAGTATGGAGTTTTCAACATTACTGAACAGGAGGAGGGGGGAAAAAACCCTCCTCCATTATAAAATGAGCCTGAAAGGATATATTTTCTTACTGCCTTTTAGAGTTAAAACAGAAAAGCAGGAAATCCAGGAAAAAGCCAGGAAAGGTGTAGTCGGATTCTAGACATGTCTATATTCCAAATGACTTCAGTAAGATTTTAGACAAATAAGAGGGCAATTTTATTTCTGTATTACTAAAGGCATGCTACACTTTACTGTTGATTCCAACATTCAAAACAGGCTACAGTAATGGGAAAAAATACAAGCATAGAAAAGATCATTACAATAAAACCAGAATTAAGTCCTGTCATTAGAATGATTACCAATAAAAGCTTGGAGATAGCTTTTATGTATTCTGGGTAGTTGGGGGCTAAGCATAGCTCCTCAGGGAGCAAATTCTGTAGTTTGTAAGTCTTATGTGGCTAGCCATAGGCCTAAATGATGCCATATAATTTTTATGAGCTCATTCTATAACCTGAAGTCAAAGAAGCAGGAGTCTCAATAAATCTAAATTAGCTTCGATTACTAGATAACAACCTGAATTCCATAACAAAAGAAAAGTGAAATATGGATGTTGCAAATAATCCAGTTGGCTGGAACATGTTTCAGTTCAAGAAATGATAAAGTACTGGGACAGGTTAAGGGGGAGACAGGACGTCCATTGAACTTGTTAGCAAATTTACTCTAGGCAACATAAAGCACATTTTCATAACATTTGAAATAAAGAGATGTAGTTAGGCCAGGTTTAACCATATTGGTTAAATAGGAGCTTCCACAATCAGAGACAGTTAATAGTAGAATGCTATATATTAAAGGCTAACGTGAGGGAGTGAAGTCCTTTCACTCTGTTTGAGGAACCTCAGCAATATTGTTTGGAAATCATGGGAGGAAGAGGATGGTTTAGACCATGAGTTTGGTCCAAAAGATCTCTTAGATAGTTAAACATGGGCAGCTCAATATTATTCATTCAACTATCCATTCATCTATTAGATTTTTTCCTGCTTTTTTCTGTCCTCTGAAATATTTCAGTTTTCAATATTTTTCTGGAAACCAACAAGGAGATGTTATTCCATGGTGACACAATTGTTACAGAAAAACAGAATCTTCTAACTTCACCTTCCATTTTACTTCCCAAAAAGGAGCGACCACCAGGAGCTAATTTGTCCAACTCTGAGCTTGGTTGTTTTCTTGCAGATGTTTCATTATCCAAACTAGGTAACATCAGTGGGAGAGAAACATCTGCAAGAAAACAGTCAAGCTGAGAGAGCACCAAGGAGCCCTCATTTCAACCCTGAGTTACAAATATTTACCGTTGTTGGTAAATGTATTCTTCCTCCCCATCAGCCTTCTCATTTCATTGAATGACAAAGAAGGTTCCCCCTATCCCGCAATTCTTATGAGTCGATATGAAACTGTTGCACTTCCAAAGAGTGAGTATCCTGCTTTCAAATCTTCAGTCTTCCAATTCTCTCCTTACTCATGCTTCAATTCAGTTTCAAGGAAAGACATATCAGAAGATTTTCTCCCACAGAGAACAGATATCAAATCAGAGAGCACAAAGAGTTCAGAGGGATAGACAAATGTGAAAGCAGTTTTTAAAGCCAACTCTGCTACCGCCTAATAAAACAAACAAGAATATTTTTTAAAAAAAAAAATTCTGAAGCAGTCTGAAAACAAGGCAAAAAACTAAAAGCCCTTTTGCTGGTAAAAAAAATGGAAATTGGAGACAGCATTTCAGTATAAAGGATTTCAAAGTTAACGGGTTTCTCAAGAGGATCCTGCTGAAACCTTGAAATAACAACACAATACTCTGAAAGAGATTCTAGTCCACTTGCTATTGCTAAACAGAAAACCTCAGACACAATTCAAAGTCTATTCATATCTTTGTGACTTATGGTGATTATCCTTATGAGGAAAAACCAAAGTGCTATATTTCATGATTCACAGCTGAGAATTGATTTTTAAGTACTCCAACCCTCCTCTCTCTCTCAAAAGAAAAATGAAGAACCTAACTCTCTAAACAAGACCCTTCCCTTCTTTGTGTATTTGTTACACTCAAACCACTTCCTAACACTTTTTTTTTTAAATCACCCACGCTGGGAGGGAAGTTAGAAGCAGAAAGATTATCCCAGAGTCATCAGAAAGCTTTGTGGCAGTAGAGGAAAAAAGTCCATGCCTTTTAGATCAGGGGTCTCCAACCTTGGCAACTTTAAGACTTGTGGACTTCAACTCCCAGAGTTCCTCAGTTTTAGATGATACAGTCTTATTAACGAACTATATGATATTCGGTAACAAAGCTTCTGCTGATATCTTTATACAAAATGGGTCGCATTTCCCTGAGAGATCCTCCTGTGACACATTTGTTTAAAAGCAAAATACAGGGAGTTTTGATGAAAGTTTGTTGTTGGAGTTGTAAACTAACTTATCAGGATGGAATTGCTGTGGGACCAATTTACACATGCCTTTATTTCTTCAGCAACTGCTTGTAGGTCCTGTGCAGAACTCAGTGCTCTTGACATTGTATAACACTGGCAGCAGGAGTGGGTTCTACTTACCTTTATTACCGGTTCACAACGGGGCTGTGTGCATGTGCAGAAGCATCCTGATGATGTCTGAGTCAGTGGGTGGAGCCTCCCACCGGTTTTACTACCGGTTCTATAGAACTGGTCCAAACCGGGGGCAACCCACCACTGGTTGGCAGTAAGCACAGAAGTTAACTCTCACATGAATTGAGAGTGGTCAGAGGTTCCCCAAAGAAAAGTTTCTTCAAGGAAATTTCAAGGTAAGCATTCTTTTTTCAGGCAAAATATCTGTGGGATTCTTATAATAAATTACCAGCTGTAGCCATATAATTCTAACAGAGATTTGCTTTCAAAAGTTCTATTTTTACCAAAGTTTTTGGTCTGAATTAATGAAAAGAAAGCTTAACCACATGTTTTCAGTAGAGGAAATAGTGTCATTTTACAATTATTGTCATTCAACAGTTATTTATTTAAGTTGTGCTTCATTTTATTGATTGCGGAATTGCTTTCATTTTTACCTGATGGCTCATTTATTGGATATAGCTTGAGTAATTTGACATTTCATTCCCAATCAGAAATGCTCTTTTCAGCCAAACATAAGGAAATAAAAACAAACACCATTGCTTCAAGGACTTTGGTATTAAGACCATTTGCTAGTCTGCAGGAGCAACAGTGTTACACCTCCACCCATGTGGAAAAGATCCAGTATCTCCAGTGATTCTTGCTAACCTCCATTTCAAATTCCTGACAGCTATTAAAATTAGTAGCGAACATCTTCTTGTTTAGAGATTGTCTGCATGATCCATATCTTCAGTAAAATAAAGGGCAGCTCCCTGCTGAATTTCTGTGCCAAGTCTTTTAGAAGTCGAAAGGTATTGTGAAAATATTACCTCCTCATCTTGTTTCACTGTCTTTTTTAGAAAGTATGACTTCACTCACTTGAAAGTTTTAAAAACGGATTCTTCAGTTCAGAACTAAAGAAGCTTCTTGGATGAGAAGTGAAACTTCTTTAAGGAAAAACAAACAAAAAGTCCAGTTAACTCTTGAAAAAGCACCTTTGGGATTTTATGTATGCGAATGTGCCTTCAAGTCAGTCCCTGCAGGGTTTTTTTTTTTTTTGGGTAACATTTTCAGAAGTAATTTGTCATTGCCTGTTTCATAAAGCTGAAAGAGAGTAACTGATCCAAAGTCACCCAACCACCATATCTGGCTCTCACTATGTATAACGAAACACACACTGATCTGTAGGAATTATTCAAACCAGGATAAAACTATTATTTTTGTCAGATGTAGGTATAAACTGCTAGATGTTATTAAAGCAAGGCCAGTGAGCTCAAGAAGCAGAAGAATGTTTGCCTACATAACTCAGAACAGCAGAATTATGAAATGATTCAAGGAATTAAAGTTGGTATAAACTGGCAAAAGTTTGCCTGGAGAAATAAGGAAGTTGGCCTGGGAAGTTTTAGTTCATAGGTTTGTAACTTGAAAAAGCAGAGGAAGTAAAATGATCAGTGATATAAGATTAATAGAAATAGAGAGATGAACTGGGGAAATTCTGGATTTTCTTTTTATTAATAACAGGTTCACCAGTCGGCAACTGAAAATAGTCTCCTTTTCTTTCTTCCTACAAAGAGTCTATCAATGTAAATCACATTCCCTCAAAGCCCTAACAATGGAAAGGAAAGTGACTGAAGCTTTCTCGTTACAGGGATGAAAAATAAAGAACCAATCAGAAACCAAAACAACTGTCATCCAAACTGAACACCTGGTCAATGTTGCTGCCAAAGCTGAAGAACTCTTAAAATTCAGACAGCATTTTTTAAAAAGCTGGCTTCATTTGCAGTGAGTTTTGGCATTGGAGTCAATCGACATCTACCATAGAGAAGGGCCCAGACTTTAAGTTATTTGTGAAACAGCATAAGAGAAGAGAACACAAATCTTTTTTCACTGTAGCATTTTCCCCAACTGGGATTCTATTCTTCTAAGTAACTAAAAGGGGAAGAGAAACAAACCAGAGCTGAGGAATGTAGACCCAGAAGTGACAAGCACCAAGGATAAAGCAAGAGAAGCTGCTGAATTCTCTCAGGGGTCTATGACAACTCACCATGGCCAATTCACCACAGCCAACTTACCATGGTCAACTCACCATGGGACAACTTGTTGTGGGACAAGAGTTACACTAATATCAAAGAAATGGTGGAATCCCACAGTGAGTTGGCCATGGTGAGTTTTCCTGCAATAAGTTGGCCATGATGAGTTGGCCATGATGAGTTGGCCATGATGAGTTGGCCATGATGAGTTGGCCATGATGAATTGGCCATGATGAATTGGCCATGATGAATTGGCCATGATGAATTGGCCATGATGAATTGGCCATGATGAATTGGCCATGATGAATTGGCCATGATGAATTGGCCATGATGAATTGGCCATGATGAATTGGCCATGATGAATTGGCCATGATGAATTGGCCATGATGAATTGGCCATGATGAATTGGCCATGATGAATTGGCCATGATGAATTGGCCATGATGAATTGGCCATGATGAATTGGCCGTGGCAAGTCATCCCATTCTGGCTCCCAGAGCTATTGCTCAGGACATTTTGCAACAAAGGAGAAGAGCTGATCTGTTTAAATAGATACTTTTGTAATGTACTGCATGTTTAAGACTAATCAGTCTAATTCAGTCTAATAAAAACTATTAGCTGAGAACTGTCTTTGCGGGGGAAACAAGAAGATTCACTTCATTGAGTACAGCTGCTTTCTGTGGTTTAAAGTTGCTTTTGCACCTATCTGATCCTTACAGATCCTTGATTTTCTAATCCAAGTATTATAGTAATGTAGTAATGTAAATTTGTTCTCATTGTTCAAAGCTAGAAGTTATTTTTTTTCCTTATTGGATACCGAAGGAGAGAGAGGTTAATTATATCTTAAATCCCTCACCTCTAATCCTCACAGCTTCAACCTTAAATTGTCTATCGTGGACCTTACCCCATTCCTAAGAGGTCCATAAAGGGTGTGTGCATAAGCGCACCAGCGTGCCTACTGTCCCTGTCCTATATCTCCATTTATTTGTATTCATTTCTTTTGTTCATATCCATGTTTATATTTATACATGCTATCTTGTACATGTTTGACAAACTAATAAATATTAAATACCTCTTGCAATGGACAGGTTTACTTGGCAGCAGATTTGCTTAGAGTGAGTTACACAGCAGTTGGAGGGATCCTGCTTGAGAGATTTCTAAAGGAGCCAGTTCCTAAAATTTTAAGTTTCTCTGTTAAAATAGGAGGCATACTTGCATGTACAAAGCAAAAGCAAAAGAGCAAGCCAAAATGCTAATTGAAAGGATTTGATGAACAGGGTTGGGAAAACTTGGTGTAATTCAGAACAATAACAATGATAACATATCTGAGAGATGCTAATGGATGTTTTTAGCCATGGATGCATTTAGCTTGTCCCTCTGACATACTGTAGTTTTCTAATCACATGGTCTGTCTCAGGTTTCCTTTTTATTTTGCAGAGTTCATCAGTCTCCTCTTCACTAAAACTCTAAATAATCTGTCTTCTCACAAAGGTTTGTATTATTTAATCAAAATTTAAAACTTAATCTGTTTAAAGTTTTCTTGTCAACTTTTTGCTGGTGATTTTAAATTCTTAAAATTGCTATTTTGCTCCTTTCTTTAATATGGAATAAATGCTCACTCATGGGGTGATTGATTGTTCTGCTTTTCTGAAGACTTAATTTAGCTTAAAAATAATTATAATCCAGATGGATTTTAAGAAAATGAGGTTTTAAAAGAACCCACTGTCCTTAAAGACTCTGCTGGGGCTGTGAGTTCAATGACACTTCCATGGCTCCTGGTTATTCAAACTCACAAGCCAACCACAAATCCTGTAGATGTCTATGTTAAGAATATTGTTGTGTTAACAACCAGCAGAGCGTAGAACACATGGAAACGGTGCTGAGAGCAACAATGAATAAAATACATATAAACTGGTTTATCAAAGTTTTTACTTTGTAGTGAAAAATAATCTCATAGTCTTTAATCAATCCAAGTCTTAGCCAATCATAATCAGTCCAGAGATACAAAATGCTTCTTACCAGTTTGTAGTAAAAGGATCAAACAGGAACAATAAAAATAGTTCTTAAAAACAGAATAAATAAACCATGATCACATTAGACCATGTAAGAGATCAAGTAGAAATTACAAAACAGCAGTAGGTAATAAATAGCAGCAAGTTCACGCTGGTAACAGGTCACGATGGTGGCATGTCCACAATGACTTCATTCAAGCTCTCCTTAAATACAGTTACTACAGAGCTTATCCAATCAGGATACAATGACTCAGCATTACAATGACTCAGCAGTACTTCTTAAAGTCATAGAATACATATTCATCATGTTAGCTTATATATTGCCTGGACAACCTGTTAGGCATGCACCATATCCTAACAGTCTACAGCCTCCCAGAGCACAAGTGATGGTCTCTTGGCCTCTCCTTATCCAAAAAGACTCTGCTGGCCTGACTTGTCACCCAACTGTTGTTTCCATTCCTTTGGAGATGCCTTAGTCCACCACTGTCTTCATTTGGATGCCTTCCTTGAGATTATACGTGAAGAGGGGGTTTTTTTCCCCTCCTCGCTTAGGCTGTTTCTGTACCTTTTTTTTTTTTTTTTACATTTGATGGAACATCAATCAAGATGAATGTTCTTCCATAAAACTTGAATGTGGTGGTGCAGTTTTTGCAGCAGCCAGTATTAACTTTGCATTCTGAGCCGTACATCTCTGTTTCTGGCTGCTAAGGAAAAAAGTTTCTGGATCACCTAATGAAGAGGCAATGGAATTCTCTTATTATTCCAACATTCTGTTCTACGGGTCGTGACTCGCCATGTGTAAGAATACTGATGATGTTATGAAGCAAATGTCATGCCAATCTTTGCTTATGTTTATAGAAGTCTCCCAGTTGTAGACATTTCATGAGTTTGACGTTTCTTAAACCATCTGTTTTTTAGTTGAGGATTAGCTCGTGCCCTCTTGCCACAGAAGAATTTGCAGATTTCTGTCATGTCTGGCTACGCATATGTCAAATGTCAGATGCCTCAGTTGCTTGAATAGGTTTTAGCCAGTTTGGATAATGCTTTTTTTTTTTTTGTCTTGTCTTCTCTTTTTTGGGGACAGTTTTTCAAATGTCAGATCACCCCTTTGTATTTTTAATGGTCATGCCAGGCACAGAAGTGGTGTATGTTGGAGAGTGTTGTTTTGGTTGGATAATTATGAGGGTTTTTTTAAAAAAAAAAATGTGTTCTTAATTTATGCAGTGGACTTATTGTATATTTCCCACAATTTTCTTGGAACTGGGTATCCTAAACAAATGAAATCAATATTTTTTTCTAATTATGTGAAACTATTATCTATTTTGTCAAATTTCTGAATCCATAAAGCATTGTGTAAATTTATGAGAAGTGTGTAGTCTGAAGGAGTTCTGTGTTCTCCACAATCCAGAGATTTCCATAAGGTCTATCAATTTTTTAAAAAGTTCAGAAAGTGATAGAAAGAGCATGATATGACTCTTCTATATACATAATGAACCCACCTGCAGATGTCTCTACCAGCTTTCAAGTGTCATCTTGATTTTTTTTTTTTATCCTCCCGCAGAATCCCGTTTTGATTGCCATATTGGTCTTGGAATGACCAATTAGATTGTTTCATTTAAATACAATTCAATCCTGCATAGTTGGTGTGTTCTGGGTTCCTTCAATTAAACAATGCCATCTCTTAGAATCCAGGACTTGCACCTTCTTTGTAACAGCATAGGAACCTCTGGAGCAAGATTTCCCCTGAGAGCCAGATGGCCCTACTCTACTATTCAGCAAGTGAGATTAAGGCTATTCACTTCATTACATTCACTAACATTGATCTTTTATTGGTTTTATTTTTATTTACTTGATTGTTGTGCATTGTTGAGAGTCAGACAGCATATACATTTACATTATTGTAAATTACTATTGTTATTACTGTAACTGGGGTTTAGGGGGTGTTTATTTATTTATTTATTTGTCAACAAGTACAAGGAAACAAGTAACAGTATAGACATAGACATAGAAAAATGTTCGGAGACTACAGTTGGTCCAGAATGCAGCCACTTGAGCGGTCGTGGGTGCACCTAGGTACTCCCACATTACATCAATCCTCTGTGAGCTGCACTGGCTTCCTAATCGGTCTCCGGTCACAATTCAAGGTGTTGGTTATTACCTTTAAAGCCCTATATGGCTTAGGGCCAGGCTATCTTTGAGACCATCTTCTACCGCATAGCTCCCAATGACCGGTAAGATCCCACAGAGTTGGCCTCCTCCTGGTCCCGTTAGCTAAACAATGTCGGCTGGTCCATGGGGGAGGGCCTTCTCTGTGGCTGCCCTGGCTCTTTGAAATCAGCTACCTCCTGAGGCCTGGACCGCTCCCACCCTACTTGCCTTCTGGAAAATGGTGAAAACCTGGCTTTTCCGGCAGCCTTGGGGTCGTTGATCTCGCCACTGTGATCTTGTGAGATCCAGCCATGAGCGATGTGTATGGATTTTTTTAACGTCTTTTATTGTATATTATTTATACTGTCTTTGTTGTAAGCCACCGAGAGTCCTCGGAGAGTTGGGTGGCATAGAAATACGAATAATAAATAATAAAATAAATAAATAAATAAATAGACATGGACACATGAAAAAAAAATTGGCACAAATAAAAGGATATAAATAGGCAAAACATAGCAATAAACACATAGACTGATTACATATAAATGGGGACAGTAGGACAGGGATGGTAGGCATTCTGGTGCGCTTATGCATGCCTCCTTAGGGACCTCTTAAGAAACATGATAGGTCCACGTAGACAGTTTAAGGTAAAAGGTATGGGGATTAGCAAGACTAGGATCAAGTGGAGTGTTCCAGTTATTTACTACTCTATTGCAGAAGTCATATTTCCTACAATCAAAATTAGAGCGATTTACATTGAGTTTGAATCTATTGATAGCCCTTGTCTTCAGGGATGGATAGGATTTCTGGTGGAGGAGGGCCCTGAGAACCCCATTTTAGGGCTGCTCATTCATCTTTGGTCTCCACCTGGCATTTACTCTTTTTATTCATAGAAATCCATTGTTTCTGCATCTCTGAAATTTTCCCTACCAGTTCTATATTTCCACCCTTGTTCTTGACTCTTTCTATTTCTGTTTCAATTTATTGCCTCTTTGTGAGAAACATGTATCTTGCCCTTGTCAGAACTGCCACAATATTTTAAAGACCTAGGATAGAATCACTGCTCCGATGACTACAACTGAGTTCTTTACTCTGATATCACAGTATCACAGAAGATTATGCATGCTAAAAATTGTCACAGATAATTCACAACAACAACAACCACAATATAAATAAAATGAGAATGATCAAAACAGGTATTCACAGGATAGGTTTCTTCCAAGTTTACAAGATCCTATTCTATTTTTCCTACTTTCTATTCCACTTATCAGAAGAGCTACTATTAGAGAGATACAATTAAGAACACCACCTGATATTTTCTGTGTCACCTAAGTATTCGCATATCTGTATTAAGAGAATAATCATGTACATTACCTTGCACCATGAACAAGAGCTACAGGGCTTATTTTGATTTATTGACGAATACAGCATTGCAGAAATATCAGTGCCTGCACTCCTGTCCCAGAACATTACATGTTCTTGGAATATCTACCCTTATTCCTGTTATTTAGTTATATGTCTATTTGTATGCCACCTCCTGGAAAAAAAGTCACTGTAGGATAAGATGAAACTGCCTGATAAAAAATAGGACGGTCCTCCTGCTCCAAGCCATTGTCAGAAGTTGCCGAAGGAAAAGATGTTTTAAAAAGCTTGTATTACAAATTAATACTGTATATTTCAGTCACCACCACCATCATATCTAATAATCTGAGCAAGAGGGGAAGTGTGTGTGTGTCTGTGTGAGTGAGTGTGTGTGTGTGTGTGTGTGTGTGTGTGTGTGTGTTCATATGTGCCTTTTAATTAGCATTTGACTTCCAGTAACTTCCTAGGCAAATCCCTTAAGGTTTTTTGGCAGTCTTTCCAGAAGTGGTTTGCCATTATTTGTTTCTTAGGGTTAAGAGTATGACTGGCTCAAAGATACTAAATTAGCTTCATGCCTAAAATGGGACTAGTACTCATGGGCTTTTGGATTCTAGCCTGGTGCCTTAACCAATAGAACAACTGTCTTTTAAACAACCAGATTACTAATCTGTTACTATTACTTTTCTGTTGTATTTCAACATTTTGTTCAAAAATATAACAAAGAAAGAATCTTTGTCTACCGAGCAAGTTTTCTCAACTGCTTCATGAGAAAAGAAAAACGTAAGAAGCTAATGCTTTCCAGTGCTTGGTATTTTGATTCTCAAATATCACATGGAAGTTCACATTGCCATTGACAAAATATTGGTTGCATGATTGGGACATGATATTTTAACTAAACCTGCCAAATTTCTCCATTGGTTTTCCTAAATCTATTATATTTTCTCTCTCTTCCCTATTTATCTTGACATGCTCCTTATCCTTCAGGAAAAAAAAATATTGCACATAAATATTACAGGAATTGATTTTTTTAAAAAAAAATCATTAAACTTAAATAGAATGATGCATTCTATAAACTCTACGATGTAAGTTTTAATTGAGGGATGTTTATCTCAAGATTGCAGCTTCAGTTGATAAAGTGTTTGATTTAAAGTTCATAACTTTCAAGAGTAAGTTGCTAGGTTTTGCATAGGATGCTATGCGATATGAGTGGCAAATTCTGGACTGAAGTTTGAATTGTGAATATGCAAGTGTTCTGCAATGAATTTGCGCTTCCGAGAAGTCCAAGAATTACACTGGCTGTAATAAGGCATAATTCTCACATTAGGTGAAACAGAGAGATATGAATTGGTTGATAGATCACATGTTATCAAGTTATTGTCATATAGATAGATTTTCTTCATGGTGATTTGTCCTAACTTTAAGCTCTTCCAACTGCACCCCCTTTGCCACTGTGAGTCTATCCATCCAACCAACCAAGCTGCCTGCCTGCTTCTTGACTTTTCTTCCACATCTCCTAGCATTAGAGCCTTCTCCATAGATCTACATCTTTGCATAATGTGATTGAAGTAGGATAATTTGCGCCTTGTCATTTATGCCTCAAGTGAGAACTCTGGGTTGATTTGTTCAATGATCCATTTGTTTTCTTTGCTGTGCATGGTATTCTCAGGACTCTTATTCCAACACCAAAGTACAAAAGCACGAATAGTCCTTTTTAAACCAGTTATTCTGGAAATGTTTATGTTTAGAAATGTAAATTTCAAAAATAATTTTATTTCCCACTTTTCCATTCATTACTATTCTTAAACTTGTGGAAATCCCTATTTTCTCACATTTGTTTCTAAATTCTGGGAAATGAAAATCTCACTGGAAAGAAGAAAGATAAGGATTTGAATTAAACCAAAACATTACTTCTGCATTTCTTTCTCGTAGTCAGTTTTTCTGTTACCATCTGTCCAATGTTTCTCTTTAAAAATCTGAATGAAACTCTTCAGTTCAGTGATTCCCAATTGTTGTGTCAGAATCCCCAATCACTTGGAAAGATTTTGAAGATGAATCATCAAGCTGCTACCAAGGGAATGTGAGAAGAATAGCACACAACCGAAGCAAGTTAAAAGAAGTTCAAATCCAAGGCCAAAGGGGGGGAAAAAAACTACCAGTGCCTCAAATCTACAAATCAAAATAAAATGCTGTCTTTGTAAATGTAGGAAAACAAGGCTCATGAATATAAAGGGTAAAGTAAGTAAATAGGGATTTGTTTCCTCAAATAATAGAAGTTCTCAGTTGAGCCAATGAAACTGAAAGGTGTAAAAGCAGAATAATGGCAAGTCTTTCGTGAGGCAGAGCATAGCCAAATTAGGCCACCAGTTTTCATTAGATGTAAGCTTCCAATTTTGATTAGTTTGTAAATGGGATCAGGCCCTTTCATGACAAGGCTATCAATGACATTATTATTTATTATTTAGCATATGGCATACAATGTCAGGAAAATCTACATATGCTAGATACACAATGCAGTTCTAGCAGCCTAAAAAACTAGTTCATTCTGTTCAGCGCTTATGCGCCTATCCTTGGTGCACCATGGGGGTTGAACTAGCTTTACACCAACTATCTAGCTGTGCTTGGGTTGCCAACTCTTCTGGGCTTCTCCACCAGTCTCGCCTCCCCTCTCCTTGTGTTGCAGTGCCTCACGTCCAGCCATGCCAGTCTTACCTTCTGCTCACAAACCCAGCTTGGTTTTTCCCACCAAAGTGGTACACATTTATTTATTTACAATATTGCATGTTTTTGAACTGCTGGGTGGGCAGGAGCTAGGTATCAAGCAATCAAGCAGTTCATTCTGTTTCACAGAGCCAGGCTCAAACCAAGAGCAGATCATTTCTGATCCAGCATCATTAAGCCTCTGTGCCACCACATCCCCAATATCACCACTGACACAATGGCTATATATTATCTCCAGAATCAGAAGCAATATGCTTTTGAAAGCCAGGTTCTAGAGAACACCACTGGGATGGTATTTATTTCCTTTGTGCTTTAGGAAGTTGGAAAGGTTAAGAGATCTTCTTAAGCATCAAGAGATGCAAGCCAGGCAAGGACCCTATCTACTAGAAATGAAGACATTTTAATATTTTTTTAAAAAAAACATTCTTCTATTCATTGTTTGGCTAATCTGGATTTTTTTTTAAAAAAAAAAAACACCTTTCTATACCTCAATACCTTTCTATATTTAGGATGTTTCTAAGTAACAGTTGTATTTTATCCGTCCCATATGGATGCTACTTAATTAAGAATGTACTTTGAGTGTACTTACAATTATGTTTTCAAAATGATCAAGATTAAAACTTGCTGTAGAAAAAGCTGATTTTCTCCACATAATTTATGTGGTGGTCTGTTTGTTGAACCAGGGAACACAATGAAAATATATTTTAAAAAATTCTCCTAAGTAGTATGACTTAAATACAATTTACAGTGGGCATCTGGAGCTTTAGTCAATATCAAGGAAATGGAAGGTAAAAGCCCAGCCATCGCAAATGATATTTATTTATCCTCATTTGGGAACATGAAACATTACTGCTTTTACCTGGGATAAAATATATAACTGCCAGACAATAAAAAGAGAATTACATCTTATCATGAAACAAATGGGGAATAGTATGCCTGATTGCTTAGGCTTACACTAGTTATAGAATTATAGAGTTGGAAGGAGCTACATCAGCTATCAAGAAGTCCAGCCTTTCTCTCTACAAATATCCACATTAAAGCATCTCCAATAGATGGCACTCCAGCCTCCAACCAAATATTTTCAGCAAAGGAGAGCTAAATATTTCTGTAATAGAAATAGAAGGGAATATTTATAGTTTGGGATTGAACTGAGAGTCCTTAGTGCTCTCTGAGCTTGGATGTTTTCTTACAGTTGTTTCATTACCTAACTTGGTAACATCATCAGCATTACCTAGTTGGGTAATGAAATGTCTGCAAGAAAACAACCAAGTTCAGAGAGTACCTACAGACCCCTAAATTATTTCTTTCAATAATTGGTTCCTCTGTCAATCTGCTCCTATTGCTAGGATTTTTTTTCCCCAGATATTCAAAGAAAACCTGTAAAATCCATTATTCTGTATGTTGTTCTGGTATGTGTGGCAACAGATCTTGAAAGTGTCCTTCCATTGGCTTCTCTCAAGCCTAAATATAAGTCTCTCATAGTCTCTCATAATAATACTTAGTATACAGACTTCTGGCTAGACCCAGGGGTGGGCTGCTGGGGGTTTGCAGGGCTTCAGAAGAACGTCTAGCTAAGATTCTGTGGAGTTTGGAGAACTCCCAAGTACCACTCCTGGCTGGCCCCTCCCACCCTCACTGGAGTCTCCACGTGGCCCATTTTGGATGCAGGTAAGTGCAGGGTGTGCTCGGAGGCTTGGGGAGGGCAAAAAATGGGCCTACCAGAAGTTTGGGCCAGTCTCCAAAGGGCCTCCAGAGCCTGGGGAGGCCATTTTCGCCCTTCTGGAGGCTTGAAGAAAGCCTCCAGAGCCTGGGAAGGCTGACTAGGCCATGCCCACCGTGGCCATGCCCACCCAGCAACCAGGCAGAGAACCTCTTGCTAAAATTTTTGAAGCCCACCCCTGGCTAGACCTTCTCTGAACCTCTTCATATTATCTGTATACTTGGTATTGCTTGGTGTGGTGCCTAGAAGTGAGCAATATACTTGAAGTGGGGTTTGGCAGAATAAAATAGGAGTATGCTTTCCTGCGACCTGGAAACTATTCTTCCATTCATTCTCTCTAAAACCACATTCTCTGTCTGCTCCCTCCAGCTTTTCTTTCTTTTCTTTTCTTTTGGCAGCCATATCATACTAGTAATTCATATTCAGTTTTTAAGCAACCACAATTCCAAGTTCTTTTTCATAAGCATTATTACAAGACAGATATTCGCCATTCAGTATCAGTTTGATTTATTAAAAAGTGTTGCAAATATATATTTCAAGTGCATACTAAATAAAGTATTGCATAGCTGAGAAATATTTATTCAGAAGAAGAAAATAATCCAGGATCTCCAAACCTCTGATAAATGGAAAATATTGCCTTTTAAAGATTTTGAGTGTGACTCTACATGGTATCACTACGTCTTTCATTCCAGTACAAAAACTATGATGTTAGAAGGGAAAATATCCTGGACAATTCCCACTTCCCCAAACCCTACATAGTATATGGTACTATTCACATTTTAAAAATTCTGTACATTAGATTGTTTTCCCCAAGTAAGTTTCTTTTATATCATTTATCTCCTTCTGGCTATTGCTTTATTCTTCTTCCTGAATAAATAACAATGCAGTCACTGTGTTAGACAGCCAACAAATCTGATCACATGAAGATTTCTTTAACCTGAAATAAAGTGAGCAACATATCATCACACAGATCATCCCTGACTATCCAAATTGAAGTATCAGAGGCAAATATCAGAGGCGGGATTGATGTCATAATCCACCTCCCTCCCCCTTGCTCTTTTCACCCATCCATCTTTTTGTTATCATATTGATGCATTCTCATGTTCTTTTTCATTATTTATTTCTTTGTTCTATTATTTTACTTCTGTTTGCACTCTTTTCATTTCTTCCTTTTTATTGTTGTAAGCCACCTAGAGTAGCCCCACAGTGAGATAGGCATCAAATAAATTTAACAAACAAATAAAATAAATACAAATTGAGAATATGAGTGCAAGAAAAAAGCAGCATAAGAAGGAAATGAACATTATTCAAGTATGGCCAGAAAAGTGTTGCAAAGTTACTTCAGCACTGCCCAATGAACTCCTGAAAATCAGAGTAACTTCAACTTATTCTTAATAGTTAGGACTAAATGTGTAATAGCGAATTGGCGAGAGCTTTAAAAGAGAGCTAATTGTACCATCTTGTCTATACAGAAGTACCACTGAATTCAGTTGAATTGACTTCTAGATAAGAATACATGGATGAACAATAGTGAGCTGTTGGGATTTTATGAGGAATTAAAATGAACAGAGAAATAATAGGGAATATAATGACCCAGAACCTTTTTGAAACTTTGAGAGGCCTGGATTAAAATATTCATTAGAATATTCATTTGAAGCTTCTCCATATCCTATGTCATGCAATTTTGTTCTCAATTGAACTCAGTCACCGATAAAAGAGGGCTTTTTAAAAAATACATAAATACTTAAATAGCTATTGGCATGATATTTTAACTGATGAATGTTCAAGTCAAGGTTACTGGCTTGACTGAAAATTATTGAGTCATCTAATAATTTCAAAAAATGAGTGATACCTTAGATGCCACTGTTATATGTAGTATTATCCCCACTGCCCTTCCTCTCAAAGGCCTGACAAAAGCAATAATTGGCATTGCATAAGAGAAGCAAAGTGGTGCTTTTAAAAGTGAAGCATGGAATATTAAGCCATTTTCACCAACCATATATAAAGATAAGATGCACAGGGGTGCCTTTATTAAAATAACATTTCAGCAACATTTTACCTTTCAGTGGATTGGGAGGATGCGTAATAACACAAACAAGCTGGTTTTTTTTAAAAAAAAACTTGCATGCCCTTCTGGGGTCACATAATATCATACTTATAAAAGTAAGTAGCAACATTTTGTATATCCCTAACATAAAGACTTCTATGACATCACAGATGGAGGGGTTTTTTTTCACTGTCACCAGTTCTAATCCTTGGATTAGATAATGAAGTCAGCATGAATGAGAACAGTGTGACATATGGTATATATTTTGCCACTTTTCTGTGGAAAATATGGACCATGTCAAGGACACTGTTTATTACAGTCTTGTTTTTTTGCTGGTGGATCATTGTTCCCATGCTCTCTTTTACTAGTGTACAAATGCCACTGAATGGGTGCTTGTCAAGAGTGAGTAATATACACATTGAGTCCTTATTAAAGTGCATACTCTGGAACACATTGCAGAAGCAGATGAAATGCAATGACCCTTCAGCTACTTTGAGAAAAATTAATCCATGGAGAAAATTCCTATCACGGCACAGCTGGTTTCCCTGTGTTGTTACAGAAAGGTCAGTTCCCTTGGCCTTCTAGGTCTGAGCCAAAATACCTCTTCTTCCAGAAAAATTGCTTTGGTCCTCTTCGAATACATGTACATGGTTGGTGTAAATATTGGTTAAATATGAATTCTCTCTTAGGATTCTTCCTGCTCCTCACACACAATAGTTTTTGTGGTTTAGCACCAAACCTCTTTCCTAGTAGCTTGATCCAGGGATTAGAAAAAAGAAAAGAAAAGGTTAGCAAGCATAGGGTTGCATTAGAGGTTTATGTATTAAAAATGAGATAGTTCGTGAAAATGGAGGTGTGGATTGCAAACACATGAGTCTTACATTCTCAGAATTAAGGCAACTTGGCTTTTGAGACATAGATTCATCTCTTCCCACCTCTCAATCCCATTTATCTTCCTAAGGTTTTTATTCTACTAAGAAATTGGTCAAAGGTTTGTGAGGGCAGTGGACTGTAAACATTTTTATAGCTAATCTTTGGTTGGCTTGTTTTTCCAGGACTAAGGAGAGCAACTAACTTTTGGTTCCATTGATCTAACTTGAAATTTATTCTTATGATTGAGCCAAAGGCAAAGCACATTTTTATCATACTAGGCCGGTGCCTTGTTCCTGTGATGGTCCAGGCAACGATCAGTGCTCTGTGAAATTTGCTAAGATGATTCCAAATTCAATATCCATTACATTGAAAGTACTAAGAAAAAAAAAAATCTGTGTTTCTCTAAAAGTTAATTGGAGCTCAGTTTGACACATGAAGGATAGCTTTTGTATAGCCATTTTCAGTTTAAAGTGAAATGGCTGTTAAAATAAAAGAATATGGCTACCAAGTATTGTTCTGAGACAGAACATTTCTGCATACATCCAGCCAATGCAAAAGTTCGGTGTCTAATCCTAGAAAAATAAAGCTCACAACTCAATGCAATAAACCAGGGCCTTCCACATCACTAATTCTGTCATTAAAATCTAAAAGTTATTAAACAGCCATATGAATTCCTAAAGTCCAAAAAATGAGATTATAACTAATGACTGTAGACCATAATTTATTACTTGGACTAATGGCATTCAGGAAGAAAAAATATCCCTTGATATTCATTTACTCCAGTATAGTTTAAAGTAAACATAGATATCTTAATACTTAACAGTCTATGGAGAATAGAATATATGCACTTCTATGAAAGTTGAAGAATATGTTTTGAAAAAGGTAAAGAATCTACCTGAACAGATCGTAAAGACAGTTTGGTTACAGAGGAGAAGCATAAAAATAAAATGAGAGACCAAATTCACTGCAAGACTCCTTAAGAAGACAGGAAAGTGACATATTATGAATAAGGCTGAAAAAAATGTGAGGCTTCTCACCAAACAAGTAGATCAGCAGGCATTTTAATTGTACGGGTAAGCTTCTTGTGGCTGTATAGGCAGGAAGTTTAAAGGTTTATACACATTTATACACATGGAGAAAGTGGACATTTTTCACATGCATAGCTTAGCTGGAGACAGACATTAGGGCCGTGATGGCGAACCTATGGCACGCAGGCCACAGGTGGCACACATAGCCATATCAGTGGGCACGCGAGCTTGGCTCCGGCACACATGCGCATATATGATTTGACTTTCAGAAGTAGGAAAACAGGCTATTTCCTGCCTCTGGAGGGTCTCAGGGGTTGGGAGTGGGGAAGGCCTGTTTTTCTCTCTCACCTGTCTTCAGGGCCTCTCTAGGAGTCTGAGGAGGGCAAAAATGGTCTTCCCCACCCACCCCTGGAGGTCCTCCAGAAGCCAAAAATGGCCCGGGCTATTTCTGGCATTTGGAGGACCTCTGGAGAGGGTGGGGAAGGTGGTTTTCGCCCTCCCTAGACTCCTAGAGAGGCCCTAGAGCCAGGTGAGAGAAAAAAATGGGCCATCATGTGCGGGGAGCGGGGAGGTCATGCACGCATGTGTGGGGGCGGGGCACATAGAATTATGGGTGTGGACACGTGCACGTGTGACCTCAACCCCTCCTGGTATACAATGGCAAAAAGGTTAGCTATCGCTGCACTAGGGTGAAAGTGGAACAAGGATTTTTGCCTAGAGAAGAGAGGAAGGTGGACAACAAAAGAATCATCATTCTTGGTAGCATCCGATTATGCAAGCTTGCAGTATATGGCATAAGGACTTAATGGCATCCAATAGAAGAGAATATATGTATCTTAGGTTTGAACTGTGTAATCCTTGGTGATATCTGAGCTTGTTTGTTTATCAAATTTTTATAGCTGCACATTTCACCAAAACCAAAAGTGCTGATGATGTTACCTACTCAGGTGATGAAATCAGTGGTGGGTTGGGCGAACCAGTAGCAGCAGCAGTGGGAGGCTCCACCCACCCACCCGGACGTCATCAAATACGATCTGCGCATACGCAAACGAACCGGTAGCAAAGGTAAGTGAAACCCAACCCTGAATGAAATGTTTGCAGCCAAATAACCAAGGTTAAAGAGCACCAAAATCTCAGTGGTTAATGGCATTTCCCCCAGGCATGACCAAGAAATTGACAAAGAGGATGATGTCCTGAGAAGACTACCAGGCTTCTTCCTTTGTTTATCAGAAAAAAAGGGGCATTGTGCTACCGCAAAACTGAATCTGTCATTTTTTCCCCCAAGATGTATAAGCAAACATGGTATACTATAGTACTGTATGCATTTGCACAACATTGTCAGGTTGCTGCTTGGAAAAATCACCGTTAGATCACTTTAGATCTTATTTTCTAAATGTTCCAAAATTTCATACATGAGGGGTTAAAAAAGCCTCTGCCGATCAGGCAACTCAGCTGGGATCGTCAGAGCCTTTTGAAAGCATTTTTTACAACCTCTTCACCCAAGAGGTTGTAGAAAAAATGGTTTTAAAAGTTAAAAAAAATTGGCCATGCCACCCAGTCACATTACACCCCCACCCCCACCCCCCACCAAGCCATACCCACAGAACCAGTAGTAACAAATTTTAGATTTCACCACTGAGGCAATTGAAAACCACTTTCAAAAATTTTGGCAAAAAAACTTCAGGGACTTGTCCAGGTGGATGCCAGGAGACAATGCAAGACTCAAAGGCACAAATACTCACACACAAACATAGGGTTGCACAAACCTTGAATCAAATCAAGTACAACCCCAGGAGAAAATAGTAAATAAAATAACATTAAAATGTTTTATGCAAGTGATTAGTGCTTACATTTTTTTATTGGTATAGCCATTGGGTCGGTTCACATATATTAAACCATGATGTGCTTATGAATTTGTATTATGTGTGAATAGAAAACTTCTATTGTTTTCACTGAAGAAAATATTCTAACTTAAAGAGTAAAAAAATATAAATTCTGTATATTGTCAAGGTGTTACATAATTATACTAGATTGAGCCCAGTCTGCCTGAGCTTATTTACTATACAAACTAGTCTAACCTTGGCAAAAATTAACACTGGACTTCTGGCTTGGAATAATCTGTCAAAATAGCTTGAGCAGTAGCAGATGGCTAATTACAGGTGACTGTGCTAATTCAGAGAAAGTTCATTAGTCATACAGATATGGCTGCTCATACGTTTTGATGAAGGGGTGAAAGTACTTCAGATAACCCTGCCAATGTTCATTCATCGATGTTCACAGAATTGCCAATTTGTTGGTTTAAAATATAAATATTTCTGTCAATCAGAACTCATAGTCAAGAACAATGTTGGGCTCCTACAGCAGTCAAATGGGGAAAATAATACATACTGCACTTCTTGCTACTTACAGGTTGTTTTATCCTATATAATCTTGTCACATAATACTGGGAAGAATTGAATATACCAAAGGCTTGTTATAGTCATAGAAGCCCATTCTTTTCTTGGACAATATAATTCATTGTCTTACTGCTGACATAGCAGAGATGCTTGGCACAATTCTGTAGAGTACTCCATGAATAAATACAGTGCTATAGAATTCAGTGGTGCTAACTTCCAGGTAAATGGGCAGCTAACTACTCTGTATTGGCCAAGTTGGTTATAATCATGGTCTACTTAAATTATAGGGAATCCAGTAGCTTGTTGGCAGCAAATAGAGCTAGAAGCAGTACTCAGAGGACATTCAAACCATGAGGTGCCCCCCTTTTTTTATCATAATCTTCAAAACAAAAAAATATGGGACATTAAAGTAACAGCTGAACTCACCCCCTTAAGCATTGGGCTAAACGATTATTATGATAGAAACTAAGACTCCTTTAGCCAGTTACTTATTATAGATAACAAAGATACTGCTCTACTTTTAATCAGACCACATGCCTCATTTCTCTAATCTAGCACTTTCAACCTGTGAAAATATTGTACTCCACAATATTTCAGATGTCCTTCAAGTTTTTGAATAAGAAAACAGTTACAATCAGTTAATGGATGTTAGGATAGCTGGATAGTTTATTCACTTTATGTTTTGCATTAGCTGCATGATGCTTTTCATTGATTATATTGTAAACCACCAGGCATTTGAGGTGTAGTTCAGTAGTATATAACTATCATAAATAAAAGTTGAGATTCCTTCATTTTCAGGCCACGGTCGGCTGTAAGACTTACCAACCAACCACAAGCTAACAATGGAAGATGGCAGTTGCAATTTTGTAGAAAAATTTGTTATTTTTATTATCTGCTTTTATTTGAACTGATTAACCTTCACACCAGTGGTATAAATGTTTTTATAATAAATAGCTGAAAGCTATTTTTCTTTAATGACACTATCATTCTTTAATTAAACATGGCAGATGAAGCTAGGATAAGGAATTGTCAACAGCTGGGCCAGAAGAGAAATTGAGTAGGGGTCATAGTGTCCCAGGAGAACATTTTTCTTCCATAAATTGTTATTGGTGATCATGCTGCCTGTGTCAATGGTACTTTTGCATATGCAAATGAGGTCGTCTTCCCTGCTATTACATGGCAATCAGGGGGAAATTACATTCTTGCTGTTTACTTTCAGTGTCTTTAATTAATCCGGTTATTAGACAATTAATGAAGCTTGTTTGTGAGAAGTTCACAATATTGTTAAGAGAAGGAAACCTGAATGATTGTGTTCCAGTGTATGGCTCTGCCCAGAAATCAAACTTCAAAAATCTCAGATGCTTTTTGCAAACTTCTTATAGCTCAGCTTGGAATTGTGCAGTTTTTGACTCTGAAGGCTTATTTCAATGCTATTAATGTTAAGATTCTGTGAATTATAAATGTAATGGTTTCTGGATTGCTTAGTCAGATCACTTCTGTGTATTTTGCTTGACTTCACAAAGACACAGGAAAATGCATATACTGTACTGCCTGAAGTACCCATGCTTTTGAACAATGGTGGAATATGTCTTTCTCTTAAAACACAGCCAGTGTAAAGCACATTTAGCAATCAAAATAGTATTTTTAAGTAATGCTTAAAGTAATTTAATACTGAATTAAAACAAAATATTTCTAGTCCAACTATTTGTTTGAGAACATAGATTTTAAATTTCAATTGTGATTCAAGCCCAGGAGTCAAGGGAAATTTTCTTTTTGTATCCGATGTCATATTCATAAAAATGCCTGCGTATTGTAGACCTTGACTTGAGACCACAGTTGAAATGGAACTTCTGCTGCTGAGCAATGCAGGTGTTAAATAAGTCAGGCCTGATTTTATGCCCATTTTTGCCTTTGTTGTTAAGTGAATACAACTTCTCCCTTTGACTTTACTTCTTGGAAGACCCTGGAAAGGTCACAAATAGTGATCACCTGACCCTGAAATACTGCAACAGTCATAAATACATGCCAGTGGCCAAGTGCCTGAACTTTAATCAGGTGACCAGGAGAATACAACAATGGTCTTAAGTATGAGAACACATCATCAGTCGCTTTTTTCAGATCTAAACAGTGCTAGACTAATGAACATAAGAACTATCTGTAGTAAGCACCTGGATATGTGCTCTGTCAGCATTATCCCTCTCTGGCTATGATAGTGACACAGAATGTCCTACGATATTTTTGGCATGACCTGACTGTTGTACAGTGGCTCATGAGTATATGGTATTTCAGACCACACTGACTTGTAATGCTACCACCTGCCAATGCAAACATTTGCACTTTTTATAATGATTTGGAAGGAAGGATAGCATTGATGCCCTCTAAGCTTTGGAGCCTAAAAATTGCCCTTCTCCTGTATGAAACTAAAATGAGAGAACATACTCAAAATATAAAGTTCTATTGACCACATAAGGACAGAATACCACACTATTCTCTCTAGCAGGTTCTGATTGTCCAAATGCTTCCTACTGCATCATGTTAATCTCGGGCATGTTACAAGTTTGCTTGTCTTCTGAAATAAGATTAAATACGTATAATTCAAATGACATTTTAGTCTTAACTAATTCTGGGATGGCTTGTTTCAAGAACTGTCCCATTAAGCAGTTTCTGACCTTAATTACTCATCCCTTATTCAAGTGTCCTCTAGTTGTTGTTCATCTTTTTCTCCAGCTTGTAGCACTGGCGTTGCAATTGTTTGCATGGATACCTTTCAGATGAGATTGATCTTGTTGCAGACTAGTAACTCAATAATTCCTTTTCTGCTTCCTAATGCATTACATCTGTAGAGTTGTTCTGAGATAGTGAACCATCTCCAGAGACTTATGGTGGCTGTGTATACTTGCAGGCATCTTTTGAGAACTACGATTGCCAGCCTGATGCTTATGGACACCAAGAGACCTGCAAATACCTCCCTTGGTCCCTTGGGGTTTACAAGGACTTTCTGGTTTTTAAAAGTAATAATGTTAAATTAAATTCAGTCAGAAACTAGCATGCTGAAAAGTAAACCTCCAGCCTCCGGCATTAATTTTATTCACTGTATAGATTATGTAGTTATTCTCAGGGAAAATGGTGTGTAGCTGTAGCCCAATGCACCATTTCAAAATGCATACAGATTCAATTTATTTAAGAATCTAGGGTACATATATTTTAGTATTATAGTTAACAGTTAATTACAGATAACCAAACAATGTTAATATGATATTCCTTTCATTTGTTTTTTTTAAATATATGTGTTACACCTTAGTCTAAAATCTAAGTCAGCCACATTAAACAAAATGAGAAAACCATGGATGTCAGTTTGCATGCAATTCAATTTTTTTCTTTTTATGACTCTGTAATCTCTTGCTTCGGGGTGGTAGGGGTGACTGAATGGAGCTGAGCGTTTACTGGCCGGATGTCCTGATGCCTATGTGGAGTTCACAATAGATATTTTCTCTTTGCGCCCTAATAAACATCTGTTGCTGTTTAGGATTGAACTCTCAACCTTCTGAGTGGGAGGCAAGAGTTTTCATCTCTAGGCCACTACTTTGTGTTGCATGTAATTTGAATACTCTTAGGAATTCAATGAACTTCATTTCCTAGCTACTGTGCAGTATGTCTGAAACATGGACATCCATTGTGCAGGCTAGTGGAGGCAAAGGCAATGACACAATGCATGTTTCATTCAGTGCTATTAATTCTGAATAAAAAAATCAGATGTAACAAACCTCATTTTTATGTGCATCAAGTACAGAAGCAGTGTGGAAATGACCACTGATTGCTGTAATAAGGTGTAATAAATAATGTAATAAATGTAATAAGGTAGTAACCTTTACATTTCTTGGTACAATGGAAGAAGAGACACTCTATCTTTATTGGTCCTGTGATCTCTGTCTGTTAAAAGTACCTGGACGTGGGTGTCCCCAGTTAGCCAAAATGGCATCAAAATAATGAAACATACTTTGTGATGTTGTAGTGTAAGCTCCATCCTTTTTTACATGTATCCCAACATCACCTTCAGTAACATAAGGGAAGGAGTTGACATTGCAGCTCATGAAATACACTTTGACTTTGCTTCCACTCGGAATAGAACAGCTTGTCCCATGCCCACTCACCATGGGACAATCCACGTGAGATAACTCAACACAATAAATATTATCTGCCACTGCTTCTTTGACACAAACAGTTTATCATGTTGAGTTATCCCATGTCAATTGTTCCATGGTGAGTTGCCCCATAGCAAATTGGCCGTGACAAGTTGTCCCATGGTGAGTTGGCCACAGTGAGATGGCTGAGGCAAGATGTCTGTAGCAAGATGACCATGGCGAGTTGACTTCAGTGCCTTGTCCTAGACGCCCCTCCACTTGCCCTCCCAATGGATGCTGATGTTTCAGAGATACTGCATATAACCAGGAAATGAATGTCAATGGATGATAGGACCCAGGAAACAAATTATTGGGAAATTTCACATGTCTCCAATTAGTTTGAAGAAGTTAGAAATGCTTTCCAAGTGATGGTTTGGTGACTTTAATTGAGAAGGAAGTCACAAACAATTCATTCATGGAAAGCTTCTGAAGTTCTTAATTGGTTGTTCTGGAAGTAAACGATGAAAATGCATATGCTAAATAAATAAATAAATAAGATGAAAATAAGTCTTAAATTTTCAAAAATATTTGTTTCTTATCCTTTAAATAAACATACAGAAAAATGTTATCCAACCATTGTGTTATATTCCATTTCATTGCAAGTATTTCATTGCAAATATTTAATTATTGTGATTGCTTTTCTTTTTCTCTCCTAATGTCTTAGAGATTTGCAGCACAAAATAACTGAGGGAAAATTACTTAACTCCTTCTTCCACTTTTAATGGTGAGCCCCATATATGAGAAAAAGCTGGAAATTTCTCCCCTCCAAGGAGAAATTCAAAGAAATAGTACCCTTTTTGTAGTATCCTTTTGCTCCCAAAGATGATGTAGCATTTGAAATACCATCTATCTACTTTTCTGGGAACTGACAAGGAACCAGCCTTTCCCTGCCTTTGTTCTCCCCAAAAGTACCCCAGTGTACTTTTTCTCTAACTTTGAAAGGCTGTTGGAAGATTGCTAGCCATTCAAACTATTCTATGTCTTGCAGATGTTACCTCTATACACTCTGAGCAATGAGGATCAAAGTACTACATACAGTACACTCAAACACACAATGTCATTTCATGAAGAGCAACCAGGAGAAAGAGCTCCATCTAGTTATTCTGCATAACGGTTTTGGGAACTGCTGCCAGGCTGCAGAAATGGAAAGGATAGAGCTTTCTCTTTCAAGTGTTGATTTCATTTCATGTAAATACAAGTGTCCTGCAACTGTCTCTGGACAAAGATCAAGAGCATCCCCAACTTGCGTGCAGCTTCAACTGCAGCTGCTATTGAATAGGAGGACTGTAGATACTCACTAAGTATATTGTAAGACCTTCTCTGCTTTCTCATCTCTCTGACACCCTATGGGTTGAGCTACTTATATTGGGCTAAAAAGCAATAATTGTGTAGAATATTAAATTTATGATCAAATTGCTATGGCACAACCCCATGAGAACACCAAAAAACACCAACACCAACCCTAATTAAGAAGTTAATTTGCATACTTTAGAGTTTTTAGTCTGTGCACATGGTATATGTGAGTAGTTCCCATAGAAACCTGAACTTTAAAAAAAGTATGTTTTCAATGGGTTTTTTTCTTCCCTTTGTGCATAAATTCCCATTGTTCCTGTGAAGATAGCAAAGGCTTTGTAATCAAGGAATCCAAAAGAGGGGATCAGAGATCCGTGGAATGAGAAATTAAAAACAAGGAACCAAAGGCATGGAGTTGAGGAGACAGAAAGCATCAGACAGCACTTGGCATTCAGTATTAGCACTATGAGAGATGAGAAGGAAAAAGGAGATGAGCCATTTGAAGAGAGAGCTGTAGAGAGTTGAGATCACACAATTCCAGATCTTAGGCTAGATTAGGGTTCATTTCCTAGAATATGAAGTTTCCATATCAAAATCTTAAGCTTCTGATAGCTTTAACTGTAAATCTCAATTTTCCAATATCTTCTGCTTCATAACTCATGCTTCTGCTGAGCTCTTAATTAATATTTCCTTTTAAAATATATATTTGTCTTATTATCCTTTGCATACTATCTTGATCATCCCACTCTAGCAGAGTGAAAATGTTATTGGCTTGCATTATGTCCTATGCCTAGGTATTTTTCTTAGCTCATCTCGCCAAATGTTGAAAACCTATAAACTCTGTTCAGACTACATAAGCATCAAGGGTAGAGGTGGGGATACATAATGAAAGATATATCATGATTTCACAATACAAATCCCTTGATTTATGTATTAGTATCCAATATCAAGTTAGTTAGTTTAGTTAGCTAGTTAGTTTATTATATTTGTATAATTCTCCCGAGGGACTCAGGGCGGTGAACAGCCATGGTAAAAACAATGTACAACAAAAATTAAAAGCTTATTAAAATAATTCAATCATTCGGCCAAATTTAAAACATCCAACTAAGATCATTTTAAAACCCCTATCAAAACCCAATTTAAAAAACTTTTATCCTGTCAGTCCAGCTTGCTGGAATAATAGGGTCTTCAGAGCGTGACGGAAGGCACGGAGGTCGGGGATCCTTCGTATGTCCGGGGGCAGTTCATTCCATAGGGCCGGGGGCTCCACAGAGAAGGCTCTCTCCCTGGGGTCGCAGCCTACACTGTTTGGCTGATGGCACCCTGAGGAGGCCCTCTCTGTGGAAGCGTATTGGTCGGTGGGAGGCAATCGGTGGCAGAAATGCATGTATGAAAAGTTAGAGTTGTGGTGTCATTAAGTAGAAGTAATTGTTTCTTCTTCTTTTCATTATCATAACTATCTGGATAACTATGTCCAGATTCCTATGAGTATATATGTTGCTGTGGCATCTTTGGGCATTTTGGTGACAATATTACTCAACTGTTATAGAAGCAGGAACAGATGGATGCTACTGTGGACAACAGATAGCTACGACAGTAGAAAGCAGAACAATGCTTCCGTATATCTGAGATCCTCCTATTTTGCAATCCAAATCCTGCTCACACAATGCTAGAAAGAATCAATCTCTCTAAAACCATGGCCTATTAACATGTACAAACAACTCATGAGACCAATATGCCTTTTGAGGTATATAGGAAAAATTCAACTATATCTGCTGTTCATGTGAAACATTGTTACATCTCTGATTTTTCATCTTTTCTCCTCCCTCTTTTCTTTCCCAGACAATGCCATAATATGGTTCATCCTCAAGGCTAAAATTTATCCTGCCATGGCCAGGATGTAACAACTTAGAGCAAGGGTGTCAAACTGGTGGCTCCCAGGCCAGATGCATCACCCGCAAGCCACACCCACCCCAACTACGCGAAGGGGGAAAAACATTGCGAAATGACATGTGATGGCACCCATGACTTAGAGCAGAGGTCACCAAACTTTCAGACGTCAGGAACCACTAAATTAATAATTTTAAATCCCGCAGACCAATAATACGAATCTAGCGCACCGCTTGCTGAAGTGCCTGGACTCACAGTGATGGGATGGGGTCCTTCAGGAATTTAGTTTGGCCGCCCTTTTTTGCAACCTTTAACACTCAAAGAGCCATTTGGACTGGTTTCCCACAGAAAACAAAACACCAGGATCTCTCATCTCTCTCTCTTCCCCTCTCTCTCTCTGTCTTTCTCTTTCTTTCTCTCATCTCTCTCTCTGTGTGTATTTCTCACTTTCTCTCTCTCTCTCATCTGTCTCTCTCTTTATTTCTCTCTCCCTTTCTCTCTCTCTATCTCATCTCTCTCCCCCTCCCTCTTTGTCTGTCTCTCTCTCTCTTATCTCTCTCTCCCTTTTCTCTCCCTCCTTCTCTCTCCTCCCTCCCCCTCTCTCTCATTCTGATTCTCTGGCACTGTCTAGGTCTCGAGGGCACTTCTTCAGCCTTTGTTGGTGCTGGACGCACCTCAGTTGCTCAGGGAGACACACGACCTGCTCTCTACCCCAAGATACTAGCCTGACCGAGCTACAGCCAATGCTTCACATCATAATGGGCTTCAGGAGGTGAAGAGGATGCCGTCTAAATGGATGTGCCATTGTGAAGCACACTAAATTTGTCTGCAAAAGCAGTGGGCAGGCCATGGAGATGCCAACAGCAGCAGTGGAGAGAAATGGCTGGGCCGGGCCAGTGTCTCGGGGCTAAGAGGAAGTCGCACATCTCCCCGAGAGCGAGGTGCACAGAGCACCAACAAGAGCCGGAAGAAATGCCCATGAGACCCATCAAGAGATGAAGCTTCGCTCCCGTTCTGGAATATGGGGCAAATCTCCATTCCCACACCCTTCCCTTCTCAGGCCAGGCAAGGAGTGACAGGGAGTTGTGTGTGGGGCCAGCCACTGGTGGGTTCAGCCGATAGGAAGCCATAGCATGGGGACAAAAGAGCTGCTGGTTGACGACACTCGTTGCTTTGTCTCACCTGCATTGCCACCTCCCCCCCTTGCCACAACAGCACCATTACCTTGTTCTGGCAGGCAAGGGCTGCGCTACTCCTTGAACATTGCATCATCTGCACAGTTGCAAGTTGCACGTATCTCCCTCTAGGATGGTGATTTCCAGCCCCACCATGAGCTTCTTGGCCGGTCCCATATTCCAGAGCTCTAGTCACAGGACTGGCCATTGGTCATCCCGAAGCAGCTCCTCCACTTCTCCTCCACTGCTGCCTGCCTCTTCTCTCCCTCTATCTCTCCCTCCCTCCCTCCCTCCCTCCTTCTCTTTCTTATTAAAAATGTAGTCAAAGTTGACTGATTAGGTATGTATCTCATTACAGATGGTAATTTTATTTAAGACTAGCATTGGAAATGCTCATCTAATTCATTTGTCTATGTATTAAATACAGGAAGTCCTTGACTTACAATAGTTGATTTAGTGATTGTTCAAAGTTATAATGGCACTTTAAAAAGTGACTTATGACCATTTTTCACACTTACAACACCCCCATGGTCATGTAATAAAAATTTGGACACTAGCCACTGGTTCATATTTAAAGTTGCAGTGTTCTGGTGTCATGTGATCATCTTTTGTGACCTTCTGACACAAGCAAAGTTAATGGGGAAATCAAGATTCACTTAACAACTGGGTTACTAACTTAACAAATGCAATGATTCACTTAACAACTGTGGCAAGAAAAGTCTTAAAATGGGACAAAATTCACTTGACAACTTTCTTGCTTAAATTTTGGGCTCAGTTGGGGTTGTAAATCGAGGACTACCTGTATATGTTCCAACAAAATTATTTTTATTTCTAACCAAGATTTACTTGGATATACACCCAAGGTCGTTGTATGCATTATTGTTGAAGTCAAAAAATGTCCCCCAAGTAAGATAATTAAATGCTGATATCAACTTCTTTAACTTCTAGAGCAGTGATGGCTAACCTTTTTTCCATCACATGCCAGGAGGGGAGGTCGTGCGCACACATGCCCACACCCATACTTCTATGTGCCCCGGCGCATGCGCACGCAACTCCCCGGCCCCCTGCTCCTGGCGCATGATGGCATGCTGGGCCCGGTAGGCCCATTTTTCTTTCTCCCCAGGTTCCAGAGCATTTCTAGGAGCTTGGGGAGGGCAAAAATGACCTTCCCAACCACCCCTGGAGACCCTTTGGAGGCCAGAAACAGCCTGTTTGCCAACTTCCGGAAATGGCCCATTTGCTGACTTCCAGGCAAGCCCTCCCAAGGTCCTAGAAAGGCTCTGGAGCCTGGGGAGAGAAAAACGGGCCTTCCCCACCACCCCCTGAGGCCCTCCGGAGGCAGGAAACAGCCTGTTTTCCTACCTCCAGTGGGCCCAGAAGGCATGAAAATCAGCTGGCTGGCATGTGCCTGTGTGACGGAGCTGAGCTTCTGTGCCCACTAATATGGCTATGCGTGCCACCTGTGGCATGCATGCCATAGGTTCACCAGCACGGTTCTAGAGGATCATCACAAGCAATAAATTGCTTTATAAAAAGTTTCATCAAAATCCTAGATTTCTGGACTTCCGGTTTGTTGTTTGTCGCCGCTGGACGCTCCTTCGGGATCGTCGTACCCACTGCCTGGAAAGAGCCGCCTTTATAGCGGAATGGCGGCTCGAAAAAACTCCGTTTCCATGAGGAAACGGAGATAGAGCAGGTTGGGGTGGGTTGAGTCCTCTGCCTAATCCCAAAAGTTTTTTTTTTTTTACTTTTGGGACGGAGCGGAAGAGACTCCCCGTATCCCCAGCCGATGCTCCGGGCTCTGGGAGATCTCTGCTACACGCAGAGCTAGGTGGCAAAAGCAAGCCTGTAAACTTGTTAAACTAATTAAAGAAGATGTGAGCTGGATCGCTGACCCTGAAGCGCAAGTATTTTTTTTCTTATTTTAGAAAAGTTACTGAAGTTGTTTAAGAAGTGAAAGGAAAAAATATTTTTAAAATGGCGATTGCTGAGGCTTGAAGAGAGGCTGAAAAGGGAAAGTCCTTCCATTTTCTATTACAAAGTAGCGGAATGAATACTTCTGGCTGTAATTGAGGCAAAATCTCACTCTCACTCTTGGTTTTTTTTCTTTTTTTTCCCCTGGGGATCTGATATTGATCTTGGTTGGAAACAAGCTTTTTTTTTTCTCTCTTTTCCACTAAATCTTGTCTGTGTGGGAAATGGCACCGGGACTTATACAGTTAGACAAACAGGCAGCGGGGAGAAATTCCCCATTAACAAATTACATCAACAAGTTCTAACTCTCCAGTGTCAGAAACCTGACTTTAATATAATAGAATTTCTTCTTGAAGAGATTGTAAGAAGGGATGAGATTGTGAACCAGCAACTTGAAAAATTTAAGCAGGAAATTAAAGAAATTGGTGAATTGGTGAAATCAAAGTTTGACTTTTTGAATCGAAAGATTTTAAAAACAGCTAATGGTTTATCAGACTTTTTGATTCAGTTGGATGCAAAGACTAAACTATTAGAGTCTAAAATGAAAGAAACTGAGGAGAATTTGGATGACAAGATTCAAAAAATTAAAAAGGATTTGGTAAACATTCAGGATAATAGCTCAGAAGACAAACCTAAAATATAGGTTGACCAAAAGACTGGTAATGAAGAAAATGTGCAACAGAGGATTGAAAGAGAAGTTGTAATGATTCAATACAATTTTACAGAATATGCAATTAGACTGAGAGGTCTGCAGGAAAATAATAGAGATGACTTAAGGAAAACATCTTCTGAAATTCTGGCTGGGATTTTAAAGGTTCAACCTGATGAAGTGTTTTGCAGGATTGATAGAATTTATAGAATAAACTCCTGGTTGGCAAAGCAAAGGCAATTGCCTAGAGATGTGGTGATTTATTTTACAGATAAAGAAATTAGGAATAATATTGTGCAGAACTCTTTTAACTCTACTTTGCAATTTCATGGAAGAAAGATTTGGATTTTTAAGGAGCTCCCGACTAAGATGCTAATGGAGAGGAAGAAATTTGGCTTTCTAGTGACTGAGTTAAAAAAAAGAAATATCTTATTTAGGTGGGATGCCCCAGTTGGTTTAATATTGAGACACCAAGGAGTAAGATATCAACTGAACACTGTTGAAAAAGCGGAAGAATTTTATCAAAAAATTTTAAAAATGAACTTAACATCTTTAGGCACAATACAGGATAAGCAAAAGGAGTTGGAAACAAAAGGAAAATATCAAATTACAGAGGCTGTGGTGGATAAATTGTCTTTGGACTCCCTGGATACCCCAGCTGGACTGTCTATAAATATGAGAGCCGTGTCATCCGACTCCAATGTGATGAACCATCAAGTTACAGACAAGTGCGTAAATCAACCAGTTGATATACAAGTGATGGAGAAGAAAGATGAGATGACAAAAAACCAACAAGATCAACTCATAAAGCAGAATGAAAATCGATCAGCCGACACACAACTGGTAGGAAGGAAACGAGGATGGAAATTCAACCCGCAAAAGAAAAAGAAAAGAAATAGATCTCATAGAAACAGCAGTTTCTAAACCAAGCAACAGTGAAGCCAGGGACTTTAAAAAATGAATGAATATGTGAAAAGATACTGGAGGCGAACAATTGTTTAATACTATCTTGAGGATAGTGGCAGATCTCTGCAATGCCGTGATTTTGGGATGTGAAAAGAGCCTTACCTTGTTGGATTTGAATTATCTACTCTGGATTTCTATTACTGGTAAATATATAATTATTTTGAGTTACAAGGCAAGAGAGTCACGCTGGGGCATGCAGAAGATCTGGATGTTACCCATTAGGATGATGGGAATCAATAATCCTGATGAATACCACAACTATAACTATATGGATATAATTATAATGTCACTCGGGTGGTTGTTTTTACTTTTATATATATATGAGGATATCTACTACTGATGGGGGCAGAAGATGATTGAAGATTTTGAACAAACTGTTGCACCAGCATGTTATTTTACCCTATTATGGGTAATGGATTTAACAATCCAGTGGAAAGACACCAAAGAAGATATTATATGGATTATAAATTTAAAGTTAGTCTTTTTTTTTTTTTTTTACAAAATGGAATGCATATATAGATATGTGTATATTTTAGTAAAGTGGGCAGTGGATTATATTTAGAATTGTATTGCATGATTTTGTAGGAATTTGAGTTGAAATAGGATAGTTTACTGATTGATTAGTTTAAGAAAAAGGATCTTTAAGTCATATATTTAGGGGAGTGGAGGAATTGGATAGAACTGAATAAATGTTAAATTTTGATGTAGGGAGAAGGCCACTTCAAAATGTTATATTAATATATATAAAAGACTAAATGTTAATTTGTTGTAATAATACACTATAAGTTTAGGGGAGGAGAAAAAGGGCAGATTATCGCAAAAATGGGAGTTATAAGAATATTATGCTAAGGGTCAGTATTTTGAGGAGGGAGTAAGGGAAAGGAAAGATATTATGTAATTAGTTATGAAATAGCTTATTGTTGTGAAGAAGTCACAGGGGGGGATGGGTGGTGAGGGGGGGTTAGGGAAGAGGGGGGGGAAAAGGGGGAAAAACTTGTATTTGAAAACTTTTTCAATAAAAAAAAAATCCTAGATTTCTAGCTATCTCAGTTAATTCTCATGGTTGCACTATCATCGCCTCTTGGACAATCATATTTATTGGTCTTCTAATAACTGTTACAATTAAGTAGCAACTATATTGACCTTTTATGAATATTTGCAAGTGAAAAGCTGCATGTGAAACCGTGCTAAACTTCTAGAGATAGGAAGCTGTTTGTTGAAATATTCCAGTAAACCTTTTACCCCCTCCAAAGCTAGACTGATGTGACTAATGTGCCATAAAGAGTCTGACAGAACTTTCCTCTTTCTGACTGTGAAGAGCTTGCAAGCAAACCAGAATTCTCCTCCATTTATTTGAAAATTATTCACTAGAGTGTTTTTAGACTGAAGAAATACCTGCCTGATATGACTTCTTAACAATACCTTTTGAATTTTTCAAAACAATGGAAAACGCAACAGATTGGTCTGAATATTGTCTGATAATAAACTTCTTGTGTTTTCAATCTCTGTTTCCCAAACTTTTAACATCATAAAAGAGTTGTCATGGAAAACAATAAAGAAATATAATACACAATTCAAACCACCAGACTACATCTTTTGTTAAATGATGGTACAGATGGGCATTTCTTTGCTTTCTTCCAATACATGTTTTATTTGTTCAATAAAAGCTTCAAAAGAGAAATTGTACACTGTTATTATAAAGGTGTTATAATGACCAGTATAAGATTCCTCATAGTTCTTTGTTCAGGAATTGATCAATCTTCCCCTTTCAGATTCTGATGATTGTGATATGTGGTCAGCTCTTCTCAAAATCATATCCATTACTATATGTTTCTTAAATTTCACTATGAGTAATTAGAAAAATCAGTGATGGTTACCATTGGAGTGTCCAGGATGGGTGAGAGGGGGCCAGATGTGGTATTCAGCAGGTTCTGACCAGTTCTGGAGAACTGGTAGCATACATTTTGAGTAGTTCAGAGAACTGGTAAATATTCCCTCTGACTGGCCCCATTCCCAACTATTCTCTGCCTCGCGAGTTCCAGCTGATCGGGAGGAAATGGGGATTTTGCAGTAACCTTGCCCTGGAGTGGGGTGGGAATGGAGATTTTACAGTATCCTTCCCCTGCCATGCCCACCAAGCCATGTCACGCCCAAGCCATGCCCACAGAACTGGTAGTAAAAAGATTTGAATCCCACCACTGCTAGGGGACATGATGAAATGGCAATTTATTTATCAAATTTAGAGTTGTGATAGTGTCATCATTTTGGCATCAATGTGATTTGCTCCAGGTAAGTACAGTCACACTTTTAATAATTTTATTACTTCCATATTTGTGCAAAAAGGATATTTAGCAAGTCTAGATTTACTCAACTTTCAATCAAATTGATTTTTGGCATATTCGAAATTGACCTTCAACAATAGAGGCTGTCTCTTCCTCGCATTTTGATAGTAATCCTTGAGGAATTCAGTCTTTTGAAAAGCCATACAGAAAGTTATCTGAACTGAATATCCCATATTAATATGTGTATCTCACTCCCACCACCACATTTACAATGTACAAATATTCTGATGTTCTAGGTTTTAGAAGATTATTAAAATGCAATTAAAATAAAGTAGAAATGGATATTGGAAGGAAATATATTGAAAATAGACATTTTAGTAAGGGACCCAAAATCAATTTTTGCATCTTCATAGTTCTTGAATGTTTTTGACATATATGATATTTTCTGCAGCCATGTGGGCTACATGAGGACACAGTCAAATTTTTTCATCTTCATGTATGATCAGATGTTGATTACTTTTATCTTTTGTTCTCTAATGAAAATGTTGCTTGAAAGGCACAAATAAATAGAATGGTTTTTACTTTAATGTCTGCTTGGTAGGATCAACAACAAAAGTTCTGCAATAACAAACATGCATTTCTGCTGCTTCTGCAGTTACTACTTTGACATTTCAATGAAGTTTTATTTTTGTATTTCATTTTAGAATATATTAACCTATCCAAGTTAGACAAAATTATTATGAACAAAGAACATGTGTTATCAGAGAAAGACCATGTAGAAATATATGAGACAAAACTTGCATAATTCCCAAAATACAGTTTGATACAGATGTGCAAGAATATGATAAAATAGGACCAATTGTCATTTGAGTTAATTCTACTAGACTTATAATAATTATTTGGTGAATAATATATGCATTAGAATTAGGTTGTGTAGCCATTCACAATTTTATAAAGTATATAGAACTATGTAGCCCTTAAAAAGATACCAAGAAGGATGTTACTGTATGGAATTATTGAAAAGGTGTAAAAATAACATGAGTATTTCCTGTTTTCCATTGTGATCTGCAATATAATGAAAACAACATAAAGAAAATGTCCACTTAGAAGTGACTGGAGTTATCCTTTTTAAAATGCCAACCATTTATCTTGTTGGCAGAACTTGCAAGAACTACAGAAGAAAACAGTGGTGGGTTGCCCCCAGTTCAGACCGGTTCTATAGAACCGGTAGTAAAACCGGCGGGAGGCTCTGCCCACTGACCCCAACATCATCAAAACGCTTCTGCAAATGCGCAGAAGAGCGCGCGAGCAAAGCAAGTGCACATGTGCAGCCCCGTTGTAGGGTAGGTAGGTAGAACTCACCTCTAGAAGAAAAGGAAAATAAATAAATATTCAGTCTCTGCATTCAATAGGAAAAATAATTATAATGTGTCTTTGATTCTAATACCCTAGAATTAATGCAGTATTTAATGGAGCCAGTATTAAATTAACTATTAATTTTATTGAGCAAGTCCATTTTCCTGGATATCAACAAACACCAACTCAAGTGACAGTCCAAAGTCTGGATCTATCCATGGGATGGATTTGAGTTTTTTCTTGCCTAGATCGGACATTGTCTTACCTGAATGTTCCTTTTCAGAGTACTGCGATTGCTGTCCATAGCTGGGATCTCTTCCTCTTGCTTCACTTTGACTGGGTGAATTTTAATTAGAGTTTCTCTCCGTGCTGTGGCCACGCCTCCCATTCCCATAATGCACCAGTCTTTGAACGAAGGCGCGACCAAAAAAAAAATGTTAACAATCAGGAAACTGTAAGAAATGAAAACATACAGAAACCAGCAACTGGAACAACTCCCCAAAGACACAAAAAACCATAGGGAGGGGATGGACTGCAGTCGCAGTACTCTGAAAAGGAACATTCAGGTAAGACAATGTCCGTACTGCTCCTGCAGTCCATAGCTGGGATATACCCAAGCTCAAAAATACGAGGGCGGGACATTAACACCCTCCAGAGTCCTGCACCGCAACAACACTCTGCAGGACTCGACGGCCAAAAGAAGCCTCAGCGGAGGCAAAAGAGTCCACCTTGTAATGCCTTATGAAAGGCGTCACCGAGGACCAAGTGGCAGCCCAGCAGATATCTGACACTGACGCCTGAGTGGCCCAGGCAGCAGTCGTAGCCGCGCTACGAGTCGAATGAGGCAAAATTCCAGATGGAACCGGCTTAGATTGATGAGAATAAGCCGTGGAAATGCACGCCTTGATCCATCTACCCACGGTCGACGAAGACACCTTTTGACCCAATGACCTCGGATGGAACGAGACCAAGAGGGCTTCCGTTTTCCGAATGGATTCCGTCCGACGAATGTAGCGACGGAGAGCCCTCCGGACATCGAGAGTGTGCCACTCCTGTTCTCGTTGGTGTCTGGGCGACGGGCAAAAGTCCGGGAGAACTAGTTCCTGGGCACGATGAAAATAGGAGTTAACCTTTGGTAAAAAGGTGGGGTCCAAACGAAGGACAACAGTATTGGCATGGAAAATGCACAAATCTTTTCTAATCGACAAGGCCGAAAGTTCAGAAATCCTCCTGGCGGAGGTAATCGCCAAAAGGAAAGCCAGTTTGAGTGACAAGTATTTGAGGGATACAGAACCAAGCGGTTCAAAGGGGGAAACCATAAGGGCCTGAAGAACAAGGGAAAGGTCCCAAGTCGGGTAACGATGAACCGGTGGGGGACGTAAATTCAGAGCCCCATGCAGAAAATCTTTGAGCAACGGATGTTGAGATAGCGAAGAATAAGGTGGACATTTAATGACTGTAGATAAAGCGGCGGTCTGTCAACGAAGGGTGGAGGGAGACAGACCTCTGTCCAGACCAGATTGTAAGAAACAGAGAATGTCAACCATCTGGGCTGACGTAGGGTCCACCAGGTGGTCAGCACACCAGGAACAAAAGGTTCGCCAAGATGACTCATATATACGTGACGTAGACGGTCTCCGAGAAGCCTGTATGGTATCTATGACGGAATCAGGGAGGCGGTCCTTCCGCAGGATGACCCGCTCAAACGCCACACGGCCAATTGGAGCCATCCTGGATCTGGGTGGCGCACAGCCCCTTGGCGCAGAGACAGACGGTCCGGTGGAATCACCCATGGAGGACGAACGGACAGAGCCACGAGGTCCGCGAACCAAGGCCGACGAGGCCAGTTGGGAGCCACCAGCAATAGCTCCGCTTGTTCCTCCAACAACTTCCGAATCACCTGAGGGATCAGGGGAACCGGTGGGAACACGTACAACAGGCCGGACGGCCAGCTGCATCTGAGCGCGTTGTGAGCCTCCGCCCTCGGGCACGGGTAACGAGTCACAAACCTCGGGAGTTGGTTGTTCGTCGGGCTGGAGAACAGATCGACAGTGGGCAGACCGAAGATGTTGGTGGCCTCTTGGAAGACGTCTGGATCCAGTTGCCACTCCGACTGGTCTATCAGTTGTTTGCTGAGCCAATCGGCCCGGACGTTGTCTACGCCCGAGATGTGATCGGCCCTTAGAGATAGAACGTGACTCTCGGCCCAATTCAGAAGCTTCTCGGCCTCCAGCATCAGTTCTCTTGATCTCGTGCCCCCTTCCCTGTTTATATGGGCTTTGGCTATAATATTGTCCGTGAGGACAAGGACATGACGGCCCAGCAACTGTGATTGAAAATGGCAGAGAGCCAGTCGAATCGCTCTCAGTTCCAGTAGGTTGATACTCCGATTTTGCTCCGACGCTGACCAGCGGCCCTGCACCATCTGATCGTGAAGATGGGCTCCCCAGCCTGAGAGGCTGGCGTCTGATGTTAGGGTCAGCCGGTTTGGTAGTAGAAAATGCGACCCCAGGAGAATCTTGGGACCTGTCCACCAGTTGAGTGACAGCACAATATGAGGGGGCAGAGATACTTTGTGAAGAGAGCCGCTGCGGCCCGTGCGTTGAAAGGGGAGCAGGAACCACTGCAACGGTCTCGTGTGCCGGCGAGCCCACGGTACGATGGAAAAACAAGAGACCATTTTCCCCAACAGCTGCGACAGTTGAAGAAGGGGAACCGAGCGTTTGGACTGAATGAGGCGAACCAAGTCGCGAATGCTCTGAACTCTGTCTGGAGAAAGAAATACCTGGCCCCGAGCCGAGTCGATCAGTGCCCCTAGATGCTGGAGAGAAGTGGATGGAGACAGGTGACTTTTCGGGAAGTTGATCGAAAAGCCGTGATCCTGAAAGGCTTCGATGACCAGGTCCAGATCTCGCGAAGCTTGGCTTCTGGAAGATGACAGCACCAGAATGTCGTCCAGGTAGCACAATACTCGTACAGGTACCTTCCGGAGGACAGCCGCCACGACCGCTACCAGCTTTGTGAATGTCCTTGGGGCAGAGGACAAGCCGAAGGGCATCGTACAGTACTGATAGTGGTCGTCCCCAATTTGGAACCGAAGGAACTGACGGTGGGCCGGAAGGACCGGCACGTGCAAGTAAGCTTCCCTGAGATCTACTGATTGAAGGAAGTCGCCCCGACGAATCCCCATAAGAATAGACCCCAGGGAGTGCATCTTGAATCTGCGGTAGAGTACCGACAGATTCAGCTGCTTTAAGTTTAGGATGGCCCTCCATCCCCCCAAATGTTTTGGAACCAAAAAAAGCGTGGAGTAAAACCCCTTGCCACGTTGATCCAACAGCACTGGCTCTATTGCATGAATGAGGAGAAGATGAAGAACCTCCTTCTGCAACAACCTGTCCATGTCGGGAGACAGGTGAGTTGGACCCCTGACGTAACGAGATGGAGGGCGACCCACGAACTCTATGGAAAGACCGGAAGAAACTGTCCGTAGAATCCAAGGTTCCTTGGTTGACTGCTCCCATCGGTGGCTGAAGAGTTGAAGTCGACCGCCAATGGGATCCTGCAACTCGTAGTCATTTTCCGCGACGGGATTGTCTGAAGCCGGAACCTCTGAATGGACGTCTGGCACTGTTGGATCTAGGTCTGTCCCGAAAACGTTGTCTGTCCGAGGAACGATCGTTTCCAGTGAAGAATGCACGTTGGGAATAGGGGCCCCCCGGCCCCGATGAATTCCGAAAGGGCTGGCGCTGAGAATAAGGTATATAGCACCGTTCTGGTCTGCGGTAGGAGGATGCTGGCATAACCTTCCTTTTATCCTTGTCCTCGACTAGGACAGGATCGAGCGCAGAGCCGAAGAGGTTAGGGGCAGTATAAGGAGCTGCTGCCAGCTTCCACTTCGCTTTCGCGTCTGCCCTCCAGTTCCTGAGCCAAAACAACCTGCGAGATGTTATAGAAGAGGCTAAGGCCCGAGAGACAAACTTCACCGAGTTTAACGAGGCATCCGCCGAATATTCCGTAGCGGCCACTATCTTATTAATATCTTGGTGAAGACGTGTGTCCTCAGGAGGAAGTCTCTCCTGGAGTTGCCTCAACCAGAGCAATGACGCTATATTAAAAAAGGAGGTAGCAGTCGCGGACTTAACAGCCCAGGAAAGGGACTGATGCTCCTTGCGAAAAGAGAGTTCAGATTTTCTATCCTCTGATTTAAGGGCATCCAAGGCATCTGAGGACAAAAGCGAAGTGGAGGATAGATTCGCGATCGGAGGATCGACCACAGGAAGTGCCAGCAAGGTGTCCAGCTCCAGAGCTCCACAATACAGCTTCTTATCTAGCGTAGTCGGCCCCATCAAAGAGCCTGGCTGTGACCAGGGGGACTTCAAAACATCAGAGAAAAGTTGAGGACAGGGAATATAGTCCTTCCCCGGCTTTGACGATGAAAACAACGCGTCTTGAGGAGCCGACACGGAAGATGGATCAGCGGATGGCACCCCCATATTTGTCGTCTGACGAGCCTTGTGGAGCAATGATCGAAAAAGCGAAGGCCTGAACAAACCAGAGAAGGCGGGAGTATCAGGAGGGAGGTCCTCATCCTCCGAAAATTCCATGTCTTCCAACATCTCCTCCTCCCGGTCAGACTCGTCCGACGAAACTAGGGCCCGCCGAGAGGGTGACTTGGAGCGCACCGGGGCCGCCGGACGGGTGGCAGACAGAGGCGCCAATTGAGGCTGCTGCAATGAAGTCTGGTGGATCCCGGCAGCCAGCAGGGACGACAGTGCATTGGATAGAATGGCCTGGAAGTCCGGCGGTGCAGACAGCAGTTGACCATCTGGACCCCGAAGCCCGGCGGCAGTCGGAGTAAAGGTTGCTTCTGCCCGACGTGGAGGTGGGGGGGGCTCTCACTGAGGCCCACCGCAGAAACATCGGGCAAGGACAAAGAGGTCCTTTTGGAGAGAGCGCGATGAGCACCTGAAGACTCCTTGGGAGCGGAGCACGGGTCATCCAAGGCAGGATCCATATGGGAAGAAGCGGCCCCATGAACCGTAGGAGCCTACTCACGTGGGGCCAAAGATTGGTCGGTTTGAAAAACTGAGGCCAGCCTGGCCTGCCTGGCCCTGTCATACTGCCGCTCAAGCGCCCTGTGGCGACGCTGGGCGTCCTTATCAGCAGCCAAGGAAGGTCTGTGACGAGAGTCATTAGATGTAGAAGTAGAGCGGCCCCGAGAGGTTGAGCGATGTTTGGCCTGTGCTCTGGGAGGACTAGGCTCCAGGTCAGGGTCGGAGGACAAATACGAATCCGCCATTGCAAAAATAACCAAGGCCCCCTTAAGCCTCGATCCAGCTAACCCTCTGACTTCGTCCCTTATTCTTTTTTTTTATTATTATTATTATTTACAGATATATATATATATATATATATATATTATTTATTTATTTATTTTTTTAATTATTATTATTATTATTATTATTTTTTAAAGGGAACTGAGAAGCCAACTATGTACAGAAATAACCAGCAATGACAGCCGTTGAGGGTGAAGGGGAATTCCTAGCTAAGTAATGGTCAACAGTCAAAGTCCAGCAACAAAGGACTAGGACCAGTCACAATAATGCCCAGTAAGCCCACAGACCCAGCTTTGCAGGGCAGCAAGGGGCAGAGAGAGGGAAGGGCTCCCACAAAACTGCCACAAAAATAAAAGGCCTCCGCCCGACCAGATAAAGGAGCGCTCAAAATGGCCGCAAACACGTTCACAAAATGGCAGCCGCAACAGAAAGTAATTGCCTCAGCAACAGCAACGGCTGCGAAGGGCGGGAAACAGGCCAGAGATGAGGGGCAGGGAGAAACCCACGCCGCCCGTGGATCAGGCGTCGAAACCGCTCACCACCTGCAGCACTTAGATAAGGTCTCCGGCAATCCCGCTGACGAATAAAGGCCAGGCGAGAGGCAGCCGATCCCAGGGGAGACAGTCAGCTGTCCGGACTTCAGAGCCTGCAGGGCGAACCGTGCAACAGCTCCGGAGCCGCCCTTGCAGGAAGAAAAAACAAACGAAGCGTTCGAGGCGTGGGGGGGCAGAGCGGCGATCCGCTAGCCTCGCGCCCACGCCGGCGGCTGAAAGAAGTCAAGGGAACCGCCCCGAAGGGCCGGAATCCCTAGCTGCGATCTGATAGCAGTCAGAGACTTCAGGGGGAGGCGGGCTGGCGCCCCAGGACCGCCACTCACCCCAGGCAGCTTTCGCACAAGTCTTTGCTAACCGAAAAAATAGAATAATCAAATTAAAGAAATAAAAACCTAAACGGAAAAGCCTAAGAAGAAATCCAAAGGCAAGGCACGGAGAGAAAGGGAACACACCAGTCCACAGTGACTGAGTGAAAAGACTGGTGCATTATGGGAATGGGAGGCGTGGCCACAGCACGGAGAGAGACTCTAATTAAAATTCACCCAGTCAAAGTGAAGCAAGAGGAAGAGATCCCAGCTATGGACTCCAGGAGCAGTACTCTGGAAAATTTACTGTCTATTCAGGAAGAAGCTTTACTTCCCCCAAACTGCAGCTGGAGCTCCATAAAATATATAAAGTCATTATCTTTTCCTGTCAAATCATTTTTTTAATCTGAATTTATGTCATATTTTTTCATAATCTATCTCAGGGTTCAAAATATTCAAAGCACAAATGTAACCTAACCTCTACTTTTCCAGATAAATAAAACATAATAGCCTATCATAGTGACATGGGGTTTTCTTAGTTCTTATACTTTTATTTTCGGTCCCATTATATTCACAGTAGGCTTTTACTGCAATTGTAGTACTTTGTGAAAATTCCAAATTTCAGTACAGTCAATAACACTTTCTTTTGTTTAAATTTTGCTTGA
Organism: Arizona elegans; assembly: GCA_022577455.1. Classification (NCBI taxonomy): domain Eukaryota; kingdom Metazoa; phylum Chordata; class Lepidosauria; order Squamata; family Colubridae; genus Arizona; species Arizona elegans. The sequence continues at coordinate 157,135,063 of JAKOOJ010000002.1, forward strand.
CTAAACTTTCAATGAAATATTTACTCTTTATAAAAAGATGAAAATCAAGTCTCCATTTGAAGAAAATTCTAGATTTTTAAAGCTGTAGCCAATGAATGTATTTTAACATAGGACTTTCTAATTTAGAATTTGCTACATACCAAATAACAGATTTTTTTAGATGATTACAGAAATTTTGATCATCTCGTTTTAGCAACTTTTAGTGTCTTCTTAGTTTGCCCAACCACTGTTGACACGATATAAAATCTGTTCTCATTGCTATGATAAAGGTATTGCAATAATAGGATGATAGTAGAAAACAGTATCAGTCACTTAAATCATCTGATTTAAGATTTAATATAACAATGTTTTACTTATTTGTTCATTTTTTTCCACTGAAACCAAGTGGAGAACATTGCATAAATTTCTTCACTACAAAATGAGATAAATTCAAATTAACAGGGTCAAGCACAGGTTTCTTGAGCAGGAAGCATAAAGTTTCTCTTTCAAGGCAGCACCATTTCCTTCCCAAAATTCACAGCACTATGATCCAGCCTTCTGTCACCTATCTCAAGGGCTTTCACCTAAGGACCTCTAATGCCAACCCATAGATAGCATCAAGCACTTTAGTTAGACTATAGTACTAAAGGACAGGGATTGATCAATGATGTACCAAGGTCCTCAGTTTCAGAAGCCTAACCAGTTTTGCAGTAGTCCAGATATTTTTACCTAGCAAGTGGATATTTAGTGACCACTTGGCAACTGAGCTCACCTTTTTCAGGCATTTGCAGCATCCCACAGTCATATAACCATGATTTTTTATTTTTATTTTTATGATTTCCAGCATTTACTTCTGGTTTTCGTCAAAAAATGTCAATTGGATAAAAAGCTTTTCTAGAGTGCAAATTGAGAATATTGAGAAAAAAAGCAGTTCTACTCTCCAAGTATCAAGCATGGAATGAATACATACATACGTACGTACGTACGTACGTACATACATACATACATATACATATACATACATACATACATACATACATATATATACATACATACACACACACACACACACACACACACACACACAATAATGCTGAAAACCTGTAAATAAAAGCAGGATGAAATTTGCAGAACAGTCAGTCCACTCTAAAGAACTGAACTATTCCCAGTTTCATAGAACTTCACGGAGAATTTTTCAACTGGCAGTTGTGAGTCTACAGCAACTAAAGATCACTTGCAGAGATCATTTCCTGAATGTTCTCAAAGCTGCAAGTAATGCATATCATTCCTATATTTCTCTGGTAAGAAAACTAACACAGAGACATGTTTACACAGGCAAAACACTGGAAGAAAAGCATACTGTATTATTTAAAATTTTCATAGTAAAAAATTTAGATGCCAATGAAGAAATAATTCATGAAGGAAGGAATAAATGATTGAGGGAAGAATACTAAAGCAAAATTAGCATAACTATAACCTTATTTCTTTTATTAAAGAAATAAAGAATAAAAAGATCGGAATGTAATACATATGCTGTATAAAGGAGGAAGGGGAAAAAAAAAATTAAAATTAAAACAACTGAAGAAGGAAAAAGCAAGCCTAGAAATAAGAATGAATTGAAAAAATAAATCTATTGATCCTTCTCTAGAGAAAATATCATCACTCTCTGAAAGAAAGCATGGGTGATGAGTATATTATTTGTTTGTTTGTTAATGTGCGGCATACAATGTCAGGGAAATCTACAAATGCTAGACACAATGCAGTACTGACAGCCTAAGTTGCTAGTTCATTTGGTTCAGTACTTGCATGCCTATCCTTGGTACACTGCAGAGGGGGAAACTAGCTTATACCAACTGACTAGCAGTGCTTGGGTTGCTGGCTCTTTCAGACTCCTCCTCCAGTCTTTATTTTATTTATTAGTTTGTCAAACATGTACAAGATAGCAGGTATGAATATGAACATGGACATGAATAAAGGAAATGAATACAAATAAATGGACAAGGATGGTAGGCACACTGGTGCACTTATGCACGCCCCCTTTACGTACCTGTTTGGAATGGGGGGAGGTCCACGGTAGACAGTTTAAGGTTGAAGCTGTGAGAGTTAGAGGATGTAACAACGGAGTCGGGTAGAGCATTCCAGGCATTGACCACTCTGTTGCTGAAGTCATATTTTCTGCAATCGAGTTTGGAACGGTTTACCTTGAGTTTGTATCAATTGTTTGCCCGTGTATTGTTGAAGCTGAAGAAGTCATTGACAGGTAAGACATTGTAGCAGACAATTTTGTGTACTATGCTTCGATCAGAATGCAGGCGGCGCAGTTCCAGATTGTCCAAGCCCAAAATTTCAAGCCTGGTGAAATAGGGGATTCTATTGTGAGTAGAGGAGTGGAGTACTCTTCTTGTGAAATACCTCTGGACCCACTCGATCATATTAATATCAGATATACAGTGTGGATTCCAGGCAGACGAGCTGTATTCGAGAATTGGTCTCTCCTTGCCTCATCTGGCCTCGCCTTGTATTGCATTGCCTCACATCTGGCCAGGTTCAGCACCAGCTTCTGCTCTCTGCACACACAAATGCGGATAGGATTTTCCTACCAAAGTGGTACCCGTTTATCTACTTGCAATATTACATACTTTCGAACTGCTGGCTGGGCAGGAGTTGTGGTGCGAACAATAGCAGCTCCCACGGCTCACAGAGCCAGGTTCAAAGTGCTAGAATGCAGACCATTTCTGGCCAGCAGCTCCATCATTAAGCTGCTATGCCACCACATCCCCAATAATATGCATTTCTATTATTTCAATCCCCACAATTTTATCATTTAAAGGATTGTGCCTATAGTTGCTGATATCATATACTTTCCCAAGCCACTTTTCTCATGAAAATACTGAAGTGACTGATGAACATATTAATTTTCTCAACTCTATACTGTAAGGCATAGGGCCTGATTATCTGAGGGACTGCCTATCCTTCATGGTGCCTGCCCAATCAGTAATAGATAAAGAGTTTGGTGTGGTTCATGTTTCTTCAAATAATCAGTGTCATCTGTTAGGACTGAGAAAACATGTTTTTCCTGTTGTGGTGACTGTCTTCTGAAATGAGATTCCTTTGGAGATCTGTATGACTTTGGATAGCCCTAAAGTCCTAAAGATCTGGCTGTTCTCCCATGTCTTGGGGCAAGGTCATTGGCACGTCTGTAAGATATGTCCTAAGCTTGTATATGTCCTATCATCTTGTTCATTCAAGAGCAAATGGGGCTTCCGAGAATGTTTGTATAAATTAAGTTCCCATTGGGAAGGCAAATGGTACAACAGTCAGTTTAGCAGTAGACAGACCTTCCAAAATTTTATTTTAACATTCATTTAAGGGGTCATTCATTTGTGCAATATCCATGTTTATGCCCACTGAGCATTCCAACCACCATGCCGTTAGAAGTTGTTTCCAGTTTTCGTCTCAGTTTAGCATTTTGACTTATTCCCATCACCAATACTATGGGCAAAATTGCTTACTAGGTTAGTATTCTATCTATGGTTAGAAATGTTTCACATGATCTTCTAAGCGTTTAATTGATTGATTGATTGATTGATTGATTGATTTAAATCACACCTTTGTTTTATACATTTCAAGGCAATGTAAATAATGCTCCCTTCTCCTATTTTCCCTACAACAGTCTAGTAAGGGGAGCATAGCTGAGAAAGGGTGATCAGCACAAGTCATCCACTGGCTTCCATGCATGATGGAGCACTAGAACTCATAGTCTCCTGATTTCTAGTTCAACACTACCCTTAATGAAAGCTTCTATTGGGGGGGGGAACCCTGAAAGTTTTGCTTAGAAAGGAAATTGTCACAATGTCAGATTTTAGGCAATATTCAGTTGCAAGTGGGCAGTTGTGGGATTTAGAAACTCCATCTTAGAAAAATCTCCTAAACTTATTAGAATATTGTTAGTTTCCATTATTTTGACTACAAAAAAAGTCACTAGTTCCCCACAAAATTTACAAGAGCAGAAAGACAATGACACATTTAATGTATGATAATAAAGATAAATAAACATTCTTCATAATTATAAGAGAAAGTGAGGAATTAAAAGCCATCCACATCCTTCCCAACTATCATACATTGGTTTGGCTTGCCTCAGGTTTCTGTATCCAGATTTGCCAACTAATTGTATAATGTTTTGCTGTCATCAAGGTCAGGTGTCTTAAGTTCCTCTTCTCACCATCTCCAATACCGGCCACCAATGTCTATCAATCCCTGTCAAAAAAGAACAGTGGCTAATTTTACCCAGGCTATTGCATTCAAAGCAAGGGAGACAGTGCTAAAATAATTCACAGCAAAATGATTTTGTTCTTCCATTTCCTATAGCATTGGCCTAATTGTGTAACCAAGTCTGTAATTTGCCTCTCATAGAGCCAAGTTAATGATAGACCCCAACATTGCTGCTTCTCTCCCTTTTGACAGATGAGCGCACAGACATGCACGCATAGCCTTTGCCTGCTTCATCCCAACTCTTCTGGCCTGCTGATCAGGGAGATTGCAATCACATCAAAGAGGCATCCCTGTAAAGCTTCTCTCCTTTCTTCTCTTTTGTTTTAATGTTTTAACTTTTTGGTGGAAATTCTGTTAAGGTCAAGATGGACCTGCTGGGATCTCCCACTGATACAAATTAAGCATTACCACTATGGATCTTTTAAAAGTAGTGATAGTAGAAATAATACATCCAAAAGACACTGTTTGTAAAATCGACCAGCTTGACCTTACCTAGCATTTCTATCCTTTATAGCTTTCTTTTATGACAGCAAAAATTCATATGTTCAAACACAGTTTAAATTTGATTCAAACAGAAGCTTTCCAAGGAAACCTCAGCTGTGGTACAGTCAGGGGAAATAGGGACCTGGATACTATCAATCAGCTTTAATGATCCTAAATGTCAATGGGATGCTGGAGAGAAAAGCCATATTTGCCCAGTCATATCATCCTAATGCCTTTTCCCTATCTCAAAAATTCAGTTTGTTGAAGATAGTCTTAGTATCTCTGCAGCTAGGACATTAGCTCAAAGGTAAGATTATCATGGTGTGTTCTGATACAATTCAAAATCTTGGGGTCCAAGTCAGCAACAAGATATTGAAATGGTCCATCTGTGTGGCAGCTCATGCATTAATCAGCTTAAAATCGATTAGTGGTCTGTTGGAGAATCTGTTTAAGGTGAGGAAGTAAAGCCACTAAATCACTCAGACCAGAGACTGGACTGTTTTCTTTCTTTTTGTTGCCTTGTCTTGGTGAAGTCCAGAGGTGGGTTTCAGTAGGTTCTGAACAGTTCTGGAGAACCGGTAGTAAAAATTCTGACTGGCCCTGCCCCCATCTTTTCTCTGTCTCCCAAGTCCCACCTGATCGAGAGGAAATGGGGATTTTGCGGTAACCTTTGCCTGGAGTGGGGAGGGAATGGAGATTTTACAGTATCCTTCCCCTGCCATGCCCACCAAGCCACGCCCACCAAGCCATGCCATGTCCAGAGAACCGGTAGTAAAAAAAATTGAAACCCACCACTGGTGAAGTCCCAAGGTAGCTGTCTTGAGGTATGCTGGATGTGCTACAAGTGTTGTCATAAAGATAAAAATCCACAAAAGGTGCTATGTAAAGACTAATTATTATTATTAAATCACTGAATAAAAAAGTAAATGTACCATTTAATTATCTTCAAATTCTCACTCAGACATCTTTTCTTTTCTTTTCTTCCATTATTCTCCCATGTATTTACCTTCTGGTGAACCTTGCTACTCCTTTGCTGGAAGCATTATGATAATCTCCTTTCACTCAGAGGATCATCACCTTTCACTCATCAACATCTATATTCATTATAGCAATATGAATTCCCCCTTATGCCGCTCTATGCTAACAAAAACCTGGAGTTTGTAGAGTACTGCCAAATAAAACAAAGCAACCCCAAGACTGATCAGAGACTTAGAAGCAACTTCAGTTATCAGAAAGTCAAAAAAAAAAAAAAAAAAGATCTGGCTTTTAGAAATCTCTTCTGTAATATGTTAAGTTAAAATAGGCATCTTGAGAATTAAGATTCTCTTTATTTCGTGCAGTGCTTTCTTTCAGCACAATATTTTAAGCCGTAAAGAATAAGAGAAACTCCATAAATACCTCAGGAGTGTCAACCCTCACTTTAGAGATAAACACAAGATGGATCACTAGATAAGAGAGAATTATGTACTGCTCCATGCTTTAGCATCTAGATTCCATCTTTAAAGAAAAGCACTGGTTTTATGAAATTTATAATATTTACACTTACTTATAAAAATATAAATTGCATTTTGTTACTTAGCAATTTGTTCTATATCTTCCTCTTTTTAATACAAGACCATGAGATATATTTCATATTCTGTGTGAGATAGTATCAATGTATGAAGTATCTTCTTAAGTTGGGAACTGCCCATCTTATATCTCTAGAGGTAGTCCTCATATATTGACCACCAACTGGTGGATTGCCAAGTCAGTTGTTAAATGAAGCAGCCAATAAGTGGAACCCCAACTGTACTTATGATCTTACTTCAGCTTTCCTTTGCTTTACAGACCAATGAAAGTCATAAATGCAAGGGTTGATCCTAAAATTAGTTTCACAGTACAAGCAATCTTTAACTCTGAGGAGCAGCTGTATGAAGTTGATAGGGTAATTCAGGGCAATTGTTATAAAATTGGCAGTATGGGAGTAGTGCAGGCTGAGCAGGAAGGCAAGGTTAAAAGTGTCATCAGTTTGGAGTCATTGCACTGCCATGAGAGACCTAACTCCAGCTCCCCCATGAATTCCGTTGAACCCTATCTAGAGCCAACTTAGCTTTGATAGTTAGTTGACTAGATTTTTGTATTAGAGGTAGCAATAATAAATTATTTTGTGCTTTGGAGTCAACAAATGCTCTTGTACAGGCCTGACAGGCAGTGGGTTCTAATACCTTGCTACTGTTTGTTTTGTGATTTACCAGATTATTTTAATAACCTATTCTGATTTAATTTGGGCACACAATGTGATATTTTGTCAAGAATTTTAGTGCACTTAGATCCTTCCTCTTCTTCCTTTTCCATTCTTCCATTCAGCCCTTACATTCTACTCATGTTTCCATAGTTCGTTTACAGTAAAACACTCTTTCAGTTCAGCACTACAGGATACAACACAGAGCATAGGTTTAATAACCCCATACAGACAACTCAAGTCTATTGCTCCCATGTCAGGTCCCTGGGGGTCAGCAAGCCCCTGGCATGCTGTTTGCTTAACAAACCAAGACCTATTTCTCCTCTTAACTCAAACTGCAATCTATTGTTCTTGTCACTCAGACATTTATTTATTCCCCCTGACTAGAGAGGGTGAGCCCAGCTGAATCATCCTCACCTAGAGTTTTTGAGCTCTCTTACTTCATAGACACACATCTCCTAAATATTATAGGCTATCAGAATTCTTTTGTCAAAGCTTCCCAGATATTGCCTAAAAGCAACCCTGATTGCATTTCACTCAGAAATCTGATCGGAAAGCAATAATGGTATTATAACCATTCTAAGAGCTTTTTCTGTCATCACTATAATCCTTTTGGACAATAAGAAATACAAAATAGGTAGGTACGTTTTATAGACAGGATTCTGTTGGTGTGGGAGTAATGGAAAATGCCTAGTAAAGGATTCTTAAGTCTGATGTTTTCATGCAAGTCTTAAAGCATGGGATGTTGATCTAATTAAAACCTGGTGTTTCAAATGTCATTTGCATTCCTATCATATAATCTCCTGTTTTGCTCACACACTATCCCAAAGCCATCTCATATGCTGGGCAAACTGAATCTGAGCAGATTATCTGAGGAGGAGGGAAATTATTCTGTTGAAAGACAAAGTACCTAGGCTAGTTAGGTCATTGACACATTAGACACAAAAGTCAGCAGACATTCTTTTTTTTTTTCTTGGTGCTGGCACCAAAAGTCTATAAACCCATTTGATGATCACATACTAACACTATAAAAGTGCCATAGAATCCACCCAAATAATTAAAAATAGCCTGCATGCATTTTATTTTAATTTTCACAGATGTAACAACAATTGTGCAGATATTCCTGCTGGTAGCTCTTGGATGGTCTTGAATTTATAGGTCAAATTAGTTGCATTTACATTTGCAATTGCAGCTATATATATTCCATGTGCAAAAAAGCAAACCTTGAAAAAAGCTGAGTTTATAATGGTGATGAAGACAGTAATGATAATTTTATGTTCTTAACATGCAATGTTTCTATATTTGGGGGGCCATATTACAATAATGGTTCATTCTTATATTTCACTTTTGATCCAGTAGGAATAAAGTATTTGTACTGCATAGTTCAGGGGCAATTCCTCTTGAAATACAGCTACAAAGAGGTGTGTTCTCTCACTCATCATAATATAGAACTCATAGAAACAATAATTTAATATCCAAAGGGTGAGAAGGGAAAAACTGCTTTGTTAGCCAATGAGTCTTATCAAAGTGGTTTCCACATAAACCCTGAACTTGAAAAGCAGAGGTCCTCAACCCCCGGGCCATGGCCTGGTACCAGATCATGGTCCATTCGGAAGTGCGGGTAGCCACACTTGCATACACAACTCCACTTGCACGTAGCAAGTGCTCATGCAAATGGAGCCTCACACGCAAACGTGCCTGCCCGATGCATATGTGGAACCATTCCCTCTTCCCCCCTCTTCCTGCCACTGCCACCATTCCCCTGGAAAGTTTGGAAGTCCACTAGAAAGCTGGAAAAGTTGGGGACTGCTGTTGTAAAGAATCTGCCGCAGCCTCTTCAGTCCAATGGCTAGAAATGGAGACTACTTTTGTCCCTTTGAAGATAGGCATAATCTTAGAAGATACTAACAGAAGATACTAGCAATGTTATAATACAGGCTTTATAGTATGTTTCTGGAATTTGTTGCACCTCTTTAGATGTTAAGTCTAGTCACAAAACTGCAAATCTATTCTGAATTATCTACTAGTAGGGTTGTTTAATTTCCTACAAATTAAACAAGAATGTTCAAAGTGGGATAACTGTAACTAATCACATCTAACTCTTGTGTGGAAAAAAAAATATGCTAGACATATTCATGGCTTCAGTCCCATATCGCCTTTGTAAAAACCCAGAATACTCAGAGGGGCACAACTTGGTGGAAAAGTGACTGACAATAGGGATGATTAAGTCAGAATATTTATTCCCTGCCATCTGCTTCATCACTCTTCCAATACCTTTATCATCTGACAAGGTCCCATCTTAGCAAGGTGCAAATAAATGACTGTTTCTGTCTTTCTTTGAAATCCATCTTGCAATCCTTCAGTTTCTTTGATATTCATCAAATGTCTATCCATTCCTGCTGGCCAGTGACAGGCTTCCAATTTCATGCAAGTGTAAAGTTTCAAAAGTTACTCCCTTCCAATGTCACAATACGGGAGGTGGGGGGGCTGCTAAGTTACCCAAGAGCTGGTGTTATAAACTGAGCTGTCTTCTCCAATTTAGACACCTTAGATCATAACTCTCATTACCAAACAAGATGGCCAATAAGATGATGGGATTTATAGTCTGGAAAACACATCTGGAAAACATATCCCCCTGGGAGATATGAAGAGAGAGTTTTGGGCAAGGACAGGAAAGAACTTGATTTGCTTGGCTTTTGAATGGGAAAGGAGACTCGTATTTTATTCTGCTATTACATTTCCTGAGTGGTTGTGTTCAATTGTCTCAACCAATCCTCTTATTATCAATTAATATTGTTAATATGAGGTTAAATGGGATAGTCAACTTGGAGAAAAAGAAGGATACATATATTGTAAATACAAGAATAATTTGAAAGGATAAATGTCTGGAGTGGAGCAACAAGGCAAAGATTCTGAATGCTTGCCATTTTCATGCTGCTCCAGCTTGTTAAATAATCCATAAACCATTCTGGAATAGTAAACATGTCAAAGCTGATGTACAAAGATGATTTTGTTGTCAACTTTCACCATTATTGCTTCTCCCACCACCTACACTTCAGAAGATGGAAGATCCTTGCAGAAAAAATGCCAGAAAAAGAGCAAATCTGGTAATACTGTGTACATGGTATATAAAGCATTTTTCCTCAGTCCCAGACTGGGTAATATTTAGGGTTGGGGTGTTTCATGTCGAGCAAAGCAGCCATGACACTTTGTTTCTCTTGTCAGAAGTTATTTACACAAACACACACACACAGAGAGAGAGAGAGAGAGAGAGAGAGAGAGAGAGAGAGAGAGAGAGAGACGGAGACGGAGACAAAATGTGCAGAAACCACTTTCATTGAAGTACAGTAGATTGGCTCAGCCTCAAGATTTTGCTGATGTGAGATCAAACATTTTATTAAGGGTATCTTGAGCACAATGTGCAAAGATCTAATAATCCCTGTTTTAGGAAAAGAAGTTTAGTAGCCAAGCCTAAATTTACATACATACATTCATAGCATATTTTTCAGAGTATAAGAGGCACCTTTTCCCCCCAAAAAAGATGGTGAAAATCTGGGTGCGTCTTATACTCCGAATGTAGCCCTGCCCAGCCTCGCAAATGGAGATTTCAGAGGCTGAAAAAAGCCTCTGAAAGAAGCTTCAGAAAAAAAGCCTCAGAAATGAAGCTTCAAAAGAAAAGCCTTCAAACAGAGCTTCAGAAAAAAAGCCTCTGAAAGGTTTTTATCTAAAATAATATGGCAAGCAACAAAATCAATAAAGGTTCTAACCAAGCTATGCTAACAAATCTGGAGAATGACACAATAACCAACAGATCGGAAGAGGTTAATCTATATACCAATACCAAAGAAAGGGGATTGAACAGTGTACAGATAGTCCTTCAGAAAAAAAACCTCCAAAACAGAGCTTCAGAAAAAAAAGTCTCCAGAGCTTCAGGAAAAAAAGCCTCTGAAAGAAGCTTCAGAAAAAAAGCCTTTTTTTTCTGAAGCTCTGTTTCGGAGGCTTTCAGAGGCAGAAAAAAAAGCAAGGTGTGCCTAGCTTTTGTGACAAAAAAATGAACCTGTTGCTAAAATTCACTTCTGGGAACAGCTGATTGGGGGTATTCCAGGCCAATCCACTCACCAATTACCAATCAGCTTTTTTCTTATTTCCCTCCTCAAAAACTAAGGTAGGTCTTATACCCTGAAAAATACAGTACATACATACCATACATACACATAAACATATATATTCACATAATTCTAGTTTAACAATAGTGGCAAATCTATTTTTTTCAATAAACTGTATCTCTCAGATGCAGTTGATTTGATCCAACCTTTTTCATTCAGTCTATTTAATCTAGAGGCTACTGATACTTTTGAACTCCATGGTAATTGACGGTTTTGAAACAATTGACAGTGGATCCTAATAAGTAATCTTTGCCCTCCTCCAGAAGGTGAATAATGTTAGTTTTGATGTAGCTATTGACAGAACCTGTAGAATAATAAAGTTTAGCATCCTTGATCATGTAAACCAACAGAGAATCTCTTGAAATAATATGAAATTAATTTCCTATGCTACTAAATTGGGGGTAATATCAAAAATGTTCCATTACAGATAATGATTAATAAAGATTGATTAGAATTAGCTTGCTGTTGGAGATAAATTACACGAGTTGGAACATTAACACAAACTCATTATTTGAATGCATCCTATTACATGGAAATCAACATGAGTGGAAATCAACAAGCTTGTTAATATGAATCTAGATTGATCACTGTTAAAACTGCTTAGTTTTTTTTTCTTGGCTATTTTTCTTATATTTGGAATCTATCAAGATAATGCCTAATGCCATTTAAAAAGGTTTCCCAGAAATTTATAACAAGTCGGATATGCAATGTATATAAGCTATACATGTTGTAGAAAGTTGTTACTAAAAGCAAGTGCAGATATTTTATGTAATGTTTGGAATAACTTTTTTAAAAAACACTTGAACTAACGTAATAATGTGCTCAATAAACAAACTGAATTTATATTGATGCACACATTTCCACATACAACAACAAACAATGAGTGTTGTGCTCAGATTCAACCCATCTAACCTGTTTTCACTTTTCAAAGAGAAGGTGTACAGTACATATATTTATTTGCATAATTACTTTTGCATGTTTCTTTTCTACTTGTTAGAAAACAATAACTACTGTCTTAGCCAATTATCTCCTTTGCTATTGAGGGGTTGTCCTTGTGAGAAATCCAATTGCTATATAATGCCTGGGAAATGCACTATATTTTCCGGATATAACATTCATTATCCTTATCATAATTGCGGTATGAAATAGTGGCTGTGCAAGTGTCACTTTGAGATTACAGTTTATGATGTGGTTTGTGATGAAAAACAACCCAAACCTTTCCCTAATTCAATCATATCCTGCTGCAGATCTCCCTGTGCCCAAAATGCTATTATTTTGTGGATTTGGCTTGTACTGGTATCATGGTTAGGAATGTTTATTAAGAGGAAGAGGAAGGAAGGGTGAAGAGATGGCGATAGGAAAGATGAATGGAAATCCCTATTTCCAGTGCAATAAATATATACTGTATATCTGCATTATTTATGTTCCTTGATCTTCTATCCACAGTTAAATGATCCTATTCATGGTGACCTGTATTGCAATGTCTTGTCAAAACTCTGATCTTTTCTACTTATGTCATAACACCATACGCAAGTATGTACAGAGACAATACCATATGCAAGTATGTAAAGACAGGAGTGTGTGTGGTGACACTCTGATGCATGTTTTATCACTTTCCCTTTTGCCCTCGTCTCCAGACACCTATTGTTAGATCTTCAGGGTGCCTCAGACCAAGAAATTTACTCCCAAACTGATATAGGAACTCTGTTTATTGAATTAAGCTATATCAATATAGGACAACACATTATCTTGGAAGCATAACAGCATTTCCCCCCCCCCCCCCTCTCTCTCATACTCAGGAAAGTTAAGGCAGAGTTAATTTGATGTTGTAATGGTTTTTTTCCTGTCCTGTCCTTATATTATGTTTTGCTAACTGTTTTTCAAGTTTGACCCTATGGTTCCCACCACTACTTCCCCCATTAGACCCAACTTTCCTTCCTCCACACATCAAAACTCTGGAAAGGTGTTATGGAAATGAATCAGATACTTGATCTGCCTATCCTCATGCAATAGCTCTGTAAAATTGCCTGTTCCTAATTTCATCTATCTGTCCCATCATATCCAACAAAATGAGCCTGTTACAAGTTCCACTGTCTAGGGAACTGTAATTGAAGGCCCAGGTGGTAGGCCTTTTTCCTCTGTGGCACCAACATTGTTGAATCTTCTCCTCCCAGAGATGAGGTCAGCTTCATCACTCCTGAACTTTTGAATCAACCAAGAACTTATACCAGCAGATCTGTCCAAGGGACAGCTGAATTATTAAAATCCCTCCATCAATTATTTTCTTTACCTGATTTAATTCTGCTTTTATAGTTTTTAATGCTCTTTTAGTAAATATTGGTTTTAGGTAAAAATTGTTTTATTTATTCACTGTTGTATTGGATTGTTGTACACCTCCCAGAGTTACTTTCTGTGATATAAGTGCCATATGCATTTGATTAATAAGTAAATAAAGTTCACAAGACAATTCCTGCTGTTCAGAAATAGAAAGGATTGGCAAACCCTTACCCAGGGGTGGTATTCACTTACCTTAGCTACCGGTTCACAAATGTGAGCGCATGCGCAGAGTGTAAAAAACAGGACATGATGACATTCAGGCAGGTGGGCAAAGCCTCCCGCCTCCGCCGCTACCAGTTCACGCAAACCGGATAGAACTGGCTGAATACCACCACTGCCCTTACCCTTCTTTTTTCTTATGTCTGATGGATTAAGTTCTCCCATTCTCACTTGGCAGCTCCCCAAATCTATCAGACAACTCCTGCAGCACAGAGATAGATGGAGCTGGGTAGCCTCTTCTCTAGTCTGTTCTGGAAAGTCTACCCTGCTGAGAAGCACAGCATCCTATTCATCACAGAACTCACCTTCACTTCATAGCAGTGGCAGAAGGGGCATTACTGGACATTTTAGATGAAATTGATGTACAAGCTGATGTACAGCATGGATGTCTACTGCACTTTGCTCTGATCTCTTCAATTTAGGGTAGCTGTTCTAATGAATCAGATATCTCAATAATTTCCCCCACATCCAGAATAGATTCTACTTAATATTTTTCCCCATTAACCAGAATGGGGGAGGAGGAGCCATTTTAGATTATAAAATGTTCCTCAAGCATAGGTAGTGATGGATGGAAATCTGGATGAATATTCATTGATGCAGGTCGTTTTAAACAAATGTCATTACATTAATCTGGTAAGAATTAGAGTTTCAATACAGTTTCAGTTCAGCTTTTGGAGGATCAGGCTGAAAACAAAAACTTAATTGAAAGCCACACCAAATCCAGGCTTGACATCCTTTCATTTGTGTGTCTACTGCCCGCTTGTAGGCAGCCTTTGCCAAATATAGCTGTTCTTTTAAGAGGAGCTGAATAGCCTATTAACTCCTATAGGAAGTCCAAGGTACCAGGAATAGTAGATGCAGGAGTTCTCAAAGGCAAAATGCAAATTAGAAACAATAGGTCGCCTGAAAGGGAGACAGGCCAATGAAAAAATGCACTGAGTCCTTGTAACTTAAAACATGTTCAGCTAATTGCTCTCTCTCCAAGGTCATCTCTTTAGTTCTCTATAGTTACATTTCCATCTTTACATCTCAAGGACTGTGTCGTTAGATTTACAGAGTTTCCATGTTTCTCAGAGAGTGGAACAGAGCATATCACCAAGTTGCAAACACAATCAGGATTATGCAGGCAGTTGTCAAAAGCTATTCTCATGTTTCCTGAGCAGATATGCAGTTGCTCTGCTCAGACAAACCAGGTATCAAAATCCACAGCACGTTTGGGGAGAGAGGTAAGCAATGGATCCTATTGCTGTCCTATCCATCACCAACTGCATTTGGCAAATGGTTTGTCTCCAGCTGGTGATTTACAGCATGCCATATAATAATATATCCATAGTCTGAAGGGATTGTAGGGGTGTGTGTGTGTGTGTCCATGATGTTTGGCATTTTTATCTGATATTTTAAATTTCTAGCCTTTCAAAATGGAAAACATTTTGGTGGACAGTAAGAGAGAAGCTAAAAATGACTAATCTATCATAGTGCTAATAAAAAGTAAGGCTAAATTAAGAAAGCACTTTGAGACTTATTTTTGTTAATAAGTGATATATTGAATTCATTCCCAACCTTCTCTTCAATAAAATAGTTTAATTCATGGATGAGGGTCACGCTAATTTATCTATCTTTCTAAGGAACTGCAACATTTGAAAATTGTGTTCTAAGTCATAAATTCAAATTAACAATTGTTTTTGCATATGTTATGCCCAAACAAAACTATATTAAGGTTGAACAAGATGGCTTAGTTCATATAGCATGGTAAGACAATTATTGAGCTTCTAAAAGATGCTGAATCATAACTATACAATCAAGTTTTATCCTAGACTAGCATTAATACAAAGTGAGACATAGGATTCATTTGAAATGAGAAGCAAACTCTATAACTCTCAAATTCTCTCTTGCTTTCATTTTAATAAAAACATTCCCTTTTAATAGGCCAGATGGTCCACAAATCTCTTATTTGTCTTATGATTCTTTTAATTCTTCTCTTGTGATTCTTTTAATTCTTCTCTTCCTTTCTTGCCTTGCTTACTGAGTTTGCTAGCATACCTGTTCTTTCAAGGTGTAGCAAAAGAAAAGGCAATCTCCTTCTCTCATTCTCTGATGCCTCTGTACCAGTGATGGTGAACCTTTTCGGCACTGAGTGCACAAACTGGAAAGCAGGCACACATGCACATGCCGGAGCAACAGAAACCTGAAGACTAGTTGGCCAGTGCACCGGCCAGCTGGTCTTCAGATTTCCAGCACTCGGACGCGTGAGAAGACCAACTGGCCAGTGTGCATGTGTGCACTGTAAACCAAAAGAGCAGCTGGTGACGGCATGCATGCCCACAGAGAGGGCTTTGTGTGCCAGCTCTGGCACACGTGCCATAGATTCACCATCATGGCTCTATACTATATAAATATATTTCAGGCCAAACTGAAGAAGGGCTATTGACAATACAAACATTGAAGAATGTGAAGGGCAAAATAATATTGTCTTAATTTTGTTTCCTCTCCTGGCAGTCTGTCACAACAACCATATCCCCACAGCTATTTCAGCCCCCAAGGATTATGGGACAGATAACATTAAAAGAATGTTAATAAAAATAGGACAAATAAATTGGTAGGATAATATTGGAAATAAAATTAGCTCTGATTTTTTTCTCTAATTATGCTTACCTTATTTTGAAGTCAATCAGATATAAGAAGCAGAGATGCATTCTTCCTGCTGTGAACCAAAAGTTCAGCTATCAGAAGATTTTTCTCTAGAAAAATATAGGATCTATGAACAAAGAAGATAAGTAGTGTTTACAAATTTGTGCTTGAAAACGCTGAAATCTTGGTTATTTTTCCAATCTTCTTTTTTCCTTCTAAGAATTTCTCACAGCATAAATGCATTCTCCCTTATTTTAGTGGACTATTCATTCTGAAATCTTGCAGGCCACATATATAGAAAAACTTCACCCAATCAATGTTCTGTTCCCCTCTGAGCTGGTACCATTCATGGAGTAAGAAAAATCTCCTCATTCTCACCATTGAATATATATATTCTCCAACTGAGAAGAAATACATACATACATATATACATACATACATGTGTGTGTGTGTGTGTGTGTGTGTGTGTGTGTGTGTGTCTTCTCAAGTTTTCGCAGGTGTGTATTTGTTGGGATTTTGGAGGATTTTAAGATGGGATTTTAGCCAGGATTTTAAGCATTTCAACTAACAGACTTTTAATGACGCGGGAAAACACCCAAGATTTTAACTTTTTACATATATATATGTGTGTGTGTGTGTGTGTATGTATAGTTAATATTTCGGGTTTCTTCCCGTGTAATTGTGGATATATCCCTAAAAGGGTAGAAGCGACGTTTCGACAGAATCCCATCTGCCATCATCAGGCTTATGTCAGCAGTCATTTTGCACTAACTGCCGTTGGTATTTCAAATCTGGTGCTGGTATTCTGGGATGGCTCCACCTTTTCATTCTGATTGGTTGGGAGTCCCAGTATGTGTTTATTGAAAAAATGACTGCTGACATAAGCCTGATGATGGCAGATGGGATTCTGTCGAAACGTCGCTTCTACCCTTTTAGGGATATATCCACAATTACACGGGAAGAAACCCGAAATATTAACTATACACACATACATACCCGTGAAAACTTACATAAACATTGTATATGTATATGTATATGTATATGTATATGCATATGTATATATGTGTGTGTGTATATATATATATATATATATCTTTGTAACTTTGGAATAATGTTGAACACCTTACCTTATCATCCTGTCAGACATGAAAGATCAGAAGATCACATAGGAGGTTCCAATTAAACCGATTTATTATTAATCATGTCCAGTGGTTGTCCAGTGATTCAAATAATTTAACAACAGGTTCTATGGGTGTGGCTAGGTGGGCATGGCTGGGTGGGCATGGCTGCATGGTCATTTGTCTGGGTTGACATGGCTAGGGTGGGTGTGACACTGGACTCACGTGGTGCTAAGGCAGGACTTCCTGAGACCCTCCCTCAATCTCATTATACAGGTAATCCTCCAGTTACAAATGGAATAGAGTCTGCCAATTACATTTGTAACCTGGGGATTCGTTTGATTGAATCATGTTAAATGATCGTGATCACTCCCAGCTTTCCCCATTGCATTTGTTAATAGAATACGCAGGTCTTTAATTGCACATGAGGTATCTCAGGCTGGGGAACAGCATGTGGGGCCTAATGCTGGAGCAGACCATTCAAGGCCTCCCCCAATCCACTGAAATACCTCATGTTCCCCTACAATTGCTTCCCCCATCCCATCCGCTGGGCCTACTTTGCTAATATCTCAGATTCCACTTACTCCTCCCCACTCCATTTCCCATGGATTACTTACCTTTTTTTTTCTTTTTTTTTTGCTGTAAAGGTATAATTTTTACTGATATGTATTTTGTTAATACAACTAAATAAGCCATTGTACACTTGAAGCATTGTTAAATACAATCTGATCAGAAACAAGAAATTTGACAAGCCTAATGTACAATGCTTGATAGTAGCATTATAAAAAGATTTTTCCGTGAAATATTTAAACACTCAGAATTTTTAAATCTGGCAATCTTATGTCAAAAATGGCTAAAATGAATACCTTTGAAACACTGAATTCTGTGACATGGATTTCAAGAACTACAAGAACACAAAACTACATTAGTTGTTCAATGAAATCTCATTCTAACATTAGCAAAGGGTTTCTCACAGACTCTCAAGCAAATATAAAAACTTGTTGGATTTGTGATTATTCCCCCATATATTGGAAGCTGTTCTTCTGCTAATGGAAACAGCTATCTGTTAACATAGGTACTTTCTAAAATTTTAGCAAGTACCAGTATATATTTTTTGAAACAATAATAGCTGTATTTTAAAGTCATTGTACTAGCTTTTTACTGTGGTAATAAGATCACTTTAGAGACCACTGTAGGATCTCTATATAGCTGTAGGGATTTTGCTCCATTAAGAATTCTGTTACCTTTTTTTCCTGCTTCCTTTATGTTGTTCTAAATAGACAAATTATTAAGAAAAATCAGTTAAGGAGTAGAGCTTTAGAGGATGGTGAGAGAAGAACTACTCTGAAGAAACAGATTGATTCTCAATGACTATTCACTTTTCTTTTATCAAAACAAAAATGTACAATTTGCTACAAACATCAAAGGATGGACATAAATGATTTAGTTGCAAATCAGGGACAATTTTAACATACAGTTCTTTTATATTTTTAAACATAATCTTAATAGGTTATATTCATGCTAACTTAATTACCTTTACTTCCCACTGAAAATAATGGAAATATTAATCATGCCATTTATTTTATGACTTACTTTTTGAAGATCTTACTCTTTTTTTGAAGATCTGCAGAGGTCCAAAAGAAGCTGATCCACTGGCAGAGAAGCCGAAGTGTTTTATTCAGATGATGGTGAACCTGTAAGAACATGAAATCCAAGGAAAACATTTTCACCAGCTTCTGAGTAAAATCCCCTCAGCTGGGGCCATGTGGCCAGCAGGCCTAGGCCTGGAAGCAGCACCTTTCTGCTTCAGGCATTGAGGCAGCAACAGCAGCAACAGCAGCCAATGAAAGGTGAGGTAGCTTCCTTTGTCTCATCAGGCTGAAATGCAAGGCCCTTGTTGATTGGCTGCCATGCCCCAATCCCTGAAGCTGCTCATTCGAACTAGCCAGTCAGCAGCAAGCAGACTGGGCCCAAACTAAGCCTAACAAGACTGGGTAAAATCTAAGCCTGCAGGCCCTCATGGCAGAGAAGCCAGTTTTTTATTCAGATGGGGAAAGGTGTTTTCCTTACATCTCACATTCTTACAGCTTCATCGGCTTCTGAATAAAATACTTTGGCTCAGTGGTGAATTGTAAAATTTGTTACTATGGGTGTGGCTTGGTGGGGGACGGTAATGTGACAGGGTGGGCATGGCCAAGTTTTTTTTTTTTTTTTTTTTTACTTTTAAAAGCATTTTTTCTACAACCTCTTCGGCCGAAAAAAAATGCTTTTAAAAGTTAAAAAAAAAGCTTCTGATGATGCCGCGGTTCAGCTGAGCATGGGGTGTGTGCAGGGTTTTTTGCTACTGGTTCTCCACCATCATCGCTACTGGATCGGGTGATCCAGTCCGAACGGGGAGTATTTCACCCCTGCTTTGGCTTCTCTGCCATGTGGCTCAGCCTCTTCTGCAGCTCTTCGAAAAATAAGTACAGTAAAGCAAGAAATGGGGTGGGAAGGGTGGATCGAGACCTTCCATTTCAGCCTGTAACAGCCGGGGAGCCATAGGAAGGCCTGTTACAGGCCATTTGCACCAGCAAACAGGCAAAGGAAGGCTCACCAGATAGGCAGGTAGTTGGGCTGCGAGGGAGGCTGCAGGGGAGGCAGGCAAGGAAGCTGGGCTGCCAGGACAGCATGGGAGGCAGCTGGGTGAGAAGTGAAGGAAGACTCACCAGGCAGAGATCAGCTGGGCCACGTGGTTGAGGCAAGCTAAGGAACCAGAGAGCAACAGCAGCTATGCCTCAGGCATGATTCTAGGTACCAGCCAAGGCAGGCGAGGTAAGATAAGGAGTGACTAGGAGGGGCAGGGTGGGCAGGGCCAGCCAATGGTAGCATTTGCCGGTTCACCGAACTTTGTGTGGTGGTTCTCTAAGGCACCAGCCAAGTCGTGTGAGGCCAATAAGTAGTGGCTGGGCAGGATGGGGCCAGCCAGCAATTTAACAACCAGTTCGGCTGAAGTGGTGCGAACCACCACTGATCATGCCTATGCAAAATAAACTACTCAACTAATAGCACTATCTTGGCATCAGATAAGGACCAATGGAATTCAAGAGGGTTTGGACTTGATGAATTTCTAGAGACTCTTGCTGATTCCTCTTGAGTCAGTCCCTACGTTCTGCCACTCCTTCTCCTACATATCTCCAGAAATAGCTCCACCTACTTCTAGAGCCCTCATTATTTCTCCTTCTCAGTGTACTACCTATTATCAATTGTAAACCAAGTGAAACAACAGTGTCTAAAAAGGGAATGCCACCACTGTAGAAACTCAGACAGAAGTTTCTTCAAGGAAAAATATAGCAAAAAATAAATAGAGAAGGAAGACAGGTTATCACAGAGTTGTGGGAGTCAAATAGAGAAAAAAGCTTCAGGAAATAGCACGATAAGCCCACATGGTGAAAATGAATTAGAAATATTACTCCCAAGACAGCCTGGAGCAGAAAGGCATCAGGAAGAGTTGCAGCTAGTAAGGAGATTGCATCAGGCTGCGCCTGTAGAGTTATGACCTATGGGATAAAACTGACATGCAGCACTTCCTAAACTCTTGTCAGATCAAACCTCTGCAGGTTTTATTTCCAGTATCTAAAAGAATGAACATTCTGTTCATTCCTGCCACATATAAGATTTCCTCGGGTATTTTCTTGAATATGTGTGGGTGTGAAAGTGAATAGAAGACAGGGCATACACTCTCCGCAACCCAGTTCTTTCTAAGTTGAGCATGATTCATTAGGAAATCTGAAGGACAAATATTCTCAAATTCACTTGAATGTAACAATAGTTGTTTGCATTAATCCAAGGCACTGATTTATCATGAGCTCACATGGTACAGAGGACTGTTCTCTTGGTCAAGCAAATGAAGTATAACTGCTTGTCCCAGCTGAAAGTATGGAGATCATAGTCAAGCAGAACTTTATCTACTTGCAAGACTGTATATGCTGGGAGAAAGCATAAATAATAAAGATGCTGAAAATGCATATGATATTTACCACAATAATTTCTTATATTTTAGGACAATCTAATCAAGGAGACACTTGCCAAATAGGAATTTTGTGAGCGTGTGGCTCTTGGCAACAATGTGGACAAGTCCTTGCAGTTTTCTTGTCAAAAATTTTCAGAAGTGGTCTGTCATTGGCTTCATTCTAGAGCTGAAAGACCAAAGTCACTCAGCTATCTTTATGCCTGGAATTGACAATCTCCTAGTTTCTGGCCCAGTTTAAATAAACCTTTCCCATCTTTAATTCATAATAAAATATCTAATTTAAAATAGTTGCGGAACCTCCACCAGAATTCTGCAGTGCCTGATAAGTCACACAATGAAACCATTGGTTTTATGGATGGAGATGCCAATGACTGATGAAGGGAGATCTTTGATAATATTTTGTAATGCTCTTAACCCTGATTTTCTAATGCTGATTGCTGCCGCTCAACCTCTTTTAGACGTAAGATACCTCAACAATAACAACAACAACAAATAAAGAGGGTAGCAAAGCTAACATATAATATTAATATTATGCACATAAATCAGTGGTGGTATTCAATTTTCTTTACTACCAGTTCTGTGGGCGTGGCTTGGTGGGCATGGCAAGGGAAGGATACTGTAAAATCCCCATTTCCACCCCATTCCAGGGGAAGCATACTGTAAAATCTCCATTTCCAGCCCACTCTAGGGGAAGGATATACTGCAAAATCTCCATTTTCACCCCACTCCAGGGGAAGGATACTATAAAATCTCCATTCCCTCCCCACCCCACTAACCTGCTTTCAAGCTCCATTCTCTTGTGCAGGGCAACAAAAGAAGATCCAGCCAATCAGCTGGGACTCCGATCATCTGGGACTCAGGAGGCAATGAATAGATAGGGGGGGGGGGGGGGCAACCATAGGTGGTATTTACCAGTTCTCCGAACTACTCAAAATTTCCGTTACCGGTTCTCCAGAACTTGTCAGAACCGGCTGAATACCACTTCTGATATAAATATGTAATATAAATTGCATTGCTCCTGCTGAACCATTGCTTATTTATTAAATGTTTTAGTCAAAGTGACTCTAGTGACTTATTGGCTTTAATCAAATCATGTCTTTAAAATCATTGCCCAAAACTAAACTGATCTCTGTAAAATAAGAGATCTTCTAGCCAGTGCTTAAAACAAAGTTACAGAGGTAATGGAGCTCTTCAAAAGATCTGGCTCAAGCAATGTCTAATTTCTAATAAGTACCTGACTGTTAAAGCCATACTTGTTTCTCCTCCCATCCAGCTGGCTCTTCTAAGTTTTTTAATTCAAATGACATCTTCCCTGTTAGTGCAAGAAAGAGAAAGTTTAGTGCCCCTGATACATTAAATTCATTCTTTTCCAACCCCTGGCATCTTTCCAAGCAAGTTAATCCATTGTAGTGAAGGTTGACTTTTGTCCTATTTTATCAGAAGTCTATGAAGCATTGACAGTTTGCTGCAAGGAGAGCTTCCTGCGGGATTGTTGTCAGCCTTGGTGCCAACAGAGTCCAATTGGAACTGGCATTTCCATTAACTCCCTCCCCCAACTCCAATCTCATTTTATGGCTTTCTTTGCCAGCTTCAACCCTTGCAAATACTTATGCTTATGGGCTCGTGCTACAATCCTTTACTCCAGTTTTTGCTGCACAGCTATATCCCAATCCAGTCTTCTTTTTGGTTGGCATGCTCATCCTTAAGAAACCCATGAATAGACTGCAATTTAACTATCACTAACTAATTAGGAAATATGCAATTACATTATGTTACCTTTAGGGATTTTATGAAGCTGTAAGGAAGTTACCAACATACTAACAACACTGGCATGACAAGCTATTATTTATAAGCAGGAAGCAAACACCACATTCAGTAATGATAATGCTACATAGGCTGGTAATGAAATGTTAGCAAGCAAACAGCTAAGCTCAGAGAGCAGCGAGGACTCCACAAATAAACATTCATTTCATTTGCAATAATTCTACCAGGTGGGTCACTTTAAAGCTAACCATGATTTCACTTTTTCCTTATTACCTGTGAATCCTGGGTGTTGAGCTCACACGGAGCTCTTCAAGCCAATCATTGCTTAGCCCCACACTGTCCAGTAGCTGAATTCTGCAGCCATCAACCAATTAGAATGTCAGTTCCAAGATGGCTCCAGGGTTGGCATAGAATTTACTGTTTTAGTTTCAAACTTCCCAATCACCAAGTTTATTCTATCCACACATACCTCACTCCAAATTCCAGTGTTCTGCAAAAAGGCTATCTTTGTTCCAATACAAAAGAAGATAATAATCTCGCCTCATTGAAATACAATTATTTTCTGAAAAAGTGCAGGATGACAGAAAAGAACACCATTTTTTCAAGATGGACCCAGGAAGGAGGTTTTGAACACACTGAGACTATTTTGTTCTCAGTGGCACACAACCAGCAGACATTGTGTTGGCGTGTGATCAGGCTCTACAATTGATACAGTCTCTGTCATGCATTGATCTTGCTCCAACATGCCCCCCATCCAAGTGTCCCACATGGCATTCTACTTTGGTAATAGTTAATGATCTCAAATGATACTGTGAATTTTTGAAGGTGAAATGATTTCTGGATTGGAACACTTTCACTCTTCTAGGATAACCTTAGATTTTCTTCCCAAGAGTTTAAGATGACAAATATGGGGCTGCACCATGTCTAATTCCTAATAAGTATCTGACTGTTAAAGCCAGGTCCTGCAATGTTATTTTCCCAGAAAATCCTCTTATTTAAGTTGCCATGAAAAATAATAACACAAAGTCATTCAGAAAGCTTTATAACAGAGAAAGATTTTGAACCTGACTCTTCTGGCACTCCGGCCTAGTACTCTAACAGCTATCTTCTGATAAAACCCTGGGGATCGTTTATAGCTGAGCTGTAACTGTGGAGCATATTGTGATGGATTTTCATTGCTCTGAGTCTGGTTTTCAGCAATGTAAATAGCACAGTTGGAGTTGAGACCAGCCTTTCCGAGTGTTGCCTTGCAAAATATGAAACCCCCGACTGAGCTAAGAGGATTTTGAAATGCTGGCAGGAGAGGATGGGCTGCATATTAACCTTCATGAATGAGCAGGAGTAATCCTAAAACTGTGCCGGACAATTTGCAGCACTCTATACACACACATGCACACAAACACATCATACACATGCATTGCAAACTGATGCTGTTATGTTGTACCTTTATGTTCAGTCATCCAGGAGACAAAAAGACCACCTGGGGCAAGAACATAATTAAAATGCTAATAGACCTGGCTCACAGAGAAAAGCTTTTCTCTCAGTGCCCTTCTGAGAATACATGTATGTAATCTTTTGAAATGATAACAAGATGCACCAACTGTACAAGGACCAGGATTACAGGAGCAGAAGACAGGACCTTTTTCAAAATGCTTTGCAGGGGTGTACAGGGGTGGATATGGGAGCCAGTATTTATCAGTGGAAAACATTGCATCTTGTTGGCGAGACTGGTGTGAATTGGGATGACATCCAGTTCAGTTGCAAATAAAAGTCGGCTAAAAGTTGGGGCAGGCAAGCTTGCAAGAAGCTAGCTGATGGAGTTAAGGAAGAAGTGATTCCCTCAGGACCATAGGATTGATAGGAAAATACATCACTACAGTTCCCAGGAGGGGGGCTACATCTGGACTCTGAACTGTGTCCCAGCCTTCTATCTGCTGTACTCTGGACTGCAAATTCTTGTATATACAAATTTGATTGACCAGACCTAAACTTTAGTTAGAACAAGCACGCTGAAATAGAATATATTTCGGCTGTGTTTAATTAAACTACTATTGATTTCAGTGGATTTTTCAAAGATCCTGACCTTGTGACATGAAAAACCCTCTGTCACCCCCTTCATTACAGACTCACCAATGTGGGTCCAACAGCACACAATTGGAGCTGGTAGGATGTGAATTGAGTGGCCACAATCATCACAATTACTGAAAAGAGGTTAAGAAGTTGCCACTTTGTGTTGCCCTTCCTTTTCTCTTCCCAAACCAGAGAAAACAAAGGAAAAATCTGCAGTTGTACAATTAGGGTAAATGACATGCGAACAGATTGATGTCAACTCACAAAACATCCCTGACCTGCTCTCGAGTTGCCATAGGCAAGGGGGATGGGAAAATGAACTTCACAGCTGCATCAAGGAGCTGGTATCTCAGTAAAAACAAGGCACGTTCCAACCGATACGTCAAGGTCGTCTCCACAGAAACCCACAGTGGCCGGAGGGGAATGATTTACAACCCACGAAATTACTTCGTTGGGGAATGTGACTGATGACACATATTGGGGGGGAGCGGAAACAGGGTCAGAGGCAAAGCGCGAATGAACTAAGGTCAGAGTTGGCTCCACCTGGTCTGTGCCAGCATGAAGCTCTAATAAATAACTGGATTTGTTTTGAAGCTTGGTTTGAGGCTCATGATTTAATTAGGGCATCTTTTGGAACCCTGACATTGGACTTGAGGCTCTTATCACCTCTAATCTGTGTCTATTCAATTTTCAATTCCCAATTCCCCATGTATGGCAATAAGGATTACAGACCTAGACAACTATATATTAGCTAGATTAGCTCCATTTTCTTAAGGTACTTAGGAATTTGTCTGACTCTCAGAAAGAAATAGAATAACTATGGTCAATACTTCCCATGACATACCTTACTAGATGACTCTAGTTTAAATCTATGTGTCATTGGTTATCTTTAGGACTAAATTGATTCCTCTAGGGAGTTATTTGGCTGTTTTAATTAATCCTTTTCTATGTTCCCCCATGACACATGAATGCCTTTACTGACATAGTTAAATGTCTGATGAGATCAAAGTCACAGTAAGTCTGGATCAAACAGGGAGATTAGACGATGACCTATGCCCTTCCTTCCATCTCAGTGGCTGGATTTACACAATAAATTAACCTAAAATGGGAGATCAAAGGTTTGTAGTTCAGCGTACAGTATTATGGGAACAAAGTCTTTTTTGTAGCATATAGTAACATTACACTGTATAAAGATTTAATTTTTTGGGCATGACTTGTTATATTAATCCATGGTTAGGGTTTAACATGTTTTGTGAACCTAGCCTTCAAGTCTATTATTTTATTCAGCCCTTGTTGTTGAATAAATTCCCATTGTACAACTTTGATCTTAATGCTAAAGCATTACCTTCCAGTTTGCCATCTGTATATTGATCCTATGTTCCTATTTTCAAAGTATGTGACATTTTTGGAGATTATGACAAACAACTGACAAGCAATAGACTTGGGGAAAGTTTGGGGTTTTTTTCTAGATAAATTCTGTATTTACCGTTTCTTTACCATCATGTCATTTGTCTTTCTGTGTGCATTGGCATTTTGAACAGTATTTGAGGTTGTCTGTATAGGAACAGTTATCTATTTAACTGGCCTTTAGTAGGATGTACAAAGTGGAATATATTTTTATTACTCTATGTGAGTTTGGGTGCATGTGTATGGTATGGTATGGTGTGGTGTGGTGTGGTGGATGTGGCGTGGCGTGGCATGGCGTGGCGTGGCGTGGCATGGCATGGCATGACATGGTATGGTAGAAGGAAATGCCTATTGCAGCTTTAACCACATGCATATGTGAACACACATATAGAATATATGGAGAGAGAGGAAGAGAAATCTGGTCCATTGTTGCCAATTCTTTCAAGACCCAAGTGTAATCTTTCCTAATAACTAGGGTACTCCACTCCACATATCAGCCTGAAAATTCCCAAAATTGCTAGATGTTACCATGCAATAAAATTGAAATTTAAATAAATCTTGCAAGATTTTGGTGTTTTCATATTATTGGTTTGTTCTTCCAGCTGAGATCACCACATTTGAATTAGATTTGCGAGGTTTATATGATTTTAGTTTTTAAACAAGTTTTTTTTCTCTTTATTGAGAGAAGATTGTAAATGGCATTTTAGAGGTAATGAACACCCTGACATCTAAGGACATGGTGTTGTCAACTCCTGCATTATCCCTTGAGAATTGGCAAATGGAAAAATGTGATTCATATAGTTCAACAGTTAGCTAAAGTATCAATTTATAGCATGTAAATGCATATCTTGTTTGGGTTGGGACTGCACTTCAAAACAGAAGAAATAATATATGATTCAATTTAAATGCAGTTATAATTACATTGCATTAATTGAATACTATTTCATTAAATATGGTTTAATTGAATACTCCCCATGTTTAAAATACTTTTCTTTTTTCAATGCCCTCAAAACTAGAATTTAATAGAAACATCTGGGAGTCTGGTGACTGTACCCAAGACTTTTGGAGGGTAAGAAATCCTTTCATTTCTTCATATAATCCAGTTGCTGCATCCCTTGCTTTTATAAAAAGTAGATGTGATGGTATTAAAACTTACTACCTGAGCACCTGTTATGTAAATGTGTGGGTTTTTTTTACTATGTTTAATTTGACCACAGTGTTTATTTTTGTAAAGCACCTTCTAGAGATGAGAATGAGGCAACGAAATACAACTCATGAGTGCAAAACCAAGTCTTTTATTAGAAATATTCTGGTATAAAAATGATCATGCTCTACACATTGTCATTAAATAATTCATAAACATCCAGGCACTGAACTTTTGATTATTTTTTTGTTTGTTTTTTTTTTATATAATTTTGATTGGTCAGTACATTGAAGCAGACATATTTCAATCCATATGGTCATCACATACATTAATTTACCACCTATAGAAATCAGCACTTGAACACAGTCTAGGTTTTGTTTTCATTTTTGTTGTTGATGATGGTTTTTTGTGTTTTTTTAAAGGACTTTTGTTATTTTTGCAACATAGAAAACTTGGTAAGGAGGAAAAAGGGACACAGAAAAGAAACAAGATGAGGAATAGATGATGAAGTCAGAAGTTAGAAATAAAAAAAAGAGATAGAAAAGGGGCGGAAAGGAAAAATAAAAATAAAAAAAGACTTCACAAGCACAAACCATTTCACAATTTGGGGAATAAAAGGGAAATTTATTCAATCTTTTGCCAAGATACAGGGGAAAAATGCAAAAAGGATGCTTAAGACCTGTCCATTTCTTTCTTTTGGGTGTGACATTCATCTCATTGGTTCCTCTCCCTTTAATGGAAGGCAGATATTTTTCGAGGGATAACTTGGTTGGTCCTTTCAACTACACTTGGTGGCCATCTTTTTGAAGAGCTTCCTCCAGTAGCCCAGTCACTGGAAACAAGCACCTATATGATGCCTTCATGGAGTCAGATTTGGTTTTACCTTCTCCTCCACCATAATAACATCATCTGTACTGAAGCGGCATTTTCTGGTTCATCCTCCTCATCAGCCCTTTTCTTGTGGTCTATTGCCACTGGCTGGGTTTAAATTGCATGGTTGCTATAGCTGACATACGTCTGTTTGGTAGCCAGAGCTGGGGGGAAAAATAAACAAGGAAAAAAAAATATCACTAATTAATCAATGTACATATGTTGAATCTCTGTCTAAATGAGGAAACCTGCGTGAATTTTTTATGCCAGAAATAAAAGCAGCTAACTTTAAGTTAAAATTGCCAAGATGCAAAATAAGTACAGTATAAGATGGGTTTTTTCTTATGGTTCTTATATACGACAGGAGAAAGAGTGTTTGCAATCTTAGTTAAATGTTCATTAATATTATAATTTTAAATTACAATCATTCACTCCAACGGACTTTGGATGGCTTACACCATTAAAAAAAAATAGTAGAAACAATTAAACAGATTAAATCAGACACACACAATGACAGAAACCACTGCAGGAGACCCACAAATATAAGCCCCAGGCCTGGAAGCACAGTCAGGACTGAACAACTTTCTGAAACCCCAGGAGACAGGGTGATCTCCATATCTCTGAGGGGATATTTTTTCCAGATGGTGGGGGCTGTGACAGAAAATACATGCTTCCTCAGTCTTGCAAAATAAGAAGCAATTATTTTGAGGGGCCCCAGAATGCTAGAACATTCTGGGAGGGCAGAAACAATTGAGATACAAAGACCCTAGGCCATCAAGTGCTTTCTATGTGGCAACCAGCACTTCGAATTGCTCCTGGGAGCTGACTAGCAAGCAATACAGCTTGCATAGCAATAGGTTCATATGGGTATATTGGAAAGTGCTTGTTACTGCTCACACCATTGTATTTTGAAGCAACTGCATATTCTGAATGGTCTTCAAGGGCAGTCACATGTAGAGCACATTGTAATAATCTAGTTGTGAGGTGACCATTGAGGTGAGTAACTATCTAAAGAACCATGCTGTCAAGGAAATGTGGCAACTAGCACACAAGATAACCCTGTATAAAGGCTCTCGTAGCAGACTTCCGGCAGACATTGTGGTGAGATCGGATGTGAGGAATGGGTCTCCGTGTTGCCACGCCAAGTTCTCCCTGTTGGAGGGCTCCGAAAGGAGCTAAAGCCACCCTGTAGGGGTGGAGAAGTAAAGTGGGGCACCCTGCAGGTCGCGGAGAGCTGCAACTCTCCAGCTTGACCCAGGGCTTCTTCCCTCTTATCCTTGACAAGGAGAAGAGGCAGCCATCATGGCTACCATGAAGCTGGAACAGCTGAGGCAACAAAGAAATGTGCAGGAGTAGTGTAGATGAGCAGTGACTGGAGCTGGGTGAAAAGATTCCTTTTTTATTTAGACCCTAACTTTAAAAGAAAAAAGAAGAAGAAAATCGAGGAAAAGAGAATCTTAGAACTATTTTTTAAAGCAATGAATAACCATAGAGAAAAAAATCCTAGGCCCGAAAGAAAGGAACTAAGAGGAGAAAAGCTAAAGACCTTTTAAAACATAGAAAATTGGACTTATAACTGGGTAGGCATTGTTCTGAAAAGGCATTATAAAATGCTGGAACTATCTATTTGAACAGCTGACTTTGCTCCCATAAATTGAATTAAATTTGGATTAATCAATTTGTCAGACTCAAAACAATGCTGAAACCTAAACTGAGGGTACCATCTACTGGTGAATGAAAAATATACCATACCTCTACAAGCCTGCAAAATTTCAGATAAGAGGAATAAACATCCATCTGGAGGACTGTGGTGATACTCACTGTCTATAACTATCTACTTTATGATTACTGGACTCTATTGTGAGAATAAGGAAGGCATTTAAGTAAAGTAAAGTGGCTTTTGATTTTTGGAAAGCTGCCTGGACTACTTAAATGGAACAGATTAATAATCCTGAGATGTAAAGAATTATGATTATTGAATTTTCTGAGGAGCAATATTGAACCTGAATATATTGTTTTTGGACTATTGAGTAAGAGTGGAACTTACCAAAATAAGACAAGATGCTCCTTCAGAGGGAAATGAGGGAGATTTCAAAAGAAATGGCATTGATGTTTCAAAGCATTAGGGATACTATGACAAAGAATCACAGGGAGATGAAGAACCTAGTGCAAGGCATAATTGGGAAAATAGAAAATATCCTACAACTAATAATGAATGAAGATCAAAGCGTCCAGGAAAGAGAGGGGACAACAGAAAGAATGGAGGAAAAGATAGAACAGACAAATCAGCAAATAAAGCAAGAAGATGAGAAAGAGAAGACGATAAAGATAATAAGGAGTGATGAAATAAATCAGTCAATTAAGAGATTTAAAAATGGAATCGGATAAGCTGGAAGATACTTTTGAAAGGGAGATAGGGGCTTGGGTGGACACTCTGGAGACCTGCAGCTAAGCGGGATAGAGATGGGAGAAAGATTCAGACTGAATGGTGAAGATGCAGATGTTGATAGAAAGATCTAAGAGAGGAGTATATGAGGCAAGCTAAAAAAACGAATAAGAATTGAAGTATTAAAACGGGCAAGAGATGATGGATAGAAAGGAAATATTTTTCCCTAATATAATGATGGCCTGATTAAAAACTAGAATAGAGGTAGAAATAAGAATGAACGCTTTTATATAAAGCAATAGTTAGATGGAAAGCTTGGAGGTTGAAAGATGGTATTATTATGTACTGTATATTTAAATAATATGATGATTGGTAATAGAATGGTGTATTGAAACATTGAACAATCAAATAATGAAGGACTATGTCTTAATATATACATGTGTATTAACACTAGGATTAGTAATGGTGGCCTGACTAGAAGCTAGAATAGAGGTAGAAATAAGAAACGGGGAATATTAGCATATATGATTTTTATATAATAGAATATAAGCAATAACTAGATGGAAAAACTAGAGGCTGAAAGATGGTATTACTATGTACGCTTAAATAATATTATTAGCATTAAAATGAAATATTGAAATATTGAATGATTACTTTAAAACAAACATGTATATTAATACTAGGATTACATAAATTTGATTAATGTAACAAATATTATTAATATTATTATTGCTACTTGTATCAAAATGAATTATACCCAGGGGCCACACTGTTCATGTATTGATATTGATGTATATTTAAAAATAAAAATCCAATAAAACTTTATATATACATATATATATATATATATAGGCTCTCTTGGCTACAGCTGTGACATTCTTTCATCAGGCGATGTGAGTTCAGCAAGGACCCCCCCAAGTTACAGATCTGTTTTGAATAGGGACAAGCTACCTCACTTGAGGTCAATGACGTAAAGGTCCCTGATCCCAGGGAGGACCAAACAGTCATAGCCACTCAGTCTTGTCAGTATTAAGATAAAAAGTCTGTTCTACTCCATCAGACTCAAACAGTCAGCAGACATCAAGTCAGAACATTGACTAAATATATAGGGCTGCCACTGTTTTCAGCTTCCAAACTTCTACCCCCTTTTGTAGAATTCTTGTTGTAAATAGATAAATATTGGCAAATCAGTCTTTCTTGTTTTCCACAAAGACTAATTCTAATTTTATTAACATATCTGGGTTATTTAAAATCCATATGAATATATGTATGGGTTTCCATGCACATTTCCTCAACTTAACACATGGACATCTCCTAGTCTCCTTAGGGAGAAAACACCAATTCTACATATTTTAAAAAGTGAACACGATATTGTAGGTTTTTATAATATACATATTTTGTACATATTTTCCACTGTACAGCATTTTTAATATACACATGTGCATTATAGTTATCAACCAACTTTCAATATTCTAGAATTCATTTTATGCGCATAAAGATTCTATCATATATTAGTGAGATCTGGAAAAAAAAATTGTATAACCAGTCTGACATTTTTATACAACACTTACTCTGCTGTTAAGCAAGGCTAATTGAGAACTAAAGGTAATGGTATCTATGTTATTCAAAGCAGATTTCTTTAACCTTTAAGATATGTTGGGAACTTATTATTTGGGGGGAAAATGAAGAAACAGACATGAGCCAATGCAATATATCATGCAAGGAAGCAGCAGTGCTTGAAGAATAAGACTCATGTTGTGCAATTTATTTCTCCCCTGGGGTGTAATATGCATTAAATGGCAAAAGATAAAGAAGGACAATGGAAAACGAAGAGGGAGTTTGTGAAGAGTTGCTCTTAATTAAATACCCACTTCCAGAATGGAAGATTAACCCCCATACAGATAACAGATTAACCTCCATTATGGAATTATATATTTTTTTCAGTAGTTAAAAAAAGGTAACTATGGCATGCAGGAGAGCAGGGGCCTTAAAATGACGCAGGGAGAGCAGTTTCAGCATTGAGATAGAAAGAATATGCATCACAATAGGGAGGAATCTCTGGGAAGATAAGAGGAAAAGGCCTTTAGTTTTATTTACAGGCAGTTATGTTGAGATAGAGGGTGTTGCCTGGGAAATGACTGGGTACCATTTATCTGAAGCACCAATAAGTGAACATTAAAAGCCAAACATATTGTTTCCATGAAATGTGCAACCTCATTTCCACATAGTCAGATCTAAACCAGGCTTAGATTGGGTAAAAGTTAATTCTGTCTCCAGGGATTCTCACACTGTGGCTGAAAACCAGGTGGAGGTGGTCACTGTAGAAAAGGGTCACAAATGTAATTCAGATTTGACAAGAGTGAAAATGGGAGCACTGTGAAAACTTGCTTCACGCTTTGCTTCTTATTTTGCCATACTTTGTACTGCAAAATGTGAGAATCCTTGTGATCAGAAAATTAAAATGCCCCTCCTAAAAGAGACTGATATTTTTATTTCTAACCCTAATCTAAACATTCATCAGGCTTAGGCTGCATTTTGAAGAATTATGTCTGTCTTTCTTGCTTATTAATTCAAATCAGACTCCATCATGTCAACTGTCTATGAAAAGAAGCAAGCAAGGAAGGGAGATTTAATGTAATTTGTAGGTTAGCCATTTTGCACTAGATTATGTCTTCTTTACAATGGTTCAATGAAATTAGGTAATATGAACTATTTTCTCCTGTATTGTCTAGGGCCTAGGCAGAGGCATTTCCTCCTGCTTTTGAATACATTTTTATTGCTTTCCCCAGTTAGTTTTTTCATAGAAAGAGTTTTCCACCCAAATCATTTCCAAAGACCATATTGCCAAATTAATATATATCCCTCTTAAACCTATTTTTCATTTTATTATACAATGTTGAATTTTACTGAAGCCTATGTCAGCCTTGATATTAATATTATTCTTTGCTGAAATTTCTGTAATGTTTAACTTAAAGGGAGATCTTCTGTGCTTGCTGCCAATATTACCATAAATCTTTTCAAATATTTCATATCTTAGCATGAACTGTTAAATAAAATACTTTGTGATTATAAATCTGGTTTTGATACTGGATATTGTGAACTCATCCAAAGATTTGTCTTATTTAGATTGGGATATATTTTAAATGAATTATAAATTCAGTTTGATATTTTGATTCGTACTGATATTTCTCTTTGAACAAGGCCTGACTCAATCTAATGTAGAAAAAGCTGTACACAAATAAACAGATTAAAGAGAGACAAATTTTCTTGATTATTTTTTACTATACTGGAACCAGTCTCCCTCTTTGTTTGCTCTGAATGATTAGCTCTTCAGGGTTCTATTGCTGTGGGTTCCCAGCCTCCTAAGTTTGGAAAATGGGTATTTCATGGAAAATGGTATTTCATATCTTAGTTCTACAGTTCCTAAGATTTCTCCACCCCTGCCTGGCAAGCCTAATGCTGGAAGTAGAAAGCTGAATGTGATTGGTGTTTTTTCACCTGGGATGACGTCTTTTTGACAAATGAAGTTTATTGAAGATTTCAGGTGCTGTTATCCTCAGATAACGATTAGATGGGCCATAAGAAATCACAGCTGACAGCCCTATTTGTTAACCACAATGTTTTTTCATAGCCGATATTGCCTCAATCAAGCTCTGTAAATTATTTATTCTCTTGTTTATTTAAAGATACATGGCCTGCCATTGACAGAGTGAAAAATGTCCCTTCCTTCCCTGGTAGACAACTCCATAGCATCTCCTATTCGCAGCATGAAAACTGTGGTTGCCCTGTGATATTCTTCCCTGAGTCGCGTTGACATTTCTCTTGAAAATGATGTCAGCTTCTGTTATGTATTGATACTTTTAAGCGGGAGTTTCAAACTTGCCTACGTTTCTGATTGGCTGACAGTCCCTCCTGGATTGTATATAAGGAGGACTGCAGCCCCTGAGTTTTTGCTGAAGTCTCACTGTATATTAAAGAGCTGTTGTCACTTGCTTGCTTGTACCTCTCGTTATTCCCGAACCACTTCATTGGCGACGAAGGTGGGATAGCGGCTACAAGAAGCCAACCAGTGAGACCACGAGCTTCAGCTAGGCGACGAGGCGAACCACAGGAGGCATACCAAACATGTCTGCCTACGTTCCGCCCAAGCCTTTCGATCCGACCCGCGAAAAATGGGTCTCGTACCTAACGAGGTTTGAATGTTCGCTAGAAGCCAGCGACATGCAGGGCCTCTCGGCTAATCGAAAGAGAGCCCTATTCCTAAGCCACTGCGGACCGGACGTGTTCGAGATGGCCGAGTCACTGTGTGAGCCAACGCCGGTTCAAACAGTCTCCTGGGACACACTGATGGCAACTCTCCGGGCTCACTACGCTCCCGTCCCCTCCAAGTTCGTGCAGCGATACCAACTGAGGCAGCGCGTTCAACGAGAGGGAGAGCCGGTCAGCGCGTACATGGCCAGCCTGAGAAAAGCCGCAACCCATTGCAACTACAGAGATTTGGACGATGCGTTGCTTGAGCAACTGATCTGTGGTGTTCGGGACATTAAGCTGCAACGGCGTCTGCTCACCAAGCCTGATTTGACGCTTGCCGGAGCCCTAGACGAGGCCAGGGCTCACGAAGCCTCCACAAAGGCCGCTGAAACGCTGCAGCGTCCGCTGACCAGCAAGGACAGCTCCAAGTCTGCCCAGAGAAGACGCCGGATCCAGCTCGGAGTCCGAGTCGGATGAGGACGTCTTCCGAACGGAGCACCAGAGAAAAGACACTGGCAGCCCCCGGCGAAGCTGTCCCAGCTGTGGCAGGCACCATGATAGACTGTCCTGCAAATACAGAGAGGCTATTTGCAGGCGCTGCGAGAAGAAAGGGCACTTGGCGCGAGTCTGCAGAGCCATTCTGCCCAGAAGACACAAACCACGTGAGCGCCGCAGCCAACCGGAATCAGCGTGCCAGAAGCAGCCAACGAGAGAAGGCGGCGCGAAAAAAACGGCGCGAATTTGAACCGCGAGATGGCCGCAGCATACACATCGACCAGGCCAGCACGACGGTCGAGGACAAAGTCAGCACGGTGGTCGAGATCAACGGAAGGCCGTGCTCGATGGAGATCGACACCGGATCAGCTCTCTCCATAATGTCGTGGGCGACCCTAAAGACCCTCCTGCCGTCGTTCCGGAAGGATCAACTCTCCAAACAGAGACTGCGCATCCTAGACTACCAGGGGAACCGAGTCCCCCTCGAGGGCGTGGGCACGTTCCGGGTCACCTACGGAGACTACGAGAAGGACCTGCCGCTGACCATCGTCACGAAGCAGCTCCCTAGCCTTCTAGGCATGGGGTGGTTCCGAGCCCTGGGCATGGGCTTCACCGGCGTCCACCTGATGTCCAAGTCAACCCTGAAAGACAGCCTCCTGTCTGAGTTCCAGGACGTTTTCGGGGACACGTTGGGCAAGTATGTGGGGACCCCTATTTCACTAAACTTAGACCCCAACATAGCCCAAGTAAGACTAAAGGCCAGACGAGTGCCGTTCGCATTGAAACCGAAGATCGATGCGGAACTGGACAAACTGATTAAGCAAGGGGTGTTGGTTCCCGTTGACCATGCTAAGTGGGAGACCCCTATAGTCACCCCAGTTAAGTCCGATGGCTCAATAAGAATTTGCGCCGACTACAAGTGCACGATCAACAAGGCTTTGCAGCCGAGCGCCTATCCGGTGCCGATCGTGCACCATCTACTACACTCCCTGGGCCCCGGAAAATTTTTTGCCAAATTAGACCTGGCCCAAGCCTATCAACAGTTACCGGTCGACGACGCCACGGCAGAGGCGCAAACGATCGTGACTCATAGGGGTGCATTTAAATGCACCAGGCTACAATTTGGGGTGAGCGTTGCACCCGGCTTATTTCAAAGCACCATGGAGCGCCTGTTGCAAGGACTCCCAGGAGTGGTGCCCTATTTCGATGACGTCTTAGTCAGCGCCCAAGACGAACACCAGCTAGGGGACAGGGTACGGAACGTCCTGTCCAGATTCAGAGAAGCGGGACTAAGACTTAAAAGGAACAAGTGTAGGATAGCGGTCCCCTCTGTAGAATTTCTGGGGTACAGGGTGGACGGCACAGGCATCCACCCTACCGAAAGCAAGGTGAGAGCTATTAAGAGCGCACCAGCCCCCAAATCCAAAGCTGAGCTCCAAGCCTTCCTTGGACTGCTCAATTTCTACTCAATGTTCCTAAAAGATAAAGCCACGGTTGCAGATCCCCTTCACAAACTTTTAGGGAAGAATGTACCATGGGTCTGGGGGAAACCGCAAGCAGCCGCTTTTGAGGCAGTGAAAAGACTCCTATCTGAGGACAGTTTCCTGATCCAGTACAATGCAGAGCTGCCGCTCGTCTTAGTTTGTGACGCCTCCCCCGTAGGAGTTTTGTGCCGTCCTAGGCCATAGACTGCTGAACGGCCTAGAGGCGCCCATTGCATTTTATTCCCGTACCCTGTCCAGCACAGAGCGGAACTATAGCCAGTTGGACAGAGAGGCTCTGGCTGCGATTGCGGGGGTTAAAAAATTCCACGAATACCTCTATGGCCGAAAATTCGAACTTGTGACTGATCATAGACCATTGCTAGGACTGTTGGCGGGCGACAGGCCAACCCCCGCTGCCCTCTCCCCTCGCTTGACCAGATGGGCCATTTTTTTGTCGGCCTACTCATATCAACTCGTCCATCGACCTGGGCGGACCCTGGGTCATGCGGATGCCCTTAGCCGCTGCCCCCTTCCCGACCTACTGGACAACCCAACGCCGGAAGCCTCCATCCTCTTGTTGGACACGTTAACTTTGGGCCCCATCTCCTCCGGCGAGGTGGCGAAAGCCTCAAATAGAGACCCAGTCATCCGGACTGTTATGGGTTGGGTTCTGAAAGGGTGGCCAGACAAGGTGGTAGGAGAGGAGTACCAAGGGTTTGCCAACAAACGAAACGAACTGTTCATGCAAGGGGGGTGCTTGCTATGGGGTGACAGGGTGGTAATTCCAACGAAACTATGGAATAGGGTTTTGGAGTTGCTGCACGATGGGCACCCGGGCATTGTTAGGATGAAGTGTTTAGCCCGCAGCTATGTCTGGTGGCCCAACATGGACCAGGTCATTTCCGAGTGGGTGGGGAAGTGCAGACCCTGCCAGGAGTCTCGCCCCGATCCCCCAGTAGCGCCCATCCGAGAGTGGGAGAAACCAAAAGGCCCATGGGGGAGGATCCACATTGATTTTGCCGGCCCGTTCCATGGCCAAACGTTTTTAATAGTTGTGGATGCCTACTCAAAATGGCTCGAAATTGTATTAATGCCATCTACAACGGCCGAAGCCGTTATCAAGCCCCTAAGGAAGTTGTTTGCCACCCACGGCCTGCCGGATACCTTGGTATCGGACAACGGCCCTCAATTTACAGCAACCCTTTTTGAAGGTTACTTGGCCGGCCTGGGAATCCGCCATGCCCTATCAGCCCCATTTCACCCGGCTTCCAACAGATTGGCTGAACGATTTGTCAGGACAGCCAAGGAAGCACTGTCCAGATTAGACAATGGGGACTGGCAGGCCAGGATAGATCAATTCCTAGCAGTTCAGCATGCATCACCATGCACAGCAACAGGGAGAAGCCCAGCAGAGCTCCTCATGGGGAGGAAGCTCCGGTGCGTGTTAGACAGGCTTCACCCTAACTACTCGCACGAAAACTTTAAGGGAGAAACCTGTGGCTTAAGGCAGTTTCAGGTCAGGTCCCCGGTGTTCGCTCGCAATTATGCCAGCGGTCCTCTATGGGTTGCAGGAACCATAGTGGGGATAACAGGCCCAAAATCGTACACGGTGGACGTTGGGGTAGATAGACTCTGGAAGCGCCACATAGACCAACTTAGGAAACGGGTGGTTGGCGAGGCGAACATCAACTTAGACATTTCCGAGCCTAACTATGACCACTTCTCCAAAACAGCTAACTCAAGCCCGGGGTCGCGCGAATACTTAGCTGACAAGCCCTGGTTCCAGCGCCGCCCCAGCGAGTCGCCACTCCCAGCCGGGGATAACCACGCCCCGGACAAAATCCAGGAGGTTCCATTGGCGGAGCCGGGAGAGACAAAGAGTCCCTCCGACCAGCTCGACGCCCCACCAGACTCTGAACTGCGCAGGTCAACTAGGGCGAGAACTCGTCCTAAGCACCTGCGAGACTTTGTTTGTACATATGTTAATTTTTGAGTATTAGTGCCTTCTGGGAAGGGAGGGGTGTTATGTATTGATACTTTTAAGCGGGAGTTTCAAACTAGCCTACGTTTCTGATTGGCTGACAGTCCCTCCTGGATTGTATATAAGGAGGACTGCAGCCCCTGAGTTTTTGCTGAAGTCTCACTGTATATTAAAGAGCTGTTGTCACTTGCTTGCTTGTACCTCTCGTTATTCCCGAACCACTTCAGCTTCCATTTGGACCGAGTTGGAACACCAAATGCGAAACATGTAAGAATTTGAAATCATGACAGACTGAAGAAAAGCTTCTTTTTGTGCCCTGCTTTCTATGTGAATGGGCTTATATTGTTTCGGGTAGAGATTCAACAGGAGATTGACTTATCCTGAAAAAACCAACTCCATAAAGTATGGCGAGAAAAGAAAAAAAACTGCAGTTTATACTTTCATCAAGGTTTTGGCCTGAGATCTGTAAATGTGAAGTTTTTCACGGAAAGCCAATTAGTATTCATCATGTTTAGTGGCCACTTAGCTTTTCTGGGCTATTTTCAGTGCAACATCTATTCCCATCTTACTATATTTATATTTTTTCAGTATTTATGAGCATATTTATGTTTTTTACAATATTTATAGCCCACCCAAATTCTAATTGACTCTGCATGGTTCTTAAACGCTTCCCTATTTGGAAAAAGCAACTAAGTACCCCTGTCAAAAAAAGCATGAAAATTATATATCAATAATAGAAAGCAATAATAAAAAAGAAATAGTTCAGATCCTAAGTTATCAGCAGAAAAATATTGTATTTTGGAAAAACAAGATCCTGGAACTTTTCCAGTTTTCTTAATTTTAAGTAGTGAAAAACTTTAGTAATATATACATATATATTATTTTAAAACAGACTATATAACATTCATATTAGCTTACTGACACCTTGGTCAAAACACTTGAGTTGATCATATTTTTCTGACAGCTTCTTATTGGAGAGACCAACAATCTATCTGCAACTACTGCAACCTGTTTCCAGTAGTGGCCAGCCAGATGTTCTGTTAAATCCATAAGTGGACATGGAAATAGATTTCCCTGCTGCTTAATCCCCAAAGTGGTTTTCAGAGTTAAACCATCTGTTTCATTCAATGTTCAGTGACAGACATTCTCTGTGAATTTGCTTTTTCCCTATAAAAGACATCTAAGGACCAAATGAAAATGTTATAAGAGAGTATCGGCTTTTTAAAAAAGACTTATAAGCAATCACAGGAAGGAGGACTTTCTAAATATCCTATTTCTGACAATATTCCAGCCTGCGGGTAGAATATTCATTTAAAACATAGCCCACATACAAATATTTTCTTCTCACTTCTGAGTTAATGAACTTTTGTTTTTGATTGTTTCTTGTCAATTAATGTCAATGGCATAGCAAACAGATTTGTAGGTAAGCCAAAATAATGAAATAATTCTTAAAACTATATTATTAATTTTACTGTTTTGAATTTAAAATATTGATCCATATAATAATTTCACATAATGCACCATTGTTTGGATAAGACCCCCCTCTATCTGAGGTGCCCAGGGAAAATGTATCCCATGACTACTACTAACAAAGGCAACGTGCACATATTAACCAGATTAGGCTGAAAACCATGCAGAAATTAAATGAGGCTGATGAAAAGGGCAGGTTGTAATTCTGCCCTTTTAGAGGACTTCCTTTGGCTTAGTAAAATAGAGTAAATGCAATTCTTAAAAGGTTGCTGCGACTATTAGCATTTTACACAGAATGTATAGTCAATGCAAATACATCAGAATGTAAAATAGAAGATTAACAGTGAGGAGGGGCACATACATTTGTGTATTTCTCTATGTACAGTCCAAAATATCAGAGGCAACCCATACATAAGTTCCACTGGAGACAATTGAAGTTTCAGGAACTTGATGTTTAAACACCATCCTATCCTGATTCTTCTTTGCTTCTAAACATGATTATATTTTGCAAGGTTCCCATCCCAAGGAGGAGGGAGGAGGGTTGTCATGGAAACAGGTTTCAAAAAGAAAAGGCCTAATTTCACTTTTGTTTGTTCTAGGTTTATCAGTACGTGCTGCACGCATGTAACCAGTCTTGGCAGATCAAATAATACATGCCATGCAGAACTCTAATTCAGACTCTGATCAACACATGTGTTTGGAGGAGGACTTAAATATTTTATTCCATGTGCCTCTCTGTTAAGAAGTATCTTTTCTGCCAGGTTTTTCATTATTAGCTGATTATAGTATCAATGTTAATGTTAATTATAACTCTTCATGTTGTTTTTGTTTTGTTTTAAATTGTGTTACTCAACCTACATACTTGCTGGAATAGAAAGACATAAATCAAATAGGTAATAAATACATTTTCTCATTGAAGATCTAAACCCAGGAAAAATAGCACTGAGAGGGCTCATTTTAGTAAGACAATGACACTGGGAGGAAAGAGTTAATTATCACTTCTTTTTCCACTCTTTTTTATATAACAACCACCTTTGTCCCATAGGTCTCTCTCGTAATCCAAATCAGGGATTGTAAGAATGTTTTTCTTCTTTTCTAGAACAACTACAGTAAATCACCAGATCAAAGCATACTTAAAATATATATTTAATACAAGACTGGGATGGGCAACTCTACTCCCTCCCCAATGCAGTATCCAAGTTCCATTATTCAAAACCTTAAATATTCCCTTGATCAAATTTGTTGAAAGCAGGGCAATATAGCTTCCTGCTTATTCTGACATGGAAATCAGAAATCAGATCAGATTTCTGGCAAGAACAATGTGTCACTTTCTTGCAGCTGCAAGGTGGTACCAGAAAAGGAATGAGAGTGAAAAAGAAAAAGAGAGAGAGGAGAGGAGAGGAAATTCACAAGAATCATTTCATCTATAAGCTAAATGAATATATTTTTGTGGTGGAAAAAGTGAGCTATAAAGCAATATCTTTGATTCATAGTGTGACTTAGCCCTGAATTCACCATAAACTATCCAAGGTTCCCTCAAACCATGATATGGACAACATATGGATGATTAGACAGACAGGAAGGCAGGCAGGCAGGCAGGCAGGCAGACAGCCAGACAGCCAGACAGATATCTATATATCTATATCTATATCTATATCTATATCTATATCTATATCTATATCTATATCTATATCTATATCTATATCTATATCTATATCTATATCTATCTATCTATCTATCTATCTATCTATCTATCATCTATCTATCGAGAGATGCAAATTGTTAGGAAATTAAATCACCCACTCTCTCTTAATGGTGCCTCCCTCTTAGCATAGTTAGAAAATGGCTGTTGTTCCTCAGAGAACTTGTTTCTCCTAGCAATTCTCCTCCAGAGCTGGTAGGAGTGATCATCTTAAAAAAAAAAAAAAGGAAAAGGAAAAAAAGAAAAAAGCCTTTGCTCAGATGGGTTCAACTTACCTTGTGTTTCCAGATTTTCACACAGTTCTGATTTGGCCTCTCCATTGGGGCGAAAGCCTCCTTTCTGAGTGAATTTGTTGGACATTGTGGCTGCTGTCACAACTGCTTTGAGACTGCGCTTTCGTTTGGGCACATTTTGCTCTGGGTGGAAGAGGATTATGTAGACCTTTGGCATGTAGAGCATGCCTAATGAGACAGAGGCGCTTAGGCTCACTGAGATGGTCAACGTTGTGGTCTGAATGTACATCTGAAAGACACAAGGGAATGTGTTAAGCTTTGAAACCTGCTTCTTAATCAAGAATAGGCTCTGTCTCTTAGACTTTACTGGGAATATTTTCCTGGGCCAAAGTTGACAAGAAAACATCAAGGGTCAATTAAATGGACTATTTATGTATAAAAGAAATACTGCAGTAGAAATCAAAGGAGAACCATATCATTGCAATGTTGAAGTTATAGGGTATTTGTCCCAAAATATAGCGGTTTATGAAATCTGAATAGGAGCTCTGAGATGTTCATTAGGACAACTGTGCATACATTTTAGCACAACACCTCTCTGGAATTCATTCATCCACTCTACCCTTAAAAATGTTGGTATTTTAAGAGTCACATTAACTTTAATGAGTAAATTCTTTAAAGCATCAGCTTTTTTTTTCAGCTTCCAAGCTTGTTTATTTTTACATATCCACCTGCTCTTTAGATTACATTATAGATTATGTAAATTGTTTGTCATCCAGACCAATGAAATCAGTTCATGTGTCTTCAAATCATACCCTGGAGCCAGGATATCAAATACCATTGAAAGCACTGCTTAATTGCATATCTAGTATTTTTTTTTATAGTAGCTATTATAGGATAGAGATCTTTATATATGATGAATTCAATTTGTGTGAGAGAGAGACAGAGAGTGAGAGAGCGAGAGAGAGCGAGAGATGGTCTTTGGAGGGTAGATTGGTAATTCAAAATGGTTTGTTTTGCATTATGTAAATTTATTGCACATTTATATAATTTTTTTAATGAAGATTTTATTGTTTTGACTTGCCCAAAGTTTTTGATGGGGAAAACATACAAATACTGTAAAATTAAATACAGCAATAAATATAATTCTCTCTCTCTCTCTCTCTCTCTCTCTCTCTCTCTCTCTCTCTCTCTCTCATCAATCATCTATC
Organism: Arizona elegans; assembly: GCA_022577455.1. Taxonomy (NCBI): domain Eukaryota; kingdom Metazoa; phylum Chordata; class Lepidosauria; order Squamata; family Colubridae; genus Arizona; species Arizona elegans. Next base: position 157,178,963 of record JAKOOJ010000002.1, read on the forward strand.
CCTACGTATATAGACACTGTGAGAGAAACACAAATACATACCCTCTACCAATTTGTTTCCAGTCCAATATCCAGGTGCTGACATTAACATTTAAAGTTTTTCCTGTCTTGGAACCACAATATCTAAAGGAATGCCCCCTTTTCATATCTTCATATCTGTACTGATATTATCTTGTAACAACCTAGTTCACTAGAAACCTTCTCTCTCAGCTCAACTTACCCAGAGGGTTGTTGTTGTGGGAAAATAGGAGGAGGAAAATATCTTGGATATGTTAGCTGCCTTGAGTTATTTGTAGAATTAATAAAGGTGGGATACAAATAAATAAATGAATTGTATTGCTTTATTAATCTAGATATTGTACATTGCTTAAATTCTGTCTGGGCTAAGGCAGTACGTACATTCCAAAAATAAATCTGTTTGGCAGTGTGCATTGAGGGCTCCTAGAAGTAGCATTTTTCAGAGGTAGTTCCCCAAACTTTGAATGACTTTTCCAGAAAAATATACTTTATGAAATCTTGTAAGATTCCTAAAAAATAGCCACATTAGATTGAGGAAAAACTCTAATGCCTACTTTGATGCCATTTAACCACGGCTGTATTTAAACAAATTCTTAAACCTAGCTCTTCCTCCTAGACCTTGGGTTGGAGTGGATGACAAACCATTGTGTGGGATTTTGATCATGATTGTTGATTTTCTGGATTTTTTTTTTACATTACACATATTTTTATTTTATTATCGACTTGTGAGGCATACAGAATCATGAAACATTGAGAAGGCCTATGAATTTTATAAATAATTAATTCCAACCTTCAGCAATCCATTCATGTAAAATGTAGATTTTTTTCCCTCTATGGTTAGCAAGCTTGATTTCTCCAAATAAAATAAACAAACAGTATGAACTCAATTAGCGATTTAATCTGATATTAAGCCACCTAAGGAAGACATAGTTCAGGTGACAAATGTATGGAAAGAATGGATTTTTAGTCCTCCTACTGGGCAATGTTATGGTTTACACTCAACAGTAAAATTGTCAACTGATTAAAGAATACACCTGCTGGTTTATCAACTTCCTAGTAGCTTAACTGATTCAATTTAAATAAATGTATACATTATGATACTTTAATATAGATTCCTTTTTTACTCCCTGAAAAAAATGTGAGGTGATTTACAACTTAAGAAATTCGTGATTAAAAGGAAGTCAAAAATCTTATTTTCTTTTTAATTCCGTAAAAATATAATATGCCCAAAACAAATAGCCATCAAAACTAATCAGAAAATGGTTGGTTCAAATTTGCCTTTCCCTTGTTAAAATTGCTCAATATAATTTGTCACAGAAATGGAATAATTTGACAATTAAAATTTGTGGCCTTCCTCTTGGTGTGATTCTGAGGTGTATTGCAGTCAGTGATGATAAACAGTTGCATTTATGAAAACTCATTTATGTCACATTTCTTTGAGGTATCCTTAAAGACATATTTGCTGCATTGCATCTTCACTTATCCCTTGTATACAGAATCTCAAAGAATTCATGTATAGTATCCATTAAAACCTTTTTCTTACTATATTAAATTCAGACTATTGGTGGTACATAAATGATTGTAATACACTGTGTTCACAGAGATACATACCGTATATATACCAGTATATATATGTATAGGGGACAGTTCCCATTTTAGTCAGCAAGTGCAAAAGAAACCTGTTCTCCTTTCAACAGGTAATTCTTATTCAATAGCTCACTTCCTGAGCTGTTGTAATGTTAGTCACATATTACATACCAACGTAGTCCTTCTGCAGTCAAAACTAATTTCACGCTCACTGTCCAGGACTAACGGTGACAGATGTTTTGCAAAATGAAAGCCCATTAATTTGACTGTAGAATAATCCATTTTTCTATAGAAAGGACCTGGCAGGCACCTCACAAGTGGGGGATGTATAAATCAGATAGCACTAGGAAAGGAAACTCTCCTTTTTTGCGCAATCACAAAGACGTCTGGGCAATCCTTCAATCCACAAAATAACTAATTGTCCTTCTTATTAGGTCTTTTTCCTTCCTCATTTTACTCATTAGTCTAATCAGAGACTATTGCATATTGAATAATGACATACACGATCCCAATTTTATTCTCTGTTGTTGGGCTTTAAAATTCTAGACCCACTTGTCAATTTGGATAAATCCTAGATCTAACATACTGTGCATGCTTTCTTTTTTTTCCTCATCAAGATAAGTTAGTGTCACCTTGCAGAAACCATGCACATTTGAGAGTTCCCTTCTAGGAGAAAAGAGTTAATTGAAGATAAACTTAAAGCAGGCAAAGAAGATATATAAAAGTTCATTAGCTTTGAAGTACTAAAGATTACCAATCATAACTAGGTCTGCTTTCCACATCCATAGTGGATGTGGAATTAAACTAAATCCATAGTTTAATTCATATCAAAATCAAATGAATACAAAGTTTTGATTGATTCTAAGCTTACTCGATGACAGGAAACCTTCTTTTTTGACTGTTTAGTTTGCTTGGCTTCCTGCTGGGCAGTTCCTGATCCTGAACCTAGAACACGCAAACAACATATGTTCTTGTAGTGCGTGAACATGCATACTGCACATTTTCTAAGAGAGTTTTTTGCCGAGAAATTGATTTTAAAAATTGTTAAGCTTGCAGCAGTATCTTCCAATGACTGAATATAAGACATTTTTAGGCTAATCATCCATCTTTGCCTCTAGGAAGTTCCATCGTCTGACAGAATCACTTTGTTACCTAAATATAAGTCTAAAATTGTCTTAAGTTGCTGAAATTAAAAAAAAGAACACAAGAAAGAGTGTCTTTTCTAAATTTCTAAAGCAAACATTTCCTCAATGTTTTCTGCATAACATTATTATTCTTAATATGCACTTTGGGGAAAAAAATAAACTCTCATGACCTCAGAGAGGTTTTTATACATATTATTCTTGAATATATACTTTGTATGTTTTTTTTACTGTAAAATGACATGTTTCTTTTTCTTATCACTGGAACCCAACTAAACTTTCCTATTTAGGAATCCCTATATTAAGTTGCTTGTGAACCCTGACAACAATCAGACATGTATTTGATCCAAAAGTCTGAAATAGGTGCTTATTAGGTTTGACTCAATGCTGGTTGGCTTGAATTCCATTTGATAAAGTACAAGTCAATATTTTTGTTTGCACAAAATCTTATCATTGAGCTGTCCTGAGACCTGAAATAAATATAAAATAGTGGGAAAGAGAGGTTTCAGCTGGACTGTTACTGAGTTTAGCAAATGGGCACTGCATGAGTACCAATGTCATTAGTGATGGCATCATGCAATCAATGTGACTCTATGGAGCAGCACATCATGATTGTATCTTCATATTTTCTGTGAAATGGTTCTTTGCATTTAGCTGTCCAGATTCCATGGAGTGCTTCATTTTTCCCCTGTTGATCTAAGTATACTCTTGGAAACAGTGGGATTCAGGGACAGAGAGCAAACTTCAATCTCATCAAACTGTAATCCTGGGGAGCACCTATGTTTACAAATAAAAGCCTATGAATTTGAACTGTATTCTTTAGATACTTTTACTAGAACAATCAGACAGCAGAAACGATGGTGCTCTTATACGTCTAGTATGTATAAAGGAATTTCAGAAAAACAGATTTTCTTTTTCTTAAGTGATATGATGATTAATCCTGAAGTCTCTAGATACAAATTTTGGGAATCTCTAAAGTTTGCTTTATTGTCACTCCTGAGCTAAATAAGAATTGTTTCTTGGAAATTCTATAAAGGGAATTCTCCTTCTGTTCCTCTCCCATATTTTTCTTCCTCTATTACTTTCCATGCTTATTCCCACAGTTCCTTTAGTCTTCCTAGGCTATGTGCTACCATTTCCAATGGAACACAAAGACAAAGAGATAAACATATTCACCCCTATGTCACAGCTCCTGGAAATCTTATTTCCAGGGCCTATTTCTCACTCAATACACAATGTACAAAGTATATCAAACATAGACAAGAGCTGAGGTTTCCTCTTGCTTTTGTTCTTCAGATTGCTGTTACTGACATATTAGCCCAGTAAGTGGGGTGGAAATTAATTTGGATTACTGGAACATAATTAGTGTAATGGAAACACATTGAATGGGGGAAAGGCTTAATCTACATCCCAGCTTCCTATATTCCGGCCTTGACACCAAGTAAAAGGAAGGAGGAGGAAGGAAGAACAAAAAAATTAACTGATTATCAATTTATTTAAACGGAAAAGATGGAAACCTGGACTTTTAAAAGCTAAGTGCTCATGCCCTCTGACTGTGGAGACAAAATATAAGTAAACGAGGTGGACAATATCAAAAGTTTGAAACAATTGCTTTTTAAAATTATTTTCATTTGTACACCAGGAACATTAAGGACATCTCTCTCTGTGTGTGTGCCCCTAGTTAATCTTCCAGGGTTCAAAGAATGGTCGAAATGCCTATGTTCAACAATAAAATCATTTCTATACATTTGATAGAAAGAGAGTAAAGCACAAAGGCTTAGCATTCTTGAGAAAGTCATGTGCTCAGATTTCCAGATAGTCTGCAAACTTCTCAACAGTAACAGATCAGTCCAAGTATACATGGTACACAAACCTCAAGCCACTTTCCGTTTCCAAGCTGTCTACTGAAGGTGGACGACAAATTACCAATTGCATTGCTTACAAAAGGGAATTCATGTTGAACTGTCTACAACTTTATCTTTCCCTGCCAGGCACCAATCAGGTTATCAGTGACAATAAATTTACCAGGAAGATGCAGAAACAATTGCGAGCATCACTGTAAAACAATAGTTGGATGGGTCTGCTACCATTTAGATAGCCAATAAGTGAGAAACAGAGGTATTTTCTTTTCTTGAAGGCTACCAGGATGTTTTCCAGTTCAGTCCTTTTGCAAGATGAATTAAAGGGCTATAATCCAAAACGCCCAATTTGCTTTGATTAGATTAAATATAGATTTCTACTAAAATTTTGGCTGAGGAAACCATTGTAGAGCCTGTGCTGTCATGCTCAATCACTGAAAAGGATCAAAATCATCTCTTGCAGATATTCATCTTTTTATTTAACTCAGACTGTGGGAAGATCATATTTCTTCCCACTCACTTCCTTAAAAGCCTTAGAAACATATACAAATATAGTTGTTGTTGACTGATGGGGCACTGGATTGAAACCCTCTCACTGATTAGGTGGCTAAATTTACCTGGTTTTCTTTGGGACACTATATATAACCTGGCATAATAAATGGTTTGGCTATCTTGTCTGGGCCATAGGAAACTATTTCCTTTCCAATATTCAGCAATGTACCTGTTTTATCATATGTGATTAAAAATATACTGTAGGACATTAAATGAAACATCATCCTCTATTATGTTTGTACTATGTGACCAGGCTATATAATAATTAGTGATTGCTGATATTCTGAGGTGATATAAATCATTCTGAAAATGTATTCTGTTCTGGCCTAAACAACAGTGCTTCACCTTATACCTTGTTTTGATAATATTTGAGGGGACAGCTCAATCTGAGATTATTTTTGTTAGAATATCTCATATATTATATACCAATGTATAATAGAAGTTCTATTTGAGTACACTGGACCTCTAGTTCTGTTTCATTCATTATCCTAATACCTACCAGCTAACTATGATCCAAGTTTCCTCACAACTGCATTAATAAGACAGTTTAAATTGTCTTTGGTTTACATTAAAGAAATCAGCACTTCCTACATTCCATGCTTGAATTTCTAAAGAAATGGGAAAGAATTTGGAATTCTAATTCGTCCTTATTATAGTTCTTCCTTCATATAAACTTGCTTGGATAACTTTGGGTGGGTGAAAACAGGGGTGAAATCTAGCACGTTCTGGAAAAAATAGCTCAGCTGGCCATGTTTCTTGTCTGATCTACCTCACATCACAAAAGAATGACAACATATTACACGTGTGGCTAGATCAGAAATTTCTGAAGTAGGTTACGTTGCGGTTTTTTTTTTAAGAAAAAAGAAAAATCCATATTAAGGCTTGTTTGATTATATGCCATCAAGTCTGTGCCAATTCTCAATGACCACATAGTTTTTCTCTAGAACAATCTATTCCTAACCTGGTCTTTTGGATCTTTCAACAGCAATAGCACTTAGACTTATATACAGCTTCATAGTGCTTTTACAGCCCTCTCTAAGTGGTTTACAGAGTCAGCATATTTCCCCCAACAATCTGAGTCCTCAATGGTGTACCAATCACAGTGCAACTAAGTCCATCTACTTTGCTGCTGGTCATCCTCTTTTTTCTCTCTTTTTCACCACCTTAGCAAGCATTATAGATTTCTCAAGCGAGGTAGACCTTCACGTAACATGTCTAAAACATCACAGTATAAGACTGATTATTTGTGCCTCAAATGAGAACTCTGGATTGATTTGTTCTTTGGTGTATTTCTTATTTTCTTGGCTGGTGTTAAAGTTCATAGGTGTTAATACTCTTCCTATCCTACTTTTTCAAAGACCAATATTAAGGCTCAGGCTATAATTTTTGAAGAGAAGTCATGATTTTTGCAACTGTGATCCAAGAGGTTTCTAAGGGCAGAAAAAATAACACTGGGGCTTGCCTACATTCTGCAGACTCGAGCTTTCCAGCTCTAATGTAATCAACTAAATTCTTTCTTAGGTAGGACATACTGTATATTATCCCTGCACATATTTTATTTTCTTAAAGTACAAGTTTGTGAATATTAATTTAAAAATAATAATAATAAAGAGAATGCATATCAAAAAGAAACGTAATAGACCAATCCCAGTACAATTTCATTGTTTGCCTGTTCATTTCTGGATTTTGTTTAAGTGTTTGCTTTAGTCTTTGAAGTTCTAATTTTTTTAATCAAAATATTTGAAGAAATATTGTCCCCAAAGGAATCTACCTGATGAACATGAAAATCACTGTCTGAGACCCTGTTCTCTGGACCATCGCTAATAAGGCCTTTTCAATGAGAATTCTGTACAAGCACTAACAGGTTCTTTTCAATAAAAACCTTTCCCAAAGCATTTTAATTTTAATTGCCTTGCATCATTGGATTAATTTTACTGTGTTTTAGACTGATTACTTTCTACTTTATTATGCATCTTTGTGTATTGTCTTGTGAAAGAAAATACCCTAAAAAGAAAATAAATAAATAAATACAATCAAAATAAATTGCTTGGTCCCCCTATAAACTCATATAAATGTTTTCTGTGCACTCTTCAAGCATAAATCAAGCAGCTTGCCAAGAAGTGTTATCTTTAAAAAATATGTGACAAGCAAACATTCAGCAGGTGATGTTTCTCCTGGTGTGCAAATATAATAATGGCAGTAAAGCTACAGCAACATAAGAGCTATGCAGAAAAAAGTTGATCGGATAATCAAACAACTGCAAATATTTATTTCTTTTTTTTTTCAATATATATGGCCGTCCGCTCACAACATAACTCTAGGCAGCAAACAAGAATTAAAATAAACAATAATGACATCAACACAAACTAAAAGAAAGAAAAACCAGAAAGTCCAGTTGCCTCTTGAAAAAGCACCTTTGGGACAAACTAAAAAACACCACCCCTGGAACGGTGCACATCAGGGGTGGGTTCTAAATTTTTTTACTACCGGTTCTGTGGATGTGGCTTATTTTGTGGGCGTGGTTTGATGGTCATGTGACAATTCTTTAGGATTTAGCAGAGGTACTGGTCTACCAGGCTTTTAACTGCTTGCAGAGCTGTACCGGTGAACCCATTTGTTCTTGGAGCATTCCAGTCTACCCATTTGTTTTTGGAGGCACCAGTCTACTCATTTGTTTTTGGAAGCACTGGTCTACCACCACACTGCCTTTTAACACTGATCAGCAGTAGGGGGGCCCTTTGAAGCCCTGCGGCAAGAGTTTAAACAGTTTTTTTCCTTCTAGCCAATCAGCTGGAACTCAGGAGGTAGCAAACAGATTGGGGGTCAGGCCAAATAAAAGGTAGGAATAACATGTGGGGGGGAGGGCTCAGCTCCCGAACAAAGAGAACCAGTTCGGTGACATCATATCGTCACTGCTACTGGGTCGGCCGAACCGGGCCAAACCAGGAGGAACCCACCACTGGTGCACAAACATCCACATGCTCATGAAAAACAGGCACACTTAATTTCATAGCCTAATGCCAGGGCAAAAAAATCAAGTTTTAAGCCTTATGAGAAGGCCATCAGACTCAGGGCCATCTGAATCTCGGCTTGTGCTGCTCCATAATAACAACACTTTGACAACAGAACCATATCCAGAAAGCACCTGTAATGGATGCCTCAATACAAAGCAAGAGGTTGAATCCACCCAATCCTGATTATTTCTTTTGCAAGTTTTGTATATTACTCCTTCTTCTGTCCCCAACCACACGCACACACACCAACAGATGTTCAAGAGTTAAAGACCAAACCAGCCGGCAAAATCCTTTTCCTTATGATAACGGAACTTGGCAACAACCTAGTGGCTGCCTGCCAAGAGTTTATTATTTACAAAGAGGAGAGATAACTTCTCCCCACTCCTGGTACATCAAAAGAAACAGCTCAATAATTACGGAGTCAATCAAGTCCAGAGATAATCCAGCAAAGTCTGTAGCAAAAAGTCTGGCAATGCAGAATGGCGTGGAAGCTTTCAGCTTTGTTCGTTGCAAGGTTTGACTGGCCACCACGCTCCCTTTTATATCCTGTGGGGCGTGGTCCAGTGACTCAGCCTAATCTCGGGCACGCCTTTTCTTCTGTTGCACGCACTTATCTCTGCAACGCTGGCGTGGATCCAGCCAAGACTCATTACCCTCATCACTGTCCATCTGTGGCTGCGTAGACGTGCTTGGCCCCGGCCCTATCTCTTGCCCTTTGGTAGACACAGAAGGCATTGCCAGAGAGGAGGGTCCTGGAGCGGGAGGCCTTGCCAACTCCTCTCCTTCACTCTCGGAGTCCTCTCCTGCTGATGACACAGGCTCCGATAATGGAGCCACAACAACTCCAAACACAAGACTGGATGGTTCAGAAGGAAAATATTGGCCATAACCAAAATCAACTGCAACAACATAATGGGACACTATGATTCAAGATCTGAACTGCAACCACACAATGACCAATTGAGGTGCAACAGGCAAAAACAAACCTCTTGGGAGGGGGGGAATGTTTTCTAAATGCTATCATGTGCTTGTGTGAGTCACTGAAACCTACTTCAGAAGATTGTTGGGATCATGATGAAGGAATTATAAAACTGCTTTTATATGTGGGAGATCACTTTTCTCTTTAAATATATTAACTTCAATAGAGAAAGCAATTAAGTTTGGAAGAGTTAGCAGTAAAAGGAAACCAGGCCATCAAAGAACACAGTGATTGGATATTATCAAAGCTGACACCAGTCAGAGCATAGAAAAACTCAAAGAAATAGTGCAAGATTGAAAAATGTGGTGTGACCTGGCCCTTAGAATCATCAAGAGTTGGACTCAACTGAACGGATAACATCATCAATATCAGGGGTGAAATTCAGCAGGTTTTGGAGAACCGTTAGCGGAAATTTCAAGCAGTTCAGAGAACCAGCAGCAGAAATTTTGAGTAGTTCGGAGAACTGGCAAATACTACCTCTGGCTGGCCCCAGAGTGAGGTAGGAATAGAGACAGTGGTGGGTTCCTCCCGATTCGGCCCGGTTCCGCCAGGCTGGTAGCGGTGACAATATGACATCACCGAACTAGTTCTCTTTGTTTGAGAGCTGCCCATCACCGCATTATTCTTACCTTTTATTTGGCCCCACTCCCAATCTATTCGCTGCCTCCCGAGCCCCAGCTGATTGGCTAGAAGGAAAAAAAACTGTTTAAACTCTTGCCGCGGGGCTTCAAAGGGCTGCCCTACAGCTGATCAGTGTTAAAAGGCAGTGTGGTGATAGACCGGTGCCTCCAAAAACAAATGAGTAGACCGGAGTCTCCAAATACAAATAAGTAGACCAGTGCCTCTAAAAACAAATGAGTAGACCAGTGCCTGGTAGACTGGTGCCTCCAAAAACAAATGAGTAGACTGGTGCCTCCAAAAACAAATGGGTAGACTGGAATACTCCAAGAACAAATGGGTAGACCGGTACAGTTCTGCAAGCAGTTAAAAGCCTGGTAGACCAGTACCTCTGCTAAATCCTAAAGAATTGTCACATGACCATCAAACCATGCCAACAAAATAAGCCACGCCCACAGAACAGAGTAGTAAAAAATTTAGAACCCACCCCTGAATGGAGATTTTGCAGTATCCTTCCCCCAGGAGTGGGAAGGGAATGGGGATTTTGCAGTATCCTTCCCCTGCCACGCCCACCAAACCATGCCCACCAAGCCACACCATGCCCACCAAGCCACGCCCACAGAACCGATAGTAAAAAGAATTAGATTTCACCACTGATCAATATATTTCTAATTATCCACTAGTTATTTCATAAGTAGAGGTCAGAACTGCATACAAATGTAACATTCCAGTGTAAGATCCAAAGAGAATATAATGGAATTGAAATTAGGCCCACGGGATATACTGTATGCTGACATACACATAGACACATACATTACCATGGTAGCAAAAAATAAATAAATGTATATTTTATAAAATCCTTTCTCACTCCTATGAGTGATATGTGTTTTTCTCAATCTCCAGTTCAGTTTTATCTTGTGGTTCAGCAATAAAATAAAGGGAAAAAAATACATCTCTAAATTTCCTTTATTATGTTTTAGATATGCCACAGATCCACTTCAGTGCACACTTTAAATTGTTAACAGGAACTGTATCGTCAATCTCATTCTCTTTGCTCAGCTTGTTCACTAGGGAAGGGAGCAATATACTCCCTAATCCAGGCAGCTGTGATTTGTTAGTCCTCGTGGGAACAAAGCCAAGACACAAACTCATCAAACAAAACAGAAAACTAGCTGAATCTTTTACATTCAAAAAAAATCTTGTTCCAGATTTTTTTTGTTTCATAGGCAACAGGAATGAGTTTATTTTAGGCTGTAAACAGACTACAGATTCTGATCTGAAATCAGTGATATACTGTCTATAATGTTTCTTGTACACACACACATACACATTCAAATGGAATGTATCATGAGGCAGGAAAGGGTTCTGAAAAATGGGATGGTCAATTCTGTTCAACTGACATCTGTTCAACTTCAGATGTTCAACAATCACAGGGTGCAAAAAGATAGTATTGAATAATGGATGTAGAATAGGTGACAAAATTTGGTCATCCAGAATTTTTTAAGCGATCAGTTCCTTACTTTCTTCCCCAAACTCCAGTAAAACTCTTTTAACTTTTACTTCGGGTTCAAGCCCAGGCTGTAAGCTTTCCAGCTGACAAGCTTAGCATTTTTAATCATTGCACCCCCTCTCTTCTTTCCATTTCTTATGTATAAACAAATCTTTAAAAGACTCATCATTCAGTCCTGGTTAAGAAAAATCCATTACAAGCTGCTAGAAAAGAAAAACATATATTTTAATCTTAATTGAAAAAGCCAACTTTATGTTCCTTCTTCTTATTTTTGTAAGTTTTGATATTTGTCCCTTTTAAGTAGTGCCCTTAGAGCTGGTTTCTTTTAATTCTCTCTTTATCTTTTCTCAGGAACTCCTTCATAAGTATAATACATCTCTTTTGTAAGTCTACAATGAGAAGGTTTTCCAAGGCATTCTTCTACACATAAAATGACACATCCAAGTCATTTTATTTATTATTTGTTTGTCCCTTTTAACTATTAAAACATCAGCCAGTTTCATTTGTAAGTTTTGGGTAACATCTCTGTCCATATTATTCTTGTAGTCTTTCATTTTTAAATCCATATCCAAAACAGCCTGATTATCAGTTGTATCCTCTTCTATATCTTCTTTCAAATCCATTTTTATAGTGGCAAATAATCTTAGGAGAAAGTTCTGAGTACACTGGTGCTAAATTTCCTTGAATTCTTCCAGGGTTGACATACTTTCCTCTATTTTGTATTAGTGGGCCTCTTCTCCTTTAATTATAATCTTTTGTTCTTTTTTATTGCCTCTAGTGACCAGCCTTCAAGGTCTCACATCTCTAACCATATTTTTTCCATGGAAAGATTCTTATACTTAGATTCTAAGTCTTTATATGCTAGGATTTTAAACAGACCATTCTTATAATCTTCATGGTGACTCCCTGCATGTGGAACATCATCCCTGCAGAAATAAGATTCCCCCCTCACTGACATTCTTTTTCAAGACATGGTTCTGCCAATGGGCCTGGGGACTCTAGAGCCCTTCAAGTGGCTTGTTTCATTATTGTTGTCAGGGGGTAAGGTGTTACTGCTTTTTGCATTCTTTTTGTATTGGAATTTTATCCTGTGAGCCACCCAAAGTCACTGAAAGTGAGTTGGGCGGTCACATAAGTTTTCTTAAATAAATACCCTGTTTCCCCCAAAATAAGACATCCCTTGATAATAAGCCGAATCGGGTTTTTGAGCGCATGGCAATAAAGCCAAGCACTTATTTCAGGGTTCAAAAAAAATATAAGACAGGGTCTTATTTTTGTGGAAACACGGTAGTTTCAAATTCTTATTTCCAATCAATCTGGTCCCTTACTTTATTTGCAGTTTTTCAAAATCAATTTCTAACCACACTTTTGCAGTCTCCAATTTTTTTTTTTAAATTAAGTTCTTAAACTTACATGAAACTTCTCTTACTGAAGATTGAAGGAGAATCCCTGATGTAATGAAACTTGCCCTTCTGAAAGTTTTTAATATTACAAGAAAAAAACAGTTATCAAGCCATTTCCAGAGGTTATGAAAAGAAGAAATAGGTGAATCCAGTGTCTAGGTTCCGAAGGTTCCAAACCATGCTAACATCAGAAGACTTCCTCCTGGCTCCCAAGGCCTGAAACCAGCTGGAGACTGCTGCTTTAGTTTCCTTGTTGGCAGCCTCTATGAGAAGCCCTTGTGAGCAATCTTGGTCTTCTCCTTCATCGAGAGAAGAGTTCATGGAGTTGATCCATTCTCAGGCTCCTCTTTCTGCCATGGCTGTTAACTCTGCTGTCTCTTCAGTCCACCATTGCTTCCCCAGAAGTCCTAAAATGAAGTTGAACTCACTAAGTGGTTTTGCAAACTTGTCATTTTGAAGATCTCTAATAGCCTTATTATAACTAAATACATAATATTAGAAAGTGATTATAAAGTGAGGTTAGAGGTTTGATTCCAAATAAGGAATGGTGAATGAGCACATCTCTGCATGGAGACAATGACTATGGTAAAGATCAAAGGACCAACAAGTATACCAGTCCCACAGAACTTCTCAGGATAAGGAACGAATGGGATACAGCTCCTTGTGAGGACACCACAGGACAGTGGTTTCCTATAGGTTTGATTGCCAGAAGACAAAGGGAATCATCATGTTCTCAGCTGCAATGGAGTCTTTTAAAGGCCACTGAGCTTGCTTTCTCATAGGAAATTATCTACTTAACTAAATTAATGATACTAGAGATGTTCCAAATAACAAATCTGAAAAGCCACATGGTGAGTTTACCATTATTCTTGAACAAAAGAAAAACTAACTATAAGTTTAAGAAAAAAAGAAATAGAAGCAAATGGCAAAAAGCTAAATAAGAAATTAATTTTAAAAAATATACAAACAGGCTAAAGGGCTAGTAACACCTGGAACCTTAGGATTTTTGCTAAAAGATGGGGGTCAGACTAAATTAAGAAGCAATGCATTCATGCAAGCATGTTTAGTCTATCAAACTAGTAACAGACATTTGAGTCTTTATGTTTTCAGAAATTATACACTAGAAGGGACTAGTGACTCCATGCAGGCAAAGAAAAACATTCTTTTTTATTTAGAGAGTAAGCTTTAGATTGTACAAAATCACAAATAATGTTGAGTCATTTCAAGACACTTTTGAAGAAGGGGAACAGAGACTTGTAGCTACAATGGCAGACATAATGTTTACTTATAGGAATGTATTATTTGCAAAAGAGGAAAGCAACATTATCAAAGAAAATGCTTTGAAAAACCTAAAGGATGAAGAGCTGAAACAATCTTATGCAGATTTACTAGAAAATAAACTGTGGATTACAACATAGAGATGGTATTTAAAGACGAAAAATAAATGACAAACCAAAATTAAACCTGGATAACAGCTTCTTCTTTTTTTTTTATTGAAAAAGTTTTCAAATACAAGTTTTTCCCCCTGTTTTCCCCCCCTCTTCCCTAACCCCCCCTCACCACCCATCCCCCCCTGTGACTTCTTCACAACAATAGGCTATTTCATAACTAATTACATACATAATATCTTTCCTTTCCCTTACTCCCTCCTCAGAATACTGACCCTTAGCATATTATTCTTATAACTCCCATTTTTACGATAATCTGCCCTTTTTCTCCTCCCCTAAACTTATAGTGTATTATTACAATTTAACATTTAATCTTTTATATATATTAATATAACATTTTAAAGCGGCCTTCTCCCTACATCCAAATTTAACATTTATTCAGTTCTATCCAATTCCTCTACTCCCCTAAATATATGACTTAAGGATCCTTTTTCTTAGACTAATCAATCAGTAAACTAACCTATTTCAACCCTTCAATTCCTACAAAATCATGCAATACAATTCTAAATATAACCCACTGCCCACTTTACTAAGATATACACATATCTATATATGCATTCCATTTTGTAAAAAGAAAAAAGACAATAACTTTAAATTTATAATCCATATAATATCTTCTTTGGTGTCTTTCCACTGGATTGTTAAATCCATCACCCATAATAGGGTAAAATAACATGCTGGTGCAACAGTTTGTTCAAAATCTTCAATCATCTTCTGCCCCCAACAGTAGTAGATATCCTCGTATATATATAAAAGTAAAAACAACCACCTGAGTGACATTATAATTATATCCATATAGTTATAGTTGTGGTATTCATCAGGATTGTTGATTCCCATCATCCTAATGGGTAACATCCAGATCTTCTGCATGCCCCAGCGTGACTCTCTTGCCTTGTAACTCAAAATAATTATAATATATTTACCAGTAAAATAAATCCAGAGTAGATAATTCAAATCCAACAAGGTAAGGCTCTTTTCACAGCCCAAAATCACGGCATTACAGAGATCTGCCACAATCCTCAGGATAGTATTAAACAATTGTTTGCCTCCACTATCTTTTCAGATATTCATTCATTTTTTAAAGTCCCTGGCTTCACTGTTGCTTGGTTTAGAAACTGCTGTTTCTATGAGATCTATTTCTTTTCTTTTTCTTTTGCGGGTTGAATTTCCATCCTCGTTTCGTGCCTACCAATTGTGTGTCGGCTGATCGATTTTCATTCTGCTTTATGAGTTGATCTTGTTGGGTTAGTTTTGTCATCTCATCTTTCTTCTCCATCACTTGTATATCAACTGGTTGATTTGCGCACTTGTCTGTGACTTGATGGTTCATCACATTGGAGTCGGATGACACTGCTCTCTTATTTATAGACAGTCCAGCTGAGATATCCAGGGAGTCCAAAGACAATTTATCCACCACAGCCTCTGTAATTTGATATTTTCCTTTTGTTTCCAACTCCTTTTGCTTATCCTGTATAGTGCCTAAAGATGTTAAGTTCATTTTTAAAATTTTTTGATAAAATTCTTCCGCTTTTTCAACAGTGTTCAGTTGATATCTTACTCCTTGGTGTCTCAATATTAAACCAACTGGGGCATCCCACCTAAATAGGATATTTCTTTTTTTTAACTCAGTCACTAGAAAGCCAAATTTCTTCCTCTCCATTAGCATCTTAGTCGGGAGCTCCTTAAAAATCCAAATCTTTCTTCCATGAAATTGCAAAGTAGAATTAAAAGAATTCTGCACAATATTATTCCTAATTTCTTTATCTGTAAAATAGATCACCACATCTCTAGGCAATTGCCTTTGCTTTGCCAACCAGGAGTTTATTCTATAAATTCTGTCAATCCTGCAAAACACTTCATCAGGTTGAACCTTTAAAATCCCAGCCAGAATTTCAGAAGATATTTTCCTTAAGTCATCTCTATTATTTTCCTGCAGACCTCTCAGTCTAATTGCATATTCTGTAAAATTATATTGAATCATTAAAACTTCTCTTTCAATCCTCTGTTGCACATTTTCTTCATTACCAGTCTTTTGGTCAACCTCCATTTTAGGTTTGTCTTCTGAGCTATTATCCTGAATGTTTACCAAATCCTTTTTAATTTTTTGAATCTTGTCATCCAAATTCTCCTCAGTTTCCTTCATTTTAGACTCTAATAATTTAGTCTTTGCATCCACCCGAATCAGAAAGTCTGATAAACCATTAGCTGTATTTAAAATCTTTCGATTCAAAAAGTCAAACTTTGATTTCACCAATTCACCAATTTCTTTAATTTCCTGCTTAAATTTTTCGAGTTGCTGGTTCACAATCTCATCCCTTCTTACAATCTCTTCAAGAAGAAATTCTATTATATTAAAATCAGGTTTCTGACACTGGAGAGTTACAACTTGTTGGTGTAATTTATTAATGGGGGAAATCCCCCCCCCCTGTTTGTCTAGCTGTGTGAGTCCCAATGCCATTTCCCACACAGACAAGATTTAGTGGAAAAGAGAGAGAGAAAAAAAGGCTTGTTTCCAACCAAGATCAATATCAGATCCCCAGGAAAAAAAAAAGAAAAAAAAAGCAAGAGTGAGAGTGAGGTTTTGCCTCAATTACGGCCAGAAGTATTCATTCCGCTACTTTGTAATAGAAAACGGAAGGACTTTCCTTTTTCAGCCTCTCTTCAAGCCTCAGCAATCGCCATTTTAAAAATCTTTTTTCCTTTCACTTCTTAAACAACTTCAGTAACTTTTCTAAAATAAGAAAAAAAAAATACTTGCGCCTCAGGGTCAGCGGTCCAGCTCACGTCTTCTTTAATTAGTTTAACAAGTTTACAGGCTTGCTTTTGCCACCTAGCTCTGCGTGTAGCAGAGATCTCCCAGAGCCCGGAGCATCGGCTGGGGATACGGGGAGTCTCTTCCGCTCCGTCCCAAAAGTAAAAAAAAAACTTTTGGGATTAGGCAGAGGACTCAACCCACCCCAGCCTGCTCTATATCCGTTTCCTCATGGAAACGGAGTTTTTTCGAGCCGCCATTCCGCTATAAAGGCGGCTCTTTACAGGCAGTGGGTGCGAAGATCCCAAAGGAGCGTCCAGCGGGGACAAACAGCAAACCGGAAGTCCTCCTGGATAACAGCTTCTTGATGAATTTATAGAAAAGGGTTCCTAAAGCCTTGAAGCAATTTCAAAGACTGAAAAAGAAAGATAGGAAGATCAAACCCTACAACAGCATTTGAATGGATCAAAGATTATGATTGTTAGAAGAAAAATCATGGAAATTAAAGCTAATTCGTTTGACTGGGATTAAAACAAGATATAATATGATAAACTTCTGGAACCTTCCTATGGACTTTTTGCTGACAACTGGACTGAAACATTAATGATTTATGGATTTGCAAAAGATAACGGATGGGCTATAGGAAGAAAAGATATGCATGCAGCATAATAAAGAGGAAAGAAGTATCAAGATTGCCTGTACTTGTGATAAAGATCAGAAGTTACTTTTTTAACTACTTTTCTTTTTTTAACCCTCCTCTTTTCTTTCTGTCCTTATACTTTCTATATTTTCTTTTCGTTTTCTCTTTCTTCTCCATTTGGTTTGATCTTTTATTATTTTTTAAGCTTTCAATATATTTTTTAAAAAAAGTAAGGTTAGTGAACCCAATGTCCTTTAAAAGGCTCCAACATGATTGACAGCATGATGGGTTTCTTTCAAATGCACTCAAACATGCAGGAAATCACCATCTCTTAGTCTCATCAAGAGAAGCCATCCAGAACACACATGAGTGATTTTCCATCCTCTAATTGTTTGGAGGGGTTCTATGGGACCGGCCTACTGACTGGTCCTTCAATCATAGCCATGACATCATCTCCACCCATTCAGATGTGTTAGCTTCCATTTCTCACCCAGAAGTATTTTCTGTGAGTAGACATTATATCAATTTCTGGGGGATGCTGTTCCAGAGGGCAGAGGTAGCAGTGGAGAAGATAAGCTTTCTTAGTCTCATGAGATGGCAATATTTAATTGAAAGGAGTGCCCTCATTCTGCTTCAGTGTATTAATTGGGCAAAAACAACTTGAGAGGCAGTCTTTCAAATATTATTATGAACTATTTGATTATTGGTTATCTTTCCTCTCTCGGAAAGAGAAAAGCTTTCATACATGTGGTCTTTGGTGCATATTATTCTGAACTATTATTGATCCACGAGTGACCTTCCTCATGTGTTTCCATATATACTTGAATTATCTAAATATATTCAGTTTATATTAAGCTACTATGCCAACAAGTCTTCTCTGTCAGCTCTTTTGTCTTAAATAGAATATGAAATTCTCTTGAACCAAAATTGTTCTCAAAGTGGTTTGCATTATTGATCACTCAATTGAAAAGACCAAACATTTATTCCCTCCTATTCTCCTATTCAATTATAATGAGCACAAGGGCCTCTGCAGCAAATACTGTACATCCAGTTTACATTCACAGATAGGTTTGTATGACAATGTATTTCAGTGATAAGAGCCTTAAGGTTGTATTTTTGTGAAGTTTCACAATTCAATTGTGATATGACATCATCTGTGAAAAGACATAATTGGTAAGGATCATTCCTCCACATCTATAAAAATGAGTACAGTAATAATTACTGATGGTAAAGATACATTCTTCTTTTTGACAAACGAAATATGTAAATACCATGAGGTGGTGATGTTAACTTCAGTTTCATAGATATTTAGATTTGTCTGAAAATTAGCAATATATATGTTATAATCAGTTTGAAAGATGCAAGTTATTTCAGTAATTCCTTTTGTTATCTCTAAGCTAGGTACTTCTTCTCATCTCTTGTTGTTTTGGATTCTGTATATAGAAATATTAATCTTCTGAATAAGGATATGGAACAATTAACAGAACAACTAACAATTATATATTTTAGTCAATTAAGACAATACATAACAATGAACAGATCTTCAAATTGATTAAATCATAGCAGTTTGATGGGAGGTATGTTGGGAAAACACAGAAAGGTAAATCTATGTATAAAAAATTGACAAATACTATGTGGGGACCTGCCTCTGCAGAGGCTAGGTGTCAGCCCCACTCAGTAGACCAGACCAAGAAATCAAATCTATAGGAAAGCTAAAAGTACTTTTATTGAGATTGACTATAATAACTGAACTGCTTGCATCTGATTTGCTGTACTTTCTCCTCCTTCTTATACTCTTGTGAATTAGGAATGCATCTGCCTGAGTTATTTCCAAATTTTATTTACTTATTCAACAAATTTATATATATTGCTGTTCTAGACTTTTAAAAAATGTCAGCCTTGTGGCCTGGGCAATAGTTCCTGTATATCTGCATCAAGGTCATCTTCCTTATTCTCTATATTAAGTATCCAATCTGTCTAGTAGCCCAAGCTCAAATGGCCATGGAGGACAATGCCCAGAGACGAGAAGGAAGTAAGCAGGCCAAATAACACAGCAGCTTTGAACTGAAAACATTCCAGGATTTGACTGTGTCATCAACCCCATCATCATCTGTGTCCTGTGTCCAGCAAAAGGTGTGTTAGAAAAGGAGAGCAAACATTGCTTCATCCCAAACAGCTAAGGTTGATTTGAAAAGTGCCTCAGGAAGGGGCTATGGATGAAACAAAGTCAAAGTTATGAAGATGTGTCATATAAGAATGATTACTAGAGCTGGGGGATAGGAAGAGAGCCCGTATTAAGATAAACCAGCTTTTGTAATGGACATTATGGAGAAAAAATTCAAGGAGGCTATCGAAAAAATGGGAAACTCCACATGAGGGTTAATGAACAATAATCAAGTTGACCAGGAAAACGAGGAGCTAATAGAAGAAAGGGAGGAGCCAACAAAAGAAAAGAAGAAGGAAAAAGATAAAGAGGAGTAAATAATAAAAATAAAAGTGATGGATGAAATAATCAAGGGGAAAAATATATTAAGAGGGAGGGATGATAGGTTCGAAAAAAAGATGGGGGCTGGGGTAGAGAGCTGAGAAGTTAGGCAGTGGAAGAGGGTGGAGATGGGAGGAATACTTAGACCAAACATCCAAGAAGTAGAGATAGAATCAGAGATGTAAGGGAGGAATATGAGAGGCAAGCCAAAAAAAAAAAAAAAAAGCATAGCAACTAAAACATTGAGGCGGGCAATAGATAACGGTTAGATGATTTTTCCCCCTTTTTTATTGTGGTTTGGATTTGCCTTTCTCTTTCCTCTTCTTTCTTTAAAGCATGGCAATCATAAGTTTGAAGCAGGCAAGGGATGATGGAGGGATGATTTCATTGTGTTTGTTGTTACTTTGAGCTATTCTTCCCCTCTCTCCCACACCCCCTTCTTTTACTTTCTCTTTCTTTCTTTCTATCTATCTTATCTTTGGTTTTTTGACATGGGATATATCCTATCTTATATGCTATTAATCGCTTGATAAAAGAAACAGAAGTTAGAAAGGAGGAGATATTAAAAGAGGAAGTCTTAAAAGAGGAGAGGTATCAAAGAAGATGATGTTAAGTATTATTGTTATGATACGATAATGTTACTATATTATTGTTATTATGGTGATGAATACTATAAAAAGATAAATATTATGACTGCATAAATGTTAACCCATGCAGACCGCACACTGTTTGATGAAAACTGGATTGAATGTATATAAATTAAATAAATAAAACATTTTTAAAAAGATAAACCAGCTATTGAAACGTTAACACCATTTTTTATATGCAGATAAGAATGACATCAAGTACACTATCTTGAAATATAACAGTTTTCACATGGTTGAATATAGTAGCACGATGATATGAAAAACCTGCATCCTCATCCTCATCCTCATCATCATGACCTGTGAAGAGCACATTGGGCAGCTAGTATTTTCCAGCAGTTTTGATCATTCACAGCATCTTCAGCATCATCCCAAGGAACACTAATAACCTTAAGATCTTCCTTAAGTGTTTGCCGCCAAGTTTTCTGATGCCAGCCTCATTTTCTTTTTTGCTCCAGGAGGTATCTAATGTAGCACAATTATTGGATTTCAGTCTTTAGGCACACGTAAGATATGGCCAACAAGCTGCATTCAACATTCATTCACAGTTCTTGATAGGTCTTCTAAATCTGATCTTTGTAGTACCTTTTTATTAGTGATGTAGTCACAATATGAGAAGCAGAGGATTCTTCTCAAACAGCGTTGCTGGAAAACATTTAACTATTTAATCATCTTGGTTGTACATTTCCATGTTTCACAAGCATATATTGCAATGGTATAACAGCATCCTTGAAAAGTTTTATCTTTGTGGTAATACTTATGGCTGCCATAGACCAAATTGAGCACATGCGTTGAAACACGACTGCTGACATTCCAATTCGATGGTTAATACCTTTATCTATATCTCCATCAATGAAGAAAAATCACTAAAGAAATAGCAAGCAAAGTTGTAATACAGTGACATTTATCAATCCCAGTCAGGATTGGTACTGATCAGCATGCTGTAACTCCACCCATTCCTTTGATTCATCTACATATGTCCTCAGTCACCCTCTTACTGACTGAAACATTAAAACAATGTTTTAATGTCAAGCAAAACTTGACATAGCTCTGAATAACTCCTTTCTGTGCAGGACTTTTACAGTGGGCATACACACGTAATAGGAAAGCTTTAATCTATTAGTCATTGTGTACATTCCAATCAATACAGCATTTTTAAAGTGCTTAATTAGGATATATAAGGGAAACAATTCACAAAGAAACAAAAGAACTAAAAACTTCCATATAGTGCAAATATATTGCCCTATATGCAACATTCAGTGTTTGTTTTTTAAATTGAAAAATTGAAGTTACCTAATGCACAAATTCCAAATCAGAAGTAAGCTACCCAATACGAAAGTCAAATATACAGGAAAAAAAATTAAAATAGAGGGAAACTGAGATTCTTCACTGATTAGAGAACTGGAGCTCTCTATCTGCTTTTGTTTTGTTTTGTTTTCCTTTTTATCAAATTGTTTTTAACTGAGGATTTCCTGCTGGGTCAAGTGTTAAGGCATTTGTAATACTGTGTGTATTTTGCCACTTTAATATGCCTGCTGTTGTGAAATCAATCTGATTTATGTAGAAAAATCACTTTCTGAAATTGTTTAATAAAATTTAATTAAAAGAGAGAGATGAGATATTGCTGTTAATCTGCTGCTGAGACACTTGCATTTGGGGACCTTCTGTCACACTAGCTCTGGGATGTTGATAAAAGCTGAGAGTCAAGCAGCTCCTCTTAATGAGCAAGCTGGAGGAGGAAGAAAAAAAGGAGGCTCAAATGATGCTAATGGTTTTGTGTAGGCAGTAGCCACTGTCATGATGCTCCCACTGGCTGCCTTTTATTTTAAACATAGAAACAATGCCTTCTATTTTAAACAATACATTCAACTCATTGAATAATCAAGCATATAGTAAAAACAGGGTTGTGGCCTCTAAAGTAGTGTTGCTCAATCTCGACAACTTTAAGATGCATGGACTTCAACTAGGGAATTCTGGGAGTTGAAGTCCTCATATCTTAAAGTTGCCAAGGTTGAGAAACGTTGCTCTAAAGCAGATTTGCTCAAATTTGCCATGTCACGTGATGTATTGTGATGTTTTTCCCCTTTGTGGAGCTGGGGTGGGCATGGCCTGGGTGTGATGCATCCGGCCCATGGGCTGCCAGTTTGACACTCCTGCTAAAGGTAGATTTCTTTGAGGCCCACACTGATACAGAGACAATGCATACAGTTGCTTCAGCTGGATGGTTGCCCCTACCAACTCTTGCTCACTCTGAAGTATATATGGGTCCCTCGGTCTGTTAATGAATAATAATTCCCATTTGGAGAGGTACTTGAGAGACATTCTGAACTTCTTCACATGACTTCATTTCCTTTTCTTTCTCCTAAGAAGCTAGAGAGCCCCAAGTATAATTGAAAATAGGGACTGTTCATCGTTGCCCAGGAGAAATGGAGAAACATGATTTATGTAGATGATAGCTACTTGAAATGGAGAGTTTCCTCTATTTGAATAGGATTTTGGAAAAACAGATTCATGTGGAAGCTTTCATGGATAAAAGCTTTTCATTACAAATGCAGTAATCACTTTTTCTATTTCATGGACAACGCAAGGATAAGTATCAGTAGTACACTTGTTCTTACTCCTCTGAGCATTCTCCAAATTTTCAATAATGCCAGAAAAAACTCTTGACTGTGGAGAAAGGGAGTAAGCCTATATGTATCATTTGGCCTCTATGATAAAGGGAACGCATATTATTTTATTAGTTTTCTCACAATGCCATACTTCTTTGTTTTTTAGACTTATCATTCTTCTTGGAAATGCCTTCTAGATAGAGAAATCCTATTTTTGTTTTTATCACTGTCATGTTCCTTTATATTACTTTGGGTCCCTACTACCAGTCAGACTGTTGATCCATCTAGTTTAGGACTGAATAATTGTAACTCTGCAGTTTCAAATAGCAGCCTTTCTAATAACACAGGTGATCAAACTCTTTTACCAAACTCTATCCCTTCTTTACTACTGTGGTTTTCCATTGAATACAATAGCTAATCTCTGTTTTGAGGATCTAGCATTTAATCTCAGGAACACTGCCAAGTTCTGCTTCAACCTTAGCATACTCCCATTTTTTGCAGATACAACAAAAACAATAGTTGTTGTTGTTGTTAATTGTAGATTCAAGTCAATCTTGACTCCTAGCCACTGCCTGGACAAGCTCTTACAGATTTCTTGGTAATATTTTCAGAAGTGGTTTGTCATTGTCTTCTTCATAGGGCTGAGGAAAAGTGATTGACTCAAAGTCACTCTGCCCAAGTTAGGACTAAATTCACCACCTCCCATTTTTTAACCTGGTGCCTAGATATTGCACCAAACTGCATGCCTTGGAAAATATATTGAAAAATGGAATCTAAATCAAAAAGTATATCTAACCTCATGGACTTCATTTTCAGGTTTTAATAATAATATTTTACAGGAAAAATGTTTCCAAGGATTTGTTTTTAATATTTTATTAGTATTAAGTCCTTCCTATGCAGATGCCTGCAATCTGGATCTACTTTTCAAAAGAGTCAAAACCAAGATTCCCACTGGTGAATCTTACCTTCCTATTCCTCCCCTGCTCTCCATGTACTAATGTCAATGGTTGTCCAGAGTATCAAAGCATCCATTTCTTTGTTTATTAACTGGAAGGATCTCTTCTGAAGAAACAAAGGAGGTAAAGAACAACCAGTACATTTCCCTCACTTTTGCTATATCTCTGAAGTACAAGCATTAAACAGCAGAAAAGACAATGCTGCTGCTGTTTGGTTTCTGCCTTATCAGCGCAGGAAATTCTCTCCTTCTTTAGGCTCTTGGTTATTTTTGTTCTGTAATGCTCAGGGATCTGTTAAGATAAGAGGCTCCTTTGAGAAAGGGCTTGGGGGACTTGTTAAAATTATCTCCTGCCTCTATGTAATGTTGTAAATACAGAGTGGGGGGAAAAATAATAAAAAAGACACTGAAATCTCATCAGCAGCTTCCACCAGAGAAAACAGAAAGGCAATTTCATTCAACCACACAAATCAGACATTCTTTGGCACAAATGCCAGGAGAAAAAAAAATAAGCAGGGTGCTTTTTCAACTCGTGAAACTATAGTGTGTTGTTTAGAATGCATGTGAAGACACATTTACACATAGAAAATCTTGAAGACTTTTTAAAGACTACCAAAATAAATTAATACTGTGATCGCAGATGACCTCTAAGGTCCTTCTTAGTATTATTATGCTTATATAGCAATAGCACTTAGAGTTACATACCACTTTATAGTGCTTTACAGTCCCTCTCTAAGTGGTTTATAGAGTCAGCATTTTGACCACAACAATCTGGGTCTTCATTTTACTGATTTCGGAAGGATGGAAGGCTGAATCAACCTTGAGCCAGGCAGTATTGAACTCCTGGCAGTGGGCATAGTCAGCCTGCAATACTGTATTCTAACTATTGTGCCACCAGGACTCCTATATAGTTTTTTATACAGTTTGTTCTGAAGAATACTCATCAAATTCTGGCAATTTAGGGTCAATTTTGGCTTTATTTCAAAGCCAAGGAATTTTCCATATATTACCATAATATAAATCTGGTTCTAAGTAATGCTGGTTTTATTCCTCTACGCTATATGTTGTGAGGTCAAGTAATTCTGATTTTTTTCAGCTGTTTTACAATTCCACTTTTGCTGACATTATTTAGTAGCTTCCTTGAATTTCCTATCTTTTAGCAAAGAAAAAGTTCTGCTTCTCAACTTTTTGTGGAAGATGAATTCCTCTGCTTCCCAATTTTTCCCATATTTTTTCTAAAACTTTCTTAAAGTTAATAAATGTGTTGCCTATTTGAATCAATTAAGGTGTGGAATGAAGTCAGTGAAAAACATTAGATGCATTGTTTCCAAACACAAATGTTAGAAAGTGAACTTTACTTCTGAATATTTTCTTCTGTCAAATAATGATGGCCATGTTTGCAGTCAACATAAACAAGACATAGGTGTTTCTACTCATTTTTTCTCTTTTCCAATCTTGTCCATTCAATGTCACATTTATGCCAGTCTATGATTTTGGTTCTTAAAATATACTGTAAAAAATTATACTCAGTACTATAGCATATACTGTAGTAAACATAATTTGGAATGCATGTAGGTATTTGCCTAATAACCACATTTTTGCAAGCAATTTTTGCTACTGCAATTAATGCTGACCCAAGAGAGTGTTTTATTTCAAATTCATCTCTGATCATAAAGAAACAGGCAAACCGCAAGATGCAGCTACCTAAAATGTTTGATGGCTGAAATATTAATAAAATTCAGGCAGAGAGAAAAGAGTAAGTCACATATGATCAGGTAATCGCTAATCACAATTTTGTTCCTCTTTGAACACGTAACTATTCCCATAAATAACAGGAATCTGATTCAGACCAGCATTAATTAAAATCATTATTAGTACTTTCTAAGATATTGCATTTCCATGTATTCTATATATAGGTATCTTACCCAAAGAAGCGAATCATTTCATTCTTAAGAAAAAGTTTGATGTCCCTCATTCTCTTCTTCAATTCAAGTTATTTCTGGCATGTCTCTCTTTAACAAAGCTTCTCCCCCTTTGTTAATAATTATTCTTGCTGTATAACTGGTTCCTGCTGTTAGATTTCCTTCACATGATTGGCTCAGTTGATAACTTATCTTTTTAATACCCATGCATTAGCACAATAATAGAGATGTATTTTAATTTACATAGAATCTAGATTATCTTTTCCTATTACCAGTACATCTACCTGTTATGAAAATGTATACAAATTTGACCATTCCAGTGACAGATTACAATTTCTCCTGAAAATGGTTTTTGTATTTTGTAATCATTTGGTTCTCTATTCAAATGAGGAGTCACTCATATGGAAAGAGGGGCACAGAGGAGAGGATATGAAATTTACAAATTGAAAATTATTTGGAAGAAGTCCGTGAGTAAGGCACTTAAAACATCATCTTTTTTTTTTCAGGTTTCTGCAGAAAGTCTGACTCCTGGACTAAATAGCAAAAAGCTGCTAGGCTTATTTTCATGCAGGATTCAGAGCATTTCCCCCTAATCTTTGCTATATCTATCCTTTGCCCTTACTCCAGGAGCACAAAGCAGCATGGGGATGTTTCTTCACTATATTACTACTACAACCCCATCAGGTAGATTGGGTTGAGAAAGAGTAACAGGCCAAAGTCACCCTGAGTCTATGATGGATTTGAACCTGAACTTTTCCAACACCTTACCACTACAGCCTACTAGGTTTAGCCTTGTGGCTGAGAATGTTAGATTTTACTGGAATTTACTAGGGCTCCAGTCAGCATTTAGTAGAGTTCTTTTTTTTACTTACAATTCTTTTAGAAGGAAGTCTGCTTTTACCTTAATTAGTGGACTATATTCTACACTGCCTAGTTGCCTGACTGCTACAATAGGACAGCAATCCTTCTTTTGAAGGCAGAAGCAAACAACATCCACCATTACTCACCTCCCTCTCATCGCAAATTCAATCTTCAGCAGCATTTTCCTGACACTATTTGAAAGTAGGTTTTTCATTTTATGTCGCCTCAAGTGTTCTTGACCATTTTGGCACTTTATTTTCTTACAAGCTCAGCTCAGCAATTTGTTAGATGCTTTGCAGAGGAAAGAATGTGCTATCCGCTGAGGCAATGCACTAAACTGATCTAAAAGCTTATAAACACACTTTTCCATTATTATTAGTAGTATTATTATTAGGATACAACATGGGAAAGATTTTATTTTATTATTTTATTTCATTTTTTTTAGTTTTGGTTGTTATGCCTGCATTTGGTACAGGGGTGGGTTCTACTTACCTTTACTACCGGTTCGCAACGGGACCGTGCGTGCTTGCTCGCTTCTCTTGTGTGCGGGCGCACTTCTGTGCATGTGCAGAAGCTTCTGCACATGCACATGCACAGAAACTTCTGATGACGTCTGGGTTGGTGGGCGGAGCCTCCCGCTGGTTTTACTACCGGTTCTTGCGAACCGGTCCGAACTGGGGGCAAACCACTACTGATTTGGTACTATAATCATAATAATCAAAGACCTGCAAATAGTAGAATGACTGTAACAAAAGAAACCAAACATAGTACAAATAGTAATAGGTTCCTTGGATGCAATCCCAAAACCTGAGCACCATCAGCATTGACAAAATCACCATCAGTCAATTACAAAATGCAGCATTACTTGGAACAGTTTACATCTTGCTATGATACCTTTAACATCATCAGACAACAGTATCTGCTTATCCTAGGTCCTTGGGAAACACTCAATAGGTGGACAAAACTGCCAAATCCAGTCTAAACATCTGGTTAACTATGTAACAAACCATAATTTATTAAGTGTATACAGGTAGTCCTCAATTTACAACAGATCATTTAGTGAGCGTTCAAAGTTACAAAAGCACTGAAGAAAGTACTAATTATCACTTTTCACACTTACGACTATTGCAACATCTCCATGGTTTAATGCAGGGGTTTCAAACTCATGTTGTCATGTTGTCATGTGACGTATCATGCCTTTTTCCCCCTTTGCTAAACCAGGGGTACGCGTGGCCAGCGCATGACACATCTGGCCCGTGGATCACGAGTTTGACACCCCTGGTTTAGTGCCTCAAGAACAGGTCATGTGATCAAAATTCGGACACTTGGCAACTGACTCATGTTGATGATGGTTGCAATATAGATTTATGAGAATTGCAGTGTCCCAAGGTCATGTGATCACTTTTGAGACCTTGTGATGAGCAAAGTGAAAGGGGAAGTCAGATTCACTTAACCATCATGTTATTAACAACCGCAGTGACTCATTTAATAGCTGTGGCAAGAAAGATTGTAAAATGGGGCAAAATTCACTTAACAAATGTCTCATTTAGCAGCAGAAATTTTGGGCTCAATTGTGGTCATAAGGCAACGATTACCTGTATGCCACCCAACTTTAACTGTGTGTATATAAATTTAAGCTTACTTTGTATGAATATATATATATTTATTTATTAAATTTGTATGCCACTTATTTCACCACAAGGTGACTCTGGGTTGCTATATAAATATTTATATGTATGTAGGAGGCAGCCATGGAATTGCCCACAGGAGACATGATATCTGCACTCCATGCTGAATACCTTGTAAGTTGTGGCCAAAGTCCAGGCACACTTTTCTTCAGCCCATTTAGACTTAAATTGTCCCAAACCCAGAACAGTAGTAGATGAA
The DNA here is from genome assembly GCA_022577455.1 of Arizona elegans. Classification (NCBI taxonomy): domain Eukaryota; kingdom Metazoa; phylum Chordata; class Lepidosauria; order Squamata; family Colubridae; genus Arizona; species Arizona elegans. Next base: position 157,207,847 of record JAKOOJ010000002.1, read on the forward strand.
ACAGTAAAATCTAAATATGCCCAGGGTGTCATTTTGCAACCAAATAAGAATTTAGTGCCTCAAAAAGAGGCTTGTATTCAAAATTACCTAAACCCTTTGGATACATGTTAATATTTTGCAACGATAACAATTTAGAGCATCTTTAAATAATGTCTCACAACTATTCAAATGTCTTAAAAAAGCTCTAGAGAAGGCAAATTTATTTTTTGTGAAATTTTGTATTTTACCCACTTTTTAATGTGGCATTTTAAAGTATTTAAAAGTTATGGATATTTATTTTAATATGATTCCATTCTATACCCTACAATGAGCGTCTCTGCATTTGTGGAGTAGCAGAGGTAGAAGATCTGGCTCACATCCTATTTGACTGTTGCTTGTCTAAAGGGGTAAGAGATAGGTACCTTGGTCCATATACCAAACGAGTGATCAATTCGGATCCCCATATCAAAACAACTTACTTTATGTGCAGCCAGAACCTGAAAATAACATTTAACATAGCACAGTACTTAAACAAAATAGTTCAGTTGAGATCTGCATATGTAGGACTGATTGGGGTAGATTGCAAGGGTGACACCAAAATATAATTTTATGTCATTTTACTCTATTTTATATATCTATGTATCAAATTATATTGTATCTAATCCTATAACTATTGTATTTTATCCTACCTTGATTTTAAACTGTTTGTATAAGATTTTAATGGTGATATGTGTTTGCGCCTTGTGCTTTGATATGGCCTATAGCAGGGGTCAGCAACCTGTGGCTCTGGAGCCGCATGTGGCTCTTTCACTCCTCTGCTGCGGCTCCTTGTCATTCAAAATATGCCTCACAACTGGCAATGTGTGACACGTGATTTATTGAGCTTTTCAACCCCCGGTAGGCCAATCATGGATAAATCCAAGAAAAGAAAAGTTTCAGAAGAAAAACAAGAATGTTTAATTCAACTACATATGCTAGTTTTGTGGCTGCTCAAGAAATAGTCAGCATGGGATGGGTTTTGTGGCTCCCAGTGTTTTCTTTTCTGTGGGAAATGGGTCCAAATGGCTCTTTGAGTATTTAGGGTTGCAGACCTCTGGCCTATAGACTAATCAATAAAGCTAACTAACTATTTTAATATGAGCATCTTACTTTCCCTTCATTTTAACTTTATAAGAAATTCAGGAGATAAATTGTGCTGAGAATGAACGACTGACCCAAAGTCATCTAGCTCCATCTATCTCTCTAAATAGAATCCAGTGTGTTACATCACACTATTGATTATCCAACTGCAATTATTGGAAAACAAAAGCTTGGGGGACAAAATGGGACAATCATCTGCCCTACATCTCAGATGAAACCCAAACTACCCAGCCACGACAATCATCTATATGGGTCAAACAGCTAAGTAGCATATTTTCTTTATGCAGACTGAATTAAACATGTATAAATCTAAACCTAGACTAATTTCAGCTGCAGGTAGTCCTCGATATACAATGGTTCATTTAGTGACCATTCAAATTTACAATAGCACTGAAAAAGTGACTTATGACCATTTTTCACATTTATGACTGTTGCATGGTCATAAGATCAAAATTCAGATGCTTGGAAACTGACTCATATTTATGACGGTTGCAGTGTCCTGGGGTCATGTGATCACTATTTGCAAACTTCTGACAAACAAAGTCAATGGGGAAGCCTTGTTACAAACTTAGCAACTGCAGTGATTCACTTAAAACTGTTAAGCTGTTGTAACAACAGTTGTAAAAAGCGGCAGACGTCACTTAGCAAAATGTCTCACTAAGCAACAGAAATGTTGGGCTCAATGTATGGGTCATATGTTAAGGAGTACCTGTATTTTTATTTTTGAAATTAAAGCAGAGCTCCATTGGAATTAAGATTCAGTTATTTGTACAATTGTCCTTTCCATGTACGGTGTGTCATTTTGTGCATTTAAACCTCAGAATATGTTGTGCCAGTCTTGCCTAGAGAAAGAAAAGTCCTTGTTGACTACATATTCCAGCTCCTGGGAATTAGTCTTAAATAAAAAAAACAGGAACTCTCTTTATTATTAAGTATTGGGTATGAAGTCTCAAGAGAACTAGGTGAATTACTACAAAGGCTTCTAATCAGCTTGTTAGCAATGGAATAGAAAAGAGAAACTGCATATTATGAGTTCTCCAAATGAGCCAAAGCCTCTTTTTCAATTGCAACTTGACAGATAGTTTTCAGCAACCCTAAATTATTCCATCACAAGTTGCAGCACGAAGGTGAACAACCTTGCACATAATCTACAGTCATTATAATTTCCATCTTTATTACCCACACTATACCAAGCATATTAAACTGGCTTTAAGGGAGCTTTTGTTTCGGGAAGTAATCTTTTTAAAAACAGCCCCTGCTTTCTTGTTAGTTTCTTCATTGCCATTTCATCAAAACAGAAAGCCTGCCACGTTTCTTTTAATTCTTAACTTGACACTAGATTTACTCCTGTACTTTGATATGGCTTAGTCGCTGAACGTTACTGTATAGTGGATTGGAACTGATTCCCAAATTTTATAATGCTCCAATTTGGTGTTACAGTATTCTCTCCAAAGAAACATTGCAATTTGATTTATACATTTAATTTTGGGCACAGCTCCAAATTTACTTCAAGTTAATTTGAGGGAAAATTCAGAGCTTGGCCAGAAAGCAATGGGCAGCTAATTATGTGATGCTACTATAATACACAGTTATTATAAAAGACTTTGTGCCGATGCTGCATTTATTTCCTTCATCATTCTTCAGCTTCAAATCTGAATTAAAAATCCATGTGTCACAGAAGCTCACAGCTCAAGACCTCTATCCATAAAAATATGGTCTCTTTAATACATTGGGGGGTTCAAATGGTGTCTACAAACATTTATTGGGTTTCTGTAAGAGGAGGAGGAAGAGGAGGAGGATCATTCAAACATAGCCAATTTTCAGTCATAGGCGCTTTGCCTTATGATCAGTTCTATGACTTTTTGTTTTTTATTAATAGCTTCTGCAGCATTTTAAACATTTAAAAAACCCTGTAATATATTATTCATTCAGTCTTTGGAGATTTGGGTTGGACTCTTTTTTTTAAAAAAAAAAATGACTGGTAATAGTACTGTAGATAATAGGTCAAATAATAAATAACTAAGTCAAATGCAAACCAAGAGACCAGAACGGTGATTGGAAAAGAGTGCAAAATGCTTGCTCCATATTTTCTGGAGCATGATTCAGATTTTTCTGCATGTTTACTACCATATGCCAACTATTTGTAAGATTTTTTTTCTCCACAGCCAATTGACTAAATCCGATGCTAACTCAAAGGATTCTGTAGATACCAAACATATTTTTTTTCTTCTTCCATACACAATACATACAATAATACATATAGGATGACTGCTATAGAGTTTGACTGGACACATTCTTCTCTCCATGCATAGACCCAGTAGTGCTCCTACCATATCTCTTTTTTCCAGAATAATTAAAGATTGAGATATGACTTATATGTTTTTGCTGATGCTACATGAAGTGCTGCAAGAATTTTTTCTATTAAAGCCTAAGCAAACATATCAGATAAGTCTGGATTGCTGCTCAGCTGAAACTGACTGTTTCAGGCCTTGTTAACAGCAATGAGAAGCAAATGTAGAAGGTCCTACCCAGGGGTGGGTTCTAACATTTTTTACTACCAGTTCTGTGGACATGGCTTATTTTGTGGGCGTGGTTCGATGGTCATATGACAAACAATTCTTTAGCATTTAGCAGAGGTACTGGTCTACCAGGTTTTTAACTACTTGCAGAGCTGTACTGGTCTACCCATTTGTTTTTGGAGCGCACTGGTCTATCACCACACTGCCTTTTACTGCTGATCAGCTGTAGGGCAGCCCTTTGAAGTGCCGTGGCAAGATTTTAAACAGTTTTTTGCCACTCTGCCACCACCAAGAGCATCGGAAACCACTTTCAGGCAGCTTGGCCACCGAGCGGTTTACAAGGAGCGGATCGATTCTAGCTTCTCAATTTAAAGCTAAGGTATCTTGTTTTTTTTCCTCTCTTCTTTGTCAAGTGAGCCCTGATTTTTTCCTTCTAGCCGATCAGCTGGGACTCAAGAGGCAGTGAATACATTGGGGGTGGGGCCAGGCAGAAGTGGTATTTACCGGTTCTCTGAACTACTCAAAATTTCCACTACCGATTCGCAAGAACTGGGGTGAACCGGTAGCAATCAATCACTGGTCCTACCAGATGGGGAGCTAAAACAGAATGAAATCTAGGCCAGGAAATCAGTCATGAGATTCAACTGTATCCATTGCTGTATTCAGAAGTAATTTAAACTTGAGTCCAAACATTGTGAAAGAAGGCTCTGTAATCACAAGTTTCATTGCTAGAAAGAGCCACTGGCTGAGTAAGAGAACAGAATGGAATCTGCAATACAACCAGTTCCTTACAATTACTGCTATAACATATAACAGGGTTATACATACGCCTGACCCTTCAGAAACAAAGATGATGGCAGCTGACGTAGGTTTTAAGTATCTATCAAAGTGTCCCTACCAATATGTGGATTCTCACTATCGATCAGAAAGACATTAACTCTGTTTTGCATTTTAATGCAAAATATGTGAATACTGCAGGAACACATACCAGAAGTATCCATAAAAAGACAAGTACCAAAATGCATTATTAATGGAGCCATGTTTACAAATGTTCAAAAATGAGCATAGTTTGAGAAATGCACACAAATAACATATGCATTTTTATGCAGCTTTTTTTTCTTAAGAACAGAAATTGCAAACAGAGGCAGAAATGAGGTGAAATGAATGTAAGATTGGGGGGAAATGAAAACTTAACTACAAAGTTGATTGCCACTCAATTCTTGCTGATGTGCTTGACCTTGACAAGGAAATTTTTAAATAAAAATAAATATAAAAGTTTTCTTTCAGAAACTAATAAATTACAGAGTATATTTTGTTTTCCACATCCTAATCATGGACATGCTGATAAGTAAATGCTCCAATAATCCTTCCAAACAGAAAAAGAACTTTTAAATTTAAAGTTGTAATTCACCAGGAGTCATCTTGTGGCAGCAAATACATTTAATTAATAAATAAATAAAAATAAGATAGTATTAGCAGAGAAAAAAGCTTCTACCTGATTAAGGGTCTCTGTGCTAAGGTTTTTCAAATTGTGTTCTGCAGAATCCTAGAGTTCAATAAGAATTTGATGGAATTCTCTGAGAGTCTAAGGGGGAAAAAATCATTCAAATGCAGTCAATTTTCTTACAGGTTCCATGGCCTGAAAAAGTTTGAAAATTATTTCTGTAGACTAATTTAGTGTATAATATTATTCCTTAAACAATATCAGATCCACAGGAGCAAAAATAAATAGCAGCAAAGACCCTTTTCTCTGGAAAAACGTATGGTTACTATCATGAAAAAAAACTATACTCTTTTTTTAAAAAAATCAAAACAGGAAGATCCACCTAATTATAAAAAGAACTGGGAAAATGTCAGGTTGGTAGCTATAAAACACCTCATCTCATTCATCATAATATTATACCTTTTATTTTATTATACTAAACAAATCAAATCAACAAAGCCTTATTAAAGAAACATGTAGAATCAGGCACCAATGCAAGATAATTGTCAGTCATGTCACAGAGAAAAAATCCTCCCCCTATAAAATGTGCATAGCATGCATAATTGATGGACCACATCCTCCTTAATAAACTTGCAGTTGTACAGATGTTGAAAGATATGAGGTCAGGAATGCTCAGGACCCCAAATAATGCCTTTTCCTAAGCATAGAAGAACAAAGGCTCATCCAAACAGATATTGCATTTCTGGCATTTCACTGCTCTACACCAACTGGGAATCAAGCTTCACAGATCCCTATTGCCTGCCAGGTAGTGTTTACTATTTGATTAACTAATGGGTCACACTCTAACACCACCTGATCTGGCAGGGAAGACAGGGCCCAAGAGAGCTTAGGATCAAAATAATGGCATTATTTTCTTTGGGAGTCTGGCTGCTGCAAGATATACCACCTCATTCATGGCAATACAATCAGTCATAACAACTCTGCGTTGCTAAACTGCTCAAGTATTAATTAAAATCGCAACAACATTCCAGCTGAGAGAGGAAATACACTGAAGGATGAATGAGTGAATGGATGCTCTTCTCTATCCACTCAGGCAGATTTTCTTCGGCTGATAGTACTGATAATAATAGGCCAGAAGAAAAAGCCTATGAAGTAAATTAATGTGATACTAGTAGGTAAATTTGAAAAACAGAGTGCTGTTGTTTATAAATTAGATTAATGACTTTTGAGTGAGTACATTTATTAATAATTAATAAAGCACAGGGAAAGTCTTGATCTCAGATCTCATATACTTTATCAACCATACACTTTATCAATGGGGTTCTGTTTTATGAGATATATTTAGGAAATATTAGAGTACTCTAATTTCAGTTTTCAGATTTCTTCAAGCCTTGGTATCTTTTAGTTTAAAAAATGTAAACCCTTGTCGAGAGGTCATGTTCTACTGATAGAAAATTGGTTATGTTCAACTAAAATGGTGTTTTGGGAATAAGACATGTTGATCATACAGCATATTGAACAGTTACATGCCAGAAATGCTATGCTTTCCCTGATCACTGCCTCTGTAAAAATGTGCAACCTGAAGGCATTTGATCTTTACTCAGTCATACTTTGCTCAGATTGAGAATCCAGGACAGGAGATGGACATTTTTCAGGATATGGCACAATGTTATTGCCCTCTCTTAATGTCACATTGAACTCAGTGCTGGCTCTTGGCCAGCTGCATACCTAGCAGCCACAGCAGAGAACAGGCCCACAACTCTTCTACTGGCAAATCAGATTCCTGCAGTTCCTATTATCCAAAAAGTAACAAGCCCACCCCATGAAGGTGATTTGGATCAGGCATTTTCTTATCGTTGGTAAATTGAAACACACAGTTAGGGAGAGGCAGAGTTTATAATCTCCAAATCAATTTAGCATAAGATCTTTGTTCATTTTTCTCATGCTTCAAATACAACCCATGCTCTTAATTTCACCATCACCATTTTCTTAGGTGATGTGGTTAGAGTTTTTAAAGCATTATATATAGTTATAATTGCTATAATTATAACTACCACCTGTAAAAAGAGAGGAAGAGTGAAAGACAGAATAGTTTTGGGAAAGGGTTCGGTTTTTCCATCATGATCCACTATCCTGTTATCAAAAATGGTGCAAGGTCTGAGGAGAGAGACTGGAGGAACTAAATATGTATAGCCTGGAAGACAGCAGGGAAGAGGATGACATGACTGAAACTTTACGGGTGTTAATAAGGTTCTAGAAGGCAGTATTTTCAATATTAAACAAAAATCAAGAACATGGGGTCATAACCTCAAACTGAGAGGAGGGAAGTTCAAAAGTAATATTAGCTTGGAACCAACTTCCAGCAGAGGTAGCGGTCAATCATCACTGAGTATAAACATGCTTGGGATAAACACATATGAGCATCATCTGACAAAAAAAAAAACAATAATTCAAAATTAATTAATTAATTAAAAATAAAAAAGCTGGAATGTCAGACTGGATGGGACCACTAGATCTTTTTTCACCAGCAGTTTTTTATGTTTCTGTGTTTCTATCTGCACCTTCAAAAATGAGAGTAACAAAAGTACAAATCAAAATTACACAAGGAATAATAATATAGTCATTAGAATGCTAGAGAAAATTTAAAAAAATATCTCAATCTATTTATCACTATATAACCTTGTTAGAATAAAAAGATCACTGCTATTTTTCTAATGGGTATGCTCTTTTATGTTCATTATAAAGATAATAGACAATTTTGCATTACAAATTTATGACATATGTGCACTTGTTTGCTTATCTTGCATTATTCTGCATTTGAAAGGCTGAGGTTGCCACTGCCTGAAAACTGCACTTCAATAATACCAAAGCATTCGAAAAATCATTCAAATGTGATTCCCCAGAAGGAAGGCCTCATTTTTTTTACCTCTTCCTCCTTGAAATCTTGGATTTTCAAGGATTGTACAATCCCCACATATTTTTGTAATATAGTATATATTCCATAGACAATGATACCTGTCTTCCAAAACCAAGAATTGCTAAGGAATGGGGTGGGGGAGTGTAACAGAAGAAAAGAAGAAACCAAAATAATGTTTCAAGTACAAGAGAATGGGGAATAGAAGGAAAGAAAAAGAGAAAAAAAAACAGAAAAAAAAACCCCAAGGTAAATTGTCCATATGATGAAAAAATTAAAGTAGTAAAAAAAAAAAAAAAACCCACAAGGAAACCCACAAAGCACAAAAAAGAATAATTTCAATAGCCCCTGAATGCTATCAAGTTACCAGATCAATGCAAAAGTCTGCAGGTTCAAACATGCCAGGCACATTTCATCACTGGAGGACCTGGAACAGAATGGAAGATTTACTCGTCCTGCCCACCTCTGCCCTCTCATGGCCATTACCTTCTCTGCTGACTGTGATGTCCCAAAGAAGATAGGAATGAAGGCTAACCACACAATGCAAGTAGTGTACATGGTAAACCCAATGGGCTTGGCTTCATTAAAGGTTTCAGGAACCCCACGGGTCTTTATAGCATATACTGTGCAGGTTACCATGAGCAGCATGCTGTATCCAAGCAAACAGATGAGGGATAGGTCAGAAATGTCACACTTAAGGACTCCCCGGGCAAAGCGGGGGTCTGTAGTCCGCTGGTCTTCATAGTCGATGACAGAGTGTGAAGGGTCCACAATGAACCAGATACAGACCCCTAGGAGTTGCAGAGATATGAGGCTGAAGGTGATGACCAGCTGGGAAGCAGGGCTGATTAAACGTGGAGCACTGACCGACTTCTTGCCCTGCTCAAAAATGCGATAGATGCGATTGGTTTTGGTCAGCAAGGCAGCGTAACTGATGCTCATGCCCAGGCCCAGAAAGACACGCCGCAACGAGCAGGTGCCCAAGTCAGGCTCAGCAATCATCAGGAAGGTGGTGGCATAGCAAAGAAAGATACCCGTCAGCAGCACATAGCTTAGTTCCCGCCCTGAAGCCTTGACAATAGGTGTGTCGTTGTAGCGCACAAATGTCACCACCACAAAGAGGGTGGCAATGATGCCCACAATGGCAATGAAAACTGGCACCACAGCCCACGGAGAGCTCCACTCAAGTTTAACAATGGGGATGGGGATGCAGCCCGTGTGGTTCTCATTGGGGCGCTCACTGAGACGGCACACCTTGCAATGGAACTCATCTTGCTGATATTGGTATCCATCACAGCGCTCACAGTGCCAGCAGCATGGGATGCCCTTCACCAGCTTCTTCCTTTCGCCTGGTTTGCATGGCTGGCTGCATATGGAGGTGGGCAGACGATTGCCTCCCCCAGGCCAATGCAGGCGCTCCATCTGCAGAAGACAGAGAGAGAGGGAGAAAGCAAGAATCTCAGCAACCTACCTAAGCCTGGGTCAGAATAAGAGATTGGGCCAAATGTCCTACCCAAGTAGCACAAAATGGTTGTTTTTAATCAATAGTTTATCCAGTTAATATGTGTGCTGCTCCTTATTTGCAGTTCTTCCTGTCCTAAAGCTGAAAGATTTGTTTTTGAAAGCCTGTAGAAATTCTTCCTCTCCCAAGACAGACCCTTGAGTTTTGCAATTTACCTGCTGCAGCCTTTTACTAACTGGGCCCACTCACAATGACCTTTCTAAACTACACTAAACAGTTCAAGCTCTGTACTTTTCCACCTCTCATTGTGGCTGTGTAATCTATTTATCTTTGTCTCCTTCTTAAGGTTATTTCAAAGCTGTATGCACACACGGTCTGATTGATTGTAACTCCCACTTCATTTGCTATATTATTTGATTTTATTGTGCATAGCTACTGAGCCAATTCTGAATACCTGCTCATTAAAAGGGAAACAAACATTTGCATACAATTCCAAAATTCTTTACCTAAGTTTCACTTGTTGAATGTTAATTTCAATATTGAAATGTATCGCTCTGGAATAGTTGAGGTCAAGGGTGAGCACCTTTAATGATTTAAAACAAATGGGGGAAAGCAAATACGTTATATTTATTTGTCCTTGGGACTGAACCTTTAAATTTTATGTTTGTTTGGTGATACTTCCAATTGCAATATTTTTTTGCAGCCTACTCTTAAAAATGTCGTTCGGATAGTTAGAAATGGTATACATTGGATTGTATTATTGAATGAAATCATACAGCAGTGCGAGAGCTAAACTCAAATCTTGTTCTGTATGATCTCTCTTTGATGTCTATATACAGATAGCCTGAATAAAAAATAAGCCCATTTTGATCAATGTTCTTGATTTTATTGGGTTTCCTGAGTACAGTTGTGATTCTTACTTAAAATTCTGAAGTTGAAAAGACAGAAAATTAACCCCCAGAAATGTTCAGATATCTAAACACAACAAACTGACTTACTTTTAAGTTTAGATGATCTGCCCAGTGCCCAATAACTTTATACTCGGGCGTAGCATTCTTGATCTGGTACTGATAGATGTCATAGCGGCCTGGAGCATCTCCGTTCTCATTAAATGTCACTGGGGTTCCAGCAATACCTACAAGAAGCAAAGTACTTAGTTCCAGAAAGAAAAACGGAATAAAGTTGGATGGCACATTTGATTTATCAAACATATATCTAGTTTAATATGTAAAGCTATCTTGCAAAATTGCCCAACAGGTGGAGTGAATTTTTTTTTCAAAGTTTACTAGCTGTAGAAAAGCATAGGAAAGTGCTGCAAAGGAGTAAACATACATCAAGAAATAAAGAGCAGAGTGACTCTGAGCATCTGATTCAGACCAAAACTCCGTTCACTCTGTTCTCTCACACTAAAATCTACTTTTTTTTTCCATTTTAACATAAGCAGCTCATCTTAGAAAGCAAGAGCCTTTTAGTTGCCTTTTGCAGATCTGCTAGATATCACATTCAGATTTACCAGTAGTTTTTTTTTTTTTTGCTAGAAACAGACATATAAAAGACAAAATAAGAGCTGCTGCCCACACAAGGAAGCCTCATTTGTAAACTAGATAAAATTAGGTTTCTGCAGCTTTCTTCCTCATGATCTTCTATCCAGGCGTTAACCAGATCTGACCTTGCTTAGCTTTTTAAGGTCAGCCAAGGTTATCTTGATATTACTATGCCCATCTAGACTCTGCCAAGTTATATAATCCTTACTATTTAACTCTATAATCAGAGAATTAGGAGTTTGTTGTCATACTGGATGCCAAAATCAAATTGGTTTAAAGTAAGCTGTAAATGTTAATGTCAGATCAGAAAAGAACATCCATTCCTTTTCTAAATCTCTCCTGCAGTGTCACAAAAAGCAGAGTGGTTGGTGATATACACAAAATTAGAAGGCCCTTAAGACTTGGGTGTCCTCCCACGCATGCAGGTTGGGAGATTAGGTGGCCTGTGAGTTACTGTTAATTATTGCTGATGGTTATCCTCAGCTGACATTCTTTTGATTTTATTCTTGTTGTGTAGCTTCTTTTACTATTGTTATTACATCAATGTTTTCAACTGTATTCACCATCCAGCATCACTTGTGCAAAATGGGCAGCCACATGAATTGAATAAATTAAATTAAATCTCTGAGCAACTTTATAATGTAAAATGAGTATACTGACAGATATAGGGAGCATAAATCTATGGCCATACCAGGGGTGAGTTGCTACCGGTTCACCCCGGTTCGCGTGAACTGGTAGCGGCACCGGCGGGAGTCTTTGCCCACCCGCCCAGACGTCATCAAAAATGATCTGCACAGGCGCAGAACCTTCTGCGCATACGCAGAAGCACCGGATGCTCGCAAAGCGAACCCGTAGCACTGGGATTTGAATCCCACTACTGAGCCATACCCTGTTAGTTCATGTATTTGGTACCAATGGTGTAAACTTAATCAAATTTTTAGCATCTAAATCCAAAGAAAAAGTAGAGTCCTTTTCTTGACAGGCAATCAGTTCCACTTTGTACATAAAAACAGCTTTCAAAAGGCATTAGACAGACCTGCCATCAGATCTGCCTGCATATAATTACATTGCTCTTGGATGTCCAGGAAAATGCTCTTTGTCTAAGTCATTGCACAATAAATCCATGAAAAATGCTGGCCCATGATGAGCCTACAATCATTCATTTACCAAAAGTGGTAATCCCAGCTCAGCATTCAACCACATAGATGGAGACAGAAAATAATAACATATTTTACTGTGTTAAGTGAATCTTGAAGAGCTAATATCATGAAATGAAAGAGCTGAAAAGAACCTGGATATGGAGAGGTCATGAAGAAGTGTCAGGACCTGATTGTCTTCAGTTCCAAATCTATGTAGTATTTTAACATTTTTATTTTCTCCTATACTTTTCCCTGTTGCCTTACACTATCAGCATGATGCAGACTGGATCTCAGGGTCAGATCAAGGAATGAAAAAAGAGAGATGGATCTCTATTCAATCAATGTAGCATTGTATATGTAGCAATGTAGCAATGTAGATTCACGGTTGAATTTTCAACACTGCTCCTGGGACAATCCATAATTCTCAATAGTAACAGGATTGCTTAATGGGCACTCAGGAGTTTGAATGACACATGACAATGTTGCTCCCATATCTCAACATCTGATGCTTGAATGTCTTAAAGCTGCCTACTGGGAAAGCTTGCTTGTCTCACCAAATGCTGCCCCTTCTAAACGAGACCAGTGTTTCTTCAGTTCTTTTATATTACCTCTTCCTTCTTAGCACAGGTCATAATAGACCCTGGAGAATGGTCTCATCAAAACTATGGCCACATAATAAAATTAACCTCACTGCAGAAATAGTAGCAAAACAAGTAGGAGACCCCTTGAACATGTGCTTGATGATCTCAGCAATCAGTAGGTGATAATGTTGATCTCCCTGTCATAAAACACCTTTATTTTCCAATTTCTAAGGACCAAATCTTCATTAAGGAACTCCCATAGAAGCAAATTTCAGTGTGGTTTTGTCCTTTTTTGTTCTCCTGGAGATAAACCAGTGATGTAAGAAGGTTTTGTTGTCTGCTTATTTTTATATATTGAGCCAGGAAGAAAGTTATAAGAACCAAAGCAGGCCTGACAATGACATCTCCTCCTTTTCTACCTCTGTTCGTATATCAAGTGTATGGACAGAAGTTTAGCAATCAGATGAACTCTAGCAATCTCTAGGAAGTCTAGCAATCATTCATTTGCTCTCTTGCTCAGGTATTACCTTCTCAGGTTGACAGTTTCTCCTATTTTCCTTTATTTTCCATCTTTCATCCACTTCTAGTATGAGAGATGGAAACAAAGAAATGAGAATGGAATAACCAAAAGTAGAGAAGAAGTAAGGATGGTTGCACTACTCATTACATTACATGGTATATGCAGGGAGGGCTAAAATTAAAATTCAATGCCAACAACATGGTACATTAATTTGGGTGAACTGTTTCAACCCTTTTATGAATAAACAGAGGTCAGTTTATATTTTATACAGTTTAGGTACAATACGTGACCCAACCAAAAATAACAATCCTCTCGGCTCTGTACATTTATTTCTATAGTGCTAGCTATCTGCATGTTATATATTTGAAAGTATTATTTTTTTTAAGATGCCTAAAAATTCTTTGTTATCAGATTCCTATGCTTACATGTACAGAATCTGGTAAGCCATATTACTGATTGATATGTTTCTGTAGTTCTGTTAGTCCTAATCTGAAGATGTGCTTGAATTTTATCTATTCATCAAAAAATTTCAATTACATCTTTTGTTGCCTTGCCAATACCAGTATCAAACTACAAGCCACTCTATCCTCTTATACAGTTAAGTGGCTATATAACTTCAGGTTTGAGTGAAATTAAAAAAAGATTACTTTCAGTGAAAACTTCTTTGTAGAAAATGTTGGAACATGATGCATTTGTTACAAGGAACAAGATTGGTGGCCCACTGCCCTCTAAACTGTTCAGCTGACCTTCTTATCATGATAACACTTGCAGCTACACAACAAGCTGAGAGGGACAATGTCTGCTGTTTCAGTTCTTGCTCTGGGTGCTTTTTGCAGACAGTTCATTATCATTGATGAATACTGTCAGTGATCAGCACTATTATCTCTGCCACTCATGTGCAAAGAGAAAGGTTGCAGAGGAACACCAAGGGACGCAGTCTGTTGGGGAGAAGGGGCAGGGTAGAGTGCAAGGCAGTTCTTCAAAACAAAGGCAGCCAGGGCCTGATTAGGCATTTGTGCCATCTGTTCAGTGCCAAGGAAGCACTGCTAAGAGATTGAGAACTGTTACTTTTGCTCACTCCTTTGATTTTCTTTCTGCATGCTTGCATGTATATTCATGATAGAAGACAACTGCACAGGGGTATTCTTCCAGATCTCAATGAAAGAAAAGTATAAAATATTGAAAACTGCAGGTAACTCAAATGTCCACTTCTAAGATGACATAGTTCTACTTAAGCTGGTCTTTATCGGGGCCAGAAGTCAGTCCCTCTTCCTTTCATCTTCTTCTTTAGCTGGAGAACAAAAACCATGCTCCCAAGGAGAAATAAATGGTTATGTACCTCCTTCTCCCTGTATCTAGATCTCAAGAGTGAGCAGTGGGTACAAAAGAAGATTTCTTCAGGCAATAAAACACAGTTGTTTATTCCAAGATCTTCTCCATGTATGGATGAACTTGGAATTCAGAGTCATAGAAACAATCTAGTTGCTACTCTCCTTTATCCACTTTTTTACAGATTTCTCATGGAGTGGAAAATATAAATGGCCTCTAAATCAGAGCATCCAAAAGGCCATTTATCCATGTTAAAATGGGAAGCTTAATCACTTGTGTATTTGTAAAATATTTTTGTTCTCACTTTTGTCTTAGAGGTGTTTTAAAATATGCCTAATATATAAGACAACTACAATGAAGAAAAGTTATTCAACTGCAGGAGCAAATGGGCACTCACAATCATATTAAGGGAAGTTTATGACATACAGTAGAATGTGACCAGATGACAAGTATAATGAAATCTTTAGTTACAGTGGTTTGCTTAATGATTTGCTTCAAGCCAAGACTTTTTGTTGTTTTTCCTCCCCTCCAAACTTCACCTTAAAACAAAATCACATGAATTACACAAATAAATCCCAATAACATTGGGAAGCAGGAAACTCAAATAACCAGCTAGGAAGAGAATAAATAAGGGAGACAGATTGTAAGGGGATTGCAGTGGAAAGATAAATAGATGTAATAAGTAGGCTGAAGAAAAGCCATATATTAAAAACACAATGTGAGAATGTGGGGAGTTTCTAGAAGATGTAAAGGAATAACTAATTGGGAGAGGAAATTTTTTTTTTTATCAAAGAAGATACTTTATTAATGAGGGAGGAATGAAGAAATGAGAGCTATTAAGAGAGAATTCCTCATTTAGATAGAACAATGATGGAATAAGAGCCTTGGGGACATAGTGATTAGAATGCAGTATTGCAGGCTAATTCTGTCGACAGCTAGGAGTTCGATTCTGACCAGCTCAAGGTTAACTCAGCCTTCCATCCTTCCGAAGTCAGTAAAATGAAGACCCAGATTGTTGGGGCAATATGCTGACTCAATAAACTTTGAGAGGGCTATAAAGCACTATGAAGTGGTATATACGTCTAAGTGCTATTAATATTGCTAATTTTAGATATAGGTTTTCTCCCGGGGATGCTACAACCTTCTTGTAATCCAAACAAGACAGCTTCAGAAACCAAATGCCTACACATCCAGATATTTAGATGCAGATATTTGGGAGTAAATGGTTTCATCTACCACAGCACAGAGATTTGTTTTTTCAAAATTGTTAGATTGCATATGTATGGTGGAATTCCTATAGGTTTTCATGCCTGAAAATCAGCAATAAGACCTTGAACTGTGAGCCATATAAACTGACTAAATAAATAAATAAATAAAATGTAGATGAAATGTAGAACAGAATAAAATTAAGTGAATAAATTATATACACACAAACACACACATACACACACACACACACACACACACACATAAAGGGTTTTTCTATTGAGACACCTGGTCTACCCCAACATGTGTGAGGGGGCATTCTGCTCCCTTTCGCCTTTCAGCTCCAATCCAGGAGCCCTCAAGCAGTCACATTCACAACAAACCATTTTATACCAAATTTATATTTTCTTATAAATTCTTACTTATATTTTATTTCTTTATCAGAAAAATATAAATTATATATCTATATCTATATCTATATATCCATATCTATATCTCTATCTCTATCTATCTATCTATCTATCTATCTATCTATCTATCTATCTATCTATCTATGAAAAAGTAAATGTACAAGCAGTAAATAGTCCATGAATTTAAGTCCTATATGCCTCTTACTACATCTCGAAACTTAAATATATATTTTAAATATTTTAAATATTAGGAAGGGGGAATTGAAGGAAGGGGCAAATTGAAGTTGCCAAAGAGATAAACCAATATTTTTTTTCTTTCCTGTTAGTTATGGAATGCCATAGCCCTAACATTAATCCAGTTGGTAAGGTTAATCTTAATGGTGCTCTTTCAAAGGCAGACCTGAGAAATTGACATTCCGGATATATTTGAGCAACTCTCCACCATCTACTGGATCCATCTTGGGGCAAAGACCAACCTTCCCTGGACACAAGTTCTTGTGCATATTGTGCAGTGCGTGGCCCATGGCATAAACTGCGTCAATGACAAACTGCACTTTTCCTTCCTGCTCATAAGCAGAATCTTGGCCAATCCGTTCTCGATCTGAAAGAAAAAGATACAGGGTAGGAATACGTGAGATGATTTTTCTGAGAAGCTGATGACTTAACAAGTTGTCAATTCCCTTCAGAAACTGCAAAATAATGGGCACAGCCAGTAGTATGGTTTAAAGGCAGTAAGGACCATTTCCTTTTATACTCAGAATTACTGAGAAAAGGCATACACTGAGATAGAAGAAAATAAACCACAATAAACAACGGGGGGGGGGGGGGATTAAAGTATCAGTAGAACTTATTTATGAAGAATAAATAAACATCCCAGGCAAACCAATGCACAATCTCGGGGTCGTCCTAACCTCATGGCTTCTGCTCAAAGAGCAATAGCTGCTCTTTGCAACCTTTGGGTGATGCACCAGTTGCACCCATTCCTGGACCAGGAGGCTCTGCTCACAATGACTCATGCCCTTGTAACCTCTCTTTTAAGCTACTACGACATGTTCTACATGTGTCTACCCTGGAGAGCATTCAGAAAGTTCAACTGGTGCAGAATTCAGCTGAGCAAGTAGTAAATGGTGACAGGTATATGGCACAGGTAACACCACTACGTGTTGAGATGCATTAGTTATCAGTATGTTTCCAGCTGCAATTCAAGGTGCTTGTTGTCACCCTTAAACCCTGCATGGCATGGCTTGGAACCAGGTCACCTGAAGGAGCATCTTTTCCCCAGAGTCTCTACCTATCCAATTTGATCTAGCAGATTGGGCAATATTCTTCCCTCAGAGATTAAAAAGATTCTAACCCCGTTAGCCTTTCAAAGGGCTCTAAAAACCTGATTATTTTTGCAAGCATGTGGCACTGAATGTGTCAAGGGCCCAATTCCTGGCTTTATGGTTAACAAGCCAAGTATCTTGGCTGTGTATATTTATTTTGGGCTTTTTATTGCTTTTATTGGTTTAAAATGTTCTAAGGTTTAATCATAGTATTATTATTATTTTTAATTTTGAGTCACCATGAGTCATTGATTAAGATGGGCTGCTGTAGAAATTGAATAAAAAATAAATGAATTAATAAATAAATTCCAGCATGAAGAAATTAGCCCCATATATTCAAGCACTATCCAATGTTTTTCATTGTGAATATATGAATTCATTGTGAATTCATATAAAATTTCAAGCAACATTTTTTGTAACTCAGTTTCAAAGGTGAATATAGAATTCACAATGCTCCTTTCTGTCGTTTGTCTCTAACAGGGAAAATAATCTCCATGTGATTAGACACACTGTGTAATTCTGATTTCTGCAGAGGCCTTTTACATACATTCAAGTGAACGCAAAACTCCTTTCAGAATATCCCTCTTAATACAAGAAAGAAGGCAGGAATATTAACTACGAAGGGAATACCCATTCCCCAATTTTAGCCTTTTCTTCCTTTGAGACCTGCTGGTAGTCAGCAAGAGATATCACAAAGGACATGTTCTGGAAGCCTCTAACTTAGACCAGCATTGAAGCATATGCAGGTATTCAGACTCTCACATTATCCTTCCCACCATACAAGTAACTCTAGCACCAGTTCTCTCAGGTATTTTCAGCAGTGTCAAAGAATACCTTGTATAACATCCATCAGTTACAGCAAGTATTTCATCAAGTCCTTGCCCTTGTCAGACATACTGCTAATTTTTTCTCGTACCTCAGTCCTCTTCCCCTCTAACCTTTACCCCGAGCTGCAGGATCACTCAAGTATCTGCTAATTAACCATGATAGCTGCTTGCCTCTTCTTGTCATAACTGTTCTCAGTGGACTTCAGACATATTAATCCCTTGGTAAAAGTTGCCACTTAACATAGCACTCCATTCATTACAGCTAAAGGAGGATCCCCTGTGGTATGTTGCTTTGGGTACCACAAGAGTAACAGCAGGACTGCCTTAACAAGCCAGACTCTCAAATATGGTCCTCTCCCCAACCGCTTGCAGAGGGAAAACATCTGCTTGTACCAAACCATGGAACCTATAGGGGAAAAGCTAAGAGGTAATTGTTGGAAACAAGACCTGACCAATCTGGAGAAAGGAAATAATGACTCTTATCACAAAGAACCTTTGGGTAAACTTGTCTTAAAAACTCCATTCATGTTTAGGAATTGACTTTTGGACTCTAATGCATAATCCAGATGCAATTTCCAAATACAGCAAAATGCAGAGATGACTATTAGAAAGAGGTATAGTCCGGCAGAAGGAGATTATAGTTTATGCACTGGGTGCTGATCAAAATAGCATTTTATATAAGGGACATCAGTAATATAGTACAAAGGTGTCCTCACCAGCAAGGAGAAAAGCAGGCTGGGAGACTTGGTGTGCATACACACACACAGCGAGAGGGGGGATGCAAAAGAATGAGTTTTCCCTCTATTATATCAAAAAAGAAATACACTTCACTGACTATTAAAAAGTGAATTATGGAGAAAACACAATTGATCTGATGTTGTTAGTCTTTTTAACCCATCTATCCCCATAACATTATGATAGATCTTAGCTCAAATAACACTTAGCTCAAATGACATAAGCAGAATCAAGTTTGTGAGACACATCAAGGATTCTCCCTTCCACTTCACTTCACTTTTAGCCAGACTATTTATGAAGAATTTTATTCTCCAACTCCTGGTAAACCTAAACATATACTCCATTTCCTGCAAGAAATGGAGTTAAGTCATAGTCCCACATAATGCAAACAATATCAAAAGGAGCAGGGGTCCCTAAGATATTTGATGAAGGTCTTCTGAACATTGCTACCTAAATCCCTTTAATTTGTCATATCTGGAGTAAAGTTAGAATCTAGTGATGCTTGTATTTTGTCATGATATAATTCCATTGGTGCAAATCATGCCCAAAGAGCAAACTGTAAGATCTTCAGACATAAACCTATGTAGCTGGTATAGAAAAATGTCACACAAGCACTATAAATATGTTTCTACCTCATAAAAAATCCAATCCTTCTTCAGTGATGCTACCATGGAATCCAAAAATACAAATTGGTCTGAATTATGCCTAATTATATCCCATTCCATTTTGTGTTGCTGAAAAATTCACTTCAGTATAGAAGCCTCATGCTTAGCAGCTGATGTACCAGCAAAAGAGACACTATAACAAATTGATAGAGAACTGACCAACAAGAAAAGATTATATCAAGACGGTAAATTTACAGTCGATCTTTCAAAGTTATAAAAATGCTCTTAGACTACATGGAAATTACTCATATGAAACCCGTCAAGTTATCCTTTCTTTCCCATTACTGACAAAGACTATTAATCATCTCTCTCAGTACAGAGCCCTTTCTGCATTTGTCTCTCAATGAGCAGACAAGGCACTCTATCTTGTCAAGATAATTACATATTTTTAAAAGAAGGTTGTAATAGACTTTAGTCCTGAGCTAAAATCCTCTGGGAATTTCCTTCCAGCTTTTTTGCTATTGAGGGCACCAATTTTTCATGAAGAGGAATATTTTTCCATAATTTTAAGAAATGTGTGTGTTATCGGGACTTCCAGGGAAGCAACAGAAGACTGAAGATGGCTCCTCTCAGTGGAGTCAACAATCATGATGGAACAAGGGCTGGTGAACAGATCAGCTCCTTGGAATTTGTTCCCAAACAATAAGAAAGAACCTGTGATTGGCCACAGGCACTGCATACAAGAGTCTCTACCCATCCAACTTGATCTAGCAGAATGGGCATACTGCAAATCCCATCAGCTAAAGAGGGTCAGTCGGTGGAGACTAGATGACAGGCTTTTTCTGCAGTGATTCCTGCTCTATGGAACATCTTTCCTTCAGAGATTAGAATGGCCCCAACCTTGATAGTCTTTCTAAGGACTTAAAACCTGGCTATGATCCTGGAATGCTGAATGTGTCAAGGGCCCCGTTTCCTAACTGCTGACTGGCCAAATATCTCAGTTATATATATTTATTTTGGATGTTTTTCCTGTTTTTTATTGTTTTAAAACAATAAATTGTAATATAGCTTTTGAATTGTAAGCCACCCAGAGTCATTGACTGAGACAGGCAACTATAGAAATTGAATGAATGAATGAATGATGAATGAATGAATGAATGAATGAATGAATGAATGACAGACAGACAGACAAACAGACAGACAGGCTCTCTGCATGGAGACCATAACAATGTACTCTCCAGAGAACTGTTGGCAATAGAATCAATTATCTTAACCTAATGTTATGGGCTTAGTGTCTAGGGTCTATATATAGAGTCCATTAAAATTGAACAGCTAATAAATTCAAATAAATAAATCCCCAATTCCAGTAGACTTTATATGTAGACCCTGGACATTAAGCTCATAAAATTAGACTGAGAAGATTGATACAATTCTCCTTTTCTCCTTTTCTTTTTTTTTTCAGAAAAAACAATTTTCCTTATCTCAAAATCCTTGTCAGGATCAGACCAGAGTAAAGCCAGGAGCAACCTGAGAAAGTTATGTTCCCTCTGTTCTGAAACTTCCATTAAGACTTAAGTACCATTGACATGATTCACAACACAATCAACTTCATCTAGATCAATATTTTTCAAACTTGGCAATTTGAAAATGCCAGCAAACTGGTTGGCAAATTCTGGGAGTTGAAGTCCACACATCTTAAAGTTGCCAAGTTTGAGAAATACTGATCTAGATTTAGAATGAATATTATTCTGAAAATGTCAGGGGCTGAAAAGAAAGTACAAGTTATGGGCAATTCATAGGAAAACATCCTTTCGTAATCAGAATTTCATATTTCAGAAACTCTGTTACGACTGACTATCCATATTTTTTTTAAAAAGTAAGACGAGTCTTAGCATCACCAACTATACATTACTCTTCTTCTAACCTGCTTCATGTTAAAGATGAATTCAGGAGTGAGGACTTTTTTCTAGCCAAGGAGATTTCCATGTAGAATCTGTTATACAAGAAACACGTGGATAGATAAAGCCAGAAAGAAGAAGAGTGACAGAAAGAGTTAATGAGCATCCTTATACTGATTTTCTGTCTAGTTTTTTTTTTTATACTCACAAGAATGCTAACATAGGGCCAGAGGCAGCTAAGTAATATCAAGATAGGAGCAGAATTAGATCCAAGCAATGGGATAGGATTAAGTTTCTCAGTTCACTTTTAATGCTCCCAAATTAATCAGAGTTCATCCCGAGATGGGGGGGAAAAAGAATGAGGGATGAACTCCTGGCAGCCGGGCTTCCAAGAAGCAAGCTACAGATTTACTGAAACTAGGCCATGAACTTCAATAAGACATAGTTTGGGAGTTAGTTCCTTGAAGATAGCAATATTATATTTTAAGAAACTTATTTTTTTATCATCGTATCCTCTTCCACTGCAAACTATAAAGTATGTAGCTATGTTACAAATATGGCAGCTTACACTTTCAGAACATTTTATCTTTTCAGAGACATCTATGCTGGCATCCTCTTTACTTTCTGATCATTTCAAGCTGCACACGATGCCTTTTAAAGTCTAATACTTTGTGGATCCTCCATGTCCCAGGGACAGATATTTCCTTTTCAGTTTATAATCAGACATACTGGATCAAATAACAAAACACTGACCTTTCTATGTACATTTTATTACAGAAAGTTAAATATATCTCCCAGGCTTTCCTCCTTGATCGTGTAGTCATAAACTACAGAAAAAGTTTAAAACAAAATTCCGCAATGTGGAAAAAAACTGAAACCATCTTCTAGGGTTCAAAGTAGAGGAGATTAGTGTTGGATGATATAGAAATTATTTTGTGAATCACATACGGATCCAATAAGAGGAATAAAAATTCAAACACCAAACATTTAACTTGTCCGTTGTATTGCCTCAAAGAAAGAGGAAAGAAACCAGGCAGGGCCAAGACATTTTCCTGTTACAGATAAAGGATAAGAAAGCACTTTCCCTGTCTTTGTCCTCTCTGTGTTAAAAAAAAAAAGGACTCAAGCTTTCTTAAGTATTAGTAGACCTTCGGGATTTACAGCTATCACAAATGTTTATGTGTGTTTGAACACAGTGCAGAATGTTTGATGCATGCATAACACAATACCCCTCAATATATTCCCCCTCTCTCTCTCAGCATACTTAAAATGTCCATATTCCTGCATCTTAGCATTATACCTGCCGCATAGCATTATTTTAATATTATCTGTTGCAGACATGATAATCCAATTGGAGACAAACCCAGGGTGTATTGGAGGAAACTTGGGAGATTTACATAACTTCCTTCTTAATTTTGAGATTTATTTTAACCATCTTTTTAAAAACGTTTGTAGCTCCCCTCCCCATTCAATAGAAGTGTAATTCTGCTGTCTAGGAATTCCCAACCATTTGAACTCATCTAGACTATAAAGAAGTCAGATGGAAGTTGGATGCTGTGACCCATTGTCACAGCTCCAGAATTCCCTTCATTTTTAGTGCTTCATTTGGAAATGATCTGCCACCCATGCCCTGCACTCTCTTGTCTAATCTAAACCCAAATCCCTAAACCCTTGAGTCTGGAAGGATTAGAGTAGAATTTCTGTCTTGCTTCACAGCATCTGTTTGCCAAGAAAGTCACCCAATATAAGAAAGGTGACCTCTTCCAGCTATCCCAGTTCCTTTGGCAGGTATATTGCTACTCCCATGTCCTACCAATATCCCCAATTCCACTTGTGCCACAGTAAATCCATTATTCATAAATTGTCATCACAACTTTGGGCAAAAAACCCCTCCACTTCTGATGCAATGTGGCAAGTCCTTCAATGCTGGCCAGACTAAAAACACCAGAAAGCTTTTGGATCTTACCATCAGTATGTCAGCAAGCAGGTCCTTAAACACCCATAATGCTTCTCGGTGAGACAGCAATAGCAATAGCACTTAGAATTATATACCACTTCTGTTGTGACCTAGGCTTACGGAGTCATTACAGGACACAATTAATCCCAAACAAATCTATTTTATTGTAACAGCAGAGAATTACATTCATTCCCAGCTGAATCCCAATTAGTAGCAAAACAAGTCCTTGGGAAGAAGTCCTTCGGAATAATCAGCAACCTTTATCTTCTTTGACACCCTGCCAAAGGCCTTACTTGGCAAAGCCCCACGAAGTTCAGAAACAAACAAGAGACGCCAACTGAAAACAGAGTTAGCAATGTTGCTTTCCTGCAAAAAGATCCTCTTTTATTTCTCTTTTAAGCCTTATGGGAGGGGCCAATCATCTCCTGACCTTACTCCGGAGTCATCCATTTTGCTTTAGCTGCTCTTGCCTTTTGGCAGCTCTGCGCATGTGTGCACTAAGAACAGACTCCTCCTATTTGTCTACCTCTCTGCTGTTCAACTCTGGGGGCTCCAGAGTCTGCACATCACGCCCAGATGGCCCTGGCCCCATCTCTGCCTCTGACGCAGAGCCCTCCTCTGGGCCTTCCACAGACTCCAGGACTGGCCATGTTCCTCCCCAGCCTCCTCACTGTCCAACTCCGCTGCCAGTTCCACAGGGTGCTGGCAGACCACAACAGCTTCATAGTGCTTCACAACCCTCTTTAAGAAGTTTACCGAGACAGCATATCGCCCCCAACAATCTGGGTCCCCATTTTACTGACCTCAGAAGGATGGAAGGCTGAGTCAACCTTGAGTTGGTCAGAATCAAACTGCTGGCAGTAAGCAGTGAGTTAGCCTGCAATACTGCATTCTATCCAGTGAGCCACCATGGCTCTTTGCTAAAAGTTATTGGCTTTAAAAAAAAAAAAAACATCTGCAATTAGCTTTGCATAGCCATGTGCAAATAAGAAAACAAAATTATGCAATGGCATGTTTCAAACAGAAACACAATAATTCATTTTGAAACTCTCAGTAGATTAGGATACCACAGGGAATGTGACCTTGCTGATTATAATAGCAGGATCATTCATTGTTCCACCATCCAGTAATTAATTTTCAGGTATGCAACTGAGTCTTGCCAGGCACCCCGATGAGAAGTAATGCAGCTAACTTATACAATGGGTAAGAAAGAAATGGTAATCAATGGACAACCCATGACCTCCATATATTATATAATCTGGCACATTTCCCTTCCCCTCAGGACCCTCAACAGAGCCCCAGTGAAGCTTCCTCCTCCTTCTCCTCAGTTGATCTGCAGAACTGCCTGCCACTTTGCTGCTGGGAGGGAAACAAAGGGACTTAGGCGCTGCAAGGAAAACTGCATCCCACTCCCATCCAAGTGTGTCTCTAAGGGTCCTCTCCAGTGGTGGGATTGAAATAATTTAACAACCAGTTCTCTGCCCTAATGATTTCTTCCAACAATCAGTTCACCAAACTGCTCAGAAAGTTAACAACTGGTTCTCCCGAAGTGGTGCGAACTGGCTGAATCCCACCACTGGTCCTCTCCCTCGAGAGAGCAGGAGAGCTCGTTTGTTGACTGCTGGAGCCTCTAGCCAGCCCTATATTACCAGCAAGCATCCAAGTCACTCCCTCACCCTTCCTTTGCTGTCTGCTGTCATTAAGATATTTCAGAATTCAACCTTGGTTCCAAAGCAGCTACCGTATTTTTCAGAGTATAAGCACCTTTTTCCCCCCACTAAAAGGGAGTGGAAATTTGGGTGCATCGTATAGACTGAATGTAGCCCCGCCCGCCCACTGGCCCCCACCCTTTGGCGTCTGCCTCCCAGCAATTTACCTCCTTTCAGCAAGCAGCAAGAAGAAACAGCCCATTTCAGCTTCAGCTCAGCCTAATTAGCACAAGTTGATTGTCCATTGGATCGGCCTCCGGATCTCAGCTGTTACAGGCTGCAGGGATTGCCATTGCCTATTGCTGCACGGGCCTCTGCTGCTCGCTGCAAGGAGGTAAATTCCTGGGAGCATTTTTTTTTCTTGTGCTAATCAAGCTATGCTGAAAATGAAAATGAAAGTATAGCAGGCTGTTTGCTGTTTGCTGCAATGAGGCAAAATTGCTCATGAGGCAGAGGCAGATTTATTTTTCTTGTTTTCCTCACCAAAAAAGGTAGGTGCATCTTATAATCCGGAGTGTCTTATACTCCAAAAAATACGGTAATTGCCATTCACTCTTTGGGCCTTGCTGCCAGCCAACTGATCATAGGGACAAGACAGAGACAGGAAAGATGATGAGGATATGCCCCTCCCATCTTTCTTTGCCTATGGGTTTCTGGAAAATGCAGTCAGAAATCATGATCACATGACTGAAGCTAACTGCAGCAATGCTGCAAAGGCCATAACTGCAAATACAAATGTTATGAAGATTTTGAGACTCCAATTATATGGAAGTAATGGGTCTCAGATTTTGGAAGCATTCTTTAAATGCTTCCAAATGGCTTGGGCCATTTGTGGTACCTTGGTTCAAAAATTGTTGTCCTATGATGCACCAGTTCATTCACTTTAAAGCTAGAAACAGAAGGACAACTTTAATAATATATAAATTCTGTTCAGATCCTAGCGCTGATAGTTGGCCTAATCAAACCCAATCACTTGCTAGGAGTAAAATTGATAGCCATTGACTCCACCAATGGACTTTTGAATCTTTAAGCAACTTTAGGAAATCACAAGGATTACAGAAAACAAGTGGCAAATTGTTCAAATCCAAATTCCTTCTCCATCTTCTACATGGATGTAGTTTAAAATATTTTGGGTAGGTTTCCTAATGACTCATAAGAAAAGCAATACATCAGTTGTTGTGGGGTTTGTGTGTGTGAGTGTGAGTGTGTGTGTGTATTTAGGTCTTTTGCAGGACCTACCTGAGATCACAATACTGATCATTCTGACCAAGCAGACAAAACAGCCTTACCAAGCCTTATTATGTAGAATGTGGTTTCTCTAATTGGGAAAGTATCCACACACCACAATCTGTCCTTGGCATTGCTAAGTGCTCCACACAAGGCTTCATTCGCCATTGTCAGATGCCAATATCACTCCTCTATTCTGATAAATAGATGATTTATTTGCAATAGAATATGAGACTTTGCAGGTGGAAAGGCAAATATGTGCAATTGTCTGAAAGCTTCGGTATAATTTTAAGCGTTTACAAGCAGTAAGCAGTTAAAATCAGTAAACAAAGGGAAATATAGATTTATCTTTTTCTCGCATGCAGGAGGAACTGGCTTGAGCCTTCATACCATTATTGGCTCATGGGGTGTGTTCATAACTGAGCTTAAAGTTATACCAAAGCTTTCAGACAATTGCACATATTTGCCTTTCCACCTGCAATATTCCATAGAATATTCCATATTCTATTGCAAATAAATCGTCTATTTATCAGAATATGATATTGTGTGGATATATGCAGAGTGATATTGGCTGGATATATGAAAACAACTGGAAAGGATACTAGTGCTTCATCCAGTATTTCTGCTAGCCACCTTGTATGACAAACATTGCCCATATACGTTTATTTGGCAATAATATTAATATCCTTTATCCTTTATGTGCCAGATTACAGTAAAGGTTATCTGTACTAAAACTTCTGGGCAGAGTAGTAACTAAATCATGGAACAAAAATCCAAGATCGATTTCTCCGAAATAATTAACCAGAAATTAATAGATGGTATCAGCAGAAGCAGAGAATTCTAGTCTCAACACCAGCCCAAGTAGGATGTAGCCTACTACAGCTGATGTTGCTTTCTACAGAATCCTTTCTGCAGATTAGGTATCTGAAACTATGAGTATAATTTCAGATGCTCATGTTATTCTTTTTTCTTTAAATATATAAGTTTTCTTTTCCCAACAAATGATCTAAACATATAAAATAAATATATTTTAGGAAGAGAGAAATAAAATTCATTTTACTTACATGGTCACTTTGATGCTATGACTTAAACCGGAAACCACACATACATGTATCTATAAACACAGACATACACTTCTCAGAGTTTGGACCATAGCTGAAACAGATGTAGCTACAAAGCATGGAGCATACAAAGCAAGGTGAAAAGAATTTTAGTTCTATGTTTCACAAATGAAATAATATACATGGCACCTAAAGAAGGAACCCTTGAGATAGCTCCACCTAGGATGAATTAATCATTTGTCCTTCTTTTGGGGGGCTTTTGAATTTAGCTACTGCCATGGATTTTACTCTGTTACTTTATTTTTACAAATTTAGTCTGTGTTAATTAGGATCCTTTTTCCCCCTTCATTTGAATTTTACAGATAAATCGCCTCGGAGAAAGTACTTTGGCTAAGATATTAATGTATAAATTGATGTATAAAACATTGAAAGCAATTTCTGCATATAGTCAAGCTTACTAGTGACCTGAGCCTCCTACTCATTTGCCCATTCCAATGTATGAAATCAAAACATGGAGAAAAATATTTTTTGCTTACACTGGCAAAACCACATAAGCAGTAGGGCTTCCTGGGCAGTTTTGCTTGAGCTGGTGGGCCAGGTAGACAATGAAGATTCCATGGGCCTCTGTGGCCTCGTACCACAGAGTACTAGAGGGAGTGAGAGGGCGATCCCATGTGACACCTCTCCTGCATGAGCTGCATTGGCTCCTGGTGGACTTCCGGGTGTGCTTCAAGGTACTGGTTACCACCTTTAAAGCACTCCATGGCATCGGACCTGGGTATTTGCGGGACCGCCTTCTGCCGCCAATAGCCTCCCACCCGCCAGTACGCTCCCACAGAGAGGGACTCCTCAGGGTGCCGTCAGCTAGGCAGTGTCGGCTGACGATCCCCAGGGAGAGGGCCTTCTCTGTGGCAGCACCTGCCCTCTGGAACAATTTGCCCCCGGAGATACGGAGGATATCAGATCTCCGGGCTTTTCGCCGCGCCCTAAAAACTTTTCTCTTCCATCAAGCAGGGCTGGCGTGGACCCCCCCCCCCCCCCCGTTTTTGAGATATTAGATTTTTAATTGTTTAATGGGTTTTAGTCGTAAGGTTCTTAATTTTTGGCCAAAGGGTATAATTCTTTTAAATTTTTAAATTTTGTATTGGATGTTTTTTACTTGGCTGTGCACCGCCCTGAGTCCACCAGGAGAAGGGCGATATACAAATTTAAATAAAATAAATAAATAAATAAATTTCAATCCTCCCACAACTCACACATGGGCCTCCTAGGACTCTCCCATCCACCCATGAGGCACCGTGGGTAACCCTTACCTGAGACTCTGTCTACTTAACAACCCAAATCATCACTTAGCAATCACAGTCAAGAGTGCCCATGACAGCAGCCATTGATTAAAACAGTCCCATGGAATCTTGCTTAATGACAGCTTCACTCAGTGAAGTGTAGTAAATCAAGGACTATCTGTATAGGAGACAGCCAAATGCAACAATATGTTGCTGAATAAAATGAGATAATTTGATATCTGGAAGCCTTGTGTGTCCTGCAGTGAAGTTTCATTGCCTACAGGTTCATTTTTTTTTACCTCTCTATTCAACTAATCAGCATGTTGTTTTGCTTCAGGAACAGATTACTGCTTCCTCTATTACTAATGACAATGGGAAGGCAAATTCTGGAGCAGGACCATAGGAAGTAAAGAAGACATTATTTCTACTTCCAAACTGCTTCCATTGATAATAATAGCATCACTTTGATATAAGAATCACTGGGAAGGGAGCAGAAATAACACATTTCCTCTCCTAGAGAGGCCTCCGGAAGCTGGGAACAGCAAGAAATGTCACTTCCTGTCCAACTGGGAGTTGGGAAATGGGCCCTTTTAGGCCTCCGGAGGACCTCCGGGGGAGAGGCTGTTTTCGCCCTCCCCAGATGCATAGAGAGGATCTGGAGCCAGGTGAGAAAGAAAAATGGGCCTAGTGGCCATCACGTGCCGGGGGGGGGGCAGGGGGTTGTGCGCGCATGCACAGGCAGGGTGCATAGAATTATGGGTATGGGCACGCACGTGCGCAAACCCCCCCTGCTCCCCTCCCCCCCAGGCACACGATGTCAAAAAGGTTAGCCATCACTGACATAGTGTATGCATATGTAGGTCCCTTTTGAAATCCCAAGCCACCATCATGGCTAAAATCTTTACAGAATAATTATCTGCATGTTGATTAAACCCAGACATATTTATCTAGCTCCTTTACTTTGGTATTTTTCTCTCTCTTGCATTTATGAATTTGTTTATTTGGTATACAGATGTTAAAGAATACCAGAGTTTGCATTAAAGAATTTGCTTCCATAAGGACTTTATCCTTGTCTTTCCCAAAATCCATCTGAAAAGAAAGTATGCTGGTAGAAATTGTGTGCAAACAGTGACAGTTGCACATTTGAAAAAGGGCTTGCATCAGGAAAATTTGTATGAAGCTTCTAGCATTAGAGAAATTAATTCAAAGAATGAAAGAAAAATGATTTGCATTTAAAAAAATTTTTCTCTGACTATTTATAGCAATAGCTATAAATTGGGAAGGACGTTAAAAATATTGCAAAATCATCTATGTACTTTTTAAACCCCAAACAAATTCCTTCAGACAGGAATGCTACCCTATTAAGGAAGTTACTTAAGCAGAAAAAAACCCATATTGAGTCACATATCCCAATTTAAGTCATGGAAGATTAGTCACCTGAGGACAAAACATAGGTAGAAGGTCCAGATCTCAGAATCTCCAGTTCAAAAATGTTAGGCAGAACTTTCTTCTGAGTCATTAGGAAACCAAGGTATACATTTCTGGACTACCTGATTTACTATTACAAAATCCATCAGTGTATACTCTTTCAAATGAAGCAGTTTCCACAAAATCTTTCCCTGTTGTAAAGAAACATAATTTTCCTTTCCTGTTGCATACACCCCAATTAGTCACGCTACCTTAGTCATACTATGTTATGTTGCATGTCAAAAAGGCTATAGGAAATCAATACTGAAGCAACAGCCCATGAAAGAGGTCAACAATGCTGAATATTTGTCCCATGGTCAAAAAAGGCCATTGCCTTAGCTCCCATTAATAAGACTAACGGCCACATGAGAGTTCAACATCAATGCTAATGACAAAAGATGGAGTTTCTCTACAAGCTCTGTGCCATGTCTTCAGTTGATGATGTTATTGGAGAGAATGAACCTATTCTCTGCAATACAACTTGTTGAACCCTACGTCCTGTTGCCTCCTGAGGCCTTAGGACAGTGGTGGCGAACCTTTTGCTTACCGAGTGCCGAACAGGTATGCGCTTCACATGCTTCAAGCACTTCATGTGTGTGTGTGTGCTATCCACGCTAATGCGCAGCTCCTCCCCATGCGCTGCATGTACAATCACACCATCTGCGCATGCATGCACGTTTCACGCAGCTCCCCCATGTGCTACACATGCAGTCACACCATCTGCGCATGTGTGCAGTTTTCACGTGTGCAATGCATGCACACCAATACCATACTCTCGGACGCATGTGCAAACATGCGCACGTGTGCAGGAGAGCTCCGAAGACCAGCTAGGTCCCCTGAATTGCATGCAAGTACACCGGAAGCCCGAACACCAGTTGGGGCGCATGTGCAGCTGCAGGTGAGTTGGGCGACAGCTTGCCTGCCTGGAAAGATGGCTCTGCGTGCCACATCGGGCCTTAGGATATCAGCCAGTGAAATATTGCTACTAAAGGCCAATTTGAAGTGGGAAGTTTCTAATTTTCACATTGATAGTATTATTGTACTGTATTACTTATCCCACATCATTTGTGGGGTCCTTACAGGGAAAATCGAAAGCTCCTAGTTTTCAGTCTCTAGAAGTTAGCAGTTTACATATTGAAAATGTAGGAAACAAGATAGGAAAGGAGATAAACACAGCCCAAAATGATGAATGGGAGGGACTACAATTACAAACCGTATTGCATTTGGGATTTAAAGAAGGATTGTGTCAAAGGCTCCTCGCCAGCTCAGACTTGATTTACTATAGCTGAGCAGCAGAATTCTAGGAGAGCACAGATGACAGCAAAGGGACTCAGACAATTATATTTTGCTGCTCTCTAGTGGTAGGCCAGGTTTTTGCATCTCAGATACCATAAGGAAGAGAGAAATTTCATCATCTTGGGAGGAAATTCCAGTAAAAAAATTAAGCAAGAAAGAATGGAAACAGAATTCTAACTGGATGCTTTCTTTGCAACTTTTAAAGTCATTTTAAAGACTGATATGTTTTTCTAAACTTTTAATAGTTTTATTGCCTACTCTCTATTATTAATTTTTATTTGATGCTTTTTTAATTATGAATTGTCTTTTCAATTGCTTTGTAATATTTGTATATAAATACATTTGCCATAACTCCAAAAAAAAAAAGGATAGAAATAAAAATAGAAGCTGTGATAATAATAGTAGATGGGCAATAATTTATGGGAAAAATGGTACTGGCACTTATTTTATACTGGTAAAGGTGTGATAAGATCTGGCAGAGGGGAAAAGAAGGAGAGGCACAATTTTAAAAGTAAAAGCAAGGAGACTGTGCTAGATATGGGAGAAGATAGTAAACCAACTTACAAAGGAATATTATGGTCTAAATAAAGGATGGGAAACAGGCTACCATCTAAAAGTTATTGAAGTCCAGCTCTCACTATTGCTTATTAATGGCCATGCTGGCTGGTATTGCTGCGAATTATAGTTCAGCAACATTTGAGACCTTGAGACAGTTTCCAAACTAGGATTATACAATCAGTAAATATTTTAAAAATTTCTGGCAGAGTTTTATACAGAAGAACAATGAAAAGTCAATGATTAGAAGACTGCAGTAGTGAAGAGGCATAAGTTAGGTTTTTGCTTTGCTTTGTTTTGTTTTCGTTGAGGCCAGGGATGGCTTTCACGGTGTTGAATAGAGAGGAATGGCACAATTTGGCAATGGATTGAATATAAATGTAAATAAGTGGGAGACATCAATTTGGCTTTGTGCCTGATTGACAGGATGGGTGGTGATGCTGTCAAGAAGATGGAAAGCAATAGAGGAAAAGAAGGTTTGGAAGGGAAGATAAACAGTTCCATCACATCCTTTTCTAAACCTTCTGAAGGAATAAATGAGGACCTGGAACTAACCTTTAGGCAGAATTTTGCTAGGAAATTTCCAAGTTACAGTGTTTCAGGGAAGCACCAGATCTGGATTCTGGTCAGACTGATGCTGGAGGAAGTTTTTCCATAGTCCAAAAATTAAAATCAACGAGCTCCATCTGCTTGCATTATCTATTTCAAACAATGCCATAATAAATAGTGATTTCCCCTCTGCCCCCACTTCTGATTATTAAGCAAACATTCCTCAGACAAATGGAGATATAATTTATTTGCTTACAAATTCAAATAATTTAATAGCACTCATCTGACTGCTGAATTGCACCTACATAAAAACAAAGGCCTTAAAATATGCTCAAATAATGCTACTTGTTATTAAGATAAAGAGCTTGTAATGATGCCTATGGATTACTTTGCAGTATTGTGAGAGGGGAGGAGAATTTCTAGGAGAAGCTAGTGCCAAAGAATTTCTACAGTTAAGAAGTTTTCTTCATGAATGTTAGGTTATTGCACACTTACCATGTAAGTACATTATTGAAGAACTGGGATTACTATCATTAGTTGGGAAGAAAGAAATCAGAAAGAAACTGACTGAGTGAATTTATTATCTCTTATGATTAAATTTAAAATGTAAGAAGTTTCTAATGAACAATGTGGGGGGGATAGGAAAATGCATAAGCATAGGAAAATTTTTATTTTATAATAAAAATCACAATGGATCGCATTAATGGTCCATTTAATCCAACCCCCAATTTCTGCAGCGTTAACCTGGATACCACAAAAAGAATATAAAATAAGAGCAACAAATTTGGTGCTAATCTTGTTTACAACCAAAATTGTTTAATATTGGTTAAATAATATTATATAACAAATAATATAAGAAAAGAAGATGAGTTTACTTTTACATCTTAGATTTTCTACTAATATGTAATGAAAGCAGACAAGTTTCTTCTGTCTCAGCTTTTCTCTAGATTTAAACTCAGGATCTTCCTTTTAGGCAAATATGGCATTTCTCTGAACATAGAGATTGTACATAGCCATCATTACAAGTAGTTACAGATTGGACCTAGAAAGGACATAACTATTATTTAGACCAGGGGTGCCAAACTCAATTTCATTGAGGGCTGCATCAGGGTTGTGTTTTACCTCGGGGGGCTGGGTGGGCATGGTGGGCAGCTCAACATCACTCATGTAGGGGCACCTGTGATGGCCCAGGAGGGGATGAGGGGAATTACTTTTGCTAGTAGTTTGTCTTGCTAGCACTCTGCCAGCAAAAACAGAGCTTGCGGGGCCTGCACGCTCCATTTTCAGCTGTGACGGCCTCCTGCAGCCATCTGCCAGCATAAAAGGGCCACCACGCGTGGCGCTCCTGAGCTCTTTTTTTGCTGGCAGAGGCACTGCAGACCAGTCCTTTGCTGTTTCCAGGGTGGCCCCGTGGGCCAGATCTAAGCACCCCACAGGCTGGATCTGGCCCCGGGCCTGATTCCCCTGATTTAGACTGAAACATAAGAATCTAATGCTTCTTTTAATTATTGTCATTATGTCACAGCAACCAGACAATTTGAACTGGAGATATTTATTTATGTTTAAAATTTGAAGAATGCTTCCCCTCAAGACCAGGTTTTCCCATGTTTCTAGTTCTAGATCAAGTTTTGTTTGGATTATAACCTCCAGAATTCCCAACTAAAGATGCCAAAGCCTAGAAAAAAGTGTTTATTTATTCAATTTATATGACTGTCCATCTCAAGCATGAATCCAGACTGCTAACAGAGAATATACATACAGAAGAAACACACACACAGATAGATGATAAATATATATAGATATAGATGTAGATATAGATATATAGACACACACAGACACATAGATACACATACAGTATACATACATACATACATATATACCATACATACATACATGCATACAGTATATGCTGGTTCTCACAAAATGGATACATTAAACCTGGTCCCATGACATGAAGTTGAAAGCAAAGACATGTGGAAGTCACCAGACTGAGGAAAGCTGCTCTAGATCCATTTAACCCTGATTCCCGAAAAAATATAAATATATGGATAAAGAAAAACAGCCTTGTTTGCATAGAACTTTCAATTCTTGAGATTGAAATCAGGATAAAATTGACTTGCTATCTGACCTGGTCTCATATCAAATAAAGGAGTGAATGCTTCTCAATAAATGAATTGGCTGCATAGGACAGATTGAAAACTTTGGATGAATGGATTTCACCATGATAAAAGGATACAAATGAATTTATATTAGACATAAATCTCTTCAAAGATCCAGAATCACCTGGTAAAAATTTCACAGCACAGACCAATCCAACTGGTATGAAAAAGATCTCTTTATTTCATTCTGGGTTTTGTGCTGTCCCGTGCCAGTCTGTTTTACGATTCCTCACAGCTTTAATCCATACTAAAGCCAAAGCCAAAAGCCTAACAGGACCTCTTGCACCATCCAGGTGGGCAGGGCAAAAGGGAAACAGCTCATTCACAGATGCAAAAGAACACCTAGAGAAGCTTAACAGTGAATTTGCCATGCTATTGTGTTCATCTGGCAACACAGAATGACAGAATAAATCCAAGCAATTCTGGTTACCAGGATCAAAAGCCAGGCTTCTGTATCAGAAGGTGGAGAGCTGTAGTTGCCCATTGTAAAGCTATTTCAGGGCAACATGTCCATCACAATGCTACTGGCCCAATTTTCCCCATCACCAATCCTCTTTAGAGCCTGACTGAAGTTTTCTACTATGTTGACCCACTGGCTTGTTTGCTTGGCAGCCTGAGCAGCTTAGTTTTGCAATATTTTCATTTCATGATCCAGCTTTCATTGGTTCATATAGGCCATGCCACCCAAAAATTCAAATTATCCAGGTCTTTTGTTAAACAAATCACTAGGATAATGGTGCCTCACTGCAGGCCTTCCCTCTAACTCCAGTGGTGGGTTGCTACTGGTTCACACCGGATCGGACAAACCGGTAGTGGTGGTGATGGGAGGCTCCGCCCACCCGCCTGGATGCTTCTGCACATGCGAAATGCCCCCCGCGCGAGCACGTGAGCGCACGCACGCGAGCAACCTGATAGCAACAGGATTTGGAACCCGCCCCTGTCTCACTCTGCTTGGTTTGATATTTCCTCCAAGAGCAGAAGACCAGAGCTTGCCTTAAAAGCACCAGAGCACTCAGACAGCCCAGGGTTTCTGGTTCTCTCATTTCTCTATGATATTTTTTACATTTTTGCTGGTCTGTAAGACCCCAGTCTATCTTGCTGCACCCTTAACATTAACCCAAAATGACTTCTAGTATTTTTTTTTAAAGAAGGGGAAAATTTCTTAATTGCCATTTCTTTGGGCTGATGCAATCTCTTTGGTTGATACCACTCATCCAAGGGACAGTCAGTCCATTACAACATTTAATTTCCACCCTCATCACTCTCCTTACATGCAACAGTGCATATTTATTTATCTTCATTTTATTTATCCAA
Organism: Arizona elegans; assembly: GCA_022577455.1. NCBI lineage: Eukaryota > Metazoa > Chordata > Lepidosauria > Squamata > Colubridae > Arizona > Arizona elegans. Next base: position 157,244,001 of record JAKOOJ010000002.1, read on the forward strand.
TTTATTTGCCACCCATCGTGATTAAGGTGAAAGTATCGTTCGTAACAACCCCAGAGGCAGCAAAAACTGCTACTGAATCTGCATAGCACTTTGCAACTCTGTGAAGCATTTCACAGCTATCTTATTCAATTTGCTGCTTCAGAGCAGGTCCTCATTTTGATTGTTGAATCTCTTCAGTCATTTCTCCATAGTGGGCTTCTAGGATCTCCCAGCTACCACTGAGCTAATACAAAGCCTACCCTTATTATTCTTATTACTCTTTATTGGCATAGTACAAGCTGAAAATAAATCCTAACTAGTTAAGAAAAAACATGTCATGAGATGATTTCAGAGTTGGAAAGGGTTCGGATGTCATCAAGCCAATCTCAGAATCTGATAAAGCAATCTGACTGATGCTTTGTTGAATCAAAATTTACCCTTTCAAAATTTACCCTTTACACAATTCAAATATCACTCATACTTCTTGACTCTTTGGGGAGGGAGTATGTATATCTGTGCTTTTGAATCAATTTTGACCCTTGGTGACTTCCTAGCAATCCCTACAGTTTTCTTGGCAAGATTTTGGAACTGAATTGCCATTGCCTTCTTTCTTTTCTTTGAGAGAGAGTGACTAGCCCAAGATCAGCCACCTGGCTTTGTACCTAAGGCAGAATAACAAAGTTAGAAAGTCATCTAGTCCAACCCCTTGCTCAAGCAGGAGACCTTATGCTCGTGATGGCGAACCTATGGTACACGTGCCACAGGTGGCACACATAGACATATCGGAGGATACACAACCACAGCTCTGGCATGCATGTGCGCACTGGCCAGCTGATTTTTGGCTCTTCTGGGCCCACTGGAAGTAGGGAAACAGGCTGTTTCCTGCCTCCAGAAGACCTGGGGGGTGGGGAAGGCCGGTTTTTCTCTCTCCCCAGCCTCCAGAGCCTTTCTAGGAGTTTGGGGAGGGTGAAAATGGCCTTCCCCATCCCCCCGGAGGCCCTCCATAAGCAGGAAATGGCCCATTTGCCAACTTCCGGTCCTACTTCCCGTTCCAATGGGACCAGACGTTGGCAAACGGGCCATTTCCTGCCTCCGGGGGGCCTCCAGGGGGATGGGGAAGGCCATTTTCGCCCTCCCCAAGCTCCTAGAAAGGCTCTGGAGCTTGGGGAGAGAGAAAAACAGGCCATTGCGTGCCAGGAGTGGGGGGGGGTTGCGCATGCATGCTTGGGGGCGGGGCACATATGCGACCTCCCCCCGCTCCTGGCATGCAATGGCAAAAAGGTTCACTATCACTGCCCTATACCATTTCAGACAAATGGTTGTTCAATCTCTTCTTTAAAACTTCCAGTGTTGGAGCACCCACAACTTCTGAAGACAAACAGTTCCATTGGTTGATTGTTCTCACTGTCAGAAAATTTCTCCTTCTTCCTAGATTGAATCTCTCCTTGATCAGTTTCCATCCATTGTTCCTTGTCTGGCCTTCGGGTGCTTTAGAAAATAAGTTATCCCTCTCGTCTCTGTAACAGCTCCTCAAATATTGAAACATTGCTATCATGTCATCCCTGGTCCTTCTCTTCACTAGACTAACCCAGGGTTTTTTTCCTATGTAGATCAAGTTGTTTACATAGCCATAGTGGGGTGATATCTCAAATCACCACTTTCAGGCTTGTCAGACATTTTGTGTTGTTTGTTCTGAGACTTATGGGACTTATGCTATCCCAGTCTCCCATAAGTCTCAGAACAAACAACACAAAATGTCTGACAAGCCTGAAAGTGGTGATTTGAGATATCACCCCACTATGGCCATGTAAACAACTTGATCTACATAGGAAAAAACCCTGACTACAAAAGCATTATATATATATATATATATATATATATATATATATATATATATATATATATATATATATATATATATATATATATATATATATATATATGTTTTAGCCTCCAGGACCTTAATCATTATATATATATATATGTGTGTGTTTTCTCAGGTTTTCGCGGGTGTTTGTATGTAGGTCTTTGGTTATTCGGGTCTTCTCCCACGTAGAATTGGAAGTCTCTTGGCGACGTTTCAACGAAGTCTCATTCGTCATCTTCAGGCTGGTGTATGGTGTATGTGGTGCGGCAGGCGGAGTATATGAAATCCCATGCACCGCCTGCCCCACCACATACATCGGACAAACTAACAGACGAATAAGTGCACGCATAGAAGAACACAAGAACTCAGTCAGAAAAGAAGAACCAACTTCTTCCCTGGTCCAACATCTTAAAGCCACAGGACATGATATTGACTTTAAAAAGACCAGAACTATCGCCAAAACTGAACACTTTAACAACAGAATAATCAGAGAAGCCATCGAGATAGAAAAACGCCCACACAGCATGAACAAACGAGACGATACATCCCGCCTACCAGCCATTTGGAAACCCGCCCTTATTGACAAACGAGTCCCTAACACGACGAATGACACCAGACCCACACTCACGAGAGCCACACAGGATGTCACCACCACACATCCACACGGAATGCAGACTCAAACCCACACTGATAATGAGCCACGACCAAGGACCAGAAGCCAGACCGCAGCTGCATCATTAGCCACTTTAAACCCCTCCAATCCATACATGAAGCAGACTGATACCCACCATGAAGAGCTCACACGGCCACAAACACGAAGCCAAACAACAACAACGCAGCTCACCAGCTCAAATCCCCCTGCAACTCAGACTAAGCTGAGCTCAACCAAGCCCCCACTCAAACAGAACACACCCCCAGCCAATCAGAGCACAACCAACCCCCCATCCAATCAGAGCACAGCCAACCCCCTAACCAATCAGAACACACCTCCACCCAATCAGAACACAGCCAAGTTCCCACCCAATCAGCTCACACCCCCACTAGCAGTTAAAAGGAAGAGACAGCTGCGATCTCACATTGCTCCTGGAAGCACGAAGCCAAGAACACCAGCCTGAAGATGACGAATGAGACTTTGTCGAAACATCGCCAAGACACTTCCAATTCTACGTGGGAGAAGACCCGAATAACCAAAGACCTACATATATATATATATATATATATATATATATATATATATATATATATATATATATATACACACACACATACATACATACATACATACATACATACATACATATATATATATATATATATATATATATGTAGGTCTTTGGTTATTCGGGTCTTCTCCCACGTAAAATTGGAAGTGTCTTGGTGACGTTTCGACGAAGTCTCATTCGTCATCTTCAGGCTGGTGTTCTCGGCTTCGTGCTTCCAAGAGCAATGTGAGATCGTAGCTGTCTCTTCCTTTTAACTGCTAGTGGGGGTGTGAGCTGATTGGGTGGGAACTTGGCTGTGTTCTGATTGGGTGGAGGTGTGTTCTGATTGGTTAGGGGCTCGGCTGTGCTCTGATTGGCTGGGGGTGTGTTCTGTTTGGGTGGGGGCTTGGTTGTGCTCAGCTTAGTCTGAGTTGCAGGGGGATTTGAGCTGGTGAGCTGCGTTGTTGTTGTTTGGCTTCGTGTTTGTGGCCGTGCGAGCTCTTCATGGTGGGTGTCAGTCTGCTTCATGTATGGATTGGAGAGGTTTAAAGTGGCTAATGATGCAGCTGCAGTCTGGCTTCTGGTCCTTGGTCGTGGCTCATTATCAGTGTGGGTTTGAGTCTGCTTTCTGCGTGGATGTGTGGTGGTGACATCCTGTGTGGCTCTCGTGAGTGTGGGTCTGGTGTCATTCGTCGTGTTAGGGACCCGTTTGTCAATAAGGGCGGGTTTCCAAATGGCTGGTAGGCGGGAGGTATCGTCTCGTTTGTTCATGCTGTGTGGGCGTTTTTCTATCTCGATGGCTTCTCTGATTATTCTGTTGTTAAAGTGTTCAGTTTTGGCGATAGTTCTGGTCTTTTTAAAGTCAATATCATGTCCTGTGGCTTTAAGGTGTTGGACCAGGGAAGAAGTGGGTTCTTCTTTTCTGACTGAGTTCTTGTGTTCTTCTATGCGTGCACTTATTCGTCTGTTGGTTTGTCCGATGTATGTGGTGGGGCAGGCGGTGCATGGGATTTCATATACTCCTTGATTTTCTAACTCTATTTTGTCTTTGGGGTTCCTTAGGATGGTGGATATTTTTCGGTTTGTGCAGAATGCTGTCTTGATGTTATGTTTGTGGAGGATTTTGCTTATTCTGTCTGTGGTGCCTTTTATGTATGGGAGGAGGGCTTTGCCGTTTTCTTGTTCTGTGTCTTGGATTTTAGTGGGGGTTTCTTTTTGGATTAGGTTGGTGATCTTATTTCTTTGGAATCCATTGGATGTTAGTACGTTAGTGAGGGTGTGTAGTTCGGTTTTTAGGTGTTGTTCGTCAGCTATATATATAAGCCTCCAGGACCTTAATCATTGTTGTTGCTCTTCTCTGCATTCTTTCTAGAGTCTCAACATCTTTTTTATAATGTGGTGATCAAAACTGGATGCAATATTCTAGATGTGGCCTTACTAAAGCTTTATAGAGGGCCTCTAGTGCCTCACGTGATCTTAATTCAATCCCTCTGTTAATGCAATTTAGGATTGTATTGATTTTTTTGGCAGGACTAAAACTTACAACCTCCTGATTTTTAGCCTGTTGCCTTAACACTATACCAAATTTGCTCACTTAACTATCTAGCAACCAAATAAGTACAAACATATCACTCATGATCCATGAGAATTTCATAGATATTTTATTCTTGTTTAGAAAACAAACCTAAATTCTTTTTGAAGAACTGAAATAAGTATTGGAAGAAAAAAATGCAGGATAAATATAGGCTACCTCTTCAGGAACTACAAAGGATAAAAACCTTCAAACACTTAGGCTGTGAGCATTGTGTAAATTATAAGGTTCTGTATTATTTTTAGTGCAAGAGATTATCTTGACTAATATTCTAGAATTCCTCCAAAGCAGAAGAACATATTTTCAATTATTCTTGATATATGTGTTAGCTCCTAGTGAGGCCAGAATGGTGAATAATGATGGGATTATTATTATTTTTTTATCAAACTTCCTTCCAAGGAAAGTAAGATTGTCATCTTCTTTGGTTTGTTTGCAACAAGCATTAAAACAAGTTTCTATTAACTGGCTTTTAATTTAAAAATTATAATCTTATGTTTATAATGCCAAATTATTTGTAATATGTTTTTTCCCAAACTACAAGTAGATAGAAAATATAATTTATAAAACAAATAAAATTCAGCATCATGAGTATGTGGATATTTTATTTGTATTTTTTCCAAGGTAGCAACATGTCAAAGTTTGGCTCTTTCCTCTCTTAGTGAATCTGCAACCCTTTTGATGATCAATTTTGAAGAATTTTTTAAAATCTATTTTGACTTTGGGAAGTTTGGCTGTGTTTATCTGCTGAGTGCCCACTTAAAATATTATATAGATATGAAGAAGAATTGGTTAGACATATGAAAGAGAAAGGTCCAATGCATATTAAAAGGGTTTATAATGTTTTGCTAGAAAGGGACTCAGAAACTGAACTGGTTAAAGATTGTATGATAAAGTGGGCACAAAATTTTGCAGAACCAGTGATGTTGGAAACATGGGAAAAAATATGGGTTCAGAATGTTAAATTTACACAGTCACAGAATTTGAGGGAAAACTTTTATAAAATGTTTTATAGGTGGCATTTAGATCCTAAGAAACTGTCATGCATGTATCCTAATGTTCAACCGAAATGTTGGAGATGTGATTGCTTAGATGCTACATATTATCATATATGGTGGACATGCAAGAAAGCAAAGGTTTTTTAGATAAAAATTTGGTGGGTTATGCAAAATGTTTTAAAGAAAAAAAATCAATTTTCTCCCCAATTGTTTTTACTGGGTATAGTTAAGGGATTTTCAGTGGCTGGAAAAAATTGATATTGTATATGATAACAGCAGCGAGATTGTTGATAGGTCAGTATTGGAAAATTGAAGCTATGCCCACTATTGAAGAATGGACTTTGAAGATGGCTAATTTTGCAAAGATGGCGAAGATCTCAGCGTATCTAAAAGATCAGACACAAGAGACTTATGTATGGGAGTGGAAAAACTGGATAGATTATGTGCAGAATAAATATCAAACTAGGAAATATCAGATAGGTTTTAACTGAATGTATTATACAGGAATAGAATAACTGAATTTTGTGAAGATTTGAATAATATACAGGGGGCGGAGGGATTCAAGTTTTATAAAATGTGACTTTGATTTGGATTATATCTTGTGGAAGTCCTGGTGGGGAGGGGAGGGTTAGGGGGGGTTAGGGAGGATTAGGGGGGGAAATGGGGGTGATAATGTATTTGTAAAACTTTTTCAATAAAAAAAAATATGATATAGATACGGTTTTCTTGGAAACTGTACAACACTACAGTATCTTCACCTAGATTTGTTAAAAACTTTCCAATCTAGCAATAGCAATAGCACTTAGACTTATATACCGCTTCATAGTGCTTTTACAGCCCTCTCTAAGTGATTTTACAGAGTCAGCATATTGCCCCAAACAACCTGGATCCTCATTTTACTAACCTTCATTGAGCCGGTGAGATTTGAACTCTAACCATTGTGCCACCTCGGCTCCTTAGTTAACTCCTTAATCTAGTCCTGGTTTCCCTGGGGATCTTCTATTCAAGCATTAAAGTCCATCTCAGTTTATAGTTGTAGGTGATGCTTTTTCTTTTTCTTTTAAGTCATCAAAGTTTGGATAGATGATACATGTTTTATACAACCCACTTAAAGAGGCTGGAAGAAGATAATTTTTTAAAAAAATGTTTTGTGAGTAGCTTAGTATGCCTTTCCAAAAACTGTCATTTTCAAGTAGCAATCAAATAACAACTCTGTAGTTTAAATGACAATACTTTCATGTTACTATCTGTAGTTGATGTGATATGAGCCAGTTTTACCAATCTCTCCTTCAGATATGTTAGGCAGAGATTTCCAGATTCCCATAAATTGTAAATCTAACACTTCTAGATGGCAACTCCCTAGAAAAACCTGAAGCAGTTCTACCTCATAAAGGGAACAGTAAGGAAGTAGGATCTCCCTGGATCTGGTATTTCAAAATGTAGAGACAGCTTTGGCCTCTAAGTTAGAGTTAGAACAAGTTAGATAAAGTGAATTATATTGCATTGAAAGCTCTATCTCTCTTTATTTCTGCAAGCATTGCAATGTATTTGAAGAAGAGCCAAATATATCACTATATTTGCAAATGCTGTCATTTCAAAATGAAACATTTCAATATGAAGATCTCCTTCCCCATTTCTATAGGCCCTTTGGAAACATCAAGAAATCAGACAAGGAGAAATTGAAAGATCATGACTGTATAATTACTTTAACCTCAGCTATACAATTGGAAACAGATGCTTGGAAACCATGAAACTCTGCACCTTGCTGCTTATGGGAAATGATACCCAAATGGGGTTTTCATAGTAAGCTACACTTGTCAATAATAACTAAAACTCAGTTTTATATTTTACTGCTGACTTGTCCTGTGTGAACTCACCCTTGTAGTCACAAATCTTTCTGTAATGACTGTGTGTTTTTATCATTTGGCTGGCATATGCTCAGTGACGACGTAAAACTGACAGTTGAGGAAACTAAAATGGAAAATTGAGTGGGAAGAGGAATGGAGTATGGCTCACTGACTAGAACATTGAAAATTCTGCAGCTTTATTGAAGATCCTGCTTCTTTCAAAGAAATGACAGACTGAAGATTAAATTGATGAACAAATTGTACCTGACAGCATCTGAATAGTTTGAGATTCCACAGCAGATGTAAGGAAGTTATGGCTTTCTAGCTTGTTGCAGACTTCAGTGATTGCACATCAACAACATCCATCACCATTGACCAGGATGGACTACTGAGAGTATTAGTTTGGCAATATCTGCAGGACCAGATCCTCTATTTTTGTTTTAGAGAAAGAATGGGATGGGATGGGATGGGATGGGATGGGATGGGATGGGATGGGATGGGATGGGATGGGATGGGATAGGATAGAATAGAATAGAATAGAATAGAATAGAATAGAATAGAATAGAATAGAATAGAATAGAATATTCTTTATTGGCCAAGTACGATTGAACACACAAGGAATTTGTCTCCAGTGCATAAGCTCTCAGTATATATACAAGCAACAAAGTGATAAATCATAACCATAAGTTACAATCATAAATCATAAATTACTGATAGTCATAAGATATCAATAGGCGGAGGTAATAGGAAAGATGAGCAGGATAATAGTAACACTACATGGTTAAATATCCTTAGGCATAAGACAGTGCTGTGGGAATTACATGTTTAGCAGAGTGTCGGCATGAGTTGCCATGTTCTATAGCGGCATCCAGAGGGGAAGAGTTGAAACAGTTTATGTTCAAGATGTGAGGGGTCCATAGATATTTTCTCTGCCCTCTTTCTGGTTTATGCAGAGTTCTGTCGTTCTGATATACAGTTCTGTAGAACTGTATTAAGCTCAACATCCAGGGATCAACATTTGGTCCCCACCTAGAGAACATAATTAAGTGCATAGCATGATGGCAACTAGGAGTTATTCTAAATCCAAACATATGATATGGCCCATGACCGTTTAGGGATCACAATGAGCAAATTGGAATTGCAATAGATAACAAAGGTTGCATAGCCTCCCACATAACCTCCTAAAAAGGGAGAGAAATTAATTTAACTGGTCATACGCAACCTATAGTTTCCCCACCTCTCCCCTGCCTGAAAGCCCAGACACCTTTATCTGTCTTCCCCCCTTGGGTGGCAGGCAGTAATTTTTTTCCCATCTTTCAGTAAACGTATCACCTGCAACCATCACCTCAACCACATGGCTGTCAAAAAGATAGATTCCCTATACACTTTGTTTATCCCTCCAAGTTAGCTCTAGCTAGAAAGATCCAAAAATACATATAACCACATAATGACAGCATGTCTGGGCCAGTGGTGAAGAAACACACACCTGACCTTCCTAGTTATTATTGAATAGGAAAGTGCAATACTGGAAACATTTCTGTGGCTGGCATATATAGTTATAACTTTCAGCAATCCTGATTTTCTTTTCAGATCTGTGTAAGTTCAGTGAATGTAGCATTCACTGAAGCTATAGAGATTTATAGCCCCAGTTTCAGCACCTTCTACTAAAGCCTTCCCCTTCCCAGAAAGTAGCAGGGTCAATCCCCAACATTTAATATATTTCAGAACACCCTAGACCTGTGATGGCGAACCTATGGCACGCATGCCACCTGTGGCACATAAAGCCATATCTGTGGGCTCACGAGCATTGCCCTAGCTCAGCTCCAGCGTGCCAGCTGATTTTCTAGCCTTCCGGGCCCACTGGAAGTCAGGAAATGGGCCATTTCTGCCCTCTGGGATGGGGGCTGTTTTTGCCCTCCCCAGGCTCCAAGAAAGGCTCTGAAGCCTGGAGAGGGTGAAAAATGGGCCTACCGGACCCACCGTGCCATTGCGTGCCAAAAGTGGGGGGATTGCGGGAGGTCACTCATGCTTGCAGGGTGCATTGAATTCTGGGTGTGGGCATGTGTGCGCACGACTCCCCGCAGTCGTCGCGCTTTTGGCACACAACAGCAAAAAGGTTAGGCATTACTGCCCTAGACTGATTCAGAAGTACTTTCTTTCAAAAGGCAACTAGACTTCCTTGTTTTGTTTGAAGATGTTTCGCTTCTCATTCAAGAAGCTGCTTCAGTTCTGACTGAATGGTGGAGACTCAGTCAGAACTGAAGAAGCTTCTTGATTGAGAAGCGAAGAATCTTCAAACAAAACAAGAAAGTCCAGTTGCCTTCTGAAAGAAAGCACCTTTGGGACAACATGGCCTGGATGACTGAGAATCACCATAAGCCCTAGACTGGTGCTGAGGGAAATTTATAACAGTAATCTATTTTTGCTTGTTACTTCTATTAGATGCACATGCAGCCATTACACTTGAACTGGGAAAGATCCAGCAGCAGATTCTTTGGCAAGCAGTTATTCAAATCTGGAACTCCCCTGGCCTTAAATATTTAATATATTTGTATACTTAGTATAGGTATTAACATATACATACTGGAAAAACAGAAAATTACTACTCAAAACTGCCTAACTCTCCATAAATGTAGAAGCATGAATATTTCAATCAGTGACTCTGGGTCATGGGAAGGATGAAACCCAGTCAGCAATAAAACAAGTCAGGGTTAGCTTTAATACAAAGGGTTAGCCTTGGATTTATTTGGAGGTAAACTGTTTCCCCTTATCATGTCAGCCATGTCATATGATCATGGAGGACAGTATTATCGTAAAATTAACCAATATAAATTCAGATACAAAATCCAGAGATAGAAGCATAGAACAAATGGTGCAAAAAAACAGGGTTCTCTTATTACCCACTTGATGTTGTGGTTCCTATAGTAACCTCCATGTTTGTGATAAACAGAAATGAATGACAGTCAGCTACCTTCAGAAACAAAGGCTGAGATACACTTGCAATCCAATACAAGTGTCTCTGTCAGATAAGCATGTTCTATATCTTCTCTACTAGGACTCTCCAATACTCATCAGAAACTTGCATATTTCTAACCTGCCCTCCTTTTCCTACTTACACCTTCTAATTCTTAGTAGAAGAGATGGAGTAGACATTTCCAGGCAGAATGGCATCTATCCTATGTCCATTTCAATTCATTCTGTAACAGTTCAAGCAGATAGCAAAATGCTCCTATTCGAATTCTTTCATTTGTATTCTATTGAGGGATGTGTACAGAATTAACAAGTTTCTCTAATTCTAGATAAATGAGCTCTGCAAATATTAATTTATAACTTTTTGGAACAGTCAAAGACCTGCTTTCTAAGAGCCAGTTTAGTGTAATGGTTGAAGTGCTCTAGTAGAAGCTGGAGGACAATAAATTCTAATCCTCCCTGAGGCATGGAAGCCAGCTGGCTGACTTTGGATGAGTCACTTTCTCTTAGCCCAACCCAGCTCATAGGATCCTTGACAGAGAAAATAGGAGGAGGGAACATGTGCTATGTTGAGTTTTACAAATAAATGTTTTCTTTTCCTAGCAATGCGGTAACAGACTGACTCTTCCAATAAAACCAGAGCAACGTTTTAAATTTAAGAGAGGAAGATTATTTTTTTTAATTCTTAGAAATTGTTTAAATTATACCTAAAAGAGGATAAAAAGAAGCATTCAAAATATTGACCAAAATATGGGAAAGGGAACAACTATCCATAAATGGAGTTAGACCTTGATAAAGAATCAGTGCTGTTAAAAAAAAAATCCAAAGGTGCTTTTCCAAAAAGCAACTGTATTTTCTTGTTTGTTTGTTTTTTCTTTGAAAATGTTTTGCTTCTCATCCAAGAAATCTGAACTGAATTGAAATGAGAGAGTGAAGGATGAGAAGTGAAATTATTTTTTAAAAAACACCAAGAAAGTCCAGTTGCCCTTTGGAAAAGCACCTTTGGTGCAACCATGTCTTGGATGATTGAGGATCTCCATAGACATGAGCTCTAAAAGAGCAGAATCCCCCATCCCACAGCAAAAAAAAAATTGCTAAATATTTTTTTCTGTAAACTCCACAACATAAGAGTATCCAATTTTTCTGTTAAATACACGACTGGTTGTTGATTCTTAAGTATCGAACTGAATCTTAAGAAGTACCAAAAAAAATTGGAAATTATCTCTGGATGAGCAGAGCTATAATCAGATAATGAACATAAACCAGTGGTGAAATCTGAACTGGTTTACTACCAGTTTGCTGGCTGCGCATGTGCAGTGCACACCAAAAGGAGGCATACAGTAAGTAGAACAGCGCCCGGGGGGGGGCGTGATCAGCTGTGGCACGCAATCTTTTTTTTTACTTTTAAAAGCATTGCTTTTAAAAGTAAAAAAAAAGCCTCTGATGATCGCGCAGCTCAGCTGGGCATGGGGCAGGCAGGGATTTTTGCTGCCGGTTCTCCGAACCACCCGCCACCATTACTACCAGATCGGGTGATCCGGTCCAAACCGGGAACATTTCACCCCTGACATAAACTGCACAAAGGATTTCAGGGTATGTACAATGAACTGCCACAGAATTCCATGTTTTGGGGAAAGTACTGGAAAACATGCAAGAAAGAGCTATAAGGATTGGTGTGGGCTCTATGAGGGCATCAGAGGATTAGATAAAATATTCTTCCCTTAATATCATATGTTGGTTTTGTTTATAATTGGCTTACAATGAAGATGAAGTTGAGCATGAAAGGTCTCCTATTCTGTGTCCCACCCTGAACTGTCTCTTTTATATCCTTACAAGATGTGCGGATTTGACATTCAAGCAGCTGTTCTGATATCTGAGATGGATCAAGAGAGGAGGTAATAGAAGCAATGGTCAAGATTAGTTTTACCTGTCCCTCTTGGTCTTTCTGTTTTGTCCTCTGATCTACTTTGGCACTCATCAATTCCACAGAGGCTCAGTGTCTGGCAAGGAGGGTGAATAAATGTGACAACACAGAGATAAAGAAGCAGTCCCAGTCACTTTCTGTAATCCTGGCTTGAAGATTTATTATCATTTACATGGCAGTTGATTTCTCTGGGGTTTGTTTTTCCCCCTCCTTTCTTTTAACAACAATTCTGCATTGTACTTCCCATGCGGCTAGATGTTTTTTTATGGAATGAAATATTTTAATTGTTGCTTGAGGCAAAAGGTGTCCAGCACCAAGGTTTCAGTCACTTCACATCAAAAACAGACTTTCCGTCAGCTTTGGCAGCAGAGGGAGGATGAACAAATATATTCATTCACCCATGAGACATGTATCTCATGTCTCTTGTCAGGATTAACTCTACTCATGCACTTAAGAGAGCTACTTTCTCATCCCCTATTTATTTTCAGGAACTCCCTTCTATTCTAGTCCTTAAGCCAGGTTCAAACAATGGTGGTGCAGTTTTATAATGCCTTCTCTCTCCCTCCTGAATCAAGCTGCTAAGAGAGAATTGCTGCGAAAACAGTAGCCGAGAACAACGGAGTTGGGATTGCAATGTCATAATGGAAATTATGAGTAAATGAAGAAAGACCGTGTGTACTGTGAAGAGGAAAGATGATGGCAAACAATTTAAAAGGAAACTAATGTGCAGGCAGGGGTATGTGAAGAATAAAAGCAGGATAGCAAAAAAAAAAAAAAGGATAGCAGAAGGTGCTCAAGGAAACTAGGACTGGACCATGTGGTCTGGATCATGTGGATCAATTGACTTAATGTGTGTTTATTCTTATTTAATAACCATAAATAGAGTAAGCATTTGGTTCCTTCATAGACTAAGTCCTCCCAGGTTCTATCAGGTCTTCAGTAGGTATATTTATTTGTGCACAATACCTTCTGCTCTTAAACTCAGGGAATCATATCCTAAAATGTAGCTCTTAATCTACTGGCCCACTCCCAGATGTGTCTATTGGTGCTCATGGGCTTTATTGATTGATTTAATTTATACAAATATATGCTTTGCTTGCCAGGTGCTCAAAAATGTTTAATTAAAAATGGTAATTAAGAAGTTCTCATAAAAGCAAGAAACACAGGAACAGAAACAAAACAAAGCAGCTATAAAAATCTGAGGGCAGCATTAGCATTAAATCTGAGGGAGCATTAAAATATCATACAGGGTTAATGATCTTTACTCGTGTCTAACAAAATAATAAAGGAGCTGATCTTACATCCCTCAAGAACTGCCATCTCCCATTTAGTGGCTACCAAATGTGTGGGGTCTCAATTCTCAAACAATTGCTTTTTGGGAGATTTTTAAAGTTCTGGTCCCAACAGGCCCGAGGATATCAATCAAGGGAAGACTGCTGGAAATGGGAGAGAAAACCCACAAAGGCCCATTCTCTGACAAATCTCTTATTCTGCCTCTGTCCTTGATTCCATCAATACAAATTACTTTTTCCTGCCCTGTAAAGATCCTATATTAGTTACTCCAGATATGCCCTTTTCCCTCCTATTCAAAAAACAATCTCAATGATTCATAGAAAGGATGCATTTAGTGTTAGCAAATGCATTAGTGTTAGTGTTTCTTAAACACATTACTGTTATGATCCTTTTTGTCATGCTGACTCAGAATGATAATCTAACATTTTTATTGTGCTGTATGGAAATTATGAAAGAGTAACACATTTTGAAGGGCAACAAACTGACTAAGTTACCCCTCTTTATAGCTTGCAAGTGAGCCCAATATTGCATGAAAATAAGAATGGCAGAAATTACCTGTTGAGATCAGATCAGAAAGGATTATCCTGATTCATAGCTCAATTACTCCTCTATTATGCTTCACCCACAAATAAACCATCATTCCAGCCTACCTGCTTTCTACTATTACCAGAGCTTCTGATCTTAGCCGGCAGTACCTTCCCATTCACTTTACTATTATACAATCCACACAATTAACTTGGCATTATGAAAAATCTGACAGTATGTTCTGACAGTCACTTCAGAGAATTCAACTCATATACCCAATGCATGCAAACCAACTAGTATCTCTCAATGAAACAGCTAACCCCCAAAATGGAGACTGCCCATTAGGTCTAACAAAGATCAAATTAATGGCCACATCTCTATTAAATAATGATGTTCTTTTAGGTTACAACACAAATGGAGCCAACAACCATCCACTCAGATTGTTTAGTCCTTCCCATTCTCTGACACACACAAACCGATGATCCATGCCCCCAAATATATCCACATTTAGAATGTCTTACTTGTACACTTTTTGATAGCACTTCCTTTCTTGAGAGCATGGCGACTTAGCTTGCAGTGAAAGTTATCCTCCCAAAATTCAGCAAACCAAATGTTCCGGCGATTATTGTCCAGTGTCCTACTAGAAAAATAGCGATCAAAACCTAATGAGGGAAACAGATAATAAAACCATGAAACCAAAATAAATAGGGTCAGCTATATGAGGGTAGACAACAGATCTTAAAGGATAAAAGGGAATTTTAGTTATTGAAATACCTTAATATTTTTAAAAATAATCATTATTAGAAATTAGTTTTGAAATACTTTGAGGTTTTTTGTTAGCATGTATTGGATATCAAAGAGCCTAAAAGATTTCAAAGGCATCTTCAACACAAGATGCCAATAACTAAATGTGTTAACTTGCATCATAGGTTCAAACATGATAGTGGGGAAGCCAGCTATTTTTGTTGTTTTCCCTGAAAGGAGAAAAAAAGTTATAGATCAAAATCCCAGCTCACTCAATTATAACATTTAGTGCTACTTTGCTAATTGAAAATAGTTTGGACAGTGGCATCAGTAGTAAGCATGATGTTGTAAAATTGAGAACATGGATTTGGAGGCATCACGATGCAAATTCTGCACTGATGTACTTGCATCAGATGTTGTGATAATGTGCAATGTTTGTGTGATGAAGTTATCAAAGCTTTTTATGGACACTACTGCTGATGCCACTCAATACTTTAGATTCCAGTTTTCACAACTACTTGCCATTGGCTAAGGTAGCTGGAACTGAATTGAAATCTAAAATATTTGGGGGCACCAAGCTGTGTATCTCTGCTTAAGCTGTATCACATGTATATATTTTCAGAAAATGTTTTTAAAATCTGAAAAATCAGTGCTAAAACAAATGGAATAAAGAAAACATTCACAAGTAGTATACACTGAAAATAGATATGTTTCTGCATTTTTATTTTAATATGCATTTATTTTAATATGCTTAGATATGCACTTCAGTTTGAAGATCTGTCATGTCAAAAATGTATCAGAGCCCAGCCCATCATATTATTTCATGCCTATAGCTCTTTTCCATTTCTTTCATAAACAATTCTTACCTTAACAAATTTAAATATATAGCAAATATGTACTCAAAATATATTACATTGCATTTTAACAGCTCTCTCAATTCTCTTGTTCAGCTATAGAACACTTTAAGGTACTCTTCTTCCTTTTTGCTTCTCAAATTTTGAATCTTTGCCTTTTTTTAAAAAAAAAATTATTAAATTTATCTGCTGCCCAACTACAAGTGACTTGGGATGGTTTACAAATTATTAAAAACAGTTAAAAACAAAGAAACAGCACATTCAACACAAATAATACACCACAAAACAAACACAGATGGCAGAGAAAACAAATTGTTGTTGAGAATGTTCATCATCCTTATTGCCACAAGATAATCCCTAATATGGGCTCTTACCCATGTACTTTGAGTCTTCCTCCAGTGGTGATCCTGATACTCTTTCAAGTACACTAAGTTGTACCCCAGTACAGGCACACAGGTAGAGACCCCATATGAGTGATATGAATCAAGGCCTCAGCTACTCGCTCATTCCAGGCACCATGTAAGGCCTGAGCCAAACAACCCACCAGATCTTCAGAGAAAACCCAAGCTCTCTCTGGAACTTCATTGGGTCCATCATTCATCTGGGGCAAGCTGATTGAACAGGCCCTATTTTCCCACAAAGATGAATAGCACAGTAAGCCAAAAGGCAATTAGAGAGTGATCTAATGTCCCTCTCTTCCAGATTACACCTCAACTTTGAGACAAAAAGTAGATCTAGATTGCAGCCTCCAGTATCTGTTGGGCTGTTGATTACCCAGGAAAAGTCCCAGTTTGGCAGACCACAAACTCCTAAGATGCCCCAGATTCAATATCGCATGGTAGCAACTTTAAATCCCTAAAGACCAATGGCCCAAAGTTATGTATTTGCGAGGGGAATTAATTTATATTTGCATTATCACATAGATAAGCATGAAATTAATGCTTTGATTTTCATTCATAATGTCTCCATTGAAGGATCATAGGCTTTCTTAACAGAAAAGAGTTTTCATTTCACTTAAGTTGTTCACAGTTTTCAGAATACAGCATTTTGTTGATTTGAAATTATAAGCTATTTTAGACAGTTCTTTTTATGACATCAAAGGAGACAAGCAATGTACATTGAATTTCTTTACTGTAGCAAATGAATGATCAGCTTGGAAATTCTCTGATGTAAAAGCAGATCAACCTCCAGAGTGTTAGAGTTAAAGATTATTGAAGGTAGCTTGGTGTTTGTGGCCTGCAGCAGATTCATCCTATTGGTGAATCATTGCCTCAACTTTCATCAACCCATGCCAGACCATGTCTGGCTGGGAATTATGAACACTGTCATCTGAAACATATAGAAGACACTAAGTTGCCTTCTCTGGTGATTAATAGGGCAGCTGGTCAAAATCTGATTCAATTTTGCAATTCATTTGACAAATTGATTTGAATCCTCAAACCATTTGGGTGATTTGTGGCTACAAAAGTCTCCTCATGCCTAGAAGTCCAACTAATGTCTGAATTAATTCAGAGGCAACTGATCTGCCATGCACCAGACCTATTTGACAATTCTGATCTGAAGATTCAGTTACAAGATTGAATTGCCACTGAAGTGAAGCTTCACATGGTCCTCAATGGTAAGTATATATTTAATCTACTTATCTAGACAGCATCAAGAGTCTAACAATGCCAGATTTAGCTCACAGCCACAGTTCCATTTCTTGAAGGGTCATTCATTAGAAAGGAAAGAACTGTTGAGTACCATAAGCCCATTAAAAAGACTTCATTCAATTAACAAGGCTATGCCTTAGGGAGAGAGTCATAAAGCCACCATACTTAGTGTATGTATTTCAACCCCCCTCTGATAGTCATTTTACACTAAAGAAATTAGTTTGTGTTTAGCATAATTAAAATTAAACTAAAATTAAATTAGTTTTCCTTTCAAAAAAATATATGTTTTCCAGGCTGCTGATTATTCTTTCCTTGATGGACACCTGATTTCAGACCATGCCATGTCATTTATTTGCACATGAATATGAGGATGACGGAAGTTTGATTTAAATCCATATGCTTGCTTTTTAAATTTATAGCAGTTTCAAAATGAGCACAGTTAAAGTGCCCATTTTTCTGGATTCTCCCCACTACCACCATAAATAATTTTTCCCTTCTTTAAAAAAAAAAAGTTGTATAATCATGGATTGAATATTTTTTTTATTGCATGCATATTTCACTATTTTTTTAAAACTCTCAGTCTGACTGATATCTTAATATTTTATTGACTTAACAGTGTGTGAGCTGAGTTTTATAAAAGATACATGGCAAATCCTGGGGGAAGAGTGAAAAGAGGGATCAGCCTAGAATCCTTATGTAACCACAAATGAACTAAGTCTAACCCCCTTTTAGTGTTGTTAACCTTTATCTAACTCTAACCAAGTTATGACTGTTAGTTAAGAAGATTCCTGGGCATGGTTTTTTAGCAATAAATCAGCTTAATTGAACCTTCACATGTGGACCTGGTCTTTCACACCTGACAATAACTGACCCAAGTAACCCTGTGAGCTTTATGGTTGAATACAGGTTTGTATCCAGGTTTTCTTCTATCTGATTTCAACATCTTAAGTACTACTCCAGATAAGGGTCTCCATTTTTATCATAAAAAACTAAGATGTAATCACTTAAGAATTGTATGCAATTATTGAGCCTAATGTTGAGGAAATATGGTGTATTGACATCTCTGAAAGAGCAGAGAGAGACTGCAACAGAGATCTCAGACTGGAACATAGATGCTAACCTGCAAAATCTTTTTGGATGAAAAGATGCTGAGATAACCCACTTGTATTCTGGGTGGCAACTCCTCATAAATAAACTGCAGAAATGGAAGTTTTTGCAGTCAACTTGGGAGTTAAACAGCCAGAAGACCTGAGATTCCACCTACATTCATAACTGCAGTATAACCTATATGGAAAATAAGCCTGCCATCCTCATTTCTTAATCACTTTGTGAAATAATTAATCTGTAAATAGAGAGGAATTTCCTTTGCAGCAAAGATAAGATTCCTTTTGGTTAATTAAACCTTCTTTCAGGATTATACAAATCAAAAGAGACTTTACGGATTTAAAGATTCGAGAATTTTTTGCAAAAAGCTTAACAAAGAGAACATTTAATGTCTTCACATTTAACCTTAAATGTGAATGACAGGAAGGGACATTTGACCATCTTTGATGGACATGTAAAACAGCCAGAAAATTTTGAATACGAATACATACAATAATTCAGAAGATTATAGAATAAAGTACTGTTGAAACCAGATGCTTGTCTTTGGGGCTAATGGAAAGACAGCTGGAAAAAAATAATGAAACTTTTGTTTCTAGGCTCAAAGGGGAAGCGTCAGCCATGTTTAGCAGGGCCTTTGATTTGATTTATCTTGTATCAACTGTATTTTTCTCTCAATTGGGGAATTGTCTTATAGCTACCTTTAGTTTGGACTATTGTAACACAGTCTACATGGAACTGTACTTGAAAACCATTCCAAAATTGTATCTGGACCAGAATATGGTGGTGAAAGTAGTTATGAATGCACCTCAGTTTACCTATGTGACACTTCTATTTTGTGAAATGCACCAGTTACCACTTTGTTTCCAGGTTCAATTCAAAATGCTGATGGTAATCTACTGTATAAAGCTTTTCATAGCTTTATAGATAGATATTTACTACTTTCTCCAACTATTTCTCCCCATCCCATAAGACCTGGCAGAGTCAATTGCTTGCTAAAGCATGCTAAAAAAGCTCAGGTTAGGTTGGAAAGCTCAGGTTGAGTTCTCCTTGCTTTGCAATATTGATCAACTGGGGATGTTTCATCCTAAAGCTGAAAACAAGTATGCTTAACAGTCTTCTTAGAGAGTACATCAGAGCTACTTGCTCTTAGTGAAAGACTTTTTAAAATATCTTGATACCATCATCTCAAATGCATGGGAATAATCCTGATCGTGTTTAGCACATGAGTTCTCCAACTGCAGGTTTTGAACAACTTAGAAAAAGATTGCAATATTTTTCTAAAATATTGCTTCAGGCAATTAAACTTGGTCTTTGAGTATTACTAAAGTTACAAATGGTTTTCTGCCTCCTTTCTTTTCTTAGCAGAGGCACACAGGATCTTTGAGTCACATACAATCCAATGGTCTCTCTCTATGTTATTATTTCTGTTGTAGAATGTAACTTTGAAATGAACTTTTATTATACTCTCATGTCTATTTATTTTACAAGATATTTATCTATTAAAGTCTGCCAAGATGTCAAAAAAGTCAATAAAACTGTATAAATTGTTGTGGTTAAATTGTTTTGTATTTTATGAGTGTGGTTTTTAACCCAGTTGAAACAAATAAAAGTCTGGTTTCTGCAGAGAGTTACAACTGACATGTGACAAAATATTACTGGATATTTGTGATCTATGAAATCGGCCATCAATAATTGAGTTCAGCTTCTTTTGCAAATGATTCCGGCTTCTGTACTAGTGTCTTTGGTAGCAATATAGTTTTGATATTTGGATTGATGTAGAAGTATACACAGATATTTTACAGTAAGATGTATAGTAAAGTAAGGGTGAACATTGTTATCCATTATTTTAAGTTTCTAACCATTCAAAAATAAATTAAAAAGATATTGGTATGTGGTAAGAGAAATGATAAAAATTACATTACATTATCCAATGCAAATCAAAATCAAGAAAGTACACTAACGAAGTATACTGATGAATATATCTCTGATTTCATAATTGTTTCTCATACTGGAGAAGAAGGATCTTAATCTGTTATTTGTAAGAAAATGCTGTTCACTCAAAATATCAAGCCAAGCAGACTGGCTTCAGTTTCCAAAATGACACCTGGAAATGAATCAAGGAAAACCTAATAAGGTACATTCATTTCTTGTCCAATGGTAACACAAAAGAAATCGTTCAATTGAGTACTGTTGCCATTTTGCAAAGTTGAGAAATCTTAACTTATGGTATCTTAACATCTGGCTATAAAATGCTGAATGACCATTAGGTGACACCATTAGCCTTTCCTCTTTCTTGCCATAGCATGGTTGTCTGGATTTTTACAACTTGTATGCAGCAACTTTAGTATAGCCCCCATTTATTCATTTCATCTGGGATATATCACTCTCAATAATCATAACAATTACTGAGCATTTCAGAAAGAATCTTCCAGATGGTACATTGTTATGATTATCTACAGCATGTATAAATGTTACCACAATTAAGCATCAGTGTATGATCCCATAAACCAGAAATTTGCTCCATGTTATAAACCATATCTCTGTGGGAGGAAGAAAGTATACGGTAGATCACTATCTACTGGCATGAAAAGTGGGCAACTTGTGGTCCTCCAAATGCTGCTGGACTACAGATCGTATCATTCTTCATTTACCATAATGATCAGCGCTGAAATTTAACAACATCTGGAGGGCCATACATGCCTTTTCTTGAACTAGATCACCAGGTTTTCTGACTCCCAATTGTTTAATAATCACAGCAACTAAAATGGAATTTGGTTGCTGGAATAAAGAATACTGGAGGGTAGGAGATGAGTTGGTTTTGCGTTTTTTGTATAAAAGGATTATAATTTTAGTTCTGATGGGCTAAGTATATACTCAGAAGCTTGCTACTCCCTAAATGTGAGACTAACTCCTGAGCCACTGCTTTGGCCACACATGGCTGATGATACTGAAGTTTTAATATAAAGCAATATAGGCTTCATAAGCATGAAACTATCCACTTTACCTCAGAACAACTACTGTCATTTTTCAACAGATTGAGACACCTTTTCAGTCAGCAGTTTGATCATAAGTAAGACATACATCAGTTGTTGCTAAACAAGCAGTTGTTTAGATATAAGTTTCAGCAGAGCAAAATTCAAGGAAAATCATGGACATTCAAGGAATAAGGCCTTTAGGGTACTCCAAATCAAGATAAACTTCTTTCCATAATCATCAAAAAGCATGGATGACATCTGAATGAATGTTACAAGCTAAGAATAATGATAACAGATTTTTATTTTTATACACTTACCAAATTCAAAGAACAAGCTAAAGCTCTTGAAAATGTCTAGGCTTACCTCTAACAGATGCCCTCTTGGGCAAGATGGTGACAGATCCTTCTGCAATCTCTTCCACATCTCTCACGGGGGCAATTTTGGAACCCCAGCTGTCAGAACCCATCCAGATGAAGTGCCCAGTCTGATTGGCTCGCTTTGCTGCCATCAACACATTCCTGGAGAGACAAAAGCAAAAAACAGTTTATGTAATCATCAGGGGTTTTATATTTAAACTGATGCAGGCACTGTGTCAAATTGGCAAGGCAGGAAGCACCCACATTGTGTTGACTATAAGAATTGCAAATAAAATTAACTTGGCATGTCCAGTCATATTCAGAAGTAACCTATTCAGTTACTAATTTTCACAGCACTAAGTGCTATTTGCCATATTTATTTCTCTGCACCACATTAAATCTATGGATAGACATAGAAATCCGAATCTGAATTCTCCTTCAACACCTTCAACACCTTTAACATCTTCAAAGCAAGCATAACCCAATCAGACCATATCTTTGCAGACTACAGCTCACAAATTGATTATCCAGTGAGCCTTTATTTTGAATTTCTTGAAAATATGGGGTGTGCATTTAAAGAGTCAATGAATGCTGGACAATCAGGATCAAATATACAAAAATTAGTGAGGCCAAGTATAGCAGCAATTTGATGTTCTACAACTCTTTTAGCTTCCATAATATACATCCTATTTATAACTAAACTCTGGGAGGTATGACATAAGGATTTAGGAGAATTTACAGGATTGAAGTAAAATGTAATTTCACTATTTTTACCTAGCATCTTTGTTCCAATATCACCTGAAATGATGGTATAATGTTCTCTAGGGAAAAACTGATTATCTGTTCCATTCCGCTTCACCAGATAATCCCATTTTTAATTTAGTCTGCACAACCTATTCCAATTTCTGAAATTGCTGCCAAGCCCAATAACTAGTAAACCCAACACGAGCTCTTGATTTCATTGCAATAGCTGGGAGAAATTTTATTTAGTTATTATTTATTAAAATTATTATACTGACAATTACTGAAGTCTCAACAACTTATAGTAAAAACTTAAAACCTAAAATAAAAACTCTGCTAGAATAATAATGTAAACAAAAACAAAATAAAAAATAGTGTAAACAAAATAAACAATTCAAACCATGTCATAGGACTTTTTAAAAAGTGACTTAAGCTCCACAATTTAACAGAGAGTTAATTCTAAAGAATTTGGGTGACTACAGACAAGGCGTGATTCCTGGTTGCCTAAAGCAGCTTTAATTTAACTTCCTCAGATGCTTTCAACAAGTAGGGAGAGGTAATCCAAGAGATGTTGTTTTGTGCCTTGAACCCAAGCTATAGATGGTTTTAAATATAATAATCAACACTTTGAATTTCATCTGAAACAAAGTGATTGATTTTACAATGCTTTTAGCATAAGTGTAATGTGATCTTCCAAAGGATAACCTGGCAGCTGAATTCTGTGCCAACTCAAATTTCTGGACTAGACATACAGGCAGTCCCATAATTGTTTAAACTTAGATTACCAGAATATGCATGACTGTTTTAAGATCATTTTCTTCCAGGAAGGAAAGGAGTTGGCATATCACTTGAAGCCAATGAAAACTATCTCTAGCTGTTGCCTCACTTGGAGAGAGATTGGAGAGAGATGAAAATTGAGAAATACACCAAAACTGTATATCTGCTCCTTCATAAAAGTGTATTTTCATTCGGAACAAAATCTACCCTGACTCTCGAATTATGGACCCTCACAAAGAACATCTTCGGCTTGTTTTATTCCAAATTCAATATATGAACTCACCAACTTCAATTCATTATCAACTGCTGGCAGATATTCAAGAGAACCACTCTATTATCTGAAGTTGTTTCAGAGAAATAGGTCTGGATACATCTATGTATTGACATCCTGCTCCAAACCTCCATAATTGGAGGTATTCAGATATTAAAAAGCAATGGAGATCAAATGGAGGGACCATATACCAGAGTGTAGTTTAAGCAGAAACTGTCTCCAAATAATAGTATCTCCCATTCTCAAAACTTTCAGTACAGTAATCCAGATGGATATAATGGCTGAGGGATTATTATCTATTATCTGAGGGACCATCTCTTGCCAGTTACATCTACCTGACTCACCAGAGTGGGGAGGCAAGGAATGTTGCGGGTCCCATCTCCTAGAGGGGCACCCAGAAGAATGGCCTTCTCCATGGTGGCTCCCTCTCTCTGGAACATCATTCCCCCAGAGATTAGAATGGCCCCCACTCTAACACTCTTCCAGAAGGCACTAAAGATCTGGTTCTGCCAGTGGGCCTGGGGAACCCAGAGCGGGATTGAACCAGTGATGAAATGTAAATTTTTTTACTACCGGTAGCTTGGTGGGTGAGGTAATGTCACTGGGTAGGCGTGGCCTTTTTTTTTTTAACTTTTAAAAGCGCGCAGGGATTTTTGCTACCGGTTCTCCAAACCACCCGCCGCCATTGCTACCGGATCGGGCGATCCAGTCCGAACTGGGAGCATTTCACCCCTGGATTGAACCCATTAAATGGCTTGTGTGATGTGTTGTTGCCAGGGCGGGGGGTGGAGGGTTATTTTATTTTATTATATTATATTATTCATTTTTTATATGATTCTCTCTTTTATTAGTTTTATTGTTTTTTATATGAGGTTTTTATATTCTTGTAAGCTGCCTCAAGTCGCCATAGGCGAATAGGCGCATTATTTAGGAATATAAATTTCCTTTTGGGATTTTGGGTACAGGAAGATAGAAAACTACTTCACATCCAGTCAACTTTTTGTACTTCTAACTGGAAACTATCTGTCAGATTAATGGGATAGGTAATGGTTCTAGTTGTTTCACCAGGATTTGGAAGGGTTTGAACAGAGGAGGAACGGAATATGTGATATGCACTTCTTTTGCTTAGTATCTAGAATTTTATTCCTTTTAATGATTGAGGATGTACAGATAGTCTTCATTTGACGACTGCTCAAAGTTACAATGTACCCCCAAAAACATACTGATTACTCCCTTCCCATAGTTATATGATAGCATTTTGGACACTTAGCAGCTCGTTACAGTGTCTCATCACCAGATGGCCACAGTTTGTGGCATTTTTTGCTGTTTTCCTTTGGGAGAATGGATTCACTTAATAATCATATGACTCATTTAACAATGACATGATTCACTTAACAATCATGGTGATTCACTTTACAATGGTTGTAAAATCAAGTCAGGTCATGTGGTGACCTGCTTAACAATCACAAGGATGTATGATGGAAATTCTGGGTTCGTTGTGGTCATTAAATGAGGGCTACCTGTAAAACAGAATTAAACATTTATTTCTTTTAGTCACTAAAGAGTATACTTGGATTATTTTATTTTGCCATGTCCTTGGTGAACATCTCATTTTCAATCTAAAAATTATGGGAAACAGATACTTGTTAACTTCGAGATGGTCTCATTGCCATTTATTATTAATATTGTTATGGCGCCTTCCAGTCAGTCTTGTCTCCTGGCAAGTGCCTGGATAAGTCTTTGCAGTTTTCTTGGCAAGATTTCAGTGTGGTTTGCCATTGCCTGTATCCTAGAACTGAGAGAGAGAGAGCGACAGGGTCACCAAGTGGCTTCATGTTCAAGGCAGGACTAGAGCTCATGATCTCCTGGTTTCTAGGCTGATGCCTTAACTACCAAACTACTCCTTAACCTTGATCATCTCAATTATGGTAGAATTAAACAAAGGATTCCAAGTACAAGAGAAGATGAACTTTGCCCTTGGCAAATTCCAGTGAAATAAGGCAATTAAAAAAGAGTGTGAGTAATGATGATTCAGAACCTATATAAGCTAGTCAATACCCCCTCCCACATGGAATGGAACAGAATTAAACAGGAGAATGCTGAATATTTTCTGGTTTTGAAGAGATCCACCCACCATCATCTCTTTGGGATTCCATGATTGCCAGAAGGGTGTAAGGTCTTCTTTTCTTTGCATATTTCTACTCTTGAACAGTCTTTGCTCCTTGTCTTGTGTTATGTTACATTCTTGGCTATTCTGTGACAACTGTCTCATGTTAATTTGCTATTATGCTACTTTCTTATTCTGCCTTGGAATAAAAGCTTACCTGCTCATATAGTGATCATTGTTTTGGAATCTAACAGAATCCAAACTACCAGTTTGTTGGACAGGGACACAGCAGACTGGAGAGGCTGCAACTGTATCTAAGATCTACATGAAAGCATCTGCTCTACATTTGAATTGCAGCTCTTCCTCCTTGGGACATAATCCTTTGCAAGTATTCACCAAAATTATGACACACACTTAGTTCAGTGAGGTTTATACCGGGCCTTGTAGATGAAATCCATCATACGTTTATAATAGCGTATCTTTCTTCTCCAACTTTCATCAATCCCCATGTGCCCAAGATTTGTTCCAAAGAACTGAGATTAGATTTGGAAAGTTTAGAAGAGGAAAGGTTTCTCCCAGGTCACTGGAAACCACTGTATAGTTCAATAGAACTTAACTATTATATAGGATTGCAGCCTTACTTCAGGATTTCACAATTTAGCATTACTGCTTTTGTAATAAAATCATTAACATAAACTATCAAAAATTCCTTGAAAATGAGAGAGGGAAGAGGTACAAAGATACTTTGCCTATTATATTATTATCATCTTTGAGCCACATAATTTTAAGCAGTGAAAAATTAGGCAGAAATTATATCAGAGCACAGTAACAAGAGTCAAGATAACTTCAGTGAAAATGTTATGCTAAAGGCTTTCTTAAAGTTTCTCAAAAGTTTTCAGCCTTTGCAAAAATTGTCCCATTTTTCTACCTCATTCTCAAGAAGCTTTAGAAAGCCTTTAGCATTTATATGAGTAGCATTTCGAACTTTTTTTTGGCAAAGTGAAAGAGTACAGTTGTTGATATACTGGTAAATTTCCTCTGTGGGAGGAGCTGCAGTATATTGTCTTTCTATGAACTTGAATAAAAATGTGGAAAGACAGAAAGGCTGCTGGAGAAAGGTGTTGGGAGAAATGATATAAACCCTTATAAAACATCCACACCACCTCCTCATTGGGGGGGGGCGGTATATGTGTGAGAGAATCAAAAGCCATTTATTTTCCTTCCAATAAAATTGAAAAAGTGCAGCAGAAATTTTTAGCATAGCAGTATGTGCAACTCTGTGATTTTAAGACATGTTAATACAGTATCTTTGGGGGTTTCTCTGTCTTCAAAGCAACACAATTAATTTAGATATTACCCTGATAAGAAAAAGAGTCGGAAGAAGCGATTACATATATTCTCATTAAGTATATAAGCAGAAGCAATTTGGTAGTCCTTCCCCTTCTCAAGAATGACTGGAGGGATTGTGGCTGCCTCAGGAATGTTCTAGCAAAATGGATCATTATATAGTCAAGGCTGATTGATGATTCTATATTATTTGATCAATGACAATTTTTCATTTTTTTTTCATTTTTTTTAAATCAACCAGACATATGATTCCATAATTCATTTTAACATTACTGGAATAAGATGACTTACAACTTATTTGCTCACTAAATAAGCAGATGTCAAAATGTGCCTGGAGATCTGCAACATTCTTCATTCTCTGAATGTTAAGAACCTCTCTTGCCTCAAAAAAAAAAATCTTTGACAGTCTCCATCCTAAGCAACCAGGAGTACACTTGGAAGGCAGAGTTATGACTAAAACAAACAGGGATGAACTCGCTACACAGTTTAGAGCCACCAAACTGAAGAGCAAGTATATTTGGCTGGTTTTAAATAAGCCCTTAGCAGGAAAATAAATGAAAAGGGTGTCCAGTGGATCAATGGATGCTTTGTCAATAACAAGCTTGATTAAAAAGTGATTAAGAGAGTAGAGGTAACAAAACTGAATGACAGATAGCCCCTGGAGCCATAGAGAAACAGCAAGTGCTTTTGAAAGGAGGAAGCAGAAAACACAGTAGTGATCATGATAAGAAAGGCAGATGACAGTAAACAGCATGCAATGATAGCAAATAGCATGGAGCAAATTAGCATCAAAGTCAAGTTTACCCTACGGAAGAATGAAATAGAATTGAAACAAAAACAAAAAAAAAGCTGTTATCCTTATTAAAGCAGTAGCTAACTTTATAATACCGTATGCAATTCTTTGCAATGTATTTTTTGGTCATTTATTTAGTTGAGGATATTTTATAGTTATGTCAATGTTCTGCCAAGGACTCCAAATACCCATAGAATTTATGTCTTTGGTGAAATGTAACAGATTCAAGGATGTTGCAGTGACTGCTTCCTTATCTCTTCTCTTTTCTGCAGTTAAGTACGGGATCAGCTTGTTAGAATAACAATTAAAGTCTTGGCAACCCCCATAAATCAAAGCTGCTATGCTGTATTTCAAAGAATGTTACTGTAAAGTCTTTGCACTTTGAATAATACTGTGTCTTCTTTCTTATCTTGCATCCTTATCAGTTGTAAACTAATTCTTTGGGGTCTCTACATAATGTGGATATGCTTAAAATATCTTTGATCAATATTCTATATAAGTTCTATGTAACCCTGGAACTCTTGTTCTTCAAGAGACCAATGACTTCCTGCTACTTTCTAGCTTTAGAAATAGTAAAATGATTACTGGATCCTCCCCAGTTGTTTGTCATTTTGAGAGTGAGCTTTCCACCATGTTTCATTTTCATACCACAGTTCTATCACAAGATCTCAAAATGCCATTGTGTTCTGTGGCAACACTTAATAATAGCTGTTGCACAGCCTGAAAAACTTTTATTGTCATCATTATGAGAAAGAGAAAGGCAAAGAAGAGAAAAATAATTTCTCAAGGTCATTTAATAAAGCAGTGGAACAAATTGAACTGAAATGTTCAAGGATAAGGACCATCGTCTAGTAGCTAGACATGGAACTAATGGACAAATTAAAAGTGAAAACACCTGTAACAGCCCAAGAATTATATACAATTTAAGTATTACCATAAACTATGTGTAGTGATTCCCTTATTAGAACAATAGAATCACAAATTCAAAGAATTGGAAGAGGCAGTTTATATCGTAAAATGTAACTGTCAGTATAGGAATCCAAATAAAGACTCTCAGACAGATAGCGGCCCAAATGCTATTTAAACATAACCAATAATGGGGAACTAGCACCTTACTAAGTAATTAAATTTGTTTGCCAAATTACTCTTATTGATAGGAAGTTTCTTAAATTGTGCAAATCTGCATTCCTATAACTTAAATAACATTATTGTTATTTATGGAGTGTTGTGTCCAGCACTCAGGAATGCTAGCAATCAGGTCTTGGGTTTTTTTTCTCTGTGACATCCTTTCAGATATTCAAACAGTGCTATTGTATTTCCTCAGCATCCTCATCACATACTCCTTCATTTCTTTTTAGTTCCTATCCCCAAAGTTCTCTTTATTCCCTTTGAATTTGTCCCAATTTCATTGAGTCCTTCGTAAAGTATGGTGCCTAAATCTGGAGAGTAGTGGAGGATGGATCTGGCCAAAACAGAATCCAGTAGAAAAATTCATTCTCATCCTTTGTGGATGAAGCCTAAATTCTTTTTGTCTCTCCCCCGCCCCCCACTCCCCATGTCAACTGCTGGCTCATACTCAATTTGCAAACAATTACTATTCAATTAATTGAGAGGAGCTGTTTGTGTTAATTTCATGAAGCCTACATTCAAACAAGCAACATTTTCCTAGGTTTTTTAAAGGTCACTCAAATTCCTCTGGACCATCTATCCCACTGTAAGTATACTTTTTAAGTTTAAAAAATTAAGTTTATCTGAAAATAACTAATACACTGATGAAAGTTATGGTAAAATACTCATCACTATAATAATGTGAAGGAACGAATTTGGTCTAAGAAGAAAATAAATTATTTTTTTACAAAAAGATTGGATTAGATTAGCCATTATGACTAGAAATTCTTGGAAATGTTGTCCCAAATAATTTGGAGAAGTTTGGGAAGGCTGACAAAGACTATAGGCAAAATTAGGTAATCAATGTGCATCCATATGATCAAATGGATTTCACACACAGAAAAAAGATGTTGAGACTCTAGAAAGAGTATAGGGAAGATGGCAAATATGATCAGGGGACTGGAAGCTAAAACATACAAAGAACGGTTGCAGGAATTGTGTATGTCTACTTTAATGAAAAGAAGGACTATGGGTGATACGATAGCAGTATTCCAATATCTAAGAGGCTGCCACAAAGAAGAGGAGGGTCAGCCTATTCTCCAAAGCACCTGAGGACAGGACAAGAAGCAAAAGATGGAAAATAATCAAGGAGAGAAGCAACCTAGAACTTAGGAGAAATTTCCCAACAGTGAAAACAATAAATCAGTGGAATGGCTTGCCTTTGGAAGTTGTGGGTACTCCATCACTGGAGGTTTTCAAGAAGAGATTGGATAGCCATTTGTCCAGAATGATATAGGGTCTCCTACCAGAGCAGCAGGTTGGACTAGAAGACCTCCAAGGTCCCTTCCAACTCTATTATTCTGTTATTCTGAAATCTGGTGGCCTCCAGATATTTTTAACTTTATCTCCCATCAACACTAGCCTATATGGTCAATAGCAATGTTGAGCATCATATGCCAAAATTTTTCAAATGTGTTCACACTTATTAAATAGGCACTTTCACCCATTTACAAATGCATATTTTTAAAACATGTGGAATGTATTTGCTTTCAAAATATGCATGCTAAAGTACATTTTCTCAAAATGTGAATATTAGTAACCTTATTATGGTCATTGGTGTAGAGAGCAAGAAAAATTATGGAAATATGCAAGAATGGTTACCTAGGCAAAAGGATCTTAAACACTTCTAAAGTCCTGAGGGGCAAGACAATATTTGGAAGTGACTCAGGCAGATGCCTCCCTGATTCACTGGAGTATGAGTAGGGGAGCAAGTACAGCACAATCAGATTTGCAAGGATTCTATTATTATAGCCAGTTTTAATAAAAGCAGTTTTAGCCTTCCTGTGGAGTTGATTTTCTGACCTGATCTACCTAGAGGGGCTGACACTGAGCAGCTTTAACTATGAATATTTACATGCATCTTGGTATACAGAATGATGTCTCAACCTCCTGAGATGCAGGAAAATTTAATTACTATTTTATTTTAATTCATCAGTTAGTTTAGATCAGGGTGTCAAACTCAAGGCCCAGGGGCTGGATCTGGCCTGCAGGTGCTTAGATCTGGCCCGCGGGGCTGCCCTAGAAACAACAAAGGACCGGCCCGCTGTACTTCTGCCAGCGAAAAAGGAGCTCGGAAGGGCTGCATGCAGGGGCTCCAAGCTCTTTTTGCTGGCAGAGGGTTGCAGGAGGCTGTTGCAGCTGGAGACAGAGCTCGGGAGCCTGTTTTCACTGCCAGAGTGATTGGGCCCCCACAGATGTCCCCAATACAAGTGATGTCGAGCTGGCATGCCCATCCTGGCTATGCCCACCCCAGGCCCCTGAGGTCAAACACAACCCTGATGAGGTCCTCAATGAAATTGAGTTTGACACCCTTGGTTTAGATGATCAGATTTCACAGAAGTTTAACTGATGCTATGAACAGGCCTCAACAGCTGCCAAAATGAGATATTGTTCTTGGCATTGTTAAACTGGTGTACACTAAATTGCACAACAAAAAGCGTTATAGAACTGAACAACCCAAACATGTGGCATCAATGATACTCCTAA
Organism: Arizona elegans; assembly: GCA_022577455.1. Lineage (NCBI taxonomy): Eukaryota > Metazoa > Chordata > Lepidosauria > Squamata > Colubridae > Arizona > Arizona elegans. The sequence continues at coordinate 157,275,569 of JAKOOJ010000002.1, forward strand.
AGTTTTGCTCCATTTCTCAGGAATGATTCCTGGATGGTATACCTGATGACAAGTGATTATAGATTCAGCCACAGCAAATAGGCCATGAATTATCATGGGAATCAGGCATTTATTATATTGGACTGCATTTCACTGTCAGCAGCTCAGAGTGATACATATGTTCCTATACTCATGTGACCAAAATTGTGGGGGTGGGAATGAGAGATTTGTCCAAGGCTATCCATTTAACTTCACAGTTGAGGGAATGCTGGAATGTGAGAAGAATAAAATTAGCAAGCAATGACTCACTAAATTGGAAACGGAACCAGATACGCTTCTCATTTTGGTTGATCTTAATAACTACTGCAATAACTGCTGGCACAGAACATAACTATTTGCCTGATGGTCAGGCCTACTCAGAGTTCATCAGAATAACACATATTTTATAAAAGCAGAACCAGTTGCCAATAGTCTCCTGGGTTCAGTTCAAGATGCTGATTATAACCCATACAGTAAAGCTATTATGCAGCTTGGGCCCTTGTTATATTTGGCAGCACCTTCTCTGGGTAGAATTTGTTCAATTATACAATCTAACCAAGACAGGACATTTATCTCTAGAGACATGGAAGGGGAAACCTGGAGAATGATATTCTCAACAGTAGCATTTGGTAACATTTCATTTCCTAAAATGAGGCTAGCTTCTGCTTTTTTATGCTTTAGGAAGCAGATTAAAATCATTCCCTTTTGCAGGGCATTGGTTGTAAGCCACTTAAAGTCATTCATGCAAGACACCTAAATAAACAAAGAAATAAAGTTACTGTCCAGCTATGGATTTTAAGATTTATTTTTATTTCATGAATTAACACAGCTCTTTATTGCTTTACATTGAGTCTGTGATGTTTTAAATAATAAAAAAAAAATCTGGGCAAATAAAGGCAACAGGGGAAATGGCTATGTATATATAAAAGTCACAAAGAAATTATGTGGGATGCAATCCCAGCCTACCGAGAAAGTCATATTGAGGAAGAGCTATAGATTTCTTGCATGGAGCTCTAACTCACTCCCCCACCTCACAAAATGGCAGTCTAACTATATTTGCAGCATATACAGCAATACAACTCTGGACTAAGGCACAGAACCCAACTTGCACCTTCTCCATTGTTTCCTTATATTCACATAATACATGAACTTCCCACAATTTACATATAATTTACTATTGCATCTTGGGCAGACACAAAGTCACACTCACACATACAAAATCACATAGGTTTTATGAGCGCAGCAACTGGTTCATCTCCTAAACTCTCTTGTGCTAACCAATAGATGCAAACTCACTCTTAAATAAAAGGAGCTTTTTCCATATACAGTATTGTGATGGGAGATTGTGGGTGAGCTTGGAAAAGACTGGAAGGCAAAATAGATACAAAAATCCAGACATAGAAGATGGCAGCTAGTTTCAGAAAAGGTGACTCAAGCCAGGTAGCAAATCTTTTTTAATGATTTGCCATAATTAACTTGCTATAAATGAGAGGAGAAATTTCTTTTACAATTGATGAGACCGGTGCCAAGCACCATGAAACTAGGTGGAATCAAGGATCTGAGAACTACACAGATTTCAGTAACGTATCTTTAATGCTAGTATGATGGGAAATATATAATATACTAAAGGTCTCCTCTCCATTCCTTTCCCAGCCTTCTCAGACTGTCTCATAGTTGTACTAATATTCCAATCATCACCATGACATTGGGAGACCACCAGTTTGGGGTGAAATTTCAGTTTATCATGGTAACTATGCAACTATAATGTTTAGAATTACAAGATGGAAGGTAATCTAGAAAATAGGCATGTATGTCCATTTGAGAAGATTGAAAAAATACAGTATATATGCAGGTTTGAGAATCACAACAGCTCTTATGTTTTGGAGCCAGAAATACATGCATGAATCATGTGAATCAATCCTAAGAAATCAAATCTGGCTCAGTAGTACATGTTTACCATTGCCTGAAAAATAGGAATTTTCCAGGTGCATGTAAACTATTGCCATCAGAGTGCAATTCTCCAGTTTACTGCTTATTTTCATATAGGCAAATGTTTATAAACCTCTGTTTAAAGATACTTGTCATTGATGCTGCAAAGTAAATCCCCTGATTTTGGTGGAAGGAAATAACATACAATATTTTTAAGAGCTTCACAAAACCCCTAAACAGTTTGATGCAAACTGATTGAAAATGTCAATTTACTTATATTTGCCAACATTTGTTGATTAATAAATTAATAAAAATTAATAAAAAGAGCCTTGGTAGTACAGGGGTTTAAGGCACCCTGTTATTAAGCTGGTTATTAAGACCAGCTGCCTGCAATTACTGCAGGGTTCGAATCTCGCCAAGGCTCAAGGTTGACTCAGCCTTCCATCCTTTCTAAGGTAGGTGAAATGAGGACCCAGTTGTGGGGGCAATTAGCTGACTTTGTATAAATATACAAAAGGATGAAGGCTATTGCTGAGCACATTGTAAGCCGTCCTGAGTCTTCGGAGAAGGGCGGCATATAAATCAAATTAAAAAAATAAAAATAAAAATAAATTAGATAGTTGCAAGATGAGGTGCAACTCAGAACTGCAAGATCTAAAGAACTAAATCAGAGGATTGTGTGCCTTCAGTTTTTCATTTTGTGTTATAGTTACATTTACTTCATTGGAAAAAGCCATATTTTGCTTTCTAGTGACTACCAGAGAATATTAAAAGTATCCTTTTTAATTACTAAAGATAAATTTTATGGAAGCTTGACTTCAAAATTTCCTCACAAAACCTTAATCTTTGTGGGAAGTGTTTTTGAAAAAAGAGGCTTCAAAATTATATCCAATTTCTAAAAGTATTTTAAATTTTTCAAACTAATGATTAGATGATGAAAATTTCAAGTAGCCACAGTCTGCTTTGCATCATATTTCTCTGAATCTATAGATCATATTTTAAAACGCCTTAGAACGTGAGTGTTTTTTTATGGTACATCCAAGAACAAGCTTCCCATAAGCATTTCAGTGGAATGTTTCCTGAAGCAAAATCCAGGAATTTAGATCTTCAGATTTTTATATAATTATTAATACTTCCTCCTCAAATTTACCTTTTTTCATGAAATCATTTATAAATTTCTGAGGGATCTTTTCTATGCCATGCAAGGCCAAGGAGATATGAACCAGTGGTGGGTTTCAAAAAAATTTACTACTGGTTCTGTGGGTGTGGCTTGGCAGGGGAAGGATACTGTAAAATCTCCATTCCCACCCCACTCCAGGGGAAGGATACTGCAAAATCTTCATTTCCTCCAAATCAGCTGGGACTTGGAAGGCACAGAATAGATGGGGGCGGGGCCAGTCAGAATTTTTACTACCGGTTCTCCAAACTACTCAAAATTTCTGCTACCAGTTCTCCAGAACTGGTCAGAACCTGCTGAAACCCACCTCTGGTATGAACCAGGGACAGGATTATGGCTTCTAAGCAATTCTAAAGGGTTTGATCACCACCACCAAACTGAAGAAGGTTGGACCTATTCTGATTGTTAGCCAAGGGATGGGCCTCTTCTAAGTTGGGGATACATATTTAACCTACAGCAAACCATCGGAAATATCTTCAGAAACATCAATTTACAGAACTACAGAAGATACCAATACCATTTTGAAACACAGAGGAACAATGGAAAATGTATCCCGATATGTTGTTATTGAGGAAGGAATATGGAAATAGCCTTCAAGAAGAAATTTAAGAACTGTTAAGTAAACATCAACTTAGTTCTGGGAAAGAAGAGGGTGAAAAAGAAACTCAAGATAACCCTATCTTGATTCTATTCAGTATAAAACAGAGTGCAGAGGAAAACTCTGGCAGGCTTTGAAATTCTGTTATTATATCCTATATCAAGAGTACAACTAGTCCTTTTATTGTCTGTTCTTTGACTTAGCCAACCTCAGAAATGCTGACAATATTCCATTTTATTCGTTAACAAGATTCATATCTAGCTTTCTCCCCTTCTGCATGCCCTATTCTTCTATACATTTTCTTTCTTTGTCTCACTATTTTCCATCACAGATCCTAAAGTATTAATCTCTAAATTCTTACTTGATATCATCTTCATTGGCAAATATGATGACAGCTCGAGCATTGGATGTTTCCAGAAGGCGCCGAATGATCTTATCAAATTCTCCTTCTTTGGGTTCCCGGGGAATCTTGACTGATTGTGCCACACACACACTCCCTGTGATAAAGAAAATAGCATGATTTGAGAAATCTTTAAACAGAAGTAACAAACATGGAAAGATTAAAGAAAGGCATGGGACAATTTTCCCATAGCCCAAAACAACATTTTCATGTGGTTTCATCTGCAGGTTTTATGTCTGTATGTAATTGTAATTTTAGTGAGGATAAAAACATGGAACCAAATTATGAAGCTAGATGAACATGCATGTCTGAACAAACTTCCTTGTTAACTCGTCATTTATTTAATATTGGAAAGAACATCCTATTTCATTTTTTTATATGTGCCTAAAGGCCCAATGTCAAATGGCTTGGATGAAAGAATCTACATAGTGCAGTAACTATTTGGGCTCTTCTTTGAAGCTTATACATTTTGTTTATATCTGTATATGCTTATACTCTGCCTTATAAACTGACCTTTATTTGTATATAGTATAAATATATAACACAAGTAGAAACACAAAAATACATCGTAAAATTACAAAAGAATAAAAGAAAAAAATTAATAATGAATAAATCAGAGATACCAATTCCAATCTCAACATGTAAGCATATCTACCTTCTCCAAACTGATGCCCTCCACATTACAATCTCCTAGACTTGTACCAAATGGATATTGGTCTCCAGCTTGTACCAAGTGGACATTGTGGGCACAGTATTCCAAAAGCCCTGAAGTGTATCAGTTTAAGATATGCTAACTTGTATTATTTGATGTTTAAACCTGCTCAACCTTAAAATAATTTTGTAAGTTTCCTCTTTAAGTTGTTTGTGATTCCCAGGGTCTCACAACTCAATTTAAGAACTCTGATATACAGTAACTGATTAGGAGTATATAGGTGAAGAACTATCTGATTAATTTGTTACTATGTAAATTCACCCTTTACTTTTTCTTGTCCCTAAAAAGTCACCATATCATGATGCTGAACTACTAACACAAACCAAAAAAAAATTAAAAATCACCTTTGGGAGCATCTGTATTAATAGGTGTCAAAAGTCCTGTAATAATGAATGCAGAAAGGGAAAGCAAGATTCTATCATGAAAATTGTATGACTTCCTGACTACTTTCCTATATCCTAGGCATGGATTTCTATAAAATAAAGGTTACAAATGCATGTTTCAAGATATGTATATTTTCCAGATGTGAACTAGAAATTCAAATAATCTCCATCTCTCATGGAGGACTTTTTTCTACAGAAACATTTAATTTATAGTTGTTTTATTACTCTTAATTAATTATATCTTTATTTTATACTCCCAGAAGAAAAAATACTGGAAACAAAGATAAAAAACAGAGATTCTTGATTTCATATACTCACTTCTTACCTGATGCTCCTTTTATATAAAACATTTCTGTGGGGAGCTGATCTGAATTCTAGATTAAGCAATGCAATGTCCATCTCACTCCCCATTTTCATGGTTTTTATCGTTTCAGTTTCTTTGTTTCACTACCCTTTTCTCTGAGCCTCCTCATCCCATATCTACTAGGGCTTTGTCTGTAATACTTGAAATCCAAGTCTTCAAAAGGTGTTTCAGTGCATGTGGAAACCCAAACTTAACATCTGACTTCAGAACCTTAAAGCAACTCTATCTTTCTCCATCTGATAGTTGGACAACATAAAAAAATGACCATTTTTCTTAATGCATTCATTGATGTAATGATTTCCTTTTGATGCCCTCTAGTGACCAATCTTCAAAGTCACCTTATCAATTCCAGGTGTAAATACAGAAAGTTATGCCCAGGAAGGATTCTATATAGTAATTTCAAAGTTCTAACTCAAGTACACGTTAGCCCTTAATCATTTATAAAATCCTAAAATTGTCACCTTTTTGCTGTATATTCAGAAAAAAAATCTTGCAAACCTTAAAATTGTAATTGAAACTTATTTCTTAAAGGATTGAAGGAAAAACTCAGTGAATATGATCAAACTTGCAGTTCTGAAGGTTCTTTATCTTTAAAAACAGTAAAAAAAAAATTTAAACTCCAACGTGATTAATAAGTGAGTTTTGGTCAAATTTTGAGCCCAGAAAGAGGCCACATTAACAGCAATGAGCTCAGTGGAATCCTGCAACTCCCAGCAAGTAATCAGAAACACATCAGTTTGTGTGATTTACTCTACTCACGCAAAAAACTGTTCAGAGTATGTATGGGTGATATCAAGATCTTTTCTTTCTCTGGAGTGATTTGGCAGTCTGGATTCAGCAATCAGCAGCCATTTTCGGCCATAAAATCTCCTCCTGTCTGCAGGATGTCAGTTTGCCATTTCCTTATTGGAACTCTTCAAGAACACTAGTCTTGCTATTATTCTCCCATGTTTAGACCTCATTGTGGATGGAGGAAATCAATGGAAAACAGTTAATCTGCAAAGTCTATGAAGTTCTAGCACTTCAAGGGGAAATCTGGGCACAGTAGAAAAATTGATGTATTTTCAAAGTGACTGGAAGGTGTAAATAAAAAGTCACAGGCCTGATCTGTGAAGTGCAATAAACCTGGTGTCCAGTTTTGTAAGATGATTATATGGAGGGGAGAAAGCCAGGTATAATTGCCAACAGCAAGGGGCAGAGGGGCTTTCTGACAATAATGACAAGGTAATTCTTAAGGAGGCCAAGAACACAGTTTGAAGTTCTTGAAAAGCATGTAAGGCCACTGTATCAAGGTAAAGTTGGAAAGCATTTGGCAGATGGAGCAGGTGATAACTGTAGGTGGCCTGAAATGGTACTACTTGAGTAGGGACACAAACTGAGTTATAAATGAATACAGCCATAGATGAAATGTCAAAGTAATTGTTTTAGTTTTCTAACAGCAAGAGTCTTGTTCTAAAATGGCATTAGTCTTTAGTCTTCTGAGTTTCTCCATCAGACTTTGGTCTGGAAGATAGAGATTTACATGCAAAAGCTAAAATAGTACATGTTCCCAGAAAACCACAATAAAGAAAACAAAAATTTATCTAAAGGTCATCTATCCAAACTAGTAACTTGGTAAGATCAGTGCAGTGAAATCAGGACCAAAATGCTGTACATTCAGATAGTATAGGCAGATATCAAGGCAGAAGAAAATCTATTTTTTCCAGGAGCAATCTTTATTTTTAAGAAATATGGTAGCCCTAATAATCCAGTACAGGTAGTAGCTTACTTATGGCCATAATTGGAACCAGAATTTCTGTTACTAAGCAAGGCAGTTTTTAAGAGAGCCATGCCCAGTTTTACAAACTTCTTTGCCACTATTGATAAGGGTTTTTTTAACAGTAACAGAGTTGGAAGGGACCTTGGAGGTCATCTAGTCCAACCCCCTGCTCACGCAGGAGACCTGTACTAGGGATTCAAACCACCGAACTGCCGACCTTTCTAATTGACAAGTTCAGTGTCTTAGCCACTGACCCACCTAGTCAGGCAAGTGAAGCACTATAGTGCTAAATGAATCACATGATTCATTGTTGTGAGTTAGGGGTGGTTCTAAATTCACAGCTCCAGCTTGAAGAACAGATGGCAGTTGCAGCCAAGAAGGCTTTTGCCCACATAAAATCTATTGTGCCAGTTGTGCCCATTCCTGGATTAGGACAATCATTCATGTCCTACTCACTTCAAGAATAGACTATGCAACGTGATCTATGCTACCCTTGAAAACCATTAGAAAACCAGGTGGGCTGGAATATGGCAGCACAAGCAGCAGTGGTCGGTTGCTACCGGTTCACACGCATTGGGTGAACCGGAACAGTGGCAGCAGGAGGCTCTGCCCACCTGCCTGGAAGCTTCTGCGCATGCGCAGAAGCGCCACGTGCACGCATGAACATACATAAGCGAACCAGTAGCGAAGGGATTTGGAATCCGCCCCTGACAAGCAGTAATGGGCATATTACAGTACACTTGTGTGACACCACTTCTCCCCAAGCTGGCTCCCTATCAGCTTCCAGGTATGATTCAAAATGCTAATTATCATCTATAAAGCCCTTCATGGCACAAAAGTTTCTTACTTTATGGACCACCTATTTCTGATGATTTCCACCGGTCAGCTAAGATCTAGCAAAATCTTCTCAATTAAACAAGGTCATCTGGTAGGACATCAGAAGTCTGCAATCTATTATGGTACCTACACTGTAGACCCGGAAATCTAGAGATCCAACTCTGATGATATTGTGGAAGGTACTGAAAACCTGGTTATTCTCAAAGGCCTAGGGGTGGAAGGATGGTGAGTCCCCATAAGATTTTATATCCATTGGTATGGTTTCTTTTCTAGATATACTTCTTTGTTCTTTCCTCTATGGTTCTGAGTTTGAAGGATGTAAAGTAACCAGAGTCACTTTAAATGAAACTTTTTTAAACATAGGTAAATAAAGTAAACAAAATAAAACAAACATCAAAAGTTATCCAGAATATAATGGAAAGGATGACTGGAAAACTTTAAAAAGGTGGGGTATTAACCAATTTGAAAGCTCTTACCATATATTTAAAGACAGTTACATATTCATGGTCCTCTTTCATTTGAAAGTGATCCAATTTGGTGAAATACGCATTGTCTGCTGCAAACCCAAGAGATAAAAATGAAGGAAAGAAGGTAGTGATCTCTAATGTCAACTGACTTCAGGAGCCAATAATGATGGATAATGTGCAGAGAGCCAACCTTCTTGACAAAAAAAATAGGAACATTGGCAAGGAGGAAGATAAAACCTTTTGATAAATTCCCCTTGAGATATTCCTTCAGGCAATTAATTCTGTCTTTGATGTGGCATAGTGCTGATCTGAGAAAATCTGAGCTTCAGGAATAAACTTGTCACATAACCAATGAGGGGTCAGGATCTATGCTTTCCATTTGCCCTTTCCATATACATCAGCTTAGACCACATTTTTGGCAGTTACCTAAAGAAGAGGTACTTGCAGAGGGATGGAGACGGGGGGATGATTGTTGATGATGACTTGTAGAGTTTCATTGTATTCTGTGATACATCCGGAATGAAACAGCTGGTCATAAATAATTTCATCTTTTGCTGCGGCTGGATAGACTGAGTAGGCAGATCATATTTGTGTGCAATAAAGGTCTCAGTGAAATTGTTTGTGGTACCAGAATCTATAAAGACTTGCAGGTGTATATCAGCAATGGTCTGAGTCTTTAGCGTAACAAGAATGATTAAATGGTGATGTGTAGCTCTGCATGCCTTGGCTTTATATAATTTCTGGCCTCTGAACCTTTATGATGCTAGACCCATCCTATTTCCCAACATACCAGATTTAGAGTGTTTAGGGCATCTATTTAAACTGCCCCCTTCTCCAGAAGTACATTTCATCAATATGTTCTGTCCCCCTTCCTCACACAGGCAAACGTAATTACCAAGCACGCCTGCCAATATTTTATTAGGTAAACAGATTAGAATTCTTGGCAGACCAAGGTTTTGGCAGCAAACTGCCAAATGCCTGCCAAGACTGTTTTCACTCCCATAAAGCAGAAGAGTACTTATCTTCAGTCCGTTCCAGGAGCAACAAATTATCCACAAGACAAGAGTTTGGTCAATGTTCAGTCCAAAATATATCCAAGCCGAATTTCAGAGATCACGATGTGACTTTCAGGGTTTAACTTTGTCCATCACAAAGCCTGAAGAGCAATCCCACTCACTTTTATTCCTGGTGGGTTGTGGCTCCGTGACTCAGCTCAATCTCTGGCCCTTCCATGCCTCTTCCATTGCTGCACACGCTTCTTCCTCCGACGCTGCCTGGGATCAAGCCAGGATTCATCATCCTCGCTCTCTATCAATTGGTGCTCCAATATGCCTTCCTCCTGGCACATCCCAGGCTGTTCCTCCTGGCCTTTGGATGGAAACTGAGGCATTGCCAGAAAGGAGGGTCCTGGAGAGGGAGGCCTTGTCAGTTCCTCCCCATCACCTTCTGAGTCCTCTTCCTCTGTTAGGACAGGCTCGGGAGTCAGGGTCACAACACTATGCTTTTAAAAGGGGAGTTGCAACTAAGGACTCACGTATGAAGTGGGCAGGTTTACACAAAATAGGCCTAGGCAATAGTGAAGCTCTGTTACTTCTAAGCGACATGGGTTACAGTATAGCAGAATAACAGAGTTGGAAAGGAACTTGGACGTCTTCTAGTCGAACCCCCTGCTGAGGCATGAGACCCTATACCATTCTGGACAAATGGCTGTCCAATTGCTTCTCGAAAACCTCCACTGATGGAGCACCCACAACTTCTCAAGGCAAGCCATTCCACTTGTTTATTGTTTTCAGTCAGCAAATTTCTCTTAGTTCTAGATTGCTTCTCTCCTTGATTAGTTTCCATCCATTGCTTCTTGCGCTGTCTTCAGGTGTTTTGGAGAATAGGTTGACCCCTTCTTCTTTTTGGCAATCCTTAGATACTGGAACACTGCTATCATGTCATCCCTAGTCCTTCTTTTCATTAAACTGGACATACCCAATTCCTGCAACCGTTCTTCATATGTTTGGGTTTATATGGGTTTCATTTGGGTTCAATTTCCAAAGTTTAGCAGAAAAGTGGGAAAAAGGAAAGAAAATAGAGCTGTCTTTCTTTTCTACACATACTCTTCTCTATTTCATCTAATATCCCCTCTATGAATTGGACAATTAAGTTTCTTTCATTCCAGCCCACATCCTGAGCTAACAGCTGAAACTCAGCAGCATACTCCCACACTGAACACTAACCCTGTTGTTGGCAAAGAATCTTATGGTTGGCAGCCACTCACTTGACCAGATCTTCAAATTTATCTCTGAGGCATGCCACAAAACTAACACAGTAGTCCAAGTCCAAGCTCTGTTTTGAATAAGATAAGGGTTATCCATTTCTCAGCTCCCTCCTTCATAAGGATCATTATAAATCCTACATGGTTTTTTGATGATGGAAAGTCATCAGGAAGCGTACTGATCACATTCACCAAGAAAGGCAGTAAATTTGCTTTTCATCCTATATATTAGGCAAGGAAGGTGATCCTCAGCATCCGAGGGATGAAGCTATTACAGCTGCTTGAAGAAAGCTGCAGGACTTAAGCTGGAACTATCACAGGAACCACTGGGCTTTTTCTGGCCTACTTGCTGGGTTTTTCAACCAAGCAGTTTATCTGGGTCACCCCTGGGTTTTGATACTGGAGCAAGGCATTAGCAACTTGATCAGCATTTATTGGAATTGCAGGAGGTCTGTATTTGTAATTTAATTCTTGGTCTGAAGGCAACAGTTTTTTCCCTATAGCAATGGCTGTGAGGTCAAATCAAGCTGCTAGACTTTACAACAAGGTTAATCAATAAATCTGGGCTCTCCAAAGCTTTAATCTATAATTCAGGAATTTACTTACTTGGCAGGAGACTCTCAAACATGACTTTGGTTGGATTAGACTTTGTCTTGCAGACAAGAACAAAATAATATATGGAAAGTGATCAGCCTCTGCAGTGCAAAAAAAGCAAAATCTTTTCTATGGATCTGTTTCCAGAGTTTATATCCTAATCTTTTTCCACCCGCTTTTCTGAATTAACACATTCTTGGTGATTTATCCCCTTTGATAGCTTTGATATGTTACATAATAATCCTTACTAAACTAAGAACAACTAGTTGCCAGAAGATAGATCCCTTTTACCATGCACTCCTAACCACATAACAAATTGTAATTATGATATTAAGATCCAGTTCCATTTTAAAGCCATGGGCATAGTTCACACTTCTTTAGTGCCAACTCTGGGTGTTCAGTATGCTAAGGCAAAGAATGTAGGTGAAACCACAGGGTGAGGTCATTCATTGATTTGGGGACAGTATCATTAATATGCTGATATAGAGTTATATTTTTTGATCAAGGCAATCCAAGTGAGGTTACTGAGTTCCAACCCCAGCACCTTAATTCTACCAAGACTGAGTGATTATGGATTATGGACATTAAGAGCCACCTAAATCTAGGAATGGAATATTAACCTTGGATGAGATAGCATTTCCCCTTTCAAGAGTAGTGAGCAACTTGGGGGAGGGTGGTTCTTCCTGGACTCATATCTCCTGCTCAATGAACTTTTGTAGAGCTTCATCTATAGTCAAGAGCCCTTCAGACAATCATTTGTGCCTTATTCATTTCATGGCTCAATTACTGTAATGGTCTCTACATGGGGCTGACCTTGAAGACTACTCAGAAGCTTTAAGTATTCCATGCAGTGGTGCCTGGTTGCTTAAGGAACCATCTATCTTTAGTGAATAAACCTGATCTCTATTCAGTGTTGGTTTCATTCTACATAGGTGTAGGCATAACTACATGTACAGGACAGTATCTTACTGTCGACATCAAAATGTCCAGGGAAAGGAGAAGGCCACCTGACTTTCCCAGGAGCATTCCTATCTTTGTACTGCAGCATCCAATCATAAGTAGAGGCAACTCAGGCAAGGAAAAACTTCAGACAAGGAAAACACGAGGTACCCCTATCTCTTATAACAGCTTCTATGGTAGTTTTGTGAAACAAGAAGCTGGCTACAGGATGTCACAATGTTCCTTTTATTAGGCAGTCAGCCATCTAAGTTAAGCATCTGTAGCTATCCATCTCAACACCTTGGGTTAATCCCTATGCATTGGCAAGAAAAGACTGAATGTGAAGACAAGAGAAATATGCAAGCAAGGTAATGCAGGACAGAGATAAAGAAGAGACCTGACTGGAAGGCAGGCAGCTCTGGGGATTTAGCACTTTTGGCTCTGATATATTATGTAAATCTTTTTTAATTTGGAAGCTGGTTTTTGAACTGTACATTTTAATAATTGATATCATAGTGCAACATTTTTTTAAAAAATAATAATATGAGGATTTAGCTGTGTGCACAAGAAAGAAGACAGGCTTCCTGTACATATTACGTAAAAGCCAGCTCCAGAAGTTCTTCATCTGGAGATGAAGAAATATTATTTAGAGAAAATGAAGATGATTCCACTACCCCCAACAAAACAACAAAGAAATATGGCATAACACCTTATCCTTGCCTCCTTCTCCCTCCAAAATGGAGGAATAAAACTCGGCAAACAAGCTGGGGGAAAAAAAGATGGGTAATTGTTAGAACTTGGCCTCCATAAACTTTTGAATTAAGTAGGCAGAGCAAAATATTTTGAAGGCTTTCATTTTCCAACAATGAATCACAGTGAATTATTGATCCCTACATTCTCTTGCTGCTCGCTTCTTTGTGATAAAAGGAAAAATAGTAAAATTCTTATAAAGTGAGATTTATTCTTCCTTATCTTTCTAGACAACAAAAAGCTTCTACCTCATAAATATTATCCTCCCTTATACACATACTGTATCTTTTCAATTTCTCAACTTCATCTTGAGAAAGTGAACCAGTTGCAGAGGGATGATCTATTTACAATTTATGCAGGGGCAGTCTATCTGTCCTCCCAGGTCTTTCTTACCTCTACTACTAGAGGTAGTACTGAGCACTAGAAGTACTGCTGTAAGATTGCCAAGTCTCAAGTATTGGGATCAATATTCAAAGACTAAGGGCAAATCTATGACCTTCAGGTTGATCAGTACCCTTTAAACAGTGGCGGGATTCAGCCAGTTCGCACCACTTTGGGAGAACTGCTTGTTAACTTTCTGAGCAGTTTGGCAAACTGGTTGTTGGAAGAAATCATTGGGGCAGAGAACCGGTTGTTAAATTACTTGAATCCCACCACTGCCTTTAATGGTTTCTCCTAAGTGTACTGTTGGGCTGCAATATAATTCTGCATAAACAGAATTTGACCAGGGACTATCTCAGTATTTGTAACAGCAAAATATGCCCATGGAATTATGACAAAAAGTTTCCCAAATGACTATAGAGAAAGTTCCATAGAGGAATTCTAAAATGGCTTCCTAAATCTATCTCATGGATTTAATTGGTTTGTTTCACAGTACAATACCATCACTTGATTTTGATTGAGACACTCTCACTTCAGAACTTATTTTAATGATATAGCATTTTCTTTCTATATAATTTAGACCTTCACTAAATCCAGTCGAAATAACAGGTCTTGGAAAAAAACCCAGCCTAAGAGCTTAGATATTTTTTTTTCCTTTTAAAGTGAAAGTATGATGCTAAATACAGAAATAGGAAGATTAGTTAAATGAACCTCATATTTCATAAGAAGTATGTACTGAATTAATTTACTGTAGGATTTTATACCATAAGCAATTTTTGAAAGAAAAGAAAAAAGGCATGTAATAAATACAAAACATTCTCATTATCTTTGCCATCAATTTATCTAAACTCATATAGCCTCCTTCCTTAAACATACAGAAACAATTACCAGGACAGCTGAAACATAAATATACTTCTAATATCACTCCTTCATTTGATATTAAGGTAAAAGTATGATCTGCAAGGGATATTATTACTGTAGAAACCTTTTTCTCGGTTTTGGAAAATATCCTATGGGATATTTTATTTATTTTAACACCTTACATTTAGCCTTCCTTGCCAAGGACATATTATGAAATGGAACTGGAGTTGCATAATATATTTCAAATAGCAAAATATTTTTGTTTTGTTTTAATTTGACAAACGAATCTTAATTGTTAGTTTCTTATGCCATGCTTTTAATTTTTGTTTAATTAATAATGAAATTCAAATCAGCTAAGCCAGGAAAAAGAATAAAATAAAATTCACACTCATTCTGTGAAAAATGTAAACTTTTTTTTTTTTTGCTCTTAGTCACAATGGTTAGAGGATTCTCAAACTGTAGTCACATAGTTTTTCCAAATACATTTAAATCTAAAGTAATGTTCCTAATTTGAGTGGCTGTTCCAGTCTGCAGATTGGGAATAGGAAGCTCCTATTTGTTGTTGAAAAACTATGAAAGAAAGAAGAAAGCTAGATTAACTCCATTCATAAATAATGAGATTTGCATATTTAACTCTAGCAAATGGCTTTGGCATTTTAATTCTCTGAATAAACCACAATATCCAGAAAGGAAGGAAGGAAATTTAGTAGAATGAAAATTCTAAGCTAACCGATTAGTGAGAATTGCAAATGTTTTCAGTTCCCAAAGGAACCATTGTTTTATATAAACACAACATTGCACAAGTATCCAAAACCTGTAACATGTTTTAACACTGTGAATGCTTTGACAGTGATTATATCAGCCCCTCTTTTTCCAATCAGCAGATATCCCTGCTTTAAGAGTTATATTCATTTTAAATAAGTGGATTCCTTAAACGAGCACAAAGTAAAAAACATTTGTTCCAAATCTTTTTCAAAGAGTGCATAACCCTGCACTTTTCTGTTATTAGCCTTCTACATGTTTCAGAACAGGCTCAGCATGTTTTCTATGAAAAATTTCACCCTCATAATATTTTAGCATCACTCACTTTCTGAGAATCATTTTCCTTGTTATTATTCGCCTGGTAATTGGGCATCAACTAAAATTCCAGAGCAGTCTAAATGTAAGAGCCACAGCCCAGAATAAGATCACAAAATTAGCACCCTGATTCTGGATGCTTTCTACACAATGAGAAAAACATGGCCTTGGAACCAAAGAAAATTACAGCCTTTGTTTTCCTCGTTTTGGACAGAAACTGGAAGCAAATCTATCCAAAATTAGCACTGCTGACCGTTAATAGGAATGAATTACATGCTAGCATAACTTCTTCCCTAAAGAGAAAAGAAAGTAGGAGATAAAAGGCTATGGGCCTACTTTTTAAATAGATGGGAGAGCCAAAGGTCTCCTCTCTTACATGGGTTGCATGTTCAAGAAACTACCCCAAAAAATCCAGAAGCATCTTTGCAAAAGAAGCTCCTTTGAGTCGGCTGAGAGCATTTACAGTTTAAAAACATAAGATGAAAGAGCTTTGATCATAGTTTTAATTTTGAAAAGTCTAATGCCCCTTTTCTGCCTTCTAAATGATCCAGTATTTATTTTTTCCTATGAATTTGAAAATCTGTAGAAAAATCGACTGGGCTGGAAATCAGCTTCCAAAAGTGGATTTACGCCTAGTGCTGTAAGTCTACCTGCCACAGTGCCATATAGCTCACATTTAACTAGTGTCTCATTCTTTTCATTTAATGTCTGGGAGCTGGGCCAAATTTGTTGTTTTCCTCCTTATGTGGAAACAGATGGATGGAATTGCATCAACAAATTCTAGGACTAATATAGTCCAGTAAAGCAAGCAAAACAAACAGCACATCCCGAGCAGCCAGTAAACCTTCTTTTTTACATAAACTGATGAGCTCCTGAAACACGTTGGGACAGCGTCTTCTCAATCACCAGAGATGACAGCTCTTTAAGGTATCTATCAGTTCCATGACTGTTTCCAAGGCAATAAAGAGAAGAAAAAAACCAACAACAGCAGCACTTTACAGCTTCAAACATGACACAAACACAAGCAATTCCCATCTCCTATGTGAATGTGTACACTCCCAATGATGCACATAGCAAACCTGTTTCATAAAAACACATACAATTTGTGTTGGTATAACTCCACCCACCTATAAAAATGCATTTTCCATCATTATACACATCAATCATTTTTCCTATGGTTTGCACAGAATAGAGGGATAGATACCTTACATTTAATTTGCTGTGATTCAATATCACTGTTCAGCCTGCAAACATGAAAAGAAAACAGGAAGGGGGAACCAAATCGATATGTAATCCTACACTCAACACCACCAGGCCTGATTTGCTTTAGTAACACTCTTTATTAATTGTGTAGAACCTTCCTGCATTCAATAAATGCAAATAGAAGTCACCTTCATGCTTTTCTAATCAAGATTGTAATTGTAGGATCTAAGAGGAGGTGTCTGCTAACTGTGGGCATTCAGAGATTAGACCATAAGTTGCAAGCGACAGTGCTTCATTCAGTGTTAGATTAATTCTCATCAGTCTCATTATAATGGCCAATGATCTAAGAACCAAGGGAGAGGTAAGAGGGTGGGAAGAATGGTGAAAGAAGCAACATGAGGGTATACAATTGATTTGTACATTCATTATGAAGTTGCACAAACATTTGAAAGGGTTGGACCTTGCAGAATTATGCAATGAGTTGCTTTTCTCATTCTGATGAAAGCAACAGGCTTCTACAGATGATTCTGGCTGCAGACCAATAATGTCTAGAGAACTACAGTTCCCAGCTCTTCAAGGTCTATCCAAGGAAAACGTCAGAGTTAAGAAATTACTTATAAGCAGCTCTCCAGGTAATGGAAGTACACCATATTGCATCAGATCCCATAAAACAGGCACAAACATGGTTGTAATTCCACAAATTCATAGACCAACCCAGGAACTAAATCTCAATTACAGTATTGAAAGAATAACAAGCAGTTAATAGTCTCTGAGTAGGCAGGAAAGATGGTAGAGAATTTGTTCTTGTCTTCCATTCAATTGTGTCTGATTCTTGGAAACTGCCTGGATAAGTCCCTTCAGTTTTCTTGGTGAGGTTTTTCAGAAGTGATTTGCCATTGCCTCCTTCTTAGGACTGGAAGAGAATGACTGACCTAACACACACACACACGGTGGCTTTGTGCCTATGGTGGGACTAGAACTCATGGTCTCCCAGTTTCTAACCTGATGCCTTAACCACTACATCAAGTTGGCTTTCCATAGAATTTATTCTTCTTCTTCAAATCCTGCATACTTTTTTTCCCTGTGGCACCCTCTATAGAAAGAAATCTGACTATTTTCTCAAGCACAATTAAATCCATTTGCATACTTTCATTTTCTTCATTTCTGCATTCCTGTCTATAGTTGCCACCTGCTAGGCTGAAATTCTCCTGCCACTAACGGAACCTGACATATGGAGAGCATAATCATATTGTTTCCAAGACTGAAAATACCACCATTGTGAGGTTTCACTGTGAGGTTGGCAAAAATTTTGAGTATGAATTAACTAAATACATTCTTGAAATTCCCAGTATAAATGGCAGCTGCTGCATTACTATATGGACTTGACCTAAATAGAATTAATTAGATTCTTCAGTACAAACCACAAGGCCCTCCTTATTCACTAGGACAATGCACAGCCCATCAGAAGACTAAAATCCCATAGGCCAGCTTGGAAAACAGCTATTCACTTAACATCTATCCCGGTTTAACCCCAAAAATGCCTGGAGAGAGGAATGACACAAGGTACCAGCCTGAACATTAGTGCTCCCTCTATTAAACTACCTGGTTTTGACCTGCCTTGTTTTGTCTGGTCAAAATTGAACAGAACTTGGTGTGTGATACTGGAAGAAGTGCATCTACCCTATATCAGTGAAAATGGCAAGATTCCCCTTGTGGCAATTGTGGTGCTGATATGCAAACCACTAAACATATTGTGCAAGACTGCCAACGAATATGTTCTCTAGTTTTCTAGAAGATCTACATGAAACAATGTCAGAGGCGATCACCCGGATAGCTGAATTGGACATCCAGTTATGAGGTCACTGCCATACCCCCAAAAAAGCTCTGTTTATAATTACATTATATACTAAGTATGTATCAGAGATGGGTTTCAGCAGGTTCTGACCAGTTCTGGAGAACCGGTAGCGGAAATTTTGAGTTGTTCGGAGAAATTGAACTAATAATAATAATAAGCTGCCCTGAGTCTTCGGAGAAAGGCGGCATATAAATTGAAATAATAATAATAATAATAATAATAATAATAATAATAATAATAATAATAATAATAATAATAATAACCGGTAGTAAAAAGTCTGACTGGCCCCACCCCCATCTAGTCTCTGCCTCCCAAGTCCCAGCTGATCGGGAGGAAATGGGGATTTTGCAGTAACCTTCCCCTGGAGTTGGGTGGGAATGGAGATTTTATATTATCCTTCCCCTGCCATGCCCACCAAGCCACGTCCACCAAGCCATGCCACACCCACCAAGCCACGCCCACAGAACCGGTAGTAAAACAATTTGAAACCCATTACTGGTGTGTGGGTGTGTATACATATAACTTCTCTTCTGTTCTGTTCTCATCATTCACTAAATAAATAAAATAAGTAGAAACCACTTTTCTTTCTAAACAGGATTACAGGTAATCCTTGTTTAGTGGCTGGCTGCCTCATTTAGTGATTACTTACAGTTATGATGATGATATAAAAATAATTCACATTTACAGTCTTTGGTTGTAAAGCAAAGGAAAGCTGGAGAAAAATCATCAGCACAGTTGCAGTTTCCCTTGGTGACCACTTTCTTTAATGCCGATCCCAGTGGTGTCACTAAACAAGAATATCTATGTTTCAAAGACTATTTTGATCTCTATTGTGAAATTCGTTTGTTTACTCTTATTTTTAATATTGCTGGGGGTCCTCTTAGCTGAAATTTCTTTGCCTCTCATCTTTCCCTTCATATACAGTACATAATGAAACCCAAGTTCTCTCCTTCCTACTGTATAGTAAACCAAATTTGCGACTTGTGGCCAACTCTCAGAGTCTTGCATGACCACTAGTAACATAGCAGCAGCTTGTAATCTGTGCCAAAGCATAACATAGATTTCATTTCATTAACCCCACAAGCCTTATTTTCCTTGTCATTTTAGACATTGCACTAACTCAGGCTAGGATTCCTTTATAGGCCTCACCATGGTGCTTGGCAGAAAATCAAACAGGGGACTT
Organism: Arizona elegans; assembly: GCA_022577455.1. Taxonomy (NCBI): domain Eukaryota; kingdom Metazoa; phylum Chordata; class Lepidosauria; order Squamata; family Colubridae; genus Arizona; species Arizona elegans. The sequence continues at coordinate 157,295,319 of JAKOOJ010000002.1, forward strand.
TAAATCTTTTCCTGGACAAACTCCAGAATAAGAACTTTACTTCAATGTATATGCCAAAAACTGATACATTTAAAACCCCCAAGGTTGCTAAACTATTAGTAAATGATATCAACTTTTATGGGAATGTCTGCTGATAATCCTTCCACAAATAGTCCTGAAATACACAGTTGAGGTTTTCTCTTTTCATTAAGTATGTTCCTTTGATTGTATCTACAATGTGCTGCTAATTACAGGAACCATCTGGGTGGTCAAATATAATATCAAATTTTGCAAGCATTAGATTGTAAATTTATTTCATACAGCCAGAAACAACCCTAATGATAATGATGTCAGACTTCCTGCCGCTTTTCTCATCTCCCATTCAGGAAAATGCTATTATCGTATCCATTGATAACAGAACAAAACCCTGATTTCCAATTCCAAATTTTTGTGCGCTTATTGTGATTCTATTTGGGAAAGGGAAGGAATTCTGCCTATGGTTAGAGATATTCCTCTCAGGCACTCAGCAGACACTTTATACTAGACAGTTTCTACTGAAGTTTCAAGTATGCGTCACACAGCTTTTTAAAAATCATAATTCATTTACTCTTTTCTTTTGACACATCTTATCCCATAGTTAAATTGCATGTGACCTTTCCGTTGATTCTATTGAATTGCACTTTAAATGCTCCTGTGTACAATTTATACTTATTTCAATAGAGAGATGACATTTGTGTTCTGCCTGGGTCTCCCCACTTTTTTTTTTAACTCAAAGCTGGAGCTAGGTGAAAGAGAAGAAGAGGGAAGGGAAAGGAAGGGAAAAACAGCAGAATTACTCTGGTTCCTAGTAATGACAATTTCTCCATTATCATTTTTTCTTCTCTGGAGAGAAATATAGTAGCAAACAGATGCAAGACATCAGGGAAAAACATCCCCCATTGGCCTTATTTATGCCCTTATGTTTGTTCTGCTTTAAAGCTGGGAACTCTTCCAACAACAGCTAAATTTAGAAAAAGTTACAAGGTGCTCTGCCTGAGGAAGGGAGTACACTACCCTGTTTCCCCCAAAATTAAGACATCCCCTAATAATAAGTCCAATCGGGCTTTTGAGCACATGGCAATAAGGCCAACCGTTTATTTCAGGGTTCAAAAATATATAAGATAGGGGGTCTTATTTTCGGAGAAACATGGTAGCTGGTGGAATCCAAATGGGCAGATAATCAAAAGAGGGGAAAAATTCCTTTTTGTATGATATTGGCTTCAACACAACAACTTACTGAGAAGTGAAAAACAAAGAGCTTGGCCCTGTCTCTTCCTGTTTAAACAGGAAGGGGATTGGTCTCTCCAAATGTAAGGTAAGATTTTTGATGGGAAGAAAAAGAACTTTCAGGGCTACAGAGCCAAATCTGGAAGCCACATCCCAGATTTCTATGTTAGGCTCTGCAGCATCCCATACTTGCATTTTTTTTATTTACTTATCCTATCCCATCTTAATCTCAAGGCCAAAAGACAAAGTAGTGCTATGTAGGGATCTAGATTTCCCAAAGTGATTTTTTTTTCTTCTTCTCCTTTTCTGAATAAGTTTCAATTTTATTTTATTTTTTTTAGTGGAAGACTCTTCCATTCTGTTGTCATCTTCAGATAATGCAAGTGAAAATGACGCTGCTAATTTTGAAGCTTCTATTCACAATATATGATCTCCATCTTAAAGTTGCAGGCTAGAGGTCTCAAATGGCTCTACATCAATCAAAAACTCCAGCTGCTTTGAATTAACGTCAGGATCCCTCTGTGTTATGAACATAAGAGATATGGGAGAATGCATTCAGTCATCACAGTGCTCCCAAATTAATTAGTCCCTTGGTGCTCCTCTATCTAGTCGTGTGTGTGGTAGTTTTGCACCAATTAATGAATGATAAAATTATGAATCATCCAGTAACAGACTGCAAATAGCTTACAACAAATTAATGGAATATAAATTAAGTGTGAATAGCCAATTACAAAATCATATAACATAATAGAGTACAAAAGGAAAATGAAAGAGAAAAGAACCATTTTCTTGTCAATTCAACCTAATTATAAGACAATGGCTTTTTAAAAATCAGATATTCATATCCAAATATATCAAAGTTACACTGAAGAAAACATAGAAAAGGTTTATCTGTAAATTGGTCCTTAATTTTGACGTCAATGGAAATCAGAAGACTGGATGATGTTTTCTATTGTCATCTATGAAAACCTGAGTGCCAACATCAGCCTTGGTGATGTATGATCGATAGAAACAAGAAGCAATGGATGGAAACTAATCAAGGAGAGAACCAACTTAGAACTAAAGAGAAATTTACTGACAGTTAGATCAATCAATCAGTGGAATGACTTGCCTCTAGAAGTTGTAGGTGCTCCAAAACTGGAGGTTTATAAGAAGAGTTTGGGCAACCCTTTGTCTGAAATGTTATAGGGTTTCCTGCTGCAACAGAGGGTTGACTAGAAGACCTCCAAAGTCCCTTCCAACTATGTTGTTCTGTTTTTATTATTCTATATACATATGATTTTCTTCAGTAGCAGTAAAAATTCCCCAAGCCCAGAAGCAGACATGATGGAATGAAATGGAGAACAGCAATGGAAAAACCCGAATATTATTCAGCTTCTGAGAAAAGCTGCATGTGGGTCAATGTGACTTCTTTGCTAAAAGTGCCAGTGTGTGAAACCTTAGTATTTGTCGATGACTGCATTGTTTTGATAAGCTAAAGAATATTCACAGCATCACTGGCAATGCATTTTCTGCGCCTTTGGAAAAATAACAATCACAGTGACAGAGACACTGAGATGAGACACACCAATGGAGCAATAGAAAAACAATTACAGAGGCAAAGTGACCCTTACCACTGAAAGAATTTTGGACAGAAAGTGAGGGACAAAAAAAAATCCTCCTACCTGCCTCCAGAAACACCTCCAAAAGGACACATACTCTGAAATGAAGTGCTCCCATCTTTGAACAATGTAAAAGCTAGAAATTTATTTTCAAAGGTTGGGCATTCCGAATGTTAGGGATTATACAATGGTTTCAAAGGTATTAATTTAGATGGACTGAAGTGGATTTTCCTGGCAAGGTGCAGATATGAGCTTCTAATTCAGATTACTTTCATGTATTGGTTTGTTAGTACCACCACTATGGTGATTTCTTTATGTGCAGTTGTAATATTATGTTCTCATTTCCATACAATTTCTTTCATTATACTATACTATCTAGGTAGATGGTGTGTTGTTTCTCTCTTATATTTTAGAACAGGGACGATATTTTTTAAATTATTCCTATACTGACCATTGTGTTATTCACAAACAGTTAATTCATTGGTCCTTGTCAGTGTTTCTCTTTTATCTCCCAGAAAGCAAATTCAAGCCTAGATGAATAGGCTCTATTCCACCAAAGTTTATGACTTTACAAATGTGTTAATCTTTAAAACATTTCTAAGGCTGTATGTTCTTTTCGCTGTTGCAAACTAACATGGCTACTTTTCTGGAATCATTTAACATTCTTGATCTTTCCCCCCAGCTATGTGACAATGCATAGGCTGGTCTGTAACATTTGTCCATAAATAAGAGCAGTAGCAAGGGAGGTTTTTGCCAATCATTTGCTTGGGGATGGACACTAGCTAATATTTCCTCCTCTGTGGCTTATTTTACCAGCATCTGCTGAAGGCCGCAAGCTTGAGGCACTCTTTAATAATCCAGAAGTGTGCTGACAGGAACACTTCATTAACAGGCCTCTGAAATCTAAATCCACCTCTACTCTTCGAAAATTTATAGCCCAACAGCACATCTAGTCACATTCTCTGGACTAATGTGCTTCTCAAGATGACACTTAATAGATATACAAGACTGCAGCAAAGAAGATACAAATTTGTTTTTTGACCCCTAATTACCAGAGACTAAAGTTTTGGATGAAACCTCCTTTGACCTCTCTTGTATAACTTTAAGCACATTTCTTGCAACTTCTATGCCAAAGTTGGAGGCTTCCAAACTCTTTATAGATTGTGAGACGAAAGCTCAGAAATTCAGCTAGTCAATTTGGTATAGTGCTTAAAATGCTGGACTAGAAACTGGAAGAGTATGAGTTCTGGTCCTTTCTGAGTCATGAAAGCCTATGGGGTAGGTCTATACTAAGTGCTCTCTTGTGGTCCAACCCATCTCACAGAGTTGTTATTGGGAAAATAGGAGATGGGGACATTATATACACTGCCTTGGGTTCTACAAATAAAGATGGGATATAAATCTATGTTTGTTGTTTACCTTTGCCATAAACCAAGAAAATATGCTTAATTACTACCAAACAACATTGTTCCAACACTACAGAGAAGATATGTGGTTGAGTATTCTTGAGAAACTTTCAATTCCTGGACCAGAGATAGTCTGCATCTCACAAAGACTGGGTAAAAAATTGTTCAGGTCATCTGGTGCACTTTAAATTGAATTTGGAAGGGGAGGGAGACCAATATCTAGAAAAGTGATGGCTAACCTTTTTGCCATCGTGTGCCAGGAGAGGGGGGCGGGGGAAGGTCGCGCGCGCACGTGCCCATGTGCATGCGTGCACAACCCCCTCCCCCTCCCCCCCGCTCCTGGCATATGAGGGCCTGGTAGGCCCATTTTTCTTTCTTACCTGGTTCCAGATCCTCTCTGTGTATCTGGGAAGAGCAAAAACAGCCTTTCCCACTCCCTTGGAGGCTCTATGGAGGCTGAAAGGGCCCATTTCCCAACTCTTGGTGACAGGAAGTGATTTTTTTGCTGTCCCCAGCCTCCAGACCTCTCTAGGAGTCTCTAGGAGCCTCTCTAGGAGTCTCTAGGAGCCTCTCTAGGAGTCTCTAGGAGCCTCTCTAGGAGTCTCTGGAGGCTGGGGACAGGAAAAAAGTCACTTCCTGTCCCACTGGGAGTCGGGAAATGGGCCCTTTCAGCCTCCGTAGGGCCTCCAAGGGAGTGGGAAAGGCTGTTTTCACCCTTCCCAGATACACAGAGAGGATCTGGAGCCAGGTAAGAAAGAAAAACGGGCCTTCCCCACCCCGCCCCCAGGCCCTCCAGAGGCAGGAAACAGCCTGTTTCCCTACTTCTGGTGGGCCCAGAAGGCCCAAAAATCAGCTGGCCGGCGCGCACATGCACCCCAGAGCTGAACTGGCGTGCCCATTAATATGGCTCCGCGTGCCATAGGTTCGCCATCATGGACCTAGAACCATACTCACAGCATAAGCCCAAGAAAGAAGGGATGGGTGCTCAGAAATACATCAGAAGATATATCAAGCAAATTTAAATAGGAAAGCGTTAAAGGGCTTGGAAGTCTACATACTAATGCATAGAATAGAGGGAACAAACAGGAAGAACTTGAAATCCTGATATGGGGACTAGAACAATACACGATTCTTGGGATTACTAAAATCTAATGAGAAGGAAATCATGCTTGGAATATAGCATAGGAAAGAATCTATAATTTATTTAAAAAACAAAACAAAAGGGAAGTGGGATCATATTGTAAGGAAAGAATGACCATATTGTAATGAAACTCTTGTCAAGAGTATCTGATTAAAAACTAAGGGAGAAAAGAAGCAAAATTATACCAAACATAATACACAGGTGAAATCTTCACAAATCAGATGGTTAAAATCCAAGAAGTGTGACACTGTGGTAATGGGGGATTTCAACAGCAATTGGGAATTCTGTAGAATGAGTGCATATGTTCTACATGTTCTCTGGAATTCTAGTATTGATTCCAGAGTGGTAAAGGAAAAGGTGGATATGATCTCAGAATAGAATAGAATAGAATAGAATAGAATAGAATAGAATAGAATAGAATAGAATAGAATAGAATTTTTTATTGGCCAAATGTGATTGGACACACAAGGAATTTGTCTTGGTGTATATGCTCTCAGCTCTCAGTGTATATAAAAGAAAAGATACATTCATCAAGAATCATAAGGTGGAACACTTAATGATAGTCATAGGGTACAAATAACAGAGAGAACTATAAACTCTTACTGCTTTTTTGACAGAGGGTCCATTCACAGCTCCTTCTGCACAAGAACGGGCCTTCTGAAAGAGTTAATACTGAATATCCCTTCAATTTCAAATCTTATTTTAAAAATCACAGCACAATACTTCTTTCTGACTATGGAGACCCCTGGGAATTATGTATTTAAGACTTTAAAACTATTTTCAACCTTAACTCTAAAAATAGAAACATTAAATGCATCAGTTTAAAGCAAAAAATAAACCAAATATCAACACCACAAAAGCTCAACAGACAAGATAGTGGGCAAAGAGGATCCCACTCAAAGCTCCATCACCAAAAGTCTCTTTTTTCCAGTTATTGCCTCCTAATCTTCAATGTTGGTGGTACCCAGGGAAGATGGGTTCAAATGATTATTTTAACTTTTTTTTTTCCAATCATAAAATGAGTTGCAGAATGCCTGGTGTTTATGTAATTTAAAAATACCGACTTTCAGATACAGAAGTTTTGAACTGAGTCACAGGCTTGATTGAAATCATGACTGTAAGCCTGGAAAATTGCTACTTGTCTCTGTAGACTAAAGATGGGCAAAACCTAGCAATGACAGACATCAGAATCAGTGCCATAGTTTCAACCATTTTCAGGCAGTAAACCTACAAAAAGTGTGATGCCCGCTCTCAAAGAGACTTAAAAAATAAATCTCAACTTCCTCAAAGTAAATTTGGGGTGGGGGTGGGGGTGGGGGTGGGGGAATGCTAGGTATACCCATAAGTGCAATGAAGTCCCCAGCTACCCAAGTCCTTGCTGTAATTAAAACATTGAGAGTAGTGCAGAAGTTTGTCCATTTTTGCTAGATATCAAGGATGCATAAAATCCTTTTGATTGCATTGTCCAAAGTGGGTAAGGATAAGATTAAAAGTACATTTGATTTTAATTAAATTAATATTTAAGTATTATTAAAATAAATTTCATTTATCAATTAAATTAAGACTTTAATTTAATTTAATTTAATTTAATGATTTTGTGGTACCACAATTAAGACCAGAATTTCCATTGCAAAACAAGGCAATGGTTAAGTGAAATGTGCCCAATTCTATGACCTTTTTTTTGCCACAGTTGTTAAGGGAAATCTTGCAGTTATTACATGAATCATTATATGAATCATTATATGAGTTATTAAGCAAATCCAGCTTCCCCCATTGATTTTACTTGTCATATGCTGTGAGGAAAATTGGAAATATTATATTCCAGTTCCCAAGTGCTCAAAGTTTGATCAAGTGACCATGGGGATATTACGATGGTCATGAGTGTGAGGAACGGTTGTAAATCACTTTTTTTCAGTGGGATTGTAACTTTGAACAGTCACTAAATAAATGGCTGTAGGTTAAGGACTATCTATACAAACAGCCTTTATTTAATCATATCATAAATGCTGACCAGTAATGATATCAAATGTCAATCATAACATAGGTTAGATTTTCTGCTTTTAGTGAAATAAACAATAACAAAGTGGCAGTTGCACTAGTCAGTTTTGGTAGTTAGTTACTTCCTAGTTCCCATTTAAAAATACAAGTGCTGTTTTAAGATATGCTGTATCATGAGCCAACATCTGCAAATCTGCTACTTGACTTCAAGGGCCTTGGTAGTCTGGAGGTTTTGGATTAAGAATTTGTTTTAGTTCTTCATCACATCTACCTGAATTCATGGGCATAAAATGTGAAGAATACATGAGGAATGTATCTTCTGCTATGAATCATAAACACCAAAAAGGGATAGTCGTTTAAACTAAGAAATTGATTGTTGCAATCATGTAAATGCAACCTAATTAATTTCTTTCCTTGTTTCTTCAAATTCATACCTCAATTAGCTCTGGAAATTGTATATTTGTTCTTATTTATTTTCACCGCTCAAATTTCACATTATTTCTCACCCATGTGAAATCACTAGATTGAATAGCATTTACAAACTGAATTTATTTTTTAAATGTGTATGCCTCTCACTTCAGTTTTATGTCACTCCCATTGTCAATAATTCTGAGTTTATATACTTGGGTTAAAATATAATTGGGTTAAAATATAAATAAAAATAAAATATGTTTATTTTTATCCCAATTCATTTAATAAAGAAGAAAGGGGCACCTAAATTTCCATTCATCTGAACTTCTTATATACAAATCATTAGAAAGACTATGTTTCTCCATCTTACTTCTAGTTCCTGACAAACTTTATACCAAAGAGTGTATCTTATGAACTATGTTCAATTTACTACACGTATCCAAGTAAGATTAGGAAAGACCCTAAAAGAGATGCTGCCTGATAATCTGGATGTTCCATGGGCTGACAATTTCCTATAAAAGTGTTTCAGATTTCTACATTACTTTTTTAACTCCTATTGTCCAGTCTTTCAGGTTTTTACCATTTCTGGTGCCTACTACAGCATTTTACAAAGTAATTATTTTCCAAATCACTGTACTTGGTTTCCAATGATACAAAAATTGTAAGATACAAATAACCTCATGTCTGAAGTATGCCTTCCAATTTGGGACAGATAGTTCACTACAGTAGTGTTCCATGGGTATTGAAAGAGTCAAGATTGCAGTAATGTCAATGTACATACAAATGGGGTGTAACTACAATTGGGCAGTCACAACCATCATCCAATTTTTTTTTAAACCGATCTGTTCCCTAATGCAGTAGTAGACATAATACATTATCTAGTAGACATAATACTAGTAGACATAATATATTATCAGTTATATGATGAGTGAATGAAAATTCAGCTTCTGGAAAATTCAGCTGGATTTGTGTTATTCTTTTTACAACTTTCCAGCCTAGTTTACAGCCTTGGAATTTCCTGGTGATCCCCGACTTCTTGGAATCTGCTTCTGAAAAGCAGAAAAGCAGAACAGACACCAATGCAAAATATAATGCTGACAAGTAGTTTTCTTCAAGAATTCCTATCTGGACAAGAAAGGACTTAAGATCATTCCATGAGAAGTGTCCCTCATGAGGAGACCACAGGTCTCTGGCAGGTTTTGATGTCTGGTAGATGAGGAAAAGTCATCTTCCTCAAACAATGGTTGGTGCCTTTGAAAAGACTTTTCAGTTTACATACTTCTTTTTTTAATCACTTTTGGAAATTGCTTGTTAACTGCTTTCTAGCTATTAGAAACATTTGAATCTCAATTTGAAAAGATTTTGGAATTATAAAGAATCTTTCCTGTGGGAAATGCTTTTGTTTTGATTTTATATATATATATACTTTAAAAAATTTTAAAAATTAATAACAATATTTTTAAAATGGGACACTAGTGAGAACTTGACTTACAATCGCAGAATGGAGTAAATTATTTTAACATTAGACATACTGAAATATATTTTTGAATAATGGACTAAGAAGTTCATTCAAATAATGTCAACAGAGACATCTACCAGTATGGGAAGACTGTTAAGAGGTAATGAAAGAGAAACAAGTTTTTCTTGACAAGATTGAGACTCAATTGAAAGTGGATTTATAAATGACAAGCTACCAGAAGGACATGAGAAAATATGCTATGCTGGTTACACAAAAGTGAATGTCTTCATAAATAACAGGGAAGTACAATAAACAATAAACCAAGAGAGTGACCTAGATAATTTTTATATATAGGATTTTCAATAGAGAGTACAAATTTAAAGTTTTGAAGAATGGGACAAAGAAAAAATGAAATCAAGTTCTATGAAGGACTAAAGATTAAAATTGTTAGAAGTAAAAAAGAAAGAACATAAAGTTAGTTTATTTAATCTAGGTTATGATAGATATATTGCTATTTTTGGTAACCCTTAATGGATTTTTTTTCTGATACCAGGACTGAAATGACAATGACTTATGGATTTATTTATAGATATGAGATGGAAATATGGGAAAGAAAGATTATTTATTATGTTTTAAGAGGAGGTGGTAAGTAAATTAATTTGTACTTGCTGTGAAAAAGTTGAGAAGTCATCTCTCTTTATACTTCTTTTCCTATCGGCCCATCTCCTTAATTAATCAAGATGCAAAGATATTTACTGCCATTATAAATAATAGATTAAGTAGATTTATAGATAGATATATAAGTCATAATCAAGTAGGTTTCGTGAAGGGTAGATACATGAGTGATATTGTCAGAAGAGTATTAAATATTATAGACGTTGCTGAATATAATGCTGATAAAATAGGTATAGTATCATTAGATATTTTTAAAGCTTTTGACTCTGTACAATGGGAAACTATTAAAACAATTGTTGAGGTACTAGGTTTTGGTAATAAGTTTATACATGTTATTTCAAAACTATCAAAAAAGTAGTGCAAGAGTGAAGGTGAATGGAAGGCTGACAGAAGAGATAAGATTGGAAGCAGGTATGAGACAAGGATGTCCCCTGTCTCCAACATTATTTTTATTAGTTATGGAAATTTTGACAAAAATGATAGAAAAAGATGAAGAATTGGAAGGGTATAAGGGATATAAGTTAAATCTGTATGCGGATGATACTTTGATTATTTTGAAAGATATAGATATAGAGAAAGATTTGAAAAAGATACATAAGCATTTGGAAGAATTTGAGGAAATGACAGGTTTGAAATAAATTGGTCAAAATCTGAACTATTAATGAATAATAATGGTAAGGAGTGGGAGTGGGAGAATATGCAAGAACAATTTGGGATAAGGATTAAAAAAACATTGAAATATTTGAGCATAACACTTTCACTCAAAGTTAAAGAAATGAAAAAACTAAATTATGATGTGGTGATGAATGAAATTGAAAAAAAGATAGATAAATATAAAATGATAAAGTTGTCTTGGTTTGGTAGAATTGCAATGTGTAAGATGATGTTGTTGCCAAAGTTCAATTTTTTATTTGAGATGTTACCATTAAACTTGACAGAGAAAGATATTGAAGGATATCAGAAGAAATTGGATAAATTTTGCAATGGTGGGAAAAGACCTAGATTAGTGAAGAAAATGTGGTATCAAAATCAAAAGGAAGGTGGATTAGGAATCCCCAAACTACTCAATTATTATTGGGCTTATGCTATTCGGACTGTGGTAAAAATATTTAAAGGTGAAGATAGTCATTGGAGAGATTTAGAATTAAAAGACATTAAGAGATTTGGCTCAACATGGTTTTTAGATAAAGCAAAATCAAAATGTGTAATTAATAGCTATTGGTTAAAGGGATTGAGTAAAATTTGGAATAAATTTGTTAAAATTTTAATTCCAGATATAATTTTCTTAGGGAAGACAATTGAAAATTGGCCGATTAAAACTAATATAAGTCGTGATAGGGTAATGGAAGATGAAAATATACAAACTATAATAGATTGGTTAAAAACTTCAGAAAATGAAAGGAGGAAAAAAGAAATCATTGAAAAATTGGGCTTAGGCTTGGGCTTGGGTTTGAAAAAATACAGATAGAAAAATGGACTAAGAAGGTAAGGGACAATTGTTCGATAAGTAGAAGTAAAACTGAATTTGAACATTTAATATTCCAAATTATGAAAGATGAAATTGGGCTAAAGGGACTCGTTAGTAAGATATATAAGATTATAAATTTTGATGGAAAACCACAAAGGGTGATGAAAACGAATTGGGAAAAAGAACTTAATATTAAAATATCAGATTTAGATTGGAACGTGAATTGGAAGAGTAGAATTATGAAGATTTTATCTGTAAGGATTAAAGAGCATAATTATAAGGTTGTTTGGAAATGGTATTTGACTCCATTAAGATTGTCATTAATGGATAACAAAATTAGTAAACAATGTTGGAGATGTGATATGGAATTAGGGACTTATGAACATATGTGGTACAAATGTGATAAAGTTAAAATTTTTTGGCAACAATTGGAGGAAATGATATTTGAAATGATGGGGAAAGCAATAATATTGAGACCAGAAACTATATTACTGTTGATAATTAAGGAAATAGAACCAACAAAATATGAGAAAGAATTGATTAGAATTATGATTATAATGGGTAGAATTATAATAGCCAGATATTGGAAATTAGATGTGAATTTTAGAATAGAAGAATGGTATTGTGAAATGTGGAAATTAGCTTTAAACGATAAAATGACATCTGATATTAAAATTAGAAATGGTGACTATAAAGAAGATATTTTCTGGAAAATTTGGAAACCATTTGTGGACTATGCGCTGGGAAAATTAGATGCTTCGGTACCTGTACCCCGAGAACGTGGATTTTGGCGATCATGAGGATATATCCGAAGAACCAAATCTTCCTTTCTTATGTATAGCACAGGGTGAAATATTGTATATGTTGTTTGTAATGTTAAAGTAATAAAAAATTATTATTTAAAAAAAATACTTCTTTTCCTTTTCTTTATCATATCCTTACTTTCCTTCTCTTCTAATTTCTATTTTTCCTTTTCTTTTCTGTATTTTCATGCTTTCTTTTTATTTTTTTTATCTACTTCAATTTTTATTAATTTTTATTCATGTATTTCTAATCTTTAATAAGATTACTATTTTAAAAATTCCTGCTGATATCCCATCCAAGTACTAATCAAGTCTGGCCCTGCTTAGAGCTTTTTTATTTTCAAGATCAATTAAACTGGCCATGTGATGCCCCTTGTTTTTCCTTTCTGCACCTTTTCTCATCTTTTCTTCCTCTCTGTGTCAAGATGCTACAAGTCATTCTGATAGATTTTACTTATTTATCCAGCTTTTTAGAATTTTTCATTATTAATTCTCCTCCTGTTTCTCCTTCAAATATTGCAAATTGCCACAACCTCCAAGCCTCGCAATCTTTCCTTCAAATCTTGTCCGCATTTAGCTGTGCTCAGAAGCAACCAGGCCAGAATGCTGGAAAATAGCTGGGACTAACGTCACAATTGTTTTGAAATGAGTCATCCTTTTTTAGAATAGAAACAGGTCATCTTTGGAACATGGGGAAAATCTTGCAGAACAATACACCTTTTCCCTATAGAGAGAAGAGGAGATATGGGCTTAGAAATTAAACACAATAGCTGAGAAAATGGCCTATTGTAGTTTTTTTCTCTACCTGCTCCTATTGCCATTCATATCTCAGTCACATGAATGAGAAGTGATCCGTGAAAAGGACACTCGTTCCTCGTTTCTGTCTCTTCAAGCTATATTTACTCATATCCAACTACAGTACAAAGTACAGGATAACTGTCCTGTCCTATTGTGTTACTTTAGCAGTCAAGAAGAAATTTTGCACATTAAAAAAAACAAGGAAGGATAATTTTGTGGGTCTTACTTGGATATTTTAAGTCAGTGTTTCTTAAACTCCCCCTCCACTCAGGAACCCTTCTCACTTGGAGGATCTCAAAAAAGATTTGTTTGTATGGGTTATATTCATTTATCTTTATCATATTAATCATATTAAAAATTAATATACCGCTACAACTTCTCATGATTGTTTGATCGGATTTTAATACTGTATTATTTTCCAATTTATTCTGGCAAATAATTGTGAATTTGTGGTACCTGACAGAATCTTGGGGGATGTTCAGAGCTCCTAGGATTACACTTTAAGAAATGCTGGTCAACATGTTCTCTGGAATTCTAGTATTTGTATTTTGAAAAAAGTAATTGCATATACGTTTGTGTGAAATATAGATACAAATATAAGTATGGATAGTATATAGATATATTCACATGCTGGCCTTCTTGTAGTTAAAGAACTGCAATAACCCTACTCTCCAGCTCTCCTTTGAATTAATTTCTAAAGCAAAGGCTAAGTGAAAACTAATAGAAAAATACACAGGAGAATTTCTCTATTTGACACTGAGCAGAAATAACAAGGAATTTTTAAAAGCCAATGAGGATTGTGTATATTTGATTTATACATGAACCAAAGTAAAAATCAGGTCAGAGGGAGTGGGACGGACAGCAATCCTATCTGCCAAATTTAACTGTAGCTATATTTATTTTTCATATGAACACATTTCTGAAGGCATCAGGCTTGATGGTGTTACAAAATTTATGTTCATCTGACAGTCTAAAGATGCAAAATTGCTATCATTCAGGAACCATATCTTTCTACCATAACATGAAATCTTCTGGAAGAGAAACAAACTTGAACATAACAATGTTTATAACAATGGTTGTCATTTATCATATTATGGTTATTTTACAATGATATTTATGTATAATGTGTAAGCTTCTACAGGTAGTTCTCAACTTACAATGGTGACCACTCAAACTTACAATTGCATTGACAAAAGGAACTTATGACTCTTTTTCACTCTTACAACCATTGTGGCATCCCCATGGTCAATTCAGACACTTGGCAACTGATTCATATTTATGATGGTTGAAGTGTCTCAGGATCATTTGATCACCTTTTGTAACTTTCTAACAAGCAAAGTCAATGGGGTAGCCAGATTCACTTAACAAACTGGTTACTTAACTTATCAACTTCAGTGATTCACTTAACAACTATGGCAAGAAAGGTTGTAAAATGGGGCAAAACTCACTTAACAAATGTCTCAAGAACAGAAATTTTAGGCTCAATTGTGGTCGTAAATTGAGGACTACCTGTACTCTACCAGAGGTTGGGAGTTAGGCAGTACAATTGCATAGCTTGTAAAGAGTTGGAACAAATGTAAGTGCTTTGGATTAAGTGTTTTACATTTTTCTAACAACATTGCGAGTTGAAGTTCTTTACTTGCTTTCAAGGAACACATAGCCATAAAATAAATTAAAAACTAAACCTGCTTCTTTCCTCCAGTTAAAATTAATCTGTTTATTTGTGACTTTTTGAAGCTTATTACTGTTTAAGAAAAAAAAAGGATTTAGAACTGACATAATTATATTCACAAGCAAATGCAAGCCTTGTTTGGTCTCATTCTAATTTATTTCCTCCAATCATATGAGCTACAGGTTTGATTTTATTGAAATAGGGGAAAAAATCATGGTTTTGGCCACATCAGTCCTTTCTGTATTAAAGGCTATAGAAATTGGCATTGCCACCTAATCAACCCTTTGAATCAGAAATGGATACAGGATAAACAAGGATGGAGAAATATAAGCATCTTTGCTCCAGCTAACTCGGGCTAATTCATTTCTAAGGCTTAAGGATATTATTCTCTGACAGACAATAAGATTCTGGAATCTATTGGATTATTTAAATGTAGATTATTCAATACATCCTTAAGTGAATGTGGTAAGCTTATTGGGTATCATTATAACTCAACGTTCAGAACTCAGCAGAACCCAAAATCATTCAAGTAACATTTAGGATGAGCCAAGTTCAGGCAGCCCAATAAAGTTCAACAGTGCATTTCCTAAGTACAAAATTCATATTGCATAGTACAGCAGATTTATTCATTGTCTCCAGATGACAGAATTTATGCTTTAGATGAATTCTGGACATTGACTATTATTACCATCTGCCAATGTCACCAAAATCAATTACTTCGAAGATGTCTAACTAGAACAAGCTTTTTAAAAGAAAAAAAAATCCTCAAAAGCCAGATTAGGAGGACAAAGTGTTGGAATTCAAATCACATTCTTTTAATAAACATTGAATATATTAAAAATATTGTGTGTGGCAAAAATCCTGTGATGTAATCCATTTATAAATTACTGTTTCGTTAACCTATTTTCATAGTTTGTATGATCGCTAAATTATTCAGTCAAGATCTGGTAGCAACTTAATGTCAACCCTGAAGCTGGCCTAACTGTAGCCATTTTCTTTTCTATAGCTTCCCTCTAAGGAGGTTTCTATTCGCATTGCTTCAGGGCTGACATAGCCTGGAGCTAAGGGGCAGGGAGTGGGGTGTAGAGATAATTGGGGTGTTGTAGCCAAAATAAAAGTCTTTCTCCTGGGAATCAAGGATGTTCATGCAGGTGTTTGAAAGGTGGAGACTGAAGTCATCTAGCAACTGGACTATATGCTGATTGGACCATGTGACTGGTGACTTTGGGGGGAAGTGACAAATTTTTACTTTTAATTGGGTGTAAAACTGGCGGGAACGTAGAGCCAGGTTTCCACCAAGTATCTGCCAATTTGATATGTCCCAATAAAATGTTCCTTGAGCAATATGCCTGCGTTGGAGTTTTCATTGTTGGGGATGTATTACTTGGAACCTTGAAACTTAACTAATTGGGGGGGGGTGATATTTCTCCTACCCAGGTAAACTCATCTCTCTTGTAATCATCTCCTTTAATTTCATGTATCCAAAATGCTCTCTAAACCCATATAGACCTTGCAAACAGCACTAGAGAAAGAAGAGAGGCTGCATCTCTAAAAACAAGACAAAATCAAATTCCCACTGCCACTGAGTACAGTAGTAACATTTCCTATTTGATAGGAAGAGACTTTACCCACCCACCCTCACTAGCTACACAGAAGAAGAAGAGTTTGGAGATGGACAGCATTCATAAAAGCTTATGGCTACGGCTCCAGCTATGGCTGGAAGAGTTGGGGGTGGGAGGCACCATGTTATGGTGGTTCTCCTCCTTTCTCTCCAACTGGTCGCAGTTTGTGTTGGCAGGGGGGCAGAGGCTGACCTCGAGGCCTCTCATTTGTGGAGTGCCGCAGGGATCGGTCCTCTCGCCCCTTCTGTTCAACATTTATGTGAAGCCGCTGGGTGAGATCATCCGTGGCTTTGGGGTGAGATACCACCAGTACGCTGATGACACCCAGCTGTACATCTCCACCCCAGGCCACCCCAACGATGCCCTTGAAGTGATGTCCCAGTGCCTGGAGGCTGTGCGGATCTGGATGGGGAGGAACAGGCTCAAGCTCAACCCTTCCAAGACTGAGTGGCTGTGGCTCCCGGCATCCCAATATAGTCAGTTGACTCCATCACTGACTATTGGGGGCGAGTTGTTGGCCCCCACAGAGAGGGCTCACAATCTGGGAGTCCTCCTGGATGTGCAGCTGTCCTTGGAGGAACATCTGACGGCTGTAACCAGGGGGACCTTTTGTCAGGTTCGCCTGATTCGCCAGTTGCGGCCCTTTCTTGATCGGGATTCCCTGTGCACAGTCACTCATGCCCTCGTCACCTCTCGCCTTGACTACTGCAATGCTGTCTACATGGGGCTCCCCTTGAAGAGCACCCGGAGGCTCCAGCTGGTTCAGAATGCAGCAGCGCGGGTAGTGACAGGAGCAGCATGGCACTCCCATGTAACACTGCTCCTGCGCGAGCTGCACTGGCTCCCGGTGGTCTTCCGGGTGTGCTTCAAGTTGTTGGTTATCACCTTTAAAGCGCTCCATGGCATAGGGCCTAGCTATCTTCGAGACCGCCTGCTGCTACCGACGACCTCCCATCAACCCGTGCGCTCCCACAGAGAGGGCCTCCTCGGGGTGCCATCAGCCAAACAGTGTAGGCTGGTGACCCCCAGGGGGAGGGCCTTCTCTGTGGGGGTACCTACCCTCTGGAATCAGCTGCCCCCAGAGATAAGGAGAATCCAAGACCTCAGTGCCTTCCGTCGTGCCCTTAAAACCCATTTTTTCAAGCAAGCCGGGCTGGCTTAAGAAGAAATTTTTAAATGTTTTAATTGGTAGTGAGTTTTAATTGGGCCAAATTTATATATCTTTTAATTGGTTTTTTTAATATTTGTACTGCATGTTTTTTAATTCTGGCTGTACACCGCCCTGAGTCCTCAGGGAGAAGGGCGGTATAGAAATTCAATAATAAATAAATAAATAAATAAATAAATAAATAAATAAACTTCCTCAGTTGCCACTTATATAAAGGAAACTGAAATACTATGAATTCTAGCTGCTATGATTTCCAAAGCCAGACTGAAGCCACAACAGAACCTAATGCACAAAAGTTTTGGCATTGGGTGAGTGGGAAGGGGGTTACATTGATAATTTTTTGCTTTTTTTCCCTCCCTCCTCTCCCTCCTCTCCTTAACCTGATGTTACAGAGAAAGGAAAGCTAGCTAAGATCACTTTGAAAAGCAGAAAAACTATGACGTTTCCTGATAGTTCTTTCTTTATTATTTAAGCTAATAAGCAGAATCACAGTCCAACCCTCTATATAATACAGGCAGCAGCCCCCAATCTTTTGGGCACCAGGGACCGGTTTCATGGAGACAGTTTTTTTCACAGACAGGAGGGAAAGTGGTTTTGTGTGCTGCCTGCATCCCGTGGATGAGGCTTTGCTTGTTTGCATGGACCAATTTCTGGCATGCTGCAGACTGGTGCCAGTCCATGGACCGGGAGTTGGGGACCCCTGTGCTAAGGCATTGCTTACAGAAGGTTTTCCAGTATCTGTTTAAAACCTCCAGTGAAAGGCGACATCTACCATACTAACAAGTTCTTTCTAATCTACATTTCTATATCTTCCATCTATGGTTTCTGGTCCTGTGAATGATGGAATACAAATCCACCCCCTGCTCTATATAAACCCCTGATTCCCTTTCACTATCTCCCCTCACTCTTCTCTTCTGCAGACTAAACATGGTTCAATTCTTTGAACCACTCCTGACAGGACTTTGTTTTCAGGCCCTTATTATTCTCCTAGCTCTCCTCTGAACATCTTCACGTTCGTCAATGTCCTTTTTACATTAGGTTGCTCAGAACTGTATAAAGTATTTCAAGTGGGCCTGATCAAGACACAGTAGAAGGAGGAGAAGGAGAAGGAGAAGGAGAAGGAGAAGGAGAAGGAGAAGGAGAAGGAGAAGGAGAAGGAGAAGGAGAAGGAGAAGGAGAAGGAGAAAGGATGGTCTGGTATGGCTTGTGACAAACCCATCCTGGCTCTAATTAATTGTTGAAATTCTATCCAAGGGTTCCTTCAGTACTCTTGCGTGTATTAATCTATCTTGGAAGCTGAATTCATTTAAAATAGAATAGTGTTGGGTGCTTTTTTCCCCTTCTGTTTTTATGTCTTCATCTGCAACTCCTTTGTTCCATTAGTTGCTCAAAGCTTCTCTGAGAGAAGAAGAGTTACGATATTATGCCTTCTTACCATTGTCCATTACCAATTCATCCCTTTCTCCTTGACTTGATCCAAGGATTTTCAGCTTCCTGGCTTTTCCTGTTGTTTCTGATGCACGCAAATAACACTTTTTTGTTCTTTTCAGCATTTCAGCATTCAGAGAAGTTCATTCACTCACATGGGTTCTGGCAAGCACTTTATATTTGTCTTTGATTATTCACCCCCTTTTTTACATTTCCTATACATATCCCCTTCTCTTTTCAGCAGTTAAAAAAATTAGTGTGTGCATCTTCTCTGGTCTGTTTAGATGTCTCCTATTTTTTTTCTTCTAGGAAAGAATCTTCCTAGCCATTTTCCTCCTTCAGGTTCTAATATTTCAAGCCATTAGATCTGATTTACTTTTCATCTATTGTTCAGAAAACCAATATATACATCTGACTCATCTGTATTCTTTCACCCTTGATATCATAAACTCAAGGATAACATGATCGCTTTCTTCCAATGTTTCAGTCTTTTTCAGTTCTTCAACCAATTCCTTCTTATTGATAATTATTACAACCAGGACAGCAATCACCCCGTGTTCCTTCTTTTCCAAATAAAGTTGTGAGACAAAAAAAAAAAAAAGACAAGAATTTGTTGGGACCTATGACTTTTGGCAGAATTACATTTCCAGAAGTTATCTATCATTTGTATTTGGAAAGTCTGGTTGTATGCTACAGAAAGTTCTCATCCATATCTTCTGCCTGTTCTGGCAGTCTATAATAAATAATCTTTCACAAGATTTGTTTGTTTCACTGTGGTTTCTCTGTCCTTTTATTCTTATCCAAACACTCGCAGTAGAATTTCCATACTCCAAATTGTAAATTTCCATTTTCTTTATGTACAACACAAAATAACCTCTTGTTCTGTTCAGTACGTTCCTTCTAAATAAGTTGTAGCCTTCCAAGGCTGCATTCCAATCATGGTTCCAAGCCAAGTTTCTGTGATGCCTGTGACATGATACTTGTTTGCTATGTTATAATATTAAGTTCTTCTTGTTCCTTTTCCATACTCTAAGCTTTGGTATAGAAACACCTGAGACTGTGAGTAATATTTTGCTGTGGTAACTTCATGCTAATTTCAAAGCCTCCTGTACTTCACCTTTTGTCTCCTAGGTAGCTTATTCAAGTATGAGCTCTTGCAAAGTTCCTCCTTTTGTTCTAATTGAATGGCTCCAGATGAGATTAGTGAGGAACCTGCTGAACATGTCCTGCCCAGTCTTTATGAGATATAATAATTCTTGTGCTAAAAATTGTTCACATAGCTATTACAATCCTGAGAAAATCAAATCCTTCTTGGCTGCATCCTCTACATATAAAGGAGGCTGTCTCTCTCTTTTCTGATGCCATGACCCCCACCTAGAAGAACCAAAAAAATTACTTGCATTCCCAATTCCTTTACCTTTTTGCCCAGACCCTCACAGATTATGGAGATTCCTTCAAGGTCTTTTTCTGGCAGTATCATGAACCATGAGGAAGAGCTAGTTATCAGTGGATTTGTACACCCGTGGCAATTTATATGCCATAGTCTGGATGACAGCACCTGGTAAAAACAACCCCATCATGCAATGTCATATCAAGTCTTTACACCGCATACTTCTTTTAGCAGAAAATCAGCTACCTTCACAATGTTACACTTTTTCATTAAAGTGGGACCTCAGTGTGTTTCACACTTTTCCATGACACCAGAGTTGAATAGGTTTACTTAAGAGCCTAGTCTTTTATAGCAAAACCACCATAGCCTTGGTGGCACAGCGGACTAAAGTGCTGTTAAATAGCACTTAGCTGCCAGCTGTCTGCAATTACTGCGAGTTCAAATCTCACCAGGCTCAAGGTTGACTCAGCCTTCCATCCTTCCGAGGTAGGTAAAATGAGGACCCGGATTGTGGGGGCAATAAGCTGACTTTGTATAAAAAAAAGAACACTGTTTAGGGGGGACCGAAAGCCCTACTAAGCAGGCATATACAAAAGTATGAAGGCTATTGCTTAATGCATTGTAAGCCGCCCTGAGTCTCTGGAGAAGGGCGGCATATAAATCAAACCAATAAATAAATAAGCACGGTGTGTTTCCTGAAACTCTTGCTACTATTTTTCTTCCTCTTTGTGTTCTTTGAAGTTTACTTCCTTCCCTATCACTCTTGAGAAGCTTGATCTCTCTTCTCCAAGAATTTATCTCATTACCTGCTATGTGCAGTACATAAACTCTCTCCTCAACTACATTTACAGTACCTATTTCTGTAATACAAACATAGCAGATACCGTCTGAGTTATCTTCTTAAAGATAAACTTGCACACAAAGCTTCATTTACTCTCCATTCTATTTGGAGTTTCTTGGAGTGTCCCATTCACATTCCCACAAATATCCTAAACTTTCCTGCCAAATACCCTCGTTTGTTCAATCAGTAAATGAGTTCCTGCTTTGTCTCAGAATCACAATCCAATTCAGTTCAATATTAATGACTGTTACTACCACAAACTTTATTTTTTTAAACCATAGTTTGTATTCATTTTTGTCCACCTTTACACAAGTTACTAAGTAACAGATTGCTTAAAATACTTGATCTACTTTTTAAAAATAAGTGAGATTTTCTTAGGATGACTAGATATATTAAATGAATACTCATTATTTACTCATGCTGTCCTATTTCATCACCCTAATGCTAACTCAGGTTTGGAATTAAATTTATCGCATACATAAAACACAAGCATTCATATCTAGATAATGTATGCCCTGCAGTTGTATCACAAAGCAAATTTTCAGGGACAAATAAAAAAATGTACCACAAGGGTTTCATACAATTATTCATAATCTAACATCTTCCAAATGTTTTTGGCATGGTTACTACCAGCATTCTCATACAACATGGGGAAAGCTTGTAAATCCAATAAGTTCTCTTATCTCTCCTAGGACTTCTCAGACATCATGTACTCTCAAGACTGCATCTGCATCCCTATAAAAAAATCCATGCCAGACCTAAGCCATATTAAAACAACATATTATTCTATTTATTTCTACTTTTTAAATACCTTCTCTATTCTATCTGTTATTTTTTCTGATTATTCTTAATCCTTCCATATGTCCAGTTTCCAATATGCAGTTGCCAGTGCATCAGGAAAAAAAACTTTTAAGATTGTTTGCTATTGATTTAAACAGTGCCTGTTCAAAGATATATTGGATTTGGATTCCTAAGCCACATTGACTGATGGCACTCCAATGGGAAGAGTTTCATCTACAATTATTTAGAAGGAGAGATGGTGTTGGCACCTCCTAAGCTTTGGTATCTAGGCCAACGTCTTCTCGGACTTAGCCTAAAACTGACCCTGGGTTTAATTAATTTTGCAGCTCTTTCTATTTAATCTTGCTAGTCCATGTTTGTTCCAGGATTAGTAACAGTGCATTTAATGCTATATGGAAAATATCAGATTGCAGATCTAGTTTTGATCCTTTAAAACATGGAAGGCTTACACATTGAGATACCATTGGAATAACTAGTAATTTTTTTCTTTGCATAAACTGGACCTTTCATCGTATTACATATCTTCAACTATTTTAGTTCTGATGAAGCCAAAAGTGCATTTTTAAAACTTGTAAATTTAAATTTCAGGTGCCAGAACTAAAATTTGTTAAAGATCTTAGGAAATTTAATTCTTGCTCTCAAAGCAGTAGCCTAACTTTATAAGAAGGTGAAAAAGTAGATGGAAATAGGTACTGTTTATTTGCATTATTTTTTTGAAAAATGGGCTTGAATATCCTTTTTTTAAAAAGTAGAAGGTTGTTTTTAAAACATATGAAACTATTCTCAAGAATTAAAATGCGGTTAATAGTTTCATGTCAAATAATTGGCATCTCATGCTGGCACCTCAGAATTGGTGAGTTGGAAATCTCCAAGATTATAGACTAATTGCTACTTATCAAGGATGCATATGTTTTTCTTGGCTGTATCCCTAGTATTTGGTATTTATCAAGACATCAAGAAATGTGGCCTTTTCATACATAAGTAGGTGGGAAGTGGCCAAAAGAATTACTATGCAACATTGGGAGGACAAATCTAGAAATGTAGCAGCGGACTGTAGCAATGGATTGCTAATAAAGGCAATTTGTCAATGTTTAAATTACTAATTTTTTAACAGAAGGATAAGGAAAAGGATTTTCAAGTAACATAATACATGCTGGGGAGAGATGTTTTGTTTATGATATAAATGCCCAGACTTTTTTTAAAATTATATTTCCTTTTCTTGCTTTCTTATACAAAGTGTAATCACTAAAGAGAAAACAAAAGATTAAACAAATTAATTTGTTTAATATAGCAATTTAAAAAATTATCTGGCAGTTTAAACCCTTTGGTTTTAATGGTCTGTCACTTGGCTGTACCCACAATGGATATTAATCAATGTTTTGCATTGCCAATTGATTGTATGTCCTCTACTTTCACATCTGCTTCGGTACATCCAGTCTGGCAGTTTATGAAGGATGCTAAGCAAACCTGTTTTATTTTGGCGTGTTAAGGTGTGTGTATGAGAGAGGGGGGAGAGGGAGAGAGGGGGGAGGGGAGAGGGGGAGGGAGAGGGGGGGAAGAGAGAGAGAGGGAGAGAGAGGGAGAGAGAGAGAGGGAGAGAGAGGGAGAGAGAGAGAGAGATTTAAATTCTGATGCCTCTCTGGTTCTCAAATCTATCTA
Organism: Arizona elegans; assembly: GCA_022577455.1. Lineage (NCBI taxonomy): Eukaryota > Metazoa > Chordata > Lepidosauria > Squamata > Colubridae > Arizona > Arizona elegans. The sequence goes on from JAKOOJ010000002.1 coordinate 157,318,905, forward strand.
GAACAAAGGCAGTTTTGATGCCCTGTTTGTTTTTATTGCATTTGGGGCCAAAATCAAATGAAGACAAAGAGTTCAGGAACTGGTCCTAGCAGAAACAAACATGTGTTTTCATCTAAGTGGATAAAAATAGCTTCATCCTTTATTTTACTCATAAAAGCAGGAAGAAAAAGAGTCAGAGTGTTTTGTTCTGTTTAATGGTAGTTTTTGGTTCACCTGTGCACCTGCAATGTTTTCTTTTAAGCTCCTGAGAAATAGTAACTTACTTGGATCCTCTCCAGTGTATGCTCAATTTATACGTGCAGCAAAATGAATAAAGGTATGGTCATTATCTGTGGAAGCTTATCAGCTACTACTTGAAACTATTTTTTACACAGAACCCAGGCTGTTAGGAATAGTATAACAATGGGAGTTGTCCTGAGAAATGCCATCACTGTTAGAGTAGCCTTTAATAACATTTTTTCCCCTAGGCTTTAAATAGCCTTTGCTAGATTGCAAACAGCTTGGCACAGCGGGGCTCTTGGGATTCTCTTCTGTTATGGTGGGGTTAATATATGTTGTCAAACATAGGTCAGGGTTTAATCTCCAGCATTAAGGGCTCTGTGGGAGCTGCTGAGGCTCAGAGAAGCACAGTAGTAAAATGCCCCCTTGATTGCAGGTAGATAATAAGCTCTTGCTGTTGCCAGCATCAATCAGGGACCAGTTTGCCTGGCACTCCCTACTGAGCTGATTGCTGCAAATGCTTGAGAATCAAACAACCTGCAAAGATATCTCTCCAGGCAAGCCTTATGCAGAAGGAGAGCACCAGTTCATTTTCTTCCATGAAGATGCTTCTTTTTCTCTCTCTTTCCAAATGCTAGAAGGGACATTTTCCCATGCTTAATTCCTTAAACATGTTCTGCAAATATCTGCTGTGATTTATGGTCGGAGACCTGCTTACATTCCTGAGATACCTGCTTTATATGCCCTTTTCTATTTTTTTTTCCATTTCTGGAGCAGTTCTTTTGGATTGCATTATGATTCATTTGAACCCATTGATATAGCATACATGGGTATGATTGATTAGATTCCTTATTTATGATGCGTGATTGTCAATAGGTAGAATTGTGGTAGATTGAGGAAGGAGGAATGGATCAATAGGCAGGCAGGCAGACTGACAGAGCTGATGAAAAAACTATACCAATGTAATTGTGTCTCATAGGGGAAATAAAGTAAATGGCTCCATATTATATATAAACATCAAAATAAAAAGTTGACTTTTTGTAACTTTTGTAAGTAAAAGTCAAGTGCTTGCTAAAGATCCGACAACAGTGGTCTGTTGGGAAAAATTAATCTTTGTAGAAATAAATAAAAAAGGCTTTGCAAGACAATCTTCTTTGGCCCAATTTATTGTATGGCACTAAGAGTTAGATATGTCAGAAGGAACAAAAGTAGTAAGAATGATTTATTTAAGATACTGGTAAGTGCATGGTAAAACAAAAGGGCATGGTGTACCGAAATAACACGAATTGTATACAGAGGTGTGTTTCCAATGTGAAATAACTACATTGAGGTATCTGAGATATATAAAAAGAATCAAACTACAAAACAAATATACAAAGGAAGAGCAAACAGGTTGAAGGGAACAGGAAGACTAAAAAAATCATGACTGATAAAGTTAATGAGATCCTGAAAAAGAACTTAAAAGAACAAAAGAATGGCTTTCAAAGAACAGAAAATTATGGAAATATACAGTGAATCGTATTGAAGTAAATTAGATTCAGTAAATTGTTCTTACCTGTCCTATTCTCTACCTTTTTTTCTTTAGTTTACTGCTGCTAACTCTTTTTCTGCTTTTTATTTAATCCCGCTTGCCTTGAAAGGGAACAGTGTGATGGGTGTTATATGTGGTGTGTGTGTGTGTGTGTGTGTGTTGGAAGAAAACTTCCAGGTCTGAAATCTTCAGAAAGGACTAAACTTTTCTTTGTTTCTTTCCAAAATTAAGTCTTTTTTTGGTTTATTACAGTTCTGCTACATTTTTAGGTTTGATGCTAGAAATACTGATTTATAATAAGGTATATAAGGACATGAATCAATAAGCATTTTATTTCATCATAAAAGGGAACCAATGAAAGGAGAAAGTTCTGCAGAAGCAGTGGCAGGTCGACAGTGATATAATTGGCACTCATAGAAGCAATATATTATGAGAGAATTTTTCTCTGTTGCTTTCTAGAGCTGCCCCAGCATCTCTCAATTTACCATTAAGAACAGAGGCACATAAACAGAGATAATGAAAAAACTGTAATTTCATCATCATCAAGGGAGAAAGGGGGGGGAGGAGGAGAAGACTAGGCAAATCAGGCTACAATCAGAACAACTTCAAAATTCTGAACCTACCTCTCAAAAGTCTTTTTTGTTTCTTTGTACACAAAACACAGAAAGAAAACCACACTTTAATTCAAACGCTGAAAACAGCTATGAACAATCCATTACTTCAAATCAAGCATAGATTGTTCTTTCCAACATTAAATGGTAACTCTTTTTCCCATCTCCTATGCTTGAAAGGTATCCTGGTAAATTCTAAATATTGGGTGAGGGGGAATAGCCAAGAAGAACATATGCATGATTCATACAAAATGTGTGATTGAACTCACATAAATAATTACATGGATTTTTTTATAAAAAAATTGTTAGACAGTAATTAACATCAACAAGTATCTGAATAGCATAAATCTATGATCTATGGGAGGTGAGGTGGGTGAATGGCTAAAATGTAAAAAATGTAAAGAGAAACAGATAATAAACACCTTTGCCACATATCATAATATCCACTATAATAAATGTATCACAATTAAGATAATGAAGTCTGCCCCAATGTAATAGAATTATGGTTTCTGGCTCTATTGTTTCACTACTCCAAATTTATTTGTAACCTTTTTTAGCATGGCAATTAAAGAGGCCTTGTTAACCCACATCCGAGTTATTACATTATGTAACATTTTCTACACTGAACAACTTTTATTTATACTAAGTTGAAACAAACATTAAAAATCTCACTTTTAAGTTTAAGATTCAGAGCCTAATTTTTATATTGAAGATTTTAAATTTAAGATTGTGAATGTCTTGAAGAACTCTGTCCAATGGAACAAAGAAGAAATTAAGAGAAATCGAATTCTATGACAATACTTTACTGAATTAGATTGCTTAAGCTTGTTAGAAGTAAAGGAAGAGATATAAATATGGTTTATTTGATCAACTTAAAACAAGATATGTTGTTACTTCTGGCAACATCTTATGAACCCTCTGCTGACACTAGGACTGAAAAAATGGCGTTTTGTGGATTAATTTATGGATAAGAGATTGGATATGAGATGAAGAGTTAGATGTTTGCAACCTTGAAAAGTCACTAAAATTGTTTATATTTGTTGTGATAAAAGTTGGAAGTCACTTCTTTATATATTTCTTTTCTTTTTCTTTATTCTTACTCTTCTCTTTCTTCTCTCTTTCTTTTTCTTACAATTTTTATTTTTTTCTTTCTATTCTCTTTTCTTTAAGAGCCGTGGTGGCACAGTGGTTAGAATGCAGTATTGCAGGCTACTTCTGCTGACTGCCAGCAGTTCAGCAGTTCGATTCTCACTGGCTCAAGGTTGACTCAGCCTTCCATCCTTCCAAGGTCAGTAAAATGAGGACCCAAATTTCTGGGGGCAATATGCTGACACTGTAAACTGCTTAGAGAGGGCTGTAGAGCACTGTGAAGCAGTATATAAGTCTAAGTGCTATTGCTATTTAAGTTTGGTTTACAATCAAAGGCTGAGCCTTGCAATGATTTTAATTTTAAAAGCTGCAATTCATTATAATTTTGGGAGGTTTTTTTGACCTGTGTTTCATTTCATTTATTTTTTCCAGGTTGGGATACAATCATTAATATTTTTTCTTAATATTTTGGTAATACTGAATCCTAAGTATTTTTAACAGTTATATATTATTGGAATTGTTAAGTTTCTAGATGCCTTCTTTGGAATTTTAAGGTGACTAGAAAGAATATAAATGAGAGCTCAGAAAATTAACTGATAATCCTGATAAGACAAAAAAAAAGAAGAACAGCAACTCTGAATATGGCATTCAAAGCTTTAGGTAATGATGATTGAATATAAGATTTTTGAGCAATAATCATTCAAGCTCCATGTGGTTCTGCTTCAAGAAACAGACACAAAATAAGCTGAATTAGAGATATTTTGGTAAGCAGTTTTTATACAAAGGTTCAATAAATCAAGGGAGGTAGCTATTCTGTTCAAAACTGGGATAAATTTCAAGGCTCAAAAGATTCTAAAATATAGGGAATAGATAGATGATAGATGGATGGGGAGAGAGAGAGAAAGAGATGATAGATGGAGAGATGGAGAGACATCACACACACACACACACACAGAGAGAGAGAGAGAGAGAGAGAGAGAGAGAGAGAGAGAGAGAGAGAGAGAGAGATATTTCCTGCAGACATTAACCCTGCTGTTTAGGTGTGCTGTTAAACAAGGCCAGATTGGATATCTACAAATGATTATGAAAAATGCAAAGAAAAAGAAAAAGAAATTAGTCCCAATAAAGGAAAATATTTGTAACTCAGGGTTGAAATGTGGGGTCCTTGACGTTCTCTGAGCTTGAAGAGAAATTAATATACACATTGGCAGGAGTCGTTAACATTGATGCATTAAAGCCCTTTATTGAAATATTTAAGAGATTTCAGAACTTAATGCATAGTCATGGACATGGATTTGTGGCCACCTCCATAGTGAAAATAGCATAATTTTTATTCAGAGAAACATAAATCTCCCACCAGGATATATTATATATGAGTATCTAGGCTTGTTTTGAACTATTTGCAATGATCTAAAATGATATTAGACTATGCCCAAAAGAAGCTTTTTCTAAATTAGATAAGGTTATTGAAGTCACTTTCCTTATGATTGAAAAGTTAGCTCTATTTTACTTTATAACATAGCAGTAGAGTAACAATTAGCTCAAATGTTGAAGATTTTTCCAAGAAACATCAGTAAGAATAAGGTAGGATGAAGGCAGAATTAAGAGGAGAGCATGTAAATTAGATGAGCAAACTGAGTAAGATCACAAATAACAAGTAAGCTTTATTCATAAATTAACATTTTACTAGCAAAATATAAAAGACCTGCATCAGCTAACACGTATAAATACCTAGAAAATAAAAGGAGAGAGTTAGAAGTTTTAAAGACAGATAAAATCACATTTCAAATTATTATTGCTAAACAAAGATATTATGAATATGGTAAGAAAAAAATCTAGAATTCTATTGAGTTAATTTTTAAAAAGATTTTTTAAAATCCTTATCAATGTAATTAAGGAAGGTGACCAAATAATGACAAAACTAAAGATATAAGCAAATAATTTGTTTCTTTCCAGAAGCAAATCAATCAATAATTAAAATAAGCCAACATTTAAATAGATTTTTAAAGTTTTTATAGCTTTTATAAATGAAAAAACCGTTAATCCTGATAGACTGTCAGCAAGAGCTCTTAATATTAGACATTTTACTCTCACAGAATATCTTGCACCTGGTAGAGTTTTGGAAGGAGTTCCAGATAATCCTGGTTCTTGAACCAGATAAAGATTCTCAGGAAATGACATCCTATAGACCCATGTCATTTCTCAGTGTTTACCAAATTATTAACTAACCCCCAACTGGAAACAAAATTATGCAAATAGATCACTCTGGTTTTATCCTCAGAAGAAATATATCTATCTCAATAAGGAAACTATTAAACATGAATATGTGTTAATTAGCTATGTGTTCTTTGCATATACTTAAAGCTTTTGGAACTTTGTGGCTCTTTGGAAGCACAATTTTTAAAGCAAGTATTAAAGAAACTTAAATATGGATCTGGCTTTCATAAAATGATTAATCACATTTATGGGCCAACTAAAGCTTAGAGCTGGTCTCTAAGCTTTTGTTGGCCAGAGAGCTCAGATAGGACTTAACAATTACAACTCAAATTCTATTATGATTTCAAGAGGTATTAAACAGGGCTGCCCTTTATCTCCTTTATTTAATATGGCTATAGCACTTCTCTCTAATGATCAGAGTCAAAGGCAGTGAGGACAAATCATCTAAATTTATTCACAGATGATGTGGTTGTAACTTTCTCCTATCCAGCTAAATGTATTAAGAAGGAGTTATTATTGTTATTGCTATATATTGTTATGCTATAAGATAATAGGAAATTAATTTCACTTTGTTCATAGCAACCCCATGGGTTCATTGGGTGATAGTATGGGTGATAGGTTATAGCTGGTGGATTTCTACCAAAGAAAAAATATTAAACGGGGAATCCTTTCAAGATGAATCACAAGTAAAGACCAAGGCTGTATAGGTCTTTTAATAAAATCAAAGGAAGAAAGAGAATTTCTGCAGAGTTCCAACACTCTGTTATGGTTAATGGATAAATTGAATTAATTTATGCTGTATGAGTGTCTGGGTTTATCAGTGGCCTCTTCTGGTCAATTATTTGAACACCTAATGGGATGGAGTTTTTTTATGTATGAACTATTTATGAAGGAACAAGTCATATTGATTTGTTGCAATTAGTTGGATAAATACAGTGTTAATCTCTTCCAGATTTATCTGTCAGGGTTCTTGGTACAGTATCAAGCTTAACTAAAAGGGTGAAAAGCAAGGATCTAAATGGTGAAAGCATTTGATTCATAACCTTATCCAGTTCTGAGGAGCCATTTTGATGAACTTTGCAACTAGGGTTGCAAACTCAAAGATGAATTTCAACTACTTCAATTTCTAATAATCTCCCCATCTGGATTAACAGAGATGATGCAGCAGTATCTAAAGGCTAATAATATTGGGAAACTTTATTATTTATGTTAAGGTTTATTATTTATGTTAAGGACATATTGTTTTTTCATCTTAGCACATTTTTGTAGGGGAAAATAGATAATATTGACTCATGAAGATATGTGAATGAATGAAGCAATTGCAAAAAGGAAGAAACTTCAAATAAATAAATAAATAAATAAATAAATAAATAAATAAATAAATAAATAAATAAAGTTTATTGACATTGTACGTGTATACACAGTATACCCATACAATGAAATTCACATAACAGCCAGAGACCAGACCCAACTCACATGACAATCCCCAGACACACACCCCACCCACCAAAAATTCCTACCCCTAAAACCACCCAAGCATCCACACAACAGACCAAGAAATGCTGTCCAACAGCTCACTGATGGTGGCCCTTTAGTTCATTGTTGAGTACAATTATCTGGGGTAAAAATTATTCAGAAAACGTGTGGTCCAAGTTTTAATTGTTCTGTATCTTCTGCCAGAAGGCAACAGTCCAAAAAGATGGTAAGCAGAATGGGAAGAGTCTCTGAGAATGTTATGCAACTTCCTCAAACAGTGAGATGCAAAGATGCCGTCCAATGATATTTTGGGCAGTTTTAATGATTCTCTGCAGAGCTTTTTTGTCTACTGCAGAGCTGCTCCCAGACCATGCAAGAATGTCGTATGTCACTCAATGGTGCTGTGATAGTAGGACAGTAGATGCTGAGATAGATTTATCTTCCTGAGCATTCTCAGGAAGTATAGCCTCTTCTGTGCCTTCTTCACAAGCATGTTAGCATTTATAGTCCATGAGAGGTCCTTCGAGATATAAATGCCCAGAAATTTAAAACTACCAACCCACTCCACCTCCTCACCATTTATGTACAATAATAAATGTACATCTCTCTTCCTCCTGAAGTCAATTATAAGTTCTTTAGTTTTTTGGGTGTTAAGTGTAAGATTATTTTCTTTACACCACAATGCCAGCCCTTGTACAACCGAAAGCTCTTAAACAAATCAAATTACAAAAAAAGTGGTATCGATCAGCATTACAAATTTTAAGCATTCCTTCAAAATGCTTATTTGGAATATAAGAAGTGAAATTCCACTATAACTTACTCTTTAGCAAGAGAATTGAGAATTGCATCAGCTATTTTGCCTACATTCATTCACACAGTCAGCTCCATGTTACTTGTTTTAATGCATATATAAAGGAACTGTCAGTAAGAAGCTGAATTAGAAGCATTTGGTTTCTAACTGTATGTTATAAAATCATTCTATTTCAGCACATAAGTACATCAGATGGAATCTAATAACTTAATAACTTTGATTTAATTTATTCTAACCATTTATGCACTTCCTTTTCTATGTCTTCTTTATGTTCCACTACTTCTCCCCTCCCCAATTAGTCAATTTAAATGAAATGGTTGAGCTTCAAGTGCTTTACTTGACAAGCTGAAACTCAATGCTCCCCTACCTGGAAGGATTCATTGTTCATGCCACATGTAAACCGCGGGAAACTAGCTCATTAGAGAAGCTGTAGGATCCTGCTTCTTCTGGGCAAGAGAAAGCTTCCCAAGCAGGAAATATTAGAAGGGTTGTTAGAAAAAAGAAACAAGTCCCTATCCTATCCTGCTCACATCTTATAACCCAATAAACTCACTGGATGACTGTATGCTTTTTCAGAACAGTATAAGGGTGTATGGGAATGACCTTGGGAGATGAGGCAGGAGCCATAGCCAAGGCAACAAAGAGGCAGCTTAATCAGCAAAAAAATGTGCTTGTGGAAAACATCTTAGAAGGAACCCTCCCTAGTTTCTTAGGTTGTAAAGGCAACAGAAGAGAAATGTACTTTTAGACTTGCAAGATCTGTCAACATAACTTTACAGTAAAGTAGAACTAGTACTTCTTGGTGTCCTCTTGTCTGGACTACCTCACAAGGGTGACAGGCAGACAGACTAATTCAAGGTTTCTTCTGTTTCTTATTATTTGCTTGTCTGGAACTAAAGGCATTAGCAAATTTCCATAGCCAGCCCGCTTCCCCTTTGTTAGCAATAGGATCCACTGGGCAATTCAGGGGCATTCACTGGGGTGGGGGTGGGGAATCAAAAAGTCAAGATGGCACCTGTGGCCATGCAACTTAAGACTTGCCTCTTTTATCTATCTATCTATCTATCTATCTATATATATATATATATATATATATATATATGCATATTCTTTCTAGCCAGGTTTTACCTACGTAAGCTAGGTTGTTCTGCAGCTCTGACTGAACAACTGCAGAACAACTGCAGAACAACAACAGCTGCAGAACAACAACAGCTGCAGAACAACCTAGCTTACGTAGGTAAAACCTGGCTAGAAAGAATATGCACATAAAAGCCTACGAAAAACAGAAAAAGACATATATATATATATATATATATATATATATATATATATATATATATATATATATATATATATATATATATATATATATATATATATATATATACACCATCACAAAGTTTTGGCTACAGGCTGATTCTTATTTTTTACAAATAATTTTATTAAGAATTATAAATGAAAGAAATAAAAACAGAAATATAAACAAAGGATATAAAAAGAAAAAAAATCTGAAAAATAGGTAAAAAAGAAAAGACAAAAAAAAAAGGAACTTCCCCCTTTAACCCTGCAGGAAAAGACCATTTTAATAGTTTATTGCCATCTCTAAATACAACATAATCTCTCTTCCTGCCCCCCACCCCCATAGTTCACCTCTTAAATTAAAAAACAAAATCCAAATATTTTGTCAATTATACCTTGTCAGCAAAAGTCCAGTAAAGGAAATCATATATAACTATTTTTCTCTTTTACCCCTGATCAAATAAGCCAATTTTGTAAACCTTCCCTGAAGTTTTAAGGATCTCGCTTTTAATCCCTTCAAAAAGAAGCCCAGAACAGTTTTCTGTTCACCAGCCACAGAACTTTCAGAACTTTATCAGAATTTTTGAATATCCTGTAATATTAGTCCTTTCATTTGTCCCCTCCAGTGAAGTCTTTCAAAACCTTAACATGATTGTTTTTATATCCAGTAAGAAAAAAAAAATATCCTGGTACAATAGTTGTACATTTCTTTTAGGGAATAAATCATCTCTCAATTCCAAGTTTATATATTTCTCCATAGCATTGCTTATTACGTTTGAATCCTCCTTCAAAATAATTTGAAAATTATCCATTGTAACGTCATTACAACACTTTATCCATTATTGTGGCTATCTTTTCAAAAACGTAGGCAAAAGAAAAGAATTTATTCAATAACTTTTTGGTATCCTCTAGCTCTTTCTAGTGTTGTGGGACTGCACTGCAGGGATGAGCTTGGTGGGACCCCTAACTCCCAATATCATTCAATTCATAAACTGACTGCAGAACAGCAATTTCCGCAATCTGCTGATAAGCAGCTGTCCAGAGACCTATGGATGATATCAATGATCTCTCCTTCCTCCAAAGAGATTTGTTATCATCCCAGATCCTGCATCCAGCTGTGAGTTTCCTTGCAAATTACTACAAGAAGCCTCCTGCTATCAGCAGGACATCAGTTCACAATAGCACTCACCGAAAATCTGCCACCAGGTAACATTTTTTGATCCCCTTGCAGATACCCCTCACATAATCCATACAATTCTAAGGGCAGCCAAAAGTAGTATTACAATTATCTGAGCTGTCAGGGTTGGGGTACATGCAGTGGTGGGATTCCAAATTTTTTACTACCGGTTCTGTGGGCGTGGCTTGGTGGGCATGGCAGGGGAAGGTTACTGCAAAATCCCCATATCCTCCTGATCAGCTGGGACTCGGGAGGCAGGGAATAGATGAGGGTGGGGCCAGTCAGAGGTGATATTTATCGGTTCTCCAAACTACTCAAAATTTCCACTACTGGTTCTCCAGAACTGGTCAGAACCTGCTGAAACCCACCTCTGGGTACATGTGCGCAAGGAAAGCAGGCTGCAACCCCTGCTGTTTCCCTGAGATAATATGCATTTCATCTCTCTCTGAGGAAAGAATAAGGGAAAATATCAATGAACTCTGCAAGTCCCTTTTTAGCTATTGCTCCAATCTCTCTCCCTCCCTCCATTGTGTTTTTTGTTTTGTTTTGTTTTTGATCTTATTAAGGGTCTAATGAGAACAATACCCAGATTAGTATGGCACAGGCAAGGTTGCAATGACCTTTGCCCCTTGCTCCCGGTCATATCTCACCTAATTAAGTCACTGAAAGAAAGAGGGAAAGCAAATATTGCCAAGGTTACATTACAGGGAGACAAAAGGACTGTGATTGTGTCTTGTATGGAGGGAAAGATGTTTTATAGAAAATTCATGTGATGTTCCTCCTTGAACCCCATCACCTAAATGTTTCCAGGACCCTAAAATCTGAATGAGTACCTTAAAGCCACCCTCTACCTGACACCCTACAAATTGAATTGGATTAAAACTGACATAATATGGCTATGGAAATTTTCCAAAGAGGCACTTTGGAAACACTTTGATGAAAGCAAAGCTCATTTTGAAATAATGCCTTACTTGTAAAGGCTAGAGCAGCCTGAGTTCCCCACTTTGCGTTGAGTCCCTAAGAGTAGCATCTGTGACGGTTCTAATCAAAATTAGGTAAACAAATGAAGTGAATCTGCTACACCCTTAAATCCCTCAATACTTCAGAGAAGTGAAACTCTTAACCTCTGCAAAGGGCCTCTTGAGACAGATTGGGATTAATACTGTTGGTTAATTCAATAAAAATATATATTTCTTTTCTTTTTTTATTGGAGGTGAAAACTTCAGTGGCATTCTTATATCTAGGATGAAAAGAGGACACAAACTTTAATTTAATTTGTTAAGGAATGTGTCAACTCTCCAGCCATCTGCTGCATCTTTAATTTTCCGTTGCCTCAATTAAATCCTTTGGGAAGACACCATATTAGACCACCTTCCCTGGTACTTTCTGAGGTAAGCAGCAGTCGACAGCCTAGGGCATAAATCAACCCATGGAACAGAAGTTGCCTTCGGAAGTTGTGGGAGCTTCATCACTGGAGGCTTTCAAGAAGAAACTGAACTGCCATTTGTCATAAATAGTGTAGGGTCTCCTGCTTGGGTGGGGGGCTGGACTCGATGACCTACAAGGTCTCTTCCAACTCTGTTAATCTGTAAAATGTTAAGCAATTTGGGGGCCCAATGCCCTACATTAATGTTTGTTTATTTATTTATTTATTTATTTATTTATTTATTTATTTATTTATTTATTTATTTTTGGGATCGATTTATATGCCGCCCTTCTCCAGAGACTCAGGGTGGCTTACAATGCATTAAGCAATAGCCTTCATACTTTTTGTATATTTATACAAAGTCAGCTTATTGCCCCCACAAACTGGGTCCTCATTTTACCTACCTCGAAAGGATGGAAGGCTGAGTCAACCTTGAGCCTGGTGAGATTTGAACTTGCAGTAATTGCAGGCAGCTGGTGTTACTTAACAGCACTTTAGTCTGCTGCACCACCAAAGCTCTTTGTTATAGATACATTCCTCTAAAATGAGATGCTAAAGACTATTCACAATGGAATACCCACAGAAACTGAACTATCAACAAGAACCATGTTGACTACAAAATCTAAGTACTAAATATTTTTATTTTTAAACCATTATTATACCAATTATTCTTGGGGGAAGGATAAGAAAGCTATTTAAAACTACTTTTAAACCACTAAAACTACTTTTTATTTTTTTGAAAAACTATTTGCTTTCTGTCTTCAAAACTCTTCTGGCAATTGCTCAGTACCAGTTCTATCAATATATCAAAAAATGTATCACCACTGGAGTGTTCCTACTTCTAGAAGTAATTTCTTAGTGTCCATTTATTTCTATGATGTGTTCCCTGTCCCTTGGCTAATTTCCTTTCTATGAAAGGATCTGTCCTCTTTACTCTCAATGCCTAAGCTTATTCAAGAGTTTTTGAAGAGGGACTTTGTCAAAAGTTGAATATGCAGTGAAAATTGGATCACTTCTATCTATATAGGTTTTCACCTCCAGTCCTCAGCCAATGCATTCTTCCTTCTGCCTCTATATCCCTCTACTGATACAGGACAAGGCAAATGGAAGGGGAGAGAACTTCTGGCCTACTGCTGCTGAACTCACTGGAGAATTAGCAAGCCTCCTTTACTGCAAATCAGGCAATGGCAAAAGAGGGGGAAGTGCAGCACACTTCCTAATCCCTCCTCCCAATCCTTCTTCAGTCTAACAGAGAAAAAGAAAGGTATATAGAGCTTGGGCAATGAAGCAGCAGCAATGAGGGCAGAAGACTTATGAATTCCTCCATAAAGTAAAAAATTATTCAGCCATGGCCTTTCCCTGCTGTACCGTAAATCCCATATAACAATGTCCTCAATTACTATTAAACACAAAAGATGAAGTAGATACTGTATATTGCATTTACTATGTAATAAATAGTTACTATGAAAAGGAGCTGCTATGCCAGGGGTGAAACCCAGCAGGTTCTGACAGGTTCTGGAGAACCGGTAGCGGAAAGTTTGAGCTGTTCGGAGAACCGGTAGCAGAAATAGCCTGGTAGCTCAACAGACTGATAGCATTGTGATTAACACCAGCTGTCTGCAATTACTGTAAGTTCGAATCTTAGCAGGCTCAAGGTTGACTCAGCCTTCCATCCTTTCTAAGGTAGGTTAAATGAGGACCCAGATTGTGGGGGCAATAAGCTGACTTTGTATAAATATACAAAAGCATGAAGGCTATTGCTTAACGCATTGTAAGCCTCCCTGAGTCTCCGGAGAAGGACGGCATATAAATCAAATTTTTTTTTTTAAAAAAAAGACCACTTTGGAAGGCAGAATGATTTACAATGAGAAAACAGATCTTTCACAATCTATACAATTTTGAGTAGTTCAGAGAACCGGCAAATACCACCTCTGGCTGGCCCCAGAGTGGGGTGGGAATGGAGATTTTGCAATATCCTTCCCCCAGGAGTGGGGAGGGAATGAGGATTTTGCAGTATCCTTCCCCTGGAGTGGGGTGGGAATGGAGATTTTGCAGTATTTTTCCCCTGCCACACCCACCAAGCCACACCATGCCCACCAAGTCATGCCCACAGAACCGGTAGTAAAAAAATTTGGATTTCACCATTGTGCTATGCCACCAAAATTCTATTTCTCTGTTACATTTTAAAGACCCCTGAAATAAGATATTATTATTTCTGATGCTAAAACACCCTGAACTTCTATTAAGAAAGGAATAGACCACTTTGGAAGGCAGAATGATTTACAATGAGAAAACAGATCTTTCACAATCCCTTCAAAGCTGCACTACTCCAAATAAAATAGCAGCTTTGTTCTGGATTAAAATACATCATGGCACATCTAGGGAGGGAGGAACTTTGGCTGTCAAAAGTAGTCAAGTTATGCTGTTGTCCAGGACTGGAGCTGGTTCCAGTCCCAAATAAAGCCTCAAAATCCTGTGTTACTGATTAGTTGGCACATTTTCTATAAAAGTAGAATAAGTATAAATTACATGGTGGCTACTGCAGTGCAGGAGTTAAATAGGGCCTATTTTTAACACTGACTATACCCGAATATTTATTTCATCTTAGAAAATACCTACTCCCTTCTCAAGCATTTATAGTGCCATATTATGGTGGCCACTCGTTCCTTTTCTAAAGCATTTCTTTCCATTATCATTTCTCAAAAAGTTTTGGCAGCTTGTATCCCACTCTGGAACTGATTCAATCGTTGCTCTTTAATGTTTGAAATCTCATTAGACATTATGAATTTGGGCAATTTATCCTACTTTTCAGCCAGCAGTGATGTGCTGCTAAATCATTAATTAATGAATTTGCAGTCATAAAAAGCAGTCCAAAAAAATATAAGCTTTCTTTTATAGGAGGTTTGGGCAAAATGCAGACATAATGGCAGATTGACTTTGGGGGTGTGCAAAGAGGTGGGGTTTGATCTGAGAAGTCAATCATGACATTGCAATATGAAATGGGTATCAGTCCAGTTCAAGCAGAAATATTTCATATGGGCCTTTGAATAGGATTTCAAAAAAATGAAAATTACCTCCCAGCTGCATAGCTCCTTTTCTCCAATTAGAAAGAGAAAATAATACATCCCTATTATCCCCATTAGCCTGTTAAAAAAATTGAATCCCTTTGTGTTAGCTCAAAGGGACAACCTTATTATTAATGGTCTTTGCATTTTGCACACTAATAAAATGCAATGTGTAACAAATGCTAGTGTTTTTTCCCAAATTATGTAATGTTCACATAAATGAACACTGAAAATATGCTTATTTCATCCAGGACTGCAAGTATACAGTATTTTTCTCTGAACGGAAGTATCTTGGAATTCTGTGTTTTTAAGATATCTTCCTAAACTTAACAAAATGTGGTTTCTATCATAAATAAATATACATACATACACACACATCCAGCCATATATACATATCTAATAAATGCAAGAACCCCAGCTAGGATTCATTTTTATATGATAGTTCAGAAGAACAAACCTAGCCTCTTTCCCAAGCCTAAACTAGCAAATCTCTTTCAAATTATTGCCAAAGGGCAGAAATATCAGTCCTTTTTAAATATTGCCTTGGTTTAATAACCATTTTGTAAAGTTTAATTTCCTCAAACGCTCTGCCCTACATTTAAAATACTCTGTAACTTGGGCTTATTTCTATCTGAAGCGACCTTCAAATAGTATTTTAAAAGCTGATTACATGGTGGTTCAAAGCACAGTAAGGAGCTTAGGAGAACCTAAGGATGTTAGTGAACTAATCTAAAAAAAACTTTGATCACATTTGTCTAAGGTAAACTTTGAAATAGGATTAATCAGTGATAAATGCCCATTTACACACCCCAGTAGCGAACCCATCTCTCTTCTGAACTCTATCTGTACAATTCTCTTCAAGAGCAGCCTATCCAAACAACATGAAATATTTTTTTTAGAATTTTATTTATATGGAATGTGAAATAAGGTCTCTAAGGAGAAACAACAGAATGTTTATTTTTCTAAGGTTTTTATGTTAAGATGAGTACTTTTTGCATTCTCTTAACAGAAACTGCTTAAATCATAGTATCTGATATAACATATAACCATAGTCTCAGGCAGTTGAATATGTAGCTCTTTGGAAAATAATTACCATGTATTTTATAGATGTAGAAATCCGTCCTGAGCATTGAAAGATGGTTACTGATACCATCTTATGCTACCATTTAATGTGGCATCAAAGTCATTGTGAATATAAATGAATCCATTTGCACTGAAAAGTTGAAATTGGTTTACTGAAGCCCAAATTGTTCTAAGATGCTGATTAGGGCCTAGAAGGTTAGAATTAACTGCCCCCAGAAATCCGTAGGCTGATTCTTTGCTAATGCATTCAAAGAGGTTAAGTCTTGATAAAACATCTCAATCACAGAAATTCTTCCCAGAATGACAAATGCAGTTTTTCCCATCTCAGCATATCTTTTTTTTTAATTTCATTCCATGCTTTAACATAATTATTTTGAAATAACATATAGCTCCTATTAGTCAAAGTAACACCAAAATATTTAAGCTTTTTCACAATATTAAAACCAATTATTTTTTATCAAGTCTTCTTGTATGTTCATATTTTTACCAACATCTTTTTTGTTGTTGTTAATCTTAAAGCCTGCTAATGTACAAAAGTCATTCAGTTTCTTCATGAAAAGCTCAATTCCTTTCAAGGGATCTTGCAAAATCATGACCGAGTCATTTGTAAAAGCTCCCAATTTAGAAGTGTCTTTTTTATTTTTAATCCCATTATATTTTAGCTTGTCTAATGTCACTATTCAACATTTCAAAAAGCAAATAAAAAAATAGAGGAGGCAGAGGAGATCATTTCTGCTTTTTAGGATCAACCATTAACGGTAAAGGAACAAGCAGTCAAGAAATACTCCACGGACTAGCATTTGGTAGAGCCGCAATGAAGGCCTTATAAAAGACATTCAGATGCTGTGATATGTCTGTACCAACAAGGTTCAGAACTATGCAAGCAATGGCATCCTTGTGACACTTTATGGTAGCAGAAATTGAACTTTGAAGAAGCAGTATTGGCACTTTGGAATGTTGGTATTGGCAAACATTACAAATGGATTATGAAACAAATGAAGCCAGAATTCTCTCTCAAGGCACAAATGACCAAGCTCAAATTATCCTACTTCAAGCACATTATGTGAAGACTTAGCTCTCTAGAGAAGGCTCTAATGCTGGGAAAGATAGATAGAAGGAAAATGATGAAGAGGATGTCCAGCAACAAAGTAAGCGGATGGATTCAGTTACAGTGGCAATGGCTGCACTGTTGGATGCTCTGAAAGATCAGGTTAGCTTGTAGAGAATCAATCTATCCATGTAATTGCTAAGAGTTGACACCCACTTGATTGCACATTGTACACACATACACACAAAATATGCAATAGTAGAGAATATATGTAACTCAAAATACAACTGCTGAGAGTTTTGCACAACAGATGGTGGTGCAATACACAGCTTGTTAAACTTTTAATTTTGAAGCTGTGAGAAGCATCTTTTCCCCTACTTATGGGATATTATAGGAGAATTAATTAACCCATACTTTCTTCTAACCTTTATCCTTCAGCCATTTTTCCATTCCCTGCAGAGCTCACATAAAGGAGCAATGGATAGCAAAAGAGATTAATTTACTCTCCAAGTTACAAATTGCCTGATAGCACTGGTTTGTAGATAAAATTTTGAAGAATTACAAAGGATGATATACTGTATACTGTATACCTATATACTGTAACTATCTAAGAATGAAGGAAAAGAAGGGGAAAACCAACTTCACATCCAAGCAGCCAACAAATAAATATTTTCATCAATAAAGAAGTTGAAACAAATGAGGCTAGTGTTTATGCTAATGCTGTTTTATATTATTAATATAAAGTGAACATTCAAAGATTGTGAGCATTTTGTGGCTTTCAAAATTTTAAAGGCTGCGGTCTGTGGTTTGGTGGATCTCAAAGTCTACCCCCATGTAGTCTACAGTGGCCAAGAATTGCATTACATTAAGGGGTATTTTCACACATCTTTCCTCCTATTGGAAATCAATCATCAAGAGACAGAAAAGCACAAGAGAGAAAGTAGTAATATAAGAATACTGTATAAAGTGAGCACAGCCTCAGCGCAGGCAGACATGCACACATAGTAATCAGTATAATAAAATAATATGAGATAATCATAACTACGTTGATCCATTCCCGTAGATGAAATACTCATCATTTTTGTTGCCAAACAAATGGTATTCTTTAATAGCACTGATTTTCAGAAAATGTCTGGCACCTGATTTTTGGTACATCGAGTTTTCAATATAAAAGTTCCATTACTGTCAGCAGGGGAATCTGTTTATCAAAAGGAGGAGGTTTATTTTTCTAAAGATTTACAAAAATATGAGCCAAGATGCCAATAACTAGACAATCAAATTAATAATTTTGGGAAAACTACCTAATACTATGAGCTGTTCGCATTTGCACCTCTATACAGTAACTGTTTGGCACAGCAACCAAACAAGACAGACACAGACTTCAAAGGATAGTTAGGACTGCAAAAAAACAGTTGCAATCAGCCTGCCTTCCATTGAGGACTTGTATAATACACAAACTAGAAAGAGAGGTGTGAAAATATCTACAGACCCCACACATCCTGGACATAAACTGTTTCAACTTCTTCCCTCAAGACAATGGTACAGGGCATTGCACACCAAAACAACTAGATATAAGGACAGTTTTTTCCCCAATACCATCACTCTGCTAAACAACTAATTCCCACAACACAGTCTTTTGCCCTGAGATGTCAAACCACTTAGTAGGGCTGTATTACTACTATCCTTCTCATCTTTTCCATTACCTACTTCCTTAGGTTCTTATGACTATAACTTTGTTGTTTGTATCTTATGATTTATGTTGATTGTTTTTATTTAGTACCCTATTATGATTTATGTTGATTGCTCATTTAGTATCCCATGACTATCAGTGAGAGCTGTAGCTTATGATTTAAGATGATTTTATTTTATGATCATGATTTATCACTTGTTGCTTGTATGTACACTGAGAGCTAATGCACTGGAGACAAATTCCTTGTGTCCACAATTACTTGACCAATAAAGAATTCTATTCTATTCTATTCTATTCTATTCTATTCTATTCTATTCTATTCTATTCTATTCATTTGAAATTTTAAAGCTAAGTTGGAATGATATAGTGGGATATTATAAAAGTAAGTTGAACTAAATCATGCCATCATCAAAATAATTTTCTATGGCTCCTGGAACTTCTCTGAGCATAGTGCTAAAATATGACCTAACTGTTTAAACCTTAAAATAGGATTAACTTCACTTTAAATATCCCAACCCTATTCAACAACAACAACAAACACAAATGCCTCTAGAAATCTTAATTTAAGCACATTTATAACATAGCCCAACCCATTTTGCCTAATTGTCCCAACCACTACCATGTTTCCCCGAAAATAAGACCCTGTCTTATATTTTTTTGAACCCTGAAATAAGCGCTTGGCCTTATTGCCTTGTGCTCAAAAGCCCGATTGGGCTTATTATCAGGGGATGTCTTATTTTGGGGGAAACAGGGTACCAAGGATTGTTCCCAGTCATCAATAGACTAGATGAGCTTAATGATCCATTCCAAGTAGGTGAGCTATATAAGTTTCATTAAAATGGATAGAAAATAAAATTCTCTCCATACATTAACATATGACTGTGCATTATCAAGTTTCCCCAACATACTGATCATCTCAGTAAGATAGATGAGAATTCAAGATGATAAAGCACTTAAAAAACAATAGATGTTCTTGAGCATACAGCACAGAAAGCATCAAAGAAAATGTCTTCATAATGAAAACTGACAGATTACTAGTTTTGTGAAGGAATCTCTAAGGCAAGTTGGACAACCATATGGG
The DNA here is from genome assembly GCA_022577455.1 of Arizona elegans. Taxonomy (NCBI): domain Eukaryota; kingdom Metazoa; phylum Chordata; class Lepidosauria; order Squamata; family Colubridae; genus Arizona; species Arizona elegans. The sequence goes on from JAKOOJ010000002.1 coordinate 157,338,728, forward strand.
ACCCAGGGCTACACTTATCATTACAGGATAATCCACTTGTCAGAATATTATGTTTTTTCAAGGGGGGAGGAATTCTCTTCTTTCTTTCTTTATTTATTTAGAAAAGACTACATTCTATGCTTCCTGGCTAAAACTGTTATTACTTTTCAAAGCAATTCTTCCAAAAGGCCTCAAGAACCACAGAGAAAATGATTTGGGACCATATGCCTTATATATGTTTTATTTGTTCATCCAACAAGATCCTTACTTCATATCTAGTCAGACAAAACTAATATTTATTACACAAATAAACCTTCTGGCAATGCGAACTGATTAAACTACTCATCTATATTTATATAGTCTCTAATAGCTGGAAGCGATGGAAATTGTGGTCCCATACATTTCGATGGCACAGCCCTAGAGTGACTTGGATATGCCCTAAAATTAACATTGGGACTTGCAGATTTATTCTCGGATCATCTAATTCAGGTCATAAATAACCATGAGAGAAGCTGGAATAAGGCAGTTTTGCAATGTCCGTGGATCAATTAAAACTTCCATGCAGCTTATAACTACAGTAAGTGGTACTCATGCTTTCCATTTGCCTTGATCAAATGTTTTTGTGCTTTAGCAACTAAGTAACTTAGCATTTGCCTATAGTTTTCAATTTATCACTAGCATACTCAAGGAATAAGTATGAATACCTTTCAAGGACCATCAAACCTGTTTATGAAGTACTTACATTGAAAGAAAATTGCACTATGGAGTTTGCAGAACAATTACCAGAATATGGAAAATAAGAAAAATGTACACTCTGTAAAGATTTAATGATTAACAATCAAAACTTAATACATACCAAATTAAATTTCTGCCTACATTGAAATGGAATAAAGAACTACTCATTTACACTCAACTAAAACACTTTGCAGCCTACCCTCCCATATAGAATTATTTGGTTCTGCTCCAGTCAGGTTTCAGGCCTAAGCATTGAAACAGCATTGATCACACACACTGGTGGGGGCAGGATGAGGGTAGTGTATTCATCATTGCTGTTCTTGACTTCTCAATAGCTTTCAATATCATAAATTGTTTTATCCTCCTGGACTAGCTTTGGGTGTTAAGGGTGTACAATCCTGCACTGATTTTCATCCTTCCTTTGGGATAGATTCCAATCCGCATTAATAGGGGCACAGCACAGGGGTGAGTTGTCTCCGGTTCGGACCAGTTCACAAGAACCAGTAGTAAAACCGGTGGGAGGCCACCCACTGCACCAGATGTCGTCATCGGTGATCTGCGCATGTACAGAAGCAAGGTGCACACGCAAGCAAAGTAAGCACGCAAGCGTGATCCTGTTGTGAACCGGTAATAAAGATAAGTAAAACCCACCCCTGGAACAGCGTTAATAAACATCTAGGCCAGAGCACCTCTTTGTGGGATACCACAGCACTTGACACTCTCCCTAATCTTATTTAACATCTACATGAAATCACTGGGTGAGGTCATTTGATGGCTTGGGGTGACACATCAATATGTGGTGATATTCAGTTGTACATCTCCACCCCAAGCCAAGGAACCAAGTTCCTGAGGGCTGTGATTCATAATTCCTGCACAAGGAGCAGGTGGCAGCCCTGGCCAGGGAGGCTTTTACACAAACTTCATGCTTGTTTGTTTAAAACATTTGGATATCTGAAAGCCAAACTTTCCTCCCTATAATGCAGTCTACATGGGGATGCTATTGGAGACCATTCAGAAGCTGCAATTGGTCCAAAATGTTTTTTTATTCACCCATGTTATTTCTTTGCTATGCACTGGCTCCCAGCATGCTTCTGAGTGCAATTCACAGCTTGGCACCAGGATTCTTAGGGGTGGATTCGTGTTTGTCCCAACATGGGATCAGGAAGTTGATGAAGCCAAGGTGATTTGTTATTACTTCGATGTTTTTATTTTCAGCTGTCATTGCTTTTTTTTCTTTATGTATTAAATGTTTTATAGTTATTTATGTTGTTATTTTAATCCTTAAACTCTATTCACCATCCAGAATCACGTGGTGACACAGACAGCCATATAAATCTAAATAAGTAAATAAAATTCCCTGTAACAGATCTCGCTGGACAAATTAAGTTGCATTTTAGGGAACAGCCATATATCAGTGGTATATCATGTGCTTTTCATATCAAAGCAGTACTCCTGATGATAATGTAGATAATATTCAGCCTGATGGATATTATCAAATGATCTTTTTAAATATATGGCAAGTTCTCTGAGAAAGTTGATTTATTTGAACAAATCATTATGTCGTTGCCTTCCCATGTACCACCAGTCCAGAGGATGAAAGATTGTCAGCTTCCTCATATATACGGAGAAGGGAACAATAGCTAGTAGGGGCATTCAGCATTAAAATAATAATAAGAGACCATGCTAATCAATTATGCCCAGAGAGATATGAATGTTCATCTAGTTCACAAATAGCATAAAATCAGGTTCATTCAGTTCACAAATAGCATGCAGATTTTATTTATTTTAGTCAAACATTTATATAGATACACGCACATACATACATACATACATACATACATACATACATACATACCAGGGGTGAAATCCAGCAGGTTCTGGAGAACTGGTAGCGGAAATTTTGAGCAATTCAGAGAACTGGTAGTGGAAATTTTGAGTAGTTCAGAGAACCAGCAAATACCACCTCTGGCTAGTCCCAGAGTAGGGTGGGAATGGAGATTTTGCAATATCCTCCCACCAAGCCACATCCACAGAACCGGTAGTAAAAAAAATTGGATTTCACCACTGATACACATATACATACACTCAGCATATACAAGTTATGTATAAGATCAGGTACATTATGTTACTGGGTGGGAAAAGGAACAGAATTTGTGAGAAAACCAGAGGATTGGAGCCACCATAACCCTCAGCAGTCCATTTGAGAATTGCTCCACCAGAAAGATAGTATTACTGCATATTGCTAATGATATCATAATTCACAAAAGATGCTAACATTTTCTAATTTGATTGGCTGCAAGAAAAATATTTATCTATAATGTTTATAATACTCCTAAATTTAGATTTCAGACATTAATTTTTATATGTGATACTTCATGACCACTGCCGTCACTGAAGTATAGCATTAACTTGAAGATATTGTGCTCTTATTTAGATGTTACGCATCTCTACTTCACCATCAATAAATCTGTAGAACATATGCTGTTAGAAAGTACAATATAACAACATAATGCTTGAGAGGAAATGCAAAGTTTATGTAATCTAACTATTAATTTCAGATAAAGAAGATATATATTGAAATCAGAATTCTTGGTAAACTGACTTTTATTTGCTTCTTTTGACAGCTTTAGCAAATGTGCCTATGGATTTATAACGTCCATTATTATGTTATGCATTTCACCAAACACAGGTGATATGTTTGATGAGTTTATATATTTACAGATGATGAGGTCTTAGGTATTTTTACATTTTACGTTTACAGCCTCCAAATCACAATTTAACTATAATAAGTTATCAGAGTATAATTCACCAAAAACATTAATATACCGTAGCTTTGCTATATTTGAACGTGGCAAGCACAAACTTTAAACAGAACTTAATAGTTTACATTGATACAAGGCATGAAGACCAGCCATTTCCCCAGTATAAAATGTTGGCTTGCATTCTGCAAGCTGTCATCAGATGATGCAGCGATGTTATGTGTTGGGAAGCAACTGCGCAGACTGGGAAAGGAATAAGGATAACTATTGTCAGGCCATCTGTCCAAAAGAAGGGATAGGAAAAAGAGCAGCAGGTAGCTTGTTTTATTACTTGGGTTTCTGTTAAGAATGAGATTCAAGGCCGGGCATTGCCAGCCAGTGCCAACTGGTTAATGGCTTTCATGTGTGAAAGAGCAATTTGGAGTAACTACAGGATCGATCTGTAAGTCATCGTTCAAAAATATGAGAGGGGCTAAAGAAAGTAAAATGGGAAATATGGTCTTGTTGGACAAGAGCCACAAACCTACAGGGCAACAAAATGCTGCCCTTCTCTCAATATGATCCACAAAGGAAGATGATAACCTGGAGACATGGAATCAGCAGCTACTGTCTGCAGCAGACAGATCAATGGCTACTATATCACACAGGGGACTAGCTTGATTCCTGGCCTCTTTGTGCTGCACGAATATCAATTTGAATGTAAAGTATCAATTTGAATGTAAAGGTGTCAATATTTTTTTAGAGGGTCACATAAGTTAAAGTAGCGGTCCCCAACCCTTTTGGCACCAGGGACCGATTTCATGGAAGATATTTTTTCCTTGCTGCTCACCTCCAGCTGTGAGGCCTGGTTCTGGGAATTTGGGGGCCCTTGGTTTAAAGCAGAGGTCTTCAAACTTGGCAGCTCCCAAGTTTGAGGACCCCTGGTTTAAAGGGTCATTCAGCAATGAGACCGATGATTTCAGGACAAGAATGGTATAAAGAACCAGTTGAAGCAAGATGACGTCATTGTAGGCCCAGTTTAAATCTACCCAACCAGAAGACAATGTCCATAATAATATTAAATTATTATATAATATTAAAAAATGTTGCTGTCTAAATTACCCATCCCATCTCATGAACCTTTAATAGTGCTTTCCTCCGTCAGCCCATGCCAACTCTTATTGCCTTGTATTAAATGACAATCATTTTTTCATAAGGCAGACTAAGGAACTGTTAATAGTTATCATTCTTTTAAAAAATTCAGATACACACACACACACTACATTGTTCATTACAATGTGATTCCTTTCCTCCTCTGGAAGACAGATCATTCTCAACTCTCACCTTATATCCTTCTTTTCTTTTCTTTACCATGAAAGCAACAGTATTTCTATTTCCTGATGGGATCAATGCTCCTTTTGTTAGACTTGTAGAAGAAATAGAGGCATGGGGCACATAGGCTACTAATCTCACCAGTGCTGCTGTGGCCCTTTCTCACACTGTGGATAGCAAAAGATTTTTCAATACTAGGTTATTGATGCACAGTAGGAATGTTTCTACGGTTAAAAGAGGGACATAAGTGGATGATAATTTTATCTCTCTCTCTCTCTGTGTGTGTGTGTGTGTGTGTGTGTGTGTGTGTTTCTTCTCCCTCTCCTCACAGTAGAAAATTTTTATTTACTTCAATCTTCCCTCCAGGAATAGAAATTTGGTATTTCTATATAATTTGTATAGAAGAATAGCACTGTCCAAAATGAATTATAAAAACAAGGTAGAATACTTAGAAACTTAATTAGATTTTAAAAAATTGTAATATAAGATTTAGAACATCTCTTCAAGCTCACTCACAAGTTGTTATTGAAATACGATACTGAAACTGAACAAGTTAAATACTATATGATTAAATAGATTCAGCATCTAAACAGGACAATTGTTATACGGTAAGAATATCAATGGAACACAAATATTAATTTTTACCATGAATATCACATTTAAATAAAACTGTACAAGGTGTTTTACCACTGACATACTACTCTAGTTCTGATTGCCAAAATAGATAATCTATTTTCTAAAGACTGTTGATTGTAATAATAAGATCAACCCATTCTTTCATATTTGTTAGTAAATGTTATGAATCTCAACAATTCGAAAGATGGTATAATTTTCTTTCCTGCTAGTTTTCCTTGTTTTAAATATCACCAAACTGTAGATTCCTACAAAGTATATGAGGCGGGCTTGGTATGAGATAACTGCTGCTGAGATATTTTATGCCCTGTTTTTTTGGAAATAACATAGAATTCCCTCTTCAAAAGAATAGCAAACTAAACTGGTAGCATGTGTCAATGTAAAAAAAAAAATTAACCTGATATTTGAAAAATAAGTTTGATACAGAATGTAATTCAACTTGGAAACCATTTCTCAACTATAATTCTACATATAGACTCTTACTGCATCTGAACTTTAGATTTCTTTTAACATAAGCTTTAGTAGATTTTGCCTGACTTGTTAAATAAGGATAGAACTTTTTACATTAGATAGAAACATTTGTTTATTGTTTATTTTAACTGATTGTTATTACACTGATTATCTTGTTAATTGTTAAATATTGACTTGTTTTTAATAATGATTTTAACACTATTACTTTGAAATTTTTTGTTCAGTTTTATTGAACTGAATTGAATTTATTAAATTTTTATACCGCCCTTCTCCCAGAGGGACTCAGGGCAGTGAACAGCCAGGATTAAAATACATACAATATGAAAATTAAAATAATTTAAAACATAATTAAATTCATTTGGCTTTAATTTATATAGTATGTAAATCTTTTTTCAATCTTTTTTTTATATTCTTATTTCATATTTGCTTTTTTCTGGATTGTGCTTTTAAATATGCATTAATTAAAGGAAAAACAATATAGTTGGCTATCATTTACACCTAATTCAATCTCTTTCTCTTCATTTCTTTACATGAAATTTAGAGGATTATTTTTCATTGATAAACCTGGATAAACTCCTTGGACCATCCATCTCTCTTTTTCTTCATTATCAGATATTTATTCCTCTATTGTTCTTTACTATACCCTGAACTTAAATCTGTTTTATAATCCACATCAGTGCACAATCATGCATTGGAGACTGAGAATAATTATATTTTATTACAGTGTCAAGCAACTCCTCCCACATATAGTGCTATTTGTAAGTTATAGCCACAGTCCTGTTGACATTCCCAAGTATCAGTCTTACCAGCTACAAATGATTAAGGAGCATTTAGTAAATCATACCTTGACAATGAGAAATAACAGGGGCATGCCAACAGGGCTGGGATTGCAGAATTCTGTCTTCCCTTTTATATTTCAATCAACAGGCAGCTTCACACCTGGTCTTCATGCCTGTATGGCATTCTCAAGTACTGCAAACCTAAGGCCAAATAAGATGTGTCAAAGCTGCTACTAATCATATAATTTTCTTGCCAAACTATAAATCACTCATCTGGTACCTGCAAGATAAAGAATGCTTTTGCAAATAATATTCCATTGGAAGCTTAGTTGGAAAGTCTACTACACCAGCCTCTTTTGGCAAAGTCATCTTTTCTTTCTGCCAAGTGGCTTTTGTTGAGCACCCCTTTTTCAAGCATATTTTCAATAGTTTTTTGTTGCCCAGTCTGTTTCTGCCAATTTACTTTAGTTCGGCATTTATGGATTTATAAATGAAAATGGTATACGTAACTCACTTCGGAGGCATAAATGATTGTGCTGAGATATCTTGCCATCCTTTCTACTGGAAAGAGACTTTGCCAACTTCAGCAAGAGATAACCAGTCTGCTTGCCAACTCCTTTGCTCTACTTAGGAATGATGCACAGGTGCTGCCAAAAGATTGGATGAAGTTTACTTTACAAAGTTGATCCTTTATGCCACTGAGGGATACGGGAGATTCTGGTTAGTAACGTTACCTTAGGACCTGCCTTAAGATGCTGAAAGAATCAGAATTGTGGTTATCGCATCATATGTGCATTTCCATGATGAAAGTTCTACATGAAAACTTATACCCATAAACTGATATTTCTGGGTGAGAACCAGTTTAGAGCGCCAGGTTAGAAAACAAGGAAACTGTGAATCCTAGCCCTCTCTTGGGCATAAAACCAGGGAGGTGTCCTTGGGTCAATCTCTCTTTCTCTCGGCCCTACGAAAGAGGCAATGGCAAACCACTTCTGAAAATGTTGTCAAAAAGCTGCAGGAACTAGTCCAGACAGTTTCCAGGAGTCAACACTGACTCAAAGGGGGGTGGGGGGAATCCGATTATTGTATTTTTTTTCTCGTAAGTAATTAAGAGATCTTCATTTCCTTCATTCACTACAGGTTAACAAAGAAATTTCCAGTTAATAATCAGGAACCTCACTAGATAAAAACTCATTTGGATAAATAAATGAGCCATGAATTCACATAAATGAGCCATGGGGTCATTTCAGCAGGCCTGGCACTGAAGCAAAACAACAACAAAAATAGTCCTATATTCCTCACTTCCATTATCTCCAATAGAAAGGTATTGAATAGACTTAATATCACAGAGACTTCTTTTACTGAAGCTACTCTACACAGAAAGCAATGTAAGGCGCAAATAGAAATGTCCTGAATGTCTATAAAATTAAAATAAATATTATACATTCACCTTTCTTTTGTTAATAGATCTCTTCTTTTGTCAAAGAAATATTTAAGGACAATAAAGATGCATAGTTACATTTTGAATGCCAGCACTCCTGTCTGTAGCACCCTCAGATAAGTTACCTATATTTATTTCTATGCTAGATAGCTAACAAATACTTTTCTTAATAGCCAGAAGGACATAGTTTAGAATGAAAATGGGAAGTATAAAAATATATTCTTTTATCCAGCCTATGATTATGTGCCAATGACAGTGAACTGTACCCAGATAAATCCACAAGGATTTATTTGCTGGGTATGACAAAGACTACTTCAGAGCAATGTAACCATTTGAGAGTAGCAATATAATCAGTAAACGGAAGAACATCTAAGAATCATATCGAGCTCTCTTGAAGACCCTTCTCCTATAACTTACTGTTCGTCCATTTTTGTTAAAAACTAGCAATTACTGTAACATTGTTTTTAATAAAACATGTAATAATGGGCTGTCAAATATTGTGGCATGAAGTGATGCTATGGAATATCTAATTTCAGACTGGGAGGAAAAGACCTATCCTTTTGATTTATGAATTCTTTTAGTTTAATGTCACTATAGCTTAGAACCGTGATGGTGAACCTATGGCACGCATGCCAGAGGTGGCATGGAGAGCCCTCTCTGCCAGCATGCGCGCCGCTTCCCCAGGTCAAATCTCCATGGCGTTTCTTTCGTGAGCTTCTGTTTCCTTGCAAACAATGAAATAGAAGCTCACGAAAGAAAGAGATCTTACATCTTGCCATGTTGCCGGTGTTGGAATGCCCCGCCTCCCACAAGCCAGCTGATGGGTCTCTGCTGCGCATGCATGCATGTCCACACATATCAGTGCATGCGAATGTGCATGCATGTCTGCACATGTTTGCACATTCACACACGCACATTCACATGTTTGCACACGCACACCTTTCAGTTTGAGTATGCGCATGCATGCAGTTTGGGCACTCGGTATCTAAAAGGTTCACCATCACTGGCTTAGAATGACTGTGGGAATCAACAGTAACTCAGGAATTCATCATGAAGTTGAAATGTTTCACTAGGGTGCCCACAACTGTGAAAGCTTCATCCACCTAGTCATATACATACTGAGATTTGTTTTGCTGGATAAGTCTTGTTGAGGTAAAACAAAACCTGACCTTGGAAAACCACCTCATCTAATGTGGAGCTATATTAATAAAAATAATGACAGCCGTTGTAGATCAGGCAGAAAGGACAGATGGGGATGAATGAGGAGACAAGAACCAGAGGGATAGCCTGCCCTTGCTAACTCCCTGATGATTTGTACAAGGCTTTTCCTTCACTGTGGCAACATTTCACAATATCCATAGACCGAAAGTAGTTGATTAAACTTTGCAATCCACTGGGTTCCAACGAAAGGAAAATGTGATCAGCAGTAATGTATTTGGGGACTAGTGGATAGGTTGATATGATTGCATCAAGTTGTTTGTTCTCCGTTTCATCTCCAAACATTTTATGATACTTTTTTTTTAGAACTGATGTTCACTTTCTTTCATTCGGTACCCAAGCAAAAACATAACTTTCTGTCATAAATACAAATGATTTTCCTCAGAAAAATGAAACATAAATAGCCAGATATAAGATTTGTTCACACAGCCTTTTTCTTCCAAATTGGAATATACCAAAAATTCTTTCAGAGCATTTCTTTTACATTATATATATTCTTGTGATAGGTCAATCATGAATCACAATCACCAAGACTCAATCTTATTTGTCACATCATACATATCACGATTTATTAGTATCTCAAATTTATTCTCATTTTTCACTATTTGCTGTATTATTACACAATTGCTGAAACAATTACATTTTTACTTTTTCTATGATGCATTTACCTGCAGATTTCTGGACATCATCCCAAATTTCTACTTGCTTTCTTGTTTTTCAGCCTCATACTTCCTTAGCATTTTGCCTTGGGGTTTTGCCAAGTTGTCCATCCTCTTGATAACATTTGCAACACTCTCTCCGAACTTATTCTCCCTAATCCTCGTGAGTTATACCCCATCTTCTGCTGTGTCTTTCATATTTGATACCATAATTTATGATAAAAAATACTTTCCCAACATCACCATCTGCATAGCCAGATGTTCAATTTTAGTACCTCTCTTTCTCTTCAAATGCTTTGACCTTTTACAGGAAGCAGTAATTAAAATATTATATGTGGTCCAAATTCTTTTCCTTTCCTACCCAAACTTAACAATCTTGAAAGATTTCTCCTGACCATATTATTCCTTCACTTGGTGTATTTTATGAATCTAACAGACATCTTAGAGGTTCTTAAATGTGTTGTGATCCACCAGCAGCCTGCGGAGCTGGCAGTGGAATTAGAAAGTGAGGAGGCTGGGAAGGAACATGGGCCAGTCCTGGAGTCTGGGGAAAGCCTGGACGAGGGCTCTGCGTCGGAGGCAGAGATGAGGCCAGGGCCATCTGGGAGTGATGCGCAGACTCCGGAGCCTCCAGAGTTGGACAGCAGAGAGGCAGAGGAACAGGAGGAGCCTGTTCCTAGTGCGCGCATACACAGAGCTGCCAAAAGGCATGAACAGTTAAAACAAAAGGGACAACTCAGGAGTAAAGTCTGGAGATGATTGGCTCCTCCGATAAGGCTTAAAAGAGGAGCAAAGGCACATGGGTACTTTGCAGGAAAGCAACGTTGTTAATTCTGTTCCCAGTTGGCATCTCTGTTTGATTCTGGACTCCATGTGACTTTGGCAAGTAAGTCTTTGGCAGCATGTCAAAGGAGATAAAGGTTGGTGATTATCCCGAAGGACTTCTCCCGAAGGACTTTTTGCAACTAATTGGGACTCAGCTGTGAATGAAAGTAATTCACGGCTGTTGCAATAAAAGAGGTTTTTGGGACTACTCATGTGTTTTAATGATTCAGTAAGCCTAGGTCACAACAGAATGGACAGACATTGCAAGAATACACACCCTCCAAAATAATGCATCAATCAGTGAACAGCCACTTTTATCTTCACAGCAGGTTGTCCCAGATCACATGCTCATTTGTCTTTCAGTTGGTGGCTCATTCTATTATGATCGGCTGAACATCCCCAGTTTTTGGTAAAGCATATAGAATGGAGCATTTACAACAGGTATTCTAGGAAGGAAACTCTGGAATTGTTTGTATAGTTCCATAACAATAAATATCTCCTCACTCTTCTGATACTGTGTTGTGTCTTTCTATAACCCAATCGTCTCCTTTTACCTTGAGTTTATCTGCGATTATTCTGCTACTTAACAGATCATATTATATATTTTTACCCCTCAGTTCTGCTTCTCAGTTTACAAAGAGTTATATGCAGAATTATTCTGCTTCCTAACAGATAATATATAATATGGTCTGTATATTTAATTGCTCATTTTAAATAAACAATAATTAACAACAATCTTGTAAATATCCTTTCATATCTTGCAGGTTGATATCAGCAAAGTTCTACTTGTAGTAATGGCTTGAAACTCTGCTTGTGATTCCATTCCTCAACTTGAACAAAATATTTAGAGATGATAAGGATTAATTTATAGATAATTGGATATATCTTAGATTCCTGGTAATAGAAAAAAAAGCTGTGCTATACCATGATCATTAATTCCCTTAGAATTAATGTGTTTATCCTAGAGGTAATGAAATCCAACTTATGTCCCAGCTTGATAACAAAGAATCCTGCATATCAGGAGAAGGAACCCATGATTTTCTATATGTGATTGGATTCCTGCACCTTCTACTCCAGTCAATATGATCAATAGCTGGCATCCAAAGCATCTGGAGGGTCACAAATTCCATACCCGGATTTTATATAATTACAGTAGATCATAGGTATGCCATTAATTCTCTCCTTTCAAAAGGGAAAGGAACAGGGATAGTATTAACTTACCTTCACTACCTGTTCAGAAATGTGAGTGCAGGCGCGCTCACTGCGCTCGCGTGTGACACGTCTGCACATGTACAGAGCCTTCCATGCATGCACAGAGCATCAAAAATGGGACATGGTGATGTCCAGGTGGGTGGGCGGAGCCTCCCACAGCCACTGCTACCAGTTTGCCCGAACCGGATATAACCGGCTGAATACCACCACTGGAGAGGAAGTTATAATCCTCCAGATGACTCGAACTCTAAACATCACTAAATATTAGCTGTATTAGCTGGGAATTCAAATACAGCAATGGCCAGAGACATGTAGGATCCTACCCTAGAATTAATGGCTATTAGACAAATCAGAAATGCAATAGACTACTTTTAAGCCATGGATAGCTACATCTATACATATCTATAATAAAGCTACCCAAAACACATAGCTACATCAAAAAGGAAAACAGGGACAACCTCAGGATATCACTGTCATTTAAGTGACAGAATGAATTCAACATGTACTGAGGTGCCATACACTGTAGTAACACTCCAGAGATTGTTGCTCAGAGGGATTGATGTGGTTGTGCATGTTGGATAATGTGTTAATATGGCACTTATATAAGGTATATAAAATTCCAAACACATGAACTTCGGCATGACTAGAGAGGTTACCATTCTAGTTTCTTGTTCAATTGCACATCATAACCTAAAAATCTGGAGAACAATACTTTTCCTATGCTCTGCTTTTTGACATCTTGCCAACCATATTTGATTGTTATACATTCTCTTTTGCTTCTGTGCCCATTTCCTAAACACTGTCACACTGCATTGCATATTGATGTGAAAGACATTTAGCAAGATATATGAGCATGTTCTAACACCTTAACCTTTCAGTGCTTTTCCCTTGGCCTCAGTCATTCTACCTCTTTCCTCATAAATTGGTATGAGCTCTTACTAAAATGCAAGACTTGCTCTTTTCTTTTTGGGCTGAAAGTTAAAAGCAGCTTCCACTTGGTTTACATAGAGTGCAAACCACAGTATAATAGACTAGGCTGGAAATTACCTTAACCTAAGACATGGAAGATTCCCTGTGGCAATACCTAGCTAACCTTGGCTGATTTTCAAAAGCTAAGAAGGACCGTCCTAATTAATATTTGAATGGGGAACCAAGGCTGCAGGCTAGTCTAAGAAGTTAAAACAGGGCAGTGGAAACCACTAATGTTGCTAAGAATGCTACATGTTCCCATAGTGTTGAAAAATACTACTTGTCTATCTAATCACAGAAGTTGAGCTTAATTTCACTACACTTGATCTTAGTCAAAAGGCCGAGAAGCGATAAGTTGAGCTTAACTTGAGGGAGTCTTTATCTTTACCTTTGATAGCAGTTATTATTCATACTCTTTTATTCCTTACAGTTTTGTTAAGCCAACACCCAAAAAGAATGGAATTTCTCCTGTCCATTCTCATTGCTAGGAGCAACTGACATTTTAAAAATTGAAATCCAGTAAGTGCTGCTGACTTCCCATTATTTCTGAACATTGTGTATGGACACATTGGTTGCATAGTATGAATTTCATTTGACGTGGTTATGTCAATAAGCATGCAGACATTTTTAGTTGTCTTTCTCCTATGCCTGCAGAAGTTTCCTAATGTAAGGAATTAAAATAGATGAATGTTTACTTATTATGTGATCTCTATGAAAGGAAAACATATTGCCTATTTCATTTAAGAGTATTAAATTGCTATTTAAAAGGGTTACAATAGACCTTTAAAAGAATCACTGCCGTAATATTTTGTTCTACATTTTATTAAATATAGTAAACCATTTTTGTACCTTAGAATACATTATTATTTGTATTGGCTTTAAGCAGTGAGGTGTTATTAAAGGATTATCAACCAAATAAGGGGAAAAATCCCTGCTTATTACCATGCCTTTACCAAGAGCTCAATAAACAAAGAATTTGCTGATGAAGCTTTTCATGGAATTAACAGGTAAAGGTTCTTTTAGTTTCATTTATCACCTACTGATGAGCAAATGATTATGAAATAAGGAGTGAAAGAGTTAACTTCAGAACTGGCATTCCTAGTGAGAGTCTGTCCTTGAGAGAAGAAACTAGGTGAGAAATTAAAATCTGCAATTCCCATTATGCCTTGCAATACTTGTTTATTCAGAAATAAGAGGCATTAGTCAGAAAGGAAAGACTGTAGGAGACTAGCCTTAGATCCATTCTACATGCTAGTCAATGTAATGATATAACCTCAAAGCAGGTTCTTGGCACCTCACAGGATAGAATAGAATAGAATAGAATTTTTGTTGGCCAAGCGTGATTGGACACACAAGGAATTTGTCTTGATGCATATGCTCTCAGTGTACATAAAAGAAAATATATGTTCATCAAGAATCATAAGGTACAACACTTAATGATAGTCATAGGTTACAAATAAGCAATCAGGAAACAATATCAATATAAATCATAAGGATACCAGCAACAAGGTTACAGTCATAGTGTCATAAGTGGGAGAAGATGGGTGATGGGAACGATGAGAAGATGAGAAGATTAATAGTAGTGCAGACTTAGTAAATAGTTTGACAGTGTTGAGGGAATTGTTTATTTAGCAGAGTGATGGCGTTCGGGAAAAAACTGTTCTTGTGTCTAGTTGTTCTGGTGTTCAGTGCTCTATAGCGTCATTTTGAGGGTAGTAGTTGAAACAGTTTATGTCCAGGATGTGAAGGGTCTGTAAATATTTTCACAGCCCTCTTTTTGACTCGTGCGGTATACAGGTCCTCAATGGAAGGCAGGTTGGTAGCAATTGTTTTTTCTGCAGTTCTAATTATCCTCTGAAGTCTGTGTCTGTCTTGTTGGGTTGCAGAACCAAACCAGACAGTTATAGAGGTGCAGATACAGCATATCTTTACAGCACTCTCTGAGCGGTTTACAGAATCAGCATATTGTCCCCAACAATCTAGGTCCTCATTTTATCAACCTCAGAAGGATAAAAGGCTGAGTCAACTTTGAGACAGTCAGCGTTGAACTGCAAGCAGAATTACTCTGCAATACTGCATTCTAACCACTGCGTTACCACAGTTCAATAATTAAGAACATCTAAGTTCTGAGTCTCCTTTTCTCAATTCAGTTTTATTTTCTTTCATCATTGCTGGACTATGTTTCCTATTGTCTCTGAGGCCAATTGGATAGTTGGAAAACATGAAGCTGAGAATCAACAACTACATCATGTTCTTCATTTGTGGAGAAAATGTTACTAGGTTTTCTAGATAGAATTGCTCACTTTACCTTCCAGCATTTTTATGTTACACATAAAATTTTGTTTTTTATTTTTTTTAAAAAACAAGCAATCCATATATCAAGTATTTAAATACCCAACATAATATTTTTGTTAGAATTCTACCAGTTTAGTTAGTTATCTTGTGATTAAGTTTCAATGAATCAAGAACAGTATAATGAACCCAGATGAAAAAAGAAATGGGCTGATACAAATCTCACATAGTAATGAACAAATACAGTAAAAATACATATCAACCCTTTAAAATGCAGTGTGGAGCAATAAAAGTCAGGATTGAAGAGATGGAGAAAAATGACAATATGAAATTGATCTAGACAGATGCCTAAGGAGCCCTGCATTCGGTTGGAAATATTAGTTGAAGCACTGTGAAACATGTGTCACACATTGTATGTATGTATGTATGTATGTATGTATGTATGTATGTATGCATGTGGTGATGAAATACTCCGCAGTTTGCCACCGGTTCGCTGCCCACGCATGCACAATGTATGCCAAACGCATGCTGCTTGCGCAGTACATGCCAGAAGCATGCTGCATGCGGATAAAGGAAGCTTAAGAAGGAAAGTAGAAGAGCGAGGGGGGAACCACTGTGCCGCATTATTTATATTCGCTAGAAAGCAGGATTTCCTACTTTCTAGCGAATATAAATTGCGCAACACAGCTGATCGTCGGAAATACCGGTTCGGACAAACCAGTAGCTTTTATTACTATCAGTTTGCCAGAACAGGTGCAAACCAGTAGTATTTCACCCCTGCATGCATGTATGTAATATTTCACCAGAGTGCATTTGTTGGCAAAACAATAAGAGATTGGTTAGAAAGCCTGAATCATGCAACAGCCTATGAAAAAAGTCATTTACCTTTCAACAATTTTATTTATTCTCTGTTTAGATGGTGAGTAGAATTGCCAATGTACAGAATGACCTGTGTAGCTCAGCTTTTCTCAGCACCCTGTTAGGCACAGATGATCCAGGATAATATTTATTTTCACACTATGACAAGCGTTTTCTGATGATTTCTGGAAAAGCATTTGAGATCAAAGGCAAAGCAATGGTTCTTTTTTAAAACAAAGAGCACATTCAAACCTAACTTCTGGGCCGAAGGATTCAGAATCTTACAAGTGGGGTCAACAACGTTTCTCCCAGTCAAGCTCAAATGCCTTTAACAAGCACAAATCCAGTAGTTTTTCTTACCGTATAATGTTAGATAAGCTTGACCTACTGGAAATCACTTGTAGTGGATCAAAACAGTAATATAGCCACATATTCAAAAGCAGCATCTTATGCTCCCAAAAATGTTAAGATTTAATATGAGACTTCAAAAAATATTGAAACTGAAGGTCAAGTTGACAGTGCACCAGACAGAAAACGGCTTGAACACAAACTGATAACTACAGTAATAAACATTATAATCTGAAAATAAACATACATTCCCAAAATGTGAGTCTGGCATAAAGTGCAGAGGCACAGCTGTGTTATGGAGGAGGAAAAAGCAGAGAAACTAAAATAAAGCTGCATCAAAAGAAGAGAAATGCAGCAAATTCTGAAATCGTAGTACCTTTTTGGTGTTTCCTTGGTTTCACAGCGCTATTTATTTAAAAACAATTTGAGTAATCCTTGTATGACCCAATGATTAAAAAATTCCTTACACAACTGACATATTTGTCAGTTTGAAATGATTGGCTCATTTTATTATTCCCTGCTCTATTTGGAAGTGGTTCCCAAAGAAGTCATTTTCATCTAAAATGCATCACATTTTAGGAAGTTGCTGGTCTGCTTCTACTTTTGGAAAAAAAAAATGGGAAAGGAAAATAAATTGTTCTCAATTGATTTAGATCTTTACCGTGGAGACATATGAGACTTTGCCATAGTAAACATGACAAATATTATTAGCATACACATAACCTTGAATATTCATATCCAGGCCTTTGGAAACCCCATCTAATCCAAAGGTCTCCAATATGTAAATACAATGCATGTTTGCTAAAGTAAATATTGAAGCATTTGTAGTTAATATGATCATCTTCTAAAGTACGAGTCTGCTAAGTCTATAAATAAAACTAACATGCTTCAAACAATTGAGTCTTGATATTCTTTTATGATGAATTCTTGATAAAGGGCATTTATCACCTATATTTGATACAGAAAGATTTTATGATAACAGCACTAGACAGTAGTTGACAAATATAATACAGAAATTTCTTGTCAATTTTCAAATGAATTATAGAATCCTATTTGAAAATTGACATAAAGCACCATTAAGTTTACTGAAACAAACACATGCAATACAAGCACTGTTTGGTGGTGTTAAAGATAAAGAAGTGAACATTTGGCAATAAAGTTGTTAAATTTAATAATCTTTTAGATTAAAGTAGCATTCTGCATTGGCAGTATCCAATACTCAATAACTAACACACGGCAGTATTTGAGCACATATATGCTCATTGATTAAAAATTTTAAACCATTCAATGGTCAAAACTCTCTAGGTGGTTTGCAATAAATTATTTGTAGTAAACAAATAAGATTTGTAAACAAGATTTGCCATTGCAATAAATATTTCATATTATTGGATTGGCTGACTCTCACTGCAGATCACCAGTTGTTTGCCTTTATTTAAAAATAAAAATGAAATCAATAAACTAGAAATAAGCTAGAAACCAATAAGCTAGAAACCAAGAAGTTCTAGTCCTGCTTTATGCATGAAAGCCAACTGGGTGACTTTGGGTCAGCCCAAGCCACTTGAAAGGGTGGTTATTGTGGGGAAAATAGGAGGAGAAAGGAGTGTTAGTATGTTTGCTGCCTTGAGTGACATATAAATAATAAAGGTAAAATAAAAAAACCTTTGCATAATGCATATAAGTCCACATTCAGATGTATATTTGTGTGAATACATGTGTAGAGATAAATAATAATAGTGTTGATAGAATAAATTCATTTGGTCAGGACAAGAGGAATTTCTGGCCTGCCAGATAATGTTGGAATATAATTCCCACTATATCCAGTGGTGGGATTCAAGTAATTTAACAACTGGTTCTCTGCCCTAATAATTTCTTCCAACAACCAGTTTGCCAAACTGCTCGGGAAGTTAACAACCGGTTCTCCCGAAGTGATGCAAACTGGCTGAATCCCACCACTGACTATATCTGACCATTGGCTATGCTGACAGGAATTATTAGTAACTGCAATCCAACCATATTGAAAAAAATCGGAGGTTTCAACCCCAATTTTGATATTCAAATGCAAATCAATTGACGCATTTAGGAAGGACAGTATAGAAATGAAATATAATTATTTCAGCAAGCAGGCAAGTTTCAATGTTCAGTCCTAAACTTCATAAGTTGAACTCTGAGATCAAATGTTGCCATCAAAATCCAATTTCCAGGTGATCTAATTTTAAATTTTTACTCTGCTTCAGTATCTTAGGGCCAAAAAAATATTTTAATGAAGATGAGTCACCCAGACGTAAGATTTTTTAAAAAATAAGGAAATGCAGGTGGATTTGATTTTGTAGAGTTTAATTTTATGATGCTTCAGGCAAATTCAGACAGAAAATTTTTTCCATGTAGTGCAGGTTGGTTCGGGCAGGGAATTGCCTGGGTCCTCTTATATCCTTTATACCATTGTTTAACAGAAGGAGCGATGGAGAAGGCCAGCACTATTAGCACCATCTGTAGGTGGTATGAGAAATTGTTGCTCCCGTTCAACAACATGAGATGGCAGGTCTCCAAATGGGCTTTTGCCTCCTGGACAAAATGAAAACTCTTACTCGTTTTCTTTCAGACAAAATCAAATCTCTTTATGGCCACAGCCTTTAAGGCAAAGTCAAATAACTCTTCTAGCCAGAAACAACATCAGAAAATCGCCATCAGAGGATTAGAGAAATGATTCCAGTAACACAAATTCAATAGTCTTCTCACTTTCTGTTCTGTTTGGGGGGAGATATCCTTGAAGCTATTGCTGCAATGTTGCATGTCTTTGTTCAATCCCAAAAGAGCAGGATTCCCAGCAACACTCCCTTCTTCACGAAAGCTGTTACTTCAGATTGCAAATCTGCATTGCATATATCTCAAATTGACAGCAAAAAGAGGCTGCTTTTCCCTTATTCCCAACTCTTTGACAGACAATTCACATTATCACTGCTACACAGATGGGGCTACTAGGTAGCATTTGCAGATGGCATAGAAAGGATGGCTGCTAAGTCATTAGTAAAACATATACCTGTAGCACTCATACCTATCAAAAACACCTTAATATCAATTCTGTCCAATCTCTCACTTATTTTTCATTTACACATACTGATAAAAGTATATCCAAAGAGCATGTCTAGCTGCAATTTCTTATACCTTTTTCCTATATACTGTATTTACTTAAGCTCTAAGAATATCATGATAGGTCCTGTTTGAAGTTGCCCCACCTGCTAAAGGAAGAAAACAAATTATTCAGAAGATTTTTCTTAGCAGTAACAGCTGCCCTCCCCTCATTAAAGAATACACTCTCCCCAGTAAAGTTCACCTACTTTGTTGTGGGCCACAACAAAAGATTGTTACACTCTTCATTCCATTAGGCCTTTTAATTATCTTCAATTTATGTTGGTATATTGTGCTTTAAGTATAATGAGATATGTTTAAATGTAATACTAATTATTTTTTAGCCACTGCTGATTTATGTTATGGCTAGGTTTTCATTTATTGTATGTGTTCTTAATTTGATTTATACAGATTTTATTTGAGGTTTGGGTTTGTTGTTTTCTAAGCAATTTAGTTGTAAGGCAATTTAATAAATAGGTAAACTAATACCTAAGTGTATATGTTTCTGGGTAAACAGAAAGCAGTTCTGTTATCTGAATAAAAAGCCATTCACGCTACAGCACTTACATACGTTAACCATACATTCTATCTGTTTTAGATAACATCTATGTTACATAGACAATTGGTCACACTACTGGTTAACCTTTGTTTGGGACTAAAATAGAGTATTGTGCTCCTTGTGTTCTGTTGGATCTGTCATTCAACACCATCAATCATAATATGCATCTTCAACACCTATGAAGTTAGGCATTGACACTGTCCGCTTCTTTAATAGTGGAAAATTTCAACCAGTAATTATAGAAGAAGAAAGATCCTTCACATGTGTTGCATTGGAAGATTCAAGCAATTATTTTACTAATTAAATAATCAGTGCTATAATGAAATGTCACAAAGCAGAAGCCCTCTTCTCTTTCAGTAAGAAATTAAGGGGCCCAGATGCAAGCACAGAGCACTGCTGTTTGCCGACATTTATTTTCATTTTGTGTCCCTGTTAGACCCTAAGAATTAAAAGAATTTTGAAAAGTAGGAATGTGCCAAATTGTTGCAGCTGAACCATGGGAAACTCAAAACATTTCATCTGAAGTGTGAAATACCCCATTTGCAAAGTACAAAACCTGTTCCAAAGCAAAAGAGGCTGTTTTGAGAATTTTTCACACTCAAAAACAGCTATTTCACATCTGAAACGTGGGGTGTTTCACATTCAGTTCTCTTCCTTTTATTATTTAATACTGACATGAACCCAGTGGGAAAGTTCATTTGTTGTTCAGGATGCAATATCAGGAATATGCTGATGATACTCAGTTTCACATTGCCACCCCGGGAGGCTATGAAGACAAAACAGATTGAAGCTGAACCCATGCAAAATTGAATTGCTATTTATAAAACAATGTTCTTGCTCAGTTGTGATGTCATCTCTCAAGCATTATTGCTGAGATAGTAAGTTGATATCTTGGATGTCCTTTTGGAGTCACAGTAGGCAAATAGAAGCTATGGCCAGAGGGCCTCTTGTCCAGCTTTCAGCCACTGAACAGTTGCAGTCCCTTTGGGATAAGGAACTTGCAATAACAGTTTATGTTGTACTACTGCAATGCACTATTCATGGGGCTGCCTTTGGAGATCATTCAAAAGCTACAATTGTTACAAAATGTGATGGGCCATTGGTTGGACTGTGCACGTCATCACAAAGGCATTATACCTGTGCACAAGATTCCCAATAGGTATGCATATGCAGTTCCCAGAAGGGCCTTTCCACTGTCTCATCTTGTGTACCAATTTTGGCTTTTCTGGAATAGCAAGCAGGCTTTATGCACAGTCACTTAAACACTTGGGTTATTAAATTTTACTGTACATGGCACAGCCTCTGAGGTCCACTAAGAAACTTAGTTGGGCAAGCATTTTTTTTTTTACTTTATTACACTTGATTTTATGCCACTTCAATCAAAAAGTGAATGCATCAACTGAGTGTATAAATCAGTGTAATACTGGTTAGCAGCCTGCAGTTCAAGATGCTGGTTATTATGTCCTACATCAGAGATTGCCTGGCTTATTACTCATCCCCACCCGTTGACAGTTCCCACTCAGGGAAAGAGGGCTTGTTGAGAATCCCTTTGTCAAAAAAATCCAAAAAACCCATTCAGCAACCTTCTTGTAGGAACAAACAGAAGGAAACATACACACCAAATTACATGAAAAAAGAAGAAAGAAGGATTTACTGTTTCGGAGTAGCAAGATGCTTCAAAAGGATCAGAGGACTGAAAAAAATAAATGAAATAACCTGCTAACATATTTACAATATACTCAACAAGTGTCAGGTGTGAACTCATTATATAATCTGAAATAAGAAGAACTACACACAAGAAATCCACATGTACAAAAATACAAAACAGGACTATGTAAGGAGGTAAGCTTATTATTTATCTTATTGATCTGTATACATGCCATCCATTTTATTTACATAGTCTTTTTTATGTGTTTCAGTGAAACCTGAAACCTGTTGAATATACTTTATTTATTTTTCCAGATACTTCTGATGATGAAGTATCCCCACAAAACAATGTCATCTTTTTGATGCTTTCAATTCAGTATCAACTCCTGGTGACTGCCTGGATACGTTCCTGCAGTTTTCTTGGCAAAATTTTGAAGGGGACTTGCCACTGCCTTTTTCCTAGCCCTGAGACAGAGCCAAGGTCACCCACCTGGCTTTGTGCCTAAAACAGGACTAGAACTCATAATCTCCTGACTTCTATCTTGGTGCTTTATCTACTACACTAAACTGCCTCAAAATATATGGGAGTCAGATCCCTTTCATGCCAATTCCCTTCTTTTACCCCCTCTTAGCCTATCCCTTCCTTAGTTTGCTCCTGAAAAGATATGAAAACATAGCTGTTCAGGAAAGTAGTTAGGGACAAATGAATACTACTGTACCCCCATGTGGCACATCTGTTTGGCTGTTGTCAATGATCATAAGCTTTTGTTTTTTTTAATTCTGTTATATTGGTTGCATAAGCTGTCAGAACTAAGCAGTGTAGAAATCCAACTAAATAAACAATGGCCTTCTGAAAAAGCATGAAAAACCTAATTGCTTCCAAGGGCCTTAGTGGATGATGTTTGTCTTCTTGGTGTTTTTAGGGTGATCTTGGGATAACATTTTGTTCTTACTGTGGGATTAGCCCAGTGATGACAATTGATTATGTGCTGCATGTGGGTACATGCCAACATACACTTACAGAGATCCTTTATTGATTGGTCAACATAATCCACTGAAAAAACAAGCTGTTCCCTGTTCATTCCATAGCTTTCCCTGACATATAATGGCATATTTGTCTGTTACTTCATTCAAAATTTGTTATTGGAATTTCGTACATGAAATGCGCATGAACTGTAGTACTAAAGGAGATAAAGCTTGTCAGCCCCAACACTAAAGAGCAAAAGCTGCTAAATTGGTTTCTCTGTATAAATAAAAAGCAAGCAGTTCTCCAAGATCCCATAGCAGAGAAACCTAGAATTAAGACAGTTCCTATTTATAGCACTATGATTAGAAACTCGCCACTTCAAAATTTTTATTCCCTTTATCCATTTATAAGGCCATAACGCAGTTGGACTAGAACTAAATAGCCCAGTGTCCCACAGATCTCACCAGAACTTAATGTGCCATTCAGATACAGTTAAATTAGTAATAGACAGCAGTCTGTGCTCCACAGGACTTTTTATGCTTCAGAAAACACTCTTTAGTCCCCTCTTCCCCTCTCTTCATGGTTTAGGCAGTAGAGAACCAAAGGGGAAAAGAGCCAGCTTGGATATAGCAGAAAGCTCTTACCATTCTCAGCCTATTGTTTCTTGCTATATATCCTGAGGGGTAAAGTTGGCAGGAACAGGCTTTACCATGAGAAATACCAGAACAATTCTGCAAAGAGGAGCTATGAGGCTGAGCAGCTATGATGAGATGCATGTGATTTCCTTTTAAGTTCTTGCAGAACATGCTGCAGTTAGGATAATTATGTGAGTATTTCTACGATCAGCATTTCTCCATTAATGTAAATGTGATTGTCTATGTTGTCTCGAGATGTCCAGCATTTCTATTTGAGACAATGTAAGTATGACTTGAAAGATGGAGGTTAAGAGCTAGGTTGTCCTATAGAGACTCCTGTAGAACCAGTGACATGGTTGTAAAGTTCTCCATTGTGTACTCTAAAGCAGGGGTCTCCAACCTTGGCAACTTTAAGACTTGTGGATGAGCTGGCTGAGGAACTCTGGGAGTTGAAGTCCACAAGTCTTAAAGTTGCCAAGGTTGGAGACCCTGCTCTAAAGGAGAAGGTTGGTGAAGATGATAGAACTGCTGAAAAATATTGACCTGTTTGATTATAGAAAAGGCAATATCTATGTGTGTTGCTGACTGGAAACCCCTTATGGACTTTATGTGTAAAACAAAAAAAAATGAACTTATGATCTATGGTTTTGATGATTAGATAGGCTCGATTATAGATAGAAGAGAGTCATGATATAACTTTAGAGAAAGGGGTCAGAAGCCACTTCTTTTTTTTCTTTTCTGTTTTTGTTCTACCTTTTTCTTTCTGCAATTTAACTTTCTCTTTTATTTCTTCCTTTTTCTTCCTACTCTGTTCTAGTTTGTATTAATTTTGAATAGTTCTGAAATCAGTTTGAATCATTTTGAAAGCATCCAATTAATTGCAAACAAGAGTGAGCAGACCAGATCAATCTCAGATGAACTGTAAAGAGCAAAAAGTTAATATTTTCTTAAAGTTGATATTTCAACTTTAAAGTTGATAAAATGAATTTTTATTGCCAGTTTATGAAAAAGAGATTGGGCAACCAGTCTGGAAAGGTATAAGATGCCCTGCTAGAGCAGAGGGTTGAACTAGAAAATCTCCAAGGCACCTTCCAACCTTTTTATGTTCTATGAATGTGTGTTGTATTAATTTTTACTCTTGTTTTTAAACTTTTAGAAAAAAAAAGAGGGAGAGAAGGAATGTTGGTGAGTCAATGCTGATGCCGCTTTGCAGAATGGTAATCTCTTTTAAGCATCCTGTATCAAGAGTCAGCAAAATGCTTTCCTCTTCTTGACAAATCCCTGCCATTTTCTGCTGACCACAGAATTTCAAGTCTTCGACAAGTTAAAGTACCTCCCTCAGGGACAAGCCCACTACATTTTCTGAGCTGTATAATAGAGAAAACATTGTAACTCATTTAAATCTGATAGTATTTGTATACATCTCACATACCAACCTAATGAAAGAAAAGGAAAGACTTCAGTTGTGTCCTCTTCGCTGATGACGTAAAATTATTCAACACCACTGACAATGCCATTACCCTACAAAGCGACCTTGACCATGTGTCTGAATGGTCGTGGAATTGACAACTCCAAATCTCAACTAATCAATGCTCTGTCCTACACATTGGCAATAAAAATCAGAACACCAAATACAATCTCGTAGATGACACTCACTCTGTCAAGGACCTAGGAGTACTCATCTCAAACAATCTAAGCCCCAGAGCCCATTGTAACAGCATTGCCAAAAAGGCATTAAGAGTTGTTAACGTAATTCTGTGAAGCTTCTTCTCCAGTAACATTGTATTGCTAACTAGGGCATACAAAACCTTTGCCAGACCAATTCTCGAATATAGCTCATCTGCCTGGAATCCACACTATATCGGACATTAATATGATTGAGCGGGTTCAGAGATACTTCACAAAAAGTATTCCCTATGCCACCAGACGTGAAATTTTGGGCTTGGACAATCTGGAACTGCGCCACCTGTGGTATGATCTAAGCACAGTACACAAAATTGTCTGCTACAATGTCTTACCTGTCAATGACTTCTTCAGCTTCAACCACAATAATACACAGGCAAACAATCGATACAAACTCAAGATAAACCACTGCAAACTCGATTGCAGAAAATACAACTTCAGCAACAGAGTGGTCAACACCTGGAATGCTCTACCTGAGTCCGTTGTTACATCCTCTAACCCTCACAGCTTCAACCTTAAACTGTCTACTGTGGAGCTCACCCCATTCCTAAGAGGTCCATAAAGGGGGCATGCATAAGTGCACCAGCGTGCCTACCATCCCTGTCCTACTGTGCCATTTATTTGTATTCATTTCTTTTGTTCATATCCATGTTTATATTTATACCTGCTATCTTCTACATGTTTGACAAACTAATAAATACAAATATAAACTTTCATCATGCCTGGCCAGTGGCAAGCTGGCTAGCATAATGCGGATTGGTAGCATTCACAAAAGAGGTTCATAAAAATCAAGATGGTAGTCATAGCAGCGTCATTGAGTCCTGGTGGCACAGTGGTTAAAGTACAGTATTGCAGGCAAATTCTGCCAACAGCCTGAAGTTCAATCCTGATGTGGCTCATGGTTGACTCATATCAGTAAAATGAGGACCCAGATTGCTGGGGGCAATATGCAAAAAATGTTTACATTGTGAACTGCCCGGAGAGTGCTTTAAAGTGCTAAGGGGTGGTATATAAGCCTAAATGCTGTTGCTATTGCTGTTAAAGCCCCACATTTTATATTGTAAATCAATTCTAACTGCCCTGTTTGGCATCAAGCAGTCAATCTCTGGGCATTAATCACTTCAAGATGCATTGCTTAGGAATCTGCTGTTTCCATCAACTTAAGGGAAATAGCATGTTTTCTTTAGCATGCACTAAAACTAATTGGAGCCATGACCAACTGTGGAAAAGATTTCAGGATTTTAAAGAGTGATATGGGTTCCTCAAATCTCAATATAATTTAAAGATTTGGGTGTTAATCTTAATACCACCCTCTCTCTCAATTATTTAACATTTTTAAATGATTAAAACTGGGGTTATCATCACTAGTTTTGGGATCTCAAAAATCTGTCAAGTTACCTGGGACCTCCAAATTGTGCTTTCTGCATCCCTGGCTGAGCAATAGGGTTGTTGGTTTTTTTAGTCTTTATTTATTCAACAACCCACAATTGTATGTATTTGTACGTTGCTGTGACTATAAACAATAATGATGCAAGGCTTATGAATGGCTGGATTCAAAGATGTGTGATCCCTTCATTCACTGATCTCCTTCATCTTTGAGGCAACTGCATAGCAAAATTGAGTTTCAGTGGTACACAAAGCATGGTTGCTTGTAGAAACTGTAGACACAACATCTTTAATGCCTCCTCAGTGCCCAACATCCCAATACATTTCTAGACACATTACTAGAGTTGATATGTCATACGTTTGCCAGGTTTTGTGAAATTTCAGGGTTCTCATGGAAGTTCACATGGGTTTTTATTGTTCCTATCCAAGATCTCTTCAGATTTCAAGGAGTCATGGCTGAAATTCCTAAAATCTAAACATTTAATGAGATTTTAAATAATGCTTTTTTAAAATATTATATCCTGGAGAAGGCACCAGACCTACTGCACAAGGCTATCTGATGATACACAGCACTTTAAAAATTTTAAGATGGAAATATTGCAATAAATATTCAGAGACGTGAGATGAGAACACAACACTACTACTCTTGTGTTATTGCTATATTAGTATCTTTATCAGTCCTTGTCACAACCTGCTGTGGAAAGGAGGACTTTGTTTACCTGATACATCATGGATGAGAAGAATGCATTAAGAGACTGCTGAGATATGGTATGGGAAGCTGAATGGCTGAATCACCTAGTATTGATCTTCTTTTATGGACTAAGATTTTGTTTGTCAAACATCTATAGAGCAGGCGCAAGTCTACAGCTGAAACTTTTACTGCCAGGAAGATACAAGAATGGGAGACACTCCAACTGTTGATTTTTTTTTCCCCATCACAGGTAGCTATTGAAGTCTCAGAGCTTCTGTCTATTAACAGATGGTAGTTCCATATTTCAGCAGATATATATTTAGGATACTCACTGCAGCAGAGCCCATTCTTATAACTTTACCAAGCTGTGAGTTTATCATACCACCCAGCCATCACTGTGACAATGTGAAGTCTGTCTTAATTTGTGTTGTATATTGTCACAGAGACGGCTGGATGACACTATCAATCCCTAGTGCAGAAATGCTCTTAAGACATGATACAACTAAGGCAGTTTGAAATGCCTCAAAAAAAGCTTCGTTCATCTCACAAAACAAACTATATGATTTAAACAACAAAGACTGAAGTGCCATCTACTGGAGCTGTAAGGATTCACACTAAGTTGGAACTCTTCTCAGATTTCTTTTATCATGCTACGTCATTGATTGGATGGAAAAGTGGAATATAATAGGAATGTATAAAGCATGGCTTGTTGGCATCTTTTCTCCCATTGGATAAGACCTAATTTTGGCCTTATTTTTTTTCTTTTTGGGGGTGGGGGGTGGGCGGGATATTTTCTTATTTTAGAGTTTGCTGAGGACTTCGAGAATAGGGTATCTTATGGTTTGCAGTTTAAGGCACCCATTTTACTCCTCAAACCTTCACAAACATAAGTTATGGAATTCCACCCTTGCTATGCCATTTATATGTATATTGTCCTGAAATTAATAGAAGTTGCACATTCCCGCGGTATATTTAAAAAAAGCCTCTGTAAGATTCTTGAAGTGAAGAGTATTGTAAGAATTTATACAGTGTGTACAGCAGGAATGAATGAATTTCATTAGAAGTCAGCTGTCCATTCATATTAAGGATTAGGTTAGGGTTAGGGCTAAAATTTTACCTCTTAGCATTTTAATGTTTATAACTGTTTTATATTTCAATGCTTTCTTGTATACTACCCAGAGTCCCTCTTTGACAGATATGGGCAGTTCATAAATGTGAAGAAAGGGAAGGGAAGGGAAGGGAAGGGAAGGGAAGGGAAGGGAAGGGAGGGAGGGAGGGAGTGAAATAAAGAACATGCAGTTCTATACCACCTCAAAAAAGATGTTTAACTATAAGTTCCCATTACAGGTTCCTAAGTTAGGAAAGTAGCTAATTTAAGCATCACCATAAATATTTATCCATTGGTTAAAGGAATAAATGAAAGAGGAGAGAAATATACATATACACATACATACACATACACATGTAACCATGACCTTGATCATGTCTTCAGGATACCTGTACTTCCTAAAGGGGGTGAAGTCCATGCCTGTTACATTTTATGCTTTTCTTATATTTCTTACTGAGGCAAAGTAGCTGATTCTTATAAACTTAACATTCTATCAAGTTCAAAGTGGAATTTACACACTCACTGGTTTCTACGTTCATGCCTCCCTAAGAAAGACTAATTATTTTGATAGCAGATTTGATGTGAGGGGTTGTAATACCCCCATCCCGAATCCTATTTGAGGCTCTTCGCATTTATAGATAATGACAACAAAATGATTTTTCCAAATACAAAAATGAAAGTAGAAGTTAAAGCTACTTGGAGGCACTCTCATTTCCATGTAGACTTTAGTAGGACAGCAGTTCATCATGACATACGATCATTGCATCCGAAGTCAGGAAACAAGTATGTATAGCTGGGCTTTGCATTGTGATATGACCACACATATATGACCATTTTGCATCATTGTGCCTTATTGTGGATGTCAATGCATTGCTACCTTTTCATTTCCTCAAAATAGTCAGTTGGAGATTATTATTATTTTTTTAACAATGGAAAATGAGAATGATTAGATTGTCCCTAAACCCCAGGAAAAAAATGGCATAAAAATTAGACATTGTACTTTTCGATAATATTATCTCTGTTTCAGTGGTGGCCAATGGATTGTGTTTCAGCCCCTGATCTTGGGATACTTGCCCACTGATATTACAAGTATCTGGGACAAATTCTGGCATAATTCTCTGTCTCTCTGCAGTGCCCTGCAAACTGCTAGTCTTTTGCAAATAGTTGCCTAGACTGTGCAATTAAAAGAGCTTAGGCAAGATTTATAGCAGGATTATATCTGCAGGGTATTGTCAATGTCTAACATTTGGACACTATGTGGTCCTTACAAATAAGCAATTACAAGAAGCTTGATGTGCTGTA
Source organism: Arizona elegans (assembly GCA_022577455.1). Lineage (NCBI taxonomy): Eukaryota > Metazoa > Chordata > Lepidosauria > Squamata > Colubridae > Arizona > Arizona elegans. The sequence goes on from JAKOOJ010000002.1 coordinate 157,368,321, forward strand.
TAAACATATAAACACAGAAGCTTTTGCACAAAGTTGGAAAATATACCTCTTCTGATTAATATAGCAGATGGAGAGAGAGGAGCAAACTACACGCACAAATATCTATCAACAAAACCTTTTAAAGAACCAATCCCATTTGTCAATGAATCTCTGGAATCTGAAAAGCAATTCTGCAGATTCTCCCAAGATCTGTATCCATAGCTGTATTGCCATCTTTTGTATCAGCTCTATTCTGATGCTTTAAGTGGCAACCTGACCTACAGAAATTTAGTAGACTAAGCTGTTTCTGGCAAAGAAATACTGTAAGAAAGTAATTTTACCTGCTAATATGCATGCCCTTAGGCAGCTCTTAAAGACTCGAGAATAGAGATAATAAAAATAGGATAACAATTCTATCTTATGCAGGCTATGTTTTTATAATAAATTTATTCAAATTTACATATACAAAGATAAAAAGATTAGATTAAAGATGAATGCAAACTAATAAAAATATAAAAAAGAAAAAATGCAGAGAAAAAGGGTAAAATAAAAGGAATAATAAAGAAAAAAGATATATAAAGAAATGATTTCTCCCTTCATCAAGACAAATATAATTTCAATAACTTATCACCTTCTCTGATACTGCAACAAAAAATCCGTTCCTGCCATATTTTATCTATAAACAAATTTTAAAGCCTTATCATTCAGTCGTAGTCAGCAAATGCCCATTAAAAGTTAACAGGAATATCATATATATTTTAACCTTAATCAAATAAACCAGTTTTATATTTCTTTACTTTTAAGACAATAGCTTATCACTTTCTCTAAAAATACAACAAAAGATCGCTTCTTCTCATATCTTATCTCTTATTTATGAACAAAACTTTAAAGCCTATCATCCAATCCTGATCAAGAAAAATCCACTAATAGCTAATAGAAACCACAACGCATAGATTTTAATCTTGATCAAATAAGTGGACTGAAGATTGCACCATAGAGAATAGAATCAACTATTTTGGTAGATCCATCAAAAAAATCATCTCCTTGGAATTCCTCTGCAGGACAAGGAGAAGACCCAAGATTGCCCACTCAATGATTTTGGAAAGTTATAAAGTTATAAATGAATTAAGAATCCATATGGATTTGTAATAAGATTTTGAAATTAATTACAAGAACCCTTCCTGTGTTAAATTCTATTTAAAAAAATGAAGATATTGAAACTAAGTGTAACTACCCCTCCTGTGGGAAAATGTTTTTGATTAGGGGGGAAATGATAATAGGGAACTTTGAAAGTTGGACACTAGAGGGAACCAAAAAGAATGAAAGATTATAATTAGTATTTAACTAATATAGAATGGAGCAAAGTATTCTAACTTTGGAAGAATTCAAGGATATTTGGGAACAATGCACTCAGAAATTACTTTTAAAATTATTTGCCATTGTTAAAAATGGATTTAAAAGCTATGATAGAAAGAGAACAAGATTGATACTGAGGTTGTTTTGAATATGGAATTAAAAATGACACCTTACAAGAATAAAATGGAAAAAGTTGTACACTAGAAGAGAATATACACAGCTCAGGATGGCAACTATGGAGTCCTTGGTGTTCTCTGAACTTGGTTGTTTGCTTGCAGACGTTTCATAATCCAATTAGGTAACATCTTCAGTACTAGGAAGTATGGAGTTTGCTCCTTGTTTATATGCAGTAGCTTACTCTGCCAGTCTTGGTGGGATTTGGTTTTCCGGCACACATGCCCCAAAATAACATGGTTGGAATTTTTACATGTGCAGAGGAGGTCATAGGGTAGAGCAGCTTTATTATGCTTTCAGAAGAACAACAAATCTAGATTTATAAAGAACCTGCATAAGGCCTGAGAGGCACCAGTCAGGTTTTACGGAATAAGATGCCTTTAAGAAATCCAAATGTTCACTGTCTCTTCAACCCAAGTCAAACTGGCTAAGGAGGGCAGTGCCCAGTAAGTAGAAGGGAAGGGGTATGTTCACACCAACCTGAAGTAACCAATAGTTACTAATAGTATCTGGCCAGAACCATCTCATCAACTGCATAATCAGTGATGCACACCAGTGAAGAGAGAAACATTGTTGTAAATTTGGAACAATTGAGGATGATTTTAAATTGCCTCAGCCATCGGTTGGGGAGGAGAGAAAGCCAAATAAAGTAGTTATTATGATCGTTTTAATATAATCACTTTTCTGTTCGCATAGCAATAAAATGTTTTTAAAAGTCAGCATGTACCCATAAAGGAGAATTTTTAATAGACAATGTCCAGCTGAATTATGACAGGAAACAGAATATATACCTAATTGCTAGATGATCTGTTGATTATCACCATTTTAAATACCTTAAGACAGCAATTTGGTTGCATTTCAAGAAATATAAGACTTCCAAAGATCCTTCTGAGCAACCCAATTTATAACAATAACTTCCTTGTCTCCTTCATACATTATCATTTTTATTCAATATATCTAATGGGAACCAATTATTCATTCAATTAATACTTTCAACACAGTGTCTGTAGATACATTATCCTGAAGCTTTGTAATGACATTCTGTGACTTCCAAGTCTGGCATTTAAAGATAATTCCATTAATCTATGTCAAGATGTTCTATTATCCATATACCGCATCTTTATAAGGATATGAATTTACATACCATTCTCCCTGGATTTCTGGATGAAGGCTTCTACTCCACTTTCACCATAGCTCCCTTCAGAAGCTAAAGTTGAAACATAATTCCACTTGAATGCTTTAACAATGTCTACCATTGCCTGGGCTTGGTAAGTATCAGAGGGGACAACGCGGGAAAAGAAGTCATATCTACTGTTGTCACTCAGGTCAGGGGCTGTAGAAGCATAGCTTATCTGAGGAATCTGTGAAAATAAAAGGAGAAATCACAACATTAAACAGTAGAACAAGAGTTAGATATCCCTAAACCATGTCCTACTTTTCTAATGGATTAGAAACACTAAATAAATAGACAATGAAACTTATAACTTTTCAGAGCAAAGACAGATAGATTAACAACTGTATTGGATTTAAGAGTTCCCTATATTCCACCAGATTTAAGTCATTATTTGTTGTCACAACATCTGACAACATCAATCACTCCCTTATACTGAGGAAGAAAATTAGACCAGGAAGGAGCAACCTAGCACCTTCTATGCATGTTAGACTACAATGTTTACAGCCCACTCCACTCCCATTTATCCAGTTAGTTGAAATAAATGAGAGCCAATATCCTAAGGATGAATTGGGCTTTTTTTTCTTTCCTTCAGTTGAATTTCTTCTTTTTAGGGTGCATTCATCAGGTTTTTGTATGTTTGTAGGTAGAAAAGACTTTCTGGAAGTTCAGTCAAAAGGGGCTCCATGGGCTCCATAAAATGAGAGATTTGGAGTCTGCATGTGGCCTGGGTCCCCAGGTGCCTCTTTTATAAAACTGTCAACTGGCAGATCACCAGTTCCATGCTTGCATGATGCCACCTTAGATATCCTTCTCTGTCCCTCATGTTATTATGCTGTTAATAAGGATACTGGAAGGCTCCATTGATTATCATTCCGTAGCTGCAGCCTCTTCCAGATTCTGCACTTTTATAAGTCAGCTCTGATACCAATTACAGTGGTTAGAAAAGTTTGCTGACAGTGGTTAGAAACGTTTTTAAAGCTCAGTAAAGAAAGTGTCTTTTCCCATAGTAGCTTTACTACAGACTAGAAATCTACCTCAATTTATGATGGGAGTAACCAGACAATTGTTTTGCTGTCACAAAAATTAGAAACAGTGCCCACCGAGTTTCAACTTTAGAAACTCTGATTTGTTGATCTCAGCAGTGAGATCAACTCAGCCCACTGTCTTGACTATTTTTTGCTTGTTTGTTTTTCTGTTGACACTTTTTTCCAAAGAGGCAGAAGGGAATAATGAAGTTTCTGCATATACAATCTCTACTTCTATATTGACCTACATTAAAGGAAACTCAGACTAATACTATTAGCTTCCTTTTAGTTTCTAAAAGTCTTGTTGATCTGAAATAACTACCTGATGTTTCATATTTCTTATTCAAGCTTCTGAACAAAAAAAAAAATCAAAATACAACTTTACTTTTTCAATCTACAATCTTCTTAATTGCTACAGTTGAATGGTTTATACTTTAATTCTCATATTAAAAAACCTGCCAACCAGTAAATATTTATTGCCATTATATGTTTTTTTTAAATCAAACACTGTCTAGGAAAAGCATTACATGCTAAATAGTGTCTAATATTAATACAATAACATTTCCATAATTAAATATGATCAAATATGATATAGCAATGGGCATCTTTCAAAGAACTCTGAATTCTTTGCAAGCTATTGAGAATTCTGCCCCCATACACACACACTTTTTTTCTCCCTTAGAGAAGGAGATTTTACATCCCTCACTACGAATATTCTGTAGCAACACATAGCAACATCTAAATATAAGGTGTGTTCCAGGACATTTTCAATGCAAAACTGAAAATGTTGTGCCTACGATTGTGCCTGTAAGAATTGGAGTCATTCCATAAAATAGATCCTGGAATCTTTTCTGGAGATGTAGCATATGAAACATGGGGAAATAGAAAATATAATATAGGTTTTGCAAATATTTTTAAATATTAAGAATCACTGAATATCATTTCAGTGCATCAGCTGTCAAGTACTGCAAAATACCAACAAATAGTCAACTGTTGAAAACCAAATATAGTTGAATGTCAGAGATGCAGAAAGTCTAAAGAAATTTTCAACAGGGAACAAAACCTGAAAAACATTTACCATCAAAATTCACAGGGAGAACTTTGAAAGGAAATGTTTGGAAAAAGCCCTGAGTTTGTATGAGTTTATATGCCTAGAGACCACATAGTCAATTAATTATGAAGCATAATAAAATTTATAACCAACACTTCATTTCCACAGCAGTTATTCCACAGTACATTATTATTGACAATATTTAGATTGATGCTCCAACCTAAATCTTTATATTTCTGAATAGGTAGTATCTTTTTTCATTGACTTAGATAGATCACCCCCATTTCATTTTACTCATGGAGAGCCAAAGCTATTGTTTAAGCAATTAACTCCAAATTATCAGATGACCTTCAAATCCAAACTAAGGGCCATTGCAGGAAATCCTCAGGTTATATCCATTCATTCAATGGCCATTCAAAGTTACAAGGGTCTTGATTAAGGTGCACTTAAAACCAGCCTTTAGAATTTCAGCTATTGCAGTGCCCCTGCAATAATGTGATCAAAATCTGGGCATTTGATGCCCAGCTCACAATTATAACATTGCAATGAGCTTTGGTCATGTGTCTGAGATTTCCAACATTCCTACTGGTTTCCCATAAGAAAAATCAATAGGGAAGCCATCAGAAGACAGAAATCATGGTCACATGAGGTCCTCACTTAACAATCTATGTGGCCTTCACTTAATAATGGCAATCAGAACTGCCTTTACTAAGCAATATTATCATGTGATATTACACTTTATGACTATGATGTTTAGAAATGACAACTCTAGTCCCAATTACCAAAAACTACCTGTATTATAATTGGTCAATCATACCATTAATTTAGATTAACTCAGTTAGTAAAATCATATTAAGTTATGGTTGACTTTGCCCTCTCAATTCCTGGCAAATAGATGGGGAAGAAATGGAGGTAGTGACAGATTTTATTTTCCTGGGCTCCAAGATCACCGCAGATGGGGATTACAGCCAAGAAATTAAAAGATGCTTGCTCCTGGGAAGGAAAGCTATGACAAACCTAGACAGCATACTAAAAAGCAGAGACATCACCTTGCCAACAAAAGTGTGTATAGTCAAGGCTAAGGTTTTCCCAGTTGCAATGTATGGCTGTGAAAGTTGGACCATAAGGAAGGCTGAGCGCCAAAGAATTGAGGCCTTTGAACTATGGTGCTGGAGAAGACTCCTGCAAGTCCCTTGGACTGCAAGGCTATCAAACCAGTCAGTCCTAGAGGAGATCAACTCTGACTGCTCTTTAGAAGGCCAGATCCTGAAGATGAAACTCAAATACTTTGGCCACCTAATGAGAAGGAAGGACTCACTGGAGAAGAGCCTAATGCTGGGAACAATTGAGGGCAAAAGAAGAATGGGACGGCAGAGAATGGGGTGGCTGGATGGAGTCACTGAAGCAGTTGGCGTGAGATTAAATGGACTCCAGGGGATGGTAGAGGACAGGAAGGCCTGGAGGAACATTATCCATGGGTTTGTGATGGGTTGGACATGACTTCGCGACTAACAATAACAACAACAACAAGGTAGTTGGCAATGGGATATTTTGGAAATGATTGGAGATCTTTCTTCAGTATTCTGAATAGCAAACAAAAATATTCTAAAAACTGGTGTTTATAAGATGATACAATTGGGTTGTAAGCGAAGAGAGTGCTAAATGTTATGTCAGTGCTGCTACACATAGATATATATTTGTAGAACAGAACAAGTTGAATCAGTTATATCATACATCACTTACTATACAGCCCAGATTATGAAAATATCATACTTGAAACTGTTAATTTTTGTACTTGCTGATTTTAGGGAAGTCTTTGAGATAATTTAATTGACTTAGTTCTATTAATGCACAAAACCAAGGACCAAATTTTAACTTGGCTGGGAGACAACCAAGAAATCCCAGGTGTATAGGAAACAAAATCCTAATAGAAGACCATTACAGATTATTTCAATATTGTTGTTAAGAAAAATTATGTGATTATATCTGTGAAGTCACCAGGAGCAGAGTTTAACTTGAGGAAGTCTTTAGATATTAAGTCTGTGAAAAACAGTAAAATTAGTATTAACAAAATGGCAGAGAACAACAATAACGATAAATACAATGAAAATAAGATTAGAGAAACACTATTATTAGTTTCCCCATCCCAATTTGGGTCTAGTTGCATTTGTGCTGGTTTATGACCACAATAAATCTTTGATTAAAGTACAAAAACCTTTGAATATCACCAATCATCAGTGGTACACAGATGATTGCACAACAAATCCAGATAGTATTGTCACCAAACACGTGCTACCATATGTTCAGAAAATACATAAGTGAAAGGGGAATAATGAATAAAAAACAGCCAGCATAATAGGAAGAGAGGGAACAGTCTAGCTTCACAAGAAAGCAACTTTTCAGAAATAAGTGTTTCCACAAAAAGTGAAAATGAAAAAGAGCTAAGCCAACCAAGTAAAGGAAAAGTCAGGGTAACATCAGTTTCTTACATCTCTTGTTCAGTACTCACAAGAGATATTGATTCCCCAGCTGAAAGTGACATAAAAGGGCAGCCTAATAAAAGGGGAAAGCAGTGATGGCAATGGAACCATAGATCAGAACATATGACAATGGCCTACCCAGTTGCGTGAGGAAGACTTACATTTCTCCACTAGCAACTTATAACATTCTTTCAAGTCACCCAATCATTGCTGTTCCAAAATAACAGTAATGAAGACAGCCTTTATATCACTTTAACAATGGCTAGATGCTGAAGTGATATAAAGAAATTTATACCAAGGGAAAGCTACAAGCTTTCGGTGGGGAAATGTCTTAGCCTAAAGCTTGCTGAAGCACAGTCTTGGAATGGAAGCTCAGTATTAAAAGCTCTTATCAATGAAGCGGTAAATAGCTCTCTTAAATTAATCACAGTTGTCTCACACTGAATTGTGAATTAGAATGATTTAGCACCAGAGGGGGTTTACGTCGCTTAGCATTTGTAGTGCGCTTTACATTGACATAACGTTCGGCAGACATTCATGAATCTCAGTGATGGGAAAGACTTATTCAGTCACTCTTGGATGCTATGGAAGATGTTAAAACAACATCCATTTCTCATCTCATATTCTTTTATTTTTATGATATATTTTCCATTTAAGAAGATGACTATGGGTCTTCATGGAATCTCCTTCAACGTGTCAGCCAATGATCCAAATATAACCAACTCACAGAATTGCATATCCATTGAATCAAATAGCAAATGACAAAGAACAGCACCTGGCTGCAACATTAATTTAGATTTGCTTTATAGAATATGCTATTTTTATACATTATTATAATTTTAATTTGGCTTACTTAATTTCCACAATATAATTACACTAGTTCTCCACTTATAAGCCAAACATAAATGAACTAGGGAGTCCCCAGACCAAATACAGAATATTTCACTTACTGTTTGAAACAAATTGCAGAATACATGTGACCAATCAAAGAAAGGGGGCTAAAAGGGTATTAAATAAAATTATTTAGCCACATTGCAGTCTTTCTTAGGGAAATAAAGCAATAAATTAAGTTTATATCTTAAGCAAAAAACTTGAGGAATACTCTCCAACTGAACCTCTTTTATCCTGAAATATAAACGGAGCATTTTCTCTGTAAAAGATAAAATGTAGAGGTCACAGCAGTTTCTAAAAAAAAATAGAGGACACTAAAGCTCACCTTTTTCCTTTGTTTTGTTTATAAAATGCAACTTAGAGATTGCAATCTGAAATAGAAGAGTATACTTAACCCTTTCACCTCAAGTTGCTTTCTATTAGAAACCTGTTTGGGGAAAAATAGAACTACCCATATATTTTCTTCTGCAAGAAGAAAAGTAGCTGAGGGTAATATCCCCAGTATACCATTCTTCCACTTCAAATGGCAGTCTTTGTGATTACAAAACCCCAATTATAAGAAAAAACAACATGTGGCTTAGATATAAAGGAAGTAAAATCCATAGCCATAACCCCTCTTCTCCTTTGGTGTCTGCAGCAATGTTCATATTTTTTGAACAACCTCCAATTCTTCTGAGTTGATAAAGGTTGTTTGCAGATAAGCGGGGCACAAATAAAACTAGTAGAGGCTGTGCCTAACTTGATCAGGATTTGTAAACCATGCCAAAGAAGCAGCCCATTGAAAAGAGCAATGACATACAAGTGAGAGTAGATGATGATTGTCATGGTGGTGGCAGCGGTGGCATCCATTCAGTCATGTCTGACTCTTGACAATTCAGGTCTCTCCACAATCTTGCACTATTCCTTTAGTTCAGTGTTTCTCAACCTTGGTCGCTTGAAGATGTATGGACTTTAATTCCCAGAATTCCCCAGCCATTATGGCTGGCTGGGGAATTCTGGGAATTGAAGTCCACACATCTTCAAGCGGCCAAGGTTGAGAAAAGCTGCTTTAGTTGTTCTATGCTCTGGCTTGTCAGCTTGGCCTGATTTCCTTTTACCATTAACTCTTCCAAACATAATTGCTTTCTCCAGTGAATCCTCCTGCATGACCTGGCCAAAATAAGGGAGATGCAGTTTTGTTATTTTTCATTCTAGTGACATGTCTGTGTTATGTGCTCCAGTAGAAAAACAGATTTGCATCATGACACTACTGTGTAAGGTTGGGCTCAAAGTTATTTTCTAATAGTCATGCTACCAACCCCAGCTAATTATACTTTCTTTTGATTATGTTTATTTATATAAGACACTTGACTGTTGCTTGAAATATTATAGTAACTAGCTCAAATGCAACCATACGCAATGTATCTCAGTCTCTACATTTTGAAAACAGCAAGCACAAAGGCACCTTCGAGATTAGACAATTGTTGTCAGGTGCATCAAATAAACTGAAAAGGAAGCCTTGCACGTTGTGTGGCACTGGTTGATTGGATGCTGCCTGGCACCCTGAATCTAAGGAAGAAATCCTTTTCCATTCTTGGACAACATCCAAGAACAGCTAGAATCTGTACAGAAGCCCACACTATTTCTAAAAGGAGTGAGACACTAAAGCCTAATGTTTTCTTGTATGTTACATCATCTTTGAAAGCTGAGGAAGAGTGGTTTGATGGCTGAGTTATAAACAGTGAAAAGAAAGCATCAAAGAAACTGAAGGGCCAGAAGAGAGGAATACAGGCCTCTGTCTTGTATAAGAGGCAAAACAGAGGTATTTCAACTTGGTCATTCGCGTTTCCCCATCTGAGCCCCTTCCTCTCTGCAGTAGTTTTCTCTAACTACGTTGCTGATTCATAGGCATAGAAAAGAGGAGGAAGAGGGAGAAGTTAAAATTCATGTGGCTGGCTAGTAGAGAAACAGAAAAATGAACACAGTGCCCACAGAATATGATCAAAACAGTAAAGAAGTCAACTTTGACAATGTGGCTGAAAGCTCCATCTATTTTTTATTTGTGTTGCATGTGATGCACATGAAAAGCAGGTGAAGCATCCATCTTACCACCAAAGCCAACCTCTTGATGATTTTACCCTACACTGCAGGCGCACCTAAATGCAGCCATCACCCCTTGTTCCATCTTCAAGGAAGAAAGAGTAATGGCTCTGCAGAGATGGTGGCAAAGTGACCATTTGCACATGAAGAATTGGAGAGGGAAGGTGGAAATACTATCTGCCCAATTTAATTTGGACAAGATTATCAGTGAATCAAATCCTGCAGCTCTTTAAGAAATATTTGGATGTAGAGCCCAAAGAAATGCAAAAATATTTATTGAGGGGGAGGGATTTGCACAAAATGTGGTAGAAAGCATTCTACATTTGTTTGCTTTTTACTTCTGATGGAAATACTTGTAAATCAGAAATAGGACAAACCATAATATTAGGAGTATTAAAATTATGAATTTGTTTTCTGTTTGTTCAATATAGAAAAGTAAAAGATAAAAATGATGATAATAATCAGAAATGCCAAATGAGAGAAAACTAGCTCAGACTTTCAGCTGGGGTTCTATGAAGTTTTTCATCAAGTTAGAAAGTAAACAAAGCAGAAGAGAGAGGAACTATCTGGCTACTGTTGAAGCTAAGATGACTATATTCAGTTGCACTCTGAAGAAGGAATGTGGAGGAAAAGGTTTCTGTCTGGAATTTGTTAGAAACATAGTACAGGTACTCCTCATTTACCAACTGCCTTGTTTAATGACCATTCAAAGTTATGATGGTGTAAAAAGACATGTTTGCAACGAATCCATGCATGTATGACTTCTCAGCATCTCATGGTCATGTGACTGCCATTTGTGGTTCACAACCAGCTTCTAACAAGTAGAGTTAATTGAGAAAGCAGAAGTAAAATTGCAAATCATGGTCATTGATAGTTTACTGAATGACCAAATGTGAAGTAACATCATTAGCCTGTTATGGTCACATGAATTTTCAATTTAACGACTGCAGGGATTAACGATAGAGTTGTTGGTCCCAATTGTGATTACTTAGTGTAGACTACTTGACTCTATTAGATATTCTGAAGGTTTTTGATAGAGCTTAGGATTTAGGACTATTGGGGAAACTAAGGGCAGCCTTTCTAGATTCAGCATTAGACAGCCATATTTGTTCACCCCATTACCACCTCCACTGTTTCATTTTACATCTGGTATGATGGAATCTTGTGCTCTATTTATTCCACATTTGTAAATATGTTAGCATGTTGTAAGAAGAAAAAAAAAGAGATACATGGGCCTTTAAAAATTAACACATTTTAATATGGCAACAAAAGCTTATGCCTTCATAAATTTGGTCTTTGAGGTGTCTAGAGAAAACTTTTCTTTTTAACATTCTGACTGGCTTAATAAAGCTCCTGTGGAAATAATAAATATTTAAACTTTAATTAAGTCATTGTGATGTTATCTTCCAACAATTGCACAGAGATTGCACAGTTCTGTCCCTTCGAAAAATTCCAAATTAGGAAACCTTTTGCGTATATTCCATCCTCTATCATAGTAGTTCTCCTGTGGAAGAAAGTCTTTGGTTTCCCCTTTTCATTACTTTATTTAAGTTGATGCTATGTCTCTCTGTTCTCCAGCTGAATATCTTTCAACAATATTTTTCAGTTGCTGCTTAACTTCTTTTTCTTATTTATTTCCCTCTTTTCATTCCATCTCCCACTCTTTCCCTATTAAATGTGATGCCAGCATTGTAAGCGGAGAACTGCACCTGAATGCTAAAAGAATCTTGTAGACTTTTCTAACTACCTGCAGAGAAAGAGAGGGAGGGAGGAGGGGGGAGAACCTTTATCAAAGCACAATTGGGATTATTATATGTGACAATCTGCTTTGTGCTCTATTCCAAGAGGCTGTGATCTGCTTATTAGGTATCTGTGACCAAGACTATTTAATGTGATGCTTGATTAAAGCTCTGCTCAGACAATAAAGCTCTGATGTGTTAACGATTTCTTTGGAGATGGGGCACCTTGTTTTCTCCTTCTCTCCCCCCACCCCCCTGCTCCATCCATCCTTTTCTACAGAATCTGAAGTAATGGGGTTTATCCAAGCTAAAATACTGCATGCAGACATTTGAAAGGAATGGTCATGGATTACAAGCAATTATTAATCATTATTAATCAAGCATTGCAATGGATGTAAGTATGGAGTATCCACACCAGGATCCAAAACTGGCATGTGCTTTGGAGCAGGTATGCTGCACTTATGCTGCACCTTCTTAAAGAAAGTGCGTGCTTTCTTTCCTGGGTTTCTATAATAGCCACAAAATAAAGGTAAAGGTAAAAGAGTCCCTGCAGATTTTACTCCGCTAGTCGTTGCCAACTCTAGGGAGCAGTGTTCCTCTCTGTTTCAAGGCCATTCAGCCAGCACTGTCTGGAGACATTTCTGCAGTCATGTGGCCAGCATGATGTCATAGAATGCTGTTACCTCCCACCAAAGTGGTACCTATTTATTTACTTGCATTTTCATGTTTTCAAACTGATAGGCTGGCAGGAGCTGTAGCAAGGACCAGAGCTCACCCCATTGTGAGCTCACCCCAAACCTGAGCTGCCAGCTTTCCAGCCAACAAGTCCAGCATCTTAACCACTGAGCCACTACACCACCCTCGATAGCCACAAAAGCGCAGGAAATATATATATTTGAGTTAAGGAGGCATCAACACCCCATCCATTCCTGAGTTTTGTCACACCTTATCAAATGGAAAGGAAAAAATTCTTGTTTGAACCTTTTCTTTGCACCCTGTACTCTGTCTTGAATGTGCCAGTGTGGGAGATATCCATAACTGTACAGTGAAATGTTGGTACAGTTAGAAGGCAGATGAGACTAATAAAGATAGCCCTTTAAGGGGGGAAAGAGTAATGTTTTATTAGATGCTGCAGGTATAGTAACACCAGAAGCATGCAGAACCAACTATGAATGAGAATGCTTTGTATGTGAATGCATATATTAGTGGGAAAGTAGTACAGATACCATACTATACATTACAGACATGGATTTATTGAAGAGAAAAAAGTTATAAATCCCTCTTTATCACTGTAGAAAAACTTGGTACATTAAGGAATCAGAGAGGTCAAAAAGAGAGAATGGTAGATAAAGATACAATTAGCACTCTATCATCTGCTTGGTTTGCTTCTATGATATAATTGGTTTCAAATCTATTCTGCCAATGCTTTTACTTCTGTAAAGCACTATGAGACTGAAGCTGATTTGGCAAACTTAACTAATCCGAAGAAATTAACAACTATACCAGAAGGATTTAATTTCTTTTTATCACATTTATTCCCAAGCAATCAAAAATTACAGACAGGAAAGAGGCCATTTAAGCCATATGTTCAACCTCCTGTTCATATCAGGAATTAAAATTAAAGCATACAGACCAATGCATCTCCTGAACATATCCAATGAACAGGCATCCACCACTGCATAAAAAGTGACATCTTTGTTTTTTAGCTGACATAAGATTGACCAAATCAAGAAACAGACATCACAATAAATATTAGAACCCTATTTATAGATTATAATAACAGACTATTGAAAGCCTGACAGGTTTCTCTTTAATTCACCATTATACCCAAGAGAATCAAAGCAGGGCAATCTTGAGTTTCTTTCTCACTCCTTCCTGTGTTTCCAAGGTAAGATTATAGTTTTGTGAAAGCTACTATATATTTTCTTCAAGGCAATCTCTGTACTAATCTGTTACTGCCAAATGTATAAAGGAGGCAGTCAAATTAACAGGATACAGTGAAAAGAGGCCTTTATTAAAAAGCCATTTAGCACTCAAGAAGTCTCCGCCACATCATCATCACAGTTATTTTCCAAAATATCTCACATATAATATGTCAAAAGTACAACTTTCATTTTGGAGATGAAAACTCCAAACTTTGACAATTTCATTTATGAGCTGTGGTTGAGAAGAATGTCCCATCATGAAGTTGTGACTTTAGAAAACTGCTAACAAGGCATTTTAAGACAAAATTAGAGCTTGTGCCCATAATCTTCAATATGTGCTGAGAGTTATAAATAACTGGATCCCCTGTATACATACAGCAATTCAATAGGGAATTTAAATTTAATGTCCAAGTTGCAGTGAATTCGGCAAGCCCTACACAGCTGGAGAGCACCAAGTTGGAAAAGTGATGTATGTCCTCTGTAACCATGCAAGAGGCAGCAAGAAAAAAATTAGCTGATTTGGGGGAGGGGGATCAGATACAGTTCTGGGTATTTTGAATTCCCATGATGCTTCTGCTTTTATGTATTTAAAAGCTAGCCACGCTCATTTAGCAGATGGTTTAATAATTTTATTCACTTCTTTTTCCTTAAAAAAGTGCGTTTAGCATCCTTCACCAATCTGAGCTTTAGATTTCAAGATACTGTAGCTCTCTACACTTCCAGGCTGTCTGTATTCTCCCTTAATCAGCTGTCTCTCTTTCCACGTGAAATGTCAGAAAGAAAACGTGACTAATCACAGAACCCCAGGGAGGGAGGGAGGGAGGGAGGGAGGGAGGGAGGGAGGGAGGAAGGAAGGAAGGAAGGAAGGAAGGAAGGAAGGAAGGAAGGAAGGAAGGAAGGAAGTTTACTTTCTGGAAACACATGAAAGCTAAGTAAATTTGTTTCAAGATGTTGTTCATCTCATTATGAACCCGTTGTAAAGAAATCCCCAATTTACTGCCACTACCACCTTGTATACTTATTTAATTCCTACCTACTCTAGGGAAATCACTTTGTAGCCCTATATATTATCTCTGGCACATCATCTGTCCTTTGAGGTCTTACCAATGCACATTTAGAATCAAATTTTGTTCTTCAGTCTTCTCTTAAAAATGCTTCCTACTTGATCGTGTCTTCTTATTCATTTTTTTAAAATCATTTTAAATCAACTTTAGCAGATGTTGAGTTTTTACCATTTTGTCCAATTCATTATAAATTAACATGAAAAGCACTGGGGAACCATTTACAGAAACTATAGAAGCACTTTCTCATCACACCCATTTGACTATATATGACATTTATGATATAAAAAGTTCCACCAGCAAAGCTAACCCAACCATTATTTGTGTTTACTCCATTTACATCCTTTACAGTTTCACCTTGTTATCAACTTTTGGTTGCTGCCAATCTCCATTCTTCTTCTTACCAGGCAGAATCAGAGATTCTGATTCTGTATCCCATTTTTCCTTCCCCGTTTTTCCCCTAGTCAACAATGGCATTCCAACACAAGTCCACCTACCATCTTTATACAGTGTATTAAGAAAGGCTCCAGATCCAACTTAAGATCAGAAATGTTCCAGGGAATAAAGATGGCACTTTCTTAGAACCAGGACTTGATTTTGAAAAAGCTTTGTCTACCCATTCCTTTTTTTAAAAAACCCACTTAATCAAGACTTCTAAAATATAAGATCCTAACAGATCAGTCCACTGGTTCAAATAGATATGTCTGCAGATTCAGCAATAACATAACAAATCCTGCCTTGATTTGATTTACAGCTCTGCTTCAATGCAACCCTGTGATAAATTGCAGAAATCCAGATCTGCTTTCAGAAAGATACTAACAAAGCATAGCTGACTAAGAAGTACAGCAAAACTCTCTTAAACAGTCCATAAAAAGCTACTTTTGACCTAGCCTCTTAGTAGACGTCTAATAATCTGCATTAGATGGATAAGAAGGTCAACACAACTATAGCATAAGGTGATAGGGCTACCATGAGAGATTGTACACATTTCATCCTCTGTTTAATAGATATATCAGTATACCAGCTTTTTATGAAGAAAACAACAGTCAGCTTTGCAACAGTTTAGAATATTGTATAAACTCAGTTTAGGAATACCTGCTGATTTAAAAGTGCTAGTCTTTGAGTTGTGAAGTGAGGGGGCAGTTCCCCCTCTATTCTGTATTGTGTAGAGCATGAATGCTGGGCTTTACAGATTCTTCCCATCATCATCTTGTGCCTTTTTGATCTTGCACTCTGCAATAACTTTACTCCCAACTTCAGATACTTTCACAGATAAAAGATTTCAAAAATGCTTTTAGGAACATAAAAGCATTTGTAAAATGGGAATTGAAGATTTTTATAAAGGGGATAGAGTAAACAGATAACTGCCAGATTTAAAGCTCAGGAATCGGAATTAACTCTGAATTTCCTCTCTGTAAAAGTGGTCGGGTTATTTCTGCTACTCGCTGCATTGAATGACTGAAAATGGCACATTGTGGCTTCCTCTGACTTAGGGTTCTCCAAAAGTGTTGGACTTAGTTGGCCCATTGCGAGGAAGTTGATGAATATCAACTCCCTCCTGCATTTCTGCAACTCTACATAAGGCCAATTACTTAAAACACACAAGCATTCTGCTATCCATACCGGCTCTCCATGGGCATTCACAGGCTGAAATAAATCTTACCAGATCCTGCTTTACAAGCCTTCCACTGGAGCCTGCCAAGATGGCATTTTAATCTCCTATACTTGCTCCCATTGGGAAAGCATTAAGTAGTAAAAGCAGAACTCTTTGCAAGGAGGCTGCTATCACTTTTTAAATGCCCTTCACTTATCATCAACTGAGGAAATCATAAGGTACTCATAGGATCCTACACGTACAGAATTGAATGGTAACTTTAAGATTATCTAGTCCATACCTTGTCCAATACATGAATCCACTGTAGCATCCCTTACAAATGACTATCCAGGCACTATCTATGTACCCCCATTTCAAAAGTGTTCATGTGAAATTGGGGGAGATAGAACTGGCATTGTAAAAAAAAAAATCAGAATGCTTTACTTCATATAACTGAATCTTGTTCAATATTAATTTTTTTGATTTTCAAATTATAATATATATTAATATTATATAAAATTATACAGGAGTATATATTATAGTATATAGCAAAAGACCTAAGTGTGATGCTGAACTACAATTTTAAAACATGGAATTGTGATTTCATGAAGATTACATGACCAAACCTGGAGTACAACAAAGAGGATGATTTTACATAACTGCAGAGAAATTTATCCTTAATATTAAGGAGAAAATGTAGCAAATATGGATTTGCTATCTATTCCTGAGAAGTTTTGATATCCCAAAAATGAAATGATGAAGTGATATATTTCTATATGTCCTAGATTTAATGATTAGCTAAGGAATGTATTGTTTTTATAGTAATACTAAATAGACCTTATGATGAACCTTATATTAAATATAAAACTAAATGAACATTATAAAAATTTTCGCTTTTTAATTAGATTTTCTATTTTTTTTACATTTTACTTGCTTTAATTACTGTAACATTCTTTTTTCTATATATAACTGAAAGAGAACACTGCTTTTGTAATTATCTATATTCCATTATCTTGTAAAGCAGTCTTTTCAATTTCTGAACAGATTTT
Organism: Arizona elegans; assembly: GCA_022577455.1. Lineage (NCBI taxonomy): Eukaryota > Metazoa > Chordata > Lepidosauria > Squamata > Colubridae > Arizona > Arizona elegans. The sequence goes on from JAKOOJ010000002.1 coordinate 157,385,898, forward strand.
ACCAAAGTTTTCCAACATCTCTGAATAATTCTGCCCCTTCTTCTACATGACAATTTCTTCAAATGGTTGAAGCCACTGTTATTTCATTCTGCAGTCTCTCCTTCTCTATACACCATGACTCCAAACATTTGACTAGAGCTTTTCCTTCCAGACATGTCACCATCTTGTTTGCTCTCTATTAGACACACTCTAGTTTATCAAGAGCCGTGGTGGCGCAGTGGTTAGAATGCAGTACTATAGGCTAATTCTGCTGACTGCAGCTGCCAAGAGTTCGGCAGTTCAATTCTCACTGGCTCAAGGTTGACTCAACCTTCCATCCTTCTGAAGTCAGTAAAATGATGACCAAGATTGTTGGGGGCAAGATGCTGACTCTGTAAATGGTTTAGAGACGGATGTAAAGCACTGTAAAGTGGTATATAAGTCTAAGTGCTAATGCTATTGTTATCAATGTCATTCCTAAAGTGTGCTGCTCAAAATGGAAGTAATATTTTAGGTGCAATCTGACCAATATAAAATAGAGAGAAACAATGGCTTTTTGTCACCTTCATAGTATTCCTCTGTTGATGCAGCACAGAATTACCAGAGTGTTGATGTTGTTAAAACTGCATTATATCTTTAACTCATCTTCAGTTTGTATGGTGCTCATCCCATCTTCTACTCCAATGGTTTCAAATTTTTTCAGGCCATAGAACATGTTAGTTAAAAACAATTTCCACAAATCCCTAATCAAGAGGAAAAGTTCTAGCAATCAAAAATGTACTGTTTAAGTGAACTTTTTTTTTTCTCCCTTAGCCTCACATTTTCTTAGACAATAAGACTTCTATGTTGGAACTTTGCTCTTTGCTATTTGCTTTCCCCCATATCCATGACATTTGCAGATTTGATGAATTTATTTTCATCCATTATTTATGAATATGTCGACCAGCACAATATGAAAGTCCAACTGGTCAGACTCTGTTTACCTGGGTCCTCAATTATAGGAATAACTTTTGCTGTTCCCCTTTGTGACAACAGGAACAACACTAGTTCTTCTCAATTGTGTAAAATATTACACAAAAGGTGGATACACAAGATCAAGATTTTCTGATGAAGAAATCTGATTTTAAAAATTTAAGGAAAAGGTTAAATATTTGAGCACTACTTTGACTAATGTGAATTGTATGTTGTTTCAAAATAATGTCAAGGTATGGAATGAAGTTTTTTAAAAGATATGCTGAGATGAAAAAAATTACAATTGTCATTGAATTTCTGTGATTTGAAATGATTTTTTAATCTAGCATGTAATTTTTTATTCCAGGCTATTGAATTGGATTGAATTGACTTGAACTTTATTTGGCCAAGTATAATTTGACACACAAGGGATTTGTCTCTGGTACAGAAGAACTCAGTGTACATGCAAAGCAACAGAATCATCATCATCATAAAATAAAAGAGGGAGCAAAGAAGATAAGAAGGATAAATAATGCTACAACCATACTACATGGGTAAATATATATATATATTAGACAGCACTAAAAGAATTAGGTGTTCAGCAGAGTGATGGCATGGGAGAAAAAAAACCTGTCCCTGTGTCTAGTTGTTTTGGCATGAAATGCCCTATAGTGCCATCCCGAGATGAGTTGAAATTTATGATGTTTTATAAAAACTAATCTTACAAAATGTTTAAAATAGGAGTGACATATGGGAAGGTGAGGGGGGAAAACCATGATGTATAAGTAAGAATCACCGCAATTAAAGAGATGTGTCCTGGTCACAGTTAAGCAGGAAAGTAATTAGATAAATTATATAACATTAATGAATGTGGAAATGCTAAGTTCTCAAAAGAAGTTAATAAGTCACTGGAAAGAACAAACCTACTTTCCACAATCTCGTGCTTTCAGAAGTGTAGGAGTTCAGTTCCCATAATCCCTAGATAAATAGGCAGGTTTGCTCACCATAGAAGGACTTGGTTCAACACATTTGGAAGGCATGAAGCTGAGATATCATATACCAGATTTTTCTCACTCCAGAAAAAGGGTGGAGGGGAAGCAGATTGATGTGTCACACATATAGAAAATGGTTCTGTTAAGTACTTTCAGTCAGGTTTGAATGCCAGCAAAAAATTCATGGCACGCTCCATGTGATCATTCACATAAATTTAATAAATGGTTTTGAGGCAGTTTTTCTTTTGGCAGAAAAACTCCAGATGTGAATCAGACTAAAAGAACACACTGGATGTGATCAGAAGGAAGAAGAAAATTTTATCTGAGGCCAAAGTCCTAAAGAGGAAGTTTAACTTTTAAACCATGCTTCTGACACCTTGCCCTTCCCCACAACAGAAGCTATAAAGCAATACTTATTATACTTCTCTTATTTTCTAGCTGCTATCTTAAGTATTGTGGCATATTTAGGACGGGGGGGGGGTGCTTTTTAAGATATTTCTCCTCTTGTGTGATATCTTCTAGGAGATGACTGGTATGTTTCTTCCTTTTTTTTCTCTACACCCAAAACATTCTGTGCACTGTGCTTTGTCTCCAAGTTTATGAACCATTGCAAAGTTTTCTTTAATGTCAATAGAAGACACTAATTTATATGAATCAGTTTCAGATTGGACAGAATTAGAAAAAAATACAGCAATTTTGTGTTTTCCACCAATTGTGGTGCACAGGATGAAATTCCTAAATTTCAACTATCAATTTCAGGCTCAGCATGATTGGCCATAGCAACCTATATGTGACCATTTTAAGAAGTGAGAGAGTTTCAAGGAGAATCAGTAACAATTCACCCTTGCTAGCTGGGTCTCTGGGGATATAATTTGGACAAAAAGAGTGACTCTGTATAGCTTCATCCAAATGATGAGCAATGGTCAAGCAATCTCTAGCTGTCACTTCCTTTTTTGGATGACTATGTATCTCCATTTCTTGAAGTCACGAGTTTCTCAAATCAATAATGCGTCTGGCAGATCCTCAAAACCTTAGCTGAAGAACCCAAGGGCATCTTTCTTGTTTTCTAAACAGTTGTTCTCAAAATATCTGTTCACTAAATTGAAGGCACATAAAGAAAACTGCTCTCAAATACCTAAATAGCCCTGTCAATAAAAACACTAAGAAGCTATTGTTCAGTCAAACTTCAACTATAAATTCAAAAAAGCAATGTGTAACGGAATAAAATATTGTTGCCACTTGAAAGACATCCCTTCTAAATTTTGCTCTATTTATTTATTTCTTGCCTTTATTATTTTTGTAAATAACTGAAGACAGTGAACATCAGTGCATACAGTGAATACTTCTTCCTCCTCCTATTTTCCCGGTGAGGTTGTATTGAGCAAAGAGAGAGTAATTGTCATCTGTCAATTGTCATCTCAAAGTCATCCAGTGGACTTTTATGCCTAAAATGGGACTACAACTCCCAGACTCCTGGTTTCTGCACTAAACTACTGTGCTAAATAGGCTACAAGGTATCAATCTGATGTTTATAGTTCTAGAGATGAAGTAATATTTGTGATTTCTAATAACCAAAAATTAGATTGGAAATGATTCATCATTCTAGACTTGCAAATTAGAGGATAAAAAAATCCTGGATAATTTATTATTGCCCAAGAAGCTTTAAACTCCCATTTTTACCAAAAGCCTAATTTGAAGAGTAAGAACAGGGTGATTAGATTTAGAATAAGGAATGTGTCATAATGCTGTCATGGCTCCATGGAGTAAAACAGGAAAGTATAAGCTATGTTTCTCTAAAACCTCATCATTTTTTGATGTGCAGATCTTGACATGCTACTCAAAGTTCAAGTGTGATCTTCAACCTGACAAAGATTCTTAAATTTCTTTCATATTTTATAGAAAAGCACTCGACTAGTTTACAGCTCAATGGTATGTGCTAAAGCAATGCTTTGATGACAGCTTGCCAAAATGTAAGAGTTATCAATGGATACAAGATATTTTGCCATTTCAGTTCTATTTCATCTTAATATTTGATATGTGACACTCTAAAAATTAAATGGATGCGTAGCAGCAAAAATGGATGGATAAAGGCCAACAAACTAAATGCAACAAGAGGAAGGTTCTTTGGAAGCAATTCTCAATCCCAGGAATTATTCCCAGAAGTTTCTTCCACTTGGAGCTAGACTCCCTTTGAAGGGGCAGGTAAACAGTATTATATGAGAGTGATCCAGTTTTGTCATTGTATGAGTCACGAAGTCAATTACATTGAGTGTATTTGCTCCAGTTATAACCATTCTTGGATTGACAATTAACCATATTGACTCACATGCTGGCTATTACAATATACTATAAGAAGCTTCCCATAAACTTGATCTAAAAGCAGAAACTGCCAAGATGTTAGCCAGGGATAATATAACTCCTGAATAAATTCTGCAATAGCTACTTATTTATTTCTAAGCCAAATTTCAGTCTGTTCTCTAGATCCAAACAATATCAGGTAATTCAAACAGATTTTAATTTCCAAAGGGCAGAACAGTCTTGTTATTGCATGACTAATGATTAGATCAAATTCACAAGTCCTTGTGTTGCACTGGTCAGGATCAATGTTTGATAGGCTGTATAGTTATTTTCTTTTTTGCTATTGGATATACACACCCCTGCCTACTAGTGATTTTTTTAGATTGATGTTACCTGTCTAGAAATGCTTTTTCAAAGGGCAGATCACATCTGAAAACAGCTAAACAAATAAAGGCAGCCTTGGTTTGCTACTCCCCTAAGTTATAATAATAATTTTTATTTATGGCCCAAATGCCTGAATAATATTACTCTAAATTTTGGAAGGGACATGGTGGCTCAGTGACTAAGACGCTGAGCTTGTCGATCGAAAGGTCGGCAATTCAGCGGTTCAAATCCCTAGTGCCATGTAACAGGATGAGCTCCCATTACTTGTCCAGCTTCTGCCAACCAGCAGTTCGAAAGCACGTAAAAAATGCAAGTAGAAAAATAGAGACCACCTTTGGTGGGAAGGTAACAATGTTCCATGTGCCTTTGGCATTTAGTCATGCCAGCCACATGACCACGGAGATGTCTTCGGACAGCGCTGGCTCTTCGGCTTTGAAACGGAGATGAGCATTGCCCCCTAGAGTCGGGAACGACTAGCACTTATGTGCAAGGGGAACCTTTACCTTTACTTAAATTTTGGAAATCATTCTTTGTTATTTCTGTTTCTGTTTGTTGTAAATATTACAAAGCTCTACATTATTTTTAAGATAAATGAGATGGGAGGAGAGTATATTTATAACAGATATGTCTCTGGAAACAGCTGGTTGCAAAACAATTATTAATTTCATGCTTTATTTTATGCAAACCTTGAGTTCACATCGAAGTTGAGATTGATTTAATTAGAATTTGTATCATCAAGCCATTTGGATTTGAGCTTTTAATTAGGGTAGCGTAAAAAAAAAAACTGTAGAGGCTGCCAGAACATGATTATATGTGTGTGTATCTCTATGTCTGGGTTTGAAATGGATGCCTGCTGACTTTCTAATCAGTACTGGGAGACAAGATATCTTTCCATACACATTTTCCCTTTCCCAAAAGACTATCGACAAGCAGCAACAAATAGATGGATATAAAGCTAGTTCACTTCTATCTGCACCGTAATTGCATTCACAAATCTTCTATTTACTCTGTAATATGCAGGGATTCAGGTACACTTGCTTTCATGATCATAAACAAAAGTCTCCATATTTCAGATATGGACAGATATATACAAGAAAAACAAGTGTGATAGCTACATGTGGGTGCTTCTTTTTTTTCATGGTTGCATTTATTGTTCTTGCTGGGCTTTAAGCCAGCTAGTTTGCTTTTAACTCCAGTGACTTTACAGATGTTTTGTTGGGCTATTATTATTTCATTCTTTTAAACGTATCCATGCTGCCTAGCACAATATTCCATAAATGTTGTAGCCCATCAGCGGCCTGTGCAGCTAGTAGCTGATTCCGACAGCGAGGAGGCTGGTGTGATGCTGCGCCAGCAGCCTGTGCAGCTGGCACCCGAGTTGGACAATGAAGAGGCTGGAGAAGATGTGGTGCCAGAGGCGGGGATTCAGCCAGGGCCTTCAGAACCTCCAGAAGCTCCCATAAGTGAAGAGGAAGAAGATGCATGGCCGCACAGAGCTGCCAAAAGGCAGGAGTGGCTCCTCAGGAGGAGGTCTCCTTGAGAGTAAGGCTTGGGGCTAATTGGGCTCCTTAGCCTATTTAAGGAAGGACGACGACTGAGGCAATTTGCAGGGAACAACTTCGTTCACTCTCCTTCGGGTCTTGATCTTAGTTCTCTGCAAATTGCTTCTGGGCTTTCTGCCAACCATAGTAAAATTACAATTATTTATTCTTTGGATTCTTGATTTAATTTAGTTTGTACAGACTTTGTGTGTGCTACATTCTTTGGGGTCCGTAGGTGGGGCAGAACAATAAGTAATGCCCGTACAACACCCATTATCTACATCGAATGATGTAAACCAAATGGGTCTAATATTATGCAAAATGTATCATATACAACTATCACCATCTGAATCAGAAACAACCCACTAAGTCCTTGACAAATAACCACTAGCCTGAACAGAAATGCACTACGCTGGTCCAAAGAGATCTACTAGACTTTCTGGGATTTATGTACAGGTAGTTCTTGACTTATGGCCACAACTGGGACCAAAATTTCTGTTGCTAAGTCAAAAAGTTGCTAAGTAAATTTTGCCCCATTTTACGAGTTTTCTTACCACAGTTGTTAAGTGAGTGTCTGTAGTTGTTAAGTTTAGCAACATAGTTCTTAGGTGAATCTGGCTTCCTCATTGACTTTGCTTGTCAGAAAATCACAAAAGGGGATCATATGATTCCAAGACATTACAACTGTCAGAAATATGAGTTAGTTGCCAAGTGTCTGAATTTTGATCACATGAAAAATGATCATAAGTCACTTTTTTCAGTGGCATTTGAACTTTGAATGATCACTACATGAACTGTTGCAAGTCAAGGACTACCTATAGTAGCATTATAGGGTCTAGTACTAAAAAGACATGTTCCACCCTTATATCTCTGTGCTCCTAAATACCTTCTGGTAAAATCCCCCCCCCCCTTGGTGGTTTCTAGATGTTTTCAGAAATGATTCCATTTTTCCCAGTTTCCCAGTTATTTTGCTACCTGATGTTGATGAGAAAGAAAATACAACAACTGTAGAAGGTAAGGAATCAGGGAAATTCGACCTAATGAGAATCTAAGGCCAAGAGAAAAAAAAATGTATATTTCTGTATTTAAAATCTTCTAGACTAGTTTTGTTTTTAAAAAGTTTTGCTTTTTATCTCAATGGTTGAATATTATATTAAACAATATTTAAATAAATATAATTAGGATTATAAAATAAAAGCATAACATATTACCAAGCTATTTAACATTTATCCATCCTAGTCTTTTTTTAAAAAATGGCTCATTTTTAGAGTCTTGAACAAGCTATCAATAAAGTACAATTACTCAATGCACTCAGGCAGAAAAACAAATCTCTATATTCATAAACACTTGGAGATGTTTCCCACATGGAGAGAAGAGAAAGACCCATCTAGATATATATAATAGGACTTCCCCTCCCAAAAAAATCCTTATTGGTTGATTTTATTTCACTAGCACCTTGAACTCAGAACAGCTATATGCCTGTGAAGAAAATTATTAGTAAGCGCTAAGAAGAATGGGCCAGAAATCAGTCCATTATTCAGTCCTCTCACCCCAAGCATTAAGGACTAAATGTGATCTGAGTGTAATCCCTACAGGGAGAAAAAAAGATGAGTGGTGGGATATGTTTGGCCCAGTGGTGGGTTTCAAAATTTTTTACTACCGGTTCTGTGGGTTCTTGGTGGGTATGGCATGGCTTGGTGGGCGTGGCTTGGTGGGCATGGCAGGGGAAGGATACTGCAAAATCTCCATTCCTACCCCACTCCAGGGGAAGGATACTGTAAAATCTGCATTCCTACCCCACGCCAGGGGAAGGTTACTGCAAAATTCCCATTTCCTCCCGATCAGCTGGAACTTGGGAGGCAGAGAATAGATGGGGCTGGGCCAGTCAGAATTTTTATTACTGGTCCTCCGAACTACTCAAAATTTCTGCTACCGGTTCTCCAGAACTGGTCAGAACCTGCTGAAACCCACCTCTGGTTTGGCCATATGTGTTTTCAGGAGTAGAGGAAAAAGAGCAATCAGTGTAAAGAAACAAAAAAGCCAGGATGGTGATTCAAAATATGAACAAAGGATTGGAATATTTTGATGCTGACTCAGAGGAATTACTAAAGATAAGAGAAGCAGAAATCAAGAGAGGAAAAGGAAAAAAGAAACTTCAAGGAGGGATACAAAAGAGAAACAAGATTTTCAAATCAGCACTTGTCCTATTTTATAAGCAAAATGTAGATCAATACATTACATTCACTTTTTGAGAGTTAACATGCTGACTCCATAACCTTGTCAAGAACAATATATCAACTAAGAAAGCAAGCTGCTGTCCGAGAAAATAACTATAATTTGAGAAGAAACACATCAGAAGAAAAAAGAAGAAAGGAAATTTCCCCCTTAGGATAGACTGTTTGGCAATTCATTGCTTATCTTAACTGTTTGCTATTATGTAAATTATATTTGCAGCCTTTTTATGACATCTCATATGCCATATTCTCCTAATAGAAAGGAATATTCAGCTGTTTCTCCTAGGAATATAAAGAATTTAGGAAAAGTTCCCAAAGGAAAGTGAACATAAAATATCAATCTGGAAAAATGGGGGTGTACTTGAATCAGAGTGCCCCAAGGTATTTTGTATCTGAGATGAAAAACAAGAGGAATTCCATTTAAGAAAGCTGATCAGATGACAGTTGCCTCATAAGTTAACATTACAAACATCACCCCTGAGGGTCACAACTTGTTCAGGGCATAAGACACATCACAGGCATGTGAGATGACTATCTCAGGTGTTTGCTCTATGAAAAATAAGTAAAGACTCTTTGCATTATGGGCCCAAATAATTTATAGCAGTATTGCTTTGACTTAGATACAGCTTCATAGTTCTATAAAGCACTCTCTCAGCAGTTTACAGTTGTGGCCCGCCAGCGGCCTGCGCGGATTGTTGCTGATCCTGACGACAAGGAGGCTGGTGTGGTGCTGTGCCAGCAGCCTGTGCAGCCAGCACTCGAGTTGGACAGCAAGGAGGCTGAAGAAGATGTGGTGCCAGAGGCAGGGATTCAGTCAGGGCCTTCAGAACCTCCAGAGGCTCCTTTAAGTGAAGAGGATGAAGAGGAGGAGTCTTTTCTCAATGCACTGGCACGCAGAGCTGCCAAGGAGTGGTTCCTCAAGAGGAGGTCTCCTTGAGAGTAAGGCTTGGGGCTAATTGGCCACTCCCTTAGCCTACTTAAGAAAGAATGCAGCTTGCAACAAGCTGCAGGAAACAACTTTAGTTCGCTAATCATCGCATTGGGATTTTCTTTGTAACCTTGCTTCTGGGCTTTCTGCCAACTTCAGTAAGACTCTGACTATCTTATCTGTGGAATTCTGGCAGGCTGTTAAGAAGGCTTATTAACAGCCGGCATTTGTTAAAACTGCGTTATTTGAGTAAACTAAGTTTTGTTCAGAGTTTGTGTGTGCTGTGTTCTTTGGGAACTGTAGCTGGGGCAGAACATTTACAGAGTCTACAAATTGCCCCCAACAATCTGGGGGCAATCCTCATTTTACCAATCTCAGAAGGATAAAAGGAGTCAACCTTGAGCCGGTCAGAATCTAACTCCTAGCAGTGAGCAGAGTCAGCCTGCAATACTGCATTCTAACCACTGCACCATCATGGCTCTTTGCTTTGTTTTCTTATCCTTGTGTTTCATTGCTAGTGCTATTAATAAGCAGTTGGTTGTTCTTCGTCAAATGTAGAATGAATTTTTCTTGTTAAAACCAAGGAATTTGCAACAGTTTTCTCCAGCACCACCAATGCAGGTTTTTTTCCCCCCTTCATTCAACCTTTTCTGGTGGTCGAACTTTCATAGCTATGTGCTACAGCTGGAAAGATCATGTCCTTCATCATAGGTATCCATGTTGTTAAATGTGATGTCTCTGAACTTTGATACTTTGTCTGTCATAGTATTACTCCCGGGCAGCAGACACACCTTTGTTTAATGGCTACACCAGTGATGGCGAACCTTTTAGATACTGAGTGCCCAAATTGCATGTGCGTGCATGCTTAAACTGAAAGGTGCGCACGTGTGAATGTGTGAATGTGCGCATATGCACATGTGAATGCACAAACATGCACAAATGTGCACATGCATGGACATGTACAGACATGTGCATGTGCAGACATGTGCAGACATGTGCAGACATGCACGCATGCACAGCAGAAACCCAAAGACCAGCTGGCTGGTGGGAGGCGGGTCATCCCAACACTGGCAGCATGGCAAGAGGTAAGATATTTTTCTTTTATCAGCTTCTGTTTCTTCATTTGCAGGGATACAGAAGCTCACGAAAGAAACGCCATGGAGATCTGACCTGGGGCAAAGGCGTGCATGCCGGCAGAGAGGGCTCTGTGCGCCATCATGGGGCTACATCATCTCTTTGACTTTTTGACCCCAAGATCCCAAGTGTGTTAATACTTCAACTTTTCTGTGTTGCTATTATCTGGCAATTTAAAAATTAGGGTAAATGATGACAATGTTTTAACTCTGCTTCATTTCTTAAGTCTCCTCTGTAATCTTAAATAGCATTTCCGATAGCTTGGAGAGGCATGTATACATAAGCTGGAGCTAAACATAACAGGAATCACAAGCCTGTAAACCTACAAAGGTACTCATTCAGTGTGTATGTGCCAAAAAGCGTACTGATAGAATTTCCATCTACATGCATTGCATTTAATTTCTGTTCCCAAGCTGGATATGCTGGGTAAATGTGGATTTATCTTTATCCTCATATGATAATCAGTACTAATCACTACTGACAATCAGTAATAAACATGCCAGCATCCACAATAAATAAAACAGTTGATATCATATTATTTGGGAACACAACTTCATTGATCAGTACATTAACATGAATGCAAAAGTTAGATCACCATCATCATTTACCCATTTTATTCTAAATAGAAGGATGAAAAAAAAAAACCTCAGTCACCTGAGATCAAAAAGTATTCCACACATCCAAAACTTAATGGATAAAAGCCAGGCAAGAATAAATATGAGAATGTTTGATGTTTTAAAAATGAGATTCAACAAATTAAATCGTAAGAAAGCAATGCTGGATCTGGAAAAGTATTTTTAATTATTTCAAAGGCCATTCGTTAATGTTGTGCAGAAATAGACCAACAACAAATAGAACTCAAAACAAGTACTGATCTTAAGGAAGGTAATTTAAATTTCTAAATGATCATTTACAAACTGATGCTAAAGCTTTGATGATAGGGCTCTCTTGGTAACTGAAAGCAGAGTTATCTTCTAAGAAGCTACAAATCAGTTAATGGAATAAAACAGGATTGGCTCTTCTGTAACAGCCCATGTGTGGCTCTTGACAGCATCCTCCATACAACTGGGCTAAAACATACATTGCAACTTTGGCAGCCTTTGAATACCCAAATAGAAGGCTACCATAAGGGACCTGTTTTGCAATTTTCAAAGGGGGCTGCTGTATATGAAGCTTCATGGCAGGGGTGAAATCCATCAGGTTCTAACAGGTTCTGGAGAAACGGTAGCAGAAATTTTGAGTAGTTTGGAGAACCGGCAAATACTACCTCTGGCTGGCCCCAGAGTGGGGTGGGAATGGAGATTTTGCAATATCGTTCCCCCAGGAGGGGAGGAAATGGAGATTTTGCAGTAAACTTCCCCTGCAACGCCCACCAAGCCATGCCCACAGAACCGGTAGGGAAAAATTTTGGATTTCACCCCTGCTTCATAGGTAGCTATGACAAATAAACAAAGGATTGACAATAAATTAAATTTAAAAGGCACAAATGATCAGAACTATTAGAATTGTCATAAGAAAAATACATACAACTACTTGTTTATATGCTGCAGAAATGAAGGGAGGAGAGAGAATGTGCATTATATATCATAACACAAATTAAACTGCTAAGAGAAAAATACAAGAAAAATACAAACAGATTAAATAGATGAGACAAAGATCACTATGGCAAAACCAGCAAAAATTTTCTATATTATTGGAGATATAGTATAGAAGCCAATCAAATTCTGAGGGGGATACAAAATACTTACACTCCAACACAGATAATTATTATGGGTCATCATCACAGTAGGTATGAATTTAATTTTTCTGCTACAGAATAATGCCACTAATAATAAGGATTTTCCACATTCTTGAATATGGTAGCATCTCCCTGCTGATGCATTCAATCAGCAATAAGTTATACTTTTTTCTACTATGTAGAGAGAATGTATTAAGGATAATAGGGTAATTATTATCTAGCCACTTTTACTTGATTAAATAATAAAGTTGTTTGCAAGCTGAGTGAATCTAAGATATTTGGTTTGTTAATGACACGTTTTGTGATAAGCATGCACTGGAACCAAAAAAAAGCCCACCTGTTCTTTCCATCGTTTATTTAAATGCAAATAAAATATGGTATTTTATTATAATAAAATTATATTAATCAGTCTTCTTACAAGATTACATCATTCACCATAGCAAACTGCAATCATGTTTATTTATATATTTATTTATTAAACTCAATTTGGTCACCACTCAATTCCAACTGACACTATTTGTGCAGTTCACAAACAGTAACATAAAATCCAATTCCAACCCAAAACAAAATAGCATCCTGACACATTATATAAACAGAAAAATAGCAAGCACGCCTAAGGGGCCATAACCATCTTACTCCAAGACCTGGAAATGCAACCAGATCTTCAAAGCTTTATGAAATGCCAACAGGGTGAGATCCAGATGTAATTCAGAGATAGATTACATTCTGAAAGACAAATACCACAACATAAAAAGTAGTCTTCTCTTCTTGGCATTGGACTGATGGTTATTCAATGAAAACAAGGGACAACATTTCCCACCATCTCCTTTTCCTTGCTATTTCTGACTTGTGTAAATTATTAATAGAGTTTGTTGTTCTGCGTCATGGATCAGGCCAAGCCTAGATTTGCATGCCAAGAGACTGAGGAAATGGATGCATAAGAAAGACTACAAACGTTTTTTTCTACAATTTATTCTGCAGATAGTGACCCAATTTTCTTAAATGTGTCTGGAGGCCACTGGTTTGCATTCTTGCTTTCTTGCCTCTCACAAGAAAACTGAAATCCTGAACTTCAACTGGTATAAAGCCATTGACTTCAACCGAGCTACTTCAGTTCACTACCTGAGGGTCTGAAAGTCATTGAATCATATAGGAACTATTTACAGAATAAAATACCAAACAATTATAACTGTCACAGTATGGTCTTTTCAGTCACTGGCATCATACCTGCAGCATGGCATCCAGCCATCTCCTAGGCCCAGTTTATTCTCATAGCCTCAACTGCAAAAGTGCATTTTCTGGCAATAATTTTAAAAAAAAACAGGTGAAAAGAGTTCAAACAACTATGTGGAGGAAATCAAATTGTCAATGTCCAAAAGGTGTTAGCATCACATTTGTCTCTCCATTTGGTGATGCCCAGCTCATAAACAAAAGAGCTTAATTGATTAGATTTCAATAAAACAAACATTCCTTAAGAAACAGATCTATTTGATTGTCAAAGTCCTGAACATCTATTATATTGTTCTATTGCTGCTTCTTCAAGCATAAAAGTTGGGTGAGGCCAAGAAAGATGTTAATCTGGAGCAAAAGGCATTGATTTTTCTTATTTCTAGGGCTACTTGCTCCCTTCTTCAAAATATTGTTTATTAACTCACAAATGCTTGATACCTGACTAACCAGGTAAAAAGAGAGGAAGAAAGGGATATTAAGGTGAGAGTTCCTAAACTCCATTTGTTCATACAATGCACATATTCATCCCAAACTTTTAAGAAATAATTCAACGTCATGGAGAAAAAAGAACACAAAGGTTCCAAGTCAAGAGAATTGGTACACAGAATTTTTGTTGGAAGGCAAATGAAGTGAAATAATCTACTCGGAGCTCCACATGAGGTATTGATCAGGAACAGTACAGAGAAATAAGACAAAGACACCATGTATCTTCTCGGCTGTCTACCGTGTCTTCAGTCTTTTGTCTGTACAAATCAAACATCCTGATCAGTTGGTCTTCCAAAGTGTCCTATCAATTTTCTCTTCAGTTTACTATGCACCAATGCTTCACTGCTAGTCTGTGGAGGCCCAATTTTGATGTGTTCTGATCTATAATTAAGAGCTAAGCTAATTGGAAACCGTAGTCAGTCTATTATTCCTTTGCCAATAGTTCAAAAAACACTCAGGGGTTCTTCCTTTCTTGGAAGAAAGTTTGAGTTCTTATCAGATTGCTTCTCATTTTATCTCTCCTGTTGTTCAAAACCCTTTTCGTTTAATTTCAATGTTTCAAACTTTTAAATAGATGTTATCTATTAGTAGCTCTGAAAAGAAAAGGATGTCAGCTTATGGCAATACATAGACTATAGTTTCTGGGTTGGATCCAAATATCTTAGGCAAAGCACAAAGAATTTCTCTTTTTTTATTATAATATTTTAAAGAAATGTTCTGGTTTTCTTAACTTAAAAGAAATATGATCCATAAGAGTAAAATAAAGCTATATGAAATGTAACACTAAAAAGAGTACATGATATCAGAATGCAAAAAAATATATAAGAATATGGTATATTTGTAAATAATGTCAAGTTCAAACCAAATCATATATCAGGAACATGTCAAACAATTGTTCCCATTAGAAGGGCAATGGACCTATTAATATACATAGCAGTATGCTTTATATTTCTTTTACTGCTCAACTTAAAACTACATTTGAAGCTATGCATAGTTAGATTTTAAAAATTCATAGAAGTCAATCAAGAAAGGTTCTAAGTCTCTAATTTTATTACCTATCTTAGGAACTAATATGCTTCCAATTCTTGTTTATTTGATTGGGAGCTGCCAAGAGTTGGTTATAAGATGGGTAGCTGTATAAATGTTTTAAATAAATAAATACATTTCCATCAGTATTTTGCTCTTTATCACTAAGCAAGCTCATCTGGAATACACAAAAAGGTATTTAGAACTTTTTTTGAGTCAGGTCTCTTGATAATTTTTTTCTATTAGAACTTTTCTATCCAGCTATAACATATATTTTCTTAAAACTGAACATGAAATATAGATGCTATTTTTTATTATTATTATTCAGTTCTCGTACAGTGAAGGCAATGATTCTGAACATCCTGCCTCAGGAACACATACCTCGGCATTAAGTATTAGCAGAGTTAATTCAGTAGATCTTCTCCATCTTTGCCTGGTCTCGCCCATCTACATAGCCGCATATAAACCTCTACTCACCCAACTATAGTACCTTTTTGATGCTCCAGTGATAGCAGAAGGTGAGACATTTCTCAGTACTCTTTGTGTTTGGCACATTGCTCTTTGTGCTAGGTTTGCAGTAACCATATAAAAAGGCTCCTTCCATTCCTTCAGGTCAAGGCTTGTCCATGTAGCTTTCTTGCCAGCAATACGGAATTGGTTTGCCACTGTCTTATTTCAAGATGCTTATCAAGCCTGTAGTATATTACTTTCTAAAGCAGGAGTCTCCAACCTTGACAACCTTAAGACTTGTGGATTTCAACTTCCAGAATTCCTCAGCCAGCAAAGCTAATAAAGCAAAGCTGGCTGAGGAACTCTGGGAGTTGAAATCCACAAGTCTTAAAATTGCCAAGATTGGAAACCCCTGTTCTAAAGATCTCTCTTCCAAGTCCTAGCTAGGCCTGATGTTACTTAACCTCTGAGCCCAAACAAGGCTGGCTAAGCCATCCTATCTGCTGAGATGCAGTCTTAGTATAAAGGAATGTATAGCATTTTCAATGATACTCCTGGCACTGGGATTACGGGTAATATCAGGAAGCCAGACACAATAGCAATGTCAGCAGTCTGACTGAGAAAAGTAAAATATAGAAGCCGGGAGCTAAGTAAGAGAAAGGTATGGGAACTGGGGATGGGAGGAAATCGATCTCCTTTTCATAATGGGGTACATATTTGACAATGAATTAAATATATTCAAAAATAATGAAAGTAGCTTAATTTAGTTCGAGTCCAGTTCCAGATGGAAAAGGAAAGTGCCCCATCAGACCCTGTTTGGAGAAATACTGCACTGAACAAGGAAAACGAGGGTTAATAGTCTGTCTATGGATTTCCAGTTTCAAATATAGTGACTTTCCAATGAAGATTCAGCACTAATTAAGATCAGCTTTCCAGCAGCCTTTCTTAAACAAACTACCCCCTGTCTATGGCTTCTAGTGATATGTCAATCATCCAAAAATTTGGAACAACTTGAGATTTTTACTGATGTAATGTGAGATTTGCTTTCAGAGGCCAAAGCCTGCATGATCAAATGCACAGCTGAGTTAAGAAAATTATTATCTATCTATCTATCTATCTATCTATCTATCTATCTATCTATGCATACATGTACTGAACTATCCTGTTGGCAAAAACCAAGTAAGCAGTGTGAGGATTTCAGGATAAGAGAAATATAGCAAACTTTCGGATGGCTTGGTTTCAAAGTATGAATGCATATCATATAGCATCACTGTTTAATGTTAAAATATATGAGGGTGTGATGCTCTTTCTTTTGGAAATTTCCCTTCTGGGGGTGTTCTAAAGTAGAAGAACACCTGGTACATCCAGGCAGGTGTAAACCAAAAGACATGCATCAGAATACTGTATCCACTTGCTTTGTTCATTAGCTAATCAAGCCTTTATTCTTCTTTTCTGATTATCTCCCACAGGATCTCAAGTGGAATAGAAGATACGGAAGGCTGCTTGCAGGCAAATGGGTGCTTTTCAAGGATGTACAGCTGATTTTGTTTGTCAGAAAGTGGTCAGATTAAGAGAAGAAAACAAAAGCAAAGCAGAGTGACAAGTAAGCTGTTTGAGACTGGGGGGGGGGGGGGGGAAGAAACTGATTCCTGATGTAGTTCCTGAGCAAAATGCAGTTTTCATGCCCAGGAAATTGCCAGAAAATTAACAAGTGAAAACAGAGTTAGAAATTAATGAAAGTTTTCCCAGTGCAATTGCTACCTCCCCATCCTAATGAAGGTTATTTATTCACTGAGTGGTAAAATGTGGAATCAAATTAAGTGATTTTCATCTGCCTTACACCACTCAGGCCAAGTGTCTGGTTGGATTATCTATCTCTTTATAAAATGACAGGATCTTGAGCTTTTGATACCACAGAAACAACTCAATGTGGTCTTGACATTTATATAAATGTTTAAAATAAGCCAAACTATAATAAATTAAAATACCTTGCATTTTTATGGATACTTTGATACTGGTGGAAATTAACCTGAATAATATTTTTTGAGATATCAGTAAAGGACTGTAAAATATTTCATTATAGATAACAAAATATTTTAATAAAATTTATTAAAGTTAAACACTGCCCAACTCCAAATCAATTATCCAATCTAATGCTCAGATAAGTTGTGAAAAGTCAAATAATTCTCAGAGTTGCAATCTTAATGTATATCAAGGTCAGGGGTGAAATGCTCCCGGATCAGACTGGATCACCCGATCCAGTAGCAATCTTGGCTGGTGGTTCAGCAATCCAGTAGCAACAGCAAAGCATAGCTCTGCCCACCCGGCCGGATGTCATTACTTTTAACCAGGAAGTAATGTGTTTTTTACCTTCTGCACATGCACAAAAGGTTTTGCGCATGCGCAGAAGGTCTGTGCACACCTGTGATCCATGCATGTGCATGAGCAAAGCGAGCACACGCGTGTAGTGCATGCACTTCTGAACTGGTAAGGAAGGTAAGTAGATTTCACCCCTGATCAAGGTCCTCAGGTTTGGGAAGGTTTCTCCAAAAGCAACATCATGTCCTCATTGTTCTGGAAGCTGTTGACATCATATAAATAAATGCCTATATAGGCAAGGGCCATATAAGTAAGTGGACTCTTTAAATTTTAAGATTATGCAGATTGATTGTAATCCAGTTAGAAAAATGGTTTCAGTCTAGCTCATCAAAATCCTTCAGCTTCAGCTCTTTGATGCACAGAAAAACAGATTGGCTGTTCTGATCCTCTGCTTCAATACAGAATTTCATTCAAAGGAGTGATTCAATTGAACCTTCACCAAATCAAAGTGCTTCCCCAAAGCTCCACACAGCAATAACAAAGAAATCAATATTTTAAGATTTCCTGCATTCCAATTCCTTAATACAACTATCACCAAAACCCTTTCAAATTGGAAATTGCAACATGATTATGCTTGACAAAAAAAGTGAAAATACTTACACTATGCAATAATTTGATTTTCCTAAGAGTGGCTAACCCCCAATCACAGCCTTTCAGGAATAAAAATGACATTCAGAGAAAGATAGGAAGCATAGATTATCAATTGTCTGTTCATCTGGTAATTTTTTTTTACCAAAATAGCAAAATATGTAATTGTAGAAGCAAAGAATTGGTTTTAAGAAATAGTTCATTCAACAATATTTTCCAGATTTATACTGATTTATTCCTGTGCTGCTCACATATAGAAAGCTAAACTTTTGACACCCAAGAAAACCATAAAGACTTAAAGTATATCCAGAATCAACTAGTTAGTTTACTGTGACAATGTAAGTCAATCATGCAATATCCATAACATCAAACATCAACATTGAGGATAAAGCACATAAATTGTGGTTTATACACATACCCACACATTAATTTCCTTTTCTAATTTAAATAGATCTATTGACCAACCTCCAGAGATGAGAGACACATATGCTGTATGTCTTAAATGAGCACTGAATTAGTATTTATCTATTCATTAGACTAAAAGGCCAATCCTAGTAATTAATCTTCCAATTTTTCCCCACAACTCAAAAAATAGGTTGGTTTATAGCCACTCTATAAGGTAGGTTGGCCCAAAGCCATTTAGTAGTCAGTGCAAATTTTATGCTTAATAGAGTCATGAAGGGGGAATAGGGATAATGTGTTAACTGACCCAGCCAATTAACCCTGAGTGGGTTAGTTTTAGCTGCATGTATACCCAGGTTAAGGAATGCAGTGGCTCAGTGGCTGAGACGCTGAGCTTGTCGATCGAAAGGTCGGCAGTTCAGTGGTTCAAATCCCTAGTGCCACGTAATGGGGTGAGCTCTCGTTACTTCTCCCAGCTTCTGCCAACCTAGCAGTTTGAAAACACATAAAAATGCAAGTAGAAAACTAGGGACCACCTTTGGTGGGAAGGTAACAGCGTTCCATGCGCCTTTGGCATTTAGTCATGCTGGCCAGATGACCACAGAGACGTCTTCGGACAGTACTGGCTCTTTGGCTTTGAAACGGAGATGAGCACCACCCCCTAGAGTTGGGAATGACTAGTGCATGTGTGCGAGGGGAACCTTTACCTTTACCTTACACCCAGGTTTGTCTGGGACTAAACTAATTACTCCTTCCCAGGTCAATTGACTCTGTAGGAACCACCTACCTGAAGCTTAACTGTGTTCTCCAATGTCTTTAAACAAACAAAAACTGAGAGAGGCTTCATGAATACAAGAATTATATAAGTATTTTTGCCATTACAGTTTTGACACTATCCTTGGCAGCATTGACCCTAATTGTGCCATTATGGGTTCCTTTATCAGCAGTTCAGTCATCACTTAATCAGCTATGTTGGTTGAACAGGGCAAGTGGGTTTCCATGTCCACAGGTACAGTAGAATTTTAATCTCTTTTAATCTGAGCAGACTGTTATATAAATTACATCAGAGACTGGAAGAGAATTATATTCCTTTATTTATATTTGATTCTAATCTCCACTATTTCCAGAGAAGATTGAAATGAAAAATGGGAGGAAATGTGTCTCTCTTTGTGTGTAATTGATTTGGCTAAAGCATCTAGCTATTAGGTTATGCCATCAACTCACTTTGCATCACCAATTATTTAACATCAGTGAAACTCTAGCCTTCCTGAGGACAATACTCTTAACCCAGATACTATTCTTATTGCTTTTTTATTATAGCTGTAGTCAACTAAAACCTTCATCAATATGGTTTTTATGTGAATTTATCCCCGAGAATACCAACAGCAAGCAAATACCTCAATTAACTGAATTATTTATTCTATACATTGTTAGCATGCTAAAGATAGCAACTGTATCTCTAGGCCTCAATTAAAACATCAAGAGTGCTATTTGTCTAACATATTTTCTCCAGATTCTCATTCTACTCCCACATGAGTTGTTCTGGACATTCATGGATCTCTGCCCTCTTCCAGCTGGGCTGACAGTCCTCCAGTTTGCATCTGTTCCTTGTGACAGTGGTAACAGGCGAACAGAAGCTATTTCAGGACCATGGCCAGCATCTTTCTTAAACTTTGCAATCCAGGAAACTATGTACACATTGCTATTTCAGGGTTACATTAACAGCTGTGGGTGCCAACAGAAAAATTGGAATCAGACTTGCCTCTTTCCTCCACAGAGATTCTGAATTGCGGCTTATATCGTACAAAAATAAGCAGAAAAGACCACACATACACATGCACAGACCTGCAAAAAGGGAAATAATACGTTCAAAGTGTGGCATACAATGGAAGAAATATAAGACACTCTCCCATATTAGACCAAACTAGATGTAGTCATATGTATCTCTCTTTAAATGTCTTTTTTTTAAAAAAAACAAAAAAACCAACTTCATGTCTTTTAAAAAAACCCAATTTCAAAAATTTGAAGATGTAGGTAAATAAGTAGGTAGTTAGGTAGGTTCAATTTTCTCAGGGAATAGAAGGTGTTTTTGGTGTTTTTTTAATTGAAAAATGGTGTTTTTTTTATTGAAAAATGGATAATGTATACAAGTGGTCACCAGAATGGTGGGTTTTTCATTTCAAAAACATCACATACAACATTAGTGCACTGTTTCAATTGAAGAATAGATTTTTCAAAGTTTTAGCACATACAGAAATAGCCATACGACAAAGAGAAAAATAGATAGATATAAGGCACTCCAAAATGTGCTAAAGTACACCTCTCATTATCACTCACCAATGGCTGTACTAATCGGAACTGTGACTTAGCTGTATGTGAAGCAGTATGTCTATCCTTAACTACAGTGAGTAAGTAAATAATTTATTGAATAAGCCTCCAAACTATTTCAAGTACACAATGGATAACATTAAAATCTCAATCTAAACAATCATATTAAAATATCTTAACTTTTATAATATAATAATTTTAAAGGGTTAACAAAGTAGAATAGGAATTTAGCAGGGGGTTGGACTAGAAGACCTCCAAGGTCCCTTCCAACTCTGTTATTCTATTCTACTACACCTAGTCAAACTCCTAGGAAACTATTCCTTTCTCCCTGGCTGTGCCTTATCTGCAAAGATAGCAATTGCTGTCTTTGGTCACAAACTGCATAATATCTTGTAGGAGAAAATTCAATTTTCTTTCAACATTGCAGTTTCTTGTGTCATTAAGGAAAGTGAATAAAAGATTATCCCTGTATTTAACATACAACTGGCATTCCAACATGTAATGTGTTACATCTTCTCTTTCCCCAACCCGCATAGAGTCTATACAATCTAGCACTGATACCTAGGAATCTGCATCATTACTGCATCATTGTACCATTTTCTTAAACAGAAACAGTAAAAGCTACACAATAATCTCTTTCCCATTGGGAAGGATAGGTTTTTTTTTCAACTGGATTTAATTCTTGCTAGCCATTTTGTAGACTTCGTAACCAAAAGAGCTGCTATGTCCATCTGTCTTTTAACATCTAATATTCTTTGATGGAAGGCATTTTTTTAATATTGGTACTACATACATTTAAAGCCTCCATGCTAAAACCATACTGAATTGCCAGTTTTGAAAAATTGCACAACCAGGACTTGTCAGGGAGTTTAACCATCTGTTCATTTAAGACAAATCATGGGAAGTCTATCTTCACTCATTTGGATTAATTTGATCTAGTAATTAAACAGCCTAAAACAGAAACAAAAACTAGGCTAGAATCTACTCCAGCATTGAGTCTATCTAGCCCAATGACGTGCAATGGCCTACAAATTGCATTTCGAAAACTCACTAGCTTGAATAGGAAGGCAATAAACTTCCTACCACTGTTGCTCTGTAGCATCTCATTATTCCAGAAGAGAACAGATTTTCACATTGATCTAACTTCCAAGCAATCCAAGTTCAGCTCAGAAGCTTTGTGCTGGGAAAGCTCTAAACCCTTCCCAAAATGAAATAAAGAAAACAGTTCTGGGTACTCTCAATTCTCTTAGTTATAGCCAACTCTCACATTCCTATACTGAAAGTCAGTACAGGCAATATCTGTATAAATTTTCATGACAGCTGTAAGTTAACCTTGGTTATCTATAGCTGAGCAGCCCATTCAAAAACTGAGCGCATGCATTTCCTTTCAATTTGTTTCTCAGTATCTGAGAGATCCAGGTTCTTGCAGCTGAAAAAAACTACCCAGATAAAGAAAAGATCTAACTTGCTCAATTTTATGAGAATTTAAAAATCACTTATTTAACTGCAGTATCCTATTAATCATGCATTAGTCATTGTCTACTATATGCACTAGTAAAAAGCTAAGTACAGGATTTTCAACTACTATAACAGAGCCCAATAAATGTGTACACATACTTTTTAAAGATGAGTGCTCTATATTGAAAGACTGTGGTGGAAAGGACCCTAAAGACCTTAAGGAGAGGGCGATCTAGTAGGGAAGCTCATAAGGTAAAATGGCTATAAAGCAAAAACCAAAACAGATACCACTGAAGCAGTTTCCTGGATCTGTATTTATTTCCAAAATTAGACCAATTCATCTAATAAGCAAGAAGGTTGGTTCAGAGAATTTACTATAAGCAGCTGAAAGACAAGCAAAAGGAGCTTGCCTTTTAGCTTTTAGCATTTACCATTTAGTTGTAAGAGGACTTGTGTGATCACAATATGAATGTTATGTATCTAAAGAAGGATGTTCCTTAAGAAATTCTAGATGTTGCAAGATAGAGATTTGTGAAAGTTTTAACCTTGTACAAGCATCATCAACTATGTTTATCTTCTCCAGCCTACAAATAGTCAATCCTATGTTTTCCTTTGTGGTTTTGTTTTGGGGTGTGGTGGAAATAAATTAAGAGATGGTAAGAAAGAGAGTAGGAACTGAAATGTGCTTTAGAATATAAGAAACCCAGAGATAAACTTAAATTATTAAGGCCAGAGTTCAACTTAAAACATTTCAAGGAAATACACTCATCAGTTATACCATATAGCCCATTAGATATATTACTTAGTGAGGCTGTGCATATCTCAAAAATAATTCAGAAGTACTTCAGACTTCATACAAGCACAACACCTCTCTGGCATTCATGAAAGCAGTCTGGTTTTTTTCAGGCTTTTATTCTAGACTGAAAAAAAATGGTGCTGTGCTTTAAGGAATCCATTCATCAAAGTTAATGCAACTCTTAAAAGTTCCATGGAAATATGAAAGCCTACTTTAGTAAACAGCAGAGAGTTGCTGTACTCAAAGCATTTTTCCCTGAATCATTTTCAAGCATGTACGTATGCTATTATTCACTATCCAATCCAAAACATATATAAAGAATAGTAAATAAAATCTAAAAAGATAGGCACATTGCATTTGCCCTACGGTCAATTGGGCTTTATCACTTGAATTCATCCTTTTGTTCCATTAGTTTCAGTTCATACTAAGTCAAAAGCACTTTTCTGTACCAGCGTAAAGTATCCCTCTTTGGAAGTTAGATCAATGTGGAAATCTGTTCCCTTCTGGAGTCATGAGATGTTACAGAACAACACTGGTAGGAAGTTTATTGCCTTCCAATTCAAGCTAGTGAGTTTTCGAAATGCAATTTGTAGGCTATTGCACGTCATTGGGCTAGATAGACTCAGTGCTGGAGTAGATAAGCTCTAACCTAATCCAGCAAGAGTTCTTCTTTCTTTCTTTCTTTCTTTCTTTCTTTCTTTCTTTCTTTCTTTCTTTCTTTCTTTCTTTCGCTACCTGATAACATCAAAAAGAACAAAAAAAAAGCCCTAATTTGGACTGTGATACAAAAAGCATTCTTCTCACGGTCTTGTAATTTTTTTTCCCCAGCCACTTTTAGCAAATTTACTAGCTATGTAGCCTTGTAATATTACCATGTTCTTTATATGATTTAGATAACTGCAAGAAAAAGAAAATGTTATTTTTGGACCCTGAGTATAGAAACCCTGTTCCTATGTTTAGGAAGACAATTGCATATGGAGAGATCAGAATTGTATGCCTCCCCCACCCCATCTCCAATATTCTGTTCTGTTCTAAGCTAAGCTTTTGTGCATACCAATTTCAAATCAAAAGACTTTTTTTTTTCATAGACACCACATCTAGAAGCTAAAGACAGGGCCAGCAGGCACAATAGCAATAGCACTTTGACTTATATACAGACCTTTCTAAGCAGTTTATACAGAGTCAACATATTGCCCCCAACAATCTGGGTCTTCATTTTATGACCTTGAAAGGATGGAAGGCTGAGTCAACCTTTAACCATTGAGAATCAAACTGCTGGCAATTGGCAAAATTAGCCTACAATACTGCATTCTAACCACTGGGTCACCACAGCTCCTAATTCTCTTTATTCCATGTATAGAAGTGGAAGTTCCAAAAAGTAGCATCAGATATATGATGATCATACAAAACACAATACAATTAGTTTCAGAGAGTGAATGCCATACAGAAGCTAAAAAGACACGCAAGCAAACATTAGCCTAAGAGAAGGCAATGCCTAAAATAAGATTGCCCCAACTGCAAAGAATCATTGATATACAACTTTAATTAGTTGTGCCATGCAATAAAGAGCATTCTATACTGCAGCAAGATGACAAAATGCAGTATGAATAGCAGGAGTCTTTTCAATGAATTTAAAAAAAAACTTAATGCTTGAAGGAAAGTTGTTTGTATTTTGTTTGGGCCTGGTTCCGTTTAGTTCTGATCATTATATTAAATGGGATAACCAAAGATCAAACAAGCCATTTAATTGGCAGAAATAGGAACACACATTCTGCATTAGCAGTATAACATTAAAATGTAAGTTGCAAATAAGAGAAACCTGGAAATGCATTGTGCAAAACTGGCAGAGATAATCTCTCTCAAATGGGGTTGTGTTTAGCCTGTCCTACAGCCAAGAGTAGACAAGAGGTTGGTTAGAAAATATTATGCAGGCGTTCAAGTCTGCTGAATATGAAGTGTTATTTCCATGATGTGGAAAGAGCTCACAGACATTATTTCACTGACACTGACTGCAACTTTTGAGAATTTCTGGAGGGTGAAGCCTTGAGGTGGAGAAATATTGTCTCCTTTTAAAGAGAAGGCAATGTTCATCTATCGTCTTCAATTAACACCTCAATACCATTAGTCATGCTAAAACTAAATGTGGTATTTCCAAAGATGACTGGCCAAGCCAATTAGCATGGAATAACTTGGCACCTGTTGCGCAAATATGTGTAGGCACTGCAGTTGTTGCACTACTTACCGGTATTTTAGGTTTGTGCAGTTCACACTTAACATTGTGCTTCAGCAGTGCACTTCCTTTCATAGTTTAAGAGTGACAGCTCTTATGGATTCGCATAACATCACACAAGGTAGGGAGGTTTTGTTCCAGCATTTCCCAAGTGGTTGTGTCTATGTCAAATGACTTCAGGGAGGCCTTTAATGTGTCTTTGTGGTGTTTTATCTGCCCTCCATGTGAGTGTTTTCCACCAGAGAATTCCTTGAAAAAGAGTTGCTTGTCTACCTGCTCATCCAGCATATAAATGACATGACCTGCCCTCTGGGTCTGTGCTCTCATCAGCAATGTGTGGACCGACGTAGTCATTCTCTAGAGAGAACTTCAGTGTCTGGTATTTTATCTAGCCACCTGATACCTAATATTCTGCAAAGACAAGTCATGTGGAAATGATTGAGCTGTCTTAACATGCCTTTGGTACATTGTCCATGTTTCACATGCAGACCGAAGGGTAGTGAGTAACATGACTCCATAGACCTTCAGTTTTGTGGCTGGACTAATTCTTTGCAGTTCCCACAATGAAACAGTCTGCTAAAAGCAGAATTTGCCTTTGCTATTCCGCAGTTAAATTCTGTAACAATGGTCACTGCTTGAAAGAAGGGTGCTGCCAAGGTAATTGAATTGGCCCGCTGCCTGTAGTTTCTGTCCTTTAATTGTGATTTTGGACACTATGTTTGGTACATGAGGACCAAGCTGGTGCATAACTTTAGTCTCTTCAATATTGATGGTGAATCCAAAGTTGCCATAAACCAGAGCATTTGCCCTGGAGAAAATGACTCCTGGTGGTGCAGTATTGCAGCCTAGAGTTTGATCCTGATGGCGCTCAAGGTTGACTCATCCTTCCATCCTTCCAAGGTTCGTAAAATGAGGACCCAGACAATATTTCTACATTGTAAACCACTCAGAGTGCTGTAAAGCACTATAGGGCAATATATAAGTCTAAATACTATCGTTATTGCTATTTATCCATACTAACTTGCATCTCTGGCTATGAACCAGCATTAAGGCTGCAGACATTGGCAAAGAGAAAAGCTCCTAGAGCTGGTTTCTTTATTTTGGAAAGGCCTGAAACTTCCTCAGGTTGAAGAGCTTCCCAACCACTCTGTATTTAAGGTTAATTCCAGCAGCAGTGTCCTGAAAGGCATATTTCAGCATGGCAATATACATCATGCTGAACAATGTAGGTCCCAGCACATAGCCCTATTTAGCCCCATTGGTGACTGGGAATGCCTTAAAGGATTCTCCTCCATCCAGCACTCTGGCCATGCCAACATGGATCTGCCATACCATCTGAATGAATTTTTGGGGGCAGCTGAACTTTTACGTGATCCTCCACAGGTATTCATCAGGTCAACAAAGGTTGTACAGAGTTTATGATTTTGCACCTGACACTTTTGAAGTTGGCATGTTGCAAATGTCACGTCAATAGATTCACAACTTTTGCAGAAACCACACTGACAACAGGCCCAGCTCCAGATGAATGACCATGTGATGTAGTGGAACTCTTGCAAGAATTTTTCCTGTGATGGAAAGCAGCAAGATTCCTCCGCTGTTGTTGCATACTTGTTGATTATCCTTCTTCTTGTAAAGGTGAATAATGGGTGCATCATGGAAATGGATATTTATTTATTTATTTATTTATTTATTTATTTATTTATTTATTTGTCATATTTCTATGCCGCCCACTCTCCAAGGACTCTGGGCAGCTTACACCAAAGACTGTATTCTAAATAGCATATTGCCCCCTAACAATCTGGGTCCTCATTTTACCCACCTCGGAAGGATGGAAGGCTGAGTCAACCTTGAGCCGGTGAGATTTGATCCGCTGATCTGCTGAACTAGCAGTCAGCTGAAGTAGCTACAGTACTGTGCCACCTCGACTCTGTATCTGAATACATCGGATACATGCATCTGAAAAACTAGAATAACTTGGTGAGTTTTTTCTATAAATACCAGATCATTGTAGATTACTGCAGGTTTGATGTCTGCCCTTGGGGCTTTTCTGCTGGATATCTTTCATGATTTTAGCTACTACTAGTAAAATGTCAAGAAAACTACAGGTTGTAATTTTGATTCACATACTAATTGGACTTAGGTCAAATCTTGAAGGCCAGGAATATTTTGGAAAATATTGATGAAAACCACTCCCTTTAGACAAACTTTTAAGCCTATGAATACTTACAGCAGAAAGGGGAAGGGACTTACTTTTTTTAATTACTTTGTTGTACTTTATAATTGATTTTGTGCCTGTGTCACTTACTGGGATGCATTATCACCATCTCAAATAACCACTTAAGCAATTTAAAATAATCAAAGTACTTAGGCCACTTAACATTTTCTAACCTTTCAAATACTGCACAAAAGCAACCTTTGTTGTTTTCAAACTGGGAGATAAGTGTACATTCTTAGGAAGGTAGTGTGCAAGACATAATATTTTGTGGTAGAAATATTAAAAGTTTCTCACAGTAATTTGCTATTCTCTTCCACCTATTAAGAATTTCCACTATTTCTGACAAATCTTAAAACTCTGCTTTTCCTTACACAATGACCAGTAATTGTTATTAAACCTCTGTTTATTTCTGAATTACTACTCCAAATATAGCCCCTTTATTAATCTCCAAGAAAGCAAAAGGAGACATGTCCTATGACAATAAAACTGATATTATGTGCCATGCATGGAGTTTAGACTTCTCCCTCTTCTTTCCTTTCTCCTCAGTTGCCCAATTAGTCTCCATTTTGATAAAGTTCTAAGGTTTTAGACATATTACTAGTATAATTTGGCTTTGTAAATTGCCCTACTCTGGTTAACTGCAGTAAGAATAGAGTAGAGTAGAGTAGAGTAGAGTAGAATAGAATAGAATAGAATAGAATAGAATAGAATAGAATAGAATAGAATAGAATAGAATAGAATAGAATTTTTGTATTGACCAAGAGGGATTGGACACACAAAAGATTAGTCTCTGGTGCATACAAGCAACAAAGTGATAAATCTTAAATAACCATAAATAATAAGATACAAGCAACAAAGTGATAGTCATAAAATACCAATAGGAAATAGGAAAGATGAGAAGGATAATAGAATACAGTCCTACTATGTGGTTAGATATCTATCCTCTGGCACTGATACACTCCCATCTTAACCAAATGACCAGCAAGTGAAGGAACACTGGGTGTTCCAATCCACTTGAACCAGGAGAGACTGTTCTATTTTAGCTGAAGTCCCAAGATCTCTATCTTGACAACAAATGACTATGACTGTCTTATGTCAATGAAACCAGTCATTGCTCACTTATACATGTTGGACAGAGTAGCCAATTTTTAATTGATATTACTTTCCTATATGAAAATTCTAGAACCATTCTTAGTTTCTACGTTCATCTGTGGTTTTTAATTAAAAATACAGAAATTAAATATGTTTTCAATATGCATGATACAAAATACATATGCCCTGATATCATCGTCTCTCAAAGTACACACTTCTGAATGTATTACTTTCCAAGGTGGCATTTCTGAGCTTAGTTCAGAGAAAGATTAAATCCAAAGCATAATCATTTTCTACCCTGCACACTAATTTAGCTGATATGGATCAATTCATGGAACACTTCACAAAGAACACATTTCTCAAGCATGCTATTAAAAATGCTACCTGATCATCACCCAGTGGAAATATTCTTCAAAGTAGGAACTTTTTTTTCATTAGAGTGGGCAGAAAGAAGCAAATCAGAGTACAACCTCACAGCTAGCAATCCATAAAACAGGGATGAAGATCTTCTGGCTTACATGCTTCAAGTGGCCTCCCAGCTGGCCCTTCTGAAGCAAAACACTCCCTTCTCTCCCATTGCTTTTTCTTTTCCCATAATGGCTCTGCTTTATTCAGTCTACTTGCATACCCCCCCAAAATGACTGAAGTCACTCCTGCCCATGTTCCTGTGAGGATATCAGAAGGATTCATTTTATTTTGACTGTGCTGCTGCTTCCTATCTCAAAGGGGAAGATTGAGAAATGGGCAAAGCATAGCAATGGTGGAATGATGACAGGGATAGGGTGAGGTCTGGCCTGCCGGAATAGGCATGTTGACTGGATTTGGCCCATCACCTGGATCCATTTTGTCACCCAGATGCACCCAATTCCCAGAAAGCTTAATTCTCACCTCAGTGCTGACATGGGAGACAATTTCTCCACAACACTTCCCATTAAATATAGAATGCATATTGGAAAATGAGGAGCTGCAAAAGGGATTGCATCTCTGAAATTCCCCTCCAGCCCAAGCAGTGAAATCCTGACAAAGAGTGCTCAGAGATACATTCTCTCTGCAAGTAAGTCCATTACGAGATATTCATAACTTTGCCCATGACGATTAATGCAGTTTTAATAAGACTCTTATCAGTATGACTCAGTGAATAACTAACAAGAGATGAATCTGCTTTAATTGGTGTCTCATTTTCCTTCCATTTGTCCTTCGGTAGGCATTAAGAACCTGACCCCAGGCAATCCACAGTGCAAGCAAGCTGTTCACTGTTCTTCCCCTGCCTGCTTTTTACTCCAGGGGAACCATAGCATTGCCTATTGCTTACCATAAACCACATTCTTCCAGTTTTCAGTCAAACAGGAACGCCACTTCCACAGAGTAGTAACTCCACACTGACACATTCACTACTGTTTCTCAATTTTTATGACATAATTTGTTAAATACAAATATATTAACCAAAACTTAATAATAATAATTCCTGTCATGATAATTAGAATTAGGCCAGATTGGGCCTTATACAGTCTAATCCTTAGAAACCAGGATCTATCACACTCAAGATCATTGACCACTCACTGAGGTTCCACACATAACCTATAGTTTTCTTCTGCCACCAGTTGGATGCCCTCTAAAGTATCTTCGTTTTCTCTGCTCAAAATTCCAACAATATATGTGTTATAATTTGTACATGTACATTGGCAACAAGGTTTGGCTGGAGTCTTGTGTGGTAATTCAGAAAATAGTCTGCTTCTCCTTGGCCCAAATAAATTGTGGCAACTTATTTCAACTTGGAGTTCAATTCATTCAGATTAAGAATTTTTTTTTAGAAGGGTAACTCCAATTAATTAGAAACAACTGGGATTTTTTTTTTCTATAAAAGGGGATGATGTTTGCAACCAAGCAGCAGAGGTGAATCCTGCCAGACAAGAGTAGAGAAACTGAATCTAAGCTGCTTTAAATTCAGATTTCTGGAGGGAAAAAGGAGAATACTTTTAACTTTTTTGCAGGGACAGGATTTACAAAAATCATTTCCTTTCTGTAGAAATAAATCTTTCTACAGATTTATAAAAATAAGTTTTTAAGACGTAGTCTTTGTGAATTTGGGATGGTATAAAAATAAAATCTTAAGCCTCTCTTTTTTGTTTAATGGGCAATGCCAGAGAAACAGCCAACAGTGCAGAGATTTTCTTTAATAGGAAAATCCCAAATTAGAGAAGATTAAGCCCAGAGGTTTTAGAACAAGAGCCATTTGCATTCAGGTACATTTTTAAAAAACAACTGGAATGTTCTACAAATTATTTGTCTGTAGAAATAGTTAGTTTATAATTTCAAGCAAGAATCCCTTCCAGTAAGGATTGGGATAGATAGGACCTGATTAACAGTTCCCTCTGATCTGACAGGCGTTCCATACAAAGGCACAAATACACACACTGATGATACATCTCCACTGTTTGAGAGTGATAAAATGTAGAAAAGGATCCACTCACGAAAAATGCATTATGTTCTTCAAAGGAGGCCCACTGAGAAAATATCTCCCGCTACTAGTATATGGGATTATTCAACCAGCTGTGAAAACAAAACTGTTTCTGACAGGAAATCTTGTAAAGTTTTTTTTAAAAAAAAAAACTCATACAATTTCAGCTAGATTTTAATATTTGATTAGCTTAGTTCCTTTCCTTGTTCTCTCCTTCACAACAGCCATTAAGAACATCATAAATGCATCCTGGGTGTTTTGACACATATACATACCGAATATTTCTTCCAACAGCTAAACAGAAAAGAACCCAACATTAGTCAAGCAGCAAGTTACAGAAAAAGTGCAGGATGACATTTTAAAAAGCTAATGGTAAACCTGGTTACAAGAAATTGTAGCCTACCTGTCCACACTGTAAGATTATTCATGTGATTGCGACTGCACATTCATGCATATTAATCTATATACAATTTTTTATAGGGGAGGATAGAATGTGGATAGGCAGCAAGTGTGTCACTAGCCAAATATACCACACAGCACATTATGCATCACATCAATACCCTCAGAACAGTTGCTGCTAATAGCAGCACATGATTCGTCCTGTGACTTTAGAGAGGGGGGGGAACAGGGAGGGGGGAGAGGAAGAGGGAGAGAGAGAGAGAGAGAGAGAGAGGCAAGAGGGAGCATTTTATTTCCTATTATTTCAAAGGGTAAAATGAAGCTCTAAGCCTCATCACCACAGCTTAAAGGTCAATGGCAGCATGAAGTGAAATTTGCATTCTTTTCATTTTTAACATGCTAGGGGATAAATCAGCTGCTGTAATCGCTATTGCAAAAATGGAGTGAGTTGCTTCTCCCCCACTCCCAGAAATAATGCCAACTCCTCAGGTGGGAAAAGAATGGTGGGGGGTTTTTTCTGATCGCACTTTAATTCTCCAGTTATGCGAGAACAAAATACTTTAATTAACAACATGTAGTAGTCCAAGGAATTGTAGAAATTAAAGAACTCTTACAATAATTTAGCATCTAATCCAGGAACCTCTACCTGAAAATAGCACTCACCTGTGTTAATAAAACCTGGGATGGAAATACTTATTTATGAAAAGCCCTTTTTAAATTTAGAACCAAAAATTCAATTAAATTGTCCAACCATCCCATCAAGAACTGAAAATGGAAGACAATATTTTTCAGCCCAAAGCAACAT
Organism: Arizona elegans; assembly: GCA_022577455.1. Taxonomy (NCBI): domain Eukaryota; kingdom Metazoa; phylum Chordata; class Lepidosauria; order Squamata; family Colubridae; genus Arizona; species Arizona elegans. The sequence goes on from JAKOOJ010000002.1 coordinate 157,418,419, forward strand.
TTGATATTCAGCCAATAACTGGAGGCCTCATAAACACATAACTCCCTATCTCCCAGTAAGGTATCCCCCCTCCCAGTGAACCACTGGCACCACAAAACGTTGCTCTTCATAAGGGCAATTGAGAGTAGGGAATCAACATGCCTCCCTCATTAGGAATGTTGCTTAAGATCACTATTTTCCTGCTGCCAATGGCAATGGGATCTATGACATCTCACCACGGCCATCTCACCACAGGGCAACTCACTGCAGGAGAAGAGCTACACTAATATCAAAGAAATGGTGGAATAGAATCATTAAAGAAAGGATGCAAAAGGAGGGACAAGATGAAATGTGAGTGGCAAATATTAAAATAATTTTTATTTGTTTACAAAAATTAAACAGAATTGTTAAATTGTCCCACAACAAGTTATCTCACAGTGAGTTGGCTGGGGCGAGTTGTCCTGCGCCAAGTTCCCCGTGGTGAATTGGCTGCAGTGAGTTTGCCACAGCAAATCATCTCATTCCCAGCAGTCATGTTGAAAATTTAGTTTATTTATGTATGAAAATTAGAAGTGTAGGCTAATTCTACTGACTGCCAGAAGTTCGAACTGATCAGCTCAAGGTTGACTCAGCTTTCCATCCTTCCGAAGTCAGTAAAATGAAGACCCCAATTTTGGGGGGCAATACGCTGACTCCATAAACTGTTTAGAGAGGGCTGTAAAGCACTGTGAAGTGATATATAAATCTAAATGCTATTGTTATTGCTATACAGCCACCCAATTCACTCTTAATGACCCCAAGCACCTTAGAAAGACAAAACCCCAATACAAAAACAACAATCCACTCCACCCTATTCACCTGGCAACAACAATCAAATGAGCTACTTGATGGGCTCTATGTCACTCTAGAATCCCTAGGCCTATTAGCAGAATCATGTTTTCAGCACCTTGTGAAAGAGTGTCAACATGGAGGGCAATCCTATCTCTATAGGGATGATGTTCCATGGACACCAGTGGTGGGTTCCTCCCGGTTCCGCCTGGTTCCGCTGAGCCGGTAGCGGTGATGATATGATGTCACTGAACTGGTTCTGCCCTCCCCCCGCCCACCCCCCCCACCCCTGTGTTATTCTTACCTTTTATTTGGCCCCACCCCCAATCTATTGCTGCCTCCTGAGTCCCAGCTGATGGCTAGAGGGAAAAAAACTGTTTAAACTCTTGCCGCGGGGCTTCAAAGGGCCGCCCTACACTGATCAGTGGTAAAAGAAAACAAATGAGTAGACCGGTGCCTGCAAAAATACATGAGTAGATCAGTGCCTGCAAAAAATAAATGGGTAGATCGGTATAGCTCTGCAAGCAGTTAAAAGCCTGGTAGACCAGTACCTCTGCTAAATCCTAAATAATTGTCATATGACCATCAAGCCATGCCCACAGAACCAGTAGTAAAAAAAATTTAGAACCCACCCCTGATGGACACCCCCCAAAGCAGGGGACAAGGGCCATACCTCTCACTTCCTATCAACACTGAGGATGACCACAGAGGAAGGAAGTGAACTAGGACAACACATTGCTCTTCACTCCCAACCCCTGGATGATCTGGAGCAGGCCCATGGAAGTCTTGGTTTCCATGAAATCCTGAACTACCTCTGACCCAGAGGTGGGATTTACTTACCTTCCTACCAGTTCGCAAATGTGAGCGCACGCACCACCTTTATGCATGAGCACAGCCTTCTGCACATGCACAGTAGTCATGCATTACATTCGGGCAGGTGGGCAGAGCCTCCCACAGTCACCGCTACCGATTCATGCGATCTGGACAGAACCAGCTGAATCCTACCACTGCTCTGACCCCACCACCAATGGCAGATTGAAGTCCCCCAAAACTATAACCCTGGGGAAATCCACTGACAGCCCTCCAATGAGGACCAGTCATCTGGATTGGATGGCTGGTTCAGCAACAGCATCTGATCTCTCAAATCTAAGAAAAGGTGACCTCTCATAATCAGGCACTTATGGAACCATGCCTCTAGAGACTGTCAGAAATTCTCTGATTCTCTGACACAACTACGGCCTGGCTCAGTAGTCTAGGCTGATGCCATACTCAATAACCAGCTGAACACATTTGTGAGAGAGCAATGTCTTCCTCTGGGCCCTGCCAGGTCTCTGTGATACAAATCAGATCATTCTTCTTTGCAAGAATCAAATCAGTAATGCCTAAAGGGGAGCTGAGAAGGCATAGAGAAAGCTCTCAGACACCCCTTCCTAGGAACTTTAAAAATTGCTTTTTTATGATTTCCAGAAAAGGAAAGCAGAGTTGTGCAGTGGAACCATTTTAATTAGTTCCCATATCATAAGAAATCAAAATATAGTTTTCTTTGTGGCATAACAAGTTGTGTGAGCCCAGCTATCATGCTTTATTTTTTAAAAAAAATCAAAATTAAGCAAATGAGCTGAGTTCAACCTGGGATCACAGTCTATTACCACCTACTGTAATAATCCTTTCCCTAACAATTCCCCATGCCTAATCAATCTTAAACAGAAATGTAAAACAGCTATGATCTAGCTGTTTCCAAACTCTCTTTGCTCAACATGCCAGCAGATTTTAAAAGAAGAAAACAATTGCAGAAGAGTTTCTACTTAGTGGTTCCTTCTCTGCTCATCCCAAAACTAACATTCAAAAGTAGACTGCCAAATGTCTTCAAAGTGGAGACATACAGAGAAAATCAAGGGATTCAAGACCTTGAGTTTTGATCTAGACCTACCAAAATATTGGAAACTCTGACCCAAGCCTAGTGAAAAATTAGAAATTCTAAACTTGGCCCAGCAATTTTGGTTCCAGGTAGAAAATATCTATATCCCAACCTTTAAAATGTATCCCTGATATTCATCTGCACATATATGTAGATTTAATTTTTTCAATCTGTCTGTCACCCAGAACAAGATGGGGAAAAGTTTGGTAACCCATACAATCTGAGCTGCCTGGAATCTAAATTAATCCCACATATTTTAATTCCAATACAAGAACCATGATCCAGATTGAGAGTTACCTTTCGCACAAATGGAACAACATACATTGGGCCAGATGGGCTGAAAGAGAAGATGTGACTGCAGTTCCCTCTGTAGGGTATTCAATTTGCCATCAAAGAAGCATGCAACATTGCTTCTAAACTAAATGAGGAAGATGATGAAAGCCAGGACAGCACATTAAAATGCCAATACCATCACCAAGACCATCTCCCTGCCTGAAATAAAAATGCAGCTACGTCTCATGCAAAGGAAACAATCCCATCCTAATGGCTAGTAATAATAACGCACATAGGTAGCATTAAGTGGCATGTTCTGCCTGAAGCTCATAGGTTACAGTGCAAGGTTAGAAGATCTAAAATAACAGGGTCTGGAAGATGAAACCCAACAGATCTGGCAGACTGGAACCAGACAAAGATTCCAATCCACAATATTTGGGGAAAAGATGCTTTCAGATATAATTTGGTGACTAAAGTTTAAGAAGCCCTATAGTTGCATAGGGATGTCTTTCATATTTCTTCACCATCATTAGTTCTAACACATTTGTGTTTCAAAATTATCTAGAAACACTCCAAGCCTTGCACATTATGATGTGGATTCTTTAAAAAAGACTTTCAAAATGAAGGATAATAGATTGTGCCTCTGCAATATAGAGTAAATCTATCCTCCTTACTTAACTATGTTGTTTGATTTATTTATTAATTTGCTACATTTATTATGGCCGCCCACTTCAAAAGACTGTAAGTAGCTTACTCAATTAAAGTATAAAATTAAAACTATTAAAAATACAGTATAACAACAATGCATAACAGACTGGGTAAAAAAGCAACCATAACCAGAGGTTGTTTTCAGCAGGTTCTAACCAGTTCTGGAGAACGGGTAGCGGAAATTTTAAGTAGTTTGGAGAACCGGTAAATGCCACCTCTGACTGGCCCCGCCTCCATCTATTCTCTGCCTCCTGAGTCCCAGCTAATCGGGAGGGAATGGAGATTTTACAGTATCTTTCCCCTGCCACGCCCACCAAGCCAAGCCACGCCCACAGAACCAGTAGTTGAAAAATTTGAATCCCACCACTGGCCATAACAATAAAAAAAGCACGACAGATGCTCCACAAACATAATAATCCTAAACCTAGGAACAGAGTGAGATCTTAAGGGCCTTCACAAACCCAGGAAAGTGGGCACCACACATATTTCTGGAGAGATCCTATTCCAGACAATAGGGGCAGCAACAGAGAAGGTTTGCTTTTTTGATTTCACAAAATGAGAACAATACATTGAAGGGATCTGGAGTTCACCCACTCTGTCCAAATATACCAAGCAGGCAGAAACAATTGGACAGAGGGGATCCCTAAGATCCTATAAAATTTCTATATTCCTTGCATTTTACATATCGTATCTGACTGTGTGTTCATGTTTTTTTGTTCATTTTCATAGTTAATGAATATTAATAAAGAGATCATGTGATGATACATTTTGCATAATCTTATCTTTTCAGTGTTCTTTCCAAGACAGGGGGAAGAATCATACATTAAGGAAAATACAACTACATTAAAAGAAATGTATTCATACAAAATTGCCAACAGCTATTTTGGTGGGCAGTTAGAGAGTTCAACAATATGCATTCTATGGGATTTGACACCAGTTATTTCGTTATATGGTTTCCAGTAATATCAGAAATTGTTTTCTATCCTTCTATTCCAAGAAATATCACTATAATGATCCAACCAAACTCCCATACCATGGAAAGATGAAAGAGGAATATTTTCCCTACTATTAATCTAGTCTGCGATAGACTATTATGCTCTGTCTTCAAAAATTGTCAAGAGAAAGATTGGGGAGGTAACATGACTGACATCAAATTGTAGGAGGTAATTTGACAGATGAGTACTATTCAACCAGCATTATGCAATACAAGCTGAGCTTCATAAAATATATTTCTATGTCACCTGCTATTGGTATCATAAGTATCAAGTGGGGCTCTGTTGGGCTTCATGCTTAGGCCAGTGCTAGTCCATACCTTTTAAAATGTCCTACAGGATTGAATGCAGGATGTTTATAAAATAGCTCACTTGAGGTTTTCAAATGAAGATTCCAGGAACAAGCAGATGGTTAGACTAGATGACCTATATGATCTCCTTCCACTCATATTTTATTATTTATTTCCGTTGTATTTGCTGTGAAGTAACCTAATTCTGGAACCAAAAAAGTGTATAGGAAGTGCTAGACCTTTCTATCCACAATTTACTTCTTCCAGTATCAAGCTCGGATTCCAGAAGAAAGCTCTTCAATGAGAAAAGTGCTCAAGAGTTATATTGCTGGAGACAATGCAAAAATACGAAGGAGGTTCAGCAGCTCCCCTTACTCATGCATCCATCATTTGTTCTCAAACCTATCTCCCCTCCAGGCAAAGTCTAGTCTAAACAAATGACTTTGCTGCCTTCTTGTGGATTTTGAGCATCTGTCTCATCCCAATTTTACCTGCCTCTCAAAAGCTTCAGTCTGTTTTTCAGAAGGCAGAGGTTCAGTTATTATTCATCTAAGATAATATTCTGTGATGAAATTTGATGCTGGAGCCAAGCAATGAAGTCAAATAAAGTGACCAAGTTATCATACTTGTAAAACAGGAATACGGTTTACGTAGCATGGTGCATTCCATTTCATTGCTTAATTTCCATCTGCTGGGGGATTGGGCAGGGAAGCAACCAACCAACAGGACAAAAAAAGGAAACACTCATAGTTGCATACAACCTGACCAATAATCCACAAAGCTCCATAGCCTGTCTCTATTACACCAGTGTAGACAATCATATCAATCATATCGATAGAGACAAATATGACATCAACACAGAACAATAAAAGTGCCAGATGCTAACTTCCAACCTCCCTGAAAAAAATGTAGCATTGTACCATATTATTTCAAAATGTGGTAGCTACTTTGCTAGATTTGGGATCATATTAATAAGGGCCCTTAACTCCTGCCTCAAATTCCTACCTTGAACATTGATCAAGAATAGGGAAAAAATATATCCAGAGTCTTTCACTTGTCCATGGAAGGGTAGCTTTATAATTTTGATAAAAGCCACTTATCAAATCAAGATCAGGAAAAGGACTGATTGGGAAAAGGGTTGATTGATTGATCTTAGAGGAAATTGCAATAGATCAACAATGGATTCTGACTTTTAAGCATAGGAAAAAAATTGCTAGGTTAAAAACAAATGCATTGGCAATCTTCCTCTGCTTTTGACCTCCTCAGTTTACATGTAAACATTGATTGAGTGTCATTATTAGGTGTTTGCACAGGTCTACTACCATGTTTAATGTTTGGTGTTTTTAATGTTTTTAAGACTTTTGATGGTTCAGACTGAAGAAGTCCATTTCAGTCTTGTGCTTCTCAAGTCATTTACTCGTAAATAGGAATATGTGGAGAAAATCAAGAGATATTGACAGGACTTTTGGAATTATATTCACCACCTTGAGTGAAAAAAAAATCAATCTAGCTGATCATTTGAAATATTGAACTATTGGAAAGGCCTCCCCGTTTATGAGAACTAGAGCAATTGCTTCTCCTTATCACCCCCTCCCCCAAAAAGCCTTGCCAATGTTAATGAAAATAATCTCTGAAAGGCAAAAAGAACAGACTGTTAAGAGACAAACTCAGACTACAAGCTTTCACCATCTAAATTTGGCATTTAATATGTTAATTAAGAAGAATCAGGTAAACGTTTATGCAAAAAGAAAAAAAGATACAGGCTAGAGTCTAGTACAGAAAATCAAACACAATATGCTTTTTTTTAGGATGGAGTGATACAAAAAGGCATTGTCTCATAAGAAGATAACAACAACAACAAAAATTGGGTCAGCCCAACATGTACAGTTATAAGGCTGCTTCTAAAACCACCAAAAGTAGTTTGCTATACAGCTCAGGAAGGTTGTCATTTAAGTGACTACAGAAGGAAAGGTTGGCAAAACTAGAGCTAGATCTTCTGGCAGATCTCTAGCCAATAATCATTAGACCAGCAATAGGCTTATGACTCAACTTATTTAAAAGAAGCAGCAATAAAATAATTGCCCCAAGTCTAAACTGCAGTGACAAAATGAAGGGTTAGGCATAATAATTAGAGTTCTATTTTCTGTGGAAGGATTATGAGTTTTCTCATAGTTCTGGCTTTCAAAACAGTCAGCTTTTAGAGACTATAATTCTGACAAGATGTCTTTACTAATATTTTTACTATTAATCTAATTTAGAAGGCCACTGATTAAAGCCACAACTCAAGAAGGTGTACAATAAAAATTTTAAAATATCATAAAAAGACAAGATCAATGCGATATTAACACTGTATTGGGAAATAAGCATGATTTAAATATAGTCATTCACAAATTATGACCCAGGATTTGAAAAACAAACAAACAAACCCAAATGTCCAAATGCTGGTTTTTAATTAAATCACCACCAAAAATGCTTCTTGGAACGAAAGAAGAAAGTTGCCTCTTTAGGAGTGGCCTTTTAAATTTGGCCATAAAACTATATTTTTGTTTATTGAATTTTACAGCTCAATTTAGAAGCACATTTTCCCTGATACTCCTTTCTGTTTTTCTTTTAAGTCAATTGCTTCTTAGACCAATTTCTCCATCTACATCAATGGCGCTTTTATCATCCCAGGCTGAACGGATATGGACGATGCAAGCAAACATTAGCTCTCTCCCAGTGGATTCCCTTTGTGTACTTCTTTTCTGCCAACACTTTCTTTGGAAAGCATCTCAACAGGAGATGGGGGGAAGGGGCCAGCTTTACCTTCAAGGCCAGCTATACCTTGGCAAACTTTTGAATCTTGAAGCAATCAAGATATTCAGCTACTGAAGAATAATGAATGAAATATAGATATATAGATACATAGACACTGTAGTGTACATACATATAATGCCACTGCGTCTGTCCCATTTTATCGACTCCAAATGGGAGACAGTCTCAACTCTACTCACTTACTGAATGCAAGGCAGTAATTTAATTTAATTTAATTTAATTAATTTAATTTATATGCCGCCCCTCTCCGAAGACTCAGGGTGGCTCACAATACATTTAAAAAATCATTATAAAAAGACATTGAAAAATTAAAAAATATTAAAAACATTAAAAACTCATTCACACCATTCATGGCCGGATCTCGCCAGATTACAAGAGCGAGATCAACGGCCCCAGGCCTGCCAGAAAAGCCAGGTTTCACCGCTTTTTGGAAGGCCAATAGGGTGGGGATGGTCCAGACCTCAGGAGGTAACTGGTTCCAGAGAGCTGGGACAGCCACAGAGAAGGCCCTCCCCTGCGGGCCCGCCAGCCGACATTGTTTAGCTGACGGGACCCGGAGGAGACCAACTCCGTGGGATCTTACCAGTTGCTGGGAGCTATGCGGCAGAAGGCGGTCTCGAAGATAGCCTGGCCCTGAGCCATGTAGGGCTTTAAAGGTAATAACCTTGAATTATGACCGCAGACCAATAGGGAGCCAGTGCAGCTCACGGAGAATTGGTGTAATGTGGATGTACCTAAGTGCACCCACGACAGCTCATGCGGCTGCATTCTGGACCAACTGTAGTCTCTGAACACTTTTCAAGGGTAGCCCCATGTAGAGCATGTTGCAATAATATAACCATGAGGTGACAAGGGTAGTTGTCTTATAGATGCAGTTATGCCTTCCTAACTCAGAGAACTACTATCTTGCATAACTCAAGAACTACTATCTTGAGTTGAGACCTTATTGTAACAGAAACATCTTATACTAAAAGGCAAGACTTAGCCTTAGATAAGACTAAGGTTGTGTCCCAATTTGCACCCTAACCATGACACAAATATGTCCTGGTAACATTTCCTCATATCCTTTCTTTTGTCCCCCAACCCACAAGCAAGACAGGCTGAAGCTGATCACAGTAGCACCAAAGTTAAGGTAATATTTTCCCCTTTATTCCAACATCATTGAAGAACGGTTTCAAGGTATGTAAAATCTGGTAATTTTAAGGGGTCCTTGGTGCTCTCTGAGCTTGGTTGTTTTCTTGTAGAAATTTCATTACCCAAATAAGGTAACTTGCTAGCCTAGCACTGATAATATTACCTAGTTTGGGTAATGAAATATCTACAAGAGAACAACCAAGCTCAGAGAGCACAAAGGATCCCTCATTTCAGCCCAGACCTACAAATATTCTCTATCTAGTAACTTTCTCATCCATAACCTTGAAGGGAAATCAAATGAGTACAATGATCAAAAATAGTGACAATATAGGTAAATTAGGAATTGGCAATGGGAAGGGAAAATTTCATCAAGCACAGCTTCCTGTCAATTCAATATGAGTGGGTATCAGTTAGTGGTGGGTTGCTCCCGGTTCTGTCCAGTTCTTGCGAACCGGTAGTAAAAGCGGTGGGAGGCTCCACCCACCCACCCGGATGTCATAATGGATGATCTGCACATGCGCAGAAGCACGCACACACACACGCTCCTGTTGTGAACCGGTAGTAAAGGTAAGTAGAACCCACCTCTGGTATCAGTAATAATAAGAAAAGCACTCAGTAATAAGAAAAGACCCTGTGAAAATGTGGAAATAACAGCAAAGTATTTAGTAAAAAAACAGCAAGACAGTGAAGACAACTTTGGTAATCTCTTTGTGCTTAAGAGGGGCCTGTTTTGAAACATGAACTTGTTTCCTATTTAAAAGATCTTAATTTTCCCAAGATAACTAACCAGTCACCCAAAGAGGCTAACATTCCAGCAGCTGCTCATAAGAAACCAACTCTATAGGTCAAGAATGTTAGTAAGTCTTTTCTACTTCTCAGAGGTACCATCAGCCTTGTACGTTCATACATGTACCCAAATGTACACACTTGCACAAATAGCAAGTAACAGGATCCATCAGTGTTGACTACCTAGATACCCAAGTGCCCAATAAGTACTCAGATTTTAGGGAATTGTGGTCACAGCATCATCAGGAACACATGAGTTATTCAGACATTTACTCAATGTTGCACTAGATGCATTTGGTTATGGCTGGGAATTGTAGCAAAAACGGTTTTCCTGAAGGATTGTGTTAGGAAAAGATTGCAATAGGAGTGAAGGGTAAAAAAGCTTTGGATGACTATTCACTTTCCAAACAATAAAAGCAGTATCATAAAGAATAACAACCTTATGATTCTCAAGTTCCTCTTTCTTGTGTAATTGAGCTCATATCCTAAGGTAACTTATATGTGCATTTACCCATGCACAGCAATGGGACACTGATACTGAATGGGATTATGAAAGTCTCAAGACACTCACAAGAAAGTCCAGGTCCTGGTGTTGTACAAATAGAAAAGAAGGAATGAACTGATGTTTTAGGGCAGCAATATCTTACAAGCTGCCTTACCTGGAGGACAGGCATTAAGAGTCATTGCCCAGCAATGCCAAAAAATATTGGATACTAGAAGTGCCTGATCACTGGCAACAAATCAGATTCATAGCAATATAGGGTAACTTTTGATGTCCTCAAATAAGAAAAAAATACTCTCCATTGTCCACATTTTGAATAGGGAGGACCATTGGTTTGAAAGAGGAGTAAAAGAATCCATCTATGTTAGAATTGAACACCGGTCCCTCAACAGAGGGGGAGGAATAAGGCACCACTTATCTCCATTCTACAACACAGCCCTTTCAGAAGTTCCAAGAAGATTCCACAACCAATTGCACCCTGATTCAGGTGACCCTGAGGGCACAGATAAACCCCCAAGTGGCCTCAACAGCTCTCAGAGAGATTTCTAGCGACCAGATGACTGCAAAGAAATACAATCCTTCCATTTCCCACCCTCACCCCCTATCATCCTGTCAGAATCTATCCTTCCATCTCCCCACAATCAGAACTCATGAAGCTTCTTGGATGAGAAGTTTTCTTCTTTTCTTCAGTCCTGTTGCCTTTTGAAAAAGCACCTTTGAGACAACTATGACCTGGATGACTGCGAATCTCCACAGACATTTCTCCATAGAACACAAATGTCCTAGCTATGTAAGACTGCAACTCAAGTATTTATTACAATTTTCATGGAGTGTTTTATATGCAAGTAGAAAACAGGTATTATAATTCCAATTAAAATTGAATCCCTTTTTTCAAGTGATTTCAAAGCGACTACGTGAACATATCTCTTCATCTCATGCTTTCATACTTTCATGATGTTCCCCATCACATCCCTTGGTGAAGCCAACATACTTAATCTTTTTTGGTCTCAGCAAATGGCTTTTAAGTTCCTCTTGCTTGCTCTAATTTATATTATTTTAATTATTGAATAGGCCTCTCACTCATTGCCTGGAACATTAACGCATTTTTAAAAGGGACCAGGAAAATCAAACTCCATCAGTGATCTGTTTTTCTGTCTCAGCTAACAGCCTTCAGCTCTCCCAGGAGACCAGGAGTTTTGCTGCTGCTTGCTGGGTAAAGGAATTGAGAAAGGGAGGGGAACGAGATTGTCAGGGGATGGGGGGACATGAAATTCATAATGCCATGGAAATGAAGAAATACCATTTGCTAAGCTGAAATGGTCTACCTTTGGCAAAGAACACATACGTGCCTCATAGATTTTACATTGCAGCTGCTTCATCATTCACATTCTGTTTACGTTTATTTATGATGTCTCCCTGTGTGTGTTGCTGCCGATGGGCTTCTTTGTTCAAACAAACTTTTCAGCCTACAGAGGTTCCCCTGTATAAACAGGTACACAGCAGGAAAATATGCTAATTATAAAATCTTCTGATTTCTGTTCAGCCTGGGTAGACACGGGAGCCAAAACTGAAACAGATGTTTCTTCAGAGCAAAATTCACAAAGATGGGTATTTGGCTCAAAAACTGTAATTCTGTTATTTCTGAACCTGACTCAAAATTCACCATTGCTATCTTCAATAAAGTAAAATATATGCTGATGGAAGGGAGGCACAGCCATGCATTCCAATTCTACCTTTCCAATACGAATAGAGTAGAGTAGAGTAGAGTAGAGTAGAATAGAATAGAATAGAATAGAATAGAATAGAATAGAATAGAATAGAATAGAATAGAATAACTTTAGTCACTTTGAATGTACACTAATCGGCATACAGTAAAATGAAATTACATTGCATACAGGTCTCAAAGGGTCTCCACCTCTAATATAAACATAAACATGACTAAATAAATAAATAAATAACCATGCATGTACCTACATATATTTATTTATGTGCATAACTTCTTTGCACTGACAGAAATGTTTAACCAGAAACTGTGATTTGCGTAATTTCAATACCAGCACAATCATATTGTAGGGATGTGTGTTACAATCAGATCAAAAGCAGCAAATCCTTCAAAGAGAATATGGGCAATGCTTCTTGGCAACTGCTGATGCCTCCTTAAAGAACTTGTGTCTTTCCTTGACCTTATATAGGAGTCACACAGTCTCAAAAAAATACACAGGTTGTAGCAAAAGTTAGAAACCACAGATAATTTAGCATATAAGTTATATTAAAGGTTCAAATTGGCTACATTTTCTCCTAAACACTTCCTTGTTTTGAACATTCCTAAATACAGTGAGGTTTTCTCTGAAAAAAATATCAAAGAAACATATTGTGATTGGTCTATGGAGCCTGACTTATGGAACACTCTGTATATTTGAGTTAAAGAAGCATTAGGGAGGTGGCATTCAGATGTGATGACACTGTCAGCACCTCCTTAATTCAAATGTCTGTTTTCCTGGCACTGTGTAGCTATTGTTCAAAAAATGCAGCTTCTTTAAAAAGGCTGTAACGAGTGTAGGAATTACAAATGTCCTTTTCTATTTTGGATGAGAATAGCTCTGCAGGAAATGCAAAACATTTCCAAACAAAAAAAACAAAAAAAAAGCCCACTCAGAATATTCCACTGGAACCTAACTTTGCCTTTATTCCAGTGGAACAAAAGTCAAAAAGTCAGGTGTTCTAGCTACAGGAAATTATTACAAGTTGCTTGCTCCTTTGTTTTTCACCCTAGAGCAGGGGTCTTCAACCTTGGCAACTTTAAGACTTGTGGACTTCAACTCCCAGAGTTCCTCAGCCAGCTGGCTGAGGAACTCTGGGAGTTGAAGTCCTTAAGTCTTAAAGTTGCCAAGGTTGGAGACCCCTGCCCTAGAGCACCCAGAGTAGAGAAGATATAACTACTACAGATGACCAACTTACCTCTGTACATTAAAAAATGTTCAATGGCACATTTTTAATTTAAAAAAAAACATTTTAAAAATCCTCCATCGAATAGAATTGGTACTGTTGAATCTGTTATTAGAAAAGACTTACTGTATCAAGTTCTAAACAGAAAATGTTTTTGCTCATTAAGTAACCTCCATGCAGTGTGCGGTCAAACATTAACCTAGGATAAAGAAAACTAATATCTCATCAGTTAAAATTTAGTAGACATAAGTAAGCAGCAGCGGGTTCACTATGCCTTTTCCTATAAAGGACAAGCAGAAGCAGCTAGTCTAACTGTGCACTTTGCTTTGATTTTCTTTCTACTGCAAAGAAGTCTTGCATTTTTAATGTATCCCGAAGGTCAACATCAGCAGGACACAGAAGCAAGCACAGAGTACGCACCTACATCAAAACTCAACAAATCAATCAAATCAACAATGTGGTTACACAGAGTACATGCCTACATCAAAGCTCAACCAATCAACAAAACCAACAATGCATCAATAGTCCTTGCATTTAACAACTTCAGCAGCAATACTTGTGTGTAATATCCACATGTTTGTAATACCTCTATTTATTTATTCATTCATTCATTCATTCATTTTATCAACAAGTACAAGGAAACAAGTAACAGTATAGACATAGACATGGACACATAAAAGGAAATAAATAAGCAAAACATAGCCATAAACACATAAAATGAGTACATATAAATGGGGACAGTAGGACAGGGATGGTTGGCACGCTGGTGCGCTTATGCATGCCCCCTTATGGAACTCTTAAGAAATGTGAAAGGTCCTTGGTAGGCAGTTTAAGGTAAAAGATATGGGGATTAGAGAGACTAACAACAGGATCAGGTAGAGTGTTCCAGACATTTACTACTCTATTGCAGAAGTCATATTTCCTACAATCAGGATTAGAGCGAATTACATTGAGTTTGAATCTATTGATAGCTCTTGTGTTATTGTGGTTGAAATTAAAGTACTCATTTATAGGTAGGACGTTTTGGTAAATAATTTTATGAACTAAGCTTAGGTCGGAATGTAGACGGTGTAGTTCGAGGCTATCGAGGCCTAAAATTTCAAGCCTGGTGGTATAGGGAATATATAGGGAATTTATGGAATTTCTTAAATAGATTGTAACACACATAGAACCCACTCATTCATCCTATGGAATTCTAACTTTCCTATAAAAAAAACTGTTTATATCAACTCACCAGACAAGGTAACTGGAAAGACCAGCAAACTGTCATTTGCTTCTGGCTGTCCAGGTTCTTAGGATATGTTCTTTTCCCTCAGCACCTTATACATTACCCCATTCTGGCTAAACCAAGAGCAACAGGGACTGTTTAGTCCCTGTTGATGGCTAAGTTGAGAAAAACAAGTCTGAAAAAACAATTTACCATATTTTTCAGAGTATAAGACGCTCCAGAGTATAAGGTGCACATTAGTTTTTGGAGAGGAAAACAAGAAAAAAAATTCTGCCGCTGCCTACCAGCACCCATCGGTATTCATCTGTCTAGCATCCTTGCAGCAAACAGCCTGGTCAGCTTCAGCACGTTATGGCTGCCTGATTCAGCACGAGCAGCTGATTGGGAGTTGGATTGGCCCCCCGGAATACCACCAATCAGCTCCTCCAGGCTACGGGGATCGGCACAGCCCATCGGCGCCTCCATGCGTCACATTTTCAGCTGCCGCACACCCCGTTTTTGGATGGTTCCAGGCAGCAGGGATTGCTGCCACCTCCGATCCCCGCTGCCTTGAACCGGCCGAAAATGCAACACACAGAGGCCAAAAACAGGGCATGCGGAGGCCAAAAATGCGATGCACAGTGGCCAAAAACATGACGCACAGAGGTGGTAATTGGCGGCGATGTGCTGTGGCAATCCGCACAGCCTAGAACAGGTCTAAAATGGAGCATGCAGAGGCCAAAACGTGATGCATGGAGGCCTAAAATGGCCACAGGGTGGGGGTTGGCAGGTGGATAGGGCTTTGGTGTTTAAGATGCACCACAATTTTCATCCACTTTTGGTGGGAGAGTGCATCTTATACTCCGAAAAGTACGGTAATCATAAGCCAGAAAACAACAGTCACATCACAGCACTTGGAACACTTAAAACATCACTACTTAAAAGAGACCAATTTTGTTGTAACAATTCTAAAACCAGATGTGTTTTAGTGGAGATTCATTACACTTGATATAGCTTTTTTAAGGAAGAAATGTTTGTTACATTTCTCCATAGCCAAGATTCCCATTTGTAGAAATTATTGTAATTTCATTCATCTGACAGCAGTTCTATCATCAACAATAAAAGATAAGAAGTGGACGTTTTGTGGTTAATTTCAGGAAAGATCTTAATACTTGGAGGGAGCTATTGTTTTAGTGAATTTGCTTGCAGATCCAAGCTGCATTAACAAGCTTGATCGTTTCCCAATAACTGCACATTCCCATAATTTATATTTTTGTGCTGGCTAGCAATCATATTTTTTTACACAAAATATGCACTGTTACAAGATTTCCAACTTTTTCATCCCTAGATTGGGGAAAGCTTTGTTAAACTAGCCTCCCCCAAACTGGTTCGTGCAGGCTGGGGATGATAGGAATGATAGTCTGACACATTTACAGGAGACCATGTTAAACCATTAACACTCAATAAATCTAAGAGAATGTCATATACAAAAATAATCTTTAAGACATGGAATTTCTACATATCGGAGGTCCCCTGAGCCACTTTGAATCATTTTTACATGACTGATGCCTTTTTAGATCCCTTCCAATCTGTTGGCAAATCAAGCCCGATTTAACTATTGATTACAATACATAAAATAATGTTGTTTTGCAATTTCATATCTGAGTTTCCTAAAAACTTTAGGATGACTAACAGGTACTCCTGATGACTTATCACTGTTCATTTTATCAATTTCTCTACAACCTGACATATACATTGAGGCAATCCTTAAATTTATCACTTCAGAAGACTACCTCAGATGTGTTTCTCCTCCATGACTTTTGCAGCAAAAGCTGAAGCAAAAAAATAATTTATTTTCTCTGCGGTGTTTCCACCATCACTGAATGCACATTTTATTCCCTGATGATCACAGCTACATAGCTCTCCTGCAGCTTTCTTGCTTATATAACATAGCTTTTAAAAAAAAAAATCAGTGATTTTGCTTATATCAGATTATGTCCTACAAATTCCATCCTGATTATATGCAAAATCTTTATTTCAGAAATGTTTGCATTCCTTGCTGTTCTCCTGAGCTCAGAATTCTTTTACTATTTCATTATTTAGTCTATTATTTAGCCATGAGTTCTTGGGTTTAGAATATGTGTGTCTATTGACTGCCCATTATTTGACAGTATTTATGTGCTGCTCAAAGAATTTATGGAATAACAGGCACTTTTTGTTCTTCACTTAAGATTTAAGCTGCATATTATCTTCTTGCACCTTTTAATTTCACCAAGATTGGAAAGTATTTAGGATTTCCTAGTGTGGGACATGGTGGCTAAGAAGCTGAGCTTGTCAATCAAAAGGTTGGCAGTTCAGCGGTTTGAATCCCTAGTGCCATGTAACGGGGTGAGCTCCCGTTACTTGTCCCAGCTTCTGCCAACTTACCAGTTCGAAAGCATGTAAAAAATGCAAGTAGAAAAATAGGGACCACCTTTGGTGGGAAGGTAACAGCGTTCCATTCACCTTTGGCGTTTAGTCATGCTGGCCACATGACCACGGAGACGTCTTCAGACAGCACTGGCTCTTCAGCTTTGAAACAGAGATGAGCACCGCCCCTAGAGTCGGGAATGACTAGCACATATGTAAGAGGGGAACCTTTAACTTTAAGTATAGGGGGCTCTCAGATAGAAGCATTCCTCTCTCTCTCTCTCCCTCCCTCCCTCTCTCTCTCTCTCTCTCTCACACACACACACCACATGTGTCAATTCAACTGTGCATACATGCTGTTGCCATCTTTGCATAGCACATGAGCCTTTGACTAGGCTTACTATAGTTTAAAACTCAGATCACCATCATAATTGCTATTTTTTCTATGTTCCTTGGACTCTAACACTATTTATCTAATATTACACATGAAATAGAGTTACTTTTGGTGTGAAGAATTAGTAAAAGCAAAACACTAAGGGAGTTAGGGAGAGGCTTGAACTTCTAGTATCTCTGCGTGGTTATTCCAAACATTTCTATTTATCCATAGTGCGTTTTTACATTTTTTAAAATGTCAGAAAAAAAAAACAAATGCAATGAGTAGTGCTTTTAACATCCATCCTCTTAAGATGGATGACTAGCTCCAGCAAGCCTCCAGTAAGTACCAAGATCAATTTCTGCAAGGTTGTATCCCAGTATAGTTTTCTCTGGCTGATATTATTTTTCCAGGATAGAAGACTGAATTCTTCCCAAAGCTCACTCTCAAAGTCACAGTAAGTATTTCCTTTTGTTAGGGAAAATTGAGCAATTGCAGACTCCCTTTGATCCATGCAATATTCCTTATCTCCTCCCAGATTCTTAAGCTTTTATTCTGGGAAATTCTAACACAATTTATGTCTGGAGCTTTCAGATACAAAGTTATGCCACCGCATTGTATAGCATAGTGGTGGGTTTCAAAAATTTTTTACTACCGGTTCTGTGGCTTGGTGGGCCTGGCATGACTTAATGGGCATGGCTTGGTGGGCGTAGCAGGGGAAGGCCTGGAGTGAGGAGGGAAATCTCCATTCCCTCCTCACTCCAGGGGAAGGATACTGCAAAATCTCCATTCCCTCCCCACTCCTGGGGGAAGGATATTGCAAAATCTCCATTCCCTTCCCACTCCTGGGGAAAGGATATTGCAAAATCCCCATTTCCTCCTGATCAGCTGGGACTCAGAGGCAAAGAATAGATGGGGGTGGGGCCAGTCAGAATTTTTACTACTAGTTCTCCAAACTACTCAAAATTTCCGCTACCGGTTCTCCAGAACTTCTTCAGCAGGTCAGAACCTGCTGAAACCCACCTCTGGTACAGCAGCACAAGAGTCAACTGTCCAAAGGTTTAGGAGAAGAGATCCAATCTTTAAAACAAATCCTCAATATAATCAGTCTTGCTGCTGTGCTGAAATTCTATGAAATAAATCAAGTGTCTCTTATTGTATTAGATTTCTACCTTACCTTTTCAATTTAAACTAAGTGAGTTTTCTTGAGGGGACAGAGATGTCCTTGAGCCTGCATCTCCCCACTCCTAGTCCACTTATTTCACCACACTGATTCGCCCAAGGTTTTGGAAATATGGTGACCACTTTTAATGGGTCTGACTGACTTGTATCCTAAATTGCATCAACCAACCCATGCTATGAATTCTTTCACAATGGGAACTATACGACATGATACATGACAAGCACATGTTTAAAGTCTTACAAACCAATGATCAATTAAGATCCATAAAAGAACTGTCATTTTAACAATAGACCCTTACCATGATAAGTGAAAAGGAAATTGCCTGTGTTCTAAATGATGAATCTAAAAGCTATGGCAATTATTCAACCCCTAGGAAGTGAACGAAGAGACTACTTTACATTTTGAATATATAATCCACAGGCCCATTATTCAATCCTTTACAATAATCTGATGTCAGAATGATAAATATTAATGTAGTTTCATTTACTATCTATTAACCATTGTAAAATAGACAAATGAGAGCATTACCCAAAACATAATAACCAAGGTAAAGCTTCTGAACGTATCTTAAAGTTATCTCAGAAGTGAATGATAGCTGAGATTTATCATCAGGCTACAGTTTCTGAAAAAGTCACTGTTCACATTGGTAGCTAACACAGAGTTTGAAACAGTGGATAATTGGCTATCAGATTGTTTAAATGGCACATACTCTGTATGATCTGAGACAAACCCTTGAAAGTTATTCTAATCACAACAGTATATCTGGTCCCTCTTCACCCTGTAAAATGTATTATTGAATATTTATTATGCATCTGATATTGAATTGGCATAACCACCCTGACATAATTCTACTCCAGACTCTTACTGTATAGTAGCATTTGCCGTACAGATAGTCTTCATTTAATTACAGTAATTGGGAGTAGTAATTTTATCTCTAAGCCATGGAATCCTAAAGCACAAAGTTACATGGTCATGATGACCTATGATAGCATCACAGGAGTTCTATCATTAATCAAAATCCATGTGGTCATTAGATGCAATGTCACATGTCTGCCATTTGTGACCTCCTGTCAGTTTCCCCATTGATTTTACTTGTCAGAAGCAAAGTGAAGGTTAGAAATACAGATCACATGACGGGGGGTATGAACCACTGTAATCGCAAACTGGTCAAATGATAAGCACATGTTGAAAGTCTTAGAAACCAGTGATCAACTAAGATCTATAAAAGAACTGTCATTTTAACAATGGGCCCCGTACCATACTGTAATTATGGGAAAAAAATTACTTCTGTTCTAAAAATAAACCTGTCAAGCTATGGTAATCACTTGGAAGTGAAAGAAGATATAATTTAGAATATATAATCCACAGTCCCATTATTCAATCCTTTACAATATCTGACGTCAGAATGATAAATATTAATGTAATTTCATTTACTATCTATTAAGCATTGTAAAGCAGACAAGTGAGAGCAACTACTACAACCAGTTATAAGTCTCTTCATTTAGCAATATTGCAACTTTGAACAGTCATCGAACAAGCAATCATTAAATGAGGACTACCTGTAAAAACAGATTCACATCTACTGAAAGTAGAAGTCTTCTTCTGACATTTAATACCTGTAACCATGGACAAAAGATAATGATACACAGCATGCTAGAGCCTTACCTGTCTCTGGCAGCCCTATGTTTTTTCTGTATCACTTTGTACCCACCTAGTAATTATCTGGACTTTTCCAATGCATACACAGTAATTCTAATGTACTTGTCCATGAACATCAAGCTATAGAGAAGAGGGATCAGGGCCAGAACTGAAGTTTCCAACACTCTTCCATGGTACTGATGATCAAATACTAATCATTTCAAAAGAAATTCAGAAGAACTGGGCTTCAGACTTCACACAAGAAAAATACCTTTCTGAAGTATGTGTAAGTCTGAAGTTCACAAGTTTCAAGTCTGAACAAAATCACTGCTGCTTTAAGAAATTCATTTCTTAAGACAACTCTTAAAGCAGCCACAACTTTTTGTCAGAATTTTCATAAAAGTTGAGCCACTTTGATGAACACAGAGAAGTAATGTTTTCATATCAAGTTCAAAGCAGTTCTTCCATATAAATTTCACAGCTTGCACAACCCCAAGGGCTAGTCTATGAAACTGAACAGATGTCAAAGACCAGGAAAATTAATTCAAGTGTGCTCTTCCTCACAAAGAATACTGAAAATCCAAAAAATAATTGTGAGTTATAACAGATCAAACAAATAACATCTTCATAGTCATCTCAAGTAAGTTGAAATTCCCTTATTCCTGAAGAGAAAAACCCCATTCATTTCCACTGTAAAGTCATTCTGACTAGAAATTCTAGAAATTACAGATCTAATATCTCTTGAGATGGCTAATTGGAGAAAATTGCATTAAATCAATTTGTAATGGTGATTCTAGTTGCATATACTCAGTTAACTCTACATGACACATCCTCAGGACTTCTACAATATATGGTCCTATATTGATACAAAATATTATTTGTACAATTTCATTACCATTTTTTGATGAGTCAGAATTAAGTACATCAGTTGCATGCAAAACAGAATACCATACTATTAAATTTCTATGGTTTTAGCCATCCTTCACAATATAAAAGCCAGCAGGAATCAATAGATCAATTAATTAGATTTAAGGGCTGCCCAGCTTCATGAGACTCTGAGCAGATTACTATATTGAATGGCAATAAAACAGTAAAATAGCTCAAAATACAAATTATGCATGTCTGGGGGAAAAAAACTGATCCTCAATCAGATAGAATTCTACTGTGGGTAGGCATCACTTTTAACCCAAGACCTGGGGGAACAGCTGCATTTTCCAGAGACTTCTTGAATATAATTAGGATGGGATACATACCAGGCAGTGGTGGGTTGCCCCCGGTTCGCCTCTACCTAATTCCTCAAATATATGGAACTGGTATCCAAATCAATTCTTAGACATTTCCATTTTTATCATTACGGTCAGAACCCTTACATGTGGGGAAAACATTATTCTTCAAGCGATAGACAGTGTCTTTCTGCCAAATTTTTGGGGAAAATACCTTTACTCACAATTTTCACTATAAAAAACCCCCACTGTTACTCTTGCTTGAAAGAACAGTTTCAGTTTCTTTCAGAAGCACAAATCCCTGCAAATTACCCACATTACTTTTTTTAATATCATCCTGTCTCCTATTGCTCAGATTCGCCTATGACCCATATCCTATAAAAGCTTCATTCATCTTTACAGTTTGTAAAGCTTTTTGAAAGGATGTTTGTTTGCTGCTTTTATTTATTATTAAACCTGATTTAGATGAAAGAACTACCACTTATAACCCAGGGGCCATGTAACCATGACTTCCAGTTTGAGTACATATCTGTATGAGGATTCTGCATATGTTCAAAGGTTCTGGACTTCTACAGCCCTACACCACAAACTGTTTTTAAAAGCTGGGCTGATTTATTTCTAGCTCAGTTATACAAATGGCAAAATTACTGTTTTGGCATTTTTGCAGCAATGTTTGCCTCCCATCTCCATTGCCTGACTTTCAACTGACCTAGCAGTTCCTTCAAAGAAAAAGGTGACTTTACAATTTTACAGCTGCCCCTCACAAAAGTGTTTGGATTCTTTGTAGTTTATACCTGAACTGAGACAGCATACATGGCAATGTGATGAAGAACATAAACAGGGACAAATTATAATGTCTAATTTTGTGCATTATTATTATAATTGGTTGCATAGTCAGCCATATGTTTAGTCTGAATTTGGCATTTTTATCCATCTACTGAATGCTTCCCAAGGACCCTCAATAGGCAGATGTGTTGTTTGATGATGTTAAAGGAACCATTGCAGGCTTTAAGCTGTTCCAAGTAAAGTTGCCTTTTGCAATTGATTGATTGTGATTTTGTCTGTGCTGATGGTGTCAAGTGATGCTCCAGAAGTTTTGAAATTGCACCCATGGGGCCTATTACTCTTGGTACTATGTTTGCTTTCTTTTGCATAGTCATTGTATTTCTATTTTCAGGTCTATATATTTTGTGATGTCCTCTAGTTCTTTCTCTTCTATTTAACTATCTCCAGGTATTCCAATGCCCACTATCTTGATCTTTCTTATTAACGGTTGTTAAACCTGGGGTGTTGTGTAGAAAATGCCTACCTATTTGAATTCTAAAATCCCAGAGAATTTAACGTCTTCATTTTCTATTACTTTGTCTATTTGTGATCCCACCAGTTCTTGCTTGCAGGCAAGCAATCCAATCCACCACTGCTGCTCCTTTGTCATGTTGTTGTTTATAGTCCGTCTGTGTGATCTTGTTGCAGCAGCTATATGGGTAATCCACTGTTTCCTCAGCTTCTTTAAATAGATGGCATTTGCTGCCTGCTGTTGCTGTCTTTTCAAGTCCTGCTTTATATGCCCTTGTTCTTAAGACTCTCTCTTGTGCAATCAGAATTAGCTCCTGTCTCTTTCTTTAATTTCCCTGCTCTTAGCCATTGCCAGGTCTGCTTTGCCTGGCAATGGTTTTTTTTTTATATACTGATCATGGAATACTTTGCCCTGCCATGTCTCTTTTCTATTCATTTGGTCCTTCTTATAGGCCAGTTTGGTCTCTTTGGCATTCAGTAAGCCTTCATGGTATACTACTTTCAGTGCATCTTCTTCACTATCCATCAGATATTCTTTCAATGCTCTTTTTTTTCTTCTTCAACTGGTGTACTTGCAACATTTCATGCCCACCCATGCTCAGAGCCTGCCAACATCGGATCATGGATGAATGTCATTATTATTATTATTATTATTATTATTATTATTATTATTATTATCTGTTCACAACAATGTGAAGTCACTGCTGCCATTTCTTTAACCGAGGACCCAGTTTGTGGGGCCATAAGCTGACTTTGTATAAAATATACAAAAGTATGAAGGCTATTGTTTAACCCACTGTAAGCCGCCCTGAGTCTCCGGAGAAGGGCGGAATATAAATCAAATAAAAAAAAAAAACCCGGGTGCTGGCCTTCGCATGCATCAAATTCTTCTGAAAAACCTAGGATGTTGTAATGTTTCAAGGTATTATTATGATTTGTTGCACAGTCAGCCAGATGTTTAGGCTGGATTTGGAATTTTTATGCACCTATCAAGTTTTTCTCAAGAACCTGAGATAGGCAGATATTGTTGTTTAATGGTATTAAAAGTCTTCTCTTAACTTAGCTAATTTCTAAAAAAAAAAAAGGATGCAAGCTGTTCCTAGTGAAACTGGCTTTTGCAATTGGCTGTGATTTTGTCAATGTCAATGGTGTTCAAGTGGTGCTCCAGATGTTGTGGTTGTTTTTGTTGTTATTCAAATGTTAGTATCTTAGAAAACATCATAAACTTTTGCTTTGTATAGTTCATTTAGCTGAGCTAGAAATAAATCCACTCAGTCTTAAACACAGCTGGTGATATATAGTTGTACAAGTCCAGAACTTTTAAACATGTGCAGAATCCTCATAAAGAAATGTACTCAAAGTGTAAGATATGGTTACAACATGAGGTGAAATCAATTATGGATCATCTTCAAATGCGTTTGTGGGATAGCAGTGTGGAAACAGCAACAGCAGGACAGCGCTTTGAGATAAGTGATCCAGACTGCATTTGAGAGTTCTCCATTCTTTCTACCAAACAGAATCCTGGACCTCTTCCCCAAAGTCTTGCTCAGATGCTACTGCATTGTAGGAAGGAAGCAAAACTACAATTTAATATATTCAGGTATGAGTTCTGTTATGAATCACAGGTGGTTCTGATCCATCATGCACAATGCCTACAAGTCATGTGGGATTGATGTCCAACCTCATGAAGGTGTTGCTTTCCAGCACAATCCTAATCCTCATAAAAAGTGCCATCCAGTTGTACATTAATCTGTTGTGTTGCTTTCTTTGGCATGGTAGCTGCAACACAAGGCTGACCTGGACAGGTCTATTATAACAGTGGAATAATCTATTGTGTTATTTGGAAAGATTTCATATGCACTTGTTCTCCCACCCACAAAGGGTCACAGATTTTACAAAGTATCCCCATCTGCCAAACAATTCTGAGAACACAATGAAAAGGGATGTTTTATTCAACAGTGGCAATGACCTTCACAGAATTAATGCATTACTAAAAATTGAATCAATGAAAACTCTACTGCTCAACAAAACTCTTTCAAATGCTTTGAACAATCCATTATGCCAAAGCCATCTGGATTTATCCTACTTTACTTCTTTGGATGAAGCGCTATCACAATGATTACTAGTGTATCTGGATCCAAAAAAGCAGCATGTCTTACATGTCTCCTTTACAAACAGCTTCCTTGAGGAAACAACATATTGTCCAGATATGGCAGATAATCAAAATATAACAATTTTGCTGTCATGTCAATACACATAGCAAGGAAAAGAAATAGATGACTCACACAATTCATTACCTCTAATAGTGCTTCTATGACAACAGGATTTTTTAAACTATTATAATGTTGTTGCTTTAAAAAAGCAAAGGAACAACCTTTCCAAACCAAAATAGCTCAAACCAAGTCTAACTATGTTCATTTAATTCAGAATGTTAATTGTCAGAAGGCAAACAGGAAAAAAGTGAACTTCTCACCAGATGCTATCTAAGCAGTGTCCTTATAGAGATATATTTGTTTAAAGATTCCGACATCTTGGCATAGTCCTCACCATATTTCTGGGCTCGTCCTTTAATTATCAGTTTTGATTTATGACATTGGACATTCTCTTCTGCTTTATGCTTGGTCTTGAAAACTCACTTGCATGCAATGGTTTTCTTCCTTTCTTTAGCCTGACAAAGTTTCAAATATCATTCTTGTGGAACATTTCAATCTCCTCCTCTGCATCTTTTTCCATTTGTCTCCTTCAGTGGATGACATTTTTTTTCAATGTCCTACCATGTGTGAGGTTCTTCCATTTGCTCCTTCTTGTTACTTTAGGACATCCTTCTCAGTGGAACGCCTTTGTTGGATTCTCCTGCAGTGACTGGAATGAGGTTCCTCAGTTTTAATTTCTGCAGATGCAGTCAACTGAGCACATGATGAGGCTGCCCTTTGAAGCTTGCAGTCTCTGCTCCCTTGACATCGGAAACACAAGCTTGTATCTCATCGTTACTTTCTTTTTCAGCATGATAAGCAATAGTGCATACTGTAATGATTTGTGTGGCAGGATCTAGAATTCTATGCTTGCAGCATTAAAGAATATCATCTGATGGAAGCAAGGAGGACAGCCTTTTCTACTGTAGCACCTGCCCTTTTGAACATTATCCCTCTCAGAGGTTAGATTGACCTTGACCCTGCTTGTCTTCTGAAAGGCTCTAAAGACATGGTTCTGCCAACATGACTGAAGAACTAGCTATGGTTTGGAGCCTACAGTACAGCTAGATGGCTGTACTGATTGGTCCATAATTTGCATTGATTCATTATTTGCACTTGCATACGTTTTATGTTTTCTGCTTTTAATTCCAGTCTTTAGTGAGGTTTTAAATTGGTTTTAAAGGGGTTTTTGTTTTTTTGCTGATTTTAGTATTTCATTTATTGGTTGCATTGTTTGGTTGTTTTAACGATGTGAGCTGCCCAGAGTCAGAAATGTGAGATGAGTGGCTATATAAATTGAATCAATCAATCAATCAATACAACCATTAATCTTCACACATATCTGCAGCTCAGCTTGGGTCTCTTTCCTTTTGGTACACACACATATCCTTTAGAACCAAACACTTTCATGTGCCATAAGCTAGGCTTTCTTCTGAGTCACAGCTCATATATTAGGATATTGTAATAAAATCTTAAAAACTTTAAAAGGCTGCCTTTATTTCAATTTCTATCCCACAAATCAAAGCAAAATTATTCTCTTTCTCATCTATTTATATACTACTAAAACTGTTTGATTGTTTGTAACCTTTAATTGAGCAAAACAGTACATCATAGGGCAACATAGTTTTTGAATCAATGCACCTCAAATGGGCTCATTTACAGAATGTGACTGAAATCAGGGGCCTGTGACCAGGAATGAAATTTGGCAAAGTGCTGACCACTTCAGTGCTTCTGCATCCCTGTGCCACTGCACTCCTGCAGTCAGCCACAGTCATATGATTCACATCTCCAAGATTTCCTGCCAGGTTCCTACAAGGAAAGGCAGTGAGAAGGCCAGGAAGAAGTCACTCCCACTGCTTTTTGTCTACCCATGGTCATTTTGTTTCTCTATTTAAGTAGTGAAATATCTCTGAAATGTTAATCCAACAAATCACAGGTTGTTTAGTGTTTTCTAATTTTCCAGGACTCAAATATTATTTTTGTAACAGCTCAACATTGGCTTCCTCCTTCTCTGAGTCAAATTCATATTTTATCACACATTTGCAAGTAGCTGGCTGTGTTAATTGTTTCTCCCCAATATTTATATGACGGTCTTGCGTTTTGCAACCTGCATTTTATCTTGTCAGTCAAAGTTCAATGTTCCCTCTCTCTACTATACCATTCTTTTCTGTGTTATAAGCCACTGTGGTTTCATGGATGGTCCCTTTTCTTCTAGATACATTTCCATATTGTTGGCTTTCTCCCAAATGTACTGCATATTAAACCCACATACTCCTTAAAGTTCTTCAATAGTTGACTCTTTATCGAGCAAGAAGCAAAATGTGCACCTTGTGTAATCACTAAAGATGTTACCTAGATGAGTAATGAAACATCTGCAAGAAAACAACCAAGCTCAGAGAAGACCAAGGACTTCACAGTAGTGTAATCATCTATGAAAGGGAGGATATGTTTTCATCTTGGAATAGACATTGGTCTAGAAATGTCATCGTACATTAAGTCTAGATAGTTTCCTTGTTTTGTTATATTTCTACATTTGTTGGCTTAGTGCCTGTGGCCTTTATTCAACATACACACCTTGACCAAGTTACTCTTGGCTGCAACTTCAGTTCTATGACTGATTCCTCCAATTTACAAAGAACACCTGATCTTAATTTTTCAAATAAATCGTAGGTATATTCTCATTTAGTTCAATGAGCCTCTGTTTAATAACATAGAAGTGCAGATGAATCAGAAGATATATCCTCCAATGGCACATTTGTTCTTCTATACATTCATCTGTCTCCTTTCTGGTTCTTTCTGATACTGGACTGAGGTGTATCATTACCTTTAGAATATAGTTGAACAAGGTCTGTCTCCTTTCCTAGGACAATTTGTTTGCAAATGACCCAAACCATTGCAGATTAATGAAGCTTTTATTTTCCTTTCTTCTGATCTTACAAGCCAATTCTTGATTGAGAACTGTATCTGGCTCTTGGGATTTATTCAGATTACAGTTTTGCAAGTAATTTATTACAAATTAAAGTGTTTCCTTTTTCATTTCTTTTGCATGTACCATGGCTTTATAATCTCTATGTAATGAATTTTAAATGAAGACAACCAATATTTTTATAGACATGTACTGTCTTTCAAGATAACTTGCAATAACCTTTATTTGATTTATAGCAGATTTAGTCTGCTATACATCCCCACACATGCCTACGTACTAACACACTGATGTTTGTTATAACTTTTTGAAAAGATGTGATTTGGAGGCTATAGAAATTTTCTTCTATCATTTTTAAGTCTTCATCTATATTTCTCAAATGTGAATAATAAATGAATCCCTCACTGTCAGGTAGATCATCTCAGTAACTCTATCATTTGCCTCATTCCATGCTGTCCTGCTTTTGTGGGTCTCTCTTTGTCTGGCACAATGGCAATTCTTTGAGACTACAGGAACATTTTCATCTTGAATTACCAGAGGGAGAATTCTGGTGGTTTTAGTTTCTGGATTTCTGAAAGATTTTCTTTTTCCTCTCTAATCTTTCCTTTAGTTGCTCAGGAGAGTCCTATTTTCTTTCTCTTTTTAGAATCTATTTGCACATTTGCTTCAGCTGCTAGAGTCTATAACTGTGTCGGAGGTTGCAGCATTTTGTATATTCATGAAAGCATTCCTGGGAGTAAGAATCTAACCTGAGGAAGGACTAGGAGTTCCAATTAGCAGTCTTAGAGTCAAAGAGAAGATGGAAAGTAAATCCTTAACTTTGTAACTGTACCTAACTGCACCCTTGTGGGTTAGTAAATCAGGAGGTGCTGAAGTTACAGTGCCTATGGATCTGAATCTCCAACAAACTGTAAAACATACTTTGAATTATTTCCATGTAGATGGAGTGAGGTGATTATAAATACATACATACATACATACATACATACATACATACATACATACACACATGCTGTAACAGGAAGGAAGGAAGGAAGGAAGGAAGGAAGGAAGGAAGGAAGGAAGGAAGGAAGGAAGGAAGGAGCTGCCATCTCGATCTCCTCTGAGTCAGGCAATACCCCAACAGGGACAATGAGAAGCAAGTGATGAAATGTGTATCATGATATTAAGATACAAAAACCAAGCCTTATGGATCTGCAGTACATTTGAAAAGCAAGTACATAGGGAGGAATTTGCATCATAAAAACATTTCCATGCAACCTTATTTGCTATGGAAGTCTATGTTCCTGAGTTCTACAACTTTCAGGGCCTTTCCAAGATGTTTGTCTTGGGCTCTGCTTACATCCTTGTCAGATTGTATTTTCAATTTCCTTACATTCCTATAATTAACATTAAATATACTTCTTTTCTCCAAAACGTAAAGGGTTAAAATGAAATATAGTTAATCTAATTCTGTTCAATTAACATGCAGGCATCCTGCAAGAACAAATTGCCCAGGACATACAGCAAAGGTCAGGGCTTCCTAGACCAGGAAGGGGCAAAACATGGGCACATCGTGTATCCTGAACCTACTCTACAGATGTGTAAGAGACAGAAGAATGGGCAAATTTATGGCTCATGAGCAGATCCTACAAAAAGACTATTGATTACGAAGCTATGAAAGCTGCATTGTTTCCAAACTAATCTCATGGAATTAAAAGCAAATAGGTAGAGTTAGAACCCAAATTGGGGAAAACATTTCCTTTCTTCCTCCCTCTATTTCTGTACATTTTGCCAGCCCATTTCTGAAGCAATAACCAGGACTCTTCGTTGCATTATGTATTTCAGCATCTTTTTCCCAACACCAAATGCAGTTTCCTCTCTAAGCTTCTTTTCTTCCCTCTTGGCTTGCTTGCTTGCTTCCTTCTTCAAACAAAAGGCCACATGCCTTTAAGCACCCCAGAACGCCTCTTGCTTTTTAAACCTTTAAGGCAAAATAAACATTTTGTGCTTTAAAGATAGCGCCAGGTTTGCTCATGTTATTGCAAAGAATTAAGGTTGAAATCCTCTCTCTAAATATCCAGGAAAGAGTGTCTCACTGTATCAATAGGAATTACTTCAAAGTGTTTACTTTTTATTAATTAAATTTATACCTTGCTTTCCTACATAATAAGCATTCAGGATGACACAGATAGATGTTCTCTGTTAGCATACTTGCCTTCTGTGTCTCATTTTTATATCAGGGTAGACATGCAAATGCTTTAAAAACTTTTGGGTTGCAACCAGAGAATACACTAATAACATTAATGGAAAGGGAAAGGAAAAGAGTACTCAGCAGAGGGTTATCATCCCCACTTCAGAAACTGATCCCCATCCTTAGAATCTCACAGAAGAATGAATAGAATAGAATAGAATAGAATAGAATAGAATAGAATAGAATAGAATAGAATAGAATAGAATAGAATTTTTTATTGGCCAAATGTGATTGGACACAAGGAATTTGTCTTGGTGCATATGCTCTCGGTATACATAAAAGATACGTTCATCAAGAATCGTAAGGTACAACACTTAATGATAGTCATAGGGTACAAATAAGCAATCAGGAAACAATATCAATATAAATCGTAAGGATACAAGTAACCAAATTACAATCATACAGTCATAAGTGGAAGGAGATGGGTGGTGGGAACGATGAGAAAATTAATAGTAGTGCAGACTTAGTAAATAGTTTGACAGTGTTGAGGGAATTATTTGTTTAGCAGAGTGATGGCATTCGGGAAAAAACTGTCCTTGTGTCTAGTTGTTCTGGTGTGCAGTCCTTTATAGCGTCGTTTTGAGGGTAGGAGTTGAAACAGTTTATGACCAGGATGCGAGGGGTCTGTAAATATTTTCACAACGCTCTTTTTGACTCATGCAGTATACAGGTCCTCAATGGAAGGCAGGTTGGTAGCAATTGTTTTTTTAAAAAACAATTCAAAAAATAATGAGATTCAATTCAATGAAATTGTCAGATGTTTGATTAATTCTATGAACCACTGCACTATGCCCCATCATTTTCTCAGAAAATTTCATTTGGGGGGGACTAGGAAAAGTGACAGCTGCTGATATTTGCAGGCAGAGGAAAGCATTTGAGAGGAAGCTTGTTAACACTGGAGAATTGGCCTCAAATCTTTTATAGAACTTGCTATTACAGCGAGAAGATGCCTGGCCATCTTTCAAACCTTATCCAGTTGATATAGTATAGTCCAGGGAAACCTGGCTTAATTTTTTTTTTCTTCAATATGGTAGTAGCAATTTTCTCAAGCGATCAGAACAGCAGTAACTTCTGGTCTTACTTTTTTACATAAAGAATCCTTGCTTTTCTAAAAGCTTCCAATCTATTCCCTCCCTCTTTCTTTTAGATTTATGTACTTACATTATTCTCTTTTGTTATGTAATGCCAGGTCGTTTGTTCATAAAGCCCCCCTCATTTGTGATCTTATTTTGGAGGGGGGTGCGGACCTGGCTGGTATTACGTAGCCAGGAGAGGGGTCCCCCTCGTTGAAATGTGCCCACCAGGTTTCCATGCATTTCATCAGCCAAGGGCTCAGGGGAGGGGTGGGGGAGTGGCAGCGATTATTAGGGAGAATCTTTGTCCGAGGGAGACCACTGTTCCTCAGATAGCTGGATGTGAGTCCCTTTTTGTAAAGTGGGGCCGTGGGGTGCAGATGGGTTTGCTGACTATGTACCTGGCTCCCTGCCACGTGGCGGCAACCCTGCCCGAGCTGCTTGATGTTATTGCCGGGGTGGCGGTTGATACCCCCAGACTTATTGTCATGTGGGATTTCAATCTACCATCCGCAGGTGAGGCGTCAGAGGTGGCTCAGGAGTTCATGGCTTCCATGACGGCCTTGGACCTGACCCAGTTAGTTCAAGGCCCCACTCACATAGGGGGACACACTCTAGACCTGATTATTATCTCTGGTCAGTGGTTGAGTGATCTTGGTAGAGGGGACCTAGATATTAAACCCTTGTCATGGACAGATCATTCACTCCTTCACTTAGACTTTCCAGCCGCTTCCCCCCACCGCAGGGAGACGGAACCGACCAGATGGTTCCGTCCCAGGTGCCTGATGGACCCCAAAAGGTTCCTGATGGAGCTTGGGCCATTTCCTGAGACTCTGGCACACGACTCGACCGCTCGGGACAGGGGTTGCTCCTCTGTCCTGGTCCTATTAGATCTCTCAGCGGCTTTTGATACCATCGACCATGGTATCATGCTGCAGTGGTTGAGGGTGTTAGGAATAGGGGGCACCGTTCGGCAGTGGTTCTCCTCCTTCCTCTCTGACCGTTCGCAGTTTGTGTTGGCAGGGGGGGCAGAGGTTGACCTCGAGGCGCCTCGCATGGGGAGTGCCGCAAAGGTCGGTTCTCTTGCCCCTTCTGTTCAACATTGATGTGAAGCCGCTGGGTGAGATCATCTGTGGTTTTGGGGTGAGAGTCCATCAGTACGCTGATGACACTCAGCTGTACATCTCCACCCCAGACCACCCAAATGATGCCCTTGATGTGATGTCTTGCTTCCTGGAGGCCGTGCGGGTCTGGATGGGGAGAAATAGGCTCAGACTCAACCTTTCCAAGACCGAGTGGCTGTGGCTTCCAGTGTCCCAATATAGTCAGCTGGTGCCATCGCTGACTATTGGGGGTGAAACTCTGCCCCTAACAGAGAGGGCTCGCAATCTGGGTGTTCTCCTGGATGCATGGCTGTCTTTAGAAGAGCATGTGACAGTCGTGGCCAGGGAGGCTTTTTATCAGGTTCGCCTGATTCGCCAGTTGCAGCCCTTTCTGGACTGAGACGCCTTGCACACGGTCACTCATGCCCTTGTCACCTCCCGGCTGGATTACTGTAATGCTCTCTACATGGGGCTCCCCTTGAAGAGCACTCAGAGGCTCCAATTGGTCCAGAATACGGCCATGAGGGTGGTTATGGGTGCAACCCGTTGTGCCCATGTGACACCTCTCCTGCACAAGCTGCACTGTCTCCCAGTGGTCTTCCGGGTGCAAATCAAGGTGCTGGTCACCACCTTTAAAGCACTCCATGCATAGGACCCGAGGACCTTCGAGACCAACTTCTGCCTCCAATAACCTCCCACTGGCAGTCTGCTCCCACAGAGAGGGTCTCCTTAGGGTGCCATTGGCCAAGTTATGTCAGCTGGCAACACCCGAGGGCCTTCTCTGTGGAAGCCCCTGCCCTGTGGAATGAACTGCGAAAATGCATAAGATCTCCAACCTCCGTATATTTCGCTGTGCCCTCAAGACCCTGCTGTTCCGCCAGGCTGGGCTATCAATGTAATGATTTTAAATTAGGTGTTTTAAATTTTGAGGGTTTTAAATTTGAGCCGAAACTATTTAATAATTTTAATTATTTTTAATTGATGTCTGTCTTTGTGCTTTTAATAGGCTGTACACCGCCCTGAGTCCTTCGGGAGAAGGGCAGTATAGAAATAAAATTATTATTTTATATTATAATAAAATAATATTATAATAAAATAATATTATTATTTTATATAATAATAAAATTATTGTTGTTGTTGTTGTTATTTAATAATTTTTTTATCCTGCCTTTGTTATTATTTATAAATAATTCAAAGTAATGGACATACCTAATAGTCATTCCTCCTCCTATTTTCTTTAAACAACAACCTTGTTAGGTGAGTTGCAGTAAGAGTAAAAGTGATTAGCCCAAAGTCACCTGGGTTTTTTTTTTTTCATGCATAAGGTAGGACTAGAACTCATGGTCCTCTGGTTTCTAAATAACTCCTAGTTTTATTCTTAGTTACTTCTATTTTATTCAAGATTTATTCTACTGTATGTATGTATGCTGTGTAACGGGGTGAGCTCCTGTTACTTGTCCCAGCTTCTGCCAACCTAACAGTTCGAAAGCATGTAAAAAATGCAAGTAGAAAAATAGGGACCATCTTTGGTGGGAAGGTAACAGTATTCCATGCGCCTTTGGTGTTTAGTCATGCCGGCCATGTGACCACAGAGATGTCTTCAGACAGTGCTGGCTCTTCGGCTTTGAAACAGAGATGAGCACCGCCCCCTAGAGTCAGGAACAACTAGCACATATGTGCAAGGGGAACCTTTACCTTTATTCTACTGTAATATTACTTTTACATTACATATTTTTAATTTTTTATTTGTGAATTGCCCAACAATTTGCAAGTAATTGAGATATATTAAGTGTTCAAAAAGAAATAAATATAAATAGAGAGATTGCTAGATCTACCATAAGTTTCTAATGAATTATGGAGTTCTCCTTCTCATTTAAAAAAATCATAACCCATAAGGTCCAATCAAGCTTGTTACTGCTACCTTGGTATTAGGGGAGGGAGGGCTAGGATTCCAAACTGGTGAGCAAAGATTAATAATATTTTTAAGAAACTGTTTTGTTGAAAAATATAAATAAAAACATATCTGCATAAAGTTAATATACATAGAAGCAAGAAAAAGGGAGGGAGGGAGGGAAGAAGGAAGGAAGGAAGGAAAGAAAGAAAGAAAGAAAGAAGGAAGGAATATCACTGCCAGTACTGTATAGTGCAATCACCAGGATTGAACTTCACTTTTCTTTTAAAAAAAATACTCCAAGGCAAGAATGTCAAACTCACTACCCATGGGCTGGATACGTCACGGGCTGGCCCTGCCCCTGCCCAGTTTAGCAAAGGGGAAAAAAGTCCCGATAAGTCACGTGACAATGCCTTTACAACCAGTGGTGGGTTGTCCCCAGTTCGCACTGGTTCTATAGAACTGGTACTAAAACCAACGGAGGCTCCGCCCACTGACCCCAACATCATCAAAATGCTTCTGCGCATGCACAGAAGAGCACATGTGTGCGCGAGCAAAGAGACCCCGCACACGCAGCCCCATTGCAAGCCGGTAGTAAAGGTAAGTAGAACCCACCCCTGATGACGATGCGAGTTTGACACCACCCCTCCAAGGAATAGGGCTTTTTTTCTTTTCCTTTTTTTTTTTTTTTGTACCTGGTTCCTTGGATACCATCACAAGTGTTCTGCCCCAGCTATGGACCCCAAAGAACGCAGCACACACCAAGTCTGTACAAAGCTTAGTTTACTAAATTAAATCAGTCTTTTTCAAATAAAGGCTGTTAATTAACTTTCTTAACAGCCTACAAGAATCCAAAGAATAAATAATCGTAATCTTACTATGATTGGCAGAAAGCCCAGAAGCAATTTGCAAGAAACTGATAAGAGAACTAAGATCAGGACGCGAAGGAGAGTGAACGAAGTTGTTCCCTGCAAATTGCCTCAGTCCTCGTCCTTCCTTAAATAGGCTAAGGGAGTGACCAATTAGCCCCAAGCCTTACTCTCAAGGAGACCTCCTCCTGAGGAACCACTCCTGCCTTTTGGCAGCTCTGCACGCCCGTGCATTGAGAAGAGGCTCCTCCTCTTCTTCCTCTTCACTTATGGGAGCTTCTGGAGGTTCTGAAGGCCCTGGCTGAATCCCCATCTCTGGCACCACATCTTCTCCAGCCTCCTCATTTCTGACTCTCGTGCCAGCTTCACAGGCTGCTGGTGCAGCACCACACCAGCCTCCTTGCTGTCGGAATCAGCTACTAGCTGCACAGGCCACTGACAGGCCACAACAACAAGACATCATTTCCATTCCCCAATCCCTTGACAGTATTTTGAAGCCAACCGTGTGAACCATTCCTGATTACCTTGGAATGCTGAGAAAGGGCATGAAATACTATGATCCAATCAATGCTGCCTCCAGCAAACTTAATGAAAAATAAAATAAGTTGCTAACATTTCCACCTACCCTGTGTTTTCACTTTATATTACATGACATTTCTCTGACCCTCTTGCAAAAAGACTAAGATGCTGGTATCTGGCCCACTGAAAGAAAATGTCAGATAATGACAAGGGGGTTAATGATAGGACTATAATTTTGCAACCAGAACATTTTCACAGCAGTTGCAACCACTTGAGCCCAGCTCCAGGGGCTAGAAGGCAGAGCAAAGAATTGTTCAACATGCATCACTGGCAGAAGCAGAGAATATCAAATAAAACAGGTTTTTCTTTGGTTTGTTTCTAATGAGATCATGAAACTGACTAAACAAGGATGATATCAGGTAGATCAGACAGGAAACATGGCCAGATAAGCTAATTTTACTTTATTGTAAAGCTACATTAATAGAAACTTGCAAATTTGAAAGTACAATTCTCCTGCTATCACCGTTGCAGTCTGAGAACTTAGGGAGGGCCCCTTCTGAGCCTTTTGCTCTATCCACTATTGGCTGTGGGCTTTTCTCTCTCTTATCTGGCTGTTTCCTTGGCAGCATCTCTTCACTCTGTCTCTTATGGTCATTCCCACATACTGTTACATCTAGAACATTTAAGATCCCTAGAGAGAGACTAAAAATTTCTATGGAATGAAATGGAATAAATCAGAAAATGGCTCATGCTATACCAAATGGGGGCGTTTCTTTCTGAACTACACCTCGATCTGTCAGAAAACGGAGTCATCTGTTCAAGGTGAAAAATAGCATGGGCTCATAGGAGGATGGTGTCAATGAAGGATTGACACCAATGCCCCTAGGGATATTGTTTATTAACCTCCAAAAGTAACAGTATGTGTGTTCTTTCTAAAAGGTAGAATTTGGGTCAAACCCAAAATTCTTGCAACTGATTACAAGAACACAGAAGAGAGAGTTCAGCACAGAACAGGCACAAGACTGGGAGAAATCAACAATAAGTAAGTAGCTATTTCACCTGGGAAGATAAAGTGTTTTCGTTTCTGAATAATTACCTATGAATTGGAAGCGGAGACCATTCATCTCACATTCTCTGAGAAGAATGGAAGCTGTGCAAGAATGGATGGAGAGGCAAATGACCACAGGGACTATTGTTCAAAGATTGGATATGCTGAAGATTAGGAGATTCTAGACAGGATCTGTTTCCTTCCACAATGCCTAAATGGGACTTCTGTTCCTTCCCTTTCCATGCCTTCTCTTCAGTAAGAAGAGACTGGACAGCCACTTGTCTGGAATGGCATAGGGCAGGGATGGCTAACCTTTTCCAGACCGAGGGCCCAAAGTCCCGGAACCTCCAAAATGCAATGCACTTGCAGCCCCCTGCATGCGCCCCGCCCCCCTGCATGCAGCCTGCCCTCCCTACATGCACAGCAGAGACCCAAAGACTAGCTGGGCAGCAGGAGGCACATGCGCATGCACAGCGGAGCTGAACTGGGGAGACAGCTCACGTGCCATCAGAGAGAGAGCTATGTGCCACCTCTGGCACGTGTGCCATAGGTTTGCCATCACGGGCATAGGGTCTCCTGCTTGTGCAGGGGGTTCAACTAGAAGGCTCCTTCCAACTCTGTTACTCTGTTATGTCCCATTAACTTTTCACCTTGCCCACCTCAGTCTAGTTTTGTTCCTTCCTTTTCCTTCTTTTCTCAGAACAGCAACCTCTTTCTTTTACCCCCAATCCATTTTGTTTTGCGTGTTTTCCCCCCTTCTTTTTTGCAGGTCCTTCATGAAGAAAGAAAATGGGTTGTGTGAGAAAAGACAATAGCTTATATCAATGTGGGCTCATTAATACTTGCATTGGGGTCACTTTATTTTATGGTCAATTGATATTAATCAGTTATTTTAGACAGATAAATAGGTAACGCATATTCTGGACCTGCCCTTTTTGGGGGAGGGGAGTATGGATTCTGGTGTGACACAGGAATGTGTTAGTTCTCCAAGGTGAGTTTCAAGTGGAGTTGGCACTTACTTGTCAAGATGGGGGAGCCAGGTATTGCACAGGATAGTCCTGTTAGGAGAGCTCTCCTAAATTCAGAGTCATTTTTCTTCCCTTCCTATAATACCGTATTACAGGTAATATTATATCTTAGCTCAACTAAATATCCATGTACCACAGGAAAAGGTCATAGTGCTATGTCTTTAGAGTGAAAGCGTCAGAAGACAGATCCTGAAAAGCACCCGTAATGCCTGGGATAGCGTAGCAATGTGGAAATTTAACCTACCGGTATTTAAAGCAACCTTCCTTGTCCTAATCCAGTTATGTTGGACTTTGTCTACCAATATCTGCATGCACCATAGCTTAATGCTGATCTAAATCCAAAGCTTGAATCTAAAAATAGGCATAACAGTGCTGAAACCATTAGCTTTAAAATTAAAAGCACATGTTAAGTATATTACTGTATAACAAGTCTATCACATGAGAATAAGAGATTGTATTGCGCTAGCATTCATTCAGCACAAATGTTTTCTTCTCTATTCTTTAGAAATCTGCACTGAGGTATTTTTAACAATGTACTATGAAAGCCTGCCATTGTCGAACATGCACCACAAACAACTTGCTCTGTCCTTGCTATAATTAGCAATGTTAAAATGTGAGAATTCTTCAGAATATTTTAACACCAAAAGATAAATCAAGCAGGCTGGGAGCTCTCACCTGCCCTTAGAGCTGACCAAGCCCCGCAAGGTTTGGGAATTTCAAGTGCATCTTTAAAAAGGTCTTCTCCCTCTTGCTGGTTTATAAATAGCTTGGTAGCATAGATTCATCATTCATACTCTTTCATCCTCAGATAGAACCTTCTGAAGTACACCCGACATGAATATTCTACTTGACAGTAAAACAAAACATGAAATTCTCAAATCGGTCTCAACACTGGAAATCTGGGCAGTATTTTATAGGATTAGAATCAGATTTCCTTGCAAAAGTGGAAAGCAGGGGTATTTCCCTACCTGAACAGAAGGGAGACCAAGAGCTCTTTAAACACCCCCAGAATACAAAGGAATGTTTGATCTCCTCCTTTCCTCATCACATAGCAAAAACTTAGTTTTCCATAATTATTGTTAAAACCACTTTAACGTTTTCCCCCCACTTCACTTAACAGTCACTGGCAGCTATTTTAACACCTGCAGATTGAATTGCAAATTATCTTGCGCAACTAGGAGAGGAGAGAAGAAGAGGAAAAAGAAGCAAATAGACTGCAATCTTACCTTAAAAAGGCGCAAGATGTTGGCCACCATAATGGAGACAGAGCTGCCAGATGCACCAATTACTCCAACCACACGTTCTGGCTTTGTGATGATAGGGGGGCCCCCATTAACACAACGCACCTCAGTACTGTCCTTCTCAATTAGAGCCTGAACAAAAGTGAGGGACTGCTCCAAAGCATGTGTGTCTCGAGAACAGGTATCCAGGATGCGGGCCCCCAAAGTGATGTTTGGAAGTAGTTCAGGATCATTGTTGATTCGGTCCAGAGCAAAAAGCATGGCCTCGAGACGATGAATCCCCTTCTCCTTCTTTAGCTCTCCACAGGCCTTTCCCTCAGAGCCCCGTCCATGGACAGGGAAGAGGCCTCCTAAAGTGATATCCCCATCAAGGCGAATGGAGTTCATGTGGGGGTGCCCTTGGCCTTTGGGTTTGGCTGTGCTGACCGGCTGATACCACCAGCCACAGCAGACGCTCATGAACAAACAGAAGGAGAGTTGCTCCATGCACACAGATCCCCCCTTCTTCCCAGTCATCGCCAAATCCTACTTGAAACTCAATCCCATCAGCCTAAAGATCCATGGAAACCAAGGATTCTATTTCCGAAATCTTTAATTCAGCTGGGTTGGAAATAGCTTCTCTCAACGTTTCAAAGGGCTAAGACTAAAATGGCTCTCTGAAGTGTTCAGAGCATGGTTTCCTTTCCCTTTAATTATCTATCACTTTTCTGTCAAGATTTCCAATCAACTCCAGTATCCATTTCAATGCAGGGGCTGAAGAACAGAGAGGTAGCTGCTTCCCGAAATGAGTTCACAAGATCCCTTTCAAAGCCCTCTGAAGGACCATAGCAGTGCAGCTAATGAAGAGCACCAGGTTTTGCATAATTTTATGGAAGGAGAAGTGGGCAAAAAGAACCTCTTTTCTTCCTTTTTTCTTCAGTCCCTGAAAGGAAGAAAGAAAGGGCATTCATTATTCAAATCTTTTCTCAGAAAGGCATTAAGTTGTAGCACAAAAAAGCTTCGGGATTTACTTGATCAGAGTTTTTGTTATGCTTTGAGAAAGGCAATGTTGGGTCAA
Source organism: Arizona elegans (assembly GCA_022577455.1). Taxonomy (NCBI): domain Eukaryota; kingdom Metazoa; phylum Chordata; class Lepidosauria; order Squamata; family Colubridae; genus Arizona; species Arizona elegans. The sequence goes on from JAKOOJ010000002.1 coordinate 157,458,095, forward strand.
AAGCAACACACGAGGGAGAAGGGAGAAACTACATCTGAAGATACCTAACTCCATGTCTTATTTATGGATTTGAAGCAGGCCTTCCATCAATGGAAGCTTACTGGGCCATGAGGAATATCTAGTCTTTTAAAAGTCAACCTGGATTCTTCCTTGAGTGGAAGAAAGGAAATTAATGCATTCACTTTACTTTATAGGTGCTTGGTACCACTGCATTATTTAAAAGAATTGAGGAAGGGGGAAAGGAAAAGAATATTTGCCTGCTTTGTAAAAGTCAGAGCAGCTACTCACTCTATTGGGAACTCAATATCAAAATGACCACACATTGGATTTGCAAGAAACGATACAACCTCAACAAATCAATAAATTCACCTTTAAGACGCTAGATAAGTGTAACAGAGCAAAATAGGAAAGTTATATTCTGTGCTGTATAAAACCACAGTTGACCCAGTGCAAACTTGCAATGAATGTAGGGTTTCAGGCAGATTTACTTCTTTATTTTTTGCATCAAATAACTAAACAAGTAGTTGTTTCTGTCCTTCTGATTAACAACATCTCCACATTTTTATCAGAAACTTCTAAAGGAATTCTCCTTGGAGAATAATCCAAGTCCAACCTTGCCTTAGGCATGAAAGCCAACTGATGACTGTGGGCCAATCATTCTCTCTCAGCCTAACCCACATCCCAGGGTTGTTGTGCGGAAAACAGGATGAAGAAGGCATATTAGTTAGGTTCACCATCTTGAATTATTGCTAAAAATAATAATAGCTAGATAAGTAAATGGTACAAGAAGGTGAGTATATAGCATTATAATATATAAATTATATTTATACATAAATTATAATGTACCTGAATCTGCATGTGTCTAATGCTTAAATAGGAAAAAAGCTTTCTAAGTGCTGAATGGAAATCTTCTCTGGATAAAGAATTACAAAAAGGTGCAGAGTTTCCTAGTATGTTCATTTTGGAGGGCATTCATGCTTTTTTATGTTTGTGGGTTCTGGGAACAGAGGAAAACAGGCACCAATTGGATGGTGAAGCACTGCTTTCACAATTAAAACCTTAATAAATATTAACCTTTAATAAGCAATATTAATCAAGCAGACTTATGTTTGTAGTTACAGACACAATCTGAGAACAAGTTTCTAAGATTTCAGAGAGTTTTTTCTCTCTCATCTGAAAATACAACTTGGGATCTTTTCACGGACAGGCATATGCTATAGCTTATGTTATATATATATAGCTGTAACAGTAGACATTTAAAAAAGAAGTACGTCCAGCAGATATGTTTAACAGACCACTGGGGAATAGGTGAACCATTGACATTTAATGATGAATTAAATTCTTCAGATTCTTGTGGGCTATATAGAACTGGAATTGGGGCTCAGATTTAGCATGTCATAACATAAAAGAAGGCCAGTCTTTGTACATTTCAGTTTGTCCCAAAGGTATCAGCCACACTTGTTTTATCAAAAGAGATTTTCTACCAATGAAGTTGGAACAGATTTTGTTATTCGCAGATTAGATACTAATACTGTATATAATGTGATCGCCATTAGCCACAGTAGTCTTAGATCAGCCATCTGTGGGCATTTTGCTAAAGCCAATCTTTTTAAACCACATCAAGAAGTCACCCTCACATTAAAAAAAAATTTAAAAAAAAAAGAAGTCACCCTCACGAACCCTGAGTCATTTTTTTCCATTACGCTGGACACAACCACATTTCCCTATTGCTATGTATATCTTTATCTTTCCTCCTATGCAATAGAGTTCCCTCTAAATGCAGTCCATACACAACTCTTCATGTCATTCTGGCCATTTCCATCTCACTTTTTATGGTGAGTTTTTTTAGCTTCTCAACTTCTTCAAGGAACGTCTTGAAGAACATATACATATATGTACATATATCCAGTGCATAGGTTTTATGCACTGGATATATGTAAGGGGAATGGCTGCCCTGCCATCCACTTGTTCCTTCTAGAATAGTCACACATAAATACATGCCAGGCTCTTCTCATCCTCCTTGGCCAGCATCCCAGTGCAATGATGTTTACTTGTGGCTAGTTGGCTGGCTGTGTCACAAGCAGCTCTGTTGGGAGAAGCCCCTGGCTGGGCTGGTATGGTAGACAATCATTCAGTCTCATGAAATATTTTGCTGCTGCTGCATTATGAATTTTCTTTGAATGGGCACCATAAAAATGCCAGGAGACATAATGAACAAATGATGACATTCTGGAAGAGGAAAATACCATACACGAGTCTTGAAACATGACCTGCACTAGCTGCTGCCTTCAAGAGTACTAAAAAATGCTATCTTGTCCCAAATGTTAAAATTAGACTCAACTACTTTGAGAAGAAGAGGGCTTTTTCCTTTGCTTTGAACAGTGACCACCTTGGGGGTAGCTCTATTTTATATTTTTCCCACTTCACTAAGTTTTGCCTACTACCAATATCCTGTGTGACCTTGGGATACTCATTTTGCTTCGGGTGTTTTCTCTCCCATTGATAGAATGAGCTAATAGCAATTGTCTACCTTAGTAAAAAATTAAAATACCCACTTAAGTACCATTGTTTAAGAGTCCTAGTTTCATGGCTCTGATATTGCTACATTAATCTTTATAATGTGATGACCTTCCAGAAAATAATATTCCCCTCTTACTATCAAAACATAGGCAACAAATTATAATAAAAGGCCATGGGGAAAAATGCAGGAAAAGAAACAGAATCATTATTCAGTCTGAATCCATCTGTCTGTGCATAAATAATCTTGCTCAAGGAAAGATTATTGTTAACAGTTGACTGCAATCCTTAGGTTACAACATTGTAGCCTCCCTCCTCAAGAGAATGATAGTGCCCAGAAGCTGTTTGGATGTACCAGGCAGAAACTTCAAGATTTTTCTTTTAAAAAGTGATAGCACAAGAATTGACGTTATACAGGCAAGAATATTCAGAGTAAGACTTCACTCAAAGTTCTCGATTTAGATTATGTAAATAGAATATGTTAAGTCAAAACCAAACAAACCACATTATGGCTTTGCATATCGTATGACCTCAGAACTGCGATCTATACATTACGAATTATATCTTAAGCACAATATGCGAACCTATCATAAGGAGGAGGAAGTCATGAAGTGCTGAATCATCCTAGACCTTGGCTATTTCAAGGCAGTAATGATGTCATCACTGTGTGGGATTTGCAGGCTTCTAGATATTGATCTGGATGTATCAGGCTGGATTCCAACTTTGGATAGCCTAAAATTTGATCCAGAATGGATTTATAGAGCTTTGGCAGCCTTTTAGTCACAAACCATAAAATGTTATGTCTAAGGGTGGGAATCAAAAACCACTTTGCATTGTTGCAGACATGCAGATGATTCTGCTGTAAAGCTAATTTCATGGGTTCAGAGTTAGCAGCCCTTGTCTCCTGACTTGATTCTCCACCAGATGTCAATATACAAAGTTCACAAACCTTAAAAGTCAACTGTGTCCTCTCATGCAGACAAGCCCGTTTTCTTTGCTTTTCTAAATGAGACGTAATTGGCTTCCTTCATCACAAGGGCTGTTGTGAGGATTAATTGTGCATTGTATGAAACTCACTTTTGAAAATGAAAAACCCTGCATTAGTTAAATAGTTATGTGACCTATGCATTCCAAATCCAACCTGAATTTTACAGGTCACTGATTAGCCATTGGTTTTAACACAATGTTTGGTACCATGGACTTTTAAAATCATTTCTGTAGCTAGTTCCCTAGTAGCAGACATTCACACACACACCCCGCACCCCAGCATAAGAATTATGAGAATTACTGTTTTTATTAATCGCAGATAGATCAGACACCAATAAACATTGACCCACAGACCTAATCAACTTCTGGCCTGATTCACTGGACATGTTTGGAATTGGTTGTATTGTTTATGCATGTGAAAAGAATAAGGAAAAATGTATTGTGACACACAGCATATCTCTATTCATTTTTATGTAGTGATTCCTACCTACGGCATGCAATCTCCAATATGCTATCCCAAAATTAATTCAAGCCTCAGTCCAAAATAATTTCCTTATCTCTATTGTAGACTCAGTCTTCCCTCAGCGGTGGTCAGGGCAGTATCCTTTCTCATAAAACCTACACAACAATGCTGTGACATGGTGTAAGGCCTACATTGTAGACTAATAGAAAGAATGTTAACCAATGTCAATGATTGAGCTTCATAGCTGATTAGGAATTTGAAGCTGGCCCTTCCCCTAGTCCAGGGGTTCCCAACCTTTTCTATACCCTGTACCCCTGAAACACTTCTGATATATTCTCTCACCCCTTAAAAAAGTAAATAATTATATGCATATAATTATGCATATACACTATAATTTTGAAACTTCTAAACCCAGATTTTCATACCCTCTGGAATATTGTCTTGCTCCCCCGGTTGGGAACCCCTCCCCTAGTCCAATAGCCCAGTGGTAAAATGCATTTTTTTTTTACTACCGGTTCTGTGGGTGTCGCTTGGTGGGCGTGGCAAAAGATACTGCAAAATCTCCATTCCCACCCCACTCCAGGGGGAAGGATATTGCAAAATCTCAATTCCCACCCTACTCTGGGGCCAGCCAGAGGTGGTATTTTCCAGTTCTCCGAAGTACTCAAAATTTCTGCTACCGGTTCTCCAGAACCTGTCAGAACCTCTGGATTTCACCCCTGCAATAGCCCAATTTGCCATTTTGTGTGAGTGGGGGCAAGGCAAATTTGAATGTGAAATAAAGGGGAAGAAAAAAAATCCAGAATAATCAAGACCTTTTATCTTTATTTTGTCTGTCATTTCCTTATAATTAAACACATGCACATATAAAACATTCCCAAATAGAAAGTGAACAAAATGCAGAATCATAATGGAACATCTTCCTTCATTTTGTCTATGCACCTGTGATCTTTCATGATCTCGGAATCACTGGACTTTTGTGTCTGTTGAATGAAAGCCATTTGCTTTCCTTTCAAAGGTACATCCTATGGGTTTCTAATAGAAAAGTCTGCTGCCATGGCTTTCCTCTACTGTTGCTACATGAACCATGTCAGCATGGGACAACTCTCCCATTATTTCAAGATCAGGATCATCTTTCAGTCACACATCAGTGGTGTGATTGTTAATTTGCAATAACAAACCAATGTTAACAGCCTTTGAATTAACACTGGAACCTTGAATGTGCGAACAAGTCCTTGGCAATGATGCCAGGAAGGCCTGGGAGCTTTAATTAAGGGTCAGCAGATAGGTAGGTCTAGGAGTGATAATGTATAAGCAGATAGGCCATAATGTTAAATGGAAGGGAAAACAAATTGCTCAATGGTATGGAAACAGATTCATAAAATTCGGAAACAAACTGAAAGAAGTCATAAAAATTCTCATAGACCATATTGGAGCTGCCTTAGATGCTGAGTAACATCAGAATATTATTATTGCTGGATTATGTGAACAAATCAGATATTAGAATATAAAGTGTGATTTAGGGAATACAAACCATCGTATAAATATGCCAGAGTAAAAGCTGCCAAGAAAGTCAGCCAACATTTGTCCATCAGGGTCTAATTTAGGGCTCTTTCTCATACCTAAGTTAAAAGCCCTATCCACCAGTTTTTGAACTGGCAGTAAACTATACCATTATAAGCATTAGTGATCCCCATCCCATTGCAACAATGATGATCAGATGCTAATACTTATTTGCTGTGGACAGGACAAGTTCAGCAAAGGAATTGGTAGATTCTCCCAGCATTTTTCTCTCCCTTATAGGAATGTTGTCAACCATCTCTCCCTTTATGGATTGGAGAGGAGGGTGAGTTTTGCCCAAAAGCTAGAGCAACAAGTTTGGCACAACTGCTTTACATGGAACTGTTCAAAGAAGGACTTTATAAATTGATATTTGCTGATTGTTGAACTTCTTTGGAAATGGGTTAAGCACTAGTCTATATTATATGGTATAGAGAACAGATGAAGACAATATCATGAGATCATGAGGTCACAGTAGAAGAAGAAAAGGTGGAATATGTTGGAGCTGCAGTTAGATGCAAAAAAAACCCAAAACGATTAGTCCATAGACCTACAATTCATTCAATTCAAGTTATATCAACTGAGGCCCACGTGCAAAGAAATTGCTTAAAATATTCAATAGAAGGGAGACTTTAGTCTAAAAAAGGGCTTGTTTGAAATAGTTACAGCTATGCTGTGAGGATAAGAGGGGGGAAAGGCAATTAGGTAAAACATCTGCCTGGCCAGAAATTCTGAAAGAGAACTGTCAAATGCAAACAGCTGGAAGAAGGCCATCAGACCTGAAAAAGAGGCAACCTGGAATAGGAACAGATAAAAGAAGGTTTTGTTAGGAGAAGGGCTAGTAGAGTACTTATCTCGTTTCATTGATTCTGCTCCCAGGAAAGAAATAGAGCAAATGAACTTGGGAATGCTTTTAGCATTCCAGGCAGAGATAAGGTTGGGAGAATGGGAAGGGGGGCTACTTAAATTGGACAGTGTTTAGCAGTACCAGTTGATCCCCTGAAGAGCAGCAATTAAAGAGCAGTTTAGTGCTGAAAAGTGACACGCTGAATATGGAAACACAAGGTCTACATTCATTAACTTCTTGGTGATCATGAAGTCTTTTTGCTCCATTTCAAAGGCCAAAACAAAAGTTCCCCTGCCAGTTCCCATCTGAATATTTTGCTACAAAAGGCAATAGGAATTTAAGAATGCAATAATTCAATATTACTCCACAGTACATGAGCTGCTAGAGCCAGGATCTTTAACAGGCAGGGATCCTACTCTGCAACCATGGGAGAAAAGGAGAACTAACTCAGTCACAATGCGTATTAGCATATCTGACCCTTCAATTATTTTAGGCCAATAAACTAGCTGAGAATAAGATACAACCAAATGCAAAAGATGGCAAGGCTTTTGCATCATTAATGGCTGTACAAAAGAGAGAATTTCAACTTGCATTAATAGGCTAACCCTGCTGAATTTCTTTCATATACAGAAATTTAAAATACATGTGTCTTGCCATATGAACACTTTTGATACATTAGAAATACAGCTGAATCTGTATGTCCTGATTTCTTCACTGAAATGCAGCAAAAGTTGTGGCAGCACATCATCCTAAGACAACCCTTCTTAACAACTGCAATGCCATTTTAAAACAGAAGTTTGGCTAAAAGTAAATAAAGTTAGTCTGTCTAAAATCTAATGCTGGTTAACCAATGATTCAAGAGTTAGATCTTAATATCTGCTTTATTAATTAATTTAATGTTGTCAGCATGCGCAGCAAAACGTAGAATGTAAGAAGTAAAAAGGTAAAGGTAAAGGTTCCCCTCGCACATATGTGCTAGTCATTCCCGAATCTAGAGGGTGGTGCTCATCTCCATTTCAAAGCCAAAGACGCCTCCTTGGTCATGTGGCCGGCACGACTAAATGCCAAATTACCTTCCCACCAAAGGTGGTCCCTATTTTTCTACTTGCATTTTTATGTGCTTTCAAACTGCTAGGTTGGCAGAAACTGGGACAAGTAATGGGAGCTCACCCCGTTATGTGGCACTAGGGATTTGAACCGCTGAACTGCCGATCTTTCAATCGACAAGCTCAGCATCTTAGCCACTGAGCCACTACGTCCCTCAATGATTCAAGAGCTAGATCTTAATATCTGCTTTATTAATTAATTCAATATTGTCAGCATGTGCAGCATGTGTAGAATGCAAGAAGTAAGATCCCAAAATTTTCCAACCCAAAATTTGAGAATAGGCAGCGGGCTTCATAAATGGGGGAAGAGGAGTCAGCAATTATAAACACATAATAAAGGTATGACTCTTCATGCAAAATTATCTTTGAATAACCAGAGAAAGGAGCTACTGTAATTAAGAAATGCAAAACTCCTCCTGCACCTAAAGTTACTAATTATACTCTCAGTTTCTCATAGTTTGCTCTTCTTATTTAGTGACAGAGATAAAGAGGTTTACATGTAATATTTCTTTGTAAAGTATCCGTAATAAACTATTGATAAGACGTACTTCTGCAAATTGCCCAGGCATCCTACTTATGTGGAAATGAAATAGCTATAACCTTTGTGATCCTTTTCTCATTTTTAGCAGATACATCTCTTTCCTATAAATTTCCATTCCAGGGGGAATTAAGTTCCTGAGAATATTTGATCCACAGAATGAAACCTATAGTAGTATTAGTTACTTCCTCCAGTACCAAGGCATACACCTGTTACTTAATGTTTTGTTGTGCCTATCCAATATTATTATTTCATCAACATAATTCTCATTACACATAATATTTCTACTTCATGAACTATATAGGTTCCCAATAACTTTCTGGTTATAAATAAGTGTGCTGGTTATCGTCTATAAATCCCTTTATTGCATAAAACCAGGTCATCTGCTCCCCAAATAGAAAGGGACAGGAAGGGCATTTCATTGAAACAATAATTTCATTGTCCACCACATGAACAATGTGGTGACTCCATTCCCTTTGGAGTGACCTTTCTCTTACTTTTGTCTCAATTTTACAGTCTTTAGGAAGATGGTTTAGACCTGTCTCTTTATTTAGGCTTTGTGTTCAGTAATGGCTTTGGGTCTCTGTGAGTCTGTAGAACTTCTCAATTCTGTTCAACATTTTATAGTTAGTATCTTTTAATGGGCTATGCTATTTAATATTAATTAGTTATGGGGGAATTGTCTTTTTGTATGCTTAATTTGAGTGGGTGGCCATATAAATGCATAAATAAATAAACAAATCAACATATTTGATTATGACATTTTTCTTCTCTGAAGGAATTACATTCTCAGCTATCCAATACAAAGCAATTATAGTTGCAATTATAGCATCAAAGTCCATCAATGCCAAAAGATGATGTTTTCTGGCATTGTTCTATGCAACCAACTGGTAAGATGATACAACAATGATTTAAAACTTTTTTCTTTCATTTTTCCAAGGAAAATGCTGCAGGAAACATCTGGAGGTTAACTTGTCTCTCAAAATGCCCCCAACATCTTCCCATATTCTTTTTCCCGCTCTGACACATTGAATCTAGGATACAGTGTAGTTTTCAAATCATGTCCAAGCATGACTGCCTTGCATTTACTTTTCTGTTATGACCATGAGCTATTCTTTCTTTTTTTTTCTCTCTTTCCATTGTAATTTGAAGCTCTGTAAAATCTGCTGTAATCTTCCTCACTACACAACTCACCAATCTCAGATTAGAAAGATGAGAAAAAAGACATTTCTTCCTTCAGTCCTTCTTCATCTTGCAAAACACCTCCTTGCCTGAATCATCATCATAATCAACAACAACAACAATTCCTATTTCATGCCTTGTACCATGTATGATCCCAAACCTCCAACCAGTCTTCCTGCTGCCCTGGAAATTTGTTTTTTATAGGACAGGACAGAAAAGGGAGAGAAAGCACTCTACAAACCAGGGATCAAACTTTCAGTTTCATCTTTGTTTCTTTCTCAAAAGGTCCCACAGACCCTTAGGCAGTCTTTTAAAATAGGAATAGGAACTACTTATAAATAAATGTTTTCTTTGGAACTCTATCTGCTAGCCCACAAAAACATAGAAGTAAGGGGTATAATAAGGAATATCCGGGGAAGCTAGAAGAGTGTTAGAGGAACATTCACCAGTTTGCCTTCTAGAAAATCAATATTTGGCACAAGCTACACCTATCACAATAGCCATTTTGTGGTTAGGCATTATCCCAGAAACAACTCTAACAAACTTCTCTTACCAGATCTTTTCCTATAATTTCCTATAATTATACAAACTACCCTCCCCACTGGCCATGTTGAGTTCATCCAAAAAGTATCAAATTAGGGAAGACTTCATTAGCATAACAAAAGCAGGCCATGAGGGTTTGGTTTGGTTTGGTTTGGTTTGGTTTGGTTTGGTTTGGTTTGGTTTGGTTTGGTTTGGTTTGGTTCATTGCATAGTCAGCCAAATGTGTAGATCTGGCATTTTTATCCACCTGTGGGGTACTACCAAAGACCTTGGACAGACAGATGTTATTTGATCATGTTAAATGTATCATTGTAGGACCATGATGGTGAACCTATAGCACGCGTGCCACAGGTGGCACGCGGAGCCATATTGGTGGGCACACGAGCGTTGCCCTAGCTCAGCTCCAGCATGCATGTGTGCGCTGGCCAGCTGATTTTTGGCCCTTCTGGGCCCAACACAAGTCAGCAAACAGGCTGTTTTCAGCCTCTGGAGGGCCTCCGGGGAGGTGGGGAATGCTGTTTTTGCCCTCCCCAGGCTCCTAGAAAGCCTCATTATAGCCACGGTGGCAGTTGACACCCCCAGGCTTATGGTCATGGGGGATTTTAACCTGCCATCAGTCGGCGAGACGTCTGAGGCGGCTCGGGAGTTCATGGCTTCCATGACAGCCATGGACCTGACCCAGTTAATTTATGGCCCTACTCACATGGGGGGACACACACTGGACCTGGTTTTTGTCTCTGGACAGTGGTTGAGTGATCTTGAGATAGGGGATATAGCGATTGAACCCTTGTCATGGTCAGATCACTCCCTCCTTCACCTGGACCTTCGAACCGCCACACCCCACCGCAGGGAGGCGGAACTGACCAGGAGGTTCCGCCCCAGGCGCCTGATGGATCCTGATAGGTTCCAGATGGAGCTTGGGCCATTTCCTGAGGTTCTGGCACATGACTCAGCTGAAGACTTAGTAGCCGCCTGGGATAGGGCGGCTGCTGGGGCTTTGGACTGAGTTGTGCCTTTGCGGCCTCTGACCCGGCGCCGGTCTCACCTAGCTCCTTGGTATACTGAGGAGCTGAGGGAGATGAAGTGCCAGAAAAGATGCCTAGAGAGCAGTTGGAGGGCTAGTCGTTCTGAATCCAACCGGACACTGGTAAGATCTCATATTAAGAATTACCTAGTGGCGATAAAAGTAGAGAAGAGTAACTACTTTTCTGCTCTTATTGCATCATCGGATAATCGCCCAGCCGCCCTGTTTAGGGTGACCCGCTCCCTGCTCCACCATGGGGGCACAGGAGGACCCCTTGGAGGGTAGAGCTGAGGATTTTGTACAATATCTGTATGACAAAATCGCTCAGATTCGGGAACAGCTGGACTCTGATTGGGTAGATCCAGGGGAGATGACAGGGGCAGGTCCTGAGAATATTATATGGGAAGAGTTTGATCCTGTGACTCCGAAAGCGTGGACAGGATACTGAGCAGACTGAGTGCGGCCACATGTTTATTGGACCCGTGTCCCTCCTGGCTGGTGCTGGCCTCCCGGGAGGTTACACTAGGCTGGCTCCAGGGGATTAGAAATGCTTCTTTGAGTGAAGGTGTCTTTCCCGCCACCCTGAAAGAAGCGGTGGTGAGGCCCCTCCTCAAGAAGCCCTCCCTGGACCCAGCTGTGTTAGCAAATTATCGTCCTGTCTCCAACCTTCACTTTGTTGCGAAGGTTGTTGAGAGTGTGGTTCCACGACAGCTGCCTCAGTACCTGGATGAATTGACTTATCTAGATCCATTCCAGTCGGGCTTCAGGACCGGGTACAGCACGGAGACGGCATTGGTCGCATTGGTTGATGATCTCTGGAGGGCTCGGGACAGGGGTTGCTCCTCTGTCCTGGTCCTATTAGACCTCTCAGCGGCTTTTGATACCATCGACCATGGTATCATGCTGCACCGGTTGGAAGGGTTGGGGGTGGGGGGCACTGTTTTACAGTGGTTCTGCTCCTTTATCTCCAACCGGTCACAGTTTGTGTTGACCGGGGGGCAGAGGCCGACCCCGAGGCCCCTTGTATGTGGGGTGCCGCAAGGATCGCTCCTCTCGCCCCTTCTGTTCAACATTTATGTGAAGCCGCTGGGTGAGATCATCCATGGTTTTGGGGTGAAGTACCATCAGTACGCTGATGACACCCAGCTGTACATCTCCACCCCAGACCACCCCAATGATGCCCTCGAGGTGATGTCCCGATGCCTGGAGGCCGTACGGATCTGGATGGGGAGGAACAGACTCAGGCTCATCCCATCCAAGACCGAGTGGCTGTGGTTTCCAACGTCCCGATATAGTCAGTTGACACCATCTCTGACTATTGGAGGCGAGTCGTTGGCCCCCACAGATGGGTTTCGCAACTTGGGCATCCTCCTGGACTCACATCTGTCTTTAGAAGAGCATATGGCGGCCATGGCCAGGAGGACTTTTTATCAGGTTCGCCTGATTCGCCAGTTGCGTCCCTTTCTGGATCGGGACTCGTTACGCATGGTCACTCATGCCCTTGTCACCTCACGCCTGGACTATTGCAATGATCTCTACATGGGGCTCCCCTTGAGGAGCACCCGGAGGCTCCAACTGGTCCAGAATACGGCCGCGTGGGTGATGTGATGTGGCGCTCCCATGTGACCCTCCTCCTGCACGAGCTGCACTGGCTCCCAGTGGTCTTCCGGGTGCGCTTCAAGGTTTTGGTTACCACCTTTAGAGTGCTCCATGGCTCAGGACCAGGGTACTTACGAGACTGCCTTCTGCCACCAGTAGCCTCTCACCAACCAGTTCACTCCCATAGAGAGGGGCTCCTCAGAGTGCCGTCGGCCAAACAATGTCGACTGGCGGCCCCCAGGGGGAGAGCCTTCTCTGTGGGGGCACCTGCCATCTGGAACTAGCTCCCTCCGGAGATACACAGGATCCAAGACTTACGCATCTTCCGCTGCGCCCTAAAAACGTTTTTATTCCAACAGGCTGGTCTGGCCTAACTCTCCCTTTTAAATTGGGTTTTAAATGTTTTTAGATAAATTGGATGTCTTAAATTTGTTTTTTGAGCCTAAATTATTTAATCTGTTTTTAATAGTTTTTTAACTTTTGTATGTCTTTGTATTTTATCTTGGCTGTTCACCACCCTGAGTCCTTCAGGAGTAGGGCGGTATACAAATATGATAAAATAAATAAATAAAAAATAAATAAAAAACAGACCTACCAGGCCCACCAGGCCATCACATGCCAAAAGCAGGGGGAGCATGGGCGATCGTGTACACATGAATGGGGGGGCAGGGTGCATAGAATTATGGGTGTGGGCACGCACGCGCGCGACCACCCCGCATTCTTCCAGCTTTTGGCACGCGATGGCAACAAGGTTAGCCATCACTGTTGTAGGATATAAGATGTTCCAAGTAAATCTGCCTTTTGTAATAGACTGATGGTGATTTTGTCAATGATGTTGATGTACAAGTAGTACATTACATGTTTTGGATTGCACCCAGGGCTCATATTACTACTGATATTATCTTTGCTTTCATTTGCCAAGTTTTTCCTCTTCTATTTTCAGATCTTTGTATTTTGTGATTTTCTTCTGTTGTATCTGTTCTATTCTGCTATGTTCAAGTATTGAAATGTCCACTATCCAGACTGTATCTCTCTTATCAACAGTTATTAAGTCTGAGATGTTATGTGACATATTTTTTTCTATTTGCATTCTAAAGAGCATTTATTACTTCATCTATTTTGTGGCCACACCAGTTCTTGCTTGCTGGCAATATCTTGCAGATATTCCAATGCACCATTGTCATGCCATAGTTTGCAGTCAGTCTGTGTGATCTTCTTGCGGCAGCTAACTAGATAATCTGCTATTACTTTAGCTTCTTTGCAGAGATGGCATTTGTTCTCTCTTGTTGCTGTCTTCTCAATGTGATGGTTTTATATGCATTTGTTCTTAAGGTTTTGTCTTGTGCAGCCAAAATTTACCCCTCTGTCTCTTTCTTCAACTTTCCTACTTTGAGCTGTTGCTGGGTCTTGTTGTTAAACTGTTTGGCCTCCAATGTTTTCTATACTGACCATGTAAAACTTTGCCTTGCCTTGTCTTTTTTCTATTCTTCATTTGGTCTTTTTTATAAGCCAGTTTGGTCTCTCTCAGTAAGCCTTCATGGTACATTAGCTTCAGTGCATCTTCTTCACTGTTTTTCAGATATTCTTACAATGGTTTGGGGTAGATTGTAGAAGATAGGTGTATTTGGCCTCCTAAAAGATTCCTATGTGTCTTTTTAACAACTTTGATTCCTTTAAAAAATGCAAGCCTTTACTACTGAAAATTGCTCTTTTCCTGCCAGCCTTTAATAGCATGACCCTGGAACCTTTCTTTAAATTGAAATGTGAATCTAGGGTGAAAAAGGGCCCACAGTAATTTCTATGTCTTACATAGACACCTGTATTCCTTCCCTCTTAGAAACAGTATCAACTTGAGGTAATACAGCTGTGACGTGCAAGGAGACTAGGACAAAGGTTTAGACTTCATATCTCTTGCTTTTTATATAATCAAGCTGGCTGACTTCCTTGCGGCTACAGTTTTTTCAGAGAGCATGCTAAAATCTCCCACCTAGGTATGGTACAGGTTAGACTTTAGAAGTGCATTCATAAAAGGCATTTCTGTATGTAATTTGTTACAAAATAGAATGAGCTTCAGTAAATCAGTAAGTGCCCAATCAGTTTTTAGCTTTTCCTTCTTATGAGTTCTTTAGAGTGAGCAAATACTATTATATCCTTGGGCACCTTGTTGATTGCACATAATCTGATAAATGCTCTTTTCAACAAATGAAGGTGCTATTTCAGTCTTACTTCATTTGTTTCTTCATTCATTCATTAGGCTTATAGGCCACTTCAATCTTAGCTGACTCTAAGCAATGAACATTCCACTTTTGTGCTTGAAAACATACACCCAAATATACATATCTTCTCTTCATGTTCCATGAGAAGGAAATTAAAAACACATTCAATTCCATTAATGAATTGTAAAAAAGCTCAAAGTCATCATGTCCACGTCCTACTGGTGCAGAAAATTCACTGTTATAGTATGTATTCTAGATATAATTAGCCAGCTAATGTCTAAAATCCTTAAAATGAAGTGAATCTGCTGGTGGCATACAACTTGTATGGTCAGGAAGTTCTTCATATTTTTTTAGTCAAAGACTACATTTTCCTGCCATTTGAACTAGTTGATTTAAATCCTATCATCTGAGGCAAAAAGAACAAAATTACCTCAACATGTCATCAAAATGATGATGTGATGTCATCGAACAAAATGACCACCATTAATCCAAGATCCACTTCCTCAGTATAACATGACCAAATGCTAAAATTATTGGAAATGCAACGTTCTACAGGTTTGGCCCATATGCTCATTAAGATTTTACTTCTAAGCATATTTACTTCCAGATGTCTACTTTTCTGCTCGCCCAATCTCTTCCTGTCTCCCTATGGAAATATCACTCTAACTACTCAGATGGATTTTTTCTCTTTAATACAATCAACCAAAGTTTCAATTGTTTTTCCAACAGTACAAAATATAGAAGAATTTTATATTGGTGTTCTCAAATTTACCATGGAAAATAAGTCAGAAATGATATGCTGGTGTGAAGAGTGAAGCATGAAATTACTTAGGGAACCAGTCTGAGTAATTCATCAGAATATCTTTTGTTAAAAAAGAATTCTAAGACAAGGAGTAGCAAGTAGTCTTATTTCAACGCCTTTTTTTTCCATAGCCACACACATTTTCTGCAGTTTAGATTTCCCAAAGGGTAAGTACATTCATCCATGATACACTACATATATCAAAACATGGTACCAACCTCAAATCATACTTTGCTCCCCAAACCCCATGGCTATTAATCATTTCATACTCACATGGCTGCAAACCACTGAGCTGTCAACTCTGGAGCAATTTCTTGATAGTTTAGCCGCTGGTGTGGCCAGTTCAAAGGTAGGTACATATGACAAAACCTAGAGGACAATGTTAAAACTGGCTAAGGTCAAAGCTAGATAAGATGATGCAAACTCAGGGCCAGTCTACTTGGCTACTTTAGATTTCAGTAGGACACAGAACTAGCTCTACTTCTCAGAACCTTTTCATCCCCTGTTGCAGGTGCTCAATACAGGACCTTTTTAATAAGTGTCCCCATCATAATCAAGCAGAAACTGCTGTGCCTTTCAAATGTAATCAGTCAGAAATATTAAGTTTACTAAGATCTATTGATGTCAAATGATTTTTAAAAATTCAAATATCCAATAATGGCAAGGTTGTCTCCATACACATGCCTATTGACCCAAGTAGTTCAGGGTCCGACTCATGGGGCGGGGAGGGAAACACTTGACCTAGTGTTTCTCTCGGGGCAGTGGAGATATGAGCTGGAATTAAGGGGTATAGATGCTTCTCCCTTGTCGTGGTCAGATCATTTCCTGCTGAGTTTAGACTTCAGGGCACTACTCCTTCATCGCAAGGAGGCAGAGCCGATTAAGTGGTTCCACCCCAGGCACCTAATGGACCCTGAAGGGTTCCAGAAGGAGCTTGGGGAGATACCTGACTCCCTTGTCCACAGTCCGGCTGAGTCCCTGGTGGCTGCCTGGAATAGGGCAACATCTGGGGCACTGGACCAGATTGTGCCTTTGCGACCTCTCCATGGCGGTGGATCCAGGAAAGCTCCTGGTTTACTGAGGAGCTCCGGGAGATGACCAGAAGAGACATCTAGAGCGACGCTGGAGGACCAGTAACTCCGAATCTGACCGAACACTCTTAAGAGCCTTTATTAGGACTTATTTAGTGGCGATACAGGCAGCAAAATGTTCTAATTTTACCGAACTTATTGCATCCGCTGATTCGCGCCCAGCCACCCTATTTAGGGTGACTCACTCTCTCCTTAATGTAGGGGGAGTGGAAGAGCCCTTGCAGGGTAGAGCTGAGGTGTTTGTGCAGTTTCTGTCGGATAAAGTCGCTCAGATTCAGATGGACCTGGACTCTGATTGGGCAATTCCAATGAAGAGGATGGGGGCAGGTCTTAGTCCCATTGTGTGGGATGAGTTTGAGCCTGTGACTCCTGAGGAAGTGGACAAGGCTGTAGGAGCAATGAATTCCTCCACTTGTTTGTTGGACCCGTGCCCCTCCTGGCTGGTTTTGGCCAGCAAGGAGGTGACACGAGGCTGGCTCCTGGCTTTAGTTAACATGTCCTTGAGGGAAGGGGCCTTTCCGCAGCCATTAAAGGAAGTGGTTGTAAGGCCCCTCCTCAAGAAGCCTTCCCTGGATCCAGCAGAATTAAAGAACTTTCATCCAGTCTCCAACCTACCCTTTGTGGGAAAGGTTGTAGAAAAAGTAGTGACACTTCAGCTCCTGCAGTCATTGGAGGAAATGGATTATCTAGACCCTTTTCAGTCTGGCTTCAGGCCTGGCTACAGCACGGAAACTGCTTTAGTCATGCTGATGGATGATCTCTGGCAAGCCCGAGATGGGGGTCATTCCTCCATCTTGGTGCTACTTGACCTCTCAGCAGCTTTCGATACCAGTGACCATGGTATCCTTCTGGGACGACTAAGGGAGCTGGGAGTGGGAGTGTTATGGTGGTTCTCCTCCTATCTCTCTGGTCGGTCACAGTCGGTGTTGGTAAGAGGATAGAGGTCGACCCCTTGGCCCCTCATTTGCAGAGTGCCTCAGGGCTCGGCCCTCTCTCCCCTCCTATTTAACATCTATATGAAGCCGCTGGGTGAGATCATCCGACAACACGGGGTGAGGTATCAGCAATACGCGGATGATACCCAGCTGTATATCTCTACCCCGTGTCAATTCAGTGATGCAGTGGATGTAATGTGCCGGTGCCTGGAGGCTGTGAGGGTCTGGATGGGAGTCAACAGGCTCAGACTTAACCCAGACAAGATCGAGTGGCTGTGGGTATTGCCTCCTAAAGACTATGTTGATTGTCCATCCTTGGTTCTGGGAGGGGAGAAATTGTCCCCCTCAGAATGGGCTCGCAATTTGGGTGTCCTCCTAGACTCATAGCTAAGATTAGAGCAACATCTGACAGCTGTGGCTAGGGGAATCTTTGCACAGGTTCGCCTGGTGCACCAATTGCAACCCTACTTGGATCAGGAGGCTCTCCTCACGGTCACTCATGCCCTTGTCACCTCAAGGTTAGATTATTGCAACGTGCTTTATTTGGGGCTACCCTTGAAAAGTGTTTGGAGACTACAGTTGGTCCAGAACGCAACCGCGCAAGCTGTCATGGGTGCACCTAGATACACCCACATTACACCAATTCTCCATGAGCTGCACTGGCTCCCTATTGGTCTCCAGGCACAATTCAAGGTGTTGGTTATTACCTTTAAAGCCCTACATGGCTCAGGGCCAGGCTATCTTCGAGACCGCCTTCTACTGCATAGCTCCCAGTGACCAGTAAGATCCCACAGAGTTGGTCTCCTCCAGATCCCGACAGCTAAACAATGCTGGCTGGGGGGCCTGCGGGGAAGGGCCTTCTCTGTGGCTGCCCCAGCTCTCTGGAACCAGTTACCTCCTGAGGTCCAGACCATCCCCACCCTATTGGCCTTCCAAAAAGCGGTGAAGACCTGGCTTTTCCGGCAGGCCTGGGGCCGTTGATCTTGCTCTTGTGATCTGGTGAGATCCGGCCATGAATGGTGTGAATGAGTTTTTAATGTTTTCAATTTTTAAATGTTTTTTTATAATGATTTTTTTAAAATGTATTGTGAGCCGCCCTGAGTCTTCAGAGAGGGGCAGCATATAAATTGAATTAATTAAAATAAATTAATTAGTAGATGCTCAGAAAGAATTTCCCTTTAAAGAATCTATAATGATTTTCGGTCAGTGAAGTTTGTGGGTCTAATAGGTTTTTTTTTTTTCTTTAGAACTATTTTCAACAATTTGTCTGGGGTACATGTTAATCTGACAAGTTCATAATTTCTCAGATTTCCACTGGTTGTTCATTTAAGACAAACAAACTGGAGTCACAAAATCACTGACCTCTTTGCCATACACCAGAGGCACGTAAAGCACCTCCCAGCCTTCTTTAATCCCTTAACTGTTCTATATACAATGAGTTCTGGGATCCATGGACACAGATAGACTGCTCAGATACAATCTGGTTCAAAGTCACAGCCACTCTCTCATTCCAGGTAGCTATCAAGGCTTCCCCCAGACCATGTAGCAAACCTTTAAGAACAACCCCAAGCTTCCTCTGTAACCCAATCAGTTCTGTTAATCATCTGTGGTGGAGCAAACTAATAGGTGCCCCTGTGATCTGACTATGATAGGGGAGAAATCAGGATCTCCCCCATTTTCATAGCATCCTGCCACTGCTCTGACAGAAAAACCAGGCCAGTATATGATCACTATTATGCTTTAAGCCCTGGGTGATTTGGGATAGGCCCATGATTATCATGGTGGCCATGAACTCCCAACTGCTTCAGTTACTTCCCCCAAGGAAGGTAAATTGAAGTTCCTTAAGTTCATAAGCCTGGGGAACTCCACTACCACCCTGACCATGCAGTCAGGAAGCTCATACAGGAAGGTCATTACACAGCACGGAGATTGATATAATAGCAACAGTCCCATCTGATTCCTCTTAGAATCTAATCCAGTAAATAGGGTCTCATACCCATTAAACTGAGGAGCAGTGTACCCAGATGCTTCCCATGAATATTGGATAACCACCACCATCTACTGCCCCTACCCTGAGGTCTTGACCTCAGGGTAGGGGCAGTTGGGCATGTTTCCCAAACAGTTGGGCATATCTCAGAAAAAGGAAACCAACCCATCCCACCCACCCACCCCCCAGATAGATCTTGGAATATAGGCCAGGTCAGTCTTCTCATCCACAATTAAGTCATGAATGACAGTGGCCTTATTAGAGACTGTACTGGCATTCAGCAGCAGCAGCCGACAACCCAGGCCATTGAAGGTCTGCCATCTGGGCAGTGATGGAATTCAAATAATTTAACAAACGGTTCTCTGCCCTAATTATTTCTTCCAACAACCAGTTCACCAAACTGCTCAGAAAGTCAACAACCGGTTCTCCCAAAGTGGTGCGAACTGACTGAATCCTACCACTGCAGCTGGGGCTTGGGAACAAATTTCAGGGGTTGGAATGTGGCACAGAAACAATACATCTCTGGCACAGTCCCTGTGAGTAGTCCCCCCATATCTCCCTACCCATGTCCACTGAGATTTTACAGCCTATCCTCACTCTTTTCACCTGTCCCCTATCCATCTCATCCCAACATCATCAATCTAATCTCATTAGCCTGGAGCTCTTACCAGGAACATCAGATATCATGAGGGTAAATCAATCAATCCCCTTCAGCTCTCATCCATAGCAAGGAAAGCCAGCTCAATTCAAGGGACAGAAACACTCTCACTTACCACTAACCCTAATCCATGGATTTGCATGACCCTCTATTTGGTTCTCAAGCCCAGGGAAAAAGGTAAAATGGCTACACAGATAGATTGAGGGAACCACAGTAACAAGAAGAAAGCCCAAAACAGTACCTCATCCCATCCTCGCATCCACTGCAGCCCACTCTAAATCACCCAAAATCTCTCAATTTTAATTTCTCTTCCACTGCCTTCTTTGTTACAATTTCCACACCTAAAAGACTCCTCTGACACTGGTGGTGCACCAGGTCCTCTCCATTGCCGCGTAGCTGACAAAGTGTTCAAGGTACCCAGCAATCCAATCATCTGACTGCCAGTCCAAGAGAGATGATAGTCCAACCAACAGTCAAGCCAGTGGCAGCCCAGATAAGGATGTAAGTTCCAGGCTCCACATGTAATTCTGCCCCAAGTAACAGCCCAACCTAATGAGGGAGAGGAATCGCATGGGCTTAACAGGAAGCAGCATTCATTGCAGGGAAAACCAAATCCGTGGAAACACCACCATCTGTTAGTCCAACTCTCCAACCCGCCAACCTGCTGTAACATACTAAAACCAGCTTCTATTGGCATTCACTCAGCAACACACTGCCTTGGCACCATCTTGGGGGGGAAATGATTCTCAATTATTATTGCTATTATTTTGCATTCCTTATTATTACCTTACTTTTTGCCAGGGTTTCTGGTCCTTTTTGTTTGCCAGAAATCATCAGGGATTTGTTTCCAATTTTGTATAATGGAAGCCATACGCATGCGCATACATGCACACACATTCTAACAATCATCATTCTGATGTGTCTGGCAAGCATTTCATCAACTCTTATCAACAGCTTGTTCTCTTTAAAACAGAAGGAAATTTGCACCCACCTTCTGCTAGACTGAAAGACTGAGTGGAAACCTTGCAAACTGAATCATAATGACAGACTGTTACCAATCCTTCATTAACAAAACTTGGGCCTTACTTGATCTCATTCTGCCTGACTCAAGCCAAAAGAAAAATGTGCAGAATTTCTAGGATTGGTATTACTGCTTGGTTCTTGGGAAATCAATAATCTAAACCAGCTTCAGTTAAACAAACATAGGAATTCATACCATTACCACATTTTAAAATCTAACATTATACTTGCGCAGTATAGGCATGGGATATACAAAAGTGTAGTTGTTGTTTATAGGGAGTCTGCTCTGTACAGAGACTCGGTGGGTAAGAACTGAGACCAGACAGGTTGCAAGTAATAATAACATCCTTTAATGCTAACAGACTCAACAGCTAATGGGCTAAACTTCCATGAGGCAGCAGCAACAAGTGCATCTGATAGCCGCTTAAATATGGAGCTGTCAGATGGCTGAACCAATGACAGGGCTTCTGGTTTCCTGCTTTTTAGTAGCTCACATCATAGCCAATCAGGATCGCCCGGTGGCTGGCAAGTCTCTAGATGGCGTCGTAGCCCCGAGGACTTAACAGAGTCCCTGGGTTATATAAGACCTATCTGACATAAACTCAAAGTTATGAAATTTTTGCCCATAAACTGCATCCATAGGCATCCATGTAAAGTAAGCATACTAAAAAAATGTTACATTAATTTCATTGAAAACCCAAGTGATGCAAAACTTGGGTTCCGTAAAGTGTTTTCAATTAAAAGTGGAAATAGGTTCATAATTCAGTTCTGGGTGAGTCAACTGCTTTCCAAGTAATAATCTAAGTGCCCAAGTAATAAAGTAAACAAATAATCCAAGTACCCGGGTAATAAAGTAATAAGCACCCAATAATAATCCCAGTAAAAAAAAAAAACCTCAGCAGTTTCTGGGCCTTTTAACTAGTAGAGTTTTTTCCTTAAGCTTAACAAGATATTTCATCCTCACAAGAAAATATAGAAATAATGAAGCAAGGAAATTTGTGGCCATAATTTCATGCCTGTCCTCTCAAATCCTTCCTTTATCTTTCCCAGCAAGAATTCCTCTTTTCAAAATTAATCTCTATATAATCCAACGATACTCTGCCCATCCCAAATTCTTAAAGCCAGCTAGTAAATTCCCTATACTAAATGCAACAATCTGTTTTAGGACATTGAAGAACACAAATGAAGGCAAATATATGTGTCCCAGAATAATATTGCAGGATCCAGGATCTAGGGCATCCAATACGAGTCCAAAAGCTGGGGAAACTAAACCTCTGGTCCCAGTGACCAACTCAGATTGGATCCTGCATTGAAGAACAGTTGCTTCAAGAAGCAGTTAGCACCTCTCACTGCTAAAAGTCTAAAAGCCAATAGTCTGAAAGGGAGTAAAACGGGGATCTCTCAAGACTTAGATTTTCTCATCTCAGGTCCCTGAGGCCATGGCTCTGTAGCCCTTTGCTACAGCATTTCAGTTTAATATCTTAGTAGCAACTTGAATTATTGATGGCAACATAAAATGTTTTAGCTAATGAGGTTCCTTTGGAGCCAGAAATATGGCCCTGTAAAACCAGGCCACCTTTACAGACTTATTTATATTCCTTGGAAGCAGGTGACTGAATCTTATTTCTTTTTCTTCAGGGAAGTACAAACAGAAGAAATTACCTGCCCAGATTCAGAGAAGATGAATTGAGATTAAATACAGGTCCTACAAGAGGAAGATTCTCTCACTTCCAATCACAATTTTTCCTTCCTCATTAGCTCAATGCCACAAAGTGCTTTTGCCATCTAGCTCATCTCATCTCTTCTCTCTCTCTCTCTCTCTCTCTCTCTCTCTCTCTCTCTCTCTCTCTCTCTCTCTCTCTCGCACATATGTCACTTTCTGTTAGAGCTACCAATATAGCTCTAACTTCACAGAGCTTTTGCTTGCACGTGAATCTCTTCAATCCCTCTCATATAGACCCATGCTCTATATGAATGCACAGACAGTCATGCCAACCAGTCACTTGTTTCAATACTTCTTGTAACTCCAATCTTGTAAATTTCAAAAAGTAACTATGTTAGCACTACTATAGCTACACTGCAACGGTCTGGATGACCTCTAGCTGGCAGCAAAGGCTTAGAAACGTCTTTACCTTCTTGTTACTCTCTACTCGTTGCCTGAATCTTTGCAGTCCAGATATGCTAGCCCTAAACTAAATTAACCAGTGTAATTTGGCTGAACAAATTTATGAAAGCAGTTGAATTCATATGGGTTCTGCAATAATTTGCATTATAGAATATTGTGGAGCATGGAAAGAAGGGCAGGACAACCATGAAATAACATCTGACAGCTAACTGAGCAAAGCACACAAATTATCTGTCCACACCTTTCTAAATGAAGATGAAATGGATTTGTAAGAGAATGTCTGTCTAATAAGCCCAGGGAATGTGAAGGAGGAAAAAAGGATTGTTGCAAAAGATACACCTCTATCTAAGGAGGAAGTACGCAGAAGAGACTCAGAGAAACTCCTCTTTAATTCTACTAGGTATAAATTGATCTGGAGAAATGCTTTAGCAGATTTTCAAGATTCCATTACATTTACCTACTAGCAATTAAGATATTTTCAGAAATTTAAGTAGTTCTTGTTCCCTGAGTTGGTCAATTATTGTGTTCCTCGGTCTCATTTTCTCATGGTAACTTACTTAATTCATTGATCTACAATTGTAGTCATTTGTTAATCTTAAATGTTCTTTGCTATGCTTTCTTTCCACTGTCCTCTTTGCTACATTAGTGTCTAAGATCAATTAACTAGATCTAGAATGATCTTACCTGGAGCTATTTCAGAGATCCAACTTGAAAGCTGATTGAAATCCCTGACTTGCCTTTCATACTTAACTCTACCTTAGGTCCATTTTTGCTAGGAACTGCTTGGAACATTTGCCTTCCAAATGCTACTGATAAGTACTTGCAGAAAAACTCTTTGGGAGAAGAAATATCAAAAGCCACATAAATATCCTTGTAATCATTATACTTTAAAAAGAAGCCGGTTATTGGCCTCCATTCTTGGCTTGGAACACCCAGGCAGAAAGCAGTAACCTTTCTAGTCTGTGCAATCAGTCAGGAGGAACAGCAGTCTGCTGGCCTCTGCTATCCAACTCCCAGCCCACTGTCCAATAACTGATCTCAGCCTTCTTTTATTTCTCTGCTCAGGCAGAAAAGTATTAGTGCTGAACCAAAAGTCACTCTCTGTGCCTGTTCTTTAAGAGTAATGGGTCTGCCATAGACAGTAATCCAACTATTGAGCACAGCAGTAGGTGAATGATGCTTGGCAGTTGGGAGTATGGGAGGGCTGCTTGGCAAACAGTGAGATCTTCAAAGTTAAGGAGGTGGAATCATCCATATATGGGGTTTTAAAAAACTTATCTCATTAAATGCTTTATAGAATAGCTCCCCTCCCCCCAGTATAGTTTTGGTTCCCTCCAGGGTATGGTATTTCCAGATGACAGTGCAGTAAACATCCCATTGCCAAGAGCATGCAAAATGTTGACAGCCTTTAAATGAAGATCTAGGATCTGTGACTGCTTCTCTGCTCGGGGAGAGAGAACACTTCACATTAGCACAGAGCAAT
Source organism: Arizona elegans (assembly GCA_022577455.1). NCBI lineage: Eukaryota > Metazoa > Chordata > Lepidosauria > Squamata > Colubridae > Arizona > Arizona elegans. Next base: position 157,482,778 of record JAKOOJ010000002.1, read on the forward strand.
TTCTTACATGGGGAACCTGGAATTGCTGAGCTCACATATATAAGCTTTGTGCTGCAAACTGGATTATCCTCTGATATTTGCATCTCTCCTGTGAAAAGTGCTAGGGAGAAATGCAGACGAAAAAAATTTCAATCTTTCAAAGAGAGAAAGAAAGAAAGAAAGAAAAGCAAATGGTTTGCGTGAAGATACAAGGGGCGATTTGCACATTTTTCTGATGCCAAGTTTATGGACTCCCTTTTAAGTCCCTTATGGACTCCCCCCCTTTTAAAAAATGCAAGAATATAGTAACTATGGCTAGAACCTCAAACTCTACTTTCCAATAATCTCCACAAGAAGATTATTAAAACTCTGCATGGAACAGAACTATTTGAAGTAATGCACAGGGTGTATTTTATTTAAAGGCAAACAGAGTTTCCAAAAAGAGAAGCATAATGACAAAAATCACATTCAATAAGTGATTCACTTGTTCCCAAGGGGGGAACATGAAGGAGAGATGATATAACATCTTTAGTTTTACCTGCATGAAAATCTCCAGTGATTTATACTGAATATTCAATTTTTTGGAAGACTATGGTTGTTCTTTTAATATTTATACAGCAATGAAAGGATAGTTTAAAAGAACTCCAGTCAGAAGATATGGTGGCTATATACATAATTATAATCATTCTAAGAAGAAGTCCAATAGGAATTTATGGCTGGGGCTAGGTTGTAGTTTTGAAGGATAGTTCATTATGCTTTTTTTTTTGTCCCCAAATAATCATTATAACATTTAGGCATCTCCCACCCAAGCAGTGGTGAAATCTGAACCGGTTTACTATCGGTTCACATGCTATGTGCCAAACATGTACTGCACACATACATGCACGGTGCGCATCATGCACTAAATATGAGCTGCACGTGCACACAGTGCATGCCAAAAGGAGGCATTGGGTAAGTAGAACAGTGTGTGTGCACGGGGGATGATCAGCTGTGGCGCACAATCTTTTTTTTTTTTTACTTTTAAAAGCATTTTTTACAACAATAGGTTTTAAAAGGTAACTTTCTGGTTAAAACCAGGAAGTAATGACAACCGGGCGGGTGGGCGGAGCCTTGCACCAGAATTGCTACCATTTCTCCGAACCACCGACCACAATCACTACCAGATCAGGTCATCCGGTCTGAACCAGGAGCATTTCACCCCTGCACCCAAGTCCAAAGATAGCAAATATACACACTTTATTCTAGTGTGGGAAGCCACCCCCTGCCAGAAGAATGAAATATTTTGAGGAATATTAAAAAAGGCAGGATAAAAGATTTCCCCTAAAAGAAAAAGAAAAAATCTTATGGGAGGCAGAAAATCAGAGCCCCATTTACCTCCCCACAGCAGGTATTTTGTGCCCATTGAGAAAGATTAGGCCAGCCTATCTACAAAACAAAAGACCTTCAGCTCCAGAATGATGGGATTGAGACATGACCCTTCAGGACATAATAGGATTAGCTCACTATATTGCACAATCTCCTAAGGACATTGCATCACCCTCAGAAACTTCAACCAAACTTCTAAGACAACCTACAGAGCCAGCTATGACCCCTACATAACCCCTACATGGCCCCATGGGAATCAGACAACAGCCAATAGAATACATGTTCTTGCACAGGAACAGGAAGCTCAAGTGCAAAGCTCAAGAGAAGGTATAAAAACCATTCACTCTCAACTCCATATGGTCAGCTACCCAGAATCACACATGCTTGGTGGTTCTGCTTCATCAATAAATGGACCCTCTTTCCAATCAGCCTCCAGCATCTATCTTGTCTCTAGTGCCTTTCTCCTGGCTTGGAACTGAACCGGGGGATATTTCTTCCAACACTAGCAAATAAAGCTAGCAGCCATCAGAAACTGTCTAGATCAATGTTTCTCAACCTTGGCAACTTTAAGATGTATGGACTTCAACTCCCAGAATTCCCTAGCCATTTTCTCACTGTAACTTACTGTGCTACAACAATAGGTTTTATGTCCACATCCTGGACATAAACTGTTTCAACTCCTACCCTCAAAACGATGCTATGGAGCACTGCACACCAGATCAACTAGACACAAGAACAGTTTTTTCCCAAATGCCATCTCTCTGCTAAACAAATAATTCCCTCAACACTTGATTGATTTACTAAGTCTGCACTACTATTAATCTTCTCATCATTCCCACCGCCCATCTCCTTCCACTTATGAGTGTATGACTGTAATTTTGTTGCTTGTATCCTTACATTTTATATTGACATTGTTTCCTGATTGCTTATTTGTACCCTATGACTATCATTAAGTGTTGTACCTTATGATTCTCGATGAACGTATCTTTTCTTTTATGTACACTGAGAGCATATGCACCAAGACAAATTCCTTGTGTGTCCAATCACACTTGGCCAATAAAAAAATTCTATTCTGTTCTATATTCTTCTCAGAGTTAATCAACTACTGTATTTCACAGAAAGATTTAATATCAGTGAGAAATATTTTGGGGAGGGATCTTTACTTATATTTAATGTGTAAGTGCAAGGAAATTCCACAGTAACCCATATAGGCCCATTTCTCACACCCTGTTGAATCAAATCAATCATGAACCATCTCAGATCTCCTTACCAGTGGTTCTGGCAGCGGGTAACTAGAAAGTGAGTTTGAAGTAACTGAGAGCATACATTCTTGGCCTCTAGATCAAGCAGCCATGACTAGTAGGCCATAGAAAATAAAGCAGCAGGTACCAGAAGTTCCCTTTTCCAACATCTATTCTGAATATGCAGGCAGTAATCCCAAATAATATTGAATTTATAGACGTAAATGGGAATATAGGGGTTTCCAGGGTTTAGGAGTAAGATCTGATACTTCGGTTTTGGTTTTCATTTGTACGAGTTGCAAGTTCATGACATGACTAACCAGGGAATAAATTCAGGCTGTTTCAGGTTGGTACCATCCAACTCTACCCCACAGGTGATTGATAGTTAGGTGTTTTTATGGTGTCATTAACCCTAATCAGAATTACAATTAAGTGTGTCATTTGAGCACAGCCATGTGAATTATGATGACGCTAGAAAAAATAGGGGGAAATGCATAGGAAGCATCATTCTTCTTCACCATTCTACAAACTCACTCTCTTTCTCTTGGTCCCACCCAGTATAAAAACATAATCAAGCTGAACATATCCAAAATTACCTACTACAAATCACACAGAGACCAAATTTGGTATCACACAAATCCTCCAAATATGTATTTCAATGCAGAGTCCTTGGTACTCTCTGAATTTAGTTGTTTTCTTGCAATGTTTAGAACCTCCAGGTCTCAAGTCATAGTAATCCTAATGGACATGCATTCTGTTTTACTAGTCTACAATCTTGGAGACCTATCAACAATGAGTTGCTTATGTTTGCAGATTTCTGTGGAGTCTCTGTTTTTAAAGCTGTTTTAAATTGAAACTGATTACTATAATCCTTACTATGTTTTTTTTCCTCAAGTCAATGGAATATTCTTGCAACTTTTCAGGTTACAAAATCGCAAGTGGCAAACAATTAGGTATGCATTAAGGAACTTCTAGATTGATTCTAGATTCTAGGTGGAAGGAACTAGGAATGTCTAGCCTATCAAAGGGAAATAACATGGGGGACATGATAACTTTTCCAATATTTGAGAGCTGTGAAAGAGAAGAGAGGATTGATTTATTCTCTAGGGTGCCAGAGGGCAGGACAACAAATAATGGGTGGAAGCTATTCAAAGAGAGATACAACCTAGAAGTAAGGAGAAATTTTCTGACAGTGAAAACAATTAATCAAGGGAAAAGCTTGTCCCCTGGGTTCTGGGTGCTCCATCCATGGAAGTTTTCAAAAATAGACTAGACTACAATTTGGCTGGGATGGTATAAGACTCTTACCTTGAGCAGGGGGTTGGACTAGAAGAATTCCAAGGTCTTTGCCAGCCCTATGATTCTATGAAAAGTCTTGCATCCACCTATAAATATACATTCTATGAAAAATGAAGGATTTTTAGAAAGAGAACTTGAATAACAAAGGAACAATAGGAGGGAAAGTAGCTGTGACCAGGACAAACAGGAGCCTTTTTTGTGGCCTCTTATATATAAACCTAAGGAAATCTTCATCACAAAATGCCTGTGGCCCCAGCCAATGAACTGTTCCTTGAAGCAATCTTATCCATAAGTATTGATCTGCACAATCCCACCCACTTCTGTAGGATGAGTTTCAGTAAGTACATCTTTGCTGGGTCTAGGTCAACTTGCCCTGGCCATCTCACCCAGGCCAACTCCCCATGGGACAGCTTGCTGCAGTGGAATAACTCAAGAGAGGGACAAGTGAATTGCAGCAGGACTCAGCTTGCTTTAGGTTTGAATCTTTTCAAAAGATTAGAAGTCCTCAAGGTTGGGGTGAGCCAGAGCATGGTGTCCCAGCAGCCTATTGACCAAACCATGAAGCAAGCACTGCATCAGGTAGTCCCTGTGCAAATTCAGGTCAAGGGCATGATGCATCTGTGAGAGGAGGCCCCACTGCCGCTTCTTCCTGTGAGAACCAGCTGCTCTGCTAACATCCAGGCACCAGTCCCATGACTCCGGCCTTGCCAAATGTGCAGGGCTATAAGGGGAAGCAGTGCAGGGATGAAATCCAGCAGGTTCTGACAGGTTCTGGAGAACTGGTAGCAGAAATTTTGAGCAGTTCGGAGAACCGGTAGCGGAAATTTTGGGTAGTTCGGAGAACCAGCAAATGCCACCTCTGGCTGGCCCCAGAGTGGGGTGGGAATGGAGATTTTGCAATATCCTTCCCCTGCCACACCCACCAAGCCACACCACCCCCATCAAGCTATGTCCACAGAACCGGTAGTAAAAAACATTGGATTTCACCACTGAAGCAGTGGGACCCTTCAGCAGCTTCATTTTAAAAGGGGTCGCAGATTTCTCTGGGGCTATTTTACCCAGCCAGAAAGAATTCCTAATCAGTCCAGTGGCAATTTCCCAGCTAGTCAATGAAGGATTCCTTGAGGATTCCTGAGACTGGCCTGTTTGCTCCCATTCTGCCACAAGGAACCAAACCCAGACAAAACGGGCTGACAGCAGTGGCTTTCAAGGCAAACACCAGAGAGTCTGCTTATTCTCTCTCCCACATACCTCCTTCTCCCCTCTCTCAGTCTCACCTCCAAATCTTAACTTGCTTGTATGGAAAGAGAAAGGGCAGATTTTCTCTCCCCCCCACCCATGGGGGAAGAGAGAAAATAGTTAAGCAAGTTATGGATAATTTTCTTGCATGTGTAGGGACTACCCAGGTGTGCCATGATTGCTTCATAGCTTGGCTGATGGGCTGATGGGATTCCATGCTCTGGCTCACCCCAGCCTGGAGGACTTCTAATTTGAGAAGGTTTAAATCTAAAGCAAGACAAGGCCCGCTGCAATTCACTTCTCCCTCTCTTGAGTTATCCCACATTGAATTGTCCTGCAGTGGAGTTGTCTCATAGCCAGTTAACTCTGGTGAGTTGGCTGGGGCGAGACAGCCAAGGTAAGTCAGCCGGGGCAAGTCAGCCAGGGCAGAAGGCCATGGCAAATTGGCCATAGTAAATTGTCTCATACTGATCTTTTGCTATTTGCTGTACTTTCTCACTTCTCTTTTGTTCTAATCCTGGCTTTGGACTATCTAAAAATCGGTTATATGTTTTATATTCAATTAGGTTGCATGATTTGTCTGAAATGATGTACAGTTCTCTGCCTGAGCAGGGGCTTGGACTGGAACCGTGATGGCGAACCTATGGCACGCCTGCCAGATGTGGCCCACAGAGCCCTCTCTGTGGGCATGCACAGTTGCCCCAGCCCAGCTCCAATCACATTTCTCCATCACGTTTCACTCAATTCCAACTTCTCGCAAAAGAAAAAGGTCTTGCAAAGTTGGAATTGATTGAGTGAACACTCACATCCCGTCCCCCTCTTGAAGCCCATCATGACACAGAGCTACAATGCGACCCTACATCGGCTCGGCTAGACAAAAAAAAAAAAGCAGTTTCTTTTCCTGCAGAGCTGCCTGTGTTGGGATGCCCCACCTCTCCGCCAGCCAGCTGAGTGTGAGCGCACTGCTTCTGGGCTCATCAGCCTTTGGACATCATTCCCACCACCCAGCACCAGTTCAGGGGTTCCTTCCCCCCCCCCTGCAGGGGGGAGAGAGCGCGAAACAGAGGGAGGCAGAGAGAGTGATAGAGAGGGAAGGAAAGAGAGAGAAAGAGAGGGAGGAAGGGAGGGAAAGAAATGATATTACAAAAGTTTTTCTTTTTTATTGTTGCCAAACATAATGTTTCAAAAGCAGAAAAAGTCACCCCAAAGGAGTCTCTGAGGGCTGAACGCCAAGAGGCATGGATTTCCTCTACCTTCTGCGTTCCCACTCCTGCGCTGAAGTGAATCAAACGGGCCGGAGTCTCCCACTAAACAGTCCCAACAAGCCCACTTGCAAACTCCTCTGAGCGTGACTCCAAATGTTTGGCTCAGGTATCCCTCCTGACCAGCGCCAGCACCACAGTGGCAGCAGGGAAGGTGCGCACCCTGCCTGCTCTGCTCTCGCTGGCCAGAGGTGGGGCTCCATGCCACTACCTCCCAGCTAGAGCACAACATTTGTTTGTTTGCTGGTTGCCTCCGAGGAGGAAGCTGTGCTCAGGCTGCCCAGACCCCTACTCCGGGGGGAGGGAGAGCTCCCCAACAGGATCCAGGTTAGAGTTGCCTTATTTTGTGTGGATCTCTAATGCTTGGCTTTGCCTGCCAGCCTCCACTCCCCCTCCACAGACCAAGTGGTTGGATTCACATGACACGTGAAGCTGGACAGGAGAGCATGAATGGATAGATAGATAGATAGATAGATAGATAGATAGATAGATAGATGATGGATGGGACAGAGAGAGATAAAGAGAGAGAGGGAGGGAAAGACAGAGAGAAAGACAGAGAAAGTGGGGAGGGAGGGAGGCAGGGAAAGATCAAAAAAGGGGGAAGAAAGAGAGGAAGGGAAAGACAGAAAGAGAAGGAGAGTGGGAGGGAAAGAGAGAGGGAGGGAGGGAAAGAGAAAGAGAGAGAAAAAGACAGGGGGAAAGAGAGGGAGGGAAAGAGAAATGATATTACAAAAGTTTTTCTTTTTAATTGTTTCTAAACGTAATATTTCAAAAGCAGAAAAAAACAAAGGGGCATAAAAGTGCATTTATCATATTTTTCTTAGAACAATTAGCTGAACTTTGTGTTGTTTGTCATTATTTTAGGTAGTAAAACCTCATTATTCAGGTTAAATTGCCGTGTTGCCACTTTGCGATAAATAAGTGGGTTTTGGGTTGCAGTTTGGGCACTTGGTCTCTAAAAGGTTCGCCATCCCTGGACTAGAAGATCTCTCAAGGTCCCTTCAAATTCTGTTATTCGGTTGTATATGTTGATATTTTCATATACCAAATGAAAAGCGGTTAAACTTTTATGGAAATAATAGTATTTTAAGAATATATTAAGTCAACTTAGATATAATCATGCTAATTAGAGCAGACTCATAACTATTGACATTAATGGGGAAAGCAGTTACAACTAAATTAAGTTTATTCATTTCACTGAGTCTGCTCTAAGCCCATGATTCATATTGACACAGTTATGGTACCCATGAAAAGATCCTAGACTGGAATGAACATGCATGAATAAAACATGATGGACTTTGGTAGAAATGAAATAGTTGTTCAAAACTGGATTCCGAATTGGCAGAAATGCCATATTCAATCAAAGTTCATGTTTTCTGTGTTAGTTTCAGTGGCAAAGTCTATAGCAAAAGAACATCTATCAAATATTTACAAGCCCCAATAAAAAAAGATGAACGGTTAAAAAAAACACAGAGAAAAAGGTAGAGTTTCATTAAATATTAATTAAAATATCCTACTGGCTATATCAGGCAAGTGACAAAACAAATTGTATATTGCCCTTTTGGGAAGTTAGTGCAAAAAGAGAGAGAGAGAGATTGCATTTTGTTTTCCACATTAAATAACTGCAACAGTTAATACAATTTAGCCAGCTGTTAATTCACTCATTCAGTTATACACTCTAGCTCAGTGATGGCTAACCTTTTTGCCATCGCGTGCCAGTAACGGGGGGGGTCGCATGCACTCATGCCCACACCCATAATTCTATGTGCCCCACCCTCACACATGTGAGAGTGACCCCTCTGCTCTCCCCCCACTCACTCCCCACCGCTCCTGGCATGCGACGGCACGGTGGGCCCATTTTTCTCTCTCCCCCAGGTTCCAGATCCTTTCTAGGAGCTTGGGGAGGGTGAAAACAGCTTCCCCCCCCTGGAGGCTCTCCAGAGGCCGGGAATGGCCCATTTGCCAACTTCCGGTAGGACCGGAAGGCCCTTTTTCTATCTCTCCAGCCTCCAGAGCCTTTCTAGGAGCTTGGGGAGGACAAAACGGCCTTCCCCACCCCCCCACCCCCACCCAGAGGCCCTCCAGAGACTGGAAACGGCCCATTTGCCGATTTCCAGTGGGACAGAGCTGAGCTCGTGTGCCCACCGATATGGTTACGTGTGCCACCTGTGGCCCGCATGCCATAGGTTCACCATCACAGCTCTAGATTATTACAAGGAGGAAAATAAACATTTTGTCTGGGGACATTTTTTTTTTCTGAAATATGATCCATAGATTAATCTTTGTGACTCTACCAGTTTGGATGTGGCACTTGCTCTGGAAATTCTAATCCAACTAGATTCAAGATATCAACATTACCAAACTGATAACCTCTTGCATCACTGAGTGCATGCTATAAGCCACACTCCTCAAATGTTGCAGGTGCCAGGACCAAAAAAAAAAAATAGCTCAATTAAAATCAGTTTCAAATATGCTACAGTAATACAGTACAGTTTATGTATTCAATCATGTTCCCCTTATGCCAAATTAAAAATTATGATTTAGCCATTTTTGAGGGGTAGGGGAATCACAAATAAGGCTTTGGCTGGCCTACCCTGATTTTGCATATATGCCATAGAATTAAAAGACAGATCTTTATCTTGGGGCTTAATCTAGGGCAGTAGGAGGGAAAAAAATAATATATTATTCTGTAGGAGGAGACGGGAGGGGAGAGGGGAGGAGAGGGGAAGGGAAAAGGGGAAAGGGGAAAGGGGAAAGGGGAGGAAAGATAATTGAATTTCTGGAATCTCCATCTGGAGAGTGCCAAGTCATGCACTCTCTTTAGAAATGTGGTTTTCCATACAATAGTGTTATCTCAATCAGTAGCATTGGCTTGGCTACTGGTTTTCATAATTTTAGTCAATGGTCCTGAAATTCTACTACTACTATACTTATACTGGATGGCCTTGATATCTGTTAATCATGAACTGATGCTTGTCGGGCATCAGGTAGGGTAGAGTAGAAATGTTTCGTTTCTTGCCCCTATGGGTTTTTTTTTTCCCTGTTTGGAGTGCTGCCACTATTAATAAATGAGCTGAAAGAAAGAGAAAGTCTGAAGTATTAGAGACTAAAAGATGAATAACTTTGAAGGTTTGCAGTTTCAGCTTATTGCAAAAGTGATATTGGTTTGGAAATACCGTATTGAGTATTTAGTTATACTTAGCTTGAGTCAAAAAAAAATCTGACATGAGTCTTCTAGGAGACAAGACCATCTAGTCATGAAAAGGGTTTTATTAGAAGTATCAGCTACCTAAATATTATAAAACGTGTTGTGTTATTAAAATCAAGATTACAAATACCTTCAAGCTTTGTAAAAGCTGTGGCTAGATATTCACAGTGATATCTCATCTCATAGATTAAACTTCTGGATGTGCTGTGTAAAGACTTTGGCTGTAGAAAATAATGTATCTAATGAACAATTCTGAAAAATGAGTAGACCAAACTTCATAGTCCAACTGAGTACTCGTTAAAAAAATATCAATATTATTTAACATATATGACACAGTCTCCTGAGCATTAATATATATTTTAATAATGTTAACTAGCTATGAAATAAAATTCTTATATAAGTGAAAAATGCACTGATTTCTCCCCTATTTATCTTTCAATGGCCAAGAAAACCATCAGGATTTGAATTTTAGATTATTATGCTGTGGCAAACAAAAAAATGAGGGAGGTGAGGAGTCTCCACAAGCATTTGGGAGTAACATTAGGTACCCTTACATCATGTTGAATTTGCTTTCTGGTAAATAATAAGAAAATGCTTGATCTGAGGATGTAGAGGAAAATCAGTTGCTACATAAAAATATGTAATGAATTCAAAAAGCAACCTGATTTGTTATGGATTTCAGGAAGATGTTTATGACTTTCCAAATTTCTGTTTTCATGTTCAAGTCAGTTCTCCCTTTTCAGGAGTGAAGAGGGTCAGAGAAGGAGATCTAACTCAAGATCCAGTCATTGAAGAGACAAGAACTCATGTTCACTTGGGCTGAGCTACAATGTTGACCAATAATCCTTTTGGTTGTTAGACAACCTGGTACAGGTGCATGATAGCCCCAGAGCTAGAGTAATTCCCTCCTTGACACCAATGAAAAAATATCATATCATATCATAACATATATATCATATCTTATCTATCATATCTATCATTTACATTGATCATCTATATTTATCCTATAGAATAGTATGTATATTTTTTTTAAAGCTTTCAAAATATTTAAAAAACAGGGGCAAACAAATTACCATATTTTTTGGCATATAAGATGCACTTTTCCCTCCCTAAAAGTGGGTAAAAATTTCAGTGCATCTTATAGACCGAATATGGGCCAATTTTTGGGCTCCTGAACCCTCCACATGTCGCGTTTTCACCCTCCCTGGCACCCAGAAGCACTCTGCAGTGCTCCGCACGGCCTGTTTTCACCAAAAACAGGCCCATTTTCAACAAAAATGGCTCCATTTTTGGGCTCCTGTACCGTCTGTGATATGTTTTCGCCCTCCCCGGCCCTCAGAAACATCTGCAGTGTTCTGCATGGCCCGTTTTTGGGCTCCCGAACCCTCCATGCATCATGTTTTCACCCTCCCTGGCTTCCAGAATCACTCTGCAGGCCAAAAATGGCTGCATTTTTGGCGAAAATGAGATGCGCGGAGGTTTCAAGAAGCCAAAAGTGGGCCTGTTTTTGACCTGTTCTGGGGGCCAGGGAGGGCGAAAACGCGATACACGGAGGCCAAAAACTGTGTTTTTTTCTTGTTTTCTTCCTCTAAATCTACAGTCTGGTGCGTCTTATAGTCTGAAAAATACGGTAATTTTTCTCTCATTTCTATGTTGCCAGCAAAAAGCCAAGAAGCCATATTTATTTGCCTATGGATTTTCTGAGAGTGTTAGGAACAACCTGTTAACTTAGCCCAGTTCCAGTTAGTCACATTGTGCAACAAAGTATTTATGCTCATTTCTGTGAATTCTTTAACAATTTAACCTATCTGACACAATTCCCAAGTTTCAACAAGGTGACACCAGGGATGAAATGCTACCGGTTCGGGCCGATTCTCACGAATTGGTAGTAAAAAATGCTACTGCTTCGCCGAACCGGTAGCAAAAAAAAAATGCTGATCTTCAGAACTTTTTTTTTTTTACTTTTTAAGCATTGTTTTACTACCCGTTCTCCGGAACCAGTAGTTAAAAATGCTTTTAAAAGGTAAAAGAAAGGGAAAGAAAGAAATGCATCTACAAACACTCATAAACCGCTTTTGGAAAATAACTTAAATTGTGTTCAGGATGGGAAAACAGCGGCATGGCTATTGATCTGAAAGCCACTTTCTGAAATCCTACTATCACTTACAAGAGAACAATGCCATTATCAAGTGAACTGGAAAAGTGAGAGACTTGCTCCGATTTCTATCCATGTATACTGTGTATACACATACAATGACAATAAAGTTAAAAGGAAAATAAAAGAAATAACTCTCCCTCTGGTCTTTTCCTGCCATTGGTTACAAGCCTGCAACTTCCCCCTTTCTGGTGCAATTGATTTGCTCCTGGTGATTTCCTCCCCCCCCCCAAGGTTAGAAAAGGGGGCGGGTTGGAAGACGTGGTTTCTTCCGATGCAAGACTTACAGTAGAAGCCTGAGAGCCTCAAACGTCTGTTGTTGCTCTTTCTTTTGGAAACACCATAATGAAGCCGCTTCTCAGCAGCCTCCTGCAAGTCTGGCCTCGAGGATTTTGGTGAGTGTTACCCTCCATTTAGCCACTTCTGCAGGACTTGATCATCTCCACTTAGCTTTCCTTGTTGAGTGAGAATTTTTCCCCAAATGTCCCATTTGTTCCAATTCTCTTAATACACTCTTCCCAAACTCCCCTCCAGATATGTGGTGAAATCTTTGGGGAAAACCTTTCAAGGCAGAAGAAAATATCTCTTTTGCAATTTGGATTCTTTTTCAAGACAACATTTCACAACTTTTGTTCTGCCCAGCTATGGACCCCAAAGAACGCAGCACTCACAAAGTCCGTACAAACCTTAGTTTACTAAATAAGGACTACTAATGAGCTTTCTTAGTAGTTGTTCGAACACAAATACAGTTTAAATCAGTCTTTTCTGAACAAGGGCTGTCAATTTAATTTCATTAACAGCCGACAAGAATCCATAGAATAATAACTCAATTCTGAGGCACAGTATTTCAGATAACTGTAATCTTACTGTGGTTGGCAAAATGCCCAGAAGCAATTTGCAGGAAAACTGACAAGAGATAAACAAGAGCCGAATCAAACGTTTCTGGAATCAAGACGCGAAGAAATATGAATGAAGTTGTTTCCTGCAAATTGCATCAGTTGTCATCCCTCCTTAAATAGGCTAAGGGAGTGGCCAATTAGTCCCAAGCCTTACTCTCAAGGAAATCTCCTCCTGAGGAGCCACTCCTGCCTTTTAACAGCTCTGCGCACTCGTGCATCGAGAAGAGGCTCCTCCCCTTCTTCCTCTTCACTTATGGGAGCTTCTGGAGGTTCTGAAGGCCCTGGCTGAATCCCCGCCTCTGGCACCACATCTTCTCCAACCTCCTCATTGTCTGATTCGAGCGCCAGCTGCACAGGCTGCTGGCGCAGCACAACACCAGCCTCCTCGCTGTCGGAATCAGCTACTAACTGCACAGGCCACTGACGGGCCACAACAACCTTGTCCACTTTTAACATGTGGGAACTTCAACTCTGGGAGTTGGAGTTCACACATCTTAAAGTAGCTGAGGTTGAGAAACCCAGTATTAAAGGGCCCAAATATGCCTGTAAAGCAGGGGTGAAATCCAGCAGGTTCTGAGAATCAGCAAATGCCACCTCTGGCTGGTCCCAGAGTGGGAGGGGAATGGGGATTTTGCAATATCCTTCCCCTGGAGTGGGGAGGAAATGGAGATTTTGCAGGATCCTTCCCCTGGAATGGGGAGGAAATGGAGATTTTGCAGGATCCTTCCCCTGGAGTGGGAAGATAATGGAGATTTTGCAGGATCCTACCCCTGCCATGCCCATCAAGCCATGCCCACCAAGACACACCATGCCCACCAACCCACGCCCACAGAACCAGTAGTAAAAAAAAATTGGATTTCACCACTGGGTGACACCCTTTGTTCAACAACAAAAAATGGGTTGAGATAATAATTATCTGGTATAAAATTTGTTTTAGATAAACTCTTATCCAACTTATTGATTTTATCACAACTGCTATTCATACAGAAATATTTTTAAAGGAATTAATCATTGATCAATCTGCACAATACCTTTGAATACTGTTTTTCCTGTATGCTGAACTGAATTTTGCTTATCACTAAAAAATACATTGTTTTGTAAAACACCTCTTAAGGAGAAAAGAGAAAGAATACATGAAGCAATTTAGTACAGAGAGATGTAATTGAATTAAAATGCATAAAATGAAGGTTGGCTATATTTGTACAGGTGTGTGTTTATAAACTTACATTGAATTCTTATGTCACAAAAACAGGCTGCTGGTCGCATTTTGGGTTAAATTTGTTTTATGTGCTTAAAATAATTGCAAATATTGGCATTGGAAGTCCCCTGTTGAAAATTAATTATTGTGCCATTCCAGGCCATCAAACAAATTTCTATGCAACAACAGTAGCCCAAATTGTACTGTATTGTAGCGTATAGTCAACAAACTATCAAATATTGTCAGCTGAACATTTTAAATGCAAAAGATGTGCCCAAATTATTTTTGTAAACCCTGCCTTAGAGCTGGTAAATGTCAAGGGAAGAGTGTGTGTGACTGCTATTATGGATACTGCCATCGCCTATACATCATGCTATGCAAAAACATCCTCTCCATTTCAGTAAACAGTAAAGTCTTCCAGTCAAACACAAAATTGACTTTATAGACAAATCCATGAGTTTTCTTGCCAAAAAGTGACTACAGTCCCTGAATTTCCTGTGTTCTCCATCCAAGTACTTAACAGGTCAGATCCTGCTTAGTTTATCAAGATTAAAGATAGGTATATACTGCCACCTAGCATGACTTCAGTTCCTCTATACTTCTGTTTACTTGGTAATTACGTTGCCCCTTTTTCATGTAAAAGCGTCAAGGGGGACTTTTAAGAAGACTGAAAAGAGACCTGTTGAACTTTTGGATCTAACTTTTGGATTCCGTGCAGCCAGAAAATTCAATTACAACATTTGAAAAATGTTTATCTTTGTATATGATGTTAGTAATTCGTTTACTATAATCAGCAGAAGATATCTCTTCAGGCATTAAACGTGAAGAGACTTCTGGACAATAAATTAAGCAAAGTTGATCTACCAATATAATGTGTTATGTCTAATTGTCTAGCATCATGAAAATAAGCCATATAAAAAGATAGAATTAAATTTAAGTAAAGCACGCTGCAATCTCAATAGGGAAAAAAAATCAAATGTAACCAAACTTAGACATAATGATTGGCAGTTCAGCCAAACACCCTGAGATCCATGTGGTTTTAGAAATTAACTCAGTTCAGCAACTTCCTTGGGGTAAGGCGCGGGATCAAAAAATCAAGAGAGCAGCTGTAACTGTACCACCTTGACATTTTGACACCATCCTGTGTGTATGTCATCCCTGAAACTGGCCTGACCGAAGCCATTTTGAAACTTCATTGTTACCACACTGGAGCTGAGAGATAGGGAGGGGGAAATAGAAATAACTGGGATTTTGTAGCCAAAACGAAATATTTTCTCCTGGGAACCAAGGACATTACCACAGGTGGCCAGAGGGAGGAGGAATGACATTACCAGGCAACCAGACAACACCTTGATTGGACCATGTGACTGATTGTTTGGGAAAAGGGAAAAACTTTTACTTTTAATTAAGGTGAAAACCGTGGGAACATTCAGAGTCTGTTTTCACCAGCCTGTGCCAATATGATATGTCCAATAAAACTATTCTTTGAGGAACTCACCTGCCTCAGAGTTTTGTTTGCTATGCGCATATTATGTTGTGACTCTGACCCCCGAGCCCGTCTTATCGGAGTGAGAAGGCTCCGAAAGTGAAGGAGAGGAGTTGGCCAGGCCTCCCTCTCCAGGACCCTCCTCTCTGGTAATGCCTCAGGTTTCTCCCAAAGGAGAAGAGATTGGCCAGGAGCCAGGTATCGCCGAGCAGTCGCAGTCGGACAGTGACGGAGATAAGTCTTGGCTGGATCCACGCCAGCATCGGAAAGATAAGCGCATGCAACAGAAAAGGAGGTGTGCCAGAGATTAAGCTGAGTCACTGGACCATACCCCACAGGGGATAAAAGGGGGTGTGGTGGCCATTCAGGCTCTGTGACGGACAAAACTAAACAACTAGCAAGTCGCATTGTATCTCTGAAATGACTTTATCTGCCTGCCTTGGATTTAATATGCACTGGACTTGACAATTCTGTGGCTTTGTGTATTTGTTTTGGTTTATCTGACAGAGGAGGAACACCTCCCTCTGTGAGTAAAGTTCTTGGCAAGCAGCTACTGGGTTGCTGCCAATCCTGTTATCGAAGGAATTTATTGTCTGCAAGTTTTATTTAACCCCTGGCTAACTGTTTGTGTGCGTGTGTGAGACGGGGACAGAACATATTACTTGGAACCATGACAGTGTACACCCCTGGCTCAATCCAATAAACTAAGTCAGCACCAATTCTGTATTTTTGCCCTAATTTGGTTGGTTTGTTCCAGTTTATCTTTGTATAAGAATTATGGTTGTTTTATTAAAATTATAATATGACTGAATATGTTCATTAAATCAATATTTTGGTGATTATTGCATTTAAACTTAAGTTGTAGTTTTAATTCCTAAGTGTTTATTTAAATAAGCCCACTAGTTCCTGCTAGTGTTCTATTATTCTGTTGAATCATTATTTGGTTTTTAGAACAATTTCCATTTCCAAATTTCAGCCAAGCCATTGGCCAGTAAGGGTGGCAGCATCACTAAAGCAATACAGCTTATCAGACAAAATAGGAAATGACATAGGAGCACTGCTGTTTTGTGTAGAATGTATTTTTATCCACTGAACAACTATAAAAATACATTGAAAATAGATATATTAAAATGGAAACTTGTGGATAAACTTGAGTAGATGAAGTGCTGACTTGTTATCTTTTCATGAAGCCTAGGCTGATCTAACTCCCAAAAGACACTGTGTTTAAAATAGTGCATACTTTACAGAAACATATCCTTCCTTATCAACGTTAGAATGTCTTGCATAGATAATATGATAGAAATAGTAACAATGATGTAGCTCCATTTCTACAACATGACTGACTGAATCAGCTGCTTCAATGGACAGTTACTCATCCTTCCATATAAGCAGCAGAGAATCAGGATGTGGTCATTTCAAAGTCTTTTCATCCACTACAAAGGAGGCTGGGTGATGTTAGCTGCTTCTGGTCTGGTGCATCGCAACACATGCAAATTAAAATTAAATTTAAATTAAATCTCTCTATTGTCACCACTAACTGGTGAGAACACAATAGCTGGCGGGAGCATCATAGGGCATTGACTATCTTAAACATTAAGAATGTTGCATGAATAGGACTGGTGAGTTGCATCTTCTGTCTCAAATCCTAATTCATAAGATCCATAACATTGAAGAGATACAGTAAGAAGGATACGTAAACCTACCAACTACTAATTGCACATTATTATTTAATTGAGTGTAAATAGTCTAAAGGTTATTTCCAGGGAAAAAATTGTTGAGCATAAAATCAGCATTAACCTGATCCGGAGGAGGAGGAGGAGGAGGAGGAAGAGGAGGAGGAGGAGGAGGAGGAGGAGGAGGAGGAGGAGGAGGAGGACTTCATCCTGCCTTTTTTATAAATCACTCAAGGTGCTACACATACTTTGCCTTCTATTTTCATCTTGTGAGCTGAGGAAACACTGTTCTGCCCCAGCTATGGATCCCAAAGAACACAGCACACACAAACTCTGAACAAAACTTAGTTTACTCAAATAATGCAGTTTTAGCAAATGCCAGCTGTTAATAAGCGTTCTTAACAGCCTGCCAGAATTCCACAGATAAGATAGTCAGAGTCTTACTGGAGTTGGCAGAAAGACCAGAAGCTAGGTTGCAAAGAAATCCCAATGCGATGATTAGCGAACTATAGTTGTTTCCTGCAGCTTTTTGCAAGCTGCGTTCTTTCTTAAATAGGCTAAGGGAGTGGCCAATTAGCCCCAAGCCTTACTCTCGAGGAGACCTCCTCCTGAGGAACCATTCCTGCCTTTTGGCAGCTCTGTGTGCCCGTGCATTGAGAAAAGGCTCCTCTTCTTCATCCTCTGCACTTAAAGGAGCCTCTGGAGGTTCTGAAGGCCCTGACTGAATCCCTGCCTCTGGCACCACATCCTCTTCAGCCTCCTTGTTGTCCGACTCGAGCGCCAGCTACACAGGCTTCTGGCGCAGCACCACACCAGCCTCCTTGTCATCGGGGTCAGCAACAATCCGCGCAGGCCGCTGGCGGGCCACAACGAACACTGACTGGCCCAAAACCACCTAACCAGCTTCCATGCCTAAGAGAGGCCTAGAACTCAGTCTCCTGGTTTCTAGGCCCACACCTTCACCACTACACAAAACACATTGGAACAGGCATTCATAAGAAAATATTTCCATATCTTCTTTTATTCCCACCATAAAGCCTCAGTTTCTCAGAGACAATATTACAATTCATATCTCTACCTTCTTCTTCCCTATGACAACGAATGTGAAGAAATTTTGAGACGTATCACTTGTGCAGTGCTCCCATATAGCATCAAATATAGACTTACCATATCAAAATGTATTCGTGAAAACAGGATTAATTTAGCACGTCAGGTTTGAGTTTCCCAGAACTTGTATTTATTAGGCAAAACCTTTCTTTAACTGAAAAAGTTACCAGATTAAATTGTGTTATGTCATGGGCAGAGGTGTAATATTCAACAGTGCAACATATCATGCAGGAGGTCATAGGTTCATTCTCTAGAAGAGCGTTTCTCAATCTCAGCAACTTTAAGATCTGTGGACTTCAACTCCCAGAATTCCCAGAATTCAATTTCCAGAATTTCCCAGCCAGACTGAAAAACACTGCTCTAGAGCAGGGGTCTCCAACCTTGGCAACTTTAAGTCTTGTGGAGTTCAAGTCCACAAGTCTTAAAGTTGCCAAGGTTGGAGACCCCTGGTGTAGAGCATCTATTTTTAAACATCTCTCCCTCCCTCCCTCCTTCCCTCCCTCCCTCCCTCTCTCTCCCCACTCCCCCCCACCCCCGCCCCCTTGGGTATGCCTAAACTTGCTGTTAGATTCCAGGCATGGAGACAATCCAGATCAGGATGTGCCATAGACAGAGAATTGCCAAACCACAAAAAAGATGTCCGCTAGAGAATAAATATTCAAGTCCAGCCAAAACAATACAACAAAAAGCATCTTTTTAAGAATCTTAATATCAGATAACATTCCACAATCCTAGAAATATTGCTTGATTATCTCTCTAGCCCTCACTAATATTTTTTTTTCTTTTTCTAGCTTCTTTGATCAAATCTTTGGAGAGGTATCCGTGCACTGATATAATTATGCAAATGCAGCATGTATTAATTCTTTTTAAAAACCATGCCACTGAAGAAGTGGGAAACATGCCAAAGATGATTTCAGACCAGCGAGAAACTAAAAGTTAAATGAAACGGAACAAGGCTGCTGGTACAGATACAGATGGAGAGCTGTAAATAGCCTTTTCAGACTCAACCATATATTCAAATGCTCCGCCTTGATTTCTCAATATATTTTCATAAAGTTTGAACCATTTAACTTTCTTGCAGAACTAAACTGAAAGAGTGTATCGGTGCTGTAGTAGGTAACAGAAAAACACAGTTTTCTGAAATCTGCCAAATTATTGTGGCTCTTTAAGCTTCTGAGTAACTACAGCGTTGTATGAATACCTGTAGCATGGAATATGATACTGTAAAATGATTTGGCTTAACCTCTACTGTATATTTTTATATACTACCTGAATATTTTCATATATTATTCATTATCTGCGCTCAGCAATGCAGTCATGAAAGACAATAATTTGGATTGCTGTTTTCACAGGAAAAGAGAGCTATCGATCAAGCAGTAGGCATATTCAGACTGAAGCATCTTTTATCTTGGTGTTTATATACTAGTCTGGAAATTCTCTGGTGGGTTTTTCAGGTGTCAGGTGGAGTTGTGGCATATTCTGACATGTTAATGGAATGATATGAGAAGGGGAAGAAACATTACGCCATGGTGACTAGATAACCACACTGCTTTTCAGAGCACAAATCATATAGTGTAAGTATAGATCACTCCAAGAATTTTCCCTTTTCCATCTAGAGTATCTCCCACTGAGCACCACATCAAAGAGCATAATATTAACCTAGTATTCTTTAAAGTGGCTTCTCCAGCTACTGTAGAAGACTGGTTCTATAAAATCTAATGTTACTGAAACAGAGACGATTACGGTAGGGCTCCCAGATCTGAGCAACAAATCACTAGCCCACTATACAATGACAGCAAAGATTCAGCAAGAAGAGACAGGAAGGGGTTAGAATTTGACAGCAAAGAGCAAAGAATTTGAATCTGACAGCAAACTCTGTGACAGCAAAGAGTTAGAATTTCCTGTATCACTATATTGTCTTCTAATGGCCATTCAGATTTTTGCAACATAAACATCCAAGGAGAACCTCAATTGCTTCTGATGATACAAAGCACTGTCTCTCTCATGAAATCATCTTGAGCAACTCTTGTTGAATGGTGTTTGACTTAAGTTCCAGTTACGTTGCATACATAGCTATTTCTTACCATTACTATGGACAAGGCCAACATGAATGGTGTTGGACAATGATAAGTAGCACTTCATCCGCCAACCCCCCAATAAAATTGCTGAGTAAATTGGTCCATCACAGTGTCCCAGCATTACTAGAATAAATGGACATTATCCATCACAGAGTTTAGCAACATCAAACAGTTGCTTTATAAGATCTCCATAGCTGTAGACTAAGAAAAAACATAGCACTTCACCCCTCCTTATACAAAATCAAAGGCCATTTCTATTTATTTTGCCAGGCACTTATAAATCCCTCTGGGAAAATGGCAGCTGAAGCAATATATATGTATCCATCATTCAACACATATATCCCAATTAAAAATCTATTAAAGACAGGTTGCATCTAGCTACTGTTATAATTGTACTTCATGGATGTTCATGCATGGCAGTGGAAAACCTAGCTTTTTGGTGCAAATAAAGAATAACTCCAATTAAACCATACTGTTTTGATGTCAATATGAAATGAAATTATTTACAAGCATCATGAAGGCTATTTGAATTATGGGGGCAAAAGAGGCCAAATTATTCTATCTATATGAAGAAACAACACATTTTGCCTCTGCTTTGATTTGGAGACTTTGAACATTTTACCACACAAGATGTACTATAAATTGTGAGGCCTTGTTTCTGCTGTTCCACACATAGATTTTATTGAAGTTAACGCACTAACCCTAATCCCAAATGATACAAGTGTGGTTCTCAGCATGAGAAGACTGAAACAAAGAACTATATGGCAAATACTTAAGTCGCAGAAAGTATCAATGCATATAAAGTAGAAATATATGCTTGTCTATTTTATACTTGTGTCAGTGAGGATAAAGATACTGTGGTGATATTTATTAGTCACCCTCAGAACTGCTGTCACACATGCCAGATAATTTACACAGACATCATTTCCTTGTAAAAAAAAATTTCATGCATCCCCCACAAACATCACTGTGTATATAGTGAATGCATGTACATCAATGTTTCAGCCTTTGAACCAGGGGTGAAATCAGTGGTGAAATGCTCCCAGTTCGGACTGGGTCGCCCGATCCAGTAGTGATGGCAGTGGGTGGTTCGGAGAACCAGTAGTAAAAATCCCTGCACCACCACCCCCATGCCCAGCTGAGCTGCGCGATCATCAGAGGCTTTTTTTTTTTTTACTTTTAAAAGCATTTTTTTCTACAACCTCTTCGGCCAAAGAGGTTGTAGGAAAAAAAATGCCTTAAAAATGCAGCTGAGGATCCCAGCTGCATTGCCTGAACGTCAGAGGCTTTTAAAAGCAATTTTTTCTGCAACATCTTAAGGTTGTAGAAAAAATGCTTTTAAAAGTAAAAAAAAAAAAGTTGGCCACGCCCACCCAGTCACATTCCTCCCACACCAAGCCACACCCACAGAACTGGTAGTAAAAAATTTGGATTTCACCACTGCTTTGAACATGTTGCAGATTTCTACAAACTTGTGTTTGTGTGATATATGCAGTAGCAGCAACACAAGGTAGATGGAAATAAACCTAGTAAATTGTTCACTAGGAAACATTTTGTGTAGAATCATCCCAGAATCCACTACAATCCTTCTATAATAATGCTTCTCTCACATCTAATATGGAATAAATGCTAGAAATTCTATTTTTTTGGACCGCATTGTAACCTACAGACTGCACTTTTGCTGTGTATTTTTTATTTCCTCTCAGAAATAAAACTTGCCAATAATGTGATTAAAATCTATTAATCTTAAATAACCTGATTTCCCATGCTGATAGTATAAATGGATGGAGATGCTACCTCATTTATGTGGCTGCAAACTCTGAGTTGTGTCAGGGTTTGTTTTTCCTCCTTTAGATCGATACCATTTTCTCCAGCTGCACTAATCCTTGAGAGAGCTAGGATAGTCTTACCACTGCAGAATATTCCAATTTGTTTACATTGTTAGTTTCATTCCCATCACTACCCCAGCACTCCTTTGGCTAAACTTTATTATAAAACCTGTTTGGTTCCATCAGAATGGGGGGGAAAGGACCAATCATTCTAAGACTCTTTTTCATTAATTTCAAATTAATTCTCCCATATGCTTAAACAAGGTTATAGTACAGGTGTGATTTCTTGACACCTAGTTCAATAGGCATGGGCAATTGGAAAGAATATTCATATAATTATAACCCCATGAAGGTCAGTTATCACCATTGAACGTGCTATATAGTCCTGTAGATCTTTTGATCAACCATTGAGCTTCTTGCGCTGCGAGACTCCCCCTCTCGCAGGTCTGGCCCTCCACATTATCGAGGGCCTACCTCGATGACGGGCTTTGGAACCAGAGAGGTGGCATGCCGCGAAGAGGGGGTTGAGGGTTTTTTTAAGTAAATTGGGTAAATTTTTAAGGGGTCCCGGGGGGGGTAGGGAAAAATTGGAACTAGGGTTGTGGGTTTGGGGGAAGACCCACCAAGGGGAGGGTCAGGCCTGGCCACTATGCGCGGCAGAGGGGATGGGGGATCCGGAGGTAATGCGGGGGGGGTCGAGCTTGTCCAGATTGTGTTTCTATCATCGGTACTGTGAGTGGGAGGGGTAGATATGGCGGGAGCAGGGGGCCATATCATGTTAAGGGAGCGCGCACCCGCTGTCTTCGAGCGGTAGCATGCTCCAGCCCCCAAGGCTCCACTCATTCTCCAGGTTGTACAGACCCTCAAGGCCCGGGCCTTCGACTGATGTTGTGCGACGCCAGGTCCGTAATAAATAAAGCCCCCCTCATTTGTGATCTAGTTCAGGAGGGGGGAGCGGACCTGGCGGGTATTACGGAGACCTGGTTGTGCCCGGAGGGAGGGGTCCCTCTGGTAGAAATGTGCCCACCAGGCTTCCTGGCATTCCATCAGCCGAGGTCACAGGGGAGGGGCGGGGGAGTGGCGGTTATTATTAGAGAAGGCCTTAGGCCGAAGGAGGCCACTGTTCCTCAGACAGCCGGTTGTGAGACCCTCCTTGTGAAGTGGGGTCATGGGGTCCAGAGGGGTTTGCTGATCACGTACCTGGCTCCCTGCCACGTGGTAGCAGCCCTGCCCGAGCTACTCAACGTTATCGCCGCGGTGGCGGTTGATACCCCCAGACTTATAGTCATGGGGGATTTCAACCTGCCACCTGTGGGTGAGACGTCTGAGGTGGCTCGGGAGTTCATGGCTTCCATGACGGCTATGGATCTGACCCAGCTAATTCATGGCCCTACGCACATGGGGGGAAACACACTGGACTTGATTTTTGTCTCTGGACAGTGGCAGAGTGATCTCGAGATAGGGGACATAGTCATCGAGCCCTTGTCATGGTCGGATCACTCTCTCCTTCACCTTGACCTTCGAACCACTGCACCCCGCCACAGGGAGGTGGAACCGATGAGATGGTACCGCCCCAGGCGCCTGATGGAACCTGATAGGTTCCAGATGGAGCTTGGGCCAATTCCTGAGGTTCTGGCTCACGCCTCGACTGGAGACCTAGTGGCCACCTGGGATAGGGCGGCCGCTGGAGCTCTGGATCGAGTCGTGCCTTTGCGGCCTCTGACACAGCGCCGATCTCACCTGGCTCCTTGGTTTATTGAGGAGCTGAGGGAGATGAAGCGCCGGAAAAGATGCCTAGAGAGTAGTTGGAGGGCCAGTCGTACTGAATCTGACCGGACACTGGTAAGATCTCATATTAAGAATTACCTAGTGGCAATAAAAGCAGCAAAATGCACTTATCTTGCTGCTCTTATTGAGTCATCAGATAACCGCCCAGCCGCCCTGTTTAGGGTGACCCACTCCCTGCTCCATCAGGAAGTGAGGGAGGACCCCTTGGAGGGAAGAGCCGAGGATTTTGTTCAGTATCTGTATGACAAAATCACTCAGATTCGGGAAGATCTGGACTCCGACTGGGTAGATCCAGCAGGGATGACGGAGGCAGGTCCTGAGAATGTTATCTGGGATGAGTTTGATTCTGTGACCCTTGAGGACGTGGACAGGATTCTGGGTAGACTGAATGCGACCACATGTTTGTTGGATCCGTGCCCCTCCTGATTAGTGCTGGCTTCCCGGGAGGTGACGCGAGGCTGGCTCCAGGGGATTATAAATGCTTCATTGGGCGAGGGTGTCTTTCCCGCCGCCTTGAAAGAGGCGGTGGTGAGACCTCTCCTCAAGAAGCCTTCCCTGGACCCGGCAATATTGGCTAACTATCGTCCAGTCTCCAACCTTCGCTTTGTGGCGAAGGTTGTTGAGAGTGTGGTTGCACGACAGCTTCCCCAGTACCTGGATGAAACGACGTATCTAGATCCATTCCAGTCGGGTTTCAGGCCTGGATACAGCACGGAAACGGCATTGGTCGCATTGGTGGATGATCTCTGGAGGGCTCGGGACAGAGGTTGTTCCTCTGTCCTGGTCCTATTAGATCTCTCAGCAACTTTTGATACCATCGACCATGGTATCATGCTGCACCGGTTGGAAGAGTTGGGGGTGGGAGGCACCATATTACGGTGGTTCTCCTCCTTTGTCTCCAACCGGTCGCAGTCTGTGTTGACAGGGGGGCAGAGGTCGACCCCGAGGCTCCTTATATGTGGGGTGCCACAAGGATCGGTCCTCTCGCCCCTTTTGTTCAACATTTATGTGAAGCCGCTGGGCGAGATCATCCGTGGTTTCGGGGTGGAGTATCATCAGTACGCTGACGACACCCAGCTGTACATCTCCACCCCAGACCACCCCAACGATGCCCTTGAAGTGATGTCCCGGTGCCTGGAGGCCATACGGATCTGGATGGGGAGAAACAGGCTCAGGCTCAACCCATCCAAGACCGAGTGGCTGTGGTTTCCGACGTCCCGATATAGTCAGCTGGTGCCATCGCTGACTATTGGGGGCGAAGCATTGGCCCCCACGGAGAGGGCTCGCAACTTGGGTGTCCTCCTGGATTCACGGCTGTCTTTAGAAGAGCGCTTGACGGCCGTGACCGGGAGGATTTTTCATCAGGTCCGCCTGATCCGCCAGTTGCCTCCCTTTCTGGATTGGGACTCATTACGCACGGTCACTCATGCCCTCGTCACCTCCCGTTTGGACTATTGTAACGCTCTCTACATGGGGCTCCCCTTGAGGAGCACTCGGAGGCTTCAACTGGCGCAGAGTGCGGCTGCGCGGGTGGTGATGGGAGCGATGTGGCGCTCCCATGTAACGCCTCTCCTGCGTGAGCTGCACTGGCTCCCGGTGGTCTTCCGAGTGCACTTCAAGGTTTTGGTCATCACCTTCAGAGCACTCCATGGCTTAGGACCTGGCTATTTACGGGACCGCCTGCTGCCACCAATAGCCTCCCACCGACCAGTACGCTCCCATAGAGAGGGGCTCCTCCGGGTGCCGTCGGCCAAACAATGTCGACTGGCGGCCCCCGGGGGCAGAGCCTTCTCTGTGGGGGCACCTATGATTTTTACTGTATTTTAAATTATGGGTATTTTAAATTATGGGTATCAATTCAGCCAAATTTATTTAATTCATTTTATTCGATTTTAAATTTTGTATATCTATGTGTTTTATTTCATGGCTGTGCACCGCCCTGAGTCCTTCGGGAGTAGGGCGGTATAGAAATTCAATAAAAACTAAAAAACTAAAACTACGATCTGGAATGAGCTCTCCCCAGAGATACGGAGGATTCCGGATCTGCGTACCTTCCGTCGCGCGCTTAAGACGTTCCTATTTCATCAAGCTGGCCTGACCTAAATTTTTCCTCTTTTTAAATGGAAATTTTAGATTTGGTTTTAATTTATTGCGGTTTTAAAATGGTTCAGCCAAATTTATTTAATTAGTTTTATCTCTATTTTAAATTTTGTATCTATGTTTTATTTTATGGCTGTTCACCGCCCTGAGTCCTTCGGGAGTAGGGCGGTATACAAATTTAATAAAATGAAATAAAATGAATGAAATGATCAACATCTTGTTGATCTGGCCTGTTGATCCTACTGCTAATATCTGTTGTGAAAATTCAAGGACTCAAGAGAGAACTTGTTATCAGTTGAGACTGGCAATCAGTTACCTCACAATATCAGTTCTTAAAGTGGATTACTCCACTGAAATCAAATGGTTAGCAAGACTTTAGCTTAAAGTTCCATGCCTTTGAAGAAAATTAGGATATATTTTGAGTGGCAGCACAGATCTCAATTTGCCTTTGCTTAGCTCTACGCAGTATTCCTCCCAGCCTTCTGCCACTATTTTCTCATGCACCCCTGTTTCATTGAAAATTAAAAGCACTGATAATTCAGCAATCATGATGGCACATCACAGGAATTCAGAGTAAAAATGGCAGGCAGAGAAGCAAGAGGAGGAGTGGAGTTATTTTGGCAGTGAACATGTGCTAATAAAACAAATCCATCCAATGCATCTTAGTGTCAGAAGAGGGAGCAAGAAAGAAGGTGAAAGTCGGCCTTTATTTCTGCTCTTGCCAAATGCAGTGAAATCTTGAAATAAATGTTTGATAGCCTCCTGCTAACTAGAGCAGCAAATTTTTCAAATGACAGGGACACCCACCTTGCAAAGAACCACCATGAAATCTCAAGTGTCCAGGTTTGTTTGTTTGTTTTTTTAAATGAAGGATGAATCTCTCTCTCACACACACACACACAGAGACGGAGAGGGAGACCCAGAGGGAGTTCTGGTTAACAACATGTTGAATATCTGGCACTCTCTTTCCAGGCTTCAGTGCTGACAAATTTTCTGTAGAAAATATATCAAGAGAATAGTTTCTTGTCTGGCTATGATGTGTAAAGCTTGTGGATGCAGAGACATACATTTCAGAGAGAAAGCTTTCTTATTGTTATAAGCTAATCATAGGCATCATTGAGCATGCTCAAGTGACCAGCAAAGATTGCCCAGGTAGAACAAAGTATAGGCATGTATAAATAGTGGCTCATTTTTCTCCAGTAGCTTTCTTTTTCATAAAATGTTGAAAAGAGGGACTGAAAGAATGCTTGGATTATTCAGTAACATATTACAAAGGTTTGCAACCTTCAGGTGTCCACTTACAATGGTTCTAAGCTTCTGGCAGTGGAAGAGACCCTGAAAATTACCCCCTGGTTGCCTTTTAGCATATCACTGAGCAGAAACCAGCCAAAGAATACTATACAAAAATTATCTGTAAATATGCATGAATGTAGGTAGATATGTATACAGACATTTGTAGCTCACCCACTTTGCACACAGTTGTCTCATGTTAAAATTACATTATACCTCTAACCATTCCAGGATAGTGACTTTGCTTCTATACTTATTCTACTTTTCTAGAGGCATCACAGAGGGAAGCATCTTGCAAAATTAGCAAGATGGTAGATGGAGCCGTGCAATGGAAGCTCCACTTCTTTTATACCTGGGTTGATGATTCATACACATTCAAATGATTTGGCTTTTGGCTGTGTTGGCTGGCAACATAGCACTTTGTCTGCCATCCTGCCGATTTTGATACATACACACATACCACCTGCAAATGCTGCTGAGCTTTTCTATTAATCTTCTAATGCTGATGAGGCTGAATATACCAGGAATGGAAATATGGTCTGGAGTGACCAGGTGGCCAGTATAGAATCATAGGAGGGGACAATCAAAGAGTTTATATTCCATGCTCTACTGAGACAGGAAAATAGTATCTTCAGCTTTTCCTTTTAAAAAATCTATTGAATATACCATATTCTTAGATGGTTTCATTGTAGGTTATCTTTCACTTTTGCTATTTGGCATTTGGATTTTAAATTTTGATAGGGTCTTTTCATTTTTAATAACGATTTTATATTTTTATAAATATTTAATAGCATGTTTTATATATTCGTTGTTTTTATTGATTGCTGCATGCTGCCCAGAGTCATTCCTGTAAGATGGGCAGCCATATGAATGTGATAAATAAATATTCTACAATACTTTATTCCATTGTTGAACTTTAGTGTTTATGCAAAATCAAGTTTCTTATATACAAAATGCATTCACTTGAGGTTTTGCACTTTGCAGCAATAGATTTTGCATTTTAAATATTTAAAGATACCTATCATATCACCTCCTAGTTATCTTTGTTTACATCTGTGTCCCTCTTTATTTATTTATTAGAAATGTTTGCCACCTTTCATAAAGCTTTCCTGGGCAACTTTCAGTGTGCTACAATCCACAAGAACTAATGTTTCTTCATTGGATTTGTTCTAAGGCTGGTAAGAGATCTGTAACCAATAATTTGCCTCCTCTTGGTCTTTCAGAGATCCGTTGAACATCTCTGATGAAATATGCATGTTATGTGTATTGAAAGGTGGAATTGAAACTTTAAGCTCCCTGTGAAGACGCTGAAGTCTTTAAAAAGCAAAATAACCTTGATGTATTTTTCTTCTATAACAACCCATACTCCAACTGTTAGTTATCTGTAATCCTAATACAGTTTAATGAATATCTGCAGGGCTGCTTTCTATTGCAAAGCATCAAAACTTCCTTCTGGGAAGCAGCATTTAGATTATATGCACTCTATTTAATGTAATAGTAGAACTGATTAAATAATACATGTTCAGATAAACCTTTTGAATTTAAGTGAGGTAGAAATTATGGCACACGTGAATGTCACTACAACATGAGGCTCGTTATCCATCAACTATGCAGAAAATGATCCACTCTGCTATTTCTTTCAGCTCTACCTTGTGCAAGCTTCTTTTAGCTCAATGCCAAAGATGAGTCAATACCAGCAGGAGCTTATGGTATATTTAAAATTCGTGATTACCAAAAGTTTTTAGTAATTCTACTAAATTACTGATAGCCTCTTTTTTTTTTTTTTTTTTTGTGGGCTAAAATGGGCACAACTTATTACCAGACAAATAAACAAACAAATTGTCATGAAAAATTTAATGCAGAGAGAACAATCCTGCCCCAGTAAAATACCACAATATTTTTGACTGACTCAGGTACAGAAGCATCCTATCTCCTATCCTAAGAAACCCTTTAAAAGCAGCAGCACTTTTAAAAGGCACGATTTAGTTTTTCACATTATGCCCTTAATCTTCAAACGCCATCAAGTGGAGATTTTTGGTTTCCCCCTCTAACACCAATTCATAATCAATGTATGTCATGCCAACTGATCCATTATAGACAGTGGTTACTTACTTCCTGCAGAGAAAACACAGACCTTTAGACTTGCGTAGCAGATACAGATAATGACAAATAGAAGTTAGTCATACTTTTTTCTGGGTTAGCAACAAAGAGATCTAGAAAAATATATCCCTCAAAAGTGGTGCTGGGAATAAATAGGTATTTAAGTTAGACAGCTCTGCCCATTGACTAACAGGGTAATTCTTTGCTTAAATGGTATCCTTCACCTTAGCATATCATTGCCTGCTGCGAAAAGTATACAAATTCATCTTCTTTCCATAAAAATTAAATAATTCCAGGCTGGGTATCCTGGACAAAAGTTAAATAGATGATTTTGCTATTCAGTCACTGAAGCAAAACGGCCAAAGGTTTATCATAGCCTAGAGGTGTTTCAGAGCATTATCTTTGAGGCAACAAAACATCAGAACCATTATTTTCAAATCCAGTTACAATATATAGTAAAAGCGGTGGAGGGGGGGAGGGAAATCTAGTCTGAGCATAAAGGGAAATTAGCATAAAGCATCAAGGGAAAAGCCAGCCACAGTGCTGGGGGAAGGGGGGAAGCGGGGTAGCAAATGCAAATTATTAATGCAATTAACTTAGAAGAGAGGTAAGGAGAACAGTTGAAATAGCTCTCCACCCTACTGTATAACCATCTCAAAGTACTATCTCATCCAAACACTGTCTGAATCTTATCCTCTTCCTATTCCCTCCCTCCTCCTCCAACATTTTTTTTAACATGTATTTACCAAACAGCGAAAAGCAAGCCTTCTCCATTATGCTGGTTTCATTTATTTATTTGCTTGGAAAGCAGTTTTGTTTAAGTGTCTTCCTGCTGCAGCCCAAATGGAGGCAGACTTTCTTCTCCTTGGACCCTTTTAAAGCACCAGGGTTTAAGACAATGATTTTTTTTAAAATTAAAAAAAAAAACAATTCAATGTATATGTATTATTTAAAAAAAAATACTGAATGGGCAAAATGCAACACTGCTTTCTTATTTGATGGAACAAGGCTTCCTTTTCTGCAGCTCTCCTTCGGTCTACCCATCTCTCTTTAAGGATTATTAGATTGACCGCCTTATAAAGGGAATATTTTTCCACCTCTCCTTTCCACTCAACCCTGCAATCTCAGTGATTCAGTGCAAGTGATTACCAGGACCCTTGTGCTCATATTTCATTGCCTGACCAATCCCACTGGCAGTGCTGATATGTTCATTAGCATATCTGCAAACATCAAAGCCCTCAAACACAGCAAAGTTCTTCGCATGTGGTGAGTTCTCCTGTCACTAAAGTCAGAAAGAAAGGGGGTGGGGGAGAGACGACAATAGCTCATTACAAAGATGCACAAATGCAGAACTGCACACCTCTTGCTAACTGCAAGCCTGGTGAGCTGGTATTTTCTCAAAGAGTAGAGCATTACTAATCCTACAATACAAGAAAATTGCCAGCCGTTCAAATTTAATGGAGACAGACAGACAGAGAGACAGACAGGTACACAGACAGACAGGTACACAGACAGACAGACATATACTGCTGGGATAAGAAAGCGATTTCTCAGCCAATCTCAAGGGATTTATCCATTCACTAATACAAAGGGAAATTGAAGAACTCACCCTTAAGGATTAGGCGAAGCTCTGCAAAATTCTCTCCTCGCGGTGTTCCTCTTTAAAAAAAAAAATCCACATTACCCCAGTTCACAAAAGCTTCACTTTTCGAAGAAGCTTGGCAAGAAGCTATTTGCAGTTCTTGTGCTGCTCAATTCCTTAAGGTTTTGTGTTCTTTAAAACTCCCTCTCCTTTTCTTTCAGTCTAAAAACCAAAAAGCTCACTTTCGTTTCTTCCTTCGGTCCAAAATCAGGACGGGCATGGGTCTTGCATACTTTAAGAAGCAGTTCGTGGTGGTGATTATACATACAGGTATATATAATGGTTCATTCATTCACCTGAAGGTAGAGAATGCCCGTCCTTCTGTGTAGAACTCAGCAAGCTTTTCCTGTGGCTGTTGCGGGTCTCCTGATTTCCTCTTACACCACTTGATAATGAAGGGGTATTGTTGAGGGCTTGATTTCCTGAACCCCCCGAAACGCTCACACACCCGCAACATACAGCACACGCAAGCTTCCCCCCACCCCACCCCACCCCCCGAAGTGCCTCGCTTAGGCTAGCCCCGAGGAGCTGTCCTCGGCTTATGGTTCTGAAAGAATCTTCCGTTCTAGAGCCAGTCGCTAAGAAGCTGGATAAGAGAGAGAGAGAGAGAGAGAGAGAGAGAGAGAGAGAGAGAGAGAGAGAGAGAGAATGTGTGTGTGTGTGTGTGTGTGTGTGTGTGTGTCTTATCCTCTATGAATCCCGCTGAAGAAAATCTGTATTCCGTAGCCAGCAATGCTGAGGCAGGGTTTGTTTGCCGCTATACACCTTCCAGATCCAGTTGCCTTTTCCAGTTTCAAGGAAATCCTAGAATTTAACACACATAAAGTAGCAGAACTCTTGCCAACAGGGATTGAATTTGTAGTGTCAGATGAATCTCAATCTTCCTTTTCTCTCATGGGTGAAAGCCTTCAAATGGTTCCTCCTCTCAACGTTCAGGGATAGCAGCAAAAGGAGATTGGTCCTGGATGAAAAGATAGACACTGGGAGAAAATGAATGATGGGGCGGGAGGGAGGGGATCCACCATCGCACAAAACTAAATTCAATCTGATAACATCTGCTGAACAGCAGGCACAGCAGCCAGAAAGGAGGGAGGCATGTAAGTTTTGCAGTTGGATCTGCTGCTAAGCAAAAGGCTTTGATATCTGCCAGCCTTTTAAAGAACTAGGACACCTTGATATTACAGCAAACGAAGTCCTACAAGATCCTTTTTGAAGTCATGTCATTCCACATTGTTGTTTTTCTATTCCACAGATTAGAAAGTTTGTGTGTGTGCACTCAACTCTGTATGATAAGAGATTTAGTCCATGGAAGCATATATAATAATTAATGTGTTAGTCTAAAATACCACAAGGCTCTTTGTTACCTGCATTGGAATGCAATTTTAAAAAGAACACACACAGCCTTTCAGAACTCAAGACTCTCCTCATTTAAATTTCAAAACATAGATGTGTAAAATAAGCATTATAAATGAATCACGTGAAGGCATGGTGACTGTTTTTAGGAGCACAGATAATATTACACATGAAAAACTATTCTATTAGATTCAGTGAGGTAAACATAGACTAAAATGTTTTGGAGGGTTTTATTATGATAACTATGATGCAATCTTTAACTCTCTTTAACTTTACCAATTTAGAAATGTACAGTATGGTCAGTTGTTGACCATACAACTGTAAAATAAAATATTTTATTAAATATTTGTTAATATTTAATAAAATATTAATCCTGGAGTCTATTTAAGACTTAGACATTATGGAACATAACCATACTAAAACAATTTCCATAGTTTTATTTTACCAATTATAAAATAAAGCTATATAAATAGACTTTCCCATTCTGTCTACCAAATACCAATTGAAACCACCAGAATTGCAACCTAATATTTCCGTATGGGACCAGGTTGAAGAAAGCTAAGAAAAAAAAATACCCTGTTCTTTAGGGAACCACAAAGGCAGCTTTGTTGTTCCTTCTGAAATACACACACACACACACACACACACACACACACACACACGGAAAAAGAGCTTCAGAGGCCTATATATCCCTGTTTGTCCACAATACTCTCTTACCTTATTGTAATTATAACATGGCAAACCTCAGACTTTTACCATCAAAATTGTTGTATTTCACTGCATATACCAAGAAGTTCCGCTGTGCATTACATAGTCAAAGCTTCACACAACAGCAGGGTCAACAGAGCTCTCAATTGTAACACATCTTACGGTAATGAGAAAACTCACTGGCAGGCCCCAATGGCTGTAAAATAGTCACTCTGACCTATTAATTAATCCAAAACAGGACCCTTTAGAAATCATCATTGACAGAATTAACTACTCTAATCTATCAACATAATGACTGATACATCAATTGGTCATGAAAATCTATCTGCAGCATGTTCAACACTGTCACCTGATCAAGGGTGAGAGGCAGTTAGGCCAGCAACAACTGCAGTGTGCATTTTGCACAGTACAAAACAACAACCACCACCAGCTTCCGTTTTGTTTTACATTCAAAGGCAGCTGAATATTTGAACTCGGTAATTCTAAATGACATTGGTAAAACATGTCAAGCGAAGGCAATTCTGACTTTGGAAGCAAAACATTTATCTCTCAAATCAATAGCAGAACATTGCTTGAGGAAACTGGGCTGCATCTACAAGACATGGAACAAGAGAGAAACATACATCCAACAAGGTATCAGTAGCTACTGAAAAGCAATTAGAAGACAAGGAGGAAGAAGCAGGGTTGATTCCCAATCATTGCTAAATGATTATTAGCCTAGAGAACAAAGTAGTTTCCTGCTCTTAAGAAGCCTGAAGTAATCACATTCCTCCTCCACTGACTCTTTGCTGACACAGACCATATATTAATGGCATTGATTGTCCCTTCTGGATTTCTCTCACCTGTTCATATTATAACTTTCCTATAATGCAAAATATGGTACATCATCAAGATTGGTTATTTCAAGCTGTGATTGATAGATAAAGAATTCCCTGGAAATTAACAACTAGCTGTGTGCAAGGAATAGAAACAGATGTGTGAGATACATTTTGCATCATCAACATTATTAGTGTACTTATCTGCATCAGATATGGCTCAAGCTATTTTGCTGCTTTAGACGAAAAATATTTTCCCATCCCCATATTCTATTTTATGTAGTAGGGAGAGGAAAAAATTATGTTTCCTCTTCAGTGATTTTTCTGATTGTTGCAGCCCTTTCGTGGTTCTATGGAAGCAAATGGAGCCAAGGGAAAAGACTATCAGCCTTTTACCTATTACCAGGGTGGTAACGGGAATGCCAGTAGGAAATGAGGCATGATTGAAGTACCTTATCAACATGGATACCTTAAAATGTTCCTCAGTCTGATGTACTCTAGATGCTTTAGAATGCATACTGTCTTGGATAATTAAAATTATATAGGAGACATCAAGTTGTAGAATGATGATTTGCTACTCTCCCCCCCCCCCAAGAGCTAAAACAGGGATTGTTCTTCCCCCTAGATGATTTTGAAATGAGTTTAAAGCCTCTGGGATCAATCATGCTAAGCAGCTTGTCATACTAACTCTAGTCAGGAATATGCATATGACTATAAATCTATTTCGTTTCAATGGCACATGTTGTTTCCATCAAATCAATTTTTAAGAACTACCGAAACCTTCACAACTGAATGATTTCCTTTCTTCCATACACGGTGTTATAGATGCATTTTTATATTCTGCTTATGTAGATACTTTTTGTGTTCAAGTGTGCCAAGATTGTTTCTATACAACTCTTCCTAATGTGTACTTTACTGAAATGTATCTACTCCAATTTACTTTTTTTTTCATATGCAGCTTTCTCATATGTAGCCTGATGTTATGTGCAACTTTTACAACTAGATATTCCATGCTTCTTTTGTATTTTGCCTTCACAAAGAAATGTTGTTTCTTGTTTTAAAAAATGCCAGCAAAGGAGGAATGCCAGCAGATTCCATGCAGTGCTGATCTCCCCGCTATGATGATTAACACTCTCTATATGAATTAGGGAATTTCCTTTAAAAATACATCTGTGTCAAAGTTCAGCATTTTATTGATGCCCAAGGAGAATTACCAAACATTAGGTGTTGATTTGCCAAGCAGTGGTTTATCAAACAGCTATCAAATCATGGGTTGTCAAATGCTAGATTTTGCCCACTAGGGATCTATTTCATCTCTTCCCTTAATAACACTAGCAATAGCACTTAGACTTATATACAGCTTCATAGTGCTTTACAACCTTCTCTAAGCAATTTACAGAATCAGCACAGTGGCTCCAACAATCTGGGTT
This sequence comes from Arizona elegans, assembly GCA_022577455.1. NCBI lineage: Eukaryota > Metazoa > Chordata > Lepidosauria > Squamata > Colubridae > Arizona > Arizona elegans. The sequence goes on from JAKOOJ010000002.1 coordinate 157,518,022, forward strand.
CTTATTTTACTAACCTCAGAAGGATGGAAAGCTGAGTCAAACTTGAGTCAGTCAAAATCGAACTCCTGTCGGTGAGCAATATTTCATTCTAAACACTGAGTCACCATGGTTCTGGAGGAGGGGCCATGTAAAATCCTATATATGTAATATAGTAATGTCATCAGAAAAAATAATCTTGTATGCTAGGATGAGGGATCAACTGATCTAAAGGTGAAAATCTGAGTTCCTATTTGGAACTCCCTTTATGTTGGATCATCATATGACCCAGAAATGGAATACTATGGGTTGAATTTGCTAAGTTATGGGCTGACTAAATACTGGTATGTCGTGATCTGGATAAAACCCTAAACAATTGCTCATAATTTTAAAAAAATGTTAGTAATTACTATTTCATTCTTCTTCTTTTTTTTTTAAATATTATTTATTTAAAACAGTACATCAAACAAAAAAAAGAAATAGTCAAACAAATGATCGCGACAGAAACTTTACATGATATTTACACTTTCTACGGTATGTAGGCTTCAGTCAAATTTAACAAATATTAAACATAATCCTGGTTATACTTGACTTTTTGGGTGTCTATTGTTCAACCAAACATACCATTTGTCCCAACATTGGAAATATACGGAGTCCTTTTGATCTCGCAATGCTTTAGTCAGTCTGTCGGCTTCCGCATAATCCAAAATTTTCTCCAGAATCCAATCTTCAGCCGGCAGATCTTTCCCCTTCCAATGTTGGGCGAAACATATTCTTGCTGAGGTGGTGATAAATACACACAGACACCATATATTTGTGCCTATATTATCTGGCCTAATGTTCAGTAGATAGTACTCTGGTTTCAGAATTAGATTATAACCTGTGATTTCCATAATCCATGCCTGTATGGTTTTCCAGAATTCCCTCGTCCTGGGACAGGTCCACCACATGTGGAAATAGGTGCCGATCTCCCCGCACTTCCAACAGTTTGGTGAGAGATTTGAATACATTTTAGAAAGACGGGCAGGTGGAAGGTGCCATCTATACAGCATCTTGTACACATTTTCTTTATATGATGTTGCCCACAGGAGTTTCATATGTTTGAGCCAGATTTCTTCCCATTTGGTCACATCAATTGGATAACCAATATTTCTCCCCCAGGCAATCATAGAGTCTTTAACTATTTCATCCCCTATCCAATAGTCTATTAGAAGTTTATATATCCTTGATAACATTTTATCCTCTTTTCCTAGAATGATATTGTCCAGTTCATGCTGATTCAAATTAATACCAACTTGTTCCCTATCTTTTTTAAATTTCGAGCAAATTTGGGCATAAGCCCACCAATCCAATTGTCTTCCCTGCAACTCCAACTCATTTCTTGTTTTCAGACTGCCATGGGGGTCCAAAAGTTCCCGGTAAGAGAGGTGAATTTCTTTGTTATATAGAGGCCTATACGTTATAGCTTCGAGTGGGACCAGCCAGGAGGGGACTGAAAAGTAAAATTTACCCTTAATTTTCCTCCACGACTCAATTAGAATATTCCTCACATAATGTCCTGCAAGACACCTGTGCTTTGGGGTTTTATTTTGCCAAAGAAAATAATGCCATCCTTGATGTAACCCCTCACCTTCCAAAATCAGCAACCTCCTTCTTCTCAACAATATCCAATCCCTGATCCAAACTAAGTTTGCGGCCTGATAATAGTATTCCCATTTTGGAACACCAAATCCCCCTCTTTCTTTAAGTTCTTGAAGCATTTTAAGTTTAATTCTGGGTTTTTTATTTTGCCAAATGAATTTAAGAACATAAGAATTTAATTTTTTAAAAAAATTGTTATCCAATCTAACTGGTGCTGTGTAGAATAGGTATATCCATTTTGGAAGTACATAAGTTTTTATAATTGCTATTCTACCTAATAGGGATATCTGCATACTCTTCCATTTCTCTAGATCCTGACCTGTTCTCTTGAGAAGGTTCAAATAGTTGTCCTCTTTGATCGTGGAGCATTTGGCTGATATAATAATGCCTAAGTATTTTAGTTTGTTTACAATTTGGAACCCCAAGTTCACTTCTAATTCTTTCCCTTGCTTTACTGTTAAATTTTTGGCAATAATTTTAGTTTTTTCCCTATTGACTTTTAATCCCGCCACTTTACCATATTTTTCTATTTCCTGGGTCAGACACGGTCCCGATATCAACGGATCTTCTAATATAAATACTAAATCATCAGCGTAAGCCTGCACCTTATATTGTTGATTTTGGATATAAAGACCTTTTATCCCCATATTACGTCTAATTTCCCTCAATAAGGGTTCTAATGACAGAATAAATAACAACGGGGAAAGCGGACACCCTTGTCTAGTTCCTTTCTCAATATCAATTTGATTGGATACATCACCATTAATTGAAATTTTAGCAGTCTGCTTCGAATAAATTGCACTATTTCATTCTTTAGTTGAATTAATGAGGAGTTTTTTAAAAACCCACACTCAGGTGCTGGTTCCTAGTTCCAGGTCTCAAGAGCAATTTTTTTTCCTGTAAAATGAACAGTGAAATATCTTCTGTGACAGAACCATTATGCTAAAATACTAAAGTCATTATTTTAAGAAATCAAACTTTTATACCCAAGCATTTTTTTTACTGAGGCAAGTTTAGACCTCTGAGTATTCTTACACAGTGTAACCATGACCAACACTAAACTGAGAAGGATGCAGAACTCCTAAATGTCAGTGAACAATTCTTTGTCTAGTCCCATTATTTCTCAAGTTTTAGAAAACAACAAGTAGGACTACACTGAAATGATATGTGGGGGGAGAGAATGTTGCTATCTATCAGATTGATTGATTGATTGATTGATTGATTGATTGATGCAGAGTGCAAACTATCACAGCCTTACTATTAATTCCAAAGTCAAGGAAATGGATGAAAAGTGAACTTCAAATGAAGATTGTCCTCTTATTCATTACTTTTTTGTTTACCTTATAGAGAGAAGAAAGAAAGGGTGATCTCACCTCAGATATGGAACTTTCACATTTATGTTTGTGTCTAAATGTTCCAGTCATTTCAATTAGGAAGAACTTTATCTTAATTATGGATTCCCTTCTTAAACAGCATAAATGATTAAATAATTTCAAGGGGTAGAATCTAGGAAAAGAGCCTGCTTTCCTAATGCCTCCGTCTTATGGAATTTCTTACTTCCAGAGGTGAGACAGGATTCAGCTTTTCTGGCCTTCCAGAAGATTTCAAGACCTGGTTCTGCCACCTACATGGAGATCTAAGAGTGAGATGCAACCCTGGCCATGGTCTGGGGCTTGAGGATGATCCTTCTACCTCTTTAACCTTTCTAAGCTTCTGTTTTTAACTGTCTTTTTTATATGGTTGGATGATTTTTATTTGTATGCTGCCCAGAATCACTTAGGTGAGATGGGTGGTATATAAATTTGATAAATAAACTAACTAAATAAGTAAACTGTGCAGGTCTGCTTCCAAATGATTAAAATGAACATGGAGTCATCAGCTTGACTACTGATAAAAGTATAGTGATAAACATATATCTAGAATGCTGCTTACAAGAATATCTAAACAAATTTTATCAAATAGCTTTTATTTGAAAATGTTATATTATATTATATTAAGATAGAAATATTTTAATGTAATGAAGATGAAAATTTATAAGCGGGAGGGAGGGGTTCAAGTTTTATATAAGTTTTATATAAAGGAGGGGGTTTTTTTTCTTTTTTTTTTATTTGATATGAGTATACTGTGCGGAAGTCCGGGGGGAGGGGAGGGTTAGGGTGGGTTAGGGAGGTTGGGAAGTTTGGGGTGGGGGGGGGGGAAAGGGGTGAAAATGTAATTGTAAAACTCTTGCAATAAAAAAAAAGAATATCTAAACAAATTTGCATATATAAAATAAATACACAAATTCAGATGAATGTGGCACTTTTACATCTATGATCACCTTAAAAAAATCAGATGAGCATTAAAAAAAAACACTATTAGTATTGCTTTATTTGCCAGTAGAAAACTGTGTTAAAACTAGGTTTTAATAATGTGTTTTTAATATACTATAGTACTGATTTCCAAAATACTGTTACAGTGGATTTTCAAGTTGGTAAACCAGTTGGTCACCTAACATCTATTGAAAGGTATTGCTCATATGATCACCGTCCTAAGCCTGGGACTTTCTAACCCATGACAGTCACAGTTAGCAAAAGATCCTTTGGTCAGGAATCTGATAATGATCTCAGATGGGTTTGTTCATGTAGCATTTGGCGGGGGGGCGGGAAATACCATACTAAATATCAGCTGAGTTGCAAGACTGCTAGAATTTTTGTTCTGTTTTGTTTTCCTATCTCTAGGAAATGAACCGACCAAGTTAACCCATCATTATGGAGGAGATCTAACTCCTACAGCAGTGTCAAAATGCAGGCAATCATTATGAATAATTTTAAGGCCTATATGTGTAAATGCCTCTCTTCCCATCAGAATAAAAATAGATGATTATGAGACCCTGAGCAATAACTCCAAAAGGCAATCCATTTCAATTCACTGAAACCAGTAAAAACAAGCAAACAAAACAGCCTTGGAAAAGATTTACTTTTCTCAATGAAACATGTCATTCCATATCAGAAATAGAGCGCCTACATGTTCAGGTTATCAAGCATAACAAAAATCTTTTATTTATTTGCAGCTAGGTTTCTGGCTAATGAAATTGTAAATGCATAAAAAGTACCCAAAATGATGAAGTCATTTTCTATGGCTGGAGGGCTTTTTTATGAATGCATATACTTAAGTCCTACTACCAGTTTCATCAAGACTTTTGCAGAATATTGCAATTTCCAGCTTTAATTTCTTCGGCATCCCATTCATCATCCATCTAATCCTCTCTTCACCCACCCACCCCCAAACACTGTCACTTGTGCATCTAGCACAAAAAAGGTGACATTCAATATATAGCCTCTAAGTTCAAGTTCCATTTCAAGACTCTTTGGGATTGATCTTCAGAGAACATCAAGGTATTGCATCATTGGTCAGAACCACAGAACCGCATAGATATCAATTTAGTCTCTTAGCTTCCTAGAAACAAAGTTCATAATTAAAAGACGTTAGTAAATCTTTAGCTACATATATTGGCCTTCTCCTGTTGTTTTCTCCCAGACTCCTGGTCAGTCTGTACAATAGCTGTGGGTTATTCATCTTTTCATGTGCCTCTCACTGTCAACCAGGAACCAGATATTATCAAAATGTGTGTCACATCCAGAACTGTCAAAATACAATTAACATTTAAAAACCCAGCTCAATCCAGCCAACGCAGTACTTTGAATGGCATTGTGCTCCCCCATCAGAGACCTGTGTGTGACAATCAAAGAGGGGATTGTGTTGAGCCTCCAAAGTAACTGGCAGGGGGAAGAAAGGCGAGATTGGTTGTACAATAGAGTGCATTTGCTTCATTAGAGCCTACTCTAGCAATCTGAATGAGATGCCTTAAAAATCACATTTGTCCTTCCCTCTGCAGGCTGTGTTTGTCTCCTCCAATGTTTGCAGCAAACGGCAGACATTTATCAAATAATGCAAAAAAGGCTTGCTGAAGTCGGCTGTGGAGAATCTGATTTCTTAGACAGCCAATCATGGCTGAGGTGGAGGAATGAAGGGAAGTGGGGAGAGAGACAGGATGAAATACTCAAAGATAATTCAGTCCCATCAACAAATGGCTTGCCATAAGCAGCACATAATGCAATATTTATCATTCACAGAAATCAATACTGTTTCATCATGGGCAAACAAGAAGGATTTGAACAAATCACCTCTTGCCCTCATCACTTGAAAGACGGGAACAGCATAGGAAGACAAGATGATACGGGTGAGGCTGTAAACAAGTAACTGTTGCTGAATACAATATCAAAGTAACATCCAGCAACTGAGCAATGTCAGTTTCCTCTGGGTAGAAAATTTGTTTCATGATTCCAGAAAATTACATTTAATCGGAATGCTAAGCTTTTTATGAAAGCCTCCACAGCTGAAAATACTCTAACATCCATAGCAACCTTGTGCTATTGGCTAAAATGTAAGGATTTTATGTTATATATTCCCTCAGTAAAAGAAAGCTGCATGGGCATCCATCTCTCAATGCAGTCAAGAAGCAGCATGCCTCCATATAGCAGAGGCCAGGGCAGCTTCCAAATGTCTGAACTTCAATTCCCTAAATTCTTGGCAACTCCCAGGGAACTCTGGGAACGGAAGTTCACAGATCTGGAGAGTACCAAGTTGTCAAAGCTTCTGCCAAAAAAAAAGAAAAGGGAAAACATCAACTTTATACCTTCCTCATAAGAATCTAGAAGAACATTCTGGTCACTGGTGAATTATAGTAGATCTAAAATTGCTGAACAGTTATAGTTCTCAACCACTCCAGTCAAGCAGTATTATATAGCTAGTCTATTATTCATTCTATAATGAAATATCTGTTATGTAAAACCTGAAAAGCCTAGAAATGTTAGTTGATGTGATTGCCATTTGGATTTTTTTCCCCGAAATGTGAAGCTGAGGAGTGGATAAATTAATTATTATTACTAATTAATGAGTTAATGGCCACACTTTCAGTTCAAGTCAAGCAGAACAAGAATCAGTTGCTGCACAGACTTGGCCAAATGCCCCACTGAAATTGAGTTTCTACTTCACAGAAATATCCCAAAATTCTTAACAGCATGCAAGGGTTCTATTGTGAAAATTTAGAGTGTGTAAAAGAATTCAGAAGTCACCTTGTGAAAAGAATGAAAGAACCACTATGGAGAGACTTGTGGAAGTGTCAACACAATCCAGAGTCTGAAGCAAGCATGAGAAAGAAACTCAAAAAAAAACCAGCCTTGATTTTGGTTAGCATAAGATGGGACAGAGAGAAACTGGAGCAGACTTTCAAGAATATGTTACTAGATTCCACATTAAAATAGCATTCCTGAACTCCCTCCGTTACCTGTTTCTTGACCTGGCCTCTCCACTTTTTTTTTTATGTTCCCCAAGATGATATTTAAATTTCTCTATAAATTTCTTTCTATATATATTGATAGAAGTCACCTTTTGGAAATAGAAATAGATATTTATTTAAATCCATTTACTGAATGTCATAGTCAAGCCAGTTCTTTCCCTAAAATGCAGTCTTGTTCATACATTGTTGCTTGACACAGGGTATCTTCTCATGGAGATGATTGCACTCTAACTTGGGTTCATTTTCAGCTAGCCTTATTTTTTAATAAATATATTAGTCACCCTCTTAAACAGTCCAGTATTCTAATATCATACCAACTCTAAATAATTTTGTCCATCAGCTGAGTCATTGTAACATTAGAGTTAGGAGTCATTAACCACTGATGTCTTTAATAAAACAGACATTGCAAACATATCTCTAGAACAAAAATAAATTGTTCAATCATCTGAAGGCCCATGCATTCATTGAGAGACATGGAATGTGCTATCACAAAGCCCAGGCATGGTGTTAGACAAAGTGCTAGATCTTTTTGGACCGTTACTGATAGAATTTTAAAAAGTATTTTACAAAATTGCTTTAATATAAGCTGAATTTCCTCCTTGCTAGAAGAAATATGCTGGGAATAAGCATTTCATCATATTGAAATAATAGAAAAAAAATTTACAACAGCTACAACATCTACAGAACCAAACCCATAAAAAGTTCAGATGGCTGAGAAGGAAAAGAACACAGGAAAATGATAAATGCACAAAAAGTTCAGGAAGCCGCCTTTTGAAACACCCAAGGAAGGAAGGAAGGAAGGAAGGAAGGGAGGGAGGGAGGGAGTGAGTGAGTGAGTCAATCTTTGGGGTATCAAAAAAGTCCATAATTAAGTATTGAGGAGGTGGTGGTATTGTTTCGTTCAAGTCTGAGTCACAGAACAATAAATAATTAAAGTTTAAAAGTCCTCTTCTCAAAGAGGGGAAAGGAAAAAATGCTAAAGGAAAAAAAAGCAAAAGAATGAAAAAAGATTGCTAAAAGAAAAGAAAAAGAAACCTTATACTATTCTCTGTTAAAAAGGAAAAATAAGAAAATGGAACTTCAATTATTACAAACCATTAAAACTGCAAGTTTTTATCTTTAGAAAATACATTGACATTCTCTAGCAACATCCATCAACACACATAGCTTGATCAGTTTAAGATGGGTGCATTAACATGGCATATTCAATATTCAGTGCATTACTGGGTTCCAAGCTGCAGATAAATACAGATATGGATAGCAAATAACAGACGCCTAATATCACAGATCCAAACAGTAGAAAAATATGTATGTGTGTATGTGTGTGTGTGTGTGTGTGTATTTATATTTGTTTATGTGAGGCTGTACAGAAACAGGAATCACTAACATGATGCTGTCAAAGAAATACCCTCTAAAGAAGGTGAATGGAAATATATTTTGCTTAATTTCTCCCCTTCATCAGCTTCCTGACCCACCTGAAAAACCTGCTTTGAAAACTAGGAATCCTTCTGAATGGAGTCAGCAGCTGCAACAAGGACAAAGGGAGAGGCTTGCCAGAAATAATGACTTTAGAACTCAATGCTGTAAAATGTTAGCCATTCACTCTGAGGGTTGTAAAAGGGATCATTTGGTTTATAATCTTGGTGGTTTATCCCTATAGGATGGGTTGGGAGGAGAACATTTAGAGCCGTACAAAAAGATTTCCTTTGCTCGTTTATATTCAGGCAGCAGTTTTCATTTACTCTATGAATCTCCATGAGATGCCACAGTCAGGTTGCTGCTCTGTTAAAACTCCAATATGAGGATGGTGCTAAAGTGAACTTTCTTAGGTCCAGGACTAAAGAAGAGAAATGAAGAAGCTTCCGAAACAAATAATTCAATGGAAAGAAGATGGCAAAATCGCAGCTGTGGGCAAGAAGGAGTGGCTGGAGTGCAGAAGAATGGAGCAGCAACCATGCAGTTGCTCCTGCAAATCTACTCTTGGTATAGCCACAGTTACTGAACTTCATCACACCAAAATATGGAGTGTCCAGCAACAGTTGGTTGCCAATAACAGCAAGTCAAAATGGGAAAAAGACGTTTCCCCAGAAGAAGTCAGAAGCTATTCTTCAGGCCTTTTATATTGTGTGTTCTTATGCTCATTAGATATCTTCCACCTAGCATTGTTCTCTATGAAATGGCACAGGGGTGTGTAAGAAAGCATGAACGAGCTCAAGAGTTGGCATGAAAGGTTCCTTTAAGGCAGAGACCCATTCTCATCAACTTATCTGCCCACATTCTGCCTATCAAGCTAAGAGGGGCCACCCAGAGAACTCCTGGGAGGTGCTGTTTTCATCAGCTCCATAGTTGACATTCCTCTGCAAGTGCTGGATGTCAACAAAGCCCATTAAACAATGCTAAGCCAAGGTTCTGCTTGACAAGCTGAAGGGTTGCCCAGAGCCAAAGAAGAACCCACTTAGCTGGTGGACAGCTGCCTCTTCTAAAACAGCTCATTCCCATTGCAGGCAGGTTTCTTGAGAATTTCAATTCAGAGAGACAACCATTGAATCTGCCCTTCCCTCCTACCCCAACCCAGTTTTTGTTCAGAGAAAATATTTATCTCAGGGACATCATCATCTACGCTTCTTCCAGGAAGCCCAAAGAAGTGATTCATTTCTCTGAGAAGGGAAACTAGAGAAACTGGAAGAAAAGTAGAACAAACAGCTGTAGCTTCTCAAAAGATAGAGGGAATCAAAAGCCATAGGGTTGTGTGAATTTTTTTTTATAAAAAACCTGAGAGTTGCAACAGTGCCTGGTGAATAATCCTTAGCACATTTATTCATTTGAGCACATGTGAACTTCACACATGCGCTTACCTGTTATAAAAGGACAAAGATATGTACCCATGAAATCAAACCAACTCAATCCCTTCACTGGGGTGAAGTGGCAAAGTTGAGCAGTTATACCATAGGGAGGCACATTTGCTTGGAAAGCATTTACGATGGAAAAAAGAATGGGGAGTTTTATGAATGAGTTTTTTTTTAAATGGTTAATTAACCTTTAAGATGACCCAAGTCTTTGTGGTTTATGCTACCATAGAGAAAATGTGGTCGCCCCTTTTGAATGCTGCTGACATGACCAGGAACCAGAATACAGGGTGGCATGTTGCCAAGGTGAAGGCAACGACGCAGCCATGAAAAGACTCCATGTGCAAAGACTGGCGTAAGTAGAAATTAGAAGTGATTGTCTGCTTTAATAAAATCACTAAATATATACCTATTCAGCATGCAGTGAGAGATCCTCATCAAATTGCTGTGTTGTTTTGGAACCTTGTGGTGAGGGCAAAGCTGTCTTTGACCTATAATAGCAGATGAATTAGCCCCAGGGCAGGGCATATAGAGATGGGAATAGCACTGTGATTCTGTCACCCTCAAGGAGAGTTTCAGCAGACAAAGACTCCCTTAACACCAGTTACACCCCACTTATAATGACATTCATTTTGTTAATGATTGCAAGTGCCCATCTTCTTCCTGGGAAGACAGATTGTATTCAGAGATCATTAGTTGGGTGCCATCAAGTCAAGATCAACTCATCATCGCCAATATTCTCTACATTTATTCACAAATTTCCTCTTGCTGATTTCCATTCATTGGAACGGGTATCCCAGTTTCTGCATTTATTGTAAAAGAGAGAAATTGCAGAGAATGTTTGTTGCCCCTTTCCATTTTTTCTGAAGGAGCAGAAAGAACTTCCATTTTCCAACACTCCCCTCTAGTGACCAAATTATATATTGGAAGGGGAAAAAATTGCACAGTTTTTGTTTTGAATCAGATCCAGGGTCCCTCTCACTCAGCTTTTCAAATCCTGATGCTTGCTGGATGTCACCTAAGAGAAGGAGAATGCTATTCTCCTCTGAACTGGCAATAGAATGAATTAAGAGAAGGTATTAAGTCAACTTGAGAACAGCACAGAAGCATATAAGGAATTTTTTTTCCTCAGTTCTTCCAACAAAAAGGAGTCCTTCTTCTGTACAGTGATTTTAAATCTTCTTTCTAATAGAAAGGATGGCAAAACATTGCAGTAGTCAAGGATAAACACCATTGACTACTGTGGGTGACACACCTTTCTGTGTGATGCAGAAAACCAATTTCTTAATATTTAGTGTTGGAGAAAGCAAGCAGGCAGCAGAATTCTCAGGGAGGTCCAAGTCAGCAAGATGGCAGATGGGTGTTGTAATGCTTCCCCCCTCCCCTCTTTTGAACATGTCTTGTTTTCAAAAAGAGACATCGCATTGTAATGGCCCATCAACTATTTTGCTAATGTGGATTCTCCCTGTGCAGTTGGTGCTGAAATTCAATATATACATATTTAGAACAGAAATAAGAGAAGAAGCATCTGTAACTCTGTTCATATTTAGCTATTGATGAAGTAAATGTTTTTGGTTAAAAGAAATACATAAACAGTAATGCAGTCAAATCATGTTTCACTATTATGCCAGCTAATTGTATGAATAGACCTATCAGAAGCTCGCAACATTTCAAATATGGCCCCAACTCAAATGTTTGACAAGTCTAGATGTGTAGGGATTACAACATTCAGAATGTCAAACATATCTGCAGATTGCTAGAAGTCTTCTTGTCAAGCCAGCAATAAATCTCAACTCTCCAGACATTTACTGTAATCCGTATTCAGGAATTATTATACAGCAGAAACTCACAGACAAAGCTATATCAGTTGCTTTTTGCAGACAAGATAAAATCTATAAAAACACACACACACACACACACACACAAAACTTTATATTCTGGATCTTCTCCTTCTACCTTTTTGAATCAATAGAAAGTTATTCATTCATTTCTCAGTCTTGAGACTGGGGAATTCCATTGAGTGTTTATATCATGACTTAGCCTAGCCTGAGAACTGTTGGATTCTGCCTTATTAACTTCAGTTCTTACTGAGATGGGGGAGATTCATAGGTTACATCTCCCAATTTTGATTCAGAGCTGCCTTGCTTATCATCCTTCATTAACATACATGAATGACATGACCTTCCTGTCTTCCGTAACCCACAGCCAAGGCCAACAACTGTTTTCAATTGTCTCCCAATAAACTGATTTGTGTCACTTTAATATCAGCCATGGTGACAATGTGATCTCAAACTGGGAATCATCTAGCTCTTATTGGCAGTTCCTTCCTTCTCCATCTTTCCTCTAGAACCATTTTTAATTGTCCTGCTGGATTAGTATGATACCAGAAGAAGAGCAGCAACCTGAGTATCTTAGCCATTTCACCCCAATGGGATTGGCCCATCCTATTCACTCCAGCAGAAGAGGCCTTCTTCAGATCCCATCTGTCAAAGAATTTCAGATGGCAGAGTCTAGCAGAAGACCCTTTTCTGCTTTGGCCCATGCCCTCTGGATTATTATCTCGCTAGAGGTCCCAACCTCCTAGCCTCCCAAAGGAGCTTTAAAACCTGGCTCTGTTGGCTGGCTTGGGCCCTGGATGGGACTGTGCTCTCTTCTGGGGATGGCTGATAGGGTAGAGAAATGATTTCCACCCCAATGTTGCCTGTCCTCTTGGTTTTTAGTCTCTATTTAAACTTTCTGAATTGTAATTGTTTTATGTCACCTTTTCATCTTTTTGTAAGCTGCCCAGAGTCATTTCAACAGTGAAATGGCAGCATATAAATTTAATAAATACATAAACATCACAAGTTACCAGAGTAGGCTTTAGTAAACCAGGATCTTTCTAAAACAATAAGTCCATCAGACCCATGGAGAAATAAATGCTCCACAGGAAAGTCATTCTGCAGGAAACTACATTGCATTACTAGTGTGCTTGCAGAATGTGATGCCTATGGTCATTTGTTTTGAGTATGGCCTGATAACAGATTGCTATGCAGAAGCCATCATCTCTTGGTTTTTTGAGCAATAGCAGACAGATCAGGACCTCTCTAAACAGCTTCCTCTTATGAAGCTTGGATGGTAAGCTAATTCTCATTTTATATGGATGATGCTTGCATCCTGCTTTCAAACTTTGCCATCGCAGTGTCATTCTTTTAGCATTTTCCCCATGCAATCTCTATCGCGTCAGGTGCCACGTTATTGAAAAAATGGAACAGCTCGGTATGTAACCATCACTTCAGGCAGATGAATAATACATTAATAACCTCAAACAAAAGTGCTATCTTACCTTCAGGAGAAGAGAGGAAAGAGAAAGAAATACAAAACATTTGTTAGACTGGGAAACAGACACAGAATAAATAATATAGGGATACTATTTGATATAAATTCCCGTTTTTCCCCTTTTCTGAGACCGGTATCAGTGTTATAAGATAATAGCACAGTGGTATTGAAGAATGCAGTGTGATGTGGAATCCAAAAGGCTGCATTTTAGACAGGCAAGTGCTATTTCTTATTATAGGGACAAATTGTGACTGATGTAGGTATGTCATTTTTAGCAGCATCTTGGTATAGCTTACAGCTTCTCACCCTTGAACAAAAATAAACTTTTTATTGCATGTTTAGAAGCTTATGCTATAAATCTTCCTGTGATTCTATGATGTAAAAATTCCTGTAAATGCAAAAATATTTAACCTTCTCGCTAGCTTCATCTGGAAAACAGTTGTTTTCTCAACGTAGAAATTTGTACATCCCCTTGGTAATTTTTGTATTAATCCCCAGAAGAATACAAATCAGCATTCAAACAAAACAAAAAACAAACCTTAACAATTGTTTGGTTCTGCCATAAAAGCACAACTGTATATTCTTTCTGTTTCTTTATATCCATGAATGTATGTGAGTATGAATATATTAGCCATCACCCATATATTCTAGGCATTGTACACAGTCTAAATGAGCTAATCTGAACAAAAAGTTACGAACTGATTGTGGAAATTATCTGTCAGCCTATCTATACGTCTCTTTATTCATCCAAAGGAGTTCTTGCATGAAACAAATATTACAAAAATTGCAGCAAGCTGTAATATACAAAGCTTCCTTCTTAAAACATATTCCGGTGTCATAAGTAGTCATTTCTATGCCATGGGGGCCTGTCATAATTTTGCTTTGCCCACATGCTTCATGTGAAGTTAGAAAGAAAAAGACTTATGGAGCTTTTAAAATTCAGAGTTCTCACTATTCCTCCAGAGTTTTAAAATTAAATGCCATCAATATGCAGATGCTACTACTCAACTCTTCTCCTCAAAAGGTAGAGGCAGTTGAAAACTTCAAAATATGTTTGCTGTCTTTAATGGACTGAATCCAGGCTAACAAGCTGAGGCTTAATCCACACAATTCAAAAATCTTTTTGTTCAGAAGGAAAGCCAGTCGAACAGTCTGAGCATCGAATATTCAGGTACTAACCCAGCCTGTCCAGAATGGGATAAAACTGCCTCTGAAAAGTCAGTCAGGGTGTCCAGGAATATTTCTGGACACTGTTTTGTTTCTAGTAGGGCAGCAGCATCCAAGAGTATATTTCTACTTAACGAAATGAAAAGCTGAGATTTGCAGCCTGAGAAAGGTGGATCTGGTCACTCTCGTACTCCATATGGGCCTATTTAAATGGTGGTTAATTTATAAGGCTATTGGCATTGAAAAATTACAATTAGTTCAAAATGCTGTGCCAGACAGCAGCATTTGGATAGTGTCATTCAGAGCCCTAATCATTGTTGCAGGGACCTGATTTATCCCTAGCTGGATTCCAAATTAAACTTTGCAGGAAATGGAGGCCAATTATTTGGTTTCAAATTCTATTTACCTTAACATCCAATTGTTTGGTTTTCTTTCCTTGTAGCTCCTGCTCTTTATAAATCCAAGAAACTAGATACCTGGCACTCAAAATTAATTTTCTTTTCATAGCTACTTCTACCAACTTTGTCAAATTCATTCATATATCAACTCTACTGCAACTAACTGGTTTATACATGTTTATTCATGATCATTTCTGGATCAAGGAAGCCTTCCAGAATCTCAACTGGCTTCTTAAAAAATGGGCAGCCTTATCCAGAAAATGTCTATCATTCAAATCCCCCAAACAGTATCAATTCAGTTTTGCTCAGGTTCAGTTCAACCCTGAGTTTTATAGGAGTGGATAAATACAATTGAATATCATCTGTATACAGATGATATTCAATTATATTCTACCTCGAAACCTGTGAATAATCCTTCCCAATGACTTGACACATATGGGATGGAAGATGAACTAGAACTCTGTTGGACTCCCCAAGATAAATCCCCAAAACTCAAGCAGTGTCCCTTAGGGACCTGCTATTGTTTCCTGACAACTCTTAACTTTGTGCTACTCATTGCTCATTATCTATGATTACACTAATGCCCCTTTCTGGCTTCTGAGAGTCATCTTCTGGTGACATATA
The DNA here is from genome assembly GCA_022577455.1 of Arizona elegans. Taxonomy (NCBI): domain Eukaryota; kingdom Metazoa; phylum Chordata; class Lepidosauria; order Squamata; family Colubridae; genus Arizona; species Arizona elegans. The sequence continues at coordinate 157,533,333 of JAKOOJ010000002.1, forward strand.
GGGAAGCCAATTCCTAGAGAGCAAACTGTAGGAAGGAGTAGTTACTTATTTTGATGGGGGGGGAGGGTTAGGGGCAGTGTGAGAGTCCAAACAACTTAGAGCAGATAAAGCATTTTAGTACCATTGCAAGGTATGTGCAATGGCTGAAGAGAACCAAGAACACATGTTTGAGTCTTTGTTGAAAGAGAAGATAAAAGAACTTCAGGAAAGAGTTTCCATACTGCAACATACTGTATAGGAGAAAAGCTCCTGATAGGACAGGTGAATTTCTCAGGATCTGGAGACATTCCATGCAGCTAATGAAGCACAGCAACTGGTATCAGGCTCTCAGTCTAGAAGTGCATCCACTCAAATAGATTTTAGCAGCTCCTTAACTAAGCAGGAGGTTGAACTAGATGACCTTCGAGGCCAAGTGAACTTTATACCTCTATTATCACCATATTTTGCTAAAACCTAAAAATATAAGAACAAAGCTACTGCAAAACAGCACTCCAACTTACAGCTCATGCAAATACTCCAAAAGGATCCTGTGATTAAGGGCATCACACCTGCAGGGGGACTCCGAAATATGGATGCTCATGGTCACTTTTGACTTTTAAAGCACTTCATGCCATAGAGCCAAGTTATCTGAGAGACCACCTGTCCCTGGTTACATCTACCCATTCCATCCAGTCTGGCAGAGAAGGCATACTGTGGTTCCCATTTGCCAGGGAAAATTTAACTACCAATTACATAACACATTCTCTACTGTGACACTTGCCTTGTGGACTTTTCTTCCTCCCCTGGAACTGAGGTCAACTTTATCCCTCTCAACATTTCCCAAGTCCTTCAAGCTATGTTATCAGGCCTGGGAGTCCCAGGGGAGATTTTGCATAAGGGAGATTTGGCTCTGCTATTGTGGTTAATAAGGATGTGGTGGCTCGGTGGCTAAGATGCTGAGCTTGTTGATCGAAAGGTCGGCAGTTCAACGGTTCTAATCCCTAGTGCTGCATAACGGGGTGAGCTCCCATTACTTGTCCCAGCTTCTGCCAACATAGCAGTTCAAAAGCACTTAAAAAATTCAAGTAGAAAAATAGGGACCATCTTTGGTGGGAAGGTAACAGCATTCCGTGTGCCTTTGGTGTTTAGTCATGCTGGCCACATGACCACGGAGATGTCTTCAGACAGCGCTGGCTCTTTGGCTTTGAAACGGAGATGAGCACCGCTACCTAAAGTTGGGAACAACTAGCACATATCTGTGAGGGGAACCTTTACCTTTATCTCTAAAGGTAAATAGCCTTGTTTCCTGTTTTGGGTGCCTTTTTATAGTTATTTTTAATTGTGACTATTTTATGCATTGCTTTTAATCAAGTGTATGCCACCCAGAGTGACTTTCATGTGAGATGGACAGCTATACCAATTTGATAAATAAATCAGTAGGACTTCCTCCCTGCATCACTCTCCCAGGGTAGCTCAACCATTAGGGTGACCAAGGCTGTCTAAATCTGGATCTGCATCTAGATTGGAAAGGGCTTAAATCAATGTTTCTCAACCTTAGCAACTTTAAGACACTATGAATTCTGGGAGTTGAAGTCCACACGTCTTCAAGTTGCTAAGGTTGAGAAACACTGGCCTAGCTTCCTCTAAATTTCCTGGCGCTGCAGTGCCACAGTTTATGTTGTCAGAGCACCTCATTTTCTTTATAACGCCAATATTAAAGTCTTGCTTGTTTTTAAACTGAGTGAAGGAAAAGTCAAGGGTATAATTGATGTCTGGCTAGTAGGGATCTGTGAGCATTGCAGAGAAACTAGACAATATGGACATGGAGAGGGAAGGGATTCCCGAAGGACATTTTGTCCATGGTTGTCTGAGCCCAGGCAGCATCAGGAACTATTTGAGGATGTGAATGGTAGATAAATATACAAATACATCATAAGCAGGGCAGTGGGTTCTTCTGCCCCTCATTCTGCCAGTCACTATTATCTATGACCATATGCCTCTCAGTTATTCCTCACCTGCTGGAAATGTCAGTGTCTAGCACATTGTTGTAACTTAGGCTTCTAGCAAAACAGCAATAGCAATAGCACTTAGACTTATATACTGCTTTACAGTGCTTTACATCCCTCTCTAAGCGGTTTAGGGAGTCAGCATATTGCCCCCAACAATTTGGGCCCTCATTTTTACCCACCTCGGAAGGATGGAAGGCTGAGTCAACCTTGAGCCTGGTGAGGTTTGAACTGCCAAATTGCAGGCAGCTGGCAGGCAGCAGAAGTAGCCTGAAGTACTGCACTCTAATCACTGCACCACCGTGGCTCAAATGGATCCAATGCAGGGCTACTGTCCTCATTAAGCCAATTGGAATGCATTGAGTTTATTTATTTGACTTGATTTTTATCCCACTTTTATTCTTTTATAAGTGACTCAAGATGGTGAGCTTACAAATTCCCTCTGCTACCTTGAGAATTTGGTTAGAGTTTCCATACTGAAAGGGAAGTGGGGTGGTATCCAATTTCAGGGTTTGTTTAATAGCCATACCATGACTTTACATATTTCCCACCCACACTTTATCCAGGTTGACATCTCTATTACCCTTCCAGCGATATACTTTTGATCCTATTTCACACTGGGCAAGGTGCATGAGTTAAAGAAAAAAGACACTGACATTCTATCAACCTTTCTAGTGGGAAAACAATGATGCCGTTAGCAAAATGAGAACATTAAAGAGGCAGCCAAGCGACTTTCCTTGCTCTGTTCCTCCCTCCTCTCTCGCCATATAGACCAGGACTCCCTTTCCGGGCTCCAGCTACATGAATAGCAGCTTAAATCACAAACCAGTCTAACCCTTGGTCTTTATTTCGCTACTTATCTTCATCCTTCAAGCTCCTTGTTTGGCTCTCAGGCCAAATTGCTCTGCTCTCCCAGTTTGTAATGGCTTATTGTAATCACTCTATTCCCCTTCCTCTGAAATAACTTACATTAAAGATCTTAAGAGAAGTTAATAGCCATCTTAGTGAACGAGCCTTTTATGAGTCATTTCCATACTATGGAACTTTTATCACACAGATTGAGGATACCTGGTTTTTCTGTTCCTTTTATTACTTTGGGGTTGTTGTTTTTTAGCAGGCAGGGATGGGCTGTCATTTTTTAAATTTAGATATTTTATTTAACACATTTCTATCCATTTTCTTTTATTAAAATGCTCCTGAAACAACATTCATTATAAACAGTGTTACTATTGTCTTTGGTATTATTTGGTAGAAATATTTCAAAATAAATACATTAGCCTGGCAAAGCATTCCTCAAATAGTAATATATAGGAAACCATCATCTGGGAAAAAAAGTTAATCTAATATCATGACAACCAATGAAAACATACAAGCAAATCAGGCTTTTTTTTTTCTATTAGATTTCTTGTATTTCTGGACTCCGTGTGGATAGGTGGACTCCTGTCTCCCTCTAGTGGTCCAATCTAGTATTTATGGTAGTCTGGTAACCTTGAAGAACTCTCTTCCCTTCTTCGAAATTTATATGGGTGGTCCTCAACTTACGATTGGTTGCTTGGCAACCATTGAAGTTATGATAGACCACTCCCTCCAAAAAGCTACTTATGACCTGATTTTACAATGGTCTCCCACAAATCCCTCCACGGTTACACTTTGGGCACTTGGCAAAGGTTCACCTTTATCGCTGTTTGCAAATCCCACAGTCACAATATTCCACATTTCTTACCAGTTTTTAGCATTTATTTCTAGTTTTGGTTAAAAAAAATCTATTGGGTAAAATGGATTCACTTAATGACCATGGCATTTGCTTAACAAAAAAATACTAAAACATCAGGTCCAGTCACAAAAATTTAAAACCATAATTCTGGACTCAATTATGTTTCCAAATTGAGGACTATCTTTGTAATTTGCTGTGTTTATGTATGGTAGCTTGCTGAGTCAGGGCTAGTGGGGTGTGGTTTTGTCCTCGGTAGTTCCTTGATTAAGATATTGTTTACTGCTTGTTTGTATGGCATTAATCCTGGTATTAATCCCTGCTTTATCTGGATATTTACTGCTGGCAAGGAGGTGTTCTGCTCTTTTTGTTTCTCTTTTAGCTTTTTATTGTCTCTTTTGAATAGTGTGCAAATGTTGTTATTCTCTATGTGCCTATTGATAGCTGATTTGTCTGAGTGCCAAGCTTCCAAGAATTCTCTAGAGTTTTTGAATTCAGCTTAGTCTAGGATGCTCACAGTTTCACAGTTGAAATTATGGTTCAGTCTCTCCATGTGTTGTGAAATTAAGGAGTTTTTAACATGTCATCTAACTGCTAGTTGATGTTCACAGATGTGCTTTGCCTAGTCTTCTCCCTATCCGTCCTACATAGTGACTGTTCTAGTCCTTGCACTGAATGTTGTAGATGATATTTCTCATGTATTTTATGACATGAAATTGTATCCATGAGCAGGGGTGAAATGCTACCAGTTCGGGGCGGTTCTCCTGAACCGGTAGTGAAAATGCTACTGGTTTGCCCGAACCAGTAGTAAAAAAATGTTTTAAAAAGTTTTTTTTTAAGTTCTGACAATCATGTGGCACAGCTGATCGTTTGAACTTTCTTTTTACTTTTTTTTTAGCATTTTTTTACTACCCGTTCAGGCAATAGGTAGTAAAAAATGCTGTAAAACAGTTTTTAAAAGGTTCCGACAATCAGCTGTGATAATCAGCTGTGTGATCAATCATGATTGATCATGAACCAGGCCACCCCAATGATGCCCTTGAAGTGATGTCCCAGTGCCTGGAGGCTGTGCGGATCTGGATGGGAAGGAACAGGCTCAAGCTCAACCCTTCCAAGACTGAGTGGCTGTGGTTCCTGGCATCCCGATATAGTCAGTTGACTCCATCACTGACTATCGGGGGTGAGTCTTTGGCCCCCGCGGAGAGGGCGCGCAATCTGGGTGTCCCCCTGGATACCCAGCTGTCTTTAGAGGAACATCTGACAGCGGTAGCCAGGGGGACCTTTTGTCAGGTTCGCCTGATCCGCCAGTTGCGGCCCTTTCTTGATCGGGATTCCCTGTGCACAGTCACTCATGCCCTCGTCACCTCGCGCCTGGACTATTGCAATGCTCTCTACATGGGGCTCCCCTTGAGGAGCACCTGGAGGCTCCAACTGGTCCAGAATGCGGCCGCGCGGGTAATTACGGGAGCTGCCTGGCGCTCCCACATAAAACCGCTCCTGTGTGAGCTGCACTGGCTCCCAGTGGTCTTCCGGGTGCGCTTCAAGGTGTTGGTCACCACCTTTAAAGCGCTCCATGGCATAGGACCTAGTTATCTTCGAGACCGCCTGCTGTACCGATGACCTCCCACTGACCTCTGCGCTCCCACAGAGAGGGCCTCCTCGGGGTGCCATCAGCCAAACAATGTAGGTTGGTGACCCCCAGGGGGAGGGCCTTCTCTGGGGTGGCACCTACCCTCTGGAATCAGCTGCCCCCAGAGATAAGGAGAATCCAAGACCTCGGTGCCTTCCGCCGTGCCCTTAAAACTTTCTTTTTTCAGCAAGTCGGGCTGGCTTAACTTAACATTTAAAAAAAAACATTTTTAACTGGTTTGTCATTTTAAATTGGGCCAAATTAATATATATCCTTTTAATTGTTTTTAATGTTTGTATTGTATGTTTTTAGATGGCTGTACACTACCCTGAGTCCCTCGGGAGAAGGTGCGGTATATAAATTTGAAATAAAATAAAATAAAATAAATAAAAATGATCCTCGGAACTTTTTTTTACTTTTTAAAGCATTTTTTACTACCTATTCCAGGAGGCTTCCCTGAGGTCTGCTAAGCCAAAGACGGGGGGTGGGGTGGGGGTGGGTGCTGTGAAAGAAAGAAAGAAAGAAAGAAAGAAAGAAAGAAAGAAAGAAAGAAAGAAAGAAAGAAAGAAAGAAAGGAAGGAAGAAAGAGAAAGGGAGGGAGGGAGGGAGAGAAAAAGGAGAGGAAGGAAGGACCACAAACCTGGCACTAGACACAGCTTCAGAGGATGCCTTGAAAGAGCACAGCAATTCAGTGCTGGAAGGGACCTGAAGGTCATCTAGTCCAACCCCCTGCTCCAGCATGACATTGTTAAAGTGAGTTTCTGACTTTTGACCCCCCCAGTCACATGAGTACATAGCCACACCCACCCAGTCACATGACCTCCCCCCCACCAAGCCACACCCACAGAACCGGTAGGGAAAAAAAATAATTTCACCACTGTGTATGAGCCAATACCATGTGGTGCAGGAGGGAGGGAACTAATCTGCTTTTTTTTCCTAATAATTATAGCAGTTTGTGGAAGCAGCTTTTTCATTTTCATCCATGTTATTTTCTTGGTAATGGTTTGCCGCTGACTTTTTGTCCAGCCATTGGCAACTGATGTGCAGGAGAGGGCTTGAGAAATCATGTAAACACCTTGTTAAATTTAGGGGGATTGTATGAATTGCTAATTTAGACCTCCCAGTGTAGTCTGGAAGCTCTAGTTCGTATTGCAGACTATGGATTAGATCCTCTCCTGTCTGGATTTGAGCTGAGGCCAACTCAACATTGGGACTAAACTGTTTGGCTCCAGGGGCGAGGAATGGGGGTGGCCAAAAGTACCAGCTGCAATGACAACAAAGCCAGAGTGCACCAGCAAGGAACAGATGGTAGGGCTTTTGCTTCCACCACTAACTAGTAGGCACTTAGTCACCAGAGTGGTACCGAGCAAAAAAAAAAAAAAAAAAAATAGTATTGCAGTGGCTTCAATAAGGTGCTGAAAATGTCTGTTCAGAGGAAAAGCAAAGCAAGATTTGTCACCCAAGGAAAGAGGTAGCATGGTAATTGTATTTTCTATTCCCTCCTGAATTATCTAACCCTCGACAGAGCAGCAGAGCCCTTTCTTACATCCCCATCAGGGGTGAAATGCTCCCAGTTCGGACCAGATCACCCAATCTGGTAGCGATGGTGGCGGGTGGTTCGGAAAACTGGTAGCAAAAATCCCTGCGCCTCCCCCCAATGCCCAGCTGAGCCACACGATCATCAGAGGCTTTTTTCTTTTAACTTCTAAAAGCATTTTTTCTATAACCTCTTCGGCTGAAAAAATGCTTTTAAAAGTAAAAAAACGAGGCTCTGATGATCGTGCGGCTCAGCTGGGATCGTCAGAGGCTTTTAAAAGCATTTTTTCTACAACCTCTTCAGCTGAAGAGGTTGTAGAAAAAATGCTTTTAAAAGTTAAAAAAAATGTTGGCCACGCCCACCCAGTCACATTACCACCACCACCACCAAGCCACGCCCAGAGAACCGATAGTAACAAATTTTACATTTCACCACTGATCCCTACTGTTATATAAATTAGGTGTAGCCTATGAAAGTCATGAGGGCCACTTAAGTGTGATGATTAAGACCCCAAGACAGAAACTGGGGGAGCATAAGTTCCATGACTTCGGGCTAGTTATTCTCTACCAATTCTAGGAAGTAGGCAATGATCAACCACTTCTGAAAAATCTGGTCAAGAAAACTGCAGGGATTTCTCCAGGCAGTCAGTAGGAGTCAACACTGACTTGGAGGCACCACGGAAGAAAATTATAGTGGGATGGGATGTAATGACACTTGGAATATTTGGCGAGCTTACATCAAATTGAGTTGATGCACATTGCTCACTGATCCCTTTTTTCAATGCAAATAAACTCCCTGTGAATACATTGGCAGTAGTGGTGAAATCCAAATTTTTTTACTACCAGTTCTGTGGGAGTGGCTTGGTGGGCGTGGTGTGGCTTGGTGGGTGTGGCAGGGGAAGGATACTGCAAAATCCCCATTCCCTCCCCACTACTGAGGGAAGGATACTGCAAAATCTCCATTCCCACCCCAGCCAAAGGTGGTATTTGCCGGTTCTCCAAACTACTCAAAATTTCCGCTACCAGGTCTCCAGAACCTGTTAGATCCTGCTGGATTTCACCCCTGATTGGCAGCTCACCCCTGCCTATAGCCCTGAGTTTTCCAACTGGTCTTCCATCCAAATACTAACCAGAACTGTTGCTAAGTTTCCTCCTACGGTAGTTTGTCTATTTTCTAGTACTGAATACAATTAATTTTTCTTTAGTCATAAGATTAGGGATGCATTTTGTATCCCTCTACATTTTGACGCTAATCTAAAAGGAAGTAGGAGAGCTAGACTAGAAACTGTATTTGATGAACCCATTTTTTTTTTTTACCCAAATACTTCTTCCATTTTTGGCAAAATTGTCATTGATCATGCAGTCCTCATTCTGCACAATGATGCCTTCTGCTCAGTATCTGCACAGTCCAGAGCAGCCCTTCTTGCCATTTCAATGCAGCTCCAAACAGCTCGGTGGTGTGGGCTTTCTTTTTGGAAGAAGAAAAAGGAAATGCATCTATTATGGATCCCTAGCTCACACCAACTGAAGAGAGTAATATTGCATTTATCTATCCATCTTAAACCAGTAAAGAATAACGGGGAGGGGAAGCATGGGAGAGTGGTTAAGGTAAGATTGGAGAATCTTCTTGGTCTTCGCTACTGAAGCTTTTATGAAACTATTGGATCCAGGCTGGAAAATTAAAAGAAATAATGTTTGGTTTTATTACCCTTCCCAGCAAGATTCAATTTCTTTACTACCGGTTCTGTGGGCGTGGCTTGGAGGGTGTGGCTTGGTGGGGAAGGATTCTGTAAAATCTCCATTTCCTCCTGATCAGCTGGGATTCGGGAGGTAGAGAATAGATGGGGGTGGGGCCAGTCAGAGGTGATATTTACCGGTTCTCCAAACTACTCAAAATTTCTGCTACCGGTTCTCCAGAACTGGTCAGAACCTGCTGAAACCCACCTCTGGGTGTTATGTTCAAAGAACAACATGCTCTGTCTATGGCTCCATGCAGATAATAATGGAAAATGGCTCCAATTCACATAGGCAGAAAGAGCCCTCACTCACTCTGGCCTCACCAAGGAATTTCAAAGGTGGCTCTACAGGTAAGCAATTCCCAAACAGGCCATTATGGATTCAAGGAATTCTGGCACTTATTGGGCTGTGGAATTCTTAGTGCACCCTGAGCTTGGTTGTTTGCTTGTTTATATATAATAATAATATATAACCTATTATATATAAACACTTTGTTTATATATAATAAATTGCCCTTATGGTAGATGTTACTTCTCTATCTCTGTCACTCAAACCAGCCTCATTACCTGTGCACTGATAGTTTCGACGGTACAATATTTCTTCATAGTCTAGAGCTATAGGATGAAATATGGCTCTGCCATGAGGTATGTGGTGGGCCGTAGTTCTTCAGTAGCGAATTTAGAAAATCCTCATTCTATTGTTCCTTTTCCTCAGGTTAAGCTTTTTATAAGGGAATTATGACAGATAAAATCAGATAAGAGCTTATATAGTATATTGTATTTAGATCAATGGAATAATACCTCACATATTTAAAATCTACCTATACCTTTACCACTTGCTGTTTTCCAGTCAAGATTAGGAATGCTGTGTAGAATGGAGGTCTTAAATTTTGTAATTACCTCCCTCCAAACCCTCCTATGATGTTTTCCTCTTACGCTGAAGACGGCCTTCCGAGTGGTGGTGAATCTTCATAGAGATTTTTATGTGGTGAAAAGAGATAAAAACTTCTCACCTACCTTCACAATCCCCATCCTAATAAATTGTCCGTCCCCCCCCCAAACTGGATGCTATTTAACTTTTTGAAGATATTGATTACAATCATGTAATTTACTTTCTATTTAATCTGGCCCTTAGATGGTGGCCTTAGAATCAGGAATGCAATTCATACATTAGGCAGAAAGCTAGTTGTTAATAGAGACAAAAGCTAAATGGATTATGTAATCTAGCGGAGAAAGAAGGAATCATGTCCTGGCAGTAAGGAAGCAATATAATGTTTGGGATACTGCTATTTTATTAAGACTCCCATAGATCTTTTGCTCAGGATTCCCAATTTGTAACTGAATCAGTTAAGTGACAGCACCAATCTCCATGATTTGATTCTCAAAAAGAAATAGGAGAGGGGGTGGAAGGGAGGTGGGGAGAGAGAGAGAGAGATTTGGTATGCTTCGGTAAACAACCCATTGTATTCATTTTTGTAAATGAAGTCATATGGTGTTGAATAAATATTCATATATTCTAACCAAAAAATTTGCTTATCCCTCTTATTAGTTGCTAATGTGAGACTGGTTTTTTTTAAAAAAAAAAAAAAAATCCACCGAGACAGTCTTCAGTGTGCAATCTGAAAAAATAAATAAGATTTTTCTGTTTGGTACATAAAGCAGGAGAAGGAAAAGACAGTTTGATGGTTTTATAATTCTTTCCAATAGATCAGTCTAAGGTACAATTTGCTTACACTGACCTCCGTTAATGATGTATATTATTGGGGGGTTTTTTTGTGTGTGTAAAGCATTTGATCTGATGGCAAAGCAATAATCCATAGTCACATTTGGTAATTTATACATTTTGCTGCTTTTGTTTGGCTTCGTGTTCAGCTCAAAATGTTCAGTCTCTTCTGCTCGCTTTTAGTACATTAAACAACAGAACTTTGCTGACAGGTTTTTCAAATGGAAGAAGATAGTCGTAGATATAAACTGCTGATGTTGATGGATATGAATCATGCTATGAATGCTTAGTTAGCTCCTCTAAGAAGCAGTCTTTGCCCCCAAAGCTTTACACACAAAAAAAGACTATATAAGACAGGTCAAGGAAGTATAATCATCCCATCTTAAAGATGAATGAAGAACCAATGAAAGTAAGTGATTTGCCCGAGGTCACACACAGAACCAAATGTAAAGCAAATTAAATAAGCTTGTTTGTGTCAACTTCTTGCTGAGCTTGGAATCATTTTTGTACTTGAGGCTGAAAGAGCTAAGTTGTTACAATAACATTAGGGCAGTAAGGCTTATTAAGCTCTGGAAGGAAACCTTCCAGTGTAAAGATTCTTTACACTGCCCAAACTCACAAAGTTGCCTACTAAGCAGAGAATGTTGGCCATATTAATGTCATTAATAATGGTGCCATTTGTTATAGGCAAAATATTGTAGAAAGCAAAATCTGCTTTAATCCCAAATTAGAACATGCTTGCAGCTGTCACCTGGGGCATTTCTCCTGATCTTAATTTTTAAAATAATCTGTGAGACCTGCTGGTTCCTAAAATTACAAAAGCAGTTAAGCTATTCTCTCAAAGAGGCTTCTGCACAGAATGGCGTACATGCAAACAGACAAATGGACTGTAGGGCTTGTTAGGTAGAGGAGTACCTGAATAGTCCGGTGCACAACCTCAGATAAAACAAAGAAAGGGAAAAACTCATTTTCAATAACAGATTACTGCTGGGATCAGTTGTCACTGATCACTGCATCAAATATTTTTAAATATTTGATGCAGTGGGTGGGGGTGGCTGTTACCAGGAGGCAGGAGGTCACAAAAATGGCTATTGCAGTGCTGTTTGAGGGTGGGTGAGTGGTAACGGTAGGTTTCTACCGGTTCGCCCTAGTTTGTGTGAAGCAGTAGTGGTGGCGGCAGGAGCAAGTGTGAAATGCTCCTGGTTCGGACCAGCTCAGGCGAGTAGGTAGCGATGATGGCCAGTGGTTCGGAGTACCGGTAGCAATGGCAGCTGGAGGCTCCGTCCACCCGCCCCATTCCCCAGAGTTGGGGAATGCACCATTCCCTAACTCCAGCCTTGCCGCGGAGCCGCTGCCTGCTCGCCCTTCATCACACAGTGTATCCTACTGCTCACCTTTCTCCCGCGGCTGGCTATCAGGGAAGGCAAGCGCCCAAAAGTTACTAGAGTCGCTCACTCTCCTTCTTGAATGAGCCACTCTTGTCTACGCACCGGCTGTGCAAGCACACACCATTTATTTAATTCAGTGGCAGGTTGGGTGTGTGCTTGGCAGCCGGCGCATGGACCAGAGCGGCTCATTCAAGAAGGAGAGTGAGCGATTCCAGTATCTTTCGGGGTTTTGCCTTCCCTGACAGCCAGCCGCGGGAGAAAGGTGATCAGTAGGAGTTGGGGAATGGTGCATTCCCCAACCCCGGGGAATGGGGCGGGTGGGCGGAGCCACGGGAGAAAGGTAAGGACACGCCGGCAGAATAGAAATTTAAAAATTTTTCCCTACCGGGTTCTGTGGGCGTGGCTTGGTGGGAGGGGGTCTTGTGACTGAGTGGGCATGGCTGTGAGTGACATTGAGTTGGCCACGCCCACTCAGTCACAGGACACCCCCCACCAAGCCACGCCCACAGAACTGGTAGGAAAAAATTTTAGATTTCACCCCTGGGCGGGAGGCTCTGCCCACCCACCCAGATGTCATCACGGATGCTCTGCGCATGCACAGAAGCGCCGCACGCAAGCAAAGCAAGCACAAGCAAAGCATGCGCACGTGCACATGTACATGCACACTCCCGATTCCGAACCGCTAGTGAAGGTAAGTGGAACCCACTACTGGTGAGTGGGCATATGCTATGGAGTACAAGATCCCCAGGGTTTGGTACTCTAGTCTGGCTCCTTGGGAGAAAAAGTGATGGGAGTGAGAGCAATTTACTGGAGCAACTTCCCTGCCTCCCTATTGACTTTGTTTGTGGGAAGTCAACAAATATCACTTGCATTACTGAAGAACACTCCAACCATTGTAAATATCATCCAGCTGCCAAGCACCCAGATTGTGATCACGTGACCGCAAAGATGCTGGGGCTGAAACTTCAAGGCCTCATCATAAGAACCACTCATTCAGCACCACCATAATTTCAAATGGTCATTAACCAAGGACTATTTGTCATTCAGAGAGGGTTCGTATTAACCTAATACATCGTGGTTTGCACAATTTTCTTTATTTCAGCTTCTTTTTCTATTCCCTGTACTTTTGCATTTCACAATATTGCATCATGATAATTTCAAGTCTATGCATTCATATCTTCTCTGTCGAAGAAGATATTTATTGAATTTCAGGCAGTCTGAACATTTGAATTCATTACACTAAGGCAAAAGCAATTGTTTACTTTATACCTGTGTGCCACTTCTGACACAAAAAATAGAAAGAAGGACTTCTGATGCATTGCATGACAAATTCTGTGCCAAAGTAAATTATCTGAATAGAGCGTACGTAGAATATTTGTAGAATAGAGAAGGCCTTTGAAATATCTCTCATGTTGATTCATTTGAGTGACTTAAGTAATGCAAAATCTTATGTCATTTCCAAATCAGCAATGATGCTCACCTGACAATACCATGTACAATTTTACCAGGAAAAATATAAACAAATTTAAGAAGTGTAATTGTGTCTGTTCTGAGGGGAAAAAATGAAAAGTTTTAATATCATGAAATGCTTTTAAGAAAACTAAAGTAAACCCATGGTTTTAATATTTGCACATTTGAGCTACAAAAAATCCAGAGAACCATTACTGACCTTTTGATATTAACAAAGTTTTTTAAAAAATATTTTATGTCTTATTAAAAGATAATAAAGTGTTCAGTGCCTTTTTTTTTAAGAAAAATCTCAGCTGGATGGACAATTAAGTTAAATAGTAAGATTGGAAAGTTGAAATTTTATTCTATAGGGTGAGTTAGTGACTGCTGCACAGTCACTGAAAGTCATTAAATGGTATGTTCATAGAATAATAGTCTTTTGAGAGCCCTCAACCAAAAGAAAACATTTAGTTCTTGCTTCATTGTAGAAATACAGTATTATTTTAATTAGACAACAACTAGTTCCCAAGCAAGTAAAGGGAGAATAACACAGCAGGACACACACCCAGAGACAGCTTTGCTGTGGTGGGGCATGGGGTCTCATGCTTGACTCTGATTGATAGAGGACAAGTCCACATCCTTAGTCCCTGTAGCTCCAAACTGGCTTAGCCAATATTCCTTTATCCTTCTTCAATCACAGTCCACCATGTCGGGGTGAACTCCAGCAGGTTCTGACAGGTTCTGGCGAACCGGTAGCGGAAATTTTGAGTAGTTTGGAGAACCGGCAAATACCACCTCTGGCTGGCCCCAGAGTGGGATGGGAATGGAGATTTTGCAATATCCTTCCCCCAGGAGTGAGGAGGGAATGGAGATTTTGCAGTATCCTTCCCCTGCCACACTCACCAAGCCACACCATGCCCACCAAGCCACGCCCACAGAACCGGTAGTAAAAAAATGTGGATTTCACCACTGCACCACGTCCTACTGAAATGTGAGTGGTAAGGCGTTCTATTAATACAGGAAGACCAATACTGCATCACAGCTATAGTTCTATATTCACAGTTATGAAAGACAAAAAATCACTGCTGTTCCCTGCATAGAATTTCACGGGGGAGGGAGGGAATAACAAGTAGGTATGCACAAACCAGGATGACCTAATTATATTGCAGCCCTGCAACTGATTCTCTGCAATTAAGTTATTCCAGGGAGAGGCTTACAAAACTGCTGGCTCTGGGACCTGAAATTAACATTGCAATTCCTTTGCATTTCATACAATTTGGGATGAATCAAGGAATAACTGGTCTGTAAAATGGATATTCCACGTTATAAACCTTCTTTGTGGATCCTTTGAATTAGACTACCATTTCAAATGAAGCTCTGAAGTCCTTTATATATTTTTCAATGCCCATGTGTCTATGTGTAAAGGAGCAAATTACAGAACCAGAAAATCCCTTTTTCGTGTGTGCATTTTGCTTCAGCCTCATCTTCTATACTTACATGTAGCTGGAGGGAAAACTGAAAAGAAAACTTGTACAATGGCTCCACTGATAGTTTCTCTATTTCCAAACAATAATTATATTATATAGTACCAAACATGAAGATGTCTACAGGAGGAGGGAAAGGAGTTGTATTCCATTTTGAAATGTGTAGACAATATATATGTTACACCAATCATAGGTTATTAGTAAGTTCTTGCTATTTTTCAACTCTTTCAAGAAAAGTGCTTGGAAGAGAAATGATGATAACTGATATACACATGTTTCCTTTGCTCCTGGTATGTTTATTAGACAAAATTGCTTATATATTTGATAAAACAAGTATGCCAAGTTGGTCCTTAGAAGCTTGTTCCTCACATAGTTTCTCTTTAAGGGCATTATTATTATTCATTATCAAATTTATTTGCCACCCATTTCCTAGTTCAAGGCAACTCTGAGCGGCATGGTTGGGGAAGTTAAGGAAGTAATGGTGACTGCACAATTGAAGGTCTGCCCCTTTTTTATAAGCATTGCAAAGGCATGGCCTCAATTGCATGGCTGTTCATCATCTTTACTTTTCTTATAATCCCACTCCCCCCACTAACGACTCTGATTCTCTTTCTCATAACTTTTAGCCAAAGTCAATTTGACCCCTCCTCACTGAGGGTCACATTCAGGGTGGTTAAAACCAATAAATCCAACTTCTAAGCCAGGTCATCCCAAAATTGCACTTTCCAGTTCAATTTAAAATTGTATCCTATGTATCCATCTCTGCTCAAGGGAATTGATGCAAATTATAGACAAACAGAGAGATAGACATCCCAACATAAAAACAGTTAAGGCAAAGATAAAGGTTCCCATCGCACATATGTGTTAGTCGTTCCTGACTCTAGGGGGTGGAGCTCATCTCTGTTTCAAAGCCAAAGAGCCAGCGTTGTCCAAAGACATCTCCGTGGTCATGTGACCAGCATGACTAAACACCAAAGGTGCACGGAATGTTGTTACCTTCCCACCAAAGATGGTCCCTAATTTTCTACTTGCATTTTTTATGTGCTTTCGAACTGCTAGGTTGGCAGAAGCTGGGACAAGTAATGGGAGTTCACCCTGTTACATGGCACTAGGGATTCGAACCGTTGAACTTCTGACCTTTCAATCGACAAGCTCAGCGTCTTAGCCACTGAGCCACTGCATCCCTCTTATAAAAAGAGTAGTTACAATTAAATATATCTGGGGAAAGTTTTAGTTGAGGAGGGTGGTGTTGGCTTCTTTCCTGAAGGCAGAAAGAAAAGGGATAAAGTCCAATTTTTAAGAGAACTTTCTCATCAATTAGGATTTATCTAACAAACCTTTTCAAAAAAAAAAAACAGTCTCTCATACAGATTTTAATACCCTGGCAAATTTATAATAGAACAGGTGGACCTTCAGATAATGAAACCCAGCTCTGCTTTGGAAATAAAAAGCAATTGGCAGCTACTCAGAACTTTCAATATGGGCAAAATATGATCCTAATGCTGTGCACTAATTAGCAATATTTTATATGAAATTGGGCTTTCATAAGACCTGATTAGTTTTCATTCTGGCCTGATATATATCTATATCAGTGCTTTTTTCCCCTTTGGAAACTTTGGTGTAATTTGATAGTTATCAAATAGTTCCTTTTGCTTCTTTTTGGAATGCTCAATCTTTTCTAATCCTGATTTGCTTTACCACTATCCTCATACTGTACGTACACACACAAACACACACACACACACAATCACACAAAATATGTGATATGGACCTCTTGAAAGAGTGGATCAAAAACTACAATGAGATATGTGAATATGAGCCATTAGAGCAGGTAGCCGAAGATCAAATCTAACCCTGTTCAATTAAAAACTCTAAAAAGTGTATCATGGTCTTAATAAACAATTAATACTTCTATTATTTTTTGTTTTCATGTGTTTTAACTATAAATCTCATATTTTTCAAGCAAGGAAAAATAGTGGAGTCAGTCCTCAGACTCTTCATGCTGTACCTCTTCATTCAGAGATTATTTATGGTTAGATACTTAAATACAGGGAACATAGCGATCCTCCCTCTAATGACCTCCTGTCTCATCTAATGGCCCATTGCCATCCTGAAGTGCAATTAACAGCATAAAAGTTTCCAAAGCAACTGTATAATTCTTCTACTGTTACCTGGAGATCCATCACTTTCACTTATCTTTCTATAATGGCCTTGACCACTAGAATCATCTACCAACCAACTGGCAACACATGTGTGAAAAAATTCTGCTGAAATTACCTTGACCTCATTTTCTGCACAGCTGGAAGCCACATTGTCACAAAGAAGACAGAGTGGGTACAACTCATTTTCCTGGTCTCCAGCAGCTTTTCTCTGATACTTGCCCATTTATGGAATTGCTCACATGTATGTTTTAGGGCTGCTAAAACATGTTGGCTTAGCAATGCCTCTCTGCCACTAACTGAAGCCTGTGGACTCTAACTGTTAGTGACCAGTGATCTGGTCAGTGAAATATAAATATTGATTTATCTAATTCACATAACCACCCATCTTATAAAGAAGTGAGATGTTAATAATACTAGCTTCATCATAATCAGAATGGAATTTCAAGAATGTTTCATTCTTAAAGCCTCATGGTCAGATTGCTAGTATCTATTTCAATTACACACAATAAATAACAAAGCAAATATTTGAAGAGAATCAAATAACTGTTCAAGTACACACAATTAACCAGATGTTTGCCATATGTCTGCTACCTTGCCTTTATAGAACAGCAAAACCAAAAGCATTATAGGAAGCTGTTCTATTTAAGAGCATGGAGAATTTTCCTATACTATTTGTTTATTAAGCTCAATATTATTTACTCTGCTTGAAGCTTTCCAGCACAGTGATCTTCCACATCAGCTGCTACATTTAGCCCTTCAGCTAGGTAATCAGGGATTAAACCTGGGCTCTTCTTTGTGCAAATCATGTGCGTTATAATATACTTCAAATTTCATAGCCCATACCGTTTCTGCTACCGCTATGTTAATCCTTTGTTCTGGAAACCCAGGAACTGCTTCATAATGGAGCCATAAATTTCACAATATGGTTATGTGGAGCGAAGAAATTGCATTAGATTAAGACAGACCATTGATCTATTCAAACCAAAAACTGTCAGTCCCAATGAGCCATGACTCCCAGGGGATTTTAGTGGACTTGGTTTTTCCAAACTTTCTTTCTAAGATCTTTCAGATGTAAATGGCAGAGATTGAAATTGAAACTGAATAGACATTTAGTCTAACTGAGAGGTCGCTCCAAGAGGCAGCTCTCCGTGGTACAAAACTTAGTCACCACAGCTCTACAACACAATCAAAAAGTAGAAGGGACCTGAAATAAGGGCGAATGTTCTTATACCACCTCCATATGCTACAGCACCTCAACCAGTGCTGATACTAGCATGAAAAAGAGAGCAATGAAAGTTTGTTTTTGGTTGTTGTTGTTGTTTTTTTCTTGTCCTCTAGCTGCTATCAATGACAGAAGCAGCATGAGATCTGAGTAGGTCAAAGGCAATTGTATCTGCTGTTTGCCAATTCAAACAGAGTTTCAGTGACTGACCCAGTTCATGAATCACACGAAGCCATCATATGATTCGTTTGGTTTGAGTTTTGCTAATTGTAATTTATTCAGCAAATCATGGATAAGCCAACCACCCTGGCATTGAGCAAGTGCTCCTTGTTATTTTCAACATACTTGTTTTCATCTTTAACAGACACTATTCTGAGTAAGGTTAAAGGGCTGAGAAAGATATCTTTTGATGCGAAACACAGCCAAGACAATTAAAAAATGTTACAGATAAATAGAGATTAACTTTTTTGTTGTTGTTGTTTTTAAAAAATGGTAAGAAAGTGCTTCAGAGAATTAGCCTCACTATACCTTTTTAAAAAGATAGTCTTGGATTAAACTTTCAGTGGTAGAAGAGGAGATGCAGAAGAACATTGATGTATTTTTTTTACAAAAGTTACAAAAACAAAGTCAAATGCACAGGAAGGGAATTTTGCCATTACTAATAACATCACCAGTAAACATGCTCTCTTAGACATTCCTATATTTTCCCCAGATAGGAAGTGTTGCAACTTGATTGCTGGGGAAACGAAATGCCTTCACAACAGAAATGTCACTTTGGGAAAGAGATATGATCTGTAGGAAAATTATTTTTATGGTGCGAAGAGCTGACTGTGTGGAAAGACAATGAGACAAGCCAAACTTCACTGCTAAGGCTGCAGCCCTAAACAGATTGGACCCATTGGTTTCTGCCAAATTTATTTCTGATCTATATGCTCAGGATTGCACTACTCATTTTGGATGTGGATGAAGCAGTCTCATCCTCCCAAGTCAGCACTGTGAGAACCACACAGCAGGTTCAGATATGATCTACTACTCTTCTGCAGTGTTGCTGAAGCCAAAAGGGCTGCTCAGGGATGTGTGTATGTCTGTGTGTTTATCCTTTCTTCTGATTAGCAACAATCTGGCCTATCAGCAGGAATGGCTTGTGATCCTTACAGATTTTTTCCATAATTCATACCATGGTCTTTTCTTCAGCATCAAATATTTATTTCTGGAAACTTAGTAACAAAGCACATCTTCTTCTTCTTCCTTGTAGCATGGTGGAACATTCATACTAATATAAATTTCCTTGTGTTAAAATAATTATATTCACGAATCTGTTGAACATTTCATTGGAATGGGACACATTTTTAAAAAAAGAGAGCTGTTCTCCATTCATACTTAAGAACCTTAGGAGCCAAACAGTTATCTGTCCTACTTTTGTCATCTTATGTTACCACACCAAGCTCAGAATTATATCCTACTACTACACACTCTGTGTAGTATCAAGGGTATAGCTTCATCTCTGTCTTACGATCCAATTCAGAGTTGTTCATTGAGCATGAAGGCCTGGAGTTTAGCATAATAATACAAAGCTAAAAGCTAGTGAGAGCAAAAGATCACATTTAAAAATATCAATCCATACTATTTGTGGTATTTGGGGGATTGCACTGTAGCGTTTGAATTAATGGACATCAATACAATCAGCACTTAGACTAGAGATGTCAAGCATACTCAGTCAACAAGAGTGATATGTTATAAATACCTTCATATTCAAAAACACTGCAGAGTTTGTCTATTTATTTTCTTAACTCGGGGAAGGAAAACTTTGCTATATCACACACCCACTAGAAGTCACCATTGGCTTGGCCAGTTCTGAAGAAAATGCAAGGAATTGTCATTCAACATCTGCATGGCTGATAGCTTCTCTATCCATGATTTAATTCTTATTTAAAGGAAATAGAACTAGAAAGGAAATAGAATCAAGGTCCAGATCCTCAAATACTAGGCTTTATCCCTTCCAGGCAATGTAATGGAGGAAACAAAGCTAAAAGGAGGTCAATTAGGAAATCATCCCAGTCACAGATGATTTTATTCAATAATATGAAACTGGAAACCAAAGACATAAGAAAGGCATGCTCAGAAACATTGCAAAACAGTCAACTTTTTTGGACAGATGTGTGTGTGTGTGTATGTGTGTGTGTGTGTGCGTGTCAAAATCTGTAAGTCAATGGTGTCATGATTCAAGCCCCATCCTTTTGTACTGAATTGTGCATGTACAAAAGAAATGGTGTTTGAATCCCAATGAAATGGCAATAGATGTAGATTTTTACCCACCCACCTTATATATCTCTGTTTTGAACTACATTCAGCCTTTTTCTACTGCCGAGTTGCCCTTCACCCATCCTAAATTGGCAAAAAAATAAACTATAGTGACATTAAATTTGTTGTTCCCATTGCTAGTTCCTATTCTGCCTCTCTTGCCTCGGTTACTGCAATCTTTTGATTTCCCTCCAAGAAAAGACTAACACATCTTTTCCACACCTTAAGATTGTCCTTGGATGGTATAAGAATGCAGGGACACAACACTACTTTAACAACAATATAGGTAAGGACAGATTTAGCTTCAGGTTGTAAGAATTAAGCATAAAAATGACAGTACAGAGGCATCACGGGGGTCTCAAAAAGATAACATAGCTCCATAACTACATAAGTGAAATCCTCACCACTTGTTAATGTTCGGACAATCTAGTCCAGGGCAGGTTTTTGTGCTGTAGATAAATGCAAGTGGAGAAAGGCACCTAGCCCTTGATTTGAAATACAGTACTGTATCAGATTTACTGAATCAACAGACATGCGCCTATCTCAGAGAGTTCCTTGTATGAAAATTATTTTTGGTGACAGAAATAATCAAGAAATGCAGATTCCCATATTATGCTAAGTCATAAAAGAGTTACAAGTTAATATATTGTAAATCTAGGGAAGGGCCTGGCAAGTATTAAGTTTCATGATCTCTTTTTTTAACTAGTAATTTAAGAACTACTACTTAAAACCAGATGAAAAATAATGGCCCAAGTATGAACAGATCCTTGTATTCTTCCTTCCTTCCTTCCTTCCTTCCTTCCTTCCTTCCTTCCTTCCTTCCTTCCTTCCTTCCTTTTATGTAGCCACCTATCTCAAACCAGCAAATCTGGGTGGTAAACAAGCATAAAACCAATGTAAACAGTAAAAAGACGATAAAAAAATAACTACAAATAGCATCCAAAAGCTATTATAATCTGTCGGTATCAACATAACCAGGAACCAAGGCCTTTCATACTCTTGGGAACTCAGACTTGGGCACATAGCCAGATCTTCAAGGCAGAGAAGAACTACAGCAGAGACAGCAACATTGCTTGGCTGATGGAACAAGGAGCATGTCCAACCTGCCAGACAGAATTGGATGGATAGAAACAACTGGGAGAAGATGGTCCCTCAGGCAACCCAGGCCCAAGTCATGCAAGGCTTTGAAGGTGACAACCAGCCAGGGGTGGGTTTCACTTACCTTGGCTACTGGTTCACTCGTGCACGCACCACTTCTGCGCATGCGCAGATCGTATTTGATGATGTCCAGGTGGCTGGGCGGAGCCTCCCACCGCTGCTGCTACTGGTTCACCCAAACTGGAGCAAACCGGTAGCAACCCACCACTGCAACCAGCACCTTGAATTGCTCTCAGAAACAAATGGCAACCAATGTAGAACCCAAAACTAGTGGTGTTACATGTGCTGAACAGCCAACAGCATTTACAATTCATGCACTTGTATTCTGTACTTTTCATTAGTCTGTATCAACTGAAGGTTCCGAATGCCATTGCTCCATGTAGAGTGTGTTGAAGTAGTTCAAAATTGAGTATGGAGCCGTGGTGGCGCAGTAGTCAGAATGCAGTACTGCAGGCTACTTCTGCTGACTGCCTGTTGCCAGTAGTTCAGCAGTTCAAATCTCACCGGCTTAAGGTTGACTCAGCCTTCCATCCTTCTGAGGTCGGTAAAATGAGGACCCAGATTGTTGGGGGCAATATGCTGACTCTGTAAAGCGCTTAGAGGGCTATAAAGGACTGTGAAGCAGTACATATCTAAGTGCTATTGCTATTGCTATTTCAAAGGACTTGTTCATATGCTCAATCAAATAATCTGCTTTCAGGATAAGGATCATTTCATAACCCCAAAATATTTAGTTTCATTTTAGTTTTCTCACTAGATTAACTAATTTGGGGGCAGAAAACCTTTTAATCTTTCCTCTTGGTAAACTGTAAAGATTAAGAAAATCTTGATCTTTGACATGCAACCCCAGGATCTACTGGATGATCTCAATCTCTTGCCCAGCCTTGATTCAGAAGACTGGGGAAGTCTCAATGTTTTATTCCTGTGATACCTGTTCTATTTCTAATGTGTTTCATTTCTTTCCCTTGGGCTCCAGCTGCAGCTGCCATTCTTTTTCAGTCTGAGCCATGAAGTATTATTGATAGATAGATATATTTGTACACTCAGCCATAATTCAATAAAAAGAAACAATCATTTTCTTTGAAAAGATAACATTCTCCTGTCAACTGATCTGGACTCTGAATATCCTCAGGCATCTAGATTAACAGCACTGTGCTAGGGAAAGGGAGAAAAAAAATTATCCCCAAAATACAAGATAAGGGGCTGCCCACCGCTTTACTATCATTAACCCATCTACAAAAATTCCAGAGCAGCTGTTCTGTGTGAGATGAGAGCAGGCAAGAAAAACAAATGATGCAAATAGAAGAATAATTAATGCATGATCCATAAAATTCCAGTTTGCAGACGTGTGTTCCTGCTGGGCAGTTAAAAAGCAGTGTTTCAAGATCTCATCAATTATTCATAGGCCTATACCATTTTTAATAGTTAAACTTGTTTCCAATTAATCTTTAATTAAATCTACTTTTTTAAAAAATAACTACCATACAGCCATTTGCCTGAAGCAAGGTCCTCTTATCTACTGAAGAATCAGTTTGGTGTCAGGAATAATTCATGTATCGCTAAATATCTACACATAAGCCAATTCCATGTAAGAATCAACACAAACTTGTTGTATTATTCATCACATTTGATCCCACACTTTATTTTGTTAACACTCTGAACTCTCTCAAGATCAAAACTAGCTTCTTTTTAATAGTGATGCCATAATCAGTGTGTAAGAAACCTTACAAAGAATAATGTTTGACAAAACCTCTTTTCCAAAATGCTTGCAAACTTAAAATAGTGAAAAGAATTAGAACTAGAGGCAGAATTAATTCAAACATTTAGCTCAGATAATGTATTTCAACTTTATTATAATTTCTAGTTATTAAATTTCCAAACATTAAATACATAAAGCATATTACTAGTATTAAATGTGTCCTAAATTAAGAAAAGGGCATGCTCAGAATCTAATACAATATTCATTTTTTTATGTACACAATATATATTCTGGGTCACTCAGCAGAATCTCCTAGCCTTTCTGTTTTAAAAAAAGCCAACTCAAATATTAATTATATCCAGGGCTGCTCATCTGAACTGGATTGTCCTTCATGTAGGGGAGGACTTTAAATAATATGAATTTTTGGATCAGTTCTAGGACTGAGGAGAAGCTGTGGGAAAAAGAAAGGAGAAATGATCTGATGTATAACAATCAATGTATAACAATTATCCCATCATACAACATCATAAAAACAGGATTTACAGACATTTGTCTTTAATTTCTATATTGGAAGAGTAGCAAATTCATGGAATATTTCAACAGTCATCAAATTAGCAAGTGTACAACATTAAATTGGTATGAAAGTCAATGAAGAAATAGTAAATAACGTTGTGACATACCAACATGCATGTAAACTAGTCTACATTTTGGTGGCCATATAAATGTTTGGCAAGATATAATGGGACCTTTAATTATCTATGTAGAGTTTGCAATAGGTCTAAGACCAAGCTGAAAAGTTCTACAAAGCAAGCATGATAAGTCTGAATGATGTCCAGGAAAATGTTTGGGTCTCACATCATAAGCATTTAGGTAATTTGCTTGTCTGGCTTATGAAACCAGGCATTTTAGTTAAAAACTGTGATATACGGTCTAGTATTTTATGAAAACTTTCATTATACAATCATTTAGCATAAATTATTAAATTATATCATTGATGAATATGACGAGCTCATAAGTTTTATTTGTCAAGCATATATAAGATAACAGGTAAAAGTATAAACATAATTTGAATACATGAAAAGAGTAAGTAAAAAGGAATATTAGGACAGGGACAGTAGGCACACTGGTGCACTTATGCACGCCCCTTGGCCAACTCTGGCCAAGCTCATTGGCCAACTCTGCAGCCAGTGGCTCCTGTAACATGGAAGAAATGACAAGAATCCTCTGATTTTTGAAGGAAGACATATCCTCTGATCTGGCTGTCCAGATGATAGTTTATCAGTTTATCAGATGATTTTACTCCTCTTCCGAGTAGTCTTCTGTATCAAAGAGATAACCAAGGCCATTAAATTCTGCCCAATGAGAGCAGCAGAAAATTCTTACCAAAAGAAAATCAGAAAGATTAATAGAGAGGATGCCCTGATGCCTAAGTGGAAATTGCAGATTGTAATGTGTATCATGATCTTCATTCCAAAAACAGGCCACCAAAATGTAGACGCCTTTCTTGAAAGAGCAGTGATTTGTCACTTCCCTCTATAAATAACAATATCAAAAAATCTTGGACAGCACTTAAAAAAATATGCACATAGACAAAATTTCCATCCACACTGCTTGTATCTACACATATAGTTCGTTGATACATTACAACATCCTAGGTTCTTGGGAAGAAGTTGATACATACGAAGGGCAACACCAACTAAAGAACTGACAGCTGTGATGACATATTTTTGTGCATGTAATAATTTATTAAATTTATATGCTGCCCAACCTCCATACAGCTCCTGTGTGGTGTTCTAGAATAAAATTCATTCGTTTAAACACTAAAATTTGCCATTACTATTGATTTCTAAACTGTCCTGTAGAACATTCCAAGCTGGTGACTAACAAAGGGGCATTCTTGTAACAGAAATATAAAATATATTGTTCAGTACATTGATTTCAGTATTCATGCTGCCTGTATACCAAAGACTACTGTCCACTGGCTCTGATTTTTCTGTAACTGTGCTCCATGTCGAACATAGATATCATGGAAATGACATATCCTTTGTACATCCTAGCTTCTTAATTCCTGAATTAATTCAACCTTCCTGTTGCATAGCATCTATAAAAAGAAAGAGCAGGATTAACTAAAACTGGAAAGAGTCAGATCAGATTCAGTGAATCTGTTTCTTTCCATAATATCCAAATAGTTCCCTGAGAAGGAAGGAAGGAAGGAAGGAAGGAAGGAAGGAAGGAAGGAAGGAAGGAAGGAAGGAAAGAAGGAAGGATCATACACTATACAGTTTTGCAACAAGAGAATACTGTGTCTCTCAGCTCACAGAATCTTACTGGATTGAACTGTGATATTTGGCCATGCAAGTGATGATAGGAATAAGTGGGAAAGCTCTGGCCCACAAAGCTGCTCATATGCAATTTTATTCAAGGCTGTTACAATCCCAGCTAAAGCTTCAGCAACAGAGCAAACCTCTGGAAAGTCCCCTCTGAAAACTCAACAGTTCCATTAGATGCCTGGGAGAGATCAAACAAGTACAAATAGTCCTAATTTATTGATTGCCTTGTTTAGCAGCAGTTTGAAGTTAAATCAGTTGAATAAAAAACAGCTTTGCCACAATCCTTGCATATGCAACAGTCGCAACCTCCTGCAGTCGTGTGGCCATTATTCACGAGCTTCACAACCTATCCCAACCTGCAGAATTAATGGAGACCACAAAAAAAAATTGAAATCAGAAGGTGCAGTCATGTGATCTGGCCAAGAAAAAGAACAGATGATAATGTTCTCCACCCTGAGACTAAAAGCAGTTCTAATGGGTAGCCTCCTGTGCACGTTGGTCCTTGCTGAACTGGGACAGATCCATAGTTGTCATGGTGACCATCAGTTCCTCTGCCGACTCTGATCTCTCTTCCAAGGAAGACAGGTTGAAGGCTGCACTGCCAATTCAGCGATGAAGTCAAGCCCAGGAATGAACATCATTGTCCAGTTGGTGAATACTTCCCACTCTAAAGCCATGTCTGCAGTGTTACAGGTGTTAAACCAGATGGGAAGCTTACAGAAAGTCATGGATATCTCTTGGGAGTGTTTGCCTAAATTTTAAGAATGGAAAGGCTGTGATAAAAACACTCCATTAAACTGAAGACTAATTATACCTAAATTGTGTGTGAGCTTTTTACCAACCTGACTCATTGCCCCAGCCAATACACACAACCCCTTTTCTTTAAGTTAATTAATTTATTAATGTTACAAGCACAAAGAAAAAAATACAAAAATAATTAAAAGAACAAAATAATTTAAAAGGAGATGTACAAACATTGTAAAATTCAGCAGCCCTTTTTAGAGTGACCCAGATCTTTTAGGGAAAGATAAGTTGGAAAAACATTTGAGGCTGCAGTGGGAAAAAATCTATTATTAAGAGTTTAAGAAGAAATCTACTGCAGATATAGTACAACAGCCACCAAAGCCAAAAAAGCCGAACTTTATTAAAATATGAAACAATTTTCGAAAACAGATTAGTACTTCTGTACTTCAGCAACAAACTTCTCAGCCTTTTCTGGGTCAAAAAAAAAAAAACACCCCTCTTGATTGCAGAATTTGAAGTAGTTCGGGAATGATGAGAGGCACAAGCAAGCAAGTGACAACAGCTCTTTAATATACAGTGAGACTTCAGCGAAAACTCAGGGGCTGCAGTCCTCCTTATATACAATCCAGGAGGGACTGTCAGCCAATCAGAAACGTATGCAGGTTTGAATCTCCCGCTTAAAAGTATCAATACATAACACCCCTCCCCTCCCAGAAGGCACTGACATTCAAAAATTAACATATTTACAAACAAAATCTCGCAGGTGCTTAGGCTGAGTTCTCGCCCTAGTTGACCTGCGCAGTTCAGTGTTTGGTGGGGCGTCGAGCTGGTCGGAGGGACTCTTTGTCTCTCCCGGCTCCGTCAATGGAACCTCCTGGATTTTGTCCGGGGCGTGGTTATCCCCGGCTGGGAGTGGCGACTCGCTGGGGCGGCGCTGGAACCAGGGCTTGTCAGCTAAGTATTCTCGCGGCCCCGGGCTTGAGTTAGCTGTTTTGGAGAAGTGGTCATAGTTAGGCTCGGACATGTCTGCGTTGATGTTTGCCTCGCCAACCACCCGTTTCCTCAGTTGGTCTATGTGGCGCTTCCAGAGTCTATCTACCCCCACGTCCACCGTGTATGATTTTGGGCCTGTTATCCCCACTATAGTTCCTGCGACCCACAGAGGACCGCTGGCATAATTGCGAGCGAACACCGGGGACCCGACCTGAAACTGCCTTAAGCCACAGGTCTCTCCCTTAAAGTTTTCGTGCGAATAGTTAGGGTGAAGCCTGTCCAACACACACCGGAGCTTTCTCCCCATGAGGAGCTCTGCTGGGCTTCTCCCTGTTGCCGTGCATGGTGATGCATGCTGAACCGCAAGGAATTGATCTATCCTGGCCTGCCAGTCCCCATTGTCTAATCTGGATAGTGCTTCCTTGGCTGTCCTGACAAATCGTTCAGCCAATCCGTTGGAAGCCGGGTGAAATGGGGCTGATAGGGCATGGCGGATTCCCAGGCCGGCCAAGTAACCTTCAAACAGGGTTGCTGTAAATTGGGGCCCATTGTCCGACACCAAGGTATCCGGCAGGCCGTGGGTGGCAAACAACTTTCTTAGGGCCTTGATAACCGCTTCGGCCGTTGTGGATGGCATTAATACAATTTCGAGCCATTTTGAAAAGGCATCCACTACTATTAAGAACGTTTGGCCATGGAACGGGCCGGCAAAATCAATGTGGATCCTCCCCCATGGGCCTTTTGGTTTCTCCCACTCTCGGATGGGCGCTACTGGGGGATCGGGGCGAGACTCCTGGCAGGGTCTGCACTTCCCCACCCACTCGGAAATGACCTGGTCCATGTTGGGCCACCAGACATAGCTGCGGGCTAAACACTTCATCCTGACGATGCCAGGGTGCCCCTCGTGCAATAACTCTAGAACTCTACCTCGTAGTTTTGTTGGAATTACCACTCTGTCACCCCACAGTAAGCACCCCCCTTGCATAAACAGTTCATTTCGTTTGTTGGCAAAACCTTGGTACTTCTCCCCGACCACCTTGTCCGGCCACCCTTTCAAAACCCAACCCATAACAGTCCGGATAACAGGGTCTCTATTTGATGCTTTCGCCACCTCGCCGGAGGAGATGGGCCCCAAAGTTAACGCGTCCAACAACAGGATGGAGGTTTCCGGTGTTGGGTTGTCCAGCAGGTCGGGAAGGGGGCAACGGCTAAGGGCATCCGCATGACCCAGGGTTCGCCCAGGCCGATGGACGAGCTGGTACGAGTATGCCGATAAGAAAATCGCCCATCTAGTTAGTCGGGGGGAGAGGGCAGCGGGGGTTGGCCTGTCGCCTGCTAGCAGTCCTAGCAACGGCCTATGGTCAGTCACAAGTTCAAATTTTCGGCCATAGAGGTATTCGTGGAACTTCTTAACCCCCGCAATCGCAGCCAGAGCTTCTCTGTCCAATTGGCTATAGTTTCGTTCTGTGCTGGACAGAGTTCGGGAGTAGAAAGCAATGGGCGCCTCTAGGCCGTTCGGCAGTCTATGGCCTAGGACTGCACCAACTCCTACGGGGGAGGCGTCGCAAACTAAGACGAGCGGCAGTTCTGCATTGTACTGGATCAGGAAACTGTCCTCAGATAGGAGTTTTTTTACTGCCTCAAAAGCGGCCGCTTGCGGTTTCCCCCAGACCCATGGTACATTCTTTCCTAGGAGTTTGTGAAGGGGATCAGCGACCGTGGCCTTATCTCTTAAGAACATTGAGTAGAAATTGAGCAGTCCAAGGAAGGCTTGGAGCTCAGCTTTTGATTTGGGGGCTGGTGCGCTTTTGATGGCTCTCACCTTGCTTTCGGTAGGGTGGATGCCTGTGCCGTCCACCCTGTACCCCAGAAATTCTACCGAGGGGACCGCTATCCTGCACTTGTTCTTTTTAAGTCTTAGTCCCGCTTCTCTGAATCTGGACAGGACGTTCCGTACCCTGTCCCCTAGCTGGTGTTCGTCTTGGGCGCTGACTAAGACGTCATCGAAATATGGGACTACTCCCGGAAGTCCTTGCAACAGGCGCTCCATGGTGCTTTGGAATAAGCCGGGTGCGACGCTCACCCCAAATTGGAGCCTGGTGCATTTAAATGCACCCCTATGAGTCACGATCGTTTGCGCCTCTGCCGTGGCGTCGTCGACCGGTAACTGTTGGTAGGCTTGGGCCAGGTCTAATTTAGCAAAAATTTTTCCGGGGCCCAGGGAGTGTAGTAGATGGTGCACGATCGGCACCGGATAGGCGCTCGGCTGCAAAGCCTTGTTGATCGTGCACTTGTAGTCAGCGCAAATTCTGATTGAGCCGTCGGACTTAACTGGGGTGACTATGGGGGTCTCCCACTTGGCATGGTCAACGGGAACCAACACCCCTTGCTTAATCAGTTTGTCCAGTTCTGCATCGATCTTTGGTTTCAATGCGAACGGCACTCGTCTGGCCTTCAATCTTACTTGGGCTACGTTGGGGTCTAAGTTTAGTGAAATAGGGGTCCCCACATACTTGCCCAACGTGTCCCCGAAAACGTCCTGGAACTCGGTCAGGAGGCTGTCTTTCAGGGTTGACTTGGACATCAGGTGGACGCCGGTGAAGCCCATGCCAAGGGCTCGGAACCACCCCATGCCCAGGAGGCTCGGCAGCTGTTTCGTGACGATGGTCAGCGGCAGGTCTCTTTCGTAGTCTCCGTAGGTGACCCGGAACGTGCCCACGCCTTCGAGGGGGACTCGGTTCCCCTGGTAGTCAAGGATGCGCAGTCTCTGTCTGGAGAGTTGATCCTTCCGGAACGACGGCAGGAGGGTCTTTAGAGTTGTCCACGACATGATGGAGAGAGCTGATCCGGTGTCGATCTCCATCGAGCACGGTCTTCCGTTGATCTCGACCACCGTGCTGACTTTGTCCTCGACCGTTGTGCTGGCCTGGTCGATGTGTATGCTGCGGCCATCTCGCGGTTCAATTTCGCGCCGTTTTTTCGCGCCGCCTTCTCTCGTTGGCTGCTTCTGGCGCGCTGATTCCGGTTGGCTGCGGCGCTCACGTGGTTTGAGTCTTCTGGGCAGAATGGCTCTGCAGACTCGCGCCAAGTGCCCTTTCTTCTCGCAACGCCTGCAAATAGCCTCTCTGTATTTGCAGGACAGTCTATCATGGTGCCCGCCACAGCTGGGACAGCTTCGCCGGGGGCTGCCAGTGTCTTTTCTCCGGTGCTCTGTTTGGAAGACGTCCTCATCCGACTCGGACTCCGAGCTGGATCCGGCGTCTTCTCTGTGCACCGGGGCAGACTTGGGGCTGTCCTTGCTGGTCAGCGGACGCTGTAGCGTTTCAGCGGCCTTTGTGGAGGCTTCGTGAGCCCTGGCTTCGTCAAGGGCCCCGGCAAGCGTCAGATCAGGCTTGGCGAGCAGACGCCGTTGCAGCCTAATGTACCGAACACCACAGATCAGCTGCTCAAGCAACGCATCATCCAAGTCTCTGTAGTCGCAATGAGTTGCGGCTTTTCTCAGGCTGGCCATGTACGCGCTGACCGGCTCTCCCTCTCGTTGGACGCGCTGCCTCAGTTGGTATCGCTGCACGAACTTGGAGGGGACGGGAGCGTAGTGAGCCCGGAGAGTTGCCATCAGGGTGTCCCATGAGACTGTTTGAACCGGCGTTGGCTCACACAGTGACTCGGCCATCTCAAACACGTCCGGTCCGCAGTGGCTTAGGAATAGGGCTCTCTTTCGATTAGCCGAGAGGCCCTGCATGTCGCTGGCTTCTAACGAGCATTCAAACCTCGTTAGGTACGAGACCCATTTTTCGCGGGTCGGATCAAAAGGCTTGGGCGGAACGTAGGCAGACATGTCCGGTATGTCTCCTGTGGTTCGCCTCGTCGCCTAGCTGAAGCTCGTGGTCTCACTGGTTGGCTTCTTGTAGCCTCAATCCCATCCTCGTCGCCAATGAAGTAGTTCGGGAATGATGAGAGGCACAAGCAAGCAAGTGACAACAGCTCTTTAATATACAGTGAGACTTCAGCGAAAACTCAGGGGCTGCAGTCCTCCTTATATACAATCCAGGAGGGACTGTCAGCCAATCAGAAACGTATGCAGGTTTGAATCTCCCGCTTAAAAGTATCAATACATAACAGAATTGAGGACTAGGTTTTTGTGCTAAATGAAAATTAAAGCCTCCGTAATGTGCAACTTCAATTCCAAGCTTGTATTAAGGCTGCAGTGAGATCTTATATTTCTTCATAAAGACTGCTACTGTTATTCAGCATTATTGCTATTAAGCTTGGCCTTATAAGAAAAATTTCTAAATCATACATTATTTCTATAATGTAGAACCTGTAACCAGGTCTCTTCATCTTGAAGAAATATTCACTTTCAGTACTATTTCTCCCTCCCTGGTAAATTAATGTCAAAATTAATGTTAAGTCTCTGCTTGAGCACCAAACAATCCTATATCATCTACTCAGCTTCTTATTTGCAAGCATTCAGTATTTCCAAATCATGGGAAATAAATCATGTGAAAGAGCTTTTAAAGTAGTAAGTAACTCCATCTAGCTTTGCATTGATGTAACTTCTTTTCTTACTTAGCTCTAAAATATCTTGAGCCTAATCAGGAAATTCTTCTCCTCAGATGAAGAACGGATGTGTCCTATTTTTCTATTTTCTTGCTTTGGGGCCCATAATTCATCAAGTAAAAACACAACAGAAAGATGAGAAGCGTTTTTCCACTTGCCAGCTAGACAGTAAGCAATCAAAATTTAGAAGATAGCCTCTAAGCATGGAAAAAGACTAACATCATAAATCTTTACCTCTTCATACCATCCAGAAGTCCATTCTTCTCCTTGTCTGAATGGTGACAGGTATGATCTAAAATACAAGATATATGTTTTAAAAGAATATGTACCATGAATCAAACCTATCACAAAACCTCATTGCCTCCTTAGGTCCTCTTCTCCACCTCATCACCATCATAAAGCAATATCTTCTGACTGGAAGCCTTAATGCCTAATTGCAGAAATGCAAGGAGTTGAGATTGCAGAGAGGAAGGCACCCTCCATATGTTCAGATGCAATATATATATAGATAGATAGATCTTTCTCCAAATATTTTAAAATCGTCACAGAAAGCTGATTCCAGGACTCAGTACTGAGAGTTCTCTCCAAATGATACCCAGAAAATGGGATTGTTATTATCCACAAGGCCGAGTAGGAAATTAATCTCCATTCTTTAAAGCTACATGCCAATTTCTCTCTAGTTTAGAACAAAAGTATTAGAGTCAGGGGGGGAAAAAAGTTTTAGCACCTGCAAAACCATTCTACACATTAGTACCAACTCAAAGCAGATTCTTCTCTTAGGAAATTCCTAGGGAAGGCTTTGTTTTAATGCATAAATAGCAGGTTTATCAAGGTTATGGCAAAAAGTTTTTTAAAAAACCACATTCAAAACACTGGCTTTTGTCATGTCTATAATGCTTAAAATGCTTAAAATAAGCCATTCTTTGAATAGTGCTGATTGAAGAAAAATATCATGAGTTTAATTACTGTGAACTTGTTCAGAACAATAAGAACTATAATAAACCCTGGCCCTATTTCTTCATACAATAAGCCAATTAAAAAGTGCCTCTGACATGAGGATGATTGCAGTTAAGATTGCAGCCTTATACCCACAGAACATTTCTAATTAGCAGCCAGTAAGTATAATAAGTAGGCAGTATTTAGGCAAGCTCCACTGGTCTCAGAAAGGCTAAGAGAATTAGTTCTGGTCATTATTTGGATGGGAGGCCACAGGAAATCCACAGGGCTGTAGATTAGACTGGAACTGTAATATTGCTAACGACCATTACAACATTTTCTTGCGCGAAGTCAAAAGAATCATTAAAATTTACGTACCACTAGTATCCCACAAAACCAGAAAAAATAAACTACCAATATCAATAAGGACATTACAATCCAGAAAAAAATTTCTTTGTCGAAAAAACAAAACTAACTACGTAGCTAACTTCAAAAACTGCTACAAAAACTTATGCCAATAAAGACTGAATGCATCAATTATCACATCAAGCAAGAAGAAAACCTTCTACACACAAAATCCACCCGTGCCTTCTATAATTTTGTAAACAACAAATTTAAAGACTCGAGATCCAACCAACAAATGCCCCGTCTTGCACATTGGCAAAAAAAATCAAAACATAAAATACAAATTAGATGGACATGACCTTGTAGATGACCCTCACTCTGTCAAGGACCTTGGAGTACTCATTTCTAAAGATCTAAGTGTCAGAGCCCACTGTAACAACATTGCCAAAAAGGCATTAAGAGGTATTAACCTAATCTTGCGTAGCTTCTTCTCTGGTAATATTGTACTACTAATTAGAGCATACAAAACATTTGCTAGACCAATTCTTGAATACAGCTCATCTATCTGGAACCCGCACTGCATATCAGACATAAATACAATCGGGAGAGCCCAGAGATATTTTACAAGAAGAGTCCTCCATTCCTCTACCCACAATAAAATACCTTATGCCACAAGACTCCAAATTTTGGGCTTAGACAATTTAGAACTGCACTGACTTCAGTCTGACCTAAGCATAGTACATAAAATTATCTGCCACAATGTACTTCCTGTCAATGACTACTTCAGCTTCAACCACAACAATACACGAGCAAATAATAGATACAAACTCAAGGTAAACCGCTCCAAACTCAATTGCAGAAAATATGACTTCAGTAACAGAGTGGTCAATGCCTGGAATGCACTACCTGACTCTGTAGTTTCTTCCCCAAACCCCCAAAACTTTAACCTTAAACTGTCTACTGTTGACCTCACCCCATTCCTAAGAGGTCTGTAAGGGGCGTGCATAAGTACACCAGCGTGCCTACCATCCCTGTCCTAATATTCCTTTGTACTCTTACTCTTTTCATGTATTCAAATTGTTTATACTTTTACCTGTTATCTTATATATGCTTGACAAATAAATTTATGATTATGATTATGAAAATATCCTCCCCTCCCCCCCTCCCCCAAAATCTCTCTGGACAAGGAAATGGTGAATTGAAGATACCTCTACTAAAAATCACCCACAACTGCTTCAGAGCACACTTGTTGCCTGAACCTGACTTGGGGAGCTGACGGAATGGTGAACAAAGTTACCCAAGCAGATGTCATGCTTAATGCTGGACTAGAATGCATAGTCTCCTATTTTTTAGTCTGGTACCTTAACCACTAGACCCGTGATGGCAAACCTATGGCACGCGTGCCACAAGTGGCAAGCAAAGCCATATCAGTGGGCACATGAGTGTTGCCCTAGCTCAGCTCCAGCTTGCATGCATGTGCTGGCCACCTGATTTTCAGGCCTTTTGGACCCACTAGAAGTCGGGAAATGGGCTGTTTCCAGTCTCTGGAGGGCCTCTGGAGGGATTGGAGAAGGCCATTTTCACCCTCCCCAGGCTTCAAAAAAGCCTCTGGAGTCTGGGGAGGGCGAAAAACAGGCCTACCAGGCCTACCAGGCCCACCGGTAACCTTTTTGCCATCGCGTGCCAAAAGCGGAGGGCCCACGGGGGTCATTGAATTATGGATGTGGGTACGCATGAACGCAACCCCCTGTGCAACCCCCACTTTTGGCACGTGATGGCAAAAAGGTTAGCCATCCCTGCACTAGACCAAACTCTCATATTTGTATATCTCTTTTAATTGTCTAGGGAGATTCTTAGTCATCCAGATCATGGTTATCCCAAAGGTGTTTTTTCAAGAGGCAACTGGACTTTCTGGTTTTTCTTTGAAGATGCTTTGCTTCTCATCCAAGAAGCTTCTTCAGCTCTTCAGCCATCCCTTTTAATTATTAAGACATCAACTGGGTTTTTTTGTATGTCCAAGATAGTATTCTTGCAGTCTGATTTCAGATCCATCTTAATTTTGTCAGGTAAAACTTGTTCCTTTTCCAAAACATCTTTTAAACATATCTGCTTCTATCTATAGAAGCAGAGAGGATTAAAATTAACTTCTGGGTCCATTGTTCAAAAATATTTTTTTTATATTCCCAGTGTTAAAATATTGCATTATACTTCATTATATATTTATAAGTATTTATAAAGAGCCTGTAGTACAGTGGACTAAAACACTGTTATTAACAGATTAACATCTGCTGCTTGCAATTACTGCAAGTTCAAATCTCACCAGGCTCAAGGTTGACTCAGCCTTCCATCCTTTCAAAGGTAGGTGAAATGAGGACCCAGATTGTGGGGGCAATAAGATGACTTTGTATAAATATACAAAAGTATGAAGGCTATTGCTTAACGCATTGTAAGCCGCCCTGAGTCTCCGGAGAAGGGCGGCATATAAATTAAAGCAAAAAAAAAAAAAGTAGAATTTAAGTGTTCTTCTCCTTCAATTTTAATCTTTACCTCCTTCTAGTGTCCGAGCTTGTAACTCCCATTCTATTTTGTTTTGTTTTAAATAATTGAAAATAAAAGTATTTTTCCACAGGAAGTATTCTTATAATCTTATTTCAAATCCATCTGGACCCTTAGTTTGCTTGTAACTTTCCAAAATCAAAGTTCTAATCACGCTTTTGCCATTTATTAAAAAAAGTCTTTAAATTTGCATTTAAAACTTCTTTCATTTTAAGAAAGGTCACCTCCTGCTTTTCAATCCAAAGATAATAGTTAAAAATACAGTTAGTTATTAGAAAAGGAAGTATGCAAACCCAGTGTTCTTTTAAAGGCACTGCCCATTATTTGATCAAGATAGTTATCCCCTTTGTTTCCCAGAGATTGAAGCCTGCCAGAAAATACTGTCTTGTCTCTTCACAAAATTTAAAGTTGGTTTATTTGATCAAGGTTAAAGTAGAAGTATTATTATCTCTAATAACACTTAATGGATTTCCGCTGTCATTAAAACTAAAATGATATGGCTTTAATGATTTGTTTACAGATAAGAGATTGGATATAGGAAGAAAAGATAATTTGTTGTATTTTAAGAGAAAGTAATAAGTTGCTAAAGTTGTTCATACTGTTGTATGAAGGAAAAAGTCTCTATGTGTTTTTTATTTCTTTACTATATTCTTGTTTTTTTTTCCTGTTGTTTCTTTCTTCTTTTCTGTACTTTCTTTTTATTTTATTATTTTATTTTTAGTCTATTTTACTTTTTATTATTGCACTTGTAATTTTTAATAACTGTTATTAAAAATCATTCTGGAAAAAGACAATAGCAATAAATAAATAAATTTACAATTAAATTTAACTCGGATTTTACCTGCTATATAATGTAAGCTAATTTGCACTCTTATTAAGAAGCAAGTATTATAACAAGAATATCTGAAACGTATGCAACTTGTAGTGGTTATTTCTGATAACAGCAACAAGAAACAAATAAACTTTCTACAATGCAAGAAAGTGATATAATAGATCTAGCAACTTTTAAGAAGAAATGGGTTACTGCCAAGTCTTAACAGTTAAGAAATTGGAGAGAAAGAGATATCTGTCTGGGGTGCTTTAAGCAGAACAAGGAAATGTGAAATTAGACAACGCAGCAAATAACACAGCAGCTTGTTGGGGTTTTTTTTAATTTCTGAAAATGAAAAAGGATTTGAAAGAACTCATACCTAGGGTGATCCAAATTGTAAGATTTTTTTTAAATGATAATGATAACTGGAACATTCCAGTTCTGTTTTAGAGATGAGATTTAAGGAGGATCGACGGAATAAAAAGAAATTAGCTGCATATTCAAGGCATAGTGTAAACTTAGAAACTTTAAAAGGCAAGAGTGATGGGCCATCCTGGCTAGGGCTGTTGGGAGTTGTAGTTAACAATATCTAAAACGCATATGTTTTTTAGCTTCTCTCCTCTATACTATGGGATCAGAGAAGAACAGAAGAAAAGGGACATATTCAGGGGTGGGTTCTAAAAAATGTTTTACTACCAGTTCTGTGGGTGTGGCTTATTTTGTGGGCATGGTTTGTTGGGGGGTAATGTGACTGGGTGGGCGTGGCCAAGTTTTTTTTTTTTTTTACTTTTAAAAGCATCTTTTCCACAACTTTAAGAGGTTGCGGAAAAAATGCTTTCAGAAGCCTCTGACGATCCCAGCTGAGCCGTGTGATCACCAGAGGCTTTTTTTTTTTACTTTTAAAAGTATTTTTTCGGCCAAAGAGGTTGTAGAAAAAATGCTTTTTAAAGTAAAAAAAAAAAGTCTCTGATGAGGTGGGTGGGGTAAGCGAGTGGCGACCAGGCCGGGGACCGGTTCAGGGGCGTGGCCAGTCAATGTTATTACCAGTTCTCCGAACTACTACAAATTTTTACTACCGGTTCTTGTGAACCGGTGCGAACCAGGAGCAACCCACCACTGGACATATTTGTAGAGAATATTCCTCTCATATCCAGACTATGTTCAGGGCAAACTTAATTCATGCATTTGATTGTTTTCATACATAATTGCAATCTTACAGATAAACTGTCCTTCATGAGTCAACTTCCCATGATTGATTATATATGTACATGATGGCAAGACAAATTGTGTGGGTCTTTCCAACAAACTGTACTTCAGCAAGTCTATTGAGAGAGGGAGAGGGGGAGTGAGGAATAGGGGGAGGAAGGGGAATGGGGGGAGAGAGAGAGAGAGAGAAGTTATATCACTGTGATGGTGAACCTATGGAACATGTGCCAGAAGTAGCACACAAAGTTATCTCTCCAGGCATGCGAGCCATTGCCCGTTGCTCTTCTGGGTTCCGGTGCACTGGCCAGCTGGTCTTCACACGTGTGGAAGCGCCAGAAACTAGAGGAGCAGATGCCCGGTGCACATGCATGTGCCGCAAAGTTGATCTTCCAGTTTCCAATGCACACATGCGCACCAGCCACTTGGTCTTCCAGTTTCTGGTGTGCATGTTCTGGCGGCTCTTCTGGTTTTCGGCACATTCATGCACACCGGCTAGCTGGCCTTCACATGTGTACGCGCACCAGAAACCAGAAGACCAGGTGGCCAGCATGCATGTATGTGCCGGAAACTGAAAGATTATCTTTCCGGCTCGCGCATGCAAACCAGATGGCTGCTCTTCCGATTTCCAGGACATGCATGCGCACACGCTCCCGTTTCAGCACTCGATGCCGAATAGGTTCACCAACACTGTTATATCATAACCTGTACAGTTTGAATTGTTTTAAGAAATCAAAGTTTTGCTCTGTCCTGCATAATAAATATAAATAATGATATAAGGAAAAATAATCATGGAAGGAATAGATGTATACAAAAT
This sequence comes from Arizona elegans, assembly GCA_022577455.1. Classification (NCBI taxonomy): domain Eukaryota; kingdom Metazoa; phylum Chordata; class Lepidosauria; order Squamata; family Colubridae; genus Arizona; species Arizona elegans. The sequence goes on from JAKOOJ010000002.1 coordinate 157,571,812, forward strand.
TGGAGCAATCTTAAATTTAATCATCCAAGCCTTGACTGAGTAACATTTTTAATACAAGATTGGATGACATGTGGATCCCTGAGAAATAAAATTCAGACATGGTTATTAACTTTCCAGTTATTTTCTCAGCTGATGTTCTCTACCTCTGAGATAGGAGATGAAGTTGGAGAAGACTCAATCTGGTAAAGCTGAATGATCAGATTTTACAATTATTTGTGACATTTTAGTACTATACTGACCTTCTGAAAGTAGTTGTGACAATGTAATGACTACTAAAAGAAATATGGTATACTGCTCCCAAGAATTATGGATATGGTAGGGGGAACATGTCTTTTGGTCTAAATACTGCTGGCCATTGATTATAAAGACCAAAAATAACTATTATTACATATCTGAAAATAACATATCTTTTCTAAAATACAATATACAGTATGAAGTTTAGAGTTACACTACAACAAATTTAGTTCTAAATTTTCTAAAGATTCACAGTAATATTCAGAATATGGTGACTGTTACAAGGAAAAACAACAACAATGGATAATTTAGAATAATTTAATCCATTATCCTTTGAAATAAAAACAATAGAATGAGAAAATGTTTAATTTCTCACTGTGCCATTGAAGTTCTTCCTTAATAAGAATGCATAAATTCCTAAGGCTCACTCTTTGTACTTTTAATTCTTGGTCAGAGGTATACCAATACTGATCATCCACTTGATCATCCTCTCCTGCTAATCAGGTTTCTTGCAAAGCTATTATTTTAAATTTGGAAAGACATTTCAACATTTATTTTTTGCTCTTGGGGACTTCTTAACCAGAAAAGCAAAGTAAAAATATAATCATTTCTAAAAATAGTAAAGAGAAGAGGGATTAAGTGGGTATCAGTGTATCACTTAGAAGACAACGTAACTTGCATGTTTTTTTAGGCATCCATATAAATTTTGAAGAACTTAACATTCTATATGGAGTAGAAGGTCAGCAGTGATGTAAAAGGAGTGAAGGTAGATCTGAAGCTTCTATCTGAAACTATAAAATCTGTTTGAATAGAGTGTTATTTGAGATGAGACAGTAGAACACTATCATAGATTCTGAAAGGTAGCTAGCAATGGAATAAAGATAGAAATGAAAAGTAATAGAATAGAGAATCTGAAGACAGAGCAATAAAATTTTACTGAACTCTTTGAATTCAGGAAAGATGTAGCATGACTATTAACATTTTTTTCATTTGATTTGGCTGGAAGATGTTATAATTGTTGCTTCCTCTTTTAAAATAAGGGTCTGATGGATCTGATCAAATGTCAAACAAGTCCTACATACTGTATTTATAATGTTAAGCAGATTGCCAGTGGGAAGCCTTTAAACAATTTTTGTTTAATTTCCAAACAGGAAAATCTTGTCTTTTGCTGCAGTGCATTATACAGAGAATAGCAAGAAACTTTGCTGATAATACCAAACAAAAAAGAGAGATAAATGTATTATGTAGAATATATTATAATCAGATTTAGATAATCTTCAGAAGCACTTTTGATTTGGGGTGATATAATAAATACAGCACATATTTTGTGCCAAGTAATAATAGCATAATTAATTCAGTTGGAAATGTATTTACTTAACAGGTACGTATTATAAGATAAAGATGCTTGAGCTATTTTCCTTCATATCCAGTTTCAACTTCCTTGATAAGATTATCTATGAAACTATAACAGTGAAATGCACTTTAAAAATTATTTTTGAACTTTCCAATTTCAGGGAATCCATTTTATAACAATATGCTTAGAGAGAAAAATGGACATTTACTATAAAGCCTTGCTTTATAGAAAAAGATTCTGGGTATAGGAAGATGGTTTAAGATGGACATAACAATCCACATACAGTACCACCACACCTGATGGTGCATCATTTGTCCCCTGGAATACACACCCAATATTTCCTTGTGGTGAACACTGTTAATGATAAAAAGGCCTATTTAGCTATATCTAAGACAGGAGATTTCCTCATGCTTGATATAGCCAGCTTGACAGAGGAAGAGAAAGCACACCAATTTCAGGGAAACAACAACAAATTATAGATTAGAGTTATAAAAAGGCAATAGGTAGTAAAAATACACAAAAATGAAATTGCAAGGAAATTGTTAAATCACATGAAATGTGAGAAAACTATCAGAATAATAGGACAATGTCCATCTTTATCTTTATTTGATTTATATACTGCCCTACTCCCGAAGGACTCAGGGCAGTGAACAGTCAAAACAGTAAAAATACATAAATACAAAATTTAAAAACAGAATAAAATCGAATTAGACAATTTGGCCCAGACAAATTAAAACACCCCAATCATTTAAAAACTGATTAAAATTTACATAATTAAAAAAGAGGGAAAAGATTAGGCCAGGCCCACCTGATGGAATAAAAAGGTCTTGAGAGCGCAGCGGAAGGTGCGCAGTTCCGGGATCCTCCGTATCTCCGGGGGTAGCTTGTTCCAGATAGTAGGTGCCCCACAGAGAATGCTCTCCCCCTAGGGGCCGCCAGTCGACATTGTTTGGCCGACGGCACCTGGAGGAGCCCCTCTCTATGGGAGCGTATTGGCCGGTGGGAGGCTATTGGTGGTAGTAGGCGGTCCCGTAAGTAACCAGGTCCTAAGCCATGGAGCGCTCTAAAGGTAGTAACCAAAACCTTGAAGCACACCCGGAAGACCACCGGGAGCCAGTGTAGCTCACGCAGGAGAGGTGTTACATGGGAACGCCATGGGATAGAGGTAAATGAAAATAAGCTAATTACAGATCAATATTCCAAGTGTAGTCCTACCAGTGCAGTATAAAGTGGTACTAGCACTTCAAATGATCTTGATACTCTCCCTCTATTGATGCAGCCTAGGACTGCATTGGCTTTTTTGGCAACTGCAACACACTTTTGGCTTGTATTTAAGTAGTTGTCCACTAGGACACCTAGATCCCTCTCACAGATACTGCTGTTGAGCCAGGTAGCACCTGTTCTATACCTGCGTATTTGTTTTTTCTTGCCTAAGTGTAACAGCTTACTTTTTCACCATCGAATTACATTTTGTTGGATAGGCCCCAGTGTTCAAGTCTGTCAAGATCCTTTTGAGCCTATCTTCTAAATTATTGGCTATTTCGCCCAGCTTGGTGTCATCTGCAAATTTAATGAGCTCTCCTTCTATCCCCTTATCTAAATCAATTATGAGGATGTTGAAGAATACTGGGCCTAAGACAGAACCTTGGGGTACCCCACTACATGCTTTCCTCCATGTAGCTGTAGTTCCATTAAGGACTACACATTGAGTATGGTTGGTCAGCCAATTAAGAATCCATCTGGAGATGATGCTGTTTATCCCACAGTTTTCTAACTTACCATGAAATAGACTGTGGTCTACTTTGTCAATTGCCTTACTGTCCACAGTATTTCCCATTATTTAGCCACTAGTTAACTTGGAAGATTTAATGTTCAGAAAGATATGCCTTCCACTATCAGCAGTTAGAAATCAGAATGAAAAACTAGCAACTGCTACATATGCAGTGAGCCATGAAACTGAACAGCAGCTCAACAATACATACCTAGTAGGATGATGAGCATTTGTTTACTTGACATTTTTAAAGTAAGACTTCGGTTTTTAGCTCCCTTAACTTTGGGTTTTCTCCATAGATTAGAAAGTCAGATTAAATGGCTTGTAAGAGTCTTATATTCAGGTCTTATATTCAGGTCTTATAAGACCTGAAATTTTTTCAATGCTAAGTTTCCAACATGACAAGGACTTATGGATACAGGACCTGCATTTTCATATTTCTTTGCCCTTTTCCCCTGTCTTCTCCTACACAGCCATGGAATCACAAAACCTGTGAAGCTCAGTACCATCTGTTAAGATAAAAAGTCAAGTGGTACAGTTTTTTTTTTCTCAAATACTATAAATTGCTACCATTAAAATGACATGTGAAAACCCAAGCTAAATGCAGCATGCAGTAAGTAGCTGGCTTAGTTTATGACAATCAGAATAGATAGAAACTACAGATGCCCCAAACTCAACAATCATATTGACAAGTGCTTACATAAAGTGATTATGGGGCAAGGCGAAGTTTTAGTTTCAGGAACAAACTGCAATATAGCATACAAAAAAAAACCCAAACCCCAGCATTTGCAAGACTTGCACCGTAATGGATGTCTGAGTAGAGAAACAGAAGCCGATCAAACAACTGCCAGCAATTTCCAGAACTCCTGAATATTGAGAGCGGAAATAAAATACATTTTACAGAGGCTACTACTAACACCTCGGCTTGAATGATCCCAAGATAGTAATTGGATCTGCAAAAAGAAGGCTAAATACCCCCATGCCAGAGTGCTGGCACTGAAATCAGAGGCTAGAGAAATGGCAGCAGGTGCCAGACAGACTGACAACTGCTAGCAAAGGCTGAAGCACTGGAACCTCCTGGGACTGGTAAGCGAAACAGCCTGCACAATATGGAGGCGCCAAGGTGTCACTGATGCTTCCCTTTTAGCTTAAAAGCGTCAACTTGTTTTCGAGTGTGATTGATGACTCACCAAATCACAGTCTTTCTCTCATCCTTCCTACAGGTTACTGCATTACCATAAGCAGTGACTGTTGGACTGCTGAGGAAATTATTAGCACAACAGCACATGTAATATTTTCCAGAAATTGGTCAGTTGCAAATCACTACTTGCGGAAGTAGCAATTCTTTCTGCTGCAGAATGGGAAAAAAAGATAAACTTTCCCTCTGTGAATTTCAAGCACAATGTAGTACAATGTAAAACTAAGTATAAAAAGCAGTAAGATTTTATGCCATTACTCTTCACAAAAGGAAACTTAAAGTGCAAACGGATAAACTACTGAGGAAATAGCAGAAAACAAAGTAACATAATAAATGCTGGTGATGATAATGGGCAAGAAACGTGATGGCAACCTGTGGCACGCAGAGCCATATCGGTGGGCACCCGAACGTTGCCCTCGCTCAGCTCTAGCATGCATGTGCGTGCTGGCCAGCTGATTTTTGGACCCACCTGAAGTCGGGAAATGGGCTGTTTCCAGCCTCTGGAGGGCCTCTGGGAAGGTTGGAGAAGGACGTTTTCACCCTCCCCAGGCTCCGAGAAAGCCTCTGGAACCTGGGGAGGGCGAAAAACGGGCCCACCATGCCCACCGGTAATCTTTTTGCCGTTGTGTGCCAAAAGCGGGGGGGGCGGGTGGCATTGAATTATGGGTGTGGGTACTCATGCACGCACCCCCCCCGTGCGACCCCCACTTTTGGCATGCAACGGCAAAAAGGTTAGCCATCACTTTCCTAGAACAATACAATGCTTGGATACTGAAGTGCAACTCTGAGCAATAGAAAAACCAATGCTAAATCTAATATTCTGGCTTGAGCTTTTATTTCTTGTTTCCTATCTCTGTCATAAATCTCTTTTTCACATAGGCAAAACTATCAAGAGTAAAAATTTCTGGGCTAGATGATCCAACTGATTTGTCTCTTCTCAACATGCCCCTTATATATTCAAAGGAAAATATATTTATTTATCTATTAAAATTCTAGGTCATCTAACTCCAAATGACTCTGGGCAACTTCACAGATTAAAAAAAATAAAATATAAGGAAAAGAACACTTACATATGTTATACGGGTAGTCCTCAACTGAGCCCAAAGTTTCTGTTGTTAAGTGAGACATTTGTTAAATGAATTTTGCCCCCATTTTACAACTTTTCTTGTCTTTAGATGCTTGGCAAAGGTCATAAATATGAACCAGTTGCGAAGCATCTGAATTTTGATCACATGATCATGGGGATGCTGAAAAGGTCGTAACTGTGAAAAGCAGTCAGGTCACTTTTTTCAGTGCTATTGGAACTTTGAACGGTCACTAAATGAACTGTTGTAAGTCGAGGACTACCTCTATAACCATGTTTTAAATAAATAAAATAATGGAAAAAGCAACAGACACACCAGTGGATCAAACAAGACACTTTCTACATCATCGGTCACCAACTGGTGGTCCATGAACCACTGGTGATCTGCAATAAAATTTTGGTGGTCCGCAGAAAAATTATTTGCATAAAAATTATTTGCATTTTTTATATTACATTATATCAGGAGTCCTCAAACTACAGCCCCTGGCTGAATACATGCAATGAACGTTTGTGTTGATGCAGAGAGTCTCTCTGTTTAGGGTCTTTTTGTGTGGGTCAGGGTGGGGGAGAAATTCAGATTCAGGGTCTGCTTCAGCTCCTGGCGTGGGGCTTTGAGCAAAGGCTGGAGGGAAGCACTGCTGGCAAATAGCTGGAGGGCCTTGTTCCAGTGGGACTACATCATGGAACTGACTGACCATAGCCCGCTGAGCCTCCAGGCGCCGGTACCTGGCCTTGCACTCCCACAGGTCTTCTCTCTGCTTGGAAAGCCTATGCTCATAGTCCTCAGTGAAGTGCTTCTGCTGAGCCTCCTTCTCGGCCAGATCCAATTTGAACTGAGCCAGCTGTTTTGCCAACTCTTTCTCATGGTGGCTGCTTAGCTTAACAACTGCTTCCTATTGGGACCCTAAGGACACCGGGAGGGCAGGCGAGGAGTGGCTGGGAGGGGTGAGTAGAGGCTGGTGATGTGTTCTGTGACATAAGTGACATCGAGTTGGCCATGCCCACCCAGTCACATGATTACTTAGCCACACCCACCCAGCCGGTCATTAGGCAGATCATATTAGTGGTCCTCAGGATTTAAAAATTTTGAATTTAGTGGTCCTTGAGGTCTGAAAGGTTGTGACCCCTGCTGAAAGAGGCCCGTCAAACAGGCTAACTAACCCAAGGCCTGGGGAAACAGCAGGTTTCTAGAGCTTGCCTGAAGACAGATAGAGTTCGATTCCATCTCCAGACTAGTAAATAAGCACAGCAGCATCATGTGCAAAAGTCTATAAAAGATTAAAGGTACTCACAGAACTATGAGATCACATGATACAATGTGGTAAAATGTTACTTGGATTCTGCTTTTTTAGAATCTGCTTTAAATTGAAGGTTGAAACACAAATGACCAGGCTCAAATGATCCTACTTCCATCATATTCTGCAAAGATCCAGTTCTCTGGACAAGCCAGTTTGGTGAAGTGGTTAAGACAGAAAGTTAAAAACTGAGTTTCTACTCCCAGTTTAGGCACAAAGCCAGCTGGGTGACCCTTGGGCCAGTCATTCTCTCTCATGTCCTGGCAGTCACCAGGAGTCAACATTCACTTGACAACATAAAAAAAGGAAAAAAAAGCTCTCTGCAGAAGACTCTAATCTGGGAAAGGTAGATTGTGAGAGAAAAAAAGGATGACCAGTAGCAATTTGGAAGGACTGAGTAATAGTGGTGATGAGTATAGTATTGGAATTGCTGAAGGGCTAGGATAGGGACACACGGTTGCAGAAAACATCTATCTATGTGATTGCTAAGAGTCTGCAATGACTTGATGGCACATAATAATCAAAAATATCATTACATTTAAGGTTTTAAATACTAGACACTGGATATAGCTTCTCTTGAAAGACCATGATCAAATTTCCAAACCAACCCTTTCTTATTCCTCAGCTCTTTGGTCTTTCAAGATAAAAACTATACTGTGTGACAAAACCAGCCAGGATCTCAATAGTGACTGTTAAGAGACTATGTTTACATTGTTCTGCTGGCTGTCACTTAAAAGAACAACAGCTCCCCCTGGAGACGACTTTCTCCTTTATAGCTTCACTACAGTACAAACATTTCAGCACAAATGTTTCTTGGTTTAGATTAGAGAATACAGGAGTAATTCCTAACGGGAGAAGAAAGACTTCCTATAGTATATGAAATATAAAATAATGAACATACTACGGTTATGATTGTAAAGATCATTGAAAAGCTCTCCTTGTGAATCACATTTGAGTTGTAAGATAAAAGTTTCTCATACTTCAATCATTTAATAACCTGATTAAGGTATGGACTGGAGGGTCAGCTGGGACAATAAATTCAGGAATTAGGGTTGTTCAAAGTTTGTCTAATTTTATTATTCTTAGAATCATGCCCATTCTTAATTATTTTGCTTTTGAAGATTGAGTTATTTAGTTCGAAATGCACCACAGTTTATCATTGTTTAATAAAATAAAGTTTATAACCATTTCTCAATATCATTCATTTGTATTTAGTCAAAGCTGGGCAACACTATTCTTTTAATTAATCCCAATTGTGACATTTCTCTTCAAAATAAAATCATATCAATTTATTCTCCATTTCTCCTTGGGGTTCCTCTTAAGGAGTTCCTGGGGAGCTAAAATATAATTCTAACTCCCACTAGGTTGGTGTTATCTGCAAGGAAGAACGAGCAGCAAACATATTTGATTTTGGCGCACAGTATGCAATATAAGGAGAAAAAACATATTTGCCATAACAACCTCCCCCCATAAAACGTACAAAATAAAGCAAAATAGATCATAGTATTGTGACATAGCTGATATTTGAACAACGATTTAAACCTAGATCACATAATTATGTTGGTCGGTCTTTTCACTGTTATCTATACAAGGTCAGATCAAAAGCTGAAAGCAAACACACTTCTTCACAACTGAGATGATAATTTCTTTCCAAGTGCATATTATTAGTATTAGTATTGTGCTATATTCTAAACCTAATATACCCAAGGTTTCTCATAAGTCAATAAATTCCAAACTTTCAACATATAATTTAAATTACATTCACTTCTTTGAATCTCAATTTTCTTCTCGATATGATATTAATAAAAAATATAAATATTAAATCAAACAGACAATTAAAGAGCAGATCCAAATCAGGTGTGTTAGTTCTTTCAAATTTATTACATTTCCAACATTAAAAAATTGACAGACAGCCTTCTTTCAACATCCAGCAAAGTATCCAATGAAAAACATATTTCTGATGAATTAATCTCATATTCAGATTCTCAGACACATATTTAATAGTCTTTAAAACATAGCCACTCGCTGTTCCTTTATAAAGAACATTTCAACTTTGTACTCCTTTTCAACTTTGTCTTCTCAATTTTCAACACTCATTTTGAATTTTTTTCAGTTGTTTATATAGATGGACATTCTGCCAAAATCTCCTCCAACGGGCCCATAATTTAGCTGCTAATACATTCGGTCTAAAGTGAGAGGCCAAGAAATGTTGGAAGTCCTGAGAGGAAAAAAAAAAGTCTTTCTCTTGAACCAGATGAGTAAGAAAATAGACGCTAGGCAGCTCATATAGACAAACAAGTGACTGATTTAGACATACAGTTATGTCTTTGAAAAGGAGGCGCAATACAATAAAAGGATCAAAGGAAAAGAAAATGCAGAAGGTTAGACCAATACCTCTTACCATTTGGCTCTTAACTATACATTTCTTGTTTGGTATGATTAATACTGATTTATTAATTAGATCAATTAGCTTATTGATTAGATTAGAGCTCAAGACAAGGTGCTGATCCTTCCTGCCTCCACAGGTTTTGTGGGATAGATTGATCTGTCCAAAGCAGGGATGGGCAATTATGGCCCTTTTATGACTTGTGGACTTCCACTCCCAGAATTCCTGAGCCAGCCATGTTAGTTCAGGAATTCTGGGAATTGAAGTCCACAAGTCATAAAAGGGCCATAGTTGCCCACCTCTGGTCCAAAGTAACCTGCTGTAACTGAGTGTGCACTTGAACCTGGCTCTTCCCACTCCAAATATAAGATAATGCTGTTCACTTTAATTTACAGGTACCTTTAATGGTTCCAAAGTGAAATATAATACTTTTCTTTATGGTGGCTGCAAGCAAATGTCCAGGACAATTGAAGTGACTCATCTTTATTTTCTCCCTACTCCACTTTGAGTACTACATTTTTAAAAATTTCTTTCCATTTACTTATTTACATAGAAACTATCATATCCCATCTTGACATGCTAGATAAGTTCTAAAAATGATATCATAGTTTGTTAGATAACAACATGGGTTATATTAACCATGATAGTGTAGGTCTGTTGTTAAATCCAGTTTTACCAAATTAAATATTGGAATAAATTGATAGCTGGACCTGCTATTGGCTTTGATTTCTGTATCTGTATCATTCTGCTACATCCTGTTGCTGATGATAGTTGTCCTAAATTGGCAGTTTTCACAAAGACTGTGAAAAGAAATGACAGTATCTTTGTTGACTTATAGATAAATGTTGACATGTGTGCGTAGTTCTAGCTAGGAACTGTTAATAGTATTCCCTTGTTTTCAATTCTATCTGCATTTTGCAGTAGATTAGTCCTCCATTATTTAACACAAGGGAGAGTTTTAATTTATATAAGAAATGTTTGATCTAATACTTCTACCCTGTAGTTTGTAAGATATTTAATTAAAATCTAATTGCATATTTCTGCTTGAAGAGCCTGCTATATTTTATTGCACCATAGAGGCTGGCTATAAGCAATGGATTACATGATGTATTTAGCATGGGACTTTAAATAGGTCTGATTCTTGATAAAGGTAGTCCTTGATTTACAACAGTTCATTTAGTGACCATTCAAAATTACAATGGCATTGAAAAAAGTGACTTATGACCAGGTTGACTCAGCCTCCCATCCTTATAAGGTTGGTAAAATGAGGACCCAGATTATTGGGGGCAATATGCTGATTCAGTAAACCGTTTAGAGAGAGCTGTAGCAATAGCGATAGCACTTAGACTTATATATCACTTTACAGTACTTTACAATCCTCTCTAAGAAGTTTACAGAGTCAGCATATTGTCCCCAACAATTTGGGTCCTCATTTTACTGACCTTGGAAGGATGGAAGGCTGAGTCAACCTTTTTTTTTTTTAGATTTTTTTTATTTTTAAACAAACATACATAAAACCATCTTCAATTGCAAACAGTGTGTCGATTGGTTACAAGTCTTTTGTGCATCATTCACCAAATTCATAGCTTACAATTTACAATTTACCTAGATTTTCGTATCATCGACCTACTATATAGCTATATATATTGTTATCCTCATTAATCATTTATTTGACTATGACTATTTTTTCCCTTGTATCATTCAAAGTATTCTAAGATTTGAGTTAATTTTTATTATAACTTTCATTTCGTCCTCTTAAATCTATCCAGTAGTCATACATCTATATGTTATATTTCACATAGTTCTACAATTCTTGTATTGTGAAAATCTCTACCATATTTCATTTCCATATTTTTTTATCTAACCATTGATAGAATAGGTCCCATATCTTATAATATTGTTTATCTTCTTGTTCTCTAATTTCAAATGTCAATTTGCTCATTTCAGCACATTCCATTATTTTCTTAATAACTTCATCCTGCATAAGGCTGAGTCAACCTTGAGCCGGTGAGATCCAAACTGCCAAACTGCTGACAGCCGGTGATCAGCAGAAGTAGCCTGCAGTACTGCACTCTAACCATTGCACCATCGCAGCTGTAAAGCACTGTGAAGCGGTATATAAGTCTAAGTGCTACTGCCATTGCTGTTATGATTTTGCAGCATCCCCATGGTCATGTGATTTACTTGCTTGACAACTAGTTCATATTTATGACAATTGCAGTGTCCCAAGATCATGTAATCACCTTTTCTGACTTTCTAACAAGCAAAGCCAATGGAGAAGCGAGATTCACTTAACAACAGTGTTACTAATTTAACATCTGCAATGATTCACTTAACAAATGTGGCAAGAAAAGTTGTAAAAATGGAGCAAAACTCACTTAACAAATGACTCACTTAACAACATAAATTTGAGGCTCAATTGCAGTCGTAAGTCGAGGACTACCTCTACTAAGGTAGAGAAAATATGTCCAAGTGTACAGTTTCATCAGAAGGTTCAGAAAAGAATGTTCTGTATAAATTGAATAAATACGGTTTGATAATATGTAAAAAAAAAAATAAAGTTCAGATGCCCTGATGAACTTTAGGGCATCCCATTATTCCAAATCTAATAAACAACACTCAACTTTAGATAAGAGTCTATTAAAAAAATAATTCATACAAGTTTCACTATTTTAAAAAGTGTTTTAAAGTGTTTAGTCAAACAAAATAGAGTAATAACTTCACAAGAGAAGGAAACTGAATCTGCCACAAATTGGAGATACTCATTCCCTATTTTTTCTACTTGCATTTTTTATGTGCTTTTGAACTGCTAGGTTGGCAGAAGCTGGAACAAGTAACGGGAGCTCACCCCATTACGCGGCACTAGGGATTTGAACCGTTGAACTGCCGACCTTTTGATCGACAAGCTCAGTGTCTTAGCCACTGAGCTACCACATCCCTACACATACAGTAAATCCCCCAAAAATTTGTTTATAAAAGCAGACATATATACATACATACATACATACATACATACATACATATTCTCACACACACACACACACACACACACACACACACACACATATATATATATATATATATATATATATATATATATATATATAAACATTGATTCCCAAAATCTTGCTTTGACTACTCATCAGCAACCAAAGAAGGAGGAGGAGGAGGAGGAAGAAGGAGGAGGAGGAGGAGAGGAGGGGAGGGGGAGGGGGAGGGGGAGGAGGAGGAGAAGAGGAAGAGGAAGAAGAAGAAAGAAGAGGAAGAGGAAGAGGAAGAGGAAGAGGAAGAAGAGGAAGAGGAAGAGGAAGAGGAAGAGGAAGAGGAAGAAGAAGAAGAAGAAGAAGAAGAAGAAGAAGAAGAAGAAGAAGAAGAAGAAGAAGAAGAAGAAGAAGAAGAAGAAGAAGTAGTAGTAGTAGTCATCAGTCCAGGAATCCAACGTTGGTTGGATTACAACATTTACATATCTTCAACAACTGCATCTCTTTTGTGTGCCCCATCTATACACAAGATGGCAGCAAATCCTCACAAGCTTGTGCTATCCTCACCAGCAGTGCTAGAATAAATAAAGTCTCCCAAGTTAGTCTGATCAATTGTCTGATTCATTATTCCTCAAATCATTTCCTCACAGTGATTTTATATTATCTTCTAGCATCACCCAATCATCTTTGTGTTGATATAAAAGTAATAAGAACTTTATATCACCTTAACAATGGCTAAATACAGTTATAAGACTCTTATCACTCCGTAGTGAAGAAAAGCAACTTTTCATATTGCTAAACTTAACCTTAATTGATCATCCATGACATGCTAATATTTAACAGGGGTATCTACAGGCAGGGAGGGGTGTCAAAAAGTCAAACAGACACAAGCCCTGATCAAAAAAACCCTATCCTTTTTTATGTGCATTGCTTGTGTTGGAAGACAAAAAAACAATAAGCTTTCTTCTCCTCCCAACAACTGACTGAAAAATGCTGGTTCTCACGAGTAAATTGACTAGATAGCAGGGACCAGATAGCAGGGACCAATTTGTGGCTGGACCAGGGACAAGCCACAAATTGCAAAGGAAATAGTTATCATTTCCTGTCAGTCAGCTGGACAGATCAATCAGCTGCCCAGAGAGAAAAGTTGGAATGATCTGCAGGATACAGCAGCCTGAGGCTACCTGCTGCAGTCCCTGGGCTGTTGTCTGCAGAACCACGTAATAGAGCAAAGGCTTTGATATATTATTGAAGATATAAAAGCTGAAATTGGCAGCCAGCCCTCTGGCTTGCTTCTAGTTGCACCACAATGTGATAGAATAATTATGAGCAGCTCAACCCTGTAAACCTCATTCAGTTCAATATAGAGTATAGAATAATAGGGTTGGAAGGGACTTTGGAGGTCTTCTAGTCCAACCCCCTGCCCATGGCAGGAGATCCTATACCATTCCAGACTTTCTTTTGGCTTGACAGGATGGATACATGTGATCATAAAAAGAATAACAGTTGGAAGGGATGCTAGAGGTCCTCCTGTCCAACCCACCCATCCACCCAAGCAGGAGACTCTATACCATTTCAGACAAATAGTTGTCCAATCTCTTCTTAAAAACCTCCAGTGATGGAGCACCCACAATTTCTGGAAGTAAGCCATGGACGTTGAATTTATTAGGATAAAATATTTTAAGGGTCTTTCTCTACTACTAAATTGAAATGCCATCTACCCATCCTTGCAAACAAAAGTGCCGGCATAAAACGTGTTATCTCTATTGTCAATTTATATTGAGTCTCTAGTTCCTGGTTTACCCCGATTGGAGAATGTGTCATATGTTTAGAGTCAAATGATAGATTTTCTTCCGAGTACTGATATCTCCTTTCAGTATGAGACCAAACATTAGAGAAACACCCACCAATGGAGCATTAGAATTGATACAGGTCTTACTTTTTTTTTTTTAATTAATACAATATAGATGACGCCTCTGTGACTCCCTCTGACTCATCTAGGCCAGTTTATATGTTCATGTTAAAATAATATTAAACCAAGCAACATATAGAAAATTACAAGGATAAATATATATCTAATGAAGATTCTCAGTCATCCAGATACAGTTATCTGGAAGTTGAATCATGGTAACTGGATTTCTTTTCTTCTTCAAAATGTTTCACTGCTTATCCAAGTAGCTTCTTCAGGCCAAGCAAGTCAGTTAAGGGGACCCCATATATGGAGGTTTTATTTCTCACCTAATCTGGATAGGCTCTCTCTGCCTACTCATCTAATGAACTTCACACCCACTACTGGTTATCTGACTTCACCTCCAAGGTAGTGAGTAGGGAAGAGATATTACTCACCTCAAGGCTGTCACTGGAGGAGTGTCAGAATGGGGTTGGGTATTATTTTTGTATCAGTACACCTAATGACAATTTAAAACTGACTCATTCCCAGGGTGGGGTTGAAATAAATGCCACATTAAAGGGCCAAAATAGATGTTATCAGAGCATAATTGTGCAGTGGTTAAGTGCAAGCAGGGACAGGGCCTCTATTGTGTATAGTTCAGTGGGAGTATGAGAAAACCTAATTCCAAACTGAAATTTGTTAAGGCTGAGAATTTCTCACAGTAAAATCTGCAATGGAGTTCTGTTAGAATGAGTGATGGCTGTCCTGTATTAGATGGATCTACCAGAACTACAGCTTGAAACATTCACTATAATGCAGTTTTTGACTAATCCTTTCCATTAGTTCTTGCTGTTGGGTTTCCTTCAATTGGGTGAAATATAAAAGGCTTCCTCTTGGACTGATGTCTTACAATAGTAAGGAAATCTGATTCTGAACTGGACACCTTGATTGATTCTTTGGTTCAGTTCAACCATATCCATGTTATACCCTTCAGTCATAATCACGATGTTTTTAACTCTCTGCATCACTCTACAGAATGCATCCATACAGAATTCAAGATGAGTGAATTTGGCAGTCTTATAAATATAGTACATTTTGCTGGTGATTATTCAGATCTGAAATGGCTTCTCAAAAGTGAATTGCTTCCACCTTCTTTGAAGACTTTCTGATGTTAAGCAACGATCACCTTTCTCCAAAGTATTTTTATTCTTAACTTTAATCTCTTACTTCCTAGGTCATGAGATCTGATACCGGTATTAGTACATTTTTATTATGCATGTGTACTGTGATCATACATTTTAAGAGTTTGTCCTCTGCAAGTGATTAACTACTTCAGAAATCAGGTGTGTGTTTGCATATTTACATTAATATCTTAGTTTAAGACTAAGTTTAACTGTCTTAGTTTAAGACAGCTTAATAACTGTCTACACTCATGACTCATGAACAGAAAGAATCCACCATCAACACTATAAATTGATCTAGTTATACATAGTGCTTGAACAATGATTAAAACAAATGGCTTATTGGAAAATCTTAACGATATTTCTCTCTTTGTCTCTCAAATTGACAGCTGAAGTAATGTTTTGCCCATTTCACCATATTTCACATATCATTCTTAATTTAAAGCAATATATTTCCTTAGAGATTACCTTGAGGAAAAAAATACACCTTTGGACAGTAAGAGAAATTCCTAAATATGCCTCTTAGGTCTATCTTCCATTTTTGTAGGATGCAGAGAGTACTTTAACATCTGGAGCAGAACATTATTTAACTTTTCCCTTCCTCATTGCCTAGAGTCAGTTTAGCATGGTGCACTAGTACAGTGTTTCTCAACCTTGGCAACTTTAGAATATGTTGACTTCAACTCCCAGAAAACCCATTACATTGGGGGAATCTGGGAGTTGAACTCCTTACTTCTTAAAGTTGCCAAAGCTGAGAAATACTGGTGCACTGGTTAAGGCATCAAACCACAAGACTGAGTTCTAGTCCTATCTTAGGTACAAAGCCAGCTGGCTGAACTTAAGACCAATCCCTTCTCTTAACCATAGGAAAAGGCAATGGCAATCTACTTCTGAAAAATGCTATCAAGAAAACTACAGGGAGCAGTCTCCAGGAATCAAAATTGATTTTAAAACACACATTTTTTTTTTCTCCACAGTCATTGCTGTTCCACCACTGACTGCCAAACAGCTTGCTGGAATGCCAGCAGCAGCAGCAACCCAACTCTACATCCACTGCTAGTCTCATCTTCTTCCTTTATTGCCTACAGTCAGGGCAGGATACTCTCTGTACTGGTAAGGCAGAAGTGGGCAAAAACTATCAGGAAAAGTCTCTAAAGGTTCTTTAGTTCCTGGAGGAAAAGCAAGCTATAAATACCATCATTCAAAAAGATATATAAAGCAAATTTAGAGGGTGGTTGCAACATTTTTTCACCCGATCAAGCTTGTTCAGGCAACAGCAGGAGCACTATCAAAACTCACTCTTGCTTTGCCTGGACAAACCCAGAGAAGACTTGCCTAGGCAAAGCAGGAACAAAGCTTGAAGCACTTTTGAAAGTTGACTAACCCATGGGTGAAGCCATCTGCAATGGCAGCAGTTTCAGTGTAGTCATTTTATAGAATTAAAGAGTTGGCAATGATCTTAAGAGATCACTAGTCCCATGTTCCAACTCAGTATGGAACATATTACATAATTTCCAGCCTCTATCTGAAGTAAAACAGAACTTACCACTTAATGTGACAGCCTGTTACAAAGCCATTGTAACAATAATAAAGGCAGGATATATCTATACTTTTTTTAAAAAAATCAGAATTGTTCAAAATTTTTGAATAATTTTGTTCTGATCTCCATAAGCAACTAACTTTGAACAAATCCAACCAGTGCTGTACCTTTAGAAGACGAACCTCTCTTCAAAGAAGCACAGCTCAATAGTCTTACTGCTCAAGAGAATATATCTGACTTTTTTTTTTATTTGGCTTCTAACTTGGGTGGAATAAATAATGAAGTATGGCTACATACAGCTTACTTTCCACTTAGGTCAGATTTCCTTTTGGATCAGAGGACTCTGAGCTGATCATAATATTTACATATCTGTAAATAAAACAACATTTTCAAACAGATCTTGTGAGGCAAAAGTTCTTGCTAAAGGGTAGCATATCCATTTCTCCATGTCGGGGGAAAAAGCTTTATACTTTGCAAGTGACCTTCCAACTTGTATCTCTATCTACTTCAAATCTATACAGTCATTTAACCTGCTCACATGATATCCAAAGGTTAGGAAAGAATGTGAACACCATATCTCATTCTTTGACATTCCTTCCTGCACTGAAAAAGAAAGATGGAATTATTTTTTTCTATTCATATTCCTTTGAATACAAGTAACAATGTCCACATAGTTGGAAAGCTAGTAAAAAACCGATACACAAGAAAATATGATAAACCTGAATAAACTGGGAAGCTTGGAACTTGGCTGATATAAGTGATCACATCTTCTTCCCCAGAAATGAGCAAGCTTCTCTTAGATCTTCCATATTGGAAATGGCTGTTTCTTCATATTCAGCACTCCCTTCCTGCACCTGAAGAACTCTTGTTCTCCACAAATTCTGACAAAAGTTTAGTTGCAAGGGTCAATACAGATTAAATGCATATTTGCATGTAATCCAGTGGTGGGCTGCTGCCGGTTAGGACCATTCCTAATGAACTGGTAATTCCGACAATCAGCTGGCCCCACCCACCCGGCCCCGCCCTATCCTGCCCTATATTTCCTTCTTTCTGGCTCAGCTGATTCACGCGGCACAGCTGATTTCTGCAGCTCCACTGTTCTACTTACCGGGGCTGCCGTAAAAGGTAAGCAGCTGAGCTTCAAATTACTGTATTTTGAACACTGCGTGCACACGCATTAGGTGCGCACTCGCAAAACTGGTTGTTAAACCGGTTGCAGCCCACCACTGATGTAATCTGCTACTTGGAGGCTGATTCTTATTAGGTTCGGCAGCAAATATATTTATGAGATCTGATTGATATATGATTTAAAGTATTTATTCATTACCCATTCTCTTAATACCTCTGGAAGCATTGAAAGATTTTATTCTGTTGAAGTTCCAACAAAAATTACCTCTACAAAGATAGTATTTACAGTGGAAGGAGAATTTCTACTGAGGCCCCCAATACAACATGTAAAGATTTGAGAAAATTCTCATTATTAAGAATTATTTACCATTATTCATTTTTACATTTTGTATGTCACTCTTCAAGATCGACTATTCCCAGAGGTATTTTAACATCTTAAAATCATATCATAACATTTTTGCAAAGTAAAGCAATTAAAATAGATATAAGCAATAAAAGCAGGTTAGTTAAGAGCTTTTCTGTGATGTGTAACATTAAAATATTAAGCAAACAATTTCACCATGATCATAAATCTGGGTTAAAACAATATACAAGCCAATTAGTTAAAGAGCAAAGGAATACAAGAGATAGAAAATGTCCAAGCTAAAAGCTTCAGAGATATCTGCCAAAGTGCCAAAAATACATGGAAATAAAGAAAAAGCCTGAATTTAAAATCAAACATACAATATAAATCTACAGCATATACAGACAGAGGAAAAAACATTCAAAAATTATCCAGAGATAATATTCTTATGCAATATCAGAGTCATTACCCAAAATTGGGCAACAGCAACAATCACACCCTTATTATTGTCAAGTTTTAAAAAATATATGCTTTAGTAAAAGGTTTGGAAGAAACCTTTGCTTGTTGCTAGAAAGTACTAAATAAAGAATTTAATAAATAATCAAGTATTAATAACTATAAAGAATGCAATGGAGTATTAAGGATAATCAGATGTGTCTTACTGGGAAGGGCATTCTGGAGCGGGCAAGGGAGGATACCCAGAGAACTTGCCTCAGCAAGATAAATCAGATAAGAACAGTGTACCTGAGTGGCTTTGCATAAATTAATGGGAAGTCCTTCCTACCATAGGCCTGCATCAGGTTGAGGAGAGTCTGATGTTGCTGAGAAGTCATTTTTTTTTCTACTGAGAACTCTCTATTGATCCAAGCAAATACTGTAACAAACTGAAGTGCAGTCAGGTAATGACTAGAAAAGGATACAGGAAACTCCCATACTGTAGCAAACTAAGCTAAACAGGAGTAAGAGCCCTCTAATACTATATCTAGTACAATTGAACACAAGTAGTCCTGTTTAAGGGATGATCACAGGAACATCTCTGTGGAGTAGTAGGGCTATTTTTGTCATTTGGCAGATAGAGTCATTCAGATACATTCAGAGCTGAATTCCAATTGGGCATGCCCAGTTGAGGTGTCTAAGTCAGAGTCTTGTAAAGTTATTGGAAGAGATTTTGAGGTGTGATTCCTATGGAAGTAAACACAGTCTTTCAAACTAAGCTTAGTCACCTAGGCTGTTTAGATTATGATCCTTCCTGTTTGGTCAAGCTACCTGGTAGGCAACTATGGTTGGTTCCATGTGGCGATATCACCTTCTTTAAGGGAAAGGATTACCCACTCAACCTTGAAGAAAGCAAGATGAAATTCAAAGTGCTGGTTTTCACCTATAAAGCCCTGGGTTATTGAGGGATCACCTGTCTCCAGTGAGATTAGGCACAGTGGACAGGTTTTGGATCCCATTGATTAAGCATGTCACTTATGGGAACCAGGAAGTATGTCTTCTCTATTGCAGCCTCTGAAATAACATCCCCAAGAGATCTGGAGGGCTCCCATCCCAATGAAGTTCAGGAAGCTATTAAAGCCCTGGTTATCCTTCCAGGTCTGGGGCCATTGTAGTGATTAAGCCCCAGGTAATTAGATGGCCTTTTTGTTTATATACTTGTCTTTGGACCATTTAGGGTTTGTTTTTTTGGGGGGGGGGGTCTATTCTTATTTTTTAACTATAAGACACCCAGTGCTCTTAGGAGTCAGACTGCCTCTAAACTGTATAATATACTCTAAAAAGACAAGCGAGGGCAAACACTTATTAGAATAATAGCTGCTTTGCATGAAGTAAATTTCAGGTTTAAATCCTGCTATTCTCAATTCAAAGAGGACCAGGTAACAGATGTCATTAAAATAACTATTTGAGAGCTACTCTCAGTGATAGCAAAAAGAATAATTTACAGTAAGTGGGCCAATAATCAGATGTAAAAATGTATAGGGCACTTACATACATAAAACATACATGCTACAGACAAGTAGCCATAATAGCCAGTTCTGCTATTGTCCGGCTGGATGGTTTCATTCTGTTTCTCCCTCTTGTTTCTTTCCTCTCTCAGAGTTTGCCCTTGGTTTGCCTTTACCTCTCCCTTTCCTCCCCTTCTGCTACAGATCCTGTGAGAACATCTGGCTTGGTGTCAACCCTGCTGAGTCATTGCTGCGTATGACCAGCATGTGAGTCATGAGAGGGAAGTCCCTTCACACTGGGTACTTTTCAAACCGGAGCTGAGTAAAAGGGAAAGTTGTCAAAGAATGTTGGCACTGGTGAAGACTTCCTTGGAACAGAGACAAGTCCTCTGCTCTCTGCGACTTACTTCCCTTTGCCATAGTAAACTTGTGCCTCTGATGAATTCCAAACTCTCAAGAACAACAGATCCAGAGGACTTGAATGAGCTGGGGAATTGTCAGTAAAGGAAATGTTAGATTAGCTTGCTGGAAAATGAATGAACAGAGCAAGAATCATGTCAGATTCTTGGAGGGCATAGCTTTCTTCCACTTCAAGTTCACCATTGCTATTAATATTCCATCTGCTTTGGGGGAATAACCATTCTGAAAGGAGAAAGGCAAATAGGAAAGTTGAGTGTGACCTCAAAGACCCATTTTAAAATCCTCTTCTTTATGATGTGCTTTGCAATCCCATATGACCATCAGGTATGAAATGATGCTGGTTTACAGTTTGACAATTCGACAGGCTCCTGGAGAAAATAGAGCCCATCTCACACTTATCTAGCATGTTGCTTGTCAGCGATGGTATCAGAAGGCAGCATGGCACAAACAGCAGCACAATACTTCATTATTGCAGTAGAAGTAACAGCTTAGAAGATGGCCTGCCATTGAGGCCACTGGTGAGGAACATTATTTTCCTTATTTGGCTGTAAAGTAAATGGCAATTTGGCAAGCATTGATTTAAGAAAACAAAGTCCTTCCAAATGCCACTTTGAGGTATTCAGGCATTCTTATTCTCTCATCCTTTAAAGACAAAAGTTAACAGTCTGCCAGCCAATTTGCTAGACCAGTTAATACATTTATTTTAGTTTAATGTAGGTGCTTTTAGTCTTCAGTATCTGAGAGGCTATTTCTTTTTCAGCAAGTAAGATAAATATAATAAATACTTTGGAGATACTCAGTGTCCTTCCTTTTCTTAAGATTAAAATGGCAATATATAATGCTCTCAATAGCTGTACTTTCTCATGACTGAGATAAAGAAAACAGACACAACAACTGGCTATTATTAGCAAGGGCTTCTTGATTCTTAAATATTCTAACCATTCTACAATGCTGCTTATTATATTATTGGTTACTTGCTTTACATATCATTTGCCTATATATCAGCTGGCTTGGTTAGAACAGCTTCTTGTGTGACGTGACCTTGATTAAGGAATTTAAGGGAGGAAGGGAGAGAAAAGCCATGGATTGTGCTTTGTTTCAGACCCTCTTTGTAGGAGTTTAACAGTATGACTGGTGGAATGTCAGCATATATTCACTGTCTCATGCAGCATTTCCTGGAAATCTACACATGAACTCCTCTATCAAGAAGGAAAAAAACCCGACTTTAGCTACATTATTATTATTATGGTTCATCACAGTCAGCGAGATGTTCAGACTGGATTTGACATTTTTATCCACCCATTGAGTCCTTCCCAAGGACTTAGAATAGGCAGATGTTGATGTCTTATAGTGTTAGAGATATGGTTGCAGGATGTAAGCAGGGGTGGGATTCAGCCGGTTCTGACAGGTTTAGGCATACCGGTAGCTCTGAAGATCAGCTGAGAGTGAAACAGTTCGCTCCGACAATCAGATGGGCCTACCCCACCTGCGCTATAACCTATCTATATTTCTTTTGTTTTAAGCCAAGCTGATAGGTGCGGCAGAGCAGATTGCCGCAGCTCAGCTGTTTTACTCACTCTGGATTCAGTAGAAGGTAACTTTCAATCATAATGTGCATGCGCGGAAGTGTGAGTTTGGCGTGCATGCACAGCGTGTGCACAGCAAACCGGTTGTTACAACCAGTGAATCCCACCACTGGATGTAAGCTGTTCCTAGTAAAGCTGCCTTTTGCAATTTACCGATGGTGCAGTGGGGGGTTGCTATCGGTTTGCCCCAGTTTGGGCGAACTGGTAGCAGCAGTGGCGGGAGGCTCCGCCCACCCGCCCAGACATCATCAAATACGATCTGCGCATGCGCAGAAGTGGCACACGAGCAAACCAGTAGCAAAGGTAAGTGAAACCCACCCCTGCGATGGTGATTTTGTCAATGCCAAAAAGTGTTCAAGCAGTGATCCAGTTGTTTTAAGAATATACCCAAGGCGTCTATTGCCATTGGTACAAACTTTGATTTGTTTTACCACAGTCATTCTATTTGCAGGTCTTTGTGTTTTGTTACCTTCTTTCTCTTCTATTCTGCTGTCTCCAGGTCCTGCCATGTCCACTATCCAGACTTGTTTTCTTTCTAATCAACAATTGTTAAATCTGGCATATCATTTGACGGCCGTGGCCAGGGGGGCTTTTTATCAGGTTCGCCTGATACGCCAGTTGCGTCCCTTTCTAGATCGGGACTCTCTACGCACAGTCACTCAGGCACTAGTCACTTCCCGCCTGGACCACTGCAATACTCTCTACATGGGGCTCCCCCTGGGGTGCACCCGGAGGCTCCAGCTGGTCCAGAACGCGGCCGCGCGGGGGATTATGGGGGTGACGAGGCGCTCCCATGTGACACCTCTCCTGCGCGAGCTGCACTGGCTTCCGGTGGTCTTCAAGGTGTTGGTGACCACCTTTAAAGCGCTCCATGGCTTAGGGCCGGGGGTACTTACGAGACCGCCTTCTGCCACCAATAGCCTCCCACCGGCCAGTACGCTCACACAGAGTGGGCCTCCTCAGGGTGCCGTCCGCCAGACAATGTCGGCTGGTGACCCCCAGGGGGAGGGCCTTCTCTGTGACGGCGCCCACCCTCTGGAACAACCTTCCCCCAGAGTTACGTACAATAACAGACCTCCGGATTTTTCGTCGGGCCCTGAAAACCTATTTATTTCAACTAGCTGGGCTGGCTTGAGTTAAATTTTAAATTGATTTTAAATTGGGTTGTTTTAATTTACGGCCAAATATTTAATTATTTTAATACTGTTTTTAAATTTTGTATGCTCTGTTTTTACCTTGGCTGTGCACCGCCCTGAGTCCTATTTGGAGAAGGGCAGTATAGAAATTTAATAAATAAATAAATAAATAAATAAATTATGTGGTAGGTGTCTGTCTATATGAATTTTAAAGTCCCAGATCATTTTAATTTCTTTATATTTTATTACTTTCTTCATTTAATGATCCCACCAGTTCTTTTTAGTCTTTTTACTGTTTGCAGGCAAATTATATTTTTTTCCAGATCTTCCAATGCATCAATGCAGCTACTTTGTCAAGCCATTGTTTTTAATCAGTCTGTACAATCTTCTTGCAGCAGCTAAACAGGTGGTCCACTGTTTCTTCAGCTTCTTTGCAGAGATGGCACTTGCCATCTGTTGCTGTCTTCTCAATTCTGGCTTTGTATGCATTTGTTCTTAAGGCTTGGTCTTGTGCAGCCAGAATTAGCCCTTCTGTCTCTTTTTTCAACTTTCCTGCTAGTCATTGCCAGGTTTTATTATTATCCGCTTTGCCTTTTTTTTTAATATACAGGCCATGTAATAGTTCGTCTTGCCATGTCTCTTTTCTTTGGTCTTTCTTATAAGCCAGTTCGGTCTCTCCAGTCTTTATGGTATACTAGTTTCAGTGCATCATCTTCACTGACCTTCATATACTTGTCTAGTACCCTTTTTTCTTTTTCACTATTATTACTATCACCATTATTATTGCACAAATCTTAAAAGAAGGCTGTTATTTCAATTATCATAAAGATGGATAATTTGCAAAGCATGTTAGGATGAGTGTGGTATCCAGAGTATTAAATAAGCCACTTCTTTTGGAAAACATTTACTCCTACTTCAAAGGCTATCCTCAACTATTTGCATATGTATTTATACACAGCCACTCCACTGGCAATCCCAACAGAATTCTTTTCTGTATATCCATACTCCAAGAACCAGGGCAAGTCTTCTCAAGAGTACAGCTGGTTTTAGGAAGGGATGCTTTGCTCAAGTTAATATACTTCACAAAGTATTTCTTTGAATGCTTTGCACATCCTGCAAAGAATGTAAATGAAAAACAGTCTACTTGATGGAAAAAATATTGTTTTAAATTAATATAAATACATGTTCATAATGATCAGATTTGCAAGTTAGGAATTCTGCTAAAAATTATTTCGTTTATGGATCTTATGTACCCCACCAAATCATATATACAAGTACTACATGATTTAGTCAATCAGAATAGAGCTGGAAGGGATCTTGGAGGTCTTCTAGTCCAACCCCCTTCTCAAACAGGAGACTCTACACCAGGGGTGTCAAATTGGCAGCCTGCAGGCCGGATGTGTCACATGCAGGTCACACCTACCCCAGCTCCATGAAGGGGGAAAACAGGGGTGAAATGCTCCCAGTTTGGACCGGATCGCCCGATCCGGTAGCGATGGCGGCAGGTGGTTCAGAGAACCGGTAGCAAAAATCCCTCCCCACCCCCATGCCCAGCTGAGCCGCATGATCATCAGAGGCTTTTTATTTTATTTTTAAAAGCATTTTTTTCTACAACCTCTTTGGCCAAAAGAAAGCTTTTAAAAGTAAAAACAAAGCCTCTGCCGATCAGGCAAGTCAGCTGGGATGGTCAGAGGCTTTAAAAAAAAGGAAAAGCCTCTGCCGATCAGGCAAGTCAGCTGGGATCATCAGAGGCTTTTAAAAGCATTTTTTTACAACATCTTCAGCAGAAGAGGTTGTAGAAAAAATTGTTTTAAAAGTAAAAAAAAAAAGTTGGCTACACCCACAGTCATATTACCCCCCCATCACCAAGCCACGCCCACAGAACCGGTAGTAACAAATTTTACATTTCACCACGGGGAAAATGTCACAATATGTCACATGACAGCAACGTGATGCCGTGAGTTTCACACCCGTCCCCTATACTATTTCAGATAGCTGGCTATCCAGTCTTTTCTTAAAAACCTCCAGTGATGAAGCCCCTACAACTTCTGAAGACAAGCTGTTCCACTGGTTAATTGTCCTCACTGTTAAGACTTCTTTCCTTGATTAGTTTCCATCCATCGTTTTTTCTCTTGCCTTCTGGTTCTTTGGAAAATAGGTTGACCCCCCTTTTCTTTGTTGCAGCCACTCAAATACTGGAATACTGCTATCATGTCACCCCAGTCCTTCTTTTCTCTAGACTGGCTATACTCAATTCCTGCAACCATTCTTCATATGTTTTTATCTCCAGGCCTTCAATCATCTTAGTTGTTCTTCTTTGCACTTTTTTTCCAAAGTCTCAACATCTTTTTTGTAATGATGTGACCAAAACTGGATGCAGTATTCCAGGTGTGACCTTACTAAGCCTTTATAAAGTGGTACTGTTCACTTGATTTTGATTTTATGCCTCTGTTTATACAACCAAGGATTGTATTAGCTTTCTCTAATACAGAAAACATTCCCCCCACCCCATAGGGCATATACTGCAGTGATCAGCAATGAGTAAATTATTTACAGTACCCTAAATTAACCAACCAACCAACCAACCAACCATTATTTCCAGGGAAATAGGGAAAAAAAAGGGAAAATAGGTCAATTCAGTCCTGAACTGGTTAACATGGTCTTAAAGTTGCCTAACAATGCCAGATTATGCTGATAGCATCCTGCATAGACCACAAATAGCAATTGTTTCTCTACCTATACATAGGCTGCAAAAATGTTCAAAGAGGTGAAGCCTTGGTAATATAAAATATTATTCCTTACAGTTTCTCAGCAATATTATTTCCTAATATTCCTCCTTATAAATTCTAAAAGATGAACGAGGTATCCCAAACAAGTAGGCCCTCTTAACAGAACATCTATTCAGGGAAGACTGGGTTGCCTTCGATGATCAGTGACTTGCCACTATGCATTTGCCATTGCTGTTTTGCAGAAGATACTAGTTGTAATAAAACACTTTGATTAAAGATCTTGACAGATGAACTCCCTGCAACCCATGTCCCTATTAATGACCCTTTGCATCACTCACAAAGAATCATTACCCGAGTTAATCAGTAAAACCGTTTTCTCGTTTTAGGCCTGTTTCCAACATATTTCTTACAGCACTTCTGGATCCTGCTAATGAAGCTCATTAGTCTGCTAATGTAATAAAGTAGCATTTTTCCTACTTGAAGAAGACAAGAAGACAAGATATAATTCCCAGAATTCTCATCCAGTAAGACATAAGGCCTGAACACATACTGAACTCATGTGTGAACACAACAAATTTTCTTAACAATGTTTACTTATATGTTATTTTTGAAAATAAGAATTATAAAAGCTCACTGAATTGAGACTGGAAGAGTAGGGGTGTAAGTATTATTAAAGATGAACCCCAGCAATCCATATGTGATGAAAACCTGCTTTTTTGTGCCATTTAACGTGAAGGTTTTTCTGCCATCTACAAGTAAGAGCCTAGTATATCTAACAGAGATGCTTCATTCGGCTGATCTCCTGCCAAACGAACTAAAAAATAGAATTGGGAACCAAGGTATCATAAACCTCATCAGCTGAAAAAAAGAAATGGGTTTTGAGGAGGGATGTCTTTGTGGTGGCCCCTGGTTTATTTACATTTCAGAGACTCAACAGGAATTTATCTTAATAATGCTTCTTAATATGCATATACTTTTGAAAGGATTATAAAAAAAAGAATTAAAGATCCCTAGTAAATCAGACAATTAAATGGCTATTAGTATTAGTATAAAGATGTTTTTAAAAAGGATATGTCCTTGGTTATTCGGGTTTTCTCCTGCATAAACTTGGAAGTGTCTTGGCGACGTTTCGAGAAAGTCTCATTCGTCACCTTCAGGCTGGTGTTTTCGGCTTCGGAAGCATGAAGCCGAAACAGCAACCTGAAGATGACGAACAAACACCCTACATACAAACACCCGCAAAAACCTCAGAATGTATGTGTGTGTGTGTATGTGTGTGTGTGTGTGTATACAGTTTAAATAATAAAAATTGTTTTATAGTAGTAACTTTAAAGCACAAAAATGTTTAAGAAGCACAAAATATTGTTTTGGTTGTGTTTAGTTTCTTACCATAAATCTTAACTGTATTTGCTGCCTGCTGTTGTTTATTTATCCTATTCTGATACTACACAATTGTGGGGAAATAGGGGGGGAAAGTACATTGGATATTTTCGCTGCCTTGGGATATTTGTAAAAAAAAAAGGTGGGATACAAATAAATATAGTCAAAAGCTATATATGCAAACATAGACAATAACACAGATGATGCCTAAAACCTAGAGCACATGCGCAATGAGCTGCAATTAATTTCAGGAAGGCCTTGGACCACTCCATCTCCCATCAAGTTTTTGGCATTTGGATTATACAGTTTGGGAAATTATCTTGCCACGTTTACAAAAGTTTAAGGGAGTTACATTTTGGATTTTTTCCAATTACTGAAGCACAGCGGATGTTCTAGTTCTTTCATTTTAAGATCTTGGCCAGGCTGATTTTGGAGCATTCGTATATATTTGAAATGGAAAGCAAGCTTTCTCCAGTATATTGGCCTTTAGATATATCTGACTAAAAATTCCATTATGTCCAGCCATCTACCAATTGAAACTCTTAGCCAATGTAAGTTTGGAGGATTTTAACTTAAGGACAATGAAATGACAAATTACACATTGTAATTCACCACTTCCCAACAATTATTATAGATATTAGAATACACATATTCATGACTCTCCTTGTCCCATCTAAACAACTAATTGTGTTATAGAATACAAGATTCCATTCCTAGCTCTCTGTTTCAAGTGTAGGAAATCTACTAATTTAAACTAGTCATGTTATTTTCCATTGGCCAAAAAAATGTCATCACATTTCACATCCATGCTTTTTTTCTAATGGTTTGATTTTAGCTAAACTTCCAGTAGGATAAACTAGTTTTGGCATAGATCTCAAATGTTGTGTGGGGACACCAGATCATTTTAAGCTATTATTTACAAATGAAATATTTGATATAATAAAATGATACCAACCAAATGGTGAAGCAAGGAGGTGGGAGCAAAAGAGAAATTTTATAAAGCATTTTTCCTAATCCAGATATTCATAAGGAACTATCATATGCTTAAAATTTGCTGATTTACTATACTGGAGATGAGGCATTTGCAAGCAGGTATTATTTTGATGCATTATATTAAGCCAGGTAACAAATAAAATCAGAGGAGAATTGGATGAGTTGCGTGATATCTTAGAACCAAAGGATGATCTAAATTCAAACATATTCATGAGTCTGAAACAATTAATCTACTGTTTAATACATATCTAAAAGACCTGTTTTGTTTTTGTAAAAATGGAGTAAGAAATTCTTATCAATTGTCAAAGACTTGCATGTTAAAAAAAGTGGCATAATGAGTAGAGCAATTAAAAAACATGCCAAAACATGAAAGCAGACAATGACAAAATCTGATAACCTATCAGTGTTAAACAATGCCTACCCCAATAACACCTTTAGAAACATGACGTTCTTTCCCAGGAGAAATTCCTACCAGGGAGCACACAGGTGTTAAATGGCAAAGCACAGCTCCTGAGTAAACAAGCATCTGTGCCAGCAGCATTTGATCTCCACAAGATCCACATGAGACTGGGGATTTATTTAGCATGTTTGTGCATGAGAGACTGGCAAGGAAACAAAAGAAATAAACATGTTTTAAGGCGTGGCTTGCTGGGTTTTTTTTTTTAAACAAAGATTTTCTCTACAAATTACCATTGCCCTAGTAATGGAAAACAACCCAGCTAGTCAATGACATTTTATTTTTATCCCTTCTCACAATCTCCATGCCTTGCTTAAATCAATTGATTGCCTTTTGACTTATGGGAATATGAGAGAATTATTGGTACTCAGCTGTGCTTGGCAGCTGTGCTTGGCAGCTACTAAAGTGCTGAACAGCAATTTTATGTAGTTATAGGACAAATCTGCAAACCAGTAAACCCAACAGGACAAACTTATTCTAAGTCCAGCATGAATGTATGTATGGTGAATGTGCTACAATGATAAAAGCCAGATATTATATAAAGATACAGCTATTCAAATCTTCCATGCCTTCTTACTATATAATACCATGGACATGACTGATGGGGGCTTTATGCTCCATGGCCATAAGGCTACCCACTTACTTGCTATTTATGCATCAACCAAGACTGAATTAAGTCCATGGGGAAGTAGTTATGTGAATGATTTTGAATAAATACGATATCAAAATAGTACCAGAAAAATCAGAGTCTTTTATTTTAAAAAAAAGAAAAACATAAATTATCCTTATATATGTTTATTTTTGTATGTTGCTAGAAAAAAATCCTGAACTTCAGTAACTTTTGAGCTGTATGAATTAATAAGAAAAAATAACATCATTCCCCACGAGTCATACCAAATTCATGGACCAAATAATTAGAAATTATTCTGTCTTCTGCTAAGAGGGAACTGAAAACAACTCAGTACCACTGCTATCCTGCTATACAGTTGTTAGCAGGTAAAACTTTTTCAGTTCAGAATGCAGGCTGATTATCTAGGTTTGAGACAAAGTAGAAATCACAATGAAACTGTAACAATTATTTAATGTGGGTTCTTTCTCTTGTACAGTAAGTCTATGTTTATACTTTAACGATGTACACATGTGAGGCATATTTGATAAATGACAAACATTTTGGTGGACCAATTGCTGTTTTGGTACATACTTTTTCAAAGTTTGCTGAGATAACTAATGCAATCTATTTCACAGTATTAACATATAAAACTCCTGAAACAAAATAATGACTATAAATTAGCCTACAAGAGGTGCTATTATCATCATAAGCAATAACTTGAGAAGCAATTCTCCAATTCTGCATTTCACAAGCTTTAATTCTGAAATCTCATAGAGGAAGACTAAAATGATCCATATGACCTAATGAAAGAAGATCCTTAAGATATACAGAGGCAAATTTACCTATACAGCTGTTTCATTTGGCATCTTTTATCTGTTATTCAAAGTAGAGAAACCAAACAGTTCTGGTGGCTGCATTGCAACAGTACAACAGTGCAGACAATAACACTATAATTGAGTCATCTGATTCTACCGATATTATTACTGGACAAATGCTCCCAAACCCTAATTATAAATTAAGTATCACTGTTCTCCAGGAAAAAGAAAATACAACATAGTTGTTCAAAAATACTCCTTTAGCTGTTATGGTTGTAAAAATCCTGTATTTCAGTGTGTGCAACCAGATGCATTGCATTATATTAGAAACATATGCTCCTCCTCTTACCATCAGGTTCTACCACTTTGTATTCACTCTATTGTCCCAGATTTCACACGTAGCATGAAAACAGTCACACGGTTCTAGATAAAAACCACTGAAGACAATACAATAGTTAAGTTCCAGTCTAGTTTTCAAGTCAGGAAGATCAGTATCAAAGAACCTTTCAATCCTGTCAAATTATAGAATTTCTTTTTTAAAAAATGCTAAATTTGGAATTGTGAAGTTAAAGTAGCCTAACTTAAACATTGTTTTAGTATTTATTCTCAGTCAGATAATTAATACTGGAAGCTTCTGTTAGCCACAATTGTGTAATTGATGCTGACCATGGTTAGCAAAAGCACTTAGACTAATATACCACTCCATAAGACTGTACGGCACCATCTGAGCAGTTAACAAATGTCATCATATTTCCCTCAACAATCTGGACCCTCATTTTACCAACCTCAGGAGAATGTAAGGTTGAATATATCCTGAGCTCATCGGGATCAAACTCTTGGCTGTGGGTAAAGTTAGCCTGCAATGCTGCATTCTAACCACTGTGCCACTACGGATCCTAGTTAACTGCAGAAATGGGCTACTAGGTGTCTGGAATAGGCCTCAATCCACAAGTAGACTCTCACTCCCAAAATGCTCTTCCAAACAGTCTTGCACAGCACTTTTTTCTTTCTCAGGTGTTTTGTTCTCGATGTAGAGCTTGAGACCCTGTCTCTGTATCAGAATCAAATTCTAGATTTGAATTGTCAGTATAAGTAGAGCATGGTTCTACTAAAAACTTAGTACCAAACTCCAGCATTTTGGAACAAACCTGCCAGGCCCTTTACCTAGCTTCTATTCTTTCCTCTCCTTTTCTCAAGTCCACTTTAAAACATAAATGTGACATTTCAGAACTAAGAATCAGAAGTGATATTCAGGAGTTTCTGACCAGTTCTGGAGAACTGGTACTGGAAATTTTGAGTAGTTTGGAGAACAGGTAAATATCACCTCTGACTGGCCCTGCCCCATCTATTCTCTGCCTTCGGAGTCCCAGGTGATTGGGAGGAAATGGGGATTTTGCAGTAACCTTCCCCTGGAGTGGGGTGGGAATGGAGATTTTACAGTATCCTTCCCAAGCCACGCCCACCAAGCCATGCCACACCCGCAAACCGGTAGTAAAAAAAAATTGAATCCCACCACTGCTAAGAATACCTAGAAACCTGTGAAGTTCCCTCTCTACATTCTCCCAAATCAGTCTCTTTATTTATAACACACACTTTGTGGTTTCCAGAACAATGAGTGAAACATTGGTCAAAATGATTTTTACTCTCTTTGATATACTTTACACAATTTGCACAGCCTGGATTAAAATAGCAATTGCTATGCAAGGCTTACTTTTTTTCATTTCGACTTTCCAATATATCCACACTGAGATTTTGTTGAAAGACAAGCATCTATTTATATATCTCCAAGGCCAATATCTATCTCTGATGCCAATAGAAACACTTGGCAAAAGCCTGCATGCCTTCTGGCCAGTATCTTTTTCCTTCTTACCCTCTCATGCTACTTATGTCTTCTATCTTATATACAGCTATATTACACGCCCTCTGGCATAACAGCTGTTGGTTTGAATCATAGTTTTATTTTACCTTGCACAGAAGGACTCTAAGAGATAATAGGATGCTACTGTATTGTTAAAGATGAACTGAGTAAGCTATTAATTGCTGTGGTTAGGTACATCTGGGCAGTTGGGATAAGCCCAACAGCAGTTGCATTGTTTCCAAAAACTACTTATCAGTAACACTCCAGGGAACTTTAGAAGTTTTTTCTAGTCAGCGTTACATGCAAGAAAAAAACTCAAAGCTTAGTAGGTCTTTCCTTTGTTACCTAATAGTCAGGGTGGAGAAAGAAAAAACTCATGCCAGTAAAGAAAACATAAACCTATTCTATAACATTTTTTTAATGTAAGCTTTATCTCAGATATATATTAAGTCTAAAGAAAATCCTCAGCACTCTAATAATAACATAGTTGTTTAAAGGGAAAATAAATCTGAACAGTTGCTTTTCTTATCCAAGAATCACCTATACAGGACAAAGGGAGAGCCCTACCCATCAATACAGAAGGTTCTGCCTTCAAATATGTTATCTGGCTGATGAGCTTCAGGTCTTCAACAACCCTGCTGCAGGATTGCCTCTTCCCATCTAGCCACAGGTCTCCATACTCTATGGCCATTTCTGTTTTAACTGCCAGACAGAACAGATTCTCACTTGATAGCCAGTGTTTTCTCTTTTTTTAGGGGTGGTAGAAATAGCAATGAAGCATGTCCTCGATTTATGACCAGTCACTTGGCGAACGTTCAAATTTATGACAGACCTCCCTGCAGTCATACAACCGCATTTTACACAGGAAGTAAATGCCAGTCTTCAGCAAAACCAGCCCACAGCATGATTCCATTAATGACCAATGCATTTGCTTAATGACCACCACAGAAAAGGTTGTAAAATCAGGTCAGGCACTGGTGACCCAATTTACACTGTCACAAGTTACAACCGCAGGCTGCATTAGGATAGTAACTCAATAACTTTCTGTGTATCAGTCAGCAACATTCCAAGTTGCTCTCCCACTCCCTCTGCCATTAAGGAGTTTTGGGTGTTTTTTTCCCCAGCAGCACTCAGAAACATCGAGGCCATTTTCAAACTCAGTCTTTCTTTCACCAGCTTCTTTGACCATGCCAAACATAATTCCAGTGTGTTTAGATTTCAGAAAATAACCTTGCTCAATGACAGATGGATGGATGGATGGATGGATAGGGCCCTATCAAGTAAACTTTTCTTAAAACTCCATTGGGTTAAAAGTATAAAAATATAATTTGCTTACAAAAGCCCTCCTGCGCAACACAGCGTATTTGCTCTATGTACAAATTACTGGCCATATTAACTTTTCTTCAGTTGTCAACACCCCATTAAAAGAATCAAATGATACAGTACTTTCACCTTGTTGTTTTTCCATGGAAACAAGTGCCTCTGTAACTACCAGGATGCTAAAAATATTAAAGATAAAGGAGAGGCAGGGCCCTAAACTCAATCAAAAGACTAGGTGGATTCCATTAAAGCATTCCAAGTCTAGAATGGGTTATAGACCCCTTGCAGAGACTGTTTGTGAGAATTCTGTTGTTTTCAGATGCTTACTTTTTGTATTGTTTGTATTCTATTGTTTTAGATTATAAAGTCATAATGGAATGGAGGGACCTAACATTTTTATAAACAAATAAATTAATGGATATTTCGTATGTTTATGAAAGCTGTGGGCTTAAATATACTTACTTTCATGTTAGACATATTGGATTGGATGAAGATCGTTCAGGAGTGTATATCTATAGACTTGTGACTTAGAAACAGTAATTTAGTCACATTTACTCAAAAGCAAGATTATTAATATCACTCATTTTAATAAAAAAAGGTGGACTTGGCACATATACCCTTTTCTCAGAATAAGTATACTGAAGGATTTGTTTTCGATTATATACAGTATATTACCATCCAGCTGCATTCATTAAATCACAAGCCAGTTCAAGTTTATTCAGAATTAATTCCATTGGGTTAAATGAAATTCACTTCCTACTATGCTTGAGATTAGAATTGGACAGGGAAATGTTCAATCTTTCTTTAAGCATGGATGGATCACCTCAAAAATGTATTTCTGAAGATGTTTTCCTACAAAAATGGGGAAGTTATTTTAATTAGCTTCAATCAGCACTTATTTTGCATTTATGGAGTTCTTTGACCCTATTTGATTCAAATCTTCTGCCTGTATACTTTATTCTGCCAATCAATTTAGATTGTTCCTTAATTTTATTAGTACATATGAAGTCCCTGAAAGCTTTTGTGGGGCTTTGAAAGCTAATTCAGAGTTCAAATGGCCTGTAAATCTAAATTATGACAGAATGAGAAAATTATTAAATATATCATCATCATCCTAGTGTTACTCCCAGAGGTGCAGAGTCCTCTTTTTGGATCAAAAAATGTCATCTTGCACAGCATCCGGGTCATCTGCATTTTGAGAGAGATGGCTGTAGATCCATTGGTTGCAACAAAAAATTGATTGGCCAGCTTATCGCATAGGCCTGGCATTGGTTTGGTCTATGTTTAGCTTAGCACTGTCCTGGCAGGTAGACAGTATCCAGCGGCAGAACTAGAGGAGCAAACCCAGGGGTGAAATGCTCCCGGTTCGGACCAGATTGCCCGATACCAATAGCAATAGCTGTGGGTGGTTCGGAGAACCGGTAGCAAACATCCCTGCCCTCCCCCTTCCACCGAAAAAATGCTTTTAAAAGTTAAAAAAAAAAGCCTCTGATGATCGCACAGCTCAGCTGGGATGTCAGAGGCTTTTAAAAGCATTTTTTCTACAACCTCTTCGGCCAAAGAGGTTGTAGAAAAAATGTTTTTAAAAGAAAAAAAAAGCCTCTGCCAATCAGGCAACTCAGCTGGGGTCCGAGGCTTTTAAAAGCATTTTTTTTACAACCTCTTCGGCCAAAGAGGTTGTAGAAAAAATGGTTTTAAAAGTTAAAAAAAAAAGTTGGCCATGCCCACCCAGTCACATTGCCCCCCCCACCAAGCCACACCCACAGAACCGGTAGTAACAAATTTTACATTTCACCACTGAGCAAACCTCACCACCAAAATTATGATCTGGAGTAATAAAGTTATGATCTGGAGTAATAATCATGTTAACTATCATTTAAAAACTAAAACCCCTGGCCAATGCACATTTTTGTAGTAAAACCTTCAGTGTTCAAATCTACTAGTCATTAGCATGGGGAAATGTGTACACACTTCTAATAAAACTGTTATCTTTTATTTGTAAGAAAACCAGGGGGGGTGATTCATGGTTCTTGTCATCTTTTCAGTGGATTAATAGAGTTATTGATTTCCTTTACTCCAGATATTTTCATAAAACCTGATGGGTGTCACCTTATTTACATTTCCTTGTAAATTAACCCCATTATATTTAATGTAGATTCCAATATATAGCGTTTGAGGATTATGAAAACATGTTACGTCCTCAAGGATTCTATTTATGATGATGTAAATGAGCAGCAAGAATATAATTCTTTCTCCCATGTATTGGCCTTCCTCAATTGATCTGCACTTGTAGAATATGAAAGTATGGTAAAAAACATGGCCTTTATTTTTGTTAGAAAAATGGAATATAAAATCTTGATAAAGGAACCTTTGAGTAGCTCTACATAAAGTATATTATCTAGGAAAAGTTAGTTTCTTAATACTTCATAATAACAAAGCAGTGTGCACTTTATGCAATGAATTGGTAGGCACATTTGGACTTTTCCAAGCTTGTAGTAGAGCTCTCTCAAAATGGCTGACATCAGGGCCAGTTCATTACAAGACATTCATTCAATAGGCAGCAGCCTTAGTGCTCTCCCCATACTCCCTACTAATAAATACCCTGGGTGCAGTTAGGCATCCATCATTTTATCTTCTAAGAAAGCTTATGAGGCCCAAAGTTATTCCTGGAAATAAAAGGTCAGAATGGCATTTTGCTCTGCTCTGCTGCAGGCCAGTTTTTTTCCTTTCTCTCCCTTTCTCTATAGGGAAACCAATCCCCCTCCCAAAAATTAGCAGCATAAGCACCAAAGGAGGCAGTCCATATAGGCACAGAATTTAATCATGCACATTTGTGTGATACATATGCAAGGAAAAGTATTCTTGCATATGTATCACACAAGGGTGATGTGCTCTTCTCTTTACAAGGATAGGTTTTAGATAACTTGCAAGTTAAAATACATTCAGAAATATGTGGCAAGCAGGAATGGTATTGTTTATACTAATACCTCATTATGCCTGAGACTGGTGGCACTAAGTGGAGACTCAGAACCCTGAAATGTTAAAATCAAATACAAAAAGTATTTTTAAAGCCAGTAAACTGAAAGATATGACTCCTGGAAATCTGTAATTTTCTTCTTAGGGAGCCTGCAATGAACACACACCTCCAACTTAAGAGTAGTTACTACCTCTCAATTTCTTATTTGAAAAAAAAGATGCATCAGAAATTGGGGGGGGGGGGGGCGATTATATCTTAATCACGTTTATATCCCAAACTAAACGTGGAGTTCCCCACGTTATACATTCCCACGGTCAATAATCCCAGGCCAGATTTACAACAAGAAACCCAGGACTTTTGACCCCCAAAATAAACCTTTACACACCAATCGCCAACACATACATTGTGTGGCAGTGTCTCGGCTAGATTTGGGCCGGCCTTAAATTATATTCCAAAAAAATTCCTGTTAAATCAGCTTCAACCCTATTTAGGGTCATTGAGCTTCTCAAATCACGAAACGTATTCGCCCCTCACCCCTTCAAACGAAGAAACAAAGCAAGGGGGCAGTGATGTTTTTTAAAGTTTTGCACAGCGTTCCCTCCCATGTCTTCCTCATCTTTTGAACCGAGGGGAAAGGCAGCAGCTACGGTAGCGCTCCCGCCGTTGTTTTCCTTTTGTTCTTCGCAGTTCAGCGCAGCCGCTGCTTTTTTTTCCCCCGAGCCCTCTAAGCAGCCTTTTAAAATCACCCTTGCTGCTTTCTTTTATATTTCCTCCACCCACAGGTGATGATGCAGACGCCGAATGGCTCCTCCTCCTTCCCCTTTACCCTCCCTCCCCCTCTTTCTCTCTTCCACTGGAAGAGCTAAGCTCCCCTTAGCCAGTCAGCCTGCCCTTATTTAATTTGGAGTGTGATTTTGCTATTTTTAGCTTCTGGATTCTCTCCAGTAAGATTTAGAGGAGGCTTTTTTTCCCTCTTACTTTTTTAATTCTGCAAATGATTTTGACCCAGCTTCCTTCCTCCTGGAACATTTTTTAAAAATTTTATATAAATAAGAGGGGGGCTGTCTGCTTATACGCTGTTTCTCTCTCTCTCTTTTTTTTCCACTGCAAGTCTCCCTGCCTTCTGCTTCAGATCTGCAATTGCAACCATCAGCAACCAGAAGGGGGGATTATTTTCATTTCACCACAACACACAAGGAAAAACGTATACAGATTCGCGAATAAGAGTAATTGTAAGTTGGTGATTTTAAAAAAAAAGTTGCGTTAATTTTATTTTACATTTGCAGAATTTAGAACCGGATTTTGCAAAGTCATTTCAGTTTGCAAAAAAATGTATCTGTGCTCGGAATTTACAATAGGAAGCAAGTAAGGCATGCGGAATAAAATACTCTCCAGCCTTTTATTCTCAGCGTGCATGCAAGTAAGAAAAGAAGGGTTATATGTGCGGGAAGGGAGGTCTTAGCAGAGCTCATTGGATTGGGGAAGGCGGAATGGCCTTGTAATTTGTGGCTAAGTGGGTATGGTTTTTCTCAAGCACTTCGCCTTTAATGTTAAATTCTAATGCACTTGATCCGGATTTTATTCAGGGTGGAAAACTGATGGATGTTTTTCTACAGATCACGGGTCCGATGGTTAGAATTCCTTTGCTTGTTTCTTTTTTTATTTTTTATTTTATTTTTTAACGCCGGAAGAGAGTAGGTAGCGGTTAGAACTGCTTTGCTTATTGCAACTTGCTCCTATCTACGAGACTCCCATAACATTGGAGCTCTGGCGGCTGGTGTTTCAGGTTTCTCTGCTCCCCCTCCCCCTTCTCGAGATCCTAGATCCTTACAAATACATGCACGCTGGGGCTGTGTTCATTTTCAAATCGCGCGACACTACTTTCGTCCACTTATTAATTTTTTCAGTGGGTTTCTTCCAATAGACATGCAGATCTGGAAAAAAATTTGTGTGTGTGTGTGTGTGCAAATAGCAGGTGCATTGGGCTTTCTAGAAACACCCCCTTCCGTTCTTTTAAAGGGGAAGATGCCAGAGCTTTCGTTTTCTTTTAAAGGAAATTGGTATAATCTGAGCTATAGCTTTTCAGATGTTGAAATGATTGGTAAATTTAACTAGATTTTCTGTTAGAGGAAGTTACTTTATTCATTTCTTTGTAAAGCCTGTGTATCGTTTTTGGCTTACATTTTTGAGCAATACTTGTGGCTGTTGTTGGGAGGGGGGGTGTCCCACACTACTGCCCAAAATATGTATATTTAGTTTCAGTGAGCTGCAGCTACTGATTTTGAATGTTTGTTTTTTCATTAAAGGCTCTAATTAGGCAGATTCAGATTCCAGTCTTGATGTAATGAATTGCTCAATTTGAAAATATTGGAGAACTTAAATCAAAAATATGTTCAGACATGAAAGTAATGCACTTAGCCAGCATATTATTAGTGCTTAGCTAACTGATGTTGGCAGAATTGGGGAAGTGTCTTGAAGAGGCACCTCAACCTAATTAACGAGTGGTTGGAAGAGAGTGTGTGGGTGTTTCCTCTTTCTACTGATCAGGAGGGTTAGTTTTAGTGGAAAAGGAGAAGATGGAGTGTGTAACTTTCCCTATCAGTGTTCTCTTATATAAAGCTGGTTGCTAACTTTAAAAAAATGTCATTTACCATTTTTCCTCTTCACAAAGAGGATCATACTCTCCCTCCCCCACAAATCAAGGCCTTGTGGGACTGAACATTTGTGTCCTGAAGGAGAGCTCTTCAAAAGTTTCCAGTTCTGTTAACCTTCCTGTGTGGCCCTCCAGCCTTCCTTATCACTTCCTTTTGTTATGTGCACTTCAAGTGGGGCTGGCTGTTTTTAATGGCCCATCTTCTGGGGCTTCAAAAGAATTCCCCTGGAATGCTCGATTAAGGGATCTCCCAAGCCAGCTCTATTTTCAAACAGGCTCTTCAAATTTGTGATTTGGTGTTTATGTGTTTTCCTCCAGCATATTGTAAGCAAACCCAAGCCTTTGCCCAGAAGGTGCCCCAGCTCCTGGGAGGACACTGTCCTGCTTGGATTTAGACCAGCCATTTTGGATTGAGCAACCTGTTGTCTTTCAAAATTTAATTTGTTATTAATCAGATAGAAGCAAACAGTTGTGGCGCAAGCAGGGTGTGGGATGGGAACATGGAAGGAGAATTGGCAGATTTCTGAGGAGAAAAATAACCCCAGAGGATTGCTGTTTCTAAGGGTGATAGGTTGCGACTGCTGGCATTCAATTTCATTTTGAGGAATGGGTGATCTCTTTGGCCCTAATAGCTGTCTAGAATAATATGTAGTAATGGAGGGAAGCTGCATAAGCATTTTCATTTTTTTCCATCCAGATAAATATATCCATGGATTCTCAGTCTTTCTGGCAGTCACTATTTTAGGATGTAGACACAGGATGATTTACATTTTCCTGCATTCATTTAAAACGAGATTAACGTTCATTGTTGTAGCATAGTGTTGGTTTTCTTGGTTTCTTCATGTTGGAATAAGACTTTTCCAAAATCTGAATCAATTGTTTGTCAATTTAGACAGTACAGGTAATCCTTGATTTACAACAGTTCATTTAGTGACCATTTGAAGTTACAATGGCACTGAAAAAAAGTGACATGGCCATTTTTCACAATTATGACCATTGCAGCATCCCCATGGTCTCATGATTTACATTCAAATGCTTGACAACATATTTATGATGCTGTGTTCCAAGATCATGTGATCACCGTTTGCGACCTTCTGACAAGCAAAGTCAATGGGGAAACCAGATTCACTTAACAGCTATATTACTAATTTAACAACTGCAATGATTCAAATGTGGCAAGAAAATGCCAAATGTGGCAAGAAAAGTCGTAAAATGTGGCAAAATTCACTTAACAAATTTTTCACTTAGCAACATAAATTTTGGGCTCAATTGTGGTCGTAAGTCGAGGGCTACCTATGCAAAGAAAGTGAGTGGGGATGATTCTTGCCTTTCACTGCTTTCTCCATCAGCAGATGCAAAAGGGCATCCAGTCGTAGCAAGTACCTGCAAAGGATGTAAGTTGCCTTTAAGTATAGCCTCATCAAAATTCATCATCTCCAGAAATCCTGAAATTTGTGGAAGTATATATTATTTCCATAATAATATATTAATTTATACATTATTACCATAATGTTTATTTTGGCGTTTTGTCACAAATCATTTACCATTATTTAACATAAATAATATAAATTTATGTATAATTTGTATAATTATGTATAAATCAGATGACTTGATGAACAGATCTAGCCTGTTCTACAAATCCTGTTTAAAACAAGCCATGCACTGTGTAGACAATCATTGAATTAGACAAATAAGCTAGCAAGCAGTTCATGGAAAATGGCAAATTCTTAAGAGAAATGGAAAACATCCTTGTAATAATGGTCTGTGTAAAATACAAAAGTTTGATTGGTTGTGTTTTCCATGTGATTCTAATGATAACTGTTAGAAGATACCCTTCCCAAATTGGGAATTGCTATTGTGAATCTAAGAATTATCTATTAGGTTTGCAACAATTCATGTTCATCCAGCTGAGTTTCATTGATCAAAGTGCGGTGATAATAAGTTACATAGTCTCTTTCTGGTCTAAAAGTTTTAGTCCAATTTTAGATAATAACTTTATTGTCATTGTACGTGTATAGACAGTATACGCATACAACGAAATTCACTTAACACCCAAAGACCAGGTCCAACACACATAACAATCCCCAAACACACCCTCACCCACCACAAATTCCTCACCCCTAAAACCACCCAAGCATCCACACAACAGACCAAGTAATGCTGTCTAACAGCTCACTGATGGTGGCCCTTTAGTTCATTGTTGAGTGCAATTATAGCTCTGGGAGTAAAAACTATTCAGAAAACGTGTAGTCCGAATTTTAATTGTTCTGTATCTTCTGCCAGAAGGCAACAGTCCAAAAAGATTGTAAGCAGGATGGGAAGAGTCTCTGAGAATGTTATGCAACTTCATCAAACAGTGAGATTCAAAGATGTGGTCCAGGGCTGGAAACTGGAACCCGATGATATTCTGGGCAGTTTTAATTATTCTCTCTAGAGCTTTTCTGTCCGCTGTCCGATGGATCACTGCCTAAATGAAATTTTTAGACATCAATTAGAGCTAGTTTGCTGTGGTTATTAAGGTGCTCACTTTGAAACCAGGAAACTCTGAGTTCTGGTCCAGTCTTAGCATGAAAGCCTATTGAGTGGCTTTGGGCCAATCACTGTCCCTCAGTCCAACCACCTCACAGGGCTGTTGTTATGGGGAAAATAGAAGGAAGAAGAAGGGGTATTATGTATATTTCCTGCCTTGAGTTACTTTTAAAGTAATAAAGGCAGGATAGAAAAACTAATAAAATAAACCTTTATTTTTTTCAGCCAGAAATACTGATTTTAACAGACAATTGAGGAGGATAGAGTATGTGTATATCCAGATGTCTGTTAAATACAAATTTACATCATCTGTTTCAAATGATGAAAATGTGTATTAATCACACAGACTACTTTGAATGCTAAAGACTTATCTGTTATTTGGAGTGCTGCAAATCTGATATGTTGCAGTGAAAGTCTAATAAAACAGGACTCATTAAATCATGGGTTCACTATGATCTGACAAGTGCAATATGAATACTATTCTTGCTGCAAGTAGTTTTTATTCAATTTATTTGATTTGATAATTACTTACATATGTATCCTTGTTATTGTTTTGGAACCTGGTATAGTTCTGATATTATTACATGTAGTCTTCGACTTACAACCATTCGTTTAATGACCATTTGAAGTTATAACCACTGGAAAAAAGTGACTTAAAATTGGTTTTTACACCTACAGCTATTGCAGCATCCCCGTGGTCATGTGATTGGAATTTGTGCACTTGGCATCTAGCATATATTTATGATGGTTGCACTGTCCCAGGGTCATGTGATCACTATTTACAATTTTCCCAGCCAGCTTCCAATAAGCAAAGTCAATGGGAGAAGCCAGATTTGCTTATTTATTTATTTATTTATTTATTTATTTATTTATTTATTTATTTATTTATTTTTCATATTTG
The DNA here is from genome assembly GCA_022577455.1 of Arizona elegans. NCBI lineage: Eukaryota > Metazoa > Chordata > Lepidosauria > Squamata > Colubridae > Arizona > Arizona elegans. The sequence continues at coordinate 157,614,505 of JAKOOJ010000002.1, forward strand.
TATACCGCCCTACTCCCGAAGGACTCAGGGCGGTGAACAGCCATAATAATTATAAATACATATAGAAGTTAAAAACTATTAAAAAACAGATTAAGTAATTTGGCTCAAAGATTAAAACATCAAAATTTATCTAAAAGAGGTCTAAAACCTGATTTAAAAGCCAATTTAAAAGGGAGAGTTAGGCCAGACCAGCTTGTTGGAATAGAAACATTTTCAGGGCACGGCGGAATATGCGTAAGTCTTGGATGTTTCGTAACTCCGGGGGAAGCCCGTTCCAGATGGTAGGTGCCCCCACAGAAAAGGCTCTCCCCCTGGGGGCCGCCAGTCGACATTGTTTGGCCGACGGCACCCTGAGGAGTCCCTCTCTATGGGAGCGAACTGGTCGGTGAGAGGCTATTGGTGGCAGAAGGCGGTCTCGTAAGTACCCTGGTCCTGAGCCATGGAGCGCTCTAAAGATAGTAACCAAAACCTTGAAGCGCACCCGGAAGACCACTGGGAGCCAGTGCAGCTCGCGCAGGAGGGGGGTTACATGAGAGCGCCACATTGCTCCCATTACCACCCGCGCGGCCGCATTCTTAATGATGTGATTCACTTAACAATTGCAGCGATTCTCTTAACGACTATAGCAAAATGCTTATAAAATGGGGCATAACTTACTTAACAACTACTTTGCTTAGCAACAGACCACAAGGAGATTTTGGCTCCTTGTGGTCATAAACTGTATAAAGCATTAATCCCTATAGGCCAAACTATTTCTGAGTTTGAATTGTATAAGTAGAGCTACAATGCATATACATTGCAATGTATAAAATTGCACTATAATTTTCTCAGAACCAGCATAATGTTCAATTCATGTCAATCTTCCTCAAGCTAGTGTCTTCTACAGATATTAGACTGCAATTTCTGTCATTCCTAGGCAAGCTGTCTGAAGTCACACATCTGGATGGCACCAGATGGGGAAGAAGCCTAGTTTATAATCATAAACTATGATTAAGAGGTTCACAACATAATAAAGCTATTACCTTTATCTTCTTGGGTGTTTTCACTAATGAATTGCTTTTGCATCCTGTTTATGAGATCTCACAATTCGTGTTATTTTAAATTATTTTCCTGTTTCCCTTTTCACATCTATTTTTCTGGGTGTTTGTGTGTATGTACACATTCCCATTTATTTATTTGTTTATTTATTTATTTACAGAATTGATAAGGCTTCCCAACTCAAACAATAGGATTTTCTGATGTACAGTTTTTCCTTCTACGGTCTATTTTTGGTCTGATGAAAATTTGAATTAAAACTTGGATTGATAAAAATATTGTCTCAATGTGGATTTCACATTTTCTTAATAACTTGGTGAGGATGATTGCTTTTACATCTTCAATCACTGGAGAGCTTTCCAGTGTTCAGAACTCAGTACCAGCTGAAGCAGTCGGCGTAAAGTTAAATGGACTCCGGGGGGATGGTAGAGTACAGGAAGACCTTGAGGAATGTTGTCCATGGGGTTGCGATGGGTCGGACATGACTTCGCGATTAACAACAAAAACAGCAAAAACCAGCTCGATGGAATTCACAACCTTCTGCATTTTCCTCAGTCCAGGTTTTTAGAAGGGGATCAATAAGTTGATCCGGTATTGATTATATTGTTATATCCTGAGTGGTTATTGGTACATTAATATACTTTCTAGTTCGTGAGGTGAAAGCAATCCATACAAGATAGTTTCTGGAATTGAGATCCTAGCTTGCCTGGAGTAGCATTTCTTCCTCTTTCTTTTCTCATGAAGGGTAAGACTGGTTTTGCCCGAAGTCTTGCTGCAGCCAGGAATGCTACTTGTGAGCGAGAATGGAAAAACTAGAAGTAAATTTGGGGAAATGTAACACGCTGAATAAAATACAATCTTAGTGGAATAAATTGTTCTGTTAGAATAGATGATATGAATGAATGGGAATGAGATGAGAGAGTATAGGAAAAGTGATTAGGCCATTCAGAGATTCAAGAATAATTGAAAACAATGTTGTATACTCAGTATTTGTTTAGAAAGGGATCTGCTTTGAATTTGTGATTTAAGTTTATTCATACATATTACAAAGGAATACAAATCTAAAAATATGACTGGCTTGATTGTTTATAAAAAATTGAGCAAAATATACAAAGCCCTGATCTTATGAATGTTGGGCGACCATTTCTTAATAATGTCAAAGATTCATGGGGGAAATAGACACAACAGAAAAAGAAGTGAAAGAGGCCACTGAAACAGAATGGCTGCTGGGATGAAATTCAAGTGATGGTATGTTAGAAAGAATATTTGAGAGGTATATATGGATAAAAGTGATATGTCAAAGACTGTTATATGGCAAAAAAAATAGAAAATTGATGTTGTAAATGATATTAAAACATTTATTGAAAATGGGGCTATGGAGAAATTTTAAAACATGTAAATAGAAAGATAGGTTGCATTTGCCAAAAGAATGTTTGCCAAAAGAAGCAAAAATGGCTGTGAATAACAGCCTGCTTTTTTGCCCATTTAGTTGTATGGAAGTGAGAGCTGGATATGCGAAGAGGAACATAACAATCACTTGAACGTAGTGGGAACAGGATACTTAAGTGTGTGGTTACATCAAAAAGAGATGGGGTCAAGAATGAATGAGTGATGGATGACTATTGAATTCAAAAGTGAGTGACCAATATGGAAAAAAAAAATACATTGGAAGTATTTTTCCATGCAGAGAGTAAATAAGGATTGAATTACAAAACAAACATACAAAGTACAAACAAATGACTTGAGAGGAAGGGGAAGACCAAGAAAGTTATGGTTGGGTGGAGCTGATGAGGTCTGAAGAACAAAAAGCAATATATGAATCAGTGAATGGGAGAGGCAGGGGTGGTTCTTCAAGGATAGGAAAATATGTTGAGTATAGTGAATAGAGTTAGTGTAACATAATTTTAGCTATGCTTTTTTCTGTTTCATGTTAATTTAATTTCTTCAGCTTGCTTTTTCTTCTTTGGCCCAATTTTATTCTACCACAAAAGGGAATAATGTAATAGATATATATTTACGTGAAGATGTATTGATGGCTTTAGAGTGTGGTTTGTGATGGTAACTTTTTAATCTTAGGTGAGTAGATCTATTTATGTCACATATAAGGAATTTATTGGCTGCATGCATTTTTCTCAGCACCTCTTTTCAACTCCAAATTGAATGGGACCATTTTTTCACTTTTTTTCATTTTGATTGATATAAGGGGTGAAACACTTATTTTTCTTTTTTTGACCCCACTAAACCCTCAAATATGGGCTTGAAAATTCTGGCTCTGCACTTTCCAGTGGTATTACAACATTACTGAACATGCTTCATGTAGCCTCAGTGTAGCAGAAAGAGCAGGGTTGAAACCAAGATTGAAAAAGGTTGGCAACCTTTAACACTCACTGAAACCTATGGCATAGGGATCATAATTTCATAACAGTTCCTTAAAGACTACTACTCAGTCCTTAATAAGTTTATTCCAAAGTAAATCCACACTAAATTCAGTAAGTTCAACTCTACAGCAAGCATTTCTAAATATTATTTATAGGTGTCTGGCTCTTTTTAAAAAGGGTATGAGTCACTTCCAAAACTGAGTATGAATCAAATTTTGTAAAAAAAGACTAGTATTTCTCTGTGTTTAAAGTTCATAAATCTGTCTGGAGTATATATTTTTAAACAATGTTCCTAGAAATATCTACATCCTGCAGGCAGCTAATTCCAAGTCCCAAAAAAATCTCCTTTGGTCATCTCATAGAAATTCTCATAATTTTGTTTTCTTGGCTGAGTTTGTTTTATTAGAAAAAGTGATCCTTTCTCAACTCTTTGAATTTATAAGCTTTGAAGAAAAAATATTTAGATAATATTGTAATCTAAAAAATGTGGACCTTTTAAACTCTATGCTTTTGCATTTAGGAATAAGGATAAAAACGAGCTTTTGCTACTGGCAATATTTGTAAATAATAAAGCTTTATCAAGTATTGTGAGTATCTTAAAAATGCCTAATCCTATGAACTGTATTCTTCAGATCTTTGCTTATGGGAAGCTTCAAGATGTCTATTTCTAATTGCCAATTCCACAGACTAAACTTCTAATGGTGTACATAAGAGAAGGGGAAGGCACATTTTTGGATCTCTGGCCACATATGGAAATTAAGTGCAAATTGGGACAATGCTAAGAAAATGCCTGTCATGGGATGGGAAGGCCGCCATGTACAAAGGCAATCCATGTACATGGTGGGATTAGTTGGTCACCAAAACAGCCATTGCCAGAAGGACAATTAGTGAAGTTGCTGCTGTCTAATCCCCATAATACACAGTCTACCACTTCAGTTTATTTTTTTATAGCAGGTAAGTTACACATCCACCCCTCTTTTTTATTTTTGTATAAATATATAATCTATATGGGCCCCCAAAATATTATTGTAATTGAAGAGGAAGAGGTTTTTAGAACATCCATATTTTTTCCTGTATTTTTATTTAAGGGTGTCTAAGCAAAGTTTAAAGGCAGGAAGATAGTCCGGGAGACACCAAGGAACGTGTTTGCAGTGACATGGATGCAAACAAAATTCTAAACGCGAGGAGAAAAGTTTCTGACATCCAAAAGCATTAACACATTGATTTGTTGTTGTTGTTTTTAATATGTTATATTAGACATTCAAATGGGGGAGAGAAAGAGAGAGGTCCATTCATTCTTTGAGACAGTTACATACTACTTTCAGTTTGGGGCTGACCTCAACCGCATCTTGAGCCTTGATAAATCTTATATAAACAGCTCTGGCTCTTTTTTGTCAAAATCCTTTGTGGGTTTTCTGATAAGATGCTGTCAGTTCCTGCCAACAACTAGGAGAAAGAATCTACAAGCCAGCATTTCAGTGAACCTCTCTGTGTTTAGAATGCACAGAAAAGTTGAAGACTTCTCTTTTCTATTCAGGGGCCAACAAAGAGAATGTATGGTTGGATGATATGCTGTGGTTGCCCAAAGGCATCTAATTTTAGGGAAATGGTTTGGTCAAACATGGTCAATGTGAATCTTTTAGAACTGGGGACAAGGTGGTGCCCTGCAATTCAAGCTGATACATTGGTATTTATTGTGGGGGAGTCGCTGTCTATTGACTCACCCTGGTCACAGGGGTCACCATGGAAACAGCTCAGCAGGTAGTCTACCCTTTTATAGCCTTGTTTCTGATAGATTCTGACAGTTGTCAAGTTGCAGACAAACAGATTCAAGAAGTAAGATATTGCTGTGTATGATTGGAAAAGTAGCTAAGGGTAGAACAATACAAAATTACATGAGGTGGCACATTGACATTCTCATTTTTATCTTAAAGCAGTAGTGCTATATGAATAAGATTTAACGTCCCTCCCATACGGCATTTCATATATTCCTCTTGTAGGGCAGTGCTACCATCATTCTGGTCCCACTCAGAGACAGTATTATTGTCATAGTGATAGCACAATAGATATGAGTTTGGCCTTTAAGAGAAAAAAGTATATAGGTCCTTTTTTTCTCAACCTGATGGGCCATGCTAGATGAGGATTTTATATATATATATATATATATATATATATATATATATATATATATATATATATATATATATATATATATATATATTTGATTGATTGATTGATTGATTTATATGCCGCCCTTCTCCGGAGACTCAGGGCGGCTTACAATGTGCTAAGCAATAGCCTTCATCCTTTTGTATATTTATACAAAGTCAGCTTATTGCCCCCACAACTGGGTCCTCAATTTACCTATCTTAGAAAGGATGGAAGGCTGAGTCAACCGTGAGCCTGGCAAGATTCGAACCTGCAGTAATTGCAGGCAGCTGGTCTTAATAACAGGGTGCTTTAGACCACTGTACTACCAAAGCTCTGAGATATATAGACCTAAGCCCATTTGATGCCTTTAAATTGGGAATGATTGGCTTAGATTTAATTTAAATGGGATATCTTAGTCAGTGTAATGCACTTTTCCTGTCGATTGCTCTTAGTAACTTTTGTAAAATTCTATTTAGATTTTGTCTTGCAGAAGACCTTACAGTTTCTAAAATATATTTACTACATTGGTTTTGGCTTTAAATAACTTTGACCTATGTTTTCTGTTTTTCAAATTCTTTGTGGAATAGCTATCTTCCTAAATTCTTATTCTTGCACAATTTAGATCTTTGGATTGGACATGTAAGACTGGGCTGGCTGACCCTTTCCTTTATGCTTCCATCCCCAATGCCTTTTTTTCAGAAATCTGTTACAATTTTTTTCTGTATTATGTGAGGAAAACATCTTCCTTATTGCTTACCATCAATATACAGTTGGTTATGAGTATATAAGGAACAAAATGCTAGGATATTAATTTCTCTTCATTGTAATTTTGTCATTGGAAGTGCTATGATAGTTATAAGGCTTAGACTCAAAATTATCTTCAGAGATAATACAAGGGCTTAAAATACAAGGGCTTACTAAACAAACAAACAAACAAACAAACAAACAAAATGCCTGTGAGCACAGCCCGCTTTTCCATAGCAAAGAATGCTTTTTGCTCTGAGGCTTTATTTAAAACGAACCGTATTCTTTTTCCGTTCAGAATAACCTAAGGTTATTCTATCGTTCAATGATAAATTAATGAATTCATGGAATAAAACTAATAACTAATTGCATATTTAATCGGGTATCAATTGTAAAAGAAATTATTCTAATTATTCTAATCTGTTGGTACCACAATAAATGTAAAGTGAGTCTGATTAACTTCTAAGAAGCACTGATATTCTTAATCCAGTAAAACATGTAGCCTTTAATAAAAATCGGAAATGTTCTAGTTTCAGGCTTGGCAGGATGACAAGAGTAGTGCAGCCAACTCTTCCAATAATGGTCATTCATGATATTCGTGTTAGCCTGTATGTTGTACTGCAGTGAAGCAGACAAACAGACAGACAGACAGACACACACACACACACACACACACACACACAAATTTAAAACAGGGGGCCCTTTGGATGCCTTTGGAGTGTGCTGATCTGAATAGATCCATTTTTCAAAGCTCTCAGCTTTCCCTACTGAGGCAAATAGAGGGCATTTCCTCTTTGCCTTGGTTAAGAGCACCTCTCGAAAGTGTAGACTGGACTTTTCTTTTGCTTTCTGGGCAAGGAGAGGACAGAGCCTTAAAGGCACTTTGCATTGTTCATACCCTTTCATAAGGTTTGATATTCTAATAGGATAAAATCTACTTTTAAATCTACATATGTTGCCATTTGAGAGAAAAGAATTAACAGAATCATTTTATATCTGTCCTTTTAAAAGAGAGAAGATGAGTGAATCCAGTGCAAAATCAAGTCAGCCCCTGTCTGCTAAACAAGACAAGGATGTTTCAGAGAAGAGAGGACGAGGTCGGCCCAGGAAGCAACCCCAGGTTTGTACAGTGTTCAGCTTCCCTCGTGTTATATTAGGGGAAGCTTTTGCAAGATGTACTATGAATCTTGCCTCTGACTGGTTATTGTTTAAAGCAACTGAGTCATAGTAAAAGGGAAATACAAAGCAGTATTACTATGGGGCAACCAAAGCTATTGATGATACATAACGAAAGTTAAACATTAGTAGGTCATTTACTTTGCATATTTAATGAAAGCAACTCCTCTGGGAATCAGGGCATCTTGCTTTATGACGCTAGCAGTAATTGTGACAGTCTAACTCCTTTGTTTCTGGAACAAACACAGTTCTGTAGAGGAGTACTGAAGAAAATTCTGCCCATTTTCATAATTCACAAGTATCAAAATATTTTCCTTCCTAAACTATCTAGAAAGTACTTCAGTAGCATCCAAAAAAGTTCAGTGAATGCAGTAGCCTGGTATACTAGGAGCAATATTGCCTTAGAGTGGCTTATTTTGATCCCAGAAAGAATGCAGTTTCCCTCTAGAGATTATTTCAGCTAAAAGTGTTGTAAATTTGGGAACTCTGTAGAATTGTCTGAACTCTGCAATATTGTCATCTGTAATATGATCAGAGCTTCAATTAAGTCCTATTAATAAGTACCATATTTTCCAGCGTATAAAACGACTTTTTAACACATGAAAATCTTCTCAAAAGTCAGGGGTCGTCTTATACGCCGGGTGTCGTTCTCCTGTAACCAGGCAGACCAGCCCGAAAGGCTCTGACGAGCCTTAAATAGCTCTGGCGATCCAAGCTCTGATGATCCCAGCTTTGCCTGCTAATCAGGCAACTCAGCTGGGATCGCCAGAGCCATGTAAAAGGAAAAAACTTTTTTTCTTTTACATGGCTCTGGCGATCCAAGCTCTGACGATCCCAGCTGAGTTGCCTGCTAATCAGGCAACGCAGCTGAGATTGCCAGAGCCATGTAAAAGGAAAAAAGTTTTCCCCCTCCAGCTTGTTTACCTTAGCTGCTAGTCGCAACGCTTGCCTTGCTTCGCTTGCCTGAATCCATTCCATCAGCAAGCCACTCCCTGCCTGCAATCAAGCAGGCAGGGAGTTGTGGACTTCAACTCCCAGAATTCCTCAGCCAGCAAAACAAAGCTGGCTGAGGAATTCTGGGAGTTGAAGTCTACAAGTCTTAAAGTTGCCAAGGTTGGAGACCCCTGTTCTATTGGGTAAGTTTTTTTCCCCTTTGGGAGCTTTAAAAAAAATAGTTTATTGGGGTTTTTTTTAGTTGTTCTTTTTTAGACCTAGTCATTTAAAGTTTAGGAAGTTTTAAATTTAATTTTCATATAAAAATAAAATAAAATAATATTTGTGCAGCTTTCTGAGATTTAGTGTGTTTCTGTAGTGTTTCATTCTAACTACACAAACACAAAAAATCTCACAAAGCTGTATGTGGAATTTTGTGTGTGTAAAGTGTGAAAGTTGTTTTTTTGGGCTTTTTGTGGCTATGTGAGGTTCCTGCTTGTTGCAGGGGCCATTTTGGGTCTAGCACAGCTGCTTTTACATTGTGAGTGAGCCAGTTGATGTTTTTTAATTTTTATTTGGTGTGCGTTGGAAGAGAGGTAGTCTTATATGGCGAGTATAGCCCAAACCCTATATTTTAACAGGAAAAGTCGGGGGTCGTCTTATATGCCCAGTCGTCTTATACGCCGGAAAATACAGTAGAGGTTCTAATGCAGTTAGTATAGCAATTAATACAGTATATTGTGTCATTGAACACACTGAGCAAACATTATTGGGTTTCTAAAGAGTTTACATATTTTGTCTCACTACTATTGATCTTCAAAGGACTTGAATCACATTATCCTTTATAATATGATCCAACAGAAGATTTTGATAGGGAATCACTTCACAATTACTGGAACTTCACTCTCTATCCTGATCTCTTTGCTCTGAGTTTTCCTCTTGAGTTTTCCTTTACAGTGAAAACTCATTTCAATGAACTAATTATGGGAAGAACATATTTGTTTTTGAAGGAAGTACATTCAGTTGGAAAATAGGGTATCATGGACATTTATGTTATTTAAATTTTGTCATTACGCAGATGTCATCATTTACATCACTTATGTAATGACATAATTTTTAAAAAACATAAATCCATTGCATTGTGGTTTATAGCAGTAGCACTTAGACTTAGGTTTAAGAAAATGAGGCTTCTCTGCCTTACAGTAGTTCTATTGTTCATATGTTTAATGTCTATAAGCAACTAAGAAACCATATTCCATACAGCCTGTTCTACAAATGTGTTGGCCATGATCCTTTCTTATACTTCAAAGTATATTTGTCTTTAGTGATATAGGCTCACTAAATAAGAGAGAAAATGCACTGTGCATTTGCAGTAACATTTTCACTATAGCACATTTGAAAAACTGGTTTTCAGTAGGTTTTCCAATAGTACACTATTAATAGTTGAGTCAGTTAACACTTCTTTCCATGTGTATAACTTAAAAGCATATAATCTGGGTAAATATAGGCCTGGATTCTAGATATAACTATTTAACCAAGATACTGAAGTATAATTTTGATTTTGGATGACAGCTTCATGGTATATTTTCTATTTTACCAGAAGCAAATATATGTGCCATTATTTTTCATCCTTTCTATCTAAACTGGAATGATCTTTGAACCACAAGTCCACCTCCCAATGTTATGGAGCAGGGGTGTCAAAATGGTGGCCTGTGGGCTGACTGCATCACATACAGGCCACACCCAAACCAGCTCCACAAAGGAAAAAATAGTTTTGATACATCATGTGATAGTAATGTGACACCGCGAGTTTGACACCCATGTTATGGAGCATCACATGAGGCTCTCTAGTGACAGTAATGTCATTGAACAAGACTAGTTAATTTGAAGGAGCTCTTTCTAGCATTTTAGGGACTTAAGGGTAAAACTAAAACTGGGAAGCCTTTCTTGCAAATTGTTTTCATTCCCATCCTTAAACCCACCAACCCAAATAAAAATGGTTCAAACTTGAACAAGCAAAATTTGGTAATTTTTCTGCTGGTTTTTGTTACATTTGGTCAAAATGCTAAGGGGCTGCAAATGGGAGGCTGGGCTGTGGATTTATAGTCACTGATCAAAGTCTTGGGAACCCTGATCCTTTCTACGTGTATAAAATTACTCTTACTTCTACATGAAAGAGATCAAGATCAGACCAATCTAGGATTTTTTGCTGATGTGAAGTATCAACTGACATCCCCTCCTCTTCCATCTGCCTGAAGTAGTACAGTGTGATAATCTTTTTGGAGAAAGGCTAATGGTGTTAGATCATTGGCTTCTACATACTACTAAAATGTTTGTGTCTGTAATCTAACTGGTTGAAACGGTGCATTATAGGGTAAAATTTCAGTCAAGAGTCAAGTTGACTAATTTGCAAAATGCTGGGACCCATTTCTCCTGAAGCAATGAAATTTGGGGAAGTTGTGGGTTCTTCAATACTGCTGCTTCAGTGTTGTCACAGTCACGGTTATGTGATCCTCATTTTCAACAAGTCTATAGGAGCACACCACGCTCCCTTGTTCCATCCTCCACCTGGCCTGGTGGAGAAGGGAAGGGAAAGGAAAGGAAAGGATGGAGAGAAGGAGAAAAGGAAGTGAGGAAGGAAGGAGGAAGGGAGGGAAGATAAAAGGAACAGGAAGGAAGGAAGAAAAGGAAGAAGAAGGGAGATAGGAACAGAAAGAAAGATAAGAGGAGGGAGAGGAAAAAGAAGGAGGGAAGAAAGGAAAAGGAACCAGCAGGAAGGGAGGAAGAGAAGAGAAGAAAAGAAATGAATGGGGGAGGAAAAGAAAGAAGGAGGGAGAAAAAGAAGCAAGGTAAGAGGAAGGAACAGAAGGAAAGGAATAGGAAAGCGGGAGGGAGAGAGTAATGAAAGAATAGGGAGTAAGGAAGATTGTCAAGGTTCACTGGCAGCTTCCCATAAAGAAACCCAGTGGCGAAGCCAGCAGCAAGCCAGAAGTCACTCCCACTCCCACTTTTTTGCCCACCTGTCATCATTCTGTTTCTGTGTTTGAGTAAGGAAATATCTATGAAATGATGATCTAATGGGTCACGGGGTCGTCTAGTTTACAGCTGTAAGTGGAATGTTACAGGAAATGTGAAACACTAGCTACAGTATATAACACTTGAACAGTGTCCATTATATGATAAAATGCGTATAAGGAAAATATGTATATTGTACTACTAAACATATGTCATGGTGTTACATCTTTGAAACTCGTATTTTAATCACTATAGTCTGTATTATGAACCTCTATCAGAAATTAATGTGTCTGCATATCAAATTTTTAAATTGGCTATATTGGTGGTATTCTTTTATTTCTTTCATTGTAGCTTCTGGGTACAGAGCAAAATGCCCTGAGAGAATGTGCAAGCATTAACTACATTTATTTCTCTGTCATTCATTGTAATACTCTTTGTTTATAGCAAGAACCCAGTGAGGCACCAATACCCAAGAGACCACGTGGTAGACCAAAGGGGAGCAAAAACAAGGCCACTTCAAAGGGAAGGGTAGGTATTCTGGCTGCTGGATAATGAATTGGAAATCCTAGTCAATCACGTAAACTCTTTCCTGTTGTTTTTATGCACATGTACCAATTGACAGTGATTGTTAAGACTGGTCTGGAGAATTGCTTCAACAGAAATAGCCATCCATGGAAGAATATCTGCAGTAAAGAACTGTAATAGCATGGGGGCTGCAGCGAGGTCAACGGTTGGTTAAGAGACAGCTTAGTCTCACAACAAAAATGTAGGTGTAGCTAACTTCTCAGAAGTGATCCTTCCTAGTTTTTTAGGCTGTGAAGCAGGGGTGAAATGCTCCCGGTTCGGACCGGATCACCCGATCCAGTAGCGATGGCAGCGGGTGGTTCGGAGAACCGGTAGCAAAAATCCCTGCACCTCCCACCCCTCACCACCACCATGCCTAGCTGAGCCGCACCATCATCAGAGGCTTTTTTTTTTTACTTTTAAAAGCATTTTTTCTACAACTTCTTCTGCCGAAAAAATGCTTTTAAAAGTAAAAAAAAAACAAAACTGATGATCGCATGGCTCAGCTGGGATCGTCAGAGGCTTTTCAAAGCATTTTTTTCTGCAACCTCTTCCGGGGAAGAGGTGGTTTAAAAAATGCTTTAAAAAGGCTGTGACGATCCCAGCTGTATTGCCTGATCGGCAGAGCCTTTTCAAAGCATTTTTTTGCATTTGCAGAAAAAATGCTTTGAAAAGTTTTTTTTTAAAAAAAAGATGGCCACAGCCACTCAGTCACATTGCCCACCACCACCACCACCAAGCCACACCCACAGAACCTGTAGTAACAAATTTTACATTTCACCCCTGCTATGAAGGCAATGGGGGGATGTACTTGCAGACTAGCAAGATTGAAATCAGCCTTGCAAAGTAATCCAAACAGGAATAAAAGAATTGGAAGAGACCTTGGAGGTCTTCTAGTCCAACCCCTGGTTCAAATTGAAAACCGTATAGCATGTCAGACAAATGGTTGTCCAATCTCTTCTTTAAAACCTCCAGTGTTGAAGCACATCCAAAAATATTTGCTCTGCCATTTGTAAGTTACATCAACAGAATCTTGCAAGTATGAAAGTACATTCTCCCCTGTCACTTTTACAGCCCAAAAATCTAGGGAGAATCACTTCTGAGAATTTTGCTATACTCAAATGTTCTTCTGCTGGCTAAGATGCCTTTATCCAACTGCAGCTTTTTCCTCTCTCCCAAGGTCATTTCTATATATCATTATAAGAGATGAGTTATGACTATAAAGTTATACCTTTTCTCTTATTTGTTTCTCAAGTGGACTATTGTATCTTCCATTTTGTTTTGTTTTTCTTTTAAATATAACATTTTCCAATTCTTTATCTGTTTATGCATATCAGTTTGATATTTTTGAAGGTTCTAGGATAAAACTAGATTACACAAGAAGAATATAAGAATTCTAGGTCTGGTTTTTCCATCTGGTAATAAAATAGGACCTATGGGTCCTATTCTCCTAATATTGTCTAGTCTAGTCTCCTAGTATTTGGAAAATTTTTGAAAGGTAGAATTTGTAAATATGGGTGGGAAGGAGCATCCTCCTATTGATATTGAATTCTGCCTTATATATGTTTTCCTCATCAATTTTACTAGTATCCTGTGAAATATTCAGAAGACAGATACACCATTTTCTGAAATAAGATCTGCTTTAAACCTATATCAATACATATGTTAAGAAACAACAGTATTGAGGATCTCCAAATTTCCTCACCGCTCTTGTTAACCGTTAACTGAGAGTGAGCCAATAGCATGAGAAATCTGCGAAAAAAGCAGTTGTCTCAATGCTACATCAATCTGGTAATCCTCACTTAACAACAATAGTTGAGGCCAGAATTTGGTTGTTAAGCAAGATGCCCACATGACTACTTTGAACAACAATTGCATTACTGTTGGTGGCCATCAAGCAAGGCCCCTGAGTCATGGAGCAGACAGGAAAAAAGAGTTGCCTGCTGAAGTTTGAACAGTCACTGAACAAGTGATTATTGAATGAGGACCTCCTGAATAACCATCAAAGATGCAGTGCTAGACCTATAGAGAGACCTAATCCACTCTCATCCATGGAAGTTTACTGAATGACTTGTCATGCATTCTCAGTCCATCATATCATATCATAACGACCAGTTCGTTCTCACAGGGAGGGACTACTCAGGGTGCCATCAGTCAAATTATGCCGACTGGCGACTCCCAGGGGGAGGGCCTTCTCTGTGAGGGCTCCAATCCTTTGAAATGAACTGCCCCCGGAGATACGGAATATCCCTGATCTCCGTGCTTTCCGCCGTACCCTCAAGACCCTGATGTTTCAACAGGCGGGGCTAAACATATGAACATGTGAATGATTTTTTTTTTAAATGTTATCTAATTCTGGGTTTTATTTAATTGACCAAACTAAGTAATAATTTTAATTAGCAATTTTATGATGTTTGTGTGTCTATATTTTTCTTGACTGTACACCGCCTTGAGTCCTACGGGAGAAAGGCGGTATAGAAATATAATAAATAAATATCTCACAGGATTGTTATTGGGGAGAAAAATAAGAAGAAGTACATTATGTGTGTCCTTTGAGCTCCTGGAGGAAAAGCAAAGTATAAATCTGTAAAAAAAAACTGTAAAAAAAATTGGGTAGGCTTATTAAGTGTTGAACTAGAAGATAATAGAAAAAGTGATTTTTAGATTACAAGGAAGCAGATTTAATACAGATATCACAAAAAGTTTCTTAATGGTAAGAAAATAAACAGAGGGATGCCATAGTAATGGATTCCTGCATTAAGCAAGGGCTTCACTAAGTGATCTTAATCTGTATAACTTGTTTTATGATTGTATGAATATTGAAAAACTATTTCAAAAGAAAAGCTATGCTTGTAAATATGCATATGTTTATTTATTTGCTTATGGGGAAAGAAGAACAAATAATGGATGTCTATTGACATCCAAATCTAGGATTTTGAGTAAAAGATACTTGAATTAGCTGGACAGCTGGTGACATTTGCTTGTGAGTGTATGTGTGTGTGTGCAAGTCTGTCTCCGAGCAGCTGGAGTTTGTAAATCTGTAAAGAATAGAAAGGGATATGTTCCACTCACTCACACAGAAGGAAGATTATAGTTCACTGGATTGGGTAGCTTCTCTCTCTCCCATCCCTCTGAATATGGAGGCCTCTTAGCTTCCTCTGTTCTTAACTGCCAATCCTTAATGGCACATTGACTGCCATTCACATGCTGGTGAGGAATGAAGGCTTGATGTATCTATCAGGTGCTGTATGGCTGAAACTGAATGAAGGTTGGGAATAAAGCAAGGAAATGAATAAATGATCCCAGAGCTGATGACTTGGCAGCTGTTTACATATGCAGTATGTAATCAGAAATACTAGGCCCGAGCCATATAGGGCATGGTCTTTCTTCACCCGCTCTCTCTCCAAGTCTTTCAACTAGATACCAAAAAGAATCTTCATTGTTCCAGATGCTTTGGAGCAACAGATGCTTGATCCTGATTTGGCAGCCAAGCTGCCAAGGTTATTTCAGTGGACACCTCATCTTAGCCCAAGCCTCTCGCCATCTGTTCAAATTATAAAATGTAGTAAGAAAAGAACATGTACCAAGTTCTGGAGACATTTGCTTCTGTTTGTTATGCATCTGGCTCCCTGCAGCTATTGTGTTTTATTTTTCAAGAGTAAGAGCAAGACCTTATTAAAAAGGTGCTTCCAGTTCCTACCAATAAATGAATTACAAATGTTCTGTTCTTAGTTCTGAAGTGACCATACAGAGCCTATTCTGTGGTTTGGAGAAAACATTAGATATAATCACATACAACAACAGTGTACAACAACTCAGCATCATGTTGGTATATTTTTTAGCCTTTGCTAATGGGCAACCTCCTCCTAGCAGTCAGCTCTTTAACACTTGCTGTTCCTATACAGACCAAGTATGATCCTGGGGCCTTTTGAATCCAAAATAGCCATTACAGAGGTTAAGGCAAATTTACACTAACCATGCTCTGCAGTAAATACAGGTTATTGTGATGACCAAGCTTTTGCTCTTGGTCTGACAGTTTCTCCTATAGCTGCCTCTGTATAGTTAAATGGGATTGCAACGAGGTGCCATGGAAATAATGGATCTACTTCCCAAAGCACTTTTCTACTTCAGTATCCAAGTGATCCTGCTAGTTCCTCACCTGGTGTTGGAAACTGTTTCAGATGAGATGTTTGGCATGTGAGATAATTTGACACTTGAATAACTTTCTGCTTTGAACTACACATCCAGAGTTTGCCTTACTGCAATTAAAGCAGAAAAATGGGACTGGGCTATATACAGGGTACAGGGTAAGAATGTTTTGGGATGCTGTAACTAAAAGCAAAGACGTGGCAGATTACTAACTATCTAAAAGGCCAGTCAGATGATGGTAAGAGGGCAGATGTTGGTCCTCTTCCTGACCCCTGCCTAGCATATAAAAATGCTAGGGAAGAATTTTAGTACCTTGTTTCCCCGAAAATAAGACCCTGTCTTATATTTTTTTGAACCCTGCAATAAGCTTTTTTTTAAAAAAAAATTGATTTATATGCCGCCCTTCTCCGGAGACTCA
This sequence comes from Arizona elegans, assembly GCA_022577455.1. Classification (NCBI taxonomy): domain Eukaryota; kingdom Metazoa; phylum Chordata; class Lepidosauria; order Squamata; family Colubridae; genus Arizona; species Arizona elegans. The sequence continues at coordinate 157,631,068 of JAKOOJ010000002.1, forward strand.
GGGCGGCTTACAATGCGTTAAGCAATAGCCTTCATACTTTTGTATATTTATACAAAGTCAGCTTATTGCCCCCACAAACTGGGTCCTCATTTAACCTACCTTAAAAAGGATGGAAGGCTGAGTCAACCTTGAGCCTGGTAAGATTCAAACCTGCAGTAATTGCAGGCAGCTGTGTTAATAACAGGGTGCATTAAACCACTGTACTACCAAGGCTCATAATACTAATAAGGCTTGGCCTTATTGCCATGTGCTCAAAAGCCTGATTGGGCTTATTATCAGGGGATGCCTTATTTTGGGGAAAACAGGGTAGGAAAAAGATTTGTAGAAGGTTTCATGAACACAATGTATTTGTATTTGGTTTGAAACCTCTTGAAAATACACGACTCATATCCTGCATACTCTGAGTCATGGTAGTAGAACCCAGATGGCTCCTGTTGAATGTGGCAGTGATGGTGAAGAATAACAAGGGAGGGATTAGTGGCTCTGATGCCAAAAGACAAGACCAAGGCCAACTGAAAAAGGTTTTTGCCAACCCAAGTATTCAAGTGTATGAGTCACATCCTCAGATTATAAGGTTAATTTAGAATTTAGAATTTTTGAGATCATCTTGGGTATTTGGGTACCCACATTTCAGGTTTTGTTTATTTAGTTTAGCAGCTGTAGAAATTAAATTATTATGTGTGTTCAGATGAAGAAAAAACATTTCACATCATAGTTAGGAACTATCTTGAGCAACACTATTCTGTTTCACTTTCATTATTGGCTGCTTTGTGTTAATGGCAAGTTGTTTCTAATATAATTAAAAGCAGAAATATTTTAAGGATTGTTTTCCAGTTTATTTGTAGCATTAGAGTGCCTTTACATAAGTAACTTTGATTTCATACATTGAATATGTTTTTTGTAATGTGCATCCAGATAATCAAGAATAACATACAGGAACACTGATATTTTCATAACATCTATTAAGTCATTCTTTGCTCATTATAAATTGTAGTTTACTAGCTAATACAGTAAAATATATTTGATGTTGAATTAGGCGGTAGTTCTTGAGGTTTGCTAGTGTAATTTCCAAAGTTGAACATCTCACTTTGTAAGGGGAAAAACCCAAAATGGAGTGCCTGAACTCAAGCAGAAATACAGATTGCTTGCTTTGATCTACTATAGCCTTCCCCAACCAGGTATCTTCCCGATATATGTTATCTATTTATTTATTTAAAGTCTTATATTGCTTAATAGCCGAATTCTAGTATTTATATAGTATAGTACCATATATAAAATTGTACCAAATGGTCACCGGTTCTATAACTTTGTCCTGGTATTCTCACACACCCAAATTGTGGTAATGGAGTTCATCCTACACATCTGGAAGATGCTAAGTTGAGACAGTCTATTTTAAAATGAATGGTTTCCTTTAAAATGTATTATTTTAAAAGAAACGTTGACTGCTACTGGTATTGGTTTTCAGGGACTCCTGAACAAAAGTACTCCAATATCACAACAACCATTTATTTAATAAAGGAATACAAACCAGTCTTAAAACCAATCTGAGTTTCTTGTGGATGGCAATAGCTTGTAATTTTGGTCTTCATTTAAAGATCATCTTTATGCCTTCCTTCTCCAGAAAGCTGCTGTAACAACACCTGGAAGGAAGCCTCGAGGTCGACCGAAAAAAACAGTAAGTTGATTTTGAAAAGAGGTATCTATATAAAGGGGGGAAGAAGAGATTATTTTAGTCTCTTATCCTCTTGAATCTCAATCTGTTTGCAACCAGTGAGTTACACTGAATGGGGGAAATTATTGGATTAAGAGATGAATATGGTGAATGTAATTAATTTTGTCATATTCAGGTTTATGTATTGTTTATAAAGCTGTTGTTCACAAATCTGGAATTTTGCTAATGGAATTTTCTGACCCAAGCCTTTTATAAACTGTGTCTTAGCTTTTCCACTAGTAAAATGTAATATAACCATAGATTTTTTTTCACCATTACTAGGCAGAAAAGATGTAACACTTTTTGGCCTACTCTGGTAGGGCTTGCACCTGATGATAGAGATGGTGCATGTAGGAATAGGGACCAGGTCTGAAGAACAAATCGGTGGTATCATTCCCTAACACCAACTTCTAGTACCAACATCTCAGAATATGAGTTGACAGTGTTTTTGACTCTTCTCCAATAGCCACTTTACCAAGATGTTCAACAGGAGGCAGGTTTACCATGTCAGGTAAAAAATGCTATGATATAAAGACAGATAAGAGGTCTGAAACATTTTGTTGGTTTTATTCTAATTTTTGAATCTTTTTATAATAGTATTCATTGAGATGCAATTCTCTTATGGATCTGATGAGTTTTTGAAACTGTCTTCTGGAAATGATTGATGCAGCATAAAGAAACGTAATGCTTCTTTATTGGAAATTTCAAGAGTATGTTGCTTATCAAAGCTAAATCTGATTGCTTAGATTTTCTGAGGTTTATTTTTTTTTTATCCTATCTTTTCAACATTTTATACATGTTGTGTTTCAGTTTATAATTATTCCTTCTTGCCCTGAAGTGAGTAACAGGAAGTGGCTTGTTCTGTTAACTAGCACAGATTTGGTGTTGCCACTATGGCATTCTTGCAGAGTGAGTTTCAGTCTGTTTCATCTGCCCTTGATTGCTTAAAGCAATTGTTCTTTTTAATAATCCCTGAAGAGATTCTGGTCTACATTCAAGAATTTACCCCTCAAAATAAGGTTTTCCAGTTGATTCTAATAAAATCATGTGCTCCATCTTTAGCATTACTTTTATACACCACAAGGCAAGATTGTCTGACTTTGCTATAATTGCTGATTATTTTGTCTTTTTGATAATGATTATGTTCCATTATACCTCTTCATGCAGATAGAAGTATATCTCGCCTCTTAACATTTATCTCTATACATCTTATAATAAACGTTACAACAACACAAAAGGCTAGATGTTCTTTGGAGAAACATTTGGCAAGTCACTTTAAATCAGTGACTCACCTAGGTTGGGATTTACCTTATAGGTGGCCATTTTAAATTTCCTATAGGGGCCCAGATAAAATTCTACATTGAAATGAGGACATCGTGTTAAATTAAAATGGGGAACCCAAATATACTTTGTATCAGATTAATTATCAAATCAGTTTGTCAAATATCACAAATTCGTGCTCAGGAATAATTGTAAATCAATCATTTCCAAAAGAATGGACATTTTTGATATTCTGTTTGGGGGGTGGGATTCACAAAATGGCTGTCAAGGGTGAGGTTTGTCCAATCACAAAAAGCACTTCATTGCATATGGCTTGTCACAAAACAGTCATTTATCACAAGACAAACTGAGACAAAAGCTTTTTATCACACTTTTAAGCCCATAGGATATGGTCCATCAGTTTATTATTGCGTTATTTCTAGGCAGGGTTTCGTGTTTCCAGGCACAGGTCTGAGCTGCAGATTCCAACTATTCTGGTTTCTCTTCGGTTCAGATACAGTATTCATATTTTTCTATTTTATTTTTGGGAATGTCCAGTTAAGCTATTCATAGAAATAAACATAATAATGGAAACTGATAGTCTGCTTTATACGATGCTTGCCATATATTTTGATGGGGATTTCCCTCCTCAATTTTAATGACATGTAGGACAGAGAAATCCACGGGTGCATTCAGAATGACATTGCCAATACTAGCCTTCCATTCTTGAGGTCTCTGTAGGAAATTTATCTGGGACCTCATGGATGAAGTGAGTTGTGGAGAAAACATAGGCAGATATCAGTGTTACTGGGTCTTGGCCAGGAATGTTGGATGTTGGCATTACATTTGTAGTCCAGCTATAAAGAGAATAGATTCCCTTTAAAATAAGCTAAACTATATCTGCAGAAGATTCCAGGCTGGGTAGAGCCCTTGAAAGGAGCATTTATTGAAGGAGTTAGTGACATAACAGATGTTTTTGTTACAATCCCATTTATTTTTACAAACAAATCGAAAATATTCAAAACAGGTTGTGCCATTAATTTAGAATGTGGCACATGCTGCTGACTCCATATTGGTCTGAATATCAGAAGTGGCTGATGGCTTTGCAGTTCACATCTGTCACCAGCTGTCAAAGTATAAGGAGCAGTCTTTGCCAGAAACAGCTAATTGCAAGCTTTCTTAATAAGCAGACAGGCAGCCTTCCAAAATGGGGAATCAGATTTGCAATGATCACTTTAAAAAACCATTTCTTTTAAATCATGACATAGACAATTTTAAAAAATTGTAATAAATTGCATATTTTGTTCTTAATTTCTTAAAACTTGGGTGTTTGGCAATAAGAAACCTTATGTTATCTGCAGCAATTACTATTGCTAAAATGCCACACTTACTAATTATGCTTGCCTTTCTGCTAACGTTGATATTCAGCCAGAATACACATGAGTTCAAATATACAGATTATGCTGTTATTTTTCAAGCCCCTTCCTTAGAAGCAAGGTATACGGGAAAGGACAATAATAAAGTATTCTTTGAAGATCACTGCAGCAGGGCAATTCATGAAAATTAAAATAGTAAACCAAAGAATATGGTCATTTCCTCTAACGCTGACATTGGGTTACTTCCAAGAACTGTTAACTAATTTAGGATTTAATCTGCTCTGCCTCTATCTGTAATATCACCTGGATGTATTAAATGTCACTGAAATAATATTTCCATTTAAATTGCAAATTTTCAAATGTTTCATGATGCATTCCACTCATCGTCTTTTGAGCTTGTTAAATCTTTTTCCGACTTGAGTGGAACTGAAGCCTTTACTGTGTGTCTTCTTTTAGCAAAGAGAGGTTAAGTAGAGTTGATTATTTCCTTCCTTTGCTAAATGATCTCTCTTGTCCTACAACTTGCTGAACAGACTTGGCAGGCACATTCCACAGTGGTTTAAATGTGTGTTTTTATGAATGAAACGCAAGGAAGTCAAGGTTGCTGAGTCACACATGCACTCAAGCATGACTCATCTCATTCCAATAGCATTTGTTTTATTTTTAAAAGAGCAGGCCAGAGAGACCTCCAGGAAGAAATGTTTCCCCTCATATACAAACAGTTGTTTATTTAGGCCTAGAAGAGTGTGGATATTAGGAATGTACTTGCTGGGTAGGATAAACGTAAGGAGACCGCAGAGGGAGCTTAAACATTGGACCCATTTTTTGTTTCGTTTTTAATGCGGCTCTGTCCCTCTTGTGGCAGCTTGAATATAAGACAGCTCAAAAGTCCAAGATGAATTCTGTGTTTGAAGCAATTCCCTTTGTTAGGTGTTTGAAGGGAACATTATTTTATGCCGACCTCCTAGCCATATGCTCATTAGGTTTGTTTCATTAGTTCCATTGTGTGTTAAGCTGGTTAGGTCTTGAATAACTTTTGTCCAGTTCTAAGCCCTGCACTTAGGCAGAGACACAAAAAAGCTGGAGTAGCTTCAGAAAAGACCTATCAGAATACAAGCTCTATGAGGAAAGGCATATAGGTAATCCTCAATTTATCGCCACAATTGAGCCCAAAATTTACATTGCCAAGCAAGATAGTTGTTAAGTTAGTTTTTGCTCCATTTTACCACTTTTTTTGCCACCGTTGTTAAATGAACCTGCAGTTAAGTTGCTGTTGTTGCTATATGAACCTGGCTTCTCCATTGTTTTTGTTTGTCAAAAGGTTATTACATGACCCTGGGACACTGCAAGTGTCATAAATCTATGCCAGTTGTTAAGCGTATGAATTTTGATCACATGATCGTGGGGCTTCTGCAATAGTTGTAAGTGTGAAACAGTCATAAGTAACTTTTCACTTTGAACAGTCACTAAATGAATGGCTGTAAGTTGAGGACTACCATACTTCAGAACACATATATCAAACACCTACTTCAGATATCCTAGTAAAATGAGAATCAGTGGGTTGAAATTAAATGAAAGGATATTCACTCTGAACATTAGGAGGAATTTCCAAAGGGAACAAATTATATGCAGTCTAACTGTTTGTCTAGAACAGTGATGGACTCCCCCTTGCTGGAGGTTTTCAAATGTAGACTGGATGGTCACTTAAGATAGTTTAGGGAAATCCGGCACTGAACAAAGGGTTAAACTTAATGATCTTTAAGATGACTTCAGAGTCCTACATTCTGTGAAATTGAATGGTTTCAGTGTATGATCCCAATCAGTTACAAAATAAATTGCCTGTGTTCTGGAGTACAGCTGTCCTCGACTTAACAACTGGTCATTTAACGATCATTCAAAGTTATAGCAAACTCTTAAAAAGCTCATTATGACCCATCCTCAGAATTAAAATTGCATGTCCCTCCAGGCACATGATAGCATTTTGGATGCATAGCAGTTTGCTCACATTTCCAATCAGTTGCAGTGTCCCATGGTCAGGTGACCACAGATGCAATATGTTTTGCCAGTTTTGAGCAAAAAACCACCCATTTAGAAGAATGGATTTGTTTAATGACCACATGATTCATTTAACAATGTGGTTCGCTTAATCACATTGTTTTATGCCACCATGCTTTAAGACTGAAGTTGAAATGGTCATCAAATTGATTCCAGTCATGTGATGCCTTGACTTACAACTGCAACAACTTACAATTGAAATTCTAGGCTCCATTGTGACCGTAAATCAAGGATTACCTGTAATAGGAATAGACTTCAAAAGCAAACACTCTAGAACTTGGATGTTTCTCATTTTGTAAGTGCTTCGATGATGACATTATACAACAAATGAATGCTAACAAAGGAATAGGTTTTTGCTTGGGCATACTGGTCTGCATTACAACGGGAAGAGCAAAGCCATTCCTTGAAGTTGTTCTTTTGATTTCCACCCTCTATAAGGAGGGAGGATCAGTTGCCTCTGTGCAGCAATGAGGAATGGTGTTCCTCACTCCTACTACAGTATAAGGATTAGTCTTAAAACAAGAACAATATAGCAGCAGATCTTGCCAATGCTATTTTCTTCCTGTGTAGGAGAAAGATGAAGAAGAGGTCAACATCTCTCAAGAATCTTCAGAAGAGGAACAATGAGAATAGCCAACTGATTCTACCTCACAGCTCAGTTTTCCTATTTCTTGTCAAGTTCTGGGACTGAGGAAAGAGCGAAGAATCCTCACCCTTTTCCTGACCTGATCTCTCCAACGTTCACACAGTCAAAACAGCAACACTAGGGTACAGTGTAAAACAGATCAACCATCATATTTGATGTGTAATGTTTAATGGGAGAACTTTATATTTTGTTTTCCCCTCTCATTTGACAGGGTTAAGAGTTTAGCCTACCAATTCATGTAGTTCTGTATTATATCTGTTTTTTGATCTATTTCTCCAGAACACTCCTTATCGAGAAAGGGGTTTATAAATCTTTATAGTGACCACTTACTTATTCATGTTGAAAAGAGTGGACAGCCTAGTTCTTCCTTATCAATCCTAATTTCCACTTCAGAGAGACCATAATACTCTCCAAAAGGATAACTTGGCACTGGCAGAAAGTTTGCCAAGGAGGAAGATTTGAGAGCATTGGGGTGATTTTATTTTTTTCTGGGAAATGAGTATAATGGGATAATGGCCACAACATTAAAAGGATGGATACATTATTTTTTCCTACTGTAAGGTATTTGCAAGAATAATTGAGAGGAAGTTATTCTGCCCTTTTTGCCCAATTTCCAGTAGTTCAAGAATAATCTAGTGCTTTGCAATGGGGCTGTGTATTCTTGTTGACAACATGCTGCCCTGCCCCAATCAGCTGCCTTAAGGCCAGAGCAGTTACAAATGCATAGGCTAAGGTGTTTGGGGTGAATCTGACCTAAATTCTCATCTTTTCCCCAATAACCAGAGATCCTTTTCTCTCCCCCCACCTTTTCCATCTCCATCTGTCCCCAGCTGCCAGTGCACAAATGGAGCTTACAACTGAAATGTTTTTCATTGGTGCTCAGTCATTCTGCACAGAAATTATATTGAACAAGACTTTGCCATGACCAAGGAAAGCAGGATGGCAAAATTCTCTCCCTTTGTGGTCTCTCTTTGGGTTTTTGTGATTTTTCTCCTTTGGAAATAGCACAGTTAGCAGTTGACAGTTGTTTTTGCAATATATATTGTCTGTCAAGGTTTTCCTTCTTCATTCACAACTACCTCTGGATACGTTTTGAGTTTCATTCTCTTAAAACATAGATTGCTGCTGTTTGTTGCTGCTGTACTGATTACAAAGTTTTATTTCAACAGGTTCTGTCTGGTTTTTCTCTGGAACTGACATGTTACACTATAGATAATTTCATTTCAGTTGACTTTTAAAACTATTGTGCTATTAAAAAGGGATAAAAGCTCTTATTTGTCAGACTGATGAATGATTGGGGAGAGGGAGTTTCTGTGAAAGTGGGCACTATTTTAAGAGTCAGTTATAAATACTAAGCTCTACTGTGGAAACCCTAAATGATGAATAATTTCTGAAAGTATAAATATGATTTTCTTCATACTGTTTTTTTTAAAAAAACATACCCATTTGTTTCTATTGGGCATTTTTTTTAAAGCTTTATATTAGCTATACTAAGAATTTCGAGACCTCATGGTAAGTACTCCCTAGTTACAATTTAGCAGAAAGCAAAATGGTCAGAATGCTTCTCACCAACTCCTTTTATACCATTTTAGCTTAGATGTTTTTTTTTCTCTGAAAAGTGAAAACTTCCAAATCAAGCATTGTACTACAGTTACCCTTTGTTACTTTACCTTAGAATGCTGATATGGGATCAACAAACATTTCTAGAAATATTTCTGAATTTTTTAAAATGTGAGGTGCTTGCAGAAGGCATCAAGGAGACATTTACACACGCACTGTGCTCATGGAAACTATATAGCCTACCCTTCTGCCCACTCACATTCTTCTTCTGCATCTGTATGGATTTCATAAAACACACTCTTAAAAGGGAACAAAACTGAGCTGGTTCATTGAATATCCAATATATTATGTAGAAGGTAATTATTTTTCATTCAGTAAAAGACACAAACATTTTTAAGTAATGATTGCAATAATTCCTGAACTGGTCACTAAATTAAAATCATCAGTCAGTCTTTAGCAACTGCCCAACGGATTGACATCTGTTCATCTTCCAAGACTATTACCACTTTGTGGTATACTCTGTGGTAAAAATATTGTATATTTTTACAAATATAGAATAATGATCCCTCTTGTTTTGAAACACTCAACTTTCTAGCCTGGATAGCAAAATTTGCACAATGCCTGAATAAATTAGTTTCTAATTTAAGGGTTATTTTTGGCAGTGATTAATAACACCATAGGAATCTGTATTAATATTGATCCATCTAACCCAGTATTGCCAAAGGATGACTGAAAATAAGATTTCAGCCCATTTTTCCTGCATCATTTGGATATGCCAAACACTGAAACTGGGATTTTTTTTGTATGCATTGCATGTCATATACTCAGAGGCAAAAGGATTTAACTTTGTTTGCCTGCAAATAAAGCAAATCTTGTTTATTAAATAGGCACATTTTTTTAGTCTTTATCAGGACAATAGCAGAGAAGAATATGAACTTTTCCTTCTCAAAGGATTAGAAGAAATGTCCTTTCCTTAACATTGCTTGATAATTTTAATTATCAATAGTTTAGCTCTTTAAAAGTGATCTATGACTTTGTTAATTTGCAATGCAAAAGAATAGTATGATCAGTAGCTTATAGTATATAGATTTATTACTAAAGATTGTGGTTTACTTGAATAAAACAAGTGATGTTTTAAACTTCCTTTCATAGCAGTAGGCCAAAAAAAATTAAACATGAACTCATAGGGACCTCATAAGGCACAGAGGATTCTTGTCATCAAACTTGCCACGTCTGCCCTTGCTCCATTTTTAATGCAGCAGGCAATATTTAACTTATAACATACTGTATGCTTAAACCTAAATGACATTTAGCATATATTTGAATGTTGTACTTTGATGGCATCTTTTTCCTCTTCACTTCATCACTTTGGGTGTCGGGGGAGATACAAAATTCTGGTTCTTGCACTTATGTCGGCTTCAGTCATTATTTGATGCTATTGTGTGTATTTGATGTCTCTCCTTCTGGGTCTGCCGCTTTGGCCTTCTCTTTTTGTACATGCCTTGTATGGTACAAAATCTCAAGACATTTGGTGGTATAACTGGAATTAAAGTTCTAAATACTGAACCAAGGGCTAGTCAGTCTTGCCGTTTTCTAAATCAGTTCTTCCCCCTCCCCTGCCATGCTTTTGTGTCAAACATGGGAAGAAAAAAAATCAAATTTGTTTATTCATTCCAATAGCCACAAACTGCACAAGTATTTGGGCCACAATATTTAATCAAAGAGCTTTACAATCCCTGCTTTCCACTGTGTTTAGAATTTTTAGATATATCACCAGAAAAACACCATTAAAAAAATTGAAATTGCCAAACCTGTCTGAATACCTTCAATTCCTACTGTGTGAGGAAAGTTCATGAGCATAAAGTTCATGAGTCTTGGATAGAGAAATGTAGATACTGGGAAGGCTGCATTGTATGTAAGTTTCAATAGTTGCATAGAGAAGTACAGCTGGTGCAGTTTATCATGACATGATAGTATATTAACATAGAAAAGTCTAACTTTATTAGGTCAGGTGTCATGACTTTTATATCCAATCTGAACAGAAACAAAAAAATGAACTACATTTTTAAGAATTTATTGGATTCCTAACCCCTAATAATTGTAAGAATCATCAAATTTAAGGTACTTCTTTTAAGAGGTGTAGCCTTTATTCAACAGAGACCCCTTCCCAAGAAATAGTACCTGAATCCCCAGATGTTTTTTGTTTCTGAATTCCTGGTTATCAAATAATGAACCACTAGTACAGCCGATTCTAGAATTTTAACTTTTGTATTCAATGGATGTTTGTTTCCAAAAATAAAACAATTTGCCTCTCAAATGCTGCTCTGGAGGGACCTCAACTGTCTAGAACAGGCTTGCTTGAGCAAAAACATCCTGACCTGATGCTCCTGGCGCTAGCTGATATCAGCCAATTATATATCTAAATCCAACTAGTGTACTGCATTTGACTTATTTTTTTAGAAAGATCAAAACAGGAACTTTCATTTTGCCCAGCAGAAAATTAACTCCAGCCAAAGGACAAATGAAAGTAGCAATCTAACACTCAGAATGCCTCAAGCTGAAGGTTATTCTTAAATCTATTCTTCAGCTGCTATGGGGATGGAAATACATAATTAATCTGTATTTGGGAAATTTATTTCTATTTTGAGACAACAACTAGCAGTGTGGAACTAAATGCAGTACATAAAGGAAAGAACAAGCATTCAGTACATTTAGGAACCAAAATTCATGACTGGATGTAAATCATGACATTGCAGGTTTTTTGCCTGCAGACCCATAACAAAGCAAGGAGTTATCGAGATATAAATCAAAGGCATACAGATGGGGACAAATTACAGTGCACATTACATATTGATTTCATTGGAAGATGATGCAGGGAATGGCAGAAGAATGTTTTTCTTCATGGTGGCTTCAAACCACCATTAATTCAGCCCATGTAGTTGTACCACCAGTTTATTAACCTTGTGTGTTTAGGAAGAGAAGCAATGGTCAATGTGGATTGCCATGTGCATTCAGTCTTGTCATGGAAAATTTAACTTTATTTCCAGAACCACAATCATCACATTTTTCTCATTGCATTAGGAATACATTGTCAACCTCAAAAGGCATCAGATGTATGCAATATAAATTGCATCCCAATGTTCTTAAAATGTGTGGAAGACCCCCAACTTTGCTAAAAATCAGAACTTTGGGGGAGGGGGGGATACATAAAGGCATTAAGACACTTTCTCAAAGTTACCAGTGCAGCTTTCTACATTAGGTGCATAATTTGTGTCCATTAGCTGAGTTCAGCAAGCAATGAGTAGCACAAATTTTTCAGCAAAGCAGCAATGACATTGCTGCACCAAGACATCAGTCCATCACAGGTATATCAATGGTAACAAGCTGTGTTCACAAAGACAGGCATATAACAGATTATAGTACTGTAAAAGCTCGATGTTTTGCCACAGGTACTCCTGGTCGGGTTCAGTTTTATTTACAAAACAGATGATTTCCCAAATACCAAATAACACTGTCTGTCCCTGTTGAGCTCAAACAGGTCACCAAAGAAAATAGTTGTCAGAAATAATGATGGTCCTTTCTGATAGACATGCTAAGCATCTATACGAACTTCCTAGCTAAACCACATCCTTCCAGCATGTAGCACACAAAACAATTCCAAAGCTGATATCATGTACCCATTATCCCTATTTGAAGAAATATACCATCACCCCTCAAGCACCAAGTTATGCATTTGGCAATTTTATTCACTTTGCTTACATCCGTTCAGCAATACATTACAGGAATCCAACAACTTTAAATAATACACCCTTTTACATACTTAGGCAAGTAAGGAGAGAAGGCAGCTAGCAATGTGCTAGGATATCATAGCAGCTGCATTCTGATGCTCTTTGTTCACAAAAGGAAATGGAGGTTGACTGCGTTGCTTTTTTTTAAACGAAGCCAAGCTTTTGAAGACTGATGCCTGTAATGCAAGAGCTATTCAGTAATATTTTACTTGAAATTTCATAAACTCCTGTATCTCATCATCCACATAAAATGCAAATCAGGAGACGGTTGATACGAAGAATGATGCCACATAGCATGCTGTCCTAGTTCCAAACACAATTCTCCAACCCCCTAGGCTACTCTTTGTACCAGGTGCTCAGTGCCAATCTCCTTGACACGGCTGGCATCCATTACACTTTCTGTTACTGGAAGTCACGGCAAGAGGCTGTAGTACTGAATGTAAAGAAAGGCAGCAACGTTAATGGCATTCAAGTTGGCACATATGCCAAGTAGAAGAGGTCATCCATCTACACTGATCAGTCCGAGCTGAGTACCATCAAGCTTTCACATCCATAAATGAATTACGATAGGGCTGGTATCCTCCCCAACCTCGCATCACCTGTAATGCATAGCACACATATTTAATATTTAGTTTAGTTTAGTTTAATGCAATTTATATGCCGCCCTATCTCCAATGGACTCAGGGCGGTTCACAACAATAAAATGCACAATATCACCCTCAAACTTGCAACAATAACATCTTTTCAAAGAATGGACATTTTCCACAGCTTATTATTATGACTGAGAATAATAACCTGGCAGTTCTCCCACAGCGCACTGAGAAGAGACGTGTCAGGTAAGCCCAATGTCCTTTTTCATTATAATCAGAGTACAGGTAGTCCTCAACTTACAGCAGTTCATTTAGTGACTGTTCAAAGTTACAACAGCACTGAAAAAAATGACCATTTTTCACACTTATGACTTTTGCAGCATCCCCATGGTCAATGTGATTTACATTTGGATGATTGACATCTGACTCACATTTATGATGACTGCAGTGTCCCAAACTCATGTGATCCCCTTTTGCGACCTTCCAACAAGCAAAGTCAAGCAATGGGGAAATGGATTCACTTAACAACCATGTTACTAATTGAAGAACACTGGTGATTCACTTAACAACTATAGGAAGAAAAGTCGTAAAATGGAGCAAACTCACTTAACAAACATCTCACTTAACAACATAAATTTTGGGCTTAATTGTGGTCGTAAATTGAGGACTACCTGTGTTGCTTCCCAAACAAAGCTGCTTGAATGGAAATCTACCAGTAAAGTTTTAATGGGAAGGAGATGGGTGCTCCCCCTGCTGTGCCAATACTGCATTGTTTTGGAAGCCACTTCAGAAAGCAAAAATGGAGACAACATTCTTTGTGAAAATCATCTATGAAACAGAAAGGAGAAAAACCAGCTCCCATGCACTGGCTGTATGAAACAGCTAGGCTTAAGCATGTTTATGCTTCTGTGAGCAATTCACTTCCTCTTTTATGCAGCCATTAAAATGGACAGCCAAGGATCATTTCTTACATTTGTCATTTCAACACTGTTAACAAATACAGCAGAAATATTGATTACACATACAGTAATATAAAAATAACTCCTTACACATCACTTAATTTTCTAGCATATAAATATTCTATTTGTGATAAGTCTTCGGTCAAATGTCCTAATATTTGGCTTTTTTACCTATGCTGACATCTTTCTGTAATCTCTGTAATCAAGCAAGATCTGTCATTTCAACTTTCTAATGTTTGTCAGACTTAGCTCTTCATCCTTCCCTTATTCAGACAACAACAACAAAAAACATATTTTTCTTGAGAGTAACCTCCCTATTTTGTCTGTAAAAGGCTGGATCTTGAAAAACACAAGGGTACTTTTGGGTAGAAAGCTTTGTGATGTACGCCAAAATTGCTGCATTACATTATAATGAATCATTTATCCCAGAGATGCACACTGCTGTTAGCTTAGCTCTTTTTTATGGGGAAAAATAAGTGTAACAAGAAAAATAAAGTGTATACAAAAGGGCTCCAGCTAACTAAATGATGTTCTTAGAGGCAGTATATCTGAACCATGCAGCTCAAGAAAAAAAGCATAGCCTACAGGTAACTACAGGTAGTATTCAACTTACGACCACAATTGGGACCAAAACTTGTGGTCATTGCGATCTAAAGTTGCTTTCTTGCTGGAAATTCATAAAAAGGATAGTAGTTGTGACCTCAGGATGCTGCAACTGTAAATGCAAGGTGGATGTCAAGTGCCCAAATTGTGATCAAATGACCATGATAGTAGTGCGATGCTCATATGTACAAATACAGGTCATTTTCTGAAGCGATCATAACTTTGAATATCATTTAACAAATGGTCTTAAGTTAAGGACTGCCTGTATGAACGTATGAAATTATTTTATTTTCTCTTTTCCGAATAGATAAAAATATTCAGAACTCACTGCTCACATCTATAGGACAATTCATGGTGTCTTGACACAACGATATTCAGGGATTATGTTTTGAGAACATGTGAGTGTGCTTGCAAAATGACTTAAGGAGGGATCTGTCTATTCAAAAAATGTGCGTCAAAGCAATGTAATAATTGGCAAATCACCAGAATATTGTCACTCCTAGCCTTCAATACCCACTTGATACACCCACTTTTTGGAAGAGTACCCTTCACAACAAAGGATTAGACTATAATTCTCATCATTTTGTTCTCTAAGTAAGTAAATGGGGCTATGTGGGGTATTATTAAAAAGAATAGTAAATTATTTTTAAGTAAGACATTTTCTCTTTTGTTAATGATTTTTAAGTGTAACAGGTCAAGCAGTGCATGGCAAGTTCAAAAAGGAGGTGCTTCTGATTATACTGCACTTCTAGGTACCGTATTCAGTCAAACTGAATCACAGATAATTTGAAAATATGATGGGCAACTGCTTCCTTCCCTCTAAGTGATAGTTTCATAGGCAAATCACATCTGAACGTGCAACTGTCCATAAAAATCCTGAAACATGGCTCTGCAATAGGTATGTAATGTGAAAAATATACCCCAAGTAAGCTTACTTTAGCGTCCTCTGGCTCCACTAGAAGTTCTTGTTCAGCCTCATGTAGCTCCTCCGCAGGATCATAACTGTACATTGGCAACAGGTGGTGGCGTAGTCGATCATATCTAGGAAGCAGATTTGTCAGAGTATAACCTAAAATTGTGCTCAAGCAATTAAAAGCTGCTACATTTTTTTTCTCATGACCCTGGCACTGGCTCAGGCAAGATAGAGCTACATCATAAAGCAATGTCAGGGATGAACAACAATCATAATTTCAGTAGAATAAACATTTTAAAATTTTAAGTAATTTAGTGTTCAAATGTGCTAGATCAATGTTTCTATTAGTCTCACGCATTAATAATTAATTCCAAGTAACTACGAACAAATTTAAAATTAAAAAAAAGCTAAAATCAGTGATAGTACCATGTAAAACTGGAAGGAAAAGCAGTAAGCAATCTCATTCACCTTCTAATAAATTAATTTTTGTAGCTAGCCCATGGCTGCTATTCAATGCAACTTAGGCAGACCTTGCTTAATGAATATTCTATTTAGTGATCATTTGAAGTTACAGTAGTGCTGACAAAGCAACTTTACTTTATGGAGATGGTAGCATCCTTGTGGTCAACTATTTACAACTATTGCAGTGTGCCAGTGATGTGATCACTACTTGTGCACTTCACAGCTAGCTTCCAATAGACTCAATGGAGAAGCCAGCATTATAATTGAAAGTTGTGGTCTTGTGATGTTTCACTTAACAATCATGTCACTTAGCACCAGAGTTCCTGATCCCATTTGTGATCATTAAGCCAGGATTACGTGATTTTCCAAAATTTCAAATCTTCCCCAGAAAGCTGAACTCCCCATTTCCCACCATAACTCAATACATAAGATTGGATGCTACCTAGTATGCTTAAAACAGGTATCATCATTCACTATATCAAAAAACAATACTCTCCAAAGTGATAATTTATAAGTATTTAAAATGGATCCTACAATACAACAGATATTGAAAGAATATTATTTTTAATACAAGATTTAAAAAAGAGTTACTATATCAAAATGTGTCTTATTAATTTTAACCAAATTCCAGAAGCCATTTTCCAGGCATTAAAACCATTTAATGAAAGAAAAAAGTGGAACATGTCATAATTCAACCAACATATGAAGAGCAATGTGCATTATTCTACTTTACATTATTTAGTGAATTGATCTATCTCTGTTTATAGTAGAGTAAGTATGCAATTGACTGCAATATTAAAAAAAAGAGTCCCTTCTAGCAAGAAGATCTAAAAAGACAAAGAGCCCCAATCTCCTACTAGAATTTCTTACCTCCTTTTTTTCTGGATATACAACATCTGCAATGACAAAGAGGAAGGAGAAAACAATGATGAGATGAATGTGAATATGCATCAGACATTATTTCTTCTAATTGGGAATAAAAATAAAACAAAAAAAAGAATACAAGGAATGTGAACATCAGAGTCAGCATTTGTGTCTTTAGTGCAATTCTCACAAGCCACATAATGGTAACATGTGGAGCACCCAATTCATTTGAGAGTGTCAAATGATAAAGATACTGAAAGATGGTAGATAAAATCTCACCAAAGTCCAGAGATCAATCTGGTACCTTCCAGGATTATCAGATCACAGCTACTTTACTTTCCACAACTAGTCTAGCCTTTGCTAATGACCAAGGACAATGAGAGCTGTAAGATACCACAGTAGGGATAACTGTATCTTTTCAGTGGAACAGTCCTATTTTGGCATCCCCTTTATGAAAGCTGTGACCCTTTAAGAAGCTACTTTCAGTTGCTGAGCATCTTGAGGTAATTGCAAGTTGCAGGGGCAACTTGCTCCTTGGTTTTATGCAATAAAATGTTTGTTTGAGCTGTGGCTTTGAGATACACTGAACATAAAAGTCAAAAGCAGAGCAGCTTTCATATAATCTACTTACATACCTACACCAAGCTACAAAATTCGTTAATCGATTTACATTTTAGGCATACAACTAAACGAAAACATTCAGTTTTTTTCAAACTTGATAATTTAAGGTTTTCTTAGTGTGTCCAGGAACTCCAGACTAAGCATCGTTGAAGGCTATTGGAATGGTAAAGAAGAAACATTTTTGCTCAGCCTGAAGGGGAAAATATAATGCTTATTGATAAGGGAAGCCAAATTATTTTTATTTCTGTAATCTATTACTGACTAATGATAGCAAACTTCAGTCTATCAAACAAGAATATCATCCTATTGTATTCCTACATCCAATAAAGTATTACTACTTTGACAAAAACAAGGCACAAACAGCAACAAACAAACCAGCTGTACTCCCAGATATCCCATGCATTGGGATATAGTCCCAACACACCTGGAAAGAACAATATTAGAGAATATTTTGTTAATCTGTATAGGATTCAGTCTGTGGATGATCTGAAAATGCTATTGGTGAAAAGCAGAAACATTTGTTGAGCTAAGTAAAAGACAACGGTTTCCCCCAGAAACCTTGATGCAGAGGGTGACTGCATAACATACACAAGTGACACAGACAGAACTCTCACATTACTTTTAAAAGGCTTAATTATATATTTTTGTGACTTAGATCACTGGGATTTCCTGAGTTGCGGTGTTCACAAGTGGGCATTTTTAAAATAATGGTGCTCACTAACTGAAAAGACTGCAACTGTTGCAACAGAAACTGTTGACTAAGAACTGATATCTTTTTTTTTTTCAAAAGAAAAACTTTCCAGCATATTCCATTGTTGACATAAAAACTAGAGCAGCCTTTCTCTACCTCAGTAACTTTAAGATGTGTAATTTTCAACTCCCAGAATTCTCCACCCAGCATGCTGGTCTATAAACCAAGTGCTTCTGTCTTGAGTCCACTCACCACTGCCATGACGATTCCAACAATGGTGATAAGGAAAAACGGCACTAGAATATAACCCACCAGGGAGTCATTGGTTGGCCCAGCAGAAGTGGGCATGGTGGTGTTATTCATGGCATAGAAAACTTGCTTGACAGGATCGGAGAAGCAGCTCCTGTCATCATTGGAAAGTCCTCACAACGATAAAAAAAAAAGTTTAGGATTAAAACACATTCTTAATGTTGCCATAAGCCACATTCTCCTCCTCCTCCTCCTCCCAAACCCACTGCCATTCAAACAACTGCACATAAGACAGTCACAAGCATATCACATGCTACTCCTCACACTAGAATCAATGAATGAAATCCTTTAAAATATTTAGCCCTGAGACATGAATTACAGCTACATGAAACTGAGAAAGGGGGTGAATGGGAAAGAAAAATAAGCCATTCCAAGACAAAACGAGAGTGACAAGACAGAAAGTTAGAGTAATGGAAATAATGCTGGCATCTTGGTCTAAGCTAGATAGCTGACCTCTAATATCTCGCTTTCTAAATATTTCCCATAATAGAGAAAAGCAAAACTGTGCAACCCCTACCCCACCCAACCCCCAGCACATTCTATTAGTAATATTTAATATAATAGCAAAATCTGTTCCATGCTAGGCTTGCCTACAAAATCAAGTACAAAAACTTGTTTTGGTTTAAGGTTAATAAACCTGTGGCCCTCCAGATGTTGATGATAGACTTCTCAAGGTCCATCAGGTCCAACAATGCTGAATTAGTCTATGGTTCATATCTTCATATTTCACAAATATCTTTATATCAAGATACTTGTAAATAAAGAAATAATCTTATAAGAATATTGGATAACATTTTTTTTTCAAATTCTGAACTGGGAGTACAGGTTTTCATTGTAAATGGAACTGAATACCATTTGTAAATGCAACTGAGATACAGGATACAGATATAATCTAAATTTATATTACTATGAGATGTAAGAAGCCAGACTGGACAAGCTCCTTGTGGTCCCTTGCAATGATATGTGGGAATGACCTTTAGGGAAGAGGAGAAGAGATGCAGCCTAGGAAACTATCACATAAAAGAGAGAGGAGCCTGCAAATGGACAAAGAAATTTAAGAAGGAGCCATCTTAACATATCACACTGTTAAAGGTTACAGCAGGAGAGTTATGGCTTCTGTTCAGACTTGCAAGATTCTGTTAATGTAGTCTGACAGTTAACATAGTACTGGCTCATCTGGTCATGTTTTCGGTCTGGTTACTTGGGAGGGCTGATACCAATCTTGCAAGTCTCAAAATACAAATCTCTCCTAGTCATCAACTTGTTATAGTCTAATACATTAGGGTGGATCCTTCGTAAATGTCTTTCTTTGCTTATTAAGCATTTACGATCCTTCAAATCTCAGATGGGAGGCCAATCCAAAGAACTGGGGCAGCTACATAGGTAAGAGATGGTCTCACAAATCTGACACTGTGTCATATAGAGCTTTAAATATGATAACCAGCATCTATAACCACACCTAGAAAACAACTAGGGCAGTGATGGCTAACCTTTTTGCTGTTGCATGCCAAAAGTGGGGATCATGCGGGGGGGGGTGTCGCACATACATGTGCCCATACCCATAATTCAATGTGCCCCCCCGCGCTACCTCACTTTTGGTACGTGATGGTCCGGTGGGCCCCGTAGGCCTGTTTTCTGCCCTCCCCAAGCTCCAGAAGCTTTCTTGGAGCCTGGGGAGGGCAAAAACGGCCTTCCCTCCCCCACCCAGGAGGCCCTCCGGAGGTCGGAAACAGCCCGTTTCCCAACTTCAGGTGGGCCCAGAAGGCCCGAAAATTAACTGGCTGGCACACATATTTGCACTGGAGCTGAGTAGGGCAACGCTCGCATGCCCACAGATACAGCTCCATGTGCCACCTGTGGCACCTGTGCCATAGGCTCGCCATCACAGAACTAGGGCCTAGGGCAACTGATGCAACAGTAATGTAACTTGATGAATCATGGAGCACCCAGAATTAATATGCCACAGTAATCTCAGCCAATTGCAGCTTCTGGATGTTCTTCAAGGTGCAGTAATCAAATCAGGAAGTGATTAAGGCATGACTGTGAGCAAGGCCTCCCAGGCCAGAAATGGCACACCAGCAAAGGGCCTATGGCTGCCACCTGCTCTTCCAACAGGAGTTTCAAATATAGGACGACCACCAAATTGCATACCATTTCTGTCCAGGGGAGTCTTACCCCATTCAGAGTCAAAGATGTCAGCTCTCTTGACCCCAGGAAGCCAAGACCCCACAACCACTCCATCTCGCTAAGGCTGAGCTGCAGCCTGTTTCTCCCCATCTAGGCCCTTATAGCCTCCAGGCTCTGAGAAGGAAGTTAAACAACTTCACTTGCTCAGCATGGGTAGATATGCATAATTTGGTATTGTCAGCCCACTGATAATACTGAACTCCAGATAAGGCTGAATTTACCTTGAGCTAACAATGTGAAAAACTACAGAAACAAATGAACTCAATGCCTACGAGACATTGTTTTACAGCTATAATTCAATACTGGAGGATCATTTACATATTTAAAAAAGAAGCTGGGAATTAAATGGAAGGATGCCATCTATGATAAACACTTGTGGAAGAGAATCAACCTAATGAACAGAAGACATTTCTTTATTTTCTGTGTCAATTCTTAAAAACCCAAACACATAGCAAATGCCACATCCTGAGCGCTTATAGATTTACACATTCCTTCTTATTCTGAAAGCCACAATTCAGATTTGCTGGCAGAGTGGAAATTTGAATTGGGGCCTTTTGTCCCGTTCATTGTTTGCAACCTGGCCCTTCCCAGATTTTCTGTGATCACAAGAAACAAATTTCCAGCAACCACATTCATTGATTAAACAACAGCTAGCAGGGCTCAGCTGCAAACATCCAGATTATCACTAGATGAAAGCAAAGAGATACATAAGATTCTATCTTTTTACTGCCTTCTAGTTACTGCCTCAACCTTTGCTGTTTGGATGTAGCAGTCCTATTAAATGATAGCTGTATTATACATTTGGCAATTTACCCAGTCAGCAAAAGCCATAGTCAGCCTAATAATTTCTTAGGTAAGGCTACAATTGGCTTGGAGAGTTCCATGGTGCCCCATTAGTTCCATGGCACCCTTGATTTACGACCACAATTGAGCCCAAAATTTCTGTTACTAAACAGGACAGTTAAGTGAGTATTGCCCCATTTTATGAACTTTCTTACCACCCAGTTGTTAAGTGAATCACTGCAGTTAAGTTAGTAACACAGTTAAGTGAGTCTGGCTTTCCCATTGACTTTGCTTGTCAGAAGGTCGCAAAACGGCATCACATGATCCCGGGACAATGTAACAGTCATAAATACATGCCAATTGCCAAGATCCAATTTTGATCATCTGGCCATAGGGATGCTGCAACGGTTGTGTGAAAAATGGTCACAGGTCATTTTTTTCAGAGCTGTTGTAACATTGAACAATTACTAAACAAGTGGTTGTAAGTCGAGGACTACCTGTACAGTAGACTCATGGTCATTACTTATGCATTAACTATAACTTCCATAATAATGTATTTCATGTATACATTCATGTACATTATGTAATGCCTAATGTATTTCATATAAATATGCAGAGAACTACTTTAATCCAGTGATTAAGGCACCAGGCTAGAAACAGGAGACTGTGAGTTCTATTCCCATCTTAGGCATGAAAGCCGGCTGGGTGATCTTGGGCCAATCATTTCACAGGACTGTTGTTGTGGGGAAAACAGGAGGGGGGAAAGAGTATCAGATAAGTTCACAGGCTTGAGTTATTTATATAATAATAAAGGCAGAATAATATGTATATAAAACCCTTCATGGGATGTAGCATTAACAGATAGATGAGGTGGCAGACATTGGGAAATCCTACCAGTGGCTGGACTAAAAAACAGCACAAAGGCATAGCAGCACAAGAACAAGCAGTAAGCACCAGATCCATAGGAGCAAGAGTCTACCACAGTAGACAGAATCCGAGCTGCACGCTGTGCAGAGGCCTCAGAGACAGACCAATACATAGTGGCAGGGTGTAAGATGCAGACAGGAACAGTATGCACTGAGCGGCACAACCAAGAAGCTGGCATTGTGTACAGAAACATCTGCAGTGTATAGGCTAGACTCTTCTAAGTCCAGATGGAAGATTCTACAAAAGGTTGTGGAAAATAACAGGGCTAAGGTCATGTGGGACTTCCAGATCCAGACCGACAAGATGATACTGATCAATCAACAGACATCACGGTAATAGACAAGGAGCAGAAGGTACAAGATGATGATAGATGTAGTGATGGCAAGTAAAAGCAAATTAGGAAGGTGTATGAGAAGCTAGAGAAGTACCAGAGCCTGAAAGCCGGATTAGAGAGAATGTAGAAATTAAAGACCAAAGTGGCCCCAGCAGTGGTCTCAGCATCAGGACTGTGACTCCGAAGCACCAACAAATCCTATGAACACCACTGAAGTGCTCTGTTCAGAAGAGTGCTGTGCTACAAACAGCTAAAATACTGTGCAGAACTCACAAACTCCCAGGCCTCTGTAAAAGTCAATAGATTTGGGTTTTGGAAGATTTTGCACATATAGCTGCAGCTTGGTTACTGAATACAGCAATACATTATGATCAGTAGTGGGTTTAACTTAACTTCGCTACCAGTTCAAAACTGTGAGTGTGTGTGCGTGCACACTTGCTTCGCTCACAGCGCTTCTGCGCATGCACAGAGCGTCCATGATGACATCCGGGTGGGTGGGCAGAGCCTCCCACCGCCACCACCAGTTCACCCAAACTGGGGCGAACTGGTAGAAACCCACCATTGATTATGATAAAAATAAAGCATATATGAAAATAGATAGCTTATGGTGTGGTATTGATGAGGGTTAAGTAAGCAAGGTTGTGCAATGTTATGTTGGTTGTTTAACGTATTTATGATAAATATATAAACAATACATGTATTCACACAAATATATGTTTTTTATGGTTTCCCATACAGTATGGTTAGATCAGAACACAATGCTCTCCAGTGAATGTTACTATATGATGCTATGAGGAGTGAAGAAAATTTTAAGACGGATGCTGACTGATAGATGGTATGTGCTAAGTACAAACAATTGTTAATTTTGAAAGAAGTAAAACTAGAGGAGGACATGAAAATGCTTCATCAAATGGACATCAGCTTTGGGAAATTCAGTGAATGTTCAATATGTAAAATGTATGTTGAGGTAGTTTGGATATACAGAAAGAATGAACAACTGAGATAATAGGAGGAGAAAATTGAGAAAGTCATTTTTGGGTGGATTTGATGAGATCTTGAAAAAGAGGAAGGTGAGAAGTTTAGAGAACAAAGATAAATATATGAAACAGTACATAGACATTGTGGAGGCAAGAACAGGATAGAAAGTTTCCAAAAGGCATAATGCATGGCATTGGCATTAATAGACTTTTAACTATTTCACCTTCTCCTCACCTCAAATAACATAGTTTACCCAGAAAGAAAAGTTAAATAAACAAAACCAGTGTTTCATTTTAACAGTCAAAAAATTCCTTTGACAATATTGATTTATTTGCCCCATCTACCCTTTACATTTACATAACCCTTTCAGATGTGATTATTTATTAAGAACTGGAGCCTATATTATACCCTATGATTCCACACGTTCCTCTGGTTTCTATTAAGTAAAATAAGAAAACCTAAAACCCTATGAAAGGAAATCATAAAATTATCCCAATGCAGATTATTTTTTTAAAAGTATGTATAATCATAATTATGAAAATCAGAAAGAAGGCTACCTTATTTGCAATTATGTAGCCAAAAGGCTTCCAAAGAACTTTTTTTTTAAAAAAAAAAATCTAAGTTAACCACAGTGCTCAGCTTGGCTTAGAAAAGCCACAGAGCAGTGTTTCTCAACCTTGGCAACTTTTAAGACGTGTGGACTTCAATTCCCAGAATTCCCCAGCCAGCATTCCCAAGGAATTCTGAGAGTTGAAGTCCACACCTTTTAAAGTTGCCAAGGCGGAGAAAGGCTCCACTCCACCAGATCTCGACAAACAGAAGCATCCTCCAGTGATCCAAAAGGCTTTCAAGGAGACGACAGATAATTGGGGTGAAAGGCCTATGTAATTCAGCAGAGTAAACACAACTCAAGCCCATAACCATCCAAACCATAGAACAGCGTCCTCTGGCAAATTTAAGAATTCAGGGCCGGCCCGTTTTATTCACCTAATCTCCAAGCCTTTTATCTCTCTCCTCCTCCTGTTTCCAGCAACGGCAGCGTTTACCTCTTCGGCATTCCCAGGTTTACAACATCATCTCCGTATATAAAAGCACCTCCGCAACGCTCATCTTCTTCCCGGAAGTCTCGCCTTTGAACTGGGTGGGTGGAGAGAACACACGAGAAAATTCAATGCGTCTCCACCTCCCAGCCATTTCCCTCGTTCACTTCTCCATTTGCTTGCAGTGGGGCGGACCCAGCTCTTACCTCCCTTCCTCATTTCCTGACCCCTGCTCAGACATTCCTACTCCTAGGTTACAGCTACTCCCATAGGTTATACTGAGTGCCAAACATTTCCCTCTGTAACTGGAACAGTGTCCCTCTTCCGCTTTTCCAGCAGGCTTATTCACTCAGTCCAAGGTATCATACTGAGTGCCTTCGCTGTGTTTAATTATCAATATTTTCCAATTCTCCTTTTGGTGTGGACTACGTGGTCTATTGTATTCTGACTGTGAGTGAGTGAGTGAGTTTGCTGGGGCTCCGGCAGCTACTCACGTTTTTTTGTGTGTTGGGGGGGGGGGACGCTTCTAGCGTGTTCTCCCCTGCAGCCTCAAGCCGCGGGAGCAAAGCTGGTTCACTGGCGTGCAGGTTGAGCCTCCTTCTCCCTTGTAGTCCTCACTGTAATGTTTTGTTTTGTTTTGTTTTTTTCCTTTTTGAAGCGGCTTTGGAGTCCCTGCCGGCTGGCATACTCTCGGTGCTTGGAGGACGCTTCCTGGCGGTTTCTAAAAGCCCCTTGACTGTTTGCTGGCTTAAAGAGATATCGCCCCTTTTTTTGCCTGTTTGGAGTTCGTTGGGGCGTTGGTGCTTTGGAGCCTGCTGGCTGCTGCTGCCTGCTTGATTGGCGTGAGGGGATCGTTCTCACGTCCACCATTTTACCGCCTTTTTGCCGCCCGCCATTTTTTTGGCAATTTGGGCGCGCTTTTCTTCTACCCTTTGGTTCTCTTCTACGCTTTGGTTCTCAAGGGCGGTAGCGAAGCGTTTTGGCTTTGGACGCTGTCCATACTGTCCTGCCTCCTGAACTCTTGATGTCTGCCTGCCATTAAGGGAAGTACTATACTTTATTCTGGTTGTCCTTGCAGGGGTGGCGTAAAAAAAAACCCGAAAAAAAAGTCTCTATAATAGGATTGATTGATTGGTCTAGCCTTTCATCTTCATACCACATTATGGAGGACATTGAACTATCTTCTGATTTAGAACTGGAGCCTTCCCCAACTAGAGGTCCTTCTCCAAAAACAACTAGGGGAAGAAAGGCTAAGGCTTCTAAGGCCACCAAAACTCTGCCTGCAGTAGATAAGGAGGCCCAAAGAAGGCATAATGCCTTAGAAAAGCAATTTAATAAGGCACAATGCCAGGTGCAACAGTCCTCCTGCCCCTTAGAGCCTGTAGTGACTATTGTCCACCCCTCAGCTAGTATCATTGTTTCCTCTCAGGAGATTGACCAGCCTGCCTGTTCCCAGTGTGCCATGGAGCCTGAATTACAGGCACAAGCCTTGATACTGTTTCCACTGATTTGGCTCCTCCAAGACCTGTCTCTGCAGAAGTCACGAGCCAGTCTTCTCAGCTGCCCCATATTGTGCCTGAGGCCACTTTTCCCACCGCTGCTGCTGGGTCTCTGTCAGGGGAGGGTCTCAGTTACAGTCCAGTTCTGGATTTCCAGTCCCTGATATCACAAACTCTAATTCGCATTTTCCAGGCAGGTTGCAACAAACTGCCTGTTTATTGCCTCAAGAAGGGGTAGCTGTAGCTCCTTGCCAATTGCCTCCACCTGTAATGCAATCTTCTGTCTCTTCTTATGGACATTTGCCTGAGCAGGTCCGGGAGGAGGAATATTTAGAGGACTTTGACCTTTCAGAAGATGAGGAAGCTGTTTCAGAGAAGCCAGCATTTCCAGGTTTATTTATTTATTTTATTCAATTTGTATACCGCCCTTCTCCTAGTGGACTCAGGGCGGTGCACAGCCGGAACTAAAACACTTACCAATACAAAATTTAAAATTATCAAAAGAATTACATATTTTGGCCCAAATTTAAAACAACTTGAATTAAAACCCATTGACAGATTAAAAGCTAAAGAGCTAAAAAACTAAAAAAAAAGGGGGGGGTTCACGCCAGCCCTGCTTGATGGAAAAGAAAAGTTTTCAGGGCATGGCGAAAGACCCGGAGATCCGATATCCTTCTTATCGCCGAAGCAAATCGTTCCAGAGGGTTGGAGCTGCCACAGAGAAGGCCCTCCCCCTGGGGGTCGCCAGCCGACATTGCCTGGCTGACGGCACCCTGAGGAGTCCCTCTCTGTGGGAGCGTACTGGTCGGTGGGAGGCTATTGGCGGCAGAAGGCGGTCCCGCAAATACCCAGGTCCTATGCCATGGAGCGCTTTAAAGGTGGTAACCAACACCTTGAAGCGCACCCGGAAGACCACTGGAAGCCAATGCAGCTCAAGCAGGAGAGGTGTCACATGGGAGCGCCCCCTTGCTCCCATAATCCCACGCGCAGCCGCATTCTGCAACAGTTGGAGCCTCCGGGTGCTCCTCAAGGGGAGCCCCATGTAGAGAGCATTGCATTAGTCCAGGCGGGAAGTGACAAGTGCCTGAGTGACTGTGCGTAAGGAGTCCCGATCTAGAAAGGGACGCAAGTGGTGAATCAGGCGGACCTGATAAAAAGCCCCCCTGGCCACGGCCGTCATATGCTCTTCTAAAGACAGCTGTGCATCCAGGAGAACGCCCAAGTTGCGAGCCCTATTCGTGGGGGCCAATAACTCGCCCCCAATAGCCAGCGATGGCACCAGCTGGCTATATCGGGACGCCGGAAGCCACAGCCACTCGGTCTTGGAAGGGTTGAGTTGAAGCCTGTTACTCCCCATCCAGATCCGCATGGCCTCCAGGCACCAGGACATCACTTCAAGGGCATCGTTGGGATGGCCTAGGGTGGAGGTTGGGATGGCCTAGGGTGGAGTACTGATGGAACTCCACCCCAAAGCCTCGGATGATCTCACCCAGCGGCTTCACATAAATGTTGAACAGAAAGGGTGAGAGGACTGACCCCTGAGGCACCCCACAAACAAGGCGCCTCGGGGTCGACCTCTGCCCCCCTGCCAACACCGACTGCTAGGAGGAGAACCACCGCAGAACGGTGCCCCCCACTCCCAACCCCTCCAACTGGCGCAGCAGGATACCATGGTCGATGTATCAAAAGCCGCTGAGAGATCTAACAGGACCAGGATAGAGGAACAACCCCTATCCTGAGCCCTCCAGAGATCATTATTTAAGCCTCATTGTTCAAATCATTGTTGCACAAGGCCAAAATGGCCACTAACATGGACAGGGGGGTAGACCAGCCTTCTACTTCTCACACTCAGCCTGATTCCTGTGGAAATTTTTTCCCTATACCTAAACTAGACTATGACTTTGTCCCTTGTCCAGACCTTTTTTCACAGGTCATACAAAAGCCATGGGAACACCCTGCTTCGTTATCAGGTCCCAATTCCTTTGACAGAAAACTATTGTTCAGCACCTGAACTGAATGCCTTGCTTCAATTACCGGATGTGGATGAACCTGTTGCCAGCCTTACATCATCCTCGGTCCTGGTTGGAGAGGTAGGAGACGGTTTCAAGATGGAGGACAAAAAGGCTGAAATGGGTTTCCACAAGACACACCAGGCGGCTGCCTGGGCCATTCGAGCAGCTACTTCTGCCTTGTTTTTCAATAGGGCGTCACTCGTCTGGCTTCGCCAGCTTCGGGATAGGTTGCCTCCAGAAGAAGCGCATTTGCATCAGGATGTATCCAAGATTATCGCAGCAGCTAAGTATGCGGCGGACGCTTCCTTAGATGCAGCGAAATTCGCTTCACGGGCTTTGGTGTCTACGGTGTCGTCTCGTCGGCTTCTCTGGCTATGCCACTGGAGGGCTGACATGAAGTCCAAGTTGAGACTCACGGCTGCGCCCTATAAAGGTTCTTCCCTCTTTGGGGCATCTCTGGACTCTGTATTGGTGGAAGGAAGAGACAAAAAGAAGGTTTTGCCTTCTGCCTTTAGACGCTTGGATTGCACCTTATTCCAGGCAACCATTTCGTTCTGATCTGGGCTCCAGTGGTTCCTCTTTTCAACGAGCAACACCCTTCACCTATTCTGCTTCAGACCGTTTTTCCTTTCGTGGCCATGGCAGGCGTCCAGCCGGTTTCAAGCGTCCTTTCAGGGGTTCCTTCTCCCGTCAATCCCGTGGAGGCAAGTGACTCTCCGGCTCCAGTTCCCCTTGGGGGCAAGCTCCAGTCATTCTACCACCAATGGGAACTCACCACATCGGATACTTAGATTCTTCGCACTGTCACCACCGGTCTCACCTTGGAATTCACCTCTCCTCCACTAAGCCGTTACCTGCAGTGTCCTATGCCGGTTCAGCTGGCCAAACGGCATCTCATGAATCTCAAGATTCAGCATCTTTTACAGATCGAGGCTATAGAGCCGGTCCCGGAAGACCAGGTACGGACTGGGTATTATTCCATCTTGTTTCTCGTTCCAAAGAGTTCGGGGGCCTGGAGGGGTATTCTGAATTTAAAACAACTCAACCTCCACGTGCTGTATCGCCATTTCAAGATGCACTCTCTCAAGTCTCTTCTCGGCTGCATCCGACAAGGGGATTTCATGCAATCCATAGACTTGAAGGAGGCTTATCTCCATGTGCCCATCCACCCAGCGCACAGGCGATTCCTGCGGTTTGCCTTTGCAGGTCGTCATTTTCAATACAAAGCAATGCCCTTTGGCCTCTCGTCAGCACCGTGCATTTTCACAAAGATCTTGGCAGCGTTGGAGGTGTCCCTCAGAGAGTTGCCGGTTCGCCTAGTTTGTTATCTGGACGATATTTTGATCCTTTCATCTACGACCAGTCAGGCAGACCAGGACAGGCATCTGGTGATCGAGGCCTTGCAGACCCATGGCTTCACACTCAATCTGGACAAGAGTCATCTTTGCCCAACAACCCGCATCTTACATCTGGGGGCAATAATAAATTCGATTCAAGGTCTAGTTTTCCTGTCTCCAGACCGTCAGTTCAGCATTCGAGATCTGGTGACTCAGGTTTTGGCTGAAAGGAAGGTTCAGCTCCTGCTTTCTCAATTGCTTGGCAAGCTCATTTCTTGCATTGCCATTGTGCCGTGGGCACGCCTCCACTTGCGCCAACTACAATGGTTCCTCCTTCCATTTCAGAAGCAAGGCCGCGGAGAGTCTCTCCTCAACGTGACAGTTCCAGCTCGGGTGCGTCTGTCTCTGCGTTGGTGGCTTTCCCTGGCTCTTTGGAGGGGCTCCCTCTTTTTGGAGCCAGAACGGATAACTTTGACCACGGATGCCAGTCTCACCAGTTGGGGGGCCCATCTATAATCTCAGTTGGCGCAGGGCACCTGGACCCCTTTAGAGAAACTTCATCCCATCAACTGGCTGAGTTGCGAGCAGTGCGTCTGGCATTGGCCCATTTCCACAGGCTAGTGTTCCAAAAGCACGTTCTGATATTGACAGACAACATGGCCACCAAGGCCCATATCAATCGTCGGGGGGGGGGACCCACTCCTTCCCATTGATGGCAGAGACAGAGCGGCTGATGTCGTGGGCGGAGAGGCATGTGGTGGAACACATTTCTGGGACCAGCAATCTGGAAGTGGACTGACTCAGTCGGGATCAATTGGACCAGTCAGAATTGAAGTTACACCCTCTCCTGTTTCAAGCCCTGTCTCTCCGGTTCGGGTCTCCAGTTCTGGACCTGTTTGCCACGCCTCAAAACGCTCAGGTAAAAAGGTTTTTTTCTCGCTTTCCAACGCAGGGCGCAGAAGGTTATGACACTCTTCGGACTCTTTGGCCTCGGGGGCTTCTTTACGCCTTTCCCCCGGTCCCGATCATTCCCAACGTGATTCGGAAGCTGATGGCGGAACAGGTGGATCTCATCCTGCTTGCTCCTTATTGGCCTCGTTGGGCATGGTTCGCCGATTTGATGTCCCTGTCAATCGCACCTCCATGGCAGATTTCTCCCAACCAGATATCTCTTAGTCAAGACGCAGTGCAACATCCGGATCCAGAGAGACTCCGGTTGACCGTTTGGCGCTTGAAAGGATCCGCTTGGGCAAAGGTCACCTGTCCAGCGAAGTGATCTCCATCATTCAGGTGGCCAGATGTCCCTCAACTGTGCGTATTTACAATGCTTCTTGGAATGCATTTGCCAATGCATTGGTGTATTTCAACTCATGTCGACCCAACATCAGCAACGGTTCCCGATGTTCTTCAGTTTCTTCATTCGGGCTTCAGCAAAGGGCTTGCGCCTTCGACGATAAATGGCGGCTCTATGTACTGTTCTTCTAGGTGACAACCAACAGCCTTTGTCTCATGACCTCCGGATACGGGCCTTTCTTCAAGGTGTAACTAATTTACGTCCTCCAGTGATACACTATTATCTGACATGGGACCTTACTCTGGTACTTCAAGCATTGACTACATCTCCCTTTGAACCTCTGCATTCTGTCAGCCTGCGCTACCTTACCTTAAAAATGGCCTTCTTGCTGGCAATTACATCAGCCTGCAGGGTGTCTGAGATTGCTGCCTTTTCCATTCGACAAGACTTGTGCATCTTTTATCTGAACCGGGTGGTACTCCGTTTGGATCCAGCCTTTGTACCTAAGATTAACTCACAATTTCATAGAGCTCAGGAGGTTGTCCTGCCAAATTTTTGCCTGAAACCGCATCATCCGTTAGAAGCCACATGGCATAATTTGGACGTACATCGGGCATTAAAGCGCTATATCAGCAGGACTGCTTCCTTTCGGAAAACTGAGACCTTATTAGTTTCCTTCATTCCATCGTCCATGGGACAGAAGGTTTCAGCTGCAACGGTGGGCTGTTGGCTTAAGGCCTGCATTTCTAAAGCATACGAATTGAGGGGTGGTCCAGTTCCTGCCAGGATTTTGCCCCATTCCACACAGAGTGCCGCTACATCTGCTGCCTGGGCTACTCAGGCTTCCATAGATGATATTTGTAGGGCAGCAACTTGGTCTTCCCTTTCCTCCTTTGCTAGGCATTACCGCTTGGATGCTTACGCTTCAGCTGATGCTGCCTTCGGCCGACATGTTTTACAATCAGTAATATCCTCCTGAGGCCGGGCGATGGCTGCGGTCCCGTCCTGAGGAGTTGAGCTTGGGTATGTCCCAGGAGTAGGAATGTCTGAGCAGGGGTCAGGAAATTTGATGTTGCTTACCTGAACGTTCTATTTATGACCCCTGCGAAGACATTCCGGCCCACCCATGATCTTGCCATCTCCAGGCCTCGGGCGGGGCTTTTCTTTGTTCCCTCTGTAGCTGTTCTTCCTTTTATGTGAGGGGGTCGAGGCTGTCTCCAGTACCTTGGTCTGATGGTGGTTCGACTTCGTGAATGACTGCTGAAAAAGCGGAAGAGGGACACTGTTCCAGTTATAGAGGGAAATGATTGGCACTCAGTATAACCTATGGGAGTAGCTGTAACCCAGGAATAGGAATGTCTTCACAGGGCTCATAAATAGGACGTTCAGGTAAGCAACGTCAATTCTCAGCTCCTCCTTTCTCCCCGTTTGGTTGCTGCAAACAAATGCATGCATGCGTGCGCGCCCTCCCAGTCCCTGTGCACCTCTCAAGCTTCACGCCCTTTCAAACGCCGGCAGGAAAAGCCAAAAGGCGCGTGACTGGGCCCGCACATTAGAGGGGGAAGAGCAGCCAGCCAATCTGCAAACAAGGTTCTTCCAGGTAACGCGTGATTGGCCAT
This sequence comes from Arizona elegans, assembly GCA_022577455.1. Classification (NCBI taxonomy): domain Eukaryota; kingdom Metazoa; phylum Chordata; class Lepidosauria; order Squamata; family Colubridae; genus Arizona; species Arizona elegans. The sequence continues at coordinate 157,663,486 of JAKOOJ010000002.1, forward strand.
CGGGGCAGCAGAGAGCAGTCTCCGCCCAGTGAAAGACAGTGGCGAGGGAAAACAACCGTGTCCTCTTAAGGGGGTGTATATAGAGGTTTGCCTCTCTGCACCGTACCCGGTTCTCATTTTGATGCTTCTGTCTGCGGGGAAGATGTTCTCTGAACTGCAATGCAAAAAGTTCCGAAAGTGTACTTTGAAACTGGGTACTGGAAATGGTCGACAAGAAAACAATATACAAGGTTCCAATATAAAGTGGGTGCGCATTGAACTCTGGCCTGGCTGTGACTCATTGGTGTAAATATTTTGCGGATTTGACAGTTGTGTAACACTGTCCACCGTCCGATGGTCAGAGGTAATTTATGGAAAATAAATCCTAGGAATTAGCCGAAAAGGGATTGGAAATAAGGCGACCTGTTTTATGATCCCTTTATATAACAGTGACTCAATCTCATATGAGCATTGCCTCCAGTTCTAGCCAATTTTTAAAGGAAAAAGTATCGCAGAACTGGGGGAGGGGGCGTACAGAACTCTCAGAAAGTCAAAATACCTCTCCTGGAGGGAAGGAATGTTATTTTTTTCCAAAAAAATATAGTCCTCAGCATGGAGGCAGTTTTTGTTAAATAAGAGGAAAATATGATACTTTAAGAACCACTTGTATGAATCAATCCCATTTTACCCAATCAAGATTCTCAGTGGAGAATCTCTGCTATGGTAAAGTCAGCTCATTCATAGGTAAAGTTCTGATGATCAGGTTGAGGATTATATATTTATTTATTACTCCCGTGTAACCCCTCTTCTACGTGAGCTGCACTGACTACCAGTGGTCCTCCGGATCCGCTTCAAGGTGCTGGTACTCACCTTTAAAGCCCTACATGGCTTAGGTCAGGATATTTGCAGGACCATCTCCTACCCGCCTCCCACCATCCTGTTCGATTTCACAGGGCTGCCCTCCTCAGGGTACCGTTGGCCAATGTCGGCTGTTGACGTCCAGGGGTAGAGCGTTCTCCGTGGGCGCCCCTGTCCTCTGGAACGAGTTAATCACCGAGCTTCAGACAGCGCCTGATCTCCGCTCCTTCCATCGGGACTTAAAAGACCTGGCTGTTTCAACAAATGGGTTGACCTTGATCCTTGGGTTTTTCTTATTTTGATTGTCATTGTTTTAACTGGGTTTTAATCATTTTGATCTTTTATTATTGTATGTTTTTAACTTGTGTTTGCGGCCCGGAGTCCTTAGGGAAAAGGGCGGCATATAAATTTTTGGTAAATAAGTAAATAAATATATTTAACTCCAACATTCCTTGTTTATGTACTCACATAACTTAGAATGAAATGTTGAAGGATTGAAAAATCTACCTAATAGCTTTAACTTGGTTCTAATAACCACACAATATAAAACAATTACTTTCAGAAAGTTCTGGAGAAGGCAATGTATTATTGCCTAAAACTATTTGTTTTATTTATGAATTATTACCATCAGCCTATATTAATCCACTACAGGATGAAGGTCTCTTCTTCACCACCACACTAGTCCAATGTGGGTTGACAGGTATGTTTTGACTTTCTGGTCCAGGGCTGCAAAAGAAGTGGTCCCAAGTCACACAGCTAGTTCTGTACTTTGTGGCTTCCACAGCATAGGCTAGCAGTGTAATAGGCACTTATCACCAGTAAACCTGGTATAGGTCAGTCCTCTATGTGGAACAAAGCCAGATTGCCCCTGATATTGCCTATGAACCATGCTAGGCATAAAGGAACAGCAACAGCCAATTCAAACTGAAACAAAAGGATGTGAGCAGGCATGTGAATGTCCCAGTCAGTGCAGAACAGCCATTTGTTACGGACTGGAAGCAAAGAAAGGAGCAGCTTCCCAGCATCTTCATGCGGATACAAGGTCTATAATTCATGGCATGAATTGTATTCTCAAGAGCAATGATTTATATTTTCCTATAAAAGTTAAGGATAAAAGCTGGATATTTAAAAACACCGTAAACAGTAAGGACCAGATTTCATGAAGGGAAAGCATGCTAAAACTGATCTGAGTTCTACCATTTGGGAGATGGAGAATTTGAACATAAAATCATTTTGGTTCTCTCTATTTTAGTTTAACTTGCCATGCCCTCAAAACATTTCTTTTCCAGCAGGCTGGCCTGGCCTAACTTCTCTTTTAAATTGATTTTAAATTTTAAATTTGTCTTATAAATTGGGGTGTTTTAAATTTGTTTTCTGGGCCAAAGTATTTAATATGTTTTAAATGCTTTTTTAACGTTTGTACTATGTGTATTTTATTTTTTGGCTGTTCACCGCCCTGAGTCCTTCGGGAGTAGGACGGTATATAAATATAATAAATGAAATGAATGATAACTTAAATGGAGCTTCTCTTTGAATTTCCTAATTGCTTTCTGAATTTTAATCTTCTACACTCTTTATTGTTTCCTCTTTGAAGTAGGAGCTTAAATCAGTGAGGAAAAATGAGTCTGTGCTAATGTAGTACAGGCTATTCAAATCTAGGATCCTTATAACCAATAGTTATAAGAGAGATGAAAGAACTGCTCTTCTGACCATACTATTACAAATAAGTGGCTGTTTTCATAAAACATGCCACCTATGACTGTCTGAAAAATTCAAAACGGGATGTGAGACAATAGTCTTCTGTGGCTGTTCCCCTGCAGTGAGTATTTAGAGCTAATTGCCTTCAGTTCCAAGGCTGATATACAAGTGGCCAGACTAGTACCCACCAAAAGCAACTTGTTCCATTATTTGGTGTAGCCCTCTTATAAAACCTTATAAATTGGTATCTGCAGACAATCAAGTTCCATAGTTTTATGTACACATTATATAAAGAAGTATTTCTTTTTAATTCTTTTATTCAGAAATCATCAAACTAATCAAAATTAGTTCAGAACTTTCACTTGGCTGCTAGCCCAGTTGTAAAATCTAATCTTATCATTCAACCTCTTCAACCTATCATTCTCCAATTCTAAGATTACTGGTCTTTTCTGTACATTCATTCAGAAACCTGTGTCATTCTAGACTTGCTGAATATCGAAAATCAAAAGCTATGCAGTTAAACTTTGCACCTCTCAGTGTCTCAAGCCCACTAGGTATCAGTAGGATGGAGGCAATATTATGTTGTATAAGGATTTCTTAACAGGCAAACATTTCTTTCTTGCTTGAACTTGTACAATTTTTATTATTATATTTTAATTAAGACCCATAACAAAGCAGTGGCTGTTAGTCTACATAATTGAGAATCTTGCATTCCTTGTGGGAAGAGCAGGCCTGAATTTCTGAATTTTTGAAGGCTACCATTCTGTTCCTAGAAATGTCATTATGACACCAATGATGTGTATGGAATATATTAGAAATTATAAAAAGCAAATATTAAAAATTAATTTAAATCATTTCTCAGCGTTCAAGACATTTTTGAACAAAAATCAAAACTGAGAATTTAAAAGGGCAATAAGAACACTTATGATCCCTTCTACTCACTGTTCATTCTTTGCTGTCTTTTTTGCCTAGCTGTAGATCTACCTTGTCAGCACTGTCTGGAGAGAGCTCTATGTCATTCTTCAGTTCAACCGATCATGACAAATATAAATGGAAAAATTAAATGAAGAGGGAGAAAAACAATGGTAAATACTAATATCGGGTAATGCTATCAATTATAGTCCTTCATACCCAAGCAGCCTTACAGGTAAATGGGAACTACCATTATAATCTTCCTAGTGATCTGTACCTTTGAGAGAAAGGAGCTAACAATTGTTTCTGAGCGCATGAACCTCTAGAGTTAAATATGGTATTTCGGCAATGTATTAATGTCCCTTTCTTGAAATTACATTTCTAGTTCTAAAGTTCTTAGTTTTTTTAGTTTAAGTTACAAATATTAGAAATACAAAACTGATCACATGCTGAGATAATCTCTCTAGAGCAGGAGTGTCAAACCCACGTCATCACGGTGTCATATGACGTATAGGGACTTTTTTCCCGTTTGCTAAACCAGGCGGAGGCGGAGCCAACATGTGACACGTCTGGCCCGCGGGTCACAAATTTGACACCCTTGCTCTAGAGTATCAGACATTGCAAACATGCTTACAGTATTTTCTAAAGAAATGTCTGGAGTATGTATAAGAAACTTACCGTATTTTTCGGAGTATAAAACGCACCTACCTTTTTTTGTGAGGAAAAGAAAAAGAAATCTCCCTCTGCCTCTGAGCAATTTTGCCTCATTGCAGCAAACAGCAAACAGCCTGCTTTACTTCCATTTTCATTTTCAGCATAGCTTGATTAGCACAAAGAAAAAAAAATCTGCTCCAGCAATTTACCTCTTTGCAGCAAGCAGCAGAGCCCTGCACAAATCAGCTGAGAGTCAGGAGGCCGATCCAATCAACCTGTGCTAATTAGGCTGTGCTGAAAGGAGCTGTTTTTTCTTGCTGTTTGCTTGCAAGGAGTAACTGCTGCAAGGCAGAGGCCAAAGGGTGGGGGCCAGTGGGTGGGCAGGGCTACATTCAGTGTATAAGATGCACCTAAATTTTCACCCCCTTTTAGGGGGGGAGAAGGTGCGTCTTATACTTCAAAAAATACGGTACATTAATTTTTCACTCCCAGCAATACTAATAGTCCATTTTGCATAATATAAAGGATAACATATAGTCACTGTTTTTTATTGTAATCTAATTACCATAACCTCCCTGCATTATTTTAACTATATTTGCCTTTAAATTAGTATTTAAAAATCAATTAATATGCTTTCATTATTAATTGTAATTAAATTCTTACCATTTGCTTAGGAATCCAAACAGAAAAAGATGGGTAAGTTTAATAGTAACTTTCGACTAAATCTAAGTATGCTGTTTCTGAAGTAATTAATTTGAATTCTGTATAACAGACATTATCTCTCTTTTTATGGTAGTCTAGGCTAGTAGTCCAGGCATAGCTGCTCTTTGAAAAAAACAGCTGGATGAATATACAAAGGCTAGTACTGTACCTTCCTTGCCATCCCCCTTCTATCTCTCCCAAAGCAACAATAAATGTGATTCACCTAAGTAGTAGCTATTTTGTAAAAAGGAAAACTACATTGTGATAATTGGTGTTCACTTGTTAATAACAGATAGTTTTGTGTAATATTATAGAAAACTTCCTTCTACTATGTTTTAATATTTTGCTCCCATCTGTGAATATAGACATTACATTAAAATATGAACTCATGGTGATTGAAACAAATTTAGTTGCCAACTGTCATGCTACTGACAAGACAGGGACAGAATTTTTTAAAAAATCACTATAGTTCAAAACGTTTAACACTGATGGCTTGCTACTATTCTATAACAAAACATATTTAGGAATCAGAAGACTACACTAGGCCTGCAATGTTATGCACTTACCTGAGAATAAATTTAATCCAGTTCAATAAGGCCTATTTCTGAAGTGCATCGAATTGTCCTACAAAGTGTTAAAGACTAATATATATTTCTTGTATTCAAATAGGACATCAATAGTGGGGTTTGAATAGTTTCCAGTTTCTTTCCAACCACAGTTTGTGCATTAGGGAGTTGATGCCCAGCAAGATGTCAACATTTTGTCTTTCAGTTCTCTGCATGGAGAACTGATTTGAAATATGTTGGAAAGGATGTCAGAAATTAAACTGCACCAAAATATAAGCCCTTAGAAAATCTCTCTGCATATAAATCATAATAAAATAGCGGGTATGTCAATTTGCAATCCTACGTTAAAATATGGCAGTGAGTTTATAATGCATGGAAAAGAAATGTATCAATTTTTTTCTTCCTGGCTGTTATAGATTTCATGTAGCTCAAAACATGTAACCCAGAACATTCAACCTTAGAAGTATCACAATGTTTTAAAACACATTTTTATTTATTTATTAAATTTCTACACTGCCTAACTCACCTAGGTAACTGGGTGATTTACATTACTACCTGGCACTTCTACTAAAAAACAATCATCTGAAGCAGACATATTCCTCATAAAGGTACTATACTTCCAACACCGAGATAGTACTGTATATTAATTTTTACATGTAAAATTGTAGCTTTTGCCAGGCAGGGACCACAAAAACACAATTATCTGTATTTAGTCTCACACTATTGGAATGAAACATAGAAGAATGTTCCCATTCTATAAGTAAATAATGAACCCTTAGCCCCAATAGTGGTGACTCCTTCACCCCTCTCTGTTTATTTATTTAAATATGGAAATTGTGCTGTTTGAAAAGCTGCTTGAACAGTGTGTTTTAAAAGTTGCAGTACTCTGTCATATATATATAGCCATCAGAGCAATATGTGCAGATTCCATTGTGTGCATTAACAATAATGTAGATGCATAGAATTCAAAATCAAGTGTTAGGGTGTGCATGCGCAACGCCTGATTTTAAGGAAATCTGTTTGGAAATTATCTTCTATTATCTCATCAAGTTGCAGCTGTTGTTACATGTAAGGTGCCTTTACATGATAGTTCAAACTGAAGTACAATCAATCAACTGGAAAGCAAAAGACCTCAGTTTTATCAGTATATTTTTGCAAAAAATGAATTAGTAGGCAGTGCAATTACGGTATAACAAACCACCATTTTCTTATAGATCTATATAACATATCAGTAGCTTGATTCCTTTAGCACAGTAATCAGAGTGCTGGACTATGATTGGCAAGATAAGTCAGCATGGTTTAATTTAGCTAAAATTAAATTTGAAAGAACTGAATGGATAACCATTTATGCAGAAATAATTTTTTAAAAAACCATTGCTCATGATAGCACAGACAATTGCTAACTACAGATTATGGTCAGAATGTGGACTAAGTGGCCTCATGACTGCCAATCATGGAGGCAGTGGATTTACTGAGTTTTCAAAAAACACTTGCAGTCTACCCAAGATTGCTTGGCAGACCACATGTACTCCTGGTTCATAGGGCTGCCATAGTCTCAAAAGTCTGATTCAGTTCCAAGCATTCTACCTTTTTTGTGATAGTTAAAGTGCATGGGCAAGTGGTGATAAAATAGCTTCTTTAGCGTTAGTTCTTGTAGTGAGTATAGCGCAAGGCCTTGGAGGGCAAAGGGAAGGTCTGTTACCTAGGCAACAATTGAAGATAAAAAGTAATTTATGAAAACGCCTCAAACAAGTTAAAAGTTAAGGCTTATTTTGCTCTAGGCTATTCTTAACAATATTTATTCTGTACTCTCATCTTGTTACCTGAAACATTCTGGTCAAAGATTGTTTGCTTCATTTACAATTTGCATCTTCTACCTGAAGCAGCTGCATTTTCTTTGGGAATTCTTTGTTTAGTTGTATGAGCTGTGTGTTTCATCCAAATTAACCACCATGTTATATATATTTACAAAACTGAATGTGTGAATATTTATCTTGAAATCAAAATGGGATTTTAGATCTTAATAGTAGGTTTATTTCTTTTAATATTTGACTATTTCCCAAGGAGGGGAGACTGGGTAGAATCCTCTATCAACATACCTCTATTTTATATAGCCAGGTACAGTAGTAGCATTTTAGAATTTATTGCAACATTTCAATTTTAATCACCAACTAAACAACAGAAGTTTAAGAGCTTTGCTCCTTTCACATACCAGATAGGAGAAAGATGTTAGGTAAAGCACATCCTACAGGAGGAAACAGGAACAAGCACACCATTCTGGTGTAAACAACCAGAATGATTCTGGGAGATGATGTCTGAAATTTCTTGTGTTCTATCCTATGAGCTCACCTGTTAGCTTTACCCAATTTTGAATATATTTTCATCAAGGTACTGATAGTGGTAATAAAATACATGGTCTATAATTTAGAAAGTTTGAGAAATACATACAAATAATTATATTCTTTGCAGCAGTACAATTCTTGGACATTCAATTTAGTACTGCATTCAGGTTTAAGAATAGCCAATCAAATGTGCCAAGCTTCTAGGATAAAATGTTCAAGTAAGGTCAGTTTAATATCCATTATAAATCCTGCTTTATCCGAAATAATTTTAATTGAATGTATTTATAAAGATGCCTCCCTCCAGTCATATTTCCTTTTCATTAAATTGAGGAAAGAGAGAAGGAATACATAGATAACAGCAATTTAAAAGAAAGGATGTGCATTCAACATCTCGGCGAAATATTTGACATTTTCAGCATGAACAGACATCAGCGACAAGAATGCTGATAACAGTAACTATATTATTTACTTTTTGAGGTAAATGTATATAAGACTGCATTACAACAAACAAAATGTTAAAAAGTTGTGATATTTATATAGTTACTTACCAAGCACATCTAAATTATATTAAAGTAACCAAAATATCTTTACAATCCCCAAGGCATGGCACAACTTTTGAGCACCCCTAATGTTTACAAATTGAAACGAAAAATTTGACATGCCCTATAAAAACTGAGCCATACCATTGGAATATGTAATCCAGTATTTTAAAGTAAATTTAAATAATTGTCTTTCAAACACACCTTTTTGATTTTGTATCACTAGGATGCCTAGTGCCTACATAGAATCTTGGGGGGGGGGGTGTTATCTTGGGGTCAATTTCTGTAATTGCTACTGTATATCTTACTGAAGACAAAAGGCAATTCAAGAGAGTAAATAAAAACTGTAAGATTTTGAAATCAATGTTCTTTCATCAACCCTAGGCATTTTCAGAAGCATAGGACTAACTCAAAGTTACAAATGTGATCAGTAATGCAGTACTTCAGCTGAAAAGCAGCCTTTGTAATATCTACATTCAGACATAGATAAGCAATAAGTAGAAGCAAATGTCTCCAGAATTTTGATAGGGAGAAACTATTTTGATGATAATGTTCATAAGTCATATCAAATATTTCAGATACATGCCCAGTGACTGCTTTTATAAGAGATTGTGAAATTAGAGAAGATTTCAAATAACCATTAGCCTATTTTTTCAAATGTTTGCATGAAATACTAAATGTCATCATTTTACAAGAACTCAACATTCATGCCAAGCAATCACATTGAAAATAGCTTCTAATAAAATCTGTTATCACAAGAGGTGGCAAAATGTACTCAAAAGCAGCTTCTTTATTACAGGGTTTGAAGTATACATACATACCCCTCCAGTGCAAAATAGTACCACAGCACTACTGACTCAGTTCCCCACCCTTTCCAAAACAATACCCACTACCTGGGGACAGCTATAATGACAAAATCAAGCAAGCATTAAGAAATATGCACAATGTTTGATATTATCTCTATTCAGGAGCAATTGTACTTTTAACATTAGGAAACAAGCAAATCAAGAATCACCATCACAAAAACACTCCCAGAATTTTCACTAACACATGCTCTAATTCGAATTTCACTGCTTACAAGCAATTGCATGTAGTTGCTGGGCTTGTATTTTTAAGCTTAAAAGTATGAACTTCAAGAGGTTCAAAATATTAATTTCAATTATAAGAATGATCCTCTCCTTAAAATTGGATTTTAAGTCCAATTCTCTCTAAACACTTCCTCAATGTTCTTCTAAATATAGGCATACCCCAGACCACTTTTCTTCAATACTTCTTATGTTGTATATTGAGAGGTAGCAAGCTACACAAAGGAAGCAGGCATGGAAGGTCTCACTCCCCATCATCTGAGCTAATGTCTTAAGAATCTAGCACAAACCTGAATGGGGGAAAAAAGAGATCCATCCATTTATCCATTTCACAGCATACTGTTGCTGCCTATCGTCAGCAAAACAGAGAGGTGTAGAGAAAAAGAAATATTGGCATTTGTGGGAATCATGTAAATTCAAGTGCCAAAACAATTTCACAAATGCAAATTAGATAGCTAACATATCTAATCGCATATTCCTATATATGCACTAGCTAGGATAATACGGCACTTTATTTTTTATTGGCAGATTTAAAAACAAAATAAGCTTATTGAAAAAAAGGAGGCAGCTGGAGAGTGAGGAACAAAATTAAGAATACTGTTAACAAATATATTTTGAGTGGAAGAAAAACTATTAAAATCATTGCAATACTTTTAGGCTAAACTCTTCAAAGTTGATCTACCACTCCATTTTCAGACATTCTAACTGATTCAAGGTTAAACTCAAAGGATAATTCATATTAAAATACTCCTGCATATTTTACCATTACATCCCATACACTTTCTAATCTAAACAGACATCAAAACAGAGAAGAATGTATTAGGTAATTACTAATGTATTTTAGGGCATGGGATATTAGATATGATGACTGCAGAAAGCCTGAACCTTTGTCTTCCTAATAAAAGAAAATCCATACTGGAAATCGTAACAGAAGTTGTACATTTTCACTCACAATGCTACTGTTTCCAACTAATTATGCTTCACTAGATACTATGTTCCAATTAACTCACAAACAAATTTTAAGTAGCACTGTCACCTGACTTAGAAAGTAAGGCTATACAATGCTTTGGATTTGACTCTAAAGAGCGCTTCAGAACACATAGGGGCAGGAACATGGCAGCTGTCTGCAGCTCTTTAAAGTAGCCCCATCTTTCCCCAGGATCCTGGTAGAGTACAACCATGTGATCCCACGAAAAAATGCAACTGCTTTAAAGAATTGCAGATAGATGCTACATTCATGCTCCAAAGTTCCTTTTCCAAATGATGCGTATACCAGTGCACCACTCTATTAAGGACTGGCATATAGCACAGGTAATGCAAAAGCCCATCTAGTATTCATCTAATGAGAGTATTAGTATCTCATTTGAACATATAGCTAACTATTGGTCAGTATATAACCACAAATCCAGAATACTGCTTGCACTGTTCCAGCAAATGTCTAATCAAAAAGTGTGCAAGTTCAACAAATTATTGCAAATGTTGAGCGTCTTCTAAAAGGGCCAGAAATGTATATATAAAAATAAAATCCATGGCTAAGTAATACTTTTTTTTTGGAAGAAAATACCTGATCTCCTGAATATCTGATGGCCAAACATAATTACTAAACCATTTTATAGGGAAAGAATGATTTTCACATGATTTTATTGTCCCTGCCAGCAATTCTTAATTTCAGTATGTAAAGTTAAGAGTTTTGTAAATAAAGACCAAAACAATCTGCATTTTAATGGACAAATCCAGCAATCACTAAGGATTAAGATGTTTAAAATCCAATATGGTGACCAACTTGCCTACTTCGAATGAACTGTATTTGAATATTCTCTTTCTTGATGCATGTTCTGACAATGTGGGAACTTCTAGTGTAATTAGAAATGTGAAAAAGTGAGTTGATATAATGCATTTTCATTGTATTACTACAGTTTCTTGGCTTGTTTATTACAGAGTACCCTGAGATGCTGGGAAAGCTATGAATATAGTGCATTAAAAGGAGGTGTAATAGTGAGTTTTAGTAAACAGGAGGAAGTTTACCAATAATCCAGACAGTTTATACCCCAGGAGACACATCTTCCATTTCCAGTTCAGAAGGCAAACGTCAGCAACTCAGTGCAGTTGTATAAACAGCATCAATTCATCCCACATTAAACTACTTTCTTGGCACAATTTATTTTTCTTGACCCAAACAAACAAGAAATCACTATTAGAATATCATTAACAATATTCTATTCTAAAGTGTCAATTTAACAGCCCTATAAAAACATTTTAGAGTTTTTAAAAAGTGTGCATGCTATAGATATTAAAACTGCAGTCACTCCATCAGGAGGAGTTCTCTTTCAAACAGTTGTCTGTGTACTAATCAGTTCAATGAGACACAACCTTTAGTTAAAGGCAATAGTTTGCTATCCTGGATAGTGTCACACGTATACTTAAGTAAAATAAATTATTATTATATTGTACGCTTCAAGACATTAGTCAAGCTCATTCAGCTAAATTTTATTTGTTAACATGAAGGGCAATAAAGTGGCATAACATAATTTTTCATTTGTTCAAGATCAAGTTTAAGCCACTTTTTTCAACTGCACCTTTCAGCATGTACTATGTATTGGTTTTGATTTCAGTGATGCCATTTTAAGAAATGCTATCCTATTAACAGAAAGTAGGGAATTAAAAAATAAGAAATATTATTGGTTCTATAGCAACTGTCCATTGAAGAAACTATACTAATTTATTTTTCATCAGGCTGCATGACTATTACAGAATATTTTTAATGTATTTTAAGCATATAAGGGGAAGGGAGAATTATCTACTAAATTGGAGTACTGCAGGTTTAATTTCACATCTTGGCTATACTGTGACAAAGAAGTAGTCACCAAATATAGCAGCTAGGTCCTGTCTCAAGCCAGGGATGAACTAATGCCCCTCCCCAAATCTACCCAGATCCACCCCCTCCCACAGCCCTTTCCAAAAACAAGACAACACTATTGGCAAATCAAGACAGTATGAAACATCAACAGAAACAAAAATGCGATGTGTGCCAATGCATCAGGTTAACTATCCTATTAAATGACACAGATCCCCATATAAACAATTCTACTTGGGAACTAGCTGTACCTTTGCTGCTTAAGAAATTAAGTCTACAATTCTGAGTGTGCTCCATGATACAATATTACAGACAAAGGAGACTGGACACTTGAATTTTTCCCTGGGAATTCTTTTCAGGGACATAAAGTGACTGTCCCACCATGAGGTGACACTCAAAGTACAATCCAATGCTTTAGCACAAATTACAATATCCAGTTCAGTAAGATGTAAGGCATATGGACCAAAAAAAGACACCAGCAGTATGCAACAGGAAGATAAATCATTTTACACTATTAAAAGCATTAGTGTTTGATGTTCCAGTTCACATTTTTAAACTCATTTCGAATCCCTGATTCCTATTTACTGAAGTTGGAATTCTTTAGGCTTCTGAACCCATATGCTTTTGAATGAATGGTGACCAATTATTTGTGATTCTGTCCATTGTTACATGACATACTGGTTGAAACTATAGAAAGAATTGAGCACCAGGGATGCTTTGCAAGTCTCCTTCAAGTCTCATTGTATTAAGTTTGGGTCAGGGAATAGGATACAGGGAATGAAACTGGCCCAGCCACTAGCACTGTCGTAAAGAATTTTTTTTAAAGAACAAGGCAGACAAGTTTATGAAGCCCTCTTTATAGAAGCAGCTTGTGTTTTTTTTAAAAAAAAACTTGCAAAATCAGTGTTAGATTTCTCCCTCTAAAAAATGTTACGTGCAGATGTGGAGCAAGTGGCCACCACACAGATCTCAACAGTACCTTACAGTACAAAATCTAAGACATAAAATTGATCTCACATTTGTAGCCTTCTTTACTGAAAAGATAAGAGATTTGGCTATGGTTGGAATAGTATATACAAGAACATTTCAGAAGACAAGGCATAGATGAAAGTAATAGCCTTGCTGTTCACATTGTCAAAATTTTTGTTAATAGGGAAGGGGCACTTCATGCACAAAATGTGTATTACAAAATACATATCCAAGAAAAAGCAAAAACAAAAAACCCCAAACCACCCACTTTGCACTATAATGCAACACTCAAACATCTGCTCTGCCAAAGGCTGCTGCACATGTCTTGTTTACCAAAGAACACATGTGAAAGCGGCGAGAAGAGGGGAAGAAAGGAAATCCACGTTTCAGTCTATGTTTCAAACTTTTCTGATAGGGTTATCTTCAGTCATCTGATGTCAGATAGTGTGCTCTCCTTCGAGAATGATGTGGTCACAACAGGAGTGCCGTTATTAGCCAAATAGCCTTGCCTTAAGGTTTCAAAGTATGAAGCCTGTACAGGTTTGTGATACTGCAGAACTTTTATGGCATCATCTATCTTAAACCATTCCCTTTTCCTTCCTGCAGATAAAGAAAGAGGGGGAAAGGTTAGATCACAACAACTGAAGTATTTACAATCCTCTCCATGCGCAATTACTTCACAATAGCAAACTGTATGTCGATTGTTACTACGAAATAATGAACTCATTAAATAGGTTTTTCTTTTCAAAATGCAAAAAAACCTATTCAATTTTTCACAATAAAGGTATAAGATTGTATAGAGCAAAATATTTTCAGGGTACTAAGCACCTCTAAGTTCTTAAACATTTATGAACTTCATTCTAAATGAGATTAAGGATATAGGACATAACATACTTTCAAAGTAGACTTTGGCACAAGCAACCTAACTAATCAATCTCCTTAAAAATCAATTACAGGAAAAAACTGAGTGTATCACCTGTAGTTTACTATGTACATTGAAGTAATTTACTATAATTAGTAGCTGAAAAAGAAATAATTTGGTTAACGAGTTTTCAGTCAAGTAAAAAAAATAGTGTTTATTCTCTAATGAATTTTTTTCAGGCGTAAAAAATTAAATTACTGTACGATTAAAAGGATGTGTGGAATAGAATGGAAAATAAAAACCTGAATCACACTGAGGACCTATTATATTTCTGCAAATTGTAGGTTGTGTGGTTGTTATTCAAGGATATAAAACGCTTAAAGCGGTATATAAGTCTAAGTGCTATTGCTGTATAAACATGGAAAATGTCTATGTATTAGGAAGTAGCCATTTCATGCATATTGCTCAGCATACTGCAAGAGTGTTTGGTTAACTCTAGATTAGAAATGCACAATTGATTCTGAAAAAAGGATCTGATTATGTACTATCAAGCTTTGAAAATACATATTTTCAAGATGTGAATATTTATGTGCTATTTTTATGAAAATATAAGCAATAAAAATATAATAAACTTTGTAACAATGCAAAAAATCTTCCAAATAAGATTTTTATTTTTTTTAACACACATTTTATAAAACTTAATCTAAATAGAGGGAATTCAACTATTATCCTCCTAAAGAGAATCAGGGACACTAATGAATTTGTTTGCTTACCGATATTCACAGAATCCTCCCAATCTTCCAATACTTCTGTGACAATAAGTACGTAAACATACGTTCTGTGTTTCCTGTCCTGGTTCTGAAAGGATGATAAAATTAATTTGAAGAAATATAACAACTACAACAATGCTGATCTTAGCACTGAGTTGAAACAATACTTACAACATGTCTCATCAACAGCAATGCTCAATTATGACTTGATTTCTTAATAAAGGAGATTCAGATACTATTAGTAAATTAAAACATAAATAAAACTTCTTCAAGAATTTTTGTCCTACATTTGCACTTTTTGAAGAGGGTTCAAATCAGAGAAAATTTATCTTCTAACCTACTGTAACAGAACCTCTGTCTCCAAACTTTAATCACATATAAAAATGTTTTATCAATTCTGTTGATATTTGTACTTACCTCAAAAATTCCTACTAATCTTCCTAATGTCCCTTTCACTCCAGCCTATGATATATTCAAAGAAAAGAAAAAGGCATTTAATATAAGTCATAGCTCAAATTATTTTAAAAGTCAGTTATAATTTAAATTATATATTTTACAAACTTTTAAGAATTATATATAATTCTATGATATAATTTACACTGTACAATGGCGAAAGTTTGTGAACTTTTAGAAATGTTCTTTATCAATATTGTGACCTACAATATGATTTCCTGAGACAAAAAACAGCTCTAATATGCGTGTGAATATCTGTGTGAATCACTGTGATCACTTTGAACAAGCTAGTAACAGTCATGGTGGCCATGAACTCACAAGCTGTTTCTTCCCTCTCCAGGGATTTAAGTTGAAATGTTGCTTGAACTGAAAACCTAAAGAAATCTAATATCAACTTATGAAAAGATTGAGCAGGCAGGGGTGAAACTGTAGAGTTTGAGAGGTCAGTAAAGTAGCACCATCTATAACATCTTAGCTTGTTTTTCAGGTGGAAGCTCACAAAACACCTCTTATCCAGTTATTGGTGAAACAATGCCTCTGGACATCTTCAAAGTCACCATAACAATCACACCCCACCAACCCTCTCTACCTTAAGGCTACACCTGAAATACTTGGATGAGAAAATAGACCTGGCAGATCTTTATAATATATGCCATGTCTATTTTCTCATCCAAGTTCAAACCATGAATTACAGGTTTCTCACAGGTATACCTGGCATCTAATGTCACTAGCCAAATTCCAAGATATAACCCTTAAACTTCCTAACTCCTGTCCACCTTATATCCTGCTCACACTCTCATTAGGTAAGAATAAGATTTAAGATTATCATTTGGGTGGGGTGGGGGGTAGGGCTCTTGTCACTCAATTAAGTGGACGTCTGTAATGCCAGTTCCAGCACTTCCCCGGTTCTTTTTTTTTCAGTCCAGACACTTTTTTTTCTATTTTGTACTGTCTATTCTCAGAAATTAATGTGCTTCCTTAAACATTCAGTGAACTCTAAAGCCAGTTCTCGCCTCCAATTTTGGAGAACAGGGAGCCCTCAATTTGATTCCTCCGTTACCTCTCTGTTGAATGTATTTCTGGAAATAATATAGAGCAGTGATAGCTAACCTTTTTGCTGTCGTGTGCCAAAAGTGGGGATCATGGGTGGGGGGGAGTCGTGCATGCATGTGCCCATACCCATAATTCAATGTGCCCCACCCCCGCACATGCACGCGTGACCACCACCCCCCGCGCTACCCCACTTTTGGCACGTGTTGGCCCGGTGGGCCCCGTAGGCCTGTTTTCTGCCCTCCCCAAGCTCCAGAGGTTTCTTGGAGCCTAGGGAGGGCAAAAACAGCCTCCCTCCCCCACCCGGGAGGCACTCTGGAGGCCGGAAACAGCCCATTTCCCAAGTTCAGGTGGGCCTGGAAGGCCCGGAAATTAACTGGCTGGCACACATATGCGCACTGGAGCTGAGTAGGGCAACGCTCGCATGCCCACAGATACAGCTCCATGTGCCACCTGTGGCACCTCTGCCATAGGTTCGCCATCACGGGTATAGAGATTGCCAACCTTATTTTATGGTTTTAGTGGTTGGAGGCGTTACTGTTGTTCTGAGCTTCTCCAGGTGTGTTTAAAGATGGGCTTACAATCGAATGAATGAATGAATGAATGATCAATCTTGTATGCCAGGTTCCATGATGTGACATCAAAAATTTATATGAAAACTCTTTTATTTGCCAGATGCTGTATAGTGCAGAATGGGACAATTCACTGGAGCCAGGTCGCCTCTGCCAACTCACCTCTGCCAAGTCATTGCAGGACAACTCCAAACAGCCAACTCTCCACAGGGAGAACTCGCCACAGGTGGACAGAGAGCCGGGAGCGCAAGCAAGCGAGCGGGTGGGTGGGCAGAGTACAGAGCAGCAGGGAGGCAATAGTGGCTGGGGACATCCCATTTTCACACCAGGCTCTGAGCAGAAGAGGCTGGGAACTGCAGTAGCAGCAGTCGGAATGGGCAGCAGGGAGGTGGCAGCAGCCAGAGGCTTCCCATTTTCACACATACCCTGCTGATGCGCTAGGCTCTGAGCTTGATGCTGCAGCAGCTCTCAGCCTGGTGCGCCATCACTGATGCCGTGACTGTGCCAAGCTTGGCACAGCCACTGATGTTGCTGCCACCATGATGGGCACAAAGCCTCTGTTGCTAATGTTGCCACCTTCGTGCTGGGTGTGGAGCTGCTGCTGCCAATGTTGCCATTGCCATGCCAGGGCGGAAACACTGTTGCTGATGTTGCTGCCACCACATTAGGCATGGAGCCTCCGCCATCAATGCTGCCACTGCTAGTGTGGCAATGGCCATGGAGGCAGTTCCAAGACCATTGCAGTGGCGGCATTGTCAGTGGCTCTGTGCCCACAGCAGCAGTGGTGGGGGTTGTGAAACTGGGAAGCCCCCAGCTGCTGCCACCTTTTTGCCACCCACTCTGATGCACTCAGTACTCTGCCCACCTGCTTGCTTACCCAACGGCTTTGCCTCTGACTTATGTGTGGCAATGTCCCTGTGGTGAGTTGGCCATATGTTTTTCTACAGCAACTTGGCAGCAATTTGGCAGAGGTGATTAGCAGTGGTCAGCTGTCTATGGCAAGTAATCTTAAGACTCATATAGTGAGTGACATGCCAGCAGTGGTGGCAAAAGCAGTTTCCAGATAAGCTCACTAAGCAGTCTAAACTGCCTGTCTACTAACAATATTAGTCTTCTTTTCTTTTTAGCATAAAGCACGTGTAACATGCCCATCCTGCTGGACCAGATGGAATAAGCAGATGTAATAGGAGAGATGCAATTTTTTAAAGAACCTGGTCCCATGCCCTATGGTCTAATTCTCCTCAGATATAAAATTGCTGGCAATTTTTCTTTCTTAAAAGCACTGGATGACAATTTGAGATAAATTTGAAAAGGATCACATTGGTAAAGTATCACAAAAGTACATAAAAAAGCAAACTATTTTGAGATTTTTCAATATAAATGGATTTTTCTCTTCCTCTATAGGCAATTGTCATGAAAACTATATACTAGGCAACAGTTTCTCAATGGGAAAGTTTTATAATTTTTGCCACAATTCTTAGCTACTATTGCAAACAGGAAAACTAGGCAAATTTTGTTGCTCATTAACAAGGATATAAAGAATCCTTGATATCTGACAATTGAGTCCACAATTTCTGTTGTTAAACAAGACAGTTGTTATGACCTTTCTTGCTACTATTAAGTGAATCGCTGCAGTGATTAACTTAGGAACATGGTTGTTAAGTGTATCTGGCTTTCCTATTGACTTTGCAATATTGACTTTTGCAACCTTCTCAGAAGGTTGCAAAAGGTGACCACGTGACCCCAGGACACTGCAACTATCATAAATCTTAACCAATGCCAAACAACTGAATTTTGATCATGTGACCAAGGGGATGCTGCAACAGTCATAAGTATGAAAAATGGTCATAAGTCACTTTTTTCAAGTGCCATTGTAAATTTTTGACCAATTATTATATGAACTTGTAACTTGAGCACTATCTGTACTATACAATTAATATTTGGATAATTTTGAAAGTGAAAGGAATGAATAGACAATTTTGGATCCAAGCAGAATTTGAAAACGTACCTCTTCGCAAACTTCCCGCACAGCAGCCACACTAGGCTCCTCTTCAGGTTCCATTCCACCTCCAGGGACAATCCATCTGTCAGGATGACGACTACTGCTAACTAACAGCACCTATAAATAACAACAGAGCTTGTGTACATGTTTACACCTTACACAATTCTACAATTAGAAGATGGTATCCTGCTATGTAAAATTACTAGAATTTTTTCAATTCCAGAGAGTATGCTAAGTCCACCTGTACTTAGATAAAGACAGAGAGTGGAACATATATTTACTTACTTATATCCACCTTTATTATATTTATAAATAATTCAAGATGGCCAACATACCTAACACTCCTTCCTCCTCCTATATTCCCCACAAAACCCTGTGAGGTAAGTAGGTTGGGAGAGAGAAACTGGCCCCAAATCACCAGATTTTTTTTATCCTACCTTCATTACTTTATAAGTAACTCAAAGTGGCAAACATACATAGTACTCTTTCCTCCTCTTTTCTCCACAATAATAATTTATGAAATAAGATTAAAGTGGATTGATTGAAATATACAACCAAAAAGTCAGGAACAGAAGAAGCAGGCAAGCTACTCTGTTAATTAAATATGTTAAAATACCAAAATTATTTGAAAACAGAAATAAGCAAACATTCCCTTTAAGAACTAGCTTTGAGGCATGAGACAAAACAGTTTTTAACAAAAAGATTATTAAAATGTTTTAGACGTCTGCCAATTATGACAAATATCTTCCCTTTCTCTCTGCATATATGCATACCCTGCTTCTCCCAAATGACTCAATGTAAAATGGAGCACAGAATCTACCAATCATCAAAAGGCACACATACTACGGACAACAGCAAAGGATGGAGTTTTGAAACAAGTAGCATTTGTAAATATTTTGTAGCCAACCATGGTTACATTAATCCAAGAATATTCTTAAATTGAACAAAAACCAATCTGAATGCATACATATGCCACTGTTCTAAAGAGCCCAGCAGAAAGCATTAAAACTACTGAAATTCATTCATTCATTTTCTATAGCCATACATCTCAGTGACTCTGAGTGTTTAATTAAATTAAAAATACTAAAAACATTTAAAAAACTAAAACATGGGGTTTTTTTCTATTAATGAGAAAATAAATAGCTGTATTGTGAAAAAGATAATAAGGAGCTTAATTATAGCATCAAGGACATAGGCAATGTTGACTGTGGAAAAGAGAGTGCCAAAAATGAAGAACATAAGAATGCAAACTAGATGCAGAACAAACTGTGGAAATTGCCAAGGAGAGAGACAAAAATCTCAGAAAAGAACTTAACAATAGGTTTTAGAGAGCTGTTAAAAGAGAGTAGTAGTATTTCAACATCTGTAAAAATATATTGTACAAGATGGAAACAGACAAGGAAAAACAAGGAAAAGATCTCGGAACCCAAGAGGAAGATCTAACCTCAAACTGGTATGCCAGAGCACCAAGGACAGATAGGAACTAGTTCAAAGATGATCAAACAACAATGGAAAGAGTATACTGAAATACGTTAGAACAGAAAAGTCAACATGTAAGATATCCTAGAAAATGATACAGTATTCAACAGTTTGGAAGAGATCAATCTACATTTCAAAATTAAAAAATAAGATGTAATGGAATGTGCAAACTATTGTGCAATACCTTTAATTTACTAGAAAAATAATGTTTAGGATTATCCAATGCAGATTAGAGCTTTACATGGGAAAACTGTCAGATGTTCTGGCTTTAGAAAAGACAAAGGAACACAAGACATTACTACTACTGCAAGCTAAATAATTAAGAAAGCCAAAGAATACCAAAAATAACTCACTACCCTGTTTCCCCTAAAATAAGACATCCCCTGATAATAAGGCCAATCGGGCTTTTGAGCGCATACATTAAAATAACCACCACCATCCCCGAAAATAAGCTCTCCCCAAAAATATTTAAACGCATTGGCAGCCAGTCCTCGCCATTTCCTCTGGTTTCCTCCACATGCCCCAAAATAATAAGACCACCTCGAAAATAAAGCCAAGCGCTTATTTCGGGGTTCAAAAATATATGACAGGGTTTTATTTTTAGGGAAACATGGTATGTGTTTCATTTATTATAAAAAGACCTTTGATTGTGTCAATCACATCAAGATAAGGAATGTGCTTAGAAAAAAGGGGAATCCTGAACGTCTCATTGTCCTCATGAGAAACTTACGCAGCCACAGAATATGGTTAAGCATTCCAGATTGAAAAAGGAGCACACCAAAATATATATATATACCCATACCCTTATTTATTCAGCTCCTAAACTCAATATATAATTAAGAGAAACTTGCAAAAAGATGAACAGTCTTAAAACTGTAGGAAAAAACATCAATAACCTGTTATGCTGATAGCTCTATCCTGAAAACTGAAACTACCTGCAATCTGCAATCAGTCAATAGCTCATATTGTGGCCCGCCAGTGGCCTGCGCGGATTGTTACTGATCCCGAGGAGGCTGGGTGTGGTGCTGCGCCAGCAGCTTGTGCAGCCGGCACTTGAGTTCGACAGCGAGGAGGCTGAAGAAGATGTGGTGCCAGAGGCAGGGATTCAGTCAGGGCCTTCAGAACCTCCAGAGGCTCCTTTAAGTGAAGAGGAGGAAGAGAAGGAGCCTCTTCTCAATGCACGAGGACGCAGAGCTGCCAAAAGGCAGGAGTGGTTCTTCAGGAGGAGGTCTCCTCGAGAGTAAGGCTTGGGGCTAACTGACCACTCCCTTAGCCTATTTAAGAAAGAATGCAGCTTGCAACAAGCTGCAGGAAACAACTTTAGTTCGCGAATCATCGAGTTTGGATTTTCTCTGCAACCTTGCTTCTAGGCTTTCTGCCAACTCCAGTAAGACTCTGACTATCTTACCTGTGGAATTCTGGCAGGCTGTTAAGAATGCTTATTAACAGCCGGCATTTGCTAAAACTGCGTTATTTGAGTAAACTAAGTTTTTTTCAGAGTTTGCTTGTGTGTGCTGTGTACTTTGGGATCCGTAGCTGGGGCAGAACAGCTCAACTCCAACTTTATTCTGTTCCAGCAGATCGGGCATTTACTGTGATCTGTCGTGTAGCTTTAATTAAACTGGGTTTGATGCACGACTCTCGTGTGTGTGTGTGTGTGTGTCTGATTTGCCCGGAGCCAGCACAGGCAGTCAAGAAGTGCCAAGAGAAAGTCGGAGCTCCTTGTTTTGCAATTTCATTACAGTCAACAGTGAGTGGAGGAACACAGAGGATGAGGGAGGGTAGAGCGGATGGGGCGTTATTGCCAGAGCCTGCAGAGACTGACGGGTGTGGTGGAAGACGAGGCGAAGGTGGAATGTGAACAGTCGGTGGTCCGCCCTAAGCAATGGGAAACACAGGCAGAGGAGAAACTGGACAGCCAAGAGGCCCAGGGTGTTGGGAGTACACACCTCCTCTGGACATTGGTGGCACAGTTCGGCTTTGTTAGGAAAACCGGGACCCCGGGTGTCGACGCCTCCCCCTTCAGGCATTCAGTTTCAAGGTTGGAGAGAGGCAATGGGCTAAAGATGAGGAGGGAAAATGGAGTTTCTCCACTGGCCCTGGAGTGACTTCGTTGGATATATTATAGGAGGATTTGGGGAAGCAAATTTCAGAGATGCTTCCTCTTGGCAGCCATGGGCACTTGGACTGGATCCTTCAGGCAATTGGCAAGGTGGGGTGGGGTCAACGTCAGGATGAACTTCTGAAAGTAGGTTTCGATTAGCCAGCCCCAAATTGAGGACAGAACAGGCTCGGCCTAGGCCCAGAGCAGAGGAACACAATATTTCCGAAGCATCCTCATCATTGGGAGAAGCGATGCGTAGAGTGGCCCAAACCCATATAAGAGTACCAAGAGAACATGAGGCAAGTCCATCAACTAGATGACAACCTGGAACCCATAGGGGGGATCCGGATAGTGGGGCCCCTCCTCAGGCCAGGGACCAACTACCCAGTGGCCTGTTTGGCCCAGGCACATGGCCACAACAGGTACCATGGGGGCCATCTCCATTACAGGCGGCATTCAACAGAAATCCAGAACATGTGGCTCTATTTTTGAGCCAAGTCCTTAGCCATATGGACTTATACAGTCGATTCTATCCCTCCCAATGGGCAATGGTAGCTGCCGTCACAACGGTTTTGACAGGTGAGGCTGCCAATTGGGAACTGGCTGATCTAGGACTTTTCCTGGAGGCCCTTCGCATTTGTTTTGAGGATGAGGCAAGCATCCAAGCGGCTGAGGGAGACCTGGTATCGTTGAGACAATGGGGGAGGCCCGCCCGGGAGTATGTGCAGGAGTTCCGCAAAATAGTAGGAAGACTGAGAGGGTGGCCCAATAGACTGCCTGTACATCAGTTCCATATGGGGCTAATCTGGGAATTGAGGCAGGCATGTGTGTATAGAGGACTCGGATCCCATATAACTGACTGGTATATGGTATATATATTGCCGTGAGAGGGCAATGAGGTTTTATGTGTCCCATTGGAATTCTATTGAAGCCTGGCATTCACTCCTCTTGACTGTGATAACATCAAATTGTCCCCTGGCTATTTGCCATGGATTATCACCTCCCCTTGATGTCCAACTCCACAAGCACCCTTGAGTAGACCCAAGGCTCGTTCCCAGATGACACCTGAACGACCCCGAATAGCGACCCAGTTGCCCGGTAGTGACACGAGCCTACATTTCATTTTCATTTTATTTTTCATTTTATTTAATTTGTATACCGCCCTACTCCTGAAGGACTCAGGGCGGTGAACAGGCACAGAATAAAACACATAGAATACAAAAATTAAGAGCAGAAGTAAAATCGAATTAAATCAATTTAGCCCAAGACAAATTTAAAACCCCAGGTTAAGAACAAATTAAAATTTACATTAAAATTTACTTTAAAAAAGAATGGGAAAGGTTAGGCAAGATCAGCCTGGTGAAATAAAAAGGTCTTAAGAGCGTGGCGGAAGGTGCGTAGATCCGGGATCCTCTGTATCTCCAGGGGGAGCTCGTTCCAGATAATAGGTGCCTCCACAGAGAAGGCTCTCCCCCTGGAGGCCGCCAGCCGACATTGTTTGGCCGACGGCACCCGGAGGAGTCCCTCTCTGTGAGAGTGTAGTGGCCGGTGGGAGGCCGTTTGCGGCAGCAGGCGGTCCCGTAAATAACAGGTATAGGCTTCAACCGTGTGCGTATATGTCACAGAAATTCACCCCCACAGAAAGGAACTGAACTGTATGGGAGAAGGAGGCCTATGCAGTAAAATGGGCTCTCCAGATCTGGCGGCATCTATTGGAAGGCACTAAAATAAACTTCGAGGTATGGACTGACAAAACCTGGAATTTATGAGGTGTCCTCCAGACACCTCGTAAGTTGTCCCCAAAACAGTCAGGTGGGCACTGTATTTTCATCGGTTCACCTTCAGCCTGAAATATGTGCTAGGGGGAACAAACTTTTTGGCCGACGCTTTATAGTGTATGCCCCAATACGAGAGTAAAAGGGATGAAACAGTGCAAGCGTTAATATCCCTCCAACAAACCAGAACTCGAGTAATGGATAGGAACCCGGTGGATCCTAACTGGGTATATAGCTTACCGAAGGCATTAAAAGATGATCCATTATGGGTTAGCAACCCATAAATCGTCACACACCAGGATGACCTAGCCTGGAAGGGTGACAAACTATATAACCCCACAACCCTGAGGAATATAGTGTTAAGGCAGTGTCATGACGGAAAGAAAGCGGGACACTTTGAATTTATAAAAACGTCACAGTTGGTCAAGAGGCAGTTCTGGTGGCCTAAAATGCGGACTGACATTGAAGAATATGTAAAACAATGTCCGGTCTGTGCAACATCCAAACCACGTCCTGGCAAATCACTTGGCCTCTTACAGTCAGTGGCTGAACCTAGTAGACCATGGAATGAAATTGCCATGGACTTTATAGTCGAATTACCAAATAGCAAGGGACACAGGATAATATGGACCACAATTGATTTATTTTCGAAGCAGGCACATTTCACCCCATGTAAAGGATTGCCATCAGCACAACGTCTAGCCAAATTGTTTGTACAGCATATATACTGTCTACACGGAGTACCTAAAAGAACCATATCAGATAAGGGGGTACAATTCACTGCCCGGTTTTGGAGCGATTTTATACATCGTATTGGATCCGAACAGTCTCAGCTCTGCCTTCCACCCGAGTACCAATGGGGCAGCTGAATGAGCCAACACTATGGTAGAACGGTATTTACGTTCCTATGTTTCCTATCAACAAAATGATTGGTACGAACTATTACCGTTCACAGAAACGGCCTATAATAATGCTATACACCGCAGTACCGACTATACACCTTTCAGGGTGGTATCAGGAAAAGAGTTTACTGCAATCCCGGAATTGGATATACAAGCCCGAGAACCAAAAACACCAAGTGAATGGATGGAGAAAATGAATAGAGTCTGGCCACATGTCAAAGAAGCATTAAATAAGGCATCTATTGAATACAAACAAGCAAACAAAAGACGGACTGATCACCCACCATTTCGAGTAGGGGACAGAGTATATCTCTCCACAAAATATTTGAAGGAACATTGGAACTTACCTGAATGTTCGTTCTCTGTGCACTGCAGGAGAATCCAAGCTCTGGGATTTCCTCAGGCTGGTTGGCCAGTGACTGGGTTGAATTTGCATAGCCATGCCTCTTCCTCCCATGATCCTTCAGTGTTTCGACAAAGAGGCCTGGAGATGATGTAGCCCCAATGATGGATAAAGACCCCAAGGTTGGGGGTTGGACCATTAAAGGAGACTACTAGGGAGGGGTTGGACTCTCCTGCAGCGCACAAAGAAGAACATTCAGGTTAAGTTCCAATGTTCCTTCTCCTGTGCACTGCTTGGAGAGTCCAAGCTCTGGGATATACCCAAGCTAAATATCCCTAGGGTGGGAGTCCGAGTGGTCCAGGGGCCTTTCGTCGGGTAGAACCTGCTGAAGGACTCTTCTCCCGAAGGAAGCTTTGGTGGAGGCAAATGTGTCCAGTTTGTAGTTCCTGATGAAAGTGGTTGGGGAGACCCAAGTGGCCGCCCTGCAACTTTCTAGAATGGAAGCCTGTGTGGCCCAAGCTGCCGTGGTAGCGGTGCTGCAGGTGGAATGCGCTGTAATGTGCCTTGGAAGTGGTCTAACCTGGTGCTCGTAGGCCATTGTGATGCAAGCCTTGAGCTACCTTGCAATTGTGGATGGAGTTACTTTCTTTCCCAAGGAACTGGGCTGAAATGATACAAAAAGAGATTCAGTTTTTCTGAAAGATGCAGTTCTGTCAATGTACTTGCGAAGTGCCCGGCATACATCTAGAGTGTGCCAACGTTGTTCCCTGGGATGTGTAGGATCAGGGCAAAAGTTCGGTAGAACGACCTCCTGTGCCCTGTGAAACCATGAATTGATTTTGGGCATGAAGGTCGGGTCCAGTCGGAGAATTACTCTGTTGGGGTAGAAAATACATAAGTCCTTGCACACCGATAGAGCAGCCGTCTCAGAGATGCTTCTTGCTGATGTAATTACTATTAAAAATGAGACTTTGAAGGTAAGAATCTTGAGACTGGTGGACCCCAACGGCTCGAATGGAGGGGATGTGAGCGCTTGTAGAACAAGATACAGATCCCAGGAGGGATACCTATATACGGTAGGAGGTCGTAAATTGGAGGCGCCTTTCAGGAAACTCCTCACCTTTGGATGTTGAGAGAGGGTGGTGGAGCCCTCAGAATGCACTATGGTCGCCAAAGCAGCCACCTGCCTGCGGAGTGTGTTGGTAGAAAGCCCCTGCTTAAAGCCTAAATGGAGGAAGCTCAGAATATCTGGAATAGAGGCTAGGGTAGGCGTTATGTGCGAACTGTGCCACCAGCGAGAAAATGCTGACCACGTGGCTTCGTAGACCCTGGTAGTAGATGAGCGGCGAGAAGCCTGGATGATGGAAATGACTTCACTTGAGAATCTAGAACCTTTCAGGATTTCCCTCTCAAGTGCCAGATGGCTAGTTGAAGCCATTGTGGCTCGGGATGAAGTATGGTTCCCCTGGCTGAGGGAAATCCTGTCTGGCGGAATCCACCAAGGACGCGATACCAACAGTGCCACTAGGTCTGCAAACCACGGCCTCCTGGGCCAGTGTGGTGCAACCAGGAGAATTTCCGCCTCCTCGTCCAGAAGTTTCCGGATGACCCTCGGAAGGAGTGGAGTCGGAGGAAAAGCATAGAGGAGCCCTTGAGGCCAGGGCGCTCTGAGGGCATCGGTTGCTTCGACCCCTGGTGTCGGAAAACGGGAAAAGAATCGTGGTAATTGATTGTTCCTGGGAGTGGCAAACAGGTCCACGCATGGTAGGCCGAATCTGGTTGTCAGTTGGTGGAAAAGGTCTGGGTGGAGACGCCATTCTGATTGGTCAATGGTTGATCTGCTCAGCCAGTCCGCTTGTTCGTTGTTCGCTCCTGAGATATGCTCCGCCTGAAGGGAAAGGAGATGAGATTCTGCCCAGAGGCCCAGACTCGCCGCTTCGGACATCAGAACCTTGGATCGGGAGCCCCCTTGTCTATGTGTACCTTGGCGGTGATGTTGTCGGTCAACAGCAACACATGATGGTTCCTCAGCGATTGGTGGAAGTGGCGCAGAGCTAGATGGGCAGCTCTCAACTCCAGCCACTTGATGTTGTGTAACAGATCTTGTGGAGACCATCTGCCCTGGACCATCTGGGAGTCCAAGTAAGCTCCCCAACCAAATAGGCTGGCATCTGAGGTCAACGTTAATCGAGGAGGATCCTTGAAAAGACAGCCTTTCTCTAGGGAAGGCGACATCCACCAGTCCAATGATCGTAGGACATTGCGTGGCACTCGTACCCTGGTCGTGGAATGTCTGTTGCCTGCTCGTTGGCTCGGTAATAGGAACCATTGCAGGGTCCAAGAATGTAGACTTGCCCAAGGGACTATGGCAAGACAGGAAATCATCTTTCCTAACAGCTGGGACAATACTGCTAGAGACACTGATTAGGATGACCTGACCTGCAGTATCATGGCTCTAAGCTGGCCTGACGTTCTGGTGACAGGAATACCTGACAGCTAAATGAGTCTATGCGTGCCCCTAAGTGTAGAATACTGTGAGAGGGAGTCAACTGGCTCTTTTCCAGATTTACTGAAAACCCATGGATCTGAAGTGTGTGTATCGTCTCTGAGAGATCCTGCCTTGCCTGTCTGAGGGATGACGATTGGATCAAAATATTGTCTAGGTAACATTGGAGCCTGATGGGGAGGGTTCAAAGATGGGCCGCCACAACATCTAGGAGCTTGGTAAAGGTTCTGGGGGCAGAGGAGAGACCGAAGGGGAGGGCTCTGTATTGAAAGTGTTGTCCTGCGTAGCAGAATCTGAGATATTTCTTGTGTGAGATCTGAACTGGTATATGCAAGTAGGCTTCTTTGAGATCTATGGATGTCAGCAGATCCCCTTGTCTGATGCAATTTGTACATATTGAGTCTTTTGAGATCTAAGATTCCCCTGTTGCCCCCGGATTTTTTCTGGACCAGAAAGAGACTTGAATAGAAGCTGAGATCCTGCTGTTGTACAGGTACTGGTTCTATGGCCTGTATAAAGAGCAGGTGGTGGATCTCGGCCTCCATCAGAGAACTCTTGGTGGCGTCTCTGGGTAGAGTGCAGGAGATGAATCTCCTTGGTGGGATGGAAGAGAATTCTAGGGTGAGACCGAGCTTGACTATTTTCAGAGCCCAGGCATCGGCTGTGGTTAGTTCCCATTGGGCGGCGAACAACGAGAGACGGCCTCCAATGGGAACCCCCGACTGAGAGTCACTTGGATCTGCGGTAGGATCTACCGCTAGCTCCTCGAAAGGGTCTCCGTGACTGAGACTGTCAGGGCCTGTTCCTGAACAAGGCTCTATCCTGGGAACGATCGGTGGGAAGGTAGGTCCTCTGGTAGGAGGGGGAGGAGGGGGAGGAGTAACCACCCTCAGGCCCATGAAAGGACTGCCTGTGATAAAAGGGGGAGTATCTCCTGTCAGCCCTTCTATATGAAAATGGAAGCACCTTCCGTTTGTCCTTGGTCTCCACTAAAATGGGGTCTAGCACCTGGCCGAAAAGGTTGCTGCCTTGGAAGGTAGTTGACGCCAGCTTCCATTTGGATTTCATATAGGCTTGCCAATGGCGAAGACATAGCAGGCGTCTGGATGTAACATTAGATGCCAACGCCCTGGAAGCAAATTTGGCAGCATTAAGGGTAGCGTCTGCAGAATATTCTGCAGCCGCTATCAATTTGTTGATGTCCTGATGTAATCTGACATCCCTTGGTGGTGCACATGCTTGCATCTGGCGTAGCCACAGAAGAGATGTTCTATTAAAACGGACGTTGTCTTACCTGAATGTCCCTTTTGGGAGTGCTGCGACCACTGTCCATAGCTGGGTTCTTCCCTCAGATCTTATCAATAACTGGGTGATAGCTGCAGAAACACTCTCTCTCCATTAGGCACGCCTCCTATCCCATAATCCTCCAGTCTATCACGAAGACACAGCAAGACTCCTCAGTGAAGACCAACGGTAAGTCCATGTAGAACAGCATATCAGTCAGTAACGAAAGCAGACAGTCTGAAACAAAACACTGTAACACCAGAACAGAAACAGTAACATGGGAGGGAATGGACAGTGGTCGCAGCACTCCCAAAAGGGACGTTCAGGTAAGACAACATCCGTTTTCTGGAGTGCTGCTCCCACTGTCCATAGCTGGGACATACCCAAGCTCTAATTACTGGGGCAGGAGACTGGATGCCTCCGAACCCCTGTCCAAAACGACGCTCTGCAGGACCCGCCGACCAAAGGAGGCGTCTGATGAAGCATAAGAATCAATCCTGTAGTGCCGTATGAACTGCGACACTGATGACCAAGTTGCGGCGCGGCAAATGTCCTCCACGGAGGCCTGTGTCAACCACGCAGCGGAAGTGGACGCGCTGCGGGTGGAGTGCGGTAGAATACGACCCAGAGCAGGTCGCGCCGACAACTCATACGCCAAGGAGATACACGCCTTAATCCACCTGCCGACCGTGGCAGCTGATATCTTCTGGCCCATGGAGGCCGGGTGGAATGAAACCATCAGAGCCTCCGTCCGACAGAAAGTGGCAGTTCTACGGATGTAAATACGAAGAGCTTGCTTAACATCTAACTTATGCCAGCGTCATTCGGCAGAATTTCGAGGTGACAGAGAGAAGTCTGGTATGTATAGTTCCTGCAGCCGGTGAAAGAGAGAGTTCACCTTTGGAACAAACATAGGGTCAAGCCTCAGGATCACCATGCTATCACGGAAGATACTGAGGTCCTCTCGAATGGAAAGCGCCGAAAGCTCTGACACTCTCCTGGCAGAGGTGATAGCTAACAGAAACGCCACCTTGAGAGATAAATGTTTCAGAGTAGCCGACCCCAAAGGCTCGAAAGGAGGAGAAGTTAGAGTTTGAAGTACAAGAGGTAGGTCCCATGTGGAGTATCTGTGAACCTGGGGTGGGCACAGGTTCGTAGCGCCATGGAGAAGTCCCCTTATAAGGGGATGGTGTGACAGAGAATCACAGGAGGGACACTTCAAGACTGTTGATAAAGCAGCTGTCTGACACCTCAATGTCGCGGGAGCCAGACCTTTTTTAAGTCCCGAATGTAGGAACTCCAATACTTCCTCCACTTTCGCCGATGTGGGGTCCACGTGTTGCGATGCCCCCCAAGCACAGAAGGCTCTCCAAGAGGCCTCATAAATTCGACACATGGAAGGGCGCCGTGCAGCTTGTATAACCTGTGTCACGCCGTCCGACAGGTGAGCCTTTTTTAGGATGACGCGTTCAAATGCCAGACAGCCAAGTGGAGCCATTGAGGCTCCGGATGACAAACGGTCCCTTGTAGAAGGGACACCTGGTGGTCTGGTATCATCCATGGCGGCGACACGGAGAGGGCGACTAGGTCTGCATACCACGTCCTGCGAGGCCAGTTGCGCGCGATGAGGAGCAGCTCCCCCTTCTCCCACAACAATTTCCTCATGACCTGGGACATCAGAGGTATGGGGGGGGAGGCATAGAGAAGGCCCTTCGGCCAGTGACACCTCAGGGCGTCGCGATCCTCCGCCAACGGATCTGGATAACGGGACATGAATCAAGGCAGTTGACAGTTCCTTCGAGAGGCGACAGATCCACAAGCGGGGTCCTGAACCGTAGGCAAAGCTCTTGAAAGAGGCGAGGGTGGAGTTGCCACTCCGCCGGGTCGATCTGCTCCCAGCTGAGCCAGTCGGCCTGTACGTTGTCCACCCCCGAAATGTAGTCCGCCTTGATGGAACGTAAGTGACTCTCTGCCCAGTTGAAGAGGTGCTCCACCTCGAACATCATTGTCCTGGATCTCGTGCCCCCCTCGTTTACGTGGGCCTTGGCCGCTGTATTGTCCGTGAGGACCAGGATGTGACGGTCCTCCATTGAACTCCTGAAGTGACGAAGGGCCAGCCGGATGGCCCGCAGTTCGAGCAGGTTTATGCTGGAGAGACGTTCTGTTCCGAGACCACTGGCCTTGTGCCACCAGATGGCCGAGATGCGTCCCCCAACCCAGGAGGCTGGCATCTGTTGTTAAGGTCAGTCTGGTCGGCTCCAGAAAGTCGCAGCCTTTGTGGAGAGATGGGGACATCCACCACCTCAAGGACAGACGTACTTGAGGAGGTAAGTATACACGGTGACTGGATGATGCTCGGACCGAGCGCTGGAATGGAAAGAGGAACCACTGTAACGCTCGGGAGTGTCTGCGTGCCCACGGAACGATACTGTAGCAGGACACCATTTTTCCCAGCAATTGAGCTAAAAGGACCAGCGGAACTTTCTCCAGGGCCAGAACCTGAGGGATCAGGTCGAGAATGCTGTGAACTCTGTCCGGGGATAGAAAGACCTGCCCTTTGGTCGAATCAATGAGAGCTCCAAGATGAACGAGCCGCGAAGTCGGAATAAGGTGACTTTTCCCGAAGTTTATCGAGAACCCGTGGCGTTGGAACACCTCCAGGACCAGTGTCCTGTCGTGGGATGCCTGCTCGAGAGAAGAGGAAAGTATGAGGATGTCGTCGAGATAACACATCACTCGCACTGGGTGTTGCCTCAAGATGGCTGCCACCACCGCCACGACCTTGGTGAAAGTCTGCGGTGCGGAGGACAGGCCAAATGGCATTGCCTGATACTGGAAATGCTGTCCGGTGTACTCGAATCACAGGAATCTCCTGTGAGCCGGGAGCACCGGAACATGGAGGTAGGCTTCTCTCAAGTCCACCGACTGAAGCCAGTCGTTGCGACGCACCCCCATCAGTATCGACCTTAGGGAATGCATTTTGAACCTGCGGTACGTTACCAACAGGTTCAGCAGTTTCAAATTCAGGATGCCTCTCCAGCCCTGTAGCATCAAACTGTGGCGATCCGGAGATGCAGCGACCGGGCAGGACACGAAACGGCTCGGAGGGGACCCCACAAACTCGATAGAGGGTCCCAAGGAGATGGTGCACCGCACCCAAGAGTCCCTGGTGGAACGGGCCCACTGGCGACGGAAAAGATGGAGTCTGCCAATGGGGCCCGACGTGTGCGAGTCATTTGCCCCTGCGGGGCTGTCTGTAGCTGGAGCCACGAAAAGAGCGTTTACCCTGTTGTTGAAACCTGCCATGGTCATGAGGGGAATCCCTTCCTTGAGGGCGGTCGGGCGTGAACGAGGATCTGCGTGAGGGGGGACCACCGGAGCCAGAGTAGGAACGAAATGGCTGTCTCTGACTGTACGGGGTGTAGCGCCTCTCAGAACGGCAGTAGGATGTCGGAAGGACCTTCCGCTTATCTCAGTCCTCGATCAACAGGGGTTCCAGGGCAGAGCCAAACAAGGCAGGTGTCTTGTAAGAAGCGGATGCCAGCCTCCACTTGGCCTTAAGGTCAGCCTTCCAATTATGCAGCCAGAATAAGCGCCTGGAGGAGACTGTAGATGCCAAGGCCCTGGATGCAAATTTCACTGAGTTCAGCGATGCATCAGCCGAGTACTCTGTGGCGGCGACAATCTTGTTTATATCCTGGTGTAATCTAGTTTTCTCCGGTGGAAGGCGCTGTTGAAGTTGTTTCAGCCAAATGATAGAGGCTCTATAAAGAACGAGGTCGCTGTTGCAGTTCTGATCGCCCAGGCAATGGCCTGGTGTGATTTGTGAAAGGCCAGTTCAGCCCGACGGTCCTCCACCTTAAGTCCGTCCAACGGGTCAGAGGAAACCACAGAGTTGGAAGAGAGGGCCACTACCGGAGCATCAGCGGTCGGAAGAGCCAAGAGGTCCTCAAGTTCCGGGGCAGCACAAAACAGCTTTTTTTCAAGTGTACTGGGCGAAGTGAGCGAGCCAGGTTGACCCCAGGGAGCCTGCAACACGTCGAGGAACAGTTTGGGGCAAGGAATAACATCCTTGTCTGGCACAGAAGAAAGAAATAGAGAGTCGTGAGGGCCAGTGGATGCCGAGGCACCCGACGAGGTGACGCCCTGAGTGCCCAGGTTGGTCGAAGTACGAGCCTTGTGCAACAGGGATTTAAACATGGACGGGCGAAACAGACCAGTGAAGGCCGGAGCGTCCGGAGGCAAATCCTCCTCATCTGAGAGCTCCAAATCCTCTGGGCAGTCCTCAAGTTGATCTGGTTCGGATTGAGGACGAGAAGGATTCGCCCGAGCCGTCTGCGAGGGCGAGGGCTGCTGAAGATGAAGGTCAGGCTGCGGAATGAAGCTCTGGGGCGGAAGCTGAGCCGCTTGTTGAAGACTGGCCGCCAGAAAGGAAGAAAAGGCTGAAGATAGAAAGGTCTGGAATTCCATCGGCATCGCAGTAGAAGGTGCCACGGGCCCCCGGAGCCCAGCAGCCATAGGAGTAAAGGTGGCCTCGGGTGGAGATCGATAGGGTCTCTGGTGAGATGTCAAACCAACCCCTGAAACATCCGGCAATGACTGTGAAACCCTTTTGTAAGGCTCAGCGGTTGCGCAGGTTGTGCTTGCTCTTGAAGGCAGCGGTCGGATGAGGAGGCCAGAGACCTTGAAGGTGGAGAGGCTTCAACCACAGAAGCTGAAGGTGCAGGCAATTCAGTGCCGTCGCCCAGGCCCACATCTGCTACTGCCGCACGTCTAGCCCTGTCCCATTGTCATTCGAGGGCGTTATGGTGGCGTTGTGCATCCTTATCCAAGCCCTTCGGTGCTTTGGATTTATGGGATTTGTGGCTGGATGACTCAGGCCGCTTCCCAGAGGATTTCTTAGACTGCTTGGTTGCGCTGCGGTCTGGGCTCAATTCGGGTTCCATATCAGAAGACAAGGAATAGTCTGACATGGTGCAGAGCGCAGTCAGAGGCGGACCCGGTCAACCGCCTTCTTTGCTGACTTATATATAATATATGACTGATAAGATTACTATTCTTAGTATGAAAATATTGTTCCTTCTTTTTTTTTTTAATTAATGAATTTGAGCAATTAACTATATACAGTCACAACGGCGGGGCAGTCAGGGAAAAAGTTCAAAGTCAGGAGGCCTGCCAAACGCCAATGGTGTGGTAGAAGAGAAAATGGCGGCCTTAGCAAGCGGCTCAAAATGGCGGCTGCAACCACTAGCTCCACAGGCGAGGCCTACTCACAACGGGCCAGAAAGGAAGGGCTTGAAAAACAAGCCCAGAGTATCTGGAACTGGACGCTTGTTAGTCCGCCGGCAAAACCAGTAAATCAAAGGGCCTCAATGCCGACGCTTCTCCGATGGGGTGACTCCCGGCAAAACAGCAATGGCGGCAATCCTGCGCGCCAAGCGTTCAACCCTCCGGCCAAGAAATGAACACGGGGAGCGCACCGCCTAGATGACACAAGCCCCAGGGCAGCTAAAAGTGAAGGTGCGAGCCATGGCGTTAGCAGCAATACAGCTCGCCCAGCCCACGCTCGTCACTGCTACGAGAAGCCGGATCCACCCTGAAGAGTCGGAATCCGGCGGCTGCAATTCCTAGGGCGCGGGTGGCCCGGCGGACACACCACACGCAATCCGCAGCCAGGCACTCGCTTTCCACATGAAGAGAAGAACAGAGAAAACTTTCTAATCAAAAATAAAGAAAAAAGCCTAAACGGAAATGGTGAGAGAGTTTTATTTAAGAAAAAAAATGATCCAATTGTCCACAGCTCAAATTTCACCTCAGTTCTTGTCAGTAACTGAGTGATAGACTGGAGGATTATGGGATAGGAGGCGTGCCTAATGGAGAGAGAGAGTTTCTGCAGCTATCACCCAGTTATTGATAAAATCTGAGGGAAGAACCCAGCTATGGACAGTGGGAGCAGCACTCCAGAAAAAAGGATGCTGCTGTAGCTGATCTAATTGCCCAGGCAGCTGCTTGATGTGTTTTACAAAGTGACATTTCTACTTTCCTATCCTCGGTTTTTAACCCCTCACCTGAGTCTGATGGAAGAATATTTGAGGAGGCCAGATTGGCAAAGGGAGCATCTATAGCTAGTACTTTAAGCAAATCCTCCACTTCTTGCTCTACGGTATACATCTTCTTGTCCAATCCACTGGGATTAGACAAGGACCCAGGTTGGTTCCATTGCTTTTGAATAATGTCTACACAATTTGGGAGAAGGAACAACCTCTTGAGTAGTTACTGGTTCAGTGAAAAGATGGGCGCTGGATCCTGCTCAGTATAGCGCCCCGGTGCCCCAGATGCCACCCCTAAATTTGCAGTAGTTTTGGCCTTGTATAGTAAGGTCTTGCTGGGATTAAAACTTGCT
The DNA here is from genome assembly GCA_022577455.1 of Arizona elegans. NCBI lineage: Eukaryota > Metazoa > Chordata > Lepidosauria > Squamata > Colubridae > Arizona > Arizona elegans. Next base: position 157,699,149 of record JAKOOJ010000002.1, read on the forward strand.
GGTAACATGCTGGGATTAAAAAGACCAGTGAATGCCGGTTTGTCAGGTGATCTACCTTCATCCTCAGATAGCTCAAGCTCTGCAAGGTCTTCCTCCTCACCAGTGTAGGAAACCTCGCTGCCCTGATACTCATGGGGTGAATGAGGAGCATAAGAATAAGATCTGTCAGGCTGACCCTGACGCACATTGGGTGTAGTCCCACTAGAAGTGGGAGCAGGTATGCCCCTCCTTAGAAGGGCTGAATCAATGCCCTGTGCAATGGTCTGGGCCAGGATGTGGCAGAGTTCCTGAGAAAGGACAGGGTTTTGGCTTTCCTCAGGGCGGAGCCCCGCCGCTGTAGGAGTGAATGTAGCTGAGGGAGGTGCCTTTCTGGGGGCTGAAATGTCCACCTGGTCTGATGTGTCTTGACTAGATAGGGGAATGGCATCCTCAGCACAATCAATAATTTCTTCTGGGGAATCCTGTATTGGGTCTGGAGACCAGTTTAATTTATCCTCAGGCTGTGCAGAAGAAGAGCTGCCCTGATCCAGAGAAATATTGGCCTCAGGCTGGCTTGGGAGGGGCCTTGAGCTTGTAGAGGCTTCAGCCTGCCTTTTGGCTTTAGCAAATTGCCTTTCTAGGGCTTTTTGCCTACGTTCTGTATCTTTATCAGCAGCTGTGGAAGTAGGAGTCTTGGATCTAGTGGAATGCCCAACAGGTGCATTGAGTGCCTTACTCTGATCAGAAGACATCATTTTCCTGGAAGTAGAAGATGAGGCTGCAGTACCTTTAGTGTGAGCTGAACTGCGATCCGCCATCTTGAATGAATAAGCAGATTTTAATTACAAGGGCACTTGAATAGCAACTGATTCAATATTACTTCTCTGTCTCCAATTCTAGTAATAAAAACGCCAAACCGACACTACAGGTTTAGGCTCGAGGCAGCTCCAATAGCCCCCTGTGCAATTACAATTAGTCAGCAGCAAACAAAATGGCGCGGAACAGACACTACAGTCCCCAAGCCAAGCCACCAATTACAAGCGCCAAACCAGCAATGCGGTTTGTGAGCGCTGGAGCCGCTCGCCCAACTCATGCTTTTCCTTTAAGAGCCAAAAAGATCCTCCGAAGCAGTTTTCTGCTGATTCTTGCTGCTATGTCCTCAAAGGGCTGATTTAGTTAAAGCGGACCTGTTGTGCTCGCAATTGCAGCAATTAAGAGCTCCAGAGCTATCCTGCTCCACGGAGCAGCCTCTGGCCGTCGGGCGGTGTTTGGAATAGTTTTTTTGATGAAGTTCAAGTCAATTAAAGAGGAAGAGGGTAATAATTGTGGCTATTAAAATAATTTTGTAAAATTTAAGTACTGGAGAAAATAAGGATAAGTCACTCTAGGCTGACTGAGTTGAAACACTAAAGGATCATAGGAGGAAGAGGCGTGGCTATGCAAATTCAATCCAGTCACTGGCCAATCAGCCTGAGGAAATCCCAGAGCTTGGACTCTCCAAGCAGCACACAGGAGAAATTGCGCATACCCAGCAAGAAACTGGATCCAAAATATATTGGCCCTTTCACTATAGAGAAACTAATAAACCCTGTAACCGTAGCATTGAAACTATCACCTTTATTGGGAAAGGTAGACCTGATGTTTCATTGCAGCCTATTAAAACCGGTGACCATCTTGAGGGATTCCGATAAGCGTCCAGGACCTATATCAGGTGAATTCTACAAAATCAAAAAAATACTCGATTCAAAATTGTACCATGGGCAGATTAGATACTTAGTACATTGGAAAGGATACCCTGATACAGATGCTTCATGGGTAAGAGCGGAAGATCTAAATGCCCCGAAACTACTAAGGCAATTTCACAAGTTATATCCACACAAGCTGTATGGACTGCTAATATACACATGTTAACCTCTTCCTTCTTGTCCTTCCTAGGAGGATACCTGGTAGGGGATGTGTCAAGAACTTCTCGACACATCACCGAACATGGGGGAAACACCAGGCAATAGCACCGCCCAGAAAACCAGAAAAGGGCCACATTGCTAATGATAATAATAGGCACGGGAGATGGTGATGGTGGCAGGCTGGGGTGATACGATTAGGACAATGATGCATAGTGGTGGTGATGGGAGTAGCGGGGCTCGGTAAGACGAAAAGTGGGCGGACAGAACATCGCACAGCCAAAACCTCAGCGGCAACAGGAACACTCCTGAATCAAGTGGCGCAGACCGATGACATCATGGAACCACGTCCGCTGGAATCAGCAGGCAGTTAATTCAAACTAACCACACAGCAGCTGAACACAATAAGAATCAGAAGACCTATAAAGCGGAGCGGAGCGGTCGATAGCTCAGCTCCAACTTTATTCTGTTCCAGCAGATCCGGCATTTACTGTGATCTGTCATTTAAACTGGGTTTGATGCATGACTTGTGTGTGTGTGTGTGTGCGTCTGATTCACCCAGAGCCAGCACGGGCAGTCAAGAAGTGCTGAGAAGCATGGTAAAAAAAATAATAGTAGCGGAATTAAATAGGAAGACTGAACTAATGACAACAGATAAAATAACCACCCTTAGAATTGACAATGAAGATACTGAAGTGGTGAACAGCTTCTGCCTTTTAGGATCAATCAACAATAAAGGAACAAGCAGTCAAGAAATACAGACAGTCCTCAATTTTTCAGTTGAGCTCAAAATTTCTGTTGTTAAGGGAGACATTTGTTAAGTGAGTTTTGCCCCATTTTATGACCTTTCTTGCCACAGTTGTTAAGTGAATCACTGCAGTTGACAAGTTAGTAAGTTGGTTTTTTAAAAAATCTGGTCTTCCCATTGATTTCGTTTATCAGAAGATCATAAAAGGGGAATGTTTATGGAGAGTCTGAGTCATCCAGGTCATGGTTGTCGCAGAGGTACAGAAAGTCCAGTTGCCTCTTGAAAAAGCACTTTTGGGTCATAAAAGGATATCACATGATCTTGGGACACAGCCAACAGTCATAAATATAAGTCAGTTGCCAAGTGTCCGAATTTTGATACATGATCCTGGGGATGTTGCAAAGGTCATAACTGTGAAAAACGGTCATAAGTCACATTTTTCAGTGCCATTGTAACTTTCAACTGTCACTAGACAAACTAGAGGACTACCTATATGTCACAGACAAGCACTTGGTAGAGCAATCACAAGTCTTGGAAAAGACATTCAAATGCCACACTATTAAAAAACTTGAAAGACCAGGTTAGGGACAGATTGTAATTTTTTAAAAGTTAACCTACATGGTCATTAGGAGTTGGCAGTGACTCAATGTCATATAATAATCAATCTGAAAATGAAGCAATATTTTTCTTTGGTAAAGATTTCATGAAATTTTACAACGAAATGATGTTATATTATTTTTATATTAATAAATACAATAAGGTAATTTTTATGAGTGATTTCTATACATCTAAAGTATCTTCATGTACTTGCTCTGTCATTTAATCTTCATTCTCTCTCTCTACATAACCAAACTACCTCAACCTACTTCTTTCATGTTGGCCATTCACTTTTGTATTCAGTACATAGTAAATTCAGCAACCATTCATTGTCAGCTCTGTTTTTCTTATTTTACCCAAACACCTAAATATTCTATTCTTTAATGGATTCAGTTTATTTTTATATTTCTCCTGAATACCCGGCTCTCACTTCCATATATAAAATGATGCAGAAGCATGATCTCATGTACAACAATTTTTAACTTTTTAAAAAGCAAACATTCCTCTTTTTTGCAACAAACTACATGTTAACCACCACCTTTCTACGCTTTATGTCTTAAAATTTTTCCATTCATTTTCCTACCTCCTGTAAAGTACCTAAATTCATTTACATGTTCCAGTTTTTCATCATTTGTAAAAAAAAAGGTTTCCATTGTGCACTTCATTTACTTGAGAGACACAATTATCTTGACCAATGACACATTAATTTTCAGATTAATCTTTGCTGTAAATATTTAGGTTCTCAAAACAACACAGCACCATCTACAAACAAAACTGTATGAATGTTCACATTCCCAAACAGCGTACCGCTAACAAGTATGTCTTATGAAATGTATCATTAATACAAAACAACCAAGGGATCATTACACATTTATGTCTTACTCTCTGCTCAGTGCTAAACCATTTGCTAAGTGTTTCACTTATTCAAATGTACTCTTATCATATTAGCAATCAATCTTCAATTTCATATTCACACAAAATATTTCATAATTCAAATTCATTCACTTTATCGTAAGCTTTTAAGTAAACAGATATACAATAAATATTTTCAGTAAAATGCTGAAGAGCAAAAAGATGACCTGGACAGATCTTCTGCCACCATAAGTCCCCACTATAGTGCTCGCCTCTTCCGATTTTTCATTTAGAATAGTTTCAAATTCCTTCCCCTTGTAATTTTTGCATTCACTATCTTTTCCTTTGTGAAGGTAAACAATAACAGTATTCCTCCGGGCATATATACTTAAAATGTTATACAGCCACTCCATCAGCAAACAGCATCTGTATTTTAACATTTCTCCAGGTGCAATATTACCATTTTAAACATATTCAGCATTTACCTTTCCATCAATTTTTCTTAGGTATTAACATAGCATTCATTTTAATTTCACTTTTCAATATTTCAGTATCATTCCCATTCAATCTCTAAAATACTGCCTTCTATATGCCTTCAGTTTAATACCATCCTACATCATTTCATATCTTTTATTTTTAATTCAATTGACTTTGTGGTACGTTTTTTAAACCCGTTACTTCATACTTAACACTATCATACTTTGCAAACCACAATAGTGGATTTCACAGAACATGCTAAGTCAAATTACCTACCTAAAAGCTTGAAATATTCCTCTTCCTTCCTGTCCCCTTCCCATATCAACTCTCATATTCTAAGTGGCCATAGACTCACATATTTATCTTTACATCTCTTTTTATCCTTTTTATTTATTATTTTTTACAAAAAAAAAAAAAGGAGAGGAAGATAGGCTTTAAGAAGGCTGGATTTCTCAGGAAAAAAAGAATGAGATAAAGAGAAAGAAATCAGTGATGAAGCAACTAATTAAAAGATTTTCCTAATAAAAGCTGAAGTTAGATGACATAATACTTTAAAATACAAAAATGTGCAATAGTGAACAATGTTCAGTTATGCAAGGCTTCCATCATCTGATCAGCTATTAAGTGACATTAAAACTAAGCTTTCTGAAACTGTTTCATTTTTTCCCTCCAGTATTGTAACTTACATTTTTAATCTTTAAAGTACAGAAAACAAACAAGATTTTTTGAGAAAAATCAGTTTTTCATAGTTTTTCCAATATTTAGAAATGCACTGGATTCTGCTCTGGACAGATGAAATCAATGCAACTTTATTCAAAGTTTTTCAAAGACACTATTCAACAATTAAATCCTGAAGTCACTATTCTAATTAAGTATGGTAGTTATTCAGGAAAAGTCAAGTAAAAAAATCCAGAATTATATCCCACTGATTTGAACTAGAAAGATTTAAATGGATCTGTCAAGTGCACATTGAAGTTAAAGCTAAATGTTTAAACTAAATTAAACATAATTTCAGAGAAATAATGTTCTGGGTGATTGAACTATACTGAAAAATTCCATTGAGGAACATTGAGGCAGTATTTTTTCAAACTTTCAGGTAGAAGAGACAGTTTTCTCCTATTATTTATACAACCTGATTAAACTGCTCAAATGACTTTTGGAGAGCACAGTCAGGATTTATATCCTAAGACTAAGTGCATTTTCATGATCTGTCAACAAACGGATCAAATGTCAGAGTAAAAATATGGATTAAAACCTCTATAAAAGCCCAGCAGCAAATGGCATAGTATAACAGGGGGAAAAAAGGTTCATAGCTCTAAGGTTCTTCTATTTACTAAAATAATAAAGAAGCCTTTCTTGGCTAAAGGTGAAAATCTGCTGCATTCTTCCAAACAGTTTTATCTATCATCATGAGATAAAATAATGAATTCAATTTATTCATGAAGCTTTTCGCTACACACTTTAACTCTTTAACTACTCTTTTTGCTTCCTTTCTGTGAAATCTGCTGGGAAGTTTAAATTCGGATACTATGAAATACAATTGTCAGCAACAGAATTAAAAATGGAAAACGACTTATTCCCGTTAAGATTGGGTGGTTTCCGAGAAGAAGGCAACAATGGAACATCTTGCTTTGCAGTGAATTCTGTTGCTTAACTATCACTTGATGGTGAGCACTGACATCCCAACTGCTCCCCACTTCCTTTTGTAAAATAGACTCCCTTTCTTACTTTGCCTACAAAGAACTATTTGCAAACTAGTTTTAAACTTTCTCATTCTATGCTAAAGTCTCTCAAACTCCTAAAATTCAACACTTGATAATGAAATTAAATATTTCCATAAAATGCTTTATGTAATGTAATGTTCTTCTAATGCTACCCAGGGTCAACATCTAAAATTTAAGGTATTACTTTAAAAATCAAGCATACCTATGTGACACATATACAGTTGCATGACAAATTGAGGCATCCTGGTCAAATGTTTCAATGAATTATTGACAGCAACTCTCACCTAGCAGATTTTCAATAATATTCAAGTCTGGGAAATGTGAAATCCATTCTAAAACCTTTATCTTTCTTTCCAATAAATATTTCAAGGTTGATTTGGAGATGTGTTTTAGATCATTATGTCTTCACTCACCTCACATTAACGATAGATAGATAGATAGATAGATAGATAGATAGATAGATGATAGATAGATAGATAGATGATAGATAGATAGATAGAGATATTTAGCCAAATTCATTACACACAGTATTTCTTATTCCAGCAGCTGCCACACAAACAACCACATAATAAAGCCACCCTGCACATAACAAGCTGTTGGCAAGTTTTAAATGCTTCACTTTTCCTTTCCAAATCTATTCTTTGTGGCTGTTGCCAAACAACTGAACTTTAGTTTCATCAATCCACTTCATTCCAGAATGTTTCAGGCTTATCAAGGGTTTGTTTTGCATAGTTTAGACAATGACTTCTGTGATGAGATTGGAGAAAAGCTTTCTTTCTGGCAATTCTCTCATGCACACACCACTGCTACAAAAGCAAAGCTGTACTGTGACCTGGAGACAGTCCAGCATCAACTAAACCTTTTGGCATATCCTTTGCATTGATTTGGGTTTTATGTTTTGCAGATCTGATCAGTATGTGGCCAGTTTTAACAGAATTTTTTTAAATCTTTCAGATCTTGTCTTGATTTCAACTGTTCAGGTAATTTCCATTTCTTAACAATAAAAAATGCTAACTGGAAATGTAAGCTTTTTAATACCATTCCTGGGCTATTTAACAGTGAATTAATTGTATTTTGATATGCTCAGACAGCCACTTAGGTTGGAGATGGTTATGGGCTCTTCTAAGACTAAGAGTTTAAAGGAGTCAGAACACTTTTTACCTGTAGAATTGTTTTTTCCTGGCCAAATAAAGCCTAACAAATCAATAATACTTCAAGCATTATCATCATTTTGCTTTCCTTTCAATTTTTTTTCATATGCTGCAACAGTTACTCAATATATGTAGTTTAGTAAGGATAGTAATATTTATTGAATTAATTTGTAAATTCACTGACAAGGGCCAAAAAATAGAATTAAAATCTTAGTTTTCCTATTTTATGAAACTACAGTATGATACCAAAATTACCAAAATTAACATTAACTGTTTTTAATGTGGAAGAGTGACATATTTAATGTGGAAAAGTGTGAGCACAACTATCTGACTTTTGCAACTGAACAATTACTGAAGACTGCAGAAGAACTCTGATGATTCAGAAGTATCCTGATACACTTTTACCATAAGAGCAAATGTTTGCTCCCAAATCCTCACAATCCTCAGCATGCATTTTTAATATTTGAAAAAAAACTATTAAAGGCAAGCTTCTAAGACACACACAGAAATTTTATTCTCTTGCATGACTAAGTTTCTCATTATATGAATGGGAAACATTGCTCAATAGAAGAAACCCTTTGAAAAAAGTATGTGCTGCTAAGATAGTGTCTTAAAAGGAAATAAAAAAAGAGTCATTCTGCATGTGTTTGAGGTTTCCTAGCATACAATCTAGGCCTAGAAACTTTTCCAAAGCATTAACATTCCTGAAATGCTACCTTATGCAGCTTTATCCAAGTGCAAAATACAAAGAGCACATCTCTGTAAATGGTGAACATTTATTAACTTCACAAAGCTAATATGTAGAGCCTGATAAATGCTAAAGTTTATATTTAAATGTATAATACTATGGTAACACAAATATTAAATGCCATAATGTTAGCATCTACTCATCCCAAAGTAGATGAATATCATTTCTGGTATTTCTGTACTACTATGTACTTCTGTACTTGTGTGCTACATATAATAGTTAGGTTTTCTAACAAAACTACTTCTTTCTAATTTAAAATGTTGAAAACATTAAGGAAAGGGGCTCAAGTCCTTATCCATTTTTCTGTCAACAGATTAATCTCCAAAATTGAAGAAATAGGACCAAATTTAATGAATGAAAAAAAGCCAGCAAAAGATAGGCTGAATCCAAAAATATCCAGCTGGGGACCTGGGAAGAAATGATTCTAGAAAAAACAATCTTTCAATCTGCCAATGCTATGGGACAGCTATTTGGGCATTAGTTTGAAAGATTATCAACTCCTCTATTCTGACTCATCTCTGTCCTTCCAGAGAGGTATTATTAAGAAGTCTGAAAGATTCCCAGAACCTATGGTATTCTCTATAGAGGTTCTACTTCTAGAAAAAGTGTTCATTAAAAAATTAGCACTATAAATCCTGGAGACCAATCTGTTCTCTCTGATCCTTTGTTAAATGATTTTAGTAATGGTTCTTTAAAATAATGCTGGTTGGTTTTTTTATTCTGGAGGCAGGTCATTTATTATGCTAAATCTGTGATGGTGAACCTGTGGCACGCAGTGCCCTCTCTGATGGCACATGAACCGTCACCCCAATTCAGTTCTGCTGCGTATGCGCGCGCACCTCCCGCCGGCCAGATGGTCTTCAGGTGTCTGCTGCGCAAGCGTGGGGGGCAGACACACATGGGGGGCCGTGTGCACATGCGTGATAGGCGTGCGCATGAAGGGGTGCACACACATGCGCAGAGGGTGCAGGCAGGGCCCCGTGCTTGCATGCACAGGGGAGGTGTGTGCGCATGCACAGGGGGCCCATGTGGGGGCGGGGACCCACACGCGCATACATGGGGCAAGGCACATGCGTGAGGGACGCGTGCACATGTGCACGCACATGCTTTGGGCACTCGGTCCGGAAAAGGTTAGCCATCACTGTGCTAAATTGTATGTGACTTATCGTCACTTACTAGGCATTATTACTAGTTTATTAATTAAACAAATATATATGGTCTCTCAATCCACACACTGTGACTCCAGGTGGCTTAAAATATTAAAAATCCACAGTATAAAATATCTAAATGCCCCCCCAACAAATGCACCCCACTTGAGAAAAACTCAAATTTATTATCGTGTTCATCTTTCTTTAACAGATTTGTAGCTAAAAAGACTTTCAATTAAAATTGATACACTGACCCTTATTTTTAAAATGCCAAATGTGCTCAGTCACATGTTTCTCTGCAGAGTTATAAATTATCACATAACACTTAAGATCATTTCTTTCTGTAAATGCCTGCCTGTGCACAACATTCAGTATTCACTACCTACTCATGCCAACTGAAGTGCAACAGATGCCTGGTAGGAGTAAGGCTTTTTTTTTTTCTAGAAATAGCAATATTAAACATGTCCTTCCCACAAACTATGGGATTAAAAGTTTTTGGAATTTATTTATTTTTTTATGAAATCAGAGTTATTTCTTTTCTACCAATCACAATACTATTTTATTTATCTGATAGTATCAGAGCTATATTTTCCTATTATAGATTTACTTTTATAGATCTTCTGGTGTTTGTCAATCATTATCCCAGTTTTGTAATTTAGTAATTATGGTGAAGAAATAATACATTCCTAGTTAATTGATAAGTGGTATTTAAAAAGTTATATTAAAACATTTCGAAGTAATGCTGGAATTTTTAGTTTATGTACATCTAAAAAGCTGTTCTGGATCATATCACATGATTATAATAAATTCTTGTCAGTGACATAAATCGAACATTAAAATTAAGTCCTATTAAGTTCTATTTATTACTTGAAATATTATTTCAAAATATTATTTATTATTATTCAAAATATTATTTATTATTATTTATAATTTATGTTATTAAGACAATAAATAACATTGATTCTTCATATCCTCCAACACTATTTTCCACTTCATTCTCTAGCTATTAATTTATTCTCTTTCCTTTTCAGTTGTAAATGTAAAATAATGAACTTAAATAATAGTAATTTTTACAACAAAAAGAAGAACGCTTGCAACCTGTAATCTATTAAGAGCCCATGCACCATATTGCACGTGCTATATGCAGGAACAGAAAGCTGCTTTGTTCTCCACTATTCTGCAGTGCTATCCTGCAGATAACCTCCAAGTGGACAATCAACTTCAAGCTTCCAAGTTCAACCTGTTGACACAAGCAAAATTGCTACAGATTGCCTACGAACCTTCAAGAGGCTACAGGTAATCCTGGACTTACAACAGTTCATATTTAGTGACCATTCAAAGTTATGTCATTGAAAAATGTGACTTATGGCTATTTTTCACATTTATGATTGTTGCAGGATCTCCATGGTTATGTGATCAAAATTCAGATGCTTGGAAACTGACTTAAACATTTTGGGCTCAATTGTGGTCGTAAATTGAGGACTACCTGTACTGTACTTTCTGCTCCATTTTTCAACACAACATATATTTACTTCTGCAAATGATACAGTAGATGAATGAGAAGCTATAGAGCTGTGATGGCAAACCTATGGCACATGTCCCAGAGGTGGCATGTAGAGCCCTCTCTGTGGGCACACACGCCGACACAAGCTGCTCTTCTGGTTTTTGGCGTGCGCACATGTTCCGGTTTGGACACTCGGTGCCAAAAAGGTTCTCTATCACTGCTATAGAGCCTACACACAGAACTTTCAGGAAGAGGCAAGTTTTATTCTCCCCTCTACTATATGATAAATTCATTATATGGTCAGTGCCAAGGTGCTCTCTCATTCTCATATCCCAAAGTACAATGTGGACATAACAGTACTTGACCTACTTTATAAAGTTATTCTATAGAGCAGGGTGTCAAACTAGCGGCCTGTGGGCCGTATGGTTCTCACGCAAGCCACGCCCACTCCAGCTCCGTGAATGGAAAAAAAACATTGTGAAACATTACGTGATGGCAACATGATGCGGCAAGTTTGATACCCATGGCTATAGATTAATAAGACACAGTGCTTTACAAACACACTAGTTGGATTATATTATATATACCCCAGTGTACTTTATAATTAAATAGTATCACTTTTCCAAACATATTCTTATCAGAAACAGGGTTTTTTTTAGTGAAATATTGTATGGTGCAACTGCAACATGTTGAATTCAAGTACTAATCAAATGTATGGATGTATTCCTTTCAACGATCATAAAGAAAATTGGTCAAGATCATGTTCCTTTCAAATCTTTCTATTGGCAATTTCTGACTAGTCTTTTTTGATCTATTAAATCCAGAAATAAGTTTCTTTCTTGCCATCTTATGTAATATGCTTAAATGACCATGGAAGCAGGAGAGCTGTGCTAAATTTCAGATACTGTACCATATACATCTGTTTATATCAGCCTCCATTGCTTTATAAGTAGTCCTCAGCTTACAACCCCAACTGAGCCCAAACTTTGTGCTGTTAAGCGAGACAAGCGAGTTAAGCTGTTAACTTTTGACTGATTTTATGAGTTTTCTTGCAGTTAAGTTAGTAAGACGGTTGTTACATGAATCTGGGTTCCCCGATGATTCTGCTTGTTAAAAAGTTGCAAAAGGTGATCAGACAACCCCAGGATACTGCAACTGTCATGAATTATCTAAAGCATCTGAATTTTTATCAGATGACCATGGGGATGCTGCAATGGTCATTAAGTGTGAAAAACCATCATAAGTCACTTTTTTCAGTGCCGTTGTAACTTCAAACAGTCACTAAACAAACTGTACTATCAAATATTGTGCATCTGATGGAATCAATTCCTTTGATTGTTTTATATAATTTTAAAAGAAGTATTCCTACTCCTCATTCAAGCAATCTTTACCATCCTGCAATTTACCTATGACGTGTGTAACAACCAGTAATATTTAACAATTACAGTAACAAATTAAAACATTTTCCTCTTCAGCAACTTCTATTGCTAGTTTTTTCTATGCATCACCCTCTTTCAGACTAGAACCAATTATGCAAGTATTTGGTAGAAAGCCCAGCTGAAACATATGGCTTACTGCAATCAACCTATAAAGAATCACACCACATATAAAGAATCCAACCGCCTATTTCTTACTGGTGTTAAAGAATATAATTAAATGTTAAAGAATATAAAGAATATAATATAATTCCCTGATCAATGCACCTCCGCCTTTATTTCTCCTGGGCAGACCTGTGACATTTCTAAAGAAGGGTGTGCACTTACTTATAAAGAAGTCCTGCTTCCAGAAGAAAGGCTCTCAAAGCCATTACAGCGTTTTAGCATTAATCTTACCGTACTATAAGGGAGATCAATACCGTCTACAGTGCACGCATTCCCGCGATGAGAAAAAAAAAGGGGGAGGGGGAGAGAGGGCTCAAACGGAATGTACACGGTCTTTTTACACAGAGTGTCGTTTAGCCCAAAAAAAGTATTTTGCACCTCCCACAAGCGATTCACAAAGGGGAGAGAGCGCCAAAGGACTGTTGTGAGTCACTTCTAGCCTAGTAACAGCCGCATGTTCTCGTACTATTAGCCACTCGGGAACTCCGTCCGTCACGCTCGCTCGCTAACCGCAAGGCGTGCATCTGCAAAGAGCCGGACGGGGAAATAGGAGCTGTTATAGTGAGTTCGGGCCGAAGGGGCACCGGGGGACCATTCTCAGCCTCGCTCCCCGTTCGGGCCGACTAATTCTTCGGGAGCAACCACCTCCCAAGCTCCGCCCCTCTCCCCATCCTCCGTCCTTCGGCGAGTACCACCCAGCGTCTCCGCCCCCCATTTCTCCCCCTTCAGCGCCCTCCAATTCGTCACACCTCCCCTCTCCCTCTCTCTCTCTCTCTCTCTCATGTCGGGCAGGACTGTTCCTGCCCGAAACCAGCGCTCCCCGCCTCTTCTCCGCCCCCCCACCCCACCCCAGCCCGGTTTGGCAGCACCCTGGCCGTCTCTTTGCTCCGGCTCTGCCCTTTTTCCAACCTAGCCTACAGCGCGCGGCTCACCGACCTCCTCCTCGCTCTCGTTGCGGAAGCAGAGGCAAGCCGCCCGTTTCTTGTATCCGTCCCCGTCGTAGGTTCGAGTCTGGTTGGACTTGAGCTTCATCATCTCCGGTCGGGGAAAGGGGTGGGAAGGCCCACCAGGGAGGCAGCAGCGAGATGAGCTGAGAAAAGGGTGTCGGCTCCGCACGCGGGTAGGTTGGGGTCTCCCTGCCTGAAGGGGGCGGGGGACCCGCTATCCCAGAGAGTCTCTGCCTCCTCACACAACAGCCGAAAAGGAGGGGAAGCCCCCTCTGCACCGCTACTTGCTACAAATACTGTCGCCGTCCACCCGCCGCCTTGTTCCCGCTCTCTGCTGCTCCAGGACTAGGACCGCAGCTTCTGCCAGCGTTTCGGCCACCGCCGCCAACGACGACGACCGCGGCGCCATCTTGGGGCATACTACGTCAACAGCGCAGAGGCAGCGGGTGGAGAAAAGCGCTGCCCGGGATTTCTTCTTCGGCGCATACTACGCAAGCAGCGTAACCGAGGATTGGGAATCACTCGCCCCTTTCCGCTTCGGACACCCGTTGCAGAGAGCGTCTCCCAACGCGAGGCTTGAGCCCAGCCGCACTACTGTAAGTCAAAGAGTGTCGAGAACACAGGGAGGGGTACCGTATGTGCTCCGCTGCCGTCGCACTCTTACGCTATCGCCGTACACGAAAGCCACAGTACTTCAAGCGAGACGTCTGGCGTAGCGTTTTGCTCACGGCCTCGGGCTTAATCGCGGGGCTGCGCAAATCGCGTACAGTGAGAGGAAACAATGCCCATCTTGTGAGAGCAGCGGCACGCCAAAAGCGTAGAAAGAAAGAAGTCTTGTTGCAAGCTTCGATAAAGAGAAGGGAGGGGTAAAACGGCTTCAGATGGCCAGAATAAAGGGTGTCTCCCCTGGGATGGCAAGAAAAAAACGAGAATGGCGCATTTGCAGTTACTCTCAAAGAAATGGACATTTCGTATTTCGGCGAGTGACTTAATCCGTTAGCTTTCGTGGAAAATCATATTTTCCGAATATTAAAGCTGTGAAATTTTGTCGCTCACAATGTACAATGCCCCACCATGTTCGGCTTTCGTATCTTTTACCGTAAGGATATCCTGAAGCAGGTGGATCGATCGTGATGAATGTCACTGATAGGGTGGCATGTCTGCATAAGGGGAATTAGTTCCTTTATTTAAAAAGTTGCCTCGACTGGCCCCAACTACCCTCCCGCCCGCCCACCCCCAGCCATATCGTCTTTCTCCTTCCTTGGCATAAGCTGGCTTTTCTTTCTCAGATGAATGACAATAAGAGAAAGCAAACTTCCTTCAGAGTCGACAGGAATGGGCTCTAAATACAATATGTCTGCCGAAAGAAAAAGAAAAAAAAAGGCTGTTTCCTCAGAAGCAAAGTTAACCTCTGCCCTGTAAAGGAGTGGGGTGACAGTAGTGCAACTTGCCTCCTGACTAGCACTATGAATAACATCCATAGCTGTTGTTTTATTAACCTATAATTTGTGATAGTTTATTGTCTCAACATTTAATGAGAGAGCCAGTATTTTGCTTAGTGAGAAAGGAGCCTTATCTGATAAAAAAACAACTAGACTTGTCTTTTGGTCAGATAGGCTCCTTTCTCACTAAGTAAAATACTGGCTCTCTCATGAAATGTTGAGACAATAAACTATCTAGACTTTGAAAATGTTTGGCTTCTCATCCAAGAAGCTTCTTCAGTTCTGATTGGTCTGACTGGTCATTTAGACCAATCCCCTATATACAATATAACCGTTTGTAAGCTCCCTCTTTTCGTGGGATTTCCAAGGCTGCTGGAAAAACCATGTTTTAAGAGATTCATAGAAGGCCAATAGGATTGGGACTAATCTTACCTCAAAAATGTTCCAGAGGATAGATGCCGTGGCAGGAAAGATCATATTCTGGGTCCTGTCAGATGGAACCCATAACATGCTTCTCCTGCTGGATAGGGTAGATGTAACTAGGAAGAGGTAGTCCCTCACTTAACCTGTACCATAACATGTAAGGTTTTAAAGGTGGGATCCTGCATTCTTGAATTTAACCTGGAAGCAAACTCATAACCAATGCAATTCATGGAGCAGATATATAATGTGTGCAATCGTAGGGGCATGCATAATTGTCCATGCCACCACATTTTGCACCAGTTAAGCTTCTAGATACTCAAATGTCTGGAAGCTTAACTGGCAAGTTCCATGTAGATCATATTACAATAGTCCATTCAGGAGGTGACCAAGGCATAAATAAATGTGAGTAGAGCATCATGATCCAAGAATGGGTGCAGTTGGAGCACAACACGGAGCTGTACATAGGCCTTTCTAGCAATGACTGCCACCTGTTCACCCAACAGCTTTATATAGATGTTAAACAGGAGTGGAGACAGTACCAAACCCTACAGAACTCCACATAATAGGGATCAAGAGAGAGAACTCTCTCACTCAATTAACACTGACTAGTATTGGTCCGACAGAAAAGAAGAGAACAAGAACATTAATACTGCTTACTCCTCCTCCCCATGCAGCTAATCTAGAAAGATACCATGGTTGATGGTATTGAATGCCAGTGAGACATCAAGAAGAACGTGGATGGCTACACTATCCCTATCATGCTCGTGCCAGAAATCATCCAAATGTCCAACCAATGTCATTTCCATCTAATGCCCAGGCTTGAATCCTGACCTAAATTTACCTACTGAAGGTGTTGTTTGACCACCTTATTCACAACTGTTCCAAAAGAGAGATTGGATATTGGATGAAAACTATCCAATATGTTGGGGTTCAGCAATGGCTTCTTGAAGAGGGGGCAAACCAATGCCTCCTTAAGGGGCAGAACAATTCCCTCTCAAGGAAGAGTTCACCAGTGCTAGAATCTAACTCCATGTCATCCGCAGGCAGCCTTAGCTAGCCAGGAAGAATATGGATTTCATGAGCAGATGGTTGAATTCACATTCAGGAGGACTCTATTCAAACCATTCCCAAATAATAGGGAAAGATTCTGCCCTGTGCATCTCAACTGGACCTGTATCAAGACTGGTGAATACATTCAAGCAATTTTATCCAATAGATGCTCTGCAAATTCAGCTGTATAACCTTGTATATGAACTTCCAAGTCTTTATCTAAAAGGGCTCGGATCATACTAAACAGGGCTGCCAGGTGATTATCTGCAGACATAATAAGAGTGAAGAAGTATTGCCATAGTTATATGTTTTTTAAAGTATATGGTGGGTATGCTGTGAAACAGTTGCATGAAGATTTGTTGGTATATAATTTTAAAAAATTGTCAAATACAATACATTGTCAGCTGAGCTGAGTTCAAGAACCAAAGTCTAGGGTTAGGGTTAGTATTTGAGTTTCAATTTCAAACATGAAATGTATTGGCTTCAAACATGTATGACATGACATGACAAATTGCTGAATTGGCATTTAATTTTAATTGCCTGCATACCTCTATTTATTTGAAAACAAATGTGAGTGAACTACAGAACAGTTTTGAGTAATTGCTTTTGTAGTAACAATAGAATCACATTAGAATTCTACAGGTTTATGCTGTTGCCATGTGCACAATGCTGACTACATGTACAAACACAGATACTCAATGGAGGAGGAGGTTTAATGGGAGAAGATAGAAAAAGAATCTCCAAAACTTTTTAAATGCAGTGTTGTACTTAATTATTTTTTTCCTCAAAATACACATCCACTTTCTCTTTTTGTTCTGTATAAGAAAATATATCCAAAATACAGTCCTATCACAGAGGAATTTCCATATTATAAAGTTGTTTCCCATTAAGGGCCTACATTGTACTAGACCAGGCCTGTTAAACTGGAGGCCCGCGGGCCGGATAGGTCACATGCAGACTATGCCCACCCCAGCTCCACAAAGGCAAAAAACATGATACATCATGATCCGGCCCATGACAGGTTCGAATTTGACACCCGTGTACTAAACTATTACAAAATATCAGCAGTGAATCACTATTAAGGGTCCTGAACTAACCATGCTGCATTTATTGTTTTTAAACAAACCCTGTCTCTGAAGAGACCTTCAAGATTAGTCCTTACATCTGTTCATGGCAGGAATCCTCATACCATCCCATATAAATGGTTGTCACACATTTGAAAATCTAAGTTATGGAGCATCCAGAACTCAGGAGGCAGGCTATTCTGCTCTTGACTAGCTCTGTCAAAGATGGAAAAATTTCAAGTTTGGATCTCTCTCTGAAAAGTCTCCACTCAATGGCTGCTGCCTCATCCAGGGACACTACAGAGGATAAATCCACAACCAGTATACAACTGTTACTGTATCTCCACTTAGCTTTTTATCTTTAGCATAAATGTACCCAGTTCTTAAACCATTCTTCACATAATTTAGCTTCCAAGTTGCTCATCATCTTTAATTTTCTATCAAAAAAGTCAATGCTGCCAAGAACCATGGGACAAATTAGGAAAATTATAAAAGGGGAAAAAACAGATGTGTGCTTGAAATTCATGGGGAAAAAAATTAAAAGATTGAAAGGATTCTGCTTGCTGGGGGTGACAAAGAAAGTGCGAAAAATTTAGGGAGAGAATTCCAACTAAGCTAAGTATGGATTCATAAATATGGTATTTATTTTGAATCCAATTTTTTTTCATAGTTTGCCTTTTAAATATTTTTTAACAGCCCTAGCATCGAAGAAATAACACTAAAATATCCCTTGTTTGGATAAGTAAAATTATACTCAGGTTATATTTCATTAATATAGGGGTAAGTAATTCGCCCCCTTTCTTTGATTACAAGTAATATGGGAAGTTATCTCTTTCAAGGTTTTAAAGTGGGATAGGAATAGGAAATTTCTGAGATTTAAAACTTCCACTTTCATTCTTGAAAATACCATAATCTATCCAAAATGCAAAAATTCAACCTCAAAAGTGTATAAATTATTTAAAATGGGGCATGGAAGGATAAAAATTCAGTTTGTCTCTCAGTGGCCCCTGACTTCCAATTACATCTTCAATTGAGAAAAATGTGCTGCTGGAAATGAATTATTCTGGGAACTGCTAGCAATATGATCAGGATATTGTGTGTTACCCACAATTGCCAGCTGTGAATTGCATCTCTAGCTGATTTCTACCTAGATGTCCAGACAAGACTGAAGGATCATCATTTTCGTACAGATTGAGATTCTCTTTCAAAATTAACAGGATATTTCCAGTGCTGTATATTATTTAGGAGGAAACAGAGATAACCACATATGGGCAAAACTATAATAATGGAGCTTTATTTGAAGATACAGAATTGATAGCCAATTCCTTGTGACTAAGCGTATTCCATTTGAATAGGAAAAAAAAACATTTTTATTGGAATCACTAAATAAATGAATAAAAACATTCACTAATACTATTAAAAATAGAGCTGTTGTTTTAACATTAGATTCATTAATATACTTAAATAGCCCAATGAAATCAATGTATCATCGAAGGATAACTCCATCTGTCCAAAACTCACCTGTTAGCAATTATATTAGAAAACAGACAAATGCTGATATTGTATCTGAATACAGGTAGTATTCAGGTAGTTAATATATACAGGTAGCTCTCCTTTAGCATTGCATTTAGCCACCATTCAGTCATGTAAATGATGAAAAAGTCACTTAACAACCAATCCTTGCATTTACTATTTTTGCAGGTCTGTAAAGCAAAAGAAAGCTGAAACAAGAACATAATAGTCATGGCTGACTCCTCTAACAACTATGTTGAAGATCTCAATTGTAGCCATTAAATTAGGACTAGCTGTAATTGAATAATCGTCTAAAACTTGCTATCACGGTTGTAGTTTTTGATTTACAACTGTTTGTTTAGTGGCTGTTCAAAGTTACAATGGCACTGAAAAAAGTGACTTACTATCAATAATCACAAGACCATAGCAGCATCCCCATGGCCACATGGCCAAAATTGGGGCCCTTGGAGACAGGCATGTATTTACAATGGTTGCAGCTTCCCGGGGCCATGTAATCACCATTTGTGACCTTCCCAGCCAGCTTTCAACAAGCGAAGTCGATGAAGGAAGCTGGATTCACTTAACCATATGATTCACTTAACAGCTGCAGTAATTCACTTAACAACAAAAACAACAACAAAAGGTTGTAAAATCGGGTGTGACTTACTTCACCACCACCTTGTTTTGGAACAAAAATTCTGGCCCCAATTATGGTTGTAAGTTGAGGACTACCTGTACTAAATTAAACTTGTTAGAAGAATGCTGTCAGGTTATGCAATACTTGTAACTCCCACTCAAGACAACATGATGTTTTGTCACTAGGCAATGCATGCTTTATGTGATACCATATTCTGATATAACATGCAATCTTATTATTTAGCCATCCATAATCACATAATGATTAGAACAAAAAGTGGTTAAGTTGCAAAAGACATTAGACAACCCATGCCCTGTTGAGTCACAGAAGTACAGGTAGTCCTTAACTTACAACCACAATTGAGCCCAAAATGTATGTTGTTTAGTGAGAAATTTGTTGAGTTTTGCTCCATTTTATGACTTTTCTCACTACAGTTGTTAAGTGAATCATTGTTCTTAAATTAGTAACACAATTGTTAAGTGAATCTGGCTCTCCTGTTGACTTTGTCAGAAGGTTGCAAAAGGAGATCACATGACCCCAGGGCACTGCAATTGTCATACGAGTCAATTGTTAAGTATCCAGTGTAAATCATATGACTATGGGGATGCTGCTATGGCCATAAGTATGAAAAATTACCATAAGTCATTTTTTTCAGTGCTGTTGTAACTTCGAACTGTCACTAAATGAACTGTTGTAAGTTGAGGACTACCTCTATTTCTTTACCTAGACACACAACCAGAATGGGAAGGAGGACAAAGGAGTGGGAGCAAGAGCAATTTTTGACTTCCTGCCAGCTTCCCCATCTTGTTTCCTTATGGGAATCTGGCAGGGAGCATCAGAAATATCCCTTCCCAGCAAACAGGTTAAGTGGTTGCTGCTGGATGGGGGAAGGAACGATGGATTGCAAGACTGGCTGGAAAATTGAAAATGAAGATCATGTGACTGCAGTAGCAGCCAGTAGTACTGAAGCAGTCACAACTTCCCCAAATTTCATTCTCTTGGGAATCATAGGTCCCAGATTTGGAGGCATAGTATACTGTAATTTATCCTATTTGGGGTACCTTGGTTCAAAAGTTATTGCCCTATGATGCACTGTTTCACTCAAAGGTTATGATGAGTTTTAGTAGCATATAGATTATAAGCATTCAGCAGTTATTTTTAGGTTAAGATCAATTCCAGGAATTTATTCAGCATCCAGCTTTTTGGTGTGTATGCTCATGACATATTTCTCCAGAAGCCAAAGAAATCCTATAATGATCTCTCCAGTGACTCAAATTTATAAAATAACTTGTAAACTAAAAGCCGATGCAGTGCTGCTTAAAAGTAAAGGTACAGCAATGAGGAGATTCAAGTTTAAGCTTCCTCGTCAACCACTGAAATTCATTGGATGACTCTGCGTTGCACTCAGCTCAGCTTTTTTTTGCTGTGCCATCAGTCAGCATTGATTCTTGGCAACTGCCTACGTAGCTAGTCCCTGCAGTGTGTCCCAAGGTCACCCAGCTGGCTTCATGTCGAAGACAGAACTAGAAGTTTCCCAGTTTTTAGCCTAACATCTTAACCACACCAAACTGGCTCATTCAGCTCAGCCTATCTCACATGAATAATCAATTAATGTACTGACTGATAAAATTATGAAACTGAAGCTGAGATTGGATTTGCTAATTGCTTGGAATATCTGGGAATTCCTTAAGTCAGAAATAGCAACTAATAGAAACCAAATGGAGTGTATTATTATTTTTTGGTAACAATTGCTTTTGACTGAATGATTTTGAAGAAATTGGGAGAAAAAAATATCCACAAATATTTCACAAAGGAACTTTAGGTTGGTTCCCATCTCTATTTCCCAGTAATACAGGTAGTCTTCAATTTACGACCACAATTAGACCCAAAATTTCTGTTGCTAAGTGAAGCATTTGTTAAGTGTGTTTTGCCCCATTGTACGACTTTTCTCGACACAGTTGTTAAGTCACTCACTGCAGTTGGTAAGTTAGTAACACAGTTGTTAAGTGAATCTAGTTTCCCCATTGACTTTGCTTGTAAGGTTGCAAAAGGTGATCACATGACCCCTGGACACTGCAACCATCATAAATAGGAGTCATTTGCCAAGCATCTGAATTTTGATCATGTGACCATGGGGATACTGCAATGGTCGTGTGAAGAACGGTCATGTCACTTTTTTCAGTAATGTTGTAACTGAACGGTTACTAAATGAACTGTTGTAAATGGAGGACTACCTATATATAGAAAAGTAAAAATTATTAGGCCAAACCATTAACACCAAGCTCTGAAAAACTCTGCAAGACAAATTCAAATTTGCTTCAATACACACACAAACCCATTTAATATATATTTCTGATTATATCCCGTTTATTTTGTATCAAGCCTGGAACCTTTATTTTCATTTTTCAAATAAAAATAAATAAATGCCATTTATCTTATTCTAGTGTTGACTAAAATGTATAACATGAATAAGTGCGTTAATTAGCAAAGGACATCACAACTATTCTTCTGTAAAAAAAATAATGAATAATCTACATGGGATATTTCTAAAACTGTTGATGCTTTATCAATCTTCACCTGAACTCCAATAATGTATTTAATAGGCTGTATCTTTATCTAAAATTATACAAGAATAATATCAGCAAATTATTAACTCTATTATGGATTTATTTTTATATAGGATACAATTTTTAAAGTCAAAATAGACTGGTGAAATTGAATTCAAAATTGACTGCATTTGAATGTTGTCATTTGAAATTATTGCTGGTGAGCAAGAGATTACTGAGTATTTCAGGACCTTTTTAGTATCAGCAGTATTTTGCATATTGAGGTATTTGGTTCTCCACAATAAGTCACTTGATAGCTAGTTAATAAATTGTTGGTTTTCAACCTACACATTCCACAAGCTAAGGCCAAATCACCATATGCAACACAATAATGTTGAGAGTGGGATTTTCGTTAAGATCCTATCAAGTTAAAATAAATTCAAGATTAGGGTTTCCTAAATCTCCAGATCACTTCCAAGAGACTAAGTCCAGCCACATGCTTCATCTGGACATAAGAGGCCATTAAGCACAACATATATATAAATTCCAATATTAACATTATTATTGAACACTAGGCAGAAATTTTTCAACTGTCTACTGGTAAAACGAATAGTGAGCTATGATTTGGCTCGACACAACCAAGGTGGCACAGTGGTTAGAGTGCAGTACTGCAGCTACTTCAGCTGACTGCTAGTTCAGATCAGCAGATCAAATCTCACTGGCTCAAGGTTGACTCAGCCTTCCATCCTTCTGAGGTGGGTAAAATGAGGACCCAGATTGTTGGGGGCAATATGCTATTTAGTATACTGTCTTTGGTGTAAGCCGCCCAGAGTCCTTGGAGTGGGTGGCATAGAAATATGAATGAATGAATGAATGAATGAATGAATAAATAAATAAATAAATAAATGACAGAGTTATGATTAATGGCTAGAACTGCATGTCAGAGATAGTTCCCCAATGTTCCATGCTAGAACCAGGAAAATGTGTAGTTATTCAATTTTGGGACTGGGATCAGGTTTAAACCCTCTCTTAAAGGTCCTATACCAGTATTAACACGCCACTCACTTGGAGGCTAATTAGTTTTATTTAGCTGGACTCTGGCACACAATGAGTTCTAGCAGCTGCAAAACAGCAAAATGCAAAGATGCAAAGTCAGGATTATGAGCTTCTGCCTCCCAGTGTTTTATTTAGGCGAGCCATGCCCTTCCGCCGGTGCTGGCCTCACCCCGTTGTCAGCTATACATTGGCCTGGCCAGGGGGATGCTAACCGGATGTACCTTGACCCGGAACAGCTGGTCATCGCTAGGAGCTCCGAATCCTGGCAGGCTGCTTGCCTCGAGTCACCATGCCTACCAGCTACACAGCTGATCCCCGGCTCGCCCTCCATCAACCAGCTGGTCCCCAGCAGTCGTTCGCAGGCCGCCGCCACAGCCTCTCTGCACCCATCACCAGTGCTCCATCGCTGCAGTTTCCAGCTCTCCAACACCCCCATCACCAATGCTCTTTCCCGCCCCGGTATGGCAAACCCCAGGCTTCAGGATTTGACACCCTCACTTAACTATAGAGCTAACTGGATACTTTAGATTAATCACACATTTTCTTAAGCCCATCTCACTTCACCCTGGTTGCTGTTCTGAGAATAAACCTAGGTGAGACCAACCTTTATGTGAGCCATCTTGGGCTCACGGGATGAAAGATTCTGCAAGATACTGTAACAATAACATAAACCAATACCCCAATGATATGAGTCAAGGAAACCCACATTCAGGATCAGAATAACCTATACACAGAATTTGTTAATTTGTACACCATATATTTCAACAAAGAGAATGACAATATCAGGACATGAGACTGGTGCTATATGGCTAGGCTAGGAAGATCGAGAAATAGTGGCTCCTACAAAGTCTTCAATCAAATTGGAGATCTTTGAACCCATGAAAATTTGGAATGTACCTTTAAAACAGCCAAGATTCCCTGTAAATCCACTTTTGGGATATAACTTCCACATATGAAAACAAGAATTAGAACCTTGCAGCTTACAAATGCATCACCATTTCAGCATATTCATGAAATGATTCAAGTATACAGTGATTTTTTTTTCACCTTTTAATTATACACAAGATGCAAATAACAGCAACAGTATTCTACTGAGGGGGCTGACCACGACCACGTCCAAATCCACCTCTCTGTAAATTAAAAAGAAAACATTACAAGTTTGTTCCACAATTACTCATGAGTCAAAGAAAAAGACAGAACTTAAAAATAAATAAAGTAGGAACATTAAAGTACGGTAATGATGCCATCATTCAAGCTATAGGGCAGTGATGGCGAATCTATGGCAGGCATGCTGGAAGTGGCATGCAGAGCCATCTTTCTGGGCATGCCAGCTGTCATCCATTGCTCTTCCGGGTTCTGATGCACACATGCAAGCCAGCCAGCTGGTCTTCGCGCATGCAGGAGTGCCGGAAACCAGAACAGCAGTTCCCTGGCATGCATGCATGCATGCACCAGGAAGCTGAGCTTCCTGTTCCCAGCATACACGTGTGCGCCAGGGAGCTGCTCTTTCGGTTTCCAGCGCACACATGCTCCCATTTCGGCACTCAGTGCCAAAAAGGTTCCCCATATAAGGCATTTGGGCAAAAAGATTAAGTTAATACCCCAAGTAGAAAAACTAAAGGACAGGAGCAAAAGATAAGGTCATGATGCAACCTGGTCAATAACTGGCTAAATCAGGGGTGGGCAACTGTGGCCCTTTTACAACTGTGGACTTCAACTCCCAGAATTCCTGAGACAGCCAAGCTGTGTAGCCCTCATATTATGCTTGGGAAAAGAAGGCAATTAAAGAGAACCAAAGCTCAAAAATAAAAAAGAAGCAATCTTTATCAGTAAATATTTTCTCTATTTAGTTGCCATTATTTGTATGATGAATGAAGCTCCCTAGGTGTACCACATTGCTGAAACAAGCAAGACACTCATAAACAGTATTTTACACTTACTGGCAATTAATATTTGGATCTATACATTTCTACTTGTACAGATGGTAATCTAAATTCTATTAAACCAAACAGTAACATTTTTCATACTATGAGATGTTTCCTCTACGAAGGTGAACACAACTACATTCTCATGATTAATGCTTGATGGGATTTTGCATTACCTAGTCATCGTGGCATGCTGTTCTTTCACTTTTATATTTAAACTGCAGCATATTTTTAGCATGCATTAAACACAGTAAAATACGTCATACTTACAAATTGAAATTCAGTAGCTGACCCGGCACCAGCTTCTGCCTTTTTGTCTGCACCAGCTGATAGCAAAAAAAAATTAAGGTAAGAATCCCATATATGAAGATTTCTATTGCATGTAGATGTGCCTAAAATTTATTAGGATACTAGAAGTCCAGGTACAACTTATAGTTGTACTATAAGACTTCAGCAATTTTATTGCTGAAGTCAGTGCATGTTCTTACCCTAGCAAGCATTCCTTTCCCTGTTTGTTAAGAACAAAGCTTGGCTGAAAACTGTTTTCCACAATAACACTGTCCTTCTAAGCTCAAAGTATTTCCAAAGCACAACAGAACTAAAAGGACAATTCTTCCTTTTGCAAAAGTTCATGGCCAGTGCTACAGAACATGAGAACAATGGCAAAAGCTAGTTAACTCTTCAGTTCAGCAATAAAGTTAATACTTACGAGGAGCTGCGCTTCTTCTATAGGTATCCCTATCAGCTTCTCCTCGTGTAAGACGAGCAGGACGTTCACCCTCTAAACCTAAAAAAATAAAAATGAAACCTCTCTGTTTAGTCTGAAGGTGCAAAATTATCAGAATTAGATTAACAGACTTGGAAGGGACCTTAGGTCATCTAGTCCAACCCCCTGCCCAAGCAAATGGCAGTACCAGAAATGGTGTAGGGTCTTCCTGCTTGGGTGGGGGGTTGGCTGAATTAAGATTCAGCTAGTATTTACAATGACACCAGATTCATTACTTTTGAAAATAAATAGATTTAAAAAGATTTGATAATATCAATTGTTTGGTAAAAGCCAAATTAATCAGAGTTAGATGCAAATATTTTATTTACATCTTCCATAGAAAAGATACATTTATGATTCACTGGAACCAAGTGCAAATATAATGATTCTAGGCAGTTTTTTTCTCCTCACATCAACCTTGTTGATTATTATTTTAAGTTGCCAAAACCTATTCATTTCAGCTTTCTCCTATACTGTCCATCCACTGTGATTCAGCATTCTAAAAGCCAATCCTGTCAATCTAATTGGATAAATTATCCATCATAATGCCACCTATAGTAATAAATTCAAACTGTATCTATAGTTCACTCTGAATTAAATGAGAAATACATCCAAATCTAATTAATACAATCATATGCCGGTACCTAAACATTGCAAACAGGATTAACTGAATTAGTCACCATGTCCCATCAGGACCAAAATTCTATCTTCAATAGGGAAGTGCTGTACAGGCAGGCCTCGACTTACAACAGTTCCATTTAGTGACCATTGAAAGTTACAATGGCACCAAAAAGAGGTGACATGCCCATTTTTCACACTTTATCGACTATTGCAGCAATTCCATGGCCACATGACCAAAATTTGGAGTGACTCATATTTATAATGGTTGTAGTATCCCAGGGTCACGTGATCACCTTTTGCAACCTTCTGACAAGCAAAGTTACTGGGGAAGATTCACTTAACAACTGTATTACTAACTTAACAACTACAGTGATTCACTTAACAATCGTGGCAAGAAAAGTTGTAAAAAGGGGCAAAATTCACTTAACAAATGTCTTACTTAGCAACAGAAATGTTGGGGTTGTAAGTCGAGGACTACCTATACTTCAAATGCAAAGTCCAAAAGTGCTTCAGGGTGGAAATAGGCATGCACGCCACCCAGCAATACTTCCTTAAAAAAAGTGGTATCATTCCTGGGTTAACACAGTAGGAAAATACATATTCAATTAAGGTACATTCATATGAATTCTGAAACAGCTTGTGGCACACTGTATCTTCCTGGGATAAGCTAATCATAAACCTCGGAAGATACAGCTTCCTTCCAAGAGGTGCCATAGATGCAGAGGGCAAATGTCATTCCAAGACATTTTTTGGGGCTTCAAATCTGAAGTAAAGCATATCTCGTTTCTAACTGAAAAGTGAATGATTTCAAATTTGTCACTTTTTGTGACAAATTTTGTCACTATTAACTTTTAACAAGTCAATGGAAACTACTGCCCATTTCATAATCGTGCATAATCACAGACACAATAACAAAATCCTCTTTTCAATTTAAATTATTTCTTTACAACAAGAGATAGAACTACTTTCATTTCACCTGGTAACCTAACCCATTTTAGAGCTATAATTCAGTTGAAAGCGAGATTACTTAAAACAAGTGGCTATAATACAAAAACCTGGAAAAAAATTATAGGCACTGTGCTCTGTTCACAATTGTTAATAGTTCATGAGTCTTTTGAAACTGAAGCAGTAGAAAACTGAAATAGGATAGACAAACACTTAGCTACCTGCCCTAAAACTTTAATTGAATACTAAGTATCACTGATATAAACATATTTTACATTTTAAAAAATACTGTTCATGTATGTTGCTAGAATTAATGATCATGGACAATTCTCTGAGAAAGTGAATTTTAGTATATTTCCCTAATGAACTAATTTCAAAAAAATTAAGAGCCACCGAATACAAGCCACCGGTGTCAATGTACGTGAACATAATCAAAACTAGAAACAATCTAGACAAGAGAGCATTATACTAGTGCAATAAACATGTGCTACTTTCTTTCTAAAGCAAAGATTAGCACTATGATCAACATCAACAAGTTTGGGACTACAGGTAGTCCTCATGTAGCAACTGCAATTGGTTCCTGCAAAAGGTTCATTAAAAAAATTGTGTGTGGGGGGGTAAAGTGGGGGGGACAACATTGCATGAAATTGTACAGAAATGCATAAATCCAATACACTTATAACCTCCCTGCTTTCTTATGGTATCATACTCTCTTTACTGAATGTGTAGTGTAAGCACTTAGTATTTTGTTTTAGAAATAGATCTCAAGGATCATTTAAATTTTTGTCAACTATTTTACAACTTAAACAATGCATTAAAGAATATTTTAAATTAATGATTTGTTATTACATGCTTTGAACATGCATAGTTGAGTAAAATTAAAGAACCCTTCCAAAATATTTCTTTTCATGTCAATAAATACCAAATCCAGAAAAGCAATCAAAATTTCACTAATAAATCAAAACTTATCAAAGTGAAATTCTAAATTTCCAAAGCAAAACTCACCTTTGGGCCTGGGCCTGCCTGTTTCAGGACGGCTACGGCGCAAAGTGGCAGGCACAATTTCAGGTGGAAGGTGGAGATAATCCCGCAGGTACTGGATGCCCTCATTGGTCAAATACCAATAAAAATGCCTCCAGGCAAACTGTTCCTTCACATAGCCACGAGATTTCAGGGACTAGGGAGACACATCAATTATTTGTTACAGAAAAGAATGATGTTTTAAAGACATAATTAAAGCCAACAAGATTTCTGTCCTGAACTGTTCAACCATGCTTCTATACATCCTGTAAAATTATAAACAGGTAATACTGTTCTTTCTTCTCTCTATATTTAAGAATTAGAAAAATACTGCTACTTCACAAAGTGCAACTTTTTCAAACCTAAGGTCTGCTCTTAATCCCAACCAGAGCTACCAACAGAAAAGAATATAATATTTGCATTTTTAAAATCCCACTTCAAAAGTTTTCTCACGATCAGCTGGCCATGGAAGATTAAGACAGCATTGTACCTCCTGGAATTATTTCTACAAGGCTACTTAAATATAAAAGCAATGCCCGATTATTAACTTTTCTTTCTTAAAATGAAAGATTTAGACTAAATGCCTGTGGCAATGATAGGTATCCACGGGTATTTATTGGAGGATGGTTGAAGACATGAACTTATGCATACCTTCGTACACAAACAATGCTATACAGGTGGCTGAGAACCCAGCCAAGGTAGACTATACAATGCAAGAAGGCCTAAATATATTGAAGAACACAATAGATGTGTCTGACCTGGAAAATTAAACAAGTTCAAATTATACATAAATGGCAATATGTAGAGCAAAAAGATAAATCTGTATACTTAGTAGAATGTTTTAAGCAGGAAAATAGGAGAAATTTCAAGGAACTAGCATTGGCAGAAAAATGGTTGACAATAGTCTGCAGCAAGGACTGTTTGTCCAAAAAAGTGAAAATGCCTACGTAAGAGTATAATTGTGCCCACTTTGCTATATAGAAGGAAGAACTAGGTAAGTATGTCAGAAAAAATATAAATAAATTGAATTAAAATGTATGTGTGGTAAAACAAGACAAGATAGGATCAAGAATGAATGAGTGCTGAATGAATGATCAATACAAAAGTGAATTAGCAGTGCAAAATAAATATATTGCATTGGTTTGGCCATAAAGAGAATGAAAACAGCAAAACAAATATTAAGACAGAGTGATTATAATTGATAGCAATGGAAAGGCTATCATTATGAAACTTATGAGCTACTCCAAAACAGTTTGAAGAGCAAAAGAGAATATATGTAGCCATGGTGGAAACGAGGGGTGTGCAAGGACAGAAAGGTTTGGAGAAGTATATTGAAAAGTGTTAGTGAAAACTAACCAATTGTGCCACCAAGGCAATTCAAAGATCAGTTTAACTTACTAGGTATAAGCATTTACCTGCATTGCTTTCATGACATGGAGGTTGGGCACATTTTTGTCTGCAAGTTCTGGATGCTTAGGCATGTGGACATCCTTCTTGGCTACCATTACACCCTCCTTAAAAAGGAGTTCATAGATTGCAATGCGATTTTTTTTAGGCATCAACATCTGTGGGAAATATAGATTTTGTTGTCAACTGCAGTCTCTCTTCCAGTTCAAAGTAGCACTAGTTGTCAAGAAACACTACACAGGTTAATACATTAGTTTATTGCTGTGCCAAAAACCTAAAAGGTAAACTATACACTTGTGTATCCCAACCACTACAAAGTTAAAGAAACTTCAAAAGACCCCCTCAGGTTAGCTCATGATTATCTGTCCACTGGCCAGTATAATCTGCTGTGACTGGAGTCGTCTCAGGAAGACCCCCCTCCCACACACACACTTATCATGTCCCATGTTTTAACCGGAAGCAGATATAACTAATCTCAAATCACCAACACTGAGACATAATATTTATTTCTCAAAAATAGCAGTAACTAGAGGATGGGACGTGGATGAAAGTTTCAATGAAACTAGAAATGCTTGGCAGTTTCTATTCACACGCATCTTTTATAAATTCTAGCATACACTTGCATAGGGATCAATTCTCTTTATAGTTGGCCTCTAGTGAAGTCTTCATCTTTATTCATAACTTTTACCCATGGGGGGGGACCCTCCATGCAAACAAACTGCAGATAGGCCTACAGTACCGAACAGTTATGTTCCAAAAAAAAAAAAGTTGCGATGCAGGGAACGAAATGTATTGCTAGAGCCCCACAAACGTTCCCACGTTCTCTCTTTAGAAAGACACGGCCTGGATTACTAAACTGCCCGCCTTCCAAACGGCGCATCCCAATTCCACCTTCTTTTCTCGAGCCTCGATTCTCCCCGGCCAAATCGAGTTCAATGAACATAAACAACAGAGTGCCCAAGGGCGCCAAGGAGGGGTACCGGACAGTGCAAACGTAGGATGCGGACGATGCCCGGAGGATAGACTAATAAGAGCCAGGCCTTACCGTGGCGGCACTCTCAGGACGAAAGCTGGAAAAGAAAGAGCATGCGCAATGCGATCTCTTCCTGCCTCGGAAGGACCCTTGGAGTTAAGGAGTTGGCTAGTTTACTGCCTTTCAGCAAAGCCTCTAGTACGGTAATCGTCTATCCAACAAGAGCGTCGAAATTAGCTATCCTTCAGAATCTTTTCTTTCATTTTGATTAATTGTTTAAACTCATTTTATTTTACTTTGTTTTGTTACTTAAATACTTGTAATATATACAATGAGGGATGAATTTGCTATAGCTGCTGTGCATAGCCAGCTTTACATAAGTGGTACATTTTGCTACATTACACATTTCTCTTTCTTTGTACACTGTTGCTTTGTGCAGGACTATCCATATTTCTTACCCAATGGTAGTGAGACACATATTGTTTCTGACAATTGGAGGAAATATATAGCCATAATTGATAAATTGAGTTAACACAGTTTGATTTCCTGGGCTTAACTCAAAACATGACAGGTTTGAGAAGACCATAAACAATTTTAATAGTATTGGCTTTGGGCCTTTTCCAATGGATGAGCTCTGTGTCATGGCCCTCATCAACTGTTCTATTTAGAATAAAACCATATTATCTGCATCTGCATAATATTTCAGGTTAAAATAAGGTTGGCTAGTTTGTATTTGAGCATGTATAATAGATAACCAAGAAAAACAAAGGGTCATAGAATAAATTGTTTCAAAGTTCTCCCTTGAGACATAAATGATCAGACACAAATAATCAAATTTTGGATACATTATGCAAAAACCTGATCCCTTGTGAAATCCATAATGCTGGGAAAGAAGAAAGGAAAGAAAAGAAGTGAACAATTTGATTGTACATAATTAATGTCATACCCATGTCCAACATGAATTTTTATCTAATACTATAAATCAGGGGTGTCAAACTCGCGGCGTCACGTGATGTATCAGGACTTTTTTCCCCTTTGCTAAACTGGGCAGGGGCAGGGCCACCACATGACACATCTGGCCCGCGGGCTGCGAATTTGACAGCCCTGACATAAGTGTACAATACATGGAAACTTATGAATGTCAACTGAGAGCAGCAATGGACTAAATACAAGCTGAGTTTTGACAGCTGAGGGAAGAAATAACTACACTTGCATAGGGTTGTGGTTTGTGTTAAACTTGACACTTAAAGCCTATTACAGTTAAACAGGGGCCCCTTTGCAAGCATCTCACTTTCTACCAGAGATTGTCCTTTAAACTATGTTTAAACAGGGTTACTGGATCTGGGCTAAAAATCTCAAGATGACAAATTGCAGTAAAAAATGTACAGAAAAATTTAACTCTTTGCTATTTTTGGATATTTGTAGCCCAGAATCATCATACTAAATTAGAACTTTTTTTTTTTAAATGCAGGCTTTCCTCACTTGCAAATTATAATATCTTATAGCAATATCCACAGTGGGAGGAATGGGAGGTCAGGAAATCAAGATGACAATTGTATTAACAATAGCACTTAGACTTCTATACCATTTTACAGCCCTCTCTAAGTGGTTTACAGAATTAGCATATTGCCCCCAACAATCTGGCTCCTCATTTTACCAATCTCAAAAGGATGGAAGGCTGAACTGGTGAATTCTCACTGGTTCAATCTTGAACCGGTGAGAATCGAACTGCCAAACTGCTGACAGCTGGCAGTCAGCAGAATTAGCCTACAATACTGTATTCTAACCACTATGCCACCATGGCTAATGGTGCAATTAAAGCACCACCCAGCATATCTGTATATGCTAGACAAAAGGATAGGGCTTTGATTTAATCTTTGCATTCATTGTCTTGACTTTTTTGACACACATGCGCGCGCGCACACACACACACACTGAAGGAGGGAGAGGAAATTCCCCTCGTCTTATACAAGGTTACCAGGTTTGGGCTGCAAAACCCAAGGTTATATAAATTATAATCCTCACTTCTATCTATTCATATTTTGGCAACCCAGATCCAATATACCTAGCCTATCCCATAATAGAATCAGTATACAGTACAGCTGTGTACAAATCCTTTGTCATCAGAAATAGTGAAAAATCTCATTAGGAGCAGAGCTAGCAACAGAAGCCATCTCATTCCCAATTTAACACCAGGCCTTTTCTGTAAATCAAGACTAGCACCCCTTTCAAAAGATTACTAAACCCAAATATATAAGAACCCTGCATAATGCCTGGTCAAGTATTATGTGAGTAGTTATGGAAACCAGATGTTTGATCTTAGCAGCAGTCAAGCCAACATGATCATGGAGGACAGTACCCAGTGATTGGATGTGAGGGGTTTGCCTGCAACAGCCTAAAAATCCAGTAGCATAAGAGATCCCCAGTCCTTAATCATATTGCCACTGACTTCCTAAATGAGGCATCATCACAGATTGTTCAGAAAGCATGGTTTATTTCAGAAAAAGATGGAAACCCCAACTTTAAAACTAGATAACTACAACAGTACAACAGTAGAGTGGGTATGTGTGGAAGCCAATATCATGAAGATACATCATGTAAAAACTCTGAGTAATCTTCATGCCATGGTTAATTAAATTTAAAGAGGAGTCCAATGGTTGGATTAATCTACAGAAGTTAAAAACCCTAAAGAGACAACCTGCACCAATAATAAGACAGTTCTCTCTGGCTTGAAGACCCAACACAAAACAGAAATAGGTAACTTAATTTGGAGAAGGAAAAAGCAGAACAAACAATCGTTCCTGAAAAAACAAGTTATGCTATTATACTAAAAGTGGAAACCCTTCCTGAAGAGAATTGATTTGGTGATTTTACAACCTTTTTTGGTAAACTTGTAAAGCAAATGCTGTGATTGTTAAGCATTTGGATGAATCCATTTCCCCAATAGGGATTCTTTTGCTGGAAATTGGAAATGCATGTCAGAAACTGGCAAAAATGCAAAAAATCAGAATTATGTGACTGTGGAACGCTGTAAATAGCTGTAAATGCAAGCCAGCTGCCAAGTGCTCAAAATGCAGTCATTGATCGTGGATTTGTGAGGCCATTAGAACTTTGAAAACAGGTCATAAGTAGCTCTGGGGAGGTCCATTGTAACTTTCACAGGACACTAAGCAACCAGTCATTAAGCAAGGTCTACCCATATTTTTCTTTCTTCCTTCTGCAGCAAGTTTTTATAAAATATCATACATTAAGAATACCACTGGAGGGCAGCACGCTTCCTAAAATAATATTTTAGCTGCTAGCGCTTTTCCCTAGGAATGGCCTGAAAATTCTTGAAAGGCAATTCTGAAACAAAATATATGATCTCTTTCAGTTACCCTACACAGTTTTGTGTCTTGCTAGTTTCACTGGGCAAAGGTGGTTGGAAGGATGGTGTGTTCTTTGAAAATGATTTGGTGGCTCCCATTTCTGATAACAACTCTAGCTTACTTTCCTGATTGACTAGGCATTCTGACATTTGTGGGAGAATCGTTCTGCAATATTAGATCTACTGCCTATTAGGAGCCTCAGCTCCCACATTTCCTTGCTTTCACTGCTGAAACATATGACATCTTGTGGATACTGATCACTGTATAGAGTCCTAATTAAGAACATTCTTGTTTTTTAGAAAATAAACATTCTGGATCTTTAGATTTTGATTTCAGAGTTAATAGTAAGTATTTCTGCTTACTCAAGCAGAAGTATTTCTGCTTACTCAATAGTGAGTATTGTTAATTGGCCTTCTTGCTATCTATCTCAAGAACTACAAAATAAATATTACATTGTATACTATTATTTATCACATTTCTATATTGCCTATCTCACCTAAGTGGGTGGTTTAGAATAAAGACATCAAAAGTGGTATAAAAGCATAAATAAAAACAAAAATAAAACAGAGTTAAGAACAAGATAAAATTAAAACTAAACTATTGTGGGAAGCTTCCCCTCCTAGAAGAATGAAATATTTTGAGGAATATTAAAAAGGTAGAATATTATATTTTCCTAAATGTGAAATGGAGAAACATGTTTTTTAGAGGCAGGAAGCAGTCCCCAAGTCTTTCTTAATAGCCCACAGCAGATGCTAGCACTTCAGAGATAAAGAAGAAACCAGCTATCTAGATGGCTCTATTCATAAGCAAAGCAAATGCAGGCAGAAATCCATTCAAGACCGGATATTTCAAAACTGCTTGCAACAAAGTTTGACAGATAACAAAAGCAGAATGATAGGATTAGAAGCAGCCCCTCACCCAAGATCCAACCCAAGGATGAAAGTCATTAGCCACAATAGGAATTATCCGACAGCCTTTCAGAACACAAGCCCCTTCATTGCACCATCTCAGAGCAGTCCAAACTTCAAAGTCACAGAAAACTTGCAACTGATAAAACAATAAGCCAGAGATTGATCAGATTAGCTCAGACAAACACCTAGGATTTGCATTTCTTCTTTTGCCTATAGAGCCAGCTATAACTTCTGTATGACCCTCATAGGAATCTGGCAACAGCCAATAGAATATTAAAGGACATGTTCTTGCACAGGAACAGGAAGCTCAAATACAAAGCCCAAAGAAGTATAACACCCCCCCCACACACACACACTCAACTCCAATTTGTCAGCTGCACCAGAACCATAAATGCTTCTGTTCATTATTAAACCATCTTCCCAATCAGCCTCCATGTTTCCAATGCCTTTCTCCCAGCTTGGAACTGAACCAGATGGATATTTCTTCCAACAGTATTACAAATTTTAAAAGGCTAACTTTTAAACTAATTTTTAACTAAAAATTCTTAGTCCAGTTTCTCCTGTATTCTTTAACCTGTCTTCTCCTGTTTTAAATTTCAATAAAATTTATACATTTTGGCAATTACATGTTCATCATCAGTACACACAATTATAATTCACATATTATCTTACTTTGCTCCATACCATAAGTCTGTGTCCATTTTGAACCTTTTTAATAACTGTAAATGAGAAAACCACTTAAAACAATGTCCTTCTGCTATTAATTGCTCTTTTGATTTAATTTTAAATTCCCCTTGCTAGTTTTCCAATAATCCCAGAACCCCAGCCACGTTGTCTTTGTCTGCTATTCTCTCTTCTATTAAATTTTTCTTGAGCTGATATCCATAAAACTGTTTTGGGGCACAATTTGGTTTTATATCTGTCATACAGATATGACATGTCTAATGAAAATATTTTTTGATATTCAAATTAATTTTAACTTTCTCATACCATAAATATTCATGCCAACCAAACCTCAGGTTGTGACCTCTATTTTTAAAAATTTCTGATTTCTCAGCAACATTCTTGCATCCAAGTCAAACCACAAGCAGCAAAATACAATTTCAAATCTAGTAAGCTGACAGAAGGTACCTCATCCAGCATCCTTCTCATAAATCTGATCAGTGAGAGAAATAGAGCTCCTATAATTTATCCTATAATTCTGGTGGCATATA
The DNA here is from genome assembly GCA_022577455.1 of Arizona elegans. Classification (NCBI taxonomy): domain Eukaryota; kingdom Metazoa; phylum Chordata; class Lepidosauria; order Squamata; family Colubridae; genus Arizona; species Arizona elegans. The sequence continues at coordinate 157,735,406 of JAKOOJ010000002.1, forward strand.
AAATATTTTTAAGACAAAATTTTTGCTATAGCCCCGTAGTTTAATGTCATATTATTAGAGATCTCAGCCCTTCCTTTCTTTTTTGGGAAATAAGTCTTGCAAAAAACAAACAAAATAAAACTTCTTGTTATGTTTTCCTGGAGTTCTACCATTAGTTTTTAAAAGGACAAGACTTTTTCCTATCCAGGACAAAGAAGGGGGAAGATATCTAACTGTGGCTATGGGCCAAAGACGTCTCTTCTTCCTATCTGGAATGGACATTTTTGCAATGATGTCCATCTTCTTAAATGTGCATTAAAATTCAAACACCACCTGGCTATAATGAATGTGGGTAAGGAATTTGCAGCCTGTGCATTCTTTTCCTACCTTTCATTAAATAGAAACCTACCTTTCTTCTTCTCCAGTCTCATCCCTGTCCATTTCTTGGGCTTAACCCAAGAAATATTCAGTCAATTTGTCCTGGTTTCAAAAAAAAATTCTCCCCATAAATTTAAACAGTAGAATTTATATTTTAGCTACATTTCCTAGCAATAGAATGCAACAGTTCTATTCTTACAGCACTGAAAACAAGATGAAAAAGTTGACCAGTGAACATTTAAAATTTAAAGCAAGCAATAAAATCCTTCCTCAGTGATATCATTGTGTCTGGCTGCCCTTCACTGCTTACCAAGGCCCACTCCTTTATAACACCAGGATAAACATGATACTTCTAGGAATGAGGAAAGATAGTAAATGTCCAAGTTGCCATTAGGAATCTATTGAACCAAATTTATCCCATTGAGCTCCTAATTATCCTTTTACGGAGAAATTCAAGCATTGATTGGTTTTGTTTAGCTTGTCAGGTAAGGTAAAAATGTAATAGTTAGGGTAAGATCTAATGGTTTTAATTTAATTTTAATCATTTGTTTGTTTAATAAAATATATATAGTAATAATATATAATAACATTATGTATATAAAACAATGATAACCTTCCTATTATTATTAGATCTCAGGATGCGACATCAACAAGAATGAACCAGAAACAGCAATAAATCAGGGAATATTGAGCCAGATGAACACAAACAAATAATCTAAACTAGTGACAGATTTAACCTTTGCCTTGTAGATTTAAATAATGATAATAAGGCTAAGACATAGAAGATAAGGAAAATTGGGATCAAGGTGTGCAGATGGAGAACCTTCCGTTCTCTGCCTGGGATCCCAGTATGATCTGGAACTCACAATATTAATATGAAGCAGCCTGCCATAGGCAAAAAATGAAGTGAAAGTCATGATTTCCAGTTCGTCTTAAAGATTTAGGATTAGGAAAGGATGATGGTGGGTCAGACTGATATAGGAAAGTAAAAATAGTTGAGAAAAGGAGAGAGCAAGTTAGAAGATGTGAGGAGGCCATGTCCAAGATCAAAGAAAAGGTCAGGGTAGCAATGGAAAAGGAATGAAACATGAAGGAAATCCCAAGAAAAGGAGAACACCCCTGATGCTTTAGTTTATTTTCTGCTTTCCCTGCAGTAATATGTTCACCTTGTGCTGTCAGCAAGTCATTACTCAGAGCATGGCCAGGGATTGGTTGGCTAAAAATGCCTCCCTAATCTCTGGGTTGATCTTTATCCCCACCCCCACCCCCACCCCATCTGCTGTGACCTTCCTTTCAACATTTACAAGCTGAGAAAGAAAAGGAAGAATCTTGCCAGGCAACTGGCATCCTAGATTACAAGTGAGCCAGGCAAGGTAAATTGCTGCCAACTTGACCAGCCGTGGGATACTGCTTTTCTGCCAACATCCAATGGTCACTGCAGCCCCTCTAGAGAGGTACGTTTTGAGCAATCCTCTTTATCCTTTTAGGGACATCTCCATTTTATGTCATCTTGGAATTGTTCTCATGCTTTGCTAGGTGGTCCAGAGGACATTTGTATGTAGTTTATGCTTTGTATGCTTTAAGTCAATCTGCTATGCTTTTTTAGGAGCATTAGGCCTGTCATCATCTATCAGGGTAATTGCTAAACATCATTACACTTTTAAGATTCTGTTTCTTATTACTATGCTGCATTACTCTATTTTATTCGTGCTTCATGGAAAATATATTGTATTGAGGCAGCACCACTTCACACAAGGATCTCGCTTTGGTTTCCGTAGCATAAAGTAGTCTTTTGTTTTTGAACGGTTCCACTCTCAGCAGTTCAGATTACTTGAAATGGCTCTAATTTCACTATTTCAGTTTCTGTGCTCCTCTCCTAGCACGATCAAAGTGCAGGTAATTCATTAGGTGCTATCAGGTGAACAGAGCAGCATCAAGTATATTGAGACTTGTGGACTAAGAATAATGTTAATGGATGAATCCCAACATTGTAGCATGTTGGGAAGTAATCATCAGCCAAAGTTGTTATAATATGCTGTGTCTGGACTGCAAAGTGGCAATAGTTCATTGATGGCACTATAGATGAATATGTATGTATGTGGATATATACAGTGGTGGGATTCAAGTAATTTAACAACCGGTTCCCTGCCCTAATAATTTCTTCCAAAAACCAGTTTGCCAAACTGCTCAGAAAGTTAACTACTGGTTCTCCCGAACTGATGAGAACTGGCTGAATCCCACTACTGGATATATAGCATATATATTTCATGTTTTATAGAAATCCATTATAATTACTGAGTTGCAGCTCCATCGGTATAATACTTGGATACAATCTTTAGAGAACTATTTTGACTGTCACTCTGGTTTGCTCACGGTCTCTCTGGAAATAGACTACTGGCACTATCCTAAGATCAGCTGTTCCATAGCTTTAAAGCTCTGGCCCATTTATAGTACTTCAACACTATGAGTCTGAATCCTCTTGGATTTAGCTTTATACCATTTTATATGGCCAACTATTTCTGAAGTGGAAGCCTGAAGGATTGAAAACAGATTACTGTAGAAAGAAATGGTCAGCTGCTAGATTGTTTGCCCCCATCTCCCTCAGGACAATCTTCCCAGGAGTTCTTTACATAATAAGGCTGCTCAGTCTTGCTACAGTATAATAACAGCTCTTCCATCCTGAATATCAGTTTTTTGAAAACATACAGAGAACCTTTAACTATAATATGCTGTAATCCAGAAAGGTAAAGAAAAGTAAAATCATTTTAGTGTTCAACAGAACTATTCCTTAAATGTTAAATTCTACAATGTTATTGAATTTGTTTTCATTGTTTGCTTCACCTGCTAGTATTCTATGGAACATATTTTATATTATTAAAACAAATTAAATAAAAAAAAGAAAAACTCTACGCGACCACTTGTTTATTGGACCCGTGTCCCTCCTGGTTAGTGCTGGCTTCTCGGGAGGTGACACGAGGCTGGTTCCAGGGGATTATAAATGCTTCGTTGGGTGAGGGTGTCTTTCCTGCCGCCTTGAAAGAGGCGGTGGTGAGGCCTCTCCTCAAGAAGCCTTCCCTGGACCCGGCAATGTTGGTAAATTATCATCCGGTCTCCAACCTTCGCTTTGTGGCGAAGGTTGTTGAGAGTGTGGTCGCGAAACAGCTCCCCCAGCACCTGGATGAAACGACATATCTGGATCCGTTCCAGTCGGGCTTCAGGCCCGGGTACAGCACGGAAACGGCATTGGTCGCGTTGGCTGATGATCTCTGGAGGGCTCGGGACAGGGGATGCTCCTCTGTCCTGGTCCTGTTAGATCTCTCAGCAGCTTTTGATACCATCGACCATGGTATCATGCTGCACCGGTTGGAAGAGTTAGGGGTGGGAAGCACTGTGTTGTGGTGGTTCTCCTCCTTTCTCTCTGACCGGTCTCAGTCTGTGTTGACAGGGGGACAGAGGTCGACCCCGAGGCCCGTCATATGTGGGGTGCCGCAAGGGTCGGTCCTCTCGCCTCTCCTATTCAACATTTATGTGAAGCCGCTGGGCGAGATCATCCGTGGTTTCGGGGTGGAGTACCATCAGTACGCTGACGACACCCAGCTGTACATCTCCACCCCAGATCACCCCAACGATGCCCTTGAAGTGATGTCCCGGTGCCTGGAGGCCGTACGGATCTGGATGGGGAGGAACAGGCTCAGGCTCAACCCATCCAAGACCGAGTGGCTGTGGTTTCCAATGTCCCGATATAGTCAGTTGACACCATCTCTGACTATTGGGGGCGAATCACTGGCCCCCACAGAGAGGGCTCGCAACTTGGGCGTCCTCCTGGATTCACGGCTGTCTTTAGAAGAGCACTTGACGGCCGTGACCAGGAGGATTTTTTATCAGGTTCGCCTGATTCGCCAGTTATGTCCCTTTCTGGATTGGGACTCGTTATGCACAGTCACTCATGCCCTCGTCACCTCCCGCCTGGACTATTATAATGCTCTCTACATGGGGCTCCCCTTGAGGAGCACCCGGATGCTCCAACTGGCGCAGAGTGCGGCCGCGCGGGTGGTAATGGGAGCGTCATGGCGCTCCCATGTGACACCTCTCCTGCGCGAGCTGCTCTGGCTCCCAGTGGTCTTCCTTTTTTTTTTTTTTTAAATTTTTATTAATAATAATAAAAAAAAAACCAACATGAATACATTAAACAGCATACAAGACAAACAAACGTCAATTCAGTCCAATGACTGACTCTTAGAAGTTACTACAACGGTGGGTTATTTTTCATATTTCTATTTGTATCAATATCTATAATCACCTGTTTACATGGTTATATATGTATATATATAATTAATTCCTTATTTATTTCTATGCATTTCTATTAAATAGTCAAAAATTATCTTTGTATTCCTATTTTTCCCTCCAGCCAGCTGTACCATCTTTGCCATACTAAATAGTAATCAGTATCGTCTTTCTCTTGTATTTCTTTTGTAAGCTTATCCAATTCTGCACATTCTGTAATTTTAGCTATTATTTTGTCTTCTGTGGGTAACTGTTCAGATTTCCAATGTTGGGCAAATAGTATACGTGCTGCTGTGAGGATATGAATGATCAGGTATTTTATTTCTTTGGTATAGTTTGCTGTGATTATTCCCAATAAGAAGGTTTCCGGTCTCATTTCAAGTTTTTGTTTTGTGATTTCTTCAATCATTGTTTTAATTTGTTGCCAGTATTGTTTTGCCCTTCGGCATAGCCACCAGAGATGATAATATGTCCCTTTCTGTGATTTACATTTCCAGCACATCGGAGATGTATTTGGGAACATTTTGGCTAGGCGCGCCGGCGGGAGGTGCCATCGGTAGAACATTTTGTAAAGGTTTTCCTTGTATGGTATGGACAATGTCATCTTATAATTTATCTTCCACAAATTCTCCCACTTATCCAATTCAATAGTATATCCTATGTTTTTGGCCCATGTTATCATATTCTCTTTGACAACCTCCTCTTCCAATTTGTATTTTAATAGGTACTTATAGATTTTGGTAATCATTTTCTCATCTGTACTTTGTAATATTTTATCCAATTCATTTGGTTCATTTTGGAATCCGAATTGTGCCCGATCAGTTTTATATCTTGATTCTATTTGCATGTATGGCCACCAATCAATGTCTATACCCTGATTTTGTAGTTCTTGTCTTGTTTGTAATTCTCCTTCACTGTTCAATAATTCTTTATAAGTCCTCATTTTATCTATATCCATGGCATTGGGATATATTTGTGCTTCCATTGTCGATAGCCATCGTGGGATCTTGGTATAATGTTTCCTAACCTCTTGCCATGATTTATACAGTGATTCTCTGATAATATGTTGCTGAAAGTATCCATGGTGCTTGTCCTTTCCCTCCCACAGAAAGGCGTGCCATCCGCGTTGTAATTCAAAGCCCTCTAGTGATAGCATTCTTTTATTCTTAAGGTCTATCCAGTCCCTTATCCAATTTAGCGACGCTGCTTTGTAGTATAGCTCCCAGTCTGGTAGGCCTAAACCTCCTTTTTCCCGAGTATCCTGCATACATTTTATTTTGATTCTGGCCCTTTTCCCATTCCAAATAAATTTTGTTATTATTTTATTAAGGTCCTTAAAAAAGTTCTTTCCTGGCCAGATTGGGGTTACTTGGAAGAGGTAGAGTAATCTAGGCAGTATATTCATTTTTATGGATGCAATTTTCCCTAGGAATGACAGTTGTAATTTGTTCCACGTTTCCAGGTCTTTCCTGATTTGTTTCATTAATTTATTGTAATTGTCTTCTCTAATTGTTATTGCTTTAGCAGTAAACCAGATTCCTAGATACTTTATTCTCTTTACAATTTGTATTCCTAATTTGTCCTCTAGTTTTGTCTCTTGTACCTTTGTCAAATTCTTTGTTAATACTTTGGTTTTTTGTTTGTTAATTTTAAGCCCTGCGACTCTTCCATATTCCTCTATCTTCGTTAGAAGTTTGGTTCCTGTTATTTCTGGTTGCTCCATTATAAATACCACGTCATCGGCAAAGGCTTGCAATTTGTACTCTTCTTTCCGTGTTCTCAAACCTTTTATTTCGGCATCTTTCCTAACTTCATTTAATAATATTTCCAATGAGATTATGAACAATAGTGGCGATAAAGGGCAGCCTTGCCTCACACCTTTTTGTATATCTAGGTTTTCAGTCATATCTCCATTAATCATAATTTTGGCCGTTTGGAGGGAATATACTTTTCTAATCATTTTTAAGGATTTAGCACCAAAGTCCATGGTTTCTAGTTGCAATATGAGGAAGTTCCAATTTAAATTATCAAAGGCCTTTTGTGCGTCTAGGAAGATTAAGGCTGCTTGTTTATCACTTCTTTTCTTGTAGTATTCCAGGACGTTGATAATTGTTCTTATATTATTTCTGATCTGTCTTCTTGGAACAAAACCATTCTGATCTGTATGTATGTATTTATGGATAATTGTTTTCAGTCTTTGCGTTATAACCAACATGAAGAGTTTATAGTCTACATTAAGCAATGAAATCGGTCTATAATTTTTAACTTGTGTAGGGTCTGTATCTTCTTTAGGGATGAGTGTAATAATGGTTTCAGTCCAGGATTTGGGAATTTCTGCTTCTAATAATGCATCATTGAGGACCTGGAATAACAGTTCATCCATTGCATTTTGACAGTTTTTATAAAACTCCGTTGGTATTCCATCCGGGCCTGGGACCTTGTTATTTTTTTGCTTTTTCCTTGCTTCCACCAGCTCAGACATCGTGATTGGTCTGTTTAGTGCTTCTCTGTGGGACTCCTCTAGTTTTATAATGTTTGTTTTACCTAGATATTCCTTAATGTCTTCATCCCGAATCTCTTCTTTCTTGTAGAGACTTTGAAAAAAGTCTTTGACTATACGTTTTTTATCTAGGTTGGTATGGTATGTTTGTCCTGTCTCGTCCTGCAATTGAAATATTGTTCTCCTTTCTTTCTCTTTTTTCAATTTATACGCTAACCAGCGCCCCGTTTTGTTTGCATGTTCGAACTGTTTCTGTTTTGCTAATTTGATTTTCTGTGCGATTTCTGTCTGGGTAGTCAGATTGATTCTGTGTTTAGTAAGGTTTAATTTTCCTTTTATTGTTTTGTTTTGGGGGTCCTTCTGCAGTTCTAATTCATATGTTCTGAGTTCTTCTAACAATTTATTCCTTGACCGTTGTTTCTCTTTATTTTTTTTTGCCATATACGCAATTGTAAGACCTCTTATGTATGCTTTAATTGTGTCCCAAAGGTTTTGAAGCGATGTCTGTTCTTTAGTGTTTATTTGTAGGAACATTTTAACCTCTTTCTCAATCATTTGTATATATTCCTTATCTTTTATTATTCCCGTATCCATCATCCACCTCCTTTGCTTTCGATGTCCTTTCCATATTATTTTAATGGGGTTGTGATCTGCCCAGGTGTTCACTGCTATCTCGATATCTTTTACCTCCTCTCTGAGGTCTGAAGTCATCCAGGCCATGTCGATCCTAGACCATGACTGATGTGGGTTCGAATAATATGTGTACTGTTTCGTTTGCATGTTTGCCTCTCTCCAGACGTCATGTAGGTGTAGTTCGTTGATCATATCTTTGAAAGGTTCCGGTAAGGTTTTCTTTCTGGTTTTACTTTGTTTATTACTCTGATAGTCTTTTTCTATGTCCGTGATTGCGTTAAAATCTCCTACTATACAGATAGTTTCATATTCCAGGTCTTTAATTATATTGTGTAGTTTTTTAAAAAAATCATTTTGGTTTCCGTTGGGTGCATATATGGATATTAGTAATATTGTTTTGGATTCTGTTTGTATTTCTATTATTAAGAAACGTCCTTCTGTATCTGCATATATTTGTTTTGTTTTTAGATATTTCTTCACATATATTACAACTCCTCTCTTTTTTTGGTCTCCAAGAGCTGCGTATAGTCTTCCTAATCTTTGATTGTCCAGTAATTTTTGATGCTGTCTTTTAATATGTACCTCTTGGAATGTTATAATATCCATATCTAGCTTTTGAAGTTTTGTAAATGTGTGTTTTCTTTTAGCTGATGAGTTAAGTCCGTTTATATTGATTGAAATAAGTTTTAGCTCTTTTTCCATCTCTCTTTATTTATTTATCTGTTGATTGCAGTCTTTTTGTGTTTCTAAGTATCATTTGTGTCTTTTCCCTCACTCCCTCTCTCTCCATTCTTTCTCTTTCCAATCTTCTCCCCTCTTCTCGGTCTCTTTCTTCTTTCTCTGTCCGCTGCTCCTCTTGCCTCTTGGGACCCTCTTCTTTTCTACTTTCCTGCTCCTCCTCCAGCGCGAAGTGTTGGTCAAAGAAATCCTGTGCTTTTTCTACATTATCAATTCTATATTTTTTGTCTTCCCAGGAGATTAGTAGGCCCTCCGGTATTAGCCAGCGGAACTTTATTCTAAATTTATTCAGCTGCGCCGTTAAAAAGTTGTAGTTCCTTCTTTGGTCCCTTGTCCTTTTTGGTATCTGTTTGAGGGTTAAAATTTCTTTTCCCTTATACATAGCTGTTTCCTCTCTCATTTTCCTATAGATCTCTTCTTTTAACGATTTTTTGGTGAATCTAATGTGTATTTCTTTTGGTAACTTATTTCTCCGGGCGTAATTCGTGTGAACCCTATAGATTTCATCTATTCCACTTCGAATCTCCTCCTTATCCCTCTGGGTCACTTTTGAAAATATCTCAGTCATGGTTTCTCCTAAGTCCTCCTCCTTTTGCTCTTCTACATTCTGAAACCTCAGATAGAAGGATGCCTTCTCCATCTCAAGATATGATACGGTGTCCTCTAGGTCTTTATTTATGGCTGCTTGGTTGTATTCCATCTTCTCCATTCTCTTATTCGTATGTTCTATTCTCTCCTCCGCCTTATAGATCCTCTGTTCATTTTCCTCTATTTTGTGTTGTATCTTTCCTATCTTCTCATCCATGTTCTTAATATTATCCTTTATCTCTCCCACATCCGTCCTAAGTTCCTCATGATTTTTCCTTGTCTCTTCATGGTTGTGGGCTATGGTCTCTTGCATTTTATTCATTCCTTCCTGGATCATCGTTAATACGGAATGGATGTTTTGCATGCTAAGAGTGGGGGATGCTTTCTCTTTTTCCGTAGATTCCGCTATTTTCTGTTGTGCTGGAGAGGCTGTGAGTATCATCTGGTTTGATGGTATTTTCTTACTCAGCTTAGAAATTGTTGTTGAAGTTGTAGTTGCCATTAGTATTTCTTTTATTATCTTCTCCCAGATTTTCATATACTGATTACTATTTGGGCTATTATATTTCTTTTAGTATTTATGTTAGGTTAGTGGCTTTCAGTAATCCCGATAGTCCCAGGGAGATAAACAATTAGGGTAAATTTCCTTATCACACTATCACTGTCTATATATAAGTTCTTTCTTTCACTTTTCAATATTTTATAGAGTTCTTCAATTCTTGATGGCTATTTTGCCTATGTTACTCTCTAAACATGGGGGTAAAATATAAAGGGAGGGAGTGAGGGAAAAGTCTAATACTTCAGCAATTCATCAATTAACTATCCTTATAATTAATTACTTACTGTCTTATTTAAACTTATTATTAATTACTATTTATCAAATCAATTACTCTTAATTACAGTCCTAGATTCGATTAATCTGTCTAATATAATTAAACATACAAAAACAATGTGATATTTAACTACCAAAATAAAATATAGCACTGAAGTTAATATAAATATATAAATATAATATAAATATATGTTTAAGGTAAATATGTAACTAAATCAACAATTATATATGTAGTATATAAGGTTATATATGAGATTTCAAAAACAGTAGATTAAATATTAATACTTTTTGTGCTTATTAATCACTAATTTGTTATCAGCTTTTAATACAATTGATTATACTTTACAGTTATTTCTTCTTCTTCCAGATCACTCTTTTTTTTTTCAAATTTGTATCCTTCTTATTTATTGTCTATTTACTTCCAAAGTCTAATGTCCCAATACTTTTAAATTGAATGTCCAATGTCCACCAAAACTCCAAAACTCCAGAATGTCCACCTTTCAAAAAGAAAAAAGAGAAAAGAGAAAAGATAGTCCAAGTCCCAATATCTAAGTACTATCCAAATTCTCGTCCAGATCTCCAAATATCCAAAGTCCAAAAGTCCAAAAATCCAAAGGGAAATATTCCACTTAGGTTAGTTTGATTTAACTCCAAAAGTTACTAGCTTCCACTTTAAACAAAGTTTTCTGCCACTCTCTCTTCCGGTATCAGCTGCTTGTTACTTGCCTCGTTGTCACCTCCACCAAGAGCAAAGTCTATCAAATAAATCCTTTCTCTCCTTAAATTCCGCCTCTCCTCTCCTCTGTAGCAAAATCTCGAAAATCCAAGCTTCTCTGGGATCACTTTCTCCTCCTCAGTTTCCCCTGGATTTCCTCCGATTTCGCCGGTTGTTAATTTGTGCGCTGTCACTGTCAAGATGGAATCCGTCTCCGCTTATTTCTCGGTCGCCGCTTATCTAGCGAAAATTCGCCTCTTAGTTGGAGTTTTATCTTCTTCCGCTTTCAATTCTCACGTTGTGGATTGTAAAAATATACCTTTTGAGCTCTTTTTCCTCCCGATCTTTCCACCGAAGTCTTCTTTATTTTGATTTTCGCTTCCCTCTTAGTCAGCTGTCAATGTTCCTGGCCAGCCGGAGCGGCTGGTTTTTCCCCGATCAGGATTAAGGGGGATTTCCTGAACCTTTGGGGGGATTGCTGTCCTCCCCGAGGTCCTCGGAGTTTCCCCTTTTTTCTATTGACCTCTCCGAGGTCAATAGTGCCTAAATCGGCTCCTAGATCGGAGATATTAGGGACTTGGAGAACGGAGAGCCGTTCCTTTCGTCCCTAACCCGCTGACGTCACCGCCGGAAGTCCCTGGCTCCCAGTGGTCTTCCGGGTGCGCTTCAAGGTTTTGGTTACCACCTTTAAAGCGCTCCATGGCTTAGGACCTGGTTATCTACGGGACCGCCTACTACCACCAATAGCCTCCCACCGGCCAGTACGCTCTCATAGAGAGGGACTCCTCCGGGTGCCGTCAGCCAAACAATGTTGGCTGGCGACCCCTAGGGGGAGAGCCTTCTCTGTGGGGGCACCTACCGTCTGGAATGAGCTCCCCCCAGAGATACGGAGGATCCCGGATCTGCGCACCTTCCGCCGCGCTGTGAAGACTTTTTTATTCCATCAAGCAGGCTTGACCTAATCTCCTCCCTCTTTGAATATGTAAATTTTAATCTGTTTTTAAATTTTTGGGGTGTTTTAATTTGTCTGGGCCAAAATGATTTAATTTGATTTTAACTGGTTTTTAAATTTTTTGTATTTATGTATTTTATTGTCTGGCTGTTCACCGCCCTGAGTCCTTTGGGAGTAGGGCGGTATACAAATCAAATAAACTAATAAACTACGCGTATGACAAAGTATTAACAACCTAATTATCCTTGAAGTTAATAATCATAAAAAAGCGGGGAGATCAAAACATTATGTTATTAAACAGTACAACTCCAAAAGTGCATTACTGTATATTGCTTGGAAGTCTTCTTCCTTGCTACTTCATCAAAAAATATACACATAATTCAAATGTTCACAGACAACAAAATCTATTATTACAAATCAGAGACTTCTCTTCCAATATTATATTTTTTTAATTAATCCCATGTCTGAAATAGAGTTCTATTTCAGACATGGGATTCTATTTCTAGAGTCTATCAAGAAATAGATTTCTTGATAGACTCCAAATATATAGAAAATAGCCAAGAGTAACGTATACATGCTTAACATATAGTGACTGAATCTTAATAACTATCCTACTGATTTCAATCCAAAGTGTGGCAATTGTAGGACAGGTCTAGAGAAAATGAATTAATGTTCATGGTATAAAGTTTATCCTTATTTTAATCCAGGCAGCCATCTTCAATCTTCTTCCCTAGATGGTTTGTGGATACATCTGGCTGTAAATTCTGGAAACTGCAATCTTATCTCATCTGCAAAGCACCATGCTAATCTGTGACAATTATACACTTTTTTTTTTCATTAGTAAATCAAATCCAAATAAAGTTGCCTGGCACATGCCTAGAATACATTTCACTCTGTTCTCTTCTATTTATGCTTTCCTTCATATCTAAACCTTAACTTTTCTACGAACTGCTACAACCACATGGAGTTCTAATTTTTATTATAGTGCCTAGCCTATGTATCTCATAATATGTTGCTTTTCTTCTGGTATCAAGAGACATATAGAGGAAATCATCTTTCCAGACAAGGCAAACATTTTGATCAACCATACCTTAAAGTTGTCCATCTCTCTTCATGAAGACAGCTAGACAACTCCTGATGCTCCAGCTAAAAGCACAAATGTGTGAATTGGTGTCTGTGCAACTGATAGCTTTGTTTTCTCTATTTTCTCATGGATTAGCTTGGCATTAATTCTGTAGTCCCATACGGTGATTGCCAATCTAATTTAATGGATGAAAATGTGCACACATATCCAGGCATAAAAGAATAGATAAAACCATTGATGTTTAATGCATTCTCTGAAAATATTTTAGAAGTCAGTGAACAATGGTAAAAAAAAAAAAAAAGGAATGTCTACTATCTCCTTAAAACCACCATATTTTGGTGAGGGATTGCAAGCATTTTTCAGAGAAGTAGCCAGCTGTGTATGTGAGAGAGAGGGGAGGGGGGGAGAGAGACTGAGTCAATGAGTTCCAACATCTTAAAGACTAACAGATTTCTTGGGATATCAACCTGCATGAAATACAGTCCAACACATTTTAAGGAATTAGCGATTACTTTTTTCAAATAAGTATGTTAAGGTGCCATAAAAATATTTTCTTCTTTTTACTCCATCTAGCACTTAATAACGGCTCTGCCTCCCATTTTAATTAGACCCTTAATTCTGCTTTTATTTTTCAAGCAACAGACATTCACATTGTGTGCTTTGTTTCAATTAGCTAATACCAATCTTTTAAAATTAAAATGAGTAGCTGTAGCCACATGAAAACTTAGTGGAGTGAAATGATCATCCATATTAAGTGTCTTATTAATCACCTTTTTATCATTTTGGATGTTGTTATACTTTATATAATTTTAATGTTTACTTCATAATTTATATTTAGACTGCACCCTGGATCTCACTCAGATGCTAGTTAGGTTGTTTTATAAATGTATTTTAACTTTATCTTAAATTTTATTTTGTTTATTATCTATTAAGATAAGCATGGATGTTATGTATGAGTATGAAAGGAGAAGTATCAGGGCCTGAGGGAGAAGTGGAAAGTAGAAGCCAAAATTGTCTCAGTGGAGATAGGAACTCGGGACTGTGACTCCTAAACTGGCAGAGTAGCTGCAACACATCCCAGGAGCAATGTCAGAGCTCCAGGTCCATAAATGTACAAGTAGTCCTCAATTTACAACAGTTCATTTAGTGACCTGTTCAAAGTTACAATGACACTGAAAAAAGTGACTTATGACCATTTTTCACACTTATTTTTTAAAAAACATTTTTAATGTTTTTTTCAGACATACAAACATAAAATACATAATTTCTGAACAGAGTATTGACCGAGTCAAACTTCATACAACTTATTTTCTCCATATTTACTATATACTATATATACTCCAATTTCTGCCAATTATATATAATTGATAATCAATATTACCATCCGCCCTCACCTCATCTTCACCTATCACAATTTTTTAATCTGTTGAAACCTTTTACTTTAAGCACAGTCATTCAAACATTTAATTTTTTACAATTATTTCTTTAGTGTCAATTTTTCCCAAAGATGGACCAAATTTTATCTTATCTTACTACTTTATCCATTATTTTATATTTCATTATATTTGTTTTACATTAAAACATTTTTCATACTTGTGACTGTTGTAGCATCCCCATAGTCATGTGATTTACATTTGGATGCTTGGTAACTGGCTCATATTTATGACGGTTGCAGTGTCCTGGGGTCATCGATCCCCTTTTGCAACCTTCTGACAAGCAAAGTCAATGGGGGAGCCAGATTCACTTTGCAACCAGGTCACTAATTTAACAACTGCAGTGATTCACTTAAGAAATGTGACAAGAAAAGTCATAAAATGGAGCAAAACTCACTTAACAAATTTCTCACTTAGCAACAGAAATTTTGGCCTAATTGTAGTTGTAAGTGGAGGGCTACCTGTACAGTGTTAGAAACAGCTAAAATACTGTGCAGAACCCTCAAACACCCAGGCCTCAAGTACAGGACTGGAAATACATAGGAAGAAAAAGTGTGATTATTCTTATCTTTTAAAAAAAATTGTTTTAGGATTTGGGTTGTTGTTTTTTTTACAATGTCAAGCAATTTTGCCTGTGATTAAGGCTTCAGTTAAAACTTCCTTCTTTAAAAAACAAAGATAAAAATTCAAGAGATACAAAGATTATTTGTGGAAAGGGGAAATTTCATTATTTGGGGAAAGGAGAAAACCAAAATAAGCAACAATCACACATGGAGAATTCTAAATTACAATCAATAAAGTAAATTTAACTTATTTAGCTACATATTTCTACTTATACTGTAATACATACAGTAATGGGGAAAAGTCTGTGAGAATGCAAGTTAGTCTATTGTTAGGAAAGCATAGACTGAGAATAATCTGGGAATCTGGAATTAATCAAAGGCAGGTCTTTATTTGATTATTATATCAACAAAGAATGCCAAACCAATGCAAATAGACATGGAAGATGGTAGAGTAGTAACAACCTTTATTTTCCAAGATTCAAACATCCAGAGGGATAGGGACTGTAGTCATGAAGTGAAGAAACATCTGCTACTTGGAGAAAGACAAGGACAAGTCTAGACAAATATGAAGTCTCATCACACTGACAAGAAAGGCATATACTGTCAACACTATGATTTATTTTTTGCTTGTAAGAGAAAAAAATTAGAACTACGTGCTGAAAAAAAATGATTGAGGATATATTGAAGACATATCATTCAATATTACAGGAGTTGAAGTAAAACCAGAATTCTCCAATTAAACTAAAGGTTAAGAATTCTGGATGCATAATGAGAAGGCAAGAATCATCGGAGACAACTCTGGTACTTTGAAAAATCAAAGGCAACAGAAAAAGAGGTCAACAGAAGACAGGGCGATTAATTTTTTCATGAATTACTCAAGAACTCTGAGAATTAGCTACTGGCAGATAATTCCAGTAATGTCTATTGGATCCCAAAGAGTAAAAAACTGCTGCACAACAGGAACAAACATGCAGCCAAAAAAATAAACAACCCTGTTTAGTTTACCCACATCTGGATGATCTTAAATTTATACTGTCAATTATTGTAGCAGTTATAGTTATTGTTAATATCTGTTATAATCTTGGTCTTTCAAGGATGCCACATTTTAAATGGATATTACTTCATTTATTTCAAAATGTTGTACATCAATCCTGTTATATTTGAGAAATCTACTTATTCTGATGAATGACCAGAATTTCTGTTGCTCCCACTGCAGCATTCTATGCTCCATCCAACTGAATATTTGTTTTACTTTTCTGTGGTCATCTTTCATATATACATGAAACTATTAAAGTACTACCCAACTCTGTAGATTGGACTCATCTCCCATGTTGCTTACTTAATCCCATCAGACAGAATGGCAAAGATTTCCCAAATTATGCTTTCATTCTGCACCAGCATAGATTAATTATTTTACTCTGATTATATTTTCCTTATGAAGTATTGCAAATAAATTAATAGCCACATTAAGCTTTTACCTGCATATATTGAGACTTCTTATTCCTCTTCTTTGAGCTGTTTTTCTGCTTCTGCAAACAATGCTAACTATTGCCCTTTGAGAAAAATGCTAAGTATAGCCAGCATTCTGAAATCTGACAGAAAACAGATAGCAAGGTTATTTTGCCCTTTTTCACTCTTTCTTCTTCTCCTGTTCAAAAATAGAAGAATGATATTTTAAAATACCAGGTTATAAAATACTATGATACATCCATATTCCTCTCTTGTATCTTCAGAAATAGAGAGGAAATTTAGGAGGTCAGTGGACTGACATTGCCCACTGAAGTTGGCTGGAACGATGTTTGCAACAGCTAAGCAGGGAGTGATCCAAACAATCTTATTGGCATTATTCTGTGACCGCTGATACGATCTTAATCTATCAGTCTCATATGATCACAGTTCGGATTAGAATTTCCGTTGTTAAGTAAGGCAGTTGTTCAGTGAGAGTAGGAGAAGGAGTGACAAAACCTAGGGAGGAATTAAAAGAGGATCATCCTAGAGTACCACAAGTGGACCATATCCAACCCCCTTGAATTCCATGGACCCTTATCCAAGCATATCCTAACTGTAATTGAGAAGATTCCTGTGCATTGGCTATTTAGCAATAAATCAGTTTAATCTGATCACCCTAGTTGGTCTTTTGCTCCTGACAGTGAGTTGCCTAAAAGGTTTTACCTTTTTGCTATGGTTAAGTGAATTACTATAGTTGTTAAGTGAATCATATGGCCATTATGGGAATCCATCTTACCCCATTGACTTTGTTTGTTGGAAGTAAGTCGGCTGGGAAAGTCACACATGACAATCACATGACCTCTAGATTCAGGTGCTTAGCAACATGCCAGTTGCCAAGCACCTGAATTTTGGGAATGCTGCAATGGTTATGTGAGGATTGGTTGTACAGTAAGTCACTTTTTTCAGTGCCATTGTAACTGTACCTTTGTACCTTTGCCCAAGTAGTTCTTAGCCACTATAAAGGCTAGGGCACACTTATTGATGACCATTATTTAAAGGCTGTTCCCGCCAGGGTAGATCCCACTCACCCGGCTTTCAAATGCCTTGCTCCTGCTTCTCCTCCTGCACTTCGCTTGTCCCGGATGCTGCAGCCTCGAGGGAGCCGCCATGGCTGCTGCTCCCACCGCTGCCGGCGCAGAGGACAATCCTCCAGCCCCGAAGAACCTGCCCGTTCCTCTCGGCCATCCGAGGGGTCCCTCTCTAACCCCCTGTCCCTACAGGACAGGGTACGTCCACAGACCTGCCGGTGGCGACTTGACAGATGGGGTTTTCGCAGGGCTCCTAGGAGCCCCGCTATTTCCCCGTCTGAATTGCCGCGGCACCAACCAGACATCCCAAGTGTCTGAATTTTGATCAAATGACCATGGGGATGCTGCAAATGTGTGAAAAACAGTCTTAAATCATTTTTTTCACTGCCATTGTAACTTTAAATGGTCATTAAACTAATTGTTGTAAGTTGAGCAGTACCTGTACAGTATTTGAATAGGATATTATCATTTATACAGAAAGATACAGAAATGGTATTATGTCGTAGCAAGAATTCTGTCAAAGCTTGCCTGGAATAAATAAGGAAATGATTTTCCTTATTTTATAAATATAAATATAAGTAGTCCTCGACTTACGACCACAATTAAGATATTCATGATGCCGCTATTCTCACAATTACTGAGAATAGCCATCCATATATCAACCTTTTATGTCAATGAGGCCATGTGCCAAACATCTTGTAGCCATATCTTTGAAGAAAAGGTACCAATATAAATAGTTCAGCCACTTCTACATAAATATTTGACTAATCTGTTGCTATAAATCTTTGACAACACTTCTGCAACTAAGCTCAATAACCTGAGTCTCGACCATTTCTGATGGTCTAGAGGAAATGTTGAAAATATAATATGGAGAAAGGAATGGCTGTGTCAGACTCCACAAACCTATGTGCACAGCAACCACTTTTTAAATATCTATGAGACAAGATGAGCAAAATAAAGAGTTGAGGATGGGGTGGGGATGATTCTAGTTTAACACTAAGTTTTAGAGGAAGCTCTGATCGATCTTGTGCAAAATTTGCGGCACAAGACTTCACATGCAAAAAGTCTTCAATTCAGATTTTAGATCTAGCATGAGACACACCAAACCAAGATTTATTTATCCCCTCCCCCAAGAAAAACAAGATTTATTTCAAAGGGGGCCAAGGGATGTTGTACATTTTATTAGTTGTCTTGGAAAGTAGAGAGTAATCTCCTCTGCCAAATACTCACTCATTCCCACTGGTTATGATGACATAGGTGCCAACAGGGCAATTCCAGAGCACTGCTCTTCCAATCTTGGGCATAGCCCAACTCTCCCAGTCTTGTATATGCGATTTCATAACCTGCCCTCCAATAAAGCTAGCCACTACATACACAATCCTAAAACAGCATTGCTAGCAAGCTAAAATATAAAGTTTTTGTTAAAATACCAAATTGATAGAATAAAACAAAGATTACATCCTAGTTATTTATGTAATACATATAAATCGTTCAAAGTTCAGTTTCAGATAAATGATAAAGTCATCATTTTCATTCTTACTGTCCTAATTCTTAAGTCAGAGTGTGTTAGGTTTCTCATGTACTTGTGTTTACAAAGCAAAAACTGGCAATGAATGCAGGGAGAAGGGACAAGGACAAAGAAGGTGGGAAGGGTCTCAATTAAATATTTTGTCTTTGGACCTCTTAGCCTTTCTGTGGATGATATCATACAGCCCCAATAAGAGGAAATGATTCGTTATATTTCTGAGAAATTACTTGCTTCCTATATTGTTTTTCTTCTTGAATTTTAAAATGATAACATTTAGGCTTGTGGTATTACTGGTTCAATAATGCCAAACTAAAATAATCATTCCCAAGAACAAAGAGAGATTCCTAACTAAAGGCAATCAAAGAAAGCATTTGAGACAGAAACATCTAATCTACAGTTTTCATGAATTGTAATAGATTGTCAGAAAGCTGTAATTCTGCTCTTAAGAACAAAGTTGGAAATAATTCTAATTAATTGAATAATCTGTGGAGAATATTGTATGGTGAAAACAGGGTAGAATCTCTGTGACACTATAGATTGTGCTCCGGATGAAAAGAGCATAGGAAACAATACTGATGTTTTTAAAATTGTTGAATGCTTGTTTCAAGCATTTCTATCTTGAAATGAACATTTATCTTCAGATGAAAGGTTCCCTGAGCAGCTTATATGAGGTCAATAAATACAAGGTTTATTACCCCCGCTAGCAGGGTTACAATCTGAAAGGTGTAACTGCAAAGGGAAAAGGGCTAAAGAAGGAACAGTAAAAATAAACTCAGGCAGTTAAGAGTTTCAAAGTTACACAAAAAAAAAATTGAATGTATAAAAATAAGTGGAATTAAGAAAGTACATTTCCTCATCTCTGCTTGGCAAAGAAGACCAACAAAAGCATCTTCCAGAATGCTTTCTATTACAAAGCATTCAAAGGAAGGATTGCCTATCTTTTTTTGATCTTTTTCAGTCTAATGCTGAATTATATGCCTGTCATATTTTTCTGATACATAAATGTACGTCCAGACTTTTTCCATTTAAGAATTACAGCACTTTAAAGAATGAACAATTAAAATTACAAACATACAGTAATTATAAATTATGTATGCAATATGTGACCATAGCTTAGCAATTATACCAGTTAAATGAGGAGATGGTTGTTATTTTTACTAGACAGACACAATGTGTGCGGGGGGAAGGGAAATGCTTATCAGCACATCAAAGTCCACCCTAAGGAATTTTTAAACTGAAGATTTGCAGAATAGAGGCCTTCCCAATACTGTCTGGACTTTCTCCTCCCTTTCTCACAAATGCCAAACAGATGCAAAATGCAAGTGTGATCTCTTCAGCAGAGAGTTATGCACCATGACATAAATGATTCTATGTACCATACTGGGAGGTCTCTTGAATTGGACCCCCACAAAATTAACAAGGATGAGATCTTGGGAAAATAACAAGACCCTTTTCCTGGCCTCACAAACAGTATCTTCTCACAAAGTCTCATGCAGCTTGCCAGCAAACTGAACCCTTCATGTCAGGGTCCATGCCCCTACCCAGTAAAGGGTTCCGGAAGAAGCCTGAAGGGTTGGAAATTAGCAAACAAAAGGCAGATTGTTTTTTGTGGAACTGAACTGGGGTTTTGTCGGCACCTGCACAATGCCATAGCCTTTCACAATTATTCCCTTTCTGAGCAAGCAACTGCAGAGGGTCCAATTATTCTGTGCTTCTAATTCAGGGCACAGATAGCCAACTATTTGTATTCTCCAGGAAGTGGAAAAGGGGTTTTGGGATCAGCAGCTTCTTGAGTCACATCCTTATTCAAGTGAAAGTAGCAATAAGATGTCTAGAATCAGCAGTTAAGATCTGCTAGCATTAAAGATGAAGCAAGGTTGTAGGTAACTCAGGGAGCAAAAAGGTGAGGAAGTGCCTTATTTGACACAGCCAAGCTAAAGTGAATGCTTCGGGCCCAGGGAGACCAGAAGAAATAGTAGTAGGCAGGAAGCATCAAGGGAATAATGCATTTTAATATACTGTAGTTATAAAAGCGCATCATACCAATACTATTTGGGAGAACGGAGCATCTGTGTAGAAAGAGGATTTTTATGAAAAGAAACCATGGTTCCCAATTATACAAATATACCTTTATGGATATATGTACGTGTGAGATTTTACACACACACACACACACACACACAAACAAAATGTGCAGTGGTGAAATTCAAATTTTACTACCAGTTCTGTGGGCGTGGTGTGGCTTGGTGGGCGTGGCTTGGGTGTGGCAGGGGAAGGATACTGCAGAATCTCAATTCCCATCCCACTCTGGGGCCAGCCAGAGGTGGTATTTGCTGGTTCTCTGAACTACTCAAAATTTCCGCTACTGGTTCTCCAGAACCTGTCAGAACCTGCTAGATTTCACCCCTGAAAATGTGCCATCGATTGTTTTCTACTTCAAGCGACCACATAGAAATATTTTCTCCATGACGATCTATCCCTGTAATAGTATTTGAGAAAGGTTTTCAGAAATGGGGTAAAGAGCTACTTCTACTGTATTGTAAGGCTACTTTAACCTTCTTGCAAATCTAAAAGTACAAATCTCCCGCTGTTTCCTTTACAGCCTGAGAAACTAGAGAGGATCTCTTCTCAACCTCTTTCACTGCCCATTATGTTGCTGTGCCTGTGAGCTGTACTCTCTTATCTAATTGTTCCCCAGGAAGTTCTCATCTGTTCAGTTTCCAACCTGGTATACTTGGGAAGGCAGACAATCCTAACTTGGTTTTTCAGGTTTTTCCAATGGTCTACTCATCACTACTGTCACTGAGTACATCAACCTTGCTGTTGATCATCCTCTTTCCTCCCACCTTTCCTGGGATTAGACCCTTTCTTCAGAGAAAATTCCCCTTTTCACATAATGTATCTAAAGTAGGGTAATTTGAAACACAAAGAAAAATAATAGCAGTCTAGAAAGGCCGTGAATCCAAATGTAAGAATGGCAGAGAAAGTCTTTTCCTCTGTAACAATTTTTCCATTCAGAAGAATCCCTTTAATATGTTTTTCCATGAAGAGAAACAAGGCTTGGTTAGTGATTCTGGGCAGAAAACAAACTGGCTCAGAGAACTTGATAGCCATGTGAATACTTTTTGGCTTAAATTCAGAGTCCTTGGGCTGATTTTTATTTAAAAAATATTTCCGAGGGAGACCTTTCTCAATCTGTGGGATTTCCCTTGTTTGCTTGTGTCTGAGTTTGGTCAGCAAGTATGGCTTATCCAAGTAAGGTGAACAAGGCCATGTCTTGCATTTCATCTTCGGATACTTGTGGAACTTGAAAGGTAATTTGAGTTTTCCACATGATGGATAACGCAGTGACACACCCCTTCCTGGTTTCTTCCACAGTTGAATGGGGCATGAAGAATTGAGGAAGAATTTATTTAGGCATGAAGAATTGAGGAAGAATTTATTTAGGAAGTAATAAATGCCTCTGATGTTTCCTTCCTTGAAGGAAATTGTAATATGCTCTCTCTTGAAGAAACTATTTCAGTTCTGGTATTTTTGATAACATTTGCTTTTTGAGAATATCTGTTGAGAAAAGGGAAGGAGATTCAATTAAAAACAAGTTTGAAGGGAACAAATTATATAGATTTCTTTCAAATAGGATTCAGCTCCAGTCATAGGACATTGAACTTTGGCCACTCTAGTCAATAATCTTTGTCTCAATTTGGACGGGGCAGTCCATTAATCTCTTGGCAGCTTTTGTTAATGCTGGTCATGATACTCCTTGGCTACCAGCAAGGTCTGGGAGTAAAGGGCACCATATTATGTCAATGATCATGGGGGAATAGTGGTCAAATTCTTGGGTGCTCCAAAATGGGATATCACAAGATTCAGTCCTTTCCCTCTTGTTATTCAGCACCTAGATGGAGCATCTAGGAAAAGTCATCAATGACAGGTCATCAATATGCTGATGACACTCTTAGGGTCTGAATAGGGAGAAATAAGATGACTTTTTTTTTTTGCTTTTAATTGTTGAGATATTCTATATTCATTTGGTCATCTGCACTATCCAGAATCAGCCCAAATGGGTGATCAATAAATTTTGTCCTTAAATAAATATATCTGACAGATACAAGTAAGGCTCATAAGTAAGTCATGTTAATGTGGCTTGTAGTTTATAGCTGAAACTGTAATTCTAGGTGTCCTACCTTAGAAGAAAATTCCATTAATTTTACTGGGAATATCTTTAAACTGACAAACTGAAAGTATGGATCTTTTCAGAGCTAAGAAAAGGTTCATATATAATTTTATAAATCATATACATGACTAAAAATATGGATCCTTCTCCCATTCTTGTTGTAACCTAAGGCCTTCTACTTACATTCAAGGCATACAAAACTGGATGGAAATGGGTGGAAATAATACAAATGGGCAGAAATATTACAATTGCAAAGTCAATGTGATGATACAGAAGAATTATCTGTGGTGCACAACAAAGCTATTTTTTGCATTTTCATATGCAACAGCATTTTGACTTGGACCTGAGAATGCTAAGTGTAAATGAGAATGAAACCACATGCTGTTAAATTTAAAGAACTTTCTCTCAGTTATGACTTTTAACAGGAAAGACTGTTTTCATTAACACATCTATATGACACCTAAATAATGGGGCACTTATCCACTAGGTATTTACAGATGTTCTGTTCCCCAGGATTTTAATATCAAAACCTCCACTCAGATCTGCTTCAAAATTACTAATTTTATAGACCTAGAAAAATAGTCCACATTGGAAACCAAAACCAACACATTCAAATGAACAGTTTATCTAAGAAATTCAGCAGTTGCAATCACAACAGAAGCCCCTCATTATTTATGACCTTTGAGCATAAGAAAGCATCACTTACTTATATCTATGAATTCATCAATAAATTAAACTGGCACAAGGGACTGTGTAGCAAATGCACACACAGCACTTATGCAGTGCCTGTATTATACAATTACATGACCAAAGCAGTTCTTTTCCTCTTTACCAGTTACCTGAGAAATAGAACATTCTGTTAACGTCCCTTCTCCTCCCCTCCATGCTTTTTTTAAAACTTCCTGCTTAAAGGCAATAGCACAGTGGCTTCTCTGAAATGAAAAATCCAAGGAAAACCTCTGAGATTTTTTAGAAAGGTTTTTGATTAAAATAATAGGCAAGCAAGATGTGCCACAAGAATAAAGGAAGAGGACACCAAATATAAGAAATTACAGTAGTAGTTTTTAATTAGCAAAGGTACAAAGCAATGGAAGGCAGATGGTGACAAATTTCTCAAATTCCTGTGTGTGTGTGTATGTGTGTGTGTGTGTATGTATGTATGTATGTATGTATGTATGTATGTATGTATGTATGTATGTATATATATATATATATATATATATATATATATATATATATATATATATAGGTCTTTGCTTATTCGGGTTTACTCCCGCATAAAATTGGAAGTGTCTTGGCGATGTTTCAACGAAGTCTCATTCGTCATCTTCAGGCTGGTGTTTTCGGCTTTGTGCTTCTAGGAGCAATGTGTGATCGCAGCTGTTTCTTCCTTTTAACTGCCAGTGATGGTGTGAACTGATTGGGTGGGAGCTTGACTGTGTTCTGATTGGGTGGAGGTGTGTTCTGATTGGTTGGAGGCTTGGCTGTGCTCTGATTGGATGGGGGGTAGGCTGTGCTCGGGTTAGTCTGAGTTGCAGGGGGATTTGAGCTGGTGAGCTGTGTTGCTGTTGTTTGGCTTCGCGTTCGTGGTCATGCCACATCTTCATGGTGGGTGTCAGTTTGCTTCATGTATGGATTGGAGGAGTTTAAAGTAGCTAATGATGCAGCTGTGGTCTGGCTTCTGGTTTGTGATTGTGCCTCATCATCGGTGTGGATTTTGGTTTGCTTTTTGCGTGGATGTGTGGTGGTGACATCCTGTGTGGTTTTCGTGAGTGTGGGTCTGGTGTCATTCTTTGTGTTAGGGACTTGTTTGTCAATAAGGGTGGGTTTCCAAATGGCTGGTAGGCGGGAGGTATTATCTCGTTTATTCATGCTGTGTGGGCGTTTTTCTATCTCGATGGCTTCTCTGATTATTCTGTTGTTAAAGTGTTCGGTTTTGGCGATAGTTCTGGTCTTTTTAAAGTCAATTTCATGTCCTGTGGCTTTAAGGTGTTGGAACAGGAAAGAAGTTGGTTCCTCTTTTCTGACTGAGTTCTTGTGTTCTTCAATGCGTGCACTTATTCTTCTGTTGCTTTATCCGATGTATGTGGCGGGACAGGCGGTGCATGGGATTTCATGCACGCGGGAGAAAATCCGAATAACCAAAGACCTACATACAAACACCCGCGAAAACCTCAGGAAACAAATATATATATATATTTCACAGTCTCTCTTGCTAAACTAGGAATCTGGAAAACAAGGACACAGAGGAAGACTGAATACCCCATTGTGCTTCATTAGGAAGACAAATGAACTCTTTAGAAGAAAGACGAGACTTTACCTGAGAGAGAGAGAGAGAGAAAGCCACAAGGGATATGGTGTATGTTCTTAAAGCAACTTGATCTTAGTGCTTGTGAAAATAACCCTCCTTAAGACTGCAGCTGATTCTAAGGGCAAGTTTTATTGCTCCGCCTGATAATGACATTAGATCTGTAATCTCCACTTAGCTAACTGAAAGAAAAGGGTGAGAATATTTGTCAGATGTCCCCTTAGAACAAAAAATGCTTTTGCTTGCTTTCTAATTTGTAGAAAAGCTGTAACCTTTAGAGAAGATTCCATCATAGTTGTCAAATTCTAGGCTGACCTTCCCATTTGTGTGCCTTCATAGTGCAATGGAGAAGGGATAGCTAGCTCAGGGATTATAGAATGCATTGAAACAGCTTTTATAGCACAGAGTTTTTAAAGCTTGAATAAATTGTTTCCAAGATGTCTTCTTGTTATCTTAAATAATTTTTAACTTATTGTATTTGCCCTTTTATACAAAGAGAAGGGAATGTGATCAGTGAACAGATTCAAGTAACAATTGATGATAACTTTGGCTTGGATGCAGGAACTCAAATTCAAATCTTCATTTATGTATTATTGGCGGAATTCCATGCCAGCACTTCGTATAATGCTTTGTGGTTTGTTTCAAAGGGAGAACAATGATAGGCAAATTGTGTGATAAGGTGAGTAAAAAAACAATGGACAGGAATAGATAGCCATAGTTAGCACTGGAAATAAAGGAATACAAAGAAGGGCAGTTCCACAACTGGTGGCAATAATTATTATAAAATAAACATGATGATTAGTCTGTACCACCACAATCACTCCAAAATAAAGAAAATATAAGATGTTGTGGTGCAAAGCACACTGACAGCTGAAAGTGATGAAAGGGAGAAAAGTAGTCAATAAATTAATAAAATAAATAATCAAATTCAAAGCAGGATTTCAAAAAACTAGATAAAGTAGTTTTTCACAATATTATCTATGTAACTGGTACAAAGGAACATCTTTGTACCTGTTACAAAACACTAACTCAAATCAAACACCTGATGATGTCCAAGAGCAGGGTTGTCAAACTTGCAGGCCGGATGTGTCATTCGCTGGTCACCCCCAACCACATTTTAGCAAAGGAGGGGGAAGTCCCAATACATAACGTGACGACAACATGATGACACAAGTTTGACACCCCTGTCCTAGAACATCTTCGTTGGAAAAGGGACTAGGCAGATAGTTTTATCATATTTTATTTCTGCTGGTTCCTTTAAATAAATGAGTTCATTTGTACAGCTGAAGAGTACTTAGCCTTTAATAATCCTATACAGATAGTCCTTGATTTATGACCACAGTTGGGACAGGAATTTTGGTCTCTAAAAAATGCAGCCATGACCAAACCCAATTTCAAACTATTTTTACCCCAGTTGTTAAGCAAATCCAGCTTCTCCAATTGACTTTGCCTGTCAGACTCACCTGTAAATCACAACTAAAAATGCTGCAACCATCATATATATGGGCCAGTTGCAAGGTGCCTAAATTGCAATCACATGATGATAGGGGTGATAAGATAGTTAGAAAATGGGTTGTAAATAACTTTTTCTAAGGCCATCATAACTTTGAAATGAATGGTCATAAGTCAAGATTTACCTGTACTATATTTTTAAGAAGAAATCTCCATTGAGTGCAATTAAATGTACTTTTAAGTACGCACATATAGATTTGTAGCAACTTAATTTAAGAACAAAAGCATAAGTATCTTATAAAACAAATGATTAAGTGGACCTGTGAAAACAAGTATAGTTTTAAAGGCCAAGGCCTGAATCCCACATCTTGATTCATATCTGTAATTGGAAGAAAATAATTCCATGAAGTTTCCTAATATCTCCAAGAACATTTGCTTAAATCCCACTGGATACTTCTTTTGGGGTTAGGTTACATCAAATAATACAAATTCACCACAAAGATCGCGTAGCTATATCACCATTATCTGGTTACTGATTCCTGTAACTGAAAAGGCAGAGGCTATATCTTCATTAATCTACTGTATTAGCATCCATTCCACACATCATTCTCCAAGGTCAGCAGCTATTATCCTCCCTCATACAGAATTTTGCTCCAGAAAAGAAATTGAAATAGTTGCATACTGTACAGAAATAGCAACAAGTTGACACAAACCTATAGTACATCCATCAGGCAAATTGTTGTATCTGTTTTCCCTTCAGAAACAACTTTCAGAGGAATTTTTGCACATATTCTGCATTTGCAGAAGATATTTGGAAGGTTCTGTGGTCCAGCTTCCAATTCTACCTCAATCAGGCAATTCCTCTGACTGGTTTCATGAATGAAAGCAAATATATGCATCCCAGGATCCAATCTGTGTTGGTCACTGGAACCAGAGGTTTAGTCTTCTGAGCTTTCAGATGCGTGCTGGTGATGGGCTCCAGCATGAGTCTGAAAGCTTGGAAGACTAAACTTCTGACTGGTTTATCCAAAAAATCTTGGATTGTGAGTTTCTGCAGGAATATCTGAGAAAAGGCAACAGTTCTATAGAAAAGTAAAAAAAAAAAATCTTAAGGAGCAGTGTTGGAAATGCTTTAGGCTACAATTTTGGGTCTCTGAGTCTCATGGTTCTGATCCATAACATGTTCCCTGCCTGTCACACTCTTCTTTGGGAGATCAATATTTTCCCAATTCCAATCGCACAAGTATCTCCATCTCTTCTGCTGTGTTCCTATTGTGCCCAACTCACTTTGAGCAGCAGCGAGATTTTTCATATCATTCCTTTTTTTCAGGGCTGTCAACTAGACTCTTATTTAATGCCTTCTTATTTTGCGAGAAATTATTTTTGTGGCCTAGAATCTTGTAGGTGCCTTAAGCGTGGCTGGACCACTACTAAGAGACCCCACGATCTTCACTTTTCTTAAGCTATCCGCAAAGAGTATCCTTAGCCTCGCCTAGGAACCAACCTGCTTGTGGGGCTGGGGGGAGGGGGGAGAGGGAGGTCGACCTCCTTTTACAGTCTTGCGGAGGAAGCGTCGCCGGCAATTTGGAGCTTGGACGCCTTGCTACCAATCTGAAACGGAAACGTGGGGAAAGGGGTAGGCCGGGATAGGTAAGACGCTTAGTCCCCGTGGAATAAAAGCAGGTGCTCTAGGTTGGCGGAACCGGGCCGGTGTCCTTACAGGTCATTCGGAAGAAGCACCGTACACGTGTCCCAGGCCTCTCTGTAGTCACGCGCCCACGCGCGTGTCACGAGATCGCGGGGGGGGGAGGAGGGGAAAATCTGGAGAGGATTCGAACGGGCTGCTGCCTGCTGCCGCCGCCGCCGCCACCCGCGAGCCGGTAAGCTTTCGCTTAGGCGAGCCCCCTCCGGGGCCTAGACGGGAGCTCGGCCGTCCGCGTGCACGCGCGCTGAGCCAGCGGGCGGGGGCGACGGTCCCCGCAGGCAGGATGCGCTGAGCATTATCCAGTTGCCATAGAAACCAGCCCCCAAAAAAGAGAGAGAGAGAGGTTGGCGGCCGGCCGGTGGCGAGAAGGAGGGTGGGAGAGAGGAGCGATTCGCCCGCAGTCTTTGCGAAGCAGCAGCTTTCGCCGCAGCTTCGCCGGAAGAAACCGACGGGCCCGCTAGAGCGCTTGGCTGGCTTTGAAAGCGGGGAGTGGGGAGGGGGGGGAAGCGGGAAAGAAACCAACACCGCCTCAGGTCTGGCTTCTCGGTCTCTCTCTCTCTCGCTCTCTCGAGGAGGGGGGGGGACGGTCTCACTGTGCCTCCCACTCTAAGGACCGGCCGGGCAGAGCCACGCAGGTAAGCCCTCCTCCCTCCCTCCCTCCCTGGCGGAAAAAAGAAACGCAGCAAAGGACGTGCCTGGGGCGGACCTTCGGCATCTTCTGTCGCGTCCCCCGCTTCCTCCCACCGTCCCCGCTCGCGGTGGATTGAGGCTGGAAAAGAGGGAGCCAAAGTCTGGCTGTTTCTGGATGCCGTGTAGGTATTACGGGCACGTCTGAGAGGCTGTCGGGGGCTCCTGGAGCTGGCACTAGTGGGGAACTTGTTGTGCTTCACAAGTGCTTGTGCCCTTCTTTCTTTCCGACCGTCGCATCGTTACTGCTGTTCATGCTACTAGTAGTACTGCTAATATGATTATTATTACCCGGTTCCTCCCGGCATTGCACTTGGCCTGGGTTGCATCCCGCAATGGGCAGGTGCGTTGCCCTGCCTGGGCACTGAAATGAGTTCGGGCTACACCGCTGTCAGCTGATGAGGAAGGGGGAGGCGAGTGTGTGGCCGAAGGGTTGTTTCTTTCCACCCCACATGTAGACTTTGATGGATTGATTCGATTGCTGCAGGATTGACCGGCCTGTGGGGCAAACAGGCAAACAATATCACCTCCTCCCCCCCCCCCACCCCCTTGGGTGTTTTGCAACTGTGGTGACGCAGTGAGACTGACCTTTCAGGCTTTTGGTGTCTGCACCATTCTCTCTTAAGGAGAAATTGCATTGCTCTTTTAGGGTGGAAGTGGTGGTGCTTTGGTTTTTGTTTTGTTTTTTGTTTTGTTTTTAAAAAATGGTTGGTTGGTTTTCTTTTAAGTGAGGTTGGGCTGTTTGATGTGCCTCATCACCGTGATGCCCAAAGAGTCTCCAGAAAGGAAGGGCATTCTGTTTAGTGCTTCTTCTTTTTTGTTCTTCAAAGAAGAATAGTATAACTATTTGGGAGGGGGCAGAACAGTCATCTTGCCTCTTTTCATCCGCCTTTCAACCTCCCTTTTGAAATTGCTATTACCCGAGCAGTCAATTAAAATTAGCAGCAGGGGAAATCAAGGCTTCTATCTATCATTTGAGTGTTATTTTAGGGATCTGCAATTCTTCCATTATTAATCTAGGAATTTGGAAGTCAGTGTGGACATAGAACCAAGCAAGATCGGTGGAGGCCTAGGGCACAGGGTTATGCCACATTCTTTTCAGATAAGCTATGTTTCTTGCTTCACAGAGTAATGAACCTTATCCGGCAAGATGCCCTCCAGGTGTTTTAGAATTGCAGCTCCTAAAATTTCCATGCTGGCTAGGAATTTTGCCCACTGCAATCCTATTGCATCTGGTGGGCACCAGATTGGGAATGTCTAGTTTAAAATGAATGGTTCTGTTAGAGAAAAACCCATGGGTAAACATCAGAGCAGTCCTTTTTCTCATAAACAACAATCTGGGATTGTGATTAAATGTGCTCTGTGATTAAAAAGAGGCTTTAAAATATACTTTTGATTTAAAGGAACAAGCCAAAGTAAAAAGATGAACTGTGTCTCGGATTATATAGCATTCTTAGATACATAACCTGAAACCAAGTTCACTTGTCTTTCCTTATGCTTTCTTGGAGTTTGATTCAACCAGGGCTATTAGGAATGTCTTGAAATCATATTGTCATCGTGTTTCTGAAATTATAACATTATATAAGTTTTATAGTAATGAT
This sequence comes from Arizona elegans, assembly GCA_022577455.1. Lineage (NCBI taxonomy): Eukaryota > Metazoa > Chordata > Lepidosauria > Squamata > Colubridae > Arizona > Arizona elegans. The sequence goes on from JAKOOJ010000002.1 coordinate 157,766,077, forward strand.
AATCAAAATGTGACCATTATTTACTTGGGTGGATTAGGGCTTGACATGACAACCATAAGCAGAGAGCTCATACAAGCAGCAATATGTTGATATGATTGTGTGCCCAAATGGCTATATAAATGGACCTCATTGAACCCCAGTGTTTTTTTCAGTTGCATCATTTTTCTGGATTTGTGAGCTATAATCTTGAAACACTGTTTTCTAGACATCACTGATGCACCTATTGCAGTCAGAGAATCTTATTCCTTTGCTCCTTTATAAAAACTTTAAAAAAATTAGAAATCAGGATTATTTGAACTGATGTGTTGTCCTTAATACATTGCACACACTCCATTTTGAACTTAATGTTGTCTGACTTTGCCTGCAGCCCTGACTACATTCTATCCAGTAACCAGTTCTCTTCTTGGGCTTCTTGTCTTCATACTCTCGTAAATACATTTATTTAATATTAACTTGCTTCCTTCCCCCGCCCTCCCCATGACAATTGTCTTCCTTCCTTCCATCATTTTACAAGTCCTTACACAACAGAGAAAACTAAGTGACGTCGGTACAAATTAGGACTTGTCAATAGGATTTCTTTGGCACAAGTGGCACCCTGAAACAGCTCTTTTCAGCAATCCCGTATATGAATAAATGCCAACAGATGCAGCATTCTGCTTCATCAGTTGTAAATGAGATCAGCTGAAGATATCAAGATACTTCTGAAATTCAACTCTGCCATTACTGTAAGCACCCCCAGGCAGGGATTTGCTATATATAAAATAGAATGAAGTTCAGTAATGAAAATATTTTAGGGATCTATGTGGAGAGATGATAAATATTTAGAATGTCATTCTAGTTTTTTTCATTTTTAGTTATTACTCTCCCAATCCTCAAAGTGGAAAGAAATAATACTGTATATGCCATAATGCAAATAATGAGGAAAATGCAGGTATTTTCCTTTCCAAATGCTGCATTAGGGCATGTCTAAATGCAGGTTCTAGGGCGATTGCAATGTTTTATCTCTGCCATAATGTGGCTAAAGGGGGATTGATAATAAATTATGTGTGGTGAGGATAAGTGTGTGCCTGAGGTCTTGTCATGGAAGAACACAAATGTAATAGCTACAGTACATATGCTTCTTAAATCATTACATTTTCCTATATCCATCAGGTTTCACTGACTGAGAAAATCTCTCAATCTGGCAATTGTTTTGTTGTTTACTTTAGGCAATATAATCATCTACAGTCTGTGACTCAAAATTGGTAAACAGTACTGGTTTTTGCAAGTTTTCATCTTTGTTCCATACTCCTGAAGGAATGAGAATGCATCGATAAAGGAAATAGAAGATAGCAGGAAATATATGGAGATTTTATTGGAGTTATTTTGCATCCAGAATGCTGAAAAGAAAAAGAAAAAAAAAGATTAACTTAAAGCAATCAGCATTTTCCCCAAATTCTCTCATATGGAAGGATAAATAAAAATGATGGTCAAGAAATAAGAAATCACAGAAAGTTAGGTCATCTGAAAATCAGAAATTATGATTATATAATACTGTGTAATGCATAGTATTGCCCAGAATTATAAAATATTGGGGTGGCCTATACATCTCATAAATAAATACCCTTATCAAAAATAATATGGTATTGGTAATAACATTTTCATGTTGCTTATATTTTCTCTTTTATGATGTATATGGCAAAGGTCCAATGACTGTCAAGTAATACAAGAGAACTTAAGATATTAAATTATGATCAGCCATTTTGAATGGATAACTTCCTTAACCTATGGTGATTATAGTGGCCAGTTGCACAATGAAATATAAACTTCAAACAATCAACAGTTTTTTCTACTGTGATGACTGGTTAACCCATCTTTATGGATATATATATTTGAATAAGGGTATTTAATTTATTGTACTGTTATAATTAATTACAAATTAAACTTCCATTGTATATATCAACTGAAATCATTCACACACATAGTTTGGTTGTAATCCTTTCAACAATTCTGTTAAGGAGGTCGGGAATAGGTTCACACATTGTGTTATGCTAGATTTGTTTTAACTATAGTTTGTTGACTAAGCTACAAATTCTATGTTTATTCAAAGCATAAACCATGGCTGTTATTATAGAAATCAGGTTATGATTTCATGACAATTATTTTCCTACATAATAAAGATCTTAGGACCAAGGCTGAAAAAGAGCAATCTGCTTTAAGATTACAGAAATCAACCATGAACTACCTGAATCATTCCACAATCTTTAACTATGGTGGTGTGTCTTCTCCTAAGGAGAATCATAACTGATTCGAGGACAAAACGTTTTGGTGTGTGAGGTAAAAGAGCAAATAATACCCTCCCCAAATGTCAGTGAGAGTGCATATTAGACAAAATAAACCTTCACTAATAAAGTTAGGTTCAAGAGAATTTGAATAATAATGACTAAGCAGGTTGTGTGAATTCTCAAACTCTCCATTTCAGTATCTCATATAACTTTTAAAAAATACATTTTGATACAAAAACTTACAGAAGTTCAGTAGGACATTTGGTCATCTATAGGACTTTGCTGTTTGTATCTATATAACATTTTTGCTCATGAATTATTGAGGCAAAGATGTGCCGGTATGTAGAAATACGTGTTATGCTTGCTGCTTATTACAAATAGTGGTAATGGCATTGGACTTTTCTTGGCACAGGATTTGAATTACCTTCATTTAGAACTGTAGTACACAGAAATACATATACAGGACCAAGCATAGCAGTTGCTGATGCTTAAAAGCAAATTGGCTCCAATATCTTATTTCACTCATTAGCTGAATGGGGGCTGAAGTAGGAAATTTGGTGTTGCATGGCACCATAAATACAAGCATAAGGGCTTATGCACACGGCCTGGTTATCCTCTTGTCAGAACAGGCTGGCAACCATTTCTAAAGTGAATTAGGTGGCACCATCCTTTATTAATCCCCCACATGTCAATGTTTTGTGTTTGTGGCACACCTTTCTATTATCTCAAGTACTCCTGTCTGCTTTGAATACCTTACCTCATTTTGTTGCAGGCGAAACAGTTCACTGGTGACTTCTCAGAGGCAAAGGCAAGAAGTCCCTTCAATTAAGTCACTGCTTACAATAGACTCTACTACCTTTTGGATCTACTCTTACCAGGAAGAGTTACCAAGCTCTAATAGCACAATGGTTATAACACTTACTGTACTACAAGTAGTCCTCGACTTACAACTGCAATTGAGCCCAAAATTTCTGTTCTTAAGTGAGACATTTGTTAAGTGAGTTTTGCCTCATTTTACGACCTTTCTTGCCACAGTTGTTAACTGAATTACTGCAGTTGATAAGTTAATAACATGGTTGTTAACTGAATCTGGCTTCCCCATTGATTTTGCTTGTCAAAATGTTACAAAATCTTGGGACACAGCAATGGTCATAAGTATGAACCAGTTGCCAGCCATCTGAATTTTGATCACATGATCATAGGGGAGTGCTACAAAGCTCATAAACGTGAAAAATTGTCATGTCACTTTTTTCAGTGCCATTGTAACTTTGAATGGTCACTAAATTAATTGTTGTAAGGTGAGGACTACCTGTATAACACTTTGAAAAAGAAGGTTGTATATCTGAAACCTGGCAGAAATATTATTTCCCAGTCTATGGCTGTAAAAGGAATAAACCAATATACCACTTAACTTACAATAAGCAAACAAACACAGGAAAAAGTAGGAAATTCAAGGAAAGAAATCTAGGAATTTTTTTAAAAAATCTGCCAGTTTTTAAACCAACAGGATATCATTTACAAGGCAGATACAAATCATTTATTCTGTTATTTAGTATTCATAATAAAGCTCTAAAATACATTAGAAACTATAAAGGTAGTACTAAGGTGTTTTTAAAGTGCTTGCTATGTCTGCATGAAGGTGTATTTAATAGGTTAACAACGTGTACATAAATCTAATTAAAATGTTATGTTACATTATGTTCTTGTATTATGTTGCTATGTTTAGTGTGCCAATCAATATATTGGCAATTGCTTTCCTGGAAAGAGAGATGGGAGGACACATCAGGTGAATTGTCCAATGGGAGGGCATAGTGGCCTGCAATAGCAATAGCAATAGCATTTAGACTTACATACCGCTCCATAGTGCCTTACAGAACTCTCTGGATAGTTTACAAGTGTCAGCATATTGCCCCTAACAATCTGGGTCCCCATTTTACCGACCTCGGAAGGATGGAAGGCTGAGTCAACCTGCTATCTGGGCTGATACCTGCAAATTGTTGACATGGCATTTCAGCCTGGACAGTTTAAGCCATAAGTGCAGATATGTTCTTAGAATGTTTCAGAATGATTTCTGAAAAATGCACTTCCAGAATGTGATTCCTGATATGAGGATGATGTTTAAACTTAAACATGTAATACGTGTTGTAAATATTTTGATCAAAAAGAATTTGGCTCAACTTTTTGCTCAAAATGGATCAAAATTAGTTGATTTTGAGTTGATCACTATGTCTCAGCCTAATTTATCTCAAAGGATTGTAGTCAAACTAAAAAAATGGAGCATTGCTTTTGAGTAGAGACTGCATGATTTTAAAAAGTGACATCAATTTAAGATCATCTAGTGCATATGAATCATGAGCAACAAATGTAACCTATATCTTACATACCTCCACATACCCATGATCCACGGGGCAAAACACCACAGAAGGCAGCTTTTGGCTTCAGACTTCATGCTAACACATGCAAAGTTTAAAAAAAATGTTGATTAGATTGGTTCCATGTCAAATTCTGCAGGACTTCATATAAATAAGGTCTAATGCAATGAAGGGAAAGAAAACATCTCAAGAAATTCAGATGCAGAAGAGTTAATCAAATCTAACCCTGTCAATCTAGATAGTGGGCAGAACCACCAAAGTCTAGTGAGACTCAGATTCAGCAGGAAGGTTTCCATTTTTCTCTGATGAATTTTAAAAAGGGATGGGGCCAGCTCTATTTTGCCTTTTCTTCTTGTTGTTTCCTTTCTATCATGGAAATACAGCATCTCAGTTTGACTCCCAGCCAGGTAAGAATAATTTATTACCCTAGAAGAAGGCGGGAGAATCAAAAGAAGTTAACTATCTAAAGAAATATGGAGCTAGATGTGAATGAAGTTCTTTATAAAAGTCAGCATTGTGGATTGATCCACAATGGGGTTTTTTTATCTGTGTTCATCTATTTTGTTCTGCGGGGAAGAGGGGAGATGGAGAGATAGAGAGAAAGAACCTCTGTGTGTTAGTAGTTGGAAGGTTAGCTACAAAATGAAGGATTCATATTTTTCTCTTTTCTCCCACTGCTTTGAATTTTCAGTTAGGTCGTTAATCTTCATCTATATAATAAACCACTGGAATCTACTTCTGAAATCAGCAATCTTATTCTGACACGAGAGACAGAATATAATGTATCCTGGCCACTTTGTTCATTGTAGTAAGGCTAGTAGGCTGAATAAAAGTACCAAGAGGGATACATAATTCAGATGAACACAAATTGGTCTTATTTGCAGATGACATTCTTCTGTTTATTTTTAAGCCTCATACGTGCAGTGTTGATCAAAAGATAAATACCTTTAGCAATATAACAGGTTATTGTATTAACTGATCCAAATCAGAACTGATGCCTATAGGGGAAATTTTTGCTACCCATCCATTTAAGGAATATTAATTCTGATTTCTAATGAATCCATTAAATATCTAAATATGTGTATACTAAATGATCTAACTCAGTTAGCAATATGTAATATATAGTGAGATTTCTTCAGATATTGATAAGATGGGAGTTATTAAACCTTATCCTTTGGGGAAAGATGAATGCTTGCAAAATGAATATTGAATATTATTTCCAGTTTAATTAATAATGAATATTATTCTCAGTTTAATTAATATTCCATGAGGAATTCCAGTTTATATGTCTGGCAAAGATTTTCAAAACATACGTGTTCTGAATATTTAAAAAATTTCTATGGGATTTTTTAATTCCAAGAATTTCTTTACAGAAAATGCAATTACCAATTAATGAAGGAAGATTCAGCTTTCCGAATCTGGACTTATAACATCATGTTTACCTATTGTCAATTTTTAAATATTGGTATCCAGCAATTGGTGTTAATGTTCTGATTTGGGCAACTTTGGGATGGATGCAGAGCAGTAGGATCTAAATATACTATAACTCTATATGTTTGGAAACAATAACTTCAGTTAGGCAACTATGGAATGGAATTTCTAATGAAAAAAGTTTTCCCATGCTAAACTGACTTTATAGAATGGAGGATATGTTTGATATGTTTGCCACCTTGAGTTATTTGTTAAATTAATAAAGGTGGGATGCAAATACATAAACAAATAAGGAACCCCAACTTTTTAACAATTGAGAAAAAGATGATGTTATGGGGGAAAAAAAGGAGGAAATGGGGATATTGACCTTAAATCAACTGTTAAATGAGGATGGATTTTTATCACATTCTATGCTAAGAGACAAATACCATCTACTAGATGTAACCCAATGGCAGCATTTACAATTACAACATTTACTAACTGCATTGCTTGGACCAGTAGTATTTTCAAAGTAAATTGAATTCTACAAACATAAAGGATTCTTAGCAGAATTTAAAACTATTTTTCCATCCTATCAGGAAATGCTATTTATACCGGTAATAAAATCTGCATCCCATGTCTCACTGGTGTGGCCATAATTCATTTTCCAGATTTCTCTGCTAACTAAATACTTGTTTATCACTTTTTGTACATTTTTAAATAATATATATGCTTTGGCTTTTGCTATTTAAACAAAAAATATAAAATGTCGTCTTATAAATATAAAAGCTATGGCACAGAACAAGGAAGCCATACAGAAAGAGGCTACAGCTTAAAAGCATTTGCATGAAGATATGGTCTAAGCAATTAACAAAACAGAGCTCATCAGCAAGAGTTATTTTATTTTAAAATGAATCCTTAGAAGTCCTGGTCTGCAATGTAATATTAAAATACATTAATAAGTACTAACTTAAAGTGCTTGTGCTAAAGTCAGAGAAGAAAAATACTTCAATTTTCCAGACAGTGGAGAAGAATCAAATAGTGATTGAAGGTAGATATAAATAGGTAGATATTCAAAGAATCAACATGAAAATGTAAACCAATGAACAAGCCCTTCTTCAGATCCAAGCATCAGAATCAGAATATTTGTATTACAAAAAAAAAAAAAGTGGATTCCTCGGTCCCTAGATATTTTGAAGAATCCCCAGCCTCTTTCTTGTTGGATCAGCCCTGTTATAATATTAAATTTCTATGACAATAACTATAATTTTATTCTGAATTTGGCAACAAGCTTTTTCCAGATTATACTGAAATCTGAATTTAGTCATGATTGAAAGACAATTGCTTCTGCAGAATAAATGTACCCACTCCTTTCCTCATTAATATTCTGTCGGTTCAAGTTGGGCATTTGTAACGCAACCAAACTGCATCAAGCAGGTATGCACAATAATAATTTAGAACTCTTTTGAGTGATTTCTTTTTCTGTTAGCAAATTTATGCTTAGTGTAGCTGATGTACTTTGGAAAATATGATCGATATAATCTAATTAACAAATCTTGAAATCAGTGGATAGTGAGGAATCTCTTGGATGTTATTTCTAGGATTAAAGGCTGTTAGAGCCCTCAACACCAGTGGATGAAAAATATTTGAGGATGACTTATTTATTTTTATCCCTTTTATAAATAGCTCAATGCAGCAAACATATGTAATACTCCTTCCTCTTTCTAATTTTTGCACAACGATTCTGTGAGGTGAGTTGGGCTGAGAGAGAGGGACTGACCCAAAGTCACCCAACCAGCTTGGATGTGTATAGTCTCATACTATATACAGTAAGTGGTCTTCCCATTGCTACATATGATACATCTTTAATTTGACTCAGAATGGCTTTTCCTATAATCTGCAACTGCTCAATTGCAGTTTCCTGACCATATAATAATTTCAATTACTGTATTATTCAGTGGTTTAGAGAAGGTCCGGTGTATTTTCTTTGCTTTACTTTGCAGTTTATTTATTTATTTATTTTATTTTATTTTATTTGTATACCGCCCTTCTCCAACAGGACTCAGGGCGGTGAACAGCCAAGATAAAACATAACATATAAAATTTAAAAGCTGTTTAAAAGACATTAAATAATTTTGGCCCTCAATTTAAAACAACCCAGTTAAAACCAATTACAAATTAAAACCGAAAGGATGGGATCAAGCCAGCCCGGCTAGATGAAATAGATGTGTTTTCAGGGCCCGATGAAAAGTCCGGAGGTCTGGTATCGTGCGTATCTCTGGGGGTAGGTCGTTCCAGAGGGCAGGTGCCGCCACAGAGAAGGCTCTCCCCCTGGGGGTCGCCAGCCAACATTGTCTTGCCAACGGCACCCTGAGGAGGCCCTCTCTGTGCGAGTGAACTGGCCGGTGGAAGGCTATTGGTGGCAGAAGGCGGTCTCGTAGATACCCCGGCCCTAAGCCATGGAGCGCTTTAAAGGTGGTCATTGTTGAAGTTCAGGATAAATTAGGATGAATATCTTCATGTATCTGTTAAGGTAAATTAGTTTCTTTGTGCTGTCATTTCAATAACAATTCAGCTATTTAGATAGATATCCACTACTTCAGAATTGTGGGAGTCAACAAAACCATATGGCTGTAAAATCTGTTCATATCAATGCCAAAGCCACATTTTGCTCACTCCTGGATTAATAGTCTGGCAATCTCACCCTAACTTTCCTTGAAACTTCCTATGTTTTGGAAAAACATATTGATGATACCTCACTTCAAATTGATAGATAACCTTTCCCTGTGGCTTTATATAGATATTAAAGAGGGGCAGGGAGACAAACCTTGTGATACACCACAGGGGTGTGACCTTTTAGTTGTCTTCTCCTCCATCCTTGTTAGCTTCCCAGGTAAACCAAACAGGAAATACGGACCACATGAGCTAATTCTACTTTATTGTCAGGCTAGATTGGCAGAATCTTGCAAGTCTGGACAGAAACCACAAATCTTCCACTGTCACTTTTAACAGTCTTATATATAGGATGTGTCTTTTTAAAAGTTTCTTCACCCGCTAAGCAGTTACAGGCTACTCCTCCTTTTATCGTTTTCTAGGCAGCAACTCTTCCCCTCTTCCCTTAAGGTCATTTCCACATGGCATTACACTCCAATTACACTGGAATTTCCCATTCAGGAAAGAGCAGAATAACTGTAAAACAGTATCTTCCACTCTTGCGCACGGTCACTCACGCCCTTGTCACCTCCCGACTGGACTACTATAATGCTCTCTACATGGGGCTCCCCTTGAAAAGCATCCGGAGGCTCCAACTGGTCCAGAATGCAGCCACGCAGGTTGTTATGGGCGCAACTCATTGTGTCCACATGTCACCCCTCCTGCGTGAGATGCACTGGCTCCCAGTGGTCTTCCGGGTGAGATTCAAGGTGTTGGTTACCACCTTTAAAGCGCTCCATGGCATTGGACCTGGGTACCTTCAAGACCCTCTTCTGCCACCAGTAGCCTTCCCCCGGCCAGTCCGCTCCCACAGAGAGGGTCTCCTCAGGGTGCCATCGGCCAAATTATGTTGGCTGGCGACACCCAGGGGGAGGGCCTTCTCTGTGGGAGCCCCTGCCCTTTGGAATGAACTGCCCCCAGAAATGCGTAAGATCTCCGATCTCCGTGTATTTCGCTGTGCCCTCAAAACCTTGTTGTTCCGCCAGGCCGGGCTATCAATGTAAAGATTTTAATTGGTTTTAAATGTGGGATTTTAAATTTGGGGATTTATAATTGAGCCAATTATTTAATAATTTTAATTATTTTTAAATTTTGTCTGTCTTTGTGCTTTTAATCAGGCTGTACACCATCCTGAGTCCTTCGGGAGAAGGGCGGTATAGAAATAAAATTATTATTATTATTATTATTATTATTATTATTATTATTATTATTATTATTATTATTATTATTATTATTTCTTCTAAGCAGCCCAGAAGAATGGTATTGAAGACTCATTATGTCTTACATTTTGATCTCATTCTCAGAGCTAAACCCCAAAATTATCCACATAATCTACTTCATTAAGGATGCTCTGTAGTTTCAGATATCACTTTTTCCCTAAAAAGAAATGCTGCCTTTGAGGACCACTCAGAAGCTTTAGGTGATCAAGAGTGCAGCAAAATGAGCAAAGATAAGCATGCCTCAGTGTGTCTATGTGACACCACTGTTTTCCACATTCCATTAGTTATCCTTATGCTTCCAGTTGTGATTCAAGGTGCTGGCTATGACCTATAAAGCCATCCATGGCATGGGAATTGGTTATCCAAGGGATTGCCTGCCTCCTGTGGTGTCTGCCTGGTAGGTATCATCTGCCAAGGTTTGCTTGTTCCCAGTTCATTTGATTAAACAATGACATCTATCAGAACCCACACAGTGCCTTCACTGTAGCGTCTGGAATGAGGTTCTCTTGAGATCTATGTGCTCTCATCCTGATGTTGTTCCAGACAGCTTTCAAAACCTGGCTGTTCTCCCAGACCCTGAGCTATGATGATTAGGGCTTCTTGTTGGATCTGTTGCATGTATTGATGTTATCAGCCAGATTGTCATCTTGTTCTCCATCTTTTTCTGTTTTGCATTGCATTTTATCTTGATCATTTAATGAGCCACTCAGAATCAATCTGAAGCCAGCCAGCACCTAAAGTGAATCAAATCAATCAAAGAAAGAAAGAGAAGATTGAAGGCTACGGTAGACATTTATTGTGTCTTAATTATTTCAACAAGAAGGGACTCTTCTGGAGGGGGACTGCCCATCCTCTTTAAAGATGTTCCCCTGGAGAGGCACTTGTAGGAGTTAAGGAACCAGGTGGGACCTGAATCAAGCCTACAAGTGGTGGAGCTTCTACCACTGATCACTCAGTCCACTTCCTCAGAACTAAGAATGTTTATGAGCTATACTAATTCTGTGTAAAAACTCATACAATTAACATAGCTCCTAAACATCTCTCAGTTTAAACATTGTATCCTGCTATAAGCTTAATAATGATCTGGTGTATCTGGTATATCTCAGACAGCACACTTTGGTTTGTAGTTGCTCATAAAATCAAAATAGCAATTTGCAGGTTAGATGACCAACAATGACTTTTAACAAAGTATTCTGTAATCGTTTCCTCATCCAGGGAGCACTATATCAAGTGACTTAAATGTAAAGGTAACTAAAGATGAAAGGCAAAGTCTAAATCATAGTTTTCCTACATGTATTTGAAAATTCAGACAGTGTTTTAATGTAATGCCTGAACAGTCACTAATGAGAACAGAGCTGGCTTTAAAAAGTGCATTTGATTTTCTTGCTATTTGGTCAACTGAGCACCTGATTATTTCTACTATTCTGTGTTCATGGCAATTTTCCAAGACCCTGGGAGTTTACAGTATAGAGAATATTAATTTGAAATCAATGACCATATGCAAATATAGAGTTTTTTATTCAATAGAAATGATTAACTGAAGATTAGTTTCTAAACTCCCTACAAAATTCATATTGCATATTACTTGCCAAAGAATAAAAGGTTTAAAAATTTTGGGCATTTTGGCAAACGTTAAATACAAATTTCTCAGTTTAAAAACAATTAAAGCTAACAAATTTCCATAGAACAGAGATCCCTTACTGCATTCTTTTGAGCCATGTTGTAATACAGTACAGGTAGTTCTCAAGGTATGACAGTTCACTTAGCAACAGTTCAAAGTTATGACATCCCTACCAAAAGTACTTACAACCGGTCCCAAAGTTACCTATGTTGCCACACCACAGCCATCGTTCACCCTTACGAGTGACCACACGAAGATGCTACAACATGTTCCCTGCCTATTTTTCCCCCATCCTGCCCTGCTGGGTCTCTGCAGGCACTGGGCCTGCTTTGATAGCCCACCACATTCCCCATTCTCCTCACCGATCACTCACTTACCATTGGAAGATCTCCAGAGCTCAAGATGTCAGTGCAAAGCTGCTTTCCTTAGATCTCATGTTCTTATATACACTTCTGTCTGCTTTGGAAAAGTGTTTTTGCAGGAAGGATGGAAGCGTATGGTAGAATGCGAGATCTGTCGTGTTCCTGCAGGCGTTGTTTCTTCCCAGTCTGGGCAGCCCCACGTGTGCCATCTGCATATTTTTAGCAAAAGTTCCCAAACAGCCAAAGCAGTAGCGCTGTTGCCGGGGTCACCTGAGCCCTCAGAGTGGGCCAGATCAGTGCAGCTGCCGGGCACCACAGCTACAAGCCCCACATTTGCCTCCTGTGCTGCTTTGGGTGCCAGAACCCTTGTCCAGCTAGGCAGAGAAGCACTAGCCCAGCCTCTTCTCTTCCCCGCCAAGCCCCAGCCTCTCTCACAAATGGGCATGGCTCTGCCCGCCACTTGTTGGAGTGCCAAACCCATTGAAGTACACCTGGCAAGTGAGGGGCACAAGGCAGCCAGCACACCAAGTTCTCCAGCTCCACAGTGGCGAGATCCAGGCGAGTTCAGTGCTCCAGTAGGTGGCTGGGCAGAGATCAATGGCCACTGAATTCCACTGAAATGAAAGAATAAAACTCTTTGTAGAATTTACTAGCAATTACGGGAGCTGTCAGTGCATGCTACAGTTACATCAGTTACTAGCTACAAAAAACTGGAAAACGGCATCTGAAGAAGCTGCCACTGTGTTCTCAACCAAGTGGAATATTGTAGATTCTGATCTCGGACAAATCAGATCTTGAAAAATTCTATATAATGAACGGTACTCAACATTCCATATTTTTCTATTTTAGAAAAATAGACCCTATAGACTCTGACCCTAGCTCTGAAATACTATTTGACATTGAGATATATTGAGCATTCCTTTGTTCATTTACCTTTCCCACAAGTGACATAATTTGAAGCAAAACCATCAGCATGATGCTGTCCCCCACTATACGTAAAATAGCTACTTTATGTCAATGTGTACCTTTAACCTAAGTAAAATGCAAATAATTCCAGCCAACTTCAAAGAATCCAGAAGTACTCATCCCTTAATCAAAGCACTAGATTTTTAAAAAGAACATGGTTATTATGTGACTTTAAGGCAGAATTATCCTGTTTCTGAAACATCTTTGTTCATGTTTAAGCAATTTTAAAAGATACAACTTTTCCTATTCCAAATGTTAATTTTCATCAAAAAATGGTTCCCTTTTTCCATTCAACGATTTCTTAAATCCAGTTTGGGAATATATTTTCTTTCCAACCAGCAAATGATTTCTTACTGTTCCTTAAATCAAGAAACTAGTTCTCCGTTTGTTTTGCTGCAGCAATCTGCACTTTGCCCTTAGCAAAGCCCCAAGTCTACTAGAATGTCAGTAAGTGTTAAATTCAGCTCATTTGAGATCAGAGCTTAGATGAATGAAAACAAACATTTCATTCCAAAATGAAATGCCAAAATGATGTCTCCTGGTGCAACTCTTGCAACTGCCTTAAGGACCTTAAGCACAGAACTGGAATGACTAAGTGCTAGAATTTTCATCCTCCATTGCTTCCCATTTGCAAAGCATCTCTTGTCTGTCTCTCTCATACACCCTGACACCCCCAGAATGGATGACTCATACTATATGCAAAAAAACGGCAAATTAAAGGTTTTATTGTGATGGAGATTTTGCTTTCTTTCTGTTGAAACTGAACTTAGAGACACAATCATATCTTTGGGCAAGAATGTAAGATGGGCTTTTAAATCATGGGGAGCTAAAAGAGCAGCATCCCCAAGCAGGCACTTCTTAATCCTCAACCACAATTCCTTTAAGAAGCCTTTCCTGTTGATAAATCAGATTTAATTTGCTGAAAGAGGTGGTTTTCAATTTTCTTTCAGGGGGGAAGAAAAATGCAGTGACATTTTCTGGGATGAAATGTGTCACTTTTGCATTTTATTCAAAAGGTGATCAGGGTGTGCAAGTATCCTTTGGTTATGTATTAACCAGTCCTTTCCTGTTCCTGTATTTCAAATTGCTGGTGCAGCCATTTAGGGAAGCAGAGTTCTTCTCTTTCCCTCACCTTTATTGCATTTTATTTATTTTATTTTATTTTATTTGTCAAACATGTACGAGATAACAGGTATAAGTATAAACATGGACATGAGCACATGAAATGAGTACAAATAAATGGCATTGGTATGACATGAGCTCTGCTTTCATTCAGGATTCTTCATATCGGTTACCTACTTCACTTTTGAATGGTGTTGATATTTTAAGACAATTTGTTCTAATAGCAAGAATAGGATTTTTTTTTTCAGAACTCCTCAGTCCATACAGTCATTACAGAAAGCCAAGAGAGTACAACTTTAGTCGGGACCATTTGACTTTGTGTCAAATGGGACTTGGAACCAGGCTTAAGATCAGTGTGGAGAGTGCATCCATGTACTAAGCTTCCATTGTATGTGTGAGGTACGTTTGGCTGTACCATTAGGAAAATGGAGCAGATATCACAAACAGGAGAAAAAAATAACTGTTAGAAGGTTTTTTTCTGTCACAAAATAATGGCTAGTTTTGGGTGCTTTCAACTGTGAATTATGGAAAGTAGATATTCTTTCCCTATTTTAGTCTATATATTAAGTATGGGTTCCACCTGTTAAAAAAACTATGGATCATAGGAATGTTGGTTCTAGATTAAATAAATTATACTGATAAGAAAGTTGAATAGAAAACTAATGAGAAAATGGCACTTTTTATACTTCAGTTGAACACAATTACAGTACAATCATTCTAAATATAAAAGATGCCATTTATGTTCAAATTAGTTCAACCATATCATTGTGTTTCCTAAATAGTTTTTTTTTCTTGATGCTGGAGGTCCTTTAGTAGCTAACAAGAAAAGGCCCTGTGACTTTAGTGCAGCTGAGCTTGCCTATACTTCAACATCTCTGGTTTCATCAACCCCCTCAGGATATTGAGTGGTAAGGGAATCCTACCCTATATGGGAAGCCTACCCTATATTTAACTAAAGCCCTGGGGGTCATAAATATTTTTGACCTGCAAGAGAAGGCAAGGCAGGGGTAAAGGTTGCATCATTCCAACACAGCTGCATAATCATTCCTCCCAGCTGCCTTTCCATCATTTGAGAGAGAAGAAGGAATTCATAGAGAGAGCATGGAGCCTTCTGTCTCCCCTCTGAGCTTTCTTGAAGAGATGCCATCTAGCATCCTACTCAAAGCTGTACACTCAAAGCATTTGAAGAATGCAAAGTTCAGTTTAAGACTGCATATAGGTGAAAGTGGAAACAACAAGATGCAAGTTGCATTTTTGTTGAGAGAAGGGAAAGTCTGCCACCCCAAGTCATAAAATTCATGACTATTAAATTCAAAATGAAAGCTAAGATTTTTGTCTGTTGCTGCTGTGCTTTGGGGTTTAGTTGCTTTTTGTCAGGGGTTTGCAGGGCTTTCTGATTATGCTTCATCCCTGCTTCCAGAAAAGAAGACACTGGTCTTGAAATTTTTAGTACATGATAATAGTTGAACCATTGCAGGTTACTACTAAACCAACACTTCACCTTCATTCTGTGAACTGATTTTGGATTTTCCAAAGTCCTCAATTATGATTCTAGAGATAGAAGAGGTTTTCTGATAAAAAACAACAATAACATATTCCATATATGAAGGAGGATGGAAGGTGTGAAGCCATACTGGCTAGCAATTCTAAGCATTTTAAATACAACACACTGGAGAGTGCCTAATATAGAAAACAAATCAAATATATCTCTTCATGCCCCCAGTGAGCACGCTAGGAACTTCTGGATATGATTCTGGTGTTTCTTTTGTGCATACAAGCCTATTTTGGATGAGGAAAGGATATGTGTCTTCTCAAAGTACTGTGCATTCATTCTATAGGATATTGTTTGGGTGATACAATATTTCCTGCAATAGGACAGACTTGTCCTTTCATTTCATGCCTGCTCTGTCAGCTCTATATCCAAACAGAGCAATTCTGAAGTCCTTAGTCAGCAATGGACACTTCATCAATAGCCTTTTCCTGTCGAGGCTTAATGGACTTGATTATCAAACTGTTATATTATGCATAGCAAAAAG
This sequence comes from Arizona elegans, assembly GCA_022577455.1. Lineage (NCBI taxonomy): Eukaryota > Metazoa > Chordata > Lepidosauria > Squamata > Colubridae > Arizona > Arizona elegans. The sequence continues at coordinate 157,782,162 of JAKOOJ010000002.1, forward strand.
GAGAAAGTGAAATGTAACCCATTTTGGAAAGAATGAGTCAGTATGGGAGCAGACTTTCATCCCTTATAATATCTCTCGAGAAGCTAAGGATTTTCCATATCTACCACTATTTCCAAGTTAGAGTTTAAAATCTTATGGAATCTACCACCATATCCTTCACAGCAATGCAAGAACCTTTTTCAATCTCTGCTGTCCATCTTCAGACTGCTGTTTCATATCAGGCCAATTAACTTTATTTAGGTTGATTGATTTGAGAGCACTAAGCATTTCTTTTTCTGTTAGAGAGATATGAACAATGCTGGGCATATTCTGACACAGAGTTCTACACATCAGATAATAAAATGAGGGACCTGTATTCCTCTATATGCATCTATTGCAGAATATATATCAGGAAAAAAACAAGATTACTAGCAACAGCTAGCAACAGCTAGTTATTGAGGAAAGATGGGCGGCCTATAAAATTTATAATTAAAAGAACAGTTTGGACATGTGTTTTCAAAAATACTTTTGAAAATATTACTATAGAGTGATTTACACATGCATGTAGCTATATGACATGATAACTGAAGAGGACTGAGTATATGCAGTTGTACAAAGGATAGTCCATGTCATTGGTATGCTAAATTTTAAAAGATCGTCAAAGGAAGACTAATGCTGCCTCAGAGAGGGGGAGTTGGCAATATTGTAATTTCCCTAAAAGGCTACATTTATGAATACATTACCATCCTTCCATATTCTTAAAAGTAGTTTTGCATATTCTCATATCTTTACGTATGAGAATATCTTTATGTATATCTATTATTTAAGTTCAAATAGAGTAATTTAATCCATCTTCTTATGTATAGTTTGAAGTGCTAAATAAATATGTGGGCATTTATAAGTTCTACAATATTGCTTCCAGTTTTATAAAACATCCCTTGCTTCTAAACAGCCTTTGACTTTTTACTTGATGACTCAGATGAATGTGTGAACATTCAGTTGCAAATTAGCGCACTTATGTTGATCCCAGGTAGTACAAAATAATAAATACTAGTTTCTGATTTGTGATGCAATTTTCTTGGCATTGTATCATCTGATAATGTAGCCACTGAGATAGAAATCTAGAAAGTCACATTTGCTGTTGATCTACACTTTACAAGATTAAAAACAAGGAGTGTTTTGTTACAAATATTAAATGCAACTTTTCAAGTGGTGAAGATTCTACGTAAAGCAAAATTAATCCTGATAGGAACCCATTTGGTATTTAAAAAGAGAAGAGTCACTTAGCTATATGCCTGGGGCCATTTCCACATGGAACTTGTGGAACTACTTACATTGGTATCTTGTCCCTTTGATTCCCCATTATTGTTCTTCTTGGGCAGCAAAGATTTCCAGCTTTGCTGTGACCCAACATAAATTGGAAATGTTTCATTTCCCAGCTTGAGCTCTGTAGAGTGGTGAGATGACCCATTTTCCTATTGGCAGGAATATCCCAATCCTACTTCCTGGGTTATCTCTCTCCCCGCTACACGCACGCACGCGCGCGCACACACACACACACACACGCACTAACTTTTAGCATTATTGTTCTATTGTGAGGACTGGCATCTTTCATTGAGCAGGGGGATGATGATGCAGAAGATTGTCAGCTTTTATCATCACAGCAACTGCATTGATTCTCATATGGGCAACAACAGTGTTGACTTGTCTGCTTCAGTGCCATTTTTTCTAATTGGTCAGCTGGAGAGAGCCCTGAGGCTTCTTAATGCTTCAAGGTCAGCTGCAATGAGAATAAATGCAAGTCACTTTCAGATGGTTTCTGTAGATTTAGTGAATGAAACGATTGGTGATATAGAGTCCCTGAGCTTAACTAGCTCTTTAGAATTGCTCCAGCATTACTGTACGTGGATTAGACCCTATGTATATATCGCTATCTATACTGGGAATGGCTTGTCCATATGTACAATAGCAAGTTGATGAAAGCTGTAATCCAATGTTGGCACTACTATTGTCTACCTTGTATCCTCTACATACCTTGTATCTTTCTATAAAGGATAACTTGTCCTAGTTGATGCCTACATTGAAATGATCCATCTATATAGGCAAAGACAAACACTTCTTGCAAATATGCAGATAAAAAGAAAATCACATTCCACCCACAATCATTTCATTCTAATTCTCTTCTTTGATATTCTTCTGATAAAAGAACACAAGTTGAGGCTGTGAATCAATATGTTCTGTGCAAACTCTTATATGCCTATTTAGATGGTTATTTTGCTACTGTTTCTTTCTTTCTTTCTTTCTTTCTTTTTTTGCTTTGTATCTAAACAGGCAACATTGTAAGATGACAGATTTTTGGAAGGGGGGAAAAAAGGCTTGTAAAGTTTAAACAAAGCCAGTACACAATTTGTTAGTTCATAAAAAACAAACGCACAGGTTTTCTGGAAGAACATTGAACATTTTTTGTATTAAGATGAACTGTGCAGGGGCATACATAGGTGTGCCTCCTAAGATGGCTACCTAAACATTCATAGGTCTACATATATAGCTCAGTCCCCTGTGCTTAAAGTCATCCTATTTTTTTTGGTACAAATTCTCTTTCCCATTCCTCTGTACCATTTATGCACAGATAGTTAAAAGCACATATGCAGCTGATTTTTATTTGAATTGATGGCCTATGTTTCTGAGGCGGATGAGACATTGTAGGCAGTGTTCCTTGCCAGCTTATCCTTGAGGGGAACATGGCCCAAGCTCTATCAAATCACAGCAGGACAGCAGTTATCGCTGGAGGAGAACTGCTGGGTTCCTCTGCAGGGAGGCAGTAGCAGCAATTGTTTCAAAAGAACCTTGACAAAGCAAATAGGCTGCTGAGGTCAGGAGCTGGATCCAGAAGCATAAACAAAATTGTAGAAGGTCATCACTTGAGAGGCCAATCTGGCCTGGATTGCATTGCTTTCCTCATGTAACACTACTCGGGAGATGTCACTGTCATAAAGCATGTTTCATAACCTATTTTTTTAGACTGTAAACTAGAGAGAACAAGGTAGCTGTTGGTATATATCAACCATTCTGCAAAACTCAGTGGGCAATTGCAACTGGTGTAAATTTGGTGGATAGATAGATTGGCCCTCAAACAGATGTTTAAGTAAGTATAGGTTGACATTATCTACATTCCATCCTGTACAGAGATGGATAATGGGATAGGTAATCTGGTGATGTCCAAACATTTTGACTAATACTGTATAATTAACTCTGCAGGAGTGTGAAGCTTATAGAAGATAATATTTGTAGGTCAGGGTTGAACTGTGGGGTCCTTGGTGCTCTCTGAACTTGGTGGTTTTCTGGCAGATGTTGCATTACCAAACTTGGTAACATCCTCAGTACTAGAAGGGAGTGAGGTTTGCTTTTCTTTTCTTTTTCTTTTTTAAATTTTCTTGTGGCTTGCCCTGTCAGTGTTAGTGGGAATAGTCTTGGTGATTCCTTGATTAGGCTATTGTTTACTGTTAGCTTGTTTGTTGGCATTGGTTGTTTCTTGATTGGGGTACTGTTTTACTTCTTGATTGTTGGTTTATTAATTGGTGTTAATCTCTGCTCCTTTTGATGTTGATTGCTGGTGGGGACATGTTTTGTACTTTTTGTTGCCCTTTCCGCTTTTTGTCTTTTCTGATTGGTATGCAGATGTTGTTTATCTGTATATGCCTATTGATACTGGTTTGTCTGAGTGCCAGGCTCCCAGGAATTCTCTGGTGTTTTTTGAACTTGGCTTCACATAGGGTGCTCACAATTTCTCAGTTGAAACTATGGTTGAATCTATCCATGTGAAATCAAGGCATTTTCATCAAAAGAAAGCTTAAGAGAGCACCGTGTTTAAAGCTTTCCTGGCTTTTCGTGTGTAAGAGAACTCCCCATTGACCTTTTCTGCTATCATTGCTTAAAAAAAAAAAAGCACTGATCTTGAAAACTTGTTGGAAAATAAATTTCTCCTTCTCCTTGAAAAATTGGGGGAAATCCTCTACCACCTCTCTATTTAAAAAAAAATGTTAGAGAATATTGAATATCTCTTGTGCCTCACAGGTCAGAAATGACTTTGGTCTCCCAAATCTAAATAGGATGGAAGATCCCAGGAAATCTCAGGATTATAATTAGACTGGGAAGTTGAAAGATCCACAAAAGAAAGCAATAGAAAATCACTTCTATAGTGCAAAGAAGATTATATGGACATGATTCAGGAGTTTAGCAGGAGTTAAGGGAGACCTTAACATAGTGTTTTTCAAACTTGGCAACTTCTAAGATATGCGATGTTCAGCTCCTAGAAAAGGTTTACAGCTGTATTTATATATTTATAAACTGCCCTTCCACATTAGGACATTATTTATTGATTATTGATTAACACAGCGGTCAATGAATATAACCTTGTACAGCAGGACAAATCCTGCAGTGGGGTTACATCAGGGCAGGAAAAGGAGCATAGGTCTGTAAATGCAATAGGGTTGGTTGGTTGGAAGGAAGTAAAGTAAAGGCTTTCTAAAAAAGAGATTACAACTCATGTCCAAGATTAAAATTTTCCATCTGCACCATTTCTATATATGCACATAAGGTTTTCTATTTAAATATGGAGATAGGAAGGACAAGAAAGGAAGAGAATGGAGGCAGAGGTAAAAATGTGTTGGTATTTCAATAGCATGTACTTGTAGTTGGATTAGGCTTCACTGAATGAGACCAGAAACTCAGGTTTTGGCCAAAGGTTTCTTGAAATGTGGTTTTGAGGAGAGACAGCTATGTTACAATTATTCTGAGAGCCAGTTCCAAGCATTTCAGGCAGTAAGGGAACAGTGATTCAGTCTTAGCTTTCTGTGCAAGGAAGTATGTGGCATTTTCCCTGGCGTTAAGCCAAGGGATTTCTGGTAAAGTAAAATATGCTGGGCATATTTTATCCCATGGGGGTGAGTGAGAAAGAAAGAAAATTTGTGTTGAAGCATACAGTACTGGGTACATGGTACAGTACATGGGTGTTTTAAATTTTTGGGTTTTAATTTGGGCCGAAATTATTTAATAATTTTAATTATTTTTTAATTGATGTCTGTATATTTTTGTGTTTTTAATAGGCTTACACTGCCCTGAATCCTTCGGGAGAAGGGCGGTATAGAAATATTATTATTATTATTATTATTATTATTATTATTATTATTATTATTATTATTATTATTGTCACTTGTAGGTATTATTAGTATTCGTGAAATAGAATTCTTTCTGCTTCCTATAACACTACTTTTCTAGCAGCCATTTCTACAACATAAGGAGAGCATAGTAATAAATAATTTATTACTCTTTAAATATTTTTGTTCAAACAGTTGATTTCATTATTTTGTTGTGTCTTTTGCTATGTGTTTTTGATCAAAAACAGACAAAAGATATATAAGATGCAAATGTATTGAACAAGATCAGTGTTGTTCTATGACCATGCTAGCTGGGGATGCAAGGTGAGGACAGCTCCACTTTTCCTCTTTGGAAAGGTCTTATTGTTCTTTTCTGTCCTGCAGTAATGTCATTTTTTTGGCAACATAGCTTTTCTTCCTTTCTCCTGTCCTGCTGGTGATAAAGGCACGTATTCCATGACTTTCTAAAATGCCACCTATTCTCTGCAAGCAGTTGACACTTTCAGCAAATGTTTATTGATTAGAAAAGTGCTTTAGCACATCTTTGCCAGAACTGGCTTCCCTTGTCTGCCTGCCAGGTAAGATTAGTTCCATTTGCTACTGTCCAGCAAAAGTACTTTTTTTAATGCATGTTTTATTACAGCAAAAGCAAAAAAAAAATGTAATTGTTGTTTTGCATCATGAACTAAAGCTCCAGTGTCTATAAACCATGCCAGCCTAGCCCTTGCTGCAGCATTTTTATAGGTGTTACACAAGGAAAAAAGCTATCTGTGGTTGCCAAATGCATATTAATTTATACCAGCAATTAAAGTACTGAGTCACACTTTGTGTATACATGCATATCTTTCTCACACATTTTGTGAATCTAAACTGATAATCAGTTGAATATTAAAATTCAGCAAGAATGACAACACTAATTCCAGTGATTGGCAATAAAGGTTTTGTGTGTGTGTGTGTGTGAGAGAGAGAGAGAGTGAGAGAGAGAGAGAGAGAGAGAGGGAGGGAGGGAGGGAGGGACAGTATGTAGCTAATAATACTGTCTTCCTTGTTGAAAAAAGAGAAAGAAATAAAGAGCTAGGAATGTGAATTCAGTTTTATGATTTTAAACATATAATGTGTTATATTTTTAAAAATATACTATTCTCCTGCCTAGCTGTCACGGCAGTCAGGCTTGGGTAATAGACAGGGAGCTGGCCAATAGGACCGAGTCAACTGGAAGCTCAAGCTCCGCCTCTTCCTGCTTGGCCCCAGTTTTTCGACTCGGTCTGCCTTGGACAGCCGTGTCTATAGTGTTCTCTCTCTTTGTTTCAATTATTTGGCTTTCTTTGACTTCGGAACGGACTGAGACGACGATTTCTGCCTTGCCCTTATTTACTTGCCGCTTTGCTTGTAACAGCGGCTACCTTGCTTAGTTTATTACGCCGCTATCGAGCGGCCTCGCTGGCGCACGCACAGGTTTGCCCTGCCGCGTCTCCCGGCTTTCCCGCCTCACCAGCGGACGTTTTGACCTCAGCCCTTCAAAATCTGGATCGGGCTGATTCCGGGCCATTCCGCTCCTTCCCAGCGGTTCCGGCTGCGCACAAAAGCTTCGCTTAGCAGCCCTGACTGGCGCTTCATCTCCGGGGCCTTCGAACAGCAAGTATTTGCCCGCCCGCCATTTTCTTTGCTTCGCCCTCATTTTCGCCACTCCCAAGATGGCGGACGCCCATGATTCGCGCCATGCCTCCCGTCCTCATCACAGGGGGAAACTGGTCCATGACGAAGACCCTATAGAGGGATCATCTCAGGGCAGACCACCCAAATCAAAGAAGGGGTCTGTTCCTTCGGCTCCTCCTCCCCCGGCCCGCAAATCTTCCAGGGAGGAGGAGAGAAGACACAAGGCCATTGAAAAGGCCTTTAATAGGGCACAGGCAATCTCTATCTCAAGCTCAGATTCACGGCCCTCAGAGCCTTTGCAGCATGTAACCTCCAATCCTGGGGTAGCTTCACCTCAACCTACCCCGGCCTTGTCTCCTGATCGGTCTGTTCAGGAGGAATTTTCACCAGAGGCTGAAGTTCAATCTGTATTCCCGGTGGCTCATGAGGCCTCTCCCTCTCCCCCTAAGGATTCATCTGCTAATCCAGTTCCTCCTTCCCCTCAACCTGATCCTGGGCTCCAAGCCTTCACCAATATTCCTCCTGCTTTAGCCGGGTTGATTTCTGAGGCCATTCGCCAACGGATTGCTCAGGGCCTACAACAGAAGGTCCCTTCTGAGGTTTCTGCCCAGGCTGGTAATAACTCTTCCTATAGAGGTCGTTCTCAGCTAGAAGCGGAGGAAGCTGTCTCAGAATCTGGGGAAATAGTAGATTCTCCTGATCATGATTCCCTCTCAGAGGGCGAGCTCATTGTAGACCATGATCTCTCTGATGATGAGGGGCTAGAGCCTGACCAACCCTCCTTTATAGGCCTATTTCGGCCTCACATATTTCGTTCCTTGCTTTTTAAGGCTCAAAATGTCACCCGGCTGGGGCCTACCTCCTCTGTATCGGATGCTTCATCAGCTTCAACAGATCCCACCTCTGCCCTCTTTCAAGAGCCTTCGGTGCCTAAGAAAGTGGTCCCTGCCCCAAAATTATTTTCTGATGTCGTCCTTCGCCAATGGTCTTCCCCAAGCTCAGGTCCTCTACCTAACAATTTGGACAAAAGATTTTATAATATGGCCCCTGAATTTTCACAACTCCTCCAAGTTCCTTCGGTTGATTCTCCAGTACTGGCTCTTTCTTCTCCATCTCCTGTCACAGGCCCTCCCGAGGAATGTTTGCGTCCTGAGGAAAAGAAAGCAGAACGTACCTTAATCAAGGGTCATCAAGCTTCGGCCTGGTCTGTGCAAGCGTCATCTGCAGCCTCCTTTTTTAATAGAGCAACCATTCTCTGGTTACGGCAACTACAAGCGCGCTTGCCTGCGTCTGATCACCGCTCACATCAAGATCTCAACAAAATCATGGCTGCAGTGGAGTTTTCAGCGGACGCCACCCTGAATGCGGCTCGCTTCTCTGCAAAGGCGATTGGCACATCTATCACATCTCGTCGCCTATTGTGGCTCCGCAGCTGGCAGGCTGATATTAGAAGTAAATGGCGTCTGGCTTCTTCCCCATTCTCTGGGGACAAACTGTTCGGCTCTCAACTTGATCCCCTGTTGGTGGAAACAAAGGATCATCGAAAAATTCTGCCTCCTCTCAACTGTCGTCCTGACTACAGGTCTTCTTCTGCCTTTCGTTCTACTCCCTACCGGAACACGGATTCCTACTTACCTCAATGTTCACAGCGATCCTTCTCTTCAAGAGGCCCATCATCATCAGATCAGCATGTCAGGTCCAATGCCCGGGCCGGGTTCAAGCGGCCCTTTCGAGGTGGTAGGGGCCGTCCCTTTAGGAGGTCCCGCTAATTCTGCCCCTCCTCAAGCTATAGGTGGGCGGTTATCCTTTTTTGTTTCCCAATGGGACTCCTCTGTTTCTGACTCCTGGGTCAGATCCACAATTCGGTTTGGCCTCTCCCTCGAATTCCACTCCACTCCCCCTAGGTTTTTTCTTCCCTGTCCCTCCTCCGGGGATCCTGTTAAAAATGCTAGGATGGATTCCGCCATCCAACACCTCCTAGATATTGGCGCTATCCAACCCGTCCCTTCTTCTCAGAAGGGGCAGGGCTTTTATTCCCGCCTTTTCCTAGTTCCCAAGGCTTCAGGGGGGTGGAGGGCAATCCTCGATTTGAAATCCTTAAACCGGCATATCGTGTATCGCCGGTTTAAGATGCACTCCCTGCAATCTATCCTCCTAGGTATCCGTCAGGGAGACTATATGACATCTATTGATTTAACTGAAGCTTACCTCCACATTCCAATTCGGCCTGGCCACCGCAAATTCCTCCGTTTTTGTTACAATGGGCACCATTTTCAGTATAGCGCCCTCCCCTTTGGTTTATCTTCGGCCCCCAGAGTTTTTTTCCAAAATAATGGCGGCCCTTATGGCCCACATTTGCTCCACCCCTATTAGAGCAATGTTTTACTTGGATGACATTCTCATCCTATCACGTTCCTCGGACCAGGCCCTGAAGGATTTGTCCCATACGCTCCACACACTACAACAGCACGGATTTTCCATAAATTGGGCCAAGAGCCATTTAGTCCCTACAACACGGATTCAATATCTGGGAGCCCTTATTGATACCTCTAAAGTAGAGGTATTTTTGTCCCGGGACCGAGTAGAGAATCTCTCTTCTCTGGCCCGGCGCCTTAGGTGCGCTCGGTCTGCTTCCCTCTCTGACCTTTCCACCTTACTCGGCAAAATGGTATCGGCTTACGGGATAGTCCCTTAGTCGCGGCTCCATAGTAGAAACCTTCAATGGCTCCTCCTTCCATTTCAAAAATCGGCTTCTTCCACATCCTCCAGGAGGATTCGCCTTCCCGCAGTTGTGCTCGAGTCCCTTCGGTGGTGGTCGTCCCCGGCCCTGACTCGGGGGACCAAATTCCTGGAGCCGCAACGGGCAGTCATCACAACAGATGCGAGCCTCCAAGGTTGGGGGGCCCACTTCGACTCCAGCTTCGCCCAGGGCCTCTGGTCCATTCAGGAGCAATCCCTCAGCATCAATGTCCTCGAATTGCGGGCAGTCTACCTAGCCCTCCTCCATTTCAAGCCACTCATCTCCGGCCGAGATGTCTTGGTCTTAACGGACAACATCTCGACCAAGGCTCACATCAACCGCATGGGGGGAACTCATTCCAAGGTTCTCAAGGACGAAACGAGGTGCCTCGGTCTCTGGGCCGAGTCTCACCTTCTCTCCCTTCGGGCCGACTACATAGCAGGGAAGGACAACATGCAAGCAGATGCTCTCAGCCGCGTCTCCCTGGATCCCACGGAATGGAGCCTACCTCCCGATCTCTTCCAACTACTGGCAGATCGCTTCGCCCTTCCTCAGGTGGACCTATTTGCCTCCCGCGACAATCACCAACGGCCCCGCTTCTTCTCCAGATTCCGGACTCCAGGAGCGGAGGCGGTGGACGGACTCTGCAGTCCCTGGCCTCAGGGGACTCTCCTCTACGCCTTCCCTCCTCTTCCCCTCATTGCACGGGTCATACGCAAACTACTCCTGGAAAAAGTGGAGCTTCTCCTCCTGGCTCCCTATTGGCCTCGCAGGCCTTGGTTTCCGGACTTGGTGGAACTGTCCGTGGCTCCTCCTTGGAGGATTCCGGACAATCTAATCTCTCTGCAACAGGGCGGCTTCCTACACCCCGACCCTCAGTCCTTCCACTTGACCGCGTGGAGGTTGAGCGGCTCCGTTTGACAGCTTCCCGGGTTCCACCTGCGGCCATTCCCATCATCATGGCGGCTCGACGTCCCTCCACGGTCCATATTTATGATTCAACTTGGAAGTCCTTCCTCCGCTGGTGTTCCAGGAACCACTTGGATCCTACCTCAGCTTCAGTGGTCCATCTATTAGGTTTTCTTCAACATGGCTTTGCCTCCGGCCTCGCCCCCAACACCTTGCGACGTCAGGTCGCAGCCTTGTCATCGGTTCTTCAATTCGGATCCGTCCTTCCAATCTCCAAAGACCCCCTCATCCGGGACTTTTTGAAAGGGGCCACCAACCTTCGTCCTCCGGTGGTTCACAGATTCCCTACATGGGACCTCAACAAAGTTCTCACCGCCCTGACGGCTCCTCCCTTTGAGCCTCTCCGTGACGTCAACTTAAAATTCCTGTCCTTTAAAGTTTCCTTCTTAGTTGCAATTACCTCAGCTCGTCGCATATCCGAACTCGCCTCCCTTTCAGTTCGATCTGACCTCTGCATTTTCCACAGTGACAGAGTGGTGCTTCGATTGGACCCTGCTTTCATACCAAAAATCAATTCCATCTTCCATAGGTCACAGGAGCTTGTGCTCCCTAATTTTTGTCCTTCACCACAACATCGCCTGGAACGCCGCTGGCACACCCTCGATGTCCGCAGGGCCCTTAAAATCTATCTCTCTCGTACCTTACCCTTCCGGAGGTCAGAGGCTCTCTTCATTTCGTTCCAACCTTCTTCCATGGGATCTAAGGTATCTTCCGCCACAGTTGGCAGATGGCTTCGTGCCACTATTTCTACGGCTTATGACTCTCATTCCTTGCCGACCCCTCGTCGTATCACGGCACACTCGACCAGAAGCGCCGCCACGTCTGCAGCTTGGGCTACGCAAGCTCCGTGGGAAGAAATCTGTAGAGCTGCTGCTTGGTCATCGGTGACTCTGTTCATCAGACATTACCGTCTGGACGCCTTCGCTTCTGCCGATGCTGCTTTTGGGAGACGAGTTTTGCAAAGGGTTCGACCAGATCCCTCCCGATAGGACATGAAGCTTTGGTATGTCCCAAGCCTGACTGCCGTGACAGCTAGGCAGGAGAATGGGCGTTGTACTTACCTGATACGCCCCTTCTCTGCGCGCTGTCACGGCAGTCAGCCCCACCCTGGTCTTTCCGGGTACGAGTACGGGGAGGGGGACCTTCTCACCTCTCATTTGTTCTCTCTATAGACACGTCAGTCAGCTGGAGCCCTTCGCCTCAAAACTGGGGCCAAGCAGGAAGAGGCGGAGCTTGAGCTTCCAGTTGACTCGGTCCTATTGGCCAGCTCCCTGTCTATTACCCAAGCCTGACTGCCGTGACAGCGCGCAGAGAAGGGGCGTATCAGGTAAGTACAACGCCCATTTCCTGATTTTTTAAATAATTCCAGGATCAGCTTGACCTTGAAAAGCAGGTGCCAAGCAAGAATTCTAACAATTTTAACATTCTAGGCAAGACTCAAAAGAGTCAAGACTCAAAAACCATATGATTTGGAATCTGAACCAGGATAAAGGCAGAGTTCAATGACCACTATCACTTATGGCATAAATATGCATTTATTTTATTTAGTAAATATATCAAGCTGCTCAGCTTGCATTCCACAGGCGTAACATAAATGTCTTGTGTGGAACTAATAAAGAGGAAATGTGGACTATTATGCATCTGTACACGAATATATCAAAAAAAAAACAAAACCCAAAACTCAACCCACATATGGACAAGTTAGTAATATATATGCCAATGTTTCTCAACCTTGGCAAGTTGAAGATATGTGGACTTCAACTCCCAGAATTCCCCAGCCAGCTGCTCCATACATTTTCAACATGCTAAAGTTGAGAAAAACTGGCATAAATGACACTTTTCCAACATGGAATTTTAGGTGTTTAGGGATTCCAACATATCTGAAGAGCATCAGGTATAATAAAGCTGTTGTTAAAAATATTTTTTCTGCACCAGCAACCTATATTTCTTCATCAAATTTTATAATCGATATTGGTCAGAAAGCTGAAATCATAATTTTTCATTTTAAGCCTTTGGTTAGAACATCTCATTCTCTGTTTGACTCCATTAATAAAAGAGACTTTAGGAAACAAGTATATGAAAACTGAAATTAAAATATAAAACAAACATTCAAATTTAATGGCAAATAACAAACTATGGTTTGCCAGAAAGAAGAACTAATTATATAGTAATTGGGAGAGGGAATGGGCAGAACAGAACCCAGACTTATTTTCTGTAGTTTCCTAACCACAAATTGCATAAGTTGATTCAAAACATTTAGCCTGGGAAGCACCTTCAGAAAGAACCTTCTATAAACCTTCTATAATAGCTGATACAATAGCAACAGCATAGCTTTTAGGAAAACATGACTAGATGTGACAATAGATAAGATTTTATCGTACCCTGGGGTCTGATACACACCTTTTCAGAAGAACTGATGAGATTTTCCATTAACTAGATACACTCAGTGCAAAGTAAGGACATGGATGGAGATAGGGAATGCTAAGTAGTTTATTTTATTTTTCTCTAGCGTGGATTGGATTTACAGTTTTTAATTTGTTTTTATTACTGCAAGACCTGGGGTAGCTCAATGTTTTTATCCTCAATGTTTCTGAATTGCCAGAAATAAAGTCATTTTTTTCAAACTGCTTGATAGACATCAGAGAATAAAAACAATGGTAATGCAGAAATGTCAATAAACTGGGCCCTGGAATGCAAGAATCAGGCTTAAACTCTTTGACCTATGGTGAGATAGATAGAGAGAGAGAGGGAGGGAGAGGGAGAGGGAGAGGGAGATATTAATGTCTATGGAGATTCTAAGTCACCCAGGTCATGGTTGTCCTAAGGCTTGTACCTTTGAGACATGTATAGATTAAGATGAAGTATCTGTTATCCTTCAGATTTGAATAGACTATAACAACCAACATCTTTGACAATTACAGTTGTTTCATATTAATGAAAAATAGAGCTTAAAAGTGTTGAGGGATAACAGAGGTCCATCTCCTAATAAAATATACCAAAGAAAGTTTATATTTTTCTCTGTTGAGAGTGTCCAGAATTGGTATATTTGCTGCAACCATGTTTTGAACAGTGAATATTGGCTCTGAGAGCTACTAATGGAATAGATAAGGAAAGTACATACAGTATGCCCAAGACACATAATTCTTGGTTTCATAATTGGAAGGGGGAGGGCAATGGAAAGAAACTTTATATGCTTTCAGAAGATTTAAACAAAACAGCATTCATACATTAGGTGAGATTGTTTCTTTTATAAAATATAATTGATTTGATTGGCAAATGCACTAAACTATAAATCTTGGTTTACAAATGAAGTGAAATGAATCAATACAATAGACTGAACCAAACACAAATTAGCCACATTTTATTTTAGTGTGTTGTATGAAGGAAGGAAGTACGACAATTCAACAACAAAAAAGAGAGAGGGACAGAAGCCCCAACCATCTAAGATACCAGTTCTTGGAGATTACATGAGCCAATAGCACTTAGCACTTAGAATTATATATCGCTTTACAGTGCTTTACAGCAGTCTCTAAGCTGTTTACAGAGTCAGCATATTGCCCCCAACAATTTGGGTCCTCATTTTACCCACCTCGGAAGGATGGAAGGCTGAGTCAACCTTGAGCCTGGTGAGATTAGAACTGCCAAATTGCAGGCAGCCAGCAGTCAGCAGAAATAGCCTGCACTCTAACCATTGCACCACCATGGCTCAATGCTGATGAGATGATTTACAATTCCCAGTAAAGCATCAGTGGTCATTGAATCTGAATTTGTTTTCTCAGCCCATGTCTAAAGGCTCTTATCATTTGTGCATATTTTAAAAATACACATGCTACACTGCCACGTAGTTTAAATGCAAATCAGGCAGCTAAAAAATAATGAAATAAAATAATACAGTCAAGAACAGCTGCTGCAGCTCCTCAGCCAGGGCCACCTCTAATGCCCCTATTAAACATTTCCTGCTACTCTAATTAATGTCAAACACTTGGGTCTTCCTGACATTTTCATTTCAGATTATGATGTCTCTGAGTTGCATTCTGTGTGTAGTTAAACAATGGCCACTAGAATTAAAAAATTGGTGCTGTCGAGGACATTGTTGCTAATCAGCAAATACACCTGCCAGGCACTGGCCCCCTCCATTACGCCCAGTGGTGAAATTCAATTTTTTTTACTACCGGTTCTGTGGACGTGGCTTGGTGGGCGTGGCAGGGGAAGGATACTGCAAAATCCCCATTCCCACTCCACTCCAGGGGAAGGATCCTGCAAAATCTCCATTCCCACCCTTCTCCAGGGGAAGGATCCTGCAAAATCTCCATTCCCACCCCGCTCCAGGGGAAGGATATTGCAAAATCTCCATTCCCACCCCACACTGGGGCCAGCCAGAGGTGATATTTGCTGGTTCTCCAAACTGCTCAAAATTTCTGCTAACAGTTGTCCAGAACCTGTCAGAACCTGCTAGATTTCACCCCTGATTACACCGTTGGTGGAGGGACCCCATCAGATAGCACTATGCTTAATTCTCCCTGGAACTTGGTTGCAACTTGGGATTCTTTCTCTAGTTTGGCTCAGGCACAGCACTAATTAAAGAACTGAAGGAAGGAACGCAGCAACCTGTGATAGTGTCTATTTTTAATGTGCCAGAATTAAAATAGAAAACATGATTTCATGATTCACAGCACTCTACATTTCTAATAAGTTCATGGCCAGCCCTATTCTGGGTTCAGATTAATTATGTTTTGGCAAGTGAGTGAAGGTGCATTATTGTTTCCTTTTATTCTTATCCTAATGCTCATTTATTCCGTCTCATACATACTTTTACATATTTGCAGGTGCATTCATCCTGTGATGTGTATAATCTGAGGCACTGGATTGCACGTGGTATCAACTTTGTTTTTTTACTGCTAAAATAAAACCTCTGATTAAAATCCTGAAAAGTTGGTTTTGCGATTTCCTGCCATTTTGAGAGTAAACACATGAAAATGGTCAAATAAATACAGTAAATCAAATATATTTTATAGATGAAAGGAAAAGACCTAGAAATCACCCCCCAAGCCAAGAGAAGCACACAATTTTGGCTTACCTAGATGAAGGACATGACCTCATCCAATCTTCATTATAACCCACTGAAATTACAGGCCCTAACCACTAACAGGCTGCTCAGCTGTGCTGTATGTGCTTGCCAGTATTAATAGTTGTGATTACAGCAGATTCTAGCCATTCCCTCTCCAGCTGCTATGTACCAATCTATAGCCTAATAGTTCCCAACTTGTGGTCCATAGTCTCCTGGGGCCACATGATGTCATCACAGGGGGTCCATGAAGTCTTGAAGAAATGTTATGATTTAAATATTGCGTCAAGTCTTGGGGGACCATGGCCACAAAAGGTATTTAAAGGGGTCCATCCTGAAGAAAAGGTAGAGAGCCACTACTGTAGCCCATCACCTAGACAATGGAGAAAGTCTTTGGTGTCTTTAGTTTGATCACATTGTTCCAATAGGAATCTTTATTTCAGTTTTATATCTATTTTATCTCCAACCTTTCCATTGCTCTATTACTCCTCCTTCAGCTCTGGTTTCTCCTATGTTCTTACTCCCACAGATTTCTTTTGTTCAATATGGTAGCTCATCATCATCATTCTAGTGCAGATGCCATTCTACATTCTGTTGTTTCAATAGGAAGAATAATCTGGTGCTGTACTTCTAGTAGATATGCCTTGTTTTCTTAGTTTGGATAATTAGTTTACTCAGTAATTAGGAGCTAGCTTACTTGGTGACATAAACAGACACAAACACATTGTGGTCTCATTGCTTTACTGTGTCTGTTCACAGCTCTGATATTGCTGTCATTTCATACCTACCTAGGCAATCAGAGATTGATAGGAACAATTATGGAGGATAGAGTTTATATGAAAAGTGACAGTGTATTTTCTCTATTGAGAATTCCTTACTGAGGCAGGCTATAGCAGGTGTTCCTCATATGGGAGAATGATACTTGAATTAAGTCTTATCTTCCACCGTTAGATGACAATTGTAATAGATGGGTAATAACATTTAAGAACTGGCAATAAATCAGTTCGTTCATTCTAGTTGAAGAGTATGAGAAATTCCTCATGCCCTCTAGATATTTTTATCATGATCTATTATTATCCACAGTGAATATGATCAAAGGCCAAGAACAGTGGGCCTATAATTAAAAATCAAGCCATTTACTTTTGCTCTGTTGCCAAAACCATAGCAAGTTAATATTGCAGCTTTAATGCCTGTCATAATATCTGGATTTTGCTTTTGGTGGTACTAATAAGGAAGTGCATAGATTCAGGAAGGATATTGCTATTTAGGCAAGCAGCTTCTTGACCTCTTTTTCACAGGAATATCACTATCAAGCCTTCACTGTTTTATTAGCCAGTGGGTGTATTTTTCTGCATGGTTAATGCATAATTGTGGACATGGATTATACTGTAAGTGAGCTGCTACCCTTGCCATCATGATTAAGTATATATTTTAGGCATGCATGTTTCTTCATTTATATTCCTGAGAGCTACATGTTTTCTGCTCTGTAGCTACCTATAATGTCTATTGCTATGTCTGAGTATGCACATGTGTACTGCCAGATGTGTTGCTTTCTCAATCCATTTATGTATCTGCACATGGCTATGACAACATATGAGGAATGGAGTCAGACATTTATTTTCAAGGGTGGCCTGTACTGTAGGTTTCTGATAACAGCAAATCCCCTGGAGGTGCCATTAGTTCCTCTGCAGTGAGCTTTTGTGACGATGTCAGAAGCTCTTGTAACCATTTCAACACAGAATTCTGTATCAGTTGAGCCTACCAAAGAAAAAAATCCATTCCCCTTCTGCCCATGATTAAACTCATGGAACTCCTGTTCCAAAGCAAGGAGAGCAGAAATATTTGGGTTAATCAGTAAACTCTTTCTTAAAGCAGCAATTCTTGGCTGACCAAGATATATTCTGTCTAGTCTTCATTTCTAAATGGTTAGGTCAGTATAAATGGATTCTTGTCAACTCCAAGCTAAATTGCATAATAACCTTAAGGGTCTTCTAACACTGCAGATAGCAATCAGTGCCATAGGCACATTGCCAAGGCTCTAGGATTTGGATGTGTCAGTGTTACTTTCCAAGGGCTGCAGCTAAGCAATTCATCCCATCTCTGTTCACTTCCTAGGATTTGTGCTTGTGTCATTTTGCATTCTGACAAACGGCTGATTTTGGGATCAAGAACATTTTGTAACATGGATCATACAACAATATAAAACTGAATCAGATTTCACATGATGTTGAAACAATATCTTTCACCAGTGAGGAAATGAAAAGGCATGAGGCATGGAATTGATTCATACATGCAAAATCCATGTTGTCACCAATAGATCATATGTCATTTCTTAACATGAAATATTTTCCCAGCTGAGGGTTTTTATATTGATACAATGTACTGATCTGGTATCAGTGGCATTTATTATATCCAGTCCATTCCAATTGCAAATTGAGATTCTCTTTATATTTCCTCACATAATATTGTGGTTATGGTAGAAGTCATCTGATTTGACATTTGTATACAAATAGAAACTAAGATTCAGTAGAGGCAAGAAATCCTGTGTTTTTAATATAGTAGCTGGTGTTCAGAGGAAGAACAAATACACTTTCCCACAGTTTTCTTCTGCCACAGTTTCTTTTCTTAATCAGCCTTTCCTTTCATTGCCTTATCCTATGCATGGATGGGAGCATAGTCTTCCCATAAGATCAATTACTACCCATACAAAAATGTCAAACCTAGGGCACTCAACATATTGAGATGAATTATGCAGAGCCTAGAGCCAGGTTAAGTCCACCTTTTGAGGATGACAGGAAATATATGTGTTGAACTAAATAAATATTGATCAAGCACAATGTTTGCCCAGCTCAGCGTCATCTGGGAAAGCTGTTTATACAGTAACAGGGCTGGATTCTAGATGAATTGTTAGCATAATGTTCCATATCTGAACACCCATATATAAATCAGAACGGGTTTTAAAGGATTAAGAGCATGGTGAAAAGAAATGCATATTGTTTATGTAAAGATGGGAGGATGAAGAGGGTTAAATCTACCATTGTCTCTTTTTATTATTATTGAGAGCATTTTTTAAAATTCCAAATTGATTTGCTGCCTGAGTTTAATTTGCTGCAGATAGAGATTGGACAAGCATTCTGGGACTGCAGAGAAAAAGGCAGATAGTTCAGGCACAACAGAAAAGAGGGCAGGATTTGGTTATCTAAAAGAGAGATAGTAATGTTGCTTTTCCCTATCTGGTTCTCTTCATTTTTCTCCTCTTCCATCTATCATCTACAACTATAAACTTCTCAAGCTTTGTCATTCAGTTGCAACCCTTATTCTCAGCTAAAACATATGTTAAATATGCTGGATAGGAATGATGTTAAGGGAAGGCTGGCTTCTGCTATGATTATCATCCAAGTGAGGATGATTTGGAAGTGGCAGTGTTACATGACAGCTACTTCAAAAAAGCTTGTTTTTACAGAATCTCTGATCTCACCTGAATAATAAGGGTTTAACTGAACACATGTTGGTTGGCCTTTACTCATGTAAATTCACGGTTAAAAACAAACAATGTAAAAAATAAACTTGGTCTGTTTCTTTGCTTCTCTGCTATGTGTGATTTTTATCTTGGAGAAGGTGCTGAAGCAACTGATGCTTCCTGAAAGAAAATAAATTCTCTCTTTTTCCTCCATGCATGGTGTGGTTCAATAATCTATTAGGTTAGCCAACTGAAATATATTCTCCTGCACACCATCATTGGCTGAGGTTGCATATGGCATATTTAGCAACTTAGACATTATGTGATGCAGATCATATTTATGAGAATGGGCCATTTGCATCTCCAGAGTCAAACATGCCTCTGGAAACTAATCAAGAAGAGAAGCAATCTGGAATTGAGAATAAATTTCCTAACAGTGAACACCATTAACCACTGGAACAGCTTGCCTTCAGAAGTTGTGGGTACTTCATCACTGGAAGTTTTTAAGAAGAGACTGGACAGTCACTTGTCTGAAATAGTATAGGATCTCCTGCTTGAGCAGGGGGCTGGACTAGAAGACCTCCAAGGTCTCTTCCAGCTCTATTCTGATTCTGATCTTGGAGCTCTCATTATTCAGAGTTCCTCCAAACTGGTCAGGATCAAAGTTTCAACAAATTTGACACTGATAGTTTGCCTTAAGAGACTGAAAGTAACAATATCAATCCAACAAAATAGACGAAAAAACAAAGAAATTGCTCAAGTTGGGTCTATTCTTCTTAGAAGCAAAATAAATCCACCTAAATCCTCCCTAAACTCCCAAAATACAACCAAACATTTTGGACATGTCATTCTAATGACATGATATAATCAGCCTTAGTCTCTGGCTGCAAAAAAAAAAAAAAAAAAGGCTAATTATCTTATTTATCAAGCCACTGTGAAACAATTGTGAATTAATGCAATGGGAGAATTCAACTACACACACACACACACACACACACACACTATACTGCAGGCAAAATCTTCTTTCAATACCAGCCTAATCAAATCTGTTGCATTCACTTGAGTTTAAAATTGTTCATACTGTGCTGAAAATATGGAATGATTTATTTGCATCCCAATGTTTGCATCCCAAATCCAGCATTCCTATTTGTCTTGAACTATAAGAAATATTCTCATCTTCTCCAATTAGCAAACTCTAATTATAGTTTGATTTTATCATTTTGGATTTAAGACAATTTCAGGACATTCTGTAGGAATTTTAATGTTAAGGATATGATTTCCCTGAAGAATAATTTGCAATTAAATTGAAATAGCTTAAAAGCCTGATAAAGGGCCAATTCTAGTAAGTTTTCCCATCAATTTTTTTGTTTGTGTCATGTGACCTGCTACTGAAGATATCACAAAATATTTATAGAGTATTGAAAGCCAATAAAAGTGCATAGCAGTTCTATTTGAGAACCTTGTTTACACTGTGTATATTTCTGTCATGTACAATTATTTTTTGTAACTGCTGAAATATTTCTACATTCTCTTTATGAAGTGCTTCTTATTTAGCAGATGTTTTCGGAAAATCAGAACAAGTTCTTCGAGTTTTACTTTTAAGCTTTACAATCTGACATGGTGGCATTTAATTAATTATGCCTAGAAACTGTAAAAATGCAGAAAGACATTATGTCCCTAGATTTGTTTCCTGCTGAGAGAGAATGTTTGAAAAGAGGGTGTGTTGGATAAATAATAATAATAATAAAAAAAAAATCAGAACATGGTGCTGTTTACCGTCAGACAAAAGGTGGAAGGTTCACATAAATGGAAAGATAACAGAAAACCATGCATTTTGTCTCGCAGAAGGCCTCTCCTTGTTTCCAGGTAATGTTCAGGTGATTGTTTCCCCTACATATTTGTGTTGTTTCCTTGCAGCGTATGAGGTGTGGTCCTGTTGGCAGAGCGGCTGACCCCTTGGCGATAAATAACCAGGGCCGCAAACAATGTCAACTTCCTGTGATGAGTCTGTGGCATCTGTTGAAGAAGTAACTGACAGCTTCTGGGAGGTAACGACTTCCCCTTGGCATGACAGAAATGTTCATGATTGGCTGACTAAGGAGTGATTTAACTTAGTAAGAGCCAGCCAAATGTAAAACAGCTTTTCTTCCCGAGGATGCTGAAATCCCAAGGAACTAGGGAACACAGTCACTTCAAAAAGTAAATATGTTTAGAAAGCTTCCATGAGAAAATTCTAAGGTTCTATGAGATTTTTCAATTTCTTCCCCTGATATTAGAGAGGTGTAACCTCCACACACACAAAATTTAACAAAAATTAAAGTCCTTGCCTGTTTCCTCCAGAAGCTTTCTAGAGAAATCCTCGCTGATATCAGAACTAGTGGAGATGCAAAGAAAAAAGCTGTATTCTATCAGATTTTTCAGGAGGCCTTTCTGACCTCCTGAACAGTCCCCCTTAGATATGGTATTCGTGAAGCTGGCATGAATAAATTCCTTTTCTTTACAGTGAGAAAGAGATCTCATAAACAGATATTTTTAAATGATTCAGAAAGAAAGGATGGGCCACAAATATTTTTCTGCCCTGATGGGGTTTAAAGTGCTTTAGATATACCAAAGCCTTTGATAACAGAGTATTTCTCAAATGAAAGTTGGCTTGCACCATCAGCGTCCAGGTGTTGGCATACAATTTTTTCTTTTGAAAACAGATTTTCCAAAACTACACATTCAGTCCACTGAAATACATGTCAAAATGACAAACATTATTACTGAGCAGGATTTTAGAAATTGTATTATGACAAAAATAATATTTTTTACTTATGACAATTAATTTATGAAATACTTTGGTAGGATTTCTATCTTAAAAGATATAATATACTTAAATAATTATAATAAATTAGTGATAAATATTTTTGCTGGTCAAAAAGGAGACCATATTCACCATTTAGAGAGAGGGGGATGTTGTAAATTTAGGCTTAGTAAAGGTTATGTTGTAGTTGCTAAAAAATTGGTATTGGTTTTGCTCTCATTCTTAGTCATCCTAATTTGCCAGGTAGCCAAACCCATTTGGCTGGTTTAAAATACAACAATGGAATGATTTCTGATAAAGTGGAATCATTGTGATGAAAGAGCAAAAAGTTCAGGCTAATTAGATGAGAATGGCACAGTGACAAATTGCACAACCATTGTGAGCACATACATTCTCCCCCCCCCCCCCAATTTTGCAAGAGAGGAATCAGGAAATGTACTTTTTATCCTCAAAATATACCTTTCACGCTGAAAAGGGAATGGTTAAATTTTAGCACCGCACTATGGGAGAACTCTAAGACATTAGAATAATTGCAAAATGTCCCAAAGCTACGTCAGCTGGCAAATTCTGAGGCTCTTCCTTACTAAGCCGCCTGATTCCTTCCCAATATTTGTGCAAATGCAGCAAATTTAATCTATCAAGTATTTGTTGTTTGAAAGGAAGAGTCACTCAGAATTTTCTGTAAAGAGGCAGAAGTATATCCATGGCAATCACATTTTCAAGAGTTTTTCCTCTTTTGAAATCAAATGCCCCCTCTTCTCCCCCACCTTTTCTGTTCCCCACCCTCTGGTGCATATGCTTCCTGCAGGGTGCGTTTCCCCTTCCCCTGATGTCCTGAGCCAACCTGGCCTCCAGGATGATTCCTGGAACTATAGTCAGTCACTTATTCTAGGCAACTATTCATGTGTCTGGCAGGTGGGGAATTATAAGCGGACAGTGAAGCGGATTGATGATGGATATCGGCTTTGCAATGATCTGATGAACTGTGTCCATGAACGGGCCAAGATTGAGAAGGCGTATGCTCAGCAGCTGGTTGATTGGGCCAAGAGGTGGAGGCAACTGATAGAAAAAGGTATTTCTAAGTCTTTCCTTGTAATAGCGTAGAAGAGTAGGCTGGGAGGGAGCTTTTTCCAAGGCAAAAGGGGGAGGGAATTGCAATCTGCACAACTATATCAGTTTTTTTCCCCTTTTGGTTCAATCTGGACAATATGGGGGAGAGAGACCCCAAGGAGTTTTTTCTTCAGTTGTTTTTATTTACTTTAAAAGGAAAACGTGGCTGTTCATAAACTGCTGTTATCCTATATTTGAAGTTTCCTTAAAGGCAATTTTGTGGGCCTTTCTAGACCATTACTTCTTAATTTTGACAGGTATTACTTCCAGATAAAAGTATATCCAGGATTATTGCAGTAAAAACCATTTAAATTAAAGAATAGTATGTAATGTATTTATTAAGCCATTCAATCAGAAAGTTCACAAGTTTCATAAATATTGCCATTCAATGAAATGCATGCTTATTAAGAAGCTAATCCAGCTCAGTGGAACTTCCTTGCACTAAATTGTATATATAATTATAATCTTCTTGTAAATATATTGTAGTACCTATCCAATACCAGTGTGGTATCCTGTTCTACATGATGGAGGCATAACGAAAGGGAGCAGGGTTATAGGCATTTATTTTGTTCGGGCAGTTGAATATTAGTATGAGCAAACTGGTGTCTCCAAGCTTTTGCACCTTGAACACCGATCAGATTTGACAGCATGATCGATGGCAAGGGGCTATGTATTTGTAATCCAAAACATCTGGAGGGCAGCAGGTTGCCAATGTTTAGCTTCATAAACAACAGGCTCTTGCAATTACTTTGAGGACTGAGGAACTGAGTCTTGGGAGGAGTGAGTATTTAACCATCTGCCATTACCACTGCTTCAGTTTTCAAAGCAGCCATGATGTCGTTCATTAAAAAAAAAAAAAAGTCCCTGAAGATTTGATCTTCCACTTCATGACTTTTAGAATGGCTCCCATGATTACTGATTTAAATATCAGTATGAGTAGATAGGAGTCATGTAAAGTCATGTAAAGTCAAGGATAATTAGAACTGCAGAAAAAACAATTACTACCAACCTGCCTTCCATTGAGGACCTGTATACTGCACGAGTCAAAAAGAGGGCTGTGAAAATATTTACAGACCCCTCGCATCCTGGTCATAAACTGTTTCAACTCCTACCCTCAAAACGACGCTATAAAGGACTGCACACCAGAACAACTAGACACAAGGACAGTTTTTTCCCGAATGCCATCACTCTGCTAAAAAAATAATTCCCTCAATACTGTAAAACTAGTTACTAAGTCTGCATTACTATTAATCTTCTCATCGTTCCTATCGCCCATCTCCTCCCATGTATGACTGTAATCTTGTTGCTGGTATCCTTAAGATTTATATTGACTGTTTCCCTATGACTATCATTAAGTGTTGTAACTTATGATTGTTGACAAATGTATCTTTTCTGTACACTGAGAGCGTATGCACCAAGACAAATTCCTTGTGTGTCCAATCACACTTGGCCAATAAAGAATTCTATTCTATTCTATTCTATTCTATTCTATTCTATTCTATTCTATTCTATTCTGACTGGATCTTTTACAATCACAAACAATAATCACAAAGTCTGCAGCTAGGGTGTCTGAGAGGCTCTGAGAGGCTCCCTGAGGCCTCATCACTGCGGGCTTCTCAGGTCTCTGAACAATTCATTTGTTAATAAAATAGAACCGTCTCTCAACTTTTGAGTACATTATAGGAGCATTCAGTTTGTACAGAAAAAATGGGCTGTTATTTCAGGATGCTGAGCCAATATCCCACCCTTACTGATGATATTTATGCACAGGTCCCCAGTATGGCAGTTTGGAAAAGGCATGGATGGCTATAATGACAGAGGCAGACAAAGTCAGCGAGCTACACCAAGAAGTTAAGAATAGCCTACTGAATGATGATTTTGAAAAGGTGAAGAACTGGCAGAAGGATGCTTTCCACAAACAGATCATAGGAGGCTTCAAGGAGGTCAAGGAAGCAGAAGACGGTTTTCGGAAAGCACAGAAACCCTGGGCCAAGAAGATGAAGGAGGTAGGAAGGAGTGGACAACTTTCCCAACCTGATATTTTCCAGTTATATTGAGATGAAAACTTCCCATTGCCAGACTGACTGGGATTGTGGGAGCTGCAATGTCAATTTGTTTGCAGAACCCTATGCATTTGGGCAGGGGCCAAATTAGCACAGGACCAAAACATGATTTTTAAGATAACCAAGGCAGGATAATATGACAACACTAGATGCCACATGGAAAGGAAACCTCAGTGTTGGGCCATGATCTATAGAACCCCTTTCTTTGTGGTTTAGATTAGCTTTCAAAATTTTCCAGTTTGCAGAACCTAACGGTAAAGAAAAAACAGGAATTCCTGGAATTTCTGGCCAAAAGGCAAAGTTCTAGTTTAGTGTTTCGTATCCTTGATAATTGAAGTCCATGCAGTTTATAGTTTATAGAAAATTGGCTGCATTCAATTGAACCTTATTCCCTACCCTCCAGTCTTTCATAGAGCCCCATCAACCTCTTGTACAACCATAGGACCTCATGGAACACATCCATGAAAACTGTGCGTTAGATTACACCCTTAGATACTATGTGAAGTAATACCAGTGCTCTATATGCAAATGAAAACTGATAAAAGCTCTCTCAAGTTGAGCTCAGTACTTTAAAAGTAAAGTAAAAGGTGTTTTTTAAAAAAACTAATCGATAGCTCTGGAATTCTCAGTGATTCCCCCATCCAAGTATAAATTAAGGCCAAACTTAATTAGCTTCTGAGATCAGCCAGTGGTGACTGGCTGCTGTCTCTTGCTGAGGTGATATCCCTACAGAAGTAATATTTATCACTATCTATGAACTGCATGGTTCAGTTCATGGTTATAAACTACAAGTTTTAACTTCTCAACTTCTACAAATTTTTAAATCCAGAACTTTCATAGTTGCTAAGAAAACTTTGAAATATAGTACGTCAATAAATTAAAGTAGGCAAACTTATGGTGATAGCAAGTTAGGATTCCTCATTTCATAATACAGTTATTCTTAAAATATTTTATTTATTTGGTACCCTCCAGATGATTTGGTCTGCAATTCCCTTAATCTCCAGCGAAGATCACCTCAGGTCATAGATTTAATTAAGGAAATTTGAGACTTTCTATTGGGAAGGGGTTGCCTGTTGGATGCCAGAACATTAGTTATTATTTCTATGCAGAAGATTCATGAGTGGCAAGGATTTGATAACTTAAGATGATCCTCTGAAATAATTTGTTTGGGTTCTTTCTCTTGTCTCTCAAACCAGCTGGAAACAGCCAAGAAAGTATATCACTTGGCATGCAAAGAGGAGAAACTCGCTATGACCCGGGAAGCTAATAGCAAAGCTGAGCAATCTATTACTCCAGACCAGCAGAAGAAGCTTCAAGACAAAGTGGAAAAATGCAAGCAAGATGTACAAAAGGTAGGAAGGACGTCCACCGAAATAACTCTGAAAGTGAATGCACATCTTTTTATATGAACAAGCAGCAGTCCAGCCCAGTCTTCTATATACACAATCATTGTCACATGAAGAAATATATAACTGCACAGAGGAAAAAGAATCATCTTCGTGTTTAGATATAGATGGAGATGTAAGCATATATATCAAATGTATATATTTCTGTCGGTAGACAAGACATATTGATCACCTCAGAAAGTACAATTCATACTTTAAAATTGTTGCAATTGTTTATTTTTGTGTATTATGTAAGGTCCAATAATTACTTTCCGTATCCGCTGCTATTCCTTCATTTTTGAATCTGAAGCAGAAAACCTATCCGAAGTCTATTCAGTGACACTGTCACAAGTTCACACATGGTGACTGTATTTTCTAAATTCAGAATTAACTTGGAACTTTGTTTCTTATTTGTATAACAAGTTCCAGGAACAATATTAAAACATGCTTCCAATAGAGGTGGCTGCAGCTGACGTTAATTGCATCTGAGATTAATCTTATTTCAGTGCTGACATGGAATAAACTCAGAATTGAAATCCTTATGCAAGTTTATTTGGGATTATGCCCTATTTTATTTATTACTTCTATGGATAATCTATAAATAATGTCAATCAATGTTATATTTAAAAGAGCAAAATTATACATGCCTATCTACCCAGAAAATCTTACATGGCTAGGATTGAGCAATGGCCTTAGTCAGGAAAACTTAACTGTATCCCTTTGTTTCCTGAACAGGCTCTGGAGAAATATGAGAAAATTGTGGAGGAGGTGAATAAGGGCACTCCACAGTACATGGAGAGCATGGAGCAGGTCTTTGACCAATGCCAGCAGTTTGAAGAGAAGAGGCTTAATTTCCTGAAAGAGGTGCTGTTAGATATCAAGCGACACCTGAACCTGGCAGAGAACAGCAGGTAGATTGTATTATTATTATTATTATTATTATTATTATTATTATTATTATTATTATTATGGTTTGTCGCACAGTTAGCCAGATTTTCAGACTGGATTTGGAATTTTTATCCACCTCTCGAATCCTTCCCAAGGAGCTGGGATAGGGAGATGTGGATGTTTCATGGTGTTAAAAGTCTTGTTGCAGGATGGAAGCTGTTCCAAGCAAAGCTGCTTTTTGCAATTGACTGATGGTGAATTTGTCAATGCCGATGATGTGGTGCTCCAGTTGTTTTGGGATTGCACCCAAGGTGCCTATTACTATTGGTACTACCTTTGCTTCCTTTTGCCACAGTCATTCTATTTCTATTTGCAAGTCTTTGTATTATTATTGTTGTTGTTATTATTGTTATTCTGCTTTTTATAAAAACATAAAAACTGAAGCAGCCAAATAAGAAATCTCTCTGGTGATTTGTGTAATACAGATGTTCCTTTTCTGGGCACTTGGTGCCATTCTGAAGTTCTGTTTGCTTTCCCTTCAATTTAGTAATGTCTATATGAGAGCTGTTTGTATGCACTTTAACATCACTTGCTAAATATGGGGGAAATTGTCCTCAAAGCGACACAAAACAATCCCATTTATCTTGGATCCTCTAAATAAGATAGTGTGCATAGGTTTGGCTTCCATCTCAGTTTACGATATAATTTGATAAAGAAATCAAGGTTTTCTTGTGTTGGAGGACTTCAAGAAGGAGATAGAATGCCAACCATTAGAAATATTTTAGCTCTGGATTTTCTGCATTGACAGAAAATTAGATTAAGATTCCACTCCAACTAGAATTCTGTGATAGACACAGGTAAGGAAAAATGACTAGTGTTATAAACTAGATTATCTTTACTTTGCATCTTTCTGCTAAAAATGAAGTGGCCCATGAAAATATCTCTCTCAGTTTGGATTAACCATATTCTGGAATACTAGGACCCAGCAAATGAAACCTAGATTATAATATTGGTCTTAAGCAGTCCCAAGAGTTGCAAAAGAATTAAAAAATGAAGATTATATCAATTCAGACTGGATGTGGAATATGTAAAGCTTCGTACTGAGAAGAAAATACCACTTCTAGTAGAAATCTAGCATAGTCATTTTTTACATAAAGAGGCTTAACATAAACCACTTTTTTGTTTGTTTTTTATAGTAATTTTGTAAAAGATTATAATTATAATAGTAACAACTAAAAAAAATAAAAACATTAAAAGGTGCAAAAAATGAAAAATAGAAAATGAAAAAATAATATAGAAAAGAAAAAAAGAAATATATACAGAAGTGACTTTCCACCTTCATCACAAGTATAAGCGATTTTAGTAATTTATCACTTCCACATAAAATACAACGAATATATTTTCTTCCTATATCCCATATCTATAAAAAAATCCATAAAGCATTATAATTTCAGTCCTGGTGTCAGCAAAGATTTATTAAAGGCCACAAATAATAACATATCTATTTTAACCTTAATCAATAAATTAACTTTATAGTCCACCCTTTTACTTCTAACTATCTTAATCTTTATTGCATTCAAATAATTTTGTAAACCTTGATTTTATTTAAACCTTGTCCTTTCTCATAAGATCCTTCAAAATTTTAATAATCTTCTTTTGTAAATATAAGATAGGAAAATTATTCAGGTCACTCTCTTGGTTTATTGTTTGCCTTTGAGTTATTAAAACTGGTTTCTTTTGTATATCTAGTGTAAGATCTTTTTCCTTGTTTCTTGTAGCCTGTTATACTTTCAACTCAGTCTCAGTCTTTTCAGGTAAAACTTGACCATGACATCTGTCATACAGAGTCTATCCATAGAGGCAGATGTCTTTGTTGACACTATTAATATTAACTTCTGAGTCCATTTTACAGAAATATCCTTCAGTATGTCCAATGTTAGAATATTTTGCTCCGTTCTGTAATTATTATTATAAAGGAGAAGAATTATATATTCTTCTCCTTTAACTGTAATTTTTAGTTTGTTTATTTATTTATTTATTTATTTATTTATTTATTGGTTTGATTTATATGCCGCCCTTTTCCGGAGACTCAAGACGGCTTACAATGCGTTAAGCAATAGCCTTCATACTTTTGTATATACCTGCTTAGTAGGGCTTTTGCCCCCTCCCCCAAGCAGTGTTCTTTTTTTATATACAAAGTCAGCTTATTGCCCCCACAATCCGGGTCCTCATTTTACCTACCTCAAAAGGATGGAAGGCTGAGTCAACCTTGACTCAACTAGTTTGCTCTAGTGTCTAATTTCTGAAATTTTTCCTTAATATGTCCTTTAATTCAAAACAAGAACATTTTCCCATGGGAATGGTTCTTTATCATTAATTCCAAAATTTTATTTAAAACTTATCTGGACCCTTAATCCATTTGTAACTTTCTAAAATCAAAACCTTAATAACCTTTTTGATGTTTTTTCACTTCCCCAATTAAGTTAATAACAGAATAACAGACTTGGAAGGGACCTTTGAGATCTTCTAGTCCATGGGTGGCAAACTCAATTGTGTCATGGGCCGGATTGTGATATATCGCGATGTTTTTTGCCTTTGTTGAACCGGTGTGGGCATGGCCTGCACGTGATGTATCCAGCCCAGGGTTGAAATGCTCCCGGTTCAGAGTGGATCACCCGATCTGGTAGCGATGGCAGCGGGTGGTTCAGAGAACCTGTAGCAAAAATCCCTGCCTCCCCGCATGCCCAGTTGAGCCGCGCAATCATCAGAGGCTTTTTTTTACTTTTAAAAGCATTTTTTCTACAACCTCTTCGGCCGAAAAAATGCTTTTTAAAAAAAAAAAAGCCTCTGATAATCATGCGGCTCAACTGGGATCATCAGAGGCTTTTAAAAGCATTTTTTCTGCAACCTCTTCGGCCGAAGAGGTTGTAGAAAAAAAATGCTTTTAAAAGCCTCTGACAATCCCAGCTGAGTTGCCTCATTATCAGAGGCTTTTAAAAGCATTTTTTTCTGCAACCTCTTCGGCCAGAGATTGTAGAAAAAATGCTTTTAAAAGTAAAAAAAAAAAAAAAAAGTTGGCCACGCCCACCCAGTCACATTCCCCACACCACCACCAAGCCACACTCACAGAACTGATAGTAACAAATTTTAGATTTCACCCCTGATCCAGCCTGCGGGCCACCAGTTTGACAGGCCTGTTCTAGTCCAACCTGCTGCTCAAGCAGGAAGCCCTGTACCATTTTAGACAAATGGTTGTCCAAACCCTTCTTAAAAATCTCCAGTGTTGGAGCACCCCTAATGTCTAAGGCAACTCATTCCATTGATTAATTGTTCTAACTGTCAGGAAATTTCTCCTTAATAATTCTTTTTAAACTTGTAGTTAATTTTTTCTTTCACTAAGGATTGAAAGAAACTCACCTAGTGCTGTCAAACTTGTCAATTCAAAGATTTGTAATAGCTGAAAAGTAGTTAACAAGCAATTTTTGTAAGTGTTTAGAAAAGGGAGTGCGCTAAATTAGTATCCTTTTAAAGATGCCAACTATGAGCAAGTTTTGAGCAAGGTTTATTTATTAATCAAATTTACATGGCTGCTCACCTCATGGAAAATGACTTAAGAGCTGATGGATATTCCCAGACCTCTACACCTATCAGACACCACCACTATTTTACGGTCTCCTCCTGAGGAGTAACCGTCAGGAGTATTTGTGGGTGATCTCAAATCCTTTCCTTTTCTGGAGAGGTTTAAAGAGCTGGTCTACTCACCAGCTATTCATTCTTTACTGCAGTAGTTTTGCTGCATTTTGCAACACCCCACTCCAAACCTTTTTTCCTAATCAAAATCCCACCCACCCCATTCGGGAAGAAACTGAGTCATCTAATTCAGGGACTTTTAACAAAGGTCTTTTCCTGAACTACTTTTGTTTGGATTGTGGCTGATACAACCAAGCCAGCTTTGAACAGTTACTCCATCTTCTCTATAATCTAATGTCTGTGTGAGGGGGAAGGGAATAATAGTCTCCCATAATAAAATATGGGAGCCACAGAAGTGGAAGTTGATTTTGTTAGCAGCTCTGTAAAACTTCATGAATGAAACAAAGTTATTCCCCATTCAAAGTCTGGTCTCGAGGCATATTTAAAATAAGAAACTGCAATGTTGGGCACATTCAGTGTGTTGCTAGCACCCCCTTGAGCTTTATTAGAACAAGTTGAGTGATCAGTTTTCCTTTTTTTAATGAAGATTCTACAGATATTTTTGGACTCTGTCTTCTATCATCTGAGATGCTTTTGTGATACACTCTGAAATCCAAAAAAATGTAAGGGGTACTGTCATAAATTAGATACATACAGACTATTTGTCTCACAATCTCGTTATTGTCTGCCGTGTGGGATAAAGCTTTTATATATTCCAGAAATATTTTCTAACATTAAGTAGAACTTTTTCCATGCCAAACCATTTGCAGAACCATCAACATTTTCTGCCCTTTCCTCATTTCTCTTGGAAAAAACTGCTGGGAGAAATAATGGAAGAAGATGGAAGGGTGATATCTTCTGGAACCCATAAAAAATTTGTTCATAGAAAGTAAATGGGATTTAAATGTGGTAGAATGAATGGCAAAAAATAAAAATATAATTCACTAAAATCCTATGAATATGGCAAGGTGATTATGCCATAATATTCTCATTTAAAGGTTGTCTACTTGCTCTGCCCTCAAGCTTCTTTGTCTAATGTGTCGAATGATGGTTTCTTACTTCAATCCTGTATTTATTACTTTATCTATTTGTAATATGCAGCTATTCTAAAGTCTACCGTGAGCTGGAACAGACCATTCGAATGGCCGATGCACAAGAAGACCTTCGGTGGTTCCGCAACACCTGTGGCCCCGGGATGCCTATGAACTGGCCTCAATTAGAAGTAAGAAGCTGTTGCAGGATGATGCCTCCAAGGATGGCTGCACTGCCAAGCTGTAGGTTATAGATCCGTGGCTATTAGTCATGATGGCTATATGGAGCTTCAGGGTTGAGGGAGCCATGGTCCATGTGCCTAGAAATACTAAGACATAAAGACCTTAGCCTCTCCTGATGCTGCTCCCTGCAATGGAATTGTGCCTCTCTGAACACTGAAGTGACTTCAGAATAGCTTCTATGTCCTACTTCTGGTTTTACCAGAACCACATGGTAAACCACTGCAAGAAGTAGAATGACTTTATTGTGTTCTTAAGACTGGAGCTGAGTCATGGTACAGTTGAAGCATTGGAAACGGAGGCTTTGAGATTAGGTTTTTTTTTTCATCTGCAGGAATGGAATCCAGATGCAACACAAACAATAAACCGAAGAGAAAAACCAAAAAAGAATGAGGGAGGTAACACACCCAATGCCAGTGGAGGTGGGGAAGCAACAGCACAGGGAGGAGATCGTGGCAGGTAAACATATGAGATGTTTCCAGTATGAGCCTGTCAAAATACCCTGTTTCCTGCAAAATAAGACCTCCCTGGATAATAAGCCAAATCGGGCTTTTGAATGCATGCACTAAAATAACACCCCCCCAAAAAAGCCCTCCCCGAAAATATTAAAACGTGTGCGCAGCCGGTCACCGCCATTTCCTCTGTTGGGTTAGGGTTAGGGAGACAGAGCTGGAAATCAGGTAAGACAGCAAGAGGAGCTCCGTCTTGCTCCACGTGCCCCAAAATAATAAGACCTCCCCAAAAATAAGGCCGAGTGCTTATTTCAGGATTCAAAAAAATATTAGAAATATTAGAGTCTTATTTTCAGGGAAACATGGTAGAATGTTTAGAATAGTCTTTGGTATCATGCACCACGGTCTCACTATCTCCAGTTGTCCCACAGAGTTAGATATAGCAGATATTTATGCAGTAATATCATTTCTTATGATGCTCTGTTCCATTACCAGTGTCAGCAGTTATGAACGTGGCCAAGCCTACACCACAGAGTGGTCAGATGATGAGGGTGGCAACACTTACAGCTCCAATGAAGCCAATGGCGGTGCCAATTCCTTTGAAGAAGAAACAACTGGGAAAAGTGTCCGTGTACGAGCTCTGTATGATTATGATGGACAAGAGCAGGATGAGCTGAGTTTCAAAGCAGGTATGCATTTGCAACTTTTTGAAATAGCCATGTCATTTGGGGGGATCATCTGACCTCTGCAAAATGCAGAAGAAGAAGAGGGGAAGAGAAAGTAAGAAGGAAAGAAAAGAGAGAGGTGGTAGGGATGAGGAGAAAGATTGCTGTACAATAAAAAAGATGAAATGAAAGAAAGGCAACCACGAACAAATATAAAGATATTAAGATAAAGAATGAATTGTTTAAAGAATAAAAGAGAACAAATATGAATAAATAGCAATAATTAGAATTTAAGGGCAAATGAAGATGTTTATGTAAGTAAGCATAGAAATATTGGGATATGATAAAAAGGAGGGGAGATTTTGGCAAAAACTGTAATTGAGTAAAATGTATTTGAATTTGATTAATTGTATAAGATAAGATATGGCCAATTCTCTGTTCAAAAAAGATGTGGGTGAATGTGGGGGGGGGGAGGGGACCAATAAAACTTGTTTTAAAAAAAAACAAAACAAAATGCAGCAGTATAATCCAGAGCACTTTGCAGCCCTAAGAAAACTTTATATTTTGTTTTTAATAAAAAGGAAGTCTTTTGAAATCACAGTATGAAGGTACACTATATTCTTTTCCCACTGATCATTTTCTCATACAAAATCACACACCCTCTTGCTTTTTCCCACATAAGTTTTACGTATATGTGACTCAACGTCAAATACACAACAAAACAGTATAGGGAAACACTGTTGGGAGATAGGATGAAATCAGTTAGAGAGGGGGTATCAGTTTGATAGTGTGCTCCCAATTTGTAATTTATCATTATTTTCCTAGGTGATGAATTAACCAAATTAGGTGAAGAAGACGAACAAGGGTGGTGCAAAGGACGTCTGGACAACGGGCAACTTGGTCTTTATCCAGCTAACTACGTGGAGTTTATCTAATTCTGTCATGTTCTCCTTGTGCTGCCAGAATTCAACCCTCTCCAGTTCACCATCTGTCTATACTAGCCAAGTAGCCATCTTGCTCTACAGTCATTCACTCAGCACAGTTAGAATTCCAAACATATTTTCCAATCAATCTTTTATTTTTTTAATTACATCTCTAAAAAGTATTTTGTGGTAGCTTTACTATTTTAGTTTCTTAAAGAAATGAGATATGAAAAGTCAACACTGTCACTGGAGGGCTTGTCTTGTAAGTGAAAGCCAATACTTCAAGGCTTTAAAGCAGGGGTGTCAAACTCGCAGCCCACGGGCCGGATGTGTCACATGCTGGTCCTGCCCCTGCCCAGTTTAGCAAAGAGGGGGGAAAGTCCTGATACATCACGTGACGCCGTCGTGATGCCAGAAGTTTGACACCCCTGCTTTAAAGCCTAATCAATAAGGCTTCTGATTGGTTGGATTTTAATTATAAAATGTAGCTAAGAAACATTCCAAATGGCTTATTCTGTCTAACATTTAAGCTCTGGGGAAAATACAATTCACTCTCATTGAAAAAACCGAAACAAACAAAAATAAGGAGACAGAAAATATAGTTTCTTGTTTCTTATTTTTTCTCACCCCTCGACAGTATATTTCTTACCTATTTCTATTCTAAGAACAAAAGACAAGATATATTTGTTCTTTCCAAGAAGTCCCGATAAGCATTTTTTGCTGTAATAGTCTACATCGATCATCCAGCAATCATCCAGAACAATTGCAGTAACTGAAAGATATGGCATGTCTGGTATGTTATGAATTAAAAGATTTGTTCCATACCAATTTCCTCAATGCCACTAAAATATGTGGCTTGTTCTTCTTCTGAGTTTAGACGGGGTTGTTGAACCTGAGGAACACCCAGTAAAACTCAAGAGAACTGGCTTCTTTCTCTCACCTTCTTTTGAGGAATTGAACTCATATCTAGGGACATGAGTGGATGTATCTCTTTTGAAATGCAAAGATTAATCAGAAAATTCTGTTATTTCCAGCCTGAGAAGAGGATTTAAAAGGAGATGCAAAATTATGAAAACTAATTGCCATTTATACACTTAAACAGATTTTGCACCAGGAAAAGAAATGCACTGATTGTGAATTGGTATTTTTTTAAAAAAAAACTGTTGAAGGAAACACCTATATATTTTTGAGCAGTGGAAAATGAGTCTAATTAGGCACCTTTTTTAATTTAAACACAAAGAGACTTTATTAGAGAAATATGCAAGTGATATCAAGGTAACATCCTATCAAATGAGAATCAAGAGAACAGATATGTGCGAGGACAAAAGCAGGCAAAAAGCAATTTGAGATTAGCAGTTTCGCAAACTAAGAGTTGAAGGAATAAGCAGGGAGCACACAGAAAATTCCTACCTATTTTATTGCCCCTTGCAATTGTAGGTCATGAGATTTACAGAACCAGTGCAGTTGAAGTCACTGTTCCAACACCCTTTTCACCAATTCATTCACCAAGCCACAACTTCCATCTACCTGTATCAATCTTTGGGCACAATCTGCCACATCTCTTTTAATGGGCAATATTTCAATTAGTCCCTTTTACTGTGTATCTTGTATATATTATACTCTATGTTTATGTGCTTCATTCTAATGCAGTCTTCCCCATTAGGAAGAACTGGCAGTACCTATAGTTGTTATTATTGTATTTGACTCATAATCTAAAGTCCTTTAATAGTTCAGTCTCTTGGCATGATTGTGCTTCTGATACATATCTGCTTCTGGGGACAACAGAATAACAACTGCCCATCACATTTGAAGAACAGCCGCCCATTTAAGGATTTACAACCTGTTTTATGTTCTGCCAAGTCTTCCTTTCCTGGTCCCTCAAAACCAGATGACTGCTCAACATAGATGTCTTCCTTGATTTCTCCATGCAGAAGTGCAAACTTTACATCAAGGTGATGTACCTACATATTCCCAGCTGTTGCTATACTGAGCAGTGTTTATATTGCAGTGTTATAGCAAAAGTCTTATCATAGTCTTTATCTCTTAGTCTTTTGAAATGACCAAAGTCAAGAAACAGAAGCAGCTGAGATTTGTTTATTGCAGTAAAGTAAAATAGCAGTATCTTGCAATCCTGTCAAAATATCTCTCCACCATATTTTATACCAGACAAAATCAAGATGAGGTTATTTTGAGTTATTTTCTCAGAATTGAGTAAACCTTTCTCCCCCTGCAGCAGTTCCCTGCTCTCTTCCCATCAGCAGATCTACATTTTTTTCACACCATATTTTTAAATATATCCCTTTGCCTTCTGGCTTTCTAGCACTGGGCATCCACTTCTGCATTGCATTGGATCTTGAAAACCCATTTTCATCCCATTATTTCCTTTCCTTGCAGATCATTCAATGAGTTCCCAAGTATTCTTTTGAAATGTTTTCATTTTCTTTTTTTGCAGGGTTTTTGTTCCTTTTTGGTTATGTAGGAAAATCTTCAGGGTGGAACTTTTTTGTTGGATCTCTCTGAACATCACAGCTGAACATCACAGCTGCAAAGATTCAGTTTAATTTTTTGGATCTGATGTGCCATTGAATAATTAGCACATGATGAAGACTTCCATTGAAACAAATGGATTAAGGTTGATTATCCTACTGTAAGGAGTATTCTGAAAAATAAAATAAGTCATGCTGTATGTTTGTGTGGAGAGATCCAGGATTCTCTATCCCTGCAGTATTGCTAGTATCCAAGCAACATGCCTTCACCATATCTATTACCGAGTTTGGCCCTTTTTATTTTTGATTCATTGGTTTAGACTTTAAAACCAAATACTCTAATATTATAATAGGCTGGCAAATATACCCTAGTTTGGGCTTCTTTCCATGCTACAGTTCATGGGGCATATTTATGGCCTTATTAGTAATGTGTTTTTGAAAGGAGGCAGTGGTAACTTCTTCCACAGCTTCCTGTCAAGACACACTCTGATAGAGAGACGTTCTTTGAAGATGGGCTCCAGCACAAGTCTGAAAGCTCTGAAGACAAAATCCGTGGTCCCAGTGACTGACCCAGATTGGAACATTATCCTGGGATACATTATCTTTCATTAGTAACTTCTTCCATGCAGAAATTATTTGCCAGTCCAGGATCTTGCAGTATGAACTTCATTTCTCTTAGAGAGAGGTTTCCTCTTAGCTATGCCATGTGTTCTGGCATATAAAACATAATAATCTCATGTAATTCCTTGTTCCTTCAAGTACTTTTTTATGTTACCCACCATGTATTCACTCACATTATTTGTGTGTAGAACAAAGAGCTTTCTGTCAAATTTGTTGCTTACTAAAGACACATAAACGTACCTTAAATTATTTTCATAAACTGAGCAAGTAGCTAGTTATAAAGCTAAAGTAAATTGTTTATAAACGTAAATAGGTATTTGTTTCTGCCTATTGTCATTACTTTATTGACCTACAAATACTGTCTGGGCCCGTTCCAGGAACTGCCTCATCAATTTTACTTTCAGGGGCATTTCAGCTGAGCTACATGTGGTTGCATTCTCAATCCTTTCGCTAAATACTGAAATTTCTGAAAAGCGTCTCGATTCTTATATCTCTTTCTTCTGTGCCATAGGTTTAAACACTGCATCATTTGGCTGCTTTTGCCTATTTATTTCAAACAATGCATTTTCTGGGAGGGTGCCTTTCATCATTCTCCATTTTGAGACACACACACATGCACAAAAGTTGCCTTTAAATTTTACTTCACACTGTTCCTGTGTCATAGACTTTAATGAGAGCAGACTGGACTCCAAAACCAGCTGTACAGAAAAGCATGCAAATCTTATAATTAACTAAATAAATAAATGCAGGCCATACAACACACTTTGAATTGTAACACTAGTTTATTTTCCTTTACTTCCTACACTCAGAGTCTTGCAGGTGATAAATTATAGTTAAAATTTGCCCTGTCTATCCTCTCATCAGCCATGACTCTCACACAGACTATAGTCTCCCACTTCCTGGAAGAAAGATTAAGATCAGAATAATTGACATTTCCAGCTTGCTACACATTTTTTGCCTCTAAACTTGTCTGGTCATTTCTGACATCTCATCCACATGCAGATTTATAGCTCACCCTTCTCTGAGCTGCTTATTGCAGAGTCTTGCAAAAAGATCTTCATTTGAAATTGCAGATCTTTTATCATTTATGAATACAATTCAATATTTGAATCAGTTTTCTAGCTAAACCTTGTAGATAAACAACAGTAGGATCACTCATTGACAACTGAATCATTCCAGCTGCTCTGCCATTTTACAGATTCCCGCAGTCTTTGATTGTACTCTGCATTCATGGGTTAGGGTCCAGGATAAAGGCAGTCACTTGCTACTAGAGAAGTATTTTCATCAGATTTTTTCATAGCTTGAAACATCCCTATCCTTACTCTGGAAGTCATCTGCTTTTCTTTCTAGTCTTTGTTATGGGTGCTCACAATGACTCACACTTCTATGACTTTCATTATATTTTTTGCTCACTGCTCTGGGCCCATAACCCTGATAGACAGAAGTGATTTGTTTAATCCTGGAGAATGGGGTGAATAAGTCTAGAGAAGCAGCTACTTTTAGTCAAGAATCAAAAGAAGAATTGTGTAAAATAAAGTCAGGAAGGAAGGAACCTGAGATAAGCAACCTCACAGGTAAAGAATAGAGTAAGAGGATAAACTGGGAACAGAGGGGGGGGGGAAATCCCTAATTATCTACTTGGAGGTTGTAACATAGTGAGAATCAGTGCAACTGAAATTGGCTAAGCATATGATATAGTACAGTGGAGAAAGAAGCAGTGCTGAGTGCCCTAAACTGAGATGGGAGAATGTATATCTTACATCATCTGGAGCAGAAGAACCCCTGTCTTATATAAGGCATGATAGAAGAAGAGTATAGCTGATAATGAGGTATGAAAGCATTGAAGATATTCACAAGCTGGCATGGGCTACTAATAGCAGTATTAGTATCAGACAAAGGTGCCTCAAAAGTAATGGGAAGAAGCCAGTTAGATTTTGGTGCACATATGCTATAAGCTAAAAATGTACATAACTTTTGAACAAAGTTCCAGAACAAGGAATGCTACCCCAAAACTAAGAAATAACAGAAAAGTGTAGAATTTAGTAAAAAAATGTTTTTAAAATGAGGTTCTACATCTCCATTCCCAGCAATATTGGCAAGCTCGCTTGGAAGAATTTTCCAATGGGGTCTTAAACAATATCCTATTTTAAAAATATAATTTAGAATGTTACCTAGCATCACTCAGTAATTCAGAAAATATGCTTGAGAATAGCAGATACCTGCTAAATTATCCTATTCCTAAATTTTAGATTGTAGAGATATCAGTGCATAGCTATCGATTATATAATTAAATGCAAAAACTCAGCCCTAAACAATCTGTGATAAAGGTGGAAGTGCTTAAATTTCTCTAAATTCAAAAATATTCCTTATATGAAGAGAGACTGAGACTGAGACTGAGACTTCCTTTCCAATACCTAAAATTTCAATCACAGGACAATCTATAACTGTACAGTAAAGAGTAAATAAAATTTGTATAGAACACAAAGCAAACTTCATCCTTCTGTTGAGCAACATACAATTGCCAAAATATTGTGATGAGGAATTCTAACACTACTGCAATAATATTTGTAAATGGATTTTCTATTGCAGAAGAACCAATGCCTTGCTAAAAAAAATTGTTCTCAATTCCAAGTCAGCTACTAAGGGAAGTTATGGACTAAGGCAATAAGGAATATTCTAGATGACTCTAATTTGAAGTAATTAATTTCATCATATTCTATATCATGATGATAAATAATTTTCTTAAAGACAACATTACATAATGAATGCTAGTCTAAATTAACTAGTCCCACAAAATGAGGAACCAAAACTTACTGAATATGCATCTACCGTTAGCAGTATCAATCTAAGAATGGGAAAATTTCTGTTCAAAGAAAATACATACAAAAAGGATTTTGCCATGAATTAAATCCTTTTGTTCACATAGTGATTATTTTGGGTATAAAATAAACAGAATATCAATTCTATTAAAAATCATTTCATCCAAATAGAAACAAAAGAGTTGTTGAGTGGTGCTATTTGTGGATTAAGAAACAGTTATTTAAAATCCAGGTGGCTCTTTTAATATTGAGTTAAAACTTATTTCAGTTTTGACCATTTGATCTCCTGGTTAGGTCTAATAAGATTCCAAATCTTGACTTTGATGAAGTAAGCTTTGAAAATATTTATGTATCCTAGAAAATCATATGTGAAAGCATTCCTTAAAAGCTATTTATTCTGAACTGCATTTATGCATCTAATCTTGTCAGGTTTTAGTGTTTTTTATTTACATGATTGGAGAAATAGACATTCTTTTTCTCCAGCCCCTTATATAAATGGTGCATATCACCTGTGTCCTGCACTGGATGGGTTTATCCAATCATTGGTTAATGAAATTTATATATTTTTTAATTATTACATTAATTGCTTTGTATAATCTTTCCTTTCACTTATCTACATCCTCACTCCATATTTCTATTTTCCAGGAAACCTTTTCAATGACTGGTTACAGGCTATAATACTTTTAGATTAGATTCATCCTTGTTAGAATACACAAGACTATGATTAATGTATGTTACAGTATTTAGTTTATGTTCCCTTTTTCATGTATCCCATCCCTAGGCCTTTCCTTGGATACTATTCGTCAGCCTCTGCTTCTTTATAAACATCTATTGTCCTGCTTCCTCTTGGTTTATTTTCTGAATTACTGGACCCAATGACCAGTGTTGCTCCTGAATAAGTCATGTGGCATACTGGATAATGTAAACAAGATATTAATGACCTCCAACTGTTTTGTTTTATTTTGTTAGATTAAGGTATTTTTGATGAATGCTGTTCTTTCAGCAGTACACCTGCTTTGCGTACATTGATAGTGTAATTTGAAAAAAGAGTTATATAGATATATATACATATATGTACGTATGCATACACACAGTAAAGAAGTATCTGTGAAAATGTGCATGTGTGTGTATATATATATATATGCATACATATATGTATATATAATTATTGTGTATACAAAAATGACTGATCTATGTAAATGTATGAATTTTGATTCTTGTTTG
The DNA here is from genome assembly GCA_022577455.1 of Arizona elegans. NCBI lineage: Eukaryota > Metazoa > Chordata > Lepidosauria > Squamata > Colubridae > Arizona > Arizona elegans. Next base: position 157,823,587 of record JAKOOJ010000002.1, read on the forward strand.
ACTTTGTCTTCTTACCATCTCCTGATGTAGCTGTACGTTTACAAGCTGAGCTTTATCATTTGGTAAAATCAGGCCACTGGAATCAATTGGGGGAAGAGGAACATGAGGATAAACTTACTGTCTAGACCAGTGATGGCAAACCTTTTCAGCACTGAGTGCTGAAAAGGGAACACACATGCACTCGTCTGGGTCGAAACCCGGAAGAGGAGCTGACCAGGGTGCGTGCGCCCCCCCTGAAAGGGAACTTCTGGTTTTCAGCACGCACGCACGCACACGCCAGCTAGTTTTCCAGGTTTCTGCCGCATATGCGCGCACAACAATCAGCTAGCCAGCGCACATGATCACACAGGAAAATGGAAGACCAGTTCTTCCAGTTTCTGGCACTGCCGCACGCACAAAGGCTAGCTGATCATCGCATGCGCATGCACGCCAGAAACCCAGAAGAGGAACGGGCAATGCCACGCATGCCAGGCAACATGGCACCAAATGCCACTTTGGGCACACATGCCATAGGTTCGCCATCACGGATCTAGACTGTATCCAAATAATGTGGAATTTTCTTCTTATAATTATTTTTGCTCAATCTTGAAATTCGAAAATCCAGTCCAGACTTGATACTCAGATGTGTCGAACAGCTGGTTTACATGGTTCACATTGTGACCAATTCAATTGTTGTTTTCCTCAGGGTATTTTCAGTGGACTCCAGTCTGGTATTAGGCATCAAATCGTGTTATTGTGTATAGATGCACTGGATTGGGGGTCAGATGCTTGGTAGGATAAAAAAGAGAAAAGGTGCAGGTTGAAGAGAATTAAAATGAGAGGAAGCAGAATTTACCATAAGCCTTGCAACACGAAGAAAAAATATCCCAGTGAAAGAATGCCATTGCCAATGCCATTGTACTACCAAAGTATCAAAGACGCCCCAAGAAAATCTACCTTCCTTGGCCAGAAAATAAACTGGAGAGTGTTGATATTCTTATGCTGCTCCTGGAATGGTACTTTTCTTCTTTTTCAGACTGTCCATGGTAGGTAGATGGGAAGGTACAGGACCACAAGCATGTATGTATGTACATTATGTGGATGTGTGTACATGGAGGCAGGCTTCTGAAGACACTTCTGTGATATGCTGCTTGCACAATGATTGATTGAGAGCTTCTAGTAAACTTGTAACAAGTCAATCCAGGTCCTTTGCAGGGTTGTTGTTATGTTGGGGTGAAGACCCTAACCCTTAGAGCACATGTAGCTTTTGCCACTAGCCCCCATACCATTATGCAATTTCTTAATAGAAACACAGTTTCCATCACTTAACATTTGTGACTTAAACAGTGGATTTTTGGTGATGTGATTCCCCTTATTTGTCCCAATAAGGGACAAAATGGATGCACTAAGATTTGTTTCCATTTCCTCCCCCCCCAGAATTTTTCAACTCTACCCAAGTCTGCATTTATTTGTCCCATCCATTTCAGTGACCTCAACATGTCACTGGCCATAGTCTTAAATGTTCTTGCAGGTCAGAGGTTATATGAAAAAAAATCAAATTATCCCCCAGAAAAGTTTGTTTTACCCCCTCATAAAACAAGTGTCTTGTATTATGCATAATGGCTACCATAATGGAAATGTTTACAGGAATCTGTGGTATGTATTCACTATGTGACTCCAGGTCTATGAGATAAATGCCAGGCCCAAGAAGAGATTGTGGGTTTTGGTTGATTAAAGCCTACTAGATTTAGAGAGGAGCACTTCAAGTTAGAAGAACGTGTTACTGTCAACAAAGCTACATATTAGGACACTGTTTCTCAATTTCAGCAACTTTAAGTATTTGCATTTCAACTCCCCAAATTTTGCAGCCAAAATGCTGGGGAGTTGAAATCCACACATCTTAAAAGTTGTTGAGATTGAGAATACTGTATTAGGAGATGGAGAGTAACATTCTGTGTCATGCCAGTCTGCCTCTTCTTCCATAAAGAGCAAAAACTATACTTTAAAAAAAATACGACAATAAAAGGATTATTTTATTCATGCATAGTGTGTCTTGCCTTGTTACTTTTTTGGGAAAGGATCAACTTTCATTATGTCATTGTCAAGAGACAACAGAGAATTGTGCTCCTATACTTGTTCCACTGTGTAGAAGTGGGAATTTTTACATATATAGATGGATACTCCACATTTAATATACGGGAAAATGTTTGCCCAAATTCCCAATTTCATGTAGCTATTAAAAATTACAGGAAACTTCAACTGCCTCTTGTTATTCTACTTTGAGAAAGCAGGCAAAATGTATGCTAACTCATTTTTACTTGGGGGGAGAAGGGAGAAAAGAGTTTATATTTATGGTTGCTATTGTTATTTGAAAACATCTGAAGAAATTTGATGCAAATCAATGATTTGGTGCATGTCTCAGTGCCTTTGGTGCCTATCACTTAGACTTATATATCGCTTCACAGAGCTTTACAGTCCTCTCTAAGCAATTTACCAAGTCAGCATATTGCCCCCAACATTCTGGCTCCTCATTTTACCTATCTCGAAAGGATGGAAGGCTGAGTCAACCTTAAGCCGGTCAGAATCTAACTGCTGGCAGTCGGCAGAGTTAGCCTGAAATACTGCATTCTAACCACTGCGTCACCATGACTCATCATTTTATTCACCCAAGTCTAAATCATTATTAGCAAATATTCTATAGTTACATTCAGGGGTGGGTTCTAAATTTTTTTTACTACCGGTTCTGTGGGTGTGGCTTGGAGGTCATGTGACTAGGTGGGCGTGGCTAGCTGGTCAGAGTCATTTCTGGAAGGTCCTCACACTTACGACCAGTCCTCGCACTTACGACCTGACTCATTTGTTTGCTTTTAACACTGATCAGCTGTAGGACGGCCCTTTGAAGCCCCGCGGCAAGAGTTTAAACAGTTTTTTTTCCCTCTAGTCATCAGCTAGGACTCAGGAGGCAGCAATAGATTGGGGGTGGGACCAAATAAAAGGTAAGAATAACGTGGGGGGGTGGGAGGACGGGGGGGGAGAACCGGTTCGGTGATGTCATATCATCACCGCTACCAGCTCAGCCGAACCGGACCGAACTGGGAGGAACCCACCACTGGTTACATTTATGCATGCACACACATTTCAAGAGATGGCATTATTTTCTTACAATGGAGCAATTTCAAGAGTTGTACTCCATTAACAAGCCCAGTAATAACTCTTAGTCGTCTATATATTCAACCAAAGCTTTATAAATGTCAAAATCCTTATTGTTAAAGAAAATCTAGACAAAGGATACACATGTATTCTGGAAACATCTGCAATTTAGGCTGTTTCTAAATCTGCAATTTAGAAACAAGTATTCTGGCTGCCTCACAAGTATATGAATTAAAAAAAAACCCTGGAAAATATAGTGCAAGTTGACTAGTAGTTTGAAAGACATCCATAGGTTTTCCTGCTAGGTTAACTCAAGCATAATAAAGTACCTGAATGTCTTTTGGCCATTATGTCTGAACTAATCTTCCAGAATGGCAATTATTCCCTGCAAGTGTTTTCTTCTGTTGCATTATTGCCAGATAAGTAACTTCCAACTATGCAGTGCATCTCAAAGGTGCTTTTCCACCTTTGGAAGTTGAAGAAGCTTCTTGGATGAAAAGCAAAATGTCTTCAAGGAAAAACAAAGAATGTCCATTTGCCTTTCAAAAAAGCACCTTTGGGACAACCTTGACCTGAATGATTAAGAATCTCCATAGACATACAGTGCATCCATGGTCTCTATAGATCACATATGCATCCATGAAAACCTTACTAATATCAATCATTTTTCATCATCAAACTTTGGACCAGTCGCTCTCGCTCACTCTACAGCGTTTTGGTGGGGTGGAAAGGAAGAAGAAGAAATATAGTGTGAGTTTGCCACCTTGAGTTATTTATAAAAATGATAAAGACAGAATATAAATGAATAAAATATGAATTACTTCAGCAGAAGAAAAGCCAGAAGATTAAGTTAGTTTTGATGTTTATTTCACTCTCTAGCAGCTAATTTGTTTGTCAGATATTTGTCTCCTATTATTCACAAACTGCTGCATGATTGATCTTGGTTGTATGTTGCAGTTTATAAGGGGATTTGTGTATTTTTATTTTGCTTCCAAAGAGAAGTCTAAACAATCCTCCAAATTTGTATTTATCATTAAAAAGAAAGAAAAAGTCTAAAATTGAGACCCGATTTAAGATAGACTAATAACTTTACAACAATCCTTCACTCTAAGCCAAGTATGAATACGTCCAAGAGCCAAGATCAATGGAAGTTGCCCAGCATTTAGAGTGCCATGTCTTCCCCACCTGCCCTCTCTATGGGAAGACAGAGATCAAAAATAGTTGCATAAATGCAACTGACTATTTCAGGTATAGGAGGCATAAACTAGCTTTAGATCTACTTGATCTTGAATAAGTGTAGGACAAACCAGATATGGATTTTTGTGTAAGCTCATACTGAAAAGAAAGATTATCAAAGAGCCATGGTGGCACAATGGTTAAAACACAGTATTGCAGCTAACTCTGTCCACAGTCTAGAATTCAATTCTGATTGGCTCAAAGTTGATTCAGACTTGCATCCTTCTGAAGTCTGTAAAATGAGGACTCGGGTTGTTGGGGTGAATATACTGACTCTGTAAATCACCTAGAAAGGGCTGCAAAGCACTATGAAGCGGTATGTAAATCTAAATGCTATTGCTAAATTCCTGAACTGTTTCTGCAACTTATGTTTATGATTGCCCCTTTTTCTAATCACAGTTTATATACATGGTGCTGAATCCTGATCTTGTAGGAAAAATTAAAGAGAATATTGCAAACTTGATGTACATTCTCACAGTTACAATCTTAGTCAGCATTCCTTTTATTAAAAACTAGTCCAGTGCTGAAAGAGGCAGATCAAGAATTATCTGAACAAAAATAGGATGTGTAAAATTCTATTCACCCTCCAGGGATTCACATGCCATAATTCATCCCTACCTGCTTTGGGCTTCAGAATTAGCACTTGGAGAAAATGGCATCGTTGTGGGACAATCATAGCCTGCCTCTATCTACAGTTACACTAATAAATTGCAATTACATAAGCATAAGTATCTTTAAATTTTAATACCTTTTTCTGATTTAATAAAGAACATGAATAGGTAGAGTATTCCAGTAAATAGCATGGGGGGGGGGGGAAGGGAAATTAAGACAAGATCATATCCAAGTGACAACTTCCAAAGTATTTCCACTAATGAAAGAATTGAGCAACCTGGTATAGAAACATAATCCAATAATCTATTACCTTGGAGGGTTTTTTAAAAACCAAATCCACTCAGGCTTATTTTTCAGTAGACCTACATAGTTACATCTCAGTACTGAATCGTGGCCTGAAACTAGATTTGAATGGGTCCAGATCAAGGGTCCCCAACCCCTGGGCTGCAGCCCACTACCCTTCAGAACTAAGCCGTAGGAGTGGGTGAGTACATATGCGCAGATCCATTTATGCAAGCAGTGGACCCACGTGTCTTCTGCTTGTGTAAATGGAGCTGCGTGCATGTGTGTGCTCACCCACCACTTCCATGGCTTGGTTCCCAAGGGTTCAAGGCCGGTAGTGAGCTGCAGGCTGGGAGTTGGGGACTCCTGCTCTACAAGCTACCCTTTACTATCACCTGAAAGCTATAGCTGGTCCAGAATGCAGTGATATAGAAGGGGGTGCCTTGTAACACCTTAGCTTTGCAACATACAGTGATTGCCAGTTTGCTTTCTGGGTTCAGTTTAAAATGTTGGTCATTACCTATAAAGGCATAAGACCTGATAACTTGAGGGGCTGCCTATCTCCCATAGTATCTACCCAACAAATGCAATCTGGCAGGGTTGGCACCCTCCAGGTTCCATCAATTAAACAATGCCATCTGTCTGAGGAGATCCAGATGGCTCTCACCCTGCTGGTGTCTCAAAAGGGGTTAGAGACTTGCCTCTTCACTCAGGCCTTTGGCAAGCGTAAGTAAAGTTCCCCTTTGGAGTGTGTGTTTGTGTGTGTGTGTTTGTGTTGTGTGTGTGTGTGTGTGTGTGTGTGTGCATCTTTTCAATTCAGTCCATCTTTTTGTCAGCCTTGCTACCTTTACTCTTCATTTTTGCCCATTGTTGCTTTTTCCCTTCTTTTTAATGCTTTTATTTGTAATTACCTAGAGTCACTGGAGGTCATATAACATTAAATAATGTCTGATCTGACAACTTAAGAAAGGACTTATTTTAATTCCAAAGAATATTCACTTCAATTTAATAATGTTAAAAACATTGCTCATTCTGCATACTTATACCCTGCAACAACATGCTCAACAAATCTAAAATTTTATATGCTGTGCATGAAGTGGATATTCCTCTTGGTGGCAGCACCTAGCCAACATTGGCTAATTTTGAAAATGTAAGAAAGGTTACAAGATACTTAGTAAGTAAGACCTGATTAATACTTGCATAAGAGATCACCAGGAAACACTGGAGCTGTAAGCTAGATTGTCTTTTTCCATTCCATTGTTGTTGTTGTCGTCGTCGTCACCATCTAAGGCAAATCTCTTCTAAATTGTTTCCAATAAAAATGTACAGACATGTCCATGAAATTGGCAGGAATTAAATTCAGCATGGAGAATTGATCTTACCTTAAGTCAAATACTGAAGTCTTAAGGAGCTTCAATGTTTAACAACTTTATATATGCCGTAATCAATGTGCTAGTATTATGGGAGCATGAGATTCTTAGGTGAAGTGACATTTTTTTAAAAAGAGAATAGTATGTCAACTTTTTCTGAAAGCAGATATGAGTAAAGGTAGACGTTTCTTTGAAGTTTTGGTCATAATTCCTTTACCTCTAAATCAGTAGTGGGTTTCAATTTAGTTTGCTACCGGTTCACTCATGGGCGCGTGTGTGCTCGGGTGTGTCCGCGGTGCTTCTGTGCATGTGCAGAAGTGCCCAGACGGGTGGGCGGACCCTCCCACTGCCGCTGCTACCGGTTTGCCCAATCCAGGTCAAACCGGTAGCAACCCACCACTGCTCTAAATATTGTGTCAGTTTCACATGATTTAGCACCCAGTCTCTTAATTTTGGTAACCCAGACAACTTCTACTTGCATACATTTCTCTCTTAATTTTCAATGGCATTGTAAGACTTACCATATAAAATGACAGTCACAATGACTTTACTTTTGATCATCAGCCAAAATTTGTCTTCGCTGATTTCATAAAGGCACATGGTTGGGCCATAATTAGTAATTCTCAATGTAACTGCTGTACTATCAGCATAATTTCAGGAAGTGTCTCCAATAGAATTTATCTGATTTGGGATCATTATCATACTCTGGCACAGGCATCCAGGTGCAGTCCATACACCAGAACAAGCTGTATCATTGCCAGGACCGTGTTCAGGCAGCCTTGGGGGGTGGGGGACCGTGTACTTTCTTCAGTGTTTCCCAGATGCTCAGCTAGTTGGCCTCCTCAGGCAGGCAGGTGGCAAATTGTTCTTGTTTTGGGTCAGCCTGAGCTCCGGCAAGGAGCTGCTTTGCACAGTCCTATTGTCTTTCCCCTCAAGAAAGGTTTGTTCACACACTGAGAATGGGTGACTCTGTCCTTCTGTTAACAATACCTGAAACAGTAACTACTTTCATTCACTGCATATATGGAAAACTAATTAAGTTCTTTAATATCAAACCTGGACAGACTTTCTGGCCTACTCCTTTGAATTAAACTACAATTTTGCATTCCCCTAACAAACATAAATGCAATACACTGGGCCAGCCTGATTCTAAACTATTGACACACCATTATTCTGAATTCCAAATCGTGATTCTTAGGTTTTCTCCAACATCAATCTTGAAATATCAAAAGCCTGGTTGTTGTGCTAAGAACAGGAGGAAAAAAGCAGACTATAAAATCCTTGGAAGGATAGCCCCCAAGCTTGTTGTTGTCAGAGAAACAGACTGTTGAGATTTCTGCTTGTTACACAGAAAGAAAAGAAAAATTAGAGAGCATAGGAATTTTAAGCTAGGTCAGAAGATTGCTACACAATAATTGTCCACTGTTAATTTACAAAGTTGCACACAATGTTACATTGCTCCTTTGATCTCAAATAGTCTTATAATTATTAGAATGGAAAAGAGGTAACAGACTCTACAGCATCAGTATTCTCTTTCCTTTGCCATCAAATTCCTACCTTCTTTGAATTCCCATACCATGCAGCTGGAAATATTTAGATTATTTTTTTTCTTTTCAAGTGAAAAAAAAAAAACCTTACAAAACCACAAAGCCTAGAATGAAATCTGAATGGCCTAGTTCATTTCCTTTTTGCCATTTTACTTAAACAGTAAACCTTTATTCCTGTTTCCCAGACACAATTAGGGTACACAGGAATCTCTACAGTTCACCAGCCAAATCCAATGGTCTTCGTCAATAGTTGCTTTTAGCTCCATCAGCATTGCAGAGGATAAAGGATGCTGTTTCCAGAAGTCCTCCATCCCAGAAAGAAGTCAGTTATTCTGAATTTGTTCTCTTTGCTCTGCTTTTCAGACAGGGTGTACAAATTGGTAGACCAGCCTTTGTGAGATATCTGGTTTCCTTATGATCCCTTTCTTATAATACTGCCGAATTGAGCGGCTCAGCTTGTCGTAGTTCATGGCAGGCCGGTTCTTCCGGATTCCCCATAGCCGAGCCACCTGGGCAGAATCTTCAATCTTAAATATACCTAGACAGTAAATATGAGAAACAAGAAATCCATTTATGTTGGCCACACCCTCTCTACCATCTTAGCGCTATTATACTTTGAATCCGAGGAATTATTAACAGAAAGGATAATAAAAAGGGGAAGAAATGTTTGCAAGGAACCACAAAAAAGCAAACAAAAAATATATTTGGAGAAGCAAAATCAAAAGCACTATATTTTTAATGTTATTTATTATTGGATGTATAGCTTTGCTTATTATTTATTCCAATGCTCAAATCAGCTAACACATTAGAAAATGCAGTGTATAAATCATAGCAAAGTTCATATAATTCAAATCAAAATCTAAATTAAAACTGATCAGTAAAACACATATGAATCCTGACAAGCATCAGACCCATCCCATTGCTATTATACATATTGAGAGTAGCACTGGTCCTTCACAATTGAGAGCAGCCTGAATAAATTGCCTATTTGGGAGCTCTGATGCACACTTCTGAGCACTCTATTTCCCTCCTTCTAGTTTTTCCCTTAAGTTTGCCCTTGGTGTTCTATGTTTTTCTCTCCCTCTTTTCCACTTTTGGTAAGATGTACTGCAAACTAACCAGAGCTCTTAATATCTCAAAAAGAGAGCTGGAACAAGTACAGCCTAAGCCCATAAAGAGGTTTCCCCCCCCCCCCAGAATTCCCTGAGTGGGAGAGGCTAACAATGTCAAGCTTTTGGGGGCCTTTTGGAAGTGTGGAGGTGGCCGAAAGGGTAAAATGGATTTTCTGACACACTGAAGACACCAATCTCACATATGAAATTCCTCCCACCCCCAATTTTGTTTTGCCCTTGGGGAATGCATGAAGTTTCTGTATTTCAGAAGGCCTTTAGAAAAGGACTTTCCAAGCTGTGGAGTCTTAGACTATCCAAATAAAGAATTTGCCTCCCATTTTCAGTATTAAATCAATATCACTGACCTTTTTCCTTATTGAGCCAACGAATGAAGCGGCCATAGTTATGAGGCTTCAGCAGAAGCTCTTTCAAAAACTGCCATAGGTGAATGGGCTGGCCTGAGCAGGATGAATCTACCTCACTGTCTGTCCAGTTCTCTTCATTGCCTATAGTAAGGAAACATCCATCCAAACAACATAATTTTTAGAAAGCAATGTACTTTTTATTAGAAAAAGCAAGTTACTTTAGACAAGAACAATGGCAGCGTCACCTAGCTTAATCTCTGCTATTGCTAGAGAAAGTAGACTCGAGTAGTGTAATGCATATTGCATAGAGCTATTCTTGAAAAATTCTGGAATCCTCAGTTGCTCGTATGAACGAAGCAGCTAACGTTCCAAGAGAAATCAGTTATCAGGAACATGTTTAACCTTCAGATTACAATATATTTATATAAGCATTTGCAACATTAGTATTAATGCCCTACTTATTTCTAAGCCAATCAACAACTGTAATATTCTATTTAGTCTAGAATGAAACCACTAAAAGACTTCCTTCTCATCATATGATCATCACACTGATTGAACCACACTGGAAATATTCTTCTTTGTGTCCCACCTAAAAATATCAGATTTTTCTATGTCCAAGATTCAAAAGAAAATCTCCTTATTCTTATATCTGGACTACAGTAAACCTTCATGTGGTAGGTACACGATCATGCTTTTTTTTTTTTTTTTTTTTTGGACAGTTTTCCACCAGTCCCCATAAATTTCCTTTTTTCAGCAAGCATTTAGCCTTGCAAATTTCTAATTTTATTTTTGTGACATTTGTTTAAGTGATTGTTGTTGAATTATTTTCATTGCTCTGTCTTTCATTCTATAAATTTCAAAGGAATGCTAGCTGTGATTGAGGAGAAAATTACATTTCCCCATTCATTCAGAACATGGTACATGTTCCCTTTCTCTCCCTCCCTCCCTCTTTCTCTCTCTCTCTCTCATTTCTCTCTCCCTTTATCTCTCTATCTCTCTTTCTGCTATACTGTAAAATAATATATATAATAATGTAAAACCCATATATTAAAGGTACATATTTTAGTCAATAACTATCTTGTCTTAAAAGGACTGTACATTTTCATCTTTTGATCTAACAGTAGCCAGACAATAAGCAGAACTAGAAGGCAGCTGCTTCTACTGCAGGGATTGAAATCATATAGAATAGAATTCTTTATTGGCCAAGTGTGATTGGACACCACAAGGAATTAGTCTCTAGTACATAAGCTCTCAGTGTACATACGAGCAACAAATGATAAATCATTATCATAATCAATATTATAATATGTGCTTGTAATAAAGCAACTTTTGGATTCTTGAATACCTTTTTTCTGCATCCCTATAGCTTCTTAGCTTTTTGACATTTCTCTATCACTAAAGTATTTTTATTATTAGAATAATAGATAATCTATTTTATTTTTTATTGTTAGCAACAGTTAGCTCACCACAGTAATGCAGCTCCCCGGGAGCAGTTTTTTCTTTCATCCAGGCAGCTGGAAAGCAAGCATAACATGAAAAGTTAATCTAATGGATTCTGACAGGCTGAATTTCCCCACTTTTTCCCATTCTTGAGGTCCCTTCAACAGTGCTTAAAGAAAGCCAATAGCTCATATAACTGGAAGGGATGCAAAGGCCAAAACCTTGCTCTGTAGCACACTCACCATTCTACTTCAAACTGATTAGCACCAAACTGTTCCAATCCAAAGATCTGCTAAAGCATGAGGCTGTACACTGGGACAATATCCCAAAAAAACAGCACGAAGCCAAAAGCACAAGCAAAATCATTAGCATGGATTATTTAGAGAGCCTTGTTTTCCAGCAGTAATTTGGAAGTACCAACAGTATAGGAGAAAAATGCCTCTATTGAGTCTACTACCGAAATAGCTTTTGATGAATTTGTTCATCATTTGTTTCTCAATTCTCTTACTAAGTACCTGACTTCCAAATGTCCAGATGAGCATGTAAAACATCACCACATGATGGAGAACGTTGACGGAATCCTTCTTCAGTCATGTCACACAGCTCCTTCCCAGACAAGTCTTGGAATGATTTTCCAATCTGGGGCAATCGGTATTGATGTTCTGTCCATAAGATCCACTTCTGGACATTTCCTGGACTCCAGTCTGCAGGGTCTACAAAAATACGCCAAAAATATATATTCTAGAGAGTGTGCACATTACTTCATTCATAATTCATCTTCAGAGCAAATGTTCTAAGAAAATATTCCAGTTGACTAGCACTGTAAACATCTCCACTTTTTGATATTTTCATAGTTCTGATACATCAGCCAACATACAGTTATCATATCAATGTTTTCTGCTAAGGTTTTAAAGCAGTATTTATCTCTGAAATATTAGGAAGTAATAAAGCTATCTTTGGAACTGCCAAACAACAACAGTCAATGACATCCAAACAATCTCCTATAGAATATGACACATTGGATATGGCAGTAGGTCTGATATTAGTATCCTACATTGACATGGACAGACTGTGGCTGATAAAGACTGATGATAGGTACCGTATTAGTCTTTTTTTTTTCTTGTTTTCAGAAATGTTCTAGTAATTGAAGAGGTAAAACAAGCAGGTTGGCTTTTGTATCGACAGTTTGCTTTTATATTTGTGTTGGCAGCATTTAGATCCTGCCTACAGTGTACTGGGAACATTTGCCTGCAGCTAGAAGAACTAGAAGAGAAGCCTGATATGCTATGCTATCCATCTTTATTGCAGCTGAAGTTCATGATCTGTAATTTCCTCTATATTGATTGAATTAAAAAGGGCACAGGCCTCCTTTAGTATGCAAAATTTGGAAACCTCAACCTAAATGAAAACCTTCCTGTCACTATCTCAGATGACCAACTCTTGAGAGTTCCTCAAGTTTGGATACGGTACCATTAAATTGATCAATCTAAAATCTAGGCAGAAACCTACTTTGCTTTCAAAATAAAATCTTTAATTCAGAGTAGATCATTAGATCAAAGCACCACCCAGCACTCTTGCCGATGCTATTTCTTCTTTGTTTATACTAACTTTACCCCTCCATTGTGACCTTTATGAAGACTGCAACATACTGCATGATCCAAAAGCTGATCAGTATCAGACTGGTCAGTAATCAATTTAGGCAATCATCAGGTAAAATGTTCCTTGTCCCCTTTATCCTGAAATAGAGAGGAATCCCAATCTGCAATGGTCCCTCATCCTCATATTCCAGTATTGAAAGGTTGGTGTACTATTTTATTTGGTAATAATGTGTTCTAAAATAAGACATTTCACTAGCCATGCCTAATCTCAGTCAGTGAGCCTAGCACAGTAGTTGGATGCTCATTAAGTACACATGGATGCATCCAAATGCATATATGTGAATGGAGCATTTGGTATATGGAAATGATGAACAAAGTAAACAAAGCTGAAGCATTGTTTTATAAATTCATGGCATGGTTTATGACAGGGCTCTATTCTCCTCTAGATAGTTCTGCCCTTCAATGTCTATTATTCACAACCATCATGATTTAGGGTCAAGACATTGGGTCCAGCGCTATCTAGACAGTTCCAAAGCTGGTTTATTGCAGCCTTCCATAATTTGACTCAGTTCATCCAAATGTTAACTGCTTTTGCTGTAGCTCCTGGCAGCAGGGCTAATGATGAATTATAAAGGGATCACGCCTGAAAAAAGCCTCAACCAAGGAAGGCTGGTTTAAAATTTCTAAGACTTATCCAAATAAAGAATGCAAACCCCATGTTGCATTTTAATATTTTTCCACTTCCTGGTCCTAAAACCAGGTTTTGCCTTTTCTAATCAGAGTTCTGCCATTTCTCCTAAAACAGTATTGATACTGTTTGAGAAGTCTAACAGTGATTTCTGCTATATGCAAATCATACCTAAATGAAAAACCCAGTCAGAGTGTCTTTTTGTAATGCAACAGCCTATCTATCTATCTATCTATCTATCTATCTATCTATCTATCTATCTATATATGCCAGGAGAAAGCCATTCTCTCTCCATTTCCCCGCTTGTTTCTTTGCTCCAACTATGTCAAATCTTTTTATTTCCACTGTCATGAAAGAATACTTGAGCTTTGACAACCCGCCTACAATGATGTTATACATCATTGTATCACAAGTAAATAAATAAGGTTGAAAGTTTATTTGATCCTTACACACATCAACTCCACTTAAACTGGGGCTTATATTCCTAATGTCAGGATATAAGGCACGTTAATAAAGACTCTTCTAATAGCCTAATGAATTTATTACCATATGTTAACTTGTTCACTCCCTCAGAGGCGTTTTGTGAGTCATAGTATCTTATACAATAACGAAATGGTAAGTCTTTAAGGTGCCACAAAATGTTTGTTTGTTTTTGCTGGAAAGCAAACAACATGGTAGTCTGAAAGGAGTTTGAAACCCACCAGCGATAGGCAAAGAATATTGCCAGTTGTTGGCAAATGGCCATAACAGCCTCACTAATTTTGCAATGCATGATTATGCCTCTACATACACATTTTTTTTTTATTTTGGGGGCTAAGCTGTGCAAAATAAAAGAAGAACAGGTCTGTGGTACTCACCTGCGGCAATGTTGAGCAGCTTACAAGCTGTTTCAATGTCCTTGAGCACTTCACCCACCACCATTGTCTGCACCTGTTCCAAGGAGTGCTCCTCAAGGTGAAGATTGGCCTGATAATCCATCTCAGAGGTGAGGCTCAATCCTTGACTATCAATGATAGGACACTGCTCAGGTTCCTTATGCACTTCCGTCCTGCTCCCTTGATTGTTGTGTTGTTGAGTTTCACCCAAACTCTTTGGGACCCAATTGCTGTCATCTGGGTAGAGCATATTAAAGTACTGCAGGCAGTAGGTGGGAAGGGTTTGCTCAGGTGTAGCAGGGGGGCTTGGGCTGTCAAGGGACCGCCAGCTTGGGCTGTCAGGAGCTTGAACAAGAGGTAGCTTCTCCAGGCCAGAAAAGAGTACAGGATCCTGAAGGGTGACTCGACTATGAGGCAGAGCAGCCACACCTTGGCCAGCACTCCCCATCACTCTGTGCAAGTTTTCCTCCAGATCTACCATCAAAGGAGAGAGAAGAAAAGAAGGGGGGGTGGAAACATATGCCTCAGTCAGAAGGGATGGTTTGATAATAATTTCTGCATTTCTGCCCAGTGATCAGGCACAATGGAGGAAAGCTAAGCCTGTTAAAGGAAAAGAAACCACCGAAGAGTCATTCTATGGCCAAAGAGACCCCTTGATGAAAACAGGTTAAATAGCTCTTCAAGGGCCCAGGCAACTCTTCCCTTCTGGGTCACTGGGCAATAAGAGGGCAAGGGAAGGAATCATGATAGGAAGGGGAAAAGTAAATGCAGGAAAGAACGTTACTGGGGATAAATTTCTGGAGAATAAAGTAAGTCTCTCTCTCTCTAGTTTCCAAAGGGCAAAGGCTAAGAAAGGAAGACGGCAGCAATATGAGGAACTTATCTAACAGTCCTTGTGGGGAATAGAAAATCAAAGATGAGTAGAAATGAAATTGGGCTCCATGTACACATTCAGAGATGCAATAAATAAGCACTGTCTGCATATTGTTATTCATTAATCACCTTCACCTTCGTTTTTCCCAGGTTTAACCCTTGTAGCGTGATAGCTTCAAAGAAAGACCAGATTGTTTTTAAAAATCAATATTTCACATCTGCAAAAATGCTAATAGCCCATTCCAAAAGTGTATTTCCTGTTATTATCTCCCCTTCCCCCAAATATGATTGTATAAAATATCATTAGTCTCTGGATTTGTTTCTTTAAACCATACATAACCCAACATTTTACAAAGCAGCACAGACAATGCGAGAGGAAATGCCACTGCATTGTCACTCTGGGACTCTTCAGAATGACAGATTTGAAAGGGACTTTGAAGGTCTTCTAGTCTAACCCACTACTTAAGCAGAAGATCCTATACCTTTTCAGACAAATAGCTTGTCCAATCCCTTCTTAAAACCCTCCAGTGATGGAGACAAACTATTCCACTAACTCTTCACCTTTTCTGCGTCCAAAGCAACAGAGAAAGCTTTCTGCTTTACTCAGATGAAAAGAATTCCCACTTATGTGAATGCAGTATTTGCAGAAGTTAAATTGACCAACATTTAAAACTATGGCTAAAATGTTGAGGGTGGCACACAAATTTAAGGCAAGGCAATTGTTCATATCTCAGATGTTATACATAATTTCTCACTTCTTTTGGCTAGGTGATTTTTCTCCCAGTTTGTTTGATGGGAAAAACTGGAGATAAATATCAATGAGTATCATTTACTAAAGATTAAGTTATATTAGCTATGGAATTATTCCTACCACAAACTACAAACTACCCCACCCAGCTACTTGTTTTTGGTGACATTCTCATGGACATTAGTTGAACCTAAACTACAGAATATTTACATTTACCATCCCCATTGAGTCAGAATAATTCCAGTTCAGTATGTGTGTTATGCATTAGAGGCAGGCAGAGTTTCACACAATTAGTTGGATGCACACGGGACACCAATGTCAGCTTTAATATTCAACACCCCTCCACCCCACCAGCACCCAAACTAACACATATAACTTGGATTCATCTTTAAATGAAATTAACTAAGATTAGAATACCAGCATTCTGTTGAAATAGCAGGTTGGGCATCACCACCATGAGTCCATTATCCTGAAAATATTTTCACAAACATTTGTGGGTGGGCAATGAACTGTCTTTCAATATTCTAGGTACACAACTGAGTCAATGCAAAGGCAAAGAGATGTGGTGCATCCAATTTGATCTTTGATCTGTTACACTCTGAAATCATATCATTTCAACTTGTCTTTATTTTAATCTTTCATCCTTTCCATCTGTCTTTGGTGCTGGAAAGTGGCCTGGGCTCAGCAGAGTGGTAGATGAACTTGCTGGCTTTCCATGACAACCTTTGAAGCTGTCATGAACCAAACAGAAAGCCTGAGGGCTTAAAGTGTGTTAGGTGGGAATGACAGGAGAGGGGAGGCAGTCCCTCTGAAATGAGAGTGCAGTTAAAAAGCTGCTGTTGGGCATATCATGCTGGAATGTAAAAGCTCGAGTAGGTGGCTCACAAACACCTTCTTTTCACAGGTATTTTTCTAATGCTACACAGAAGCTCAAATCAAACAAATAATTCTCTTCCCACCACTCACCCACCCAATATTTTGGAACACCACATATTCCAGAAATACCTCGCTGATCTCAAAACTAAACTGGGTTAACATTTGGGTAGGAGACCATGAATAAAATGCAGAATTATAAACTAGTCTGGGAAGTCAAGAGCAAATTCCTTCCACATGTTTACTTTAAAAACTTTGGGGATGAATCCATGTGGTCATCAAGAATTGAGCTCGAACTGGAATATATTTACTGTTATGTAGTCATTCTAGTTCATTAACAAAGGGTGAACATAGCAGTAAGCAAAGCAGAAGTAATCTACATAGTGGTGTGGGGGAGTCAAAAAAGTCAAGACGGTAGTTGTGACAATATTATTAAAACCTTGCATTTTTGGTGCATGTGCCAATGCTGAACAGGGTAAGGCTTTGATGCAGTGGCCATAGCCCCTTTCTTGACCTTTATGATGCCTTTCATATATGCCACTGAAAGAATATGTACATTTCAAATGCTATGCTTCTGGTCTGCAGTAGTCCAGGCCCTTGGCAACAATCCAATACAAACAGATCAGTGTGCATAAGAAACCTTGTCTCATTCTCTCTACATGAATGCAAGTACTTAACATTTAGTTGTGAGTAAGCCAGTTAATTCAATAAGAAATAGTTCTAGATAGACCTGTATAGGATTACCCTGACATTATACCAGCTAAAGTTAGCACATTTCAGACATCTGAGGGCCAAGATCTGGCAGGTTGGATACATCCATTATCCAGAAAAGCAGCAGCTGCTCTTCTCTTCATTCAACAAATGATTGAGTCACAAGATAGTTGCTTTGTATGGAAGCAGAGTCTATGTAAGTGTAGGAATTTAATACTGAGTGGGAGGGTCAAACAAGAAGCCCTCCCTCCTTTCCCAAAACCTACTGAAGATTCTGCATGATCAGGCATGAAAGAATGGGTAATAGTGAGGACTTGTGCCTTTTCCTGTTCAAAATAGATTATTTGCTTATCAAAAAAATCAGATCTATTAAAATTCTAAAAGTAGATTAAGTATGTTCAAAGGTAAGGAATCATCTTTGTATAGTGCTTGGGGGGAAAAACCCAGTTTATTGCCCTACCCAAAAATGCTTGTGAAAATATTTCCAGGATACTCTTGATGCTCAACCTGCTACTTCATCAGAATGTTGGTATCCTAATCTTAGTTAAGATTAGTTACAGTAGTACGTTGTAAATGCCTAACATAACAATGCAGAATTTCCCCCCCTCAAGTAGCAAAACAATTTTCAAAATAGTTGCAGACATACAGTAACCTCCTTCCTGCTTCACAACATAGATAGAGTTTACAAAACTTCTCCTACCTCATTTTAGCAATGAAATTATAATAAATGGACCTGTGTCAGAGAATGTGCAGTGATTTTTTTTCTCCCTATCACACCATAATTTACAACATCTACCTTTTAGGATCTGGCCATCTTCTAGTTTTATGAGAATTATAACTTTCTGAAGCACAGCAGTGATCTTTAGTGGCTGCCAAAATAATGCATACTTAGTATAGTTGAATAATTTTATTGAAGATGTGTCCTGCAAACTGGTTCAGTTCAAACTGCCCCCTGCAAAAAAATATTTGCTTCCATCCAGGAGATGGAATTCATATCTGCTCC
The DNA here is from genome assembly GCA_022577455.1 of Arizona elegans. Lineage (NCBI taxonomy): Eukaryota > Metazoa > Chordata > Lepidosauria > Squamata > Colubridae > Arizona > Arizona elegans. Next base: position 157,842,049 of record JAKOOJ010000002.1, read on the forward strand.
CCAAAAGGAATCATATACAGTAAATAGGAAATAATTAAATATCACTTTTGCTACAGGCCACAGATCTATGATACTGATGAGTTAATCAAATGCAACAGCTAAAGGCCAGTTTTACAGTCTAAATTGTTCTTAAATCAAACTGGGTATACCTGTTCTCACTCCTTCTGTTCATGATTTAGCTCACAGCATTATGGGGTTAGAAATTGGGGCACTGAAGAAGTGAAAATATTTGCTTAGGGAATTCTAACATGATGAAGTCATTAAAAATTACAGACAGGTTCTATAATTCAGTCAATACTTGGAACACAATGTAGTTTTATTTTCTACGGTTGTATATTATCTGACTATGATAATTAACCCATGAAATCAATATTCACAGCCTACCTAAAATGAAATTGTTTTAATGAAATCTGATTAAACTTTAAAATCAGAATTATGTTGATGAACCTAAAAAGTAATAGTAGACTACAATGAAGAAGCTACTGTTTTAAAAATTATCACAGGCGTAGATCTTTAGATGTCTGGATCTTCTTGACAACATTGTACTGAATAATAAGAACAGCCTAACCTCTGCAAAGCACATTCTCTGTTTCTTCTCTGCACAAGAAGTGCAAGTTAGTTACAACATAGACAAAGATTTTTAATTACCAGATACTTCAAACACATCACCTGAAAATCAAGAACAGATGCTCAAAGAGGGCTACAGTTCAGTGGCATAGGCTGAGAATATTGACCTCTGGAGAATTCTTAGTGAAAATACAGGCTGCTAATTCAGGCAGTCCTCAACTTACGACCACAATGGAGCCCAGAATTTATGTAGCTAAGTGAGAAATTTGTTAAGTGAGTTTTGCCCCATTTTACAACTTTTCTTGTCACATTTATTAAGTGAACCACTCCAGTTGTTAAATTAATAACATGGTTGTTAAGTGAATCTGGCTTCCCCACTGACTTTGCTTGTCAGAAGGTCACAAAATATGATCACAGAACCCCAGAACATTGCAACGGTCATAAATATAAACCAGTTATCAAGCATCCAAATTTTGTTCATGTGGCCATGGGGATGCTGCAATGGCCATAAGTGTGAAAAATGGTCAGAAGTCACTTATTTCAGTGCCATTATAACGTCAAACGATCACTAAATGAGCTGTTGTAAGTCAAGGATCCTTCCAATCACCTGCTATAAAGTTGTTTAGCTCAGGAGTACAAAACTTTGGAGTGGGGAAGTGTTTCAAGGTCTATGTTTAACCTTCAGGGCCTGCTGGAACTGGTACTTTCACAGGAAGGCGGAGTCAAGATGTAACAATGAAGGTAATAATGACTTTGATTATATATATATATATGCGAGCTTCAGAACTTAAAATTTTATTTTACTAAGCTTTCGTCAGCCATCTGCTGATATCGTTAGAGTATTGAACTACCATTTCAGAGATCTCTGCCTTTATATAATGGTAGTTATACCATTATAAGTTATGCCTCTCTGTAATGGTAGTTTAAAATTTTAAGTTCCGGAGCTCACAGGATGTCTGCTTCTTTCTTTACTAATATACCTGGAACTCATATTTTTAGAATAGTTTGTTGTATATGTATATGTATATGTATATATATATGTATATGTATATGTATATGTATATGTATATGTATATGTATATGTATATGTATATGTATGTATATATATATATATATATATATATATGTATATATATATATATATATATATATATATATATATATATATATATATATATATATTTGTTTTCGTAGATTTTCACGGGTACAGGTATGCAAGTCTTGGCATATTCAAGATGTAACAACACAGCTAACCAACCTGCTTACAACAACAAAGCCAGCAGTCCCCACCTCCCCACCAGTATTTATAAAGAGACGACATCTCCGATCACGCTTTCCTTGCACAAGCAGGAAGCCAAAGACACCAGTCTGAAGATGACGAGTGGGACCTTGTTGAAACGTCGCCAAGATACTCTCAATTTTACACAGGAAAAGACCCAAATACACCAAAACTTGCAGATAGATAGATAGATAGATAGATAGATAGATAGATAGATATAAATAGATAGATAGATAGATAGATAGATAGATAGATAGATAGATAGATAGATAGATAGATGATTTCTAATCCATTAGAAGTAGTAATTTTTTATTACAGGCTAAAGAGTTCTCTCCTCAGAATTCATTGGTATATTGCTATGGGTTTACCATTATGTTACTGTGTGTACAGACCATGGATTGAGAATGGAGTATGAAGCAGAAAAATGTCTCCTACTCTTACCCAGAAATATCTCTCAGTCCATATATGCCTGGTCAGTTCAATCTAGCAGAGTTAGTGCCCTCTCGATTCTATTGATTGAACCATGCCATCTGTCTGGATTCCAGAAGTGCACCTCCTCTGTAACAGCACCTGCCCTCTGAAATAAAGTCTTTCCTGGAATTTAAAAGTTTCCACCTACTGGTATTTTTAAGACCCTAAAGATCCAGCATTGCCCATGCTTTTGGCGAGGATGATCAATACCCCTTTTTATCTATGTGTTTTTCTGCAGGTTTATTTTCTTTGCCATCATTGTTCTTTACGCTTATGCTGGTTTTTGTGTGTCCTTTATTGTTTTTATTCTTAAGTGTCTTGATAATTATAACTGTCACAAAGAGGCTAGGAGTTGGTGGCATATAAATTTAATACAAGGAGGGGAGGGGGAAGAGGAGGAGGAGGAGGAGGAGGAGGAGGAGGAGGAGGAGGAGGAGGAGGGGATGAGTGGTTCTCAATTCAACAAAGAAAACTCAATTATCAGAAACATCCCATAAATATTATCCTTTCTCTTTTCTCCACAACTGTTTAATAATATAGTAAGTGATAGGTAACTTCATAAGTAAGGCAACTGGAGTAGCCTTCACCACACTTGCATTCTAGTTCCCAAAAGTGTGCAGAATAAAGTGTGCTGCTAGAGCGGGGGGGGGGGGGTCAAACATCACAGCGGCGTCATGTGATGTATCACAACTTCTTTCTCCTTCGTTAAACTGGGTGTGAGCATGGCCAGCACATGATGCATCCGGCGCGCGGGCTGTGAGTTTGACACCGCCGTGCTAGAGAAATAGTTCTGCTCCATCTGATCAAAAGCCTTTGTGCTCCTCATGAATAGAATGCTCTAAATCTCAGGTCTGTATCAGCATGCATTGTTTGAAAGGCTGATGTGCAGGTGGCATTTTGAGTTTTCCTGAACAGGATGTGGACAGACTGAGCATGGTAAGTGACAGAGAGGGGCCAACTGGCAGCTGCATCCCTGTGAATGTCAAGTCCTTGAAACATTTCACATCATATTTCTTTGTTACCTCTTTTGCTTGTGCTCAAGGCAGGAGCATGATCTAATCCCACTTCCAAGCAAACCCCCACTGTCATAATTTGGCAAATGTCTTTCTTAGGATTCAGGACTTGCAAGCTGTTACCAAATTCCCTTTTGTTCTGGAAGCCATATGGGGGCTGGATTTGCACAAGATTTATTGAAGCCTTAATTTAATCCAGAACAAATAACTAGAGATTTGGAATTGGGCAATATCTCTCTGGGAAACATAGAGACACAAACCCCTTCCCACTGGGTATCCCTAGCATTTAAGTTTATATAAAAAAAGCAGAATGTTCACAGTTGTCATTGCCACTGCATATTCTTTAGTCTACAAAAAGCTACCTAAATTTATAACATGTCTTACTAGAAAATATCCATAGTTATAGCAGTATCAAAAATGACATTTTTGGATAAACTGATCATCAAATCCAAATCCATATTGCAAAATACACAGTGTCTCAACTGGTATCTGTTTGCCCCCAACATCCCCATAATCAATCAATAGATCAGTGCATCCTTCATTATAACATTGGTACTGCATCAATAACTCAGAATACACCAAGTGACACTTAATTTCACTGACGATGCACTGCAATGGCCTCCATTCATTTCATTTATTTTTCATTTTTTCTCCTGTCTTTATTAATTCATTTTGTACTATTTGTATTGCAGTTTAATATGTCTAATTGATTTGAGGAAGATTACCTTAGACATTGCTGAAGTACAATTTGCAGCATTTTTCAACTTTGACCACATTGGCTAGGGAAGTACTGAAAGTTTATTTTAGCCATCTAGACTTACGGCAAACTATTTATAGCAATGTTGCTGCTATAAAGCCGGAGTAAAAAAAAATGATTTGGTTAGTACTTAGTGTTATATAAAGTCAAATCTCCTTAATCCATTGTATTATATTGTATTGTATTGTATTTTACTTGAATTTATTTTATCTTTTTTAAATTTAATTTTTATAATGCCAGAAGCCAGCAATTTTCAGAGGCATTTCAGTTAATATGTTTGCATCAAACATGAAATATGAGCTAACAGAGTTCTTGCAGAAAAACAAGCAGTAAGTTCAACAAAGAGTATATTCTTCTTGCAAACCAAATACTTGAAAAAAATCTATTTGCTGCCCTGTTTAGTGGTCCTCCAGTTTTTTTGCAGACATTTTAGCCAAGGCACACAAGTCCAACCCAGGCAGGTAGGCAGGCAGATCCACTGTAATCCAGTTCCCAAGTCAGCTATTTATTTTATTTATTTGTTCAACTTGTATGCCGCCTTTCTCTGAAGACTCAAGGTGGCTATTACTACCTAGATGGCAAAACTATCAAATGGAAGAGGGAGGAAAGATGCTTTGGGTGACTAAAGGGTCAAACAGACTTCTTTGGCACTACATGTCAGGGGACATATGCATCTGTCATTCATGGATGGTTGCACAGATGTTCCATTTATACTTCTGCAAATATAATGATCTTGCTAGGGGGTACTCAAATAGCAAAGCTCAGAACAGGAAATTGGATCAACCAATCAGCATGCAGGGTATGCACCTTTGTGCAGTTGGGATCTGCAGCCATCTGCAACCTATGCTTACCCATCAACCCCTTCACAGTATAGCTATCCAGTGATGCCTATGTGCGGTTACAGGCAATTCTAAATCGGGTTTAAAGGGATAAGATTAAAGCTTTGAGGGTCTGAGTCTTGGCATCACAAATCTCTTGTTTTATGAGTGAGCGGGAAGGAGGCTGCATCTGATTCTGAAAAACCAAGTGCTTGAGGCCTGGGAAAAAAAACCAAGCCAGGAGGAACGATATCTCTAGGTTATGGGAGTGAAAAGCCTAAATAAGCTCAGAATAAAATATATTGTATTCTAAGGGTGGAGATCTTTGTTTGGTTTTCTCTGGGTTTGGCATATATTCTTTGCTGCCAGTGTTTATGGGATAGGTGGAGATCTGGTTACCTGCTCCAAGCAAGTTGGTTTACTGAAACAGTAAACTAAAGTGAGAGTCTAAAGCAATAAATCCCCTTTCAAGGCCAATTCAACAGCTGTTTTAAGATATCAAACACCCAGAAAACACATTGGCAACAAAACTCAGAGCCTATATGTATAGATCATGAATCACCCAAATCAACGAGACACATAATTCACACATTCTTCCTTTCCGTGATTTCCCTTCTTCGTTTCCATATAACTTTTCTCCTTTTTGAATCATTATTTTCTCTCAAAACCTCATTAAAAGTTAATAACACGATCATGCTAATTATATTCTCCCTGAATCCCCAAACAGTTCAAAATAGTACAACATGCAATGTTGATTGAAATAAAATAAAACATTAATTACAATTTATCGATTTCCAGGAACAGAACAAATGGGAACAATCTGTCTTTGACGTCCATCCAGAAAAAAATTGGTTTTCACAAATTATTTCACCAAGGGAGCAATCTAGGTTTCAGGATGAGGCTCTTGTATGATGAAAAAACAGAGCTCTCTGTTCTCAGCCCATTTTCCTCATAACACTGAGGCAAAATTTACCTCATGAGAAATATAGCTTGCTTAATTCTAGTTTAAGCAGCCACCGTGTATTAAACCATAATTTGCAAAATACAATGAACCAAATTCATTATGATTTAAAATGATAAATCATAAGCAAGCCATGTTTTGGCTCAGCATGACATGTAAACAGAACCTTATTCTTTTTTCTCTCTGACCCTTTTATTAGGGCTGACTGATTTGAAACACTGAGTTGGGTTAGTTCAATGTGATTTTTAAAAGGGCAGCTGCACATGTGCAAAGCCCTCCTGAACTATTGAACCAATTTAGAAGTATTTAATTCAGTCTAATAATTCAAATTTAACTTTCTGGTTCAATTCAATGTTTGATTCAATTTCTAGATGTAATAAAGTTGCTACTGAATCTCTATATTAAAGTTTACACAACTCCACTTTTTATCTATATCACCTCTCTTTTTTGATCTGCTTGGAATCATAGTAGCACATATATAATTATTAGTACTTTAGTTATATCAGGAACATCAGATGTGTTGATTTTGAATTTTATCAGTGCATGCTACAGATGAGATCTCATTGCTAACCTTTCAGATGCAATCTGATTCCTTGGGGTTTAACCAAACACTGATTAATCATGAAATCATTTTTCCTTTTACTTCCTCATTGTCAGTCCCCCACCACTTTGGACAGAATTTGAGACTAAAGTCAAGTCATTTTATATGTAAATTAACTACTTTGAGATTTGATCCAGTCTTGTGTAACAAGGAAATGCAATGGCAATGACGTTGGGAGACCATCATGTTGCACCAAAATGGACAGAATTTGGAAACAGACACAAAGATCAGTATCCTGAACATCTCAGGTTTTACTTTGTAAAAAAGCAAGGGCTGGTGGAAAATTCATCATCAGAATGGAGAACTTATTAAACTTCCAAAAATAAATTTTGTTTAGATATTGTAATTGACCAAATAGTTCAAATCTATCTAGAACCTTACATATTTTTTCATATTGTATAATAACACTTTCTGTGTTCTAACAGTTATTAATATTAGACCTGATGCACTGATTATTTACTTAATTTCTGCATGTATCTCTCACCTTTTTTTTATAACAGCCCCCCATAAAAAGAGTATTTCTTTTCCGAAGTCTGTCATGCATGGGAGTTTCTCCTAATACAGTATTATTCCTTTGTGTCTTCCAGTTGTTGAATGATCCACCTTTCATATTATTTCTTTAATTTATAGGCCAACCATCTACCCGTCTTGTTTGCATTCTCAAAATAATATTGTTTGGATTGTCTAAGTTTATTTGCCATTTCCTCCTGGTCTAATATATTCATTTTATGCCTCAGTACTGTCAATTTCTCTTTAACCATTTTGTCTCCTGAGCTTAGTTGGAATTTCTTTTCCATGTTTCCAATTTTTTCTTGGAGAGTATTATGTGCCTTCCATTTTTCTTTGTTTTTATGTGCATTATATGTTATTGTTATCCCCCTTAAGTAAGCTTTCATCGTATCCCATAGATTAGTTAGGGAGGTATGTTGCTTTTCGTTTTCTTTAAAAAATAATCTCAGTTCTCCCGTTATCTTTTCTATATATTCTTGTATATAGGAATACAGTATTATTCCTATTATAGTTTAATAGAGGAAGGAGAAAATGAACTTTGAAAAATACCCAGAGAGCTTCATGAATGAATGGAGTAGGACCATGGTATTAAACACTTGATCTTCATAATTCCTATGCTTTTCAATCACCAATTAAGGCAAGCTAAGCTGGAGACAAGGGACAGCCACAAAACATGCCTTTTACGATGCAGTCTCTTGTTGTGAGCTTCCTTCCCTAAGGACTTCTGACAGGGATCTGCTTCCAATGTCTTTCCAGACAAAATACTTTATTCACATTGGTGTTCTAAATCTATTATAAGCAAACCTGTGTTTTAATGTGGCTGATAGGAATGGCTTGCTTGATTCTAATTTCCAATGCTTATTTCTACATTATAATCTTTCTAACATTCTTTATACAAAACTATTCATTTAAATTCAGAAATACAGGTAAAGTAATACCACTATATATGAATTCATGTTTTCTATGCTGTGACCTGCTCCAAAAAGTTGCTGCTCACATTCTTTATTTCTGTCCTGACCTTCCAATGAAGAAAAAAAATCTAAAAATCTAAGTCCACCTTGTATAAATTACAAAAATACTGTTAGATTGCAGTAAAGAGAGCTAGAAAAACATGTCTAAGGGGTTCTGGGGCCCTAAACAAATTTCTCCGAATGTAATTCTTTTGTAGGCTGAATCCTATGAGTAACTTCGGTAAACATTTTTTCAAACTGTGTCCCTGACTTAACATGCATGTAAAAAAACTCACTTTAGGTACAGTTATGACGTATCATTTGGACGAAGATATTTCAGATATAACTTTAGATGAGGTACGGAGGAACAGTTATCTCTGAGCCAAACCTATAATCTATCTATGACTCTTATTTAAAACAACAGTAAAGAGGGATATAATTCAAATATTATATTTAACCTGGATGAAATGCAAACTGTCTGTTGACTCACCAATTTGTAATTTTATTTACATAGTTAGACACATATTGTTCTTACATAAAGGTCAAACAGGAAAAAAAACTTTCAGAAGAAAGGGAGGGAGGGAGGAAGGAAGGAAGGAAAAAGGAAGGAAGGAAGGAAGGAAGGTTTCTACACAGAATTATTTTTTAAAATTCTGTGCACTCAATCATATGCAAAATCTGAGGACAAGGAATCTTCAATCTTGAAATGTTACCTCCAAGTAAAATTATAAATTATCTCTTATCAACTCATCCTTTCCCTTTCTGCTATGAAGAATCTTTTTGCTTAATATTTTCCTCAGTTGAGATCTGTAAAGTTTTTTAAAAGAAAGATTAAAAACTAAGACAAGCTAATGTAAAGTAAGAAAGAAAAAAGAAGAAATCAAAGAGAAAACTAAAAATGCAAGAAGGGGGGTGGAGCTATAGAGAAGTGGCTTCTGATATTCTTCACAGCAATTATAAGTACAATTATATTTTAACCTCTCTATGTAAAGTTATAAATTTAGGAAATAGGTGAACCTCTAGAAATTATTGGACTCCACTAAATCCCAGCCAATACCATTAAAGGTCTGAAGTGATGGAATTATAGTCTAATGATTAAGAGGGCTCCCAAACTCTGGTCTAACATCCAATATTTACAATAATTATCTACACAACCTGAGTAACGATAGGACTAGAAGAAAATAGCAATATGATTAAAGCATTGGTAAAATTTGCTGATAACATTGTCTCGTTGCTCTTTGGTTACCCACAAAATTTACTGTATAATAGTGTTCCCAACCACAGTAACTTTAAGATGAATGGACTACAGCTCCTAGAATTCCCTAGCCAGTGATGCTGGCTTGGGAATTCTGGGAGTTGAAGTCTACTCATCTTAAAGATGCTGAGGTTGAGAAACACTGCTGTACTGTGTTACAAATAAACAAGCAAAACAAAAATGAGTCAAGGAAGTAGTACAAAATAGCAAAACCCACTAGTAAGCAGATAAAGGTCTACTTCAAGCTATCATATTGATGTACTGGACATGCTACATTTGCCTCCTCACCCCCAGAATAATGTAAGCTAAAAATGAAATGCCTTTGGTTCCATCATCTGAAGTCAATACCTCATGAATGCCACTCAAGGATTTCTCTATCCATTTAACAGTTAATTAACTCTGATTCTACTGTATGATTCTTGCTGTTGGGCATCATCCCACTATTTGCACAATCCACTTAGCCATGACTAACTTTTAAGTTTTAACTTTAATTTCTGGCTTCACAATACACTCTAAAAAGAAGTTGGCTAGCCTTGAGTCCAGTGTGTCATGAGATCAGAATCCAATATCTTTAACAATCTATAGGGAAAAATGACCCTCAACTACCCCCTTTTGGACATCCTGCCAAATAGTTTTCCAACGCAGAGCATACTTTTAAAGTGTCACCTTGGCAATATGATCTGCTTGTTCTACTTCACTGCTCTGGCCTAAAATCCCATTCAGTTGATCCCCAGTGACCTGAAAATGTGTCAAATATCTGGCATGGACAGGTTCCAAGAGAAGCTTTCTTTTCATACCTTTATATTATTCAGCTCTGATAGATCCTTTTATGTATAGTCAATATAAACAAATATCTTAAAGGTTTTAAATTCCACAAAAAAGCACCAATTTTTTGTGCTGTGGAGCTGTTAAGATTTTAAGTCCAGTCACCATATTGTCATCTTCTGTCCTTGGCTTAGACAATTTGTAATTTTCTTTTACTGTTTCCCACAAAGCCCAGATTGATTTTTTAAAAAACAGAGTCCAAACAATGGGACTATTAATTAAACTTGATTCCATTAGCAAATAGTTTGGTTTAGGATGAATTGGATAGTGAAGCTCCGTAAGTAAGCATATGCAGATTGGCAGCACTGCTGGAAACCCAGGAGAAGGAAGCACAGGAAGTCTGTGACTTAAAATCTGGCACGTCATCTAGGTTTTTTAAACTTTAAACGAAAACCGGGCACAAAAACTAATGCAACATAAATACAGATAATTCTAAATCCAAATTGCTAGGTTGCTTTTGGCACAACAGGAAACAAATTGAGAAGGAAGTTTTTTAAAAGATACCAAATTGAAGAAATTTATGCCTAACCAGTTGTGTTCAGTTCTTTTTAAAATGCATAGATGATTTGTCAGCCATGAAGGGCAATTAAGTGCAATTAGGACAAGAATAAGACTGAATAACGCAAGTACCTCAAATCAAAATACAAATCCCAAATATTGGCAGGAAATGTAGTAGAACCAAAAAAAGAAAAAAAAACAACAATTCGGATATCTGATTGCTTCTTGGTCCCTTTCTTGTGCTGAGAATAGCTGGCATGGATATAAAATATAAGACAGGGTCTTATTTTTGGGGAATATACATATATATATATATATATATATATATATATATATATATATATATATATATATATATATTCCCCAAAAATAAGATGCTGTCTTATATTTTTATGAACCCTGAAATAAGCACTTGGCCTTATTGCCATGCACTCAAAAGCCCAATTGGGCTTATTATCAGGGGATATGTTATTTTGGGGAAAACATATATATTACTATGGCTTTGAAGTATGGGAAAGGGCTTTTTCCTACATTTTTCACTGGTGCAGCTTCCCTCTCCTCTTTGTTCATCCTGTACTTCTTCTCACACTTTATAAAATTTATTCTGAGTTACTTAGAGCTTTACAGTTTATCTAGATCTGGAAGGGAAAATATTTTTCAGTCTCATCTATTGTCCATATAGCAAAAAAATTCATTTAAATTTTTTACCCATCCACCTCAAATCTAGAAGCTTTATTCTTTCGGTAGAACACATCTAAAGATCCTAATATGTCATATTGGACTTAAAAATAGTGTCTGCCCACCTTGTTTTACCTGGCAAAGTGGGAATGCTTTGTGTTCCGAAGATTGCAACCTATGTTTATGGATGGTATCGCACCTTGGTTCAAAATGGAACATTATTTCAGTTGTCAAACATTCCAAATACCAAATTTTATATGAGATTTGAGGTAAAAAGAAAGAGTTTTGCATATATGCTTGTATTGCTCTATGGTAGAAGTTCAACACCTACTATATGTACCAATGTACCTATTTCCATCACAGATTAAACATTACATTGTGATTTGACTTCATTGTCATTGTGAATTCATATATCTTGAATAGCCCAACTACCATACGAATCTCTCTAAGATCAGAATGTTCCTTTTGTTGACATAATGTGGGATGCAAGATCTCCTTCATAAGGTGTCAAAGGCAAAAACACATGTTAAGTATTTGAGAACTGTCCCTGGTTCTGATCCACACCTATTCAAAGCAAACTTGGTCAACCACATTTATAATTGGAAGTCTAGAAATATAATTACTCACGGCTGTGTTAATTTACATTATTTTTAAGAAAATGCTGATAAGAAAAGTAAGATGTGAACTTTTGAAATGGAACTAAGCTAAAATATTTTTTTAAATAGTCGCATCCTATTGCTTCTCTTCAGAAGTGAGATGCACTTTACTTCAGACTCATTAACCCATCAGACTGGGAAGTCATAATTCAGGACATTAATAGATATAGTATTGTTGGTACTGTAGCCTCTTCATCATTATTTCATTTGTAAATTGTTTGCAATTCCCCACAAAATATTTAAGAAACAACTCTTAACAACCTGTAGCATCTCCTCAAAGCAGGAAGTTCAGCTATCTCAGAAAGGTGGCAGTATTGTCCCCACTTGTAGGAGGAAAACTGAGGAAAGGATTCTTGTATAAGGATATAATTGATTCCAAATTCTTAGATACTCACAAGCCCCAAGTATTCAATAATTTTGCTTTTTTAAAAATCCAGCTAAAATATCTGCAACCCAGTGGGCGAAAAATCATTTCATCATATTGCTAAAGTTTCTTACTCTGCATGAACAAGTCACATTGTAACTACAGAACCTTTTCATAGCAATATTAATAATACTAAATCACTCACTCTTATATTGATTCCATACTATATTATTCACAATCTAGCTTATTATTATTAAATACATTATGCCCCGAATTACATGAAAAAAACAAAAGGAATCCTTAAAACAATATATTAATAAATTAATTAATTAATAAAAGGAAGATTCATCCTACAATATTTACAATAACATGAATAGATTGATTCACTGATTCACTTTTATATTCCCCTTGTCCCAGCTATACTATTATTTATTGGTATTGCTTATTTTTGTCATGACTAGGATGCAAGGATGAAAAGCTTTGGGCAGAATACTTGACTGATACTCTCCATATGCCATATGCCATATGCCCATTTTACTGATGGAGTATTGAGACTTGCTCAATATTATCCAATATGCTTACTCTGAAAACTGATTCAAGCTTTGATCTTAAAAATTTTTACATAATCAAAGAACAAAATATTTTGCTAGGGCAGTATTTTTAATGGCAATGATTACATTTTATATCCAATATAAAATCTAAGATGTAGACCTAACAAATAACCAAAATTATGTCAAGAAAAAAAGCAAACATACTTTTCTTAATTATATCCTTAGAGGTATATGCCAGGGAACCATTCCTGGGACCATTCCTTTGCATATTCTCACCTTTATGTCTCCCCAGGATTTCATTCTCAATTCTCAGTTGATCGCCCAATGTCCCACCAAAGAAGTTCCCTATGTTCATTTTCCAGAAATTATCACCCTGTGCTTGGAGAAATGTTCATGTTGCCTTAGATCTTCAGTCCTATCTCTAGATCAGAGAAGGTGGCAACCAACGTTCAGAAATTCACCTGGATTGTTGCTGAGATGGCATCCCCTATTTTGAGTTGGCTTTGATGTTCATATGCTTTTGCATACATAAGTCTCCATGTCCCAAGGTCAGATTGCCCTCTCTCCACCTGCACTCTATTGATTACCTCTGAGACAAAAACAGTATGGGGAGTGGTTGAACTGTCAACTGAATATAAACCTGTGCATGCCCCAGATGGGCAGCAGAGCTTGATGTTCTCCTCAAAATGCTAAGAAGCCCCTATTTAAAAACCCTTTTCCCTCCTGGGAAGCCTCTTGCCCCACAAGGATCCTGGACCCATGAGAAATGGTTGAGAAGGATTTGGCAGGTGAGCTGTCATTTGTGTTTCACTAACCAAGCATAACCACAGAAAGGAAAAAAAATCAAGCATGATGCCAATTTGCCTTGTGGTTTGAGGGTGGGAAATGAGAAGTAACTCACACGAGGAGTGGGGAACAAAATATATTGCAAAGTGTAATTTTAGTGGGTATCTTCCACCTCCTAACACTCCCTATTTATGTGCTTAGTTATTACAGGTAGATTATCCATTAAGGGGGGAAGCAGTTTTTTTAATGTGCTAATATAACATATCTATTCCTCTCAAGCTACACTGCACCACAGCTGAGTCTCATCATAGTAGACGGATGACATACTGAGATCAGCATAATTAGTACAATCTAGAGGGAGATATTGTACCCCAGCCTCTGAATTTGAATCTCAGCTATCATTCTCTAGACGTCTAACAGGGAAAGATGCAAAAGAAATAACAAAACTATTCCTGGATAAGAAGAAACAATGGACAAAAGAGGTGTCTGTTTCAATATAACTTCTGTAATAAAGAAAGGCATTTACCTCAAACTGTATATTATTGGAGCAGCGTATTAATGCAACAAACATGATCTCACGATGTAATGGCATGTCAGTACTGAATTAGCACTAGCTGAATATGCACTACTGAACTACAGATTTGTGCCTAGCTATACCACGTCAGCAGAGCAGTAAGAAAGGGATTATTCATTCAACTTGAAAAGGTTGTTGAATATTCCAGGATTACTTCAGTGAATTGTTCTCTAATTGCAAAGAATAAAAAAAAAACAAAAAACAAAAAAACCCACTCCACTAGCTGGTGCTCAATGTGAGTGAAGATTTTGAACTCATAAGGACTGGCCAACAAATCTTAAAATATTTACCATTCTCCTTGAAGACTTTGCAGGGAAAAGACACTGGCATTTTTGGAATAATGAAGAGGTCTGCTTCTTAAATCTATCAATTAGAAACTTCCACACTTACCCTTTAGCTGTCCAGAGAAGTATCAATGACCACCAGCAGCATCAATCCAATAGTGAGGCAAATGCTCCAGCCAATCTTAAGTGCCTTCACTGAGCATGCAGTGGTCAAAGGACAGAGAATGGAATAGCCAAGGGAGTTGATCAAGGTGCTTAAAAGAGCTAAAGCTATGCTTTATACCTGCACCTGAACCCAAGTATTGCATGCAAGAAGTGAAATGCTCAAAGACGTATCAAACCTGCAAAGGAAAGATACCCTCATAAGTACCTGCTGCACACTAAGGAATGCAGGCAGGCCAAGAAACTGCAATGGAGAACGAATATAAGAAAAAATGCATTCATCTAATCAGCATCTTTAAAAAGCTATGCACCAAGCTGTAGTTGAATACAAGCAATGCAGTGTTCAGGAAAAGTCTTCTTTCCCCATTATATCTAATTCCTTCCTTATTTATTTACCTAAACAAACAAGCTTGTGCGTACCTAGTAAGAAGTGTTTAAATATCCCAGCCTACAGTTAACCCTTTAATATGTGACAATCTTATTATATGAGCCAAATACGTTTTCATGCCCCGACAACTGACCCCCTTCTCTCCAGCTCCCCCCACCCAATTCTTTATCTCTTGCATGCTTAAAAGTACAGTTAGAGTAATACCACTTTGTGTTCAAGGCTGCCACAAAGGGAAAAAAAAGTTAATAATGTTTTTCTGGACCAGCATGGGAATCCCTTCCTTTTAAATCAAACTGACAATGTGTAAAAGAGCCCCCAGTTGTGGAATTCCAATGCTGATCAGCCCTAACTAGAGCTGCAAGGCTGAGGTTCCTTCCTACAAGATTGGAGGGTCTATGCATTACTTTTCCTTGTTTGACAATGACAAACCAACAGGATGCAGAAAGACTATTACTGAATAAAGAATATTACTGAAATCTGTAGCTATTCATTAATAAACACCTTTTTACTTGCCATACTGGGTGGCTCCACTGTTTTATCAATTTGCTGTTTATAGTATCCTCAGTAGTAAAAATAATAGCAATAGCACTTAGACTTACTATATATATTGCTTCACAGTGCTTTACAGCCCTCTCTAGGCAGTTTACAGAGTCAGCATATTGCCCCCAACAATCTGGGTCCTCATTTTACCCACCTCGGAAGGAGGGAAAGCTGAATCAACCTTGAACTGCTGAGACTCGAACTACCAAACTGCAGGCAGCCGGCAGTCAGCAGAAGGAGCCTGCAGTACTGCATTCTAACCACTGCATGTTCTAACCCATATTATTGCATATGAATACACACACACACAAAGAGGTTTTCAAAAGAGCAATGGCAGCCATAAGATTGAGCATGAAAGGAATAGAAAAAAGAGAACATGAGCCAGCCATGAAGTGTATGGATGGATTATGTAACACCCATTGAGCAACAGAGAATTCAATGGCCATTAGGTACTGATTGGTCAACTCTATGTAAGGAACATGTAGTATTTCCCAATTGGGGAGGAAGGAGATCTTTACCTTTTATTGCACTAAGTCTCATTATATAGCCTTTAATAAACTATTTGCATGAGAAACCTGTACAAAGACATGTGAACAGTAGTCAGGACTGTTGCTACAATAAACCACGAAACATATCAGACAATTTTAGTTGAATTTATTATTTATTATTTATTTATTTTTTCATATTTGTATACCGCCCTACTCCCGAAGGACTCAGGGCGGTGAACAGCCATAATAAATACAAATACATATAGAAGTTAAAAACTATTAAGAAACAGATTAAGTAATTTAGGCTCAAAGATTAAAAACATCCAAATTTATCTAAAGAGGTTTAAAACCCAATTTAAAAGCCAGTTTAAGAGCCAATTAAAAAGGGAGAGTTAGGCCAGACCAGCTTGTTGGAATAGAAATGTTTTCAGGGCAGGCGGAATATGCGTAAGTCTTGGATGTTTCGTAACTCCGGGGGAAGCCCGTTCCAGATGGTAGGTGCCCCCACAGAAAAGGCTCTCCCCCTGGGGGCTGTCAGTCGACATTGTTTGGCCGACGGCACCCTGAGGAGTCCCTCTCTATGGGAGCAAACTGGTCGGTGAGAGGCTATTGGTGGCAGGAGGCGGTCTCGTAAGTACCCTGGTCCTGAGCCATGGAGCGCTCTAAAGATAGTAACCAAAACCTTGAAGCGCACCCGGAAGACCACTGGAAGCCAGTGCAGCTTGTGCAGGAGGGGGTTTACATGAGAGCGCCACATTGCTCCCATTACCACCCGCGCGGCCACATTCTGGACCAGTTGGAGCCTTTGGGTGCTTCTCAAGGGGAGCCCCATGTAGAGAGCATTACAATAATCCAGGCGTGAGGTGACAAGGGCGTGAGTGACCGTGCGTAACGAGTCCTGATCCAGAAAGGGATGCAACTGGCGAATCAGGCGAACCTGATAAAAAGTCCTCCTGGCTATGGCCGTCATATGCTCTTCAAAAGACATCCGTGAGTCCAGGAGGATGCCCAAGTTGCGAACCCCATCTGTGGGGGCCAACGACTCGCCCCCAATAGTCAGAGATGGCACCAACTGACTATATCGGGACGACGGAAACCACAGCCACTCGGTCTTGGATGGGTTGAGTCTGAGTTTGTTTGAATTTATGTTCTTTTAAACTCAATCACAAGTCAACTTAGTCATGACAAAGCTTGTTGTTGTTAGTTGCAAAGTCCTGTACGACCCATCGCGACCCCATGGGCAACTTTCCTCCAAACCTTCCTGTCCTGTACCATCCCCCGGAGACCATTTAAACTCACGCCAACTGCTTCAGTGACTCCATCCAGCCACCTCATTCTCTGCCGTCCCGTTCTTCTTTTGCCCTCAATCATTCCCAGCATTAGGCTCTTCTCCAGTGAGTCCTTCCTTCTCATTAAGTGGCCAAAGTATTTCAGTTTCAGGACCTGGCCTTCTAAAGAGCAGTCAGGGTTGATCTCCTCTAGGACTGACTGGTTTGATTGCCTTGAAGTCCAAAGGACTCACAGGAGTCTTCTACAGCACCATGTTTCAAAGACCTCAATTCTTCGACACTCAGCTTTCCTTATGGTCCAACTTTTACAATCATACATTGCAACTGGGAAAACCATAGCCTTGACTATACCCACTTTTGTTGGCAGGGTGATGTCTCTGCTTTTTAGTATGCTGTCTAACTTTGCTATAGCTTTCCTCCCCAGGAACAAGTGTCTTTTAATTTTTGGCTGTAGTCCCCATGTGCAGTGAACTTGGAGCCCAGGAAAATAAAATCTGTCACTACCTCCATTTCTTCCCCATCTATTTGCCAGGAATTGAGAGGGCCAGGAGCCATGATCTTAGTTTTCTTAATGTTGAGTTTCAAGCCAACTTTTGCACTCTCCTCCTTCACCCGCATAAGAAGGCCCTTTAGTTCCTCTTCACTTTCTGCTATTAGAGTGCTGCCCTGTGCCCTGCTTCAGTTTGTACTCCAAGGCCAAACTTGCCTGTCATTCCAGTTATCTTTTAGCTTCCTACTTTAGCATTCCAATTGCCCATGATGATAAGAACATCATTTTTTGATGTTAATTCTATAACATCATGTTGTAGGGCTTCATAGAACTGGTCAACTTCAGCCTCTTCAGCACCAGTGGTTGGGGCATAGATTTAGATTACTGTGATGTTGAATGGTTTGCTTTGGATTTGAACTGAGATCATTCTGTCATTTTGAGGATTGTATCCCAGTATTGCTTTTCCTACTCTTTTATTGATTATGAAGGCTGTTCCATTTCTTCTGAGGGATTCTTGCCCGCAGTAGTATACCTGATGGTCATCTGAATTAAATTCACCCATTCCTGACCATTTTAGTTCGCTGATTCCTAAGATGTCGATGTTCAGTCTTGTCATCTCTTGTTTGACCACGTCCAGCTTGCCTCGATTCATGGATCTTACATTCCAGGTTCCTAATGAGAAAAAATCTTTATAGCATCGGACTTTCCTTTCACCGCCAGATGCATCCACAGCTAAGTGTCCTTTCAGCTTTGTCCCAGTCGCTTCACTCTTTCTGGCACTACTAGTACTTGCCGTCTGCTCTTCCCCAGTAGCATATTGGACACCTTCTGACCTGAGGGACTCATCTTCCAGCGTCATATCTTTTTTCCTTTTGGTACTGCCCATAGGGTTTTCATGGCAAAGATACTGGAGTGGGTTGCCATTTCCTTCTCCAGTGGATCACGTTTTGTCAGAGCTCTCTGCTATGACCTGTCGGTCTTGGGTGGCCCTGCATGGCATAGCTCATAGTTTCATTGAGCTATCCAAGCCCCTTCACCACGACAAGGCAGTGATCCATGAAAGGGATCTTTCTATACAATCTATACAATTGTATATACAGTACAAAATCTACAAAAATTTTATACAGCATATAACTACAGCATATTTTCTATCTATCTATCTATCTATCTATCTATCTATCTATCTATCTATCTATCTATCTATCATAATTATATATAATTATATAATTATGAGGCCCAAACACCATAATTTGACTCTTTCAATCTGTATTGGTAGACCTATTAGCATTTTGCAGGATGGTCAAAAAATTGGAAGAATTGTCAAATAACTAGGAAGAATGTTTTAGTTATGAAAGAAAAAAACAAAGGATTTGTCCAAACGTAAACGTTGAATGGTTTGCTTATACAAGTGACATGCAAGTTGCAGAAGTTTCTATTTCCTAAACGGAATACTGTATTCAGTATTTCCAGTTAAGTAAGCTCACTGTCATTTTATTTCTTTTAGTGCAGAGAAGGATGGCATTTGAAAGGCCAAAGGCCACAATTCAGCCTCTGTACCACAGGGAGAACTTCTGGAAAACCACAAAGGCTCTCTCATAACAATGTAATATTGCTGGAAAAGGTTGAATTAATTATAAATGTCACTGAATTTGGGGGGAGCATGTATTTGGCGCTGTCAGATTAAGGGTGGCAATGAGTGTAGGGGGCTCCTATAAGAGAAACTGAAGCCATTCTCAACCTTAACTCTCATCAGTCTTGGATAACTACCTGAAATTGTGCTGCTGAAAGTCCACTAACTTGACACAACATTTACACAGCCAACCTTCTACCCCATATTCATGCAATCATGTCTTATTCACTAAATCAAAAACTATGCAATATCTTTTCACGCATACATTTCTCAATGCTTGCTGAACAGTAGAAATCATGCTCCTGCCTGGTTAAAAGATGTCCTGCCCTTGCCAGCTTCTGCTCATTGTCAGTTTTTGTACCCTTTCACTTGGACACCTTCCCAGGCACCCCTGAAAAACTAATCCATAACTACATAATGCACTTTTTGCATTTACACTTACTCTTCCAAACATCAAGCAGAGATGCATCTTTTACAACCATTTCCATGGAAAATGCCAATGTGTCACTAATTAAAGGCTGCTTGTTTATCATAGAGGAAATGGCCATTGTTTGTCTTGGAACATTAAAGCAGGACTTAGGAGACCAACATTCAGAACAGAAACACTCCTTTCCCATCAATAGGTCAGGTCATGGTTGATTTAAGGGAAAAGGTCCTCACTTTCTTCACTAGTAATCTGTGCAATAAAAACCCACCACATTGATAAGCACACAATCAAAAGACTGTTTTGCTACTAAACATAAAGGATGCCTACACATTAAAATTTCGCCACCACTGGCATAAGCACTGTATGTACATTCCCATGTTATCAATAACTTAAAGGAGCCTTTTAAAATTCATCAATGTTATCTTATCCAGTAGAACCATTTTTGTAATTTGCGGGTGGCTTTTTTCTTTTCTCATTTTGAGAAATGCTGTTTTAATCTTAGCCAGGCTTTTAAGACATATGGCAGGAGGTAAGAGACCAGCAGGTTTCTGCATGCCAACGTCAGGAAATTTTTCATTAGCTCAGTGTTTGAAAGAAGCAGAGTCTTCTTCCAGTTATATTTACCAGAAAACAACTTTTCTTCATGCATTGCAATTACTAATAGTCTACCTATTGATCAAGTAAGTAGCTTCACAAATAGTAAAACATGATTTCTATCTACATGAATCTCACCTGCCTGCTTACAAATCTAAGGTTATTAAATTCAATTAGCCCACTTCCATCTGCCCATTCATTCTGGGTTAACCTTTCCACCTGTAGGAAGTTAGCACCCACTCCTTTCCTAGAAGAATGAAATATTTTAGGAAATATTAAAAAGGCAGAATATATTTCCCTGGATGAGAAATGGAGAAACATGTTTTAAAGACAAAGCAGCTCCCATCTTCCTGCCTCCCCCACTTTTGTCAATGGGCCAGAGGCAGAAACCCAATCCTTTGTCAAAGGACCATCACCTGCAACACAATAGGACCCATCTAGCAACAGAAACTCACCACATGGCACCTGGGAAGTTTACAT
This sequence comes from Arizona elegans, assembly GCA_022577455.1. NCBI lineage: Eukaryota > Metazoa > Chordata > Lepidosauria > Squamata > Colubridae > Arizona > Arizona elegans. The sequence continues at coordinate 157,862,935 of JAKOOJ010000002.1, forward strand.
CAGCCAGCAAGGCTAGCTAAGACCCCTACCCCCTGGGAGTCTGATAACCAATCGGGATACTCTTTCTGGGCCCCAGGAAATTCAAAGCCCAGAGAGGGCATAAAACCCAGGGACTTGCAGCATCTCTGCCCTTTTCTGTTCAGGAACTCAAACTATGTGATCCTGTCCACTATTAAACCATCTTTCCAAGCAGTCTCCATGTTTCCAGTGTCTTTTTCCCCACTTGGAGCTGAACCCAGAAGGATATGTCTTCCTATACACCAAAAACAAAAAAAGTTAATTTGTGAACTTGTTAGTTTACTGAACAACAAAAATTGTATAACAAAAATCAATCCAATATAATACTTTAGTCTTTGTAGCCGGATAAGAACCTAAATGTTATATTTTATTATTATTTTTCTCTTTCAGTTTACATTAGTGTGTCAGTTCGCTCATCCCTTTAATCAACTGGCTGTCTCGTTGAAGTTAATTGCATCTTATTTAGATTATTGACCTTCTTTGTTCCAGCAATTGTCCACACCAATGTAAACTTATCTCTGCCCTCAGTTCTTTTACTTTACTTTTATTTTCTTTCTTTGTCATTAAATATGGTCTCAGTTCACACTGTACCAAACAGAGAGTGCAAGACACAAAGCTTTTATTCTTGATTGTGCATGGTTAAATCATGATTATGGATCTAAATATAAGTAATATCGATTTAGTTCTATATTAGTTTCACCACATATATCTGGTCATCCTCTGGAATTAGAGGAGACCAGGTGTCAATAAAATAGAATAACAGAGTTGGAAGGGACCTTGGAGATCTTCTAGTCCAACCCCTTGCTTAGGCAGGAAACCCTACACCGCTTCAGACAAATGATTATCCAATCTCTTCTTAAAAACTTCCAGTGTTGGAGCATTTACAACTTCTGGAGGTTGTTCTACTGATTAATTGTTCTGTCAGAAAATTTCTCCTTAATTCTAAATTGCTTCTCTCCTTGATTAGTTTCCACCCATTGCTTCTTGTCCTACCCTCTGTTTGCTTCCAAACAGCTTCTTCTCAGCTGATGATGATCACAGAGTGGTTTAAGGAACTCCAATAAACGAGACTGAAAAGATGTCTAGAACAATGGTGACAGAAGACATCTGGGATTAAGCTCCAATTTGTGTTTATCCACCCAGACCCTCATAGCCTCTAGAGCAGGGGTATCAAACTCTTGATAACACATTGTCATCACATGATGTATCCAACTTTTTTCCCCTTTGCTAAAACGGGGGTGGAAGTAGCCAGTATGTGACACACCCGGTCTGCGGGCTGAGAGTTTGACACCCCTGGTCTAGAGTCTAGGCCCATGATAGCGAACCTATGACATGTATGTCACAGATAGCATGCAGAGCCATATCTGTGGGCAAGTGAGTGTTGCCCTAGCTCAGCTCCAGCATGCATGTGCGCACGGCCAGCTGATTTTCGGGTCTTCCGTGCCCACCGGAAGTTGGGAAACAAGCTGTTTCCAGTCTCCGGAGGGCCTCCAGGTGGGTGGGGAAGGCCATTTTCACCCTCCCCAGGCTCCTAGAAAGCCTCCAGAGCCTGGGGAGGGTGAAAAACGGGCCCACCGTGCCATCACGTGCCAAAAGTGGGGAGAGCGTGGGGGTGTGCATGCACGGGGGGCAGGGCGCATTAAATTATGGGTGTGGGCATGCACACACATGACTCACCCCACGCTCCCTCCCCTTTTGGCACATGATGGCAAAAAGGTTAGCCATCACTGGTCTAGGTCCTGGGTTAGCACTTCCACAGTATCTCTAATCTGGTGGTGCTGCAAAGTTGGGTATTATCAGTAAAATTGATGATACCTTCAACCTAAATCAATGGATGACTTTTCCCGACATCCCTTACATAGATGTTAAGCAGTAGCAGAAGGAAGGCCAAACCATGTAGCCCCCCATATTGGAATAACCATAGATTCATCCTCCTTCTGATTAAATCAGTCCAACAAGATTTGAACAGGACCATTGTAAAACAATGCCTCCAATACCAATCTCCCCCAGAAAGATATCAAGAGCTCTAAGAGGGCCAAGAGAAGCACGCTCTCACCATTTAGATCAAAATGAATATCCTCCACCAGATTAATGAATGGTATTACCCTACCATGCCTGAATTTCAATTTTAACTAGAAGGGACCTAGGTAAAATGCTTGGTCTCTACCCAGCTGAGTCTGGTATATCAATTGAGGCCCTACTTGGTTGTAAAGTCCTAGCAAATGTAGCTCATACCCTGATCTCACTATCATCATTAAATGAACACAAATGACCTGGAAACCAGCATACACAGTACAAAATATAGTGGCCAGGATGCTAGTATGTATGAAATGTTATTGTAAAATAACACCTACTTATAAGTTGATTCATTGCTTATTGAAATGTTTCCAAGTCCAAGTTCTGGTTTTGACCTATAAAGCCTTAGGCAGCTTAAGTCATCTATCCCAAGTGGAATCTGCCTGGTCCATGAATGCAAACATGGAAGAAGCTTAAGGTGAGATTCCTGCATCAGAACAGGGGACTTGGGTCCAGATACAGTCCTTTCCTGGTGGCCCAATGATTTGGAAAATCCTGCCACTAGATTTATGGCTTGCATCTCTCCTCTTGATATTTTGCTAAGCAATAAATCCAGCATTTGATGGATCGTTTTATGGGTTTTTAAAAACTTATTATGGATAGGCTGCCATGTTTATTGCTGAGTTTTTGCTTAAAGTGATTTTGTATTTTCTATCTGATTAGTGTAACCACCCCAAAGTGCATCAATAAGACAGTAAATCAATATTGTAAATATTGGAGACATATGAGCCGGGGTGAAATGCTCCCAGTTCAGACTGGATTGCCCAATCTGGTAGCGATGGCGGTGGGTGGTTCGGAGAACCGGTAGCAAAAATCCCTGCGCGCCCCCCCCCATGCCCAGCTGAGCCACGCGATCATCAGAGGCTTTTTTTTACTTTTAAAAGCATTTTTTTCTGTAACCTCTTCGGCCAAAGAGGTTGTAGAAAAAAATGCTTTTAAAAGAAAAAAAAAAGTTGGCCACACCCACCCAGTCACATTAACACCCCCCCACCAAGCCACGCCCACAGAATCGGTAGTAACAAATTTTACATTTCACCACTGATATGAGCTCTTTATATCAGAGTCATACTATATGTGTTTTGGTTTTTTTTGGAGCTCTTCTCTTGCAAGCTGTCTTTGATAAATTTCTCTTTATTCTGAAGCATTTTTCAAATATTAATACTACCAAGTTTTATTATGTTTCATTTCTACTCCTTCTTTCCTGTGGTAGCATATGTGTAGAATTGCCTGAAATCTCAACTCTACAAGTGTCCTCTTTCATTTTTAAAAATATTTCAAAAATCTGTAGTTTTCTGTCTTGCATCACTTGTTGCTCCACATTTTTCAAATGTTCATTATTTCATTATTTTTTAAACCTTCCCTTTTCCCTTTTCCCTTTTCCTTGTCTGCTCTGAGATTTTTTGAAAATCACATACATAGAATCAAAGTCTGTAGTTTTACACAACCATCTCAGCGGTGGTAGTTCCAAACTGGATCCTAACTTCATAAATAAGAAATTACAGATTTCTTATTTATCCTTTACCCTTTAATAAACATAGATAACTTAATAAATACATTTGAATGCACATCTGAATGATGGCAACTTGTAACATATCATTCAGACTTGACACTCTCAAATTAGGTGGAAAGTATTCAAAAGAAAGTCCAGACAAGTTGAGGTTTTGTTAATGGTACAGACTGCCTTTGAAGATACCATGCTCATTATTTTTAAAGCAGAAGCTAAATTGCTATTTATAAGGAATCTTATAGTTCTGGCATCACCAGGGGACTGGAGAAAAAAACTTTTTACAAACCTCTCTAGCTCTATGATGCTGCTCAGATAAAAAGTTCTGTGATCTAACTCATTGTGGCAATTTCATACATTTATCCCCCACCCCAGATTGCACAAAAGCCAAAATAAAGAGACATACTGCTTTTTCTTTTCATTCTCAGTACTTCCATCTCAAACTCAAGACATATATTTATGTTCTCTACAATGGAAAGATGTTTGTACCTCATAACTCTCAGTTCTTAAAGGTCAACTTCTCTATAGGCAATAAACACTCCAAATCTGATGGCTTCCTGTTCTGTTGAACACATTCCTTCCATTTCTAGCCTAATGACCAGCAGTAACAATGTTGACTAGGAACATGGGAGTTGGTATTCAATCCAGCTAGAGAGCACTGGGTAGAAGACCACAAAGCCAAAGAAGATGGAAGGATAATTATACATGCACGCTTCATGGCATAAAATTTTAAATTGCAAAATTCTGGCCATGCTTGTCACAAAGAACTGGCCCAAAGTATATACAGGAGGTTTAGATGTATAGTCCCTAGTATTCTTAACTGGAGTCAATAAGTAAAAGGTTAGAAGCAGCAGCACATTGCATAAAGCAAAGCTACTCCAGGTCTACCCTGTCTAAGCAAAGATAACTTTATCACAGTTTATTAATGGAAATAGAGATGTGCTTTTAAATGTGGAAATTTAAGATACGGTATGATGGAAGAATTCTACTACACAAAATAAACACAGGCGTCTTTATTAATGACTGCATTAAGCAGAGTAACCCAATTATGTTATACCAAATCACCACCCTCCAAGATCCTGTGTCTCTGTCCAGTGCCCTTAGAGCAAGGATGGGTGAATTCGTACTGGTTGAGAGCCATACCTGTTTCTTATCTCTGAGTTTCAGGACCAGAGTTGGTAGGTCCATGACTCAAAATGAGTGGGTTTGAGGCAGTGGTGGGTTTCAAATTTTTTTACTACGGGTTCTGTGGGTGTGGCTTGGTGGGTGTGGCATTGTTTGGTGGGCATGGCTTGGTGGACATGGCAGGGGAAGGATACTGTAAAATCTCCATTCCCACCCGACTCCAGGGGAAGGTTACTGCAAAATCCCCATTTCCTCCTGATCAGCTGGGACTTGGGAGGCAGAAAATAGATGGGGCGGGGCCAGTCAGCATTTTTACTACTGGTTTTTCAAACTACTCAAAATTTCTGCTACCAGTTCTCCGGAAGTGGTCAGAACCTGCTGAAACCCACCTCTTGTTTGAGGATACCTAGAATTTTAAAACAAAAACTTAAAATCCACATACATACACAATCCTAAATGGAACATTATGTATTGAAACAGGGTTAAAATAATTGTTTTAGATGTAAATGATAGTTTGGCACTGGAAAGTATACCAGCAACTTGAGGAGGAACCAATAAACCATAGGCAATCATCCCAGAATTTCTGCGACTCACAGGATGTTCTGTCTTAAAGAAATAGCTGTCACTTTTATTACAGCTTGGCTGAGAGATCAAAAGCAGAAGCACAAAACAAGAAATATTCTTTAGATATTCTTTATTTATTTATTAAACTTATATATTGTCCATCTCACCAAAGGCGACTCTAAGCAGCTAGATCTTCCAGGTCAAAATTAGGGGAAGCTTTTGCTGTGGTGGTGGTTTGTATCCAAGAAAATCTGTTTATGTGACATTGTTTTCCTGTCATCTACATGCATCTAAAAATGAATGCGGGATCATGTCAGGAGAGCACAAAAAAGGAACTAATTTGTCTGAAGCAATTACCCTGTGATTCAACTAACCTCATTATCAACCACAAGAATAATAACCGTGTAACCTGTATTAAAACCATTGAGGATCTTTCAGCATTATGTAAACCGTGCACACATCACCTTTGAATCTTTTCAGAAAGAGGTGGAATTTCCTGGTATTAGATTGCATCTCTGTGACTCACAACATATGGGCATTGCTTGGCCTTTATTTATATATAGTATTTCTTACAGGAAATATCTGAAATGTATTTAATTTAAAACTGTTCATCCACATTCTGCTTACGTACATGGGGTGGTTGTAATTTCACAATATTTCCCTTTATGCACCAACATTCAAGCATGTAATTTAAAGACATAAATTTTGCTAGATCAGAATCTCTATAAATCTTGTGCTCAACTTTGAACTGGAATTTTTTTTTTACTTCCCTTTTTTTCAAAAAATGTGGATCCATTTATCTCAGCTCTATTTATGACGGTTGAAGGCAGATTGGCATTTTGCATCAAACATCAAAAGAACATTCTCCTGTAAAGTAGAAAGCCACAAGTACAATTTTGAAAATAATTTCAGCGATAGCTGAAACCTTCCATTCCCCAGCTATATCTGTAAGCAATAATTTTGTTTAGGAGACAGGTGAGACAGGCTTCACAATGCACACCAATTGGCTTCCAGTGACCTTGTACTAGTTCCATCTCCAGCATGTTCCATCTGAGTATTTTAGCCTTCACTATTACTCCGGGGAATCAGTATTTTTGAGCCAGGTCTCACAATATCAGGAACATATTGCGATATAGAGCATGTACGTAGAGCCATGCATGAAAAAAGTTCCATAATTTCATAAACTCCTTTATAGATGGAGGTTTAGATTGCACATACGGTAATTATACGAAGCACTTGCCATTTCCTGAGAATTACTTTCATGTAAATAATCAGCACTAGTTCAATTAGTCATTTCATGAGAAGAACCATTTCTTTACTAAGACTTCCTAATAAATGGTGAAATGAAGATAGTAGACATAATGCTATGTAAATAAGTGTATATTCCAAACAAGAGTTAAAGGAGGTGTGGTGGCCTTTAACTATTGTGTAAACATAGACAGCTTGGCTCCCAAAGTGTGGGTGCAATTGGCAACTTTATTAATACTTAAGACAGAGGTGGGCTACTGGGGGTTTGCAGGGGTTCGGGAGAACCTCTAGCTAAGATTCTCTGCAGTTTGGAGAACTGCACAAATCCCACTCTTGGCTGGCCCCTCCCCGCCCACCCCTCCCCGGAGTCCCTACACGGCCTATTTTGGATGGAGGTAAGTGCAGGGCACACGTGGAGGGGAGGGCAAAAAACGGGCCTACTGGAAGTTCAGAAGGCCGGAAATGGGCCCGTTTCCAGCCTCCAGAGGGTCTCTGGAGCCTGGGGAGGCCATTTTCACCCTCCTGGAGACTCGAGGAAAGTCTCCGGAGCCTGGGGAGGGCAAATGCGCCCCTCCCACTGTGGTGCAGGAGGCCAACTAGGCCACGCCCCCCATGGCCACACCCACCCAGCAACGGGGCAGAGAACCCCTTGCTAAAAATTTTAAGCCCACCCCGCCTTAAGAAAATTCTGCTTGAGATGGTGGCCTTTCTAACTGCATACAAAATGCACTGATCTGAAGGACAAAATAAACCATTGTGAAGACAGACAAAGCCTTTAAGCAGAAATTTATAAATGTAATGTTTTATGACTATCAGAAACTAGTGTTTGATTATGCTTAACTTCCATACCATTTAATTTGTACATGCCACATATTCAATTTTTTTATTTCCTGTAAAGATTTTTGATAAACTATTGAACAGTAACTGCTAATCAAAGTTTGCAGAACTAATGCAGCAATCTAGACACAAAGTCTGATTGTGTTTCCAAACTGGCATAGCTAGCAAGAAATTCAAGTGTTGAGCATACTCTCAGCAGCTACTCAACTTGACTCAGAACTATTCAGGCTCATAAGGATAATCATCATTTCAACACATTAAAGTAAGCAATAGTTGATCTAGCTGCTGTTTGATTGTTTTGGGCAATGTAGCATTCCAGGCCCTGTAATGTGTAATTACAATTAAACTTCATTGCATTATCCCCCATTGGTTATTCCTGGAAGATAGAGACAAAAAGGAAACAGTTTTTAGTATGATCTGCATTGAAAGGAAATATTGCAACTTCAGACAGGCCTTCAGGCCTTCAAGTTGCTTAAAAAAATAGGAGTAGGGAGGCATATATTTTCTGCTTTATGTATAAGTAGCTGAGAAATGTATTTTTGAATATAGAGAAAACTTTGATTTTCCAAATATTGTTTCATAAAGCAAGGACCATGCTGAAATGATTCTTGAAATTTAGGTTTAACTGATTAACTATATTGTCTTGGATGAAAAGTATAAATTAATCTGATTTCAAATATAGAATCAGATTTTGGATAGTGCCCTTCCTTGTCTTAAGCCTGTACAACTATCCCGTTGGTTCCTCAAAGACTCCCGTTGATTACTGTATGCTTTTATTTTAATGCCCATTTATGTCCTCTCATTTCATAATATACTATATAGCAGTGGTGGATTGCTTCCAGTTCGGACCGGTTCTATAGAACCAGTAGTAAAACCGGCGGGAGGCTCCGCCCACTGACCCTGAGGTCATCAGGAAGCTTCTGCGTATGTACAGAAGTGCATGCGCAATTGCTCTGCTTGCGCACAGCCCCATTGCAAACCAGTAATAAAGGTAAGCAGAACCCACCCCTGCTATATAGGCTACCTAAAACAGTGCTTCTCGATGTCAGCAATTTAGAGTATATGGATTTTAACTCCCAGAATTCCCCAGCCAGTATGAGTTCTGGGAGTTGAAATGCACGCATCTTAAAGTTGTTGAGATTAAGAAACACTAATCTAGACCCTATAACAGTGATGGCTAACCTTTTTGCTGTTGCGTGCCAAAAGCGGGGGGGAACGGGGGGGTTGCACGTGGGCATGCCTACACCCACAATTCAATGTGCCACGCCCCCCATGCATGTGTGCACGACCCCCCCGTGCTTTCCCCGCTTTTGGCACGTGATGGCACGGTGGGCCAGGTAGGCCCGTTTTTTCACCCTCCCCAGGCTCCAGAGGCTTTCTTGGAGCCTGGGAAGGGTGAAAATGGCCTTCCCCACCCCACCAGAGGCTCTCCAGAGGATGGAAACAGCCCATTTCCCAACTTCCGGTGGGACTGGAAGGCCTGAAAATCAGCTGGCTGGCGTGCGCATGCGCGCTGGAGCTGAGCTAGGGCAACACTCGCGTGCCCACAGATATGGCTCCGTGTGCCACCTGTGGCACGCGTGCCATAGGTTCACCATCACGGCCCTATAACATTAACTTGAGATAACCAATATGGGCAGTATATAAAGCAAGTGATCAATCCTGTATGGTATATAGGTCCAATGCTGTTGTTGCCATCATAAAAAAAAAGAAGAAAAAGACCCAGCTCCTTCAACAGTTATGGTTCAAGTCCCTGTATTCTTTGTCTTTATTACTGCTGATAACCAACAATTCAATATGCAAGCATTATGACTGAGCCAAGATAGGTATTCTTAATGCTTATTTGCAAATTTCCAACATTTCTAGGAACTGATTAAAAATTATTTCCATCATGCATATTTTAATGACTAAAAGTAGTCCTTGATTTACAACTACAATTGGCACCAGAATTTCTGTTGTTTAAGCAAGGCAGTGAGTCACGCCCAATTTGACAACCATTTAGAATAACGCGGGGGGTGGGGGGTGGGGGGGTGGGGCAGAACCGGTTCGGTGACATCATATTGTCACCGCTACCGGCTCAGTGGAACCGGGAGGAACCGGGTGGAACCCACCATCGGTGCAAATAGTCGGCATGTAACCATGGGACACTGCAACCATCATAAATCGTGCTAGTTGTCAAGCACCCCAATTTTAATCAAGTGACTGTGAAGATGCTGCAACGGTTGTAAGCACAAAGACAGGTTGTAAATCATTTTTATCAGTCCTGTTGTGACTTTGAATAGCCACTAAATGAATGGTTGTAAATTGAGAACTAACTGCAATCCATTTGAGACTAGAAGTTGGGTGCATGCAGTATCCAGTTTTCCCCAGTAGAGCTACTAATAAAAATATAAAAATTTCAAGATCAAGTAATTGAATAGAAATATTTTCTTTCTCAAAACATGCTAAACCAAAGTGAAAAAGAAAAAAGAAATAGATTTTCATACGGGTTGTTATTTTTTCACCTGTGACATTATCAAAGGCTTCACACTTGATTAAGCATACAGATCAGTTTTATATATGTATATATATATTTATTTAATAAATTTATTTGCCACCCATCTCGTCACAAGGCGACTCTGGAAAGCTTATAAAATTAAAAGCAATAAACAATAATATATATATATATATATATATATATATATATATATATATATATATATATATATATATATATATATATATATATATATATATATATATATATATGTTTTTCTTCTAGCCAGGTTTTCCCTACGTAGCCAAGGTTTTTTTGTAGCTCCAGCTCAGTAGAATCTCATCTACTCGGTTCTGGGCTTTTTTCCTTTCTAACACCTAGCAAGCTCTGACTGCTAGGTGGGAGACCTAAATAGATCCATTTCTAGCTCGTTAGCTGTCGTCAGTAGGCCACACCCACCTCCTCCCTGTAAAGGCATAGTATCAATTTTCTTACTTCTTCGTAGGGTCTATGTGTGTTTTTCTTCTAGCCAGGTTTTCCCTACGTAGCCAAGGTTTTTTTGTAGCTCCAGCTCAGTAGAATCTCATCTACTCGGTTCTGGGCTTTTTTCCTTTCTAACACCTAGCAAGCTCTGACTGCTAGGTGGGAGACCTAAATAGATCCATTTCTAGCTCGTTAGCTGTCGTCAGTAGGCCACACCCACCTCCTCCCTGTAAAGGCATAGTATCAATTTTCTTACTTCTTCGTAGGGTCTATGTGTGTTTTTCTTCTAGCCAGGTTTTCCCTACGTAGCCAAGGTTTTTTTGTAGCTCCAGCTCAGTAGAATCTCATCTACTCGGTTCTGGGCTTTTTTCCTTTCTAACACCTAGCAAGCTCTGACTGCTAGGTGGGAGACCTAAATAGATCCATTTCTAGCTCGTTAGCTGTCGTCAGTAGGCCACACCCACCTCCTCCCTGTAAAGGCATAGTATCAATTTTCTTACTTCTTCGTAGGGTCTATGTGTGTTTTTCTTCTAGCCAGGTTTTCCCTACGTAGCCAAGGTTTTTTTGTAGCTCCAGCTCAGTAGAATCTCATCTACTCGGTTCTGGGCTTTTTTCCTTTCTAACACCTAGCAAGCTCTGACTGCTAGGTGGGAGACCTAAATAGATCCATTTCTAGCTCGTTAGCTGTCGTCAGTAGGCCACACCCACCTCCTCCCTGTAAAGGCATAGTATCAATTTTCTTACTTCTTCGTAGGGTCTATGTGTGTTTTTCTTCTAGCCAGGTTTTCCCTACGTAGCCAAGGTTTTTTTGTAGCTCCAGCTCAGTAGAATCTCATCTACTCGGTTCTGGGCTTTTTTCCTTTCTAACACCTAGCAAGCTCTGACTGCTAGGTGGGAGACCTAAATAGATCCATTTCTAGCTCGTTAGCTGTCATCAGTAGGCCACACCCACCTCCTCCCTGTAAAGGCATAGTATCAATTTTCTTACTTCTTCGTAGGGTCTATGTGTGTTTTTCTTCTAGCCAGGTTTTCCCTACGTAGCCAAGGTTTTTTTGTAGCTCCAGCTCAGTAGAATCTCATCTACTCGGTTCTGGGCTTTTTTCCTTTCTAACACCTAGCAAGCTCTGACTGCTAGGTGGGAGACCTAAATATATATATATATATATGTCTTTTTCTTTTTCGTAGGCTTTTATGTGCATATTCTTTCTAGCCAGGTTTTACCTACGTAAACTAGGTTGTTCTGCAGCTCTGGCTGTGTGAAATCTCATTCACAAGCTTCAGAGCTTTTTTTTTCTGTTGACAAACTGCAACTCTGCGTTGCTCTCTGGGAGACTCAGATAGCTATTTCTGCCTTATGTAGGTAAAACCTGGCTAGAAAGAATATGCACATAAAAGCCTACGAAAAAGAAAAAGACACATTGTACCTTTACAGGGGGAATATCTGAGAAGTGGGTGTGGCTCACCGACGAAGCCTTATAAGGCAGAAATAGCTATCTGAGTCTCCCAGAGAGCAAAGCAGAGTTGCAGTTTGTCAACAGAAAAAAAAAGCTCTGAAGCTTGTGAATGAGATTTCACACAGCCAGAGCTGCAGAACAACTTAGTTTACGTAGGTAAAACCTGGCTAGAAAGAATATGCACATAAAAGCCTACGAAAAAGAAAAAGACACATTGTACCTTTACAGGGGGAATATCTGAGAAGTGGGTGTGGCTCACCGACGAAGCCTTATAAGGCAGAAATAGCTATCTGAGTCTCCCAGAGAGCAACGCAGAGTTGCAGTTTGTCAACAGAAAAAAAAAGCTCTGAAGCTTGTGAATGAGATTTCACACAGCCAGAGCTGCAGAACAACCTAGTTTACGTAGGTAAAACCTGGCTAGAAAGAATATGCACATAAAAGCCTACGAAAAAGAAAAAGACACATTGTACCTTTACAGGGGGAATATCTGAGAAGTGGGTGTGGCTCACCGACGAAGCCTTATAAGGCAGAAATAGCTATCTGAGTCTCCCAGAGAGCAACGCAGAGTTGCAGTTTGTCAACAGAAAAAAAAAGCTCTGAAGCTTGTGAATAAGATTTCACACAGCCAGAGCTGCAGAACAACCTAGTTTACGTAGGTAAAACCTGGCTAGAAAGAATATGCATATATATATATATATATATATATGCATATATATATATATATATATATATATATATATATATATATATATATATATATATATATATATATCAATAAAATTATAAATTACCAGTAAGCTAAAAACTTGGAGAGGGAGAGGAAGTGCAGAGGGTGAGATGGGATTTGCTAATAGTCTGTCAACCACTTCCCGCATGGCACTTCCCACTGAGGGCCAAGCCAGGTTTTCAGGCCCTTACAGAAGGTCAGGAAGGTGGGTGCAAATCTCACCCTAGGGCTATGATGGTGAACTTTTTCCGGACCTGCATGTGCGGCCTCCCCACATGCACCCCACCCTCGCATATGCATGGAAGCGACCCGACGACCAATTGACCGGTGGGAGGTGCATGCGCAATGCGCGGCAAAGCTTAACTGGGGCGACGGCTCGCATGGTCACAGAGAAGGTGCTGTGTGTCACCTGTGCCACATGTGCCATAGGTTCGCCATCATGGCCTTAGGGGATGAGATGTCCCAAAGGACAGGAGTCACGGCAGAGAAAGCTCTTCTCCTGAACCCTGCCAGCAAAATTCCTTGACTGATGGGATCTGTAGCATGCCTCCTCTACCAGTTCGGATGGGGAGGGCTTTCACATTGGATTATATGGAAATATATTGCACTGCAATCACTGGATCTTATTTTCAAGTAAACATTTATAGAATGGTAATCTCTGCAATGCAGAAAAGGTAGCAAGTTTAGTAGGAACAATTCGACAGTGTTAAAACTGAGCGAAGCCTGTCACAATATCTTATTTACCACATTGCATTATATAAGCTTGAAATTCCACCAATTCCACCTGGCTCTATAATGGATAAAGATAAATAATGCTCCACATGGAATTTTGCCAGGTTGAAGAAAAGGCAAATCCTAATAAATGTTATCCTCATCTTGGCTTCCTGGATTAAATAGTAAAAGCAAGATTAGCGACGCCTCAAATTTACTATCACTTAGTCTCCCATTTCCCATATGCTCTCATAAAAGATGTTTATAGCAGTTTGTACATGTGCCAGAAGTTGTGATGGGTGGCAGCTAAGTACAATATACTATCCTTCTATATTGTTAAAGGTTTCCCTTTATGAATGATGTATGCAAATAACCACAGCAAATAACTTTCCAACAAGCGTCATTTTGATGTATCTAGCTCCAATGTGTACATTACTCCCTCCCTTTTCTTACCAAGCTAAAGCTAAAGCACCATATGAATGGTGATATTAAATCCCTTACATATGCCTAAAAAAGATTAAGTGATTATGTTAACTTTAACAGTAAAACTAGATAGAATCAGACCCAAAGTGGACTGCTTTTTCCTTGAAGAAGAAAAAAACAGTCTAGCTGCCTTTTGAAAAAGCACCTTTGAGACAGCTATGACCTGGATGACTGGCAATCTCCACAGACATAGTCCCAAGTAAGCTTGTTCATCGTGATATATTCTGTTCACAAGACCAAAAGTTTGTTAGCAATACAGAGATTTCATTTACATTTTTAATTCTATTAAATTGTTACCCAGTTTTGGGTAACATTTGATCTTCACAAAAATAACTAAATTGAGATGGAATAAGTCTTTCCTACACTCAGGATCATTTTTAATATGATACTTCTCTAATCATCTTTTGAAAACATCCAAGTAATATCATGGGTTTTTTTTAACTACGTGACTCTCTACAAATGAAATTGGACATAGAAACATTTATATTAGGATATAAATCTTATTAAACTAATTGTTGCACGTACCACAATATTTTCTTCACCATAGGAGTAACGTAGAGTAAAATGTACCATCAACATTTGGAGTTTATTATCGGAGATCAATTGTTATAACAGAAGTGAATGTTTTGGGCGTATTTTTGGTTACTGAGTAGAGGGAAAGGAGTTAAAATTTGCAGAGGTCATTTACTCTATTGTCAAGACCACTTTCTCATAAATTAGTACCTGCCGACCCTCTCCATAGAGACACAGGAACATGCAGGCTAGTCTGCTGCTGAGGGATTCCTGAATGCCTAGGGAATTGCATTATGGTGTAGTGAGATGGCAATACAATGATTCCTAGGCACTCTCTTTGGTTTTATGGATCCCAAAATGCTCTCTAGATTTAGCAACATTTTTAGGTGCCAAACAAGACTTGAATACAGGTGACACAAGCCTAATTGCAAATCCAAATGTATACATGTGAAAACATTGTGTTGTGTCTACTATATGGCAGTAAGGGAGATCAAAAAATTCTGTCCTGCTTTCTCTTTGCATCTTCCAGGTGCTGCCTAGCAGAATTATTTCACATGGTGAAGGGGCTTCTCAGCAGTGATCCTGATATTACAATAATTTGCTACAAAGAATTTGCAAAGCACTTCAAAAGTCAAACAATGTGGGACTTGACACATCATAATAATGCTGAAGTTCTGGAGCATTACATGCCCATGTTTTTAGGGATTCATTTCAGCTTCTGAAGCCTAAGAATGGAGATAAGACGCTTACACCTATCTAACCCACCACATGTAAGGTTGGATCTTGAATATTAAGATCATAGAGTAGCTGGTTGATAGGGTAGGTGCAGGAAATTGTAACCTCCTCTCTTCATCAGGAGTAGTCACCCATTCTTGGATAAATCAATAATATGGCCTCTTCTGTAGAAGGCCTAACTGATCCCAGAGTAATTTATCAGTGAACTAACAAGCAGCAATCTCTTATTCAGAAGTACTATAAAAAAGAATTTAGTTTGAAACATTCCCCATTTACTCTTTCAGCAACCAGACTACTTGGCCTCTCACTTTGTTTCCCTCCACAGTGATGCTGAAGCAATAGCAATAGTACTTGGACTCATATACCGCTTTACAGTGTTGTACGGCCCTCTCTAAGCGGTTTTACAAAGTCAGCATCTTGCCCCCAACAATTTAGGTCCTCATTTTACCGACCTCGGAAAGATGGAAGGCTGAGTCAACCTTGAAGCTGCGTGAGTGTAGTTCAGAGAGGAAATACCTGAAATCACAATCAAAGGGACACAAAATGCCTGTGGCCACAACTTTAAGAGAAAGATTATTGAGAAGGGGAGGGCAAAAGGAGCAGAGAAGCACCTTCCTATGTGCTCCCCTACTATATCTCATAATTTCCACAGCAGTAGTAGTAATGGGGGTCTAATATTTTTCTCACCAACACAGTGGTTGTCAGCAGAAAACAATATGCTCCAAGACAGGAGTATCAAATTCGTGGCCCGCAGGCCAGATGCATCATGTGCTGGCCACATCCACACCTGGTTTAGTGAATGGGGGAAAAAAGTCATGATACATCACGTGACACCGCCGTGACGACGTGAGTTTGACACCCCTACTCTAAAAGATTAAAAAAGAGAATTGTGTTTCTTTTCTCATTCCTATAGCTGTATAAATACAGAACAAGTGTTGGATAAATCATTCAGACATTAATTTTATTCTAGAAAAGTCGTATGTAAAGGTGGGGGAGAGAGAGGTGAGGAGATTTAAGCAAAACTAGCCAGCATCTTCAATGTCACATAAGCCACCGTGTTAAGTAAGTAGGCTTCAGGGAGCACACACTCTTTTGTGTACATCCAAGCTTCAAGTGGGCACACCATCATTCTTATATTTTTTATGGAAACCAAAATAACAACTTGCAATTTACAGGGGAAAGAAGGTACATTCTATGGAAATTAGCCTGAGAAAGCATTACAGCCATGAAGTAAGAGGAGTCTGAAACTGTTTACTACAATCACAATTAATTACTCTGGAACAGACATCTTGAAAAAAAATCTCATCTACCGTAAATAGGACAAAATAATAGTTTCCCCCTTTCCTGCATATTATGCTAATGTTATTTTCTCCTGATAATGTGAAATACACATGAGGCATTTAACTAAATACATCACGGTGGATTTTCATTCCTGGGGCTCTTCTTTTCCAGCTCCCATCTGGCCTGTGTCATGTGCAATGCAGCCTGCTCCTGTTCACACCACTTCAGGTGTAGACTGTTCTTCTCCCGTTGTTCCCAAATAGCCACACCCAGCCAAGTGAACCCTGCAGTAACAAGTGTGGAAGGAAGTCATGTTGTCTTTTCACACAGCAGCCAATATAGTGTTTCATTGTGGCAGAGCCTGAGTGATACAGCTTTCGTTCCCACAAAAGCTACCTTAGAGAAATGCAAATTCCAGCCATCATGCAAATATATATTTTTGGTGAGCATTTTTGTGAGCTTCAGTCATAGAGGATAATCTATGTATGTACAGATGTCATTCTTTCACTTATAGCTTTCCTGTGTTTCTGTTTGTTCTTCTCTTGTTTTTATTTCCAAGGAGAAGAATATTTGTTTTCCTGCAGAAAGGTGGGAGGAAAATGCAATTTGGAGTAACTGCAAAATGTCAGGTCTAGGAATACTGAGAGGAGACAAGACAAGAAGAAAAGAAATGGAGGTTGGGTATAAAATCACAGATGATAAATGTTTTCATAGATTCCATTGACCAAAAGTTCATACCTACTTGCAGCTATATTGAGATTATCTTGGTTTCCGGTATTAAGACCTTCCTTCCTTCCTTCCTTCCTTCCTTCCTTCCTTCCTTCCTTCCTTCCTTCCTTCCTTTTTCTCTTTCTTCTTTCTTTTCCTTCCTTCCTTCCTTCCTTCCTTCCTTCCTTCCTTCCTTCCTTCCTTCCTTCCTTTCTGAGAGATGTTTGGCTTGACCTGATTTTACTTTTTCTTTATTAATGTATACCTCACAATGGTTTCTGCAATCATTTGCATGGAGTAAACAAAACAACTTTTTGGCATCAGTTGTTTGTTAAATCAAATAGAAACAACCATGTGGAATTATATCACTGTTATAAGCTGGGAAGGAAGCATTTCCCAATGGTTTAAGAACATTTTCAAGAAATTGGGACGGATTATGGTATTCTAGCAGCACAGTGTTAATGATTCATTATAATAACCTTCTCAAGTTATTATTTTCTACCAGTAACATTTGGGCTCAAACACAGTAGCTTTTATGATGCTGCTTCTTTTGGATGCAGCTTTTTCACCACACAGGGCAATTCGTTTTAACTGAAATGTTATCTATTCTGCCATATTTTTTCATGCCCTATATTACCCTTGCTTTTCAGGAAACAATTCAACTTTCTCTGCCATCCAATCTAAATAAGGATATTTCCTTACCTCAGCAGAGAAACAGAGTGACTACAGGTGGGGAAAAATTAGTAGGGATGGGAGTAACTCCTGTCTTCCTGTTGGCTTCCCCATTGAGTTTCCTTGTGAGAAGCCACTGGTGTAAGAAATCCTTCCTTCCTTCCTTCCTTCCTTCCTTCCTTCCTTCCTTCCTTCCTTCCTTCCTTCCTTCCTCCCTCCCTCCCTCCCTCCCTCCCTCCGTGTTACTTCCTGCCCTCCTTCTTTCCTCTTTCTCCCCTCTTGTCTTTTCTTCCCTCCCTCCTTTTCTTCCCTCCCTCTGTTCCTCCCTTCCTTAGCTCAGGATGTAGGGAAGGCAACATGCATACATAGGTCTGTACTACAATATAATGCTGTTATCTAGTATCAGTCATTTGAGCCTTCTGCTTCATTCTGCCTAATAGTAGAGCCAGGACAATAGGGCTTGGCATAAGTAGTCCATGTCTTACTCAAAGACAAATACCACAGTGTTACCCCAGCTCTGAGTGACACCAAAGTCAAACAGTGATGCATTCTCCTCCTGCTTCTTCATTTTCTATTGACTCAGGGCCCTGTTGGCAGAGCTTATTTCTTTGTCCAAGATGGTACATTTAATCCTATGCACTGTAATTACATGCTACCCTGTGTTACAGTGCTCTGAGAAGGAGAAGGGCAGTGATGTAACAAAGAAAAAAATTATTGCTCTTTTAAACTGATTCTTAAATAAAGGAACATGTGGGTAACATTCAGTGAAGTCTATTTTTTTTTACCATGGTCCTTCATTGTGTAAAAATAGAGAAAGAAAAGATACAAAAAAGTGGCTTTCAATATTCTTCACAACAGTTATAAATATAATTATATTATAACTTCTGTCTCTAAAGTTGCATCATACTTTTATTTCTATAATCTATTCTGTTTAATCATCAAAGCCAGAAATCACAAGTTCATTTTTTTCATTATTATGTAAACATTCCTTAAGAGGTTTCCAATAACCAATAAATATAATACTTTTTCTCTAATCAAAGACAATAATCTATCAACAAGATCTGTAAATTTCACCAACCATTCCTCCATAGGGGTAGTGTCCAATGTTGAGTTTAATATCCTAACTATTAGCTAGGGGATTTGGAGATTTGGGGTTTTTTTGCCCCCCTGCACTTACAGTAAGACAAACATATCTGTAAAATTTACTGTAGGGGAAAATAATTTACTTCTCTGACATCTTAAATCTGTCTTCCTGAGCAATTTTCAGTCTCTCATATACCAAGGAATCCAGGAATATCTTATGGCATCTGCAGCATTTATTCTAAGCAGATAGATGATTCAATCACAATGCAATCACAACTGATTTTTTTTTAAAGAAAGAGAAAAGTGTTTTAGAAAATTTCTGAAAAAAATAATACAAGCTTGTCTTCATTTTTCTTAGTTCCAAATAATAAGTGTACTGCACTTCACTTTGAATTTTCCCCAAAACTGATTCTGCCACAAGCTGTCCCATTTTTACATCGAAGGGGGATTTTTTGCATAGTATGTGGATATTTGTTTGTATATTTAATAGTATTTCCTTCTGCAAACTGAAGTGCTATCCATGCTGAAGCTTATAAATCTAGTACTCAGCTTCCAAATACACAGAGCAGATACAATTTACTTTCAAAATGTACAGATATTGGCAGATCCCATTTTCTAACCAACTCTTCTATTAATTCCAGTCAATGGGTTATTCTCAAAAACATTGGCTTCATCAGCTTTTAAGTTAATGTTGCAAAGGTGCCATAAGGTTTCTAACCTTCTTTCTTAACAGTTCATTGGAAGCCAATAAAATGTTTGCTCTGTCAATATAAACTTAATCCCAAGTCTACAATCTCTATGAAAATAGAAAGAAGGATGGGAATAGGGTGCCCTTTATATGGTTTCCAACTTCTTACAAAGAATTCTCTTTGACCCAGCAACATCCCCCCCACCCACCCCCAATTTATGCTTTGTTTCAGTATAATGTGAACCTGATGAAATCTGTTGGGTTTCTGAATTCTAGGATTCATTCAAATTTCAGAATGTAAACCCTTAAATTTCATATAATTAAAATTCTGTATATGTATTAAGTAATAAACCAGAAACAGCAAGGAACTAAGAAGCTAATTTTGCTAGATTATTTTATTGTGAGAATTGCTAATATGTTTCACTAGGAATGCAGAAAAATATATGCCTGGGAATTAATGTTAAAAAAAAACAGAATTCTATTATAATGAAAACTGCAGAAATAAAAGAATAATTACTTTTTTAAAATTCATTTTGTTGATGATTATATTATACAAGTAATATAATACATACATACATATATATATACATATGTATATGTATATAATATATATATAAATAACTTTAAAAATAATTTAAAACATTAAAAATATTTTACATTTTATTTTAAAAATATATTAACAATTATTTTTAAAAATTTTCTTTTTCATGAAAGCATAATTCTTGACTCAGTATCAAGCTATGGCAAAGGTAGTTTTCATATAAACAATGACTCCTCTACTAATTTATCATGATTACAATATTAGAGAAATATGCTTTAATATCTCACAAGAACTCAATAAAATCAAACATTTTTAAATGTAGGAAAAGAGAGAATATAAAAATATTTAAGTAATAACTAGCAAAAACATTCAGTATTAAAGGAAATAAAAATATAGCCTTTTCTATTTCTCTGAAGAATAGGTTTCCTTGAATCTTTCTCTTTTTTATTCAATTGTTACCTAGAAATTTCCCTTTTCCTGGAAATTTCACTTTAATTACAGGCTGAAAAAGAATGTTTCTAGTCCTCTCTTCCCCATCTTGTCCGTCAGCTTCAGGTTCTGTTTACTCTAAGTTTATTCTGCTATTTTGGAAAGAAGGAAGCTTTTTTCTCCTAAAGGAGGAGGAGTTGGGATAAATTTTCCTTTTTCTTAGATGCCAAAACCTATGCCTGGATGGAAGTTAAGAATGTCTAATCCTCTCTGGCATAAAGGCTGGAACCAGGCTATTTTCACAAAATGAGCTAGCAATAGAGCATATAAAATTAATTTGCTGCCCTTTCAGAGTAAAACTCGCATGAAAGCTCTGTTATAATCTTCTCAGTTAGTTTAAGGACTTTAAGGCAGTGGTGGGATCCTACTGGTTTAACAACTGGTTTGCTGAGTGCATGTGTGCACATTTTGAAGAAAATTGAACTTCCATGTTGCTGCGAGCAAGAAAAACAGCTGAGGAGCGGCAATCCACTCTGCTTTCCTGATCAGCTGAGCTTTGGAAGTAGAAATATAGATAAATATAATGCAGGGGCAGGCGGGCGGGCCCACTTCAAAGAAAGAGAGAACTGGTTCGCTCACGGCTCCGGTTCTCCCAAACTGGTCCAAACCAGTAGAATCCCACCACTGCTTTAAGGTGATTATAAAAATATTACAATCTTTTAAAGATAGGAAGTGTAGATATTGTACAACTATAAAGTTGTAAAAATGGCTATAGGCCATCTTGTGTTGGATTTCCTTCTATTAATATAAGTCTTGAAGAGAAGCTAAGGGAATTACATCCCTCTTTTCAGCCAAACATAGTGCTGAGGCAACCAACAACAGACAGTACAAAGAAGAGCATATAACAAAATCAAGACTACCTAAGCTGACCTATCCATTTAAATAGTGAAACCCTTTCTGAAAGTTTCCCTTCCCATGGAAGGGCATCAGAGCAGCAAGTAACTGACCTTTGATGGTAGAGCTTTCCACAACTGAGAATGGACTGTTCCTCAGTATTTTTGAGAATTGCAAGAATCAGAAAAGGACTTTCTTTCTTAAAGTTTAGATAATTTCATATGGAAGAATGTGGTCTTTTACAAGTTCACTTCCACTTTATTCATGACTGTATATATTATTAAAAACTCTTGGACGTTTACTCAGAAACAAATAATACCCAGTGAAATAGTTACAACAAGGGAGGGAGAATTTCACACAGTTAAACATGATCAGAGGTTGGTGACATTATTATGGACGAGGGTCAGCTCTTGTTTCTAAATTCTTTGTGGCAGTGGAATAAACTTCAGTAATCCAAAGAATATGTAACTAAGATGCATGTCACCATGGCTAAATCTGACCAGAATGGGACACCTTGCTGTGGCCAACTCACCACAGGGCAACTTGCTGCAAGATAATTCAACAAATACAATAGTTAAATTAATTTCAACAGATCTGTGGCCAACAATAAAATAAAGTTGATTCAGAAATACAAGAGTTACAATAATTTTGATGAAAATGTGATCATCAATAATAAAAGTAACTGAACAAAATGATTAATACAGCATTGACGTCCCACAGTGAGTTGTCCTGCAGCTAGTTGGCCATGTCAAGTTGGCCGCATCAAGTTGTTGTAGACCTAAATCTGACAACAATACGATCCAATTTGGAATGGAAGAAGTTGATGCAATAGCTTTAGCCACTGGCAACTACTGAAACGTGACCTCAGAAATGAATCCATGAATATGCCTAAACTATGATTCTCAGCCTTAAAGTAAACATAGCTCCCTCTAATTCCAACCCAGGTTGCCTTTCAACCAACAAGAGCATATCTGTATTTAAAGGATTGAATCCTTTGAGAAATAGCACAGGGATGGATTACAGATTCATTGATACTTATCTAAGATCATCACATCTACTAGAAATTGTGACCTAACATTGCATCTCATTATGCACTTTTCTGCTCACTCAATCCCTAGAAAAATTCCTGCAAATAAGCATGGTTAGAGCTAGTCCAAAATAGGAATAGATTAATAAAGAAGAGATAGCTAGAGAAGCAATAAGATACTGGATAATTCACTCATATGCAACTTCAGAAAAAATTGATCATATATGATAAGTAGGAATGAGGTATAAGAAGAATATATTAGTAAGATGAAGGAAGATTAGGAAGAGAGGAAGGGAGAAGAATATACAGTGGAAAAAAATAATGGTTGAGAGAACTAGATCTTCAAATAAAAAGTAGAAAAATAAAGAAAAAAAGGAATAAATTCATGCAGAAAGAGCAGGGAATGCATCTCCTAACAAGAGTGCAATTTTTTTTTTTAATCAAAGGCCTTTTTGAAGAGGATAGACTAGCTAGAACAGATTGAGGCTGATTGCAGAACTATTAATTATGAACATGTCCCTCTGTATTCTCTGACCTGGTTTAATAGTTTTTTTTTTATATGGTCAGACAACAAATCAATAAAATTTATTGTTGTTGTTTATTGTTCTTCATGCAGAAGGCATCTGAGGAAGGGAAGGCAACAGGATTGCAAGAAAATAGAAAAGCACATCACCAGTGTTATAAGAGAAGGAGAAAGACAGAGCCATGAAGTCATGCAGGATTCAAATGAGACAGGGTCAAATTAACCAATATTGACATATTTTGGCTATTGTAAGAAAATATAAATAATTGATTAGAACATATTTTAATGGAAGCTAAAATGATAATCGTATGAAAGTCTTTTATATGGAGGCCTTCTTTATAAGTATTGAGTCGAATAGACAACTCTTTGTTGAAAGAAACCTTGCATATTTGTTTCATATTTGAACTGAAATTATAACAAGCAGCTGATTAGTTTTCATTGGAAGACAGCTTGAACTTAATCATTTTAAGATTGACGTCACAGCCCAGCCTGCAGCTGTTGAGATTATTGAGGAAACCATGCCATAATAAACATCATAGGAAATGGTGCTGATTAGATAGCAAGGATATGTTTTATTGATGCACTTGAAGACACATTACACCTGCACGTTTTCTGGGCAGGGAAGGAGAAATGTAGTTCTTATAAGCTAAATCTTGCATTTCAGGTGAAGCAAGGGGAGGAAATGGGTTTCATTTTTTTAACCCAGGGAATTCCTAGCTATATACAGTAATACTTAAAAAAATTGTGAACTCTTTTGAATTTTCAGCATTTTTCCATAAACATGATTAAAAATATGTTTTAGTCCTAAAACTAAATAAAGCAAATCCAATTAAACAAATGAGTCAAAAAACACTACATTGTTCATCGATTTACTGAAAAAAATGATACAAAGCTATATATTTGTGCGTGGCAAAAGTATGTGAACTCTTGCTTTCAAAATCTGATGTATCTCCTTGAGGAGCAATAACTGCAACTAAACATTTCCAATAACTGTTGATCAGTCCTGCACATCGGTTTGGAGGCATTTTTATAAGGAAGAAAACAGCTTCAACTCAGGGATGCTGATGGATCCATTTTTTGGTGGTGCCACTTTTATTTTTTGGGGGGATCATTGTCTTGCTATATACAGGTAGTCCTTGACTTACAACAGTTCATTTAGTGACTGTTCAAAGTTACAACAGGACTGAAAAAAGTGACTTATGACCATTTTTCACAGTTACGACCTTTGTATGGCAACTGGATCATACTTATGAACATTGCTGTGTCCCAAGTCATGGGATCATCTTTTGCAACCTTCCCACAAGCAAAGTCAATGGGGAAGTCAGATTCACTTAACAACCAGGTTACTAACTTATCAACTGCAGTGATTCACTTAACAACTGTCGCAAGAAAGGTCATGAAATGGGGCAAAACTCACTTAACAAATGTCTCACTTAACAACAGAAAAGCTGGGCTCAATTATGGTCATTAGTCAAGGACAACCTGTAATTCACTCTGTCTGGAGCTCCAGTAGAATTTGCTGGTGCAATTCAAAATTCATAGTTCCATCAATGATGCAAGCCATCCTGGTCCAGAGGCAGTAAAGCAGACCCAAAGCATGATGTTGTCACCATTCTGTTTCATAGATGGGCTAAGGTTCTTAAACTGGAATGCAGTGATTGCCTTTTGCCCAATATAATGCTTTTCATTTAAGCCAATAAC
Organism: Arizona elegans; assembly: GCA_022577455.1. Taxonomy (NCBI): domain Eukaryota; kingdom Metazoa; phylum Chordata; class Lepidosauria; order Squamata; family Colubridae; genus Arizona; species Arizona elegans. Next base: position 157,887,436 of record JAKOOJ010000002.1, read on the forward strand.
CTCCTGGCTTATCCTAATAATCGTTTATATACTGTAGATGGGCAGCAGTTTTCTTTTTTGAACAGTCATGACATTCACCAATGCAAGAGAGGCCTTTGAGAAATATTGCACACCTTGCTTTTGGTGTAATTTTGGCTGGCTGACAACTCCCGGGAAAGATCATATTACTCTTCTTCAAACCATGCAAACCTCAATTTCCACAGACTTTCGATCAATTGAGGTAATTGAAGGACTTCGTTTACAATCTTTTCACTAGCTGATGCAAATAAAAAGCGACACGTGTTGCATCAGTTTTATTTTTATTGTAACAAGCAAATTTCATTTGTAACTTTCAGTACATCCATTGCCCATAATAGATACCCTATGCGAGAAATGGAATTGCTGGCAACTGTTGCAAACTGGAAATCAAAGTACAAGCGTTTGTTGCTTAACTGGCCAAGCAACAGAAAGCTTGATTTGGCAAGTCAGTGTAATGTAGGATTAGTTTCTAAAAAGCTACCATCAATTCAGACCTTTATGAGAGATGTATGAGAGGAGGAAAAAACAATAACCAAATGATCTAAGTACACTAGGTTCCCAACAATTGTGGAAGATAGCCAGAATCATCTTGGCAGTGTCATGGTGCTGAATTCTACTAATATTGAATTCAAAAACACCAAGGATTAATCAATACATAGTTGCAAGTAGATTTATAGAAATGTTTCAATTGTCTATATACGTTTTGGAAGAGAGGGTGTTTCTGCCTCTCAGGATTTATACAAGACGGTTGAGGGAAAAGCAATGCCTTCAATCATAAGTCACCATCTTATGACAGTGCTGATGCACTAAAGTTCTTGTGTGTTTTGTATCTATTCACTTCAGTTAATAAGAAGTTAAGAAAATACATTTTCTTGCGAAAAAATCTTGTGTGGCTATTATTCATGAAATGGAAGCCTGCAGTGAATACACATTAGGCATTTTAAACAACTGCCCAAAGTAGTCTCTCCAGCTGATATTCACCACTGAATGCAAGTTGTTTATGGTGACCACTGTCTTGAATTGAGTACTGTCTGTCACCAGCCCAAAAATATAAAAATGATGATCCCAGAAGAGCTGATTTGTGTGATCAAGAATGAAGTAGAGAGCAACCTGTGAGTTTCACATAAGATGATGAACTAGCTTGATGGATCACTCAAGCTTGAAATTTCAAAGAAACGTGTGGGTCACATTACTGATATTCTACAGTGTCTGAAAATGTTTTCAAGATGGGTTCCTCACATGCTGATAGCAGAGAAATAAAGAGAAATAAAATATTCAGGCAGTTGTATTACACTACAAGAATTAAGGTGAGAAATTTCTTCACAGCATTATGACAGTCAATAAAACATGGGCTTGGTGATATGACCAGAAATGAAGCTTCACAGATCATCATCACAAAGCTTTACTTTTGGGGAGGGAAATATTAAAAGGCTACAGGAACAAAATCCATGTTTAGATTTTTTTTTTTTTTTTTTTTGCAGATGGTATTATTCACATGGATTTCCTTGAACCTGGCACCAGTATCAACTCAAAGTGCAATAGTCAAAACTTTGAAATAATGAATAAGCAGAGTTCAGAAGCACAAGGCTGCTGAAATATGAAAAGGCTGGGCCTCACACCTTGCAGCCATCCAAGGCAATTGTAAAGTTAGATCTCACCATCTTATCTGCCATACTGTAGCCATGGAGAATTCTACATTTTCCCATTTTTTAAAAGAATATTTTCTTTAAGACTTGTCCATCATTCACAGAATATAGCACCTGGTGATGTTTATAGTGGTAAATAGATGTAAGGAAAGAGCTCATTTCAAGAATTATGTTCCCATTTTGCTTATTAAAATATCCCTGTTTAAAGATAAGGAGGTAGAGGAAGTCCTTTTTATTCACCCCTCACATAACTGCCAGAAAAAAAGGCATATCCAGTGAGGATTCATAGTGAACCAGATGTCTCCAAAGCAATGTGACAAAAGAGTGGCAACTGGATGGCGATTTCCTGTCAGCTAAGTCCCTCCAGATAAAGGAGAGATGATGGGATTGTTTACATACATCTGGATGTAAGTAAGCCATAGCCATCTGGATGGCTCATGAATTGAGTAGCTTGAAGCTGAGGGATTTTCACCAAACTCACACCTGCAATATGGACACAAAGTTCTGCCAAGCCTCATTTCTTAGTCACCTTTGAAAATAGTTTAACTGCTTTTATTTATTTATTTATTTAAATATATAATTTGTTTTTTTTTAAACACACAATATGTGCTTAATAAACAGCATACTATCTGGGTCCATAATAACGTTTCTTAAGTTCCTAATTTTTACCCGTTATCCAACCATTGATAAAATAAGTCCCAAGTTCGAAAATATCCTGTGTCTTCTTTTTCTTTTATCTTCAGTGTTAATCTATCCATTTCTGCACAGTCCAATATTTTTTAAATTATATCTTCTTCCGTAGGTGTTTCCTCACTTTTCCAATGTTGTGCAAATACAATTCTTGCTGCTGTTAAAACATGTAATATCAAATATACATTTCCTTTATCATATTTTCCTGGTATTATGCTTAACAAAAATAGTTCTGTCTTATAATCTATATGCTGTTTTAACATTTTTTTTAACCACATATGCATTTTCACCCAAACATTTTTTTGCTTTTCATTTAACTGCTTTTAGACTGTCTTTAAAAGATGTTATGGAAGAGGAACAGGTTTTATTGGACATGAATGAGAATGATCTGAAAGTGGGTTTATTTAAAAATGACAAGTCACAAGAATGATATGGGGAAAGATGCTACTGTGAATGTACAAATGAAACTGGCAGACATCTTAATAATTAAAAGGGATATATAAGAGCCTTGGTGGCGCAGCAGACTAAAGTGCTATTAAGTAGCACCAGCTGCCTGCAATTACTGCAAGTTCAAATCTCACCAGGCTCAAGGTTGACTCAGCCTTCCATCCTTTCGAGGTAGGTAAAATGAGGACCCAGATTGTGGGGGCAATAAGCTGACTTTGTATAAAAAAGAACACTGCTTGGGGGGGGGAGCGAAAGCCCTACTAAGCAGGTATATACAAAAGTATGAAGGCTATTGCTTAACGCATTGTAAGCTGCCCTGAGTCTCCAGAGAAGGGCAGCATATAAATCGAACCAATAAATAAATAAATAAATATAAATGGGAAAACAAAAGAATGACTTGTATAGCTTTCTTATATTGGATTTATAGATCTGGAGGATTTTGTGAGAAGGAACAAATAAAAAATAAAAACATATTCTAGGATATTATTTAACTGGATTAAAGATCAAGATTATTAAAAGTAAAAGGAAGAAATATAAAGTGGGCTTGTTTGATCAAAGTTAAAACAGATATGATATTTCTGATAAACCTTAATGGATTTTTGCTGATCTGAACTGGATGACAAGGTTTTAAGGATATGTTGAAATATGGGGGAAGATATTATTGCTCTTTGGATAGAGGGATAAAATTGTTAAAAATGTTTATACTTGTATACTATATATATATAGTATACTCTTTTCTTTTAATTACATTTTTATTTCTTATTCTTTCTTCTTTTTTCTCTGCATTTTCTATTTTTCTTTTCATTCTTTTATTTTTTGTAGTTTGTATTAGTGTTTTCTGTTTAACTATAATGTTTAATAAAATCAGTATAAAAAATAAAATAAATTACTGTCAGGGAAAAAAGTGCTAGTTCATTTGCATTAGTGGAAAATTGGTGCTATACAACAGCTAAACCTATGCACTCTAATGGTGCACTCTAATGGTGCAGAATCACTTGCACTCATGCTTTACAAATTCTATCAAAGTGAAGCAGGAATCAAGAAAGAAAAGGAAGATGATCACAGGTTTAGAAAGTACAGAAACTAACAATTATTGTATAATATATATTAAATATGTAATAATTTACATCTTTGGGCAACAATCAAACCTAGAATACCTGGACAATTCTCCTTTAATAGAAAAACCTGTAATTTTTTTTCAATTCAATATGAAATATGCTGAATTCAGGTGATGTCTATTTCTATGTAGTAGGTTTCTTTTAATTCTACCACATTTCTTTAGTTGGGAAAATACCCATTCCAGGATCGTTGCTCTTCAAAATGTATATGTCTCCCTCTAGTGGTTATATGAATATCTATTAATAGAAGAATGTCTCCTTTACCTTCCTCAATCTTTTAAAACTGAGTTTGTCCTTCAGTCACAAACAACAGTAACTAAAATTACTCTTATGTCTGTGCATTTGAATTATGTACAGTGGTGCTTACAAGTTGTAAACCCTTTTGAATTTTCAATATTTTTCCATAAACATGACTAAAATGTGTTCTCCAAACACGTCTTAAAACTAGACAAAGAGAACTCAGTTAAACAAATGAATCAAAAACATTACACTTGTCCAGTGATATGAGGAAAATGATTACAAGCCAGAGGTGGGTTTCAGCTGGTTCTGACCAGTTCTGGAGAACCTGTAGCGGAGATTTTGAGTAGTTCGGAGAACCGGTAGTAAAAATTCTGACTGGCCCCATCCCCATCTATTCTCTGCCTCCCAAGTCCCAGCTGATTGGGAGGAAATGGGGATTTTGCAGTAACCTTCCCCTGGATTGGGGAGGGAATGGAGATTTTACAGTATCCTTCCCTTGCCACGCTCATCAAGGCATGCCACATCCACCAAGCCATGCCCACAGAACCGGTAGTAAAAAAATTTGAAACCTACCACTGTTAAAAGCTATATATTTATGTGCCGAAAAAGTATATGAACCTTTGCTTTCAGTAGCTGGGTAACTATAGTAAATGTTTCCCATAACTGCTGATTGGTCCTGTACATTGGCTAGGAGGTCTTACAACACAGCTTCAACTGAAGGTGGGCTCGTGTGAATAAGATTAAGATCAGGGACTTTGACGTGGACATTAAAAACTTTACCTTTCTTCTGATTTAACCGTTTTGTTGTTGGTGTACAACTTTTATATTTTCTATCATTCTCTTGCTGCCTGATGCACTCTCTCTTGAGCTTCAGTTCATGGACGGATACTCTAACATTTTGCTGTAAAATTTGCTAGTACAATACAGAATTCATACGCCCAACAGTGATGCAAGTCATCCTAGACTAGAGGCTGAAATGATGATACTGCCATCACCACGTTTTACAGATGGGATATGGTTTTTATGCTGGAATGCAGTATTTGCCAAGCATGATAGTTTTCTTTTTTTAAAAGTTTTTTATTAGTAGTTCAAAACTTAAAAAATTGGACATAGATATAACATACTGGTCCCAAGCATCTTCCAACACTTTAAGTTAATACATAATATATTAATGATAATATAATAATATATTCCTTACACCTTATACATTATTTAAACATAGTATAATAATAGTAATTTATACCTTATTCCTATCCAATTAAAATTCTATGAATGGTTAGATAAAAGGATAGTTGAGACAAATGTGTAGCATTAGACTAGAATTATATATGTTATTATAGATAAATATGTATGTGAATTGTATAGATAGGTATATGTAGGTATAGATATGTATAATTGCATAATATTTTTCATTCAAGCCAAAAAGTTATATTTGGTTCTCATCTATTCACAGAACATTCTTTCAATAGCTTTCTGGATTTCCCATGTGGTCTTTCACAAAATGTAGACAGGCAAAAGGGTTGTTTTTAGAAAGCAGTAACTTTCTCCTTGCAACCCTGCCACACGTGCAGTCTTATTGTTCAGTCGTTGTTTAGTCATTCAGTATTACAAGCCTTGCTCTTGGTGTGATCTCGGTGGTTTGACTACTCCTGGGGAAAGTAAAAGTGATGTTGAATCGCCTCCATTTGTACACAATCTGCCTGACAGTAAACTGGTGGAATTCAAACTTTTTGGACATATTTTTCTAACTATTTTCCAGCCTGGTAAACATCAACATCTGTTTTTCAGTGGTCCTCAGAAATCTTTGTTTGAGGCATGCCAAACCTCCACATACTTGTGTTGTGAAGATCAGACTTGATCCTGAATAGGCAGAATTCTGCCCTTTGAATAAGACAGGCCTTCCCACAATCATACATGATTTTCAACCCATTTATTGAAACACCTTAGTCTAATTTCCTGTTGAAATGAACTGGTAATCCTAGAGAAGGGGTTCCCAACCCCTAGGCCATGGATCAGTACCAGTCCATGGCCTGTTAGGAACCCAGCCATACAGTTGGAGTGAGTGGTGAGCTAGTGAACGAAGCTTCATCTGTAGTTTGCAGCCATTCCCCAGCACTAGCAACATCCCCTCAGCTCTACCTCAGATCATCAGGCATTAAATCTCATAGGAGTGCGACCCCTACTGTAAACTGTGCATGTGAGGGATCTAGGTTGTGTGTTCCTCCTCCCCCCACTCTGGTCCATGAAAAAATTGTCCTCTACAAAACCAGTCCCTGGTGCCAAAAAGCAATTGGGGATTGCTATCCAAGAGTTTCAGATAGTACATTTCTCCACAAAATCTACGTAGCTTTGGATCATTTTCCTTACTAAATCAGTGAACAAGTACTGCATAATGTTTTTGGTTCATTTGCTTAATTGGTTTCTTTGTCTACTTTTAGGCTGCGGAACAAATCACATTTTAGGTCATATGCAGAAATATTTAAAATTCCAAAGGATTCACAAACTTTTAAGCACCACTATGTATGTATGCAAGTACACAACATATCTGATAACCAAGATATATTTAAATAGTAGACATGGCACCATCACAGTCATTTTACTTATATCTACAGTGTTTAATAATTATCAATCATAGATCAAAAAGACTTTAGGTAGGCTTTAATAAATGCATAACATGCAGGGAAGTTGGTTTTTAATTGGGGTCAGCTTTCGACAAAAATATTGATAATTGAAATTACATCATCATAGGAGTAACAAGGAGGAGAATTAGGCTAGATAATGACTACTAATTGGGATTCAGCAATCACATCAGGCATTCAGTCATCTACTTATGAATTACATATGCATGACATCCTTATACTGCATCCCCTAAACAACTCTGTATTGCTTATCTCTTTTCACCATCACTTTCTCTTCCACAATATACAAAAATATACTTTTTTTACTAGATTTTTAAAACCAGAATTACAATTGTTACAGAGGCACGCAAGATCAGTCTCATTTGGTGTCTACCAGCTATAGTTCTGTTGCATAGAAAAATCTATTTTTCCTACAAACCTCATATTTATGCTACTTTCATAAAGCAGGCTGGCAGTTGGAAGTTTGACTGTTGGATGGGATTTCTGTAGAAACAGCCACAAGTGGGCTTGAAAAGCAATGTAATGTAACGCTTGCTTAGAATGGTCCAACAAACAAAAGGCATGGCAAGCTAACAATAAAAATGAAAGAGAACTGAAGATAAAGATCTTTGAGAACAAAGCGATTCACATTGGCAAAAAGAGGCAATTCAGAAGGTCCTAGAAATGGTTAATCTGAGATTTTTGAAGGAGAAGTAAGACTTTTATGACAAAAACAAAAGGCCTTACAGGTAAACTCACTCCACTGGGATTTTGGTTATTTCTGGTCCTGGGCTTGAACTCAAAATGCTGTTAGATTCATCCTCACATCCCTATATTGCAGTAGGAACGTGCCCCAGGAACCACTTTTAAGGGATATATTTTTACAATATTGCATAAGTTTCTTTCCCAATCCATTACTAAAAGTTATGGTTAACATTTTTTGGTTTTAACGTACGGTAGCATTTTCTTTGTCCTCTCAACATTATCTTTGCCCTGAACAAAACCTAGCATGGTTCACTGACAATATGATTGAAGACATGAGATTGGTTTCTATTTAAGGCCCCCAGGGGGAGAGCCTTCTCTGTGGGAGCACCTGCCCTTTGGAACGAGCTCCCCCCGGAGATACAGAGGATCCCGGATTTACGCACTTTCCGCCGTGCTCTCAAGACTTTTTTATTCCAACAAGCAGGGCTGGCCTCTTTTTAATTGTTTAATTTTAATTCGAATTTGTTTTTTAAAAAATAGGGGTGTTTTTAATTAGGATGGGCCAAATTTATTTAATATGTTTTTTAAATTGTTTTTTAAATGTTATATTGTATCTGTTTTATCTATGGCTGTTCACCACCCTGCGTCCTTCGGGAGTAGGGCGGTATATAAATCTAAATAAACTGAAACTGAAACTGAAACTAGTCACTCTCTGTATAAAAATGGGTCTGGCATTCTTTGGAAAGGGGGTTATACTCATATCCAAAAGTAGCCCTGTTGATTAATCATAAGCATGGAAGAAGGCCACTTCATTCCATACTTCCACACCTGCAACTTGCTAGTTGGTCAACTTAATAGGTGGCTAAAGTTGCCTTTCAGAGCATCTGAATACAATCAGGCAATCCTATCCCACCAAGTGTTAGGGAGATCAGTTGTTGGTTATTTGAAGCTTTTTAAATAATGTTTAACCCCATTTATTATTTTATAAATAATGCAAGGTGGTGAACATATTTAATATTCCTCCCTCATCTTTTATTCCCCCACAACAACCCTGTGAAGTGAATTGAGCTGAGAGAGAGTGACTGGCCCAAAGTCAACCAGCTGGTTTTGTGCTTAAGGCGGCACTAGAACTCACAGTCTCCTGGTTTCCAGCCTGGTGCCTTAACCACTTTTCCTTTGCAGATGCTGCAGGGGAAACAAGACCACAAATGACTTAACATCACTAGTCCCATATTAAAACTGAAAGAACAGTATCACCTGCCACAATAGGCTTTGCCCATTAGAGCACCAAGATAATGGTGACATTTATTTCTGCTGACTTAAGGACTAAGTGGATTGCACTTCAACACGGACATCTGGCTGTACTCCTAGTGTTCACAATTAAATGAAAACAACACTACGCTATACATTTCTTGCTACAGTATGTCCCAAATGGCAGAATAGCCTGACAGAAAAATAAGGCAAGATTAGAATCCAAAGAATTATTTAATATAACATGGAAGATTTTGCTGATCTAGGTCAGTTATGACTTATAAACTATATAAACTTTTATAATTATAATATTTTAAATAGCTTTAATGGATGAGACAATGTTTTTTTTCTCTTGGCACTGTGTTTCTTTTCTTGGAATGCTGCCTTTTAATATAAACTAATTATATAGAATTTTTTAATATTAAGAATATGCATGCTTTTGGATTTCATGACCAACTTAATGTAACTGTTTAGTTCTGACTTTTGCTTATTGTGCATTGATCAATTATGAACAAAATAAATCCTACACAATATAAGATATAATGATCATTTTTAGTAAAATTGAGATATTACAATGTTTTGGAAGAGTGTGAAACACAACTATTAGTACAATGCATAAAGCTAGCAAGCATAACATTTTCCATACAGAAAAAGATACTGGCTTTCAGATTGGAGGCAATTTGAATTCTTACTTGGACATAATGTTAAATAAACAGACAGGACACTTTATTTCAAACTAGCTTTTTTAATAGAGCAGGAAACATATCACATAGCATAATGTCAAGATTTGTTTTAATCAAAAAACAAGTAAGGATCAGGCCAGGAACAAAGTGATCCTGACTTGCTCATAGATTATTCTTTTCATTTCTGCCAATACCTAAAATGAATGGAACACAAACCAGCACTAAAACAAGACTCTAGATTCAGACATAGCCATACGTGAACCAAGCAAGCATTTTCAAATGAACAAATTATGGTTTCAAACTGCAGGTAATCCTCAACATATGATCACAAGTGAGCTACAAAATTTACGTTGCTAAGCAAGACAGTTATTGAGTTTTGCCCCGCTTTACAGCCTTTCTTGCCATAGTTGTTAAGTGAATCACTGCAGGTGTTAAGTTAGTAACACAGTTATTAAGTGAATCTGGGTTCCCCATTGACTTTGCTGGTTCTGATTTAGAAAAAAGATTTAATATCACTTGTGGATCACCTTGGATTTAGTGCGTGAATCGTGCTATTGCAAATCATTTTGTAGATCACCATGACATACTTGTGTGTTCTCACCTAAAAGTAAGGACTGAAAAGCAATGGGAGTCTTTGAATGCTGTGGTTGTATGTAGTTTCTACATTAAAGCATTTCAGAGTAAATCTGAAATCATTAAATTGTTCTGCTCAGTAATGTTTCTAATTGCTGTTCATTTATCTTTTATCATAGGAGCCAAGAAATCTATAAAAACATCCCAATTGCATGAGTGGTAAAGCAGCCATGAAAGTGTTGGGGAAAAAAATTAAATTCTGTGATGTGTCTATACCTACAAAGATCAGAGTAGCACAAGCAATGGTATTCTATATGATATTCTATGGAAGCAAAAGACACAGGATAGGAAGAATCTTGATACCTTTGAACTATGATATTGGAGAAGATTCCTCGGAATATTGTGGAGTGAGGACAACCAAGAAAACAAACCAATGAATCACTGCGCAAAATCAATCCAGAGTTCACTTGAGGTGCAAATGACCAGGCTGAAATTCTATTTTGGACACATTATGTGAAAAATGCTCTAATGCCCGAAAAGATAGAAGGAAAGATTATTCCCGATATATGTCCATGATTTGAATGCTCATATATAAATAAAAAAGTTCTTTATGTGCAGAGAACTAAAATAATACAAGTTACTTTCCTAGTTTTCTCCCAAAGTTAAGAAGTTTCTTTGTACACTTTTCATATATGTGACAGTGATGTGAAATATCTAATATGCGTCATTTTCACCTATCTATATATCCTGAAATAACACAACAATACACCTTATATTTTCAGAAAATCTAAGTTATCTTCTGGAACAAAGTCATTAAGAAGAATGAGGTTTTTTTAATGCTTCAAGTTTCCTTTTACCTGGACTTACAGAACAGGGGTTCTATCAGTGGTGAAATGTAAAATTTGTTACTACTGGTTCTATGGGTGAGTCTTGGGGTGGGGGTGGGGGGGTAATGTGACTGGTTAGGCGTGGCCAACTTTTTTTTTTTTTTTAACTTTTAAAAGCATTTTTTCTACAACCTTAGGAGGTTGCAGAAAAAATGCTTTTAGAAGCCTCTGACAATCAGGCAACTCAGCTGGGATCATCAAAGGCTTTTAAAGGCATTTTTTTTCCCTACAACCTCTTTGGCTGAAGAGGTTGCAGAAAAAAATGCTTTTAAAAGCTTCTGACGATCCCAGCTGAGCTGCGCGATCATCAGAGGCTTTTTTTTTACTTTTAAAAGCATTTTTTCGGCCGAAGAGGTTGTAGAAAAAATGCTTTTAAAAGTAAAAAAAAAAAGCCTCTGATGATCGCACAGCTCAGCTGGGCATGGGGAGGGCCAGGGATTTTTGCTACCGGTTCTCCGAACCACTCGCCACCATCGCTACTGGATCGGGCGATCCGGTCCGAACCGGGAGCATTTCACCCTTTGGTTCTATACATTACCGATTGGGAAAGATCCTGATATATTAACCAAGCAGGAAGAAACAGGAATTTAGTTTCTTTTTTCTACTTCAAATATTCACTGTACTTAATAGAACGTATGACAAATCTAGCTTTTGCACAATAATAAACATTTATTATAGGAGTTGGAGAATGATGGTGTTATTAGTAACTTCATGTTCTGGGCTCTTGCATACCAGGAAAAAAAGTATAGCTAAACTATAAGAAAAAATGTCCTCTGAGGGTGGCATTAATCATGACATTGCCTACAGTGGAAAACTAAATGATTTTTTTTTTCATATTTAAATTCAGTTCTTTGCACTGTTCTACTTGGTAGTTATTTGTTTTAGCTTTTTCCTGCTGCACCACACCCATGGTACAAACTATGTAAAAGTCATGGCCATTGCTTCATTTAAAACAAGAGCATCATAATGATAGCACAATTTATTTGCCTGATCGAAAGACTGCATTATAATGAAGGTGTGCTTTGATTGCCTGGCTTTGAACTCCTGACAGGTTGCAACCCTAAATGCAAACAATTTTGAAAGCAAACAAGTAAATGTGAAGAAGAGAAAAGGAAAATGTCACATAATCCATTCACCACACATTTTAAAACACAGCTAGGAATACTGTGTTTCCTTTATGTAACAATTCACCTTGTACTTGCCTGCTATGTAGTTGTTAGAGATGAAACACCTGTTAGGAAAAAGAAGAGGAATTTTAATTCAAGAACAAAAAATAAGGTTGAATGTACAGACCCAGATCCATGTACACATAATCCTTGAATTATGATCAAACTGGGACCAGAATTTCAATCCCTAAGCAATGTGGTCATTAAATGAGTCATCATGTGACCTGACCCAATTTTACAACTTTTATCATGGACATTAAGTATTGAATCACTACGGTGTTAAATGAATCACATAGTTGCTAAGCAAATCTGGCTTCTCCAATTGACTTTGTCAAAAGCTGGTTGAGAGGATCACAAATTGTAATCACGTGACCACAATGCACTGCAACTGTCATAAGTACAAATGGCCAAACTGTAATTATATGACTGAGGGGTAGTGTGACCATTGTAACTTAGAGCATGTGTTGTAAAACACCTTTTCTGAAGCCATTGTTAAATGAATAGTTGTTAAGTTGAAGACTAACTGTGTTAGGAAACATTTAAAAGTCCTCTGCAGGATAAACCTGAGTTTGCATTACTGTTCTGCCCCAGTACGGATCCCAAAGAACACAGCACACACAAACTCTGACCAAAACTTTGTTTACTCAAATAATGCGGCAAATGCTGGCTGTTAATTAGCGTTCTTAACAGCCTGCCAGAATTCCACAGATAAGATAGTCAGTCTTACTGAAGTTGGCAGAAAGCCCAGAAGCAAGGTTGCAGAGAAATCCCAACGCAATGATTAGCGAACTAAAGTTGTTTCCTGCAGCTTGTTACAAACTGCATTCTTTCTTAAATAGGCTAAGGGCATGGCCAATTAGCTCCAAGCCTTACTCTCGAGACCACCTCCTCCTAAGGAACCCCTTCTGCCTTTTGGCAGCTCTGCGTGCCCGTGCATTGAGAAGAGGCTCCTCCTCTTCATCCTCTTCACTTAAAGGAGCCTCTGGAGGTTCTGAAGGCCCTGACTGAATCCCTGCCTCTGGCACCACATCTTCTTCAGCCTCCTCGCTGTCCGACTCAAGCGCCGGCTGCACAGTCTGCTGGCGCAGCACACCAGCCTCCTCGTCGGGATCAGCAACAATCTGCGCAGGCCGCTGGCAGACCACAACAATTACCCTACTTTTATTTTATTTTTTAAAAAAGTCAACTTCTTTTAGTATTTTAAAACCAATTCATGCCCTCTTCCAATTCCTGAACCTACCCAAGATTCAAGATCAATCCATTGTGTTCTGTTTAATCCAATACATACTACAGAATCTGCCATTGTGCAAAATTTGAAATTGAATTAAGAGTAGACAATGAAAAAAAGAGACAAAACTTTTCCGTGACCACAAGTTCACCTTCTTGTTCTGATCAGAGCTCACATTTTTTTAGGTAGTCTCCGTCATTTCACACATTGTCACTGAAGTGTATGTACTCCAACATTCACGTTCATACTTTAAAATGGTTGGTTTTAAATATATGCTGAGTGGACAACTATCCTTAAAAAATTATGCAAATACAAGAAGGATGTGTTTGGTTAGTGTGCCATCAATGTTAAAATTTGTAAAGCAGTCTACAAGCAGGAACCCATACAGTAACATATAATTGAAGACAGGTTTTTTTTTTTAAGCGAAAGATTAACATGAAAATTGATCACTGTTCTGGAAATTCAACTTTAATTTTGATGTGAGAGGTGAAACTTTTATTTACAATATGAAAATGGAATGCATCAGTACAGCTAACCAGTGGAGACCAGAAATGGAAGGAAATGGGAGTGGATTAGTAGTTCACATTGATGCCACCTATCCTCCAGGTAGCACCTCACCTAGTATATTATCCATCATCCCAGTAATGAGCTATCATAAAAATTGTGCTGCAAATAAGGCAAGAAAATGCAAAATAGTGAAACCTCTTAATCATGCAGTATGTATGACCAGTTATTTCAATCCTTATCCTTTTTGAAACATAAACCAGTCTCATAATAACAAAGAAGAAAAAATATGTAACCACCCTTTTTAATTTTAAATAGTGAAACGCAAATAGTCAGTACTGGCAAAGATAAAACTATAAAGCTAGCAAACTGAAAGGAAATTTCCAAAAGAAAATACAATGTTCTAGGCAGGATATAAAGTAGTGTTGGTCTGCTACAATTGGCATTCTTGTCAGATGGGAGAAGTTGCAATTTAATGTCAAGGTTTACAGTATTATTATACCATAAAGCCGCCATTCTTTAAAAAAAATGAGTAAATGCTGAAATCACACACAATCCTCTTATCTTATGCAGAAAAAAATAAAATAGCAATACATAGAGAAACAAATTAAATCTAGCAGTTCTCAACTGTTTTTACCGTTTGTGACGGTAGTCACAAGGAGTCTTGAAACAGTTGTTTCTCTTGCTTCAGTTGCCTACATTCCAGCCTCTTGGAATTCCCAAATTTTAATCAGGGATTGTGGGGATCTTAATCTTAAACCTCATTCTTTTACAGCTTCAACCCAACCTCTTGTTTTCCAGCCAAGAGAGAGGCTAGAGTATCTGACTTTCTGTGTATGTACAAAAAACATCTGTTCCTTGTGTCTCCATTGTGAGGATGTGTATTTTATGTATGGAGGCAGTTTGCAGTACTGCAAGCATATCTAGCAAGCAAGCACATTCGCAAGTCGTTGGGGGGTGGGGGGAATACAAAAAGCAAATTTGAAAATGGCATGAGCCATCCCTTGAGAAAGGAAACAGAAATAAGCTTAGCTGTGGAAGTTAAGTAATATATGTAGTATATAGCAGGAAACAGGAATGTTTTAATGATACTGGGTTCTTTTCTCTGAAGGTTTAAAGGATGATTTTGTAAGAGTACATACAATGTATACTTATAAAAGTGTAACATATGGAATGTAGCAAACAGGCTTTCAAATATTGTTACACAGGCATATATGGCACAGTTGCTACTGACTTGATTTGAGCAAGTGGCAGTAAACATGTATTGTTTAATAACCTTTATACTCAACAGTACAAAGATTTCTGTCCTGCAAGTTTGTTAGTCCTTAGGTATCAGCTGCTCTTGCTGATTGCCATTAGTCCTGAAGATACTATTCAATAACTAACAAAGAATAATTGAACCAATGAGGAGAGTGGCATAATATAACCAGCAGAAGACAGAAATGTAGGGCAAGAAATTGTAACATGGAGAAAAGAGAAATGATAGCTGATCTTGCTTTGTATCTCTTCCAGAATAAATTATCATCTTTGGTTTGTGGCAAATGAAGTTCAATATGATAAATAAGTCGACCAATCACTTAATGCAATTACTGAGCTCATAGAACTTACAGTATTAAAATCTGGCCAATGATTGTAGGTCAATGTACTTGATTCTGAATCTCTATCAGGAGCCAGAAAAAAATCCAGAAACTGATCATTTATTGTATTGTACAAGGTATCAGAAATATTGGAAATATCATAAATATTTATATCAATAAATATAAGCAATCCAATGTAATTTATACATTCTTGGCAAGAATAACCTAACTCAGTGATTTTACTAGTATGTTGTCCCACTTCACTGGTTTAAACACTGTAATAGCCATTATTTTTACTATAAAAACAGAAGCCAACTGCTTAAATCTAACTGAACAAGATTGGAATGAAAATCTCAAACATACATAGCTCTCAAATTTTAAAGTTAAGATAATGCTGCTAAACTAATTAATCAGAGTCTGCTGGACTGGGCAGCTATAATAAATTTAATGAAATAACAATCCTGACAGTTCAGATCTCTTTTTTTTCCACTGAGGATTTGGAAAAAATCATGCTTAATTCCCCATACAGCCTCATGAAAACAGGATTCCAGAACCGTTTCAGGGACATTCTCTTAAACGAATAGAATAGAATAGAATAGAATAGAATAGAATAGAATAGAATAGAATAGAATAGAATAGGTTGGAAGGGACCTTGGAGGTCTTCTAGTCCAACCCACTGCTTAGGCAGGAAACCCTACACCACTTCAGACAAATGGTTATCCAACATCTTCTTAAAAACTTCCAGTGTTGGAGCATTCACAACTTCTGGAGGCAAATTGTTCCACTGGCTAATCTATCTTTATCCAAGTATCCACAGACTAATGTAAGATTAGTTTCTGTAACTAAAAAAATGAATCAATGCTCTGCTTCTATAGCTTCATAACTTGCTTATGGGTCTTTTACAATGTTTAGGTACTTAGAATGTATGGTAAAATCACTTGCAACATTTTTTAAATAAAAGCACTCCATGGCACTAAATGGAATACTGTGAGACATAATCCTCTTTGAAGTAAAACAATTAGTTTTATTCATCAGAATAGGCACAGCTTTAAGGCTGTTCAGCCAGTCAAATTTCGTACTTTCTGGCCACAGAAATGGTCAGGAGGAAAAAAATAACC
This sequence comes from Arizona elegans, assembly GCA_022577455.1. Classification (NCBI taxonomy): domain Eukaryota; kingdom Metazoa; phylum Chordata; class Lepidosauria; order Squamata; family Colubridae; genus Arizona; species Arizona elegans. The sequence goes on from JAKOOJ010000002.1 coordinate 157,903,905, forward strand.
CACATATTGCTTCTGAAAATATGGATAGCAAGCATAACTATATATACATACATTAAAAAAAAGATACATACATACATACGTTTAGAAAGAGAAGTGGGTTGCAGTCAACTGAATTTACCATGTTCTCTTTTTAAAAAATATGCATAGATCTGTTCTAATATTGCAAATAGCTCTCATTCACAAGGTCTATCCCAACTGACCTATGAAATCCAGTCAGTTGATGGCTGATGCTGCAGAAAATTTGCACAGATGCTTAAAAAGTTTACCTAGATGGAAGTTATACTGCAGTTCAAATATCAGGTCACATTTTATAGATATATTGAACTCCGTTACTGACTACACGGGGAAGGCAGGTTGTTATGGAAGGTATGGCCATTCATAATGCCAAGAAGTTGCTCCCTGCCAACTAGCTATCCCCAGGAAACTTTTTACTATGCCATGCTATCTTCCCACATTTTCCCCTCTTTTGCCCCGGCAGATGAGCATATTTCCAATAAAACACATGGGTGTGATCACATACTATTTTTATTTTCTAACATCTCTGGGGCAAAAGACAGTCATAAAAATAAGACTATGCTAAATAATGGTTCTCGCTTTATGGCATGCTAGTTATTGTTTTATTATTTACAATTTGATTTTTAAAAAGGCTAGTGGGTGCAAAGGGAATATCCTGAAGCATATTTGATGCAAAACTGCATTACAATTTTCTGTAAGAACAGTGAATTTTCAGATCAGTTCTGGTTTGTCTGTAACTCAAGAGATGAAAATGAGAATGAAAAGTAATCACTTAAATAACGAACAGATGCTACAGCAGCCACCTCACCACCAATAAAAACTCAACAACTATACAATTGTTTTGTGTTAATTTAATCATACAAATATTCATTTATACATTAAGGAAAAAGCATCTTTGTTTTTCCCACAATGTGCTATTACAGGATTCTTCCCAGACTCAATGAAGCAACACACCATCCTGCTCTACACATGCACTCCCCCCAGAGAGAATAAAGACAGGCTGCAGAATCAATCATTCACACAAGAGAAAAAAAAATATGGAAACCTGGACATGGGACAGCGTGCATTTCTTATCCCAGTGAACTTCAGCTATATTTGTCCCTAGAAAATTTCAAGATGCGGTTCATTTGCAACAGGGAAGGATAAGTAGTACACACTTCCAAATCTCTGCATCCACCTTACTTTGAACTTATTATTTTCTCCACATAATGGCAATAACCTAGGCCAGTCTGTTGGTACAAGTTGACACCCCACCCAGCAGCCAGAGCTTATTTTCTATGAGAGGACTTTGTCCAATTTTCCAGTGAAGAGTCTGGGTGTTTCCCATTCCAGGCTGGAGTCATATTTCCAGGTACAGAAGTTGGTTACCAACATATTCAAATTCAATAGTTTGGGCTATGGTTAAGCTTGCATTTTAAAAAATTTAAATGTTGAAAACAACTTACTACATTATAATTACTGGCATTTATTCTTTGCAGGAATCCATCATAATTTTTTCTAATCACACAAGAGAAATGAAGTACGAGTGAACACAGACATGGATCAAGCAGGCTCAAGCTTCCTTCATGACCAAATACTATTATCACTTCAGTAGAAGGACATTAACAACTATTTCATTAATGTTCTTCTACAGATGCTATAGGAAATAAGGAGATGTATGTACACTGTACCATTTGAAGATGATGGGAGTGTTTGTTTTAGTTAACAACATTGTGAGAGCCATTACAACTTTCAAATGTATACCGATTGCACTCTAAACACTCGTGCCAATTTCAAATTTGACAGTGTGCAGAGATAAACTGAAAACTGTACAGGGGCTGTGTCTGGAGTGAGGTCGACATGAAAAACTTCAACCCTAACACTATCACATTTTTCTGATAAGAGATCTCTGCCTTTATTGCATATCATGCAGCAATTCTAGAACAGCTTTCTTACGTTACTGAATTATCATGCTTTGTCAATCTGCACTTTTTTAGTTCCTGCTGCCATGCAATTGTTAAAAGTTACAGCCCATTCGTTCACTGGGAATGGAAAAATGCAACGTACTGCATAAACTTTCCCTGTTGGTTCTGGGATATAAGTATTACATAGTTCTGAAAACAAGCCTTGATGCCAAGATAGATATATGTCCTTAACAGTTCAAACATGAAAGTGCTGCTTCCAACCTAATCAACATGATTTTGTCATAAGCCCAAAATCATCATAAGGGGCTTTATAACTCAGGAATTATACTCTGAGCCCTAAGATCTTACTATTTGATAAATTGGATGGAGAAACCAAAGGAAGAATAGTAAACAATTTAAACATCTTCCCATTGCCATCCCTAAAAGGGCCGTCCCCTTATACAAAATACTCTCAGATTAAATTTCATAGCTGAAGGGAATTCATCCCTAAAGAGGAAAACAATTTTGGAAATTCAAATGTAGGGTATACTGTAACTCATTACTGCTGCTGGCTTTTGCATTTTTTATATTAGAGACTTGTTCAATTCGTGTAAGTCACTAGCACTTGAGAAAAGAGAAAATATTTGAAATTACCAAAGAGAAAGGGCCACCAACAAGTAAGCTGTTGGCTGGTAATTATCAATTTTCCTTCTGCACACTGTTAAAAATGGTACACAATTTTTACAATAAAAGCTGGATGTTTATGTAGTTGAAATATGTGGGTAACTGTTTCAAACAAAAAGCTAAAATTGTTTGGATTTGGTTAACGACTTATTTTAAGATTTCCCTCATTGCTGCCAAAGAACACACTCACTCATTTGCATACACAAATATATTCCATCTGGTCACTCAATCTTTTGCTGGCCTATCTAGAAAGGTGCTTGCCTACAGCAAGGGAGAAATTAAAACAAAACAGGAGTAATGCTGTACATAATCAGTTTATACGTCCTTTTTTGAATTTGGAAAATATATTGCTTGAAGTGATTAAGATAAATATTTAGAGATCCATATGAGAAAAATGGTTGAGGAGTAATGGAAAATATCTTTCAGTACCTATACTCCATCCTTTACCTTTTCAAGGTAAGGGTTTTTATATTTTTGCATTAATATCTCCCAGTGTTTATGGCTGATAAATAAAATTAGCTGACAAGAAAAAAAATATCCCTCAAAAGAGCAAACAATTTTTGATGGCTAAGCAGTCCTAGGAAAATTGCATCTCTCAATACCTGCTTCTTCAGATCTCAGTCAGTCAGACTCTGCAGGAGCTATTTATATGATCTGGCAAGAAACAAGTTTGTGGTCAAGAGTATCATACATTTAAAAGACTCTTTACACCAGCCTATGAAAAGTTAATTTAGAAGATAATACTTTGAGTCCAGCAATAGTCTCTATTACATCCTCATCAGAATATGTGTCGACATCATTCCCTCAAACACAAAATAGGCAGTTTGGTCTTTTGAGTGAAATCAAAGAAAGGGGGTATTGCATATTTTTCTCTCTTTGGCAGATGGCTGCTAGTTCAAGTTTCTGAATTACAGATTCCCCACCCACTTTTTCAAAGTCTTGCACTGATGCAAACCCCAAGAATTTCAAGAGACCATGCTCTGTCAACTGGACAGCTTGGCCTCAGTTATATATGGCTATCATTTTCCATGGGTTGCACATAGGCAGACTTCAAGCAACACTAGCTTTTCATATACAAACTAGAAAACCAAGTTTTAAAGTAGAAAGTTGATAAAATAAATTACTTGAATGGCAGCTGCTGATTCCTTCTCCTATATATTCTAAGGTACTCAGTCGCTTTCAACAGAGAAAAAAAATTAATTATCTCTTTACAGAAAAGAAGATGTGATACTTACTCCTATGTCTAAAAATGCCAGGAAACAGTAATAAGATGCGATCTAACATTCTAGAAATCAAAATTCTTCTTGGCACAAAATGGACATAGACATACAGATGTTTCAACAACAGCCACGGCATATTTAAGAAAATGAGAATATGGCAATTTTCTAACCTATTCAGGAAAAACTTTTAAAATCTAGCATGAGCAGGTACGTATTCAACTCTCCACTGTCATCATACTCCTTTCTACTTTCTCATCTATCTGTGAATGGTGAAACTGGACTTGAACAATTTTATTAAATGGAAAAGAACAAGCAGATGACTATTGCATAGTGCCAACAGCAAATTAAAAAGCAACTAAAAAAACATTAAAATTCATGGACCTGGTTATGAATCCAGCTAGAAATTAATATCACCTGACATACAAATAGCAGCTGCACCAACCAAGAAAATGCTAAGTAAAACATCTATTTCATAGCAAGCACATTTCTATAAAAATGCACGCTGTCCCTTTTAAAAGTCGTGAAAAAAAATAACATTTGCTCAGTCTACAACTGCTCTGTAGGCAAAATAACTTCTTTTAAAAAGAGATGGCTTCTCCATTTTAATCTTTTTAAAAAATTTCTTTTAGGCTACCTAATTAACTTTGACAATAACTTCTAAACAAAACATTGGTGTATTTTTCTCTCTCATAGCACTGAACAGCACTCCTGAAATTCAGCATTCACACATGCATACTTTAGGGTTGTTTTTTTTTTCTGGAAACAACTAGTCTTAAGTTATTGTTTGTTTTCTTCTTATCCCAGGATATGGAGAGTAAGAAGGGAGTTCATGATGTATCTTCTATGAACCACAAGAACTTCCTCTCTCTCCAATGTCCGTTCTTTGTCAAATTCTCTTCTTGACGATACCCGTTTTTGTTTTTAAGACTGTCCAAAGGGATAAGGACCATGAAAACCCTAGAAAAGAACAAGAAAAGAAATTAATTTCAGTTTGGGGAATATATTAAGCAAAGTCTACTTCATTATATTTGAAAAATCAAATCTTAAAATTTAAAAGTTTTCTGCAACTATGCTACTTTACTCTTTTCAAATGTGTATGCAGCTGCTTAATCCAGATTTCTGCAACTAGACGTGTTAAGACCAGAATTCCCAGAAAATATGTCCCTTGATTAGTTATTTCATTCACATTTCAATAATAAATCCTAAAACTGCCAAAATATTTTATTGCTATCATTTCCTTTCTAATCATAATAATCTGATACAGTGGTCCACAGAAACATCTGTTGAATCACACTTCAGATTTAGAATGTTAACTATTTACATGCTTTTGTAAATCAATAGTTTGTATTCATAATCTCAAAACAAGCCTTAAGTTTTTAATCATTTACACTTTTCAAGGCTGTTCACCTATAAATGTTATTTATGCTTTATGGCACTAAAATATTGGTATTATTAGCATAAAAACTGATCTTATTTCAAAAGCTGCATAGAATGCCTATTAGTTTTATTTCCAATAAATCAGTTTCCTTTGATATAAGTCAAAACAAAAATATTTACTGGAAGATAAATCCTGCAGAATGTTGTTAGGCTGACCAGTAGCTACAAACACTATGAGTAAAACTGCACAGATTTGTCTCCTTATGCCACAATTTTCTACCCAGGATCTTTTTATCATTGGCCATTAATCTGATATATCATGATGCCAAAATTGTTTACTAACTTTCTCTAGTAGAATTATATTTAATGTTTAGCTCACTCTGGCAGGAAACTAAATTAAGAACTTTTTAATTATTGGTCCCATAATCAATTTTTAATAAGGTGCCAACAAATCAGTGTTGGCTCTTAGCAACTACACTGATATATTTTCTCTGTGACAATCTGTCCCTAACCTTAGTCTTTCAGATCAAATTTAGGAGACATATAATACTGAATATTTCAAATCCTCAAAGCTTTCAAATGATCAAATGCTGAGAATGTATCCTGGCAGTATCCTAACAATACTGAATCTTTCTTTAAAATAAAAAAAAAAAAAAAAAAGGGGGGGGGGGCGCTGCAGGACTTTTCTTTAACTATGATTTAATTATTTACAGAAATGTGTTTTAATTGCTTAAATGTTCAAATAACATGTAATATAACATGTTAGAACAATACAATACAATAAACTATAACATATATATATATATATATAACAATTATAGGAAAAATAGTGGCAGTGTGCTATCCATATTGTTGAGAGCCATACATCTGTTTTAATGGCGACACCTGTGTTTCTACAGGTTGCTGAACAAAGTAGGATACCTGTTCACAAGCAATAAGGTAAGCAAGAAACCATCTGCTTTTTGTTAAAGGCAACAGGAGATTTATTCAATACCTGTTCTACTTGTCTTCAATTAAATTTTTAAACCATAGCTCTCCCTTTAGGCCTTGGGTTGGGGGCCGGCAGGCCCCTTTAGGTTGGGGGTTATATGGCAGCTTTTAAAAATGTTCTCTCAGGGCAATTGAAACATTTTCCCCTGCTTTTAATTTGCAAAGCTAACAAGAGCTATTTTTGGAGTTGGGCATCCTAGAAATTGGATGGATGGTGGATGAATAGGTAGACACTAGACAGAAACAACTTCACCAATTTGTCTCCTGACAACTTATTTTGGGAACGGCCACATCTTTCATGGTAAGCAACCTGTGAATAAGCAAGCCGTCCCTTCAGCAGCAATTTTATTAGAGTGCCTACAGCTTCCTCTCAAAATTCTAAACATGCCCATTATAAAAATGTTTGACTATCTCTATATTTTGCAATATAAGTATTTTAATAAACCGCAAAAATAACATAAATAGCAAAATAAATAACACAGTGTTTACTAAAACATAATAATAAGCAAATTCATTCTTTATAGAAATTATAGTGTATCTATCAGCATGATGCATCTACAGCTCACCTGATTTACAGAGCACCAGATTATGGAAAGTGGAAGTGATCCAGAACACTGTTATGATTAAAGTATTGGAACAGGATTGGGAAAATTCCTGTTCAATTCTACTTGCAACTACAGGGACTGGTACTTTCTTTCAGCCCAATCTGTTTCACAGGTTGTAAGATAAGGATAAAATGAAGCAAAATATTCATTCAAGTTGTACTGAATTCCTTGAACAAGGGTAGAATATATTTGGAGTGCTAAATAAATGGTCTACTGGTTAAGGCACCAGGCTAGAAACCAGGAGATTGTTAATTCTAAAAACTGTTTTAGGCATGAAAGCTGGCTGGGTGACCTGGAGCAGTTGCTCTCTATCTCAGCCCATAATGTCAGGTTTGGGCAACAAGCTGGTTGGTCAGTTTCTGTCACAACTGATGGATAAGATCAACTTCATTTTGGTGGAGATGCTTCAATTTTTTTTAATTAGTTTATCAAAATACAAATAGAGAAATACAAATAAAAAAAGAAAATAATGGGAAAATAGAGGAGGGGAAGGAAAAGAGGAAAGAGGAAAATCAATTTTCATTTGATCTGGGGGGGAAAACCTGCATTTGCAGAAAAACAGTAGGAGGAAAAAAACTAAACGAAAGACTTTCTTAAAGAGAATCCAACTACACTGATAACAAATGACATAAATGCTATTTTAAAAAACATTATTCCCTGATTTTTGTGTGGCATACAACTCATAATGCAAAAGCATTTTCATATTTAAAATCTGATTTATAATTATCCCAGTAGTTTTCTTACTGACTCACTTTAAATATGATTTTTTTGTATAATCCTGTACAGCTATTTTGTTATGTTGGCTGAGAAATCAGGACTGCTGTCCAAACCAATTCAGCCTTTTTGTCAGACAACTTCACATGCCAAATGTGTACATTACATTTTATTTAATAAAATAGTCATTAGTTTTGATATTATTATTCAAGTAAAAGAAAACTAGTTTTTTCCTTTAACTGCAAAAATTACCTTAAACACTAAAGATGAGCACAAGAATAAAAGGATTCTGAAGTAATCTCCATTTCACATAAGATTTACAAATCACAACGGTGGCCTATGTTGTTCTCCAAGTTCATTCAAGGAAATAGTTAACATTTCTTGTTCAGAATCTTCAACAGAAACTAGTTCTTACCTCACATCAATCACTGGTGATACTATTAATTGGGAGATAACATTTTGGATTCTCTTATCCCACCTAGCTTCCTTTTAAATGTAGTTACCACACCAAGACTTAGAAAACATTGGAGAACTATGTTGACTCTATTTCGCTTTTGTTTGTCATACAGTTTGAATAAATAAAAGATTAGTTTATTTAAAAAAAAAAAGACATTAGCTTTTGATGCCTGGCTGCAAAATATAACAAAAATATCCTAATTTACAGTGATGGTAACCTCAGATAATACCACTCAATCACCTTCTTTTTATCATCATTTCCTGGGCTGTTCCTGGTCATTGCTTCTTTAAACTTCCTTGGGCTTTCTTCTAAATCACTTATGTAAACTGAACACAAATGAATAGAGCATTTTGTACTGTATTTTGTTCAACACTCACTATATAAATATAATGCAATAACCCAAATCTCTTCCCTGTAATTCATCGGTTCATTTTGTTTGAATTCTTCTATATGTTTCTTTTTTTAAAAAAAGATACTGCACTTCTACCTTGTAATTCTTCAGAACACAGAAAGAAGAGGAAAAGAAAATACTATTTTCTTATATATTTCTTCTGCATGTATTACTATCATAGAAGTATTTATCTTTATCATAAATATAAATAATCTAGTAGTTGCCTCCAGAAGAACTTTCTTGGTTTTAACATTTTCTATTAACATTCAGTTTTCCTGCAAACCATACTGAAATGGCACGAAACGCATTTCTTGTTATATGAATAGATTTCATTTTTTAAAATTTAACACTTGCTTTGCTAAACAAGCTTTTTTTAAACCACAAACTTAACAAGACAAAATTCTCGCTGAAAAATTGTGGGTTGGACAAGGAAAACAATTAATTACATAATACTAAACTATTTTAGCTTAAGTGTCTCCCTGGGAAAAACCCAAGAATATTCTTAGTGTATAGCATAACTTTGGGGCAATGCTAAACAATACATACATACATATAATATATTATAATTGTTTCAATGATGTATATATGTGCTACTTGTACAGGAATAAAATCAATGTGGGTTTTCAAAATATACAGTACATAAATTAATGGAAATCTGTTCTATTCCAAAATGAGTAAAGCCCACCAATTCAGTCTGGAGCCTGCTGTTGCTCAAGCTAATGAACTAAATTATGTGCCTAAGATTGTCTAACATATCAGCCAGATAGTTGATTTAAAAAAATCATAACTATGATATGTTCCATAAAAATATACACAAGAACGCTCTCCCAATCATGAACAGACATATTTTAAAATCCCATTATCAAAACAGACACACACTTGCCAATTGCTTTAAGGAATAATTAGAAAAAGTCTTAAGACTTTGTGGTGTTTTGTGACTAGCAAATGCCCCTTCTCAATTCCTTACTGGCACTGGGCCAGTCACTGTCTCAGTGTAAGTACCTCACAGGGTTGTTATAAAGGTAAAATTGGAAAGTCTTAAAGTCCTAGAGGATATTTGTTATCACAAATATGATAAAATAAAAATATACTTGGAAAGCATAGTTATGTTACGTGATAGTAATCATTGAAAATAATTAGCATGTAAAATGACCAATTGCAAACTGCTTTATGTATAAATTTAAATACATGAAACAAAGTGCAAGCCATTACTACATTGGAAAAATTTGATTTTCAGATGTTCTGTAGTCTTTGTATTTGCATCTTCTTCATATTTCTCAACTTTTACTTCCTCAGAAACAATGAGACTGGATAGAAATGGAGTACCCACCAGGAGTGTTGATGTATTACTCCCTCTCTCAGCAACACAAGTATTAAAAGCAATGGGCTACTCTGTATAACCTAATATAGTCGACCATCCCTATTCCCTGCCCCACACAATTATGTTTTTTGTAACTGGCTTCATTTGCTTGGCATGATACTTTAAATATATATTTATAAACAGAATGTTTATAAACATTTTCCATAAAATAAGAGATGGCTTATTTAGAAGGAACCTGAATTCTAATAATTTCTGTTTTCATTTTTGGGAAGTGTGCATTCAGAAATTTAGCATTAGCTAAATATACAAGTCCTCGACTTATGAAAGTAGGAGCCTGTCCATTACAGTTGGTGATGGTTGTTAAGTAAGAGTTTCTCACCTAATGACCCCCACAACCTCTGCTCACCCTGATGCAGCTGTAAAACAAATGTGTGGGTCGTTAAGTGGAGCACAAGGTGCCTTGGGGTGGGGGAGGCTCTGGGAGACCTCCCACACTCCCGAGACACCCTGTGCTCCTATCCCCACAGTCCTTGGGCCTGCTTTCCCCCTACAAGGTCTCCACAGGTCTTTCCCCCTCCACACTGCAGATCCTTGCAAGCCTTCCCTACACTGGCTCCCCACAAGCCTTCCCCTGCCTCAACAGGGACCTGCAGGGCTTGGGTCTCCTCCCCATCCTGTCACCTGTTGCACATTTATTTTTTTGAAGATTCCACAGCTCTGGAGCTTTCTGCCACACTATGCAGTGTGTGTTATGGAAGCAAAAGACCTTATTAATCCCTGATCCATATGGCAGCCTCCCAGAAATGGATGTCATTTCAGTGCAACCACAAGGAATTGTGGGCTTGCTGAAAATGACAACTACTTTTGAGAGATAGCCACACAGCCCAGGGATGACTGGCATGCGGTCTGGTAACATGAGGTCTGGACATCATCAAAAGGTAAATGTTTGATGGGTTATGGGGGAAGGAAGCAGGCCTAAGGCCTGTGGGGACCTGGCAGGATGGATTGGAGAGAGAAAGGGGAGGGTACTGCAGCATCCCTGTAACTTGTCATAAGAGTGAGTGACTGAGGCTTGAAATAGGGATTGTAAGTACCATAGCTTCTGGGGGGGTGGCATCTTTGAATGGTCACCAAGTGACCAGTTTTTAAGCAAGGACTATCTGTAACAGGGTCCTTTAAAGAAAAGAAAATGACAAGGCAAACCAGATCCTACAAACATGGGGAAAGCCTAGTGTTTCGTGTATATGGTTTTTTTTTTAAAAAAGAGAATGTATGTTAAGATCTTCCATATAGGAAAACATTTGATACGATACTCAAAATCAATGCAATGTGAATTTAATGTTCTTTGAATAAACACATCTTTGTTATGCAATAATTTAATTAACTGAAAAGACTGTAACTGAAATAATTGGCTTAATTATACAGCTGACTGAATTTATAATTTATGAGCAGACTAGTAGACTTAAAAAACCTGATATTATTGCTGAGAAAAAAATCTGCAAACTAATAAAGCATCTGTGTTTAATTTTTAAATAATACAATTTCTATTATCACATGTTAATATTAAAAGGCTGGTTTTTTCCTCAAACACTTGAACACAGAGTAGACAAATGTCCCATATGATTCGGTGAATTAGAACTGAGTTGTCAGTTCATCATATATAAATGAGAAACAGTTTGGTTTTGTGTTTAAGGCACCTAGTTAGAAACTGGGAGACCATTAGTTCTTAGGCATAAAGCCAGCTGGATAACTTTGGCCAATTCACTCTCTTTTAGCCTTAGGAAGAAGGAAACCACAAACCACTTCTAAAAATCTTGCAAAGAAAACTGCAGGGACTAGTCCAGGCAGTCCCGGGGAATCAAGGCTGATTTGAAGGCTCACATGCGCGTAAGAACAAAAGTGCAAATTTGCTCACAGCAGGTAGCAGCACCTAAGTGTCCTTGTCCAACTATGAAAAATGTAAGCAGGGTGGTTCTCGGTTAGTATTTTGGTAGATCACAAGAAAATCCCAGGGCTATAGGCAAGACCAGAAAGTTGAAAAGCATTCCAGAAGGAAATGCCAAGCTACTTCTATACTATGGTTAAGAAAACTAGGTGGATATGTCCAAAGAGTCACCAGGAATTGAGATTGATTCAGGGGACCCTTTATACATTATACATGCAAATAATTTTTGCCTCTATCACCTACACTTTGTTTTCAGTTATGTTTGCAAAGAAAGTTACCTATTCTTTACCAAGATATAAATATATTATTAGAAATGCAAACATTGATATTAACATTTATAAAATATTTATTTTGCTTTTTTGAATATTAAAATTATATTCAGCATAATATCCACTAAACTGATAGGTATACTCATAATAGTTTATCCTCCAGCAATTTGTATGATTAAAAGAAATCAGAGCTTCTATTTGCCACATTTTGGTCAAAATGCAAATTTATTGTAGGATTTTCTTTTTAAAATACTTTCAATGAAATTTGATTTTTTTTTTTACATATTCTATGTTCCTTAATCTAAATCAATCATATAGAAGATCCCATCACGTGGAATTTACTTTAGTGTTTAGTAGGTGTATTGGTGGACTTTTTCTTCCAGTATTCTGAGACAATTGATTAGAACAATTATTGTTAAGTATTTCATTCATTCATTTATTGCTTGACTTCCATCATACACCATACTAAATGGTTACAGCAACCAATTTTCAACTATATACACTCATGCTATGCATTCCATAATTCAACTCATTCATTTTAGAAGTATTTTCACTAAAATAATGAAAAATAAACTGTCTTTCTCACATTTGTATATTTCTCAGTGACATGATATAAACAGCAAGAATCTGGCCTGTACAGTCCTTGGCTGATATAAGGCCATGCTATACTTCCTACATTTTGTTTACAGAAAAGGTATAGAAGGTTACAATCAGAATTCTGCCAAACATTTTTGAGGCAACAAATAATTTACCTACAATTTTGGCACACTTTCCTTCAACAGAGGGTAACAATATCAGACACACACAAACACACACACACACATATATATATGCGAAAACACTCATGCAGAATCACGGAATCTCCAGAACCGTAAAGCCTACGAACTTGAAATTTGGCACGCATATTCCTCTTGGCTTCTAGGTGCTCGCTAAGAAAGAATTTTTCGAAATGACCATCAGATCATTAGTATTTCTTATATTATTATTAACACACTCTGATGCTTATTAGTTAGACGTTCTACTCCCCCTCCCAACTTGAAAATAACTCTGGAGAGAACAGGATAGCTTATGAGAGGTTTCTGTGGGGCAAGGCTGAGGGAGAGAAGGGAATAGCATAGGGGAGGATTCTGTGGGGCAAGCCTGAGGGAGAGAAGGGGATAGGATAGGATAGGATAGGATAGGATAGGATAGGATAGGATAGGATAGGATAGGATAGGATAGGATAGGGCTTTTGTGGGGCAAGGCTGAGGGAAAGAAAGGGATAGAATAGGGGAGGCTTCTGTGGGGCAAGCCTGTGGAAGAGAAGGGGATAGGAGACGTTTCTGTGGGGCAAGCCTGAGGGAGAGAAGGGGAGAGGAAGGCCGATTGTAGCTACTCATTAATTTTCAAGCTGTGTCGATTTATCAAGCCCAATCACATAGTTTCGTAGCGGAGCACGGGTATTCAGCTAGTATTAAATAAATCAGTGTCTTCACAATCAATCTATCCCACTACTGAACATTTTCCCAGTTACATCATCTATACCTGCAACCTTATCATTTTGAACCGTGCCTATTTATGATTTCATTTTCATCATTTTTTCTAGAGCACTAAAGCTTATTGCATTTATTTCATTTTGACACTTTATTTTCAGATAGATCTCTAAAATACATTTTTCAGGATTCTCTCACCTGTTTCATCTCAAATTATTCTTATCACTTTCATTTTTTCTTCCATTCAGTCTGCTGAAGAATTTGTTTAGCCCACTTCGAAAGCCCTCTTCGAAAGCTCTCTTACTTGCATCAAAATTATTCTGCATTATTCTGCCTCTCAATCATTTTTGTCTTGACATATTATATCTTTATCTCACCTTCATTTTTTTGTAATATTTATTTTCTGTTGGATTTTGCTTACCATTACAGTCTGTTTACCCAAGGAATCTGTGTCATATTTTCCATTAACATAAACTCCACATAGTTCTGTGGCAATATGAACCATAATTCTTTTAACTCTGTTCCAATCTGTTGACATGTTCCCTTTCATTACATAAACTTTTTATTCATTCTGCCGGTAACTTAATCTAGCTTTTAATACTTTTCATATGGCAGTATTCCTATTTCCACTTTTATTTTTTTTCATTTTTATGTCATGTCATTTTTTTTCCAAAAGCCACTCTTGACACTATTATGAAATGGTCTATCCAACACTAAAAATGTTTTCTCTTCCTTGTTATTAGTCATTCAACTTTTTATTACAATTAAATGCTTTTAAATGTATATTTATCTATTTGTCATTATTAGTCATAACCAGTGGTGGGTTTCACTTACCTTGCTATTGGTTCGCTCATGCACACTCGCTTCACTCTCACACACATCACTTCTGCGCATGCGCAGAAGCTTCTGCACATGCGCAGAGCATATTTGATGACATCTGGGTGGGTGGGCGGAGCCTCCCGCTGCTACTACCAGTTCACCCGAACTGGGGTGAACTGGTAGCAACCCATCACTGGTCATAACCACCAATCATCCTTGGACCATAAGAAAGACTGAGCGCCAAAGAATTGAGGCCTTTGAACTATGGTGCTGGAGAAGACTCCTGCGAGTCCCTTGGACTGCAAAGGCAATCAAACCGGTCAGTCCTAGATGAGATCAATCCTGACTGCTCTTTAGAAGGCCAGATCCTGAAGATGAAACTCAAACTCAAACTTTGGCCACCTATTGAGAAGGAAGGACTCATTGGAGAGGAGCCTAATGCTGGGAAAGACTGAGGGTAAAAGAAGAATGGGACGACAGAGAATGAGGTAGCTGGATGGAGTCACTGAAGCAGTAGGCATGAGCTTAAATGGACTCCAGAGGATGGCAGAGGTCAGGAAGGCCTGGAGGAACGTTGTCAATGGAGTCGTGATGAGTTGGACACGACTTTGCAACTAACAACCAATCATCCTTCTCATTCATTGTTAGGTATGAATGGAACACACACTTTCTGTGCTGTCTCATCTTGTTCCCACTCATCCAGTTATGACATGTAACAAATGAATACTAGATTATTTTAATTCAGACTGCTATACAATTCTTCCCAAAATTTATCTGTTTTTCTGTTATTGCCATTCATTGAAACCAAACTAGATTCTGACTTTCATACATACAACGTAGATGACACATATTTTCTGATATACATTTTATTCATAATTCATAGTTAATGTTTTATCTTCACTTCCTTGTATATATTCATCAATTCCTCTGCCCATAAGCAGACTGCCTTCATTCAGATGTATTACTTTTATCTCCTTTCTCTTAATTTACAGCCATTCTTTATTAATTCATGTTCTTTTAAAATTCATGCTGGCATTTTATTTCTCTTACAAATTGTAGTTTTCTCTATGATGTGGTATTACCTCTTCATCCCATGATATTTCTGCTGTGCATCATAACTTAGTCAATCAAGGCCTTCACATAATGCTTTACAGTTAATATAGAGAATATACAAACTAGGATACCAGCTTTAGTTGTGTCAGTATCTCCTGCAAACAGGGAGAATAATATCAGAAAATTCTGGAAAATTTGGGGCAAATCTTGTATATAATTACATGCATGATCCTGCTATGTTCTATGCAAATTAGGATCTCTAATCAAAAGAATAACCTTGTACACTAGCTTACTGTTGACTTCACCCCAAAACTAGCATATATCAAGTATACTGACACATGCTCAGGATACAGTAACAGAACTCAATGAGCCTTTGAAGTATTTTAACTCACATTAAATGACTCAAATTAACTATTTAATTTGAAGTACAAGTAGTCCTCGTCTTACAATAGTTCATTTAGTGACCTTTCAAAGTTACAATGGCACTGAAAAAGTGACTTATGACCATTTTTCACACTTACGACTGTTGCAGCATCCCCATGGTCATATGATAAATTCAAATGCTTGGCAATTGGTTCATATTTATGATGGTTGCAGTGTCCCAGAGCCATGTATCACCTTTAAGACCTTCTGATAAGCAAAGTAAAAGGGGAAACCACATTCACCTAACAACCTTATTACTAACTTAACAACTACAGTGATTCACTTAACAACTGTGGCAAGAAAGGCCGCAAAATGGGGCAAAGCTCATTTAACATATGTCTCAATTAACAACAGAAATTTTGGACTCAATTGTGGTCATAAGACAAGGACTACCTGTATTTTTAGCTTTAAGAATCTGGAATATACTACAATAGTTGCGTCTGCACTCTAAAATATACAATTTACATCCTTGAACTCACTATTCACTTATTTATCGATATATTTAACTGAATTATTTTCACCTTGAAGCAAATATAATCTAGGATCACCTCCAAATGTTCTCAACCCACTCTGTTTACACATCCCAGTAAACTAATTCTACCACCCGGAGCTCCATCTTAGAGGTAGATTTGGGAACATATAAGACTCAAAGGCAAAATTAAGAAAATTAAGATGGTAGATAGCCAGACGCCAGATTTTGAAAATCTATAAGTCATTTGACAAAAAAGAAAATTAAAATAAATCACAAATAATTGCATGACATTTTATTTAACCCTGAATGAAGCAACTTTTTCTTTAAAAGTAAATTCAATTGTTCCCAAGTTTCTTAGGAAGTTTTCAGTGAAATTTATATTTTCCTCACACCAAATCTGTCTGACACTAAGGCCTAAAATGAAGTTTTTGCCTCTCCTCTTCTTCATTCTTTGATACACTGATTCAATGCATAATGTTGTTGTTCTTGTCATAATTCCAAGGTACACTTTCCCCATTATGTGACCACTGCAATATATCTTCCTTTCCTCTTTCTTAAGCAAGCCAACCATTTTTGCTCATCCTATTTTCAAATTTAATCCAACAGACATTTATCCCCCTGCCAAAAATAACATAAAAGGCATACTGAATAGGCTTAGACTTAAGCCCATTTCTGCCACAGATGAGTCACATTGGGGAGAGAGGGGGTGGGGAGGTGTCAAGGCCTTCATTCCTCTAGGCATCAGATGTTAATTGGTGAGGTAGGTGGAGCTGAACAAAAAAAAAAACAAACCCTAACACCCTACACATCCTCCCTTCCTTTCATCACTCTGTCATCAAGATCTTTTCTGACATAGCTTCTTCTCTTTTAATATTGCAAGCTATCAATGAGTATGAAATAAACAAAATACTGTATGTAGCACTAAGACTGTAAATGATCCAAGTTTTGATTCATTTTAAACACAAGCTGTATACAGTATATTAGACTATGACAGATTCAGTACATGCAAGTTGACTATATTATACTGGGCTGAACAATTAATTCTATAATTTTCTATATGGCAATATAGTTAGGGGTGTGTGTGTTACAGTTAGCAAAGGGTGAACTAAAACATTTAAAATAACAAATTAAAGTTAAATAAAAATGAAAGATAATGTTCTGTCATAAAAGCATTAAGCATCTGTTTATCACTTATTTTCGAAATCTAATTGCATAACTTTGCTTTAATTATTTCACAGATCTCTAATTTTAAGCATAGTCTTTAAAAAATTAGTTTTCTTGTTTTTGCACTATCAAATCCAGCATGCAGTATCCATTTTTTATAAGTTTAAAGCATTTTAGCACAATCATGTTTAAACCTGTTTTTTAATTCAAAAGACCTTGCAATATAAACAGTAGGATTCAGTACAACGGTACACCATTACAACCGGATGTAACAAGGAGAAGCTACCGTCTGAAGGAAGGACTGACATAATACAGGGCATTGACTCATTGCCTTCCCATCTCTTGTATCCCCAGGGCACCTACCTTACTGTATGTCACTACTGATAAGTTGTTTGAGTGACTGCTGGGGGAGAGATTTACAGAGTTTTGTGACAGTTCAGTCTGATCTTGTTCAATTTGGTCAGGAGCAGGCCCCCACGTGTTTTTGCTGATTGTGTCTAGCTCGGAACCCCCAGGGTCTTTTAAGTTGTTTTCATCTGGTTGCCTGTTCTTCTGTGGAGAGGCGAACGGGTTAAAGTTTCCTTCTACCTTACGATGTGGTTGCGTGTTGAACTCTGTTTCAAAAGATGATAGCTGCTGCGTTACTCCTAAAAGTCCTCCAACTTCCACACTAAGGATCACCCAGATGATGTCTATGAAAAAAGATCTTGGATAAGTACATGTTATAGCTTATGTATCACTTTACCTCACTGTTTTTCAAGTTAGCATGCTGCTTATGAACTAAGCATATATAATAAAAAGAGCAAATACAATCTCCCTGACTAAAACCAATCAAGACTCAATTTCCCACATACAAAAGATACAATTTAAAAAAAAACAAAACATTCTGAGACTTGAAAGTTATATACTGACACCTGCTGGTAAGTGTAATATTTACTCAAGTACCTTCCTAATATGATACACATATTGTAAAATCGATTAATAATGCTGTTCTCATATTTCATTTGGAACAGCAAAATCTGGAAGCAAATATTAATTTTATATCAATAAGTAATACAAATAAAATAAGAAGTCAGTTTTATGAATCATGCCTGCAAAAGAACACAATGTAAAGTGTTCTTATTCAGTAATTTTCAAAATATATTCATTTCCTTCTACATGAGTTTTCCATATTTTTCCTTCAAAGGTCAGCCTGCACTATGTGCATTAAAAATCTTCCAAAGAAAGGTCAATTTAATAAAAATGCTAATTTTTAGTAACAGTAAACAAAAATTGCACGCTGTCGTATTATTAATCTAAATATAGTTTTGCAAAAAAAAAAATCATTCTTTATGACTCTGACAGCCAGTTTGATGGACTGGTTAAGGCATCAGGCTAAAAATAGGGAGACTGTGAGTTCTAGTTCCATGTTAGGCATAAAGCCAAATCTTGGGCTAGTCATTTTCTCTCAGCCTTAGGAAAGAGGCAATGGCAAACCAAAGTTTCTGAAAAACTTTCTCAAGAAAATTGCAGAGACATATCTAGGCAGTCTCCAAGAATCAGAAACAGTTGAACAGAAAAAAATTACTCTAAAAGATTATGTCTATGGAGATTCTCAGTCATCCAGGTCATGGTTGTCCCAAAGGTACTTTTTCAAGAGGCAACTGGATTTTCTGGGTTTTTCTTTGAAGACCTTAAGAGAATTTAGGAGAACAAACCCATCAGGACTAGATTAAGCAGTCCATCTGCATTTAAAAGACAAAGGCCACTCTTTTGAAGACAGAAAAGTCCACATTTTGGATAGAGAGGACCACTGGTTTGAAAGAGGGGTCAATCAAAGAGACCATCTATGTCAAAACTGAACAGTCCTCTCTCAACAGAGGGGGAAGGATACAACATCATCCATCTCCAGACAACAACACAGTCCTTTCAACAGTTCCAAGAAGGCTCCACACCCATTTGCATCACTCAGGTGACCCTGATGACACAGATAAATCTCCAGGTGACCATAACTTGCTAAAAGAATGCAAGGAGTATAAATCCTTCCATTCCCCATCATCCATTCAGATCTGAAGAAGCTTCTTGGATGAGAAGCAAAACGGGTTGCTTTCTTCAAAGAAAAACCAGAAAGTCCAGTTGTCCCTTGATAAAGGATCTTTGGGTCTAAAAGATGATGAAATATTAAGAGAGATGGATCACATCCCTCTTACTGAGCCCTTGAACATCCACAAAAAGTTAATTAAGACTCCAAAGCAGATCTGAATATGGTCAAGAAACTAAACATACTTTAAAAAAAAATTCTTTCCTTATAATTTTCAAATACTCTATTAGGAGCATTCATATTACCACAGGATAAGCAATTATTACAAAGTTATCTAGGACTCAACAAATACTAAAATGATTATTCTGCAAATTTATATGTACATAAAGGGAACTAATATATTGTAATAGTTAAGATGTACTGCAACTAGGGAAAGCTCGAGTCCACTTTTAGCAAAGGAAGTGGTAGGTTTGGGTCAAGTATGCGCTCTCAGCTCATCCTATCTCACAGTTTGGTATGGGAGAAAATAAAAGCAAAAAATAGGAAGATGAGGGGGTCTTCCTATGGGGTATGGGTATGTAAAATGGGCAGGATATAAATCAAATAACGAAAACCGGATGTTAAAATATGTTAATTTTAGAGATTATACCAAATAATTATTCAATAGATTTTTAAAGGAACTAATGACTTAATAAGAAATAAAGTTTTCTCCAAAACAACAGCATTTTTATAGAAGTGTTTTTATATTGTATAATAATATTGTATAAGATATATTGTATAATATATTGTATAAGAAGTGTTTTTATATTGTATAATAAATTATACAATATAATTTATTGTAAAAATTATATACTTTTCCTGTTCTTGGAAAAGCAGTTGCCAAAAAAGAAACAGTGGCTTATCTTTGAAGTAGCTATGGCAATCTTTTAAAGAAAACAGCATTATAAGCAGAGCAATTTTTGGTGTCACTTTTGCAACAAAACAAAGCAGTGTAGAATGTAATTCTGTAAACAGTTACTCTTAAATTGTTGCCCCTTCAAACTGCTTTCTTCATTCATTTTAATAGGTTCTATTTATCAAATGTATATGGCCACCTATCTTATACAAGGTGACACTAGGCCGTGTACAATAAACAATTAGAACATATTATAAAACCATCTGAGCTCCGTTCCTGTGCCTTCTGCACATGAAGGGGAGCTGCTTGCCCTCCTTCAGGAGGCAGTTCTTTCACGCCATTCACTTAATATTCCATGCAGTTACTGAATGACCACAACTGGGAGAGGTGAGATTGCAGTCTTTGAGCAAAGTCAGTATGTGGGTATTTTCTTAATGATTGCTTCACTCAATATCTCAATTGTGGTTATAAGTCTACTTGTATTTTCATAGTAAAAGTAGACCATTTTAGCAGGACACTATATTTTAAAAAAAGGATGTTAACTGACATGTCAATCTCTTACTAAGCATGACTGTAGCTAATAGGAAATATTAGTTTGACATGAATCAGAAATCTTAGCAGCACTAATACTTCTTCAAACTCTAATAAAAATCATAAATGAGAAAGTAGTACTTACCTCCATAATAAAGTCCTGTAGCAGTGCACATCCGCCACTGTCCTTGATACATTCCTGCAGTACTGGGACTGCACATCTGAACGCTGACATCTGTAATCTCCTGGGGTTCCAACGATTGGACCATGACCATGTTCACATGGCCAAACTGATCTCCCCCAACATACTTGAGACAAACTCCTGGTGGCCATGCTTCTGTCCCTATGTTTAGCAAATGTAGTATTAAGCCATTTGTCATTCATTATAATCATAAAAAAAATTATAAGCATAAGCATCTGATTATACATTTCCCATTGCATGTGCAACATTTCATTATATAATCAAGGAAAGATTAATAACTGCCAGTTAAAAGACAGATCATTTTGCACAGTTCCATTGTTCAGGATGTAAATGCACCTCTGTCTGACACAAGACTGAGCCCCATTCTTATTATAAACTGAATAAAAACATACCAATATATTGAAAAGGAAATACTGCTGATACAAGAAACAAGACTTCTTTGACATGAAAAGTGCGTAACTAAAATTAATTAATCAATTAATTTACTATGCTTAATGTAATGGCCAGGTTTGCAAAACCTTGGGTCAACAGTCTTGTTATTCAATATCATTTTTAAGGGACAAGTTCACAAATAAAGAATACAGCAGTAGCATCCACTGAACTTACAATGATATCCATCTGACCCCATCATTTTAAAAATAAATATTTCTTAAACTAAATTTAGTAATAGTTTGATAAAGCTGTAAAAATATCCGTAATACGTGTAAAGATCTGTTTCAATAACATATGCAATACCAATGGTCTTCAAATTATTGATAATACAAAATAAATGAGGTAGATTTAAAATACAAAAAAGATAGATATAGTATAGGAATCCTATATCAAGATATTAACTTTCTTCGATTAGTGGAAAAATACTACCTTCAAATAACTTATTTTGGCAATATAATTTAGGCACAAAAATAAGACTAATTCTGAGTTATAAAAATTTCTGGGAAGTTTCAAGTATGCATATTACATAAAATCCTGCAAAATGAGTTATCCATCTATTACTAGCATGAAGTGTATGTGCTTCAATCTGTACATGAAGCATTCAATACTGCCTGAATAATCTGCACATCTACAATTAAGTTAGAAAGGTTTGTTTGGGCCATTCAACCCATCTCTTGCTCAGTGCAGGAATTCAGTTTAAAGAATCCATCTGTCAGATGACAGTCCAACCTTCTCTAAAACATATTTAATGAAGAGAAACACACTACCTCCCTAGGTTTCCCAGAATCTGCTTTCCTATAAGCCACGGGTGTCAAACTCATGGTGTCATGTTGTCATCACATGACATATCACTATGGTTTTTCCCTTCGTGGAGCTGGAGTGGACATGGCCTGCATATGATGCATCTGGCCCACGGGCCACCAGTTTTACACCCCTTACAGCCATTTTTATTTATTATGTTTACATGTAAATATCAAAAGAACAAAACTTACACATAGACTTTTACTGTAGACCAATCATTTAACAACATCGATCATGGTATCATGCTGCGTCGGCTAAACGGGGTGGGAGTGGTGGGCACCGTGTTACGGTGGTTCTTCTCCTTCCCCACTGACCATACGCAGTCTGTGTTGATGGGGGAGCAGAGGTCGACCCCGAGGTTCCTCACTTGTGGGGTGCCACAAGGGTCAGTCCTCTCACCCCTCCTGTTTAACATTTATGTGAAGCCGCTGGGCGAGATCATCCGTGGCTTTGGGGTGAAGCATCAACTCTATGCCGATGACACGCAGTTGTATATTTCAACCCAAGGCCACCCCAATGATGCCCTTGATGTGATGTCCCGTTGTCTGGAGGCCGTGCGGATCTGGATGGGGAGGAACAGGCTCAGACTCAACTCCTCCAAGACTGAATGGCTATGGTTTCTGACGTCCCGATATAGCCACCTAACACCATCGTTGGCTATTGGGGATGAGATCTTACCCCCCTCAGAGAGGGCTCGCAACTTGGGAGTCCTCCTGGATTCACGGCTGTCTTTATATGATCATATGACGGTCGTGGCCAGGGGGCTTTTTATCAGGTTCGCCTGATTTCCCAGTTGCGTCCCTTTCTGGATCGGGACGCCTTGCGCACAGTCACTCACGCCCTCATCATTTCCCGTCTGGACTATTGTAATGCTCTCTACATGGGGCTCCCCTTGAGGAACACCCGGAGGCTCCAACTGGTCCAGAATGCAGCCATGCGAGTGATAATGGGGGCAACTCGTCGCTCCCATGTAACACCCCTCTTGCGCGAGCTGCACTGGCTCCCAGTGGTCTTCCGGGTGCACTTCAAGGTATTGGTTACCACCTTTAAAGCACTCCATGGCTTAGGAGCTGGTTACTTACAGGACCGCATTCTGCCACCGTTTTCCTCCCACCGACCGACACGCTCCCACAGAGAGGGCCTCCTCAAGGTGCCGTCGGCCAACCAATGTCAACTGGCGACCCCCAGGGGGAGAGCCTTCTGTGTAGGGGCTCCTGCCCTATGGAATGAATTGCCCCCGGACATACGAAGGATCCCCGACCTCCATGCCTTCTGTCGTGTTCTGAAGATCCTATTATTTCAGCAAGCCGGTCTGACAAGATAAATGATTTTAAATTGGGTTTTAAAAGTGGTTTAAAATTGTTTTAATTGGAAGTTTTAATTTTGGCCAAAGATTGAATTGTTTTCATATGTTTTTTACATTTTGTCTTGTATGTTGTTTTATCATGGCTGTTCACCGGCCTGAGTCCTTCGGGAGAAGGGCGGTATACAAATATAATAAAACTAAACTAAAACTAAACTAACAGTTTGGAGTTATGATGGCCTCAGATAGGTAAGCATTTCTGGTTGTTGCAAAATGTGGCACCTTCTCGCTCCCCCCCTCCACATCACATGACTGCATTTTGGACACTTGGCAACTAGTCATATTTACAACTGGTTGCAGCATCCCATGGTCACATGACCCCAATTTGCAATTATTATTTTTTTTGCTAACTTTAAGTGGGTTTTGCTCATTTCCAGAAAAACTACCTATTTGGGAGAAGGATTCACATTTATGACCATGTGATTCATTAAACAATCATGATAAAAATGATTATAAAATCAAGTCCAGTCATGAGGATGCCTCAACTTATGTTTGTCCCTTTAGAACCGCTATTATAAAGTTAACATTGTATATCATTTAAGGATAACAACATACTTTATTTAAAGTTGGATATATTTTGTAATACAATTGTCTTCTATAACATTCATGTACATAATAAGATCATAGATACATAGATTCAGCAGTTCAAGTTATATCCTGTCACTGCAATATCTGTCAGCAGAGTTATTTCTCTTGCATCAGTTCTAATTTTTCTCAGATAATCATATCCCTAAAGGGTAGTACATCTCATCTCATTTAATCTCTTCCTAAAGTTTCATCATAATGTTAACTCCGGGGATTTTTATATATGTTGTGTAGGCTATTCCAGTTTAGTATTTTAAAAGCTGTTTGTGACTTTTTTCAGATTTTTCTCCATTATAAAGTAAAAACAACAACAACAACAACAACAACAACAAAAAAAAAACAGCCAGAAAATACAATCCGAAAGTATTAACTATACCTTACTTAATTTAAGAAGGGAAAAAATTCTGAACCAAATATTTTTGTAATTGAAAAAAATATAAATACCAAGGGAATGAAAGGCGCAAAGTAGACATTAACATCAGAATGTGTAACTATTCAACATAATGACATGTCTGGATTCATTCTCTATAGTTTCCTACTAAATTACAAAATCATGACTCCTTTCAATATAGATAACAAAGAAAAACCAAGCTTCAGGAAGTCAAAATAACAATGAGGAAGCAACATTTATCATATTGGAAGGGTTCCTCAGATTGGAAGCAGTCAGTCTAAGCTATCTGAGGAGAGTAAAATGAATTCTCCATTCAATACTACATTTACCCTAATGGAAGATCATTATAAAATATACATTTAAGACTATTAGGAAAAATGGTAAGAAAAAACATATAATCTTCTATATCCATCTTCCACACATACAAACACAAGGATGAAAGCAATTTTAAAGATCCTCAACATAGGCATTATTAGAAACAATACTAATGTCTTGTTTCATGACATCACTATGCCAATTATGTAACTTATATAATAATTGATGTCACTTACCCCTCCACGGGAACCTATGCCTTCCCTATGTAAACATGGCGAATGTTAAATTTATGTATACATTTAACTGAGCATTTTTAAGCGTTCTTTGAAGTTTGTGTGCCATTTGAATGTGAGTTCTAGTACCATGTTAGGCAAAAAACCAACTGATTGAACTTGGGCCAGTTATTCTCTCTCAGCCCTAGAAAGGAAGCAATGGCAAGCCACTTCCAAAATCTTGCCAAGAAAACCACAGGAACATAACATAGTACAGCATAACACAGCACAGGACAACACAACGTAACAACATAAATAAATCTGCAAGTATAGGATGAAACCTTCCTCCTTCAACAGGAATTATTTAGCCAACCCCTTCCCCCAGCCTTTCTTTTGAGAAAAGATGGCACTAACCAAAGACCTTAGGCACAGGTACAAGTGTCCAGAAGTATTGATTAGTTCTTGTAGCAAGCAAAACATTATATTTCTAGAAAAAAAATATATAAGAAAGCTAGATCAACACAAACATGAGAAGAGACCTTCAGAAATCACCTGTGTTTTGTATCCTCCACGTTTTTGTAAACTGGGTATCAGGAGGGATGGATTCTCCTTCTCCTATAGTCACATCTTCTACAAAGGACATGGAGGGCACATTGATGTTTGGACTTTCAAAATCATAGTATGCTCCAATGGCTGCCTGTAGATTCCTATAAAAACAAAAGAAGATTTTAAGTCACAGAATGGTAAATTGAGTAAATACCCAATTTAAATTGTAGAATTGCTACTTGTTTAATTATGAAATCAACACCCATTTGCAAGTTGTTTTCCATAGCTATCCTTTGTGCTCTTCTATATCTGCTATATAAAATATCTACAATTTTGCAGATACTGAGGTTAAATAACATGAATGTCAAATGCAAGCTAACCAGCATCATGCTGTTCTAGTCCTTATATATGTACACATAAATAGAAATCTATGAAAAAAATATGTTTATTCTCCTACAGCATGATAGAATTGTGCTTGGATGCAAAATTGACTGATGCATTTTATAAATTAAATCTAGATTTTAAATCTAAGTTAAAAGGGGGTAGTTATGTCTTTTGTTTAGATTCAAATATTATTATAAAACAAATTACAGATGGCAAAATATACAAAGGCAATTGTTGTGATTTGTGAGTTTACGAATCATTCAGAAAAACATTGAAAACAAATCATTCTAGATAAAGACTTGCTTTAAATGTCTGAAGAAAACTGATCTGGTGTCATCTCTCAATTCCTATACTTGCCAGCAATCAAGGAACATTCAAAGAGAGTCTGTGCTCTTGATTAAGATATAGGCTGTATAGAGTGGCAAACTGGTATTTGGAATAATTTTGTAAGGCTTCTTCTACATGCAATTTGTATTTCTTAAAATATTTATTTTGAATAAAAGCAGGTGAAATGCCATATTTAGAACTACTCTTCAAATTCCATGTGGAATTATTTACTAATATGATGCCTGAGCATGCTTTATTATTAATAATGCTTATATACATCATGCTGAATTCCATGTATAATTGTAACATATTTTATTAAAATATATGACTAAATTATATTGTTGCATTTTTAGGAACTTGAAACATAAGTTGTAACATAAAACAAATTGTTCCTGTTGATTCTCTGCAACTGAAGTCACTAGAACCAAAGTGTCTGGTATTTAAATAGGAATAACATTATTATTAATATATAGACCTCAAAAAGATTTTCATAGATAAATAACCAGAAATATCCCTTATTTTTCCTGTTATGCCATTTATATATATAGCCATATTATTTTTAATATTCACAAAGGCTAATATTTTAAACTACTACCGTACTTTCGCAATAAGGCAACTGAATACTTATTAAATGTTTTAAATGTTGTGCAATAAAAATATTGATAATATTTATATCAGCAATAATAAATTCCAAAGGTATGAAATGGATTAAAATCTTATTGATATGGAATGCCACACTGGAGGAATTAATTTAATATTCTTTAGAACATTCTTTCCTGGGGATAAATCCCTAATGTGCATTATGTGCAATATATTTATTAAGTTCATTTTAAGATCAAAGGAATAAATTTAATGTTCTTTAACAGGACCTTATATGGCTGACAACATAATAATCAAGCTCGTTATTCTGAAATTCACATAAATAATTGTCAATGTCACAGTCATTAACAGACCTGTCCACCATGAATTTATCCAATCATCTTTTAAAGCCATCAAATTGTAGTAATCACCATGTCTTGTAGTAATGAATTCTATGAATTAATTACATGCTGTATGAAGAAATGCTTTCTTTTTCTGTTCTAAGTCTCCTTCCAATCAAATTCCGCTTATATTCCCTTATCCTAATGTTTTGTGAGGGAAAATTGTCTCTCTATTCAGTTTCATATTCATGCCATACACAATTTTATACATTTATGTATCTATTTCTTTGCCTTTTTCCAAAGTAGAATTCTAAATATTCTACTTTTTTCTCATAAGGAATGTGTTTGAGTTCCTTGGTTGTTATAACTGCAGTCTTCTGCATTTTTTCCAGGTCTGTTATGTTCCTTTTGGGGTCTTGATGGGGAAGAATAGGATGTAAACTAAACCTTACCAAGACAGAATAGTTATGGGTTTTGTGTGCACTCTGATTGGAAATTTCAGGGCCCCGATTCTCCCTTGGGCAGAGCCCCACCGCTGTGGGTGTAAAGGTGGCCTTCGGAGCAGGGGTGAAATACTATTGGTTCGCTTCAGTTCAGACGAACCGGTAGTGATAAAAACTACAGTTTTAAGGGGAACGGACGTTGCTTACCTGAACGTCCCTTCTCGACGCGCAGCTGGAGAATCCAAAGCTTCGGGTAGTTCAGTAGTTGAGTAGCCTACACTGAGTGTGCTCCTTTAAGAGATTTCTCTTCAGACACGCCCACTTGCTCAACAGAGTCCCAGTTTTGTTCATGAAGTAAGGAGCAGTAGAGCGTAAGGAGAAAGGTTCAGCAGCCAAGTTGGGTGGGTTGGATTCTCCAGCTGCGCGTCGAGAAGGGACGTTCAGGTAAGCAACATCCGTTCTCCAACGCGCAGCTTGGAGAATCCAAAGCTTCGGGATTTACCCAAGCAAGTCTACACAGGGAGGGTGAGTGGCTGCTGCGCATCGTCTGAAGAGTTGCATACAGCTTGGAGCACCCGACGGCCAAAGGATGCCTCCGCCGAGGCAAAGGAGTCCACCTTGTAGTGCCGGATGAAGGGATTCAAGGATGACCAGGTGGCCGCTCTGCAGATGTCAGAGATGGAGGCATTTGTGGCCCAGGCGGCCGTCGTGGCGGCACTCCTGGTAGAATGTGGAAGAATCCTCTGCGGAATTGGTCTGTTCCGAGCTGAATAAGCCTTGGAGATGCAGGACTTAATCCACCTCCCAATTGTTGTGGAAGATACCTTCCGGCCCATGGAGGAGGGCAGAAAGGAAATGAAGAGCGATTCTGATTTCCGGAAATGCTGTGTTCGTTTAATATACCTGCGCAGGGCCCGTCGGACATCTAAGAGGTGCCAGTCTGCTTCCCGAGGATGTCAAGGATCGGGGCAGAAGTCCGGAAGGATCAATTCCTGGGCTCGATGGAATGTGGAATTTACTTTAGGCAGGAAGGAGGGGTCTAGTCTCAGTACCACGCGATTTGTGTGGAAGACACAGAGGTCGCTTCTCACGGACAGAGCAGCTAGTTCGGATATACGGCGAGCCGAAGTAATCGCGACCAGAAACGCCACCTTAAGTGTTAGAAAACGGAGGCTGATGGAAGCGAGAGGCTCAAATGGAGGGTGCATGAGGGCCTGAAGGACCAGAGTCAAATCCCAGGTCGGGTATCGATGTATAACAGGAGGGCACAGGTTGGATGCCCCCCGCAGAAAGTCGCGAATCATAGGGTCTTGGGAGAGAGGAAGCGTTGCAGAAGGCGAAAGGACCGTACTCAGTGCAGCAACCTGGCGACAAAGAGTGTTAGGCGCAAGGTGCTTGTCCATGCCCTGCTGAAGGAATCCCAGCACTTTGGGGACGGAAGCAGACGTCGGATCCAGGTGGGATTTAGCACACCAGGAGCAGAAAGAGTTCCAGGTTGCATTATAAATGTGGCATGTTGACGGCCGTCTCGACGCCTGAATCGTGGGGATCGCATTGTTAGGAACGTTGGCTCTCCTTAGCAAGATCCGTTCAAGCGCCAGGCCGTCAACTGCAACCACTGCAGGTCTGGGTGCAGAATGACCCCCTGGCTGAGGATGATCCTGTCCCCTGGAATCCTCCATGGCCGTGCCACCGACAGGTCCATCAGATCCGCAAACCAAGACCTCCGAGGCCAGTGGGGTGCGACCAGAACGACGTCTGCCCTGTCTGCTACTATTCTGCGTATCAGACGAGGAAGGAGCGGTAGAGGGGGAAAGGCATAGAGGAGACCCCTGGGCCAGGGAGAGGCGAGGGCGTCGACTCCCTCCGCCTGAGGGCACTGGTACCGGGTGAAGAACCTGGGGAGGTGAGTGTTGTCGCGGCTGGCAAATAGGTCGACTAGAGGCGTGCCGAATCTGTGGACGATCTCGGCGAACAGATCTGGGTGAAGTCGCCACTCGGCGTGGTCCAAGTGTTGTCTGCTGAGCCAGTCTGCTGTGATGTTCGTGGTCCCGGCGATGTGCTCCGCCACAAG
Organism: Arizona elegans; assembly: GCA_022577455.1. Taxonomy (NCBI): domain Eukaryota; kingdom Metazoa; phylum Chordata; class Lepidosauria; order Squamata; family Colubridae; genus Arizona; species Arizona elegans. Next base: position 157,933,620 of record JAKOOJ010000002.1, read on the forward strand.
GGACAGGACGTGCGTCTCCGCCCAAATCAGCAGTAGGGTCGTTTCCTCCATCAATGGACCCAAGCGAGTCCCCCCCTGGCGGTTCACGTGCGCCTTTGCTGTTACACTGTCAGTGCGTATCAGGACATGGTGCCCCGATACCAGCTGCTGGAACCGTTGGAGGGAGAGGCGGATCGCACGGAGTTCCAACCAGTTGATCCCGTTGCGACTCTCCTCTGCTGACCACGTTCCCTGGGCAACGTGGGATAGAAGATGACCTCCCCATCCCGTCAGGCTGGCGTCCGTTGTCACTACCAGGCGCTGTAGATTCTGGAAGTAGCTGCTCCCAGAGCTCTGAAGGCTCTGGGAGGACCACCAGAGGAGAGACCTTGAGACCTCTGGCGGGAGGGAAACTTGTGCGGAAGAGTTGCTCCTCCTGGCTCTCTGAAAAGGGAGGAGGAACCATTGAAGCTGGCGGGAATGGAATCTCGCCCAAGGGACGACAGACAGGCAGGAAATCATTTTGCCGAGCAGGCGGGACAGGAGCAGCAAGGTCACCTTCCGAGAGGAGAGGACCTGGGATGTTAATGACTGGAGACTGGAACACCGGTCCGTTGACAGGAACACCTGGCCCCTTACGGAATCTATTATTGTCCCTAGGTGAAGGATGCGAGTAGTGGGCTGCAGTTGGCTCTTCGGAATGTTAAGGGAGAAGCCATGATGATGAAGGCAGCGACACACCACTTCTAGGTCTCGGGATGCCCGGGCCGGAGAAGGGGAGAGCACTAGGATATCGTCCAAGTAGCAGTGGAGCCGGACCGGATGTTGACGTAGATGGGCCGCCACTGCTGCCAGGAGCTTTGTAAAGGTCCTTGGGGCGGAGGAGAGGCCGAAGGGCATTGCTCTGTATTGGTAATGCCTGTTGTTGTATGCGAAGCATAGAAAACGACGATGGGACAGCCGTATGGGTACGTGGAGGTACGCTTCTTTCAAATCGATAGAGGTCATCCAGTCCGTTGGTCGAATGGAAGCCAGAATCGAACGGAGGGACTCCATCTTGAACTGACGGTATACTATAAATTCGTTCAGCCTCTTGAGGTCCAAGATGCCCCTGTGGCCCCCGAACGCCTTGGGGACCAGGAAGAAAATTGAATAGAAACCGGTCCCTCGTTGATGGTGGGGAACCGGTTCGATGGCTTGAATTTGAAGCAGGTGATGGATTTCTACCTCCATTAGCTGGCGCTTGTCCAAGTTGGGGGAAATAGGGCATTGTATGAAGTGAGAGGGAGGTCTTGAACGAAACTCCAGAGTAAGTCCCAGATGAATTGTCTGGAGCACCCAGGCGTCCGACGTCGAGATCTCCCACTGGGGAAGAAAATGAGTCAGACGGCCGCCAATGGGGAGAAGGATGTAGTCACTTCCCTCTTCGAAAGGTACGGGAGCCCGTACCTCGAAATGGCCGTTTGGGTGCTGGGGCCTTTCGACCACGGTCCCTGAAGGAGGATCTATCGAGGGAACGGTCGAAACCTTGAGAATAGGGCCTTGAGGAGAAGGATCCCGAAGGACCGGAGTCGTTCCGAAAGGGCTGCCTGGTGAAGTAGGACGATGGTCTACGATCTGTCCTCTTATACGAAGATGGCATCACCTTCCATTTATCCTTGTCCTCGACAAGGATGGGGTCTAAGGCTTCTCCAAAAAGGCGGGAACCCTTATACGGAGTCGAGGCGAGACGCCACCTAGACTTGGCATCAGCTCTCCAATTTTTAAGCCATAATAGACGGCGGGATGTGACGGACGACACCAGGGCGCATGAAGCGAACTTCGCGGCGTTGAGCGAAGCATCTGCCGTATATTCAGTAGCCACCACCAGTTTGTTGACATCTTGGCGGAGGCATGAATCCGCAGGAGGAAGACGCTCCTGAAGTTGGCGGAGCCAGATTAAGCAGGCACGGCTGAAGAAGGAAGCCGAGGTAGCTGCCCTAACCGCCCAGGCGGCCGCGTTGTGAGTGCGCCGGAAGTTAAACTCAGCTTTCCGGTCCTCAGAGCGCAAACCGTCGGCGACGTCGTTGGAAATTACAGAGGAAGCCGTCAGATTGGCCACTGGCGCGTCTACAGTTGGTAACTGAAGAAGATCTTGGAGACTAGGCGCCGAACAATAAAGTTTCTTGTCTAGTCCCGAAGGGGCGGGTAAGGAGGAAGGCGTGGACCAGGATCGCTGGACCACCTCGGAAAAAAGCTGTGGACACGGAATAAAGTCCGCTTCCGCCTTAGGTGCCGTAAACAAGGCCTCATGTTGTTGAGAGGTACCAGGCTGATCGACCTGAGGGACTGGGTCAGCCATATTCGTGGCCAACTTGGCCTTGCGCAGGAGCGATTTGAACAACGAGGGTTTAAAGAGCCCTGAGAAGGCTGGCTTCTCGGGTGGCATATCGGCGTCATCAGATAAGTCCATATCCGAGGGGTCGCACTCGCCCTCCTCCGAAGACGACTCCTCGCGGTGACCATGGTCCAGATAGGGATCGGACCCATGCGCCATAGCCTGATACTGGATAGGGGCCTGTTGAGAGTCCTGGGCCCTAGGAGGAGGAGGAGGAAAACGTGACTGAGGCCAAGCCCCATATGGTGCAGCATGTTGAGAAATTGCTGCCAGTGTCCTGGTAACCGTATCAGAGATGATCTGCTGGATATCATACTGAAAAGGTGGAGGGGCTGCCTCCGAGGCACGCAAACCCGCAGCCGTGGGAGTAAAAGTTGCTTCCGGTTGAGACCGCCAAGGGAGAATGGCATTGCACGAGAGGTCCACCGGTTCCATGCAGTGTGTCGACATCGGCTCAGGGAAAACATCCATGTTTGGCGTTTGATACAACGGTTGCAGAGGTTGTTGAGGAGCCTGATGGACGGGCTGGACCGTAGCTGCGACAACGGGCGAGAGCGGAGCTGGTAAGTGTGCGCAGGCAGCTTGTGTTGACTGGCTGCGCGCTTTCTCAAACTGACGCTCCAGAGCCTTGTGTCTCCTGGAGGCGTCCTTGTCTGCAGCTGATGAGTGCTTTGTCTTTTTAGAGCGTGGAGCAGCCGACGAAGACGAATATGAAGCGCGTTTACGGGACCGTTTACGTTGCTCGGCCTGGTCGTGAATGCGCTCGGGAGAGCTGTTGTTGTCCTCCAGGTCGGATGAGAGAGCACGTTCTGCCATGTTGTGACCTTTGTTTCCCCCCCCCTTTTTTTTTTTGGAAAGGAGGAAGATGAAGATCCAGTAAGTATTTAATTTATGTGGTTATGTAGATAGGTACAGAGGAATAGTTACTGATTATTATTATTATTTTTTTTTACAGGAAGCTGTTGAAGGTCCACGGATTAAATGAACATAGCCAAGGGCTAGCAGGTAAGTCCAGGAATAGAGGGTTGGGGGAGGGGTATAGAAGTAGTGCAACTAGCCGATTGCTCCAAAGAGACAGGCTAGTTAGTTCACCCAATGTCAGAAAACTAGAAGATCGGCCTCTACGAATCACTGCGCATGCGTGAGGCTGTCACCAGGCAGAATTTGACAGCCGTTGGAAGTCTTTTCCCCTTCAGGCCCAGAAATGGCGCCGAGCAGGGCTGCAGAGCGAGGGCGACAGTGAAGGATAGGAGGGCTGTTCCCCTTTAAAAGGACCTTGAGCGGGCGATTGATTTAGGCAGACAAGAGTCCCAGCGGCAAGGAGAGTCCTTGTGGGGGGAGGAGGAAAGCCGAGGAGCGCGAGTTGTGCTGATCGCAGCTCCCAGCGCTGAGGCGAGCAGAAAAAAAGGCGCGCGCTTTGAAAAGCAGTTCAAGCGTCGCCGCCTAGAGCCCCTAGCAAACTGGAACGCCGAGGGAGAACAGCCGAAGGCTCAGAAGCGCTTCCCCGGCTGCCTAGATCGATGGAGAGCGCTTCAGCAAATAAGGGGCGCACGAGGGGCGCTCCGGCGCTCGAGGATCACTCCGGTGATGAGGGTGTCCATGGGGGAGGAGGCTGTAACGATCCCTGCGAGGGCGATGGCGTGCGATCACTCAAAAGTGATCCGGACGCCAGGAAGCTCTCAAGGCAATTAGAGTGAGAGGGAGAGAGACGCCGCTGAGCGCAGGGCGTCAATCTCAAGCCGCCAAGGTGAGATTCAGTCCAGACGGTGAGAGCGGCAGTGTGGGCAAGGCTGATTCTACCACACACGCCTGCGGCTGTTTAAAGAGGGCAGCCCATAGGTCAGGCTTCAGTAAGATGGGAAGACACTGACAGCTTGCCTGAAGCAGCAGGCAGACTCACCCCCCGGCCAAAATTATCGAAGGAAAAGAGGACTGGAGTTGGAGAATCCAAAGTTTCTGGAATAGTTCAAGTAGAAATCAGAGAAATTTTCAGACAGTGTCACAGGCTCAACTGAGTGAACTAAACTGGGACTCTGTTGAGCAAGTGGGCGTGTCTGAAGAGAAATCTGTTAAAGGAGCACACTCAGTGTAGGCTACTCAACTACTGAACTACCCGAAGCTTTGGATTCTCCAAGCTGCGCGTTGGAGAACAGGTAGTAAAAAAACAGCTATGATTTGACGATCACCTGTGCCGCATGATTTAGCTTTGCTAGAAAGCAGGATTTCCTGCTTTCTAGTGAAGCTAAACTGCTCCCCACAGCTGATCCTCCCCTTGCTGTTCTACTTACCTTCCCAAGCCTCCTTTTGGTATGTACTGCGCATGAGTGCGCTCAGCACGCACCAAAAGGTGGCTTGGGAATGTAAGTAGAACGGTGAGGGGGGGGGATCAGCTGTGGCGCATGGTTTAGCTTTGCTAAAAAGCAGGAAATCCTGCTTTCTAGCAAAGCTAAACCGTGCGGCACAGGTGATTGTCAGATCGTAGCTAATTACCAGTTCGCCTGAACCGGTAGTTTTTCAAATGTGCAGTGTGTGTTTTGTGCATACTGCACATGCGCACACAGTGCATGTTTGGTGTGCACTGTGCATGTGTACACACAGCGCACGCTTAGCGTGCATAAGTGGCAAGCATACCAGTTCAGATTTCACTGCTTTCATTTCATCACTGCTCCAGTTGGTCTAAAATGCAGTAATATAGGTAGTTATGAGTGACGGTGCCACTATTCCATGAGCCGCACTGGCTCCCAGTAGGCTTCTGGGTGTGATTAAAGAAGTACTGGTTACCACTTTTATTGCTCTACACAGCAAAGGACTGGGTTTCTTGAGGGACTGCTTTCTCCCAAAAACATCTACCCACCTCACACATTCCCATCAAGAGATACTCCAGATTCCTTCTTGTCATCTTATAGGACCTAATAAGCATACTTTTTCTGTGGTTGCCCTGTTCTCTGGAATTATTCTTCCCCTACCCCAGGCCTCAACTTTAATCCCTTAGAAAACCTGTTAAGAGCTGTTTCCCCAGATATTAGTGAGCAGTTGACTGGGGTCCCCTTTTATTGTTTTATTATGGTGTTTAGTTGCCATTTTTATACTTTGTATTATAGATTGTAGATCTATAGATTGTAGATTATATATGTTTTAATGTTATGTGGCTGGTGGATTTTGGGAGGGGTTATTGTTTATTTTATTTTGTTGTACGCTGTCCAAAGTTGCATTTTTTTGAGATGGGCAGCCCTATAAATCTAATTAGTAAACAAACAAGATAGAGTATTCCAGAGGTGGATAAATCATAAATATGCATAAAGGTATTGCAATGCTGGCAGTTTTATTTTCAAACCTTTTCTTAATGATCCTAGCTGAGTTTTTTTTCCATAGTTGTCACACACTGAGTTGACATCCTTGCTGAGTTCTCACTGTGACCACAAGATCCATTTCCTGTATACTTATAGGCAACTCAGAATCCATCACTGCAGATATGAAGTGTCTACGTCCCAGTGTTGATCACTTTACACCTACTTAATCTTATCACATTTGTTGTTTGCATCAAGTTTCATCTAATTTTACTATCCACATAGTTTAGTACTCACTACCTGTACATTTGGTCAGCTCATTGTTTGCTAAGCCACGATCAACTCTGATTTGCTCCAGGTTATGAAGTGACCAGAACCAGTTTGATGTAGCAGTTAAGGCATCAAGCTAAAAAATAGGAAACTGTGAGTTTTAGACTTGCCTTAGGCACAAAACCAGCTGGGTGGCCTTGGACCAGTCACTTTATTTCAGTCTAGGAAAGAGGCAATAGCAAACCGCTTCTGAAAAGCCTTGCCAAGAAAACTGCAGGAATTTTCTCAGGCAACCTCCACAATTGAACATGATTGAATGGGGGTAAAAAAATGAAGTAACCAAGCAGGATATCAAACTCAACATACTTGTGAAATTAGATAACTAATGAATCTGCCTCATATAGAAAATAAATTATATTATCTGCATAGAGCAGAAGGTTATATTAAACTTCTCCTTGTTTAATCTCTAATGTTTTCAGAATTTCTCATGACACAAGCAAAAAGTTCAAAAGGCAGATTAGAAAGAAAAGGGGAAAAACAGTACCATTTACATACACCATGGAAAAAAAATTAAGATAATAACATATGCTTTATGGGATTAAATAAAATTTATCAATCCGTACTACAACATTTTGGTGAAATGTATATGTTGTAATGCCATCCAGCATTCACAAGAATGATAGCTGCTTCCAAGATGCAAAATATTCATCCTACACAGTATGTTGCACAGAATATAATGTAGATTATATGAACAAAAAGTTCAGCCATATCTCATTTCGTAATCTCTTCTGGATATAATTAATTTACAACTAAAGAAAAACTGGCAGGGTAACTCTGAGTCAGTCACTGTCTTTCAGTCCAGTACGCCTCAAAGGATTGTTATTGTAGGGAAAAGAGGAGGAGAAGGAAGCATTATGCATATTCATTGCCTTGAATTATTTTTAAAGAAATAAAGGCAGGATAAAAATCTAATAAATAAAGAGAAAGAGATTTTCAGAATAGCAGGGTAAGAGTCTACTTGGAGAATTATCATTTTTTCTGTATTACAAACCAATAAAGATAAAAGATTTTAAAACTTAAGAACTTCTAGCAAAAAGCTTAACAAGGAGTTGATGTAAGAATGTTTAAAATGGATACTGGGACAATTATTTTTAGTGAAAGTGTTTTTGAATAAATTGGAAATAAATTAGACAAATGAACCAAATCTTTCAGACCTTCATGGGAATTTTTTTTGGTTTATTATCAAAGAGTATAGGTAATTCGTAGATTTTACAAAACAAAAAGTTATACATACTGTGATGTTGACTGTAATTATGGAGATGTGAATTGTGATGCTGACTATAACTTCAGAGTGCCATTAGAAACTAAAGTATTAAAGGTATAAAAAGGTAAAAGTTCCCCTGCACATGCGTGCTGATCGTTTCCGGCTCTAGGGAGCTTATCTCCGTTTCTTAGCCAAAGAGCCAACGCTGTCTGGTCCCTATTTTTCTACTTGCATTTTTTACATGCTTTCAAACTGCTGTTGGCAGAAATTAAAGGTAAAGGAAGACCCCCAAAAAAGAAAAAGATGGAGAGATTTGGTACCACTCACAATGGAAGACTAGTTAGTGAAAAATATGGAACTTATTGAGATGGCCAAATTGACTCATTTGATCAGAGAAAATATCCACCTTTATTGCTGACTGGAAACCTCTTTAGACTTGTGTGAGACAGAAAAAAATGGAACATATTATTTGTGGTTTTAATGATTAGAAATAATAGATTATAGGAAAAAAGATTTATGTTGTAACCCTAGAGCAAGGGTTAAATTTATAACTGCACTTATACCTTCTGTATTTGCTTTTTCCTTTGCTTTTGCATTTTAGAAGTTTAATTTTTTTTCTTATTCATTTTTTCTTATTCATATTCATTTTTTATTTCCTTTCTTATATATTTTAATATAAAGAGACTGGAATGACACTAGTCAAAATAAGATTCAGTATACTGATTTGATGTTTTTCCATGTCTATCACAAATTGAAGATTCAATATTGCAGTCTTTAAAAACAAATTGTACACTCTGTTCCCCTGCCCAATATCAATGCTTGTACAATGTCATTAACATTCTGTTTGGGCAACAATTTCTCCAATTTCCATTTAGCAGGAATCAAAGATCTATGCTACTCAGGAAAAAAATGAATACAGGTAATCCTTGAGGTACGACAGACCATTTAACGAACATTTTAAATTATGACCAATTCACCAAAAGCTACTTATGACCCCATTTCAAAATTATAACGACTGCAACAGGCCCACGGTAATTTGCCCTTACAGACTACCACAGGGTCACTGTGGTACTCCTGCTTCTCTCCCCACCATACCACCCCATGGAAGCCTGTACTAGCCACAGAAGTTTGCTAGATAACATTTTCTGTCACCTCAACCTATCTCACTGTGTTGTTGTGAGAAAAATACCTGATACTATATATGTTGTCTTGAGGTCATCTACAAAAGATAAACTATAAATGTAATAAATGAATAAAAGAATACACAGAGAAACATATTTTGAGGAACAGAAGAATCGAAAACACTTAAATGGAAGATTTTCAGGGAACACTGTAAGAAAATGAACAAACACCTTGCAAGAAGGCAATAGCTATTGTCCTCAGTACTGTTGCCCAAGAACTTGCATGGACATGTCCATGAAGTCATCAGGTGATAGAACACAACTCAGGCACTTTCTTTTATGGTATAGAATATAATCAGACTATATTGGCAATTTATCTCTCATGTTATAAAACTTGAATAGCAATCAAAGAATAATTTAAATAAGCTCTATGAATAAAGCTAATAGTCAATGGATTATTACCTAGCAGAGAACATTCATTTAATGCCTCTCTTCCATTTTAGGTACTTTATTCTCAACCAAATATAGGTATGTTCCCCCCCCCCCCCCCCCCTTCACCCTTTGCTTAAGCTGTCTTGCTGTTCTGCTAGGGAGGATGGGAGAGAGAAAAAGAGAAAAATCCAAGCAGTGTCCTGGGCTTGAACACCACAACCACTGCTACCCGTTTTCAGAAAAATAAGCAGGCATACAATGGGGAATACACATTGAAAGGAAGTGGTAGCATTGGCTCCCGATCATGATGGGAATTACTACCCAAATAGTCTGAAGTATTCCTCATTGTGTACCTGCATATTCTCTTGTATATCTCTTTGCCTCCAATCTCTCTGCTCTGCAAAGGGGAAAAAGGAAAAACAATAGGTCAATCACAAGACAACACATACTGGTGGCAATCACATGACAGAGGGACATGGTGAAAGGTCACAAATGTGAGCCTTGGTTGTTATAGTCAGCACCATAGTTTGAACCGTCACTGAACAAGGCAGTCAGTAAGTGAAGTCTACCTGTAGTTCTACTTCAACTCTTACCACAAAATTCTGGATATTATCTCCCATCCTCCCTCCATTATGTTGTGATGATTGCTTCCACATCCCTGCTTCTCACTAAGGTATTATAATATTCACCTTGAGTCATTAAGGGGATGGCTCTTTCTGCAGCTCTTAAAAGTGATGACTAGCTAGTTCTGCTTTTATTCTGTTTTTTACATATTTATAAACAAACCTTGTACTGAATGCAACAGTGAATAAATATAACCAGACCATCAAGAATTATACTTGTCATTAATCTCTTTTAAAACATGATGTGAAAAATATTATTTTTAGATTGCAAAATGATATAATTAGATGCCATAGCAGTCAATCATCTAGGCAGTGAACTGCGTTAAATAAACTATCAAGATTTTTTTTTCAGAAAGAGAGGATTATATTCTAAACTGCTGACTCAATCAAATGCTATGGGATAGATCCAAGTTGACAAAAGCTACTAAGTGAAGATAAATACTTTACTTGTTGCTTGTCTTTATTGTGTGGTTTAAGAGGATAATAGATAAATCAATATATCAAGTAAGATTTATACTAATTTACAATCAGATGAATGAAGCAATACCTGTTAAAATCAGCCAGTTAATCTGCTTCCTTTAAACATATTACTTTAATTGTGACAAAAGGCAAAATTGATAAGTAAAAACAATGAAGGCCACAGGATTACATTCAGAATACTCATCCAACAATTGCCTTTCCTTCAAAATCCAGAATTCTTATAAAATACATAAAAAGTGCATGAATACTAAGAAAACTGCATATTTACAGAGTATCACAGCTCAACAATATACATTAGAAAAGCATTTTAATTGCTTCTTCAAATTAAAGAAAAAAACACAGCTTGCAATGTCATTATTTTCAATCTTGTAAACATACTTCAAAGGGGAAAGGGCTATTTATGCATCAAGGCTGATTGCCAATTCTCTTCCCTTCCATGTGTCATATTTCATCACCCAGCATTGCCACTTGGAATGGTTTCAGTATCTGTTCCAGCTAATATGTAACTGAGGCTAAAACAAATTGAAAAGCAGACTATCTTTTCTTCTAAGCATTTTTCCAAAACCAAACTGCAGTGAAAACATTTTTTCAAAAATTTTACAATTTGTTCAGTAAAAAGTTGATATCAACCTGGAGAGATAACAGATTACAACAAGGAGGATGAAAAAAACATGAGCAGAGTCATGATGACAAAGCAAATATTTAACTGAAGTTCAACTGAACAAGTGCTCTTTGCCACAAAGCTGAACAAAAAACCAACCACAGTGTACAGCGTAATTATGCTGAAGCACAACACAGATGTTTTAAGTTATGAGATGATTAAAGAACCAGTAATAAATCAGACATCAAAATTGCAGTCTATTTCATCAAGTCTTCCAGGTATATATTTAAATCATAGCATGTTGAACTCTGGGAAATAATAACCTAAGAAGAAATGCTTCACCTTCCTGAATTATACTTAACCATCAAATGCAAATGTTGCTTTAAAAAAGTCTCTACCTGGAAAAAGATTTATTGATGTATGCTTAAAATGGTATGTCTTTATGAACATAATCTCATAAATACATGCAAAGCAGTTTGTTTGTAAGACATTTTCACAACTTACAGTTGTGAAGGGGCTTATAATTATGAAATGAGGTTTATGAAATTAATGAACTCCTGTGAAAGAGGAAACAGATTTTTCCTATTTCAAGGGGCACAGAAGTATTCCTTGACTTATAACCACAACTGGACTTGAAATTTTGGTCCTAATTCATTGCGATCATTAAGCGAGGCACCCACATGACCACTTTGCTCATTGACCACAACCCCAGCCTTCTCAGGTGCAGTTGCTAACCGACTGCATGGGTCACTAAGTTGATAACGTAAAAGAGCTACCTGCCAAAAGAGGGCACTCAACTCCCATTCATGCACACAAAGGGTCATGAGAAAGGAAGCTAGGAACTCAAGGAGTCCTTTCTGCAGGCAACTGCAGGCCGCCCCCTGCCTTCCGCTTCATGTGTAGAAGGAATCTGCACTGTGGGCCAAAGAAAGGAAGCTCTGAACCCAAACACCTGAACATCCTTTCTCTGTCCCAGCATGCCGGTTCCCCTCTACTCTGTGTGTTGGCCTTTCTAGCCTTTAGAAATACTGAATTCACTAGCTTTCTGGCTAGAAAATTAGTAAATGCTGTTTTTCTGAAGGATAGAAAGGCTTTGAGAATGGCAAGGCTGCTAGAAGGACTCTACCCCACATGGGCAAAATCAATCTGACATGCAGCCCTTCCACTCTCAAAGGCACAGACTGAAAAAGTCCATGACGAAAGTTAAATGGGATTTTAGGATGGGGCACTTGGAGCCACATGGCTCCAAACACTCCAGGCTGGTCACCTTGTGCTAAAAACCCCTTTGGCTTTTGTCATAGACTTTTCACCCAGCATTTCTGAGAGCGGAAGGGATGCTTGGTGGAGGGACTCTACCTTTTATGAGGCAAAATCAATCTAGCAATCCTTCCACTCTCTAAAAGACTGGCTGAAAAAGGTTCATCCCATAATGGACCGTTTTCAGCCATCCTCCAGGAACGAGAAGGAGTCCTGCAACAGCTTGCGACCTTCCTTGCCTGCTTCTCTGTTGACTTTCAGAGGAAGCTGACAGATTGCAAATGGCGATCACATGATCGTGAACACCTTGGCATCCCATTGTGAATACAAATGGGTTGCTAACAGCCCAGACTGCTATACAGGACTCTAGGGTGCTGCAACATTCATAACTTCAGGCATTGGTTTATGTCCCTTAATTCAGCACCTTTGTTATTTTGGTTACTGAATACATTTCAGTAATTTGATGATTAAGTGAGGATTACCCTTATAACACAAGCTTCTTCATACTACTAAATTCAAATGTTTCTAAATAGTGACTAAAGTAGAATAAGTCTTTCTAAAAAAAATTCCATATAAAAGATGCCAAGGTCAAATAGCTTCCAGAATAATAATATCAATAGTGTAAAACAATAACTGAATACATACTGGTAATCCTTATGATAATAGATCTTGCCTATCATGGTCATAATTCATGACAGTCATAATAGCCTGGTTGCTGACCACTCGAAGTACAGTTATGTGACCAAGAGAGGAAGGAAAATACAGCTTTAATGTATCTGTTACTATAGTTCAGTGATGGCGAACCTTTTCGGCACCAAGTGTTGAAAAGAGAGCACGTGTGCATACAGGCAGCACCACGTGCTGAAAAGGGAAAACTTTGTGTGCACTCGTCAGGGCCGTGACCAGGAGGAAGAGCTGCCCAGGGGGCATGCGCACACCGGATAAGGTACTTCTGGTTTCCGGGACGTGCATGTGTGCCAGCCAGCAAGTCTTCCAGTTACTGCCACGCATGTGTACACGCCGATCAGCTGGTCGGCACTGGTCTGCTGGCCATGCTGGAAAACGGAAGACCAGCTTTTCTGGTTTTTGGCACTGCCACATGCACAAAGGCCAGCTGATCATCGCGCGTGCATGCATGCCAGAAACCCGGAAGAGGAACAGGCAATACCGCACGTGCCTGGCGACATAACTCTTCATGCCACTTTGGGCACATGTGCCATAGGTTCACCATCATGGCTATAGCTTCTATCCGTGTAATTCTAGTCCAAATTTTGGGAATCTGTTTCTTATCTGGACAGCCTCAAATGGCTGCCACAAATCTAGTGCTCACTTTCTCTTTGACCCCAAACTACTGGCATGAAGATTTACCTACCTTGTCCATCATATCTCAATTGAATATATTATATATTGGAATGTTTTATTTCTCCCTTATCATAAAAAGTTGCTATAAATTTTAATGACCAACTGGGACCAGCAACTCTCTCATTAAGCGAAACAGGCACTAAACGGGTAATCATATAACTGGAACTGTGCTTTGCTTTTCCCCACTCCCTCATCCTTTTGATTGCTTTCCCCACTACTGAGATAATTAGCAAGAAGGAAAGTAATATTTACATTCACTAGAGAGGAAGGGATTACAAGAGAGTAAGCAGGCACACAATGGGGAATACATTGGGCCATTTGCATGCTTGTGGCTCATTTTCCTCCAGCACCACCTCACTGTATGTCTGCTTACTTTTGTAATTTCACTTCTCCCCATACCACCACATTCCTTTCAGTGTGCATTCCCCATTGTGTGATCACTTACTTTCTTTTATCCCATACTCTCCATTCATACAACAGCCTGGAAAAATTTATTTATGATCTGTCCTTGAAGTTACAACCAGTGCACCGCCCCCATGATCACGTGACTGCAATTCAACTGCTTGGCAACTGCTTTGTATTTATGACTGGTTGCTGCATCCTTTGGTCATGTGATTGCAATTTGCAACTGTCCCAGCAAGTTTCCAACAAGCAATGTTAATTAGGGAAGCAGGATTAGCTTAACAACCATGTAATTTGTTTAATTTATGTAAACCATCCAGAATGCCGGTGAGTTGAATGGCCATATACATTTTCTTAATAAATAACTATCACGAGTCACTAAATGATCACATTCTTAAGTGATTCACTTAAGAACCATGGTAAAAATTGTCATAAAATCAGGTCCAATCATATGACGACTCACAATGCCCATACCATTTAGCAACGAAAATCCTGGTTCCAACTGTGGTCATAACTTGAGGACTATCTGAATTCAGCATCTGGATTCAGAGGTAATACATTTCTTACAAGAAAGCTCACCTGCTCTAAGGGGCAATCATTCCTGAAAAATCAGACTAGAATGACATTGAATTGTAGTGATCCTTATATATTATCTAAGGATCACTATTTGTGATCCTTAAAATGCTGAAGAAAATTGCTATAAAACTTTGATGCATATGTGATACTTACCTAAGAACATGTTTACTGCCTTTCATGTAATCTATCTAAGGAGAAGGAGTACAGCTCTGCTAATTCTTCTTGATCATTCAGTGGCTTTCAATACTAATGACCACTGTATTATTCTGGACAGGCTCTCAAAATAGATGGCCTGAATTACAAAGAGCTCGACTATTAGCTAGTTCTTCCTTCCACTCTGGTCTTTGTCTACCATTTTGACATTTCTTCTCTGATAGGTTCCTGTTTATGAAGAATTAAGATCACCAACTGGAAAGGATCATTGATCCAGATCTGTGACCAATTTTACCTGTTAAGACTGGTTATCCTATTTTAGCTACAACTACACTTGAACACAGAAGTCTGGCTAATATTAACCAGCTCTGGAAACTTCTATGGTAAAAATCTTATTAATCCCTAGGCCACTATTGAGCTCTTTGGCTTGTGTACTCAAACACAATTCAAAATGTAAAACCTAAAATGGCTTGGAACTTAGATGTGTGTTGTTATAAATCTCCATATATCATTGCCAGCTCAGACTCTGACAAAGAAACCAATAGCAAGCAATCAGTTCCAGAGTTGCTGGCCAAACTGATGCCTGAGGCAGCTGCAGGCAGAGGCAGTACTGCCCAATAACCATGTCTGTCTGCTGCCAGTCTTAGAAGTTGAGGAGCCTGAGCTGTTTCGTCCTCCTAGTGCAAGGGCTTGCCACACAGAGAGCAGGGTAGAACAAAGGCACTCTGCAAATCTCCTCGCAAGAAAGGAATATCACCCTTCCAAATGAGCAGTTCCTGAGTTGCTTCTATTTAAGAAGAGTAGCAGGCTCAAGCCCCTCTATTGGCAATAACTATTTGTTAACCAACATACCTTGCCTCCTGACTTGGAATCTTATGACTGATTCTGGACCTGGTCCAGCTGAAAACCCTGCTATGACATTTGGGCCTTTGAACTTTGCCTGACATCTCATACCAACCGTTTTGGATTTGGACTCGCTCAAGGCAAGCTTGCTGGAATAAAGGGGACATGATTTCTTATATGTATGTGTGTGTGCATGCACATTTGCCCACACTTTTCCTTTGCTATTTCCTTGAAAATCTCCTAGTAAAGTTTTCAAACTTCTTTGTGTGTTTATAAGTGTGTAGCCTGAAACAGAACATTATGGAAATTGAAGAGCAGTATAGAAATGTTTTAAAGGTAACATTTTCCTTTAAAACGTTTTTCATGTCCGAGACGCATCTCCATTTCTTAGCCGAGGGAGCCAGTGTTGTCTGAAGAAAAACAGCATTTCCACGGTCATGTGGCCAACATGACTATATGCCAAAGGTGCACAGAATGCTGTTACCTTTCCACTGAAGTGGTACCTATTTATCTACTCTCATTTGCTTTCAAACTGCTAGGGGGACAGGAGCTAGAGCAAGTAACAGGAGCTCACTCCCATTGTATGGCATTTGGGTCTCAAACCTGGGTGTCAGCTTTCCAGCTGACAAGCTCAGCGTTTTAGATAATCTATTATACATACAACCTCAGTTAGCAACCACTCACAAATATAGTAATAAGGAAAATAAAATTATTTTCCTACCAATGTATGCATTTACAACCAAATTTTGTGCACTTGACAACATTGCATGCCAAAGTGACAGTAATGCTGGTCTAGTTTTATGAAAAAAAATCTATTTGAATGAGATGGCAGTAACCAGTAATCTCTCAGTCATGTGTACACTGAGTGATCATTTCACTTAATGACCTAGTCCTTAGAAAGGAACTTGGTCGCTTAACAAAGTGGGAATAGGTGTTAATTAAACACATTTTGCTATGTATCCATCAAAAAATGTATTATACTGTTACTTTAATAGTAATAGCAAATTGCCGGTACTTACTTCTCTTAAACAAACACAATCAAGCTACTGAGTTACTCAGCCATCTCCTGGGTAAGAAAAAAAATGTAAAACTATTGGGACACAAAACTGTGATGACAATACAATCAGCCACTTTAAAAAGAATTATGGACTACAAATAGTCTTCATTTAATAATCCTGATTGTGACTGACAATACCACCAATGAGCAATGTTATTAAGTGAAACATGTGGTCATTCAATGAATCATTCAAGTTGGCTGTGACTTGCAATTTACTACAATTTACTGCCAGCTTCTTTTCCAGCGATTTTGCTTGTTGGAAGCTGGCTGTGAAGCTCACGAATGACAACATGTGATTGTGACTGTCATAAATGCATGCCAGTTGCAAAGCAGTTGAATTGTGATAATGTGACCATGTACAGTTTGACTGTCATAAGTTCAAGGATCAGTTGTAAAACTACTTTTCCAGAGCTGTTGTAAGTTTGAAAGGTTGCTAAGCAGGAGAGTTGTTAACCAAGGACTACCTGCACTTTTTATTGTCAATATATACTATAAATATAAGACCAATGCTAGCCCATCAGTTCTTCCCGAGTGTTCTTTCATACAGCTAGTTTAAGTATACTTTCCTAATGCAGAATATTTTAAGTTGTACCATCAAATCTTATTTTTAATTATTGTCATATTTTTGCCATCACCATGGTTGGATAGATCCTCCAGGTTACCATTCTACTACTATACTGTTATACAACTGAATGGAAATTATTTTTTTAAATATTTACACTGTTATGCATTTCAAATCTAAATTTTGTCAAAAAAATATTTATGGAAAGAAGATTTAAATCATTTAAATAAGAATGTTAGCCTTCTTAGTTGAATTAAAAATGGATTTTTATGACAGCATATCAATCAGTTTTACCTAAATTAAGGCACTTGTCTTTCTGCTTATCCTTGGACATAATCGTTTGAACACAAAGTTTATGTTGATAAGCTGAAGAGTTTAGGAAGGTTTTAAGAATAAAATATAAGTCTCTTCCTAGCCTTTTACCTCCTCTTAAGTTTTTTTCTGAAATTTCTGACAAGTTCTGGAATGTAATTACCAGAAAAATTAGTAAAGGTCTTATCCTGAATGGAAGCATTTCTTCTATAATTAATTCACTCATCCCATCACAATTCTAGGGTATATGTATTCAAGGCTGAGGATGGAGTACAGAAATTCTGTATGCACTCCTGCATATTGTCAAATACATTTCTTAATATACTTTACTTGAAATTGAAAGGTTGCTAAAAAGGCCAGTTGTCAACCAAAGACTACTGGTACTTTTTATTGTCCATATAAATATAAGACCAATGCTATCTGATCAGTTCTTCCTGAATGTTCTTTCATACAGCTAGCTTAAGTATATTTTCCTAATGCAGAACACTTTAAGTTGTTTTTAAGTTAAGGATTTGCAGATCCTAACTAAAATATAATTGAGAGCTGGCACAATCAAACAAATCACAGAAGTGTGCACTAATTTAAGGCTAGAAACAAAACTGGGAGCACAGGGACCTATGATTATGCACACCATATAAGTTTAAATATCAGAACTGCTGTACAAAGATCTATTCTACTCTTTCATGCCGCAACATAGCTAGGTATCATAACATATCTGACCATAGACTTAAACATATGTTACAATACTAGAGCCAAGCTTTGACATCTCTATTTTTATCAACTAATTATACCTTCAACTGAAGAACTCAGGAACAGATAATAAACATATTGAGAAGGAAAGTATGGCACTTGTAAAATGCAGAAGTCAACACTGAAGCCATGTTCATTCACTCTTGTATACTATGATCATTTATTTAAAAGGTACTGCATGGACCACTTTAAGCTTATATGGCATAATGTACCATTCCTTCTCCAAGAATAAATGTATTCAAAATTTGGTAAAAGAAATATCAACACTGGATGCTTCTCTTCGCTGATTAAATATTTTAATATTTCCTCAAACACTTGGGGGGGCAGAGAAATAATACAAAATGGAAAAATAAATACAGCCTGGGGAATGGAATGTACATGAGAATATTATGCTGTATTGTTTAAATAAATAAAATGTTCATGGACTTTGCTATCCCCTCTCTTGGTGCATTACTCTCCCCAGCTGCATTATTAATGCATACAAATACATCTGATTCATTTAAAATATAAATAGTCAAAATACTGAAGACTTTTTTCTTCATATACACAATCACATCATTCTGTCACCAGAATTCTTTGCAATATATCAGTAGTAGTCACATACTTCCAGAATCCAGTAATTACCAATACCAGTATAGAATTCATGCTTATACACTTAAATATTGAAATATAGAGTTTGAAGGACATCATGCATTATGCTGCAACAAATCTGTTTACCACATACTGGTACAATAGATCTATGGAGATTCCCAATGTTATGACATTTGTTTATGGGATTTCTGAATTTTGAACTAGGTGGGGTAACAATGTCTTGTGAAATCTAGATTCAACACTGTTTGGCTCAAAAGTTCATTGGATAATCTTGCATAAAGCTATCACACAGATGAGATGGTATCCTTCTTTCTGGAATGTACTATTAAAGAGTGTAAGTTGAGGAGATGTAGCTTAGATATTATGATTAAACATTTCTAGCATGATTGCTCCCTTTTCATGTGTAGAAATCCTCTTTTAAAAGACCAGGCATACATGTACATTAATCTAACCTATAGTTTAAAGTGGTACATTCCAGTTATGCTTACGCTTCTGCCATACATCAGAAATAGCAAAAACAAACTCAAATTTCAGTTTAAACATGACAAAATATATTTATCAGCAGCAAAGTAAGAATTTCCTGTATGTAATAAAATTCACTAAGGAACTATTTATTAATCAGATTCAAACCATTTTTACAGCCCAGTTCTAATAATGTTGTTTTACATATAAGTCTCCTTAATTTCAAATTGAATTATTCCCAAGGAAGCTTGAACTGGGATGAAATAATTTTTATCTATTTATTTCATGATGCTGCTTGAGCGCTAGGTTTTTATGAAATAAACGGAAGACTTGATGTACTCAACTACCAGAGGTTACATCATTATATGCAAGTAGTTTTCTCAATAAGAATATGGAACTGGTTTCCAATTCCCCATTCTAGTAAAGTGCCCTAGGATTTCCTGGCAGACTCCCATTACAATACTAAGGTTTCATCATCGAAGTTGGGAGGCTTTTTGAGATCAGTCAAGATCACTACTTGACACCAAATATTGTGTTCAATATTCCAGCACACTTTTTTTTTTTTTTTTGCAATCTATACTGATGTAACACTTGTACAACCAGGTTGGGGACAGATTTTTCTGGAGACTATCTACAGTATGTGATTTCTAAGAGTCAATACAACTTGATGGCACATAATCAATCACTGATTGTAATAGTTTGTAGATATGTGATTTGCATAAAAGTCAAAAAACATTATGAGACAACAGAAATTTGAACAGGAAGAGAAAGTTCATAGACTGAAAACATGCCCTGACTTTATACCACCTTTATTCAGACAGCATGCATAGCTTAAAATTTCTGTTTACAAACCTGTGAACTAGAACTTCTGTAATAAACAGGTGGTGATTAAAACTGAATAAAAGTTTTAAGAATGTGGCTTCCACAGATATAATCAGCCAAAATTGTAGACAATTCTGTTTATCACTAATAGCAACAATACAAATTCACTAACACACACACAAACACACACAAAAAGGCTTGATTCAGGGTGTAAGCGTCACTTCTTCTTCAATGACTCACCATACTGCTGGGGGCAATAAAAGGAAAGCAAAAACATACACAAAAATTCCATAAGCAGAAGAAATCAAAATATGACTAACTTCGAATTTAAACGAAAAGAAGTAGCCCACATTGGAGGAAAGGGGCACACGGAAAGGCTTGTTGTATTCCATTATTATATGACATTCAGCTTTTTATAGCATCAAAACACCTTTAAAGCCTGAATATATTTTTAAAAAATAAATAAATTCAAAAGGCTGAAGGAGGTTGTCCCTGGGTTAAGCAACAGAGACCATTTTTAAAAAAACAACCCCACAATGTGATGGAAACAGTTACAAAGAACAAGACAGGTCGAGCAAAAACCGGGATTTGAACCCTAGTGAAGGAAGCCTGACCCACTATAGGAAGAAGGCCTCACACGACGCCTTGTAGGGATAAGGTGACTGCACCTGTATGACTTGTCCTGCAAGTGAAGAAGCGTCACATCACAGGGTTGTTTACATCTGACCGAGCTGCTCCGCCTGACATTACTCCTCACCTAACAGGGTTAAGTCCGTGGACAAATTCTCGACCGCGCTCCATTAGCGGGGTAACTTCCCTTGCGGGCAGTGAGGGGCTCGGAAGAACAAGCTGGGCCTGGCAAAGTGAGTTTCCCACCTCTCCAACTCGGCCCTCCCGAGAGGGGCAACCGCCCTCCCCACTTCTCCAACTACCCGTCGCCCTGGTCCCATCCCGTCCCGCTCCTCCCAGCGGTGTACCAGTTCGTCATGTCCAGGAAGAAGGCGCAGCCAGCCGGGCTGAGCTGAAAGCCAAGGAGCCGCTGAAATTCGCCAATGAGCACGTCCTTGTCGGTGGTTCCCAGACAGCTGAACTTCTGCATCAGCTCGGCGTCCAGATCCACGTCCATCCCCTCCATGGCGGCGCGACCCCTTCTTCCCGCGCCAGCCCGGCCCCTTCCACTAGGCCCCGGGCTGCCCGTGAGCCGCCGCTGCCGCCTGCTCAAAGCTGCATGGGGCGGGGGGGGGGTGGAGGGGGGGGATGAGGGAGAACGAGCGAGCGAGTGAGCGAACAGCACGCAAAGCACGCCGATGCCGCGGCGTAACGTCAGCACGTACCGTGATTTCACAAACGTGATGACGTCAGCCCCGGTGGATCAAAATACAAACCTTTCAAATGAAAGAAAAACGTTGTTAAGCGCTTTTTTTTTTTTCCCCTCGGGGTCTCAGCTGGTGACAATCGCCGACTGAAGCTGCGTGGGGGGCTCGGAAGCTGGGCTGAGTCAGGGCTGGAGACTCGACGGCGAAATTCAAACGTTTCCTTGGAAAGGGAGAGTGGTAAATTTACTTCCCTTTTACTGCCTTCCAAGACCAGAGAATCAAGTTCACGAAGGAGCCGAGTTCTGCTCAAAAGAAACTTTGTAAAACATTTGAGCTGCAGTAGTAGTAACCTTAGATCGCACTGAGCCTTGCCCGTCTTTGTTTGGGGACTTCCATGGACTCTCATGGGATTTCTAACTTCCGTGTGCATGAAGGTCACTAAAGTATTTGTTGCTCTATTGTTTTTGTATTGTGTGTGTGGTTTTTTTTTCCCTGTTTGGACAGGAAGGACATTTAACTCGGTGAATCAGTCCCGTGCAAATAAGAAGAAATTCGTTGATTACCAATTGCATTTCCTAAATCATATTTTATATCCTACAGATCTGATTTTCCATAAACACATAACTCTTAGACTATTGCCATAGTTCTTATTTGCAGTATACATTATAGGTTACCACAGCCCATCTTTCAAATAACCCCACCTCCTGTCTTTTGCCTGAAATCTGGAAGAGACTATGTTAACATTTGCTTCCGGACTTTTGACAAAGAAATGGAAGGCTAACATTTTTTTAATTTTATGGTCTCTTTTTTCCTTCCCCTCCCCTTCTAACTGAGCCATTGGATTTTTTTTGGGTTGTTGTTTTGGTTATTAAAAAAGAATGGGATACAGATACCACAAAGATGGCTAAGAAACTGGTTCAGATTACTTGCACCTTATGAAATGAGTTGCATTTTGTGTTTCATGGCAGATATAAAAAACTGAATGAAAACTTCATTATAGACAAAGGAATATTCATGTTTTGCATTTGAAAAAAATGAGACCACAACAGATAAATGATTGATAATGGTTTTTAAAGTTTTAATTTTATTTTCTATAAAATATGAGAGTAACCATTTCCAATATTCAGCAAGCCATCTATAGAACCTACTTCTACATCTGTTTACTGCCCACTCAATTTTTATTGGTTATTAATAAGGCTGTTTATTTTTATCACAATGAAATTCTTAACTCTCTGAGATAGAAAAATAAAATACCCATTTAGTACTTATAGTAATTGATGAAGCTGAAACTGAAATAAATTCCATTAAATTCAGTGAAGATTTTTAATCCTAAGTAAATGTGAATATTTAGCAAGAATCTAGTAGTTAATTATAATCTAGGTTTGCCAAAAAGGAAAACCAACATTTCATTAAAAAGAAAAAAAAAAACCAAGAATTGGTAGTGCAGTTCACAATACTCATCTAATCATTTATAAATAAATGCAAAGTAAAAAACCAAAGTATAAATATATAAATGATTAATTATGTAAATAAATAATTGAGATGAGCAATTGTGGAAGTTTATACTTTAAGTATGAAAAAGCTCTCACTCAATTTTAATGATCAAATGCAATTTGCTGTATGTATGACTGATATTACAACTAATATCTATAAACCAACTAGAGCCCATTGGAACTGAAGCAGTGAATAAATTGTATAAAGAAAGGTATGCCATGATATGTATTTCAAAGTAATTCATCTACTTAGTTGTTAAACAGCTAAATTGTCAACATTAAATAATTACATGATTAATAAAAAGTTCATTCCAAGTTAATTATTTTATACAAGATAGGTACTTCATATTTGCATTACTATTTGACTTACGTATATATTTGTATCATATATTCCACTATTTATTTCATTGAACCCACACCAACAGACTCTTGTGGCTTACAAAATCTAATGCAAAGTTAAAACAATTAAAAACAGTCCAAACTAAAACAGTATAAAGCACGATGCAACCCTCCCTCCCCAACACATTTACTCTACACTAAGGAACAAAACCAAGTTTTAAGGGCTTTTCAGAACCCCAGAAGAATAGGCGTCATCAGAATTTCTGAAGGGATGCTGTTCCAGAGTATGGAACAGCACACTTCCTAAGACACACTTGCTAAATCCTGAGACTTTAGAATAGAAGAGACCTGGTGCATACCCACTCTGCCCAAATGTATAGAAGAGTTATAAAGACTTACCACCTAAAAGCCAACTGATAGCAAATGGAACTTAAGTAGCAGCAGTGACACATGAGCACAAGTAGTGACTATTACTACTAGCACTGCCACATTTTGAACCTGCTGTAACTTCCGGATGGACTTCAAAGGCAGCCCCATGTATAGCACCTTGCAAATACAAATACTATAAAAATTATAACTTTGTTAACTAATGCCAAGTCAACTAACTGAGGCAGGAAGTGGGGAATTGACTCGATTGTCTGCTGTCTGTTCTAAACAGTGAGATATCATTGTGGGGGAAAGCAGTCATATTAGTAATTTTCATTCATTATTGGGAGGAAAGCATAATAAACAGAAAAGTCAGTACTTTGCCAATTATTTCAAAAATCCCAACATGGGTAGTAGGACTTATGGAAGATTTAGGATTTGCTCTACTCTCCTAGTATTGTCCAACTGTCAAATTTAGTTCATCGGCTGTTGCAAATTTTTCTGAAATATGAAATATTAGTTACAACAGTTCTTGAAGTTTTTGACTTTTAATACTTTAATCCATTCTATTTCTGATGAATATCAGCTGGTTTGATGCACACAGAAACTGATGCTGCTGGTCGTTTTATTCTGGATGACTTCCAGATGTTAATATTAAAGTATATTACTAAGGAAATATAGCTTGGTTGGTTCAGCTTTTGTTCCTTTTTTATCTGCCAGTGAGTTCTGCACACTAATTGATTACATCTGCTTATTTCAGCTGTCGCACATTTTTACCCACTATATGGGTTACAGTTAAGGCCATCAACCGACAGTTTACAGTTAAGCTATTTTCCAAGTCACCTGAAGGCCAGACAAGGAATAATAGATGGAGACTGATCAAGGAGAGATTCAACCTAGAAATAAGGAGAATTTTTTTGCCGAGAGCAATCAACCAATGGAAACAACTTGCCTCCTGAAGTTGTGGGAGCTTCATCACTGGAAGCTTTCAAGAAGAGACTGGACTGTCATCTGTCAGAAATGGTGTAGTAGGGTCTCCTGCTTGGGGGGGTGGACTAGATGACCTACAAGATCCCTTCCAACTCTGTTAATCTGTTAAAAGTTGTGTATGCAAATTTATGTTCCCACACTGAAATCACAACTAGGATATTGCACCAATTAATATGTCTATTACTGGCAAAAACCTTTAAACAACAGAGGTAGGCAAAAAAAGAACAAGAGCTGTTATTTCTATAATTAGGAAAATATTTATATCACCAAGTGCAAATTGATTGATCTATTACACAACCGATCTTGATACAACTTCTGAATCTCAAAACCCTATTAGACTAAGGTTAAATACGTTCTTTCCTCCGTAATCCCTTCCCGCCCCATTCCTTTATATTGTGAATTATAACCAGATGTATCCCAAAATGATTGAGCTACAATTCTTACATAATCCCCGATTATTGATTTACTGACTGCGAATAAAGAAAATTGAACTTGAAAATTGAAAATTGGGAGTACGAAGCAGAAACCTCCGCAATCTATAAAACGTCAACATACATCATTTAGGTACAACCACAGTTATAATCGCTGAGCACTTTCCACCTGCGGCAAAGTTTCTGCCACGGAGGAAACTCTTTTGTACAAGCCGACAGAGTCTTACCGATAGAAATGTTTAACGCTTACCGGAAGTGCTGTTTATGTATGTTAAAAAACTACGTCGCGCAACAAAAACGTCATTTCCTATAAACGTTTGCGGGAATCGGAACCGCATCGCCTGGAGTTAACATGCCGAAGTGAGTGAACTGGGTAGATTAGAGATGAAAATGCAGGACGGCTGGGTGGGAGAATGTGTTCCGAAATAGAAGACACTGTAATACGAATAAGCGTCTCTTATTGCTTGGCTAAATGGATTTCTATCTGAACATCGCTTTAGGTTTTCCTCCAATATTTGCGGTTGAAGTTTCTCCCCTTCTTTTTCTCTCTTTGTGGAAACACATTTCCAGGAATATAAATTTCCTTGGCTGCCAAGTGCATTAGATACTAACAGCAGCCTCTTTCCATTTTGGCTATTTGCTGAAATGAATTGTGTATGATTGATGTTTTCAGAATCAGGAATTGGGTCTAAGATTGCTAGAGCCTAGCTGTTAAAACAGCTGATTCTAACTGATACATTTTATTGTGTGATTATTTATATACAAACATGAGAGACAATTTTTTTTCCTCCTAATTTTATCGCTAGGACTGTTAAACTATTACAGAGAATTGATGGACATAGATACAGCTTTAGTAATACATTTGAAGTAAATGCAACTGAACATTTAAGATTTTTGAAGAAAAATATGCTTTTACTACAAAAGCAAAGAATTAAATTGGTTGGCTTACTGAAATCTGATAACCATTTTCTAACACGTATTAAAGAACCTAATAGCAAATTACTCCTACTTCCTATGAATATTTGTTTTGCCTTTCAGGTTTTATTGTGATTACTGTGATACTTATCTCACCCATGACTCTGTAAGTAGAAATTTTAACAGTGTTATGATCAGAAATTTAAAATTATTTTTCCATTCACTTATTGGTTCTGATTATATTCCTTAGTTAAGAATTGGAGTTTAAAACTGATTATTTAATGTGTTTGTAGGTGTAAAGAAGTGATGAGAATGAATGTGTTTAGATACTCATGCTTCAACTATTTAAATATGTGTTTAATTGCACTTATAATTAAAACAATGAGAGAGAAATGAACTCATGTAACATAAATGCAAATTTTAAAGGCTGTGAGAATTTATTCGGAAGCTATTTTTGTGACCAGATACATGCATTGGAGATAAATTTTGGGTTTGTAAGTATAATGAGTGTTTGGAGAGTAATGGGGTGTTCTTTTCTTCCAGCCATCTGTGAGGAAAACCCATTGCAGTGGCAGGAAACATAAAGAGAATGTGAAAGATTACTATCAAAAATGGATGGAAGAACAAGCACAGAGCCTGATAGATAAAACAAGTAAGTCTTATTTCAAATATTGCTTTGTATTTCTCAGTCCTGAAGTTCTGGTATGAAGTACAGACACTTTTGTTTTAATCTCTCAAAACATTGGAATGAAATTACCGTATGTAAAGCTGTTTAGGGTTGTGTTTGACAGCAGAGTAACTGTCCATAAACTGGTGGACAACGTATGGCAGACATAAATTTGGTCTATAAGGAATAGATCCAAATTAAGTGCTGGGGAGAACTGGCAAAAGAAATCTAAACTTTGAAAATAGGCTGGATCTCGTTGAGGACTCCTGAGAAATAAATATATTTATTTAACCTTTCTTTGCCATAGGAGGTTTATTTATTTGGAGGTTCCTGTAGTCTGCAGTTTGCCACCCAGCTCCAATGGACTCTCAATGTATCCCCATGATAAAAGGATTTAGGTAGTAACTTGGATTCTTGCCACCTCCTCCATTAGAACCTTTCCTTACTGGTCATGTAATCCAGAACATTAAGGGGTTTAGAAAGAATTTCAAAAGTCATGTTCTACATGCTTTCTTTACCTTCTGATTAGTGTCTATAGAAAATCTTCCTCAGCTTCCTGTATTAGAAACGGATTCTAAAAATTTATAGCCCATGCTGGGTAGAAATAACTGCTGTATTTTAGTGGAAAATATTGAATGCATATTCTAAATTCCTAAAAGAAAACCCTTGATATAGTCAGCATTTCATAAAAAATATTCAATATTCCTTGTACAAAACTGATATTATTTGGTTTTGTTTGTTTTAAAATATTTAGAAAATTATTTTTAATTTGAAATTTTCTGAACACATTGGTACCTTGTTTGAGGTTTTGAAAAGCAACTCTATTTACTCACTGCTTTCAGTTTCTTCATGAATATTTTACATGGAAGTTGTGTTCACTACAACTTGCTAGTAAATATACGGTATTTAGGATTTCAGATTTAGCTGGGAATAATTCTCACAGAATTTGTATCAACATACAAATTGTGGAAAAAGTGGAAGCTTGGAAAAAGTATTTGTGTGTTATATGGTAATCTCTTATTTTTATACTTGAAAATTTCACTTAAAATTGATGAAATAGATAGAATTTGACTTTGAAATTAAATACTTTCATTAAGAAATAAATCCAGACAATTGTATACCTTAATAAGGTGGATTATTTGAAACTTTACAGAATTGCACTGCATATGTTGTACAATAATTGGAAAATATTTTTTCAGTAGTCTGTTAATATTTATATCTTTCCATTTTTCCCCATTAATACAGCGGCTGCATTTCAGCAAGGCAAAATCCCACCTACCCCGTTCTCTGCTCCACCTCCTGGGGGAGCAATGATACCACCACCGCCTAATATCCGTATGTATGAATATTGTTACTCTATTTCTGATAAATCTATATATAGAAATCTAAGAGAATACTATATTATTTTATTTTAATATTAGTTGGTTATTCGTTTTAAAGAATATTGTTCCGTTCCTAGTAAGTTATCCAATAGGCACTTGCTATTTGTACATAAACTTTAACACAACTAAAATGTTTTCACATTTTGAGATACTGAATTGATATATAAGACTGACTGACATATTTGTTTTTTTCTATACTTTAGCTGGTCCTCCACGGCCTGGTATGATGCCAGCACCCCATATGGGTGGACCACCAATGATGCCAATGATGGGACCACCTCCTCCAGGAATGATGCCAGTTGGACCTGGTAAGTTATAGATTGAATAAATGCTTACATCTTCCTATTCTGAAGATGTGTATGTAATGTACTAGCTGTACATTATATCCTTTTTCTGGAACAGCAAACCTGCATATTAAAAGGTGGCTAGTGACATCTATCAAGGATCAAGATTTGGACTGTGCCATAGTAAGGAAAAATCCTTAGAAATGGTATATTGTGGGTTGCCACAAGAAATTCCCATGAAAAAAACAGGACACTACCAGTACCATTGTAGAAAAATGAGCTAGAAAGTTTAGGAATAAAGATTGGCCCTTATTGTTACTGCACAGGGAAACTCCCAGTATGTCTTCTAGAATTTTCAGACGTCTATACTTTGGAGTTACTTTACTAGTTTCTCTCACTGATCAAATATATAATGTAGGTTTACAGAAGGAAGAAAATATAGGCTAAAACTATATGTGATATTTTATTTCCTTCTTTCCTTCCTTCCTCTTAATTTTGTTCTGCTGTATTTCATTTATTAAGTGGGACTCTAAAAAAGACAATACACATTTTTGTAGTGTGCTTTTATTCTGAAGAGGTTGGAATTTTTCTTTTTCTTTCATGCTCTGGTGTAGATCATTGCGAGGCCTTCCGAGCAAATAAAGATGCAATAAAAGCTTTAGAAGAATTTGTTTTATTTCAGAACAATTTGGCTGGACTACTAATATCAAAATAGAGCATATAGAAAAACCACTTGAGGCGGTTGTACTGGTGCAACTGTTATTGTGTGTAATTTTTATTAAGATTTTTGTTTGTAAAAGTATAATACAAACTAAACTTAAAAAAGAAAAGAGAATAGAAGAGTAAAATGTACAAGAAAAGAGATGAGAGAAGTAAGAATATAGTAAGAAATATATAAAGAAGCAACTTGTGACCTTTATTACAACAAGTAAATAAACTTTGTAAATCTAGACCCTCCCTGTAAGGTTACAGACTTATCTCTCCATCCTGCATCCTATTTCTTATCTATAAACAAATCCATTAAAAAATCATCTTTTCAGTCCTTGTGTCAGAGGAAAGTCCATAAGGAGTTGCTAGAACAAGATATCTTGTTTAACCTTTCTTTTACAAATAAATCAACTTTGTATTCCTTTACTTCTAATAGTTTTAATCTTTAGTTCATTCAAGTATGGCATACTGTGGATTTGATTTCTCTTTATTTCTTTGTCCTATTGAACAGAATTCTTCAAGGCTTTAACAAACCTCTTTTGTAAATTCAATGAGAAAAATCCAGGCCACTCTATTTGTTTGTCATTTGTGTTTCTTTTTTAAATTTTAAAACCTCGGCCAATTTTATTTGTAGATCCAGTGAAACATCCATTTCTTGGCTG
The DNA here is from genome assembly GCA_022577455.1 of Arizona elegans. NCBI lineage: Eukaryota > Metazoa > Chordata > Lepidosauria > Squamata > Colubridae > Arizona > Arizona elegans. Next base: position 157,962,756 of record JAKOOJ010000002.1, read on the forward strand.
TCAGTTGAAAATCTACTTTAGTTACCTTCTCTGTTTTGTCAGATAAAATTGGTTCTGTCATTTCTTCAATAACACCTTTTGGGCATAGTCTATCCATAGAAACAGACATCACTATTGACATTGTTGATATTGTGGCTACTATTTTCTGATACCATTTTTCAAAAATCTTCAGTATTTTTGTTATAATGCTTTACATCACATTATATGATTGTAAATTTTTCTTCTAAGAACTTTAGTCCCCTCTAGTGTCCAGTTTTTGAAATCGTGAAATTATCTATCATTATATTTTGTAAAAATCAAAACAATCTATTTCCCACAAAAAGTTATTTGTTCTTTGTAATTCCAGTATCTTATTGTACAAGTTTCAATATTCCAATTTTATCTGGACCCTTAGTCTATTTATAAGATCAAAATAATTAGGTTTTCACTGTTTATTTCAGATTATTTAAATTTTTAAGCTTATGATTAAAAATTTCTTTCATTCAGGAATGAGGACCCAGATTATTGGAGGCAATATGCTGACTCTGTAAACTGCTTAGATAGGGCTGTAAAAGCACTATGAAGCAGTATGTAAGTCTTAAGTACTATTGCTATTGCAGGCAGACTTATCCAGCATTTTCCAACTTGTTCCGAAGGTCTATAATAGCTTAAAAGTAGTTAATGAGCATTTTCTGAAAGTGATTAGAAAAGTGAGATTTGTGAATTTAGTGCTATTTAAAAGCCTTATCCCGCTTGTGAGCAAGATGATCATCTTAAAGGGTTCAAACCTGAAGAAAACCATTGTCCTTGTGTTGAGCAGCCATCTGAAGCACATATGGATGTTCTTTTATCTTCTCCTTATCCAGGGAGGTTCTAAGGAACCCATTTACTCACTGATTTCTTGGTCTTTGCCACAGTCATCAGCTCCACTTTCACAGAGCCATTTTCAGTTTGCCATGCCTTCCTTGGAAGAGAGGAGTGGAGCACTTGCTCTGACTTCGACTTGGTGGAATTTGAAGCCTTAACACCGTAGGAGGAATTAATAAATTACAAAGTGTCTTACTTTAAAAATTGAAAAAAAAATTAGCAATTTGAAATTATAAGGTTTCCTGCCAAAGCACGGCTGATGATACTTTTACAGCAGATTTTAAGCTGATTTTAAGCGTCACAATGCAGGAGGCTTTTGCTATGTATTACATTATATTATGGCGGTGGTTTGTCCAAACTTTTCAAAAACTCTTGCTCCCTCTTCTTTTTATTCTCTTCCAGAGCTTTTGCAATCAATTCAGTTACTTACCTATTAACTCACTTCTTTTTCCACCCTTTTCAGTGAGACTGAGAAGGGAATTGACTGATTAAATCTCTTTGTTTAAAAACTTTCTCAATGCTTCCATAGTTTTCTCTATTTTTATATTGCAAGATGTACTTCCCTCCGGGTCTTCTGCCATCCTTTCCAGGTTTGAGGTTTTCCTGGAGTCTCCATGTAGTTATCTCCCTCTGTCATATAGAAGGTAGATAGGATAACCTTGACAAACAAAGGAAAGTCCCACTATCGAAGAAAGAATCAGATAAATGTGGTTTGAGACCATATCAAGAAAGATTTGTGAAACACCTCAGAGTCCAGTCCCCCCGCCCTCAATTTATATGAAGATAAAAGAGGGAAAAGCACATTCAGACTTGCAAAATTCTATTACTAAAGTTACAATAATTTTACTAGTAATAAAGTAACTTTTACATAGTGTCTGTTTCATGAATCTGGTCTATCCTGGGTTTGGAGTGAAGCACTTCCCTCTTTTTAGTTCTTTGTTTCTCTCAGGAAAGCTTCCAGGTAATGTCTTCACTCTTTCCCTCCCTCTGAAGCCAGAAAAGAACAACTCACTGCAACAACCCAGCATGCTCATAGCAATGTCTGTCTCCAGATGCCAATTTCCTGCACAATTACCCCCAAAATAACTTATTGGTCCCAATGCATCAAAATGATACAGGCTCAAATGTGGCAATGTTCTGTCTCAAACCAGCAGCATTTTCCCCAGTAACTGAGGAGATGAGTTTCCCTCCTGGGCTTTAGAACACCAGCACTGTATATTAGGTTTAGCCAGTGAGAATTTTGCCTCCATCTGTCCCACAACAGTTCTGCCTAGCAGCCAGGGCACGTTTTCTGCTTTCATGGCAACACGGCTGTACTCCTAAACCATATCTGTGCTGCTTCTCCCCATTTGTTTCTCTCTCCCCACCCCACCCCCACCCCCGCTCTGCTGAATCACACCAGTGCAGCAGCAGCCAACATGGCCATAAAAGCCATATGCCACATTTATGGATACGTATAATAGTACTGTAGCTCTATTCATTTTTTCCATCTCTCATTCCTTTTCCAATACAAAAACTGTTGCCTCCTTTCTGGTGAACCGGGAAGGAGGAGGAAAATTCAGGTATCTGTGATACCTTGCTTTACTGTAGCCTTGTAGCCTATTGTATTGTAGCCTACTATAATATATGGTAGCTGCAATTCTGAAAGTTTGAGAGCATTATCAGGATTATGGAAGACATCCAATTTAGAGCCTGTTTAAAAAGAATAATTACCATAATTTAAATAAATGTGTAATATAGTACTTTGGGCCCATATATCTTCTCTGTTAAAAAGGGTTCCATTCATAGAAGATTGCTTTCTTGCTGCCTACTTTCCTATGAAGCATTCTGCTATTTGCACTGAAAAATCACTTGAAGGCCTTAAGAATAGTGCACAATAGAATACAAGTGGCCACAGACAGAGAGGAATAGTATTTGAATGAACAGATAAATATGCATCCTTGTGCAAGACTATGAAACAATATGTTGATTCTGCAAAGATTTATAAGATCTTGGAAACCACTTATAACATTTTCTTGGAATTCGTTTTTGTGTTGCAAAATGTAAAGAAAACACAAAGCGCTCTACAGACATTGAAAGATCCTTTTCATCACAATTTGATAAGCATTGTGACATAATGGCCTATAAATTAGTGCTACATTCTTTTATGTTATGTTTTCTTTGCTTTTATAGCTCCAGGAATGAGGCCACCTATGGGAGGACATATGCCAATGATGCCAGGGCCACCAATGATGAGACCTCCATCCAGACCCATGATGGTACCAACCAGACCGGGAATGGCTCGCCCAGACAGATAAAGTGGAATTGGACCTACTGCTCCTTTTTTTTTAATGTATGCCTTTATTTTAAGCTGTGGAAGTTGCATTGCCCAAATTATCAACAATTTTTTTAAATTTACAATCTAAAATTGGGGGAGGGAGATGGAGCCAAAGGGGGGAAAAACCCATAAATATCAAACAAAGGCTTTGGAGCGTTTCCCAAATAATTTTTCATGTTTGTTGTTAAAATAAAATATTGATAATTGCTTTCTCATATTTTGTGTCTGAAACTATAGAATCATCATCATCATCATTTAACGACCCCATAATCCTTTGCAGGGTGGAGTCTGGGCAACTGAATGGAGCTAGCAGAGTGTTTACTGGCCGGATGCCTTTTCTGTCAACCAATGCGGAGATTTGTTCAGCAGATATATTCTCATTGTGCCCAGAGAGAGAAATATCTGGCTCTACCTAGGATCGAACTCAAAGCCTCCTGATTGTGAGGCGAGAGCTCCACCTCTAGGCTACCACACCACTCCTGTATGCTGAAACTAGAATGATTCCATTAAAATAATAATAATTTAAGATGGTATGCTTCTTCCCAAAAACATTGCTCATGTTGGGTGGTCCCTTCCATACCTTTCAAATTTGAATAGGCACTCTATTATTAACTTGCTCTCATACTTAGGGTGCTTTTATCACTCTAAACCAGGGGTGTCAAACTCGCGGTGTCACGTCAGCATCATGTGACGTATCGGGACTTTTCCCCTTCGCTAAACCAGGAGGGGGTGGAGCCAGCAAGTGATACATTCGGCCTGCAGGTTTTACACCCCTGCTCTAAACTAAGTGATGAGGTCTAGGATATTCCCTTCACCCTACACCTAACCACTCTGATCATTGTTCTATAACAATCTGTTTTGAAGGCTTCCTTCCATACAGTGTTTAGAATACTACTGTGAAACTACTACTAGTTGTGAGTGGGATAGGAAAAAAGGACATTAAACTTTCTACTCCTTAGTCATCATGCCAGACAATAATTTGCACAATTTGAGATGCAAGTGATTTTGCATTTGTTGCATCTTGATACTTGTTACATTGGGTGGAATGACAGCTGATCATCAGTATTCAAGATGGATTCTTAATGGTAAATATTTCAGTAACTTATGCTTTCTTTCTTCAGATACACAGAAAATTTCTGTATTTCAAGATAAAAATATACATTGTTGTTCTTGTGCCATATCCGTCATCGAACGTCGGTGATCATGTTGGCGATCCTATTTTAATTAGCAGCCGCATGAAAAAGTGTTGCTTAGTTTTGTCCAAACCAGTCCCTTAGATTTTGAAGCCATCATGTTCTTCTGCCTGGACCTCGTTAGCCTTCAATCTTTCCTTCCTTTCCTTTGTTGCACTGTTAAATACATTGTTGCACTGTTAAAATTAAACAATTTGAAAACATATACAGTGTGTTTTAAATTGTATGTCAGTGAAGTAATTTTTACAGCATGAGCAACCACATAAATATCTTGTAATTTAGAGAAAGCCCTTTATAAACGTCCTTTTTCAGAATTACCATTTCCTCAGGTCAAGTCTGGCAGGAACAGTCCCAGGATTATTGTTGCTAAGCAACACGGCCATGTGATGATGTACTTTACAACCAAATTGCTTAGTGACAGAAATTTTGGACTCAATTACTGCCATTAACTTAGGGCTATCTGTAATCTTATTTTACAAGAACAAATGCATTTAAAACTTGAAAAGTTTAAACTAATGGAAATGTGAAATTGCTGATTTTGGGGAGGCATGGTAAACTGAAAATGTCTCTGTGAAAGCGGAGCTGACAACCACAGCAAATATTGAAGAACTGGTGAATAGGCTGATTCTTCGGAACCTCTCTAGATGGGGAGAGCAGGAAGGTTGCCCAAATGTGCTCCAGACAGCTGCTCTTCCTAAGGTGACTGTAGGATAATGGTCTTACACAAGTTTGAACATTAGGAGACGAAGGAACTGCAGCAGAGCTTTTAAAGGACAGTAAGTTTGCAAGACTTGGAAATTGTTAACCATCTAAAAGCTATTAGGGACCTTTGTAACTACACATCTGAGTAAATTTAACTTTAACATTGAACAAAGAAAAATTAATCATAAGCTTAAGAACAAAGAATTTGGAATAAACCGCAAAAAGCTAAATAAGATTTAAGAAAGTTATACATGGATTAAGGGTACAATTAACTTTGGAATAATTGACTTACTATAAGATTTTGGACTTACTGGTAGCTATAAAAAAGAAATAGCTTCTTGTGAGAACCAGAGCTATTTTAGTTATCTTGGCTCATAATAAAGATGAGATGTTCTTAGAAAGTAGACACGAGGGGGGACTAAAGATTCTAAGTAGATGGAAAATAAATACAAGCCTGCCTTTGGTGTCAGTTTACTGGCACTTACAAAATGATATGAAACTGCATTAGAAATATTAAAGGAGCTCTTTGAAGAATGGAGCGAGAAATTAGTAGCTACAATATCAGTGTCAATAATGTCTGATCATATGGATAGATTATATCCACAAAATGCTGCTGAGGAAACAACAGATGAGCAAATATTGTCTTATTTGAAACAAAGTATCTACAGTGGAACTACAAATAACAGGCAAAGAAAATGACCTGGAAAATGTTTTCTTATCTGGATCTACAAGAGGCTTATTAAACTCTTAAAGAATCTATGTGATAGAATAAAGAAGAATTGAACAGAAACCAAATCCCACAATAATATTTGAATAAACACTAAAAATTAAATCTTAAAAGTAAAAGGAAGTCATAATAATCATGGCAAAGCTCTAATTAAAGAAAATACTGTATGAAATTCTTTAAAAATAGAATGATAGAAAGCCAGAAAATCTGTGGAGAAATAACATTTATTTAGGAACAAAAATTGTTAAAAACAAATAGAACAAGTAATACAGGATCGGCTGTGTCATATAATTTCAAATATATTTTAAGCCATTGAAAGATGATACATAAAATGTACATTTTTAAATTAAAATAAGTAAAAACATGCAAATAGGCCAGCAACAAAATAGGAAAGCACTAGAGCAACTAAACTGTTTAAAACTGAGAAGAGCAGGCACTTTAGAGCAGTGGTGAAATCCAAGTTTTTTTAGTACCGGTTCTGTGGGCGAGGCAGGGTAAAGAGACTGCAAAATCTCCATTCCCACCCCACTCCAGGGGAAGGATACTGCAAAATCCGCATTCCCTCCCTACTCCGGGGGAAGGATATTGCAAAATCTCCATTCCCACCCCACTCTGGAGCCAGCCAGAGGTGGTATTTGCCAGTTCTCCGAACTACTCAAAATTTCTGCTACCGGTTCTCTGAACTGCTCAAAATTTCCAGGTACCGGTTCTCCAGAATCTATCAGAACCTGCTGGATTTCACCCCTGCTTTAAAGTTATGGAGAAGTATGTGGCCTAGAGATTTGAAAACACTGAATGAGGAAGAAGAGGAGGAGGGGAGACATAATGGAATGTGCAAATTGCACCAAGTCATTATTCAAGAAATGTTTTGATAAGATCTTAAACTCATTACCCATTTAATATAATGAATATTTTATAGAATAACAGAATTGAAAACGACGATAGCTGGAATTAAAACAGGAATTGAGATTCTACTAATTTGAAATATAGAGGATTGGAAATAATCCAATCTTGTTAGGTGACAATAAATAATTATTAAAAGCTTGGTTATGAAAGTAAAAATGGAATGTGAAAAATGTAAAATATTGAAATTAAAACAAAAAAGATAATAACCAGTATTATAACCAGATGAATTTAATGTTGATGATTAAAATAGTACAAAAGTTTTGTTGTTATTTGGTTCAAGAATAAAGAAAGAAACTATGGTATGTAAGAGAAATAAAAAGGGCATTAATCTTGGGAAGGAAGCCAAAGCTAAATTTACATAAAATTAAGGCACATAAATATATAACTATGAAAGTTATATATTTATATATTTAATATATTTATTTAAGACCAGAGTAGTGAAAGCTGGACACTAGACAAAGAGCAAGACAATAGCTATCTTCTAAATATCAATCCCAGCAGGGGTTAATACGAGACAAAAACCAATAAACAGTCCTAATTGAATACTGTAAATACTAATTGCTCCTTTGAAGTAATGATGAGCACACACAAACTTACATACTTGAGCACATCATGCAAGTAGGTAATGGATTTTAAAGGAGGACAGTTCTATTTGGCAAGATTGGAGGAAGTAATATCTGGTTTAGGAGACTTCCATAAGGCTCTCCCACTGCTTAATAGCTCTCCCAGGGAATTCTCATAGTTAATTCATAGTCTGGAGTCAGGGGTGAAATGCTCCCGGTTCGGACCGGATCACCCGATCCGGTAGCAATGGCGGCGGGTGGTTCGGAGAACCAGTAGTAAAAATTCCTGCCCCTCCCCCATGCCCAGCTGAGCTGCGTAATCATCAAAAGCTTTTTTTTTTTACTTTTAAAAGCATTTTTTCTTCGGCCGAAAAAATGCTTTTAAAAGTAAAAAAAAAAAGCCTCTGATGATCGTGCGGCTCAGCTGGGGATCGTCAGAGCCTTTAAAAACATTTTTTCTACAACTTCTTTGGCTGAAGAGGTTGTAGAAAAAATGCTTTTAAAAGTAAAAAAAAAAAAGTTGGCCACACCCACCCAGTCACATTACCCCCCACTAAGCCATGCCCACAGAACCTGTAGTAACAAATTTTACATTTCACCACTGTCTGGAGTTTTCTCTATAAAGCTTCCACTCATTAGTTCTTTTCTTATCCTTAGATGCTGTGGCGAATAAATCCATATCTCACTCTGTGATATCCCTTCATGTATTGGAGGAATGTTATCATGTCTCCTTATAGCCGCCTCTTCCGTAAGTTAAACATGTCAAGTTCTTTTAACTACTGTTTGTAGGATTTAGCCTCTAAGTCCCTTATTGTACTCACTTGTCTTCTTTGAACTTGTTACAGTTCCTTAGTGTCCTTTTTGGATTGTAGCAATCAGAACTGGATACAGCCAGGTACAGATGGACCAGTGCAGTATATATCTCTATTGCCGTAGCCCCAAACTGCCTTTTGGCAACTGCAGCACAATTCCTAATTTGTGGTTTACCAAAACTTCCAGTTCCTTCTTGCAAGTACTACTGTGAAGCCTAATGTGTACCTGTGCATCTATTTATTCCCGTCCTAAGGACAGAATACTACATTTCTCAACACTGAATCTTTGGCTAGATAGGGCCCAAAATTCATGTCTATCAAGTCCCTCTTCAATTCAAATTCAATTCAAAAGGCCTGGAGACTAAAAGATATGAAGAATGGTTGCAGGAACTGGATATACCCAGTCTGGAGAAAAGAAGGGCTGGGGGTGACATAATAGCAGTATTCCAATAACTAAGGGGCTGCCACAAAGAAGAGGGGGTCATTTTCCAAAGCACCAGAAGGCAAGGCAAGAAACAATGGATGGAAACTAACCAAGGAAAGAAGCAACCTGGAATCAAGGAGAAATTTCCTAACAGTGAAAACAATTAAGCAGTGGAACACCTTGTCTTCAGAAGTTGTGGGTACTTCATCACTGGAGGCTTTTAAGAAAAGACTGGACAGCCACTGTGTGAAATGGGTCTCCTGCTTAAGCAGGGGGTTGAAGAGCCGAGGTGGCGCAGTGGTTAGGGTGCAGTACTGCAGCTACTTCAGCTGATTGCTAGTTCAGCAGATCAGCGGCTCAAAGTTGATTCAGCCTTCTGAGGTGAGTAAAATGAAGACCCAGATTGTTGGGGGCAATATGCTATTTAGTATACTGTCTTTGGTGTAAGCCGCCCAGAATCCTCGGAGAGTGGGCAGCATAGAAATATGAATAATAAAATAAAATAAAATAAAATAAAATAAAATAAAATAAAATAAAATAAAATAAAATAAAATAAAATAAAATAAAATAATAATAAAATAAAATAAAATAAAATAAAATAAAATAAAATAAAATAAAATAAAATAAAATAAAATAAAATAAAATAAAATAGAAGGACCTCCAAGGTCCCTTCCAGCTCTGTTCTGATTGACTGATTGAATTGTTAGGTTCTTTACTCCAGCCTCAGCTTTATGGACATCCACAAAGTTTATGGATATCTTTTCTGTTCCCTCATCTAACTTATGAAGATGTTGAGGAGCACTAGGCCCAAGCAAAACCCTGATATAACTCCATGCATACCCCCCTCCACATGGATATATAGACCCATTAAGGACAACACCTGGGATATAGTTGTTCAGCAAATCTATCTAGCAGTGGGATCATCCATCCCACATTTTTTTCCAGTTACCTAGGAGACTGAAAATGTCACACAAATACCATTTGCTTGTCTGCGATTCTGCTAATGTGACTTGCGAACTGTTTTAATGGTTAGAAACTTGAGCGAACTCAGACAACGACTTGCTCAATTATCCACAAGGAGATATTTCATGGCTTAGCATTTAGAATAGAATAATAGAGTTGGAAGGGACCTTGTAGGTCATCTAGTCCAACCCCTTGCTCAAGCAGAAGACCCTATATCAGTGGTGGGATTCAGCCACTTCGCACCACTTTGGGAGAACCGGTTGTTAACTTTCTGAGCAGTTTGGCAAACTGGTTGTTGGAAGAAATCATTAGGGCAGAGAACCGGTGGTTAAATTACTTGAATCCCACCACTGCCCTATATACACAATTTCTGGCAGATGGCTGTCCAGTCTCTTTTTTGTACGAACACAGACCAAATCTCCTTTAAAAAATGGAGGACGCGGTTCTTTCTTACGTGCTGTTCAAAATTCCCGGAGATGCGGAGCTCCGGTGTTTCTTAAAAACCAGCCTTCTCTAGCGCCCGATGAGAACAAAGCAAGCGCCAAGCCCAAACGAAGCCGGAGGAGCCGCGAGAAGTTTTGCGCCTGAGCCGCTTCGCTGGCAACCGGAGAGGTTGCTGAGGCTGCTACTGGCCCTGTGAGCCAATAGAGGGCGCTGCCACACCGCCCGGTTCGTCCCGCCTCTGCTCCCCCCACCCACCCTTTCTCCAGAGGGCGGAGGCGCGAGGAGCTTTGCTGGATTCTGCCGCGGTGGCGGCCGGGATTCTGGCGGAGCCTGCTTGGGAGGGGGGCGGCGGGGGGGAGGAGAGGACGGAGGATGGCTGGAACTGCTGGCGGCCGCGGCGGGAGCTGCAAGATCCGCGGCCGGCTACAAAGGGAATGACGGGGCATTTGGGGCGATAGAGAACCCGCGTCCTGCCTCTGGCTCAGCATGGCTGGTCTCATCAAGAAGCAGATTCTGAAGCACCTGTCCAGGTAAAGGTGGACCGGGGGTGGGGTGTGGGGGGGGGTCCCCTCTGGGGAGCTGTTCGAGGGGCGCCGAGCGCAGGAGACAGGCGGGCTCGGTGCTGGAAGATCGGGCCGGGGGCGCAGCGGAGGGAGAGCCGGTCCCAGTTGGAAGCGGCTCTGCGGCAGCTGAAGTCGTGAAAACGGAGGACAGGTTCGCGAAGCCCTCTGACCCTCCGAAGGTATTTCCTTAGCTACTTTTCCCCGCCATCCAACCTCTTTTCCGACGGTTGTTTATTCTTCCCTGGTGTGATATTTGATCGCCTTCTCTACGATCTCTACTGCCCTTTCTCCTTTGACGTCTCTTCTGCCCTTTTCCCTGTCTAGGGATTAAAAGAAATCCAGCTGTGGATTATTACATTGGCTCTTTTAGTTATCGCCCTCCGCCTTGAGCAATAATATTGTCTCACTGTATCATCGCACTTGAATGAAGGTCTGTTAAAATGGTCCTTTGTGTGCCTCTTTTACACACAGTAGATAAAGGTTGACTTTCAAACCCCAGAGAAGGGTCTCTAAGATGTTGCTGATTTTTGTTTTGTAAAGACTGTATCTTCCTTGGTAGATTCTTTCATCTTCTCACAACTAGTATCCTAGACCCTTCAAGGAATGTTTCCTTTGCGAAACATAGGAAACATTACAATGTAATTTAAAAAAAATATTATCAGCTTAATCTATAGGGAGAATAAAATTGAAAAAAAATACTCTGTGTGCAATCCAGAAGCCACGGGGAAAGTTAATATGGAAAAGCAAATAAATGAGTAAAATAATGAATCATTTTGTATGATTTTGTACGAGGGAGAAACAGTTAACTTGTGGAATTTACTGTAATGACTGTAGTTAACTTGTGTAACACTTGCTTTTATTTTCACTTGTTAAGGAGTTGTTACTAGTATGAAATCTCTTGGGTTAAATATGGATTGAAGGGGAAAATGCAAATTAGAGTGTGATCATTTAATCTGAGAAGCTTTAAAAGTCCCCAGATGGTTTTGCTTATGATTCTGACTAGGAAAGCAAAACCAGAGACAGAGAAGGAAAATAGATTAACTTCCTCAAATCCTCAGTAGCTTGATGCCCAGTCTGCATATTATGGGAAATAAATAGCTTTGCCACAGGGTCATTCTGCCGTTTCCCCTATTCTCTTTCCTTGCTTATGGCAATATAGAATGGGATTCTGGTGCAGGAGAGTATAGTTGCCTTTGGTTACAGTGGCTTACTTCAGCTCACTGACTTTGAAAACAAAATAGCAACAATTGAGAATGTGTATAGAAAGGCAGACTTTTCTGATTTGCACCATTCTCCTTTTTAATTTATTATATGTTCCTTACATTTTTCTTCAAAAATAATCAATTCCTATTGATTATTTGATTAGATTTGATCTCAGTTGTACTTGCTATGACTTTACAAAATAAACATCCAACAATAATAAAGTAGATTAAGTGGAAAGAAAGTGTTTGACTGAATGAGCTTCACGGATGTATGGCATTTTAAACCTGTGTGTTTCTAATATCAGTCTAGCATTAATCATACTCATTAATTATACTGGCTTGCATATTGGAGGAATGATCATAATTCTGTAAAAGGTGATTATCCTTAAGTACCAAAACACTTTAATATTAAATGCAATAATGCACAGATTCTATGAAGAGAGAACATTGCTTGCATAAACAGTTACTAAAGATGTACATGTCAGTAAATTTCAATGTTGCCTTTAAATCCTTAATAGAGTACTAAAGATAACTAGTAAAAGAGCCAAGAAAGCAATATTCTTCATAATAAATACATTTTTATGAGGGTGCTATGGCAAAATAGGTGATTTTCTGAAAAATAAAATAGTGTAGGTCAAGTGTTAGATAAATATTGTATAATGTTCTTGTAATGGAAGTGCCTGGTTTCCTCAGGGAAAAGAAGAACTTAATTGTGTGGAAACATTACAACCACAATTAAGTTCATAATTTTGGTTGCTAAGCAATGTGGTTGTTAAGTCAGTTTTGTTCTATTTTACGACCTTGCCACAGTTGTTAAGTAAGTCACTGCAGTTGTTAAGTTAGTAATACCGTGTTTCCCCAAAAATAAGACAGGGTCTTATTTTCTTTTGAACCCCAAAATAAGGGCCTTATTATCAGGGGGTCTTATTATTTCAGGGGTGCAGGAGGCCCCGAGCGGCCTGCATACTCACAGCTGGGAGTCCGGCAGAGAGAGGCTCCCTTCATGCACACCATCAAGCCCCTTCCCTCCCGCGGGGTGTGTGTATAGAACGCGAGTGTCCCGAAGGCACCAAGCCGTGCTAGTGCCTGTCCCCATTCCTCCCAGACCTCACCACGTTGATGTGGGTGAGCACCAGGTCCTTGAGCTCGTAGCCAATGCCGCTGGTGCCCACCACCAACACCCTCGCAGAAGCCACAGCCTGGGCCAGCTCTCCCTGCAGGGTCCAGCTCCAGCTGTCACCATAGGATAGGAAGCACACTCCCAGAGTGGCCGCTGCCCTGGCTGGGGTTTGGAAGCCACAAAGCCTCCCCTTTTCCCCCCTGCTCCTCTCCGCTCCGATCGCCCCACAGTCCCCCCAGGAGCCCAGGAAGCTGCTCTGCCTCAGGAGTCACCAGATGGCAATCAGGCCAGACTCTTCCTGGGGAAGGGAGCCTCGTGGGACCCTTGCCCACCCTCTCTTCCTCCCGCAGGTCCAGTTTACTCTTTCCAGGCACCCGGCAGTAAGATGCCGGGCAGCCGCACCGAGGATAGCCCCAACAGACACAGCTCGGCCAGCCCAGCCATGGCCAATGCTCCTCGCCCACGGCTGAGCTTGGCTGCAGGGTGCTGCCAGGTCTCCACAGGCGGTGGCGGTGGCAGCAGCAACACCTGCAGGGCCTCAGCCATCCCAGGCCTGCTGTTGTAGTCCTCCGCGACTGCCCGCTGTGCATGGATGCCTCTCTGCTGCCGATGATTTTGATTTTGGGCAAAACTATTGTTGAATCACTTGACCATGGAACACTGCAAATGGCCATAAATGCAGAATATCGCGTTTAGTAATGTGGAGCTGAACATAATACTGTTTTTTGAATTTTTATTTTAATCTCCATCTTTACTTCTTCCAGCTTTTATATCATGAACAAAATTATAGATAATGTGGGACAAGTGAACAGAAGAGAAATCTTTCTCTTTGAGATGCTAGATCCAGGTTGTCTGATACATTAAAAGATTTTTTTAAAAATTTGATTTATATGCCACCCTTCTCCAGAGACTCAGGGTGGCTTACAATGCGTTAAGCAATAGCCTTCATACTTTTGTATATTTATACAAAATCAGCTTATTGCTCCCACAATCTGGGTCCTCATTTTACCTACCTTAAAAAGGATGGAAGGCTGAGTCAACTTTGAGCCTGGTGAGATTTGAACTTACAGTAATTGCAGACAGCTTGATGTTAATAACAGTACTTTAGTCTGCTGCGCCACCAGGCTCTTTTTTGAAAGTAATACTTGAAAGCATTAGTTTCAAAGGGCTTTAAATATTAAGAGTATTACTTAAAAAGTATAAACAGGTGGTCCTTGCTTAATGACCATGGCACTCAACAAATGTTATTTAATGACATCATCTTAAGCAAGGACTACCTGTATGTACTTTTAATTACTTCAAGGACCAGGAGAAAATAACATTTGTTCAGTGCAATCATAATTTCAAACAGTCGCTAAATGGCATTTGCTTTTGATCTTTGAACCTAGAGCTATTACAATACCCCTGCAATCATGTGATTAAAATTTGGCCCTTGGCAACTTGCCTGCATTTATGACTGCAGGATTTGCTTCAATTCCCCTCATAGTCCTCTCTCCTACCTACCTCTGCTCTTTTGGTCACCTTGCACTCCCATCTCCCCTGCTGCCTCCACCACACTGTGCTCTGCCTAGCACTCCACTACCTTGCTGCCCTGTGCTCTACCGCTAACATCCACAGCTGACCTGTATCATACCTTCCTCTGCTGACGTGTTGTGCCTGACCTGATCCTTTGCAAGGCAATGTCAGGCCAAGTACTGCCTTCCTGAGGCCTCAACTGGCTTTGGAAAGCAATGCAAGACCAGCAGCTACCTTTGTGATGGGTTAGGCCAGGTGCATCTCATCAGCAATGGGAAGAAGAAGGCAAAAAACAGGCAGCGGTGGCAGAGTGCAGGGCAGCAGGGACACAGGATGCAGTGTGGAGCAGCAAGGGCAGCAGATTTTAGGGTGGCAGGGATGATGGATGGTGGCACAGTGCCCTAAAGGGGAGAAGAGATAGGTTAGTAGAGGCAAGCATGATTGTGCCGTCATTAAGTGAGGAGAAGCATGAAGTCCTCACCTAATGATGGCACAATCTTGTCCTAATAACTGCAACTGGGTCTATTCTGAACCGCTGGCGCTAAGGACTGCGATCACATGGTGTTTGGCCTAACAACCACAACATTTAGTGGTGGAAGTTCCAGTCCCAGTTAGGGTTGTTAAGTGAGAACTCTTTGTGATGATAAATATATGGAGCAGGGCAGAAAGGGGTTTGGGTAGTAAAAGATTTGTTATGTTTCCAGACCTTTGGTGGAAATTGACATTGCTGGCAGAAATCACGTATATAACAGCAAACATTTTTTCCATAAGAAGCAAGTTGTTGGATAAAAATAGTAAATTGAATGATAATGTATTTGCATAAAGCAAGGAAAACCTGTATGGTCATGTTGAATAATTTCATATATAATATTGCCATATGTATCATGTAATATTGTAAATATTATCTTCTATGTTAATGGTTCATGTTTATGTTTACATGCTCCCTTTTAATATGTGAAGTGGCCATTACTATTATGTGATTCTGGAGGCAGGGGGAAAAGAAAATTATATTATGAATAATAAGTAAGCGCTGGTTGTAGAAATGGCAACATTTTTAGGAGCCAGCATCTAGTCTTTAGTATACATGATCTATATTCTTAGACACTACTATTGGGTGACAAGATTTTTCCAGGTTCTGTTTTAGTACTATCACCCTGATTTTTTCCCCCTCGCTTGCTTTAAAGTTGAGTCAATCCCAGTCTTGATTTATATGGACAAATGCTTACAACATCTGCATGTCCCCAGTGATCTTGATTCTTTCAAGATATGGTAATGTTCTCTTTGATTTTTTCCCCCATCTGCCTTTATCAGTAGATATCAAGCTTGCTAGTTTTCGAGACCATTATTGTTTTGGATGACATACCCAGGGTTAAGAGATTCTATATGTTGATTATCACCTCATGGAAGCAGATAGTCTTTTATCAGGTCCAGGTTGAACTGATTGGTTCTTCATGCAGTTCATAATACTGTTGGAAATCATCCCCAGCATCTATCTACGTTTTCTTGCTCTTTCTCAAGATCCTCTTTCACAATCGTATGTTGCCATTAGAAAAACATTGCCTTAATTGTTCTAATCTTTATTATTGTAGAAATATCTTTATCTTTTATGATCTTGTGTAAAATTGTTCTGATCTTTCCTGGAATGATTATTTCTCCACTATATTTTCCCTCTTTATTTTTGAGTCCCATTATACAGACAATTACTTTATTTCTTTAGACAAACACTGAGTTCATTAAGCATATTGGTTGATATCACATCTATCTTTTTACGCATTTCATTTTTATTTTCTTTAAAAAAAACTTCTAGGTTGTCTTTGCTTTCAGCTAACAAACTGGTATCATCAATGTACAAAATTGTTCCTGTTTCAGACTTATTTTGATTCCAGTTGTGATATGATACAATTTTTCCATTTTTATAGTATCATTTTTACATTTACAATGAATATAGGTTAAACACAGACATACATCCTTCTTACATTCCCCTTTTTATTCTGAAACATTTTGTTTCTCCACACTATATTCTACAGAAAAATAATCAAGGATTCTGGCTTAAGTTTCACAATAAAAAGTCTTATTATAGTCAATAAAGACTATATTCTCTACTTTCTCTTGGTCTCCTCATTATTTATGTTGCATCTATAGGCATCATATCTATATGAGTCATAGTGGTGCAGTGGTTAGAATGCAGAATTGCAAGCATTCTATTGCTAGCAATTCGATTCTCACTGGCTCAAGGTTGACTCAACCTTCCATCCTTCTGAGGTCAGTAAAATGAAGACCCAGATTGTTGGGGGCAATATGCTGACTGTGTAAACCACTTAGAGAGAGCTGTAAACCACTATGAAGTGGTATATAAATCTAAGTGCTATTGCTATATGACCTCTGCCTTCTGCGAAATCTGCCTATTCAACTGGCATTTGGAGCTTAATTTTTCCGTACCTCACTGGTGTCTGTCAACAATCATCTCTTCTCTCAGAGCTACCTGAGTGACCAAAAAGGTCAAAATAGCAGTCAGAATGTTTGGCTTTGATAGTAGAATCATACCTGCCATTTTGACTTTTTCATCCCTATGCTGATTTCCCTGTCCTCTATATTTTTGCTCACGAAGCTAAAGAAAGAATTTATGAAACTTCAAAATGTCTCTAAGACTTTACTAAATTAGTGTTTGTAATAATCTCAAGCTGTTTGTGTGTAATTTTTAGTAGTTTGAGACACTGCTTTGATATTGGCCTATTGTAAAATGTGCTGTTAGAAGATCTGGGCACAAGATGTAGAGGTTGTCTCTAAAGGGGACCTTTGCAAACATAATGTTTTTCCATCTTTGTGAAACTTGCAGTTGGTCTCTTCATTAATCCCATAAGTAAATGATGGAATTCAATACATGCTAAAGTGATAAGAATAAGTGTCCAGATTCCTCACTCACTCTTTTCCCCTTCTTCAATTTTAGAACAAAAATAATACAATATTCATGTAGAAAGCTAGTAGCTTTTTATGCCTTTTACTGTTTTTGTTGTTTCTCTCATTTACATAATGTCTGTATATGTAGAGATCACTTGTATTTTTGTGAATTTTACTTATGGATCTGCCCAAAAAGCTCGCATTATTAAAAGCACATCTTGAATCGATTCTTACTTGTACAGTGGTTAGAAGTTTTTCTTTACATAAGATATGAGAATTCATATCTTAAAGAAATATTTTTAAGTTCTCAGAAGGTGAAATGCATTATTTGAAAATGAAATGATGGTTCTATTGCTGTGAAATGGAATGGGCAATTAATTACTAATTGGAGGTAATGAAGAATTTTTAAAATTTTCTATATATTGTGGTTTTCAATCTAATTCACACAAGCAACTTTTTTATCCAGCAATCATTGATTCTTGTAAAACAAAATATGTTTATGCATGTATATATGCTATTACAGTATGTAGTAGCCATACCGTAATACTTTCCAAAACAGTACTTTACCAGATCTTAATTTCCTTTGAATAGAGAGTTCTCAGGTTTAATATATACTATTTGATAAGATTTGGATCTTATTAACAAATTGACACATTGCTGATGGTTAGTATAGCAGTCCTTTTAGTTCAAGGGTCCTCAACCCCCAGTCCATAGACAAGCACCGGTCTGGGGCCTGCCAGGAACCGGGCTACGCAAACGAAGCCCCATCCACGCATGTGTGGGATGCAGGCAGTGCATGAAACCACACCCCCAGTCTGTGGAAAAAACCCTCTCCATGGAACCGGTCCACAGGGTCCAAATGTTGCGGGCTGCTGTTTTAGTTCCAAGTTCATTGAACTGTATCAGATTCCTGGAGAGGAATCTCAACATTATCTCAAGATTCCTTAAGTTTAGATTTTTAGAGCAAATAATTTACAATTTCCCTGTCTCTAAGTCTCTTTCAAACTCCAAGGCACATCCTTTCAGCTCCAAAACCCAATTCCTTTGTTCTTTTCTTGGCTAGATTTAGATTACGTCATCCTTATCTAAATTGGTAGGTCCCAAGCAGAAGATCATTTGAATCACTATATACTCTGTTCAAGGGAGAAGAAAGGATTTAACTATCTTGAGCAATTTAGCTAACAGTCTCTGTTTTGTTTAAGGATTAAAGCTCTGGAAATGTCAAGACATAACATTATTACTTAGGTAACATGCTATTAATATGAAATAAAATGAAGATTTATACTTGAAGTATCTTTCAGATAATATAAAAAGAGAACAAAGCTCTTTGGTTTATCATTTCTAGTGTTTCCTCTTTTGAATTAGCTGGGAAATTTGCATTACCCCATTAAGCTATAGACTGCAGTTGCTTAAAATATCTGTGGTGGCTGAAAGTAACCGCTGAGGTGACAGAATACTCTCAGTTCACATTAAGTTATGGTGATCTTTAGTGGGTTGTAATTTCTTCATTCTGAAATCCTCAAAGCGGTTGTACATTTGAAACTAAGCACTGATGCCCAAAAGGCAGGATAAAAATATAGACAAATAATAACAATAACAACATGCAATGTTTTGTTAAAAGACAGTTTCCTTCAATTAAGGAACCAGCCTCAGAGTTGTCTGAGAATCAAAACTGAACATTTCTTTACTTCCTCAGCAAGAATGGCAGATGTTTAAAGTTATGGCATCAAGTATATTCTGGTTAGAGATAAAAGTGGATGGCATTTCAGATGTTCCCAGAAGATCTCCTGCAATATTGTTTTTCTCTCTGATGAAGATTCTTTCTATTCTTTAAAACTTGTTTAAGAATCTGGACTTGGCCTAGATGTCATGGATATTCTCTGTAGTTGTGATAAATAGTACATACCAGGGGTGAAATGCTCCCGGATCAGACCAGATCGCCCGATCCAGTAGCAATCTTGGCCAGTGGTTCGGCGATCCGGTAGCGATGGCAGAGCAAAGCTCCATCCACCCGCCCAGGTGTCATTACTTCCTAGCTTTAACCAGGAAGTAATGTGTTTTTTACCTTCTGCGCATGCGCAGAAGGTTTTCTGGCGCGTGCGCTTCCGAACCGGTAAGGAAGGTAAGTAGATTTCATCCCTGGTACATACATTTGTACTTCAGTTTATTCAGTAATAATGCATCTACTTTAGTATTCCCAAGGTTTGAGAGAGAAAGCATTCTGGAAGCAATTGATGGTCTACACAGTTGGCAAATGAATGGTGCCCATGAGAATATTTTGGATTCTTGAATTATAGGAAGCATTTCCATGATGGGAGATTCCTGGCAAGGAATGGAAAACATTTTACTTTTGAGGAGGGATATATGTAGTGGTATTATAGTTTTACATTTTTATGCAACCATCATAAACTGAGAGTTTATGTGAAGTCAGTGATATAAAATTCTTAAATAAAGAAATCATACTTGAGATAATTTTGTTATTATGAATCTGCTTCTACTACTTTATGTGTTTTATTTGATATTTGAACCAAGTGACAATCTTACTATGTGATAAATGTCTCTTAAGAGTGTGTTTTATAAATTCAAGGTATAGATTCAAGACTTACAGTACACACAACCAAATATTTATTTTTGTTTCGTTAATCACATACTCATTTCTAAAGGAGAATTATAGCTATTTAATGTATGTTCTTCATATATTATTGATTTTTTTCAATGTATTAGTATTTCTGCTAATCACATTTTGGCCTTTCCTTTCTCTGAGAAACTAAGGGTAGTCTGGGCTTTTCTTAGTTTGCCCATAAATTAACTCTGTGACGTAATATTTTGGTCTGAGGGAATGTAAAAATGCATCTTCTGCACATCTGATCTTAAGAGTCAGAATTATAGGTAATCCTCATTTTATGACATTTTGTTTAGCAACTGTTCAAAGTTACGTTGCAACATGAAAACTTACAACTGGTACTCACAATTACAACTGTTGCAGCATACTTGCTGTCACATGATCAAAATTTGGACACTTGGCAACCAGTGTGTATTTACAATGAATCCAGCATCTTGGGGTCACATGATCACCAATTGTATTTTTCCCAGCCAGCTTCTAACAAGCGAAGTCAATGGGAGACACTGGATTTTCTTAATGGTCACATGATTCACTTAACTGTGATGATTCACTTACAACCATAGCAAAACAGATAAAATTGGGTGCAACTGACTTAATGACCACTTCATTTAGCAACAGATGTTCTGGTCCCCATTGTGATCGTAAGTTGAGGACTAGCTGTAATTGGTTGGATCTTGATATGTGGCCTATCATTACAAAACAAATCTAACTTCAAGTATACAAAACAGTTTATGCCTAATTAGGTAAGTTCAACAGCAATAGAAAATGTCAAACAGGATTTACAGTATTATAGTCACTTAAACTGTTGCAGTAACTGAAGCAGAGCTATTCTCATATAGTTTTGTTTAACTTGGCATAGCCCAAATTGCTTCCTAAGCCGTCAAGAGAGATCAGCGTGGTTCTGTCTGGAAATATTCTCAGTATAAACTACCCCCCTGCTCCCTTCCAAAAAACAGCTTCTCTTTTTGGCATATGCAACCCAGCTACTGCTTGCTGTTTGTCTAATCAGATTCATGACTTCTTTTAATCTATGATTGGAATCAGTCCAGTAAAGAAACAGTTGAAAAGTAACTGTCTTTTGAGAGATTTGTCTTTTTCCTCACACTTTATAAGAGTTAACACCACTATAGCATTAAATAGGGAGTCAAAGAACTCATTCTGCATTTCTTGTTGGCTGACCTGACATTGCATTGTTCTTTAATGTTACAATAAATTGGTTATTTAGCTAGGAAAAAATGTCGATTCATATTTCAAAACACCCAGGCAGGAAATTGCTTAAAATATAAAATAGTACTTAAAGCATAAATAGTAAAGAATTTTAAGCTTTCTTTAATACATATATTAAATATTATATATGGTCAAGTATTTAGATAGGAACAATCTATTAATCCTATATGTAATACAACATTTGATCATCTGGGACTAATTCCTAAAACTGTTTCTTGAAAATAAAGACCCATTTTTGATTAACTGTCTATAAGGAAAACATGTAAGAACAAAGGATTAATGTCCAGGATGACTGATAGACCATTATCAGACACATTTAGATGATTTTACCTGGAATTGTTGGTGGATTAGGTAGAAAAGAATGAGATGAGAACATCTGATTTAAATGTGTAAATGTTATGCATCTGTCAGTAATTCTAAGCATATATAATAGCATCCTAGGATTTGGTGTGGACCAGGAATTTCAAACTAAAATAATCACAGGCGCTGTCACCAAGGATCTCAACAATGAAGCCTTTTCATACTTTTGATAGAAAACTAAAAATAATGACGGAGAATCTGGAAGAGCAACTTTAGTGTAAATGTATTCAATTTATTGGCAGAAATGGCCTAGTGCCAATGGTTCGGGAGTCTGTGAACAGAGAGATATACATACTGTTTGAGAAATTATTTCTTGCTTTCAAAAAACTCAAACTCTTAGTGGTTTATTTGCCAGGTCAATGTAACTAAAACTAATACAGCATTCTACAAATGCATGAAATAATTCACATTAATTAGGAAATGGGAAATCAGTTCTATGGGATCAGTTAGGTTTCTAACAAGCCTTATGATTCATGATTTCAAAATCCAGTTATGCTATCAAATTATTTAATTCATAATCTGGCTGTGTTCCTCAAGGTAGCTATAAATGTATATTGCGTTTGAATGTTAGTTTTCAGCTGCTGGAATTAAATTCCTGTCATCACTGTAATTGCTTAAACTCTACACACAAAGTCTGTGTGATTTTGATTAGAGTATAATCTCTTTCAATTAATTTTGAAAACTCTGGACTGCCTGATGGGCTTGAGAGCTAGACATAACATTTTTCTGTCAGTAAGACAGAAAGAAAAGGCAGGCTGTTTAAAAGATTGTTGTTTGTTATGTTGTTGATTCTTGCTGAACCAACATACTGCTTCAAAATAGAGCCTGTAGTACAGTGGACTAAAACACTGTTATTAACATCTGCTGCTTGCAATTACTGCAAGTTCAAATCTCACCAGGCTCAAGGTTGACTCAGCCTTCCATCCTTTCAAAGGTGAAGTGAAATGAGGACCCAGATTGTGGGGGCAATAAGCTGATTTTGTATAAATATACAAAAGTATGAAGGCTATTGCTTAACGCATTGTAAGCCGCCCTGAGTCTCTGGAGAAGGGCGGCATATAAATTAAAGCAAAAAAATAAAAAAAAATAAAAAAAAAAATGGCACCAGGATCTGCTGTGCAGGACTTTTGGGAGTTTATTGATCTGTCCCCGTCCACACACACACACAAACACAGCCAGCCGAGGGTTAAGGAAACACTTTGGAACGCACCCAGGTCTTATCTCCCACTTGGCAGCGATAGACACACCGTCTGCCAAATGCCTTTATTTTCACAAACAGAAAGATAAGATACTAATGTACAAAAAAGTCCAAGCAGAAATAATATTCCTCCCAGCAGTTCCGGACGAGGCTTTAGTGACTATCCAAGGTTTACTTTTGTTCGTCACAAGGATCCCTGACCACTACCCTCTATTATATAGTCTCTGGGGTGTGGTCCAATGACTCAGTTCTAATCCCTAGCATGCCTCCTAAGCTGCTGCAATCGTTTATCACGCCTTTGGAGGCGTGCATCCAGGAATGATGTTTCATCGTCACTCTGAGACGAACCAGCTGTTTCCCTGCTGATCTCCTCTCCCTCGGCCGGCACCTGAGACAATGCCAGAGGGGAGGGGCCTGGAGAGGGAGGCCTGGCTGACTCCTCTTCCTCATGCTCAGAGCTTTCTTCCTCCGATGGGACAGGCTCAGAGGGCGGGGCCACAAGATTTATACAACATTATGGAGGGTTAGAAACTGGATGTTGGGTTGTGAATCTTCATTTTGCTGGGAATGGAAAACTGGAATTTCAACAACTGAAAGTTCTGAGCTGCAGTAAAACACAACACATTGGAGGCAGTCTCCAAGGGGATCAGGTACACAGATCACTCTGGTGGCCTGGAAAACTAGGAGATTAGTGGGCTTCTTTTTGCAGTTAATTGGCCACTCTGAGAACAGACTGTTGGGCTAGATGGGCCCTGAGTCCAATCTGGCAGCGCATTGCTTAAGTTTTGAATAGGATTGCCTTCCTTCAGATAGAGATGGTGTGCAATTTGGGAATGTTTATCGAATCGTGTCACTTACTGAAAGAACAGGTGGCAGCCATGCTCAAAAGAGCCTCTGCACAGGTTTAGCTTGTGTGCCAGTTGTACCTATTTGTGGATTGCGAGGTCATACTCAAAGTAGCTCATGCCCTATTTATCCCTGTTTGGATTATTGTAATGTGCTTTACATGGGGCTGCCTGTGAAGAGTGTTTAGAAACTGCAACTGGTCCAGAATTCAGAGGCATGGCACTTTTGGATATTCTTCAATAAAGTCATGTAACACCCAAGCTCTAATGGTTTCCAGAACAGTTTCAAGTTTTATTCAAGATGCTGCTTATTGAGTATAAAGCTCTATGTGGACGATGCCAGATTATTTGCAGGACACCTATTAAGGGAACTTGTTTATGTGTTAATACTTTATTTATTGATTAAAAATGGATTGACCTCCGAAATATGTCTTCTTATTGTATGAGGTGGTGTTATTTTTGCCAATTGTATTGTCCTTAGTTTTAATCCTGTTTGCCAACTAGAGTTATTACTGAGAAGGGGGCTGTATATAAATTGCTTTCAAAGCAGGGACAGGTTTCAAAACCCATCGCTACCGGTTCACTTGTGGGCACGCACTTGCTTGACACTTCTGCGCATGCACAGAAGCTTCTGGGTCCTGCCGCCGCCGTTACCGGTGAACTGGTAGCAACCCACCACTGTTTCAAAGATTTATAGAATGAGGGACAACATAACAAGCAGCCTCTTTAGTGTGAAAAATGCAGATGTTAATTTGTTCTTTTCGAATTAAGCTATAAATCTGGTTTGTCATGTCATTAATAAAAGCTTTGTCAGCATAATCAAATTTATTTTTCCATGAATGTCTGCAAGAGGCAGTGGCAGATCTGGAAGAAGTATGTCAATTTTTTCTGTTCTATTACCCTGGTGACATGAGATAATTGGTTAAGTATGCATGGGAAATTGTTGGGATTCTGATAGAAGGAGTATAGGAATACAGTAAAATTTGGGAAATGCAGTTCAGTTTTATGCCAGACAGAGGATTTACAGTCCAGATTTTGCTTTTCAGCAGGTATTTAAGAAATGTATGAATGTGAAAAATTATTGCATATTTGTTAATTTAAATAAATCATATAATAAGTCAAATAGACTTGAATTATGGAGTGTTTTGCATGAATATAGAATTTAAGGTTGGCTGCTGAATGTGATAATACGATGAAAATAAAGCATGTGTAAGGAATAATCAATATTTGAACAATGAAATAAAAATCTGTATGTTCCCCTAAGTTGTTTAATGTTTGTACATCAGGGGTGGGTTCTACTTACCTTTACTACTGTTTCACAATGGGGCTATGCGTTCTTCTGCGCATGTGCAGAAGCATTCTGATGACATCAGGGGTGGTGGGTGGAGCCTCCCTCCAATTTTACTACTGGTTCTATAGAACTGGTCCGAACCGGGGGCAACCCACCACTGTTGTACATATATGATTAAAGAAAGCTTGTGGTTACGTGAGGGATGATTTGGTTGTATACATGAAAGTTCGTAATATATGCAGATATGTAATCAGGAATATAATACATGAATAAAATTAGACTAAAACAATAAGTATTAATTTACCTTGATGTTGTTTCTTAACATCCAATTTGGGGCAGTGGTTAAGGTGCTGCTCTAGAAATCAGGAGCTTGTGAGTTCTAGTCTTGTGTTAGGCATGAAAGCTAGCGAGTGACTTTGGGCCAATCACTGTCTCTTAGTCCAACCCACCTCACCGGTTGTTAGTTATGAAGGAAATAGAAGAAGGAAGGAATATTAGGTATGCCTTGCATTACTTATAACAGGAGTGTCAAACTCGATTTCATTGAGGGCCGCATCAGGGTTGTGTTTGACCTTGGGGGACTGGGTGGGTGTGGCCAGGGGTGTGTCGGGGCCTCCTCACTCATGTTGAGGGCGCCTGTGATGGCCTGAGTGCTGTGCCAGAGAAAACGGAGCTCGAGAGGGCCACGCTCCCAAACTCTGTTTTCTCTGGCAGAGGTACTGTGGACTGGTCCTTTATTGTTTCCAGGGCAGCCCCAGGGGCCAGATCTAAGCATTCTGTGGGCCTTGAGTTTGACACTCCTGACTTATAAAGTAATATAGGTGATTTTAAAAATCTAATACATATGAAAAAGGGAGTGATTGATACAAAAGAGATTGAAATGATTTGATAATATAAAAAGAATGATAAAAAAATATGAAGGAAAATGAATGTGTTGGAGGAAAGATAGACTAAGTAAGCTATGGTTGGAAAGAACTAATAAAATCCTCAAAAATAAAGGAATTAAAAATGTAAAGAACAAAAGTTTACGTATGAAGTGATAATAGAAGCAAGGATTGTTTGGAAGGAAGAAAGTTACAGTATTGGTGTGAAAATATATAGCTATAAACTAGTTTAAATTCTCTCTATTTAATTTCTTTGGCCTACTAATTCACATTCTGTATGTTATTTACTTTGATACAGAATAGCATGATGAATAGGTATACACGAATAGGTATGTTGCTTAAGGTATGTGCTTAAGAATGGAACAGAGTGCAAAGGAGGATATGATTCCTTTACAGTTTGTGTGACCACATTTAGCTGCCGGTAACATCCTTATTTCATCACCCCATTGTGATGCTGAATCATGTTTTATAAATAGAACATTTTCTTGAAAAGTTACCTAGTTAGTTGCAGATTACTTATTGATGATATCTAACTAAAATTTAAACAGTTTTCCAGTAATCCTAGTTACATCTTTATTGGATATGCAGAAAAATGCTGAAGTGGTGTTACTTTATAGAAGACAGCTAACTCAGTTTCAAACTGTTTAACATGTACATGAGGCTGCCGGGTAAGGTCATCTGATGGTGTGTGGGGAGGTATCACTAGTATGCTGATAATACCCAGCTTTACTTCTCCGCTCCAGGCCACCTGAATTATGCTGTTGATGTCTTATCCCAGTGCCTGGAGGTTGTGGGGGCCTTGATGAGGCACAACAGGCTTTGGTTCAATAAAGCACGACTGAGTGGTGTCTGGTGTTTGGAACTTCTGACCCTGGAGCTTTTTACTACCTTTGGCTTTGGATGGGGTGGCGCTGCCTCAGACAGAACTAGTATGCAATCTGGGGTTCTTCCTAGATTCATGGCTCCTATCCATAAAGCAAACCATGTTTAGGAGGGCCTTTGCACACTTTGGGGTTGCACGCTAATTTTGCCCTTTCTGGACTGGAAGCCTTCTTCGCTGTCACTCGTGATCTCACATCTGGATTAGTAAACACTTTGTACATGGGATTGCCCTTGAAGAGCTTTCAGAAGCTTCAACTGGTGCAGAGAATTGCAGCATGGCGTCAATGAGCCAATGGAAGTTAGTGGTGCCAGTTATTTGGTGCATGTAAAACAGTATTTTGTGAGTTGTATTGGTTGCCAGGTGCAAGTCAAGGTTGCATTTTTAAAGCCCTTCATGGCTTGACATTGAGTTACCTGAGGGACTTTCTCCAGTTGTTTCTGTTTGTCCGTTCCAGTAGGATGGGTGTGGTTCAGGTCCCATTGGCTAAGGAATATGGGTTGGTGGTGTTTAGGAGGTGTGCCTTTTCTGTGTAGGCACCTGCTTTGTGGACCATTCTCCCTTCAGAGATTAGGATAAGCTTGAGCCTGCTAACCTTTGGGAAGGCACTAAAGGCCTGGTTCTGTACAAAGACTGACTGGGTGAAGGGGCCTGTTTTCCAACTGTATTAGTGGCTATTCATTTTGATACCTTCTTCAGTTGCTATGTACTTTAATTTTTGCATTTGGAGTTTTAATTGTTTTGAATTTTAGTTTAATGTTGTTTCCCACCCGGAGTCACTTTCTGAGATGAGTGGCATGTTTATCTCTTATCCCTTTCCATGAATTTCCAATTTTAGAAGAAAATTGTAGATGGTAATGATGCAATACATTAAAAGCGGTAATTTCATCTTCCATACATAAAAGAATTTCTGTCTATGTGTACCTCAGTGGTAGAGCAAAATATACCAGCTTTGTTCTACAATAGGAAAAGCTGTCTATCTGAAACTATAAATGCATATAATCAGTGTACAGATGATATCAACCAATGGAACAGAAGTTGCCTTCAGAAGTTGTGGGAGCTTCATCACTGGAAGCTTTCAAGAAGAGACAGGACTGCCATTTGTCAGAAATGGTGTAGGGTCTCCTGCTTGAGGGAGGGGTTGGACTAGAAGACCTAAAAGGTCCCTTCCAACTCTGTTAATCTGTTGGTCTCCGGATACTGTACCCCATGCTGTCGAATGACATTATCCAGTGATTTCATGTAGATGTTAAAGAGGAGAGTCAAGAAACCCAAGCCCCGAGCCACCCTGAATATGAAACTGTGGCTGAAACTAAGATAATGGCATCCCACCAGCTTCTTGGATGTGATTTAAAGCTATATCATCCAAATTTTTATTCAATGTTATGATCAATGAAAGTATTCAATTTTATCTCCAATTTTATCAACTACAGGTTTACAAAGAATCTCTCCCCTGATAAAATCAACTTGAGCACTCTCAAAGGGCAGGGGCAGTTGACGAATCTAGAACTGGATGAAGACGTTCTGCAGAATTTGCTGGATCTGCCCACTTGGCTAGCCATTACTCGAGTTTTTTGCAACAAGGCCTCCATCAGGGTAAGCCAAAATTCCCATAACTATTAATATTATTTTTAGTATTTTTCTGTCTTAATCATTTTTCTGTTTTTTTTTTATTTGGATGTAAAAGTTCCTCTGACTTTTTCTACAGATATTCCGATATAGGCATTTGAGATCTGCTATAGCAGTGGTCCCCAACCTTTCTAGCTTGGTGGCCCGGCGCAGTGGGAGGTGGGGAAGGGGATGGTTTCATGCGAGTGGTGGGTATGTCACAGCTCCATTTGCGCTCATATGAGGGGAGCTTTGCACATGTGCACTTGCCTGCTGCTTGCCTGGCCCGGTTGGGGATTCCTGTGCTATAGTAATTAGCAAAAAAAAAAAAAAAAAAAAAAAATCAAGTTCTGAATTCCAGATGCCTCAGAAATTATAGCATAAGCACTCTGATTACATTCAGCTTTAAATTGATTGTCAGTTTGCTGTTAGGCTTCACATCTTAGTATCAATCAAAATAGAGCTCGAAGCGACTTTGGATGTCTTCTAATCCATTCCCCTGCTCAAGCAGGAGATCTTATACCCATGATGGCGAACCTATGGCATGCGTGCCATAGGTGGCAAACGTATCCCTATTGGAGGACAAGTGAGCTCAGCTCCAGCGCGTATGCATAACAGGCCTTCCAGTCCCACCGGAAGTTGGCAAATGGGCCATTTCTTTTTGGGCCTTCTAGGCCCGCTGGAAGTAGGGAAACAGGCTGTTTCCTGCCTCTGGAAGGCCTGGGGGAGGGGTGGGGAAGGCCCGTTTTTCTCTCTCCCCAGCCGCCAGAGCCTTTCTAGGAGCTTGGGGAGAGCGAAAACGGTCTTCACCCCCTCGGACCCCCTTCGGAGGCAGGAAATGGCCCATTTGCCAACTTCCGGTGGGACTGGAATGCCCGTTTTTTGCTCTTCCCCAGCCTCCAGAGCCTTTCTAGGAGCCTGGGGAGGGCAAAAACGGCCTTCCCCACTCATCCCCAGAGGCCATCCGGAGGCAGGAAAGGGCTGTTTTCGCTCTCCCCAAGCTCCTAGAAAGACTCTAGGAGCTTGGGGAGAAAGAAAAATGAGCCATTGAGTGCCAGGAGCAGGGGGGGGTGTCGCGCGCTCCTGCATGTGGGAGGGGCACATACACGACCTCCTCCCGCTCCTGGCACGTGATGGCAAAAAGGTTCGCCATCACTGTCCTATACCATTTCAGACAAGTAACTGTCCAGTCTCTTCTTTAAAAACCCCAGTGATGAAGCACCCACAAGGTCTGAAGGCAAGCTGTTCCACTGGTTAATTGTCCTCACTGTTAGGAAGTTTCTCCTCAATTCCAGGTGCTTTTCTCCTTGATCAGTTTTCATTTGTTGTTTCTTGTCCTGCCCTCTGGTGTTTGGAAAATAATTTGACCCTCTCCTCTTTGTGGCAGCCTCTCAAATACTAGTCCCTCGGGAGAGGGGGCAGTATATAAATATAATAAACTATAAACTAGTATCATGTTCTCCCTAGTCCTTCTTTTCTCTAGACTAGCCAAACCCAAATCCTGCAGTCGTTCTTCATATCTGACACTTACTTTCATGCATAATTAGAGAGATTATATTTTGTGGTCATACTTGTACATTAATATAAAGAACACAGTGTTCTCTTCTTGAAAAAAAATGCTGTAGGCTTCTTCAGGAATAAAATTAATTTTTTAGTTGATGTAAGCAAGTAATCATTTAAGCACCATTAGGATTGGTGTTAGGGCTAGAAGCTTCATGAAAAATTAATTGCAAGATTTATTAATAAAAATATTATAGCCTTGATCTTTTTCTGCTGGAGTAGCAAAATCAATTCTTCCTGCTGTGTTTTCTTGAGATGAGGATTAATAATTGAAACATTTTAGGGAAAAAAATTAATTTGTAATATCAGAATTATCTACTCAGTTCAGTACATGCACAGATAAACTATTTGGGTAATGAAAAAACTGTTTTTGTTTGTATATTTTTCTTTGTTTAGCTTCTGTAACTTTGTATGCTTCTTATATGCATTCTTTCCTGACATAAGGTCAATATACTTGCTGATTAATTAATATACTTTATTTGTTTACAGAGCTAAGTTCAAACAAGTTACAGTAATAAATGATTATGCTCGATATTTAAGGGCACATAAGAATTTCTTATGCAGTGGGCTCAGGACCCAACTTTTAGTAAGTGTAGGAAAGATGTACATGACAAACAACAAAATTATGATTGCAACAGGATATATTTTATGTTTTCTGCTATCTTCATTTTCACTGCTGTTATATAAACCAATGGAAAACAATAAAAAAACATTGCAATAAGTTATCAGTTTGGCCTATATCACCATATGTTATTTACCTGGAAATTAACTGCATTTATTTACTAATATTTTCTTCCAAAATTATCTTGTCCTTTGTTTGGAAGAAGACTAGTAACTGGTAAATGTACTATAAATATTCCATATGTACTGAAAAAAAGGGAACAACAGAATAAAAATTAGCTTTCACTGATTTTAAAATGTTATTCTCTAATTGGAGTTTTAGTGCTTAGCAAGCTTTTAAAGCAGTAGTCCCTAATCTTTTTGGCACCACGGACCAGTTTTCCACAGACTTTGCGGGGAGGTTTGCTTGCTTGTGTACTGCGACCTGCTCACCTCCTAACAGACCACGGACTGGTACTGGTTCGTGGCCCAGGGGTTGCGGATCCCTGTTGTAAAGGTTAACATTTTCTGAACTTCATTACATGTCCAGTGTTTTGTGAAATTCGTAATAATTCATTCTAAGGTTTGACTTAGGTTTATAGTTTTAAGACCATTATTAATTTTTATCAAACATTTCTTTGCATTTTCATTAGTACTGGGCAGAGGTGGGTTTCAGCAGGTTCTGACCAATTCTGGAGAACCGGTAGCGGAAATTTTGAGTAGTTTGGAGAACCGGTAAATACCATCTCTGAGTGGCCCCGCCCCCATCTATTCTCTGCCTCTAGAGTCCCAGGTGATCAAGAGGAAATGGGGATTTTGCAGTAACCTTCCCCTGGAGTGGGGTGGGAATGGAGATTTTACAGTATTCTTCCCCTGCCATGGCCACCAAGCCACGCCCACAGAACTGGTAGTAAAAAACTTTGAAACCCATCACTGGTACTGGTAAGCGGGTGATTAATTTGTGCCCTTCACTACAGTATACTGGTGGGTAAACTAATCCTCTGAAACCAGCTTTCACAACTAGGAGAATTCTGCTAGGATAATTTGTGATCTTCAGAGGCAGGCTAGGAAGAAAGACTGCTTGAGGAGGGAGAAAGATTTTTCACACCTGCTTAACTTTTCTCTGGTGGGAATAGTATCCTGTAAGCAATCTCTTATTTGCTGATCAAGCAACCATAATAAAACTAACTGTATGTGTATTGTTGTGTTGACAGAGGCCATAGATGCTTTATATAATATATTGCTTTGAATATCTCCTTAGAGCAGTGCACTCCAAAGTCCTTATGATTTGGACATAACTAATTAGGTGTTATAGAATGTGAATTTGTAGGGTAGCAGTTTGAGGCATAGCCATCAAATTCACCTAACTGATGGCTTAAATGTCTTAATTTGTCTTAAATGTATGTTTGACAAAGTATAAGTAAGCATCAAAGTCCACAGCACAAAATTTTACTTTATTACCTTTAGCAGATTTGTATGCAGAGTATTTAATAAGGAATGGTTTTGTTTTTAATGACTGTGTATTCCATGCAGCAAATTTTGTCATGCTACTTTTCAGAGCAAATATTTTCTAGAACTGATCTTGTTAGTTCCACCCTAAACCTATTTAATCCTTGCAGCATTTCCTGTTTATTTAACATTAGTTCTGTTGTTTCAGATCCAGTGGACTAAGTTGAAGACTCACCCAATCTGTCTGGTAATGACCTTGTTTATCTCCTGTTTATCTCCTGTTTATCTGTCAGTAAGAATTTGTAATCTAGTTTATGTCTTTAAAAAGCATTTATTTTTAAACCTAAAAATAAGGGAATACTGTTGTTGGTCTCCATATAGATCCGTTATAGTTGTAAGCATAATTCTGTGTAATTTCTGTGATGAACATATAATATTGGAAGTAATTAAGGTAGTTGTAAAATACACCGATGCTTCTCTTATGTTTTCAGCATTGTGTTTGTAAGCCTTTTTTGCCATCATAAGAATCCAGTTTTGGGTGGAAACCCTGCCATATACTCCTGTAAAAAATGTGATTTGATAACATTTTACATGTATTATTATGCTGTCCTAGGCTACATCTGATATTGTATATATGAGTAGACTCACTATATGCTTATTGTGGGAATGAATTTGAAAAACGTTTGAAAGAAAATTAGGCCAATGGCATTGTTTGGGTTGATTAAAATGTTCAGATTTAGAACAGATAAAGTTCTTTATATATTTTCATAATTAATCTGCAATTTATTACCACCAATATGGTAATGATTGCTAAACTAGATGACTTCAAAAGAAGGTTAGAAAATTAATAGGGAAGAAGTCTAATGAGAGCTATTCATATTGGAGACAGTATGTCTCCAAATACATGTTGCAAGGGAACAGTGGCAAGAGACATGTGTCTTCGTCTCCTGATTGTGAGCAAGCCAGAGAAACTTGTTTGGCTGCTGTGAGAAACAAAATGCTGAACTAAGATGGGCCTTGGCCTGATTCAGCAAAGCTATTTTTATGTTATTAATGACTTAATTTAAAGCACCTTCTTTTTTCAGGTCCCATATGATAGTCTTTGTCATTGCTTTAGTTGGGGGTGATTTTTGAGGATGTGAAACTTGGTTGG
Organism: Arizona elegans; assembly: GCA_022577455.1. Classification (NCBI taxonomy): domain Eukaryota; kingdom Metazoa; phylum Chordata; class Lepidosauria; order Squamata; family Colubridae; genus Arizona; species Arizona elegans. The sequence goes on from JAKOOJ010000002.1 coordinate 157,995,629, forward strand.
CTTCTAATTTATGCTAGATGTTTTTGGATAGTAACAGTAGTGATATATTTTTGTGTGGGGGACAGTATATGTATTTCTAAATAAATATAACATGTTGAAAACTTCAGCATATGAAACAATCCTAAATAGCTTAAAACTAGTGACAAAAAGGTAAGGTAAAAAGGTACACAATATTACTTTTACCGATGTTAAACCAGGTTAGCATTGTTTACTGCTAACAAATTATAAATTGATAGCTTTGCACATCAAAATCAATCAAAAATACAAATCACATTCTCGGTTAGGGTTGGCAAACTGTTTTGTTGGAACGACTAAAGGTTATGCTCACAAGTGAACTTAATTGTTTATTTTGACAAATTCCTAATTGGTTTATTCAATGGTTTTCTTTATAACTGTGCTTTGCACCTTTGTGGATTCATTAGAAGCTTCATTAAGGCAGAAAAGCAAACCAGAAATCGACCAGGAGCTTACAATTAATTCTGTTCACACGTCATGCCAAGCTAAACCACAGTCTAGTCAGTAGCTAATCCCAAAATATTTAATCCATTTATAGGCTTGGCTAAGAAAAACAAACTTCATCACTATTAATATGAAGTGTAACCCAGTAACTAGATTAGGAAATAATTCTTATTGTTTAACCCCCTAGTATTTTTTAATTTTACCTTGTTTTCTCCTAGTTCCTTCCATGTACTTTCATTCCATTTCTCAATGTTTTTCTCTTTGTTGTTTCACAGTATTTGGATAAAGTTGAAGTGGAGATGCGAACATGTGAAGAGCCCAGGCCACCCAATGGACAGTCTCCCATTGCTGTTGCTTCAGGACAGAGGTAAATTCTGCTTCTAATTTTTTCTTAGTGTGCTTTTTTTCAGCTAGGAATTCGAGACTCCAGGCATGGGGTGCAACCTTTGTTTTTTTGTTCAAATGGTACTGTGTTGCAGTAGTATCTGTGGCGGGTTTTTAACAGGGTTAAAATGGCAGCTGCGACCAGGCAATCAAAGGCTCATCTTTTTAAAACACGTTTCACACTTAAAATAAGATGGACTTTGATTGCCTTGTTATGCATGTTAATTTGAAGCCTATAAATATCAAACAGATTCCCCCTTCAAATTTTTTTTTCTTGATATCTTCCTCTTGTAGCTACTCTCATATTTTCCTAATAAAGTGCAACTAAGAGCAGCATCTATTATATGGATGGAACCCAGATTACAGTTAATTTTCCCAGATGTTGGATGGGCAGTAAAATAAATCTTGTTGACTTTTGTTTTGTTTTGTTTTGAGCTGCTGAAGAAGAAAGAATGATGTAAAAGAAAGCATTCTATTTTATGGCTCTGGAATTGTCTTTTTGAAAAGAAAAATAAAATTTACATACATAACATATGTCACAGCTGTACTAAAGCTGGGACCATAGCACATTGTCATTTTGGGACCAATATTTAACAAAAGCCATGCAATTTATAATGTGCTTTGTGTTTGCTTGAAGCATTAATTATAGCAAAGAAGATTTTTTAAAAACAAGCCAAACAGTTCTTGCTTCTTTTGTTATCGGCTTCATGAGACAAGCAAAGTTTATTTCTTTGTAGACGTATGAAGATGTTTAATATTTTTAATGATTTTTTTAAAAAATGTAACTAATAAAATTGAAAGAAAACAATCTAGCTATCTGTCCTGACCTAGAAAAAATATAACTGCGTAAGCCTAGCACGTTTCCGAGTTACATGCTTTAATGTTTAAAATGAGCTAAAGCATTATACTCCATTAAAAATTATTTCCTCCTCTACAGTGAATATGGATTTGCAGAGAAGGTTGTGGAAGGTATGTACATTATTGTCAATTCAATTACCATCAAGATACACTCCAAGGCCTTCCATGCATCATTTGAATTATGGCAGCTTCAAGGATATAGCGTCAACCCCACCTGGCAGCAAAGTGATCTTCGCTTTACCCGAATCACTGATTCACATAAGGGAGAGGTAGGCCCATAAACAGGTGTCCTTATATTTGGAATGCTTTCTGTAGACTTGCAAAGATTTTAACATTTAATTATGTTTTTCGTTGCTCTGCAGATCTTTTTGATTTCTGTAGTTTGCCACAACCATTTTGAAATAAACTAAGCTTCTTGTAATTTTTTGTTCTTTCTTAAATTGCCTGTTTCCTAATCTATAATTTACAACATTACGTTAGACAACTTTAGGAACTTTTTTTTTATTTTGTATCCCTTGCTTCCCTCTGGATAGGTTTTAACATTTAAAGAACTCACCTGGCAGACGCTTCGAATAGAAGCTGATGCTACAGAAAATGGAGAACAAGATCCCCTCACTACCCCTCTAAGACTTATTACTAACCAGGGCAAAATCCAAATATCACTTAAGAGGAAGGTGAGTATATATTTTGCTGAAAAGTATTATTGGGTAGAATTATTAATATAACTAGAGTTTGGGTAATATGCATAATATATTTTGATATGAACATTAAGAATTCCCAGCTCACTCATAATAAGATAAACAATGGAATATATCTTCCCCCAGCTGCTCTGGAGTTCGGAAAACAGAAAAACAGAAGATTTTTTTAAAAAATGTAAATTTGAATAATATATTCCAGTTGCAAAATGTGAAACTCCCAGTTGCAGAAGTTAGAATTATTTTATTAATGAAAAATTTCAGATCCTTGATTTTTAGTAAAAAAAAAAAGGATTTGATATATGATATACAGGTAGTTCTTGACTTAGAACCAGAATTCAGCCCTCAATTATGGTCGTAAATTGTAATGGTCATTAAAAAGGTGATCATGTGATTGTGCCCAATTTTATGACTTTTTTTGTGGTCGTTAGGCAAATGGCGATCATAAAGTTAATGTTGCAGTCATTAAGTGAACCCATTATTCACTATGGAGATCAGACGTAAATACCGTGTTTCTCCAAAAACAAGACATCCCCTGATAATAAGCCCAATCGGGCTTTTGAGTGCATGCGTTAAAATAAGCCTCCCCCTGAAAATAAGCCCTCCCCGAAAATATTTAAATGAAGAGCTGGAAATCAGGTAAGATGGCAAGAGGAGGTCCATCTTGCTCCATGTGCCCCAAAATAATAAGACCTCCCCGAAAATAAGGCCAAGCAGTTATTTCGGGGTTCAAAAAATATAAGACAGGGTCTTATTTTCGGGGAAACACGGGTACCAGTTTCAAGCAAAAAGTTGAAAATCATGGTCCTGTGATCACTGGGCAGTACAAACAGCTGTAAATGCAGGCTGATTGCTGAGTACCAAAAATATGGTCATGTGACTGCAGGGGGAAGGCAGACATTGAAACTTCTAACCTGGATTGTAATTTACAGGGTCTGTCATAAGTGACCAGTCATAAATGAAAAACTATATGTTGTTTTAAAAAGGGTCTGAACAGAAACTTGATAAACTAAGTTTTAATAGGTTTTAAATAGTTGTTAAAGGGTTGAGAGGAAGGGCCTCCATTAAATGCTTAGGATATAGTGGTAGTCTTCCACGTAATATGAAGTATAACTTCTTACCTGAGCACTTGTTTCATATTTACAGCCACTCTGGTCAATTTTTCTTGTATTTCCCAGACTTTTTTTGGAACAGCAGTTTATACCATGCATCTTTTAAAAATTTTGTATTCTTAACTCACATTGTTAAGGAAGCCAGTTTATTCTATAAATACATGTTGAAAAATCATACAATGCATTTTGTTTAAAGTACTGTGAAATATTGATTGTTCCTTTCTTTTTCAAATAAAAGTGATATATTTGTGTTCGGAGATTATTTAGGAATCAGCCCATTTGCTAGCTTATGGGAAAAATAATTTAAAGATGCTACCCAATGAAGCTGCTTATTCTTGGGAATAAATAACAACCCTTTCAGACAGCGTACTGATCTTTTTCTGTTTATGAGCCAGACAAAGGATTGCAATGTGGTGGCATCTAAGCTCATGTTCCTCCTTGATGACTTGTTGTGGGTGCTAACTGACTCTCAGCTGAAGGCAATGATGAAGTATGCAGAGTCCTTGAGCGAAGCCATGGAGAAATCAGCTCAGCAGAGAAAAAGTTTGGCTCCTGAACCTATCCAAGTAAGCACCTTTAACACATGTAGTAAGATACGTTTATTCTCTCTCTCTTTCTCTCTCGTTCATGTGATATTGTTGATTGCATTTATGTCTCACTATAGTAAGAATTGACTTTCTGATAGTTTACGCAATATAGGCAAAATTAAAGTTATATTTTAAAAGTTAAAATAAACATTTTAAACAAATGTTTAAAACAAACAACTCCTCTTCCCATCCAGTCAGTCAGTAAGAAATGCAAAGATGACTGAGTCTTAACTAGAATGCTTTTCAGAACAGCTTGGTCTTCCTTGAATGTCTCATGGACAGGTCAGACTGCGCTCTAATAGGAGGCCGCTCCAGAGAGCTGCTGCTGCTGCTGCTAAAAGGCAGCAAGACCTGACCTCGGTTCCTTTTACGTCCCCAAAAGTGGGAAGTTAAAAATAGCTTCTCCTGAGATGATTTAATAAGTAGGGCCAATTTTGATTGGAGTAAGCAATCCATCAGATTTGCAGGTGTCAAACCACAAAAGGCTTTATAGCTCACAAAGCTTTAATTTGCCAAAATAGCAGAAGCATATTGTTGTTTCATAGATATTTAGGATTGCATCCAAATTGGATATTATGTGAATATGAGACATACTGAGATTAAAAAAAAAAACAATTAGCAAGAGGAGAACAAACAGTAATATTGTTTTCTGTTCGTCCAATAGTTTACTATGTTGCTTCTCATAAGATTACATAGTAAACTGTACAGGTAGTTCTTGGTTAAAGACTCACTTGTTCAGTCACCATTAAAGTTTCAATGGCAGTGAATGAGTGGTACTTGCAAGGTCCTTGCAGTTCCTGCTATTGTAGTGCTCCATGGTGACATGATTAAGATTCAGGCACTTGGCAACTGGTTCGCATTTGTGACAGTTTCAGCCTCTCATGATCAGTGATCGCCATTTGTTATCTTCCCTGCTAGCTATCTACAGTTGCAAGAAAAAGTATGTGAACCCCCTTGGGATTACATGGAGTTTTACATGAATTGGTCATAAAATGTGCTTTGAACGTCAATTAAATCACAACAATAGAAAAACACAGTCTGCTTAAAATAATACTACACAAACATTAGATGTTGCCATGGTTTAATTGAACATAACACGTAAACATTCACAGTGCAGGGAGGAAAAAGTATGTGAGCCCCTAGCCTAATGACTTCTCCAAGAGCTAATTGGAGCCAGGAGTGAGCCAACCTTGACTCCAATCAGTGTGATGATATTGGATGTGTTGCTGACAGCTGTCCTGCCCTTTAAAAATACACACCTCTTTTGGGTTTACTGGTTTCAAGAAGCAGTGTCTGATGTGAACCATGCCTCGCAGAAAAGAGCTCTCAGAAGACCTACGATCAAGAATTGTTGACTTGTATGAAGCTGGAAAGGGTTACAAAAGTATCTCCAAATGTCTTGATGTTCATGTCTCCACGGTAAGACAGACTGTCTACAAATGGAGAAAGTTTAGCACTGTTGCTACTGTCCCTAGGCGTGGTCGTCCTGTAAAAATGACTGCAAGAGCACAGTGCAGAATGCTTCATGAGGTATAGAAGAATCCTAGAGTGTCAGCTAAAGACCTACAGAAATCTCTGGCACATGCTAACATTTTTGTTGACACATCTACAATAAGGAAAACATTAAACAAGAATGGAGTACATGGGAGGACACCACGGAGGAAGCCATTGCTGTCCAAAAAAAAATATTGCAGCACGTTTGAAGTTTGCAAAAGAGCACCTGGATGTTCCACAGCACTACTGGCAAAATATACTGTGGACAGATGAAACAAAAATTGAGTTGTTTGGGAAGAACACACAACACTATGTGTGGAGAAAAAAAGGCACAGCACACCAACATCAAAACCTCATCCCCGCTGTAAAACATGGCGGAGGGAGCATCATGATTTGGGGCTGCTTTGCTGCCTCAGGGCCTGGACGGATTGTTGTCATTGATGGGAAAATGAATTCCAGAGTTTATCAAGACATTTTGCAGGAAAACGTACGACCATCTGTCCGCCAACTGAAGCTCCACAGAGGATGGGTGATGCAACAGGACAATGACCCAAAGCATACAAGTAATTCAACAAAAAAATGGCTTCAACAGCACAGAATACGCCTTCTGGAGTGGCCCAGTCAGAGTCCTGACCTCAACCCGATTGAAATGCTGTGGCATGACCTTAAGAGAGCGATTCACACCAGACATCCCAAGAATATTGCTACACTGAAACAGTTTTGTGAAGAGCAGTGGTCCAAAATTACTCCAGATCGTTGTGCAGGTCTGATCTGCAACTACAGGAAACGTTTGGTTGAAGTTATTGCTGCCAAAGGAGGATCAACTAGTTATTAAGTCCAAAGGTTCACATACTTTTTCCTTCCTGCACTGTGAATGTTTACATGTTATGTTCAATTAAACCATGGCAACATCTAATGTTTGTGTAGTATTATTTTCAGCAGACTGTGTTTTTCTATTGTTGTGACTTAGATGAAGTTCAGAGCACATTTTATGACCAATTCATGCAAAACTTCACGTAATCCCAAGGGGTTCGCATACTTTTTCTTGCAACTGTACAAGCAAAGACAATGGTAAACTGGCAGGGAGGGTTGCTTTACTTTTCCCTCTAAAGACAATGTTAACTCCACGTTGTTGATGTGTCACAGTATATTGCTTTATTTAGTTACTTATTTAATCAAGATAGCTGCTCAATCACTAAAACAACCGTAGGCAGTATTTTAAAAAATACATAAATAAAAAGAGTAATACAGTGATATAAAAAACATACATATAAGATTGTATCAGGAGAAAAACAGTACCATAAAAAAACAAGCACCAAGCATGGTTACAAATCTCTTCTCCCAGTGCCTGACTAGAAAACAATATCTTTGTGGCTCTTCAATATTAGATTAATAAAGAATCCAGTAATTACCTTAAAATGAAAAAAAAACTTTTGTGAAAGATAGAGAGACAAATTATCAGGGAAGTGTAGAGGCCCGGAAATAGTTGTTTTTATTTTCTCACTTGTAAGCTGCTTAAATGTGGGTGAACAGTATTAGGTGTTAGGTCAAGTGAGATGCAAGAATCATTCCTAAATACTGTGTTCTTCAACATTTTTATTAATGACTAGAAAGAGGAAGTGGAGATGCATATTAGCAGATAATTCAAAATCAAGCTGCATCTGGAAGGCTACAAATTTTAAAGTCTGAGCCTTTGAGGCTTTGTGGTTGACTAGAGGTGAGGGACAAGCTAGTTGTTCATTCATATTTCCTTGGCTTCAGTCACGATCTCAATAATTGTTACCCTGTGGTAAAATGGGAAAATGTTATAAATAAATAAATAAATGTTCATTTTCCACTGTGGGTTCGCTATATTGTAATTTAGGAAATTGACCTCCCTCTCCCCATCCCACACTGCCCCTGCAAAAACAGCAACAATAACAACAACAAGGGTCTTTAACAATTATCCCAAGATCCCTGTTTTCCATTTTGGCTTTCTGTTTATTAATATTCATTTAGGGATTTGAATTAGAAATTCTGCCTTGAATTAATGCATTTCAAAGCCTATTTTTCTGATCCCATAGGATGATTTGAGGTCTTCTGATACTATGCCATCTCCGTTGTTCCTCTTAGGTTCTGTATAGGTGTAAATTAGCACTTAATTTTTCTGTATTACAGATCACACCTCCTATTCCCAGTACCCAACAATCTTGGCCGCATTCATTTGGCAGCACCCATAAAGCTATCAGCCAGTATTTTGAAATGTATGATATGAAAGAGTCTTCTTATCACCTTCTTATTTCCCGTCTGGACCTTCACATATGTGATGATAGCCACACTCGAGAAACAGGTAGCTTTCCCTGGGATGAAATTGGGAGAGCGGGTGGGTTCCCCCCCCCCAGTGATGTGTGCAGAAATTTTAAGCAGGTGTTTCAACTTGGTTCCTCTTTTTGCTCTTTCTTCCTCATTCCAGCTTTTTTATAAAATCGTTTCAGTAGCAAGAAGTCTATTTTGAGCTCATGGGCACATATGGAATGTTAGGTACAGTTACAATAAGGATGCTGTGGGGAATTCTGTATTCACAAATGAAATTGTTAACTAGTGAAATGGCTCCCCACCATCTCTTCCTGTTCCCCCCCCCATATCATGTGTTCTTCCTTTTTATTTTTGAGGTACAGATGTTTTTTCCAAACAATATTAGGCTGCAGACATATTCCAGAGGTGGGTTTCAGCAGGTTCTGACCAGTTCTGGAGAACTGGTAGCATAAATTTTGGGTAGTTCGGAGAACTGGTAGTAAAAATTCTGACTGGCCCTGCCCCCATCTATTCTCTGCCTCCCAAGTCCCAGCTGTTTGGGAGGAAATGGGGATTTTGCAGTAACCTCCCCCTGGATTGGGGAGAGAATGGAGATTTTACAGTATCTTTTCCCTGCCATGCCCACCAAGCCACACCCACAGAACTGGTAGTAAAAAATTTTGAAACCTACCACTGACACATTCCCCATTTTTCTAATGGAGCCTAAATAGCTATGGCCTACATTGGAAATAAAATGTTAAAGGCTGATGCTTTTTAACACAATAGCTTCATATTTGTTTGTTTGTTAAAAGAATGTTTAAAAATGACTAATGTAGGTAGAGAGACCTGCAAGCATTAAGGGAGGTTGCTATAAGTATCTTTATGCTTATGGGTATCATTCAGCTTAGTTATCTAATTAGAATCATGCTGTATGATAATATGACAATATTTTGAAGAATCTAATGAAAATATTTTTAAAACAAAAATCTCAATAAAAATAGATGTTGAGGGATTTATATATTTGACATCGTTTTTTAAAAAATATTCCAAGAGGTGAGACCTAATTTATTTATGAACAATGTATATTATTCAAAGTGTTACATTTTAGAGTACCTATTCATAGTCTATTTGTGTAAACTAGGCATACAGCAACCAGGATTTGTCTCATTTTAACTCCATTTTACCACAGGTGCTTCCAAACATGGTATAGTGGGAGGTGCAATGCAATTAACTTTCAGGAAGATGGGCTTTGACTATTATCCTTTCCACTGGGCAGGTATGTTGCAAAATTTGTGAGATATTGCATAAACATTAGTATTCTATTACAGCAAATGAAATGAGTGTGGCAGGAGGGAAAACGCAGGGGATTTTGTTAGCTTTTTTCTAAACTTGCTGCAGTGGAGAAGAGCTGAACATATAGCCCATTCCTGAAGAAGCAGAAATAGAATGCACAGCTATCAATGACATTTTTCTTAAATTTAAATACAATCATATAATTGCAATGGGAGGAAAAATAGGGAATTATGTCATTCTTTATATTATTTTTTTAAAAAGATTGTAGGGGCTTCATCACTGGAGGTTTTTATGAAAATATTGGACAGCCACCTATCTGAAATGGTATAGGGTCTCTTGCTTTTGGGCAAGGGATTGGACTAGAAGACCTCCAAGTTCCCTTCCAGCTCTATTCTGATTAAAAGTGGACAGATAATATTTCCTTTAACAAAGAAGACATCAAGGGAAGTCAACATTACTGAGCAAAACTATGAGTAACAAATATTTGTTCATTTATTGTGTACAAATTCCATTAGAGATAGGAATGGTTTTAAGAATGTGGTTTGGAGTCAAATGGCAACATTTGTTAAGCTACAATGGAAAACAGACTATTACGTCTTAATAAATTTTCAGATAGGAAAATTAAATGTACAGTTAACAACAAGACCTTTTAACTTGGTTGATCGGAGAGGTCCAAATTAGAAGTGTGTCTTCAAAAACGAAATGAGCTGGCTGACAGAAGTATTGTCATTTTGTCAATTTAAACTCCCTATTTTTTTCAGGTGATAGCTGCAAACATTGGGTGCGATATTGCAATGCTATGGAGACCTGGGAACATTGGGCAAAAAAACTAGTGAATGAATTCCAAAACAAGATGGGAAAATATAGTGAAGAAATAAGTTCTGCCTTCTTTAAAACCGCAGAGAAGGAATCTCCCTTGAAAAAGAGACAAGGTAACTCAAGATTCCTTATCAAGGTTTTGCAGCTGCAGATGGCTGGGAGCAGCTTTCAGAGCAAACATACAAATTTTAGCAACAGCATGACTTTGTTAACCATTCAAAAGAGGTTCTTCAGATGTGCTCCTATATTTACCAAAGCATCTCTTTTGATTACTTGGCTCTTCTGTATTTGCTCACTCAAAACCTCATTTAACTTCTGAATACTTCTGAATAGTGAAGACAGGGCAGCTTTTACCATATAAATAAACTACCGTTGAAACATCCACATTGCATTGTGCTACTTATGTGTCTCATTAAAAAGTGAAATTTAGGAATAGGAATGGGGTACAACTTACGATGTGTTAAAAATAATGCATACACATCTGGATTCGGTGTAACTACTTAAAAGCACCATTGTCTCTCATGCGAAAAGTAGACTTCCTCTTATTTCAAACTGGAATGATGATGGTTCGAATAGAATAGAGTAGAGTAGAATAGAATAGAATAGAATAGAATAGAATAGAATAGAATAGAATAGAATAGAATTCTTTATTGGACACACAAGGAATTTGTCTTGGTGCATATGCTCTCGGTGTACATAAAAGAAAAGATACATTCATCAAGAATCATAAGGTACAACACTTAATAATAGTCATAGGGAAACAGTCAATATAAATCTTAAGGATACCAGCAACAAGGTTACAGTCATACAGTCATAAGTGGGAAGAGATGGGTGATAGGAACGATGAGAAAATTAATAATAATGCAGACTTAGTAACTAGTTTGACAGTGTTGAGGGAATTATTTGTTTAGCAGCTTACTTTAAGAGCTTATGAAAGCTAATCCCTGGAATCTATATCAGATATGTATATATTTTTATATAAATATGTGTTTTCCATTTGACAATTGTTTCATGAGAACAAATGCACCACTGTCTTCTGTATGTATTGAAGGTGGGAGGATAGTTCTGAAGTTTTGTTGCCTATAATCATTGTTGAGTCTTAATGATAACTTCTGCATATTAACGTATTTTAAAATATCCTCATTCAAAAAGTCGTCTTCTGCTATTAGTCAAGGGAAGGACAATACCAAAGAGGCAGCTATGAAAATAACTTACAAATAAGGCAAGCTATAACTTCTGAGTCTCTGCTAATGACTGTTTTTTAAAGAAGAATTTTCAAGCACATAAAAGTTCTATATTTGTTGCATTCAGTATTGTTGGTTCGGTACTTTTCATGCCAATAAAGAACCGAGGATGAGAAAGGCAGAGAACAATACTTTTAAGTTTAAGGATTTATTTTAATGGCTGAAAGGAAGAATTTGTTCTGATTGTTATGATGGTTTTGCTTTAAGATGCTGTTTCTAGTTCTCCAAAAAGCTCTACAGAGAAGGGGTTACATCAAACCAGCACACCACCTCGTACCCTGCTAGGACTCCAACGGCCTGCATGGAATAGACTCCGATCTAGTTGCCTGGTTGTTCGAGTTGACGATCTGGATATTCATCAGGTAAAGTTCTAATATTTATATGGAAAAGTGAGCATCACACTGTTCTGCCCCAGCTCCGGATTTCCAAGGATATTGACACACACCAACGGTCCTTATCAAATTTATTAAGTAGCAAGAATAAACAAGACCAGCAAAAGTTGGCAACCAGCCCAGAAAACAAGATATGATAAACCAAAATACTCTGATAATAATATGAGTTGTTTCCAGCAAGAACGCACTAGCTCTGTGTGACTTAAATAGGCTAAAGGAGTGGCCAATTATCCTCAAGGCCTACTCTCGAGTAGACCTCCTCCTCCTGAGTAGCCACTCCTGCCTTTTGGCAGCCCTGCGTGCTCGAGCATTGAGGAGAGGCTCCTCCACTTCTCTCTCTCCACTTGAAGGAGCCCCTGGAGGTTCTGAAGGCCCTGGCTGAGTCTCTGTCTCTGGCACCACATCCTCTTCAGCCTCCTCGCTGTCCGACGCAAGCGCCGGCTGCGCCGGCTGCTGGTGCAACCCCACACCAGCCTCTTCCTCGTCGGGATCAGCCACGATCCACGCAGGCCACTGGCAGGCCACAACACACACGGATATGTTGCCTCGTCTAAGCGCTTGTTGCTATTGATAGTGCTCACTGGGCTTTTCTCCACATTGGGCATCTTCTTCCCTTCCAAGGAAGTTTTAGTTTGACTATTTTGTGTAATATCCCCCTAATAATCATATCTAAGAGTAGATAATTATTAATCCCAGTGATCCTATCCATTATTTTGATACAGCTCCTATCTTTTATGGTTTATATTCTTTTTTTAATCATTAATTAAAAAAAGAACTGTGTTAAAGCAAAACAGTTTGCCACCCAAAAAAAAAAAAGGAGGGGGAATAAGAGTCAGTTCAAATTTCTGTCTCACATTCTGTTTAAGTTTCCAGAAAACCAAACTGATTACTTATAACACAAGAATATACTATTTGAAAAGTACTGTGTAATAGCGCTTCAAACATTTCAATGACTGGTGCTTTTCTTCTTCTAAAATCTTTCCTTTTATGTCCTAGATTACATACACTTAAGTGTAAAAGTCCAAAGTGTATCACTGTCATAATTCATATGTATGTACCTACACATATACAATATATCTGTTGCTTTCCAGGTTTCTACAGCTGGACAGCAGAGTAAGAAGCCTTCAACATTACTTTCATGTCGAAGGAAATTATTGAATCTTCCTGAACATACGTCAGCAATCCATATAGTTTTCACGGAGTACTATTTTCCAGACCACACTACTTTTCCAGGTGACGATCTCAGGAATCATATTCCTCTAATCTTTTACAAAAGTTGATAAAAGTGTCAACATTACTATTTCTTTCATCTTAACACATTTCCCTTTCATTTCCATCATGTTTCTCTTAATACAAAAAAAACTTGCAAAGATAGAATAGCAGTTGCACAGCCCTTTTATTTGAGCACTCTACCTTGAAGCATCTCATTCTTTCTACTTCTTCGTTACAGTTTAGAAGTATGCTCTATCTCCCTAGGGATTTGGAAATTTGCCCAAAGAAGGCCTGTAGGGGGTATGAGGCATCCTCTAGATGAGGGGTCCCCAACCCCCAGGCCACAGCCTACTATCGGGCTGTGGCATGTTTAGAACTGGGCTGTGCGAGACATGGGCTGGCAAGCACATGTGCACACAGCTCCACTCACATGAGCAGTGGGCTGACGCATACACTTGCCCACTGGCCTGTTGGTCGTGCAGCCCAATGGAAGTTCTCAACATGTGTTGACTACAATCCTCTATCATACCCAGCTAACATGGTCAGTAGTTGATCTAAAGTGGTTCAGAATTGGTTGCAATTGAAGGCAAGAATCAGTGGAACTCTAACCTATTTTTTTTTCTCTTTTCCCCAGTCCCAAGTCCAAACTTGTACTTGCAGATGAATGGTTTGGTTTTCACTTTGGACACAAGGAGCATGCTTTGGGTGAATTTATTCTGCCTTGATCTCTATCGCAGTCTACAACAGTTTAAAGCTATATACAAGCTGGAGAGCTCTGGAAAAAGGGAGGAACACATCGATATTCGATTGGATGGCTTTATGTTAAAGGTTTGTTTATTTGCTTTTGCTTCTACTGTGTCTTAAATTAGGCAGACAAAGAACTCTTGTAGTAAGGAGGATGAATGAGGAAGAATTTCTTTTAGTGGAACAAACTCTTTGCTCTTTCTTCCTGTGGAGTTAGTGAAACATTTGCTTTCTTCAGAGTTATATTTCAGAAAATCATAAAAAGCTGCTAGCCTGAGAGAAAGTGACTCATTAATAAATATTATTGATAATTAAGATTGATTGTTTGAATGAAATTTTGTCGTCAGCTCGGGATGTCCTTTGTATCTCTGCACTCTCCTAAGTGTAGTGGGTATGCATGAGAAAGAGCAAGTCCATTTCAAATAAGAAAAGACCAAGTAGGCTTCTTTGTTTTATCCACTGACAGCTTCTAGATCACTTGCAACTCCCTTTTTTTGGGTTCTGCATGGACTGATAGTATTTTAACTGGATCGTTTCATGCAGTCATTTTAATTGAGTATTATTGTTACTCATTTAGGGGTAAAGTGCCATCATTGTGTAACCTATCAAATAAAATCAAATAAAAGTTACTGTAATCAAAATTATTATCCCAGTTCTTTAAAGGAAAAAAAAATCAGAAGTCTGATAGCACCTCTCTAACTAACATTTTTTGTTAAAAGACATGCTTTTTATGCAGCTCATAAAAGCTTATGTCTTTTAATAAATTTGTGAGTTGAAAAAGGTATTACTAGACTCCAAATATTTTGCTACCATAGACTAAGATGACTCCTGCTACAAGCTTTATGAAGTAAAATTCCCCTTGAATTTGTGCTTATGGTACAAGTTTTTAAATAATAAAAAAAAGATTACTGGAGTCTTCTAACTGTGGTAAAACTGTTTAAACTGTATATTTATGTATTATACACTACAAAGGTCTTGTGGAATCATATGTTAAATTTGGGAAATTTTATTTTTTCCTTACTCAGCCATAACAGAGTTGTGTGGCCTTATGTAGATCACAATCTGTCAGTTTCAGTTCCCTATTGCTAATATAAGTAATTGGCTATCAAGATAACACATTAGTAGTGCGCTATAAGCATTTTTAAATATTCACTGTTTTACTTCTGTACTTTTATGGCTATATAGATCGTTCTTAATATTCCTTCTGCACCTCATACAGGTAAACATCCCAGTGGACAAAAAAGTAATTGATCACCAGGACCGTCCCCAGTGTCTCTCTATGTCCACATCAGAAGTGACAGCTACTAATACAAGGCATGGACCTCATTGCAGCTGTTTAGCCCTGCAGAACCTGTTCCGTAGATTTGCTGCTTCTGAATTCTTCCATTCTAGCTATACCAAATTCCCTAAATTTCAGGACAACTTTAGTCTCTTGCATACTCTCTTTCTACGTCACGCATACCAGGTGGATACCAATGTCCAGCAGCACACAGATTTCTGCCACTTTCCTGGCAAATCTTCCATTTTTGAAGATCTTTGGTCTGTTAATTTTACCCAGGTGTCCTTGGATTTTGAGGGGACCAAAAGTTCCAAAGGAGAGGCCCTTAACTTTATCTACCCTTTTCCACTCTCTGTGTGGGCTTGCCTCCCAAAGAAATGGGAACAAGCCCAGGTAGCAATGCTGAAAGTTTCATCTACCTCAAATGTTAGACTTAAATCTTCCACGACTTTTAGTAATCATACTGAGAACCAGATCTTTTCCGGTGAGGAGCAATTCTGCCAAAGATCAAAGACTGAGCAGAATTTGAGAAGCATCTACCTTACCCCAGAGGCAAAAGAAGTTTTGGAAGAAAGTTGTACTGTTAATGATGAAGGAAATGATAATGATTTGGAAATATCTGCCGATATCCATGTTCTTCTGTATTCAAGTGCACATATGAAGGTGCAACTCAATCATTATCAATATTTGATGCTACTTCGAATGAAAGAAGTACTACAGACTTTTCAAGAGCAATTTACCCTAGATACCCAGGAAATAACTGGGTCGCCTTTAGATTCCATAACCACTTGCATAGGCATCATGTTCAACAGTACTGAGGTAGCTTTGCTAATGCATCCTGTTCCTGGTTCTTCACTAGAACCAAGATCTGTAGATTCAGATTCTACCAGTCTAATTGAATCTGAACTCTCAGCGTCAGAGAGTAGGGAAAGACTAATTGCTGAAAGCAAAGAGCTGAAGTCAGATGTTAGCTCCGAGAAGGAAAATAGTAGTCCCATCAAAATGTCAGAAGATACAGGAACTGGGAATACAGATAGGAATATGACTGCATCGCAAAATGGAATGCTGAAATCCCAAACTAATGGATCTTCGACGGAAGAAGAATTGCATAGTCAAGCCACTGGACAGAGGAGCCCTGTAGAAGAAGCACATGAAGCTGAAGAAATCCCTGCTGCAGAGAAACAGTATGAGCACGTCAACCTACCTAAGACTTCTGAAGTTCTTCCTTCCAGACCATCTTCCATTGTAGATCCTTTAGGTGGCATACATATCCCTCTTAATGGGCAAGAAGAGTTGATTCCATTGAGAAATATGGAGTTGGAGTTATCTAGTGCATTGCATATAACAAAGGATGCCACCAAGGAAGCCTTGCATGTTACTATGGACCTCACTAAAGAAGCCATGTCAATAACAAAAGATGCTTTCAGTTTGAGCAAGGAAAAAATGGCTTCCACTATGCAGAAAATGCTGTTCCACCCCCAAATCAAGTGAGTAATACTTTAAACTAACACTACAGTTAGGATAATAGTGATTATTACCGTCTTCTGTTCTGTCTTCATTTATGTGTTTGGGCAAGTGTTCATTTTTACTTTATCTTTTCCCTGCTATTTAAATATTTAATAGCCCTTTGATTATAGTTCTTTTTGATTACGCTTTTTCCATGAGTCTTGTCACAAAGGGAGCCAGCCTTTCACTTATTCCATGTGCTGGCTTTAGGATGAACTATTTTGCTGTGATATCAGTGAATCGTAGTTTTAAAATTTTAGAAACAAGCTGTGTACATTGTAGATTGTCTTTAGATAAATCTCCTGGTACTCTGTAAGCATTTTTACTATGCTAGTCTTTTTCCGTCCCTTGTAATTAATATATTGTTGCCACCTTTCCTCTCTTAAGTTTTCGGACTTTACACTAATTTTTTCAGAGTTACAAATGGTATTATGGAAAATGTCAGTTAAAACAATCTATTTAGTGATCTTTATATCTTTGTTATTTTTTCAACCCAATAGAGATAATTACTGCTGACCATGTAACATTTGAGAGGGCAAAATGTCTCTTTCATTCCATACACTGAAGCCACTGAAGTGGCTCATTGCTGTCTTCTAATTCATCTTTATATTTATTCTTGTGAGTGGGTGTGTGTGGTAATACTGCTTATAGGAAATAAGTATACGATTCCAGTGAGACAAAATGTATCTCACTGGTGAAATCCAAATTTTTTTACTACTGGTTCTGTGGGCGTGGCTTGGTGGGCGTAGTGTGGCTTGGTGGGCGTGGTGTGGCTTGGTTTGCGTGGCAGGGGAAGGATACTGCAAAATCCTCATTCCCTCCCCACTCCTGGGGGAAGGATATTGCAAAATCTCCATTTCCACCACACTCTGGGGCCAGCCAGCATTGGTATTTGCCGGTTCTCCGAACTACTCAAAATTTCCGCTACCGGTTCTCCAGAACCTGCTGGATTTCACCCCTGATGTATCTGCTATTTCTCTCAGAGAAGTAGAAAGGAGGTAACTGTGATGTGTTTTTTTCTTGCAGAATACAAAATTGTATGTGTAATATATACAGATGTGGCCAAAGGTATTGGTACCCCTCAACTTTTTCCAAGTACTGGTAGTTCTCAACTTACAACAGTTCATTCAGTGACTGTTCAAGGTTATAAGAGCACTGAAAAAAAGTGACTTATGACAGTTTTTCACACTTATGACCATTTCAGCATCCTCATGGTCACGTTATCAAAATTCAGACGCTTGGCAACAGGTTTGTGTTTATGACGGTTGCAGTGTGCCGGTGTCATGTGATCCCATTTTGCGACCTGACAAGCAAAAGTCAATGGCAAAGCCAGATTCACTTAACAACTGTGTTATTAACTTAACAACTGCAGTGATTCACTTAACAGCTGTGGCAAGAAAAGTTGTAAAATGGAACAAAATTCACTTAACATATGGCTCACTTAGCAACAGAAATTTTGGGCTCAATTATGGTCATAAGTCAAGGACTATCTATAATTCCAATTCAAGGAATTGAAACTGACTCAAGTAAACAGCATCCACTGTTCATTATTCCGTAGAGCAGACGCTTTGCTTCTGATGTGTGAAAGGGCATGGATATAATTACTGGTCCTCATAAACTAATATATATTTATACCACACTTTTTTGAGGCAATAACTGTAGTCAACTCTTTCTGGAGCCTTGAATAATACTTCTACACTTCTCAACTGGCAATTTGTTCCATTCCATTCCATTTGAGCAAAATTGTCCCTGTTATCTCATGTTTGATGGGTCCTTCTCCCAATTGGGATTTTCAGCTTTGTTCTGTTGGATTCAGATCAGGATTCGTAGCAAGCACCCACTTCAGAATAGTGTTTATTTTTCAGCCTTTGTTGGCTTTCTTAACATTCTCTGAGATGTAAGTTTTGGATTATTATCCTAATGGAGATAACGCTTTCTAACACTGGGCACTATATTTCACTCCAGAATATCTTGATGATCTTCTGATTTCACTGTATCCTGCAAGGCATAAAAGGCGGTACCAGAGGCAGCAAAGCAACCCCATAACATTATGGAGCTTCATCCATGATTCATCTCTAGATGTGGTGTTCTTTTCTTTAAAAGTATCTTTTTTTCCCCCTGTGAACACACAACAAAACAGAACTGCTGGGACTTATCAAAAAGCTCTAATTTTGTTTCATCTGGCCAAAGGACATTCTCCCAGAACGGTGGCTTGTCAGTGTGCATTTTAGCAAATAGTCTGCTTGAGGGATTACTAAAATTTAATAATGTCATTTAACTTCTAAGGGCTACCAATAATTATGTCTGTGCGATTTTTTATTACAAGAACCAAAACCAAAGAACTATAGAATAAAGAATGGTAGATGCCATTTATTTCTGTCAAATTTAATTTACTTCATGACAAATTGGGACTCTCTAGAAAAAATGAAGGGACAGCAACACTTATGGCCACATCTGTAGGCTCTCATGATAACTATGTTCATTAACACCAACAAATTTTGATCTGTGATTGTCAGCAGAGATCTTTCACCAAAGCCTGAAGAGGCAGCAGTGACTCAAGTAGGAAGTAATAGTGAAAGTGTGCATTTTTCCTCCATGAAGAAGACTGCTTCACAACATTCCTTTGATACCAATTCGTTAGATGGCAGTGGTCTTGAAGATAAACTGTCAGTAGATAGTGATGGCAGTGATGGCTTTGTTATGCTTATGGATTCAGGTAATAAGAGTTTATTTGGTTTTGGTCTTATTACAGATTAATAAAATAGAACTTAATGGAATTGTAAAGTAAAAACATTTGGTATTTTAGAGGATGACTTACAAAATGGCTACCTTGGGAGAATTGCATACTCATAAAATAGCTGCTGTGGCAGGTCATCACAAGCCAATCGTTTGCCAGAATGTTTAGTATCTATCATCCCAATGGAACCTCTGTTGGGCCCAAAGATATTCCTGTAAATAAATGTGCTATTACTTTTTCTTACAACATATCAACTTTCCCTTTCATTTTTTAATTCAAATAATATATTTTTAAAAGGCTAGCTAGAGCAGAGCATCTAGTGGGCATTGATCTACAGGTATATCAATCAAGAATAAGGAATTGGAGGGGAGCTACATGTTGCTGAGCTGTTACTCTTAGCAGTTACAAGGAGGTATGACAGTAGTAATGTTGGGAATTATATAATCTGGTCTGCTAAATGGCTATGTTTGAAAAAAATATCTAAAAGTGATATTATGGATAAAAGTGGGGACTTCTTAAACCAATTACTTCTTTAACCATTTTTTCTTATTTCCATTGAGGCAACACAAAATTCATCTACTGCATAGGTTATATACTGGGTGAGTCATCCTGGAGACGATGAATCAGATAAAATTTATCTAATATCCCTGGGAATTTATCTATTGGGATGAAATATAAATAGACTTTATATTCCTCTGAAATTAGCAATGTAATAATATGTGTGAGTTGGTTTCCATTTCCTTATTGCCACATGGACACGTGCACTCTGCTATGGGGGTTTTATTATACCTGCCTTGAAGTACTGCTGGTGGAAAAGTAGTTTATCTAGCTTTAAAAATGCTTTTCGCAACTTGGAGAAAATTAGGTTTTGCAGATAACATGCTGATTACCATGTTCCTTAATTTATTCACATTCAGTCATGTTGGGACAAGGGTTGACTTCGGTCTGAAACTCTACATCACTTATTCTTTAATAATTAATTGTTTGGCTTGATCATAGCCTATTGATATTAAAAATGGTAGAGAAAGAGTCCATATGAAGTCAATTTATGCTCCACTGCCTGTTTCCAGGGAGAAGACAAATTATCTGTTAAAATTAAGGGGGTCAGTCCAATTGGAAAGAATTGTATTTTAAGCAAGTATATTATCATCATCTTCCAGGCTCTGACCTGGATTAACGGCATTCCTGTCTCGAGTCTTAACTGGGCATTTGGAATTCCATTGGGAGCAGCTAAATTGATCGCAAAAAATTGTTTGCACAGTTTCCTTGTTGAGTGTTTTGATGGTGAGATTTTTTTTCTTGTCATAGATTTTGATGGTCATTTAATTGCTGTTGATAACCTTACCAAAGTATCAGAAATCAAAAATCAAATACTGAGATGAAGAAACATAGGATTTATATTTAACACTTGGTGCCCTCTGAGCTTTATTTGCTTACAAACATTTCAGTACCCAACTAGATAACATCATGCCATTGATGATGTTACCTAGTTGGGGAATGAAATGTCTTGCAAACAAACAACTGAGCTCAGAGATCATCAGGGACTCCACAGTTCACCCTAAGCTACATATATTCTCCTCTACTTTTTTTGTTCTCTTTAAGTCATTTCCCCCGTTAAATAAAACTATTCTTAAATCAAGCAATATTCTTTCTGGATATTTTTGTTTAATATTGATGTCTAGCCTATAATCCTAAACTTCACAAATTGTTCCCTATTTAAAGTCTAACAAAGGCAAAGGCTGCTTAGCTTTCTAAATTTGTGAAAATTGGTTATGTGCTGCCGGTGTTGGCTGATCAATAAAGAGGGCAATAAATCACAAGTATACAGTATATAGGGAAATAAAGTTCTTCAAAATGTCCTGAATATGACAATATTAGAAGAACCATTCATAATTTCTATCAAGATGCTGTGCTGGAATTGAATCCATCTTTTTTATTATTATATTCAAGTCTAAATGTTACTCATTTTTATGGAAAGATATAGAAGAGACTCAGTTTGATATAGTTGTTAAGGTGCTGGTCCAAAAAGCAGAAGACTGAGTCCTCAACCTCCTTTAAGCTTGAAAGCCAGTGAATTATGAGTGTGTGCATGTGTGTGTGTGTGTGTGTGAGAGAGAGAGAGAGAGAGAGAGAGATGAAATAATAATGGTAATAATAATTCCTAAAAAATCTAGAACATTACCTGAATATCTTCTGCATTAACAAAATCAGTCATTTGCAAAAAGACAGTTTTACTTGGAACAGCTTGCAACTTGCAAAGAAACCTTTAACAACATTAAACAACAACATCTGTTTATTCAAATACCTTGGGAAGAATAAGTGGACAAAAAATGCCAAATCCAGTCTAAACATCTGGCTGACTGCAATCAACCGTAATAATAATAATACTATAGTATTCTTTATTTCAGGTTTAAAACTTTCCTTTTGGGGGGGGGGGAAAGAAGTTGGGATTTTAGATAACTCATGTTAGAATTAGTACTGAAGAACTGCAGCCTTTTTTCTCCCCAGAATTCTTGCAATCTTTTCTGTGCTAAAAAAATACTTAAAATGTTTTTTTTTTTTAATTTCAGAGCCCAGTCTTGATCTTCTTACCTTAGGACAACTTCCCCAGATGCATAACGATAGAGACATTAGACCAAGCTCAGTGGGAGACGAAGAAAGAGGATCTACTTGTGTTAACAGCTCAGCTTCTCTGAGTGGACAGGACCCTAATACTCAGTTGGTCAGATTCTTGTGATTTTTTTTGTCTTGTTATTTTACCAACAATTTTTCTGTGGCATTTGAGAGCAGCATCTATTTATTCTGGGCTTTCTGTTTTAGGTTTCTGTGCTGGTGTTAAAAACGAATGAATTGAATTGTGTAATAGAATCAAAGAGAGATGATATGACACTTGCTCTTCAAGTTATGGAACTAACTCCTGAACATCTGGGAAATATCAGCATGTGGCAGTACCTGCAGAATGCGCCCACAGGTATGTTAGTGGCCAGCAAAGTATTTAGCTGCAGTTTGGCAGCTTTGATGCAAATGTGTAAATCTGTGTAAATAAAAGCTTTCTCTGCTAGCACAGTTCTGTGTCTCAGTACATAAGTGATATTGAAATAATAATCCCTCTTTGCTTCCTCTCACCAACAATGGGGCACAAAAAGACAGCAGGTAATTTTTGAAATCAGACATGCTAAGACTTAGTACCAGGTTCCTTCATTCTAAGTGTTATGAGCAGAGCTGAAGAAAATAGGAGGTAAAGCATTTGCTTGATACTGAGAGTTGCTATCAGATTGCTGCTTTTTTGCTACCATAGATTAACCCAGCTCTTCTCTTATCATGTCCTTAAGAGAGATGAAGCATAAAGAGCCAAATGTTCTTTAGCTTCAACCACTCTTCCTCTTTTCTAGCACATTATTATTATGCGGGAACAATCCCCCATTCACTAACCCTGAATTGGAGAATCTTATTTTCTGTTCAGGGTCACTTTTCTTTAGAACTTTCTATAGCAGGGCTGTCAAACTTGTGGCCCACAGGCCAGATGCTGGCCACCCCCATCCCCGGTTTAGCGAAGGGGGGGAAAGTCCCAATACGTCACATGATGCTGCTGTTACAACGTGAATTTGACACCCCTGTTCTGTAGTGTATAAGTGCTGGTATCAGATGTGGGTAGAGCTGAAATGTATAGCTAGTGCTGTCTGTGGCCCCAAAACTTTTGGTTGCAGTTTTCAGGGAACTCTTGGATATTGCTACCAAACTGCAGTTTTGAAGAATGACAGAATAAAAAATTATTAAATACATATATTAATTAATTTTATCCCAGTTTTGTTTTTATCCTTACCCTGTCTAACTTCTAGAGGTAAATTCTTAGCACCCAGTTCAAATGCCAGCTATGCCCTTAACCCCTTAAAATATTATTGTTAGAGTTGTGTGTTTTCATTCTCTTTTTTACACACCTTTCATTCCCTTTGCCATCCAGATCTCTATGTTTTATTTATAGTAATAGTAGTATGGTGATATAATTATTACTGAAAACTATCCGTTGGAATGATTTTATTCTTTAGGAGTTCCAAACAAAGAGAAGTCTACAACTACTGAAACTATCCAAACCCAACCTGAGGTGTGCTTACGATATGAAATTGGACCAAGCGCTGCAGTGCACTCACCTCTGGCTGTACAAAATGGGTTTTTTCATATGCTGATCCATAGCTATGAGACAGAACTTCTGACATCATCTCTTTCTAGCATTGGGCTCTTCCTTGAAGATGAAATCATTCCTGAAGTTATTCCCATGAAAATTGAGATTGTGAATACCAAGATTACCTTAAAGGTAAGTATGTACTCTTAGCATTAATAAAGGTTGTGAAATGTAGGAAACTCCTGTGGAAATCATTTCTGTTTCTACAGTATCCTGAGAGAATTATTTATATAAAATTTAACTTCAATTAAACAAATGGTTTACTCTCAAATAATTAAAATTTAAGACCCTCATATATTTGGTACTGAATGTCATTATTTATATTGAAAGTCCTTTTGATAGCTCATATAAAGTAAATAAAATGTTCCTTGCTGAAGAAAAATGAACATGGTTTTTGCAAAGCTAGTCTCACTAACCTTTTAGAATATGGCAGATAACCCACAATGTACAGGTCCTATGTGACCTAGTGCTTTTGCGGAGGCCCCAGATCTCGTCATCTTCCCCTATATCAAGTTGTTATGCTCAGTCTTCATTGTGAGAACAAAGAATAGGGCTTATCCACTTAAACTGTCTTAAAA
Source organism: Arizona elegans (assembly GCA_022577455.1). Lineage (NCBI taxonomy): Eukaryota > Metazoa > Chordata > Lepidosauria > Squamata > Colubridae > Arizona > Arizona elegans. The sequence continues at coordinate 158,019,476 of JAKOOJ010000002.1, forward strand.
ACAAAACTATGTAGTGAAGTATATATAAATAAATATGGGTAAGAATAAAGGGATAATTGTTATTGTGTGGAAAGGAAAGAAATTAGGCTATCTGTTTTTAACAAATTAATAGTAAACTAATCTGATGGATAGTACCAAGTATTCAAAATACTAAAAAAAAACCACTACCACCCAAAGTACTCCAGAGAGATAATTAAAAGGACCGACAACAAAATAGCAAATACAATGAAACATTTGTGTAAAAAATCTGATGTTGGCATACACACTGGGAGGAGTATTGAAGGTAGTAATCACGAAAAAATGGATTCTGGAAAAATTTGAACCAAGTCAATAACTTTCCTAAACAGCAGGCGGATCCTAGTCTTGGGGTTGTTAAAGAAATAATATTAAAATTTTGTATTATCTTTATACAATATTTTCCTATAGCAATACTTTGAAAACAATCTATAGTTCTGCCCATTATATCTCAAGGAAAGAACTAGAAAAATCAGATATGGTATTGAGATTCAGATATTTAGGAGATGGAGTATTTTTCCTTCGATGTCAATTAATGACGTTCTTTCAGTGACCATTCAAGCTTAAGGTGGCATTGAATGAATGCTGGCTTCCCACAAGCAAAGAAAACAAGTAGGAAGAGTAGTAGGTTGCTCAGATAGGTCTCCCCGCACCTGCAGCACCCACCCTCAGCCCCACTATCCTCACACTACACCAGCCCTTCATGCACTGTGCATTAGCCAACCCAAACCCCACTGCATTTATGTCATGTCCCAGTGACCCTTCATGCATCTTGCAGCAACCACTTAGCTGCCCGCCAGCCTGTTTGGAAGTTGCCTGGGAGTTACAAATTCCTACCGCTTCCACACTGATTTTCCTTGTTGGAAGCTGGCAGGTTGAAAGGAAGTCCTATCTTCCTTGCTTAATCGTTGCTTAATGATGGCAATGTGGAGTGCCAAGATTGCCATTTCTAGGTGATGTGGTCACATTGCACTTTATGACCGCATTGCTTAGTGATGGAAATTCTGGTCCCGTGTACCATCATTAACTCAGGACTATCTGAATTTGGTTTAGATTTAGAAGAAAAGAATACCAGAGATGGGAAGTTTATTTGTTTTATATTATATTATCATTTTCCTACTAGAAATCATCACAGAAAAAAAGCTAAAATGGTCTATCGTTGGCATATCCCCCCGGCAAGAATCGCAAGAATGTTCCCGGGAGTTTCTCCGGCAATGTGGGAATGGTTGTGGGACGTACTACCACCAATGGTGGACGTGCCCCAAAGCAGGCAAATATTGGTCCAAGGTTCGGAACTGGATGGTGGAAATTACAGGATATAATATAGAGCTGAAACCAGTGATTTTTTTTATTAGGAATGAAAGCAGACAAAATAACTAAGGAAAAATGTTATTTGATCCTCCACATCACTACTGCAGCTAGGATACTATACGCGCAAGAATGGAAAAACGAATTAATACCCACAGAAAATAAATTAATTTGGAAAATTACAGAATGCACAGAGGCAGACCGGTTAACGAAATTACTTAGGAAACAAAAAGATTCTGATTATTACAAATGTTGGAATTTATGGTATAATTGGGTGAAAGAAAAGAGAGGGAAATGAAATGGATAGGCGCAGATTTGTGTACGTTAGTTGCAACAACCTTGTATGTATATATGTAAAGTATTGTATTTTTAAAAATGAAAATAAACTTTATTTTAAAAAAAAGAAAGAAAAAAGCTAATCTACAGTCTAAAAAGAATAGAGTATGAATGGGAGAATGCAAATTCAGGCACAAACTATTAAATTTAAATATTGTTTTTAAATAATCAACTGGACACAGTTTAAGTTAGGAAGAGAAAAGTCTTGCTGGAGCTGGCCTTTCAGGTGGATTGATAAAATGATGCTTCTCTCCTTCTCCTTCTCCCTTTCTTATACTTAAATTAGGATGAATACGTGCATTCAAATTCCTCCTGTCAAGATTGTTGCTTGGATATTTTTTTTGACTTCTGGTTTGGCGTCGCGGCGAGACAGTAGGGTATATAGTGGGCACTTATGAGCGCCACGAAAACCCCGGCTGCCGAACTGCCGCCGATGAGTCTTCAGACTGGAACTATCTTGCAGGGATGGGGGAAAAGAAGGGGTGCCTCAGACAACCAAGAGGAACAGGCAAGTTCCTCAGAGGTCAGAGGAAATCCTCTGTGAGTCGGCAGCGGGGGGAGGCAGCCATTGAGGCTGCCATGAAGCTGGGACAACCGGGTTAAGAGATGTGCAGGAGGAGAGTGGATTGAAATGGAGCATTTTGAAGCCGGGTTCAAAACTCAGGCTTGCAACAATGCTTGGAGAAATATTATTAACTATAAGACCCCTAGCCTTAAAACAGCAGCTGAACAACAAAGGGGCTATGGAAAGTTTAAACTGTAATTTTAAAGAGATAAAGACCTGACAAACAACTAACTCTAGAACAGAACTAATGGAATTAAATATCGAGACATCGTAAAAAGACTGGATATTTCAAAACTGGAATTGGATTTATAAAAGAAGAAGAAGAAGAAGATTTGATACTTTTAAAATCAACGGAAGAAAAGTAAGCAACTGGACAGTTATATAATTGTAATAAAATGGATACTTGCATGACTAATGGAAAATGTGGATTGTAGAGGGACACCTTCTGGTCTAAAAAGGAACGTTCTAACTCATTTTTGTTATGGAAAATTTGGACTTACAGACAACAGTCATGGGATTTTGTGTAGGAGGTTTTTATTTTCTCATCTGCAGGCAGCTTGACTTTGATGAAAAGAAAAGGAAACTACAATGGAACTCCTATAATTTGAATAATAACAATTTATTGGCGAAGGAACAAAAGAAGGATTTAGTGCAGACTTAAAAGAAGGAAATCTGATGCATTTTATCCAGATTAAAAATAAGAAAAAGATTTAATATAACATATGGAGGACAAAATTTGAAGACTTTGAAAATGGAAGAAAATATATATTAGCAGGCGAGAAAGTGAAGAAATGATAGACACGGCTGGAAAAAGAAAAAAGAAGAATTAAAACAATGTGATTAAAAATGAAAAATATATAGGTGGTGGTAATAATAAAAAGAAGCTTCTTATAAGTTAATTATGGATGTTTAAGATCGCAAATCCACAATCCCCTTCTCAATTCCAGACATCGGGTGTGCAGAAGCAAACAAAAGTATACCATGTTTCAGGCGGCGGATCAGGCCAAGAGGAAAGAGAAGAGTCTGCTGAGAAGGAGGACGGGGGTGCGCGGCTCTGCAATGTGCAGAAAAACACTTTTAGGCGTCAGCATTACAATCTCCTCCCCGAATCCAAAGCAATTCCCAGTTTCCCGCTGCACATTGCAGGTGAACTGGCCACCACCTGAAGTGCGACTCTTGAGGTTTGCATTTTGGAATCCGGGCAGCGATGGCTGGAAAGGAGGAACGTTTCCCTTTAGGGGCTCCCATTCAGTTCGGCTTGGCTCCTGGGCGCAGAGAGGGTTAGGCAGCAGCGGCTCCTCACATTGCTGGGGAGTGAAGTCAGCGCGGCCAGAGGGATGACCAGTCGCAAATCCTGGCACCCGCCTTGTTCCCCAAAGCTGCTGGGCAGATTCCCCCCCCCCACTGTCCCGAAGAGGGAGGGTTGTTCCTCAGGCTGTGCTCTGTCCCTCCACCCAGAGCATTTTAGGGGTCTCTTTGGGGGAAAGCGAGTAGTCCCTGCACCTCTCGCTTGCAGGAGGAAGAGGAGGGCGGCGCCACCTTAAATGCTGGTAGGCAGAGGTAAAATACTTTTTTCCTTGTTTTCCTCCCCCAAAATTAAGGTGCGTCTTATACTCCGGTGCGACTTATTCACCGAAAAATACGGTAACTGAAATAAGCAATGTATAGATGGATGGAAACAACAAAGGATGCTGGGATTAATAGTAAAGCTAACCATGATTATGCTGTGATCAACAGCCAAAAGATAAAAAAGAATATGCTGTGTTTAACAGCCAAAAAAATAAAAAAGCTATGCTGTGTTTAGCAGCCAAAAAATAAATATGATTATGTTATATTTAACAGCCAAAAACCAAAAATGATTATGCTGTGTTTAACAGCCAAAACCCAAAAATGATTATGTTGGGTAGGTCAACAAAACAAAGAGGATTTTGCTGGGAGTAACAGCAAAAATGGAATGATTATGTTGGGTTTAACCAGAAAGATAAAGATAAAGATGTTAGGTTTAATAGTAAAAATAAAATGATTTTGCTGGGATTAACAGCCAAAAATAACAATTATTATGCTGGGTAGGACAGCAAAAATAGGAATATGTTGAGAATAACAGCAAAAATGGAATGTATAAGTTTAATTTAACAACAGAAATAAAGATGATAATGATGATTCAACAGTAAAATAAAATGATTATGTTGGAGTTAACAGATAAGAAATAAAAATGATTATGTTGTAAAGTAATGAAGATGATTAAAATGGGAGTAATAGTTAAAATATTTTTTAAATGTTTATAATAATGGTAATGATTTATATTGTTAAAAGATATCCATCTAAGTAAAAAGGAAGAGAAAAATGGAATGACATTTGGTTAGGATCTAAGATTTAAGTAACGGGTTTTTGGGATAATGGCATAATTGATAGAATTTAGAGAAATAACTGTGTAAAATATTAAGTTGTGTTAATTGGAAGTTAAGAATTGTTAGGATTTGTACTAATTTATGACCGGATCAATGCTTCATTTTGGAAAAGATGTGTTTTATGTTTGTGTTTTAAAAAATAATAAAAAAAAACTTTGTTCAAAAAAAAAAAGATTGTTGCTTGGATTTTTTTCCAACTTCCTGACTTTATCCCTCACTCCAGAATAGTGGAATAGGCAGGTGGCCTCTATAGCAGAGTGCTTTTCTTGAAATGTAGTTTAGTTTATAATAAAAAAGTAATATGAATTTATACATCTGTTTTGGTATTTATCAGTGAAGACAATCTGAAATCCATTTTCAGTCAAGGTTTAGTGCTTCATTCTCCCCTCTCTTTTATGTTATTTTGTCTTTTAAGCTCATTGTAGAGATAATTGCATCCAGCCTGAAGCACTTGCCTCTGTTAGCAAAGCTCTAATTTCATTTTGTAAATTAGGAGAATGAATGCCTGAAATTGATCTGAGCAAACAGATGGTCCATAACACATTACAGATGTCTTTCCTTTGCCTCTGTATAGAAAGTTCCATGGATTTAAATGCTCTTTAGTTTATTCAAAAGGGATTATATTGGTTGCTATATCTTCTCCTTCATGTCCCTAGCATAGTGCAAGATCTGCTTTTTTCAGGTCGACCAAAGTATTGATCAATTGCTTGTGACAGGAATTGATTAACTGGCTTGTTACCTGAATCTAACATTGTGGGCTGAGACAGAGTGACCCAAAGTCACCCAGCTAGCTTTCATGTCTAAGGTGGGACTAGAATTCACTCTTTCATTTTGTATCCTGGTGCCTTAACGTCTAGGTCAAACTGGCTCTCTAGTGGTTGGTATGGCCGTGCTAAATATTTTTGAAAAATATATCACATTAATCTTCACTATTCTAATTGCCCCAAAAGTGCTTTTCCAAAAGGCAACTGGACTTTCTTGACGTTTTCTTTGAAAATGTTTTGCTTCTCATTCAAGAGGCTTCTTGAGTTCTAACTGATTGGTGGGGAATGGCAGGGTTAGTGAAGGAGAAACGTAAGGACAGCGGAGAAACAAAAAAGTATCTGAATGTTTCCAGGTAGAAAAATAAACATAAAATCTTAGCATATCAGAGATTGACCAATTTAAGATTGTGTTAGCTTTCATAAATTACATGCTCATAGGAGTGACATTAGATATCTGTGGAGAGACAAATGATAAAAGAAAAGGTACATCGGATTAGCTTGCTTAATATTCAGAGATAAATTCAGTCTGCAAACTATTAAAAAACAAAGACCAAAAAGGAAACAAACAGCCCTGACCAGATCCTCCATTATTATACACCAGGCAAACATATACTGGAGATAAGTGAAAACCAACACAATAGAAAGAACAACTAAAGATAACATAGTGCATCTAAGCAAGCCCTATCTAACAGGCATTCAATATTCCTGATCAAGGCAGATAGGACAAACATCATAAAAAGTCAGGAAACTCCACTTTCTGATGTCAAAGCACTAACAGTATTGCCTAATTTGGTAGGGGAACTTTACTAATTGGTAAGATATTTGTAACCGCCATTTGCATAAGCAAATCCCTACTCTCCCAATCCTTTTCTCCCAATCCCTATCCTCCAAGCATCTGAAGTCAGTTGTAGTTCAATAACAATTTTTAATAACAATTGTTAGAAAAGGTGCTATTAAACTCCTTTTGACTGTTTATAAGAGAAGAAAACCAGGTCAGGGAACACCAAGATCCCAAAATTTCTATCTTGTGGTACATGTATTCTCCATTCTTGCTGCTGTGTATGTGGATAATCAGCTTTAAATCCCAGCCTTGAATTTATTTCTTTTTTTACTTCCTGACATTTTTTCCCATTTTAACAAACGCAGCATATGAAAAGAGCCATCACTAATATTAATATCAGAATATTATCCTTAACGCAGGTAGTTCTTGACTTACAACAGTTCATTTAATGACCAGAGCTGCAACAGCACTGAAATAAGTGACTTGACCATTTATCACACTTAACAACTGTTGCAGCATCCCCATGACCACAAAATTCAGGCGCTTGGCAACTGACTCATATTTATGACCTTTGCAATGTCCCGTGGTCATGTGATCACCTTTTATAACCTTCTGACAAGCAAAGTCAATGGGGAAGCCAGATTCACTTAATAATCATGTTACTAACTTAACAACTGCTGTGATTCACTTTACAACTGGGGAAGAAAGGTCGTAAAAACTCACTTAACAAATGTCTCACTTAGCAACAGAAATTTTGGGCTCAATTGTGGTCGTAAGTCAAGTTAAATAATTAGAAAGAAAATATTTTATAATAATATATTATTTTATAATAAAGGATAATTTTCTTTGTTTTTTTAAGGATGACAGTCCTCGAGTGTATCATACCACTCCTGGTCCTGTGCCTATAATTTTAGCCATGGACCACATTGTTCTTCATTGTAAAGATGATGGAATATTCTTTATAACAGGTCAGTATTCCAGTAACACTGACTTATATGAGGCTGCAGTTCATATAACTATACTGTATTTCCTAGAAATCTCTAATCCAGCTTTAGCAAATCTCACACCCTGTTTATGTATTGGGAATGTGTTACGTCTTGGAATTGCTGTTATTTAGATTGTAGTACATGTAGAGCATATCAGTTTGATGAAAGCCATTATAATCTGTCTCAGTTCCCCTTTGTTGTAACTGCTGCACTATAGAACATTGGACAAGTGGCTAATATAGGGAGGCAGTAATGCTCTTAAACATTGTCATTCAGCAATCTGACTCCATTATATTTACAGTAGTTGCTCAGTTTAAAAAAGTGGAGATGGTAAACTGGAAGAATTACTGTTGTGTAATTGCAGAGATACTGTTTTATACTTTACCCTCCAGCTGCAGAGAGAGAAGAATCTTCTACCCAGAAAACAGTCCAGAAAAATCTTAAACAGCATATTCCAGTACAGAGAATCTCTATAGTTTCAGCAGGAAGTGATGATGAACCAGAGGTATGTCTTATTGTGCCTCTTAACCAAATAGCTTGCAATCACAAAAGAAAAGAAAAAAATATTTATTTTTTTCTGGGGGTATTTACTTCTTTGTAAATACCATAAATAGGGTGCTTCTGAAAACACTCACTTCAGCTTCCCCCTTTCATTTTTTGGAAAAGGAAGAGCAAAAATATCTCTTTACTAAGACCTTTTGTTGTTGTTAGTTGTGATGTCGTGTCCAACCCATCGCAACCCCATGGACAACATTCCTCCAGACCTTCCTCTGACTCCATTCTCTGGAGTCCATTTAAGTTCACGCCAACTGCGTCAGTGATTCCATCCAGCCATCTCGTTCTCTGTCGTCCCCTTCTTCTTTTGCCCTCAATCTTTCCCAGCATTAGGCTTTTCTCTAGTGAGTCCTTCCTTCTCATTAGGTGGCCAAAGTATTTGAGTTTCATCTTCAGGATCTGGCCTTCTAAACAGCAGTGATCCATGAAGGGGAAGATCTTTTAAAAGACTGTTATTAGAAACAGGATGTTGAAAAAAGATATTTAATAATTGGTTTTCATCAAAAACTATGATATTGGGATATACATTAATTCAGATATTGCTGTAAAGTGCCTATGATTGGAATAAGGAATAATGACAAAAAAGAAAAACAATATGATATGGTATGGTATTATATTGATATGATGGTCTTCAGTAATACAGTTTATTAGTGTTTAAATAATAAGTCCCTAGTACTATAAAGAGATCATATGCTAATTAGCATATCTGTAACTTCATTAAAACAAATCCCAACTCTAATTATATTGATCGACTGTAATGTAAAAAAATTCCTTTTAGAATTAGGGTCTGTCATTTGTTACTTCTTTTTCCTCTTTCAGAGAACTCCAGTTTATTTTCAGAAAAAAATAAATCATTCAGGCAGGAAAAGCAGCATTAATTGCATGTGTTAACACTATGAAACTTAGGCACTAAGTGGTATAAAAATTATGTTCTTTATTGTAAGACAATAAGCGTGAATTCTGCTTTATTTTGTTCAGTCAGGCATGCTAATTCATGCTGGTTTATTGCTTTTGCTTGCCTCCCTCTAAATTTGCTGCTCTCTAGGTAAGCAAATACTGAATTGCTTTTCAGATTAATATTAACAGTTGGAAATCTGATAACGTTCTCTTAATATTCCCTTATAAGAAGGGCTGAAATTAGTTACTGTATTAAATTCTTGGCTTCCAATAAATAACTAGATTTCTCAGTATGTGAGTAGTTTCCTGGAAAATTTATTCTAGTTATAATTTCATTCATTTATTATATTCATCCCTTGCTTTAACTCATAGACACAAATCGCTGCATACAGTGTTTCACTGACTAATATTTTTCATCTTCACAACAATCTTTTGAGGTATGTTAGGTTCAAAGGTCATGAATGTCCCAAAATGATTAATGGCTAAATAAAATTTGAATTCAGGTCCAACACTCTTATCAGGCCAAGTTTACCCCACATTTTACAACCTTGTTTTGTATTTTGCAGTTGAACGCAGCATTAACTTTGGAGAAAGAGTTACAGGATACTCGGAGAGCTCTTGCAGAAGCCAATCAGGATAAATTACGTCTGCTGCAGGAAATCAAGAAATATGATCCTCTCTTCCAGCTTTGACAACAAAGACCTGAACAAGAGATGCTCAGAGCATTCAGAAATTACTACCAGCATTGAAAAGGTTTACTTGTTAAAAGCAAAGCAGTTAATTTGTTCATCTTCATTCAAGAGCTGCTACTTTGAAAACAGAAGCAGAGTGCCATTACAAGAGATGGAAGCGGATGTAGTAAGAAAGTACGTGGGAATAAGATGAACGGGAGACTGGATTTAGTAGCCCAGCTGTGTCTGGAAAACATAAAACTGTACTTAGCTAAAGTTGCACTATTGTCAGTTGAATAGTGAGAGAAGAAAATTATGATTACTTGAGTTATCATAAAGCAGTGCTGATAAACATCTTTCTTGCGATGACCGGTTTCTTATAGGTAGGTGTTGGGGACATGCTCACCCTACACCAAAGAAATTACATTCTGCTTAGCTCAGGCATAATTAGGGAATTCTGTTGTAGCAATGTGAGTTTGAAATATGGAATGGAGATACAGTTACAGGCCTAGCACAGGAAAAAAAGTGCCCAGAACAGAAAATACAAAATCCATCATCTTACTGCTCTTAGAGAAGAGTTGAGGGGGCCCACAGTTTCTCATTAAATTATATTTTCCCTAATCTCCTTTCTTTATAATACGGTAATCTATTAATGCCGTATTGATACATTAACCTTCCTTGTTCTTAAAGTCAACCTCCTCATTAAAATGGATTTACAGCCATTTTGGAGTATAATTAGATGAGAAAGTGCCTGACTAAACATTTTGTCCTTATTAATGAAAATATAGGTAACTTTATTTTCCATATCTCTAAATAATAATGTTGGAGAGGCTTGGAAATGAGATCTGTCAAGTCACTTTAGGTCCGTGATGGCAAACCTATTGCACAGCATGCGTGCGCTGGCCAGCTAATTTTCGGGCCTTCTGGGCCCACCGGAAGTCAGGAAATGGGTTGTTTCCAGCCTCTGGAGGGCCTCCAGGGAGTGGGGTGGGGAAGGCCGTTTTCGCCCTTCCCAGGCTCCAAGAAAGCCTCTGGAGCCTGGGGAAGGTGAAAAAGGGCCTACCAGGCCCACTGGTAACCTTTTTGCCGTTGCGTGCCAAAAGTGGGGGTCGCACGGGGAGGTTGCGCGCACATGCATGGGATGTCAGGGCATGGGGGTATTGAATTATGGGTGTGGGCATGCACGCACATGACCCCCCGCGCTACTCCCGCTTTTGGCATGCGATGGCAAAAAGGTTAGCCATCACTGCTTTAGGTCATATATTTAAGGAATTTGTTTGGTAAATAATGAATCAAAAACTTTTTCTGCAAAATGTGGAATGCTGCTAGAAATTGTTTTAGCTGCAGAATCGTTGATTTTTTATTTTTTTTTTGTGCTATTACTTTTGTATGATACTTGGAATGAAAGAAAAACAGTTTGGCTCTAAAATATACAATAGCAGTGTTAGTTTCTAAAAGGAGAATGATATATCCAAAAAATGTTAGAAAAGTTATATATTGCTTCCCAAAATAGTTATGTACCCATAACTATGCCAAAATAGAACATAGAAACAAATAATTGCTAATAATTCGTCTATAATAGACCGTAACATTTTCAATTAAAGTTATCCATAGCAACCAACTGTAACAGAAAACTCTCATGGATTTTAATCTAGATTTGTATGACTTATTTTTAACCATGTGTAGAATGCATTTAAGTTTTATTATAACCTGCTGTAGCTGCATATCAAATAGATAAATGGCAGAATCTGAAGTGAACAAATTCTGAAAGCATATCAAAGGCAAAGATTCCTTTGTTTTGAGTTCAACTCCTGGTGATTATTTGGGAAGGTAAAATTCAAAATCTGAATTTATCCTTGTGAAAGAATTAGGCCTAGGCCAAGTTCTAGCAGCATTTCTCACTAAAATGTAGTTTTAACTTTAACTTTGATTTTCTTACATAGAAAAGAGTGATTTTAAAAATATTACGCTGAGTCTTATAAATAGATATATTCAAAGGTTTTTTTTAGATCAAGGCATGAAGGATAATAGAAATTAATTAGTATGAGTTGGTAATATCAAATTGAACAAGTTTATACTGCTGTACACATATGAATCCAAGAATGGGAACGTGCTATAGGCATTTTAAAAGCTGCAACCTACACAAAAACCAATGGCAACTCTAATGGGCTGTGTGAATAGAATTAGAATAGAATGGACTACTGACCTTAGAATTGATGGGTACTTTTACTAAGCCAGCTCAAAATTCACAAAAATATGTGCAAGCTTTTAAGTTGTCCAGAATACTTAATTGACTAATAACAAAATAAGAGAGGGAGAGCAAGAAAACAGACTGACTTATTTTGAAGCTCTGGCATCTGTACGCAGTTAAATCTTGAAACATAATATAGCAAGGGATTGTGAATTTTTATAGGATTTTTTTTCAAGCAACATCTTATCAAAACAATATACCATAATGGTCAGAGTGCAGTTATTATATAATGTCCTTTATAGATGGCATTTTGTTTTTTTTAAAAATGTAATATGATGAGGATAACGAACTTCAGTAAACAGCTGTTTGCCTGATATTATCCAATTTGTTTATAATAAAATGCTAAATTTAGTTTATGCACTACAAGCTAATCTTTGACTAGTAGCTAGTTCTTAGTTGAAGCACCCACCTGTTACAGAGTTATCTTTTTGTCGAATTTCTGCTTTTCTGCCTTGATTGCGATACAGCAGTCATGATCTCATCTTCACCATGTGAATTATAAAGAACGTTTTTTAAAAAAAGCTGCTGCTTCAAATAATTTGTTAGCCTTTGGGGTTATTTGTAGAATTGCTGAAGTCTAGGAAGTTTTGCAGCTGTGCTGTGCTTCTGTCAGTTTCTTTAATTTAATGGCAATGATTTTTGCTTATAAGATTGCATGTATTCTGAATTTTGCCTGTTTGCTATGTAAGGAACAGTTGTTGCTTCTACACTTTTCCTAAGTTATATCTGTTACAATATTCTAAACAAACCCAGGCTATGCACTGGAGTAAACATTATTCTGTCTCTCCATATTGGATAATGCCCTAATGGGACAGGCCTTCTTTAATATACTTGCAAAAGCACTCTTTATCCAAAGAGTAGTGTGCTTTTGCAGATGTATATGCTTATTTTTTCTGATGAATAGAAGTCTATGACTATATGAAACTGCTGATACGACACACCAAAATAACACATTAAGTTTAACTATGTCAATCTGTCAACTTTGACAGGAAGGTTGTTAGTGAATGGTGCTATGTGAAGACATTTTTTTCTCGAAATCTAATTGTTGAATAATTGCCCAAATATGTTGATGATTTATTTAAACAACTATATATGCACCTAATTCTTTTTTGAGTTAAAAATGAGGCAAGTATGAACGTTTATATTTGGTGCGATACACATTCTGTTCACTTAAAGTAACCTTTTCATTTAGAAATGCAGCAGGATACAAAAATTAGTGTATTTTATAATACCGTATAGTCTTTTGCATTTTTGACTAAAATAATTTTATCATGTCTTCCAATATAAATTTGGTTTAAAATAAGGCAAAATGTAGAAACAGTATACTGTGGCAAATAATTTGGTGTAGTATGCTTGTTTCAGTTAGTAGAAACTACAGCTTATTAGCCTGTTATGGCATGAATGCCTCAGATGCTTCCGCTACACTGAGAACAATTTATCTAAACATAACATGAGTATTAAGAGGAAAACCACTGAAGCTGATATGTGACTACAAAAGTATTTTAGCTTGGTTTCATTTTTGAAAATGTTTTCCTTTGTTCAGTGCTGTATTTATATGTAAATGTGAAAAACAAAACTCTTTATATGATGTCATATCAAAAAATTAATTTTAAAGCTCTAAGTCTGTATAACTGCTTCTGTAATTTCAAACAGGAGAGTATATGGGAATAGACAATATGTGGTACAAGCCTGACTTGAAATCTAAGCCTTTGGTATATTGGATCTCTTTCTCACACAATATAGTTTCCTCTTGACTATACTGGTTCTATGAACCCCTTTTAAACATTATGTATTAAAATGCTTAACTTCTATTTCCACTGATTTATTTCTCAGGCTTAGGTTTCTAAGATTTTATTTATATTAATTTATTTGTATTGATAATTGCAATTAATAATATACATTGTGAACATTTCTGAACTTGTCACAAACACTTAAGGGCCTTATTAAAATGGCAAGTTTTAAAAGTTTAAGATTAGCTTTATGATGCACAACCATGGTTTTTGGTAATTCTTTACAAGTATAGGGCACATGTTTCCTTGACCTTGCTATATTCTCTCAAATTCTCTTATTTGTTTAAACTGAGAGATCAATGCAAATTTAAACATTAGGATTAAGAAGAAAAATAACTATAATTACTGTGCTGGATATAGTTGTCAACAGACATAATGATACCTGCAATACCAATAGTCTTCAGATAACGACCCTTATTGGGACTGGAATTTCTTTTGCTATGCAAAGAAGTAATTAAGCAAAGCATCACGTGATGGTGCTGCTTAACAACGGCATTCCTGGCAGCGGTTAAGCAAAGGTATGTGACTATGACTTGTGTCCTCCTGCCAGCTTCTACATTGACTTTGCTTCTCAGAAGTGAGATAAGAAGGTTGCAAATAATGATCACATCTCGTCAAGCTCCCACCATGATCCATTCCCAGCTTGGTCCCTGCCAGCCCCAAGCCTTGATTCTTCAAAAGTCACTTTCAGGGGATCACTCAGCCAGAAGCCAGTTGTCCTGTTCAAGCTCCTCCCACCTGCCTCTCTCTTCCCCTTCTCTGCCTCACCTTGCAGAGCATAGTTGAGATGAAGGTGATGTTATATTCTGCCACCCTTTGTTACCCATCATCTTCCTCTCCTCTCCCCTGGGTTGGCTGGCTTCAAGCCTATAGCACCAGAGATGGGGTAGCAGCAAAGGGCAATGGCAGAATCAGCAGCATCTTTATCTTGACCATGCAGTGCAGGGTAAGCAAAAGGGCAGAGTTGAGCCCAGTGCTCTCTGAGCCCCTGTGCAGTGGGGCTTGAGGCCAGCAAGCCCAGGGGAGGGGAGCAAACAAGACCCAGATCAGCTGGGGGTGGGGACAGTGGAATATAGTGGTCTTCATCTTGGGCATGGTGTGTAAGGCAGCCGAAAGGAAAGAGATCGGGGTGGGTGGGTGGGGGAGATAGGCAAGTGAGGAGAACTGAAGCAGAGGCTTTTCACACAAGGCAAGAGAAGGTGACCTTGGGAAGCGATGATGGTTATAAATGTGAGCTGGTCACCAAGCATCCAAATTTTGATTCCATGACAATAGGGACACTGTGAAGGTCATAAATGCAATGCTGGTTGTAAGTTCATTTTTTCAGCAGTGTGGTAAATTCAAATAGTTACCAAATGGCCATTATCCAAGGACTACCCATAACACGTTTTTAAGACTTTTATTTCCTTTTAAAAGAAACCATGTTTCAGAAGTTCCCTGTAATCTTATTACATCAATATTTCTTATTTTGTCTACTTAAGAAAATGTTTTATATCTAGCACAATATACCTGCAATATAGTCTTATCACTACCCACTCAGAATTATTGCACAAGGAACACCTTAATTTTGTAGAACTTGACGGTTTTAAGTAAGCTGAACATACTCTCCGAAGTCTTTTTCATTTCAATGAAAACATCTCCAGTCCATTTAAGATACTTTTTTTCGCTTCCTCTTCAGTGATAAAGAATTTTTTTATATTTGGAATTTGGAATCTGTCCTCGTGATTTCAGTCGTCTGACTGCTTCACGCAAATGCTTGGGTTGCAGAGGTGGCGATTCTCCCCACTTTTCACATACATCTAACGCTGTGCAAGACAAAAGTAAATCTGTTATGCTAGCTGCCAAATCATTGGATTACAGCTGTATAGATGGGATAGCAAAATCCATATTTCTACATGTATTTTAGCAAAAGCAGTTACCGCACATCTACAGAATAATTACTTTTTCTATACCCTGCTTATTTTGTGCAGTTCAGTGCAGTGTACATAATGCTTCTGCCTTCTGTTTGCCTCACAACAACTAACCTACGAGGGGGGTTAGGCTATGAAAAAGTGATTAACCCATTCAGTTAATTTAATGCCCAAGGGAGGATTAGAACTGTTTCTAGTCAAAAACACTTTAAACACTGCACGGCCTCTAAATGTTCCAAACTCTTAAAGAAAGCCTGTGAAAATTAACAAAATTAGTTGTTTCTGCTGCACAACATACTCCATATTTACACACACACTTTTGTAAAATAGTAAAGGAAATTTTTTCTATTCGTAAGCAATGGGTGGAAAATAAGTGAAAGCATTTGTAGATATATTGTATTACTGTTATTACATAAGAAAAATTATCTGAACACCAATTTTATTCATTTATACTTAAGTTTTCCCTTTGCCAACTAAAAAAAACAAGCAAATATACAGCTGATATTTGTTTGCCTTGATTTAACAATTATGTTTCTCTTAAAAATACTGACCTGTTATGTATTAGTAGCAATATACATACTAGAGAATATTTAGGAGTAAAATGCTACATAAAATAGCAATAGGCAAAACTTGATGTTCTGGTTTTCTGACATCGATATAGCTATAACACAACATCTGGAAGACATTTTTTACCACACAACTATTTACAAGATGGATTACTAAAAGCTAAATAAAATATATACATGAAAGAATAGCTAGATTGCAGTAATTAGCAAGGTATGTCTTCAATTAATGGAAGCTAAAACAATTAAGAACTAGATTATTCTTATACTTACCCTCTTCAACTACTTCTCCAACGAAGACTTTAGAAATTCCTGACATGGCAATAACAACATTCTGAGACACAGAGGTTCCAGTAATTGACTGGATCAGCTGAAAAAGGAGGAAGCAATTCGAGAGAATCCAATTTTTTTAGATATTTCTTTTACTTCCAATCCTGAACACTACTGTGTATAATAGGGTATAACTCATTTTCCCTATCATCCAGAAGCCACAGGTGACAGCCCTTGGATAGCGAAATCGCTGGAAAGGGTAACACCTTTTAATGTTTTCTGAAGTTTGAGAGTGAGAATGGGAACAGAAAGCTTTTGAAAGCAAACCCGCTCCTACTTAAGTCCTTAAAATCCATTAACTCCCTCACAGCCCAACTCTGAACATTGAAATTGATGGCTTTAAGGACAGAAATGGAAGAAACTATCTCCAGTTCCCACTTTAATTTTTAAAAGGAAAGTCCAGCATTTCACATTGAAAAGTGAAAAAAGGCAACTATTTTCAACAGCTCAAACTTAAGGTGCTGGAAGGTTGCAGAGATAATTCCAGGGACACATGAGTTTCCCACCTCAGTGTCAGCACAAAATTTTATGGTAAATTGATAGTGAGACAAGTTACTCATGCACAATAATCAATAGACATCAACAAATCTGTGAGGGAAATGGGCGGTTTCTAAATGTGATAAATAACAGGGGTCTCTGGGGCTCTTTGAGCTTGGTTGTTATAAATAACCAAATAAATAAATAAATAAATATACATGCAATAAATCAATCTTACCCGTTTAATAGCAGCCTTAGGGAAAGCTGATCGTCGATACATCTCATATCGATTTAGCTGCTCTTCAGAAAAAGAGGAAACCAGAATTCTACGGCAAACAATAATTACAGCACTTATTTAAAATTACAGAGTGAGAAAGTTAGTGAGATTGTATAACATTCTATCAATAAACACCGAGTTAAATCTAGCATTTTTATTTTAGTAGTGGCATTTCCTGAATTTTGCTCTAAACATTCTAGTTAAAGGAGGGTGACTTTGCCTATTTTTTCTAGCCTAGAAGCCTTTCAGTACAACTTCCCACAATGTCTAGAAGGTCCCATTCACAGGTAACCATTGGGTTTCAGGGGAAAATAGAAAGAAAAAAAAAAAGCAAAAATATCTCCTATTGCAGTGCTTCTTAAACATGCTTCTCACTTTTAAAAATTATGGACAATCCTCAAAGAGCCTTCTTTTGTACATGTTGTATTTATTTTTACCATATTAAAAATAAAAAATGATGCATCTATAGAATAATTACTGCAACATATTATAAATAATAATGATAGTCCTTGAATTATGACTCCAATTGGAACTGGAGTTTCCCAACTAAGTGATGAAGTTGTAAAGTAATTCACTCTGCAAAATCTTTTCTTTTTGGAAATGCACATATGCAGATTAATAAAAATAGTTCAAAGGGGAAAGTACAGCCTAATGCCAGGTCATAATTACTATAAGTCATTGACCCAAAAAAACCCCAACTTTGCGCTGATAGTTCAGTGGAAGAATTCGTGCCTGCCATGTGGGAGGTCTGGGTTTGAATCCCAACCAATGTGGGGAATATCCCTTTTTTGAGAGAGCCAGTTTGGTGTAGTAGTTAGGGATCTGACTAGGAATGAGAGACTATGAATTATAGTCCCACCTTAGGCACAAAGGCAGCTGAATAACCTTGGGCTAGTCACTTTCTCTCAGCTCTAGGAAGAGGCAATGACATATCACTTCTGAAAAGCTTTGCAAGAAAACTGAAGGGACTTGTCTAGGTATTATTATTATTAGTGTATGGTAGTGTTACATTAGTCAGGAGACCACAATGCTACTGCAGAGTAGTAGATTGGCTGCCAATTTCCCAGCCCTGTTGTAGGATATGCTCACACACTTCCCATGCTGTACCACAGGAGGGCGCGCTGGCTTTGCACCAGAAAGAAAGACAGGCAGCTCTTTGTGCAGTATCATCCTAGGCCCCCTCCCTTCCTTGGAGCTGCCTTGTAAATGGACGCTGCAACCGGGAAGATTCAGAGCCAGCAGGAATCTGACTGCCTGCACAAAGCAGCAACTCATCTCCCCACCAATGTGGTACCTATCTATCTACTCACATAGAACATGCTTTTGAACTGTTAGTGGACAGAAGATGAGACAAGGGATAGGAGCTCACACTGATATAGAATGGTAGCACTCGAACTGCTAGAGCAGAGACCATCTCCAGCCTCATTAAGTCAATGAGCCACTAAGGCTCATATTTGTCTAGGACAGGTGAGCCCTGAGAATCACACAAAATTGAACGGAAGAAAAAAAAAATGACAAAATGCCTGATATCACACTGAGTGTTCCCCTAAACAGTTTCCATAAAGTATCCATTAGATGATAGTCTTAATTTCTGGAATTCCCTGACCAAAAAAAAGAACAACAACCCATTTTTTGCCTTCCTAAAGAGAAAACAGAAAGATACATCTTTTATCTACTCATTTAGCATTAACAAAAGCATATAGATGGAAAAATACTCACTGCATTTTTTGAATCTCATCTTCATCAACTTTATTTTTTTTCTCTTTTTTCTCCTTTATCTCTATTTTTATTTTCTTGGCTGCAATAGATTGTGATGTAGAGTCCTCTAACTCTCCAGGGATCAATTCACATGCTTCTTTGCTTTTAATCTAGACAGAAAATTGAT
This sequence comes from Arizona elegans, assembly GCA_022577455.1. Taxonomy (NCBI): domain Eukaryota; kingdom Metazoa; phylum Chordata; class Lepidosauria; order Squamata; family Colubridae; genus Arizona; species Arizona elegans. Next base: position 158,038,245 of record JAKOOJ010000002.1, read on the forward strand.
TATAACTTAATTATGTTTACAAAAAAAAACCAAACCTTTTTCTGAGTCAACTCCTAGTTAATTGATGTTCATATAGCAAAGCAAAAGTGGCTTGACACCACTTCCTGGATGCTTTCAAACTTTTTTAATTTTAAGCATCCCAATAGTTGTACTTATAAAGTATAGCTGTTGAACACCTAGTTTTTGTAATCTTTCCATAATAATACTACCTGCATGATACATAATATAAAGGTCTGCAATTTGATAAAGCAAGCTTTTGAATATTTAACTATTATTCCTAGCCTCTTCAATTATGATAATTCATATATTTGTACATCTTCTGTACACTATGCTTATCAGTTATAATTCAAACAATGAGGGGGAGTGAAAAATCTGATGAAAATAAATTGGTGGATACAGTACTTGATTTTATTCTAGAATCGTAGTAAGAGAAGTATAGTGGCTAAACAAATAAAATGAATACTCAGTTATCATTTTTCATGTTTTACTCTCTTCCTATATATGTTACTGAAAAATCTTGAGCTGATCAGTCTTTTACAATGTCATGCTTTGCATTACCTTTTTTAAAGTATATCTTGTTAAACATAGGTTAAAAGAAAAATGAGCAACTCAAAAAACACCTAGCAACATTTAATATTTGGGCATGCAAAAAAATGCTCTAACGTTTTGTATTCATTATTTACCACAAGAATCCAAATAAGGAAATGAGTTTCCAGGATCTAAAAAATTATGACTGTGTAGAGATACACACAATAGTCTAAAAGGTAAACAAAATTCACCAGAAAACAGTACCTATCTACTATCTATATATCACTAAAACTCCAATTCCTGTAACCTTTAACTGGGTGAAACAGTGGGCAACAATTTTTGAACCAAAGTAAATTACTTTGGGCTAGCTTACAGAATGTGCCCAAAACCTGGAAATGGTGCATCATAGGGCAACCGTTTTTGAACCAAGCTATCTTAAATGGTCTAACTTACAGAATGCATACAAAATCTGGGGCCTGTAACTCAGTGGAATTGAAATGTGGCAAATTGTATATCATATTTTACGATGTAAAAATGATCATAGACATCTGAAAACATTTACTGTGCTGATGCTTGACTGCACAGTTCAGTATGGGCTATTTTCGAGACAGATCTTTCTGTCAACGTATGTCAGTGTATACACTTTCCAGTGAAGGCAGTAAATTAGAAGCTCTGTCATTGCGAAGGAAAAACGTCTAAAAGGGATCACGAGCTTCTAATTCTAGTTAAATACGGAACTCCAAGGAAATAGCGGGCGAGGAAAATCCCCGTTACTTCGGGGCAGCAATCACTCTGATGTATCAGCACGGAAAGAGAAGCCCCGTTTCTGCAAATTGCGTTGCCAGCTTTTCCCTCCTCACCTCTACAATCTGTACTTCCTCTTTGATGTCGGCCGGTTCTTTCTCCTGGCGTTCCGCCACTTCTATAGCAACGACGGAAGACTCGACGGAAGAGGGGGAAGACACAACGGGCAGAAGACCATCCTCTTTACCAGACTCCACAGCCTCAGCCATACTAAGCAGGAGGACTGACGCGTGTCGCGCCTTGATGACGTATTAGGGCGGCGCCGGACGCCTTGTTTCCATGAGAACGTACCACGCCCCCAATAGGCGAAACTAGTAATGCGGACTTTTGTCACTGCTGTTGGAGAACCGAGCCTTGCGGGTGAGGTTGAATTCGCGGGTCCCAGGCGACGTCGTAGCGGTCTAACCGACAAAACAATGCAAAATTGAGTCCGCCTTTTGTTGCTTTAGTATCCAACAGCAATATATACCAAACAAAACGAAAGGTAAACCAGGGCAAGGAATTCCAAAATTACGAATGCAAACTATGCGTGTAAGTTGGAATAAAGATCGATGCAATGCTCAGTACTCTATTCACACAACCCACTAAGCAGCGATGCGGTAACATGGTGGGATTTGGGGGTAGCGTTTATATGAACCCCACCAAAGCTGATTTATAGAGTTTAAAAAAATGATAAGCAATAGGTAAATGTTTTGGGTAAACCCGGATAATAAAGCATCCCCTGAACCCATGTTTTCCTATTTCTTCAAAAAGCTATGCACAAAAGGTAAACTAAAGCATGTGACTTTTTTAATGGCTTTAAGGTAAATTGAAATATCAAGAAAATTATGAACAAAAAGAATTATGTACTGCGACCCTTCTTATGTTCATGTCTGCATTAATTGTTCCAGTACTCTTGGGTCATTGCTTCAAAACAAATGAGGGAAATTAAAAATAATAAGTTCTTAGTAAGAACTTAGAAAGTCAACGTAATAATGTTTTTTTACACATCCCGTATTTCCAATTTCGAAATGAAAAAATCTGCACTTCTTTAAAAAAGCATCTGCCCATATTTGAATATATTACTTGGGGGTTCCTTAATCATCTCATCCTAGATTGCTTCCCTTTTTTTAGCGCAAGCTTTCCAAATATAAGACTTTAAAATAATATTCATTGATGCAAATATAGGTTGCTTAAAGCTTTATTATTGCTAGGGATAATTTTTTTTTCTTATCAACTCATACCATTCTGTGTCTGCACAACTCTGACAAACCACAATGCCTAAGCTAAAACTAAGCATAACACATTGGGATAATACACACATCCTGCTTGTTCTGGCACAAAGATATCTAACTACAGAGGATATGTCCTCAAAATGTCAGCTCCATCTAACTGCTGACCCACTGCTGAAGCAGCCTGAAGTCAGGTTTACATATTCCACTGTGAAAGTAAAGTATTTTCTTTCTTATCTTGACAATCAAGACTGCCTGGAGGAGGAACTTTGGCTTGATATGGCCAGGTTCAGCTTCAACTTTACTTGTCTGCTGTGAAATCACTCCATCCTGTCTGGTTGCTAGGCACTGTGTCACCATTGTTATTTGGCTGTGACTACAAGAAGATCAGACATCTTTGTGTCTGTAGCTTACTTCTTATTCTTTTGCAGGATTTAGATATTACATTGCTGATCTCCGGGAAGACAGCTATCCTGCACTGCAACTTTATATTTCCGCTATTAAGGAAAATAACCACAAAGGCTCAGAGAATTTGCATGGCACCCTCCCTCCCCGAATATGCATAAAGACTTAGTTTGATTGACAACACAGTGTACAGGTAGTCCTCACAACCACAATTGAGCCCAACATTTATGTTGTTAAATGAGAAATTTGTTAAGTGAGTTTGTTCCATTTTATGATTTTTCTTGCCACGTTTGTTACATCAATCACTGCAGTTCTTAAATTAGTAATACAGTTGTTAAGTGAATCTAGTTTCCCCATTGACTTTGCTAATCAGAAGGTCGTAAAAGGAGATCAAATTACTCTGGGACGTGCAACCATTATAAATGTGAATCAGTTGTCGAGCATCGAACGTAAATCATGTGACTGTGGGGATGTTGCAATATTCGTAAGTGTGAAAAATAGTCATGTCACTTTTTTCAGTGCTGTTGTAACTTTGAACAGTCACTAAATGAACTGCTATAAGTCAAGAACTACCTGTACTGTCTTGAAACTTAGATTGAATAAATCAATCACTTTTAGAAGAGAGTTCAATATTTCTACAACTTGAACATTTAAAAAAGTTGTAATATGTAGCTTTGCATGTCAACAACTTTGATATTCCCGTTGGTAAATAAAGCAAATGCTAGAACGTATTTCTAATCAACTATTCTGATCACTCACACAGCCTTATCATGGGGAGACTATTGCTATTGACATGGTAAACTGATCTTGAGTTTCTAAGACAGGACTAATCTAGTAAGTAAATGATTCTAAAAAAATTATTTCATAAATGGTGCTATTTAGAAATTTTCCAAATTAATACAGATTAGGATTCTGATTTCAAGATGCAGTAATATGGCTGAACATTAGATAGCAACATCTATGAAACTTTTCATAAAGTTAATACATACTTCAGTTATTTTTCACTGTGAGAGGCATATTACTTTCATGAAGTTGATAATCCTGTATTGAATTTTTTTAAAAAAAATTATTGGCAGAATGCCCAGAATGCACTGCATCAATACATTTTGTCCTGTGGTTGGGGACATTGAACATGACTGTAATTTCAGATGGGAAAAACCAGAAGTCTTTTATAGTATTGACTGATGGAGCTGTCTAGACAGCAGTAGCACATGGCTCTGTCTTAGGCATGCATTAAGGGCACATTCAGTCCCACATTCTGAAATGTGAGGAAAGTACTGCAAAGCTGCTGTGATAAAGCCATTATGTCTTAGCTTATTATGTGAATCAACCCACTATGTTATGCAGTAATGGCTTGTTTTGGTATTAAGGATATGAATATGATCAGGTATTGTATGATGTTAATTGAGTTTTGTTGCTAAATGCGAGGTGTTTTTGAGATGTTGCAGAGGTCTGAAATTTAATAACAAACTTCTCTTTTCCCAAGTTGCAATTATGTTTAAAGTAGTTTCCTCAGTTCAGCTATGCTTCTTTTAAAGCCTATTTGTAATGGAAGTGAATTCCAAATGTGTATTTTGAATAACAGCAGTTGGGAAGCAAGTTAAACCCAGGCAAAACCTGTTTTACATACAATCAGTGTGGTGATTTTTTTAGTAAGTATTGATGACATGCAAACATTGTAAATAATTTACTGAGTCCCCATTTCCCAATGAACATGTCAGTTTGTCATACTTACCCAAATTAATCTGAATTAAATTAATCCAATATTCTGCATTCACATAAAACACTGAACCTTTAACTAACCGTACTGACTGTGACTAGGTTGGATTTAACATATTTTGCATACATGGCAAATCTCTATTACTGATAAAAATAGCTGGGTAGGAATAAAGTTTTCAACAGATCTACCTGCTGTCTCCTTCCTTCCATCCATTTGTGACTAAAGCACTTTTAGTACAATATCTTCAAGCCTAATTTCAACTATCCATATTTGTCCTAATCAATATTAATATTCAATATTGAAAGGATTGACTTTTAAATATTGATCTGAGTTTTCAGTAACACATGACATTTCTGGACTATTAATCTTAAATGGGCATTCTGACAGAGTCTGTTCTGCCTTTCACTCCATCCAACCGATTTTCCAATTTTTACATTACTTTTTTCATCTCCCAGATTTGCTGATGTACTCAGGAGCTTGAAGTTCATTTGGTCGATTTGTTTTCGTTCCATATAATGAATTGCTACTAGAAATTGGATTTCAAAGAAATGAGCTTGAAAATAGCTAAACTATCTGGACTAGAATAACTTCTGGCCATGAGATTACATTAAATGCTCCACCTTCTAATGGGACTCAGTGGGCATGAGCCTTTGTTTACTGCACTAAAAATATGTTGATAAATGTTCTGTGACTTACCTGACCTTGGTGAGCAAAGTCGAAAACTGTTGCTCGGTTGTTCTCAATATATCCAGACGCAGCGAAATATCTAGCGTGTGTATCGCGGCGCGTTTCTCTACAAACTTTGGATAGGTGAACTCAGTTACTTGACATCAGCTACACATCTTCACTGGCAATTCCCAGCTCCTTATTCTTAAAGGACGAAGAGTTGGCTTTTTTTTTCTTTGAAAATGTTCTTTTGTTGGGAACGTCCTTTTGTGCTTATTCGAGTAGATCCTTTTCCCCCCTTAGAGTGGCCAAAATGTCGTGAATGCTTACGGAACTGCAATCGCCGGCCGTCCCCCTTTACCGTGTTTTACCACATCTCCGCAAGCGCTACTCGCTGTTAAGAGACAGCCGCCAAAGAGCGCGACCGACCTCTCTGCCTATCTCGGCTTCATTAGCCGGACCGGGGCTTGACGAGGCTCAGCCGGGAGGTGTGGCCTTTCTGGCCCCGCCCCGGAAGGACGCGCCGGCCGGGTTGAGGCAGCGGCGGTAGGCGAGGAGGACTAGTAAAGATCGGGGGTTGGTTTCCCGGCCCGCGTCGGGCCATGGGGAAAGAGCAAGAGCTGCTAGAGGCCGCCCGCACTGGGAACCTGCCCGCCGTGGAGAAGCTGCTTTCGGGCAAGCGGCTTAGCTCGGGCTTCGGCTCGGGGGGCGGCTCGGCGTCTTCTGGGGGCGGCGGCGGCGGAGGCGGCGGGGGGCACCCGCTTTCCAGCCTTCTCAGGTAGGTGCCTGGGGTGTGGCTTGCGGAGCTCTTGCGAGTGGCCGGAGTGGCGCTGCCGAGGTTGGCTGCGGGAGCCCGTGTCAGGCAGCTGTTTGCCTTTTAGGAAGCTGGGGGTGTGTCCCGAAGACTTGAGAATGCCCGGCGGTGCAGTTGACCATAGGTAGAATCTCCGCCCCCAAAAGTCTCACGGGCGTCGCGCTGGATAGTGGCCGTTCGCGTGTTTAGACTCAGCGTCGTGTTGGGATCTTTTTTTTTGGGGGGGGGGGCAGCGGGGGAAGGTCTCAAACCAGCGCAAGGAGGAGAAGCGAATTGAAGCTGGTTTGGAGGTTCTGGAGAAAGCCCGGGGTGATTCTCGGGTCTCCGGATTCCCTGAAGGAAAAGGGCTTTGACTCCGGCTTTCCTATTAAGGGGGCCAGAGCTTTTTGCCTTACAGGACGATCTCTGTGAACGTTGGTTTGGGGAGACGCTTGTTAAAAGTGTTGAAACCTTGTAGGTTGAGACTGTTGTGTGTGATAAGGAGGGAGTCCTTTTGTTAATTAGGGAAGCCTCTTAGGCTGCTCCTGCCTTCTTTTGTATGTTTTTAATGAAACATCACAGACATTTTCGGTATGTAATTGATCGTCTCAACCTTCAATTGAGGATCGGGTTTGGATTTGAGATAGGTTCTGTCACTGTCACCCTTGTGGCTTATTTTTTCTATTTGTGGATGAGTGTTTTTAGATGTCTGAGAAAAAGAATAGAAGATATGCAAATGTATGCAAAGAGAAGGAAGCATAGGAAATGTGAAGTTCACAGGTACAAAAAAGTAGAAACAAAATTGTACCAGAGTTGTGTGCCACTGCCAAGGTTTCCAAATCTTTGTAGTGTTCCTCTGTTTTGTTTTGGTCCAAATCTTTGTAGTATTTGTTCCTTTCTTTTCTTTTCTTTTTTCATTACCCAAAGGATGGTTTTACTTATACAAAATAATTTTCTTTTATGCCTATTTCAAAGTTTATCTTGATACATGCCAGGTATCCCTTGAAGAGTCTGTATACTTTTATGGGAAGACTTTGCTCTACATATGTTGAAGTGACTCAAAGGCTTTTCAGTAATGCAGTTTCATGTCTAATGACTTTTTTGGCTAATTAAAGCTGTTATCAAGTGTAAAACGAATTTTTGTGGTTCTTGATTTTTATTCTGTGTTTTATGCATAAACTCTAATATAAAGAATAGTTGCTAAAATGCACAAGTACATATCTGGAGGCTTGGGGGCCAGGCCATAATACAAATCACTTTTACCAAGTGAACTTTAGAGAAAAAAGATCAGCTTAGACTATTTGCCTAAACTGTGTCTGGATCTGCGTGCTTCACATTATCGGCTTGTTATATATTGCTTACTAATTTTGTGATTGAATACAACATATTGCAACTTGTCTTTGCCTTCTGTAATTGTAAATTACAATGCTTGGCGGTTGAATTACAAATATCACTTGAGTTCATACAGTGCATTAAGCTACAATACAGGTTTTTTTGTTTTAGCATAATATATTTTATGATCCTAGCCATTCTGGAAATCATGGTTGATAGCAATATATTCAGAGACAACCATTTGTGGCTTATTATGTAAGGTACAGCTAAGTGCAGTATGTGTACTCTGTCACTGTGAGCTGTAAAAATATGTAACTATTCAGTCACAGTAGCAAATTATGACACTAGTTACAGAGAAGCTGCTTCCTATACCAGTTGAAGTACAGTTAATTGTACATGTTGCCTGAACTTTATACAGTATGGATATTCCCCACAGGTGCCAGATTATTCCGTGCTTTAATATTTCTAAATCTTATTTCCTGAAATGACAGTGATCTGAAGGTCTTAATAGATGCTTCTCCACCTATGACTTTCCTAGGTTCCCAACACCCTTAAGCAGGTTTCCGATCATCCTATGGTAAAAGTTCCAGTCCTACAAACAATTAATGTGAGTAAACAATTGGACTCATTAGAAAAATATCTTTGCATTTGAAATTAAATGCATGTCTGTTGGAATTGGCTAGAGCCTGTGATATGGCATGTGGGCATATTCTGTTTGGAAGCATGGTTTGAATACTGTTTCTGGAATGTATGCTTTAGAAGGAATTAACATTTGTCATGTCTGAGACTTTGGCAGTAAATTATAACTTACTGAATTTCCTACCAAGCTTTGGTGAGTCTGTGGATTATTCTGTTATACAGAATACACAGTGGGGCTATTATAAATGTAGACCTGCTGGAAAGGCCAGATTGCTTTTAGGAAAATATTAAGTAGCATCCAGAATGTGTGTTGGTTCTTCAATAAGAGTTATTGCTAGAGGAAAGGAAAGATTTTTAATTTACAAATATGGCCAGTATATTTAACCATAGAAACACCAATCAGATTGAAGAAAGAATTTGTGGGTGTTCTTTGTGTCCTTTATAATGATAAAGATGTTATCATTCTCAGATTTTATATGACTCATAATAATGACTTGAGCCTTGATGGTGCAGTGGTTAGAATGCAGTATTGCAGGCTAATCCTGTTGACTACCGACTGCCATTTCGGCAGTTCAAGTCTCACCGGCTCAAGGTTGACTCAGCCTTCCATCCTTCCAAAGTCAGTAAAATGAGGACCCAGATTGTTGGGGGCAATATGCTAACTCTGTAAACCGCTTAGAGAGGGCTGTAAAGCAACTATGAAGCAGTATATAAGTCTAAGTGCTATTGCTATAGCTAAGAGGATTGCCAAGAAAGAAATATGAATGTTAACCCATTTGCTATAGTTGAGATAGGATTCCAGACACCAAGGCTTTGCATGGGAATGTATGACTGGCTTTTCCTTGCTAACACTAAGGTTGGACTGGAACATTGAAAAAAACATCCCAGAAGAAAGCAAAGGCAAATTACTTCTACATTTTTGCCAAGAATACAGCATATACATGTCCATGGAGTTATCAGTTGAAGTTATCTTTACCTGCCTGTTGTATGTAATATTAATCCCTGTTCAAATAGTATATTACTGAAATAATTAGTTACTTTGTGTAATATTTTAATGGAAAAAACATATGGTCATTAGAAGCTGAGGGTCCTTGGATATGAGATGGGTGGCAAATAAATTTCTTAAATAAATTAATAAAATAACACATAATCATGTAATATTTTACTGTTCATGTATCTCTCCTTCAGTTATTCAAATTAAATTTGTTTCTTCAAGTCAGTCTTGACTCCTGGCAACTATATGAACAAGTGCTGTCTCCTTGGCAAAATTTTTACAAGTGGCTTGCCATTTTCTTCTTCCTAGGGGTGAAAGAGAGTGACTTGTCCAAAGTTACCCAGATGGTTTTGTATTTTGCCAAGTCTAGAACTTGCAATCTCCTAATTTCTAAGTTTGTGCCTTTACTTCAGTGGTAAAATCCTCCCCGGTTTGTCACCGGTTCGCTGTCCGCACATGCGCGGGGTGTGCCAAGCGTGTGCTGTGCATGCGCAATGTGCGCCAAACACATGCTGGGCATGCACAGTGCACACCAAATGCACGGTGTGCATGCATGCACAGTGCACATCAAATGCACACTGTGTGCATGCGCAGTGCGCACCAAACGCACGCTGCATGCATGCACATGCACAGTACACGCCAAACGCTGCATGCAGAAAAAGGTTTGGGAAGGTAAGTAGAACAGCGAGGGGGGGAAACAGCTGTGCCGCGTGATTTAGATTCACAAGAAAGCAGGATTTCCTGCTTTCTATCGATTTTAAATCTCATCGCACAGTTGATCGTCGGAAATACCGGTTCGGACCAACCGGTAGCTTTTTTCACTACCGGTTCACCCAAACTGGTGCGAACCGGTAGGTTTTCACCACTGCTTTACTTACTATACCAAACTGGATTTTTTTATTACTACTACTTCATAAATCATGCTCAATTTGCAATGGAAACAACAGAAAAAGAAAACAGAATTGCAGTGATATGAGATTTCAAGTGAGTTTGATCACCAAAATAGCTTACTTATAAATAAAGAGTGCAGAACCTAGGAATTTGCAAAATAGAGAGATACCTGAAATAACAGTCATTCTTAGGGATTTTCTAAATGTGCACTTCAGAACTAAAAGTTTCATTATTTAGGAGCATGAAGAAGATTCTTTTCAGTTAAACTGAAACTTGGCATACTATAATGTATGCTGAGTAAATACTATGTCGGAAGAATGGAAGTGAGATTCAAAAGATTAGCATTCTCATCATAAATACCTAAGTGGTGGAATAATTTAACTGGTATCAGGAAAAAGCAATAGACTCGCTAAAGCCAAAAGCCAGAAACTCATTTCCAGTCCATGGGCTCGTGGTTGTTTGTTCACATATTTTGTTTAGTTTGCTCTGGATGTGATTGTGCTTTTCAAATTATCATAGTTACAATTCAGCAACATTCAAATACGGAACTTTTTCTTTGGACGGCTCACCTAATGCTTTTGTTGATTTTTTTCTTTTTTGTACCAGGCAATCTCTCTTTCATTGCAACATAACTAAAAGTATGCTATGGATTAAATAAAAATAGGGGAACTTGCAGAATTGCAAAGTCTTAGCTGGAACTCTTGCACACTCCCTAAGCATCTTTTGGACGACATTCTAATCTTTTAAATTGGATACTCATATTCTTGATTTTATTCATATTATTTCAAGCAGAAACAACATTAATAAACTTATTTTGAGGTTGGCTGGGGGTATTATTTTTAAATAAGACTTTGAAACAGACATTGTATACATGTTTTCCAGCCCAAATTATGCCTGCGTATCAAGACTGGAAAAGCATATCACTTCTCCTTTCTCTTTTAAAAGTGTGTACATTTCAGTTGCAAAACTGTAAGCTGTAAGTAGGGAAATGATCTTGCATTCTCTTAAAATATCTCTAGTTCAATTCAGCAAAATAGTATCATGCTGACCAACAGTTATTTTCAAAAATACCTTCAGGTTGACTTATGTATTTAATAAATTCATATCATTGTGTGAACATTTATTATTTGGAATTTTCTGTTAAGGATTACATTTTTTTCCACAATACTTTCCCAAATGGTGGGAAGCAGGGAACAGATTGAGCTAGAGCCTTCTTAATTCTAGGTATCCGAAATGTTTTGGTACATTTTGAAGTAGAACAACAGAATGTAAATGAAAACACTGCTTTTTAATGCAGTACATTAAAAAAAAAAGTTCTGACTGATCTACAAAATTTAATCATCTGACATAATTAAAACCTGGAAAAATATATTCCTCATTCTTTTCCAGAAGAAGGAAACTGTAAAAAAACTGTAATACATTTTGTCAATCTTCAGTCACGTTGCTATTTTAGCTACATGAATTATGTATAGCTTCACTTGTTCATAAAATTATTGTGCTTGGCCTATTACTGGTAGAAGTGTGATTCATCATTAAAAGATTGATTGAGTGATTTTGCCGCATTTCAGATTTTAAGAAGCCAATGATAAATTATATAGATTAACATGTTTTCATAATAAAACTAAAATAGAGGCTGATCTAGTGAATTCAGAGCTTTCTAAGAAAGTAATATATAGTAGGGCACTGATATGTAATTTTAAAGAGTTGTTTCAGGGAGTATGTTAGCATAAGTAAATGTAATTCCCAGTTTTACACACACACATATGTTAGCCCTTAAAGTAGTTGTGAGGGCTTTCCAAAGATATAGCAATTTTAGGGCTTTGAAGAGAGATGTTTCCCTAGTGCTGAGCATACCTCAGCAAGCATCCCTTTTGAATGCTTGGCTCAGTATTGGCATAAGCACAGTTCTTCTTCTTCTTTTTAATGTTACTCTGCTGAGTCAGATACCAATAGTGCCCAGCATCTGTAGGGTGGAGAGAGGTTACAGTCTTCTGCTGGCCAACTGTTAAGGTCATCTCTGTAGATCTGAGATGGAGGATATAAGAGAAACTGTTTTTCTCTCTGGATAACATATTTGATACCCGTTATTTAAATATACCGTATTTCCTCAAAAATAAGACAAGGTCTTATTTTCTTTTGACTCCCTAAATAAGGGCTTGGCCTTATTGTTGGGAGGTCTTATTATTTTGGGGGTGCAGGAGGGGACTGGATCTCCCGTCGCTGCTGTCACTTCCCCTCCCTGTTCTTTACACCGGCTGAGCAGCCCAACACATTCCACCCCACCCCACCCCAATGGCAACAGCTGCTTCCCTTCCCTGCCGTCTCTTTATCGAGAGGGGTGGCAGGTGGGGCAGGCGAAAAGCGAGACGGGTGGAGCGAGATGTGGCTCCCCTTGCTGTCCCTTCTCCCCCCCCCCTTGCCAGGCATGACAGGGCTCCTGCTCCTCGCTTAGCCACCCTCCCCCTTTAGGGATGCAATTTGGGGGTGGGAGGTAAGGCGGATGAGAAGCGGGATGCATGTCTTACTTTTCCAGCTCCATCATGTTCCTCGCCGTTGAGTCCAGGGAAACACGCTGTAAAAGAAAACCTTCTTGCAAGTTCAATCAAGCTTCTCGAACTCGCGAGAAGGCTTTCTTTACAGCGTGTTTCCCTGGACATGGGCGAGGAAAGCGACGGAGCTTGAAAGGTAAGACGCGCATCTCATGGCCCAACACGCCCCACCCCACCCCAATGGCAACAGTAGCCTGGCTGCTTCCCTTCCCCGCCGTCTCTTTATTGAGAGGGGTGACATTCACAGAACTCTGAGGACATTGTGGGACACAGAGATGCTTTCTAAATAGTTTTAAAAAGAGTTTAGTAAATCTTTAAAATGAACATGTGAAGTTTATGTGTAATACTACTGTGTTTTCCCGAAAATAAGACATATCTGGATAATAAGCCCAATTGGGCTTTTCAGCGCATGCGATAATATAAGCCACCCCCACAAAATAAGCCCCCCCCACTACTTACATCCCCTCCCTGTTCTTTGCGCCAGCCAAGCAGCCCAACACGTCCCACCCCACCCCAATGGCAACAGGAGCCTGGCTGCTTCCCTTCCCTGCCGACTCTTTATCGAGAGAGGTGGCTGGTGGGAGACGCATGGAGCAAGATGTGGCTCCCCTTGCTGTCTCTTCTCCCTCCCCCCTTGCCGGGCATGGCATGGCTCCTGCCCCTTGCTTAGCCACCCGCCCCCTTTAATACAATTGGGGGTGGCAGGCGAGAAGCGGGACGCAGGTCTTAACTTTCAAGCTCCGTCGCTTTCCTCGCTGTTGTGTCCAGGGAAACATGCTGTAAAAGAAAACCTTGTGAGTTCAATCAAGCTTCTCGAACTCAGTTCTCAAACTAAGAACCCATCTCAGTTGTGTGTATGTTCTACATTGACATTAATAAAAGAATTATTAACTTCTTGTTAAAGAAAAGGAAATATGACTTAGGGTAACCTTTTCCAAATTAGTATCATCTTGAAATATTAAGACATTTTTCTTACTTGAGGAAGCTGACACAAACTACAAATGACAACTGAATTAGATGAAGAAGCAATCAAAATTGACCTCAGAATAAGTGCCGAAAAATCAAAGATCATGTATGTGAGATCCACTGCATACACATGGGGAATCACACTTGGATCACAGCAACTTGAGGAAATAGAAAGTTTTACCTGTTTGGATAGCGTAATCACCTGAAATGGAGATGCAGAGATGGACATCAAGTACCACATTGGAAAAGCAATAGCTGTTTTCTAGAGCATGAATGAAATCTCTATAGTGATCCTGACAACCATTTATGCCAGAGACATTTGGAAGGCATCATCGAGTATTAACAAGAGACTTGATGTCTTCCAATAAAGATGCCATTACTGTATCCCAAAATTTGTTATTTTGACCATGTTACTAATGAAGAAGTCCTCCAAAAGAATTTTTCCTGCAAATTACATAACATTGTAGCCAGTGGTGGGATTCAAATAATTTAACAACTGGTTCTCTGTCCTAATTACCAGCTCAGTAGGCATGGCTCAGTGGTCATGTGACTGTGTGGGCGTGGCCAACTCAACATCACTCACATTGTAACACCTTAGCTGTTACAATGTAATAAGGGTTAACCAGAGAGGCAGTTTCTGTAAGTAGGGCAATAAAGATTAGGCTAGAAACAACAACAGAATGTTTCCTTCCTGCCTTCCTTACAGGATTAGCCCTGTAAAGTGGAAAAAAAAACAAAATAAGATTTCTTCCAACAACCGGTTCTCTGAACTGCTTAGAAAGTTAACAACCGGTTTTCTCAAATAGGTGCGAACTGGCTGAATCCCACCACTGATTGTAGCACATGCAGGTCATATTCTCTGTATGGAGAACAATCAAATCCACAAGATAGCAGTGAGCTGGACACACACACACACATCCGCGATGCTAAACAATTCCAAATTTTCTAAAAGTTCAATGAGTTTAGCAATATATTAATTTGCCTTCAGTATATGTTAGGTCAGTTTTGCCATTCCAACACAGTCTTACAGTAAGTCAATCATGCAAAAAGAGAGAGGGGAGGAGGGAGGGAGAGAGAGGGGGAGACAGGGAGGGAGGGAGAGAGAGTGTCTCTGTTATCGCTTGCTATCTTATTTTTTCACCTGGAAGTAGAACCTTGCCTTGGTACCAGAGACCAAAAGCAGTATTGGTAGGTCATATAACTGTATGCACGTGTCAAGGTACACAAAAAACAATCTTTCCCCTTCCTTCAACTGCTAAAAGAATTTGCAAAACTACTTTTCTTTTAACTCTCTGTAACTAAGCAGGAATAAGCTATATAAAATAGACCCAAGTATTTAAAAGTCAGGGAAACTAAGAAGCCTCATTCCTCCAAAGGCAATATTTTAAAATGGTCCCACTGGATTAGGTTAATATTTGGATAAATACTTGTGAGTGAAGATGATGAGTTCTACAGGAACCAGGGAACCAGGAAGCATAAATGGTTTAAAGGGAGAAAGTATAAATTTAAAAAGTTAAAGAAATGACCTTGAGCAGAACTTTAGAACTGGAACGCATCTACCTTTAGCAGGAACTAATCCAATAGACTTAAACATGGCATCTGTTTGATGAGTTCTCTGTGCACCTATTGATTGTAATAAAAAAAGATAGCACAGTATACAAATTCTTAGAACAAAGAATTTGAGCATAGAGACTGATGTGATAGCAGACATCCATATGGTAAGCTGTTTTAAATCTTATAGTTGAAAATTGGAGAGTACACCACAGGGATGCTGTTTTCAATGGCATCACTTTAAAGCAGACTTCCTGTTTTGGACTCTGTCCAAATATGTGGAATTTAGCTCAGCAATTTTCAGCACTTGACATTTGGAGAATATCTAGCTTAGTGAAGATTGTTTTAAGGAATGTATTCCACTTCTTAGAATTTCTGAATATATTGAATGGCAATGACAAATTGAAGGATTTGTATAATTCCCATCTGAAGTACAACTATTTCAGTTGATTATCTCTTTTTAAATATAATCCTCATGACCCTCCCCCCTGACTCCTCCCCAGATCTTCTGAGGGGCCCACAAAATCAAAATTATTTGCCAGGCCATGTTGAAATATAAAATAATATTAAAATCTCATTAAATGATCATGACAAAGAGTAGCAGCTACAACAGCCTCAATTTTAATTTTAAAATACAGTAAATAATGATAGGTAAAAGGTAAAGGTTCCCTCGCACATATGTGCTAGTCGTTCCCGACTCTAGGGGGCAGTGCTCATCTCCATTTCAAAGCCGAAGAGACAGCACTGTCCAAAGATGTCTCCGTGGTCATATGGCCAGCATGACTAAACGCTAAGGTGCATGGGACACTGTTACTTTCCCACCAAAGGTGGTCCCTATTTTTCTACTTGCATTTTTTTACGTGTTTTTGAACTGCTAGGTTGGCAGAAACTGGGACAAGTAACGGGAGCTCATCCCATTACATGGCACTAGGGATTCAAACCGCTGAACTGCTGACCTTTCGATCGACAAGCTCAGCGTCTTAGCCACTGAGCCACCACATCCCTATTAAAATAATGATAAAACCCATACAAATAAAAGCTCTTTGACGTCCTCCATTATTTTAAAAAGTGGGATGGGGTCCTGAGAAAAATACTGTATATAGGGAAATGACTTCTACTTTTAAGCCCATCTGCCTTCAGTCCATCATAGCAATATGTCTTCTCTAGAGGTATGATTTCAGTAAGATACTTCTTTGAGAATTACTGTAGCTGGAAGATTATCTGAAAATATAACAAAAATGTGTTTTTGGCTTAGGCAAGTTTTTAAGGCATCAGACTTTATTTCCTTCCCTCTCATGAGAATATAAATTCAATTCAATGACTCTAAATTGTCTTCCTTTTAATAATGTTTTACTTGATTACTGAGTGTTTAATGATTACTTTCATTTTACTTCCATTTAAGAGCAATGGAACAATTATACTTTGCTAGCATCTCTACAACCTAAAGTGACATAAGTTAGCACAAAAAACAGGAAGGAGAGGGAGAAGGAGAAACTGAGAAGTGACCTTCCTGAGAATAGCTATTTTTCTTTTCCTTTTTCTTCCCTTTTAACTAGTAAGAGGAGCATGTACTATGAATGAGTACAATCCTAGGTTGGTGGTTAGTCTTCTACTGGCTTCTTGGTTATTCCTTCCATTACAGTTAAGGGGAGTGACTAAGAAGATGCCACTGCAATTCTGAGCAAATGATTTTGCTAATCTTCCACATTGGGCACTTGGAACTGATGTCCAAGAAAGGAGGGAGGGGGGTAATCCAGTTTAAAGGGAAGGGAAGGGAAAAGAAAAGAAACCAGGCCATAGCAACCAAAAGTTCACAAGGTAAAATATACAATATATAATAAAAGTATACAGTTAAAATATTAATAAATATTTAACTAATAAAGAATACAAATAAAATACCGCCAATCTATAATCCCACCAAGATATATCACAGCCCAAAAGCCCATCAGAGGAGCTTCATGTTGAGCTGCTTCTGGAATGCAGTCAAGGTGGAAGCCAATCAGAGGTGTCTACTAGGAGTCTGAATGATAGGCAACACCAAAAAAGCAATGTTGGTGAGTTGCATCCCCTTTTTCCTAGAATGGGAAACTCATGGCAGCTTCTCCCAACTGGCCAGAGTTAATTCCAGTTGGAGGATGTAGTTCTGTATGTAACTCTGTGCCATGCCATGTAGGGTTTTATAGGTTAGCACTAGGACTTTAAACTGTGACTGGGAGTATATTGGTAACTGGTGTAGCACCTGTAGCATTGGTCTAATGTACTGCTATCAGTGAATGCTTGATAACATATGGATTACTATAGTTAAACCAACTGCACCCTCTGAGCAGTCTTTAAAAGGGTACCATGTACAATATTTTATAGCAGTCCCACAGGTAGTGATAAGGGCATTGATCCTCCAATCCCAGGGAGGGCTGCAGTTGGTATTTCAGCTGAAACTGGATAAAGCAAAGACATCCTTGAATATGACCTCCGCCTGCTGTTCTAACAGGAGTTGCAAGTGCAGGAAGACCTTCAAGTTGCAAACTTTTGCAAACATTCAGGGTGCAGGGAGTTGTTACCAGTATTGTCTAACAGAGATAATTACCTTGTCTATTCCTGTTTTTTCATGCATTATCAGAATATCTGTATATGAGAGTATCCATCTACTTATGTAAGACAGGTATCATTAGGTTTTACAGAAGTTCAGAACATATGGAGATAAAAGCTGGAAGAGAGAAAAACAGTGCTGCAAAATATTGAACATTCTCAGAGGCTGTATGAACTTTTATAACTTTTGGGGAGGAAATACAACCAACCAAACATTAAACAAGGTATTGAAGATTCCACTTGTAAGGTTTATAATAACAATGCTGCTTTATTTTTTTAATCTCTGCTTCGTAATATTGCAGTTAATTATGACTTCTCACTCAGTTGGCTTGTCTGATATTCCACACCCTGTGTAGCTAACAACTGTTAAATAGGGCAGGCCTCTCTTAGCTGTGAGAAATGACGTAAGTGTTGGTTGTGCACTGATTTACATGTGCTTTGTTTACATTTACATTATTCTTTACCATGTTAAGGTTTCTGTATTTGCAGGCTCCAAACAATGACTGCCAGTTTATGAAAAATGTAAGAACTTTACATAAACAACAGACTTCCATTTGTAACTTGTAATAGGTCAGAAATATATTTTGTAGAAATTTTATATTCATAATTTGAATTTTTAATAATTCTAAAATGAGAAACATTCCATTTTTATTAACTAATAATCCTTAATTCTCACTTTGAGTGGAGGAGGCCAATAGCTTGGCAAAGCCCTGTTTTTGATGTCAGAAATCTAGAATAAATTGGACAGTCTTTAAATCTCAGTGCCATGTCAGGTGTACAAACTAGGCATTCATCAGAACTTGATGAATTAACTTGTTAATTGTTAACTTGACATAGGTAGGGTTTGGTTTCATGAATACATTCTTCATCTTCTCCCCAACTTCCTTCCAATCAAGCACATATTTTTTTCTTCTTTAATTTATTCAAAATATTAGTTTGCCTTGACATTTGGGCAGACAGTAATTATCACTAACTGTACAAACTGCCTCCAAACTTTGGTTTGAGATGTGTTGCTAAGTGAAGGAAGAGGAGGGGATATGAAACCTGTGTAGTGGTGTTGTTGACAAGATAATGATTTGAATAACACATTTTAACTGTGTCCATATAATAAGAGGAACACAACTTCATTGCTGTGGTTTTGCTTGCATCTAGTTCGTTCACTATAGTTTATTATAAGCATCAGGAAAGGCAATAGGATTAAAACTGTTGATGGCAGGAATTCTCAAAATTATTGATATGGACCAGTTTCTTCTGAATATGTCTAATATAATTGGCAATCTTGATTGTCAGTTATCTCTAGTCATTTGGCTAAATAATACATGTGCCATCTGGGAGAGAGCATTTTATTGAGCCAGTATTTTAAACACTGAATTGAACTGAAGTTTATGATAAAACATTTAAAATAGCTATTTCATACAAATTGATATTGGATGAGTTTTAACTATTGAAACCTGTAAGTGGTCATTTGACAGGTAGTTCAACTTTAACTTAACTGTGGATATAGTTATACTCCCTTTGAAAATTCATCTTTGCTTTTTGGAGCATTCCTAATTGAACAACATAGCGCTTTTAGATGGTGCTGATATCTAAAAAATGATAATGGGGTAAGATTTAAGGAACCCAATCTTGTAAAGTCTCTGTTTTCGTATGAGATTTCCTGCATTCTAAAGCTATTTATTCCATAACTTGAAACATCATGCCAAATGATGCAGTGGTACTTATTGCTTGAAAAAGTTGTTTCCCTCTGTCCTAAATTAGTCTTGAAACCTGGATCCTCATGTTTGATAGGGTGTTTACATGCACAACTAGAGCTAGAATGCCAAAGGCATTCTGAGAGCTGTCTGAGCTGGCCATATTCATATGTTTTTATTATATAGCCCATTTGGGATTTCTGTGGTCTGCTTTTCAGAAATGTTCTGAAATTACAACAGCTTTGCATAATTGATTGGAGCTGGGCATTGGGATCAAATAACTCATCTGTTAAAACAGTTCCATTACTTGTCTATTTCCTTCTACAAAGTGATTGCTATAACTTCTAAGCTTTTGGGACTTAGTGTGAGGATATTTGAATGATTATATCCTCTCTTGTATATTTTCCTGTACTCAAAATTCTAAGGTTCTTCTTCTGTATGGGTTGCCAAATCAGAAATACATTTTGGAGAAATATGAGAGTGGGCCTTCTCAATGGCCATTCTTAAGGTTTGTAACTTCCTGAAAAGTGAATTCAGGCAATTTTATTTTTTATCCTTCTGATGGTATGCTGTATTTTTATTTAGTTGATACTTTCTGGAGTAAAGAGGTTTGTTGCTTAGTTAGATTTAATATTGTATATTGTTTGTTTTATTTATGAGTATTTAATGGACTCTGAAATACTAAGAAATATTACTGCTTATTTATTCAGCAAATTTGTATGCCTACCCATCTCACTCAGTGTGCCTATGAACAACAACTAGTAACAATTAAACAAAAAAATATTTAATATGTAAATGTTGAAAAGTTCCTAAATTACTGGCAAGCTTTTACATTTACTTTATAATTTCCGTAATATGACCATCATGTGACCATATTGTGAATCACATGCAAATAATTCAATTGAATAATTTTATATAGTTTGCGGATTTCAAATTGCACATCAGGTAGATATGGCCAAGCAACTTTTTTTTTACAGCTGTGGAGCAGCACTCTCCTCCCATTTTTCTCTCTTTAGAGGTCACAGCATTGATAAAGCTGACATTTATTTTTATTTTTAAAGGACAAAGCAAACATGTAGAGCCATGATAGGTAATAGAAGTTAATATTCTTGAGTCTATCTGTTGATGACAATTTCCTATGGAAGATTTTAGCTTGGAATGTAAGAGATATGTAAGAATGATAAACAACATGATTTAATGAAGGGAATGAAACAAGGAAAAATAGATACAGTATTTATTGAAAGTAAAACAAATAAGAAAGATGGATTTGAACAGCAATAGTCTGAGTTGTGTAGTAGAATTAATGAATTGAAGTAAAGCTGTAGTTTAAATTACAGGCATATCTGAGAGATATTGTAGGCTTGATTCAGGCCTCTACAATAAAGTAAATATCATAAAGCAAGGTACTCGTTAAATTTTTCCCTTCAAGTATATATAAAAGTTACATTTACGGAACATTATAGTCTATTAAGTGTCTAATAGCTTTATGTCTAAATAAAACAATATACATACCTTAATTAAAAATATTTAATTACTACAAATGCTAATCTGAATCTTCAGCGAGTTATTGTTCTTCTGATGGAGGGTCTTTTTTTAAAATGCAGTATCTGCAAACTGCAATAAAGCAAACTGCAATGAAATAAGGCATGCCTTTACGAATGAGAGCTAAATGTATGAATTGGCTTAGATGGTAATGGGTACATAGGAAAAGTGCATTTCATAGCTTGGTGATAATTGCATGGGAATGATAATGATAATGAAAGAATTACATATGAACTCTGGAAGAATTTTGCAATATTTTTATTAATGCTTTCCATTAAGTGATATGACTGAATAGATGTGAATATGACATTTGATGCGAATATGATAATTGGTTAGAATGGAAGAAAGAAAAAAAAGAGAAGCTATAAGTTTGAATTGTAGCTTTCCAAAATGTAGTTAAATGTCATAAAAGAAATGACATACAAAAGAAAAAAAATGAAAGAAATGCTATAAATGATTAAAAGGAAGTCACACCTGTGGTGAGAATATGGAAAATTGGCAAGACTACAAAGGTGTAGATGATGTAACTGTAGAAATGTTAAATTGTGTATGTAGCTTGCTTATAGAGTGACTATGCATCTTGTTTTAATGTTGGGAAGATTTTATCTGCATCTGATGATTATAAGAATGCTGTTATTTTTCTCTTCTATAAACAGAAAGATAATGAGAGTAAGTTAATTTCTATTAAGGGAATTAGTTTATTAAGTTTGCCTGGGAAAGCAATTGACAAAATTGTAGTGGAAAGCATATGAGAAGTGATTATAAATAAAATGGGAGTGCTTTTCAGCTTTATGCTGGGCAAGTTTATTACAGATTTGCTGGTTGAGATAAAATGTCTAATAAAATAGTTAGAATTATGGTATGTTTTGAATGTATATACAGTTGAAGATTGGTTGATGAATTATGTAAGGGTAGTGTATAATATTAGTAAAGCAGATATAAGAACAGAATGTTTAGCAAATGCCTCAACATTAAACACAGAGTAAAACAAGAGTGTGTAATGTTTTTTTGATGTTTAATGTAGTTATGGATAAAAATATGGGGAATGCCTATGATAATACTAGAGATGTATTGGTTGGGAATATAAGTAATCCTCAATGTATGACAATTAGTTTATCATTCAAAGTGACGACATTACTGAAAAAAGAGACAATCGGTCTTCGTACTTACAACCATCACCATGTCCCTGCAATTACATAATCAAAATTCAGGTGCTTGACAATTGGCATATATTTATGACAGTTGCAGCATCTAAGATTCATGTGATAGCCATTTGCAACCGTCCCAGGTGGCTTCCGGGAAGCACTCAATGGGGGAAGCCAGATTTGCTTAACAACTATGTGATTCACTTGACTGCAGCACAGATTGATTGTAGCTGGGTGGTACCATTTTAGAGGTCTAAATTACTCTGATCCTCTGATAGATAAGGATATCGTTTTGGTGCAAGAGACTTGGACCACGGATGGCCTTCTGTTAAATGGTTATCACTCACATAAGTTAGAAACAAGGACAGGCAGAGACCCAGGAAGACTGAAGGAGGGCTGAGTAGTTTCATTTCTACCAACTTGAGAGCAGAGCCCACTCTTATTGCCCCATTAAAATATATGGCTATGGCCTTTCTCCTCAAGATGGACTCAGTCCTGCTCTTAATAATTAATGTTTATCTTCCGCCATCATTAAGAAAAGCTGAAATCACTGCAGTATGGATGGAGTTGGAACACTATATTAGTAAACTCCACATGAACCATCTGAAAGCCAGGGTCTTACTAGGGGGAGACTTCAATGCTATATTGGGACCAGATGATTATACACTATATATGAAATATCATCATTATCCACCATTGGAGGTTGGAGGTTCCCATAAAAACCAGCTCCTCCCTCACCCGACAAGAGAGCAAATTTTGCTGGCCTCTGTCTTGCAGAGATGGCAAATAAACTCAACCTTTTTATATCCAAAGGCTCGTGGGCTGGTGACTATCCTGGCGATATTATATTTATGGCAGGGTCCAAAACCAGCACCATTGATTATATCCTAACTTCTATGGATTTACTACATTACATAGAAAATTTTAAAGTCCTACCTTACCTGGAAAGTGATCATCTACCTTTGTGTATATATATATGAAGCCCTTCATCTGGCAGATGCCCTTCAGGGACCAATTTATTCCTGCAATTTCTCCAGCAGGTTCAACAAGATGTAGGGTCAAATGGTCCCAACAACTTGATCAGAAGGTGAGGAGAGCTCTATCAGAGGACAATCTTCAAAAACTTCACCCAGCCTTTATTACAGCCAATTCTTCCCAAGATTTACTAGAACTATATAAAAACATAGTTCATAAGCTACAACCACTACTAGTACATGACCGGAACTTTTCAGCTAAGAGGCCCTGTATCTCCTTCAAACCATGGTTTGAAAAGGATTGTGTAGAAGCCAAGAAAGCTCTCACCTTGGCTTATAAGATGTACAACAGCGAGACTAGGAATGGTAATAAAACAAGTCTTAAACATCTTATTACTCTCAAAAAACAATATAAGCAACTGATTGCTCTTAAGAAGAGACATGACACAAGGTCCTCCTGGGAACAGCTTATTGTGGCAGCAAAGCAAAAGAACTCTTCTCTATTCTGACATCTAATAGCTAGTCATTCTGATATAATTCATACTCCATTAGATGTCCATATACCTCCTATAACCTGGGAACTTCACTTTTGGAGAATGTATGAAGACTCCTCCAGCGAGAGTATAAGGTATACAATGAAGGACTTACCTGAATTGCCCCCGGTTTCATAGTCCGAAATCAAATAACTCATTGGCCAACTCAGGACTGGAAAGGCCCCAGGAGCTGACTTCATTACTGCTGAATTACTAAAGAACAATTTGAAGGGGTGGATACCAGTTCTGGCAGTGCTATTCACTTATATCGACTCCACTGGCTATGTCCCAGAAAATTGGGGCTTGGCAATTGTCCCAATTTTTAAAAAGGGAAAGAGAGATGACACTGCCAATTACAGATCAATAAGTCTGCTAAACATAATCAGCAAACTCTACACCAAACACCTCCAAGATAAACTAATGGCTGGATCTTGAGAATTTGATCGCTGAAGAGCAAGCCGGGTTTAGAGAGGGGAGAGGCACCACAGATCAGTTCTTCATCATTTCCATTGATATGGAAAAATACATTATCAAATAGACCTGTATCATCATACGTCAGTTTTATAGATCTCAAGGCAGCCTTTGATACGCCAGGACCAAGCTATGGGAGAAGCTGGAAGCTGCCTCAATTTACTACAGGGTTTTTCATCTATTATGTGCCTTACATACTAAAAGATCCCTCAAGGTGAGGTGTAATATGCAAGACTCCCTCTTGAAGTCAGTTAAAACTCAGAAGGGAATTAAACAGGGATTTCCCCCCCTCCCCTGCTTTTCAACTTTTACATAAATGACATGGTAAAATGGCTAAACAAACCAAATCACCACCCTCAAAAAATAGGTGACCGGTAGGCCTTAAAAGAGCCTTGCGAGCCCTTCTCCAGTATTGTAATTACAATGAACTGGACATAAATTGTGAGAAAACAAAGATCATAGCCTTTGCAAAAAGGCCAAAACTTTATTCATGGATTCTAAATGGCCACAAAATAGAGCAGGTAACCATCTTCAAATACCTGGGGGTGGTCATTCAGACCAATGGTTCAAGAAAAGCACATGGAGAATATGCCGCTGCCTTGGGTCAAAGATCAGCGAGCACCATTCTTAATTTTTTCCACACAAAGGGAGGATATTATGTCCCTGCTGCAATTAAGCTTTTTCTGGTCAAGTCGCTAGCACAGCTTCTTTATGGGACCTTGTTCGGACCGTCAGCTTCATGTTTTACATCATTAGAAATAGTTCAATCCAAATTCATTAGATCAATTCTCCAGATGCCGCATTGTGTCTCAAATGCACTTCTGCGCCTGGAAACAGGATTGACAAAAGTCGAAGCAAGAATCTGTATAGCGTCCTTAAATCTCTGGCTAAAGCTTAACTTCTTTCCGCAAGGTCTTGCTCCATTAATCCTCCAAGACAAATTCTCTTCAACATGGATCAAGGCTGTCGAGTCCAACCTTGCCAAACTAGGCTTCTCCCAGCTTTAATGCTCAAGATGGGCTATGATCTAGCAAGGCAAACCTTGCGAGAAAGGGTGGAGAACATCGAAAGGCAGGCGGACTTAGGGAAAGCTCTGCTGTTTCTGGCTCCAGATGCCATTAGATGTATTGTTGCTCCTGCCAGCTATCTTAGTCAGTTGGAGTCAGCAAACCACCGGAAAGCATTTGCACTCACACGGTGCCATGCGCTTCCATCAGCCGTCCTGTATGGCAAGTATAAAAGGAAATTCATGGAAAGACTATGTCCCTGCAGCTCCGGAGAGGTGGAGATTGTTGGCCACATGCTCCTTAGATGTTTCTTTTATTTATTTCTTTTATTATTTATTTTTTAATTTTTTAAGCCAAGATGTTCCCAAATACATCTCCGTTGTGCTGGAAATGTAAATCACAGAAAGGGACTTATTATCATCTCTGGTGGTTATGCCGTAGGGCAAAACAATACTGGCAGCAAATTAAAACAATGATTGAAGAAATCACGAAACAAAAACTCGAAATGAGGCCGGAAACCTTTTTATTGGGAATAATCACAGCAAAATACACCAAAGAAATAAAATATCTGATCATCCATATCCTCACAGCAGCACGTATACTCTTTGCCCAACATTGGAAATCTGAACAGTTACCCACAGAAGACAAAATAATAGCTAAAATTACAGAATGTGCAGAATTGGATAAGCTCACAAAAGAAATACAAGAGAAAGACGATACTGATTACTATTTAGTATGGCAAAGATGGTACAGCTGGCTGGAGGCAAAAATAGGAATATAAAGATAATTCATGACTACTCAATAGAAATGCATAGAAGTAAATAAGGAGTCAATTATATATATACATATATAACCATGTAAACAGGTGATTGTAGATATTGATACAAATAGAAATATGAAAAATAACCCACCGTTGTAGTAACTTCTAAGAGTCAGTCATTGGACTGAATTGATGTTTGTTTGTTTTGTGTATTGTTTTAATGTATTGATGTTGGTAGATGTTTCTTTTATATGGAGATTAGAAAAAAACATATTCTGCCAAAAACTGCTAGGTGTCCTGGCCGTTCCAACAGTACCTATCTTCAGTGGCTGCTTAAGGATGAACAGTCCATAACTACAGCGCAGGTGACTAGATTCTGTGCAGCAGCACTGGAGATTCGTCGCAAACGTGTGTCTTCTCCATCATGGTGATGTTATATAACAATTGTGGCAAATCCTTTGCACTGCTTAGTCATTTACCTTTTAGCGTTGAACCTACAATGGGCCACACAGTTTAGGGATTGCAACTATCGTATAGTCAGACCATGTATAATTGACACTGAATTTTACTATAAATTTTAGTTATTAATTTATTATTTTATCTTAGAATTTTTAAGTGTATATATACTGAGTGCTTTTATTTGTTCTGGTTTCTGGTCTAAGACTGTAATAATAAATTGTTGTTGTTGACTGCAGCACAGAAAGGCTGAGCGTGACTCACTTAACTGCACCACTTGGTGACAGACATTCCAGCCTGAATTTTGCTGGTAAATCAAGAATTACCTGTATGCATCTTTATATACAGATGATGTGCCTAAGAACCAAACAATTTGCAATGAATATTAAATTGCATGAGTCAACAAATAATATGGATTTGAAAATCAATGTATCAAGGCCAAAGACAATCATATTTGACAGAGAAAAAGGAGTACAGTACATGTACATTACACATAATGGTCAAAATATTTTACAGCAAGTGACTGAGGTTTTATAACATTCAATAAGATGTACTAAATATTTGAAAGGTCAGGGACAAATTTTTAAGATATGCAAAATGTTGGCATGAGGGACTGGTTCATATCTAGAAGGAATGAATGTTGCACAAAATAATATCTACTTAGAAAAAAAGAATATTGATTCATACTTCCATTTGAAGTAGTATTTTTTGTTGTTGTCATTAGAATTCATAGATTGGGTTCAAGTATGCATAATAAGGTCAGTTAAAGGTCTGGGCAAGAGAGAAATGGTTTTACCAGAGAGTCAAGCACCCATTTCCTGGTCTGTTGCACGAACCCGACAACCCGACAACCTCAGCTATTGAGCAAAAACTAGATAGTGCTCCATCCAATCCTGTCTCCTAGGAAATAAGAAATGACCAGTGGATGATTGTAGAAAGTGTTCCACTGCTGTAAGCAGTTGGTCAGCATGAAGCAATCTTCAAATTCTAATTAGCTACTGCATCTAAGTTATCTCCACTGCTGCTTGCTTGGCTTCAAGGAAAGGACCATTTATGTATTGTAAGCCTTACCAATACTGTCTTACCAGCAGAGCTCACAGGACACAGGTAGGATTCTGGTGTTCCCCAGAAGGGCAAATCTTAGACAATTAAGCATGATTATGCCTTTCAGATCTCAGAGTGAATTGCTATGATTTGGTGGTAGCTGACTAGATTAAATTTGTTTTGTGAACATAGTGAGCCGCTTCCTGTATTTTGCTTAAGTGTTGGATTGCTGTTGTTATTTTCCCAGTAGATTTTATGATGATAATATGGCTCTGCAAGCTTTGAAAATAGTTAGGAAGATATGTTGAAGTCCACAAGTTTTAAAGTTGCCAAGGTTGGAGACCCTGGTCTAAGAGATGAGAGTCAGCACCTCAATTGCACCAAAACCAGCATTGGGAGCCAGTTCAGCTTGCAGAGCAGACATCTTAGGTGGGGCATACTTTACCCTGTGGAGATAGATTATTTTACTCAGAAGCTTCTTCTACATATTGATAAGTAATGGGGAAGGAGTAGAGCCCTGTGGCATCTCCCACAAATTCCGTGTCAAATTTAGCTCCCTGTATTTTAGAAATATGTTAAGGCGCTCCAGAAACAACATGTGGCTGGATCTATACAGTAGTGAATGTTACTTTAATGGAGGAGATGTTTTCATCTGTTCGAAAGAAGCAGTCCTTTTCTCAAGAAACCATTGTTTGAGCCAAAACATTTTGATATATCTG
Source organism: Arizona elegans (assembly GCA_022577455.1). Taxonomy (NCBI): domain Eukaryota; kingdom Metazoa; phylum Chordata; class Lepidosauria; order Squamata; family Colubridae; genus Arizona; species Arizona elegans. Next base: position 158,066,222 of record JAKOOJ010000002.1, read on the forward strand.
TGTAGATTTGAGACATGGAAATGGGAAGAACTCTTTTGCACTGTTAGCTTTTCATTCACAATCTCAAGGACTCTATCCATTTCATCAGGACTAAAGGCTTAAACTTTCCCAGGTAACAAAACAAGATTGTGACTCAATGAGCTCTGTATGGTATGAAGAGGCAGAGTCTAGATGAATAAATCTAAATCTGATTTGAATAGTCCTTGTAATGGCCCCATAAATGGAATATTGGCTCAGTCATTTTCTGGCTCAATCTTAGTATAAATATTGTATTTATAATAAGCTTATTTTGTACTTCCTCAAAGCTATTTTCCACAATGCGTACCTTTAGTGCCTATCTATTAGTTATTTATAACTAGCTATGTTTTTTTTTTTTTTAATTGCAAAAGTTTTACAATTACATTTTCACCCCTTTTTCCCCCCCCCTCAACCCACCCCAAACTTCCCAACCTCCCTAACCCACCCTAACCCACCCCTCCCCCCAGACTTCCTCACAATATACTCATGTCAAATAAAAGGAAAAACCCTCCTTTGTATATAAAACTTGAACCCCGCCCTCCCCTTACAAATTTTCATCTTCATTACATTAACCTATTTCTATCTTAATATAGCAATTTCAAATAAATTTTCATCCTGATTACCTTGAAAATATTTCTATCTTAATATAACATTTTCAAATAAATTTTCATCCTCAACCTTGAAATATTTCTATCTTAATATAACATTTTCAAATAAAAGCTATTTGGTACTTCCTAGTTTGATATTTGTTCTGAACATAATCTATCCACTTCTTCCATTCCCATTCATAAGTCTCTTGAGAACAGTCTTTTAAATATGCTGAAATCTTCGCCATCTCCGCAAAACTGGCCATCTTCAAAGTCCATTCCTCAATCGAAGGCAGCGCTTCATTTTTCCAGTATTTACCTATCAACAATCTTGCTGCAGTTATCATGTACAATATCATTTTTGTTTCCCCCAATGTAAAACCCTTAACTATACCCAATAAAAACAGTTGTGGAGAAAATTGAATCTTTCTCTTCAAAACATTCTGCATGACCCACCAAATTTTTATCCAAAAAGCCTTAACTTTCTTACAGGTCCACCAAACATGATAATATGTAGCGTCTAAGCAGTCACATCTCCAACATTTAGGCTGGGCACTAGGGTACATACACGACAATTTTTTTGGATCTAAATGCCATCTATAAAACATTTTGTAGAAATTTTCCCGCAGATTCTGCGACTGTGTAAATTTAACATTCTGAACCCAAATTTTTTCCCATGTTTCCAACATCACTGGTTCCTCAAAATTTTGTGCCCACTTAACCATACAGTCTTTAACTAGTTCAGTTTCTGAATCCCTTTCTAACAAAACATTATAAAGTCTTTTAATATGCATTGGGCCTTTCTCTTTTATATGTCTAACTAATTCTTCCTCATACATCATAATACCAGTTTTTTGGTCCTCTTTCCATCTCAATTGCAATTGATTATATTGTAACCAAGTTAAATTAATCCCTTCAGCCAACAATGTCTGTAATGTCTTCAGCTGCCATCTGCCCGCGTCTGCAAAAAGAACCTCTTTATATAAAAACCCCCCGAGTGACATTATATTTGTATTCCACAAGGTATGACCAAGATCCAGCCATAGCGGTATTTTGTAATTCCAGTTGTTTCGGTGCTTCTTCCAAACTCTCAGCAAAGAATCTCTAAGTATATGGCTTTTAAATACTTTATCCACTTTGCTGTCATAAAATAAGTAAGCGTGCCATCCAAATTCCAAATCAAAACTTTCTGCATTCAATATTCCAGTCTTTTTTCCTCCAAACCAATCACTTACTAAAGTCAAAGCTGTTGCATCATAATATAATTGTAGGTTTGGAAGTTTGAGACCTCCCCTTTCTGGGATGTCTTGCATAATTTTCATTTTTACTCTTGGTTTTTTCTCGTTCCAGACAAATTTATTAATACCAGTTTGCCATGCTTTTAGTTGTTTATCATTTTTGAGCACCGGAATCATTTGAAACAAAAAAAGAAATCTTGGCAAAATGTTCATCTTAACTGCTGCTATTCTTCCAAGTAAAGACAGCTGCAGTTTTTTCCAAATCTCCATATCTTTTTGCACCTCTCGCCACAACGCCTCATAGTTGTTTTGAAACAATTTCATATTTGATTCTGCAACCTGAACTCCTAGATATTTTACCTTTGGTACAATCTCAAAACCTGCCCTCCTTTCTAACTCCAGTTTACGATCTTGTGTCATATTTTTAACTACCATCTTAGTTTTTCTCTGATTCAATCTGAAACCTGAAACTTTACCAAAGTCTTGTATAATGTCCTTCATCTGGATTATCGATTCCATTGGCTGTGTTAGGGTAACAACCAGATCGTCTGCGAATGCCTTTATTCTGTAATCCTCTTGCCTTATCATTATACCTTTCAATGTGTTAGAATCCCTTATTGTATTTAACAAGACTTCTAGTGTTAAAATGAACGACAAAGGGGACAGTGGACATCCCTGTCTTGTACCTTTTTCAATTTTAAACTCTGTTGTCAAACTTCCATTGATAATGATCTGTGCCTTTTGCTCTTGATAAATTGCTGAGACCGCCTGTATATATTGGTCCCCAAAGTCCATCTTTTTTAATGTCTTTAATAGAAAATTCCAATCCACTCTGTCAAAGGCCTTCTCTGCATCCAGAAAGACCAGCACTGCAGGGATCTGTTTATTCTTCTCAAGATATTCCAATAAATCTATTACTTGCCTTACATTGTCCTTCATATGCCTACCCTCAATAAATCCCGCTTGGTCATCATGAATCACCTTTTGAATTACTGGCATCAGTCTGTTGGCTAATACTTTTGCGTAAATTTTATAATCCGTATTCAAAAGAGATATTGGTCTGTAATTCTCCGGTTTTTTGGGACCTGCTTGCTCTTTTGGTATCAAAGAAATATAAGCTGTAGTCCACGATGGAGGTACTTTTCCCCCTTGTTGTATGTTGCAAAATAAGTCTCTGAGTTGTTCCACCATTTCTGCCTGTAAAGTTTTATAATACACTGCTGTCAAACCATCCGTTCCAGGAGCTTTGGCTGTTTTTAATTGTTTTATTGCTGCTATTATCTCCTCCTCTGTTATGGGATAATCCATTCTTTCCTTTTGTTGTTCAGTAATTTTTGTAACTCTTTTATTGTCCAAATATTTTTCTATAAGTCCATTCTGCACCTCCTCTCTGGCATATAGTTTAGTGTAATATTGAAGAAAGGCTTCTTTTATTAAATTCTGTTGAAAAACTTCTTTCCCCCCAATATCAACACTATCAATAGTCCGTATGCTTTGTTTCTTCCTTAATGTGTAAGCCAACCACCTGCCTGGTTTATTAGCATTGCAGAATGTATTATGCTTCGCATATTGTAAGTTTGTTGCAGCTTGTTCCGCTATAAGCATTTGGAATTGGTCTTTCAGAAGTTTTATAACACTAAGTATTCTTTCATCTGTTGGGTTTTTAATAAGTAACTGTTCTTTATCCTTTATTTCTGCTTCCAATTCAAGTCTTTTCTTTTGTCGAATCCGCTTATGTTTAGAGTTCATATATATAAGCACCCCTCTCATATAAGCTTTGCTTGCGTCCCACACAATTTCCATTGGGGTGCCTTTATTCAAGTTCATTTCAAAAAACTCTTTCAGATGCTTTTTAAGTTCTATTATATTTTTCTCATATCTAAACAAGTTTTCATTTAATCTCCAAGAGCGTCTCTCATTCTTACATGTCTCAATTTCTATCCAGACTGGACTGTGATCAGTCAAAGTTCTTGGCAGAATCTTTGTTCTTTTTGTCCTAACAAGTAGGTCATCAGACAACAAAATAAAATCAATCCTGGAAAAGGATCTATGTCTGTCAGAAAAGAAAGTATAGTCCAGTTCTTTTGGGTTATGTATTCTCCAAATATCTTTTAATTCCAGGTCTTCTCTCATATCAAAAAAAGTCTGTGGTAATCTAATTCTTGATTTTGCCAAAGTCTTTTTATCTAATTTAGAGTCAATTACTCCATTCCAGTCTCCCATAATTAAAATAGATCTATAATCCCATTGAAGTATTTTGGTATGCAGCATTTTATAAAAATAGTCCTGTTGTTGATTAGGAGCATAAATTCCTATCAGAAGAATTTGACTGTTAGCAGAAAGTAATTCAATTGCTACAAACCTACCATCTTGATCAGCTTCTATAAGTTTGGCTGTTAATTTTTTGTTTACATAAATAACCACACCATTCTTTTTCTGGTTAGTTGAGGATATAAAATGTGTTCCTAATTTGGAATTTTTCAAATAGTTTTGATCTTGAACTGTAATATGCGTTTCTTGTAAACAAATTATATCATTATTATGTTGTTTTAAATATGCAAATATTTTCTTCCTTTTTTGTGTTACATTCAACCCATTCACATTCCAAGATAAACATTTAATCATCCTTATTCTCCTTCTGGAGCGAAGCGCAGAACCTTAGGATATCATCTGAGATCCTCTGTCCTGTTTTTCCCACAGCCCCAGCCTTGTCTTGACTCTCCTGCTGTAACTTTTCTTTAAGTTCCTTGGCTTTTGCTCGAGTTATACGCTGATCCTTAACTTCAGCCGCCCAAGCCAGCTCCGAGATTGGAGAAGGTTCCAGCAAAGGCTCATCCAAAAAGCCTCCTTCAGCACCCTTCAGCTCTGCTAATTCCTGCTTAGATTGTTGTTCTTTAATCTCCAAAACTGTAGATGTGCGTGGGGATGGAGTTCTTTCTTTAAAGATGTCATTATAAAATTGCTCCGCCTTCTCCACAGTATTCAGACGGTGTTTCTCTCCCTTATATCTCAAAATTATGCCAGTTGGGGCGTCCCAACGAAATGGGATTTGATTATTCTGCAGTTCTTTAACAAGAAAACCATACTCTTTTCTAGATTTCAACATCTTAGGTGGGAGCTCCTTGTAGACTGTAATCTTGGATCCACTCACTTGCACAGAAGTGAGAAAAGATTTTTGCAAAATGTCATTTCTTATTGCTCTATCTGTAAAATATATGACCACATCTCTAGGCAGTTGTCTTTGTCTGGCCACCCACGAGTTGACTCTATAGATTTTATCTATTTTGCAAAAAACCATCTCAGGTTCAACTTTTAAAATCACAGCTAGGGCTTCAGCACAAATCTGTCTCAGATCTTGTCTCTCCTCTTCTCTAATTCCAACCGACTTCCGGTTTCCTTGTCTTCGGCGGCGACGGTGCTTTCTTTTGGCACCGCCACCCCCGCCGCTTGTAGAGCCGCTTCCTGATTGCGAAGCGGCTCGAAATCTTCGAAATCCTTAGGATTGCAGAAGAAGAGGCAGCAGGGCACAGGTAGAGCCCCTGCAACCCCCCCAGGGAACTGTTTCTGGGGAGGAAGCAGGCGCGGCTCCCTAACAACCTGCTGAAACTCCGGGCGGCGTGGGACGTCTTCTGCCTGTGCGGAACAAGCCGACCTCAGGAAACCTTTAAAGAGCGAGGAAATAACTCAAATAAACATCCGCAATCCACTTGAACCCTGAAACTTTGAACTGCAAGTATTAGTCCTTTGCTGAACTTTTTTACTGAAGTGAAAGTCTCGGAATGAGTGAAAGTGATTGAAAAAATATGGCGCTCAGCAAATGAATTAGTGGGTGTGGATTGGTGAAGTTATCTTGTCTTGCTACAAAGTTAAAAAGTTGTTACAGAGCTGCTCCGGCTGCAACAGAAATAAGAGGAAAATTTCTCCCCTTTACTTGTCTTTGCTGCATTATAGCTTTGTTTTGAGTAACTCTGGGGGACTTTTTTAGAAGGTATTGTGGAGGTGGCAGAAGAGGCGGACCCTCCCTTTTTAAGAAAGCTAGCTTACGTGGCAGGATGGCTTCAAAAAAGCAGGAAGGCAAAACAGGGGGGGGATCCCCCCCACGTAAGCAGGATACGCAGTCACAAGCCCAAAAAAAAGATTTGGATATGGGAGAATTAAAAGCATTCATCTCAAATATTTTGGATGAGAAATTTCAAGACATGGATGACAAAATAAATAAAATAGATGAAAAAATTCAAAAGTCACAACAGGAAATCATGCAGGAAATGCAGCAGAGCCAAAAGATGGTGACCAAAAAAATAACGGATGTGGCGTCTGGTCTGGCAGGATTTATTATGAAAGTTGAGACAAAAGTGGATGAATTTAAATTAGAAGTTAATGCTAAGATGAAAAATAATGATCATAAATTTTTTGATGTTGATGACAAGATGCAGAGAGTTGAGAATGATATTGTTATGATGCAATTTCGTGCAATGGAATTTGCTATATAACTAGCTATGTTAATTGTGAATTTTGATACAAGATTTCTGTTAACACAGATAATAATCCTGAATCTTGTCCACTTAAAGGGATGGAAGATAATTTTACTAGAGAAAATATTTTGAACCTGCTTCTAGAGAAGGAATTTAACTATAGTAAACTACAATTGGTTTTGTTTGCAGAAACTGTTAAATTAGAAACAATCCAAATTGTAGTTTTTGGTTTTCCACCGCTACCTCACAGTGGTTATTTTATAATGAAGTAAAACAGATTCCTGAGGAGTAAGCTTCCAGCAGAAAAATGGACAAAAACTTTTTAAAAACTTGAACATTTAAAACTATATTCTTAATATTTGACTGACCTGAATCTTTAGCAGCAGAACTAACTAACGAGGGGCTGGATTGTAAGACAACAAAAGCCAAACAAATAACTGAGGCAAAGAATGAATCCATTATTATGTTCAGAATTCTGAGGAAATGCACTCCCATGACACTGCTATAACCCAAGAAAAAATTGCTTGTTGATTTTACTGAAACAAAGTTTGCATCAAATAAACATTTTTGCAGGCATTTAAACTGTCTAGAACTGCAGTTCTCAAATCCATATTAATGCAGTCCTAAAATCCAATATTAATTATGTATGTTATGCAGTCCAGTATATCTTTTTTCCCTTCCAATCAATTGTGTTTGATACTCAGAGCTTGCTTGCACAAGTCCCTGCAGGTTTTTTTGGCAAGATTTTTCAGAAGCCATTGCTTCTTTTCTAGGGCTAAGAGAGAATTACTGGCCCATGGTCACCCACTGACGTTGTGCCTAAGACAGGACTAGAACTCACAGTCTCCTTTTTTCTAGCCTTATGCCTTAACCACTATATCAAACAGACTTTCTTTAGTAAAACTCTTCAGAGTCAAATACAACTGAGTTAATTTTAAGACATTTCTGAGCATGTCCGAATATAGGATTGCAGTCTGAGTGCTTCTTGGAAGTAGTGTGTCTAGCTTCCCCCCCCCCCCGCCCCTCCCAGTTTGATAGTGATCATTCCTACTATGTTGTATATTACGGTAGTCTTTTAAAATAATTTGCATATCCAAGTAGAAATTCTGGTTTATAATTTTTACATTTAAAAAGAAAAGTACGATTTGCATTCTCCAGTGTGGTTGTGGCATCGGCCAGATATGGGTTGTTACAGTCGGATCTGCCTAGAGATTGAATCATAGTTTTTCAGCCATAGCCCTTGCTCCTTCGTCTGAGGCCCAGTTTCGACTCAGTAGGCCTGAGAGAATAATCTCTGGGCAGATTTGGCTATTTCAGCCCTTGTCTGTTCAAATGCCATTGGAAATCAGTTTTTCGGCTTCAATTTCAAGCTTGTTCAGAGCACACCAGTCTACTACTTTTTTTCAGAGCGCACCAGTCTACTTGCTAGGAAACTAGCCTTACAATAGTTCGGAACACACCGGTCCGAGTGGCTTTGCCACGACCGTCTCCCGCAAGGTGTGCGTTTTCAGGCAGTTACGCCACCAACAAGGCATTGGCAGCTCCTGCTCCTTACCACCAACAATCTAAGGCAGTACCTCTGGCTATCAGCTCTGGAGTCTTGCCATTTCATCCACGGACGCCTACAGCGCCAGTCAGCTGTAGCACAGCTCTTTGAAGTGCCGCAGAACACCACAGGGCGTTCTGAAGTGCCGCGGAGCATCGCCCAGCCATTTTTTTTTGCTGCTTCTCCATAGTGTAGAAATGGGAGGTGCCAGTCTGGGTATTCCTTGCTCTAGCTCTATGTCCTGAGCTGAAAAATTCTGAAGATCCGCCTCCCTAGTGACGTCTCTTCAGTTTTTTTCAGCTCAGCACAGCTCATGGTTGCAGGTTTTAGCTCCTGAGCTTTGAGCCAGAGAAAAAATAGTTTGTTTTTCCCTGGATTTACTTGGAATATTCAAGTGTCTTTATTTCTTTATTTCTTTATTTTCCTTTGATTGTCTTTGGAAGTTGCTGCTGTTTTTCTGCAGCTGTGGCTGGAATTTCAGGTACTGGTCTAAGGGGAGTTCTCCGGTGCCTGGATTAAGCGTGGGGAGGGCGACTGCTGTTCCCCCCCCACCCTCCCCTTCCGCTGGGCGGCGGTGGAGGGCTAGCCGGCTGGCTTTCGCCCCGGTCCCTTCAAATCCACTCCTGAAGCCTCTAGGGCTTCCAAAACGGCCGCGGGAGCCGCGCGCGCCATTTTGCATTGCCGTGGCGTCCCTTTGATCACCGCTCGTCAGCTGTGAGGCGGAGCGGCATTTTTTTGCCTTTTTCGTGTTTTTGGAGACTGGCTGCAGCCCCACCAGCTTGGACTTGGCTGGTGGGTTAACTAAAGGCATGGCGGAGGGGTGTTGGCCGGGAGCCAGGGCCACGCTACACCCCTGATTGTGATGGCGGCCTGTAAGTCACGGCGGCCTTCGTCCCCGCGCATTTTGGGCGCGAATTGGCTCAGGTGGCTCTGCTCCCCTGGCAGCCTTTGGGCACTACGTCTGCTGTTTTTCTAATTGTGAAGCAGAGGAGAGAGAGTGGATTTTTGACCAGAGTAATTTCTGTCTGCGGGTTTGATGGCCGGCCTGACCTGATACTGCTCCTGATATTCAGAGAGGGCCTTTATTTAAACTGCGTCAGTTGATGAGCGGCCATTTTGAGACCCGGGAGCCATTTTGTTTTTCAATTCATGGCCTGTTTTATTTATTTTAATTTTATCTCCTTTGTTATCTATTTGCAGAGTCTTTGGAATTTGGTTTCTCTGTGTTGCCAACTGACTTAATATCATGGAGGATGCTGACAGGCAATCATCCTTCTCTGCTGAGGGCTCCTGGTCTCCTCCACCTGACAAGGGCAGGGCTTCTAGGCCTCGAACTGCCAGCATTGCTGCAGCTAATAAAATTAAGGCCAAGGCTAGAGCTCGCCCCGGGCGTTCCAAGGCTGAGGAAAAGACAGCTCAAGTTAGACAACGTGCCTTGGACAGGGAATTTGCAAAGGCTGCTGCCATTAATACGGCTGCTGACACTTCTCAAGCCTCTGTGCCTGTACTTCAGACATCAGTTCAGACTGTGGAATGTTCTGTCCCTCAGACTGTCCATTCTCCCACATTGGCTGGGCCATCCAGGGCATGGTCTCCAGAGCTGCAGGTCGAGCCCCATCAGTGCCCAGGGCCTTCTGGGGCCAACAAGCGTCCTGAGGCCACCTATACCCCCACTGCGGCTGGCCTTCGTCAGGATGAAGGGGGGGAGCTGGATGTGCAGAATTCCATGAAGTCCTGGGTGGAGCAGGCAATTAGGCAGGGCATTGCAGAGGGGATGCAACTTCAGTCACAGATGTTTGCCCAAATGTATGCCCTTAGACCTGAGGGGGAGTCCCAGGGCTTTATTGCCCCTTCTGAGGATTATCATGGGCAGGTTTCCTCTTCTCCTTCTGATCTAGTTGACTATGCAGAAGACTGTCTGGAGGAAGGAGAGATTTCGGATGGGGATCAGATGCAGCCACCTAGGCCCACCTTCAAGGGTTTATTTAACCCCGCTCTTTTGAAACCACTTCTGACAAAGGCCAGGGCCACTGCTCGATTGGGCCCTGACCCAGCCCTCTCTGGTACCTCGGGTACTGGAGAACAAGATGATTATCTTTTTACAGAGCAGGCAGTGGAGGCAGATACTATTCCTATTCCGGGAATGTTTCTGGACATGATCCGTAGACAGTGGGCGGCCCCAGCTCTCCCCTCCAGGGCGTCAGGGCTGGACAATCAGTTGTTTACGGTGGATGCGGACATGCTTGCGTTGTTGGAGGTTCCAAAGGTGGACGCTCCGGTGGCGGCTCTCACATCTTCTTCTGTTTTACCACCTGATGCAGAGGACGCTCTAAAGGCTGAAGATAGGCGAGAGGAGACGGCACTTCATCGTGCGCACCAGGCGGATGCCTGGGCTGTAAGAGCTTCTTCGGCAGCATCCTTTCTCACCAGAGCGTTGGTCAGATGGCTCCGCCAGCTTCAAGGCCATCTGGCACCAGATGATGTTCGGGCCCACCAAGACCTTTCTAAGATTTTGGCTGCAGCTGAATACACGGCGGATGCTACCTTGGCAGCTGCCAGGTTCTCGGCCAGGGCCATGGCTTCGTCAGTCACTGCTAGACGTGTGCTCTGGCTGCGTCATTGGCGCATGGACGGGAAGAACAAGTGGAAGTTGGCTTCCGCTCCCTTTGAAGGGGGGTTTCTTTTTGGGCAAGCCTTAGATCCCCTACTTATCGAGACCAGGGATAAGAGGAAGGTCCTCCCGTCCCAGAGTAGGCGAACGGACTTCCGTTCATCCCCTTACTATAGGCGGCCCTCCTTCCGCCAGGGGGGAGCCGGGCCAAGCTTTCCCCGTCAGCAACGGCCATTTCACTTCTCCAGATCTAGTTATCAGGCTGATAGGCCAGCCTTTTCCCGGGGTCGACAACAGTCATCCAACAAGCCCTTCAGGGGCTCCGGTGGCAGAGGGGCCAGGAGATCCAAGTGACTATCCATCGCTGGACCCTCTTGGGGGCAGGCTTGGCCTGTTTGCGGACCGCTGGGACGACCTAACTACAGACAATTGGGTGAGGGAGACAGTAAGAGCAGGGCTCTCCCTCGAATTCCTTTCACCCCCTCCGAGGCATTTCCTCCACTGCCCCGTTTCTGGAGACCCATTCAGGTGGGAACTCATGGAATCGGCTATCCAGCATTTGCTGGATATCAGGGCCATTCAGCCGGTTCCACTGGGACAGTGGGGGCGCAGGTTCTACTCCATCCTCTTTGTCATCCCAAAGGCCTCAGGAGGGTGGAGGGCAATTCTAAATTTGAAAGGCCTCAACAAGTTCATCGTCTACAAGAGGTTCAAAATGCACTCCCTGCATTCCATTTTAGCCGGGATCAGGGAGGGAGACTTCCTAGCCTCCATAGATTTGACCGAAGCCTACCTCCACATACCAATTCGGCCGGGGCATCGTCAATACCTGAGGTTTTGCTATTCAGGCCGTCACTACCAATATCTTGCCCTGCCGTTCGGGCTGGCTTCCGCCCCCCGGACGTTTACCAAGATTCTCTCTGTATTGGCGGCATATCTCAGGTCTCTTCCTATCAGAATTCAATGTTACCTCGACGATCTGCTCATTCAGGGGTCCTCCCAGCAGCGAGTGGAACAGGACCTGACCACGACAATTCAGGTATTGAGGGACCACGGTTTTTCGGTGAATCTGGCGAAGTGTCATCTCATACCTTCTACAAGGTTAGTTCATCTAGGGGCCCTGATAGACACGCTAGCGGGGCAGGTCTTCTTGTCCCCGGACAGACAGGACAGTATCAGGGCGCTGATTCAGTCTCTTCAGGGGACCAGGACAGTTCAGGTAGCCCTACTATGCCACTTGTTGGGAAAAATGATATCCTGTATGAACATAGTTCCCTGGGCCAGGTTCCATGCGAGACCACTACAGTGGTTCTTGCTCCCCTTTCAGAAGGCAGGAACGAGCTCGTCCAAGGTCAGAGTTCAGGTTCCCCCACAGGTCCTACGATCCCTAACCTGGTGGATGTCAGGGGCCATCCAGAAGGGGTGCTTCTTCAGGGAACCCCACAGGGTGATAGTAACGTCAGATGCCAGCCTGATGGGCTGGGGGGGGGGCATTGCGGGTCTCAGGTGGCCCAGGGCCGCTGGTCCCACCAAGAACTATCCCATCAGATCAATTGGTTGGAGCTCCGGGCGGCCCGTCTGTCTCTTCAGACCTTTCTTCCGCAGGTGAGGGGGCAGCATGTGCTCCTTCTCACAGACAATACGACGACGAAAGCCCATATCAACAGGCAAGGGGGGACTCGTTCCGGGCCTCTGATGCGAGAGGCGGAGACCCTTTGCCTTTGGGCAGAGACTCACCTTTTATCCCTGACAGCGGACTACATCGCAGGGACGGACAACATAGAAGCCGACTGGCTGAGCCGAGCCATGGTGGACCCCTCGGAGTGGAGACTCCATCCCAACTTGTTTGCGGAGGTAGTCGACCGGTTCAGTCGCCCGGTAGTGGACCTCTTCACCTCCCCAGCGAACACTCAACTTCTCCTTTTCTTTTCCCGATTTCCTGCCCCGGGAGCGGTGGGGGTGGACGCTCTGCGGACCCCATGGCCCAGGGGCCTCCTTTATGCTTTCCCTCCCCTACCCCTTATCCCGGCGGTCATTCGGAAGTTGCTGCTGGAGGGGGCGGAACTGGTGTTAGTGGCCCCTCATTGGCCCAGACGTCCTTGGTTCGCCGACCTGATCGACCTGTTGGTCGCCCATCCCTGGCGGATTCCCCCGGACAGAGTCACGCTCAGCCAGGGCCCGGTTCTGCATCCGGACCCGCAGAGACTGCAGCTAGCCGCTTGGAGGTTGAGCGGGGCCTCTTAAGGCGGGAGAACTTTCCGACTAGGGTCATCAGGACTATGCAGGCGGCCAGGCGGCCTTCCACCACGAGAATTTATGAGGCAACGTGGAACAGGTTTGCTGGGTGGTGTGCCTCCAGACAGTTGAGCCCGACTTCGGCATCGGTGGTGGAGGTGCTGGAGTTCCTACAGGACGGGTTAGACCTGGGACTTTCCACTAACACTCTTCGACGACAGGTGGCTGCGCTAGGCACTGTCTTGACTTTTAGGAAGTGGGGCTCCCTCGCTAACCATCCAAGGGTGAAGATATTTCTGTGGGGGGCAGCTAATTTAAAACCGCCTCCTCTTCACTGTTACCCCACTTGGGACCTCGCTAAGGTTATCCAGGCCTTGACAAAGACACCTTTCGAACCTTTAAGGGAGACTAGTCTCCGTCTCATATCGTGTAAGGTAGCCTTCCTTGTGGCCGTCACGTCGGCCCGATGGATCTCAGAGTTGGCAGCTTTATCGGTGCGGAAAGACCTGTGCATTTTTCACCACAACAGGGTGGTTCTGCGGTTGGACCCTGCTTTTCTTCCTAAGGTCAACTCCTTGTTCCACCGAGCACAGGAGTTGGTCCTGCCTGACTTCTGCCCTCGGCCTAGGCACGCCTTGGAGCAGACCTGGCACACACTGGATGTGAGGAGGGCCCTCCGCATTTACATTTTTAGAACCTCTTCTTTCCGAAAGACGGAGGCACTCTTTGTCTCGTTTCAGCCGTCGACTCTTGGCCACAGGGTGACCTCTTCCACGGTGGGATGCTGGCTTAGGACGTGCATTTCATCGGCTTATGAGCTCCAGGCTCTTCCTGTGCCTCAGGGGATTACTGCCCACTCTACCCGCAGCGCTGCCACGACGGCGGCTTGGTCTACACAGGCGTCAGTGGAAGACATTTGTAGGGCGGCCACGTGGACTTCTCCCACTCCCTTCATCCGTCACTATAGACTTGACTCCTTCGCTTCGGCGGAGGCAGCCTTTGGGAGAAGAGTTCTGCAGCGGGTTCTTGAAGATCCGGGGTCGTCGGCCCAGGACAGCTCCCACCCTTAGGGCTGGCCGGTCTTTGGTATATCCCAGACTGGCACCTCCCATTTCTACACTATGGAGAAGGGACGTTGGTCTTACCGTGATACGTTCCTTCTCGTAGTGTAAAATGGGAGGTGCCAGCCCCACCCTGTCTGTGGCTGCCTGGACCGGCTTCCCTGGTGGAGCGTGTTGTTTCTATCTTTCAGACTGCGTACCTTTTGCATGGACTGCGTAACATTCGCTTTGGCTTCGCTGGCAAAAACTGAAGAGACGTCACCAGGGAGGCGGATCTTCAGAATTTTTCAGCTCAGGACATAGAGCTAGAGCAAGGAATACCCAGACTGGCACCTCCCATTTTACACTACGAGAAGGAACGTATCACGGTAAGACCAATGTCCCTTCACCACTGAGGGGGAAAAGGCTCGGCTTCCCGCTACAGCAAGCATCGCATCCCAGGGCCTGGATTGGCGGCAGCAGAGCACCCAGAGCTTCCCTCTGGGACCCTCTGCAAGCGGCCAAATGAACTAGCCTCGCTACAACCTACGGCCATTGGCACTGAGTGCTGGCACATCCTAGGTCTGACCTAGGCAAGCTGCCCTTTTAAGCTGAGCTATTTCTGCTTGCGAGTGTGCTGGCTAGCCTGGTTTTTCTGGCACAGCCGCCACCGCTTGATTGACACGAGGTACATTTGAGGCCTGTACTACAAAAGGATGCCGTTTTGACGTAGTGAGTACATTGTTTTTTTTTTAAATGATGGATCAATTCTTAAACAGAGAGGTGGCTGGGACTTCCAGGGGCAGAAAGGCCTCCTGAAAATCCCAGAAGGGGACTAGGAGTAAACAACCTTCCAAAGCAGAACTCAAAGATCTTAAGCAGAGAGAAAAAGCCTTGGAAAAGCAAATCTCTAAGGCTGCCCTGCTACAGATCTCAATGGCCCGTCACAGTGAGTCTGCTGTCCCCCATCAGCCTCAGAGCCACGCTTGTCTCCTTCGACACAGGCCTGGTCTCCAGAAGGTGCAGAAAAGTCCTCCATGCATCCAGCCCTGCTGGATAGTGGTGAGCAAGGCCCCACTAATAATCCCTTTGATTGTCTGCTAGCACCTGAAGTAACTGCAGACATTGGAGACAAAACTGCCTTGGTCAATCAACATTAGCCTCTACTGTCAGGCCTAATTTAGACCCTTTAAAATGTCTACCTGAAAGCATCCAATTGCTTATTAACCAAGCCATTGCCAAGCACATAGCGACAGCCTTTCAAGGGCACCATTCTGAATCTGTAGTTTCTGAATCATTCTCACCCCATCTGCATGCCCGACAAGCCCTCAACAGCATTCACCTACTGCTTCCAGGGTTAATGAGGATTTTGTTCTTGAAGGGGACACTCACTCCAATTTTTCGGGGAATGAAGGCATCTGTCCTGACACCCCTGCCTTCATGGGGCTTTTCCCCCCAAACCAGTTCAAGTCCTTATTGCACAAGGCACAAACCGTGGCCTCCTTGAAGGAGGAGGATGTCTCCAGGGAACCACAGGATCCTCAACAGGCAGAACCAAGGTCTTTTCTTAGAACCAATGCTGGAACAACTTTTCATTCCGGCCCCCCAATTGTTCATGGATATTGTTCAAAAGCAGTGGTCAAGCCCAGCAGCTATCCCCGCACCTAGCGGGTCTGATAAGAAATATTATTCCGTAGCGCCCAAATTCGCTCAGCTGTTACAGGTTCCCTCAGTAGATTGCCCCGTTGTGACTCTATTTTCTTCCTCATCTTAACCTGGTGGGGGATATGTCTGTAGGTCTTTGACCTGAGGACAAGAAATTCGATCTCTTGTTTAAGAAGAACCACTAGGCCACTGCATGGGCAATCCAGGCGGCTTCCTTCACTTCCTTCTTCAACTTAACATCCATCCTGTGGCTCCAGCAGCTGCAATCCAGGATACCTCATACTGAGGCCCGGCTTCACCAAGACCTCCACAAAATCATCACCGCAACCCAGTTTTCTGCCGATGTGATGTTAAACGCTGCCAAATATGCGTCGAAGGCACTGGCTTCCTCAATGTCGTCATGAAGATTGCTGTGGCTTTGCCAGTGGCCAGTGGAATTGTGGGCCAAATGGTGGTTGGCAGGTTGACTCAGCCTTCCATCCTTTCTAAGGTAGATAAAATGAGGACCCGGTTTGTGGGGGCAATAAGCTGACTTTGTATAAAATATACAAAAGTATGAAGGCTATTGCTTAACACCTTGTAAGCCGCCCTGGGTCTCCAGAGAAGGGCGGCATAAAATCAAAATAAATAAATAAATAAAAATAGATAGAGAAATATGTCAAAGATGCTATCCCCATTTCCCCCAATTTTCTTTTGGGTAAAAGAATGAGAAAAATATTTCTCCTGGTTTTAGAATTTCTATAAAGGGTTTTTTGTTTTTTTGTTTTTTGCATTTTAGGAGGAGAAAAACCTATAATTACCCTGAACTCTTTCTTTGGGTCCCTGTAGTTGAGTTTTGGACAGAGTTCTGACAGACAAGGTGTGTTCTCTAGCTCTGATCTGTTCTGCACCAACCCTGATATGTAAATGCTATCGTGTTGTTACTAGTACAGTATGTGGGCGATAATGAAGCAGGACAAGTTCTTAACCCTCAAGTATAGAGGTCAAGGTTAAAGAATTCTTACATATTTTGGCAACCCATTTTACATTTGAAATGTTTAAGAACTTAATCTTGAGTATTTTTTCTTTTAGTGTGTTAGTGAGATCTACAAACTGATTATAAGTTGTCTTTGACTTACAACCGGTTGCTTACTTGTTCAAAACTATGACAGCCTGTCCTCCAAAAGGTACTCATGATCCGGTTCCAAAATTCTGACAGTTGTGTTCCCCCCACCCCCGCAGTCACATGACCACATTTTGGGTGCTTGGCAACTGGGCCACATTTATGACCGTTTTACAACAAAGACGTTGTAAAATATTTACAGATGTCCTGCAGTCACGTGTTCACATTTTACAATATCTTTGCTGAAAACTGGCTTTCTGATTTAAGGAAAAAATGCCCTATTGTGAACAATAGATTTATTTAATGACCACAGCTTTCACTTAACAACTGCAGCGTTTGCTTGATGTCCATCACAAAACATCAAGTTCGTTACATGGATGATCTGCTTTATGACTGTCACAATTTATGTCCATACTTGCCAGGCTTAATTACAGTCATAAGCCAAAGACTATTTTATACCTATTTCTCTTCAGTTTCTTAGGCTAAACATCAGTTCAGAAATGGTTAACTGTCCTAGAAGAGAAAAGTTAGCTCGAGTCATCAGAAGCTGCAAAAGTGCCTTATGTCAAGGAGCAGATTGGCAAACAAAACACAAACCCATCAAATCAAATTGGCAGAATTAATATTCAAATAATCCCTAAAAGGTCAACCAACCTCTGGCAAAAAAAAAAAAAAAATAACCTCTTGATCTTTTAAGTTCCTGAGTGGTTTCCTGGCAAATCTAATATAGAGTACATTAGGGTACATAAGGTTTCATAAAACCTTAACTGTCTTAACTAGAAAATAGTTGGTCCCTTGAAAGAAGAAAAGCATTTATTCCACAATTCCATATTATTGAAAGTTTACTTTGAAGTAAAGATACATTCATAGATATATGCCACTGTTATAACTCTTTTGAAGGCTTTTTGAGGAATAATATATGTATCCTTCCATAAGTATCATCCAACAGATGTTATAGAATTGTATTACTGAAATGAAATCTTCATTCCTAAAATGACTTTTGTTTCTTAAGCAATATAAGCCTATAAAAACAATACATTGCAACCATGAGATATTTTCTACCACTCATATTGTGTTATTATAAATTATTAACCTAATTTAATTCTTGTCCCTTGCTTTGTCTTCTTCCTTCACTTTCTTATTAAATACCAAATTATTATTTAATATATTTTTTCATCTTTCAGATAAGAATATAAAACAAAAAATAATTAAACTAACCTCTACTTGTTTGGAAAGAACTTTCTCATACTGTGTCTCAGTCAGGAGCTAATTACCTAGTTTGTTTTTAAAATGTTGGTGTCATTTTTTATGGTGCTAAAAACATCTTGAATTCTGAAATGCTTCTTTTCTCCTATAAAAATTGAAATGCTAATATTAGAACATTACACATATCAAACAAGACTAGAATATTAAGTATTATTTGTGCCATAGTGTGTAGCAGTGTAATTGGTAGTGAAACCTGATTAAATCTTCATTCAGCTGATGAGATTTTGTCTGAATTAACTTTGTAATTCAGAGCTTAAAGTATTTATAATGTCATTTCTCCTTAAAATTGTCGGGCTACTATAGAATAAACTGTATTTCCTTAATATTCTTGGGGGTAAAAGGAGTTGCTTTTAAAAGAGGTTCTTGATTCTGTTCTTCATTTTTAAAATTAGCTTATACTTAGGCACTATGAGTTATTTACTTAGTGGTTTAGTATTGTTAACTTGTAAGAAGCTTATAGTTTGTAAACTCAGTTGTGGATACTACTTGATATTTATTTTACTATGAATGACTACAGAAGGCATAAGAATACTAAATATCATCTCATTACAAACTCATCATGCCTATACAGGAAATTATGTTTTTCCACTTTACATAATTGTTACTTTTGCAATAAAATAATGAGAAAACAAATAAGCGTGAAATGAGCAGTATAATCGCTTGCAAATAATCTGTGCTCATGTTAGTTTTAAATTCAAGCATGGTAATATTTGAGAATTATTACTCAGTACTAATAGTTCTTATTAGCACTATTTTCAAAGTACTAAAAACAGAATAGAAAAGGTGAAACATTTTAATAGATTTATGCTGCAATTAATAAAATGCAATTAAGTCTTAGTTTGAGTCATTTTTGTATGTCACAAAATGAGGTTATCTTTACCTTTCTATATGCAATATTTCAATGCTATTATAATAAGAATTTATTAAACTTTTAACACTCAGATTCACAGCAATCAAATAAAAATACAATAAAATCAGTAAAGCATAAAAAATAAAATATTTTTCAGGACTTCACAAAAATTTGAATTAATGTATTTATTTCAGCATTATTAAGATATTATAATACCTCTTTTGCCTCTTGGAATCTGCCTTCATGAATTTGAAGGATAAGAATCAGTAACTTATGTTTCTTTATATTATCCTTTATACAGAGATATTTTGTGAATTTTATTGCAAATCTAATACGAACCTTCTAAGGGAGGAAGCCTGATTTGAAAACTTATTATTATGAAATATAATGATATTGTGTTTGTGTGCTACTTATTTTTTAAAAATTAGTTATTTGCAAAAGCAATATGAGATTTCCAGATATTACTATACTTGAATTATACCCAACATTTTGACTGTATTGTGCATTTCACACCCATTTGTTATTACAGAGATTTATCCAAGCATTTCCAGTAGTATTCTAAAATATGTACTCTCACAATAGATGCAAACCCATTGGTAGTTAGTTTGACTTCTAGTGTTTTAAAAATAGCCCTTCTGTATTTTGACTTGCTTTTATGATGAAATGTGTTTTTTTTCATTTTTAAAAAAAATATACATTGATCTAACTTTAAAAATGCATTTATTATGACTATGAACATTTTTCATTGGTTACTAGCTGTGTTATCAGATTGAAAAAAAAGATGAAGATGAAAGATTCATTTAAATAAACATGTACAGTAGAAACAAAAACAAATTACCTAGCTTCCCTACTTTTTCCTTTGTTTTATGTATTGCTTCCTTGCAGCTTGTGCTACTTGTGGACCAATTCACTTGAATATTGCCTGATAAGTGTGACACATACAAATAATAACCATTGAAATAGTAATAAAATACTGATTAGATAATCAGGATAATCCATCTCTTTATGTGATCACCAGTTTTTCTTTGTTTAAGTTAATATCAAGTTAATACTGTGTCTTAGATTGTGATTACACAATACACTTTTTTAGTGTTGTTCACAGGAAACCTGTCTCAGCCTGGTACTGTTTATGAACTATACTATAATGTATAACATTTATTTATTTACTTTTGCTTTACAGTATCTGGAGAGGACCAAATGTGAACTGTGTTGACAGTACTGGATACACTCCATTGCATCATGCTGCTTTGAATGGTCACAAGTAAGTTTCCTGTGTCTGAAATAACTTTTTAAACAACCAGACTATTAAAGTAGCTTAACTAATAAACCCTGTAGCACTTTACAAATAGCTTCCTTCAAAGTACTAGAGCTCGACTTATCAGGATTATGCAGTGCACTATACCATATTATTGTGAAATGGATTTATTCAGAGATGTTGATATTTTGATATTCTAGATGTGACTGCCACCTCCTCTTTGAGCAGGAGTCGAGTCCAGGAGAACCCCCGAGTTGTGGATCAGGTTCATCTGGGGTAGTGCAATCTCATCCAGAATTAACTTAATTAAAGTCCCAAATTTTGAAGCTCTGAAGACCCAAAGCCATTTGGTCTTGTCAGGGTTCATCTGAAGATTGTTGTCTCCATCCAGGTCCCCACAGCCTCTAGGCACTGCAAGAGGGAGGCAACAGCATCACTTGGATCACCAGGGGTAGAGATATAAAACTGAATACCATCAGCATACGTACGTGTGCATGCTCATACAAACTGCAGTTTCTCGGTTCATCTTCATCAATCCAGAAAGCTTTTCTTTAGAGAGGAGAGGCAAAAGACTTTTCAAGATTCATTTTCTCGTGCTTATTACACATTGATTATAGTGGGATGACAAATTTTGAAATGTAGCTGTTTACGTCTGCAGCCTAGAGACACTGACAGTTTGGTGGAATATATATTTAATAAATTATTATAATATTTAGGTTACATAATTTAACAGGTTTTGCTAAAATCCTAAAATTTCTTTAGTTACTTTGTTAGGAGTCTAATTTAAAGCATCCCCCAAAACTGGGGGGCCAGATTCTACCTGAACATGTCCAAATCCACAAAGGATTCTGTTTGTACTTTTCATATTTAGTTTGTACTTGGCTAGTACTTTGAGGCCTCTATTACAAATTCTGAGGTCAGTCAGATATCCCCAATTTTAAATCTGTGCATCTATCTCGCATCTATGTCCTCCACTTCTTTCTCTTAAAATCTAATCTTTTGTCATCATCATTCAGTACCTTAATTTCTCAAGTTTATTTGACTGTTCTGTCGTCTATGCCACTAGCTATCCTAGGTAATGCTATGTGATCTGCACATTTGACAAGCATTCCCTATAGCACTTCATTCAAGTCCCTAATAAAGATGTTGAATACATGGCCAAGGACTAAATCTTATAGCACCCCACTTAACTTTCACTGTGGTTCTTCTTAATGAATAGCAATTAACAAAAACCCAGTGTGAGTTTTCAAGCCAGCAGTGTATTCATTTAATTATTCTTCTAGCCAGCCAAAATGTAACTAGTTTGCTAATCAGAACACTACGGCCTGTTTTAACAAATACTTTGCTGAAATCAGAAAATATTGGAACTGCTTTAGTAATTCTCAACTGAAAGTAATACTTTTCATCCCCAATAGGAAAACAAAATTATTAGACTTAATGTTGCATTTTAGTGAAGTTTTCCTCTTTCATGGTTTTCCTCTTTTTATGAACATGTTCTTTAGGGTTTTTTTTTTTAATTGAGCAGCAAATTATATCTCTGGGACAAAAGAGTACAGTACTTGCATTTCACATCTATATCTGTTCTATACTGGAGAACTGTTACCAGTATGTTTCTGGGTCCTTACATTGACTAGAAAGTTGCTCTTTACTGCCATTTAGAGGCTATAAAAATCTTTTTCCAGAGTAATGAACAGACAAAGCAGCTGTGAATTCTGTGTGTCCTTTAATAAATAGTAAATTCAGTGTTTTATTTTCAGCATTTGTTAAGGTTTACCTCTCCTCCACTTAACACTATCATTGGCTAAACTCAGACAGGTTCTTTTAGACGTGCTACTCTTTTTTTGTTTTTTGTTTTATCCGATTCTGTGCCCTCCCCAACACATTAGCAGTCTAGAAGAACAGGCTCTACAGCTGTTCACTTGCAGCTGTGTAATCAACATAATTTGCAGTTCATTTGCATCTTTGAGAAAGAATGAGCATTGGCTACTTACATGCTTTAATTTGAAAAAATAGTGATCTTTCCTGATAATTTCTTTACACAGTTGTTTCTACAAGTAAATACAAGTAAACAAAATATGCTGAAACAGTGAAATCAAAAGCTTTAACAAGGATAAGCAAGGGCCATAGGAACCTTTGCAAGCGTGCTATGAAGATTATGTAAAACATCTATTAAAGTGCCTCAAATCTTTCAGAGGTAGCGTCTGCCTGTGCTGGTTCCTAAGGAGATGACTGTAGCTTGGGCATATCCAGTTATTTGGACTGAGTGTGATTTGATTACTCCCAAGGAAATGGACAGTGTCCTTAGGTTGATGATTCTGTTACCTACAATGTTAGGTTCTTTCCCTCCTGATTGGTCAAGGCATCCAGAGAGGTGACATATAGATAGGTGACATGTAGCTAATCAGTGGTAAATGTTTTTTATAATAGGAGGCGGTTCCATGTCCCCTGAAGGAGACAGTGGTTTGCCCCTTCTCAAGAAGTTACTACTGGACAAATTTTTCTCAATCTCTAATGTTGCCTTTTTGAGGGATTCTATTGAGGTGGTAGGTCTATAATTTCAAAGGGCTGTAGAGGAAGCAAATTATCTGGACCTGTTACAATTTGGTTTCAGGCTGGGATACTATATGCAATTGATCACACTTGTGGATGACATCTGGTGGGCTTGGAATGGGGATGGTGTATCCATTTGACCTTTCATTGGTTTTTAGTACCATCAATCATAGCATCCTTCTGGACTGGCTGAGATGTAGGAGGTCTTGTTTTTTCAATAGTTCTTCTTTCTCCAAGGAATGGTTCCAGCTGATGTGTGAGGAGGAGAGGTCTGTCTTTAGGCCTCTGCTTTTAGGGTGCTACAGGGCTTACTTCTCTCTTCTATTTACCATCTTCATGAAACCTCTGTGGGAGGTAATTGATTGCATATGTCAACCCATTAGCTAGACCAAGTTAAAAAAATCAACTCCAGAGCAAGACTAAAATTACTTTTCTTGAAATAGACTGTAATAACAGAATCATGCATCTTGTCCTGCTAGTTCAATAATTTGGGGAGTTCTGTCTGAGCCATAATATTGAGATACTATCTGTCTGTTGTAGATTGAAAATATGTATCATACAGACACAGCCCGTTGCCTGGGTAGCAGATCATGCGTATCTCCATCAAGATCATCTTTATTACTTTCTACAGCATGAGTCTCAATTGTACATCTATGATCTGGACCATCCAAGTGGTGCTGGGGAAGTGTCTTACCAGTACCTGGAAGCTGTAAAAGTCTGGCTGGAGAAGATCTGGCTTTAGCTCAACCCTGACAGGACTGAATGCCTGTAGTTTTTTAGGGCTACCACATATCTGTTGATTTACCATCTGGCTAAGGTTATACTTTCCTGGTCAGAGTTGGTACACACTGCTGGTCCGCTTGGCCTCAATGGCAGCCTGAATAGCAGGTGGCAACTGTAGCCCAGAGAGCCTTTGCACAAATGTATTTTATGTGCCAGTTTAACCTTTTCTAGATCAGGAATCATTGCTTATGCCTTTGCTGCCTCCCATTTCCAATGTGTTCTACATGGGCTACCTTTTCAAGAGCATTTGAAAACTTCAGCTGGTCCGGAATACAATGGCAGGGGCACAAGGGACTGCACTGAAATAACATCTATGTAACACTGATGCTGCATGAGCTGCATCAGTTCCAGTGGACTCCTGGTTGAATTTAAAATGCTGATTATCATTTTAAAAGCTTGACATGGCACAGGGGCAAGCTACTTGAGGGACTGCCTATCTCTAATGGTTTCTGTTCATCCCTCTAAATCTGAGTCTTGGTGAAACAGTCCTGCCAGATGGCGCTTTGGAATTGTGCTTTCTCTGTCATGATGTCTGCATTAAAGGAATAGCCTTTTCTTAGAGATATGGATGCTGTTGGTCTTAAGGAAAACAGTCAAGATGTGCCCCTAGGGTTAGGATGATAATGAGGATGGCATGATGTATTTAATCTATGGATGTGAATTTTATTAGGACCTCAGCACTGTCTGTTTTGCTTTAATGGTTCTTAGTAATTGTATTTTTAGTCTTGTTCACCACCCAGAGTTCCTTTAGGTAGATGGGTACCATATTAATTTATTAAGAAAATAATCAAATAAACTGTATATCTAACTCATACTTGGAAAAAAAATAATGTTCATTCTTGCAAATTAGATTTAAACACTTGTCTGCTTATAGATAGTTTGAATAATAGAATAGAATAGAATTCTTTATTGGCCAAGTGTGTTTGGATACCCAAGGGATTTGTCTTCGATGCATAAGCTCTCAGTGTACATAAAAGATATAACTGATAAATCATTATCATAGTCTTCATAAAATACATTCATCAGAAATCATAAGATACAACACTTAGTGATAGTCATAGGATATTAAACAAGCAATCAACATAAATCATACTAGGAAATGGACGTTGCTTACCTGAACGTCCCTTTTATGCTCGCTGCGAAGACATTCCTACCGCTGGGTTAACCTCACTCTAATTCGTTCGACTGAGTGCCAATCATTTCCTCTGAAGCTGGCCACGCCCACCTCACGGCTATCCCAGCAGTCTTTTTTATGAAGGCAATTCCACAAAAGATGAAGGTAGACCCGGAGAGGATCCAGACATCACACGGTAACAGCTGCAGAGGGAACAAGAAGAAAACCCCACCCAAAGCCAGGGAACGGCGAGATCACGGTCGGGACGGAATGTCTTCGCAGCGAGCATAAAAGGGACGTTCAGGTAGGCAACGTGCATTTTCCTGACTCGCTGCTTAGACATTCCTACAGCTGGGACATACCCAAGCTTACGGTCCCAGGGTGGGAATCGAAGCCCTTTCCTGGCCAGGGGAAGATATTATTGATTGTAAAACACGTCTGCCGAAGGAGGCATCAGCAGAAGCATAAACATGCAAACGGTAATGTTTAACAAATGAGGAAAGCGAGGACCAAGTGGCCGCTCGACAAATGTCATCTATGGAGGCCTGAGTAGCCCAGGCTGCTGATGTAGCGGCACTGCATGTAGAATGGGGCAAGATTCGTCCCGGAACTGGACCACCCTTCAAATCGTATGCTTTAGAAATACAGGCTTTAAGCCATCTATCCACAGTAACAGAAGAGACCTTCTGTCCCAGAGAGGAAGGCAGGAAGGACACCAACAACGCCTCCGTCTTTCTAAAGGAGGCAGTCCTACTAATATAGTGCTTTAGGGCACGACGCACATCCAACGGGTGCCAACGTTTTTCAGAAGGATGACGGGGATCCGGGGAAAAATTTGGAAGAACAATGTCCTGCATACGATGGAAATGAGTGTTAATTTTGGGAATAAATGCCAGGTCCAATCTGAGAACTACCCGGTCCTGATAGAAGACACAAAGTTCCCTCCTGATAGAAAGGGCTGCAATTTCGGAGACTCAACGGGCCGATGTTATCGCCAACAAGAAGGCCATTTTCAAGGTAAGATAGCGCAGACTGACAGAATGGAGAGGTTCGAAGGGATGCGAAGTCAAAGCTTGTAGAACGAGCGTAAGATCCCATGTGGGATAGCGATGTATTGCTGGAGGCCGCAAGTTAGTCGCACCTTGAAGGAAGGACCGTATCCGGGAATCATGAGACAAGGATTGCTGATTGTCTCTGACAAGGACTGTAGCCAAGGCAGCCACCTGCCTTCTGAGGGGAATCCCACATTGCGCAGCTCTCACTATCCAAGAAAACAGATTTTTTTGAGAATAAAGCTTAGTCAAATATCGCAGTAAAGGCACTCAAGTCTGGCACCATCGACTGAGTGAAAAAGACTGCTGGGATAGCTGTAATGTGGGCGTGACCAGCTTCAGAAGGAAATGATTGGCACTCAGTCGAACGAATTAGAGTGAGGATAACCCAGCCGTAGGAATGTCTGAGCAGCGTGTCAAGAGAACTAAATAAAACAATATAAGTCATAAAGATACAAAGAACAAAGTTATAGTCATAAGTAGAAAAGGAGATGGGTAATAGGAAAGATGAGAAGAATAATAGTAATACACCCTTACTAAATAGTTTGACAGCTCCTAATGCTTGACCCTAAGCCGGTTTATATAGATACATTTCATCAACTAGGTTGAAAGTTACCTCCCAGAGTAGATGGCAGCCTTATTTTCTTTTGGTGGATGAACAATAGGCTGTTTTCATATTCTAGTTCTTAAGGAACCCTGGTGAATATTTGAATTTGGAAATGTTTTCCAAGTAGACAGTATACAAACTGATATTTTTATTAATACATTTATCCAATTTACTATTTGATTTTGATTGTCGTATCCAGAATTCTTCTGAAATTTCATGGCATTATTCCGTCCTCAGGGATGTTGTGGAAGTTCTGTTGAGAAATGATGCATTAACGAATGTGGCTGACTGCAAAGGCTGTTATCCTCTCCATTTGGCAGCTTGGAAGGGAGATGCTGAAATAGTGAAACTGCTAATACACCAGGGACCCTCCCACACTAAAGTAAATGAGCAGGTCTGAATACGTTCCTCTTTTTGTGCTCTTAATGATCTTACAACGTTTGTTATATTGTTCCATAGGAGGGAGTGAATACAGCATCTACAAGAGTAAATTTGTTGTTTGACATCTTGCTTGAGAAACAGCTAAAAGTTAAACAACTATTATTGTTCAGCAAATTTGAAAAATTGTATCCTGAAAGCTGTATTTTTGGTTGATCAGATTGAGAACTGTAGAAATGAACAATGACTAAATTGGTTCATATTCAGTGGGAGGATTTTAACCATTATTCCTATACCCCACCCTGCACCACGATTTTCTGGACAATTTGAAACTTGATGTAGTTGGTACATCAGTTTATTTTTGTGGTGAAGCAATTCTAAATAGCTTTATTCTCTTTTTGCCATATTTTGTAGTTAGCTTATACTGCTTTACTACTTATGCTTAGTAAGCTAATCTTGTGCATTTAACTACAATACAGCTTTCAGACATTAATAATTAATTTACTAAAATGCTGTGCTTAAATGGAAGAAAAACAGTAATTATTTCTGTTGTTTAAAATGCTGCCATTTGACTTGTATGATTGAAAACTTTCTTGTGTACAAATGTGGACATATACACCTCATAGTGCTAGTATTGATTTGGAGACCAGGTAAACTCTTACAATATTGCTCCAAATTAAACTGGGACTGGTAAATAGAAAAATAGAAATAGTGGGAATACTAGTAAGTTTTCTCATGAAATTATTTCACTTGCACTTTTAGTTGTATGCATGCATTTATTTATTATGATGTCTACACTGCTGAATTCCTATTCCCTGAGGTCAAAGTAGCTTACAGAAAGCCAAAACAAAGGATCAAAACTTATCTCACATAAAACATTTAATAGACATTAAGTGACATCCATGGAGTAGACTAAACCTCCACTTCCACGAATGCATTTTCTAAAAAGTCAAGTTTTCATAACCCTTTTGAAGGTCAATAATGTTGAGGAACACTGGGTATCCAGCCGTAAATTATACCACAGAAGGGGTGGTATAAGAATGAGCCCCCAGGGGTATCTTATCTACATAACATTTTTCTTGTGGAAAGTAAAAATTTTTAAAGCTATGTATTCACTTCTGATAGGAAGCATTATCCATATTACACTACTACTTTAGGCCAAATTGCAACCAAACTAGGACTGAGCACCTTGTTCAGAGTTAAAGTTAAAATTCCATCTCTATAATAGACCCCTGACTCTGAGATTTATTACCTGTGTTAACAAGTAGCTTAACATAGTCTCTTACAAATATTCAAAGAAGTTCCTTTGCTGGCTAGTAATATTTTTTGTGATTGAATAGCCAAATGTACACATTCAAAAGTTTTTTAATATTGTTTGAAAATCTTTTTTGTCAGACATTGTTTATTGTGATTCTAGGCGACAACTGACAACTTTGTCAGTCATTTCAGTGTTAACTTTTTAAATTTTATAATGCCATTTGCAATTCTTTAAAAAATTGGATGGGGCCATATGAAAATGAAGGCTCTTGCAATCTATAGCTAGCATGAGGCCAAATATTTGTAAGATGTCATAGTGAAGTGTTAAATAGAGAAGTTAAGATTTTTAGTTGAGCTTTGCATGTTAATCAACTATTGACAGCTGGAATGGCTAGTTTAATTAATTGCTTTTCATTGGAATGAAATATTGTCATGTTCTATCATTTCTCCCCTTCAGAATCACTCACTGCTTTTTTACTATATCCTGCCATTTCATCATCACATTTTCTTTTCCTCTCCTTTTTGTAGAATGCTCTTGAGATCAAAGAACTCAAAAAGTACGGCCCCTTTGACCCTTATATCAATGCCAAGGTGTGTACTTCGCTGACAGGATTTCACTATATCATTACTCCAAGTTGTATTTTTGTGCTTTCAGAAGCCTTGTCATCTAGTTCATTGATATTGCCTATTTGGGAATGGCCATGGAGGACTGCAAATGCAATCTCTTTAATGTGAAATTTGTATTAAGCCATGTTTGATTTGGCTGGTTGGTAAAAGTTTACTTGATGCTTAACAAGGTCTACCATTGTTTTTGACTTGGTAGATTTGGGGTACATGTTGATTCCCAAATCAATAATAGCATTCAAATATACAACTTCAAAACATTCTGGTATTGTTTCTCTATTTAATAAGAAAGGGAATAATACTGATTATGTTTATGGTATACTGTCCAAAAAAGGTATGCATTCTTAGCAATACTGAACTTCATTTTGCTAATAGTGTAGCATTTTGTATGCTACATAACACATAAGAGAACTATTTTTGTTAGTTCTTGTATGAGGACAACAATGCCTTTATTGTCTGTATGGATGTATTCATGTATCCATTTGTGTGAATGTATGTACATTTTTTCCCTTATTTCACTCGTTCCTTTTTCACATCTGATTGTTTCTTTAACTGAATATGGCCCATTCTTCTGCTTCTAGTAATCATAAGGCAAAAACAGAAAAGCAAATCTAAAAATACTGAAAATCTTAAATTACTTCACAGATAATCTAATCTAATATTTAGAAGTATCTTAAGTGATTCCTTGTTATAATGAATCTCAAAATATTTGTTGTAAATTATTATTTTAATTTTCAGACCATCAAATTGGAGCATCTTAAATATTGATTTTTTTAAGGTCTAAATCAAATTGGGCTCCATGGGTATGCTTTTAAATATATTAAGATTATCAAAGTTGGAGATAAATAGGGTGAATTAGTTTAAATTACATGCTTTTATAGATTCACAGTGAATATACTCTGTAAATGTAGAGTAAACATTAATGTTTGATATGGTAAATGATAGTCTGCATTGTACTAAGATTCATAATGTATAAGTTTTGGTGAGGATTGCAGCATCACTCTGCTTTTGCTCAGTTTTTCCTATATGTCTATGACAGTTTTTAGACATTAAGGATGTTTCAGAACTGTCATATTCTGTCTCTGTATTTTTCAGTCTAAAGTAGATAAACTCAATGATGAATGCTGAAATTGAA
Organism: Arizona elegans; assembly: GCA_022577455.1. Lineage (NCBI taxonomy): Eukaryota > Metazoa > Chordata > Lepidosauria > Squamata > Colubridae > Arizona > Arizona elegans. The sequence continues at coordinate 158,095,607 of JAKOOJ010000002.1, forward strand.
GTGCTTAGACATTTAAATCAGAAGTTGAAATAATAGCAATAGCACTTTAGACTTATATACTGCTTCACAGTGCTGTTTCAGTCCTCTCTAAGCGGTTTACAGAGTCAGCATATTGCTCCCAACAATCTGGGTCCTCATTTTACCTATCTTGGAAGGATGGAAGGCTGAGTCAACCTTGAGCCTGGTGAGATTTGAACTGCCAAATTGCAGGCAACCGGCAGTCAGCAGAAGTAGCCTGCAGTACTGCACTCTAACCATTGCACCACCACAGAATAATGTTTTTAAAATCATTGTAGAAAACTACCAATTTAAATAATAGATCGAATTATTTTTTCTTTTTGATAATTCATATAACAGTTGAAATATTTGCACCTAAACAAAGGAGTATAATCACTTTTGTCATAATGGATTTTTATTGCAGAATATGTATATATATTTAGCTAGGAAATTTATGAAATTTGTGATTGCCTTGGCTATCTCTAAATAAGTTAGAACATTAAGCAATATAATTTACTTAAGTACCAAAACTGGAATCCAAAAAACTCTAAAACTAATTCTCTGTGTCTGAATAGATCTTTTTAAGTTAATTTCATTTTCATTTTATTAGATTTATATACCGCCCTACTCCCGAAGGATCAGGGCGGTGAACAGCCAGAAAGATAAAACACACAAACTACAAAATTTAAAAGACAGTATAAAAACCCATTAAATAATTTGGCCCAAAACAATTTAAAACCCCCATAATGTTTTAAAACCAATTTTAAAAGTTACAATTTAAAGGGAAGTTAGGCCAGGCCTAACTGTTGAAATAAATAGGTCTTGAGGGCACGGCGGAAGGTGCATAAATCCGGGATTCTCCGTATCTCCGAGGGGAGCTCATTCCAGATAGCAGGTGCCCCCACAGAAAAGGCTCTTCCCCTGGGGGCCGCCAGTCGACACTGTTTGGCCGACGGTACCCTGAGGAGCTCCTCTCTATGTGAGTGTACTGGCCGGTGAGAGGCTACTGGTGGCGGAAGGCGGTCCCGTAAGTACCCTGGTCCTAAGCCATGGAGCGCGCTAATTCCAAACTCCAAATTTCAAACTCTCATACTTAATTTGTGTGGTGTTCAAAAATCTGTACCACAGATTAATAATAACAAGTCACTATCTACTTGTGAGATTTATAGAAACAAGAAAAAGTAGATACTCTTGGTGATACATTTTTCCATTAAATGAAAAAGAATGTTGCTAGGAGTTATACATTTCTATAAATTATCATACACTATATGAGCCATTATAATATACACCTCATGATAAAATGTTACAATTATGATCCACAAGGCATTTGATCATTTAGCTAGAAAAGTGGTACCAAACTGACTCAATGAAGTTAAATTTTAATACAATAATTATTTCAGGCAAATGTCATTCTTGCCACATGTAGTTTCCCACCACTTTATTTGCAGTATAGAGTTTATGGTGCTTTTTAAATTATTTCTTAATTGGTTTTCTTTGTTTCTGGGTGGAAGCAAAAACATGATCTGTAAGCCATCAGTTTCTCTGAATATGATCTAAGTAGGTAATAAATCAAACCCTAAAATGCCAAAAGTACACAAAAATGCCCCTTGTTCTATTCTCTGTAATCTTTAGTAGAAATGCCAGCAACAGCAAGGTGAAGATATAGAAAAAAAAGTGCATACCTCTGGCTTATTCATTGTTTTGTTTCCGCCAAGCCAGATCCCTCTGGAAATCTGGAGAGCATTAATGTCTGTTTAAATAAAAGATATTTTACATCTTAAAAAGGCTGAAGAAAGTGAGATTAATGTTTCTACAAGGCTATTTTCTAAGCCTTTTGTAGCTTAGTATTATTTTTAATTAGTGAATACTATAAAATCAAATGGTTTAAACTATTCCAGCCCTAGAAACATATTTCTCTAAACTCACTTGGAAGGCTAAACTGCATAGAAATGAATATATAATAAAATACGTTATTTTAAAAAATACTTCTGAGAGTTATGCTGATCTTCTCCATATAGTAGATCAATGTTTCTCAATCTTGTCTTGAAGTTGTGTGGACTTCAACTCCCAGAATTCCCAAGGCTGACTGGGGTATTCTGGACTAACTGGAAATTATGCTTTTTATTTCACAAAACATTTTTTTAAAGTACTACTAGAGGTTTTGTTTGGGACCCAGTTTGATATAGAGTTTGAGGCATCCATCAAGTTAGAAACTGGAAGACTGCGAGTTGTCATCCCACCTTAGGGGCCAAGACCATCTGGGGATATTGAGCCAGTCATTTTCTATCAACCCTAGGAAGTAGGCAATGGCAAACCATTTCTAAAATCTTATGAACAAAACTGCTGGAACTTGTCCAGACAGTTGCCAGGAGCCAATCCTGACCCGAAGACTTGTGTCCGCAAACACAGAGATTTTTGTTACTTCATATAAGGCACACAGAAAACTAGGGGAAATGCTTATGAATGTTTAATTTGTGATGGCAGGCATTTCAGTATAGATGAGGAATGATAGTTAAACAGTGGACTTCGATAAATTGTTAATTAGACATTTGTGCATTTTTTCCCAATTGAATTATATATGTACATTTGTTTATAGTTAAAAGGTACTTTGATCTGACTGTCAGAAGAAGCCCCACTATAAACCAACTACTGAGATTAAATGTATGCATTTTTTTTAAAATTTGATTTATATGCCGCCCTTCTCCGGAGACTCAGGGCAGTTTACAATGCGTTAAGCAATAGCCTTCATACTTTTGTATATTTATACAAAGTCATCTTATTGCCCCCACAAACTGGGTCCTCATTTCACCTACCTTAGAAAGGATGGAAGGCTGAGTCAACCTTCAGCCTTGGAGAGATTCGAAGCAGCAGTAAATTGCAGGCAGCTGTGTTAATACAGGGTGCGTAGACCACTGTACTATCAAGGCTCTTTTCAAAATATTCAAAATGACTTAACAGTTTTTGAATACAAAATGCATAAAGGAATCATGATACATAAAAACATTGTATGATCATACATAAAAATTGTAAATATTTTTTCTACCATTAATATAGTTAAAAATTACCTCACTTTAAGTCACTGCTTTATCCTTTCCCTCAACTATTTCTTCATAGAGTTTCTTTGGGTTTCTTTGCCAATTATGATTACGGTCTCAGTTTTATGGGCTTCTGTTTAATATTTACTGCTTTTACATACAAATTATTACTTTTGTACTGTACCAATTGCAAATCAAGTATACATTGGCAACTGTTAGTTCATATATCCATGAGAAGCATTCCTTAGTCTTCACGATAAAGGGATCAGTGGGCAAAAGAAGAGCTGTTTAAGCTGCGGACCACTATTTTGACTTTCAGATGATGCTTTTTCTCCTTTTTCTCTTAAAAATTATAGAAATCAATCTTGGACATTTTTGCATTAATAGACTAAAGCTTTTGAAAATCAAGGAACACTTCGAGCCATCCTTTTAATGAGTAGCAATTTCATCCTATTTTCTAATGAAGATTCTTCAGATTTAAGTTCTGTCAGATGTGCAGCTATTTGGATATACAGCTGGATTTGAACAGTTGTAGATTTCACTGGTTTTGAAAAGTGGCATCCAAACTTGTTAGAATAGATTAAATAAAAATAATTGTTGCCACAAACTTGAAATCAAGCATGGGCTTTATAAGGATTTATAAAATTTTGCATTTCAGAAATACCTATCTTCAGATGTTGTTGAGCAGCAAATTTAAATGTCTAATTAATAATTAAAAGGCAAATGAGAGTTTGATGGCAACAGTAAGATATTAATCATACTAATCCTTTTTTTTTTCTAAAAAGGGTCAGGTTAGGGCTGTAGGTTAGACTGTGCAATTGGAAAAAAAATATTGGAAGATGACAGCGGCAAAATACTTCTGTACTTTGGCCAAAACCCTGTATCTATATGTCCATAAAACCCCTAGGATTTGAACTCAATTTAGCCGAGAACTATCTTTAGTCCAGTTGATGTCCCCCCACCCCCCCGATGTTTACTGATGTAGTACATTATGTATAGTTTGTAATATAATGTGGCTAGAAGATACCACTGTTCTTCATTATCTTTCATTAAACCCTACATCTTAATTATAAATCCTAAACCATATGCTTTCCCCTCTATTCATGGTGAGATTCTCTGCATGCTGCTGAATGTTGCATTACCTCATTTAGAATCACCTTCACTATAAATCTGTTTTTCCTTGGCAAATGTTTGGCTTGAATTGTTTCTATGCCATCATTGGAAGTGTCGTCCTCAATTTTTCAAACGTTTGTGCATGTCTGTCATTGTTCATAGTAACTGTCATTTGTACATTCCATGTATTTTTTGTAAAGCAGTCTGACTGTTCATCTATTTCCTTTCTGTTTCAGCTAGTTTTGTCATGTGCCCATGAGACATTGAACATTGTTGATACTGCTAGAACAAAAATAAATCACAAACATACCTCTGTTATATTTTGTCCTGGTGAAGCCAGGGTTTTGTTTATGTACATTTAGCCATTATAATTACACAGTCAGACTCACACACACCATTTAAATGTTTAAAGACACTAACAGTTTGAATGAAATTTTTGTGTCCATTTACATATCAACTAGAATCTTAAAGTACTTAGGTTTACACATGGGGTTTAACCCAATGTTATTTTATACTTCAATGTCTTCCCGATATTACTTATGAAGTCCAATTTCAAAAAAGCATTTGGTCACATGAAAGAGCTGTTTCTTGACAGATAATTAGTTTCCATAAATTGATAATATTAGTCATACTTTCCTAATAGCAGCGGCCTTTTGTATAAAATAAAAATTAAATGTAATAACAACATAACGTCAGATTAATTAATAAAAGGTGAATTCTCCAGAGAGAAAGAACACAGTTATGAAATACTATATTATCAAGTTGTTGGTTTGCAAAATGTAAGTTTGTAGACATTATAGTAACTTTTATTGAATGGATAAGTAATGCTTGGTGAGTTTTAAAAATGGAGAACATTATAGAACAGTAGAAGTAATAATCTCAAAACGCAATAATAGATATTTCATCTTTTTTTTTTCTGTAGCAAATGTCTGAATGTGTGCACATATAAATAACAATGAGACCATGATGTACTCACTAAGCCACTGCATGCATAGTGGAAAAGAATTGGAACAGTTTTAATACACTTATGTTTAAAACGAATGTTCTGTTTATTATAATTGTCTCTAAACTCTAATGGTTTTTATATTTATGTAATCTTAGAATAACGACAATGAGACAGCATTGCACTGTGCAGCTCAGTATGGCCATACGGAAGTGGTGAAGGTTCTTCTGGAGGAATTGACTGATCCTACTATGCGCAATAACAAGTTTGAGACTCCTCTTGATTTAGCTGCTCTCTATGGGAGACTAGAGGTTGTGAAGATGTTGCTTAATGCTCATCCCAATCTATTAAGTTGCAATACTAAGAAACACACTCCCTTACATCTGGCAGCTAGAAATGGCCATAAAGCTGTTGTTCATGTACTTCTGGAGGCTGGCATGGATAACAACTACCAGGTATTTGTTTAAATTTGTGTGTGAAGAGTTTCAATATTAAAGTAATGTTTCAGGATCAGATTTAGTATCACAGCTCCCTGTTCAATAAGAACTTTTCTAATCACTGTTTTCCTTCATCATATGTTTTAAAATCCCAATTATATGCTGCTCAGAATTGGCAAATTGAAGCAGCCTATAATTCCAACAAATACAAGAGATTGTTAAATAAGTTTATTTTGAATTCATGTTAAGTTTGAAATTTAATAGAATTATGCTTTGAAATTGTTTCAAGTTTAACGGGATCTGTTTTACTCCAGAAATCTAGGTTTCTTCTAATTGTAAGCTAGAGAACTTGTGGTGCTTGAATCCTGTATTTTCAACTGGATATTGTTGGGGGTGCGGGTTGTTTCAAATTCAAAGGGAAATTCAGAGGGTTTTTTTATTAGTTGTAATTTCTTATTGATTGATTTTTAGAGTGATCAGCCTGTATTTTTAAAGAAGCTGGTTTTTAAATTGGAATAAACAGCAACAAATACTGCAGATAATTCTGTTGTTTTGCAAAGTGATCTCGACTCAATGTCTGAATGGTCATCTATTTGGCAACTTCAAATTTCGATCAATAAATGCTCTGTCTTTCATATTGGTAAACATAATCAGAATGTCAAGTATAAGCTAGGTGGTATTTAACTAGCTGATAACCCTCACTTTGTCAAAGATCTACCGTTTTTTTCTGGTGTATAAGACGACTGGGCGTATAAGACGACCCCCAACTTTTCCTGTTAAAATATAGGGTTTGGGCTATACTCGCCGTATAAGACTACCCTTCTTCGAACGCACACCAAATAAAAATTAAAAAACATCAACTGGCTCACCCACAATGTAAAAGCAGCTGTGCTAGACCCAAAATGGCCCCTGCAACAAGCAGGAACCTCACACAGCCACAAAAAGCCCCAAAAAAATCAACTTTCACACTTTACACACATACAACACAACACAACTGGCTCACCCACAATGTAAAAGCAGCTGTGCTAGACCCAAAATGGCTCCTGCAACAAGCAGGAACCTCACACAGCCACAAAAAGCCCAAAAAAACAACTTTCACACTTTACACACACATAATTCCACATACAGCTTTGTGAGATTTTGTGTGTTTGTGTAGTTAGAGTGAAACACTACAGAAACACACTAAATCTCAGAAAGCTGCACAAATATTATTTATTTTATTTTAATTTTTAAATGAAAGCTAAATTTAAAACTTTCTAAACTTTAGATGGCTAGGTCTAAAAAAGAACAACTAAAAAAAACCCCAATTAACTATTTTTTTTAAAGCTCCCAAAGGGGGAAAAAACTTACCTAATAGAACAGGGGTCTCCAACCTTGGCAACTTTAAGACTTGTAGACTTCAATTCCCAGAATTCCTCAGCCAGCTTTGTTTGCTGGCTGAGGAATTCTGGGAGTTGAAGTCCACAACTCCCTGCCTGCTTGATTGCAGGCAGGGAATTGCTTGCTGATGGAATGGATTGCAGGCAAGCGAAGCAAGGCAAGCATTGCGACTAGCAGCTAAAATAAGCAAGCTGGAGGGGGAAAACTGTTTTCCTTTTACATGGCTCTGGCGATCCCAGCTGAGTTACCTGATTAGCAGGCAACTCAGCTGGGATGGTCAAAGCTTGGCTCGTCAGAGCCTTTCGGGCTGGTCTGCCTGGTTACAGGATAACGACACCCGGCGTATAAGACGGCCCCCGACTTTTGAGAAGATTTTCATGTATTAAAAAGTCGTCTTATACACCGGAAAATATGGTATGTGTACTTATCTCTGACGATCTATGCTCCAAAGTTCACTGTAATAGCGTTGCTAAAAAAGCATTAAGAGTTGTAAATTTAATTTTGCGCAGTTTTTTTCCCTGGAAACATTGTTTTGCTAATTAGAGCTTATAAAACTTATGCTAGACCAGTCTTAGAGTACTGTTCAACTGTTTGGAATCCCCACCATATATCTGACATCAGTACAATTGAACGGGTTCAGACATATTTTACGAGAAAACTCTTGCACTCTTCTGTACACAATAGAATTCCCCATGTTACTAGGCTCGAAATTCTCGGTTTGGATAACTTAGAACTGCATCACTTGCGGTCAGACCTAGATATTGCATACAAAATGATACGTAGTAATGTTTTACCTGTAAATGACTTTTTTTGTTTTAATTGCAATAATACGTACCCTAACAGCCGCTTTAAACTCAATGTAAATTGTTCTAAACTTGACAGTAAGAAATATGATTTCTGTAATAGAGTTGTCAAAGTCTGGAATGCTCTATCTGATTCAGTTGTTTCAGCTATAAATTTTCACAGTTTCAGTCACAAATTGACTTCACATCATACTTAGGTGGTCAGTAGAGGGGTGCATAAGTGCACTAACATGCCTATCGTCCCTGTCATTGTGGGTTTTTTTTGTTCTTGTTTTTGTTTGACAAATTCTAATAAATAAACAAACAAAAAGCTTCTGTTTCAGTGGTGGGTTGCTACTGGTTTGCCCTGGTTCGGGCGAACCAGTAGCAGTAGCGGGAGACTCCGCCCACCTGCCCAGACGTCATCAAATACACTCTGTGCATACATAGAAGTGATGCACAAGTGAACAGGTAGCAAAGGTAAGTGAAACCCACCACTGTTCTGTTTGTGAAGCAGCTACCTGGACATACACTTTTATCGTTTTCTGATGGCATTCTCAACCCTTGCTTGTTTTACAGACAGAAAAAGGCAGTGCTTTGCATGAAGCTGCTTTGTTTGGCAAAACAGATGTGGTACAGATATTGCTAGCTGCAGGTGAGGATCTTTTTAACATATTTTTGGATTTCCTTTTTTGTTGGTGGTCTTAGTGTTGTAAACATTCAGCAGGTTTAAACATTGTTCTTAAGAATGAGCAACATAATTTAATTTGAATCTTTCACCCTCCTTTTTCAATTGCTCCTTCAAGCTAAAGCCTCATGAAATTTAAGTATAAACTAGGAAAATTAACAAGAGCTAAGTGGGAATTGCTAGAACCTCTGATTTGATTTGGAGATCAGGAGGTTGTATACTCCAAAAAAGTATATTCATTTCCCTTCTGAAATTATTATTTGCTTTCACTGCAATTGAATTGTAAGATATAATTTAACATATATTTATTGCTTTATTATTTTAAGTATTCCTATTCTGCTTCATTTTAGGCTTATGTGCTTCTTATTAAAAAATACAATAAAATAAACTTGACTTAAAATTATAATAAAATAAAATATAATTAAAATAAAAGCGCTTCCCAAATTAAAAATGTTTCTTCTAAAATTAAGGGCCTTCATATGGCATAAGGGCAGCTTTAACCAATAATAATAATTAATGAGCATAGATGTAGGGCCAAAATGTACATTTAGGAGGAGGAAGTGATTAAGGCAAGTTACATTTCTACCACATTTTGCTGTGTGAGTGTATGCAACATTTCTGAATTACTGTATATAATGTCAAGTTTCTCTCTGTGTTGAAGGCATTGATGTGAATATAAAGGATAACAGAAGCTTGACCGCTTTGGAGATTGTCAGAGAACTTCCTTCTCAAAAAAGCCAACAAATAGCAGCTCTCATTGAAGGTAAATAATTAAACATAAAAGAACAGAGGGCAAAAGTGGAGAAATAGGAAGCACACTAACATCAGACACTAAGAGCCATAAAATGTGTGAGTTGTTTTTCAGTTAGGCAATTTCTAAAAGACCCACATTGCTCAATTAAATACAATGTGGATACAAAGAAAACTAGATTGTGCAAAAAAGATGTTTTCCCTTACTTTTGTACTTCCTGAAAATATGGTATTAAGTTGATAGTTTCCTGGTTTTTACTCAATTTGATCATTGTCTCCTCAGCATTGTATTTTTTTATCCCATTTCAAATTAGTTATGGATGTAATGCATCCCTTGTTTATTTTTGAGATTTATAACCTCCAGGTCAGACACTTTGAAAGTCATCTATATTGCAAGATGCAAATAGCATTAAGTAGGCAGAGGAAGAAAAGTAGAACCATTTTCCAGCCATAAATTGTTTGCAGATTAATGCATCCTTAATAGATGGGTTTGTAAATGGAGCAGTGGTGGGTTGCTACCTGTTCTCCCCGGTTCTTGCGAACCGATAGTGGAAATTTTGAGTAGTTCGGAGAACTGGTAAATACCACCTCTGCCTGGCCCCGCCCCAATCTATTCGCTGCCTCCTGAGTCCCAACTGATCGGCTAGAAGGAAAAAAATCAGGGCTCATTTGACAAAGAAGAGGAAAAAAAAGAAGACACCTTAGCTTTAAATTGAGAAGCCAAGAAGCCTCCCAACTGATTGGCTAGAACTGATCCGCTCCTTATAAACCGTTCGGTGGTGGTAGATTGGCAATTGAGGCCAAGCTGCCTGAAAGTGGTTTCCCATGCTCTCAGTGGTGGCAGAGCGGCAAAAAACTGTTTAAACTCTTGCCGCGGTGCTTCAAAGGGCCTCCCTACAGCTGATCAGTGGTAAAAGGCAGTGTGGTGGTAGACCAATGCGCTCCAAAAACAAATGGGTAGACCGATGCGCTCCAAAAACAAATAGGTAGACCGGTACGGCTCTGCAAGCATTTAAAAGCCTGGTAGACTAGTACCTCTGCTAAATCCTAAAGAATTATTTGTCACATGACCATCAAACCATGCCCACAAAATAAGCCATGCCCACAGAATCGGTAGTAAAAAATTTTAGAACCCACCCCTGAAATGGAGTCATTTTTAATGATGGACTAGTGAAAGAATAGTGCAAATGCATCGGGTTTGAGATACAAAACGGGGAATCCCACAGATCTTCCCTGTTGGCCATTTAATACTGTTGTGGAAGCGGCCTTCACTAATATTTGCATGAAGAAAAGAAGAAGTCTTTACACTTGGAGAGAGTACAGAGGACAGATTTAATATTATGTAAATCCAGTGTCAGCATGTCAAAAAGAGGTAAGCAGAAGTAAGGTTTTTTTCCCCTATTTCCTTCCCTTCCACTTTTCATTTACTTTACAAAGGCCCTCCTGAAAGGAATGAACTAAAGAAAAATGGAAATCTAAGAAGATGGGATAAAGTCATGATCCATTTTTTTAAGTCCTCAACTTAAGACCAACTTAAGTTCAGTCATCATTTGAAATTATAAATTTCTACTGAATGGAGAAACATCCCCTGACAGAAGTTACAGCTGTTGCAGTGCCCCGTGATCATGTGAGCTAAATTTGAGCAAAAGTCTGACCTCCCTTATGATTGAGGGCTGCTGCAAACCTCTTCCCCCCACTCACCTATCTCTCCCACAACTCAGTGGCTCATTTGATCGAGTAGCGCACATAAAACTGCTGCAACCCTGGAGGCCACAGCCTGTTCCCTACCTACTTCTCCCATCCCACTATACTCGGGTCCCCTTACCTTTGCCTTTTTGTGAAGCTACTGTCAAGTGTGCCAAGCCAGTGCGAGTCTCCGCCAGGCAGCTAGTGAACCTGTTGTTTCTGAAGGCTATAAAAGAGCCTTTTTAACATTTCGAAACATCATGTTTGCTAGGTTAGAAAGCAAGTGAACATAATGTTTTTGAAGGGTAGGAAGAGGCTGGTGCTTTTCCCATGATTGTTCTGAAGGCTATGAAGACCCTCAGGCTATGAAGGTTCTAGCCTTCAGAAACATCCTGTTTCCTAACTGTCTGGCTACACCTTCAGAATAATTGCAGTGTGTTAGCCTTTCTACCCTTCAGAAATACTGTGTTCCTGGCTAGAAAGTTGGCAAACATGACATTTCTGAAGGGTAGAAAGGCCAGCCTTTCTGAGTTTCTGGGTGTGTTATCATTCTAGCCAAAAAGTTAGCAAGGACTACCTATATTAGTGAAATGACAACATTGTATTCGCCCATAGTAAATATGCAGAACGTATCCAAATATATGAAAAATAGATTACTGTATTTTGTTTTTTAAGACTTCAGGTAACAAGTATCTTACATGGCACCTTATTTCTGTTGTTCTTTTATTTGTTCAGACTGTACAACAAGAAAGAATCTTGCAACAGCAGAAGAGAAGACATCGCCACCTTTAACTGCTTCTATTGAAACTTCAGTTCGAATACCTCAAGGTAAAATATGAAATGTATTAAATTATTTATTTAATAGCAATTTTATAAAAAATTATAGCTGCAACAACAAAAAACTAATATAAACTAAAACATAGTGCAGAGAAAAAAAAGAAAATAGACAAGATAGAAAAGGAAGGAAAATAAGAATATAGAAAAAAAAGGAAATATAAACAAATGATTTATGCTTTTCCCACAAGTATAAACAATTCACCTTTTCTTAAAATACAACAAATGTTCTCTTCTTCCCATTGCTCGACTCTTATCTACAACTAGTTCCTTAAAAAACTTGTCATTTCAGTTCAGATAAACTCTCACTATTGAGAAGATTCATATAGTACTGTTTCTACCTGAGCTAATTTGGATTATAAAGAACATTCTGGAATGGCTTCCACAATATTCCTACATCATCTCCTTCAAGAACTTAAAACAGATATTAAAAATAATGTGAAAGAAGATTTTTAAAAATCTAGTGTATTTCACTGGTGATCTGTAGGGATCAAGTACTAGTTCTCTCTCCACCCCCATATTCCCTCGTCAAAATAACTGCAGATGTGGACAAAGTATATTATGACTCCAGTTCCCAGGCCATATGCAAAGGTGATATATGAATTAGAAAATTATGGAAATAATGAAATCCACCTTTTATGTCTCTGGCATTGTGGAAAGGAATGATTGTAGCCAGGATTTCAAAGAACAGAGTTGTGAATAGGATCACTTCAGCTACTGAAGATGTATAGAACTGTTTCTGATTTAACATGTTTGCTTTCTATAGGGAATGTGGAGAAAGCAGTGACAGACTTGATAACAGATGTTGATGGCAAGCCAGAAGAGTGTCCATATGAAGTACTGTACAATGCAACCTCCTGTCATTCTTTGGACAGCCTAGCCAGTGGAAGATCCTCAGACAGAGATTCTGTGAACAGGGAAGTGGAGATGACTGGTATTAAAGTGACAGCAGTGAGACCTGTATGTAGCCTGATGTGTGTTATCTTTTTCTTTTTATGGAAAATAGGCTGGGATATAAGTCCAGGCCTTCAAACTTGTAATAAGTTAATAGCCCAGTTCAGTGGTTGGTTGCTCCCGGTTCGTCCCGGATCAGGCAAACTGGTAGCGGCGGCAACAGGAAGCCCCGCCCAGATGCTTCTGCATATGCACAGAAGCATTGTGCATGCACGAGCGAACTGGTAGCAAACTAAATTGAAACCCACTACTGGCCCAGTTGTACAGTTTGGAAGTGATAGGAAATAATTAAGGGCTTTGGTTACTGACTACCTGGAGACCATTTGCCCCGTTATGAAATTCTCGCAGGAATTATTCCAAATTCACAGTGTGATGGCTATTTGAATTTGGGTGAATTTCTACCACTATATATTTTACTATATATTAGGGAATGTAGCTCAGTTTAACCATTCAGGAGCAAGGGGGAAAAAACCTTGTCTAGAATGTGACTTTCCTTTGAACATTTTCTCATCCAGTTTTCTCCCGATTAAAAATCACTCTACCATAATAACCTTGAATATTAGATTTGTTTGCACTGTTTTACTATATTAATTAGCCAGCAAATCAGTTTGTCATGGAATTTATGGATTTAATCCAGCAGGGGGAGCTTGGAGGCTTTATAGGCTAATTAAAATAGCTTAAGTTAGTTTCTCTGAAAGCAGTCAGCTTTATTTAAATAATCCACCAGAGTTAGTAAGAACAGTATTGGATTTGAGCATACTATGGAGTATTTATTGCACATTTAAATAAGGGTGGTTGCAGTTTATTATAAAGATACAAAGTTAAGCATGAATTTGTACATGCAGCCAAAATATATGCAGATTTATTTTGAAGTTATCAGTGGTTGGCATTTACTAGATCAGAGATAGGAGAGCCAGTTAAGGCACTGGAGGAGTAGTGAGGAGATGCAGGGATTATTTTTCCCTTAGGGACAGAAGACAGTTGGGTGACCTTGGGCCTCTCACCTCCTCTCAACCGAAATCAGTGTCAGGCTGTCTGAAAATCAGTTGATAAGCTTCACTCTTAGGACTTGGTAAGTGCAGTGCAAAAACATTGCAACTGTGTGAGAAAAATGCTAAGAAGTAGTCAACTAGATCAGTGATAGATAAAAACTGATTTTCCAAAGATAGCACAGGTATACCTCATTTTATTGTGCTTGGTTTATTGCATTTGATAGATATTATAGATTTTTATATAAGACTCTCAACCAGCAAAAGATGAAAACTCACTGAAGGCTTAGATGATGATTAGCCTTTTTTTAAGCAATAAAGTATTTTTAATTAAGGTATGTACATTGTTTTTTAAGAATAGACTACAATTTTATATACATTGGGAAACCAAAACATCGGTGTGACTTGCTTTATTGCAATAGTTGCTTTATTGAAATTGTCTAGAACCGAACCCGCAATATCTCTGAGGCACGCCTGTATTTTGTATTTTTAGGAATATTTTAATGTTAACCAATTATGTGTAAGTGTGAAATTGATCACCCTATATTTTATATTTTGTGTTTACATCATTTAATTTAAATTATTTAATTCTAATGGGAAGTCATATTTTTATTTGGAATATAACATTGGATATATCCAATATTGTTATATCTATTCATAAGTGAAATATGTAGAAAATTTATTGACTGTGGGAAGAAATACATAATGGGACATGTTTACTTCTTATCTCTCCATAGCAGCTTTGAAAATGTGAATCCAGAATGAGAGATTTGTTAAATAAATTCTGGCTTCAGCATTCCATTATAAAAATCCTTCATTTGGTCAGTGTGGGCTATTATCATATAGGTTTGTTTCTTTGGCTAGCACCACTTGGTTTCTAGATTCAAGTCTGATATTCTGTGGCTTCAAATATGTATTTGTATCTGTATTTATGCGTATGCGTATGTGTATATGTATATACCTTTGTTTTAGAAGTATATTTGAAGATTGAAACAGTTAATGAAACAGGTTTAAAGAGAAATATAAGATGTTTTTACATATGCAATATGTGCATATATCAGCAACTTTTAAAATGTCTTCTGAGATCAGTAACCCAATATTAACAATATTGATTGATTAACTGATTAATTGATTACACCCCATCAAGTCAGTGTCAAATCTTAGCAACCACATAGATTTTTCTATATGACGAACTGTCCCTATCTTGGTCTTTCAATAGTGGACCCTTCTTCACTGTAACTGACTACATTTATCTTGCTCCTGGTCATCTTCTTCTTATCTTTCCTTATACCTTTCCCAGCATTAGAACCTTCTTTATAGAGGTTCACATAATGTATCCAAAGTAGCATAATTTGAGCCTGACCATTTTCCCTCAAGTGAGAATTTGGGGTTGATTTGTTTGATTTTTTTGGCTGTCAATGGTAATCTCAGGAGCCTACTCAACATCAAAATTCAAATGCATCAATTCTCTTCCTATCCTGCTTCTTCAATGTCTAACTTTTTTCTTCTGTAGAGTATCACAGCATTGCTTGTACGATTCTGAATTTTGTAGGTATAGATACATTATGGCATCAGAATATTTTTTCTAAAGCTTTTATGGTTACTCTATCAAGCACTGCCTACCAAGTCTGTGAAATACTTATTGAACAATAATTTTGCCAATTTTGTTATTAGAGAAGTTGCATACCAAATAGTTAGGACATCTGTGTGGTCCACAAAGTCCAAGGGAAGATAAGTGACAAAATGTACATAATGCAGGCTCTCCACTTTTGTATTTTATAATGATGTTGCATGTAAGAAGATAAGGCACAATTTGTATCCTGAGGCCACATCATATGTTTCATCATTTTGATGAAATCACTTATTTGCTTTGCTGCAGTAAATACATTAAGGTTGCATCAAAAATGAATTTGAAATGAGGCATTGATGAGTATTTTTTTCAAAATTATAGAGAGAGCGTCCACCACCTCCTGCAAAACCTCCCCCTGATGAAGAAGAGGAACATGAAGATAAAAAACATGATGCATCCTCAGTGGTAAGCATCCTTATGTGTCCTCCTTGATGTTAATTGATGTGGAGGGAATATCAACACATTAATATATTTAGAGGATAATGTGACATTTATAAAAAAGAATACTTATTAGTAGTTTTAACTCCCATATCAGCAGGCTTTGGACAGGATTTTATGCCATGGCCTGATTTGCATCTGGCAGTCCTTTAGAATATTTTTGATTGATATATATATGGATACTCTGTAGATATTTAGTATTACTCTATAAAGTGGAGAATTTTCAGTTGTTATGTAAATATGTGCTACTTAAATCGTTCTTCCATTTTTTATTTGCTAGAAAATTTTCCTTTTGAGAGAAAGTGCTTTTTATGCAATATAACCAATTGTTTTATTCATTAATAATAGGAGATGGAATTATTATTAATTTATGCCTGTGTCTGATTAGGGTTTGGTCACCAAGAGAAAAAGTAGAGGGAGCACAGCTGATGAAGAAGAAGAACATCCTTATGAACTCTTGTTAACAGCAGAAACAAAGAAACATGTTACAGTAGATAAAAAAACAAAAGGTAAAGCCTGTTGTTGCAAATTGTACATAACTAGCTATCCCCAAAACGAATTTTGGCCAGAAACTGAAATATTCCAGCTTTTCTTTTAAGTTAGAGGGATTGACTTGTTTTGTGTGCCCAACTAGCAATTTCTTTTCATAAGACTTTGATTAAAACATTCTTGCTTCAGTAGCTTCCTGGTAACAGAAAATGACTCAAACTTTTGTTGTATGTTTATTGTAGAAAACCAAGCAAGGTCTATGGTTAATGTAGTCACGGTATTTTGCAAGACACCTCAACTATTTTGGAAATTCCTCCTTGCTTTCCCAATTTGTGTGCTCATGCATATGCACTTTGCTCTCTTCATTTTGCACAGTTCCTAGCAAATTCATTCAAATGTCTCTCTTATTGACTTAGGTAAAGTGTCCATTGTTCTCTCATATTACTGATTTCTCACATCTATAAGAGCCCGCTAATGTGATTTGTTTGTGAAACAATCTTAGTTCTTTGCAAATTGTATTTTATAGGCTGATTTGAGGGTACTTCATATGTTTATTTTCCAAGCATGAATTTCATACTGTGTTAGAAAAAGGTTTGATTGTTTCTATAATTCCTATAGATGCTAATGGTTTCTCAATATTCTGATAAAGGTAGAATTAATAATGAGAGCTATTGCTGTTGAAAATGTAGCACATTAGATTTTATGCATTTTGATTTGAGATTAGTCCCATTGTAGTTTCAGGTATAGATATGAGGCATAACGTTCTTTTTATTTATTTATTTTCATATGAAACATATTAAGTCATACCAATTTTCTCTTTTGTAATGGTTGATTTCAGTGGATTTTGTACAATATTTCTTAAGTAGCTTTAGAGAGAAATGCATACTTAGTTTAATATTTTCTCCAGGAGAAACTAATTCAGTAGTTGTTTAGCTTTTCTAACTTCTTTAGTTCATAAGTATATGACTTCAATAAGCAATTGCAATACTAAATAATGAGAATTAAACTAATCTCTTAAATAGAACATTTTTGATTTGCTTCATAAAAATAGCATGACTTCTGTATCATACATCCTCATTTATTAAAAAGAGCATTATGTGAACAGTAGGAGAAAATAATCAAATTTGGAGGATTCCCATCTGAATTTAAATCATACTTTAATATTGTAAAAATGAGTTACAGCAAGGCTTCAGTTCTCATGATTCCTCATTCTCTCACATAATTACAATATTTTATTATCTGGAGCTTAGTTCTAAAGTATAGCTAAAATTTACTATTTTGAAATGTCCGCTGGACAACTGAAAGGTCTTTTTCAAATCTCTATGTATCCCACATATCAATTATACACATTTTTACAGTCATCAATGGAAACTTTTTGAACTTAGGTAGTTTTTTTTTTAAACAGGAAGTGCTCTCTCCAGTATGTATGTTCCTAAGTATGATTTTTCACCTCTTCTCATAGTTTCTTTTACACTACCACAGAAAAAGCAACAACATCTGATCCTCCTCCATATTCATTTGTTTAGCTGAAGACAAATTCTTGGGTTTCTCTTTTTTCTGCATGTGTCTTCTTCATCTGCACTTCTCATTTCAAGGAAAATTCTATTCCCAAAAAGTTGGGTGAAGAAAGTAATTTAGAAATTAGCTTACACTTTCCCAAATAGATTGTGGCCTGCACAAGTCCACTCAAATTGCCCAAAATATATTCTTTCTATCTAACATGCATTGAGGAGAGTCAAGAACTGCCTTTGTTTCCAAAAATTTATCAAACCAATTACTGGTTTTTCCTACCTGCATTTTTACCACTGCATCTTGAGTTACTCCTAAATCAGTACTGCCAGTTTTTAAGAACATCTCCCAGTATGTTGTTCTTAGCAACTGTTCTTACAACCCTCTGATCTCAGGTCCTCAAAAAATATTAGCACTAATTGTTCTTGGCCTAGTAACTGTGGCATCTTCAGAAACATCAGGAGTTTTCTCTGAGAATGGTCTTCAGACTCCAGTACTTCCAGCACTACTTTATCATTAACCTATAAATAAGAATTCACATCATGCACTGCTTCTTTGAAATATTCTATGAACTTAGATTTTTTTTTCATTGGAGTCCTACCCCATGCAACATAATATTATCTAACTTAATTTATTAACTCTTCAGGTCACCCAACTCCAAAAAATTTCTCAATGGCTTACAATGTTTAAAATACATAATTTAAGAAACATGACCGCCAAAAACTATTTGTGGCTCCTCCTATTTCCTCAGTTTTTCCTGCCCTAGTGCTGACTTCTAAAAAGTTCTTGCTATTGATGCCTGCAGCAGAAGTGCTTGACACTGAAGACACCATTTCATAAGTATATGCATTGCAGCAGTAGACAACCTCCATCAGATCTGTCACTTCCTGTGCATATGGAGGATTGTGAAGGGTGTATCATTGACATTTGTTCCCATTCTTGGGCTTTCACTGAACAGCAAAGAACAGATTGTCCTGATTTTAGGCTTCAACCTGGGAACAAGCCTCTTAAGAAAGCAATTAAGCAGTATTGAAGATCGGATTCAGTCCATATTTTTTCCATTTATAAATGTAAGATTTGGAACAACTTATTTTAGGAACCAAGGAAAAGTGTTCATTATGGCGGAGACCTGGGGGGAGGGGAATGGAGCCTCTAGTATAGTGGCTGTCCCATGATAATCCTAGGTTCAATTGACCAAAAGATCATGGATCAGTTTTGAGCTCTGAGTCCCATCTTAGAGATATCATTGAGTCCAAATGAACAACAACAACAACAACAAAAGGACAAAACCAATATACAGGATAATCTTAATTCTTGTTGTCTTATTCTCAACTCAGAGGTTCAGGACCAGTTGAAAATTCTGTGGCCATAATTCTAACACGGCTCCAATACTGATCTCTCTGATCTAGTAGAAAAATTACCAGTGCTGGAATTATACACCATCAGTAAGAGATCATTCAAACTAATACAACTTATTTCAAAGGACATGATTAGAGACAAGTTAACTGCTTTGCAGTCACATTATTTCAGAGCAATGGTGTCCTCACCAGCTTGCTTTAGTATGGAGGCTCTTCCTCAGTTCCAGACCCTTGTACCTGCTCTTAAAATGCTGTGACTTTTAAATTGACAGGCACTAAATTATTTGGTTAACTCTCTCTCTTTCCCAGTGCAGACACACTGAGGTAATAGTCACAACCCAACTTCTTGCCCTTGTAGCTTGCTGCTCCTAAATGCATATAATTCATTAATTATAATATATTAGTTATAATAAGATCTTATAATAACTTCCTAACTATAACCTATCATCCATCCTCCCTTCTCTGCATTGTAATTCTCTTTGCAAAGTAAGCTGCAAAATGAGTGACAGGTCAGAATGTTCAAAACTTTACATAGAAGGCTCATGATGCCCTCCAGACATGATTACTATTCTTTTGAAAGGCAAGCATTAAAAGGCAGAAAAAATACTCAGGCTTCCCACAGGGCTCTGAAACATTGTGTTGCTTTTGCATTCAGTTTACTATTGCACTCTACTAGTAAGCCTACTTCAAAATGATTTGAGAAAAAGGCATTCTGTGATGGCCCTCCAACCTGGAAGAGTCATACCCCACATTTTAAATAATATGGTATTGAGGAATTGCCCCAACTTTGCAGCAGATGGTAAAGTTTCACTTTTGGCTTTCGGACTCCAATGAATGGCCGTTACCGATACTCCCACCACCTTCTAGGATTCAATTGTAGGTAGCCATATCTTCTTTGGAGATACGAGATTATAAAAGTGGTGCTGCTGATTCTGCATGCCAGGAAGGCTCACCAACACAGTCATTAGATGCAGAGTTCAGAGCAGGAAGTAGCATTTTCTCAGTCTAGGTAGTCCTCAATTTACAACGGTTTGTTTAGTGACCATTCAGAATTACAACAGCACTGAAAAAAATGACTTATGACCATTTTTCACACTTATGACCATTGCAGCATCCCCATGGTCACATGAATAAAATTCAGATGCTTGGCAATTGACTCATATTTATGACGGTTGCAGTGTCCCGGAGTCATATGATCACCTTTGGCGACCTGCTGACAAGCAAAGTCAAAGGGGAAACCAGATTCACTTAATAACCTGTCAACTAATTTAACAACTGCAATGATTCACTTAACAAATGTGGCAAGAAAAGTCGTAAAATGGGGCAAAACTCATTTAACAAATTTCTCATTTAACAACATAAATTTTGGGCTCAATTGTCATACGTTGAGGACTACCTGAACTAGCAGGTTATATTTTCTTGATGCTGGAACCTTCAACCTTATGATTGAGAAGCAGGCACAACTGCTTTAAAGTCTTGTTTTCAGTACTGTTCAAACATGATATAGCTACTGTGTTCATTCCTATGCATTATTCTTTGGCCTCCAAACATGTTTTATCAAGTCAAAGATTGTTAATACTTTTGATATATCATAGCCCTTTTTCTCTTTCAATCCTGGCACTATGGAAAGACGTTTTCAATACTGGTCGTATGGAAAAGTGCACTCTGCACCAGTGGATAAGGAATAGTAGAAGCATGAATCATGAATGAAGGTTTTATTACTCCAGAGCTTTAAATTTTGTACATTTCCAGCTACTGAGAATGGCTGGTGAAGTACTGGCACTTTTTAGGTGAGAAAGAACTGTCTCCGGTGCCTTATATCTCAAAAGATGATAGGAAAATGATATTTCAGGAGGAAAAGAACTAAACAGCAAATCAACATTTCCAGGTATGGTAGAGTTGGCATGGAACAAGTATTATAGCCATAGGGGGCACCTTAAGGAGATATAAATTTCATATCTTCTGGATTGAACTACAAAGTCATGGTCAAGACTGAAAATTTCCTATTTACAGTGTGAAGGCTTGTTTAATGAGAATAAATCATGATAACCCGAATGAGGTCCAGAAGCACAGGGCTGCAGTAAAAATAATGGACCTCTACTTACTTCGGCAGCAGTGTTTCTGATTTCAACATAGAAACTGAAATTCCACAGTTCAGCATTGCTTGCCTGGGTATCTAGAGTGCATCTTGTCTCAAGATCCAAGGTGATAATTCTTCCTTAAAGATCGGATACACAGTTCTGAAGACACCCATCGTGCAAGCCACTTCCGTTAATCATGTGGATACCATAGCATGTCTTGCTTTTAACAGTAATTAGCTAAAGACAGATTTGTATTGCAAATATTAAAAATATTTTTATTTTTAAATTCTTAGGTGAATCATCTTTAGGTGCTACCTGCAGTGTCCAGCCACAGGTAAGACAGATATAATTTTCCAATATGCCAATAGATGTTCACTCATACCTAGAAACTTTATCTTCTTCTCTTTCTTCCTCTGTCACTCCTTCTTAAGTCTGCTATGGAAGGACTTGGCTTCTGGAGTATATTTGAGAAGTATGTGGAGAAGAAAACTGCTCTGCTGAGGACTGTCATTGTAAAAGTGGACTTGACACTATTTGACACTATTGCATGCAACAACACACATATATACAATGCAACAGATACATGTTGTGTATGAGTGAAAACATTTTAAGCTGTAGTATTAAGAAAAGCCATTTTAAAATTATCAGACGGTACAATATTTATCGGACATTTCAAGTTCAAGGCACCTCCAGAATAGTCAAAACATCCTGCTTTGAATTTGAGACACCTGTTTGCTGTTGAAACAGGGTGTTTTCAATTCAAGAAAGTTCAGATGCAGCATGGTTCAAATTTAAAACATTTGTGCAAAATCCTGCTGAGATCTATCAAGGTATATGTTTCTATTTCCTACATTTTATAGCAAACGTTGAAACAGAACTGAAATTGTTTAATGCTGAACAACAACAAAACTGATAAAACGAAAATTCTAATTAAGAAAAATTGAATACTCTATACAGTGAATCAGAAGTTCATGTGCTATGAGAGTATTTTAGCAGCATTTGGGACATACGGTTTATTAATAGGTGCTGTGCTACTGATGAAATAAGCTTCATTTTTATGCATTTCTAGTATATAAATTAAAATTCTATGTAAGCCTACATAATTAGAAAAATGACTGATGCTTCTTCTTTTTTTGTTCCCTTCTGGGTTTGTTATCTTTCCCATTATTGTTCTATCTTGTATTGTTTTTTGGGGGGGAGGGGGGACTTGTTTTTTGTATTGTTTTATATTTTTAACAAATGGTAAACTGCCCAGAATCATTAAAGTTGGGTGGCATATAAATTTAATAGGTCACACAGTCACCCGGATGTTTAGATATGAGATGATGATGAAACAAATACCAAATGTAGTAAGTATCTAAACCAGGCCTGCACCATTTGTAGAAGGGAAGAGACTACATCAAAAAATTAAAAATAATTGTGGCTGCAAAGAGTACCTTTGACTACAGGTCAGCTGTATTGTGGCTGGCAGA
This sequence comes from Arizona elegans, assembly GCA_022577455.1. Classification (NCBI taxonomy): domain Eukaryota; kingdom Metazoa; phylum Chordata; class Lepidosauria; order Squamata; family Colubridae; genus Arizona; species Arizona elegans. Next base: position 158,118,172 of record JAKOOJ010000002.1, read on the forward strand.
GCAGTGGCAGTGCTGTAGCTGGAAGCCTCAGTGAGGTTTGGAGTCACTCATCAGCCTGACTTATGAAGTGGCAACAGTGGCTATGTATGATGGCAAAGAATTTGAGTTTCTAAAAAATGCCAGAGGCCATAAAAGGCTGTTTGGTGGACTGTATGCAGGCCATGGACCATATGTTTTGCAGGTTTGATCTAGATTTTCTGGTTGAAGTAGTATATAGCTAAAATTATTGATTGTTTTTGGTTTATATCTAAGGAAAAAAATTCAGAACTTATATAGATATTTAATTATTCTTTATCTTTTTTTAAAATAGAATGATTTATTTTATATGTATTTATTAAATATTTTTATGATACAGTTATAGTAAAGTGGAATTAGTTGTTGCCACCAAGAATTTTTCCCTAACCTTGTTTAAAATCTAGCAATTTCCCATCACCCCTGGCTAACATGGTCAGTGCAGAAGAATGACTGCAGTTGTACCAAAATATTTGAGAACCCACCGTTGAGATCAATATATTAATTCTGATTGGGGTTTTTTGCACTTTATATATTGCCATTTGTCAAAGTTTGTACTAAACATTTGAAAATATTTGGAAGCATGATACTTAAAAGAGGCGTATACAATTACATTTAACTTACATAATTTTTTTATAAAGGTTAACTTTTGATAAATCATAACTAATAAAATTAATTACATTTTACACGATTCTTTGCAGATGTGGTCACGAAAAGGTCTATCTTCTCAGGATGGTCAATGGCCACTGAATTGCCAAGCTTCTTCTGATTTTTCTTCTAGCCATTCTGAACAATATCCAAGTCCTGAATCTCAGATGGTTGAGATGCCAAAAGGTAGGCAATCATTCTGAGTCATTCCAACTTCATAGAAACCTATACAGAAAAAAAAAAATTGTGTTTGCTTTTTAATATATGCAAGAATCCTTTGATCTAGCTAGCATGACAAAAAATTTTCAAATGTCCCTTATAGGCTTTTGCTTATGCTGGGAGATATTTTTTTGTTTGTTGTTTTGCTTTTGGGAGATGGAAAACACAGCCACAATTTCATTACAACAGTGACCGCTTTGTTGGGCTTCATAGCTGCCTTTGGAAGAATGAAATGTTTCAGTGTGTGATACACACTGTCAGCTGCTTTTCCACCCTCTGATAGCAGTGTTGCGAAATGTTAACACTGTTTATAGATGCCATATTGAGCATTTTGTGCAAACAGTAAAGTGTAGAGGCATTTTATTCATCTTTTCATATATCTTGTTATTAATATATTGTCACAGCAGATCTATGAACGCAGACAAGATGTTCCTCTTAGACACTATAATTCCTCTGGAAACTTGTCATTTACACTTTGATGGGAAAGATTTGACAGTCAAAGGTAGCTTAGACTGTTACATTTCCTCTGCTACACACATATCAAGACAAGAATCTTAATGTAAATCTGGTCTGGATATAATTTTGTTCTGTAAAATGCTCTCCGATCAAAAAAGTCTTGTTCTTCGTGATTTTGAGTAAGAAAATAAACGTAAAACCATTTCTGGCACACATGCTTAAAATACTTCTCTGCAATAAATGATTTTATAAAAAGTATTTTCTTAGATATTGAGTAATTTTTATAAACTCAGAGGAATAGCTGCCAATAAACATAATTTTGTCAAACCTAGAAAAATTTAAATCATACATAAAGCAAATGAGTTTAATGTTATTAAGTTATATCAGCCACAGCTTAATATTTTAGAAAAGAGTAATGAGTTAGCTTTGTAAAAGCTCATGTTAAATAGAAGCAAAAATCCTTAGAAATGACTATATAAGGTATCTCATTGAAAGAACCTTTTCTGATTTGTTCTGATTTCTTCATACTGATTAATCAACATGGGCTTCAATTGAATCAGAGATAAGTACTTTCTGATTTGATTTAGAAATAATGAAGCACTACTGAATCATTGTAAAATGCAACATAACTTTGGCCAAATAGAGCCTACCAGAATAATTTTGGATTTGAAGTTAATTTCTTTCATATCTATGCTTGTATGTCTAATCTAAGATAAGTACCATAGAAAAAAGCTTCACTTTCTGTTTCTCAGATATTTTCCAATGAGTAAAGTACCATTGTGAAGAATCTACCATAGGTTGCATAACTTGGCTTTTATCAATATTAAATATTGGGCAACACATTAATGATTGTTGTTCAGAGTGGCTCTCTGCTATAAGCTTTTACATAATTTACACCAGTGAATAATTCATGCTTTAATCAGGTTCTGATTTTTGATACAATATACTAAAGCGTGAGTCCAGTTATAATGTTACATCTCTGCTGCAATACATATTGCAAGCTGAAATTCACTGCAGCAATAGAAGAGCAATTTTATGTAGTGAAATTAGTTAACGCGAAGTGAGGCTTTAAAGGAATTATTGCTGTTGCAAAAGGAGGTGAGTTCAAGTCACCAGGGAAGGAAACAGCTGTCGGGTGGAGGGGGGAATTTGTTCATATTTGCAGGTTGTTTGCAGCTCATCTTTCCCCACCCAGCATTCTGTGCCAAGGAATAGGGAGTGTTGCTCTAAATAACACTTTGGCCTTTATGGAAATATGTTCCAGGAGACTCAGCCTCTCCCCTCCCCCCTTTGCTGGTATAGTTAGCACTTCTCCAAACCTTATATAGCAAGGGCTGATTGTTAGTGTTAACAGAAATAAAATGAAACAGAGTGGGCTGCCAGATTGCATAAATCAGGCCACTGTTTAGAATTTCATAAATGCTCCAACTTTGGATAAAATCTGAGTACTCTGGACAATGCTGTTCTTTCTTCTTCTTTTCTTTCTTTCTCTCTCTCTCTGAGGGAGAAAAGCTAAAATCCTGTTTCTCTTGATCTTTATGTGTTGGGTTTTATTTTGATGGGGTTTCGTACCCTTTTGAAGACCAAAAAAGGTTCAACAGAAGCCACAGCCAAGCAGATGTCCAAGATGCCCAGGTACTGGATCAATTCTCAGGTCTTCTGCATGGTTCTTCTCCGGTGTGTGACATAAGTGAGGACCCTTTGAGACTCATTTCTGCTGTGGGCAAAGGAAGTACAGAGGGAACTGCTATGCAGCTGGAAAATGTTGAGGCTTCTGGATCGGTACAATCTAATACTGCAGACCAAAATAAAGTGGTCTATTCAGCCATACGCCATATCCGTGACAAGTTGGATTCTGGAACTTTGGCACATCCTCATTTGCCACAGCACCCCGGTAGTGCTGAGGATGGAGACAAGAGCAGTGTTGTGGGAAGAGTTCATCCAGGAAGCAAGTCCAAAGCAGACCTCAAACTTAGCCGTAGTTTATCAAAATCGGATTCTGACCTTTTGACCACCTCACCAACAGAGGACGATACTATGGGGAGCAGAAGTGAATCCCTTTCCAATTGTAGCACAGGGAAAAAAAGGCTGGAGAAATCACCTTCCTTTGCTTCTGAGTGGGATGAGGTAAGATCAAGCTGGTTTTTTTTTTAAAAAAAAAAAGTAAAATAAAAATTACTGCAGGAATTCCATGGTAAAAATGGATCAGGGATGAAAGAGTAGAAGCAGTTATTTATCCTAATATCAAATTTATTTGGTAAATAGTTAAAATTACACCTATAAATTGAATTCAGATGTTTAATCTTATGTGAATGCAGAATTTAGGGAAAGTTTTAAAAGTATATAGTGTTGTCTAAAAGGTATTATTCTATTCAGAAACAGTGTCACATTAGAATATGTTTCCAAGCATATTCTCTCTAGAATAGTTTGTGGGAAAAGGTTGGGTCAAACTATATATCTAGGGCTGCTTTATGTTAGTGAGAAGGCTTCAGTAAAGTTGGGGAGTACCTGGATGTTTTTGAACCCTCTCTTAAAATAGCTAATTCCTAGGATTAATGGGAAGTCAGCATAATATATGAGAAATCATTCCTTAATAGAACTTTGTTCTGATAAGAAGTCAGCAGAGATTAAGTGCTATTCTTCAAACAGCACTAAAGCATTCCTTGCTTATTCTACTCTGGCTTAAAACGAAGTTGCATGAGCATGCAAACTGCCTTTTATAGATCGGAAAATCTATTATTAAGCAGTTAAGACTTAGTTGGGGAAACATTATGCTCTGCCAGGTCTAAAAAGAATATTAAAGAAAATCCATTAGCAAACAAATTAGGAAGGTTAAATTGTGGGATTATAAATTGAAAGTATGAAATCATTATTTATTTTTATTGTGTAGTGCTGGCATACTTAATTTTTAAGAGGTCTTTTGGAGTACCTTGGGTGCAAAATATTGCAATCTGCAACTCCTTAAAGTTGGGGCATTTTTTTGTAAGATTGCACAGCTGCTGTGCAGTCCCGGGGAAAGATGTGTATATTTTAAGGTACACAGATGTTTTCTATGTGACCCTATATACTTCAGGACTCTTTTTTGCAACTGAATCAGATGTATTGCACTAACTGCTATTTATTTAGAGTGCAATGATATTTTTATAATAAAAACATTAATCTATGTACTAAATTGCAAATCTTATATAACATTTTTCATTTCAAATATGTGGTGGTGTATACCTCTAATCAGCTCAAGTGTTGGAAAGTCTGTTTCAAATTACTGCATAATATTAATGTTATGCTACAAGTTACATGATTTGTGAATTCAGCGGTCTTGTTCTGGAAACTGTTGCTTGCATTGTAGAAACAGTATTTCTGGTTATCTTGAGATTGTTACTAAACCCAGTCTAAAATTATTGTGACGAAGTAAGTCTGCCAGAAATGTATTTATTTTAACTACTTCAAGATTTTTTAATCCAAATTACTAAAGTGCTTACAGAATGCCATTTTAATATTTCTATAATGCTTAGTCTGTTTTTTACATTTTTTTTGCATATATTATCTTTAAAAAAATTGAGGAGGATCAGTAATTATATACCCTAACAGAATAATTGCCTTTTGTTCCATTGGTATTTTGTTGATAACTTGAATTGTAACTTTATTTGAAAATTTGAATTATGTAAGTTTAATATTTGTATCAAAGAGTAAGCAGCAATACTAGAAATATAATGTATAATCATTACTATTAAAATATTTTGCAGTTCTTTGGGATACTTATAGAATTGTACATTCTACTCAGAGGGAAGATATAATGGGATTGTGGAACTAAAATTCAGATTTGGAGAATAGCAGATTATTAATCTGGTTATAATGCAGTGTTTGCATGAGTATCCGTAATAACTATAGAGTTCAGGAAAAATATTTTATTTTTCTCTATAAGGCAAGGCAGTCAAGGAGAGACGTGTTTAAAAATAAAGATACAAAGAAAGTAACATAAAACAAAATAGAAATAGAAATGTTCTATTTCTAAATGTTTTGCGGATGAATTTTTATGAAACATCCAGTTTCAAGCATGAAGTGGGACGGTTCAAGCATTCTGGGGATGTCTCAAGCTTGAAATAAAGACATTTAAACTCTGAAACACTTTCAAAATGCAGGATGGCTTGTTTTGTACTCAAAACAGGGACACTGAAAATTTCAAACTCCTAGGAATTTATTATATTGGTATTTATATATTTATACCAGTATGCCATCTATTGTTTAGATTAGATGCAATTTACAGTTGCAAAACACAGTGATTATAACAATATTATTTAGGGCCATAAGGTCCAGTAAAAAAATCACAAATTTTTATTGCCTTCTTATTAGCAAGATTTGGGGGCATTCTGACTCTAGGAGGGCAGGCTAGAGGGGGTGGTGTTCACTTGGCAAAAGTGGAAAGTAGAATCAGTAGAATTTCTAGGCTACAGGAGCCTAGAGCAACATGGGTTCTAGAGTGAGGAGTCTACAGCCAAGAAGGCCATCCAGTAACTCTCCATTCAAATCCTGGGTGTATGTAGAAAAATGCAACACATCCTCCTGACTAGCACTTATGGGGTGAGCAGATTCCAAGAGGTAGAAAATAAGAATCCCATTTATTAGTTTACCTTAAAGCAAAGTGATCAATCAGTGTTTTCAAGCCTAGTGTTATACAGCAGTTCAGATATTGGGCTAGGACTAGAGAGACCAGGTTCAAATATCCTCTGCCAAAATCACTGGATGATTTTGTGCCAAGCACTTACTCTCAGGCCAGCCTAATTTCCAAGGTTGTTTCTTGGAGGGAAAAAATGGAGGATGGAGTACTGTGTGCACCACCTTGAGTTCATAAATGAAAGAATAAATACATTGGTCATTCAACCTTGCAATTACATGGAATTAAACAATGTTCATGTAGCTATAAAATTAGTTATTTTTGTCATTTTCTCTTTAATTTGCTGTCACAAATGCTACAGTTTTATTATAGATTATTTAAAGTCTGAAATTCTGTAAAATTGCTCATTATGTTTCTATAACCTGATAGTACCATGTAACTAATCCATTGCTTCTTTAAGGTATTTTCTGTAGGGTAAGAGAAAAACATATGACATTATAATAATCAAACATGTACTTAGGCATAACCACCCATATGTAATGAAAATAACTAATTAAGATTTTAAATACATAAAAATGATTGCTGTGTATTACTGTAGGAGTAAATATAATTTTACTTCACCTTTGTCTAATTGTGATTTCTCCAACATTGTTTACTATTCTGTGACTCTATTTCTTGTTATTAAGATGCTAGGCTGGATCAGTCATGCTTAGATCAATCTTTTTTTCGGTTGATAGTCAAATTCTCTTTCAACAAGACTATGTAGCCATACTGGATGTTTCTTAAGTAAACTCTATTTAGGGCAGAACAAAAATATATTATAAATATTATGTATTGGATAATACAATTGATTCCCTCCCCAAAATATTATAACCCTAGACCTAAAATACAAACCAATTCAGAATCAAGTGGGAGGGAGAAGCTTGCTGTAACTGTTCATTTTTCTTCTTTAGCAGAAGAAGCTACATGGAATCAAAGATACTTGGTGCTGATGCTTTGAGTAAGATAGATGAAGTTGAATTGATTGTCAATAAGTTCCATTTTCAGCTAGTATTGTATCATTTCTCACATTTTGTTGAAGTTAGTATGTTGAATAGCATTTTCAACTATTTACAAATATAGAAATATGAAAGCACAAAGCAACACATTAGCTAAGAAAAGCTGCTTATTAGCTGATTTCACTAGAGAATAAATTAGAAGGAATGAACTTGTATGAGTTAGGCTATGGATAGCATAAATATTTGAGTGCTTTTAAACATAGCTGAAGGCTAAAGTGGTAAATTTGTTTTTGTAATGTGTTTATAAATATTCAGTACTCCCCAAATCAATCTGCAGCACTCAAAGCACATTATATTTTACATAAAACAGTTCTTATTCTTCTTGAAGATTGAAGTGAGATATGTCATTCTATGCCAGGATGTAGCACCCCAATTTTTGGAAATGTATGCCTATCTATTATAGGACAGCCTAAATAAATTTATTCAAATAGTTAATATCTATTTGAAATGATCTTCTTCTGAATCCTAAATATGCCTACACTAAATATAAATCATTTCAGGAAAGTCTAAGGAAAACGATGTAAAATAAAATATTTACAAATAATGAAAGACTGTAGAAATAAGAAAATACAATTTGGTTTTTCAAGATTCAAAGGGGAAATTGATTGTATTAGCCTTGATTATTTTTCTCTAGGTGTTCCCACTTTATAATCCTACTGAGATGGTAATATTATTCTGGTCTAGTGCTTTTATTATTAGAAAGTAATTAAACCATAAGTTATGAAACAGGACTAGATTGCTTGCATCAGATTTATGAGGTATTTTCTACAAATACTATTCCTTTTTGTAGAGTAGATTTATCATTGTTTAATATAAATTGGTGGGCTTCTATACATGTACATATACAAATAATTTGCATACTGAAGTACCTAACCGTCGAGGGTTTTACTTTGGTAGGATGTCATGCCTTCCCCTTAGCTGTCCTTGAAGGCCAATAAAGGAAAATTCCTTGGAGAGACAGTGGCTGTGTGACTCTAGACACACAAAAACAACAGAACATCTGCTTCCCCCTTGCATGAATTGCATACTAGACATATCTCACCATTATTACATAAATACCCAGGGTGCACAAGACAAATCCACACCTCCCTGCTGCTTTCATATATTAATCCTGCTATAACATACAATGTTGCCAGGTTCTGCGCAGCAGTGTTTAAAATCTGTCAGACGATGACTTGTGCGATAAACTAGTCCCAATTAGCATCTAGCTTGTCATACTAGAGCGCTCCCTACTGTGATAGATTTAGTCAGCCACATGCTAACCTTTATGCTCCTCTACACCCATCTAATGATTCTACCCTTCTTTTTAGATTCCTTTTTAGACTTTGGGGTTTTTAAATATTTACTTTCTCTTTTATGTCTTTTAACTTTTAATTATTTTTTAGACTCTAATGTATTTTCTATGCTTGCTAATTTAATATACTTCACTCTCCTTATGCTCACCTTTGACCATAATAAAGATCTGATTTGAATAATTTACAAATTATTTTGAGACAACTCAGTGCATATACAAGAGATTTATAAACATCCGGGAACTTGCTCTCTAAAACATTTGTGGAGCAGCTCAGGGAGTCTGTCCTGTGCTTTACTTTGGACACATGCAGGATTGAAAACTGTATTAGTTTGACTGACCCTGCGGAAAAACAATCCATGTGCCTAAAATTCTCAGATACATGAACTTTCTAGTCACTGGTGAGGTACCTATCACTATTAGGTTGCCAAACACCAGAATTTTTATTGCAGAGAAATATGATGCGATTGCTAGAGTTTAGTGTTGAGATGCTTATGCCAAGCCATTATGTGACATAGGATTTTTTTTTTCACTGTACCTCACAGTCTATGTTCTTAAATTGTGTCATGTCAGATTCAGGCCATTCTCATTTAAATGCCACCTTACATTTATTCTTTCCTGTGATATTCCTGTTCTCATCTTGGTTGTTTTCTTTAGGCTGTATGCATATTTGAGTTTGTATGAGACCCGGCCACAAATTGGAGTGTATGGGTTTTAATGTTTTCTTTTTAAACTTTTGCATGAGATATTGTTCTCATTGTTTTATTCTTTGTTGTTAGCCGCCCAGAGTCCCTTGGCAGTTGGGCAGCATAAAAATGCGACTAATAAATAAATAAATTATAATGCATTGGTCTCTTTCCAGCTTAATTATCTGGGAGAATATTTTTATTGCTTCCTTTAACCTTTGCAAAGACCTGTGAATCCCATCTTTTTAACACAGCAGTGTAGGCATGCCTCAATATGCCTATATGGCACCTCACTATGTTCTGTGAGCTGCACTGGTTGTCAGTGACTTTTGGGTGCTGTTCAGGGTGTTGATTATCACTTTTAATGATACCGAGGGATAGATGGATAGATTTTGTTCCATTCAATTAGGGTCACTTCTTACTGACATAGGTTTTCTCCATGATAATATACCTAACTTATCCTTTTGGCTAGCATCACTGTAACTGTGTCCATCCACTTTGCTATTGGTTGTGGTCTTCACTTTCCTTTCATCTTTCCTTCTCGAGAGAGCTAGGTCTTTGCGTAATATGTCTGAAGTAGGATAATTTGAGTCTGGTCATTTGTGCCAGAATAAAAGTGCTTGGTTGTTTGATGAGTCATTTGTTTGGGTTTGAGTTTTTATTTTGGCTATACATAGCAATGTCATGAAACTTCTCTAACACCAAATTTCTGAAGCGTCAATATTCTTTCTATCCTGTTTCTTCAAAATCCAGTTTTTGCTTCCAGACAGTATCACAGAATGTCATTAGTTGCACTATTGTGATCTTTGTGGATAGAGGGACATCATGGCATCTGAAAACCCTGTAGCTATTCTACTGATTTGCTAGTCTGTGACATATTTCTTGATTACCTGTTTCTTTGCTGTTGAAGGTTGATTGTAAAACACAAAAGCTATGTACTACTTCAGTACTTTCAGTATCAATTCTAAGGTTAGTTGTGGTATTGTCATTAGTTTGGGCTTCTTTATACCATATTTAATTTTAGTCTCTTTTTTTTTTCATTCCGCTCCTTGGCTTTAGTAAGAAGTTGCTAGAAGAGTAGTATTACCAGCATAGCACATAGTAATTGATGTTTCTTCCTCCAATATTAAAATCACATTCATCTTCTTTTAATCCAGTTCCTTTAATATACAGCATATAAATTGAATACAAGTAGTCCTCGCTTAATGTCCATTCATTCAGCAACTGTTCAAAGTTATAATTATGTTGAATGAAGGGTCTTATGACCCGCTCTCGAAGTTCTGACCATTGAAGCACCCTTGTTACATTAACAAAATTTGGGCCCACCCACCTTTACAAGCATTTTTTTGGCTACCTAACTGCCTACCCATTGCTGCCAGCTGCATCTACTGCCCAGCTTTAACAAGCCCTGCATCCACTGCACCATATGCCACTACTGTACCGGCTGGGGAAGCCTTTTTTGTACCAACTTCTTTTGTGCTGGTGCAGCCAGGGTTGTCTCGCACCCTGCTAAGGGAATACATTAATGCCCTCCATTAGCTCAATTGCCAGGGCCTCTGTTCATACCTCACCCAAGGCCTTTGGTGAAAGAAGCCTGGCTTGTAAAAGAAGGCCCCAGCTGAGCCAAGGTGAAAGAAGGATCCTTCTAGACAGATCTTTCTTTTGGCCACTGGTGAAAGAAGTCCCCAGCAGTGCCAGTGAGAAAGAAGGTCTATTTGATGGATCCTTTTGTGCCAGCACAGCCAGATTTTTCTTTTGCAAAAGGCAGCTCTGGGCAGGCATGAACAGAAGCCCTGGCTTGCACACAGATAGAAACCCTGGGTGGGACGTGAATGGAAACCCTGGGTGGAGGGCAAATGGAGGCCCTAGCTGACACACAAACAGATATCCTGGGTTGGGCACAAGGGAAGTCCCAGATGCACCAGCATGAAAGAAGGCTCTGGCTGGTAAAGTAGTAGTGCAAGATGCAGTGGATGCAGCAGTGGCGGGAGTGGGTGCACAGCAGTGGTGGGTTGCTCCCAGTTCGGTCCGGTTCTATAGAACTGGTAGTAAAACTGGCAGGAGGCTCTGCCCAACTGCCACACATCATCATGGGTGATCTGCGCACGCATGCACAAAAGCGCGCGTGCTCTCCCTGCAAACCGGTAATAAAGGTAAGTGGAACCCACCCCTGGTGCACAGCAGGGGCAGCTGGTGGCCACAGATAGGCAGTCAGCAGAGATGGGAGTGGGTGGAGATAGACAGGTAGAAGGATTCAAGAGGAGGCAGAGGAGAAACCTTACCAAGGCTCATGGCCAGAAGGTCCAAGGTGGGATGGATCTTTGCCATCAGCGAGATGTGATTAATGATGGCAATTGGGACTGCTGAAATTCCCATTGGTAAGCAATGCAGCGGTCACATGGCATTGCACTGTTATTACTGCATCACTTAGCAATGGAAATTCCAGTCCCAATTATTGTCATTAGCTGAAGATTACCTATATTACTTACACACTATCTATATGGGAGAATATATACCCTTGCTCAATTTGCCAACCTGGAGCCAGTCTGTTTCAGCATGTTCTGCCTGGTTTATAGCTTCTTGACCGGTATATAGTGTGAGGATAGTGAGATGTTCTAAGCTTCCGATTTTTCTAAGCTTCCACAGCCTGAAATGATTAACACATTCAAAGGCATTTCTGCAATTAATAAAGCACATACTTGATTTCTTTTTTAGTATTCTTTGATTTTCTCAATTATTCAGCAAGCATTAGCAATAATGCTAATGCTTATGTTCCAAGGAACTTTTCTAAAGCCAGACAGAACATCTGGCATCGCTTTTGCCATATAAAGTTCTAATTTGTATTGGATGACCCTAAGCATTATTTTGCTAGCATGTGACCTTCATGGCATGAGGCCAAGTTATTTCAGCGACTGCCTACCTCGAATGATTTCTGCTCTTTCAGTAAGATCAGGTGGAGTTGGTGTGCTTTAGAGTGTGTCTTTTCTGTCGTGGTGCCTGCCCTCTAGAGCAATGTCCTGCAGATATTTCTTTTAATTGTTTTTCAGTTTCAAACTGTAAGACTCATAGTGTCATTCTGGATTTGAGTGATTACCAAATCTGAAAGAACTGTGGTAAATGCGGTGCTTCTTCCACGCATTAGGCTAGGCACAAGACAAACTTGGATTTTCATTTAAAATCTGGATTGTCCATCAGCTGTCAGTTTTATCCCAGTGCATTTTGTTCTGCAAACTCAAATACAATAGGTGCCTCTCAGGCAGAGAGATTACAGCCTATCATCTGCTCAGTGGATAACATAGAAGAAACAGCTTGAACAATCATATGGCTCACTCTCATATCACTGTCACTCAATATTACTTTGCATTAGGACTTGTTTTCACTTTGGCTGAATATTTAGAAGAGTTCTCTGGCTGTGTTGCATATTTAAGATGCCAGATCTGCTGATTTGTGGTGAATCACAGGTAAATTTTCATTATTGTGGCAAACGTCTGCTATAATTTAAGATTTCCACTCACACTGAGAAAAGCGATGGCTAGAAAATTGTGATCTCTCTAGACAACTAACCTGGTTGTTACTTCTCATGAGGAGCACACAAGGTAACTGACTCACCAGCTTGTTGACTTTCTTGTAGGACTAGAATGTGGTTTGTCAGATAATTTCTCAAATCTTAAGTATAGTGTTTCAGATTTCTGAAATTGTAGAAACTGGTATCTTCAAGTCACCCTATTCTGGAATATATCCCTCTGATTTTAGTTAAAGTTAGATAATCATTCAGTGTGGAGTCTTTTGCCATTGAAAACAGATATTTCCAATGGTAAACTTCATGGACAAAAAGGAAGGGTGCTTGCAGCTAATGAGCTTGAATTATTTCACAAGATGAGCTTCTTGTTGAAACAATTAGAAGATTCTCTCTCATGGAACAACAGGGTTTTTTTCCAGATAATATACACCATTAATTTTAGGGTATGGAAGATACAGTGATACAACTTGTGAAATTGATAACAATATCTTGAAGAGAAATAATTTCAAAAATTCTGCTGAATTTAGAGAATTTTATGAATATGTATAGGATGACATTGTGAATATCTATATTATAAGTTTCATTTACTTGCAGTACATTTAAGCACAGTGAATCCATTGCACTTATTTTAACTTTGAATTCTTAGATTCCTTTCAAGTACAGTCATGTGAAAAAGAAAGCACACCTTCCTTGAGTTCTATGATTTTACATATATATAATATAATATAATATAATATAATATAATATAATATAATATAATATAATCATAATCATAATAACATTCCTTTCTCAGAAAGTCAAGGACAACTTGCCCTGCCCCTGGAAGGCTGGAAATGGGAGGCATCTCCAGTTGGGACGATGTTTGATTGGACCACATGATGGACTTGTGGGTGTTGGGTAGGGACTTGAACTTTTCTTTGGGTGGGGAAAATCTGGAAACTTTCAAGATTCCGGTTTTCCTAGATGTGCCAATATGACATCTCTAATAAAATGTAACTTTGAGGAAATTCAAGCCTCGGAGTTTTCTTTCGTTGGAAGTGTTACTTGGAACCCTGACATTAGGACATAGTAAAAATTATCTGGTTCTTAGCAATTCTAAAAAGTAGATAAATACAAACTCAGGTGAATAAGAACACATGACATATTATACAATGTCATTTAGCTAGTTAAAGTACATTCTTTTCTTTAATATTAGCTGTTTATCAATTTCAGCTATTACACAGATCATTATGTTTTTTATCAAATTTTCTGATAATAGTTTTTAGAATTTTCATTAGAGTCTTGTAATATAATTGAATATAAAGCAGAAATCATTTGTTAGAAATCTAATCTATTGTATTGATTGATACCAATAACTATGATAAATAAAGTAAATTCAAAAAGAGAAAAATATAGACATTGCTTTTCTTGTATAGATCAACAGTCAATGGCTTTACTATAATAAATTCAAACTCGACTAATAAACATTGCCATCTTATGGTAGAATAGGGAAAACACCTCCTTAAAAAAACTGTTCCTTTTATGTCCTATATTAAATATCCCTCAAAGCAAGAATGTTGAATATTGGGGTTGGTATTTTTAAAATATGTAAATATTAAATAGTAAATATGGAGATAAAGTATGGGTTTTTAAATATTTTTGTCTTTCTCTTCAGATGAATAATTCTGTCTTTCCTGAAACCATTTCCTTGATTTGAATACTTACTGCACAGAATAGTATAAGGAGTAATTATTCTGATTATATAATATTATTACTATTTTAACCAACATTACTCAGGTTTCACAATCATAAAAAAAAATTCCTATTACCCTACTGGCCCAAATAGCAATGAATGTGGTGCTATTCAGGTGTTTCTGACCCTTTGTGACCCAATGGACATCATTTTTCTAGGATTCTTTTCCAGTAATTATGCCTTTGAATTCTAGCTGATTCACATCTTTCTTTCTTTTTTTAATTTAATAAAGTTGGAAGGGACCTTGGAGGTCTTCTAGTCTAATCCCCCTTCCTGCTTAGGCAAGAAACCCTACTCCACTTCAGACAAATGGTTATCTAATATCTTCTTGAAAACTTCCAGTGCTGGAGCATTCACAACTTGTGCAAGCAAGTTGTTCCACTGATTAATTGTTCTAACTGTCAGGAAATTTCTCCTTAGTTCTAAGTTGTTTCTCTCCTTGATTAATTTTCACTCATTACTTCTTGTTCTACCTTCAGGTGCTTTGGAGAATAGTTTGATTCCCTCTTCCGTGTGGCAACCCCTGAGATATCAGAACACTGCTATCATGTCACCTTCTTTTCATACCCAGTTCCAGCAACCATTTTTTATATGTTTTATACTCGAGTCCCCTAATCATCTTTGTTGCTCTTCTCTGCACACTTTCTAGAGTCTCAACATCTTTTTTTACATCGTGGTGACCAAAATTGGATGCAGTATTCCAAGTGTGGCCTTACCAAGGCATTATAAAGTGGTATTAACACTTCACGTGATCTTGATTCTATCCCTCTCTTTATGCAGCCTAGAACTGTGTTGGCTTTTTTGGCAGCTGCAGCACACGGCTGGCTCATATTTAAATGATTGTCCACTAGGACTCCAAAATCCCTCTCACAGTCACTACTGTTGAGCAAGGTACCGCGTATACTGAACCTGTGCATTTTGTTTTTCTTGCCTCAATGTAGAAACTTACTTTTTTCATTTTTTCATTTCATATCTGTACAGAACATAGTTTTGATATATTCCTTATACACATATGTAATACAATTTATTTGTAACTTTTCCAGTAATGTTTAAACAAGGCCCATAGATATGAGAACTACTAAATTAAATTGGCCAAAAGAGTGACGAGTCATTGATGCTCTCCTAGTTTAGTAACTTTCTTGTAGACATTTCATTACCCAAACTAGATAACATCATTAGTGCTAGTAAGGAGTAGGGTTCGCTCTCTATTTATATTCTAGTGTTTGGGCAGGATTGGGGTGAGTGCATCTATGCTTGCCCTACTTTACCTCTCAATGGTTTTTGATAGCATTGTCCATGATATTCTTCTGGATTGGCTCAGAGAATTGATAGTGGACAGTATAGTGTTGTGTTGGTGTGTCTCTTTCATTTAAGGCCAATGCCAGTTGGTATTGATTGGGGAGGATTCTGTCCACAGATTGATACTACAGTAGTGGTCAAAATTGTGGAACCTTTTGGGAAAAGTGTATTTTCTAAAATTAGCTAATAACATCACTTTTTTTTGGAGTAGTACCATAAAATTATATATCAATGGAAAGATAATTTAATCAAGACTGTAATGCAGTAACTTTTATGAATGATTTGCTATTAGAATAGCAGTTACAGTATACAGAAGAAAAGTGAAACACATAGAAAAAATGAAATATACAAAAATTATCACATCAGTTAATAGTTGGGTAACCTCTAGCATGAATTACGACCTTACAACGTCTTCCCATGGAGTGAACCAAGTCTTTTAGTTCTGCAGCTGTTATAATGTGAAACCAAGATTGAATGATTGCTTCTATTAACTGGGATTTATTGCTGGGTCGCTTCTGACTAACAAGTTTCTTTAATCGGCTCCATAGATTTTCAATTGAGTTAAGGTCTGGGCTATTCCCAGGCCATTCCAGCAGTGGAATATGATTATCTTGAAACTCCAAAAAAAAGAAAAAGAAAAAAGAAAGTGCTGTTATTAGCCATCAAACCTCAAACCTGCTTTCTAGCAAATATAAATCGCATGGCACAGCTGTGTCAGAAATACTGCTTCGTCCGAATCAGTAACATTTTTTACTACTGGTACACCCAAATCAGTAGCTTTTATTACTACCGGTTTGGGCAAACCAGTCTGAACTGGTAGCATTTCACCCCTGAGAGAGAGTATCATATTTGGCACAGAGTTCTGTTCCTTGTTCTTATGGCATGATAATAGATTGAAAATGATAACTGGATAAATATCAGATACTGTTAATTGGATTGCTAGTGATCAGGGACCATGAGTTCTATGTCACACATCTCAGGCCTGTTGCAAACTTTTAAAATACTGTAAATATACCTACAAGGAAGTTTTCTTTTAAATATGTAGCTTGTGTGTTAAGGAGATAGTTGTCTTTTAACCTTAGGTGTTAATGGAAGCTCACTGACTGGAAGAGGGTCCATTTGAGTTTTGGTTGGAACAATGAACAGGAGGAATGTTGCTTTTTTGCTGTTCCAATTATTACATCAAATTAAATTAACCTGCTGAGAGAGGAAATCCTATACTTTTTACTTCATAGAAGTTCATCAATGTATGTTCTAGTCTAAAAACACCTCTGAAATAAATTAACAAGAACTGGTAACTATTTAATGAAGGAAGTAAAATAGAAAAAAAATCCAAAATATATTAACTAATATGGCAGATTATTTTCCAGCAAAGAGGATGTCAAGCTTCTTCATTTTCTTTCTTTCTTTTTTTTCTGTGGATGGGTGGGTGGTGGCATTGAATGAAGCCTTTTGGCAAGTGGCCATATTTCAACAAAAGGAAGAGCACAGCTGTTGTAAATCAATGGATTTTTTTTAGATTTAAATGCTGCAGAGCTTGCATGTTCAGGATGCATAATAGGATTTATCAAACAGACAGAAGATCAGAGTTGTTACTTTTACCAAGATGGACTATTTACTTGGACCTTTAAAATCAGCTAAAAACTACTGCATAAAAAGGCCTTAAGCTTACCTGAGCTTCATAGTGTTTATAAATCTATGCCTTGCTTCCCTTGCCGTCCTTTAAATGCCCTTAAAAATGATGAATGTCAGAGATATCAGAATGAATTAAGTATTAAAAAATGTCTCAAGTTGGCTACTGGCTAAAGAAATGGGGTTCCACAAGATTTTGAGGCTTCACAAGG
Source organism: Arizona elegans (assembly GCA_022577455.1). Taxonomy (NCBI): domain Eukaryota; kingdom Metazoa; phylum Chordata; class Lepidosauria; order Squamata; family Colubridae; genus Arizona; species Arizona elegans. Next base: position 158,135,549 of record JAKOOJ010000002.1, read on the forward strand.
TTTTTCAGTTACGATAATCTCCTTTTCCCTCTTTCAGCTACTACTATTATTGTGCTACTTAAACTGAGAGTATTTGTTTAAACATAGCTTTATTGCCTTGTCATTTCCAAGTGCCTTACAATATTATAATATTTTTATGTAATTTAAAAAATGAAATAAAATATGTCTTTAATGGAAGGTTAAAATTTTAATAACTCTCATTTGAACTATTAACATGTAATTAATATAGAGTTTGCATGAGAAAAATGAGAAAATGGAATCATTTGTCTTGCTTGTCCCAAAGGTGCATTTTCAAAAGGCAAATGGAGTTTCTTTGTTTTTTCCCTTGAAGACGTTTTGCTTCTTATCCAAGAAGCTTCTTCAGTTTTGACTGAATGGTGGAGAATAGAAGGATTAATATTCCTTGCAGTCATCTGCTCATTAGCACTCTCTTTGAGAGTCATTGAGGCCACTTGGAAGTTTATCTGTGCCCTCAGAGTCATTTGAAGAGTTCAAATGCATGTGGAACCTTCTTGGAACTACTGAAAGTTTCAAAGATGAGGATGAGGATATTGGATGAGAAGCTAAACTTCAAGGGAAGAAAACAAAATAAGTCCAGTTGCCTTTTGAAAAAGCATCTTTGGGACAACCATGACCTAGATGGCTTTGAATCTCCATAGACATTTGTCTTGCTTCCAAATGTACTTGGCATGAGTAAAAAAAAAAAAAGCATTTCAATTTGCACAAGTTAGGCTTTATATTTTCTATTTGGTCTACCTCCATTTGTAATCTTGACACTATTTTAGTAAGGCTAACTGGGCAATTAAAGCCCAACATTTTTGGAATGCATGAGATTTGGGAAGGCTGTGTAAAATCAGAATTTCAGATAGACTGGAAGCTTCAATAAAGAGACAAAATAAAGAAATTCTAGTTTGATGAATAAATCAGTTCACAAATTTTGGACAGTATACAGGACACATGTAGGCCAGCAAATATATTTTGTGCAGAGAGTGAGAATAAGAGAATGAGATAAATTCTAGATTTATGAGGAAGTCCATGTATGTGTATTTACTTACATCTATATAAATGCCATATAAAGTCCACGAAAGTCCTTCTGATACGCTGTCATCAAAGTTTCTTACCTTTCTTCATCACTCTCTCCACAAAGCAAGCCTTCAGTTCTGGTAGAAACTAGATTACATGTGTTACAGTCAAGCTGAGAAAGAAATGTCTTTATCTTTTGCAATCTATTTCTATTACTGTACTGCCATAGTTGCATACTATTTTGTAAGGCAAACCATGGCAATATGGATAAATGTAATTGCATCATGTTAAAATATAAGATGGGTTTGGTTTGGTTTGGCGTAATGTGTAAACTATGCTGTTGGAGAGATGTGCATGAAGTCAGCCAATTGTGACATTCAAATTATGTCTGAGCCAGAAGAATGAGGGCTTAAGGTCAGGAAAGTGCTTAGAATGAAGCAAAGGAAACTTTTTTTTTAATGTGAAATTATGGAAAACTCTTCTTGTCCCTTGCTTTATATTTTCTCTTAAGTAGAATTATATTTCATTTGATTGAATTCTTTTGGAAAACATGTTTTGCTCTTTCCCAGCAGTTTCAGGAGCAAGTGCCTGATGACTCCGAAGTTCAGTCTTTCTACAATGTAAGAAACTCGCAAAGCTTTGTTCTGCTGGGAACCAGTCTGGTGCTACGGTTGCTTAGTTGTGCAATTAATTTGTGCTTTCTTTGTGTTGGTGTGTTTTCTTCACTAGTTATGAGGGTCCCGTGACATTAGATGTTTGCAAAATTTCATGTGGTAGGGATCTGAAGCTTTTTTCTAAACCTCTGTGAGATTCACTTAATTCTGATTTTGTGCTTAGTATTGTTGCTTTGTAGAATCAAGTTGAGAGAGAGAGAGGGGGGGGGGAGAGAGAGAGAGAAGTAAAAGACATTGTGGGTCTTTCCCAAAATGTTTAGAAGCTAAATTTTGAGATGAAAGGGGCTGGTTAGAAAGAAAAAAGGTTTGATGTCTGTAGGCATGCAATTATTAGAAACAATTCCAATTTAATCTCAAATCCTATCTGGAATGTGTATTTCCAAATTTAGTTTTCCTTTTCCATATAACTTTTTGCATCTAAGAAACAAATCTCTTGTTTCTACTGTTAGTGCATCTTAACTTGGAGAATATTTGAAAATTTCTGAGCATGCAATTGATGTGGTTCTTTTATTGGTTTACATTAGACTCCGTGGGAAGTCCTTGGCCTTCAAGACTGCCTGTGGAAGTACTTTCCTAATTTTTTATTTGTCTTATTTAAAAACTATTCTAACTACTGTTTCCTTTTTTTTTGAGTTCTTAATGGTTAGGAAATTCTAGATGATCCCGCAGTTTATTCAGTCTGACATGAGTGGTCTTTCTCTTCTTGATTGTTGAAATATTCCCCAATATGCTCTTTTTTAAAATTTTACTTATTATTGCATTTCTTTGCTACCCAACTCCCAACAACTCTGGGTGGTTCACAAAGCTGCTACTTTTTTGTACATTTGTTACAACTTACATTAATGCTTTTGCAAGCTTTTAGTTGAAGCAATTTGGTATTGGGATCTGTGCCTTGAAATCTCTCCTTAGCTGTAATAGTGTGTTCTTTGTAAGTAGAAGGATTACATATTTTGAACATTCAAAATGATTGTTCCATTCATATTTTTAACCAAATCATAAATGGGAATTCAGTAGCTAGCTTAGAAAGACCTTCTGTAGACTTCTTTCTCTAATACTGATCATACATACATTATTTTTGAAGATGACATAAAAAGTTTCTTTTGAACAAATAACTTTTCTTTTGCAATTAAAAGTTGTTCTACTCCGGTTGCATTTTTTGTGAAAAAATGTTTACTAATGTTTAATGTATTTTTCAGATCGAGAAAATCATGAGTTCCATTGGCGAAGGCATTGACTTTTCACAGGAACAGCAAAGAATGTCAGGTACTATTTTGAATTGTAGATAGATATGAGTGAGTTTTGTCTCAGACAGTCACCGTTATTTATGTTTGCATTCAAAAGAAAAAAAACCCCGAAAGCCAATGCAGTAAGTTTAACCTATTTGGGGATTTTAGTTCTGCAAGCCATGTTTCTATGTTTGGTGTTCTCCTATTTCCAAGGTTCCAGATAAAATATTTTAAATAACTATTCTGTGTTTCCAGATTGGAGAAATACCACAAGGCTTAATTTAATTTAATGAAGTACATTACTGCAATCAGATACTGTATTTTGTACTAAACACTTTGCACAACAGAAATTAAAATGCATGCACAAATGAGAAACAAAAATCTATCCAAAAGCCCAGATTGTTTTCTCAGCACTAGTTGTAATATTTAGAAAGGCTACATGTTCCTGAAGTCTTCTCCCAGAAGGCTGCCAGAAGAAAAAAGCTGCTTAAAGACATCTGTTTGCAGTCTTCTCTGGGACAGCTGGCGTTACTCATCCCTTACTTTCCTTTTTAGATAATTCTGGATCAGTGATTTTAAATGGACTTTCAGCTGTAACAGTTGAGATCTGCCTTTGTTTGTTTCTCCCTTTTCCTAAAAGGGAAAACATGGGTAAGCAAGGCTCTAAGGAGCTAGTATTTGCTTCCAAAAGGAGATAGAGGGAAGACTTTCAAGGTGGATGGGATGGCAGTTGCAGATCAGAGAAGAGAGAGAAAATTCTGCTTGTGGAAGAAAGTTTTTTCATCTGTAACTTACAAATATGGCTAGGAAAATAAGAGAATAAAGAGAGAGAAATAAGGGCAAAACTTATTAAATATGCAATGAAGCTTGATGACTTTTATTCAATTAGATCTATTACAGAATAACACCTTATGTGTATCAGATGTAGTCCCACTTAGCATAGGAAGAGAGTTGGGCCAACATTTATCTAACCTCGATTGGAAATGGATTTTGATGAAAGTTGAATAAAAACATCAATGGAATCATACTGGATTGTATGAAAGGCCAATTTAGTCTAATATTATGTTGTCCCAGTAGCCAACTATGGAAGCCCCACAGACAGGACATAAAGTACTGAGTTTCATCTTTTTAACTGGCCTTGCACATGAAACCAGTGGTGTTGAGAGAACACTTTAAAGGATTGATTTTAAACTTCTTAATATCTATGACTTCATTCCTATCATTTTTGTGCTGTTGTGTCTCTTTGAGGATTTGGTAAAACCTACAAACTTCTTCTCAGAAAAATGTATTTCAATGGAAAAAATAAAATGCATAGCTAAAGGTTGTATTAACAAAGAAACTAATAATAGTCAAATACAATCAAAATATTAATAGCAGATGTGTATTGTAGTAACATATGTACTTTAGTCATCCATCTCATTATCTGAAACTAAATTTCAGATAGCAGTTCATGAAAATCAAATTATAATTATTCTCATGTAAGTTTACAGACCCCACTGAAATCTCTCCAAGTTATGAACCCTTCTAGGATTTCACAATTACATTCCCCACTTCAATAGTACCAAAGAATATCACAACTGCTGACACAAATCTAGCACTTTCTGTTGATTTAGATGGCCACATGATATCTTCTATCTTTCTATTAGGCAAGCATGTCAGTATGCAACATACAGCTTCATCACAATCTGAATTTCCCCATCTTGGAGATTCAGCTTCAGCTTTAGAGAATATATGTTCATTCTCTTGCAAATGGGCACATTTTAGAGATTTTTTTTTCTTTTTCTGGTATAATAATTCTCCAAGACTGTCATTCTGAACTATAGTAATGAACCATTATCCAGAGACTGAAACACAACTACCACAGCTGCAAAGTTCAACCATCAATCTCCAAATTTTTTCTCAGATCAACACAATTAGCTTCAAGAGAATAAACTCATTTCCTGAAAGCTAGGAACACATTAAAGTATATTGACAACTTATGTCCATCTGGCAGATAACAATAACTATGGCATTCAATACAATATACAGGATAATGCCAACTATTCTGTTATCAAATTTATATTGATTCACAGCTCATCTTTATGCTGAAATTGAAACTGTAATGTTAAGCTGTTTTGTCACAGGAATTCTCCCTCTGGTCATAGAGCTCTCTCTATCTTGAAACACCCTATTTCTATAGCTGTAGGTAGGTAGCTTTATGCGCATGATGTTGCAACAAGTTAAATTAGAAATTCTTGTGTTAAAAAAAGTTAACTGATATTGAATAATTTTTAAGCTAGAATAAGTTATGTAAATAAGAATAAAGATCATAAGGATTGTTGTAATATTAGTATCATTTAATAATCTACAGAAAGAATATAATAACATTTTCAGTAATATATATTTGTATAATCAGTATAGAAAAAAATACTCTGAAAATTTCACTTTCACATAATAATTTATGCAGAATTTTGACATTGCCCTTTTTTTAAAAAAAGTCCAGTCTCAAGTGGAAGAGCTGTTTTAATGCATGAGCTATTACAAAAGCAGAGGAAAATAATCAGCCTATATCTGCTTCAATTGAATACATATTTATGTAACTTTTGAGCCAAAATTGTGTTCTTTACAGTCCATGTAATGTTTTACTCTAGGTACCATAGTCATGTAGGAGTTATAAATGACTCTAGTTCTCTTTAAAAATGTACCATACTTTTTGGAGTATAAGATGCACTTTCCCCCCTCCTAAAAGTGGATGAAAATTGTTTTGCGACTTATACACCAAATGTTGCCGAAGCCCCACCCACTCACCAGCCCCCACACTTAGGCCATTTTTGGCCTCCACATGTCACATTTTTGGCCTTAGCATGCTCCATTTTAGACCCATTCCAGGCTGCAGGAATTGCCACAGCACATCGCCATCGATCACCGCCTCCACACGTCACATTTTTGGCCTCCCCATGCCCCATTTTTGGCCTCCATCCCTCACATTTTTGGCTGGTTACAGGTGGTGGGGATCAGCAATGGCACCTGGAACCAGCCGAAAATGCGACTCACGGAGGCCAAAAACGGGCCATGTGGAGGCCAAAAACTTGACACGTGGAAGTGGTGATTGGCAGCGATGTGCTGTGGTGATCCCGGCAGCCTGGAATGGGTCTAAAACGGAGTTTGCGTAGGCCGAAAAAAGTTTTTATGATAAGTCAGGAATGAAAAAACCAAAAAGAAAAAAAAGCCACAAAATATTTAGGGATTCCAGCTTCAGTTTATTTAAAATGAAAAAAGGTTGGTCCATAAGAGATTTTAAAAAACCTCTTTAATACTTTAAAAATAGCCAGAATTGTTTAGTTTATAGCAGACAATATGGAAGTTAAGTATGTAGTACTGAGTGAAGAAACAAATTCAATGTTTCATCTGATTTCTAGACTCCAGAAATGATTCAGTGAACTATATCCTAATAGAACAGCCAATACATTATTATTCTTCCATTTACTGATTATGTGCCATCAATTCATGTTGATTCTTAACAACTACATAGATTGATTTTCTCCAGAGTGATCTATCCCCAGCTTGGCCCTTTATCTCTTTCAACAGTGCACCCATTGAGCCCATCGACTTACCTCTGGCCATCTTCTTTCCTTTCCTTCTACCTTTTCTGATATGTTGCAATAGAACAACCCATATAACGCTTTAAGAGTTCCATTACACAACTGAAAAACTACAGATCAGCCTCCTGGTAAAATTAGTTTATTAAAAATAGTGGAAGGGATATTGAACGTATTATGGAATTGCTACAAAATTTATTCAGTATGCCTCTGAATACTGTTGGGGAGCACAGTTGGTGACAAATATTGTTGTGGTTTCCTGCTTGGTATTTTCTCAAAGCCATCTATTTAGGAACTCTGTAGAACAAAATGCTGGATTAGAGCTCTGACCCAATTCAGAATGTTTTTCATATTTTCATAAGACTTAACTGTTACCCTGCAATGTGAATTTTGACGTATAGCTTTCAGTTAGAAGTTTTTATTGTTCTATACAGTGCATACAGTGGTATTTTTTCATAGGCATTTCTTTTGAGACCTGAATCTACTCTAGGAGATTTTTTTTTTTGCTATAAGAATCACATTTCCAGAAGAATCACATTATTATGTATAATGCATGGCTAACTGAAGGTATTTGCACGCTCATCATAACACAGCGTTGACTGAAAAAAATGCATGAAACTGTTAAACTTGTTTGTTACAGTATATGTTACCATATATGTGTCACCAATATTTCATGTAATAATATGATGCTTTATTTTACTTCTTGTACCCAGACTGATATTAACAAATGTGCTCAAACCCTAAGTATATGCTATTGTCTTCTGTTGAAGTTCAATAATTATTATCCCTGGAAATTTTGGGAGGCTATTGCCTGCCTATAACTTTTCAAGTTGTTTATAAATGTATTTACTGTATTTTTGGGAGTATAAGATGCTCCGTACTATAAGACGCACCAAAGAAATCTGCGTCTGCCTCTGCCTCCCAGCAATTTTGCCTCATTGCAGCAAACAGCAAATAGCCTGCTTTACTTTCATTTTTGTTTTCAGCATAAACAAAAATGTGCTAATCATTCAATTAGCAGAAGAGAAAAAAAATCTGCTCCCAGCAATTTACCTGCTTGCAGCAAGCAGCAGGGGCCCCTGCAAAACAGCTGAGAGCAAAACAGCTGAGAGTCGGGAGGCCGTTCCAATCAACTTGTGCTAATTAGGCTGTGCTGAAGCTGAAACGAGCTGTTTCTTCTTGCTGCTTGCTGCAAGAAGGTAAACTGCTGGGAGGCAGAGGCCAAAGAGTAGGGGCCAGTGGGTGGGCGGAGCTACATTTGGTGTATAAGACGCACCTAAATTTTCACCCCCTTTTAGGGGGGGAAAAGGTGCATGTTATACTCCAAAAAATATAGTAAGTATCTCACTTTTTTTATTCTACAGTTGGTATTTCAGATTCTTTTACAAATAGATAATATGAGGGAGGAACATATAATTCAACTCACATTCTATTGCTCTGATACAGCTAAGCAGTCATACAGAGCATTCCAAGAAAAACAGCTTTTTTCATACAGTACTTATCAGTGGAGAAATAGCTTTGTGTAATTTGAGGCATTTGATGGAATTTGAGAACTCCAAGTAATACAGAGCAAGTACCTATATCATGAAATGTATTATATCTTGCCCCACCTGGGTGACCCAGAGTATTACACATTCCTTTCAGATTATATTAAGTATTTCATGTAATTAGCAGTGTCTAGTACAACTCTGAACTGTTAGATTTACTGGACTGAACTGAACTGAATTTCTCAAATGTATGGTTCCAGTTTTGATTCCATCATCAATTGTTTGGTACTTTCATCTGGACTCTTCTGGAAGATATTAATATTTGCTATGAAAGTCACATCTTTTCATATCATAAGTCAATTCAGCTTCAACCGTCAGCATGCATAAGCAAAAATAGCATCATTGATGATTAGAGAGAAAATACAATTTGGAAAATGAATGAAGGGCTGGTTGCAGCCCCCGCTCCTTCAAAAGTGTAATCAACACATAGAAAAAAAATAGATTAGGAGAACTGTATTTTCCAGCGTTGTCCTCGACATTCTTCTCAGTTCTTTCAGAGGATGCTTAATTAGGAGCAGCTGAATTCCCACCAGCACTGGAACATAAATTACCTCCAATATTTATTACTTTATGCTTCAGAAATACCAAATTATTTAGCCTTATATAAAATTTTGAACATTGAAATTGATGTGGGTTTGAATGAGGAATTTGCTTGTGTAACTGGTAGAATTTGTTTTTGATACAGTTTCTACAGTTGTGCTTGTTTCTTTTCTTCTTTTTTCTTCTTCTTTTAATGAGCTCATGGAATTACTACTACTTGCTAGAAACTAATAGACCAGTAACTGACAGTCTCCTGTTTTTATGTGTGGACTACTACATCTTCACTGAAAGTTTTTGCAAATAGTCATTAAGCCAGCTAGGATTCTGGTGAGAACAGCAAAATGCTGGAAGTTCAAAAGTGTCAAAATGTTGTAAGATTTAACTATCTCATAAGATTTAATTAGATTTCAGCAATTTTTCAAAATGATTTACAGGTGGCCCTTAAATTATAACCACAATTGGGATCATAATTTCCATAGCTAAGCAAGGTGGTTGTTAGGTGATTGATTTTATGACTCTCCCCCCCAAAAAATTAGATAAATGAATTACTACAGTTGTTAATCAAATCACACAGTTATTAAGTGAATCTGGCTTTCCCCAATGATTTTGCTTGTCGAAAGCCAGCAGGAAAGGTTGCAGATGATGATCACATGACCATGCGATGCTGCAACTATTGTAAATACATAACTGATTCCCAAGCATCAGAATTTTGATCCTGTTACTATGGTGATGCAGTGGTTATCATTTTTGGACTGTGGTTGTAACTTTGCATAATCGCTGAGCAAATGGTTGTGAGTCGAGAATTACCTGTACATTTCCCCACGTCCTTGCAAGATTTTATTATGCTGCCATAAAAATTGCTCATCACGTTATTCTACTTGGCTGTTTAAAGTGGAGCATCTTTTGAGTCCTATTTCTAGATCAATAACCTAGGTATTTTCCCATTTTGCTTAGTACAAATAAACATACAGATCTATGTATATTTCTTACAATAATTAATATTCCTACAATAGTTTAAAGAAGAAATTTTCCAAGAATTTCATTTGAAAGATATGATGATTTTCATGTTCTTCACCTTTTGTTCTCTTTCTTCATGGGGGTGGGGTGGGGGGGACAGAATAATTAAAGTCCATTTATTCACAAATTTGGGTGTCATAGCCCAGTAAGGGAATAATTTTATCTGCGCATTTTCCAGATGTAGATTCTCAATACGGTTTTTTTTTTTTAAGTCACTGGTGAATGATCTGTTTTAATACCGAGAAAGGAAATTGGTTCTTGGATAACAAAAGTGGGATCTGACTTGTCAGATTTTCTTCATTACCTTAGACAAAATAAATAGAGTTGTCTCAGCCCCAAACAAGCCTTGAAATATCAGTTAAGAGCTAGCAACTACTGTATATTCAAGAAAGCAGACCTATTCTTGAACATATGAGTTACTCTGGGATTGAATGATAGCCACAATAGCTCAGACATTCTCTTGGAGCAGAACAGCATTATTGGGGGGGGGGGGGGAGGGTACGGGACACATGAGTATTAGAGGTTCCAGAGCTGCAAATCTCTAGTTGACCACATAGCAATGAATGTTTTATGTATGTTTTCACTGTTATCTTAGTAATTATCTTTGTCAATATGTACTGAATATGCACATATCTACCATGGTCCATTCTGCCTGTAGCTCCCTGCCTTAACTTATCATTCAGCACAAACCTAAATTCCTCTGTAGCAGTGGTAAAATCCCAAATTTGTTACTACCGGTTCTGTGGTAGGTGTGGTGTGGCTTGGTGGGCGTGGCAGGGGAAGGATACTGCAAAATCCCCCTTCCCTCCCCACTCCTGGGGGAAGGATATTGCAAAATCTCCATTTCCACCCCATTCTGGGGCCAGCCAGAGGTGGTATTTGCCGGTTCTCTAAACTACTCAAAATTTCCACCACCGGTTCTCCAGAACCTGTCAGAACCTGCTGGATTTCACCCCTGCTCTGTAGGTATATGGCAGCCCTGAAGCAGATCTTGATTAGATCTGTTTTGAACGTAAGATTAGGGTTCTTGTGCAATCTGGCCACCATCTTTGCCTTGACTATATTTTTGAACCAGTGAAAAGAGCAGGTTCTTAATTGCCATTTGTAATATGATTTTATTGAAATTGACTGTCTGATTTCAATAAAACTATTTTAGAGTTTTAACAAAGCAGCTGGATTCAGGTTTTTGTTGTTGTTTTAACGTGAAAACAAATGGTTGTCATGAGTGGTAATAATGTATTCCTCCTTTGTGCTACCTATGGATCCAGTTTGTAAAACACTGCATCTAGTGGACCCTTCCAAATAGAGAATCTTCTAGTTTAGGAATCCAGATTCATTGGACTGGATATATTCACAAGCCCCAGAGAGATTATATCAATTGCTGCTTACTCGTATGACAGTCTGGTGCTTGAAGATGTAAACAGGGTACATAACATCAAGATAAATTGTTGCACAAGCCTCTTTAGACATTACTGCCTCTTTTCTGACAGGTTTTTCATTGCTGGAATTTAGCATTCCAGCACTTTCATTGTAATCAGATCCATCTTATTTGACTGAAGAAGTACCAGAAGAGTAGCTACATAGTCTACATTTGGAAGCAGATACATAATTTCAGCTTCACTTCAGGCATTCGTTAGGGAGGGAGTAGTGGGCATATTTGAATAATAACCTCTGTTGTGAATTGAGCTAATACATAATGCTACATAATATGATGTTGCCAATTTCAACAGTAGAATTTGCTCTGCTGGATAAATTGATTACTCTCAAAGTTTTGCAAACAGTGATGTATTATGGCTACCTTAGGTCATTTCGTAGCGCCATTTGGCCTGTTGCAGAATGAGGCAGTTTATTAACAGTCTAATTAAATTTTTTTATATTACTGACCTTGGGAAAATGCTTCGTGTTTATAGATATTTTAAAGCTGCAGCAAGTCATTTTTAATCTTATCACTGGCATAAAGGATTTCTTTGTCAATGAATAAGAGAGCTTCTAGTCCTGCTTTGTCCTGGGACTTCCAATGTGATTCCAAGTGAATTGCAATCCTCTGATGTCTTCTAACTAAGTCTTTTTTCTTACCAATTGAATTTTGTTCAGGAATTGGAATAGTTCCACAGTGCCTTTTAATTGATAGTTCTAGGAGTTCTTCATCTGAAAATACCTGTAGTTGGGAACTAAAAATGTAGTATAAATATGATTTTGTTTATTTTTACTGAATATCCTGTGTCTTACATAATTATGAAACATACGTTACTACCAAAACTATTAATGCAGTTTTAACTATTTATTTAATGTTATGCAGTAGCGGCCAAAATTGTGGAAACCTTTTGGGAAAAGTGTAGTTTTGAGGTTTGATGGCTAATAACACCATTTGGGGGGGGGGGAGTGGGGAGTTTCAAGATAATCATATTCCACTGCTGGAATGGCCTGGAAATAGGCCAGACCTTAACCCAATTGAAAATCTATGCAGCCGACTAAAGAAACTTGTTAGGCAGAAGCAACCCAGCAATAAAACCCAGTTAATAGAAGCAATTATTCCATCTTGGTTTCACATTATAACAGCTGCAGAACTAAAAGACTTGGTTCACTTCATGGAAAGATGTAAGACCTTAATTCATGCTAGAGGTTACCCAATTAAGTATTAACTGACATGATAATTTTTGTATATCTCATTTTTTCTATAGTGATAATTTTTGTATATCTCATTTTTTCTATGTGTTTCACTTTTATGCTGTAACTGCTATTCTAATAGCAAATCCTTCATAAAAGTTATTGCATTACATTCTTGATTAAATTATCTTTCCATTGATATATAATTTTATGGTACTACTCCCAAAAAAAAAGTTGTGTTATCAGCTAGTTTTAGAAAATACACTTTTCCCAAAAGGTTTCCACAATTTTGGCCACTACTATATGTGTGTTTTATTATCTATTTTATTATTATTTATCAATGTGACTCCCTAAAGGCTCTCAGAAAACTTAGTTTCTGGAAGTTCATTACCAATCAGACCAATTTCACTCCTAAGTAGAGAGTGTTCCACATCATTGGTACCATAACTAAAAAGTAGTGTGTCTGGTCTCAGCACCCTTCACATCACAAAAATGGGGCATCTCGAATAGTTTCTCCTGGGACATTTTAATTTGAACAAATTAACTGGTTAAAGAAGGTGGTCCTTAATGCATCTTGGTAAGTAATTGCATACATATGCAATTTGAAACCTATTGGTACCAGTGGAGGGCTCACATGATCATTATAATGAAGTAACAGTTGTGAGTGCCAATCATTAGTAGGCAATTATCTGCACTTTAAGTTAATTGCAGCTTTCAGGTGGTCTTCAAAGTTTGCTTCACTACGGAAATCCAACCAGGTTAAATATATGCCCCATACTATACATTCACATGAAGTCGCTTAACATCCTTTCCCTCAATACACTCTTACGGTATCCATTTGGTACAAAGGTATGTTTTATATCTGATAGCCATCTCTAAATGCAATTGAGCAGTTATTCCAAGGTGTCTGCCTTCCTATGCAGATGACATACTTTTTATTATCTGGAACTATTGTACAAACAACAGCCTTTTGATCTTCATCTGTTTTGTTTTGCTTTCTCCTGTGGCCAAAGTGTGGGTGGCGTTGCAGAAAATATACTGGCCCTTCCAATATTGGCACGTAGTTGTAGGCATGCAGAGTGTTCTGCAGACATTAGGCATCTGCTTTGTTGCCAGTTCCACGTTACAAGATGTCCTAATTGACTGCTATAATTGTATGGTGAGGGAAGCAGATGATTGATTAGCTTTCATTCCACAACAATGGCTCCTTAGAATTAAATACTGATAAAACGGATACTTGAAATGGGCATGTGGCTGGGTTGCATTTTTATAAGGCAGAATGAAGTATAGGTAGTCCTCGATTTACAACCACAGCGGAGCCCAAAATTTCTGTTGCTGAGTGAGACATTTGTTAAGTGAGTTTTGCCCCATTTTTAGGACCTTTCTTGCCCCAGTTGTTAAGTGAATCACTGCGATTGTTAAGTTAGTAACACAGTTGTTAAGTGAATAGGGCTTCCCCATTGACTTTGCTTGACAGAAGCTCACAAAAGGTGATTACATGACCCTGGGACACTGCAACCGTTATAAATGTGAGTCAGTTGCCAGGCATCTGAATTTTGATCATGTGACCGTGGGGATGCTGCAATGGCCATAAGTGTGAAAAATGGTCATATCACTTTTTCAGTGCCATTGTAACTTTGAACAGTCACTAAATGAACTGTTATAAGTGGAAGACTACCTGTACTAATTTTTTTCTTGGAGGTATTATTTTAGATAGAAGTCATGTAGTTACTCCCCTTTCCCTTCTGTTCATCATTTCCAGGATTCAGAGAAACTGTTAGCTGTTTTACTTGAATGAGCAATGTTTTTCTTAGAAAAACCAGAATCTATGATCTCTATTGTAGTTTGTTGTCTTTCTAAATTTGTAAAATGAATCCGATGATATTTAGGGTCAACTTCCAGCATGCTGAGCTAGTTCCCAAAGTTTCAAAAGTTGTGTATAAAGTGATATAAGAATTGCCTAGCATTCAAAACTGCGGTGTTGTGCTGCATCTGATTGGTCCTCTTTATCTCCATCTTTTTAATCAAAGGTAATTCTGTTTCACTTCTCCTTTTCTCATCCCTTTGGCGAACCTCTTCTTCTTTACTTCCCTTTTTACCACTTCGCGTGGTAAAAAGGAATTCAAGGAATTCAGTACTTCTACATACATATAATTCTTTCTCAGGGTTGAGTTTTATTTCTCTGCTGAAGTGGACCTTCATTTATGAAAACGTATGTGATAAAGCTGTTTGTTGTGCCTATTATCAGACATAGAGAACCAGTTTTATGTAATGGTTAAAGTACCAGTCTAGAAATTGGAAGACTGAGTTCTAATCCTGCCTTACACTCAAAGCCACCTGAGTGACTTTCGGCCAGTTACTCCATCACGGTTCTAAGAAGTAGGGAATGGCAAACCATATCCAAACCCTTACCAAGAAAATTGCAGAGATTTGTCCAGGCATTCCCCCAGGAATCAAGGCTGACTTGGAGGCACCTCCCCCCAATAATCAAATACCCAGATTTTTTGAATTAAATACATTAGGACTTCCTAGACACCAATATTATTATTGATCTTGATTTTATTTTACTAAAATACGTGGAAGCCTTTAGCTGAACAAGTTGTGGACATTTGTTGCTTTCCACTGGGATATATGATTTGTGTACTATTCAATAAAAACTTTCCCCCAAAAATGGGGTCTAAGTTTTCCTAAAGTATGAAATCTCTCCCATCACAAGCAATAGCAATAGCAATAGCACTACCGGTAAAACACTTACATACTGTTCCATAGTGCTTTACAGCAGGAGTTCCCAACCCCCGGGCCGCAGACTGGCACTTGATCAACAGATACAGGAAACATTTAACCTGCTACTAATGGAGGGGTTTTTTTTTTATTTAAAACTTCACATAATATTCCAGTGAAGACAGTGAATGTTGGCTCAGAGTGTTGAATAAAAACCTGATTGAGTACACTATTTTGTGTTTATTAACCAGAATTCTTTATGTATTAATTAGACTCAGTGAAGCTTAAATCACACCATTAATCACAGTATTGTGTGATTACAAATAGTTCTAAAGAGTTTACAACTGAACATAGAATTCATATGGGAAACTGCTAGTAAAGTACATTTTAAATGCATTTAAACAATTATTTTAGAAGTCCTCCTAGATCAGGTTTTATTTCAGTTTGCATTCTACAACTTTAAATTCCACTTTGTCTAATTAAGTTTGACAGCAGTGTTTTCTATTCCGGTAGCCATTTCCTGACTGTATGAACTTTCCTGTCCGAAAAATAAAATTAATATGCATCCTGTTCATTATAGTTTGGCATATGTCAAAAAAGTATTAAATAGTCCCTGCAATAGTCTTAGTCCTATCATGGTTTACAGCCATGAATTTAAATAATAACTACTTTTGCTTGTCAAAATCATTCTACCTAAAGATTAAGCAGTTACAATCCCTCATGATATATTTGCACAGGAATTAACATATAGTTGGTTTTGCATAGACATCATGGGTTGAGATTACCTAAACAAGTTGTCCCTTTCACATACATCTTCTATACGCAAACATTGTGCATCTGCACAATTCTCCTTGTAACGGTAATACAGTTGTCTCTTTTGCTGATATTCAAGACGGTGTGCCTAATTCTTTGCTAGTCCCCTCTGAAGATTATAAAATCTGTTATCAAAGTAGGACCGTTTGATGCTGTCAGTGCTTGTTCTCTGTAAGCAAGCTGTGTCCTGTCCTCCCTCCCCCCTCACAGTTTTGGAAAGCATACCTTTTATCCTTGTGTTATATCATCACACTTAATAGAGGCAAAAACCTTATTAAAAATTCCCAGCACAGCAGTTTTTGCATACGAGTACACAAGGTTCAGTGGACAGAGATAGCTTTGTATGTTTCTGTCTAATTCCCCTTTACCTGCTTTCAACTGTACCTACTTTCTGAATCGGGATGTTTCTTCAGTTTACCCCTGATAAATTAATCCTAACAGATTATGTCAGCTTTATACTGTAAAACCAAACGGTGTAGCTCAGGCTCATTGAATCCCTTCTGTACATTTAAAGTAGGAATTACGGAGGCTTATGTTCCTCTCCTTTGCCAGCTTCTGTTCTGAAATCTGATCACTGCTTCTGCTGGGAGGGGTGTGGGCACGAGGAGAGAGGGAAGGGCACAGCCACTGGGAGAAGAAGAGATGCAGCAAGTGTGGAGCTAGCTAGCCGCCTTTAGACAAAGCAGTCTGCTGCAGCTTTTTGAAAGAGACGCACACATGCCTGCCTGGGAAAATAGCGCGGTCCTTTTGCCTGCTCGTGGAGTGGAAAAGAAATTGTCCAGTACAACGAGAGACTCCCTGAACAAGACAGAGGCTGCGGCTTGAATTTGGGGAGTCAATCACCCTTTGGCCAGGCTTTATCAAAGAAGGGAGGCGGAAACCTTTCCTGAGCGCTGCATCCCTGGTGCTGCAGTATGCATTAAGAAGGCAGGCCAGCTCCCGGGTGCTCATTAACATTGCTTAACAGAGGATCTTCTCTGCAGGCCAGTGCAGCAAGATTTCGAACCCTTTCCAATTGTTCAGAGAACAACCAGCACTGCATTGTGTAGGCATCACAGAGAGGAAGGCGCAGGGGCTAGTTTTAAATGTGCAGAACTTCAAATAACCACAGGGTTCAAAGGCTGCAACCCGAGTGTCATCACCAATATTGTGCAAATCTGTCTTCAAGGGTGGGCATGCTAAGAAGGCTGAGAAAATACTGCGTGGTTTGCATAGCAATTTATCTGAGGAGTGCAAAGCTGTGGGATTTGAACTTTCCTGATTACATCAAGTGCCTCCAGTTTCAGCAAAAGAAAGTAACAAATTCCTAGACTTTCCTAGGCGTAGACAAAGGAAGAATTACTTTGCATAGCTTCTAATTGTGGTTTGCATAGCAATTTACTCAAGGACTGCAAAGCTGTGGAATTTGAACTTTCCTGCTTACATCGAGTATCTCCTGTTCAGCAAAGGAAAGTAACAAATTCCTAGACTCTCTTCTTTTATAGAGAGAAAAGAAGAGCTATTTTGCATTGCTTCTGTTGGCCTTTGAAGAACTTATTTCTCATTAACTGGCTGAAAGGAGGTGTCAGAACGTATCTGATTCTAACTGCTACAGAGGACGGGTGGGGGGTGTTCAGCAGTTGTTATTTTTTTTTCTCTCTTAAATCCAGGACTTTAAAGGCTTTGTTCTGAGAACTACTTGTTTATCTGTGTGAAGAATGTGAAGGTAGTACTTGCATTTTGCAGAAGAAGATGAAGGGCTGGCAAATGAAAGTCGACAAAGAATTGTCAGGAGCAGGCTTTGGATGGAAAATGAACTGAATCTTTTCATTTTGCTCCAGTGTATTCATTTCTGCTCTAATCTGAATGTTGGTGCTGATTCCCAGCCCAGTTCAATCAGTACAGGCTGTCAAAATGTCATATATCTGGATAGGTAGTAAAGTGACAGTGGCAGGACTTCTGAGCTTAGGCTTATCAATCATGCCTCTGCTCCTTGTAATAAAATAACAAAGAAGAATCCTTATCATGGTTTGCCTGTTTCGGGACTGTTGGGGGAAAAAAAGTATAAGTCTCTATTCTTCTACTGCAGTGTGTGTGTGTGTGTGTGTGTGTGTGTGTGTGTGTGTTGTCTTGCATGTCTTCTTAATCTGGCTGATGTTGCTTTTCCGAACTCCTATTGTGTCTGTTTGCTTCTTTCAACTGCATGAAGATGTATTTTCTCTCTAACTGCTTTGCATCTCCAGTGCTAACAGTTTTCCTTACTATTGCACAAGGTAATGAATCTGAAGTAATGCATCTCAAGTTGAAGTTGCATGAATGCGTCTGCTGGGCTAAGTGTATTTGTGAGCTGGATGCTCTTGTTACTACTAGCTCTGACTTGGAATGCTTTGCTCTGCTTTGGAAAGTTTACAGCCCCTGCAGATGAAAGAGTGAGCTGACCAAGATTCTTGTGAGGCTTGGAATGCGTACACCTGGCGAGAAGCACACCTCAAGCCAGGAAATCAATGCATGTAATACTTGGACTACAGGGACAGTTATAAACAACCTGGATTCCGAGTTTTAAGTATAACTGAGAGTCAAATTAATGCTCTAGATTGAACAGGACAGAAGCTTATTGTTCATGGTCGGTGTACGGAAGAGGAGCTGCCTGCCATCTAATTGTGCTCTGGCCCTGGTTTGGCTCCTTTATGATAATGACGATGATGTGGCAATGCCACTTCTCTTCCTCAGAGTGCCGCTGCTACCGCCTTAATGGGTTTTCTTTTTTCAAGCGTCTGCCGATTCCTCTTTCATCAGGTTCACGGATGCTGGAGCAGAGTGTTGGGGAGTGGCTGGAGTCCATCGGCTTACAGCAGTACGAAAGTAAACTGCTACTCAATGGCTTCGATGATGTCCGTTTCCTGGTAAGTAACTACCTGACAATCTATGACAAGGGATTTGTTGAACAAGTCCATTGATTTTGGAAAAACATATTCAAATCTATCAAGAAAAGTATAACATGGTTACCTATTCCTGTAGGATAGGTAACCATTTTCACAAAGTTTGAACAGTCCTGACTGACGATAAATGCTGGACTCTTTTTTAGAGTGTAGATTTGTTCTGTAAATTTGATGTTCAAGAGTGATTCTCATTAAGGATAGTTGTGCAGAGGTAGGGCAAGTGGAAAATTGAGCTGTAACCTTCAATGGAGATGCCAACATATCCAAACATATCTGAATATACTTAGTTGCTTGTTTGGTAAATGCCTGCCATGTTCAAATATATACTGCATGCTAAATACTATGAAAACAAATATATCTAATCTCCAGTATATTGTATACCCTTACTGTGGATGTAAATATATTTCCTTTTTTAAATATTCTGTCTTCATTGCTAAGCCTAATACTTAAGAACAGCATTACTGGGAGAAAAGAAGCTTTAGTCTTAGCCATCTTAATTATGATAAAAAAAATATACCATTCATCTGCATTGGTATTCATTTCTTCTATTAAAACAGAATGTCATTTGTATAGTTGATATTGCTGAACATTAGTTATCAGCATCTGGATAATTTGTACTCATTCATTGGCACAACAGAAAGGAAGATTACTGGGAGATAATGTGATTTAATATAATTGCCTTGTCATCTTTTTTACATTTAACCATGGGGAAAGTATTGTCAGATGGTGAATTATTAATCTTCAGTATATAAAATACACATTTGCAAGTCCTTCAGTGTAGAATATATTTAGTGAAATTCCATCTTTGAAACAGAGGTTTCTGAATTACTTGTGGGGGGGAGAGAATAAATTAGAGAATATGTTTCTCTTTGTTCAGTAGGTTTCATAGAGAAGCCCAAAATATATTTCCCAAATTGGTTAGATTTCTACTTGTAAAACTCGTTGTTATTCAAAAATATCTAATTAGTTCTGAAACTGAGAAACAGAAATCTAACTACAAATCTAAATTACACTATAATATTTTGCAGAACAGTGCTTTAATTTGGCTATTTCTGTGGTCAAACCATCACTTTAGAAAGTGGTAGGGATAGAATGTAGTATTATCTGCTAGTTTTGTAACAGATTATGTCAAGGTTTTGCTTTCCAATTATCAAGTTACATTTGGATAAGCATACTGGAATGAAAATATTTTCATTTTGTTTATGACTGTTCTGTTGTGTCATGAAGTTTGATAAATCATGCCAAAATTGGGATAGGTGAGGAGATGTTAGAGGAAGACATCTAAATTTAGTTATTGTTTATAAAACTTTTGTATGTATTTAAATCTATTTTTTTTAACATTTGGTGAGTTTAAACAATCTCTAAAATTCAATTATTGTGTATTAGCTTTAGAGCACACATATTTATCAAGACTCCAGCTGTTATAATAATTTCCCAATTCAACACTATAGAATATTTAAGGTTTTTTTGAAAAGGATGAATTGAAGAATATTTATATTTCCCATTAATACATGCACACATACATACATATGCACTTTTCCTAGTTATTATTTGTGCTGAAACCAGAAGAGATGTTTTATAGTCCTTTTAAACTTTTTAAAACTTTGGGAACCTATATACTCTACACTACAGTATTCTTTTCGTTTTCATAAAACATTATTTGTTAAGTATAGCAGGAACAATATACTTAAATTCTTCTCTGCATTTTTGAGGCTGTAAAAATGTGTGCAGTAACATTTTACACACACACACACACACACACAAAAATATATAAATACAAATATTCTTATTTTTTTAAATTAGTCCTAGATTAGGAATAGGAAATGCCCCCTTCTCTTAAGAAATCCAGTTGTGAACTTTCCATACTTGGCTAACAATTTTGATTCCTGTGCACAAAGTGAGAATGCACCAGTTCAATTTAGTTACTTTAGCCCTCTCTTTTTTCTTAAATAAAAAAAAAGTTGAAAATTCTAATTGATGAATATCTACTTTTCAGATATTTAAAGTAGAACTAAATACAAATGAAGAGTTACACAAACCCAACCTTGGATTTTCTACTTACTTTCATGTCATTGGGGTTCTTCCTTGCATGAATCATGGGCATGGATCCCAACTGCCCATATCAGAGACATTTATTATAGATGCTACTGTTGACCAAAGTGTTCATTCTCAATATTGTTAATAGATTTCATCAAAGAACCATAATATCTTTTTAAAATAATTTATATTGAACCATAATTAACAAATATTAAGTATTTTAATGGACTGGGTACCTTAAATTAAACTGGGGGAAATGTTCTAGAAAGTTATGGTCCCTTGTTTCATATTTTGTCAATCTAATTTTTCAAGGTTTTGTTAGTGAGTTTAGAGTTATATAATTCTAAAGGATTGGCACAAAGGAGTTACATTAAATCTCACTGATATATAAGGTAACTAAGTACATTGAGTAATGATTTTCATTTTGCCAGATGGCTATTAAGCTAATTGCTTCAGCCATAATATAAATTAAGTTAGGTTCTTTTCATAGAATGATAAAACATAATTCTTTATTTTTTGTCATTGTAGATAAGATTGCCTAAAATATGTGTATATTTTGTTCTTAATGTTGAGAAATTTCTAACTATATCAACATAGTCAGCGGGATTTTCTTTTTTAGATTTACAAGAAAAATCAGAAAGGAATTCTTGAAATATTCTGCTTTATGTTGAGATTAAAATAGATTACTTTCCACTACTAATCATTCCAATGATAATTTTCAAAAACTGGAAAATAAATTAGAAACAGTTTTGATTCCAACAGTTTTTGATTCTAAAATCAAAAATAATACTTGGTAAGAGGATTGGGTAAAATGCATTTTGCATAATACTCTGTAAATATTGCATATCACGAACCTTACGGTTTCCTGATAGATGTAACCAAATTGAGAGTGATGTTTCTAGAGCAATTACTGCATTTCTTAACATGAAACATAACCTGTTAATAGTCCTTGGTTTGATCTTAAAGAGTAATGAATAGGTTAAATCATTCACGGTCCATTTAAATTAGGCAATTCATATAATAAGTGGGAAAATTAAATTCTGGAGTCAGCTGCCCTTTTCTTTTCTCAATGCTAGGGAAGAATTATGGTTTTTATAAACAGATTAAGACAACCATGGTTTTTGTAATATACCACATTCCTCTCCCATTCATGGATAACATTGATAACAAATGTATTGGGAAAAAAGGAAATATCTCGCTAAGCCCCTATTTGTTGTATAAAATGCAGACACTATGAGGCTAGTGAAAGGCTAATTCAGATGTTGTATTTGGTAGAAACAATTCATCAAATTGTAGTCATAGAATTAACTGTAAATTATATTTGTCATTTCAGTCTGATATTTTACCAGTTTACTTAGCTAATCTATCATTCAGTGCAGGTTTATAAACAACTTTTTATTTCCACCAATGGAATATCTAATGCTGGTCTTAAAGGTATTGGGATAGTAAAAGAATCAAGAATCCATTAAAAGAATGCACATTCCATCTGTGCAACTCTGATTTTCAGCTTTCACAATAGAATATACTATGTGGGCAGTAGTTGATCTGAGGATTTACATAGCTATAAATTTTAATCTCCTGGTTGAACTCTTGCAATGCATTTTACACGGGGTTTCCTTGAAAGACCATCCAGAAATAGAGTAAGTACAAAATGCAATGGCTTATGTGTAATTGGTGCCAGATGCCACAAACATGTTACACCTGTGCTTGCAATGGTTGCCATAATTTTCCAGTGCAATTCAAAGTGCTGTGTTTAACCAAAAAGCCCTAAATGCCTGGGTGTCAAGATACTTTCAGGACACCCACTCCAAGCAGAATCCAGGCAACAGCTTGGATAAAAAATATTGGCATTTCAGTAAAGGAGAATAATTGTAGCTCAGAGTTGAAATGATGGGTCTTGGGTGCTCTCTGAGCTTCATAGATTTTATGCAGACATTTCATTACCCAAAGTAGATAACTTCAACAATGCTAGTAAGGAGTGGTGTTTTCTCTGAGTTTATATTCTAGTGGTTTGCCCTGTCAGTATTAATGGGAGTGGCCTTGGATGTCTTACTGCCCCAATATAATACCAATGGCAGTTGGTTGAGCCATTTACTGTTAACATGATGAGCAGTTTCTTGTTTGGGGTATTATTTGCTTCTTGATTGATGGTCTGATCTTAATTTTGGAGTTAATCTATGCTCATTTGGGCATAAAAACACTTCCCCACCAGAAATCAACACCCAGATGTATTGTATAATGAGGTATGGAGATGGCTTCAAATGTCATAATCCAATATTAGCATTGCCTTATTCAACCATACCTGCAAAAAAGCTTCTCTAAAAGTTATTGTAATGACAAATTCAAAAATTGAAACGTTTTATATAATACAGTATGCTACCACATAGGTCTTCTTCATATAAAACTTAGCAACCGGGTTGCATTTATAGCTGGTTCCAACATCCTGTATTAACATGACTATGATTTGTGACATTTTTCTGTCAGAAAACGGCAAAAAAACCCTGCCCATTGAATACGCTGGATTTGCCTTAAGTGTGGTTCATTTAAAGACCATGTGGTTTGCTTTATGACAGGTGTTTCAATAAAAATTGAGTCATTTCATGTGACCCATTTAACAACCACCCAGACTTCCAAACAAAATTTCAGTCCCAGTTGTGGTCATTAAATGAAGACTATTTGTAATACAGTTGGAGATGGTTAACTTTTTTGCAGTTATCTGTTTTATTATTTTCCTTGTTTTATTTTCCACCTTTTTCCTGAAAATGCTCTGCTTACTAATTCTGGGTTACTCTACTAATGCTGATATATATAGAATATGTATAAATATGTATTTTCTTTTGTTGATTAAACATAATATGCTTATAAAATTTTAATATAAATGTTCCAAACAATTAAAATTATAAAAATGGAAGAATTGATTAATATAACATCTATTCTAAAGCTTATGTGAAATATTATATTTAGAATATAATGTTCAAAAAATAAGCTATATATAGTTCGATATTAGATAGCTAGAATAAATCTTTTTATCTCTTAAAAATACATATATAGTTGCAATATTTTCTGTGGATAATATATAACCTAATATATGTACTAATTTTTAAGATGTTGATGTTTACCAAAAGAAGGACAAAGGAGAGGGCATGAAGGATATAAGATGGCCTAACTTTTACATGTGTGAATTTCTTTTAAGATTTCAGTATGGGCCAAGACAACCAAAATTTGGATATGCAAAGCCGAGTACCATCAACTATTGCGCTAATAATGAATTTCATATTTTTATATTCACTATCTGCATGATTCAACTATTAGGAAAAATCAATAACTTTTTTTCTGTGTTCATTATAGTATTCCCTTAAATCCAGTGTTACAGCTGTCATGAGAAGTACTTGTTTAGTTTGGTTTTCCTGGGTTTGTTTAATTTGATAAATTGTTTCTAAGAAGGTTGGATAGGAAACAAAACACTATAGGTAATACTTTAGCTTGTCTTCACTGAAGATGGACCAATACTAATTTTAACAGAAGTGTTCCTAGCTGTATAGCTAAAGGAATGTGTTTTCCCTCCTGCTGTTCTGACAGATGACTAGCCAGTGGTGTGTAAAATTCTAAATGGCTTGCCATTTTACCTTTCAAAGTGAATCATATTTCCAAGTGAGACTTCCACCATTCACAAAACCATTTAATAATGTGCATTACTTCCTTAGGCCAAATAGATGCAGCAAAATTTTTCTCATTCCTAAGCAATTTGTAATACAGAAAGCATTGTTACATACATTTTTTTCTAATTAAATTGAAGTTAGTTTTGAGGGATAAATACATCCAACTAAAATTTCAGATAGCAATGAGTGAGATGGGCACTCTTCAGAAATGATTTGGACAAACTGCCTTTGGTGTTACGTGAATTCAGCTCCTCTCTGCTATTCATTAAATTAGCCTCTTCTTTTTCCAGGCTTCTATGAAATCCTGAACAAAAGGAATAGCTTTTTAAAGAAAATTTCATTTTAATGTTTCCAGACTTATATGGAAGCCTGAAAAAAATAAAGGCTGCTTTAATGAACATAAAGAAAATGCTCAGATGAACCTGAAGCACTTCTTTGAGTCATTTTCAAAGCATGAACATCACTAGAATCCAGACTATCTCCCAATTACACCAACAAGCAATAACTATAATTTTAAAAGTCATCACTCTGTTCTTCTCTATTGCCTACTGAATATGCCCAGAAAAAATTATAGAAACTGCAGAGAAAAATTAGTACGGATTTTTGTAAAGGGAACATTTTCACAACATTTTCTATCAGCTTTAGTTGAAGCCATAGAGATGTTGATTAATTGAGGTAACTGTATTTTTATAAACTGTTTAGCAAAATATCTTGCTGAAGCTTCCTTTTAAAAATAATTATAGTAGAAGAGTTAGCTTTGCTGTTGGCAAAAATACAGGAAATGAATGCTGTGTCAATGATATAGCTAGCTGAATAATAAACAGGGTTATATGACAGATCCAACCTTTATTCCTCACTTTTTCTAGACAGCATTTGGAGCAAAAAAGTTGCCCAGACATATGAATAAACACTACATTCAAAGCTTTATTCCAAGCAGAAATCAAATGGAGAGTATCTAGGGATTTATTGAAAGATGTCCTTTCCTGCTCTGGGAAATGTTCGCAGGAAGACATTGAGCACTTCCTGTGTCTTCCAAGTAGATGGCAAAGAATCAAGGTTTAGCCCCAAAGACTTCTTTGAATAATCCAGTTTGGGAAATACATTCTTAAGAAAGCAGATTCATAAGTGCTTCCTGGCTGTCTGTGACTGTACGGGAGGCTTCAGTGAACCAATTTTAAGCACCATGTGGAAGTAACAGTCAACACCAATAGCCAAATGGGTGCAACATACATAATACATACATACATACATACAGTACAAAAATACACAATAAAAAGTAGTAATAATAATGCAGTTCAGTTAAAAGTTACAATTAATCACAATAATGATTACTTTGTTTTCATGTTGTTTCAAAAGCAAATGCTTGTTTCCAAAACAAAGTTATATTTTGGTTCTTGGCCTGTGCCAAGAAGATTCTTCCCTACCCCTTAGGATTCCTGTGCTCTGCTTAATGGCTAGCACATTCTTTCAATGGCCACACCAGGGAGAGCAGAGAGTGCTGGTCATTAAGCAAGGCTATCCCACTTAACAGCTGTCACAACATGCAACCATAATGGGCAGTCTCCATTACGGTTGTATCTTGAGGACTACCTGTAATGATTCTTGCATCTAACAATAAAAGATCTGATACACCTCTGATGTGAAATGATCCATTCCAAAAGATTTCTTTTTACAGTTTGCCAGAATGTCAGTGTTAAATCTTAATATTTCTACTCCATCAAAATCTAGTTTCTTTTGGTTCACAGCTCTGACATTCCATATGCTAGTACAGTGATTCTCAACCCGTGGTCCACAGATCCCTGGGCCCCCCCGCAATGTCATCACAAGGGGTCAGCGAAGGCTTGAAGAAATGTTATGATTTAAATCTTGTGTTAAGTCTTGGGGGTCTGTGGCCATGGTCTGTGGCCATAAAAGGTTTTTAAAGGAAGTCTTGGTGAATAAAAGGTTGAGAACAACTGTGCTAGTATCCTTGCAGCATTGAACTTTCCTTTTTCTCTGACCATATATACTACAGGGAAGATTCCATCCATCTCACATGCTGTGTCTTCTCTTATTTGATGTAGGAAGCTCAGCAAAATTATTTGATCCCATGTCAGGCCATGGAAGCATGCCACTTCTTTTTGCATCCACAATGAGAGTCAAATTAAAGCTATCCATTTCACGACATTTTCTCTAATTAAAATCACATAAAGTATAATACTGGATTTTTTTCTCTTAGGAAAATTAAATATGCATATTTATTTTTTTTAAACGCACAAATAGCAACTGGGGAAATTTGAATCGGGACAACATTGGGAAAGCCTCATAAATCCTCGCAACTGCTATATGTAGAAATGTAGAGGGTGGAGAAACATTAAAGTCTATTTTGGACATATGATTAAAAGTTTTCCTATTGGTTCCCCAGGTTCTTTATACATTATTTAAACAAATCATGCTATTTTATTTATTTGTTACATAATACTTTTCCTTCTCCTACTTTCCCCGCAACAACCTGTGAGATGGGTTGGGCTGAGCGAATGACTGGCCTAAGGTAATCCACCAGCTAGCTTTCATGCCTAAGGCAGGACTAGAATTCAGTGTCTCCTGGTTTCTAGTCTTAACCACTAAACCAAACTGGCTCTCTTATAATTTCTTTATAATTTCCTATTTATCAAAATAAATATTTAATTCTGAGCCAAGGAATGGTAAGTCTGGACTGATTCTTTTCCTGTGTTTATCCCAGTTTTAATATATTGTTTATTACATAATCTCTTATAAACTGTTTCTCTTTGTGTCAGTCCAAAGATATTTGTGCAGATCACTATGGTTATGCTTCTATAAAAGAGAAACCAAATAATAAACCCTATAATTCAGGATAGGCAATTGGTTGATAATGCATATCCTAAAGTTTCAAGCTGGAGT
The DNA here is from genome assembly GCA_022577455.1 of Arizona elegans. NCBI lineage: Eukaryota > Metazoa > Chordata > Lepidosauria > Squamata > Colubridae > Arizona > Arizona elegans. Next base: position 158,162,810 of record JAKOOJ010000002.1, read on the forward strand.
ACTTCAGTGTTTCTTACTTGGCAACTTAGAATTTGTGACTTCATATCCTAAAGTAGTAGGTTGAGAAGAGGGTAAAATTTAACCCTCTGTTTTTTTATTAGACTATGTAAGATTTGTTGTATGTCTCTGTCATTTAATACCTTATTTTCAAATTTTACTGGTATTATCTGGAATAGAATATTAAGAATATTCATTGTTATGGCTGCACTTTTAAGGTTTTCGCGAAGTTGAATTCTATGTTTCATAGTAAGTCTTGCAGAAGACTTACTTATTTATTGGTCTTAAGGAGAATTTTATTTCTAACTATGTCTTTTTCTTATTCTCTGTAGGGATGTAATGTTATGGAAGATCAGGATCTTCGGGAAATTGGTATTAATGATCCACAGCACCGCAGAAAACTTCTCCAAGCAGCACGTTCCCTTCCTAAGGTTAAAATTGTCGATGTTTATATACAAAACAAAATGTTTTAATGTCAGTGTAATGATGGATAGAAAAGCAAGGCATTTCTTAAAGATTAAAATAGAGTTTATTTTGGTCACAGACTAGATTTGAAAATAAAACACATTAAAAAAGGAACAAAACTCCCAAATGGAAAAAGTTTAATTAATGTTAAATATTTAAATACTTAAATTAAGTTAAATACTTAAACTTTTAAGTAAATTTGAGATTGTGACAGGTGCAGGGCAACTGCAGACTTCAGGCTGTTTTCATATAGGCTTCAGCCTAATGACAGCAACAGCTGTCTGTTGCTACCCAGGATTATTCTGAGCTTCATGCATAGATGGGAAGTTTGAACTGTTTTTCTCCAATGTCACTATAACACTATGGTAACCTGTTTATTCAATACTGTCACTTTTTGAAAAAGCATAAAAGAACTTTCATGTAGCTCAAATTGTACAGTATTGTGGAGATAAATGTTTCCCCTGTCCAGTCATGTCCAACTCTAGGGTATGGTGTCCATCTGCATTTCCTAGCTGAGGGAGTTGTCTGAAGATGCTTCCATGGTCATGTGGCTGGCATGACTACATACTGAGGTTCAATTACTTTCTCACCGAAGTGTTACCTATTTATCTATTCAGATTTGCATGTTTTTGAACTGCTAGATTGGCAGAATTTGGGGCAAGAATGGGAGCTCACCCCATTACACAATGCTTGGGTCTTGAACTGCCAACTTTTTGGTCGACAGCATGTTAACTGTTGTAGCAAAGCATCAGATGACCATGCTGAATATTTCACTGATTGAATTGTTGGGAATTGCCAAGTTATACCTATTCATTAAGGGCCATTGGAAATGTTTCTCATATATGGAATAGATTGAAATAATATGTTTCCAAGAGATGAGTGCTGGGAAGTTTTACCAGTCATAAATGGGATTTTTCTCTTGATTTTTGAATTTCTCCTAAATGATTTCTCACTAAATAGCAGATGTGATTTTTGTACCCTGGGCATGAAGTCAGACTTATATAGCTAGGCTATACATAATCTGGGAAAGATAGTAAAAGCCAGGCTCCTTGAGGGGACAGGTCAGCACTTTGTAGAATTAAAGACAGTGCTCTATAATAATCTGGGAATAACTAGCAAATTAGCACAGTATAATAGCTAAATCATCTTTCCAAGAAAACATAGGGAAGTTTAAAGACACGATCTGATTTTTACCAGTTGTGCTGTATATACATTGGTTTCCACAAGGCAGGATTTGGGAGAAAACAAAAAACCATCTATTCAGTGTAAAATCCTAAAGAGTTTGTCATGTAACTTCCTTCTTAAATCAAGGCGTTTTTGAGACAGTAAACCTGGAGTAAACTGGAGAATCAAATAGGTTCTTATACAACTCTGCATACAGTTTATGGAATTAATGGATACAATGAAAAGTTGTTGCTGCTTAAAAGGTATATTTTGAAAATAATGCATAAATAAGAGGTAGGACAAATCATATCAGACCCTCTAACATTAGTTTTCTATTGTAGGGATTTTGTTCATAACATAATTAGAACAGGAATGCATGGCCATAGACATTCACATGAAAAGGAAAATTGCTGGAAGCTAAAACTGTGTCTCTATGTGTATATTTCCTGAACGGCTGCAGCAGCTGGCATTAAGTGAGCTGGAAAACAGGGCATTTTCAAACATAGCTTGCCCAGAAGACTGGCAGAAAATAGTATAAGAAGTAATTACCCCACCCCACACACTTAAATTTCTCATGTTTTGCAGTTATCCTTTCCACCAATATTTATGTAGATCCAAATTTTCAAAGCAACATACGATGGTATCAGATTTGGGAACATGGCAATTCATGTGAAGAATTTATGATCCAGATTTTCCTTTAGAGCCTAAAAAAAATGCTTCTTCTTTCAGCAATTTTAGACAACTTCCTGGTCTTTAGGCAGTAGTAAAGTATATTGTATTATTGCACAAATCTGCTTGTTTTTCTTGAATTTCAGAAGGCTGTAGTTAATAAAAGGAAATGCAGCTGTGTTCAGTTCCAAAGATGTAATATCTCAATTTTAACCACTTTGATGAAGAAGAGATTCTGTGTGTGAGGGGGGAGGGAGGGGGGAGGGAGGGAGGGGGGGAGGGAGGGAGGGAGAGGGAGAGAGAGAGATTGATTGTGAGTTTCTTTAGGTCCAATAGATTATTCAATAGTTATATCCTCCAAGTCTATTTTTACTCCAGAGTTAAAAGCAATTGTTACAACCATCACAACTATTGTGAAACAATATTAACATCTAATTTCTTTTCTATTCACACTTTAGGGGGCACTATTGTACCATACCCACACTAGGAGTCGCCAGGCTCTTCTCCCATTGGGCCTGTTAGGAAATATGACTGCAGACCTTCCCCTTTCTATTTATCACCTAAAATCGATTTGACTTTAGGTTGTTAAGGGAATTGTGTGACTAACTAAACGGTGTATGACACCGATTGCCCTTTTTCTATATAAAAAAAAAGCACTGTAGAGAGATTTTGAACAGAAGAATATGTGTACGTGCTGTCTGATGCAAAAGCTATTTGGGTAGCATCTTGGAACTGAAAATGAACATACTGGCAAAACATTAAACCTCTTCCCAACAATTTTGCCTTCCAAAACTGATACTCTTTATGGAAAAGAAGAAAAGCCACTGAGATCCAATTAAAGTAAATCATTTGCCCAATGATTTATTTCCACTTAGTACAAATTATTTATATCTTTTGTTCAAAAAGCCTTGCATAGTTGAGTGCAACCTAACAGTCACATTGAAATATCTAAAATGCTTTAAGGGTTGTTCAGTTATAATGCTCGACTCTTTGTCTTCTTCACAGGTGAAATCTCTAGGCTATGATGGAATTCAACCTTCAGTTCCTGCATGGCTTGATTCCTTGGGGCTTCAAGATTACATTCAGTCATTTCTATCGAGTGGCTATAGTTCTATAGACTCAGTGAAAAACCTCTGGGAGCTAGAATTAGTAAATGTAAGTCGATATTTAATTGAATTCCAGTTCAAATCAAAATTTGGACATTCACTGTGTTAGGATAAACTTTAGCATTATAACTGTTTGAGGGAAAGGATGGAGAGCCATGTATGATAATCTTTTGTAACAGTATATGCTAACTTTGTCCGTCTCTGCAGGTACTCAAAGTGAATCTTCTTGGCCACCGTAAACGTATTATAGCCTCTCTGGCAGATAGACCTTATGAGGAACCCCCACAGAAGCCACCAAGGTTCTCTCAGTTAAGAGTGAGTTTTCATGTTTCAGTGTCTGCTCAGTAATAGTTTAGAGAACTGTGAAGAATAGTACCATAGCTGGGTTTATGAGTCTTATTACTCATTCAGATTCTTCTTTTTTTTAACTAAGGAAGGTCTACAAAATAAATATATTTTCCTTAACAACATCTCACTAAAAGTGGAATTCAAAGTGCTAAATTTGATATATGAAACTTTATGTGGTTTGGAACCAAGGTAATTCCAGGATTGCTCACTTCAGAGGTCCCCAACCCTGGGGTCATGGCCCACTACCAGGCCACAGCCTATTTGAAATTTTTGGGCAAGTGTGCACATGCATGCACGAAGCTCCAGTCGCTTGAGTGGAGGACGCTTGTGCTATGTGGAAAGCTCCACTCGTGCGAACTGAGGGTGCTTGAGTGGAGGGCGCTTGTGCTCCATTTGGGGACCGATGGCTTAATCAAGTGGGGTAGGGTGTTACTTGGAACCCTGACATGCACCTCCTACTAGCATTCTAGTTCTGAGAAATACAAAAGGTGAGACCAGAAAGCTTCTGGCCTTGCAGAAGTTAGCAAAAAGATCAGGTTTTTCTGAACATCTTCAAGGAATTATTGTTAACCATCAATACTTCATTTGTATTTATTGGTTCTTGACAATTTTGATTTGTTTTGATAGTATTTTACTGTTTTGTGATATTGGTGGGTGTTTCCCCCCCTTAACTATGGATGTTTTAATATAATTTATATTGCTACAAACCACTGAGAGCCTAGGTAGCTTGATTACATATATGTTTTAATAATGATCATAATAATATAAAACATATATAGATATTGCCAAATACTTGGTATGCATACAAAAGACTTTGAAAATAATCAACAAAACAACTCTTATTTAAAAATGTCAATTTTTTGAATTTCAGTGCCAGGATTTGATATCCCAGACATCTTCACCTCTGAGCCAGAGTGACTCCTGCACAGGGAGGTCTGCAGACCTCCTGCTGCCTTTGGAAGATGCTGGGAAGAAAAGGCATGAGAACATCCATGATATTGCATCTTATCCAAGAGCAGAGAAGTTTAGGACACAGGTCAGAAGAATCTGAGCCCTTTAAATCATTTTGATAATTTATCTTTGGAGAGTATTGTATACTTTAAGAAATAGCAGAAAACCAAAAATAGTTATACTAGAGCAACAACCTTCATAGAAAAAGTGCCCAGTCTTGCAGTATCTGTATCAGTTTCTCTGGCTGGAGAATGTGGCTATAACAACAAGATATACACTGTAAAAACAAGAGCAGTAATCTGTGGGTATTTCCAAAAAGGATGTTTGGGGAGGGGAATGACTAGTTCTGAGTATTTTCTTGACAGTGTCTGGGGATGGGAATGATTGATTCTTTCCTCCTCCATTGGAGTAGCCAATTAACTCAAGTCAGTTTCTGTCTCATATCTTGTATTGTTTGGCACTGGCACTATGCCTAGAGGCAATTATAGTTCATCAAAAGGACCAAGTATTATGTGATCACAGGGTTGATAATTATACAGATGAATGTATGCTTTAGTTAGACAACAGTTGTTAAAAGTAGCAGTTGTTAAAAAGTTGTTATAGTAAATTGTGACCACAGTTTATCAAATTATCCTATCTCAATCCATTCTGTAAAGTAATGGAATAGGACTTTTAACAATTCCTTCCAGAGGACATATACAGCACCAGCTAAGTCAGTAGTTACACTTTTTATTTATTTATTTTGTTTATAAATTTTATTGGCCCTCCAATTTACCACAGGATAACTGGTTGGAATTTTCATCAATAGCCTAAAACTTTGAAAAATTTAAGAATTTCACAAAGTAACATCATACTTATCTTTGTTGAAGTGTTTGAAATCCTGATTTTCACTAAGCCTCTAAGTAACGATTTTTATTTAAACATTTTAAGTGTGGTTATTTTATATACTTTTTGCATAGCTGTAGATATTTTTATACATAAACAGATATGTGTGTGTGTAGTTATATTTAGATATACATGATTTGAAATAGATGTAATATATTTGCAATCTGTGTAGCTAGTTTCTTTATTAATTAGTTCCTAATGAAAAGTTTTGCTTTGAGCAGTTTGGATTTGAACAGGTATTTCTGTTGTAGGAGGAACATCGCGAATCGAAGCTTACACTAAGACCTCCTAGTCTGGCAACTCCCTATGCTCCCGTCCAGCACTGGCAACATCAGCCAGAGAAACTTATATTTGAGTCCTGTGAGTATGAAGCCAATGTAAGTATATTCTTGATTTTTGTACCATGTTGCATCATTTTGAGGGCCTCATAAATGTTTACTGATTGCTACTTAGTTTAGTCAAGTTAGGTTTACTAAGTGTACAAAGTTAATCTCAGCTGATGTGGCAGAATATCCAGCTAGAGTAGAGGGGGAAATGAAGAAGCGGTTTAACATGGAGCCTCCATGAGGGGACGTGACAGAGACCAGCTATTGAAGCCCTTATCTGCCTGTTCCCAAAAGAATGCAGTTAGTCTGGCAAGATTCTTCTAAACAGAGGAATAACAATAAACTACTATGGCCTACTCATGGAGTTGTTCTGTTTCCTTGTACTGACCTTATATGTACAAATAATTATACTACCAAGTACTTACTATTTTCCTGCTTTAAACAGTATCTAGGGTCCATGTTAATCAAAGATCTTCGAGGAACAGAATCTACACAGGATGCCTGTGCAAAAATGAGGGTAGGTATGCAATTTATAAAAATTCTTTTGATACCAAGGGAAAAATAAAATATGTAATATGTAACTCCATAATTGAAGATTCTGCTCAGGCTGTAGACTAAACTTATTAAATTCAAATACTATTTTAGTTTCATTATCCTGAACTACAATTTGGTTATACTGTTTAACAGATTCAGGATAAACTTTTAAAGTATTTTGAAGTCTCTTTTCAAGCCCTGGTCACTTGTGACGTTTTTTAAAAAACCCAAATTGTAACAATTGTGTTCCAGTAGCAATAAAGATCTTCAAACACAGATTATGAATCATTTGGTGCAGATCCTCAGATCTGTAACTTGACTCCTCTCAAGATTATCCAGACTACATTTTTAAGGGCTTTATTGCAAGTTCCTGGCATATTGCAACTCTCATTAAGACCAGACTCTGTTTTAATTTCTATAGAAGTGTGTATGAAGTGCTGCCAACTTAAAATGTTGGCATAAATATTCTTTGAAAGCTTCCTAGTCCCCTTGATTGTACAAGTTGATTTTTTCAACAATATGGTTGGTAAAGAATTATTTCAAAAAAATTGCAGTATTTCTGACCAGTATCTTTGAGTTGAAATAGCAAATATTTGACATGATTTGCAAAATGATTTAAATTCTAGTTTCATCTGAATTACAGAGGGCTTGTATGGAAAATCTTTTTCAATCGCCACTTCGCTAATATTTTATTTCTGTCTCACAAGAGACTTGTAGTTTAGCCATTGTTGATATTTTTCTTCATTTCTGCTGCGAGATTTAACAGCATCTTCTTGCAAATGCCCTGATGGAGGAAGTTGAATCAGTATTTTGAATCAGTACTTTATGCTGTTTCTTTTATTTGACTTGTGCAAAGGTTTGATAGTGTTTTAATAATAAATAGTCATAGAAGTTCAGAGAAGGAAATTATTCTTTTTACCCTAGTCCACAGGTCAACTGCAATTTCTAAAAGAATTGCAATATTGTTAAATTGACATTGTTGTCTCTCATGATATACTAGAGTCTGTGACTCCATTTTAGTTTCTTTGTGTGTGTCAGTGTTCTTTGACTATATGTATATTAATTTTCAGCATTTTTAACTCAATAATTCAAATTGTTTTCTTTTATTATGTAATATTTCATTGCATTCCAGATTTCAGAAACACAACTCTATAAAATAGCATTATTGCAAAATATCTAATTTATGAAATGGAAAATTTAAACTGAAGTGAGAAAATTTGAAATTTTTTTTGCATATGACCTCCATTCTTGAGAAATTATTTAATCTGTGTCTACTATTTTTTTCTCTCTTTTATAAAGAAATCAACTGAGCATATGAAGAAAACGCCAACAATAATATTATCTATTACTTATAAAGGAGTGAAGTTTATAGATGCTGCTAACAAGGTATGAAAATCCTTGCATTTATGATTAGCATTCCGGCCTTAAGTGACAAATGATAGTGCTATAGTAGCATGAACATAATATTAATCTATTCTGCAAATCCTCAGGTCTAATCAGTAAAAAGACAAAGTATTCTGACAAATTGTAACTCGATGGGGAGCAATTAATTAATTAATTTTTTGTAAAGATTGTCAGACTGATTTTAAGCGCTATCTCTTCTGACAGAGTTGCACAGCTGTAACTTGTCTGTTACACTTGCTATTAGACAACTCAAGCTAAAGCATTCTGCTTCTACCCTGAAGCTTTGTCAATCATATGCAACCTCCACCTGTGCATATTGTGCCACAAAAAGGAGGCTTCAACTGTATATCTAGGTTACCTTAATAAAAGCTTGCAGGGCTGTAGTAAATGGTGTCAAAATAATGTGCTGAAGTCCGAAGTCCAGTTCCGGGCCACTACACAATAAAATTGGTAACCCAGCCTCTTCTGAACACCTACAACATTTACAAGTGTAGCTTTGCAATGTAGACAATACTGAGCTATATGGATCAATAGTTTGTAGAAGGATTTCTACAAATTGCAGTGTGAGCAGTGTGTGATTTTTATGCAAGTACAAAGTAACACAATGAAACTTTGTTTTGTTAATATTTACTTATGCTAATTTCATTATACATATTGAGCAAAACAACCGTTTGTGTATGGCAGAATGTAATTGCTGAACATGAAATTCGGAACATCTCTTGTGCTGCCCAAGACCCTGAGGATCTCTGTACATTTGCCTATATCACTAAGGATTTGCAAACTAGTCACCACTACTGTCATGTCTTCAGTACCGTTGATGTAGTAAGTAATATACCAATCAGTACTTTGTTTATGGAGGCTTTGGATTCTGCTTAATGATGTTCATCTATTAAGTCACTTGGCTGGAATGAAATTGTCTATGAACAGGAAGTAAATGCCAAGTGATAGAATGCAAGAATACAAGCAATATATATGGCCCTTTTCTTGAAATTGTCTCTGGATATGAAAGGACCAAGTGCACGTTGTGGGGCAAATATATTTTGTCACTACTTTCAAACAAAATATTTAAAAATAATGTTTGCAAGTAATGACTGTTGTTAAATGAGGCGCCCACAACCATCTTGCTAAATGACCCCTACTCCTGCTCCCCAATGCAGTTGTTAAGTGACCAAGTGGGTCATTAAGTGGAACACTGGGTGCTTCACAAATGATGAAAAACCCTGCCTACCTCACAGTGCCCTAGGCTCTATTCTACTGTACTATCAGTTTTTCGGCAATAAAAGCAGTACTGATTACATGTATATTGGGGGTAGGATTACTTTTTTCCCTGGGCTCCAATAAAACCCCTGAAGCTGTTTGCTTTGTGTATTTTTGGAGGAGCTCAAGGAGTAGGAGGATAGTGAAGGAACAAATAAAACTGACTAAAGATTTCTAAAGCTGGTATATTATTATATTAATATATATATATATATATATATATATATATATATATATATATATATATATATATATATATATATATATATTATATATTATAATATATATATTATATTATACTATCTCATATATTATATTATGTCATATTATATTTATTTACCATTTTTAAGAACCACCCATGTCCCTCACAGAGGGACTCTTATTTCTTCATGCAACATCAGTTCTTCCTTCCTACTCTGCTCACAAGGTAGGGGTGATCAGGGTGCTCAGCAGTAGCTCCCTTTGGAACAGGAGATTGAATTTCAATATGGCCTATAAAAACACCCTCAGAAATAATATCTAATAATATTTTATCCAACCCTTTTAATTGAGCTGTATTGGAATTGACTGGCTGTTGAAAATCAATTTTGATGGTGCTGTTCATTCATATTGATCAAAAAATTCAAATCCGTAGTGCTCAGAGTAGACAGATATGATTTCTGTCCATAGGTATCCATTCCAAGCCACAGTACAAAATTAATGAGTGTGCAGTTTCATCACAATATAAGCTCCACCCTTCCATATTTGTTTCTTGATTTCTAATGCAAATACATGATTCATTGGGGCGGGGTGGGTGGGCTTACAACAATATCACTTGCTTCCCATGTATACCTCCTCCCATATGTGGATATCTACATCTTCTATAAAAAATATCACCATATTCAGCAAATCGTATGCTGAAATGTAGATTGGTTCAACAGAATTGAACAGCTGACTTTAGGGACAGTAGGGTGCCTGCCAAACCTAACACATCACATATATGTCTTTCAGATTGATACCAGGAGAAATGCTGTTTAAGAACCTAGGCTCATATTTATTTTTCCTCATATAGAATTGTATAATAGCATATTGTGAAAGATTATATCCACACAAAAATTTCAGATTTCAGGAAATCCCAAAACAGAGATAGTATTCCTATTTATTACTCTGTAGTTGAAATACTTGCTAATTCTCTCAGATGCCCTTCTACTTTAGGTAAAACCAGGGGTGAAATGCTCCTGGTTTGGACCGGCTCGGGCGAGTAGGTAGCGATGGCGACGGGCAGTTCAGAGAACCGGTAGCAAAAATCCCTGCCCCCACCCTCCATGCCCAGCTGAGCCACACGACCATCAGAGGCTTTTTTTCTTTTAAATGCCTCTGACGAGCCAAGTTCTGACGATCCCAGCTGAGTTGCCTGCCATCAGGCAACTCAGCTGGGATCGTCAGTCATTTAAAAGAAAAAAAAGTTTTTTTCTTTTAAATGGCTCTGATGATCCAAGCTCTGACGATCCCAGCTGAGTTGCCTGATCGGCAGAGAGTTTTTAAAAAACCCTCTGACGATCAGGCAACTCAGCTGGATCATCAGAGCCTTTTGAAAGCATTTTTTACATGGTTTTACATGTAAAAAACAGTTTTAAAAGTTAAAAAAAAATGGCCACGCCCACCCATTACCCCACCACCACCAAGCCACGCCCACAGAACCGGTAGTAACAAATTTTAGATTTCACCACTGGGTAAAACATATAGTATTCCTATATTGAAATAATATTGCAATACTTTCAAAAACTCATTCTTTGAGGAGGATTTTACATGCACTTAATATTTACTGAAAAGAGGAGCTTACTGTTAAATACTAAGGTTCAGCTGAAGTTAGCTGAAATTTGATATTAAAGGAATCAAATGTTATAGGGTGGCTAATTCCGTAAGAGAACATTTAGTCAGTTTATTGGAAGTGTATCCCAAGTTCTTTGTTTCACTTTTAATAATAGAAGATTCACTGTAGAGCTTCAGGTTTAAGACCTACAATGTAGAGGATGTTCAGAATTAAGAAATTATTTTAGGTATTTATTATTGGCTGCTAATATGAAGGATCCACATGCTATGTATGTTTCTAACGTGTCTTACAAAAAAATTGGAGAAGAGCTCCATTTTTTTTGGTTCAATGAATATAATAAATTGATAATGAATGTCAGATTTAAAACCTAAATTCCCTAGTAAAATACAACAGATTTTCTGTATTTTAAATATTGTGCATCTTTTGTTTCTTTTTTCCAAGAATCTAACATATGAAATCATTCTGACATTGGGGCAAGCATTTGAAGTAGCCTACCAGTTGGCCCTTCAAGCTCAAAAATCAAAATCTCCAGCTATTTTGACTGCAGAAATGATAGAAACGAAATCTTCAAAACCAGTGCCTAAACCTCGAGTCAGCATGAGAAAGTCAGCAGTATGTATATTACATATTTTCATCCTTTGCTATAGAACTATGCAAGAACTTAAGTGATGTCTGAACTTACCTTCCCAAGTCTATCTACTTTCTGTTCAAGACTATTATTTTTTTAAGCTTTTATTTCAGCAAATGCTCTAGAGCAGCAGCCCCCAATATTTTGAGCACCAGGGACCATTCCATGGAGGGCAGTTTTTCTGTGAACTAGAGGTACATGGTTTCATGCATGGCGTGGATTATGCGCTGATGGGGCTTCACTCGCTTGAGCTGCCCAATTCCTGGTGGGCTACGGCTTAGTTCCGCTCTGTGGCCTGGGTGTTGAGGACCCCTGTTCTAGAGCAAGGGCCCTCTGTGGTACTCAAGCTCTTTTGGCACTATCACAACTGAACATGTTTGAAAACCCACAATGTATTGTTCATGGGAGGGGATTGTCTTAAAAAATGTAATATTAGAATTGGTACCTCCTCCCTATGTTTTGCAGCTTTTCAACTTCCAAAATATCTTGTCTGCCCCTTGACCACTCAAAGCTTTATGGGATAAAAGTATTTCTGTGCTTGAAACAATTTTGAGTTCAAGGTAGATTGTTCCAGCCCTTCTGAGCATTTTGAATTTAAAAGCCTATTTCAAGTTTGAAATCAGGTCCAGACTATTTGGGGATTTCAACTTCAAATTCAGATTCAAACTGGAAACATTTTAAATTTGAAATATTTATCCCACTTCTAAAAACGTTGCCTACTTTCCCATAGAGCTACTTCAGGTAAGTGAAAATAGACTATCAGTCATCAAACAATAGAAAGAATATAAATTACTGCAGAAGTTGAACATTATTCAAAGTATGTTTTAAAAGTAAACATGGCAAAAAAATCTCTGTGCAAATTGTGTTTTTTTCCTTTTTTTATTCTTACTTGATGCAGAGATAGGATCAGATAGTCCTTGGGTTCCTATATATATTACCAATGTTGGCAGAATAGAAATGCTCTCTCTAAAAAGCATTATGGGGAAGAGTGACCTACTTGATCATTGGCATATTTTCTCATCTTGTGACCTGATAAGGTGGATTTATTAATCCAGTCTTAGTTTAATTTCTCACATTTTCTATTTCTCTACATGAAATTGCTAATTTGCAATAACATGGGAAGTTACAAAAATAGTAAACATTAAGTAAAATGTTGTCTTTATAATATCTGTGCTGTAAAGTTACACTTTTCTTCAGTTGCTGTTCCTCAGCACTCTACACTTCCCTTTAACATGAATCTATGTTCATTGCAAAAACTTCTTTGGCTTTTATGTCGGCAATATCTATGCTATGTCCTCAAGCTTCCCGTTATCCAATAGGAACAACAAACACAGAACTAATGACACAACTAAATCATATTTAGTTTCTATTGTTTAATATTCCAAGATTATCCCATTAATGGTCTTTGTTAAACTAACAAGAAAATAAATCTTCTGGAATTCTAATCCATAAGATTTCTTTCTTGGTTGCTGTCCTTCTTTCTTACCTTCTGTCTGTGTTTTGCTTACTCCCACTCCTCAGGTGCCGCTCCCTTCTGATAGTCGCTGTTGTTACTGTCATACCTGTACTACTCACCGTCCTTCCTACCTACCGCTGCAGTCTGTTAGTCCAGGAGCTAAGGTCTTTACCCTTCTTGCAGTCAAATTTCTAGTTGTGAACCTATTTTAAGTACACCAGATCTCCTTCAGATTCCTTCGTTTCTTAGCTTTGATGCTCTTTATTCCATTCTGGATTACAATTCCACTTTACATTATATAAGGCAGATTTTGAGAAGTGTGCAGTAAACAACATTTGGACTGATCAGATTCAGTTTGGCAGGGAAAAAAGTTCTGTTGCTAGAGAATAAACTATAAAAAATATGAATATGGTAGATCGTAGGAATGTTTTGCTTGAAAATCAATTCTTTTTTTTTTTTACTGAAATGCAACTAGATCATAATTATGTTTGAACAAAATTTAACCTTTTTCATATTCTTAACTTGTTCATAATCTGAAATGAGCTGATTCTATTTTTGTTTTATGGAAATTGGATACCGATTATTCTGATGACTACATATATCCCATATTCAAGCATACATATTATGCTTAAATGCTAGAATAGTTATCTTCATTCCAAATCTGTGTGTCTCTGTCCATTGGTTTAAAATTGCACCTAATTTCATACTTCCAAAGAAAACAGGTTGCCTGAAATGATCTTTCTTCTCTAATGTTCTGTAGCTGGAGCAATCGGAAGAGGACCAAGACTCCCAGACCCATGCTGGTGTATCCTGGGTAGTTGAGCCCAAGCAGGATTCCAAGAGGACCCTCAGCACTAAGTATGAGACTACTATCTTCTGAAAACAAATCTACATCCAACCAATCTAACTGTGCCTTTCCAGTCTGATCTGCCTGCTGTTCTAAACCTTCCTTTTCCCCCATTGCTGGCACTAGGCATGGTGCCACCAGAGGCAGCAGGATAGGATTATCATAGACTAAACAGCTTTTTGTATCTGCTTTCTACTGAACACTGTGAATTCTCCTAAAGGAAACAAGGGTAACACACTGAGAGAGTCAGCTGTTTTTAGATGTCTTGAGAGATGGGAGAAATGAAGCCTGTGGGAGTTCAGTATATGGATTTGGGAAAATCAACTGATGTTTTTGATTTTCTCTTCAAATTGACACTGTGAATATGGAGTGGATTAACACTCCATAGGGCTTTTCTGGTTAGGATTCTTGTTACTGGATGGTTCTACAACTTTGTTCTCTTGTGTACATACTGTTGTAATCTAGATTTATATCTCCATACTAAGACATGGCCACAACTGTTCCATGTAGCATTCTTTTACCTGTCATCTCAAAAGACACTAATTACTGTAATATTGTTTGCAAACCTCTTGCTCACCTGATTTCTAGCATGAATCCTGTTCACATACTCTACTGTTTCTGGATACTGGAATGTATGGTATAATGTAAAAGGCAACTCGGCGCCATGATTCCCTCAATTAAGCACTTTTTTTCTAGGAGTCAGACTTGATATAAATAATGTTAAACAGGAATGTTTCAGCTCTCCAAGTATTTCTGATCAGTCTATGTAAGATTTACTGTTAGAGCTTTCTGTTCATGTTAAGCAATCCACTTACAATTAACTGATTAATCACATTTCCTAAACTTTAATTAGAGTGCATCTTACAAAGATACACACTAGTTGCTATAAATAAGGATCAGAGGCAGATAAAGTATAAGATCAAGGCAAATTGTAGGAAAAATGGATGGCATACTTATGTTGTATTAAACACAGTTAACAATTAGAAGAAAAGATATCCAGAGTTTTCAAAATATTTGTAATTCATCTTTTTCCAGGCAGGCCAGTAAATAGTATCTGAATTCTTATGTCTTTTCAATACAAATTTTATTAAGTTTTTAAACAAAAGAATGCAAAGGTAGATTGGATTTTAAATTACTGGCTTTTCACTGAATGCTTGTCTTCAAAGCAGCAAGCTTTGCTATTATTGCGGAATTAAATAGCCACTACTATTTTGGACAATAATTCCAAACATTCAGTTTATTTTGTGAGATGGAATCTAAAATCATTTCTGTTCAGATGATGTCTGACATTTGTCTACTGTCCTTCAAAAAATTTGTTTTCACTAGTGATAATCCAGACACTTCATATTATTCAGAGACTGTAGAGTTACTGCGACTGAATGACCTTATGTAAATTACTATACATTTCTCACATCTGGGGTTTAGTCATTGACAATAGTATAAACTTCCCTTGGTTGCATTTTTTAATGTATAAAATCATTCAATCCCTAGCTTTCTTTTCATTAATATTGTCCCCATTTTGTTTGCCTTCTGCCAAGCTGAACTACAGACATCCACGTTTCTCCATGGAAATGTAGTAAATGAGCAGAGCTCTAAGAAGCAGTGAAATCCTGGAGGTACGAAGATCAACACCCGGCTCTGGGTTGTGTCCTTGGCTGCTCATTAAGGACTTCCAGAGTTGAGTGAAAAGAGTCCCAAGCCACAAGCTGATAAAAGCAATATGCATTTTTAGCAAAAGAACAGAAACTTCTGCAGTTAAAAGACTGATGCCATGAATTTTAGTTTGAAATGTTTTTGTTTCCTTTATATTGTGAAATCCTAAATTTCAGCATAGCATTGATGGAATTGAACAACAATAACTGCTAAAACAAAACATGAATATGCCTGTCTTATAATATAGCTTTACAATATCTGAATATTAAATCATATATTCATACTTGGCTTGGAATAGTAATAGGCAAATTCCCAACTTGATGCAATATTAAATTTATTTTGAGGTACTAGCACCTAGACTGAAATTTGTTCATTCTTAATAGTTACAGTAATAATTTAAAAGGGTATCTAACTTAAAAGAATCAGAGATATTTAAATTCTTGACAGTTCTTGAACTAACCAGAAGCCTGGTATAAGTAAACATACTTAACTGTTTCACTGCAATACAGCTGTTTTGTGAAAGTATTTTTTTCCCTCCACACAATTTATAATAACTGGACTGTGATTTCTTGCATCTCAATCAAGTAATCTATTTTTTAAAATGTGATTGGATTGTACTCTGTGGTTTGAGATTTTTTAGAAGATTATTCACTGATTAGCACTTTTTATACTAGTTGATAATTTAAGAATGCTCATTTAAGTTCATAATTTAAGTATCTTATATAACAATTACGGAGTATAAAAAAGTGGAGATCAGGGGCATTACGCTAAAACAATTTATTTCCTTAATTCCACTTAATTCAACAATGACTGCTTCAGATAGAAGCTGAACTAGAAAATGGGTTATCTTAAGCATTCACAATCTTGCACTGGCTTCAGTTCTGACTGTGATAAGTATTTCTATCCTATCCAAGAAAAAGGTGAGGAAGTACAAATAATGCTTTGGTGGATATGATATTTTGCTCTACCCTGTCACTGTGTTAATGATTTTCTTCAATTTTTGTTACTGCTGTATCATTAAGATGTAATTTAGTCTTACTCTATTTGGTTAAAAAATAGGAGGAAAAAGTACCCTTATCCCAAATAGTTGGATTTGGGAATAATTCACAGATGAATTTCTTGAAACATAACATTCCTTTATATGCATATGTAAATGATATGCTGGTGTTGGTATAAATATTACTGTAGCAGTAAGTCTGTTCTTAAAGAATGCAAATTGCATTTTTGCTAAGGAGGATAGGATAGTTAGCCTTAGAACATATTGACAAAAATGATGAAAGCTTCCAACTTGCTTCTTCCAGTAATTTGGTGCTTCCTTTCTGAGTTTACATGGACATAGCAATATCCATGGGTGCATCTCCTGATTAAGCATTCCTGTTAAGAAGGCAATTCAAGCCATTTTGGACTTGAGTTTTCCTACGATTTTAGCTGTTTCTAGACTCCAAAGTATTTGAGACTTTTGTCTCTCTGTGATGTTTTGTAGCACACAGAGAAGAATACCATCTATTGCTGGCACTTAATCTGTTTATTGGCCCTTTAAAATACTACACTTACTGTAAGCATTCAATTGGTTCTGAAATAACATCTCCCTGTGCTGCTTTTGCTAGAACGCCTTTTCAAAAAAGATAACCTAAAATTATAGGCTTATTTTTACTTCATTTGAGTCCAAGATGAGAACACTTTATAAATGCTATGATGGATGAGCTTCTGCTTATCTTTTGAATGGAAAATCCGTTTATGAAAATCTCCCATAGGATTTTTTGTTTTTTGTTTTATATTTTTACACACTAGTATCAGCTCGCAGAAACTGGCCTTTAGACTTTCTTAGCTTGTGAGAGAAATTCTGAATTTGAGGTACGACAATCTGGCCAGCCTTCTTTGGGAAAGAATTCTAAAGCAGCTTCAAGCGGTGAGCTGTGCTGTTCTTGCAGACAGGTATCTAATGATACCTCACTTTTTCAATACCTTCTTTGCCTGTGAAAATAAAAATGCTGGGTGATATTTCACTCCTTCACTGCCTCTGTTTGCATGATCAGTATGAATGTCTATCGGCAGGATTTTCTGCTATGCTTGCTTCTGAAGAAGGCAGGCAGATTCTTCGTAATAGGCAGTTTGAATATCAACACTTTTATGCTAATTGTGATGTATGGCAGTGGGACTGATTTGTAATAAAATGTTATTTAATCTGTCTTTGTATTTTGATACTTGAACTATTTCCTTTTTATTTTCTGTATATAAAAATTATTCTGTCTCTCTGTCTCTCTCTCTCTCTCTCTTTTTTTTTGTGGTACCAAACATAACCAATCTGTGCAACAACATAGACTGACCTCACTACAACAAGGCGAGACTGTAAATATTTCTGAGCTTCCAGCAGTCGTTTTGTTGTTTGTTTTTCATAACTGTATGAGTTAGAACTGAGTAAATTAATAAAATTAGACATCTCTGTATGGGTTGTTGTGGTATATTAATCTTACCGAGTATTTTAAAACTACAATTCTATATTAATTAATGTTTTGTTAAAAATATTAAAACAAATTCTAATCATAGGAATGGGATATTAAAGTTACTTTTCACAATTGAAATGACATGTACTAGCTAGTTTAAAATCACAGGACAACATTTTGAGCTGTTTAAAGGTTTACTGCAGCAAACTTGGCATTGTCAGTTTGGTATTATTAGCTGTACCTTGCAACTTCAGTGACCCAGTTTGGAATACAGCAGCAAAGAGCAGGACAGCTGCTTCATTGATCACATTGAATTTTGCATCAAAGTACTGTCTGAACAATTGCCAGTTTGAATCTCCCCTCTCCTTGCCGTCACATGATCTGCCTCGTTAGGTTGTTAAGAAGAAACTTTCCCCGTTTCAGACTTTGCTCCTGGAAGCAGCAATTTCTTCAGTATTTCCGAGTAGTACGGACCAAATACCTGTCTGTTGTGATGAATCAAACTACCAAACCTCTGTCCAATTTCCAGTAGTTCTTCCTGAATAGGAGTAAGGCCTTGCAGTAGATTCTTAGCATTTTGGCCACAAGGATACAAACAGTGTCTAAGAAAAGTCTGAATCCGTTGCTCTGTGGAAATTAAGAGAGATTTGGAAATAGACTAGAGTGCTATAATTATGGCTGCACCATTTGGGACCCTCACTGATTGTTAACTGCAAAGTTATAAAGAAAAACTCAGGATAGTGTCAATGTTTTAAATAGCCAAGATTGTACAGTACACTGGTGGCAAAATAATTAAAATTTATGTGTTTCAATTATATTTTAAAACTCAAAAATATTTAAATTCATCTGCTGTCAGCTTGTGCATTTGGTAAATTATTAAGATTTTTTTAGACATATTCTACATCTCAAGTAGTATATTGATTAACACCAATCATAACTGTAATGTAAGCATTCCATCGGAAATAAAAGGTAAATCTAGTTATAAATGCCAGGCACAGTATATTGGATACATATTCGGCTATCTTACTGAGATTTTCACTAATTTATTAAAACATTGCTTCAATTTAACAATATTTAAATCAGAGTTAAAGGTATTTCAGTTAACCCATCCAAGCAGGAGCACAATTCCTAATTGACAATATTAAATACTCTTCTCTGGCAATTTGTATTAAAAATGGCATTCAAACTGCTGCTTCTTAGAGAAATAAATACAAAAATGTTTTCAAAGTATTTTGAGTATTTTAGAAACTTTCTTTTATACTAAACATTCTACATATTGAACCTATATTTTGTGAATGGTAATCATAATTCAGAGTTTGGAGTTGAAATTCATAACATTTTATGTCCAAATAGACTTGCATCAAGCCAAACTTGAATAACTTACCAATTAGAACCCGTACAGCATTCTTTTTATCTCCAAGGTTCCTAAGCTGGCCTTTGAGTGAAACAGCCTTATCAGTACTGAGAGCAGGGTAACCCAACTGATTAAGTATGGCTTCTACTTCCATGTGTATTTGATTGCTGATATCCATTAAGGCATTTTCTGATCTAATCATACAATAATAACAAGCATGTTAACTATGTCAATTGAAATTTCAATGAAGAGAAAGATTCTTAACGTATGACAATGAAATCAGTTTGATATACTTTCTCAAAACTAAGTTTCTGACAAAAAGTGTAACAAGATTGGGCAACAATTAATTAGAATTAACATATTTAGTACAGTCCTCTTGAGGGAGATACTGTATATATATAATTTTCTTAATGCTTGGTTCCAAAATTCAAATTGTTGCTTGTCCA
The DNA here is from genome assembly GCA_022577455.1 of Arizona elegans. Classification (NCBI taxonomy): domain Eukaryota; kingdom Metazoa; phylum Chordata; class Lepidosauria; order Squamata; family Colubridae; genus Arizona; species Arizona elegans. Next base: position 158,182,557 of record JAKOOJ010000002.1, read on the forward strand.
ATGAATGCCCTTTAAGATATGTCTTCATCATTCCATAAAGACAGATACATTGTACCAAAGTACTTGTGGGATTGCTGCTCCCTACCACATTTGACCATCTGATGCATTCCTCCCCAAAGGACCTGCTAGAGTTCCATCTTTTGCAAGCGAGGAGGGACTGTCTTGAAAATGTTTCTGCTTTTTAACAGGAGTGTTGCACTTTAGCCCTTCCCTTCCAGAATTTGGTCTGCCCTATACTTGTTACCTTTACATATATTATTAACATATTTTTACAGAAAGTCTTTTATACATTGGCATTATACATTACCATACTGTGTATATTAGATTCCATTTCTTCATATGCAGAGAACATTTTATTATTTTGAATTGATGAACCGTAAACCTCAATTACAGTGGTGATAAATCAGAAAGTTACAATAAAGCACAAAGCATAATATAAGTGGTCAGGAGCAACACAACTTCTTTTTAGTTATATAGTGAGTTTTGATTTCATTTGTGTGCTTACTTGTAGCCGTTTCTATCAACCCAGCCGTTTCTATCACTTTTAGCACCAAGAATGCAGCAATCTTTATAAAGATGATTGATTAGGGGAATAAATGTGGATTTACTCCAATCCAAAAAACTAGAATATCCATGGTTCTCAAATAATTGCAGAATATCTTAAAATTATACATTTATCTCTTTCTTGTTAACATAGGTTAGTGGACAAGATTTAGGTAGGCAAGAAAGAAAACAGTAGATAATTGTTCCCTATTGTAAACTAGCATTGTATACAAACCAGGCCATTATGGTTTGTTCAGCAAGCTTTGGTTTAGTACCATATTGAGTCCATAAATAGTGTGGAGTGGATGTTGGCTTGATCAATTCTAGTCTTGTATATCGATTGCTTTGTTAACCAGCCTTGCCTACCCTTCTCCATAGAGTATCACAAGATTTTAGCTCATTATAATCTGCAAAAGAGTAGGCTAGGAAATATCATTCCTGTCTTCAGAAAATATTAAAATGGCTTGCCTTATATCAGGGAGACCTTCCAGAAGAGCTTTTATTACTCTTTTCAGCCTATTGCCACATCCTGGTGAACTGAATAACTCATTTCCACATATATTGCTGCTCACTAATAAGACTGAAGCAATAATGGCTAGCTGATTCACTTCTACTTGTAGAGCATGCAAACGCGCTTTGTCCATCAACATAGTCTACAAAGAAAGCATATTCATGAAATCACAAAAAGTAGGGGCTGGAAGAAATCTTGGAGATCACTGAATCCAAGCCCCTGTTTAGTACAAGATTCCAATTTTCAGCATCCCTGACAGGTGAACCTCTAGCATGTTTAAACACTTTTCAGCAAAGAATTCATATTGGTTGCTGTGTTTTGAGCCTTCCAAAAAATGCAAGGCCAGAACTGGATGTAGTATTCTAGCTACATGTGGTTTAACCAATTTGGAATTTATAGGGAACAATTTGGTTTTCTAATGTTGACACTATACTTCTGTTTATGCAACCTGTGATTGTTTTTGCGCTTTTAAAAACATTTTTTTGAATAATTAAAGTTTCTAAAACTAATTCTTCCATATTAGTTAGGATCAGATCTAGGAGAGCCAGTACCCTATGGAAAATGAAAGACAATGGAAGAATTTTGAAAATTTGGACATTGGCTAAGTTTTTCCCAATAGATATCCATATAGTTATAGTCTTCCATTATGACTGTGTCCATTATGATTGCATCTCTCCTGAAAGTTTTATAATCTGGTCCAGAAGACAATACTTAGATCTCCTGCCAGGGTTGACTATCTGTAGCATATTTCCACCACAGCTGGTTGTTCTTTCCCTTCATATATATTCTTATCCAGTGCTCTTCATTGGTCCATCGTGGTGAACTTCCCTCATAACCATTTAGCTGCTGTGTGGACATTTCTAGTACATTAAGATTAGAGTTGTACTTTGCTGAATTAAGATTATGCTTCCCTAACTGTTTTTTAAATCTTTCCTGGTATTGAGAAACAATTCTCTTAAAAGGAACCTCTTACCTCAGGATAGTGTTCTCTTCCAAGCTCCCAGTCCAGCAAATCCATATACGCTTGATTTAACACAGCAGTGGGACTATGAATAAATGAGACTTTTCCAGCAGATGTAGGAGAAGTGGCAACAGGGGTTCCATTGGTTCCAGAGGTGGATGAAGAAGGAAGCAAATCAGAATTTGATACTTTGGTTACGGCCTTGTGTAGCCAGTCAGTTGTATAAGCTAGACTGTCTGCAGTGATAAAAAATTTGGAAAAGAAACAGGGCTGATTTTTTCGGTACTTTCTCTTTCCTTATTTTTTGGATAGATGCTGATTTTTTATATATCAAGCGCACTCCATGAATTCTCACATTTTAGTAATTTTCATTTCAGTTTGTGAAGTAATATTCTTAGCATTATATCTTGCCTGTATTTTTTAATTAAGTTTAACAATTCAATTTATCCATTTTTTTCTGAAAAAGCTGAACTAGCTTTTTCTGGCTATTCCTTATGAAATTATCTTTAGAACTACTGGAGTTTACCCAACTGACAGGAGCAAGAAACATACAAACTCACAGTACCCAAATGTAACTTGACAAGAGGATGTAATAGAAGATAGGGCTCTAAATACTCTCTTACCTATTTCTTAAAATGTTAATATCCTTGTATTTTATCTGTGAGTAAATGTTGACAAGGGCTTATAGGGTTTGGCTCTGAGAATTATTAGTTTACAAGATCTAGCAAATGTCCATTGCTCACTCTTTGATACCTGCCTGGTAGTTTGTTCAGGAGTTCCTGAAATTTTTTCCTTTCATATTGCACAGAGTGCTCCAAGAGATGGGGTCGAAGGCTTTGTATGGTAAAGTTGACCATATCCATTTTCATTAGGTTCAGAACTCGGAAGATCTCTCTGTCATAGGTAACAAGAACAAAATCATTTTGCATTGTAAATCACAATTTCTAGCAATAAGGAATCAAGCTTAGATTCTAAATTATAGATTAGATTATAAATTGTATCCTAAATTCTATAAATTTATATCCCAGATGGAGATTCTCTATAATGAAGGCAGCTCATCTGGCATTCATATCAAAAGACTAACCTCTGTTTCTTTTTCAAGGGCTGGCTAAAATGCTTTTCTTCTGTCATCGGGCTAGAAAAGAAAACACTGCCCCATCCTGCTGGTTCATGGTGACTGTTTTCCTTTTATCAGACAAGCAAATATTCTTTTGTCTATTGCATGGATGTTGGGAATAAGCCTTAAGTTACTCTGTTAAGCCTCCCTGCATATCACCTAATCTTCCTGGTGAAATGTAAACGTGAGTCTGGCTCTATATTTAGCCCCCTGACTAGAACCAAATCCCATACCTTTGATTGGAGTTGAGCAGCCAATAAATTTAATTAAATAAAGATAAATTTAAAGCAGCCAATGTGAATCCTATATCCAAAATAGATATATTCCTTTCAGTAACTAAACTTGGAAGCAAATTGTTTCTTTTTTCAGAGCTGTGCCAACATAGGAAATAGAAAATTCAGAAGCCCAGGCCCACAGCTATTGTTGGATATAGCACTATCATTTAGTTCCTAATCTATATCGATGCCTTGCTTTAGGAATAACAACAACAGACTGAAACTCAATGTTTGTTTTACTTTCAGACTTTGAAAAAAGTCTAAATTGAACAAACAGGTATTTTTCTGTGCATCTTTTCTTACTCCTAGATGAAAAATGGTGAACTGCAAGTTTCTTTATAAAATTAAATTTGTAGGAAATTGTTGTTCTAAAATAACAAGATTATGCATCCTACATCAGTGTAATTTTAATAAATAATGTATGACTCGTACAGGATTGCATTTCCTCAAAACTCAAACCCACCTGAGCAAATGAACTGGGTCTGCCATGATTCGCAGACTTTGTATTTCTTCATCTCTGATAGGTGCACAGAGCATTGCCATGGTGCCTAAGATATATGTAGTGAGCTTGGGGATATCCAAAGCTCCATGCTCAGCTTCTTGCTTTATCAATTCGATGTCTAGTGCTTCTTCGATCTGACTTTTTAAACGTGTTTGTCGTGGCAGAAGCAAACACAGCAGAGTCTATAAATCAGAATGGAGGAGGAAAGGAACATTTGTAAAAGCAAATGTTCAAATTGATTTTAACTATTCAATCTCAATAACATACATTACTGTAATAGAAATATGATGGTTGAATGAATGGTACGATGCCTCTAATATTGTAAATCACCAACAGATGGCAGTATTGATATGTTCTTTAGCCTCTTCATTTTACTTGGCAGAAAACTGCTGTGAGAAAAGGTTGTGTTGCTATTTTTGTGAAATGGGACCCTACAGTGAATATTGATCAGATTGAGTTTTAGACAGCTGGAGTAGTTTTTCCAATTGAAATTCATCACCAAATGCAGGTTGTTTGTTGGTATGTGTAGTTGAGTGCAGGGCCAAAAGCTGTAAAAATGTGAATCAGGAAGACTTATTTATGTGATCAAGAATGGACTGTTGCTATGACAACAATTTTCACAGAAAGGTTGATGACCTAACTAAGGACAGTCAGCAGATCATTGAAAAAGAAACTTCTATCAAGCTTGATATTTCATAATAACACGAGAGTCAAATTTTGATGTTCCTCCTTATTCAAGATGCTGATTCCAAAGAGAAAAGCTTCAAGAGTTTAAATTTGCCACCAGAATTTCACAACATTGTTCAGCTGATGAAACAGGAGCTCACCAAGAAACAAAGTATCAGTCCATGGAATATCATTGCAAAAATTCAGCTAAAGAAAAAGAAAAAATAAAAATAAAATAAAATAAAATAAAAATAAAATAAAATAATAAAATAATAAAATAAAATAAAATAAAATAAAATAAAATAAAATAAAATAAAATAAAATAAAATAAAATAAAATAAAATAAAATAAAATAAAATGCAGGCTTCAGCAGAAAATTTCATGGCTACCCGGGGTTTTTTTGAGGTAAACTCATCTATTTCTTTGAACTACCAGCTCACAATGCAAAATTTTGAAACAATTCAGCAGGATTCAAAACCCCAAGGAAGAATTTTTGCTGCAGCATGATAATGGTAGGCTTCATACTTCACAAGCCATCTAAAAGGCTTTGAAATTAGTTGGATCTCATTGTGTCCCCATCCATCATACAGTCCATTTATGGACGCGCACTCACAGCAACTCTGGGCAGCTTACAAACAGTAAAACTCCAGTAAAGAAAATAAGAAACAATAGCCCCGCACCATGCCTAGCAACAACACAGAGTCAAATGAACCCTTGATGGGCTCCATCCCACTCTGGGTTTTCCAACCTACTTGCAAGAGTGTCGAAGTAAGGGCCAGTCTAATTTCTGCAGGGATGATATCCCATAAGGAGGGAGTTACCACAGACAAGGCCTTTCTTCTGGGTCATGCATCATTCCTTTTTTCCCCGCTCTAGTGGATCAGATGGATGAAACTGGCAAGAGATGGTTCCCTAACATAACCCAGTAACAAGCCATGAAGGGTTTTAAAGGTAACAACCAGCACCTTGAATTGCATCCAGAAGAAATCAGCAGCCAATGCAGCTCCCGCAAAAGGGAAACATATGCATACCTGGATCTGTACAAAACCATGCAGGCCGCTCTGTTTTGAACAGATGCTTTTCAAGCACAGCCCCATGTAGAGGCATTGCAATAGTAGAGTCGGGAGGTAACTAGGGTGTAAGTGACCATGAGTAGGGATTGCTGGTCCAGGAAAGGGTGTAACTGGCACGCTACCTGTAGTTATGCAAAGGCCCTGCTGGCCACAACTGCCACCTGCTCCTCAGGGCAGGAGTTGTGAGTCCAGGAAAAAGCCCAGATAATGCACTGAATCTGTTTGGGGCTGTGTGCCACCCATCCAAGACCAAAGGTGGTAGCCCATTGCTTCCCATCCAGCCCTTAATAACTTCAAAGCACTGTGAGAGGGAGGTCACGGTATTGCTTAACTTACCATGGGCTGAGACATACAGCTGAGTGTCATCAGCATATTGATGCTATCTCAATCCATGGTGATGGATGATCTCACTAGTGGCTTCATGTTAAACAGAAATGGAAAGAATATTAAGCCTTGCAGAACCCCACAAAGTAGTGAACAAGGCCTGGACTTCTCATTTACTATCAACACTGAGAGTGGCAACAGAGGAAGAAAGTGAACCAGGACAATAGAGAGCCCCTCCCTCCCACTCCCAAAAGCTGCACCAGAAGGATACCATGGCTGATGGTACTGAAGGCCAGCAAGAGGTCAAGTAGAGCAAGGATGAATACACTACCCCGCTTCCACTAGAGATCATAAAAAAGCATGATAGATGCCATTTTCTTTCCATATCCAGCCTGAATCATGACTGGTACGGATCTAGATAATCCATTTTATCCAGAAACCTCTGGTGCTGCTGTACAACCATCTTCTCAACAACCTTCCCCAAAAGGGAAGATTGGAAAGAGATAAAAAATTATCCAAGAGGGTAGAATCCAGCAATGACTTCTTAAGAATAGGGCGGACCACGGCGTCTTTAAAATGTTGGGGCACTACACTCCGCTGCAGGGAAGCATTAATCAGTGCCAAAATCCACCTGTATGTCATCTCCCAGGAAGCTTTCACAAGCCAGGAAGGGCATGGATCTAAAACACAGTTGCTTGCTCTCATAATCCTTAGGATCCTGTTCACTTCTTCAGGAATAGCAGGATCAAATTGTTCCCAGATAACGGCAAGGACTTGCCCCAGGTGCTTCCACCAGACCAGCAACTACCTCAGCATCCAACTGGGAACGAAGCTGAGCGAGGATACCATGTGACTTCCATCTTTTCTCAAAATTTAAAGACTAACTTTGTGGGCATCTCTTTAACTCAAAAGAAGAGGCAGAAAGGGTTGTCATGGCCTGGCTGAAAGGAAAAGTATGAAGTTATTTTGTGACAACTTTAAGAAGCTTGTCAATCATTAGCAGAAGAATGAATGATAGTGATTATTTAGAGAATAACAATCTGTAACAAAAAATTGTTTTATTTCAAGAATTATTTTCATTTAATTTTAATAGGGATATTTTAATTAGTGAAAGTTATGGAATTGAAGGCATTACTTTTCATCTCGCATATAATAGTTTTAGATACAGCAACATCTTAAATAAAAAAATCATTAGAATTAATTTCTTTCCAAGTTAATTTTACTCTCCATGCAGGTTTCAATAGTGCCAAATAAATGTGGAACAAAGATATCCTCAAAAGGTTTGCAGCTGCAAAGAGGCTGATACTAACTTCCACTGTTATTTTAGGCAGATGGCCAGTCATAAAAATGTTCTAGTATAAAAAGAAATCATTAAAAAAAAATTACATGGTTAACTCTTTTTCAAAAGTCCTATAATTCTGCTGCTGCCTTTGGTGAAGTGACAGCACTAACTTCAAGCCTTTTAGGGGAGAAGGTACAAGTGGTAAGTTACAGGTAGTCCTTGTTTAACAATCACAAATGGTTCCAGTGAAATGGTTGCTAAGCTACATGGTCACTAAACAAACCATGTTTTAAGAGAGATGCTGGAAAGATTGCTGGATGCTGCCATCTCATTCAGATAAAGTTCTCACATGCAGCAATGCCAGTGTTACTCTGACTCCAGGGTTCATTGTTATCAAGTTCAGAAATTTGGGGGAGGGAGGTTATATCAATAAAATAATTTTTTACCATTTACTACCATTGTATTTATGAACAATTGCTTTCCAAAGCAATTGCTAAAGAACTTATGACCACAGTTGTTAAGTGAGTCATGTGGTAATTAAGTGAATTTGGCTTTCCCCATTGACTTTGCTTGTTAGAAGTTGGCTGGGAAGGTTAGAAATGGTGATCACATGACCCAGAAGCACTGCAACTGTCATAAATACATGCCAGTTGCCAAGCACCTGGATTTTGATCACTTGACTGTGGAGATGCTGCAATGATCGTAAGTTTGAAAATAGTAATAAGTCACTTTTTTCAGTCTATAGTAACTTCAGTCACTAAATGAGTGGTTCTAAGTCTAGAACTACCTGTACCTGTAATAGTTTTTTATCACAAAAATCAATTTGTTAGATATGAATAATGACATTCCCACTCCCCTTTATAATTTACTTCTTTGATTTCTTGAAGTAGCTTGACAGCGTGAGAATAGTCTGGTGGTACTTTGGAGAGTTGTTCTTTCAGAT